>OZ004726.1:38661807-44166749 GCA_963924685.1 Dexiosoma caninum
CTGCACCTCTCCCACGACTGCATGCTCTTCAGCGTATTTGAATAGATCATCTAAATCTTCTAGATTCATGGGCATATTCGAATTGGAATTTGACTCACGTGGTCTTTGGTAATTGGGAATTTTATGTGATAAAGACGAACACGAATGATCCGGTATACCCAGGTTTAATTTACTCGGGGTACGATCACTTAAAGTTAAACTCAGAGTGGAGCTGTTTAATAATCTTTGCTGATGTTGTTGCTTTTGCTGTTGAGCGGTATTTAACATGTTGATGGCATTGCTAACGACACCATGATGGTTGTTTTGGTTCTTTAGCAACGGAGTAGGAGATTTACGTACAAAAGCACTGTTGGTATCTAGACCAGAAATTTGTATGAAATCACCGGTAGATTCATCATAATTGTTATTGTTACCCCTGGGTAAAGTGGTGGCCCGTATTTGTCCACCTAAGGAGCTAACCTCACTATCGTTGCCATTGTTGCTGGCGGTGGAAAGATTTCCATCTGAACTGCCTGCTGTGTAATACAAACGATCCATAGTATTGGATGCACTGGCATTGGGAGCGGGGGGACAATGGTGGGTAACAGCAACCGGCATCATAAGTTGTGAAGAGCTGGCAATAGAACTTTGGCTTTGGGCATGCTGCAAACCTCCACTGTATGACATGGCGCCAATAGAACTCTGAGAATTTTGAGTGTTTCTTATCCATTTGCGAATAACTTTGTTGCTGCTGCTGTTGATGGTGTTGCAGCAAACCATTTACGGTTGGATCATTGTAGCGGAAAATATTCTTCTCCAAGGAACTGGGAGTTAAAACGCCACGCATGACGCCTCTTTCAGCTGGTATTGGTTTTGTGACTACCGCGTGTTGAGGCTGGGCCAATTGGGCTTGTTGTTGTTGCACTACACCTAGATTGGAAGCGCTCGCTGAACTGCAAGAAGTAATCATTTCATCAGGATTACGATTCTCTTGGTTTTCACTTGCTGAGGATGTGGACATTATCATATTTTGGCAGGTTAAATGTTGAATATAGTTATTGCTTTCTTTGGCTTTGGTTATCTCATCAAGTATGTGTTGCAAGGGATCTAGGTCTTGTTGTCTAGCCTCCGGCAGTTTTGTAACACTTTCGCTGAGAAGCATGTGTAATATAGATAGCTGTTTTCCCTGATCTATATAGCCAGCCCAATCTAAAATTGATTCGGGGGTAGAATGTTCGGGCCTGGTGGAAATGTTTTGTAAAAATTCTTTCATTTTTGGAGCCTCTTGTTCAAGAAAGTCGTTTAGGAATTCCATAAAATTTTCCTTGCCCTGAAAACGGGTAAAATTCGCCAAAGTTTGTAACGTTTTGGCTACCAGAGTTAAATTTCGAGTAGACCGGGAAGAGGGGAGTTCTAGAAGAGAAAGGAGAAATATTAAACTTATAAAACCCTTGGGAAAACAATATCCATACTTTACCATTTGTTATATTGAAAAGACTGGGTGATAATATAGCCGGACACAAGAAACGCAAAAATATGGATGCTGATATTAAATTATCGGCCATATCCTGACGGCCCAAATGCTCCAGTCTTTCGCGGAAAGTGGCAAAACAGTTGCGCAATTGAGGTGGAAAATGCTTGCTCGACTCGTAAATACACTGCCAAGCATTGCGAACTGCGGCTCTTAAAGAAGCCTGTTGTCGTTGTAGCGAACCACTCGCTTTTGTAGGATCAACCTCACAATCTCTATCTGATTGTATGATTTCGTTAATGGGTCCGGCCAAAGTATCCTGCAAATACTGTTCGCCAGTCAGTTTCAAAAAGGCCTCCATACTTTTAGTTGCCAAAGAGTTGCCACGGAAGGTTAAGCGTTGATCACCCACTCTTAGTAGATCCAAAGCCACGACATCCGTCAAAAAGGCTCCAGCCAATCCTTGAGCATGCATTAATAATACCAATGACTGGCCTATATCTTCTTTGGCTTTCACCCCAATAACCGGTTCCAAGGTCTCGCACACTTTTTTGTAGTTTTCTTTTAGATAAGCCAAGAAATCGGCATAAACATTGATTGGCAAAATGTCAATACTCTGGAAGCGACACTTAATGCGCAACGTAGGTATAACCTCCTTGCCATTGCGATTAAGGCTATCATTCTTCTCGCTGAGTATTGGATACCAATCTTCGGAAAACAACCGTGTGGTCACCTCGTGTATGGGGATCTTAACAGAACCAACAAAAGTGTGCTTATCGCGTTTCTTTTTCTTCTCCACCTCCCGGAAAACATTGACCGTGATAACATTTATATCGGGTATATCGGGAAAATCGAAATATTCACCCCAAAAGAGCAAATCGGTTTGTAGTTTAACACTAGTACGACCATAAAGGGTCTTATCGAGATGTAATTCGCAGAAATATTTTTTCTTTGGTGGTAAATTTTTGGCCTCGTATATCCACATTTTGAGGGAATTGTCTGTGTGGCGGGTGTGTTCAGCATTCGGTGCTATCGATTTGCGCAGCGAATATATCCAGAGATCACGTTCCTGACGCGAACCGCAGGAATAATAACGTTCACCGCGCGGTCCACCGCGCACTTGAAAACAATAGCGGCGACCCAAAACAGATTGATGAACAGGTGCCACACCGACAGCACCGGTACAAGAGAGATCTATGGGAAATTGTTCGAGAAACTAATTAACAAATATATAAATAATAATAATAAAGGGAATCTAGTATATATATGTACATATATATAAATGTAAATGTATGTTTAATAAAACGTTTTTATCAGATTTTAGGCAATTTATTCCAATGAAGTACAAACTAGTTTTTATCTGTTCAAATGATTTACAGTGACTTTCAGCACTGTTCATAAAAAATTTTATATTCAAGAGTTTTTTTCTGATAAAAGTTATTATTTAGAGATAAACGTTTTAGTCCATTATATTTAACTTAAGTACTGTCTAATGTATTGAATAGACAGTAAAGAATAAACAAACAAAAAATTTCTATTATAAAAAGTTGTGTGACCACTGTTATGCTTCGACTTTTTTAATAAGTTCACCTCGGCTTTTATTATGTGCATTAGCCTTTTTTGCATGTTGCATTATAAATTTCTTAAAATGGATTTATGTAATTTCGTCCACTCTTCGTTAACTACAACCCAAAGCTTCTCAATTTTTTTATAAAATATAAAATTTTTATGAACACTTATGGTGGGTACTGTATTTTCTTTTATGAGTATTTATTTCACTTACATATATTTTACTAAATAAATTTGCAAAATATAACTGCACAAAAATGTTATAAACAGTGGGTTTGTAATTTTTTTTGTGACTGACTAAAAGCGACATATATAGAAAATAAAACTAAAGACCAAAAAAACAGAATTTACTTACCGATGGTTGACATTACAGCGTGACTGGAGAGTAGACTTTCGTGTGAACGCGACCCTCGTAAACCACCTGAACCTCTTTTAGTGCGTTCCAGTTTGGTAACAGATTTTGTACGTTTTAAAGGATTTGATCTAAAAACCAAAGAAAAATTATTTTATTTTTAATGTTAGAATTTATGGGTGTGCTGCTCCTTGAGTAATTAGTGTTTAACGGCGTTAATGTTGAGCTATAAAAACGTCGGCTAAGTAAAACAATTAATAAAATGCCGCTATTTTAACTTAAAAATTACGCTTTTTTAGCGTCAACATGTGCGCGAATTAAACCCCCCTCTTATCACTCCATCATCCGGTGCAATGCATTGCATACTTACGGGAAAGATATCCTCTGAGCCACTAGCCCACGAAAAAATCATTTATTAAAATTAAAAAAAAAACAAAGATTATTTAGTCATTAGCAAAAAAAAAAACGAAGCCTTATACACACAGACGGATGTATCCATTTATTTAGCTTAATAAGAAGAGAAAAAACATCCATCCATATCTAAAAATCTTTTCTAGGTCCATTTGTCTATTTTCTCAGTAAGATCCAGTAATTGAGTAAATTTACTTGATTTTAAAAAAATTACTCTCCCAAATATCTCTAAAATAACGCAAATTGACAAAATATGCAGGTTATTCAAAAAAGTTGATCACTTAAAAGTATAGTGTTGTAAAAATATGAAATGTGTGCAAATGAGCACATATACCGCTCATGACTGTGCCAATCCGTACCTTAGGGGATTTGCAAAAATTATTTTATACAATAAGTATTTTTTTATTCGATTTGCATTTTTTAAGAGAAGTAACACTCAGGTAATGATTGCCTACTACTAGATGGTAACTAAAGCTGACAGCTAATAAAGGGATAAATAGTAAAGTTTCATTATTTTTACGATTCCGCTTTTGCAGGTTTTTTTGTTTTAATAGCAATGTTGCAGTGTCTCTGATGTCAAGGAGACGCATTCGATTTTTGAAGCTGTATTTGGTAGCCATTTTATTAATTATTTTACTACACCGATGATTCTACACAATAATGACGAAGGAGGGCGCTCTGAAGTGCTTGCGGATTGGTATCAGCCGAAGCCGGTACAGTTCAGTGACCAGTGATTATGCCTTCGTCACTGAAACCTTCCGACAACAACTGACACAAAGACACACTAATGCACATTAGAAAAAATTCGAAATGTTTTTATGACCAAAACTGGTCTCTCAACCCAGGACTGTTTTGGTTTTGTAGCAACGTGCAGCCATCGCCAACCTCAATATTGCATAATTGCAACCTGATTTTTCGCTTTTTCCATGTAATGTTATGCATAGTTTATCTTTAGGTTAAGCTTAAGCGTAAGTCACCTCTCCAAAAACTTAATTCAGGCTACAAAATTTGTATGCCTTTTTGGTTTTGCTTTCTGTGCATTTCTCCTTTTTGAATATTTTCTTTCAATTACTATTTTATTATGGCCTAAAGGCACTGAACCAACAAATCATATTAACAAATGCTTCATGACTGTCTTTTTTATCGTTAAATTTTAAATGCCTGCCTCAAACTGTGCGTCTGTCTGTTTGCAGCTTGTTTATTTTTCTTTTTTATTGTAAAGGGTGGTTAAATTTCAAGGGCCGATGTTGATTTTGAATAAAACACAAACTATTTAGGAAATTATTGTAATTTTATTTTATTATGATATATTGGTATTACTCAATTATGTATGGAACAAAATATCGGCCAAATGGGCGCCGCGACCACGGCGGCACACCTCCATCCGATGGTCCAAATTTTCGATGACCCTGAGGCATAATGGAGATTCTATGCCGTTAATGTGCCGAATTATCTCATCCTTTAGCTCTTGAATTGTTGCTGGCTTATCGACGTACATCTTTTCTTTCAAATAACCCCAAAGAAAAAAGTCCAACGGTGTCAAATCACATGATCTTGGCGGCCAATTGACATCGCCATTACGTGAGATAACACGGCCATTGAATTTGTTGCGCAAAAGAGCCATTGTTTCGTTAGCTGTGTGGCAAGTGGCACCGTCCTGCTGAAACCACATATCGTCCACATCCATATCTTCCAATTCGGGCCATAAAAAGTTCGTTATCATCTCACGATAGCGAACACCATTCACAGTAACTGCCTGACCGGGCTCATTTTGGAAAAAATACGGCCCGATGATGCCGCCAGCCCATAAACCGCACCAAACAGTCACTCTTTGTGGGTGCATTGGTTTTTCGACAATCACTCTTGGATTCTCATTCGCCCAAATGCGGCAATTCTGTTTATTGACGAATCCACTGAGGTGAAAATGTGCCTCATCACTGAAGATGATTTTCTTCGAAAATTGATCATCCACTGTTGCCGTGGTCGCGGCGCCCATTTGGCCGATATTTTGTTCGATACATAATTGAGTAATACCAATATATCATAATAAAATAAAATTACAATAATTTCCTAAATAGTTTGTGTTTTATTCAAAATCAACATCGGCCCTTGAAATTTAACCACCCTTTATTAGACTTTTTGGCTTCTATGTTTTGTGCGGTTAAGTCTAGTTAAAAATGCACCATCTGTATTGTTTCCAAGCGCATTCGTAAAAAAAATAAATAAAAATTGCACAAAAATTACAAACTCAACGAAAAACTTGTACAATAAATTTATGCATGCCGCTTTGAGGCAAATATTGTTGCCTGTTTGATGGGTGCACAAGTGCCATAGTAGTTTGATGTATGACCGAGTTTGCCGTTGTGACTTAAAGTTTTTGTTAAGAGAGAATGAAACAAAATATAAAAACGGTTTTTATAGGAGATCAACAATTGAGTCAGTGATAGTGTTGGAAACTGTTTTTTTTTTCATGTTATTTTAATGTTGGATCTTTCAATATGGAATTTACAAAATGTGTTCAAATCTTAATCTAAAAAAAAAAAAAAAAAAAATAGTTTCTATTGCCAATGCAATTTCAACCCGATGGTCACACAGAATTTTCATCCCATTAGATCAAACGTGTGGGTCCTTTTGAGTCTTCTGTGACCCTCGAAACCCAGCAAGTCTCTAGCAAGTGGATTGGGATGCACCGTGATCTTCGTCCTACACCTCGTACAGACTTTTTTGATTTCATCTTTAATGGATGGAATTTTTAGGTCCCTGTGGATATTTGCATTTTTCATGTACCATGGAGCACCTGTGATTATTCGTAAAATTTTCGACTGTCTTCTTTGTAATTTTGCAACATTTGATGCGGAAGCAGTTCCCCACAGCTGAACGCCATATAGCCATATGGGCTTTAAAAATCGCCTTATACAACAGCACCTTCATATCTAGGCCTAGTGCAGAGTGTCGTCCTATAAGCCAGTAGAACTGAGCAGTTTTCAACTTCAGTTGAGTGATTTTGCCCGCTATGTGACTAGTCCACGTCTATCGAGAATTAATACCAAGATATTTTACGTGGTTGCCCTCAGGTATTGTAACACAGTTTATCGTGATGCGAGGACAATTGTCCCTTCTCAGAGTAAACGTAATGTGGACGCACTTAGAAGCATTTACTTTTATCTTCCACTTTGATAACCATTTTTCCATTCGGTTCAAATGCGCTTGAAGATGTTGACTACTGCTGCATTCTTGTGTATGCTTAGAAAAGCAGTATCATCCGCGAAAGTTGATGTATGCGTCAATTGACTTGTAGGCATATCCGCAGTAAATAAAATGTACAGAAAAGGACCGAGGATACTTCCCTGTGTTACACCAGCATGGATATGTGGAAGATATCACAGATTTCGACCTTATATGAAAAGATCTATTTTTTATGTAATTTTTTAACAATTTGTGAACGTTTTCCGGTAGCAAGTTTACAATCTTGTGCAACAGACCGTCGCACACTGGGGATTTCGCGGAAAAAAGTCAAATTGTCAACATACTCTTCATGCAATATGCAGTGATATTTTGAAATTTTAGATCAAATGGTACAATCAAATCAAAAAGAAATACTCCGATCTGACTACTATTTTTTTTTATAGCCGTCTCAAACTCAGTACTTGTATGTTTTACCGAACCAACTTAATTTAAACCTAAGAATTTCAAAACGAATATTATTTTATTAAATGAGCTAACGTTTTTCTTTTTATTTTTTATTTAAAGTAGGATATTTCAGTATACTAAAATTGAAAAAATAAACTCTGCAGAGACTTAAGTTTTTTTTTTTCGTTTATTTTTATGAACATATAACAAAAATCCCTTTTTTCTCCAAACATTTGGACCTGCAATTTTAGCCATACTTTCCCACAGTTGGAAATCACTACTAATACATTGTCTCATATCTGTTTTTACATTTTTAATAAATTTCAAGTGCCACCAGGTGCCACCTCTCAATTTGTTGCATTACACAGTACAACATTTTTCAACTGATTGATCAATTCTGATAAGGCTCTTTTGTTTAACATAACTCAAGAACCACTAGTCGGATTTTGCTTAAAGAAATTTAGAAAAACCAAGAATTACAATTACTTTCATCTGTTTATATAACGTTTCTCTGCATAAGCAACAGTTTCGCAGTTATAAATAAATGTATGAAGAAAAAAAAATATTTTTTGCCTAAAAAATAAATTTTTTTTTTTAATTCATAAAAAATCCAAAACGGTAAAAAAGTGTCAAGTCCTATTACTTTCACGTAAAGTCGCATAACCTATGAACAAAATGAGACATAAATCATGAAAATCGATGAACGCGTTTCGCTTTTATTCACAATTAAGTAAAGGTATGAATTTAAAAAATTTGCTCGAGATATGCACAAAATTCTTTGGAAAAAACATTGAAGACTTTTTTTTTATGATTTTCAGAATTAAAAAAAAAAGTAATAAACAAAAGGTTATTTGATTTTTATGATTGCAGTAGCAAAGTAATAAGCGCTAATAAATTTGCGTGGACAATTAAAAGGAAAAAAGGAAAGTGCACTTTTTTAATTATTTGGGTTTTTCCGTTAGTTACCTGCATAATTTTTTTTACAGAAATTGCACCCACATTTATGAGTGCTCATGTTTTGGAAGGTTTCGAAATATGCGCCCATTCATAAGTACCTGTCAGTAAAATATTGAAAAATACGTAGTATTTATAGGTGTTCATTGATCGATTTTTGTTATTCAACAAGTGCCGACGAACGCGAAAAGTCCAAGCGATTTTTCTCCGGTTTTTTAATTATAACTGAAACTAAAGCCCAAGAGTTTTACGACAATGGAAAGTTTTTCTATTTCACATGGGGTTTTATGCTCGAAGCTTCTGGAGTTTGACAAAGACAGAACAAAATTAAAACAGTTCTTGCAACAATCGCACGTTGGCTTAAACGAAACTAGAGCATGTGAAATTTTGGATACAATATATAAAGGCTTTTACTCTAACTTCAAACAGAGATGGCAGGATTCTAATCGTACGAAGTCGCGATTTGAAAAAAAGAATACAAATTGGCTTGAACGCACATTTACAATTAAGTTTACTGGGGCTGAATGTTCTACCAGTTCTGCACTTGGTCGGCCACGTAAATCGTTTGAGTAGTGCTGTGATCGCGCCAAACGATACAAAAGGGATGAAGTACGTGCTATGTTTCCTCAAGAAGTAATTGATTTTACTTCTAGTATTTCAAAAACCAACCACAAAATTTGTACATTAAAAACTTTGGGGATGTTTACAAAGCTTGAACTTACAAAAGAAAAATACGAGTATCTAATGCATTGGTTAGAAAATGAAGGGTACAAAATACTCGTACCACACAAAGAACTCGCGAAAGAAAAAACTAACAGTTATCCTCAAGGAATTTCTATTACTGAAAGTTCAGGCAGTGTACCTCTGCAAAATCTGTTGGATCATACTGCTAAAAGAGTCCTAGAGACCAAGTCGGTAAAGGAAATAAATAAAATTTAAAGCGAAAATCTAACAATGTACTATAAATGGGGATGTGATGGGGCATCTAGTCAAAGCGAATACCAACAGAGGTTTTCAGATGATAAAATTTCTGACTCTCATTTATATATGACATCAGTTGTACCACTTAGATTATCATTAAGTGATGACATAAATAAATTAGTAAGGAACAACAATAAACCTTCTTCCACACAGTATTGCAGAACACTACAGTTTGCATACGTTAAAGAGACACCTCAAGTTATACGAGAAGAAAAGAGAAGAGTCGATGAGGAGATATCTCAACTAAAAGAATTTGAGTTAACAGTAAATAATCGCAACTTTGAAGTAAAACATGAATTATATTTTACAATGACTGACGGCAAGACAGCACAATCAGTAACAGAAACACCAGCAGCATCTTCTTGTTTTATTTGTGGAGCCACAACATCCAAGATGAATAAAATCGAAGAAGTTCAAGCTATGCCCGTAAATGAACAAGCACTGCAATTTGGTATGCCATCACTTCATGCGCGTATTAAGCTGATGGAGTTTCTTTGGCATGTAGCTTATAATATTGAATTTAAACGTGGGAGAGTCGACTCAAATACTCGTCCTATAAAAGAAGCCCGAACATGTTTGATAAAGCTTGAACTTAAAGAGAAAATTGGAATACAGGTTGATACTGTTAAGCAAGGCTCTGGTACCACAAATTAAGGAAATACGTCACGAAGATTCTTTGCTAATCCTGCTTTGATTTCCGAAATCACGGGTCTAGATGAAAACATAATCAAGAGGTTCTCAATAATTCTCGAAGCTATAACAATCACCGAGGTAGTAGATCCAAAAAAATTTGGTGATTTTTGTCTGGAGACGGCAAAAGAGTTTGTTGCACTGTACAAGTGGTACAATATGCCACCTACACTTCACAAAATTCTGATTCATGGAAAAGATATAATTGAAAAGTGTATTTTTCCCGTAGGCTTACTATCCTAAGAGGCTCAGGAAAGTCGTAACAAAGACTATAAAAAATATCGCCTTAGACACTCCAGAAAATGCAGTCTAATTGCCACGAACGAAGATATTATGCACCGAATGATGGTAACATCAGATCCCATGATCTCACATTTGACTCCTTCCTTTAGCCAGAAAAAGCATAGTGTTATAAGTGACGAAGGCTAAGGCTCTTTTAGAATAATAAATTAAAAATAGATTTAAAATAAATAATAAATTAAAAATTAAAAAAATCATTTAAATTGTTTTGTTAGTTAGGGCTTTTTACATTGTAGGTAACGATATACATTTCTCCAACTTTCTTTATTTTGATTACTTTTGTGTATTACTATATAAATAAAAGTAAATTTGTGAGGAAATCACTACATTTTTTGACAAATATATTTTTTCCCTCACCTCCATACAAAAATCTCCAGTGTGCGTCGTGCCAGACTTTGTCGAACGCTTGAGATATATCAATAAAAAAGTGCCGAACAGTATTCCTTATTCTCGAAAGCCGTTCGGACAAGGTTTGTTATTCTGTGCACTTGTTCCACAGTGCTGTGCATTTTTCTAAATCCAAATTGGTGATGTGGGATAACAGGTAGTGTCAACGTGGTGCCGTAGTTTCTCGAGAAGCAATTTTTCAAAAAGTTTGGACAGAATCGGCAATAAGCTTATTGGACGATAAGAAGATACTTGCGTAACACCTTTACCTGACTTAGGAATCATTACGATTTCTGAGTGCTTCCATGCTTTCGGAAACGTACCCAACCGCAACATAGCATTGAAAAAAAAGAGAGTATCAGCCGCAAAGCAGATTGTGGCAGATTAGTTATCATTGCTCCCGTGATTTTGTCACTGCCTGGAGCTTTCCTGGCTTTTAACGTTTTTATGGCAAATTCGGCTTCAGCAAAGCGGAATTTAAGTGGACGTTGTACTCTTTCGTTTATAATAATCGGCGCAATACGGGAAGCGGTTACATTTGGTGTAAATACATTTTCCAGGTGGTTGGCGAATTCCTCAATTTTTTCCTCTGTACTCTTCACAAATTCACCATTTTGTATCCTTATCGGAGCCTCGTAAGCGGTGGGTTGTTTAATTTTTTTCGTAGCCCACCACAAACTATAATCTGTTTGCTCTCGTGTCCAGACTTTGCAGATATTCATTCAGTTGAAATTCTTTGTCCTCTTTCAGCAAAACACGCAGTTTCCGTTGGCATTGATTTAGTTGTGCCTTTAATCCAGGTGAACGGAGCTCCTGCCACTGACGCCTCAATTGTCTTTTCTGACTTATCAAGGACTCAACGCTGGCATTACTGTTATATTGACGCCTGCGTCTTATCAAAACGTTTGATGCGGAGACTGCTGTCGCTTCTTTCAGGATGTTGGCTGTGAGGATTACAGCATCTTTTACTTCAGACTCCGATTTCAAAGAAAAGTGTTGTGGCAAGTGGGCACTAATGTACATTTTGTACTTTAGCCAATTTATATGTTTTTTATGACAACAAATATTTTGCTCTGCATTTTCAGAAGCGCGAAAAAAATTCAAAAAAGTAGGTGAATGATCCGATGAAAGATCCATAGACGGAACCAAATGAAATAGTTATCTTCTTATGTTACGAGTGACCGCAAAGTCGATCACATCTGGAATTTTGTTAATGTCTGTAGGCCAGTATGTGGGATGACCTGCAGATACTGCATCCAAATTGTGAAGGGATATCGCATCCAAAAGTTGCCTTCCTCTTGGTGAAATAAGTCTGGAACCCCAAAAAGTGTGTTTTGCATTAAAATCACCTGCTGCAATAAACTTTGTTCCTAACGTTTTAATAAAGTTTAAAAATAGATCCGTAGTAATGGAGTGTCTGGGTGGACAATAAACGGCAGAAATCGATGTACCACAACGTGGTAACCTTATGGTGGTGGCTTGTATGTGATCCGTCGAGTATTCTGGCAGGGGAAATGGGCAACATCTCTGTGAACCAGTATTGCTGTTCCTCCACAAGCTCTGCCACTTGGATGCTTTCTGTCATAAGTATGATAATCCTTTATTTTGAAACAGTTCTTTTGAGTACAATGTGTTTCGGATACAAGAAGTACATCAACTTTTTGTGATTGTAAATTTTCAGCGTAGCCATTATTTTTTGTTCAACAAAATTTGCATCAGCATGCTTTGGTTTTGCAGCATTTGCTGGAACATACTCTGCATATTGGACATAAAACTGTTCATAGTGTCTATTAATTTCTCAATGGCACTTTGAGTATCGGGCAGTGGTATGTGCTCACCTTCCTTCAAAACTTTTGCATACGAGTTAACTCGATGACTTTCCTCGATGTAGTACCTTTCTTCAACTTTTCAGCATAACTAACGTGTTGCACATTTGTACCATGAGCTTTTTGAATATCACGGACGGAGGTTGTTGGCAAATTAGGAAAATTAGTTTCCTTATACTCGAGTGGTACTGGCGCTGGTCTTCTTTCCTTGCTTGAATTCTTTAGTTGCAAAAACACTTTGCAACCACGATAATTGGCGGTGTGTTTTTCACCACAATTACCGCACTTTCTCACATTCGTGTCTGATTTCGGGTGTGGGCATTCCAAAGATTTGTGAATGTCTCCACATCTCACACATACGGATGGTAATTTACAAAAGGATTTTGTATGTCCAAACTCCTGACAATTTTGGCACTGAGGCGGACCCTTGCGCTTAATCGGTTCCTCTACGACGATTCTTCGGTTCAATAAGAATTTTAAATTATATATGGGGTGAGTCTCATTTTTTTTCAATTTAGTCGAGTTGAAAACTGAGTTAATAATGTTTTCTTTAGGGAGTGCTGTTAACGAAATTTTGGGGTGTTGTTTTAATGACTTTTTCACATTGTCAACTTTTTTTATTAGCAGAATTTTTTACTTTTTGCTTTAATTTGGGGTGTGTGGCAAATTAAAAAAAATTTGAGTTTCTTAAGCAGGAAATGGAGCGATGTGCAAACAAAAATTAATACATAATTACTTAAAAAATCGTTATTTCTAAATGTTGCGTTTTCCGGTTATGGAACTAAATATAGCATTTTTGGTAATGCAGAACACACCCCAAACCGAGAAAAGCTTATAAAACGAAAAACGGCAGTCAATTGATTGTGCTACAACACAATACATTGCAAGCGTTTTACACAAAATTTATGTAAAACAAAAATTTTGTAAATTTTCTTTCCGAGAAATCATTTTATTAATTTTACTGTAAACTCTCATCTAGATGTTCTGAGTTCAAAATTAATAAACTAGCGAACTTCTCTCTAAACAGAGTAGTGTTATTCGTTCATCTGGTAGACACGCGTTTTCCTTTAGTCCGCTGTTCGGTCGTGGAATAGATATAATTGGAGTGTAACAAACATGGAACCAAAATAAACTTTATGAGAATATCATAAAGTATGCGATAATAAATTTCACATATATTTTTTAAGGAAAAAAACACAAATACAATCATATATAAAAAGAAAAAAAATTTAAATAACTTACTTTTGTACACCGGGAAATAACAAAAATTAATAAAATTAAATAAAATACAAAAAAACAATAACGGTTGAACGCTTAAATAACTAAGAGAAAAAAAAAGAAAAAAACAAAAAGAATGGAAAACCGCTATACCAGTGACGGGCGAACGATATTGGATAGTGTTGACACCACCAACCACTGTTGTCACTTCGGGTCATAGTGACCGGATTAAGGCTTTTATGGCCTTTTTTTTGTCTCATTGTGATAAATCTCCTAACCATACCCGACTAAATCTTTTCTATTGTTGGTGCCATTGTGCCAGACTGTTTGGTGATGAAGGAGTAACACTGATCACCGGCAGTCGTTCAAGCAGCGATTAGCTCAGTGGCAACTGTAATACAGAAGATAGACATTTTATTTTTCTTTTCTTGCGTTAATCATGACAGGCCGATTCAGAATTGACTTCTGCAACATACCTGGTCTAAGGGCAAACTTCTTCTCTGTCTCTGCTCACGTTTGTCTCCATCGACCGGATGTTTTCGCCTTAAGTGAAACCAGGTGTCTGAAGATGCTGACCCGCAGGATTTTCACATACCTGGGTATCACCTCCTATCTCTTTTCCATCTGCACAGGGGCCTTGCAATTTATATACGCAATGAGGTTGTGTACCAGTACCAGCAATCTTTAGGCACGCATGATCCCGAATTTAGCTGTCTTTGGGTTAAATTCAAAATCAGGACACATCTTGTGCATTTCGGGTTTCTTTACAGAAGCCCAAATACGGAAAGGGACAAAACTATATACAACTTCGATGCCCTTTCCGACACTATATCGGCGATCCTCGAAAATTACCCGAACAGTGAAATCATTATTGCTGGTGAATTCTATGTCCTTAATTTATCGTGGATCCGCCATTCGAGCCATACGACTCCAGAAGGCCAATTATGTTGAGCTATTCGCAGCGCACAATCACCTTGCGCAATTGGTGAATGAACCAACACACATTTCGTGCGTTAACGGGCACCAACATAACACTTTCGACATTTTTCTCACTTCACACCCTGACAAGTATTAAATGAACATTCGCGCACCTCTCGAAAATTTGGATCATTGCACCATTTCTGCCTCTTTTTCGTTTGCGGAACTTCGAGGCGTTTCATGGCCAGCTATGAAACGTTTGAAATATATTTACGAAAAGGCACGTTGGGCTGAGCTCAACGATTTCTTTCGGCATTTCAATTGGAGGCTCTGCTTCCTTGACAATGATGTCAATGCCATGGCTGCAATGGTCAAAAATATAACATTGCTTGGTATGAAAACGTTCATACCATCGAAGCAAATTTCGATTAGGCCTATACCGAAGGCTTTGTTTAATCAGACGTGCAGACTTGCAGTCAGATCCAGAGAGGAAGCGTTTAGTATTTGGCGGAATGACAAAAACACGGATACTGATATGATGCGCAAAAGGGCGAATTCTTCATGTACCAAAGTGCTAAGACGTGAAAAAGCTTTGTACGGGCAGCGTCTTTGCGCTAAAGTTCTTACTGCCCCACGGGGAAGCAAAAGCTTTTGGTCATTCGTTAAAAGAGTAAAGGTAAATGCTAGTTCTTCTATTCCGCCTCTTTAAAAAGATGATCAAATATTCACTGACCCGCTTGAAAAGGCTAACCTAGCTGAAATGTTTGCAGGTAATTCTACCCTGCCGGAAAGCAATTAACCACTGCCCGCACCCGAGAGTGTATCCATAACTATGCTAAAGATATACTTTTGAGCTTGTGCAGTTAAAAGTGTTCTAGTGGACCTCAACATAAATAAGTCGGTGTTCTTCGACATTATCACGTCCTCTGGCAATTCTGGATCGCGCTATTAGTATTGTAATAGACGGGATCTCATCTAACGAGTTGAAGATAAATTCAGGGGTACCACAAAGCTCCATTCTTTCTCCTACCCTATTTCTTATTTTTCTTAATGACCTTCTATGTCAAACTTATCCATTCTTTTTCAGATGACAGCAGTATATGATATTCATATTCATTTAATCGTAGGCCTACGTCGAAGTTGATCGCGGCGACAAGACAGAATATGAATATTTCGCTTGAGGGTGGTAATGGCACGAGGTATGCACGTTGACTACAAAACCAAAAACGGACCTGGGTTCAACTCCAGTTTCAGACAAAAATTATAAAAAAAAAACATCTCGCATTTTTCTGATGTGCATTAGTGTGTCAGTTGTTGTCGGAAGATTTCAGTGGCGAAGGCATAGTCACTGGTCACTGAACAGTACCGGCTTCAGCTGATAGCAATCCACAAACACATCAGAACGCCCTTCTTCGTCGATATTGTCTAGCACCGGCGAAGTAAAATAATAATAAAAATGGCTACTAAACCGAAGCTTCAGCACTGCTACGAGTATAAACAAAGAACGGGCAAAAGCAGAGCTGTAAAATAATTAAGCTTCACATCCTGTCGTTTCTCCTACTATCCCTTTCCTATAGTTCCAGCACAATGCTTTGCATGTGTAGGGTCATCCCCTGATTGCCGGTCCAAGAAAAAAAAACTACTCTGTCACCCATTTTTCTCATTTATTTTAGTAAACATTAAAAAAAATTTATGAATATAAGTCTCGAAACCGTTTCTGAAAAATAACAATCAGGGTTGCCAGAAAAGAAAAGTGCTAAAATTTTCCACAGTTTAAAAAAATTTTGTTTTTTTTAACATTGGTTTTCATTAATATAAATAAAAGAAACAATTTACATTTCAATTATTTGTACATATTTAAAACGACTTTTATCATTTGGGAAATTGAAACCAGTTTGCATTCATATTTTATACACATACAATGTATATGTATAATCAAAAATTATCGGGTATGTTCTGCGAATCACTTTGAAGTAAAAGTAATTTGAAATCACTTCAATTTGAATGTTTAGTGTTCTGCATTCTACTTTTGACATTTCATTTACTTTTTGTTTTCGAACATTAATTCGTAGTGAATTGCCATGTTCTATAAACTACTTGAATTTGAAAAGAAGTGGTTTAAAAATATTTTTTTGAGACGGTTCCTTTTTTAATATCAGCACTGAATTTTCATTGAAATCGCTATATTTTTAGTTTAAATTTTTATTTTTTTTTATAAAAAACATACTTTAAGATTTATTAAATAATAAAATTCATATAAAAAACACAAAGATGTATATTTTATTAACTAAAGTCGGTTGGCGATATCATCTCTTATTGAAGTGGCTGCGGAATCAGTTATCAATTCATTCCAATCATTGTCATGAATTTCATTTCTTAATATATATACCAAACTTTTGCATAAAATGACGCTTGGACAAATTAAGCTCATCGTCGCTCATGATCAATGTGATCCATCTAGCACAAATGTGCCTTTCTAAAATGATAAGCACGCGATTTAAAATTTTGCACGTGGTACTTCGGGCTAAAGCCACATCGCTGTCTTTTCCAACACCTCGTTGAAATCCGCCTTCTGCTAAAAATCTTAATGTAGCAGCAAGCTGTATTTGTGCCGGTATGGAAGAAACAGGCAGCCTACATTTTATAGAATTTAAAAGAAGATGAAAAGCATCCTTGTTAATGCGGTAATACTGTAAAAACCTAAATACATATATACTTATAATTTAAAATTTTCATTGAAAATATACACATCATGTATGCATGTGTACTTACATGGCGTCATTTATATCCAAAGGATTTGCGTGGTCTCGCAGAATCCTCCTCTGCACTTTTGCTGCCGCGAATTCATTGTTTTGAAGCACCATGGACACTAATATCACATTCATTGTTTAATTATTAATTATTCCTGAATATTTTTTTACGAATTCTTTAACTTTTATGCGAAAAACATTCAATAATTTAATTATGTATAAAGTAAAATTTTATTTTTAAAATCAGCTGTTACTATTTCTGTTTTCGAACTTCATTTCAAATGAGAAAATGTAACACCAAACCACTTCTTTTGCAGAACACCAAAAGTGAAAAGTTTACTTTTCAAAACGTATTTTACTTTCATTTCACTACTTTTGTGGAACATGCCTGTATATTTGTTTAAAAACTGTAGTATATAAAATCCATTTTGTTTAATATGAAAACTAATTTTAGTGATATACACATGATGACATGTTTTTACAAGCTAAAAGACTAAATATATTTTAAATTAAATTATTCAGAGAATTCAACCATTCAAATACGTTTTTTTCATCTTCTTCATATACCGAGTCATTTTGGTACTTTCCAGATGAACCGATTTTTCTAACAATATCATCCGGCATGTTTATAGAGTGGCAGCAAACGTTGTCTTATTTTACACCATCTCTTAAACGTATAACTACACAACAATTCCGTGTTCATTTTAGTTGTGAGCTTGCTTCCAATTCGGTCCAATTTACTGTATACACCCTACACTTCTGCGTTCAAAAAAGGCAAAACTAAAAGAGAAAATACACAGCTTGACAACTATATCAAGGGGCTTTCATTAATGGAATTTATAAAATTGTCCAGAAATCGGTTGTATTCTGTTTCGTATCCCATATCTATTTAGTTATATATCATAACTAATTTAATTTTTTTTCTATTTTACTAGTGCTAATATGAATTATGGTACCCTTGATTTGTTTCAACGTTTTATAAAGGGTGTCCCAACAAGAACGCAAGATTTAAATTTTAAATAAAACACAGATATTTAAAAAAAAATCGTGTAACTTTATTATATCGTAAAGTAGACAGAATGAGGTTATGTATGGAACAACATATCGGGCAGATGGCCGCCGCGGCTTTGCTGGCACACACGCGATCTTTTAATGAAATTTTCAATGACCGTTTTGCCTAATGCTGCGGTATTTCATTAATGCAGCGTCCAATTTCCTCTTTTAAGGCTTGAGTCGTCGTCGGCTTATTCGCGTAAACCATCGACTTAAAAAAATCCCAAAGAAAAAAGTCTAATTGTGTTAAATCGCACGATCTAGGCGGCCAATTCTGGTCTCCAAAACGCGAAATAACACAACCGGGAAATGACTGATGCAGCAATTGAATTGTTTCTCTGGCTGTATGACATGTGGCGCCGTCTTGTTGAAACCACATGTCTGTCAATTGAACTTTGTATGCATAAAGATGCAAATCTTTTGTCGAAATTCGCTGCAGAGTGGATTTGGAGACACTAATTTGCTGAGCACGGTATCGAATTGAGGTGGATGGAGTTTGAGCGACATCATCACGTACAGCTGCGACATTTTCGGTCGATCGACCTGGTCGAAGGCGCGTTGTTGTCTTTACATCACTAACAGACCCAGTTTCGGCAAATTTATCCATTAATCTCTTTACAGTTGAATCTTTTGGAGCATTATTGTGACCCCAAATTGATCGCAATTTGCGAACTGTAGCCGCAAAACTTTCACCATTTTGGTAAAACAATTTCACAATGAGAATGCGTTGTTCTTTCGTGTAGCGCTCCATTTTTACCAACCTCGTACCTTCTACTAGCAAACAATAACAATTGTTCACATGTCAAACAATGACACTTCGAATGGCGCCAAATTTAAATCTTGCGTTCTTGTTGGGACACCCTTTATATTGAAAATGTTAAAATTTTTGGGAAAGCACCTTTTGGAAATTCTTATTGCTAAATCAGAAAAAAGTATTAAATGTAGCATTAAAAATGGTAAACTCGCAACCGTGATAACAATGGTGCCAACAAAATGTAAACACATTTTGACAAGCTGGATTTTATAAACAAATTAATCAACTGATTTGTCGAGCTGACCTTATAATGATTAGACCAATTATGCCGACTTAATTTTTGTTTGCATAAATTAATCAGCTAAACATCATCGACATTTAGTTCGAATAAGACGCCGCAACTTGCATTACAGCGCGCTAAACAATTGATTTATTGCAAAACAAATTTGGTGACAAACTTATTTCCAGAAGTAGTCTTATCTACGGCCCCTTCGTTCATGCGATTTAGCGCTTCTGTATTACTCTTTATGGGGATATTTTACGTCACTGGTTTATGCCGACAATATTCCAAGCCAATATTCGAGCCGCCATTGATGCCATACGGCCGGAGTTATAAGAAAAAGTAGTCACAAATTGGACTGATAGAATGAACATGTAACTCGTAGCTGCGGCGTATATTATTCAGAAATAATATTTAAAAAATAAATGCTATGAAATTATCCTCGAGATTATTCTAAAAAAAATTCTTTCCAACAATATTTCTGTCTTGTATTTTTAAAATTTTACACAGCTAAAAAAACACCATATATTATATATTATACTGAAATAAAACAATATTTTACATAACGGAGCCAAGTTTTGTTCAAATGCATTTTGAAAATTAAAATCTTCATACGCATCAACAGCGAAAAATAATGAATAAAAAAGAAAAAACAAAATTTTCCCTCTGCCTATAATGCTCCTATTACGTTGTACAACTCAACTCAACTTGAGTTAAACCTGTCAAAAAATTTCAAGTTGAATTTACATCATATTACAACTTGTTTGTGTCATTGTCGACTTCAACAGCAGTTGACAAAAGAATGCATAAATTACAATTCATCTCTCCCAGTTGTTTTCGAAAGATTTATTAGAAAAATGGTGTGCGGCGGCTTAATAAAATTTCTTTTTTTATCTTGGATCAGCACTCAGGTGATGGCCCTTATACATACGTTGCATTGTGTTGGAACTAGAGGAAACAACAGGAGGTGAAGCTTCACTATCTTTCAACTCTGCTTTTACACGTTCTTTGTTTATAGCAGTTGAAGCGGTTTTGATGTCAAGGAGACGTATTAAATTTTTTGAAGTTTCGTTTTTAGTAATTATTTTACTTTGTTGGTGCTACATAATACCGACAATACCAAGGAAATTTTTGGTTTTGTAGTCAATGTGCAGACTACTTCAGCCATCGCCACTCTGTTGTCCTAAACTTATTTATTAATCAGGTATTTTATTAGTATTATATAATCAGAACAAGTTACAATAATAAACAGTTTGAAAAATTTGTTGAACTAATTAAGCATTCCCAAAACTGAATAGTCAAACAGTAATCTCGATGCACCAAAAGTAAATGTGTGTCATCGAAACCTGTGCACAAATAGCGACGGATAAATAGAACCAACAACAGAGTCAATTTGCGCAACTTAACCAAAAAAGGAAAAAAGGTACAGATGTGTTCAAGATTTACGTGGACACCTACGCATAGCGTCTTATTCCACGGTGCTCTCAACACTGAGTGAAATCAATATGATCACTACCGCCCCCCATGGCACTCGGAGATACAAAATCCTGTATCACTACCAGTGCACACTGGTAGCAAATCAAATTATAGTTATCCCTGGTCTACAAATTGCACCTTGCTAAGGTGTTTCGAGTTGTCCAAACTCTGTGTCACATCAGAATGTATTTAAGTCAAGAACACACTCCGGTGACTACTGTTGAATGGCAACAGCACCTAGTTAAGTAAAAGTCGTATCAGAATATATGTGTCAAACTCACATATATCCCAAACAGACCAAAAACTTAACTCCCAGCGTGACTTTTGGTATTAACCACAGGCACTACGAATCCATTCCCAAACCAGCACACAACTCCAACTTTTCAGGGTGGACACGAAGTACTCACTTAAGAGTACATCAGTCATTAAACCCTTACTGAGCATTAGAGCTGTGGGGCTACGCTGCCTCCGTTGCAGTTGATTAGAATTGAACTGTATTTCTACAGTCACACGGAAATGCAAGCATAACCTCCTCAATCTCTAGTAAGATTTCGAAGAGTCGACTCTTCAGTCATTTTCAAACTCCAGGGGAGTTTAAGGTAATGCTAGACATTTCGCGGGCTTGCTAAACACCCGTAGGTTTGAAACTTGTCCCAAACCCCTTGCGGGAAAAAAGGTACAGCTGGTGTTTATATACATATATAGCTTTGAACGTTAAAAGATACTCGTATCAAGAACATCAATGCTAGTAGCATTGATATTTTCGCCGTAATAAAATAAATAAAGCATATGTAGTACGTACAAAAGGGCTGCACAACATGTTCTAAAATACAAAATACACTACTATGCAGTAGTATTTTACTTCAGTCTTTACAAAAAATTAAGTACTTCACTTCAACATTTTCAAACAAAACAAATTCAACATAACTTGAAAAGCTTTGGCTACATTGCTTGACAGTATTTATTTGAGTTCTATTTTATAGTAAAAATCAAAATAAAACATCAGAATGAAGCAAATAAACCGTCAACCATAGTAAGCATAGGAAGTGCAGTAGAACATTGACAAAAAATATGAGAATTCAGGAACAGTGTTTTTAACGTAGTGTTCATATCAATATTTTTAATGATTTCTAAATACGCCGTTTGTAGCTTTTTCGCACTACTCACATGTCACATATTGAAATGTTAAATTAGAGTTTATTACGATAAGGTTCAAATTCACTGTCATTAGTTAACTATTAGTAAAGTAAAATGATAACTATTGTTTAACTAATACTTCATATTCACAGTGTATTGTTTAACTGACATTCTCAGTATAACCAAAGAATGGTAATCTTTTAATTTTCAATCACTGTTATAGTATCGGGTTTTTCCACAGGCACGCTACAAAAGTAGAGCGACAGGGACAGCAAACGACGCCATATTTCTTGCGGATCTTTTGACATTTCTCTTCAGTAAGGTTTGCCATTTCATGATGGAAAGATATACGAACCAACGAGTCGAAATTATTAAAATTTACTACCGAAATTCGGAGTCAGTGGCCTCAACGTTAAGAGCGCAACGTCCAATTTATGGTCGTCATAATCGTCCTAGCAGATCAACAATTGAGCGTCTAGTGGAAAAATTTGAATCTACAGGCACAGTACAAAATGTTCCCGTGCCAGTGAGACAAAGAAGTGCCCGTAGTGTCGAGAATATTGCTGCAGCTGACGCTTCAGTTGAAGAAAGCCCAAATGTGTCTCTCACACGTCGTTCTCAAGAGTTGGGCATCTCTGTGACGTCGTTGTGGCAAATTTTGCGAAAAGATCTTGGCCTACATTCTTACAAGATCAAATTGACGTAAGAACTGAAGCCGCTTGACCACCAGAAGCGTCGTATCTTCGTGAATTGGGCTGAGCAACAACTTGAAAATGATTCGGATTTTTATCGAAAAATCATCTTCAGCGATGAGGCTCATTTCTGGCTGAATGGCTTCGTCAATAAACAAAATATGCGTTATTGGTCAGGCAGCAATCCACACGTACTCCATGAGTCATCATTGCATCCCGAAAAAATGACGATTTGGTGTGGTTTATGGTCCGGCGGCGTCATTGGGCTGTACTTCATCCATGATGATCAAGACCGGCACGTTACTGTGAATGGGAATCGCTACCGTTCAATGATAACCGAATATTTTTGGCCCCAATTGGTTGATATGGACTTGGAGGACATGTGGTTCCAACAGGACGGCGCCGGAAGCCACACAGCGAATGACATAATCAATTTATTGGAAACCAAGTTTGGATAACGTGTTATCTCACGAAATGGTCCAGTCGATTGGCCGCCTCGGTCGAGCGATTTGACGCCGTTAGACTATTTCCTGTGGGGCTACGTCAAGTCTATGGTCTATGCCAACAAGCCAGCGACGATTGATGAACTTCGTACGAATATCGAACGTGAAATTGCAGCAGTATCGTCCGATTTATGCTTGACAACTGTCGAAAATTGGGTTCAGCGTCTGGACTTCTGCAATCGTGCCCGTGGTGGCCATGCAAAAGAAATCGGGTTCCATACATAATGGCATCGAACGTACTTTCACAGGAATAAAGAATTTCATTGATATCCAAAACCGTTTTTGTTTTATTTAAAAAAACTTTTGTAGCGCTCTTATTGAAAAACGCTTTATATGGTTTTTATTTACATTTGTTGTATTATTTCTTAAAAATGGATAAAACAAGCGCGTTCTCATCAAACTTTACCGCGCAAGATAGTGACTTGCTGCTGAAATTGGTTCGGGAAAACCAAAATATTCTCGAAAATAAAAACTGATAGTATTATATATATATAAAAAATATAGTATTATATACATATATATATATATATATATATATATATTGCAAATGAACTAAAATGTCTAGGTGTTACTATAGATTCTAATCTCAAGTTTGACTCACATATTAACATTGTCTCTAGGAAAATAAGCTTTATTTTAAGAAGATTATATGCATTGAGGGCCTGCCTTGTTAGACAGCGGATTGCACACTCCTTACTGATGTCACTGAAATTATTGTCTCGAAGTTTACACTGGAACCTTATTGGGGAATCTAAATATTATTGAAAGGATAGTAAGAAGAATAATTCGTTATGTTTTTAATATTTATAAGATTATGTGAGCTGATGCTGTGTCCGACCTGTTACACTAAAACTAAATTTCAATAGTTATGTCATATACTTCAATTTTATAGAGTGATGAGAAGTGGTCAGCCTCTGTCACTCGCTCGTAACTTTTCATTCATTCATTCTACCCGAAATATTCAGATTTATATACCTCGTATATATCAGTCAGTTTTTGAACGATCCTTTTTAATAAAGAGTTTGCCGTATTTGGAATCTCTTACCAACTACTCTGAAAATGTTTTCCTATTCATACTGTACTTATAAAAAAAGATTTTAGTGTTACTTGAATCTATGGAAAGTACATAATATGTTTTATGTTTGTCTATCTTCTAGTTGAATATACACTGGCCATGGACAGATAATTTATTGTTATATACATTATTAACTTACCTCTTTCAGGCAGTATTTATAGGGCTGGGGGCCCATAACCAAAACAATTACAATTACATTACAATCATACTATATTTTGATAACAACTATTTATTACTATAAAATGAGACAGTTAAATTTGTGAAAACTATGAGAACAATTAATTCACGAATGAATTTTTATATACATATTGAATACTTAATACATTTTAAACTATCAATACATGTATCATTGGCCATATGGGCTTCTTATGTATTGAAATGATATAAATAAATATATTATATTATGGTAGATGATATCAAAATAAAAATACTAATTATAATGTACTATTAGCTGTTGTCTAACTATTAGTTAACCAATGAAATTTGGTGGTTTAACTAATAGTAAACAAAAAGCTGTGAATCAAATATTATTGGTTAAACTATTGCTATTAGTTAACTAATGACAGTGAATTTGGGCATAAATGTCACATAATGGAGATACATACATATATACACATAATGAAAAAATAGTAATAAATTTATAATTATTGCTATAAAAAAGATGTATACACACTGAATATGATAATTTTGTGTGCATTAAAGCAGGCTTCATACGAGTGATTTACGCGTGGTCAAATTGGGATTGTACGAGAACACTTGATAATTTTTTCATTTGAGTTTAGAAAGAAACATCAAAGTGTATCTATTGCGGAGCTAACTAGGAAGCAAATATTTTTGTTTTCTTTTTAATTTTTTTGTTTTTGTGCGAAACGAAGGTGGGTGCAAGAAATTTTTAATTGAAAAAGGATGAGAAAAACTTTCATCAAAATTTAAAAATTTATATAAAAAAACTATAATTAAAAATGCAATTGTACTGGCGTTCTTGAGAAAAAAATATTTTAATAGTGATCTGGAGTTTTAATATCCATATTTATCACTAATATCACATGTGGACGTCTATGTCTTCGTAAAAGCCAATCGTCTATTTGCTTCTTTTTTAATTTTCTTTTTTTGTTGTGTAAAAATAAATTATCCGAAGAGCAATTGTATCATCTGCTTCTGAATTCATGTTTTCCCACATTATGCAGGAAACACAATTGAGACGAACGACGAATTACGTCTTGCACAACGAATTCATCGCTAAGAGTTCGTTGCGTAAATTCTCAGTGTGATGCACATTTACGCCAAAAAAAATTAGTGCTGTCATAATCACATATTTCGGCGATACTTTCAATATTTTTGTAATCTTTCGATGGCTGATTGTATAGGCATTCAAATTTTTACTTCTTCAATTATTAATTCACTTGTATTCATATTATTTAATTTCTTATTAAAACTTAGTTTTCACATGACATGTGAAAGTGTTACCGAAAAAACAAAAAACCTGAAAGATTGAAAAATTAAAACAAATCTGGAAGTCTCGTGTGGATGAAAAATCTTACATAAATATCCATATTTCATATTCATTACATTTGAGTATAAGTGTTGGTTTTTAGAAAACTAAAGAAAAAATTCGTTTGTATATTTATATTGATAACAGCAATAAAATTAAAAAAAATTGTTTTCGTTTTCAATGTAAATACACGAACGAATTTTTTTCTATCATTTTCCAAAAACCAAGAGTAAATTTTGATTGATATAAAATAACGTAATAAGTCCTCTGTCTCCTTTTTTTTTTAACATAAAACGCCAAAATATTATACAGTGACCAAAAAAACTATTCGACATTGCAATTATTTTCTTAAATTTCATTGAAAACTCTAGTATCCTTTTGTTTTTTATATGTATAAACGTGAGATCACATTGTGTTATATGTATTTAATAATTTATGGTCCTAAAAATAATAAAAATTGCACATTTTTTAACTCATCTATCTGTTTGAACGAAAAAACAAAAATTGCAAAGCAAAAAAAGTATTCGACTGGAATTGTTTTTCCCTTATTCTGATTGTGTATTTCTTATTACTTCATGTCATTGTTGGTAAAAATATCGCTATGTTTCTTGTTTATCATTTACAAGAACTTTTTTCTTATTTCTGTGCAAGTGATCGCGATGATGGGACGTAAAGGGAAAGAAACTTCTGTTGATGTAAGAAATTTAATAATACATCATTTTAAATTAGGAAAAACGGAAAAGACTATATCAGAAATCGTTTGAAAGTCAAGAACTACTGTATATTGCATTATAAAAAAGTACAAATCACGTAAAACTGTGATAAACAAGGTAAGGATTGGGCGACCTTGCAAACTTACAGATTCAGATGAACGGCGAATCGTGCGTGAAGTAAGAAAAAATCCAAAAATTACTGCTAACACTTTAGCTAAAAACACGGAGGAACACTTAGGTATATCCGTTACACCTCAAACAATAAGAAACGTCTTAAAAAACCAAGATTTCCATGCACGATCAGCCAGGAAGAAGTCACACATTACTAAGAAAAATAGAAAGTTGAGATTAGATTTTGCGAAAGAGCATGTAAATAAGCCAATGGAGTTCTGGATGGATTTTATTTTTGCTGACGAAAGTTAATATAACCTTCGATGTGATGGAAAAGTTCTGGTACATCGCAAGCCTAACACAGAATTAGATGAAAGGGATATGGTACCAACTGTTAAACATGGTGGCGGTGGTGTTATGGTATGGGGATGTATGGCGGCATCAGGCGTGGGTAATATTGGGTTTATTGATGGGATTATGGATCACTGAAAGTACATTGACCTCCTAAAGCAAAATTTGAGGTCAAGTGCTGAAAAATTGGGTCTGACAAATAGATTTCAGTTTTATCAAGATAATGATCCCAAACATTGTGCCACTAATACAAAGCTTTGGCTTTTATATAATTGTCCAAAATTAATAAAAAAAAAACGCCGCCACAGTCCTCAGACCTTAACCCTATTGAACATCTTTGAGGTCACTTGGAAAAAAAATCAGAAAACGTGAATTTACGAACAAACACCAGATGATAGTTATCCTGCAGGAGGAATGGAGCCAAATTGATCCAGAATATACCAAAACGTTCGTAAAATCTATGCCAGATCGTTTAAAAGAGGTTATACGTAGGCAAGGAAAAGCAACTCGCTACTGAAGTAGAAATAAGCTTGTATTTCAATTCATGTATTTTAAAAATGTTACCAATGTCGAATACTTTTTTTGCTTGTTTTTTGTTATTAATATTTTAATTCACGTGTTTTTTGCTTTTTTTACTTTGAGATCTCATTTTTTTAACTGAATATAACTTTGTGTTCCTTAATAAAGACTTTTATAAGTTTATTTTGTTAAAAACAACATTCCATATTTTTTTCTTGATAAATATATAAAGTTTACGGCCTATGTCGAATAGTTTTTTTGGCCACTGTATATGCGCACACTTTTTACATTTTGCCACAACAATAACCATCAAATGTCAAATCTACGATTTTTATGTTGACAACGTCTCTATAATTTCAACTGAAATTAGTTGCAATTCGTAATATCTATAAAGAGTTGTTCTTTTATCGCTGAGTTGCTTCAATTACAATTCAACTATGTAGTAGAGTTTGGTATTGCTGTACTACAATACAACAAACACACGCATTTTTATTTGTGTAAATTTATTCTCTATGTCAAAAACATGTAAGTATTTGCAAAGAACAAAAACAAAAGTAGGTTTTGACACTCAACAACAACAACAACTTCAACAAATAACAAAACATAACTAAACATTGGTACAAGCAAAAAGGATTCACCTGGCGAAACGATGCCACCTACATAGTTGAAGACGCCTTGGAACTGAGTAGAGTTGTAAACCGCATTAGGGCATTAATTTCGCTATTGTGAAAGATTTAGGCCAGTTCAAAAGAGAATGACGAAAATCATTCATTTTAGCATCATTCCAATTGAAACTTTTCTTTTCTTCCTCTTGCAAAAACATATGAAATTGTAACGTTACCAAACAAACAGTTGACAAAGACATATTTCTAAATAACAAGGCGAATTTTATATCAGGTGAACTTACCAGCAAAGCTGGAAAACTATTTATGTTAAATGTCAAATTGTATGAATTATTTTGTATTACTGAGTTTACTTGGTATGAATTCACCTTGCTAAATAATGATGAGCAATAAAAAAAATTTTTAAAAATTAAACCTTTAGGAAAATATATTATTACAAATATATTATTAAAACACTGCATTTAAGTGAAAAAAGGTTGACACATACATTTTCCAAACAGTATTCACTCTACTTTTTTTGGAAAATAAAAAAAGACTCCATATTAAAAATAAAGTTCACCTTTTTTTTCGTATCTGGGACCAGCACTCAGGAGATGACTCCTACACATGCGAAGCATTGTGCTGGAACTATAGGAAAGGGATAGTAAGAGAAACGACAGGAGGTGAATCTTAATTAATTATTTTGCAGCTCTGCTTTTGCACGTTCTTTGTTTCTACTCTTAGCAGTGCTGAAGCTTCGGTTCAATAGCAATTTTTATTATTATTTTACTTCGCCGGTGCTACACAATACCGACGAAGAAGGGCGTTCTGATGCGATTGTGGATTGCTATCAGCTGAAGCCGATATTGTTCAGTGACCAGTGACTATGCCTTCGCCACTGAAACCTTCCGACAACAACTGACACACAAAGACATACTAATGCACATCAGAAAAATAAATTTTTAATTTTAGTGTGAAACTGGGGTTGAACCCAGGTCTGTTTTTGGATTTGTAGTCAACGTGCAGACTACCATCCATCGTGCCATCGCCACCCTCATTTTGTACACATTATCGATTTACAAAATTTGACTTAATTAATTAAAAAAGTTATCAAACCTTATATACAAATTAAAAATTTTCTTTATTCATTAGAAAGAAAATAATATTTTTTTTACTTTCGAATAAAATAATGTGAATTCGGTTTACAGCAAAAAATGTGAATTAATTTTAAAACGAGGACTTTATTGCAAATATTTCAAATATACATATGGACATTTTCACAAAAAGATTTACCGTGATTGAAAATTAATATGTTAATAAACAAAAGATTGTTGAAAAATATGTTATATTGAAAAATTTTAAATGCTAAGAAAATAATGTATTTTCAATTTGTCGTTGTTGTTGTTTTGAGAAAATTGGTGTGGAAGCTGAAAATTTATTTAAAACATATAGAACATATAAAATACACGAGTTTATTTTATAATACAATATTTATAATTTACTTCAGATAGAAAACACAACTTAAATATTTAAGAATTTACATCATTGATATGTGTTTTTTATGAATGGAGTTGTCTCAGTTTCAGAATCACCACTCAATTATTACCCACTAAAACCACCTAAAATATATATCGTCGTTCGTAAATTATTGTGTTCTATATGTATAGGAAATCCAATATGTATGTACACATATAAAATAATAAATACGAAAATTTTCGTAGTTAATACAATGCCATTTAAAATTATATATTATAACAAACATGATAGGAAAATATGTCCCGTTCTAAATGTCCCATTCTAAATTATAGTAAAAGTTGTTAACAAAGAGGAACACAAATATTACTTATGACAACAATCAGTAGAAAGCCATATTATTCCATTTTGGTTTAAAAAAAATTCTGTAGATTTTTTAATTTGTCTAAATGCAGTCGAAATCGATATCCAAATTTTGCACCGTTATTAATACAATGAATTGGTTATACACCAGTAACAAAAAAAATCCATAAAGGATACAGTTTGCACTATACATACTCCCGTTAATGTTTTATAAAAAGCAGAAAATAGAAAACAGAGTTAAAAGAGTTCTTTATTTTGCACCACTTCTAATGCGACCGAATGTTCCGGTCTAGACCTTGGAAATGCCCAAGCTTGTTAACTGTTATTTGCAATGTCATATGTTTTGTTGTTGTGCTGGTTCGCATTATCATTGCTTTATTGTAGTGAAATATTTATGTATGTATGTATGTAGATCTTTCTGTTTAAAATACAGATTGACTAAATTAAATTTCTAACACAAATTATCTCACCTTTTTGAAAAGAAGTTTGTGAATCTTGATGTTGTGTTGTTCTCCTGTTGATTTTGTTTTTGACCCAATATGGGTGTAGCTGGTGCTGAGCCACGCCTGCATGCTTTTTCATATGAAGTATCTAGAAATGGCAAACAGATAAACATTGGATATCAATTACTTTATTATAAGCAATACAATTATATACAATATAGATTTTAGAAAACAGTAGTGCAGCTTTATTATAAATTTTAAAATATTGTTTTAATTGCCTTTCAGTTTTACCAAAATTTGTTCCCAAATTATTAAAATATGTTTCTTTAATACAAATTTATGGAATGAAATTTAAATGCCAAATATTTAAGGTGGGAAGAACATTCACAAATGACGTGTAGGACAAAAACGTTTTAATAAATAAATATTTCTTTACGGATTAGAAAATATAATAATTATTCCATAATTTTTAACAAGAAAGTGTCGTTGTTGGATGAAGTAGTCTGGATCTTGATTTCATTTGGAATGTTTACAATATTAAATTGAAATTCTAATTTCATTTTGAATTTCTTGAACTTGAACTTGTATTTCCCAATCCCATTTGGAATTTTTTTCAATTTGAACTCTCAATTTCTTTTGGAATTTGCTCAATTTTGGAATTTTCTTAATTTCCATCGAAAATGGTTAATAAAGCAGTATTTTATGTTTATATTATTACTATACTTTTTCAACCCACTAGCGCTATAAATACACAAAAAACACATTTTTTGCAGAGCATTATCATTATCACATATCTAAAATTATAAGTGCGTTCCATTTCGCCATTACTGCGGGTGAATTTTATTGAGAAAATATTTTTAAGAAACAAACACCAACTGCACGTTTTGAAGAAATGCCATCAGTCCCCTTCCATACTGTGAAGCATATGCTGCAAAACTTTTGAGTTTGTTGATGAGAAGGGGAAGAGGAGTGGAAGTATGTACGCTGTTTCATGTACATGCAGTTTTTGTTGAATTTCTTATTTGCATCTTTTGACATGAGGAGTATTTGACGTTTCATTTTATTTCTTTTCGTTTGGTATACTGTTAAGATCATCATAATAATAGCTACCCTGTTTTATTGTTAATTTTTTGTGAAATAAGATCAAAAATTTAAAAAAAAAAATATAAAATTATTATATAATTTTTCTTCTTAGCGTCCATTTTGCTTCAAATTATACTTTGTGCTTCAAATGTCTATCCAAAAAAAAATATTCACACCTTCTATCACAGGGTAGTTATTTTATATTTACGTTCGGTATTGAGAAATGTCAAAAAAAAATTAAAAAAAGAAGATAGAAGGGAGGAATAAAAAATACTAAACATGAAGCAAAAGATTTATGTATGGACACTGCTGCACTTTCAAAAGAGAATTCAAAAAACTTTTGCAGCATATGCTTCACAGTATGGACGGGGACTATATAGTTTTAATACTGAGCATCTTCGAAGTTCAAGTGGTCTGTGGTTGCCATATTGTTTCGCAGGCATCTGTCAGTTGTTCTTTTGTATTTTTTATATCGATTAAACATATTTTTGGAAAGAAATCATCCGGCGCAAAAGTCTTCACCCGATGGTTTTTTGCTGTAATTTTTTATTTTCATGAAAAATTTTGGTTCAGCTTCTGATATCGGCCAAGTGGCTGCCGCTAGATTTGAAGGCCATCCAAGCAGAACCAAAGTTTGTTATTAAAAAAAAATTACAACAAAAGAACATCGGGTGATGACCTTCTACTTAAAAAGAATTCTATTTCTTCGTACATACATACAGTCGTACATCTCTATAACGTAGCAGTTGGGGACCGTCAAATTTCTACGTTATCGAGAAAATTCGTTATAGAGAAACTGCAGAAACGTTTGACTACATTTTTTTTATGTAGAAAATATATTTATTAAGACAAAAAAAATTGTTTTTACATGAACACATTAATTTTTTTTTTATTTATACATACATATGTGACTAAATTGATGCAAAAAATCGATTGCTAAAAACTTCGCAATAGAGAGATTATTTAGTGTGAAAAATTCTATTTAGGTCTTAAAAAATTGTACGTTACAGAGAGAACTTCGCTATAGGGAAGTTCGTTATAGGGAGATCAAAATGTATGAAAATACTCACAAAAATGTTGTGTTTACGAATTTTATTTGTTATAGAGAAGATTTCGTTATAGAGAAGTTCGCTATAGAGAAGTTCGACTGTATGTACATATATTTTTCGTATTAAATGACAATACAATGGCAACCAATCTTCAATAACATCCTAAAAACAGAAACTGGAGTCTATCTAACAGTTATTTAGTTTTTATTGCAACTGACTGTTTAACAAAGTAAATCATGGATTACAGATGAGTATAATACGACTACAATGTTGAACATATTGAAACTCACCCTTCAATTTCAACCACTTTTCACATACGAGATTCCACGAAAAACATCATAAGAGATTTAATAGAATGAACAACAATTACTAGCGGCAGATGTAATAAGAAAAAAGCCCTTTGCAATCACTAGACAAGATAAAATGTTAATGAAAAACTCTAAAAGAAGCATTAGACAACAAATCGGCTACAGTGCAAATTGTATCGGATTGTTTACAATGAATATCGCAATAATAATAAAGAATAAATTAAAGCATAACTTCTTAATACAATAATGTTATCTCAAAATACTTGAAAATGTTTGACATAGATGATCCCAAAGAATTTTAAGTCTTGAAGACTATTGTAACTTATAGAAAATAAATAATGTAAAAAAATCAAAACTTGTTTCCAAAGTTTTTATAAAAAACACAGCGTTCTATTAATTGAAAAAAATATTCAGCTAAATTTATGGTTACAAATCGATTAATAAAATATTCATAACCTTAATAAATATGGAACGAAATAAAAAACCACAAAATCTCCAATAAAAAATGTTGTTTAACGTTTAAAATAAATTAAATTTAAGTGGGAGATACAAACATAAGTATGTATATGTAAAATAAATAAGAACATTTTTGGAAACAATACGTATTATATACGGACAATTTCACTAGTGAAACAGTTTTAACCGGTTGTAGAAACTTTCTCAAAGCCGTTAATTTGTTAAAATGTTGAACATTTGGTTGGCAACATATTTTCAATGGTTACACGTATCGGATTACACAAAAGGTTAAGAACCAAATCAATTCGTTTCAATTTAATTTTCCTTATTTAAAAGAATTGTTATTTCCAGCTCGCGACAGTATTGTCCAGAAGAAATGAAAATTTTTAGCAGAATTTTACGAAAAGAAGTGAAAAGTAAAATGCTTCATATTTAATTTTATATGAAAAAAAAAAATATCCAAGTTGCAGTGATGGCGTTCCTTACAGCCCTCCAGTAAGACTAGCTATAAAGAAAACAATCGTCGGCGAAATAACAGTACATTACACCTTATATTATACATTACACCAAATATTATAGCGATAATGGTTATAGTTATGGAGATAACACTATGTACATTTTATCGTATGTGACAGTTACTGCTGTCTGGCAAATAAGAAAAAGACGAATAAAAACGCTCTCCTGTGAAATTTAGTTTTTGTAACATACGATAATATCGCGCACATGGGTCGATATATTGCAGAAACTATCAAAACAATGTCATTGTTAATGTGACCCACACGTTTTGAATGCTTGCACAGAAAAAATTTTAACTGGTTTTTTTTCAATTAAAGCTGATGATTGATATAAAATTGAAATTCAATTATGTATGCTGTTAATTAATTCAAATACGTGATAGTGAACACAAAAAAAAATTTATTTTCAATTAAGTTTTTAATATTTTTTTAAAATTAATATTTAATTAATATACTAATTAATTTAATCAAATACTCGATTGCGTATTTACTGAAACTTAACGCTAGGAAGAGTGTTAAGGAATGCTTTTAATATAAATGTGGCTATATTTTTTTTCACAAAATTCATTGAATTAGAAGAAGAAAAGTAATTGATAAAATCAATTGTTTTTTAAACAAATAATATGTAATCTACAACATAAATATGCATATATTTTATGTATGTAACTTCAATTCCAAATTTTCTCATTAAAAAAAAAGGAAATTATATGAGATTTTTCCTTTTTTCGAGTATATTTCAATAATTAGAAAAATAATAAAAATAAAAAAATAACTACTTATACATTTGTATTGATTTTTTCCAATAACTCAATTTAATTAATTTAATTGTTTAATTCAATCATTATATTATTAATTTCTGTATAATTTTCAATTAAGTTGGGTAATTGAATCATTTAATATAATAACAATTAGTCAAACATGTTTTGATTTATTCAGTTAAAAGCTTTATTTAATTTTTATGTTTATTTTATATATGAAACTAAAAATGTCGATAATTGGAAAAAAATGTGATCATTTATGATCAATTATGATCATTTCGGTGAGATGTGCAAATTGGTAATTAAAACCATTTTTAATTTTTTTTGTGTACAATCTATGACGGAATAATTCTTAATAAATTATTGCTAACATATAACGGGCGTCAACAAACAACAACAAATTAAGCTGGAAATTTTTGTGTTGCATTTTTGCTAAATTTAAGCAATTTAATTACAAGTAATAACAACAATTTAAGTGATAATTTTGATTTTTATTTATTCTGAATGCAAGAAAAAAAGTGTGTTTTACTTTGACACCATAGGATGAAAGCGACCTTATTCTGTACCTTCTTATTGGGGTTTTCTTCAATTATGGGAGAACATAAATATTTGTTCGCATGCCCTTAACATAAGCCAAGCATAAATTTATAATAAATACGAAATAAAGTAAAAAGTAAGTATTATTAATATTGTACAATATTGTATAATCTTGCCAACACATTTGACAGTATATTATTGCACTTCTTTTGATTTGATTTTAACCAATATATTCTGCAACCTTCGAACTGTTAATGAAAATTGACTACCATTAAAGCTACATAAACATATGTCGGCACTCAAAACGTCTCGTCCACATTAGAGATAACATGGTTTTGGTAGTTCTGCAATATATTTATTTATTTATTTATTTATTTAAATTTTGTCAATGGATATAATCCTTACAGACTAATAACAATGTACTTATAACTATATTGCAATTTATGAATTCAGAAAAACAATGATTTTATGCTTTATAACATTATTATTTAGAGAAAAATCAACAAATTCAGACAAATTATTAAATTGTCGGCATAACCTCGTAAAAGGATCAGCCATAGCGTAATTAGATCTACAAAAGTTAATAACAAGAGGATTATAATGACGAATACTACGACAAGGTACACTAAATTTAACAGAATTTAACAGAAATTTGGAGCAAATATTACCATTGATAAGGTTTACCATAAAAGACACATTTAACATTGTACGACGACTTTTGAGAGTAGGTAGTTTTATTAATGCTAATCTACTCGTATAGGTAGGCAAATTTGTTGAGGAGCTCCATCGAAGGCCACGTAAACAGAATAACAAGAATTGTTTTTGCACAGATTCAATACGAATATTATGAAAGTTGTAGTGAGGATCCCATATGATTGATCCGTATTCTAAAATAGGTCTAACTAGCGACACATACAGCTGTTTCGTAATGTAAGGGTCAGAAAACTCTTTAGCCCAGCGCTTTATAAAGGCAAGCACATCTCTAGCTTTATTTACAGCCAAGATAATATGAGAAGAAAAATTTAGCTTAGGATCCAGTAAAATTCCAAGATCAAGAAATGAATCAACTAACTCCAACTGATGATCTCCCAATGAGTAGTTAGCTGCAATTGGGTTACTTCTGGAAAAGCGCATGCATTTACATTTCTTTAAATTCAGCTCCATCATGTTATGTCTGCACCATACAAAAAAGTTGTCGAGATCATTCTGAAGATAAACGTGGTCGAGAAAATTATTAAAAGAATAAAAGATTTTAACATCGTCAGCGTACATTAGTATATTGGCAAAATTGATAACATTAGGAAGATCGTTAATAAACAGCGAAAATAGAATCGGCCCAAGATGGCTGCCTTGGGGAACACCAGATGAGACATATATATACTTAGAAGAACTGTTGTTAAAACGAATGGTTTGTTTTCTATCAATTAAATACGATCTTAACCAGTTTAAACTGTAATTAGTTACGCCGAATAGATCCAGTTTAGCAAGAATAAGTTGATGGTTGACTTTATCAAATGCTTTACTGAAGTCCGTATAAATGGCATCAGTTTGTTTCTTCTAGGTAAATGCATAATTGACTGAAGTAGTTAAATGAACAACATTAGTTGTAGTTGAGCACCCTTTTCTAAAACCATGTTGATAAGGTGACATTAACGATGCAGTGTGATGACATAAAAAATCGGCAAGTAGTTTTTCAAACAGTTTCGGAATGGCACTTAATTTAGCAATACCTCTATAAGTGGTAATATCGGATTTATTACCAGATTTATATAGAGGTATTATATACGAATCTTTCCACAATACAGGAAAATAGGCATATTTTATCGAAGCATTAAACAATAAAGTTAATGGTGTGGCAAATGATTCAGCACATCGCTTTAAAATGCAACTTGGAACTCTATCAGGACCATAATTAAAGGACATTTTAAGTTTTTTCAAGTTAGACAAAATATCAGTGCACTTTAGTGCAGGAAAAGATATTACTAGATTCGATGCAAGCGCATAGGGATATTCATTTCCATTATCGTAAACAGCATCAGAATAAGTACTGGCGAAGAACTCAGCAAACAAATCACAAATAACATCAACGTTGCTAGATTCTTGATTATGAAGTTTCATAACAGATGGATATCCACTGGATTTTCTTTTAGAGTTAACAAATGAATAGAAAGATTTTGGGTCCCGAACAAAATTGTTATTCACTTTGATTAAATAATCCTTATACAAAGCGTGATTGAGCAGGTTATATTGAGAACGACTGACTGCGTATTTTCCGTAGTCAACAAACGAACCAGACCGTTTATATTTTTTATAATTTTTGTTCTTAATGTTTTTTAGACGTGACAGCTGCCTCGTATTCCATGGTGGTCCAACTGAAGTGCGAACAAATTGTTTAGGAATACAAGTTTCAAAAAACGAGTAGATTTTATCGTAAAAAATGGTAATAATCGAATCAATATCCGCATTGTTATTTATCGGAATATTGAAAATGTCACTCCAACATGTATTTATTATTAAATCATTCAACAAACTATAGTTAGTTCGTTTGAAACAAAAAACTTTACCAGCTACAGAAGCCGTCAACTTATCTTCGGATGGAATAGAAGAGCTAATTTCGATCGTAGGATGATATTGGTCCTCGGGCAGTGTAATAGGTTCCGAACGAATAATAGTGCAATCATCAACATCATTAACAAACACCAAATCAAGTAATTTCCCAAAATCATTGAAGACACAATTCATTTGATACAGAGCTAATCCAAAAATATGGTTTAAAAATTCATCATGGCAGTTTCTGTTCTTTACTGGTATTAAATAAGGTGTATCAGGTGTATATTTCCACGAGATTGATGGTAAATTAAAATCACCAACCACAAAAATAGAGTCGTTTGTATCAACATGTAAAACAACAGACTCAATGGCTTGAACATGTTTAGCGTTAACAGAAGAATCAGAGTCCGGAGGAATATAAGAACAAGTCAAGTACGTTTTTTTATTTTTCAATTTTACGGCAACAGCAACAAATTCAATGTTAGAAGGTTCATTTACAATGACTTCAGATGGGTATAAGCAAGAAACAGCAATCAGAACACCACCACCTCTTCGAGCAGGGCGATTATATATAAATATTTGATATTTATTGCAGAGAACTTCTGCATTAAAAACGTCATCACAAAGCCAGGTCTCAGTAAAGATGATTACATCATAGGTAAAATCATAACTATTTAGAAGGAGAGTAGACAGTTTAGTATTCAAGCCACGAACATTTTGGTACATAATATTTAAACGATCCTTAGAGGTAATTAGTTTTTTGGAACCAATAAATTTTCAGAAGGCAAGCGAGCAATGTTATTGTACCTTGGATTTTGCTTAACTATATATTCGCGTACAAAAATATTTGCAGGTCAAGAACTAGGATCAACAATACGGTCATAGACATGCGCTGGAACACGAATTTTAAATGATGTTATACTCATCGGCTCTGAATATGAAAATTTAGTGACAAATATATCGTCTGCAGCGTCCAATTTGGATTTTATATAATAATCAACGTCTTCGATAGTTGTCACATAAGCCAAACGGGAAATAAATACATATCTTTTCGGAGGCAAAACAATTAATTGCTTAGGAGAAATTCTGACAGAAATAGAACTTGATGGACCCGGAACGGAAGATGATAATTATTATAATATTTAATTATTAAATTATTCACAACCAGTTTCCACAACTTTTTCACAAACTTTGACGTTTGGCCTGTTGAATGAACTAACCAGCGAAATAGCTAATAAGTTTAGCTGCCCTACAAGAACAGTGACGGTCAGTTGACCGGTGATATGACTGTCATTGTTGACAGAATTATAGGTAATTGCGTAGAATAAAGTTTCTATAATTTTCTTAAGGGCATTATGAGAAAAATTACCGAAACTTCCGTGTGCATGTGATAGTCAGCGTTGATGGATATTGTGGTCCCTGCTGACCGGTCAGCGTAGATAGATATATCAGCTACTGCTGATTTTTCCTGATTTATTAACACCGTATTCATTTCTTTACCACAGGTGTTGATAACGCTTCATTGTTGGTATTTTGACCAGTATTTGCAAGGGTATTGTGCGAATCAGAAACAATTTCAGGCTGATTATGGGTGATTAATTGTTCATCATTGGCTTTATTTTTATTTCTGGCGGATTTACGTCGTTTAGGAGAAGACTCAAAAGACTGCAAATCATTAAGTTGTTTAAAATTACCAAATAAGTTTCCATATTCAACAATTTCATTAGACAAAACAGACATTTTATTTTGAATGTTGCTAAAAGTATTCTTAGTACTTTGGTAAAAACGAAAAAATTCAGCATCAATTTTCTGACAGTCATTGCAGCACCATCTTAGACCTTTAGTGCTTTGAAGAGCTTCAGCAACAAGTGTTTTCAATCCACTACACTTAAAATGACAGAGCCCATTGCATAGCCAACAAATAATCATTCTTTCGTCATCACTATTGAAGTTACATATTTTATTTAAACATTTAAATCTTGAATCACTCATGGTATTATTTTATAATAAATAGTAGATTATCTACAGTAAAAGTATGAATTTAAAAAGTCACTGGCAACACAGAATAATATTAGCAGTAAATTAAAAGAGATGCTTTTGTTATTGTTTGTGGGTGATTGATTTGAGAAAATTGTGCTATTGTTATTTATCTAAATGATGAGATTTAATAAGAGTGTTGTTGTTATTTAAATTGAAAACTTGTTTGTATGACAATTTGTTATTGTTTGTATGACAGTTTTTATTTATTTTTGTTACAAACGAAAGAACGAAAGCAATAAAACGCACAGTTTTAAATATTACTGTTGTATTAAAACTTTTGATAATGTAAATACATAAACACTGAATCCAAACACTGTCCATGCTGATTTTTATTCAGATAAAAATATTCTTTTATTGTTTATGAAAAACACAAAGTACACAATGATTAACATTTACAATGTAAACGCAAAACAAAATTTAATTGTATCAATTTATCAAATTTAAACGGAGCTTAAAAAAAGTACGTGCTACTCTCAGTAAACAGTTTCTCTTTCTTGTATGTATGTATGTATGTTAATATATTTATTTCTCTTCTGGACTGGTTTGATATGGCATTCTTGATACATCTGATATGCCAAATTTCCGACTGCAAAATTTAAAACTTTGCTACTATAAAAGTCAGCCGGCAATTTCAGATGACAAAGTTCACTTTAATGGCGGTAAAAACATAAAGGGGAAATAAAGTTAGAACACCAACATAAATTTGTGTAAAAAAGAAAGGATTGCACACAAAATCCACTCTTGTATATGTCAGACGTAACTAAGAATGAACATTTGATAGCAAAAATTATAAAATGTCTGTAAATATGCGATTTTGACAGACATGCGGAGTTACATATGAGTTACACAACTGGAATGTAAAAGTTTTAAATTGTGCATATACATTTATAAATTTATTTTTTTCAAAAACATCCCGCTAAAAAGTATTTGTAATTTGAAGAACGATGTGTTTTGAATGATTTTTCACAATAGAAAATGCAAAATCTAGCAGTGAAATTTTAAAAAATTGCAAAGTGGTCGCGAGTTGAAAAATAAAAATTCATCACATCATCATCATACGTCATTTTGATTTCAGTTGCATAAATAAATGATTAACTTACAAATTCCAATACAAACTTTTCTTTTCAAATCGAAGTAAGTATTACCTCAGATTTTCTTTCTTAATGTATTACAAACTGAGTGCTTTCGTGAAAAATTTGCTTTTTTATATGCTGAAATTTTTTCATTGCTTAATTTTTATTATATTTTGCGCTATATTTTTTTAAATTTCTCTTAAATATCAATCATTAGCTATTGAATTTCCTATGAAAAACTGTCCTTTAAAAGCGTTACTTGTATTATTGGAAATGTGCTTAGAATACTCAATTTAATTCAATATAATTCAATTCAATTAAAAAACTAATATACCGGCGGGCATTTCAAATAAAATAAGAAATATTTTAATCAAAAACATTTCTATTTTCCGTAACAATCAAACGTCCGAACTTATATTGTAGTATTTAAATTTTTTAAGGGAAAAAGCACAATTTTAAAATTAGAATAATATATAAAGAGATATTCCCAAAATAAATTCAGTTAATATACAGTTTGTAAAAAAAGTCTTTTCAAAACTTAGAAAAATTAAAAAGTTTAAGAGAAACTCTTATTTGCAAGTAAATTATACAACTTTTATTAAATTTTTTTCTTCATGTATTCAATTGAAGATGTTTATAAACACTTTGCACAAAAAAAAACAAAATTAATTTAAATGGAGTAGTGTTTATTCGTTCGACTGGTAGACACGTGTCTTCCCTTGGTCCGCCGTTCGGTCTCGCAATAAATAAAATTTAAATAGTTACAAATAGTTAAAATATAAATAAATTAAAAGGGAAAAATAAAAATTACAAGTGGAAAAATTAGAAAAATCATAACATAGTGATAAACAAAGGAACAAAAATCAATAAACTTTAATAAAATACGAAAACAATAACAATTAAACGCAACAACAATACAACAACAAATAATAAAAATAATAAAAATGAAAAAATAACAAAATTATAATTACAATAAAAAAAAAAAAAAAAAAAAAAAAAAAAAAAAAGGAATCAATATACCTGAAAACAACAAAAAACAATAAAAACTTAACGGCGTTCTAACAAAAAGAAAAAAGAAAGGGAAAAACAAAATATCCGCTATACCAGTGACGGGCGAACGAAATTAATTACTGTTGACACCACCAACCACTGTTGTCACTTCGGGTCACGGTGACCGGATCAGGGCTTTTATGGCCTTTTTTCGCGTCATTGTGCTGAAGACTCCTATCGAAGTCAAAATATAAAATTTTTTATATTGTGGATACCAGTGGGATAGTTGCTGTTGGACTGTTTGGTGATGAAGGCGTAGCACTGATCACCGAGCAATCTCTCAGGCGGCAACTAGCTCATTGGTGTCGACAATATGAAAAATGGAAAATAGACAATTGATTTGATTTTTTTTTGCGTAAACTATGACAGGCCGTTTCAGAATTGACTTCTGCAACATACGTGGTTTAAGGGCAAATTTTTTCTCTGTATATGCCCACGTTTGTCTCCATCGGCCGGATGTTTTCGCCTTAAGTGAAACCCAGGTGTCTGAGGATGCTGATCCACAGGATTTTCACATACCTGGGTATCACCTCCTATCCCTCTTTATTCTTCATAGGGGCCTTGCAATATATGTACGCAATGAAGTTGTGTACCAGTGCCAGAAATCCTTAGGCACGAATGATCCTGAATTTAGCTGTCTATGGGTTAAATTTAAAATCAGGGCACATCTTTTGCACTTCGGGTTTCTTTACAGAAGCCCAAATATGGAAAGGGATAAAACTATATACAACTTCGATGTCCTTTCCGACACTATATCGGAGATCCTCGAAAATTACCGGAACAGTGAAATCGTTATTGCTGGTGATTTCAATGTTCATAACTTATCGTGGCTCCGCCATTCGAGCCATACGACTCCAGAAGGCCAATATGTTGAGCTATTCGCAGCGCACAACCACCTTGCGCAATTAGTGAATGAACCAACACATATTCCGTGTGTTGACGGGCACCAACACAACACCCTCGACCTTTTTCTCACTTCACACCCTGACAAGTATGAAATGAAAACTAGCGCACCTCTCGGAAATTCGGATCATTGCACCATTTCTGCCTCCTTTTCGTTTGCGGAACTTCTTAACGTTTCACGGCCAGCTACGAAACGTTTAAAATATATTTTTGAAAAGGCACGTTGGGCTGAGCTCAACGATTTCTTTCGGCATTTCAATTGGAAGCTCTGCTTCCTTGACAATGACGTCAATGCCATGGCAGAAATGGTTGAAAATATAATATTGCTCGGTATGAAAATTTTCATACCATCGAAGCAAATTTCGATTAAACCCAGACCGAAGTCATGGTTTAATCAGACGTGCAGACTTGCAGTCAGATCCAGAGAGGAAGCATTTAGTATCTGGCGGAATGACAAAAACGCGGATACTGATGCGATGCGCAAAAGGGCGAGATCTTCGTGTGCCAAAGTGCTAACACGTGAAAAAGCTTTATACGAGCAGCGTATTCGCACCAAAGTTCTTACTGCCCAACGGGGAAGTAAAAGCTTTTGGTCTTTCGTAAAAAGAGTGAAGGAAAATGCTAGTTCTTCAATTCCGGCTCTTTTGAAGGATGATCAAATATTCACAGACCCGGTTGAAAAAGCTAACCTCCTAGCTGAAATGTTTGCAGGTAATTCTCACCTGCCGGAGAGCAATCAACCACTGCCCGCACCCGAACGTGTATCCGTAACTATGCCAAAGATATACTTTCGAGCTCGTGCAGTTAAAAGGGTTCTAACGAACCTCAACATAAACAAGTCTCCTGGGCCGGATGGAATTCCTGCACTGGTCCTGAAGCAGTGTTCTTCGACGTTATCACGTCCTTTGGCAATCCTTTTCAGCACTCTGTACTATACAGGTCAATTCCCATCGTGCTGGAAGGTTGCAAATGTAACGCCGATCCCAAAAAAGGGTGAGGCAAGCAAACCTGAAAATTACCGCCCAATCGCAATCTGTTCCGCGATTTCCAAAGTGATGGAAAGTATGGTGAACTTTCACCTAATGAAATATTTAGAGTCCAACAATTTACTGAACGACCGTCAATACGGCTTCCATCGAGGGCGCTCTACGGGCGACTTACTAGCCTTCCTCTCGGAAAAATGGTGTAATTCCATTCACCAGTTCGGCGAAAGTAAAGTCGTGGCTCTGGATATTTCTAAAGCATTTGATAGAGTGTGGCATGGGGCACTTCTGTCCAAACTTATTGCTTTTGGTGTCGGTGATATCTTCTCTCGATTTATATAGAGTTTTCTCAGGGATCGCGCTATAAGAGTTGTTATAGACGGGATCTCATCTAACGAGTATAAGATAAATTCAGGGGTACCGCAAGGCTCCACTCTTTCTCCTACCCTATTTCTAGTCTTTCTTAATGACCTCCTATGTCAAACTTCCAACCCTATCCACTCTTTCGCAGATGACAGCAGCCTTTCTCACTCATATTCATTTAGTTGTAGGCCAACATCGACTATGATCACTTCGCTGAGGTAGAATATGAGTGACTCATTGAATTGTGACCTCATGAAAATATCGCAATGGGGTCTGGCAAACAGGGTCGATTTCAATGCTCAAAAGACCCAATGCAGCATGCTTACACATCGACGCATGCCCGATGACGCTGCGTCATCTGTAATTATGGGCGGTATAAACATCGAGGAATCAGAACCTCTTGATGTTCTTGGCATGAAAATTCAGTGCGATGTTCGATGGACTGAGCACATTTTTCAGGTATCAAAAGAAGCATTCAAGTGCCTCGGTTTTTTAAGACGGTGCAAGACATACTTCACCCCATCTGATCTCCTCACTATTTATACCACCTACATCCGACCGAAAATGGAATACAACTCTCATGTTTGGGCCGGTGCTTCAAAGACTATTTTGAAGTTACTCGACCGGGTCCAGGAGAGAGTGAAGAAACTCATAGGAGACAGTAGGGTAGCCAACCCTATTAACTCTCTTGAGCATCGTCGCAACGTGGGGTGCGTTTCGTTGTTCTACCGTTACTATAATGGGATGTGTTCTGATGAAATCAGGGAACTTGTTCCCGAAACCCGATCATTCACGCGCACGACGCGTTCATCATTAAGAGCATATCCATTAGTAGTCAACTTGGCAGCGAACCGCACTACGCATTACAGGGAGAACTAATTTTTCGGCCGAACATCGCGTATGTGGAACAAACTCCCTGCCGAGGTCTTTCCTGTCACTTATGACGTGGGAAAATTCAAATCAAATGTCCATTCACACTACTCCCTCTATCCTCCTTCCCATAACCTGTTTTCCTAGTTCCAGCACAATGCATCGCATGTGTAGGGGTCATCCCCTGAGTGCTGGTCCAAGATAAAAAAAAAAAAAAAATAAGAAAATAATAATCGTAACTTAAAAAATACTTCAGTTTCTACGCTGTAAAATAAATGTTTTCAAAATTGTGTTAAATTTAATTAAATTTATTCTAAATGGTAAAAAAAAAAGATTTGAGGGTGTTAATACTTGGTGTGCCCTCCTTTAGCTTTAATTACAACTTTTAAGCGTCTAGACATTGAATGGATAAGCTTTGGTATATCATAATTTTCAGGTATTTTTTCCCACTCTTCTTTAATAAATGTTATTTGTTTTTGGTGACCTTTTTCCGACTTTTTTCTTTGGGTGGACCCATGAATTTTCTATAGGGTTTAAGTCTGGGCTTTGTGCTGGGTTATCGATCACTTTTCTACAATTATATAACAACAAGGATCTACAAATATATGCCTTATGCTTCGGGTCATTATCCTGCTAAAATTTATACTTGAGCTTTTCTGGGTCAACAAAACCGAATTTCCGAGCACTTGCACTCAATTCCTTTTTTAAAATGTTTAGATAGACTTCCTTGGTCATTATATCCTCTAATATTCTTATTTCGCCAACACCCTTGCTCGAAATACAACCACACACCATAACGAATAGTTTACCGAACTTTACAGTGGGTATTATATTTTTATTTTTTAAAGCCGCCAGGGGTTTTCGCCAAACTTTTTGAGGTCCATCATGGTAGTAAAGCATCACTTTCGTTTCGTCACAAAAAATAACATCATCCCAGTGCTCCGGAGGAAAAGAAATGTGTTCAATGGCAAACTTATACCTTTTTTCTTTGTTTGCCGCGGATAGCAAAGGTTTTTTCCTCGCAACTCTTGAAGAGTATTTATGGTTTTGTAGCACATTTCTAATAGTCTGATGAGAGATACTTACTCTACATTCATTACTGATGTTAAGTGCAATTCCTCTAGTACTGAAATGTGGATTCTCATCAATCATTTTCAAAATTTTCTTTTCAATTCGCCGAGTTACTTTTTTTGGTCTGCCTGGTGTTTGTTTTGGTTCCAGTTTTCCTTCTTTTTCAGCACTGTTAATAACATTATATACCGTCCTTAGGTTAAGAGAGAACATTTCAGCAATTTCTCTGTGAGATTTTCCTTTATAGTAATTAAAATACACCAGTTGGGTAATGTCTTTGTTCAGTCGCTTTCCTGGCATAGTTTATATATAATTGGGTAATCATTTGTTTATTCTATGAGCTTAATTTAATGAATAAAAGACAACTGCTACCCTTAGCGTCCGTATAAAACTATTATACGCAATACATATGCAAAAAACTAACGGTTCCTTCTTGTCTTTGCATTTTTGAAAACACTTTTTTTACACTGTTTAAAGTATGCAAAATTATTTTGTAGCGTTGTTGTTGTAATATGTTCATAAATTTGTCAAAGTTTCGACGCCTGCTTGTCGAGAACATACAAAACAACAGTTGTAAAAAAAAAAATTCACAAATATAATGATATTGTTGTTGTAAATATTTATTTAAATTTAAATTCTTAAAAAATTTTTGTTTTGAAAACATTATTTTTACAAACTGTATGTATTTAATAAAAAAAAAAGGAAAAGTATTGATTAAACTTGTTTGCTAATATAGAGAACTTGGAAAATCGTATACTTAATTTTATAATGTTGCATATAAATATTATATGCAGCGGATTTTGATGTCTCCAACAAAGTTTATTCTTAAAGAAATCGTTGTCTGTTAAAATATTGCAATTGACTTAACAGTGCACAATATTCTTCTTGCACAAAATGTAAACGGTGGAAAAAACATTAAGCGACATACTGTACTTAAAATTCATTAAAATCGTACAAAAGTAAGCAACAACCAAGAATCATTCTTGGCAACAACCACATAGAGAGAGTTAGACGACTGGCATAAATCTGCCAAAATAAAAGTATTTAGCGCCACTTACATGAAAGTATGTATTTTGTTTACGATGTGAACATTAAGAAAGCTAATTTTGCTTTTAAACTGTTGTAGAAAAACTAATAGGCGTAGATTAATCGCCAACATTGCTGTCATCATATTTTCTACAAGCAATTATGGATGGTCGAAGAATAAGCACGACCTAATATAAAAATAATTTCTTGCAGAAACATTTCATAATATCACAAATTTTTTTGTGCTGAAAGTACGAAATAATGTTTTGAGTGCGGATAGAGAGGGTAGTGTACATTCGAATGTGGAACATTTTATAATACGGCTGACTAAAGGAAGAAGATATTTCGGCTTTGCTACCATCGTCGCCGCCGTTGCCTAAGTGCAGCAATATTTTGCGGTGTATGATAGTAAAAGAAAAAGAAAACAAACTGAACAGTCAGTTAGCGGTCGCCATTTTTTTTTTTTAAGTTTGGTTACTCGTTTGACTTTTTTCTGCATGCAATAGTTGTTGTCATGGTCGTGGATATTTATTGTTTTATTTGTTTGTTGATTTCATTTGTTTAAAAGTGATTTGTCTTCTTCTTTTTGGTATGTAAAGGTTGTTTTATGGTTTTATTTGAATTTCTGTTTTACGGTTTTAAGCTTTTTTCTTCTTTTATTGTTATTTTTCCTTTTTTGTTCGTTTTAACCGAAAGTATTTATACAAATGTTCTATTTAACTAGATACAATTAAGGGATTCACAATGTCTGTTATTAGTCAGTCATACTGTCTTAATATTTTAAAATAGTTTCAACAAGTTGTTGTTGCGCTTCATACAAAAAAGTCAGAGAATAATAGAACTTTTCGACCAATGTTTATTGTTTTGTTATAAAATCCGTAGCAATCTTGAGTCGTACGCTGAAACTTTTCAGTCGAGCCGGTAATACTATTTACTCGCCGCTACTTATATATACATATGTAATTAAGAATTAAAAATTGTTCACATTTCTATACCTTTACATTAAAATACATTTTTTATGTAAAAAAAAAAAAATACAATATCTAATAATATAAAAGTCAGCAAATTTTATTTGAGTAACTTATCTGGCTGGCACCATTTAACGTTTATCCACTAGGCGCCGTCCAAAAAATTTTTCAGCTCATATAACTGGCAACAGGTGTTTTCGATTATATTTGTTTCAACAATTTTGTGTTCCAAAAGAACAATTTTATAATTTTAATTAAAAATGAAATTATTACAAGATTTTCATGTAAGTTCTTATTTACTAAAAAAAGTCAAATTATTTTAGTTTCATTTCTTGTTTTTAGCATTTTCATATCAAACTTTAATAAGTATTTATTTCGCCTTTTTTGTTTATGTTATAAAATGTGATATTGGTCGTTTTAACTTAAATATTGTTAAAATATTTTGAATATCTTTTTATTTAAATTAACTTAAACTCTACTGTTTTTTAACGTCACTGTCGTAGAATTTTATAGGGGTATTTTTCTTAATTAATAAAATTCGTGCTTTTGGCCATTAAAAGCCGTAACATCTCTATTTTTCAAGAATTTCTATCGCCCATCTTTTTACATTTTTCTGTAATTTGTCATCTACAAATTTGAAAACTTCGTGAAAGTGAAAATGTTATTGAAAATACTACTGCTGCATAAGAAACTGCTGCTTCATAAACTTACACCGTTTGCGTACTAATAGAATTCTAGTTATTCTTTTTTTTTATCTGGGACCAGCACTCAGGAAATGACTCCTACACATGCGATGCATTGTGCTGGAACTTTATGAAAGGGATAGTAAGAGAAACGACAGGAGGTGAAGCTTAATTAATTATTTTCCAGCTCTGCTTTTGCACGTTCTTTGTTTCTACTCTTAGCAGTGCTGAAGCTTCGGTTCAGTAGCCATTTTTAATTATTATTTTACTTCGCCGGTGCTACACCATACCGACGAAGGAGGGCGTTCTGATGCGATTGTGGATTGCTATCAGCTGAAGCCGGTATTGTTCAGTGACCAGTGACTATGCCTTCGCCACTGAAACCTTCCGACAACAACTGACACACAAAGACACACTAATGCACATCAGAAAAATGCGAGATGTTTACTTTTAATTTTAGTCTGAAACTGGGGTTGAACCTAGGTCTGTTTTTGGATTTGTAGTCAACGTGCAGACTACCATCCATCGTGCCATCGCCACCCTCATTTTGTAAACATTATCTGATTTACAAAATTTGACTTAATTAATTAAAAAAGTTATCAAATCTTATATACAAATTAAAAATTTTTTTTATTCATTAGAAAGAAAACAATATTTTTTTTTACTTTCGAATAAAATAATGTGAATTCGAAGTGAAGTGAAGCTTAATTAATTATTTCACAGCTCTGCTTTTGCACGTTCTTTATTTATAGCAGTGCTGAAGTTTCGTTTTAGTAGCGATTTCTATTATTATTTTACTTCGCCCGTGCGACACTATACCGACGAAGGAGGGCATTCTGATGTGATTGTGGATTGCTATCAGCTGAAGCCAGGGTATTGTTCAGTGACCAGTGAAGTGACTATGACTTCGCCACTGAAACCTTCCGACAACAACTGACACACAAAGACACAAATGCGAGCTGTTTTGTTTTATAATTTAGTGAAACTGGGGTTCAACCCAGGTCGGTTTTTGGTTTTGTAGTCAACGTGCAGACTACCATCCATCGTGCCATCGCACAGAGGGTTAGAATAGCCTGTTTTCTTGGATTAATTAAAAAAAAAACTTAAGTATCGTCAAAATTTTTTTTTCCGGTTAGAGTATATAAAATTCTACATCACTTGTCGTTAAAATAAATGTCAAAAGTGCTCTGGCGTTTTTGCAGTGAAACTTCAAAGTCAAACTTTATAGAAATTTTTGTGCAAAAAAGGCTGAAAAAAGTGAAAACTTTCCCGTTGAAAATTTTATTTAGTTTAAAAAGTATTGCAAAAGTTAACAATTTTTCAATGGAACCATCAAGTTCAGGTTATTTTGCAAATACTTCGTTAACATTTGTGTATCAAATTGTGTGTGGAAGTGTTTTAGATTTAGTTATTTATATTGGAAATGCCAAAAAAATTAGCATTTTTATATTTTAAATGGACATATACATAGTTATTATTTGTCCACATTCGTGTCATAATTTTTAGTTTATATTAATAAGGACATAAATCTGTATTATATTTAAAAATTTTACGCTGCCTTTTTGTGCCTTTTAGAAGCTATGCATTGTTTAATACAAGTGTTGCAGCAGTCAAATTAGCTAAAAATCACATTGATCTCGCGACTGCTGCTGTTGTTGTGTGTTGTGTTTTGTTGTTTTTCATGTTACTTTTTTATATTTATTTGTGCTCTTCTTTTCAGTATATTAATGATGTTAGTTTTGTTTCTTTTAGTCCCCGTCCATACTGTGAAGCATATGCTGCAAAACTTTTGAGTTTGTTGATGAGAAGGGCAAGAGGAGTGGAAGTATGTACGCTGTTTCATGTACATGCAGTTTTTGTTGAATTTCTTATTTGCATCTTTTGACATGATGTGTATTTGACGTTTCATTTTATTTCTTTTCGTTTGGTATACTGTTAAGATCATCATAATAATAGCTACACTGTTATTGTTAATTTTTTGTGAAATATAATCAAAAATTTAAAAAAAAAATATAAAATTATATAAAAATTATTATATAATTTATCTTCTTAGCGTCCATTTTGCTTCAAATTATACCTTGTGCTTCAAATGTCTATCAAAAAAAAATATTCACACCTTCTATCACGGGGTAGTTATTTTATATTTACATTCGGTATTGAGAAATGTCAAAAAAAATTTAAAAAAAGAAGATAGTAGGGAGGAATAAAAAATACTAAACATGAAGCAAAAGATTCATGTATGGACACTGCTGCAGTTTCAAAAGAGAATTCAAAAAACTTTTGCAGCATATGCTTCACAGTATGGACGGGGAGTTAATAATATTTTTTGTTTGAATAATATTTTGTTTTTGTTTATTTTAATAATATTCTTTGTTTTGACAAATAGTGATCTTGTTGTGCAGTTTCAAGTAATCGGCTAAAAGGGATTTTTGTAATTTTTTTTTGTATTAGCATTATTTTTTTTTTATAGAAACAAGTTCGAACGTTGTTTTTTATACTCGTCGAAGCTTATTTGATATTATGATGAATTCAAGCGCTCAAACAATGAATGACAAGATGAAATTTTTAGCTGAAGATATCAAAAAACGCACCAACTGCTCTGAGGATAATATGTGTGATTTTAATAAAAGAATTGATGTTTTCTTTTATGAATTTAAATCTAGGTGGACTAGAGCGCATAGAATGGAACTGAGGTTTATTACTCAAAATAAAATCTGGTTGGAATCCTCTATTGGTTTTACTCTTGCCCCGACTGCAAAACGTGGTCGAAAAGAAATTAGTTTTACCGAGTCCAGTGGTTGGAGTAAATATAAAAAAACAAAGATGTTAAGAGACACCATATCATTGCCAGCGTTACTTTATGCTTCACAGGTTAAATTACAAAGCGCAGGTTATGTCGAGGAATCAAAAGTGTTGCGAGCCATATATGAAGTGTTGCAAGGGCATACATTTAAAAAAAAGTTGAAACAACCACTTCCCACCTTGAAAATATCGAATACAAAAGCTTTGGCTGTTTTTGTAGAAGCTAAACTAACACGAAATCTATACAATGTTGTTAGACAAGCTGCTCCTCAAATATTTCCCTCCTACAACAATATTCAAACTGAAAAAGAAAAAACTTACCCAGAATCGACCAGCTTTAAAATAAGCGAGACCTCCGTTGAAGAACTTTACAAGGTCTTCTTAATCACACAGCGGAGCGACTAATAGAACTTCAAGGAACTGTTATTGACTCATTAGGTATTACGAACTCGAATGTAGTATTATATTCAAAATGGGGCTTTGATGGAAGCTCTGGCCATACCTTATACAAACAAGCCTTTCATGGATCTGATGCTAGTGATTTATCAGTTCGAAATAAAGATTTTAAAAAATATAGGGAGTTTCATTCACGAAAGTGCAGTCGCGAAAAATCAAACCAAGACATTTTTAATATGTTTTCGATAACCTCTGACCCAATTATTTCAAGCATGCGAAAATTGCCTACAAAGAAGGTTGCCAGAGGAGGCAATTGATTTAATTGTACCTGCAGCTCCGAACAAGTACTATTTCAGTGATGTTGAAGTTGCTTATGATGATGATGATAATGATGATGATGATAATGATGATAATGATGATGATGATGATGATGATGTTGATGATGATGATGATGATGATGATGATGATGATGTTGATGATTAACTTTAAGATGTATAAAATGTAATGTTTAAGTTCTCATACTGTACTCTTTGCACTATATACCTACACTGATATTTGGCATTATTTAATAAAAATTATACTCAAATATACTTTGAAAACATTTTTTTTTACTTATTTTAATGGTATTAACTGAAAAATAAAGAAAAATTATCCGAACATAGCTTCCCTGATTTGATCCAAGAAAACATGCTATTCTAACCCACTGTGCATCGCCACCATCTACAAAGAATATGAAATTTTTAATGTGAATGAAATAAAAATTTCGCTCCAGCGGTCTATTACTACGTCAAAATCTCTGTAATAGCCATAGGAAAACAGATGGATTTTAAAATACAACAAAATATTAAAAATATTATAAGTGAGGAATTTTGATAAGCTAAGTTGCATTCAAGATACAGTTTGTAAAAAAAATGTTTTCAAATGAAAAATTTTTTAAGAATTTAAATTTAAATAAATATTTACAACAACAATATCATTATATTTGTGAATTTTTTTTTACAACTGTTGTTTTGTATGTTGTCGACAAGCAGGCGTCGAAACTTTGACAAATTTATGAACATATTACAACAACAACGCTACAAAATAATTTTGCATACTTTAAACAGTGTAAAAAAAGTGTTTTCAAAAATGCAAAGACAAGAAGGAACCGTTACTTTTTTGAGTATGTATTGCGTATAATAGTTTTATATGGACGCTAAGAGTAGCAGTTGTCTTTTATTCATTAAATTAAGCTCATAGAATAAACAAATGATTACCCAATTATATATAAACTATGCCAGGAAAGCGACTGAACACAGACATTACCCAACTGGTGTATTTTAATTACTATAAAAGAAAATCTCACAGAGAAATTGCTGAAATGTTCTCTCTTAACCTAAGGACGCTATATAATGTTATTAACAGTGCTGAAAAAGAAGGAAAACTGGAACCAAAACAAACACCAGGCAGACCAAAAAAAGTAACTCGGCGAATTGAAAAGAAAATTTTGAAAATGATTGAAGAGAATCCACTAGAGGAATTACACTTAACATCAGTAATGAATGTGGAGTAAGTATCCCTCTCAGACTGTTAGAAATGTGCTACAAAACCATAAATACTCTTCAAGAGTTACGAGGAAAAAACCTTTGCTATCCGCGGTAAATATTGAAAAAGGTATAAGTTTGCCATTGAACACATTTCTTTACCTCCGGAGCACTGGGATGATGTTATTTTTTGTGACGAAACGAAAGTGATGCTTTACTACCATGATGGACCTCAAAAAGTTTGGCGAAAACCCCTGGCGGCTTTAAAAAATAAAAATAGAATACCCACTGTAAAGTTCGGTAAACTATTCGTTATGGTGTGGGGTTGTATTTCGAGCAAGGGTGTTGGCGAAATAAGAATATTAGAGGATATAATGACCAAGGAAGTCTATCTAAACATTTTAAAAAAGGAATTGAGTGCAAGTGCTCGGAAATTCGGTTTTGTTGACCCAGAAAAGCTCAAGTATAAATTTTAGCAGGATAATGACCCGAAGCATAAGGCATATATTTGTAGATCCTGGTTGTTATATAATTGTAGAAAAGTGATCGATAGCCCAGCACAAAGCCCAGACTTAAACCCTATAGAAAATTCATGGGTCCACCCAAAGAAAAAAGTCGGAAAAAGGTCACCAAAAACAAATAACATTTATTAAAGAAGAATGGGAAAAAATACCTGAAAATTATGATATACCAAAGCTTATCCATTCAATGTCCAGACGCTTAAAAGTTGTAATTAAAGCTAAAGGAGGGCACACCAAGTATTAGCACCCTGAAATCTTCTTTTTTTACCATTTAGAATAAATTTAATTAAATTTAACACAATTTTGAAAACATTTATTTTACAGCGTAGAAACTGAAGTATTTTTTAAGTTACGATTATTATTTTGTTATTTAAATTAATTTTGTTTTTTTTTTGTGCAAAGTGTTTATAAACATCTTCAATTGAATACATGAAGAAAAAAATTTAATAAAAGTTATAAATTTACTTGCAAATAAGAGTGTCTCTTAAACTTTTTAATTTTTCTAAGTTTTGAAAAGATTTTTTTTACAAACTGTATGTATGTATGCAAGGCGAATTCATATCCGGCGAACTTATGAGATCAGCTGACGACTATTTATCATGGTTGGATGTCAAAATTGTATGAATTATTAGGTCTGTTCGTTTACCCGCGGACGCCCAATCTTACCCAAAAGCGTTTTCTTACGTAAAAATGGGTAAATGAGAGAGATTTTGAGAGAGTAATATTCTTGTTCTTCACGCACGAGAACGGCCGTATTTTTTCATCGGGCTAGTTTGGGCGTGAAGAACAAGCAATCAGCTGGTTTATAATAAACATTGAAAATAACAAAGGAAGTAAAATTAAAAGTTTCCCAAAAATGCAATGAACAAAGAATAGTTAATTTTATTTCATGATTTAGTTCAAAATTATTTGGGGTTTCTTTAAATAACACGTATAAGCCAAATTATTGTGTTTTTATGGATGTATGCATGTGTGAAGATTTGTAATTGTACATGGTCATATATATTAGGTCTGTGCATAACAAAATTGACCGAACTCGCACAAATAATTTTATTTATATGTATATGATTCCAATTTTAAAATTGTGCTTTTTCCCAAGAAAATATGTGAATGTATTATTACATACTTTATGGTATTCTCATAAAGTATTTTTTATATAAAAGCAAGTGTAACATAAGAATTATTAAATATGTAGGCATCAAATAAGCTATTAAAAAATAATAGTTATAATATTATTATATTTGAATGAATTTGACTATATATATTCAGAATCTAGATCAGTTCAATTACTAGAAATGCTTATCAACAAGTGAACTACGTGTAAGATGGAATACTCTAAATTTACCCAAAAGCGTGCTAGCAATTAACAAATTTTTGTACAATTTTGAAATAAAATTAGAGAGTAAAATTTTTAATTTTCTGTACAAAGTTGCACGAACTTTTTCTGTGGGTAAGTTTGGTCTAGAATTAAATTATCGGCTGTTTTTTATATTAATCAGAAAATTTGCAAAGAAACGACAAAAGTTTTTAATTTAAAAAAGATTTTTTAAATAAATTTTAAAATGTAAGTACATATATCTGTGCATATTTATCACTTTATTTAATCAAAAATGGCTTTTATTTTAAATTATAGCTTACTCTCATTTTACCGAACTTTACCAGAAAAGTAAACGAACAGACCTATTGTTGACAAAGTATAATGATTTTTGTGGTTGTTGTACTAGTAAGTTTACCTGGTATGAATTGGCCTTGTTACATACAATTTATTTATTATTATTCATTATAAAAACATTTTAATAAATGTTTAATATACTTATAATATTAAAAAATTTTTCAATGAAAACTATTGTTATAATTACAAATTTCGTGATATTTATTAATTATTAATTTTTATCAAATTAAGAATTTTTGCAATTAAATAATAATTTTTTAAGAAAACAAAACATTGTATACACCTCTAGATTGAACAATTCTGTTCTATAAATAAAAGATAACGATAAAAAGTTACATACAATTCTTTTGAAAATTAACATAAAAGATTTTAAGCACATTTCGGGCTTCTATCTTTCTGTAATCTTACCATTTGTGTTCTCAATCCTGTAGCTGGTAGGGTTATTATCCCAAAATTTTTACAACATTCGTCTACAAGTTGACAGTATAAATACATATGACTGTTGTAAAAGTTCAAACACAACGTTTGAGATATATAAAATATTTTCGTATAAAATTCCATTCAGAGAGAAAACTATTTTCTGGTTTTTATTTTTGCCATTTTAAATTGAAATTAAATAAAATTTTAAAGGTTTTGTTATAAAAGAACATGAGGTTAGCAAATGCTCATTTTAATTATTACATCTGTATATGAAATTTTACACTTAAAGGTTTAATTTAATTTTTATATGAAGAAAAATTTAATACTTTTTTTTAACGCTTTTATTATGAATGACCATGGCTAGTAAAGTTAACAAGCCAGAAATGAATGTAATTTATTAAAATATTTGTTTCTGAGAAGCACAGAATCATTGAAAATTTAATATTTTTTAAGTGGCTTAGTAAACAACATTCATTTTTATTTATATAAAAAAAATCATTTCACTATACGATTTCTATCGTATTCTTGATGCTTTAACTTGAATTTATAAATTGAATGATTAGAGGAAATCGAAATTAGGACCCAATTTTTTACATTTTTTCTTGTTGAATGTATAAGAACGAGACAGTAATAGTCACACAAGGACATCACATTTACATCAGGTACGGAAAATTGAGATTTTTGAATTCTTTAGTTGCATACGTGCCATAGATGTTCATAGGTTTCGATTACATTGATGCTCACTCATTGTTACATTAATTTTTTTACTATTCCTTTGGGATTGGTTTTATAAGTTTTCTTGCTGCAAATCCTTTTCACTTTCACTTCAAGACTTGTATAAGGCAAATTGTAATTATTTGAAAGTTCAGACATTCTTTGCATATTAGCTGCTGAACTGCTGTATTTACGAACTCATTACGCTTAAGCCCTTATGCAACATAATTTTCTTCTTGAAATTGTGAGAAACAGTGCAAATATATTGTAAAGGGACATTTTGCTGGGAACAAAGATTTAAACTATAATAAGTTAAATATTAAAACGTCATATATTGCACTTGAGTGACTCGAAAAAAATTTAATTTTTAACTTAAAACTTATTTTTCTTTGCGTTTTTATAAACAAGGAAGAGGGCAGTACTTAGAAGAAATATAAAAGTTTTGTTTACATTTTTCATATTTTGTTCTCTCTTGCATTTGATGTTTCTTTCTTTTAATACTATATCAATAAAATGATACATGAATGAAGTGTCAGTAGCAAAGCCACGAAGGATATAGAAATGTTATAAATGGGGCTTAAAAATTAAAAACTCAGCTTTTTTAAATGAGAGAGGGACAAGTGTACAAGTTTACGAAAGAATAAACTTAAACAAAACAAAAATACCATAGAGCAGTGATGCCAACTTAGCTAGATTTATCTCTTTTTAACACGGTTAACACGATTCTTTTCAAATTTGTAATGGCATGTGGGGTAGTTTTTGCATCTTTCAGCGAATTTTCCCGTTTCTACGAGATAAAAGCAAATATTGTTGCCAAAATTAATTCAATTGAAATATACAAAAAAGCAAATTATTACATATATAAAAATCGGAAAAAGGTTTTGAAAGAAGAAGATTGAGAGATGGATGGAGCACATTGTGCAGTTCTCAAAGAACGCATTCAAGTGCATCGGGTTTTTAAGGCGGTGTAAGACATACTTCATCACATCTGATCCCCTTACTATTTATACCGCCTACATACGACCGAAAATGAAATACAACTTTCTTGTATGAGTCGGTGCTTCAAAGAGTGTTTTGAAGTTACTCGACCGTATACAGGAGAGCGCAAACTACCCGCAGATGCCTTTCCTGTCACTTTTGACAAATGGAATGTCGCGCTGCCCTCTCTTCCAATACCTTATTTCCTAGTTCCAGTACATGACATCACGTGAGTGCCGGTGAAAGAAAAAAAAATCCTTCCTATTAGAATCAAGCTTGCAAATTAAATCAACAAGTTCAAAGATAGTGTAGAGAACATACAGGTGGTGAAAGTTGTGGGAAGATAGAGCTCAATTCTTACACAACTTGTACCTTTATTGCTCACGTAGCACAGAAAACCCAAAAAAATGTTTTTTCGACTAGACCGGGCTAGGAACTGAACCATGGGTACTTCTGGTTGCAGAGCCAACACGCAAACTGTTCGCACCCCTTTTGTCCTTTGAAAAAAAAATATCCTTAACGACTATTTTTGAATAAAAAAAAATTTAAACCTATTTTATAAAAGTAGTACAGTATGAAATGCGAGAGTATGAAATTATCCATCCATGGTTTAAAATTTGTATGCTCTTTTGTTTTAAATATATGTATGTACAGCAGTAGCACCTGCTCACTTTCAGGATCAGTTTCAAAGAATGTACATAAGTATGGGTGTGAATAGATATGTATGAATGAATATGTCAGATGTGTGTGTGTGTGTGTGTGTGTTAAGAAGGAAATTTTGAGCAGAATCCAGATCGGCAACTGCCATCCAGTGATAAGACAGAATTTAAAACAAAATTCCACACATTTTTCATTCCCATTCAATTCATGTCCAAGAATTTGTGTAAAATGTTGAATGCCCTTTAATTTTGTGCATTCGTGTGATACGAGTAGAACATAAAATTATGACAAAAGGAAGCTGTGTTAATCGCTTAATTGTAGAAGCACGTAAATTTGTTTGTTACATATTTATAAAACGGGTACTTTTTTATTTTTTTTAACAAGATTTAAAGAAAAATATTAAGGGAAGTTGAAAACTAATTTGTAAATACAGGAAATAGCTGTACATACATTATATATTCACTAATATGTAAGTATATGCGTGTACATGTTGTATATTGAAAAATGTAAACGAGTTCCTGAGTTTTACCTGTCTTGCAAAAAATTATCTTATAGAAATCATATTGTTCTTTGAAGAAATCCAGGAAGTATAGGAGGATGTTGATCCTTTAATTATAAATTTCAGTATCAAAAGAAATAGAAAATATTTGAAAATCGCCTTTGTTGAAAATAACAACAAATTCAATAAATCTTGTTTATCAGAAATTACATCTCTTGAAATAGCACTTAATAACAAGTTTTGAACAAATACAGAAAATATTTAAATCTGAAATTTAGTCTAATAGATTCGTGTTTGTTTTTATTTTGAAGTAAAGTAAAAGAAAACAATTAACTTTTCAAAATTAGATTCACATTTTTGTATTTATAAAGTTTATTTAATTTTAAACTAGGTAGATTTTTCCAATAAATACACTTATGTAGGTTGCAGTGATGATATGAAAATTCATATTTTGTATTAATTTAATTTATTTTTAACTTTATTTATTCATAAGGTCCTTATGTATCCTTCTGCAATTGCAAATCCTTTAAATAAGTTTTAAATATATTACTATGACACATTGTACTCAAGACTCGACTGCAATTGACTGAATAATATTTCAGTCATTCTTTATATACATAAAAATAATATTCACTGACTAAAAGAATGTCAATGGTCATGATTGTGCATGTCTTTATATAATAAAAAAAGAGCTGGATATGTATAAACATGATCAACACGTACTTAGTCCCTGTCCATTCTGTTGAGTTTTTGCTGCAAAAGTTTTTTGAATTCTCTTTTGAAACTGCAGCAGTGTCCATACATGAATCTTTTGCTTCATGTTTAGTATTTTTTATTCCTCCCTTCTATCTTCTTTTTTTAATTTTTTTTGACATTCCTCAATACCGAATGTAAGTATAAAATAACTACCCTGTGATAGGTGTTAATATTTTTTTTGGATAGACATTTGAAGCACAAGGTATAATTTGAAGCAAAATGGACGCTAAGAAGAAAAATTATATAATAATTTTTATATAATTTTATATTTTTTTTTTAAATTTTTGATTATATTTCACAAAAAATTAACAATAAAACAGGGTAGCTATTATTATGATAGATGTTAACAGTATACCAAACGAAAAGAAATAAAATGAAACGTCAAATACACCTCATGTCAAAAAATGCAAATAAGAAATTCAACAAAAACTGCATGTACATGAAACAGCGTACATACTTCCACTCCTCTTCCCCTTCTCATCAACAAACTCAAAAGTTTTGCAGCATATGCTTCACAGTATGGACGGGGACTTACAAACGTAAAACACGTACATATGTACTTATATGTTTGTATATGTATATATTTCAACAAATTAAAACAGGTTTGTGCACGCAGAATCACGTTCACTTTACTCATATATACAGTATCGGCGGCCAAAACCTAAGCACCCCCACAGTACATTTTTTTTAAATGATAATTTTTTTAAGAAAACAGAGTTATTAAAATTTTTTTTTTATTTTTTTATTTATTTATATCTTTATTATTGAAAAACACAAAATAAGAAATTCAGAATCTAATAAAAAAAAAAAAGAGTTATAATTCAAAAAACATTTTAAGTCGCAAATATAAGCGGACTAAACTAAAGCACCCCCAATTTGAGGTACAAAAAAAAACTATTGAAATCAATATTTCGTTGCGAATCCTTTATTCTGGATGACACACGCACATCTTTTAGGCATAGAGAATATTAAATTATTAATTATATCAGGTGATATGGCTCCCAGGCAATTTTTGCGGCTTCAAATAAATTTTCTTTGGTTTTGCAATTTTCTCCGTTCATTTTTAAGTTAACGATCTCCCACAAGTTCTCGATTGTGTTAAGATCGGGGGACTGGGCAGGCCAACGGAGAACTGCTATCAAATTGTTCTGAAACCACTCCTTAACCACTTTTGACGTATGTTTTGGGTCGTTATCATGCTGGAATGTCCGTTTAAGTGGCATTTCTTCTTCAGCATAAGGCAACATCACGTCTTTTAATATGTCACGATACATGAAACGATCCATAATTCCATCAATCTTATGAATTGGCCCAATCCCTTTCCCAGAGAAACAACCCCAGACCATTATGTTGCCGCCTCCATGTTTTACAGTGCCTTTGCAATATTTAGGATTCAACCGTTGTCCATTTGGTCTGCGTACACGCCTTATGCCATCTGAATACTTTAAATTAAACGTAGATTTGTCAGAAAACAGCGCAGTCCTCCATTTTTGGACACTCCAGTTGAGATGGGCCTTGCCGAATTCAAGTCTGGCTTTTTTATTTTTTGACGATATAAAAGGTTTTTTTGTTGGTCGTCGACTGAATAATCCTGCCTCTACCGCCCTTCTGCGAATTGTTCTTTGGCTAATTTTTAACTCTAAACGGTTTCGTATGTGACTAGAAGATGCTGTAGGATCATTTTGGATTGTCCTTTTAATTAAGGAGTCTTCATGTCGCGAAGTTTCACGTGGGCTTCCTCCAGAATGAGTAGGAAATGTGCGATCAGTCTTCAAAAACTTTTTAATTAGCCTATAAATAACACAGGCCAACACTCAATTTGCTTCTTTGAATTTATCAACTGATTCTAGTCAATTTGGGTGCGCTGAATTCAAATCTGTAATCAGTTTTTCTCTATCAGCTCTAGTTGTCTGTATATATAGCTTTTTTAAGTATTTAAAAAGTAAAATTTTCCATAGGAATTTAAAAAAAAAAAACAAAGTAAAACTGTTTCATACAGATTTATTAAAATAAAAAAAATTCTCACAAAGCATTAAAAACATAATATAAATATAATTCTAGTTACAGGATGTAAAGCTTCTTTTAAGAGACAATCTGGAATGAACAGCCGGATTAGTCTCTTTGCAAATTCCAACAGTAGTCTGCCATCATATGTGTATCCCACCTTCCCTGGTACCGATTCTCCATAATTTTGATATCTTGGTGAAACCTTTCTCCTTGTTCTTCGCTTAAATTACCCAAATTTTCGGGAAATCGGTCCAAGTGACTGTGCAAATAATGGATTTTAATACTCATGTTGCAGCCAAGGTCTCTGAACTACCCAGCATATTCTCCACTAATTGAACATAATTTGGAGCTTTATTATTTCCCAAGAAATTTTGCACGAATGATGTCCACGCATTTCGTTCAGTTTCGGTCATTGACTTATCAAAATCGTTGTCATTCATAAACTGCCTTATTTGGGGACCGTCAAAAACTCCTGCTCTAATCTTATCTCTACTTAGATCAGGCATTTTGCTGCAAATATATGCAAAACATTCCCCATCGCGATTCAGAGCCTTAACAAACTGCTTCATGAGTCCTAATTTGATGTGCAACGGTGGTACGACGATCTTTTCACGTGCAACTAAAGCTTCATTTAGAATATTTTTATCGCCAACAATCTTTTTTTCTCTCGTAGGCCAATATTTTTGCCGCCAATGTTGTTGCTTGGATCTGCTGTCCCAGAGACACAAAAAGCAAGGGTACTTAGTATAACCACTCTGTTGTCCAAGAAAATTTACCATTTTAAGATCAACACAAATGATCCATTGGTGGTCTTGGTATTTTATCTTTTTCATCACTAATGCAATGTTGTTATATTCTTCTTTCATTGTTATGGAGTGCGCAATTGGAATTGATGCATACACATTGCCATTGTGCAATAAGACGCACTTCAAACTTCTCTTGGAACTGTCCACGAAGAGGCGCCAATCACTAGGCAGATACTTGAATAGCTCAATTTCCTGCATAAGACCATTTACATTATTACAAAACACCAGATTGTCTTCCTTAGTAAAAAATGTTAAAAAAGCTTTATCCCTAGTGCGGTAATAAGTTATTTTTGTTCCACGTTCTAACAAATTCTTATCATTTAACCTCGAAGCTAACAGGAATAGTTTCTGTGTCTTCGAAAACACTGTTGCAATCAGTTTGATCATTAGCGGTATTATGTTCAAACTCCGAACTCAGCTCTGAAGAATCATTCAGTTTTATAATGGGAACATCTTCGGAATGGGGAATTGGACGGTGCGCTGACGGTAAATCGGGATACTGCCATTTATTTCGATTTTTCCTATTAATACCAGAAATACTCACTAAACAGAAGTACCAGTCGTCCAAATGCTTTCTGGGCTCTCTCCAAACCATCGACACACCAAACTTAAGCCTATTTCGTTTTCCTTGAGTGCACTGTCGCAAATTTACACAGCAAGTATTGCACACAATGTGTGGAGCCCAGCTTTTATCTTGGTCACCAAGATCAACTCCAAAGTAATCTAAATACGATTTTTAAACACATTCCGAAATAGGTCTTATGTTTTCTTTAAAGGTGTATTCTCCACAAATATAACAAAATGTGTCAGCGTAATTTTTACACCGTCTTCTATTGGAAATCATTTCTATTTAGATCAACACTTTATTAATAAACTTTGCCAACTGCAATAAACCACTTCTTACAAGCAACTAACTTCCGATATGCAATTGGAGTGCAAAAAGAAAAACTAACGTTCTGAATAAAGTTGCACAAATAAAATTCCCGTTAATCAGCTAGTAATTACACAAAAAATATTTTCGGAAAAAACGGAATGACAAACTGATATATACCCTCCTCACTTACAGTGGAGGGTATAAAAATAATATATATCATGAAAACTAGAGCTGATAGAGATAAACTGAGTACAGATTTGAATTCAGCGCACTCAAATTAACTAGAATCAGTTTATTGTTGAATTTTGTCGGGCTGTGTAATTGATCTGTTGATCGAATATTTTGCACTCAATTGATGTCTTGATCTAATTTTAAAGAATTCTAATTTTAAATTCATTTGAGTACTTATTGCGTGCCATTACTCTTATCTCAACGAAAACTTTAAAACAATGACAATTTTCGCATAAATTCTAACAAGTTCTTCTTCCTAACACTGCAGCTTAATCTCTGCTGAATTTTTGGAGTGTATCGTTAAGTAATACAGTAATGTCGCAGTAGCGTAGTAAAATTTCCAAACACAATATTAGGGGGTGCTTTAGTTTAGTCAGCTTATATTTGCGACTTAAAAATGTTTTTTGATTTTTAACTTTTTTTTTATTAAATTCTATATTTCTTAAGTTTGTGTTTTCCAATATTAAAGATATAAATAAATAAAAAAAATAAAAAAAAATGTTAATAACTTTGTTTTCTTAAAAAAAACATCATTTAAAAAAAATTGTCTGAAGGGGTGCTTAGGTTTTGGCCGATACTGTATATATGTATGTAAGTAAGTAAACACTATTGCGCATGTTTGATGAATATTGTTCTAAATTACAAAATGCATGGCGTAGCAACGAGTTAAAGTTGTAATATAATCAAAGTGCGATTGAGAGTTAATGGTTGAAATTCTATATTTTTATATAATAATTATATTTTTATATATTAATTATATTTTAATATAATAAGAAAGTTACATTACATTAATATATTACATGTATGTATTAAATATAATTTGTAATCAAGGCATGCCATAACGAGTAAAGTAAACTATTGTATCGTATAATATTTCGATATGTTCGGGTATCGATATCAAAAAAATTTATCAAAATACATGTTGCTGCAAAGTTTTACCCACCTACAATTAAAAATAACATTCTTATCAACAAAATACCAAAAGGCCTGCACTTACAAGCGTGTTTTGTTTCGCCTGTAAATTTTTTCAATGTAAATTGGGGCTTTTATGAACCCATATCATCGCGCATAGGGGCCAAAGATGGTAATTTCACAGATTAAATAAAAAAAATTCAAGTTCAAGTTCAAGCGTTATTTTAGAAAAATTTATGCTGAGCATCGTTGCGCCTTAGAAGTTATGTACGCATTAGTAATAGCCTAACGTGCTGAGTTTAGCAACAAAATTAAATTTTTTTAATAAAACTACATCTATTTTTACATCCATCTCCTATGTTACCAAGATATTCTTGAAACATGCAGTTTGCTCTAAGAGTTACCCATATTAAATTTAGTGTGCCTCCCTATTGTAGTTCTCCAGATATAGGAAAAATAATAATTACTTTGTATGGGGGTACCTGTATCCTTCCTCCTATACTTCCAAGATTTCTTTGGAATTTTTCGTTTGTTTGAAGAGCTACTCACTATTTCAGTTGTGGAGATATGAACTAATCCGATAAAAACAACACTTTTGGCCCCACTGTGCGTCGTGCTGAAGTTATTTTCATTTATGTATGTACAGTTTGTAAAAAAAATGTTTTCAAAACTTAGAAAAATTTAAAAGTTTAAGAGAAACTCTTATTTGCAAGTAAATTATATAACTTTTATTCAATTTTGTTCTTCATGTATTCAATTGAAGATGTTTATAAACACTTTGCACAAAAAAAAACAAAATTAATTTAAATAACAAAATAATAATCGTAACTTAAAAAATACTTCCAGTTTCTACGCTGTAAAATAAATGTTTTCAAAATTGTGTTAAATTTAATTAAATTTATTCTAAATGGTAAAAAAAAAAAGATTTCAGGGTGCTAATACTTGGTGTGCCCTCCTTTAGCTTTAATTACAACTTCTAAGCGTCTAGACATTGAATGGATAAGCTTTGGTATATCATAATTTTCAGGTATTTTTTCCCATTCTTCTTTAATAAATGTTATTTGTTTTTGGTGACCTTTTTCCGACTTTTTTCTTTGGGTGGACCCATGAATTTTCTATAGGGTTTAAGTCTGGGCTTTGTGCTGGGCTATCGATCACTTTTCTACAATTATATAACAACCAGGATCTACAAATATATGCCTTATGCTTCGGGTCATTATCCTGCTAAAATTTATACTTGAGCTTTTCTGGGTCAACAAAACCGAATTTCCGAGCACTTGCACTCAATTGCTTTTTTAAAATGTTTAGATAGACTTCCTTGGTCATTACATCCACTATAATTCTTATTTTGCCAACACCCTTGCTCGAAATACAACCCCACACAATAACGGATAGTTTACCGAACTTTACAGTGGGTATTATATTTTTATTTTCTAAAGCCGTCAGGGGTTTTCGCGAAACTTTTTGGGGTCCATCATTGTAGTAAAGCATCACTTTCGTTTCGTCACAAAAAATAACATCATCCCAGTGCTCCGGAGGAAAAGAAATGTGTTCAATGGCAAACTTATACCTTTTTTCAATGTTTACCGCGGATAGCAAAGGTTTTTTCCTCGTAACTCTTGAAGAGTATGTATGGTTTTGTAGCACATTTCTAACAGTCTGAGAGCGATACTTACTCCACATTCATTACTGATGTTAAGCGTTAAGGATTCTCATCAATAATTTTCAAAATTTTCTTTTCAATTCGCCGAGTTACTTTTTTTGGCCTGCCTGGTGTTTCTTTTGGTTCCAGTCTACCTTCTTTTTCAGCACGGTTAATAACATTATATACCGTACTTAGGTTAAGAGAGAACATTTTAGCAATTTCTCTGTGCGATTTTCCTTTATAGTAAGTAAAATACACCAGTTGGGTAATGTCTTTGTTCAGTCGCTTTCCTGGCATAGTTTATATATAATTGGGTAATCATTTGTTTATTCTATGAGCTTAATTTAATGAATAAAAGACAACTGCTACCCTTAGCGTCCGTATAAAACTATTATACGCAATACATATGCAAAAAACGAACGGTTCTTTCTTGTCTTTGCATTTTTGAAAACATTTTTTTTACACTGTTTAAAGTATGCAAAATTATTTTGTAGCGTTGTTGTTGTAATATGTTCATAAATTTGTCAAAGTTTCGACGCCTGCTTGTCGACAACATACAAAACAACAGTTGTAAAAAAAAAATTCACAAATATACTGATATTGTTGTTGTAAATATTTATTTAAATTTAAATTCTTAAAAAATTTTTGTTTTGAAAACATTTTTTTTACAAACTGTATGTATATCGCAACAAATTTTTGTTGCAACATTAAATTTAAAGTTTAAACATTTTATGCAAAAAAATTTAAGTGAAAGTGGTCCAATATTTTTGTAAATTATTTCGAGTATGATTAAAGTTCTCTACTGATTTATAAATTTTTTAAGTTTTAAGTTTGCTAAATATTTTTTAGTTTTTGCGATATGCTTATTTTAAAATTACGTTATAAAAATTAAAGTAATAAAATATAATAAATCCGACTTCTAAAACTTTTGTAAGGGACGAGGAATTTAAGCCATCAATCAACTTTTAGAGAACATCGCAAGACGGAAGTTTTTGCAAATTTAGAACCCGGATTTGCAAAAGAACAACACAAATATAAATAGCTCTCAAGACAAAACGAAAGTTACTTAAAGCTAGTACATTTACCTTCAGGAAAATTATGTGAAATGCTTTTCGGAAATGCAAGAAAAAGTTCGTTCGGGTATTTTATTGAAGAGAACAATAAAATTAAGCAAATTGCTTTTGTATTAAATTTTAATACACGAATGAATTATTTTTTCCGTTTTCTAAAAACAGGCAGGTAATGTAAATTTGTAAACGAAATGTTATACTAGAGTGGCATACATACATATGTATGTACTTATAGTTGTATTTATTATATTGTATCTATTTCAAAATACGCACTTAAAAGCGTTTTTGAAAATGTTTTTGTTAATTTTTATTCCCTTAGGACAGTGTTTCTCATTACTTTTCCACTGGTTCTAAACCACATGGTGCATTGCTACACACTGTTGTTTTTGAAAACTACCTATAATTTCATACATTTCATTTTAGCATACTTTTTTATCGTATTTAAATGAGAACAAAAATTTATGACTGATAAAATGAAACTGTATTTATATACAGTTTAAATCTAATGACATATGAGTGTTTAAGTACGAAGTCAATTATTGGCCCTAAGAATGACTTCCATTTTTTTTGCTGGGAATTTCGGCTTTTACGCCTGCAGCTATCGACAATTTGTAAAAGCAAAGAGATTACTTCTGCTTTTGTTATTGGTCGACAGTTGAAGCGAATCAAAATCAAACCTTTCTAAAGTTGCTAAAAATTTGCATCCTGCTTCGGCTTCGACAAGCTGTTATTTTTTTCATAACCACAAGCAGAATCATTGGTTCAGTTTCAAACAATTGTAAGAAACAGTAAAAAGGAAAAAAATTTACGACTTTTACGACTTCTTAAAACACTAGTTCAAGCAAAAAATAATAGCAAATTAAATTATTGTTGCCGAACATATCTTATTTTTTAAACTACATATTTAAAAGAGTCTTTTATTAATATGAATTTACGAATTGTTCGTCCGTTTGGTTGATAGGTAAAATCGAATGAAAAAAAAATCGATTAACCGAGTAATTTGAAATTATCGATTAAATGCGATTAAAAAAAATTCATACATATCAATTTTCCACCCTAGTATGCGGGTTATCATCATATTATTTATTTATGTTAATATTGTATTTTGTATACAAAGGATTTATTTGAAAAATTAATGTATTTGTTAGGTTTCTATTTCTAACCTGAAAAAAGTTTGTTTATAAATAGATGAGATTTTATTATAAAAAATAAAATGCAACCATACTCAGAGAGTTGAAAAAATTTTAATTCTTTTTTTTTTATCTTGGACCAGTGCTCAGGGGCTATCCCCTACATATGCAATGCATTGCACTGGAACTAGAGAGAAGGATAGGGAAGAAATAGACAGGTTGTGAAAGTGGTAGGAAGATAGAGCTTAATTCTTGCACAACTCAGCAGTTGCGTGTAAATTATAAAGCAAAGTTGCGGCGTCTCTGATGTTTTTTGACGCATTATTTTTAAGCTAATAGAGCCATTTTATTTATTATTTTACTTCGCCGACGTTTTATTGCTCAAATACCGACGAAGGAGGGTGCTGTAGCACAGAAAACTCAGAAAATTTTTTTTTCTGATTTGACCCGGCTGGGAATCGAACCTGGGTCTTTCTGGTTGCAGAGCCAACACGCTGACTACTCGCCATCAGCACCCCCAATTTTCTTTGAAAGAAATTAAGAACATAATTGTTTCCGTTAACAACCTCACAAAAGCACCGGAACTAAAAATGTTAACATTTCTTAAATTTTCACTTGTGACACAAGAATGTTAAAACTTTTAGCTTTAGAGATATCAATAATAATATTTAAATAAAATAAAATATAAATAAATTTATTTTCTTCAAAAAACTTTTATTCTGCCAAAATGCAACATTGCGTTAACTGTATTGAAAAATTCTAAAATTAATTTAAAGTTAATTTATATCAAAGTTTTTAAAACAATTATTTAGTTTATTATAACACAAATTGCACATTTTTCGCATCTTGTTTGCATATACCCCTTGAACTCGGGAAACTTGCATCGCATCCTTTTACCTCACATTTTTTGGAACTGCTGAACCGAGCAGCGCTAGTGATAGAAACAGACGTAATTGCTACACAGTGAAAAATATTAGAAGCCATTCCTACTTTTGATCTTCTTCCGAAATCTCAATAAATGTATATTTTGGACTTCTCAGGAAATTATTAAGAATAACATCCAGAAAATTATTATGATAGTGATTTTATGCTACAAAATTTCTTTTATGTTTGCTTATTTATTTATTTGTACATTGTACAAATGTATAAAGCATTTTATTTTATTATTTATTAATTCTTCTTTTTATTTGACTTTCTATTTTTACTGTATGTAATAATATTAATTTTTTATTAAAAAAGTTTTTTAAATTATTTATTTTTCGATATTTCGATAACCCTTGGTTAGCATCTTCAGGAAAATTAAATTTTTTTCGAATAAAACATAAAAACAAAATATTTTATATTATTTGAAAAGAAAAATTTTTTTGTCAATTATATAAAAGTATTTTGAAAAAAATGTTTCTTTTCTTTTTTATAAAAATTCAAAATAACAAAATAATATATAGTTTATATGAAATATTTAACAATTATAATAGAAAGACTTAAAATTACTATTATATTATATAAATTGTCCCTATTTTTTATTAACTAAATATCTATATCTGCCTTAAAATTAATTCTTCTATCTATTGGTACTTTTATTGTCTCTAACATTTCTAGCATATAACGACGTTTGTAATTATTCTCTCTATTCAATATTTCTACTTCATCAAATTTCGAAAAGTGATTCAAGTTCGCATAATGTGAAGTTGATGCAGTTTTTTTGTGTATTAATGTGTCTGTATTTTTGATTCGATTTATGGCCTGCTATTCTAGTTCTAAGTTTGTTCTTTGTTGTTCCCACATAAACTTTATCACATTTGTCTCCACTATTCCCACCACAAGAGCAATCTAGTTTTTCTATTTTATCTTTAGTTTTACTATATATATTGTATGTCTTATATGCTATTCTATAATTTGTTCTATCACATATATCAGATTTTTCTAATCTCTCTGATATTCCAGGTATATATGTTAGTGATTTATATATACAAAAGCAAAGCGATAATCAACTTTACATACCTCCATAGTTCCATTGCTCCGATTAAAAAATATTAAAAAAAACAGATTTACTTAGCGTTATTCACAGAACTTCCGGCAACGACAACCATATGTAAAAAGAAGTAGAACTAATCCGATTTTGCACTACTTCCGGATCACAGTTCACAATCTTATCGATTTCTTAGGAAGCACTTTTTCGCTGGGTAGTAGAATGAAACTCTTCATCAAATCAGGTGCTTCCTCTAGTTCTTCATGTTCGTTCGGCTCCAACTTACACGTAGGATGGATGGCATCGTCGTAGTCGGAGAAGCATCTTCACACTCTCCTAGTATATTTTCAAGGTCTTCAACAGTCAATTTTTTTAAATTACGACTCATTTTGATTTTTAAATTAAAAACACTTTGCCTTAAAAGGAACGGTATTTAATAACGCAGTGTTGCATATATGCAACAAAACAGAATCAGTCTAAAAATTCATAACAAACTGATTTTGCTATAAAACTGATTGATTTTTGAAAAAAATCCTCCTACCTATTTTTCACACAAATTTCACCAAAGAAATATTAGTATTCCATAATAAAAGAAATACCAATCCAAGTATTACCAGCCAGTAAGCTAATTTGTAATTCAATCGTTGGACAGCTTTGTTGCTGATATACAAGACCAAGTCAAATCGCTATATCAGCATTTGCTTCGTTTTTATATTTCCTAGAATGGTATGTTACAGAACTACAACATGGCGTCACAAAGTATTAACATTTATCAATAATTTTATATTAAAATTTTCGAAATACAATGAATACGTTATTAGCCAACCACCCGGTCGATAAATGTTACAGAAATCACTTATCAACGATTGATTCTCGCGAGAACGAATCGACTAAATTCAGTTCTATTTACGTACATAAATCATATAGAATAGCTAGTTCTCCTGTTATTGCAAATTACGTGGTGCAACCTCCGCTTTTTCTATATAACGGTAAATCTCGAGAACCAGAGTCAATGCAAAAAAAGTAATTTATAGGCATTGAATCGGGATACCATATGTATTCAAATTGCCTATACAACCTTAGACCACACAAAATAAATTTTGATTTTGTTGACCTGTATAATCATTTCTCCATTAGAATAAAAATTATTAGAAAACCTTTTTATACAGCAGGAGGAAATTGTTTTAAAATATTTTAAAATATTACTATTTTGGAACAAGTAACGTATTCAAGCCGCACGTGATGATATTTCGCGGACAGTGGATGAAACAACGCAAAATAGATTGACTCAGGTACTACCACCCAGAAGGAGGGTGTTCCGTTTGGCACACGAGCTAGGTTGTCGACATTTCGTTTCCCTAAATATGCCAGTGACCTGGTAGTCAAGTAGTCACCTGTTCTGCAGCGTGTGACCAGCTTCGACAATGTTGTCCTCGAGGTTAAGGCGAAAATTGCAGCCTGGTTGTCAGTTAAAATCTCCGGAGGTCATTCCCGCCACAACCTTAGCGCCCATTAATACCCCATAAACTTCGGACTGGAAGACACTCGCGTGATCCTCGTCTGTAAGTATTGCTGATATTCAGGAGTCCGCAACAGACTCCAGAGCCAACCTATATAAATATGTATTATTATTATATATGTATTAAAAAATGGTAAAAAAAAAAATACATTCATTCATTTGAAAATGCGCTCAAAAATTCAATCAATCGTATAAGCTACTGCAAGGACTGACGTCAAAGTTATCTGAATGAAAAATAAAATTGTAAAAATTTTATTCAAATTTATTTGAAGTTTCAAACGTTAGATAGTCCAATATAACAATAAAATAAATGTATTGTCTGTAAATATAAGATGCCTGAGTGTTTTTAATATTACATACGAGCAAATAGAAATCCAAAAAATTTTGATTAATTGCTTTAACTGATTAATCACATGTTCTATGACGAGATATATTCAACATTATTTCTGGTGGAAAGATTCCCATAATAAAACTATATTATAAAACGTCATATTTTGTACATCCAAATTTCTATTTGCCCTAAATGCTATAAACCATTTGTTATTACCATATTTAAGCCCTTAGTACACTACTCTATGTCAATCTAGAAATATTTTGATTAAAAAATTTTGTACGAGTATTTCCATGTTCTGCGTTCATTTTTAAGCCTACGATTAAATGTGGCACCATTTCAATACATACATATTTTCTTTTTTCTTCTTTTCTAAATTTCTATTCATAATTAAGCATTTCTTGTTTATTTCTCACAAACACCCCTAAACAAATATTCACTATTGTATGAGCATTTCAGTAGATGAGCTATTTTACACTTTTATAAAGAATCGTTTTCATTTTCATTGCTTGATTGAGAGAGACGAAGAAAAAGTTGAAAAGCGTTTGGAAAATAAAAAGTAAAAAATAAAGCCACAAGAAAATGTGAATATTTCTGGGCAAACATTGCTCTAAGCCGAATAATGTTTTATTAACATGGTCTTAGCCACAAAAGAAACAAAACATGCTTCTTTCTACACCTACATTTTGTTCATAATAATCATGGAAATACATTTTCGTTTTATGGTTTACATGCTACATAATTGTGTAGTTTGAATTACAATATTATATAGTAATGTTTCCTTTCCCTTCAGAGACGTAATTAATTCTTCCATAGCGAGAACCTATAATCAACACCAATTTAGTGGAATACTAAATATTTTTTTTTGTGTCTTGGACCGGCACTCAGGGGATGACCCCTACACATGCGATGCATTGTGCTGGAACTAGGAAATTAGGTTATGGGAACGAGGATAGAGAGAGTAGTGTTTATTGACATTTGACTTAAATCTTCCCAAGCTAAAAGTGACAGGAAACACCTCTGCGGGTAGTGTATTCCACATACGTGCCGTTCGGCCAAAAAACGAATTTTCCCTGTAATGCGTAGTGCGAGTCGCCGTCAAATCGACCACAAATGGATGCGCTCTTAATGATGATCGCGTCGTGCGCGCGAATAACCGGGTTTCGGGAACAAGTTCTCTGATTTCATTAGAACACGTCCCATTTTAGTAACGATAGAACAACAAAACGCACCCCACGTTGCGACGATGCCCAAGAGAGTCAATAGAGTTGGCTACCCTACTGTCTCCTATGAGTTTCTTCGCCAAGGTCGGTTTCTTGTACACGGTCGAGTAACTTCAAAATAGTCTTTGAAGCACCGGCCCATACATGAGAGTTGTATTCCATTTTCGGTCGGATGTAGGCGGTATAAATAGTAAGGAGATCAGATGGGGTGAAGTATGTCTTACACCGCCTTAAAAAGCCTAGGCACTTGAATGCTTCCTTTGAGACCTGAAAAATGCGCTCAGTCCATCGGACATCACACTGAATTTGCATGCCAAGAACATCAAGAGCTTCTGATCCCTCAATGTTTATGCCACCCATTATTACAGATGAGGCAGCGTGATCGTGCATACGGCGGTGTGTTAGCATGCAGCATTGGGTCTTTTGGGAATTGAAATCGACCCTGTTCGCGTGACCCCATTCCAATATTCTCGTGAGGTCACCTGTTAGCGAATCATTCATATTCTGCCGCGTCGCCGCGATCATAGTTGATGTCGGCCTACGATCAAATGAATATGAATGGCAGATACTGCTGTCATCTGCGAAAGAGTGGATAGGGTTGGAAGTATGACATAGGAGGTAATTAAGAAAAATAAGAAATTGGGTAGGAGAAAGAATGGAGCCTTGTGGTACCCCTGAATTGATCTTGAACTCGTTAGATAAGATCCCGTCTATAAACAACTCTTATAGCGCGATCCCTGAGAAAGCTCGATATAAATCGAGAGAAGATACCGCCGACACCAAAAGCAATAAGTTTGGACAAGAGTGCTCCATGCCACACTCTGTCAAATGCTTTTGAAATATCAAGAGCCACTACCCTAATATCCCTGATACAGATGACTCCTACATATGCAATGCATTGCGCTGGAACTAGAGGATAGGGCTAGTAGAGATAGGACAGTAGGTATAGCTTCACTATCTTACAACTCTGCTTTTGCTCGTTCTTTCTGTTTTTATGGCACTGTTCAAGTGCCTCTGTTGTCAAAGAGACGTCTTACATTTTGAAGCTTCATTTTAGTTGCTATTTTCAGTAATTATTTTACTTCTACGGTGCTCCACAATACCGACGAAGGAGGGCGTTCTCGTGTTCCTGTGGACTGGTTACAGCTGAAACCGGTACTGTTCAGTGGCCAGTGACTATGCCACTGTTTTGATTTCATGGCGAAATGTAGTATTTTAAGAATTGATTTCTACTCGTATACATAAGTTAAAAATTTTCTTTATATCTACATAAAATAATCTATGAAAATATCCTCTAAACTGCTCGAATGTCATTTCCAATCTTTTTTTTTTTATCTGGGACCAGCACTCAGAAGATGACTCCTACACATGCGATGCATTGTGCTGGAACTATAAGAAAGGGATAGTAGGAGAAACGACAGGAGGTGAAGCTTAAATAATTATTTTGCAGCTCTGCTTTTGCACGTTCTTTGTTTATACTCGTAGCAGTGCTGAAGCTTCGGTTTAGTAGCCATTTTTATTATTATTTTACTTCGCCGGTGCTACACAATACCGACCAATGAGGGCGTTCTGATGCGATTGTGGATTGCTATCAGCTGAAACCGGTATTGGTCAGTGACCAGTGACTATGCCTTCGCCACGGAAACTTTCCGACAACAACTGACACAAAACGCACTCATGTGCAATAAGAAAAAAATGCGAGATGATTTTATGACTTAGTCTGAAACTAGGGTCGAACCTCATGATTTTTTGGTTTTGTAGTCAACGCTCCGAGTATCTCAGCCATCGCTGAAAATGCGAGCTGTTTATTTTATGATTTTAGTCATAAACTGGGGTTGAACCCAAGTCTGTTTTGGTTTTCTAGTCAACGTGCAGACTACTTCGACCATCGCCGCCCTCAAAGATAGCAACAACAGCCATCACCAACAAGCCGTCACGGAAACATTTCACAGTTTTGACAAATTGGAAGGTGATGGCACTAAATGGACTCTGGACATTTAATAGACTCTGGCTTTGTTGTCTTTAATGGCTTCTTTGGATTTATAAAGTAAATATCAGAATTTTAACTGGTATAATCAGCTGAAGAGCTCCCCCTGAAATTGTTGGAGTAACAACCAAAGGAGACGCTTGCTTTCAATATCGTTGCATACGTTAATTGTACATAAATAGCGACGCATCTCTTACCCTTAATTAGATGAGAACTGATGTCTTCAAAATTAAATTATATTCAACTGAAACTTTCCAACCGAATGGCATTTCCTCCAAACTCCAAAGAGAGACAGAACGCGAAATAAAAAATTATATTATTTCTTACCCACAAAATGATAGTGATTCGGATTACCGCTGTACTTCTACGAAAACATTCAGGAAATTTTAAAATACATTTTATATGCAAATAGTTTACAGCGTTTTCGTTTATTGATCCACAATAGTTCCCAGCAGGATCTGGAAAAACACATTCAACTCTGGCGATTAATTTATATGAACAACTGCGCAGTTGTAATTACAATTTAAATAAAGTGCTAAAATGTATTCAATTCATGGAACATGCATTTGTTCTAAGCATTTATTTAAATGATGAGTTGTTTTGTTAAATGTGCAAACATTCTCGCCAATAACTCCTCATGCGTTCTTCAGATAAGTTGAACCAGTTCATTTCCAATAGAACCCATGCATTAACTATAAGGTTTGGATGTTTTTTTTTTGTTAGGCTCCTAAAAAATATTTCACGTATGTCTTTCCCTATGAAGAAAACAAATATGACCTGATTTGAATAGGGGTATCTACTGGGCTTTCCTTTGATTAACCAGCATGTTTTTGCATCACTTTTTCTAAAGATCTACTTTTATTAAAATGTTTCTGTTTATTGAATTTTAACAAAACAAAAGAAAACAAAACTCATGGTGAGATATTTGTGTATTTTAGAAAATCTATTTAATCATCATGGCTCCTTTGAGTAGAATGTAAATATTGGTTAAAATGCATTTTCATGCAATAGAAAGATTAATCTTCCATAGCATAGTGCCTTAAACAGTTGCAGAATTTGTACTTAAGTTTTCTTTTTGAAAACGTAAAGTTGGATGGTTTTTCTAACATCGGCCGCCATTCACTACCACCGACAGAGATTGAATCACCAATGTCAGTTTGCAAAAAATATGGGTGCTTTCGAACGGTACACCGCTCGAAACAGTATACTTAAGTGGGTGACTAACTGCCCTTGGATTATACCTATTCCAAAACATGCAGTTTTGTTTGTTGACGTAGCCATTTAGTAGAAAGTGGGCTTCATTGCTCATTACTGAATTTCTTTCCTCGGTTTTTATTGAGTTTTGAAATGGAAAATCACACTTGTCATTTTATTTATTGAAAGTAGAAAAAATATAAATTATATTTCTGTTTTTTTTTTTTTGAAGATAATGGAGTAAGATTTTTATATGTTTCACAGAATTATTAATTTTTAAACTTTTGAAGATGGTTGAATTAATTTAATATGCAAGTACAAACATCTAAATATGTACAGTTTTTTTACACAATTGTTTTTACACGGTGTTCCCTGGAACGTATGTACCGTGTGAACACATTATTGAATGTATCAGTACAAGAAATAATGATAAGTGTTGGACGCATTTGACGGCCTAGGCCATCGCTGTGTACATGTATGCAAAGAGGAATTGACAGTGGAAGTGTTATTTATATTGTCATTAGACACGGATTGCCAAGTTAGAATTAGAAATGTGAATTAAACCACCAGTTGGAAGAAGGGAATATGGAACGGCGATACATACATAGCCTTTTCTAACAGTTACTATTAATTATGATTTCGTGACAATAGACCAGATTAAAAAATAATAATATTTACTAATATATCATAAATAAAATTCTTGGATTTATTCCCTTCTTCCAATTGATCAAAAAATAAAAATTAAAATAAGTTAAAGGCAGTTTTTCAACAAAGGTATACTTATTTTTTCAGAAATAATCACTAAAATATTAAAATCATTTATTCGTCATCGTTTTCAGCAGTTTCGATTGTGTAGAAGCATTTGAATTCATCGGGAATGTATTGTGCAATTTTTCGAAGTCCATTATTCTTTCGTATTTGTTCGTATTTCGGAAGTGTTGGCAATAAATATAAATAAGAGTTGCAGTTTTGTCTTTAACACACATAATAGAGGTTTTAAGTAAACAAAAATTTGTATAACTCAATTTTAGAAAAAATTGCGCTTATGCTCTTCTTCCTACTGATGGTTCAATTATTTAAATTCAATTGTGTTTAAAATCAAAGATTTTGTAAAGAAATTGATTTTAATTTTAAATACATAATTTTCCATTTGAAACATAAATTATTTCCCTTCCCATTCTTTAGTTTTGATTGTTAGTTTTTTTTCCTCCCCGTTTATAATATTCTTATTATTTTTTATCCCTTTATTTATGTCTTTACCACAAAACATTATTTTTTTCATATCAGGAAACAACATATTTTATATTATTTTTTTATAACCGCTAAAAGCGATAATATTACAAATATTAACCCAGATTTTTTCGTATGATTTTCTTTCCAACATTTTTCTATTTACAATATAAAAACAGACCGTTTGTTTGTGTGTTACTATAAGTAGTTCGAGTACTTAAGGGCCATTCAGACTATTATACAAGTATTAAGACTTTAATCACATTTTACGATACAGAAATCTAAATACATTTGATGCGACTGTCAAAAAATCTAACGTAAACTGACATTTTGTATTCACACCATCACACTTGAAATAGAGATTAAAATTTTAAAAATGTTAAGCCTTTATATGAAGAAAAAAATAACAAAAAATGGACGGCACGCCACCGGCGGTGGAACAGTTGGCTTGTGAATTTTAATCAGATGAAAAGTATTATCGTTTAGAAAATTTTCAAAAAATGAGAATGTATTATGGGATGTCAATTTTTTATCGTAATACTTGTGGTTTTCATAACATTTTGCGTTCACACTATCACACTTGCACGTATTATTTGAATTTTTGACAAGTATTAATACAAAGTATAATAGTCTGAACGGGCCTTAAAGGGCCCCGTCAAAAATTATTTGCAACCAACTTCAAACCAACTTTTCTCGACTTGCCGAGTACAGGCAAGTGTGTACTCTATTACATTCCCCTTACTGTCCCTCTACTGTAAACTTAAGACTTAAACTTCCCGTGTGAAAATACAGTCTAAAACCACAAGTATTACGATAAAAAATTGACATCGCATAATACTTTCTCATTTTTTGAAAATTTTCTAAACGATAATACTTTTCATCTGATTAAAATTCACAAGCCAACTGTTCCGCCGCCGGTGGCGTGCCGTCCATTTTTTGTTATTTTTTTCTTCATATAAAGGCCAAACATTTTTAAAATTTTAATCGCATAGAAATATATTTCGTCTTAAAAGCTTTTTTAATATTATTTATTTGATTTATTTCCTTTATCTAAATCGAATATTTTAAATGCTGCATACTTTCAAGAGCCGTCACGTTTGCCATCTACGTAAAAAAACCTGGGCCGCCGTTAGCCAATAATAATAATTCAATATGCGCATGCTGCTTGTGTTCCTTTATTATAGCTAAAGCCATCAAAACTCCCACAAATTTACATTTATTTCTTTTTTGATATAACATGACTTTTCTTTTTTTTTAATTTTAAAACACTTGTTTATTAAAAATTGTTTTCTCAACTTCTAGTTTTTTTTTTGTATTTTCTCTGTATTTCAAGTGTGATGGTGTGAATACAAAATGTCAGTTTACGTTAGATTTTTTGACAGTCGCATTAAATGTATTTAGATTTCTGTATCGTAAAATGTGATGAAAGTCTTAATACTTGTATAATAGTCTGAATGGCCCTTAAATAATTTTTTTAGAGAAAAATCGAAGGGTAAAAATAGTTATAAAATGTTAGGGTTAAGAAAACAAAAAACATTTCAAAGAAACTTAATAAAAAAAACATATGAATGTGTGAAGATAAATTCATCAACAATTTTTTCTTCTCTTTATATCGTAGGCATTTCGTAGTGTATTCCATACTTTTTTTCATAAATCACGTTTCTACAATAAATAAACAGCAGATATTAGGGAGGTTTTTTACTCTACCCTGGGCACCCGCGGGATCTTAGTCCTACCAGAAATCGCTTTCTTTCTTTCTTGCTGACAATAGACCAAAACAGTACGCTCGTAGTAACCGCTGTACAGTAAAGTGTTGAAAATGAGCCTGGAACATCAACACGTGGTTTGTGGCATCATCGGCCCGTATTTTTTCGAAAATAAGCGCGGAAACGCCGTCACCGTGAATTCTCTGTGGTACCAAACTATGATAACCGATTTTTTGTGGACACTATTGGCTTATGTTGACATCAGTGATTTCAGCAAGACGGCGCCACAAGCCACACACCCGGACAAACAATTCAATTATTGCATAAGAAATTTCTTGGTCGCGTAATTTCTCGATTTGGTGATGTCAATTCGTCATCTCTTTCTTGTGATTTAATGCCGCTGTATTAAATTCTCTAGGGCCATTTGAAAGATCGGTTTTACGTGAACAAACCACAACGAACTGACTCTCTGAAAGATGAAATTCTGCCGACGTGCATAATTGCCGGATATCATATTCCATTATTAATTCCCATATTTCTACTTTACATTGGTATCAATAAAACCCGATTTGTCAAAAAAGTGTGTTTTAAGCCAATTTACTTCCTAATCTCAAATTTGGCCACACTTTAATAAAATTTTCCTACGTACAAATCATTTCGTAAAAAAAAATTTTGTTTTTGAATTAAAAAGATTTTTACAAAAACTGCATAAATTTGTTTATCTTAATTTTTTTATTTCTTGTAGCAAAATTTAAGGAAAGTGGAGAAAGGTTTTGCTAATGATGAAAAATATTTCTACAAAAGGTAGTATTAATAATCAAATTCTATTTCTATTCAATAGAGTAGTGAACGACTAAATTATTCACACTTTTACAGGGCAGCCTTTATGCTGGTGATACAAATGAACGAAATTTATTTCCGAAAATTTATTACATTTTCCCATTATTTTACTTTTTTTATTTTAATACTCTTTTCATTACCCCGCATTTTTAATATGTAGTCGTGTGTTTTTTTTAACTTGTAAAACCACTTACTTTCATTACTTCCACAGCAGCTGGTTACCATATAATTTGAATTCTTCTTTTGTTGTTTAAGTATGCATATTTCAAACTAATTTTACAATAAAAACAAAATACTAATTAAGGCCTTTTAAAGAAACAAAAATCATAAAAAAGGGAAGGAAGCGACGTGATAGCCATCATTTCTTTACTGTTCGAAAAATTTAACTTGCACTAACTTAAAAATAATACTGAAATGTCAAAAAAGTACAATAACAACTAAGTGAAATAAATTATTCTTGCGATAAAAATATTTTATCTTTTATATGCATACACATACATATGTACGATATAGTCATATGAATTCATAAAAGCACTAAATTATATTGAAGAAATTTTATAGGAGATGCGAAACACTTTCAAACTAAATTTTAACCTTGCACTTGGACCTTTTAGAAATTTGTTGATAAGAACGATATTTCTAATTATAATTATACATACATATATACTGTGCATCATAATTAATCAAAAATTCGATTTTAAATTTTAAGGGAGACTAATTTTTTTCAGGTCGTACCTCCGGCTACAATGGCCTATGCAGTATCCCTTAAAAATGCTTAAGTCCGGAATCAGGAAGCGTTAGGCCTGACTTCGGCACACTCCTCCCAGTTTCAAAGAATTTCGTTTTTGTGGCTTTTGGTAAGTTCCTCAACACATTGACAAGGCCCAGGCACTCACATAGCATTCTTTAGGTTCTCATGGTCGACTGAATGGCTATAATAGCAGGCTTACTCACATGCTACGTTTATACGCACGAGGTGGTATTCAAGATTTCGTCAGCACCTGCCCGTGGGTCTTAATCTGACGGTGGTCTTAACACGCCCCCACGACTCACTAACGCCCCCAGAGCACGGGAGAGCAAGATTAGCCCGTAAGCCACTTGCCTCCGGAGATGGGTAGCAAATCAGTATAGTTATCCCTGTTCTATAATGCACCTTGTTGAGGTGTGGGAGCGGCCTAAACTCTGTGTCACATCAGAATGTTTTTTGGTCAAGAACTATTTAACATTAGTACTGTTAGTTCGAGACACATTCCTGCGACTACTGTGGAATGGCAACAGCACCTAGTAAAGTAAAAGTCGTATCATTAATATGTGCCTTACATCACATATTCTCGAATAAACCAAAGACTTACTTTTTTGCGTATCTTTAAGTTTTAACCACAGCCACTACGAGTCCGTTCCCAATCCAGCACACACGTTCCAACTTTTCAGGGTGGACACGAAGTACTCACAAGGAGTACATCAGTCTTTAAACCCTTACTTGGCGCTGGAGGTGTGGGGCTCAGCTGGTCCCGTAGTGCTAGATGCGAATCGAACTGGTTTTAACCAGTCCTCATCAATCTCTAGTGAGATTTCGAAGAGTCACCTCTTCTGTCATTTTCGATCTCCTGGGAAAACCAAGGTAATGCTACACCTTAACCCATTAAACGCCAAGATCATTACACATAAAAAAATTTTGTAACTCATTTATTTTTTTTACTTAAATACAATTAAGATATATAGAAAAAACAAAAAATTAAAAAAAAAATATTTGGAAGTGTACTTTTAGAGCTGTACTCGGGCGAGTACAGTGGCGTCATGAGTATGCTATTTTTTTAAGGTATGAATATTTTTAAAGCATACTTTTTCAACACATAGAGCAACATCGCATTGTTCACATAACCATCTTATTCTGTTATGACATTCACGACATCGTAACTGATTTTTTACCCTCTTAGGAGAGTGGTTTTCACCACTAAATGCAACACCAGGAGCCAGCGACCGTTTCGAAATATTCGTTTTCTGGGTATAGCCAATACATATCCTCTCTAGGCATTGAGTGATAACCACTGTATAATAAAATTCCGATAAATACTTTCAAGTCTTCTGCGTTGAAGGAGAAATTGTGCGCGTAAGCTTGTGACGTATAAATACAAGTTTGCTCAACGATTAAATTAACCACTTTTTCATCAAATAAGACTTCAAAAACCCCAACCGGCGATTTTCCACTTAACTCTGCAATCATATTGAGCTCATTGTCGGAAAAAAAATTGGTTTGATGCATTTGAATATCACAAGGTCTCTTTGTCCACTTTCTATTTCGCTATTTTGAAGACAACATTGTCTGTCGCAACTGCTCAAGTGGAATACATCTGGTACATCATTTGGCATACGATCAAAAAGAATATCATCAGCATTACCCTCCTCTTCGTCTGTGTTATAGTCCGGATCTGGTTGAATAATCGCTATATCGAAATTTTCGTGACCATCTCTACCCACAAAATTAAGAACCATGCTTAAATTTGTAAAGTTTTACCATAAAAACTTGACGGTTTGATAGCTGTAAATTCCAGTTTGGTCCAAGGAAAATTCTAAAAAATTTATACATATCAAGCCATTATACTCGATTGGGTACACCGATTTTGTTACTCACATAAGGTTGTCCAAAAAACAATTTTTTCCTGTAACTTTCTTTTTAACGTACACACTATTGAAATGTAGTTGTGGTGATGCAAACCCTTTCTAGTAATTCCACAAAGTTCTTATATAAAAAGCAATGTACAAAACACAATGTACATGTATGACTTTTATTGATGACAAATTCTTTTAAACTATATATAAAATTTTTCTACAAAGTGACACAACATAAAAAATATTTCAAAGCTAACTATGTGAATATACATGTTGAATAAGCAAAGTGTTAATGCTCAAATTATATTTCCAACACTCCTCCTCAACATATATATTTTACAAACTGATTTTATGTTTTTAAATATAACAAAGTAACAAATTTATTATGTTTTAATTTAGACAAATTTTTAGTAAATATATCCGCAATCATATCTTCCGTAGGACAGTATTCCAAATAGATTTCCTTATTATTTACTACTTCTCTAATGTGATGATACTTTATATCTATATGTTTGCTGCGATTATGAAATACTGGATTTGTTGCTAATTTTAAAGCTCCTTGATTATCGACGTTCAATTTAATACTTTCTTCATTTATGAAACCAAGTTCTTGTAGTAATCTTCTTAAGTATACTGCTTCCTTTGCTGCATTTGATATAGACATATATTCAGCTTCTGTACTGCTTAATGCTGTTGTGGATTGTTTTTTCGACTCCCAAGATATTGCACAATTTCCAAGATAAAATATGTATCCATTATGTGACTTTCTGTCAGTTTTACATCCACCCCAGTCTGCATCAGCATAACCGATTAACTCTTGATTACTTTTGCAAAATTTTAATTTAAGATTTTGAGTTCCTTTCAAATATCTAAGAACTTGTTTTGCCGCTTTAAAATGTTCTACATGTGGATTAGTATTTCTTTGTGCTAATTTATTTACAGAATATAATATATCTGGCCTTGTCGTTAAAGATAAATATAATAAAGAGCCAATAAGTGATTGATATAATGTGCTATCAACCTCTTCACATTTTTCATTGCATTTTGTTTGAAAATTTGGTTCTAGTGGAACTGATGATGTTTTACAATTTTCCATATTGTATTGTTGTAACAAATCTTTAATATAATTTTCCTGACAGATATTTATATCTCCAGTTTCACCGTTACGTTCAACTTTCATCCCCAAAAAATGTTCCAATAAACCTTTATCTGATACTTCAAATTTCTTACTAATTTGAGACTTGAATTTTAATATTTCTGCTTTATTTTTACATCCAACTATTATATCGTCGACGTAAACTGCGACTACAATCAATTCTTTGTCTTGTATTTTTTTATATAAACACGGTTCATTTTTGCAACTTTCAAATCCCATCTTACATAAAACTTCATTCAATTTAAAATTCCATGCTCTCCCGGATTGCTTAAGACCATAAAGAGATTTGTGCAGACGTAACACTTTATTTGGATACCTTTTGTTTTCAAAACCTTGAGGCTGTTGCATGTAAATTTCATCATATAAATCTCCATTCAGGTATGCTGAAGTTACATCTATTTGGTGCAAATGCATTTTGTGCTCAACTGCTAATGCCAAAATCATTCTTATCGTTTCGTATCTTATAACAGGGGAAAAAGTTTCTTCGTAATTTATGCCGTATTTTTGACTACAGCCTTTGGCGACCAACCTTGCCTTAAACCTTTCAATTTCACCTTCACTATTTTTCTTTAAAGTGTATACCCACTTACTTTTAATAGTTTTATGACCTGCTGGTAAATCAACTAATGACCATGTCTCTTTTTGTTCCAACAAAGACATTTCTTTTTTCATAGCTTCTCTCCATTTTTCACTTTCACGACTGGATAATGCCTCTTCTAAAGTTTTTGGAACTTGCTCCTTCACTGCATTATTCAGTTGTTGATATATTTTTCTTGGACGACCTGGCCTACCATTACTAAAAATTTTAGGTCTACCTGGCCCACGTTTACCTTTTTCATTTGTTTCTACAACCTCATCAAGTGAAATATCGCTATTTACTGATCTTACAATGCTATACTCTAAATCTTCTTGATTTGAGGTATTATTTGTCTCAAATTGTTCATCGACATCTTTCTTATTTACAATCGCTTCGAAATCCATAAAATTTTGAATGTTATCATTAACTTCTTTACAGGGTAATTTATATTCATTAAATAAAACATTGCGTCTTTCAATAACTTCTCGTGTTTTCTTATCATATAAGCGATATGCTTTTGATACTCTAGAATAACCAACCATCATCATATTTGCACCTTTTGATTCAAATTTTCCTCTTCTTTTATTCAAAACTACTGCACATGTACCAAAAATTTTAAAATGATTTACACATGGCTTACGACCCGTCCATATTTCATAAGGCGTTTTTCCATCGAGACTTTTTGATGGAGATCTATTACGTAAATAAACTGCTGTTGCTACAGCTTCAGCCCATAAATCTTGTTTTAAACCAGCATCGACTAACATACAACGAGCCATTTCTACTATTGTTCTATTAAACCTTTCCGCTACCCCATTCTGTTGCGGCGTATAAGGTACCGTTAACTGACGTTGAATTCCGCATTGCTCCAAATAATTATTAAAATCTTTATTAATATATTCTCCTCCATTATCACTACGAATACATTTTATTTTACGATTTGTATGACGTTCTACTAATTCTTTGAAATTTTTAAATTTTTCAAATACCTCGCTTTTGTATTTTAAAAAATAAACAAAAACTTTTCTTGACTTGTCATCTATGAATGTGAGGAAATACTTTGAACCTCCAACTGAATCTATTTTCATAGGACCACAAACATCCGAGTGTATTAAATCTAACAACTCACCAGATTTACTTTCAGATTTCTTCGGGAATTTTATAGCATGAATTTTGCTAACCATACATATTTCGCACGGATCTTGATGTTTCTGCGTCAAATTTATACCATTCACCATATTTTTCTTCGACAACTCAAACAGGCTTTCATAGTTCAAATGTCCATATCGACGATGCCAAGTTTCATTAATGGATTGTACAACACATAATTTCTCGTTCGGTATTTTTATTTTAAATTGGAACAAATTTTCTTCTTTACGGGCTTTTAAAACTATTTCACCGTAAGCATCAGTAAATATTGCACCCTTATTATTAAATTTGATTTTGCCACCATACTGTACGACCTTATTGACAGATAAAAAATTTCCATTCAGATCTGAGGAATATAAAACATCTTTTAGTACAATTTTATTATTATTTATAAACAGATTGACTGTTCCTATTCCTTCAGCAGCAATTGATTTTCTATTTGCCAACATTATATTATCACTGCATCTGTCTAATTTACAAAATAAATTTCGATTTGCACACATGTGACTTGTAGCACCGCTATCAATGTACCATGTCGATGTTTGTGTATCTCTTTTTTCAGAATTCGCCATTGCAATCAAAGAGTAAGTTTTTTCTTGATTACGTTTTTCGTTGCACCTATTTGCATAATGCCCTTTCTTACCACATATGAAGCAATTTCCCTTTTTAACATTCAAATTATTATTACCTTTCTTGTAACCTGTTTCTCTTTTGGCTGCACCAAAAGCTTGTTCAATCGTAGATGATTTGTTTTGTTGATTTCGACGTTCATACTCTTCAAGAAGTTTAACCTTTAGCATTCCTAACGCTGGTAGAGAATCCCTCGTTTCTATGGCAATAACGAAGTTTTCAAACTCTCTCGGAAGACTTGACAATAAAATGACTACCAATAATTCTTCTTGAATACTAATTCCAACATCGGCTAATTTCTCCGTAATTTCACAAAAACTGTTTAAATATTCGGCCATATCTTTGCTGTCTTTCATGTTCAAACTTAACATCTTTTTATATAAGCTAACCTTTTGCATCGGACCACTCGGCTTGTAAACTTCCTTAAGTTTAATCCAGGCATCTTTAGATTTGTTAATGTTTTTAATATGGTTCAACTGGTTAGACTTAACACTTAATAAAATTGTTGCGAGCGTTTTTTCATCATTACTCTTCCACTCCAAAATTTTATCACGACTCCAGGTTGAATCTGCTTCTTCTTCGCCACTTGCATACTTCCAAAAACCAGAATGAATAAGGATACTTCTCATATGAATACTCCATGTTTCGTAATTCCTTTCATCTAGCTTTTCTATCTGATATAATGACGACGATGCCATTTTTTCTTTTTAAATCTTGCAATAAAAATTCAACAACTTCCAAATCGTATGTCTGGGCCCATAACCTATTGAAATGTAGTTGTGGTGATGCAAACCCTTTCTAGTAATTCCACTAAGTTCTTATATAAAAAGCAATGTACAAAACACAATGTACATGTATGACTTTTATTGATGACAAATTCTTTTAAACTATATATAAAATTTTTCTACAAAGTGACACAACATAAAAAATATTTCAAAGCTAACTATGTGAATATACATGTTGAATAAGCAAAGTGTTAATGCTCAAATTATATTTCCAACACACACAATCACTCTTCTACAGAAAACTATAAGAAACTCTTATCTGAACGAAACAATATTTACTCTACGCAGCTCAGATGTTACTGACCTAGCTAAAAATTACAAATATGATAAAGTGATACACAAAAACAAACAAAAAAAAAGCAATAACGGTATATTTTTCAAAACTTTTTTTAGGTCTGTACGTTTACTTTCTGGGAAAGTTCGGTAAAATGAGAGTAAGCTATAATTACTCTCAATAAGAGACCAAAATGTACAAAAGTAAGAAAACGCAAAAACCATAAAATTTACCAGAAAAAAAGAAATGCCAATTTTTTACAGCTCTGTTTATATCGGAGATGATAATTGACAATTTTAAAATTGTACTTTTTTGACACAAAATGTACTAAAAACATAAAAGCTGTGTTAAGTTTTACTATTATTAACTTTTAGTAACAGAAAGATAAAATAAAATGAGTTCTTGAATATTGAGAATTTGTTTCGAAATCAATCAAATTAAAGTAATACTGAAGGAGTTCCTATTATTCGAGAGACCACCTCGTTGCGAGACAACCAACGTGTTGTTGAATAGTTAAAAATTAATGCAGCTCATTACAAAAGTATTCTTGAATTTTCGCAAATTCATCCATTTTACAGAAATGATAATTTTACTCGTTTATAAACTTATAATTCGGACTATAGTTTTTGAAGCTCCGTACGACTGAGTTTAGACGAGAAAACATTTAGTTTGGTAGCATGTTACGGGTGTGGAAGAGATCATCGTTTTTGTCTTCGGTACTCGGCGACACGTTTTAACAACGACATATCGACCCCTGTGCGCGAAATTATTGTATGTTATTATTATTACAAAAACTAAATTTCACAGGAGAGCGTTTTTATTCGTCTTTTTTTTATTTGCCTGACAGCAGTAACTGTCATATACGATAAAATTTACATAGTGTTATCTCCATAACTATAACAATTATCGCTATAATACTTTATCTGCAGATGAATTAATGGATTTAGAACCATTTTGCATAAAAAACTCGATTTCGAAAAAAGTGTAACATACGATAATTTCGCGCACAGGGGTCGAGATATGTTGTCTTTGCCGATGGATAGAATTAATTTTTATGCGAATCCCTGAATAGTTTGTTTTAATATTTGTATATTTTAAATAATTGTGGGCAATTATATTAAGAAAAAATTCACAGATGATGGCCCACTCCAAGGTTCGGATGGATATTTCTATTTTATATTATATTACATTTCTTTTTTTTATATACATATGTACATATAAGAATATTGTAATAAAATCAACGTAAAGAATTGAAATAAATAGTGTTTCATTTCAATTAGGATATCCATGTACAGTGAGCGATATATATGCATCAACGCTGACTATCACATGCACACAGAAGATTCGGTTATTTTTCTCATATTGCTCTTAAGAAAATGATATAAACTTTGTTATACGCAAAGACCGATAATTCTGTCAGCAATGACGGTCATATCACCGGTCAAATGACCGTCAATGTTCTTGTAGGGCAGCTAAACTTATTAGCTATTTCGCTGGTCACTTCATTCAACAGGCCAAACGTCAAAGTTTGTGAAAAAGTTGTGGAAAGTGGTTGTGAATAATTTAATAATTAAATATTATATTAAGAAAAATCGAAAATATATTTTTGCTATAATTAATTTAAATTACTGAACACGTATAATCATATGAATATACCTTGGTACTTAATATTTAGTGGAGTAAAGTAGTACTTTTGCAATGCAAGTTGTACTGAAAAAAGTACAATTGTACGAGCTTGATTATCCCTGATTTTCATTGAAAGTTTAATATGATTGATGACAGTTTACCGAAAAAAAACTATTTGTGAAAGAATTTATTTAAAAAAACAAATATTGAAAGAATTTATTTAATTATATTTATTTTTCAGCGATGGTTTTTTTTATGAACAGTTTTTAACAATTTATGGTATAAATAACAAAAATGTTTGTAATTAATTATTGTTAAGAAAAATTTTTAACACAACTTTTTTAATGTCTGTCAGCTGTGTGGGACATTTGTAATTTTGCTTTGTTATTTTCAATGTTTATTATAAACAAGCTGATTGCTTGTTCTTCACGCCCAAAGTAGCCCGAAGAAAAAGTACGGGCATTCTCGTGCATGAAGAACAAGAACATTACTCTCTCAAAACCTCTCTCATTTACCCAATTTTTGCGTAAGAAAACGTTTTTGGGTAAGATTGGGCGCCCGCCCAATTTTGAGTAAACCAACAGACCTTTTATGTGGGTTTTTAAAGCACAATGTGACAAATGCAAAAGCACAAGAAACGATGTATAATTTTTTTTGCAAACAAATTTATACGTACTTAAATATAGCCTTTTTTTCTGTACTCAAGCGAGTACAATGGCTGTGAATGGGTTAAGCTAGGTACCGCGGGGTCGCTCAGACACCCGTAGGTTTAGAAACAAGTTCCTAAACCCCCTTGCGGGAAATATACGCACGAGGTATTTGCAATTGGTGGCGATGGCTGATGTAGTCTGCACGTTGACTACAAAACCAAAAAACTCCTGGGGTTGGTAGTGTATAGCACCGCCAAAGTAAAACAATTATAAAAATGGCTACTAAAAAGAAAGCTTGAAAATTTAATACGTCTCCTTGACATCAGGGGCGCTGCAGCACTGCAAAAGGTGCAAAAGCAACATTGTAGATAGGAAGCTTTACCTTCTATCATTTCCTTAACTATCCTTTCCTCTAGTTCCAGCACAATGCATCGCATATGTAGGGGACACCTCCTGAATGCTGGTTCAATATAAAAATGGAAGAAAACAAATATGAGCGTAAACTATTGCCGTATATTTTTTTATCGCAACTTATTAAATAAATCAATTTTCGAAGGTCTTTTCCCGCAGAAGGCCGAAATAACACACTCCGTGCAAGACAATGAGTCGCCCGACGTAATCCCAGAGGTCAGCATTCAGGAATGTGAAGTAATATGTATGGAAATTAAGTTGAAAGAATCAGCAGGGTTTGATGGAATCGCAAACATTGTACTCAAAGCGGCTATGGAGAGTAATACTGGGGCGCTTTGGTAAGAGTTTCATGCCTGGATCCTGGAGAGGATATATGGAAAAGGCAAAGATTGGTGCTCTTTCCGAAGGGTAATAACGCGCATCGGTATTGCAATCGCTCTGTATGATTGACACGGCTGGTAAAATAATGGAAAATCTGCTTAAAACTGGAACTGGCTTTAGGGGAAGAAGGCTTGTCGAATCGGCAATTTGGGTTCTGAAAAGCACGCTCTACATTCGATGCCATAGAAGCGGCCATGAATATAGCGAAAGATGTCATGGAAGGCAGCCGCTGGGTTGAGGGTGATAAGGAATATTGCGTCATCATCACCTTGGATGACTGGAAAAAACGTACCGAAATTCAATATACAGGAAACAAATTGATTCAGCTGACTCAAACAACGTCAACGTCGTACTAAAACTGGTACGAAATACGATATTAGTATTGATGTTGTGTTATAGTGGAGTTCTCTTCAAATTGATGACGCCAAGAAGAATAAAGCTAAGTTAATAAAATCGTTCATTGTCTAAAGAAATAAATACGGGTATTTAATGCCTGACTCTTACTGATCTTGAAAAGCATTGTCACTCCTACGTTAGTTATTAAGAACAAAATAAAATTGCTGTTATTCACCATTTTAAAATTTCAATTAATTCATTCCGAAAGTTTGAAAACTAATCCCAAATTAATTTCGTAATATATAATGGAAGTATTTTTGTCTGAACAAAACTGTAGGTTATATTTCACTTACGAATATTCATAATCATTATCTTATTAAATGTAATTTCAAATGTAAAAGTTTCACACAAACATGACATGTTAAGCTTCGCATTCACGGCATTAATTTAGTCGAACGGTAAAATTTCCAATAACCTCAAGTCAACTGTGATATCGTACCGAATATTCCTTTTCTAGTTTTGCACCGGTTTTTAAAAATTTTTTGAACCATTTTCGAATTAAAGGGATGCTTGGCGCATCATTTAAGTGACATTGTAAATATTGTAAAACTAGTACACGCACAACTGAATTTTAACAGTCTGCTAAATGAATGTAAACTTCCTCAAACAGCTTGTATATTCTAGGTGCTATGACTTCGTACCAGTAGAATAAGGTGCAAATCTGAAAAGTGATATGCACCTTTCCAGAATGGAAATCAATGTAATGTAACTGAAATGTTATTTTAACTGTACGCAAATTTTAGTAACGCTGTAATAATAATCCTGACAGAAGATTAGAAATGTTTGTGATGATTAGGTAGAGAAGTTAGATATAGTAAATTTTTATGTAAGTTTTTAGCACAATATCTCTATGTAAGAATTGACTTTTAGATTATTAAAAAATGATGTTCGTACTTTCAGTTATCCTTATATGACATCGTTGTCGTATTTCTATAACTGTAAACAACCTACCTCTATTATTTAATATATTTATTTATTTATGCAATTGCATAAGTTAAGGTCCAGCTTACGAAATATGTGCATATTTCAATGATATTTGTGGAAAACATACCTGCAAAGACAAGAAGGAAAGAAATATTGATTTTATATTCAGCAAGCAAATTTATTGAAAAAAAAAAAAACGTATACAGATATGAATATATTAAGATTTATAATATTAAAGTAAGTTTTATTTTTCGCTAAAAACAACTGAAATGTTTTATTATTCATCAAATGCAGCTCTGTCTGCTGTTACAGTTGCCAACTTACCGCGACTTCCTGTTAGGGCTAATCAGTGCGAGTTCCTCTCACTTTTTAGCTTCAAGTATGTTTAAACTAATAAAACAGTAAATCAGTAAACAATTAAACCATCTTTAAACGGGCAAAATTGGACATATAAACTACGATTTTCACAACTGTGTGCTTTATAAAGCTTTTAGAGCTTATCTTTAATCATGTGCAAAAAATTGATTCTTAGCTTCAAAAACCTATTTTTGTTTACATTTATCGTAGTGCTACCACACTATTAGTTTTTAAACTGTATATAATATACAGAGTACTGATTTACTGCTGTTGAGTTTAAAGTACATAAACTTTACTTCAGTTTAACAAAAGCTCAGTTTAAACTTTAACTGATTTATTTGCCCTTAATATTTTAATTATTATATGATGTACACTTACTCACAATTTATGTATTTCTGGTATTTAAATTATATAAAATAATTGTGTAGGTATTTGCATAATTATATTTTCAAAAACATCCTACTACTCAAAAGAAAAAAAAAGACTTCTTAGTTAACGCATCTAACATTTTTATTTCAAAAACAATTTGTTTTCTTTGATGTGTAGCAGAGACAGGGATTTGTAAAAAACGCACTCTTGTATGAATTATAAAAATGTGCCACCAAATATTAATTGAAACATTTCATGCTGCGTTTAAGGTATAGTTTTCACAACAAGTCAAGCTAAACACAAGCAACCCATTTAGTTAAGGCTAAGATTAATTACTCTGGAGTTTTGAAAAAATAAAAGATATAGAGTATAAACTGACAGCCACAGAAAATCAAAATACCTTTTCGTTTTAAGCTGGTTTAGTACTACAGACCACACAAGAAGTGTTTTCAGTAAAAACCATTTTTAAAAATTTTTTATTCAAAACAGCGTTTTATACATTTTTGTATACACATAGTAAGCGCACTAAAATGAAAAACTGAACTCTAATTGAAAACTATTAAATACAAAAAGGTCACTAAAATTAAATGGAAGCGTATAAAAATGTATTTGAAAGTATAGCTGGATGTACATACATATATAGTACATATGTATGTAAGAGATAATTACACAAGTAATTGAAGTAAAATAACATATTACATAGAGACTTTTTGGTCAAATTAAACCTTCAAAAGTCTACGATCCTAAAAATTTAAAGTATATTGATAGTTGTAGAAGTTGAACATGTTACTCACTAAAGTACAGTTACTCACTAAAATAAGCAAACATGTCGACGGTTTATTTTTTCTCTTTTTTAAATAAGTAATAAACTTTATTTTGTTATATAAGTTGCATGAGACCTACCGATATCGATAATTTCGGTTTGAGAGCTGAGAATATCAAACTGTGTTGGCCTTTCTCTTCTCTAGGGTTTGCCAAGGACTCATGAACCACTAGTCTATGTCATGAACGCCAGAAAAACGCTTACAGAGTGTGGAAATTTGCTTTCAAAAAAATAAATCTGTTTACGAACCTCATGGAGCAATTCATCCAGTTATTAATTACGCTAATAATTTTACTCTTCTCTATTCAAAACCATCAACAAGACAAAGAACTGTGCGTACTGAAGAAAATATTCCCGCTGTAGCGCAAAGTATTGAAGAAGACGCCGAAATATCGGTTCATCATTACGGTGAATGGCGACCGCTATCGAGCCATTAACACATTCGAAACATCAAGGATATTCGGTTTCAACAAGACGGTGCAACTTGCCATACACCGCGCTTAACAATCGACATATTGCAAAATCAATTTGGTGACAACTTTACTTCCAGAAGTAGTCCCGTACCTAGCCCCCTCGTGCGATTTAACGCATGTGTATTACTTTTTATGGGGCTACGATATGTAACTGGTTTACGCCGACAAACCGGGAACTCTTGAAGCATTGGAAGCCAATATTCGAGCCGCCGTTGGTGCCATACGGCCAGAGTTATTGAAAAAAGTGGTCAAATTCGACTGATAAAATGGACAATGTATCTCGAACCCGCGGTGCACATATGCCGGAAAACATATTTAATATGTAAATGCCATGAAATTATTTACCAATTTTAATAAAAAAAATTTTATTCCAGCAATATTTCTATTATCATTTTAAGTTCTCTCTAAAGACCCGATATAAATTCGAGGTCGGTTTTTCTTTTAATCCCTACAAGAACAGTGACGGTCATTTGACCGAATTATCGGTCATTTCGTAGAACAAAGTTTCTATCATTTTCTTAAGGGCAATATGAGAAAAATTACCGAAACTTCTGTGTACATATGATAGTCAACATTGACGGATATATCGGTCACAATTGACGGATATCCCAATTGAAATGAAACACTATTTATTTCAATTCTGTATATTGATTTTATTTCAATATTCTAATATACATGTACATATGTATATAAAAAAGAAATGTAATATAATCGATTTTTATCAACTCGGATGGTTACTTCCTCTTAGCCGAGAACCTAATGCAGAAGTACCAGAATAAATAAAACAAAAAAAGGTGTCAATGCAATTTGATTAAAAAGTGTATTAATTTCGGTCATCCATTTCTTGTAGGGGTACAGCTCTTTTGTGATGTTAAAGTCCTGGTATCCGGCAGAATATAATATACGGCGAATATTCTTACTGTGACAAATGTTTCCTGTCTCGATTGACATCTCAGTAACAATAAAATTAAAAAAGATGTTAATTTTTTAAACGGGTTTTTTCTTTAAAATTGGGGTTGCAAATCACACAAATGAACAAGCAAAAACATTAAAAGTTAATACCTCCTACGCTACTTTTAAATTCTAACACTTGTGTACTTGCTTTTACGAGCAGAATTCTTTCGTTTTATTTTTTCCGATCAGTTGTTAAGCGGCAAACATGTTTGTTTAATGCTGGGACGAGCGACGAATTATTCGTTGCGAACTATTGTCATAAGAAATAAAACACATTTGTGCATATGAAAATTACGACAACACCGCCGTCGGAAGCGTGATGAACTCTGCGATAGATTTATTTCTATTTCATACGGCAACGAACAACTTAGTACAGAGTTACAGTTTTTCATTTTAGTTTTCAAATATATTAGTAAATAAAGTTCATTTCTATTTTAATAATTGTTTAATTTTTATCATATATCATTTAAGTTAAATATAAACAATTATTTACCATAAAATTGCTTATTATTAATTGTTTTTTTGTGTATGTTGAATTTTTTCTACTATTTTTTTTATATGGTAACACAGACAGCAAACAACTTTGCTGATTATGCTAATTGTGCGCCACACTGCGAATTTACGCAACGAACTTTTACCGACAAATTCGTTGTGCTAGACGAAATTCGTTGTTCACCCCAATTGTGTTCCTGTCATAAACCCCTGATTCACTATAGTGTATATATAGCTAATATATAACATATATTCTACACAATCGCAAGACCCATTCACAGTGGAATGGTGCAGTAGTCTGACCGACTTTAGAAAATCGCTTTGATAAGGTGTTGTTAGTGTCAAAAACGATAGTTAAAATTAATCACACAGATGCATTTTTAGTTCAGAATACCTTACTTTTTTAACATATATTTGGCAGATCGTGCGATAGGTATAGTAGAGGATAGTGAATCAGCGTCTTTAATAACATTTGTCGTTAACAGTGAATACTTATTTAACGGGCGAAGTTTTTTTAACAGGAAATTAGCTCTTATTTTCTCTTGAGAATGTACATTTACAAACAACAGAAAACGAAAAAAAACCCTGTGAGTTTTGAGACAAAGAAAGACATTTTTTCATGTCAACAACTCAACTTAAAAGCAAAATTTGCTGGTTTTGATTGACATTGACTTGTTCCCTTGTTCCTTTGGAATGCTGTCTAATGTCTAATTCATTGTGACAAAATAGTCATGAACTTTATCTTGATTTGGATTTAATAATAACCAAAAATATACAATAATTTGGTTTGTATTAACTGAATTTATTTTGGGAATATTTATTTATATATATAAGGGAAAAAGCACAATTAGAATCGTATATATAATTTGGTTTGTTTTAAAAAGAATTATTTTTTTTATAAATTCAAATAAGCTTATATTTTTATAAATTTTCGTTTTTATTTTGCTTTTCAAATACAACTATTGTCAACCGATGTGTTAACTAATTGTAAAAAGGGTTAAGAAAAATTAAACATATTTAAATCGAATAAAAGATTTTTGTTGTATTAAATAATTTCTCCGTTGGTATACTAAGTAATTCTCGAAAATTTTTTGATACTTTTATATAAACATGGAAGTTAAGAAATGTAGTTCAAATTCTACTGATGAGTTGACATTAGCACCAACGAAATGCACATGTAGGCTAGCTTAACCATACAAGCAACATAAATAAACAATTATAAATTTAACTCTACAATTAAATACCAAGGTTGATTTAAATTCGTTTTTATTTCAAATAAAATGTTATTGCGATCTTTCTTTCTGTGTGTATATTTTTTCAATTTGTTTTCAATAAGAGGGTCACATTCGTTAATACTTTAGTACTTGAGCAAATTTTAGCACGTTGCTTTTTATTCAACGTAATGACTTTGTTATTTATTTAAATCACTTAAAAATAAATATTAATAGCCTTTTCATGTACATAACTTATTTTTCCTTAGCATGGGCTTTATACACATTTATTGTCAAAACGGACGTGACTATTTCTCTATGAACATGTTTATTACAATTAGGTCTAAACATTTCTTTAATAATAATACAAAAGTATGTCTCTATATTTTTATTTTAATAATTTGAACAAAATCACACATTCAAATCTAGAAAACTGGACAAAAACTATGATGATTGTTTGAAATCGCAAACATTTTTTGTTACAAAAATTATGAAAAACCATATTTTTCATATCATTCGTATGTGCTTCGCAGCATTTGCCACAAAAAGCGGAAGTTTCTTTTTTAATTTTTTGTGTAGTATATGCGTCTCTGCATTCCCATGCTGTCGTATAAATGGTTGCAGTTTGTCTAACTCTAAAACACCACTAGAGGAGCATTTCATTAAAAAAAATAAAATAATATTAAATTAATTTATTGCCTCTAAATGGTGAATGTAGAGCATCATTAAGTATTTAAAATTAAAAAAAAATATATATCTATTTATGCAATTAAAGCAAAAAGATTAAAATTTCTCTTAACACAAGGTTGGTGAGCCTACAATTTTTTGAAGAAAAAGAATTGTTAGAAATGCAGTATAAAATACTTGTATACCGCTGAAATTAAGAGCATAATGTATTTCTGCTCGCAGTGTAATTATATTTCTAATCGGTGAGCGGGCATCTGAACATCTTTATCTACAAAATGATTTGCAAAATTTTACAGATGGTGGAAGCTGAGTTTTAAATGCAAACGTCTTAAATGTTCATTTAGAACAAATTACTGATATGTGCTTGACGAATGTAATTTAGAATCGGTTGAAGTGTTCATGGATCGAGGCATTTTCTTGAATTCTCAACGTAACATTGTCCAACATATTAAAATGACTGTCAATAGATTACGTAGTACTTTGGCTTTCATTAAGAAATAGTCCATTTATCACTAAACAACTGTTTACACTGTTAGTTAGATCAATTTTTGAATATGGTTCGATTATATGCCGTCCGCACTATAAAGAACATATTGATCGCATTGAGTCTGTCCAGAAACAATTCTTCATTTTCTGTTTAAAAACTATTCATCACTATCACAACAGGCTTCCACGGTACTCAACAAGAGTTGCTGCGGTTAATTTACCTACTTTAAAAAGCCGGAGAATAATGCTGAATATATGTTCTATGTTATCGCTCTGACTTCTCACTGCACAAGAACTTTTGTACTAATTTTGCAATGTCTGATCCGTTTATTATGTTGCTGTTAATGAATGTATAATTTTTCTTAAGTATTGATACCATTAAAAATATTTCCTCAATTCAAAAGCTCAGTCGTATGTTTTATCGTTAAAAATAAGGCGATTTGCTTGTTTTTAGAAAACAAAAGAAAAAATTCGTTCGTCTATTTATATTGTAAACAAAATAAAATTAAAAATATATTTTTCTTGTTTTCGAATTTTTTCTTACGTTTTCTACAAACAGGCAGGATATATCTTTATGTTCCTGTACGTGCACAAGCAAATTTGTAGAATCGTTATTTTGTCGTATTTTTGTTTTTATTTATACAGGGTGGCGCAGAATGAGCTTTTTTGGTTTAAATGGTTTGTAACTTTTATTGGGGAATTTTTTTGTAATTCGCTTGAAAAATGATATCCTGTAAGTGATGTCCATTTTCTGCTTCGCATATACGTGCTGTTTTTAGCATATTTTCTATTTGCATTTTTTATTTTCGCAAAATTTCAGTTATAATGGCCATGATTTCATTTCGAATGTTGATTTTTAGTTGGAGTATGGTTCTTTGTTTGTTAACGTACATTCTTTCTTTCAAATATCCCCAAAGAAAACTGTCAGGAGCTGTTAAATCTGGTGTGGGTGCAATGCGCACATTAAAATCACGATATGCACGCTGTGTCAACACAATAGACTGTTGGTTTGAAAAATAAAATTCAATTATTTTTGTACGTTGTTCGATCGTGTAATGATTCATAATTAATTCCCCAAGTCTTCTTCACAAAATGCTGAGAAAAAAAAAACTAAAAGTTATAAAGAATTCAAACCATATAGCTCATTCTGCGCCAGCCTGTATTTTCTTTTTTAAAAAAATTTCACATTCATTTCATTTTATTCCATGAAGTTAAACTAGGTATGGAAATTTTTAAGTTTTTCACGATAAGGACTTTTGATTCAATTAGTTTGAAAATTTAATTGAAATATTTCAGAAGAATTTAATTTCTGGTAATATTTAGAATATATTTTTATTTTTTCTTATCTTGGAGATAACCACTACACATGCGGTGCATTGTTAAGATAATTTTTTTTAAGAGAAGTAACACGCAGGCAATATGCTTTTATTGATGTACGGGGGTTTGGTGGCCCTTGTCACATTGGTCTGCTTCGTTTACCGTATAATGATTTCTGCAAAAGTTGTCATGATGAGGAGGAGACGGATGAGCTCTGTCCTCTCGCCGTTAGGCGGGCAGGTACGATGGCGTTCCATTTCTTGCGTTCCATTCGTTGCTCATTTATCGGGATGCATTGTGAAGGGGATAAGCTTGTTTATCCGGGAGTCCGTATTGTTTGAGATAGATCGGACGGTATGAGGACTGATCCGCTCAGGCAATACAATGGGACCCAGGAGCACCCAATTGGTATGATTGCTTTCGTATTGGCGGCCTGCTCACCAAACCTTTTCCTCAATACTTCGCACTCACATTATATTGATAGCATCAATACAATTTCTTAAAATCTTTAGAAATTGTTCCTCTATGTATTTCATTTTTATATGAAAATTACCAACAAGTTTACACGTCAATTTTCATATTTAATACAACCGATACAATGATACAAGGGCTTGTAAATTCGACGAATGTAAACATTTCTACATACACAACTGTAATGTGTGTGTAGTTTTTAATGAAAAAAACCATACAAATTTTGGAAATTAAAGTTGTCATGTCATCAATTTGTTCCTTTTGTTCAATGTTTTCCTTAAAAAAATTACTCATTCACTTACTTTATTTTAGCTGATTACAAATATCTTTGTTATGGTTTTTTAAATAAAAAAAATTAAAAAACAATTCATCCTGATTAATAAACTTTAAGAACAAAAAAGGAAGAAGGGTACAACCAATTGAAAATGAATTATAAACATTATAGAAGTAAAGAATACTTTGAGTGAAATATGGAAAATAAGGATTTTTTATGTTTATAACTCAACTCCACTTTAATTGAAATTTTGCAATTTGGTATTATCGATTACAATCCAATTTAAAGTAAAAAACACACCTATTAATTCATCAATAGTATATAAACTCGATCAGTATCGCTCTGTACATTAACAGTGCCGGTATATCTTTCGTCATTCCGATCCCCTTAATAACAAGTGGTGAGTTAAGCTATGTACACATTGTGAGATTTTAAAATTTTGTAGGATTGGCAATATGGTGGGAATCCATTTACAATGAAAAATTGTCACCGAAGTGTAAATTGTCTGTTCAGACTATTCTAAGAAAATTGTACAATTTCATTGTCAAACTATAAATTTATCTGTCAACAAAAATTGTTTGTTCACACGGTTGTCAGAGTATTGTATGGCAAAATTTGCCAGATCCGATGTTTAACATTGTATCTAAATATTTATGGATAGCGTTGCCAACAGAAATATTTATCTGTCAATGGTGTAAACGGTACACTAAATTAAGCACATGTGACAATAACAAATGACTGAAAAATGTGTGGCAATTACGGTTCAATAGAAATGAACGGTGTTCTCACGATTATCAGAGTTGTGACAATATCATTGTTGCCACACAAAAATTGTGAGTTCACATGGTTGTTGCACATTTTATTACAATTTTTCTCTCAATATTGTACTATATTACAATCGTCTGTACATACCTTTAATATCCAAACTGAAACGTTCCAGGAAGCGATGAACAATCTTTTGCACATACGAAACACTTCACGATAAAGCTCAAGATGTATATTTACAGCTGAGCAAAAATGTCGACAAATACCCAATAAAGCAGTGAATGCGTTCACTATGAATTGGTAAGCACTTCTTTATTTGAATTATTTTTTAATGCCATATTAAATGTTACCAATATTATTACTTTTGAACTCATGGTAAACACATTCAACTCTGCCGGTTAATTCATATGAACAACTGCGCAGTAGATAGTAGTCTCCTTTATTGGTCTGATAATGCCCTTTTTTCGAAAAAAAGATTTTATTACTTTTCGATTTTTTCATTATTTGCGTTACTAACTTCCTAGACCAAGAAATAACTTTCTTATTATGTGATATATGTACATGGGTGGCGATGGCAGAATGGATGGTAGTCTGCACGTTGACTACGAATCCAAAAACAGACCTGTGTTCAATCCCAGTTTCAGACTAAAATTATAAAATAAAAATAAACATCTCGCATTTTTCAGATGTGCATTAGTGTGTCTTTGTGTGTCAGTTGTTGTCGGAAGGTTTCAGTGGCGAAGGCATAGTCACTGGTCACTGAACAATACCGGCTTCAGCTGATAGCAATCCACAATCGCATCAGAACGCCCTCCTTCGTCGGTATTGTGTAGCACCGGCGAAGTAAAACAATAATTAAAATGGCTACTGAACCGAAGCTTCAACACTGCTATAAACAAAGAACGTGCGAAAGCAGAGCTGCAAAAATAATTAATTAAGCTTCACTTCCTGTCGTTTTTCCTACTATCCCTTTCCTATAGTTCTACCACAATGCTTCGCATGTGTAGGAGTCATCTCCCGAGTGCTGGTCACAGATAAAAAAAAAGAAAAAAAATGTCTGTAGTATATACAAATAAGTAGTTATTTCAGAAAATTTGATAACATAACAAAATTTATGAACAAAAAAAAACCGGCAGACGAAACAACGAACACAAACAAGTTAAGTTTTACTGGTTGTTTGAATAACTTGAAAAAAAAAATAAAATCAGTTTCCAATATTTTCGTTTCGGATTTTAATATAAAAGCAACCAGTTTTCAACTTACTGGAGCAACATACAGAAAAAAAAGAATAAGAAAAATTTAACTTGTTTTGACAAAGACCACATAACTTGTGAAATATGAGTCATGGTAAAAAAGAAATAAAACTAAATTTCTCAGACGTAGAGAATTTTTAATAAAATTTTAACAGGTTTAAATTAATTTGTGTACATTTTGCATTGTACAATATTTTTTTATTAGTAGAAACTCAAAAAGGTTTGTTTTTTAGGGAACGTATCAAATGGATTTTTTTAAACAGATTTTGATGTTGCTTAAAATACGAAATCACTAAAAAAGCAGGGGTTGCATATTGTGTCGCATTTTAGCATTTTGTTCGTGTTAAGCTGCTCATTTTTTTTGAGGGTGGCGATGGCACGATGGATGGTAGTCTGCACGTTGACTACAAAACCAAAAACAGACCTGGGTTCAACTCCAGTTTCAGACTAAAATTTTAAAATAAAAATGATCATCTCGCATTTTCTGATGTGCATTAGTGTGTCTTTGTGTGTCAGTTGTTGGCGGAAGGTTTCAGTGGCGAAGGCATAGTCACTGGTCACTGAACAATACCGGCTTCAGCTGATAGCAATCCACAATCACATCAGAACGCCCTCCTTCGTCGGTATTGTGTAGCACCGGCGAAGTAAAATAATAATAAAAATGGCTACTGAACCGAAGCTTCAGCACTGCTACGAGTATAAACAAAGAACGTGCAAAAGCAGAGCTGCAAAATAATGAGGGTAGCGATGGCACGATGGATGGTAGTCTGCACGTTGACTACTAAACCAAAAACAGACATGGGTTCAACCCCAGTTTCAGACTAAAAATTTTTAAAATAAAAATAAACATCTCGATTTTTGTGATGTGCATTAGCGTGTCTTTGTGTGTCAGTTGTTGTCGGAAGGTTTCAGTGGCGAAGGCATAGTCACTGGTCACTGAACAATACCGGCTTCAGCTGATAGCAATCCACAATCGCATCAGAACGCCCTCCTTCGTCGGTATTGTGTAGCACCGGCGAAGTAAAACAATAATAAAAATGGCTACTGAACCGAAGCTTCAGCACTGCTAAAAGAATAACCAAAGAAAGTGCGAAAGCAGAGCTGTAAAATAATTAATTAACCTTCACCTTTTGTCGTTTCTCCTACTATCCCTTTCCTATAGTTCCAGCACAATGCTTCGCATGTGTAGGAGTCATCTCCTGAGTGCTGGTCCCAGATACAAAAAAAAAAAAAAAAGTGGGAAGGAAGTTGTTCATTTAAGCGGAACTTTACATTAATACTGCAGAAGAAAAAAATAAATCTTTTAAAAAAATTTGCAAATGGGGGTGTTTTCAAAAACGAATTTTTTCCGAAAGTAATATGTACCTGCCATTTCTTTTTCGATCAAAGTTAAAACGCTCTTGGCAAAACCAGTTGTATAACTAAGTTCAACATTTTAGTTTTCGCATCGGAAATACATATCTACAATCTCTCTTTCTACTTTTTTTTCTTAAGACGCTTTCAATTTATTTAAGACTATGTCTGAACTGTCCACAATTACTATTAATTAATTTTTTTTATTATGCCTTTTAAATTGTTTGGCCATCTCTTTTATCCTCCACTATGTATTAATCAAATGACTGTCTGACTCATAACACAATGATAATTACAGGGGTGCGAACAAAAGAACACAGTTGACAAAGAAGTTCAAGAAAAAGTAACGGATAACATTTTAATGATACTTTTTCTACTTGCTTGTACAATTTGCCAAATTTACTAAAAAATATGAACAACTTAGAAAATAAACAACGTCAATTTTGTGGTGATGTCGGTTGTCATTATGACTTCACACACATTTCGTTGCACCATTGAGCCTGAACCTGAGCATAAGCATATTTAGTTTTTAGGACATATAGCTCATTTACTTCAATAGTGACACAACTCAAAAAACTAGTTTTGTAAAAAACGTACTTAAAGTTTTGAATTTCCAGGCCTCTTAATGGGCCTCTTCTGTCACGAGGTGTGTTGTGAAGCTATTTGTATGAATTTTCACACAAGATATATGCCGATACGAAGTATTATTCTGCATTATTAACTGGAAAAGTGTATTTTTAGGATTATGACGTTATTGATGTAAATGAGAGATATGTAAATAGGGTTTGGGAAACGGGATTTCCCGGGATTTATTACATTTTATAATACAATTTGTCGTTTTCTATGCAATAAAAAAAACAAATCTTAAGAAGTTTATTAAATTACACTATGTAGTTGACAATAATGTACATATCCAAAATGTGCTACTGAGGGAAAGTGAAAAAACATAAACAAAATATTCGACAACGGCCATTAACGTATTCGACAGTATTTGAAATACAAATTCACTTGAGTATGTTGTATTATATATTTTAAATTGGATTTGCAATTATATTAGTTGAAATTATTATCGCGTTATTAACTTAAATGGCCAAATTTGTCGTTTATTCAGTCTGTTTTGCCAAATCAGCATGGACGGTTTTATCAAAATGGGTGTTCTGTTCGTTCAGCGATCCGCGCGAAAAATCATCTTAAGCGATGAGGCCCATTTGGCGGCCTCATCGATCCTTCTTTGAGAACGACACACACTGGAGATTTTTGTATGAAGGTGAGGAAAAAAATATTTTGCAAAAAATTTTAAATTTAGCTTTATTTATATAGTAAAACACAAAAGTAATCAAAATAAAGAAGTTAGAAAAATATACATAGTATATAAATATATCGTCACATACAATGTAAAAAGCTATAACTAACAAAAAAAAATTTCCTTCTCAATTTTTGAGTTTGCTTTTACATAAAAAAAATACTTTATGAGAATAGCATAAAGTATGTAATAATACATTCACATATTTTTTCGGGAAAGAAGCACAATTTTAAAATTAGAATCATATATAAATAAAATTAATTTTTGCGAGTTCTGGCAATTTTGTTATGCACCTGGAACAGACCTAATATATATGACCATGTACAATTACAAATCTACACACATGCATCCATCCATAAAAACACAATAATTTGGCTCATACATGTTATTTAAAGAAACCCCAAATAATTTTCAACTAAATCATGAAATAAAATTATCTATTATTTGTTCATTGCATTTTTGCGAAACTTTTAATTTTACTTCTGGAATTTTGCTTTGTTATTTTCAATGTTTATTATAAACCAGCTGATTGCTTGTTCTTCACGCCCAAACTAGCCCGAAGAAAAAGTACGGGCGTTCTCGTGCGTGAAGAACAAGAATATTACTCTCTCAAAACCTCTCTCATTTACCCAATTTTTGCGTACGAAAACGCTTGTTGATAAGATTGTGCGTCCGCGGGCGCCCAATTTACAGTAAACGAACACACCTATTGATATAGATTTACTTAAATAAAATACATAAAGATACCATTAAATTTTTCCATATAGGCCTATTATCCTGAGATATTGTGAGATTAGCCTTATATTTTTTGGAGATGGATTCGACAGGTAGGATTTTGGGCAGGATTTGTGGAAAACTAGAAGTGAAGTGTGTTAAGGTGAGGTATATTATAGTCACAGTAAGTTGGTGTGTCAATATTAATCAGGTGTCCGTGGGAAATTCTGGTATGGCCGAGTCTAAGGCGAGTAAACTTTACCAAGTCTAGTCTATTATTATGTGATGGCGTTAGGTCGTCTATAGTAGGGCAACCACTATTAATTGATCTATACCATGAAGATGTCATACTAAAAGTCTGTGCCCTGTCAGGTAGAGAATAATGAGAGCGAATGAATCCATCAAAGTCGTCGCGATTAACGTTCACATAGCTGTGGATTGGTGATATATTGGCGGAGTTAGCTGATTCGTTAGTAAACTCGTTGCCCACAATGCTCCTGTGTCCGAGCATCCAAAGAAGTAAGATATCCGGATATTTCTCAATTATAAACTTCCCTAATTTTTTCCACATAAATGTTATTATGGGAGACGTTGGAAACAGCCTTTATTAAATTTTCCAGTTTTGGACTTAGCGTCCAGTGTTACCTCGTATATAGCTATCAGCTCAGCGGTGTGTACCGAACTGTATAAGGGTAACAGATATTTCCGTATAAATTCGCTCTCGGTAGTAATACTAAAGGTTACTGAATTGCTTGTCTTGCGTACATAGTTTGTGCTTCATCTCACTAAAAAGAGATTTGAATTGAAACGAACTAATGATTGCTCTAGTTAATGATGTCATAGATGTATCGAGTATATCGTAGTTTTCGCTATGAAACAATTAATAAAAAATCGATATTGGTTTTTTTGTTAGTCAGAGAATTTTGCCATTTAGGCAACGATATACATATGTTATAAATACTACTTAACTTGTACGAAAATATATCAATTGTATTATTAATATTATTATCCTAAAAGAGCATTAAATTCATCATTTATATCACTATGCACTAGTTAAACGAAGGGGTAAAATGTGAGATCAAGGGATCTGATGTTACCACCATTCGGTGCATAATATCATCGTTCGTGGCAATTAATTATGGCAACTCTAAACGAGTCAGATGCTGCTGACTATTTTTTGTTAAAATTTAAAATAAATTGGATTAAAATATTTAAAATACGTTGTTGAAGCATATTTATCCACAATCCATTGATACCCGTGTGACATTTTTATAATTTAATGCTTTTTGTAAACTTGTTTCGTATTACACCAAGTGGCACAAACTTTTAATTGTGCTAGTCATTCCTTCTTGTGTGCAAACTTAACTTCAAAAGTTGATGTCGAAAACGTGCAGTAATATCTTATCGAATGAAACTATAATGGCTCCGTCTTTTTCATGTGGATCTTGTGAAACCAGCATGAGTGGAAAACGTTCCTTATTATGCATTGTCTGCAGAAAATGGTTCCATGCTGACTGTGAAACTGTCACTAAGGAAGTATTTCAAGTGCTGCATAAAAATCGGAATAGTATTAAGTTTAATTGTAAAAAATGTATATTAAATCCTGCCGTTAATGATGGAGTTGATGCTTCTTGGATGCAAGAAATTCGTAATGAATTTGCTGTATTCAATAAATCGTTAAACTGTCTTTCTGAGGATGTTAAACAGACACAAGCAAGCATTATCAATAAATTGGAGGCAGGGAAAAATGAGCTATACACAACTTTAAACAAATGCAAGGAAGAAATATCATCTTGCAGGAATTCTGTAGAAAATTGAATTCGCAAACAACAATCTTCATCATAGATTACATCGCAACGACATAATTATCTCTGGTTTACCTCAACATGTTGATGACTTACATAGAATTGTTCTGAATTTGTATGACTACTATAAAATTACAATCGATGTGAGAGATATAACACAAGCTGTTTACATACGTAACGAAATGTCCGTTCTGGTAAAATTCAATAATTCTTTAATTCGTGATCAATTAATTAATATATATCTTAAGAAAAGAAATTTGTTATTGTCTGATTTTTACAAGAATGTAAATGTCAAAGAAATCAATTATATACTTAAATGATAATCTTACTCCTATCGCAAAGAAACTTTTTAATTATTGTAGATCGCTAATTAGGGAAAAGAAAATTTTAAGTTTTAAAATGTTAAATAAGGCAATTCCGAAGTGTAAATTAAAGTAACATCCAGTGATAATGTGAAAATTCTTAACCTTGAACAATGTATTGAATTTTTCAAATGAAATGAATATCTAGTTATCTTCATTCAATTACTTCTCATTGTAAATTAATGCCCGTATTTATGAAATGGTTTTGTTTTGTAAAGGCTCTAATAAACAAATAGCCATACACAATTCCATTGTTGGGTGCCTCCGTAGTCTAGTGCATGAGCATTAGTCTTATCAATATGGAGGTGCGGGTTCGATTCCCGCTTAGACCCTGGGTGTTTCTACAGACAAGCTTTAAGAGCTTCTTAGAGTTTGTATTGTAAATTCTAAACCCTTTATAGATCAAGGAAATTTTTTTATGAATGCGCCACTAAAACTGTATATCTAGTTGGCAGTATTATTTGACTGGTTTTTGTTTTTCTCTTGTTAAATGTATTTCTTCATGGGTTTAACTTTTTTAAAATTTTCTATTTTTATATGAATTTAATCTTCATTAAACATTATATATATTTCTCCTCAGGAGCAGATTTGTTTTTTTTTCTGACAATAATTTGAATACCTTTACTATTGGACGTTCAAAGTATTAACCCTTCTAATAGATCTACTAATCTTGATGAATTTAGGAATTTGATATATGACTCAGACATGGGCGTGGTTGGACTTTATGGTTGGTGACGGAAACTTTATCACAGACTCCTTCTATTCCTGGTTATAAGATTGTCAGGAATGATAGAATTCTGAATCAAATTACGAACGTTGGTGTGTTTAGTAGAGGTAGTGGCGTCTGCTTATACAATTCTAGTTCTCTAAAATTCAAAATTGTATTTAAAGGAGAGGTCTTTGGCGTTTACGAATCCATGTTCGTGGAAATCTTGTGAGCTGTGATTGTCCCTGTCTAGATTGGTGTATTGATGTTTTTGAGAATTTACACAGCGACCTACTTGAGGAATATTTGGACATTGTTATTATGGGTGACTTTAACTGATATTTGTTTAATCAGACCTTATCCAGTAATTTTCGTTTATTGTGTCTTAGGACTGGCTTATATACTGTTCATAACTGCGCACCTACTCACTTTGACTTGGCTCATGGCACAACCACTCTCTTAGACTACTTCTTGGTAAACAAAAATTCACAAATTGGAAATTCTGGCCAATTCACTTGCCCTTTTACAAATTCTTATCATAGTTTTATATATATATTTTTTTTTGTCTGGGACCAGCACTCAGGAGATGAATCCTACACTTGCGAAGAATTGTGCTGGAACTATAGGAAAGGGATAGTAGGAGAAACGGCAGGAGGTGAAGCTTAATTAATTATTTTACATCTCTGCTTTCGCACGTCCATAAAATGCGAGATGTTTTTATGATTTTAGTCTTAAACTGGAGTTGAACCCAGGAAAATTTTTCGTTTTGTAGTCAACGTGCAGACTACTTCGACCATCGCTATCCTCCACTCATAAACGAACGTAAAAAAAATTCTGAATAAATGCGCAGTGAGGAACTAAAAAACGTTTTGTTGTTCATACAAGAATGAATGAAGTGGGAAACTAAAAAAAATTTTGTTATGCATGCCAGCAAAGAGAAAGTGAATGCGTTCACTATGAATTGGTATTTTCATGGCTGCACTTCTTTATCTGAAGTAATTTTTTAATGCCATCTTACAAAATGTTAACAAGATTATCACTTGGAAATCACTTGGATTATCACATCATCATGGAAAATACATTCAACTCCGCCGGTTAATTCATATAAACAACTGCGCAGTTGTAATTATAACTGCTAAAACGTAACCAAATCATAGTTCTAAGCACTCATTTAAAGGGTGAGTTGCTTTGTTAAATATCAATACTTCGTCGGCTCCTGAGGGCAATCTCTTGTGGCCTTGATATACCTAATCGTATCTTCCAATTCAATGCTGACCGTCTTAGACCTTAGCATGCTTAGAATCCCTGTGAGGATGATACCAGGCAATTCTTTCAATAGAAGGGCATTTTCTATTGCCCAGAGCACACAGAGCCATTTATTTGGACTCGATTGCCTTAGTGACAAGACTATGTATCGCACTCACAATAGATTTACGCCCTTGATAGACAATAGATGACAATAGACTAGCTTTATATAATGTGTTCAGAGTAGGGACAAAATGTCGATATAACCCATTGTACCCGTTTTTCATGAAATAACTCGTTTGCCGGTCTCAGGACCGTCCAGTTAACAGAAACAGCAGACTCTATCAATGTTAGCACCCCGCACTCCAAAACCAAACTGCCAGGAAAATGACTATCGAGCAACAGCAACTAATCTCACTCCGATTCTTGGTGTATCTACCATCCGGCCCCCGCAGGGTATATATACCGTTCGAGTGGTTATCCCATAGGAGCGACACGAATCGGCGATTACCTCTGCTTGCCTCTCTATGTAGTACTCATAAGTAAGGAGCACCACGATACTTCATCCCCATATAATGTAATATAATCTAAAAAGAGACAGGATCGCCATGCAATGTATGACTGTCTTCTGATTAAGGTCTGTTTTATTGCTTAATTGGCTTTCCTTTACAGTAAAAGCTTGATAATGCGGATAATTGATTTCAGATCCTAATCCCGATTATCAAATTATCCGGATTACCGATTAAAAATTTAAAAACGTTCCTCTTAAATATTAAAAATGCTTTTGAAACTATATATCGAATGATATATTAGCGGAATTCACGGTTCGTAGTAAAGACCTTCAAGGTCTTGCATCTGTAGTATAACAAAAAAATTTATTGACTTCCTAAAGCTACACGATAAATACACAGTAAAAATTTTAAAAATAATTCTTTTACTTAGCCATTCAAAATTTTTTTATGTCGACATCATTGTCTTCTGACAATTTTATTGACGTATCCAAACAAAAAAATATGAAATTCCTTAGCAAAATAATTTAATTTTCCAGCAAAAAAAGAGGAAAACTATGTAGGTTTTCGAAATTACAATTAATAGAGATTAACATTACATAACAGTTTGCATGTAATCCGGATTATAAAGTTGCAGTCAATCAGGATTATAGAGTACGCAGTCTAATGAAAATTGCAGTCCGAATTACCGAATAATATTGATTAGCGATGTTCGGATTATTAACGTTTTACTGTATATGAAATGGTTTTACAAATTTAAAAGAAAACCGCCAGAGCATTGAAAAAACCGGCTCGAACACCGTTGAAAAACCGCCCTGAACACTCCAGTAAAAATGTTAGTGTATAAAAAGTAGGTACATATATAATATACACAACAATTTCCAAAAACGAGAAACTATTGGTCAAATCTGTGGACATCAAAAGGAGAATTTTTTTTTTTTGGTTTATTTACAAGCGATACACACATACAAATATATATGTACATATGTACATATTGCATATACAGTGGCCAAAAAAACTATTCGACATTGCAATTATATTCTTAAATTTCATTGAAAACGCTAGTATCCTTTTGTTTTTTATATGTATAAACGTGAGATCCCATTGTATAATATGTATTTAATAATTTATGGTCTTAAAAATAATAAAAATTGCACATTTTTTAACTCATCTATCTGTTTGAACGAAAAAACAAAAATTGCAAAGCAAAAAAAGTATTCGACTGGCATTGTTTTTCCCTTATTCTGATTGTAAATTTCTCATTACTTCATGTCATTGTTGGTAAAAATATCGCTATGTTTCTTGTTTATCATTTACAAGAACTTTTTTCTTATTTCTGTGCAAGTGATCGCGACGATGGGACGTAAAGGGAAAGAAACTTCTGTTGATGTAAGAAATTTAATAATACATCATTTTAAATTAGGAAAAACGGAAAAGACTATATCAGAAATCGTTTAAAGGTCAAGAACTACTGTATATTACATTATAAAAAAGTACAAATAAAGTAAAACTGTGATAAACAAGGTAAGGATTGGGCGACCTTGCAAACTTACAGATTCAGATGAACGGCGAATCGTGCTTGAAGTAAGAAAAAATCCAAAAATTACTGCTAACACTTTAGCTAAAAACACTGAGGAACACTTAGGTATATCCGTTACACTTCAAACAATAAGAAACGTCTTAAAAAAGCACGATTTCCATGCACGATCAGCCAGGAAGAAGCCACACATTATTAAGAAAAATAGAAAGTTGAGATTAGATTTTGCGAAAGAGCATGTAAATAAGCCAATGGAGTTCTGGATGGATTTTATTTTTGCTGACGAAAGTAAATATAACCTTTTTCGATGTGATGGAAAAGTTCTGGTACATCGCAAGCCTAACACAGAATTGGATGAAAAAAATATGGTACCAACTGTTAAACATGGTGGCGGTGGTGTTATGGTATGGGGATGTATGCCGGCATCAGGCGTGGGTAATATTGCGTTTATTGATGGGATTATGGATCACCGAAAGTACATTGACCTCCTAAAGCAAAATTTGAGGTCAAGTGCTGAAAAATTGGGTCTGGCAAATAGATTTCAGTTTTATCAAGATAATGATCCCAAACATTGTGCCACTAATACAAAGCTTTGGCTTTTATATAATTGTCCAAAATTAAAAAAACGCCGCCACAGTCCCCAGACCTTAACCCTATTTACCATCTTTGGGGTCACTTCGAAAAAAAAATCAGAAAACGTGAATTTACGAACAAACACCAGATGAAAGTTATCCTGCAGGAGGAATGGAACCAAATTGATCCAGAATATACCAAAACGTTTAAAAGAGGTTATACGTAGGCAAGGAAAAGCAACTCGCTACTGAAGTACAAATAAGCTTGTATTTCAATTCATGTATTTTAAAAATGTTACCAATGTCGAATACTTTTTTTGCTTGTTTTTTGTTATTAATATTTTAATTCATGTGTTTTTTTGCTTTTTTTACTTTGAGATCTCATTTTTTTTACTGAATATAACTTTTGTGTTCCTTAATAAAGACTTTTATAAGTTTATTTTGTTAAAAACAACATTCCATATTTTTTCTTGATAAATATATAAAATTTACGGCCTATGTCGAATAGTTTTTTTGGCCACTGTAAATCAATTAACTTTACTGATTATTAAGCTGGAGGTCCAATTTTATTGGCCTCAAAGACTACTGACATTTCGGCGTTGCCGCATTGAAAAATTATATGTATAAAAAATTAGAAATATTTTCATTAATATTTCAATATTTCAAGAATGAAAAGTCGCTTAATTATCAGTACATATTTTTAGTACCACCCTACACCCTGCTTCTAGTAAAATAAAATTTCACACTGACCTATAATAATGCAACAAGTTATGCATGCAACTTATAGGAAAAAGGAAAATAAAATTATTAACAAACAAGAAACAAAAAACAAAATGAATCTAAAATTAAGTCTTCATAAAAAAGAACGTTGAAAGATAGAGTATACATAGTAAATTCAAAAACGCTAATTACCTCATTCTTGAATAAAAAAAAAGTTCTCATATTTCTTGACTATTATTAAAAAAAATTATAAGAGAAATCTTGTTTTATTGCGTCTTAAAGATTTTATATATAAACATGATTTTCTTTTGTAAAGAGTAATTTTTTGGTATTTTTTATTCAGTGTAAAAAAAATTCGTGACATGTCAGTGTCAAAAATGTTCAGCTGGCTACACACTATCGCATTTTGAATTCGCAAGCTAGGATTGTAGTGTGTACTAGTCGCAACGCTTGGCACTTCCGATAGGTATTGAACGTATTGTACACATTTAAATAATGGCGTCACAAAATAACAATAAAAAGCATCCATTTAACCATGAATATATTAACAAGCGAACATGCTGGCAAATCATTGAGTTATATTGTCAAAATTAGTGCTGTGTAAGAAATGTGTTTCGTAAATTATGTCCATTCTATGTTCGTCTTTTTTTTTTTTTTTTTTAAAAAGAGAAGTAACACTCAGGCAATGATTGCCTACCAGGTGTTAACTTCTAGGAAACGAATAGTGACAGAGATTACAGGTGGTGAAGGGATAGATAGAAGAAGGAAGACTTCATTATTTTTACAATACTGCTTTTGCACGTTTCTTGTTTAATAGCTGTGTTGCAGAGCCTGTGATATTAAGGAAACGCATTACATTTTTGAAGCTATATTTGGTAGACATTTTATTAATTATTTTACTTCGCCGATGATGCTACACAATACCGACGAAGGAGGGCGCTCTGATGCTACTTGTGGATTAGTGTCAGCTGAAGCCGGTACTGTTCAGTGACCAGTGACTATGCCTTCGCCACGGAAACAGTTCGACAACAACCAACACAAAACCCCATTACACACCACACCAGAAAAATGCGAAGTGGTTTTATAATTCAGTCTGAAACTGGGGTTGAACCCAGCACTTTTGGTTTTGTAGTCAACGTGCTAACTACCACAACCATCGCCACCCTTAATCGACCCACCGAACAGGCTATTCAAACAGTTGTGACCAAACTTCGCACCAGTTTAATTTTTTTTAGACATTAATCCATCAAGCCGTATGTGGAGAATGCGCAATGAATATAGCATTATGTCAAGTCGTCGGCGTTGTCAGTGACTATTTTTAACAAAAAGGAAGAACTGGACTTGGTTGACAGGTGGTTCCAACAAGATAATGCCAAGTGCCGCACGTTACGTGGACCTATTGCGAGGAGTGTTTGGCGAGCAATCAATCTCTCTCTTGGCCGCCTAGACCATGATTTAACCCCACTAGATTATTTTTGTAGGGATATGTAAAGCATATCGCGTACGGGGACAACCCAACCACAATTCCAGCCCTGAAAGACAATATTACAGCAGTCATTGGCCGAAATGCGGAAAAAACGAAGCCAAAATTTGAGCTCATTAAAAAGTATTCTCTATCGGTCCTAATATACGAGTATATTTTATTTACTTTTGAAATTTTGTTTTTTTTTTAATGAAACAGTTGAAAAATCACCCTTTATTAATGACGAACATCACTTTTTTTATGTCATGAATTTCATAGAAAGTTGTGAATTTAAATTGTTTATTAAAATTTTGCATTAGTATTTAGAATATAAAAAAGAAACATTTTTAAACAAAACTTAAAAGATTTGCAAAATTGCTTATGTGCATATTATGTACATACATACGAGTACATATAAACATCCAATTAAATAAACAAACTTCCCAGCAGTCCGGTTACTCATTACAAATTGAAAGCCATCCGATTGTATAATATTATGTCAATAGGGAAAATAAAACGGAAATAGTTAAGCCCTTACAACTCGCATCTGATTCGGATTTGTCTTCTTCTCATCCAATTGTAAAGTTAAATATTTATTAGAAATGAAGATCAAAACAAACACAAATAAAAATTTTGCATCGCATTGCCATCTGATTTGGATGGCTTTGTAAGGTATCATATTGTCATTTCGTTTTAATTATGAATTTTGTTCTATTTTCTGAAGTAATTTTTCCGTTATTCTTTTTTTTCATTTTTATTATTATTCCAAAGTAAAATTTGTATCAAGTTCATAAGTGTTTTTAAAAGTGAAGTGTTGGCGGCATTTTTTTTTTTTTATTTATTTATTTATTTTATTTTTTTTATCTAGGACCAGCACTCAGGAGGTGACCCCTACACATGCGAGGCATTGTGCTGGGAACTATAGGAAAAGAATAGTAGGAGAAATGACAGGAGGTGAAGCTTAATTAAGTATTTTGCAGCTCTACTTTCGCACGTTCTTTTTTTTTGTGTTTTTTTGTATACTCGTAGCAGTGCTGAAGCTTCGGTTTAGTAGCCATTTTTTTTTATTATTATTTTACTTCGCCGGTGCTACACAATACCGACGAAGGAGGGCGTTCTGGTGTGATTGTGGATTGCTATCAGCTGAAGCCGCTTTTGTTCAGTGACCAGTGACTATGCCTTCGCCACTGAAAGCTTCCAACAACAACTGACACACAATGACACACTAATGCACATCAGAAAAATGCGAGATGTTTATTTTTATTTTTAAAAATTTTTTGTCTGAAACTGGGGTTGAACCCAGGTCTTTTTTTTTTTTTTGTTGGTTGTGTAGTCAACGTGCAGACTACCATCCATCGTGCCATCGCCACCCTCTTTTGTGGTAATATAGTTATAAATTATTAAATAAAAAAATAATTAAAAAAAGGTAAGTGACTGTTTTATTTTTATTTATGTGTTAATTTATATACATATGTACATATGTATGTTTTGTATTTTTATTTGTTGTAAAGAATAAAATGAGTGGATTTCGTAAAAGAAATTTAAGAAGACTAAAGAAAATAGAAAGTGAACGTTTGAAACAAAATTCCGAATTTACATCGATGGAAAATGCTGAGCACAATCTTACTGATTTAAATTTCGAAAACAATCAAGAATGTTTCAATGAGTCATTTTCAGTTTGTGAAATGTTTCCTGAAGAGCCATTGAAAAATAAATTAGCATATTGGTATAAAAAACACTTGCCGGGGAAAACATGCTGTAACGACTTGTTAAAGATTCTTCGGTCAGAAGGGTTGGACGCCCCACTTTCGGTCAATAGTTTTATTAAAAACAATGATATGATCATAAGGACTGTTGCACCTGGAAAATATCATCATATTGGCATTAAAAGTAGAGTACTTGCGCTGAAAAACGAAATTGTATCCGGTCAATTAGAAGAACTGTTGTTAGATATTGGAATAGATGGTTTACCCCTTCTCAAAAGTTCTAGAACAACTTTGTGGCCAATTATGGGACATTTTTATAACGTACCCGACTCTGAAGTTTTTCTAATTGGCACATATCTTGGGGAAAAAAACCCGCAAATGTTGATACATATTTACACGATCTAATGTATGAACTCGATAATAATAATATAATTGAAGTAGGAAGCTTAAAAGTAAAAATTCTAGTCAGAGCTTTCTTATGTGACAGTCCGGCACGAGCTTTTATATGCGGAATAGTTGGCCATAATTCTTTTCATGGTTGTTCCAAATGTATTCAATTGGGCAGTACACATGAAAGAACAGTAATTTTTTCTTCTCAGTCTGGCCCTTTGCGCTCGGATGAAGACTTTTTAATGAGAAAGAACCCATGTCACCATTTATCGCAATTCAGGATGTGTAAAACACTCTTAGAGGAAAAAGGTGTCAGAATGGTTACACAATTTCCTATCGAACCAATGCACTTATTAGATTGGGGCGTATGTAAAAAAATTTTAAATTGCTTGGTAAATAAGAAGAATTTGCATTTTAAATTGACAACTGCAGACATAGATTCTATCTCTGAAAAGCTAAAAATTCTAGCCAACTACGTGCCCTGTGAATTTGGAAGAAAACCAAGGAGTTTAGCAGACTTACCTCGATGGAAAGCAATTGAATTCCAACAATTTGTTTTATATACATCGATAGTAGTACTTCGAGGAGTTTTGAATGAGGATTATTATTAACTGCTCTTACCGAGTGTTGCTATCGCAAAATGCAGATAATTACCTGCCGACTGTGAGTTGTATGCTCGAGGATTTTGTCAAGAATTTCGAACTTCTTTATCCAAAAAAAATATTTGTCGTACAATATACACAACTTATTGCATATAACACAATGTGTGAAGGAACTCGGAAATATTAGTTCATTTTCAGCCTACAAATTTGAAAATTTCTTGCAAAAACTAAAAAAAAAAAAATCAAAAGTCCTACAAATATTTTGCGGCAAGTTAATAATAATTTCAATGAATTCATCCCTTTCAAAAATCAAAAAAATTTCGGATTTAAAATTTCAACAAGCAACGTCATAACCAAGTATATTACAAAAGGGTTTACACTGACAAAAAAAACTCCAGACAATATATGTTATTTAAAAACCGGTTTCCCATTTCAAATTTCAAACTTCGAATCACGCAATGGAAATTTATCTGCTACAGGAAGACGATACACAGACAAAATATCTTACTATGAAGCTCCTGTAACTTCTGCCGATTTTAGAATTTATGTAGTATCTAATAATTCTCTTTCGCACGAAGAAACAGTACCTGCAGATGATATAGTTTTCAAATATGTTTTATTTCCAATTGATGATAATTTTCTTGTTATACCTATTATTCACACTTCTGATATTTTTTAGTCTGAAAATGGATTTGTTTAACAAGAAACAATTTGGAATCCCAACGAAGGAAAATTTAATAAATTCTTTAATATTCATAAGGTTTTTTTAATTTCAGAAAAATCAAACGATATAATTAATAAATTAGACAACATTTTAAAAAATCAAGCTGATATATCACGGGAGATATCAAAAATAAACCACCGCTTGGACGAAATAGAGAAAAAAATTAATGTAAATACTGGCGCCCATTCTGAAGAACTGGCCATATTAAAACAAATTATTAAGAAAAATATTCCGGTTCCCCAAACGACAAATTTCCCAATCAAATCTGACGAAGATATGACGGCTTTGGAGCAAAATATTGAAACGGATTTCGAAAAATATGTGAGGATAACTAAGAGATCAACATATTCTTCCAATTTCATTAATTATTTTTCCTTTTTTATTTCAGGTTAGTATCATTAAAATTATAATCACTCCTGGTGGGCTTGTAGAAAATTTTCAAAAAATTCTTGACATGCATATTATATTAGCGTATAATTATGACGGGACGAAAAATAAGAAAGCATTTAAAGATTTTAAACTTTTAAATATGGCCATTTTCGGTAAATTCACAATATTATATTTACAATAAATTGTCATACTAAACAATGTTATTTATTTATTCTCTATCCTTTAATTCAGAAGCTGCCAAGGGCGAAGGATCAAATGAAAAAGATTACCAAACAAACATTAGACACTGTTTCAAAGTGCATAAAGCCAGGCACTTCCGCAAACTTTCGTACAATAGAAAAATGGAGAAAAACTAAATAATCTACATATCATAAATACAAATTTTAAAGACGCTTCGTTTAGTATAATTTGAATTTTAAACATTTTGTTCTATTTTTTGCTCTTGAAAAGTTTGGAAATTTGAATTAGTGTTTTGTCAAAATTTCACACTTATACATATGTATTACTTTATCAATTCTTTTCTTTAACTTTTATAATTACTTAATTATTTTTTATTTCTCATATTATAACAATTAATTTAATATATATTAATAATATATATAACAATAAAAAATTAAAATATTGAAAAAAAATGAAGTTCCTAATTTAATTATGCAATAGTTAAAATTCATTGCAAGATCAATGGCATTCAGATACATCTTATTGCACTCCGAATTTACCATAATAGTTGGACCCATCCAACATTCGCTTACAATGTATATTGTGTTGGATAAATCTTACAGCCTAGGCCATCGCTGTGTAAATGTAAATAGAAATTGTATACAGACATTGGATGGGTCTTGCTTACATTGTCATTGGTCTCAAATCGAAAATGTATGTAGAAAAAAGTTCACTGGGTTAATAAAACTTCTTCGGTAAGCAAATTGTTAGATAAAAATAAATTAAACTTTTAAGGAACAACACATTAGCGGAAATTACTCTTCACAGCTGATTTGCAATTTTAGCAAATATTTTCAATCTCATCCGTCATAGGTTTTTTTGGTCTCTTTTGCGTTTCAGACATTTGCACATACATATGTATTTAAGTAGCATTATGCCACTTATGATTCTGCCATCATAATCAATTTCGTATTCACACAGTGGTCACACAGTGGCTTGTCAAATACAGGGTGTCTGGTAGCAGATTTGCAATTCCCCAGCAAAAATCTAGTGAATAAATTAAAGTGAAAATTCACTACAAAAAATCATTCACGATTGGGGGAATTTTGTCTTGATGTGAAATTATTCACGGTGAATTTTTTCACGACTGCAATTTTAAGGAACAGGCAAATATTTCACGATAGATGTGAATATGTAAAGAGTGTCTGTTAGCAGGTTTATATTTTCAATCTTAAATAAAAAACGTAATAATCGACACAAAGTTTTATTAAGAGCATTGAACGTTAGAATCGAAATGCGGATTTTATTTTTCAAGAATATGTCATCTAGATCTTTCAGATCCTTTTTTTTTAATTTCATGAATAATCCCTCTTAATTATTTTTGAAGGTCTGCTTTCGCATGTTCTTTGTTTATACTCGTAGCAGTGCTGAAGCTTCGGTTCATTAGCCACATTTATTATTGTTTTACTTCGCCGCTGCTACACAATACCGACGAAGGAGGGCGTTCTGGTGCGATTGTTGATTGATATCAGCCTATAAGATTTTACCACCACCTAATCCATATAACAAATATAGATAAATAATCGTAATGAATTTTGACTAACGTTGAGTAGTTACTAAAGAGCTGTACAAAATGTATTCAAAGTTCTGTATTCTAAAGCACACTACCTCCAAGCCGTGTATTCCAGTGTAAACATTATCAACAAAACAAGCATAACAAAACATGACTCTCATTGAAACAAAACAAGCACCATTTGTCCCCGTACATACTGTGAAGCATATGCTGAAAAAGTTTTTGAATTCTCTTTTGAAACTGCATGAATCTTTTGCTTCATGTTTAGTATTTTTTATTCCTCCCTTCTATCTTCTTTTTTAAATTTTTTTTGACATTTCTCAATACCGAATGTAAATATAAAATAACTACCCTGTGATAGGTGTGAATATTTTCTTTTGGATAGACATTTGAAGCATAAGATATACTTTGAAGCAAAATGGACGCAAAGAAAAATTATATAATAATTTTTATATAATTTTATTTTTTTTTTAAATTTTTGATTATATTCCACAAAAAATTAGCAATAAAACAGGGTAGCTATTATTATGATAGATGTTAACAGTATACCAAACGAAAAGAAATAAAATGAAACGTCAAATACACCTCATGTCAAAAGATGCAAATAAGAAATTCAACAAAAACTGCATGTACATGAAACAGCGTACATACTTCCACTCCTCTTCCCCTTCTCATCGACAAACTCAAAAGTTTTGCAGCATATGCTTCACAGTATGGACGGGGACTTTGAAAAGTTTCTCTCTATAGTTTTGTTTGTGCTTGTGTGTTCAAAAGAAGCAGAACATCAAAACAAAAACATACAATGAAATAAAAAAAACGGTAAATTACACCAAAAGCATCAAGTACACAAGAACAAACACAAAAAAGCGTAAAAATGTAAACTAGACTGTTATTAAATAACATCATTTAGAAGGGAAAACACCTTCAAATTTAATTTTTTTTCATAATTTCAACTTTCTGATTTTCGTGATTTTTCTAAATTTTAATAACCTTAAATATATGTATGTATATTGAAATGGATGCATTAAATGTAGGTGAAATTATAAATTTTTAAAATTGTTTGCGAAATTTTAAATATTTTTCTTTAAAGAACCTTACAAACGAACCTCAAACCTTAAGCGAAATAAAGGTAAAAGTTATTTCTGGTGAGTACAAAGCGGTCTCAAAGCAAGGACGAAGTAAAGTGTGGAATGTTTTCCAAAGTATTGAAAGTGATCGCGGTGTGGAAATACCCGGCTTTGTGATATCTAGTAAATGTTCAAATATTTACAAATATAATAAAATTACCACTTCAAATTTGGTGAAGCATAAGTGCTATGTTAAGGCCGAAGTAGAACAGATTTCAGCAAACCCAACATGATTGCAGACAATACGATTGCATACTAAATTTCTTGATATAAAAAAAGAAATTTCCGCTATTGTTGATATTGGATACGGATTAACATCAGACTTATGGACCGACAATTATTTGAGAAAGTCGTATATTGCCCTTACTATACATATCGTGAAGGGAGGAAGCATTTGTTGTAGATTACTGGGAATGAAGGCAATGAACAATGAAAGAAACACAGGTTAGCTCTTTGTTAATGTCCTTTAAAATAGCAAGTTAATATTTTTGTATGTATGTATATTACTTATTTTTTAGCTGAAAATGTTCATGCGAAAGTAGTTGAACTCCTGTCAGATTTTGGATCTACTTTAGACAGTAAGGCAACAATGGTAACCGACAGAGGTTCGAATATGGTCAGCGCATTTAGATCTTATCAACACATATTTTGCATTAATCATTTGTTGCAAAATACGCTAAAAAAATCGATGGATGAAGTAAAGGAAATATTTGATATGTGCAGTACTAGCTTAAAATTAGTAAGGTACTTCAAAAAGTCTGGAAATAATTCAAATTTTACCACAAGTTGGAAAAGCTATTCTCCGACTCGTTGGAATACTTTCTACTACGTATTTGTGTCCATAAAAGATAACTGGAACGAAATTATTGAAATATTGCAAGAAAAGAATGAAAGCCATAGATTAGGTAACCTAAACGTTGCTCATATAAGTAGTTTGATTGAGGTGCTAGAGAATTTCGAAAAAACTTTAAAAAAGCTTGAGGGCTTATGTATACTGACAACCTATTACGAAAATGTGCAATCAGCGATTGTGACATTCAGTTAGTTCAGCTTTTTAAAGAAAAACTTTGAACAATATAGTTTTAAATAATATAAGCACATTCCATAAAATAGCCCTCTTTTTATTTCCACCCGCAAACAAATTTCTGGAATTCAATGATGAGAAGTTTGCCATAAAAAAAGCAACAATAGATATTATGTCTGAATTATCTAACAACATCCAATTAAGTACCACAACAACTCTTTCTGAAGGCAATATTGATTTGTTTGGTAGATTTGTTTCGCAACAAAACCTAACAAATTCCATAGATATGGTTAGGGAAGAACTGCAAATGTATGAAAATACAGTCATACACTTTTACGATGACTTTGATGCACTAAAATGGTGGGATACAAACAAAATTTCAATTTCCTATTTTATATAAAGCTAGTCTCAGGATACTGGCCATTCCTGCAACAAGTGCATCTACAGAAAGAATTGTTTCTGCTGCTCGAAGCTTATTAACTGACAAAAGGTGTATATTGGCTGGAAATACAGAAAAAGTATCCCAAATTATGTTTTTAAATTATAATAATTAAGTTATTAGTATATTTACTTCACTAAACATGCCAAAAATATTTTTTGTCGAATATTGTTTTTTGTTCTCTTCCATTTTAAAAGTGAAATTTTGTTTTCTTAATTTCTTTTAAAATAAAAATGTTAGACTAATCTAGATACATACACTAGTGGCACAAACTAAAGCAACTTACCTGGTGTTATACTATTTTCATTGCAATATTGTAAAAAACTAACTTAAGGATTTTTAAGGATTACTATTACAAATCTTTAGGGTTATATTTCTTTTTTTTTTTTTAAAAAGACAATACAAACTCTACGAAGCTCTTAAGCTTGTCTGTAGAAACACCCAGGGTCTAATCGGGAATCGAACACGCACCTCCATATTGATAAGACTAATGCTCATGCACTAGACTACGGAGGCAAAAAAATTTTTTTGAAAAAATTAATATTTTGTTAAAAAGAAATAAAAGAAACATAAAAATACTTCATATTTAGATGGCAAAAACTAAAGCAACTCTTACAAAAGTTTTTAAATTTTGCCACATATCTTAATAATTAATCGCATATCCATTGTTTTGCAAAACAGCGGCACATCTGCGAGGCATTGAAGTGATTAATTTACCGATTTCGTTTTCTGAAATGCTTTCCCATGCTTCTTTTATTTGGAGAAAAAAATTTCGTTTATTAGACCCTTGATCACGTTTTATTTTTCTGTCCACCATGTCCCACAAGTTTTTAAATCGGGTGACTGCGCGGGCCATTTAAGTAAATTAATATTTTCATCTTGAATCCGGGACTTAACATGTTTCGATGTATGTTTTGGATCATTATCGTGCTGAAAGATCCATCCAGCAGGCATTTCCTTTATTGCAAATGGCAACATGACAGTTTCAAAAATATTTTTGTAGAGGTAGCGGTCCATAGTTTCGCTTATTTCATACCGAGGTCCGACTCCATTGAGTGAAAAACATCCCCCACACCATTACATTACCACCGCCATGCTTAACAGTTCCCTTACAATACCTCGGATCTAACCGCTTATTTACAGTTCTTCGAACACTTATTTTTTTTGAATCAGATCCTTTCAGGTTAAATTTAGATTCATCGGAAAACAATATTTTTCGCCATTCGCCATGGAGTGTTGAAACTCCAGTGTAAATGTGTCTTAGCAAATTCGATTCTCGCCTTACGATTCTTTGGTGAAATAAACGGTTTTTTTGCAACTTTTTTAGAACGCATTCCTGCTTTTAAAGCTCTGTCTCGCACTGTTCTTGCTGTAATATTTAAATCTAATTTGTTAGCAATATTTTGCGATGAGACAAACGGATCTTTTTTGATTTCTCGGATGATCATTTGGTCCTCGTGAGCTGACGTTTTACGAGGTCTTCCACCACTATGAATGGTCTCCACTAAACCAGTTGATACAAATTTTTTAATAAGACGACAAATACCCGATTTATTTATGTTGAATCTTTCTGAGAGACTTTTTTGTGTAATTCCACTATTATATTGTTTTATTATTTCATTTTTAATATATGTACGAATTATATTTATTTCTCGCCATTTTTGAAAATATTTCTTCAGCAGCTTCTTTGTCTTTTTTTAGCTTTAAAATTCAAAATTTTTTTATTTTTTTCAACATTTGCACAAACTTCTAAAGCAAAAACAAATAACTGCATAAAATAACGGGAAAAAATTAGATATGATTAAAATAGTATTAATTTTTTTGAAAGTTTTAAGAACAGTTGCTTTAGTTTTTGCCATCCAAATCTGAGTCATTTTTATTTTTTCTTTATTTTTTTTATACTTAAAATGTTTTTTTTTTTTTTAAGTTATTTGTTTAATTAATATAGTCCTAACACCTCGTAATAGCAATCCTTAAAAATTCGTAAGTTCCCATTTTACAATATAACTTTGAAAATGGTATAATATTAGGTCAGTTGCTTTAGTTTGTGCCACTAGTGTATATACATATAAGTGTATAAATATATAAATTTTTTTTTTAATATGAATTGTGATATTTTTATTTTATTTGTTTTTCCAAATGTGAATTAAAAAAATTTTATTTTTGCATACATACATTCGATTTTTTATGTTCATAAAAAATGCAAAAGTTTCTTTGCAAGTTTGTCTACGAGTTATTCAAATATGTTTTGAATGTTCCAAAATAGTTTTGATCTTCTACTTAATTTCTCTTCTACTTCAGCCTTGTTTTTCTTTAACATTGTTTTGTTGTACTTGTGTTCTCTTCTTCAATGTTTTGATCGTGGAACAAAAGAAATATTTTTGGAAGTATGTGTTTTCCAATGAGCAAGTAATCCATACACACTAATTGCAATTTCATGAAATGCTTGTAAGATATTTTTGTGGTGTTTTTGCCACACTTTAGTAGTTACACAAAAACAATTTTTTTAAATTTTATTGCCGTTAATACCCAAATGTAAACATAACCTCCTTTTTTGCATTAAGTTGCCCATATATGACTGATTTGTACGTGTGATTTGTTCACGTACATACGGCGAAGAGCAAATATGAATTGTGAAGCGGATATACAATTGCTCTTTAGATAATTTATTTTTACACACAACAAAACAAGAAAATTAAAAAAGAAGTAAATGGCCCATTGGCTCTTAAGAAGAAATAGGCGTTTACGTGTAATATTGCTGATAAATATGAAAATTACAACTTTAGAACGCTATAAAAATTCTTTACGCATGAACGCCAGTACAATTGCAATGAATTATAGTATGATAAAAGTATTTCCCATCCTTTTTGTTTTCCGTTACTATCTTTTTCAGTTTTGCTTTGCCAAATGGAATTTTCTTCTTTTAAAATTTCTATAAATTCAATTAGAAATTACTAGCTTCCATCTTCACGTTTCACACAAAAACAAAAAATAACCAATGAAGAAGAAAATAAAATATGTGCTTGCTACTTATCTCCGCAATACATTCACTTTGATGTCTCATTATAAAATAAAAGAAAAAAATTTTCAAGTGTTCGCGTACAAGCCACATTTATTGTCATTTGTGAACAATACGTTAACAACACTGTACCTGAATTCTCATTTTCTGTGTTCTGCACTCGCTATGCTTACTATGGTTAACGGTTTGTTTGCTTCATTCTGATAACTTGTTTAGCTTTTTACCATAAAATAGAAATCAAATACAGTGCCAGCTAGCTAATTCGAAGGTGTGTAATCCGAATTATCCAGTAATCCGAATTGAATTTATAACGTATTACGTACTCTATAGACCGCAAGCTCACTAAACCGAATTTTTATTTCTTTATTATTGAGTATGCTTTTTTAAAACTAACGGGACATCATTGAGATCCACAGCCCTCTATGATTGATAATGTACATACATATATAATATTTATAAGTACATATGTATGTTTTATGTCTTGTTGCAAATAGTTTAGTTATTGAATGGTATTAGTCGCATATTCATTCTCAGAGATGGGCTTCAGAGAATAACATCCCACTATCATTGTTACCACTAGAATTGCCTGAAAATGATTGTGTTGGAGAAACAGAAGAATTTTGCACAATAACCAACTTATTTCACCGCAATAATGACGTGCGAATTTCTGAAGTCGAAATTCTTAGCTGGATTATTAACTCTGACAATACTTCGTGTCGTAGTTCAGAATCAGACATATAAAATTTAGAATTAGAGCCTATAATTATGAAACACGTTAAAAATCGTGAAGATGTGTAGGCCGCAAATACTTCAATAGATTACGCAAAGGAACAGATTATATATTGATGCTGAAGGAATTGCGAAACAAAGCTTTGGAAGTATGTGCTCTGAAAGAGCACAAATTATGTTAAAAAAAAACATAATATTTAAAAAAGCTTTAATTTTTTCATTCTTGTTTAATAAAAATAATATAAATTTGTTTGACATTCTGGCTTGTGTTTTATTTGCGAATATAGTGAATTATATTACATAATAACAGCACATCCAGTAATCCGAATTACGGTCTGCAATCATTAATTCGGATTAACGAGCTGGCACTGTACTGTCAAGCACTATAGTGAAAACCTATTCAAGTTATGCAGTGTTTGTTTTGTTTGGAAATGATCAATGAAGTGCTTGATTTTTTGTAAACTCCGAAATAAAACACAGTGCTTGGAGCTACTGCTAAGTAGTAAACTGCGTATTTTAGAATATTTTGTGTAGCATTTTAATACATACACGACGGCTTGTTTTAAAATTGAAATCATTTGAAATCACACCTTTTCTCAAACTACATGTGTTTTAAAATTACTTGAAAATAATTTGTAAACCCTAGTGTTCTCAACAAAAATGGGAAATTACTTTCAAATTGAGAAATTCATTTATTCTCAACTTGCTATTAAACGTTATACTGAAACAGATTGTAATAAATGGAAACCATAAATGAAATAAAATTTTCGCTTTCCAAACTGATTATGTCCTCACCTTCCCGTTTTATTTTTAATTACTTACGTTCTTATTCGTAATAAATAATTTTGTTATCACAAACAAATACTTTTTTCTCAAGCAAAAACTATTTTCCAGCTATAATAATAAATAAAATATTTAAAAATTATTGGATAAAGGTTTGAGAATTGTGCTTGATATCAAATGATAAATTCAACTCATTTCAAATATTTGACTTCGTACTTATCCATACATACTTATACATACTTAGCTAACTTTTCTTTCTTTTAAAGATTTTGTTCATGTTATTGGTGTAATCAATCATTCAAAAAGGTTGAATTTCTGGTAAAACTAATAAATATTTAAAAAATAAAGATAAATTAACCCAAAATAACATGTGTAAATACATACATTCACCCATACAATGGCAAATACATACATATGTAAAAGAATATGAAGAAAGCTAAAGAAGAATACACCCAGTCAGCATTTGGAAGATTGTTTTGGCAGAAATCACCAAACTGAGTCTTTTAAGACTACCTCAGATGACTAAAAGCGGATTAATCAGTTGTGCGCTTAAAAAAAGACCCGAAAATGAATCCGACAAATGCTTGGAAAGCGACTTGTTTAAAAAACGCAAACAATATGTATAGAATGTGCGCAATCATAAATTCATCATGTAGATGCCCGAAATGTGACTGTATTAAGAATTTTTATTTTTATTTTGGAGTCATATTTATTTAGCGCATCTTGACGATGAAAAATTGTTTCTTATGGTTTTTGCTACTGTTTATAACGGACAAATTTTCTTACTGATTTTGAAAGAAATGAGTTTTGTGAATTTATGTTTATTTGTGTGGTAAGCTCATGGTGCAAAGAACAATAAAAGTTGATTAAATTTGTGAGTTTAAATAAAAATTAAAATAAAAAGGTAATGTCAGCCAAACAAATTAGAAGACTGGCTAAAAAAGAAACGGAAAAACTAGTATGTTCCAAAAGTAAAGAAACAGATTGCCAAGAAAATTGTCTTAATGATATAGAATCCGGGCAAACAAGCAACGAAAATAGTTCTCATGATAATTGTCAAAGTTCTTTTTATGGAAAAAGTGAAATTAACTTTGATAGTGACAGTGATGGGGAAGAAAGTAAACCTGATTTGTGTGATGAATTGGCTAAATGGGGTATCAAGTTTGAAATAAGTTTTATCGCAATTAATGCACTTTTAGAATTGTTGATTAAATGTAGTATAAAAGTACCAAAAGATGTTAGAACTCTATTAAAAACGCCTAGTTCTGTTGTAGAAAGAAAGATGTGATAAGAATATAAATTAAAGTTAAAACAAAAATTTAATTTAAAAAAAGAAAGAAACTGTGTGAGAGAATTTTTGTATTTTGAATTACTTTAATGTTAAATTAAAAATTGTACGAAAAGAGTAATTAATAAATAATCAAAAAAATAAAAGAATATACTTTCTTTATGTTATACCAAATAAAACAAGACTCACTAACGGCTAGTAATATGACTGTAAAATGGCTTGAAAAAGTGTCGTAATTGATTGTAAGTACTATTGCAAACTGCCTCGAAAATGAGTCATAAAAAGACTCGTTTTGAAGAGACAAAACAGTCGTTTTCGATTCAGAAACGTGCGCATAAATTATTAATTTAATCGCGAAGAACAATAAAAAAAGACTCGAATATGATCAATAATTAATTAAAATGCTGACTGGGTTTGGATAAGTAGGTGTAAATTTTCCATTCAGCAGAAGGCAGCTAGATACATGTTGATATACATACATTTGACGTATTTATGTCATTATCAAATTTTTGTAAGTAATTTGTTATGTTGAGTTTTAGAATAAAGAAAATACCTTTAAAGATAAACTCCTGCTTGCTTAGATGTTTAAGGATGTATGGATATACGAGTATGAATGCATACTTGAGTCTGGCAGACCACTTCCCGAATATAGCAAATAGTTCATGTAAATATACATATGTACAGTTTGTAAAAAAAATCTTTTCAAAACTGACAAAAATTAAAAAGTTTAAGAGAAACTCTTATTTGCAAGTAAATTATATAACTCTTATTCAATTTTTTTCTTCATGTATTCAATTGAAGATGTTTATAAACACTTTGCACAAAAAAAAACAAAATTAATTTAAATAACAAAATAATAATCGTAACTTAAAAAATACTTTCAGTTTCTACGCTGTAAAATAAATGTTTTCAAAATTGTGTTAAATTTAATTAAATTTATTCTAAATGGTAAAAAAAAAAGATTTCAGGGTGCTAATACTTGGTGTGCCCTCCTTTAGCTTTAATTACAACTTCTAAGCGTCTAGACATTGAATGGATAAGCTTTGGTATATCATAATTTTCAGGTATTTTTTCCCATTCTTCTTTAATAAATGTTATTTGTTTTTTGGTGACCTTTTTCCGACTTTTTTTCTTTGGGTAGACCCATGAATTTTCTATAGATTTAAAGTCTGGGCTTTGTGCTGGGCTATCGATCACTTTTGTGCAATTATATAACAACCAGGATCTATAAATATATGCCTTATGCTTCGGGTCATTATCCTGCTAAAATTTATACTTGAGCTTTTCTGGGTCAACAAAAACGAATTTCCGAGCACTTGCACTCAATTGCTTTTTTAAAATGTTCAGATAGACTTCCTTGGTCATTATATCCACTATAATTCTTATTTTGCCAACACCCTTGCTCGAAATACAACCCCACACCATAACGGATAGTTTACTGAACTTTACAGTGGTTATTATATTTTTATTTTCTAAAGCCGTCAGGAGTTTTCGCGAAACTTTTTGACGTCCATCACTTTCACTTGAGCATCACTTTCGTATCGTCACAAAAAATAACATCATCCCAGTGCTCCGGAGGAAAAGAAATGTGTTCAATGGCAAACTTATACCTTTTTTCAATGTTTACCGCGGATAGCAAAGGTTTTTTCCTCACAACTCGTTGAAGAGTATTTATGGTTTTGTAACACATTTCTAACATTCTGAGAGCGATACTTACTCCACATTCATTACTGATGTTAAGTGCAGTTCCTCTAGTGGATTCTCATCAATCATTTTAAAAATTTTCTTTTCAATTCGCCGAGTTACTTTTTTTGGTCTGCCTGGTGTTTCTTTTGGTTCCAGTCTACCTTCTTTTTCAGCACGGTTAATAACATTATATACCGTCCTTAGGTTAAGAGAGAACATTTTAGCAATTTCTCTGTGCGATTCTCCTTTATAGTAATTAAAATACACCAGTTGGGTAATGTCTTTGTTCAGTCGCTTTCCTGGCATAGTTTATATATAATTGGGTAATCATTTGTTTATTCTATTGTTGGAAATATAATTTGAGCATTAACACTTTGCTTATTCAACATGTATATTCACATAGTTGGCTTTGAAATATTTTTTATGTTGTGTCACTTTGTAGAAAAATTTTATATATAGTTTAAAAGAATTTGTCATCAATAAAAGTCATACATGTACATTGTGTTTTGTACATTGCTTTTTATATAAGAACTTTGTGGAATTACTAGAAAGGGTTTGCATCACCACAACTACATTTCAAAAGGTTATGGGCCCAGACATACGATTTGGAAGTTGTTGAATTTTTATTGCAAGATTTAAAAAGAAAAAATGGCATCGTCGTCATTATATCAGATAGAAAAGCTAGATGAAAGGAATTACGAAACATGGAGTATTCATATGAGAAGTATCCTTATTCATTCTGGTTTTTGGAAGTATGCAAGTGGCGAAGAAGAAGCAGATTCAACCTGGAGTCGTGATAAAATTTTGGAGTGGAAGAGTAATGATGAAAAAACGCTCGCAACAATTTTATTAAGTGTTAAGTCTAACCAGTTGAACCATATTAAAAACATTAACAAATCTAAAGATGCCTGGATTAAACTTAAGGAAGTTTACAAGCCGAGTGGTCCGATGCAAAAGGTTAGCTTATATAAAAAGATGTTAAGTTTGAACATGAAAGACAGCAAAGATATGGCCGAATATTTAAACAGTTTTTGTGAAATTACGGAGAAATTAGCCGATGTTGGAATTAGTATTCAAGAAGAATTATTGGTAGTCATTTTATTGTCAAGTCTTCCGAGAGAGTTTGAAAACTTCGTTATTGCCATAGAAACGAGGGATTCTCTACCAGCGTTAGGAATGCTAAAGGTTAAACTTCTTGAAGAGTATGAACGTCGAAATCAACAAAACAAATCATCTACGATTGAACAAGCTTTTGGTGCAGCCAAAAGAGAAACAGGTTACAAGAAAGGTAATAATAATTTGAATGTTAAAAAGGGAAATTGCTTCATATGTGGTAAGAAAGGGCATTATGCAAATAGGTGCAACGAAAAACGTAATCAAGAAAAAACTTACTCTTTGATTGCAATGGCGAATTCTGAAAAAAGAGATACACAAACATCGACATGGTACATTGATAGCGGTGCTACAAGTCACATGTGTGCAAATCGAAATTTATTTTGTAAATTAGACAGATGCAGTGATAATATAATGTTGCAAATAGAAAATCAATTGCTGCTGAAGGAATAGGAACAGTCAATCTGTTTATAAATAATAATAAAATTGTACTAAAAGATGTTTTATATTCCTCAGATCTGAATGGAAATTTTTTATCTGTCAATAAGGTCGTACAGTATGGTGGCAAAATCAAATTTAATAATAAGGGTGCAATATTTACTGATGCTTACGGTGAAATAGTTTTAAAAGCCCGTAAAGAAGAAAATTTGTTCCAATTTAAAATAAAAATACCGAACGAGAAATTATGTGTTTTACAATCCATTAATGAAACTTGGCATCGTCGATATGGACATTTGAACTATGAAAGCCTGTTTGAGTTGTCGAAGAAAAATATGGTGAATGGTATAAATTTGACGCAGAAACATCAAGATCCGTGCGAAATATGTATGGTTAGCAAAATTCATGCTATAAAATTCCCGAAGAAATCTGAAAGTAAATCTGGTGAGTTGTTAGATTTAATACACTCGGATGTTTGTGGTCCTATGAAAATAGATTCAGTTGGAGGTTCAAAGTATTTCCTCACATTCATAGATGACAAGTCAAGAAAAGTTTTTGTTTATTTTTTAAAATACAAAAGCGAGGTATTTGAAAAATTTAAAAATTTCAAAGAATTAGTAGAACGTCATACAAATCGTAAAATAAAATGTATTCGTAGTGATAATGGAGGAGAATATATTAATAAAGATTTTAATAATTATTTGGAGCAATGCGGAATTCAACGTCAGTTAACGGTACCTTATACGCCGCAACAGAATGGGGTAGCGGAAAGGTTTAATAGAACAATAGTAGAAATGGCTCGTTGTATGTTAGTCGATGCTGGTTTAAAACAAGATTTATGGGCTGAAGCTGTAGCAACAGCAGTTTATTTACGTAATAGATCTCCATCAAAAAGTCTCGATGGAAAAACGCCTTATGAAATATGGACGGGTCGTAAGCCATGTGTAAATCATTTTAAAATTTTTGGTACAAATGCAGTAGTTTTGAATAAAAGAAGAGGAAAATTTGAATCAAAAGGTGCAAATATGATGATGGTTGGTTATTCTAGAGTATCAAAAGCATATCGCTTATATGATAAGAAAACACGAGAAGTTATTGAAAGACGCAATGTTTTATTTAATGAATATAAATTACCCTGTAAAGAAATTAATGATAACATTCAAAATTTTATGGATTTCGAAGCGATTGTAAATAAGAAAGATGTCGATGAACAATTTGAGACAAATAATACCTCAAATCAAGAAGATTTAGAGTATAGCATTGTAAGATCAGTAAATAGCGATATTTCACTTGATGAGGTTGTAGAAACAAATGAAAAAGGTAAACGTGGGCCAGGTAGACCTAAAATTTTTAGTAATGGTAGGCCAGGTCGTCCAAGAAAAATATATCAACAACTGAATAATGCAGTGAAGGAGCAAGTTCCAAAAACTTTTTTGAAATGTAGTTGTGGTGATGCAAACCCTTTCTAGTAATTCCACAAAGTTCTTATATAAAAAGCAATGTACAAAACACAATGTACATGTATGACTTTTATTGATGACAAATTCTTTTAAACTAAAGGGTGGTTAAATTTCAAGGGCCGATGTTGATTTTGAATAAAACACAAACTATTTAGGAAATTATTGTAATTTTATTTTATTATGATATATTGGTATTACTCAATTATGTATGGAACAAAATATCGGCCAAATGGGCGCCGCGACCACGGCGGCACACCTCCATCCGATGGTCCAAATTTTCGATGACCCTGAGGCATAATGGAGGTTCTATGCCGTTAATGTGCCGAATTATCTCATCCTTTAGCTCTTGAATTGTTGCTGGCTTATCGACGTACACCTCTTCTTTTAAATAACCCCAAAGAAAAAAGTCCAACGGTGTCAAATCACATGATCTTGGCGGCCAATTGACATCGCCATTACGTGAGATAACACGGCCATTGAATTTGTTGCGCAAAAGAGCCATTGTTTCGTTAGCTGTGTGGCAAGTGGCACCGTCCTGCTGAAACCACATATCGTCCACATCCATATCTTCCAATTCGGGCCATAAAAAGTTCGTTATCATCTCACGATAGCGAACACCATTCACAGTAACTGCCTGACCGGCCTCATTTTGGAAAAAATACGGCCCGATGATGCCGCCAGCCCATAAACCGCACCAAACAGTCACTCTTTGTGGGTGCATTGGTTTTTCGACAATCACTCTTGGATTCTCATTCGCCCAAATGCGGCAATTCTGTTTATTGACGAATCCACTGAGGTGAAAATGTGCCTCATCACTGAAGATGATTTTCTTCGAAAATTTATCATCCACTGTTGCCGTGGTCGCGGCGCCCATTTGGCCGATATTTTGTTCCATACATAATTGAGTAATACCAATATATCATAATAAAATAAAATTACAATAATTTCCTAAATAGTTTGTGTTTTATTCAAAATCAACATCGGCCCTTGAAATTTAACCACCCTTTATATATAAAATTTTTCTACAAAGTGACACAACATAAAAAATATTTCAAAGCCAACTATGTGAATATACATGTTGAATAAGCAAAGTGTTAATGCTCAAATTATATTTCCAACACTCCTCCTCAACATATATATTTTACAAACTGATTTTATGTTTTTAAATTTAACAAAGTAACAAATTTATTATGTTTTAATTTAGACAAATTTTTAGTAAATATATCTGCAATCATATCTTCCGTAGGACAGTATTCCAAATAGATTTCCTTATTATTTACTACTTCTCTAATGTGATGATACTTTATATCTATATGTTTGCTGCGATTATGAAATACTGGATTTGTTGCTAATTTTAAAGCTCCTTAATGAGCTTAATTTAATGAATAAAAGACAACTGCTACCCTTAGCGTTCGTATAAAACTATTATACGTGGCGATGGCACGATGGATGGTAGTCTGCACGTTGACTACGAATCCAAAAACAGACCTGGGTTCAACCCCAGTTTCAGACTAAAAATTTTAAAATAAAAATAAACATCTCGCATTTTTCTGATGTGCATTAGTGTGTCTTTGTGTGTCAGTTGTTGTCGGAAGGTTTCAGTGGCGAAGGCATAGTCACTGGTCACTGAACAATACCGGCTTCAGCTGATAGCAATCCACAATCACATCTGAACGCCCTCCTTCGTCGGTATTGTGTACCACCGGCGAAGTAAAATAATAATAAAAATGGCTACTGCTTCACCTCCTGTCGTTTCTCCTACTATCCCTTTCCTATAGTTCCAGCACAATGCTTCGCATGTGTAGGAGTTATCTCCTGAGTGCTGGTCCTAGATAAAAAAAAAAACGGTTCTTTCTTGTCTTTGCATTTTTGAAAACATTTTTTTACACTGTTTAAAGTATGCAAAATTATTTTGTAGCGTTGTTGTTGTAATATGTTCATAAATTTGTCAAAAGTTTCGACGCCTGCTTGTCGACAACATACAAAACAACAGTTGTAAAAAAAAAATGCGCAAATATAATGATATTGTTGTTGTAAATATTTATTTAAATTTAAATTCTAAACAAATTTTTGTTTTGAAAACATTTTTTTTACAAACTGTATGTATATATTTGTTTTATTAAAGCGATTCAAGCCGAATTCTGAGTATTAATAGCATTACCTAAATATTGCGAGGGTGAGTCAATAATTCCGTAATTTTTTTCTATTCCCGCTTAACTGTCTGTCAACACGCAGCTGCCACATAATTCCTAACGAAATTTGAACAAGGTGTGTCATTAAGTTTGTGTTTGACAGCCATTGATAGGGACTGATCTAATAGAAAATTAAAGTTAACTATCATTTCACTATCATTTCATCAAATATTAATCAAATTTTTACTTTTTCGATGATAATATGTATCCGCTACTTGCAAGTAATCACTTACATGTGTAAATGCAGGGTAAAAGATGAACAAATTCAGAAATAAACCTTTATAACTTAAATAATAACTGTTGGAAATATAATTTGAGCATTAACACTTTGCTTATTCAACATGTATATTCACATAGTTGGCTTTGAAATATTTTTTATGTTGTGTCACTTTGTAGAAAAATTTTATATATAGTTTAAAAGAATTTGTCATCAATAAAAGTCATACATGTACATTGTGTTTTGTACATTGCTTTTTATATAAGAACTTTGTGGAATTACTAGAAAGGGTTTGCATCACCACAACTACATTTCAATAGGTTATGGGCCCAGACATACGATTTGGAAGTTGTTGAATTTTTATTGCAAGATTTAAAAAGAAAAAATGGCATCGTCGTCATTATATCAGATAGAAAATCTAGATGAAAGGAATTACGAAACATGGAGTATTCATATGAGAAGTATCCTTATTCATTCTGGTTTTTGGAAGTATGCAAGTGGCGAAGAAGAAGCAGATTCAACCTGGAGTCGTGATAAAATTTTGGAGTGGAAGAGTAATGATGAAAAAACGCTCGCAACAATTTTATTAAGTGTTAAGTCTAACCAGTTGAACCATATTAAAAACATTAACAAATCTAAAGATGCCTGGATTAAACTTAAGGAAGTTTACAAGCCGAGTGGTCCGATGCAAAAGGTTAGCTTATATAAAAAGATGTTAAGTTTGAACATGAAAGACAGCAAAGATATGGCCGAATATTTAAACAGTTTTTGTGAAATTACGGAGAAATTAGCCGATGTTGGAATTAGTATTCAAGAAGAATTATTGGTAGTCATTTTATTGTCAAGTCTTCCGAGAGAGTTTGAAAACTTCGTTATTGCCATAGAAACGAGGGATTCTCTACCAGCGTTAGGAATGCTAAAGGTTAAACTTCTTGAAGAGTATGAACGTCGAAATCAACAAAACAAATCATCTACGATTGAACAAGCTTTTGGTGCAGCCAAAAGAGAAACAGGTTACAAGAAAGGTAATAATAATTTGAATGTTAAAAAGGGAAATTGCTTCATATGTGGTAAGAAAGGGCATTATGCAAATAGGTGCAACGAAAAACGTAATCAAGAAAAAACTTACTCTTTGATTGCAATGGCGAATTCTGAAAAAAGAGATACACAAACATCGACATGGTACATTGATAGCGGTGCTACAAGTCACATGTGTGCAAATCGAAATTTATTTTGTAAATTAGACAGATGCAGTGATAATATAATGTTGCAAATAGAAAATCAATTGCTGCTGAAGGAATAGGAACAGTCAATCTGTTTATAAATAATAATAAAATTGTACTAAAAGATGTTTTATATTCCTCAGATCTGAATGGAAATTTTTTATCTGTCAATAAGGTCGTACAGTATGGTGGCAAAATCAAATTTAATAATAAGGGTGCAATATTTACTGATGCTTACGGTGAAATAGTTTTAAAAGCCCGTAAAGAAGAAAATTTGTTCCAATTTAAAATAAAAATACCGAACGAGAAATTATGTGTTTTACAATCCATTAATGAAACTTGGCATCGTCGATATGGACATTTGAACTATGAAAGCCTGTTTGAGTTGTCGAAGAAAAATATGGTGAATGGTATAAATTTGACGCAGAAACATCAAGATCCGTGCGAAATATGTATGGTTAGCAAAATTCATGCTATAAAATTCCCGAAGAAATCTGAAAGTAAATCTGGTGAGTTGTTAGATTTAATACACTCGGATGTTTGTGGTCCTATGAAAATAGATTCAGTTGGAGGTTCAAAGTATTTCCTCACATTCATAGATGACAAGTCAAGAAAAGTTTTTGTTTATTTTTTAAAATACAAAAGCGAGGTATTTGAAAAATTTAAAAATTTCAAAGAATTAGTAGAACGTCATACAAATCGTAAAATAAAATGTATTCGTAGTGATAATGGAGGAGAATATATTAATAAAGATTTTAATAATTATTTGGAGCAATGCGGAATTCAACGTCAGTTAACGGTACCTTATACGCCGCAACAGAATGGGGTAGCGGAAAGGTTTAATAGAACAATAGTAGAAATGGCTCGTTGTATGTTAGTCGATGCTGGTTTAAAACAAGATTTATGGGCTGAAGCTGTAGCAACAGCAGTTTATTTACGTAATAGATCTCCATCAAAAAGTCTCGATGGAAAAACGCCTTATGAAATATGGACGGGTCGTAAGCCATGTGTAAATCATTTTAAAATTTTTGGTACAAATGCAGTAGTTTTGAATAAAAGAAGAGGAAAATTTGAATCAAAAGGTGCAAATATGATGATGGTTGGTTATTCTAGAGTATCAAAAGCATATCGCTTATATGATAAGAAAACACGAGAAGTTATTGAAAGACGCAATGTTTTATTTAATGAATATAAATTACCCTGTAAAGAAATTAATGATAACATTCAAAATTTTATGGATTTCGAAGCGATTGTAAATAAGAAAGATGTCGATGAACAATTTGAGACAAATAATACCTCAAATCAAGAAGATTTAGAGTATAGCATTGTAAGATCAGTAAATAGCGATATTTCACTTGATGAGGTTGTAGAAACAAATGAAAAAGGTAAACGTGGGCCAGGTAGACCTAAAATTTTTAGTAATGGTAGGCCAGGTCGTCCAAGAAAAATATATCAACAACTGAATAATGCAGTGAAGGAGCAAGTTCCAAAAACTTTAGAAGAGGCATTATCCAGTCGTGAAAGTGAAAAATGGAGAGAAGCTATGAAAAAAGAAATGTCTTTGTTGGAACAAAAAGAGACATGGTCATTAGTTGATTTACCAGCAGGTCATAAAACTATTAAAAGTAAGTGGGTATACACTTTAAAGAAAAATAGTGAAGGTGAAATTGAAAGGTTTAAGGCAAGGTTGGTCGCCAAAGGCTGTAGTCAAAAATACGGCATAAATTACGAAGAAATTTTTTCCCCTGTTATAAGATACGAAACGATAAGAATGATTTTGGCATTAGCAGTTGAGCACAAAATGCATTTGCACCAAATAGATGTAACTTCAGCATACCTGAATGGAGATTTATATGATGAAATTTACATGCAACAGCCTCAAAGTTTTGAAAACAAAAGGTATCCAAATAAAGTGTTACGTCTGCACAAATCTCTTTATGGTCTTAAGCAATCCGGGAGAGCATGGAATTTTAAATTAAATGAAGTTTTATGTAAGATGGGATTTGAAAGTTGCAAAAATGAACCGTGTTTATATAAAAAAATACAAGACAAAGAATTGATTGTAGTCGCAGTTTACGTCGACGATATAATAGTTGGATGTAAAAATAAAGCAGAAATATTAAAATTCAAGTCTCAAATTAGTAAGAAATTTGAAGTATCAGATAAACGTTTATTGGAACATTTTTTGGGGATGAAAGTTGAACGTAACGGTGAAACTGGAGATATAAATATCTGTCAGGAAAATTATATTAAAGATTTGTTACAACAATACAATATGGAAAATTGTAAAACATCATCAGTTCCACTAGAACCAAATTTTCAAACAAAATGCAATGAAAAATGTGAAGAGGTTGATAGCACATTATATCAATCACTTATTGGCTCTTTATTATATTTATCTTTAACGACAAGGCCAGATATATTATATTCTGTAAATAAATTAGCACAAAGAAATACTAATCCACATGTAGAACATTTTAAAGCGGCAAAACAAGTTCTTAGATATTTGAAAGGAACTCAAAATCTTAAATTAAAATTTTGCAAAAGTAATCAAGAGTTAATCGGTTATGCTGATGCAGACTGGGGTGGATGTAAAACTGACAGAAAGTCACATAATGGATACATATTTTATCTTGGAAATTGTGCAATATCTTGGGAGTCGAAAAAACAATCCACAACAGCATTAAGCAGTACAGAAGCTGAATATATGTCTATATCAAATGCAGCAAAGGAAGCAGTATACTTAAGAAGATTACTACAAGAACTTGGTTTCATAAATGAAGAAAGTATTAAATTGAACGTCGATAATCAAGGAGCTTTAAAATTAGCAACAAATCCAGTATTTCATAATCGCAGCAAACATATAGATATAAAGTATCATCACATTAGAGAAGTAGTAAATAATAAGGAAATCTATTTGGAATACTGTCCTACGGAAGATATGATTGCGGATATATTTACTAAAAATTTGTCTAAATTAAAACATAATAAATTTGTTACTTTGTTAAATTTAAAAACATAAAATCAGTTTGTAAAATATATATGTTGAGGAGGAGTGTTGGAAATATAATTTGAGCATTAACACTTTGCTTATTCAACATGTATATTCACATAGTTGGCTTTGAAATATTTTTTATGTTGTGTCACTTTGTAGAAAAATTTTATATATAGTTTAAAAGAATTTGTCATCAATAAAAGTCATACATGTACATTGTGTTTTGTACATTGCTTTTTATATAAGAACTTTGTGGAATTACTAGAAAGGGTTTGCATCACCACAACTACAATTCAATAAACATGAACACCACCTGTTTTAATTAGTTCAAGTTATGGCGATTGCACTGTAATTTGGCTACTTTGTTATACTTTATTTATGAAACAGCTGATTGCCTGAAGAAAAAGTGCGGGCTGTTTCGTGCAAGAAAAACCTCATTTACCCAATTCTTATCTACGGGAAAGCTTTCTGATAAGATTGGAGTAAAAAAACACACCTACTAGCGAAGTATACTTATCAAGTAGAATCAACTAATCAGGTGACTTTTTTGCTTTTTTGTAATTAAAAGAAATTAATGTTTTTTTTTGCTATTGTAGCCATCTATTTTTGACATCCTCAGTCTTTTTTACGGACGATATTGTTAGAAAAATCACATCATCTGAAAAGTAACAATTTTTGGACCTTAAATTAATTTTCTGAAACAAAATAGGAAGTCAAAAAGTTAAGAACAAAGAAAAATCAACATTTCGGTATCGTGTTCAATACTTCGCGCTACAGCAGTAATCTGGGCTGCCTTTCTAAGCATTTGTATGTAATGTCAAAGCATTGTTTAAGTAAATCAATAATACTTTACCAACCTTGCAAATCAGGCATTGTCATTTTAAACTATGTAACAGCGTCGACGTTTACAAACATCAGTTTGCGAAAAACTTAATTTTGGAAAGGAATTAATAAGAATAATAATTATTATTTAATAAAACAAATAAATTTTTAATTAAGATTAAGTATTAATTTCATTGAAATTTTGTACCTTTCTTCTTTAGTCTCCATTGCTTATAAAAGCGTTGTCAATATAAATGATGCTTTTGTTACGTTTATTTGCGCATCAACTGTGCATCTGATGACTTTACGAATGCCATGCTTCGTCAACGTTTGCACAGTTGCGTTTAGGAACATGAAACATTGTCACACTGCAAAGCACCTGACGTTTAGGAAGGCAGCCGTTCTCTTCGGTACACCCATTCTTTGTTTTTTATGGTCTTTACCGGGGACGTGGATGAATGAGCTAAAAAATCAGTTCAGAAACAAAATCAACTGAGCGACAAATTCAACTGAGAATCAAAATCAAATGAGCTAAGTCAACTGATACTACTGAGCTACTGAACGAACTAAACGTACCAGCTCACCAAAAAGAGCTAAACTGACAAGAGCGCTCACTTCAAAGAGCTCATGAACCAAACTCTAACAGCCATACCTAAACAAGAGCGGAAAGCATTTTCTAGCTGTCAAAAATTCTCATGCCCATACAATTTGTATGTAGCATACCGAAATACCACGGCGTCAACGCAACGGCAACGCTTTGCAATTGGAAAATCCGATTTTGACAGTGCGTTTAATAGTGAAGTAAGTTGCAAATAAAGAAGGTGAAAGAAATAAACATAAAAAAATAAAATATATATAACTCATTGTTTAAACTTTTTTTTTATAAAATGCTTCTTTAAAAATCGCAAACACCAACAAACTTTATTGTTAAAATAATCAGGGTTGCTATATTTATTTTTTCGATAACTCTGTTTTTATCGTTTTGACATAGCGTTGCCGCTTTTATTTAGGTATGGCATTTCAGCGTAAAAGCTAAGCGGAAAAAACGTTCCGCTTTCCGCTCTTGTTTAGGTATGGCTGTAATAAATATACTTTGATATCTTCCAACTTTTGTACACTGAACAATATTTTTATTCTCAAATATTGCCAGAGATAACATGTCATTGTTGCATAAAAAAGGATTTCAGAAAAAAATAGTACAGTGTAAAAAACAGTAAATTTGCTTACTGTTCTGGTTGTTCTACATAAAACAGTACAACTGGAAAAAAAACAGTAGACACGAAACGCTCTAAGTCCCCGTCCATACTGTTGAGTTTTCACTGTAAAGGTTTTTTGAATTCTCTTTTGAAACTGCAGCAGTGTCCATACATGAATCTTTTGCTTCATGTTTAGTATTTTTTATTCCTCCCTCCTATCTTCTCTTTTTAATTTTTTTAGACATTTCTCAATACCGAATGTAAATATAAAATAACTACCCTGTGATAGGTGTGAATATTTTTTTTTGGATAGACATTTGAAACACAAGGTATAATTTGAAGCAAATCGGACGCTAAGTAGAAAAATTTTATAATAATTTTATATTTTTTTTTTAAATTTTTGATTAAATTTCACAAACACGTGTAAACTAAAACACGGTAACTATTATTATGATAGATGTTAACAGTATACCAAACGAAAAGAAATAAAATGAAACGTCAAATACACCTCATATCAAAAGATGCAAATAAGAAATTCAACAAAAACTGCATGTACATGAAACAGAGTACATACTTCCACTCCTCTTCCCCTTCTCATCTACAAACTCAAAAGTTTTGCAGCAAATGTTTCAAAGTATGGACGAGGACTAATTGGTTTCGCTGCTTTGTGAGAATGTGCTACACACAGAGAGCCGATCGGCCTACAAAAATTCTTCCTTTTCAGTCGCCGCCGACCGAAGATATGTCTCTTAAGCCGGCGCTAGCCGAAATTTACCTTCCGCTTCGATCCCTGTACATCGATAAACTTAAGGACGGAACTGCGTCAATAAGAGAGAGCATTCCGTTTCGATCCCTGTACATCGATAACCTTAAGGAGGAAACTGCGTCAATAAGAGAGAGCAATCATGCGCAAGGTGTAACCTTTATTCCTGTCATTCTTGATATATATGAACATATATCACGAAAATTATACAATTTTAAAAATATAAAATCTTATATTAACTGAATTTATTTTGGGAATATCCATTTATATATCGAACCCTGTGCACGAAATTATCGTATGTTACAAAAACTAAATTTTACAGGAGAGCGTTTTTATTCCTTTTTTTCATTTTCTTAACAGCATTAGCTGTCACATACGATAAAATGTACATGGTGTTATCTCCATAACTATAACAATTATCGCTATAATACTTTATCAGCAGATGAATTAATGGATTTAGAACTAATTTGCATAAAGAAGTCGATTTGGAAAAAAATGTAACATACGATAAATTCGCGCACAGGGGTCGATATATGATTCTAATTGTGCTTTTTCCCTTATAAACTATATGTGAAATTTATTATTACATACCTTATGATATTCTCATACAGTATGAAAAATATCATAAAGCATTTTATTACAAAATTATTGAGTTGCTTTTGTAATAAAATGCTTTATGATATTTTTCATACTGTATGAAATTAGAATCATATACATAGTATATAATATAAAATCTTATTAGAGAAATTCTTAAAACAAAACAAATTACACAGAAGTAGTTTTTGATTATGTACATACGTGATATATGATAAAAATATACCAAATATGTACAGATATTTGAAATGTAAACGGTTTCTTTTATTTATGTTAACAAAAACCAATGTTAAAAAGAAAATTAGAACTTTAAAAACATTTTAGCAATTTTAATCTGTCTACATGCTACACGTAAAATAAGTATTTCTAAAATTGCTTTAAAAAATTATTAAATTAAAATTTGCTGTTATATTTATATACAGTTTGTAAAAAAAATGTTTTCAAAACAAAAATTTTTTAAGAATTTAAATTTAAATAAATATTTACAACAACAATATCATTATATTTGTGAATTTTTTTTTACAACTGTTGTTTTGTATGTTGTCGACAAGCAGGCGTCGAAACTTTGACAAATTTATGAACATATTACAACAACAACGCTACAAAATAATTTTGCATACTTTAAACAGTGTAAAAAAAATGTTTTCAAAAATGCAAAGACAAGAAAGGACCGTTCGTTTTTTGCATACATACAGTTTATAAAAAAAATTTTTTCAAAACAAAAATTTTTTAAGAATTTAAATTTAAATAAATATTTACAACAACAATATCAGTATATTTGTGATTTTTTTTTACAACTGTTGTTTTGTATGTTGTCGACAAGCAGGCGTCGAAACTTTGACAAATTTATGAACATATTACAACAACAACGCTACAAAATAATTTTGCATACTTTAAACAGTGTAAAAAAAGTGTTTTCAAAAATGTAAAAAGACAAAAAGGAACCGTTATTTTTTTGCATATGTATTGCGTATAATAGTTTTATATGGACGCTAAGAGTAGCAGTTGTCTTTTATTCATTAAATTAAGCTCATAGAATAAACAAATGATTACCCAATTATATATAAACTATGCCAGGAAAGCGACTGAACAAAGACATTACCCAACTGGTGTATTTTAATTACTATAAAGGAAAATCTCACAGAGAAATTGCTAAAATGTTCTCTCTTACCCTAAGGACGGTATATAATGTTATTAACAGTGCTGAAAAAGAAGGTAGACTGGAACCAAAAGAAACACCAGGCAGACCAAAAAAAGTAACTCGGCGAATTGAAAAGAAAATTTTGAAAATGATTGATGAGAATCCACTAGAGGAACTGCACTTAACATCAGTAATGAATGTGGAGTAAGTATCGCTCTCAGAATGTTAGAAATGTGTTACAAAACCATAAATACTCTTCAACGAGTTGTGAGGAAAAAACCTTTGCTATCCGCGGTAAACATTGAAAAAAGGTATAAGTTTGCCATTGAACACATTTCTTTTCCTCCGGAGCACTGGGATGATGTTATTTTTTGTGACGATACGAAAGTGATGCTCAAGTGAAAGTGATGGACGTCAAAAAGTTTCGCGAAAACTCCTGACGGCTTTAGAAAATAAAAATATAATACGCACTGTAAAGTTCGGTAAACTATCCGTTATGGTGTGGGGTTGTATTTCGAGCAAGGGTGTTGGCGAAATAGGAATATTAGTGGATATAATGACCAAGGAAGTCTCCCAGCACAAAGCCCAGACTTAAACCCTATAGAAAATTCATGGGTCCACCCAAAGAAAAAAGTCGGAAAAAGGTCACCAAAAAACAAATAACATTTATTAAAGAAGAATGGGAAGAAATACCTGAAAATTATGATATACCAAAGCTTATCCATTCAATGTCTAGACGCTTAGAAGTTGTAATTAAAGCTAAAGGAGGGCACACCAAGTATTAGCACCCTGAAATCTTTTTTTTACCATTTAAAATAAATTTAATTAAATTTAACACAATTTTGAAAACATTTATTTTACAGCGTAGAAACTGGAAGTATTTTTAAGTTACGATTATTATTTTGTTATTTAAATTAATTTTGTTTTTTTTTTGTGCAAAGTGTTTATAAACATCTTCAATTGAATACATGAAGAAAAAAATTTAATAAAAGTTATATAATTTACTTGCAAACAAGAGTTTCTCTTAAACTTTTTAATTTTTCTAAGTTTTGAAAAGATATTTTTTACAAACTGTATATTGATTGAAAGAAATTTTATCTCGCATTTATAGGACAGTGCTGCATTAAAATTCGAAGAAATTACAGAATGAAAAAATTTTAAATTATGTGTTTTATAATTTAAATGCATGTTATTTAATACGTTATAAAATCAAATAGTTCCCAGAGTAGTTACTTTTTATAATTATGTCATATAATGTTTGTTATTATTTTACTCACCAGAATGATGTCCAGCATCATCATTATCTTCATCATCCAACTGATGATGATCATCCAGGTGGTGATGAATCTGCTCCTTATCCGAGGGACTACTACAGCTACTATCAATATTTCGTATAGTACCCTCTGTCATTGATGAGGCATTCGAATTATTTTGAGTTAAAGTATCTGTAGCTAAGCAGTTATCTTCATAGCCCGTTGACGAAATATCGAAAATCTTAAAACGTTCACGTATTAATTCAGCACATTTCTCAGCCCGAAAGTAGGAATCCAATTCATCCAGTGCCAAAGGACAGATATCATATTGCAAATAAAAGTCTTTTCCCCAACTACCGGTACAGAAAGTGGTACTACTAGAGGAATTGCTGCCACTGTGTGTTCCTTGTATTTGTTGTTGATGTTGAGAGGCAATAGATTTCAGCAGCGAATTACTGCGTGATAATTTTGTAGAATGAGCCCGACGTATAAATGACAAAGACTTCTTGGCTGGTGAAGTTAGTTGATGGGGATGCGGTGGATAATTTTTAACGTTATTCGGGGATGGTGAACTTAAAGAATTATCCGACGACGAAGACATTGAATTTGTTAGTTTTTGCGTAGATTTTAAAAAAAACAAGTTCTTAGGTGGAAAAGCTGTTGGTATTATTGTATTTACAGCATTGGATTTTGTATTCTTTGTAGTATCGCGATTTAAATGACACGTTTGACTGCCACCAAATTTTCGATTAAATGAAACAGATGTTTCTAGATAGGATTCTTTCGTTTTTGAATTATTAATTTCGGTATAGACACCGGACGATGACAACTTTGCGATGTGATCTAATGCTTCACCTTGTTTTAGAGCAATTGCGGGTGACAAATTTTGAGGTAAAGTCTTCGATTTTAGTCGTAAAACACACGGTGTCGATGTAACAAAATTGGTAGACGCTGTTTTTGTTAGAAACGCACTGGTGGTGGTAGTGGAAGTTTGTTTGGTATGTGCGGACGATGAAACTGAAGCTTTTATTTTAGCGACATTGATTACATTTTGTTCAGAGCTTTGCAAAATGTTTGTAGAGGGAACAGCAGTTACTGCTGACGAAGACGTTGCGGAGGGCACTGATAAGATGTTTGTACGCGACCGTGATTTCATCATTTTTATAGGTGTCGATGTGTTGGTTTGCATGCGGCTTATCTCTGAATCATCGTCATCATAATATTCGTTACTGCAATTTTGTATTGGTGTAGATGGTGTAGTTGGAATAGATGTTGTGTTTGTTGTTGTTACATTTGATTTAATAGTCTCATTGGCGATGTCTCTTATTTTAAGAGGGCTTTGTTTGGTATTGGCTTTATGATTTGTTTGAGAGACAGAATTTCGTTTCGTTTGAATTGATGACGTACCAGTTGTTGTACTATTGGTTACCACAATATCGTGTTCGTCATTAAACTGGGTTCTAGGAGCCGGGGAAGGCCATTTATTGTTTTTATGGGAACTGGGAAATTTCGGTATTTCATTTGTATTACTTCTTAATTCTGCTGATATGTTGGTACTTAAGGAGTTTCTTGGCGATTGACTATCATCTAAACCATTCAGTACAACGCCATAACGCTTATTACGTGCTGTAGATTGAGCCTGGGATCTTTGTTTGGCTATAGTAGTGGTAGAATTATTAGTAGTAGCGGGGGATTGGACAGATTTATCGCTTAAGTAATTGAATCTATTCGTTGTTGAGGATTTGCTAGAAGTAGAAGAAGTTTTGATTGTCCTCTTGGTATTGGTTAGTGAAGAGACGGAAGCAACGGTTTCTTTAGTCGCTGTGATTGTTAGACTCCCTTTACTAGATTTAGTTTTCTGCATAGCTACAATAAATTCTGCAGCATCACTGTCATCATCTAAATCGCCAGAAGCATCATCATTTGTTCCTGACAAAATCCAATTAAAACCACATGGAGGAGCCATTTTCTGAGAACTCTTTGAACTACCACTTCTGTAGCCCGAAGATGCTGTTGATGAATTAGAGGAAGTGGTGCTAAATCCCAATGTACTATTGGCTCTTTCAAACAATAGTGTGGTAACTTTAACGGAAGTGGAGCTGTTCTTCGGAGAAATAGGTTGTTGTATATTTATATTCGATTTTAAAATAGCAGAAGATGATTTTTTTACAGTCTTATTGCTGGAATTCTTCAAATCCTTACTGCTACTACAACTACTAGGTAAACTTGACACACTGCCACTGTTGGAACGTTTGTCAACTTCCTCGTTGGTGGTTGGAGTTTTTGACGATAATTCTGTTTCGTCGTCTTCTATGACTAATGGTACGTAAAATGTTGATCTTCTACGTTGTTGTTTCTCCTCGATTGTATTAGATTTTGTGGTGGTTGGAGTAGAAGGTGTAACAGAAGACAATGAGGTATTGGAGCGATTTAGTGAAGAAGTATCGAAAGACCGCAACATGTTTCTTTTTATTTTTTAATAAAGGATATTGAACAATTTTACTATCCTACACATTCTAAAACTTTAGATTCTCACGCGGAAAACACTTTATTATACATAAATATGTATGAATGTACATACATATATGTATATATTATGAAGAATTCCTCAATAATTAAAAGATATGACGCCTCACTTTGTTGATTAGTGTTAACAACTTTACTGTTTCAAACACATAATATAAAACAATAAATTCTCAAATAAATAATAATTTTTATATTTAACATTGGAGTATATATGTAGGTAATTTTAATTATGTCCACTTCCGTTTGCTATTGTATTTATATAACAAAAAAAAATTTACAAAACAAATTGGAACTACACATTTTAACCTATTTTTATTAAATTCTTTTAAACTTTACAACACTACTGCTTGCTATTGTAAATAGATAAAAAAATAAATAAATTCTAACTGCACATTTCAACTTATTTTTATTAAATTCTTTTGAAATTTACAACACACAACACGACTTGCACAAATATATACACACATACTTTACATCTGCCATTGTGTATCCAAAAAGAAAAACTGGCTGTGCAACTTCTTCAAAACCACTACGCAGTTTGCGTGTATACATTGATATTATTTACTGATGTCTGCCATTGGAATTTGGTTAATAATTAATTTTTATTGGCATTCGTACTACACTTCCTCCTGAATTTTATGTATTTACATGTATTAACATATTAATTTAACTTAAATATCACCATTCAATGAAATATCTTTCAAATCTACTTAACCATCACTTCCAACAAAACCTCTCTTATTGAACAACCGCACTCAACTAAAAAGCAATTGAAATTGCGCCACTACTTCACTCAATTCTTTTAATATTTTTGAGTACTAAATTTATAAAGAGAATATAAAAAACAAAAGTGTGTGTGTGTGTGTGTGTAAGATCATTAATTTAACTGGATGCAGCGTTGCCATAATTTTTTTTTATAATAACTGAAAATTTACAAGAAGAACTGAATTTTCATATGAAAAAGGGCACATAAAAAACAAAAAGTATAATTTATTTCATTTGTTTTATTAAAATAAAAGAAAATAACACAACAAATCTATACCAAGCTTTCTGTCAAAAAAGTATAATTTATTTCTTTTTTTTTATTAAAATAAAAAAACTTAACACAACAAATCCATAGCACGCTTTCTGTCAGAGAAGTTGTATTAGTTTATTTGATGTTGGAAGTTACAGGAGAGATTACAGAGTTAAAGTATAACTCTGCATTCTACTTTTGTAACGTCACAAGCAGCAACTGGTCAGCTGATAATGATAGCCAAAAATTACTATTTATATTTTATTTCCAATGTCAATTTTGTAAAATATGAGTAGAGCGATCAGAGAGTGAAGAATTAAAACACGTAGGAGTTTGAACTTATAATTACTTAAAACCAGCGTTTAAAAAACTGCAGTCAATGTAGCAGAAGTCGTAAGTTTTTTCTATTTTTTCGACTTCTCTTTTTGTCACTACACAAACACAACCTGTTGTTTAAGTTAATGGCTTCCTAAAATACGAAGAGTCGAAGTCTAAGAAAAATAAAAAACCGAAATGTTCAAACAGTTGTAGTTGAAGTACAACCAAAAAAACGAAAAGTTCAAACAGTTGTAGTTGAAGTACAACCAAAAAAACGAAAAATTCAAGAAGTCGTAGTTGTTGTAGAATTTAAAATGTTGAAAGAAATACAATCTTCGGTTATCAGTCCAATATATTATTATTTTATTTATTATTATTATTATTTTAAAATTCACATGCATACATATTTATGTATGTGTTGTATGTATGCAAAAATAACAGAAAAAACACACAATGTCTTTAATGCTTTAACTTCGGAATTTATCAAAAGTTGTAGTCAGTCAAAAATAAGAATGATCGAACATGTCAACTTCTGTAGTACCACGTTGTGTTTACTTTTATATTTTTAAAGTCTACAAAAACTACGACTTCTTGCGACTTCTTCTTTTTGTATTATACTTCAACTACAACTGTTTGAACTTTTCGTTTTTTTAATTTTCTTTGACTTCGACTCCTTGTATTTTAAGTAGCAGAAGCAAAAGTAGTAGACAAAGCAACTCCACATATCAGAAGTTTTTAAACGCTGCTTAAAACTAATGCAATAAAACATAAAGTTACTAGATTATATACATATAAAATGTCAATAATTTCTTTAAAAGTATGTCTCAAATTTTTAAGTTACATTAAACAAATTTTACAGAAGAAGCAAAACACTTTCACTAATTTTTATGCTTGGCTAAAAGCTTTTAGAATATAATTGATAAAAACGTTATTTCTAATTATAGACGTGTAAAAATTTTCAGGCACATGTATTTTGATACTGCGCATCGAATTTGAGGTTTTTTTTTTTTTATAAATTAGGGCTTTTGTGAAGTGATATGACGAAAAGTAGTCTAAAAGTCCAAGCCCGATAATTTGGTATTCGTTACAAAATACCAGCATTAATTACTTTGTGCCTATTGCTTTTTTGTATGTATGCTCATAAATCTAAACCATTGGGTCACATAATTTTTATGACTGAAGCAAAAATTGGTGATATTATTCGTTCGATAGTTCAGTTTTATGTCATATATATGCTATACAAATTTGTATATCTTTACGTGTGGACAAATTTAAAAGAACCATGACTGGAATATAATTAATTTATATAAAATATATAAAATAACTACATAAATACATAAATGAATGTACGGTGATATGGTTTTTTCTTGTATTATTAAATAAAACTTTAATTTTTGTTATTGCTTTCTATTTCATTTTTCAGGTTCTAATTAATATTTTTAATGTAATATAAGTATATACATAAATGATTTCACTGTCATTTGTTTGTAAACTAAGGATTATTCGTATTATGAAATGAAGGATTAATTTTTTCTAATTTTTGATAAAAGATGTACTTACGCTTTGTATTTAAGTAACGTGTTTAGTTTTAATATAAATAAAAATATGAAATTAAAAGTGAAAACCGTTAATAAATTTATTTATTTCGAAAATCAGAAACTACAAGATCATTAAACTGAATTATCTAATTAACAATTTTCTATATATGGATGTGTACATTACAATAATTCTGATAAATTGTTAAAACATACACTGTTAGTGATAGCCATGAGTGTTACTTTTATTTATAACAAATTTCTTTAAAGCGAAAAAGTTAAAAATGCAGATATAAAAATTTAACAAAAAAATTTTCTTAAAATTTTTTTATTTTGAATATTATATAGACCCAGAAAAGACAAATTGTTTGTGGACAGCAGTATTATCATATATACAGTTTGTAAAAAAAATGTTTTCAAAACAAAAATTTGTTAAGAATTTAAATTTAAATAAATATTTACAACAACAATATCAGTATATTTGTGAATTTTTTTTTTACAACTGTTGTTTTGTATGTTGTCGACAAGCGGGCGTCGAAACTTTGACAAATTTATGAACATATTACAAGAACAACGCTACAAAATAATTTTGCATACTTTAAACACTGTAAAAAAAAATGTTTTCAAAAATGCAAAGACAAGAAAGAACCGTTCGTTTTTTGCATATTTATTGCGTATAATAGATTTATACGGACGCTAAGGGTAGCAGTTGTCTTTTATTCATTAAATTAAGCTCATAGAATAAACAAATGATTACCCAATTATATATAAACTATGCCAGGAAAGCGACTGAACAAAGACATTACCCAACTGGTGTATTTTAATTACTATAAAGGAGAATCGCACAGAGAAATTGCTAAAATGTTATCTCTTAACCTAAGGACGGTATATAATGTTATTAACCGTGCTGAAAAAGAAGGTAGACTGGAACCAAAAGAAACACCAGGCAGACCAAAAAAAGTAACTCGGCGAATTGAAAAGAAAATTTTGAAAATGATTGATGAGAATCCACTAGAGGAATTACACTTAACATCAGTAATGAATGTGGAGTAAGTATCGCTCTCAGACTATTAGAAAAGTGCTACAAAACAATAAATACTCTTCAAGAGTTGCGAGGAAAAAACCTTTGCTATCCGCGGTAAACATTGAAAAAAGGTATAAGTTTCCCATTGAACACATTTCTTTGCCTCCGGAGCAGTGGGATGATGTTATTTTTTGTGACGAAACGAAAGTGATGCTTTACTACCATGATGGACCTCAAAAAGTTTGGCGAAAACACCTGACGGCTTTTAAAAATAAAAATATAATACCCACTGTAAAGTTCGGTAAACTATCCGTTATGGTGTGGGGTTGTATTTCGAGCAAGGGTGTTGGCGAAATAAGAATATTAGTGGATATAATGACCAAGGAAGTCGACCAGCACAAAGCCCAGACTTAAACCCTATAGAAAATTCATGAGCCAAACAAAGAAAAAAGTAGGAAAAAGGTCACCAAAAAACAAATAACATTTATTAAAGAAGAATGGGATAAAATACCTGAAAATTATGATATACCAAAGCTTATCCATTCAATGTCTAGACGCTTAGAAGTTGTAATTAAAGCTAAAGGAGGGCACACCAAGTATTAGCACCCTGAAATCTTTTTTTTACCATTTAGAATAAATTTAATTAAATTTAACACAATTTTGAAAACATTTATTTTACAGCGTAGAAACTGGAAGTATTTTTAAGTTACGATTATTATTTTGTTATTTAAATTAATTTTGTTTTTTTTGTGCAAAGTGTTTATAAACATCTTCAATTGAATACATGAAGAAAAAAATTTAATAAAAGTTATAAAATTTACTTGCAAATAAGAGTTTCTCTTAAACTTTTTAATTTTTCTATGTTTTGAAAACATTTTTTTTTACAAACTGTAAATATTTATCTTATTTTTGAAGTTTTTGAGATGAGAAACAGATTAAAAGATTTTTTACTTCAAAAAAATATTTCTATATATTTATGTAGTTCTTATATGCACAGTCTTTATTTAAAAAGGATGGTTTAAGTAAACTAATTATATATTTTTATTGGTTGAGCTATAATTAATTAGTGAATATGGGCATTAATTGAAGTGCTTGTTAACTAAACCTGCAAATAAAAGTATTTCCCAACTATTGAAATTCTTCTCAATTTTCATTCCTTCGAAAATTCTACAAATGGATAACGAATATAATTTAGTGGGAGAAAAAATATAGAATAATTTTTGGAAATCATTTTGAATGCAAATCGTTTCAATGCTTCTGTAGTTTGCTCGTGAAATAAATCATGTGTACTGTTTTGCAGAAACAATTTTCTCACAAAGAACAAAACAAGAAGCAAATTAGGTATACCGACATTGCGTGGTATTTTAAAGACTTATTAGGTTAGGTTAGTAGGCTGCTGAGGAAGACGGCTCGACGGGACATATTGAAACAAATTGATCGTAACTGCAGAGGTATTACATCTTATGCTATTTTGTGCAATATTAAAAAAACCTTTTATTGTTATACTTTAAACAAAATACGTATCAATAAAATAAAAAAAAATTTACTGATGTTTTGTAGATTTCTGCAACAAAAATTGGCAACATTGGTGGACATTCAAATCAAACTTCGCAACAGAGTTGCCAGTATTTCTTATTTATCCCCAAAGTTGGGGATTTGCCAACTGTTTTGGGGAAGATAAAATTCGTTTGGCGATAGAGGGATTTCAGTAAATATTATTATCGATAATTTTTTTAAAATTATGTTTGATAATTTTGGTATTAGCACCAAATGCAATATGCATATAAACCAGCTAAACCATGTAACAAACATAGATAAATAATCGTACTCAATTTTGACCAACGTTGAATAAATTAAAGAATTGTTACATAATTGGTACATCAATACAAGTTGACGAAGTGGAATATACATCCCTTTCCTAATTGGGATAATTACTTAGGCAACGTGCTTCCAACAAATCTACATATGTGAGTTTTGTGTAAAGGTGTACAGTTTCCACCATGCCCCGCAACATTTTATTTCAAAGAGCTTTCTGAAGCATTACTGCTTATAATTATAATCCTAACAATATTGCTACAATGAACTTAACAAAAACTTACACTTTTTCACTCAAACATTCATTCTTTTAAAGGCTGATGAATTTACGGTTGCGGTGTCTGAAGTAGTCGGCACGTTGACCACAACACCAAAAAAATTTCCTGGGTTCAACACCAGTTTCAGAATCATAAAAACATTTCGCATTTTTCCTGATGTGCATTTGTGTGTCTTTGTGTCAGTTCTTGTCGGAAAGTTTCATTGGGGAAGGCATAGTCACTTGTTATTGGCTTCAACTGTATCCAATCAGCAGGCACATCACAACTTCCTCCTTCGTCGGTACTGTGTAGCACCGGTGAAGTAAAATAATTACTAAAAATGGCTACTAAAAACCAAGCTTCAAAAAAATTCAATATGTCTCCTTGACATCAGAGACGCTACAACACTGGTATGAAACAAAGAACGTGCAAAAGCAGAGTTGTAAGACAGTGAAGTTTCACCTCCTGTCATTTCTCCTACTATACATTTCCTCTAGTACCAGCACAATGGATCGCATGTGTAGGGGTCATCTCCTGAGTGCTGGTCCAAGATAAAAAAAAAACAGGTGACTGATATTCTAATGAACATTTCTGTTGATGTTTCTTGATAACTTTTGAGAAATAAAATCGCCTACGTCATAGCCCTCAACTTAAATGATTTTTGGCAAACAATATGTGTGAAAAATAGAAAAGCAAAATTTGATTTTGTAAGCTCAGTGTTACTCAATCAACAAAAAGAAATTACAAAGACGCGTAGTTGCTAAAAGCTAAGATATTACAATAGTGGGCCCGCGTATTTTGAAAAACTTGATACTTAAATATGTTGATGTTTAGTACAAATATAAATAGAATCAATAGAAATGTTTATTTTTGGAAGAAACAATTTTTTTGATATTTGGGGACCTTTGAGAATATTTTCAAATTTGTTGGTGGATGCCACGAAAGAGTATCTGGCAGCGCTGCTTCCCAATACCTTTAAGCGGCTGACACACGCATCAGTATTCAGCTTCAATATTTGCCTTTGTGTTAGTATATGTATTGAAGCCTCCGACACACTACGTCAACATTTCTCATCAATGTTCATTTTTTTGGTTCTTTCAAGCACAAAATATACAGAAGCGTGAGCTGGGGGTCTGAAAAAATTTTAAATCAGCTTTTCTTCAAAGACAAAGAGACAAATATACAATTTCACGAAAGATGAAAAGTAAACATAAGCCAGATTTTGTGCATAAGAACAAATTTATAATTTCTTGTGGTTTTATTGGTTTTAATTGTGTTAATATTATAGGTAAAAACATAGTGAAGCTTGTTTTAATAGTGTTTTGTGTTAATATAGCAAAAAAAAAACATAGCGAAGCTAAAAAATTACCAAAAAGAAATTTGTCAGTATTTTGGTGTTTTGTAGTGAAAAATTTTGTTAACATAAGCCACAATTTGTGCATAAGAACAAATTTATAATTTCTTGAGGTTTTCTTTGTTTTAATTGTGTTTTTATAATATAATAAAAAACCATAGTGCAGCTTATTTTAATGGTGTTTTGTGGTTCTAATCGTGTTTTGTGTTAATATAGCAAAAAACATAGCGAAGCTAAATAATTACCAAAATGAAATTTGTTGTGCATAAGCCAATAAAATAACATTTTAGTGATCTTGTGATTTTTTGGTATCTATTTGTTTTAATAAATGAAATTAATTTTCATAGTACATAATTTTCATAACACAAAACACCACATTGTTGTGTTTTGTAACCACAGATTCCTATAACCTATGTTTGTAACATTGTCGTGCTAAAAATTGCGAAATTGTGAGCATAAAGTAGATGAAAAATACGGCTAATTTTCACATCTAGAAAATAAAAATCAAAACATAACAACAATATTGAGGAATTTAGAAGAAAAAGGAATCACCGAACAGAGTTAGGGGGTAAAAGAGACAGCATATCTCTTGATGATGTCTCTTTCTCTGCTCGTTCGCTGCTTTGAACTGACACTTCTGTATATTTTGTGCTTTCAAGTGCAAACAAATACAAGTTACCGTCGGCAAAATACATATCTATTTATTTATCAAAACCATTTTGATATTCGTCAAGATCACACAGAGCGTATATGTGTGACTATTTTTCGCACACAATTACAAATATTGAAGCTGAACATTGATCGTCTGTCAGGCGGTTTAGCGAATGCTGCATGATCAATGGGCAACTTCAATATTTGTCATTGTGTGCGATATTTTATAAAAAAAAGTCACACTTATACGTATAGTCACTGGTATATGAACAATACCGCCTTCAGCTGATAGCAATCCACAATCACATCAGAACGACCTCCTTCGTCGGTATTGTGTAGCACCGGCGAAGTAAAACAATAATAAAAATGGCTACTGAACCGAAGCTTCAACACTGCTATAAACAAAGAACGTGCGAAAGCAATGCTGCAAAAATAATTGATTAAGCTTCACCTCCTCTCGTTTCTCCTACTATCCCTTTCCTATAGTTCCAGCACAATGCTTCGCATGTGTAGGAGTCATTTCCCAAAAGAAAAATATGTGTGACTATTCTATATATTATATTTTATACAAAATATTATAAAAAATAAAAAATTTTTATAAAAATAGTCACACTTATACGTATATGTGTTACTCTTTTTAAAAATATAACGCACCCAATGACAAATATTGAAGCTGAATATTGATCGCCTATCATTCGCTTAATATTCCACTCACGTAAAAAGCTCTCTTTGAGTAGTAAAGTAATTAAACCACGTCCAGACGCCGTTTATTTTTATGCCGACGCTTCATTTAATTGATATAAAAATAAAAAGTTGTGTAATACTCATTCTCACTTTTCCACCTTTACATTAAAATAAATTTTTATAACATAGAAGTAAGCAAGAAATACAAGACAATATAAAAAATAGAAAATAGACAATTGATTTGATTTTTTTTTTGCGTAAACTATGACAGGCCGTTTCAGAATTGACTTCTGCAACATACGTGGTTTAAGGGCAAATTTTTTCTCTGTATATGCCCACGTTTGTCTCCATCGGCCGGATGTTTTCGCCTTAAGTGAAACCCAGGTGTCTGAGGATGCTGATCCACAGGATTTTCACATACCTGGGTATCACCTCCTATCCCTCTTTATTCTTCATAGGGGCCTTGCAATATATGTACGCAATGAAGTTGTGTACCAGTGCCAGCAATCCTTAGGCACGAATGATCCTGAATTTAGCTGTCTATGGGTTAAATTTAAAATCAGGGCACATCTTTTGCACTTCGGGTTTCTTTACAGAAGCCCAAATATGGAAAGGGATAAAACTATATACAACTTCGATGCCCTTTCCGACACTATATCGGAGATCCTCGAAAATTACCCGAACAGTGAAATCGTTATTGCTGGTGATTTCAATGTTCATAACTTATCGTGGCTCCGCCATTCGAGCCATACGACTCCAGAAGGCCAATATGTTGAGCTATTCGCAGCGCACAACCACCTTGCGCAATTAGTGAATGAACCAACACATATTCCGTGTGTTGACGGGCACCAACACAACACCCTCGACCTTTTTCTCACTTCACACCCTGACAAGTATGAAATGAAAACTAGCGCACCTCTCGGAAATTCGGATCATTGCACCATTTCTGCCTCCTTTTCGTTTGCGGAACTTCTTAACGTTTCACGGCCAGCTACGAAACGTTTAAAATATATTTTTGAAAAGGCACGTTGGGCTGAGCTCAACGATTTCTTTCGGCATTTCAATTGGAAGCTCTGCTTCCTTGACAATGACGTCAATGCCATGGCAGAAATGGTTGAAAATATAATATTGCTCGGTATGAAAATTTTCATACCATCGAAGCAAATTTCGATTAAACCCAGACCGAAGTCATGGTTTAATCAGACGTGCAGACTTGCAGTCAGATCCAGAGAGGAAGCATTTAATATCTGGCGGAATGACAAAAACGCGGATACTGATGCGATGCGCAAAAGGGCGAGATCTTCGTGTGCCAAAGTGCTAAGACGTGAAAAAGCTTTGTACGAGCAGCGTTTTTGCACCAAAGTTCTTACTGCCCAACGGGGCAGTAAAAGCTTTTGGTCTTTCGTAAAAAGAGTGAAGGAAAATGCTAGTTCTTCAATTCCGGCTCTTTTGAAGGATGATCAAATATTCACAGACCCGGTTGAAAAAGCTAACCTCCTAGCTGAAATGTTTGCAGGTAATTCTCACCTGCCGGAGAGCAATCAACCACTGCCCGCACCCGAACGTGTATCCGTAACTATGCCAAAGATATACTTTCGAGCTCGTGCAGTTAAAAGGGTTCTAACGAACCTCAACATAAACAAGTCTCCTGGGCCGGATGGAATTCCTGCACTGGTCCTGAAGTAGTGTTCTTCGACGTTATCACGTCCTTTGGCAATCCTTTTCAGCACTCTGTACTATACAGGTCAATTCCCATCGTGCTGGAAGGTTGCAAATGTAACGCCGATCCCAAAAAAGGGTGAGGCAAGCAAACCTGAAAATTACCGCCCAATCGCAATCTGTTCCGCGATTTCCAAAGTGATGGAAAGTATGGTGAACTTTCACCTAATGAAATATTTAGAGTCCAACAATTTACTGAACGACCGTCAATACGGCTTCCGTCGGGGGCGCTCTACGGGCGACGTACTAGCCTTCCTCTCGGAAAAATGGTGTGATTCTATTCACCAGTTCGGCGAAAGTAAAGTCGTGGCTCTGGATATTTCTAAAGCATTTGATAGAGTGTGGCATGGGGCACCTCTGTCCAAACTTATTGCTTTTGGTGTCGGCGATATCTTCTCTCGATTTATATCGAGTTTTCTCAGGGATCGCGCTTTAAGAATTGTTATAGACGGGATCTCATCTAATGAGTATAAGATAAATTCAGGGGTACCGCAAGGCTCCACTCTTTCTCCTAGCCTATTTCTAGTCTTTCTAAATGACCTCCTATGTCAAACTTCCAACCCTATCCACTCTTTCGCAGATTACAGCAGCCTTTCTCACTCATATTCATTTAGTCGTAGACCAACATCGACTATGATCACTTCGCTGAGGCAGAATATGAGTGACTCATTGAATTGTGACCTCATGAAAATATCGCAATGGGGTCAGGCAAACAGGGTCGATTTCAATGCTCAAAAGACCCAATGCAGCATGCTTACACATCGACGCATGCCCGATGACGCTGCGTCATCTGTAATTATGGGCGGTATAAACATCGAGGAATCAGAAGCTCTCGATGTTCTTGGCATGAAAATTCAGTGCGATGTTCGATGGACTGAGCACATTTTTCAGGTCTCAAAGGAAGCATTCAAGTGCCTCGGTTTTTTAAGACGGTGCAAGACATACTTCACCCCATCTGATCTTCTCACAATTTATACTGCCTACATCCGACCGAAAATTGAATACAACTCTCATGTGTGGGCCGGTGCTTCAAAGACTATTTTGAAGTTACTCGACCGTGTACAAGAAAGGGCGAAGAAACTCATAGGAGACAGTACGGTAGCCAACTCTATTGACTCTCTTGAGCATCGTCGCAACGTGGGGTGCGTTTCGTTGTTCTATCGTTACTATAATGGGATGTGTTCTGATGAAATCAGGGAACTTGTTCCCGAAACCCGATCATTCACACGCACGACGCGTTCATCATTAAGAGCACATCCATTTGTGGTCAACTTGGCAGCGAACCGCACTACGCATTACGGGGAGAACTCATTTTTCGGCCGAACATCGCGTATGTGGAACAAACTCCCTGCCGAGGTCTTTCCTGTCACTTATGACGTGGGAAAATTCAAATCAAATGTTCATTCACATTACTCCCTCTATCCTCCTTCCCATAACCTGATTTCCTAGTTCCAGCACAATGCATCGCATGTGTAGGGGTCATCCCCTGAGTGCTGGTCCAAGATAGAAAAAAAAAAAAAAAGAAAGAAAAGATAACAGAATCTGACAATACACAAGTTGTAAAATTTTGTTTGTGTAACCTATCTGGCTGAGAACCACTTGATGTTCAGCTAGTTCCCGCCGTCCCAAAATTATATTCAGCTCTCTGGCAACAGCTGTTTTCGATTATATGTATTTATTTCAACAATTATGTGTGCAAAAAATAACAGTTTTATATTTTTAATAGAATATGGAATAATTACAAGACTTACAGGTAATTTCTTATTTATTAAAGCTACAGGGTCGGTTTATGTTAGTTTTTCCAGTTTATTTTTGTATTTTGGACCAGCACTGAGGGGATGACAATGACAATGTTATGCATTGTTTTTTTTTTATCTGGGACCAGCACTCAAGAGATGACCCCTACACATGCGATGCATTGTGGTGGGACTATAGGAAAGGGATAGTTAGAGAAATTACAGAAGGTGAAGCTTAATTAATTATTTTACAGCTCTGCTTTTGCACGTTCTTTGTTTGTAGAAGTGTTGAAGCTTCAATTTAGCAGTCCTTTTTATTATTATTTTACTTCACCGGTGCTCCACAATACTGACGAAGGAGGGCGTTCTGATGTGATTGTGGATTGGTATCAGCTGTGGAAAGGGACAGTGAAAGAGGTGACAGATTTTTTTTTTTTTTTTTTTTTTTTTTACACAATATATACATATTATTTATTGAATCTTCAAAACCAATTGAACTAACAATAAGTATTCAAATCTTAAGAACTAATTGCTAATTATTATTAAGTACAGCCTAGCTGTACAAAATTATTTATTGCTCGTATAGTTTTATTTCCGCGTCTACTACGTTCGGGCTAGGGAAAGAGTATCCCTTCTTTTCAATCGAATGAACCCTCTTTCGCTTAAAATATTTCGGGCTAGTATATTTGGATGATCTTGGAGTTTGGTTAGGTATGACGTTGCGTATGTTGTTATCTCTTGTTTGACTGTCGGAATATTTAAATCCTTGTGTATGTTAGAATTTATTATATAGCACGGCGCATCTGTTATCATTCTCAGTATTTTGTTTTGACACCTTTGAATTTTTTCTATATTGGAAGCTGAGGCAGTGCCCCATAGCTGGATACCATAGCTCCATATTGGTTTTAAAATTGCTTTGTAAAGCAAAAGCTTACAGTCCAGTTTTAGCACAGAATTTCGACCAATAAGCCAATTTAGTTGAGTTGCTTTTAATTTCATTTGAGTTAATTTTGCATCGATGTGCTGTTTCCATGTTAGCCGTCTATCAATGTGCATCCCTAGATACTTGACCTCCAAACGTTGAGGTATTAACTGGTTGTTGATCAGAATAGGAGGACATGTGTCTCTGCGCAGGGTGAAGGTTATATGTACGCACTTATTCTCATTAACTTTGATTCGCCATTTTTTTAGCCAGCTTCCCAGCTGCGAAGTTTGGTGCTGTAGGCGACGAGATGCTTCGTCAGCACATTCGTGAATGCTTAAGAAAGCTGCATCATCGGCAAAAGTTGAGGTGTGGATGTTCGCGACTGTAAAGGAGGGAATTCCTCTGAACACTACTTCAAGATAAAAAATATCTTAATGAAATTTTCATAGCTAGTTATGAATCGGTCAAAAATAAATAAATAAAATAAAACAAATTATTGAAAACTGCAGGTCTTGATCAATTTTATGTGCGATATAAAAAAAATTAAATAAATTGCATTGCATACATTACACGTAGCGTATCGTATCGTATTGCATTACATTTCTTATGGGATCGTTCTCATTATACTTTGTAGACAAAGCGACCTCTGTATTGTCTCCCCATCACACCAATGCAATCTTATGTTCTTGGTCGAATGCGCAATCCAAATTATGTCGAAGTAATTTTGTTTTTAGGTCTGCGCCAACTAGTCTGTTTACGCGAACAGTGTCAGTCGCACAATAAACTTTTTTTCAGAACGCAAAACAAATGGTATTTGGTGAAAAAGTTACCGAAATGAACAGTATATTATCTAGGATACTCACGAACAGAGAACAGTCTCTTAGCCAAGCTAGCACCTAGGCCAAACACTCCATCATATGTATCCGATTATGTACCATATGGTTAAAATTGATTGTCAAACACTTTCGATGAATGCAAACTTCTATATTGTATCCCAAGTGAATTGTCATCCCCTGATAAGCTATTTGTAACGACGACGGCTGCTAATTATTGCGATGCTTCTTATTTAGGGGCACAACATACAGAGGCACGAGGCAGTAAATGCCAAGTTCTTCAGTCCGACTGTGGTAGTTATTGCCACTCCTGCACGTGGTGCCCCTGCTTTCAGCTAAAGATGGCGGATCTAGAGAGGAAAACGTGATAAAACCCGTAATCCCATTGCCAGGATGGATTAGTCAACAATAGCCAAACAAACAAAATTAGGTGCCTTCAGGTAAATCTCCATCACGCTAAGTCCGCCTCGGATGTCCTAGTGAGGAGATTTAACACAGAAATCTTGAATTTCGCTTTCCTCGGAGAACCTTGGCTGCGAAGCGACCAGTGACTATGACTTCCCCACTGAAACCTTGCAACAACAACTGGCACAAAGCCACACAAATTCGCATCAGAAAGATGCGAGATGTTTTTAAGAGTGTGAAACTGGGGTTGAACCTAGGAAAATTCTTCGTTTTGTAGCCAACGTGCAGACTACTTCGGCCATATTGATAATACAATAGAAGGTAACCTTTACTGAAGGAGGTACCTGGCAAGATAAACTCATAGATTCTGAGTATGCTAAGATCTAGGACGATCTGCTTTGAGTTGGCATACACGACTAGATACATCAGGGCTACAAGAGGCTGCCTTAGGGAGGGGTCCTATAACCTCTTCTATGGACTGTCGTGATCAATGAACTTCTCCACAAGCTGAGTTGAAGAGGGCGGTCAATCTCAGATGCCCTATACTTGATGAAGTAACACTACAATACTCCGGTAAAGGGTAGTATTTGGGCGTAACGCTGGATAAGACGTTCACCTTGAACGCACATCTTAAGGAGTCTCTTTGGTAGAACTTGGGGTCTGAATACCAGAATGACTTTCTGGACATACAACTCTGTGGTGAAACCCATGGTGACCTATGCATCTTTGGTGTGGTGGCCGAAGGTCGGGCAGAGAACGGCTAGGGACATGTTGGGTAAACTACATTGGACCGTCTGAATTGGGATCGCCGGGGCAATGAGGATTTGTCCGACTTATGCAATAGGCGTTCTTTTGGGCATTCCGCTACTTTAGATCATGATGGAAAAGGAGGCAAGCGCCGGTGCCCCAAGATAGAGGGCATTTCGGCGCTCAAGAGTTGGGACATCAGGGGACGTTTGAGGATCTTGCGGGACTGTCTACATACGGCAATTCTCCACAGCGATGACATGTCATCACCAAGAATAGTTCCCTTACGGAACTTCTGAGTTGATAACAACGACCGTGAGGACTGGACGACCAACTCTATCAACTTGGATGGTAGAACAGGAACGGGAACCAACGGGTCCCGATTCAGAAAATCGATTCCAATGGGTGTACACTAGGGCGGGTCGATTTGTATGGAGGCAAAAAAATCGCTCAAATTACAAGGAAAATCGTATTCTAGGGATCAAAATAAGAAACTTTGCCGAAGAAACCATACCCCTACAATTTTGATGTCCCGACTTTTGACCCGAAGGGTACAATTTTGAAAAATCTCACTTTGACTCATTTAGAGTTCCTCAATCGAGTCAAAATGTATGACCGACCCCCACTAACTTTGGAGGGCCGACCCACCTATGCCAGTGGCACACCCCCTGGAACAACCCCTGGGGGTTCCCCATACAATTATTTCAAAAAATCACCATTTTTGGCACTTTACAAGAAAAAAATCAGCGAAATGGCTATGTTTTTTTATTTTTGGAGTTTATTTTTCTCTTTAGAAATTTATTTAGTCAGAACATATGTAAATGAAACAGGAATCTTGTGTTATTTTTGGGTTAAATAATGGTAATCCCTGATAGCTAGGTAATAAAATATATCTACCATGTGTTTACAATATGTAGCTGTATGCAGTAAAATCAGGTACGCATATGTACTATTTAGTTTTAAGGTTCTCATTTTTTTTTTTTTTTTTTTTTTTTTTATCTGGGACCACCACTCAGGAGATGACTCCTACACATGCCAAGCATTGTGCTGGAACTTTTAGGAAAGGGATAGTAGGAGAAACGACAGGAGGTGAAGCTTACTTATTTTTGCACCTCTGCTTTCGCACGTTCTTTGTTTATACTTTTAGCAGTGCTGAAGCTTCGGTTCAGTAGCCATTTTTATTATTGTTTTACTTCGCCGGTGCTACACAATACCGACGAAGGAGGGCGTTCTGATGCGATTGTGGATTGCTATCAACTGAAGCCGGTATTGTTCAGCGACCAGTGACTATGCCTTCGCCACTGAAACCTTCCGACAACAACTGACACACTAATGCACATCAGAAAAATGCGAGATGTTTATTTTTATTTTAAAATTTTTGTCTGAAGCTGGGGTTGAACCCATGTCTGTTTTTGGATTCGTAGTCAACGTGCAGACTACCATCCATCGTGCCATCGCCACCCTCAGTATTTAAGTCCAATTTTTTATAATAAAAATTCAATATTTTACAACTACTCAAATCGTAAGCTACATAGTTTAATATTGAACAATCATCATGTTACAATGAATCCACCATCCTGTACACCGCAAGATGAAGCCACAACAACTATCGAAAACCCAATGAGTCATATACCCAAGCATGATGTTACTGTTTTTGGTGTGTCTACTAATTTGAGTGATCTTGATTTACCTACCCATCTGGATATCTTGAGATATTATATTTACTTGAACGTGCTAAAATAGACCAAAAAAAGTTTTCTTACAAATCATTCACTATTGAAGTACAAAATAAGTTGATTGAAATTTGGTAAAAACTTGGTATGGAAATAATCGCGAAAAATTGTGTATATATTAAATTGAATAGATTGCTTGAAAAAATCAAGAACAAATCAATAGCAAAAAAGAAAAACCCAAAATTTCCACAGTTTCTAAAATCTCTGGAAACAATTTTTTATATTGGAACATGTAAATGCGATTTGAAGGCAGCTCCATGTGCATGCGGCTTAGTTCCAGAACGCCTCAAAGAGTTTATGCAAGATCAAAATAATCAGAGAAGACTAACAGTGGCTGCATTTATGATGGAGCAACGTCTATGTCAGCAATGCCAACATACCAAGATCCCGATGATTCAACATACGCACCGCCATCGGTCAAGAAGATATGGATAGACACAAGTTCACAATACACAGAAAGATACGATTGTTTTAACTTTGCCTTGATATGTGACAGATTTGGTGTGCCTGATAGAGTAGCATCAGCATTAGGAACCGCTCTTTTCCAAGATTTAAAAATGAAAGATAAGCATGGCGTTTTCATTCGATGGCAGAAAAGATGATATTTTAACGAGACATAAAATTGATGAGAAGTATCATACTAGGATGGTAAAAGAACATCATATTGTTATTTTGAGAGAACCGAATTCTGAATTGATTGGTTACGTAAGACTGGAACATGAAATCGCTGAATACAAAACAACCAAATTAAATGATATTTTCAACGATAAAAATATATCACTGGATGCATTAATTGGCATACGGTGAGCCAACAAACACTTGCCCACACCTTGGAATTATACGACGATTCGAATTGCTGTTAAAAAGACCATTGCATTGGTTCGTCTGCCTTCTACACTTCCACGAACTTCCGTTCCGGCATTTGTTTGAAGCTTTGGATAAATCCACCAGCACTGGACCAAGATCGGCAAGCGGAAAACTGAGCCGTCAAATCGAAACTTGTGAAACTCTTCCGGTAAGTTATTGCTATCACTCATTTATTATAATTGTCAACCGTTTTTAATTATTTTATTATTATATATTTCAGGTGGTGGACAGCTTTCAGAAAATTGAGTTGAAAAATATGCCCCCTGCTCCAGAAAAAATTTAATTTTCCACCGATTCGAAGTACTTATACGACATGGCTCATGCAATTTCTAGCGGCGTGGTTTCGGTGGATTTGGCTAACATCAAACCAGGGAAAATTGTACATTCTCGCTGGCTTACCAAGGCCGGTAGATTATTACGATTGTATGCGACAACGGAAAATCCATCCGAAAATTTACGGATTCTGGTTGAATTTATAATTAAATGTTATATGCCAATGTACTTCAATTTCAAGCATTACAGCTCTGTCGTATACGGTAGTCCATTATTTTTCAAGTTCATTAGTTGGTCACGGTTTCTACAACCTCATTTACGCAGTATTGTCGATAAAGTAATTAAAGATAATTCATATTAAGCGCATTCGGAAAATATCTTGCTATCAATGTTGTTTGATGATAGCAAAGAAAAGCGAGACTATGCTATAAAGAAAATTCTACGCTATCGAACCGATGTTGAAGACCCAACGGAAGTTAGAGTTTATAAAAAACCAGATATAAATTTTAATTGCACAAGTTACATGGAAATGATCAATTTGAATGATATAAATAACGTAATTGAACCACCATTCACGCGAAGCATTCCGTACGATACATTGAAAGAATATTTAAATCAAAATGATCCACCCCTTTTTGATCCAAAAACTCCATCACACATACAAGGAACGGAACGACGCGTTCAATTGCTAGCTAGCGTCTTCAAACGAGTCATTCCGGGAAATATAGAGGCTGACCAGAGGCCCAGACTTGAAAGCAAAAAAGACTTCAAACAATAATTTTTTTTTATTTTCTTTTCTATTAGTAAGTAAAAATAATTTTTTCATTTCATTCTGACTAAATAAATTTCTAAAGAGAAAAATAAACTCTAAAAATAAAAAAAATAGCCATTTCGCTGATTTTTTCTTTTAAAGTGCCAAAAATGGTGATTTTTTGAAATATTTGTATGGGGAACCCCCCAGGGGTGGTTGCAGGGGGTCTGCCACTGGCATAGATGGGTCAGCCCTCCAAAGTTAGTGGGGGTTGACTCGATTGGTCAAAGTGAGATTGTTCAAAATTTGACTCTTCGGGTCAAAAGTCGGGACACCAAAATACATTGTAGAGGTATGGTTCCTTCGGCAAAATTTCTTATTTTGCTCCCTAGAATACGATTTTCCTTGTAATTTGAGCGATTTTTAAATCGACCCGCCCTAGTGTACACCCAACAGTTTTCCACGCGGAGATTCATGCCATCGGAACAAATGTGTCCGAGTGGCTCAGTAGCGGCATGAGGGGGTCCACATTTATATATTATCGGATAGTCAGGCGGCGCTTAGCGCCCTTCAGTTGACCGTGATGACCTAAAAATGGTGAGTGCCTTAACCTTCTCAATGGGTTGGGGAACTTTAACGCCATTACATTGGGCTGGGTTTCTGGTCATGAGTAATATGAGAGTAATGAAGTGGTTGAAATCGCTGCTCACTGTCATAATAGTGCCGGCCAGCGTCAGGCCAAACGCCTCCTGATCCTGAATAAGACCATCTCGAAAAGGCTTTCGCTGAATAGGACGGACTTGAGGCTACTAACGAGTTACTTTACAGAGCATTGTGGCCTAAGTACCACCTTAACAAAATAGGTCTCTCCGAGACCAATATCAGTCAATTTTGTGAAAGTGACACAGAGAGATCTCAAAACGTTCTCTGCGACTCTCCTGCGCACGGGAGAGGAAGATTTCACCTTCTGGGTGAAATTATGGTGTTTCCACACAAGTTGTGGAATACCAAACCCGAAAAAATGCTTGGATTCCTTAGGAGCCTTGGGATGGGGTGTCTAATATGAAGGGCTTTGCACAATATATCTTTCTTGGTCTCGGTGCTTTGGGCCCAATAATAATAACTATGACGACTAAAATATGGTAGTATTATTTTTATCAATCGACAGATTTGGTAAAATATTTTATATTAAAAACCCAATAATTGACTCCAAAAATATGTAATTAAAACATTTTTTCAATTAATAATTAAAAAATTTTGAATAACAATAAGACATGTCGACCATCCTAGGATGTCTGGCGATCACTGTCTGGTGTACATTACAATATGTTTCAACTATTGGCAATTCAAATATATAACCCTCCCTTTATTTTTATATTTTATGTAATTAGTTAAAAAACACACTATTTTTAGTCTAACTAACTTTTGAACTAAGTTTCTTGTTAATTTTATTTTCTTCTGTCTACACAACATATTCTATATATGACCATTATCTGATTTATGTGAATACACAAGCATACCAGAAAAATTTTGTTTATTATTTTTAAATATATATTTATGTTATTTAATATATAATATAAAAAAAATTTAATAATAATAATAATTTTATTTAATATAAAAAAAATGTTTCTATTCGGCTTTTGCCATGATATTAGTTTTGCCTTAAACGAAACCATGGCAATTTTAAAGTATAACAAGCCGAACAATAAAGAAAATTAAAAAAATAACCAATGTCTACAGAAGTTACTGAGGGTGTTTTTCAAAGAAAGGGTTGGTTGAAACGTATTATAAAAATATTAAAACTTTTTTAATTTTTTTTAGATGAGTTAATTCCAACAATGAATGAATAATAAAACTGTTTCCTAATAAAACAAAATTCAAAAAGCAACAACTTTTTTTAAAACCTTAAAAAAATATTTAGCAACCCTGCGTCATCAGCTTAATTTGGTTGGAAGTAGCAATTAAAAGTATATAGCGTGTAAAGGTTTTAAAATAAATAGCTGTCACAAAGCCCACAAAAACATTAACGAAAACAGTAGAAGTGGTAACAGAAAAATACCCGTATGGTTCAACAGCTGCTATACCAGCAGGAGTCTATCTACATATTATGTACATATACATACATATGTATATGATCGTGATCTTGCTGGTTAAGTAATTGCGAACTTTATTACAACATACAGTATGCTCTCGGTTTGTGCAACAATTTACGATCAAGGACTGCTGAAAAACGGAAGTTTATTTTTCAATATCCAAGTAAAAATTGCATTAATGGAAACGAACAAAAATAATACGAATAGAAAAATAACTACACAGCAACCAACCAAACTGTCTTTTTGAGGTCTTAAGGTTGGAAGATCAGTGAGAGGAAAATGATTGATTCAACAAATATGTAAAAGTGCTTTATGGCCGCGTAAATTTTTCATTTATAGCACTCGCCTTTGGAACTGCCAACCCAGATTCAGAGTATTAGCAAGGAAAACCGGTTCAGATATGAAGTTCTAATGTATTTCGGTTAACTTTCAAGTGAAGATCACTAAATTATTTGTTAAACTGTTTTATTTATGTTTCTATCTTTATAATTCTAGTATCAAGTAAAACTTTCATATACTCGTATCTCTGTATTTAATTATTGATTTCTACATTTGTGATCTAAATATTATTATGCAATAATTTCAAAATTCTCGCTAGCACTTTAATTTATAAGATAATTATCATATTGTACTAGGCTTATTATATAAAATAAATGCAAATACCATACAAAAAGCATTAATTCAGAATTGTAATTGAAGTTATAAAAATCGTATTTAAATTATCGTAAAATCACAATTCAAGCATTCTTTACATTTATGCGCGGTAATATAATTTTTACATTACACAAATACATTTATTAACAGCAAATTTTAAAGCACCCTCGTATAAACGTATTTCATATACATACATAAATGTTCTAGATTGAATGACTCATAACGCAATAAACAAACCCACAACTCACATACCACACTTACGCAAAGCAAAGCAATAAACAACTGCATAGGCTGACAAACACACATTCACACTAATCCAACAATAGTAAGATAACATAAGCAAACGATAAAGATAATTATAGCATATGCAAATATTAACGGATTTCTGGGATAATCTAGATAAATGTCGACCAAGGTCTAGTACCAAAATCTGGAGTATAAATAAGGTTGATGGGGAGCAATCAAAAAGCAGTTGTGATAACACTCTTGAAGCGAACACTTAAATTAAGTTCCTGAAAGTAAACTACAGTTTTTGCACATTATTCAATTAAAGTAACCCTGTGCTGAAACTATTAAGTAAAAGGACAAATAAATAAAAGCTTATCAAACTAAATTGTCAATTATAGTATATAAAAGAGAACACGTTTTAGAAGGTAAAACGCAATAATTCGGCGTTTTATTTTGCAATAACGAATTCAAGTAACAATATGTAACTGCATAATGAATAATTTTAACACCGAACAAAGTATTATTTTAAATATAAGAACTAATACTATCCGGCATGAACGGTATTCTTAAATAGATGTAATTTTCAATACACTAATGAATAAACTCTATGCTATAGCCATGGTGCTTATAACCTAGGCAGGATTAATATGAACAACCATTTGTAAAATTTCACTGCTAAAAATAAAACAAATTTCATAGGATTTGGTAATAGTTTTGGTTATTGCCACATAGTTAAACTGCAGACGAAAGAATGTTTTATGAATATGGCAGTTACTAATAATAATAAATAATTTTAATTATATTATTAATTGACCTTTTTTATTATATTTTTTGATATATATTTATTAAGCCTGAGGTCTTTTTTTATTTTATTTTGTTTTTATTATTCGATATTTCGTTAACAGCTTGTTAACATTATCAGGAATAATATTAAATTATAATTCTTTGAAATATAAAAATATTTTTGAAACATGTCACAAAATTTTTGTTATAAAATTTGATTGAAAATTCAAAAATGTGTAGTAGTAATATAGGCGCATATAAATATAACGAATTTTAAACCTACATAAATATATATACATATATACATACACATATATATATATATACATACACACATACACACATACAATATAGACCGACTAACATGTATATATATAAACATATATGCACATACACACACATATATAGATATATACACAAATAAAAACTTTCTTAACAAACTCATACAAATATATATATAAATATATACATACATATTTAATTAACAAAAATTTACGTAATATTTGTTAGGTTAATGTTTATTTCTTAAGATAATGATTATTTGTTAGTTATAATTTATTATTTGTTTAAAATTATTAAAAATTCATATAGTTATTTTTATTAAACATTTTCTTGTAAAAATTCACATATATATATATTCTCATTTATGTATTAGTTCTTTATAATTATTGTTATGTAATATTTTTCATATTTTTGCATATGTAAATATGTATGTTAAAAATTGTTAAACAAAGCACACTTTTTTATTATATACATTTTTATCATGCATTTAATTGTTAAAAACTTTTTATTTATAATTGTTGTTATTTAATAATTTTTTAATATATACATATACAGTTTGTAAAAAAAATGTTTTCAAAACAAAAATTTTTTAAGAATTTAAATTTAAATAAATATTTACAACAACAATATCAGTATATTTGTGAATTTTTTTTTTACAACTGTTGTTTTGTATGTTGTCGACAAGCAGGCGTCGAAACTTTGACAAATTTATGAACATATTACAACAACAACGCTACAAAATAATTTTGCATACTTTAAACAGTGTAAAAAAAGTGTTTTCAAAAATGCAAAGACAAGAAGGAACCGTTAGTTTTTTGCATATGTATTGCGTATAATAGTTATATATGGACGCTAAGAGTAGCAGTTGTCTTTTATTCATTAAATTAAGCTCATAGAATAAACAAATGATTACCCAATTATATATAAACTATGCCAGGAAAGCGACTGAACAAAGACATTACCCAACTGGTGTATTTTAATTACTATAAAGGAAAATCTCACAGAGAAATTGCTAAAATGTTATCTCTTAACCTAAGGACGGTATATAATGTTATTAACCGTGCTGAAAAAGAAGGAAGACTGGAACCAAAAGAAACACCAGGCAGACCAAAAAAAGTAACTCGGCGAATTGAAAAGAAAATTTTGAAAATGATTGATTAGAATCCACTAGAGGAATTGCACTTAACATCAGTAATGAATGTGGAGTAAGTATCGCTCTCAGACTGTTAGAAATGTGCTACAAAACCATAAATACTCTTCAAGAGTTGCGAGGAAAAAACCTTTGCTATCCGCGGTAAACATTGAAAAAAGGTATAAGTTTGCCATTGAACACATTTCTTTTCCTCCGGAGCACTGGGATGATGTTATTTTTTGTGACGAAACGAAAGTGATGCTTTACTACAATGATGGACCTCAAAAAGTTTCGCGAAAACCCCTGACGGCTTTAGAAAATAAAAATATAATACCCACCGTAATGTTCGGTAAACTAACCGTTATTGTGTGGGGTTGTATTTCGAGCAAGGGTGTTGGCGAAATAAGAATATTAGTGGATATAATGACCAAGGAAGTCTATCTAAACATTTTAAAAAAGCAATTGAGTGTAAGTGCTCGGAAATTCGGTTTTGTTGACCCAGAAAAGCTCAAATATAAATTTTAGCAGGATAATGACCCGAAGCATAAGGCATATATTTGTAGATCCTGGTTGTTATATAATTGTACAAAAGTGATCGATAGCCCAGCACAAAGCCCAGACTTAAACCCTATAGAAAATTCATGGGTCCACCCAAAGAAAAAAAGTCGGAAAAAGGTCACAAAAAACAAATAACATTTATTAAAGAAGAATGGGAAAAAATACCTTAAAATTATGATATACCAAAGCTTATCCATTCAATGTCTAGACGCTTAGAAGTTGTAATTAAAGCTAAAGGAGGGCACACCAAGTATTAGCACCCTGAAATCTTTTTTTTACCATTTAGAATAAATTTAATTAAATTTAACACAATTTTGAAAACATTTATTTTACAGCGTAGAAAGTGGAAGTATTTTTTAAGTTACGATTATTATTTTGTTATTTAAATTAATTTTGTTTTTTTTTTGTGCAAAGTGTTTATAAACATCTTCAATTGAATACATGAAGAAAAAAATTTAATAAAAGTTATATAATTTACTTGCAAATAAGAGTTTCTCTTAAACTTTTTAATTTTTCTAAGTTTTGAAAACATTTTTTTACAAACTGTATGTATATATGTATGTGTACATGTACATGTATTTGTGGCTGTATATGTTTATGACTGTATGTTTGCATGTGTGTACGTACATTCGTATATCTATTAGTATATGTATGTATGCGTGTATATGTATGTATATGCGAGTGTGTACATATGAATATGCTCGTGTGTATGTTTGTATATGCATTTTTATGTGTTTATGTATGTATATTTGTACATGTGTGCATATTTATGTATGTATATACATATGTATAGGTGTACGTGTGTGTGCATTGTATGTATTTATTTATATATATATATTTGTATGAGTTTGTTAAGAAAGTTTATATTTGTGTATATATATATATGTGTGTGTATGTGCATATATGTTTATATATATACATGTTAGTCGGTCTATATTGTATGTGTGTATGTGTGTATGTATATATATATAGTATGTGTATGTATATATGTATATACATTTATGTAGGTTTAAAATTCGTTATATTTATATGCGCCTATATTACTACTACACATTTTTGAATTTTCAATCAAATTTTATAACAAAAATTTTGTGACATGTTTCAAAAATATTTTTATATTTCAAAGAATTATAATTTCCTATTATTCCTGATGATGTTAACAAGCTGTTAACGAAATATCGAATAATAAAAACAAAATAAAATAAAAAAAGACCTCTTGCTTAATAAATATATATCAAAAAATAATAAATAATAATGGAAAGTGGTGAAATGTATAAAATACACAACGAGCACTGATGATGGAGGTTTGGCGACTTCCCAATACAACAGCCCAATTCACAATCTTCTGCAAAAGGTCTCGGATCATTGCATTTGCAAAATGGTTGAGCATATTTTTGTTCTACATATCTTATACATAAAATTCTCGTGTCGTGCTGTTTGTAGTTAAACTCCTCCGAAACGGCTTGACCGATTCTCATGAAATTTTGTGTGCATTTCGGTAGGTCTGAGAATCTATTTTTGATCCCCCTAAAATTAACCACGCCCACTTTACTCCCACTTTTTTTACCTACTTTTCATTTTTTGCAATATGGGTATCAAATGAAAGGGTATGATGAGGAGATTTTGAAAAGTTTATCATCAACCGAAATCCTATATGGCGACGGACCCTAAAACTGCAAAAACCTATTTTTAATGCTTATTTGCAAAATGGGTATCAAATGAAAGGGTATGATGAGGAGATTTTAAAAAGTTTATCATCAACCTAAATCCAATATGGCGACTGACCCTAAAGGGATGAGAACGAAGCCGTCTTACTCACTATACAGTTGATAGTAAAAATATTAATAATTATTTTTAATGTTTAGATAGCTATCGAGAATTGTAATTTAAGATATATTTGTTACTTTGATAAAGATTAATTTATTAACATAAATAAAGCATACTTTCATTGTATACAAAGCTTTCGATTATAAGTAAATCCCTGCATACTTATAGTAGATAGTTATTTTTATTGAACTAAAAAAATGTTTCTTAGAAATAATATACATGGCAAAACAACGTTTGCCGAGTCAGCTAAAAACAGCACAACTTATTTTTTTTTCTCATTAGTAAACAGATTCCGTGCGAAGCCTGGACGGTAATCTAGTACAAATATATAATCTTAAATATTAATAAAAACATGCTAAAAAAAGTAGAGAAAATGTTGGCGGCTACCGTCAGCAGATCGGATTCGCTATCTAATTGACTGCTGTTCATTTGCAATTTGCAAATTGCAAATGAAAACTACTACTTTTAGACTTGCACATGTGCAAAAATTTGGCAAGTGCAAATCTGTATAATTTGTATATATATAGAGTAAGGTAATTAAACGACTTACTTTCATTTTCACAATGTATGATTAACAAATAATTTGAACTTTGGAAATTATTTTTAACTGCATTTTACAACGAATGATTACTATTTAATGAAAAAGTGTCTGTTAAATTTAACCGACCTAAATTTGTCAGCTAACATATTAACTAGAACTCAGAAAAACAATAAACGAATAGAAGTGTAAATAAATTCATATTTCTACAACATTTATATATAAAAATGCTAAAAAATACTTCAATTACTTATTTCTTATTAAAAATTAAATAATCATAAATTGTGAAAATGGCCGTTATACTGAAATAAGTTTTGGTTTGGAATGAAGAATGTTTAGAAATAGTAATTTATTTAGTGAATTACATTAAAAGTGAACTTACACAGAAGGCAGTTAAGTGAAAAATACTGCACCCAAAATATATGAAGGCTAATATTATCACTAGATTTCACAAGCACAAAAAGAATTAAGAAATAAAAATTAAGTGGCTCCAGCCGACTCACTGCTGCTGCCGATTGATCTATGTTCACAATCGACGCCGATGGGTGTTAAAATGGTTAAAAAGTGTAAGGAAAAAGGTAAAAGAAATGGAATATCTCTTTCAACAATTGTTGCAAACTTAGCCAAAAAAACCATTCACAACTGACAGCCAGTATTTGCAATTGCACAATTTGCAATCTCAAATGCACAAGACGGTGAATTGGGCTAAAGTATCTATACAGTATTAACACCGTTCTATACTAATACTTTATTTAGATGCCTTTATTGGTTTTTCTCATTCCGCCCATTATGAATAAAAATTTTCTCATAAAATTTCTAACTTTTCCCTAAAAATATTACCCTTACAAAACGGAAGGGAATTAACATAAAAATGTAAGCAATAATTTCATAAACGAATTTAAATAATAAAAAATTTAATATTGGTTAAAAAACCAAAAAATAGAGTGCAAAAAAACATTAGTTAGATTTAGTGGAAGCTAATGCGGCGATTACATGTCGTTCCAATAAATACAGCTCACAAAAATCACATATTTACCTTGTGACCTCACGAGAATATTGGAATGGGGTCACGCGAACAGGGTCGATTTCAATTCCCAAAAGACCCAATGCTGCATGCTAACACACCGCCGTATGCACGATCACGCTGCCTCATCTGTAAAAATGGGTGGCATAAACATTGAGGAATCAGAAGCTCTTGATGTTCTTGGCATGAAAATTCAGTGTGATGTCCGATGGACTGAGCACATTTTTCAGGTCTCAAAGGAAGCATTCAAGTGCCTAGGCTTTTTAAGGCGGTGTAAGACATACTTCACCCCATCTGATCTCCTCACTATTTATACCGCCTACATCCGACAGAAAATGGAATACAACTCTCATGTGTGGGCCGGTGCTTCAAAGACTATTTTGAAGTTACTCGACCGTGTACAAGAAACCGACCTTGGCGAAGAAACTCATAGGAGACAGTAGGGTAGCCAACTCTATTGACTCTCTTGGGCATCGTCGCAACGTGGGGTGCGTTTTGTTGTTCTATCGTTACTAAAATGGGACGTGTTCTAATGAAATCAGGGAACTTGTTCCCGAAACCCGGTTATTCGCGCGCACGACGCGATCATCATTAAGAGCGCATCCATTTGTGGTCGATTTGACGGCGACTCGCACTACGCATTACAGGGAAAATTCGTTTTTTGGCCGAACGGCACGTATGTGGAATACACTACCCGCAGAGGTGTTTCCTGTCACTTTTAGCTTGGGAAGATTTAAATCAAATGTTAATAAACACTACTCCCTCTATCCTCCTTCCCATAACCTAATTTCCCAGTTCCAGCACAATGCATCGCATGTGTAGGGGTCATCCCCTGAGTGCCGGTCCAAGTAAAAAAAAAAAAAAAAAAAAAAAAAAAAAATTAAATCTTGGAGATTTCTGGGAATTATTATAAAAAATTCACATACACCCATTAAAATTTTAAAATAAGTTGCACATTTTTCATAACAACTAGAAAAATTAATAATTTCGTTATTAATCTCTCTCCAAAAAAGAAATTTTTTTTGGTAGATAAAATTTTCTCCCCTTTCCATTTTCATGAAAATGAAACTTAATCCTTAAAAAAATCCTCTCAGTGGCATAAAGATGTTAATTCGTCAATTCTCAGGAAACCCCTTTATTTAAACTTTATAGAATTATTGTAACTGAATGCAATCGACTGTAATCATTTTCAAGATCATAGAAAATAAAATAAATAAATTTGCATTTCATATACAAATAATAAAAGAGAAAGGGTTAGTTTTATTTGAATTCAACAAAGCATTGAAATATTACACTAAATAATAACTCTAGAAAATGCATCTGTAGACAGCACTTTTTTGTTGATTGTTTTAAAGGCCTGAGAAAGAAAAACTTTACTACTATGTAATGATATAATTTTTCAAAAGAAATAAAAACCTTCTTTAGTGTGAAATAATTTGAGGGAAATTAATATTTATCACTGTGTTTCATCAATAAAAAATGTGACTTCATGAACATAACAGTAAATTGTTCCATTACTGGCAGCACTGTTTCCGCTACTTTAGAGTGGGCGTAAAATTACCGTACCGAAATACTGAAGAATGTATAAGTAAAAGAAAATCAAAGTTCAAAGCCTTTAATTGTTCAAGATCCAATATCAGAGTGTTTTAACGCAATGTAATTTTACCTGACCAGAACGGGTATAACTTCTACAGAATTTCATTGCCTCCTCCAATCGCATAATGGTTGCAGCTGTTGATGTTATTGCTGTCTTACACAGTGATGTTAATCGTACATTGATCTATGTCCATATAATATTCCGTTTGAAAATACACTATTCTATTATTCAATTCACAATCCCCTTTAGTATCGTGTATCGCTTAAAGTCATGATTTATTGAGATTTAGTATTTATAATACCATAATTCCCAGGTGAAACAGAGAAGTGAAGAGAAATGATAAAGAACAAAATAGCACTCACGCAACATTCATCAAATTGACAGACGAATTGAAACTGAAGTGCTGCCTTTACATTCGGACGATAAATAACTCGCAAACACCTAGAACCTCACTTTGACGTTGATACAAATGAATTTAAAAGTAGTCAGTAGCCAAAAACGCAAAAAAGTCGCCTCTAGATATCTTAAAAAAATAGAGAATGGTTAAAATAAACATACATCGTTCAACAGACGAAAATACAGTTGCCCAATAAAGTCTACATACAGCGCAAATATTTAAGATTTCTTTTTATTTAAAAAGAAATATTTAAATTTAAGCTAAACAAATATTTTTATTTTCCAAATAAAACATACATAAAAACAACAAATATTAATTTATTTTTTGGCTTAAAATAAAGTAATAAAATAAATACTTTGTTTTAAAAAGTTAAAAAATAAAAAAAAAATACCAGAAAATTTTTTACTTTATAAAAATAAGTCTGCAATTGCTTTTATACTAGTCACAAATTTAAAAAAAAAATTATACAAAAACATTATATACATACACCATTTCAATTTAAGAAAACAAACTCGTACAAATAATTTCCTCTCTATTTTGAATTTAAATACTGTTGTTCTTTTATTTATTTTTTTTATCTGGGAGCAGCACTCAGGAGATGGCCCCTACACATGCGAGGCATTGTGCTGGAACCATAGGAAAGGGATAGTTAGAGAAACGACAGGAAGTGAAGCTTAATTAATGATTTTACAGCTCTGCTTTTGCACGTTCTTTGTTTATAGCAGTGCTGAAGCTTCGGTTTAGTAGCCATTTTTATTATTGTTTTACTTCGCCGGTTCTACACTATACCGACGAAGGAGGGCGTTCTGATGTGATTATGGATTGCTATCAGCTGAAGCCGGCATTGTTCAGTGACCAGTGACTATGCCTTCGCCACTGAAACCTTCCGACAACAACTGACACACAAAGACACACTAATGCACATCAGAAAAATGCGCGATGTTTATTTTTTTTTATAATTTTAGTCTGAAACTGGGGATGAACCCAGGTCTGTTTTTGGGTTTGTAGTCAACGTGCAGACTACCGTGCCATCGCCAACCTCTTTATTTTTTTTGTTTCTGCTGCAGCAGTCTTGAATTTTTTATTACGACAGAAACGATTTTTAATAAAGCAAAAGGATGTTAACAACGTTTCGCAATATAAAACCTGATTTTAAAACTTTACAAGTAAAATTTACGTATTGAGTATTACTTAGGCTGAAAAAAGTAAACAAAATGCAAAAAATATTTACATCTCCACCTTAAAAAAAATCAACCAATTTTGGTTGAAAATAACCTACAACGGCAACTCTGTTCAGAGCTGTCAAAGTACTCAACGTTCGTTAAAAGTTTGACAACTTTCGTACTTTGTTTTGACGGAGACGTACTGAATGCGACAAGTCACATAAGAAAACATGTATTTTAACTTAGCTGTCCGTTGAAAAAGTCAAGGTATGATGAATGACGGATTCTATGTGCCTCGGCCTTAAGTCTTAGACTGTACGTGTACATAAGTTTTTTAAAAAAATTTGAAAATCATACAATCACAAGAGGATGGCAGTATGTTGACTACAAAACTAAAAACTACTGGGTTCGAGCACAGTTTCAGACTAAGATATAAGAACATCTAGCATTTTTCTGCTTTAGTGTGTTTTTCTGTCACTCACTGGTCAATGATCAGTACCGGCTTCAGCTGATACCACGCACATCCTTCGTAGGTATTGGGTAGCACCAGCGAAGTAAATTAATTACTAAAAATGGTTACTAAAAGCAAAGCTTCAAAATTTAATACGTCTCCTTGACATCTGAGGTGCTGCAACACGGATATAAACAAAAAACGTGCAAAGCAGAGTTGTAAGATAGTGAAGCTTCACCACCTGTCATTTCACTCACTATCTCTTTCCTCTAGTTCCAGCACAATGCAGCGCATGTATAGGGGTCATCCCCTGAGTACTGGTCCAATATAGATTGACACGAAATATTCTGAATTGTACACTGCATCTCGCATTCCCACATAAGAAAGGAGAATGCTAAGAATTTTCACAAACACGAAAACCAAAATCACGCCTGGCGCTGGTTGAGCATTTTTAGATTTACTACACTGTGTGACAAAAAATGCTGTGATGTCATACAATTATTCTGGTAGGTATTATCGAGTACGAAAACATTCTGGTTATAAAATTTTCGAAACACCCCTATAATCTTGAGTTACGGCTAAAAGAAATCGTTTTCTTTGCAACCGCATGCACTTCTCAAAAAGAAGAAACAATTCTTTCGAAAAATATATATGTATTTCGTTTAAGTAAACTTCATATATATGTATGTTTTGAGAAAAAACCAATTTTCTCAAGAAAATTAAATAAAAATTTCTTTTAAAAACTTTATGAAAAATGTAAAATATACAAAATCTGAAATATTGTTATCGATTTTTTTACTCGCATATGTTACAAATGATTTCCCTAAAATCCATTCATAAATTCTGATTTTATTCACAATTAACTGGTAGCACTTATTTTACATTCTGAATATCTTCTACTATAAAGATTTGCAAATAATATAGTATATAATAACAAAATTTAAAGCTTATTTTCTCTTAGTTCTATCGAAGAGCTAGTTCTCGAGTTATTGCAAATTACGGCGTACAACGTCCGCTTTTTTCTGTATAACGGTAAATCTCGAGAGCCAGAGTCAATCCGAAAAAAGTAATTTATAGGCATTGAATCGGAGTACCATATATATTCAAATTGACTATGAAAACTCAGGCCAATAAATTCTTGTTGACCAGTGTAATTTATAATATACCATTACAAATATCAAGGAAAACTTTTGTTTACAGAAGTATAACTGTTAAAAGTTTCGTTCACTAGTTCTGCTTCTTTCTAATATTCGAGCATTGTTAATAAATATTTAATAGATTTGCTATGGTTTCTTACAAATTTTGCAATATTTCTACATATGTACATAAGAGTAAAAAAAATATATTGAACTTGTTCAAAGTTGATTTATAAATATTAATAAATTGTTAATTTGCAATTGTTTAAAACTCGTCACATTTAAGGCAGAAATCGTCCAATTGTCAAAATGCCATTATCGGTACCCAAAATCGTTAAAACATCGATAAATCGAAAAATGTTAACTTCGTTAACTGAACTTCGTTGTGTGCGGTATAAGTAAGAAAGATGACGAACGTTCTAGACACCCAGTGGAGGTCTGTACGCCTGGACAGGGAGCAAGGTGGATCGGCTCAGCGACGACTAACAGGCAGCCGCTACCATTTTTAAATTATTAAGCGACCGCCGACAGGCATATTTCTCATCTGCCTAGAGCTGATTCACACATATCAAGTTTACCTGATCAATTTTTGTTAAATTTTCTTTTGAATCTGCATTTAAGTTCCTACACGAAAATTTTTTTGCGTCAAGTTTCGCTTGTATTACAATACTAATGATAAGAAAAGAAGAGAGAAAGCAACAAACTTGACGGTACCGTCAAGTCGGTACCCTTTTCCATTCTCTGTTCCCCGCTCTTCAAAACACTCAAGACTTGACGAGTCAAACTTGATGTGTGTGAATCATGAGCTACAAAAATTCTTCCTTTTCAGTAGCCGCCGACAAAAAAATATTGCTCTTGAGCCGCCTCTAGCCTGAATTTACCCTTGGCTTCGATCTCTGCCGTGAAACAATTAAAAGAATTCAGGTGGCGTTGTGGTTGGTTGCAAAAATGTTATTCATATTCGTTTGCTACTACAATTTTATAAGATCACAAAAAACGATTTTCCTCAGCATTGACATTTTCCCCGCATTAGAAATTCTATTTTAGATTTTTTGTTCCATGTTAGGATAGCGAGAATTTGGAAAAATTTGCCACATGAATTCCTCCATCATGCTAATATTATTTATTTGATTTAATGTTTCTATATTCAATTATTTTTTATAAGTATGTATTTATATCTACAATATTGTTAGCCTGCTAAACATAGACGGCCTTTATGAGGTCGGTTAATTTAATAAAAAAATAAAATGTGCAGCAAAAATCTATTTGACAAGAAATTACGGTGTCATTAAAAACAAACACTTTTTAGCAAAATTTTGACTACGTTAAAATTTGCAGCAATCGACATTTCTGTTTAGGGTTAAGAGCTGATTAGATTTTGATCTTTTTGATTTTGGTCGGGGTATTTAAAATTTAAAAAAAAAAAAAACAATTTTTATTTTCGAATCATTTAAAGCGCCTGCACAAAGTTATTACATATGTATGTACATATATAAGAAAAATAGAAAAAAGAATTATTTACAGCTGAACCCTTTTTTTATTTGTACATATATACTTTAAATATACTTTTCATTTATTTGAAGTGTGATAGTGTGAACGCAAAATGTAATATTTCTTTGGAATTGTTGACAGTCGCACCTAATCTCATTAGATTTCTTTCTTACAAAGTCTTGTCTTATTTTTAAGCTAAGGGAGCTATTTTATTTATTATTTTACATCGCCGACGTTTTATTGCTGGGCTAGGAATCGAACCCGCATTCTTCTGGTTACAGAGCTAACACGCTATCTATTAAGTTTGTCACATACCTATTTTAAAACTTAAGAAACATTGATTTCATTAATCTATTTCCATTATTCAGAAGGCTTTTATTTTCCTTGTGGGCGTTGCACCTTCCAAACAAATACAAAATAGATTTCTGTATATGCATCTGGTACACGTATGTACATAGCTTGGTATCAATATACAACGTCTGTCACAAAGTGGCCTGGATTGGAGAAGTATGCGTACCATCGGCCCTACATTTGTACATATGCATCTGGAGATCGGTAGTAGTTAAAGTATATACTACATATGGTCCGAATAATTTTGTTATCAATGCACATTTTCAGTCAAAAAGTGGACAGTCTTAAAATATGGGGATGATAACTTTTTATGGATTGCAATATGTGTAGCGAAGCGAACATTAACAAATTTAAGTTTCTTTTTCCTGTTTCCAGGGAACCTTTCGTTTTTAAAAACATGTGGTCAATTGCTGTGAAAATATTGTGCATCCAGATATACGAAACAAAAACTAAAAAAACCAACAACTGCGTTTTGTTTAAATGCAAATTATCCAAGCAAATGCCATTCTAAAAGGAAGTACACACGAGTACACGAATAAAAATGTATGTAGTATGTAAACAAAACGAATTGTCTCAATGAATGTTCAAGCAACTGTTGTCGTAAAGCAGTAAACATTAGAATGTTAAAAAAAACAAACAGCAACAACAAAATGAGAAGAGAAAAAAGGGAAGAACAAGCATACATGTGATTAAAAAGGCGTCCCCTAATGATTGCGACGTGTGCAACGACAATTGGAGACTAAAAAACAGTTTCGTTTGTTTTTTCAATGCATCGAATTTAATACATATATATGTACATATGTCTACATAAGAAACCAGGCTGATAGAGCAAAAAACAAAAAAAAAACTTCTCAATTAAAGAGCAAAACTATTAGTAACAATTTATCCAGGGAGTAGTTAACCGGTTACTCACTTTAGCCGGATTACGCAGAATACTCCAAAAATATTGCATAAAGGACAGAAAGGCAGGTGATATAACCCTGAAAACAAACGAACAATAAACAGCTAACGGAAAAATTTTTGATATCGAAAAATTTAGAGTTTTTCTTCGCAACTGCAAGAGTGTCCGTACATTTAAACACAACAAACAATAACAACAATAAAATCGTTTGTTATCTTGGACTAACACTCATGGGTTCCCTACACATGCGAAGCATTGTGTTGGAACTAGAGGAAAGGGATATTAAGAGTGATGCGAGTTGTTGAAGGGATAGACAAAGCACAGCTTCACTATCTTACAACTCTGCTTTTTGTATGTGTTTTGTTTATAGCAGTGATGCAGCGTCTCTGATCTTCAGGAGACGTATTAAATTTTGAAGCTGTGTTTGAGTAGCCTTCCATTTTTTGTAATTTTTTTGAAAATACTGCACTTTTTTAAGAAAAAAAAATTTTTTAAGAGAAACAATTTTTTTTTTAAATAATTGCTTTTATTTTACAAAAAATAATGTGTAATACATACACTCCATTTCATTTATTTATTGAAACTAAAAACAATAAATATATTGGTTTAGAAATGAAATGGTTTTTAAATTACAGTGAAATAAAGGCCCATATTATGAACTCTGTTCGATGTTGGACTGTGGTCGAATGAGTTTATCGAACGAATTTTCATGTGGTATTATGACGCGCATTCGATAGCAATAGCGTTATTTTGAATTTGTATAAATTTACATTTTTCTTAATACTTTTTTTAACCTTTTTTATTATTTTAACAATCTATTTTTTTAAGTTTTTTCTAAAAATTTCCTGAAGATGTTAACCGAAGGTTAACGAAATATCGAAAATAAATATAAAAATAATAAATAAAAAGAGAAAAAACCTTAAAGCTTAAAAAAATAGATTGTTAAAATAAATTTACATTTTCAGATTTTTTTAATTACAAATAAGTTATTGCATTTTTTAAACCGCCAAAGTCGATTTTTATATATGTATATTGCTGTTACTTTTTTTTTCTTCGAAATAAATTTGGAATTAAAAAATAAGATTTTCATATTCTTTCTTTCTGGCAAGAATGGTCGTATTATTTTTAAAGTACTCAACCGATTTAAAAAAAATTAAGATTGTGCGTAAAAGGGATTACAAAAACGTGTTGGGCTATTATTATATATTACCATCATCGAACCATCTGCATAGGCAACACGGCGGCAATGAGGATTTGTCCGACTGATTCAATGGGTGTGCTTTTAGGCATCCCGCCACTTTGGATCATGATCGAAAAGGAGGCACGTTCCAGTGACCTTATGTTGGAGGCCATTTCAAAGTTCAAGAGGAGCGACATCACGGAACATTTGAGGGTCTTGCGAGACTATCTACATACGCCAATTCTCCACACTGATGACATGGCATCAGAAGTTCTATCAAGAAACTTCAGGGTTGATATCACCGACCGTAAGAACTGTAATACCCCGTTACCGGTGACGGAACGAAAATTAAATACACCGGTGCTGACACTACCAACCAGTGCTGTCACTTCGGGTCACGGTGACCGGATGAGGTCTTTCATGGCCTTTTTTCGTGGCATTGTGCTAATTCCCTTTACCATACCCGACTAAATCTTTTGCATTGTTGGTGCCATTGTGTTGGTTACTGCTAGACTGTTTGGTGATGAAGGAGTAACACTGATCACCGGCAGTCGTTCAAGCAGCGATTAGCTCAGTGGCAACTACAATACAAAAGATAGACATTTCATTTGGGTTTTCTCGCGTTAATCATGACAGGCCGATTTAGAATTGACTTCTGCAACATACGTGGTCTAAGGGCAAATTTCTTCTCTGTCTATGCTCACGTTTGTCTCCATCGGCCGGATGTTTTCGCCTTAAGTGAAACCTAGGTGTCTGAGGATGCTGACCCACAGGATTTTCACATACCTGGGTATCACCTCCTATCTCTTTTCTATCTTCTGCATTTCGGGTTTCTTTACAGAAGCCCAAACACGGAAAGGGAGAAGACTGTACAGAACTTCGATGCCCTTTCCGACAATATATCGGGGATCCTCGAAAGTTTCCCGAACAGTGAAATCGTTATTGCTGGTGATTTCAATGTCCATAATTTATCGTGGCTCGGCCATTCGAGCAATACAACTCCAGAAGGCCAATATGCTGAGCTATTCGCAGCGCACAATCACCTTGCGCAATTAGTGAATGAACCAACACATATTTCATGTGTTGACGGGCACCAACACAACACCCTCGACCTATTTCTCACTTCACACCCTGAAAAGTATGAAATGAACATTAGCGCACCTCTCGGTAATTCGGATCATTGCACCATTTCTGCCTCCTTTTCGTTTGCGGAACTTCGAGGCGTTTCACCGCCAGCTACGAAACGTTCGAAATATATTTACGAAAAGACACGTTGGGCAGAGCTCAACGATTTCTTTCGGCATTTCAATTGGAGGCTCTGCTTCCTAGACAAGGATGTCAATGCCATGGCTAAAATGGTCCAAAACATAATATTGCTTGGTATGAAAACGTTCATCCATCGAAGCAAATTTCGATTAGGCCTAGACCAAAGTCTTGGTTTAATCAGACGTGCAGACTTGCAGTCAGATCCAGAGAGGAAGCATTTAGTGTCTGGCGGAATGATAAAAACGCAGATACTGATATGATGCGCAAAAGGGCGAGATCTTCGTGTGCCAAAGTGCTAAGACGTGCAAAAGCTTTGTACGAGCAGAGTCTTCGCGCTAAAGTTCTTACTGCCCCACGGGGAAGTAAAAGCTTTTGGTCATTCGTTAAAAGAGTTAGGGGAAATGCTAGTTCTTCTATTCCGTCTCTTTTAAAGGCTGACCAAATATTCACTGACCCGGTTGAAAAGGCTAACCTCCTTGCTGAAATATTTGCATGTAATTCTCACCTGCCGGAAAGCAATCAACCACTGCCCGCATCCGAGCGTGTATCCGTAACTATGCCAAAGATATACTTTCGGGCTCGTGCAGTAAAAAGGGTTTTATCGGACCTTAACATAAATAAGTCTCCTGGCCCGGATGGAATTCCGGCACTGGTCTTGAAGCAGTGCTCTTCGACGTTATCGCGTCCTCTGGCAATCCTTTTCAGCACCCTCTATCATGCGGGTGAATTTCCGTCGTGCTGGAAAGTTGCAAGTTATAGACGGGATCTCATCTAACGAGTTCAAGATTAATTCAGGGGTACCACAAGGCTCCATTCTTTCTCCTACCATATTTCTTATTTTTCTTAATGACCTCCTATGTCATACCTCAAACCCTATCCACTATTTCGCAGAGGACAGCAGTATCTGCCATTCATATTCATTTGATCGTAGGCCGACATCAACTATGATCGCGGCGACGCGGCAGAATATGAATGATTCGCTAACAGGTGACCTCACGAGAATATTGGAATGGGGTCACGCGAACAGGGTCGATTTCAATTCCCAACAGACCCAATGCTGCATGCTAACACACCGCCGTATGCACGATCACGCTGCCTCACCTGTAAAAATGGGTGGCATAAACATTGAGGGATCAGAAGCTCTTGATGTTCTTGGCATGAAAATTCAGTGTGATGTCCGATGGACTGAGTACATTTTTCAGGTCTCAAAGGAAGCATTCAAGTGCCTAGGCTTTTTAAGGCGGTGTAAGACATACTTCACCCCATCTGATCTCCTCACTATTTATACCGCCTACATCCAACCGAAAATGGAATACAACTCTCATGTGTGGGCCGGTGCTTCAAAGACTATTTTGAAGTTACTCGACCGTGTACAAGAAACCGACCTTGGCGAAGAAACTCATAGGAGACAGTAGGGTAGCCAACTCTATTGACTCTCTTGAGCATCGTCGCAACGTGGGGTGCGTTTCGTTGTTCTATCGTTACTATAATGGGAGGTGTTCTAATGAAATAAGGGAACTTGTTCCCGAAACCCGGGTATTCGCGCGCACGACGCGATCATCATTAAGAGCGCGTCCATTTGTGGTCGATTTGACGGCGACTCGCACTACGCATTACAGAGAAAATTCGTTTTTTGGCCGAACGGCACGAGTGTGAAATAGCCTACCCGCAGAGGTGTTTCCTGTCACTTTTAGCTCCCGCAGGGGGGTTCTGGAATCTTGTATTTCGGAACCTACGGGTGTCTAAGCGACCCCGCGGTACCTAGCTTAAGGTGCAGCATTACCTTGTTCCTCCCTGAGGTTCGAAAATGATAGAAGAGGTGACTCTTCAAAATCTAACTAGAGATTGATGAACGACTGGTTAATACCAGTTAGATTCGAATGTAGCACTACGGGACCAGCTTAGCCCCACACTCCCAACAATAAGTACGGGTTTAAAGACTGATGTATTCCTTCTTCGTGTCTACCCCGAAAGTTGGATAGTGTGTGCTGGTATTGGGTAAGGACTCGTAGTGGCTGTGGTTGTAACCTAAAGTTACGCAGGGAGTGGAGTTTTTGGTATAATCGGAAATATGTGTAAGTCGTAACACACATATTAATGATATGACTTTTACTCTACTAGGTGCTGTTGCCATTCGACAGTAGTCACCGGAATGTGTTTCGAACCAACAGTATTACTGTTAAATGGGTCTTGACATAAAAACATTCTGATGTGACAAGAGTTTAGACCGCTCGAACACCTCGACAAGGTGCATTATAGAATTCAGGGATAACTATACATGATTTGCTACCCAACTCTGGAAGTAGGTGGCCTACGGGCTCATTTGCTTATCAGTGCTACGGGGGCGCTAGTGAATCGTTTCAAAAATTTACTCGGTGTTAAGACCACCGTCAGATAAGGCCCCATGGGCAGGTGCTGACGTAAATCTTGAACACCATTGTCACTTTTAGCTTGGGAAGATTTAAATCAAATGTCAATAAACACTACTCCCTCTATCCTCCTTCCCATAACCTAATTTCCTAGTTCCAGCACAATGCATCGCATGTGTAGGGGTCATCCCCTGAGTGCCGGTCCAAGACAAAAAAAAAAGAAAAAAAAAATACCGATGGCTCCAAGCTGGTGGATGGTAGAACAGGGTCGGTAGTCAACGGGTGCCGATTCAGAAAATCGATTCCAATAGTTGTATACCCAACTGTTCTCCAAGCGGAAATTCATGCCATCGGAACATGTGTGGCCGAGCCCTTCCATAGAAAGATGAGGACATATATTTTCAGATAGTCAGGCGAAGCTTAGGGCCCTTCAGTCGACCATGATAACCTCAAAAATGGTATGTGAGGGCCTTCTCAATGAGTTGTGGAACTTTAACGCCGTTGCATTGGGCTGCGTTCTGGGCCATAGGGGTATGAGGGTAATGAACTGGCGGACTATCTGCTCCTAATTGGCCCAGAGCCATTCTGTGAAATTACGAAAAACCACAGTAATGAAATTCTTAGAAACTGGAAGGAGAGAAAATTCGCTGCTCACTGGCATAATAGTGCCGGCCAGTGTCAAGCCAAACGCTTCCTGATCCCGAATAGGCCAATCTCAAATAGGCTGCTTTCACTGAATAGAGCGGACTTGAGTCTATTAACCGGGTACTTCACAGAACATTTTGACCTGAGGTACCAGTTTACATATTGGTCTCTCAAGATAAATGCCTATCAATTTTGTGAAAGTGACACTGAAAGCTCTGAATACGTTATTTGCGACTGTCCTGCACTCGGCAGACAAAGGTTTCACCATCTGGGTAGAATTACAGTGCCTCCACACAAGCTGTGGCACACCAGACCTCAAATAGTGATTGGATTCTTTAGAAAGACCCACGTTCGATTCCCAGCCGGGTCAAATCAGAAAAAAGTTTTTTCTGAGTTTTCTGTGCTACAGCACCCTCCTTCGTCGGTATTTGAACAATAAAACGTCGGCGAAGTAATATAATAATAAAATGGCTCCATTAGCTTAAAAATATGCGTAAAAAAAAAAACATCAGAGACGCCGCAACTTTGCTTTATAATTAACACGCAACTGCGGAGTTGTGCAGGAATTAAACTCTATCTTCCTACCACTTTCAGCACCTGTCTTTTCTCTATTATATCCCTCTCTCTAGTTCCAGTGCAATGCATTGCATATGTAGGCGATAGCCCCTGAGCACTGTAGATAGATCTACTAGTTTAAAATAATACTTTACTCTGTTGTAATTTAATCTATTGGAAAGCCTCCATAAAATTGAACTGAATTAAACTGCCTGGATCAGGATGCCAATCGAATTCGTTCGTTCCCATAACAACATTTAAAACAGAATTTAAAATATTGTTTTTGTTTTGAATAAATGAATTCGAGTGACATAGTGATCCAGTCAGAAAGAATTTGTTACGATTTGTAATGGATAATAAGGAAAAAAATAATTTCATTAGAATTAAAAAGAAAACTATAGCTCTCAAAAGAAAGTTCTTCAGCGGATACACTATAGTTGGATACTCGTATATGTACTCGTATGTATGTACGTACATTTGGTTAATTATATTTTGCTTATTCTTAGAGTTTTATTTAAAAAGTCTATGTTGTTTAATATATGTATTTCTAAAATAAGCAAACAGTATCTGTTGTAGGAATAAAAACGTCTTTTTCCTCATTTTCTTTGGTGGTTTCCACTGGCGTTCTTCTACCTATTTTTGCATTTCTTTAGCGGTTTGTCAGCTGCATATGCCTTCATTCAGTTGTGAAACCTCAACAACTTATAAAAAAATACAATTTAAATTTTTTCTACTACCACTTTTCTCAAACAACTCTACTAGTGAGAAAAAATTCTAGTCACGAGTTTCCGGTGTCATTGGTATTTTTTTTTTGTGTGGCTTATAAATATGGATAAGTATTCAATATTTAACAATTATTATCATAGATTTCTATAGATTATATTTGTATTTATGAATGTGGCACAAGCCTTTTTGTAAAATTATACCAAAAAAAATCCATTAAAAACTGCATTGTTCTCAAAATTTTATTTCGTTGCAAAGAGAAAAAAAGGAAGTAAAGAAATTGAGTCACTGAAACTGATAAAGGGGATAATCACAGATTTTTTGTAGCAAAGATTTTGACTTAAATGGTTAAAATTTTTATACTGCAAATTATATACATATCCATATGTACATATGTATTTAAACATTAAAAAAATTGGAAGAACAAGAGAAAAAATAAAACTAAAAATTAAACAAATTTTTGACGAAAATGAAAAATGTTTAAACCAATACAGATATTCAAATATTTTAAATAAAATGCGATTCCCCAAACTTTTTCGAGCTCTTCAGTTCGGTTTCCATAGATCCTAAAAACTGGGTTACTAACATATCATCATATCAAATCAAAAAGCCCAAAGTTATATTACAAAAAATTTTCTGGAGAAGTAAAAAACTTGTAATTAACTCCTGCGCTTGTAGCAGTATAAAATTTTTAACATCAAAAAGTCTATTTGGAATTTTTTGTCACATGGTCTTTTTTGATTTCATATAACGATATAATATATTATATTATAATTATTATTATCTATATACATATGTATGTATGCATATGTAGTTAAAAGAAAGTCGGGTTAGTTACAACACTTATAGCGCAAGAATAGCTCCGATTTCGATGGAATTTGGATTAATATACATATATGGTACTCTTTAAAAAAAGTAATTGGGGGATAAAGTGGTACTTTTTTTGTAATTCTACGATAACCAGATGAAATTCGGGGTATGCAGATACCTAATAGCATGGTTTAACATATGCGGTACTTTTTTATAGATGAACCATATGACCATTCTTATTGCACATACACATATACATTTGTATATCTAACCTTTACAGGAACAAATAAATATTATTCCAGGATCCCCTTCATGGTATAAAGCCGTAATCTACCTACGGCGGTATTTTTAAAGTTAATTTACAAGATTTGTTTCAAACAGAATTTATGCACATTTTAAAATCCTTTAAAATACCCATAAAACTGTCAAATGATTATTAGAATTTCTTTGTAAAAAATATATCTCTTACACAGCCTTTTGCAATACTTAATCTGCCAAATTTCAAGTCGCAAAAATACAATTATAAATAAATAAAAATATACACTAAATTTTTATCTACACGAAAAAAATACTCTTAAAAAGAACGACTCTGAAGAAATTTTTAAAGCAATTTGTGTTGATTTATGCATTTCTCTTTAATGTTGACAATAACACGGGTTTATTCAATGCATTTCTTTTCTATACAACTCCTCATTTCTTTTAAATTGTTGTTGCAGTTACTATGAATATGACAATCAAAAAGGGCATTTGATGGAAAAAAGGCTTGAAACAATATTTCTTAATTCATAAACATATCGCACATATCGATCCTCTAAAGATAGTCAACTCAAAATTGTTAAATTTTCATTTTTTGCAAGAAAACCATATACTCGTACAGTGGTCATATCTAGCCACTCTAAAAACCTTACTCATTTTCTCTACTCTTTCGTCAAAAAAATACTCCTTTAGAGTCAATTAAAGAGAAATATTTCGAGTTGTCCCCAAATGTAAGCTGAATTCATATCAGTTTTGTTTCAACCAAATGGAAATATTTTAAGTTGTGCCTGTGTTTATGTTATAACGGTTATTTAAAGTAAGTTTAATGTGCTGTTATATTTCGTTTTGTTTCTATATTTTTGAAATTAAATTAACAAATTGCACATAAATGGGAATCACTCCAAAGGCTTTTTGTTTGGTTTGGTAGCTTGTTATTTTTGGATAATCACTGGAAAAATTGTAAAAATAACTGCGTTGTTACGGGCTTTTTTTTAGTTTTTTTAGCACTCAAGGCATGACCCCTACAAATATGATGCATTGTGCTCGAACTAGAGGAAAGAGTAGTGAGAGAGATGACAGGTGGCGAAGCTTCACTATCTTACAACTATGCTTTCGCACGTTTTGTTTTGTTTATATCAGTGTTGCAGCGCATCTGATGTCAAGAAAACGTATTAAATTTTGAAGCTTTGTTTTAGTTGTCATTTTCAGTAATTATATTACTTAGGTGGTGCTACAGAATACCGACGAAGGAGGGTGCTCTGACGTGAATAGGTCTGTACGTTTACTTTCTGGGAAAATGAGAGTAAAATGAGAGTATGCTATAATTACTCTCAATAAGAGAGCAAAATGTACAAAAGTAAGAAAACGAAAAAAACCATAAAATTTACCAGAAAAAAAGAAATGTCAATTTTTTACAGCTCTGTTTATATCGGAGATGATAATTGACAATTTTAAAATTGTACTTTTTTAACCCCAAATGTACTAAAAACATAAAAGTTGTGTTAAGTTTTACTATTCTTAACTATTAGTAACAGAAAGATAAAATAAAATGAGTTCTTGAATATTGAGAATTTGTTTCGAAATCAATCAAATTAAAGTAATACTGAAGGAGTTTCTATTACTCGAGAGACCACTTCGTTGCGAGATAGTTTGTTTTAATATTTGTATATTTTAAATAATTGTGGGCAATTATATTAAGAAAAATTCACAGATGATGGCCCACTCCAAGGTTCTGATGGATATTTCTATTTTATATTATATTACATTTCTTTTTTTTTTATATATGTACATACAGTGGCCAAAAAAACTATTCGACATTGCAATTATTTTCTTAAATTTCACTGAAAACGCTAGTATCCTTTGGTTTTTTATATGTATAAACGTGAGATCACATTGTATTATATGTATTTAATAATTTATGGTCCTAAAAATAATAAAAATTTCACATTTTTTAACTCATCTATCTGTTTGAACGAAAAAACAAAAATTGCAAAGCAAAAAAAATATTCGACTGGCATTGTTTTTCCCTTATTCTGATAGTGTATTTCTTATTACTTCATGTCTTCATTTACAAGAACTTTTTTCTTATTTCTGTGCAAGTGATCGCGACGATGGGACGTAAAGGGAAAGAAACTTCTGTTGATGTAAGAAATTTAATAATACATCATTTTAAATTAGGAAAAACGGAAAAGACTATATCATAAATCGTTTAAAGGTCAAGAACTACTGTATATTACATTATAAAAAAGTACAAATCAAGTAAAACTGTGATAAACAAGGTAAGGATTGGGCGACCTTGCAAACTTACAGATTCAAATGAACGGCGAATCGTGCGTGAAGTAAGAAAAAATCCAAAAATTACTGCTAACACTTTAGCTAAAACACTGAGGAACACTTAGGTATATCCGTTACACCTCAAACAATAAGAAACGTCTTAAAAAGCACGATTTCCATGCACGATCAGCCAGGAAGAAGCCACACATTACTAAGAAAAATAGAAAGTTGAGATTAGATTTTGCGAAAGAGCATGTAAATAAGCCAATGGAGTTCTGGATGGATTTTATTTTTGCTGACGAAAGTAAATATAACCTTTTTCGATGTGATGGAAAAGTTCCGGTACATCGCAAGCCGAACACAGAATTGGATGAAAGGAATATGGTACCAACTGTTAAACATGGTGGCGGTGGTGTTATGGTATAGGGATGTATGGCGGCATCAGGCGTGGGTAATATTGGGTTTATTGATAGGATTATGGATCACCGAAAGTACATTGACCTCCTAAAGCAAAATTTGAGGTCAAGTGCTGAAAAATTGGGTGTGGCAAATAGATTTCAGTTTTATCAAGATAATGATCCCAAACATTGTGCCACTAATACAAAGCTTTGGCTTTTATATAATTGTCCAAAATTAATAAAAACGCCGCTACAGTCCCCAGAGCTTAACCCTATTGAACATCTTTGGGGTCACTTGGAAAAAAAAATCTGAAAACGTGAATTTACGAACAAACACCAGATGAAAGTTATCCTGCAGGAGGAATGGAGCCAAATTGATCCAGAATATACCAAAACGTTGGTAAAATCTATGCCAGATCTTTTAAAAGAGGTTATACGTAGGCAAGGAAAAGCAACTCGCTACTGAAGTAGAAATAAGCTTGTATTTCAATTCATGTATTTTAAAAATGGTACCAATGTCGAATACTTTTTTTGCTTGTTTTTTGTTATTAATATTTTAATTCATGTGTTTTTTGCTTTTTTTACTTTGAGATCTCATTTTTTTACTGAATATAACTTTGTGTTCCTTGATAAAGACTTTTATAAGTTTATTTTGTTAAAAACAACATTCCATATTTTTTTCTTGATAAATATATATAGTTTACGGCCTATGTCGAATAGTTTTTTTGGCCACTGTACATATTTCCTTTATGACAAGGAATTTACAAACAGAAAACATTACAAAACATACCTCTTTATTTAAAAACTTGTAAAAAAATAACTTTAGCAAACGAAAATACTATCAAAAATATGGCTCAAAACTTCAAATGCATTTTTCTTAGTTCACGATTTTTTGAATTACGACGGTATTGCACCAAAGGCTCGATATGTACATATACATATGTTATATTTATCCTTAACATATAAAGTGCTATGAAAATTAATATTTTTAGTGTTGTTTCCATAACATATTCTTTCTTTAAAAAGTTTTTAAAAACTTCTAAAAAAATTTCTTTAGAAGGGAAAATTATATAAATTATTTGTGATGATTAACTTTGGAGAAGTACGTTTAACTTATTAGTATTCAGAAGTATAGTAATAAATTTAAATAAATTTTATTATTCGCTGCTTCTTGAAATACTACTACCAAATACAGCTTCAAAAATTCAATACGTTTCTTTAATATCAGAGCGTTTTCAGTACCGACGAAGGAGGACCCCCTGATGTTACTTGTGGATTAGTGTCAGCTGAAGCCGTTACTGTCCAGTGACCAGTGACTATGCCTTCGCCACTGAAACCTTCCGACAACAACTGACGCAAATGCACACCAGAAAAAATGCGAGATGTTTTTATGAGTCTGGAACTGGGGTTGAACCCAGGACAAATTTTTCGTTTTGTAGTCAATGTGCGAGACTACTTCGACCAAAATTTATAAAAAAAAATTAAATTCATTGAACCAAATTCAAATAACCAATTAGTACCACTAGACAACAGGTGCGGTTTTTTCGCGTTTTTTGGTCTAGTCTAACTAAAACTTTTTTCTTTGACGAGTGGTACTCAAAAGACCAAAAAATTCAAAAAAACCGCACCTGTTGTCGAAAAAGTTAGCCATGGAGGTGGCACAGTCATGTTCTGGGGCTGTATAGCATACAAATGCTTGGGAGACTTGGTTCCAATCGACGGTTCGATGAATCAAAACCCATATTTAAGAATTTTAAATGAACACACATTTCCTTCTGGCGATAGGTTGATTGTAAAATCGTTTACTTTTCAACAGGACAATGCGCTTTGCCACAAGAGTAAACTGATTAAGACATTTTTGAGAGAAAATTGCATTGAAACTTTGGATTGGCCACCTCAAAGTCCAGATTTAAATGTAATTGAAAATGTTTGGTCATATATAAAGCGCCAAAGAACCGCAGATCTGACAAGAACCAGAGGAGAAACAATTTAGAGGTCAAATCATTGTGGGAGGACATACCAATGAAATACATTCAAAATTTAATCGATTCAGTTCCTAAAAGACTCCGGAAAGTCATTGCCGCTAAAGGAGGATACACATTTTATTAATATTAATAATATTTTAATTATTATCTTTTTTTAGAGCTGCTTATACCTTATATTTGTATTCTTATACTCAATAAGGAAAAATTTTTTCTGGAATTTATTCATTTAATATAGGATCAATTCGGGAATTTTTATTATTATTTTTACATTGATTTCCATTAAATTTATTAATTATAAAAAGTGATTCATGATCAATCAAAAAAAAAAAAGAATTATAATTTCCTATTATTCCTGATGATGTTAACAAGCTGTTAACGAAATATCGAATAATAAAAAAACAAAATAAGATAAAAAAAGACCTCAGGCATAATAAATATATATCAAAAAATATTAATAATATCTAAACATTTTACAAAACTTTAAGTAATATATTTTCGTTAAGAGGTAAATTATTATATGTCAAAATATTTATGCAACCCCTTATATTTTTAACTTAATTGCATACAATGCAAATTTAATTTAAGAAGTTATGATTTTATGTTTTTTAATTAGTAAATAAATACTACTTTTATTTGAAAAAAATTTGGAATTTTTTATTATTTGGAAATCTAAAAAAAATTCAAAATTGTAAAATTTATCACGTGTCAAAATAAATATGCCGGCCACTATACATATACACTATAGCCCCGGTTTGCGTCGTTAATGGGGACGGGAGGAATGCGACGCAAATCGAATTATTTGTTTCTATACAAATGTTCTGATTTCGAATTAATTGGGTGAAAAACTAAAAAATTTCGAAAAAATTTATACATATTTAAATAAAAAAAAGTCATATGAATACGTTTTTATTTGTTTAATTTCATTCAATACGCGTTTTTAAAGTTAGAAATAAAAAAAAATAATAAATTAAATTATTAAAATTCATTTTCATATACATAAATACATATGTACGTACATATATACGATTCACATAAACATTAAAGTAAAAAATAGTGTTATAAATGTTATTCAGCAGATAAATCGAAATTAACAACAGTTGTTTCCATTTGGTTAGGTGGTCTCACTGTTTTGTTAACAAAACTGTCTAAGGTTTCTTTTGCGCATAGATTTCCTGGAAGCAACTGATGGCGTGCTCAACAGATGATGCTACGCTTAAGCATCGAAATCAAAGTGACGCATATCGAAATCACAACGACGCAAGTCGGATTATACCAATTTTTAAAAAGCGACGCAAATCGGGGCTTTAGTAGTGTAGTTACCTTAATATGGAAAAGTCTTAACTAAAATTTCTTTCAAAATATGATTTTTTTATATTTTCATATAGAAAACATTTTAAAATAAATTAAAAAAAAAGTTGGCGTGTTCCACCGGGGAATTGCTTCAACAATTTAATAAAAAACTGTCTCTTGGCTACAATACTTTAATTTCCTATTCTTTGAAATAAAATTATTAACTACATTACGATAACGCTATATAAATACCTATTGAGGATGGTAAAAATTATTATAAAATTCCTCTACGCTAGGTAAAATAAACGTAAAATCAAACCCACTGTGCTAAGTAACATTGCTTACTGTTAATTCAAATGTGCTTATTAAGTTTTTCAATTTCCACGGAGCCATCTAGTGGAAGAAAATAATAATAAGACAAAAACAACAAAGCACGAAATGGCTTGATTTCAGACCAACACTGTATGTTAAAGCATTCTAAAGAATATACTCTTTATTTAAAAAATAACATAGCCTGCTTTTAGGCAGAATTTAATTTCAAATTTGTTACCGAATTGTTGAATATTTAATACTTTTTTTATATGCAATTATAAGCAATTAAAATTAACTTAAATTGTTTTGGTATAATTACGGTGACCATTCGTCCTTTTTTTTGACACAATGTCCTTTACAATTTTTTAAAAATAAAGTGTCCTTTTTTAAGTGGAATTGTCCTTTGTTTTTGTACTAACAACACTACCTTATGATAGTTATACCATGGTTAAATCTGATGTCATATTTAAATTTAAAAAATTTTCCAACTTACCTGAGCACAAAAAAAATAAAAAATTTAAGAAATAAACACAATAAGGATTGTTAAATAAAGTTTTATACAACAATTTGTTATTATTGCGGTAAGCTTTTGAGCATTGTTTATTTATTCAAATACATATATAAACCCTTAATTTAGATATGCCGCCAAATCGAAAATATATTTTTAATAGTGAACTGAAGGCAAAATTTCCATTCATAAACAAAACCGTTAGTGGCCATGATGTACAGTGTGGAATATGTGCAGCCCATTTTTCCATAGCAAATGGTGGCGCTTCTAATATAGAACAGCATTTAGAAGCTACAAAGCATAAAAAAGCAGTTATCGCCAGCAGTTCAAGTTGCCAATTGACAAACCTTTTCAGGACTGTAAATTTTAATGATAAGGAAAAAGAGTTGGCTGTCATCGAAGGTATTTGGGCTTATCATTCAGTTCAACACAATTATTCATTTCGGTCAAACGATTGCACCTCAAAATTAATTAAGTCATGCTTCGAACAAAAATATGCGTGTGCTCGAACCAAATGCGAAGCAATTATCAAAAACATTTTGAAACCTATTTCATGTGATTTAATAAAAACTGAATTATCTGAGGCCAGCTGCATTGCAATATATTTAGATTGTTCCAACCATGCACCTATTAAACTTTGCCCAATGTTAGTACGATATTTTCTACCAAATAATGGAATTATGGTGAAAATTCTAGCTGTAAATGAACTTCAAGGTGAAAACTCCGATATTATTTCCAAAAGTCTTCAAGAAACATTAGGGAAATTCGAAATAACTAGTAAAATGGTAGCCTTTCGTGGTTACAATACAAAGTGCAATTTTGGAGGTGCAGCTAGAAATGGACGAAATAATATATTTCATAAAATGCAAATTTTTCTTGGAAAAAATTTAATTGGTGTGAATTGTGTTGCCCATATTTTGAACAACTGCATTCAAACTGCTGCTGATTCCCTACCAGTTGCTATAGAAGTGATAATTGTCAAAATTTACTCTTTTTTTACATTTACACAATTAGAGTAGAAAAACGTAAGGAGATTTGTAAAGATGTTGACGTTGAATATAAAAAATTATTGGGCCACAGCAAAACACGCTGGTTGACATTAATGCCAGCGTTAGAGCGTATCCTACAATTATTCGTGCCATTAAAAGAATATTTTCTCTCTCAAAAAAAGTGCCCGATGATATTGCAAATATTTTTTAATGATTCATGTGCTGAATTGTGGTTACTTTTTGCACATAGTCAAGCTTTTATTTTCCATAAATATATTGGTCGTCTAGACTCTAGAGCAGTGATGTTCGCCACATACAACATTTGTTGAAAAATTTACACAGATAGTTCCCAGCAGTCCGGTTACTCATTACAAATTGAAAGCCATCCGATTGTATAATATTATGTTAATAGGGAAAATAAAACGAAAATAGTTAAGCCCTTACAACTCGCATCTGATTCGGATTTGTCTTATTCCCATCCAATTGTAAAGTTAAATGTTTATTAGAAATGAAGATCAAAACAAACACAAATAAAAATTTTGCATCGCATTACCATCTGATTTGGATGGCTTTGTAATGTATCATATTGTCATTTCGTTTTAATTATGAATTTTGTTCTTTTTTCTGAAGTAATTTTTCCGTTATTCTTTCTTTTTCATTTTTATTATTATTCCAAAGTAAAATTTGTATCAAGTTCATAAGTGTTTTTAAAAGTGAAGTGGTGGCGGTATTTTTTGTGGTAATATAGTTATAAATTATTAAATAAAAATAATTAAAAAAGGTAAGTAACTGTTTTATTTTTATTTATGTGTTAATTTATATACATACATATGTATGTATGTTTAGTATTTTTATTTGTTGTAAAGAATAAAATGAGTGGATTTAGTAAAAGAAATTTAAGAAGACTAAAGAAAATAGAAAGTGAACGTTTGAAACAAAATTCCGAATTTACATCGATGGAAAATTCTGAGCACAATCTTACTGATTTAAATTTAATTTAATTATGCAATAGTTAAAATTCATTCCAAGATCAATGGCATTCAGAATTCACTTATTGCATATAAAAAAAAAAAAAAAAAAAAAAGTATAAACAAAGAACGTGCGAAAGCAGAGCTACAAAAATAAGTAAGCTTCACCTCCTGTCGTTTCTCCTACTATCCCTTTCCTAAAAGTTCCAGCACAATGCTTCGCATGTGTAGGAGTCATCTCCTGAGTGATGGTCCCAGATAAAAAAAAAAAAAAAAAAAAAACATTGTTTAGTATGACAATTTATTGTAAATATAATATTGTGAATTTACCGAAAATGGCCATATTTAAAAGTTTAAAATCTTTAAATGCTTTCTTATTTTTCGTCCCGTCATAATTATACGCTAATATAATATGCATGTCAAGAATTTTTTGAAAATTTTCTACAAGCCCACCAGGAGTGATTATAATTTTAATGATACTAACCTGAAATAAAAAAGGAAAAATAATTAATGAAATTGGAATAATATGTTGATCTCTTAGTTATCCTCACATATTTTTCGAAATCTGTTTCAATATTTTGCTCCAAAGCCGTCATATCTTCGTCAGATTTGATTGGGAAATTTGTCGTTTGGCGAACCGGAATATTTTTCTTAATAATTTCTTTTAATATGGCCACTTCTTCAGAATGGGCGCCAGTATTTACATTAATTTTCTTCTCTATTTCGTCCAAGCGGTGGAAAAACTTCAGAGTCGGGTACGTTATAAAAATGTCCCATAATTGGCCACAAAGTTGTTCTAGAACTTTTGAAAAGGGATAAACCATCTATTCCAATATCTAACAACAGTTCTTCTAATTGACCGGATACAATTTCGTTTTTCAGCGCAAGTACTCTACTTTTAATGCCAATATGATGATATTTTCCAGGTGCAACAGTCCTTATGATCATATCATTGTTATTAATAAAACTGTTGACCGAAAGTGGGACGTCCAACCCTTCTGACCGAAGAATCTTTAACAAGTCGTTACAGCATGTTTTCCCCGGCAAGTATTTTTTATACCAATATGCTAATTTATTTTTCAATGGTTCTTCAGGAAACATTTCACAAACTGAAAATGACTCATTGAAACATTCTGGATTGTTTTCGAAATTTAAATCAGTAAGATTGTGCTCAGCATTTTCCATCGATGTAAATTCGGAATTTTGTTTCAAACGTTCACTTTCTATTTTCTTTCGTCTTCTTAAATTTCTTTTACTAAATCCACTCATTTTATTCTTTACAACAAATAAAAATACAAAACATACATACATATGTATATAAATTAACACATAAATAAAAATAAAACAGTCACTTACCTTTTTTAATAATTTTTATTTAATAATTTATAACTATATTACCACAAAAAATGCCGCTAACACTTTACTTTTAAAAACACTTATGAACTTGAGACAAATTTTACTTTGGACAAATAATAAAAATGAAAAAGAAAGAAGAACGGAAAAATTACTTCAGAAAAAAGAACAAAATTCATAATTAAAACGAAATGACGTCATTTTGTACAATATGATACATTACAAAGCAGATGGTAATGCGATGCAAAATTTTTATTTGTGTTTGTTTTGATCTTCATTTCTAATAAACATTTAACTTTACAATTGGATGGGAAAAAGACAAATCCGAATCAGATGCGAGTTGTAAGGGCTTAACTATTTTCGTTTTATTTTCCCTATTGACATAATATTATACAATCGGATGCTTTCAGTTTGTAATGAGTAACCGGACTGCTGGGAAGCATTGGTTTTGTCAAGTTTATTTTGTTGTTGTTTTTGAAACATTTTTGTTTTTTTTAACTCTACTAGAAATTTTTTTTCCACAGAAATTATGGTTTTTTTTTGTTGTTTACACATATAAATGATGCTTATTGAGAAATGTGTTTGTGTGTGTTATATTTCTTGTCCAAAGCACATTCAATAACAATATTAACAACTAAAAGCAGTTTCTTGTTTTCATATAAATCATGTGCAAATAAACAGTGCAAAGCCAATGCGACCGATTTCTATGGATGTAGGGTAAAATTACATTTTTTGTTATTGTACTATTGCATTTATGTTGATTCGCACCGAACTATGTATACTCAGTTGTTTTATTAAATATTTTATTTTAGAATTTTCAATTGTATAGTTAGAATATCTATGTATATGCATAAATCAAATAAAACGTGAGCTTACCTGAGTTCGAAAACCATACAATTTATTATTTTGTTTACAAAACTATTATAAAATTTATTAAAATCTTTTTAATAAGTGATAACTAGCACAAGAAGTGTAATTATTTTTGGTGATTGGTACATATTTAATAATTTTCTGAATTGAGCATATGTTTTATTGTTTTAAAATTTTAAGTTTTTCTGCGCTCGTTAATTTGTATTTGTATGTTTCCCACGAGGAATGCTTTCGTAAAAGTGTAAGAATTAATAAATTTAGCATCTCCATTCTGTGCTTATAGCATACGTTGTTTTCTTGAAACCAAAAGGAATATATTGTATTTTTGGTGCAATTTATACATTGCTCAACAATAGTTTTTTTTATGTTTTTTATTTCTTTGGATTCAGAAAAAATTTTTTCGAAAACTTTTATATGAATCTTACATACTGCAAAAAATAAGTCTGATGGAGCAAACAAACTTCCAAAACCTGAATTTGTATCGTAATTTTTTGCATGTACAAACATTTCTGATGGATATGACAAAATTTGCGCGGGTTTTATTATATCCATACGGCAGCGAGCACAAGATATCCGTTGAGCTATGTAACCAACGAAATAGCGGCTTGATGTTAACTCTATTGGAATGTTTTCAGAGTTAAAACAATCAGCATCTTCATTAAAATAATCTTCATTTTCGGCTAATATATTTGTAACATCTACATCAGGAATGTGAGTACTTTCTGATGTAATGCCACTTCTTTGAGTATCCTCTAAAATTATTTGAAACTCGATAGGTAAAAATATCGCATCATCTTTAGCACAATTCGATGAGGTAATAAATTGAGTTATTTTTAGAGATGACAGTTTAGCTATTGCGACATTTAATTCATAAACCGAAGGATTTTTGCAGTGCCCGCCCTTGGCACGTATATATGAAAATAAGTTTTCCAACGGATCTTGATTGAAATGGCTTGTTAAAATGCAGATCAAATTTGAGTTTTTTTCTATTTCAAATTCAAAATAAAATATAGCCTATATTTCAAGTTATACACTGTTAACATATCTGCGCAAAATTTCATTTAAATCGGTCCAGTAGTTTCGGAGATTAGCGAGAACAAACGTCGTGACACGTTATTTTTATATAGATATACTACATAGTTATATAAATTTCCAATTTTAAATAATATTAAATTCGGTGCGAATCGATGTTCTTGCAATATTACAACAATAAAATACATATATTTGCCAATCAAATAAGAATCAGAGACATTAGCTTTACGTATCTTATGTCCACATATATTGTGCGAACACAAATCGAGCCTTTGCTGTTTTTGTTTGTTTGTATGGATTCTTTCGTTTGTTTATTAAATGTAGACACATGCACACATACTTGAGAATGCAAAGCCACAAACGTATGAACACATGTATACATATGTAAATGAATAGTAGAGACATGAGAATAATAAATTCTCTCAGAAAATAAATGACTCTCTCTGGAAAAAGTGGTTTTAGCGTGGTTTTTCTACTAAAACCATCAGCAAATTTAGCATTGGCAGAACAATGTATGACAGTGCAACATCTTTATATATTTATAGTCTTGGTTTGACATTATGTTTGCTGGGCAAATTCTCTCACCAATACACCTTCATTTTATTTTTGAACACCACTGGTCTAGAGCAGTGATGTTCGCCACATACAACATTTGTTGAAAAATTTACTCAGACAGTTGTTATTCTCTTTTAAAAACTTTCATTCAGTCGTCGTTGAGCAAGCGATGAATACACATGTGGATGGTTATTGTAATTTTTTTCAGAAATTTATTAAGCATTGTTGTTGTTTCTTATTGGACGAAGGACAATAAACACACGCGATTCAATAAGAATTGAATACGAAAAAAATTAAAATATAATAAAAGTTCACGAAATGAAATGTGAAAAGTATTTTATGGTAAACGATGCTTTTCAAAACATTCAATGCCTTTTATGTTACAAAACATTAAAAGCAGGTAATGAACAAGTTTCAATCAGAGCTAATAATACTTAGATATGAGGTAAAAGATTTCGATAAAATTAGAACTATAGAGTTTTGGAAAAATTTAGATGTTGCGATATGTCCCCAGCTCAAAAAAATGTATTTAAAATATTTATCATTCTTTTCCACTACTTCCTTATGCGAGCAAATATTTTCAGACATTAAAAACGTTTGTTCTAAGCAGCGAAATAAAATGACCTCGTAGAATTTAAAAAATATTTTACTAATTCGCAATTGCCATGCATGTATTAACATGGAATGTTTAATTTAAAATTTTCAAAGCGACTTTAAAAATTATAATGAGGAATGACAGATGGTTAAACTTTTTAGTCTAATATTTAAGCCGAAAAAAACTGTTTTATATGAATTTATTTTTGTTTTTTTCCCCCCAAATAAGTGTTCTAAAATTATTTATTAAAATTGATAACTGCTATTTATGGTCCCTGATGCTCTTATCTTTTTCTTAAAATTTAAATTACATTCATTTAATAAGCTATAGGCATTTTCTGTCTTATTTTAAATGTTTGACATTATGTTTGCTGGGCAAATTCTCTCACCAATATATCTTTATTTTATTTTTGAACACCACTGGTCTAGAGTCTCAACACATTTCAATGCCTGAAGCTGCTCTTACTTTAAAGAACTTAAAACTAAAATTAATAGCACGCAAAGAAGTGTTTTTTACAATTGGTTATTAAAAATAATCTGTCCATACTAGAGTTGACGGGTAAAATTTATGGATTTAATTTAAAGAAATAGTTACTAGATTTTATGACATCTGTATTAACTACTTAAATCAATGGGATGCAGCATTTACAAACATTGAACATTTTGATTGGGTCATTTTAAGTAGAACTCCATGCTGGCAGTCTATTGAAAAAAGTTTAGTTCGGATAAATGAGTTAAGAGATGACTTGAAAATTAATAATGAGGAACTATTTGACGAAGTAGCTTATGTTAAAAAGTATGCAGATGCAGAAAAAATTGAGGAGTGGAGAAAAGACGATACCAGTGGATCAAAAATGGGTGGAAATGTTTGGCTATTTCAATGAAAAAAATATTGGATATAAAAATATAATGTAATATAATTTTGTTTGTGTCTGCCAGCTTCTAATACGCCAACGGAAAGAATATTTTCAATAGCCAATAATTTTTGGACATCGGAAAAGTCCCAACTAAAAGTGGTTACTTTAGAATCACTTTTAATAACAAAGTGCAATTTTGAAATGAGCTGTGAAGAATTTAAATTTTTTTTAGCAAATAACAGTAACATTTAAAAAAAAATCCATTCTGCAGAAAAATACCAATGATAGTTTTAGGATCATTTAATTGTTTTTAATAATTAAATTTTTTTTAAAGTCGTGTGAATTTCTAGGAATATTACATTTTTTTGTAAACAATAATGTAAGTATGTATGTTAATACTTGTACTATTCGCTAATATTATATATGTACTTTACATTAAAAAATATGCATTTTGATTTGAACGCCCATTTTCATAATAAGCCTGAATAACTTTAACGCGTTGCTCGATTGTGTATCTTTCAATGGTTCAAATTTAGTTAGTCTGAAATTGATAATGGTCAAATGAAATGCAGAAAAAAACTTGACGTTTAGGTGTGGTTCACATTCAACATCGGCCCTTACAATTTAACCACCCTTTACTTACAATTTTGATTACAATTCTAAATGTCCTTTTTTTTCGTTGAAAAATATGGTCACCGTAGGTATAATGGAAAACATTTCGATATTTACCTGCAAATAAATTAAGAGAGTAATTTTGAATAAGAATAATTACGAGTAAAATGAATATATGTATATGTATATGTACATACATAGTGTGTACAGAAAATAAATATTTATAAAATTTTTTTATTCCCAACAGAAAAATGACATCTTGATAAAATGTAAAATGTAAATAGCCAGCCCCGTCATTTGTTATTGAACGAGATTTAAACACAATTTATGAAAAAGTGGGACGCAATGTTTTTAACACCTGAAAATTAAATGTGTTTTAATAAATCCAATAGTTCTTGCTCATCGGATAACATGAATCCAATAACTGATTTATTGTACTTTTGGCAAAGAAAAAAATGCGGCATATCTATATTTTTTATTTGTTTCTTTAAAAGCTTTTACAAATGTATTTAGTTTAGTTTATTCAATAAGATATTTAAAAGTAAAAACGAAGTGAATGGTTGCTGATTTATTGAATCAAAGTTTGAACGATTTTTTGCACATGAACTCTGTTCTTATATATGACACTGACAAACTACAATTAACAATATCTAGTAGCTGTATGAACTTTGTCTAGTAGTGTTATGCTATGAATGCACCAAAAACATACATACGCTTTACAGGACATTATCTACAGTAAAGAAATATATATGGAGTATAAAGTCCGTTCCCTTTCGGTTGCGTTTTTTTTAGAACGAAACATAATACCCCTTCTGAGAGCAAACCATTTTAAAGAAACGAACACCAAACTTCTTGTTTTACTCAAAGAGACGAAAAGAAGACGCCATAACAGAACAGAGAATCAAAAATAAGGAGAAAAGTAATTAAAATGTATATTAAAATAAATAAATAAAAATTTTTTACAAATCTGCTACAATTTGAGATTCCGATAAGAAATAGTCGACGGCGGCAGCTATGCAAAAAAAGTTGGACTCGGTCAAAATGTCAAAGCTTTATTTAAATAACAAATTATCTAAAAACTAGTTTACAAAATTTATTTTTCTTAACTTGTTTTCAAATGCTATTCTCACACATTAACATATCTTTTTTTATTATGAAAATAAAAACGAATAGTTTCGTGAATCTAGTGGATTTTATTCTATATTCAGCTCGAAATTAGCAGAGTTCAGGCTACAGTTTTTTTTTTATATTTAAATAGATTTCAAAGGGTTTAAAGTTTATGTTATTGCACTCCGACTATTAAAATTTATTGGACTATCTTCGGTGTTCACACAATGTACGTCTTATATCCAATTCAGATGATTTCGTAACCATTCATATGTTATCATTGTGTCCTTTTCATTAATTTCAAAAAGAAAAAATTTTATAAAAAATAATAAAAATTTTAGCTCAGGCATACTAAACCTCTTTGTAATATAAGGCACAAAGGCGTTTTAATATGGTGTTATGGGTGCACGGTGCTTACAAACAATGTAACAAATTTCTTAAGATGCTTTATTCACAGCGGAATCTTGTGAAAGTGCCGCGAACAATTTGTAGTTGTTGCAATAATCTTTTTAAAGAAGAAGAAGAATTTTTCACTTCTTAACGGTGATTGAGGAGGAAAAGTTTCATCGAAAGATTATTGCTTTATGTACTATAAAGTGGCTACAAATATTATACATATTTCTTTAATATAACACTTTCACGGCATATTAAACAAGTTGCTGTATTGTTTTTCTTAGGCACAAAAGAATATTCTCTTTCTCAGATCTCTTGAAACAATCGATTTTCATCACATATTATTCTTATAAGACTTGGAGACACTCCTGTCATTCTTTGGAAATTACAAGATTCTGCCCTTAGCATCGATTTTTATTAAATGTCAAATGAGCACATAAATTTAAAACATTTTTATGTTAAACTATCCGCAAAATTTGATCTTAAAAATCATCAAACTCCACGATATTTAAAGTAATTCACAGAGAGAGAGGCGGTCCAACAAAACATTTGAGGCCTAATACCAAAATCATTAGTAGACCTTTAACCAAATTCTTGAAAAAACATGAAATTCCATATATTTATACAAGAAATCCCAAAAAATCTTTGAGAAATACGTTATTAAATTAAATTACGAAAAAAAAATTTTCTTAATTGTATTTATCCATTTCGTTTTAAAAAATTAAATAGATTTAAATCGAGTAATAAATTGTTTGTTGTATAAATAAAATGTTTTAAGAATCTGTTTAGTTTATTTTGTTTGTATATTTCGTAATTCTCAAAGATTTTATGGGAGGTCTTGTATAAATGGTCACAACTAAATTTATTTGTGTACATACATACATATATACTATGTATGTATAAGTAGATCGGTGGATCTACCGAAAGATACGCTTATAATGTCACTTTTGAGTGCTGATTTCGGATGGTGAAGCAGAGTTTTGGTATCTCAGCTGTTAAGTTCCAGCATTCATGTTCACCTAATGTAGATACGATTGGTTTATTATTTTACTTCGCCTACGTTATCATTGCTTAAAGGAAAAAGGCGCTATACTGTATAGTACATGTACATTAAATAGACGGTACAAAATTCTTCGATGAAATAATAATCTACTGGGTTTGATCCGTGGATCAGCGCAGTATTACCGCTAAGAGTGCATTTTTAATAGAGAAATAAACTTTGTTTCAAATTCAAAGATTTCCTGATATGATTTCTGGCATTAAAAAGGAATTTCTAATATACATATGTACAGGGTGGCTGATGAATATTGCAACATCAAGAAACTCAAATAGGTTTTTTTTCAGTGTATGGAATTAATTTTTCTTTTATTCATATCAAAGCTCATTAAATTTTATTAAATATGCTTAATTAGTTTTAAAAATAATGGAATTTAAATGCACCCCCGCTCGTTGATGCATGGGCGGCATCTTACCAAAAACTTGTTCATTACTGCTTGGAGAGTTGAGACAGGAATAGCGGCAATTGTTTCTCGAATGGATTGCTTTAGTTCATTAAAATTTGTTGGTTTTGCTTTGTAGACTTCCTGTTTGCAATAACGCCACAAGAAAAAGTCAGGTGCAGTAAGGTCAGGCGACATGGGGAGGCCAACGGAATGTAGAGTTTCTGGATATCAACTTATTGGGAAATTTTCGTCGCAATTCTGTCAAAACAGGCCTGGCTATGTGAGGAGTTGCACCATCTTGTTGAAACCACACAGAGTTGAAAGGAATTCTCATTCGGCGTAATTCTGGATAGAAAAACTCTCTCAACATGCTCAAGTAACGGTCTCCAGTAACTGTAACGGTGTGACCATTTTCTTCAAAGAAGTAGGGCCCGACAATGCAGCGTGCTGAAACTGCACACCACACTGTGACACGAAGTGGATGCAATTCCGTCTCATGGAGTATCTGTTGGTTGGACACACTCCATATTCGACAATTTTGTTTGCTTATGTTGCCGTTTAAATCGAAATGGGCCTCGCCAGACATAAAAAGACAGTTCAACATGTTTTCGTCCTTTTCCACCATTTGAAGCATCTCCTGGCAAAATTCCAAGCAAATCGGTAAGTTTGCTGCGTTCAGTTTGTTGACCATTTGAATTTTATATGGGAATAACTCCAAATCATTGTGCAAAATTGACTGCAATGACTGTATGCTTATACCCATTTGAGCAGATAAGGTTCTTGTCAAAACTCTTGGATTGTTTTGTATGGCAGCAGCTACAGCAGCGATTGTTTCCTCCGTCCGAACTGAAGGGTTTCGATGGTTAGGTCTTCTGTGGACTGTTCCATACTCTGCAAAATTGTTCACAAGTCTCATTATGGTCCATCTGCTCGGAGGATTGCCGCCAAACGTGCGCCTATACTCTCTTTGAACCGAAACTACGGAATGTGGTGCGTGATAGCGGCGGACAATCCAAATTCTTTTTTCAGTGTGCCAGTTATCCATTTTTGTTAAATCTAAAAATCAATCTGCAAAATAAAAAAAAACTAACTAGATTCATTAAATAGAAAAAAAGTTATTAAATTTCTTTTTGGTAGCGGCTTTCATCAGCCACCCTGTACCTCTCATAACCGGTGTCCGCTTATAAGAGGTTCACATTTTTATTTTAAATATTTTTTATCCTATAATGCTCGACTAGTGATTTGTGGTTCAAAAAATTTATTTAGAATAGATTGCTTGCATTTGAGCTTCTGTCCGGTTATGAGAGTCTTTTTCCGCAAAATTTTTTCAAATTTAGTGTCCACGTCCGGTTAACAGAGTGTCCCGTTATGAGAATACATTTTGTACTGAAAAACTGATGAAAATCTCGGTTCTACAATATTTGTCCGGTTCTGGGAGGTGTCCGGCTATAGGAGGTGTTGTTTTTTTATCTTGAACCAGCACTCAGGAGATGACTCCTACACATGCGATGCATTGTGCTGGAAGTATAGGAAAGGAATTGTAGGAGAAATGATAGGAGGTGAAGTTTCGCTATCTTACAACACTGCTTTTTTGCACGTTATTTGTTTTTACAACAGTGTTGTGCGTCTCTGATGTCAAGGAGACGTATTAAATTTTGAAGCTTCGTTTTTTTAAGCAGCCGGTGTTACACAAAACCGACGAAGGAGGGCGTTCTGATGTGCCTGTGGATTGGATACAGCTGAAGCCGTCACTGTTCAGTGACCAGTGACTATGCCTTCGCCACTGAAACCTTCGACAACAACTGACGCAAAGCCATACAAATGCACATAAAAAAAAATGTGAGATGTTTTTATGAGTCTGAAACTGGGGTTGAACTCAGAAAAGTTTTTCATTTTGTAGTCAACTTGCAGACTACTTCGACCATCGCCACCACAGATTCCTAAAAAGATATCGCATAAGTGGCATAAGAAAAAGCGTTTTCTCAGCTGTGCTATGTAAATCGAAAAAAAAAAGAAAAGCTTTGGCAAAGCAATGGGTTAGACGCAAAGTTGCTTTGTACAACATATGTTTAAAAATTATTAGTATTTTTCGTCCACAAAATTTTTGGCAAAAGCACACAAATTTATGAAATTTTATTCATTGTGTTCAACAAAAAATGTGGATTATCTATTAAGCAAAGGGTAAGTATTTAAATGGAATATATTAAATGATTTCCGACAAGGTATTTATCATAATATGATATATTTTCTTGTCAGGCACCCTTCATCGGAGCAACTGGAAACTACTTATATGGTGTTAAATTTGCTTAAGTTGTCCAATTTGATGGTCCTCTAGAGCAATAAGTGCAGCATTTAGCAAATGCGCCGTGAATACGTCATAAGACTCGTGAATATTTGCCTATGAAATTTCCCGGCCGCTTGTGTCAATTTTTACATATTGAAGTTGCAGATTAGGAAATTGAAGCTTTTGCAGTAGTTCCAACAAATTCGTGTCAAGAAGAATGCCATGAAATTACTTTAAATACAGGTAGACAACACGGCTTATGTTGCGGAATATATGTATGTACATATTTTACAATTTGCTTTTTTTCAGGAGGAACTCACAATACTTGGCAGGATATTAAAGTAGCTGAAAAAGCTGGAGGTGTTAATATAAACAATAAACGCAATCGCTTTATTAATTGGCGCACGTATTAGGATGTATTAGAATTATCAGAAATAAGCTTGGATTTTATTTTGTACCAAAAAAAATGTAAGGTATAAATATACTGATTCAGCCGTGATAGCTGTTAACATAGTAGAACAGGAAAAATATTCTCTGTTGTTGGTTAGTACGGTTTGTAGTCTGCATCGTTTATTTTATCGTCAATCAGTTAATCAACTCTTAGAATAACACAATGCCTGGATCACATTATATCAATAGCGAAATATCTCTACGCCTTTCACGTAAACAATAGAAACATTAGAAAAGGTAATTTTATGTAAAATAAGAAAAAGTCGACAAACTAATTACATAATTTTCAATAATTAATTTAAGCTTCTGCTATTATGTACGAACAATCAATGCATTTCCAACTTGAAGATGGCTCATTGAAATCGCTCAATAAACGTTTTTATTCACTGCTAGTCTGTTTGAATTGCTTGAATTTATTTGATGAACGTTATCGTTGGATTGCAAAAGATGAGATGAGTCAGATATAAACAATAGTTCCAAGAATAGTGGTGCTGTATTAGCCTTATATGACGATATGACAAGTGATGATCATGCACTTGTCAGAAATCCTCAAGTAATTGTTGTTGAAATCAAAGATATTAAAAAAGAAATTATACATACCGAGGCACTTATTAGGTTATCTGAACACGGAAATGATATATACTCATTCCTAAAATTTAGACCACAAGAGTTGGCAATGATTTTAGCCAGTTGTGGCCTGTTTACCTCTGCTCTAAAGTTAGGCAAATAATACCACAGAAAGAAGAAATATACTTTAGGGAAGTTGCTCCAAATTAAACATAGATTTTTAGTTAATAGAAAATTAATTCTATTCTAATTATTTTTATGGAGCAGCTTCATCGCAGTGTATTTCTGCAGAAAACTCTACCAATTCAAAAACAAAAGCCTTACCTGATATCGTTCTTCGGGAAATGATGTAAAGTATTCCCTGGCCCACATCCCATTATGCAGCTTCCACTAATAAAATTTAACACATTTTATATATCACTTTAGTTAAATTTAATATACATTTATCTTGGTAATATTTTTTAACTTTTACACACAGATAGATACCTATGTTTGGAAATAAACACAACGGCACATTTAAGTATAGTAACACTTTTTTTATACGATAGTACCTACACTTACTACCGAACACTTTTTTCTTTTTTTTTATTAATATTTTGGCGAAAAATGATATATATGCGCAAAAATATTAAAAAATTTGCTCATTTTAATGAATTTTTTTGACAATTAAAGTCAACATGCCGATAAAAACATTGAAAGGGGAAAATCGCAAAAAAAAACATTTCTATCCCTTTTCGATCTTCATAGCGGACAGAGATGTTAAACTTTCACAACCCCGTTTTTATTTCGAGTCTATAGGTCTGTTCGTTTACTTTTCTGGTAAAGCTCGGTAAAATGAGAGTAAGCCATAATTTATCTCGATAAGAGACCAAAATGTACAAAAGTAAGAAAACGGAAATTTACCATATAATAGGACTGTTCGACGTGCATAACAAAAACATTTGCATCGTTGGCAACGGCTGTAAAATGTGGACAAAAATAAATTGAAAAATACGTAAAAGCCATTTTTTATTAAATAAAGTGATAAATAAATATGCACAAATATATGTACTTCCATTTTGAAATTTATTTAAAAAATATTTTTTAAATTAAAAACTTGTCGTTTCTTTGCAAATTTTCTGATTAATTTCTTAGTATCATATATAAATAAAAAACAGCCTATAATTTAATTCTAGACCGAACTTACCCAAAGAAAAAGTTCGTGCTACTTTGTACAGAAAATTAAAAATTTTACTCTCTAATTTTATTTCAAAATTGCACAAAAATTGTTAATAAATGCTGCCACGCTTTTGGGTAAATTTAGAGGATTCTATCTTACACGTAGTTCACTTGTTGATAAGCATTTCTCGCAATTGAACTGATCTAGATTCTGAATATATACATACAGTCAAATTCATCAGCAATATAACTTCCAATTTATATAGTACAGCTCTAATAATATTATAACTATTATTTTTTTCATAACATTTCTATTTCTAGATTATTTGTTGCCTACATATTTAATTATTCTTATGTTAAACTTGTAGTCCACCAACTATATATGACCCTATGGGCTCGGTTGGTTATTGTTATAAATAAATAAAATAGAATATCTCTTTATACATGATTCTAATTTTAAAATTATGTTTTTCCCGAGAAAAATATGTGAAATGTATTATTACATTCTTTATGATATTCTCATAAAGTATTTTTTCTAAAGGCAAACTCAACAACTGAGGCGGAAAGCATATATATATATAGATATTAGGGTGGGGCGATTTGAAAATTTTAATGGGCGCTTCGCGTTTCTGATTCTTGGAATTGTACTAAGCAAAAAAGTCCACTAGACCATACGTCTACGGTGAAAATCGAGCTTCCCCATTTTGACTTGATCAGACTTCTGTCACGTTTTATTTGGATATTTTGGCCTATAACAGCCAAACCATTGAGATTTTCGATCCAATACTAAGACAAAAATTGTAGCCAAGACAATAGTTAAGAACTCTCTAGTACATCGCAAAAGCATTGGAACGCTCCTTCAGGCAGTTTTGGCCTTGTGAATGTGCAAATTTTTCGTGAAAATATTGATAAATTACCATTTTCAGTTGTTCATAGCTCAAAATCATAAAAATGTTCTATTTCTTACTTTTTATTCTATTTTTTTATTTATTCTATTTATTTTATTTCTTATTTTTTATTCTTCTATTGTTTTCAGTTCATTTGATGAATTTTTGATAGTTTATTGTAAAAGACATTATATTTTTGGATAAAAATTGTGGAAAAAGTAAGAAATAGAACATTTTTATGATTTTGCGCTATGAACAACTGAAAATGGTAATTTATCAATATTTTTACGAAAAATTTGCACTTTCACAAGGCCAAAACTACCTGAAGGAGCGTTCCAATGCTTTTGCGATGTACTAGAGAGTTCTTAACTATTGTCTTGGCTACAATTTTTGTCTTAGTATTGGATCGAAAATCTCAATGGTTTGGCTGTTATAGGCCAAAATATCCAAAAAAACGTGACAAAAGTCTGATCAAGTCAAAATGGGGAAGCTCGATTTTCACCGTAGACGTATGGTCTAGTAGACTTTTTGGCTTAGTACAATCCCAAGAATCAGAAACGCGAAGCGCCCATTAAGATTTTTTTCCTTCCATACTAATCGCCCCATCCTAATAGATATATATAGATGAGAAGAAAAATTTAAAAATAGAAATATGTATGTGTTATAAAAAAAGTAAACTAATGGATTGTTATGTTTTTGTTTATAAATTTTTGGTTTTTTGTTCTGTATTCAACTTCAATTCTCGATTGATTAGTTGAATTTTGAACATAAGAATCTTAAATTTGTAGTCAAAAATTGGGAAAAAGTCTACTGCTGAGCTAAGTAGGCATTAGCGATATAGTACTATATGGATATGCTTTCCTCCTCAATTTTTGAGTTTGCTTGTATATAAAAAAATACTTTATGAGAATACCAGAAAGTATGTAATAATACATTCACATATTTTTTCGGGAAAAAGCACAATTTTAAAATTAGAATCATATATAAATAAAATAAATTTGTGCGAGTTCGTGCAATTTTGTTATGCACCTGGAACAGACTTAATATATATGACCATGTCCAATTACAAATCTACACACAAGCTTACATCCATAAAAACACAATAATTTGGCTTATACATGTTATTTAAAGAAACCCCAAATAATTTTGAACTAAATCATGAAATAAAATTAACTATTCTTTGTTCATTGCATTTTTGGGAAACTTTTACTTTTACTTCTGGAATTTTGCTTTGTTATTTTCAATGTTTATTATAAACCAGCTGATTGCTTATTCTTCACGCCCAAACTAGCCCGAAGAAAAAATACGGCCGTTCTCGTGCGTGAAGAACAAGAATATAACTCTCGCAAAATCTCTCTCATTTACCCAAATTTTGCGAGTAAACGAACAGACCTTATATTAGCCTATGATCGCCACCCTCAAAGGAGAGGTTTCACTGTACATGCATTTACATTTACCATTTTCGTTTTATTCTTATGCATTATTAGGTCTGTTCGTTTTCTTTCTGGGAAAGTTCGGTAAAATCAGAATAAGCTATAATTACTCTCAATAAGAGACCAAAATGTGCAAAAGTAAGAAAACGCAAAAAACCATAAAATTTACCAGAAAAGAAGAAATGCCAATTTTTTACAGCTCTGTTTATATCGGAGATGATAATTGACAATTTTAAAATTGTACTTTTTTGACCCCAAATGTACTAAAAACATAAAAGTTGTGTTAAGTTTTAATATTATTAACTATTAGTAACAGAAAGATAAAATAAAATGAGTTCTTGAATATTGAGAATTTGTTTCGAAATCAATCAAATTAAAGTAATACTGAAGGAGTTCCTATTACTCGAGAGACCACCTCGTTGCGAGACAAACAACGTGTTGTTGAATAGTTAAAAATTAATGCAGTTCATTACAAAAGTATTCTTGAATTTTCGCAAATTCATCTATTTTACAGAAATGATAATTTTACTCGTTTATAAACTTATAATTCGGACTATAGTTTTTGAAGCTCCGTACGACTGAGTTTAGACGAGAAAACATTTAGTTTGGTAGCATGTTACGGGTGTGAAGAGAGCATCGTTTTTGTGTTCGGCACTCGGCGACACGTTTTAACAACAACATATGTTGTCTTTGCTGATGGATAGAATTAATTTTTATGCGAATCCCTGAATAGTTTGTTTTAATATTTGTATATTTTAAATAATTGTTGGCAATTATATTAAGAAAAAATTCACAGATGATGGCCCAATCCAAGGTTCTGATGGATATTTCTATTTTATATTATATTACATTTCTTCTTTATATGCATATGTATGTACCTATATATTAGAATATTGAAATAAAATCAATATAAAGAATTGAAATAAATAGTGTTTCATTTCAATTGTGATATCCGTTAGCAGTGGCCGATATATCCTTTAACGCTGACTATCATATGCACACAGAAGTTTCGGTAATTTTTCTCATATTGCCATTGAGAAAATTATAGAAACTTTGTTCTACGCAATTACCTATAATTCTGTCAACAATGACGGTCGTATCACCGGTCAAATAACCGTCACTGTTATTGTAGGGATGTTAAACTTATTAGCTATTTCGCTGGTCAGTTCATTCAACAGGCCAAACGACAAAGTTTGTAAAAAAGTTGTGAATAATTTAATAATTAAATATTATATTAAGAAAAATCGAAAATATATTTTTGCTATAATTAATTTAAATTACTGAACAACGTATAATCATATGAATATACCTTGGTACTTAATATTTAGTGGAGTAAAGTAGTACTTTTGCAATGCAAATTGTACTGAAAAAAGTACAATTGTACGAGCTCGACCATCCCTGATTTTCGTTGAAAGTTTAATGGGATTGATGACAGTTTACCGAAAAAAAACTATTTGTGAAAGAAATTATTTAAAAAAAACAAGTATTGAAAGCATTTATTTAATTATATTTATTTTTGAGCGGTGGTCTTTTTTATGAAAAGTTTTTAACAATTTATGGTATAAATAACAAAAATGTTTGTAATTAATTATTATATTAACTGAATTTATTTTGGGAGTATTTATTTATACATATGATTCTAATTGTGCTTTTTCCCTTATAAACTATATGTGAAATTTATTATTACATACTTTATGATATTCTCATACAGTATGAAAAATATCATAAAGCATTTTATTACAAAAGTAACTCAAAAATTGAGGAGGAAAGCATGTCCATATAGTACTATTTCGCTAACGCTTACTTAGCTCATCAGTGGATTTTTCCCAACTTCTGAATATAAACCCAAGATCTATATGTATAAAATTCAATTCTATATAATGACACAGCTTTATGAAAACAAAAATATTTTGATAGCAATATTACATTGTAACACAATTAATTTCTCACTTGTTTTTTTGCTGTTACTTTGTTTGCAATTGCCCACTGCGCATTTCATGCTTGCTCTTTTTGTTCTCTTTTCCCTTCTATTTGTGTTTTTTGTTTACAGCTTATGAGCTTTATAAAGCAAGTTTTTTACACTTATTTATTATTTAATAATTATTTAAATATATTTATTATAAAATATACTTAGCACAATTTATTATAAAATTCAACATTTCATTTGCTTGTTTGAGATCTCTCTGAGTAAATTGTGGGAAGAGTTGCCAAATGTAGTATAAAATATAAATTTTGTACGAGAAAGTATTAGTTTTGCATATAATAAACATTTGGCAATCTCTTCGAGGGGATGCAAACGGTAAATCATGCGCAAGGCGTAATCTTTATTTAATCATTCTTGGTTGGTAGCACTGTAAGTCCCTGTCCATATTGTGAAACATTTGCTGCAAAACTTTTGAGTTTGTAGACGAGAAGAGGAAGAGGAGTGGAAGTATGTACGCTGTTTCATGTACATGCAACTTTTGTTGAATTTCTTATTTGCATCTTTTGAGATGAGGTGTATTTGACGTTTCATTTTATTTCTTTTCGTTTTGTATACTGTTAAGATCATCATAATAATAGCTACCCTGTTTTAGTTTACTCGTGGTACGCAAGTTAATTTTTTGTGAAATATAATCAAAAATAAATATGTATCAAAATATATAATCAAAAATTTTAAAAAAACAAAAAAAAAATGTCGTTTAAGTGGAAGCGGGAAAGCGTAGAAAAATTAATTACATGTGTACAACAGTATACTTGTTTGTACAATGTAAAATCAAATGAGTACTTGGACAGATTGAAGAAAGCTCAAGCTATCCAGAACATATCACAAGACCTTTGCGAAAATGAGAGTACCATAGCTGTAGATGAAGTTAAGCGCAAGTGGAGGGTTTTAAGAAGTCAATTTATGAGGGAGCAAAGGCTTTTAAAAAACTCCAAAAAAAGTGGTGCGGGAGTAAACGATATTTACACTCCAAAGCTATGGTGCTTCGAGCAGCTTAGTTTTCTACAAGCCCATATTGCAATGAGGGGAAGCATTGATAACACAGAACTAGAGGTAATTTTGTATTAAATAAACAAATATTATAAATTTATAAAATTCTATTTTCATTAATTTCTTTAGAACGAAGAAAATATAATACCTGACTCTGGAACCACTTCTGTCAGCAAAATACATTGTTCAAATGACGAAAATTCCTTAATCGAAGCGCAACCAAAAAAAAAGAAAAAGGTATTTTGATTTCAAAAATTTTAAAAAAGCAAATCTGAAAGTTCTTTATTTATCACACTTTACTTTTAGCATGGAATAATAGATTTCAAAAACGATTTAACCGAGCTGAAAAATACAATAGCCAACAAAAAACGAAAAAAATTCGCCTGGCTCGGAAATTTAGTTGCTGAAAAAATGGAAGACGTAGATCCAGAAGACCAAGATGATGCGGCTTGGGAAGTGCAATGCCTTATGAGGAGGCTAACTAACTCTAACAAAAAGCGCAATAACGCAGGTCCATCATCTTCTAAGGACATCTTACAGCTATCGATGGAAGGCTTGTTTGATGATGAAGACATGTAGACATTTTGTATATATGTATGTACATAGGTAACTAAACGCTTTTTACAGTTTTGATGAAATTAAGTAATATATGATATATTTGTGCATTGTTTTAATTTTTTTCAGCTCTGTAAAAATGTGATGAAACCTGAAACCTAGGCTGTGAATTACAATTTTAATTTTGTTTAATCTTTTTTTTAATTTTTTTTTTTTTTTTTTTGGGACCAGCATCAGGAAGTGACTCCTACACATGCGAAGCATTGTGCTGGAACTATAGGAAAGGGATAGTAGGAGAAACGACAGGAGGTGAAGCTTAATTTATTATTTTACAGCTCTGTTTTCGCACGTTCTCTGTTTTTACATTCGTAGCAGTGCTGAAGCTTCGGTTCAGTAGCCATTTTTTTAGAGATGTTTATTTTTATTTTAAAATTTTAGTCTGAAACTGGGGTTGAACCCCAGGTCTGTTTTTTGGATTCGTAGTCAACGTTCGGACTACTATCCATCGTGCCACCGCCACCCTTGTTGTTTACTTTGTTTTTATATTTTAAGTAACTTTGTTTTTGTTATCTTTTGAATTACTTTTTTTATTATCTTTTGAATGACTTTTTTTAAATAATTAATGTAAGTTTTCTGTGATTAATTTTACTTTTACTGTGATTTTTACTTTTATTAGTTTATAAGTTTTTGATCAAATTAAGAAGAATTACAATTAATAATGAATTATATTAAAGTATTATTAATACAAATTTATTTAAATTAAATAAATAAAAAGTAATTAAAAATTTGATTTCATTTCAATGAAATTTATTTAATTGAGCTTAATGTAAATTTGAAATATATACATATATTAATTCCAGTCAAGTTTGCCTTCATTGGTGAAATATTCTGTGAATTCCTGCCTGATAGTTTCCGCTGCACTTCTTCGTGGATTGTACGTTGAATCTGAATTGCCACTCGCCTGCGGTGAAAGTTTTTCTTCAATACTATTTCTATACGTGGACTCACTATTTATTAAATAATTATGCAAGGCACAGCAGGCCAAAGTTATAATTTCCACAGTTTCCACTTTCAAGTTTATTGGGGATAGGAAAACTCTAAACCTATTTGCTAATATTCCGAAAGCATGTTCTACGACATGTCTAACACTGCCTGTGTTGTGTTTTAATTGGCAAGTATGTTGCCTTTTTGCACAAATCAATTAAACCTGAAATCATTTAATTTGTATATACATAACTATATATGTACATAAATATGTAACTAGAACATATTACTTACCAATTAGTGTATCCTCTTGTCCACTGTCCTCGGATTCAAGTTCATTAATTTCTTCTTTAATGGATTTCACTAACTCATTAATTATAAAATTTTTCTTCTTAGCGTCCATTTGGCTTCAAATTATAACTTGTGCTTCAAATGTGTATCCAAAAAAAAATATTCACACCTTCTATCACAGGGTAGTTATTTTATATTTACATTCGGTATTGAGAAATGTCAAAAAAAATTAAAGAAATAAGATAGAAGGGAGAAATAAAAAATACGAAACATGAAGCATAAGTTTCATGTATGGACACTGCAGAAGCTTCAAAAGAGAATTCAAAAAAGTTTTGCAGCAAATGTTTCACAATATGGACAGGGACTAAGTAAGTCTGTTGCGCATGTCATAAGTATTGACAACTCAATACAGCTACTTGGCTGATTCCAACAACGTAACATTAGATTTTGACTTAATTTTTTCTGTGTCTCCTATTGTCTGCTATTTTTTTATTTTGCGACAAAATTTTTTTCACACATTAAAATTTCTAAATACTTAAACATTATGCACTCCTCATAATTATTAAGACTCATTACGTTCTTGGTTAAATGAACTAAACTACCAGTTTTTATTGTTTTTGTACATACATTCGTTTTTTTTGCGATAAATGTGACCAATTTGTGTACCGGTTTAAGGCAGTTGTTTCTTTTTTTTCATTTTCTTGTTATTTCTTTTTTTAACATTTGCGGTCTTGTCGTTTTAATTTTTTCAGTTTCTTTTTGGGTTCTACATGCGGAAAGGTTGAAATCTTTTTTATTTATAATTATGGAGACTTTGGATACCAAATACATAAATCCAATGAGGTATAATATTTCCAGTGTGAGAACACTTATAAATGCTCTTACGTTGCCGAAAAAAAACAGAAGATAATACAGATGGTACCTGCAGTACTAAATGTGAATTTGGAGCAAATATCCGTTTTTAAGCAAAAATAAAGTGAAACATATTTATAAACGTTTTATAACACAAAGTTCTTTCGCAAAGGAAATAAGTGGAAAAGCATGGGAAATAGCTTTTTAATCAATGCTCTCAAGTGAAAACTATATCGATTTACTTGAAGTTCGAAGAGAGAATATGCATCATAGCTTTCCGAAGTCTTCTTATTGCAATTTTTATTTAATTTTGCATACAAAGTTTTAATTAGCCTTTTTTTAATTTTAAATCGACACGCCATGTAGCGTTTTTCACTATCATTACCCAGCAGTCCGGATACTCATTACAATCTGAAAGCCATCCGATTGTATAATATTATGTCAATAGGGAAAATAAAACGAAAATAGTTAATCCCTTACAACTCGCATCTGATTCGGATTTGTCTTTTTCCCATCCAATTGTAAAGTTAAATGTTTATTAGAAATGAAGATCAAAACAAACACAAATAAAAATTTTGCATCGCATTACCATCTGATTTGGATTGCTTTGTAATGTATCATATTGTCATTTCGTTTTAATTATGAATTTTGTTCTTTTTTCTGAAGTAATTTTTCCGTTAATCTTTCTTTTTCATTTTTATTATTATTCCAAAGTAAAATTTGTATTAAGTTCATATGTAAGTGTTTTTTAAAGTGAAGTGTTAGCGGCATTTTTTGTGGTAATATTGTTATAAATTATTAAATAAAAATAATTAAAAAAGGTAAGTGACTGTTTTATTTTTATTTATGTGTTAATTTATATACATACATATGTATGTATGTTTTGTATTTTTATTTGTTGTAAAGAATAAAATGAGTGGATTTAGTAAAAGAAATTTAAGAAGACTAAAGAAAATAGAAAGTGAACGTTTGAAACAAAATTCCGAAATTACAAAATATTGAAAAAAATGAAGTTCCTAATTTAATTATGCAATAGTTAAAATTCATTCCAAGATCAATGGCATTCAGATACATCTTATTGCACTCCGAATTCACCATAATAGTTGGACCGATCCAACATTCGCTTACAATGTATATTGTGTTGGACCCATCCAACCTTCGCCTTCAATGTATATTGTGTTGGATAAATCTTACAGCCTAGGCCATCGCTGTGTAAATGTAAATAGAAATTGTATACAGACATTGGATGGGTCTTGCTTACATTGTCATTGGTCTCAAATCGAAGATGTATGTAGCAAAAATTTCACTGGGTAATTAAATTGTTGGCAGTGAGAATACATACATTTGTACATATACATATGTATATATACATATATACATACATATGTACCCAGTCAGCATTTGGAAGTTTGTTTTGGCAGAAATCACCAAACTGAGTCTTTTAAGACTACCTCAGATGACTAAAAGCGGATTAATCAGTTGTGCGCTTAAAAAAAGACCCGAAAATGAATCCGACAAATGCTTGGAAAGCGACTTGTTTAAAAAACGCAAACAATATGTATAGAATGTGCGCAATCATAAATTCATCATGTAGATGCCCGAAATGTGACTGTATTAAGAATTTTTATTTTTATTTTGGAGTCATATTTAGCGCATCTTGACGATGAAAAATTGTTTCTTATGGTTTTTGCTACTGTTTATAACGGGACAAATTTTCTTACTGATTTTGAAAGAAATGAGTTTTGTGAATTTATGTTTATTTGTGTGGTAAGCTCATGGTGCAAAGAACAATAAAAGTTGATTAAATTAAAGAGTAATAAATAAATAATGAAAAAAATAAAAGAATATACTTTCTTTATGTTATACCAAATAAAACAAGACTCACTAACGGCTAGTAATATGACTGTAAAATGGCTTGAAAAAGTGTCGTAATTGATTGACAGTACTATTGCAAACTGCCTCGAAAATGAGTCAGAAACGCGAGTCATAAAAGACTCGTTTTGAAGAGTCGTATCTAGGGTACCATTTTCTCCCGACAAAGCAGTCGTTTTCGATTCAGAAACGTGCGCATAAATGATTAATTTAATCGCGAAGAAGAATAAAAAAGACTCACTAATTAAAATGCTGACTGGGTATAAGACACATTCAATTGAAATGTAGATGTTTGACAGCCTTTATAAGTTTTTTCTAGTTGTTTTTTCTACAATTCTTATTAAGAGACTTTGGTAAGCTTAATGATGACTCATGAGCTGTACCCAGCTGAACAATGCTTAAAAATGCTCCATAACTTTATATGGAAATGGTCGTTATACAAGAAATGCATTTCAAGCATTGTGAGATTTTTTCGTTCGGTATAACTCCACCTTCTAAGTTTTAGAATCTAAGACAACAGCCAGCCTGCACCTTTATGTCTGCTTTTTGAGACGTTAGTTTTTGCAAGAAGATGCCGATAATGTTGTTCTAATGTTGGTGGCATGATAACAAGCTTTTCTGACCTGAATCGCTTGACTCGGGAAATATATGGTCCAAAATGAAGGAGGCGCTTTTCACACATTGCATGAAACAATGGAATTATTAGGAACGAAGTCCTCGGGACGCATTATTTCATGTAATGATATTTGACGGAATTGAACTTTTTACTTGTTTTTACTTTTTAATTGAATAACTTACACAGAATAAACATAAAAAATATGCCAAAATAATAAAAATATTATCTCCACTGTTATAATTTGTCATTATAAGTGAGCTAATGAAGCACTTTATATGTATGAATTTATTTCTATATGTCTACATAAATTAATTGGTTTTATTAAATTTATAAAATTTTTTCATTGCTTTTTATAAACATTTTTCATTTATATTTGATGTTGTTTATTAATATTCTCATGATTATTTTTTGATTTATTTATGTTTGTTGTTTGTATAAGCTGGCCAGTAGACAGACCTTCAACCAAATTTTTGAAAAGCTAAGAAATCTCACATTTTTATAAGTATAAAAACTACCAAAAACAATTTGAGAATAAGAAAATATAAAAACATGATAAAAAGAACTGATTTAAACCAACCCAGTTCACTTTTGCAATGTCAGCTTGCGAATGGCAGCTAATTTTCTTCTAAGAGTGTACGGTTACTCCTCATTTTATCACATAAGGTCTAAACGAAGAAAAATTTAAAAAAATTCTTGCGAAACGTTTTTTTAAAGTAAAAAATTAACAACAAAACTTCTTTTTAGGTAAGTATTTTATAGAAAAGAAAATAAAGAAATAAAAAAAAATATTAAACATTTTTTTATTGACTATATATGACTCTAATTTCTAAATTGTGCTTTTTCCCGAAAAAAAAATATATGAAATGTATTATTACATACTTTATGCTATACTCATACAGTATTTTTTATAAAAGCAAACTCAATAATTGAGGATGTAAGCATATCCACATAGTACTATTTCGCTAATGCTTAGTTAGCTCTTCAACAGATTTTTCCTAATTTCTGACTACAAATTCAAGATCTTTATGTTCAAAATTCAACTCATCAATCGCAAATTAAAGTTGAATACAGAACACAAAACCAAAAATTTATAAACAAAAAAATAACAATCCATGAGTTTACTTTTTCATTACACATCCATATTTATTTTTTTAGATTTTTCTTGTCATCTACACAATTTATTTATTTATTTACATATGTATGTATATGTACATATTTGTAACTTTTAGTACAACAAAAACTTAAAGCTTTCGGTATCACCTACCGTTGTTGACAAAAAAACGAAGTATGCACCCACATAAAAAATTGTCTGATAAAGAGTAAATGATCTGTGTCGATTCGACGGACAGTAAGTCCCCGTCCATACTGTGAAGCATATGCTGCAAAACTTTTGAGTTTGTTGATGAGAAGGGGAAGAGGAGTGGAAGTATGTAGGCTGTTTCATGTACATGCAGTTTTTGTTGAATTTCTTATTTGCATCTTTTGACATGAGGTGTATTTGACGTTTCATTTTATTTCTTTTCGTTTGGTATACTGTTAACATCTATCATAATAATAGCTACCCTGTTTTATTGTTAATTTTTTGTGTAATATAATCAAAAATTTAAAAAAAAAATATAAAATTATATAAAAATTATTATATAATTTTTCTTCTTAGCGTCCATTTTGCTTCAAATTATACCTTGTGCTTCAAATGTCTATCCAAAAAAAAATATTCACACCTATCACAGGGTAGTTATTTCATATTTACATTCGGTAATGAGAAATGTCAAAAAAAATTAAAAAAAGAAGATAGAAGGGAGGAATAAAAAATACTAAACATGAAGCAAAAGATTCATGTATGGACACTGCTGCAGTCTCAAAAGAGAATTCAAAAACTTTTGCAGCATATGCTTCACAGTATGGACGGGGACTTATTTGCATCTTTTGACATGAGGTGTATTTGACGTTTCATTTTATTTCTTTTCGTTTGGTATACTGTTAAAGGGTGCTTTAGACCATAAGATCTGTCGTACGACATGTCAAATTTTTGTGTAGAAGAGCACAAGTCGGATCGTCTAAACGTAATATGTAATGAAGCCATAAGATTTTGAGAGAAAATACGGATGAAAATTTGAGTCGTATGGCTCTCTTCATTTTTTAAAATTTTTCAAAAACCATCACACACCATTAGATCAGGGATGCATTTTTATGTAACCAAATGTGAGAACGCCAGGGAGGGAAAACTGGTTTCATAAATTTATACCAATTATAAAACTAAAATGTACATTATAGACCACGACAGCACAATTTTATAAAAATATATGTACGTATATTTTCCAAAAGTACACTAAAAATTTTGACCACGAAAATAACATATTCCAAAGTAATAAAAATATTTTTCAAGGGTATTAAAAAAAATTCATTTGCACAAGAACTCCATCCCTGGGAAAACAAGCAAACAGATCAAGAATGATTAAATAAAGATTACGCCTTGCGCATGATTTACCGTTTGATGACGTTTGCATCCCCTCGAAGAGATTGCCAAATGTTTATTATATGCAAAACTAATACTTTCTCGTAGAAAATTTATATTTTATACTACATTTGGCAACTCTTCACACAATTTACTCAGAGAGATCTCAAACAAGCAAATGAAATGTTGAATTTTATAATAAATTGTGCTAAGTATATTTTATAATAAATATATTTAAATAATTATTAAATAATAAATAAGTGTAAAAAACTTGCTTTATAAAGCTCATAAGCTGTAAACAAAAAACACAAATAGAAGGGAAAAGAGAACAAAAAGAGCAAGCATGAAATGCGCAGTGGGCAATTGCAAACAAAGTAACAGCAAAAAAACAAGTGAGAAATTAATTGTGTTACAATGTAATATTGCTATCAAAATATTTTTGTTTTCATAAAGCTGTGTCATTATATAGTTTTCCAAGAGATGAAGCTCAAAGGAAGTTAAGGGTGAAATTTTGCAAGCGTGCAAAGCCTGTAAATGCTGAAAAAGAAAAAATTTGTGCTTTACATTTTAAGCAAGAGGATTTTGAAAGAAATTTAATACAGTTTGTAAAAAAAATGTTTTCAAAACAAAAATTTGTTACGAATTTAAATTTAAATAAATATTTACAACAACAATATCATTATATTTGTGAATTTTTTTTTTACAACTGTTGTTTTGTATGTTCTCGACAAGCAGGCGTCGAAACTTTGACAAATTTATGAACATATTACAACAGCAACGCTACAAAATAATTTTGCATACTTTAAACAGTGTAAAAAAAGTGTTTTCAAAAATGCAAAGACAAGAAGGAACCGTTAGTTTTTTGCATATGTATTGCGTATAATAGTTTTATATGGACGCTAATAGTAGCAGTTGTCTTTTATTCATTAAATTAAGCTCATATAATAAACAAATGATTACCCAATTATATATAAACTATGCCAGGAAAGCGACTCAACAAAGACATTACCCAACTGGTGTATTTTAATTACTATAAAGGAAAATCTCACAGAGAAATTGCTGAAATGTTCTCTCTTAACCTAAGGACGGTATATAATGTTATTAACAGTGCTGAAAAAGAAGGAACACTGGAACCAAAACAAACACCAGGCAGACCAAAAAAAATAACTCGGCGAATTGAAAAGAAAATTTTGAAAATGATTGATGAGAATCCACATTTCAGTACTATAGGAATTGCACTTAGCATCAGTAATGAATTTGGAGTAAGTATCCCTCTTAGACTGTTAGAAATGTGCTACAAAACCATAAATACTCTTCAAGAGTTACGAAGAAAAAACCTTTGCTATCCGCGGTAAATATTGAAAAAGGTATAAATTTGCCATTGAACACATTTCTTTACCTCCGGAGCACTGGGATGATGTTATTTTTTGTGACGAAACGAAAGTGATGCTTTACTACCATGAAGGACCTCAAAAAGTTTGTCGAAAACCCCTGGCGGCTTTAAAAAATAAAAATATAATACCCACTGTAAAGTTCGGTAAACTATTCGTTATGGTGTGGGGTTGTATTTCGAGCAAGGGTGTTGGCGAAATAAGAATATTAAAGGATATAATGACCAAGGAAGTCTATCTAAACATTTTAAAAAAGGAATTGAGTGCAAGTGCTCGGAAATTCGGTTTTGTTGACCCAGAAAAGCTCAAGTATAAATATTAGCAGGATAATGAACCGAAGCATAAGGCATATATTTGTAGATCCTGGTTGTTATATAATTGTAGAAAAGTGATCGATAGCCCAGCACAAAGCCCAGACTTAAACCCTATAGAAAATTCATGGGTCCACCCAAAGAAAAAAGTCGGAAAAAGGTCACCAAAAACAAATAACATTTATTAAAGAAGAGTGGGAAAAAATACCTGAAAATTATGATATACCAAAGCTTATCCATTCAATGTCTAGACGCTTAGAAGTTGTAATTAAAGCTAAAGGAGGGCACACCAAGTATTAGCACCCTCAAATCTTTTTTTTTACCATTTAGAATAAATTTAATTAAATTTAACACAATTTTGAAAACATTTATTTTACAGCGTAGAAACTGAAGTATTTTTTAAGTTACGATTATTATTTTGTTATTTAAATTAATATTGTTTTTTTTTTGTGCAAAGTGTTTATAAACATCTTTAATTGAATACATGAAGAAAAAAAATTAATAAAAGTTGTATAATTTACTTGCAAATAAGAGTTTCTCTTAAACTTTTTAATTTTTCTAAGTTTTGAAAAGACTTTTTTTACAAACTGTATATGTATTAGTGAAATTTTTTTACTCCAAATATAACAACTAATGCTAATTCACTATGAATTTGACAATAATTTCTTTCTGATGTACTTAAGGTAACTGAAGCAAACAAAACTGGTTTCTCAACACCTTTAATATAAATGAGATAAAACTGCTCCCATGAGGACTTGCAACAGTAATATCTATTATCGGTTTATTTGGATTATACAATTCAAACAAATTATTATTTAAAAGTAATTTCTTTAAATTTTCAAAACACTCTTGAGCGTTTACTGTCCAAACAATTTTATTTTCCTTTCTCAGTAAATGATACAAATGTTTCAATTCAGAGGATAAATTTGGAATGAAATTATTAAATAATTTAACATACCCAAATAGGACTGCAGTTCTTTTAAATTTTAAGTATTTGGTGCGGTTACAATAGACTTTACTTTTTTGATATTACGATTTATTCCCTTTTGTATATAGTATGTTGTAAATAATTTGATTTAACGTTGACTTCATTTAATTTGTTTAACCTTTATATCAACAGCAAACATACCTAGGTATATTTTGCGTATTAAAATCGTTAAATCTTAGAAAGTAAGAATTTTATCCATCTATCTATCTATTATGATATCCTTAACAATAATGATTCTTCTACTTTTTTGACCTCTTTTTATATTAATTACACTAATTATTTAAGCTGTAGGTCCTTTTGCTTATAAACAAAAACCAATTTTGCTTTGTGGAGCGAAATATCGAATAAAAAGAAATATTACATATATAAAAGGGACCTACAGCTTAAAAAATTAGTGTAACTTAACAATAATGTTTTATACATATGATTCTAATTGTGCTTTTTCCCTTATAAACTATATGTGAAATTTATTATTACATACTTTATGATATTCTCATACAGTATAAAAAATATCATAAAGCATTTTATTACAAAAGTAACTCAAAAATTGAGGAGGAAAGCATATCCATATAGTACTATTTCGCTAACGCTTCCTTAGCTCATCAGTGGATTTTCCCAACGTCTGAATATAAACCCAAGATCTATATGTTTAAAATTCAATTAATCAAACGAGAATTGTTATGTTTTTGTTTATAGATTTTTTGGTTTGTATGTTTAATGTTCAAACTATTCTCGTTTGATTAATTGAATTTTAAACATATAGATCTTGGGTTTATATTCAGACGTTGGGAAAAATCCACTGATGAGCTAAGTAAGCATTAGCGAAATAGTACTATATGGATATGCTTTCCTCCTCAATTTTTGAGTTACTTTTGTAATAAAATGCTTTATGATATTTTTCATACTGTATGAGAATATCATAAAGTATGTAATAATAAATTTCACATATAGTTTATAAGGGAAAAAGCACAATTAGAATCATATGTATAAATAAATATTCCCAAAATAAATTCAGTTAATATAAAATACTACATGTGCACGGCATTGAATTTTGATATTCTTTTGTTTTGTTTCATTTTTAAATTTTTTCATTTGATTCAAAATACATTAGTTATGCTGGCCAATGGCAAGCCTAGTGTAGATGAGAATAAAAAACTAAAAATAGAAATGTGATAATGTTATAAAATTAAACTCATGGATTGTTATGTTTTTGTTTATAGATTTTTTGGTTTGTATGTTTAATATTCAAACAATTCTCGTTTGATTAATTGAATTTTAAACATATAGATCTTGGGTTTATATTCAGACGTTGGGAAAATCCACTGATAAGCTAAGGAAGCGTTAGCGAAATAGTACTATATGGATATGCTTTCCTCCTCAATTTTTGAATTACTTTTGTAATAAAATGCTTTATGATATTTTTTATACTGTATGAGAATATCATAGGGTATGTAATAATAAATTTAACATATAGTTTATAAGGGAAAAGGCACAATTAGAATCATATATATAAATAAATATTCCCAAAATAAATTCAGTTAATATGTAATATATTTTGCATTATTATTATTATACTATAATAATATTATAATTATTCAATTATTTACAACCACTCTTCTTAAATTTCTCACAAAACTAAACAAACGATTTTGCTAAAGTGTGCTTTACATTGTCCCACAAGTCGTACCACTTGTCAAATTTTTGTGTATAAGAGCGCAAGTCGGATCGTCTAAACGTAATATGTAATGAAACTATAAGATTTTGAGAGAAAATACGGATGAAAATTTGACAGTCGTATGGCTCTCTTGATTTTTTAAAATTTTTCAAAAACCAACACACACCAGCAGCCTTATTCTCTAATTCTCGTAGCTAAAGCTAAATCTCGATCGCTAAAAAGCTAAAAATATATTAGGGCAAATATTTTAGCTATATCTCTAAATTAGTATTCTGTAATATCAATCGCTTAGCTAAATTTTTATATTTATTTTCGCCGTAGCTAATTTGCTATCACTATACTTATCCTTTCCCACTGCCTTTATAAATTGCTGTTGAAAAGAGACAAACATATTGTTATAGTTCTTGACACTTCATATTAGTGTTACCGCACTTTATGATTTGAATTCCTTGTAAATGATTGGCGTTTACCCACTAAAGACTTTTAAAATATATAATGAAGTATGTATTTATAAAAGTGATTTTGAAAACAATACCAAATTTTTTAATTTTCCCAATATACAGACTTACATACGTATGTATTTGAATAAAAAAAATTTATAAATTAAATGTCGTGTTTAACAATGAGATCATCAACCGCCGAAAGTATGGGAACATATTTGAAGTTGGCAACACTTTTTTTTATAGTATTTATATATTTGGCAAATAATAAAAATTGTTGTGTCTTAGTTTTTTAGACATGTTCATGCCCTCTTCCAATTTTCCCCATTTTTTCAGGCAACTCCCAAAGCGTTAAGATTCTCTGCCAAGGCATCCCATTGCTCCGTAAGGCTTTTCACCCCAGTGGAGTTTATAAATCTAAAAAAGATTTTTGTTTTACTTTATTGGCTTTTAGTTAGTTAAACTCCTTTTTACCTGTCGTGGGCAAACTCGCGGTGCTCCTCCAAATATTGTATCAGTATGAATTTTTGTTCCTTAGTCACCCGCTTAGTGACTTCTTCCATTGTTTTGCTAAAATAAAACAAAAAAAATTTCCAACATTATTGAATTAAAATCCATTTGTGTATTACTTACTTTTTAGCAGCTAAAAATTTCCGTTGCTAAAAATTTTAACTTTAAATAAAAACCTACCGCTTATTTGGCGTTAGAGAATACAAAATTAGAAAATTTTAGCGACGACAATGAAAGCTAAAATTACGGCGAATTGAATTTTAAACGTTGCCAAATTAAGCAATATACATTACAGAATTCCACTTGTTGCTAAAAATCGCTAAAACGACATTTTATATTTTTAGCGATGGAGATTTAGCTTTAGCGAGTTACAGAATAACGCTGCGAATAATGATTGGAGTTTAAAGGATATATTATTGTATACGCGAATAAGAAAAGAATTGTTAGATGCGAAGGCTGTCCCATCTTCAAATATCCATGTAAACAGCATTTTACCAGTCGAAAGATCGAAACGATACGTAAAAAGAGCAAACAAACAAATTGTAAAGGAAGCAATTGGTGAATTTGATTTAAAGTAAATACAATTTTTTTAAAATCTACTTTTTTTAATGAAATAATATTTACAATTATTTATAGTCTGCAGAAATTACAAGAAGAAAGTATTGAAAATATTGAAAATGAAAATCCAAATAAGTCAGTTGCAGTTCAAACAGAGGGCTCTATAAACCCTGCCAAGAATTTATGGGAAACATATTAAAATTAGAAAATATATTTAAGGAAATTAATAATAATACTTTAAATCTTCGAAATAATTATTTAAAATACCATAACATTAAATGTGATAACATAGATGTGCCTGAAAATGTTAAATCGTTATTTTTTAAAAGTCGTTTATATTTTAGAATAAGAAATTTAAACAAAATATTAATACAAGAAAAAAATGAAAAAAGAAAATTAAAAAAGACTATAACATAACAATTTAATTTTTTTATTTATTTTACCTTTAAAATTGCAAAATATTTCAAAAAAAAACAAACCCCATACATATTAAAAACAAATCTCGACGGTGACGTCACAGTAAAAATAATTTGAACTGTCAAGCAGACCTTATATATTTAGATCATGGCAAAAAACCATAAAATTTACCAGAAAAAAAGAAATGTCAATTTTTTACAACTCTGTTTATATCGGAGATGATAATTGACAATTTTAAAATTGTACTTTTTTGACCCCAAATGTACTAAAAACATAAAAGTTGTGTTAAGTTTTACTATTATTAACTATTAGTAACAGAAAGATAAAATAAAATTAATTTTTTAATATTGAGAATTTGTTTCGAAATCAATCAAATTAAAGTAATACTGAAGGAGTTCCTATTACTCGAGAGACCACCTCGTTGCGAGACAACCAACGTGTTGTTGAATAGTTAGAAATTAATGCAGTTCATTACTAAAGTATTCTTGAATTTTCGCAAATTCATCTATTTTACAGAAATGATAATTTTACTCGTTTATAAACATATAATTCGGACTATAGTTTTTCAAGCTCCGTACGACTGAGTTTAGACGAGAAAACATTTAGTTTGGTATCATGTTACGGGTGTGGAAGGGAGCATCGTTTTTGTGTTCGGTACTCGGCGACACGTTTTAACAACAACATATTTTGTCTTTGCTGATGGATAGAATTAATTTTAATGCGAATCCCTGAATAGTTTGTTTTAATATTTGTATATTTTAAATAGTTGTGGGCAATTATATTAAGAAAAAATTCACAGATGATGGCCCACTCCAAGGTTTTGATGGATATTTCTATTTTATATTATATTACATATCTTCTTTATATACATATGTATGTATATAAATAATATATATATAAATAAATTAGAATATTGAAATAAAATCAATATAAAGAATTGAAATAAATAGTGTTTCATTTCAATTGTGATATCCGTTAACAGTGACCGATATATCCGTTAACGCTAACTAGTCAGCAGTGGTCGATATATTCGTCCACGCTGACCGGTCAGCAGAGACCGATTTATCCATCAACGCTGACTATCATATGCACACAGAAGTTTCGGTCATATTTCTCATATTGCCATTGAAAAAATTATAGAAACTTTGTTCTACGCAATTACCTATAATTCTGTCAACAATGACGGTCGTATCACCGGTCAAATGACCGTTACTGTTATTGTCGGGAAGCTAAACTTATTAGCTATTTCGCTGGTCAGTTCATTCAACAGGCCAAACGACAAAGTTTGTGAAAAAGTTGTGGAAAGTGGTTGTGAATAATTTAATAATTAAATATTATATTAAGAAAAATCGAAAATATATTTTTGCTATAATTAATTTAAATTACTGAACAACGTATAATCATATGAATATACCTTGGTACTTAATATTTAGTGGAGTAAAGTAGTACTTTTGCAATGCAAAGTGTACTGAAAAAAGTACAATTGTACGAGCTTGATTATCCCTGGTTTTCATTGAAAGTTTAATGTGATTGATGACAGTTTACCGAAAAAAAACTATTTGTGAAAGAATTTATTTAAAAAAACAAGTATTGAAAGAATTTATTTAATTATATTTATTTTTCAGCGATGGTCTTTTTTATGAAAAGTTTTTAAAAATTATTTATTTTTCAATATTTCGCTACCAAATAGGTAGCATCGATAGGAAATAATAATTTGTATTAACAAAACTCTTTATTTAAAAAAATGGTATTTTTTATGAAAAGTTTTTAACAATTTATGGTATAAATAACAAAAATGTTTGTAATTAATTATTGTTAAGAAAAATTTTTAACACAACTTTTTTAATGTATGTCAGCTGTTTAGGACATTTGTAATTTTGCTTTGTTATTTTCAATGTTTATTATAAACAAACTGATTGCTTGTTCTTCATGCACAAACTAGCCCGAAGAAAAAGTACGGGCATTCTCGTGCGTGAAGAACAAGAGCATTACTCTCTCAAAACCTCTCTCATTTACCCAATTTTTGCGTAATAAAACGCTTTTGGGTAAGATTGGGCGCCCAATTTAGGGTAAACGAACACACCTATTGTCGGTGTGAACATAGTATAATTTTTTATTTTGCGCTCGATATTTTTATTTTTTTATCTTAACTTTTTATAGATCAAACTCAAACAAATTTTGAATAGTGGGTAATGAGTATCGAGTATTTGCTCTCTTTGTTGGATACTCAAAAGTAGCTTTTTTCAGAGTTATATTAGTTAAGCACTTAAATGGAAAATTTTAAGGACAAATAACTCGGCGTAAAACACGATATAAATACAAAATTGTTTAGATAAAAAATTAAACAAATCGTCGGAATAAAACTACAAGAAAAATTAAGAAATATTAAAAAGAACATTTGCAAATAACTATAAATAAAATATATGTATATAAATAAAAAAAAAAGAAAAATATATAAAACCAAAAACCAACCAGATGTTTTTTTTTAATTTTAAAAAAATCCGTTGAAAGTATCGAGTAGTATTGATTACCCAAATGAAAAGTATTAGTAATGAAAAGTTAAAGAATTTTCCAGCACTATTTTCAATTTTTAATAACGCGAATGAATCCTAAACTATCTTTTTTTAAGCACACAAAATATCCTAAGTTTCATCGCTTGTCTGCAGAAAACACGCAGGTTCTAGGCGGCAATCGAACCCGTAAACTTCACTTTAATATTTTAATGCTCACGTAGTAGACTACGGTGGCACTATTTTTTTAGGGGTTGGCGCGAACTTATGATATCAAGGTTGTAACCTCTCACGCAACAGGAGAATATATACATGAACCGTAGGAAGGAAGTTTGGGACCAAATGTCACCCAGTCAACACTTTTGCCGATTGGTTTTTGTGACTTTTTGATGACACTTCCACGGAATCGTCCACACTTCTTACTTTGTCTTTGATGTCACTAGCAAAACAATACAGTTTTACTATTGTTGTATATACATATATGCCCAGCAGAAAAAAAATATGAAAAAGAAATAGTTAATTCATGGGTTCTATTGCAAATGAACTGGTTCAACTTAGCTGAAGAACGCATGATTTGAAAATATGGATGTTATTGGCGAGCAATTGTTTACATTTAACACAACAGCTGGTCAATTAAGTGAATGCTTAGATCAACGAATATTTCATGATTTAAGTAGTTACGATTTACGAATTCCTGTAACACATTTAAAAATTTATTTAAATTATAATTAGAACTGCCCAGTTGTTCATATGAATTAATCGGCAGAGTTGAATGTGTTTTCATGAGTTCAGAAGTGATAATCTTGTTAACATTTCAGATAAAGAAGTGCTTTAAAAGTAATGAAAATGCAAATTCATAGTGAAAGCATTATTTTTTTTCTTGTTGGGTATCCACATGAGAAACCTTCATTTCGCATTACACAAACAAAAAAAATCAAGGCAAAATAAAAATAAAGTTAAATAAAATAAGTGACTATGAAACAAAGTGGAAAGGAAATAAGATCAAAAATTAAATAAAGCAAATTGAATTAAACAAAATAAAATCAGATAATATGCAATAATAACGTTATTGAAATTTAAATGAATTAAGTAAGAGAACTAAAATATATCAGACAAAAACATGGAATAATATGAAATTATTAATAAAAAAATTTTCTCTAAAATGAAAAAATTAAATTAAATAGAGAACTAAAGCAACAAAATTGCTTAAAGTTACAATGTTATCGGACAAATAAATATATGTATGTTAATTAGAATTACCTTCAAGGGTGGCGATGATCGAAGTAGTCTGCACGTTCACTTCAAAACGAAAAATTTTTCCTGACTTCAACAGCAGTTTCAGACTCAAAAACATCTCGTATTTTTTGTGATGTGCATTTGTGTGTGACTTTGTATCAGTTGTTGTTGCAAGGTTTCAGTGGCGAAGGCATACTCACTGGTCACTGAACATTAACGGCTCCAGCTGTATCCAATCCATAAGCACATCAGAACGCCCTCTTTCGTCGGTATTGAGTAGCATCGGCGAAATAAAATAATTACTAAAAATAGCTGCTAAAAACGAAGCTTCAAAATTTAATACGTTTCCTTGACATCAGAGACGTTACAACACTGCTATAAAAACAAATAACGTGCAAAAAAAAGTAGTGTTGTAAGATAGTGAAGCTTCACCTCCTATCATTTCTCCTACAATTCCTTTTCACTAGTTCCAGCACAATACACCGCATGTGTAGGGGTCATCTCCTTAGTGCTGGTCCAAGATAAAAAAAGCCATCAACCAGTTCGAGCGAGACGCAAAACTCTAGAGTGTCAAACAAGAAACACAATCTTACCGCCCTTAAAAATAGTTACGATGATGCAAGAGCTGGGAGCAAATCATCGCATTCGAAATCGAGTACTTTGTCTTCGAAATGTAATCTACTATCGAAAACAAATAAACTCTAGCTTTTTGCTGCGAAACAAAGTCAATGAAGAAAGAAGAAGAAAAAATATAACAATTTTCCAGATATTTTTGCAAACTTAACTTTAAAAATATAATTTTCATAGTTTTTAGGGACAATGAATACCAAGACAAAGATTGTATAATAACTAGTGCAAGAAATAAGGACAAAAAAATAAACAATGAAAAATCGCTTCCAGAACAAATACAAATGAAGTATAAAAATAAAAATGATTCACTTCAAAAGACACAACTTACTCAACTTAAGCTAATGAAAAAGGATTACTTTTGTCACGAATATTTCTTCTTATCATGCCGATATTCGACTCATGCTCCGATTCCGAAGATGAAGAATACAAAAAAAATATTTGGATGCCTTTTATTTCAAGTTTTCTAAATTTTTTTCACAAATTTTCACTACATTATTAATTTTTTGTTTCCCTTTTTCGTTTTGTTTTTCTTATTATCTTATGCTTACAGCAATGTAAAAAATATTAGTAGGTAATATAAATTACGATCGAATACCGTGATCCAAAAATTTGCATCCATCGAAATATTTCTCTACACGAAGGTGCACTCGATTTCGAATGCGATGATTTTCCCCCTGTTCTGCAGGCCAGAGCTGCTTTACGACTTCCAAAAAAGACTTTAAGCATTTGAATCTGCCATATTATCTACAGCAAGTAAGGTAGGTTAAATTAGTTGGGGAATCCTCACCGAAGGAGAACATCCCACTTAGGCCCAAATTCGCCCAAAACGAAACCACCCCGATTCCAAGATAAATCCCGCTATTACGGAAATTCTCAGCAGGGAGAGTTTTGTCAATGGCAAGAGCTGGGCACTGACACATGAGGTGAGCAACTGTCTGCTCCTACTTCACAGACCCACAGCTCTTGCAAAAATCGCGAGAGGGAATACCGAGTCTATCAGCATGCCTTCTAATGAGGGAATGGGCCGTGAGATCGGCGACATTGCGATTCAAAAAAAGAAGACACTTAGTCCTCTTCTTATCCAGGTTAGTCCAATAGGCCTAGTAATACCGCACGTTCCCTCATACTGCCAACGAAACTGGGCCGCCGCATACACCGACCGAAGGATTCACCTATACCTATCAACAGTTCGGAAATTGTGAGCTATGTGCCCGCCATAGCCAAGCGATCAGCAACGCAATGGATTTTATTTCAATGCCATTCAATGGAGACATAATAAACCAAAAATTGTAATAAGAAAACACAGTTAAAATTTGAAAAAGCTAACTTCATTCTCACCTGTATTAAAAACAGAGCTTTGAGCTTTTGGAAATATGTAGATTCTGACCTATATATGTGTACTGAAACACAAAGAACGAACCTTTGAGCCTTTGTTAATATAGTAGGTGGATAACGATACGTATTTCACGTACACATTTTCTTTAATTCTGTCAGGTTAAATAGATGATATTAATGACTTTACACCTACCTCCCTGTTGAGTTGTAATTTTACAATTTGCTATTATCGATTACAACTCAACCTCTCAAAAGTTTTAATGTTGAAATTCCATCCTATTACATTTTTTTTGTTGTATTACCGATTACAAGCATGTGTTGGCAAAGTTGACAAAATGATGGAAAGAATTTTAAAGAGACTTCAACATTCAAAATAACTTTAACTATCGGAACTTTTTACAGCCAGTAGTCCCTTGTAAAACTTTCAATTAACAATTTAATTGCTTATGGAAACTTGAATTGTCCACTCATTTCTAGAGCAATCAGATAATACCAAAAATAAACAGAAAAGTTGGTAAATTTAAACATTAAATAAAAAAAAGTGATAAAAATCACAGCTTGAAATAAATAATAAAAAAAATTTTCATTTATTTTAACAGAAAGTTGTGTTAATTGACAACACCATGATACAAAAGTAAAGTTCATTGAACTTTCTAAAAAGGCAAAATTAAAGCAAATGGCTTCAGTTGTAATGAAATGAATTTTTTTTTCATCTTTCTAAAGTTAGTAGGTAATTTCAGTAAAAAAATGTAAAGTACATATTTTTTATAACTTCGGTTACGGTTCGGTGATTTTTTTGCAATTGAAGTACATTATTAAATTTTAAACAAAAGATACAGGGATGAGTAGCACACAAATTGACAATAGCGATTTTTAACAATATCAATATAAAGATTATTAAAATGCAAACAAAATAAAATTAGAATGATAAAAACAAAATATAAAAAATGTTTGTACATTAACCGGAAAAAGGAAATGGGTTTTGCATAAAAAACTAAAATAACAATTAAATTTTAGAATATAAATTACGCTGCAGCCATACGTTTAATTTTCGTTTTCAAATTTTTTACACACACTGCTTCTCAGAATGCATGTGCATTAATAACTGTGCCATAGGGTGCACGCAAGTTTTGAGCAATTTAAAAGCAGTTCATTTATCAAATTATAATTTCAAACAAACCTTGCTCAGAAAATTTGGAAGCAAATTCTCATAAAATTTTAAAAGTATGGGTGTATTATTAAAAAAGTGAGAGAGTCTAAAATTTCAAGGCAAAAATTGATCTTGTAACTCCCAAGTTAACAAAACAAAAAAAAGTGAAATAGTAATGGAACGTATTTTAAATGTTTATTGGAGTTGACAACATTTTCCGTTGCCTACTATTCAACCTTCACACTGGACAAGTTTTATTGTTAAAATGTTTTTCTTTCATAGACTGCAGAAACTTTTGTTGTTTACGTGTTTGATGAATAAGAACGAAGCAGACTCGACTTAGTTCGCTGGAAAAATATCTTGTTCGAATTTTTAAATTATAATAAAATCAGTTGTTATTTTTAAATTATATTAATTGCCCAATTTTTAATGAAGTATAAGATAAACGCCATACACAAAATTTTCTTACATTTTTACAAGATACAAATGCAAGCAGAAAAAAAGCGGCACATGTAGTGCGATTGGCGACATTTCATGTTGTTTGCACCAACGATTGTGCTATTCTGTAACTTGGTGTTTGTTACGCCTTATATTCTATAATATAATCAATAATGAAACTGTAGTCAAGTGACATGTAAATTTTTTTTTGCTTTGCACGTCCCTAAAAGCTATTAATGAAAGATATATTTCAATTAATTTCATTTCAAAATTTTTAAACCTTATTTGTAATGCGTCACAATTACGATGTGCACTCAAAGTTACCAGAATTAAAATGAATATTGACAATAACACTGCCACACTACGTCAAACTGCTTCAATATTTTGATGAATATGAAAAGCATTTTGATATTCGTCAATATTACACAGAGCGTATATGTGTGACTATTTTCTGCAAACACACGAACACAAGGCAAATTTTGAAGCTGAATATTAAGCGCATGCTACTGTTCAGCTTCAATATTTGTCACTGTGTGCGAAAAATAGTCACACATATACGCTCTGTGTAATATTGACGAATATCAAAATGCTTTTGATATTTTTACGCTACTCACATGTAACATATTGAAATGCTAAACTAGAGTTTATTACGATAAAATTATTTTTATCTTTTTTTTTTATCTTGGGCCTGTGCTCAGGGGCTATCCCCTACATATGCAATGCATTGGAACTAGAGAGAGGGATAGGGTATAGAATAGACAGGTGGTGAAAGTGGTAGGAAGATAGAGCTTAATTCTTGCACAACTCTGCAGTTGCGTGTTATTTATAAAGCAAAGTTGCGGCGTCTCTGATGTTTTTTAAGCGTTATTTTTTTTAAGCTAATGGAGCCATTTTATTTATTATTTTACTTCGCCGACGTTTTATTACTCAAATACCGACGAAGGAGGGTGCTGTAGCACAGAAAACTCAGAAAAAACTTTTTTCTGTTTTGACCTGTTTTGATCGAACGTGGGTCTTTCTGGTTGCAGAGCCAACACGCTGACTACTCGCCATCAGCACCCCAAATGTCATATAATGGAGATACATATATGCACATAATGAAAAAATAGTAATAAATTTATAATTAATGCTACAATTTTTGCACTTTGCTTATTATAACTGCGTACGAACGAACACTGTTTGATTGATAAAAAAAAGACGTGTACACACTGGACACCCCCTTTTTACTTGTTAATTGTGTAAGAAATTGGGATTGTACGCGAACACTTGATAATTTTTTTTTTTTTTGAGTTTTTGAGGAGATAAGTAGGAAGCAAATATTTTTGTTTTCTTTTCAATTTTATTTGTTTTTGTGCAAAACGAAGGTAGGTGCAATTAATTTTTAATTGAAAAAGTATGGGATAAATATTTATAAAAATTATATAAAAATTCATGTTGAATTCATGTTTTCTCACATTATGCTGGGAACTCAAATGGGACGAACGACGAATTACGTCTTGCACAACGAATTCATCGCTAACAGTTGCGAAAATTCTCAGTGTGATGCACAATTACGCCAAAAAAATTATAGCTGTCATAATCACATATTTCGGCTTTCTATATTTTTGTAATCTTTCGATGGCTGATTAAAAATTAAAATTTTTACTTCTCCAATTATTAATTCACTTGTATTCATATTATTTAATTTCTTATTAAAACGTAGTTTTCACATGACATGTGATAGTGTTACCGAAAAAACAAAAAAATTTAAAGAATGAAACAATTAAACAAAACTGGAAGACTCGCGTGGAAGTAAAATCTTACATAAATATCCAGACAATATTTCACATTCATTACATTTGAGTATTAAATGCTGTTTTTTTAGAAAACCAAAGAAAAAATTCGTTGGTGTATAACAGCAATAAAATTAAAAAAAATTATTTTCGTTTTCAATATAAATACACGAACGAATTTTTTTTATCATTTTCTAAAAACAAACACTAAATTTTGATTGATATAAAATAACTGAATATGTCCTACGTGTACTTCTTTAACATAAAACGCCAAAATGTTATATATGCGCAGACTGATACTCAGTACCAAAAAAATAAACAATAAATTAAAACAACAAACTTTGTAAACAAAATTGAAGTAGAGCCACTATTTCAATTAGTTTTACGTCAGCGATGTTCTACTTCAATTTCATTATATTTCAGTTGGTTCTACTTTTATTTTGTTTTGTGGTTCTGTAATATTATAATACAGTAATTGTTTATATGTATAAAACATTTCGACATTGAAGTGTTTGTTTATTATTATTTACGATATTATTATTTTTTATTTTATTTTCATATTGAAAATATCTGTTATCCTCGGTTTAATGGGTAATTTTCCTTATGAATTTTCGGTAAACCATATAGTTTAGGTGCTATAGCAACATTATAGTAAAATAAATAATTATAAACGTAGATATATGTATGTTAGAAATGTTACATATAATTAATACACCAATTACCAACAGAATTAATTTTAAGGCAGATACAGCAAATGTTGCTCAAAATTATAGACATTTATTTAATAAGAGATTAAATATATTATAATTGTATTTGTAGTTTTTATTTTTATACATAGAATTACATTTAGAGACAGAACAAAAATTGTTAGAACTATAAACATATAGGTTATTATTAAAAAGTTATAGACAAAAGATTTTTATTATTATTATTATTATCATTATTATTATTGTAATTATTGTTTTTAAATAGTTTATTATATGTAACGTATTCGTAAAAATGTATTTTGGATTTGGTTCAAAAACAAATTTCAATACAAAATCTAATATTTATACCTATTTCTAATCCATAATATATTTTTATGAATATTACTTTTAATATTTTTATGAATATGGCTGTCAATATTTTTATTTTGAATTTTCATTGACAAGAACTTTTCCTATATTGTGAATTTTTAAAAAAAAATTTTTTTATTATAAACAAAAACCAATTTTCCTGAAGAAGCTACACAAAGGAGTAGCGAAATATCGAATCGGAATAAATATTAAATATATTAAAAAGACCTTAAGCTTTAATAATTAGTGTTAGAGGTCAAAAAACTAGAAAAATTATTATTTATATTATTATTATATTGAAATTAAAAATTATTTAACGTACGCTTGCAATAAAATGAATATTAGCAACATGCACGTTCTGCACACAAGTCTTAAAGCTTTGTGATGAATATCCATATAAATTTTTTCAATAAATAAATACAAATTAAAAAAGTATGATTATCGTAATAAAATTAGTAAATCGCACGCTGACCTATTAACACTATTTGTTATGAATTTCCCTTGAATGGTAATACGAAAAATTTCTATTATTCCATCTTCTCCTCTTTCTCGGTAAATTTTGAATTAATTAAGGGTCTATATTATAACTTGGCGTTAGCTAAATGTAGGATTTAATCCTACCTGTCTGTAGGATTTTTAATTATAAAAACTTCACGTTAACCTAAAAGTGGGCGATAAGCTAATCGCAAATTCACCCTACCTGTAATTTTTATAGCGAGGTTTAGTCACATGAAATTGTCATATTTTCATAAGTTGCCTTTCTTTATAAATTACAGCCAAATTAAAGTTTAGTTTTCCCAAGTAAAAAATTATAAATAAATGTGAAAGTATATCACGTTTGCTTTATATAAATAATTTAAAAGATATTTTCGATAATACTCAGCGTAGCAGAACAAAAAGCATATTTTATAATTTATTCAACCATTGAAAAGTAGACGGTAATTGCTCTGGTACAGACATTAATTTTTAAAAGATATGACTCTTACAGACAAGTTGTAAAATTAAAAACTGTTAACTGTCAGTTTATCACCCACATTTTCTAAAGGTGCTTTTAACTAAAGTCTACTTTACCGCCAAGTTGTAGCAATGGCGCTTAAAGTTCACTCCTTTATATTCTCCAATATATTAACTTTTTATGAACTTTTGTGAATTTTCGAAATAGACCATGAAAATTATTTTCACTTTTGTATTTTTAAAAATTAACTTTAGTTTTTCATTGCATTTAGTCCAACTAAAGTTATAATCTTAAAGAATTACCCACAGCAAAAAAAATTCATAAGTTATATGAATTTAATCACTAGTTTTCTCGCAAGTTTTGGTATCTCCCATATTTATGCCCGATTAAATGAAATCATTACTTTCATAATCCTTCCTGACCATTTCGTCGGTCTGTGAGACCGATGAATCATTTTTGTGTTAATTTCACGAAAACAAAAAATGGAAACTCCGTCATTCTCTCAGTATCTTCATTATTTCTTATTATACAACGTTTAGTGTAACAAGTGCGTTTGAGTTGAAGTGTTGTACCGGTGATTGCTAATCGGACGGTCTGTGAGACCGACTTATAGTTAAGTGTTACATTTTCGCCAGGTAAGTTGGTTTTGCTAAATTAGAAATTTTTAGATGAAAATGGACAATTTTATGATTTAATAAAAGAATTATGTTCAAAATTAATTATCGTGAGATTTTCTTTAGATATGGCAGATATTGAGCGCATAAGAGCTGTTCTGAATTAAATCGATGCAGATCCAGATTCTGATGTGGAAAGTGACACTGAATACGAAGATAATATTGATGTGTATGAAGCAAACACTGATACTGAACAAGAAGACTCCAAGGAAAGTGATGTTGAAGATTCACAGGACGCTAAAGCTCTAACGACTCATTAAAATTTACAAAGACTAACCTCATAATGAGGCATATATTTTAAGCATTTTAAAATTAATTTTTTTTAGTGTACCTTTTTTTTCTTGAATTCATTTTATTGTTTTGTTTACTTTTAAGATATATTTTAAAAGAAAAACAACATTTTATAAATGTTGTGTTTTGCGAATGAATTTTTTTTTTATTTTTATATTAGGTCTAATATCAAAAATGCCAAATATTGTGATGAAATATAAATTGATGCTGGGAGCTAAAGATAACTTAATTTTTGTTTTTTTCTTGCTTCAGTTATTTGAAATATTACGTTATTTTTTTATTTTTTCTACTTTTTATTTTTTTTAACGTTTTCTACTTGGCGGGAGTTCCCGGAAAATTTAAAAATCAATACCTCTTACCGGCGAAAAGAAGAACTCCGACTTTAATTAAAATTATTTGATATTCTTTTCCGCTCAATTAATTTTGAGACTGTCTTCGTATTTCTTTCACATTAAAACTAACAATTTTTGCTGGAATATTTTTTTTATAAAATTCGCAATTTGTTTTTATTATTTTATTATGTTCCAGATTGTATGCGGTTTTGAGAAAATATTTTCCATTTTTCGCTTTTGTTTATTAATCGTATGAATAGAAACTTCTAGCGTATTTACTACGTAGAAAATCATAAAATGATAAATTGTAATTCACAAGTATACCAACAGCCAGACAATTGCATGTAAAATATTAGCCAGAAAATATTCATAAAATTTTCTTTAGAAATAATAAAAATATAAAAAGAGAACAAAAAATATTATAAATTAAACTTTCATTCTAACCATAAATAATTTCTGATTCCATGTTAACTAACTTTCTCTTTCGGATCTTTTAATTTTTCTCCATCCCATTGTATGTTTTTTTTTATCTTTTTGTTTTTTCTACTTCCTTTAGTATTTATTATTCGCTATTAGTGCGGTTTCCTGTGGTGACATTTTTAATAATATGACACATATTAAAATTATGTATGTATGTATGTATGTATGTATATTCATTTTGTCTATTTACATGAAAAAGTTACAGTCGGCGCTCGATGATCTGAAAGAGTTCAAATTATAAAGGGGGAGATAGCAAAATTAACAAGAGTTTTATTAAAAGCAAAATAAGAAAATATAATATACTATTTCAGCAATGAAATTTCTGTTTTAAACTGTCTGCTCCACAACTTACTAATTATAGCAGCTATGCAAGTAATAGCTCATGTCAAATGCTTTGTTTGCATAATGTAAATTTAAAAGTGGAAAAATCAGTTTTCAAATTATAGAACGTCGGCGAATAAGATATTAATTAAATTATATCATTATTTCTTTTTTTACAAATCTAAGCAGATTAAAATATATTAAATTATTATTATATATGGAATATTGATTTCAAATTACCGATCATAGAGATTTTAGTTTATCAAACACTTTTCAATCAATCTGAGAGAGAGATTAGAGTGAATGCGTTCACTATGAATTGCTATTTTCCTGAGTTCTTAAACACTTTTTTCTCTGAACTAATTTTTAATGCCATCTTAAATGTTAACAAGATTATCACTTTTGAACTCGTGGTAAACACATTCAACTCTGCTGATTAATACATATGAACAAATGCGAATTTGTGTTTATAATTGTTTAGCTGGGGAACTTTGATGAGTGGCTGCAGCTGTGGACTGTATGATGGTGGTTGTTCTGGTTGTGCAATAATAAAAACACTATTTTATTTGATTTTTTTTCCTATATTGAAAAAAATTAAAAGCACATATGCTGCTGCTTGTTGAGCGTTCAAAGTAAAAAGTTAATTGGAATCTAAAGTTCCTCAAAAAATGCCGTCCAACACAGTATTGAGTGTAGAGTGTTTACATGGTGAAACACTAGAGTACGTTTTTCCACTTACCAAACATACGTGTTCACACAGCAAATCAAATGCTAAAAGAGCCACACCAACATAAATTTAAATAAATTTTTAGATGTGTTCCAGGAACTCATTAACGCATGCTACAACGTACTGAAATCATGGACCATTCATTGCTTCTAAACAGTCATTTGAATGACGAGCTGCTTTGTTTAATATGCAAAGTGTGAAATATGTACATTAGTGTGACTCAAACTTAATTGGAAAGGTTATGGTATCAAGTATTTTAGCGATTTTTTTCAGTTTTTTCGGAAAAGGTTTAGAGGTCGCACAAGTCGAATTTTTGCTAAAAATCGGGACGTTCTTTGTGTTTTTGTCATAAGTTTGTTAAAAACCACGATTTTCTTAAATTTTGAGTTAACAATTTAAGTGACTTCAGTATCACAACTTTTGAAACTAATTTTCAAAATGTATTGCAGGAAATAGAACTAAATCGTAAGAACTAAAATAAATGATTTATAATTAAAGCAAAACAAATGGTTGAATTTTTGCTTATTTTCATCGGGTATAAATCTTAAAAATGACATAACTCAGGAATCGTAAGAGCAAATTCAAAAATTATTTCTTCCAATTTATTTAGAATTAGTTGATCTTTCAAATTGCTTCATTAGTTTTTTAATTTACATAGAAATTTAAGAAAAGTTAAGAAGCGTTATTTTTAAAATTTATGGAAAAATTAGGTACCTAAATGAGCAAAGTTATTGCCAAAACTTATATTTTTTGCAGACAGAAATATAGCTTGGCTATTTTTCTTTCAAATTATAAACTCGAAAATGAAAATCGTGGTTTTTGACAAACTTATGAACACAAAAAAACGGTCGGTAAACCCGACTTTTGGCAAAAAATAAACCTTTTCCGAAAAATCTGAAAAAATACTTGACCGCTTAAGCTTTCAAATGATCCTATTTTTCACATGTTGCTTCATATTATTTTTACCGTCGCCTCTGTTTCAGTCAAAAATTTTCATCAAAAATCTTGCTTAAAGTATTATTTTATAAATTATTTTATGAAAAGTCATTTCATTTTATTTAAATTCATAAAAGTTCAGTTACTTTGCCCCACTTTAAATATTGTGACTTCGTGCTTCGTTGAAAATTAACCAGCACAGAAAAAAATAAAATCAAGATAGTATTAAAAGACCTAGATTCAACTATTCCCGGACTTGAAGAAATGGCTCGATGGAAGGATTTTTGACTTCAACGATGAAATCGTATCATAAACAAATACCGATTTTTATGACCTGAAGAAATCTTATGTTTTGAAAGGGATAAAAAAACTTAGAGAAACGTTGGAGACAAAGTGTAAAGAACTACATAAAAAAAGTATAAACTGATTTTTTATCCAAAGACCAAAAGTTGAGTTTTGTGCAAATCATAAACACGCATAATCGTATACGGTACATTACTATATAAGAAGGTGCAGTATGCGGTTGGAAGGCTGTAAACGGCTCTTAAAGCCGTTATTTTACAAAACTACCAACGATTTAAAATCTCAGTTTTTCTCAAGTAATTGATATTGCCCTGCATAAGAGATTCAAATATCATTAACTTTGTACTATCGTCCAGTTTATTACGAAGCTTATAAAGGACATTAACAGCTGAAGATATTCTGAACTTCCTATGCGCATATGAGACTGCCAAGCAAGATTCCTCTGAAGATGAACAACCAAATAGTTTACAACAGCAACACTAACAGCTGGTAACAGTTTTCGTCTACCAGCATCTCACCAGATATAATATTTCTTAAATTTAAAAATAAATATCCTTAAAATATTATATACACATTTTACTTTCTCATTCATTAATATAAATCTACTTAGAAAATTTATGATATTATACTATGTAGTTGACAATCCTGTATACTGCTAAAATGCGCATTTGAAGGAATATGAAAAAACATAAACAAAAATTCGACGATTCGAGATTAACGTCTACTATCTAAATTTAACGCGATATTTGTTGCAAAATATACAAAAAAATGTTTAGAAATGGTTAGGAACTGAGTTCATGAATATCCTGGGGTTTTTAGATTTGGATTTTTAATTCATGTTTCCCGCGAAGTCAAAAAGCCCGCAGAATCCCAAATCCTAGTAAAACATACATATTAAAAATGTTTCCTTGTAATTCAATAAAGGGTGGTTAAATTTCAAGGGCCGATGTTGATTTTGAATAAAACACAAACTATTTAGGAAATTATTGTAATTTTATTTTAGTATGATATATTGGTATTACTCAATTATGTATGGAACAAAATATCGGCCAAATGGGCGCCGCGACCACGGCGGCACACCTCCATCCGATGGTCCAAATTTTCGATGACCCTGAGGCATAATGGAGGTTCTATGCCGTTAATGTGCCGAATTATCTCATCCTTTAGCTCTTGAATTGTTGCTGGCTTATCGACGTACACCTTTTCTTTCAAATAACCCCAATTCAGCTATATATATGTATATAGATTAACTGCGGAGTTGTGAATTCAGCTCTATCTTCCTACCACTTTCACCACCTGTCTATTCTCTACAATATCGTTCTCTCTGTTAACTCAAAGGCCACGGCGATGTGGTAAAACATTCCACTGACACCAAAGTATAATTTTTCCAAGCAATTACATTCATTCGGGACATTAGCAACAGCACTTCAAGAACCCTTATTGATTATTAGATACATAGTAACTTTTTTCTTCAAGAAATCTCACTACAAATTGTTTATAAATGAGTTTTTAAAAAATGTTATCTATTATCGATACAAGTAATATTGGATGATATTTCTGAAATTTCTGTGGAACTACAACTATTTTTGATTTTTTTAAATATTAGGACAAACTGAGTTTTCATTTAAATACTGAATTAAGTGTGCAAATTAATTGCATTAAAATAATTTAAAAGAAAATGTGTCAAATTCCCTAAACATGCCCAAAAGAAAAAAAAACTACTGCAACATAAAGTTTGTCAAATAATTACTTTACTACCAAAGACGTGTAATATTAAATCCGGCTATATTGTTATTTAGCAATACAGAAAAACAAGCAGTTGTTCTTGCGGTAGGGTACAAACACAAATACAACACGCAACAGGTTACATCATTAACGAGATGTCACCGTTAAAGGCCGTGGTCTACATTCAAACAAAACACAACTTGCAAAAGAGGTGAATTTTAATAAAAAGAAAAAGCAATTTGAAAGAAAGCAGACAAACATTAAAAAATTAAAAGTAAAATCTAATAAACCCAGGTGTAAGTTTTTAATTTCATTGAAAAAAAAAAACAATAAAACATAATTCCGTTAAATACAATTAAAATATTATATTTAGATTTGTAAACCAAGCCTCTAAATTAAATACATAATTAAAAAAACAAAACACAAAAAAAATGTTTTCGGATGGTGGTGAGAAGGCATTTACGAGTATAACTGACAGTGCTGACATGACAATAACATAGTTGTCAATAATTTCAAATGGCAATCAATCTTCCCAACATACCATATAACGGGTGTCCCAACAAGAACGCAAGATTTAAATTTTAAATAAAACACATATATTTAAAAAAAAATCGTGTAACTTTATTATATCGTAAAGTAGACAGAATGAGGTTATGTATGAAAAAACATATCGGGCAGATGGCCGCCGCGGCTTTGCTGGCACACACGCGATCTTTTAATGAAATTTTCAATCACCGTTTTGCATAAATTGGGGGTGCTGATGGCGAGTAGTCAGCGTGTTGGCTCTGCAACCAGAAAGACCCAGGTTCGATTCCCAGCCGGGTCAAATCAGAAAAAAAAATGTCTGAGTTTTTTGTGCTACAGTACCCTCCTTCGTCGGTATTTGAGCAATAAAACGTCGGTGAAGTAAAATAATAAATAAAATGGCTCCATTAGCTTAAAAACAATGCGTCAAAAAAGCATCAGAGACGTCACAACTTTGCTTTATAATTAACACGCAACTGCAGAGTTGTGCAAGAATTAAGCTCTATCTTCCTACCACTTTCACCACCTGTCTATTCTCTACCCTATCCCTCTCTCTAGTTCCAGTGCAATGCATTGCATATGTAGGGGATAGCCCCTGAGCACTGGTCCAAGATAAAATAAATGCTGCGGTATTTCATTAATGCAGCGTCCAATTTCCTCTTTTAAGGCTTGAGTCGTCGTCGGTTTATTCGCGTAAACCATCGACTTCAAAAAAACCCAAAAAAAAAAAGTCTAATGGTGTTAAACCGCACGATCTAGGCGGCCAATTCTGGTCTCCAAAACGCGAAATAACACGACCGGGAAATGACTCATGCAGCAATTGAATTGTTTCTCTGGCTGTATGACATGTGGCGCCGTCTTGTTGAAACCACATGCCCTCCACATTCATTTCTTCAATTCTAGGCACGAAAAAACTGGTTATCATTTCACGACACCGAACACCATTGACTGTTTGCGCTTGACCTGCCTCATTATCATAAAAAAAAGGTCCAATGATTCCTCCAGCCCAAAATCCACACCACAGAGTGACACTTTGAGGATGCATTTGCTTCTCGTGAATCACTCGAGGATTTTCCTCACCCCAAATGCGACAATTCTGCCTATATGGCTGTATGACATGTGGCGCCGTCTTGTTGAAACCACATGTCTGTCAATTGAACTTTGTATGCATGAAGATGCAAATCTTTCGTCGAAATTAGCTGCAGAGTGGATTTGGAGACACCAATTTGCTGAGCTCGGTGTCGAATTGAGGTGGATGGAGTTTGAGTGACATCATCACGTACAGCTGCGACATTTTCGGTCGATCGACCTGGTCGAAGGCGCGTTGTTGTCTTTACATCACTAACAGACCCAGTTTCGGTAAATTTATCCATTAATCTCTTTACAGTTGAATCTTTTGGAGCATTATTGTGACCCCAAATTGATCGCAATTTGCGAACTGTGGCCGCAAAACTTTCACCATTTTGGTAAAACAATTTCACAATGAGAATGCGTTGTTCATTCGTGTAGCGCTCCATTTTTACTAACCTCGTACCTTCTACTAGCAAACAATAACAATTGTTCACATGTCAAACAATGACACTTCGAATGGCGCCAAATTTAAATCTTGCGTTCTTGTTGGGACACCCTTTATTAATCAAACTGCAATACAACTGGACAGTAAGCTTATATTAATAGTGGATTTTAAGCTTTTCTTAAGTTTATTTAAAATAATATGTATAAAATATGAATTCACAAGCATTTTTTAGCAATGCTTGAGAAACTCTTATTATACACAACCGTTTCTAAGGTATGGGAAATGTATGTATGCATATTGAATATGACGATTGAAAAAGGCTTATTTTTCTCAATACATTCTAAAGTCTTGCTGTCTTTGTTCTACGCTTATAATGCTTAAGCGACACAAAAAAAACTGGCGTCAAGTATCGTTATGCTTGTTGAGTAAATTTACTAAACGGTATATTAAGTGTTATAATTTTTGATCTGACAATGCCTAATAAATATAGAAAAACTATTAGAAGACAAACAAAGGAAGTAATTGAACTTCTTTTAAATAATAAAAAACAAAAAAACAAATAAATCGGAAGATTTCAGTGCTGGTGTTCCCAATAATAGCCCAATTATCGAAAATAGTATTGAGTGTTCAAGTTCCAGTGAAAGTGATGCAACGTCGATAAATAATAAAATAAATAAACAAATAATAATCATTAAATTTCTACATTTTATAGATGCAGCTATATCAGTGGGTTGTACAGAGGACACATTTATTAAGGACACCCGAACGTTTTTCCAGTTCGCGAAAAATCACATTAAGCTGCGAACTAATTACAAAAATAATAAAAATACATACTCGTAAATGTGTAATTATTAAATCAAAAATAAATTAAATGAAACTAAAGGAAATAGTTGAGATTTTATTAAATAATATATGCAGGTATTATATGTGAAGCTTATTCTACAATTACATATATAAAAAAGCTTATGAAAATATTGAGACTAATAAGATTTTCTAAACAACAATTAATAAAACATTATTTTCGCAAGCTTATTCTACAATTACAAGGATAAGCTTAAAATAATATTGCAGAAACAATATTTTCACGAGGGTTCCGTTTTCATTTTTCTACAATTGTTACGATAGCCTTTTTCAATATTATCTTAATTCTTTTTCAAGCTTAAGGCTTGTGTTGGTAAGCTTATTATAATATTTTTCTCAAGTCTTTTGGTATGTTGGGTTGTGGAAATGTTCGGTTGTGAATGTAGATGTACAAGTTGCAAAAGTATGAGTTTCGTACGAATTATGTAAATTGAAACATAAAAAAAAATAAAACAAGTAAGAGTGCTATAGTCGGCTGTGCCGAATCCTAGATACCTTTCACTGGCTCCCTTTATTTCTGATATTCGCCTGAATTGCCGGATCGTCGTTTACTAGTGCCGAATTTTTACTTAATTGTTGGATCTGGTCCAAAGGACCAGACCTTTTCAATCAATATACATACATACATATATCTTCAAACAGTCACAATATGGACGGGGACTAAAGAACTTTTTCTGTAGTCCATATGTATACATGTATGTATGTACACAAAATAATAAAACAACAAAGTTATGAACATAAAGAATGCCATAGGCTCCCTATAGGAGTGAGCGAAACAATATATATGTTTATAGATAAGAATGTAAATCAGGGACCGCAAAACACCGCACATGTGCGAATGCTATCGCACTAATAAAGAGAGCATGCGGCCATAATTTTAATTTTTTTTAAATAAAAACTTTAGTCTTGCGTGATTACTGAAGCATGTTGGTTGTGTATTCGCATGTTACTTGAAAACCAAGGCTGCCACTTTATTTTTATTTATAGATATGAGCAGATTGTGTAGTAGTTTTTTATTAGACTCTGCAATGTTGAATGAATATGAAAATGATTTTTTGTTTGCCGAAAATTACTTCGGTAAATCTGAAAGCTTAGTATGCCAACGGGAAAACAATCTTAGTGCATTCATTTATTCCAATATTAAAACTAGAATAATAAACTGTAAATATTTTTCTATTTGTGTAGATGAGTGCACTGATATTAATGACAGTATATTTTTCTTCAGCGTTTTTTTTTATATGGAAATAAGAAGGCAACACTTAAAAAATGTAAATATTAGACTCGCAAAACTCTACATACGATTTAACTTCTTCAATAAATTATAATTTTTCAGAGAAATACAAAAAAGTTGTTAAACTTTTTTATTTCATAGGATTAACGATCTTTACAGAAAATAAAAAATAAAAATTCACGCTGTTTAATATTATTGAATGAAAAAAATAATAAATTTTATAAAAGCAAAAGTCTACGTATGATACATTATAAAAACTTTGGGGTGACTTAGAAAATATTCAATGGATTGTATTGTCTTTTTGCATCTTAAGCCTTTTAGGCATCGAAAAAAATGGTTTTTTTGTTATTTCGGGGAAATATTTCCCTTTCGTCTTTTAAAATCATTTTCAAGTGAGAAGTGGAGGAAGTTCTTCTATATCTAAGTTTCTGTTTGAAATATATTAATAAATGAGCCCTGTTAAATACTTACAAGTAAGAATGTTAAAAAATTTTACTTTACATATAAAATAACGATCAGATTAAATGCAATTTCGAAATCATATGTAGAGTTTTGTGACTAAGTGTATATTGTATTTCTTTTTTTCTGGCTTTGCTGTTCCTTTCTATTGATAGATTTATATTAATTAATGAAAAATAAATTTAGTGTCATACGGGCTTTAATAACAATTATTATTCATACGAGTATACTTATATCAAAAGTGGGAATTTTTTGGGTATATTTATTACACATGTTTCATGGCACCAATAAATATATTACATACTGGCAGCATTACTGAACTGAGGGAAAAATAATTACACTCAAAGACAAACAACAAAAACAAGCATAAAATGTGAATGCATGAGCCAGAAGCCACACCACATTTTTTTGCTTATTAATGGCGCAAAATGAAAGAGCGGTAAACATCAGTGTAGAAAATAATATTTCTTTTTATGAAATTGCCATAACAAGCATAAATGTGGAACTTGATTTTTCGTTGATAAAATTTTTAATTCAAATTTGCAAACATTGGCACAGTTTACACTGAATGCTATTTCTTTTATTATTATTATATAAATTTTATTATAAAATATGCAAAATCGGAAAATTTTTAATTTTTATGTGCTTAAAATTTTGAAAAAATCAAATTTTTTAAAAGTCACACTTTTAAAATTGTTACTATTTTGCAAAATAAACAAATTCTCAGTTTAGTGCGAACTTCATTATTATAATTTTTTTTTAAACCAAAATTATGTTGTGATTTAATTTTAATGAAGATCTGTCGATTTCTTTACCCGTGACTGTAAAATTATTTCATTTATTGCGTCTCAAAATATTTTTCAGCATTTCAGTTGTAAGCATGTAGCATTCACTTTAAAATTGTACATTTTGTTTTTTTCTTAATCCAAAAAAAAAATCTGAGTTTGAAGAGCAGTGTTGCCGGGAAATAATGATGAGATAAATTGATATCAAGTTAGAATTATTTTTTACAATTTACGAAAGGCAATGTTAAATCTAGCAGTGATTATGGTAAAATCGGAACAATGTTGAATGTGAGTTTTTATTAGTGAAATGCAAAAGGGAAAATCTTTAAATTTTATACCTTTACAGGAGAGAGAAGAAATTAATAAAATAAGAAATATTGTGATTATTTATAAATATGATTTTTTCACAATAAGAATTTTTCTTATTCTTCAGACAGATTTGCTTTATTTAGTAAAAATAAACTATTTGCCGAATCTTCTACTTCCATAAAATATAAGTAATATTTGAGTACTTCATTTAAATGTATCAAATACTTACAGCACAAAATGGCGTAAGCCTCTGTTTGAAAGATCCGATTACGCAAGAATAGTGTAAGCCACAAATGCATCAAATATTTGTTTTTGGTAGCTTTACAGCAAAGAAGACACTATTATTGTTCAAAAAACGTACGGCGTAAGTAAATTTTTTTCGTCGGACAAATTTGAGACGCTTATTTGTTTCTGGTAAAAATTATGCCAAAACGCATTTTCGATTTTATTTGAGGCTTCTTCTTTAATGCAACAATTTCTAACTGCCGAATTCATTTAAATTTATTTATATTTTAGTTCATTTCATTCATTAAAGAATTAATAAATAAATTTCCCTAAAAATCAGTTATTATACATTTTTTACATCCAAAAAAAAGTTTATGAATTTAAATTGAATAATAATTCATAAAGCAGCAGACAATTCTGTAATTTGAAAGTTTGGCATATTTATGTTGTGAGCAAACTTGTTAGTTTAAGTAACTCAACAGTACAAACAGTATTTGAGAACTTTAAAACTAATGGTACAGTTGAAAACAAACGTCGGAGTGGTCGCCCAAAGAAACTTAGTCAGAGGGACGTTAGATTCGTGTTAAAAGAAGTGGAAAAAAATCCCAAATTAAATGGCACTAAATTGGCCGAAGATGTTGCAACAAGATCTAATGTAATTGTACATCCACGAACAATCCAAAGAACATTAAACAATAACGACTATCATAGCAGAACGCATCGCAGAAAACCTCTAATTAGCGAAAAAAATTGTAGACTTCGTTTGGAGTAGTTTTGTTCACTGATGAGTCAAAATTTAACATATTTGGAAGTGATGGGAGGGAAAAAGTGTGCCGAAAAACAAATACGGCATTAGATCCGAAGAACTTAGTCGCTACTGTTAAAAATGGTGGAGGGTGCGTAATGGTTTGGGGTGCTGTCGCTGCTTCCGGGGTGGGAAATTTGGTATTTATTGAAGGTAATATGGATCGTTATCAGTACAAGTCTATTTTAGAACAAAATTTGAAACCATCAGTTGATGGTTTAAATCTTGGCAACAGTTGGATTTTTCAGCAATATAACGATCCAAAGCACACGGCAAAAATTGTCAAGGATTGGCTTCTCTACTATGCTCCCCGCAGTTACACACCACCCCAAAGTCCAGAATTAAATGTTATTGAACATGTGTGGGAGATTTTACAAAGAAAAATCCGAAAATATGGCATAACCAGTGCCTCAATGCTACGAGAGAAATTCCGCAGGAATGGCAAAACATTACGTCCGCAGAAGTTGAAAACTTAGTTGCTTCCATGCCCAGACGATTGCAAGCAGTTATAGATGCCAGTGGTGGCCCAACAAAATATTGAATTTTAAAAGATAATTACAATAAATGTGTCAAACCACAGATCGTACGTAGACTTTTGTCATTGCTTTTTTGATGTTTTTCTTAAATAATTTCTTAAGTTTACATAGAATTGTTTTTTTGTTTTTCTGATATACCAATTAAACTATTTTTAAACAAAAGTACATCACTCTTTTTTTTATTATTGTTTTAAAACCCTCAATCCAATCAAAATATGGGTCGTACGTAGACTTTTGAGGTCACTGTATATGGTAAAATTTCTTTAGATGTATTGCTAAAAAGGATCGTTACACGACTTGTGTTGGTGTGTTTGATAGTATTAGTGGGAAAATTGTGGTATGATTTAGTCTAGATAAGTTATAACAAACTGAGTGAGGTGACTGAGTATATGAATGGCGTTTTTGTGAAGTTTGATGGTGGTTCGAATCATGTTATGTATGTAAGTAAGAAGTAAGTTTTAATTTAAATGTTGTTTCTATTAGTCGATTTCATAATATATTATGCATATTTCATAAGGAAATCGCGAGCTTTTTGGTTTTTTTTTTGCATAGTTTGGAAATATCTGGAGCTACTTAGCGGGTCCAAATGGTATTTAAAGTAAATAGTAAACCTAGTTACATACACCGACTAATTTTCATTAAAATCGCTCCAACCGTTTCGAAGTTATGGACAATTTTGTACTAAAATTTCAAGTAGAAAAACGAGGTGGTCGTGGATCTTCGGCTGTAGCTCGGAAACTATTCAGCCGATTTACCCAAATTTCATTACGAAGAGATTCAGGTCTACTACTGACCGATTGAAAAAAAAGAATTTTATGAGATGATTAATTTGGCCACAAACGGCGTTTCAACAGACACAAACACAGACAGACGGACATGGCTCTATAAACTTCTCTATTCATAACCTTTCTGAAAATATATAAATTTTTCTTCTGAGACGAATATTAAAGAAGTTTCACACGGAATGACGATCTTATACAATAAAAGTGAAGGGTTTTTATACCTTTATTATTTTATTTTTATTACACGTTTTTGCTCTCAGAATTCATAAAGCTCCCAATTATTGCCGGAATATGTCAATTCAATATGCGATATAGTAACATCTTAATATTTAACAAAAGTATTGCTATTCTTGATCCAAATCAGTGATTTAATTGAAAATTACTGTAAGGCCTTTAAGAAACTAAATGCTTAATGAACTTTTTTTTTAAGTCTGTTGCCTGAAAAATAACTAAACGATATTGTTTGCAGTTCACTTTATTTTAAAAAATTCGCACAATAATTACAAAAAATATATTTAAAAATTTTTGTAATTTGGTGATATGGTAAAGCAAAAAGTGTTCCAAAATGATATCAGATGTATAAATATTGGCTTTTATTTACATATCAGGCAGTAGTAATCATTGTACGGAGTGATGACAATTTAACTCTTTTGGTGCTAATTTTGATATATGATATGATATGTATTTTTAAATCGTAAATAAAATTCGAACCATGATGCAATTACTAAAGTGACAGATTTAAAACTTTTACAGGCGTTTGTGTATTTGTGCTTTGCGACGAAAAATTTCAAAAACATATGACAGAAAAGAAATAAAACACAATATTTGCGTAAAATTTAAATTTTAATCATATATCATAAATTTAAATAAAAAATGTATTTTTTCATATAAATAAATATCCATACATATGTCATAAACTACATATGTGCATATGTGTTAATGTGTTTAAATTATATGTGGTGAAAGAACAACATTTTTTCTGCATTTTTAAAATTTTGGAGAAGAGCGCAAATATATTGTAATGGGAAAATTAATTAGCTGTAAAGAATACAATTAAGGTAAATGCAAAAACGTCAAATCGCCAATACTGTTATCGATAAAAAATGGGTAAATGCCAAAAAAATGTAAAAAGTTTCAACCTAAAATTTACGTTTCGAGCTTAAAATCTTTTATATGTTGACAACTTATCGATTTATGCACAATGTCTGCAATTTTGAGCTTAGCTTTTGACCGTATATTTTTCTTTAGCGTTTTTTTTAATTGAAAATAAGGAGGCAACACTTAAAAATGTAAATACTATATTATGTTTGTTTCTTTCTGACTGTTGCTGTCCCTTTCTATCAATTTTATATTAATTAATGAAAACTAAATATAGTGTCATCCGGGATTTAAGAATTTTACTTTTACATTCTATATTTACATTGTCGGCATAAATAAGAGCACTGTTCCCAGTTACATAATCAGTTCTCATTATAAATTCAAACCAACATTCTTTTTTCATGTTAATTTCACTTTGATTGGTACTTTCTCTGAAAATAATTGATCAATTCACAAGACCAGTCGTATGTTTTATCGTTTAAAAAAAGACGACATGTCTTCATGTTCTTGTGAAAAGGCATATTTTTTATTCCTATTATTATTTTTCATTTTATTTCTATTTTCTTCATTTGAAGAGAATTTGTCATTCATTTCATTTTGTTTCCTGAAATTAAACCAAATATGAAAATTTCAATTTGATACGAATTAGTTTTCAAGTTTATCACGATAAGTAATTTTGCTTCAAATAGTTTGACCATTAAACTGAAATGAATTATACATATATTTATCATTAAGCAGAACTTCATTTATGATGTTAGTAATCACATATTTGCAAGATTTTTACAAAATTAATAAAAAAAAACTATTATTCCCCAACGTGATCTCAATACAACTATTTCAAAAAGATATAAAATTCAATGCTATAATCAGAACACACTTTTTTATGAGAATTACCAACAATAAAAATGCAATAAAAGAATAATAAAACGATTTCACAACGCATACAACGTCAATACGAGCTTGTGAATTAAACAATTATTCACATTGAAAATAACATTATTTTCAGTTTGTTATTATTTATATAATACAGGGTGTCCGCCAGGAAGATATACTACTTTGTATTGCCGCCATTTTGGTCTTGACAGTTCATATTTGGCAGTCGTGAAGTAGACACGTGACAAATTTTTTATGGAAATATATTCGATAAACCAACGTGTTTTAATCGTTAAAACATTTTATCAAAATCAATCATCGATTACTGTGACGATGAGAAAGTTACGTGAAATTTTTGAAAGAAACAACGTGCCAACAAAACGCGCTATTTATCATGTACTGAATGATTTCGAAGAAAGAGGGTCTGTAGGTGATAGGCCCAAGCATGGACCACAACGTACTGCAAGATCGGCTGAAAACATTACTGCTGCTCAAGAAAGTGTTCAAAACAATCCATCAACCTCAAATCGACGCCGTGCTCAGGAGCTTGGTCTTCAAACTTTTTAACGGTGCCCCATCGCATACAGCCAGGATTACAATGGAATTACCGCGAGACCGCTTTCCATAACAAGTTATTTCAAGAAATGGTGGTGTTGATTGGCCTCCACGGGCGACTGATTTGAATGCTCCGGACTTCTTTTTGTGGGGATATCTGAAGAGCAAGGTTTATGCAAACAAACCAGAAACGCTTGAGCAACTCAAACAAAATATTCGGGATGAAATTAATAAAATACCGCGTGAAATGTGTGAGAATGTAATGAAAAATTTGCTCAAAAGGGTTCGCATTTGTGAGGCTAACAGAGGCGGACATTTATCTGATATTGTATTCCATACATAATTGCCGACATTAAATAAAACATTTATCAATATAATACCTATTCTCTTTCATTTAATCAAAAATTATAAACAAACAAAGTAGTATACCTTCCCGGCGGACACCCGGTACATTGGGACGATTCATTAAAAATAGATGAAAGGTATGAGACATCGTAAGCATTGTAGTGAGTAGAGAGTCGTTAGAAAAGTTCTATGGCGATTGCACGAAAAATAAAAAGCAAATTACGGCATAAAACATTAACGAATGTAAAAATCATGTTACTTCTTTTACTGTATGTCATTCTAAATTATTTTTCAGATTTACAACTGTCATTTAATGAAAAAAATCGCTATTTTTTGTTTCTGTTAAAATCTACGAAAATCTCGTATTTAAGAATTTCACAAATGCCTGCTCACCAACGGCGATTTTTTAATCACATCCTTGCAGGATTACGAGAATAAAAACCTAAATGTTTTTCTAATTAGCAAATTTATTTTGCGAAATAATAAATTTTTCAGATTTTAATTCCATTCTGTGGATTTTTAAAGCTTTCCAGGTTTTCCAGATCACGCCACCTCCAAAAGCATATATACATATAAAGTAAAATCTTCTAAATTTGGTACAAATAACTTTGTAATTAAAAAGAATCATCAATCAAAAACTAGAAGGGATTAGGCAAGTGGGCGTGGTACCTCCCATACATTGGTCTGAGTAACTTAATGGTCAGTACAAATCTTCCATGAAAAAGTGGGGAATTGGACCAGTGGGCGTGGTAACTCCCACACAAAGTCAATTATGATTTTTGTATATCTTGAGAACGGTTAAACGGTATTTTTTTGTGCTTCGGACACTTTCAATATAACTACAGAGCTGAAATTCGTTATATGGGAATAATGGAAAAAATATGGAAACTGGTTATTTTTATATAAAACCACAACCGGTGGTAGGGGGGTGGGCAACGTACGCGTCTCCGAAACTAACTAACCGATTTTAATATAAGACACATAAGGGTTATACATTTTTTTTTAAATTCAACTATTATAACAGTTACAGCAATGTGTGGCGGGTTCAGCTAGTAAATATATACAATACATAACTAAATTCACTATTATGACCTTCAAAGTAATAGTAAAATTTTACCCAAATAGTCTTTGCTCAGTAAATTTTTTTTCTTAATTAATGCTTTAAATGAATCCACGTTTATTTTAATTGATTTTAGTGTTCTCTCTAGACAGTACTCACGTTATACATATTTATTTTCCGTATAGAATGTCACTTTTTAATATGGTAAATTTGTACATACAGTGTGAACATCTGTATTTCTCTATGTGCCATACATACGGCACTTTGATTTAGAGCGTGTTCTATTTCCAAGTGACAAAGCATCTGACATCAGTTGTGCAAGTGAATAATGGTTCAGCAAATATATAAAAATTAATGTTTGCTTGTTCTTATTTTATGCGCGACCAAACCGCGTATCCGATCGCGATGAAATTTGGTTATAGGGTATTACTATTTTTAAAACTAGGACCAGGAGGGCGATAAGGGGGAAATGTTCTGATTCCAATGGGTGTATACCCAACAGTTTTACAGGCGGAGATTCATGCCATTGGAACGGGTGTGGCCGAGTGCCTTCGTAGAAACATAAGGGGGCCGAACTCTATATACTGTCGGATAGTCAGGCGGTGCTTAGGGTACTTTAGACGTCAATGATGACCTCAAAGATGGTATGTGAGTGCCTGGACCTTCTCAATGAGCTGGGGAACGTTAACGCCGTTGTATTGGGCTGGGTTCCTGCACATGAAGGGTATGAGGGTAGTGAAATGGCATACTATTTGGCAAAACGAAGGGCTTATTTTCTTCTAATGAGCCCAGAGCCTTTCTGTGGACTTACAAAAAGCCATAGAAATGAGATTCTTAGGAACTGGAAAGAAGGGGAATCGCTGCTCACTGACATAATAGTGCCGGCCAGCGTCAAGCCAATTTCTTCCTGATCCCGAATAGGCTACTTTCGCTGAATAGAGCGGACTTGAGCTTATTAACAGGGTACTTCACAGGCCATTGTGTCCTGAGGTACGACCATAAAAATATGGGTATCTCCGATGACATACCAATGTTTGTCGATATTGTGAAAATGACACTGAGAGATCTGAGCATATTCTCTGCGAACGTCATGCGCTCGGCAAACAGAGGTTTTTACCATCTGGGTCAAATTGCGGTGTCTCCACACAAGCTCTGGAACACCAGAACCCAAAAAGTGCTTGGATTCCTTAAAAACCTTACGAACGGGGTCTAATATGAATGGTTTTGTGCAATAGATCTTTTTGGTCGCGGTGCTCCGGTCCCAATAATAATATAATATAGGGGGGAATTTCTACGCCATGGAAACGTTCAAACTGATTTCAATGAACATAGATAGATTAGCGCCTATAAATGCACATAGACTATGTACATTTTGGAAAGTAAGACCGGGAGGGCAACAGGGGGAAATTTTTGCATCTCCGAAACAATCAAACTTATTTGAATGAAATATAGAACATAGATAGTTCTGCGTCTAAAAAGTCATAACCTGACTATAGCCATTTTCTCAACTAGGACTAGGAGGAAGTAAGGGGACAATTTTTGAGTATTAACTCGATTTTGGTGAAATTTAAAATATAAATACCCTTTCGTTTAGAAGTAGACAAGCAAAGGGGGAGGCGACGAGTTCCGCTCCTATAAAAATTTGAAATCGATTTTAATGAAATTTAAAGCATAAGTATCCCTTCATTTAGAAGAACACAGAAGCTCATAGCTTCATACCTAATTTTTGCCCTCCGACACTTTCAAATCGATGTAAAAGAAATTTAAAACACAAATATATCTGCGTTCACAAATAGAGAAATAGTTTATGAACTGTGGCAATTTGTACCTTCGTGAAACTTTCCAACCTATTTCACTGAAATCTGTTTGACTATCTAGAATGGGGGTACTTTCAAGTCGATTTTAAAGAAATTCAAAGCATAGGTGCCGTTTACAAGAAGACACTGGCTAAGTATCTAAATCGATTTGGCTGAACTCAAAACATTTAAATCTAATATATAAAAATTCATGTTTCTTTGTTCGTTTTTTATGCGGGGCTAAAGCGCTTATCCGATTACTATGAAATTTGCTGCACATAATTTGTCAAACGCTGCGAAGGTTATAACTTCTTTTTAAACTAGAACCAGAAGGGCAATAAGTGGGAAATTTCTGGCTTCGAAACATTCACACCGATTGTAATGAAGATAAAAATATAGATATATATCCGTTTATTTATTAATTTCAGTAATTTGTAATAATAAAAACCCTCATCTGGCCCGAAAGAATGTTACAATATGTATAAAGCTTAGATTATTAAAATATTAAAAGTAACCCTAAATTTTAAAACTAGATGACAATTATTTTAATATCAGCATAGAATTAAAAAGGTAAGGATCATAATACGGCATCAATTTTTTTTTTTTTATCTGGGACCAGCACTCAGGAGATGACTCCTAAATATGCGAAGCATTGTGCTGGAACTATAGGAAAGGGATACTAGGAGAAACGACAGGAGGTGAAGCTTAATTAACTAATTTTGCAGCATTGCTTTCGCACGTTCTTTGTTTATATTCGTAGCAGTGCTGAAGCTTCGGTTCAGTAGCCATATTTATTATTGTTTTACTTCGCCGGTGCTACACAATACCGACGAAGGGGGGCGTTCTGGTGCGATTGAGGATTGCTATCAGCTGAAGCCGGTATTGTTCAGTGACCACTGACTATGCCTTCGCCACTGAAACCTTCCGACAACAACTGACGCACAAAGACACACTAATGCACATCAGAAAAATGCGAGATGTTTATTTTTATTTGTTTTTGTATTCGTAGTCAACATACAGACTACCATCCATCGTGCCATCGCCACCATGTTAAATTAAATTTTAAATTTTATCAATAAAGTAAGGGAAAATTGTAAGTCTGCGATATCACATATTATTTTCAAAACTAGGAACAGGAGGAAGTAAGAGGGACAATTTCACAGTCTCAACTTGATTTTAGTGAAATTTATAATATAGATACCTCTTCCTTTAGAAGGTGACATACGCTTTATACCTTCTCAAGCGCAAGACCAGCGAGGGCTGTGGAGACAAGTTCTGCACCTTCGAAACTTTGAAGTCGATTTAAATGAAATTTAAAACATAGATATATGTATCTGCGTTCACAAATAGACATATATAATATATAAAAATGCGCCCCCGAAACGCTTACCTGATTGCAAGAAAATTTGGTGCATTTATTCTGTATACCTCCGTGAAGTTTATAAGGTATATCTTTTTTAAAACAAAGACCATGATGGCGATAGTGTAAATTTCTACCTCTCCAAAACTAGCATTCCAGATTTCGTTGAACTTTAAAAATTTGATATATTTGAGTCTAAAAAACACATAGGCTATATATTTTTTTAATTGGACCAGGAGATGACATAGAGGTAATATATGCCTCTCCGAAACTGTCCAATCGTTATAGATAATAACAGGAGCGAAGCCGCGGGTAAAAGCTGGTATATATTAAAATCTATTTATTGATGAATATTGTTGTTAAAAACTACATTTTTAATTAAAATAAATGGAATTAAAAATCAATAGAAATATAAACCAGTATATAATTTGGCATCAGTATATTGTTGTGAACTATGCTATGTTACGTGAGTTGTACGTAACATACCAACGTGTGAACATAAAAATTATAAAGCTTTTATAGAACGCTGTTTTTGATGTGTGCACAAAATCAATTGTATATTTTATTACTAAAGTGTGGATAGAACTAAACCAAATTTTTACAGTGAGTAGATATGAACTAAGGGCTTATTTCTGATTTAAGAAAGAACGCTTTCATTCGCATTCTATGAGAAAGAACATTGATTTCGATTTCTCTACACACTTTCTATGCGAACAGTGACTCGATCTAGAACTCGAATGAAAACGTAAGTGTTTTCATATAAAATCCCATTTCTCTGTTAAGAACGTGTTGTCAACACTGAGAATGAAATGTCAAAATCACTCACTTTTGGTTTTGCTTTCGTAAGAGAATTTACATATGAGTATACATATGAATGTATGTATTTAACAATTCACGATGTTTCATCATCGTTATCTGTTTCATTTAAAAAGTAAACAGCCACCGATAAATCCATCTTTATAAAACAAATATGGTTCTTTTAAACGCGATATGCACTTCACTTTTTCGTCTGAGTTTTTTATAAATATTATTTTATCTATTTAAACACTTTTATAAAATTAAAACAAAAAACACAAAATTTACAAATATTTTTTTAAATTTTCTCACCCTTTTATTTATTGATAGTTTCCACCAGCTGATCACACTTACACGCAGTTGTATTAGCTTTAGAATAACTTCGTAGTATTTTTTAATACTTTTAACAGAAATATAAAAATTTATGATATGGCATTGCTTCTACTTATTAAAACGTAAGATACCTAAATTGACATACGTAACTTAGTGCGAAAGAAAGTGAGTGCCAATGAGAAATCCAAATTGATTCGAATTCGAGCGAGTGCTTTTCGTTCGCTTAAGTTATCTTTCTTAGCTCAGAAATAGGCCATAAATATCAATTATCCTAAAGAAAAAAAATTTAGTGCGATAAATAATAAAGTATGTACGAAGTAAAATAATAAAGAACACGACTCGCCTTACCTTAAAAATAATGCGTCAAAATTGAGATCAGAGACGCCGCACCTTTATTTTTTTATAGTTATAATTAACACGCAACTGCATAGTTGTGCAAGAATTAAGCTCCATCTCTCTACCACTCTCACCTCCCTCCCTCTAGTTGCACTGCAGTGCATTACATATGTGGCGTATTTCCAATGAGTACAGGTCCAAGATAAAAAAAAAAACAAAAACTAAATCATCATTTAACTATTTTCGAGGCAAAAAATCGGAAGAGCCAAATCACAAATTTTACAGGAGAAATTTTTTTTTATTTTCTTATTTTTATTTGTTAAACATAACTTACGATCATATTGAATTCCTTATATGTTTAAAGTTATTTGACATTTTGTAGGTCCCTATAATTTAAATTTTAATCATAAAAGTTTTTTTTTACAAAATGTCGGTTGCAATCATTTGGCCCTAAGAGGTGGATATGTTTAATTTAAGAGATGTACTAGATTTTCTTTGCTGTTTTAATTCCTCTTCGTACATTAATTCTTCCGTGTGCTCATGGTCTCATTTAAATAAAAAAGATATGTGTCGAAGAGGTTTTTGTTTTATAAATTCAACATAGTTTTATTCATTTACATACATATATTTTTCTTCATTTAGTACGAGAAGCATTTTTATGTTGCTCTGTAATTGGGAACACATCAGCACCATTTGAAAGACGTGCAGAGTCAACAAACAAAAGCAAAATAGTTTTTCTTCTCTTCAAAGCCGTTAAGATCAAGATGATGAAATAACTTGCCTCTATAGTGGCCACATTTGAAACAAGTTGAAATATACATACATTTGTAATAATTTAGAAATTAATGACATGAATTACAAAGAAAAGTTCTTCAACATAATTTTTCATTAAATAAATTTTGAATTTGAAAACTGTTAGCACGCGTTATAGCGAGATAATTTTGCAAGGAAATGCAAGTGAGAATATTTTTGATTTATTGGAAAAGATTAATTATAATAATTTACACTAGCTTAAGATCGTATCAGACGTTCATTCATTTGGTAAGGGAGGCAAGTTTTTAGTTCGTGGTATTGCAAAAGAATTCAAAGGAACCTTTTTAGACACTATGGTGGGGAAGTTATGCAAGCAATTTGTCAGAAGATGCACTCTATCAGTTTTGCATATAAGAGGCTCAGTCTAATGGTAGAACAGTCTCGTAGTTGGCGGTTCGAAATTCATCCAACACGAGATCGCCGCTATACGCGAAAGTCAAATGGTGTACCCAATACATTCGAGCAATATAAACGTTAACGATATGCAACAAATTTATGGATATATTTTTTGCTTCACAGCCTTCTATTTGCGAGAAACTTCGGGCCTGTCCCTCACTACTAGTCCCTGGCAACTAGTCTTCTTATTTGTGAAAGAGTCGAATTACAAAGGGAGTACGAAAGGCAAAAGCTAAAATAACAATGGTGAATTGAAGTTAGAACTTGAATTCACAGTGGATGTACGATTCACTTGAGCTGATCCAGGGGCAAATTCTTCCTTCTTTATAACGACCTACTACGAAGTACTTCTTAGTTAAACTTTAAAACTCAGTTGAGCAGCTGCCAGCTAAAAAATGCATTCCCCGACAAAAGTTAGATAAGTATAAGTTATCATATAATGTTTTGTGTTTCCTGTCTTAACTTATATGTACATTAGGGGGTCCCAAAAACATTTTTTTTGTGATTTTCATAGGTGCTCAATCCAAATTTAAAAGCTTATAGGGTAAAGTATTTTTGATTTTTTTTTAAGAATTTTCGGAATAGGTTTAGAGGTCGCGCAAATAGAGTTTTCATAAAAAACTTTATAAGTTTTAATGATGAGTTTGCTCATTTAGATACCCTAAATCACAATTTTCCGTAATTTTTTCAAAAATTTTGTAATAACGCTTTACAACTTTTTAAGTTTCAATGAAAACGAAAAAAACTAATCATGCAGTTTGAAAGACAAATTAATTCTAATTAATATGAATACAACAATTTTTAAATTTGTTCTTACCGTTCCTGAGTTATACCCGTTTTTATCTTTATACCCAGTATATGTTATTATAAGCTGTTTGCCAGTTCACCAATCATACCCAATCAACAAAAAAAAAACTTTTGTTTTGCTCTGTGAAAAATCATTTATACATCTTGCGATGTAGATCTATACCTTGAAATAAATTCTGGAAATCAGTTTCAGAAGTTGTGACATTAATATAAGTATTAGCCAAAGGCACACCTCGTTCTGCCACATCATTTACCACTTGTAAATGTTGAACTTTTTACTTTGCATCTTGAAATGGAAGGTTGAATTACTTTTCCGAACAAGCTCTTCATGTCGCGCAAGAAATTACCTCGTTTTTTCTTCTCGATTTCATTTTTTCTAGACTTACTCTTATTTAAAATTATCCACTTCGAGTGCAATTTTACGATTTCACGAGAAATGTTACGTACCTCTTGGCTTGTTTCCCACATATCTTTAAAATTGTTTGCTATTATTCTGGCACTCTTTGTGACAGTATATTTTTGCATTAGATGTAATTTAAAAAATCTTTGCAAAATTTGCATTTTTGTCGGCGGTTTGGAGGGATCAAGGGCATCAATCATTTTTCCCACAAGCCACACATTTCTTGTTTTCACAAAATTCATATCTATTTTGAATAAAATTACATATTTTTGCACTAACCAAAAAAACAATAAAATAAAAAAATTCTTACCGGTACGTCGACGAAAACTTTTATATATACAAAGAACTTTTCTATTTGATTCGTCGGTCAGCTAACTCAAACATTTTTGTTATGTAAAATCGTATAACGGAAATATATTAGCGGAGAATACACATAAAATAGAAAGTGAAAATGACAGCGTGTAACGATTTAGATCAATAAATGTCAGAAGTTAATGGCAGTTAAAACCCCAATGTTATAATCTTGCCAAATCTATCTATTATTCATTCAATCCCTGAGGATATTGGGATAAATCCAATTAAACGGCGGATTAAATTGAAATGAAATAATATTTTATTTATTCGCAGAAATCACCTTAAAGCCCCAACTATAAAAATTTATGGAAATATACAATAATTATAACGAAAAAAGTATCACCTTTTTGAGGTACAATCTATAAAAATAGTGTAACTCGGGAACTGTAGGACCAAATTCCATTTTTCTTTTTCTTAATTGTTTAGAACTTATCCGTGTTCAAAAACGCGTCACTAGTTTTTATACCTTCCATATAAATTTGAAAAGTAATAAACCGTTTTTTACAGAATTTCTTAAAAAATTACAAAAATACTTAATACAGTTTGTAAAAAAAATCTTTTCAAAACTTAGAAAAATTAAAAAGTTTAAGAGAAACTCTTATTTGCAAGTAAATTATATAACTTTTATTAAATTTTTTGCTTCATGTATTCAATTGAAGATGTTTATAAACACTTTGCACAAAAAAAAAACAAAATTAATTTAAATAACAAAATAATAATCGTAACTTAAAAAATACTTGAGTTTCTACGCTGTAAAATAAATGTTTTCAAAATTGTGTTAAATTTAATTAAATTTATTCTAAATGGTAAAAAAAAAAGATTTGAGGGTGCTAATACTTGGTGTGCCCTCCTTTAGCTTTAATTACAACTTCTAAGCGTCTAGACATTGAATGGATAAGCTTTGGTATATCATAATTTTCAGGTATTTTTTCCCACTCTTCTTCAATAAATGTTATTTGTTTTTGGTGACGTTTTTCCGACTTTTTTCTTTGGGTGGACCCATGAATTTTCTATAGGGTTTAAGTCTGGGCTTTGTGCTGGGCTATCGATCACTTTTCTACAATTATATAACAACCAGGATCTACAAATATATGCCTTATGCGTCGGGTCATTATCCTGCTAAAATTTATACTTGAGCTTTTCTGGGTCAACAAAATCGAATTTCCGAGCACTTGCACTCAATTCCTTTTTTAAAATGTTTAGATAGACTTCCTTGGTCATTATATCCTCTAATATTCTTATTTCGCCAACACCCTTGCTCGAAATACAACCACACCCCATAACGAATAGTTTACCGAACTTTACAATGGGTATTATATTTTTATTTTTTAAAGCCGCCAGGGGTTTTCGCCAAACTTTTTGAGGTCCATCATGGTAGTAAAGCATCACTTTCGTTTCGTCACAAAAAATAACATCATCCCAGTGCTCCGGAGGTAAAGAAAGGTGTTCAATGGCAAACTTATACCTTTTTCAATATTTACCGCGGATAGCAAAGGTTTTTTCTTCGTAACTCTTGAAGAGTATTTATGGTTTTGTAGCACATTTCTAACAGTCTGAGAGGGATACTTACTCCACATTCATTACTGATGTTAAGTGCAATTCCTCTAGTGGATTCTCATCAATCATTTTCAAAATTTTCTTTTCAATTCGCCGAGTTACTTTTTTTGGTCTGCCTGGTGTTTGTTTTGGTTCCAGTTTTCCTTCTTTTTCAGCACTGTTAATAACATTATATAGCGTCCTTAGGTTAAGAGAGAACATTTCAGCAATTTCTCTGTGAGATTTTCTTTTATAGTAATTAAAATACACCAGTTGGGTAATAATGGGTCTGTGTTCAGTCGCTTTCCTGGCATAGTTTATATATAATTGGGTAATCATTTGTTTATTCTATGAGCTTAATTTAATGAATAAAAGACAACTGCTACTCTTAGCGTCCATATAAAACTATTATACGCAATACATATGCAAAAAACTAACGGTTCCTTCTTGTCTTTGCATTTTTGAAAACACTTTTTTTACACTGTTTAAAGTATGCAAAATTATTTTGTAGCGTTGTTGTTGTAATATGTTCATAAATTTGTCAAAGTTTCGACGCCTGCTTGTCGACAACATACAAAACAACAGTTGTAAAAAAAAATTCACAAATATAATGATATTGTTGTTGTAAATATTTATTTAAATTTAAATTCTTAAAAAATTTTTCATTTGAAAACATTTTTTTTTCAAACTGTATGTGGAATCGTAATGAACAAAAATATTGCCGGAACTTAAAGTTTTGCATATGGAAATAAAGTTTGGGAAATTTTCTTTAGAAATATTCGGTCAAAAAATTAAAACAACGTGGTTATTGACAAAAGTTATGAGTCAAGTTTGAAAAAAGGCCGAAAAACCAGATTTTTAACAGAGACTTGATTTGCGCGACCTCTAAACCTCTTCCTAAAAATCTAAAAAAAAAATCAAAAATACTGGACCCTATAAGCTTTCAAATTATGCTTGAGTCTCTGACAAAAAAAATTTTTGGGACACCCTAATGTACATACATACGAGGGCGTATCAATTAAAAGAACAATGCTTATGAAGCAGAATGTATTCCACTATTTTTTTTTTTTAATTTGACAGTTAATTGACGACAGTTTTAAAATGAAGTGGCAATGGCATGTGTAAACATAAAACAGAGTGGCAAGATTTTCGAGTATTTCAATGAATTTTTCGATTCACAATCTTGTGCAAATGGTCTGCATCGTTGCATATGCAAAATGGTCGCGCATATTTCTGCTCTACACTAAAAAAATATACAGATTTGGACTTACAATAGTTTTGCACATGTGCAAGACTAAAAGTAGTAGTTTTTATGTTTGTTTGTAGTTATCAATTGCCATATGGCAGATGGCAGAAGCAAGTACGCAAATTGCCAGGGTATCCCACACAATGTATGTAGTTTTAAACGAGCTATGCATTCACATAGGAAGTTAAATTGTATATAAATTTCTGAGTATGATGGTCTCCACCAGTAACAGTCACGTGATTAATAACGAAAAGCCACAACAACCGTAAATGATACAGTTAGCCGTGGGAAATCCGTTAACCAGTGCGAGTGAGACGCAAAACTCTCGAAGGCCAAACAACAAAAACAGGCCTGACCGCACTTAAATAAAAATTGCGATGACGCGTGAGTTGTTTTATGAATGTAGTAGTTTTCATTTGCAATATGGAAATTGTCTCAGAAAAGAAATAAATCAAGTGTAAATAAACGTTCTGCAATATTTATAAATCCCAATGCTAAAAAACCACTTCTTTGTCTGATGATGAGCTTAGACAAAGACATAGAAAAAATATATTATCAATCTCATATGCAGTATAAAGTTTTTAAGAGGTACATATAAGCATAAATATACTTATTTTTTTTTAAATTTTTTTTGAACGAGCGACAAGGTAGCGTCGAAAATAGGAATTAAAAAACCAGGAAAAATTTTACGGGAACATTGTGGGTATTTTAATTATATGTTTAAAATTGGGAATTTAAAATTGGGGAAATGATTATTACTTCTATGCGACGCTATCTTCTCCTGGCCAAACGAGGCTTTGGCAAACAATATTACAATGTACAATAAACTGGTAATCACGAACAGACATAATAAGCAGATATCTACAGAAAGTAAATAATAAAACAATTGTCGAAATATACCTAATTACAGATAAGATAAAATAAAGGACAAAGACTTGTCTAATACAAATAGAACGCAAAATTATATTTTTAAGTTAGTCTTAAGATTCATACTAATGAATAAATGACATACATAAGTAAACCTTGTGTTTCATTTATATAATTGGCGCAGTCACCACGGAACTTATTCTAAAGAATAAGCTAAAGGAACCTTTCAAGAAAAAAGAAGAAAATTTAAATATACTCAACAACAAAATGAGCCGAAAGAACGAAGATCTCTTGGACGAACTACAAAGCAAAGTGTTGCAGTTAGAAGGGGTATTTAGACAACACGAGGAACAATTAAATCGAAAAGAGAGCCAATTGCTACAAATATACCAACAGCAGCTCCAACAACAACAAGTTCAACTACAAAATTCCTTCCTTATTCAACAGTTTCGCCAGATTAAACCACTGGACAACGATGGTAACATTACTGGTTTCATTAAATCCGTAGAGATGATAATAAACTTCTGTGGAAATAACTATGATTTAATAGAATTCGGAATTCAAATAATTATAAATGAAAAAATCAAAATTTGCAATTTATATAAGGCAGCTAGGAGATATTACTTGGGAGCAATTAAAGGCCAAATTGAGGATTCAAGCCAGACCAAGGACATCATATGCAGGAATATTTAATAAGTGCCGTTACGTTAAAGTAAGTAATTTAAGACAACTTTTTGATTATTAGATTATTAGATAAGTGAAATTAATGAATCTGATGATAATAAATCCATGTTATGTGAATGTGAACAGGGATCTAGCAAATATTTTAGTTGAAAAAATTGATGCACCACTAACGGTTCATTTAGACGAAGGCCTAACCTTAAATGATATTATAAACAAATATGCAAGACTTATGGCGTTTTCTTTTCTGACAAAAATGTTACATATATATGCTACATTTCGTTACTGTTTCTGTTCCATTCTAAAAAATATGTAACATTAAAAAAAGCTATTTCGTTCCTTTCTAAATATGTTGCATAAATAACTGGCAAAATATGCAACATATTTGACCCTCTAATCCCAAGTCGGGGTGACCTTTTTTACATCTTTGTGAAGTATTTTTTTATACAAATAAGAATTATGAAAATCAATATACTCTTCACTTTGACTAGAGTCCGTCAGACTTTTGTTGGAAGAAGATTCTGTTTAATTTATTATTTATTTCAATGTAAACTTTTTTGATAAATTTTTGGTTTAAAGTTTTTGCAGTTTGTTCTAGGTAATAGGAGATGATTAGAAAACATTGTTGCTGACGATTTTTATTGATAAAATGGTACTAAAAACCGTAGAAACAGTGAAACGCTAAGTATACATTATTATTAAATCTCAAATATTTTGTACCATTGTGGCAGTAAAAAATGTATCACTTTTTAAAGGTGTGGGCAAACTGTAGAAAATGTTATCCATCGAAAGGGCAACATATTTGTTCAGAAAAGAAATCACCATTAGATTACTTGGCGATAGTAGGGCTATTGATAGTAGACATGAAGCCAATATAAACTTCAAAGTTAGTAAAAAAAATAATAATAAGAATCAAGTGTGCAGACGCGAAAACCCAAATCAAAACATAAAAGAAGAAAAATATTATGGGAATAACCGAACTCACTATTTCCATAAGTCCCCGTCCATATTGTGAAACATTTGCTGCAAAACTTTTGAGTTTGTAGACGAGAAGGGGAAGAGGAGTGGAAGTATGTACGATGTTTCATGTACATGCAGCTTTTGTTGAATTTCTTATTTGCATCTTTTGAGATGAGGTGTATTTGACGTTTCATTTTATTTCTTTTCGTTTGGTATACTGTTAACTTCTATCATAATAATAGCTACCCTGTTTTATTGTTAATTTTTTGTGAAATATAATCAAAAATTTAAAAAAAAAATATAAAATTATATAAAAATTATTATATAATTTTTCTTCTTAGCGTCCATTTTGCTTCAAATTATATCTTGTGCTTCAAATGTGTATCCAAAAAAAAATATTCACACCTTCTATCACAGGGTAGTTATTTTATATTTACATTCGGTATTGAGAAATGTCAAAAAAAATTAAAGAAAGAAGATAGAAGGGAGGAATAAAAAATACTAAACATGAAGCAAAAGTTTCATGTATGGACACTGCTGAAGCTTCAAAAGAGAATTCCAAAAAGTTTTGCAGCAAATGTTTCACAATATGGACGGAGACTAACAATCATAACTTTAGGCAACAAGGCAAATACAAGGAACAAAATGGGGGGAGTGATCAATCACAGAATTTTTATAACAATAATAAACCTAATAAACAAGCAAAGGGGGAGGCGACGAGTTCCGCTCCTATAAAAATTTGAAATCGATTTTAATGAAATTTAAAGCATAAGTATCCCTTCATTTAGAAGAACACAGAAGCTCATAGCTTCATACCTAATTTTTGCCCTCCGACACTTTCAAATCGATGTAAAAGAAATTTAAAACACAAATATATCTGCGTTCACAAATAGAGAAATAGTTTATGAACTGTGGCAATTTGTACCTTCGTGAAACTTTCCAACCTATTTCACTGAAATCTGTTTGACTATCTAGAATGGGGGTACTTTCAAGTCGATTTTAAAGAAATTCAAAGCATAGGTGCCGTTTACAAGAAGACACTGGCTAAGTATCTAAATCGATTTGGCTGAACTCAAAACATTTAAATCTAATATATAAAAATTCATGTTTCTTTGTTCGTTTTTTATGCGGGGCTAAAGCGCTTATCCGATTACTATGAAATTTGCTGCACATAATTTGTCAAACGCTGCGAAGGTTATAACTTCTTTTTAAACTAGAACCAGAAGGGCAATAAGTGGGAAATTTCTGGCTTCGAAACATTCACACCGATTGTAATGAAGATAAAAATATAGATATATATCCGTTTATTTATTAATTTCAGTAATTTGTAATAATAAAAACCCTCATCTGGCCCGAAAGAATGTTACAATATGTATAAAGCTTAGATTATTAAAATATTAAAAGTAACCCTAAATTTTAAAACTAGATGACAATTATTTTAATATCAGCATAGAATTAAAAAGGTAAGGATCATAATACGGCATCAATTTTTTTTTTTTTATCTGGGACCAGCACTCAGGAGATGACTCCTAAATATGCGAAGCATTGTGCTGGAACTATAGGAAAGGGATACTAGGAGAAACGACAGGAGGTGAAGCTTAATTAACTAATTTTGCAGCATTGCTTTCGCACGTTCTTTGTTTATATTCGTAGCAGTGCTGAAGCTTCGGTTCAGTAGCCATATTTATTATTGTTTTACTTCGCCGGTGCTACACAATACCGACGAAGGGGGGCGTTCTGGTGCGATTGAGGATTGCTATCAGCTGAAGCCGGTATTGTTCAGTGACCACTGACTATGCCTTCGCCACTGAAACCTTCCGACAACAACTGACGCACAAAGACACACTAATGCACATCAGAAAAATGCGAGATGTTTATTTTTATTTGTTTTTGTATTCGTAGTCAACATACAGACTACCATCCATCGTGCCATCGCCACCATGTTAAATTAAATTTTAAATTTTATCAATAAAGTAAGGGAAAATTGTAAGTCTGCGATATCACATATTATTTTCAAAACTAGGAACAGGAGGAAGTAAGAGGGACAATTTCACAGTCTCAACTTGATTTTAGTGAAATTTATAATATAGATACCTCTTCCTTTAGAAGGTGACATACGCTTTATACCTTCTCAAGCGCAAGACCAGCGAGGGCTGTGGAGACAAGTTCTGCACCTTCGAAACTTTGAAGTCGATTTAAATGAAATTTAAAACATAGATATATGTATCTGCGTTCACAAATAGACATATATAATATATAAAAATGCGCCCCCGAAACGCTTACCTGATTGCAAGAAAATTTGGTGCATTTATTCTGTATACCTCCGTGAAGTTTATAAGGTATATCTTTTTTAAAACAAAGACCATGATGGCGATAGTGTAAATTTCTACCTCTCCAAAACTAGCATTCCAGATTTCGTTGAACTTTAAAAATTTGATATATTTGAGTCTAAAAAACACATAGGCTATATATTTTTTTAATTGGACCAGGAGATGACATAGAGGTAATATATGCCTCTCCGAAACTGTCCAATCGTTATAGATAATAACAGGAGCGAAGCCGCGGGTAAAAGCTGGTATATATTAAAATCTATTTATTGATGAATATTGTTGTTAAAAACTACATTTTTAATTAAAATAAATGGAATTAAAAATCAATAGAAATATAAACCAGTATATAATTTGGCATCAGTATATTGTTGTGAACTATGCTATGTTACGTGAGTTGTACGTAACATACCAACGTGTGAACATAAAAATTATAAAGCTTTTATAGAACGCTGTTTTTGATGTGTGCACAAAATCAATTGTATATTTTATTACTAAAGTGTGGATAGAACTAAACCAAATTTTTACAGTGAGTAGATATGAACTAAGGGCTTATTTCTGATTTAAGAAAGAACGCTTTCATTCGCATTCTATGAGAAAGAACATTGATTTCGATTTCTCTACACACTTTCTATGCGAACAGTGACTCGATCTAGAACTCGAATGAAAACGTAAGTGTTTTCATATAAAATCCCATTTCTCTGTTAAGAACGTGTTGTCAACACTGAGAATGAAATGTCAAAATCACTCACTTTTGGTTTTGCTTTCGTAAGAGAATTTACATATGAGTATACATATGAATGTATGTATTTAACAATTCACGATGTTTCATCATCGTTATCTGTTTCATTTAAAAAGTAAACAGCCACCGATAAATCCATCTTTATAAAACAAATATGGTTCTTTTAAACGCGATATGCACTTCACTTTTTCGTCTGAGTTTTTTATAAATATTATTTTATCTATTTAAACACTTTTATAAAATTAAAACAAAAAACACAAAATTTACAAATATTTTTTTAAATTTTCTCACCCTTTTATTTATTGATAGTTTCCACCAGCTGATCACACTTACACGCAGTTGTATTAGCTTTAGAATAACTTCGTAGTATTTTTTAATACTTTTAACAGAAATATAAAAATTTATGATATGGCATTGCTTCTACTTATTAAAACGTAAGATACCTAAATTGACATACGTAACTTAGTGCGAAAGAAAGTGAGTGCCAATGAGAAATCCAAATTGATTCGAATTCGAGCGAGTGCTTTTCGTTCGCTTAAGTTATCTTTCTTAGCTCAGAAATAGGCCATAAATATCAATTATCCTAAAGAAAAAAAATTTAGTGCGATAAATAATAAAGTATGTACGAAGTAAAATAATAAAGAACACGACTCGCCTTACCTTAAAAATAATGCGTCAAAATTGAGATCAGAGACGCCGCACCTTTATTTTTTTATAGTTATAATTAACACGCAACTGCATAGTTGTGCAAGAATTAAGCTCCATCTCTCTACCACTCTCACCTCCCTCCCTCTAGTTGCACTGCAGTGCATTACATATGTGGCGTATTTCCAATGAGTACAGGTCCAAGATAAAAAAAAAAACAAAAACTAAATCATCATTTAACTATTTTCGAGGCAAAAAATCGGAAGAGCCAAATCACAAATTTTACAGGAGAAATTTTTTTTTATTTTCTTATTTTTATTTGTTAAACATAACTTACGATCATATTGAATTCCTTATATGTTTAAAGTTATTTGACATTTTGTAGGTCCCTATAATTTAAATTTTAATCATAAAAGTTTTTTTTTACAAAATGTCGGTTGCAATCATTTGGCCCTAAGAGGTGGATATGTTTAATTTAAGAGATGTACTAGATTTTCTTTGCTGTTTTAATTCCTCTTCGTACATTAATTCTTCCGTGTGCTCATGGTCTCATTTAAATAAAAAAGATATGTGTCGAAGAGGTTTTTGTTTTATAAATTCAACATAGTTTTATTCATTTACATACATATATTTTTCTTCATTTAGTACGAGAAGCATTTTTATGTTGCTCTGTAATTGGGAACACATCAGCACCATTTGAAAGACGTGCAGAGTCAACAAACAAAAGCAAAATAGTTTTTCTTCTCTTCAAAGCCGTTAAGATCAAGATGATGAAATAACTTGCCTCTATAGTGGCCACATTTGAAACAAGTTGAAATATACATACATTTGTAATAATTTAGAAATTAATGACATGAATTACAAAGAAAAGTTCTTCAACATAATTTTTCATTAAATAAATTTTGAATTTGAAAACTGTTAGCACGCGTTATAGCGAGATAATTTTGCAAGGAAATGCAAGTGAGAATATTTTTGATTTATTGGAAAAGATTAATTATAATAATTTACACTAGCTTAAGATCGTATCAGACGTTCATTCATTTGGTAAGGGAGGCAAGTTTTTAGTTCGTGGTATTGCAAAAGAATTCAAAGGAACCTTTTTAGACACTATGGTGGGGAAGTTATGCAAGCAATTTGTCAGAAGATGCACTCTATCAGTTTTGCATATAAGAGGCTCAGTCTAATGGTAGAACAGTCTCGTAGTTGGCGGTTCGAAATTCATCCAACACGAGATCGCCGCTATACGCGAAAGTCAAATGGTGTACCCAATACATTCGAGCAATATAAACGTTAACGATATGCAACAAATTTATGGATATATTTTTTGCTTCACAGCCTTCTATTTGCGAGAAACTTCGGGCCTGTCCCTCACTACTAGTCCCTGGCAACTAGTCTTCTTATTTGTGAAAGAGTCGAATTACAAAGGGAGTACGAAAGGCAAAAGCTAAAATAACAATGGTGAATTGAAGTTAGAACTTGAATTCACAGTGGATGTACGATTCACTTGAGCTGATCCAGGGGCAAATTCTTCCTTCTTTATAACGACCTACTACGAAGTACTTCTTAGTTAAACTTTAAAACTCAGTTGAGCAGCTGCCAGCTAAAAAATGCATTCCCCGACAAAAGTTAGATAAGTATAAGTTATCATATAATGTTTTGTGTTTCCTGTCTTAACTTATATGTACATTAGGGGGTCCCAAAAACATTTTTTTTGTGATTTTCATAGGTGCTCAATCCAAATTTAAAAGCTTATAGGGTAAAGTATTTTTGATTTTTTTTTAAGAATTTTCGGAATAGGTTTAGAGGTCGCGCAAATAGAGTTTTCATAAAAAACTTTATAAGTTTTAATGATGAGTTTGCTCATTTAGATACCCTAAATCACAATTTTCCGTAATTTTTTCAAAAATTTTGTAATAACGCTTTACAACTTTTTAAGTTTCAATGAAAACGAAAAAAACTAATCATGCAGTTTGAAAGACAAATTAATTCTAATTAATATGAATACAACAATTTTTAAATTTGTTCTTACCGTTCCTGAGTTATACCCGTTTTTATCTTTATACCCAGTATATGTTATTATAAGCTGTTTGCCAGTTCACCAATCATACCCAATCAACAAAAAAAAAACTTTTGTTTTGCTCTGTGAAAAATCATTTATACATCTTGCGATGTAGATCTATACCTTGAAATAAATTCTGGAAATCAGTTTCAGAAGTTGTGACATTAATATAAGTATTAGCCAAAGGCACACCTCGTTCTGCCACATCATTTACCACTTGTAAATGTTGAACTTTTTACTTTGCATCTTGAAATGGAAGGTTGAATTACTTTTCCGAACAAGCTCTTCATGTCGCGCAAGAAATTACCTCGTTTTTTCTTCTCGATTTCATTTTTTCTAGACTTACTCTTATTTAAAATTATCCACTTCGAGTGCAATTTTACGATTTCACGAGAAATGTTACGTACCTCTTGGCTTGTTTCCCACATATCTTTAAAATTGTTTGCTATTATTCTGGCACTCTTTGTGACAGTATATTTTTGCATTAGATGTAATTTAAAAAATCTTTGCAAAATTTGCATTTTTGTCGGCGGTTTGGAGGGATCAAGGGCATCAATCATTTTTCCCACAAGCCACACATTTCTTGTTTTCACAAAATTCATATCTATTTTGAATAAAATTACATATTTTTGCACTAACCAAAAAAACAATAAAATAAAAAAATTCTTACCGGTACGTCGACGAAAACTTTTATATATACAAAGAACTTTTCTATTTGATTCGTCGGTCAGCTAACTCAAACATTTTTGTTATGTAAAATCGTATAACGGAAATATATTAGCGGAGAATACACATAAAATAGAAAGTGAAAATGACAGCGTGTAACGATTTAGATCAATAAATGTCAGAAGTTAATGGCAGTTAAAACCCCAATGTTATAATCTTGCCAAATCTATCTATTATTCATTCAATCCCTGAGGATATTGGGATAAATCCAATTAAACGGCGGATTAAATTGAAATGAAATAATATTTTATTTATTCGCAGAAATCACCTTAAAGCCCCAACTATAAAAATTTATGGAAATATACAATAATTATAACGAAAAAAGTATCACCTTTTTGAGGTACAATCTATAAAAATAGTGTAACTCGGGAACTGTAGGACCAAATTCCATTTTTCTTTTTCTTAATTGTTTAGAACTTATCCGTGTTCAAAAACGCGTCACTAGTTTTTATACCTTCCATATAAATTTGAAAAGTAATAAACCGTTTTTTACAGAATTTCTTAAAAAATTACAAAAATACTTAATACAGTTTGTAAAAAAAATCTTTTCAAAACTTAGAAAAATTAAAAAGTTTAAGAGAAACTCTTATTTGCAAGTAAATTATATAACTTTTATTAAATTTTTTGCTTCATGTATTCAATTGAAGATGTTTATAAACACTTTGCACAAAAAAAAAACAAAATTAATTTAAATAACAAAATAATAATCGTAACTTAAAAAATACTTGAGTTTCTACGCTGTAAAATAAATGTTTTCAAAATTGTGTTAAATTTAATTAAATTTATTCTAAATGGTAAAAAAAAAAGATTTGAGGGTGCTAATACTTGGTGTGCCCTCCTTTAGCTTTAATTACAACTTCTAAGCGTCTAGACATTGAATGGATAAGCTTTGGTATATCATAATTTTCAGGTATTTTTTCCCACTCTTCTTCAATAAATGTTATTTGTTTTTGGTGACGTTTTTCCGACTTTTTTCTTTGGGTGGACCCATGAATTTTCTATAGGGTTTAAGTCTGGGCTTTGTGCTGGGCTATCGATCACTTTTCTACAATTATATAACAACCAGGATCTACAAATATATGCCTTATGCGTCGGGTCATTATCCTGCTAAAATTTATACTTGAGCTTTTCTGGGTCAACAAAATCGAATTTCCGAGCACTTGCACTCAATTCCTTTTTTAAAATGTTTAGATAGACTTCCTTGGTCATTATATCCTCTAATATTCTTATTTCGCCAACACCCTTGCTCGAAATACAACCACACCCCATAACGAATAGTTTACCGAACTTTACAATGGGTATTATATTTTTATTTTTTAAAGCCGCCAGGGGTTTTCGCCAAACTTTTTGAGGTCCATCATGGTAGTAAAGCATCACTTTCGTTTCGTCACAAAAAATAACATCATCCCAGTGCTCCGGAGGTAAAGAAAGGTGTTCAATGGCAAACTTATACCTTTTTCAATATTTACCGCGGATAGCAAAGGTTTTTTCTTCGTAACTCTTGAAGAGTATTTATGGTTTTGTAGCACATTTCTAACAGTCTGAGAGGGATACTTACTCCACATTCATTACTGATGTTAAGTGCAATTCCTCTAGTGGATTCTCATCAATCATTTTCAAAATTTTCTTTTCAATTCGCCGAGTTACTTTTTTTGGTCTGCCTGGTGTTTGTTTTGGTTCCAGTTTTCCTTCTTTTTCAGCACTGTTAATAACATTATATAGCGTCCTTAGGTTAAGAGAGAACATTTCAGCAATTTCTCTGTGAGATTTTCTTTTATAGTAATTAAAATACACCAGTTGGGTAATGTCTGTGTTCAGTCGCTTTCCTGGCATAGTTTATATATAATTGGGTAATCATTTGTTTATTCTATGAGCTTAATTTAATGAATAAAAGACAACTGCTACTCTTAGCGTCCATATAAAACTATTATACGCAATACATATGCAAAAAACTAACGGTTCCTTCTTGTCTTTGCATTTTTGAAAACACTTTTTTTACACTGTTTAAAGTATGCAAAATTATTTTGTAGCGTTGTTGTTGTAATATGTTCATAAATTTGTCAAAGTTTCGACGCCTGCTTGTCGACAACATACAAAACAACAGTTGTAAAAAAAAATTCACAAATATAATGATATTGTTGTTGTAAATATTTATTTAAATTTAAATTCTTAAAAAATTTTTCATTTGAAAACATTTTTTTTTCAAACTGTATGTGGAATCGTAATGAACAAAAATATTGCCGGAACTTAAAGTTTTGCATATGGAAATAAAGTTTGGGAAATTTTCTTTAGAAATATTCGGTCAAAAAATTAAAACAACGTGGTTATTGACAAAAGTTATGAGTCAAGTTTGAAAAAAGGCCGAAAAACCAGATTTTTAACAGAGACTTGATTTGCGCGACCTCTAAACCTCTTCCTAAAAATCTAAAAAAAAAATCAAAAATACTGGACCCTATAAGCTTTCAAATTATGCTTGAGTCTCTGACAAAAAAAATTTTTGGGACACCCTAATGTACATACATACGAGGGCGTATCAATTAAAAGAACAATGCTTATGAAGCAGAATGTATTCCACTATTTTTTTTTTTTAATTTGACAGTTAATTGACGACAGTTTTAAAATGAAGTGGCAATGGCATGTGTAAACATAAAACAGAGTGGCAAGATTTTCGAGTATTTCAATGAATTTTTCGATTCACAATCTTGTGCAAATGGTCTGCATCGTTGCATATGCAAAATGGTCGCGCATATTTCTGCTCTACACTAAAAAAATATACAGATTTGGACTTACAATAGTTTTGCACATGTGCAAGACTAAAAGTAGTAGTTTTTATGTTTGTTTGTAGTTATCAATTGCCATATGGCAGATGGCAGAAGCAAGTACGCAAATTGCCAGGGTATCCCACACAATGTATGTAGTTTTAAACGAGCTATGCATTCACATAGGAAGTTAAATTGTATATAAATTTCTGAGTATGATGGTCTCCACCAGTAACAGTCACGTGATTAATAACGAAAAGCCACAACAACCGTAAATGATACAGTTAGCCGTGGGAAATCCGTTAACCAGTGCGAGTGAGACGCAAAACTCTCGAAGGCCAAACAACAAAAACAGGCCTGACCGCACTTAAATAAAAATTGCGATGACGCGTGAGTTGTTTTACGAATGTAGTAGTTTTCATTTGCAATATGGAAATTGTCTCAGAAAAGAAATAAATCAAGTGTAAATAAACGTTCTGCAATATTTATAAATCCCAATGCTAAAAAACCACTTCTTTGTCTGATGATGAGCTTAGACAAAGACATAGAAAAAATATATTATCAATCTCATATGCAGTATAAAGTTTTTAAGAGGTACATATAAGCATAAATATACTTATTTTTTTTTAAATTTTTTTTGAACGAGCGACAAGGTAGCGTCGAAAATAGGAATTAAAAAACCAGGAAAAATTTTACGGGAACATTGTGGGTATTTTAATTATATGTTTAAAATTGGGAATTTAAAATTGGGGAAATGATTATTACTTCTATGCGACGCTATCTTCTCCTGGCCAAACGAGGCTTTGGCAAACAATATTACAATGTACAATAAACTGGTAATCACGAACAGACATAATAAGCAGATATCTACAGAAAGTAAATAATAAAACAATTGTCGAAATATACCTAATTACAGATAAGATAAAATAAAGGACAAAGACTTGTCTAATACAAATAGAACGCAAAATTATATTTTTAAGTTAGTCTTAAGATTCATACTAATGAATAAATGACATACATAAGTAAACCTTGTGTTTCATTTATATAATTGGCGCAGTCACCACGGAACTTATTCTAAAGAATAAGCTAAAGGAACCTTTCAAGAAAAAAGAAGAAAATTTAAATATACTCAACAACAAAATGAGCCGAAAGAACGAAGATCTCTTGGACGAACTACAAAGCAAAGTGTTGCAGTTAGAAGGGGTATTTAGACAACACGAGGAACAATTAAATCGAAAAGAGAGCCAATTGCTACAAATATACCAACAGCAGCTCCAACAACAACAAGTTCAACTACAAAATTCCTTCCTTATTCAACAGTTTCGCCAGATTAAACCACTGGACAACGATGGTAACATTAATGGTTTCATTAAATCCGTAGAGATGATAATAAACTTCTGTGGAAATAACTATGATTTAATAGAATTCGGAATTCAAATAATTATAAATGAAAAAATCAAAATTTGCAATTTATATAAGGCAGCTAGGAGATATTACTTGGGAGCAATTAAAGGCCAAATTGAGGATTCAAGCCAGACCAAGGACATCATATGCAGGAATATTTAATAAGTGCCGTTACGTTAAAGTAAGTAATTTAAGACAACTTTTTGATTATTAGATTATTAGATAAGTGAAATTAATGAATCTGATGATAATAAATCCATGTTATGTGAATGTGAACAGGGATCTAGCAAATATTTTAGTTGAAAAAATTGATGCACCACTAACGGTTCATTTAGACGAAGGCCTAACCTTAAATGATATTATAAACAAATATGCAAGACTTATGGCGTTTTCTTTTCTGACAAAAATGTTACATATATATGCTACATTTCGTTACTGTTTCTGTTCCATTCTAAAAAATATGTAACATTAAAAAAAGCTATTTCGTTCCTTTCTAAATATGTTGCATAAATAACTGGCAAAATATGCAACATATTTGACCCTCTAATCCCAAGTCGGGGTGACCTTTTTTACATCTTTGTGAAGTATTTTTTTATACAAATAAGAATTATGAAAATCAATATACTCTTCACTTTGACTAGAGTCCGTCAGACTTTTGTTGGAAGAAGATTCTGTTTAATTTATTATTTATTTCAATGTAAACTTTTTTGATAAATTTTTGGTTTAAAGTTTTTGCAGTTTGTTCTAGGTAATAGGAGATGATTAGAAAACATTGTTGCTGACGATTTTTATTGATAAAATGGTACTAAAAACCGTAGAAACAGTGAAACGCTAAGTATACATTATTATTAAATCTCAAATATTTTGTACCATTGTGGCAGTAAAAAATGTATCACTTTTTAAAGGTGTGGGCAAACTGTAGAAAATGTTATCCATCGAAAGGGCAACATATTTGTTCAGAAAAGAAATCACCATTAGATTACTTGGCGATAGTAGGGCTATTGATAGTAGACATGAAGCCAATATAAACTTCAAAGTTAGTAAAAAAAATAATAATAAGAATCAAGTGTGCAGACGCGAAAACCCAAATCAAAACATAAAAGAAGAAAAATATTATGGGAATAACCGAACTCACTATTTCCATAAGTCCCCGTCCATATTGTGAAACATTTGCTGCAAAACTTTTGAGTTTGTAGACGAGAAGGGGAAGAGGAGTGGAAGTATGTACGATGTTTCATGTACATGCAGCTTTTGTTGAATTTCTTATTTGCATCTTTTGAGATGAGGTGTATTTGACGTTTCATTTTATTTCTTTTCGTTTGGTATACTGTTAACTTCTATCATAATAATAGCTACCCTGTTTTATTGTTAATTTTTTGTGAAATATAATCAAAAATTTAAAAAAAAAATATAAAATTATATAAAAATTATTATATAATTTTTCTTCTTAGCGTCCATTTTGCTTCAAATTATATCTTGTGCTTCAAATGTGTATCCAAAAAAAAATATTCACACCTTCTATCACAGGGTAGTTATTTTATATTTACATTCGGTATTGAGAAATGTCAAAAAAAATTAAAGAAAGAAGATAGAAGGGAGGAATAAAAAATACTAAACATGAAGCAAAAGTTTCATGTATGGACACTGCTGAAGCTTCAAAAGAGAATTCAAAAAAGTTTTGCAGCAAATGTTTCACAATATGGACGGAGACTAACAATCATAACTTTAGGCAACAAGGCAAATACAAGGAACAAAATGGGGGGAGTGATCAATCACAGAATTTTTATAACAATAATAAACCTAATTCATCGCAAACACGTTTGTCGCATATGAGTGTTGATACAAACATGAATCCGCAAAGATCTCATAACTCCAAATATATGGATATTGATACCGTACAGGAGGCAGAAGAAGTAAAAGCCGATGAGGGGGGCAAATTTTTTAGAATGGCCTCAAATTAGAAATTACCCGTAGTTGTTTTATCTATAAGAAAACAACATTTTAGGTGCTTAATAGATAATGGGGCTAGTACAAGTGTAGTAAAACCAAACACATTTTTTATATATAAGGAGCAAATTCAAAAGACACCTGCAGTTTGTAAAAAAAAATGTTTTCAAAACAAAAATTTTTTACGAATTTAAATTTAAATAAATATTTACAACAACAATATCATTATATTTGTGAATTTTTTTTTTACAACTGTTGTTTTGTATGTTGTCGACAAGCAGGCGTCGAAACTTTGACAAATTTATGAACATATTACAACAACAACGCTACAAAATAATTTTGCATACTTTAAACAGTGTAAAAAAAATGTTTTCAAAAATGCAAAGACAAGAAAGAACCGTTCGTTTTTTGCATATGTATTGCGTATAATAGTTTTATACGGACGCTAAGGGTAGCAGTTGTCTTTTATTCATTAAATTAAGCTCATAGAATAAACAAATGATTACCCAATTATATATAAACTATGCCAGGAAAGCGACTGAACAAAGACATTACCCAACTGGTGTATTTTAATTACTATAAAGGAAAATCTCACAGAGAAATTGCTAAAATGTTATCTCTTAACCTAAGGACGGTATATAATGTTATTAACCGTGCTGAAAAAGAAGGAAGACTGGAACCACAGGCAGACCAAAAAAAGTAACTCGGCGAATTGAAAAGAAAATTTTGAAAATGATTGATGAGAATCCACTAGAGAAATTGCACTTAACATCAGTAATGAATGTGGAGTAAGTATCCCTCTCAGACTGTTAGAAATGTGCTACAAAACCATAAATACTCTTCAAGAGTTGCGAGGAAAAAACCTTTGCTATCCGCGGTAAATATTGAAAAAGGTATAAGTTTGCCATTGAACACATTTCTTTTCCTCCGGAGCACTGGGATGATGTTATTTATTTTTTGTGACGAAACGAAAGTGATGCTTTACTACCATGATGGACCTCAAAAAGATTCGCGAAAACCCCTGACGGCTTTAGAAAATAAAAATATAATACCCACTGTAAAGTTCGGTAAACTATCCGTTATGGTGTGGGGTTGTATTTCGAGCAAGGGTGTTGGCGAAATAAGAATATTAGTGGATATAATGACCAAGGAAGTCTATCTAAACATTTTAAAAAAGGAATTGCGTGCAAGAGCTCGGAAATTCGGTTTTGTTGACCCAGAAAAGCTCAAGTATAAATTTTAGCAGGATAATGACCCGACGCATAAGGCATATATTTGTAGATCCTGGTTGTTATATAATTGTACAAAAGTGATAGATAGCCCAGCACAAAGCCCAGACTTAAACCCTATAAAAAATTCATGGGTCCACCCAAAGAAAAAAGTCGGAAAAAGGCCACCAAAAAACAAATAACATTTATTAAAGAACAGTGGGAAAAAATACCTGAAAATTATGATATACCAAAGCTTATCCATTCAATGTCTAGACGCTTAGAAGTTGTAATTAAAGCTAAAGGAGGGCACACCAAGTATTAGCACCCTCAAATCTTTTTTTTTACCATTTAGAATAAATTTAATTAAATTTAACACAATTTTGAAAACATTTATTTTACAGGATAGAAACTGGAAGTATTTTTTTAGTTACGATTATTATTTTGTTATTTAAATTAATTTTGTTTTTTTTGTGCAAAGTGTTTATAAACATCTTCAATTGAATACATGAAGAAAAAAATTTAATAAGTTATATAATTTACTTGCAAATAAGAGTTTCTCTTAAACTTTTTAATTTTTCTAAGTTTTGAAAAGATTTTTTTTACAAACTGTGTCTATATTAAAACCCTTAATGGTTATAACAAAGTAAAATATTGCGTTCTTACACCAATACCGTCACAATTTCTTGCTAGAGGGACACTTTCATGGAAAGTAGTTGAGGTAGTTGAGGGTGGCGATGGCACGAGTCGGCACGTTGACTACGAATCCAAAAACAGACCTGGGTTCAACCCCAGTTTCAGACCAAAAAAATTTTAAAATAAAAATAAACATCTCGCATTTTTCTGATGTTGCATTAGTGTGCCTTTGTGTGTCAGTTGTTGTCGGAAGATTTCAGTGGCGAAGGCATAGTGACTGGTCACTGAACAATACCGGCTTCAGCTGATAGCAATCCACAATCACATCAGCACGCCCTCCTTCGTCGGTATTGTGTACCACCGGCGAAGTAAAATAATAATAAAAATGGCTACTAAAGAAGCTACAGCACTGCTACGAGTATAAACAAAGAACATGCGAAAGCAGAGCTGCAAAAATAATTAATTAAGCTTCACCTCCTGTCGTTTCTCCTACTATCCTTTTCCTATAGTTCCTGCACAATGCTTCTTCTGAGTGCTGGTCCTAGATAAAAAAAAAAAAGTGAAGACTATTATGCGATAGTAGGACAAAATTTTTTATTCCTTTTAAGGCCAAAATACATTTGGATCAAAATGTCTTAGAAATATGCGGAAATAAGATATTTTTCGAAGAAAATATTTATCCACAGGCATATGAAAGAATTACAAGCCTTCGGCATGTAGAAATCAAAGACATACAAAGTAAAATTAAAATAAATGAATTAAATCAAAAAGAACAAAACTCTGTTAGAAGGTTGTTGGATGAATTTAAAGATTTGTTCTTTGTAGAGGGCGACAAGTTATCCGCAACAACTGAAATTTGTCATAAAATAATCACGACAACAGATAATCCCTTGTATTCAAAGATATATAGATATCCTCGAGTTTATGAAGAAGAAATTCAAAAGCAAATCAAAGAAATGCTGGATCAAAACATTGTACGAGAAAGCAATTCTCCTTATAACAGTCTTTGTGGATCGTACCTAAAAAACAGGACAATTCAGGAATAAAAAAATGGAGGATTGTCATCGATTATAGGAAACTTAATGAGAACACAATAGATGATAAGTTCCCAATACCGAATCTAAACGGTATTTTAGATAAGCTGGGAAGATCCCAATATTTTACCACATTGAATCTTGCAAAAGGGTTCCACCAGATTTTAGTTAAACTTGAAGACCAAAAGAAGACAGCGTTTTCAACACCTTTCGGGCACTATGAATTCATTCGTATGCCATTCGGTTTAAAGAATGCTCCTTCAACTTTCCAAAGGGTAATGAATTCAGTTCTTCGTGAACAAATTAATAAAATTTGTGTTGTCTATATGGATGACATGCTAGTATTTAGCACATCTCTGGAAGAGCATATTAATTCTTTGAGATCAATTTTCAATATTTTGAGGAAAGCAAAACTAAAAACCAAGTGGATAAATGCGACTTCTTAAAGAAAGAGACTCAATTTTTAAGTCATGTCTTGACCAACAGCGGCATTAAGCCCAATCCCGAGAAAATTAGAATAATACAAAATCTAAAGCTTCCAGAAACAACCAAACAGATGAAATCATTTTTGGGGATGACGGGATTCTGTAGAAAATTTATTAAGGATTATGCAAAAATCACTAGTCCTTTAAGCAGGGCATTGAGAAAAAACGGAAAAATTAATACATATGATCCTAATTATATCCTTGCTTTTGAAAAATTAAAGGAAATTGTTACCAATCTACCAATTCTTAAATATTCAATTTTTACAAAGAAATTTAAGATAGCCACTGATGCGAGCAATTTTGTCATTGGCGCCGTTCTTTCACAAGAGGGCCACCCAATTGCATATGCCTCTCGAACCCTAAATAAAACCGAAACAAATTATTCAACAATTGAAAAGGAATTGTTGGCGATAGTTTGGAGCGTAAAATACTTCCTACCATACATTTACGGAAGAGAATTTGATCTTGATTGCGATCACGAACCATTGAAGTGGTTACAAATAAAATATAATGGTAGGGATATCACCCCACGGCTTCAAAGATGGTTGGTGCAATTGGGAGAATACAATATTCGACTAAATTACATAAAGGGTAAGCAGAATAACGTAGCCGATTTTCTAAGCCGTATTAATTCTGACACAAATGAAATAAATTATTTAGAAGAAAATAATGCTAATAAAACAAGTAATAATAAAGTGGAAGATTCATTAATAGTTCAAACTATCCATTCACAAGAAGAGGAAATTCACGAGCACATACGCTTTTTGGATACTGTTGTAAATCGCTTCAAAACACAAATTATCTTAGTAGGTAAAAAGAAGAATCCAATACAAGAAATTTTTAATAAAAAACGAATATTTATCGATATAAACGATTTTGTAGAAGGAAATGTTGTAAACATTCTTAAAAGAGAGATTTCGAATTGGAAAATTGCAATATTTTCCGAATTGAGTGATCATGAGTACAATAAATTGCAAAAGATTATTGTCACAGAATTTTCTGGAAACAGAAAAGTGAAATTTGTTAAATGTTCTAAATTTGCCGAAGATATTGTTGTGGAAAATTACCTGAAAAAGCAAATTGCATTATTCCATAAATTCGAAACCGGTCATGCTGGCATAATTCCGACTTTCGAAAAAATTAAACAAAGAATATATAATCCCAAATTAAAAGAATTTATACAGAAAGTAATTAATAACTGCGAAATTTGTACCGCAGCTAAGTACGATAGGAAACCAATAAAGAGTCGTTTTCAAATAACAGAAACACCTTCCACTACAAATGAAATAGTTCACGTTGATACATACATATGTATGTGTTAACAGTAAACATTCATTTGTGATTTTTATTGACAAGTTTTCAAAACACGTGATTTCATTTCACTTACAAGATAGATATAGCCAAACACTAGTATGAAAGATCCGAGCATTTTTAGCCATTAAGGGCAATGTTACTAAATTTATATTAGACAATGAATTTAATAATGCAAATGTAAAAGGTTACCTGTATCAAGAAGGAGTTCAATATCATTTAACAAAACCTAATAGCCATACTGGTAATTCGCATATTAAAAGATTCAATAATACCATCACGGAAAAAATCTGAATAATTAATTTAGAGGAAAAACTTCCAATAAATACCCAGGTAATTAAGGCAATAAAATTTTACAACAATAATTATCACAATAAAATGCAGTCCTCTAGATGTACAAAATAAACTAATTGATCATAGTATTATAAAGGAAAGATTAAAAATGAAAAAATTCTAAGTAATTCAGAAAAGAAACATACAAACTATGTAGAACATAGGAAGAAAGGTGTTATAAAAAACTATAAGAGTTTGAGACACAAAGAGCAACCAAAATTTGTAAGGAAACCTTTAGAAAACGTTCACACCGATAATATTAAACGATCTTTCAAATTTTCAGACTATCCTGGTTTTTCTAATAATAACTACAATGATTCTGCCAGTACGGGCAATCTTGCAAATCAATCCAATTACTGAGGAACAGGTTACACCCAAATTAAACTAAGAACGGTAGAAGTGGTAAATCAAACCTTAACAATTTTACACATAATGGTGGTCAGGTGTGAGCCCATAGGGTAAAGTCAGAGTACGATCCTTATGGAGAAACACACAAGAAGACTTACTGCCTCCACGCGGCGGCCACCGTTAACATGCTCGGGTCTGGGTCTTTCTAGGAAACCTCGCTCACCCTACACTGTGGATTGTCCTTGTGTGGTGGGAAGCGTTTTTTCCTTTCTGGAGACCAATACTCGGTCATGGCTAAAGTAAGCAACGATTTGGGGGCTGGATCATGGTGTGATGCGACCCGTGCCTGGGATCAGCTTGGCTAGAGGCCCCCTTCAGAAAATAGTCTAGTCGCAAACGGAGCTTCACCGATACCTGGCGGGGTGGTTTCCGGGACCACCGAGGGTGGGGGGGGGGCGATGCGATCTTCAGGAGGAGCGGCCTGGTGCTAAGGTCGCCTCCTGTGAGATGCTCCCCGCCCCCGGTGGTGACCACGGATGGGGCGGCTTCTGCCTCGCCTGTGGAAGCCGGATCTCTGGGGGATACTGTCTGCCCGACGACCAACGGGGTCGGTGACGCGCCGCGTGCGGATGTGTCTGGTCGGGCGGGGGAATCGCCGCGACTGGGACGTATCCGCGACATGAGGGCGAGGGAAGAGGCCGCGATCGCTCAATGCAGGGCTGTGTTGAGCGGGATGCGGGAAGCTTGTGTTCGGCAGAAGAACATAAGTAATGAGGTGAAGGGAGGCGTGGCAAAATGGCCGAGCTTCTGGATGTCGCGCTCGATTGTAGGCGTGCATGGAGGGCAGCTGAGGGGAACGGGCCGCTTCCGGGTCCCCACTGGCTGGCTGCGACTCTGCTAGGGGGGGATACTCCTGCAACTGCTGCTGCGGCGGCTCCCACAAGACGGTCGGTGGGTGGTCCGGCTGCCCCCGCCCAACGGGCTAACGGCCCGACTGACCCCACCAAACGGGCTCGAGGCCCCCGTCAAACGGGCTAACGGCCCGAGTGCCCCCGCCGGACGGCCTAGAGGCCCGGGTGCCGCCGATGAGCGGGCTGCTGGCTGTCCGGCTGCCCCTGCCCCTGCGAAACGGGCTGCACCTGCCAAGCGGGCGGCTGCCACTGGCGGATCTAAGAGGGCCAGGGCGGAGGGGCTGGATGGGACCCTCGGGCAAACTCCTGCGACCGGGGATGGTGATTGGAGGACAGTCACCTCGGGGAGGAGGAGGAAGAGACGGGGTTTGGGGACCCCGGCGGTGGACGATGGGAGGGCACCGCCCACGGGCCGTCGGTTGCGACCTAGGCGCGCGAAGCCTGAGGCGGTGCTCATTAAGCCCGCGGTGGGGCACACCTATGCGGGTGTGCTGAAGGATATGCGTGGCATCGTGACGGGCGACGCGAAGGGGGTACGGTCCGTCAGGAGGACGGGGGCCGGTGACATTCTGTTGGAACTCGGGAAGGGGGACAGGATTGACCCGGAGTTTGTACGGCGTCTGAGGGACGCTGTCCGCGAGACAGCGTCGGTCGCGGAATTAAGACCGAGCGCGACCGTGGAGATGCGGGGTCTTGACTCCTTGACGGTCGTGGAGGAGGTGGAGATGGCGGTCCGTGGTCTGCTCGCCGGGCGCGAAGAGCAGCTACGCGTGAGGGTGACGGCACCGGACGTGCGCGAACAGGTTCGGGCGTACGTTACTTTGTCGGTGGAGGGCGCCGCGAAACTGATCGATATTGGCTACGTGCGTGTTGGTTGGATCAGGGCTGCGATGCGGATGTCCGAGAGTGTCGGTAGGTGTTATCGATGCTTTGGGGCGGGACACACCCAGGCAAAGTGTACTGGGACAGACAGGAGGCAACTGTGCATAAGGTGCGGAGGAGCAGGACATAAGATGAGGGACTGCACAGCGGTCCCCAAGTGCGTTCTGTGCTCGGGGGCGGGGCGCGGTAGGACTGACCACCTGCCGGGCTCGAAGGGCTGCCCGCTATCCCGCAGATGAGGGTGCTCCAGGCGAATATGCACAGAAGCAGGACGGCGGATGCTCTGCTATGGCAGATGGTTGCCGAGAGGGGCACGGACGTGGTTGTTATCAGCGAACAATACGGTCCGATGCACCAAGGGTTCTGGCTCGGGGACGAAACGGGTACGGCGGCGCTCTGGCTACCTGGCGGCGGTGAACTCGCAGTTGCGCGGTACGGGATCGGCTGCGGCTATGCGTGGGCTCGGATCGGCGGTTTTGTGCTGGTGAGCTGTTACCTTACTCCTAGCGATAACGTGGCGCGATTTGGGGCGAAGATGGCCGCTATCGAGGACGCTCTGGCTGGTATGGCCGGACCCTTTGTGGTGGCCGGTGATTTCAATGCCAGGGCTGTGGAGTGGGGTGATCCGGTGACGAGCACGAGGGGGAGGTGCGTCCTGGATATGGCGGCCAGGTTGGGCCTGGTGGTCATGAACGCTGGCGGTGCGACCACCTTCAGACGGCCGGGGTGCGAGTTCACCACTCCTGACATCACTTTGGTATCCGAGAATCTGTCTGGGATGATCGAAGGATGGAGGGTACTCGAGGAATATACTGGGAGTGATCACCAGTATGTTGAATTTGGGATAGTATCGGAGGCGAGCGTCGCGCGGTCGCACGGCGGGAGAGGCGCGCGTGGATGGAACGTCCGAGGTTAGACCGCGGGTCGTTCTTGGCCGGTTTCGACGGTACTACGGGTTTGGACGGTGGGGGAGACGCTGACTCCCTGGCGGGTGCTATGATGCGGCGCATTGTCCGTGGATGCGACGCATCGATGCCCCGATTGTCGCGAAGGGCGGGGAGGCGACCTGTGTACTGGTGGACCCCAGAGATTGCTGGACTCAGGCGTGACTGCCTCCGCAATAGGAGGGTCTATACTAGGGCTAGGCGGGCCGGCGAGGCTCTACTGGAGGCCCAAGAGTACAAGCGGTCCCGCGGGGCGTTGCGTCGCGCGATTATGGCGAGCAAGAGGGCGAAATGGGAGGAACTTCGGAGCGACCTGAACCGTGATCCATGGGGACTCGGCTATAGGATCGTGGCGGGAAAATTGGGCGCGAGCCGCGCTGGGGTGCAATTGGATGGCGCGCGGATCGATGCGATTGTGGGGGCCTGTTCCCCACACACCCTCCGCTGGGTGGCGAACGTGGGTCCTACGATGATGGGGTTCCACCGCCCTTTACCGGGGAGGAGCTGAGGATCGCCGCCGGGGCTCTTAGGACGGGGAAAGCCCCTGGCCCGGATGGGGTACCGTCGGAGGTGCTGAAGATCCTGGCTGCGAGCAGGCCGGAAGCCTTGCTTCCGGTATATGATGCTTGTTTGGTCCAGGGCGTCTTCCCAAGACGCTGGAAAACACAGCGGCTCGTGCTTGTTAGCAAGGGCAGGGGCGATCCGACCCAGCCATCGGCCACTTTGTATGTTGGATGGTGCCGGCAAGCTGCTGGAGAAGCTACTGCAAAGAAGGCTGGCGGAGGCCGTGAGGATGGCTGGGGGGCTGTCGGATAGACAGCATGGCTTCAGACCTGGCAGGTCAACGCTCGGGGCGATTGCTGAAGTGGTTGAGTGCTTCGAGCGCGCTCAGAGCGAGAGGCGCTATTATCCGAAGCGCATAGTTGTCCTGGCAACACTCGACGTTCGGAATGCCTTCAACAGCCTACGATGGGCTGATGTTCTAGAGGCGCTACGGGGGAGGTTTCGTATTCCCGGATACTTGTATAGAATTCTCCGTAGTTATCTGGACGATCGGGTACTGTTGTACGATACGCCGACGGGGCGGAGGAGCAGGACGATCACGTCCGGCGCGGCCCAGGGATCTGTGCTGGGCCCGGACCTATGGAATCTGACCTACGATGGGATCTTTGGGGTGGAAATGCCCGAGGATGCTCAGCTCGTGGGATACGCGGATGATATAGCGGCGGTGATCTTGGCGCGGGATATGGATGACGCCAGGGGGAAGCTGAACCGGGTCATGATTAGGACCCGGATGTGGCTTGAGGACCACGGCTTGGAATTGGCCGTGGAGAAGACCGAGGTGATGTTGATGACGCGGGCACACATACCACTCGATGTCGGCATGCAGATAGGGGATGTGTCTCTGGTTACCCAGAGTGCCATAAGGTATTTGGGCGTCAGACTCGACTGTAGGCTGACTTACTGCGCCCAAATACGGCATGTGGCGACTAAGGCGGCGAAGATGACTGGCATGTTGAGCAGACTCATGGCGAATGTCGGAGGCCCGACACAGAGCAAGAGGAGGCTGATTATAGCGGTCACGAAGTCGATCTTGCTGCATGGGAGCGAGATTTGGGGAAATGTACTGGGTGAGAGAACCAAAGGCAGGGTACTCGAGGCGGTACAGCGGACGGCGGCCCTTAGGGTTGCTTCGGCTTACCGCACGGTCTCGGGCGCTGCGGTCCTGGTGATATTTGGGGAAATACCCATAGACCTCTTGGCGCGCGAGCGGTGGGAGGCTTGGAACTCGAGGGGGAGGACCCTGGTGTTGGTGCTATTGGTCTGAGACCCCAAACTGTCCGGCGATGGCAGGACAGGTGGACCGCGGACACGGTCGGCAGGTGGACGGCAAGGCTCATTCCCTGCGTGGAAGTATGGATTCGGAGGAAATTTGGGGAAGTTAACTACTTCCTGACACAATTCCTCTCGGGCCACGGATACTTCCGAAAGTACCTGTACCGGATGGGCAGGGCAGATGGTCCCGACTGCATTTACTGTAGTATTACGGATGATGATGCAGAACACACTTTCTTCGACTGCACCAGGTGGCATGCTGAGAGAGGTGCAATGGCGCAGCGGGTTGGCGGGTTCGCTCCTGCCACCGTGATAGGGAGGATGCTCGATTGTGAAGACAATTGGGACGCTGTGGCACAATACGTGGGATACGTTCTGCGGAGGAAGAAGAGGGACCTCGATGCGCTGCTGCATAGCGGGGCCCCCTCTGACGGGGACCAGGCGATACAGGCCGGGGCCATGGCGCCGGCTGCAAACTTGGCGGACCCAGACGTGGGTGATTGAGAGTGGTCCTGATTGGGACGTGGCTCTGGGCCTTCCCGAAGTAATGCGGAAAGCGGTTCCGGGGAGGAATCTACCCAGAGGAGGAGGAGGGAATTTTTTAGTGGCAACACCACTCGACGCAGAAGACGACGGTCTCTGTAAGTGCGAAGGCATTTTCAACCCTACCTCACACGCCAAAAAAAAAAAAAAAAAAAAAAAAAAAAAATTTTACACATAATAGATACTAAGGAATTAAGCAATATTATAGATCAAATAGAGAGTAATGTGAAAATTTTAAATTTATATAATAAAAGAATTATTGAAACGGAGATAAAAGAAATAAAATCTAAATTAAAATCAATCACTTCAGTAGAAACTAGACAAAAAAGAGGCCTGTTGGTAACCTTGTGGGTAATGTTCAGAAATGGTTGTTTGGAGTTATGGATGATGACGATCGACAGGAAATTTTTGAACACCTTGACATAGTTGATGAAAATGGCCTTAATATTATGAATACAGTCAATAAGCAAATTTCTATAAATTTACATTTTAATGAGTCAATTAGAGTATTAAAATCAGCCATAGAAGAAGATAGAGAAAATATTAAAAATACAATGGATGAGTTTAAAAATAGGCACAATGAAATCGTTCAAAGGCTTTTATATGCCGATCAAATGCTTAAATTTACATACTTTAAAGGAAAAATTGAGCAAATTCAAGATAACATAACATTTGCTAGGAGCCACATATTTCACCCAGGTATATTAACATTCGAGGAAATTGATAAATTTGGAATTGATTTCAATAAGCTAAAACTCGCAAAAACTGACGTTATAGAGTACAAAGATGGAATACTAGTTATTGCAATTAAAATTCCATATGATTATATTCGGACAGAGTTAAGAATGATTGTAGCGTTGCCTAACAAAAATTGTATGGAAATCAACGAGCCAAACGGTTATATTTTATATTTAAGAAATAGCAAACATTGCACCATATTCAATAATTGTAATTTTAAATACAATAACAAAACTGACATCGAGGTATTTGAAGACGACATGATCTTGGTAAAAAATGCTATAGACTTAGAAATTGTACAGAATTGTGATGATAGGAAAATAAAACTTAATAAAAATTACCTTATTTTATTCTATAATTGTAAAATAAAAATCAGAGATCAAACCTTTCAGAATCAATAAGTAACAATTCAAGATAGATACTTTTATCCTAATCAAAACCTCTCAGAATCTGATATAACACCGATAAATTTTGAACCGATTGAATTAAAGAATTTTGGAAATACAAAAGAAATAACATAACTCAAATTCCATAGAAATATATCATACGGAATAAGTACAACATTTATCTTTATCATTATAATTATTGTAACTATTGTTATAAGAATTAAAAAGCATACAAATATCATAAATAAGCAAGAAATAAGAAACGAATCTAACAAAGTGGACTTAGAATTAGATAGTTTAAAAAGAAAATATGGTATAAAGTAAAGTATTATATGTACATGTATGTAAACTCAGCAGAATTCGCTGACTGACGTCTCATAATAATTTATAAAATGAAATTAAATTGTAAGAAAACTGTACTTATATTGTACTAATAATAGTACAAAAACTCTGTGAAATTCAGGAGAATTTCAGACAAAGAGTGGAGAAGTTACATCCTTATTATAATTAGACATAAGTTGATAACACCATCTAGACATACGTAAACACAACTGTCTAGACCTAAGATGAAACTAATATTATAATAACCCTAAACAAACAAACAATATTACAATGTACAATAAACTGGTAATCACGAACAGACATAATAAGCAGATATCTACAGAAAGTAAATAATAAAACAATTGTCGAAATATACCTAATTAGAGATAAGATATAATAAAGAACAAAGACTTGTTTAGTATAAACAGAACGCAAAATTATATTTTTAAGTTAGTCTTAAGATTCATACTAATGAATAAATGACATAAGTAAACCTTGTGTTTCATTTATATAATTCGCGTGCGGCCAATCTTACCACAAAGCGTTTTCTTACACAAAAATTGGGTAAATGACAGACGTTTTCTTCGTACTTTTTCTTCGGACTAATTTGGGCAAGAAGAACAAGCAATCAGCTGGTTTATAAGTAAGCAATAATGAAGTAAAATTAAAAGTTTCCCAAAAATACAACGATTAATTTTAATTTTTTTTTTTAATTTTATTTTATGATTTAGTTAAAAATTATTTGGGGTTTCTTTAATTAACATGTATAAGCCAAAGTATTGTGTTTTTATGGATGTATGCATATGTGTAGATTTGTAACTGTACATGGTCATATATATTAGGTCTGTTCCAGGTGCATAACAAAATTGCCCGAACTCGCACAAATTAATTTTATTTATATGTATATGATTCTAATTTTAAAATTGTGCTTTTTCCCGAAAAAATATGTGAATGTATTATTACATAATTTCCGGTATTCTCATAAAGTATTTTTTTATATAAAAGCAAACTCAAAAATTGAGGAGGAAAGCATATCCAAGTACTATTTCGCTAATGTCTACTTAGCTCACCAGTGGACTTTTCCCAATATTTGACTACAAATTCAAGATTCTTATGTTCAAAATTCAACTAATCAATCGAGAGTTGAAGTTGAATACCGAACAAAAGACCAAAAATTTACAAACAAAAACATAACAATCCATGAGTTTACTTTTTTCATTACACCTACATGTAGATACATACCTATTTCTATTTTTAGATTTTTCTTCCCATCTATATATATGTATACATATATATATACTTTCATCCTCAGTTATTGCTTTTATAAAATCTACTTTATAAGAATATCATAAAGAGACATTGTCGGCATTGTGTAGCAGAAGCAAAATAATTACTAAAAATGGCTACTAAAAACGAAGCTTCAAAATCTAATACGTCTCCTCCACATCAGAGACGCTATAACACTGCTATAAAACAAAGAACGTACAAAAGCAGAGTTGAAGGTAGTGAAGCTTTACCTCCAATCATTTCTCCTACTATCCCTTTCCAATAGTTCCAGCACAATGCATCGCATGTGTAGGGGTGATCTCCTGAGTGCTGGTCCAAGATTAAAAAAAAAGTATGTAGTAATACATTTCACATATTTTTTCAAGAAAAAGCACAATTTTAAAATTAGAATCATATATAAAGAGATATTCTATTTTATTTATTTATAACAATAACCAACCGAGCCCATAGGGCCAATATAGTTGGTTGACTACAAGTGTATAAGTGTAGAGTAATTAAATACAAATAAGCAACAAATAAGCGAGAAATAATGTTCATGAAAAAAATAACAGTTATAATATTGTTAGAGCGCTACTATATAAATTGGAAGTTATATTACGCATGGATTTGGCTATATATATTCAGAATCTAGATCAGTTCAATTGCGAAATGTTTATCAACAATCTTATCTTTGAGTGAACTACGTGTAAGATGGAATCCTCTAAATTTACCCAAAAGCGTTCCAAATAACAATTTTTGTACAATTTTGAAATAAAATTAGAGAGTAAAATTTTGAATTTTCTGTACAAAGTTGCACAAACTTTTTCTTTGGGTAAGTTCGGTCTAGAATTAAATTATCGGCTGTTTTTTTATTTACATATGAAAATAAGAAATTAATCAGAAAATTTGCAAAGAAACGATAAAAGTTGTTATTAAAAAATTCAAAAAAGAAGAAGATTTTTTAAATAAACTTGAAGTAGTTGTAAGTACATATATTTGTGCATATTTATCACTTTATTTAATAAAAAAATGGCTTTTACTTTTTTTTCAATTTATTTTTGTCCACACGATGCAAATGTTTTGCATTTCATATATTATGAAGCGTCTAAAATCACTAAAATAAAATTTATTTGGGCACTTTTGTTATGCACGTGGTATTTCGTGGTAAATTTTATGTTTTTTTGCGTTTTCTTACTTGTGTAGATTTTTGTCTCTTATTAAGATAAATTATAGTTTACTCTCATTTTACCGAACTTTACCAGAAAAGTAAAAAATACTCACATAATATTGAACGGGTGCAGGTGACTATTCGGGAAGATTCCGAAACGTCAACCAGGAGACGTTCGACACAACTTGCCCTCTCACGAGGATCGTTGCAGAGATTTTTGCATATAATAAGAATTTTTCCATACAAAATTCGCACTGCAAGGAATACAAAAGCAATTTTTCGCGACATCTTTGGTGAACGAAATATTTCCCGTACAAGCAATTTTAATTGGCCTCCTCGTTCACCGGGTTTAACCGCTCCAGACTGTTTCCTTTTGCGTTATTTGAAAGGAAAAATCTATATTTATAAGCCTACAACCGTAGAGCAATTAAAGAATAATATACGCGATGAAACCAACAATATAACACCTGAAGTTTTTTTAAAGGTTATGGAAAATGTTTTGGGAAGAGCACGAATAAGCGAAACAGAAAATGGTGAACACTTGCGAAATATAATTTTTCATAATTAAATTGAAAATATGCTTCATTAATATACTGTATTTAAAATAAAAAAAATTTAATGTCTTAAATAAGAAGATATAATTTACATAACCCCTTCGGTCATTTTGGGTCACGCTGTACGTATGTTCTAATTTACCAATTTTAAATTTCTTTCAAAAACATGCTGCTTAAAATTTTCCCGCAATTGCTCACTAGTTTTTTTTTCACTCTTTCTGCTCTCTTCTCTTTTATTTTGTTGGTCGTTTTCTTTGTGTAAACTTTCGTTTATTAACCCATCAATGCGAATTCTTAACAGCCCTATAAGAAAAGGATGACCCAAAATAACTCACTCACACTTTTTTTTTTTTTTATGTTTATTGACATTTGATTTAAATCTTCCCAAGCTAAAAGTGACAGGAAACGCCTCTGCGGGTAGTCTATTCCACATACGTGCCGTTCGGCCAAAAAACGAATTTTCCCTGTAATGCGTAGTGCGAGTCGCCGTCAAATCGACCACAAATGGATGCGCTATTAATGATGATCGCGTCGTGCGCGCGAATACCCGGGTTTCGGGAACAAGTTCCCTGATTTCATTAGAACACCTCCCATTATAGTAACGATAGAACAACGAAACGCACCCCACGTTGCGACGATGCTCAAGAGAGTCAATAGAGTCGGCTACCCTACTGTCTCCTATGAGTTTCTTCGCCCTTTCTTGTACACGGTCGAGTAACTTCAAAATAGTCTTTGAAGCACCGGCCCATACATGAGAGTTGTATTCCATTTTCGGTCGGATGTAGGCGGTATAAATAGTAAGGAGATCAGATAGTGTCAAGTATGTCTTACACCGCCTTAAAAAACCGAGGCACTTGAATGCTTTATTTGAGACCTGAAAAATGTGCTCAGTCCATCGAACATCGCACTGAATTTTCATGCCAAAAACATCAAGAGCTTCTGATTCCTGGATGTTTATACCGCCCATTATTACAGATGAGGCAGCGTGATCGTGCATACGGCGGTGTGTTAGCATGCAGCATTGGGTCTTTTGGGAATTGAAATCGACCCTGTTCGCGTGACCCCATTCCAATATTCGCGTGAGGTCACCTGTTAGCGAATCATTCATATTCTGCCGCGTCGCCGCGATCACAGTTGATGTCGGCCTACGATCAAATGAATATGAATGGTAGATACTGCTGTCATCTGCGAAAGAGTGGATAGGGTTTGAAGTATGACATAGGAGGTCATTAAGACAAATAAGAAATAGGGTAGGAGAAAGAATGGAGCCTTGTGGTACCCCTGAATTGATCTTGAACTCGTTTGATGAGATCCCATCTATAACAACTCTTATAGCGCGATCCCTGAGAAAGCTCGATATAAATCGAGAGAAGATATCACCGACACCAAAAGCAATAAGTTTGGACAAGAGTGCTGCATGCCACACTCTGTCGAATGCTTTTGAAATATCTAGAGCCACTACCTTACTTTCGCCAAAATGGTGGATGGATCGACACCATTTTTCCGAGAGGAAGGCTAATAAATCACCCGTGGAACGTCCTCCGCGTAAGCCATATTGCCGGTCGTTAAGTAAGCTATTGGACTCCAGATATTTCATAAGATGGAAATTTAGCATACTCTCCATTACTTTAGAAATGGTAGAACATATTGCGATTGGGCGATAATTTTCAGGGTTGCTTGCCAACTTTCCAGCACGACGGAAATTCACCTGCATGATATAGGGTGCTGAAAAGGATTGCCAGAGGACGCGATAACGTCGAAGACCAGTGCCGGAATTCCATCCGGGCCAGGAGACTTATTTATGTTAAGGTCCGATAAAACCCTTTTTACTGCACGAGCCCGAAAGTATATTTTTGGCATAGTTACGGATACACGCTCGGATGCGGGCAGTGGTTGATTGCTTTCCGGCAGGTGAGAATTACCTGCAAATATTTCAGCAAGGAGGTTAGCCTTTTCAACCAGGTCAGTGAATATTTGGTCAGCCTTTAAAAGAGACGGAATAGAAGAACTAGCATTTCCCCTAACTCTTTTAACGAATGACCAAAAGCTTTTACTTCCCCGTGGGGCAGTAAGAACTTTAGCGCGAAGACTCTGCTCGTACAAAGCTTTTGCACGTCTTAGCACTTTGGCACACGAAGATCACGCCCTTTTGCGCATCATATCAGTATCTGCGTTTTTATCATTCCGCCAGACACTAAATGCTTCCTCTCTGGATCTGACTGCAAGTCTGCACGTCTGATTAAACCAAGACTTTGGTCTAGGCCTAATCGAAATTTGCTTCGATGGTATGAACGTTTTCATACCAAGCATTATTATATTTTGGACCATTTTAGCCATGGCATTGACATCATTGTCGAGGAAGCAGAGCCTCCAATTGAAATGCCGAAAGAAATCGTTGAGCTCAGACCAACGTGCCTTTTCGTAAATATATTTCAAACGTTTCATAGCTGGCGGTGAAACGCCTCGAAGTTCCGCAAACGAAAAGGAGGCAGAAATGGTGCAATGATCCGAATTACCGAGAGGTGCGCTAATGTCCATTTCATACTTTTCACGGTGTGAAGTGAGAAAAAGGTCGAGGGTGTTGTGTTGGTGCCCGTAACTTTCTTTTTTAATTGGGTATCGTGCATAATTGTGTCGAATTATATTTATAAAACATCGGATATTTAAGTGAAATTGAAAGATAAGTATATTGCGCTAATTATTTATATAAATTTTTTAAAACATATTGCATTGACACTTTTTTTCATTTTATGTATTCTGGTACTTCTGCAGCAGGTTCTCGGCCAAGAGGAAGTAACCATCCGTGTCGAAAAAATCAAGGGCAGGCTACCATTGCATTATAACAGGCGCAACTTGAGCCAAGGGCAGGCGCAACTTTCCAACATGGAGACGATCGAGATTAGTGTAAGTATCTGACTGTTTTAGTTCACAGATGATGGCCCACTCCAGGTTCAGATGGATATTTCTATTTTATATTATATTACATTTCTTTTATATATATATATATATATATATATGTATATATATATTAGAATATTGAAATAAAATCAATATAAAGAATTGAAATAAATAGTGTTTAAGTTCAATTGGGATATCCGTCAACAGTGACCGATATATCCGTCAATGCTGACCGGTCAGCAGTGACCGATATATCCATCAACGCTGACTTCACATGTACACAGAAGTTTCGGTAATTTTCTCATATAAATATTAAAATAAATATTAAAATATAAAAACATAACAAATATAAAATAGAACTATCACAAACAATACATATAAAAATAAATTTAAACAAACCAACAAATACTACTCAAACATAAACAACAACAACAACAATACGTGGCATTACTGTACAGTGCATTGTTTTCTATATGAGTGCAAGCGATTGCTCGAACAAAGCAAATGTGAAAAAACAAAACGGCAGACATGCATACATAATTGTCAACTCTGAAAGCAAGAGTAGTGAGAATATTTACGATCCTAAATGCAATAGAGATTATTTAACCCTGAAACCGACCACTGGTCCAATTTTTGCTGAAAAAAGTGCAAGTGATTCAAATTTGAATAAGTGTACAGAAGATAAAATAATTGTATCGCGCCCATTTTCTCCCATAAATAAAAGTACGGATCTTCCGTCGTGTTCAAATTTTTCAAGCCATAAAATACCTACTGGAATGGACCGCTACATCACGATCACTAAGCGTAAATCCAGTCCTAGGGCCGCCAATACTGAACCCGACCCTAAAATGCCACGAACCAATGAGGGTCAAAATAGGTTTGCCATTCTTGGCAAAATGGCCAATAACAATACGGAAAAGCCAGAGCAAAGAGCAATAAAACCGCCACCAATATATTTGCGAGAAGTGTGTACTAATTCTTTGGTGAGTAAATTGTCAAAGTTGATAGGTAAAGATCACTTTTACGTGGTCTCTATTCGCAAAGGTAACGTGCTGGAGACAAAGATTCAGGCCGACAGCGAGAAAGGCTATAGGGCCATAGTGAACAATTTTGATGCGGAAAAAAAAAGGTTACTACACTTACCAATTGAAGAGTGCAAAGGGCTTAGTGGTGGTCATTAAAGGTATTGACAATTCTGTGCCGACTGAGGATATTAAAGATGCCCTGAAGAATGCGGGGTTCGATGCTAAATCAATTTTCAATATAATTAACCGAGAGAAAATTCCTCAGCCAATGTTTAAAGTTGAAGTTGCTTTCGACTCAACTAAATTGAAAAAAAATGAAACTCACCCCATTTACAATTTAAAATTCTTATTGAACCGAAGAATTGTCGTAGAGGAACCAATTAAGCGTAAGGGTCCGCCTCAGTGCCAAAATTGTCAGGAGTTTGGACATACAAAATCTTTTTGTAAATTACCATCCGTATGTGTGAGATGTGGAGACATTCACAAATCTTTGGAATGCCCACACCCGAAATCTGACACGAATGTGAGAAAGTGCGGTAATTGTGGTGAAAAACACACCGCCAATTATCGTGGTTGCAAAGTGTTTTTGCAACTAAAAAATTCAAACAAGGCAAGAAGATCAGTGCCAGTACCACTCGAGTATAAGGAAACTAATTTTCCTAATTTGCCAACAACTTCTGCCCGTGCAACGCAAAGAGCTCAGGGTACAAATGTGCAACACGTTAGTTTCGCTGAAACGTTGAAGAAAGGTAATACATCGCAAGAAAGTCATCGAGTTAACTCGTATGCAAACGTTTTGAAGGAAGGTGAGCACAAACCACTGCCCGACACTCAAAGTGCCATCGAGAAATTGATAGACACTATGAACAGTTTTATGTCCAACATGCAGGGTATGTTCCAGCAAATGCTGCAAAACCAGAGCATGCTGATGCAAATTTTGTTGAACAAAAAATAATGGATACGCTGAAAATTTGTTTTTGGAATGCTAATGGCCTGAGCCAGCACAAGTATGAAGTGCAACAGTTCCTACAATCACAACAAGTTGATGTACTTCTCGTATCCGAAACACATTTTACTCAAAAGAACTGTTTCAAAATAAAAAATTATTATAATTATGACACAAAGCATCCAAGTGGCAGAGCTTGTGGAGGGACAGCAATACTGGTTCACAGAGATGTTGCCCATTTTCCCCTACCAGAATTTTCGACGGATCACATACAAGCCACCACCATAAGGTTACCACGTTGTGGTACATCGATTTCTGCCGTTTATTGTCCACCCAGACACTCCATTACTACGGATCAATTTTGGAACTTTTTTCAAACGTTAGGAACAAAGTTTATTGCAGCGGGTGATTTTAATGCAAAACACACCTTTTGGGGTTCTAGACTTATTTCACCAAGAGGAAGGCAACTTTTCGATGCGATATCCCTTCACAATTTGGACGCAATATCTGCAGGTCAACCCACATACTGGCCTACAGACATTAATAAAATTCCAGATGTGATCGACTTTGCGGTCACTCGCAGCATAAGAAGAGAACTATTTCATTTGGTTCCGTCTTTGGATCTTTCGTCGGATCATTCACCTACTTTTTTGAATTTTTTTCGCGCTTCTGAAAATGCAGAGCAGAATAAGTGTTATCATAAAAAACATATAAATTGGCTAAAGTACAAAATGTACATTAGTACCCACTTGCCACAACACTTGTCTTTGAAATCGGAGTCTGAAGTAGAGGATGCTGTAATCCTCACAACAAACATCCTGAAAGAAGCGACAGCAGTTTCCGCATCAAACGTTTTGATAAGAAGCAGGCGTCATTACAACAGTAATGCTACCGTTGAGTCCCTGATAAGGCATAAAAGACAGTTGAGGCGTCAGTGGCAGGAGCTCCGTTCACCTGGCTTAAAGGCACAACTAAATAAATGCCAACGGAAACTGCGTGTTTTGCTGAAAGAGGACAAAGAATTTCAACTGAATGAATATCTGCAAAGGTTGGACACAACAGAGCAAACAGATTATAGTTTGTGGAGAGCTACAAAAAAAAATGAAACAACCTACTTCCTACGAGGCCCCAATAAGGTTACATAATGGTGAATTTGCACAGAGTACAGAGGAGAAAATTGAGGAATTCGCCAACCACCTGGAAAACGTATTTACACCAAATGTAACCGCTTCCCGTATTGCGCCGATTGTCATAAACGAAAGAGTACAACGTCCACTGAAATTCCGATTTGCTGAAGTCGAATCTGCTATAAAAACGTTAAAAGCCAGAAAAGCTCCAGGCAGTGACAAAATCACAGGAGCAATGATAACTAATCTGCCACAATCAGCATTGAGGCTGATTCTCTTTATTTTCAATTCTATGTTGAGGTTGGGTACGTTTCCGAAAGCATGGAAACACTCAGAAATCGTAATGATTCCTAAGCCAGGTAAAGATGTTACGCAAGTATCTTCTTATCGTCCAATAAGCTTATTGCCGATACTGTCCAAACTTTTTGAAAAATTGATTCTCGAGAAACTACGGCACCACGTTGACACTAATTCTGTTATCCCACATCACCAATTTGGATTCCGGAAAATGCACAGCACTGTGGCACAAGTACACAGAATAACAAACCTTGTCCGATCGGCTTTCGAGAATAAAGAATACTGTTCGGCACTTTTTATTGATATATCTCAAGCGTTCGACAAAGTCTGGCACGACGGTCTGATGCACAAAATTGTAAACTTGCTACCGGAAAACGTTCACAAATTGTTCAAAAATTACATAACTAATAGATCTTTTCATATAAGGTCGAAATCGGTGATATCTTCCATTAAAAATATCCATGCTGGTGTACCACAGGGAAGTATCCTTGGTCCTTTTCTGTACATTTTATTTACTGCGGATATGCCTACAAGTCAATTGACGCATACATCAACTTTCGCGGATGATACTGCTTTTCTAAGCATACACAAGAATGCAGCAGTAGCAAGCCAACATCTTCAAGCGCATTTGAACCGATTGGAAAAATGGTTATCAAAGTGGAAGATAAAAGTAAATGCTTCAAAGTGCGTCCACATTACGTTTACTCTGAGAAGGGACAATTGTCCTCCCATCACGATAAACGGTGTTACAATACCTGAGGGCAACCACGTAAAATATCTTGGTATTCATCTCGATAGACGTCTTACGTGGACTAGTCACATAGCGGCCAAAATCACTCAACTGAAGTTGAAAACTGCGCAGCTTTACTGGCTTATAGGACGACACTCTGCACTAGGCCTAGATATGAAGGTGCTGTTGTATAAGGCGATTTTAAAGCCCATATGGCTATATGGCGTTCAGCTGTGGGGAACTGCTTCCGCATCAAATGTTGCAAAATTACAAAGAAGACAGTCAAAAATTTTACGAATAATCACAGGTGCTCCATGGTACATGAAAAATGTAAATATCCACAGGGATCTAAAAATTCCATCAATTAATGATGAAATTAAAAAAGTCTGTACGAAGTATAGGACGAAGATCACGGTGCATCCCAATCCACTTGCTAGAGAATTGCTGGTCTTTGAGGGTCACAGAAGACTCAAAAGGACCCAAACGTTTGATCTGATTGGATGAAAATTCTGTGTAACCATTGGGTTGAAATTGCAGTGGCAATGGAAACTATTTTTTTTTTTATAGTATATTTTTAGATTAAGATTTGAACACATTTTGTTAATTTCATATTGAAAGATCCAAAATTCAAAAATAACATGGGAAAAAAAAAAAAAAAATATTGCCCTTCATATGACCGGTCAAATGACAGTTACTGTTCTTGTAGGGAGGTGAACTCCCTAGCCCAGCTGGCGACTATTTATCACTGATAAAATTTTGTGTATTATTTGACAACGTACAATGAATTTTGTCGTATTATTATTATTATTATTTTTTTTGAGAATTCGCTCAGTAAATTTACTGCAGGGTTGTCAACTATCACAGAATATAAACATTTATTCAATGAAATTATAAATTTCACACATGAAACAGACTTGGTAACCCTTAGGAGGGAACTAATGCGTCATCGAGAGAGCAGTCATGTGCAAGGCGTAATCAAGGTTTATTAATACAAGGTTTTCGCAAGACAAATTCGTCAATTCACTTTGGAGCCGAACGTCAAATTTTTGCTATACATGTGTTTTGTTAAGTGTAATAATATGAGTTAAATTTAAATTAATTATTACAAATTATTATATTATATTATTAAATTATTTACAACCAATTTTCTTAACTTTTTCACAAAAGTAAATAAACTTTGACGTTCGGCGTTAAAATACGTTACAAATCGTTGAATCAGCTGACGGGCGAATTAGCTAGTGAGTTTACCTGGTAATCAATTTGCCTTGGGCGTAATCTTTATATCTATCATTCTTCGTTTTTTGTTTTTGAAAAATATTCAGCTGACATTTAAACTATATATGTAAATGTATATCTGCTGATTTCCAAAACGTAGCTATATATACAAAGTTTGTATACAGGTCCGCTGCACTATTTAGACAACGTTGATATGCCAAGTTGCGAAACATATCAATAATGTGATTTCTTTATAAAAATATTATTTTTCTTATTATATTTTTTTATAATTACAATAAATAAGCTTGCGTTTGCTAACGCCAGGAATAAAATACCGGAGCATCAACTTTGAAACTTATGCGCTAAATGTTTTTTGACGTTTTGAAAAAGTATACAACCTGTGTGATAAATTTTCAATTATGAAACAAATAACTGCGAAGAATGTTATACTTTTACGTAGACCAGCTTTTTCAACTTAAATTTAAATTGAATACATTTTCCTTTTATTACCAGCAATTGTTTTCCACCGGCGCAAAGTGGGTTAGAATAGCATGTTTTCTTGGATCAAATCAGGGAAGCTATGTTCGGATAATTTTTCTTTATTTTTCAGTTAATACCATTAAAATAAGTAAAAAAAAATGTTTTCAAAGTATATTTGAGTATAATTTTATTAAATAATGCCAAATATCAGTGTAGGTATATAGTGCAAGGAATACAGTATGAGAACATAAACATTACATTTTATACATCTTAAAGTTAATCATCATCATCATCAAAATCATCATCATCAACATCATCATCATCATTATCATCATCATCATCATCATCATCATCATAAGCAACTTCAACATCACTGAAATAGTTCTTGTTCGGAGCTGCAGGTACAATTAAATCAATTGCCTCCTCTGGCAAGCTTTGAACCTTCTTTGTAGGCAATTTTCCCATGCTTGAAATAATTGGGTCAGAGGTTATCGAAAACATATTAAAAATTTCTTGGTTTGATTTTTTGCGACTGCACTTTCGTGAATGAAACTCCCTATATTTTTTAAAATCTTTATTTCGAGCTTCTTGCGCTTCTTCTGATAACTGCCCAATTGGTAAAATGGCATTTGACACAATTTCGGGTCCGTGAATAAAATACTTGTGCAAAGTGGGAGGCATATTGTACCAAGGATACGTTTCAACAAAAAGTCGTCCTGTATTGTGTGCATATATTTAAAATTTTTCATTATTAATTTCATGGCCACTGGATACAGCAATAAGCAACACGTGCATTTTTTTTATTAAATTAACATCTATTTTTGTTATTTCGGCAGATTTTTCAGCGTTTTGAAAAAAACGTCTTGCCGTATTCCCATCATTCGTGTTTCCAAAACCAGGTTTGGGTTGGTCAACTATTAATCCCATATTCTCTTTAAATTTTTTCTGAATTTCTTTTTTTGTTTCAGCTACTGTTCTTTTTTCAGAATCACTTCTAGCCTGCCACTTTTGTAAAGGTATTTTATATGCCACGTGCAAAAGACATTCAAAAAATCTAATCCAGCCATGAAGAATGGAAAGCCCAAATCTTAAATTGTCTACATGTACAGGTCTTTGGATCATGGCTTCTATATTATTAAAATCCTTACTTGTAGCGCCACATAAGTAACACTTTTGTGTTGATGTGGTTTCTGTTAAGGCATTGCAAACTTTTCCATATACCATTGCCAAAATTAATTTGTGGAAAACATGTACAACTTTCTCACCAATAGTGACAGTTGAACAGGCTAAATTCTGTATTTCCTCTTCAACTCTTTTTTTCACTAATTGACATATATGCGGTTTCTTTGGTAAATTCAATTTTGAAGGGTCTGCAAAATCTAGGTGAAGACGACCGTGGATTTTGCCAAATTACCTTCTCCTCAAACATAAGCCTAAGTGGTACAATTGTGGTTAAAAAAACTGATGAATCACTAGCATCAGATCCATGAAAGGCTTCTTTGTATGAGCTATGGCCAGAGCTTCCATCAAAGCCCCATTTTGAATATAATACTACATTCGAGTTCGTAATACCTAATGAGTCAATAACAGTTTCTTGAAGTTCTATTAGTCGCTCCGCTGTGTGATTAAGAAGACCTTGTAAAGTTACTTCAACGGAGGTCTCGCTTATTTTAAAGGTGGTCGATTCTGGGTAAGTTTTTTCTTTTTCAGTTTGAATATTGTTGTAGGAGGGAAATATTTGAGGAGCAGCTTGTCTAACAACATTGTATTGATTTCGTGTTAGTTTAGCTTCTACAAAAATAGCCAAAGCTTTTGTATTCGATATTTTCAAGGTGGGAAGTGGTTGTTTCAACTTTTTTTTAAAATTTATGCCCTTGCAACACTTTTCATATATGGCTCGCAACACTTTTGATTCCTCGACATAACCTGCGCTTTGTAATTTAACCTGTGAAGCATAAAGTAACTCTGGCAATGATATGGTGTCTCTTAAAATCTTTGTTTTTTTATATTTACTCCAACCACTGGACTCGGTAAAACTAATGTCTTTTCGACCACGTTTTGCAGTCGGGGCAAGAGTAAAACCAATAGAGGATTCCAACCAGATTTTATTTTGAGTAATAAACCTCATTTCCATTCTACGCGCTCTAGTCCACCTAGATTTAAATTCATAAAACAAAACATCAATTCTTTTATTAAAATCACACATATTATCCTCAGAGCAGTTGGTGCGTTTTTTGATTTCTTCAGCTAAAAATTTCATCTTGTCATTCATTGTTTGAGCGCTTGAATTCATCATAATATCAAATAAGCTCCGACGAGTATAAAAAACAACGTTCGAACTTGTTTCTATAAAAAAAAAAAATAATGCTAATATTTACAAAAAAAAATTTCAAAAATCCCTTTTACCCGATTACTTGAAACTGCACAACACGATCACTATTTGTCTAAACAAAGAATATTATTAAAATAAACAAAAACAAAATATTATTCAAACAAAGAATATTATTAAGTCCCCGTCCATACTGAGGAGTTTTTGCTGCAAAAGTTTTTTGAATTCTCTTTTGAAACTGCAGCAGTGTCCATACATGAATCTTTTGCTGCAGGTTTAGTATTTTTTATTCCTCCCTTCTATCTTCTTTTTTTATTTTTTTTTAAGTCCCCGGGGACTTAGTCCCCGTCCATACTGTGAAGCATATACTGCAAAACTTTTGAGTTTGTTGATGAGAAGGGGAAGAGGAGTGGAAGTATGTACGGTGTTTCATGTACATGCAGTTTTTGTTGAATTTCTTATTTGCATCTTTTGACATGAGGTGTATTTGACGTTTCATTTTATTTTATTTCGTTTGGTATACTGTTAACTTCTATCACTATAATAGCTACCCTGTGTTATTGTTAATTTTTTGTGAAATATAATCAAAAATTTAAAAAAAAAATATAAAATTATATAAAAATTATTATATAATTTTTCTTCTTAGTGTCCATTTTGCTTCAAATTATACCTTGTCCTTCAAATGTGTATCCAAAAAAAAATATTCACACCTACTATCACAGGGTAGTTATTTTATATTTACATTCGGTATTGAGAAATGTCAAAAAAAATTAAAAAAAGAAGATAGAAGGGAGGAATAAAAAATACTAAACATGAAGCAAAAGATTCATGTATGGACACTGCTGCACTTTCAAAAGAGAATTCAAAAAAACCTTTGCAGCATATGCTTCACAATATGGACGGGGACTAAAAGAAACAAAAATAACATCATTAATATACTGAAAAGAAGAGCACAAATAAATAGAAAAAAGTAACATGAAAAACAACAAAACACAACACACAACAACAACAGCAGTCGCGAGATCAATGTGATTTTTAGCTAATTTGACTGCTGCATCACTTGTATTAAACAATGCACAGCTTCTAAAAGGCACAAAAAGGCAGCGTAAAATTTTGCAATATAATACAGATTTATGTCCTCTTTAATATAAACTAAAAATTAAGACACGAATGTGGACAAATAATAACTATGTATATGTCCATTTAAAATATAAAAATGTAAATTTTTTTGGCATTTCCAATATAAATAACTAAATCTAAAACACTTCCACACACAATTTGATACACAAATGTTAACGAAGTATTTGCAAAATAACCTGAACTTGATGGTTCCATTGAAAAATTGTTAACTTTTGCAATACTTTTTAAACTAAATAAAATTTTCAACGGGAAAGTTTTCACTTTTTTCAGCCTTTTTTGCACAAAAATTTCTATAAAGTTTGACTTTGAAGTTTCACTACAAAAACACCAGAGCACTTTTGACATTTATTTTAACGACAAGTGATGTAGAATTTTATATACTCTAACCGGGAAAAAATTTTTGACGATACTTAAAATTTTTTTTTTTAATTAATCCAAGAAAACAGGCTATTCTAACCCTCTGTGGGGCGTTAAAAAATTGTTCCACCATGGTACTTCCGAAACGGTGATGCCTACTAAAGACTTTCTGGAGGAAATCGTTGTTGCTTCAACTATTTGCTTTTAAAAGAAAATTAAATCGTATTCCTTTATTTCCCATTTGGAAAGTTGTTGACTATGGCCTTATTTCACTTCTTATTTCTCACCGTAAAGTGATAAATAATATGGCTTTATTGCTTCTGGCCTTATGAAACTGCACCACGTAATTCTTGCACAAACTGGCGGTGCGCGTTTTGTGAATTTGTAAAGCAGAGTTGCTGTCTCTCCGATTTTCAGTTGACGCATTCATTAATTATTTCATTTTGACAACTTTGTTAGTGTAGACAAAAGAACAATTTTCGCGCTGAAGGGGCATTCAATCCAAGCGTTAGACAAGTTTTAATTTTGACATTTTTTTGTCATAATATATGTATATGTATATTATAGGGAGACATCGCTAGCATATGCTTCTTTTAACACGGTCTTGGTCTAACGCAATTCACATTATGTGGCACATTCTTGTTTAACACGGTTTCCATAAACAGTTTTTTTAAGAGAATTAACACGCACTGTTCTCGACAAGACTGGGCAATATAATTGCACTTGTGTAAGATATACAATTTTAGTCCAAAACGAGGACTGGAACGACAATAGTTACCTTTTGCTGCGCTATTATGTGCCGTATAATTAATAATGGTGACAATGCAATCATGCGTGTGTGTCACTAAGAGGATACTCATCTCTATACACTCTGTTAATGAACTTGCTCCCAATACATATTCATTGGATAGATTTCGCAATAAATTAAATTGAACGTGTTGCGACCTTCCATTTGGAAAAAGAAAAAATTCCATCTAGTGGTATTCCCTGTGATTATCAACGTATGGCAGAAGTATTATCGTAACGCCCTGCGCTTACGCAATACATTTCATGCGTAATGTCATCACCAGAGTTTATTTTTTATTATTCTTTTACCCTTCACTTTATTTTACATATTATTCATCCAAGTCTCACTCAGTTAATAACAATTTATACAAAATAAATGTTAAATTGCCTTTTGTTCCACTGTAAAATGTTTTTTTTTTCATGTACATATGTATGTATGTACATTCCCTACATAAATAAATATTTAATTATGAACAAATGTCAATGTAATTTTAATTTAACTAATTTAAAAAATAATATAACATTGGATTCTAAACGAAATTCGACATTTTCATTGTTATTACGTATTAGTTGTGGAAAAAACAAAGCTATGTGTGAAGTTGAATATTAACATGAATAAACAATAGTAATTATTAATATTTATTAAAATAAATATAAACACTTCAATGGGCCTTCAGTTAATAAGTCACGCAATTAATACTCGTACGTAGTTGAAATAATATATGAAAGAATTAAAAATAAAACAAAAGCATATTGCAGCCAGATTCAATGTTTCAAGGCATAACAAAAGATTTTGTAACAAACATAAATCCAGGAATTTAAATAAAAATTTTTCTTTCAATTTGAAATTTTGTAAAAGTAGAGCATTTTTAATTCAGCAATATATTAGAAGAATTGTGAAACCCCTACGCCATAAGTAAGTATACGTTATATGTAAAGAATGCAAGCAAGTGTGACGTGATTTATTAACAGCAGTGATGCTAATATAATGGATGATATTAGCTCATACCACCGGAAATATTTAAATCCAGTAATAATTTTAATTAATTGTATTTAAAGTACTTAGTTATCAAATACCGGATAAAATTTCTTACTCGAAAAGTGGCTACTCGTGGTTAATGTATTAAGTGATTCAAGAGATTATTAAAAACATATGTATGTGTACTTCCTATATGGATTTGTAACATGTATATTAAATGAAAAAATTGTGTCAAGTTATATCGACCCCTGTGCGCGAAATTATCGTATGTTACACTTTTTTCCAAATGGACTTTTTTATGCAAAATGGTTCTAAATCCATTAATTCATCTGCAGATAAAGTATTATAGCGATAATTGTTATAGTTATGGAGATAACACTATGTACATTTTATCGTATGTGGCAGTTACTGCTGTCAGGCAAATAAAAAAAAGACGAATAAAAACGCTCTCCTGTGAAATTTAGTTTTTGTAACATACGATAATTTCGCGCACAGGGGTCGATATGGTGTTCAGACATGCACAAAATGTAAAAGAAGTTATTGCGCAATAACAATGCAACGCAATATTTTTACTGGGAAGTGTGTTCAGTGAAAATAAAGAATCTTGTACAATCGCAAGCCAAATGTCAAAACAGTATATAAAAAAACAAGAAGGAAAAAGAGAAGGGCAGCGAATTATACCTCAAAACGTTGTTGTTTTCCCAGCTGTCAAATGCTAATGGAGCAAGCTAAATTGACTAAATTGAATATGTGTGAACACTAAATTAAATTGCTTAAATTATCTCAATTAAGAATGCATGTCTGCACATAGTATTATCCACATCCACCATCGGGTTTTCCTTACTACGCATTATCGGGACGATTCAGTTAGTTCAACAGATAAATTTTTAACATTCAAGGTTCTATAATTGCGACTGTTTACAGAAGTAGGTTGTATTTGCACGAATTATTTTTTTTAACTTTATAAGAATATTTCTGTCATTGGCTTGATTGATAAGCTATGACATAATATTTGTACAAACAATAGGAACCGGGAATCAGATTAATTTTTGCGTAGATGAGTGTTTTTAGACTAGTTTTTTGTTTTGTTTTATTCATTTATGTGTCTTTTGTACCTGCACTGAGTGATTGATTTAGACAATATGATAGATTTTAATAAAGCCCACACTTACTGAAAAACTTTAATTTCTTAAAAAATTTTAAGTGAAGATTCCGCAAAATAAATGCATAAAATAATATTGTATAATAAATATATAATAATATAATAAATGCATAAATACGGCAACAGTCCTGGTTTTTAAGCATACGCGAAGTCCATGACCATAATTTTGAAACCAAAATACAAAACAAGGAAATGTATTTAATTAACAACAGCTGTAAGATACACTCAATCTTGCATATACGAGTACAAACATATAGAGTAAAAAAATTTTGTAATCGAATTAATTAAAGTATATCAATCATTAATGAAACAAAAATATCATCAGAGTTTTTTTTTAATAAATAAACAGATATCTACTTTGTCGACGGTAATTTCTATATGTTTACACTTGAAAAAAACCAAAAAAAAAATGATGACGTAGGTGTCAGAGGCTTCAATATTTATACTAACAAAAAGACACAAAGAAGCTGAATATTGATGCGTGTAGCATCCACTTAAGATAATAGGTCTGTACGTTTACTTTTTGGGTAAAGTTCGGTAAAATGAGAGTAAGCTATAATTACTCTCATTAAGAGAGCAAAATGTACAAAAGTAAGAAAACGAAAAACCATAAAATTTACCAGAAAAAAAGAAATGTAAATTTTTTACAGCTCTGTTTATATCGGAGATGATATTTGACAATTTTAAAATTGTACTTTTTTGACCCCAAATGTACTAAAAACATAAAAGTTGTGTTAAGTTTTACTATTATTAACTATTAGTAACAGAAAGATAAAATAAAATGAGTTCTTCAATATTGAAAATTTGTTTCGAAATCTATCAAATTAAAGTAATACTGAAGGAGTTCCTATTATTCGAGAGACCACCTCGTTGCGAGACAACCAACGTGTTGTTGAATAGTTAAAAATTAATGCAGTTCATTAGAAAAGTATTCTTAAATTTTTGCAAATTCATCCATTTTACAGAAATGATAATTTTACTCGTTTATAAACTTATAATTCGGACCATAGTTTTTGAAGCTCCGTACTACTGAGTTTAGACGAGAAAACATTTAGTTTGGTAGCATGTTACAGGTGTAGAAGAGAGCATCGTTTTTGTGTTCGGTACTCGGCGACACGTTTTAACAACGACATATGTTGTCTTTGCCGATGGATAGAATTAATTTTTATGCGAATCCCTGAATAATTTGTTTTAATATTTGTATATTTTAAATAATTGTGGGCAATTATATTAAGAAAAAATTCACAGATGATGGCCCACTCCAAGGTTCTGATGGATATTTCTATTTTATATTATATTACATTTCTTTTTTTTATATACATATGTATATATAAGAATATTGAAATAAAATCAACGTAAAGAATTGAAATAAATAGTGTTTCATTTCAATTAGGATATCCGTGTACAGTGAGCGATATATATGCATCAACGCTGACTATCACATGCACACAGAAGTTTCGGTCATTTTTCTCATATTGCCCTTAAGAAAATGATATAAACTTTGTTCTACGCGCTGACCGATAATTCGGTCAGCAATGACGGTCATATGACTGGTCAAATGACCGTCAAAGTTGTGGAAAGTGGTTGTAAATAATTTAATAATTAAATATTATATTAAGAAAAATCGAAAATATATTTTTGCTATAATTAATTTAAATTACTGAACAACGTATAATCATATGAATATACCTTGGTACTTAATATTTAGTGGAGTAAAGTTGTACTTTTGCAATTCAAAGTGTACTGAAAAAAGTACAATTGTACGAGCTTGATTATCCCTGATTTTCATTGAAAGTTTAATGTGATTGATGACAGTTTACCGAAAAAAAACTATTTGTGAAAGAATTTATTTAAAAAAACAAGTATTGAAAGAATTTATTTAATTATATTTATTTTTCAGTGATGGTCTTTTTTATGAAAAGTTTTTAACAATTTATGGTATAAATAACAAAAATGTTTCTAATTAATTATTGTTAAGAAAAATTTTTAACACAACTTTTTTAATGTCTGTCAGCTGTTTGCGAGATTTGTAATTTTTCTTTGTTATTTTCAATGTTTATTATAAACAAACTGATTGCTTGTTCTTCATGCATTCTCGTGCGTGAAGAACAAGAACATTACTCTCTCAAAACCTCTCTCATTTACCCAATTTTTGCGTAAGAAAACGCTTTTGGGTAAGAGTGAGCGCCCGCGGGGTAAACGAACACACCTAATATCAGTTAAGCGAATGATACACGATCACAATTCAGCTTCAATATTTGTCAGTGTGTGCGTTATTTTATAAGAAATAGTCGCACTTATACGTATATATGTGACTATTTTTTTTACAAAATAACGCACCCAATGACAAATATTGAAGCTGAACATTGAACGTGTGTCATTCGTTTAATACAGATAAAATTCATATTCACGCTCATAAGCAAAGTATATCTATCAAGTAGTGGCAAATCTGCAACAAAACAGCAATACCAAAAACAACAGGTGTTTTGCTAGTAGCAAAAAAAACAAAAATTTTTTTTATGTATGCCTTAATTGCTTTTGCAATGCTCTCCAAAATAAAAAAATTAGTAAAAATGTTATTTGCGCGCTCTCTCAAATTAAACAAATGAGTAATAAAAGTAACGTAATTTAGCGCTTAGCTTTTACGCTGAAATGAGGAACCTAAATTAGAGTGTTAACGTTGGCCCAGAAACAGTAATATTTACTCACATTGATTAATAAAAAACTCTAAATAGAAATAAGAAATAGAGAAAAATTGCTAAATTGACCTGAAAACAACTTAATTGTCATTACTTTTCAACAATTTAATTTTTTTGGAGCCAACTTCACTTCCTTACGCGCTGTCAAAATTAGATTTTCCAATTGCAGAGTTGACGAAGCGTTATTTGGGTTGGTTTCATACATTTTTCCTGACAGCCAGACAACGCTTTGCGTCGTAATTTAGGTTGGTCTGTTAACAAATAATTTAAAATAACAATGCCGCGCTTAAAATGTAAACATAGTATGAAATCATAGAATACCCTTCATATTAGACACCCCATCCCAAGGCTCCTAAGGAATCCAAGCATTTTTTCGGGTTTGGTATTCCACAACTTGTGTGGAAACACCATAATTTCAATCAGAAGGTGAAATCTTCCTCTCCCGTGCGCAGGAGAGTCGCAGAGAACGTTTTGAGATCTCTCTGTGTTACTTTCACAAAATTGACTGATATTGGTCTCGGAGAGACCTATTTTGTTAAGGTGGTACTTAGGCCACAATGCTCTGTAAAGTAACTCGTTAGTAGCCTCAAGTCCGTCCTATTCAGCGAAAGCCTTTTCGAGATGGTCTTATTCAGGATCAGGAGGCGTTTGGCCTGACGCTGGCCGGCACTATTATGACAGTGAGCAGCGATTTCAACCACTTCATTACCCTCATATTACTCATGACCATAAACCCAGCCCAATGTAATGGCGTTAAAGTTCCCCAACCCATTGAGAAGGTTAAGGCACTCACTTACCATTTTTAGGTCATCACGGTCACCTGAAGGGCGCTAAGCGCCGCCTGACTATCCGATAATATATAAATGTGGACCCCCTCATGCCGCTACTGAGCCACTCGGACACATTTGTTCCGATGGCATGAATCTCCGCGTGGAAAACTGTTGGGTGTACACTAGGGCGGGTCGATTTAAAAATCGCTCAAATTACAAGGAAAATCGTATTCTAGGGATCAAAATAAGAAATTTTGCCGAAGGAACCATACCTCTACAATGTATTTTGGTGTCCCGACTTTTGACCCGAAGGGTCAAATTTTGAACAATCTCACTTTGACCCATTTAGAGTGCCTCAATCGAGTCAACCCCCACTAACTTTGGAGGGCCGACCCATCTATGCCAGTGGGAGACCCCCTGGAACCACCCCTGGGGGGTTCCCCATACAAATATTTCAAAAAATCACCATTTTTGGCACTTTACAAGAAAAAATCAGCGAAATGGCTACTTTTTTTATTTTTAGAGTTTATTTTTCTCTTTAGAAATTTATTTAGTCAGAATGAAATGAAAAAATTAATTTTATTTACTAATAGAAAAGAAAATAAAAAAAATTATTGTTTGAAGTCTTTTTTGCTTTCAAGTCTGGGCCTCTGGTCAGCCTCTATATTTACCGGAATGACTCGTTTGAAGACGCTAGCTAGCAATTGAACGCGTCGTTCCGTTCCTTGTATGTGTGATGGAGTTTTTGGTTTTAATTTTTGAAATTGACGTTGTTTAAACATAAATGAGCAAAAAAACTCACCTGATTAGTTCTCTGTGCAATTTTTTTCGCAGTTTTTTTTTTGAGCTTGCTCGGGGATTTACACCAAAGTCAACTTATTCTTGTGCGTTTTATGTTTATATTCAGTTGTTTTTTGCAAGTGAACTTTTTCTTGTTATGATCGTTGTTTTTTTTGATGCTACGGCTTTTTGATTTTTTTTTAAAATGAATATTTAGAATTCGGATGCTTGCAACAAACGAAAGTTATTACGTTCGCAAGTGCGATAAGAGGAAATAAAGATGACAGATAGTGAGTAGCTTGCTCCAACTTACTGCATTTGATTATGAGAAACAGCAAGAATAAAATCGTGATATATTGCAAGATCTAACAGAAGAAAGCAGTGATGATGAGCTTTCGGCACCGGGTGAGGTTGTGGTCGCTAACGAAGATGATATAAATGTAGATCACTCCGATGTAGAAGAAAACCAACTACCAGAATATTATCCAGTGGAGAATATTACACTGGCAAAGATGGAACAGTTTGGTGTGCTGTACTTCCACAAACTACAAGATTCCGTACCCATGATATACTAAGATCTTCAAACCATGGACCAGTCCGAAGAACGCAAGGTCTGACCATTGTAGGAACATTCAGATTAATAATGTCTGATGAAATGTGTGACATCATTATTCGTGAAACAAATAGAAAAGCGAAGCAGTTATATGGCTATGAGAATACACTAAACTCAACAAAAGAACACCGCACATGGAAAGCCTTAAGAAATAGTGAATTTGATACGTATTTAGGTCTTCTTTTATTGAGTGGAGGAACACATTCTGTCTACGATCATTCTAAAGATCTGTAGAACACAACGTCACTTCCATTGTACCGCGCTGCCATGAGTATATAACGATTTTAGGCAATCAGCCGCTTTATACGTTTTGAAAACGGTAACACGCGTGAGCAACGTAAACAAACAGACAAAGCGGCAGCAAAAGCAGCCATATTTTAAATGTTAAATAATAATCGACATAGGAGTTATGTAGCAGGCGCCAGCTCTGCTAGGTTTGGGAGCATGTGAGAGCCTCAATTTAATAAAACGTATAAACACAAAAGACAAAAGAATTATTCATTGAAAAGAATCGCGACATATTTGAAGGTTTGGGTTGTTTTGTCAGTAATTTAGATATCAAAGTAAAAAAAAATTCTTTTCCAGTTTTTAAAGCGGCTACCATTGTCATTAAATGTACGTGTAAAATGCAAATGGTTGATAGAGACATTATAGAGCGTGTAGATGGTCCTTTTTGGAAAAAAAAACTGGACAACTCCGCCTATGCATCGATCCCCAAGACGTTAATGCTGATATATTATTAGAAAACCATATAATCCTATCGTTCGAGTTGCTATCTGCAAAACTAGCTAACAAACGTTATTTTACTGTGCTTGACTTGAAAGAAGGGTTTTGGCAGGTCTGGCTTAGCAAGGAAGCGAGTGAAATATGCACATTTAGTACACCATTTGGATGTTATCGTTTTAAAAGATTGCCATATGGTATAAAGATTGGGCCTGAAATTTTCCAAAAATATAATGAACGTAATTTTGAAGATATTAAAGGTGTTATTGTTTTTATTGATGACATATTGATTGCGGCAGATAGTATTGCAGAACATGACCGCATTTTACAGTCTGTAGTAAATGGAGTAAGAGATTTAAATATTAAATTCAATATTAACAAAGTACAGTTTCGAGTTAGTGAAGTAAAGTATTTGGGAAAAATCATATCCCATTTTGGTATTAAATGTGATCCGGACAGAGTTGAAGCCATATTGCATATAGGTAAGCCTAAGGATAAAACTGATTTACAAAAATTGCTTGGCATAATAAATTATATTAGGGAATATATCCCAAATCTATCTGAAATCTCGCAGCCACTTAGAGAGTTGTTGAAGCAAAATGTTGTTTACCAGTGGCAGTCTGTCCACTATGATTGTTTGAAGTCGATTAAACAGTTAATTGCCAATGCTCCTACACTACGTTCATTTGATGAAAATCAGAAAATAACTGTACAAACTAATGCTTCTAAATCTGGAATTGGCTGTTGTCTTACGCAGAATGGGAAGCCTATTGCGGTTGCGTCTAGAAGTCTTACTGATGCGGAAATTAATTACGCCCAAATCGAGAAAGAGCTACTGGCTGTCGTGTTCGCATGTCGAAAATTTCATTATTACATATATGGCAGAAAAATTACTGTAAAAATCAATCACAAGCCCCTTGTGGAAATAATGAAAAAAGATTTCTGTTATTAATTTAATACATATTCCTGGGAAATGTTTATATATTGCAGACTATTTATCTCGGTATTATAATAAAGGAACATCGATCTCAGAAGTTGAAGATATAAATGAATTTGTGCACTCTATTAATATTACAAGTGATCGATTAAAACATTTTAGAAGAGAAAGTGCTTATGGGAGTTGAGAAACGTTTTATTGAACGGATGGCCAAAATATAAGCTTTATTTAATTGAAGATATTAAATTCTATTGGAAACAGCGAAACGATTTGTTTATTGAAAATAACATCATCTTTTTAAACGATAGAGTAATTGTACCAGTTGGTTTACGGGAAGAAGTTTTATCGCAATTATACGTTTCACATTTGGGAGTAGAAAAAACAAAAAACAGAGCTCGTAGTTTAGTATACTGGCCAAAGATTGACGAAGCAATAGAAAATATGATTGCAAAATGCTCAGTTTGTCAAAAGAATCGTTCCTCGAATATAAAGGAGCCACTGATGCACCATATTGTTCTAAAATTACATTACAATAAGATTGGTATTGACATTTGCGAGTATGCTGCAAAGACATTTCTTATTGTTGCCGATTATTATTCCCGTTATTTAGATATAATTGCAATAAAATATAAACAGCAAATGAATGTATAGATAAGCTAAAAAATTGCTTTTCGGAACATGGAATACCGACGGAAATTGTCGCCGACAACATGCCATTTAGTTCAATTGGCTTTAAAACCTTTTGCAGAGACAATGATATAAAAATGGTAACAACGAGCCCAGGTTATTCTCAATCTAATGGTTTTGCAGAAAGGATAGCCAAAAATTTGATAAAAAAGTCTCAAGAAAATCAAGAAGAACTGTGGCTCGCTTTACTTGAATACAGAAATACTCCTTTAAAACAAGTTAATGCATCACCAGCAGAAATTTTGATGAGCAGAAAAACACGAACATTGGTGCCAGCAAAAAGTTCTTTATATAAGCCAAGTATCGTGCCGAACATAAATAAAAATATTGATGTAAAAAACTCTAAGAAATACTATGATCGCGTAGCAATTTCGAAGCAAACATTTGGGAAAGGGGAGAAAATATGGTACAAGCACAATCGAAAAGGATGGATAAAAGCAGAAATATTAGAAGCTCATGGTACTCCAAGGTCATATTGGATAGAACTGGAAGATAGCTCGGTGTTTAGAAGAAATTCTCGTTGGCTACGGAAATGAATTCTACATTTTATATTTATTTAATGAAATCTTAAGAATTAGTATTTATCTCACTATTACTTAGTATTCTAAAAGAGGGAGATGTTATATATATATATATATATAAATATATATATATATATTAGTACGTAAGAAATATGGCACTACTGTAACATGAAATGAATAATAATAAAACACAGTTGTCATCTAGAATTAAACATCATCACAGACCATATTTCTGACCTAAATTTTCCAATTGCTCTCAAACATCAAAATATCATATAAAACATTATTGTTAAGTTACACTAATTTTTTAAGCTGTAGGTCCCTTTTATATATGTAATATTTCTTTTTATTCGATATTTCGCTACACAAAGCAAAATTGGTTTTTGTTTATAAGCAAAAGGACCTACAGCTTAAATAATTAGTGTAATTAATATAAAAAGAGGTCAAAAAAGTAGAAGAATCATTATTGTTAAGGATATCATAATAGATAGATAGATGGATAAAATTCTTACTTTCTAAGATTTAACGATTTTAATACGCAAAATATACCTAGGTATGTTTGCTGTTGATATAAAGGTTAAACAAATTAAATGAAGTCAACGTTAAATCAAATTATTTACAACATACTATATACAAAAGGGAATAAATCGTAATATCAACAAAGTAAAGTCTATTGTAACCGCACCAAATACTTATAATTTAAAAGAACTGCAGTCTTATTTGGGTATGTTAAATTATTTAATAATTTCATTCCAAATTTATCCTCTGAATTGAAACATTTGTATCATTTACTGAGAAAGGAAAATAAAATTGTTTGGACAGTAAACGCTCAAGAGTGTTTTGAAAATTTAAAGAAATTACTTTTAAATAATAATTTGTTTGAATTGTATAATCCAAATAACCCGATAATAGATATTACTGTTGCAAGTCCTCATGGGAGCAGTTTTATCTCATTTATATTAAAAGTGTTGAGAAACCAGTTTTGTTTGCTTCAGTTACCTTAAGTACATCAGAAAGAAATTATTGTCAAATTCATAGTGAATTAGCATTAGTTGTTATATTTGGAGTAAAAAAATTTTACTAATAATAAAATTGGTAAATTAGAACATACGTACAGCGTGACCCAAAATGACCGAAGGGGTTATGTAAATTATACCTTCTTATTTAAGACATAAAATTTTTTTTATTTTAAATACAGTATATTAATGAAGCATATTTTCAATTTAATTATGAAAAATTATATTTCGCAAGTGTTCACCATTTTCTGTTTCGCTTATTCGTGCTCTTCCCAAAACATTTTCCATAACCTTTAAAAAAACTTCAGGTGTTATATTGTTGGTTTCATCGCGTATATTATTCTTTAATTGCTCTACGGTTGTAGGCTTATAAATATAGATTTTTCCTTTCAAATAACGCAAAAGGAAACAGTCTGGAGCGGTTAAACCCGGTGAACGAGGAGGCCAATTAAAATTGCTTGTACGGGAAATATTTCGTTCACCAAAGATGTCGCGAAAAATTGCTTTTGTATTCCTTGCAGTGCGAATTTTGTATGGAAAAATTCTTATTATATGCAAAAATCTCTGCAACGATCCTCGTGAGAGGGCAAGTTGTGTCGAACGTCTCCTGGTTGACGTTTCGGAATCTTCCCGAATAGTCACCTGCACCCGTTCAATATTATGTGAGTATTTTTTACTTTTCTGGTAAAGTTCGGTAAAATGAGAGTAAACTATAATTTATCTTAATAAGAGACAAAAATCTACACAAGTAAGAAAACGCAAAAAAACATAAAATTTACCACGAAATACCACGTGCATAACAAAAGTGCCCAAATAAATTTTATTTTAGTGATTTTAGACGCTTCATAATATATGAAATGCAAAACATTTGCATCGTGTGGACAAAAATAAATTGAAAAAAAAGTAAAAGCCATTTTTTTATTAAATAAAGTGATAAATATGCACAAATATATGTACTTACAACTACTTCAAGTTTATTTAAAAAATCTTCTTCTTTTTTGAATTTTTTAATAACAACTTTTATCGTTTCTTTGCAAATTTTCTGATTAATTTCTTATTTTCATATGTAAATAAAAAAACAGCCGATAATTTAAAGGGTGGTTAAATTTCAAGGGCCGATGTTGATTTTGAATAAAACACAAACTATTTAGGAAATTATTGTAATTTTATTTTATTATGATATATTGGTATTACTCAATTATGTATGGAACAAAATATCGGCCAAATGGGCGCCGCGACCACGGCGGCACACCTCCATCCGATGGTCCAAATTTTCGATGACCCTGAGGCATAATGGAGGTTCTATGCCGTTAATGTGCCGAATTATCTCATCCTTTAGCTCTTGAATTGTTGCTGGCTTATCGACGTACACCTTTTCTTTCAAATAACCCAAAGAAAAAAGTCCAACGGTGTCAAATCACATGATCTTGGCGGCCAATTGACATCGCCATTACGTGAGATAACACGGCCATTGAATTTGTTGCGCAAAAGAGCCATTGTTTCGTTAGCTGTGTGGCAAGTGACACCGTCCTACCGAAACCACATATCGTCCACATCCATATCTTCCAATTCGGGCCATAAAAAGTTCGTTATCATCTCACGATAGCGAACACCATTCACAGTAACTGCCTGACCGGCCTCATTTTGGAAAAAAATACGGCCCGATGATGCCGCCAGCCCATAAACCGCACCAAACAGTCACTCTTTGTGGGTGCATTGGTTTTTCGACAATCACTCTTGGATTCTCATTCGCCCAAATGCGGCAATTCTGTTTATTGACGAATCCACTGAGGTGAAAATGTGCCTCATCACTGAAGATGATTTTCTTCGAAAATTGATCATCCACTGTTGCCGTGGTCGCGGCGCCCATTTGGCCGATATTTTGTTCCATACATAATTGAGTAATACCAATATATCATAATAAAATAAAATTACAATAATTTCCTAAATAGTTTGTGTTTTATTCAAAATCAACATCGGCCCTTGAAATTTAACCACCCTTTAATTCTAGACCGAACTTACCCAAAGAAAAAGTTTGTGCAACTTTGTACAGAAAATTCAAAATTTTACTCTCTAATTTTATTTCAAAATTGTACAAAAATTGTTATTTGGAACGCTTTTGGGTAAATTTAGAGGATTCCATCTTACACGTAGTTCACTCAAAGATAAGATTGTTGATAAACATTTCTCGCAATTGAACTGATCTAGATTCTGAATATATATAGCCAAATCCATGCGTAATATAACTTCCAATTTATATAGTAGCGCTCTAACAATATTATAACTGTTATTTTTTTCATGAACATTATTTCTCGCTTATTTATTGCTTATTTGTATTTAATTATTCTACACTTATACACTTGTAGTCAACCAACTATATATGGCCCTATGGGCTCGGTTGGTTATTGTTATAAATAAATAAAATAGAATATCTCTTTATATATGATTCTAATTTTAAAATTGTGCTTTTTCTTGAAAAAATATGTGAAATGTATTACTACATACTTTTTTTTTAATCTTGGACCAGCACTCAGGAGATCACCCCTACACATGCGATGCATTGTGCTGGAACTATTGGAAAGGGATAGTAGGAGAAATGATTGGAGGTAAAGCTTCACTACCTTCAACTCTGCTTTTGTACGTTCTTTGTTTTATAGCAGTGTTATAGCGTCTCTGATGTGGAGGAGACGTATTAGATTTTGAAGCTTCGTTTTTAGTAGCCATTTTTAGTAATTATTTTGCTTCTGCTACACAATGCCGACAATGTCTCTTTATGATATTCTTATAAAGTAGATTTTATAAAAGCAATAACTGAGGATGAAAGTATATATATATGTATACATATATATAGATGGGAAGAAAAATCTAAAAATAGAAATATGTATGTATGTAGGTGTAATGAAAAAAGTAAACTGATGGATTGTTATGTTTTTGTTTGTAAATTTTTGGTCTTTTGTTCGGTATTCAACTTCAACTCTCGATTGATTAGTTGAATTTTGAACATAAGAATCTTGAATTTGTAGTCAAAAATTGGGAAAAGTCCACTGGTGATCTAAGTAAGCATTAGCGAAATAGTACTATATGGATATGCTTTCCTTCTCAATTTTTCAGTTTGCTTTTATATAAAAAAATACTTTATGAGAATACCAGAAAGTATGTAATAATACATTCACATATTTTTTCGGGAAAAAGCACAATTTTAAAATTAGAATCATATATGTATAAATAAAATAAAGTTGGGGCAGTTCGGGCAATTTTGTTATGCATTTTAAACTAAATCATGAAAAATAAATTAACTATTATTTGTTCATTGCATTTTAATTTTACTTCATTATTATTTACTTATAAACCAGCTGATTGCTTGTTCTTCTTGCCCAAACTAGCCCGAAGAAAAAGTACGGGCTGTTTCGTGCCAGAAGAAAAAGAATATTACTCTCTCAAAACGGGTCTCATTTACCCAATTTTTGCTTTTTGGTAAGATTGGGCGGTGGCGTGAGTTATATATACAAACCCTCCTAAACCTGACAACATAGAAACATTTTTAAATTCAATTAATAAATAATACTCGTGTGAAAGTGATTAATCTGCAATATTTAAAATTAGTTCATTAAAAGCATTGAATTGCATTCACGGTAATATAAAAACAAAGTAAATTGTTTTTGGGAAATGAAATGCAATCTTGCATTTTGTTAAAGTTTAACAATTTTATGGTTCCCACCAATAAGAATTCCTGGAAGAACAATTTTTTTTTTTTTTTTTTATCTTGGACCAGTGCTCAGGGGCTATCCCTTACATATGCAATGCATTGCACTGGAACTAGAGAGAAGGATAGGGAAGAAATAGACAGGTGGTGAAAGTGGTAGGAAGATAGAGCTTAATTCTTGCACAACTCTGCAGTTGCGTGTAAATTATAAAGCAAAGTTGCGGCGTCTCTGATGTTTTTTGACGCATTATTTTTAAGCTAATGGAGCCATTTTATTTATTATTTTACTTCGCCGACGTTTTATGGCTCAAATACCGACGAAGGAGGGTGCTGTAGCACAGAAAACTCATAAAATTTTTTTTTCTGATTTGACCCGGCTGGAAATCGAACCTGGGTCTTTCTGGTTGCAGAGCCAACACGCTGACTACTCGCCATCAGCACCCTAGCAAATGCAGCACTTTTGCAATAATTTAATTTTAATTAAATCAACCAATCAAAATTAAGCAAACAGAACAATTAAGATGACAAGTTAATAAAAGCTAATTTTAAGTTTTAGTTTTTAGACGACCATCAGACGAATAAAACTCATTTTTTTCAAACCGAAATTGGTGTTTTATTTTTTTTACAAAAATAACCCATCGGTACTTTGAATCGGGCGCCTAATTTAGAGTAAAAAGATACACCTATTGACTCCCCCTAGACTAGCAATAAATAAGTTAACATATATTGCAGCTATGCTATTGCTAATGTGAACCAATCATTTTGAAGGCTTGCAATAATTGTTAATCAATTTTCGCTAACAATTATTTAACTATTCTTTCAATTATACAACGTTAGTCAAAATTCATTACGAATATTTATCTATGTTTGTTATATGGTTTAGAAAAATTAAATAGATTTAAAATCAAATAATAAAATGTGTGTTATATAAGGAAAATACTCTTTAACACAAGTAAAGCAGTGACCAATATTGCACTGATAAGCTATGTACACACGATTGTCAGATTTTACAACATTGTACGATATGGCAATATGGTGGCAATGCACGCACAATGAAAAATTGTCACCGAAGTGTAAATTATCTGTTCAGACTATTGTAAGAAAACTGTACAATTTCATTCTAACACAATAAATTTATCTGTCAACATAAATTGTGTGTAGACACGGTTGTCAAATTATTCTATGGCAAAAGTTGCCAGATGCGATGTTTAACATTGTATCTAAATATTTATGGGCTGCGTTGCCAAAAGGAATATTTATCTGCCAATGCCATTATTATACGGTGCACTAAATTAAGCACATGTGACAATAACAAATTATTGTAAAATGTGCTATTACGTGTCAATGGAAATTAATTGTCAGAGTTGTGACAATATTTTCACACAATTGTCATACAATGCACGAACATTTTATTACAACTTTTCTGTCAATATTGTACTATGTGACAATATTGTGTGCTTACCTTTATTCTGTTGAAGTTTCTGCTTTATTGGTAGGCTAGACGGCGGTTTATTTTTTCAATATTTTAGAGCATAAATCTTTTTTAGTTTTAAAAATTTCTTAAAAATAGCAAAAGGAAACGCAAAATCACCGTTTGGATAAATAAAGAAGTGGTCTTTATATGCCAGTAAAGCAAAAGTAAATATTAAAAACTCGAATAAGTTGTACAAATATAAGAATGTAAATGCACGTTGGCCTGACAATTTCCCGGCTAAATATAAACAATTACTGTTGTGCTTTTCTTTACTTTACCAAAACAAAATTATTAATATATTCTTCTCTAGTTTTAAATTATTATTGTTAAAGCAATTTTTCAAACGGAGAAATACGATTATTTTTAACTTACCAAAGCTACAGGCTACACGACCACCGGCTGTAACCTATTTTACACAAATTTCTATTTTTGCAAACGACAATGCGTAAATATATTAGTGTTGCCAATATAAAAAAGAATATGAAATAAGTGGGAGCTTAAAAATATTTAATTTGTTAATGAGGAAAGACCACCACAAACGTAAAAGACTGTAAATACGTTACTAATCAAAATTTTAAACAAATAAAATGATTTGTTTTAAGTAATTTTATTTTTATAAATTAAAATATTTTTTTGTGACAATATTGAAAATGTATTTCTCCAAGAAACATCTATCCGTTTTCAGCTTTTTACGGTGTAACTGCTATCTTCATAATAGTTACATATGCGGCGAATACAAGGCAACGAATGCATCCATCTACATGTGTAGTCTTTGTAGTTTGTAGCCTGCTGTCGTGAATATGTTTAGTTCATAACTCTCTATGCTAATTACAATTCAGTTAACGGTGTTTTCGCTTTAATTAAGACTTGTGAAAGTATGACTGTATTTGAAAAAAATTAAGAAAATCTTTAACTGAACACACATACATTGTCTATTTTTTTGCATACACTTATTTGACCTTTTTCGAAGCATTTAATTCTTTGGTTTAAACACTAATCGATTTGAGTTACATTTTAATTGTGTTATGAGCACGGTGCATTACGTGATTTAATGGTTCGCAGATGGTTTTTTGTTTGTTTTTACTTCTACTTATGCAATGCATTGCAATGGATTTACTTTGAAAGCGATAGTAAGAGAAGAGACTGGTGGATATCTGAGTCTAAAAAGACAGATAGGCTATACAAGTTAAAAAAAAAATAGGACCAGAAGGCACGAAACTATTAAACCGATTTTCATATCAATATAAATGAAAATAAAATAATGTTCTTTGCTAAGCGCATCACCGGAGAACGGCTCGATAGATATCGATAATTTTTTCCTTTAATTGTTTCATATATTCCCATGATGGTTTTTACGGAAAGACAGAAAGTTGAACCAGAAGGGTGATAGGTGGGAATTTTCTGCCTTCTTAAAACATAGATACATTTGCGTAAATTTTCGAATGTCAATGGTCTAAGTAGTCTCACGTTGACTACAAAACGATAAATTTTCCTGAGTTCAACCCCAGTTTCAAACTCATAAAAACATTTCGCATTTTTTCTGATAAGCATTTCTGTGTCTTTGTGTCAGTTGTTGCCGGAAGGTTTCAGTGGCGAAGGCATAGTCACTGAACAGTGACGGCTTCAGATTTAACCAATCCACAGGCTCATCAGAAGCCCTCCTTCGTCAGTAGGTTTGTAGCACCGGCGAAGTAAAATAATTACTAAAAAAATGGCTACTAAAAACGAAGCTTCAAAATTTAATACGTTTCATCAGACAACACTGCTGTAAAACAAAAAAAAAATATACGAGAAAAGTTTTCCCCGCCCCAAAACTATCGAACTGATTTCCATACAATTTAAAACAATATAGATCTGTGTATGGAAGGACAATGTATGCATATATTATCGCAAATATGACCACGAGTGGGGTCAATGCTTTCCTCGTCGAACTTCTGTAACATATTTTAGTGGCATTTTAAACCAAGAAAAATTTACTATTTAAATTAAATAAATAGCAGAAAGCAATTATTTAACTTGGAAAAAAAATTTTCAATAAAATACAAATAACTACGACTATATAAATCTACTTTTTATTGGAAAGATTTTATTTTTTTCAATTTATATTTTAAATAAATTTATAATTTTGCAAATTTTTTAAACTAAAGCTCAAAAGTAATTTAATAATTTTACATAATTTTAGCTCAAGGAAAAATAACCAATAAATTGGTTTTTATAACAGTAAAGTTGCTGGTATTTTTTCTTTTTAATAGCTGTTTTTTGTTTTTCTAATTTATTATGTTGCCACATTATGCTTGGGTACTAGATAATGTTGCCAAAATATTTATATAAAAAATGCTTTAAATTTTTTTTTTAGTATTAGCATCGACAAAAATAAAACAATTATAATGGATATCCACTGAAGCACATGGCAATTCATATAAAAACTAAAATGAACTTAAAAAAAAAAATGAAAACTTCAGCTTTTTTCTTCCTCATTCTATATTTTGATTCGAAATTTTCGCATATACATACATACGTAACAGAAACCAGGTAGTGGTTGGCTCTATCCATATGCAAAATGTATCATAAATTCTTTTAATTGTGTTAGTTAATCTGTTAAAGGAGTATTCGCTAAATGGCTTAACCGCTTAATTGCATCAAAAACTATGCAATTTTGCAAATTAAATACATTAATTAATTCGTGTGTGCTATTCACGGATTTATTCAATACTAAGACTTCATTTATTTCGTTCCTGTTCTTAATATAAAAAATTCTCACCTTCATTCAGCGACATGTCATATATTGAATTATCGAAATGTATTCGTGGCAGGGTTTTCGATTTGTACTCACCTAGAAAAGAAAACAAATAAAGATTTGATTATTTATGATTCAGGTTTTCAAGTTGCCTAAATATACATATTTTGATTAATCAAAATAAAGTGCTAAATTGAAATTGCAACTCTGTCAGAATAAATTGGAAATAATAACCTTGACAGACTTATGTACATATGTATATTGTCACTTAAAAAAATTATCATGTACTGCAACAATAAATTAAAAAAAAAATTAAACAATTTATATTTACCACTTATTGCAGCAAATTGAGACGTCAGTAATTTAAAAAATCAACTGACTTGGAGACTATAAAAATTTACAAATGTTTTAGATAAGAAAAAAATTATTTTGTAAATTTTATGCAAATTAAACACTAACACTGCATTTATTACAATGAAAATAATTTAAGACAAATTTAAATGGGAAGTTTTTTTGTATGATGACACCATATCGACCCCTGTGCGCGAAATTAACGTATGTTACACTTTTTTCGAAATAGACTTTTTTATGCAAATTGGTTCTAAATCCATTAATTCATCTGCTGATAAAGTATTATAGCGATAATTGTTATAGTCATGGAGATAATACTATATACATTTTAGCGTATGTGACAGTTACTGCTGGCAGACAAATAAAAAAAGAGGAATAAAAACGCTCGCCTGTAAAATTTAGTTTTTGTAACATACGATAATTTCGCGCACAGGGGTCGATATGATAAGGAGTGTTTCATTTATTATACAATTACACAAAGTGCGCTTTAAGGGTGCTTTAGACCATAAGATCTGTCGTATGACATGTCAAATTTTTGTGTAGAAGAGCACAAGTCGGATCGTCTAAACGTAATACGTAATGAATCCATAAGATTTTGAGAGAAAATACGGATGAAAATTTGACAGTCGTATGGCTCTCTTCATTTTTTAAAATTTTTCAAAAACCATCACACACCATTAGATCAGGGATGCATTTTTATGTAAACAAATGTGAGAACGCCAGGGAGAGAAAACTGGTTTCATAAATTTATACCAATTATTAAATTAAAATGTACATTTTAGACCACGACAGCACAATTTTATAAAAATATACGTATATTTTCTAAAAGTACACTAAAAATTTTGACCACGAAAATAACATATTCCAAAGTAATAAAAATATTTTTCAAGGTTATTAAAAAAAAATTCATTTGCACAAGAACTCCATCCCTGGGAAAACAAGCAAACAGATGTAGTTAAATTAAATGAGAATGTTTTCATCTTACTTGATTTTATCGATACCAATGGTGTAAAAGCCAGAAAACAACCATTCGATTTTTACTCTCTTTTTTTGAAATACGGATGAAATTTCATTTTATTTTCTCGCTCATTTTACGTACGACAAATCTTATGGTCTAAAGCACCCTTTACTACGAAAAGGTTTCTTTCATTAGGGGACTCATGAAAACGCTTAAAATTGCCATTTGTGCAATTGGGCAAGTTTGCGAGACCTATTTCATGAAGCCCTTTTTCAATTGTTGTGCAATTTTAAACAGTTAATCTCAAAGTAAACAAAAGCAGCTGACTTATTCAATGCACAATTAAGCTGTGCAAGTTTACGAGACTAAATTGTTGGGTAAATTTACGAGATTTGTGTAAATGAATTTTCAAACAAATTTTGACAGTTCATTTACGAGAGCGTAAACTTGCACACTTTGCGCAGTTTACGAGACTTTTACACGTTTTCATGAGGATCCTTAATATGTTCTTGTTATCCAAATAAAAAAACATTTTATAGTACTATTAGCGAAAAGTGCGCCACTGAGTGAATTGAGCGAACACAAAGTCAGTACTTTCTTAATGTCAACTTCACTCTTTTTTCAGCCGAACTTGATGTTTTCTGTTACACAAACGAGACTATCACGATCTTTCAGAATCAATATATACATCTCTTGAATGTATTAAATACTTTTATAATAATGATCTGTTAGCGATGTTGTCGTTCTTCTAAAACCTTATACTTCATAAAAAACACAATACGCAGATTCGAAGAAATCCCCCATACATGCTTGAATCGATTCTGTTTTTTTTAACAAAGAAAAAAGTAATAAAAAAATACAACATGTGATCAAAACGCCATAATTCTTTATAAAAATATAAAGAAATAAATATCTATACAACGCCACTTGACACTTGTCTCTGCCGTTTAATAACCATATGGATGAAATGAAACGGTCAGTAGGGCATTGAAGTTTCCAACAACAATGAGAGATGTATTGACTTTTTTTTATCGTAAAAACAAGTCGATGATGAAATTAATTTAGGCAAAATTTGTGACAAGAAAAGATCATCATATAAATACAGAATATGAAATTGATCGATTTACTGGTACATGCAGATATGCGGTAGCAAATAATGGAGGGAGGTGGGGTCCTATTCACACACGGATCGCTATCCGCCTCAAGAACGTGGAAAGTAATTGCTTCGGTTTTTTAAGGGCATAATTCGTCGGAGCTGCTTTCGCAGCGAAAATGTTAGCGGTCCGACTTCAATTGGGCACACATTATGGCTTTTAGCAGGTCGTATCGAAGAGAGGGGTATAGTATGGCGACACGCTGAAATGTTTTGACAGCAACTGGACATTTGTTCTTATGAGCCAACCCCAAATTATTGATCGCACCAGTTATCACACAATTTGGAATTATTAGGCTATTTTTATGAGAATTTGCATCAGTTGTCACGAGTTGAATAGTTATTAGGAATTAGTGCTTTTTATTTTTTAAATATTTTTCGAAATATAATTAGTTGCTGCACTAAGCTTTCAGTTTTTGTAGAGACATGTCTACACATTTATTCCCTTATAAACTCACTCTTGTAAATTTAAAACCACATACTGCGACTAACTTTGCTACAGTGTAACATAAATCATCCTTTTTTCAGACTAAATATCTAAAGAAACTTGTATTTTGTTTCTTGCTTCTGATTTCTGGTCTTGTTCAAATTGTGCAATAATCTTCTGGTATTCTGTCCTTTACAAGAAATTATTTTCGAACATAGTGCACCTATCGCTGTTTCGTCATGTTTCCTTTTAAAATCCCCCCATACAATTGATGTGTCCATCTAGAATAGATATATTAAATACATAATTTTATTTTTACCTTCGAAAAACCCTATTAGCAATACACTGCCAAACCTATGTAAGACTAGTAAACGAATAATATCGAGCAAATGTCGAAAAACGTAGCCGTATGATTATAAAATTGTTCCGAAATAATTTTTTGATGTAATGATAAAAATTTAACACACAAACCAAAAGCAGAACAAAAAATTTTATTTATAAGAAAATTATAGCCAAAAAACATAAGAGTATTATTTTTGAGCCACCATTTTAAAGGTGTTTGGTCAACCGAGGTTGTATGGTAACGGCTGTTACAATAATCAGAATACTCAAAATTGCATCAAACACGAAGGATACTTCAAATTGGAAGAGTATTTAATTGTTGTCTTAGCACTCTTATACTACGGTTTTAAGAGATTATCATCGCCATGCATACAGATGAGTCACACGCTCAGCAGTCTTCGTTCTAACATTTACTACCCAGCAATCCGGTTACTCATTACAAATTGAAATCCATCCGATTGTATAATATTATGTCAATAGGGAAAATAAAACGAAAATAGTTAAGCCCTTACAACTCGCATCTGATTCAGATTTTTCTTTTTCCCATCCAATTGTAAAGTTAAATGTTTATTAGAAATGAAGATCAAAACAAACACAAATAAAAATTTTGCATCGCATTACCATCTGATTTGGATGGCTTTGTAATGTATCATATTGTCATTTCGTTTTAATTATGAATTTTGTTCATTTTTCTGAAGTAATTTTTCCGTTATTCTTTCTTTTTCATTTTTATTATTATTCCAAAGTAAAATTTGTATCAAGTTCATAAGTGTTTTTAAAAGTGAAGTGTTGGCGGCATTTTTTGTGGTAATATAGTTATAAATTATTAAATAAAAATAATTAAAAAAGGTAAGTGACTGTTTTATTTTTATTTATGTGTTAATTTATATACATATGTATACATGTATACAATCGGATGGCTTTCAGTTTGTAATGAGTAACCGGACTGCTGGGTTTGTATTGCTCCGTTAAAATTATATTACTTAAGTTGATGGCGTAATTTGTATTTTTGTCATCACGTCTACTTTTCCTCTTCAAAATATTTTTTTGCTTTTTTTGTTTGTATAATTGCAATTATATTCAATTAAGTTTTGCAAATAAGCAACCTGCTGAATAGAAAATACATACAAAATTATTTTAGAATAATTCGGTCAAGCGTGATTAAGTGTCGGCCGTTTGCAACAGAGTAGAATGGCAACAGCTTAAAATGATTCATTTCACCTATTTGTCTATAATTTGCAACCCTATCCACTCTTTTGCAAACGACAGCAGCATTTGTCATTCATATTCATTTGATCGTAGGCCGATGTCGACAAGGATCGCGACGGTGAGGCAGAATATGGATGATTCTTTGAATAGTAACCTCAGAAAAATATCGCAATGGAGTCACGCGACCAGGGTCGATTTCAACGCTCAAAAGACCCAATTTTGCATTCTTACATACCGCATTAAAAATGTTTCCATTTTTATTTCGTTTAGAAAAATGAGCTTGAATAAAGTGATTTTTTGAACTGAATTTCTTCAGAGGATTAGTGGCCATTGTGGAAAAATGGACAATACTACACATATCCCACTATATACAAATGGTGCATCAGTGGGTCCTGTAACGTGCAGAAAAGGTCGTATTACCCAAATAATTTTGGGAGTTTAGAAAAATGAGCTTGAATAAAGTGATTTTTTGAACTGAATTTCTTCAGAGGATTAGTGGCCATTGTGGAAAAATGGACAATACTACACTTATCCCACTATATACAAATGGTGCATCAGTGGGTCCTGTAACGTGCAGAAAAGGTCGTATTACCCAAATAATTTTGGGAGTTTAAAAAAATTAGCTGTAGTAATCTTCTTAAGTATACTGCTTCCTTTGCTGCATTTGATATAGACATATATTCAGCTTCTGTACTGCTTAATGCTGTTGTGGATTGTTTTTTCGACTCCCAAGATATTGCACAATTTCCAAGATAAAATATGTATCCATTATGTGACTTTCTGTCAGTTTTACATCCACCCCAGTCTGCATCAGCATAACCGATTAACTCTTGATTACTTTTGCAAAATTTTAATTTAAGATTTTGAGTTCCTTTCAAATATCTAAGAACTTGTTTTGCCGCTTTAAAATGTTCTACATGTGGATTAGTATTTCTTTGTGCTAATTTATTTACAGAATATAATATATCTGGCCTTGTCGTTAAAGATAAATATAATAAAGAGCCAATAAGTGATTGATATAATGTGCTATCAACCTCTTCACATTTTTCATTGCATTTTGTTTGAAAATTTGGTTCTAGTGGAACTGATGATGTTTTACAATTTTCCATATTGTATTGTTGTAACAAATCTTTAATATAATTTTCCTGACAGATATTTATATCTCCAGTTTCACCGTTACGTTCAACTTTCATCCCCAAAAAATGTTCCAATAAACCTTTATCTGATACTTCAAATTTCTTACTAATTTGAGACTTGAATTTTAATATTTCTGCTTTATTTTTACATCCAACTATTATATCGTCGACGTAAACTGCGACTACAATCAATTCTTTGTCTTGTATTTTTTTATATAAACACGGTTCATTTTTGCAACTTTCAAATCCCATCTTACATAAAACTTCATTTAATTTAAAATTCCATGCTCTCCCGGATTGCTCAAGACCATAAAGAGATTTGTGCAGACGTAACACTTTATTTGGATACCTTTTGTTTTCAAAACCTTGAGGCTGTTGCATGTAAATTTCATCATATAAATCTCCATTCAGGTATGCTGAAGTTACATCTATTTGGTGCAAATGCATTTTGTGCTCAACTGCTAATGCCAAAATCATTCTTATCGTTTCGTATCTTATAACAGGGGAAAAAGTTTCTTCGTAATTTATGCCGTATTTTTGACTACAGCCTTTGGCGACCAACCTTGCCTTAAACCTTTCAATTTCACCTTCACTATTTTTCTTTAAAGTGTATACCCACTTACTTTTAATAGTTTTATGACCTGCTGGTAAATCAACTAATGACCATGTCTCTTTTTGTTCCAACAAAGACATTTCTTTTTTCATAGCTTCTCTCCATTTTTCACTTTCACGACTGGATAATGCCTTTTCTAAAGTTTTTGGAACTTGCTCCTTCACTGCATTATTCAGTTGTTGATATATTTTTCTTGGACGACCTGGCCTACCATTACTAAAAATTTTAGGTCTACCTGGCCCACGTTTACCTTTTTCATTTGTTTCTACAACCTCATCAAGTGAAATATCGCTATTTACTGATCTTACAATGCTATACTCTAAATCTTCTTGATTTGAGGTATTATTTGTCTCAAATTGTTCATCGACATCTTTCTTATTTACAATCGCTTCGAAATCCATAAAATTCTGAATGTTATCATTAATTTCTTTACAGGGTAATTTATATTCATTAAATAAAACATTGCGTCTTTCAATAACTTCTCGTGTTTTCTTATCATATAAGCGATATGCTTTTGATACTCTAGAATAACCAACCATCATCATATTTGCACCCTTTGATTCAAATTTTCCTCTTCTTTTATTCAAAACTACTGCATTTGTACCAAAAATTTTAAAATGATTTACACATGGCTTACGACCCGTCCATATTTCATAAGGCGTTTTTCCATCGAGACTTTTTGATGGAGATCTATTACGTAAATAAACTGCTGTTGCTACAGCTTCAGCCCATAAATCTTGTTTTAAACCAGCATCGACTAACATACAACGAGCCATTTCTACTATTGTTCTATTAAACCTTTCCGCTACCCCATTCTGTTGCGGCGTATAAGGTACCGTTAACTGACGTTGAATTCCGCATTGCTCCAAATAATTATTAAAATCTTTATTAATATATTCTCCTCCATTATCACTACGAATACATTTTATTTTACGATTTGTATGACGTTCTACTAATTCTTTGAAATTTTTAAATTTTTCAAATACCTCGCTTTTGTATTTTAAAAAATAAACAAAAACTTTTCTTGACTTGTCATCTATGAATGTGAGGAAATACTTTGAACCTCCAACTGAATCTATTTTCATAGGACCACAAACATCCGAGTGTATTAAATCTAACAACTCACCAGATTTACTTTCAGATTTCTTCGGGAATTTTATAGCATGAATTTTGCTAACCATACATATTTCGCACGGATCTTGATGTTTCTGCGTCAAATTTATACCATTCACCATATTTTTCTTCGACAATTCAAACAGGCTTTCATAGTTCAAATGTCCATATCGACGATGCCAAGTTTCATTAATGGATTGTAAAACACATAATTTCTCGTTCGGTATTTTTATTTTAAATTGGAACAAATTTTCTTCTTTACGGGCTTTTAAAACTATTTCACCGTAAGCATCAGTAAATATTGCACCCTTATTATTAAATTTGATTTTGCCACCATACTGTACGACCTTATTGACAGATAAAAAATTTCCATTCAGATCTGAGGAATATAAAACATCTTTTAGTACAATTTTATTATTATTTATAAACAGATTGACTGTTCCTATTCCTTCAGCAGCAATTGATTTTCTATTTGCCAACATTATATTATCACTGCATCTGTCTAATTTACAAAATAAATTTCGATTTGCACACATGTGACTTGTAGCACCGCTATCAATGTACCATGTCGATGTTTGTGTATTTCTTTTTTCAGAATTCGCCATTGCAATCAAAGAGTAAGTTTTTTCTTGATTACGTTTTTCGTTGCACCTATTTGCATAATGCCCTTTCTTACCACATATGAAGCAATTTCCCTTTTTAACATTCAAATTATTATTACCTTTCTTGTAACCTGTTTCTCTTTTTTCTGCACCAAAAGCTTGTTCAATCGTAGATGATTTGTTTTGTTGATTTCGACGTTCATACTCTTCAAGAAGTTTAACCTTTAGCATTCCTAACGCTGGTAGAGAATTCCTCGTTTCTATGGCAATAACGAAGTTTTCAAACTCTCTCGGAAGACTTGACAATAAAATGACTACCAATAATTCTTCTTGAATACTAATTCCAACATCGGCTAATTTCTCCGTAATTTCACAAAAACTGTTTAAATATTCGGCCATATCTTTGCTGTCTTTCATGTTCAAACTTAACATCTTTTTATATAAGCTAACCTTTTGCATCGGACCACTCGGCTTGTAAACTTCCTTAAGTTTAATCCAGGCATCTTTAGATTTGTTAATGTTTTTAATATGGTTCAACTGGTTAGACTTAACACTTAATAAAATTGTTGCGAGCGTTTTTTCATCATTACTCTTCCACTCCAAAATTTTATCACGACTCCAGGTTGAATCTGCTTCTTCTTCGCCACTTGCATACTTCCAAAAACCAGAATGAATAAGGATACTTCTCATATGAATACTCCATGTTTCGTAATTCCTTTCATCTAGCTTTTCTATCTGATATAATGACGACGATGCCATTTTTTCTTTTTAAATCTTGCAATAAAAATTCAACAACTTCCAAATCGTATGTCTGGGCCCATAACCTATTGAAATGTAGTTGTGGTGATGCAAACCCTTTCTAGTAATTCCACAAAGTTCTTATATAAAAAGCAATGTACAAAACACAATGTACATGTATGACTTTTATTGATGACAAATTCTTTTAAACTATATATAAAATATTTCTACAAAGTGACACAACATAAAAAATATTTCAAAGCCAACTATGTGAATATACATGTTGAATAAGCAAAGTGTTAATGCTCAAATTATATTTCCAACATATCCCACTATATACAAATGGTGCATCAGTGGGTCCTGTAACGTGCAGAAAAGGTCGTATTACCCAAATAATTTTGGGAGTTTAGAAAAATGAGCTTGAATAAAGTGATTTTTTGTACTGAATTTCTTTAGGGGATCATTGGCCATCGTGGAAAAATGGACAATACTACACATATCCCACTATATACAAATGGTGCATCAGTGGGTCCTGTAACGTGCAGAAAAGGTCGTATTACCCAAATAATTTTGGGAGTTTAGAAAAATGAGCTTGAATAAAGTAATTTTTTGAACTGAATTTCTTCAGGGGATTAGTGGCCATTGTGGAAAAATGGACAATACTACACGTATCCCACTATATACAAATGGTGCATCAGTGGCTCCTGTAACGTGCAGAAAAGGTCGAATTACCCAAATAATTTTGGGAGTTTAGAAAAATGAGCTTGAATAAAGTGATTTTTTGAACTGAATTTCTTCAGGGGATTAGTGGCCAGTGTGGAAAAATGGACAATACTACACATATCCCACTATATACAAATGGTGCATCAGTGGGTCCTGTAACGTGCAGAAAAGGTCGTATTACCCAAATAATTTTGGGAGTTTAGAAAAATGAGCTTGAATAAAGTGATTTTTTGAACTGAATTTCTTCAGGGGATTAGTGGCCAGTGTGGAAAAATGGACAATACTACACATATCCCACTATATACAAATGGTGCATCAGTGGGTCCTGTAACGTGCAGAAAAGGTCGTATTACCCAAATAATTTTGGGAGTTTAAAAAAATTAGCTTTTGATTTTTTTAACTGAATTTCTTCAGAAGATTAGTGGCCATTGTGGAGAAATGGACAATACTACACATATCCCACTATATACAAATGGTGCATCAGTGGGTCCTGTATCGTGTAGAAAAGGTCGTATTACCCAAATAATTTTGGGAGTTTAGAAAAATGAGCTTGAATAGTGATTTTTTGAACTGTACATATGTATGTACATAATTTAATTTTTTACCTAAATCCAAATATGGCATTCGGTACATTAACATTTCAAATATGAACAATGGAAAAATTTAAAAAATATGTTATTAAAGACAGCTCAATAAATGCATTCAATTCGTTCTGTTAAGAACCAGCCGAATGACGCCTTCAGCGAATGCTACACGATCAATGTTCATATAAGGATTAGTGTGACTATTCTTTATAAATTAACGCACGTGTAGCATTCGCTTAAGGCGTCATTCGGGTGCTTAAAGGAAAAAAAGGCACAGCAAAAGACTAGCAGAACGAATTGAGAGAATAATTATATACAGTTATAATTCGTTATTAAAACAGCGTTACCATATATTTTTTTAACAAAATTTTTTATGTAAAAAAAAAAACTTCAGTTTTCAACAAAAGTGGACAAATAATGAAAAAAAACACAAAAATATATATTTTGAATTAATTTTTATTCAAAGAAAGACAAACAAGAAAAGTTGAACAACAACAACTTATATATTAACTGAATTTATTTTGGGAATATTTATTCTCGATTGATTAGCTGAATTTTAAACATTTAAGTCTTGGGTTTGTATTCAGAAATTAGGAAAAATCCACTGATAAGCTTTGTAAGCATTAGCGAAATGGTACTATATAGATATGCTTTCCTCCTCAGTTATTGAGTTTGCTTTTGTAAAAAAAATACTTTATGAGAATATCATAAAGTATGTAATAATACATTTGACATATTTTTTTGGGAAAAAGCACAATTTTAAAAATTAGAATCATAACAACAACTTATTCTTCCCACTATTTTGAGCAGATCCCCATTTTTTTTTAAATTTTGTGGGACCCTCCGATGAGCTTGTAGCGTATTCTACGCTATTTTCTCCACTTGCATTGCTGCTTAAAAATAATAACACCAAAAACTAAAAATTTTCCATTATACATTATTATTGAAGCTCATTTTTCTAAACTCCCAAAATTATTTCGGTAATACGACCTTTTCTGCACGTTACAGGACCCACTGATGCACCATTTGTATATAGTGGGATATGTGTAGTATTGTCCATTTTTCCACACTGGCCACTAATCTCCTGAAGAAATTCAGTTCAAAAAATCACTTTATTCAAGCTCATTTTTCTAAACTCCCAAAATTATTTGGGTAATACGACCTTTTCTGCACGTTACAGGACCCACTGATGCACCATTTGTATATAGTGGGATACATCTGGATGTCACCACATTTCCGGAATAAACTATTATTATCACACTTTCATCGAATGTAGTACCGCTGTTAAGTGGTTAACAGTGCTCTGCTAAGTAGAAAAAGAGCTCCGCTAAAATTAATGGTTTGTGTCTTGGGTTTTAAATTTAAATTTATCTTCACACACATGATCTAGGCGGCCAATTCTGGTCTCCAAAACGCGAAATAACACGACCGGGAAATGACTGATGCAGCAATTGAATTGTTTCTCTGGCTGTATGACATGTGGCGCCGTCTTGTTGAAACCACATGCCCTCCACATTCATTTCTTCAATTCTAGGCACGAAAAAACTGGTTATCATTTCACGACACCGAACACCATTGACTGTTTGCGCTTGACCTGCCTCATTATCATAAAAAAAAGGACCAATGATTCCTCCAGCCCAAAATCCACACCACACAGTGACACTTTGAGGATGCATTTGCTTCTCGTGAATCACTCGAGGATTTTCCTCACCCCAAATGCGACAATTCTGCCTATATGGCTGTATGGCATGTGGCGCCGTCTTGTTGAAACCACATGTCTGTCAATTGAACTTTGTATGCATGAAGATGCAAATCTTTCGTCGAAATTTGCTGCAGAGTGGATTTGGAGACACCAATTTGCTGAGCTCGGTGTCAAATTGAGGTGGATGGAGTTTGAGCGACATCATCACGTACAGCTGCGACATTTTCGGTCGATCGACCTGGTCGAAGGCGCGTTGTTGTCTTTACATCACTAACAGACCCAGTTTCGGCAAATTTATCCATTAATCTCTTTACAGTTGAATCTTTTGGAGCATTATTGTGACCCCAAATTGATCGCAATTTGCGAACTGTAGCCGCAAAACTTTCATCATTTTGGTAAAACAATTTCACAATGAGAATGCGTTGTTCATTCGTGTAGCACTCCATTTTTACTAACCTCGTACCTTCTACTAGCAAACAATAACAATTGTTCACATGTCAAACAATGACACTTCGAATGCGCCAAATTTAAATCTTGCGTTCTTGTTGGGACACCCTTTATATTAAAAAGTCGATTTATTCTAGTTTTTCCACTTGTTTTATCATTTCAATATCAATGTCTTTTTCCTATCAGCTGAATGAATTTTTTTAAATAGCACATTAAATTATGACAGGCAGTCATATTTTTTCGTATTATTATTTTAAAACATGACTTTATGCTTTCCATTTGAATCCCCCATTAGATTAAAATAAACCAGTCTTTTTAAATAATTTATTTGTGATTTCTTTGTAAGGCTAATTTAGAAAATCCGAGATTAGGATCATCATGACTAAGCCATTCAGTCTGCCTTTTGTCATTGTTGATCTGAGACATATTTTAGTCCGACGAAGGGTAGAAAGTTACCTCTGATTCGTAGCATTACTGAAAGACATTGAAACAACAATTTTAAACATTTTTCTTAGATTTGGATAAATAAGTATATTCATAATTTATTAGTGCATCAAAAACATTGTCTCTTAGATTTTTTATATATTTTAAATTTTTTTTACCAGTTGTTTATCGATTTTATCAAACTTAATCTATTCATCAGCTATTTGTTATATTAAGTTTTGTATCTGTACATGAGCTTGCTACACTTTGAGGTAGAAACTTAGGTATGTTTAGGTGTGTTCTGAGATGTTCAAAAATAAATATGACTATTTCGTTAAAATCGTGACTTTTCAATTTGAATTTTACTGTCACTTTGTGAAAAATTACATTAAATTGCTTTTGAGATTTTTTTCCTCCTCAAGACATATTAGTATATTTTTTATAAAGCTGGATCCATTTTAAAGGATATTCTGCTCTATATTTCGGTTGGGATGATTATATTTAAAAAATTGGTTGCTTCCTTAAGGCCCGTTCAGACTATTATACTTTGTATTAATACTTGTCAAAAATTCAAATAATACGTGCAAGTGTGATAGCAAAGACTATAAATATATAAAGATATTGCACGTAGAACATTGAATAAAAACAAAAATTGTTTGCGTTTATAGATGCTGTGGGTGTGGATGCTGTGTATTTATAGTCTTTGGTGATAGTGTGAAGTGCAAAAAGTTATGAAAACCACAAGTATTACGATAAACAATTGACATCCCATAATACATTCTAATTTTTTGAAAATTTTCTAAACGATAATACTTTTCATCTGATTAAAATTCACAAGCCATCTGTTCCGCCGCCGGTGGCGTGCCGTCCATTTTTTGTTATTTTTTTCTTCATATAAAGGCCCAACATTTTTAATATTTTAATCGCATAGAAATATATTTCGTCTTAAAAGCTTTTTTAATATTATTCATTTGATTTATTTCCTTTATCTAAATCGAATATTTTAACTGCTGCATACTTTCAAGAGGTGGCACGTTTGCCATCTACGTAAAAAAACCTGCCGCCGTTAGTCAATAATAATAATTCAATATGCGCATGCGGCTTGTGTTTCTTTATTATAGCTAAAGCCATCAAAACTCCCACAAATTTACATTTATTTCTTTTTTGAAATAACATGACTTTTCCTTTTTTTAATTTTAAAACACTTTTGTTTATTAAAAATTGTTTTCTCAACTTCTGTTTTTTTTTTGTATTTTCTCTCTATTTCAATTGTGATGGTGTGAATACAAAATGTCAGTTTCCGTTAGATTTTTTGACAGTCGCAATAAATGTATTTAGATTTCTGTATCGTAAAATGTTATGAAAGTCTTAATACTTGTATAATAGTCTGAATGGCCCTTTAATAAAAGATACAACATTTTGTATTATTGGCACTGCGTAGCCTTTTGAGCCAAATTGAGTTTTTTTAATTTATTGGAATGCAAAGCGTTTGTTTTACTTCGCGGTTTCCAAAATTCTTTTAATTTTCTGCTAGCATCACAGGACAACCATCTGTTTCAACTCCTACACAAAGATTTAAGCCGAGACGAAAATTTTCCATAGCGCTGAGATCTATTGAAGATATTGCTTTCGCAACAATTGACACTTCAACGTCATCATCCTTAAAGTCTCTTCAAATGCGTCTTAATTAACTCAATTTTTTTATACATTGAAACATCTTAAAGCTAAGGAAACTTGAATTTTTCGCGACAAAGCCGAGCTTACATCAAAAATTATTTAATAGAATTTATACTCATGACTACTTTTGGGAATTGTTTCTAAAAGGAGACTACGACAACTTCTACTTTGTGTTATATTTTTTTTTTTTTGCTTGGACCGGCACTACACATGCGATGCATTGTGCTGGAACTAGGAAATTAGGTTATGGGAAGGAGGATAGAGGGAGTAGTGTTTATTGACATTTGATTTAAATCTTCCCATGCTAAAAGTGACAGGAAACACCTCTGCGGGTAGTACATTCCACATACGTGCCGTTCGGCCAAAAAACGAATTTTCCCTGTAATGCGTAGTGCGAGTCGCCCTCAAATCGACCACAAATTGATGCGCTCTTAATGATGATTGCGTCGTGCGCGTGAATAACCGGGTTTCGGGAACAAGTTCCCTGATTTCATTAGAAGACATCACATTATAGTAACGATAGAACAACGAAACGCACCCCACGTTGCGACGATGCTCAAGAGAGTCAATAGAGTTGGCTACCCTACTGTCTCCTATGAGTTTCTTCGCCCTTTCGAGTAAGTTCAAAATAGTCTTTGAAGCACCGGCCCACACATGAGAGTTGTATTCCATTTTCGGTCGGATGTAGGTGGTATAAATAGTGAGGAGATCAGATGGGGTGAAGTATGTCTTACACCGCCTTAAAAAGCCTAGGCACTTGAATGCTTCCTTTGAGACCTGAAAAATGTGCTCAGTCCATCGGACATCACACTGAATTTTCATGCCAAGAACATCAAGAGCTTCTGATTCCTCAATGTTTATGGCACCCATTTTTACAGATGAGGCAGCGTGATCGTGCATACGGCGGTGTGTTAGCATGCAGCATTGGGTCTTTTGGGAATTGAAATCGACCCTGTTCGCGTGACCCCATTCCAATATTCTCGTGAGGTCACCTGTTAGCGAATCATTCATATTCTGCCGCGTCGCCGCGATCATAGTTGATGTCGGCCTACGATCAAATGAATATGAATGGTAGATACTGCTGTCATCTGCGAAAGTGTGGATAGGGTTTGAGGTATGACATAGGAGGTCATTAAGAAAAATAAGAAATAGGGTAGGAGAAAGAATAGAGCCTTGTGGTACCCCTGAATTGATCTTGAACTCGTTAGATGAGATCCCGTCTATAACAACTCTTATAGCGCGATCCCTGAGAAAGCTCGATATAAATCGAGAGAAGATATCGCCGACACCAAAAGCAATAAGTTTGGACAAGAGTGCTCCATGCCACACTCTGTCAAATGCTTTTGAAATATCTAGAGCCACTACCTTACTTTCGCCAAAATGGTGGATGGATCGACACCATTTTTCCGAGAGGAAGGCTAATAAATCACCCGTGAAACGTCCTCCACGGAAGCCATATTGCCGGTCGTTAAGTAAGCTATTGGACTCCAGATATTTCATAAGATGGAAATTTAGCATACTCTCCATTACTTTAGAAATGGTAGAGCATATTGCGATTGGGCGATAATTTTCAGGGTTGCTTGCCTCTCCCTTCTTGGGGATCGGCGTAACATTTGCAACTTTCCAGCACGACGGAAATTCGCCTGCATGATATAGGGTGCTGAAAAGGATTGCCAGAGGACGCGATAACGTCGAAGAGCACTGCTTCAAGACCAGTGCCGGAATTCCATCCGGGCCAGGAGACTTATTTATGTTGAGGTCCGATAAAACCCTTTTAACTGCACGAGCCCGAAAGTATATCTTTGGCATAGTTACGGATACACGCTCGGATGCGGGCAGTGGTTGATTGCTTTCCGGCAGGTGAGAATTGCCTGCAAACATTTCAGCAAGGAGGTTAGCCTTTTCAACCGGGTCAGTGAATATTTGATCAGCCTTTAAAAGAGACGGAATAGAAGAACTAGCATTTCCCTTAACTCTTTTAACGAATGACCAAAAGCTTTTACTTCCCCGTGGACGTGCACGTCTTAGCACTTTGGCACACGAAGATCTCGCCCTTTTGCGCATCATATCAGTGTCTGCGTTTTTATCATTCCGCCAGACACTAAATGCTTCCTCTCTGGATCTGACTGCAAGTCTGCACGTCTGATTAAACCAAGACTTTGGTCTAGGCCTAATCGAAATTTGCTTCGATGGTATGAACGTTTTCATACCAAGCATTATTATATTTTGGACCATTTTAGCTATGGCATTGACATCCTTGTCTAGGAAGCAGAGCCTCCAATTGAAATGCCGAAAGAAATCGTTGAGCTCAGCCCAACGTGCCTTTTCGTAAATATATTTCAAACGTTTCATAGCTGGCGGTGAAACGCCTCGAAGTTCCGCAAACGAAAAGGAGGCAGAAATGGTGCAATGATCCGAATTACCGAGAGGTGCGCTAATGTTCATTTCATACTTTTCAGGGTGTGAAGTGAGAAAAAGGTCGAGGGTGTTGTGTTGGTGCCCGTCAACACATGAAATATGTGTTGGTTCATTCACTAATTGCGCAAGGTGATTGTGCGCTGCGAATAGCTCAGCATATTGGCCTTCTGGAGTTGTATTGCTCGAATGGCGGAGCCACGATAAATTATGGACATTGAAATCGCCAGCAATAACGATTTCACTGTTCGGGTAATTTTCGAGGATCCCCGATATATTGTCGGAAAGGGCATCGAAGTTCTGTATAGTTTTCTCCCTTTCCGTGTTTGGGCTTCTGTAAAGAAACCCAAAGTGCAGAAGATGTGCCCTGATTTTGAATTTAGCCCAAAGACAGCTAAACTCGGGATCATGCGTGTCTAAAGATTGCTGGCCCTGGTACACAACTTCATTGCGTATATAAATTGCAAGGCCCCTGTGTAGATAGAAAAGAGATAGGAGGTGATACCCAGGTATGTGAAAATCCTGTGGGTCAGCATTCTCAGACACCTGGGTTTCACTTAAGGCGAAAACATCCGGACGATAGAGACAAACGTGAGCATAGACAGAGAAGAAATTTGCCCTTAGACCACGTATGTTGCAGAAGTCAATTCTAAATCGGCCTGTCATGATTAACGCGAGAAAACCTAAATAAAATGTCTATCTTTTGTATTGTAGTTGCCACTGAGCTAATCGCTGCTTGAACGACTGCGGTGATCAGTGTTACTCCTTCATCACCAAACAGTCTAGCAGTAATCAACACCAATGGCACCAACAATGCAAAAGATTTAGTCGGGTATGGTATTAATTAGGGAATTACCACAATGACACGAAAAAAGGCCACGAAAGACCTCATCCGGTCACCGTGACCCGAAGTGACAGCACTTGTTGGTAGTGTCAGCACTGATTTTTATTTCTCGCCCGTCACTGGTATAGCGGTTTTTTTTTCTCCTCAGTTATTCCACCGTTTAATTTGTTATAGTTTCTTGTATTTTATTTGTTGTATTAAAGTTTATTGTTTTTTTATTTGTTAATGTAAGTTGATCAAATTTGTTTTTTTTTTTAAGTTTATTTTGTTTCGTTTTTTGTCACTAAGTTGTTTGATTTTTATTTTTTATTTATTTTAAATTTTTTTTTTTCCATTTGTATTTTTCTTTTTTTAATTTATTTCGTTCTAACTGTTTTAATTAAATTGAAGACCGAACAGCGGACCAAAAGAAGATAAGTGTATACCGGTCGAACTAATAAAATATATGTTAGATTAGTAAGGGGATATGCTACCAATGCCTTTAAACTTATATTTTTCTGATATCCTCCTTCATTTCGTACAATATTTTTTGACATCGGATGAATCCGAATGTTAGCACATGCTCGCCAATAGTTTGCTTTTCGCATATATGCCATATGCCATATGAAAAATCGTGCAAATCGAAAATCGGGAAAGAATTTCACTGAAATACATTTTCTTAAGAAGTTATACATGTATCTTTACCATTAAATATAAAATATCAAAAATAAATTATTTATCAGATGTGTCACAGAACAAAAAATTCGTATGATGCAAGGGATAACTGTACGTTTTCGTTTGAATATTGAAAAAGTGCAATCAATGTTTTAAAAGAACCATTAATAAGTTGTGTTTGAGTATGTAATAAAAAATGCAATCTATGTTTTAAAAGAACCATTAATAAGTTGTGTATGTATACATATGTTTTGCCCTAAAGACTTTTACCCAATTTTAATAATAACAAAAAAAAATCGTGTAAAACGAGGAAAGTTTTAAATTCCTTAGTTTACAAGAAAAGCGAAAATGTCGTGTTCATACTCGCACGTTAAGAGTTATTTAAGGTTTAGCTTTTAATATTTCACTTTATAAAAGTTAATAACTTTGGAGAAGCCAAAAAAAAAAGATTTTGTATTGTAAAAAATTTGAATAAATGAAGGCACCCAATTCAATGGAATTTTGGTGAATTATTTTTATTTACCTACAATGGCAACCTTACAGCGTTTCAAGTGAAACATACAGTCTAAGAAAAAAGTCGAAATACACGTCCTAATTTTTGAGTTTTAGGAAGTTTGTAAAGAAAATGTAAAAAACATGTATGACAATATTTAGGGCACCAATAAGTAAGTTTATTTATAAAATAAAAATGCAATTCATAAATACTGTAAACACAGTAATAACAAAAACTTTAAAAAATCGTAGGAAAAAAGTATACATACAGTGTGGTAACTCCACGTAGTAAATGGAAAATTAAGAACAAAAGCAGGAAAACAACCGTTATTTTTTGTTTTAATTGCTTTTACAAGCACTATATTCATTTTAATTGAGAAAGTGATATCTTAAGAAGACAATATTTAAACTTTAATCGTAGAAAATGGAAAAAAGAAAAGAGATAGAGATTTCAGTTAGAAATGTAGTGGTTAATCTGCGGAAAGAAGGTAAATCTCTTGGAGAAATTTCAAAAATAAATAAAAATATTATCCGAAATTATAAAATGACAAATAGTACTGAAAATAGACCACGAACTGGTAGACCAAGAAAGCTTTCGAGACGCGATGTGAGCAGCATTCTAAAAGAAGTCAATCGGGATCCAAAGTTAAGTGTCCCAAAATTGGCGGAACACATTGAAAAATATTCTAACATTATTGTTACACCAAGAACAGTTATAAACGCTTTACACGAGAACGGCTTTAAAATGCAGAGTAGCACGAAAAAAGCCATTACTTTCAGCAAAAAACCGTAAACTTCGACTTGAGTTTGCTAAGGCGCATCTAAACAAGGATATGGATTTTTGGAAACGCGTTATATTTACTGATGAAAGTAAATACAACATTTTTGGAAATGATGGTCGATCCAAGGTTTGGAGAAAACCTAACACTGCGCTTGATCCAAAAAATATTATACCTACAGTGAAACATGGTGGTGGCAGTGTTATGGTTTGGGGGGCTATGGCATCATCTGGAGTGGGTCGGATGGTGTTTGTCGAAGGCAATATGGATCGCTATCAATATAAAAGTATATTGGAACAAAATCTAAAGTCATCCATTGATAGTTTAGGCCTGGGCTATCAGTTGGTTTTCCAACAAGACAACGATCCGAAGCATACCGCTCACGTTGTTCGAGACTGGCTTTTGTATTATGCTCCAAGGCAACTGAATTCTCCACCACAATCACCAGATTTGAATCCGATCGAGCACGTATGGGAAGTTCTCGAAAAAATGGTGCGAAAATATGACATAAGCAGTCGCCAAAGTCTGAAACCTGCTATTGTACGGGCATGGGCTGAAATCACACCAGATATAACAGCAAATCGTCTTCAAGCAGTAATTGATGCCCAGGGTGGACCTGGGCCTGTGGTTTTATATTAAAAACGTTAACTTAATGTTTAATTTTGTTGCTGTATGTAGACTTTTTTCCTGTGAGTTTTATATGTTTTTGTTGTTTTTGTTTTTATAATACTTTTGAATTACATTTTTAATTTAAAAACAAAACTATTTATTGGTGCCTTAAATGTTACAATAAAATTTTCCATAAAATTCTTTACAAATTTCTTAAAAATCTAAAATAAGGGGGTGTATTTATACTTTTTTCTTAGACTGTATCTGCATTTTATAATCTTTCTACTTGAAAAATTATTATTTGGATAAAAAGCAAACATGTACCACATGTATGAAATATGCAACACATCACTTGGTTTTTTTAAATACAATCTATTTTTCTCCTCCAGATGAATGACTGGGCTAGTAGTCTTTTTGATCTAAACATTTATGTTATGGCGATGACGACAATGATGATGATGAAATAAGTACAAAGAATCATCATTATTTTAGATTACTTGAAAAAGTGTGTTAAGTGGTCTTTATTTATAAGTTTAAGAGAACAAATAGAAATAATGCATACTTATAAACTACAAACCAAAGTAGAATAATGAATATCATATTTGGAAAATTTTGTGGATGAGGAAAATGTATACTAAATTAATTTCTATTGTGTAGAATTAATATTAAAGTGGAGATAACTAGCAGCTAAATGGTGTGCTTTTAATAAAAAATTATCTGACACCTTCATGTAAGAATTTAAGATAGCAGTGAATTTTACAGGTCTGATATTCTAACAAAAACAACAGTGATGGCGCTTAAGGCGCCGATTCTCCATCCTGCACAATCGCACGATCCACTCACAGGGGATGAAGACGAAGGCTGACTGACAATAAAAAATCGCTTCAAGTGTCACACTATTATAGAAATAATTAAATACAGGGTGGCCCAAAATGAGCGAAGGTGCTTGAATTTCGTATAATTTTTTTATTATAATTTTGTTTTGTTTTCTTTTCAGTATTTTGTAAAGAAGACTTGGGGAATTTGAAATGGAACAGTACACAATTGAACACTTGCCAAAATCGTTGAACTTTATTTCTCAAATCAACGATCCGTTGTTTTGACTCAGCGTGTATAACATCGTTATTTTAACGTGAAAAATTTCTGGTTGTCTGGTTGCAAAATTTCGACAACAAGTGGCGGTACGGAACCTTCCTGGTGCCAACAGACGACGAACTGTGCACACGGATGACAATATTAAAAGGGTACAGGAGAGTATTCAGGAAGATGGAGAAACACCAACCAGGAGACGTTCGACGAAACTTGCTCTATCACAGGGGTCCCTGCAAAGAATTTTTCATACAAACATAATGTTTCCATAAAAAATTCGCACTGCGAGGGACTCAATGGCTCTTTTAGGCGACATCTTTGGTGAACGGATTATTTCCTGTAAAACCAATTTTAATTGGCCACTGCGTTCACCGGATTTAAGCACTCCAGACAGTTTCCTTTGGGGATATTTGGAAGGAAAAATCTATATTAATAAGTTTAGAACATAGAACTATACGGCAATTAAAAACTAATATACGCAACGAAATCAACAACATAACACCTGAGGTTTTTGGTTATGGAAAATGTTTTGGAAAGCGCACGAATTAAATAAAAAAATTTTCCATTAATATTCTATTGTGTGTAAAATATTCATGACTAGAATCGTGGGACCAATTATGGCCTATTTAGGGTAGATCTATTTCAAAAGAATTAATAAATAAAAAAAATTAACAAAATTTAATAATGATGTCTTAAATAAGAATTTATAATGAACTAAAACCTCTTCTGTCATTTTGGGCCACCATGTGCAAGCCCAGCGAAGAAAAACTATTAATTGGCATTTTATTAACTTCATTATCTGAATTCATTTGTAAGCAAGCCACGGACGATACAACGGTTGGTACAATTTGAAAAGGTTGTACGTTTGTGCGCTCGTTGGTGTTAAGTTGGGTCTCGGTTGTATAAAATATCAAAAAAGGCTGCCTTCCTAAACATATTTATGTAATACATAAAAGTGTTTAAATAGAGCATTAATATTTTACCAACCTTGCAAATCATTCATTGTCATTTTAAACTTTGTAACATCCTCGACGTTGAGAATCATTTGTTTGTTTTGCATTAAAAAAAACAATGTCTGCGGAAAATATAATTTTCGAAAGCAATTAATAAGCATAGTATTTATTCTTTAATAAGATAATTTTTAATTGAAATTACGTATTTATTAATTGCCATATTTGCACGGTTGCGTTTGGGAACATATGACGTTGCCGCACCACCCAGGAAAAACGGACATGCAAAAGTAATACTTAAAGCATGGGTTCTATTACACCTTAGCTGAAGAACGCATGATTTTAACATAGGGGTGTCATTGGCGAGCATGTATCAGCATTTAACAAAACAACTGGTCATTTATATGAGTGCTTAGGATCAATCATTGTTCCATCATTTATAGGACCCATGCTATTATATAACTATTTCTTTTGCGTGTTTTTTTGCTGCGTAATAGTATATATATTTAATAACTATTGTTACGTGTTTCTTTGTTTCACTAACTGCGCGCTTTATATAACCACTAAATATAACGTCTAAACTGACACGAATCCTGTCAGTCTGCCCACAGTGGTTTTGGTGCGAATGCTGGCTCAACGGCTCCACTCAGGTCAGATTCCAACCCACAACCACTGCAGAGACAGTAGCAATAACAAAAAAACCTATCACAGAGAGAGAACAGCTCTTATATGTCCTTTCTCGCTCACCCTACCTGGGATACAAAATTAAAACCCTCATACTATTACCACTGCATCGCCCACATGACCACACACACTTACCACACTACGCCGATTTCGGACTTGTCCATCCCTAAATCACACAAAATTTAGCAACTAAACATTATTTATTTTCGTTTTCAAATACTTAAAATTAACATGGAGGAGGTCTTACTCTTATTAGATTATTATTAAAATATTTTATTATTTATATATTAAAATTCAAAAAAACAGGGGCAATTTTGACAACAATAATATATTCAAGAAAAATTTGCAAATATCAATTTAATGAAATATATATGTATGTATGTATATATGGATAGCACAAAAATTCAGTTTGAATTCATTTGAATTAATAATAATCCTTCACAAATTCATCAAATAAACATTTCCTTAAGAAAATAACGTTTTAAGCATAGTCACTGGTCACTGAACAAAACCGGTTTCAGCTGATAGCAATCCACAATCACATCAGAACGACTTCCTTCGTCGGTATTGTGTAGCACCGGCGAAGTAAAATAATAATAAAAATGGCTACTAAACCGAAGCTTCAGCACTGCTACGAGTATAAAAACAAAAAGAACGTGCGAAAGCAGAGCTGCAAAATACTTAATTAAGCTTCACCTCCTGTCGTTTCTACTACTATCCCTTTCCTATAGTTCCCAGCACAATGCTTCGCATGTGTAGGAGTCATCTCCTGAGTGCTGGTCCTAGATAAAAAAAAAAAAAAAAGCCAGTGCATACAACAAAAAAAAAGAACTTTTACAATTAATTACCCGCGCACATAAGCTTTCAGTTCCGCTCTAATAGCATCTGTAAGTGCACACTAGCAGGCCACACTCAGCCCTACATTAACAAAAAAAATATCCCACCTAAAAGAGCTCACTGTAGGAATAGGAAAGGAATGCTAATTTAATATGACCCTAATAATATTTATGCCAATCGATTATCTTTTTGGATTTTGGGCACTATCTCTTACAACAAAAAAAAACTTATTATACACACACAAATAAAACTTAACTTAATGCATACTGGCAGCGTTACCATATATTTTTTAAGAAATACTTTTTATTTAAAAAAAACTTAATTTTTCAACAAAAAACTTTTTTACACAAAAGTGTCCAAATCATGAAAACATTTACAAAAATATATATTTTCAATTCAAAATAAGAAACAAAACAAACAAAAAAGGTTAAACAACATGAACAACAATCCTATTCTTCCCACGATTTTGAGCACATCCCCATTTTTTTTAAGCTTTTGTTGGACCCTCCGATGTATCTGTAGCGTATTCTAAGCTATTTTCTGCTTAAAACTAATAACACCAAAAACTAAATATATTCCATTATCTTTACCGTTTCTCTTTCAATATTTATCCATGCTTTTTTGAAATAGAAAACTTGAAAAAAAACTATAATATTATTAATACATACACTTTTAATACTGAAAAATTATAAAATCGTTTACATTACATGGCAACAACAAATAATATTTTCGTCATATATCTGTAAAACTTAATAAACAAAACTTGAAAATTTGAATGAATTTCAAAAACACTTATTGTTGAAGCTAAAAACTTAAAAACTTTTTGGTATTTCTTAAACCTTGAGAAATAAGGGAAAACTTGAGAAATGGTAACGCTACATACAGCTAAAAAAGTTAAAAAAAAAAGTTATTTTTCAAGCACAAATATTATCACCACCGGACGTGATTCAGCAAGTTATTGCTGTACCGGAGTCCGTGATCAGTTTTTTCTTTCGTAACGGTTTCTTTTCGGGTAAAACTTTTTTTTATTAATTCCTCTACCCTGATATTCAAAAAAGCAAAGTTTTACCTTTTTTCTTTTCCTCACGCTCGTGTGCTAGTTGTTTCCTACCTCCAAACCCCAGTGCCCGAAACGATACCACTCAAAATTGAGCCGGTTCCCCAATTAAATATTGCCAATCTCACCTCTTCGCTCTCTGAACAGGATTTCGCCAAATGTTATAGTGAATTATTCGGGACGACTGTTGCCAATTATCAGTAACACTCTCACAAACACAAAGTATACAGAGGCGTCAGTTCAAAGCAGCGAACGAGCAGAGAAAGAGACATCATCAAGAGATTTGCTGTCTCTTTTACCCCTTAACTCTGTTCGGTGATTCCTTTTTCTTCTAAATTCCTCAATATTGTTGTTTTGTTTTGATTTTTATTTTCTAGATGTGAAAATTAGCCGTATTTTTCATCTACTTTATGCTCACAATTTCGCAATTTTTAGCACGACAATGTTACAAACATAGGTTATAGGAATCTGTGGTTAAAAAACACAACAATGTGGTGTTTTGTGTTATGAAAATTATGTACTATGAAAATTAATTTCATTTATTAAAACAAATAGATACCAAAAAATCACAAGATCACTAAAATGTTATTTTATTGGCTTATGCACAACAAATTTCTTTTTGGTAATTTTTTAGCTTCGCTATGTTTTTTTGCTATATTAACACAAAACACGATTAGAACCACAAAACACCATTAAAACAAGCTGCACTATGTTTTTTTTACTATAATATTAACACAAAACACAATTAAAACAAAGAAAAGCACAAGAAATTATAAATTTGTTCTTATGCACAAATTGTGGCTTATGTTAACAAAATTTTTCACCACAAAACACCAAAATACTGAGAAATTTCTTTTTGGTAATTTTTTAGCTTCGCTATGTTTTTTTTTTACTATATTAACACAAAACACTATTAAAACAAGCTTCACTATGTTTTTACCTATAATATTAACACAAAACACAATTAAAACCAATAAAACCACAAGAAATTATAAATTTGTTCTTATGCACAAAATGTGGCTTATGTTTACATTTTTCTTTTGTTTACTTTTCATCTTTCGTAAAATTGTATATTTGTCTCTTTCTCCCCCTTATTTTAAGAAAAGCTGATTTAAAATTTGTCAGACCCCGAACTGACACTTCTAGGTATTCTATGGTATGGACGGGGACTTACACATGTACACACACATATATGTAAATATAAATTATATAAAATATTTGCAAGGGTTACTTAGTTTTATATTTGTATATATCTAGCAACTCCCGATTACAATGGTTGCAATGAATATGCGCTTTAAAAAAAAAAAGGCAATATCGGGACTTTCATGCGCTAAATTAAAGTACGTTGCACCGGAACTAGTTGGAAAGGGGTAGTATAGAGAAGACACAGATATTGAAGTGATTGCAGATTTGTGCTTTTTTTTAGAATTTGTAATTCAGAATTGAGAGCAGCTATTTTATTTATTAATTGCTCAAATACCGACGAACCAGGACGCTGTCGGTCTAGCTGGGTTTTAAACCGTGGATTTTCTGTTTCCAGAGTCAACGCGCTAACCAATTAATGAAATCCAAAAAGAGGAGGAATGAAATTATTTTTACGTTGCACTACTATTTGGTTTTTCTATTTTGAATTGTTTCATAGTTATTCAGAAATTATTGCTGAAAAAAATTGTTCACGCAGAATTAAATTTTATTGTTTTAAAAAATTTAAAAATGTGTAGAAATGTTTATTTTTGTCATCAATCGGCGAGCTAGGAATGAAGCAGTTCAATAACAACGCACACAAAACTAAAGTTTTATTATTTTTAACTTTTTAGTTTCTTTTTTAAGTCGTATCAATTTTTTTCAAAAGTTTTTATTTTAAGAGTTATTTTTATATTTTATATATGTAAATGTTCTTATGTCCATACAATCATATGTACATGTTAATTAATATAGCGTCATCAATATTTCACCATGAATCATCCTCTTGGCATACAAAATTAAAATAATGAAAATTTATGATTATTTTAATATTTTGCAAATTTTTGTGTAAATTCGCTTAATAACTCAACACTTTTGCTGCATTAATATAGAAACAAAAAAATAACGAAATAAATTTTAATAAATGTGCGAAATATTCCCACCATTTAAAAATTTATAAAACAATAGTCCATTGAGGACGAGAGATGGCAGTTGTATGAATAAATAATGAGAGTTGTAAAAAAACAACTTATGAATGTAGCACCATAGTGCTATATATACATCCATGTATGATTTGCAAAACGAAAAACCAACCCTGGTTTTTTTGATGGTACACTTGTATCTTCCAAAAATATTGTTTAATTGTTAATTATTATGTGGTAATTGTTAAAATACAAAAATAAAAACAAACTCAAAAAGAATTCGTACGTGATTTCTTCGGAGTACATACTATGTATTTGTAAACGAAACTTATAAATGAAAATCTAAAGACCGGATGTTAAAAATTATTATATGAAAAGTGATGTTAAATATTTGCTGTCCGTAAATTTATTTGTTGTATGTACATATATAGAAAAAAAAATGTGTACTGAAATAATTTTTTTTTGGAACTTAACAATTTCAATTATTTATTTGTGTTTGTTATTTGATTAAGCTGCCCTTAACAATGTTTTTGAAATAGTTCAGAAGCGAATAAATAAAAATATAGTTGTTTTTAAGTTCATAGTTAATTTATTACAATAATGCGAACAATACTTTTGATTTTAGAGTAAAGGAAAAACAACAATTAATCTCCAACAACAGTTGAGTAGAACACGTGTATTAAGGTGAACCAATTTGTTCGCTGAGAAAAAATGTGACAGGCGTATGGCAAAAACAAAATCTACACAAAATTCTAAGAAAATTATTAGAACAAAGTATGGGTCTACAATCTTAACCTAGCTCCCGCCAAGAGACATCAAAGTTAACGTTTGGGCAATTCCAAGCCAAATCAATCATTAATTTTCTAGTTTGCATCCGATGTCAATAAAATTTGGTATATACTTGTCATTCTTACTAAGAAAGCAAAAAAAGGAATTTTTTAGTCCGCTAGGTTTCGAAGAGCCGACAATACAGGGGTCACAATTTTCCCTAAAATTTCACTTCATTACACTTTTCAACTTCTAAAGTCAATATCTTCGGTTCTACGAGACTACTGTTACAAAAAAAACTTGATAATATATTCAGATGTTTAGTTTAGAAACTTAAGAAGTGCGAATTGAATGTTCACTTTTGCAATGTACCACTTTTTTTTTTTTTGGACCGGCACTCAGGGGATTTTTTTTTTTTTTGGCGTGTGAGGTAGGGTTGAAAATGCCTTCGCACTTACAGAGACCGTCGTCTTCTGCGTCGAGTGGTGTTGCCACTAAAAAATTCCCTCCTCCTCCTCCTCTGGGTAGATTCCTCCACGGGACCGCTTTCCGTATTACTTCGGGAAGGCCCAGAGCCACGTCCCAATCAGGACCGCTCTCACTCACCCACGTCTGGGTCCGCCAAGTCCGCAGCCGGCGCCATGGCCCCGGTCCGTATCGCTTGGTCCCCGTCAGAGGGGGCCCCGCTATGCAGCAGCGCATCGAGGTCCCTCTTCTTCCTCCGCAGAACGTATCCCACGTACTGTGCCACAGCGTCCCAATTGTCCTCACAATCGAGCATCCTCCCCATCACGGTGGCAGGAGCGAACCCGCCAACTCGCTGCGCCATTGCACCTCTCTCAGTATGCCACCTGGTGCAGTCGAGGGTGGCGATGGCACGATAGATGGTAGTCTGCACGTTGACTACTAAACCAAAAACAGACATGGGTTCAACCCCAGTTTCAGACTAAAAATTTTTAAAATAAAAATAAACATCTCGCATTTTTGTGATGTGCATTAGTGTCTTTGTGTGTCAGTTGTTGTCGGAAGGTTTCAGTGGCGAAGGCATAGTCACTGGTCACTGAACAATACCGGCTTCAGCTGATAGCAATCCACAATCGCATCAGAACGCCCTCCTTCGTCGGTATTGTGTAGCACCGGCGAAGTAAAACAATAATAAAAATGGCTACTGGACCGAAGCTTCAGCACTGCTAAAAAAAAAAGAATAAACAAAGAACGTGCGAAAGCAGAGCTGTAAAATAATTAATTAAGCTTCACCTTCTGTCGTTTCTCCTACTATCCCTTTCCTATAGTTCCAGCACAATGCTTCGCATGTATAGGTGTCATATCCTGAGTGCTGGTCCCAGATAAAAAAAAAAAAAAAAAAAAAAAAAGAGTTCTATGGGTATTTCCCCACATATCACCAGGACCGCAGCGCCCGAGACCGTGCGGTAAGCCGAAGCAACCCTAAGGGCCGCCGTCCGCTGTACCGCCTCGAGTACCCTGCGTTTGGTTCTCTCACCCAGTACATTTCCCCAAATCTCGCTCCCATGCAGCAAGATCGACTTCGTGACCGCCATAATCAGCCTCCTCTTGCTCTGTGTCGGGCCTCCGACATTCGCCATGAGTCTGCTCAACATGCCAGTCATCTTCGCCGCCTTAGTCGCCACATGCCGTATTTGGGCCCAGTAAGTCAGCCTACAGTCGAGTCTGACGCCCAAATACCTTATGGCACTCTGGGTAACCAGAGACACATCCCCTATCTGCATGCCGACGCCGAGTGGTATGTGTGCCCGCGTCATCAACATCACCTCGGTCTTCTCCCCGGCCAATTCCAAGCCGTGGTCCTCAAGCCACATCCGGGTCCTAATCATGACCCGGTTCAGCTTCCCCCTGGCGTCATCCATATCCCGCGCCAAGATCACCGCCGCTATATCATCCGCGTATCCCACGAGCTGAGCATCCTCGGGCATTTCCACCCCAAAGATCCCATCGTAGGTCAGATTCCATAAGTCCGGGCCCAGCACAGATCCCTGGGCCGCGCCGGACGTGATCGTCCTGCTCCTCCGCCCCGTCGGCGTATCGTACAACAGTACCCGATCGTCCAGATAACTACGGAGAATTCTATACAAGTATCCGGGAATACGGAACCCGTAGCGCCTCTAGAACATCAGCCCATCGTAGGCTGTTGAAGGCTGTTGAAGGCATTCCGAACGTCGAGTGTTGCCAGGACAACTATGCGCTTAGGATAATAGCGCCTCTCGCTCTGAGTGCGCTCGAAGCACTCAACCACATCAGCAATCGCCCCGAGCGTTGACCTGCCAGGTCTGAAGTCATGCTGTCTATCCGACAGCCCCCAGCCATCCTTACGGCCTCCGCCAACCTTCTTTGCAGTAGCTTCTCCAGCACCTTGCCGGCACCATCAAACATGCAAAGTGGCCGATAAGCCGATGGCTGGGTCGGATCGCCCCTGCCCTTGCTAACAAGCACGAGCCGCTTGTTTTCCAGCGTCTTGGGAAGACGCCCTGGACTAAACAAGCATCATATACCGGAAGCAATGCTTCCGGCCTGCTCGCAGCCAGGATCTTCAGCACCTCCGACGGTACCCCATCCGGGCCAGGGGCTTTCCCCATCCTAAGAGCCCCGGCGGCGATCCTCAGCTCCCCCCCCCCCCGGTAAAGAGCGGTGGCACCTCATCATCGTAGGACCCACGTTCGCCGCCCAGCGGAGGGTGTGTGGGGAACAGGCCCCCCATAATCGCATCGATCCGCGCGCCGTCCAATTGCACCCCAGCGCGGCTCGCGCCCAATTTTCCCGCCACGATCCTATAGCCGAGTCCCCATGGATCACGGTTCAGGTCGCTCCGAAGTTCCTCCCATTTCGCCCTCTTGCTCGCCATAATCGCGCGACGCAACGCCCCGGCGGCGATCCTCCTGTACTCTTGGGCCTCCAGTAGAGCCTCGCCGGCCCGCCTAGCCCTAGTATAGACCCTCCTATTGCGGAGGCAGTCACGCCTGAGTCCAGCAATCTCCAGCGTCCACCAGTACACAGGTCACCTCCCCGCCCGTCACGACAATCGGGGCATCGATGCGTCGCATCCACGGACAATGCGCCGCATCATAGCACCCGCCAGGGAGTCAGCTTCTCCCCCACCGTCCAAAACCGTAGTACCGTCGAAACAGGCCAAGAACGACCCGCGGTCTAACCTCGCGACATTCCAACCACGCGCTCCTCTCCCCCCGTGCGCCCGCGCGACGCCAGCCTCCGATACTATCCCAAATTCAACATACTGGTGATCACTCCCAGTATATTCCTCGAGCACCCTCCATCCTTCGATCATCCCAGACAGATTCCCGGATACCAAAGTGATGTCGGGAGTGGTGAACTCGCATCCCGGCCGCCTGAAGGTGGTCGCACCACCAGCGTTCATGACCACCAGGCCCAACCTGGCCGCCATATCCAGGACGCACCTCCCCCTCGTGCTCGTCACCGGATCACCCCACTCCACAGCCCTGACATTGTAATCACCGGCCACCACAAAGGGTCCGGCCATACCAGCCAGAGCGTCCTCGATAGCGGCCATCTTCGCCCTAAATCGCGCCACACTATCGCTAGGAGTGAGGTAACAGCTCGCCGATCCGGGCCCACGCATAGCCGCAGCCGATCCCGTACCGCGCGACCGCGAGTTCACCGCCGCTAGGTAGCCAGAGCGCCGCCGTACCCGTTTCGTCCCCGAGCCAGAACCCCCGGTGCATCGGACCGTATTGTTCGCTGATAACAACCACGTCCACGCCCCTCTCGGCAACCATCTGCCATAGCAAAGCATCCGCCGTCCTGCTCCTGTGCATATTCGCCTGGAGCACCCTCATGTGCGGGATAGCGGGCAGCCCTTCGAGCCCGGCAGGTGGTCAGTCCTACCGCGCCCCGCCCCCGAGCACAGGATGCACTTGGGGACCGCTGTGCAGTCCCTCATCTTATGTCCTGCTCCCCCGCACCTGATGTACAGTTGCCTCCTGTCTGTCCCAGTACACTTTGCCTGGGTGTGTCCCGCCCCAAAGCATCGATAACACCTACCGACACTCTCGGACATCCGTATCGCAGCCTTGATCCATCCGACACGCACGTAGCCAATATCGATCAGTTTCGCGGCGCCCTCCACCGACAAAGTAACGTACGCCCGAACCTGTTCGCGCACGTCCGGTGCCGTCACCCTCACGCGTAGCTGCTCTTCGCGCCCGGCGAGCAGACCACGGACCGCCATCTCCACCTCCTCCACGACCGTCAAGGAGTCAAGACCCCGCATCTCCACGGTCGCGCTCGGTCTTAATTCCGCGACCGACGCTGTCTCACGTCCCTCAGACGCCGTACAAACTCCGGGTCAATCCTGTCCCCCCTCCCAAGCTCCAACAAGATGTCACCGGCCCCCGTCTTCCTGACGGACCGTACCCCCTTCGCGTCGCCCGTCACGCTGCCACGCATATCCTTCAGCACCCCCGCATAGGTGTGCTCCACCGCGGGCTTAATGAGCACCGCCTCATGCTTCGCGCGCCCAGGTTGCAACCGACGGACCGGGGGCGGTGCACTCCCATCGTCCACCGCCGGGGTCCCCAAACCCCGTCTCTTCCTCCTTCTCCCCGAGGTGACTGTCCTCCAGTCACCATCCCCGGTCGCAGGAGTTGCCCCGAGGGTCCCATTCGCCCCCTCCGCCCTGGCCCTCTTAGATCCGCCAGTGGCAGCCGGGCTTCCAGCCGCCCGCTTGGCAGGTGCAACCCGTTTCGCAGGGGCAGGGGCAGCCAGCAGCCCGCTCATCGGGGGCACCCGGGCCCCTAGGCCGTCCGGCGGCGGCACTCGGGCCGTTAGCCCGTTTGACTCAGGGGATGACTTCTACACATGCGATGCATTGTTCTGGAACTAGCAAATTAGGTTATGGGAAGGATGTTAGAGAGAGTAGTGTTTATTGACATTTGATTTAAATTTCCCCGCGTTAAAAGTGACAGGAAATACCTCTGGTGGTAGTCCATTCCACAAAAAACAAATTTGCTCTGTAATGTGTAGTGCGAGTCGCCGCCAAATCGACCACAAATGGATGCGCTCTTAATGATGTTCGCGTCGTGCGCTCGAATGACCGGGTTTCGGGAACAAGTTTCCTGATTTCATTAGAATACACCCCATTACAGTAACGATAGCACAACGAAACACTTTTCTAAATTGTACTCCTATCTAAATTATTGTTTTTCTTATATTATTGCAACATGTACATAAAATCCGTGAATATTTTTTTTATTGTATAAATATGTGCATACACCAATACTCATTTATGAATTAATAAAAATGTGTATTAAAAAAATACTCAAAATTGGTATTAACCGGGAAAATTGATTACCGAGATTGTTCTCTGTCCCGACCATTACGGTCCCATTGTAAAATCAACAGATCTCGGATAAATAAGTATGTATGTACTAATTAAACTAATAATACCTTCAATATATTTTTATTCGGATAAAAAAGACGTTTAAAAACAGAATACTTTTGTAAACCGTTTAAAAATAGGATTCGGTGTATTTGCATTTTGTCATTGTACATACATATGTATGTATAAAAATGAATCCATAATTCTTTACTAGTAACAAATTTGTATATTTACTTATAAAATACATTTCATTCAAATTGATTACATTAATTCTATTTCTAATATCTGAGAACTTTATTTGTTCTCTATTTTTTTATGTGTTTATATTCCATTACATTTATTAATACATGTTCATGGATATTTCAGAGGATGAATGAAATGTTAATGAAATTTAATACACTTGGTTAAACAATCAAACTTTCAGAAAAATTACAATAAAAAAACGAAACAGTCGAACATGTGTTTTTTTATATCGAGTGGAGTTCCATCCATACATATGCAGCCATAACCATATGGTTATTGTATTATTTACACTGTAAAGGTATGTATGCACATACGATTGTCATATAGTACAATATTGGCAGAAAAATTGCACTAAAATATTCAACTATCGTGTGAACTCACAATTTTTGTGTGGCAACATTGTCACAAAATGTATTGTCCGTGCATTGCATAACAATAATATTGTCACAATTCTGACAATCGTGAGACACCATTCATTTCCATCGACACGTAATTGGTACAATTACAATAAAAATTTCTTGGCAACGCTGCATATAAATATTTAGATACAATATTAAACATCGGATCTGGCAACTTTTGCCATACAATTATCTGACAACCGTTGAACAGATAATTTTTGTTGACATTTTGAAATTTTTTGTGTGACAATGAAATTGTACAATTTTCTTACAATAGTCTGAACAGACAATTTACACTTCGTTGTGAGTGCATTGCCACCATATTGCCATACCCAACAGTATTGTAAAATCTGACAATAGTGTATACATAGCTTAACTGTTGCATTGTTGTTTTCATGCATTAAACAACATTAGACAACTGTAAACACACAATTAGAAAAATCAATTGGTTAAATGAGCACATTCCGCAGCCAGTATTTGGTAATGGTTTGACGAGCGCGATCATTCTACGACTATATTTTTTTTAATCGTTAAGACGATTGTTGTGGAAATTCGAATCTTCCAAATGATATTTTTGCGACTCATTTTGGTGATTGCGGTACGCCTGCTTTTTTTATTTAAACCACAATCGTCATTTAAGTACGAGTTTTTTTTTCTTTTAGAGCACAATCGTCGCTTAAGCATTCTGACGACCACCATTGAAATACCGTTATTTCACAACTTAAAGAATAAAATTAGGTTTTTGTTGTAAAATTTTGTTTGCTTTGAAATGCACATATTAGGTTAGGTTAGGTCGGCAGGTTGCTGAATGTAAAGGTAAAAAAAGATCCCAGCCCACTTGGGTCCAATTTAATATGGTTCCATTGTGAAAAAACTTACACGTGTTGTAGTAATATACCCAGAGTCTCTGCGTGGAATCAAACCTAGAACCGCCAACTGCTAAACTAGCACACTACTCACTACACTAACGGGGCACTCAAATAAGGATGTGAAATATCAAACATCGAAATTGTAATATATAAAGGCAAGTATTAGAAAGAAATAAAAACTAATTCGATAAACTAGAACCGTGAGGCTAGATCAATATTGACAGACAATTCTGTAATGAAGATATTTTGTAATACTAATATTTTCTTTTTTCTTATTTCGGAGCATTAAAATCACATAAAATTTTAAATCTTGAAAAAATTCAACATTTCTACTTACTCCTGCCTGTTGTCATTTCATAATTGTTGCCGCTGCCCATACTATTCATACTTGTTTGTAGCACCTGTGCCGGATGATTATCATCCATTATATGCAGTTGTCTTTGGTCCGAGTGCTGGCCTTTCTGTTGGTGTTCATATTGTATTGCTTTTTGATGGTAATCTAAAAACGCATCATCCCTTTCACCCCTTAAACAAGAGGCAAAACCTCTTGAGTTCGAGCTGCGTCTCTGTGGCACTGCTAAAGCGACTACATCCTTTTCCAAAGATCTGCAATACAAATGCGTAGTTGTGGTGCGCTGTAAAGATTGCGACTTATTTGAACCAGTCATAGAGCTATTGCTGCCATTGTCTACAATTGGCGAAGTCAATATTACTTCGGAATGAATAATGTGCAGTGGTGTTGACGAATTGGAAGAGGAGGCAGCAGCATTATTACGTTTATCATCAGAAGGAGATATAGCAACACAATTCATTGTTCGTGAAATGGTGAGTTATTTTTTTTTAGTTTCCTTAAGTAAATTAATTTTTGGTTTTAAATTAAGGTAGGTTATTTTACAACATTTAGAAATTAATTAATATTTTTACATTAACATTTGTATGTAGGGCGTGCTTTTAAATGGACTTTCTTTTGAATTGCACTCATGTAACTTTTTTCTCTTTTTTAAGGGTGTTTAATTAGATTTATTTTTTATTACTCGTTGTCGAAAGAAAATGCTGTAAAAAAGTTTTAAATAAATTAGATGGGTTCGGAGTTTTAAAATTAATGATAATCAATGATTTTTTGCAAAATTTTCATTATTGAATTTCTATAAAATAAATAGAGACATGTAAAAGTTATCAAAGCAATTTTTAGTAAAATTATTCAATGGAATGGATTTTAAAAAATGCAAATAAAGAGAAAGGATATTCTTAATATTGGCCATGAATCTGAAAAACCAGCATATCCTATTTGCAAAAAAAATCATATTGACACATACCACGAGTAAATCATATCAAGCAATTATCTTCTAAAGTGAAAGAGAAGAAAGGGCAATTATTACTTAAATTAAGTAAAAACATAATAATTCAACAAGAGTGACACATTACGAAATACCAATATCAAACTTCGGACTAGTACCTGCCACAATCGTAATCAAGAAAATAGTATTTTATTTCAATTATAATTTGGTATAAAAGAATGACCTTTTCATGAATTAGACACTAAACAACGGATTCATCAAATTGGGGGATGGCTCGCCGTTCGTAGCGCTGAATTACCGCTCCCGTAAATTTTACGCCGCTGCACAAAAACGATATCGACATTGAATTTTTACAAAGTACTTTTTTTAGAAATTAAAATAAATTTCGCAGAATCAGACCGGAACCTCAATTAAAACGTTGAGATATTATACATTAATTAACAAATTTTTATAATTTTTTTTTTATGTATCGGGTGTTTTTTAACTGCTATCGATATCGATAACTATGGTTTGACAGCTGATCATGTCAAACTCTGTTGACATTTCTGTTCAGTAAGGCTTGGCAAGTCATCATGAATTGCTAAACCCCGTACTCAAGTATATTTATCAACTAAAATCATCTCATCAGGTGACTTTTTTTGCTCGTTTATGTTTCACACGTCGTATATGTCTAAATTTTATTACATTTATGCGCGCCAGTATAATTTTTATTCATTTGTTTAATTTGAGAGAGCGCGCCATTAAAAGTTTTACTCACTTCTTTATTTGGAGAGAGGCTTGCAAAAGCAATGAAATTAATGTTTTTCTTGCTATTGTAGCCTGTGCGCGTTTGCTTCTGAGAGAGTAGTAAAAAAATAAGTTTGACATTTTAATGAGTTTTACACAAACAAAATGCTTATTGTTTTAGGTATTGTTGTTTTGTTGAAGAGTTGTGGCTACTTGATAAATATACCTTGGCCGGAACAACGCTTCCATATTGTGGGAAATTTCTTTGAAAAAAAAATAAATCTGTTCGCGAAGTTCATAGAGCACTTCGTTCTAATTAGCAAGAAATTCGAGGCTCACGAGCGCAATCGTGCCATGTTATCTACCAGCTTATAAGAAAAAAATTCATTCCAACAAAATTTCTGTTCTGTCTTAACACTTTTTATTCTCATGCAACTAATAAAACTCTCGATACGTAAGTGCTCGAGTGCTCGAAATGTAGAAGAAAATAACACGCGTTACTGCCTTCTTACCAGCTGTAAGCATTTCTCAAAAAAAGTTAAAATAGTGCATTTCTATAGAATAATGGCGTTTTCTTTTCTGACAAAAATGTTACATATATGCTAAATTTCGTTACTGTTTCTGTTCCGTTCTAAAAAATATGTAACATTAAAAAAAGCTATTTCGTTCCTTTCTAAATATGTTGCACAAATAACTGGCAAAATATGCAACATATTTGACCCTCTAATCTTAAGTCGGGGTGATATACTAACCTTTTTTACATCTTTGTGAAGTACTTTTTTATACAAATAAGAATTATGAAAATCAATATACTCTTCACTTTGACTAGAGTCCGTCAGACTTTTGTTGGAAGAAGATTCTGTTTAATTTATTATTTATTTCAATGTAAACTTTTTTGATAAATTTTTGGTTTAAAAGTTTTTGCAGTTTGTTCTAGGTAATAGCAGATGATTAGAAAACAATGTTGCTGACGATTTTTATTGATAAAATGGTGCTAAAAACCGTAGAAACAGTGAAACGCTAAGTATACATTAATATTAAATCTCAAATATTTTGTACCATTGTTAGTTACACAGAAACCATTTTAACTTGACGCTGAAAGTTTGTTAACTTCAACTTTTTCACGCATTTTGTATTTTTGACAACTAATCAGTTCTTATGAAAACTTCAGGATTGCCGTCCATTTTTTTATTTTTATTTTCCAATTTGTTATCACAATTTGAATTTTTTTTCTGGAACTGCTTCACTAAAATGTATTTGTTCCGAAAATGTCTTCATGAAGCGGTAATGGTTTCAAACGCTTGATAATCGTCCACAAATGAATGCGTGGTATGTAATTCTACCTTAAGATGTAATTAAGCCCGTGTCCTAAATTTTAATATGTCTCCTTAACATCAGAAGCGTTTCAACACTGGTATAAAAACAAAGAACGTGCAAAAGCAGAGTTGTAAGATAGTGAAGCTTCGCCTTCTATTATTTCTGTAACTATCCCTTTCCTCTAGTTCCAGCACAATGCATCGCATGTGAAGGGGCCATTTCCATTGAGTGCTGGCTCAAGATAAAAAAAATAGAGTTGATTCGCTGAGGATTAATGGCATGCGATATTTTTTAAAATCATGTTTAACTTTTCACACACAACAATTTTGAAGAAAATTTAAATATATTTAAAGTAAAATACATTTGTTTTTATTGTTCGTCAATTTATCGATTTTGTTCAATAGATTTTGCTGAAATCATCAAATTAATAATAATGACGAATATTCACTGTTAATATTTTGTGCACCCTCCGCGTTGTGCTTAATTTGTGAAGCATTTGATACACAAATTCATATTAATTTAAAAACTGTAACAAAGCGAATGTGCTGTAGGCGTCTTTTCCTCTAAACATAAAAAGTGACATGTTTTTGGAGAATTATTGTCATAAAATTTTTTTAACCTTAAAAAACTAAACGCCGGCTGTGTGGCGCTACGAATGATGGTTTTGGGAATTTAGTATTGGTCGGCTACAAGTTCCATCACGAGCTTTCAAGCCACGCAGTAATTTATCGTGTGTACTTGTAAGCGGACGTTCATTGCACAAGTTTTTTTGTTACGAAGATGTACCGAACTACTGACGGGTGTTCCGATTGCCTCAATTAAACTGGATATCCCTCGGTCGGTGAATGCGGAGGCCCAGTTTCGTTGGCAGCATGAAGAGACTTTCTGTTGGTCCAAACTGGATAAAAAGAGGACTAAGTGCCTTCTTTCCTCGAATCGCACTGTCACGATTCTCACGTGTCAATGCAAGGCATTGTGCTGGAACTATAGCAAAGGGATAGTAGGAGAAACGACAGGAGGTGAAGCTTAATTAATTATTTTACAGCTCTGCTTTCGCACGGTCTTTGTTTATACTCGGAGCAGTATTGAAGCTTTGGTTTAGTAGCCATTTTTATTATTATTTTACTTCGCCGGTGCTACACAATACCGACGAAGGAGGGCGTTCTGATGTGATTGTGGATTGCTATCAGCTGAAGCCGGTATTGTTCAGTGACCAGTGACTATGCCTTCGCCACTGAAACCTTCCGATAACAACAGACACACCAGAAAAATGCGAGATGTTTATTATTATTTTGAAAATTTTAGTCTGAAACTGGGGTTGAACCCAGGTCGGTTTTTGGTTTAGTAGTCAACGTGCAGACTACCATCCATCGTGCCATCGCCACCCTCATTGGAAGGCATGATCTCTCGGCATTCCCTCTTGGGAACTTCGCAGTAGCTGTGGGTTTATGTAGGAGGAGCTGACGGTTTTTCATCTCATGTGCCAGTCCCCAGCTCTTGCCATGAAACGGCGCAGGTTCTTCGCCTTTCAGAAAAAATAAATTTTAGTGGTGTTTTCAGTTTATGTTTTAAAGACTAATAAAAACAATTGAAGAAAATAAATTTTTATTTTATAATTAAATAATTACAGAAGTTAAATAAAAACTGTTTTTTCAATAATAAACACATATGAAAATCAGAAAAAAAATTAAATTTTTTAAAAAGTAGTTTAAGGGGCGACGTTTAGTTTAAACCGTAAGAAAAGGTTTAGCTTTCTAGGCTTAAAATTATTTTTATTAGAAAAAAGTAAAAAGTATTTTGTCTACATGTAGGATTTAATAAAAGTGACAATTTGGCATAGAACTGCAAACTCATGCACAGTCTTCTTCATTCACTGGAGCGAATACATTTAAATAGAGAACTACAATGATCAGTTTTATTTTTTTCTTTATACAAAATGGGCGAGAAGTCATGAGTAGAAACATCAGAAAAAATTGTATATTAAACGGCACGTAATTTAAGGAAACTACTTGGGTTTGCTACACAAGTTCAATAACCTACAAAAACAAACGTCCACCAAACCACATTTTCTTCATCCACTTTAATTTAAAAAAAAAAAACATTTAAAAAATATACATGCATATCTAGAGATGTATGTACCTACATACATATGTATAAAGTGTTATTGTCATTGAATCGTTAGATTCAAGTTCATATTTTTCCTTGAATTTCATATTTATTTTCTTAATGACTGCTTTTTATAGACATATGTATGTATGTATTTTTGGCAACATTACAAATCTTATTGCAAGTTTCAAGTTCTTTTTAGAAGGAAAAAATTGAATTCCAAGTACATACGTACATACTACGAGTACATATTTATATATAAAAGTGTTAAACTTAAACAAGTGTAAAAAAACATATTACACAACAAAACAGAGTTAAATTAAGTTTCGCAAATTATTTCTCAAGTTTATGTGTGGTGAAACAACTACAGTGACACCTCTCATAGCAGGACATTTATCGTCGCGGTTTTTTGTCCGTCCATGAAAGTAGTCCGCTTATAAGACGTACATATTTATTATTTTAAATATTTCATTTATGTATATTAACTGAATTTATTTTGGGAATATCTCTTTATATATTCTATTTCTAATTTTAAAATTGTGCTTTTTCCCGAAAAAAAATGTATTACATACTTTATGATATTCTCATAAAGGAGGAAAAAATCTTTTAAAAAGTTTAATAAAAAGGTAAATTAAACAAAAATAAAAAAAATTTTGGTACTCGCATATGTTACAAATAAAATGAGCCATATTTTATTAAAATCCTTGCATAAATTCTATTTTATTCACAATTAACTGGTAGCACTTATTTTACAGAAAATGTTTGTCCTATAGAAGTGCTAGTTTTTATTTAGTTATTGCAAATTACGTGGTACGGTAAATATCGAGAACCAGATTCGATCCAAAAAAATAATTTATAGGCATTGAATCAGAGTACCATATGTATTCAAATTGACTAAGAGAACTCCGGCCAATAAATTCTTGTTTTTTTTTTGAACTTTTTTTGTAACATTTGTGTCATGCGAACTTTAAAATAAACATTGAATATCCTTTAAAAAATTGTTGATAGATGGAGACAGCATTTCAGTTGATACATCAAGTGTGTTCTCCCCTAATTTCCACACCATTCCATTAATTAGATCGTTTTGCTCACCATTGTTATGCTCAAGTGGTATTTTATTTATTTTCGGAATTTTTTGTTTATGTTACCACCAGATACACATTGATACAATTAGGGAATATTTAAAATTTTTCCTCTTTTTTGAAATTTTATTTATATAAATAATTTCAGTCAGCATACGCCGCGGAAGTATCATATACCAGACAATGACATATTTATAACACTTGTTGTCTTAACAAAACACCACCTTCAGCAGAGTTTGGATAATACAGAATTTTACAATTAATAAGCGATCTTTTGATTTTTTTTTTCAATTTTAAAGAAAACATTTATAATGGAATTGCTGTCGGAATCTATGTACATATGTATATTATGGATCCGAAAGAACATTCTCTGGTTCATTCGGAAGGCGTAGCTTTTCGCTATTTGTGCGAAGTAAACGTTGAAGTTGAATACTGTCTGGATCAGAGGCGATAAAGATAACAATACAAATTAAGTGTGATAGCAAAGTATCTAGGAAGGTCAGTAGACAGGTCCATATGACGAGATTATGTGAAAACCAAAACAGTTATTGAGGGTGGCGATGGTCGCTGTAGTCTGCACGTTGATTACAAAACGAAAATTGTTCCAAAATTTCAGTGGCAAAGGCATAGTCTCTGGTCACTGAACAGTAACGGCTTCAGCTGTATCCAATTCACAAGCACATCAGAAGGCCCTCCTTCCTCGGTATTGTGTAGCACCGGCGAAGTAAAATAAATACTAAAAGCGGCTACTAAAAACGAAACTTCAAAATTTAATACGTCTCCTTGACATCAGAGACGCTACAAGACTGCTGTAAAACAAATAACGTGCAAAAAGCAGTGTTGTAAGATAGTGAAGCTTCACCTCCTATCATTTCTCCTACTATCCATTTCCTCTAGTTCCAGAACAATGCACCGCGTGTGTAGGTGTCATCCATCTCCTGAGTGCTGGTCCAAGATAATAAATAAAAAAAGCATTTGTTTGGCGCGCTGTATGGCATAGATTCGTCTTGCTTCAACTTCAACAACTGAAACCATCGCTATCAAGGTTCGGTAGTACTGAGCACGTTATATAATAGTTCATTTTTACCCCATCTATCCATTCTTGATTTCGGAACGATGTGCTGTTTCGGTCAATAGCGCGACACTGAGGTGCAAATTTCAGAATGATACTGCTAATAGGAAGAAAGTTCGTCGATACGTCGATGTTGCTCAAAGTGCATGAAAAACTTTTTCTTAAAAGGCTGATATAGCTGCATCATTTGGAGACTTTTTTACGATGAGGGTTTTTCCTACCATCCGAAAAAGCAATATGACATCAGGCATGTGTAATCCTATGAGAATAGCCACGTACTCCACCAAATTATTTAGAAATGAAAAAAAACGGTTGCTCATTTGAACACCAACATTACAAAACGAGAGACTTTTTTTAATCTGCAGTACGCGGCTGACTTCAACTTGAAGCTGCATTGGCTACATGTCACATACTTTAACTTTTTATAACACAAGGTTGTGTGCCGCATGTAACTTTCTAGGCACATGCAACAATGTGTATTTTTGACATGGCGTATACCACCCTGTTACATATGAATTTTGGCATTTGGAATATTTACATGCAATAAATATAAGAATCTTAAGTTTGTAATCAAATACACTGATGAGCTAACTAAGCATTAGTACTAAATGGATATGCTTTCCTCCTCAATAATCAATTTTATCGAGTTTATCAGGCATGTTCTACAAAAGTAGTGGAATGAAAGTAAAATACGTTTTGAAAAGTAAACTTTTCATTTTTGGTGTTCTGCAAAAGAAGTGGTTTGGTGTTACATTTTCTCATTTGAAATGAAGTTCGAAAACAGAAATAGTAACAGCTGATTTTAAAAATAAAATTTTACTTTATACATAATTAAATTATTTAATGTTTTTTCGCATAAAAGTTAAAGAATTCGTAAAAAATATTCAGGAATAATTAATAATTAAACAATGAATGTGATATTAGTGTCCATGGTGCTTCAAAACAATGAATTCGCGGCAGCAAAAGTGCAGAGGAGGATTCTGCGAGACCACTCAAATCCTTTGGATATAAATGACGCCATGTAAGTACACATGCATACATGATGTGTATATTTTCAATGAAAATTTTAAATTATAATTATATATGTATTTAGGTTTTTACAGTATTACCGCATTAACAAGGATGCTTTTCATCTTCTTTTAAATTCTATAAAATGTAGGCTGCCTGTTTCTTCCATACCGGCACAAATACAGCTTGCTGCTACATTAAGATTTTTAGCAGAAGGCTGATTTCAACGAGGTGTTGGAAAAGACAGCGATGTGGCTTTAGCCCGAAGTACCATGTGCAAAATTTTAAATCGCGTGCTTATCATTTTAGAAAGGCACATTTGTGCTAGATGGATCACATTGATCATGAGCGACGATGAGCGTAATTTGTCCAAGCGTCATTTTATGCAAAAGTTTGGTATACTCGGTGTAATAGGGTGCGTTGATGGCACTCATATGGAAATTACTAAGCCTCATAGTGATGGAAACTTGTTCTACAACAGAAAAGGTTAGTACAGCTTAAATGCGATGATAGTGTTTCCAAATTATATGTAAATTCAAATATTATATTTATTCACAATTTTTTATAGATTTGCGATTATAACATGATTATAAAAGCGGTAGATGCCCGTCGACCTGGGTCTAGTCATGATTCCCTAATTTGGAGTGTCAGTAAAGCTCGCAGTTATCTTTCCCGTTGCTATGATAATGGAGAAAGAGGCAACTGGTTGTTGGGTGACGCGGGCTATGCTGTTGAGCCGTTTTTACTGAATCCTTATAGGGACCCACAGGCTGGTTCACGTCAACACAAATTTAATGAACGACATGCATCAGCACGTAATGTAGTTGAAAGGACTATTGGTGTGTTGAAAAGCCGCTTTCGATGTCTTGCTCATATCCTTCCGTACCAGCCCCTAAAAGCAATTCGAATTATAAATGTATGTTGAGCGCTGCATAATATTTGCAGTCATTTTAATATACAGGATATGGAAGAAATAAATTTCAGAAATGAAATTCATGACAATGATTGGGATGAATTAATAACTGATTCCGTAGCCACTTCAATAAGAGATGATATCGCCAACCGACTTTAGTTAATAAGATATACATCTTTGAGTTTTTTATATGAATTTTATTATTTAATAAATCTTAAAGTATGTTTTTTATAAAAAAAAATTTAAATTTAAAATAAAAATATAGCGAGATCAATGAAAATTCAGTGCTGATATTAAAAAAGGAACCGTCTCAAAAAAATATTTTTAAACCACTTCTTTTCAAATTAAAGTAGTTTATAGAACATGGCAATTCACTACGAATTAATGTTCGAAAACAAAAAGTAAATGAAATGTCAAAAGTAGAATGCAGAACACTAAACATTCAAATTGAAGTGATTTCAAATTTCTTTTACTTCAAAGTGATTTGCAGAACATACCCGAATATTTTTTTTTAATACTTTATGAGAATATCATAAGCTATGGAATAATACATTTCATAAATTTTTTGGGAAAAGCACAAAGTTTTACTACTGTAGTCTTAAAATTTTTATGGATTTAGAAAAGGTATAATAATTAAATTTTGTATGGCAATTTGTCTATTAAAGTTTTTATAAATAAATATCGCAGCCATTATACAAGTTGTTCAATATTTGAAGAAATATTTTTTTGTGTATTTTTCAATTCTACTTTTCCAGAGACACAAAACTCAAAATTGAGGGTGGCGACGTCTGAAGTATTCTGCACGTTGAATACAAAACCAAAAAAATAGCTTCGGTTCGACACTAGTTGTAGACTAAATGAAAAAAACATCTGGCAATTTTTCTGATGAGCATTAGGTGTCTTTGTGTCAGTTGTTGTCGGAAGGTTTCAGTGGCGAAGGCATAGTCACTGGTCACTGACGAGTTCCGTCTTCAGCTATAACCATTACAGAGGCGTATCAGAACGCCTTCCTTCGTCGGTATTGTATAGCACCGGCGAAGTAAAATAATTACTAAAAAAAATGGTTTCTAAAAATTAAGCTTCAAAATTTAATACATCTCCATAACATCAGTGGGGCTTCAGCAGGGCTATAAAATATAAAGAACGCTAAAAAGCAGAGTTGTAAGATAGTAAATCTTCCTGCCTATCTTCCCTCTTACTATATATTTCCTATAATTCAGTCACAATTCATGGCATGTGCAAGTGTCTTCTTCTGAGTGCTCGTCCAGTGCAATTAACAGACAAATAAGAGTAAGGCTAAAAGAAGCCAGTCAAATACCTTAATAGTTTCACCCTGAAAATATTATTAGTGAGTGAACACACAAATTCTTTAGGCAGACGATTCCAGATACAAATGACTCTTACAAAAAAAGACCTAGAGAAAACAGACATAAAGACCCTGGGGGCGATTAAATGAGAATTTCTCATACGAAGAGAAAAGATAAGTACATCTCGAAGATCAATGGGCCTGTCAGATTCCCTTAATTTATGTAAGGTACACAACATATGATATGAAATAAACTTATCGAAACAACAGCTTAAAAACATATTCACAAGGCAGACGCATGGTCACCACGGCGAATATCAGAAAGAAATCGCACAATAGAGTTAACTAATAGTCTTACTCTAGTGAGGAGAATCCGAATAAAACTAAAGATTCTGCGACTTCAGAACAGCAAAACTATCGCTTCTGGGGCAACGAAAATCCACGAGTGATGCACGAGGAGCCATTACACCCGCTCAAAGTGACTGCATGGTGCGCTGTTCACGCTGGAGGAGTCAGGGCCATTTTTTTTCGAGGACGCCGCTGGTCAAACGACAACAGTGGATGGTGCGCGCTATAGGGCCATGTTAAACGAGTTTTTTCTGCCGCAATTCAACGAATTAGGACTGGAGGACATGTGGTTCCAGCAGGACGGAGCAACGGCACACACTGCGTGAGCCACAACCGATATTTTGAAGGCGGCGTTACCGGGTCGCCTCATCTCTCGTTTTGGCAATTTGCACTGGCCCGCAAGATCGCCCGATTTAACCGTTCCAGACCTTTTTGTGGGGTTTTTTGAAATTCCGTGTTTATGTGAACAAACCGCAGACCCTGGAAGCCCTCAAGGACAACATTCGACACGAGTGCGAGAATCTGTCCCCCGAAGTTCTCGCCGAAGTGATGAAAAATGCCATAAAACGAGCTCGTATAGCAATCAATTGTGACGGCGCACACTGGGGATTTCGCGGAAAAAAGTCAAATTGTCAACATACTCTTCATGCAATATGCAGTGATATTTTGAAATTTTAGACTAAATGGTACAATCAAATCAAAAAGAATTACTCCGATCTGACTGCTAGTTTTTTTTCATAGCCGTCTCAAACTCAGTACTTGTATGTTTTACCGAACCAACTTAATTTAAACCTAAGAATTTCAAAACTAATATTATTTTATTATGTGAACTAACGTTTTTCTTTTTATTTTTTATTTAAAGTATGATATTTCAGTATACTGAAATTGAAAAAATAAACTCTTTAGAGACTTAAGTTTTTTTTGTTTGTTTATTTTTATGAACATATAACAAAAATCCTTTTTTTCTCCAAACATTTGGACCTGCAATTTTAGCCATACTTTCCCACAGTTGGAAACTACTACTAATACATTGTCTCATATCTGTTTTTACATTTTTAATCAATTTCAAGTGCCACCAGGTGCCACCTATCAATTTGTTGCATTACACAGTACAACATTTTTCAGCTGATTGATTCGCGACTCAATTCTGATAAGGCTCTTTTGTTTAACATAACTCAAGAACCACTAGTCGGATTTTGCTTAAACAAATTTAGAAAAACCAAGAATTACAATTACTTTATATAACGTTTCGCTACATAAGCAACAGTTTCGCAGTTATAAATAAATGTATGAAGAAAAAAAAATATATTTTGCCTAAAAAAAAAATTTTTTTTTTTTATTTCATAAAAAATCCAAAACGGTAAAAAAGTGTCAAGTCCTATTACTTTCACGTAAAGTCGCATAACCTATGAACAAAATGAGACATAAATCATGAAAATCGATGAACGCGTTTCGCTTTTATTCAAAATTAAGTAAAGGTATGAATTTAAAAAATTTGCTCGAGATATGCACAAAATTCTTTGGAAAAAACATTGAAGACTTTTTTTTATGATTTTCAGAATTAAAAAAAAAAAGTAATAAACAAAAGGTTATTTGATTTTTATGATTGCAGTAGCAAAGTAATAAGCGCTAATAAATTTGCGTGGACAATTAAAAGGAAAAAAGGAAAGTGCACTTTTTTAATTATTTGGGTTTTTCCGTTAGTTACCTGCATGATTTTTTTTACAGAAATTGCACCCACATTTATGAGAGCTCATGTTTTGGAACGTTTCGAAATATGCGCCCATTCATAAGTTCATGCGCGTATTAAGCTGATGGAGTGTCTTTGGCATGTAGCTTATAATATTGAATTTAAACGTGGGAGAGTCGACTCAAATACTCGTCCGATAAAAGAAGCCCGAAAAAGTTTGAGAAAGCGTGAACTTAAAAAGAAAATTGTAATACAGGTTGATACTGTTAAACAAGGCTCTGGTACGATAAATTCAGGAAATACGTCACGAAGATTCTTTGCTAATCCTGCTTTGATTTCTGAAATCACGGGTCTAGATGAAAACATAATCAAGAGGTTTTCAATAATTCTCGAGGTAGTAGATCCAAAAAAAATTTGGTGATTTTTGTCTGGAGACGGCAAAAGAGTTTATTGCACTGTACGAGTGGTACAATATGCCACCTACACTTCACAAAATTCTGATTCATGGAAAAGATATAATTGAAAAGTGTATTTTTCCTGTAGGCTTACTATCCGAAGACGCTCAGGAAAGTCGTAACAAAGACTATAAAAAATATCGCCTTAGACATTCCAGAGAATGCAGTCGAATTGCCACGAACGAAGATATTATGCACTGAATGATAGTAACATCAGATCCCATGATGTCACATTTGACTCCTTCATTTAGCCAGAAAAAGCATAGTGTTATAAGCGACGAAGTTAAGGCTCTTTTAGAATATTAAATTAAAAATAGATTGAAAATAAATTAAAAATTAAAAAAATCATTTAAATTTTTTTGTTAGTTAGGGCTTTTTACATTCTAGGTAACGATATACATTTCTCTAACTTTCTTTATTTTGATTACTTTTGTGTATTACTATATAAATAAAAGTAAATTTGTGATGAAATCACTACATTTTTTGACAAATATATTTTTTTCCTCACCTCCATACAAAAATCCCCAGTGTGCGGCGCCCATTTGGCCGATATAATCTTCTTGACTTGACCAATAAAATTGTAAAAGTTCAGATAAACATAATCAAAAAACAGAATCGAAGTTTTTCATTTAGAAAAAAATGAGAGCCAAACAACATCGGACGACTTCTTTTGGCCCACCTTCTATTTCAAATATTTTTTGAACGTAAGTGCTCTCAAATTAACAAGTCCCCCGTAGTATTTTGAAACGAATTATTAACGAGAATTTATTGCGCTTTACGTTTTGTGGAGAATGCAAAAAGTTTTCATTTTCACTTTCGTACGAATTTGGTTTCTGTGACACACCTAATAATTTTTATTTTTAAGGAAAACTAACATTCAATATTGATTTCTTTAAAAACTTAATTAAATGTAGGTTTATTTGCTTAAGTTAAACAAATTATTTTAAGTTTCAATACAAGTATTTTCTTCCTACTTTCATATTGAAATAGCGATTTGCGTTTTAAGTTGCGCTTCATTAAAAAAATATTAACCGTTTTTTCGACAAGTTACAATGTAAATGTTATGCATATCAGTAGGAAGAGACAATGCCAATTTAAATTTAATTCGATAGTTTGCAGTACTACTTATTTATAGGTTTATATACATGTACAGGGTTGATAAAAAGAATAGCAAATAAATGATTTCTTTTTCTGTTCTTCGGAAACGGTTGTTTCGCCCGATACAAATATATCGCTGTGAAGATAAATTTTAAAATATATAACCCTAGACACAAACCTTACCACTTAACAGAGCTCTGTTAACGTTTAGACATACATAGTTTTGTTAAGAATTGTTACATTTGTTTGAGGTTTTTAAAAGTAGAATTTATAGGTAAGGAATCAACGTAGGCGACCAGACTAAATTGGGATCTACGAATGCTGTAGATAAAATCATATGAAAACCTAATTAAATCCATGTCGAAGATCTGCACTGACATTATTGTGAATCACTTGAGAAAGTTTTTAAGGCAGTAAACCACAGAAATTTCACAAATTTTGCTAAAAACGAGTGTAGTATAAGTGGCATCTTATGCGTAAATATAGCCAACCAAATGAGTATTCAGTACTTACAATTGTACCAAATGCAATCTTGTTTTAACACCACTAAAAGAACTGTCATTTTAGCTTACTTGCTATTTTTTCCTTCTTTGTTTAAAAATGTAAAAGTGAAAACATCTTGAAAGAAGAAATACAACCAAATATTCTGTGTCGTTAAGTAATTATAAATTACTACAAAAACACCAAATAGATTATTTGTTTAATTGCGTGGTTATGCACAGAAAAAGTATCACAAATCGAGTCTTATTTCATGCTGGTGTATTTTCATTACTGAAGCGAGTGTAAGACATACTTCACCCCATCTGATCTCCTTGTTATTTACACCTCTTACATCCGACCGACGGTGGAATACAATTCTCATGATCCGGCCCATGCATTACTCAATGTGTACATTGAATATCGTCGCAATGGGGGGTGCTTTTCATTGTTCTATTGTTACTATTATGGAATATGTTCTAATAAAAACGGTGAACTTGTTCCCGAAACCCGCTAATTCGTACGCACAACGCGTTCATCATTAAGGGTGCATCCATTTGTGGTCGATTTGGCAGTGAATAGGCCCTGCATAGGTCTTTCCTGTCACTTTTGGGAAGATTCAAATCAATGTCCATAAACACTACTCCCTTTATCCTCGTTCTTATAACATAATTTCCTATTTCCAGCATAATTTAAGGTGGCGATGGTCAAAGTAATCTGCACGATGCCTACAAAACCAAATATGTCTTGGGTTAAACCCCAGTTTCAGACTCAAAAACATATCGCATTTTTTCTGATGTGCATTTGTGTGTCTTTGTGTCAGTTGTTTTCCGAAGGTTTCAGTGACGAAGGCATAGTCACTGGTTACTGAAAAGTAACGGCTTCAGCTGTATTCAATACATCAGGCACATCAGAACGCCCTTCTTCGTGTGTATTGTGTAGCACCGTCGAAGTAAAATAATTGCTAAAAATGGCTACTAAAAAACGAAGCTTCAAAAGTTAATACGTCTCCTTGACATCAGAGGCGCTACAGCACTGCTATAAAACAAAGAACGTGCAAAAGAAGAGTTGTAAGATAGTGAAGCTTCGCCTCTTGTCATTTCTCCTACTATACCTTTCCTCTAGTTCCAGCACATTGCACCGCATGGATAACGGTTATCTATTGAGTGCTGGTACAAGATAAAAAAAAACAATGCATCGCATGTAGAGGTATTGCTCTAAGTGCTGGTGAAAGATAAAAAATAAATAACAAAATTAAATGCGGAGTTGTTTGCAGCCATAATAAAAGACAAAACAATATGCAAAAACTCCGTAGTCTAGTGCATGAGCATTAGTCTTATCAATATGGAGGTGCGGGTTCGATTCCCGCTTAGACTCTGGGTGTTTCAACAGACAAGCTTAAGAGCTTCGTAGAGTTTGTATTGTCTTTTAAAAAAAAAAAAATTTTAAATAAAACATAAACGTTTAAAATTTCATATCAATACTGATAGTGTAGAAGCAAAATGTAGTGAGATGGTTTCGTATACGATTAGTTTGACAGTCGTACCAATCACCATTTGTTTCGATCTCACTATTATGTATTATAGTCTGAAACGTTCTTAATTACAGGCAAATGTTTACATGCATACCTATACCAAAAACAACAAACCACACTTTAGTGCTAGTTTCTTCAACACAGCTGTGTGTATAAGCTTAATTTTCTTCGTAAATTTAAAAAATATGCAGAAGAAATAACTTAAATTTATTGTTAAGCCCGGAGTTCTCTTTTTTATAAAAACAGCTTTTGCTTACAAAACGCATGTGAAAATACGCTCAAACAACAATCAGGTGCACGTCGATATCATAAGGTTCATTTCGTTTCACACGATTTGAGTAAAAGTAATTTTTATTCAAGTCATGAATTATTTATCATGCTCATAGTACATACATATGTACTATATTTTCTAAGCTCTGCTTTTATCGTTTCATACAAACAGCGAGAGAAGTTAAGCAACTAACCTTATCGCTTTGTTGCGCACCTCTTGCTGTTGCTTAGCTATTGCTTATCTTTTATAAATTTAAAAATGGTTATTGTTTAAATGATCAACGCTGAATAATAAACATTTATAGGTGAAAGAAGAGAGAAAATTTTATGATCATCCCAGAAAATTATACGCATATTAATTACTGGCTAAAGTTTTTTAACGCAAAATTTTTTTCTCCTATAACGATTATTTTGTTCAAATAAATTATGCGTGAAAGTGTTGAAAAGAAAAAAAAAATCCAATATTCCAATTACTTCACAAATACAAACAAAACCACATACACATACATATGGACATATACACACATACAAACATACATTTGAAAGTATAATTTTATTTTTCGATTTTAACACTTTTATTGTTGAAAACAATTTTTCCTCATGAATGTGAAAGTTGAAGTGTATTGAAAAAAGTTACACGCAATTTTTTCAACAATATCTTCAAATATTTTCATTGTTTAAAAGCACACAAATATGTATGTGCATGTGCATGTGAATGAAATAAATAAAATTCAATTCTTACAAACATACAATTTGACACCTGACAATAGACATTGTGGTTTCTTGTCATGCTTAACAGTGTTGTCAATGTCAAAATGAGTGTAAAACTAATAATGTAACTTGAATATTTGTTACTAAGTAAAGTAAATAATCCGATAATATAACATATCACACAGTATTATGTAGTTTGTAAGAATATTACATTATTTTTTCATAAAAAATAATAATTTTTAAAAAAATAACTTAATACTTTGTGATAATAGAAGGCAGACCACAGGTTGGCCATAAAATTTTGACAGCACAAAGGTTTCCATATCAATTATTACGTATTAGTCATTAAGATTAATAAATTAATTTAAAAAGACTAGTTTCGTAGACAAATTCTGGTTTAGTAGGCAACAACGAGAAGTAGGAAAATCTGTACTATCAATTATAAAATTATTTTTCCACTGATTTAGGAAAATTTAATTTATAATAATTCAGCGGTGCAGAATGTACACGCGTTAAAATAAACGCTATCCAGGCAGTGAAGTCGGCGACTCAGCTAGACGATACTCCGCCATAGACAGGGCACAAAACAAAGGTTGTACTAAGAAACTTCCTATTACAGATCGATCAAGATGATTTTCCTTCTTATATGTGAAAAGTGTTCGTATATATGCAAATCATTAACGATTCAATGCTTGGAAGCCAACACTGGCAGAATTACTGGAAGAAAGTGAAATGGCAATTTCATTTTTGGTTTTTTCCTCAAAATTGTTTAATAGAAAACACTTTAATTGGAACAAATGTAAAGTAATATCAAAAATTTTACCATTATTTTCAGTTATTGTATCATAAATTTAAGGGTTTTCTGTTTATTATACATACTTCCAATTCAAATCTGTTATGGTAATGTCTGATATATGTACGGTGAAACCTCTACAAACGGACACCTCTCATAACCGGACAAACTTTATAGATAGATATAGATTTTTCATCAGTTTTTCCGTACAAAATGTGTTCTCATAACCGGACGCGGGCACTAAATGTTAAAAAATTGTGCTCAAAATGATTCCCATAACCAGACAGATTGTGTTCAAGAATAATGTTTGTACCTGCACAGACCCATTGTGTTCTCAACACCAGGTGAATTCTGCGACGTTGACATCATGGGTACAAGGAAGGGAACTAGTAACTTACAAAGTGCAAATCTGTTGCAATCCTTATTATAGGAATCTCTATTTCGGGTGCTTAACCCCGGTGTCACATCAGACGGTTTAGCGTCATGGTCTTTTATGCAGGCTTCCATTTAACTATAAAAGTAACTTTATCCAGAGATAGAGCACCTACACAGTCCACAACAGCCTCCGAGGACTACTGTTGAGTGACAACACACCTAGATTAGTAAAAGCCGTATCAGGGCTCATGTCATAGAAATGAAAATATGTTCCGAACAGACCAAAAACTTTAGGTATTAACCACAGCCACCATAAATTTAAACCGCAGTAACCGGACACGAAGTACTCTCCGACCTGGAACTTCAACTTGCCGTCCCAGCTCCATCAATTATCAAGCATTAAACCTGAGAGCCACCTCTTCTGTTCTCTTTAAACCTAGGAAGGTTCACGGCGATGCATCACCTTCCCAACTCATCTTTTGTAGACCATGAGGTCTATTTATAACGGGTGTCCCAACAAGAACGCAAGATTTAAATGACTGATGCAGCAATTGAATTGTTTCTCTGGATGTATGACATGTGGCGCCGTCTTGTTGAAACCACATGCCCTCAACATTCATTTCTTCAATTCTAGGCACGAAAAAACTGGTTATCATTTCACGATACCGAACACCATTGACTGTTTGCGCTTGACCTGCCTCATTTTCATAAAAAAAACGTCAATGATTCCTCCAGCCCAAAATGCACACCACACAATGACACGTTGAGGATGCATTTGCTTCTCGTGAATCAGTCGAGGATTTTCCTCACCCCAAATGCGACAATTCTGCCTATTGGCGAAGCCATCAAGATGGAAATGGGCCTCGTCACTGACGATGATTTTATCAGCAAAATCAGCATTTTCATGTTGTCTCTCCAATACCCAATTAACGTACTCCCTTCGCTGTCCATGGTCAGCTGGCTACAGTTCCTGAGTCAATTGAACTTTGTATGCATGAAGATGCAAATCTTTCGTCAAAATTCGCTGCATAGTGGATTTGGAGACACCAATTTGCTGAGCTCGGTGACGAATTGAGGTGGATGGAGTTTGAGCGACATCATCACGTACAGCTGCAACATTTTCGGTCGATCGACCTGGTCGAAGGCGCGTTGTTGTCTTTACATCACTAACAGACACAGTTTCGGCAAATTTATCCATTAATCTCTTTACAGTGTTACCCCAAATTGATCGCAATTTGCGAACTGTAGCCGCAAAACTTTCACCATTTTGGTAAAACAATTTCACAATGAGAATGCGTTGTTCATTCGTGTAGCGCTCTATTTTTACTAACCTCGTACCTTCTACTAGCAAAAAATAACAATTGTTCACATGTCAAACAATGACACTTCGAATGGCGCCAAATTTAAATCTTGCGTTCTTTTTGGGACAGAGTTGCTCAAAAGAAGCGAAGGTGTTTGAATTTCTTATAACTTTGTTATTAAAGTTGTTTAATCCTTATTTTTTAACCTTATTTCTGTTAATAAATATTTCTTATTAAGCTTAAAGGTTTGTTTTTATTTTTTCATTTTCTATTTCGATATTAACCATCGGTTAACATCTTCAGGAAATTTTCTGATAATATAGAAATATTTTATAATAAAGATTTTTTTTGTTTCAGTACTTTGTATAAAAGACTTGGGGAATTTAAAATGGAACAGGATATAATTGAACAACGTGCCAAAATCGTTGAACTTTATTTCAGAATAAAATCATAATTTAATTATGAGCGACGAAGCCCATTTCCAATAGAATGGATTCGTTAATAGGCAAAAAGGGCTACGGAAAATCTAAGAGTAGTTCAACAGCGAGAATTACACCCATTTAAGTGTACTGTTTGGTGCGGTGCGGTGTTTCGTCAGAAAGGATAATTGGCCCATATTTTTTTTTTGAAATGAACACGGTGTCGCCGTTTCCATCACTGGTGTTAGATATCGGATAATATTAGAAACTTTTTAAGGCCCGCCGTGCAAAACCATTCGCAAGTATGGTTCCAACAGGATGGAGCCACAGCGCACACTGGGAGGGGCAGAATGGCTTCTGAACTCAAACCCCTTCGGTCATTTAAGGTATTATTACATACCTTATGATATTCTCATAAAGAATTTTTTAAAAAATAAACTCAATAATTGAGGAGGAACAAGTTGTACATATGTATGTATTTCTTCATTTGCCAACTGTGATTCATATTTGTTTTAACGCCTTTTTAAATTTGTGATTCAGCTCTTAACACAAATGTCATTGGCCCGGAGCCATTCTGTGGACTTACAAATAGCCACAGAAATGAGATTCTTAGGAACTGGGAAGAAGGGGAATTCGAGCTCATTGGCATAATTGTTCCGGCCAGCGTCAAGCCAACCGCTTCCTGATCCCAAAGAGGGTAATCTCAAATAGTCTGCTTTCACGAAATAGGGCGGACTTGAGTCTACTAACGGGGTACTTCAAGGCCATTTAGGCCAGAGGTATCACCTTAACCAAATCGGTCTCTCCGAGTAGTAAAATCTTTAACATTTTTTTTATAAAGTTCGCCATGTAATAGTTGCAACAATAACCAAGTGATTTAATTCGTCAACATAACACCACAAATACAGTAACTCTGCTTTAAAAATTCCCAAAAACACGCAACTGCAGAGTTACATATGTAAGAACTAAGTTCCGTATCTATCCCTCTTATCACTATCGGCGCAAAGTACATATTTTCGTACTTTATGCAGATAGTGTGAACGAACTAAATTTTTTAAACTTTAGAGGATGAATGCCGAAATTGTACTCACAACAAAAAATCAAAATTAAACATAATACCCCGATAATGTGAACATTCTTTAGCACGATGTACACCAATTAAAGTATTAAATATTTGCTGATTTTTATCGACCACTTGTGTGCCGATCAAGACGACAATCAACGGACATGTGCAAGGAAGGAAAATTTCATTTTACAATTGTATCAACTACCAGATAAAATTTTACTTTTTCGAACTTAATGGCTTTAAAATACATTTTATAACCATTCATATTTATGAAAAACATAACATCATTCGTGATATTGAAAAGCAGAAAACAAATTGCTTTTAGCCATAAAATGCAATTGTATATATTTTTCCTTCCTTAATATAGAAAGGGCCCAACTAATAATTTACTTTAGAAGCAAAGGAAAAATATTCATAAAAATTTAAGCATTGTAGTATTTTTTTAAGTTAGTTTCTCATTAATTAGCACTTAAGTAGAAATTCCATGTTGAAACACACCAAATTTTTTTTATAAATTTTATTTTAAAGTCTATATGAAAATATAAAAACATCCGATAAGAAATAAAAAATTGCTCGTAACTTATAGCAAATATTTTATGTTTTCTTTTTTCTAACAACTCTCTTACCCAAATGCTTAACCCTTTCCAACTAGTTCCCGTGTATGCATGGCATACGTAGGGGAACTTCCTGAGCACTGCTCCACGAAGAAAAGAAAAACTGAAATTTACGCTTTTATAAACTTGCCTTAACTGGTATGAAAAACGTCGATGAAGTAAAATAACAAACAAAATCGATCTCATTTAGGTTAAACATTAAGGCTTAACTAGCGGTATCCACCATACAAGAAGTTGGTATGAGCAGAAATCGCATGTGGCTATTTTGTAGATCGCTCATGTCCATGTTTCGTCCCTTCTCCGACATCGATGGCCGAACATCAATGTTCATCTTGATCACTTCAAATGATCTTTGACAGTTTCATTTTCATAAGAAAATACTGCAGCCAAGAAGTAAACGGAAGACGGAACAAAAACTTGAAAAAAAGTTAAGGTAAATAGTTTATTCTTTTTTATTGGGGTGCCTCCGTAGCTTAGAGCATGAGCATTATTGTATTAATCTGGAGCTGCGCGTTCGATTCCCGCCTAGTCGCTGGGTGTTTCTTGTGGTATCATAATGGCCCTAAGCTCTGGCGTAGGACGTTCTCCTTCAGGGAGAACAGCAGAGTTGTGTTAGAATTAAGCTTCACTTCACTTCACCATCTGTCTCTTTACCACACTATCCCCTTCCAAGATGAGAGTACCACACAATGTCACCACCATATTTCAGTGTTACTTCTCTTAAAAAAACAGAATAAAAATGTTTAATTGGAAATTATAAAATTAAGCCGAGTTTGAATTCGAGTTAATTTGTTTCCTTGTAACTATCACATGTAATTTTGACAGCATGTATGTATGTTATCGATACTAGCTTATTTAAAATTGAAAAATTTTAACTAATAGCAGAGTGTATTTAATTTTGCTTCTATTTAAATAAAGTATTTTTTTATAAAATACTTTCTTGTACATTACATATGTATGTACGAGTATGCACGTATGTTTATGTGTATTAATAATTTTCTATTTGAATTTCATGGTTTGATTTCCAAATTGAGGTCACTTTTATTTAAATTTGTATACCAAAGCACACACATGCCTACATACATACATACATAAAGCCATACGCAATATACCCAATAAACCATTTCGCTAGCTAAATTGGACTGGAGAATAAACTTCCCATAAGCAATTTTCAACAACTTTTTATAAGCATACTTACTATACGCTTTACATAGCAATAGTTTTTCAATTACACTTGCTAAACTTCGTCTCTGTTTTAAGTTGTTTGTTCATTATTTCGCGCTTTATTTGAAGCCAGGTGCTGCCTCAGTACAACCAAAAAATTATTGGTTTAATCTCCGTCAGATCAAAAATGTTTTTTTTTAAATTTTGTATTGCTGTAAAATTACTTTACACTTAGATTTTTAAGCTTGTTTCAAACTATGGACAAGCAATATTTTTTTTTATTTTGGACTACCACTTATGAGATAACATCTACACATGCGATGCCTTGTGCTGGAACTAGAGAAAAGGGATAGTTAGAGAAAAGACAAGAGTTAAAGCTTCACTATCTTTCAACTCTGCTTTTGAACGTTCTTTGTATGTACAGCAGTGTTGAAGCGCCTCTGATTTCAAGGAGACGTATTAAATTTTGAAGCTTTGTTTTAGTAGCCACTTTTTTTGTAATTATTTTACTTGGCCGGTGGGTGCTGCACAATACCGACGAAGGAGGGGGTTTTGATGTGCTTGAGAATTCCTATCAGCTGAAGCCGGTACTGCTCAGTGACCAGTGACTCTGCCTTCGCGACTGAAACGCTCCGAAAACAACTGCCACAAAGACATTCTGATGCACAACAGAAAAAATGCGAGATGTTTTTATGGCTTAATCAGAAACTGGGGTCGAACATAGCAAATTTTTGGTTTTGTAATCAACGTGCAGGCTACTTCAGCCATCGCCACCCTCAATTTTCATAATTAACTTATTATTTACAAGCATTTGGCAATAGTTTTCACAAGAAATTTATAAGCTTAAGGCTTATAGTAGTAAACTTGTTATATTTTATTTCTATATAGTTTTGGTTTATTGGGTATTGGGTAGATTTTCTGTAAAATAGCACTGTACTTACAAACTGTATATAGTTTGTAAAAAAAATGTTTTCAAAACAAAAATTTTTTACGAATTTAAATTTAAATATATATTTACAACAACAATATCATTATATTTGTGAATTTTTTTTTTACAACTGTTGTTTTGTATGTTCTCGACAAGCAGGCGTCGAAACTTTGACAAGTTTATGAACATATTACAACAACAACGCTACAAAATAATTTTGCATACTTTAAACAGTGTAAAAAAAGTGTTTTCAAAAATGCAAAGACAAGAAGGAACCGTTAGTTTTTTGCATATGTATTGCGTATAATAGTTTTATATGGACGCTAAGAGTAGCAGTTGTCTTTTATTCATTAAATTAAGCTCATAGAATAAACAAATGATTACCCAATTATATATAAACTATGCCAGGAAAGCGACTGAACAAAGACATTACCCAACTGGTGTATTTTAATTACTATAAAGGAAAATCTCACAGAGAAATTGCTGAAATGTTCTCTCTTAACCTAAGGACGGTATATAATGTTATTAACAGTGTTGAAAAAGAAGGAAAACTGGAACCAAAACAAACACCAGGCAGACCAAAAAAAGTAACTCGGCAAATTGAAAAGAAAATTTTGAAAATGATTGATGAGAATCCACATTTCAGTACTATAGGAATTGCACTTAGCATCAGTAATGAATGTGGAGTAAGTATCCCTCTCAGACTGTTAGAAATGTGCTACAAAACCATAAATACTCTTCAAGAGTTACGAAGAAAAAACCTTTGCTATCCGCGGTAAATATTGAAAAAGGTATAAGTTTGCCATTGAACACCTTTCTTTACCTCCGGAGCACTGGGATGATGTTATTTTTTGTGACGAAACGAAAGTGATGCTTTACTACCATGATGGACCTCAAAAAGTTTGGCGAAAACCCCTGGGGCTTTAAAAAATAAAAATATAATACCCACTGTAAAGTTCGGTAAACTATTCGTTATGGTGTGGGGTTGTATTTCGAGCAAGGGTGTTGGCGAAATAAGAATATTAGAGGATATAATGACCAAGGAAGTCTATCTAAACATTTTAAAAAAGGAATTGACTGCAAGTGCTCGGAAATTCGGTTTTGTTGACCCAGAAAAGCTCAAGTATAAATTTTAGCAGGATAATGACCCGACGCATAAGGCATATATTTGTAGATCCTGGTTGTTATATAATTGTAGAAAAGTGATCGATAACCAAGCACAAAGCCCAGACTTAAACCCTATAGAAAATTCATGGGTCCACCCAAAGAAAAAAGTCGGAAAAAGGTCACCAAAAACAAATAACATTTATTAAAGAAGAGTGGGAAAAAATACCTGAAAATTATGATATACCAAAGCTTATCCATTCAATGTCTACAAGCTTAGAAGTTGTAATTAAAGCTAAAGGAGGGCACACCAAGTATTAGCACCCTCAAATTTTTTTTTTTACCATTTAGAATAAATTTAATTAAATTTAACACAATTTTGAAAACATTTATTTTACACCGTAGAAACTGAAGTATTTTTTAAGTTACGATTATTATTTTGTTATTTAAATTAATTTTGCTTTTTTTTGTGCAAAGTGTTTATAAACATCTTCAATTGAATACATGAAGAAAAAAATTTAATAAAAGTTGTATAATTTACTTGCAAATAAGAGTTTCTCTTAAACTTTTTAATTTTTCTAAGTTTTGAAAAGACTTTTTTTACAAACTGTATATAGTACATAGTTTCTGTAAAAGAAAGCTGCTTTAAATAATTGCCTAAAAACCATCAAAAAGCCGACTTCCTCTCAGTCCAAGTTTTTTCCACCATATAAAAAAATTTTAAGTAAAATCACCTTCCTCGGCTCATATAACAAAAGCTCAATTAGCTGAAAACCAAAACACAATGAAAATTTAAAAATTATAAAAGATCATGAAATAATATACCCAGTCACTAGTCAAGTGTAATACAGATGTACATACATATGATAGATACATACATACAGAGATAGATACATATGGACATGTATATATATGTACGTACTAGCAATGAGAGCTTTGTTAGTGCTTACGTGTAAACGAAGGCGGTATCACAACTTCCTCATAATTTTTTGAAATAAAGACTCTCCTTTACGTTTTCCTGGCAAAGTCAATTCATTTTGAAACTTGCCTCGTAAAATAACGATGAATTTGTTTTTCGATGATCAGTAACAATAGATCATGATTGTGGCAATTTTACTGAACCGAAATCTACGTAAAATTATTAACACTTCAGTGCTTAAACAGTGCATAATAAAGAAAACAATAAACACTCTCGACAAGCAATGAGCAAACGCCAATAGAGAGTATATTTTCCAAAAATAAATAAATGAAATGAATAACAAGAACAAAAAGTAGACAAAAATCGTTATAAAATAAATCATGGTTTTAATTACATACTGCTTTAGCAACAACAACATGTTTCTCTGGGGTATTGAAGAAAAATCAACAACACGACTTGTAGTTAATAATCAGTGATGCCTGCTTTTGAGACTCAAGACGCGTAAACATTTTTGATAAAAGGGTTAAATTGAAAAAAATACACTCGCCGCAATTTCATCCAAATTTTTCGAACCCCGAAAAGGAGGTGACTTGTATATGTTTCTTTTGAATATCAAAACAGCAAATCCCTTTTTTTAAAATATTTTTTGAAAAATAAAAATGTAATACATTTCAATAAGGCAAATACGTACATACTTCATTTCCATTTCAATAAGGTACATGCATACGTACCTATCGATATACAATATACGTGAATGAAAAACATTTCCCATTTTTTCTGATGTGCATTTGTGTCAGTTCTTGTCGAAAAGTTTCAGTGGCGAACGCATAGTCATTGGTAGTGACCAGAACACTAACGGTTGCAGCTGTAACCAATATACAGACACATCAGAACGCTCTCCTTCATCGGTATTGTGCAGCACCGGCGAAGTAAAATAATTATTAAAAATGGCTAGTAAAACGAACCTTCAAAAATTTAATAAGTCTCCTTGACATCACAGGCGCTTCAACACTGCTATAAAAAAATAACGTGCAAAAGCAGAGTTGAAAGATGGTGAAGATAAATAAAATCCTATTATATTTCTGTCTGCATTTGCTTTTTGTAACATTGTGATGTTGGTGGCGTATGTCAGTCTTAAGAACTACTGACTCGGTATTCCATTTGGGGACATATGTATGTAGATAATGGAACCAGAGATTTACTATAGACACTGAGGTTACTGACTAGGTACTTCTTTTAACATTGGAACTACTGACTCATTATACCCTTTGTAATGTTCTACGCTATAGACATTTAACATGTGCATATTATTGAGGAAACACTAGTTGTATAAGTACTACAAGTAAGAGATTCAATACTACTATTTAATATTAAATTAAATAAAACTTCTTCGGAAAACATTTTCTGAGTTTCTAGATCCGCCTACTTTTAAATAGTGGGCTTCCGTCGATGTTTATGTCCAATTTAATATCGTTATATTTTTTAAATTTTTCTACTTTCTTAGCTGAGGTTTTCTACACGTTTTTTTTTATCTTGGACCAGCACTCAGGGTGCCTTGTGCTACTGCTGATATCACTTTAATAGCGTGTCATTAAAAAAGGACGGTTTGAGTTATATTTGATGAACAAGAGTATATCCACTTTAAGTAAACCCCATTATTTTCAGTTTCTTTACCAGAAGCAAATGATTTACTTTCTCCAAAGCTTTGCTGAGGTATCGGGATGCGATGTGAGCGACATAAGCTCGTTATCCGGGACTCGAGATGGTTTGAGACCGATCGGATGGGATAAGGACTGATCCTGCACAGGCAACACAATGGGACCCTGGAAGACTCAAGTGGGGTGATTTCTTTTGAACAGCTCTTGCAATAAGGCAAACGACCATCGTTTGCGTCACATTTTTGCTGATTAGGCTCTTTTAAAACTGGCCGAAGCATTTTTATCAAAGAATTGTGTTAAGCGATGAAGCTCATTTCAGGTTAAATGTCAAAATTCCGCTATTTTAAGAGAAGACATCATTCAAGCCATTAACGAGTCGCCATTACATTTATTAAAATCTATTGTTTAGTGCGGTTTACATGCTGGCGATATTATCGGTCCTCCTTTCTTTCGAAAGGAGTTGCTATTACGGTGAATGACCACCGCTATAGACCCATGCAGATTTAATTACTCAGCCGAATATCAACCACGTTTAGTTTCAAAAAGATGGCGTAACTTGCAATACAGAGCGTTTAACAATGGCTTTATTGCAAAATCAATTTGGTGACAACTTTATTTCCACAAGTGGTCCTGTTCACTGGACCCTCATTCGTGCGATTTGGCGCCTCTCGATTAGTTTTTATGGCATTGGTTTATGCCGAGCAACTCTTGAAACATTGGAAGGCAATATTAAAGCCATCATTGACGCCATACGGCCAGATTTATTGAAAAAAATTGGACTGATCGAATGGACCATATAACAGTCTAACAATATTTCTGTCTTGTATTATAATGTTAAGTTCTCATGCAGCTAAAGAAACACGCGATACTTATTTCGCAATGCCACGCACGATCATTTGAAACATCTGATTTCTTCCTAGATTAAAACAGCGAAACAATATATTGGGGAATGCTCTTATTTTATTAGATGTAAGAATTTGAGCCGTAAACAACTAATCATTTCTGAACTAAGCTAACTAATGTTGAAATTGTGACGGATCTATGACTCGCAGGCATTGAAAGCACCATCTCTCAAATCCGCATCATCATACGAAGGACGCCTTGTTCACGTCACATAAATCATGGACTTTTGATTTTAAGAAAGAAATTAAATTTAATTTGGCTTCTTTATTTAATTACGACCGAACAGTTGCTTTGGAAAAACGATTACATAAGGAGCTTTAATTTTAATTAAAACACTTTTTCACTCACTACACATTTCTGCACTTATACCTAAAAATTTATTCAGTAATAAAGTCTTTCTGTATTTGTTGCTGCCTCATTGTCAGATGTTATTAACGGTTCTGTCAATGAAGTTGGCAAACTTAAAAATTATATGAGTTGTGAATATTTTTTTTTCCTATCGAGCTGATTTTAATTTATCCAATTTGAAATAATCAAAACAAATATTTCACTTACTTCAATAAAATATAAAAGTTATTGTTACTCTTAACATGTTAATCCGCTTTTAACTAAAGAAATATTCAAAACTTAATTGACACAATTTACATAATAATATTTATATTATTTGTCGTACATGTTAACATATTTATTTACATATATTTTCATATCTGCATTTCGTTTGCATTTTAACTGAATAAATGCTTTCAATGCAAATTTTATTTACTGACGTATTTTTCATTAAAAAAAAAGAAAAAAGTTAAATTAACATACATACTAAACAAGTTTTACGTAAATAAATCTTAAATATCTTACTTACACCTGAATGAAACAAATGACTGAAACAGTAGCATCGCCATGAAAATGACAAAAGCTAGCGGGTATAACAAAAAATAAAATTTGTTTTTATTTTTGATTTTTCAGTTAAAGACGAATTGCAATAATACAATCAGGTTCTTGAGCATAGCCAAAAGTACACTTCCACGTATCCCTTCTAGGAGCAAAGATAAAGCATTACACGATACACTGTCCGGCGATGGCAGGACAGGTGGACCGCGGACACGGTCGGCAAGGCTCATTCCCTGCGTGGAAGTATGGATTCGGAGGAAATTTGGGGAAGTTAACTACTTCCTGACACAATTCCTCTCGGGCCACGAATACTTCCGAAAGTACCTGTACCGGATGGGCAGGGCAGATGGTTCCGACTGCATTTACTGTGGTATTACGGATGATGATGCAGAACACACTTTCTTCGACTGCACCAGGTGGCATACTGAGAGAGGTGCAATGGAGCAGCGGTTTGGCGGGTTCGCTCCTGCCACCGTGATAGGGAGGATGCTCGATTGTGAGGACAATTGGGACGCTGTGGCACAGTACGTGGGATACGTTCTGCGGAGGAAGAAGAGGGACCTCGATGCGCTGCTGCATAGCGGGGCCCCCTCTGACGGGGCCATGGCGCCGGCTGCGGACTTGGCGGACCCAGACGTGGGTGAGTGAGAGTGGTCCTGATTGGGACGTGGCTCTGGGCCTTCCCGAAGTAATGCGGGGAGGAATCTACCCAGAGGAGGAGGAGGGAATTTTTTAGTGGCAACACCACTCGACGCAGAAGACGACGGTCTCTGTAAGTGCGAAGGCATTTTCAACCCTACCTCACACGCAAAAAAAAAAAAAAAAAAACATAGAGTCAAGCAGGCTACACAGCGACACCACTACAAATGTTTTCTGCATACTTTGCTTTCGAGTCAGCTACTTTTAAGACGGCATCCACACAGTTTCTAAAATGCATAAAAATAAAATTAATTATTAAAAGTATATTTTTATCACGCAAAAATTCAAAAACAACTCAACGGATTTGCTTAAAACATCTTCATTATTAATTATTTTCTTAATTTCTTACGTTTGTTATTTGTTTGCTGCACCCTTTAATAAAATAAATATTTTTAAGCACCCTTTTATTTCACATTTCTTATTACATTGGCATCACAAGATGTACTCATTGTCGCTTACGAAAATATAAATTAGCTCAAGTCGCTAGCAGTGTTGTCGTCAAATTAATCATTTGTATATTAGAGTAATTTTGACAGATTGCAGTCTGTTGACTATGCTGTTAAAGTCTCGGGAAATCCTACCGTAATTTCTAAAAAAATAAATTCAGTTTATCGAAGTCTCACTGTATGAAAACTAATGCAACAATTGTACAAATTTCAAACTATTATTAATGTCTGGCACATCGCTAACAACAAATTTCATGAACTCGTTTTTAATTTTTTTCTTTTTCGCTTCTTCTTGGCATGTACGAGAACATATTTTTAAAAGTGAATGAAATAAATATTGTTGAAAAAGTATATAAACGTTCGCGCACTAAATTTATTTGAAAATTTCATATGAGAAAATTTAATATAAATAAATAATATTTGTTTTATTTAAAATTTGAGAAAAAAAATTTCATTTATATACATTTCTAGATTTAAAACTTGTTCAAGGTTTATTTTACAAGTAAACAAACAAAAATAGAAATAAAATCTTATTTAAATATTAAATAATGTTATTTTTTAATACAGTAGCATCAATTGTTCAATGCGAATCTTTTGTGTTTTAGCTGATATTTCAACACTTTTACTTCGTGCGTGTTTGTGCGACAATAGGTCTGTTTATTTACTAACAATTGGGCGTTTGAGGCATCACAATCTCATGAAATAACGTACTCGAAAAGTGGGTAAATAAGAGACCTTTTAAGAGAGAAATGTTCTCCTTGAATGGAAACTGTCTGTACTTTTGCTTCGGCCTAGTTTGGGCAAGAAAACAAGCTATCAGCTTTTTCATAAAGAAGCAATAACAAAGTACAAATTAACGGTTCCCAGTAACGACAGAAGTTGTAGAGTTGTATTAAAAAAATTTAAATTCCTGTGATTAAAAACTTAGTCCATTTATTGATTTCAAAGGTTCCTTTAGTCCATAAAAAACTATTTTGTCTATCTTTAATTAACTACTCCTAATTGGCCCCGACCCATTCTGTGTACTACAAAAAGCCACAGAAATGAAATTCTTGGAAACTGGGAGCAAAGGGAATTCGTTGCTCACTGGCATAATAGTGGCAGCCAGCGTCTGGCTACTTTGCACTGAATAGAGCGAACTTGAGTCATTCAGCGAGGTCCTTTACAAGCTATTTTGGCCTGAGGTACCACCTTAACAAAATTGGTCTGGACCAATGCCTGTCAATTTTATGAAAGTGACACTGAGAACTCTGAACAAGCTGTGGCACACCAGACCCCAAATAGTGCTTGGTATCCTTAGAAGCCTTGAGATGGGGGTCTAATATGAGGGGCTTTGCATAATAGATCTTCTTGTTCGGTGTGCTTCTTGACACACTAATAATAATAATAATAATAATCTGTAATTAACATGTATACAGCAAATTATTATTTTTTGTGATGTATGCAGATGTATATGCCCGATAGAATATATACATATGTATATACATATATACATATCGTTCATTTTCTTCAATAACGTCATAATTCAAAAAACTAGTTTTGTAATAAATGTACTTAAAGTTGCAATTTACAGTATGCCTCTTAACTCAAAAAGTGTATTGGATTATGATGTTATTGAAGTAAATGAGCGATATGTATGTATGAAGAAAACGTAATTGCTGTAAACCTCAAAATTGTTTAGCAAAGATAAAAAACTTTTCTGAAATTGGAAAAAAATTCATTACTCAAAACATATTTTTAATAATGTATTTTTACTTTTTCTCCCATTATATATATATATATATATATACATATATCCTTCTAAGTCCAGCACGCTGTAACCATAAGAAATTTTCTATGCCAACTATGTATGTATATAGTTTTTTATTTTTTTTATTCTTCAGATGGATATGTTCTCGGAATGTTCTTCATTCATAAAATTCTGTTTGAAAGTTTTGATGACGAAAGATTGGCTTAAGTTGCAAATGCATTAAAAATATTCGTTTTTGGTAGACTTACGGCAACTAATATCGCACAAATATAAAACGCAAACCAATCGATGCAGAAAACAAATTTTCTGATAAAAATTACGCAATAAAAGCATTTTCGATTTTTTGAGGATTTTCGTTTTGTTTCATCGAAATGTTCCCGTTTTGTAGTAAAATCTGTGATTTAAGGTTAAACTAGATGTGACTTCTACTTTTGCCAGAACCATAGGCATTGCTATAACCATAGAATTTTTCCACGTCAATTATTGGTGCTATAACCGTAACTGCTTTCGTCTCTTTTTTATTATTTCAAAAGATAGAAAATATATGAGCAATTCAATTAACGTCTCAGTTCGCTCAGTAGTTTATGGTTATGCAGAAAACCAAAATTGAATTGGTTTCTATGGATATCGTTATGGATATGTTTAAGCGAATGCTACACGATCAATGTTCGCTTCAATATTTGCCATTGGTTGCGTTATTTTATAAAAAATAGTAAGTGTGACTATTTCTTATAAAATAACGCACGCAATGACAAATATTGAAGCTGAAGATTGATCGTGTAGCATTCGCTTTACTCACATTTAAAAAGTGTACTCTCATTTAACCGCACTGTATCTAAAAAGTAAAAAAAGACCTAATTGAATTAACTTTTGCTCAATACTAAAAGACATTATTATTATATATTTGTTACTAGCGATTTGTTACCTTTTGTACATCACAACAGAGAGATCTATTTGAAAGTTTAACAAGATAATGTGAACAAATAATATTTGCTAAATAGTCATATGAAATTTTTAAAGTAAAGTATTTTAAACATGGATGGGAGTTATTTAAATTTTAAAATAAAACCTAACAGTTTTCCCTAAATTCATCCTCTTTACTACAATGCCTCCGTCATGTAGTGGGTAATGTAATGCCCTGGATTTTATACATACAATCCATACTTCTCTCTTTTAGCTAAAATCTAAAATCGTAGTTTTAATTAAAATTTTTCTTTTCTTGGACCGGCACTCAGGGGATGACCCCTACACATACAATGCATTGTGCTGGAACGTTAAAAGTGACAGGAAAGACCTCTGCGGGTAGTGCATTCAATTCGTAGTGCGGTTCGCTGCCAAGTTGACCACAACTTGATGCGCTCTTAATGAGGAACGCGTCGTGCACGTGAATGACCGCGTTTCGGGAACAAGTTCCCTGATTTCATCAGAACACATCCCATTATAGTAACGATAGAACAACGAAACGCACCCCACGTTGCGACGATGCTCAAGAGAGTCAATAGAGTTGGCTACCCTACTGTCTCCTATGAGTTTTTTCGCTCTCTCCTGTACACGGTCGAGTAACTTCAAAATAGCCTTTGAAGAACCGGCCCCTACATGAGAGTTGTATTCCACTTTCGGTCGGATGAAAGCGGTATAAATAGTGAGGAGATCAGATAGTGTCAAGTATGTCTTACACCGCCTTAAAAAACCGAGGCACTTGAATGCTTTATTTGAGACCTGAAAAATGTGCTCAGTCCATCGAACATCGCACTGAATTTTCATGCCAAAAACATCAAGAGCTTCTGATTCCTGGATGTTTATACCGCCCATAATTACAGATGAGACAGCGCAGTTGGGCATGCGTTGATGCGTAAGCATGCAGCATTGCGTTTTTTGAGCATTGAAATCGACCCTGTTCGCTTGACCCCATTCCGATATTCTTGTGTGTCATTAAGAAAAATAAGAAATAGGGTAGGAGAAAGAATGAAGCCTTGCGGTCCCCTGAATTAATCTTAAACTTGTTAGATGAGATCCCGTCTATAACAACTCTTATAGCGCGATCCCTGAGAAAGCTCGATATAAATTGAGAGAAGATATCACCGACACCAAAAGCAATAAGTTTGGACAAAAGTGCTCCATGTCACACTCTGTCAAATGCTTTGGAAATATCTAGAGCCAATACCTTACTTTCTATTGGACGTAGTAGGGTTCTAAAAAATAGTTTTGTATTTTTCCATGTAAAGACATGATCATTTGAAAGCAATAATTCAGGTAAAAAGATACAATGAAACAGCTGATAGATCCGCGCAATGAGAAAGTCAAAGGGTTCGTGACTTATTTGAATTATCAATGGTTATCGATTAAATCATTAATGGTCCGTGCAGACATCTCCAGCGAATTATTGACTTTAAAGGATATCATTGGTTGTTGCTTTATTTATGTGACGGCATTTCTATCTAAGGTATCTTTTGTAGAGGAGCAATCAGTAGTAAAAGAGGCCGGTTCGAGTCGCGCCACAGATAAAGGTTCATTTATCACGAACAGCAGAGAAGGCGCTGTAAAGGTTTTTGTATCTGTAGAGGTAGTGGAAAACAGCTGAGGAAATGGTAACCAATAATTGTATCGCTTTCCGCTACTGATACGAACATAGAGTCTGCGTGTAAAAATAACTAAAAAACTGCATACATACACGTTGCATCCGAACATTAAAAGAAATTAGTAGGCAGAGACTATTCCCCAGCAAACCACGAACCCAAACATTCACTTCAATAATTATCGAAAATTAAAGAAAATAAAAGTATTTAATATCGAAATAAAATCATTTACCGTAAGAATCGTGTAATTCGAAACGCAAAGGAATAATTCGAATTTGTGGGTCAATTCATTCTTTCATTTTGCAAAAAATCATTTTTGGCTTTTACATGGAAATGCATATTATATGCACATATGTATGTTCATAAAGGGAAAAATACTTACCAATAATATAAAAAATGTCTGCTAAATAACTAAGCACTTGTTATTAATAATTCCACAAATAAAAATAAATCCTATAATGGCGGTAAGAAATTTCATTCACTTGAAAATATCATACAAATTGGCACATTTCTAAACACTTAATCTTCTATGAAAATTTTAAATTGATTTTTCATACAAACATGTAATAAATAATTTTTTTAATGAAATAACTAAAACAACAGGAAAAAGAAAATGAACGAAGAAAGAACCAAAAATAAAGAAAAAGAAACCGTTAAATGACCGACTTAAATTTCGGAGCAAAAAAAATTATAAAAACTTCTTTAAATAAGAAAACCATTAGAAAAAGAAACAAATGAAATGACTGCAATTAAATGCTGGTGTTAAGAAATTTTATTTGTTATTAAGGTTTTTTAATTTTTAAACAAAAGTATTTAATTTATTTATCCATTGCTTAAATTATATTTCCTCTACGTGTCGATTTCCGGCACACAAAGTTATAGTCTTTACTTTGGAAAGAAGTTTATCTGCATTAATAGATGCACAACACAGTGAAGATTTATGTATATCTTACTAAACAATTTGTTAAACATTTATTTTCATATAAACGCAACTTAAACAATATTGTGTAGGTTTTATTAATTTCCTGTAAGAAAATACCCGTGCGGTTTATAAAGTTAATACCCGAAAAAAGTAATAAGACAGCAATTAGTTTAAGTTTCGAAATTTGCGCTTTTAAACCGATTAAGTGTTGCTAACATGAACAAATAAGGCTCAAGGGCAAAATGCTGAATCCGAAACATTGTAAGAATTTTTGTAGAATTGAAACTTATCATAACCTGCGATTTATCAGTAGCATTAATGTAAAAAAAGTAAAGTAAAAGAAAGTAGTCGTATTTAATGCAAGCCAATATAAAACATATGACAGGTGTTGGCACATTTGACCGATTTCCTCACGATAACGCCACTCATAATAAGGCGCATTATCATCCATTCACGATAAGAATCCTATCATAGCTCCGTAGGAGTAATAAATAAATAGTTTCATCGATATGATTAAAAAAAGCTTTAAGAAGTAGATTTCCTTAGCATTGCTAGCATTACTTCGGATCAGGATGTTTTGACTTCTTTGGAAGCACTTTTTTCACTGGTATTCTGTGTTTTCAACAAAGGCCGAAAAGAAAACGCAAGTAGCTTTTTCATAAAATTTGCATTCGTAAAATTGCTTTGAGAGAAATTTTTCGAAAAAAGTTTTTTGCCTTGTCGATTCCCATGTTGAAAGAAACTGATTGTACTAAAACAATGTGCAACGTTTATTTTACTAACTCTATGGCTGCAAATATTTTGATGTTTTAGAATTCACCCTTTTTTGGAGATATTATAGTTTTCTGTGCCACTGTATGTAGCTGAATATGTATTAATTTCAACAGAGATATTGTTACAACATTAGGATTTTTCTCTTATTCTTTCTTGGCCTTTCACCGCGAATTTAATTTTCTACAATTGGTTGTCAATTGCAAGTTTTTTCAGTAGGTCATCTTCGCTCATTGCTTTTGTTGACAAATTTTGTTCAATCTTTTAATTTCACTATGTCCCCATCCATATTGTGAAACATTTGCTGCAAAACTTTTTTGAATTCTCTTTTGAAGCTTCAGCAGTGTCCATACATGAAACTTTTGCTTCATGTTTAGTATTTTTTATTCCTCCCTTCTATCTTCTTTCTTTAATTTTTTTTGACATTTCTCAATACCGAATGTAAATATAAAATAACTACCCTGTGATAGAAGGTGTGAATATTTTTTTTTTGATACACATTTGAAGCACAAGGTATAATTTGAAGCAAAATGGACGCTAAGAAGAAAAATTATATAATAATTTTTATATAATTTTATATTTTTTTTTTAAAGTTTTTATTATATTTCACAAAAAATTAACAATAAAACAGGGTAGCTATTATTATGATAGAAGTTAACAGTATACCAAACGAAAAGAAATAAAATGAAACGTCAAATACACCTCATCTCAAAAGATGCAAATAAGAAATTCAACAAAAGCTGCATGTACATGAAACAGCGTACATACTTCCACTCCTCTTCCCCTTCTCGTCGACAAACTCAAAAGTTTTGCAGCAAATGTTTCACAATATGGACGGGGACTATCCAGCATTTTTATCCCTTGCTTTCGTTGGCGTAAGAATACCGTTTGTTTTAAACAGTATAGTTCATTTGCGTCTTATTAAAAACTATTTCTCTACTTTTTATACTTAAGTAAATTCACTATTTTTAAGATTTTCTAAGAAATTTCTTAAACACTATTCACTATACATTAATAACAATTGCTCGCCCACATTTTCATAAATAATTCTTATATTAATTAAAATTTGTTCCGCTTTTTTTTGTAAATTTCATGTGTTAATATTTTTTTTCTAACGTAGATATTACATTTTTTTCTATTAAGAATTCTATTTTTCTTAATTTTAAAATCATATTTTTCTTTTTTCACAATTCAAAAATGTTCACATTAGATCAGTGATCTATTTTTAACGTTTTATATATCCATTTTATTAAAACTAAATTAAATAATTGAAAAACATATGCATGTAGAGAACACTCAAACACACATCAAAATAGACGATATTCTTAATTAATAAACAATTTTCAAACCGTGGAAACACGCGTGTTTTCTTTTGAAAATAAAACAAAACAATAAATAACACTAATTCGCATTTGTGTTTAAAATTTATGTAGAAATATTCGAACGCTTGTGCTCTACGTTTCAATAACGTTTTGGCCCGGCAGCTAGATGTAAACTAAAAAATTACATGCATAAACTTGTAAGGCTAAAAACAATAACAATACGTGTGTTTATTCACTAAACTTTAATGCATTTTATTTTATTGTGAGCAGTGCTTTCGTGTTGTCTCCGCTACTGCTGTATTTCTCCAAGAATGGAATGGGTAGGAAACGCAATGTAAAAATAAAGCTGCCAGATGGACGAATTGGTATAAAATGAAAAAATATTGTGTAAACTTCCCCAAAAACTCACTGCTACTGAATTTGCAGTTTCGTAAAACGACTAGCAGCCAAACATAAATCAGCGCGTTGTCATATGTCAAAAATTTTCTTGTTCATACAAAATGTATGCAGCAAACCCAAATAGCGCGCCGTGAACGCTTTACAATTGATAAATTCAACTTTGACAATGAATAATCGGCGTCGTATGTTGTTTACAAAAAACTTACATTGTTGAAAAGTAATGACGAAATCTATTTAGCGGGTTTTTATTGTCCACGATAAGTTAACATTACTGTTAATTATCGCTAAAGGGTGGTAGGTCCGTTCGTTTACCGCAAATTGGGCGCCCACGAGCGTTTTTATACGCAAAAATTGGGTAAATGAGAGAGGTTTTGAGAGAGTGATGTTCTTGTTCTTCACGCACGAGAATGCCCGTACTTTTTCTTCGGGCTAGTTTGGGTGTGAAGAACAAGCAATCAGTTTGTTTATAATAAACATTGAAAATAACAAAGAAAAATTACAAATGTCGCAAACAGCTGACAGACATTAAAAAAGTTGTGTGTTAAAAATTTTTCTTAACAATAATTAATTACAAACATTTTTGTTATTTATACCATAAATTGTTAAAAACTTTTCATAAAAAAGACTATTTTTTTAAATAAATATTTTTGTTACCACAAATTGTAATTTGATAGCGAAATGTTGAAAAATAAATAATTGTACTACTTTACTCCACTAAATATTAAGTACCAAGGTATATTCACATGATTATACGTTGTTCAGTAATTTAAATTAATTATAGCAAAAATATATTTTCGATTTTTCTTAATATAATATTTAATTATTAAATCATTCACAACCACTTTCCACAACTTTTCACAAACTTTGTCGTTTGGCCTGTTGAATAAACTGACTAGCGAAATAGCTAATAAGTTTTGCTTCCCGACAATAACAGTGACGGTCATTTGACCGGTGATACGACCGTCATTGTTGACAGAATTATAGGTAATTGCGAAGAACAAAGTTTCTATAATTTTCTCAATGGAAATATGAGAAAAATGACCGAAACTTCTGTGTGCATCTGATAGTCAGCATGGACGAATATATCGACCACTGCTGACTAGTCAGTGTTAACGGATATATCGGTCACTGTTAACGGATATCACAATTAAAATGAAACACTATTTATTTCAATTCTTTATATTGATTTTATTTCAATATTCTAATATATATGTACATACATATGTATATAAAGAAGAAATGTAATATAATATAAAATAGAAAAATCCATCAAAACCTTGGAGTGGGCCATCATCTGTGAATTTTTTCTTAATATAATTGCCCACAATTATTTAAAATATACAAATATTAAAACAAACTATTCAGGGATTCGCAAAAAAATTATTCTATCTATCGGCAAAGACAACATATATCGTTGTTAAAACGTGTCGCCGAGTACCGAACACAAAAACGATGCTCTCTTCCTCACCCGTAACATGCTACCAAACTAAATGTTTTCTCGTCTAAACTCAGTCGTACGGAGCTTCAAAAACTATGGTCCGAATTATAAGTTTACAAACGAGTAAAATTATCCTTTCTGTAAAATTGATGAATTTGCGAAAATTCAAGAATACTTTTGTAATGAACTGCATTAATTTTTAACTATTCAACAACACGTTGGTTGTCTCGCAACGAGGTGGTCTCTCGAATAATAGGAACTCCTTCAGTATTACTTTAATTTGATAGATTTCGAAACAAATTTTCAATATTGAAGAACTCATTTTATTTTATCTTTCTGTTACTAATAGTTAATAATAGTAAAACTTAACACAACTTTTATGTTTTTAGTACATTTGGGGTCAAAAAAGTACAATTTTAAAATTGTCAAATATCATCTCCGATATAAACAGAGCTGTAAAAAATTGACATTTCTTTTTTTCTGGTAAATTTTATGGTTTTGTCGTTTTCTTACTTTTGTACATTTTGCTCTCTTATTGAGAGTAATTATAGCTTACTCTCATTTTACCGAACTTTAGCAGAAAGTAAACGTACAGACCTGGTGTTTTAGACCATAAGATCTGTCGTACGACATGTCAAATTTTTGTGTAAAAGAGTACAAGTCGGATCGTCTAAACGTAATATGTAAAGAAACTATAAGATTTTGGGAGAAAATACGGATAAAAATTTGACAGTCGTATGGCTCTCTTGATTTTTTAAAATTTTTCAAAAACCAACACACACCATTAGATCAGGGATGCATTTTTATGTAAACAAATGTGAGAAAGCCAGGGAGGGAAAACTGGTTTCATAAATTTATACCAATTATAAAATCGAAATGTACATTTTAGACCACGACAGCACAATTTTATAAAAATATACGTATATTTTCTAAAAGTACACTAAAAATTTTGACCACGAAAATAACATATTCGAAAGTTATAAAAATATTTTTCAAGGTTATTAAAAAAAAATTCAATTGCACAAGAACTCCATCCCTGGGAAAACAAGCAAACAGCTGTAGTTAAATGAAATAAGAATGTTTTCATCTTACTTGATTTTATCCATACCAATGGTGTAAAAGCCATAAAACAACCATCCGATTTTTACTCTCTTTTTTTGAAATACGGATGCAATTTCATTTTATTTTCTCTCTCATTTTACGTACGACAAATCTTATCGTCTAAAGCACCCTTTAGACTGGAAAAAGTAAACAAAATGCAAAAAATATTCACATCTCCACCTTAAAGGGGGCTTTAGACCATAAGATTTGTCGTACGTAAAATGAGAGAGAAAATAAAATGAAATTGCATCCGTATTTCAAAAAAAGAGAGTAAAAATCGGATGGTTGTTTTCTGGCTTTTACACCATTGGTATGGATAAAATCAAGTAAGATGAAAACATTCTCATTTCATTTAACTACAGCTGTTTGCTTGTGTTCCCCAGGGATGGAGTTCTTGTGCAATTGATTTTTTTTTTTAATAACCTTGAAAAATATTTTTATAACTTTGGAATATGTTATTTTCGTGGTCAAAATTTTTAGTGTACTTTTAGAAAATATACGTATATTTTTATAAAATTGTGCTGTCGTGGTCTAAAATGTACATTTCGATTTTAAAATTGGTATAAATTTATGAAACCAGTTTTCCCTCCCTGGGTTTCTCACATTTGTTTACATAAAAATGCATCCCTGATCTAATTGTGTGTGTTGGTTTTTGAAAAATTTTAAAAAATCAAGAGAGCCATACGACTGTCAAATTTTTATCGGTATTTTCTCTCAAAATCTTATAGTTTCATTACATATTACGTTTAGACGATCCGACTTGTGCTCTTCTACACAAAAATTTTACATGATTTGAGAATATTAAATTTCACAGAAATTATTCCGATAACTTATACTGACTTAAATTCAAGAATTTTTCAAATAGAATTTGCAAACATCGATATATATCAACGTGAACATTTAAAATTTTTAATTTAACAGAAATTTGATCTTTACAAATCAAAAAACTACCGTATTAATTTTCGTCAAAGAATTTATATATCACGAATTCCACAGAAAAGTCATCCATATGGTTAAAAAATCAACTTTTGGAGAAAAGCAAAATTTTTTAAAATATATACTTTCAAAGTGAATTTGTATAAATAACGGTTATTTTCGTAATAGCAGTAGTGAAATTTTATAAAGAAATTTTCACCTCCTACCAATCACCTTGTAAATCTGATGTAGTATCGCAAAAAGTCAAGATAATAGAGTTTTAAAGTTTCCTGAGTTCATTTATTTTTTCTTTTCCAATAAGAGAATTACAATTTAATATATGAAATAAATTTAGGCTATTTAGGTTGGTATTGTTTGGCTTTGACTGCAGAAAAAAAATGAATTTCTACCTAAATCAAATTTGCTGAAATTTTAGATAGAAACAGACATTTAATTTTCAAAGGATAAATTTCGTAGGGCGTGCGTACAATGCATTTTGCTTTATATTGCTAAAATTAAACAATCGATTAAAAAAACCTCTACACATTTTGCAAAGAATATAAATTTGAATAATAAAAATGGCAAATCGGTTTTTATAAAAAATATTTTCTCAATAAAATCAGTAGCAATAGATATCGTGACAAGTGGTGAAATTTATGAAATATATAAAGACCACTGATGAAGTAAGTTTGGCGACTTTGCAAAACACCTTCTATTTAGCTTGTGTAAGTTGGTATTTGATTTATTAGTTTTCAATTGTTTCCTTAGAATGCTGTCTGATATATAATTCTTTCTGACTAAAACTTTACGAACTTTAGCCTAGTTCCGATTTAATAAATATTAGATTATAATTAGACGAAGCAGAACAAGTGAACATTAAATCCAATATATTCATGTTTAAAACCATATTATATATAATATTTTAATATTAATATTTTATATAATACTGCATTTTTTCAGTAGTCTAATAATGATTTACTGTTTAAAACTGTGCTCACCTTTTATGCATTCTTGAATTTTAAATTATAGTCAAAAGGTTGCACTTCAAGTCATATCTCTTTTATTATTGAATTTATATTATGCGTGAAATTATGTAGTGTATTATTATTTGAAAACCAATATGTCCAACTTTTTTTAGAACTCAATTACTATTTTCTAGCGATTAAACTTAACGAAATCGAAAAAGAATTTTTGGGTAGAAGCACAGTATATTTATCAAGTAGACACCACTAATCAGATGACTTTTTTGGCTCGTTAAACAAAATTCGTGTTTTTTTTTACAATTGTAGTCATCTGTTATTGGCAATTTCATTATGTTTTAAGCAAACAAAATACGTGTCTTTGGTATTGTAGTTTTGTTGTAGGGTTGCGACTACTTGATATTTGAGGATAGCTGAAATAGTCTGCACGTTGACTACAAAACCCAAAATTTCCTGGGTTAATTTCAGATTAAAATCATAAAACCATATCGCATTTTTTCTGATGTGAGCTCAAATTACATTTACATAAAAGATCTTTGTATAAAAGAAAGATAGCAATATGAACTACGGAGACACCACTGAAATGAACGGCTCACTGTGTTCATTTTAGTGAATCGTTTAGAATCCTTTAGATTCATTCAAAATATATTTATTGTATCTTGCATACCTTTTTGGAAATTTGTCATGGGCGATGGCTGAATTGGTCTGCACGTTGCCTACAAATCCAAAAAAAGTCCTGGGTTCGACCCCAGTTTCATACTAAATCATAAAAACATCTCGCAATTTTTCAGATGTGCATTAGTGTGTCTTTTTGTCAGATGTTGTCGGAAGGTTTCAGTGGCGAATGCCACTGGGGACTGTACAGTAACGGTTTCAGCTGTAACCAATCCATAAGCACATCAGAACGTCCTCCTTCGTTGGTATTATGTAGCACCGGCGAAGTAAAATAATTTCTAAAGAGGCTACTAAAAACCGAAGTTCCAAATTTAATACGTCTCCTTGACATCAGAGGCGCTTCAAGACTGCTATAAAACAAAGAACATGCAAAAGCAGTTTTTTTTATCTGGGACCAGCACTCCGGAGATGACTCCTACACATGCAAAGCATTGTGCTGGAACTATAGGAAAGGGATAGTAGGAGCAACGACAGGAGGTGAAGCTTAATTATTTTGCAGCTCTGCTTTTGCACGTTCTTTGTTTATACTCGTAGCAGTGCTGAAGCTTCGGTTCAGTAACCATTTTTTTTATTATTATTTTACTTCGCCGGTGCTACACAATACAGACGAAGGAGGGCGTTCTGATGGGATTGTGAATTGCTATCAGCTGAAGCCGGTATTGTTCAGTGACTAGTGAATATGCCTTCGCCACTGAAACATTCCGACAACAACTGACACACAAAGACACACTAATGCACATCAGAAAAATGCGAGATGTTTATTTTTATTTTAAAATTTTAGTCCGAAACTGTGGTTGAACCCAGGTTTGTTTTTGGATTTGTAGTCAACGTGCAGACTACCATCCATCGTGCCATCGCCACCCTCGTATGATATTGAAGCTTCAGATCCTGTTGTTTCTCAAAGTATCCTTTTCCTCCAGTTCCAGCAATGTATTTCATGTATAGGGGCCTTCTCCTGAGTGCTGGTCCAAGATAAGAAAAAAAATATATTTTGTGTAAAATTAATAATAATTTTTCTTATACTCACTCCATGTATTGATTTAAGTCAAGAAGATCACAAGAATTTCTACCTCCTAGATTGAAGTTTACAGAACTAAAGAAATTTTTAAAAATAATATTACATATACATGTAAGTCACATTGTATTTATATTGGAAACTAGCTTTTAATCATAAAAGAGTCCAAAAGCCCACCATAAATATTCTTTTGCATCGTCATACAAATTGTAGTCATTGAGGAGAAACTGGAACAATACCACGTAGTTTCTTTTTGAAAAAAAATCTTCACATCTTCTGTAAAAATCATCCAGTCTGGCAAGCGTGTTTAGAAATACACTTTTATTAATGTTCTCTCTTTTGACTACCGGTACTTTGGAATGGAACGTGTTATTTGTGTGCGTTGAAACGCTATGGAATTGAAATTCATTCATAATTTTATTTTCTAGATTATTTGTTTTTGTTTCTATTGTTCTCTTTTTGCATTTAGATATACTACCCTGCAGATTAAATGAACTGAATACAAACATGGTCCTATGTAATGCAGCCATGAACAATGTCTATGTTATACTAAAGGACAAGTGTTCGCGTTTTTCTTTGTATTTACGATTACTCCGTCGCATGAAAACTAATCTCTGAGATGGTCTATGGAGTTGTTGCATGGAGTAGTTTTTGAGTTAGTCCGATGTAATTTAAAATAGTTATAAGATCAACCCCTAGGACATCGTAATGTTAAATACAATTGCGTTAGTCGTGGACTGGTCTTTTTATGCAGGAATGAACTAGTCACGTTCTCTGTAGGGTATGAATGATAAATCCACACAACCAAGTGGAAATGAAAAGTTTGTTTCTATGAAATGTTTTAAAGTCTAAAGAAAATGAATGTAGATGGGGCTGTTTGGTATGTGTAAATAAATATGCAAGTTCTTCGTTTGGGTTTTTAGAAGAGGGAGGTGTTTTAATGACTAAGAGCTGTTTGATAGTAGTGGATGTTGTAATGCATCGTTGCATAACCAACCGGTTTTTTGGCTATTGAACGTCATACTAGAAGTTGTAGATTTTTCATTTTAATTTACGAATTGTTCAACAAGTTACTTTGTGCATAAAAATAGAAAACAACAATAAACTGGTACACAAAGAATATACATTCAACAGCCCTGATTAAAAATAGCGAGGGCTGTTTGAAAGTAAACTTCGACATACATACATTTCTCCCGCTAACGAAAGACTGGCACAAAAAATACTATTTCCGTATTGTCATACAGGCCGGTAGGTAAGCCTAAATCCGGAAGACCAGCAGCAGTATCGAATTAAATTCTTCGGATTTGGACTAAAAATTGGAGTGAAACTAGATATAAAATGTTTAAATATTTTTTTTCACAAAGCCTTTTAAATTGCTCTGTGCTTAAAAACAATGCGCTCGAACGTTTGCATTTTTGTAGAACGTTATTTTTCTTTACACACTGGTGTCTTTGAGTGTTGTTTGTTAATTTCGTCGTTATTAGTTTTTGACTGATTATTGGTAAATCCATATTGTTATAGGTTCCCTTGCTGTGGCTATTGTTTCTTATCTATGGGTTGCGTATGAGTTACTTAAGAGTATAGTTAACGAGGAAACATAAATGCGAAATAAATTTTCATATTTTTACAGCATAGAAGCATAAAATTTGTGACAATACTTGTTTTAAAAATGTGTAAACAATTTCATTGCAAAATGTATGATATTTTTTTGTACATGTATTCAGTACCTGGTCGTGCTTATCAAGTTAAATTACATCTACAGGCAGACACCAAATCAATTTAACAAACCCTTCCCCCACTCCTTATTTAGGTATTTATTGTGCACATTTGTATGTACGCAGTACATACATACAAAAACAGAGAGCAACGCTTCATACGCACTTGGATACATGTTCAAGTCCACAATGTTGGCAAGAAACAGTGGGTCTGATAAATTTTAAGAAATTTTAAATCAATAGTCTAGAGTCCAGACAATGAATGTGAAACTTGCACAAAGTGCGTTCATTGAATCAAATAAGGCATTATCGCAACTTATTCAACTGAAATTATGGTTCTAATTATTTATGACATGGTCGAATTAATTTAATAGAGACAATATTAGTTTTGAAAAAGACTCTTCTTAATATTTTTGATAAACCAACCAACATTGTATTCAGTTCATTATAAATGAAATAAATAAACAAATAAACAATAAAACTGTTCCAGGTGTTGCACTGAAGTACGTTGTAGGTATTTTAGAATAAAACAAGTTTAAATTTAGATGTTTTCTCATATATTGAGATGTTTTCAAAACACGTTAAAATTATGAAAACATGTAAATGGGAAGTGTTCAGTGCTTTTTCAGTTTTAGGTTTCCACTGAACGCAGTTTTAGATGACGACACGTCATAAATTTTATTTCATTTGCTTGCATTTATACAGTCACCACAGAAACTCTTCTTGGATTTGAAACATGTAGACTGACCATACATGATACTTTAATCAAAATTTATCGGAAATTTGTTTTTTTTTTCAAATATATGCCTTAGGGGGTAATATATGCCCCTCCAAACTATCCAAATGATTTTGATGAAATTTAAACCATGGATATATCTAAGCCTAAAAAAAACTTATGTACGCTATATATTTTCTAAACAAAATAATACCAGAAGAAGCAACTATCTTTATACCTAAATAAAATTTTAATTATAATAACAATTTATATATTATCTTTTAAGCTTAAAGCTTTGTTATTTTTCTATTTCGTTGACCATCAGTTAACATCTTCAGGAATTTTTTATTATTTTTTATAAAATTGTTTCTTTTTGAAATTAATATAAAAATTTTTTTACATAACATGTTTCATAAATTTATATATTATTTATGAAATAATAAATAATTTAAAATAGTTTTTAGTATTGTATATGAATAAATTATAAATATAAAATAAAAAAATTTTTTAAATGAATGTGTAAAATAATAACTATTAACTTGAAGTATATTTTTAGGCTTATATTCATATGATGTTTAATTTGGTTTTGTTAGTTGTTTTACATAAATTTGTATGTTAAAATTAATATTGTGTTAATGTAATAATAATAATTTAAAATATTTTTTAAGATTATATATATAAAATTATAAGTATGTATAAAAAAATATTTTAAATGTATATGTTGAATGTAAATATTATAATTTTTCAAATTTTATAAATTTTTTAATGGTGTATGAAATTTTAAAATATTTTGAATCATATTCTTTGCACAATTTTTATTCAACATGTTATGAAAAAAAATGTTATAAAAATATAAATAAAGTATTTTTTTTTTTACAAAAGTAAACTCAATAAAAATTTTGTATTCAAAAAAGCACTAGCGAAATAGTACTATATGGATATGCTTTCCTCCTCAGTTATTGAGTTTACTTTTGTAAAAAAAAAAAAAAAAATACTTTATGAGAATATCATAAAGTATGTAATAATAAATTTGACATATATTTTTTAAGGGAAAAAGCACAATATTAAAATTAGAATAATATATAACAGATATAGTTGTATAAATTCACGGAAATTTAAAAAGTACCAAAACTGCCAATTTGTACTTGTTCGAATTTCAAAAAATTGCCAAAACATCGAGATTTTTTCATGGATATTACAACAAAACTTTAATTTTTACAATAAGTTGAGTACTTTAGGAAATAATTGGGGTACAAATAACGTGCCAAATTCGTTTTTACCTATTTTCACCCCTAAAAGTATATAAATCGAAAAAGTATCAAACACGAATCTGATTACGTTTTGGCATAGGCTTTTAGAATTTGCAATCTATATATCGTAGTTTCCGAGGTATCTAAACATCGAAAAAAGAGTCTCCATACCGAATTCAAACCCTCTAATTTTATCCGTTTGGGCTGTGTGATGATGGGTCAGTCAGTCACGTTACTCTTTTTCATATGTGTATATAGATATAGATGCTCCATTCTTTCATTAGTAATCAAAAAATTTACATTTCTGCAGAAATCTATTACCCAATCAATTATTGCAAAATCATCAAGCAATCAAATCAAGCAGAATAAACTATTGTAAAATTTTAACTTACACTTAACAAAAAGCGCCATTTAAATATGCTATCAATCAAGCAGCTCAACAAATGTACATACATACATATATCGCCACCTAAAATGCAAAACTTTGCCTTCTTCTGCTCCTCGAAGGAATAAATTAAACGATTATAATTTTGAAATGCTTGTTTTCCTGAAAACAAATACTTGTTAAGAATACAAAAAATTTTTGAATTTTATTACTTCTGATGAATTATTTTTTCTAATTTTTTAATTAGTGCACTAAAGTAATTGTAAATCAATTCAACCTCAAAATTTAATACAAATTTTCCCAGCAACTGCAGAAAGAAGTTGCAATGCATTTTTGTTAAATCAAATAATTTAATTTTAGTTGTGATTGCAAAATGAATGCATTACCCCCTTCTATGATATTAAGTAGGCAATTCGGAATGGAGTTTAATTTTTAAACAAAAAAATAATTATTTGCAAAAATTCATTTCATTGCTCAATAACAGTATAAAACAATGAGGGTGACGATAGTCGAAGTAGTCTGCACGTTGACTACAAAACCAAAACAGACCTGGGTCCAACACCAGTTTCAGACTCATAAAAGCATCTCGCATTTTTTCTGAATTGCATTTCTGTGTCTTTGTGTCAGTCGGAAGGTTTCAGTGGCGAATGCATAGTCACTGGTCACTGAACCAGTAACGGGGTCAGTTGTATCCAATCTACAGGCACATCAGAACGCCCTCCTTCGTCGGTATTGTGTAGCATCGGTGAAGTAAAATAATTACTAAAAATGGCTACTAAAAACGAAGCTTCAAAATTTAATACGTCTCCTCGACATGGGAGACGTTCACTGCTGGAAAAATTAATAACGTGCAAAAAGCAGTGTTGTAAGATAGTGATGCTTCACCTCCTATCACTTCTCTTACAATCCCTTTCTTCTACTTGCAGTACAATGCATCGCATGTGTAGGGGCTATCTACTGTGCTGGTCCAAGATAAAAAAAAAATATTGGAATTGATTGCAAGATGCAAAAAATATTTAAAGTTAGAAATCTGAAAGTACCACTGTGCCGTGTGTCGATGTCATCATAGGAAATTAACGCTGTTACAGAGTTCCTGTTACGCTTGCATGCGTGACAAAATGTATATAAACAGCGGGTTCTACAATAAAAAAGAAATTATGAACAATAGACAGAGCATGAACGCACATACATACATTAATATGTATGTACATACGTATTAACTTTGCATGTAACTTTTTTCTTTTTACTTTTAAAACACATCCATACAAAATTTAATTCTCAACCGAAGAATCAGTGTTGCCACTTCGTGTTCGAATTTGGTGTAATTTCTAGAGTAAAAAAATAAAAAAAATTCTTATTCAGCTTAAAAATTAATATGTTATAAACTAAGACCAGACACGAGGAACTCTGTGGCGAATTACGACGAAAAAATTACTGCTGTCATAATCCAATATTACTGATTTCTTTCAATATTTTTTTTTTTTTTTTTTTTTTTTTTTTATCTAGGACCAGCACTCAGGAGATGACTCCTACACATGCGAAGCATTGTGCTGGAACTATAGGAAAAGGGATATTAGGAGAAACAACAGGAGGTGAAGCTTAATTAATTATTTTTGCAGCTCTGCTTTCGCACGTTCTTTGTTTATACTCGTAGCAGTGCTGAAGCTTCGGTTTAGTAGCATTTTTATTATTATTTTACTTCGCCGGTGGTACACAATACCGACGAAGGAGGGCGTTCTGATGTGATTGTAGATTGCTATCAGCTGAAGCCGGTATTGTTCAGTGACCAGTGACTATGCCTTCGCCACTGGAACCTTCCGACAACAACTGACACACAAAGACACACTAATGCACATCAGAAAAATGCGAGATGTTTATTTTTATTTTAAAATTTTTAGTCTGAAACTGGGGTTGAACCCAGGTCTGTTTTTGGATTCGTAGTCAACGTGCAGACTACCATCCATCGTGCCATCGCCACCCTCATCATTTTTGTAATATTCCGATGCCAGATTGTATAGGCTTTCACATTTCTCACTTTTTCAATTATTAATTCATATTATCCATATTATTTAATTTGTTAATTAAATTTAGTTTTCATATACCGATAAAAAAATTGCTTGAAAAAATTAAACATTAACAAAATTTTAATTTTATGGTAAATCATTAGCTCTGTTCATTTACTTTACTAGTAATAATTTGCAACGAGAGAGTAACAAGAAATTTTCCAAAACTACTCTCAAAAAAGTGAAAAAGTAAATGAACGCTTTACTTGCTAAAATTTGCAAGTTAAAGTAGTGTTGTAATGTATAGGTATATATGAGTACTTAATAACTGCCCCTATATTTTTTGGACAAATTATACATATATGCATATTATTATAAAAATATTGTGATTATGGACATTTATATTCAGCATTGTCGTGACTGGCGTTTTACGAGTACGGCTTGTAATAGAATAATGAAAAGTTTTGCAGTTTTATTTAATCTAATAGGTGATTAGCTACTTTTGAATAAAATGAATGAATAAAATATATATTGTTAATTAGTTTATATGTTATAACAGCCTGTCTACACATGGCATTTTAATTTCAAACATCGGAAATAGCGGCAGAATGAGGTCGCAAAAATGTTTTTTTCCAACTTTGTGATTTATTTTCCAAACGATTTTCATAAAAGGCTGTTTTAATGCGTGTTAGAATAAGCATCCGTTAATAGATATTATTATTTTGGCACCTTATAGCGTTATTATTATAATAATTATATAATATTAAGTATTTTTTAATGTGATTTTATGAAGAACTATTTATGTAAATAAACACTAATAAGAAACTACATTAACGCGCAAGCAACTGTGAGTTGAAAAGGAGAAATTTTGTTAGTTATTGTCTAACATTAATGCTCTGCCTTTGCAATCGTTTCCAAACATTTGAACACAAAAACATATAGGCGACCCAGTATGATTTTTATGATAGGAAAAGAATCTGACAACTGGCAAAATAAGAATTTCCAAACTTATGCTCGTTTTAATAAAAGTTAGAAATGAACATAATATTTTGTATTTCTTTTTTTTATTAACTCTTTTTTTATTTACAGCCTTATTTCTAAACATTTTCAAAGGATTTATCAAAAGCTTATAGGGAAAAATGGAAAAAACATTATTTATAAATGCAAATTAGCGTGTTGATTCCTCATACGAACTGAAGTTCATGGGGGTTTGAGCGTTTTGTTTGACTAAATTTTGGGACTTAGGTACATACTATGAACTATGTTTCATTTCATATGTACACCAATAACTTTTGCGAATTTACCTAATTTGATGTAAATTTACAAGGTCCAAATTTTGACTTAGATTGCTTTTTCACAATAAGAGAAAATAAGTCTTTCTAACCATAAATGAAATATTTCAAAAGGGGTTCATTTACAGACAAATAATATAAATGATTTTTACACACGAATTTGTAAGATATTTCAGTTTTTGCAAATAAAATTGCCCTATTACTTTTTGTAGCATATTCACAAATTTATAGCAATCTGCTCCTAAAGTATTTAAAGCGAATATTCAATAAGTATAAGCCTCCTATTAATTTATTTTATTTATTAAATTAGCCGCCGAAAAACGGGAAAAAATGAAACAAATTTAAGAAATTTTCATTTTCATTGTAATAAAAAGCTTTATCCAAAATAAAATATCATGTTGCTGCCAGCATTAAACCCCAAAAGCAGTAAAAATAGTAATTTAATAAATTATGTGTTAATTTAAATTTATTTGCAAATATTTATCTAAACTAATTGAATTATTTGCCTGCTTAATGTAAAGTACCGAGTAGATAGGTACCCATAATATTTACAATACTAAAAATAACAGCTGGTCTGTTTGCCGGAACATCATAAAAGAATCCTAAAATTAGCCTATGCTGTGTTGCTTAGTTCAATTCCATTAGACATCTTATTTTGCTTCTGTTGTTCCTAAATTACACAAAAAGAAATTTGTTACCTTTTAAATACTTTTTATCGTTTTAAAAGTTTACATTTACTTACAATTTCTTAAATTTTCCAAAATATTTTTTATTTTAACTAAATTTAGAAATATTGTTTTGTAAACACAAACGCAAAACAGCTGTTTGAATAATTATTGCAAGTAAAAATTTTACTTGTAAAAACTTGAAAGAATTTTTTTACCCCTCAATTTTTTACGCTCTTTTGACGCTCTCTCGTTGCAAATTTTTTGGGTTAATGAACGCTTTCTTGAAAAAATTATTAAAAATTTGTAAAAGTTTTTAGTAAATGAAGAGAGCTATTGTGTATATTTAACTTAAATGATTTATTTTGTAAATTAAACAGTTAGTAAAATATAATAATTTTACGCACTACCTTTCCCAAAATATTTACATAACTTATTCAGAAAAATATTTACTAAAAGAAAATACATTGAAACTGAAATAGAAAGAATAGAATAGATTTTATGTCAAATAACATTATACGTCTCCGTCAAAGGAAAGTACGAAAGTTGGCCAACTTTTAACGTACATTGAGTACTTTGACAGCTATACAGCTATACAGCGTTGCCGTTGTAGGTTATTTTCAACCAAAATTGGTTAATTTTATTTATGTGTGAATATTTTTTGCATTTTGTTTACTTTTTCCAGTCTAAAGGGTGCTTTAGACGATAAGATTTGTCGTACGTAAAATGAGAGAGAAAATAAAATGAAATTGCATCCGTATTTAAAAAAAAGAGAGTAAAAATCGAATGGTTGTTTTCTGGCTTTTACACCATTGGTATGGATAAAATCAAGTAAGATGAAAACATTCTAATTTAATTTAACTACAGCTGTTTGCTTGTGTTCCCCAGGGATGGAGTTCTTGTGCAATTGAATTTTTTTTTTAATAACCTTGAAAAATATTTTTATAACTTTCGAATATGTTGTTTTCGTGGTCAAAATTTTTAGTGTACTTTTGGAAAATATACGTATATTTTTATAAAATTGTGCTGTCGTGGTCTAAAATGTACATTTTGATTTTAAAATTGGTATCAATTTATGAAACCAGTTTTCCCTCCCTGGCTTTCTCCCATTTGTTTACATAAAAACGCATCCGCGATCTAATGGTGTGTGTTGGTTTTTGAAAAATTTTAAAAAATCAAGAGAGCCATACGACTGTCAAATTTTCATCCGTATTTTCTCTCAAAATCTTATAGTTTCATTACATATTACGTTTAGACGATCCGACTTGTGCTCTTCTACACAAAAATATGACATGTCGTACGACTTGTGGGACAATGTAAAGCACCCTTAAGTAATACTCAATACGTAAATTTTACTTGTTACGTTTTAAAATCAGGTTTTATATTGCGAAACGTTGTTAACACCCTTTTTTTATGGAAAATTTTTTCTGCTGTAACAAAAAAACAGCAGAAATAAAAATATTTAAATTCAAAATAGATGGGAAATTATTTGCACGGGTTTGTTTGGCTTAAATTGAAATGGTGTATGTACATAATGTTTTTATATAATTTTTTTTTAATTTGTGACTAATATACAAGAAATTGAAGACTTATTTTTATAAAGTAAAACTTATTCTTTTTTTTTTTTTTATGTGGGACCAGCACTGAGGAGATGACATTCGAAGCATTGTGCTGGAATTATAGGAAAGGGATAGTAGGAGAAATGATAGGAGGTGAAGTTTAATTAATTATTTTGCAGCTCTGCTTTTGCCGTTCTTTGTTTATACTCGTAGCAGTGCTGAAGCTTCGGTTTAGTAGCCATTTTTATTATTATTTTACTTCGCCGGTGCTACACAATACCGACGAAGGAGGGCGTTCTTATGCAATTGTGGATTGCTATCAGCTAAAGCCGGTATGCCGTATGCCTTCGCCACTGAAACCTTCCGACAACAACTGACACACAAACCCACACTAATCCACATCAGAAAAATGCGAGATGTTTATTTTTATTTTATATTTTTAGTCTGTAACTGAACCCAGGTCTGTTTTCGGTTTTGTAGTCAGCGTGCAGACTACCATCCATCGTGCCATCGCCACCCTCAATTCTGGTATTTTTTTTATTTTTTAACTTTTTAACGTGGTAATTCGGGCTATGACTTGATATCTGTCAACGAAGTACTCATTGTGCAAATCTCATCCGTCGGTACATTAATCTCGTTTGAAAAAGTCAAAGTATGACGGATTCTGTGTGCCCCGCCTTATACTCCTATATTGAAAGCGTTTTGCTCGAAAGATGAGGCAGAAAAAATTTCAAGTCGGAGGTAACACTACAAAAAGTGTATGCAAGCATACGTAAACACACATATGTATAAATGTATACATGTGGATATAAACATATTCATTTATAAAATAATTATGGCTAGAATTAGGCCTGGAAAAATTCATATAATCGTAATTTCAATTAGTGGTTTCCAAACCATAAACTACAAACCTACGGTCAGGCAAGGCTGTCAGTTGTCATCTGAAGTGGCATTTATATTGTGAAAGGTTTGCTATTTACGAATATGAAGCTTTTAACAACCGAGAACACGTAAACATAGTTAAAACCCACTGCACATTATGGTCTGCAATTGAAGATTATGAACTGGACGTTATGTGGTAATAACAAGACGGTATCAAGTCAAACAATATGACCGATTTTGGCTTTATTGCATGAGAAGTTTTTAGATCGCAGAATTTCACATTTTGAGCACCAATATCAAGCGATTTGACGCCGTTAGCCATCTTTTGTGGTGCATGTCAAAGACAGTGCCTACGCGTATAACCCCCTAACGTTGGAGCATTTGAAAACCAACATTCGTCAAATTATCGCCGATATACCGCCCGCGCAAAAGTAGTAGAAAACTATCTACCGCAAAAGGATCGACTGCTGCAAACATTCTAGAGGCGGTTATTTAAATGTCATTGTATTTCGTATATACTGTCAAGGACCTAGCTTTATAATGAAATAAGAGGTTCATAGAAATCATAGCTTTAGGGAAGCTTTATTTAATTCTACATTTGAAACTGAAAAATTGATAATCTTCACTGGATAGTTCTTCGTAATACTGTAAGTTGTTATATATACGTATATAGTATATATCGTCGTTGTTCCGCCAAAATCAGCTGTGCGTTTTTCCGAGCAATTCTGTCATAGCTGCCCCGTATCCAACTATTAGGATTGCCAGTTGTACCGAATTTCGCGGGATTTTACAGTTTTTTTTTTAACAAAACTTATGTGTATAAAATAAAAAAAATGTTTGAATCTTTAAAATGATAGCGCACAAATAACTGAAATATAAGAAAAAAAAGCTATAAATTGTAAGAATGAAAAATTAAGAAGATTACTAAGTATAATGTCAATTGAGTATTAGAGAATTCATGATTAAAAAATGGAAAAATGTTGTTTATGGCAAATACACAGTATGCAACAAAGATTTTAGCAACGGACATGGCGGCAAAAGTGAGATATAAAACATTTATTGACTAAATATCATATCAAGAAGTTTCAATAGGATACGATACTGTTAAGCATCCTCTTAGCTACAACTCGAAGGACTGTTTACCCAAACTGACGCCTTATTATCAGACATTACACAGAAATTAGCTTGCGGTAGAACAAAAGTAGGATCTCTTATTCATTTACTGGCTCCACACTCTGTATAAAACATTGTGAAGATATTTTAATCAACAAGTGCTTTTTACTTCCTGTTTTATTTGTACCGCGAAACTTTTAAAATTCCCGCGATTTTGAAAGGTTTTTTGAACTTCTCCCGCTTTTTCGAAAAATAAAACTGACAACCTTGCCAACTATTCAAGTTTTATTTTGCGAAATACTTATAACTATACTAACATTGTTTCAATAAAACCATTGACTTCCAAAGTACAGCGAAGTTACGACATCAAACGGTTGTTTTGCTTTCTTGAAAAACTAATAAAAAAACGAAACGAAAAAGAAACGAATAGTGATAGAGATTACAGGTGGTGAAGGGATAGATAGAAAAAGGCTTCATAATTTTTGCAAAACTGCTGTTGCACGTTTCTTGTTTAATGCCAGTGTTGCAGCGCCTCTGATACTAAAGAAACGCATTGAATTTTTGAAGCTGTATTTGGTAGACATTTTATTAATTATTTTACTTTGATGATGATGGTCCACAATACCGATGAAAGAGGGCGCTCTGATGTGCCTGTGAATTGCTATCAGCTGAAGGCGGTACTGTTCAGTGCCCAGTGACCAGTGATTATGCGTTCGCAGGGAAACAGTCCGATAACAACTGACACAAAGGCACACTAGTGCACATCAGAAAAATACGAAATGGTTTTGTGATTTAGTCTGGGGTCGAACACAGGACTTTTGGTTTTATAGTCAACGTGCTAACTACCGCAACCATCGCCACCTTAAATACAATATATGGTGTTCAGACATGCACCTTTATTGCAATAAATGCCCTTATTGAGCTCAATTTTCCATACCAAATGTAAATGCAGTTATTGAGCACTAAGTACGAAATTGTTATCAATATTGAGTAAAACTAGAAATGTAACACTTCACACAAGTATTTTTATTAGGAAGTCTGGTCAGTGAAAATAAAAAACATTAAATAAGTAGTGTCGTGTCGTCCGTCCGGTATACACGCGTCTTCTGTGAGACGGATAAATTACCACAGAATTGACTAAAAACTAAAATAGCGGAGTGGAAAATAAAAGAAAAAATAAAAAATTAAAAAACAGGAAAATAGTGACAACAATAGTGAAACAAAACAAACTAAATAAACCTACAAACTTTAAATGCTTTAAATAAAATAAAATAAACGGTACTTTGGATTAAATGCAAACGGGGAATAAATAAATCATAAATTTAACAAACAACAACAAAAATAAAATTCCAACCAAAACAACAGAACAGAAAATAAAATCCGCTATACCAGTGACGGGCGAACAAAAATATTTACCAGTGCTGGCACCACCAACCAGTGTTGGCACTTCGGGTGAAAGTGACCGGATCAGGGCTTTTATGGCCCTTTTTCGCGTCATTGTGCTAAACACTCCTACCGAAAGAAAAATATAAATTTTTTATATTGTGGATACCAGTGGGATAGTTGCTGTTGGACTGTTTGGTGATGAAGGCGTAGCACTGATCACCGAGCAATCTCTCAGGCGGCAACTAGTTCATTGGTGTCGACAATATAAAAAATAGACAATTGATTTGATTTTTTTTGCGTAAACTATGACAGGCCGTTTCAGAATTGACTTCTGTAACATACGTGGTTTAAGGGCAAATTTTTTCTCTGTATATGCCCACGTTTGTATCCATCGGCCGGATGTTTTAGCCTTAAGTGAAACCCAGGTGTCTGAGGATGCTGATCCACAGGATTTTCACATACCTGGGTATCACCTCCTATCCCTCTTTATTCTTCATAGGGGCCTGGCAATATATATACGCAATGAAGTTGTGTACCAGTGCCAGCAATCCTTAGGCACGAATGATCCTGAATTTAGCTGTCTATGGGTTAAATTTAAAATCAGGGCACATCTTTTGCACTTCGGGTTTCTTTACAGAAGCCCAAATATGGAAAGGGATAAAACTATATACAACTTTGATGCCCTTTCCGACTCTATATCGGAGATCCTCGAAAATTACCCGAACAGTGAAATCGTTATTGCTGGTGATTTCAATGTCCATAACGTATCGTGGCTCCGCCATTCGAGCCATACGACTCCAGAAGGCCAATATGTTGAGCTATTCGCATCGCACAACCACCTTGCGCAATTAGCGAATGAACCAACACATATTCCGTGTGTTGACGGGCACCAACACAACACCCTCGACCATTTTCTCACTTCACACCCTGACAAGTATGAAATGAACACTAGCGCACCTCTCGGAAATTCGGATCATTGCACCATTTCTGCCTCCTTTTCGTTTGCGGAACTTCTTAACGTTTCACGGCCAGCTACGAAACGTTTAAAATATATTTTTGAAAAGGCACGTTGGGCTGAGCTCAACGATTTCTTTCGGCATTTCAACTGGAAGCTCTGCTTCCTTGACAATGACGTCAATGCCATGGCAGAAATGGTTGAAATTATAATATTGCTCGGTACGAAAATTTTCATACCATCGAAGCAAATTTCGATTAAACCCAGACCGAAGTCATGGTTTAATCAGACGTGCAGACTTGCAGTCAGATCCAGAGAGGAAGCATTTAGTATCTGGCGGAAGGACAAAAACGCGGATACTGATGCGATGCGCAAAAGGGCGAGATCTTCGTGTGCCAAAGTGCTAAGACGTGAAAAAGCTTTGTACGAGCAGCGTATTCGCACCAAAGTTCTTACTGCCCAACGGGGCAGTAAAAGTTTTTGGTCTTTCGTAAAAAGAGTGAAGGAAAATGCTAGTTCTTCAATTCCGGCTCTTTTGAAGGATGATCAAATATTCACAGGCCCAGTTGAAAAAGCTAACCTCCTAGCTGAAATGTTTGCAGGTAATTCTCACCTGCCGGAGAGCAATCAACCACTGCCCGCACCCGAACGTGTATCCGTAACTATGCCAAAGATATACTTTCGAGCTCGTGCAGTTAAAAGGGTTCTAACGAACCTCAACATAAACAAGTCTCCTGGGCCGGATGGAATTCCTGCACTGGTCCTGAAGCAGTGTTCTTCGACGTTATCACGTCCTTTGGCAATCCTTTTCAGCACTCTGTACTATACAGGTCAATTCCCATCGTGCTGGAAGGTTGCAAATGTAACGCCGATCCCAAAAAAGGGTGAGGCAAGCAAACCTGAAAATTACCGCCCAATCGCAATCTGTTCCGCGATTTCCAAAGTGAAAGTATGGTGAACTTTCACCTAATGAAATATTTAGAGTCCAACAATTTACTGAACGACCGTCAATACGGCTGCCGTCGAGGGCGCTCTACGGGCGACTTACTAGCCTTCCTCTCGGAAAAATGGTGTAATTCTATTCACCAGTTCGGCGAAAGTAAAGTCGTGGCTCTGGATATTTCTAAAGCATTTGATAGAGTGTGGCATGGGACACTTCTGTCCAAACTTATTGCTTTTGGTGTCGGTGATATCTTCTCTCGATTTATATCGAGTTTTCTCAGGGATCGCGCTATAAGAGTTGTTATAGACGGGATCTCATCTAACGAGTATAAGATAAATTCAGGGGTACCGCAAGGCTCCACTTTTTCTCCTACCCTATTTCTAGTCTTTCTTAATGACCTCCTATGTCAAACTTCCAACCCTATCCACTCTTTCGCAGATGACAGCAGCCTTTCTCACTCATATTCATTTAGTCGTAGGCCAACATCGACTATGATCACTTCGCTGAGGCAGAATATGAGTGACTCATTGAATTGTGACCTCATGAAAATATCGCAATGGGGTCAGGCAAACAGGGTCGATTTCAATGCTCAAAAGACCCAATGCAGCATGCTTACACATCGACGCATGCCCGATGACGCTGCGTCATCTGTAATTATGGGCGGTATAAACATCGAGGAATCAGAAGCTCTTGATGTTCTTGGCATGAAAATTCAGTGCGATGTTCGATGGACTGAGCACATTTTTCAGGTATCAAAAGCAGCATTCAAGTGCCTCGGTTTTTTAAGACGGTGCAAGACATACTTCACCCCATCTGATCTCCTCGCTATTTATACCGCCTACATCCGACCGAAAATGGAATACAACTCTCATGTTTGGGCCGGTGCTTCAAAGACTATTTTGAAGTTACTCGACCGGGTCCAAGAGAGAGCGAAGAAACTCATAGGAGACAGTAGGGTAGCCAACTCTATTAACTCTCTTGAGCATCGTCGCAACGTGGGGTGCGTTTCGTTGTTCTATCGTTACTATAATGGGATGTGCTCTGATGAAATCAGGGAACTTGTTCCCGAAACCCGATCATTCACACGCACGACGCGTTCATCATTAAGAGCACATCCATTTGTGGTCAACTTGGCAGCGAACCGCACTACGCATTACAGGGAGAACTCATTTTTCGGCCGAACATCGCGTATGTGGAACAAACTCCCTGCCGAGGTCTTTCCTGTCACTTATGACGTGGGAAAATTCAAATCAAATGTCCATTCACACTACTCCCTCTATCCTCCTTCCCATAACCTGATTTCCTAGTTCCAGCACAATGCATCGCATGTGTAGGGGTCATCCCCTGAGTGCTGGTCCAAGATAAAAAAAAAAAAAAAATAAATAAAACAAGCAAAAAGGAAATCGGGATGACCAGCGAATGAAACTTCGAAACGTTACTTTCTAATGAATGAAATGCTAATTGAATAAGCTATATTTGATAAATATGTGTAAACACAAAAATAAATTGCTTAAATTAGCTCAATTAAGAATGCATGTCTGAAGATAGTATTAAGAGTCTTCTGAGTCAGAACTTCTGACGATGATCTGATGAGTAACAATTACAAAAGGATAAATTTTTTTCTCAATTATTACTTTTTTTTTTAAATTTTCTCAGCGTTGCCAATGTGAATTTTTATCTGGATTTTGCACGTTTTTCTAAGCAGTTTTAAAGTTTTTCTGTAAATTGTGCAGATTTTACAGTTTTTCGTTTTAAATTTCTTTTCCATATGTAGATAATTATATATTTAAGTTATATTAGTTTTCAGTAAGAATGATAGAAATACAGATTACTCTGGTTTCCCGTTAGATGACGCAGTTTGACCCATGCAAGTGTTGTCTATTCTTTATATTTCACAATCATTTAGGGTTGTGTTTGTGTTGAAAAATTTTATTTGTAAGATTAATACAGGGTGTCTGGTAGCAGATTTATATTTTAAAACTTAAATAAATAACCTAATAATTGACACAAAGTTTTATTAAGAGCATTGAACGATGGAATGGAAATGCAGATTTTATTTTTTAAAGAATGTGTCATCCAGATCCTTTTTTAAAATTTCATGAATAATCGCTCTTGGAAGTCCCAGTGAGGTTGTTCTTTTCCGTATTGATTTCACGTCAACTGCTTTTAACCAGTTCAATGTTTTCGGCAGTCCTTGAAGATCGACTGGGCCTTGGCGTGGGGCATTCATAGCCGAACCAGTTGCGCGGAATCTCTGCACCCACGAACGAATTAAATTTATATTCGGTCCATCACTTATTCGCCGAATAACGAACTTTGAACAAAATTGTCGACGAGCAATTACGTAAGAATGATTACTCTTAAAAATGTCTCCACAGCGAACGCGCGATGCTCACTGGACCACTGCGACATCGTGATTGATAAATCCGCACAATCGATAATTCCAACGGCGCTACCCTTCCTCCGCACCGTTTATTACTTTTTGAAATATTTGTATCAATTGGGTGATGCTGATGTTACGATGGCATCACCAAAACGTGTGTCTAGGCAATTTTTTTTTTTTTTATTTTTTTGTTTAATTTTTTAATTTTTTCATTTGATTCAAAATACATTAGTTAAGCTGGCCGATGGCAAGCCTAGTGTAGATGAGAATAAAAAACTAAAAATAGAAATATGTGTGTGTGTTATAAAAGTAAACTCATGGATTGTTAGGTTTTTGTTTATAGATTTTTTGGTTTGTATGTTTGATATTCAATTTAATTCTCGATTGATTACTTGAATTTTAAACATATAGATCTTGGGTTTGTATTCAAAAATTAGGAAAAATCCACTGATGAGCTAAGTAAGCACTAGCGAAATAGTACTATATGGATATGCTTTCCTCCAGAATTATTGAGTTGCTTTTGTAATAAAATGCTTTATGATATTTTTCATACTGTATGATAATATCCTAAGGTATGTAATAATAAATTTCACATATAGTTTATAAGGGAAAAAGCACAATTAGAATCATATATGTATATAAATGAATATTCCCAAAATAAATAGTACGAAAGAAAAAATTCTTTCGACATCATAGAAAAGGCAATAATTTTTAAGTGTAGATTATTAGTTTATTCAGGTATGTGATGAAAAATGATTTTGGAATAAAACCGATTTGAAAACGATGAAAGGTGTGATGTGTTTGCTATAGTCGTTTTGTCAAACACTTTTAAATTTGCTTTTAAAAGTTTTTCCATTCTTTTTTGATACATTTGCTAAAATAGTTTTATTATATTGTTTATATTTTAGCTTCTAGCATGCTTTTAAAAGTCAATAGTTTGAGATTGGCTTGAAACTGATTCTCCAAATCCATCGGAATTCATTACATCTTTTCATAAAGATTTCAAAATGATCGTTTTGAAAAGGTGTGATGAATTCTGATCGATAGTTTTCTATCACATGCCTGATTGTCATAAAGAAATTATTTTTTAGTTTGCAACTATGTAGTATATATGTATAACAACTTTAAAGAAAATTTTTTTATTATCACGTTAATATATTCCCGGTTTTACTCTATAACAATTTTATGAAAAAAATATACATATGTATGTACATATATTTTACTAGGCGAATGAAGTGACGTTATTAGTTAAAAAATTTAAATTAAAATTGACAAGTATATTTATGTAAGCCCATATTTTTTTAAATTTTGTTTATCTTGGACGAGCACTCAGGAGATGACCCCTACACATGCGTACCTACGTGCTGGAACTATAGGAAATGAATAGTAGGAAAAATGATAGGAGGTGAAGCTTCACTATCTTATAACACTGATTTTTGCAAGTTATTTCTTTTTACAGCAGTGTTCTGACGTCTCTGATGTCAAGGAGACGTATTAAATTTTGAAGCTTCGTTTTTAGTAATTTTTTAAGTAATTATTTTAGTTCGTCGGTGCTACACAATACCGACGAAGAAGGGCGTTCTGATGTGCCTGTGGATTGGATACAGCTGAAGCCGTTACTATTCAGTGACCAGAGAACTATGCCTTCGCCACAGAAACCTTCCGACAACAACTGACACAGAGACACACTAATGCACATCAGAAAAATGCTAGATGTTTTTATGAGTCCGAAACTGGGGTTGAACCAAGGAAAATTTTTCGTTTTGTAGTCAACGTGGAGACTACTTCGACTATCGCAACCCTCAATTAAATATTATTATCTCAAAATGAAACTGTTTTTGATTTGGTTTCTTATTTGTCTTGCCAGAGTTATTTTGCTCTTTGTTGTTCTCATAGTTTTGAACAGCCAATATGATTTCATTCAGATTATCTGTTTCAGCAACTTCGTCTAGAAACAGATGTATGTTGAAATTATTTTATTTTCAATTAAAAAATGTTACACTGCACTTTTTCTTAACTTTCCTTTTTGTTAATATTTTGACCTTTCATTACTGTCAATCTTTGCCATATACATATATTCTTTTGCAATGTCAGTGTTGTCACTTTTCAAACAATTTTGCGGAAGGTTTTGTGAAAGTAATGAAGAGTACCAACTTGGCATATTACCGTATTTAGCTTTTGCATCGTAATTGCTTGCGCATCGTAATAGAGGGTAACACCCCCGAATTCAAACAGTTTTGAAATTTCAGAAAATCGAAGAAAAAATTAATCCTTTTAATAGTTAGTCGATTTCCCTATGTAAAATTTCAGATGCGTGTTGGTAATTGTGGCATTTAAATCACTCTGAAATAATATTGACCGAACTGCAGTCGACAATAGGTTTCCCCATGCAGACTCATGGCGAATGTCGGCGGTCCGACACAGGGCAAAAGGAGGCTGATTATGATGGTCACGAATTCGATCTAGCTGCATGCAAGTGAAATTTGTGGCGATGTACTGGGTGAGAGAACCAAACGCAGGGTGCTCGAGGCGGTACAGCGGACGGCGCCCCTTAGGGTTTCTTCTCTCTCTACTGCGAGGACAATTGGTACGCAGTGGCGCAATACGTAGGGTACGTTGTACGGAGAAAGACGAGGGACCTTGATGCGTTATGATGTATGATAATAAAGTCAACACGGAATTTTTCTACACAGGAGCACAGAAGTGCTTCGCTCATGTGATGTATGGGAAAGCGATTTAGCGATGATTTTTCAGTTTTCACATTAAGAATAAAGGTATGTAAACACATCCATACATACGAGTCAGTAGATTATGTACACATGTAGATATGTGCATGCGTAACGACTGCAACTTGCAACCATAGAAATATAAAATTGCATGGTAAGCATTTCAGCTAAAATAGTCTAATTAACTTAATACACTTGCAGAGAAATTAAATTGCAAGAAATTTATAACACAATAAAAATAAAAAATGTTTGACTACATGCATACACACAGTTGTTGTTGAAAAAATGGCACTGAAATTTGTTATTGAAAATGAAAAGTTTTCACGGTAAAAATACAGCAATAGAAAATGGAACAGCTCTCCCAATTAACAAAAGAAAATGTAAAACATAACCGACATTATTGTTTTATGTAATTTCGGCTCACGAATTCTTAGCTACAGTCCATTTCTTTCAGAGATGATATTCTTCTTAGGGTTAGATTATAGATATAGATAGTTTAAGAAGTTAATATTACTGACGAACTGTTCTAACATGCTTTTCGGTCCTTGGTTTAAATATTGGGCGATTAAATTGTCATTTAACTTATTGCCTCAACATAACAGCAGCGACGCAGCAACTCTGAATCACAAATTTTCAGACAATGCGCAGAGTTGTACAACAGTTAAGACGCTTATTCTCTACAGCACCCCTTCCCAACTAGTTCCGCTGCATGGATTGCATTAGTAGATCTCCTGAGCACTGGTTCAAGAAAAAAATAGGGAGGTACCTGGCATACTTTAATATTATAAAATAACAGATGACAGGATTTACTTAATAAGTTTTTCATATATTTTTATTTTAGTAAAAATCTCTAGGTGGGAGGTAAACTACACGAAGTCACATTATTTTCAAAATTAATTTTTTATACTGTTGGAACCGGAATTTTGTCATCTATTTTCATTGGTAGGTAAATTCCACTTTGTATTTATTTAACATGAGAATTTTAATCTTAATAGTATGCATTTATGTATGTATGTATGTGAAGTCTGTAAGTCCACATACTTGAATTAAGTAAACAAAATCTAAATTTGTTAAAAAAAAAAAAACACATTTTCATTGTGACAATAGTCTATTGGTATGGGAATGAACGTTTTCTTTAATACAAAACTCACCTAAATCACTGTATAATGTTGTATTCAAGGCAATATCCATGGGACAGGTATCTTCAGAATCTTCTTCTTCTTCTTGCAGTGTAGGCGGACCATCCCACAAAATTTTTGTGCTACGACGAATACGAGCTAAACGAACGCGGGGATATTCGTTGCACATAATATCGGTTAACTAAAATTAATTTCGGGATTATAAGAAAGTAAAAAAAAATAAATTATTAAGTATGATATTGCCAATAAAATAATAACACTAATAAATTATATTTGAATAATAAATAAAACATTATAAATTAAATAAATAAACTTAAAAATACTAATGCTTTTATTTATTTCAATATCTTTATTAGTCTAATACGAAACTTTAATTGAAATGAGAAAACCGTGTTAATTAAGAATTTTATTTAGTTAATTAAATTTTCAATTGCTTATACGGTTTTATAAAAACACTTTAACTTTTAATTATTATAAAAAAAGAACTATCAATGAAGTGTTTCACAGAAATTTGATTCTTATAACAATAAAAAAAAAACAATTACAACTTCGAAACAAAATACGAGTATAATTTAAAATAAATATTAATAAAACTTTCAATTATTGCAATTCAACGTTTAGCGGCCAATTTTTAAGGAGTTCAATTAACATTTTTTTTTTATTATAATCAACAATTCAACTGCTACTATTAATTTTTTTATTAATAAAAATCCAACTGATTTTTTAATGGAACGCAATAAAATTTTTTTAAAATTCTTTTTTGTCTGCATGAAGTCTTACAATCGAATCTTGTTTCAGGAATTCCAATCCAGTAGGCGTTCGAAAATTCTAATGTTCAGTAATTAGAATTTTGAGAACTTAAAATCTTTTTTGTCTTGGACCAGTGCTCAGGGGATATCCCCTTCGCATACAATGCATTACACTTGTTTCAATACATTGAAGCTTTGAAATTAGAAATAAAAATTCGAATTTGCGAGGTTTTTGTTTTGACTTGTAAACAGTGGGTTTTCTACAGTTGCGGAAACACTATCTCCTTAAAATTTGTCGAAAGATGGAATGAAGATGTGTTTGAGAATTAATGAAAGTCCTATCGAATACATATACATCCAAAGCTAATGAAAGCGTCAATAACTTAATACTCGTAAAGTGGTGAAAAAGCAGTTAATTATTTCCCACTAATCATTTGAAAACTTAAAAAAGACAATAAATATTACAGACTTCCGAAAATTTCTAATTATTTGCATAAATGTTTAAATGAATGGTTCTATTTTGCTATTATTTTTAAATTATTTTAAAATAAAAACAAAAAAAAGTTTATTAGTATCGGGTTAACCATTTAATGGTTTCAAAATCACAAGACTGTCAGTTGTTAAGTATCTGCCATCTGAAGTATCATTTATTTACTAAAATATTTTCCATTTTTTTTTTATCTTGGACCCCTACACATGCGATGCATTGTGATAGTAGGAGAAATGATAGGAGGTGAAGCTTCACTATCTTACAACACTGCTTTTTGCACGTTATTTGTTTTTACAGCAGTGTTGTAGCGTCTCTGATGTGAAGGAGACGTATTAAATTTGAAAGCTTCGTTTTTAGTAGCCATTTTTATTAATTATTTTACTTCGCCGGTGCTACAGAATACCGAAAAAGGAGGGCGTTCTGATCTGCCTGTGGATTATATACAGTGACTATGCCTTCGCCACTGAAACCTTCGGGCAACAACTGACACCAGAACTGTACATCAGAAAAAAATGCGAAATGTTTTCATGAGTCTGAAACTGGAACCCAGGAATATTTTTCGTTTTGTAGTCAACGTGCAGACTACTTCGACAATCGCCACCCTCTGTGAAAAACGGATAATGTCAGATGGTTTGTCACTTGAAAATAGAACACGCTGTAAATCAAAAGTATCATATGCAGTGCACATACGAGTATACTACGGTTATACGTATTATACGCTTGTGGTTTCAACAAGACTGTGCCACGAACAGTATACCCGATTTTGGCTTTATTGCATGAGAAGTTTGCAGAAAGCATAATTTCACGTTTTGGCGGCGTCAATTGGCCTCCAAGGACTTACAATTGACGCCGTTAGACGTTTAAAAACCAACATTCGTTCCGTTACCGCCGAGATACCGGTCGAAATATACGAAAAATTGGCCGAAAACTACCTCAAAAGGATCGACTGCTGCAACCAATCTAGAAGCGGTCATTTAAATGACATTGTATTTCGTACATTATAGTGAAATAAAAGTTTCATCGAAATCACAGCTTTATTTAAGTTTACTTTTAAAACCGAAAAATGGACAACACAGTATATTTTTGGTTTATTATTGAATCCAAAACAGTCAGAAATATTTCGACATGACACAGTATTCTAAGGAGGAAGGGAAAAATCAACAATCAATACCAGCATACACAGGCTAAATAGAATACGTTTTCGGAAGTCAAACTTACATCACCAGTACCCTTTGTGTATTTTACATTGTACGTCACAATTGTCAGCTGGCTTAGGTTGTAAGTAAATTTGAAACTATATTCGCAAATTCTTTGACGAAATTGAATACGGGAGTTTTTTTCCAACATATACGAGTACAACTGCTGCCAACTTTATTTGTAGAGCACTTTTGCTATGTTTTTTAAGATCATACTGAACATTATTTTGACATATAAAAACCGCCCAGAAATTTAAAAATTCGAACTGGCATAGAAACAAAGTGGTTCTCATTTGGGAGTGTAAGAATTTTCAATATATCGGGAAGAATCACGTATTTTTTTTTTGTATATTTAAATTCAAAGTTCTTTTTGATGAAAATAAAGGTTGTTCTTATGAAGCCAAAAACCGAAATTAATTATAATTAAATAAAAAAAATTAAGTAAAATTTTTGTTAAAAAATAAAAAGTACTACTAACTTCAAATAATATTTAAACATATAAAAATTAACAATTTTATTACTACGCACCTCCTTTTTAGGCGTGGCCGAGAATATCTAATTTAAATTATTTTACACAAGTTAGCGTTTAAGTTAGCATAGTCCAATTTTATTTTACAATACATTGACATTTAGGTGTGAGTTAATAACAGTTTTTTAGTTCCGTGTAAAATGGTGGGTGTGGGAAAACGTATACAAATTTGTAAGTGAGAGTGTGATTGTGAGTGCGGTATTTTTTTTGAGTGAATTGAAATAGAATAAGGAGAAGAGAGATAAAGAATTGTATAAATTAATTAATTAGCTGCTGATTACATTTTAATTATTATTAATATTATTTTTAACTAATATAGCCACGACTATTTGTGTTTTCCCTACAGAGCTTAACTAACACTTACCGATATCTCTTCACTGCAATATGCGGTAAATGATTGCTCATCCTGTTGCAGCACACAGTAGAGTGGACCCCAGGGTAGCGTAATTTTTTGTTTACGTGTCAATTCACCTTCAGTTTCTGTAGCAAATGGATGTACGATATTCAAATTAAAATAGAGAATTCAAAAAGCAAAAATTATAGTGAAATTTAAAGAATCTCTAAGCAATATCGAGCCGTAAACATCAAAAACTAATTTTACAGGAATAGTTCTTTTTTCTTTCAATCTTTACATATGTACATAGATGCGTTCAAATCGTAACGATACATTTCGCAGCTGTGATATTTTGTAAGATGGGTGATTTTTATGAAAAAAAAAGAAAATCGATAACCATGATGCAACCTTTACAGCTTTTTGAGATATTATTTGAAAATTAAATTTTTTCATAGTCATTTCAAAATTAAAATTTGTCCTTTTACTCAAAAGTCCTACCCGATTCAGAAATTTTTTACATAATATGAAATTCTTTACGGACGAAACTTCATTATTTTTCATATTTTGGAGTCGGATTTCGGACCTCCTTTAACAGTTCCCTCCTATTTGATAGGGTCGTTTAACTATGATTTAATGTATCAATAAAGAAATAAATTAATAACTGTGTCTCTAAAATCACTGATTTAATGATTGTAGCGACTTGAACTCTTAATAATAGCAAAACACAATAATATACCGGTTATACTGGAGACTTTATGATATACATATGTAAAATTTCAGTTTTTCTTACACCGAAAAAAATACGATATAAAAATAACACTTAACACAAGAAAACTCAAAAATATTTTTGTGGCATCTTATCTTAGTCATAAACCACAATATTACAAATGCTGTCTACGATAAATATGACCCAGAGAGGTGAAGTTCCTAACAAAGCAAGTGGTGGGTTTAGTTTTCTAGTGTGTTTAGTTGCCTTTACATGCATTCAATTTTATTTATTTTTGATATGAAATGCGATAAAAACGTTGAATATGATACACAAGAAATTAGAAGAATAATTTCGCTATTGGTTGATTAAATATCTTTGTGGTTTTAGTGCTCAATTCGTAAAACGAAATGTGTTAAAATGAAATGGTGTTTGGCTAAAATTTTTTAAGCCAGAGTAATGTTTCATGAAAGGAGACCAATTTCTGGAATTAGATATCACATTTGAAAGATTTTTACAAAATTAATTAATGACGGTGGCGATGGCACGATGGATGGTAGTCTGCACGTTGACTACTATACCAAAAACAGACGTGGGTTCAACTCCAGTTTCAGACTAAAATTTTAAAATAAAAATAAACATCTCGCATTTTTCTGATGTGCATTAGTGTGTCTTTGTGTGTCAGTAGTTGTCGGAAGGTTTCAGCGGCGAAGGCATAGTCACTGGTCACACTGAACAATACCGACTTCAGCTGATATCAATCCACAATCACATCAGAACGCCCTCATTCGTCGGTATTGTGTAGCACCGGCGAAGTAAAATAATAATAAAAATGGCTATTAAACCGAAGCTTCAGCACTCGAAAGCAGAGCTGTAAAATAATTAATTAAGCTTCATCTCCTGTCGTTTCTTCTACTATCCCTTTCCTATAGTTCCAGCACAATGCCTCGCATGTGTAGGAGTCATCTCCTGAGTGCTTGTCCCAGATAAAAAAAAAAGTAGTTAGCGGAATGGGCTTTGATTCCCGAGTTCGAGTTTTCTGCGCTACAGTTCCGTCCTTCGTCAGTATATAAGCAATAAACCGTAGGCGAAGAAAACTAATAAATAAAATGGCTCGCCCGCCTATTTTAAAAAAATAATACGACGAAATTAAAATTAAAGACACTACAACTTTGCTTTATAATTAACATGCAACTGCAGAGTTGTGCCACTTTCACCACTTGTCTATTCTCTATACTGCCCCTCTCTTTATCTAGTGCCAGTGCAATGCAATGAATATGTAGGCGATTTCCTGGAAATTGTTTGCCATTCGATTGGGTTTGTCACAAATTAAGCTCCAGTCAGGGGCAATGCCACGCCCCTAAACGTATATTCCGTTTTCTACCGGATTTTTTTAAATTTTCCCATACCTTTAGTTTGAAAAATTTGTAAAAGTGGACATCACTCTCGCCAGGCATCAATAACATATGTTCCATTTTTAGCCTTTTTTAATCAATTCTGTTGAGATTTCTCACACACATTAACTCCAACAAAAATTATGTTTCGAAAGTACAGCAGTGTTCCCAGATATGAAAAAATATATTTTTAGTTTTCTACCAATTATTTTTAAATTTTACGGGTATATTGGATTTTTTTGACTGTATCTGTATGTATAAACAAAAAAATTTTCAAAAGTGAATAAATTGTTTTGAAATTTTGCATCACATTGATTTCCTTGACTGTATATATTACTAAAAACAAATTTGGCAAGTACACGGGAATGCTGCCAGATGTGAAAATTATATACATAATTCGTTTTTAGCCAAATCGTTTGAAATTTTACGTATGGTACCGGGTGGGCCAAAAGTCACGCCTGCGTGTAAAAATTTAATAACTTTTTTGTTTACTATTATTTTTAGTTATTTATTTTTTAATATAATAGCTTTGTACGATCTAAATTTTAATTATGAAAAATAATATCAGAGAGATGACCACCATTTTCTTCGATGCACAATTGGGCTCTTAAACAAGCGTTTTGCATAACTGCACGCAAAGTTTCAGACTCTATTACCCTGATCTCAGCTTCAATGTTGTGCTTTAGCTGCTCTATAGTTTGGGGGTTGTTAACATACACTCGTTCTTTAAGATAACCCCATAGAAAACAATCAGGGGCAGTTAAGTCTGCTGAACGTGCTGGCGCATTGAATTATGAATTTCTTGAGATAATTCCTTCTTTGATGGTATTCAACTGGTAAAAGTTGTTGGGCCAATTGGACCTTGTATGGATGCATGTGTAAATGACGTGATGAAATGCGTCGAAGTGATGATCTAGAGAGGCACAGTTGTCCAGAACGTCTTCGCATTGAAGTTACTGGATATTTTTCAACACTGTACCGTACACGATCAATGTTCACTTGGTTCTCGGTCTTCCTGATCGTGGCAAGTCTGACACTGCACCTTGTAGTCGGAACCGTGCAATTAAACGATTAATTGCGGTTTTGTTAGGTGCATTTTTGGTGTTGAAATAATTTCGATATGCTCGTTGTGTCAGTGAAATTGAATGCCCATTGGAAAAGTAAAATTCTACCACTTTGGTTCGTTGCTCGGTCGTTAAATTTTGAATGGGGGCGTAACACGGTTTGCTGACTGAAATCTAAAAAAACAATAAAATATAATAATAATATAAAATATAAAATAAGAAAAAAGTTAATAAATTTTTACACGCAGGCGTAACTCTTTTGAGGAAAAAACAAAATCTAAACGTGAATTCAATTAAAATATTAACTAAAAAATATTGTATGGATAAAATTGCTTTTAAATCGAAGTTTTATGCAGTATTATTAATTTTTTCTTGGTTTGTCCGCTTAAGAAACTAAATCTTGGCCCCTTCATATTTACTTCGCACTTCGCGAAATGGAAAAAAATTTTGCATTGTGTGTGCATAGAAATGACAAAAAAAGTTAAGATATTTAAGGAGCTGGAATTATTAAAATTTATAGAAATTGTTTCGCCTTCTTTTTATATTGAAGTTTTTATTAAAGTTTACTCACACAATACATAAACAGCTGATTCCGTACTAAATGTGCGAACAGTTTCTTACTTTGCTTAAGCAAATGACACCTGAAGAAACTTGACGAAAAGTTCGCCGTTAGACACATATGAAGTGCATGTATTCTCACATTTGGAGAGTATGTTGGCTTAAGCCTGTTTATATACATTACCGTTAGGCCTTTCAAACTTGAAGATTAAAAGGAAATGTATTTGCGAACATAATTTGTCCTGCTCTATTCTGGCGGCTATTCTGACCGTTTTATGTGCTTAGTTGGTAGGATTTTTATTTTTTACTTTGTCGTGCGTCGCGGCTATTCTGTTCATTTTTTGTGCTAAAAACATTTATTTTTGTTTTTTGTTGTACATTTGCTTGAATTGTAAACAATTTGCATTCATAAAACTAGAAATTAATTGCCAATATGTGAACATAAAGTTAAACATTGTTGTAGTTTTGTTTTAAAATTCGAAAAATTGCAAATTTGATATTGATGGAATATTTCTTTAAAAACTTTGTGATTCTCTCTAAAAAGAAATTTCAAAATAAAAAGATGGGCGGCCCTTAAAGTTGAAAAACAATTCGCAGTGACTGAGTGAGCAGTTAGAAAGGAGAAATTAATTTTTATATTCTTCATAAATAATTCTTTTTAATTTTTCTATAAACTGTAAAGTATTTCGTCACCAGAAAGGCAAAAGGCCCGAATTATTTTATAAAAAGTACTATATAAAAGTACTAACATTTACTAATGGATTTTGCCAATTCATCACACTACAAACCAAAACGGAATAAATAATATATCATACAATTTTCATATTTTATATTTCACTTCTAGTTGTGGAAGCATTGATGCTTCATGAAGTGCTCGTATATTCCATTGTGTAAAGCGCGCAACCTATTTCTTGTGCGATAAGTTGTCTGTCCAGTATTTTACCTTATTTCTGTTTTGTTAATTTATTGCTTTTGCAAAACCAAATATTAGAGTTAAATTCAGTGCAAATTTTTACATTTCTACTTCAAAAGGAATATTGTCATAACGAATCAAATGAATGGCAGTCTGTTGCCATTTTTTCTTAAGCGGAACTCACTCTTCGTTGAAAACTGTCGGTTCAAACATTGCAAATGTAGCAGTTCTGCAATTTTGCTACATAATGCATTACCTGCATTACCATAACAGAACAAAATGTATCAAATTGAGATTTGCTACATTTATAAAAATTTGCAGCACAAAAAAAAATCATTGCAGAATGAGAAGTGCGAATGTTTGAAATGCAAAACAGCGGTTTTTTTTTTATAAAATTAAAAAAAGTTCACGATTGAAGCGTAACAGAAAATCGTGGTATATTTGCAAATCTGCTACGAAGGCTCAGTTCCTCTATTGAGATTTTTAATCTCTCCAATTGCGACAATCTTATTTGCAATTCCTCGTGGAAGTATATGGTATTCATCTTTAAAATCAGTTTTAAAATAAATGAATCCCGTCTTATTAAATGCTGGGGCACGAATGGTATTCATGGAGGATCGCAATCTCTTTTTGTCCAACAATCGAACACAAAGTTCATTTGTAAATTTTCTATCTCTTGTCTGTGATTTTCATACTCATGTTGTGATATATTTTTCGATTTAAATGAAACGCATAAATCGTACTCATCATTTCTTGACTTAAATATATTGTAATTGTCTGTTCTTAGTAGAGTTTTGCTTTGCAGTTTAGTCAAAACTTACAGTGATATTCAATAAAATAAAGACGAAAAGCATATCAGGGTGACGATGGCTGAAGTGTCTGCACGTGACTACAAAAGGAAAACAGACGTGAGTTCAATCCCAGTTTCAGATTAAAATAATAAAAAAAAAAAAATTTCGCATTTTTCTGTAGGAGTCATCTCCTCAGTGCTGGTCCTAGATAAAAAAAAAAAAAAAAAAAGCACAAACGTCTCCAAAGTAGAAAAATTTCGAAAAATAACGAAAAAATATAGTCGGTGAAAAAATACGAATATATATTTGAAATTTACTTAAATAAGACAAATATTTATTTATTTATTTATTTATTTCAGAATTTTGTAATAATAAAAGCCCTCAGCTGGCCAAAAGAATATTACAATAGATTTAAAACATAGATTCTTAAAACATTAAAAGTAACCCTAAATTTATAACTAGATAACAATCGTTTTAATATCAGCATAGAATTTAAAAGGTAAAGATCATAATACGGCATCAATTTGTTAAAAGTATAATAATTTATCAAAAAAAGTAAGCGAAAAATTGTAAGCCCGATGGCTGCGATATCACACCAACTTCCTGAGAGTCGCATATAAACAAACTATGTCATATTGCCAACAAAATTAAAATGAGCAATGAGCAATCTTCGGTAGGTACTTACGAGGAAAGACTTATCCAGGAGGGAAGTGTGTATTCTGGGAATGACAATTTGTCTATTTCTAGATGAATCGAACGCATTGAACTAAAAACGCGGGTGTAGAATTTCTAACAAGTTTATAAAGGCTCATAAGCAGCTTAATTGTTAAGAAATTAGAGAAACTACACTTTAACATTTGAGCAACATACTCCGAAACATGATCCCTGTATGTTAGCCGAAATACGAATCGCGTTATCTTATTGACCAATAGCTTAACTGTATTAATGTTACCATTCGTTGTGCATAAATACACCTCCATACAATAAGATATCTGAGAAAATAGCTAGGCATGAGCTAACTTAAACCTTACTCGAAAGGGTAAATAAACATTCAGGGAGTATAAACGACGAAGCGTGAAGTTGATATTCGAACATAACCTATTAATATGATAGGCATAGTTCAGCTTACAATCAAGCATCACACCCAACACTTTCAATCTGTCAACCCAACCAATGGGTACCCCTCGAATATGAACCGACAAATCCGGTACCGACAATGTCCCGAACCTCATAGCACTAGTTTTAGAAAGATTAATCCTAAGAGAGTTAGATTCCATCCATGCTTGGACACCGCTCAAGGTATTATTAATTTGGGCCTGAAGTAGATTACCTGATCGCTCCCCAAAAAATAAAAACTGAATATCGTCAGCGTATGCGTAGGTTTGACAATATTCCCCATTAGTCACATGGAAAATGTGATTAATATACATAGAGAAGAGTAGTGGCCCCAGAATGGAGCCCTGGGCCACACCTGAAAACACTGATCGTATCCGTGATTGATTATTATTGAGCGAAACAAACTGACTACGGTTACTCAAATAAGAGTGTATCAAAGAACAAGAGCTTCGGGAGAAATTAAAATGAGAATGCAGTTTATTTATCATCTTAGCATGATCTATACGGTCAAAGGCCTTGGATAAATCCAGAGAAACAAGGATGCATGATTTACCCGTATCCATCTTGTCCCTTATCATTTCGGTAATACCCAATAATGTAGACGAAGTGCTACAATTTCGTCGAAAACCAGTTTGCCTGTCATTCAGTAGCGAAAGGCGTGAAATATTGTCAGAAAGACTTAAGTCTCTTCCTTGCAAATTAGTTTACTAAGTTAAAGTCTGGTAAGTGCATACGGGTACGAGATACCGTTTGTTTTACCCGTAACTCAAAATTTTAAAGAGGTTTGGAAAATTTAAAAACCAGCTTCTTGTTTTGCTCGACAGTAGCTACCAGAAAAATAGTATTTCTACTTCATGTTGATTGATAACAAAGCCAATAATTTTAATAGTGATTTTTTTAGACTCTTTTTGCATTTCAGTTGACGATTTGTAATAAAATAATTTATGTTAATTGCTTTTTTTTATGCTGCATTATGTACGCATACATACAAATAATAATAAGCATGATTCGTTAACTGAATAACAATTTCCTTTTCAACAGTTTCTGCTTGTTATTTAAAATTTTTGTTTAAAGAAACGTGAAGATAAATCATTGATGTACATACAATATTTAAACACCTCTTGTTAATGATATTTTTGGAAATGCGATTAATTTAGTTTTGTTAGCAGCAGTTTTAAAGCAAAAAAAAGTATTAAAAATTTATATGTATCTACGTACAAAAGGGCGATTAGAGTATCAAACCATATAGAAAATTTAAAGTTAAAAGTTAACTCAAATTGTTGTAGGTTTTGTCTGTAAATATTACGGTCTGCTAAACAAGGTAACAGGGTACACAAAAAGTCTGTCAAAATATAATATAAAAAAACAGATGATTCTGGTTACGAAAATTATTGCGAAAGCTGTAAGAACTTCACTCGGTACAATGGAACGAACTTTTTGAAGGGTTTATATGCTTGGTCTAGTTAAGGGTGCTTTACATTTTCCCACAAGTCGTACAACATGACAAATTTTTGTGTAGAAGAGCACAAGTCGGATCGTTTAAACGTAATATGTAATGAAACTATACGATTTTGAGAGAAAATACGGATGAAAATTTGGCAATCGTATGGCTGTCTTGATTTTTTAAAATTTTTCAAAAACCAACGCACACCATTAGATCTGGGATGCATTTGTATGTAAACAAATGTGAGAAAGCCAGGGAGGGAAAACTGCTTTCATAAATTTATACCAATTATAAAATCAGAATGTACATTTTAGACCACGACAGCACAATTTTATAAAAATATACGTATATTTTATAAAAGTACACTAAAAATTTTGACCACGAAAATAACATATTCCAAAGTTATAAAAATATTTTTCAAGGTTATTAAAAAAAAAATTCAATTGCACAAGAACTCCATCCCTGGGGAAAACAAGCAAACAGCTGTAGTTAAATTAAATGAAAATAGCTCTGTTCATTTACTAAAATTTTTTACAAATTTGTAATAATTGTTTCTAGAAAGCGTTCATTAACCCAAAAAATTTGCAACGAGAGAGCGTCAAAAGAGCGTAAAAAATTGAGAGGCAGAAAATTTCAAGTTTTTACAAGTAAAATTTTTACTTGCAATAATTATTCAAACAGCTGTTTTGCGTTTGTGTTTACAAAACAATATTTCTAAATTTAGTTAAAAATAAAAATATTTTGGAAAATTTAAGAAATTGTATGTAAATGTAAACTTTTAAAACGATAAAAAGTATTTAAAAGGTAACAAATTTCTTTTTGTGTAATTTAGGAACAACAGAAGCAAAATAAGATGTCTAATGGAATTGAACTAAGCAACACAGCATAGGCTAATTTTAGGATTCTTTTAGGATGTTCCGGCAAACAGACCAGCTGTTATTTTTAGTATTGTAAATATTATGAGTACCTAGCTACTCGGTACTTTACACTAAGCAGGCAAATAATTCAATTAGTTCAGATAAATATTTGCAAATAAATTGAAATTAACACATAATTTATTAAATTACTTTTTTTAGTTCTTTTGGGGTTTAATGCTGGCAGCAACATGATATTTTATTTTGGATAAAACTTTTTATTACAATGAAAATGAAAATTTCTTAAATTTGTTTCCTTTTTTCCATTTTTCGGCAGCTGTTTATTATTTTATTTATTAAATCAGTTAATAGAAGGCTTATACTTATTGAATATTCGCTTTCAATACTTTAGGAGCAGATTGCTATAAATTTGTGAATATGCTACAAAAAGTAATAGGGTAATTTTATTTGCAAAAACTGAAATATCTTACAAATTCGTGTGTAAAAATCATTTATATTATTTGTCTATAAATGTAAACCCTTTTGAAAATATTTCATTTATGGTTAGAAAGGCTTATTTTCTCTTATTGTGAAAAAGCAATCGAAGTCAAAATTTGGAGTTGTAAATTTACATCAAATTAGGTAAATTCGCAAAAGTTATTGGTGTACATATGAAATGAAACATAGTTCATAGTATGTACCTACATAAGTTCCAAAATTTAGTCAAACAAAACGCTCAAACCCCCATGAACTTCAGTTCGTATGAGGAATCAACACATTATGAAAGTCGTTTGGAAAATAAAACACAAAGTTGGAAATAAACATTTTTGCGACCTCATTCTGCCGTTATTTCCGATGTTTGAAATAAAAATGCTATGTGTAGGTAGGCTGTTATAACGTATAAACTAATTAAAAATAGTTATTTTATTCATTCATTTTATTCAAAAGTAGCTAATCACCCTTATCGTGTTTAGCGTATTTCGACTACGCCTGGTATTAGATTAAATAAAATTGCATAACTTTTCATTATTCTATTACAAGCCGTACTCGTAAAACGCCAGTCACGACAATGCTGAATATAAATGACCATAATCACAATATTTTTATAATAATATACATATATTTTGATATATATTTATTAAGCCTGAGGTCTTTTTTTATCTTATTTTGTTTTTGTTTTTGTTTTTTATTATTCGATATTTCGTTAACAGCTTGTTAACATCATCAGGAATAATAGGAAATTATAATTTTTTGAAATATAAAAATATTTTTGAAACATGTCACAAAATTTTTGTAATAAAATTTGATTGAAAATTAAAAAATGTGTAGTAGTAATATAGGCGCATATAAATATAACGAATTCTAAACCTAAATAAATATATATACATATATACATACACATATATACATACACACATACACACATACAATATAGACCGACTAACATGTAAATATATAAACATATATGCACATACGCACACACATATAGATACATACACAAATATAAACTTTCTTAACAAGTTCATACAAATTTATATATAAATATATACATACAATGCACCCACACGCATACATATACATATGTATATACATACATAAATATGCACACATGTACAAATATACATACATAAATACATACATAAACACATAAAAATGCATATACAAACATACACACAAGCATATTCATATGTACACACTTGCATATACATACATATACACGCATTCATACATATACTCATAGATATACGAATGTACGTACACACATGCAAACATACAGTCATAAACATATACATATGCAGCCACAAATACATGTACATGTACACATACATATATATATGTATATAATAAAAAATTATTAAATAACAATAATTATAAATAAAAATAAAAAGTTTTTAACAATTAAATGCATGATAAAAATGTATATAATAAAAAAGTGTGCTTTGTTTAACAATTTTTAACATAAATATTTACATATGCAAAAATATAAAAAATATTACATAATAACAATTATAAAGAACTAATAAATGAGATATATATATATGTGAATTTTTACAAGAAATGTTCAATAAAAATAAATATATATATGAATTTTTAACAATTTTAAACAAATAATAAATTATAACTAACAAATAATCATTATCTTAAGAAATAAACATTAACCTAACAAATATTACGTAAATTTTTACTAACTAAATATCTATAATTCTGTGCTAAGTTATATTATATTATAATATATATTATTATTATTTAATAAATATATATCAAAAAATATAATAAAAAAGGTCAATTAATAATATAATTAAAATAATATACATATATGAATAATTTGTCCAAAAAATATAGGGGCAGTTATTAAGTACTCATATATACCTATACATTACAACACTACTTTAACTTGCAAATTTCAGCAAGTAAAGCGTTCATTTACTTTTTCACATTTTTGAGAGTAATTTTGGAAAATTTCTTGTTACTCTCTCGTTGCTAATTTTTACTAGTAAAGTAAATGAACAGAGCTAATGTTTTATCTTACTTCATTTTATCCATACCAATGGTGTAAACGCCAGAAACCAACCGTCCGATTTTTACTCTCTTTGTTTGACATACGGTTGGAATTTCATGTTATTTTCTCTCACATTTTACGTACGACAAATCTTATCGTTTAAAGCGGCCAGAGAAGAATAGGTCAAGCATATCCTATATGACCAGGTAATAGGGCTTTTAATGCTTTTGGCAAGTATTAGAGTTGAATGCATCAGCTCTTTGAAGTGTGCGCTCTTTTTAACTCCGCTCAGTTAATTGAACTAGGTCGCTCTTTAAGTCCACAGTTCTGTTGCTCTATCTGAGCTCAACTAAATTCAGCTTTTTCTTATCAAAGTATTAACACAAAAAAATTACAGCTGGTAATAAAAACCGAAAAATCATCATATTTCGCACTAAAAATTTAATTTTTTTGGTCTGGGACCAGCACTCAGGAGATGACTACTGCTTGAACTAGAAGAAAAAGGGATAGTGAGGGAGATGACAGGAGGTATAGCTTACGTTAAGGAGACATATTCAATTTTAAAGCTTAAATGGTTATAAACCATTTAAACCACATAGCTCCTTTGGTGCCACCCTGTATTTGTATTTTAAATGTCAAAAAAGCTTTAAGACGAATATATGTAATTGCTTGTAAATGGGTACATATTAAAGAGCTGCATGATCTAGCTTTATAGATGAGCATGCTCATGTGTTCATTATAAATTGCCTATGTTCGAACACAATGTAACTTACTGACCATACGTTTGATTCAACTGCGATGTCAGTGAGCAAAAGTTTGTTCATACCATCAACACATGAACTCTGTTTGTTACTGATTGAATGTGTTCTTGTGTACATGACCATGTGCCCGTGTTCGTGATTATATGGTTATGTTCGAACAAAAGATTTTAAAAGTTATTGCATTTGAAATAAGTTTTGGATTTATAATCTGTTTTTTACATTTCATTGTTGTATGTATATGCCGCCTACAAAACTATAAGGTACATTTGTATACTTATAGAAACTAAAAAATGACTGTAAGTAAATTTTAATATTTTTTATTCTTTTATTATTTATGTTTTTTTGTAATTTTTTGTATTAAAAAAGTGAAGAGAATTTGTTCGTTATGTTAATAAAAAAAACCTTATTTTGCCGAATTTTTGTTTACTCATCGTTGGTTTAATACAATGAACACAGTCGAGTATGATCCAAAAAACAAGCCGATCATGATCAAACATGCTTTTTCTTTTGTTCATGCAGCTCTTTAGTACATACATATGTATGAACTTACATATGAAGATACACAAAAAAACCAATTATTTTTAAAGTTCCTCTTACCTCATTATTAACGTTAATTCCTATTCTTATAGAAAAATAATATGTTTGCTTTAATATTCTTCTTCTCAATAATTGGCATTCACATTATTTTGATAGCATGGAAGCCAATACAACTATTCGAAAACATATGAACTAAAATAGTGTTAAAGCTTGTTTCCAATTTTGAAACTAATTAAAGATTCGGTAGATAAAAAAGCTTTGATTTACAGGAAAATCAATTTATCAAACCAAAATGCAGTTGAGCAAGCACAAGTCAGTTGGAGGATGATAGCTAAGGAGGTATCTGATCGCTTAGAGCACTGGTACACGTACAATATACTCATAACTATAATATATTGTGATATTTGATGGGAAATGTGAGTAAGAAAAATAAAAAACAATTAAGTGAAATGTTTTAGTTTTTTAATTACTTATGTATGTACTACCTGCTCCAAGATCTCACGCGATATCGTTCGGTAGCTTTATTACATTCAATACCAAAAATAATATTTAAAATGTTGTTTTTGTATGAATTTTTTTTTTGTCTTGGACCAGAACTCAGAAGATGACCCCTACACATGCAATGTATTGTACTGGAGCTAGAGCAAAGGATAGTAGGAGAAATGACAAGAGGTGAAGCTTCACTATGATACAATTCTGCTTTTGTACGTTCTTTGTTTTTTATATATGTATGTATGTAGCAGTGTTGTAGCGCCTCTGATGTTAAGGAGACATATTAAATTCTGAAACTTCGTTTTAGTAGATATTTTTAGTAATTATTTTACTTTGCCGATGCTACACAATACTGACGAAGGAGGGCACTCTGATGTACCTGTGGAATGGTTACAGCTGAAGGCAATACTGTTCAGTGACCAGTGACTACGCCTTCGCACCTGAAACCTTCAGACATTGTTTATACACAAGTGATTTTGTGTGCTTGCCAAAAACTGTGTTTTACAAAATGCACAAATATATACATACTATGTAGATTTAAATTACGGCCCCGTAAATAAAAGAGAATCAAAGAGGGGAATATTTCATATGAAATAACACCCTAATAATTAATAATGAAATAAGGCGCGAAAGAAATATTTTTAGGAGATTAATTCGTTCTTAAGCTATTTACGCATGATTGTTAGATATTACAATATGATAAGCTATGGCAATGTACTGACAATGAAAAATTGTTACCAAAAGGTAAAGTGTCAGTTCAGACTATTGTAAGAAAACCCTACGATTTCATTGTCCCACAGTTGTCCGACAATAAATTTATCTGCCAACAAAAATTGTTAGTTCTCACGATTGTCAGGTTATTTTAAAGTAAAATATGGCACATCCAATGTTATACTTTGTCTCTTAATATTTATTGATAGCGTTGCCAGTAGAAATATTTATCTGACAATGGTTTTGTTGTATGGTGCAGCAAATTAACCACATCTGACGATAACAAATAACCGTACAATATCTGGCAATTACCTGCCAATATCAATGGCGGGTATTCTTACGATTGTCAGATGTCTGACAATATTATTGTTCGTACAATGTAATGACAATGCTTTTTGTGAAGATGTTGCCAGAAAAAATTGTAAGTTCACACGCTTGTTAAAAATTGTATGACAATCTTTCTGACAATATTGTAATATCCGACAATAGTGTGTCCATGATTGCACTTGCACAGGGAAAAAATAATAATGGTCAATGGAAAAAATTTTCAATCTTTTTCAGTTAAAACTGTTAAATGATCCTCCAAATTTAGTGGTAGGTCAAAATCTGTTTATTATTTTAACTCACTCCTCTTCTTTTTAATTGAATCTTGATTTTACTTTTTTTTATCTTGGACCAACACTCAGTAGGGGTCATCCCTACACATGCGGTTCATTGTGCTGGAACTAGAGGAAAGGGATAGTAGGAGAAATGATAGGAGGTGAACCTTCACTATCTTACAACACCGCTTCTTGAACGTTATTTGTTTTTAAAGCATCTCTGATGTCAAGGAGACGTATTAAATTTTGGAGATTCGTTTTTAGTAGCCATTTTTAGTAATTATTTTACTTGCCCAGTGCTACACCATAGCGACGAAGGAGGCTGTTCTGATGTGCCTTTGAATTGGGTACAGCTGAAGCCGTTATCTGTTCAGTGACCAGTGACTATGCCTTCGCCACTGAAACCTTCCGACAAAAACTGACACAAAGCCACACAAATGCACAACAGAAAAATGCGAGATGTTTTTATGAGTCTGAAACTGGGGTTGAACCCAGGAAAAATTTTTGTTTTGTATTCAACGTGCAGACTACTTCGACCATTGCCACCCTCTGTGCAAAACGGATGATGTCAGATGTTTTGTCACTTGAAAATATAACACGCTATAAATCAAAAGTAGCATATGTAGTGAACATACGAGTATACTACGGTTATACGTATTAATTATTTTCCAAAAACACTATTTTGCAAATACTGAACTGAACGAGAAGTACATTAAAAGATATACGTTTATTGTCAGTAATAATGACATTGGAAATGGTCTCAACGTGATTTTTCAGATGAAATAGTGAAATTCTTACAGCTGATAGATATTAATGTTGTTAGTTGATTTCTTGCAAAAAGTGAAAATTGGAAAAATTTCGAGCTAAAAATCAATGATTAATTTTCTTTGAAAAGAAAACTCATTTAAAAGATTATATATTTCTTTTTTATATGGAAATTACAAACAAGAAGTTTACACTATAACATTTAATACAGTTCATCCAATAATACAAAGACCTTGTTAATTAGACAATGGTGTTTTCTCGACAATCAAAAGTTCCATTTAAAACATTTGCATTTTATTGTTCCCATTTTAGAACACAAGTGCGTTTTCTTTATTAAAAATATTTGCACTTTTTAGAAACGAAATCACTATTATTTAATGTTTAATGTTTACATCCAAAATTTGTATTTGTTTGCAATTCAGCGTTTTATTTTTAAACCATCTAACTAAACAGTTCTCAGCATTGCAAGCAAATAAGTAGCCTATTTAAGTGTAGGGGTTGACGGACTGGCGCTAAATGTTTAAAAAACATCATCAACAAGAATGTGTTCAACGTACTAGACGTACGTTGGAAAAACTCAAGCAATCGCATACGCTGTCGACAGAAAAGAATACAGGAAACGAACTATAAAAACGCATTCATGTGTCAAATTTAATAATGGATTTTATTTATTTTTTTCCTCTTTCATTTCGTACTTCTTTATACATAAAAAAATATTTTTTTTAGAATATAAAGGGTGGTTAAATTTCAAGGGCCGATGTTGATTTTGAATAAAACACAAACTATTTAGGAAATTATTGTAATTTTATTTTATTATGATATATTGGTATTACTCAATTATGTATGGAACAAAATATCGGCCAATGGGCGCCGCGACCACGGCGGCACACCTCCATCCGATGGTCCAAATTTTCGATGACCCTGAGGCATAATGGAGGTTCTATGCCGTTAATGTGCCGAATTATCTCATCCTTTAGCTCTTGAATTGTTGCTGGCTTATCGACGTACACCTTTTCTTTCAAATAACCCCAAAGAAAAAAGTCCAACGGTGTCAAATCACATGATCTTGGCGGCCAATTGGCATCGCCATTACGTGAGATAACACGGCCATTAAATTTGTTGCGCAAAAGAGCCATTGTTTCGTTAGCTGTGTGGCAAGTGGCACCGTCCTGCTGAAACCACATATCGTCCACATCCATATCTTCCAATTCGGGCCATAAAAAGTTCGTTATCATCTCACGATAGCGAACACCATTCACAGTAACTGCCTGACCGGCCTCATTTTGGAAAAAATACGGCCCGATGATGCCGCCAGCCCATAAACCGCACCAAACAGTCACTCTTTGTGGGTGCATTGGTTTTTCGACAATCACTCTTGGATTCTCATTCGCCCAAATGCGGCAATTCTGTTTATTGACGAATCCACGGAGGTGAAAAAGTGCCTCATCACTGAAGATGATTTTCTTCGAAAATTGATCATCCACTGTTGCCGTGGTCGCGGCGCCCAATTGGCCGATATTTTGTTCCATACATAATTGAGTAATACCAATATATCATAATAAAATAAAATTACAATAATTTCCTAAATAGTTTGTGTTTTATTCAAAATCAACATCGGCCCTTGAAATTTAACCACCCTTTACTATAAATACTAGAAAACCCACCAGCTCTTAAAATAGTAAAGAAAAATATTTAAATACCAACATATTCTTATGAAAGTAAATGACCTGATTAGTAGTGATTTTGTTTAATAAAATGAGCGAAAAAATATAATAAAATAAACTATCTACTGCAAGTAAGAGATTAGCTACGCATCTTGGCCTGTTTGTAGCTCCGTCATGACTTTTGTGGTCCCTTTAATCTTAAAATTAAGGAACGTGAAACATGAGGACTCTGCACGGAGATTATGCGGTGTGGGAAATACGAGTTCTACCATTAAAACTTTTCTATCGACTCACTGACTCACTTATCAATATTATCGCGTACTTCCATGGTAGCTGGAGAGCTGAAATTTACTTTACAGAGGGTTTCGTGAAGAAGATAGGAAAAAGTTCTTAAAGCGGGACTAGTTTCTCCCTTATTTGGATGGGGCTTATATTATAGCTGAAGTGCTGAAATTTGGAACATAGATAGGTCTTGCGGGCAAATAATAAAAAATTTTTAAAAATGGCATATTTACAATTAGGAGAACTAAACTTGCATTATCGGTAGCGAGCTGAACTTTGGTATACGGAAAGTCCGTGACGTACAGATAATGATGAAATTCTGAATTCAAAACATTTTAATCTGTGTCTGATCTAAATTCGCAAGTGCTATTCTTGAATACGATCGGTTAAGATCTCTTTATCGTCCATATTTATCCTCTCTACTTCATAGCTTCTCGGTTTCGGCATTAAGAGGGGAGTAGAGGATAATTTCTGCACCGATGATGCCATCGAACATTTACAGCATTAAGTGGTTTGAAAGGGCAAATATTTTTTTTAAAAGTGCGACCAGAAAGAGGTTCAAGGCTTTCTTCCTCACGGTAACTATCCTTTCTATTTATTTACAATTAAAAATAATGAGTTGTTCTGAATCTAGACCAGGTCCGCGACGCATACTAAACAAAATCCGATTTTTCACTTTACGTTGAAAAAAATTCCCTGAAAAAAAGCCCAATGCGTTTGAGGCAATAAAATGTAAAAAAACAGTAGTTATTGAATACAACTGGAGCGTTGTATACCTTAGTAGAGATGAAGTAGATGATTTTGCCAGGGATTAAGCTAAAAGTAAAGGGTTCATTAGACTAGCTTCGCCGACGGGTTATTGCTCAATAGCTGACGTGTTATTGAGCTGAGCATCGCAACGCTAACTACTCGCCATCAGGTCCCCGCTTTTGATACGAACATTTGTCATTATTAAAAAAAATCTCTCCATTTGGCATTTGCACGGGAAACAGCAAACAAAATCGGCACAAATTTCGTTAAATTTGGAAATGTAACCTCGATATTATTTCTCCTAAACGTTCTGCATGTAAAACCTATTAATTGGGAAACGAATTTAAAGGAGAACAACCTGCACATAATGCGACCAGTTCATACATGCATGTATAGTATAGTCCACAGAGGACTACGACTAGTCCAATATTATCCCAAATGGAGAAAACTAAACCGGGTCCATTTAACATTACGATGTCGTAGGAGTGAACCATATAATCCCAATATAAAGCTACGCCATGTAACCATGTAATCGTAAATAAGAAGAAAATTACGAACACTTGTCGCATAATAATATGCTGTTGTTTTCAATGACATGATCCACGGCTGCATTACATAAGACCATGTTTGTAACCAGACCATTTCAGTTACAATGGGCCACGTATTCCAATATTATCTGCAGGGCAATTTCATAAATTTTTAAGTCGTACCTACTTGTATTTAATTTTAATTGTTCTTTCACTAAACTTGTTTTGTTATTCACTTCTTTATTTTTTATTTTTGCTGCAGAACCGTTTACTTCTAATTATCAGTTACTTATTATTTTACCGTTTTTTTCAGTTTTTGTTAAGCCCTGGGCTAAATCATAATAAAACAAAGTAAAAAAGACAAAAAGAGGTGCGAGTATAAATAAAATAGGTATGTATGTACACATCGTTACCTTCATATGGAATGGCCATAACAAAATTTCTTTTTTAAATCGGAGTTTTGTATATTTCCTTATACATAGATAACTTAACAAAATTGATAAAAAAAAAGTTGGTGTGAGAATTTAATTAGAAAGTGACTTAAAAAAATAACTACGACTACAATACTAAAACTTTTATGAAAAATTTTTTTTTACTGTAAAGTAAATTAGTAGTTAGGGCCTTTATATATTAAGGAACGATATTTAGAATAAAATGTTAACTCCCATATGAATAACATTTAAATTGATTTTGAAATGCATTTTATTTGAACTTTTTCATACAAAATTTTCTTGAAATAGATTTCAAATACATTTTATTTTTTTATGAATATTTAGAATTTAACAAGAAGGCAAATATTCATAATAAAAATATGATTATAAAAGTTTTTTATTTCTTTCGTATGACAATAAATTAAAATTAAGCAATTTAAAATAAAATTTTATTCTATTGCCTTCATTATTTCGCTTTTATGCCAAGTTATCAGCCTAAAGGGACTGCTACTGCACATTCCATGAAAAGCATAAAATTCAATTACTTCAGGTTAATGACTTATTACGGTAATAAGAATAACAATTTTATTTTTATTTAATATTTTTTTGCTTTCATTTGTGTTACTGTAGTTAAGCGTAAAGAAAACAAAGCGGAAAAAGTCCTAAGTAAGACACACTGATGATGAAGAGAATTAGAAAAATACTTTGAAATGCCCCAACGAGCCACTATTTTAAGGATTTTATTCACACTTTTTAAATTGAGACATAATTAGACGTCGGAATCTTTATTATGGTCCGAAAGCAAAATATTAGACATTTACTGAACTTCGACTGTAGCCAGCCCATTAAATTAGGTAAATTTTTTCATCACTGCTGTCCGTTGGTTCAAGCTTTTCATATCGCACAAACGCGAAAAAAATCCAAGGGCGGTATCCGCCCGGCAAATGTGTGTGTCGGCTTCCCGGCCTAACACTACGTTGGTTTTACTACCCAGTGAAATCAATGTATTTACCACCGCTCCTACATATACATATACACCTTGCTGATGTCAACCAGAGCAAATACACATGCAAACGCAGTGAATTGAGCTCCCGCGCTCCAGAACCGGTGAAGAATTTAGTTTAAACAAGTGTACCTCTGCCCTGCAAATAATATTGGACTACGTGGCCCATTTTGGCTGAAATGGACTGGTTACAACATGGTCCTATGTAATGCAGCTGTGGAGCATGTCATTGAAAACAACATCTTATTGTTATACGACAAGTGTTCGTGCTATTCTTCGTATTTACGATTACTCAGTCTCATTAAAATTACTCTCTGAGGTGCTCCATGAAATGGTTACATGGAGTAGTTTTTCGGTTAGTCCGATGGGTTGTATGGTCCACCCCTAGGGAATCGTAATGTTAAATAAACCATGTTTTCCTCCATACATTTGGGTTAGTCTGCGACTAGTCCTAGCCCTCTGTGCACTACACTATACATGCATGTGTGGACTAGTCACATTATTTGCAGGGTACTCATAAACACTAATGTAGTGTACTCATATATTTAAGTGTGTATGCATTACAAAACTGTAGATTTTTTTCACATAATTCTATCATTTTTATTTTCTAATAAGAAAATGAAATTGTTAAAAGTTTGTATCTTATAAAACCTTTCAATATAACAGTTTTTTTTCTTCTTTTTCTTTATTATACACTCTTCCGTACGATATATGATGTGCAACGAGCCCTAACGATTGTCTAGAAAGAAAATTACGTAACGAGGATAAGCCTATAAGAAATAGAAAAAATAGTAAATGAGTTTACTTTTTAACAAGAATTTATTCCGTTCTGTTGGTATTAATGTGAAATAATTTACTTTTTGTTTCGCGTTCCATAGTTGTAGAAATAACGCTAAGAAATTCCATTTGAACAGTTTTAGTTAAGACCTCCTTTGCTGCTTCAATAAAGAATTTTGTACTGAAAGCTGTTTGCTGTTGTCGGTTCATTGTGGTGTTGTCTTTCTACGTGTACTTTCCAACAGTTGATGGTATAATCCGTTAAATGGACAAACAGATCAGAGAAGCAAATGACCGCTGTTCGTGAAAATTCAGTCATTTCATAGCAGTGCAGAAAAATTCGAATTATTGCAAGGCAGTCGGGCAGAAAAAGAAACATTTCATGCCTATTTCGAAATTGCGTTTTAGAAAGAGCAGTCGTGCTCTTCATGGAATGAACCAGTTTAGTCAATTTTCGTCTGCAATTGTATTTTGCCGGTATATCCGTCAATGCTGACCGGTCAGCAGTGACCGATATATCCATCAACGCTGACTATCACATGTACACAGAAGTTTCGGTAATTTTTCTCATATTGCCCTTAAGAAAATGATAGAAACTTTGTTCTATGCAATGACCGATAAATCGGTCAGCAATGACGGTCGAATAACCGTCACTGTTCTTGTAGGGTAGACATTGGAATGTTGCAATATCTCGAACGTTTGACTCAATTTGAAACCACTTAGCGAATTCAAGCCAAAAACAGATTTGTTTAAGATGGCTACTGAAGCCGCGTCCTTTCTTTCAGGAAGTTGACAATGCTTACGGTCGTTTATATCGAATTTAGCAGCCGTTGTAAAAATTTTTTAACAGAAATAACACGGATGTAATTAAGATGCCTAGAAGCAATAGTGGCAATGTGTGTTACCCCCTTTCTGCAAAGAAATTGCGTTAAGTAGAGACATAGGATGAACTGATAGAAATAGTACTTAATTCTTACTTAAATCTGCTGTTGCGCAACTTGTTGATTACTGAAAAGAATTGCTGCGACTGTGGTGTTATGGTGAGCCATTTTGTTTTTTACTAGTATTTTATTATCATTCGCCAGTAGGTACACCGAGCCGAGCGGTACACACCCACATCTCTTAAAAGATCTTTTGTGTTCTACCATGACCACGATATATGAATCATACGACCATCCCTACACTATCGTCAGTGTGATCGTGGTTGTAGCTGATGGTCGTTCAACCACAACGTGAACAAACACTGTTCCACCTAATCGTCTCTCGAATAGAAAGGGGCAGCCCGAAATCCGAGTTCGCCAACGGTTTCATTGCGCTAATACCGAGGAAGGAGGGTGCTCTTAGCTATCGACACTAATGCAGATCATAACGAATTTTGGCTGGATGTCTCTACTAATCCACCAGCTAACTGCTCAGCCAACAGCTTAGTCATCTGTACTGTCAGTACAGTTGCTCGCCAAGTTTTTTTCTTTTTCAACCTCTAAACCGTGGTATCGAAAAATTTACTATTTTCTTTTCGTTTTCTTTTCTATGTTTTCATTTCAATTTGCAATTGATTTTTTAATTTTCTTTAAATCTTTGTTTTGAAATTCTATTAAGTTTTAACATCATCTTGCCACTTTTGACATTTACTTTCTGCATTTCTACTATTTTATTTTCTAAAATTAGTTTCACAATATTCAAAGAAAATTGATTTTTAGCACGTTTTCTCCACTGAGTTTATATTTGCAAGACACACATTCGAGGGAAAAGAAAATTTTTAAAGATTTATTAATGACAAGGTGAACATAAAAAGTTTTGTTGGATGTAAAAATGATTTTGATGAAATTAAAAGAAAAAAAGTGTAATTTTAATAACATCGAGAACTTTCACTATGAAAAACTTGCTAGAAATTAATTTTTATTATTTTTTGTAACTCATGGAATCTTCGTTTCACTTTTTGTGTCATTTCATTCTCTTATCCTCCCTGATTTAAACATTGACCTCATATTTGAAAACTATGTCTGCGCAATTTTAAATCTTGGTTATTCGGTTAAGTTACAAAACCATGGCGCCATCGCCATCGTTACCGCCGCTGAAAGAAAAACAAACATTTATTTGACATTGAATTTTCATTTTATTATTTTTTATGAAGCCATTAATAATCAATCGTTTTCATATTTGCAATTTATCACTTCGTAATGAAATGAAAAAAATTTCCCCAAAGTACTACAGAAGACGGGTCAACGGATTTTTTTAAATAAAATTGCAAATAAAATGAATTTTACGCCTGGCATATAAAATGGAAATTTATGTTAATGACTTCTTTGAATGGAATTATTTTATGTGGGCATGTGTCTTAAAAGAATTGATATGGAAAAAAATAATGTGATTGAAATAATTAATTGAAATAAGATGTTTGCTGCAAGTATAACAAACAACGACACAAATGAATGTCTTTGCTTCGAGTAGAACAGGGGAAAAAAGCAAAAAACAAAACATGTGCACACGGTTAATGGAAACGAAAATCAAATAATGCCAAGGACTATTGTAAGTTAGAGATGATAAAGTTAGATCTTCATTTAGAAGAGAAAAATAACGGGGAATTATTTCTCGTATTCTATTTATAGAAAATAATAAATATATAAAGCTAATTTACATCTACTGATAACCACACACGGTGGACAAAACACGAATTACGCTGTAGATGAAAGTGTAGCAACTTTCGAAAACAGCACGTTGTTCCGTTCTGCTATTGTATGTCAGTGTGACTTACAATTTTTGTCTTTGACTCAGTGTGTTTTTTTAGTAATTATCACATGTAATTTTTAACTCCCTATATGTATGTCTTCGATCATTAATTACCCCATTTTAATTAATTAAATTTTTAAAATGTTATTGAAAATAATTATAGTAAATTTAAACTTTTAATACCGCGTCTTTAAATGGTAGTTTAGTTTGTTGACAAATCCATATCAATAATTTTACTTTAAAAATTATATGCCGTATTCTTAAAAATTTTTCGAATTTATAAAAGGTTTAAAAATTGAATATTGTATGGAAATTTGTTTATTAATGGTTTCTAGTACCTCAGATGTTAAAATCTCAGTAAAATAAGAGGCGGAAGCACAATTCAGCACTGAAAATATACAATGGTGCGAGCTCGGTATGGATTTTTTTTAAGTTAAAATTATTTTTTTCACCTACTACCTCCCTCCAAAGGACATATTGTGTTAAGATTAACGTCAGTACCTATCTAATCTGATGGTTACCAGCGCCCCTATGGTGACTTAGGAAGCACCACACGTAGCTGCATATCCTTATGATAGTTCTCACAAAACATTTTTACTACAACACCAAAAAGTCCTGAGTTCCAGCCCAGTTTCAGACTAATTCATAAAAACATCTCGCATTTTTTCTGATGTGCATTAGTGTATCCTTGTGTCAGTTGTTGTCGGAAAGTTACGGTGGCGAAGGCAGAATGACTGGTCACTTAACAGGACCGACTTCAGCTGATACCAATCCACAGGCACATTAGAGCGCCCTCTTTCGTTGGTATTATTTAACAACAGTGAAGTAATATAATTACTAAAATAGACTATTAAAACAAAACTTCAAAAATTTAATACGTCTCCTTGACATCAGAGGCGCTGCAGCACTGCTATAAATTAAAAAAAAGTGCAAAAGCAGAGTTGTAAGATATTGAAGCATCACCATTTATCTCACTGTTTCTTTCCTCTAGTTCCAGCACAATGCATTGCATGTGTAGGGGGAGATGAGCATGTGTGCCGTATTGAACTAAAAATTACTCTCCCGACGTAACCACAGCCACGAATCCAAACCCTTAACCGGTCAAGAATTCCAATCTTTCGTGGTCGACATTCCCACCAAACATCGCCTTGATGGCCCAGGCGTATCAGTCATTAAGCTTTCAATCCCTTAGTGTAGCCGCAAAGTCATGGTCCGCTAGTCTCAAGCCGAGCTAGACGACAAAATTCACCCGGTGTTAAGCACACAGTCGTATTAGGCCCTTCGGGCAGGTGACGACGTAAAACTTGAATACAATCTGTCCCACTACCTCAAACAGAGCCATGTCCATAAAATGAACTCTAAGCACCCAGTCAATCCCTGCTTAATGTGTAAATCCAGAAGTCTTTCGAGTACTTGGTGGCGGAAAGAAAAAAGCCTGATTGGACAGAAATCTTACGCATCTCCGTAGTCAATCCTACCTTCGGTATAAAAACTACTCTCGCTATGTGAAAAGTATGTAGCTACTTTTTTTAATTTGAAAGCCGAGTTTGTAGAATATCTGGTGCTGAGTAGTCGAATTAATTATTGCTCAAATACCAACGAAAGACTACGCTCTGATATACATTAGCATAGCTATAGCTGCTCATATAAACAACGAGTTGTATAAAATAAAGGAAAAATCTATTTAGAATTTAAAATTTATTTTATATTATAAAAATTACTGCAGTTTTCATTTGTTTTGTACTTAGTTTCGTTTTCCATTTCTTCATTTTATAAGCAAGTTGTTTGAGAATTCATCCAGAGGATAACAAACATCCTTGGATGAATCTTAAAGTATATAACAACTAAGTTGCTAAGCACGTAAGAGAAAGACACAAAGACACAAGATACAAAATTCAACTCGCTCAAGAATTGAAGCGACAGGATCAACGTAAAAGCCTCTGACCACTTGCAGATACATACATATTTCTGTTTATTACGCATTTCACCATAAGTTTTTTTACTGCGATTTAGCTAACATTTTTTTTTCGTTGCAATTGACCTTCAAGATTATACGATTTGTGTGATTAGTGTTATGTGAAGTCCCTTCGTCAATAGGTTAAATACAATTTACGACGTGGAAGATAATGTTGGCCACTAAGTCCCTGCTTTATTGTTGCAAAAGAATATCGAAAATTTGTCTTCTCCCTTTCCGTAACAAATGCATAGCAACCAGTGACACCTTTTTTAGATGTGGGTTCCCCAAATGTCCAATAATGAAAACAAGTTTGCTTCTCGAGTAATGCTCACAATTTTACTAACCATGCCGTATTATTCTGTAATTTGGCAAAGTATCATCTCCATCGCTAAAAATCTAAAAATTTTATTTAGATTATTCTTCAGAAAATATATTATACAGATGGAATGCAGAAAAGAAGACATACAGGGTGGCTTAAAATTACCGAAGGCGTTTAAGTTCAAAGAGCCATTGTGTCCTTCGCAGTGTGCGCTCTGGTTCCATCCTATTTGAACCATACTTGCAGATGGTTCTCCACGGCTGGTCTTAAAACAATTTCCAACATTCTAACACCAGTGATGGAAACGGCGACAACATATTCTTTTTATGGGCCAATTATCCTTTCCAACGACACATCGCACTAAACGATACACTTAAGTGGGTGTAATTCTCGCTGTTGATCTACTCTTGGCTTTTCCTTACCTCTTTTTCGCTATTAACCAACCCTTTCAATTGGAAATGGCCTCCGTCGCTCATATTTAAAGTAAGAATAAAATCATGATTTTCTTCTGAAATAAATGAGGGTGGCGATGGCACGATGGATGGTAGTCTGCACGTTGACTACGAATCCAAAACAGACCTGGGTTCAACCCCAGTTTCAGACTAAAATTTTAAAATTAAAATAAACATCGCGCATTTTTCTGATGTGCATTAGTGTGTCTTTGTGTGTCAGTTGTTGTCGGAAGGTTTCAGTGGCGAAGGCATAGTCACTGGCCACTGAACAATACCGGCTTCAGCTGATAGCAATCCACAATCGCATCAGAACGCCCTCCTTCGCCGGTATTGTGTAGCACCGGCGAAGTAAAACAATAATAAAAATGGCTACTGAACCGAAGCTTCAGCACTGCTACGAGTATAAACAAAGAACGTGCGAAAGGAGAGCTGCAAAAATAAATAATTAAGCTTCACCTCCTGTCATTTCTCCTACTATCCCTTTCCTATAGTTCCAGCACAATGCTTAACATGTGTAGGAGTCATTTCCTGAGTGCTGGTCCCAGATAAAAAAAATAAAGTTGAACGATTTTGCCACGTTGTTCAATTGTGTACTGTTCCATTTTAACTTCCCCAAATCTTCTTTACAAAATACTGAAGACAAATAAAAATATTATAAAAAAGTTATAAGGCATTCAAACACCTTCGCTCCTTTTGGGCCACCCTGTATTACACAGATGGAAAATTCACTGCGATTACAGAATTCCGAATTAGGAACAAGGTTAAAGTTTGTGTCCAGATTTTCTTACGAGAATTTAAAATAAGGCGCCTGATATGTCACAAATGGTAATAAATAAAACTTTTGCGTTAATTTAGAAACTTCCTTATTTTTCATAAGAAAATTAATTTTAAATAATGTTTCATTACATTTTCGTCTTGTTGACTATTATGAAATGACGAACTCAAAGTTCCACGTAATAAATTTTTCGTATGAAAAAATTTCATGGGAATTAGCAGTGATAAAATAATGAAATTTTAGTTAATATAAATAAATTGCAATAGATTTTACTTAATTCGTTTGCTTATATCATAAATATATTGTATGTTTTTTTAACATCTTATAATAATTATACACGTATTCTTTTTCTGTGTAAAATTAAAAAAAAAAAAATTATGTTAAAAGTAGTGGCAAAAATAGTGCATGTTTTCTTTGTTCTGCACGCACATTCATGCAAATTTGTGGGAGAAAAAAATAGAGAAACATTTCATTGCAATTATTAGATTTTTTATGTGTGTGCATATATAGTAGATATGTATCAATGTACATTTCTGCCAGTACTCTGAAGTGCGGAAAACCATATAAAAGACAATACAGAGATCCTAAAAATTCTCAGCGTAAATATATGTACAGTTTGTAAAAAAAATGTTTTCAAAACAAAAATTTTTTAAGAATTTAAATTTAAATAAATATTTACAACAACAATATCAGTATATTTGTGAATTTTTTTTTTACAACTGTTGTTTTGTATGTTGTCGACAAGCAGGCGTCGAAACTTTGACAAATTTATGAACATATTACAACAACAACGCTACAAAATAATTTTGCATACTTTAAACAGTGTAAAAAAAAATGTTCTCAAAAATGCAAAGACAAGAAAGAACCGTTCGTTTTTTGCATATGTATTGCGTATAATAGTTTTATACGGACGCTAAGAGTAGCAGTTGTCTTTTATTCATTAAATTAAGCTCATAGAATAAACAAATGATTACCCAATAATATATAATTGAAAAAAGGTATAAGTTTGCCATTGAACACATTTCTTTTCCTCCGGAGCACTGGGATGATATTATTTTTTGTGACGAAACGAAAGTGATGCTCAAGTGAAAGTGATGGACCTCAAAAAGTTTCGCGAAAACCCCTGACGGCTTTAGAAAATAAAAATATAATACCCACTGTAAAGTTTGGTAAACTATCCGTTATTGTGTGGGGTTGTATTTCGAGCAACGCTGTTGGCGAAATAAGAATATTAGTGGATATAATGACCAAGGAAGTCTATCTAAACATTTTAAAAAAGCAATTGAGTGCAAGTGCTCGGAAATTCGGTTTTGTTGACCCAGAAAAGCTCAAATATAAATTTTAGCAGGATAATGACCCGAAGCATAAGGCATATATTTGTAGATCCTGGTTGTTATATAATTGTAGAAAAGTGATCGATAACCAAGCACAAAGCCCAGACTTAAACCCTATAGAAAATTCATGGGTCCACCCAAAGAAAAAAAGTCGGAAAAAAGTCACCAAAAAACAAATAACATTTATTAAAGAAGAATGGGAAAAAATACCTGAAAATAATGATATACCAAAGCTTATCCATTCAATGTCTACACGCTTAGAAGTTGTAATTAAAGCTAAAGGAGGGCACACCAAGTATTAGCACCCTGAAATCTTTTTTTTTACCATTTAGAATAAATTTAATTAAATTTAACACAATTTTGAAAACATTTATTTTACAGCGTAGAAACTGAAAGTATTTTTTAAGTTACGATTATTATTTTGTTATTTAAATTAATTTTGTTTTTTTTTGTGCAAAGTGTTTATAAACATCTTCAATTGAATACATGAAGAAAAAAGTTTAATAAAAGTTATATAATTTACTTGCAAATAAGAGTTTCTCTTAAACTTTTGAATTTTTCTAAGTTTTGAAAACATTTTTTTTTTACAAACTGTACATATATTGGCAAATTCTAAACTTATTTGCCAAGTCATGCATGTTGGAATCACTGGTCTGGCGAACGAGTACACATAAAAGTTGTTTTTATTATTTTAAAGGTGCCATATCATTGTTCCAAATGTGTTTTGAACTACTCAAATGTTGTATCGAGCCTTTGGTGCAATACCGCAGTAACTCAAAATTTGAATTTTTTGAGCTGGGTATGCAGAAATGATCTTTGGGGAAATATATATCTAAAGTAAAAAAGAGTATGGTTCTATCTCTAACTGTTCAGATTCTACAGCTACAAATGTCTTAATTGCCTCCAGCTATTTCCAACAATATTTATTTGCAATAATGAAATATTTCCTTTATGACAAGAAATTTACAAACAGAAAACATTACAAAACATGCCTCTTTATTTAAAAACTTGTAAAAATCTAACTTTAGTAAACGAAAAGACTATCAAAAAGATGGCTCAAAATTTCAAATGCATTTTTCTCAGTTCACGATTCTTTGAATTACGACAGTAGCTCTGTACGTTTACTTTCTGGTAAAGTTCGGTAAAATGAGAGTAAGCTATAATTACTCTCAATAAGAGAGCAAAATGTACAAAAGTAAGAAAACGAAAAAAACCGTAAAATTTACCAGAAAAAAAGAAATGTCAATTTTTTACAGCTCTGTTTATATCGGAGATGATATTTGACAATTTTAAAATTGTACTTTTTTGACCCCAAATGTACTAAAAACATAAAAGTTGTGTTAAGTTTTACTATTATTAACTATTAGTAAAAGAAAGATAAAATAAAATGAATTCTTGCATATTGAGAATTTGTTTCGAAATCAATCAAATTAAAGTTATACTGAAGGAGTTCCTATTACTCGAAAGAGCACCTCGTTGGGAGACAACCAACGTGTTGTCGAATAGTTAAAAATTAATGCAGTTCATTACAAAAGTATTCTTGAATTTTCGCAAATTCATCAATTTTACAGAAAGGATAATTTTACTCGTTTATAAACTTATAATTCGGACTATAGTTTTTGAAGCTCCGTACGACTGAGTTTAGACGAGAAAACATTTAGTTTGGTAGCATGTTACGGGTGTGGAAGAGAGCATCGTTTTTGTGTTCGGTACTAGGCGACACGATTTAACAACGACATATGTTGTCTTTGCTGAAGGATAGAATTAATTTTTATGCGAATCCCTGAATAGTTTGTTTTAATATTTGTATATTTTAAATAATTGTGGGCAATTATATTAAGAAAAAATTCACAGATGATGGCCCACTCCAAGGTTCTGATGGATATTTCTATTTTATATTATATTACATTTCTTTTTTTTATATACATATTTTTCTTAATACTTTTTTTTAACCTTTTTTATTATTTTAACAATCTATTTTTTTAAGCTTTAAGGTTTTTTCTCTTTTTATTTATTATTTTTATATTTATTTTCGATATTTCGTTAACCTTCGGTTAACATCTTCAGGAAGTTTTCTTTTTTTTTTTAAAACTATTTTTATTTAATTATATTTATTTGTCAGCGATGGTCTTTTTTATGAAAATTTTTTAACAATTTATGGTATAAATAACAAAAATGTTTGTAATTAATTATTGTTAAGAAAAATTTTTAACACAACTGTAAACTTAAATCACTTATCGTTAAATAATTATTCCTTCACAAATTGTTCAGAACTTATTTATTCAAAGGTTTTAAATGGACTGTGCTTAATGATAACAAAAATTCATTTCAACTCTTAATATATTTTAAGTATTGTTGGGTACTCAGTTTTACGTTTTTTATGCATAGGTTTTCAATTATTGTCTTATTAAGCGGTTAATATTGATAGCTGTAAAGTTTTGGTCCAAAATTCTTGATTTTTTCTACATTGATTTACAATGACTGTCTCGAGTAGCGGTAACTTGCATTATATTTATGTATTTGTTGTTATTCTTTTAATGCACGAAACTAGTGCATTGACCACTGCATACGAATTTGACTAATTGAGACAAGTAATAAAAAGTATACCCAGTTGGAAATTTAACAACAACTTTTTTAATGTCTGTCAGCTGTTTGGGACATTTGTAATTTTGCCTTGTTATTTTCAATGTTTATTATAAACAAACTGATTGCTTGTTCTTCATGCCCAAACTAGCCCGAAGAAAAAGTACGGGCATTCTCGTGCGTGAAGAACAAGAACATTACTCTCTCAAAACCTCTCTCATTTACCCAATTTTTGCGTAAGAAAACGCTTGTGGGTAAGATTGGTCGCCCACGGGCACACCTAATATCGCACCAAAGGCTCGATATAACGTCTCTTTGGTAACTTGTAACAAATGTAAACTATTTACCGGCGAAGTAAACTAATTACTAAAAATTGCTACTAAAACGAAGTTTCAAAATTTAATACGTCTCCTTAACATCAGAGGCTCTACTATACTGCTATAAAACAAAGTTCGAGCACAATGCAGCGGATGTGTAGTTGTCAAGATAAAAAAAAAATAAATAATACAGAGATAAAACTAAAAGAAATAAATAAATAAAGAAAAGGGGATATAAATTCCCTTACAAATGTGTCACGAACCGTATTTTCAACAAAACGATTCAATAAGTCTCTTAAACGTAAGGAAGCAGTGACAAAAGTCTTAGGCAAAAGATTCCAAAATCCTACAACCTTGACCAAAAATTATCTCTCATAAGTAGCAGCTGTTATCCTCGGGATAATTACGTGTGGGTTTGGAGAGGCATGAGAAAAAGGAAAGTAAGTATCAGTCGATATCAGAATGTGCCCTGTAATGCATATCAGAGTTGAATAGTACCAAAGTATATGTCATATAGTACATTTCAAAGAATTTATAGTATTTTATAATGGCTCTTGCGATGCTATATTGATGGCCCATCAGTCCACCGTTCGAAGATCGTTCTTGTCAAGCGACAATATCCTTTAAGATCTGTGCCGCGCAATCTATAAAACTTCTTCGATTATCTGAGGCCGCAGTCTTAAGTGTTGAGCAAATTCCGTTTCACACAAACAACTCATTATATGGTATTATCTCTAGCAGATGCTTTAGGCAATAAAACTCTATGGATGTTGTTCACGAGTATGGACGGTAAGAATAGTAAACACTCGCCGTTTCATTCCATAGGTAAACCAGACCTCATCAGCAATGATATAACATATCAAACGATATGTTTCGACCACTACTGTATGTTTACAATTTGTTCCCTTATAGTACTAAGGCCCGTCATGTTCCATCTCTTGTGGAATGGTGCCTTCCCAAGACACCACATTTCAAACAGGACATACCTTAATTCGACATGCATTACTGCAACCTACCTTATTGACATAAAAACGCAGATGATATACTAAAATTAAAAGGTTTGTTCGTAACTCTGCACTGATTTACAAAATGGTAAACTCACAAATAGCGTTCATCATTTATACATATGTTCAAAGTATTTCATTAAAATTAGCGCCTCATTAATTTGTTATTCACTTGTCTCATGCTCATGAGACTTATTTTTAAATACAAACAAACTTACCCTTCCCGTCTTTTAACGAAGTTCTTTGAGAAATTCCACACTTGGTTTTATTCTACTACAAAATATTTAGACATTGTGGTTTTATGTTTGTCGTTTATATATCGATGGCATTTCTAACTTTATTTATATTCGCTCAGATTACACAAATAGTTTCCATGTCGAAATAAACTAATTCATATAAAGACATGAACATATTACAGTGAACAAAAAAATAGACAACTCACTTTTGAAAAACAATTTTGAATAGATTTCTTTTAAAGGTTTTTTTTGCATTCATTATCATACATTAAATGAAGTTTTATGAATGTATTTCAACTGAATTCTTCCATTTCCAGTGTCATATACATTTGTCTTGTCATTTAAATTATAATAAACTAAATATTCTTCCTGCAATGTTTAAAGATTTTTACACAAATTGACCTCGAAGATCTCATCACCCGCACAAAACAATTTTTTAACACTTTAAAAAACGAGAGGAGAGATATGTAAGTATTTATTTAAGCGTACTTGTAATCATGTACAATAATTTAAGAATGAAGGAGAAGCGTTTATTTGATATCAAAGAAACAGAGCGGGCCTACAGTCATTTTATTCTGGGGGGTGCTGAGAATATCAATTGAAATTTCCTGAACATGAAATGTTGTTTCTAAGGATGGAGCTGCAATTTCGAACGAATATAAAGAATTTTTTGCGCCTTTCATCACATTCCGCAAATCAAATTTTTGATATTCGGCCTACTTAAGTCCTTATAACACTTGCTTTTTCGGGATTTTAAGCCTTTGGAAACAGTTGAAATATATCCAACTAGAAATTTTCTCCAAGAGTGAAGAGTTCATTATGTATATCAAACAAATCTTGAAACGTCAAAATTTTTAATAAGTCATCGATAAAAAAGTAAAATGTGAAAAAAATTCAAAGAAATTTCATCTCAAAACACTATGTTTTCCAACTTGAGGATTTTTTGAGAAATAAGAGAAAATTAAAAACAATAATATTATTTGTAGTAATGAAATTTATATGTACATTTTGTGCATTTTATACATTTTAATAATGAACCAAAAAATAAATAAAAAAAATCATTTTTTTGTATCTTGTATGTTTTGCTCTATTTCGCTCTTTCAATCTTAGATTGTAGTCTCGTTCTTCGTAGAATTTACAGTTCTTTATTCAAGAGTCCGTAGAAATACTCTGACCGTGGGTACCACTTGCTCTTAAAGTAATTCCAAGATGTCCGTCGTCGACTACTGATCAAGGCAGAGGAAACAGAGAGGAAACAAATCTTTACAAAGTATTTTCACGCTACGTACATATGTATGTATATAGTAGAGCGGAAGCACCGCAATAAGATGGGTGTTAACTTCAGTAATCACCTAACCAGTTGAGGCTTAGATAGGCGTCACTGCCCACTATACATTTTTTTTCTACCTTGGACCAGTACTCAGGAGATGACCCCTACACATGCGATGCACTGTGCTGGAAATAACAGGAGTTGAAATTTCACTATCTTACAAACTCTGCTTTTGTACGCTCTTTGTTTTATAGCAGTGTTGTAGCGCTTCTGATGTCAAGGACACGTATTACATTTTTTGAAGCTTCGTTTTTAGTAGCCGGTTTTTTGTTTTTTTTAGTCTTTATTTTACTTCGCCGGAGATACACAATACCGACAACATGCCGGAACTCTTTAAGAAAATTATGGTATACACAAAATTTTCTTCCTTCCTTACCCAGCAAAAAAAAATGCATAGGAAATAGTTAATGATGCACGGCTTCAATTGCAAATGAACTGGTTCCACTTAGCTGAAGAATGCATGATTTTAACATAGAGGTGTCATTGGCAAGCATGTGTTCAGATTTAATAAAAGAACTCGTCATTGAAATGAGTGCTTAGAAGCAATGAATGTTCCATGATTTCGTTACGTTTTAGCATGGGTTAATGAGTTTATTTAACATATTTTAAAATTTATTTAAATTATAATAACAACTACGAAATTGTTCATTTGAATTAATCTGTACAGTTGAATGTGGTTTCCAGGAGTTTAAAAGTGATACCAACATTTAAGATGGCATTACAAATAAATTCAGATAAGGACGTGCTTAAGAAGTCATAAAAATACCAATTCATAGTGAACGCATTCAGTATTTTTTACTTGGTATATATCACAAGACGCATAACAGGAGACACTCAGGCATGTAAGTACTTACCTGAAGCCTGTCCTATTCCTCTCTTCTGAACTATATAAACTAATAATAAAAAAGAAGATAAATGAAAATAAAAGGTAAATTTTCGAAAGCTTTTTAATAAAAAAAAAATTATATTTTAAAAGAGAAAAAATTAATTAATATACTCAATAAAGTTAAAACTGTTCTACAGCATTGTAAAACGATAAATTAACGAGTTACTCCAGTGAGACCAAGAATAAAAAATACGGGAATTGCTTAACCTTGCATCCCATCCCTTAAACTTCAATGCAAAATTGTATCATTCGTCGCACTTTTTAAGTCCAGAAAAATTAATGTGTCTCGAAAATCGATTTGACATAAAATTACGGTCTAATTGAAAACATTCACTTTTTTCGCAAAATATCTCTAAGTATTTTACCGATTTTTTGTTATTTTGTGGTAACCGATAAATTATTTAAGTCTACAAAAATCGATTTCCCGGAGACTTTTGGAGGTTTTAAAGAAACCAATTTTATCTTTTACATTCGTCAACGATGTCTCTTAAACGAATCACCCGATTAGCATTTCTTTTTGATGTTTAGCGCTGATTAAATTTTGAAGTTGATAGCATAGCAATAGCAAGTAAAAAACGTAAAAAATGGGACACACAGAAAAAACCTGAATGATTACTTTCCATGAAGTAATTCTGAAGCAAAGAGATCGGGCTTGCAATCGAAAACGTTCAGCTAGATCTACAAACAAAAAAAAAAATTCAAAAATTTCTTCAATTATGTGGTACTTTAAATACTTCCCCCTTACAATACTCCCATTTCATAAACGGTTCTGATTGATCTACACAATTTGTGCTGAATGTTTCTCATAACACAAGAAGTTTTCATGTTGGATAAAAGAAACACAAAAAAAAAAAAAAGAGTTTAATTAGACTCAATTAATGTTTTAATTGAAGTTTTGTATGACTTTTTTTTCTTTTTGCAGAAATAAATAAATATATAACAGCGAACTATAAAATGAATTCTATAGAGAGGGATAGGGAAATACTGAGAAATAAAACGCTGTAAGTAATAAGAATAAATGCCAAGTCCCTGTCCATATTGTGAAGCATATGCTGCAAAAGTTTTTTGAATTCTCTTTTGAAAGTGCAGCAGTGTCCATACATGAATCTTTTGCTTCATGTTTAGTATTTTTTATTCCTCCCTTCTATCTTCTTTTTTAATTTTTTTTGACATTTCTCAATACCGAATGTAAATATAAAATAACTACCCTGTGATAGAAGGTGTGAATATTTTTTTTGGATACACATTTGAAGCACAAGGTATAATTTGAAGCAAAATGGACGCTAAGAAAAATTATATAATAATTTTTATATAATTTTATATTTTTTTTTTAAATTTTTGATCATATTTCACAAAAAATTAACAATAAAACAGGGTAGCTATTATTATGATAGATGTTAACAGTATACCAAACGAAAAGAAATAAAATGAAACGTCAAATACACCTCATCTCAAAAGATGCAAATAAGAAATTCAACAAAAACTGCTGTACATGAAACAGCGTACACACTTCCACTCCTCTTCCCCTTCTCATCAACAAACTCGAAAGTTTTGCAGCATATGCTTCACAGTATGGACGGGGACTAAACAGTTTTAAAAATATTGCGATAACATATGTATGCATATTAAAGAGCTGCATGATCTAGCTTTATAGATGAGCATGCTCATGTGTTCATTATAAATTGCCTATGTTCGAACACAATGTAACTTACTGACCACACGTTTGATTCAACTGCAATGTCAGTGAGCAAAAGTTTGTTCATACGATCAACACATGAACTCTGTTTGTTACTGATTGAATGTGTTCTTGTGTACATGACCATGTGCCCGTGTTCGTGATTATATGGTTATGTTCAAACAAAAGATTTTAAAAGTTATTGCATTTGAAATAAGTTTTGGATTTATAATCTGTTTTTTACATTTCATTGTTGTATGTATATCCCGCCTACAAAACTATAAGGTACATTTGTATACTTATAGAAACTAAAAAATGACTGTAAGTAAATTTTAATATTTTTTATTCTTTTATTATTTATGTTTTTTTTGTAATTTTTTGTATTAAAAAAGTGAAGAGAATTTGTTCGTTATGTTAATAAAAAAAACCTTATTTTCCAGTATTTTATTTGATTACCCGAACATGTCATCGTGTTTGTTTTTGCTCATAGTTATTATGGTTGTCTGCAACTGTGATCATGATCATAAACACAATTGCTCGTTTATGTTCATGTTCAGCTCATGCTTGCTCGCAAGTGTTTATAGTTCATACATGTTTACTCATCGTTGCTTCAATACAATGAACACAGTCGAGTATGATACAAAAAACAAGCCGATCATGTTCAAACATGATTTTTCTTTTGTTCATGCAGCTCTTTAATGCATATATAACATGTATATATAACATGTACAATAAGGTGGATCGTCAAAATTTTGTTGCGAATTTCAATTTCGAAGGGCACTAAAACGTTGCATTTTATTCTCTGATACATGAGAAATATAATAAAAAAAATATTGATACCTACTATTAGCCCCTACCGCAGCATCAAGATTTTTAAAATCATTGTACACACTTGGCATTCCTTTTGTTGTCTTTTTGTGATGCTATTATTCAAATGTGTGCAATGCGTGCAATACCTATCGGAAAAGACAAGCATTGCCCCTAGTGCACAATATAATGTTTACTTTCGATGTCACAAAATTCGATAGTGTGTACCGAGCATAACTCCCCAGCATAAAAAAGGGTATGCGTTCACTATGAATTGGTATTTTCATGACTTCTGAAGCAATTCTTTATCTGAATTCATTTTTAATGTTTTCCTAAAATGTTAACAAGATTATAACTTTTGAATCATGAAAAACGCACTCAAGTCTGCCGATTAATTCATATGAACAACTGCGCATTTGTACTTTGCGCTGTATTCATGGCGATCTATTTTGTTAAAAGTGAAGACATGCTCAAACGTAACCCAATCATGGAACATTCATGAGTTATACATACTCATTTAAATGACGAGCTGGTTTGTTAAATGTGAACACGTGCTCGCCAATGATCATGTTTTCTTCAGCTAAGTTCAAGCAGTTAATTTCCAATAGAATCCATGCATTAACTATTTCTTGCGCATAATTTTTTTTTTTAATCTAGGACCAGCACTCAGGAGATGACTCCTACACATGCGAAGCATTGTGCTGGGAACTATAGGAAAGGGATAGTAGGAGAAACGACAGGAGGTGAAGCTTAATAAATTATTTTTGCAGATGTGCTTTTGCACGTTCTTTAGTTTTTATACTCGTAGCAGTGCTGAAGCTTATTATTATTATTTTACTTCGCCGGTGCTACACAATACCGACGAAGGAGGGCGTTCTGTTGTGATTGTGGATTGCTATCAGCTGAAGCCGGTATTGTTCAGTAACCAGTGACTATGCCTTCGCCACTGAAACCATCCGACAACAACTAACACACAAAGACACACTAAAGCACATCAGAAAAATGCGAGATGTTTATTTTTATTTTAAAATTTTTTTGTCTGAAACTGGGGTTGAACCCAGGTCTGTTTTTTGGTTGTGTAGTCAACGTGCAGACTACCATCCATCGTGCCATCGCCACCCTGCTGAGTTATTACACTCAAAATATTTACTAATTTCATACATAAAACGTTTAGATTTCAGACAAACTTGAGATGAAAAATTGTTTTTCCCACTTTTATTTTTATTTGGAAATCTATCAAATTTGTTGGAGGGTGGCGATGGCTGATGTCGTCTGGACGGTGACTACGAAACCAAAAAGTTCTGGGTTCGGCCCCCATTTTAGACTACATCATAAAAACATTTCACATTTTTTCTGATGTGCATTAGTGTGTCTTTATCTCAGTTATTGTCGGAAGGTTTCAGTCATAGGAAGGCATAGTCAATCGTCCCACTTCAGCTGTAACAAAACCCCGGGCACGTCAGAGCGCCCTCCTTCGTCTCCTTAACATCAGAGACACTGTAAAAAAAAGTGCAAAAGCAGAGTAGTATGATCGTGAAGCTTTATCACTTGTCATCTCTGTCCCTGTCCCTTTCCTCTAGTTTCAGCACAATGCATCCCATGTCATCCCCAGAATGCTGATCCAAGATGAAAAAAAACTTCTTATTACAAAAATCACATATAGTATATTATATCAGTATATGTATAATGGCACTTAAAAGAGGCATTAAAATTTTTATGTGTTAATCAGAGCTTCGAACCGCAATTTATTTCAGTTTTCGGTTCGGTTCTTCAAGTTTTATCGTTTCGGGTAACGTTTCGGTTTTCAATTTTTTTTCGGTGCGAAACCAGGTTTTTTTTACTTTAAAAATTTTGTTCTGAGTAGCATTTCTATATGCTTATATAAGAACTCCCAAAAAATTATTTTGTTTGTATATTTCATTGTTCTCAGGTATTTTTTGGGAGTTCTTGTATAAACATATTTAATTTCATGGGTTTTTTCAAGAATTTGGTTAAAGGTCTACTGACGATTTTGATGTACATGGTTGCAATACAGTACAACGCTGACTAGTCAGCAGTGACCGATATATCCATCAACGCTGACTATCACATGTACACAGAAGTTTCTGTCATTTTTCTCATACTGCCCTTAAGAAAATGAGAGAAATTTTGCTCTACGCAATTACCGATTATTCGGTCAGCAATGACGGTCATATGACCGGTCAAATGGCCGTCACTGTTCTTGTAGTGTAAGTCATTTCGCCCGTTAGTGAGACCAACGGCCGCCCAAACATCAAAATATGTTTAATTTTGAGAAAAGTGTTTATGAATAATTTAATATTTAAGAATAAATAGCTTTTTGCTATAACTAATTTAAACTCAATTTATATAACACATATTAAACACCTTCTTCTTTGGTTTTGTTATATTAAATAAAACATATATTTACAAAAAATTTGACGTTGGACCGGCAAAGCCAATTGATGAATTTGCTTTGCGACATTAATAAACCTTCGGCTGGAAGATAAAATTATGAAGTACGTTTTTGAATTTATAGGTTTTTGTCATATCTTAAATTGAAAAAAAAACATATGAACACGAATATGAAATTAATTTATTTTTCTCAATGCGCGTTTTGGCGATATTCGAGAAAAAAACACTTTTTTTGGGTTTCTTTGTTTATCGGTGGATATTTCGACAACTGTTTCTGAATAAAATAAATTTTACACTATTAAATAGATATCTTTAAATTCTTTGAGCGAATACGACGACTGTATTGATCGGATAAAAATGTATTGAATTACAGACCTTGAAAGTTGAAAAAGTTTATTTTTAGAATATTGTGAAAACTTATCATTTTAAAATGCTCCATTAAGATGAAAAATGTGTATAATGTATGAGTGTAAAAATCCTAATATTTTTTTTTATATAAAATTAATTTAATTTAAGTCTCTCTTATTTAGCACAAAATTGCTTTTCTCGTGTAGGCTTAAAAGAAATTATTACAAAAATGTCCATATAATTACGCAAATTAAAATTAAATTACACCATCTTGTAGCAAACTTTAAAAATAGTTTTTGTATAGTATGCAAGATTTTAGAGCTATTCGAAATTTATTGGAAGACTTTTCTTTTCCTGCATACAGCAACGATCCACCTTAATGTATATATATAAATAATGAGAATTTACCATTTTCTAAATTAAAAAAAAAATAAAGAGTTTTGTTTATTATAACCTCAAAAATAAAAAGAAATCGTCAGCGTATGTATTTAAACGTTTTGACACAATATCTGTCAATTTGAAAGTCAGACAATTCAACAAGTGACAGTTGGAATATGTGGTTAAATGCTCTTTTACTTTTATTTTTTCTGTGTTTGGAGTAATTAAATTTTATATTTGAGTAAATATTTAAAAAATATTAACAATAATTTAACTGTTGGATGAACATCAATTTAAAAAGTGTCTTTACTTGTAAAGTTTTTGCCGCTTTTGCTATTTCAAGTGAATCAGGTAAAATCATAAAACAAATACTTTTAAGAAATAAAGACACTAAAATAATATGAAATTCAAGCTACAATTAGTAAAATAACGATGTAAAAGTAACAAACGTATAGCGGATACAAAACGAATTTTAAAATTCTCTACTGTAAATTTAAAGATGTTTGTTATTTATGCGACCTAAAGAGCCACATACTTATTATTAAGAGTGTCAGGAATACCGCCATGAATGCAGCTCTGCAAAGCAGCTTATCGGTAGCAAGTGAATAATGATTTCAGAAATTTCTATATTAAAACCATAGGCTAATAATTAAAACCTTTAATAGGTAGAAAATAGTTGTCTCTGTTAAAGCTGAAAAGGCAAGCCCTCGATCGCCAGCTTGGCTGAGAGTAATTTATTATATGTTTGACAGAATGGAAGGCAACCTTCTGGGAGAAACAAACATTTAAATTTCAAAAATTAAGTTATATTTTTAACCAGTAGAATTACAGAGAGAACAAATTTGGAGTTAAATATTAAAATTTTCCGCGTAGTAGTAGCTCGGACAGACATCAGAAATACAGCGACTTTTCTGAAAAGATGAAGTCTTAAAAATAGGTACTATGAAACTTCACATAAAATAATAACTCCCAATCTGCAAAATTAAATAACTCACAATTGCAAAATTAAAAAATTGGAAATAAGTCCCAAAAATATCAAGTAATTTCTAAAAAATTAAATAAGTCCCACTGAAATTGCAAGAAAAGTGAAATAACCCCAACTTCGTTGTTCGATCGTTATTATAATGTAATGCGTTCTAATGAAATCAGGGAACTCGTTCCTGAAACTTGCGCTCATACGCGAACAGCTCGTTCTTCAATAAGAGCGCATGCATTTGTGGTCGATTTGGCAGCGAATCGCACTACGTATTATAGAGAAAAATTGTTTTTGGCCGAACAGCACGTATGTGGAATTGACTACGCGCAGAGGTCTTTCCTGTCACTTTTGAAGTGGGAAAATTCAAATCGAATGTCAATAAATACTACTACCGGTCCAGAAAAAAAATAACCACCAATGAAGTAAATAAAGAAAAACTTGTACGAAAAAAAAATTAATTTGAATATTCTCCGCATTACGTCGTTTCTTTATGTATAAAATTGCCCGTTCGGCCATAAAATGGATCGTTAAATAGGGTTCTTCTGCATCATCGGCCTTCTTCTCGTCTATATTACTCATATTACTCCTAAATATTTCTTGCCTAGCCTTCTATTAGCCGAGCTTAACGGTTTTGTCCTCAATGGTATTTCCCATAATGACAGTTTCTACTACTCCTGTTCTTGCGTAGCCAACCTTCGGCATAGTCAGCAAAACCGTTGATCAAAATATTTCAGAAGAAAATACCCTTCAACTTTCCCGATGGTGTGCTATGCAGGAAAACAGAAATACGAATGTTGGTTTCCAACTGTTCCAATGTTAGGAGATTATCTGCGTAGACACAGCCCTTGACGTAGCCCCACAAAAAAACTCTAATGCCATCAAATCGAATGATCTTGGTGATCAATGAATAACGCCAAAATCTGTAGTGGTGTGTGGCTCGTGGTATCGTCTTGTTGAAACCACATATCGTTCAGTTCGTAATATTCAATTACAGGCCAAAAAAGACGGTTATTATACTGCCATAGCGATTTGAATTTTACTTTCACTAACAAAAGCGATATTTTCGGCAGTGCGTACATTGCGATGATGCCTGACCACATCTGTAGCGCTTCCATTCTTTTCAAATCTCTGTATAATCTTTTAAACCACTAAATGGAAAACTCTATACCGTCGACAAGAAGTAACATAAAGAGAAATTAAATAATAATATAAATGAAATAACTCCCAAAAACATGAAATTAAATTAAGGAACACCAAAATAAAAATTAAATAACTCCCAATATCAGAAGAAAATTGAATAAGTCCAAACACAAAAAATTAAAGAAATTAAATAATTCTCAATGCGTTTGAACTTTATTCATATTGAAATAAGTCTACATTTTGTATTAAAAACCCTTTTGGAGTTATTTCATTTTATTGTTGGGAGTTATTTTATGGTACTTTAACAATCTCTTGGTACCCCTCAGTCTGATTTCAAAAGCAGTTGTATGTTATTTTTGTTGTCAGAATGGAAGACTCTTTAATTCGAAAATGTTGCTTTATTATTGTTTCCATAACAATTGTTTAATGCAGGTATCATCAAATGTAAAGAAACCGATCGTAACCGATTATTTGTGGTGATAATATTTTATCCAACGAGAGGTTTTGTAATATTTTAGTCAGCGTGTTGGCTCTGCAACCAGAAAGACCCAGTTTCGATTCCCAGCCCGGTCATATCAGAAAAAAGTTTTTTCTGATTTTTCTGTGCTCCAGCATTCTCCTTAATCGGTATTTGAGCAATAAAACATCGGCGAAGTAAAATAATAAATAAAATGACTCCCTTAGCTTAAAAATAATGCGCCAAAAATAACATCAGACATGCCAGAACTTTCCTTTATAATTAAACACACATCTTCTATTTTTCTACCACTTTCACCTCCCGTCTATTCACTACACTATCCCTTTCTGTATCTAAAGGGTGTCCCAAAAAGAACGCAAGATTTAAATTTGGCGCCATTCGAAGTGTCATTGTTTGACATGTGAACAATTGTTATTGTTTGCTAGTAGAAGGTACGAGGTTAGTAAAAATGGAGCGCTACACGAATGAACAACGCATTCTCATTGTGAAATTGTTTTACCAAAATGGTGAAAGTTTTGCGGCTACAGTTCGCAAATTGCGATCAATTTGGGGTCAAACTGTAAAGAGATTAATGGACAAATTTGCCGAAACTGGGTCTGTTAGTGATGTAAAGACAACAACGCGCCTTCGACCAGGTCGATCGACCGAAAATGTCGCAGCTGTACGTGATGATGTCGCTCAAACTCCATCCACCTCAATTCGACACCGAGCTCAGCAAATTGGTGACTCCACACTTTGCATCTTCATGCATACAAAGTTCAATTGACTCAGGAACTGAAGCCAGCTGACCATGGACAGCGAAGGGAGTTCGTTAATTGGGTATTGGAGAGACAAAATGAAAATGCTTATTTTGCCGATAAAATCATCTTCAGTGACGAGGCCCATTTCCATCTTGATGGCTTCGACAATAGGCAGAATTGTCGCATTTGGGGTGAGGAAAATCCTCGAGTGATTCACGAGAAGCAAATGCATCCTCAACGTGTCACTGTGTGGTGTGGATTTTGGGCTGGAGGAATCATTGGACCTTTTTTTTGAAAATGAGGCAGGACAAGCGCAAACAGTCAATGGTGTTCGGTATCGTGAAATGATAACCAGTTTTTTCGTGCCTAGAATTGAAGAAATGAATGTGGAGGGCATGTGGTTTCAACAAGACGGGCCCACATGTCATACAGCCAGAGAAACAATTCAATTGCTGCATCAGTCATTTAAATCTTGCGTTCTTGTTGGGACACCCGTTAGTTCCAGTGCAATGCATTGCATATGTACGGGATATCCCCTGAGCACTGGTCTGAGATAAAAAAAAAGCAAATGGCACTATAAGCAGCTAAAATATTTTCTCTAAGACTATTTAAAAACATAAGAAACTGATACTTTGAAAATATTTAATTTCAACATTTTATTTCACTGATAATTATCTTATTTTCAGACGGCGATTTTTTACATTTCTGAATTGACAACACAGATTAGTTTGACAACTGATATGACAGTTGAATGTCTCTTTAAGGGTGCTTTAGACGATAAGATTTGTCGTACGTAAAATGAGAGAGAAAATAAAATGAAATTCCATCCGTATTTCAAAAAAAGAGAGTAAACATCGAATGGTTGTTTTCTGGCTTTTACACCACTGGTATGGATAAAATCAAGTAAGATTAAAACATTCTCTTTTAATTTAACTACAGCTGTTTGCTTGTTTCCCCAGGGATGGAGTTCTTGTGCAATTGATTTTTTTTTAATACCCTTGAAAAATATTTTTATAATTTTTGAATATGTTATTTTCGTGGTCAAAAGTTTTAGTGTACTTTTAGAAAATATACGTATATTTTTATAAAATTGTGCTGTCGTGGTCTAAAATGTACATTTTGATTTTATAATTGGTATAAATTTATGAAACCAGTTTTCCCTCCCTGGCTTTCTCACATTTGTTTACATAAAAATGCATCCCTGATCTAATGGTGTGTTGGTTTTTGAAAAATTTTATAAAATCAAGAGAGCCATACGACTGTCAAATTTTCACCCGTATTTTCTCTCAAAATCTTATAGTTTCATTACATATTACGTTTAGACGATCCGACTTGTGCTCTTCTACATAAAAATATGACATGTCGTACGACTTGTGGGACCCTTTAGTTTGCATTGCAATTTTGTAGCGAATAGATTCATTGTAGAACAAAGCTTGTAAATTAATGAACATTTTTATCTAAATAATCCTCTGATCTCAAAACATAGTGTTTCCACGTGCAAATGCAAGTTTGAAAGAATCAACACAATCTAATTTTCCACTTACACTTTCGGCACTTGCAGCCAACTTTCAACTCAATTTGCAAGGAATTTTACAATAAGTTCAATAACAGTGTTGTCCTATTAAAATTTTGGCACAAATTAACTGGATCACAGTATAATATTATTGTACTTTTCACTTATTTTAAATATATCTAATAATTAATTTGATATTTTGCTTCTCATATATATGTAGAAGTTATTATACGTTGATCAATTTTAATCGAATATGCGATTACAAATTTTATTGACTAACGCTGCACGTATTATAAACAAAAAAAATTCTATTGAAATTACACGACGTGCTTCAAATGTTGAAGAGGCTGAAAATTTAATTTTATTTCTCTGATATTTTAAGCAAAACATATTTGAAATAAATATGCTTTGCGTGTTACATCAATTCTTAACATTAACGATAAAGTCAATTAAAAACTAAAATATAATTATTTTATCAAATATTTACTAGTGTTATATGTTAACTTACATAAATGAGATGATGAAGATTTAAAATATATATATATATATATATATATATATATATAATATACATATATATATATATATATAATATACATATATATATAATTTAAAAAATATGAGTAAAGACCAGCGCTATCTGCTTCCCTTAAATTTAAACGTATTTATGTTACTGGCAACTCTTCATTAAGAAGTAATAAATGATTGTTGTTCTGCTCTCGCCGAGATGTTTAACCCTTTATTGCATAGTGTTGCATATCTGCATCATACTCTTGAAATGTGTCTACTTACGAAAATAAATAACGGATTATATTTTTTTTACTCTATTTGTTTTCTTTTATTTATGTTTTGTATAAGTTAACTGTTTTTTTTTTTTGGAACTGCGTTCAAGTCAAAAAAAATCATTTTAAAGTTAACAAAAAGCGCACGCTTATAAAGCTAATTTTTTGTGTGAGTGTTTTGATAAAAAGTTTAATTTAAAACAATTTTTTTCCAGGTAAGTATTTTTTTTTAGATTATTATATATCTAGCAATTGTATAAACATTAAAATGCTCATATTTTATCAAGAAAACCATTTAATTTTCTATAAATAAACTATGATGCATATCTGCAACACTATGCATTTAGTTATACTTTTGAATGTGATTTTCAGTATGCCTTCGTTTTTATCAAATAAAGAATTGGAGAGGATTTTGGATGAATGGGTTGACAGTGAAGACGATTTTGTTGATGAAAGTGACGACGAAATGCTCGAAAATGAAGATCTGGTGATTGCTACCAAATTTATCGAAGGCAAAAACCTAGATGATGAAGATGATGAAGCAGTGGATCGAGAAGATGTGGATATTTTATCTGCGGAAGAGCCAGCATCAACTTCATCTGCTGCTGAGGTGAGAGAATTTAAAAAAGAACTTTGTGAACTTAAGGAAAAGTATAAAAAGGTATTGTGGAGACAGAATAATTTTAAATTCGATTCAGAACGAACAAAATTTAAAGGTGATTCTTCTTTGTCCGAGCCATTGCTCCAGCTATCCACGCCACTAAGTTTCTTCAATTACTGTTTCTCTGACGATATAATAAATTGTATTGTGTCAGAATCAGCCCTGTATGCAACGGAAAAAAATCCAAATCATTTTGTGGTAATATCGCCTGATCACATACGAAAATATATTGGGATATGCATTTTAATGTCAGTGGTTCAAGTGCCTAATATTCGCCGTTATTGGAGCCCTATTGTTGGAAATGAAACTATTGCAAACACTATGACTGTAAATGAATTTGAAAAAATTCGGCGATATATGCATTTTAATACAAACAGCAGCATGTTGCCTAGGGATCATCCTAAATACGATAGGTTACATAAAATTAGACCTCTTTTGACCGAATTGGTTAAGAAATTTTTAACGATCCCACTAGAGGAGTGTTTATCTTTAGATGAACAGATATGTGCAACTAGACAGCCTCATTGGACGTTATCGAACAAAAATAAAATCGCGAAAATAGTATATGCGGATATTTTACCATTTGCTAGATATAACAGTCGTAAACTCATTTATTTTATATAAAAGAGTATGTTCAGCTCACAATACGAAGCCGATGAGTTTGTGCGACTTTCGTATAGATATTGCAGAATCACTTTGCAGAACTGGTTTAGTGCTTTCGAGATCAAGGGGTAGGCCAGTCAGCTCTCCACAACAACCAGAACAAGGTATACGAAAAAGAAAATGTTCGAGCTCACATGTTTCACAGGATATAAGGCTGGACAAAATATCACATATGCCAGTTTACATGGACAAGCGTCTTAGGTGCAGGGTACCAAATTGTACAGGATACACGTTTATAAAATGTGAAAAATGTAACTCTGCCTTGTGCTTAAATAAAAACAAAAACTGTTTTCAAACTTTTCATTCATAAATAAGCTATAAAAATTTAACTTTTATTTTTTAAAATTTGTAATAAGATTTATTTTTATTTTGTAAAAATTTTTTAAGACTGAATTCCTTTTTATTTTTACTAAAAACTTCATTTATATATTTGTAATTAATAAAAAAGTTTTATATAGTATCAAAATTTAAAATGTTTGTTTTTAATTTTTTTATATGTACATAAATGCATGATGATGCAGATCTGCAACGGAAGGAAAGTGGTGTTTTCCAGGAAATCTAGCACCGGATTTTTTTTTTTAGTAATTGTTTTGAGCTTATAAGATCAATTTATATCAAGAAAAAATTATTTTATTCCAAAAGAAAAAATCATGCAATAAAGGGTTAATTAATTTAAAATTTAAATTAATTTTAAATACCTGTCATGCAACTTGCATGAAAGTCGGGCGTTTTTGGGAAATTTGTACGTCTAAACGCAGGGTTATTTACGATCGTCACACTCAACCATTCGAATTGCATTGATATTTTTTTTATATTTAGTGTAAATTTGAGCGAATTTATTTGCATGTAAGCCAATTTACTTTATAACTACAAATTTACCCATTTTTTCTTTAAATATCATTTTGAATCGCGTCAAATAACAGCAATTTAAACTAATTTTATGGAAAGTGTGTCATATTCGTCATGAAAAATATTAAAACAATTTAAACCTAAAAGGGGTTTAAACGTTTTATTTGGTTATTATTCTAATTAAATAAATTGAAAAACAAATAAATGGTATTCAAATAATTGCACTATTTCCCACCAAAAAAAAAAACAATGAAAAATATTCATGCAAACATGTTACTGCAATTGACAATAAATTTTATAAAAATTTCTGTTTTATTTTTGTTAATTTCTTTCGTTTTTTAACTTAGTTTTTGCATACGAAAATATTTTTATTAAAATAGTTTGAAAATATTTATAAGCAGATTTTACCCGCTGCTTCGCTCACTTATTATCTCCATCAACGTAGATATCCGTATAGTAACGATATACTAGTATGTTCAAATGTCACTAAAATTTATTCAATAGTTTCTACATTGTTCCAACCCGTGGTCACATCAATGCTTAACATCTTCGCTGCATCGAGTTAGCGAATTTTTCACATTCCTCTGCAGTAATAGAAGTCCAAGCCAGCTTAAATACCCCCAACTTTACAATTTTATTCTTGGGATTTTCTTTAACAACTCCCTTATCATAGATTCATACATTTTCAATGGAGTTGAAATGTGAAGACTGTTAAACCATTATCATTGAACAACTCTTTGCAAACTTCTTCGTTTGCTTTGTTTGTTAAACTTGGTGAAAGATCTAAAGTAAAAGAATTTTTTCCTCATCTTACGGCAACATTATTTCATTTAAAATTTCGAATTATTGGTCAATAATTTCCTTTACCTAGCAATGCCATACTAATAGAAGCCGGCCCATGCCTTTATGCTGCATTCGCCTGGTTTAATAGTTTTGATACGTATTCTATGTTTGCTGGAGAGACCCTTTGACCTTTTGATCTTGGAATGCAATGCATATATGTATGTATAATTGAATTTAGAATTTTAGAAATTACTTGTATATATAATATTTTGGTTACAAAATTAAGAAAACCCAATATCCTGACTTCAGGCCTGCAGTCTTCGTGGGACTTTGATCTTAATCTTATAAAACAGGAGTTATATTATTGATTTGTAGCATCCATAAAATATATGATAAAACAGAAAAACTTTATAACAAATTTATCATATGACTAAGTTGAACTAAAATTATAATTCAAATTTTTCTGCATTTCATGAAAATTAAAGATTTTTATGTTAACTATTTTGTATATTAACATTTTAACATTTCTCGTAAATAAAAATTAAACTTTCAAATCATTTAAAAATATTTTTTTGTTATGTTAAATATTATTAATATTGTCACATTTCTTTTTGTGAAAATTTATTACTTTAATTTCTAAAATTTTCAATATTAACATATAATCCACATTAAACATATTAATTTGAAATTGAAAATTTACACATAATAAATTACCTTACATTTCAAATGTATTAGTAAGTTTTGAATTTTCAATTTCATATTGTTTTAAATAAATTTTTTGTTTTGGGTATGGAAATAAAAATATAATTTATTTATTACTAGGTTTTACACGCGGCTTCGCTCCCGTTATTATCTCCATCGGTTATACAGTTTCGGAAAGGCATATCTTACCCCTACGTCAGCCCCTGGTTCTATTTAAAAAATATATATGTAGACGCAAAAACATATATATATTTAAATTTCATTAAAATTGGTTAGTTGGCATGGAAATTGCCCCTAACTTCCCTCGTGGTCTTAGTTTTAAAAAAAGTAATACCTTTAACCTTCCCAGATTTGCACAATTGCCAATGTGTCTTTTAAACTCAAATACATCCAAGTTTTAAAGTTCATCAAAATCGGCTATGTAGTTTTGGAGAGGCCGAAATTTTTCCCCCTATCGCCCTCATAGTCCTAGTTTTGAAAATGTATATAGCCTATGTGAATTTTTAGACGCATATTTATCTACGTTCTAAATTTCATTAAAATCGGTTTGAACCTCTCGGAGGGGCAGAAAATTTCCGCCTATCGCCCTCCTGGTACTACTTTTGAAAATGTGTATAGCCTATGAGCATTTTTAGATGCAGATCTATCTATGTTCTAAATTTCATAAAAGTTAATGAGAATAAGTGCGTACATATAACCTTCACCCTGCGCAGAGACACATGTCCTCCTATTCTGATCAACAACCAGTTAATACCTCAACGTTTGGAGGTCAAGTATCGAGGGATGCACATTGATAGACGGCTAACATGGAAACAGCACATCGATGCAAAATTAACTCAAATGAAATTAAAAGCAACTCAACTAAATTGGCTTATTGGTCGAAATTCTGTGCTAAAACTGGACTGTAAGCTTTTGCTTTACAAAGCAATTTTAAAACCAATATGGAGCTATGGTATCCAGCTATGGGGCACTGCCTCAGCTTCCAATATAGAAAAAATTCAAAGGTGTCAAAACAAAATACTGAGAATGATAACAGATGCGCCGTGGTATATAAAAAATTCTAACATACACAAGGATTTAAAAATTCCGACAGTCAAACAAGAGATAACAACATACGCAACGTCATACCTAACCAAACTCCAAGATCATCCAAATATACTAGCCCGAAATATTTTAAGCGAAAGAGGGTTCATTCGACTGAAAAGAAGGGATACTCTTTCCCTAGCCCGAACGTAGTAGACGGCGAAATAAAACTATACGAGCAATAAATAATTTTGTACAGCTAGGCTGTACTTAATAATAATTAGCAATTAGTTCTTAAGATTTGAATACTTATTGTTAGTTCAATTGATTTTGAAGATTCAATAAATAATATATATTGTGTAAAAAAAAAAAAAAAAAAAAAAAAAATATATATAGATTACTCGAAACATGTAGATAATTGTAGATAGAAATTGCGTCCTATTCAGATATAAATTTTTAATAGTAGAGGGTAAAGAATAAATTGAGACGATCACCACCAATGTTCTCTTACAATCTAAACCGTCTTACCTTTATGTTATTTAATTTCAATTTTCATTTTTATTTTCTTTGTTTGTCATCAAATCATCATAAAGTATATACATATATGATACTAAAATTTTTATTTTTGCTGTAATGATTTATCACATTTTCTAAGAGTAAAGCTCCTCCCGAATATCCCTGAGCACTGTCGGTAATAAAGTAGCAAAAGCTCTTGAAATGTGATTAACCTTAACGTTCGTTACAAGGCCAGCTTAAAATTTTAATTATTGATTTATGTTTGTTGTATAGTTAAGCCAATAATAAAAAGAATAATAATTATAATAATAATAATAATAATAATAATAATAATATTTTTTGAAATATATTTATTAAGCTTGAGGTCTTTTTTATTTTATTTGGTTTTATTATTCGATATTTCGTTAACAGTTTGTTAACATCATCAGGAATAATAGGAAATTATAATTATTTTTTTTTTCAAAAAATATAATAAAAAAGGTCAATTAATAATATAATTAAAAATAATAATAATAATAATAATAAATAAATAATTGTAATTAATTTTGGCTGGCGTTAAATCTATAAAAAATACTAAGTAATTTAAATTAAACTGTGAGATTTTTGTAAAAATAATCTTCCAAATGGGTAATTTACACACTTTTTTTATATTTTATGCTCATGGTTTATGCAAGCATTCACATTTTACACAAACAAAAATGCCTGTTGTTTTTGCGTTGGTGTAATTGTTGTTCGCATGCTGCCACCTTGTCTTGATCCTTGTACTCTGTCAAACACTTCAGCAGGATTGCAACACTGTAATTCTGGTATATAATAGGTCTGTACGTTTACTTTTTGGGTAAAGTTCGGTAAAATGAGAGTAAGCTATAATTACTCTCAATAAGAGAGCAAAATGTACAAAAGTAAGAAAACGAAAAAAACCATAAAATTTACCAGAAAAAAAGAAATGTCAATTTTTTACAACTCTGTTTATATCGGAGATGATAATTGACAATTATAAAAATGTACTTTTTTGACCCCAAATGTACTAAAAACATAAAAGTTGTGTTAAGTTTTACTATTATTAACTATTAGTAACAGAAAGATAAAATAAAATGAATTCTTGAATATTGAGAATTTGTTTCGAAATCTATCAAATTAAAGTAATACTGAAGGAGTTCCTATTACTCGAGAGACCACCTCGTTGCGAGACAACCAACGTGTTGTTGAATAGTTAAAAATTAATGCAGTTCATTACAAAAGTATTCCTGAATTTTCGCAAATTCATAAAATTTACAGAAAGGATAATTTTACTCTTTGGAAACTTATAATTCGGACTATAGTTTTTGAAGCTCCGTACGACTGAGTTTAGACGAGAAAACATTTAGTTTGGTAGCATATTACGGGTGTGGAAGAGAGCATCGTTTTTGTGTTCGGTACTCGGCGACACGTTTTAACAACGACATATGTTGTCTTTGCTGATGGATAGAATTAATTTTTATGCGAATCCCTGAATAGTTTGTTTTAATATTTGTATATTTTAAATAATTGTGGGCAATTATAAAGAAAAAATTCACAGATGATGGCCCACTCCAAGGTTCTGATGGATATTTCTATTTTATATTATATTACATTTCTTTTATATATATATATATATATGTACGTATAAGAATATTGAAATAAAATCAACGTAAAGAATTGAAATAAATAGTGTTTCATTTCAATTGGGATATCCGTCTACAGTGAGCGATATATATGCATCAACGCTGACTATCACATGCACACAGAAGTTTCGGTCATTTTCTCATATTGCCCTTAAGAAAATGATATAAACTTTGTTCTACGCAATGACCGATAATTCTGTCAGCAATGACGGTCATATCACCGGTCAAATGACCGTCAATGTTCTTGTAGGGCAGCTAAACTTATTAGCTATTTCGCTGGTCACTTCAGTCAACAGGCCAAACGTCAAAGTTTGTGAAAAAGTTGTGGAAAGTGGTAATTTAATAATTAAATATTATATTAAGAAAAATCGAAAATATATTTTTGCTATAATTAATTTAAATTACTGAACAACGTATAATCATATGAATATACTTTGGTACTTAATATTTAGTGGAGTAAAGTAGTACTTTTGCAATGCAAAGTGTACTGAAAAAAGTACAATTGTACGAGCTTGATTATCCCCGATTTTCATTGGAAGTCTAATGTGATTGATGACAGTTTACCGAAAAAAAACTATTTGTGAAAGAATTTATTTAAAAAAACAAGTATTGAGAGAATTTATTTAATTATATTTATTTTTCAGCGATGGTCTTTTTTATGAAAAGTCTTTAACAATTTATGATATAAATAACAAAAATGTTTGTATTTAATTATTGTTAAGTAAAATTTTTAACACAACTTTTTTAATGTCTGTCAGCTGTTTGGGACATTTGTAATTTTTCTTTGTTATTTTCAATGTTTATTATAAACAAACTGATTGCTTGTTCTTCATGCCCAAACTAGCCCGAAGAAAAAGTACGGGCATTCTCGTGCGTGAAGAACAAGAACATTACTCTCTCAAAACCTCTCTCATTTACCCAATTTTTGCGTTAGAAAACGCTTGTGGGTAAGATTTTGGAAGAATTTTGAGTAAACGAACACACCTGTTTTTTCGAAAGAGACTGTCCAAAAGATAAACTATTTAACTGTCAAAAAATGCCAGTGTTAACACCATAATTGGTGGAACTAGATTCTGATTTTAAACTAGTTTGAGATTCCCTAATATAAATACTTGAATACCATTAATATCTAATGCAGAGCTCTTACGACAATTATACTCAGATAATTGCTTTCATATTTTATGACATTTTAAATATTTCTGGTAGAGAACTCCTCTACGGAAAATGTCTTCTGAACTTGTAGTGTGTTGTGTAATTGCTCAATACAGTTATACCTTACGTTCCTCTGGCATTGCAAATGCGAAATGAACATTTATAACTAGTCAGAATCCAATTGCCAACGCCGAGAAACCAACTATAGTAGCAGTGATATCATCTTAACGTAGAAGTACATAAAACGCGTTCATTCGTTAACGATTACTAGGCGTTTAAAAACTTTACCGCATGAAAAAGTGCAAGTTACACAACATGCTTTATAAAAGCCTTTTTGGAACAAAAGCCATTTAGTGAAGTACCTAAAAAAATAGCCCATGTGAGAGAAAATTGAAAAATACAAAAACTGTCGGAAATCCATATTTTTCGAGTTATTAGTTTTGGAACTATTTATGGAAACTGATTAGTTGTCAAAAAAAAAAAAAAAAAAAAAGTCAAAACTAACCCAAGGCGAATAGATACCAGGTAAACTCAGTAGTACAACAACAATTAAAAATCATTGTGTACTGTCAAAATAATTCATACAATATGACAGTGATAAATAATCGGCCAGCTGGGGTACTGAGTTCACCTGCTATGAATTCGCCTTGAACTTACCCAACGTTCAGCGGCAGACGCGTCAAGATGTTTTTGTGTAACTTGTTCTATGGAAAAACACAATTTTATTTATTTTTGACACCTACATCTCGGGCGCTCAATAACGCGTGTTATGTACTTCGACCTCTACATTTGGCAAAACTAGTCTTCCTAATAATTTCATTATTCGAGTTTACTTTCAACAATATAATTATTTAACTCTGCTGTTACATTACAAAAATTATGCGAATCCTGCATTAGTAGACCATTTCGTCCAAACTACATTCATATTAATTTAATGTTATTTTCGTATGTAATTTGATTGAATGTTTTAAAGCATATTATAAACCGTTGATTATTTAACTGACCACTCATTTCGGTCATATTTTTACACTATCTCAGGCATACAGCTTGGTTGTATTGTTGTACTTGTATTTGTACAAAATCTGGCTGCGTCTGAAAAATACAGCCATATCTTGGAAGAGCTAACAATGCAAAGCCCGAACAGAACCAAGGACAACGCGTTGACGGAAGGTTTAAAATGGCAAATGCAACAGGCGATAATTTCTTTTCCGCTTTTGATTTAGTAAAACAATTGCTGGAAAAGAAACTTACATACATATGTAGGCACAATGTGCAAAAATAAAACATTCATACCTCCAAAGCAGCTGGTGGCGATGGTAGTCTGCACGGTGACTACGAAACCAAAAAGTATTGGCTTCGAGCCTAGTTTCAGCCTAAGTCATAAATACATTTTGCATTTTTTCTGTTGAGCATAAGCATGCCTTTGTGACAGTTGTTGGCGGAAGATTTCAGTGGCGAAGGCAGAGAAATGACAGGAGGTGAAGCTTAATTAATTATTTTACAGCTCTGTTTTTTGCACGTTCTCTGTTTATAGAAGTGCTGAAGCTTCGATTTAGTAGCCATTTTTATTATTATTTTACTTCGCCGGCGCTACCCAATACCGATGAAGGAGGGCGTTCTGATGTGATTGTTGTACTGTTCAGTGACCAGTGACTATGCCTTCGCCACTAAAACCTTCCAACAACAAGTAACACACAAATAGACCCATTAATGCACATCAGATAAATGCGAGAAGTTTTTTTTTAGTCTGAAACTGGTGTTGAACCCAGATCTATTTTGGTTTTGTAGTCAACGTGCGGACTGTTTCAGCCATCGCCACCCAACGCAACAAAAGCTTGGTATTTTATATGCTATTAAATTTAAATATTCAGTGGACTAAATGGTCTGTGATACAAGATAAGTAACTTGTTAATTTTTTCCGTACAGCTCTACGTTAGATAGTTTAAATTATGGAAATGAGTCGAAACTTCAAAGCAATATATTACATTGTTCAGAAGTTATTGAAATTACAAGAAAAAATTGGACCAAATGGGCTTAATCAAACAGCAAGGTTAGTTACTGCATTCTATTTACAGTACACAAATAAGTTCTAATATATGCCTTTATTTGATACCAGATGTGTTTATTTATTAAAAAGTGTCAACTAAACTGGTAATAAATGAAAGGAAAATTGAAAGAAAATTCATGTATTATTTGCCAGTCAGTGAGCCGGCCAGCATGTTTAAATGAAACTGAGATTAGTTTTTTTTTCTTTATAGTTTTTTGTTTTTATATAGAAACCTGTATTTTTATGTTTGTCGTGCAGATTTCAAATTTTTGCGCAACTGAAACCTACTTTGTGTTCAATGAATGGCCGAAACCAAAATAAACAAAGGAAAAAATAAAGAAGTTGGCAACAAAAAGAAAGTTGTTTTACCGCAATTTCCTTTTTTAAACACAAAACATTCAATATAATTATTTAAAGTTTTTCTTTTGTTAATATATGCGTGCATTTATAAATCTTTGTCACATCTTGTGAACAACCAACAGAATAAGCAACGGTTCTGCTGGTTTCATTCGTTCAACTCGCCACCAAACAAAATACAACTTTTTTGCTTATTTTTCAGGCATTTTCATTGATATAAAAAAATTATTTTATTATTTAGTTTTCTTTTTATCAGTATTTCCCCAAAAATGTTACTTTCAAAATTAGAAGAAGAGATGAAAACTAAAATATTTTAATTTTTTAATAAATAAAGTTTCGATCGAAATGGAATTGTTAACTTCTTCAAAATTGTTTTCTTAATTGCGTCTTTTGTATTGTATGTAGATATTTGATTTTTAATGCCTATAGGCAATAGACTATAAAAGATTCAATATTTCTTTTCAATTATTCAGTGTACAAAAATAAAGTTTAATAACATGGAAGTTAAAAGCCTTAGCGATGCTAACGTACATACATATGTATGTATATATGTACATAAGTGGTATCAAAGGCGCTACAATACTGCTTTAAAAAATTCTTTTTTACAAAAGCAGAGTTGTAAGATAGTGGCGCTTCACCTCCTGTCATTTCTTACTATTTCTTACTATCCCGTTCCTCTATTTCCAGCACAATGCACCGCACGAGTAGGGGTCATCTCCTGAGTGCTGGTCCAAGATTAAAAAAAAGGGAAAAATAACTCTCTTGCATGAGCCGCTGTCTCAAATACTATTTTGTATTGTCTTAAAAAAAAAAAAAGAAAACAAATGTTACCGAAACTCGGTCATTCATGTGCACAACGTTTTCATCATTAAGAGCGCATCCATTTGTGGTAGATTTTACTTTACAGAGGAAACACGTTGTTTGTCCCAACAGCGCGTATATAGAATAGACTACGCGCCGACGTCTTTCCTGTCACTTTTAACGTGGGAAAATTCAAATAGAATTAAATACAAAAATTGTATGTAAGAGCGCTAGTGAAGCAATAAAACGGCGACGAATCAATAGAATAAAATAAATGGCTCTTCTTTAGGTTAAAAATGAATGAGTCACAAATAACATCAGAGACCAGGCACATTAATGTTTACACCTCAGCAATCCACTTTATTTATTATTTTACTTTGCAGACGTTTTGCATTGTTCAAAAACCGACGAAGAAGAGCTCTGCGATTCTCATCGAAGATTCTGGAAAATAGCTCCGCAAATTGTGTGTTTTTGTTTAATCATAGTTTGCCAATTGTGTTCAGAGAGATTTCGCTATCGGTAGAGGCCCTATTTTTATGTCTTATCTTTCCTATAGGCTTTAGATTTATTCCAAGAGATATTAGGTGTGTTCCTTTACCTGTATTTTTCAGACGCAGCCAGATTTTGTACAAATACAAGTACAACAATACAACCAAGCTGTATGCCTGAGATAGTGTAAAAATATGACCGAAATGAGTGGTCAGTTAAATAATCAACGGTTTATAATATGCTTTAAAACATTCAATCAAATTACATACGAAAATAACATTAAATTAATATGAATGTAGTTTGGACGAAATGGTCTACTAATGCAGGATTCGCATAATTTTTGTAATGTAACAGCAGAGTTAAATAATTATATTGTTGAAAGTAAACTCGAATAATGAAATTATTAGGAAGACTAGTTTTGCCAAATGTAGAGGTCGAAGTACATAACACGCGTTATTGAGCGCCCGAGATGTAGGTGTCAAAAATAAATAAAATTGTGTTTTTCCATAGAACAAGTTACACAAAAACATCTTGACGCGTCTGCCGCTGAACGTTGGGTAAGTTCAAGGCGAATTCATAGCAGGTGAACTCAGTACCCCAGCTGGCCGATTATTTATCACTGTCATATTGTATGAATTATTTTGACAGTACACAATGATTTTTAATTGTTGTTGTACTACTGAGTTTACCTGGTATCTATTCGCCTTGGGTTAGTTTTGACTTTTTTTTTTTTTTTTTTTTTGACAACTAATCAGTTTCCATAAATAGTTCCAAAACTAATAACTCGAAAAATATGGATTTCCGACAGTTTTTGTATTTTTCAATTTTCTCTCACATGGGCTATTTTTTTAGGTACTTCACTAAATGGCTTTTGTTCCAAAAAGGCTTTTATAAAGCATGTTGTGTAACTTGCACTTTTTCATGCGGTAAAGTTTTTAAACGCCTAGTAATCGTTAACGAATGAACGCGTTTTATGTACTTCTACGTTAAGATGATATCACTGCTACTATAGTTGGTTTCTCGGCGTTGGCAATTGGATTCTGACTAGTTATAAATGTTCATTTCGCATTTGCAATGCCAGAGGAACGTAAGGTATAACTGTATTGAGCAATTACACAACACACTACAAGTTCAGAAGACATTTTCCGTAGAGGAGTTCTCTACCAGAAATATTTAAAATGTCATAAAATATGAAAGCAATTATCTGAGTATAATTGTCGTAAGAGCTCTGCATTAGATATTAATGGTATTCAAGTATTTATATTAGGGAATCTCAAACTAGTTTAAAATCAGAATCTAGTTCCACCAATTATGGTGTTAACACTGGCATTTTTTGACAGTTAAATAGTTTATCTTTTGGACAGTCTCTTTCGAAAAAACAGGTGTGTTCGTTTACTCAAAATTCTTCCAAAATCTTACCCACAAGCGTTTTCTAACGCAAAAATTGGGTAAATGAGAGAGGTTTTGAGAGAGTAATGTTCTTGTTCTTCACGCACGAGAATGCCCGTACTTTTTCTTCGGGCTAGTTTGGGCATGAAGAACAAGCAATCAGTTTGTTTATAATAAACATTGAAAATAACAAAGAAAAATTACAAATGTCCCAAACAGCTGACAGACATTAAAAAAGTTGTGTTAAAAATTTTACTTAACAATAATTAAATACAAACATTTTTGTTATTTATATCATAAATTGTTAAAGACTTTTCATAAAAAAGACCATCGCTGAAAAATAAATATAATTAAATAAATTCTCTCAATACTTGTTTTTTTAAATAAATTCTTTCACAAATAGTTTTTTTTCGGTAAACTGTCATCAATCACATTAGACTTCCAATGAAAATCGGGGATAATCAAGCTCGTACAATTGTACTTTTTTCAGTACACTTTGCATTGCAAAAGTACTACTTTACTCCACTAAATATTAAGTACCAAAGTATATTCATATGATTATACGTTGTTCAGTAATTTAAATTAATTATAGCAAAAATATATTTTCGATTTTTCTTAATATAATATTTAATTATTAAATTACCACTTTCCACAACTTTTTCACAAACTTTGACGTTTGGCCTGTTGACTGAAGTGACCAGCGAAATAGCTAATAAGTTTAGCTGCCCTACAAGAACATTGACGGTCATTTGACCGGTGATATGACCGTCATTGCTGACAGAATTATCGGTCATTGCGTAGAACAAAGTTTATATCATTTTCTTAAGGGCAATATGAGAAAATGACCGAAACTTCTGTGTGCATGTGATAGTCAGCGTTGATGCATATATATCGCTCACTGTAGACGGATATCCCAATTGAAATGAAACACTATTTATTTCAATTCTTTACGTTGATTTTATTTCAATATTCTTATACGTACATATATATATATATATATAAAAGAAATGTAATATAATATAAAATAGAAATATCCATCAGAACCTTGGAGTGGGCCATCATCTGTGAATTTTTTCTTTATAATTGCCCACAATTATTTAAAATATACAAATATTAAAACAAACTATTCAGGGATTCGCATAAAAATTAATTCTATCCATCAGCAAAGACAACATATGTCGTTGTTAAAACGTGTCGCCGAGTACCGAACACAAAAACGATGCTCTCTTCCACACCCGTAATATGCTACCAAACTAAATGTTTTCTCGTCTAAACTCAGTCGTACGGAGCTTCAAAAACTATAGTCCGAATTATAAGTTTCCAAAGAGTAAAATTATCCTTTCTGTAAATTTTATGAATTTGCGAAAATTCAGGAATACTTTTGTAATGAACTGCATTAATTTTTAACTATTCAACAACACGTTGGTTGTCTCGCAACGAGGTGGTCTCTCGAGTAATAGGAACTCCTTCAGTATTACTTTAATTTGATAGATTTCGAAACAAATTCTCAATATTCAAGAATTCATTTTATTTTATCTTTCTGTTACTAATAGTTAATAATAGTAAAACTTAACACAACTTTTATGTTTTTAGTACATTTGGGGTCAAAAAAGTAAAATTTTAAAATTGTCAAATATCATCTCCGATATAAACAGAGCTGTAAAAAATTGACATTTCTTTTTTTCTGGTAAATTTTATGGTTTTTTTCGTTTTCTTACTTTTGTACATTTTGCTCTCTTATTGAGAGTAATTATAGCTTACTCTCATTTTACCGAACTTTCCCAGAAAGTAAACGTACAGACCTAACATTTCAAATTCATGGTTGGATAAGGTTGAAACACTGAGGGCAGTAGATTTACATTCAGATTTTATATACTCTCCAATCTGCTATTCGTTTTAGCCAGATAATTTGATATACATATGAATACAGTAGAATCTCACAAATTTTAACTCTCATTAATGAATTAGAAATTAGAATCACAAGTTCTAATTTCTGTAAATTTTTTCTTTTATTATTTTAAAATACATTATTTTACACCGGGGTTTATTAACACAAGGTTGTCGCAAGTCGAATTCGTCAATTCGGTTTTTGTCCAAACGTCAAATTTTTTGTATACATGTGTTTTGTTTAATATAACATAACCTAAAAAGAACTTGTTAAATTAGTGTAATATTAGTTAAAATTAAATTAATTATTACAAAAAGTAATAATTTTGCATTCTTATTATTATAGTATTATATTAATAACACTAATTATTTTAAGCCTAAGGTCTTTTTATATATTTTATATTTATTTCAATATTTCGCTACTCCTTTGTGTAGCTTCTAACACAAAGGAGTAGCGAAATATTGAAATAAATATAAAATATATAAAAAGACCTTAGGCTTAAAATAATTAGTGTTATTAATATAAAAAAAAAAAAAGGTCAAAAAACTAGAAAAATTATTATAGTAATATATTATTATAATTTTTACATTATTTACAACCAATTTTCTTAACTTTCTCACAAAAGTAAACAAACTTTGACGTTCGGCTCAAAAAATACATTACAAATTCTTGTATCAGCTTACGGGCGTATTTGCTAGTGTGTTTACCTGGTAATGAATTTGCCCTGATTTTACATTTGTCCATTGGAGTAAATTATGAAACAGGGAGTCCGTCTGCTAACCGTACCATGAATATTTATAAGAGTATACAATTATGACTTGTCCAAGGCGAACTCATACCAGCTCATTAGCCAAAATTCTCATCAGCTGATTTCTGTTTAGTTTCAAAGTTGTGTTCAACTCAAGCTTATCACATTTGCAGTGAACCAATCAAGAACAGAAGATTGAAGGTTAAGTTTTCTCACAAATTCTCGCGAAGATGCCAAGATAACTTAAAAAACACATTATCTTTGGAAGCGGAGGTTTAAGTATTAAAAAGGCCTAGTGGAAATCGATTAAATTAATAGAATTAGATTAATGACAATTATTTTTTGCTAAAATAATCCATTGATTTATGTTCTTATCATTTGAAGGGAAGAAAGAAAACTTGCAGAAATTAGAACATTTCGAGAATTGAAATCACCGAGGATCGAAGAGGTTCTAATTTCTGAGAGTCTACTGTACTTAGTACATTATTTAAAAATATTCAGTTATAACATTTACATACGAGTACATATATCTAATATATTGCTTTCCTTTTATTTGTTATTATGATCTTGAAAATATTTGTGTTAAGAAATACACACATATTGGTTATCTGCAGAAACACTTTGAGCCTTGGACAGGAATCGAATTCTTCTGTTCTTATACCATTATAATCGCTTTCGCGTAACCAGTTCATTCTTTAGGTCTTAATTTTTATTACTGCGTTCAGTACATGTGACTTAATATAGAGTTTGTAATTGCAAAAGAAATATATGCGTATGGTGGCGCCATGCATTCTGTCCAAAGGTAATGTTAATTATAGTACATGCCACCATTTCGCCGCCAAAAGGTATATTTACTCCTGACGTTGAAGACTGTTAGCCAATATTAGCAATCATATCGCGTACTGTATAATCTCTGCCATCAAGTGTATTTCAATACAATTCTGAGGAGTTACTGTTAAAATATTCTCCAATGATCACCTATCTATCTATATATGTCTATATCTAGCGCTTTTACAAATTCCTTGAAGCTTATATTCTGTGAATGCAGTTTAGGTAACTGTTGTATATATGTCAAATCGGCATTACTTTCACAGATTTAGGTTGCTGCTTGTCTTGTTTTTTCCATTATATCAGTTCGTAGACCTTTGTACTTATCACTCCGGACTAAGAATGATGGGTTGCCGTGTTGTTTTCTTGTTAACAGTTTCATTTTGTGTCACCGTTGGTAAATACATATCATAATATCCCGGACTTTTTTTTTTTTTTTTTTTTTTTTTTTATCTGGGACCAGCACTCAGGAGATGACTCCTACACATGCGAGGCATTGTGCTGGAACTATAGGAAAGGGATAGTAGAAGAAACGACAGGAGGTGAAGCTTAATTAATTATTTTACAGCTCTGCTTTCGAACGTTCTTTGTTTATACTCGTAGCGGTGCTGAAGCTTCGGTTTAGTAGCCATTTTTATTATTATTTTACTTCGCCGGTGCTACACAATACCGACGAAAGAGGGCGTTCTGATGTGATTGTGGATTGTTATCAGCTGAAGCCGGTATTGTTCAGTGACCAGTGACTATGCCTTCGCCGCTGAAACCTTCCGACAACAACTGACACACAAAGACACATCAGAAAAATGCGAGATGTTTATTTTTATTTTAAAATTTTAGTCTGAAACTGGGGTTGAACCCACGTCTGTTTTTGGTGTAGTAGTCAACGTGCAGACTACCATCCATCGTGCCATCGCCACCCTCCCCACACCTTCCAAGATTAATATCGGGAATTTACTCTATTTCTCTTATTTTCTACGCAAACTTATTTCCACTTTCTATTCTCTATTCAATGAATTCTAGCAAGTTACAAATTCAATTATTTTGTTCTGATATTCAGCCATGTACTTCACTGCTTTCATAATACTATATAGTATTGTGGAATAAAGGAATTGTGTTACTTTTACTGAGAGCTCTTCAATTAGAGCTGACTAAGTTCGATTTTTATTCTCCATTTCATTGCGATCTTGCCAGTTCTTTGTAGTGCTGCACCGCAGTCGAAAACGGTACGTCAGAGGAAGGGGAACCGTCTAGCCAAGAGGCAAGATGCGGTGTACAAAGTAAGAATTAAAAGAAAGGGACTTCAAGAAAAAAGGACCAGCCTATCGACAACGACAAAAATTAAGAAAGAAGCTGATAAAGAAACTACAATCACAATGCATAGTCATCAAAATCATCAAAAAAAATTGGAAACAGTGGAAAGCAACTGATATGTGGGCAAGAATAAATGACCTGTTAGTTAGACAACTTATAAACCTGAAGCTTTTTAAAGAAAACCATGTGCATTTCAACTGCACTGGCAGGGTTATAAGCTATAAATTCTGATAATTTGTATGTGAAAAAAAGAGGAATAAAAATCAAACTTAGGAAGGTCGCAGTAAAAGTCAAACAATTCTTTTATTCCACATTACACTGTGAATTCATAGTTAATAATAATGCTTTTTGTAAAATATTTTATTATAATTAATACAAATTATTTTGTTTTGCTACCTGATATGTTAACTGATATGTGATCAAACAAATAAACCGGTCCTTATTTGAAAAATCACAAAAAAGGTAACAAATGTTATACAAGAAATTGAAACTGCTAATTGTATTAATAGCCAATGGCCAACATTCATATGTATGTACATACGTACAATGTATATTCCAGTCATGTCGAATTGCGGAAGAACTTTGCTATTTTTTTCTTACGACTTTTCGATTTTTTTCTTTCCCAGGCACTAAGAAAAAAATGATTGTCGCTTTGTATTGAAGACATAGTAAAGCTCCAGAGCCAGGTACTTCTGTTGTTTTAAAGCATGATTTTATTAATAATGCGAACAAATGTGGCAATAAAATATTTCAGTGTCTGCATGTTTAGTTTTTGTACGTATTGGTATTGTAGTTGCTGTAGAGCTGCCTTAGATTATATAAATATTATAATAGTATTGCTTGACATGCAACAAGTTGGTTACCAGACAGTGCTGGCACACACAGAAAAAAATTGCATAAATGCAAATCAGGCTAATGGAGCAACAAATACTAAAATTATTTAGAGAAATATGGTTTATAGAGTGTTATGAATTTTACTTTAATTAAAATTAAATTTACTTGCTAATAACCCTATAGTCCTATATGACTCCGCTTTTGTCGAAAAGCAAATGATGTCTAAAATAACGCCGACACTAACTGTGAGCTCTGTCTAACTCTGTCGCATATATTTGACTTCAGAAGGTAACAGAGGACTATTGAGCGAGCGCATATGTTAATCCATACAATACATGATAAGAAAAATCTTCCTAAATAATAAATAACGAAAGCATTCCTCAATAGTGGCATGGAAAATATATTGGCATACATATTGAAGCTAAATTAGCACAAACAAAATTGAATACACTAGTATACAAGGAAAAGTATCCGAAATAATTTTAACTAATTTCTGCTTCTCTGTCCATGCAAAATACGAATTGATAAGTAAAATTCATTTGTTAATTTTTGTTTTCATGATACCTGATATCTTTCGAATTTAACGAAAGTACATACATATTTACGAGGGTGGCGATGGGACGATGGATGGTAGTCTGCACGTTAACTACTAAACCAAAAACAGACCCGGGTTCAACACCAGTTTCATTTTTCTGATGTGCATTAGTGTGTCTTTGTGTGTCAGTTGTTGTCGGAAGGTTTCAGTGGCGAAGGCATAGTCAGTGGTCACTGAACAATACCGGCTTCAGCTGATAGCAATCCACAATCACATCAGAACGCCCTCCTTCGTCGGTATTGTGTAGCACCGGCGAAATAAAATAATAATAAAAATGGCTACTAACCCGAAGCTTCAGCACTGCTACGAGTATAAACAAAACAAAGAACGTGCGAAAGCACAGCTGTAAAATAATTAATTAAGCTTCAACTCCTGTCGTTTCTCCTACTATCCCTTTCCTATAGTTCCAGCACAATGCCTCGCATGTGTAGGAGTCATCTCCTGAGTGCTGGTCCCAAATAAAAAAAAAAGTTGGTATCAAATATCCAAAATACTGCGTTTTAGTGCTCTTTTCTCTACAATTAAGAGATAAAAGTGTTAAAAGTATAATACTATTTTATATAAAAATGTCTCGAAAATGTGTTAATAATCCCGACAATTTTTGTTATGTTTGCGGTGAGGTGATATTTAGTAAACATCGGTGTTGTATATCGCCTATAATAAAAAAAGCCTATTATTACTACTTTAATGAAAATATCAAACACCAAGATAAAAGCTGGGTTCCACATTTCTGCTGCAATCCATGTGCTACAGGTTTGAGAAATTGGCTGAATGGCAAAAAAACAACATTTTGTTTTGCAGTGCCAATGCAATGGCGAGAATCGACGAATAACGTAAGTGATTGTTATTTCTGCCTTACCACTCATATATTTCGAAAAGGCAAGGGTGTTTCTAAAAAAAGAAGAGTGTCATAACATATGCAAATATACCATCGGCTACTCGTCCTCTACCGCGCAGCAATCTTCATCCGATCCCTAAACTCCCTAACATCGGTGATGACAAAGATGCAATCACGGGGGTTCATCGTAAATTTCGTCAATGTCAGAATACGAGGTACCTAGTACTTCGTCAAAGCCACACAGGATAACGCAAGCTGAATTAAATGATTTAGTATGGGACTTAGAATTGCCAAAGAATAAAGCAGAACTTTTAGGTTCGAGATTGCAACAATGGAACCTTTTAAAAAGAGGTGTGGTTATAACATCTTGCCGTACTAGACAAAAACAGTTGATGCAATATTTTGAAATGGCTGAAAGTTTGGACTTCTTTCCGGATAACTGTGGGGCCTTCAGCGATGAACACGGGGAGCGCTTCCAACAGGACATCGCTAACATGGAAAAACGATATCAAGGCAAGTGGGACGTTTCAATGTTAGCGGATTACTGCTGGACTATTTATCGAGATGTTCCAAAGCAGACTACAAAAGAGCAGGAAAGAAACCACGTCTCAATTCTACTAACGAACAGAAGAACGGTGTAATTTTGTAAAAAACTTGAAAAATTTTTTTTCTAAGGAATGGTAACTAATTTTAAAATATAATTGTCATTTTTGAAAGCACCATTTAAATATAAATAAAAAAAGCTACTTACCCTAAAAAATACTTTTTCAAAATCAAAATTTGTATATGTATGTACTAGTGATATCAGCCAATAATATTGACACCTCGGTTTAAACACATCCCTCAGACTGTACCAAAATTTCCTGCTTTTCAAACCAATATGGCGTCATAGCATTCAAATATGGGGAACTGCTTCGGTTTCACAAACAGACAAAATTCAAAGGAAGGAAAACAAAATTAGCGTATTCTAGTTAGAAACTCTAAAATATGTACGTACATACTTATAACATTGTCTGTTGGAATAGAAACATTCACTTTTATGAACATTTATTTTACTATTGTATTTTTCTGTGTTAATATATTTATGATTTTATAACACACCCTGTCATTTGAATTAACATTATTCTAAATTGTATTGCAACTTTTGTATTAAAATTACAATAAAAGGAAATTGTTTTTTTTTTCAACAAAATCGGTTGAACTGATCAAAACGTGTTTTCGTCCATCTTCAATTATTAAGTGCAACAGGTTATGGGCCTTTGCATAAAGGTTATATATAAAATTGAAGTGGTATTTTAAGAAATATCAAATTTTAATAAAGTAAATATCAACATGCCGGACACAAAAGCAAAATTTAATAAATTAAACAATGAAAATTATGGCAATTGGAAATTTAAAATGGAGTTGCTTTTGCGAAAAGAAAATTTATGGAAGATAGTGATTGAAAATACACGTTCTACGCCTATACTTGAAAATAACGTGATGAAGAATAAGGCAGCAGTAGATGAATGGGACACCAAAGATGATGAGGCCAGAGGAACAATTGAATTGCTGGTAATGGATGACCAACTTTGTCATATAAGAAATTCAAAGACAGCAAAAGAAATGTGGGATAATTTAAAAAATTATCATGAAAAGAATACTCTTTCTAATAAAGTATATCTAATGAGGAGTATTTGTTCATTGAAATTGGAAGAAGGTGGTGATGCAGTGGCTCACATTAATAATATGAACAACTTATTTACAAAATTGCGTGATGTTGGCGAGGAAGCTTTATCTGATCAATGGAGTGCTGCCATGTTGCTGAGTAGTTTGCCGGAGAGCTATGATACTCTCATAACATCTCTAGAGACCAGAAAAGAAGATGAGATTAATTTTTCTTTTGTACAACAGAAAATTATCGCAGAATATGAAAGACGAATGCACTCTAATGGAGTTCCGGTAAGTGATGCTGTTTTGAAAGTTGTCGCTAATCCTGCTTGTGTTTGTTATTTCTGCAAAAAGCCCGGTCATCAAAAGAGAAATTGCGTAAAATATAAAAACTGGAAACAAAAACAAGGAGCGGGAAATAATTTCAATAAAGTAAATTCGGTGGAGGAAAAGTCGAATTTAGATTTTATTTTCTCATTTGGTGGAAATAAAAACCGTTCTTGGTTGGTTGATTCAGGCGCTACTCGTCACGCTGTCAATAATATGAAATTTTTTCACAAGTTAGATAAATACTACAGAAGTTTTATTGAGTTGGCTAATGGTGAAAGAGTTGATATTGAAGGCATTGGGTCTGGTGAGTTAATGTTGTATGATGAATATGGCTCTCAGCATAAATTTTTTGCGAAAGAGGTTTTATACGCACATACCCTGGTGGGAAATATAATTTCTATTAGACAGCTAACGAAAAATGGTTTTGACGTCACATTTAATGAAAATATTTGCTACATAAATTTTAATGACAAAAACATTGGTATAGCTGATATCGAAGGAGAAATGTATATTTTACGTCAACATGATTAGATAAATGCCTTAATTCAACATAATGATAATTGTATTCATACGTGGCATAGAAAGCTGGGACATCGTGATCCTGAAGCTATAAAGAAAATGTTTTTGGAAGCGTGTGCAGATGGTTTTAAAATAGTAGAATGTGGTATAAAAGAGATGTGTGAAACTTGTGCTAAAGGTAAGCTGACTAGGAAGCCGTTTCCAAAAGAATCGTTGAATAAATCAACAGAGCCTTTGCAGTTAATACACACGGATGTTTGTGGCCCTATGCAAACCGCTACATCATCTGGAAAAAGGTATGTAGTCACTTTTATTGACGATTATTCGAGTTTTACGATTATTCGCTTAATATCAAGAAAATCAGAAGTGGAACAAGTATTAAAAGATTTTATAATGTTCTGTCGTACAAATTTTGGTAGACCTCCCAAGGCCATTCGTTCTGATAGAGGTGGGGAATATACGGGAAAAAGTTTCATAAATCTTTTAAGTTCTCAAGGTATTCAAATACAATTAACAGCCCCTTATAGTCCCCAGCAGAATTGTAAAGCTGAAAGGAAAAATATAAGCCTTCTTGAAATGGCTAGATGCTTACTAATAGATGCTGAATTATCATACACATTTTGGGGAGAAGCCGTATCAACAGCAAATTATATACAGAATAGTCTTAACAAGATCCAAAAATTCAACTCCATATAAATTATGGTATGGTACAAATCCGAATTTGAGCCACTTCCATATTTTTGGTTCAAAGTGTTTTGTTCACGTTCCATCAGTAAAAAGGCGTAAACTAGATAATAAAGCAATTAAAATGATTTTCTTGGGATATGATGATAAATCAAAAGCTTTTCGTTTTTACAACCCTAATACAAAAGGAGTAGTCATAGGCCGTGATGTTCGTTTTCTTAATTACAATACAAACAATAATGATGAAGAAATTTCAATTGAGGTTTCCAAAAATAAAAAACAATACAAAACAAATTCATTATTGATTGAGGAGGAGAATGCAGAGTTAATTCAACAAAATGCAATCAATAATGATAAAGTAGAAATAAATGAGAAAACTAAATGTAAAAATGATTCTGAGGAACCTACGGAAATAAAGGCAAGAGCAGTTAGAGTTTCTAATCGTGAAAATAAAGGAAAAGAATCCAGAAGGCTAATTGATGAGCTATGGTCAATACAAGAAATTAAAGAACCGAAAACATATCAGGAAGCAATCGATTGTGATGAGAGAGGTCAGTGGTTAGCAGCCATGCAAGATAAAATTGAAGCTATGAAACGGAATCAGACATGGGAGCTTGTTGAATTGCCCGAACGAAAATCAGCTATAGGAAGTAAATGGGTCTTTAAGATAAAACGTAATTCCGATGGTGAAATAGAACGTTTCAAGGCTCGCCTTGTTGCCCAGGGGTTTTCACAAAAATATGGTGTCGATTATGACGAGGTTTTTGCCCCAGTGGTTTCTCATACAACGTTTAGAGTTTTATTGTCGATTGCTGGGATGAAAAATATGATTGTTAACCATATTGATGCAAAAACAGCATTTTTGAACGGAAAGTTATCCGAAACAATATTTATGAAACAGCCTCAAGGGTTTCAAGATAAAAACAGTCAACTCGTATGTCTACTAAAGAAAAGTATTTATGGCTTAAAACAAGCTGCTAGGTCATGGAATAATACCTTACACGAAATTCTTATAAAATCGAATTTTTAACCAAGCATTAATGATCCTTGTTTATATTATGGAAATATTTATGGAAACATTTGTTTTATTATCGTTTATGTAGATGATCTTGTTCTAGCCTGCTCTACAAGAAAACAAATAAGATATATTGAAACTGCACTGTCAAGTAATTTCGCTATAGAAAATCTAGGTGATCTTAAATATTATTTGGGAATTGAAGTATCAAAAGATTCCGATGGAAATTTTCAACTTTGCCAATCAAACTATATAAATAAAACTGTTTTCGAATTCGGTCTTCAAGACGCAAAACCAGTAAAAACCCCTTTGGATTTAGGCTACGGTAAAGGAGGAAATAGCGCCTTCCTTGAAAATAATATTATGTATCGTAAATTGATTGGACATCTTTTATACATCTCAGTTAATACCAGACCTGATATCTCAGCAGCTGTAAGTATTTTAGCACAAAAGGTATCACAACCAACTGATGAAGACTGGATACAATGTAAACTCGTTTTGAAATATTTAAACTCAACAACAAACTTAAAATTAAATTTAAGTGACAAAAATAATGAACAACAACTAATTGGCTACGCCGACGCGAACTGGGCTGAAGATAGGACTGATAGAAAATCTAATAGTGGTTGAATATTTTTCTTCAATGGCGGTACAGTTTCTTGGTGCTGTCAAAAGCAAACACAGGTAGCTTCTTCAACATGTGAATCAGAATATGTTTCCTTATCTGAATCCGCAAAAGAAGCAAAATGGCTTAGACAACTGCTAGAGGATTTTCAACAACCGATATGTGAACCAACAACTCTTCTTAATGATAACCAAAGCTGCTTACGACTTTTAATGGATGATAAATTTTCATGTAAAACAAAGCATATGGATACGAAATACAAAATGACGAAAGATTTAGTAAAAAGGGGTATCATATCAACATCCTACTGTCCAACAGAAGAAATGCTAGCGGACATTCTAACAAAGCCGTTGTCTCCAAGTAAACACAATTTTTTGCGAAACAAATGTAATTTAAAGTGAATGAGGAGGAGTGTTGGAATAGAAACATTCACTTTTACGAACATTTATTTTACTATTGTATTTTTCTATGTGTTAATATATTTATGATTTTATAACACACCCTGTCATTTGAATTAACATTATTCTAAATTGTATTGCAACTTTTGTATTAAAATTACAATAAAAGGAAATTGTTTTTTTTTTTCAACAAAATCGGTTGAACTGATCAAAACGTGTTTTCGTCCATCTTCAATTATTAAGTGCAACATTGTCATCACTCTTGTAAATTTTTATGAATTAGACGATTAATTTCCGGTAGTCGCTTTGTCAAAAGTTACACTGTAAACTTTTATTTTAAATGAAATGGAACTAAAAACCGAAAAGAAATTTAAGTATTGCAAAATTCTAAAATTCCACTAAATTCTTCTCTGAACAAACACGGTATTTTACTACTTAACATATGTACGTATGTATGTATGTACATGGAAATGAGTATTTTCATGTTATTTTAAGAACAAATAGAAAGACAAAAATAAACTTATTTCATTCCCCTCTTTCTGTAGAAACTAAAATAAACATTTTCACTTTAAAATCTTTATTTGGATTTCATCACAATAAAAAAAATAAATAAATAAATGTCAAACCGACTTTTAAGCTGCGCTTGTGTGTGTAAAAAAAACTTTCAGTGCAAACACTTTCATTTGTTGTTGCCTATAATTCTGTATAACGGTGTTTAGTGAGAATGAACGCATTTTAACAAATCAGAGATGGAAAATAGTAGGTAATTTTATATTATTATAAGAAAGGTTAATTGAATATTAAGTGACTCTCATTGAAGCACAAATACATCACTGGCCTTTTTATTATGTCACTTCCAGAGAACATTTCCGTAAAACTATTTAATGTCTAAGGCGCAGAACAGACAGTGAAAAACAAGAGCAACTTCTCGTAATTTTCGAGTTTCATTTGAGCTTATCCCATAGACTCCTATGAGAGAGTATTGAAAATCAGTTGCATTGAAACCGGTGTGCAGGAATCTTGTGCTGGCGCTTCATCGATTATCAAATATAACCGAAATGATAATTTCATCACATTGTGGTACAATTTTGATTGGTGTGTGGAAAACGATTGAAACTGGGTCCGAACCAATAATTTCAAAGTGGTTTCGTTGCAGTTGCGTTCCACAATCTGTTCTGGCCCTTAAACACGGGCCACATAGAATCTACCATACGTCATACTTGGCCTTTTTCAACTCACATTAACGTACCGATGGATTAGGTTGTCACATTAGTACTTTGGTGGCGGACGTCATCATTTCATAGCCAGCGTTGTCACGGCCAAAAAATTTCTGCAAGCCAAATTTGTTTAAAGAGTCACAGATTTTATAAACAAAATTTAGTAAAAAAAAATTATGTATGTACATACATATGCGATACAATAAATACGATATAAAACCTGATTGTAAAACTTAACAAGTAAATTATTAAAAAATGTACACACTTGTGTTGAAAAAGTAACCAAAGACGATTCAGTCTCTACTTGGAATTGCTTGAGTAAAAAACCTGAAAAAATTGCATTTTATCCCTTAAAATGATGAAATGCACATGCTTTATCTATGAATTTGCAAAAGGATAATTCGGAAGCTAATATTTAAAAATTCTGATTCGTACATTTCACGAGAAAATATAGAAAAACTTCAACGAAACGTAGTAATTATATCCTGCAGTATACTGCTCGAATTCCAGATCAAATCCTTCGATTTTATGAATTTAACAAACTAGAAAGCAACACAATTCCGTATTTTTATTATATGTCCATTCTGTGGACTTACAAAAAGTCACGGAATTCTTAGAAATTGAGAGGAAAGGAAATTCGCTGCTCACTGGCACGATTGTGGCGGCCAGCGTCAAGCCAAACGCTTCCTGAGACCAATGTCCGTCGATTTTGTGAAAGTGATACTGAAAGCTCAGAACATATTTTTTGCGATTGTCCTACACTCGGCAGGTTTCTCCATCTTAACGGCACTGTTGTAACTCCACACACAAGTTGTGGAACAGCAGACTCGAATACTGTTTAACAGCCTTAGGATGAGAGTCCAATGTCATGGGCTTTGCGCAATATATCTTCGTGGTCGCGGTGCTTCCTGGCCAAAATAATAATAATAATGCCTCGATATTATGGTCCTTGTTCTCAGGTCATGAACATACGCGCTCCGATTTCAGAGTTTTCAGCATTTGATTTTGAAACTAGTCTGAGGTATTTAAAATCAAACAATAAGTCCAATAGCAGAAGTTCAAAGTAAGTTGGACACATTTTATACTAAGAATTCCTCATACAATAATATTCCATTAGTATATCGTGTTACTAAAAATTCAAAATATCACTTTGTTAAATTGTGAAAAGAATTGAATCGGAAGTTTTGTTTTCTTTTGGTAAAATTAAATTATCACTCCCCGTGACAATTAATGCACATTTTTTTATCTTGGGCCAGCACCCAGGAGATGACCCCTACACATGCGGAGCATTGTGCTGGAACTAGCGGAAAGGGATAGTAGGAGAAATGAAGGTGAAGCTTCACTACCTACCAACACTGCTTTTGCACGTTATTTGTTTTTACAGCAGTGTTGTAGCGTCTCTGATGTCAAGGAGACGTATTAAATTGAAAGAGCATAAAACAGAATGAAGTGTGGTGTATAAGCAATTGTTAGGTTTAAGAATGATAAAAATAAACAACAAAATAAAATTGTTCTGTGCATTTTGGAACTCTGACGGCCCACCAGCTGTGTTCTCATTGGCTAATAATTTTTTGTTCACAACTCATTATATTTATATGTAAACATAACAGTGGGCCAATTTATTATTTTTCTATTTAAATAATATAAAAACACACACATTTTTAATTAATCCTATTATAAATTATAAACTGCAAAGTGGTAGTAACTGAACCATTTTAAATTTCTTTGAAAAACTTACAGTTTGAAATGTAATCCACAAATTTTCCCACAATTGTTCTCACTTGTTTTTTTTTCTGTTGTTTTGTTTTCATTGGCCCACTGCACACTCTTGTACTCTTTTTTATCTCTTCTGTTTTTTTCTAGAATTTTTCTTTCTTTTAATTTTAAACTTTAAAGACACTAATTTAAAAGTTTTTTATAATTTTAATTATTTTGTAATTTTTCAATTGTATTTAATATAAAATATGACCCAAAATTCATAGTTTATTAAAGAACCGATATACATAATATTTTCTTGACAATTCTCTCAGTACATTTATTGCAGGACTGTCGACTTTCACTTAATATATACTCTATAAATTTCATATAAAAAAAAACAGATTTAACATATGCGAGTACCAAAATTAATAAAAACATTTCAGATTTTGATTACTTTACATTTTTAATAAACTTTTTAAAAGAAATTTTTTTTAAATTTCCTTAAAAAAAACCGGTTTCTCAAACCCAGTTTCAAACTCATAAAAAAAACATTTCGCATTTTTCTGTTGTGCTTTTGTGTGCCTTTATTTAAGTTGTTGTGGGAACGTGGCGAAGGCATAGTCACTGGTCACTGAACAGTAACGGCATCAGCTGTATCCAATCCACAGCCACATCAGAACGCCCTCCTTCGTCGGTATTGTGTAGCATCGGCGAAGTAAAATAATAGGTCTGTACGTTTACTTTTTGGGTAAAGTTCGGTAAAATGAGAGTAAGCTATAATTACTCTCAATAAGAGAGCAAAATGTACAAAAGTAAGAAAACGAAAAAAACCATAAAATTTACCAGAAAAAAAGAAATGTCAATTTTTTACAACTCTGTTTATATCGGAGATGATAATTGACAATTTTAAAAATGTACTTTTTTGACCCCAAATGTACTAAAAACATAAAAGTTGTGCTAAGTTTTACTATTATTAACTATTAGTAACAGAAAGATAAAATTAAATGAATTCTTGAATATTGAGAATTTGTTTCGAAATCAATCAAATTAAAGTAATACTTATTACTCGAGAGACCACCTCGATGCGAGACAAATTTTCGCAAATTCATCAATTTTACAGAAAGGATAATTTTACTCGTTTGTAAACTTATAATTCGGACTATAGTTTTTGAAGCTCCGTACGACTGAGTTTAGACGAGAAAACATTTAGTTTGGTAGCATGTTACGGGTGTGGAAGAGAGCATCGGTACTCGGCGACACGTTTTAACAACGACATATGTTGTCTTTGCCGATGGATAGAATTAATTTTTATGCGAATCCCTGAATAATTTGTTTTAATATTTGTATATTTTAAATAATTGTGGGCAATTATATTAAGAAAAAATCCACAGATGATGGCCCACTCCAAGGTTCTGATGGATATTTCTATTTTATATTATATTACATTTTTTTTTTATATACATATGTACATATAAGAATATTGAAATAAAATCAACGTAAAGAATTGAAATAAATAGTGTTTCATTTCAATTGGGATATCCGTCTACAGTGAGCGATATATATGCATCAACGCTGACTATCACATGCACACAGAAGTTTCGGTAATTTTTCTCATATTGCCCTTAAGAAAATGATATAAACTTTGTTCTACGCAATGACCGATAATTCTGTCTGCAATGACGGTCATATCACCGGTCAAATGACCGTCAATTTTCTTGTAGGGCAGCTAAACTTATTAGCTATTTCGCTGGTCACTTCATTCAACCGGCCAAACGTCAAAGTTTGTGAAAAAGTTGTGAAAAGTGGTTGTGAAGAATTTAATAATTAAATATTATATTAAGAAAAATCGAAAATATAATTTTGCTATAATTAATTTAAATTACTGAACAACGTATAATCATATGAATATACTTTGGTACTTAATATTTAGTGGAGTAAAGTAGTACTTTTGCAATGCAAAGTGTACTGAAAAAAGTACAATTGTACGAGCTTGATTATCCCTGATTTTCAATGGAAGTCTAATGTGATGGATGAAAATTTACCGAAAAAAAACTATTTGTGAAAGAATTCATTAAAAAAAACAAGTATTGAAAGAATTTATTTAATTATATTTATTTTTCAGCGATGGTCTTTTTTATGAAAAGTTTTTAACAATTATTTATTTTTCAATATTTCGCTACCAAATAGGTAGCATCGTTAGGAAATAACAATTTGTATTAACAAAAATATTTATTTAAAAAAATGGTATTTTTTATGAAAAGTTTTTAACAATTTATGTATAAATAACAAAAATGTTTGTAATTAATTATTGTTAAGAAAAATTTTTAACACACAACTTTTTTAATGTCTGTCAGCTGTTTGCGACATTTGTAATTTTTCTTTGTTATTTTCAATGTTTATTATAAACAAACTGATTGCTTGTTCTTCATGCCCAACTAGCCCGAAGAAAAAGTACGGGCATTCTCGTGCGTGAAGAACAAGAACATTACTCTCTCAAAACCTCTCTCATTTACCCAATTTTTGCGTAAGAAAACGCTTTTGGGTAAGATTGGGCGCCCAATTTGGGGTTAACGAACACACCTAATTACTGAAAATAGCTACTAAAAATGAAGCTTCAAAATTTAATACGTCTCCTTGACATCAGACACGTTACAAACTGCTATAAAAACAAATAACGTGCAAAAGAAAAAAAACCAGTGTTGTAAAATAGTGAAGCTTCACCTCCTATCAATGCAACGCATGTGTAGGGGTCATTTCCTGATGCTGCTCCAAGATTAAAGAAAAAACATGCTGAATATCTCTTAACCTATAAGGATTTGCGATGTATAATAACATAATTTAAAGGTTATTTTATTCCCGATCTCCCGTTTCATAATTCTATCGAAGAGCTATTTCTCGAGTTATTGCAAATTACCTCCGCTTTTTTCTATATAACGGTAAATATCGAAAACCAGATTCAATCCAAAAAAAATTATTTATAGGCATTGAAGCGGAGTACCATATGTATTCAAATTAACTAAGAAAACTCAGGCCAATAAATTATTGTTGACCAGTGTAATAGAAGTTAAAATAATTTTATATTTAAACATTTTTAAAATGATTGTTCTTTCAGTTATAACATTTTCAGTATTTTACAGAAATCAAATTTATTAATTTTAATATTTGAGTTTTTTTATTTTTGGTTTACCGCCTTTTAATAAAAATGCAATTTGTCAATTATTATAGCAATCTTTTCCTGAAGAAGTTTTCCATTATGAAAACGAAATATTGGAAAAAAAATTAAATTTTATTAAATTTGAAACTCAAAATAATATAAGATCTCAAGCTCATTTAAATAAACTATAATTCAACAATGAAAAAGATCGAAGAAATTTGAAGGATATGTACATCTGCATATTTGTTCACTTCACTTCACAACAGTAACGGCGTCAGTTGTAACCAATACACAGGCACAGCAGAACGCCCTCCTTTGTCGGTCTTGTGTAGCACTGGTGAAGTAAAATAATTACTAAGAAAGGCTGCTAAAACGAAACATAAAAGTTTAATGTCTTCTTGACATCAGAGGCGGTACACACTGCTATAAAACAAAGAATGTGCAAAAGCAGAGTTGTAAGATAGTGAAGCTTCACCTCCTGTCATTTCTCCTAGTATCACTTTCTTCTAGTTCCAGCGCAATGCATGTGTAGGGCTCATCTCCTGAGTGTTGGTCCAAGATAAAAAAAATATATATTTTACATTTATTAAATAAAATCAGGTATGATTTACGTACAACTCGGCAACTCCAGAGCTTTTCCCGATTGTCCATTAGTAGACGCACGACCGTCTGCACGGGCCACTAGTCCATCGGCACGCATGCTGAGAAGATGGGCATTCCGTTCAATGCCCAGTGTAGGGGCTGTGAAGAAGATTCGGAGAAGAAGTTGTGCACTTTCTCTTTGAGTGCCATGGTCTGCCTAAGTCAAGGCTCAGATTCCTTGGGGCACCTTTCTTTTACAACTTGGGGGTGTGCTATCAGTTGGATCTGATGGACTTAGTGAGGTACGTGAACGGCACGGGGTGGTTGTGACGTCCTCTTGTTTCTACAGGTCTAGGTAGCAACAGTGCTACTTGTGTCGGCTGACCTCGAACCTCAGCTAACCTAACGTATCATGTTTCTTTACTGAATTACTTTTTGATTGCATATTTATTTAGGTACATTTTCAATAACTTTTTCAACTCCAAAAACTTTGATTAGATGGAATAATAAATCCATAAATTTTTCTAACTGTAAACCAAATCTACGCTCTTTTATTCAACGTTCTCTGTCTGGGCGTCACTGCATTAAAGTGAATAAAATTTTTAAAATGTTTAATTCCTGGGGTAAATTAGGCAGTTTTTAATCATTTTAAAAGTCTAGCCACTTTTTGATTCATATGTAGTCTTTTTTTGAACTGTCGAGTTGGCAATGGTGCAATGGTGGTGTTATTTTTAAAAAAATATATAGTTGATGTTGGTTTATATTTAAAATTTTAATTAAATAATAATTGAAAGTTTCAGAGAGTCAGAAATTTCACCCTTATCACCCTCCTGCACCAACTTTTCTTTCTCTATAAACTATTATCGGCATATTTCAAACAATAAATAAAAATAACTCAATCCATATGTATACTAATGTATACATATGACTTTTTTTCTTTTCATATTTATTATAAATTAAAAACGTGCGAAACGATTGTTTATTTTACGTAAAAATTCATTAAAATCTTATAATTTAATATCCTGCAGATGCTAACCAAGTATCGATGAAAATAAATAGAATTTTATATAAAAAATAGACCTAAAGCTCAACTATTATTCGAATTAATTCAATATTTTGTTAATTAATATTAAATAATACATACTTACTTACTCGTACATACATACATGTGTGTAAACTGAAGTTATTGTGTTTTTGCAGTTCAGCTGAGCAGTTAGAATAAAATAATTTCAGCTCTTTTGAACGCTGATAATTATTACAGGGCGTTTTAAGACGAAAACAAAATCGGATTTCTTAATTAAAGTTTTGCATTGTGGTACATATTTTTAATAAAATTCTATAGTACGAACAGAGTTTTTCATCCATCGTACCGATTGTGCATACAAATGAAAACAAAATAGAGCTCGTATTTATAAACGGCATTTCCATTTTGTGGTAAAAGGTGTGGTTGTTTGCGTTCCCGTACTCTTGTACATTTTTGCTTCTTATTGAGATAAATTATAGTTTACTCTCATTTTAACAAACTTTGCCGGAAAAGTAAAGAAACAAACCTAATATTCAAAATTTATGTAGTTTCAAATTATGACATTTCGAATGGTTCTACTTTGTAATAATAATGAATTAAATAAAAAAAGTACGAGTAATACTATATTTTTATTGTTTGGAAAATAATTTTACATTTGTGGTCGCCATAAATTGTTCACGTAATAGAGACAATGTTAATTGATGTTATTATTTATTTATAAAAGGTCTTACAAAATTTTACTGTGAGGGATTTAAAAAAAGTAGTAAAACGTTTCGATGCAATTTATGAATAATGGGTGTAAATTAATAATAAAAATAAAGTACGCAGGCAGTAAGAGGTTCTATGAAATGCTACTACAAATTTTAATTTAAATTTAAAATATGGTAATGTGAGTCACACCTTAACGTCAAGTTTTTTGTCCAACTTAATTTTACATTTCTTTGTTTCAGTGTTGGACAAATTCAACCATGGAGAGGTGAATTTTTTGGTCACCAAAATCGACAAAATGTGATTTGACACCGCTGGACTTCTTTCTTTGCGGATATTTAAAAGAAAATTTGTACGTCCATAAGCCAAGAACAATTCAAGAGCTAAAGGATGGGATAATTCGGCACATTAACGATATTGAACCTCAATTATGACCAACATTTTTTTTCACAGATAATTGTCTTCTATCATAATGAAAAATATTAAGATAATTCTCTGAAAGCTTTTTGTTTTATTTACAATTAACATCGTGCGCTTTGGTTGGACCATCCTTTATGTACATATGTAATATTAACCTGATTAACGTACAATGTTGCTAAAGATACCTTTACATGGTAACACAAAGTATTACGACATGTCAAAAAACACTCTAGAATGAAAAAAATTGTATCATGTAAAAGCAAAATGTATAGAGTTTGAAGGTATACGGACACAAAATTTGGCAAGCGGTATGTAAATGTTCTTTTTCTAAACAATTTCGGAAACTTATGTATTCTCATCCCACCAGAGGTGTATTTTAAAGTAAACATTGGCAGCATTAATAATTGGGGGATTCACAATGTCTGTTATTGCGTCATATTGTCATAATGTGGCGATGGCACGATGGATGGTAGTCTGCACGTTGACTACTAAACCAAAAACAGACCTGGGTTCAACCCCAGTTTCAGACTAAAATTTTAAAATAAAAATAAACATCTCGCATTTTTCTGTTGTGCATTAGTGTGTCTTTGTGTGTCAGTTGTTGCCGGAAGGTTTCAGTGGCGAAGGCATAGTCACTGAACAATACCGGCTTCAACTGATAGCAATCCACAATCGCATCAGAACGCCCTCCTTCGTCGGTATTGTGTAGCACCGGCGAAGTAAAATAATAATAAAAATGGCTATTAAACCGAGGCTTCAGCACTGCTACGAGTATAAACAAAGTACGTGCGAAAGCAGAGCTGTAAAATAATTAATTAAGCTTCACATCCTGTCGTTTCTCCTACTATCCCTTTCCCATAGTTCCAGCACAATGCCTAGCATGTGTAGGAGTCATCAACAATTTTAAACAAATTGTTATTGTTCCTCAAACAAAAAAGTCGTAAAATAATAAAACTTTTCGAGGTATCTTTATTGTTTTGTCATAAAATAAAAGTCGTAAAATAATAAAACTTTTCGAGGTATCTTTATTGTTTTGTCATAAAATAACAATGGAAATCTCAGTCGTAAACTAAAACTTTTCAGTCGAGTCAGCACTTATAAATGATATAAGAATAAAAAAATTGTTTAAACATTTTTCACATTTTTATAACCAAGAAAGAAAAAGAAACTTATGTGTAACTATGTGGCTGGCATCCCCTTAAGGTTTATCCACTAGCCGCCGTCCAAAAATTTATTCAGCTCATATCAGTGGCAGCAGGTGTTTAGGTAATTAAAAGTGGAAATATTGCAAGATTTATTTACTATATTAAAAAGTCGAATTCTTTTACTTTTTAAATACTTTCTTATAAGCATTTTTTTTTCGTTATGTACTGTATTTCTTTGTTATTAACTAAGCTGTTTAATATCTTTGCTTTGAGTTTACTTATACCATCCATGTAAACATGGGAAATACTTACAACAGACTTATGTACTGTTTTCTTAAACACGGCGAAAATTTTATAATATTTTCATTATATAAAGGCCTAATACTTTGTATTACCATGAAGGAATCTTAAGTATAGAAGATTCCTATAGTTCGAGGCATGTGATCTCTTGTAGCCCACCAACTTCCGGAATAGACGATTTTGAGGTGTTAAATTCCTTACGCAGCGACATTTTTGATATGGTTTATAACGAACAATCTTAGCAAACTAGTTTAGTATACTGTAGGTACATACATATGTATAAGCGAACGTCGTATAACTTTGATTTAACATGAGGAAGATGCTATTTCGTGAAAGGTGATCTGTTTATTGTACTTTTAGGTAATTTTTTACGATTTCCAAAGTAAGGGAATGTAAGGCGAATTTCCAGCTAGTTATTATCGACGTGATCTCATCTACTGAGTTCAAGACCGCAAGTACCGCATGGCTCCATTCTTTCTCCTACCTTATTCCTTATCTTTCCTAAAGACCTTCTATGTCATGTATCCACGTTCTTGAAGATGATAGCAGCATTTGCCATTCATATTCATTTGATTATAGGCCACCTTCGATTGGGATAGGGGCGATGAAGCAAAATATGAATGAGTCATTTATCAGTGACCTCACAAGAATTTAGGAATGGGGTCAGACGGACAGAGTCGATTTCAATATTGAAAAGACGCAATGCTGCATTTTTATATACCGACGCATGCCCAATCAACTGTAATTATGGGTGGTATAAATATTGAAAAATCTTGATGTGCTTGACCTGAAAATTCTGTGTGATGTTCGATGGACTGAGCACAGTTTTCAAGTCTCTAAAGAAGCATTAAAGATCTACTTCACTGTAACTAGAGCTTTCAAAAATTAAAACGAACCCGATCGTTCAGTTCGTTCTTGTGACTGAATATACAATCAGAATAAAAAAAATCAATTATAGCAATTAACAATACCTTATGGAACTGTGTTTCAATAAGTAAAATGCTTAGGCTACTACCACTGGTAAAACGTATTTCTTGCACAAATTTTTTTAACAAAATACAATAAAACTTTCACAAGATATTTTTCTTAAAAAAAAAAGAAATTTTAATTTGGAATTCACAACGGAATGTAAAATTAAAATTATAATATTTACGAGAGCAATAATTACCACAGCTTTGACAAAAAATTTAATTTCTTTGAATATTTTTTTTATCTTGGACCAGTACACACGAGATGACACCTACACATGCATTGCATTGTGCTGGAACTAGAGGGTAGGGATAGTTAGAGAAACGACAGGAGCTCTTTGTTTTTTTATAGCAGTGTTGAAGAGCCTCTGATGTTAAGGAGAGGTATAAAATTTTTAAACTTCGTTTTAGTACCGATTTTTAGTAATTATTTTACTTCGTCGGTGCTACAGAATACCGAAAAATGAGGGCGTTCTAAATCTGCCTCTGGATTGGTTACAGCTGGAGACGATATTGTTCAGTGACCAGTGACTACGCCTTCGCCGATGAAAACTTCCGACAACAACTGACACACTAATGCACATCAGAAAAAATGCGAGATGTTTTTACCAATTAGTCTGTACCTGTGGTCGAACCCACACAATTTTTTTGGAACTGATCTCTTTACTATTTATATTGCTTACATCCGACCGAAAATGGAATACAACACTCATATCTGAACTGATGCTTTAAAGACTATTTTAAAGTCTTTCGACCAAGTACAGGACAGATCAAAGAAACTATTAAATGTCTTGAGCATCGTCGCAATGTGGCGTGTGTTTCATTATTCTATCGTTACTATAATGGGATGTGCTGCAATGAAATCTGGGAACTTGTTCTCGAAACTCACTCATTTCTGCGCACAACGCGTTGGATATTTAAGGCGCGTTGTTGTCGATTTGGAAGCGCATCGAGCTACAGAGAAAATTCGTTTTTTGGCCGATCATATGTACGATAATCTCCCTGCAGAGAAATTTTCTGTCAGTTCTGACGTGAGAATAAATAAAATCAAATCAAATGTCCATTAACACTGTTCCCTCTTCCTTCTCTCTCAAAACCTCATTTCATAGTTCCAGCACAAAGTATTTCACGTGTAGGGGTCATCCCTTGAGTGCCGGTCGAAGAAAAAAGTGGATGTAAGTTTATAGAAATACAAACTCAGATTCATTTCTTCATTCACCTTCTATCATTTCTCCTACTATCCCTTTCCTCTAGTTCCAGGACAATGCACCGCATGCGTAGGGGTCCAAGATTAAAAAAAAAATAGTCTTGAAATTCGATATGCAGCATCTTCATCGAATGTAGAGATCTTAGAAAGAAAACATTGCTAGAGGTTAAACTTTACTCTTTTTCGAAATCGACTTTTTAATGCAATTTTCGATTAGTTTTAAACCACTCTGTTAAAACCAATTTGTTAATTTTCAGCACGGGTATACATAAATTTTGTGCGCGCCATCTTTTGGTCAAAACCGACACCGTTGTATTGCTGTACGGATAAGATCACCTGGTGCTCAATTTAGTAAAATTCTCAAAAACGATTAAGAGTGAGTATTACGTTATTATATTTTTAAAAGCTATTTTTCAAAGAGGTGGTTTCTTTAGGAATGATGAGTACTCTTTTCGTAATGGTACTTTTGGAAAAGCTTTTTGCATAAAAACATGTATGTATATTTGGTCTTATCAATTTTGGTGTTAAGAAATCTTAATCTATGACGATGACAATTCTACATACCAGATTTAAGATTTTTTGGAGCACTTACCTAAAATTAAATAAAGAAAAAAAGAATATTAGTAAATGTTACTTGTAATAAAAATTCCATTTAAATTTTGGTAACTGAAAATAATTAAAAAAGACCTGTTTTATAAAAGATGGCGCAGAAGACATAATGTGAACACCTCTTTATGCTTGCAAGTGGAACCAAGTCGTATCGTATCGTTATCTTGTTCAAATATTGTAGGTAGATAGGCAATAAATTGACAACAAACACTCGAACATTATACATCTTGAAATAAAGGAGAAGGCGGACTGGTATATCGGTGTCATTGCCAGTTCAGTGAAATGTGATCTAATGAAACCAGAAAACTAATGTCCGAAACGAGCCCTTGTTACGTACGGCAAGGTCGTCATCCATTTGTAGCCGATTCTCCATTGAAAGTTAAAGTACCCATAATGTCCACAAACACTACTGCCCCTTCCCAAAACCTACTTTCCTAGTTCCAGAGAAATGAATTGTATATGTAAATAAATAAAAATCAATATATACAATACTTTTCAGTTAATTGATCGCGGGATAATTGATTTACGCGCTTCAGTAATCTTTAAAACATACAGTGAATAAATTAGGCGAATATCGCTTAAATGATTTACAGTAGTGTTCGATGAAATAGAGCTAACAATTATTTAAAGCTTTCACAGTGTTTTTTTCTTATTACAACTACCATGGGTTGTTAGCTTTGTTCCCTTATTCCTTTCTTTCTTTATATCATTTTTCGGGTCTCTAATTTCAAAGTTAATATTAGTGTACTTTTGTCTGTCCAATGAAATGTTCCATAAATACAGCCGAAAAATAAGAATATTCCAAAAATTTCCAAGGTTAAGACGGTAGATAATTAAAAATTATTATTCTAAAATAATTGGAAATAAGGTGGGGCTAATCACTGCATTCGATAGCAAATAAACTATCGTATCGTAAAATATTTTGATACGTATCGAGTGGGCAAATCGTCTTATGCCATATGTATCGAATCATAACTTTTGGTAAATTGTAAAAGATTACCAAACAATTCAGCTTTATTACGGTTGTTGAATCGACTCGCCAATTTGTAATAGATTTAAAAAATTGTGCGTGCTTCTTTAATCTATTACAAACTGCCAAGTCGATTCAACTACCGTAATAAGGCCGAATATTGCGGCAAAAATATAGTTATAATTTGACAGTGTAAAAATAATGAATGCGACAATATCATTTTATTTGTCCTCTGATGAGGATATGATATGATAAAAGATATGATTTTTGATTGCCGACAGCAGCAATTTGGCAAAATGTTTCTCGTGATCATATCTACATATTTGAAAGTATAACAAACACGCGCTTTAACGAAAATTCGACATAACGAATGAACATATTTGTCCATTAGCTACCTTATATTACGAACGGTCAACTTATTTTAAGCCCTGTTTACCGAATGCTATAGCAAAAAAGAAAACCAAAGACGTTACAAAACCGTTAGATTCTTTTTTAATCTTCTAAATTACTAAAAATATATTTTGGGACCACCTCAGTTTATGTGTATTTCTTTTGATTAGGTGATTTTCCAAAGAATGTCTATACAGCATGCTTGAGAAAAGTATAAACGCATGTAACTAATAGTAATATATATTTCATATTGTGAAATAAGTACTAAAACGCTATTCTTTTTTTTTATAAAATTTTTTGGCTCACACAAAATTGGATTTTTTGAAACGTAACTAAAGGTATGTACACACGATTGTCATTTACTACAATATTGAAAGAAAAATTGTTACAAAATGTACAACAACCGTGTGAACACACACTTTTTGTGTGGCAACATCGTCACAAAATGTGTTGTCGGTGTATTGTATGCCAATAATATTGTCACAATTCTGACAATCGTGAGAACACCCTTCATTTCCATTGACACACAATTTACAGTCATTTGTTATTGTCGCATGTGCTTCATTTAGTGCGCCGTACAATAACACCATTGGCAGATAAATATTTCTGTTGGAAATGCTGCCCATAAATATTTAGATACAATGTTAAAAGTCGGAAATGGCAACGTTTGCCATACAATAATGTGACAACCGTGTGAACAGACAATTATTATTGGCACAAAAATTTATTGTCGCAGAACTGTGTGCCAATGAAATTGTATGGTTTTCTTTCAATAATGTGAACTGACAAATTAGCAGAGTGCATTGCCACCAATTGCCGTATCCTACAATATTATACAATCTGACAATCGTGTGAACATAGCTTAACGCAATATATAAGTGTGTGCGTGCAAATGTTTAAAACTTATGAACTGGGTGGTAAATAATTTTAAACATTTGAATTTAAATCGAAGTCACTCTAGTTTTCATCTAAAACAAATATGTTCGTTTTAACGGATTTCGCAGTTTAACGAAAACGTCTGACATTTTACCATTCGTTATACCGAACTTCGACTGTAACTTACCTCGTTTGCTAAATACTTCTTGTTTTTAACTTCTTTAAGTTTTCCAAATTTAAAACACTTTCGGCTCTTAAATAGATACATATGTACATATGTAGCTATTGAAGTATCTACAGGGTGGCGCAGAATGAGCTATATGGTTTAAATTTTTTAAAACTTTTTTATTTATGCGATTATTACAATTTTTTTTCTTTTAAATACATTATATTATTCGGGAATTTTTTGAAATTAGCTTTGAAAAATGATATCCTGTAAGTGAGTCCATTTTCTGCATCGCACATACGTGCTCTTTTTAGCATATTTTCCAATTCCATTTTTCCTTTTTGCAAAATTTCGGGTGTAATGGCCATGATTTCATTTCGAATGTTAGTTTTTAGTTGGAATATGGTTCTTAGTTTGTTAACGTACACTCTTTCTTTCAAATATCCCCAAAGAAAACTCTCAGGAGCTGTTAAATCTGGTGTGGGTGCAATGCGCACATTAAAATGCCTGTTGGTTTGAAAAATAAAATTCTATTATTTTTGTACGTTGTTCGATCGTGTAATGATTCATAATTAATTCCCCAAGTCTTCTTCACAAAATGATGAAAAAAAACAAAGAAAAAAGAATAATTAAAAAAGTTATAAAGAATTCAAATCGTATAGCTCATACTACGCCACCCTGTAGTAGCAGTTGGTATCATGTAACGTGTTTTGTTACTCGATATCGAATGCTACGATCTCAAATCACGATACATTTTATTCTATATCAAATACCATGAAGCCAAGAAATTTTGATGCTTCTATATCGATGCGGTGATTAGGCCCTTGTTTTGTTTTAAAATAGAACTGGGTAGAGCTAAACATTGCACCCAGGAGCACACAGAATTAAAAGAAAATGCAATTAATTATAAGAATAAAGCAGAAAAAAACGGGGAAAAACCATAAATTTCTGGCCTTTTAAAAAGAAGAATTTTACTGCATGTAAAAAATTGCCTTTCGTTACCTCTTCTGCGCTAAAAAAGGAATGCAGCCTAGATGTTTCAACGTCAACTCCTAATTATAACTAGTTTGAAGGCTAAAAAGTACCATATCTTTGAAAAAAAGATTGGAATTTGCTGAGCAAATGGCGAAATATTTTGTGATCAGACGAAACAAAAATAATTTGTTTAATTCTAACAGAAGCAGCCTTTTTGAGCGTACGCGGCGCGCCCAATACCGTATTCCGTCATCAATATTCAATAATAACCATTAAACATGGTGCCGGAAATAGAATGGTATTGGGATGTTCGTCTTCTAGTAGAACAGAACATATTTGTCCTAGTGAGGAGATAATGGATGCTGTATTTTATACAAGTAAAAGTACTTACGCACGTAATATTGCCTCATGCTGATTGGCAATGCCGCTTCAATGGGCGTTTCAACAAGACAATGATCCGAAACACTATCGAAGCGAGCAAGATTATGATTTGAAAATAATAGGGTTAAAATTTTTTAACATGCCCTACGCAGTCACCTAACTTAAAGCCCATCGAAAGTTTATGGCAGAAAGTTAAACTAGTTTTTCGAGGAAAGAACGCATCTAAGAAAGATTTGAGGACACATAAAAAATATGTGGAGTAATATTCCTATCGCAACTTTAACTGCAATAAAAGCCATGCATTTTTAAACATCAATCGGAATCTAATGTATTAAAAAAAGAAATGTCAGAAAGGCAAACAGTTCGACAGCGGAGTAAGAGCAGCACAGCCAATTAAAAGAAGTTTTCACATAATAATATTCTGACATAAGGGTGCGCATTATTTTAATTCGCTATATTGCATTATTTTATTTATTTATTTCGAATAAACTAATCTAGATGTATATATGTTAATGAAATTTAGAACATAGATACCTCTGCATCTAATAACTCACGTAGATTTTAAAAAGTATGACCAGTAGGGTGATAGGGGAGAAATTTCTGACTCTCAAAAACTACCGAGCCGATTTTGATGAACTTGGATGTATTTGAGCTTAAAAGACACATTGGCTATAATTTTTTTTTTTCAAAACTACGACCACAAGGGAAGGTAGGGGCAATTTACGCGCCTCCGACACTATCTAACCGATTTCAATGAAATTTAAATCTACTTATCTTTCTGCGTCTATAAGGACACATATATGCTACATATATTTTTTAAATAGGACCGGGAGGCGACGTAGGAGCAACAAAAACAAAATAGCTTCATCGCTACTCAACAAAACTAATTTTATTTTTAACAACACAACCTATACGAAGCTCTTACAGCCTGTCTGTAGAAACACACAGGGCCTAGGCGGGAATCGAACGCGCACCCTCATATTGATAAAACTATAGCAAATGCACTAGAATACGGAGACACACTATTCTAACTTAGGAATTCTATTTCTATGGAAACTTAAGAGATAATCATGCGTAATTTTTACTGCCTTAGTAATTATATGCCTTATATGTAGTTCAAAATTAGCTATATTTATCAAAGCGGCCTGTTTGACTCTCGAAAGGTCTATGCAACGACTTGGACGTCTGAAGTGCACAGCGACGTATTCAAACCAGTTGGAAAGAAATATTGATTCTTTTAAAGTGTAGGCGTACATTTTACGCCGATTATCTTTCTAGGGTTAACAAATATACATAATGCTTTGCCCACCCTTGCCATTTCTTTTGTCGTCATTTTGTGACGCCATTATTGAAATGTGTGAAATGCGTGCAATACGTATCGGAAATGATAAACGTTGCCACTAGTGGAAGCTATAATGTCTGCTTGTGGTGGTACAAAATGTCATTGTGTATACCCAGCATAGAATTTTAACATATTTTTGCATACGAAATGTATTTATCGCATTTTCTCTACTTATAATAAAATTATTGTTATTGGCCAAGAGGCGAAAAGCATTATACTCGTAAATGTCTTATAATAATGTTATCAATTACAAGATTTTAACGCTTTTAATTACATTCTTGTTTTATTTTTATTTGAATTAATAAAATTTCTTAACATTGGCATTTGTAAAGAAAACTTATTTTCTTCTGTTACATCTTCACGACAGGATTTCTATTGCGTCGTTTACAGCTAAAAATTGAGGGAAAAATTCATCATTTCCAACTGGTTTGAATATGTATAAAAAAGTAGCTGCAAACGAACAGAATAATAAAAAATTATTTTATTAATATACTGGACCACCGTTGGCCGCGACAGTAATAGATAAAGAAAAAAAATAAAAAGTAGCAGACAATGCTAGAAAAATGTTACGTGTGGGAAAAAAGGAAACTCGCACATACCGCATATTAATTGCTACCTTAACTTTAAACCATCGTTTTTGATTTTCAACTTTTTGTTTCTTTGAAGCTCACATTATATTATACATTCCATCTAAAACTTTAAAGTTTAAACTTTATATTAGGGATTTTACTGTTTTATTCATCAGCTACTTGAATGCCGTGTAGGTAAAGCAAATTAAAATTCAAATAATTTACATTACATGTTGATATTTTCTTAAATGAAAAGGAATACGGCTTTTCAATATTATATATGTATGTATGTATTAAAAGTATATATATGAGAAAACTCTTGGAGTTTTTAGCGGACATTTTAATATAATATGAAATTCGAAATGATTCCTTTAAAAATATTCTTAATATTAAAGTACACAGCTGAGAAAGTAATAAGTTTTTCAGCAATAATCACGAGAATTGGGCAGAATTACCGATGATTGATTAACGTTGCAATTTGCAGCTTTTATTAAAAGCAGCGATTTTCTGTACTACTTCTTCAATTTATAGACATTTTTCCACTTTTTTATAAAGTTAATTAATAAATGTTCCCAGTGCATGTAGGAGAAATAAGAAGCGGACCACCACCGTCCCCTTTGAACACCTTCGGATTGTTCGGATAGACCGAAGCGCCAATCACGTACATGTGACCCAACTGTACACTTTAGTGATTTCGGGTAGAAGAGCGGTAGTTATCAACCTACCTTCTCATCACTGAGTAATTATTAATAAAGCTAGAATTTGCCTCAGGCTAAGTAGATTTACTTGGGGTATGTTGGTATTTATTGAGAGGCCTACACATACATCATCGTATGATTCTCCTGTACTCCACCAAACTAAGGTGATGAATTTTTATTTTTTGTTGTATCTTGGACCAGCACTCAGGGGATGACCCGTACACATGCGATGTATTGTGCTGCAACTAAATGAAAGGGATAGATAGAGATGATAAGAGTGAAGGCTTCAAAATCTTTAGAACTCTGCTCTTGAACGTTTTTGTTTATAGCAGTGTTGAATTGCCTCTTCACTGGTGCTACACAATACCGATGAAGGATTGCGTTCTAATGCGACTGTGGATTGGTATCACCTATATTGTTCAGTGACCAGTGAGTAGCCTTCACAACTGAAACCCTCCGACAATAACTGACACAAAGCCACACTAATGAACATCAAAAAAAAATTCTAAGTGTTTTCACGACAGTCCGAAACTGGACTAGAACCCAAGACTTTTTGGTTTTGTAGTCAATGTGCTAACTACTTCGACCATTGCCACCCTTAATTATTCAACATTTTTAAGAAACCGGTTTTCGTATAGCTCAAATATTTGAATATTTTCAGAAATGACGAACATAAAAAATAAAATTATTCAAATCGGTTCACCCATTCTGAAGTGATGCGATTACAAACGACCGGCATTTGAATTTTATTTATAAAGAATAAAAATTTTCTCGTGAAAAATCGGGGGCTCCATTTTGAGTTTAGCAACATGGTTTCTTACCCTCTCTAATGTGCACAAATTGTTGTAAATGTCGCAAAGCCCAAATTTAAAATTTTATTGAATTTTCTTTAAAAGATTTATTTTCAATGTTAGATTTAATTAAATTCTAAGATTACAAACAGAGAAATATTTCTCCATGCTTAACATAGAATTTACAAGAAAAAAGTTTGTTTTTTGTCGACATACACAAATCGGAAAAAATTCGATTGTATGGTTTTTTCCACGAACCAAATAAATAAAATTAAGCATTGCGCACGTCCGTTATTAGGCCTGTTCCAGGTGCATAACAAAAGTGCCCGAACTCGCGCAAATTTACCCAAAAGCGTTCCAAATAGCAATTTTTGTGCAATTTTGACAGAAAATGAAAGTTTTTCCTTGTAATAAAAGACATATACATATGTATATATGATATAAAAGAAGGCATGAAATTAAAAATGGGTAAGTGGAACGTTTTGCATTTAGAACCACCTTATGTCTATAAATGGACTAATAGGATTCCCAAATGCCAGTGCACAAAATCGTGTTCGAAGACGCCATGCTTTAAAAAAAACATATTTGTACATGTGCAAATGAAGTTTCAACAGAATTTGTGTGTCAAATCAAATATTTATCTGTAGGCCGTATTCAAAGCTTTGAATGGAGAAAATCTTATGATATGCAATGATTATTTAAAGAAGCATATAGATGAGTCGTGTACTATTGATGTGGGCATTAAGACGAAAACACTTTCTTCAGATCGATAATGGTTTTTCCGCAGTTTATGAGCAATTTTTTGTACTTAGATCGGCGCGTCTATGGAATCTTTTTCCGCGACACTTGAGATTTCGCCATGCCATGTCCCGAGTTACTTTTTAATGTAAACTTGTTATTCTCTACATGCCAGTCATTTAGTATTATTGAGGCAAGTAGAGTTCAATTCTAATAATTTTGCAATTATTTGTAGTTGACTGGTGTGGTAAGAGATTATGTATTGTTTTACGTTACCTATTTTTTTTTTAATATTTTTGCATACGAAATGCATTTATCGGTTTTTCTCTAATTATAATACAAAAAAAGCTTTATACTTGTAAATGATCAAATAAATTAAATAATAAAGCTTTCAAATATGTGATAACTAATACCCGAAATTAATTTCTTCTTAATTATAAATATATTTTTTTTTTTTTTTTTTTTTTTATCTTGGACCAGTGCTCAGGGGCTATCCCCTATATATGCAATGCATTGCACTGGAACTAGAGAGAAGGATAGGGAAGAAACAGACAGGTGGTGAAAGTGGTAGAAAGATAGGGCTTAATTCTTGCACAACTCTGCAGTTGCGTGTAAATTATAAAGCAAAGTTGCGGCGTCTCTGATGTTTTTTGACGCATTATTTTTAAGCCTTTTTATTTATTATTTTACTTCGCCGACGTTTTATTGCTCAAATACCGACGAAGGAGGGTGCCGTAGCACAGAAAACTCAGAAAAAACTTTTTTCTGATTTGACCCGGCTGGGAATCGAACCTGGGTCTTTCTGGTTGCAGAGCCAACACGCTGACTACTCGCCATCAGCACCCCCATTTAATTCATCACAATTCAATCACAATTGTTCAATTTTAATCACAATTGTTTATCGTGAAAAACTCATTCAGTAACTATAATATTGAAATTCTTATACCTGGTTTAATTTCATGTTATCAAATGAAAAGAATCTTAAGTTTTGTTTAAGAAGAAGATGAAGACTAAAAACAAAAATAAAAATACGATAAAATAACGATGATATAAAGTTATGAATAACCATTGATTTGAAATTGTGTTTAAAATTATTTTTTAGCATTTCTTTATATTTCATTTGGCAAATTTTTTAGATATGGTCACACTGATTATCATCAGAAAGATGCCACAACAAATCTCTTTCTCTGTTATTACTGATTTTATACCTAAAGCTAACAAATTGCAAATTACCAACAACTTTGTTACGATGACAGTTATAATCATGCATACAATATCTGAAAATTAAGAAAATAAATTTTCTTGTTATTCACACATTTGAAATAATTTTTGTTTTCTTTCTAGAAAATCTATAAAAAAATAAATTAAATATTTGTGTGAATGTAACACAACACCACCAACAATCAGTCAATGGAGTAGGTGGCAAAAATGAGCAGAGTTGCTATTAAATACAAGTTTGAATGAAAGTTATTGAAGTATGACCGAGAATAATGTGCGAGAAATTAAGTAGTCAACTAAAGATGTGGGGTAAAATTGCATGTATGGCTTGACAAAATACCGAAAAAAAACGGGTGTGGCTTGAGTATATTTTCTTTTGTAATACATTGGTATTTAAGGGAACGTGTTGAAATTGTATTTTCATTTCTAATAAGATTTTCAGTTTTATGATAATAAAGTAGGTTAATTTGTTTTATTTTTAAATCTAGTAAGTTTTTTCTAACGTTAGCATAATAAAATAATAGAGAGGGGCGCGGAAGTGGTTGTTATCAGCGAACAATGCGGTCCGAGGCACCGAGGATTCTGGCTCGGGGACGAAACGGGTACGGCGGCGCTCTGGCTACCTGGCGGCGGTGAACTCGCGGTTGCGCGGTACGAGATCGGCTGCGGCTATGCGTGGGCTCGGATCGGCGGTTTTGTGCTGGTGAGCTGTTACCTCACTCCTAACGATAGTGTGGTGCGATTTAGGGCGAAGATGGCCGCTATCGAGGACGCTCTGGCTGGTATGGCCGGACCCTTTGTGGTGGCCCGTGATTTCAATGCCAGGGCTGTGGAGTGGGGTGATCCGGTGACGAGCACGTGGGGGAGGTGCGTCCTGGATATGGCGGCCAGGCTGGTGGTCATGAACGCTGGTGGTGCGACCACCTTCAGGCGGCCGCGGTGCGAGTTCACCACTCCTGACATCACTTTGGTATCCGAGAATCTGTCTGGGATGATCGAAGGATGGAGGGTGCTCGAGGAATATACTGGGAGTGATCACCAGTATGTTGAGTTTGGGATAGATCGGAGGCGAGCGTCGCGCGGGCGCATGGGGGGAGAGGCGCGCGTTGTTGGAACGTCGCGAGGTTAGACCGCGGGGCGTTCTTGGCCGGTTTCGACGGTACTACGGTTTTGGACGGTGGGGGAGACGCTGACTCCCTGGCGGGTGCTATGATGTGGCGCATTGTCCGTGGATGCGACGCATCGATGCCCCGTTTGTCGCGACGGGCGGGGAGGCGACCTATGTACTGGTGGACGTCGGAGTTTGCTGGACTCAGGCGTGACTGTCTCCGCAATAGGAGGGTCTATACTACGGCTAGGCGGGCCGGCGAGGCTCTACTGGAGGCCCAAGAGTAGAGGATCGCCGCCGGGGCGTTGCGTCGCGCGATTATGGCGAGCAAGAGGGCGAAATGGGAGGAAATTCGGAGCGACCTGAACCGTGATTCATGGGGACTCGGCTATAGGATCGTGGCGGGAAAATTGGGCGCGAGCCGCGCTGGGGTGCAATTGGACGGCGCGCGGATCGATGCGATTATGGGGGGCCTGTTCCCCACACACCCTCCGCTGGGCGGCGAACGTGGGTCCTACGATGATGAGGTGCCACCGCTCTTTACCGGGGGGGGGGGGGAGCTGAGGATCGCCGCCGGGGCTCTTAGGATGGGGAAAGCCCCTGGCCCGGATGGGGTACCGTCGGAGGTGCTGAAGATCCTGGCTGCGAGCAGGCCGGAAGCATTGCTTCCGGTATATGATGCTTGTTTAGTCCAGGGCGTCTTCCCAAGACGCTGGAAGACACAGCGGCTCGTGCTTGTTAGCAAGGGCAGGGGCGATCCGACCCAGCCATCGGCTTATCGGCCACTTTGCATGTTGGATGCTGCCGGCAAGCTGCTAGAGAAGCTACTGCAAAGAAGGCTGGCAAAGGCCGTGAGGATGGGTGGGGGGCTGTCGGATAGACAGCATGGCTTCAGACCTGGCAGGTCAACGCTCGGGGCGATTGCTGATGTGGTTGAGTGCTTCGAGCGCGCTCAGAGCGAGAGGCGCTATTATCCGAAGCGCATAGTTGTCCTGGCAACACTCGACGTTCGGAATGCCTTCAACAGCCTACGATGGGCTGATGTTCTAGAGGCGCTACGGCGGAGGTTCCGTATTCTACTACTTGTATAGAATTCTCCGTAGTTATCTGGTCGATCGGGTACTGTTGAACGATACTCAGACGGGGCCGAGAACCAGGACGATCACGTCCGGCGCGGCCCAGGGATCTGTGCTGGGACCGGACCTATGGAATCTGACCTACGATGCGATCTTTGGGGTGGAAATGCCCGAGGATGCTCAGCTCGTGGGATACGCGGATAATATAGCGGCGGTGATCTTGGCGCGGGATTTGGACGACGCCAGGAGGAAGCTGAACCGGGTCATGATTAGGACCCGGATGTGGCTTGAGGACCACGGCTTGGAATTGGCCGTGGAGAAGACCGAGGTGATGTTGATGACGCGGGCACACATACCACTCGGCGTCGGTATGCGGATAGGGAATGTGTCTCTGGTTACCCAGAGTGCCATAAGGTATTTGGGCGTCAGACTCGACTGTAGGCTGACTTACTGGGCCCAAATACGGCATGTGGCGACTAGGGCGGCGAAGATGACTGGAATGTTGAGCAGACTCATGGCGAATGTCGGAGGCCCGACACAGAGCAAAAGGAGGCTGTAATGAAATGAGGAATGAGAGGAAATGTACTGGGTGAGAGAACCAAACGCAGGGTGCTCGAGGCGGTACAGAGGACGGCGGCCCTTAGGGTTGCTTCGGCTTACCGCACGGTCTCGGGCGCTGCGGTCCTGGTGATATATGGGGAAATACCCATAGACCTCGTGGCGCGCGAGCGGTGGGAGGCTTGGAACTCGAGGGGGGAGGTCCCTGGTGTTGGTGCTATTGGTCTGAGACCCCAAACTGTCCGGCGATGGCAGGACAGGTGGACCGCGGACACGGTCGGCAGGTGGACGGCGAGGCTCATTCCCTGCGTGGAAGTATGGATTCGGAGGAAATTTGGGGAAGTTAACTACTTCCTGACACAATTCCTCTCGGGCCACGGATACTTCCGAAAGTACCTGTACCGGATGGGCAGGGCAGATGGTCCCGACTGCATTTACTGTGGTATTGCGGATGATGATGCAGAACACACTTCCTTCGACTGCACCAGGTGGCATGCTGAGAGAGGTGCAATGGCGCAGCGGGTTGGCGGGTTCGCTCCTGCCACCGTGATAGGGAGGATGCTCGATTGTGAGGACAATTGGGACGCTGTGGCGCAGTACGTGGGATACGTTCTGCGGAGGAAGAAGAGGGACCTCGATGCGCTGCTGCATAACGGGGCCCCCTCTGACGGGGACCAGGCGATACGGGCCGGGGCCATGGCGCCGGCTGCGGACTTGGCGGACCCAGACGTGGGTGAGCGAGAGTGGTCCTGATTGGGACGTGGCTCTGGGCCTTCCCGAAGTAATGCGGAAAGCGGGGAGGAATCTACCCAGAGGAGGAGGAGGGAATTTTTTAGTGGCAACACCTCTCGACGCAGAAGACGACGGTCTCTGTAAGTGCGAAGGTATTTTCAACCCTACCTCACACGCCAAAAAAATAATAAAATAATATGACATCTGTATATTAATGATGTAACAAGTTTACCAGCTAGCAGCGCTACGGCAGCTTATACTATGATAGAGATGCGGCTACTTGATAAATGTACTTTGGTTGTATCCATAGCATATTTATCAAGTAGACTCAACTAATCAGGTGATTTTTTTTTAATCTGGGACCAGCACTCAGGAGATGATCCCTACACATGCGATGCATTGTGCTGGAACTATAGGAAAGGGATAGTTAGAGAAACGACAGGAAGTGAAGATTAATTAATTATTTTACAGCTCTGCTTTTGCACGTTCTTTGTTTTTTATACTCGTAGCAGTGTTGAAGCTTCGGTTTAGTAGCCATTTTTGTTATTATTTTACTTCGCCGGTGCTATACAATACCGGCAAAGAAGGGCGTTCTGATGTGATTGTGGATTGCTATCAGCTGAAGCCGGTATTATTCAGTGATCAGTGACTATGCCTTCGCCACTAAAACCTTCCGACAGCAACTGACACACTACTGCACATCAGAATAATGCGAGATGTTTTTTTTTTAAACTGGGGTTGAAGCCAGGTCTGTTTTGGTTTTGTAGTCAACGTGCAGACTACTTCAGCCATCGCCACCCTCAACTTTATGTTTAAGTTTGTTTTACACAGGCTGATTGTTAAAATTTTTGTTATATTTTAAGCGCTCCAATGTCAGTTTTACTCATTTATTTAATTTGGGAGAGCTCGCCAATAACATTTTTAATTGTATATTAGCCAATTCTAATTTGCAAGTGCGTTTGAAAAAGCCTCTCTAAAACTGTTTTTCTTGTCCATCATGTTGTTTTAATTTATTCAAATAGTTTTTGTAATGTTCTAAATTAAGCAAAAAAATACTAATTAAAATTATGACAGTAAATTAAATCACAATATTTTTTACTTTAGCTGCATTCGTTTACCCCAAAAATTTGTGCAACTTTGTGCAAATTTCTACTGAAAACCATTCGTTTACACAAAAATTAACAAAAGAGAACACCATTTGAGAGAGTAAAATGACAGTTGTTTTCTGAGAGCCTGGAAATTTTTACTGAACGAATTTTTGCCAGTAGAATCCACTGGAAAAAAAATATATCGTTAAAAAATAAATAAGCAAAATTAATTAAACAAAAGTTTAAAATATTTCATTAAATTATTTACCAAAAGGAAGAGCTGTAACAAAAACTAAAAATAATAGTTTTCAGCATGAAACAAATTAAAGATGACCATAAAATATTCAATTTCTTTCTTAGAGACGTAAAACAAGAATATATTTGAGTACTTATTACAGCATATTATTTAGGGCACCGAATACCAAAAATTTAGTATTGATATATTTTCGCATGGCATTTCAACAGAAACAAATTAAAAAATCATACAGCAAATTAAAATGTTTAAAACCTTATGCATTACTTCTATTTAAATACATTTTTCTACAAATTTATGACTACAAAAACGGATTGTATCAAATACCAAAAACTTGTATATCCTGAGTAGTCACCACATCTCATATTTTAACAAAACTATGATTTTTAGTCATCAGCTGTTTAGAATAATCTGCAAATTTTGGCAATTTTTCCCATTCGTTTACTTTTTTGTGTTAGAAACTTTATTGAGAGTAATTTGTTTAAATTAAACTTAAATTAAACTTTAAATTACTCAACTACAGAATTTCACTGGGAAAGTAAACAAATGGACCTTTTATCATTGCACTACCCCTCATCTAAAATTTATTTAAGCTCCTATGTAGCTTAATGTGAACCGACATCTGACAGCGGTTTTATTATTGATATCGTGTTTGGAAATACATACACATCGTTTAGATTGTAGCAATTTTCGAATTGAAAAATTTTGACTTTTTTGCGCGACTATAGAATGTTCTCAAATTGATTTTTGTACATATTCTTTATATTTGTTACCTTATAATTGCGTCGTACTCAAAATCAATTTTTTTGTGTTAATATTTGGAAGGACGCGCAGGGGCTGCGACATGTCATACGATTGGTGGAGCCATTCTCCAATGGGATTGTATAAATTTCGTAGAGCGAATATTAGCAGGATAGTGGGTTTTCTGTCGGACACTACAACCTTAAATATTATCTCAGCAGGTTACGTATCCTGGATGAAACGGCGTGTCGGCTCTGTCTGGAGGAAAACTTAACCACAGATCATATTTGATGCAGCTGCATCGCGCTGAGTAGGACCATATTGCATCTTTTCCGACTTCATTCGGAGGGTGTGTACGTTGTTGTCTGGACATTGCTTCCCCAGTAGAAGTTCTGGTTAACACGATAATTTTTTGGTTCTAGTGGAACACAAAAGATCTTTTAAGTCGAGGTGTATGTGCTGGGCAAACTACTCGCGAATGATAACAATAATAATAATAAAAATTGGCACTCTGCACAAATTTGGTGGATGTTCGCCGGCGGAAGAAATAGAAATACATCTAACGCAGAGTTCGGCGCGTATGACCGGATTTCCTCTGACGTCCGACAATTATGTGTAAGGAGGAGTTAATTTGAAAGGTATCATACACAATTTTGGTGTATTTAACAACACCAAAGGAAAAACAAATGCTCGCAAAATGAGTTATGCAATTTGAATTTTTCAAAAATTCTAAAAAATTTTATATGGAAATACGAGTGGTGGGAATACATCCAGGGGGGTTACTCTCTATTGCGATGCGAAAGAAAAATGGTATGAAATCGAACGATTGGTACTCTCTAATGCTTTTGCGCATTTGCCTTACGCATCTATTATTGTCCCTTTCGCAAGTCTGGTATCACGGCAATCTCTAATGCGAAAGCGTCTGTCAAAATCGTTCGATAAGCGCAAATATCTTGCGTTAGGTAAATATCAAACGCAAATAGAGAAAAACAAATAAGCATTCTGAAAATATATTTATGATATTTAAATTGTTACTTTTAGGGAAGAAGCAAAATTATTAAAACAAAACAACGGCAGTTTGAAATTTTAGTGGATTTCATAATGCAACATTGCCACTTGTCCAGGGGACAGTTGCAGTTAGCAAATACTAAACAAGTCGCAAATAATTTGTGGACAAAATTCCTATTTCATGATATCAAAATAATTCTTTTTCGTGTATTTACAGTTCAAACAAAATTTTACAAAGTTTTAAATGGAATTGTACGAAAGAAAGAATTCTTTCGACATTATAGAAAAAGCAATAAGTTTTAAAAGTGGATTATGAGTTTATTAAAATGTATGTTTTATTCAGGCATGTGATGATAAACGATTGAGAAATAAAACCGATTTGTAAACGATAAAAGGTGTAATGTGTTTAGTATTTTTTTTTTCAATAACTTTTGAGACATTTTTTGTCAATACTTTACTACTTTTACTGTTTATATTTTATCTTCTAGCATGCTGCTAAAAGTCAATAGTTTCAGATTGGCTTAAAAATGATTTTCCAATTCGATCGGAATTCATCACACCTTTTCCAAAAATAATTAGAATTGCTGTGGATCTCCTTGAAACTTTTTGCTCGTGTTGAATAGTGTTTAGAACATACAGAAACGGCTCCTTACGCAAACCGAAGTTTTGTACAGAGCTAAAATAAAGCATATGTATTTGAAAACATATTCCGCTACATTCATTTAAAGAGAGTATATAGGTCCTATCTCTTAAGACTCGTCTTGCAACTCGTTCTACACGGTCGTTTTCCTCATCAAACCATAACGCTCAGAATCAATCACTTTATTTTTAATTTAAAACTGTTACACTTCCCTTTTGCTTAACTTTGCTTTTTTTAACGTCGTATTGTAAATATTTAACATCATCATCAATCTATACCATATTTTGTTTTGCAATGTCAAAGTTGCCACTTTTTCAAAAAGATTTGCGAAAGGTTTTGCGAAAGTAATAGAGAGTACCAAATTGGCATCTCAACGCATTTAGCTTTCGCATTGCAATAGAGAGTAACCCCCCAGACCTTTTACTGCAAACGATTTGGCGACAGCAGCGGGGTAAACTTAACGGTTTTTTCATAATTTTTCAATTAAATTATAATAACAACTGTGCAGTTGTTCATATGAATTATTCGGCAGAGTTGAATGTGTTTTCGAGGAGTTAAGAAGTGATAATCTTGATAAAATTTAAGATGGCATTAAAATTTAATTAAGATAAAGAAGTGCTTAAGATATCATGAAAATACCAATTCATAGTGAACGCATTAACTTTTATGCTGGGTATGAACAACTGCGCACTGTAATTATTAACTATTTCTTTACATGTCTCTTTTTGCTGGGTAGTTACGGTGAAATACATGGCATCCGTAGGGGTCAAAATCCTTGTCCTTGTCATTTAAATTAAAAATAATTATTTATTTTCGGTACAATAACAAAGTCTCGTAATCAGAATCTGTGAATAGCCGAAATTCAAAGTAGCTCCTTTGAATATCATTCATACGTCATGTCATGGAACTCATCATTTCAAAAACACCCCCGCTTTTCTACTACTCTTCAATGGAACATGTTAAAACATGCCACTGTGCAATTTTTCTTAGCCATATTGCACACAAAATACAATATCTGTGGGTGTCATCTACTAGCACACGGAAGTTTCGGTAACTATCTTTCGACACACATCTCTCTTTTAAGTTTGTAAAGTCAATTTCAATTGTCGTTACAAACATTATTACCATATTCAGTATTTTATTGTAGTCATTTCTTTATTTAGTTTTAGCTGTGGCAAAAAACAAAAACAAGGCGAATTCATATCAGGTGATCTCGTCCCTACAACAACAGCATTTTTTGCTTACAAAAACACCAATTTTATTAAAGTTGTCAAAACAGTTTATGTATTAACATGCTTTGAGTTGAACACAACCTCGACAACTGAACAGAAATCAGCTGATGAGAATTTTAGCTAATGCAGCCACCTGGTATGAATTCGCTTTGGAAACACATTTAAAATTGTACAAATCTCATTACGTTCCTGCTAAAGCTATGTTCACACGATTGTCATATTGTACAATATTGTAGGATACGGCAATATGGTGGCATAGCACTCACAATGCAAAATTGTTACCATCTGGTAATTTGTCTCTTCACACTATTGAAAGAAAACCATACAATTTCATTGGCACACAGTTCTGCGACAATAAAATTTTCTGCCAATAATAATTGTGTGTTCACACGGTTGTCAGATTATTGTATGGCAAACGTTGCCAGATCCGACTTTTAACATTGTATCTAAATATTTATGGGCAGCATTGCCAACAGAAATATTTATCTGCCAATGGTGTTATTGTACGGTGCACTAAATGAAGCACATGCGACAATAACAAATGACTGTAAATTGTGTGTCAATGGAAATGAAGGGTGTTCTCACGATTTTCAGAATGGTGACAATATTATTGGCATATAATGCACCGACAATACATTTTGTGATGATGTTGCCAGACAAAAATTGTTTGTTCACACGGTTGTTGCACATTTTGTAAAAATTTTTCTGTCAATATTGTAGTAAATGACAATCGTGTGTACATATCTTAAGAAACAAACTGAGTCAAAGAAAGCTTCGCCGTTCATAAGAATAGGTACCGGGTGTTTTTTTGCCCATAATATTAAAATTAATTTGCTCAGCAAATTTGAAAGCAAGCTCTCATCAAATTTTAAAAGTATGAGTGTGCATTGGTAAAAAATTAAACAATTTTAAAATTTGAGAGGCAAAAATTGAACGTGTAACCCCATGTAAATAATTTTTGTCTTCTTTTTTTTACTCAGAAAAAGAACGTTTCAATTTCAATTTGGTAATTTTTTTTATATTTACTCTAAAGTTTAATAGAGAAAAACTGATTTTTTCATGCAAAAATTACATTTTATACCAGAAAATATTAAAAAGATATAATGCTCGTTTGCATTCTTCTGAAAAAAGTTACAATGGAAAATTTTTCAAGAACATACTGTGCAAGAGCTGTGGTGAGGACGGTAGCGAAGAATCGGTTACCTATCTGTTGTGCCTGGCGCTATGCAGGGGCAGACAAAGGACGCTGGGAGTTTCGAGCTTCACGCTTCTCAACAGCGTGCGGGACATAGTTCCCACTGGTGTGGTGCAGTTTTTGTATCTGGCCGGCTGGATATATGTAGCATCGTACGGATTGCTGACTACTACACTCTACGCTAGCTACTGCCTTCCTTTTTAAGTTTCATGAGTTTTTCGTGGCATCAAAACGACACTATATTCTAATTGACCCCGCTTAATGCTGCAGTGAAACAGATCAGAGTCTCTACTAGGAATCGTACCTGGACGCGCGATACTCAGGTAGAATTAATAAGCGACCCCAGTTCTACAACAAAACTACTATACAAAAAAAACACACTTATTTTCTTAGTATAAACATGCAGAGATATGTCAAGTTAAATTGCGTATGCATGTAAAAATCACGCAGCGATGAGAGTTAAGTACCAAATGTGTGTTGTCTTAGTCCCCGTCCATACTGTTGAGTTTTTGCTGCAAAAGTTTTTTGAATTCTCTTTTGAAACTGCAGCAGTGTCCATACATGAATCTTTTGCTTCATGTTTAGTATTTTTTTATTCCTCCCTTCTATCTTCTTTTTATAATTTTTTTTGACATTTCTCAATACCGAATGTAAATATAAAATAACTACCCTGTGATAGGTGTGAATATTTTTTTTTGGATAGACATTTGAAACACAAGGTATAATTTGAAGCAAAATGGACGCTAAGAAGAAAAATTATATAATAATTTTTATATAATTTTATATTTTTTTTTTAAATTTTTGATTATATTTCACAAAAAATTAACAATAAAACAGGGTAGCTATTATTATGTTAGATGTTAACAGTATACCAAACGAAAAGAAATAAAATGAAACGTCAAATACACCTCATGTCAAAAGATGCAAATAAGAAATTCAACAAAAACTGCATGTACATGAAACAGCGTACATACTTCCACTCCTCTTCCATTTCTCATCAACAAACTCAAAAGTTTTGCAGCATATGCTTCACAGTATGGACGGGGACTTAGAGATATAAAACACCTACTCTCGCTGACTCTTGCAGTTTATAAACATACTGTTGCATCCCTCTGTAATATAAACATTAAGCATATGCGAGGTTACCTTATTCAACCTACCTCGCCAGTTTCAGTACACTGCAGTAGGTGTAAACTAAGATTGGAAAGTGACAGAAGCTTAATTTGTAGGCGAAGTTTAGTAAGAATCTTTTGAATATATATATACATATGTATGTATATCTTTGGTTTCACGTTGTAACTTTACAGGAGAAGGCAAAACTGTTACTATTACAATGCGATTATCAAATTAATCTCCAAAAGTGTTGCACAAAGCTGTTTTCCGTAAAATTTTCATGTAGAAAAAACTTGGAATGTATTTTCTTACTTTGTCGAAATTCAAACATTCTTATGTATGTACGAGTATATGAAGTACACTTGCACCTTTGTACTTTTATCCCATTTAAATATTGCTTATGATGTAAATTTTTACAATTTTAATACACACCCATATGGGTATCAATTTAAAGGAGTATTTGAATGGAGCATAAAATATAATGACATCTCTGCAAACACAATATGGCGGACGACTATTTTTTTTAAGCATTTCCATGATATGGGTATCAAATGAAGGAAAACTAAAAATAAAATGGAATGGGTACTTTTCGGCAAAACTGTTTTTGAGACAGCTACGTTTTTTATTTTTTGGAAAAGAGACTTTTTGTATATCTGGTGTTTTGTATATTTGCTGATTTAAAAATAAAAATGTACAAGAACAGATTGCTTGATTACCGTAACAACATCTGTACAAAAGTGGGCGAGAAAAGTGGGTTCAACATCAGTTCAAGACTCTTAAAAACATCTCGCATTTTTTCTGATGTGCTTTTATGTTCCTTTGTGTCAGTTGTTGTCGGAAGGGTTCAGTAGCGAAGACATAGTGACTGGTCACTGAACAGTAATGGGTTCAGCTGTATCCAATTCACAGGCACATCAGAACGGCCTCATTCGTCGGTATTGTGTAGAACTGCCGAAGTAAAATAATTAGTAAAAAATGGCCACCAAAAACGAATTTAGAAAATTTAATACGTCTCCTACACATCAGAGACGCTACAACACTGCTGTAAAAACAAATAACGTGCAAAAAGCAGTGTTGTAAGATAGTGAAGCTTCACCTCCAATCATTTCTCCTACTATCCCTTTCCTATAGTTCCATCACAATGCATCGCATGTGTAGGGGTCATCTCCTGAGTGCTGGTCCCAGATAAGAAAAAAAAAAGTTGGAGTGGGGTTAGCGAAGCGCAGTGGGTTAATTAACTAAAATGTAATGTTTAGCCTATTCAAAGGTGAATGTTTTCAATTATCAAAACTTTCATCAATTTCAATTGTGACTTGGATCAACCTCTTTCTTTGAGAATAATTTTGTGTAAATAAATTTTTATGAAATCACTTAGTTATTTTATTGCCATAATTTTTTAACTTGAAACGTCCCAGTCAGCATTTGGAAGATTGTTTTGGCAGAAATCACCAAACTGAGTCTTTTAAGACTACCTCAGATGACTAAAAACGGATTAATCAGTTGTGCGCTTAAAAAAAGACCCGAAAATGAATCCGACAAATGCTTGGAAAGCGACTTGTTTAAAAAACGCAAACAATATGTATAGAATGTGCGCAATCATAAATTCATCTTGTAGATGCCCGAAATGTGACTGTATTAAGAATTTTTATTTTTATTTTGGAGTCATATTTAGCGCATCTTGACGATGAAAAATTGTTTCTTATGGTTTTTGCTACTGTTTATAACGGGACAAATTTTCTTACTGATTTTGAAAGAAATGAGTTTTGTGAATTTATGTTTATTTGTGTGGTAAGCTCATGGTGCAAAGAACAATAAAAGTTGATTAAATTAATAGTTGAGTAATAAATAAATAATAAAAAAAAAAAGAATATACTTTCTTTATGTTATACCAAATAAGACAAGACTCACTAACGGCTAGTAATATGACTGTAAAATGGCTTGAAAAAGTGTCGTAATTGATTGTAAGTACTATTGCAAACTGCCTCAAAAATGAGTCAGAAACGCGAGTCATAAAAGACTCGTTTTGAAGAGTCGTATCTAGGGTACCATTTTTTCCCGACAAAACAGTCGTTTTCGATTCAGAAACGAGCGCGAAAATGAGTCAGAAACGCGAGTCATGAAAGAGTCGTATCTAAGGTACCATTTTATCCCGACAAAACAAATGATTAATTTAATCGCGAAGAAGAATAAAAAAGACTCCAATATGATCAATAATTAATTAAAATGCTGACTGCGGTATTCCGGGTCTTATATTTCAGTTTATTTTTGTCTTTATTTACAATTGTTTCTGTTTTCTTAAAAAAAAAATAAATGTATTTTTTTACTTTTTAGGTGACCTACAAGTAAGTCACGCTTATACATACATATGTACATATGAATAATCACAAATATGTATGTATGTATGTATACATACATATAAATGTATGTATTTATATACCTACATATGTTTGTATATACATCGTTGTGTATGTATGTTAATTATTAATTTTAATTTTTATAATGTTCAAGATGTGGGTGGACGTTGCTAAGAAAAGTTTTGTTCACTCACAAAAGTATTACAGTAACGGACTGTAGTTTATTTAAGAAGTATTCGGCACAGTCACTTTTAAACGCATAAAAAATAAAGAAATTCTAAGCAATTTTTCTTTACCCAATTCCGATATTCATATCAAAAACTAAGTACTCATTGATACGTATTTTACATGCCAATTATCGTTTGTTTATGTTATAAATATAGAAGAGATGGCATTAACTTTTTCATTCATAAGTTGTACATTTTTTAGTGCAGTAAAATAAATAAAAAAAAACAAAAAAAATTTTTAGGGTTTAAATCTATTGTTTTTAGGGTTTGTTTTTGTACGGTAAAATATTTCGCTGTTCTCAATTAGTTTTTGGAAGTTTATTTTAGAAAAAATTTTGTTGACGGTCTACCGATGAGTTGGCAGCATATAGGTTAGCGTCACCAAATACTAAACATAAATTAATAATTTCTTGCAATTGTATTTGAAATATACACTTTCCTACATATTTTTTCCACAGTTGAATTATAAAAAAAACAAAATAAAAATCAGTAATTTTTAACGGTTTTTATTTAATTTTTTTGTTTTTTTTTCAATTAAAAAAATTCAGTAATGTTGATAACAAAATCTTTACATTAATAAAAATTAACAATTAAAAGTTTAACAATAAAGTTACACAATAAAATAAAATATAATTCAATGCTGCATAAAACTGTTCTGAGAAGCCCTAAGGCTTGTCTTGTTTTTTCTTGGACCACTGCGCAGGGATATATCCCATAAATGCAATGCATTGTACAGTACAATTTGTACTGAAACTAAATGGAGGGATCGATAGTCTAGAGAATAGACAGATAGTGAAAGTGGTAGGAAGAGAGCGCCTAATTCTTGCACAACTCTGCAGTTGCGTTTTAATTATAATAGTAATTACACTTCACCGACGTTTTATTGCTCAAATACCGACAAAGTACAGACAGTAGCACAGAAAAATCCAAAAAAAATTTTGATAATAATTGTCAGTTTTTATATTTTCCCCATTATTTACGTATATCGAATTTCAGCTCTCTAGCTATATTGAAAATACCCGAAGCAAAAAAATATTTACTATCTAGACATTCAGACCAAAATGAGAAGCTTTAGCCGTTCTCAAAATATACAAAATTCATTATTGCCTTGTATGAGAAAGATCACGCCCAGTTGTCCAATTCTGCGCATATTTTGGCTGACCATTAAGTTACTCAGACCAAATACAGAAACTTTAACCGTTCGCAAGATATTTAGTTGATATGGGAATAACCACGCCTACTTGTCCAATTCCGCCCACTTTTTGACTGATGATTTGTACTGACCGTCAAGTTGCTCAGACCAAATATAGAAACTCTAACTTAGCTCTTCTTAATTTACTGTATGTGGGCGTGGAAACGCCTTTATTTCGGTAATTTTCTTGGGTATTCTTCTTGTTTGGCCGAATTGGTGCGAATCATTGAAATCGGTCCAAGCGTTCTTGCGTTATTAGCGTTCATACTGATGTCACTTTATTTTATATATATATAGATTTAGAATAAACTTAATCAAAGAAAAGAAAAGCAAGTGTTTTCACGGCTTTAAGACTTTCACGTTTAAAAATATTACAGAATTTATTTTTGGGCGTTCCTACTAGCGTCGGATATTATCAAAATATTTTTTCGGTTCCTATCGGAGAAAATATAATTGTGACGATAATCAGTGCAAGTTGAAAACTTCAAATTTTAGGAGGCAGTTTGCACAATTTTAAAACTCAGTTTTCCATCCTTGAATATCGACGCTGATTGTCGACTTTGATCGGCACAGAAGTGGCAGATTAAAATCAGCGCATTTTTCATACTTTATTGGTCGATATTGTGCTAAAGAGTGTTCAAATTGTCAGCCCATTATATTGAATTTTGATTGTTCGTTGTTGGCCTTATTTCGGCGCCACACTTTCACAAATTTTTTTGCGTTCACACTACCGGCGCATAAAGTACGCCTAAAATTGGCATCGATAGTGTGATTGTATCTTTAGTTTTAGTTTACATTGAAAATTAAACGAACATTTCTTTAAATTTAAAAAAAAATTAATATACAGGATTTTAAGTGAATCTTAATTTATTTTAAATTACAATTTCAGTCAATTTTACGTACAGAATATTTTGAGTGTATAAAATATTAAATCGCTATAAAATAATAAACTGAATACTAAAGCATTTTTTTCAATTCAAATTAAACAGCTATAGAACATGTACAACATGCTTGGATTCAAGTTTATTGAAAGCAACACATGACCAAATAATCGTTCAAAGTTCAATCATTAAATTCAAATGTCGTCATTAATCGTAACCAGTGCTGCCACGAACAAAAAAAAATACCAACCAATATTTCCACAATAAAGTTACCAAATGAAAAAAATGTAAAATTTTTAAATAGTGGTTTTTATTTAAAATTTGTTTTTTAAGCATTGAATTGAAATGAATTACGATTATTAATTTATGTTCGTTGATTGGTTTAGCTGGCCTATATGCTGAATTTCGTAACTGCTAATGCCAGCTCATCATTTCACGTTCAACCCAATTTTTGAAAGAGCTAAGAATTTTCTCATTTTTATACAAAAACTCCCAAATAATATTGGATAATTAGAAATATGTATATAACCCTGCTTTTACCTATGTAAGTAATTACTTGCAATTTGCAAATACGTATTATCATCGAGAAAGTAAAAAAAATAGTTCGAGTGTGTCGTAAGTTGGTTTAGCCTTTATACACTTGCGTGTAAGTTCATTTGAAAAATGCTGGTTACAAGTAAAGTTCTAGCAAAAATTGCAAAATAACTATACGAGCTCAGTATGGCCGTGTTGGCAATATCTGAAAAAAATATTGTAAAACTTATTTTTTCAAAAAACAATAAATTATTGTTTAAAATTACCATTAAAAAGTTTTTTGTATAGTTGTCTTCGTTTTTATTTCTTATTTTTGTACAAATACAATCAAAATCAATCAATCAGCAGTTCATTCATTTTAATACGTAAATTAATACAAAACTCGTACTTGGTCACACTGTTTCTTCATTTGGCATTTTACTACCCGCAAGTGCCAAAAAGTTACTTGCAAGACAATTTTCTTGTAAGTAGACTCGCAAAATGTGAATGTATGGTGAAAAAGTTCGAGTGTATTGACTTTTTCGGACTTGCACTTATATGTGGAAATGCTGGGTAAGCAGACAAAAGTTAGTTGCCTTTGTAAAAATGTATACACAGCAAACATTTTATTTGATTTTAAATCTACATTTACATTTTTATATAACAAAAATTTAAAGAAATTAGTAAAAGTGCAGACCCAAACCGAGTCGAATGAAGGTAAAAATTTCCAAATCGGTTCATAACTGCCCTGCAGTTCTGAAGTAACAAATTTAAGTTAACTACATACCAAATTTCATCGAAATCTTCCAAGTCAGTCTTAAGTTATCGAGTAACAAATATACAAATTTTCACACTTATAATAATAGTATAAAACATAACCTTTAAAAAAAAGAACGAAAAATTCATAATAACACTTTCCTTTCTAAAATCATTAATTAACTGTATGCGTTATACATAATTTTTTTGAAAAATAAAAACAATTATTTTGAAAAAACAATTTTAAAAGTTTTTAAGGCCGTAGCCGTATATAGCTCTTCATGTTATATTCTGACTTTTGAAATAATAAACAAAAAACAACAGCTGTTTATTGTTATGGCAGCACTAATCGATATTATTACGGATATGACACAACTAACTTGGGGCTGCGCGTTTAATTTTTACCTTTCAAATTTTAAAATCTCGTTTTCTTACTAATGCCCTCACACTTTAAAAATTTGATGAGAGTTTGCTTTAAAATTTTCCGGGGAACGATTGTTTCAAATTATGGGCAAGAACTTAACTTGGTGGCGATGGCACGATGGATGGTAGTCTGCACGTTGACTACACAACAAAATAATAATAAAAATGGCTACTAAACCGAAGCTTCAGCACTGCTACGAGTATAAAAAACTAAAGAACGTGCGAAAGCAAAGCTGCAAAATAATTAATTAAGCTTCACCTCCTGCCGTTTCTCCTACTATCCCTTTCCTATAGTTCCCAGCACAATGCTTGGCATGTGTAGGACTCATCTCCTGAGTGCTGGTCCTAGATAAAAAAAAAACATCCGGTACCTATTCTTATGAACGGCGAAGCCTTCTTTGACTCGATTTGTTTCTTAGTAATTATCACATGTAATTTTTGACTGCATGTATGTCTTCGATTCTTAGCCCATTTTAATTAATTAAATTTGCTTTTAAATTGCTCAAAACTTGCGTGCAGCTTGCGTCACAGCTATCAATACCCATGAACTTTAAGAAGATGTATGTGTGTGTAAAAAATTAAAAAGCAAAAGTTGAACGTGTGACTGCATTCTAAGTCACGTCCAATTTAACGTTCTGGCGATGGCTATATAATCGTAAGATTCATTCACAACAAATACCAGTTTGCATCCGCAAAGTTTGCTTTATAAAGTGTTGAGTTTGTAGGAAATAAAAGGAAAAAATGGCGACGATAACAAACTTTGATCTTCTCGCAAATTTTTCCTGTTCTTTGTTCTTTATTTATAGGTGCATTGTGCAGCTGTATATAGTTAAACTGCAGAAGAATCCAACAAAAGACCTTAAGATTTGTTAATGTAAACCATGCGTGTCCAAAAATCAAATAAGGATTAAGAAGAAAGTTAAAGCAAACAGTTTGAATTATCTACTAATCAAAATAATCGCAACAAAATATGTGTATGTGGTATACTGTCACACAGAAAAGATTGAAACCCATATGTTTTCGCTAAATAATTTTTCTGTCTTTTACCCGTGACTTAGTTCCCGAAAGATTCAATGAAAAGAGTTTGTAGAATAAACAATTTTTATAATTTCGGAGAAGCATAAAATGTCATAAAATGTATATAACAAATGTGGCCTTCTATGCTCATATCTTTTTTTTTTTTTTTTTTTTTTATCTTGGACCAGTGCTCAGGGGATATCCCCTACATATGCAATGCATTGCACTGGAACTAGAGAGAAGGATAGGGAAGAAATAGTCAGGTGGTGAAAGTGGTAGGAAGATAGAGCTTAATTCTTTCTATGTTTTAAGATTCATCACAAGCAGAGAACTCCGAAGAGGCATATATTGGGAAAACTGAATATATTACGAAATGTCCGCAATGTATTTATTTTCTTTGCAACTGTTGCTCAAAATGCAACTCTGATCACACTAAAAATGTCATTTTATGAAAATTTTTCGAAGATTATAAACGCGGACACATGCCCAAAAATCTGTTAACAGATGAAGTTTGTTCACACTGGAATACTTTTTAAACACACTTGCATTTTTGACATTTGAACTCACAAAAATAGCGGATTGTGGCCACCAAGAGACCCAATGCTGGACGCTTACGCATCGACACACGGCCGATCACGAACCTCATCGGTAATTATGGGTGGTATAAACATCGAGGAATCAGAAGCTCTTGATGTTCTAGGGATGAAAATTCAGTGTAATGTTCGATGGATTGAGCACATTTTTCAGGTCTCAAAGGAAGCATTCAAGTGCCTCGGCTTTTTAAGACGGTGTAAGACATACTTCACACCAACTGATCTCCTTACTATTTATACCGCGTACATCCGATCTAAAATGGAATACAACTGTCATGTATGGGCCGGTGCTTCAAGGACTATTTTGAAGTTACTAAGGAGAGGGCGAAAAAACTTATTGGAGAAGGTAGGGTAGCCAACTCTTTTAACTCTCTTGTTTCGTTGTTCTATCGTTACTACGAGGGCGGATCAATAAGACTTTTTGAATTTCCCTCGTAGTTTTATGAAATGCAACACTGTTCCCATCAAGTACCACCTGTTAAGAGACTACTGTCAAATTTTGAGCAAGTTTCGTCATTTACTTTGCAATTAACATACAACCTCGTGTATTTTTCTAAAAAAGGAAAAAAGTGAATTTCGAGTGCTCATTAAACATTATTTTCTGCGAAAAAAAAACCGCCAATCAAACCAAGGAAAAGCTCGATAAATACTATGGGGACTCTGCACCATCGATTTCAATGTAAAAAAGTGCTTTACTGACTTTCGTTGTGATCGAACAAGTGCAAATGACGCTGAATGTTCTGGACGGCCAATTGAGGGCAGTACACCCGAATGAAATGCTTATGGCCATATGAAATCCTTATGGCATCAACAATCTGACGCACTTTTACTCTTCGACATTTTTCTACCTATGTGGAATTCACTTTCCTGTCATATTTGACGTGCGAAAATTGATATCGAATGTCCAGAAACATTACTCCCTCTACCCTCTCTACTAAAATATTATTTCCTAGTTCGGGTTTTTCGTCCGGTATTGACATCTTTACAACAGAAAATATTTAGAAATGGAGTAGTGAAATAAAGTAATAAGATGGAAACTCTGGTTAGAAAAACAATATTTTTGGCAGAAGTTAACTCTTGGGTGAGTGTACAACTCTTATCTGATAGTTTTAACGTTCTAACAATAATAACAATTGATTTCACTATACATACAACCTTCACTCATAGAAACTGACAGAACAACACAAACATACTCGTATATAATATAAGTCTGTATGTATTTATTTCACAACAATACATCACAGTGTTATCAGGTATTTCGAAGATTTTGTTCTGTTATGTTGTACTTATTTCTAACTTTATATACAGTGTAAGGGAATCTACCACATGCCATGTAAATTTTTAGGAACAGAAACTCATAAAGTAGGAGTGAAATGAATTAATAAAAATACATTTTTATATATACATATATGCATGCACGTACAAACTAAATACATTCACGCGCGGATCCAGCTAAAGCTTTTGGGTGGGGATAGGGGAATTTTGAATGGTGCATTTAAGGCTACTGTGAAACAAAAACTCGTCAATAAAATAAAATTTACATTTACGCCCCTTTTAACAATGTACGATTTAGACTTAATGTGAGCTTTAACAGCAAGTTTTGTATGCCAAAGTTGCCATTAAAGTCCACGTTAACATTTAATCGGACATTGTGAAAAGCGCCATTAATGGTATCTACATTATCTATTGGATTTTCAGATATTTTCCATTTTTGTTGCCAATGCTGCAGTTCAGCCTCAAGTTATAGATCTAAGTAGTTGTTTATCCATTTTATCAAACTTACGGCCCTTTTCACAATGTACGATAAAAACTTAACGTGAGTTTTAACAGCAAGTTTTGTATGAAAAAAAAAAATAAAAAATAATAGAAAACAAAAAAGTTATACAGTTTTTAGACGCAGGCGTGACTTTTGGCCCACACTGTATTATTGAACGAAATATTATACTCCATTTAAATACTTACTGCCGTATTCATAACATTTTTTTTATTAATAATAGACAAATTTCCATACAAAATTCAATCAGTATACCTTCTATAAATCCATAAAAAATTTATGAATACGGCAGCTAATTGTTTCAGTCTGTAAGAATATATTCCTACAATTATAAATAAATAAATAATTCACACAATAAAAATGGGGTCAGATTGGTGTATTTGCAGCAATCGTGTAATCCCAGCTTTAAAGTGTACGCAGATCACTATATTATGTTCCCCAAATTTATTTTCTATGACACAACTGAAATCCCTTATATTTGCTGCTTCATGTACGTAAAAGAACTTGTTTTCTTTAAACACAGAAGACATTGAAATATTTAAAAACAATTTTTTTTCTTGTTTCTGTGCTTGTTTCAGCTCTGATTTTGCTCAAACTTCACATTTATTTAAATGAAGGTTTAATATAATATCTCTAGTTGTTCTAAGAAAAATTTGGATAAAGGTTCTCTGAAGATCTGCATTAGCAACAGTGAAATGCGCACCCTAGCTAACCCGTAATAAATCAATTTCAATGTATTTTCTTTTAGTAAATATATTTTTCTGAACAAGTCAAATATTTTGCGTAAAATTAGTATTATACTTTTTTTTTTAGCAAAATATAGAGAGAAAAGTATTTTTTGGGGAGCTGCAGGGAAAATACCCCTATCGACTATATTTGCACGAAACTGAACACTCCCAGAATATAACTTTTAAACATTCAAATATAAACTGCTGAAGTAAGTGCTTCTTCGATATGGTTACAATTTCTCCAGAAACGATAGTGCTGACAGCAATTTAAACCTTTTAATTTTATTTAGCCGGCTTTTCTTACGAAACTGTATTTTATTTTCTTTCTTTTTTTGTTTTTCGTTGTTTAATTTTTAATTTTTTTTCCTCAAATATACTATAAATTTATTAAAATTCAAGACTGAAGTCAATAAACAACTTTTGTTGTTTATGAGTCAATATTTCGTTGTTTTGTTTTTTGTTTTTTTTGGTAAAGTTTTGCTGATATGCAAATTAACTGCGTTTTATAAAATTTTAACAACAAACTTTAAAAGCGATAAAAATAAAACTTTTAATTCTAAATTAACCTGAAAACAAAATCTGGTTTTTGCTTCAGCTGATTTCTTTTCTCTTTTCTTCAGCTTAATATGTCTTCATTCAAACCGTTTTGACACGATTTCCTTTTCTTTATTGTTTCAAGGTTTATGGTCATGGGCTTTAGTTGCTATTGAGAGGAATATATTTAATAAACATTGTTTGTGAGTGACCTAATTTGATGTACAAACCCACACACACACGCGCACATAAATCATATACATATAACAATAGAAATTTGTAAATAATTCTACTTCAATTTCAGCTTGAGTTGAAGAATTTTGTTGAAAATTCAGAAAAGCAATATCTACAGCAAATGTAAAGGTGTGTACGAGTATATGACGGGTACCAGCATATTACGTCCTGCAACGCCGCCACCTTTTTAATGACAAATTCTCCATTCTCCATTTGCTGCACTGCACTGCAACAGATCAATATACATCAGAGCGTCGAACATAACGTTTTCTAGCGCTTAGATTGAATGCTTCAATGGCATACTTCAATACATGCTGTGATAATAGTATTCTACTTCAGTAGGACAGCAGCTCAGTAGTCAGTGACCAAAATTTACGGCTGGCCAGTCAGAAACGGACTGTGTCTTAAACCACAGAAATCAAAATGAATGATTATTCAATAGAAATCCAAGGGTGTTTCCGGTGTAAGTGTATAAATAAATTAGCAGACTATTGAAAAGTGGAATACTTGGGAATAACAACAATTCAACAACAATTCGACTAGGTCAATTCATATCGATTCCTGGACAAGTGTAACTCTGCTAGCCAGGGAAAACTCAATTGAGGGTGGCGATGGCACGATGGATGGTAGTCTGCACGTTGACTACAAACGCATTTTTCTGATGTGCATTAGTGTGTCTTTGTGTGTCAATTGTTGTCGGAAGGTTTCACTGTCGAAGGCATAGTCATAGTTTTTTTATTTTATTTTGTTTTATTATTCGATATTTCGTTAACAGCTTGTTAACATCATCATGATGATCGAATAATAAAACAAAATAAAATAAAAAAGACCTCAAACTTAATAAATATATTTCAAAAAATTAAATAATTTATTTTATTTGCGGTGTTGGCTTATTTTTATTTACATATTTATCTGATTGTTTTATTTCATATTCGCAACAGCAACAACAAAAAGTAATTAATATCCAATAATCATTCGAATTGAATTTAAACATTTTTTTAAAGTAAATTTGATTTTGAAAGAGCTTTAAAATTAAAACAAATTAAAAAAGAATGTGGAAATTCTTTAAAAAAAAAGAAATAATATATCAAAAACAGTGAATGAAAAAAGAAATGAAATTGTAAAAACTAAATTTTAATTTCAAAATGAATTGTAAAAAAAATCAACTAAACTGTTAATTAAAAAAATAAATAAAAATTTAACAAAAATTCAATTAAAATTTCAATTGTTGCTATTAAAAATTTGTTTGAAATTTTCAAAATATTTAATTAAATTTTTAATTACCGTAATTAGTAAATGCATTCAATAAAGTTAACAACAATTTAATTGTTACTATTAATTACTTAATTATTTAATTGATATTACCTAATTTTTAATTAAAGTTTAGTTTTATTTTTTTCTGTGTAAAGCAATATGCCGCAAAATCATCTTTCTTTTGATAGTCATTATTTGAGGGTGGCGCTGGGTGAGTTAATCCGCACGTTGACTAACTCGTAAAAACATTTTCCCCCTCCTTCGTCGGTAAAAATTGTCACTAAAACAAAGCTTCAAAATTGACTACCTCTCCTTTTTTATCTGGGTCCATACATTGTGCTGGAACTATACGAAAAGGATAGTTAGAGAAAGGACAGGAGGTGAAATTTAAATATTTTACAGCACTGCTTTTCCATGTTCTTTGTTTATAGCAGTGTTGAAGCTTCGGTGTAGTGACCATTTTTTTATTATTAGGTGTGTTTTTTTACTTTTCTGGTAAAGTTCGGTAAATTGAGAGTAACTATAATTTATCTCAATAAGAGACAAAAATGTACAAAAGTAAGAAAACGCAAAAACCATAAAATTTACCACATAATAGCTCTGTGATTTTAGACGCTTAAAATGCATAATATTTGAAAAGCAAAACATTTGCATCGTTGGTAACGGCTGTAAAATGTGGACGAAAATAAATAGAAAAAAAAGTAAAAGCCATTTTTTATTAAATAAAGTGATAAATATGCACAATTATATTTATGTACTTACAACTTCAAGTTTATTTAAAAAATCTTCTTCTTTTTTAAATTTTTTAATAACAACTTTTGTCGTTTCTTTGCAAATTAAAATTAAATTTTCTGATTAAGTTCTTAGTTTCATATGTAAATAAAAAACAGCTGATAATTTAATTCTAGACCGAACTTACCGAAAGAAAAAGTTCGTGCAACTTTGTACAGAAAATGAAAAATTTTACTCTCAAATTTTATCTCAAAATTTTACAAAAATTGTTATCTGGAACGCTTTTGGGTAAAATTAGAGCATTCTATCTTACACGTAGTTCGCTCAAAGATAAGATTGTTGATAATCATTTCTCGCAATTGAATTGATCTAAATTCTGAATATATACATACAGTCAAATTCATGCGCAATATAACTTCCAATTTATATAGTAGTCCTCTAATAATATTATAACTATTAATTTTTTCATAAACATTATTTCTAGCTTATTTGTTGCCTACATATTTAATTATTCTTATGTTCCACTTGTAGTCCACCAACTATATAAGGCTCTATGGGCTCGGTTGGTTATTGTTATAAATAAATAAAATAGAATATCTCTTTAAATGAGATTCTAATTTTAAAATTGTGCTTTTTCCCGAAAAAATATGTGAAATGTATTATTACATACTTTATGATATTCTTATAAAATATTTTTTATAAAAGCAAACTCAATAACTGAGGAGGAAAGCATATACATATATATACATGAGAAGAAAAATCTAAAAATAGAAATATGTATGTGTAATAAAAAAAGTAAACTCATGGATTGTTATTTTTTTTTGTTTATAAATATTTTGGTTTTTGTTCGGTATTCAACTTCAATTCTCGATTGATTATTTGAATTTTGAACATAAGAATCTTGAATTTGTAGCCAAAAATAGGGAAAAGTCCACTGGTGAGCTAAGTAAGTATTAGCCAAATAGTACTATATGGATATGCTTTCCTCCTCAGTTATTGAGTTTGCTTGTTTTTAAAAAAAAAATACTTTATGAGAATATCATAAAGTATGTGTACCAACCTAGGATTCCAAATATATATTCAAACTAGCTATTTATCTTTTTACTTATTTATTGATTCTATGCAACCAAAAACCACGTTTATTACATCAGCAATCTAAAAAAATATTATTTCACATGTGTTGCCAGATCTACCGGCTACCATCGTGGACTGTCACTTTTGGATGGGTTGCCACATCCCTCCTATATTTTTAAGCTTCAACGTCACTTTAGGCCTGGGTCCATCTGGATCGATATTCTGTGATGTTGATGGTACTTCCGGTGACAGCTCATTACCGGCACGACGATTATTGGCGGAATCCATGTCTTGTAGATGTCCGAGATGTTCTGAATTTTCAACCGAAATCTTATTATGTTTGGCTAAAGATGGCAGCGGTGAATCAGCTGGAACTTTCTTAACATGAGTAATGTTTCTACGATACACACTGCCTTCTCCTGATATTACGACATCATTTCCTTTCCTATCAGTTACTTCATATTCAGTTTTCCCAAATGTTGTAGATAATTTACTACTGTGAAGAGTATTTCGGAGTAGTACTTTATCCCCAACTTTGATGTCACAATCGATGGCGTTTCTGTCAGAATCGGTTCTTTGTTTCCCTTTTTCTTTATTAGCAATGTCATTGTCTCTGGCTTCAGAGTCGATAACATGCTCTTCAACGTCATTCAGCGATGGAATTTTATCTCTAATAGCTCGATCAAAAATAAGTTCTGATGGAGCTTTCCCAGTTGAACCATGCGGGGTGACGTTGTACATGAGTGTAAACCTACGAATCTCCTTTTTATAGTCCAAACCCTGCGAGTGAGCAATTTGAAGACGTTTTACCAGAGAGCGGTTCAAGTTTTCAACCTCTCCATTGGCTTGGGGCCAATAAGGCGGTGATGTCATCAATTCAATATTATTAGTGTTGCAAAATGCCTTGAATTCCTCGCTTACGAAATGGCGACCGTTATCAGCTGTTATTGATCTCGGATATCCATGTCGGGCAAATATTTCCTCGAGAAAGTCAATAATTTCTGTTGATGTTATCTTCCTTATAAATTTAAGTTCATGGTATCGCGAATAGTAGTCAATTATTACAAATACAAAATCGTGATTTGGCAACGGACCCAATAAGTCCATTGCTACACAGGCCCAGGGACTATCCGGCATAGTCCGTCTATCCATAGGCGCAGGTTGTATCGGTCGAGATACCAACATACATTCATGACAGCTCTTAACGTATTTCTCTACATCTCGGTCGACCAACGGCCACCAAACCTTTGCTAGAATTCTGCGCTTCATTACAGTTTCGCCTGGATGGCCTTCGTGCGCTAGATCTAGCACTTGTTGTCTCAGGCTCCCTGGAATCACGAGTCTTGTTCCTCTTAGCAACAAATTCCCCAACATACTGAGCTCAAATCGAAATGGATAATACCTGTTCTTAGTTGCTGTACCCCAGTTGTCGGTATTTATACATTCTACTGCCATCAGTTCGTCATCTTTGCTATTATGGTGTACAATTTCCAAAACTGTTAACGCTCGCGGAACCGAATGTCCTACGATAGAACAAATGCTGAATTCGCATGACTTGTCAAAAGTGACAGCCGTATTCCCATTGCAGAGTCTGGATAACGAGTCTGCAATGTTATGCTTTCCTGATTTGCAAATAATTCTGTAGTTAAACGACTGCAGTCGTAATACCCAACGTTTAATACGAGCCGGCGGCTTCGATGTTGGTTTAAAAATAGTTTCAAGGGGCTTGTGGTCTGTTTCTGGATTCCTGCTAAGTAGTAGTAAAACCTCTCTACAGCCCACACTAGAGCGAGACTTTCTTTTTCCGTTTGGGAGTAGCGACGCTCAACTTCGGAAAGCGATTTAGTGGCAAAAGACACAACAAACGGAGTATCGTCAGTGAATTGAATGAGGACCGCTCCCAAAGCTACAGGACTTGCGTCAGCAATCAATCTTGTTCGTCGGTTTGGTGAAAAATAAGTTAGTGTTGGAAGCTCCGCCAACTTTTCCTTGAGTCTTGTAAATGCATCATTCTGTCTAGTGGACCATATAAATTTTTCATTGCCCTTTATGGTCGCTCTTAAAGGTTCAACTAGATCACTCAAATCTGGTATAAATTTTCCCAAATAGGTTACTAGACCCAGAAAACTACGAGTTTCCTCACGGGTGTTTGGGGCTCGAAAATTCAAAACACTATCGACTTTGTCCCGGTCAGCGCTTATGCCATCTGACGATAGAATATGGCCTAAAAATTTTAACTTATGTACCTTCCATAAGCATTTATCGTTATTTATGGCTACATTAAAGCTCTTAAATACGGTAAGAACATCTTCCAGGTGCTTATCATGTTCCTTTTCAGTTGCGCCGAAGACTATTATGTCATCCAAATAGTTTAATGCATTTTTACATGGAGCCAAAATATTTTCCATAGTCTTTTGGAATATTTCCGGAGCTGAATTCAACCCAAATAACAGCCTTTTATATCTAAATAAGCCTTTTGAAGTTATAAATGTTGTTATATATCGACTTTACTCTTCAAGCTCCAATTGATGATAGGCATTTTTCAAATCAAGCCTTGAAAAGACTTTTGCTCCCTGCAATCTCGTCATAAAACTGTCGAAAGTTGGCAGGGGATATTTTTCCCTTAAAATTGCCGCATTTGCACGTCTCATATCAATACATAGCCGAATGTCTCCATTTTCTTTGAAGACAACGACCACTGGAGATATCCACGCGCTCGGCCCTACAACTGGTTCAACTACATCCAAAGCTAATGCCTCATTTAGTTTCGCTTCGACCTTATCCTCAATAGCAACTGGCACCCTACGCAAAGGTTGTTGAATCGGTTTTATGGAGGTGTCGATGGATAAGCTTACTTTAATCCCAGCAATTTTATTGAAAGGCTTCAATCTTTCCACCTGATTGATGCCTATACCCAACTTCAATACACCCAGTTTGATGGCAGTATCTTTACCCAGTAATGATTGCTCACCACGTTCAATAACGTAAAATGTTGAAATCAAATTAGAACTTTCCTCAAGCCCAATAACAGCTTCAAAAACTGCTTTTATCGTAAGTGGCACATTTCCAGCGTATGCCCTGAATTGGTGCTCCGATTTAAATCGAGTATTCCACATGACTGCTTTTCCGGTCTTCAACAGGTACCAATCATCTTCACACAGGAGGTTGTATTTTGATCCAGAATCTATCAACATACTTATTTTCTTACCACCTACAAAACACGGTATTACCTCAATCGCGGATTCTCCTTTATCAAATATTTTAAAACAGCAGTCATCATTTGATTTGGATTGCCCATCAATATATCTTATCTTGGAATAACCAAAATCTCGACGCTTTGGGTTTCTGTTATCAAATGAAGAAAATTTCCGTTTGTCATCGTCTTTTTCCCCATAAGTAAGTGCACCTGGAATGTTATATGCAACTTCCTGCAGTTGAGTTCCACCATAATGTAGAAGTTTGTTTTTCTTCTTGACCGCATCTGATATTTCCTCCGCCTGAATGTAGAAAGTGAATGCCCTTAGCCACTTTTCCCACTCAGTACGAATAAGCGACTTGTCCATCGCTTCACAAAGAAATGGCCTAATTCCATTTGTTTCACTCATGTTCGGAATCAATGTTATTGTTTCCTAAACAAACAAAATGTTCAAATACAATCACTGTCAGGTCGACATACTATTTCAACTTACGACTGATCGTCTTGTACTTCTATTCTCCTTTTTTTCCTTTTTTTTTCTTTCCTTTCATTTTTTTCTTCTTTTTTTTTAATTCATTTGCCCAACTGGCCCAGATCTTATTCCAAATGGATTTTCCAAATTGGAACACAGATTTTGTACACCTCGCTCGTGCTTGATTTTATTCTAGTTCTTTGAACTAGAACACAGAATTTATTTGCCTAACTGGCAATCTGAAATCAATAATGAAATCAATTGTGCGTATTAATTCATGTTCTTTTTCAAAAAAAAAAAAAATCCTTTCGTGTCAACATTTGCTTTTATTTCCCCCCCATATTTACCTCGTCGCCAATGTACCAACCTAGGATTCCAAATATATATTCAAACTAGCTATTTATCTTTTTACTTATTTATTGATTTTATGCAACCAAAAACCACGTTTATTACATCAGCAATCTAAAAAAATATTATTTCACATGTGTTGCCAGATCAACCGGCTACCATCGTGGACTGTCACTTTTGGGTGGGTAATAATACATTTCACAAATTTTTTTGGGAAAAAGCACAATTTTAAAATTAGAATCATATATAAATAAAATAAATTTGTCCGAGTTCGGGCAATTTTGTAATGCACCTGGAACATACCTAATGTATATGACCATGTACAATTACAAATCTACATACATGCATACATCCATAAAAACACAATAATTTGGTTTATACATGTTAATTAAAGAAACCCCAAATAATTTTTAACTAAATCATGAAATAAAATTAACTATTATTTGTTCATTGCACTGTTGGGAAACTTTTAATTATTACTTCATTATTGTTGTTTTATAAACCACCTGATTGCTTGTTCTTCTTGCCCAAACTAGCCCGAGGGAAAAGTACGGGCTGTTTCGGGCAAGAAGAACAAGAAAATTACTCTCTCATTTACCCAATTTTTGTGTAAGAAAACGCTGTCTGATAATATTGGAATCTCGCGGGTGCCCAATTTAGAGTAAAAAAACACACCGCCGTTGCTACAGAATTGTGGATTGCTATCAGCTGAAGCCGGTATTTTTCAGTGAACAGAGACTATGCCTTCGCCACTGAAACCTTCCGACAACAACTGACACACAAAGGCACACTAATGCACATCAGAAAAAATGCGAGATGTTTTTTTATGATTTTAGTCCGAATCTGGGGTTGAAGCGAGGTTGGTTTTGGTTTTGTAATTTTGTACTGTTCCATAAATTTTAACTTGAGGAAAACATCTGATTTCTGGACTTTAAATGTTTTTTTTATCTTTGACCAGTGCTCAGGGGCTATCCCCTACATATGCAATGCATTGCACTGGAACTAGAGAGAAGGATAGGGAAGAAATAGACAGGTGGTGAAAGTGGTAGGAAGATAGAGCTTAATTCTTGCACAACTCTGCAGTTGCGTGTAAATTATAAAGCAAAGTTGCGGCGTCTCTGATGTTTTTTGACGCATTATTTTTAAGCTAATGGAGCCATTTTATTTATTATTTTACTTCGCCGACGTTTTATTGCTCAAATTTCTGATTTGACCCGGCTGGGAATCGAACCTGGGTCTTTCTGGTTGCAGAGCCAACACGCTGACTACTCACCATCAGCATCAGTGTTATAAATCACAAAAACAAATAACATTTTTAACAGTAGAAAAGTGTCTCCACACATTTTTTAGTGTTTAAGCCATCTTATTTTTTAAAATAATTAAAAATAACAAACCTTGTAATACGTGATATGCAAAAGAACGTTTCTAATTAATTGTCTATAGGTGTATACTGCCGTGTCCTTAATATTGCGTGTGAGGAGCGTATGGCTATTTCCTGGCTAAACATTTAATCTAAATAAAAAAAGTGCAGTATTTTTTTTAATTGACAAACCTGCCGTCATAGTTGCCTTTTTTGTTTCATATTCTTTTGCTTTGCAATGTCATTAATAACATTATGTCAAGGTCACACTTGTTTGTTATTGTGTTATTTTACTGTTGTTTATTCTTATTTGATTTTGTTTTGTTCTTCTTGGACCTCTTTTATTTACATTTCAATGTTTGTTGCTAAAAATTTTTCATTTACAGGAGTAGTTTGTGTGTATATCAGAATATTTAGAGATTAGAACCAGAAGTCATATTTGTTTATCATGACATTTGGCTTTTTAATAGATTTAAAACGTTAGTTCGTGGTTAAATTTCCGTTTGATTACATTAATTTAGTTTGTTAATTTTCCATGTTAGTTTTGCATTACATTTACATTTTTCGTTTAATTTTGTTAAGGATTTATTTTGCGTCTTATATTTAGGGTACACCTCTAGGTAACGTAGAAAATATATGTTGGATTTGACCTCTTAACTTCACTTCTTCACTGCTTTGAAATTCAAGTTGATTTTTTTATCTACGACTATCTCTCAGGAGATGACCACTACACATGAGATGCATTGTGGTGGAACAAGAAAAAAAGAATAGTAGGAGAAATGACAGGATGTGAATCATCACTATCTTACAACTCTACTTTTGCACGTTCTGTGTTTTATAGTACAGTGCGTTCAAGATTTACGTCAGCACCTGCCCATGGGGCTTAATCTGTTCGTGGTCTTAACACCGAGTGAATTTTTGAAACGACTCACTAACGCCCCCAGAGCACGGGAGATCAAGATTAGCCCGTAAGCCACTTGCCTCCGGAGATGGGTAGCAAATCAGTATAGTTATCCCTGTTCTATAATGCACCTTGTTGAGGTGATCGAGCTGCCTAAACTCTGTGTCACATCAGAATGTTTTTTCGTCAAGAACTATTTAACAGTATTACTGTTAGTTCGAGACACATTCCCGCGACTACTGTTGAATGGCAACAGCACCTAGTAAAGTAAAAGTCGTATCATTAATATGTGTCAAACTCACATATTCTCGAATAAACCAAATACTTCACTCCTTGCGTAACTTTAAGTTTTAACCACAGCCACTGCGAATCCGTTCCCAATCCAGCACACACGTTCCAACTTTTCAGGGTGGACACGAAGTACTCACAAGGAGTACGATGTACTCTCAAGGAGTACATCAGTCTTTAAACCCTTACTTGGCGCTGGAGGTGTGGGGCTCAGCTGGTCCCGTAGTGCTAGATGCGAATTGAACTGGTTTTAATCAGTCCTCATCAATCTCTAGTGAGATTTCGAAGAGTCAGCTCTTCTGTCATTTTCGATCTCCAGGGAAGACCAAGTTAATGCTACACCTTAAGATAGGTACTGCGGGGTCGCTCAGACACCCGTAGGTTTAGAAACAAGTTCCTAAACCCCCTTGCGGGATGTTTTATAGTACAGTTGTAGCCCCTCTGATGTCAAGGAGACTTATTAAATTTTTAAAACTTCGTTTTCATTAGTCGTTTTTAGTAATTATTTTACTTCGCCAGTGCCACACAATACCGACGAAGGAGGTTTGCCATACAAAACGAAAACTACGTCATTCACCTGCCATTTATCTACAAATACTACACATTACAGAAGAAATTCGTTTTTGAGCTAATCCGTTCTTATCAAAGTCCCTGTTAAAGTCTTCCTGTCATTTGAGATTTTGAAAAAATCAAGACGAATGTTCACAAATACTACTCCGTCTATCCTCTCCTCTAAAATGTATTTTCCTAGTTCCGGTGCGACAGAACTGAGACTTGGTCCAAGAGAAGTTCACTTTTTCAGTGCATACTTATACGGTACTGAAACTGAATTTTTATGGAAATTTTTTTATAATGTGCAGTTGGTAGCTTCTTAATTGCATTAGACACGATTGCTTTAAGTGGTGAACAGTGTTACCATATGTGAAGATTTATCTTATTTTCGAAGTTTTTTGAGATGTCAAATATATTAAAGGAAATTTTGGCGTAAAAAAAGGTTTTTATAAATATGATATTTCGTACTGTTATACTAGTAATTGAAGTTTATGTTTTTTAAACCTACTGATAAAAGTATTTCCCATATTGTCCGTGATTGGAATAATATTCAACAAATTTTTTATATTGGACCGGTACTCAGGCGATGACCCCTACATATGCGGTGCATTGTGCTGGAACTAGAAGAAAGGGATAGTAGGAGAAATGATGAGAGGTTAAGCTTCACTATCTTTCAACTCTACTTTTGCACGTTCTTTGTTTTTATAGCAGTGTTGTAGCGTCTCTCATGGCAAGGACACGTATTAAATTGTGAAGCTTAATTTTTAGTAGGCATTTTTTTTAATAATTACTTTACTTCGCCTGTGCTACACAATACCGACGAAGGAGAGCTTTCTGATGTGCCTGTGGATTGGATACAGCTGAAGCCGGTACTGTTCAGTGACCAGTGACTATGCTTTCGCCACTGAAACCTTGCGACAACAACTGACACACAAATATACATCAGAAAAAATGCGAGATGTTTCTATGAGTCTGAAACTGTGGTTGAACCCAGGAAAATTTTTCGTTTTGTAGTCAACGTGAAGACCATCGCCACCCTCAATTGATAATGAATGGCGAGAATTGCGTCTGGCAAAAAATTCAATCAAAAGTATAACTAATAAAAATTTTAATAAACAAATGTATAAAGTTACTACGACTAAAAAAAATTTACAAATGTATATATATGTATATTTGGGGGTGCTGATGGCGAGTAGTCAGCGTGTTGGCTCTGTAACCAGAAAGACCCAGGTTCGATTCCCAGCCGGGTCAAATCAGAAAATAGTTTTTTCTGAGTTTTCTGTGCTACAGCACCCTCCTTCGTTGGTATTTGAGTAATAAAACGTCGGCGAAGTAAAATAATAAATAAAATGGCTCCATTAGCTTAAAAATAATGCGTCAAAAAACATCAAAGACGCCGCAACTTTGCTTTATAATTTACACGCAACTGCAGAGTTGTGCAAGAACTAAGCTCTATCTTCCTACCACTTTCACCACCTGTCTATTTCTTCCCTATCCTTCTCTCTAGTTCCAGTGCAATGCATTGCATATGTAGGGGATAGCCCCTGAGCACTGGTCAAAGATAAAAAAAAAAAAAAAAAAAAAAAAAAAAAAAAAAATTTATGTCAATAAATGTTTTGACTGAATTTGAAAATAAGATTTTGATCGATATGAAGATTTTTGAAAAAAAGAAAAATATCAGTACTGGTGGTGAAAAATTCTGATAATTCTGCGTGATTATGAGGTTATTGCTCGATATTTGATGTAGACGACAGAATTTGTTATTCATTTTATTTTATTTGAAATTGGTAACTATGGAAAGGGCTATCCACAATTTATTAGCAACATGATGTTCATTTTAACCAAATAGTACTGTAAGAAACTTTTAATGAATGAAAGCAATTTTGCAGAAAATCTTTCTGAATTCCTTCCACCTATAAGATTTTACGCCGAGTCTATTCACAAACCTTTTATTCTATCATTTATGACAATATATTATTTGATTGGCAGCAAAATTATTGAAACTTGAAAGTAAAAACATGAAAAGACAGTGGAAAACATGACAAATTAAAGCATATAATGTCGGACTTTCACACCAAAGTTACGTCTTTTAAAATGTGCTTGAAAAACACCATTTATCAATACGGTTGGAGAATGTTCTATAACTTATAAACATGAACTTAAATAAATGAAATAATGTAGCCTTAATACACGACGACGTTGAGCACACAACCTGTCAAATATGAACGGAGCATAGGAAATGTTTGAGAAAAGAAAAACACTAATTTCAACACATTTTTAGTTGGTATATGTAGCTTCCGTTTCAATATGCTGAAAAGCGAAATTGAGACATATTGTATAAATGAATGAAATTAATGTGTGAATAAGTTAGTGACCGGGTGACTGACTAACTAACTTGCCGGGTAATGAAATGTCGTAAAACACGTTTATAGCGCACAAGCGGAGTTACAGCAAATACCGCAATTATGGCTAAACATGAGTATCTTGTTTATTAAGAAGGTAGTATAAAAATTATTTTTGAATTTATAACAGAAAAGTGATCGCACATGCAACAGCACAGATTAAAACGTTACCGAGTTTCAGAGATCGTTCGCATGCATGAATCGCATTTTTGGACAGTAATTTAAAAAAAAAATGGTTTTTTTTGGACGAAGTTAGGGGTCGCCTTTTTAAACTTTTCTAATATCTTTGGCATTTTATGCCGGATCTTAAAGCCCAATGTTCTGCATCAATGGTAATTGATTTCCAGTACCCCGTTCTAGTCTTTATCCACCAAATCTCCGTTTCATCCACCCTAATGTCAGAAAATTGAAGCTCGCAAAGAAAGTATTTCGATAATTCCTTCAGAACAGTCAACATTTCTTTTCTATACCATTCACTTCCAAACAAATAAAAATGCTATTTCCAATCACGGGAAACATTCATGTGAATAGCTTGATACTAAGTGATCTCTAATGATCACTCTAAAATGATTCAACAAATGCGCCACGTTTTCCAATACATATCTTGGATTCATCTATTGCCAAAAGACGCACAACAGCCCTTCATCGTAATTAACGTGTACTTTTCCCATCCACAAATTGTTATCAATGATATGAAACCATGATCTGCTAGAACGTTCAGATGACTTTACTAAGATTTTACCCGCCCGCTATTAAGCAAATGCTCGATCCACAATTTGGTAACTTCATAAATTTCGTGAGTGACTTACGATGATCAATTGGGCCAAATTCGAATTGGCAGAGCCTCCATGTTTGCAGTTCTATACACAAGAGTGTTCAAACAAAATAATCGGATTACCAAATTAGTAGGAAAATAACTCCATTTGATACTTTATTTTGCTAAAGCTGATTATTTTTCACATGGTACACATTCCATACACAAAACACCGAGCGTTGTGTTCATGTGTACATGAATCTTCCAAAGCGGTCCGATAACCAACGAATATTTTTTCTAAGCTCGAGAGCCGTCAAAATTACAGGTAACTTCAATCACGTCGAAATATTTTTTTTTTTTTTTTTTTTTTTTTTTTTTTTTCCCATGTTATTTTTGAATTTTGGATCTTTCAATATGAAATTAACAAAATGTGTTCAAATCTTAATCTAAAAATATACTATAAAAAAAAAATAGTTTCCATTGCCACTGCAATTTCAACCCAATGGTTACACAGAATTTTCATCCAATCAGATCAAACGTTGGGTCCTTTTGAGTCTTCTGTGACCCTCAAAGACCAGCAATTCTCTAGCAAGTGGATTGGTCGAAATATGATTGATTAAAATTTCCAATATATTATTTTAGCTTAATTTTTTTAATCTTTTAGCATAATTAAATTTTAAAACGCTTTTACTGGAATTATAGAATTACTTTCTTTGCAAAAGCGATTTGGTTTTTTGAGAGCTTTAATTTTCTGACATTAGGATTGCATATTATGGTGGTAGAAACAGAGATGTGGTAGACAGATACCAGAACGTGAAGCTTGGGCCTTTTATGCAGAATATTGTGCTTCTCGAGACAAAAACATTGATATATAATTCTTTAAGATCCGACTGCAAATGCCAAAGATATAAAGAAAAGTTAAAAAAAGGCGTTCTTCGTCAAAAAAAATGATGTTTCTTTTAAATTACTGTCCAAAAGTACGTCATATTAGGTAGTGTACGGAGCAGTTTTTTTTGCCTATAAGGTGGTATAGTCTAATGCACAGTTTCCATAAACCGCAAAAATAAGAAGTACTCGTATACGTTCCCGATGTTCTGTTACATTGGAACAAATATTGCTTTTTTTAAAAGGAGTTTTAGATCGGGAAAGAGACAAAAGCATTGAGATGGATAAGCTTAAATGCCATCTACCATTTGAGTTGCAGTTCTCAGAAACTAAAAGGGATTACAATGCAGTTAAAGACGTTTTAAATGATTTTTGAACATGCCCTCTTAAGCAACACTGCTCTTTATTACAGGAGATTTCATATTGAAGAAGATGTAGCAGATGCTGTTGTTCATGATGACCTACACCACTTCCCTGTTTCGACCAATAATAACAACAAATTTTTATTCCAACCTAAAGAACAAATAATCGAAATTATGAATGAATGTTTAACACAATTTTATTTTATATTTCTATTACTTCTAGTCAACTTATGGACAAAAAAAAACTGAAAAACTTGTCTTGGATGTTGTTTTTGTAACGAGCGTGAAAAGAAAAAGTTACATGTATATACTCGTATGTATGTATATATAGTTATGTATGTGTACATATGTATGTGTAAGTCGGAAAGATGAACAAATGTAACAAAACTCTTAGCAAAGTTAAGAATGGCTGAGACATAAAGTGGAACAGCTGTGTAAACCACGTACTGCTGAACATGCAGCAAAGTGAGGTTAATTTAGCGATTTTTGACACATTAATTTTAATTCTCAGGAAGAGCCATTTGATTTATTTTTAATTTTATTTCACGAGAAGTAACACTCCGGCAATGATTGCCTACTACTATGTGCTAACTTCTATAGGAAAGGGATAGTGATGACAGGTGATGAAGGGATAGATAGAAGAAAGCTTCATTATTTTTACTACTCTGCTTTTGGACTTTTTCGTTTTTACTGCAATGTTGCAGTGCCTCTGATGACAAGGAGAGAAATTCGATTTTTGAAGCTGTACCTGGTAGCCTTTTTTTAATTACTGGGCTCGAACCCAAGACCGTTGGTTTTGTTGTCAACGTGCTAACTACTTCAGCCACCCTCGTTTAATTGCTGAAATCCCGATGAAGGAGTGCGCTTTTCGCGCAGACATAATACAATGATTTTTAGTCTGATCGGGGGTTTGGACCGGGGATCTGCTTGTTGCAGAGTAAAGACGCTAACTATTCAGCCAACAACACCCTATTTTTCCCGTTCCATAACTTATAATAAATACAATCCAAATTGTTTAGTTTTAATCAGTTTTCATTAACTTAACGACTGTACATTTTATTTGGTGGAACTTTGGAACAATTTTCCATGCTGAGGAATCTTACCTCCGATTGTGGAGGCAACAATGGGAGAAAGGACAGGAGGTGAAGCTTAATTAATTATTTTACACCTCTGCTTTTGCACGTTGTTTATTTATAGCAGTGCTGAAGCTTCGGTTTAGTAACCATTTTTATTGTTATTTTACTTCGCCAGTGCTGCACAATACCGACGAAGGAGGACGTTCAGCTATCAGCTGAAGCCGGTTTTGTTCAGTGACCAGTGACTATGCCTTCGACACTGCAACCTTTCACTGAAATTTTCTGCTGGGATAAGATATTGCGTTCTCTTATTCTCCAACGAATATTATACACGTATGTTCCTACAAGTATCGAAGGCGTTCTTTGGGACTGTCGTATGTTTTTATTTATTATTTTTTTATTTAAATAATAGAACTTATATTCTATAATTTGCATAACACATTGAAAGATAGCCAGATTGGCAAATAAAATCTGAGGAAGATAATAATCTGACAAGCATAGTATTTATATAGTATTTATATCCATTACTTCAATGTGGTGCTTAGAACATCTGTGCAACCAAACAAGCGGGCACATATCGATGTGACTAGTCGTTAGTATGTCTGAATTGTAAATCATACACAATCCCTCTACATAAATCCCATTTTAGTCTGGTCGCCCACGTTGATACCTTTCCCAAAAATTCTCATTTTAAGAACAACAACAAAATTTTAGAATTCCTAACGGATCTATGTTAATACGTCAACAGAGCTCTGTTAAGTGCTGAGGTTTGTGTCTAGGTTTATATATTTTAAAATTTATCTTCACACGCATGATTTGGTATACATCCACAAGAGTCAATTTGCTCATCACTAGTTTCTCAAAGAACTTTGATATTGAGGTGGTAACATAATTATTGATCTGTTCGATTCTACCGCCGTTTGACCTTTTCTTAACTCAAAGAATTGAAAACTTGATGTTATTAACAGATTTCAGTTTGGAAAGGATGAAGATTTTCTTATTAACTAAAAATTTTGCAGAACATATGTGCGCGTTTTTAAAGGCAAAAGTATTATAATGAAGTAGTCTATAATTATGAAGCATAATGTACCATTTTAGGCCCGCCAAAAAGAGAATCTTAGGGCTCAACCAACATCGAATGAGCTGAGCACTGACAGTCTGTGCAAATAATTTCCCGGTGTATAATTGCAGTCAACAAACTGTGATTTGGAAGGTAAACAAATGCAAGAACTTAAATTGCAGAGGATACATATTTTAATGGTATTTCAAACACGTTTAGATCCCTTAACAGCAAAGTTTTGCGGTAGTGCTTTCTTCAGATAATTACTTCTATATTACAAATTACGCTTCCAAAAATACAATCAAGGCTGGCGCTATTTTTATATCTCAACGGAACTAGACAAGTTTGAAAACTGAAGTGCTGCTTGCAATTTTTGCAGATATACAAAGTCAGCAAGATGAAGTTGATTTCTCAAAAAACTATATTCTATATACGCACTGCTTATCCATAATTTAATGAATGATTAGTAAGTTCCAGTTACGTTTTGTTTAACTTCTTACCCATATTCTTCCATTTGTAAGCAGTTTTCCACCACGGCTGTGACTGGTTGTTTACAATGGCAGTTTGTTTCCACTATCAAATTTCGGATGACTAGCTTCAAACAGTGCGGCGTTATTTCATTGAATGATGAAATCGCCACATATTTTCCCAAAAATTTAGAGCGTTCAAGGATGTAGCGAATGTCTTTGGTTAAGAACTTATGAATTAGTTTCGGCCAGTATCAAAAGCACAATCAGTTCCCTTACTTGGGCAAGATCTCCGCAGTCGGATGCTGCCACATTTGGAAAAAATATATTTTATTTGTTTTTAACGGATTCTTTTGAAAGTTTTCAACCATTGACTCCCGTGTCTAGATATGAAAAACTTTCGTATATATCTGAGTCTAAAAAGACAAACGGGATATACATTAAAAAAATAGAACCAGAAGGGAGCGTAGGAGGCAATATATGTATATGTCTCTTGGAAACTATCCGACCGATTTGCATACAATTGAAAACATATGTAGATCTGAATAGGATACATAGGATTTACTATATACTTTTAAAATTTAACCGTTGCAACTATACAACTATGTATATAGTAAATAAAAATTAATAATATTCGTTGGTAAGCGCATCGCTGGAGAACTGATGAATCGATGTCGGTAATGTTTTTTTTTTTATTTTTTGAATTATTTCGAGGATGGTTTATAGTACAAGAAAAGTTTTATGTGAGGAAATCCGCCGGTAAAAGCTAGTATATACATAAATATGTATATACTTATACTACACTTGGTTGCGATTGCTTATAATTTGCAGAAGCAAAATACTTTTTGCTTTTTCAGATTCTACTGTTGATGACTTGCTAAAGCAAATCTGCGATAAGAACCAAAAGTAAAAAAAAATATCAATTTAAAAATTTCCAAAGGACGTCTTCCGAAAATGACGCGTGTTTAAACTAAAAAATGTAACAATAGAAAATATTATTATTTTTTTTTATTGATGAATAATTATAAACACATAACAAACAACCATTTTAGAAAAAAATATTGGAAAAAAATTTAATTGTAAGGATTTTTTTTTGAAAATGCCCCATTTTAATCATCATTATCTTCAATTACTATTTACTTCATATTCATCATTTATTTCATAATCATCATGAAATTTCATATAATAATCTTCATCATCGCCATTATCATTTTCATTCTTCATAAAATCATGTAACTCATGACGTGAAATGAAAATTGTTTTGGGACTTGTTCCTGAAATTAGTACGTGTACTAATAAAAACTACACTTATTAGCTACAATAACAACTACCATACGGAAAATAAAGACAAAATGTAATAAAATCAACTTGATTTTTTGTTTGTTTTTTCACATAGGTTTTTAGAAACTGGAGTTCTTTCAGAAAAACTTTGATAAGTAGAAAACTGCAAAAAGATATTCTGGGATTTATTACCTAAAATCTCATATTTTAAGAGCATATAATTTTTTTTCCCCGATTTCACCCAGAAATTTGTTGAAACTCAATATAAGTATATATCAAAAATACCCCATTTTTAGTGCAATTTGAAAAATTTTTTTTAATATTTCCAAAACATTTATGTTAACAAGAACTTATTTATTATATGCTCAAATACCTGAAGTAGATGGTTCCATTATAAAATTTTTACTTTTACAAGTGTTAATAAAAAAAAATTACTTGAAATATCAACATTTTCACTTTTAACTAATGTGCGCAAAACTAATAATAATTATTGAACTTTAAATACACACTGCAAATAAAGTAAACAACTAAGAACCATTATTTTTGCAATTAGTGACGTAGAATTTTATATACTTTTACCCGATACGAAACACGGTTGTGAAAGTTAAAGTTCATCTTTTAAATTAATCGCCACTTTAGATGGATTTCGCCCCTCTGTGCGACGCCAGGCTGCCTCGAATGATATCTGCACACTATGCCTGGAGGAGGCGTACTGAGGTATGACCGAGGTACCTTGAACTTGATCACGGCGCTAGTAAAGGAGCATGGGAACTTAATACTCTACGACGCCAATCCGGTTCTGATGATACCTGAACACTGTGTCTGTTGGAGGCTGAGACAGCGGAATATATTGGGTGTGCATGTCCAGCATTGGCTTGTACTAAACTAAAGACCACGGGCTGTCACGCCCTCCGGGCGGAATTAGTCTGGGGCTGATGCTAGCGATAACTAGGGACTAAGAGATGAGATTGGGAGTCGAGAAATACGACTCGAATGCCAGAAGTCTTGAGCAAATGCTGAGAGTGCCGCGAATCTCAAAGGCTGATGGGTTTGCCACTTGTTGGTCGAACCGGCAATCATTGTGACATACAGGGATAGAAGAAGGACGCAATTTGTGGTGGGCTGCTTCGATACCACCCCCTCATTATTCAATAATAATAAACAGGGAACTATGACATGCTTACGCATTATCGAGCAAAAAATATATCAAATGTATGTATTCTGAAATACTTTATGATATTCTCATAAAGTTTTTTTACTAAACTCAATGAAATAGATTATCGAGGAGGAAAGCAACAATAATAATCAATAATCATGATAATAAACCGAAACGAAAATCCCTCGAAAGACTCTGTTATATACATTTATACCAGACCTCTTAAACGGGTTCAAAACTTCAAGGATCTTGCATTTAGAAATGGCTCGATATATGTACGTACATGTTGTAAATTGCGATAACTATTAACAAACCGTAACATTAATATCAATCACGCATAAGATTTTAAAAGGTTCTGTTTGGTAAGTTTTGTTATATGAAGTCGAAGCATTGACACTCAAAGTTGCAAATATGAATATATTGAAAGTTTTTGAGTTGCTCTCGTCGTACATTAAGAATGATATGGACTGATCGAGTGTCCCACGTCGAACTTTTAAACAGGCTACAAGAAGACCGCAAAGTTTTAAAAAATGTAAAAAAAAAGCGTAAAACTACATATGTCGGACAAATTATTAGGGGAGATAAATATCAACTGTTGCAACTGATCGTGCAAGGCAGAATAGCAGGAAGAAGAGGCATAGAAAGAAAACAAATGGCTTGGTGAAGAAATATTCGAAACTGAGCTGGTATGAGAATATGGCGGCGAGATAAGGAATTTCTTCCAATAATAAACAATATGTTGTAATGCATACATATATGTATATCTAATATATTTATTTGTATTTTAATTGTGCATAGTTAATATTAGGTTTTAATTAAAAAGGAATGAAAATGAAATCGCTTGTATTCGAAATTGAATAGGCAATAAAGAAGAAGAAGAATCAATAATAAATTTTATTCAGTTTATTAAAAAAAAATACTTCATGATAACATCATAAAGTATTTCGGAATACATTTCATATATTTTTTTCCGGAAAAATAAGGGGTAGATTCATTTATTTATATTACAGTTGAGGTTATAATAAATTTACAAAATGATATGCTCTGGTATGTTTCTTGTTGTAAATATTTAAATATTTAGTGAATTTTGTGATAGCGCTTTTTTTTCTCAATGCACTCTTCCAACATTCCTATACGAGTAGTTATACCAACCACATTTAAGAAAATCGCTAAGTAGATCACACGTGTTAACATGAGAATGAATGGTCCAAAAATAAAAGAAATCGAATGAAGACAAAAACTTAAGTTGTTTCATTTGTCGTTATCTACTCATATATGTATAATAAATGCCATCAATGTTGATTTAGGTGCGGTTAAATGTGTTTATCAAGATGAGTACGTCGTGACGTACATCGTCGTCGTCGAGATTTTCTTCCTATAATCACGAGAATTATCATTATTATATGCTTGTAAAAGTCAACCTAGTTTACAACCTGTTCACAATAAACATGTGTGATTTTATTTTCTATTTTTATTAACTTCTCTTTAAAATGTCTTCATATTTGCTTTACGCTTTTGGCAAAACCAAACAAGATTGATTAACATCTCTAGTAACAATAACAAAGAAAATAAACAAAAGCTTTTGGGGAAAGAAAAATATTTATCGTTCATTTACTTCAATAACGTCATAAACAAGAAAATACACTTTTTGAGTTAATAATGCAATATAATTCTTCATATTGGCATTTATCTTGTGTAAAAAATTCTTGCAAATAGCTTCAGAACTCACCTCATGACAGAAGAATATTTTTTCATTTCACCATTAAGAGGCATGTAAATTTAAAACTTTAAGTACGTTTTTTACAATACTACAGGGTGGCACAAAAGGACCTACATGGTTTGAATTCTTTATTACGTTTTTAATTATTATTTTTTCTTTGTTTTTTTCAGCATTTTGTGAAGAAGACTTGGGGAATTAATTATGAAACATTCGAAATGAAATAAGGTCCATTACACCAGAAATTTTTCGAAAAGGAAAAATGGAAATGGAAAATATGCTAAAAAGAGCACGTATGTGCGAAGTAGAAAATGGACATCACTTACAGGATATAATTTTTCAAAGCTCATTGCAAAAAATTCCCCAATAATATACTGTATTCAAAAAAAAATTATAATAATCGCATAAATAAAAAAAAATTATAAACCATTTAAACCATATAGCTCAATTTGTGCCACCATGTAGTTTTTCTGAATTATGACGTTTTTGAAGTATACATGTAGGAACTGAAGAAGAAACATTGCAAAATGAATTGATTTATACCGCGCATTTAATTAAAATTAAAAAGACATTTTTTAATGCGTTTTTCATGCCTACAAGTTTATTTGAAATGACAAAACTTCCACCCGATGTCAATTTAATGACATCATCATACAGTTTTGTAGTATTTGAAGTGTCATATGTGCTATGACAGCCATAACATCTACCTGATGCCACATTTTTGAATAACCAAATAGTCTTTGTAATTTGAAATTTAATGTAGGAGATATTTTTGATTTTATTAATTTGTGTCTTCGCAATTATAACAACTGTTATGCGATAAAAAACTAATGCCCAGTTTTTGACTCGCTATTTAAATACGTACGAGTATGTATTTAGTTAATTTTCTTTTAAATTTTAGTTGTACTATTTCAATACATCTTCGGATAATTAAATTAAAAATTTGGAGTATTCACAAGGGGTTCTATTAAGTCATATTAAGTCGGCGTACCCAACTGTGCAGTTTTATGTGTTTTTAGCATTTCTCGGAAGAACAAAAAAGTTTTCCAATTTTTTGTCCAAAAAAATTATTTTGTGCAATTATTTCAAGTTTTCACAGTTCTTTTCTTACTATTAACTAATAATCACCCCTATCGTGAATACGTTTTCGGTCGAAATATATTGCGTTTTACCAAAAATATAATCATGAATCATTTCGCGTGAATGCTAAACAAAATTACCCTTATCGTAAACGATGTTTTTCCCTGGAATTTTTTCCCTTTGATTTTTGGTGGGGAATTGTATACAAAATCATTCTTTTACTTATATAGTTTGATAAATAAAGTTTTTTTTTTATATCAAGATCAGTTATTATATCGAAAATAATAAATAAAATGCAAACCAACAGACCATGTGTCAAAGTATACAAAGTTTTTGGGTTCTCCGACGGATTAACTTAGTTATAAGTCTGATGAATTGACTGGGCCATGAATATTTTAAAATAAAACTTAACACTTAAAGACACGTAAACCCACATATATTAATTTTAATTCGTCATTTCGTCGAAATTTTCGTCATGAATCGAAAAATTGTGTATACAAAAATTACTAATTTATTTTGTTAATTATATGCAGGTTTGAATTAGTAAATACCAAACAACAACTTGAAAGGGCGGTTAAACTAATAGAACAAAATTCGATGATTTCGAAAAAATTTGAAATGTAAACTTATATTTGTTACTTCAGAAGTAGGACATTTATGAACCAATATGGAAATTTTATTTTTCGTTCGACTGAGTTTATCTCAACTTGGATTACATTTTTTACTTTTGGTTGGAAAATGGACTTTGCAACGCCCTAAAAATCAATTATCCGTTTTCCAGCAGTTTCTTTTGGTAATTTTTTATTACATTTGCAAATACACTGGGTCCCCTTGACAACCTTTAACAGAAAAATTTTGAAAAGTGGACAGCGGTGTTGCCCTATATGAAAACTATATATTTTTTAGTTAATTATTTGGAAATATTGCATTCACATTGACTCCCTTGACTGTTTATAAGATAAAAATGTTTAAGTGGACTTCAGTGTTCTGTATTTAGTAATTTTTAGGCAATTCTGTTGAAATTTCTCATACACATCCAGCAAAAATTATGTTTGAAAAGTCTCGCTATACAGCTATAAATGTTCGACAGACATTGGATAGAGTCGGGCGCTATGGCTTGCTTTATAAAATTAAAACACTTATACCAGCACCCTTTATTTGATATTAAAATCATTTTTGAGTGAACGAGGGTAGTGATCGTCGAAGTAGTCCGCACATTGACTACAATACGAAAAATGTTCCTGGGTTTCAAACTCATCCCGCATATTTCTGATATGCTTTTGTGTGTCTTTGTGTCTGTTGTTGTCGGAAGGTTTCAGTGGCGAAGGCATACTCACTGGTCACTGAACAGTAACGGCTTCAGCTGTATCCAATCCACAGGCACATCAGAACGCCCTTCTTCGTCGGTATTGTGTAGCACCAGCAAAGTAAAATAATTACTAAAAAAAATGGCTACTAAAAAACGAAGCTTCAAAATTTAATACGTCTCCTTGACATCAGAGACGCTACAACACTGCTATAAAAACAAATAACGTGCAAAAAGCAGTATTGTAAGATAGTGAAGCTTCACCTCCTATCATTTCTCCTACAATCCCTTTCTTCTAGTTCTATCACAATGCACCGCATGTGTAGGGGTCATCTTCTGAGTGCTGGTCCAAAATAAAAAAAAAACAGTTAATAATGAAACGTTAAATTTTTATAAAATAGTAAATAGTGTTTTAGCACCATATTTACTTCAGATATGCTTCACTTAGATGAAATAACAGTAGGCACATATGCTGATGATACTCTATTCGTATCAACAACTAAGTCTGCATCAGAAGAATCCCAGCTAATTCAAGAGCTGATTGATAAACTTCAGACATGGTTAAACAATTGGAATATAAATTTAACGAAAGCAAATATGCGAATGTGACCTTTGGTCTAAAGTGATTACCTATCAATAAATATGAACGGGTTTCAAATTCCTAATAGTAACATCGTTAAATATTTAACCATGTACTTGACCGGCGTTTAACATGGAAAGCACACATTAAAGCAAAAAAGTTAAAAATAAATTATAAATTCAAAAAAATTAATTGGTTAATGGGCTCAAAGTCTGAATTAAGTTCAGAAAATAAGCTCTGTCTCTAGAAGAGTTTTATAAAGCCCATACGGAGTTATGACATTGAATTTTGGGGTACCACAGGTGACTCAAGTATTGAAATTCTCCAAAGATTTCAGTTCAAAACATTACGAGGTATATTGGTGCATAATAAAAAATGCGTTACATAAAGATGTAGATATTCGCTACGTTAAACACATTTAGTATAGCAGCAGATACTTTCAAAGACTAAGTGATCACATTAATCCATTGATCATCTAATTTTTAGATCATAGATTTTCTGTTCCTCGTATAGCTAACTACTTGTATAAGAAGTAAAATTTAAAAACATTGTAAATATATATTAAAAATCATATTATTAAAATTCAGTAAGTAAGTAATAGTAAATAGTAAAAATCATATTATTAAAATTCAGTAAGTAAGTAATAGTATTTAATTTTGGACACGTTTTTTTTTATCTGGGACCAGCACTCAGAAGATGACCCCTACACATGCGATGCATTGTGCTGGCACTATAAGAAAAGAGAGTTAGAGAAATGACAGGATGTGAAGCTTCATATCACAAAAATCACACGATTTCCAACTGTAAATTTGTTCAAAATAATGTTTATTCTTATTTAAAAGTGATTTTTTAATGATATACATATCTAATGAATTTAGTGAAAATGTGATTTTATTCATCCTCCTAGTTTATCTGCATGGGGAAATGTTGGAGTGTTTTTTTAATTGATTATTTTGTATTAAAATCTATTACAGACTTAATTTAATAAAAGAAAGACTTCAAGTGAAAATTGGTAATAGTTTTTTTATATTTCATCAGTTATTTATTAGGAAGATATTACATTCGATTTAATTTCGACCAGACTTATCTACTAGATTTTAAACCGAGTAAAATTATACGAATTCAGTTTACAGAACACCTAAGTATGTGTATTCGTTTTAAAAACGAAAAATTATTGCCGATTCGGTTTACAGAACATACCCGATTATTTTTGCAATTTGACAATCATAACCATAAAATATTGGTTGCTTCCATTTTGCTACTAAAACTGTTAACAGAATAGAAAAACTTTTGTAAAAGTGCTTTAAATTGTAGATGCAGCTAAATCACCTCTCAACAAAGCCAGCTGGACATAATTAACTGATTCTAACAAAGAGTATGTTGGCTTGTCGTAGTAGTACTTTTTTTACCTTCATTTCATCAAAACTTAAATCACATACATAGCTTTTGCGTATCTTACATTTCATTCGCTGCAGACAATAATTTTGCGACAGTCTTTAAAATACATGTCGATACATCTAATTTTTGCCGAGGGAAGTGGAAAATCTTTTTCTTTTTCAGACTCTGTAATCTTTAGCACTTGTAGAGTACAGCGTGATTGTGTGGGCAATATCTGATTCTGTAAAGTTTTGAATTGTGTTACCGTTTTTATTTTCTTTCATTTGTCCTTCAGTGAACAAACGTCTTAGTCTCTTCTCCAGATTTGCGTTTGAAAAACTCAACCTCTTAACTATTTGAGTCGAATCTTCAATAGTAGTCTCAGAATAGCTTTTTGCATTTTTTTCTATTACTAAATCTTATCAGTAATTATTAAATAAAGAACTGCACAAACCAAATTACTTCTAACTTAACAATTTCGTTTTTGTTTGTTCTTTAATTGAAATAGAGTGTACGTTTCTTGATGCATTTTTCTGTTCACTTTTTTTAATGAAAAAATCCTTTTAAATGTTCAGTGCACTTGTTCCCAAATTTTTGGCGTTGAAGACGAATGGGACACATATGTCCCATGATTTTTCTCGTCGATTGAGGAAAAAAGCTTTTAAATACACTTTACACATGGTTTTTATAATAATAATGCTTTTTTTCCTCTATATTATATAAATTTAAACCCAAAATTCTTGAATAGCAACGAAATCCGATAAATTAATTTTTGGTGAACTGTCAAAGTGATTTCTACGGCAGGGTTGCCAAATCTCACACAACATATAAATTTTTTCGGACAAAATTAAGAATTAATCTAGAATATATGGTATATCTTACTATTTAATTATTAAATTCGAGGTTGTTATCGTTATTGTTGTTATTATTATTAAATTAGTTAATTATATTTAGTTGTTAAGAATAGTTATTATGAGTAAATTTACTATTTATTTAAGTTTTTATTATAAATTAAATTAAAAATTTTTTTTTAATTATTCAATATTATTATTATTATTAACGTTATTATTATTAATATTATTATTGTATTTTCTTATATATTTCATATATATATGTATATATATATATATATATTGCAGACTGGCTTCGGCGATGTGTTATCTTCAGTGTCTTTGCTATTATTGATCTGTTTCACCAGTATGTTCTTCTAGAATATGGGAGGTTTCTTTGATAGAGGTACCTACTGTATTATCTGCATATTGCGTGTATTGGCCAGCTACCTGTTTCCAGTGGTGTGCAAGACTTTTAAGAACCTCATTGTCTTGGTTGGTATTGTCTTGAGCAGGTATTTGTTAGGTTTTACCTTAAGTTCAAGAAAATCCGTTATCCTTGATCGTTATTCTTTTGTGCCCTTTCATATGGTATGGATTTCATTAGATTTATTACATACAAAGGAAGATATTTGCATTTTTACCTTGGGGTCGGAAAGCTTCCAAGCTAAGGGAGTCCGACAAAAAATGTCTGGATTTCGTACCTATATTATCAATTTTCTGTCTGGTGAAAAATTCAGGTATTGTTTATTGGTTTCAAATTCATTCTATCCATTATATTTAAATACATAGTACCTTAAAATTCAACACACTACAGATTATGACATTCATATTCATCTACCAAATGTAAAATATTTGCATTTTGGATCATTATTCATACAAATAAAAGTTTTCAATACAAGCACAGCCACAAATGATTTGGAAATATAAAGAATAGACAACCCTTGCAAGGATTAAACTACGTCATCTAACGCGAAATCATGCGCATGGCGTAATCTGTATTTCTATCATTCTTGGAAATGGTTCATTCGATTTAAACTATCCAACACCGCAATTGGCACACAGGGAGGATTTTCTATACATAAATCATTCGTTTAAGATTCGCTTTTCGAGAACGTTCATAAAGAAATGTGCTATAAATGAAGACTGACAACTTGGGCTGCCAGATAAAATTATATAAAATATATAAATTATTTTTCTAATTTTTTGACCTATTTTTATATTAATAACACTAATTATTTAAGCTTAAGGTCTTTTCAATATATTTAATATTTATTTTGATTCGATATTTCGCTACTCCTTTGTGAGCTTTTTCAGGAAAATTGGTTTTTGTTTATAATGAAAAATAATTTTTTTAAAATTCACAATATAGGAAAAGTTTGTGTCAATGAAAATTCAAAATAAAAATATTAACAGCCATATTCATAAAAATATTAAAAGTTATATTCATAAAAATATATTCTGGATTTGAAATAGGTATAAATATTCGATTTTGTATTGAAGTTTGTTTTTGAACCAAATCCAAAATAAATTTTTACGAATATGTTACATATAATAAAATATTTAAAAACAATAATTACAATAATAATAATAATAATAAAAGTCTTTTGTTTATATCTTTTTAATAATAACCTATATGTTTATAGTTCTAACAATTTTTGTTCTGTCTCTAAATGTAATTCTATGTATAAAAATAAAAACTGCAAATACAATTATAATATATTTAATTTCTTATTAACTAAATGTCTATAATTTTGAGCAACATTTGCTGTATCTGCCTTAAAATTAATTCTGTTGGTAATTGGTGTATTAATTATATGTAACATTTCTAACATATATCTACGTTTATAATTATTTTCAGTGTCCAATACTGATACATTCTCAAAGTTAGGATAGTGATTCAATCTAGAACAGTGCGAAGATAATGCAATTTTTTGAGAATTTATATCCCTATATTTTTGATCAGACCTGTGTCCTGCAATCCTAGTCTTTAATTTATTTTTAGTTGTACCTATATATATCTTATCACAATCCTCATTGTCATTCCCACCACAAGGTATCTTATGAATTAAATTAGACATATCCAATTTCTGTATCCTATCTTTAGTCTTACTAAACAATCTGTTTAAAGTGTTATATGTCCTATAAGCAACTGTATATTTCCCTGAATCATATATCTCCGACTTTCTCAAACGTTCAGCTATTCCAGGTACATAAGTAAGTAATTTGTATGTCCTAGTATTATCTGTATTGTTAATATTATCTATACTCCTAAATCTGTGTTGATTAATTAATCTATAAATTAGCCAAACTGGAAAATCATTGTCCTTAAGTATATTCATAATCTTCCTCTTATTATAAAAATGAAATTGTCTGTCACTAATATTTAATACCTTTTCTATCAAATTCCTGGCAGTGTTGATAATAATGCTCCTGTTATGTTTAGAGTAGTAATTAATAATCCTACCCGATGATGTTGGTTTCTGGTACCAATCCATTATTAAATTATTACCCTTTCTAATTACTACAGTATCCAAATAAGAAATTCTGAAATTATACTCTTTCTCCATTGTAAATTTTATACTATCATTACAGTTATTCAATGTCTCCAACATATTATGTTAAAGATAGACTAAAGATAGGATACAGAAATTGGATATGTCTAATTTAATTTATAAGATACCTTGTGGTGGGAATGACAATGAGGATTGTGATAAGATATATATAGGTACAACTAAAAATAAATTAAAGACTAGGATTGCAGGACACAGGTCTGATCAAAAATATAAGGATATAAATTCTCAAAAAACAGCATTATCTTCGCACTGTTCTAGATTGAATCACTATCCTAACTTTGAGAATGAAAATGTAAATGTTGCTCAAAATTATAGACATTTAGTTAATAAGAGATTAAATATATTATAATTGTATTTGCAGTTTTTATTTTTATACATAGAATTACATTTAGAGACAGAACAAAAATTGTTAGAACTATAAACATATAGGTTATTATTAAAAAGATATAAACAAAAGACTTTTATTATTATTATTATTATTGTAATTATTGTTTTTAAATATTTTATTATATGTAACATATTCGTAAAAATGTATTTTGGATTTGGTTCAAAAATAAATTTCAATACAAAATCGAATATTTATACCTATTTCAAATCCAGAATATATTTTTATGAATCTGACTTTTAATATTTTTATGAATATGGCTGTTAATATTTTTATTTTAAACTTTCATTGACACAAACTTTTCCTATATTGTGAATTTTAAAAAAATATTTTTTCATTATAAACAAAAACCAATTTTCCTGAAGAAGCTACACAAAGGAGTAGCGAAATATCGAATCGAAATAAATATTAAATATATTGAAAAGACCTTAAGCTTAACTAATTAGTGTTATTAATAAAATATATAAAAATAATTCATTTCTGTTTTGAAAAATCGTAAGAAAATCAGACAATTCAAAATGTATATTAAATAAATTTTTTATATTTATTAAGAAGTAATCAAAAATGAAGTAACAAATCATCTCCATAGTGTATTAATTTAAGAGGAAAGATATACATATATACACAAGCTATGTTTACATATCGTACTTGTGCAACATTAAATCAAAGTTTTTAATATAAAAGTAAAAAACATTTTCTTTATAAAGAATTTGGTCAGCTTTAGGCTCGTCGAATAAATTTAAAAAAAAACACGATTTTCTTTTCATTGATTATATTGTTATATTTTAGTGAAATTGCTTCTGTACTTAATTGATTTAATCATACTTGGCTCATTTACAAAATGCTTATTTTCTTCGATGTCGTCTACTTAACATGAGGAATATGGCATATTTCGGCTGCTGCAAAAAATCGTTATTTTTAAGGAAAAAATCGTCAAATCGTCAGTTTGCTATTTTCGGGATTTTATTTAACGATGATTTCAACGTGTGATGAATCAAGAAAAAAAAGTGATTTTTGTCATTCTCTGCTACATATGCGCATTGTTCTTTACTTTGAGCTCCTTTTCCGTTACCCTATTTTGCGGTTTGCTTTTGCTTTCTTTAAGAATAAGTTTTTATTACGCGATAATTACCATTTCTAAACAAAATACATATGTATGTATGTACGTATATCGTAAAAACCATAAACAATGACTTTCTTTGTAACATTACAATTTTAATGACAATAATTTCTCATCTATCAAAAATAAACTTCCTTCATTTCACTTTTTCTTTAACCAAAGTTTCAAATAAATTGCGTTGCATGTCATCAAAGCATTAGATTTCAATAGATTTCGTTATTGTTCATTATTTGTCTCCGAAATACCAGCTTGCGTTTATGAATCCCCACAAACATACTTATTTTAATGTATGTAAGTACATTAGACCGTACTTCAAAAAAAAATTTCCCCGTACACCCTCTAATAAAACGTATTTTTGGACAGTAATTTAAAAAAAAAAAATTCCTTTTGGACGAAGCATGGAAAAAGTACGCAATATTTTCGATGAAGCGACGGAGGGGCTGTTGAGCGTCTTTCGGCAAGAGACGAATCCAAGATATGTATTGTAAAACGTGGCGACTTCGGTGATTAGATTAGAGATCACTTTAGTATCAAGCCATTGACATGAATGTTTCCCGTGATTGGAAATAGCATTTGTATTTGTGTGGAAGCGAATGGGATAGGGAAGTAAGAAGCGTATATAAATACACTCGATTTCGTTACATCATACTTAGTTCTAGCTCAGACTACAAATATCAACTGATCTGCAAGAATTATCGAATTACTTCGTTAGCAAAACTTTATTATTTTTTTGGATGGTAGAAACAGAGATCTGGTATATGAATACTAGATTGATGCACAATATTGGGCTTCTCGAGACAAAAACATTGATAAGATCGGACTGCAAATGCCAAAGATATAATGAAAAGTTAAAAGTCGACCCCTGCTTTTGCCCAAAAAAAAATATTTTTTTTTAAATTACTGGCCAAAAATACGTTATATTAGGGGGTGTACGGAGCACTTCTCTTGCCTGTAAGATGGTACGGTCTAATGTAGGTTTGTACGAGTATTTTGTAGATAAGCAATGTGTTCATAACGAAGTAAAAATAACCCAGATAAGAGTATCATGTGTATATACTTCCCAAAACTATATAAAATAACTACTACAAACACGAAAACAAATAAAGAAACGTAAACAATAACATGTAAGAGAGTCTCTTAAAGTAACTTATGCTCAGGTAATTTTTCTCCAATTTTTTTTGTTGATTTTACGTCACACAGAGAGTTGATTCTTTGTCAATTGTCTTGCCTATGGTAACAGGCAATAAACTAATTAAGTATTTATGTAAGTAGTCAATAGAGGAAGGAAATAGCAGTCATTAGCGTCAGTCATTACATTTAGTCGATAGAAAAAATATATTAGGTATAGAATTTTCTAGATTTTTAAGAAAAAATTAGGGCATTTGTAACAAATATGTATGTATGTATGTTCACTGAACCAATGTCAACTTCCATAAAGCCACCTGATGAAAAGTAAAAATAGTGGTATGAAGCATTGCATCCATAACTATGAACATACACATGTACGTATGTATATGGAGTGGAATGCAGAATAAAAGTAACAAATTTCTAAGGCGTGAAGGCATGCGTAATTTTCTATTTTCGAAAATATGTATATGTATGTACGAGTATGTATGTGTTCACCAGTGTTACCATATGAAAAGATTTATGATATTTTCAAAAGTTTTTTTTATTTTAAAAAAACACTTTTTTAAATATGATATTCAGCTGCTGGTAAAAGTATTCTCAATCAGCGAAATTCTTCCAAATGTCATTGATTCGAATAACATCCAACAAATTGATGACGAATAGCGAGAATTGCGGCACTTCAAGTTTAAAGAACAAAATTTATTGGGTGAAGAAAATATGAAATATTTGATAATGTCATTTTGAATGCAAATCGTTTCGATGGCGGACCCTCCCCGATAGCAAAAGCTAACGTTGAAAGAATTTTTAGATAGTTTAGATAAGAATAATTAGATACTCCAACACCACTCAGTGTGTGGTATTCTAAGCGCTTTTCGAAAAAATCTGATCGAAGATACGGAAATTTTGAACAATCAAAAAAAATTAATATAACATTTACTAAACAAATCTATAATATTACTGCCAGTAAAAAATATTTACAAAAATAATATATGTCAATAAATATTTTAACAGAATTTGATTTAAAAAAAAATATTTATTCAATAAAAAAAAAGATTTTTAATAGGAAAATAAAATTATTTTGATCGATGTGAAGTTATTTGAAAAAGAAAATTTGGAAACACTGGGCTACACTAATAATTTCATACCTGTATCCAAACGTCTGTCTGTATATGAAAGAGTATCTTAAGTAGACTTAAGATCTTAAATTATGTAAATATGAAAATTGTATTAACTTCTAATAAATCATTTATTAAAAGGCATATTAACATATTCTTGTATTAGTATATTAATACAGGCTTCTTAACGCACGGCTATGATGATGATCTTGTAGTGTGCATGCAAGAAGACCCAAATCTGATGGTGGGTGGTATGCTGACGGCTTGTAACGCTAACCTAGATACTATATTAGTCCGCAGCTTACACCTTACAGTATCTTCAAAGACCAAATACGTTCTCTGTGGATTAAGGTCACTAAGCAACACAACCTGAACGCTTTTAAATGCTTATTTGGAAAAGGAAAAAAAACCATAAGTAAACAAAAAAATTGTAATAAATTTAACAAAATTTAAAAAGTAATCAAATACAGTAGAAACACGATTCTTGATCGCAAGATTCGTTTAACGCACTTGTAAAATTTTAAGTACTTATACACATTATTGTAATGTAATATTAAAGATAACTTCGGTTCGCGTTTGTTTTGTTCAGACTTGTTACTCAGTACTGCGCTGCCTCTAAAGCTTTGAAGCGTCATAGCATGCGCTAAGGAAGCATTGTTTTCTGGTCTGACCTAATAGGCTTGCATATGATCTGGCGAGATCGGCACCCATCTTGGGGATGAAAACGTGGACAACTTCTGCGGGTTCCCTCTCTCATCTTGCTGGAAACCGTTGGATGAATACTTTCTGGCAGAAGCTCGGAGCAGGTTGCTCAATGACCGGGCTTGCGCAAACACAAGAACACTGTGGCCTCGATTTTATGTCACGAGATCTGGGACATTGGCCCTTTGCGACTCATGGCAGGCGCATTGGTGTGTCATACAACGACTCTGGTTGCAATGACAAGGAGGAGGGGAGTGTGCCTGATTTCCTCTGGAAATGTTCTGCACTTGGCGACCTACGCTTACGGATGTTTGGGTCTGCGTCGTTCGGCACCCTATCGAAGTTGTCTGAAGTGAGGTTGAAGGAGCTGAGCGGATTTTTCAGTGCAGCCGCTAGTTATCACATTACTGCTGGCGCCCTTCTTTCTTCTAACCTCATCTATTCTATTCTCTTTGTTTCTTTCTTCTTCTCTCTACCGGTAACACAATGTAACCATGCGAAGAATTGGGTACAAGCGCGTTTATTTTTCACCTTCGATCTGCCACCCCAACACATCGGGGGTGAAAATGTTAAACTATTGAAAGTACGTAATAAGTAATATTTTCGTGGCGGAAGAATGGAGGTTTGCATGTACAAAGTGTTTGCAAGAATCGACTTTCAATTGATTTTTTTTATGTTAAAGATAGTTGCTTTAAGAATTATCAACGATAAACTTCTTAACTGTCAAAAATGGCTATGTAAACAACATGGTTTATGAAATTCGTTTATGTCTTCAAACTGGTTTAAGAAACACCAATATCAATTAGTGACACTAGTGTAATCTGCCTGTCGATATTAGCAAATTCCAATCGACATTGAATGCCGCAATTTCAATCTTCGGTAGGCTTTAAAAATTCAAGCATGTTTTGCAGTTGTTAGAAAATAGAATGGTTTGCTACCTGCCAGAATGTTTGTTTCTATGTTGGTTTTGCTACTTTGTCAAAAATTGCTGTTAATTTGATTAGCCTTACTGGGATATGCTGTTAACTTTGCTTGCTTTGCCATAAAAACAAACGATCTAGTTTATTTACAGACTTGTTTTAAATTTCGTATTGAATTTTGGGTAAAAATATTTAAAAGAAATAGTTTTCTTGCACCACTATTAAGAAAAAGATATAAAAAGTCTAATTATTGTTGTGTATGTGCGCGCAAGTTTTTTAATTGAATTCTTCTACCACTCAAAAAAAATATGAAATGGCATATTGTGGTTTTGGCCATATTTGGTTGAATTGTCAGGTCGTTTAAATGCTGCTGTAAGCTGTCAATTTTTATGAGCTTGAAACTCAATAAATAAAATTAACTAGATGACTTTTAAAATTTAAATGCAAAGTGCATGAAATGCTCTACTTACTTACAGACATACATAACCACACATACATAGATACATACATACATATTTATATACATTAGGTATATAACGGTGCCGATGGCTGAGGTAGTGAGGACGTCGACTATAAAACCAAAAGTCCTGGGTTCGAACCCTGTTTCGACTAAGTCATGAAAACATTCCGCATTTTTTCTGATGTGCATTAGTGTGTCTTTGTGTCAGTTGTTGTCTGAAGGTTTCAGTGGCATAGTCACTGGTCACTGAACAGCACCGGGTTCAGCTGATAGATACTAATCCATAAGTAACAACAGAGCGGCATCCTTCGTCGGTATTGTATAGCATCATCGGTGAAGTAAAATACGTATTTTTACGTACGTAATGAAAGTAACGTTGGAATTCTAGAGTTATTCTGGCACTTTTCCCTTCTATACTTATTCCTGAATATCGATTGCAATTATGTATATTCTATATATAAAAATTTGTAGGTGATGTTTGGAGCGAAGTCTAGTTTTCTGATAATACTTTCATCAAAAATAATATCGCCCACTATAAAACTCATGGCCCGGCTTTAGAGTAGCAAGTGAATGTTTTCTCAGACATTGCTTCAAAAAACCATTAGCTATTCAGGAAGTACAGCGAGTAAACTTGCCCAGAGCATGTATTTAAAATTATGCAAGACATTTTGCCATCCTGCATATCATTACATACTTTAAATTTAAAATTTATTTAGAATTAGTGATATTTATTTCAACTACAATTATTACAAATGAATGAATGAATGAAAATTTGGTTGTGTTTAAGTGTTGTGTGGCATTGTTTTAAATTTTATGTATTGAAAACATTTATTTTTCTATACGTATTTAAAAGAAGCTTTTAAATATAAAAATTTGAATTCTTAAATATTGCATGTTATTTCACTCCTTTTTTTTCATAATTTTTTTAGATAATCGTAATCTTATAAATTTGATCCTTTTTTGCATGTGCCACTTCATTTGATGTACGGGAGCGCACGCTTCATATAGCCAGAAAGCAGAAAGTGGGTATATGGGTCGGAACTCGGAAGGATGGGAGGGGAGGTAAAACATAGATAGGCCTGCATCTAGATCAAAGTCAGACAAAATGCCGCCCATGGGCGCCTTGTTATTCTCTTATTTATACGTAGTTAAACACACATATTGTAGAGAATTAAACGAAAATAATCATTCTGGGTTGAGCATTCAAAGAATCAGACTGTGTTGCTTAAAATCAGCAAAAAATTTTGTTCTCTTATATAAACAAACTGGATGAAAATATGTTTAATGGGCAATATGAACTAAACTTATTTTCAGATAAATATTTGGCAAACTAAAATATTTGGTTTCTTAAAACGCATGAAAAATATAACATGAAAAGTCATTCCACGCGCATGCAATTTCCATTATTTAATTACAACTATCGTTTTTATGACTGTAAAACAATATCACAAATCACATCAAAATCACGAAGTTAAAGCAAAACTAATTAATGAGGGAAGGTCTACTTTTACCCCTTGCTAGTGAAGTAGGGTTCTGGAGACATATTTCTGCAGATATATTTATGTAATAGGCAAACAAATTACATTTGCAATTATATTTAATATTTGTATTGAACAATTTATGTTTACATATATTTTTTACATTTTCTTTATTGAAACAAAAGTCTAATTCTTTTGACAGATATCCAATTTAAAATCTTATTATGCATAAAAGGTAGCCCATCTGAAATAAATATTGCAGATGATTTTTTAACTTTTTTCCATTTCCATATATAAATTAATTTTCTTTTTAAATTGGTATATGAGACACAATTCTGCTCTGGCAATACCGGTTCTTGTTCAGAAAGAGAATATATGTAACACATTTTTTTTTTGTTATCTTGGTCCAGCACTTGGACCTCTACGTATGCGGTGCATTGTGTACGATTGTCAACACTTCAAAGTTGTACAGTTATGCTCAATATTACAATTTTATATAACCTAATAAATAGAAATGTATGTTCAGATTTTTTAATAAGTAGTTTATCATTTAATATTCCCGACGTACTGTGCGCTGCTATACTTTTTTTATCTTGGACCAGCACTCAGGAAATGACCCCTACGTATGCGGTGCATTGTGTTAGAACTAGAGGTAAGGGATAGTATGAGAAATGACAGAAGGTGAAGCTTCACTATCTTACAACACAGCTTTTTGCGCGTTTATTGTTTCTATAGCAGTGTTGTAGCGTCTCTAATGTTAAGGAGACATATTAAATTTTTAAGCTTCGTTTTTAGTAGGCATTTTTTAGTAATTATTTTACTTCGCCGGGGCCTGTAGATTGGATTCATCTGAAGCCGTTACTGTTCAGTGACCAGTGACTATGCCTTCGCCACTGAAACTTTGCGACAACAACTGACACAAAGCCATCAGAAAAAATGCGGGATGTTTTTATGAGTCTGAAACTGCGGTTGCACCCAAGAAAATTTTTCGTTTTGTAGTCAACGTGCAGACTACTTCGACCATCGCCACCCACAACCCATACAATCGCCATACAACCAAAAAATGTAATATTATAGGTTTGCCTACCTCTGATCTAGATGGACATTTTCATATTTATTTTTTTAAAGAATAGACCACGACGGGTGGTAGGGGCAACGTCTGCGTCACGGAAACTAACTAATCGATTTTAATAAAGGCCAGACAAGGCATATAAAGAAAACTATTGTAACAGCTACAGCAACGCGTGGCGGAGTCAGTTAGTATGTAATAAAATTTTATGAAATATTTCTTTTTTAAATTTTTCAATGTGGAAGAAAATTTGATTTTTGATTGCATACGGATGGGATACTTCACTTATCTTGAGTTTGGAGCAATAAATAAGTATCTAGTTATATGAAGAAGGACGTGTATAAAAATGCGAGTTTCTTTTAAAAAATTCTGATAAAAAGTAATTGCGTTTGGGGTGTAAATTTTATACTTTTTTATGATCTATTCGACGATGCTGCCATTTTTCCTATTTGTAAAAATTATAAAAAGTTATATGTCTAATGAACATAGGAGTATCATATAATTAATTTAGTTTTTAAGCCAATATTATAGTGTTGTAATGAATTGATATCATTGACTTGCATTGTCAATTTTTTTTTATCTGGGACCATCACTCAATCCACAATCACATCAGAACGCCCTCCTTCGTCGGTATTGTGTAGCACCGGCGAAGTAAAATAATAATAAAAATGGCTACTAAACCGAAGCTTCAGCACTGCTACGAGTATAAAAACAAAAATAACGTGCGAAAGCAGAGCTGCAAAATACTTAATTAAGCTTCACCTCCTGCCGTTCTCCTACTATCCCTTTCAAATAATTCCCAGCACAATGCTTCGCATGTGTAGGAGTCATCTCCTGAGTGCCGGTCCTAGATAAAAAAAAAAAAAAATAAAGTGACCAGTGACTATGCCTTCGCCACGGAAACCTTCCGACAACAACTGACACACAAAGACACACTAATGCACATCAGAAAAATGCGAGATGTTTATTTTTATTTTAAAATTTTAGTCTGAAACTGGGGTTGAACCCAGGTCTGTTTTTGGTTTTGTAGTCAACGTGCGAACTACCATCCATCGTGTCATCGCCACCCTGATAACATGATTAATTAGGCTTCATTAGCAAACACATTTTTGCAAAGCTATATTTAAACAGAATATGCAAAAAAAAAGTTTTTTTACTCTTTTCAAGGTGCTTTCTTATCACTAATAATATCAAATAGCACTTTAAAACGCTTTGATGGTTTGTTTACGTTCACAATTTATGCGTGTGGCAACGCGATAACAATGTTTCTGCTTTAGGAAAATGGCGGCATTGTTTGATTTTGAGTACTATTCAAGCTAAGCAATGCAAACTTCCAGACGTTTTATTTTCGCAAGAATACAATCATTTTAAATAAACACCAACTAAACAAATAATTGTAAAAATAAAATTAAACTAAAAAATATCTAGAGATAATTTTTTATTTTTCTGCCACTACTTTTATGATTCAGATAACAGTTGCAGTTGCTGTTAAAACATTCAGACTTTGAGGAAACTAATATTTTTTTTCAAATTAATTGGAAAAAAATTAAAAAAAAAATTTAATTAAAAAATTTAATTAAAATTAAAAAATTTATAGTACGAGTAGTATACAATATTCCTAATAATATATATGAGACAAGGTATAATCAAAGTATGTTATTTTTGCAACCGAAAACATTGTCTGAAAAAGTACTCCCTACAAACATACATAAGTAAGTTATATTTGTAATCGCTTCATCCAAAGATATGCATATCCAATAAAGTTTTCAAATAGTTTCCAATTGGCCTTATCGTATTTCCGTAGAATTTCAAATGTCAAGAATTTAGGTTCTTCATTGATTTCATAAACGTAGAATTTGATGTGAATAACTCGTCTTCAGAAAGTAGATTTTAACATTCTCGCAAATCCAGGCATTACTAAAAATCCAAAGTTTTGTAACATAACGTTATAGGAAGTTTGATTTTAATCGCTGGCGGTCGATTCTAACTATTTTCCTTTCTGAACAAAAATGTTGCCCTTTCGCTGGATAACATTTTCTACAGTTGACCCATACCTTTAAAAAGTGATACATTTTTTACTGCCACAATGGTACACAATATTTGAGATTTAACATTAATGTATACTTTTTTTTTTTTTTTATCTAGGACCAGCACTCAGATGACTCCTACACATGCGAAGCATTGTGCTGGAACTATAGGAAAGGGATAGTAGAAGAAACGACAGGAGGTGAAGCTTAATTAATTATTTTTTTGCAGCTCTGCTTTCGCACGTTCTTTGTTTATACTCGTAGCAGTGCTGAAGCTTCTTTAGTAGCCATTTTTATTATTATTTTACTTCGCCGGTGGTACACAAACCGACGAAGGAGGGCGTTCTGATGTGATTGTGGATTGCTATCAGCTGAAGCCGGTATTGTTCAGTGACCAGTGACTATGCCTTCGCCACTGAAACCTTCCGACAACAACTGACACACAAAGACACACTAATGCAACATCAGAAAAATGCGAGATGTTTATTTTTATTTTAAAATTTTTGGTCTGAAACTGGGGTTAAACCCAGGTCTGTTTTTGGATTCGTAGTTAACGTGCAGACTACCATCCATCGTGCCATCGCCACCCTCTTTCACTGTTTCTACGGTTTTTAGCACCATTTTATCAATAAAAATCGTCAGCTACATTGTTTTATAATCAGCTGCTATTACCTAGAACAAACTGCTAAAAGTCTAAACCAAAAATGTATCAAAAAAGTTTACATTAAAATAAATAATAAATTAAACAGAATCTTCCTCTAACAAAAGTCTGATAGACTCTAGTCAAAGTGAAGGGTATATTAATTTTCATAATTCTTATTTGTATAAAAAAGTACTTAACAAAGATGTAAAAAAGGTTAGTACATCACCCCGACTTGAGAGTAGAGGGTCAAATATGTTGCATATTTTGCCAGTTATTTGTGCAACATATTTAGAAAGGAACGAAATAGCTTTTTTTATGTTACATATTTTTTAGAATGGAACAAAAATAGTAACGAAATGTAGCATATATGTATGTATGTAACATTTTTGCCAGAAAAGAAAACACCATTAGATGTCGTGAGATAATGGACCGATTCGCTTCAGTATATTCCGTAAATAACATGTTCCAAAAATTGGTTTTTCTTAATAAATTTTAAACTACCAAGCCAATCAAGTTCAATCTAATCAGTTCTAAACAGCTCTTAACCTCAGAACGTCGTCGATTGCAGCCAATTTGACTAAAAAAAACTTTAAGAAAATATCAGAAAATTGCAAAAACATGCCTGAGGAACGAAAGAAATTATAATGGAAGAAACAAAAATATTGTAATAAAATAAGAATTATTAGTTGCTGTATTAAGCCTTTTGTTTTCGGTAGAGCAAAGCCGACACATTTGCTCTCCTATAAATTCACTTTTGGTAATTGAGCTAAGGAAAAAACCATGCACTGCGATTAACTTTGCTATAATATCACATAAATCTTCTTTTTCCCAAAACAACTATCTAAAGAAGTCTGAAACTGTTTCTTTTTCTTGCTTCTGACTGTTGACCAAAGGATTCTTGGTGGCGAAACTTCAAATGGCGCGATAATCCTCTGTTACATTGTCTTTTACATGAAATTATTACACAAATATCGATGTTTCTTCATGTTTCCTTTTAAAGTACCTCCATACAATTGATGTCTCCATCCAGACTAAGCATATTAAACACACAATTTTACATCTTATGGTTATGGTTGCTATTTAAATTTAAAAATTTTAAAATAAAAAAGACGCTTCATTTACTTTTGGTCTTAAATGGCAATCGCTCTGTAGTGATATCAATCAGAATCTCACTCATTTAGTACCATGAAAAAAGTTACTGAATATAAATTTTTAGTGTTTTAGAGAATTCCCGGGTGAAATTCCCGAAAAAGTGGCAAAGCAAAATAACCGAATGCTGCACGAATTCTGTGTATCAGCAGAATTTATTATTAATATATTATTATTAATAGTTCAATAGTTGCAACGTAGGATGCGTTTCGTTGTTCTATCGTTACTATAGTGGAATGTGTTCTAATGAAATCAGGGAACTTGTTCCCGAAACCCGATCATTCATGCGCACACCGCATTCATCATTAAGAGCGCATTCAGTTGTAGTCAATTTGCCCGCGAATCGCACTATGCATTACAGGGGTAATTCGTTTTTTGACCGAACAGCACGTATGTGGAATAGACTACCCGTATTTTTAGTTTTGTAAAATTTGTATAATAACTTTTTGGTGTTTTTTTTAATGATTAGGAATAGGAACAAATGCTTCTTCCGAAAAAGTTCAACCGAATGGAGGTGGATGAATTAATACACATTTTTTATAAAATATATGCATAAATAGTTTATCAATTTAGCTGCATTCTATTTTGAAATGAAATTCATTTGCAATCACTTCAGTTTAAATTTTGTTCTGCAATCTACTTTTTACATTTGAATTTCAGTATTGAATACAAAAAGTAAGGCTTACAACCCATTTACATTGGCATGAAATCTATCTCAAAATCTAAACGGTTTACACCACACTTTTCTAATATTCAGCTAGATTTCACTATATTATACACATTTTTCAGTATAGTCTTTGACATTTGGTTTTACCAAACGCTCTCACATTAATATACATATCAAGATATACTAGGTGGTCTCGCAAGGCCAGCTGACTGTGTGCGTACAGCTCTCAAATTACACGCAAATCTTGTCAATTTACACGCATACTATGAAATGTTTTGTACATTTGTTTGCACACGTTTATAACTAGCCAAATCAAATTTTTTCATCCATTATATGATATTCTACCGCTCTAAACAACTACAACACTTGTTGTAGTTCCGCCCCTAGCTATTAATCATTCTACCATGATATATACATAAACGGCTGTATTTCTTAGTACAATTTGGGAAAAAAACATGGTTGCATTACTAAGTACTGAGCAGAGTTTACTCAAAATCTAGTGGCGAAGTAAATTTCGTTTTGTATGGGAAATCTAGTGGAAAACAACTAGATTTTGCTCAAAGTCTCGTAAATACTATGTTTCATGCCAATGTAAATGGTCTATTATATTTCTCATTTTAAATTTTATGATTATGAGAAGCTATTCTTTTCCAGAACATCAAAAATTAAAAGTGTATTTTTAAAATTTCTATTTCACTACTTTCTGGAACATGTCTCAGAGTTGACCTAAAAACAGCGTAATTTGATATAAGTATAGAAATGCACACACAAATATGTAAATAAAAATCTAACTTTAAGAAAGAATCATTAAATATTTCTGCAGATGCGAGGTAAACTATAGCAATTTAGAAATTTCACAGGAGACCGCAAAACCATATTGAAAATGATAAGTGCTTCAATCTGTGTACTCAAAATTTGGCGAATTTTTTATTATTTATTTACTTTTTTTCCATGAAATGCTTAATAAATTTACGTCATATAGTTTTAGCTTTTTTTAATAAGTGTGTGTTCTTTGCCTGTCACGATGGTATCGATACTATTCAATCCGCTTTTCAATATCTGGAAAACTACATTAAATTGGAGATATTGGCCTCCAACAGTATAAAAAAAAGTATTTTGAAAAAAATTTGACTTGGTATAGTTTACCTCCATAGTTTTAAACAATTTTGCAAATTTATCCTTTTGTAGTCAATTTTTTGTTTCAAATATATCCTTTTTTTCATCTGTGGGGTTGGCAATGGTGGTCTTGACAGATGTTAATATCCCAAAAAAAAAGAGTATACACAATAATAAAAACTAAAGAGAGAGAGAGAGAGAGAGACAGAGAGAGAGCTAAAGATGGCAACTGCACAGTGTAGCCAGATTCAACAATAACAAAAGCACAATCACGTTTGAGTAAGAGCTTAAAAAAAGCTAAAAAAAATGAAATTTTAAATCAAAAATAGATCTTTGATCTCTGTCGGATATTCTTCATAATTTAAATAACACATACATAGGTATGCATGTGTAAATTCCATTTAAAATATATTTGTTACTATATATTTTCTTATTTCCTTCTAGGTTCTACGTTCGATTCTTAAGGGTGCTTTACATTGTCCCACAAGTCGTACGACATGCCAAAGTTTTGTGTAGAAGAGCACAAGTCGGATCGTCTAAACGTAATATGTAATGAAACTATAAGATTTTGAGAGAAAATACGGATGAAAATTTGACAGTCGTATGGCTCTCTTGATTTTTTAAAATTTTTCAAAAAGCAACACACACCATTAGATCAGGGATGCATTTTTATGTAAACAAATGTGAGAAAGCCAGGGAGGGAAAACTGGTTTCATAAATTTATACCAATTATAAAATCAAAATGTACAGCACTATTTTATAAAAATATACGTATATTTTCTAAAAGCACACTAAAAATTTTTACCACGAAAATAACATATTCGAAAGTTATAAAAATATTTCTCAAGGTTATTAAAAAAAAAATTCAATTGCACCAGAACTCCATCCCTGCGGAAACAAGCAAACAGCTGTAGTTAAATTAAATGAAAATGATTTCATCTTACTTGATTTTATCCATACCAATGGTGTAAAAGCCAGAAAACAACAATTCGATTTTTACTCTCTTTTTTTGAAATACGTATGGAATTTCATTTTATTTTCTCTCTCATTTTACGTACGACAAATCTTATCGTCTAAAGCACCCTTTAGCAGAGACTCTGTTGTATTTCACTACAACAAGTGAACGTTTCTTCACCGCACGTATTACAATGGAACCATAATGAGTTGGGGCCATGTGAGTAGCACCCTATCTATCTAACGTGAGTAAAAATTAATTACGATTCTTTATTTATGTTTGTTGTTTGGTTAGGCTAGCTTAATACATTTTGCATTTCGTTTGTGCGAATGCCTAGTCATCAGTAGAGTTTCAATCAAATTTTTTTCTATAAAAAGTCTCAAAAAAATATTTGGAATTTACCGAATTCAAGGGTCTTAAAGTTCGAATTTTTTCTTTTAGGAATTTCTTTCTTCAAGGAACTAATTCCATATTAACGATAAGTGGAAACACTTTATATGTAATAAACAGGAGACCAAATGTTTCGAAATTTCGTGAAATTATTTTTTTTCAAGAATTTTATTGTGTTGTATGATCAGCGTTACCATATATTTAAAAAAAACTTTTTATTTAAAAAAAAAACTTAATTTTTAAACAATAAACTTTTTCTCACAAAAGTGTCCAAATAATGAAAAAAAACACAAAAATATATTTTTTGAATTCATTTTTATCGAAAATTAGATAAACAAAACAAACAAAAAAAGTTAAGCAACAACTACAATCTTATTCGTCACACGATTTTGAGTAGTTCCTCATTTTGTTTTCTTTTATTAGAGCCTCCGATGTGTTTGTAGGTTATTCTGCGCTATTTTCTCCACTTGCATTACTGATTAAACCTAATAACACAAAATAATTATTTAAAACTAAAAATATTCCATTATCCTAACCGTTCCTCTTTATATATTATCCATGCTTTTTGGAAATAGAAAACTTTATAGAAAGCAATGGACATAAAAACCACAGAATATACATACAGAATACCCACAAGTGACAGTTGAAAAAGCCCCAAATCAGGTTTTGCACAAGTGTCGTGAGAGTGAATAAAATGATAGCATAAGCAATGTATTAAAAGCAATGGTTATACCTATACTTTTAAAAACAGATGTTTTGCAATGTAAAATAAATTTTGAGTAGCAAAATGTGTGAATTTTTTGGGAAAAATTTGTTTTTTAGTTAATATTTCAATTTTATGAATGAAATCTTAAATCCGCGGTTTAAAAAATATTATACAAAGTTAATGTGCAAGTGAAAGTGTTATATTATATGCGTACAACAAAAAAAGTATGTGTAATAAGTTCTAAAACTTTGACTGAAATTTCCGGCAAGAGTGGAAATGCAAGTAATGCATTAGATTATATATTATTGGATGGTTGGTTAGTTTTAAAAGCAAGATAAAATTGTTCCAAACCGATGATGCAGCAAAGCAACTTTAACTAACAAACCATGGTATGTATGTTTGTGTGCCGGCACGTTTGTCTATTGATGAATTAAAGAGTTTCGAGGTGGTGGTGAAGTTTCATGAAACATTTTACGGATATACCCAGCAATAATCTACCCAGTATTTTAACAAGGAATTTTACAATGAAGTGCGCTTTGTTAAAACCACAGAAAATGTATGTGCATTGGAATTAACTTGGGTTTTGCCACCGATGGCAAAATTGTATAAATCTAACCCTGATCTGATCACTTTCTCATCTAATTGGCTGTTATAGTGAAGGCAGTTTGTGTGCTTGTTTAAGAAAAAGGTAAGTTTATTTTCTTTTTACTGTTTATTTAATAGCTGCTAACATTTGCAAATGTTGTTTTCCTTTTAAGACTCTGGGGCTTACAACTACTAACTGGAGTGTGGATGTTTGTCAACAACTTTTGCCTACAAACAAGAATAGAGGCCACAGATTTGATTCACAAAAACCTGCTTTCAAAAATGTTTTAATTAGAGGTTTTCAAAAAACATTAAAATAAGGCATTCTTACAAACAAGTACGTAAAAAAGCATGCAATATTAAAAAACGATATGAAATAATATTTTATTTTCTAAAAGCTTCTTTTATATTTTTTTAGGTATATTCGTTTTTGTGTTTTGGAAAACATAACTTGGACGATAATACTTAAATTAAAAAGCGTAAACGATATAACACTAAAAGATATGGTTGGCGGATAACTACACACACAACTGCACATGCAAAAGTTGGTGCAGGAAAGTTTATATCATGAATGCCGTGCTGACCACATTAAACTGCCATAAAATTAAGTAGGTACTCAAACTCTAAAAATAAGTTTTTTGTTGGCTTTTTGTAAAACAATTTATTCTTTTAATTTCATTCGTAGACAAAATATGTTAAAGCTCGTACAGTGCAAGGATATCATTGCATACGCTGCAATCTTCTAAACGAGAAAGACTGCAATACGATAGTTGGAAATTTTTATCAAATCGGCCTCTGTTCTATGTATATATATGGAGGATTGTGAAATTGTGTTATTTATAATTGTATAATATAAGTATATTTGTATTAGAACGAACTATTAATATTAAAATTTTTTTTAAATTCCAATTTATGTATTCTTTCAAATAAATAATGTTAAAACGCATGTATATATGTATTTTTGTTTAACGAAACAATAAGATAATGGAATTACCCCCTTATGCAAAAACCAATTGTTCAAGGTTAATTGTTAAACCAACATAAACTCAAATGACTTAAATTTTCTTCAGCAGAAAAAACTTAACAGAAACTGCAAAAGTTAAAATGTAAATGCCGATAAAAATAAAACTTTGCATAGAAATTCGTTTCATAAAATAATTTTTTCATAAAATTGTTTTTATTTTAAATATAATTGTATATTACAGCAAATATTTTATTTTTAAGAACTGCAAATTTGTTCCGATTTCTTCTGGCTGTAGTTGCTTGCATTGCCCATCTCATCTACGATCCAAAATCCAGCACCACATATTCACGCACTCGTTTAACATATAAAACGAAAAAGAAAAGAAATTTTTTGTTATAAAATTGGAAATTGAAATAGGTAATTAAAATGGCCTAATTGTATATGTATTATGAATGAAATAAAATAAAAAGGCATATACATACATAACATATAACAATTTTTATATATATTTTGTTTATTTTTTGGTGGTCCTGAGAAGGACCAATTATATATAATGTTCATTGTGGTAATCATATACATATATTTAAAAACTTTTGGTCCAGTTTGTTTTGTCAATCACAAACCAACTGGCCCTTTCTATTTTATAAAACACAAACACATTTGGTTGCTTTTATTAATCACAAAATCAACTGGAACTTCTTTTTCTTATGCTAACAAATTTATTAGCACTAAACAATTTTGGTCCAATTGGTTTTGTGCTTAATAAACCAACGGAACGTTTGTATTTCATAACACACTAACACTTTTGGGGTAGATAATCACAAATGTTTAAAAACCTTTGGTCCAGTTGCTTTCGTCAATCACAAACCAACTGGCTTTTGCTATTTTATAAAACACAAATACACTTTGTTGTTTTTGTTAATCACAAAATCAACTGGAACTTCTTTTGCTTATAATAACATATTGTTTAGCACTAAACACATTTGTTCCAATTGGTTTTGTGCTTAATAAAATAACTGGACGTTTGTATTTTAAAGCACAGTAACACTTTTGGGGGTGGGTTTTAGAACTTGCGACACTAGCACTCAATAGAAAATGTATGACTTACCTTGCTACTCCTACTGAGCCAGTTATCCTACTTCTTATAGCTGCTTTTATTCCATAAATCCATTCTTTGGCGTCGATGTCATGTATTGCCTGAAACACAAATTTTTTATTAGGGCCTAAAATTCAATTTGATAACATGTACATATATCACCTACCTGTCTAGACTTTTCCGGAACATGTGAAGCTTATATGCTTCTGTGCACCATAAAACGCAATGTTGGCTCCTAAAAAATTTAAATATAATATAGTAAAAGCATTTAGATAATTACTTTTTAATTAAATACATATGTATGTACTTACCTTTTGGTTTTTGTTCACCGGCTTCTACATCCGCTTTTGTGTTGTTTTGCTTGTTTTCACTTTTGGTAACATGTAGACAAAATAATCTATAATATTTATGTCTACATATTACCAACTTTGGTCATGATATTGGAGGAAAATGGAAAATTATTTCCAATTTGCTCCAATATTTTACAAAAAAATTTATTTTCTGTCAACCAAAATAAAATTTCACAAGCTTCGTACGACAAAGAAAGCAACATTTTTAAAAATCTATTTGTTGTCCCTCTCGCACGAAGCTTGAGACCTGGCAGCACTAAAATGTTTGTGTCGAGTCTAGTTGTAGTTTATGATAAAAACTATAATATTTTTAATACAGCACAGTTGTATTAAACAGAGATACATGCATTTAACACAGTTGCAGTTATAAGGAGTGAAAAATTATAATATCATTTACATTACATGGTAACATCAAATAATATTTTGTTCCTATATACTGTAAATTAAAAATTAATAAACAAAATTATAAATTGAATAAATTCGAAAAAAAACTTATTTTTGAAGCTAATAGCTTGAAAACTTTTTGGCATTTTAAAAAACTTGAAATAAAAAGGGAAAACTTGACAAATGGTAACGCTGTGTATGATGTGTTCGTATGGCATCACACATTGCTATGCCAATGGCCTTATTAATGTACCAATGAACTCATAACTGTGAACGCCGCCCAACTGACACATTTTGATCTTCCTTAATACTTTCGCTTACGCTACTCTGTGTAGCTAGACAGCTAGATAGATCAAAATTTTCCAATAACTTTGTTTATCCCGACTAAGTTGAACGATTATAACGACCAAAAATATGTACAATTGTGTGAAATGTGTTTTTAGTTATTTTAAAAGGTTCTCGAGACGAAATTACCTCATTTTAGTACCTGAAATCCTTGAAAAAAAATAAAAATTTACTTTTTGCGGAATAAAATTAAAACATTTTTATGGACGACCTTGTTTTCACATGCGTTCCACAGTGAGACTTCTCAGAGTTACTTCACCTACATAATTTATTTCCTTTGATTTCATATTGATTATCTGTATTTTATTAAGAAAGCAAGAGTATCTTACATGATTTGTATATGTTTAATGTTGAAAAGTTGCAAAAGTTGCTGACAGACAGTCGTAAAGTCGTTCCTGGTGGTTTGTATACAAACCCTGCTGTGATGAAATTAATTTTTATTGGCTCTCTTGCCAGTTGTTAATGTTGTTAACAATACCATGATGTTATACTACTTAAATGTCAAAATTCAGGCTAAGAATGGCGACGAGACCAAGAGATCTTACGGAGCCAGAATATGTTCTTTTACATTTTTCTAAAAGTTTTTGTTTACACAATTGTTGTTTTAATTGTGGGTTAAAGTTACTTAAAAACATTTCCTTGAGTCTTTCATTAGTTTTTAGACTTTATTATTCTATAAATTTTAATAGTTTTCTTTACTGGTTTGAATTTAATCATGTAACAATCTGAAGAGAATCATCATCATCATGAAAGTACAATTTCTGTAAATTGTGTTTTTGTTCCCTCATGCCACAACGTATGGAGCATAATACACTCGTACGTAGGCTGTGACATGAAGTACGAGTACAATAAACAGTTTTATTTTTTGTAGGTGTAACAAATGGAATACAAAAAAATAATCATAAATAAATAAAATTATTTGTACCCTATACAGCAATCTTTATATTTATATTTTATGCGTACTTTTCTATTAGAAATTTTTTCACAAAAAGAAAAAAATTTTAAGGAAAATGAAATAATTGACTGCATGCACAATTCATGTTGTTTTCTTTTTTTCTGCTTTGCTGCTGCAAGACGTGTGTAAAATTTCTATGATTATGTTAATAATTGTAACGGTCTTTTATTATTCAAAATATGTATGTACGAGTATTGTTACTATTAATTAATAATTTGTTAGTATGGATGTATGTATGTGTGCAAATTGGAGGTCTGGCAATAATGTGTCATGACTCATAATAGTGACAACAATAGTAGAGAAGTAAAAAATTCTCTTTATACAGTTGAATACCATTAATTCGTAATCTAAGCGACCAGATATTTTTTAGAAATTGTGGGAGTTTTCGAAATAAAGATTTTGATTAAGCGAGGTTAAAATAGAAAATACCAGTGTTTGGAATATCAGCACTGCGTAAACGATAAAATAAGGTACTTCTATAGTTATAGTTATTCTGCCGCTTCTTGTCGTTTTACTTTACTGCCTAATTATGTTCCCACTATGAATCTCTTTTTCCAAAATTGCTCAAAGCGTTGAAGGAGCGATACCTTATCTTTAATTTTCTTTTCTCCATTATCAATTGCTAAAATTATGTTTTTTTTTACCAACAAAGGTAATGCAATAAACTAATCTAAAAAAATGTGGTTATTGCTAGAAAAGCTGTTGAAAACCATTGCTTTTGTAATTAAATTTTTTTCATTGTATTTTCTTACGAATTATAAGAGGTTTTTAACAATTAAATACGATTTATAGGCGTTTCCTTAGACTTTTTAACTGTTATAAAAATGGGAATTAACGAGAGGACCGAAATGTGTAGAATATTTATGAATTAAAAAGTTTTTCTCAAGTGATCAGCCGATTATTTTGAATGGTTGCGGTTTTCGAATTCACGGGGTACGAATTATCGCAGTTTGACTGTATTTGATATTAAAAAATAGTAAAAGTGTCGAAAAATGGGTAAGAAAAATATTGACGTAAAGTAATTGTGTAGCACCAGCGAAGTAAAATAATTATTAAAAATGGCTACTAAAACAATGCTTCAAAGTACAATACGTCTCCTGCAAAAGCACAATTCTACTTTTAAAAAAAGACATCCCACTTTCGTCGTAAATAGCACTATTTTTAGATCACTAATCAATCCTGCTTCGTCGGCACATATTCATATATTGCAGTATTTATTTTTAAACGGTCTCATTATTGTTACATTTTCACAGTAGTTTTCGGTACATATTCATCCAATGTTCACTACTCGCACTACAGAGAAAAAATATCATTCTGCACAAATTGGGTGCCTCCGTAGTCTAATGCATGAGAATTAGCGTATCAAGCTGGAGGTTGCTGCTTCGATTACCACCTAGACATTGGGTGTTTCTGGAGACAAGCTAAGAGTTTCGCAGACTGTGCGACTGTTAAAATTTTTTTAGTAATATCGGGTTGTTAAATTGTAAGGGCCGATGTTGAATGTGAACCACACCTAAACGCCAAGCTTTTTTCCGAATTTTATTTGACATTTCTCTATTTCAGACTTACTCAATTTGAACCATGGAGAGATACACAATCCAACAACGTGGCAAGAAATGGCAACAGTGGATGATCAATTTTCGAAGAAAATCATCTTCAGTGATGAGGCACATTTTCACCTCAGTGGATTCGTCAATAAACAGAATTGCCGCATTTGGGCGAATGAGAATCCAAGAGTGATTGTCGAAAAACCAATGCACCCACAAAGAGTGACTGTTTGGTGCGGTTTATGGGCTGGCGGCATCATCGGGCCGTATTTTTTCCAAAATGAGGCCGGTCAGGCAGTTACTGTGAATGGTGTTCGCTATCGTGAGATGATAACGAACTTTTTATGGCCCGAATTGGAAGATATGGATGTGGACGATATGTGGTTTCAGCAGGACGGTGCCACTTGCCACACAGCTAACGAAACAATGGCTCTTTTGCGCAACAAATTCAATGGCCGTGTTATCTCACGTAATGGCGATGTCAATTGGCCGCCAAGATCATGTGATTTGACACCGTTGGACTTTTTTCTTTGGGGTTATTTGAAAGAAAAGGTGTACGTCGATAAGCCAGCAACAATTCAAGAGCTAAATGATGAGATAATTCGGCACATTAACGGCATAGAACCTCCATTATGCCTCAGGGTCATCGAAAATTTGGACCATCGGATGGAGGTGTGCCGCCGTGGTCGCGGCGCCCATTTGGCCGATATTTTGATCCATACATAATTGAGTAATACCAATATATCATAATAAAATAAAATTACAATAATTTCCTAAATAGTTTGTGTTTTATTCAAAATCAACATCGGCCCTTGAAATTTAACCACCCTTTATTACATTTTACTATCCCAAGTAAAATAAAATTAAAAGTATAAGTAGAAAGAAAAAAACCGGTTGAGGAGTAAATGTTTTTTTTAATGTTGTTATTTTCCTTATTTGCTTCTGTAATATTATAAAACTTATCAAATGAAAATGCTTATTGTAGAGAAAAATTTCTAAAAATCTTATGGAACGTGAAATGTATTACCGTATTATTTGTCATTTTCATAACTCATTGCATTCACACTCTCACACTTGTACGCAATAATTGAATTTTTAGCATGTCTTAATACAAAGTATTATACTGTGAAACAACATTTAGCGTGTTGACGGTGCAACCAGAATGTGGGAATAAAATGGCTTCCTTTAGCAAGAATTAAGCTCTATCTTCGTACCACTTTTACCCCCTGTCTATGCTCTACACTACCGCTCACTCCCTCTCTCTCTATCTAATTCCAGCGCAATGTATTGCATAGTAGGAAATTTCTCCTGAGCACTGGTCAAAAAAAAAGTGCGTAATTTTTTCAAACGTACATACAATTTGGTGTCTATTTCTTTGTATGCTTTATTCTATAAAAATTCTTACGTAAAAATTGCACAATGCACTGCACTTTATAACCCATATCCATACATCCATATATCTAGAGTATAATAATGATCTGTCAAACATATGTTTATTATGTATTTGGAGCGCTACCAGACAAAGTTTAAAAAGTCGGGATAGTAAAAAGAGTGGCATCATAAAATATCATTTTGTTAATGCTAGTGTGTCAGCAGCCCAATTATATATAAATTGTGTTTTGTTTTCATCAAATAACAAATAAATGGGTTGTCAAAACTTTTTTATATGCAGCTATTAACAAGGTGCCTTCTTGTGGAAGAAAAGAAATCAATATAAGTACGTTATCACCTACCACCTATAGTAGGTTTACTAATACAAGAAGTGAGCGCAGATATCAGTTCGTTGGACACCCTTTAGAAGACGTACAATATATTGACCACCTATAATAACAATCTGTACACTATCTATTTTAAGCAAAAAAATCATGTTATTCACCCTTATTGTGTTTGGCACTTTTGCGGCGAAAACTAGGCGGTTTTTGAAAATGGTACCGTGATTGGCGAAAACGCCAATGAGTGCGTCACTTTTTTTGGAATCTATTACATAAGACGCCGTAAAAACGGTACCGTGTTTGGTGTATTCGTCTGTCAAAAGTGTATATAACTCTCGTTAAGATATTTGATCACGACTTTATTCAAATTTGTTTAAAAAAATTAAATGGAAGGGAACAACATGTAAGTAATGAAAAAAGTATAATTAATATAATTAAAACATGATTTTATTCGTACATACATACATATGTATGTATTTATGTACATACATTTTAGAGTAAAAGTCACAACTACTGGTCAATTTGCGAGGCTAGTTGAAATAATGGAACAGAAACCTTATTTGGCAAAGGGCTTCCAGAAAAGTTTACAAAAGGTAAATTTTAAGGAAGAGTGGAACACCATATCGGATGATTTAAATTGAATTGCTCCGCCATCGCGTTCTGGGAGGGCTGGATGAAAGTGTGGGCTGACTTTAAATTTAAATTGAAAAAAAACTAGCACATAATAAAGCTGAAAGCTATGCTACAGGTGGAGGACCGTTTAAAAAGCTATCTTTTTCAGCTATAGAAGAAGCAGCAATTTATTTATTAGATATGCGTGCTGTTATACAACATAAAGATGCATTTGGAATTAAAAGACCGAAAGCTATTTCCCCAAACCCCGAACAAATTTTAGTCGCTACCACGAGCATTGAAGAAATTGATGAGCCTTGTACTTCAACCCCGCTTAATAAAAATAGAAAAACAAACAATAAAGAAAGAGTAACGCTTTTAGAAGAACAAGTTAAACTGCAAAAAGAGTTGTGCTTAGAACTCAAACAGAAACTGTCGGAAATTGAACGTTAAAACAAAAAAATATTTAAATCTGCTGTAAAAATTTTTTTATTATAAACAAAAACCAATTTTCCGGAGAAGCTACACAAAGGAGTAGCGAAATATTGAAATAAATATAAAATATATAAAAAGACCTTAGGCTTAAAATAATTAGTGTTATTAATATAAAAATATTTAAAGCTAAGAAAGAGAAATTAAATTTATACAAAGAGGAACTCAAAAAGAAAGATCAACATAGAAAAGCCCTTTTAGAAATTCGTAAAAGCAAACTCGAACTTAAAAAAAGAAAAAACGTATTTGAAAGCATCTTTATTAATTCTAAAATAACTAATAAATCTAAAACGAAATATATATTAACACAATTATACTTAAAATATTTTATTTATTATTTTTAACTAACTTTTTTGTAGGGAGTTTAAATATATTCGCTTGTTGTCTTAACTCCTTCTTTATGGCATTTATTTTCTATATGCTGATTGTCTCGTCATCGTCAGAGGATGAATAAAAAGCTACGCTCAACATTTTCACAAAAATTAATAACAAACAATTATTGCACGGAGAAGTTTTATTTTTTGAAATTTTCTTTTGTTATTTATGAATGTTTTGACAGATATTGAACCGGGTGTTTCATAATAATTCTATTTATCACAATCTTATACAATATAATTTTTTTTACAAAATTTTGCTTGTCGAAAATATTACACGGTACCATAAGATTGTAAATTCGACAGCAGCTACGACAGTTGTCGTTTTTCTACTACGCCAAACACAATAAGGGTTATTGTTTGTTTGTTGGCGAGGACCTTTAATATTGTCAAGATCTATCACAGATCAGTTCAACTAATTAGGTGATATATTTTTTTTTTCTTGGACCGGCACTCAGGAGATGACCCCTACACATGCGATACATTCTGCTGGAACTAGGAAATTAGGTTATGGGAAGGAGCATAGAGGGAGTAGTGTTTGTTGACATTTGATTTAAATTTTCCCAAGTTAAAAGTGAAAGGAAACACCTCTGCGGGTAGTCCATTCCACCTTGTACCTTTATTATCACAATAGTTATTTTTTCTTTGTTATTTTTACTGTTACTGTTGGTTTGAAAAAGCACTGCAAAAACAATTAATCATACATAAATGAAACTTAGGTTTTTTGATATTGTTTTCTTCTGTTTTTGACAATCTCGATAGTATTTTACACAAAACAAATGCCTGTTGTTGTTGGTATTGTTGTAGAGTTTCGTCCACTTGATTAATAAATATGCTTTGGTTTTATCTTCCCAAAAATATATGGTATTTTACACCATGAAGTAAGTCACGTGCGACATCATAAGTGCAAAATTTAAAAAAAAAATTAATTAAATTCTTGAATATATATGTATTTCGCTACACCTTTGTATATCATTGAAATTTAAATTACTAAAATTACTTCTAAACTATTTAAATCTAGACAAGCAAAAACAACGCCGAACTTAGTTGAAGGAAAAAGTTACATGATCGAAGAGAAAATGCGGAATGATAACGAAATTTAAGAAAAAAGCATAAATTGTTTTTTACGCCTTCTAATCAGATTTAGGGTCATTATTTGGTACATATTTTAGAGGAAAAATGAAAAGCAGTACAAAGCATTCCAAGTATAGCCTAAATGTACTCCTTTTGTGCCGATGATTAAACAGCTAGAACTGCTTATTCTAAAATAACTCCGTTTATACCTGATACTATTTTCATTTAAATTTATTTTTGTTTATTGTATTTATAATACCTTATTTTTTTATTCATACTACATACATATTTTTGTAAAGTTTGTAGTTATTATGTGGAAATAAATATGTGTATATTTATTTAAAAACATTTTTACTAAGCTTCGTTATATGTAACTAGGTTAGTACAAACGTGCAACAGAAACAATATAAATATCATGAAAAAAATGTCAAGAATTGTCACGTTCGACAGAGATTAAAATTAAATTTAAAGAAGATAAAGAAACTATTATTCATATAAAAATTTTTTTTAAATACTCATCTTTACTAACCGTCATACCAGAATTATATGTATGTAAATTAAATGGTTTATCTTTTATATCTAATAAAAATGCTTCTTACTTATGCTTTTTAATATTCTAATTAATTTTTTAATTATACTTATTTTTGAGGGATGGTCTTTTTTATGAAAAGTTTTTTAATAATTATTTATTATTCAATATTTCGCTACCAAATAGGTAGCATCGTCAGGAAATAATAATCCTGACGATGCTACCTATTTCGTAGCAAAATATTGAAAAATAAATAATTATTAAAAAACTTTTCATAAAAAAGACCATCGCTCAAAAATAAATATAATTAAAAAATTTTAATAAAGGTCAAAATAAAAATAGAAGTGAGAAAATAGCTCTGTTCATTTACTAAAAATTTTTACAAATTTGTAATAATTGTTTCTAGAAAGCGTTCATTAACCCAAGAAATTTGCACGAGAGAGCGTCAAAAGAGCGTAATAAATTGAGAGGCAGAAAAATTCTTTCAAGTTTTTACTAGTAAAATTTTTATTTGCAATAATTATTCAAACAGCTGTTTTGCGTTTGTGTTTACAAAACAATATTTCTAAATTTAGTTAAAAATAAAAATATTTTGGAAAATTTAAGAAATTGTAAGTAAATGTAAACTTTTAAAACGATAAAAAGTAATTAAAAGGTAACAAATTTCTTTTTGTGTAATTTAGAAACAACAGAAGCAAAATAAGATGTCTAATGGAATTGAACTAAAGGGTTCTTTAGACCATAAGATTTGTCGTACGTAAAATGAGCGAGAAAATAAAATGAAATTGCATCCGTATTTCAAAAAAAGAGAGTAAAAATCGAATGGTTGTTTTTTGGCTTTTACACCATTGGTATTGATAAAATCAAGTAAGATGAAAACATTCTCATTTAATTTAACCCAGGGATGGAGTTCTTGTGCAATTGAATTTTTGTTTTAATAACCTTGAAAAATATTTTTATTACTTTCGAATATGTTATTTTCGTGGTCAAAATTTTTAGTGTACTTTTGGAAAATATATGTATATTTTTATAAAATTGTGCTGTCGTGGTCTAAAATGTACATTTTAATTTTATAATTGGTATAAATTTATGAAACAAGTTTTCCCTCCCTGGCGTTCTAACATTTGGTTACATAAAAATGCATCCCTGATCTAATGGTGTGTGATGGTTTTTGAAAAATTTTAAAAAATGAAGAGAGCCATACGACTGTCAAATTTTCATCCGTATTTTCTCTCAAAATCTTATGGTTTCATTACATATTACGTTTAGACGATCCGACTTGTGCTCTTCTACACAAAAATTTGACATGTCGTACGACAGATCTTATGGTCTAAAGCACCCTTAAGCAACATAGCATAGGCCAATTTTAGGATTCTTTTAGGATGTTCCGGCAAACAGACCAGCTGTTATTTTTAGTATTGTAAATATTATGGGTACCTATCTACTCGGTACTTTACACTAAGCAGGCAAATAATTCAATTAGTTCAGATATATATTTGCAAATAAATTTAAATTAACACATAATTATTAGTATCACTTCTATTTTTATTTGACCTTTATTAAAATTTTTTAATTATATTTATTTTTGAGCGATGGTCTTTTTTATGAAAAGTTTTTTAATTATTATTTTATTATATAATTTGTATATTATTATAATAATTTGTATATATATATATACAAATTATTATTTCCTGACGATGCTACCTATTTGGTAGCGAAATATTGAGAAATAAATAATAATTAAAAAACTTTTCATAAAAAAGACCATCGCTCAAAAATAAATATAATTAAACAATTAACACATAATTTATAAAAGTACTTTTTTTAATGCTTTTGGGGTTTAATGCTGGCAGCAACAGGATATTTTATTTTGGATAAATCTTTTTATTACAATGAAAATGAAAATTGCTTAAATTTGTTTCCTTGTTTTCCGTTTTTCGGCGGCTGTTTATTATTTTATTTATTAAATCAATTAATAGGAGGCTTAAAGTTATTGAATATTCGCTTTAAATACTTTAGGAGCAGATTGCTATAAATTTGTGAATATGCTACAAAAAGTAATAGGGCAACTTTATTTGCAAAAATTGAAATATCTTACAAATTAGTGTGTAAAAATCATTTTAAAAAAAAAGTCATTTCAGAAAGACTTATTTTCTCTTATTGTGAAAAAGCAATCTAAGTCAAAATTTGGAACTTGTAAATTTACATCAAATTAGGCAAATTCGCAAAAGTTATTGGTGTACATATGCAATGAAACATAGTTCATAGTATGTACCTAAGTCCCAAAATTTAGTCAAACAAAACGCTCAAACCCCCATGAACTTCAGTTCGTATGAGGAATCAACACATTATGAAAGTCGTTTGGAAAATAAAACACAAAGTTAGAAATAAACATTTTTGCGACCTCATTCTGCCGTTATTTTCGATGTTTGAAATAAAAATTTTATGTGTAGGCAGGCTGTTATAATGTATAAACTAATTAAAAGTAGTTATTTTATTCAAAAATAGCTAATCACCCTTATCGTGTTTAGCGTATTTCGACTACGCCTAGTATTAGATTAAATAAAATTGCAAAACTTTTCATTATTCTATTACAAGCCGTACTCGAAAAACGCCAGTCACAACAATGCTGAATATAAATGGCCATAATCACAATATTTTTATAATATATGTATAATTTGTCCAAAAAATATAGGGGCAGTTATTAAGTACTCATATATACCTATACATTACAACACTACTTTAACTTGCAAATTTTAGCAAGTAAAGCGTTCATTTACTTTTTCACAATTTTAAGAGTAATTTTGGAAAATTTCTTGTTACTCTCTCGTTGCTAATTTTTACTAGTAAAGTAAATGAACAGAGCTAATATTCTAATTAATTATTACAAACTTAATTCTTCATGAAGAAAACTAGCTATTAAGTATGTATACATATTTTAACAAAATTAATAAATTACTTATAAAATCCAAGATCTCGTGGCTTCACACAGGTTGTACACAAATTAAAATAAATATCTCCAAATTATGATACAACACTTTGAAAACAAACTAATTATTAACGTAAAAGTAAAATTTAAAACTGACTGTAAGAAAATGTTAAAAAACAATTTAGATAATTGTATTGGGTGAACAGTTCAGAAGTTAAGGAAAATTCAAGTGGTCCAAATGCTATGAAAAACAAATATTAAATGCAATACAATTAGAAAACAAACAACAAATAAATATTAACCTTAACACAAATATATACATTTTATGCCAAAATCATTTACAACAACTGCATAACTGATTATTAATATTAATTTCACACTAAAAAAAATATATATTTATATACTCACCACAAACATCCAACCAACCCTCAACACGGCTGGGGTAGGTAATTTCCGTAGCACGATTAAAAAAAGTACGTCGCCCCATTGTTGTGTGTGTTTGTTTAGTTGTTGTTATTATTTTCAAATGCAGAATGAAGGTGAAAAGAAGATTTTCTCGTTCATTACAAATCAAAACAATTTGTGATAGAACTTTTACATGGAAAAAAATTCACCTTTTTCACCACAGGCATGTAAAACACACTCTTAACTACGAGCTTATTAATTTTTATTTACTCTCTTTCTCTTTGTGAAGTAGAAGCAATATTGTTGAAGGCAGCATGGATGCTGTTTCGTGAGAAAAATTTGACGGTAAATATTTTGTATGTTTTACCACATCACATACGTTTTAGCCATAGGGTTGTATTTTATTGTATGCATTTTTATCTCTTTTTGCGTGTGGTGAAGATGTTTTATTTTCAGTACTTTATTATTTATTTGGATATTTCTAATAGAGATTTGTACTACTCAAAAAATCTGATTGATCAAATTTCTTTTATTAACATATTTACATATATGTATATGAAGAGATTTTTTTTATTAATAATAAACATACAAAACAAATTTAACACAATATAGAAAACATTTTAGGTTAAAATAATCTGTAAAATAAGAGAAAAAGAAACGTATTAATTTCATTGTGCAAAACTTTAATACATAGTTTTAATAAAATTATGGGTTTATTAAAACTTAAATTAACTTCAAAAACTATTTAAAATTTCCAGAAATATAATAGTAATTATGAATGGTACAAGTATTGAGGAATCAGAAGCTCTTGATGTTCTTTGTTCAGGTTTTAGGTTTCAAAAGAAGCGTTCAAGTGCCTGGATTTTTTGAGACGGTATGAGACATACTGCACCCATCTGATCTTCTTATTATGTATACCGCTTACATCCGACCTAAGATGGTATACAACTCTCATAGATGGAGCGGTAATTCCAAGTCTATTTTGTAGTTAGTCGACCGTGTACAGGAGAGGGCGAAGAAATTTATTGGGGACGGTAGAGGTCCCAATTCTATGAACTCTTTTGAACATCGTCACAATGTGGGTTGTGTCTTGTTCTTCTATCGTTACTGTAATGGGATGTGTTCTAATGAAATCAGGGAACTTGTTCCCGAAACCCGTTCATTCCCACGCACAATGCGTTCATCATTAAAAGCACATCCATTTCTGGACGATTTGGCAGTAAATCGCACTACACATTTACAAGATAGATACAGCCTGAACCAAGATAAAAAAAATATAAACTGTACTTGTACTTCAATTAAGTCAACACAGTTTTTTATAATTTTCGCCGTTGGAAGAAAATATATATTAGTTTGCGATGGGTTTGTAATTTTTACACTAAAATACATTTGCAACCCTGAAACATTATATATGTATGTATGTAATAAATATATGCTTTGAAAAAACTCAAGACAAAGCTACGCCAATAAAAATATTCTATTCAAAAAATTAAACGAATTTAACATCAGACCATCAGTTTAGAAATATAAATATGTAGGTATGGATGTCAGTAATATTTATCGTCTTCTTAGTTTCTTATCATCGCAGGCATCATAACAGAAGCTTACGAGTTAGGTTTCGTTGGAATTGGTATAATAATATTAATCCTTACTAGCTGAAGAGCGTTAAGTTTAATTCAAATGAAATTGAGGCTTAGCCAGATTCCAATATGTATGCAATCTTTCGTAGAAATTATTTGCTAGATAATAAAGTAGCCGGACCTTAACGTACATGCATATGTGAAAGATTTATACAAATTGGTTGTGTCATAGTATTATATATGGTCAATGGTATCCAAAATTTGGAAATTGTACATTAAATACGACATTGAAATTATACTCGTATGTGCCTAGCAAAAGCACAATGTGTGTGCAAATGCTTCAAAATGAGCATTAGAAATACCTGTTAAAGTCGTCTAAAAAAAAAAAAAAAAAAATACATAGTGAGAAGGATTTTAGGAATTAGAAAAAACACATTACTGTAAATTCAGAAATCTCTGTATTGGTATTTCCAAACTACAATATGTAACACAAAGAATGTGCTGAGAATATTTTCAGATCGGAGCATACGTAAAAATTAATAAAATTAAAGATTACATTTAAAAATTTTACTTTTTTGTTTATATCTGTGTTCAGGGGTATGGAATGAATTACAACTAGAATGCACTAGAACTAGATAGAGAGAAGGATAGTATAAAGAATAGACAAGTGGCTTAATTCACAACTCTGCAGTTGCGTAATGCGACCTCGATGACGTTAATTTTGACGCATTATTTTTAAGCCAATTTATTTATTATTTTACTTCGCCGCCGTTTTACTGCTCAAATACCGACGAAGAAGGTTTCTATAGCACATAATAATAAGAAAAAATTTTTGACTTAAACAAAAGTACATTTCATTTCTTACAAATTTGAACAATAAATTGCAAATAATTTTAATAAATTAAGTGAAAAGTTGAATTCACTTTCTCTCTGCGGCAAATATTGCACAGTATTAACGGCGACTAGCAGCCAGATGATCAACGCCGGTTGACGTCGTAAAGATATGATGGGTTATTAGATAGACCCCGCATATACTTAATCTTCTTCCACTGTGAATTGCGCAGGATTATCTTACCTAATTTTTATAAAGTGTATATCACAAGCAGACTTTGGTAAGTCCCCGTCCATACTGTTGAGTTTTTGCTGCAAACGTTTTTTGAATTTCTTTTGAAACTGCAGCCGTATCCATACATGAATCTTTTGCTTCATGTTTAGTATTTTTTATTCCTCCCTTCTATCTTCTTTTTTTAATTTTTTTTGACAGTTCTCAATACCGAATGTAAATATAAAATAACTACCCTGTGATAGAAGGTGTGAATATTTTTTTTTGGATAGACATTTGAAGCACAAGGTATAATTTGAAGCAAAATGGACGCTAAGAAGAAAACATTTATAATTAATAATTTAGTGAAATGTATTAATGAACAAATTTATGAACTTTCACTTATTTCACAAAAAATCAACATACGTAACACGTGTAAACTAAAACAGGATAGCTATTATTATGATAGATGTTAACAGTATACCAAACGAAAAGAAATAAAATGAAACGTCAAATACACCTCATGTCAAAAGATGCAAATAAGAAATTCAACAAAAACTGCATGTACATGAAACAGAGTACGTACTTCCACTCCTCTTCCCTTTCTCATCAACAAACTCAAAAGTTTTGCAGCAAATGTTTCACAGTATGGACGGGGACTAATGACGAAAGACCCAAAATTTTCGGACAACTACACACATGCATATATGTATGTATAATACACCTAGTATTCCACAAGGTTAACCGTAATTATAAATTTATATAAATCTGTCTCTCTTTTTCTGCATTTACAGACAGCAAGCAAAAACATAGATTCGAGCTTTAGGAGAAATATTTAATTTTTATTTTATAAATTTCTCACTTTAAATAAAAACAAAATCTAAAATATTGTTTTGTTTTAGATTTAGTTGTACATACGAATCAAAAAGTTCTTTCGAAATCGTGGGCCAGGCAAAAATTGTGATGAGAGTATGCGTCGGTGCGGAATGACATGTCATAACATGTCAAATCACAATTGAATAACAAATTTGCATTAGCTTAGAAAACAAATCAGTTTTTGCACAATTTTTTTTTCACATGAAATATATTATTACATACGTATGTAAATACATACACATGAGTAATTTTATTGATTTTTAACGTAGTATAAGTTTCCTTATCACATGTTACAATGACGGTAAATAGTGAAATACAATTTTATGCTAATTGTTTTTTAGATATTTTAGGAAGAATTTTATAAGACTTAGATAAAAATTTGTTAACATGTAAAACCGTAAAAAATCCTTCTCAATATTATTTACCTATAATAATATAACAGAGAATCAGAATAAATATTAAATATATTAAAAAGACCTAAAGCTTAAATAATTAGTGTTATTAATATATGTAATTTAAATTGTTTGGTGACTACTTTACAGCATACTTGCTGACAAAACATGGTGTGTAAAAATTCAACGGCAATTTAACATGCTGGTTACTTAAACAGCCAAAAAATTTTATGGAATTTTTTAGATTATTAAGATGAAAATTAATAAAACACGTACTCCCTTCCACCATGCAACAAACGCTAGTTTAAAGCAATCATCAGGGGTTGTTGTTGTTGTTGACTTAGAAAAGAGAAGTAACAATATCCACACTGTATCTAATGCACCTGTAAATGCCGATACACACAAACACTTATGCACTATTTTTTTAGAATTTAATTTGCTTTACAAAATTACATTCAAAATTTTTTTTATATTTTCTCATCAACAAAAGAACAATCAAAAAATAACTATTGATTTTAGATTAAATACATTTTCCATTTGAAATATACATACTATTCATTCACATATTTTGTATATGTAGGTATATTAGCAATACTATTTGATTAAAAAAGAAACAAACACACTTCGTATTGTATAGAACTTTTTTATAAATTTACATACATATGTACATACTACATACAAACGTTTGTATGTATATTTCGATACACTAGGGACACACTTCTGCCTAAACGCTTTAAGAACATCCGTTAACCGTGGTTGATAATACTCAACTAAAAATGAAGTTGTTAAAGATGTTTTAATAAACCACTATACAATTCAGCAAGTGTTTGTGTGTGCAGAAAACAACAAGTAACTCACCAGGGAAGGAAAATGGCTTTTATGATTTTGTACCAACTATGAAAAAAAAATTTACTTTTTTTCCATGACTATTCCATTTTTTAATATATTTTCTGTTATTTTAAAGTTTAAATTAGATGTGACTTAACCATGGTATTCTGATTTATGATGAGTAACGTAACCATAACCAATTGAATTTTCATTTTCTGCCATTCTGCCAAGGCGAATTCATAACAGGTGAACTTACTAGCCCAGCTCTAGGTTTATTAATACAAGGTTGTCGCAAGGCGAATTCGTCAATTCGCTCTTCCTCTAAACGTCAAATTTTTTGTATACATGTCTTATGTTAAATTCAACATAACCTAAAAAGAACGTGTTAAATTAGTGTAATATGAGTTAAAATTGAATTAATTATTACAAAAACTAATATATTTTGCATTCTTCTTATTATAGTATTATATTATTATAATTATTAAATCACTTTTCTTAACTTTCTCACAAAAGTAAACGAACTTTGACGTTCGGCTAAAAAATACGTTACAAAATCTGACGGGCGAATTTGCTAGTGAGTTTACCTGATAATGAATTTGCCTTGGCCCAGCTGGCCGACTATTTATAACTGTTTAATGTTAAATTGTATGAATTATTTTGGGAGAACTGAGAGGTAAATTAAATTGCTGCTCCACCGCTGCCAGATGTGACGATTTGAATAAAAAATACAAAATCTAAAATAGCAATATGACAATTTCGTCGATTTTTTCCATAAAAATTACGATATTATGTAGGCGGCTTGGAAAAAACTAACTATTTCGTAAGTTAAGTTATTTCTTTCAATTTGTACATGAATAGTCTATACATCCGTCTAAATTTTTTTCGCTGTAAAATCGAACGGTACATTTCACATTTTAGATATGAAGCGGCTGATCGAGAACTATCAATTTTTACAAAGAAAAAATAAAGCCAATAATCATGCCGCTTACGTCTTTTTGGCGGCTGTGTCTCGATATATTTACATATATTCTCATACATATATCTCACCTGTGAAACAATGTGTACTAATTAAATATTCTTTGATTTTACTGTAAAAAAAATGGTGTAGTTCTGCACACCATTTATTAAGGAAATTTATAAAATTCTCCTTTCTTAAAAGGTTTATTAGTTTTACTAAATCCTTTTAAATTTGGGCTTAATACAATATTGTGACGTTCGATACGAGTTTTCAATTAAAAGAAAATTTGTGTACAAATATATTGACCTCCGTGTAAATTAACATACTCTCCACGTATGCATGATCCGTTTTCCGCTATGTTTATCTCCAATTGGCAACAGTAGAAACGTGTATTTTGCAAAGAGTAAACGTGTTGCTTTGCTCATTTTTTCCATTTCGAACCATGAAAATTGTTTCATTGACTTTACACGAAATGGTGCCACATGCGGCTTCACTTGCTTACTTGTTCTAAAATAGTAATATTATATAACAATTTAATCTTCATCGTTCTGCAGTTTTCCAATAATTGTTATTTTAATGATGTGTATACGTATGCAAAACGATTAAACATTACAACAAAGAGAGAAATTATTAAATTATTAACTTATGTATTCCATATTATGTGGATTTTTAAATTGTACCAAGAAGTTGCGGTAGTACTACGTACCAACAAGGTACGAAAAAAACACAATTGTACCATACTTTCCGTCTATGTAACACACTAAATAAATACCAACTAGAAATTCACCACGCTCTATGTAGGTATCTATTTATTAAGAGCATGAGCTATCCACCAACATTTTCTCTTTAGTAATCGCGCAATAAAGAAGGACACGGTATTATTATTAGTTTATTATTATTAGTTTATTAAACAAGTGTAAATCACGGCTGCGACTTTGGTGTGATCTAACGAAAATTGTCAAAAATTTTTAGTGTTTGAAAAATTTGGTAATTTGGTGGGAATGTTCAGAAAATTTTATATATGCACAAATGCCCCACACATTGTACATTTTTGAACTCTTATTGTATATTAAAATCAGCATTGTCAGAGGCTTTATCATCGGAAAATCATAATTTGCAAAAAAATATCAAATTTTGAGGAAAAATAACATCACAATTCTTTTAATTCTAAATCTCATTTTGAAGACAAAAAAGTATTGTTCCGCCTTAAATTTCCATCCAAATCCGACCTCCAAATATGAAATCGCCGACAGATAAAGAAAACATTCTCAGCATCTCCCACAAGGTCACCCCTACAATTTCTACACAACGGAACATCATGTTCGAATCGATACAAGTTCGACCTGAAGCAGCCATGGACGGTCAGACACTGCGTGATATAATATTTTAAGTCGCCATAACGCTTTGTTAGCCAGGTCCTATCATTTATCACGGTGTAATACCATCTCTCCTTTTCAGTCCTACGTAAGCACAGATCTGTAAGATTAAATATATGATAAAGTTATGATTCTGGCAATTGATTTTTTGGATTTTTTGTTTCTCTATAATTTAAATAAACGCCTGATTTGTTAACTTTTTACATAAAAGTGATATTTTTTCTCCAAAAAAAACTATATACGAGAAGTTACGATTGCACTTGGTGAGAGCTTTAGTAGAATTTTTTTTGTGCCACCTCTTATGTAAAAGTAAATTAAAAAACGGTAAGTTGTAATTGAAAGAGGCTTGGTATTTTCGCATCTTCAGTGCAGCAATTAACCTTTTTTCTAGTCCAATAGAAAATTTGAAAATTTTCAATTTCTGATGTCGGAGTATATGTATTACAACTCATTGATTTGGGACTCAATTCTGAGAATTGCACGTGAAAGTAGCCCCGAAAATAAGAACTTCTGCATCATTCGTTTTGGCAAGTAGGCTGCATTAATAATTTAATGTCCGTACGAATTGTTTTGCTCAAGGTGAATTTTTATCACTTTTCCTATATTTTAACACGGTTATATCTCGGTATTCCGTACAGAATATATTTCTTGTGTCTGAAGCAAAGTTATAGATATTGAGCCAATTCATATTAGCATAACATAGTACCTTGTTGGCAAACTCAGTGAAGGGAATGGTTTTTGTTTGGCATCAAGGTCTATTTAAATTACCCAGCAGTCCGGTTACTCATTACAAATTGAAAGCCATCCGATTGTATAATATTATGTCAATAAGGAAAATAAAACGAAAATAGTTAAGCCCTTACAACTCGCATCTGATTCGGATTTCTCTTTTTCCCATCCAATTGTAAAGTTAAATGTTTATTAGAAATGAAGTTCAAAACAAACCCAAATAAAAATTTTGCATCGCATTACCATCTGATTTGGATGGCTTTGTAGGCTTTGTAATGTATCATATTGTCATTTCGTTTTAATTATGAATTTTGTTCTTTTTTCTGAAGTAATTTTTCCGTTATTCTTTCTTTTTCATTTTTATTATTATTCCAAAGTAAAATTTGTATCAAGTTCATAAGTGTTTTTAAAAGTGAAGTGTCATTTTTTGTGGTAATATAGTTATAAATTATTAAATAAAAATAATTAAAAAAGGTAAGTGACTGTTTTATTTTTATTTATGTGTTAATTTATATACATATGTATGTATGTTTTGTATTTTTATTCAAAATTTCACACTTATACATATGTATTACTTTATCAATTATTTTCTTTAACTTTTATAATTAATTAATTATTTTTTATTTCTCATATTATAACAATTAATTTAATATATATTAATAATATATATAACAATAAAAAATTAAAATATTGAAAAAAAATTAAGTTCCTAATTTAATTATGCAATAGTTAAAATTCATTCCAAGATCAATGGCATTCAGATACATCTTATTGCACTCCGAATTCACCATAATAGTTGGACCCATCCAACATTCGCTTACAATGTATATTGTGCTGGACCCATCCAACCTTCGCTTACAATGTATATTGTGTTGGATAAATCTTACAGTCTAGGTCATCGCTGTGTAAATGTAAATAGAAATTGTATACAGACATTGGATGGGTCTTGCTTACATTGTCATTGGTCTCAAATCGAAGATGTATGTAGCAAAAATTTCACTGGGAAGAGATTAATACTCCCTCAAAAGTAAACACACGCAGCCTCCTACATACATATGTATATAAATTAACACATAAATAAAAATAAAACAGTCACTTACCTTTTTTAATTATTTTTATTTAATAATTTATAACAATATTACCACAAAAAATGCCGCTAACACTTCACTTTAAAAAACACTTATGAACTTGATACAAATTTTACTTTGGAATAATAATAAAAATGAAAAAGAAAGAATAACGGAAATCTTACTTCAGAAAAAAGAACAAAATTCATAATTAAAACGAAATGGCAATATGATAATGCGATGCAAAATTTTTATTTGTGTTTGTTTTGATCTTCATTTCTAATAAACATTTAACTTTACAATTGGATGGGAAAAAGACAAATCCGAATCAGATGCGAGTTGTAAGGGCTTAACTATTTTCGTTTTATTTTCCCTATTGACATAATATTATACAATCGGATGGCTTTCAGTTTGTAATGAGTAACCGGACTGCTGGGCTACAATAGCAAGAAAAACATTAATTTCATTTATGTTTGACTTCATGATCTAAATATATAACGTCTGCTTGATATTGAATGACAGCTGCCATTTTTTTTTAATTTGACGTCATCGTCGGGAAATGTTTTGTTGTGGTTAAATGGAAATTTAAAAGCTAGTGATTAAAATTATTATTATTACATATTTATTAAGAAAATTAAAGGATTATTTTATTGACAATTAATTAAAAATAAATGTGAACTGAGTTAGAGCAAAAAAAAAAGAGTTTTTAATAAACAATTTGTGTAGAAAGTGATAAAATTTATTTGGACAATGAAATACTGTGTGGTAAAAGATTGTAAAAGCTCGAAGCAGGATGATAAAAATCTAAAATATTTTACGTTTCCAAAAGATCCAGAAATAAAGAAAGTGTGGATCAGTGCATGCGGTAAAAAAAATCTTAACTGGAAATCTGGAACAATTTGTTCTAGACATTTTACGAATAATGATTGGCGTTTAAAGGATATATTATTGTATACGCCAATAAGAAAAAGATTGTTAGATGCGAAGGCTGTCCCATCTTTAAATATCCATGTAAACAGCATTTTACCAGTCGAAAGATCGAAACGATACGTAAAAAGAGCAAACAAACAAATTGTAAAGGAAGCAATTGGTGAATTTGATTTAAAGTAAATACAATTTTTTTAAAATCCACTTTTTTTAATGAAATAATATTTACAATTAATTATAGTCTGCAGAAATTACAAGAAGAAAGTATTGAAAATATTGAAAATGAAAATCCAAATAAGTCAGTTGCAGTTCAAACAGAGGGCTCTATAAACCCTGCCAAGAATTTATGGGAAACATATAAAAATTAGAAAATATATTTAGGAAATTAATAATAATACTTTAAGTCTTCGAAATAATTATTTAAAATACCATAACAATAAATGTGATAACATAGATGTGCCTGAAAATGAAAAATCGTTATTTTTTAAAAGTCGTTTATATTTTAGAATAAGAAATTTAAACAAAATATTAATACAAGAAAAAAATGAAGAAAGAAATTTCAAAAAGACTATAACATAACAATTTAATTTGTTTTATTTATTTTACCTTTAAAATTGCAAAATATTTCAAAAAAAAAACAAACCCCATACATATTAAAAACAAATCTCGACGGTGACGTCACAGTAAAAATAATTTGAACTGTCAAGCAGACCTTATATATTTAGATCATGGTTTGACTTGATGATTATGCTACCCTCTCTCAAAATAAAGAAATGAGTAAAATTTTTAATTGCACGCTCTCTCAACTAATGAGTAAAATGTAAACAAATTTTGACAGTCAAGTATAAAATACTTGTAAAATCTTGGTTGACAAAATTTTTCCACCAGCTAAAACCGCGCATTAGTCCCCCCCCATACTGTGAAGCATATGCTGCAAAACTTTTGAGTTTGTTGATGAGAAGGGAAGAGTGGGAAGTATGTACGCTGTTCCATTTACATGCAGTTTTTGTTGAATTTCTTATTTGCGTCTTTTGACATGAGGTGTATTTGACGTTTCATTTTATTTCTTTTCGTTTGGTATACTGTTAACATCTATCATAATAATAGCTACCCTGTTTTATTGTTAATTTTTTGTGAAATATAATCAAAAATTTAAAAAAAAAATATAAAATTATATAAAAATTATTATATAATTTTTCTTCTTAGCGTCCATTTTGCTTCAAATTATACCTTGTGCTTCAAATGTGTATCCAAAAAAAAATATTCACACCTTCTATCACAGGGTAGTTATTTTATATTTACATTCGGTATTGAGAAATGTCAGAAAAAATTAAAAAAGGAAGATAGAAGGGAGGAATAAAAAATACTAAACATGAAGCAAAAGATTCATGTATAGACACGGCTGCAGTTTCAAAAGAGAATTCAAAAAACTTTTGCAGCTTAAACTCTACAGTATGGACGGGGACTTAGCAGCACAAAACTGATATATATACTCATACTAAAAAACACAGGTTCTGTGTTTCTTTTTTATACATAGCGTATTTAGTCTTCAGTTGTCCATCGTATTGCTAATATGAACTTGAAAGAAGAAGAAGGTTAGTCGCGACAACAAATTTTAAAACTAATAACTAATGACTTGACCCAACAAGATCTGCTTTTCTTTTTTTTTCTCATCTTCTAGAAGTAATGTTACAGGTTCTATTTTACAGGCACTTGAAAGTATTCCCAAAAAAATTATTTCCAATTGCGTATCATTTAATCCCGTCATAGTTCCGCCAAGTATGTTACGAAATGTATATAATGAAAATCAAACATCAAATGAATAAATAAAATACTAACCCACACAAAGCCATGTATGGAAAGAACAAAAATTGTACCAGGGTAAATTGGCTCATTGAAAAGCAGAAAAAAAAGCGGGAAAAACCTACCCGAAAAAAGTGCACCCAGTGCCTGAAAAATCGCATAAATGCCCATTTTTTCCCCATTTTACACCCGTTTTTTTATAATTTTTATCCAGCCCCATGATATGGGTATTTAATTAAAGTGATTTTTCAGAAGGGAGCATTTGGTTAGCTTCCCAAAATATCGACCCAGTAGGATATGGTTATCGAATGAAAGGTATTTGAGAAAAGACCTCACAGTCTGAAGAAATCGCTAAAAACACTATTTTTACCCACTTCCAAGATATGGGTATCAAATGAAAAGGGACTTTTGAGAAGAAAATTAAAAATAAAGTGGTATGAGTACTTTAAAAAAACGACATTTGAAAAAATTTATTTTTTATATACCACTTTGTAATTTGGAGAAATTGCTTTTTGAAAATTTACTTTTTTTAAAAAAGTGGGCGACATTCGGAAAGTTGGCGTGGGACAGCGAAGCGCACTAGTTTATTCATACGTATATAAATCTAAAGTGGAAATTACACAGAAATTGTTTAAAAGCGTTAGACATATTTTATTCTAAAATCAATAAAATGCTTAACAACAGGAGTTGTGTAATTTTATGCCGATTAAATATGGTAAAGCGTTGCCAACTACTATCGGCCTAATAGCAGCATAACAATGCATAACAGACATAACTTTTCAATTTCTTCTTCGTTTTTGAGAAGCTCAGTTTTTTTATTGTTTATTTTTGAAACAACTGATTACTTGTGTACTTGTCCAAAGAAATACTTCTCTGTTCCTGTTTCGTGGAAGAACATGAAGAATCTCAAAACCTCTCTCATTTATCGAATTTTCGAATACGAAAGGCACAGCTCTAATGTAACCTTTAAGAAACGCACTATAAATATTACTTCTTCTTCTGAGGATTTTACCCTAATTTTCGAATATCGAGTTTTCACTATATTTAAACGTTTTGAGGTCTTGGGAGACGATTCTGTCTATTATGGCGATGATGTCACTCGCTGATAGGCCCTTATTTTTATGTAAACGTGTTTTATAGTTGCCGCCAAAGACTTGGAAGAGGAAGAGGTGTATACTCGTAATCAATTCTATGAAAAATATGCATAATATATCACATTCTTCTCTCAAAACCCTCACGTTTTGCGACTCAATAAATATACAATTTGAACTTATTTGCATTATTTGCAGTATAAATCATAATTTTGGTAATAAAGCCCAAAATCAAAATTGAAAACTGAACAAAGGAAACAAATTCTTTTGAAAGCGTGCCAAGAGAACTATGTGGCATTAAATCAGCAATCTACAAAAAAAAGTCATTTTTAAACATATTTGCCCACTAAGATGCACGTGACGTCATTATTGCACACTTTACATAGAGTTTATAGTATGTCTTAAGGTCACAGTGATAAAGTAAATATTTATTTATATCAAAAATAATCTTTGGAAAAGAATATAAAATAACTATTGTGTTTATTCACTTTATCGATAATTGGAAAAACATTTATTACCAGTTCGAATGCAATGGGTAGAGATTTGGGTAGGCAAGGTTGAAATACAATGCACTTTGTTTTTGTGTTAACTACCCCTCACTGTCTGATAGATAAAAATACTAATTCAAAATAATGTATGTTTCGTCACGTTTAGCATTATCTACCGGGAATGTCACATAAACATTTGTTTTAATTAGGAATATTTGAGTGTTTTGCAAAGATTGGTATGAAATGCAGTACTTGCTTATGTATGTAGATATGTATGTACAAACAAAGGTTCCCAGTAGCGCATTGTAAGTCAAGTTAAGAATAAATATTTGTGTGGGAATATTTCAAATTTATGGAATATCCCGAAAATTGTTGAAATATGTTCAAAGCAGTTGGATCCAAGCACTAGTAAAACATTTATGGTACCTGATATGCAATGTGCCACTTTTCCATTTTTTATTTCAACTTGGATGTAAATTTTTTATGTACATATAATTTCTTTTCACATTTTTGAATTACTATCTTTTTAGATCTTTTCTATTATAAAATGTAGAAATTTTAATTAAAATTAATAATTAATTAATAATAATAATTAACAAGAAATTGTTGAGCCTCAAGAGTTTTAAAGGCAAACGAAAATCAAGAGACTAAATTCAAATAACTTGTGAATTTAATTTATAAAGTCAGTGAGTATATTTACAAAAAAGAAACCTTTCAACAGTAAATAAAGCAAATAAAACTTAATAAAATTATATTTAAGGGTAGCGATGGCTGAACTAGTCTGCACGTTGACTACAAAACCAAAACAGTGCTGGGTTCGACCCACAGAAGGTTCCAGTGTCCAATGGCGAATGCATACTCACTGGTCAAAAATTCAAAATGAAATTGAGGAAATTCTAAATTAAATTCAGAAATTTTAATTAAATAGTTTTATTTAACTAAGTAACAGAATTATGTAACTATTCTTTCAATTATTCAACGTCAGTCAAAATTGGTTATAATTATATATCTAAGAAAGGTTTAGAAAAATTAAATAGATTTAAATCAAATAATAAAATGTTTGTTGTATAAAGAAAATTTTTAAGAAGCTATTTGGTTTGTTTTGTTTGTAAATTTCGTAATTCTCAAAAATTTTGTGGGAGTTCTTGTGCAAACATGTGAATTTTCTTAGCTTTCTTCAAGAATTTGGTTGAAGATCTACTGAAAATTTTGGTATTAGCTCCAAATGAAATGCCGCATACAGACCAGCTAACCACATAACTAACATATTTAAATAATTAATATAGTAATTCTTTTGAACTGAATTTTCTACAATGACTTTTAGGGCATTCGTTATTAATACTCTCTTCCATTATTTTGCATAAGTGATCTTAAAAATAAAAATAGAACTTATTAGGTGTGTTCGTTTACTTTTCTGGTAAAGTTTGGTAAAATGAGAGTAAGCTATAATTTATCTCAATAAGAGACCAAAATGTACAAAAGTAAGAAAACGCAAAAAACCATAAAATTTACCACAAAATAAGTCTGTTCCACGTACATAACAAAAACATTTACGTCGTTAGCAACGGCGTAAAATGTGGACAAAAATAAAATAAAAAAAAAGTAAAAGCCATTTTTTATTAAATAAAGTGATAAATATGCACAAATATATGCACTTATATTTTGAAATTTATTTAAAAAATCTTTTTTAAATTTTTAAATTAAAAACTTTTGTCGTTTCTTTGCAAATTTTCTGATTAATTTCCTGGTTTCATATATAAATAAAAACCAGCCTATAATTTAATTCTAGACCGAACTTACCCAAAGAAAAAGTTTGTGCAACTATACAGAAATTTAAAAATTTTACTCTCTAATTTTATTTCAAAATTGTACAAAAATTGTTAATAATTGCTGGCACGCTTTTGGGTAAATTTAGAGGATTCCATCTTACACGTAGTTCACTTGTTGATAAGCATTTCTCGCAATTGAACTGATCTAGATTCTGAATATATATAGTCAAATTCATGCGCAATATAACTTCCAATTTATATAGTAGCGCTCTAATAATATAACTATTATTTTTTCATAAACATTATTTCTAGCTTATTTGTTGCCTACATATTTAATAATTCTTTTCCCGAGAAAAATATGTGAAATGTATTATTTTTTGTTTATCTGTGACCAGCACTCAGGAGATGACTCCTACACATGCGAAGCATTGTGCTGGAACTATAGGAAAGGGATAGTAGGAGAAACGACAGGAGGGAAGCTTAATTAATTATTTTTGCCTCTCTGCTTTTGCACGTTCTTTTGTTTTTATACTCGTAGCAGTGCTGAAGCTTAGGTTTAGTAGTCATTTTTATTATTATTTTACTTCGCCCGCGGGCGCCCAATTTAGAGTAAACGAACACGCCTATTGTGTGGCTCAATTTTATTTGCTTTTTGGTACAAACATCTGCTATTATTTAAAATTTTTTCTCTGTATCGGCACCTGCACGGGTTAAAGTAACAGAATACGTAGTAGTTTCGACATTCCAGTTTCTCATTTTTATTGTTTTTTTTTATCCAATACTGTACCAAATCCATATTTACAAACAGATATGTATATTAATTTACTTGTAGAAAAGTTTTATTCGGGTATTCTCCACTCATGCATGAGATTATTGAGGCTTAAGTTTAGCCAATAGTTTATATTTGTGCCGTTAAGTAAAAGTCTAGAAAATTCGATTTAATTTCATTATATTTTTCTTCGCAAAGTTTTTTAAAAGTTTCTCACATTCGTGCACGACAAAAATTTTTCCTTTTTTAGAAACAAAATTATTTTCTTATTATTTATTTCATAAATATAAAAAAATAATGAGAAAAAATACTGACATAATGGCGAATACAAAAAATAGGCCCGACATTCTCTATGCTAGTATTTTAGTAGCAGAAAAACGATCTGGGTGTTCTCGTTATTTTTGTTTCTCTCTTTTGCTCAATGAACAAAAAGAAAACACAGTAAGAGATATTTGTTAAACGCAAGCGAACGATAAGAATACAATATTGGGCCTGCGTTTAGTTTTGAAAAAGTTTGGCATTTAGTACAAAATATGTTTATTTAAATAGAATTCAATAACAATTTTATGTTTAGTTTTACAATAATGAATTTTCTGATATTTGGGAATATTTGGAGATATTTTCAAATTTGCTTGGGGATGTCGAGAAACAGTACCTGGCAGCCATGTTCACTGGACAACTGCACACTTCAAGTTTGAACTCTTATTGCTCTATTCTGTGTTTTTTGGTCTTTTTCTTTGTTTAAATACACTAATTTAAAAGTTTTTTTATTTTATATTTTTTCATTTGTATGTAAATATGTATATAAAGCAGAATGCGTGTTTGTTTGTACCTTGTAGGAGACCAGACATCTGGACCGATCTTCCTGAAATTTTTACAACATTTAACTGGAACTCTTGAATGAATTATAGGCTACTTTTCTAACCACGCCCGCTTTTTTAAATTATGTTACTCTTTCAACATAGTTTTGAACAAAGTTTATAATATAAAGGAGCATAACTTTACCAGTTGTGCGCCAATTTTCAAAATTCATTTTCATTCATATCAAATAACTTCGTCGATTGTGGACCAACTTTTAAATTGGGGTGAAAGGCAAAGTGCCCGCCCACCCATCATCGCTTTAAATTCGGTATGTAGACTTTCCCTGTTTAGATCCACTAAGAAGGGATTTTTGACTCTTCTAATGTTAAGGGTACCCAGGATAAAATCTATTATCTCAGAAACTGAGGCAGATAGAATAAAAATTACAGAACCGTATAATGCTGCTGAAAAATAAGCGGACATGTGTTTGGTACTCTTTCCATATACATATGTATGTCTTTTAGTGGGTGGCGATGGTCGAAGTAGTCTGCACGTTGACTACAAAACAAAAAATTTTCCTGAGTTCAACCCCAGTTTCAGACTCATAGAAACATCTCGCATTTTTTCTGATGTGCATTTGTGTGACTCTGTATCAGTTGTTGTCGGAGCGTTTCAGTGGCGAACGCATAGTCACTGGTCACTGGTCACTGAACAGTATCGGCTTCAGCTGTATCCAATCCAACAGACACATCAGAACGGACTCCTTCATCGGTATTGTGTAGCACCGCCGAAGTAAAATAATTAATAAAAAAAATGGCTACTAAAAATTAAACTTCAAAAATCTAATACATCAGAGACGCTACAACACTGCTATAAAAACAAAGAACGTGCAAAACCCGAGTTGTAAGATAGTGAAGCTTCGCCTCCTGTCATTTCTCCTACTATCCCTTTCCTCTAGTTCCACCACAATACACTGCATTAGAGTTGGGTTCATAAGCTCTTTGAAGTGAGCGCTCTTTTCAGTTCAGCTCTTTTTGGGGAGCTGGTTCGTTTAGTTTGTTCCGTAGCTCAGTAGTATCAGTTGACTTTTAGCTCATTTGATTTTGATGCTCAGTTGAATTTGTCGCTCAGTTGATTTTGTTTTTAAACTGATTTTTTAGCTCATTTGATTCAATCAAATATAGCACCAAGGCAGCTTTAATCAGTAGTAGAAAGAGAAAATATGATTTTGATGCTGAAATTTGTTATTTTAGTGAAATTTGTGAAATGTTTTACATAGCCTAATATAAATATATAAAAAAAATTGATATTATTATTATTCAAGTATCGAAAAAATATTCGTTTAATTTCAAAACATTAACTAACGCTAATTATGTTTTATGTTCTATTAGAGGCGATATATACACGTTCCGTTGAAAATACCAATTGAATGAAAAGAAAGTGAAGTTTTTAATATTTTATTTTTTCAATTCATCATATAAATATGTAATATTAAAAAATTAGATAAATATCATAAAAAAAGCAATTCATTAACAGAAAATATAAAAGACTGTGATTAATAAACGGATTTAAATAAAAATTAGAGGTGAAACAAAAGGAAGACTTAATATTGTTGTTATTGTTATCATTATTATTGTTATTATTAATGTATTATTATTATTACTATTATTCTTATTATAATTTGTACAAAATTTTTTTTTTGCAACGTCAATCACATAATTGTGTACATTTCTATAAAAAATTACATATTATAGTGTAAAAACACTAACTTTGAAACTTTATTGGGTTTCAATAGAGTTCGTCAATCATTAATTATTTGACCTGTGGCAGAAAATATGCGCTCACAGGGAACAGATGTAGCTACAATGCAAAGCCGTTTCAGAGCATACTTATAGACCGTGGGATATAGTAATTTCCGCTCCTTCCACCAAACAAGAGGGTCCTTTTTCCTATCAAGATATTCCTCATTTATGTATTTGTCGAACTCTCTTATTCCTGCAGCAGTATTATTTTCAGGTCTCACGGTTCGTTTCAAATCTGCATCTTCAGTTGTATTCAGGAGTATCTTCATGCTCGTCATCAATGTTGTCCGATAGTCTTAAAAGCCCTATCCTGGTTCTGATAACTTTCACAGCATTGTGGTAGGTTGAATCGTTTTGAAAACCTTTCCTTTTAAAGCGTCGATCGAGGATAGTACTCTCTGCATACAGGCCGCTTTTTCCAAATCGCCAAACCGTAATTGAATTTCCCTTTTCAATACATTAATTATTTCCATCACTTTATGGTTTGAGGAAATACACTTTGTGATATTTGCTTCTAATATATTGTACAAAACCGTGACTTTTGAAAGCATAACACTCTTTTCTGCTGAAATTTCATTTGTAATTTGATAAACAGGTTTTAAAATTGGTATAACCTCTTTTACCAGATCCCATTCTTCTAAAGATATGGATAAGTCTGGACGAACTAAACTAAGCGTTGAAATAAATGCTTCTTTTAGTGCATATATTCTATCCAACATTTCATACGTGAAATTCCATCTAGTGATGACATCTTGTTTAAGTTTTAAATCAGGGAAATTCATTTGCTTTTGAATTTCTCTTAATTTCTTAAGTCCTTGTTTACTTCTGTGAAAGTATTCAACAATTTTCTTTACCTTGGTTAAGATGTCACGTATTTGCTCAAGGACTGCTTTCACAACAAGGTTTAGCGTGTGTGTAAAGCATCCAATTCCTCTCCACTGACATTGCCGAATTGCAGCAGTGATATTTGCAGCATTATCGCTTACGATCGCCGTTACTTTATTCTCAATTTCAAAATCCTTTGTTATTGATTTTAAAAAGTAGACCAAGTTGTCAGCCGTCTGTCTTTCAGCAAATTCATCACATGCAAGTAAATGTGATTTTTGCCACGATCTTTTCATCTAGAAATAATGTCGAGTGCGTTTTCTTACTTTTTTTTTTTTCTATTTTGAACCAGCACTCAGGGGATGACCCCTACACATGCGATGCATTGTGCTGGAACTAGGAAATCAGGTTATGGGAAGGAGGATAGAGGGAGTAGTGTGAATGGACATTTGACTTGAATTTTCCCACGTCATAAGTGACAATTGGTGTTCTAGATTTACGTCAGCACCTGCCCATAGGGCTTAATCTGACGGTGGTCTTAACACCGAGTAAATTTTTGTAACGATTCACTAGCGCCCCCAGAGCACTGATAAGCAAATGAGCCCGTAGGCCACCTACCTCCAGAGTTGGGTAGCAAATCATATATAGTTATCCCTGAATTCTATAATGCACCTTGTTGAGGTGTTCGAGCGGTCTAAACTCTTGTCACATCAGAATGTTTTTATGTCAAGACCCATTTAACAGTAATACTGTTGGTTCGAAACACATTCCGGTGACTACTGTCGAATGGCAACAGCACCTAGTAGAGTAAAAGTCATATCATTGATATGCGTGTTACGACTTTCACATATTTACGATTAGACCAAAAACTCCACTCCCTGCGTAACTTTAGGTAGCAACCACAGCCACTACGAATCCAAACCCAAGCCAGCACACCACCGACCTTTCGGGGTAGACACGAAGTCCTCTACCCGAGGCACCTATAGCACCCCCAAGGAAGACATCAGTCCTTAAACCCGTACTAGCGAAGACGGTGCGAGGCTCATACCAGCACACACCACCGACCTTTCGGGGTAGACACGAAGTCCTCTACCCGAGGTACCTATAGTACCCCCAAGGAAGACATCAGTCCTTAAACCCGTACTAGCGAAGACGGTGTGGGGCCAAGCTGGTCCCGTAGTACTAGATTAGAATCTAACTGGTGTTAAGCAGTCCTTCATCAATCTCTAGTGAGATTTTAAAAAGTCACCTCCTCTATCATTTTTGAACCCCAGAGAGGAACAAGGTAATGCTGCACCTTGAGCTAGGCACCGCGGGGTCGCTTATACACCCGTAAGTTCCGAAAAACAAGATTCACAAGTCTCCAGAACTCCCCTGCGGGACGTCATAAGTGACAGGAAAGACCTCGGCAGGGAGTTTGTTCCACATACGCGATGTTCGGCCGAAAAATGAGTTCTCCCTGTAATGCGTAGTGCGGTTCGCTGCCAAGTTGACCGCAAATCGATGTGCTCTTAATGATGAACGCGTCGTGCGAGTGAATGATCGGGTTTCGGGAACCCTGATTTCATCAGAACACATCGCATTATAGTAACGATAGAACAACGAAACGCACCCCACGTTACGACGATGCTCAAGAGAGTTAATAGAGTTGGCTACCCTACTGTCTCCTATGAGTTTCTTCGCTCTCTCCTGGACCCGGTCGAGTAACTTCAAAATAGTCTTTGAAGCACCGGCCCAAACATGAGAGTTGTATTCCATTTTCGGTCGGATGTAGGCGGTATAAATAGTGAGGAGTTGAGATGGGGTGAAGTATGTCTTGCACCGTCTTAAAAAACCGAGGCACTTGAATGCTTCTTTTGAGACCTGAAAAATGTGCTCAGTCCATCGAACATCGCACTGAATTTTCATGCCAAGAACATCAAGAGCTTCTGATTCCTCGATGTTTATACCGCCCATAATTACAGATGACGCAGCGTCATCGGGCATGCGTAGATGTGTAAGCATGCTGCATTGGGTCTTTTGAGCATTGAAATCGACCCTGTTTGCCTGACCCCATTGCGATATTTTCATGAGGTCACAATTCAATGAGTCACTCATATTTTGCCTCAGCGAAGTGATCATAGTCGATGTTGGTCTACGACTAAATGAATATGAGTGAGAAAGGCTGCTGTCATCTGCGAAAGAGTGGATAGGGTTGGAAGTTTGACATAGGAGGTCATTTAGAAAGACTAGAAATAGGAATTTATCTTATGCTCATTAGATGAGATCCCGTCTATAACAAATCTTATAGCGCGATCCCTGAGAAAACTCGATATAAATCGAGAGAAGATATCACCGACACCGAAAGCAATAAGTTTGGACAGAAGTGTCCCATGCCACACTCCATCAAATGCTTTAGAAATATCCAGACCCACGATTTTACTTTCGCCGAACTGGTGAATAGAATCACACCATTTTTCCGAGTGGAAGGCTAGTAAGTCGCCCGTAGAGCGCCCTCGACGGAAGCCGTATTGACGGTCGTTCAGTAAATTGTTGGACTCTAAATATTTCATTAGGTGAAAGTTCACCATACTTTCCATAACTTTGGAAATCGCGGAACAGATTGCGATTGGGCGGTAATTTTCAGGTTTGCTTGGCTCACCATTTTTTGGGATCGGCGTTACATTTGCAACCTTCCAGCACGATGGGAATTGACCTGTATAGTACAGAGTGCTATCCGTCATTCGACAATATATGGGGTAAAATTGTACTATTGAACTTTTATTATTTAAATAGTGCTGAAGATGTAAATTTTTTACTATTTTTATACACCGCCATATGATATGATACCCATTATCAAATTAAAAGGATTTTTGAAGGTAGCATACTGATATCTCTGTAAACACAATATGGCGAACGAGCTCCTTTATCAAAAGAAAAAAATGTTTGAGAAGAAAACCAAAAATAAAGTGAAACGGAAACTTTTTAGCCAAACTGCGTTTTGATAAGGATCCGTTTCAGAATTGTCATATTAGGGGATTTTCCCCAACATTTAGGATTTTATTTTTCATTTGGGGGCAGATTTTGGGAGTATGAGAATTCATATTTAGGGGATTTAAGTTTTACGGCTCGCCTCATCAGCGCATATAAAGGATATTATTATTATATTATTAAGAAAATTGCAAAACTTTTTTGACGAAAATATGTTCTCAAATAGAAAAGCGAATTCCAGATAATATTGATGTAATGCAAAAATTATCACAGTTTTTCTTCGAAAATGCCCAAAAAGCAATAAAGTCAGATATTACCGGAATCGTGAAGATATCGACGAAACTGTTAGCGAATGCAACAACTTGCATTTTATATCTTGGAATAATTTATCGCCATTAGAAAAATTTTGCATGAAATTGCACAAAAAAGAAATGCTAATCCAAGGTGTAAAAGTACAAGCTTTTCTAGAACTAGCAAATTCGCGTTCGTAGATTACGTTATATTACTAATATTTACAGTACACTACCTAGCTATTTATTACAACACCAAACACAAAAGCCACATGCAAATCAATTACACAAAACAACAAACAGCATACTACATAGCAGAACCGCATTAGTACAACACAACAAAAAACATACAAACCAACCATACATACATCAGTACAAAACACACAACAGAATTTTAGAATTCTCGTTCGATTGATGATTGAATCCCCTTAAGTAAACAGGTTCAGGATACGAGCTTCAAAGCTCCGGAAAATTACAGTAGCTCTGTGAAAGTTTGTAGAGTCGATTGGTTTCTCTGTACTGGAACGTCCGATCCTAAAAACTCGCCGCAATAACGGGCCTCGGCCTGGGTGAGAGTTTTCCCCTGGCTTCGCCTGACTGTTTATCACAGCGGTATCGACTGACTGTTTATCACAGCAGCTTCGGCTAACTGTTTATCACAGCGGTTTCGGCTGACGGTTTATCGCAGAGGATTCGGCTGACTGTTTATCACAGAGGTTTCGACTGACTGATTACACAAAGTAGTAACCGTAGAGCAGTAGTAATAGTGCTTTAACCCTAAGTACCAATTGTAAATATTTAGTCGTTAATATAAGTATACGCCAACCACCGACACTATCATCAGTAAACCGAAGGACGTTCGCCGCATCACCGAGAGCAGCCAATATTATCCGCCGTATAGTAAATAGGATAAACCCAAGCTTCTGCGGGAACCGCTGTTACTGCGCACAGATTGTTACCCAGAACCCCGATATTGCATAACTACCGTCAATATCGCCAAGAACTCCCAAGAGCTTTGAACACCCTATTCCGAACTGCTGATAGTATTCACCCGAACGTCGCCAACTTAAATCTGTCATCAACGACAATAAAATAAAAACTAATACTTTTAATCTCGCACATTTGCAATAGTGTAGTAATAGCAATCTGTATATTTTCTTAGTGTAGAGCAAAAATATGCGCGTAATGCAAGGCCTTTTGCACAAGATTGTGAATTGGGCTATTGGAATTTAATTATAAATAAATAGAACTAAAAATTTATAATTCGCTAATCAAATGGATTATGCATTTTTATTTAGTATTTGCGTTTAATTGCACAAAATATTTTGCAATGTTGCATTGACGACGTTTGTCAGTTGCAGTGTTGCCACTGTTTACATTTTCGAACATACACATGATAAACAAATTCTTTGTATTTAAATTAGATGAAGTACTATGCCCCATCTGTTCGGCTGTAAAGTAAAAAAAGAGCATCACAATCCGTTTGATACTGTGACAGAATCAATACCACCCTTACTAAAACATACTCTATGTTACAATTCCGTTTACAATTTTGGCATTTATTTTTCTTCGCAATACAATTCTTAAGTGTCACGCATCTTTTGTGAACTTTAAAACATACGTAAATAAGTGAAAACCTTTTAATATTTCTACAGAATTTTAACGTTATTTTCTTTAATTGTTAATCTTAGCAAACTTAATTTAGTAAAAATATAGTCTTAAAATTACTTTCTAGTAGTAAAATGATTCCATGTGAAATAATAAACTTAATGCAAGAGTCTACTAAAAATATTATTGACAAAAAAAAGTAAACTGTTTGTAAAAATTTATTGGTTGTGAATCCTGAAGGTACAGAAACACTGTTAACAATTTTAATAGTAACGGGGGTTTCAAGGTGTGAGCTTAAACCATGACAGGATTCCTAATAAATTCCAAAGTAAAATAACTGAACTACAATAATAAATCCCTTATAATAAATTTAAAGATGTATTTGTAAATCTAATTTTCGTATAATATCCTTGGCTTTGTTTAAAGTAGCCGGACCAGTAGAGTTAGAAGTGGACATTTTGTATAGATCCTGCATATATTTATCTATATTGTCAACAGTTGCACCATTGGGTGCGGAGGGCAGGGGCAATGCACCTAAGGCCAAAGCTAACTTTCTTTTCAATTTATCTAGATAAATTTCCAACAGCCTATTCTTTTCTTCCAATTCGTTATTTTCCGTAATCATTTTTTCTACGCCAAACTTCATGTTCTCAACATGCTTCTCTAGCACAGAGTTTTGTTGTTCCAGGTCCGTTTTCGATTTCCTGAGTCCACGTAATTCCATGTCGTAGATTTTATTGTGTTCTAGGAATTCATTAGTAAATATTGGTATTTCTCCAGGTATAGGATTCACTGTAGTAGAAGAGGAAGTACTAATGGAAGCTGCAGCTGACGAGGAAACATTTGTGTTATTTGTGTTGCAAGTGGGTGGTGTAGGAGAACGTTTACGCTTGTTTTTCTCATTGTTAAATTTATCTACGGCCTGGTATGACGTTGAGGGCGTGGGCACAATTTCCTTAGGCATTTTATCCTTTGTAGTGTCTTTGCTGCTCTTTATAGTATCAGTCGCTTGCGGTTTATCTTTGAGGACAGTTTTAGTGACTGTAGATGACGCTGCAGTCGCTGTAGCAGCTGATGAATTGGGACTACCGGTCTCGGCAGCTTTACGTACTTTATTTTTAGCCAATTCACTTGCTAAAATATCGGGTCGGGCTTTAAGAAAATTATGCAATTCCTTAACATATCTGTAAAGAAAAGTTCGCAAAAGATAACATTTTCAAAACGTTGTATTTATTACAGATTAAGTTCTATTGCTTAGTAGGCATAATACTTTTCAGCAATTTTTAAATATAATATAAAAGATACGGTAATTATAATTTTATTGAGACTCCTTAATATGCTTCATACCCAAATTCTAACTTTTTTTTAAACAAAGTACTAATAATATCTTCAATATTATTTGCTATAATAAAAATCTGCCTTTTATGTAACTATTCTTTCAATTATTCGACGTTAGTCAAAAATTCATTACGATTATTCCATACATGTTTGTTATATGGTTTAGCTAGTCTGTATGCGGCATTTCATTTGGTGCTAATACGAAAATCTTCGGTAGACCTTTAACCAAATTCTTCAAAAAAAAAAACGAAGAAAGTTCCCAAGTTTATGCAAGAACTCCAAAAATTGTTTGAGAATTACGAAATATACTAACAAAACAAACCAAATAGCTTCTAAAGCAAAGAAGCATACAATACCGTCGAAGGAGGGCGCTCTGATGTTACTTGTGGATTAGTATCAGCTGAAACCGGTACTGTTTAGTGACCAAAGACTATGCCTTAACCACTGAAACATTCCGACAAGTGACACAAAGGCACACAAATGCAATCCGAAAAATGCGAACTGTTTTTATGACTTAGTCGGCTACTGTGTTCGAACGCAGAACTTCTAGTAGAGAATACTATTGCGATAGAAAAATGTTACGAAATCGACCGATTGGAACTCTCTAATCCATTTGTGCTTTTGCCTTACGCATCTATTATTTTCCCTTTCGCAAGTCTGGTATCACCGCACTCTGTAATGCAAAAGCGTCTGTCAAAAGCGTTGGAGAAAGACAAATATCTTGCGCTAGGTAAATAAATATCAAAGGCAAATGGAGAAAAACATGTAAGCACGTTGAAAAAATATTTACATTTCTTATTTAAATTGTTATTTTTAAGGAAAAAGCAAAAAAATTACAAACGCAACAACGGCAGTTTGAAATTTTAGTGAATTTCAAGGTGCAACATAGCTACTTGGCCAAGTTGCAGTCAGTAAATGCCAAGCATACCGCAAATGACTGCTTCATGATATCAAAATAATTCTTTTTTCGTGTAATTACAGTTTAAAAAAATTTTACAGTTTTAAATGTAACTGTACAAAAAAAGGATTCTTTCGACAACATAGACAAGGCAATAAGTTTTAAGGTTTACAGTTTATACGTTTATTAAAATGTACTTTTTATTCAGATATATTTATATGTATGTGACGAAAAACGATTTAGGCACAACACCGATTTGAAAACTATAAAAGGTGTGATGTGTTTGCTATAGTCGTTTTCTCAAAACTTTATTATAGACAAGAATTCAAATCACTTTGTGATTTCAAAATCTCACTTGGGAATTCATGGTGTTCTGCAAAACACATTATTTTTTACTTTCGATGTGTTTTTTGATGTTTGAAAACACAAGAAAACATCTCACTTTTGTCTTATTGTGGAAGCATTTTTTTATACATTGAAAAATAATTAGTGTTTTTAACGAAATATTTAGTGAAAATAAAACAAAATTTCATTTCTTGAAATAAAATTGAATTGAAGGTTTGTTATCGATTGTTGAGTTAAAGAGAAAACAATTAAGAAACTATTAAATTAACAAATCAAACAGGAAGTTACCAGAAGTTTTACAAATTAGGCAAACAATTTATTATTAATAACATCTTCCAATATGACTTAACAGAAATTAATAAGTTTTATTTAAAATAGTTAATTTTTAGTAAACAATATAATATATTTCTACTTGATAGTAATATTGTGTTACTCTGGCAAACATCGATGTATTTTCGAAGAACAAAAACAGCTGAGAACTAAAAAGTAAATGAAAATCACAAAAGCAAATAGTAACATTTGTGTCTCCATTTTTTTTATATTTTAATATTATGTTTTTGTACAAAATCATCAGTTTTACTATTAAAATAAATAAAACACATATTATCTTTTTCACTTGATGCATTTTTAATGAGCTAAAAATAACAAAACAGTCCGAAATTAAGAAAGTGATTTAAATCGGCAGCCACTTTGCTGACCGGTTTCAAATCACAAAAATTCAAATAGTTTTGTGCGCAGAACACCTTTCACTTTCACAAAATGTGATTTGGAGAACAGGCCTGATATTGTTTATATTTTATCTTCTAGAATGCTTTTAAAAGTCAATAGTTTAAGATTCGCTCAAAAATGCTTCTCCAAATCCATCGGAATTCATCAAACCTTTTCAAAACATAGTTGGAATTGCTGTGGATCTCCTTGAAACTTTTAACGCGTTGAATTGTGTTTAGAACATACAGAAATGCTTCCTTAATCAAACGGCAATTTTGTACAAAGCTAAAATAAGGCAAATGTGTTTGAGAACATATTCCGCTACAGATTTCTTTCTTACATGCGATAATTTTTAAAGAGTATATCGGACTTATCTCTTAAGACTCGTAATAAACAGTCGTTTTCTATCATCACACCATAACGCTCAGAATCCATTACTTTATTTTATTTTTAATTAAAAACTGATACACTTCCTTTTTTCTTAACTTTCCTTTTTTTAAACGATGTTTTTTTTTAATATTCTGACATTTCATTACTATTAATGTATGTCATATTTTCTTTTGCAATCTCAGTCTTGCCACTTTTTCTAAAAAATTTGCGAACGGTTTTATTTTCGCATCGGAATAGAGAGCCTTCAGCCATCGCCACCCTAACCTTTGAGGTGAGGAATATAATGATATTATTTTGGATTTCTCCGAATGAATTTTTAAGCACCAGAACTTGCAACAAGAGTGCAAACTGTCAACCATAATTTGCAAATGTTTTCAGGAAAAGTCCATAAAAAATACATACATATGTATGTCTTCTCTCCAAGATGACTGTTTATGTTTACAATATTCTTATAATTTTCTGCTACCGCCTGTAACATTATGAGCTTGATTCAAACGTAAAACAGTAAACTTTACCCGATGGGATTCTGCGGGAAGATATAACATTAAAGTTTACATTAAGAGACACCTTACAAATACTTTTTAAAAAATTTCTTCTTTAATGACAACCACATTCTGGAGGTTACTCTGTAATTTGATTCGAAAACAAAAGCATTCGGAGGTGGCTTCTGAATCGAAAGCTAAATGATACTATGTAATTCGTTCGGAACGATAGCAGTGTCGCAAGTTGAAAGAATTTATAAAACTTGGCAACACTTGATGAAAATGTTAAAACTTAAAGAAAAATCCCAAAACAAAGAACTTTATATTGGGTAATTGTGAAAAAGTTTGTAAATGTGAATATTATTTATTAACTTAAATGTTGTTTCTAATTCGTATACATAGTACATACATTTCTAGAAATGGATAGTGTTTGTTTGCGGTACGATTAGAATTAGAATTTGGTATATGCATACATAACGTTAAACCGTTATTTCTAACTTAAGTAATATAGTATATATTTCTTATAAATTTATCATGCTAATTTAAAAATTGTGCTTTTTCCTGAAAAACATATATGCAATTTATTACTATAATATTCTCATAAAATATTCTTTAAAAATGTTATAAAGGGTGTCCCAAAAAGAACGCAAGATTTAAATTTGGCACCATTCGAAGTGTCATTGTTTGACATGTGAACAATTGTTATTGTTTGCTAGTAGAAGGTACGAGGTTAGTAAAAATGGAGCGCTACACGAATGAACAACGCATTCTCATTGTGAAATTGTTTTACCAAAATGGTGAAAGTTTTGCGGCTACAGTTCGCAAATTGCGATCAATTTGGGGTCAAACTGTAAAGAGATTAATGGATAAATTTGCCGAAACTGGGTCTGTTAGTGATGTAAAGACAACAACGCGCCTTCGACCAGGTCGATCGACCGAAAATGTCGCAGCTGTACGTGATGATGTCGCTCAAACTCCATCCACCTCAATTCGACACCGAGCTCAGCAAATTGGTGACTCCACACTTTGCATCTTCATGCATACAAAGTTCAATTGACTCAGGAACTGAAGCCAGCTGACCATGGACAGCGAAGGGAGTTCGTTAATTGGGTATTGGAGAGACAACATGAAAATGCTTATTTTGCCGATAAAATCATCTTCAGTGACGAGGCCCATTTCCATCTTGATGGCTTCGACAATAGGCAGAATTGTCGCATTTGGGGTGAGGAAAATCCTCGAGTGATTCACGAGAAGCAAATGCATCCTCAACGTGTCACTGTGTGGTGTGGATTTTGGGCTGGAGGAATCATTGGACCTATTTTTTATGAAAATGAGGCAGTTCAAGCGCAAACAGTCAATGGTGTTCGGTATCGTGAAATGATAACCAGTTTCTTCGTGCCTAGAATTGAAGAAATGAATGTGGAGGGCATTTGGTTTCAACAAGACGGCGCCACATGTCATACAGCCAGAGAAACAATTCAATTGCTGCATCAGTCATTTAAATCTTGCGTTCTTGTTGGGACACCCGTTATTTGTTACTTTGACAAAGATTAATTTATTAACCTAAATAAAGCACACTTTCATTGTCTACAACGCTTTCGATTATAAGTAAACCCACGCACACTTATAGTAGATAGTTATTTTTATTTAACTAAAAAAACGTTTGCCGGGTCAGCTAAAAACAGCAAAACTTATTTTTTTTCTCATTAGTAAACAGATTCCGTGCGAAGCCGGGACAGTCATGTAGTATTTTTTATAAATTGTTTAAATACTTAGATTTTTCTTGCTTTCGTTTTATTTCTCACTATCAGAATGGATTTCGAATATATTCCTAACAGTTTTGACATCTAAAACGTCCGAATTCGTTATAAAGAGTTGCACTTTTAAAGGGATTTATTTTTACCCCCCTCCCCCCTGCTTTCTTGTCACATTCTTTAACTTTACCACAAAGAGAGAAAACAATTTATCTTACGGAAAAACGCTTTGAGTCTGTTGTTTGCGTCATAACTTGGCCTGCCAGATATTTTTTACTATTAGCACTTGTATTGTTATCCGGAAATGTTAATTGTACCGCCCCCCTTTTGTTATTCATTTGAAATCTCATAAGAAATTGTTCCGGTGTCATAATTGAAATTAGTGTTTGAATAAAAAAGCCAAGAAATACAAATAATAATGCGATAAATCTTCCCGTGCAATCAGATGGTGTGTATTTTGTTTCTGAAATAACTACAAGGTGGGCCAAAAAAATCACCCTATGGAAGATGCTCTTATTATTGCAAATGGCGGCCAATGTCAAATCTGTTTTGACATTTGTGAACTAGACAGATGTAGAATACAAGTGAACAAGCGCGTAACCTACGCCCAAGCCATCCTCAACCTCAAGGACGATTTTTCGACCAAAATCATAATGAGCGATGAGGCTCATTTCCACCTCAGCGGGTACGTGAACAAGCAAAACTATCGCTTCTGGGGCACCGAAAATCCACGACTGATGCACGAGGAGCTATTACACACGCTCAAAGTGAATGCATGGTGCGCTGTTCACGCTGGGGGAGTCATCGGGCCATTTTTTTCAAGGACGCCGCTGGTCAAACGACAACAGTGGACGGTGCGCGCTATAGGGCCATGTTAACCGAGTTTTTTCTGCCACAATTGAACGAATTAGGACTGAAGGACATGTGGTCCCAACAGGACGGAGCAATAGGACACACGAGCCACAACCGATATTCTGAAGGCGGCGTTCCCGGGTCGCCTCATCTCTCGTTTTGCCAATTTGCACTGGCCCGCAAAATCGCCCGGTTTAACCGTTCCAGACTTTTTTTGTGGGGTTTTTTGAAGTCCCGTGTTTACATTAACAAGCCCGAGACCCTGGAAGCCCTCAAGGATAACATTCGACACGAGTGCGAGAATCTGTCGCCCAAAGTTCTCGCCGAAGTGATGAAAAATGCCATAAAACGAGCCCGTATAGCAATCAATTGTGACGGCGCTCATTTGGCCGATATCATCTTCTCGACTTGGCTAATAAAATTCTAAAGGTTCAGATAAACATAATCAAAAAACAGAATCGAAGTTTTTCATTTAGAAAAAAAATAAGAGCCAAACAACATCGGATGACTTCTTTTGGCCCACCTTGTATAGGTCTATTCCAGGTGCATAACGAAACAGTCAGAACTCGCTCAAATTAGTCAAAAAGGTCTGTTCTTATTTCAGAAAAAAATTGCAACTTCTAAAAAGAATTCATTCCGTTTTTTGTGCTAACTTTGAATTACAATGGATGATATGACGCCAACATCTCTGAATAAAGGGTGGTTAAATTTCAAGGGCCGATGTTGATTTTGAATAAAACACAAACTATTTAGGAAATTATTGTAATTTTATTTTATTATGATATATTGGTATTACTCAATTATGTATGGAACAAAATATCGGCCAAATGGGCGCCACGACCACGGCAACAGTGGATGATCAATTTTCGAAGAAAATCATCTTCAGTGATGAGGCACATTTTCACCTCAGTGGATTCGTCAATAAACAGAATTGCCGCATTTGGGCGAATGAGAATCCAAGAGTGATTGTCGAAAAACCAATGCACCCACAAAGAGTGACTGTTTGGTGCGGTTTATGGGCTGGCGGCATCATCGGGCCGTATTTTTTCCAAAATGAGGCCGGTCAGGCAGTTTGACACCGTTGGACTTTTTTCTTTGGGGTTATTTGAAAGAAAAGGTGTACGTCGATAAGCCAGCAACAATTCAAGAGCTAAAGGATGAGATAATTCGGCACATTAACGGCATAGAACCTCCATTATGCCTCAGGGTCATCGAAAATTTGGACCATCGGATGGAGGTGTGCCGCCGTGGTCGCGGCGCCCATTTGGCCGATATTTTGTTCCATACATAATTGAGTAATACCAATATATCATAATAAAATAAAATTACAATAATTTCCTAAATAGTTTGTGTTTTATTCAAAATCAACATCGGCCCTTGAAATTTAACCACCCTTTACAACGATAAGTGTCGTGATGTATTTATTATTATTATTATTTATTAATTTGTCCACATTCACGCATCTTGTGTTCTGTGTAAATCCACCATGTCACGATTCTTCACAGTTACCCAAATAAAAAAAAAGACATACATCCAATATAATACCAGTTTCTGCTCGTCCAGTCTGTAGAACGATTATTTTCGTTAGCGGGTTTTACGTATTTCTCAGCTAGAGTTTGCTCTCTAATACACCACACTTAAATACTTTATTGACTGAAAATATTTTGCATTTTAAATAAATTTATTTTTAATATTATATTTTAAGTATGTTCTTCAATAAAAAGTATTTGTATTTTAATTACACAACTTTCATGTATTTTATATTTTAAATACACACGGGTGAGGTTATGAATTAAATTGGCTGTCAATTGTCAAAATTTGAGCTGGCATTCTTTGACATTTATTTAGTAAAAAGTTGGAAAATTTTAACCATGGAACGCTACACCCTTGAATAAAGAATCTGAATTGTGAAAATTTACTATCAAAATGATGAAAATTTTACTGTATCACTTCGTAAAATTCGAGCAGCTTTTCCTCGTAATCAGGGTCCTTCTGAGACCGCTGTACGTAATTTAATCGCGAAATTCGATACTGACGGTACTGTTGCTGACAATAGACCAAAACAATACGCTCATAGTGGCCGTAGTGATGCAAACAATTTCCCGGTGGCGTAATTTCTCGATTTGGCGACATCAAATGGGGGCCTCGTTCTTGTGATTAACGACACTGGATTACTTTCTCTGGGGCCATTTGAAAGACCGGGTTTACGTGAACAAACCACAAGCAACATATTCTATTATTAATTCACATATTTCTACTTTACATTCGTATCAATGAAACAGAATTTATTAAAAAAAAAGTGTTTTTAAGCCAATTTGCTTCCTAACCTCCAATTTGCCTAACCCTGGTAAATGAAAAATTACATTTTTTGTTTGGTTTCTTTTTAAGTTACTTGGTTTTGAACTAAGAATTATTTGGCCGATACATTAGTACATAACGCCCTCACCAATTACAATTAGTATAACTAATTCTTAAGTTTAATAGAAAGGTTTCAGTGTCGAAGACATACTCACTGGTCACTGAACAATCCGGCTTCAGCTGATAGCAATCCACAATCACATCAGAACGCCCTCCTTCGTCGGTATTATGTAGCACCGGCGAAATAAAATAATAATAAAAATGGCTACTAAAGAAGCTTCAGCACTGCTACGAGTATAAACAAAGAACGTGCAAAAGCAGAGCTGTAAAATCATTAATTAAGCTTCACCTCCTGTCGTTTATCCCACTATCTATTTCCTATATTCCAGCACAATGCTTCGCATGTGTAGGAATCATCTTCTGAGTGCTGGTCCCAGATAAAAAAAAAATAATAAATTTTCCTCTCAATATTTTTCGTTACTAAAATCAACGTGGTAAACTGTTCACAGCGAGCCGTAAGCAATATAATTATCCGTGATGCGACAGTTAACTAGTGCGAGCGATGCTAGGAAAACACTTGGGAAGAACGCCGAACTTCGTCGTGCTCGACAATTCATCGGTGAAAGTTCGTTGCGTATATTCGCACAATAATGAAGAAAAAATTGCAGCTTGTTATTTGCTGTGTTACCGTATAAAAAAAATTTACTTGAAAAAATTAAACATTACAGAAAAACAATTAGAAAGCAATTTTATGGTAAATAATTGTGTATATTTAATTTAAATTATTTATTTTAAAAATTAAACAACTATTAAAATAAAAATTAACTTTATTTACTAATTGATTAATATAAAAAACGGTAACGTGGTACTAAATTCTACTAAATAAATAAATAAATTGTACTAAATAAATCTATCACAGAGTTCGTCACGCACAAATTTCGTCGACGGTGGTATTGTGTTTATTTTCATATATACAAATGTGTTTTATTTCCGAGGACGAATGTTCGCAACGAATAATTCGTCGTTCAGCCTAATTTTGTTCCTAGCATGAAACGCAAACTCTCGAAGAGCAAACAATAAAGACAAGCCTTACCGCACTTAAAAATTAATTGCGACGAGTCGAGAACTGTTCTTCAGCACAGAGCAGCTTCACGACTCAATTAGATTTTTTAAATTACAATTAATTTTACAAACCACCAAATGACTACGCAAATATATGTATATGATGCGGCAGATCAATTCAACTTTGTAAGAAAAAATTTAACCTACATATTGGCAACTCAGTTTAATTTTGTCCAGACAAAATATAAAATTCAAACAATTCAAGGTAGAGTTGTTCGTAAAAACTGCTTCTTTCCCAAAAAGAGCGACTTTAAACTACATACATATATAAAAAAAATTTCGTTCACACAACAATTTAGTTATGAACGAATGGGTGAATTCAGTGTAATCTTTGTCATTGTACATCTGGTGTAAATGAAGATATGGAATATAGTTGTGGAAGGATAAATGCAACGCATTTATTACAAAACGAGGTAAATACCAAAGAAAATTTATTCAACAATAACAACAATTCAATATGCGAATTAATTGATTTTGTAAAAGAAGGCAATTCTGATACAAAGGCCTTGGTGAAGAGGATATGCCATTCTTTAGAAAAAATTAATGACATTGAGAAGAAAAGACACAAAGAAATTGAACGCCATAACGCCGTCATAGAAAAGTATAAGCAAAATAAAGTGGAGCAAATTGGAAAAAAATCAAAAATTAATTGAAATAGAGGAGTTGGATTTGCAACACGTTCGCAGATATTAATGATATTTTAAATTATAATTCAATGCTTTGCACCGTTTTTATCATTTTAATTTTACTTTTATTTTTTAATTTTATTTTGAAAGACAATTTTAAAATATAACAATTTAATTTCAAAAATTGTATAAAAATTCTGACAATAGTAAGAAAAAAAATCACAATAACAAATAATGGATACAAAAATCAACTAATGCCAGGGACTATTGTAAGTTAGAGATGGAAAATTTAGAGCTTCATTAAAAAGTGTGAAAAATAAAGGGGAATAATTTCTCTTATTCTCTTTATAGATAATAATAAATATATAAAGATAATAATTTACATCTACACACGGTGGACAAAACACGAAGAACTCCGACGAAGAACCGTTCTGCTAGTGTTTGTCAGTGTAATTTACAATTTTGTCTTTGATTTAGTTTGTTTCTTAGTAACTATCACATGTAATTTTGACTGCCTGTATGTTATTGATCATTAGCCTATTTAAGATTGAAAAATTTTAAATGACGCAAAATCACAATATGATTTGCATAGACATTATTCAGTCTGCTGAATTTCGGACAAAAACATACATATGTTTCGAAAGGAATAAAAATTCATGGGAGATTCACGAGCAAATTGTTGTTCGGGAGAAAGAAATATTTCGAGGGCATGAAATGTTCGCCTTTTTTTCATGATAAGGGTGAATATCGCCCATGTACATGCCATATTCGAAGGTGCCACTACATATTGGCAAAAATCAAAATAGGTTAACTTCCTAAACGCATGTTGCTTTGTAGTAATACAAATTTGGCCATTTGTGTTGTTCCCATTTGCAACACTATTGTAGTTAATAGGCAAAAAAAAGCAAGAAGAGCATTCAAATAAATTTAGATGCAAACTAAATATTACACGCACTACAATGGCAATACAGAAAGATAAGTAAGCGGTTTTTCACTTATTTATCTTTTTCTTACAGTAAAAATGGACACAAAGTATTAACGTATTCAAACTACATAATGTATGAACTTTTTTTATCTTGCACTCAGCACTCAGGAGATGACCACTACACATGGGGTGCAGTGCTGGAACTAGAGGAAAGGTATAGTAGAAGAAATTACGGGAGGTGAAGCTTCACTACCTTACAACACTGCTTTTTACACGTTAGTTGTTCTTATAGCAGTTTTTTTATAGCGTCTCTGATAACAATACCGACGAAGCAGGGTGTTCTGATGTGCCTGTGTATTGGATACAGCTGAAGCCGTTATTGTTCAGTGACCAGTGACTATGCCTTCGCCACTGAAACCTTCCGACAACAACTGTTTATTTACACGGAAAATTTTTCGATTTTTGTTTTTGTAGTTAAAAAAGTTTCCAATTAAGTAAAATGTAAGTATAAAATGATATATACAAATGATATATAATTTTTTTTTAATTTTAAAGGTTTATTTAATTTATTGCAGGGCGAAAAACAATACACCTTAGCAATATGAAAAGCTGCCGATTTTAACACATACTTAAACGTGTCTTTATTTAGGCGAACGTTTCTTTGAAATCTATAACTAAACTAATTATTTCACACATATTGAAAACAAGTATTCTACAATTTATCACTCATTTCGAATGGCTTGCAACTGTCTCTCAATTTCCGCCTTTCAATTCTTTACTATGCATTCTGGAGCAAATTATTCTTCTGTTCAAACAACAACGCCGCTGCTATCGATTCCATTTATTCTGGAAATGAAAATAAACTTAATTTTGATGTATAGAAAATGTAAATATGACCTCCGACGCTACAGGATTCTTCGCACTGACATAATCCGACACAAATAGCTCTTAATTATATTATGGCGTCTTTGTGGAGATTTAATAAACTTTTCCACATTAACGAAGCCTTATTTATTTTATTTATCACATGTGCCGCAACAGGATTTCTCACTCTGGAATAGTTTGGTCACAAATACCTTATCTGCACTTAACTGATGTTTTTATTTCATTATACATATGTACATTATTACAAATACATATACATTTTATTTTCACTAAATTTAACTTTTTACAATTTAACAATTACAATCAGGGGTGTCATAGAATCCATGTCGGTTTTGCAAACCGATATTGGTTTTATTTGGTGTCATGAAAATGGGTCGGTTTTGTTATCTTCGAATGCAAATAAAACCGATATTCGAATCAGATGTTTTATGATTTTGTTCATTTGTTTACTACTTTGAATGCAATTTTTGTTTGAATTTGTTTGTGAAAATAGATATGTGAAACGAATTTATTGAAAATAACAAATTGCTGTTTAAAATTAAATTTATAACTATAAAAAATGGACACTGCTGTGGGTGCTTATTTGCTATTGGAGGAAGAGCGCGCAGAAAAGGTGAGAAGAATTTTGCGAGATTGCAGCAATCCACTTGAACTGCCGGAGACAGCGCAAGTACATTTGGCACGGGGAATCTACAGTTGGCTTATCGCGTTTTGTGAATCCTATTGCGAGGTCCGTATATTTTTCCATAAACTCGATTAATATCGAGTTTTGGGTGTTATTTTTATGTTTCCCCTATTAAGTATAAAAACATGGTATTAATCTCCATTTATCTATTTCTTTTTATCGACTAAAAGTTACTTACATTTTCGCAAAAAAAAATTAATTTGAAAAACAATAACAAAATGAAAAATGTAGCTTTTAATTGATTTAAGTAAATAAATTTACAAAATTTCAACAAAATATGTGATGGAATTAATAAAATTAAATGAATGGAAATGAAAACCAACAGCAGTCGGCTGCTTGGTTTATTTCCAATAAAAATCCGATAACATTGGTTTCTGTGACACCTAAAACCGACATTATTTCTAGTTCGAACATAAAACCGATAACATTTGATTTCATGACACCAAAGTATTTTTCTTTTTCGGTTTCAATTCCAATTCCGATAAGATTAGTTTCTATGATACCCCTGAATGTTTACAAAATTGCTTCTTTTTCCTGTTCCTATTTAACAGGTTTCATAGCGAAGCTGCTGGTTTAAACAGACTTCTCTCTTCTTCTTTTTCTTTCGATTAAGTTTTTTTGAAGAATACCTATGAACCGTGCGTAACTGAATGCGGGAACGTAATCGAAACGCAGAATAAGGGTGACAACAATTTACCTTTTTAATTATTAGTAACTAAATCAGTACAAACCAAAAACAAATATTTCCGCCGATAGTGTGATCTATATTTCGGAATATTCTCTAATCATTTTTTTAGAAAGTTTAAACGTTGTTAATAGTGCCTATTTGACTTATAAAAAAAAGTATTGTTATGCTCTTTTGAATTTCTTTAATAAAGTCGTTATTTTAAAAATAAAAGTCCAAACATTTGTAAAATCGTGTGCCCTCGAGGTGATACAGCATTATCAATCAAAAGCTCAATTTTTTTTGTTGAGGGCCCTTTTGCAATCCTGGCATTCAATGCAGTGACGTTAACTCTTTTATTGTGATTTTTCTACAGCCATAAAAAAATTAACGATTTTAAGTAAAATTACCGTTAGCAAAATTTGACAAAAAAAATAATATTTTCCTATTAAAACAGGTTTATTTTTCTAATTCTATATGAGGACTGTTCAAAAGAAAACGTGAATTTTATTTTCTTCAATTACAATGAGGGTGGCGATGGTCACAGTAGTCTGCACGTTGACTACAAAACGAAAAGTTTTCCTGAGTTCAACCCTAGTTTCCGACTCATAACACATCTTGTTGTCGGCAGGTTCCAGTGAATACATAGTCACTGGTCACTGAACAGACGGTATTGTGTGCGCCGGAGAAGTAAAAGAATTACTAAAAAAGGCTATTCAAATACGAACCTTCAAAATTTAATGCGCCTCCTTGACATCAGAGACGCTACAACACTCCTAGAAAAACAAATAACTTGCTAAAAGTGTAGGGGTCATCTCCTGAGTGCTGGTCCAAGATAAAAAAAATGGTGTGCTACATCATGAGTTCTTGCCCACAGGTCGTACGGTTAATAAGACATACAACGTTTGCGTAAAGCAATACGGCTCAAACGATCGGAGTTGTGGAAGAAAATCATGGATTCTGAATCACGATAATGCACCAGCTCACACATCAGTGCTTGTTCGTAGTTTTTTGGGTGAAAACAGCACCCTTATTATGCCTCAACCATCTTATTCGCCAGATTTGGCTCCCTGCAACTTTTTCTTATTCCCAAAACCGATGAGACTAATGAAATGAACGCGTTTTGCCACAATTGATGAGATAAAGTGAAAATCGACGAACGAGCTAATGGCCATACCGAAAAGCACATTTCAGAAGTGTATCAAGGATAGGAAGAAGCGCTGGCATAAGTGCATTATATCTGAGGGGGATAACTTTGAAGGGGCAAATAAGATATTGATGAATAAATAAATACTTTTCAAAAAATTCTAAATTCACATTTCCTTTTGAACAGACTTCGTTATTTATTAAAAAACGAAAAAAAACAAGTAACAATAATAAAATAAAGTATTTAAAATTTGTACTTTCGACTAAAATCAATGTATGCACTTTTTAATATTTAAAGCTTAGCTAAAAATGTTCTAAAAATGTATAATTTAACTACATTTGCCGTTGTATAGTTGTAATAAAACCGTGCTTTTTACGATTTTCTTTTATTATAAATATGTGTAGACACATTAGGAAAAAAACTTTTAAGTTTCAACATTTAAAAATTAAAACAAATATAGAAATTATTAATTATATACCAGTTCTACATTTTGTACAATACGATAATTACTGTATGTTTGACATCACATACATATGAATTATATTATTTTTTGTTTCATTCCACATAACTTTAAGTTTAAAGTTTAAATTCCATCTATACCTTATCAGAACCGCAATGTTTAATTTTGACTATGAGTCAAAACTATTTTTTTGCTTCTTAAATACACTTTCTTTAAATATTGACAATAATTTTTTTAGCAGTTCAGTATTGAAATCATTTAATATTGTTTCTTTTTTACTAACCCAGTGAAAAATCTTAGTTTGATGGATTCCGTTCCCAGAAAATAACGATGAAAGAAAGATTTTCATTATCGAAACTACGTTCTTGATATAAAATTGTTAACTATGTGCTTGTTTTTAGAAAACGAAAGCAAAAGTTCGTTCGTATATTTATATTGATAACGGCAATAAAATTCAATAAATAGTTTTTGTTTTTAATGTAAATTTTTTTCCTACCGTTTTCTAAAAACGAGCACTAGGTAAGTATGTTATTTTACACTTCTACAATTCCGCAGAAACAAACAAAATGGTTTTCTGGCGTTTTTTTTAATCCCGTCTAAATTAAATCTACACCGCATATTAGTTGTTGTCTTGTTGGCTGAGTCCTTCGAGTGCTACCTCAACACCTAGTGCGTACAAGTTGGATTCCAATCTCGGGCCAAAAAACTTTTTTGTTATGTTAATTGTTTTTTTTTAAAGTCCGACAAAAATGTTTTTTTTTTTTAATTTTAAAAAATTTAATTTTAAAGTGTAAAACAAAAAATAATTGTTTTGATATATCGGTATTGCATACTTCTACATACCGTAAAAAGAAGCAAATGGGTTTTTCTTTAGTTTCGTGTGCATTATAGGAGCCTTTAACATAGAAAACTGAAATTTAAAGATTTTTGAATGTTAAGAATTTATATCTATAATAGATAAACGTAGACTAACTACGAAACATGGAAACATATTGACTGAATTTTTTCAAATAATTGTCAAAGGAAAAGTGAGGATAAAATTTACACAGCTACCGCGATGGAATTTTACTTGAAATTAAATGATAAACCGAAAAGCGTTAAGAATGCGAAAATCGTTATAAACAATCAAAAAACGTAAAAATTCTTAAAATTACAACGGACAAAAAAAGCGTTCATAACTAAAAAAGATTTTTTTTTCACTATAATAAAAGTTTTCAATACATATGTATACATATTATATACATAGCTTCGTGAAGGGTATATAAGATTCGGCAAAGCTGAATATAGCACTCTTATTTGTGTTATATTTTTCTTGTTAAATTTTAAAATCATGTTTTATATCGTGTTTATTGCGCAACACTGTTAACAAACACTCTTTTGTTTTATAAAAAAAACAAGTTTCGGTTGTAACATAAAACTCAAATCTGCAGTAGCAGAAAAAAATAACAGTATTTAAATCCAAAATAGATAGGTTATTATTTGCTCGGTTTTGTTTGTTTTAAATCAAAGTGGTGTATGTACATAATTTTTTTTTATAAAATCTGTGGATAGTGCAGAAGAAATTGGAGACTTATTTTTGTAAAGTAAAACATATTCAGGGGGTTACTCTCCATTGCCATGCGAAAGCTACATGCGTTGAAATGTCAATTTGGTACTCTGTATCACTTTTGCAAAACTGGCAAGACTGACATTGCAAAAGAAAATATGGCGTATATTGATAGTAATGAAATGTCAAAATAATTAAAAACACATCGTTTAAAAAAAGCAACGTTAAAGTGTAACAGTTTTCAATTAAAAATAAAATAAAGTGATGGATTTTGAGCGTTATGGTTTGATGAGGAAAATGACCGTGTAGAACGAGTTGCACGACGAGTCTTAAGAGATAAGTCCGATATACTCTATTTAAATGACCGCATGTAATACTGCAGCCACACGTTCAACTTTTTCTTTCAAATTTTTAACACATACAGCTTCTTAAAATTCATGTGTATTGATAGCTGTGACGTAGGCTGCACCCAAGTTTTGAGCAATTTAAATGCAAATGAGGGTGGCGATGGTCGAAGTAGTCTGCACGTTGACTACCAAACGAAAAATTTTCCTGGGTTCAACCCCAGTTTCAGACTCATAAAAAAACATCTCGCATTTTTTCTGATGTGCATTTCTGTCTTCGTGTCAGTTGTTGTCGGAAGGTTTCAGTGGCGAAGGCATAGTCACTGGTCACTGAACAGTGACGGTTTCAGCTGTATCCAATACACAGGCACGTCAGAACGCCCTCCTTCGTCAGTATTGTGAGGCACCGTTGAAGTAAAATAATTAATAAAAATAGCTACTACAAACAAAGCTTTAAAAATTTAATACGTCTCCTTGACATCAGAGGCGCTTAAACACTGCTGTAAAAACAAATAACGTGCAAAAAGCAGTGTTGTTAGATAGTGAAGCTTCACCTCCCATCATTTCACCTACTATCCCTTTCCTATAGTTCCAGCACAATGCATCGCATGTGTAGGGGTCATCTCCTGAGTGCTGGTCGAAGATAAAAAAAAATTAATTTATTAAGAATAGGTATCAGCTGTTTTCTTGCACATAATTTGAAACGAAAGTTGCCCAGAAAATTTGAAAGCAAACTCTCTCATCAAATTTTAAAAGTATAAGTGTATTGGTAAAAAAAATTAGAGAATTTTAAAATTTGAAAGACAACAATTTAACATGTAACCCCCATACAAGGGGTATCTAACAAGTTAGGGTTGTTAAAACAGTCGGCATTTTGTTGCTCTACCTACATTTGTACAGCAAACTTTGCACGCATGTAAGAAAAAAATCTGTAGTGGAATATGTTCTCCAATACATTTTTTAGCTCTGTACAAAATAAGGGAACAAGAACAGTTCATCTTCAACACCAGTTCAGTATAACACTATATAATGTTTTTATATAATTTTTCTTTAAATTTGTGACTAGTGTAAAAGGAATTGAGGACTTATTTTTAAAGTAAAACATATTCTGGTATTTTTTTATTTTTAAAATTTTCACGTGGTAACGCTGGCTATGAGTTGATATCCGCCAAAAAAGTGCTCATTTACCCTAATTTTGTGTAATAAACCGCTTTTTGGTAAGGAGTAAACGAACACATTTTATATACAGTTTAAAAGCGAATAGTGTGGTAGCACTACGATAAATGTAAACAAAAATAGCCTTTTGCTGCGAGGAATCAATTTTTTGCACATGCTTAGAGAAGCTTTTAAACTTTATAAAGCTTTTAAAGCACACTGTTGTGCAAATCGTATGGCAAATAAACGTAGTTTAAACGATCAATTTTGACCGTTTAAAGATAGTTTAAATTTTTACTGATATACTGTTTTATTTTGCTGGGTACACACGATTGTAATATATTACATTATTGAGAAAAAAATTGTAATAAAATGTTTAACAACCGTATAAACTTAAAATTTTTGTGTGGCAACATTTTCACAAAACGCACTGTCATTACATTGTACGACAATACTATTGTCAGACATCTGACAATTGTGAGAACCATTTACCATTACCATTGCAATTGCTAGATATTGTACGGTCATTTGTTGTTAGATGTGCTTAATTTATTTGACCGTACAATGACAACATTGTCAGGTATTCTATATTTCTATTGGTAACGCTGCCCATAAATATTTAGTCTAAGTTCACACAACGCCAATTTTAGTTGTGCCATTTTTGAGTTTATAGATATTTTTTTCAGTTTGCGGTGAGGTGTAAAATATAATCGCCGGTACTCGGCTATTTCAAGCAATTCTCTCATTCGTTTTTTTAGTTGAATATATGACATTTTATTTCATTCTGTGTTTCGCTTTTTGGTGTGTAAATAATTTATAATTGGAATTAAACACAAAAATGAAACGTTTTAAATATTTAAAAATAAAAAAGCACAAAAAAAATATTTTAGTGTAAAAATTTGAATCTAAAGCGTGCTACATATTAGGTCTGTACGTTTACTTTCTGGGAAAGTTTGGTAAAATGAGAGTAAGCTATAATTACTCTCAATAAGAGAGCAAAATGTACAAAAGTAAGAAAACGAAAAAAACCATAAAATTTACCAGAAAAAAAGAAATGTCAATTTTTTACAGCTCTGTTTATATCGGAGATGATAATTGACAATTTTAAAATTGTACTTTTTTGACCCCAAATGTACTAAAAACATAAAAGTTGTGTTAAATTTTACTATTATTAACTATTAGTAACAGAAATATAAAATAAAATGAGTTCTTGAATATTGAGAATTTTTTTCGAAATCAATCAAATTAGAGTAATATTGAAGGAATTCCTATTACTCGAGAGACCACCTTATTGCGAGACAACCAACGTGTTGTTGAATAGTTAAAAATTAATGCAGTTCATTACAAAATTATTCTTGAATTTTCGCAAATTCATCCATTTTACAGAAATGATAATTTTACTCCTTTATAAACTTATAATTCGGACTATAGTTTTTGAAGCTCCGTACGACTGAGTTTAGACGAGAAAACATTTAGTTTGGTAGCATGTTACGGGTGTGGAAGAGAGCTTCGTTTTTGTGTTCGGTACTCGGCGACACGTTTTAACAAGAACATATGTTGTCTTTGCTGATGGATAGAATTAATTTTTATGCGAATTTCTAAATAGTTTGTTTTAATATTTGTATATTTTAAATAATTGTGGGGAATTATATTAAGAAAAAATTCACAGATGATGGCCCACTCTCCAAGGCTCTGATGGATATTTCTATTTTTTATTATATTACATTTCTTCTTTATATACATATGTATGTACATATATATTAGAATATTGAAATAAAATCAATATAAAGAATTGAAATAAATAGTGTTTCATTTCAATTGTGATATCCGTTAACAGTGACCGATATATCCTTTAACGCTGACTAGTCAGCAGTGGTCGATATATTCGTCCATGCTGACCGGTCAGCAGGTACCGATTTATCCATCAACGCTGACTATCACATGCACCCAGAAGTTTCGGTCATTTTTCTCATATTGCCATTGAGAAAATTATAGAAACTTTGTTCTACGGATTTACCTATAATTCTGTAAACAATGACGGTCGTATCACCGGTCAAATGACCGTCACTGTTATTGTCGGGAATCTAAACTTATTAGCTATTTCGCTGGTCACTTCATTCAACAGGCCAAACGACAAAGTTTTTGAAAAAGTTGTGGAAAGTGGTTGTGAATAATTTAATAATTAAATATTATATTAAGAAAAATCGAAAATATATTTTTGCTACAATTAATTTAAATTACTGAACAACGTATAATCATATGAATATACCTTAGTACTTAATATTTAGTGGAGTAAAGTAGTACTTTTGCAATGCAAAGTGTACTGAAAAAAGTACAATTGTAGGAGCTTGATTATCCCTGATTTTCATTGAAAGTTTAATGTGATGATGACAGTTTACCGAAAAAAAACTATTTGTGAAAGAATTTATTTAAAAAAACAAGTATTGAAAGAATTTATTTAATTATATTTATTTTTCAGCGATGGTCTTTTTTATGAAAAATTTTTAACAATTATTTATTTTTCAGTATTTCGCTACCAAATAGGTAGCATCGTTAGGAAATAATAATTTGTATTAACAAAAATATTTATGTAAAAAAATGGTATTTTTTATGAAAAGTTTTTAACAATTTATGGTATAAATAACAAAAATGTTTCTAATTAATTATTGTTAAGAAAAATTTTTAACACACAACTTTTTTAATGTCTGTCAGCTGTTTGTGACATTTGTAATTTTGCTTTGTTATTTTCAATGTTTATTATAAACAAACTGATTGCTTGTTCCTCATGCCCAAACTAGCCCTAAGAAAAAGTACGGGCATTCTCGTGCGAGAAGAACAAGAGCATTACTCTCTCAAAACCTCTCTCATTTGCTCAATTTTTGCGTAAGAAAACGCTTTTGGGTAAGATTGGGCGCCCAATTTTGAGTAAACGAACAGACCTAATAAGAGCACCACAAGCCGTCTGATTTTAAACTGGTAACAAAATCTTTTATTCTAAAAAAGTTTTTTTGATTTTTTTCAAAATGTAAAAAAATATGTACAAAGAACGATAAAAAGAAAAATAATTTAATTTGAATTCAAATTAATATAACAAAAGAAACTTTTCCCAAAAATCTGTAAAAATAATAGCACAGATCATCTTGACCTGAAAGAAAAAATAATACAATTGTAATAATATGGTTTGCTGCCATTGTAATGTGATTAGCTATCCCTTAGCTTTCCTTACGGACAGTTTTTATATTTAGTTGCGTTACCCTTATTAGAAATTACTGCTTTGCAGCGTCTTTCTATAGAATTGACCAAGTTCTGGCTCCTCTCTAATGAAATAGAGTACCAGATCTGTTGCACTGCCACCCAAAGATCATTATTGTTAGTCGGTTTGACTTCGGATACCTTCTTCTTAACATCAGCTCACAAATTTTCGATGGGGTTTAAATCAGGAGACTGTGCAGGTTATTCCATCAAAGGGACATTATTCTCCCGAAACCACTTTTTAGCTTTTATGCTAGTATGTTTCATTGCCTTGTTGCATGACCCAAATCAGTGGCGTATTTTCAGAAGCATACGGCAGTATTTTGACGTATTCTGCTGCATCCGCATCCGCGGGCGCCCAATTTTGAGTAAACGAACGGACCTATTATTGTTTACTTTATAGAATTTGTCAAATTGTAAGAAAATAAAAGCTAAACAAAACAGAGGAAAATATGGCTGCAATATCAGATAATGTCAATGAAGATTGCGGTATGTCAATTCATTTTACTTTATTGTATTTATTTATGTGGTTTCAAAAATAAAGTGACACATGGCACACGATACCATGAAGTTATCTCCCGTTTTAGAGGAGCTAATTGGCCCCCAAGATAATGCAATTTGACCCCACTAGACTATTTTTTTCTTGGGATACATTAAGTCTCTCGAGTACAGAGACAAGGCAACTACAATTTCTACCTAAAAAGGCAACAATATATCTGCCATGGCTGAGACACCACCTACGGCGTAGCCACAATTTAATTTTATTAGAAATTATATCCTGCTATAAGCTGAGTAGTTAGCGCGTTAACGCTTACACAAAAAGATACTTTTTTGATCACTAAAAGCTCAGCGATATCAAAAAATAAATAACGCCTAGGGCAAAGCAACTCTGCTTTAAGAATTCTAAAAAACGGACATCAGAACTGTCGAAAAAATTAGGATCTAAAAATATCATTCAAGCATGTTGCCACATGCCTCTTTTCTACAATATCCCTTTCCAACTAGTTCTGTGCAATATGTTGCAGACGTAGGAGACATCCCCAGAGCACAAGTTAAAATAAAAACAAAACAATCATACCGTAATTGGCTTATAAATATTCCGTTAAGTAGTAATAAGTATCAATTTAAAATAAAGCCGTACTACTCTTGTCATCCGGCGTTCACTACTTTTGGTTTAATGGTTAAAATTGAATGTGGTACCTTTGTTTGTCAACGTCTGCTGCCTTTAAATAAGGAGCCTTAACATCGGATGGCAAAGAATGCCATTCTTCACCAATCATCTTGTTGTGTTCCATATGCGTTTTTGAAGGATGTTCCTTACGCAATGACTCACGTCGATCGTTCATGTAGCGCACATAACCTTTATAAAAATGATACTTCCTATAGGCTTTGTTTGTTGTAATGGAAAACATTTCACAGACCTGTAAATGGCAATTTGGGAGCACCGGCTGCATTTATTTTGCGTCTCTTTAAACGAAAATGTTCTTCTTCATTTGCAGCACCGGCACCCATACTACGTCTTTTTTGTACCTTACCGGGTTTCGAAATTGTTTCCGTTTCTTCTTCACCATCCGATAAAGTGATGGTAGCCTCTATCTTCTGTATTAATTTGGCGGAAGGTACTTCATTTTCCACTTTGGTCACTACTCCTTGTGGTAAATCGTCTAATACTATAACATCATCATCCTCGTCCTCCTCTTCCTTTTCTTCTTCATCGTCTTCTGGAATATCAATTACCAATTTCTGGGAAGTTTCTTTTTCCTCATCGTCATCTTCGTAATCAGCATCTTCGTCATATTCAATTCTTTGAGGCCCTTCCTTCAGTTGCGATTGTTGTAGCGTTTCAGCAGCTATCTCGGCTTTTATTTCCTCTTTAACTTGCTCCTGCAATTCTTCGTGACGATGATGATGTTGCTGTTGCAATTTATTATCCACATGATGCTGCTGCTGCTCTGCTTTCATAATTTCATCAGCTGTTTCTTTTTGTGTTTTTTCGTGATTATTTTCTTTAACTCCATCCATTTTCTATACGTCTCTTAGCTAAAAAAAAAACTTTTTCTCTCAATAATTAGTAATATAAAAGGTAGTCATTCCAAATAATGAACTTTCACTGCGGACTACTCAATCAAGGCCGGCCGATTTGGAAACGTATTTTGTGTTCGAAACAGTCAATAGAAAAGGTATCTGTGATCACGCTGTTTGACGTTAATATAAGTGTTGCCCCTATATGAAAACAGTTGGAATAAATTGCCAGGCAGTTGTTTGACAGACTTGAACTTACAGGCTATTTTTTTATTTTATTTATTTCAAAAAATCCAACTGAGCTCATGGAGCCATACATATGTGATAGAATAACATATATGTATGAATGATCCAATTATTAGGTATATGCGGCTCTAAAACAATCCAACAATACCAAGAACCATAAAAAAATACAAAAAAGTAGGCTTTACCACATTGCATCAGCGTTGCCAGAACCTTTGAGAAGAAAATCATCATATGCCAAATAAAAAATCATATTTCATGAAAAAAATCATTATTTTACGTCATTGTTTTTTTCCATCTAAAAGTAAAAGTAAACAAATGGATTATATATACGAGCAAATTGAATTTTACCTTTTCATACTATTTAGTTGTACATTACTTTTTTGTTTTTTTTTTGCTTAAGAAAGTTTATGCTTTTCATTTGTACAACAGAAAATAATTTTTACTTCCCAAGAAAATAACAGCTATGCAGAGATACTCTTTAAGGTCTTTATTTCTCAAATAATCAATAATTTCTATGAACAGACCAACCTAAATTACGAAGCAAAGCGCTGTCTGGCTGTCTAAATTTCTCATGCCCACACAAAATGTATGAAACCGACCGAAATAACGCGGCGTCAACACTTTGGAATTGGAAAATTCTATTTTTACAGCGCGTAAAAAAGTTGGCTGCAAAAAAAATTTTATTGTTGAAAAGTAATAACAATTATCTGTTTTCAGGTGAATTTAGTGATTTATCTCTATTTCTTATTTCTATTTAGAGTGAGTAAACAGTACAGTACAGTACAGTATTAGAAATCATAATTTGAGAAAAAAAAACTTCAAATCATAATTTCGTTAAAAAATCATCAAAAATATTACAAAATCTTCATTCTGGCAACGCTGCATTGTATACTAGCATTTATTTATAGATCTGCCAGATAAACTTCTCCAAAAATCGTCAAAATCCCTTTTTCAGCTTTAAAAGATCGTCAAAAAGTCGGACAATGGAAAGTGCAAGGCAAAATCATGCCAGGTGGCTGCATTAGAAAAATTCTCGTCAGCTCATTTCTGTTCAGTTGTCACAGTTGTGTTCTTCACAGCATGTTAATGAGTACTCGTTATCCGACCCCTCGTTACTTTCGCCTAGAAAGTAGCAATCATGCCAATAAAATATGAATCGTGTGAACACAGACTTAGTCTGTACGTAAACAACGAAACTTTTCTAGTTGCATAAACATGTTGAATCTTCAGTAGTCAATTTATCGCATGTTAGTCTTAGTTTCTACAGGCGAACATGTGGAAGAAAAGCATTTGGAATCCTCTTTTTTTCCTTTCGCGTTCAAACAGACGAAAATGGTGCCGGCGACATTGCACTCTTATTGTTTTTATTTGCTTTTTTTTAAGCAAAGAAAATGTGAACTAGCGTATCACAGACTACCGAACCCAAAACCAATGTTCTATTCCCCCGTAATATGTTGCAAAACTAAATGTATTTCTTTCACATGTTCGCCCGTCTAAACTCAGACATGACATGACTTTTATGTCCAGTTTTTAACTTCGTGACTACTCATATTTATACTTAAGTGCTATTTAAATACGAAATTCAGTTTTTCAGTACTACTTTTTATTATATTTAAATAACACTTAAATAGCCAATGTCGCGTATCAAGGCGTCTTTAACAAGGTGCTGTTGAATGGAGTTGGTGTCCTAGCCCATACGTTGTTTGTTCCAGATATGTCAAAAACAACTAATGCAAATATTATAAAAGAATGTGTTTTACGTACTTTTTCTGTTTTGTGAATTTTAAAAAAATATTTTTTCATTATGAACAAAAACCAATTTTCCTGAAGAAGCTATATAAAGGAGTAGCGAAATATCGAAGAAAAATAAATATTACATGCATATATTAAATAGACCTACAGCTTAAATAATTAGTGTTATTAAAATTTAATGAATTTTAAAATTTGAAAGGGAAAATTAAAGTGTAACCTTCTTGTTAGATGCATTTGGTAGAAAAATAAATTCCAGCGATTTTAACTAGCTTAAATTAATGCAACACTGCTGTAGAAATAGTGGCATAAAGAACAAAGTTTAGGAAAAACAAAGAGGAAACACGATAAATGCTGATACCAAGGCTTATCAAATTAGGTGTGGTTGTTGAAACATGTGACGATATTTTGCTGTACCTACATTTGTTCTTCAAACGTCAATATCTTGTTTAAAAATTCTGTTTTTGGGAAGAAGAAACTTTGTATTTAAAATAAAATTATTTTAAAAATTTTAAAATCTTAAATAGACTTTTTGTTCATAAGTAAAACACATTTCCTTTGTAATATTTGCATCAATTGTTTTTGACATACCGCGGACAAAAAACGAGGATTGTTGTAATAATCGCCTTGGTTCATACAAAAGAAGGTCATTAGAGAACTGCTAAATCTAGAATTAGTTGCACGAATACGCGTACAAAAGAAAGTGGTTAGTTTGTTTGTGGGAACTGGAGTTAATGTGGAAAAAATCATTTGCAAATGTCAATTTCTTAAAGGTTGTAAAATATATATGTACATATATAAGTTAATAGTGCGAATACATATCTATATACTATATAATTATTGTTGAAAAATCAAGGCTTATGGCTGACGGTTAATAGAGTGATTAATATGTTTAATTTGAAGTAAAAATATAATGCTAGTGTTGTGTATTCAATGAAAAAATCTTGAAAAGTCTTGAAACCTGTTTATTTATTTATTGTTTTTTCTATTGTTTACAAATATATATCCATACATAACTCCAGAAGTAACTTTAAAATGTTCCGGATAAAATTTATAATGAAAGCAAATACATATGGATGTGTGTATCGATTACACAATATGTAAACACAATTCTATTTATGACAATGGACATGAACTCTTAATTTATTAAAAATTAAAATATACAGTAGTGACTTGATTCTTGCACACCTAAATAGTTGCGCATCCTCGATTGTTGCGTCGGCCTAAAATTTGACATTACATATTTAGTAGTTGGAACATTGCAAAAAAAATTTACGCTATACTTACAACATATGCAAATCAATATAGTGTGCAGACTATCCCTACTTTGCTGCGTAACTTAGAGCCACTACTACAGTTATCTAACGCCGAGCTAGACTCTAGGATAACAGAATCCAATTCACAAGATGCAGAACAAATTCAACTAAGCGACCCAAATGATGCTATTTTTGATGATGACAGTGTAACTGAAGTAACCACTACCGTGAAACTAAAAAGGACAGAAGTTATATCAGATTTTAATATTTGTTTGCAATGGGTGAAAGAAAGCGATACTGCTTTAGAAGATGTTATGGTTCTACAAAGGCTTAGAAGTGATGCGGTACTCGAAAACAAAATTTGCTCAAAGCAAACAAAAATTTCGAATTTTTTTTTATTCCTCTGAAAATTAATAATATGAATTTAAATGTTCAAATATGTAATACAAATGTATTAGGTTAGGTAGGCAGGTCGCCGGAGAAATTAAAAAACACAGCCCACTTGGGTCCAATTCATTACGGTCCAGTTGAGATACATGTGATGACGAAGAAGGGGTATAGAGTAGACGATAAGATAGATGAGAATAGGTCGGAAGAGAGATGAATCACATATGTACGTCTGCATACGATACATTGTAAAAACTTTGGTGTGATTTAGAAAATATTTAATGGATTGTATGGCCTTTTTTTGCATCTTAAACTTCTTTAAACCATTAAGTCATCGAAAAAAATAGATTTTTTGTTATTTCGTGGGAAATAAAGGGTGGTTAAATTTCAAGGGCCGATGTTGATTTTGAATAAAACACAAACTATTTAGGAAATTATTGTAATTTTATTTTATTATGATATATTGGTATTACTCAATTATGTATGGAACAAAATATCGGCCAAATGAGCGCCGCGACCACGGCAACAGTGGATGATCAATTTTCGAAGAAAATCATCTTCAGTGATGAAGCACATTTTCACCTCAGTGGATTCGTCAATAAACAGAATTGCCGCATTTGGGCGAATGAGAATCCAAGAGTGATTGTCGAAAAACCAATGCACCCACAAAGAGTGACTGTTTGGTGCGGTTTATGGGCTGGCGGCATCATCGGGCCGTATTTTTTCCAAAATGAGGCCGGTCAGGCAGTTACTGTGAATGGTGTTCGCTATCGTGAGATGATAACGAACTTTTTATGGCCCGAATTGGAAGATATGGATGTGGACGATATGTTGTTTCAGCAGGACGGTGCCACTTGCCACACAGCTAACGAAACAATGGCTCTTTTGCGCAACAAATTCAATGGCCGTGTTATCTCACGTAATGGCGATGTAAATTGGCCGCCAAGATCATGTGATTTGACACCGTTGGACTTTTTTCTTTGGGGTTATTTGAAAGAAAAGGTGTACGTCGATAAGCCAGCAACAATTCAAGAGCTAAAGGATGAGATAATTCGGCACATTAACGGCATAGAACCTCCATTATGCCTCAGGGTCATCGAAAATTTGGACCATCGGATGGAGGTGTGCCGCCGTGGTCGCGGCGCCCATTTGGCCGATATTTTGTTCCATACATAATTGAGTAATACCAATATATCATAATAAAATAAAATTACAATAATTTCCTAAATAGTTTGTGTTTTATTCAAAATCAACATCGGCCCTTGAAATTTAACCACCCTTTATTTCCATTTCGTCTTTTAGAATCATTTTCAAGTGAGAAGTGGAGGAAGTCCTTATATATCTAAGTTTCTGTTTTAAATGAGTTCATAAATGTGCCCTGTTAAATACAAGTAAGAATTTAATAAAAATTTACTTTACATATAAAATAATGATCAGATTAAAAGAAATTTCGAAATCGTATGTAGAGTTTTGTGACTAAGTGTATATTGATAATTTTCTATGAAAAGTATACCCTTTATTCCCAAACTTGTACTAGAACTGCACAGACCCATAAAAGTCTATATTAGGTGTGTTTTTTTACTTTTCTGGTAAAGTTCGCTAAAATGAGAGTAAACTATAATTTATCTCAATAAGACACAAAAATGTACAAAAGTAAGAAAACGCAAAAAACCATAATATTTACCACAAAATAGGTCTGTTCCACGTGCATAACAAAAATATTTGCATCATTGGCAACGGCTGTAAAATGTGGGCAAAAATAAATAGAAAAAAAAGTAAAAGCCATTTTTTTATTAAATAAAGTGATAAATACATAATAAATACATTTTCAAATTTATTTAAAAAATCGTTTTTAAATTTTTAAATAAAAACTTTTGTCGTTTCTTTGCAAATTTTCTGATTAATTTCTTCGTTTCATATGTAAATAAAAACAGTTAATAATTGCTGGAACGCTTTTCGTTAAATTTAGAGGGTTCCATCTTACACGTAGTTCACTTATTGATAAGCATTTGTCGCAATTGAACTGATCTACATTCTAAATATACATATATAGTCAAATTCATGCACAATATAACTCTCAATTTATTTGTAGCGCTCTAATAATATTATAACTATTATTTTTTTCATAAACATTATTTCTAGCTTATTTGCTGCCTACATACAGTTTGTAAAAAATATGTTTACAAAGCTTAGAAAAATTAAAAAGTTTAAGGGAAACTCTTATTTGCAAGTAAATTATATAACTTTTATTAAATTTTTTTCTTCATGTATTCAATTGAAGATGTTTATAAACACTTTGCACAAAAAAAAACCAAATTAAATTAAATAACAAAATAATAATCGTAACTTAAAAAATACTTCCAGTTTCTACGCTGTAAAATAAATGTTTACAAAATTGTGTTAAATTGAATTAAATATATTCTAAATGGTAAAAAAAAAGATTTGAGGGTGCTAATACTTGGTGTGCCCTCCTTTAGCTTTAATTACAGCTTCTAAGCGTCTAGATATTGAATGGATAAGCTTTGGTATATCGTAATTTTCAGGTATTTTTTCCCACTCTTCTTTAATAAATGTTATTTGTTTTTGGTGACCTTTTTCCGACTTTTTTCTTTGGGTGGACCCATGAATTTTCTATAGGGTTTAAGTCTGGGCTTTGTGCTGGGGTATCTATCATTTTTGTACAATTATATAACAACCAGGATCTACAAATATATGCCTTATGCTTCGGGTCATTATCCTGGTAAAATTTATACTTGAGCTTTTCTGGGTTTTCTGGGTCAACAAAACCGAATTTGCGAACACTTGTACTCAATTCCTTTTTTAAAATGTTTAGATAGACTTCCTTGGTCATTATATCCTCTAATATTCTTATTTCGCCAACACCCTTGCTCGAAATACAACCCCACACCATAACGGATAGTTTACCGAACTTTACAGTGGGTATTATATTTTTATTTTCTAAAGCCGTCAGGGGTTTTCGCCAAACTTTTTGAGGTCCATCATGGTAGTAAAGCATCACTTTCGTTTCGTCACAAAAAATAACATCATCCCAGTGCTCCGGAGGAAAAGAAATGTGTTCAATGGCAAACTTATACCTTTTTTCTATGTTTGCCGCTGATAGCAAAGGTTTTTTCCTCGCAACTCTTGAAGAGTATTTATGGTTTTGTAGCACATTTCTAACAGTCTGATGAGAGATTTTTTTTTTTTTTTTTTTATCTTGGACCAGTGCTCAGGGGCTATCCCCTACATATGCAATGCATTGCACTAAAAAAAGTGTTTTCAAAAATGCAAAGACAAGAAGGAACCGTTAGTTTTTTGCATATGTATTGCGTATAATAGTTTTATATGGACGCTAAGAGTAGCAGTTGTCTTTTATTCATTAAATTAAGCTCATAGAATAAACAAATGATTACCCAATTATATATAAACTATGCCAGGAAAGCGACTGAACAAAGACATTACCCAACTGGTGTATTTTAATTACTATAAAGGAAAATCTCACAGAGAAATTGCTAAAATGTTCTCTCTTAACCTAAGGACGGTATATAATGTTATTAACCGTGCTGAAAAAGAAGGTAGACTGGAACCAAAAGAAACACCAGGCAGACCAAAAAAAGTAACTTGGCGAATTGAAAAGAAAATTTTGAAAATGATTGATTAGAATCCACTAGAGGAATTGCACTTGACATCAGTAATGAATGTGGAGTAAGTATCGCTCTCAGACTGTTAGAAATGTGCTACAAAACCATAAATACTCTTCAAGAGTTGCGAGGAAAAAACCTTTGCTATCCGCGGTAAACATTGAAAAAAGGTATAAGTTTGCCATTGAACACATTTCTTTTCCTCCGGAGCACTGGGATGATGTTATTTTTTGTGACGAAACGAAAGTGATGCTTTACTACAATGATGGACCTCAAAAAGTTTCGCGAAAACCCCTGACGGCTTTAGAAAATAAAAATATAATACCCACTGTAATGTTCGGTAAACTATCCGTTATTGTGTGGGGTTGTATTTCGAGCAAGGGTGTTGGCGAAATAAGAATATTAGTGGATATAATGACCAAGGAAGTCTATCTAAACATTTTAAAAAAGCAATTGAGTGCAAGTGCTCGGAAATTCGGTTTTGTTGACCCAGAAAAGCTCAAATATAAATTTTAGCAGGATAATGACCCGAAGCATAAGGCATATATTTGTAGATCCTGGTTGTTATATAATTGTACAAAAGTGATCGATAGCCCAGCACAAAGCCCAGACTTAAACCCTATAGAAAATTCATGGGTCCACCCAAAGAAAAAAGTCGGAAAAAGGTCACCAAAAACAAATAACATTTATTAAAGAAGAATGGGAAGAAATACCTGAAAATTAAGATATACCAAAGCTTATCCATTCAATGTCTAGACGCTTAGAAGTTGTAATTAAAGCTAAAGGAGGGCACACCAAGTATTAGCACCCTGAAATCTTTTTTTTTTACCATTTAGAATAAATTTAATTAAATTTAACACAATTTTGAAAACATTTATTTTACAGTGTAGAAACTGGAAGTATTTTTTAAGTTACGATTATTATTTTGTTATTTAAATTAATTTTGTTTTTTTTTGTGCAAAGTGTTTATAAACATCTTCAATTGAATACATGAAGAAAAAAATTTAATAAAAGTTATATAATTTACTTACAAATAAGAGTTTCTCTTAAACTTTTTAATTTTTCTAAGTTTTGATACATTTTTTTTACAAACTGTATATATATACATATGTATATGGTCATATATATATGACCATGTACAATTACAAATCTACACACATGCATACATCCATTAAAACACAATAATTTGGCTTATACATGTTATTTAAAGAAACCGCAAATAATTTTTAACTAAATCATGAAATAAAATTAACTATTATTTGTTCATTGCATTTTTGGGAAACTTTTAATTTTACTTCATTATTGTTTACTTATAAACCAGCTGATTGCTTGTTCTTCTCGCCCTAACTAGCGCGAAGAAAAAGTACGAGCGGTTTCGTGCATAAAGAACAAGAATATTACTCTCTCAAAACGTCTCTCATTTACCCAATTTTTGTGTTAATTTTCTTTTAAACCTGCATTTGCGTTCATACTTGGAAACATTTTTCCGTCAAGTTTCACTTGTATTACAATACTACTCCCTTCCCCACTCTTCCAAATACTCAAGACTTGTGGAGTCAAACTTGATATGTGTGAATCATTAGTTATAGTGTTAAACAGCCTTTATGTGACTGTGTATTTAGCTACTTATATATAAATAAGAAATTTTTCTCCAACTGCTATTGTGCACAATTGCCCAATATGGAATTCCAAACACTTAATAAGAAGCCATATAAATTTTTTTTGGTTTGCAATTCATTCTCTTTTGTGTTCTGCATTTACTACTTCGTCTGCAAGCAGCAAATGAAAAAAAAAGAAAAAAATCAATGTTCAACATTTATTTATTTATGAATATATATGTACATATGTATACATGTATCTCAGTATGTAATTGGAAATTATATACCACGTACTCGTATACACTTCAAATAATCACCACATATGCTACACACTGTCTATAATAACGATGACAAGCGTGACGATAATAATGATGAACTTATAAAAGGTTTTTCAATAGAAGCAGATAAATGCTTATAAAGGGAGTTTCGCACTATATAATAGGTACTTTGTATTAAGATATATTAAAAATTCAACTATTACGTGCAAGTCTAATAGTGTGAATGCAATGTGTTACGAGAAAGACAAATAATACGGTAACACATTTGATATGCCATAAGACTTCATCGTTTTTAGAAATTTCTTTAAGCGATAGGATTTTTCATTTAACATGGTTGTAATATTACAAATGCAAATAAAAAAAAACGAAATTACAAAAAAATGATTTACTTCTGAACTGGTAATTTTATTTCTAATTATTATACTCTTTATTTTATTTGAAGTTTAATAGTGCGAAAGCAAAATGTAATATTGTAATATCTGAACCGCCCGTAAGCTGCCCTCGTTTAATTACGATACCCGCTTTGACAACTCCGTCATTCTCTCAGTATCTTCATTATTTCTCATTATACAACGTTTAGTGTAACAAGTGCGTTTGAGTTGAAGTGCTGTACCGGTAATTGCTAATCGGGCGGTCTGTGAGACCGACTTATGTGTTACATTTTCGTCAGGTAAGTTGGTTTTGCTAAATTAGAAATTTTTAGATGAAAATGGACAATTAACTATCAGTTTATATGATTTAATAAAAGAATTATGTTCAAAATTAATTATCGTGAGATTTTATTTAGATATGGCAGATATTGAGCGCATAAGAGCTATTCTGAATGAAATCGATTCAGATGCAGATTCTGATGCGGAAAGTGGTACTGAATACGAAGATAATATTGATGTGTATGAAGCAAACACTGATACTAAACAAGAAGATTCCGAGGAAAGTGATGTTGAAGATTCACAGGACGCTGAAGCTCTAACGACTGATTGAAATTTACAAAGACTAACCTCATAATGAGGCATATATTTTAAGAATTTTGAAATTAATTTTTTTTAGTGTTCCTGTTTTTTCTTGAATTCATTTTATATTTTTGTTTACTTTTATAATATATGTATGTTAATAGAAAAACAACATTTTATAAATGGTGTGTTTTGTGAATGATTTTTATATTAGGTCTAAGATCAAATATACCAAAGTATTGTGATGAAATATAAATTGATGCTGTGAGCTAAAAACCACTTAATAACTAAATCATGAAATAAAATTAACTATTATTTGTTCATTGCATTTTTGGAAAACTTTTAATTTTACTTAGAGTTGTGTCGTTCAGCTCTGAGCTAGCTCAATTGAAAGATTCAGTACACTGAGCGAAGTCAGCGCTCACTTTTTTGGATGATTCTAGTTCAGTGAAGAGCGCTTGCCATGTTTTTTTTGCGTCCATTTTATTGGTTCATCAGTGCTACCAGAACAAAAAAATTTTCTTAAATAAAATTTGTATGATGCCAGATGCGAATATTTCACGGCATTGGCGAAGTGATCGCTCACTTTTTTATGATTCTAGTTCAGTGAAGACCGCTTGCCATGTTTTTTTCGTTAATTTTATTGGTTCATCAGTGCTACCAGAACCAAAAAAATTTTCTTAAATATAATTTGTATGATGCCATTTGGGAATATTTTACATCATTGGCGACTTAGTGCCATTACTATTATTTTCTTAAATAAATTTCTGTCTTGTAGTTTATATTTATTTGATTTAAGTTTGTTACCGATAAAGTTAGTTAGAAACATTATTGAAAATGACAGAAAGGATTTTATTTTCAAAATGCATTAACATTTTTACGAAAGACATGAGTCAAATCTATATATACATGTATGAATTTAGTTTTAACGAATTTTTTAAACTTTACGCTGCTATTACATAATCGAGTTTGTCTTTAAAATTTGCTACACATACTGTTTGGCAAAAGTCACTTAAATTGAAATAGGCTGCGCGCAGTTATAAATGAATCATAGGCCCTCATCTTTAAATCAATTAAATTACCTATATGACGGAAGCTCAATAAATTGAAACACTTATTGTACTTAAGGCCAATTTTTGACGCATTTATATTCAAGTGCTTTTTAAATAAGAAATTAAATTTTCCACTGTTGGTTTTAAGAATATTTAAATAGTACTTAAGGTCAATTTAATTCACCATATGATTTCGAGTATATATTTTTGTTCTGCACAAACATAATGTGGTCCGGCAAAAAGTTATTTGTGTTTAATTTCAAATATACGCACATAAAACCGTACATTTATTACAATAAAAAAATTATATAAACAATGCAAAGTTTTTTGTTAATTTTTTAATAAACTGTCTTTCATTACTTTTCCAATGTTTCTGCACATGCCATCGGTAAATACTGTTGTATTTAAAAACTACATATAATTTCATAGTGATGCCGTAATTTTATAGCCTTTACACACGAACATTTAATTCGTACTGAAAAACTGATGCTGTATTTAAATTCAACTTAAATTTAAATGAAAATTAACTAAATAGGTGTGTAAGTACTAAGTAAAAAAACTGGACATTAGAATACCTGTAAAGAAATACAAAATTTGCTCATTGAAATTATAATCAGCTGTTTTCTTTACTGTAAATTTTACAAGTATGAATGTAATAAAACTTCAATTGTAAAACTTGAAACTGTAAAGGTCATGTCAGATAAAACATTTCCTTGGCGTTGCGACATCTAAAACAAAATGTACATACTTATATGCAAAGCTCAAGGACTAAAAAGGAGTAACTTGTTGATCTGCCTTGAATTCGTTCGTTAAACTTTATCAAACTGCATTTTTTTTCCAAAAAAAGTTTGTAATAAAATTTCAAAGTGTTTTTATGCAATGGCAGAAAGAAGAAAGCGGAGTGAAATTTGGTTCCATTTTACCCAAGATGCAGACAATAGATCGCAATGTAAATATTGCAAATTAAGTTTGAGTACAGCTGGAGGATGCAAATTTATCGCGTCATATGAAGGCAAAGCATACCCATACGCCTTTAACATTAATAAGGCAAACACCACCGATTGCCGCACGTGCATCAGAAATGGAAACATCTCAACAACCGTCATTGGACCTTAGTCACTGACCACAAACCCCTATCTCAAATTTTACATCCACATAAATCACTGTCAGCATTTTGCATTAGTAGAATGTCTAACTATTCAGACTTTCCTTCGAATTTCGACTTCGATGTCCAATTCAGGAACGCAAAGGCCAATACAAATGCGGATTATTGTTCCCGAGCAATCCATGCAGATGCTGCGATGGGTTTGACAATTTCATGATTAATCAAATAAAACAACTGCCTGTACGAAGCCAACTAATTGCCCGCGAAACAGCAAGGGATCAACATCTTGGACACATCTTGCGGCTACTAGAAGAGGGAAAGAGTTTGAAACAGTTTGGTTTTAAAGATCCAGAAAGTAAATATGCACTTACTGCCGGCTGTCTCACTTCCGAGCACAGAGTCGTAATACCTAAGATACTCCACGTACGAATATTAGATAGCCTACATACTGCGCACTTAGGGATGGTAAAAATGAAAGGGTTAGCAAGATCATTTGTGTATTGGCCTGGTATTGATCCTGAAATAGAAAATGTAGCTAGAAAATGTCCCGAATGCGCTAGCAACGCTTATGATCCTGCTAAATTTCGGCAGCATCACTGGGAGTACCCTAAAGGACCCTGGGACCGTATCCACGTGGACTACGCAGCACCTTTTGAAGGAGTAATGCTGCTGATTGTCACCGACGCTTATAGCAAATGGGTCGAAGTAAAAATCACAAACTCGGCGACCACAGCTGCAACGATTAATTTACTGGACGAACTTTTTGCTACCTATGGAGTACCTGTAACTATAGTCTCCGATAATGGAACGTGCTTGACTGCGTCAGATTTAAAAAATTTTCTTGAGATGAGTGGAGTCAAATATCATAAACGTATAGCACCTTATCACCCGTCGAGCAATGGCCAGGCTGAGAGATACGTGCAGACAATCAAGAACGCCCTTAAAACTATGGGTACTACCAGGCGCACACTTCAAGAAAACTTGAACATATTTCTCAGACAATACAGAAAAGCCCCACATTCCACAACGGGGCAGTCACCCGCACAACTGTTTTTGGGTCGTTCCATTCGTACAAGATTAGATCTCGTATACCCCACGGACATTCCAAGTTCAATTATGGAAAAGCAATACATGCAATTTTCACCAACCTATCGAACAATTGAGAAAGGCACCAAAGTACAATTCCTCTCGGGGAACCCACGCATGAGACAATGGCTGTTTGGTACAATACGTGCTCGATTAGTTGACTTACATAACGAAATAAATTATAAGGATAAAGTGGTTAAGCGTCACATTGACCAAATAAGAAGTATGGATGCATACAACGAGGGTGGCGATGGCACGATGGATGGTAGTCTGCACGTTGACTACACAACCAAAAAACAGACCTGGGTTCAACCCCAGTTTCACACAAAAATTTAAAAAAATAAAAATAAACATCTCGCATATTTCTGATGTGCTTTAGTGTGTCAGTTGTTGTCGGAAGGTTTCAGTGGCGAAGGTATAGTCACTGGTCACTGAACAATACCGGCTTCAGCTGATAGCAATCCACAATCACATCAGAACGCCCTCCTTCGTCGGTATTGTGTAGCACCGGCGAAGTAAAATAATAATAAAAATGGCTACTAAACCGAAGCTTCAGCACTGCTACGAGTATAAAAACAAAATTAATTAATCTACACCTCCTGTCGTTTCTCCTACTATGCCTTTCCTATAGTTCCCAGCACAATGCTTCGCATGTGTAGGAGTCATCTCCTGAGTGCTGGTCCTAGATAAAAAAAAAAGAACGGAAGAAACATAGCATCTACCACCCAAACCAGAAATTTGAAGATTAGAAGACCTCTTGCTCTACAAAGGTTTCCAGCTAAAGGGAGCGAAGTGTCAGGAAGTGACCTGCAGTATTTTACACCATTGCATACTAGTATGAATTCCGCAGCGGCAGGAAGTAATGGTAGCAATTTCAACAGCGAACCATCCATTCGACGTTATGCGCATGACCTTATCTCAGCGGTAACACCAAGTCACACTGAACTACAACCAGAGGCAGCAAATCCACAGGATACTAACCTGGAATCATCCGCAAAACAATTGCCCACTGTACCCTTACGCAGATCTTTGAGGGTCAGAAAAAAACGTCTATTTTATTCACCTTAGGGGATTCTTATGGAGGGGAAGAATTGTTGTGGTTTTAGCAGTTGAGATTGTCGACTGATTGGCATCACTGTTTTAATGTCAAATTGTATGAAGTATTTTAACAGTTATTCTTCTTTTCTTTGTCTATATACAGTGGCCAAAAAAACTATTCGACATAGGCCGTAAACTTTATATATTTATCAAGAAAAAATATGGAATGTTGTTTTTAACAAAATAAACTTATAAAAGTCTTTATTAAGGAACACAAAGCTATATTCAGTAAAAAAAATGAGATCTCAAAGTAAAAAAGCAAAAAACACATGAATTAAAATATTAATAACAAAAAACAAGCAAAAAAAGTTTTCGACATTGGTAACATTTTTAAAATACATGAATTGAAATACAAGCTTATTTCTACTTCAGTAGCGAGTTGCTTTTCCTTGCCTACGTATAACCTCTTTTAAACGATCTGGCATAGATTTTACCAACGTTTTTGTATATTCTGGATCAATTTGGCTCCATTCCTCCTGCAGGATAACTTTCATCTGGTGTTTGTTCGTAAATTCACGTTTTCTGATTTTTTTTCTAAGTGACCCCAAAGATGTTCAATAGGGTTAAGGTCTGGGGACTGTGGCGGCGTTTTTATTAATTTTGGACACTTATATAAAAGCCAAAGCTTTGTATTAGTGGCACAATGTTTGGGATCATTATCTTGATAAAACTGAAATCTATTTGCCAGACCCAATTTTTCAGCACTTGGCCTCAAATTTTGCTTTAGGAGGTCAATGTACTTTCGGTGATCCATAATCCCATCAATAAACGCAATATTACCCACGCCTGATGTCGCACTACATCCCCATACCATAACACCACCGCCACCATGTTTAACAGTTGGTACCATATTCCTTTCATCCAATTCTGTGTTAGGCTTGCGATGTACCAGAACTTTTCCATCACATCGAAAAAGCTTTATATTTACTTTCGTCAGCAAAAATAAAATCCATCCAGAACTCCATTGGCTTATTTACATGCTCTTTCGCAAAATCTAATCTCAACTTTCTATTTTTTAGTAATGTGTGGCTTCTTCCTGGCTGATCGTGCATGGAAATCGTGCTTTTTTAAGACGTTTCTTATTGTTTGAGGTGTAACGGATATACTTAAGTGTTCCTCAGTGTTTTTAGCTAAAGTGTTAGCAGTAATTTTTGGATTTTTTCTTACTTCACGCACGATTCGCCGTTCATCTGAATCTGTAAGTTTGCAAGGTCGCCCAATCCTTACCTTGTTTATCACAGTTTTACTTGATTTGTACTTTTTTATAATGTAATATACAGTAGTTCTTGACCTTTAACCGATTTCTGATATAGTCTTTTCCGTTTTTCCTAATTTAAAATGATGTATTATTAAATTTCTTACATCAACAGAAGTTTCTTTTCCTTTACGTCCCATCATCGCGATCACTTGCACAGAAATAAGAAAAAAGTTCTTGTAAATGATAAACAAGAAACATAGCGATATTTTAACCAACAATGACATGAACTAATAAGAAATACACAATCAGAATACGGGAAAAACAATGCCAGTCGAATACCTTTTTTGCTTTGCAATTTTTGTTTTTTCGTTCAAACAGATAGATGAGTTAAAAAATGTGCAATTTTTATTATTTTTAGGACCATAAATTACACAGTGTTACAAAATTGAATGAAGTAGAAAAACCTGGGACCGGATATTATTTTTCTTGTAGGTGTTGACGAGTTAAAGAAGAATCCAATAGTGAAATATGCCGGACACCTCCAAAATCCGGATTTACGGTTAAAAAACCGGTTTTTGTACCTTTGCGCACTTATAAGCCTGTAATTTTGTTAATAATCCGATTGTCAATTTCTTACTAGATTTGGAAAGAAGTAACTGAGATCTTTCGAATGATATATAATTTATCTAAGAAAACTTGAGAAATTTGGGTGTTATTGTCGAGCAAACACAAATTTTGTAGATTTTTCAAAAATTTTTCAACTTTGGTGACGTTTTTATACATTATAATGTAATAAACTATAATACTATTGAATTTATTTAAAAAGTACGTTTATTAACGATTACAACGCATATTTGGGGTTAAAAATAGATAAATAATTGACTGAGTTATTAAACTTTATCAACAAAATTACAGGCTTATAAGTGCGCAAAGGTACAAAAACCGGTTTTTTAACCGTAAATCCGGATTTTGGAGGTGTCCGGCATATTTCACTATTGGATTCTTCTTTAACTCGACAAGACCTACAAGAAAAATAATATCCGGTCCCAGGTTTTTTGGACTGTCGCACCGTGTTATTAAATACATATAACACAATGTGATCTCACGTTTATACATATAAAAAACAAAAGGTACTAGCGTTTTCAATGAAATTTTAGAAAATAATTGCAATGTCGAATAGTTTTTTTGGCCACTGTACATACATACAGTCTAAGAAAAAAGTCTAAATACACGTCCTAATTTTAGAGTTTTAGGAAGTTTGTAAAGAAAATGTAAAAAACATGTATGACAATATTTAGGGCACCAATAAGTAAGTTTATTTATAAAATAAAAATGCAATTCATAAATACTGTAAACACAGTAATAACAAAAACGTTAAAAAATCGTAGGAAAAAAGTCTACATACAGTGGGGTAACTCCACGTAGTAAATGGAAAATTAAGAACAAAAGCAGGAAAACAACCGTTATTTTTTGTTTTAATTGCTTTAGCACGAAAAAGGCCATTACTTTCAGCAAAAAACTGTAAACTTCGACTTGAGTTTGCTAAGGCGCATCTAAACAAGGATATGGATTTTTGGAAACGCGTTATATTTACTGATGAAAGTAAATACAACATTTTTGGAAATGATGGTCGATCCAAGGTTTGGAGAAAACCTAACATTGCGCTTGATCCAAAAAATATTATACCTACAGTGAAACATGAAGGTGGCAGTGTTATGGTTTGGGGCGCTATGGCATCATCTGGAGTGGGTCGGATGGTGTTTGTTGAAGGCAATATGGATCGCTATCAATATAAAAGTATATTGGAACAAAATCTAAAGTCATCCGTTGATAGTTTAGGCCTGGGCTATCAGTTGGTTTTCCAACAAGACAACGATCCGAAGCATACCGCTCACGTAGTTCGAGACTGGCTTTTGTATTATGTTCCAAGGCAACTGAATTCTCCACCACAATCACCAGATTTGAAGCCAATCGAGCACGTATGGGAAGTTCTCGAAAAAATGGTGCGAAAATATGACATAAGCAGTCGCCAAAGTCTGAAAACTGCTCTTGTACGCGCATGGGCTGAAATTACACCAGATATAACAGCAAATTTGGTTAATTCGACGCCCCGTCATCTTCAAGCCGTAATTGATGCCCAGGGTGGACCTGGGCCTGTGTTTTTATATTAAAAACGTTAAATTAATGTTTAATTTTGTTGCTGTATGTAGACTTTTTTTCCTGTGAATTTTATATGTTTTTGTTGTTTTTGTTTTTATAATACTTTTGAATTACATTTTTAATTTAAAAACAAAACTATTTATTTTTTTTTTTTTTTTTTTTTTATCTTGGACCAGTGCCCAGGGGCTATCCCCTACATATGCAATGCATTGCACTGGAACTAGAGAGAAGGATAGGGAAGAAATAGACAGGTGGTGAAAGTGGTAGGAAGATAGAGCTTAATTCTTGCACAACTCTTCAGTTGCGTGTAAATTATAAAGCAAAGTTGCGGCGTCTCTGATGTTTTTTGACGCATTATTTTTAAGCTAATGGAGCCATTTTATTTATGATTTTACTTCGCCGACGTTTTATTGCTCAAATACCGACGAAGGAGGGTGCTGTAGCACAGAAAACTCAGAAAATTTTTTTTTCTGATTTGACCCGGCTGGGAATCGAACCTGGGTCTCTCTGGTTGCAGAGCCAACACGCTGACTACTCGCCATCAGCACCCCCATGGTGCCTTAAATGTTACAATAAAATTTTCCATAAAATTCTTTACAAATTTCCTAAAAATCTAAAATAAGGGGGTGTATTTAGACTTTTTTCTTAGACTGTATATATTTTATAATTGTGGTATTAAACTGAATAAACACTGAAGACATAATAATTATTGTTTATTTGTAATTTTCATTATTTTCAATGAGCAAATTCACATCAGAACAATTTTTGTTCTTTCCAAAACACACGCGACTAATTCATGTGGCATAAAATGTATACGTGTGTGCTAGTATTTTATTTATTATCCTGCTAACTCAACTAACTCAAAAACCACTCCATGGAGCACCTCAGAGAGTAATTTTAAATGCGAAGAAAGGCACGAACACTTGTCGTATAACAATAAGCTGTTGTTTTCAAAGACATGGTCCACTGCTGCATTACATAGCACCATGTTTGTAACCAATCCATTTCAGCTAAAATGGACCACGTAGTCCAATATTATTCGCAGGGTGCTAATGCGGGGTTGTAGCTGGTTGAAAATTAATGCCAAGGAAAAACCCTTTCCTTCACCGAATTTGTCTACAAGGTGCTATGTTAGGCCAGCATTATTGTTCTCATGTGAATGAGGGTCTTCACACTGACATAATATTAAAGCCGCACAATTTTTGTTCTTTCCAAAACACTAGAATAAAGTTGGATTCATTCGTATTTTGTTCCTAAATATATGTAGTTTGACGTGTCTCTTTTTGAGAGAGGGAGAGAAAAAAAGAGTTAACTCACTTCCGAACAATTTCAGCTTGAATTGGTTTAATTTTAATTTTTGTTCCGAAACAATGAAACTGTGCTGCCAACTACTTTAACTTTTCAAGGAAAATATAACTGAGCTGCCACATCATATTATATGTACATATACTCGTATATGTATAATAAAACACAGAATATACTTGTAAATGTTTTATATTGTTTATTATAAAAAATAAAAGCACTTAACTTTTATTAATTTTTATATAATTAAGATTTTTTTTAATTTAGAATTTGTTTATAAGAAAATAAAGAATATGTGTGTGACACCAAAAACATCAAATTGCAATTGTATTCAGTGATTGCAATCATCTGCCACTGTGCTGCCTGCTTGTAAAGTAATACACCTCGTTTATACATTTGTTTCATATGGCAGCTTTGTTTTTCCAGAAAAATTGTTCGAACAGTTTCAGAACGAACTAGAGTTGGGTTCATGAGCTCTTTGAAGTGAGCGCTTTTCAGTTCAGCTCTTTTTGGTGAGCTGGTTCGTTTAGTTCGTTCAGTAGCTCAGTAATATCAGTTGACTTTTAGCTCATTTGATTTTGATGCTCAGTTGAATTTGTCGCTCAGTTGATTTTGTTTCTGAACTGATTTTTTAGCTCATTTGATTCAATCAAATACAGCACCAAGGCTGCTTTAATCAGTAGTAGAGAAAATATGTTTTTGGTGCTGAAATTTGTTATTTTAGGGAAATTTGTGAAATGTTTTACATTGGCTAATATAAATATATAAAAAATTTTAATAAAATTTAGATTATTATTATTCAATTATCGAAACTTAAATCAAATAAATACAAACTACAAGACAGAAATTTATTTAAAAAAAAATAGTGTTTGCACTAAATCGCCAATGACGTGAAATATTCGCATCTGGCATCATACAAATTTTATTTAAGAAAATTTTTGGTTCTGGTAGCACTGATGAAGCAATAAAATGAACGAAAAAAAAACATGGCAAGCGCTCTTCACTATTAAACGCACTGTCAAAATCGGATTTTCCAATTGCATAGCGTTGCCGTTGCGTTGACGCCGTGTTATTTCGGTATGCTACATACAAATTGTATGGGCATGAGAATTTTTGACAGCTAGAAAACGCTTTCCGCTCTTGTTTAGGTATGACTGCTAGAATCATCAAAAATAAGTTAGCGCTCACTTCGCTCAGTTTTGAATCGTTCAATTGAGCTAACTCAGAGCTGAACGACACAACTCTAGAACAAACTCTCAAAAAACTAAAATTGGATGAATCCAGCTAAATTCATATGGCATAAAATGTGTACGTATACATAGCTTTGTGTGTGTTAGTATTTTATTTATTCATTGGATGTTTGTGTTTCGTTATACATACTTCGTAACATACTTGGTGGAAGTATGACGTTTTGCCATCATAATTATGACAGTGCCTCAATTGTCGCCATTTTTTTTCTCCATAAATTTCAAAAAGTTCCCCACAGCACGACAGCTTTCGACAAAATAAGCAATTAAAAGACGAAACATCGATTAACACGAAGAAACATAGAGTTTGGAATCACAAAATATCAAACAAATTTTATTTTTGAAGAAACATTACTACACACCAGCAAACATTTCGTTAAACATGCTCATGTTCCCCGTGATGTTGACCGCTGTGTAGCCAGAATAAATATTATGTATGAGCAAAGAATAGGAATACATACATATATAGAAGGTTACGAATAGAAATCATGATGCAATTTCAATTTCGAATTTGGTATTCGGTGCCTAAAATGAAGTGTTTAGCGCTTGAAGTATCCGTACTTTAATCAAGTGCTCTGTATATGATTTGAATCATTAACACATATTTTTATTTAGATGTGCCAATTATTGTAGATAATTTTCAAAGGTAAATTAATCGGGGTTTGTGCACGTGCTCTGCGAAAGCGGGTATCGTAATTAAACGAGGGCAGATTACGGGCGGTTCAGACTATAACACAAGTCTTACGACTTCCATAAGACTTTGTGAAAAAGACATCTGATGAGATTTGGTGCGACTGTCAATAAATCTAAAGTAATATTACATTTTGCTTTCGCACTATCAAACTTCAAATAAAATAAAGAGTATAATCAAAGTCTATAAATATATAAAGATGTTGCACTGTCATACATTGTTCTGCCAATGCTAAATTTCCTGATGGTTTTAGTACAAAAACCATGCTAAAACCACTTTTTTCAAGAGAGTCATTTATTTTCTGAGAGAATTTATTATTCTCATGTCTCTACTATTCATTTACATATGTATACATGTGTTCATACGTTTGTTTTTTTGCATTCTCAAGCATGTGTGCATGTGTGTACATTTAATAAACAAACGAAAGAATCCATATAAACAAACAAAAACAGCAAAGGCTCGTTTTGTGTTCGCACAATATATGTGGACATAAGATACGTAAAGCTAATGTCGCTGATTCTTATTTGATTGGCAAATATATGTATTTTATTGTTGTACTATTGCAAGAACATCGATTCGCACCGAATTTAATATTATTTAAAATTGGAAATTTATATAACTATGTATATCTATATAAAAATAACGTGTCACGACGTTTGTTCTCGCTAATCTCCGAAACTACTGGACCGATTTAAATGAAATTTTGCGCAGATATGTTAACAGTGTATAACTTAAAATATAGGCTATATTTTATTTTGAATTTGAAATAGAAAAAATTGCTTTTTGAATAACCTTGCCATTTATAAACAGATTTTCAAAATTATTCTTTTGTTTGAAAGGTGTTGCCTGCAGTTGGGTCTCATAAATTTATTTTTGGAAATCTGTTAATAACTCTGCCATTTATAAAACAATTTTCTTTCTCCTCTCTGAAAGAGTATAGCAACGGGACAAGATATATAAAAGTATATATGTGTATATACAGCTATGGACATATAAATGGCACACATTTAAAATGTGCAATGATTTGAGTATTTTCTAACTAAACTTCTTTAAAAATGCAAGTTTTATCTCTTCTGATTGTTGATGGCAGAATTTTTGTCTCAACTGCTCTCAAATTATCCGTTATATTTTTAATAGTTATTTACCGTTACCTTTTTTGTGCAAACAATGCTGCTTTTAAGTGGACATATAAATGGCACAATAAACGAAAAATATTCAATTCTCGCGTAGATTCAATTCAAATCACTTTATTTTTTTGCGTAGTTCACAAAAACGAAATAAGCCGAGAAATTATTAAAAAATGGGCTCAGGCAAACATACCACAATTGAGGAAAGACGGATCATATGGAAATTGCACCGAGATGGTAAGAAAGTGGCGGAAATTGCTGGAGTAATGCAAATTTCTCGAAAAAAAGTGAACAATGCAATTAAATCATGTGCTGGGGATTCCCATATATTGATTAAAGGTAAAAGTCGGAAACCAAGACCTCGAAAAACAGATGAGCGTAGGGATTTGTTAACAAATATAGAAAACAAATAAGGATAATAGGAAATAAAAGTAAGGAAAGTGAAAGTGAAATACTTTTTAGGAAATATAAAATAATATACGTATCTGAAAATGATTTAATGAATACGCATTATTTGAATGATTTATTCCGAAGGGAATTAAAAAAAGGAAAAGTTGGAATATATTCTGAAAATAATAATTCATACGATATAATAAGGAATAATTTGATTGAACTATTTTCTTATAATGATAAATTGCATTTTATGAGATGTACTAAAATAGCAAAAGATTTGGAATCTGAAGAGTCTTTATTGTCTATCATTGATGATAATCATATTAAAGGTAATCACCGGGTAATTCAAGAGAATTATGAAGAACTGAAAGATAACTATTTTAATCCCAAGTTATTTAAATTTATTAACAGATATTGTAATAATTGTAGAATATGTAAAGAGAACAAATATGATCGGAAACCAATAAATAAACAATTAAATACACTATAAGACCGAATAAACCAAATGAAATTGTACATATGGATATTTTTCAAATTCAAAAAAATTATTTTTAAACCACGATTGATAAATTCACAAAATTAGGCACGGCACATAGACTTAATGATAAAAATATGGTAACAGTTAAAACTAAAATTGAGGAGCGAATTGCATTTTTGGGCAAACCAGAGAAATTCATAATGGATAATGAATTTAATAATGCACTTATAAAATTATTCTGTCAGGAAAATAATATAGAAACTCACTTTACTACTCCAAATTCACACTGGAAATTCGGATGTAGAAAGAATGCATTTGACACTTAGAACATATGAGAATATTAAAAAACTCTGAAAGTTTTGATGATTCTGAAGAATTGGTATTACGAGCCATTAATTATTATAATAATACAATTCATAGCACAACTAAATTAAAACCAATTGATTTTATAAACAAGTTAGATATAAATTTAGAAGAAGTTAGAGAAAGATCAGAAAGAAATAAAAGGAAAGCAATTGATAGAGTAAATATGAAAAGAGAAGATATTACATTGAATTTACATAAACCTAATCTGTATATGAAGAGCCCTACTGCTATAAGACCTAAAAAATTGCGAAAAGGTTTAACAAATATCATTATAGTAATCCGAATAAAATAGATGTTGCTCTATTTAGATGACCTTCAATGTCTATAAAATGAAAAAAATGGAAAACTATGTTAACTTTAAGACGTTAAATTAAAATTTTTATTTATCACAAATATAATAAATATATAATAAATATTAAATTAAATATTAAAATAAATTAAATAAATAAATATATAATTAATTTTACATACCTATTTTAAAATTAATAATAATTTTTATGTCAATTAGTATTTATAAATGTTAAATTTTTATTATATAACTAAATATTCGATGGGACTCGAATCTTATAAGGAGGGGCGAGTTATATACATATGCATATAATATTTTATACTTTACATATAAAAATGGGTCAAGCCATTAGTTATTAGTTTTAAAGTTTGTTGGCGCGACCAGCCTCCTTCTTCTTTCAAGTTCATGTTAGCACGAGCACAAAATACACATACAATAGTCCAAGAGAGAAGAAGAAGAATGATAAGAATCAAAAGGTTGTTATGAATATAACTTAGTTTATTATCCCTACAAAGTCGACGTATTAAACCAGCCCTAAAGACCTGAAATAAATTATTATTAAAGTCAACCAGGAAAAATGCGTGCTTATATTGAAATATCACCCAGACCGTGGAAGTTACCATGGGGGCGAGTACACGACGCCAATCAACACTTTCGTTTCAACATTAGTTATCTCAATAAATATGCTCTCAAAACTAAGAGGATCAGATTGTTTAAAAATGGTTCTCTATGGCTTACCTTTGCGAATATATAAAGCCACTCTACATCCTCTCATGCCCACACGATCATTCCTTGTGATAGAAAAAGCAGGAATAGTCACAGAGCCATCAGAGACGCGGGGTTTCAGCCAAGTCCCTGACATTACAACCACATCAGCATTAGACCCACCAATAATATGTTTAAACTCATCAAACTTTGCATTTCTTGTGGAGGGTTTCAAACTCTGAATATTAATGTGAATTAGTTTCAAGCCATAAGCGTTAATAAAGACTTCTTTGATAGCACTATTATCATCATACAACTGGACCAAGAGGTTCCAGCAGAGAACTATTGTCATTCATTACAGTATATAAAAGAGAAGAGAAATCTTATAAATTAAAACAATATAAAAATAAAAGTATAAGAGGAGACCAATGGGATTTACTGTGTAATATGTTACAATAAATGTAAATAATAATAATAATATATAATATGCAACAAGAAAAAAAAATTTCAACTATTAAAACTTCGTTCGTATGGTTTATCGTTAAGGAGGAAAAAAAACAAGACGATGGTTGTTAATATAACTAAAAAAAATTCATACAACTACCCGTAAAACGCACATTTGTATGAAAGTAATAACAGAAATACAATATTGTATAATTAGACGACGTGACGCATACGAATTTAGGGCTTATTTCTGATTTAAGAAAGAACGCTTTCATTCGCATTCTATGAGAAAGAACATTGATTTCGATTTCTCTACACACTTTCTATGCGAACAGTGACTCGATCTAGAACTCGAATGAAAACGTAAGTGTTTTCATATAAAATCCCATTTCTCTGTTAAGAACGTGTTGTCAACACTGAGAATGAAATGTCAAAATCACTCACTTTTGGTTTTGCTTTCGTAAGAGAATTTACATATGAGTATAAATATGAATGTATGTATTTAACAATTCACGATGTTTCATCATCGTTATCTGTTTCATTTAAAAAGTAAACAGCCACCGATAAATCCATCTTTATAAAACAAATATGGTTCTTTTAAACGCGATATGCACTTCACTTTTTCGTCTGAGTTTTTTATAAATATTATTTTATCTATTTAAACACTTTTATAAAATTAAAACAAAAAACACAAAATTTACAAATATTTTTTTAAATTTTCTCACCCTTTTATTTATTGATACTTTCCACCAGCTGATCACACTTACACGCAGTTGTATTAGCTTTAGAATAACTTCGTAGTATTTTTTAATACTTTTAACAGAAATATAAAAATTTATGATATGGCATTGCTTCTACTTATTAAAACGTAAGATACCTAAATTGACATACGTAACTTAGTGCGAAAGAAAGTGAGTGCCAATGAGAAATCCAAATTGATTCGAATTCGAGCGAGTGCTTTTCGTTCGCTTAAGTTATCTTTCTTAGCTCAGAAATAGGCCATTAATGCAAGCTTTAGAATTGAAGAAATTTATTGGATAACAGCGAAAGATTCATCAAGGAGTAAATATATATCATACAACAATATTATAATCATGAAAATAAATATTAAAATGCAAAAGATTGCGAATTAGATTTCATACGAACGTGTGATATGCTCTCATTTAGATTGGATATTTGTATGTTGAAGTGTAGGCAAAAGTCCCAAACGTTAAAAGTTTTTGTGTTATTATCATATGATGTTATTTCAACTTTGGGCTTGTCAGAATTGATGAAGCGAAATTTGGCAATTGTACCGTCGATTAATTAGCGTCGAAAATAAGAATTTAAAAACCGGAAAAATTTTTACGGAAACATTGTGGGTATTTTCATTATATGCTTCAAATAGGGTATTTAAAAGTGGGGAAATGATTACTTCAACGAGACGCTATCTTCTCCTGGCCAAACGAGGCTTTGGCATGCATACACACCTATATATTCTGAAAGCTGACAGTTTCCCCTTCAAAATGAAGGAAACGTGCTAAAAATTGTTAGAGCCGTTTCCAAGAAAATTGGACTTCTCGAAATTGGCCAAAAAATCGACGCTATCTTCTCCTGGCCAAACGAGGCTTTGGCATGCATACACACCTATATATTCTGAAAGCTGTCAGTTTCCCCTTCAAAATTAAGGAACCGTGCTAAAAATCGTTAGTGGCGTTTCCAAGAAAATTGGACTTCTCGAAATTGGCCAAAAAATCGACGCTATCTTCTCCTGGCCAAACGAGGCTTTGGCATGCATACACGCCTATATATTCTGAAAGCTGACACTTTCCCCTTAAAAATGAAGGAAGCGTGCTAAAAATCGTTAGAGTTGTTTCCAAGAAAATTTGACTTCTCGAAATTGGCCAAAAAATCGACGCTATCTGACACTTTTCCCTTCTTTATTTCTTTATTAAATTTTTAGCCAATGAACTAATTTCTTACAGGCTTAAGCATAAATTAAATTCCAAAATATTAATAATAAATATAACAATAGTAATAATATATTAACTGAATTTATTTTGGGAATATTCATTTATACATATGATTCTAATTGTGCTTTTTCCCTTATAAACTATATGTGAAATTTATTATTACATACTTTATGATATTCTCATACAGTATGAAAAATATCATAAAGCATTTTATTACAAAAGTAACTCAATAATTGAGGAGGAAAGCATATCCATATAGTACTATTTCGCTAACGCTTACTTAGCTCATCAGTGGATTTTCCCAACTTCTGAATACAAACCCAAGATCTATATGTTTAAAATTCAATTAATCAAACGAGAATTGTTTGAATATTAAACATAAAGGGTGGTTAAATTTCAAGGGCCGATGTTGATTTTGAATAAAACACAAACTATTTAGGAAATTATTGTAATTTTATTTTATTATGATATATTGGTATTACTCAATTATGTATGGAACAAAATATCGGCCAAATGGGCGCCGCGACCACGGCGGCACACCTCCATCCGATGGTCCAAATTTTCGATGACCCTGAGGCATAATGGAGGTTCTATGCCGTTAATGTGCCGAATTATCTCATCCTTTAGCTCTTGAATTGTTGCTGGCTTATCGACGTACACCTTTTCTTTCAAATAACCCCAAAGAAAAAAGTCCAACGGTGTCAAATCACATGATCTTGGCGGCCAATTGACATCGCCATTACGTGAGATAACACGGCCATTGAATTTGTTGCGCAAAAGAGCCATTGTTTCGTTAGCTGTGTGGCAAGTGGCACCGTCCTGCTGAAACCACATATCGTCCACATCCATATCTTCCAATTCGGGCCATAAAAAGTTCGTTATCACCTCACGATAGCGAACACCATTCACAGTAACTGCCTGACCGGCCTCATTTTGGAAAAAATACGGCCCGATGATGCCGCCAGCCCATAAACCGCACCAAACAGTCACTCTTTGTGGGTGCATTGGTTTTTCGACAATCACTCTTGGATTCTCATTCGCCCAAATGCGGCAATTCTGTTTATTGACGAATCCACTGAGGTGAAAATGTGCCTCATCACTGAAGATGATTTTCTTCGAAAATTGATCATCCACTGTTGCCGTGGTCGCGGCGCCCATTTGGCCGATATTTTGTTCCATACATAATTGAGTAATACCAATATATCATAATAAAATAAAATTACAATAATTTCCTAAATAGTTTGTGTTTTATTCAAAATCAACATCGGCCCTTGAAATTTAACCACCCTTTACAAACCAAAAAATCTATAAACAAAAACATAACAATCCATGAGTTTACTTTTATAACATACACACATTTCTATTTTTAGTTTTTTATTCTCATCTACACTAGGCTTGCCATCGGCCAGCATAACTAATGTATTTTGAATCAAATGAAAAAATTAAAAAAAGAAACAAAACAAAAGAATATCAAAATTTAATACCGTGCACATGTAGTATTTTATATTAACTAAATTTATTTTGGGAATATTTATTTATACATATGATTCTAATTGTGCTTTTTCCCTTATAAACTATATGTGAAATTTATTATTACATACTTTATGATATTCTCATACAGTATGAAAAATATCATAAAGCATTTTATTACAAAAGTAACTCAATAAATATATATAAATGAATATTCCCAAAATAAATTCAGTTAATATAAAATACTACATGTGCACGGTATTAAATTTTGATATTCTTTTGTTTCTTTTGTTTCATTTTTTAATTTTTTCATTTGATTCAAAATACATTAGTTATGCTGGCCGATGGCAAGCCTAGTGTAGATGAGAATAAAAAACTAAAAATAGAAATATGTGTGTGTTATAAAAGTAAACTCATGGATTGTTATGTTTTTGTTTATAGATTTTTTGGTTTGTATATTTGATATTCAATTCAATTCTCGTTTGATTAATTGAATTTTAAACATATAGATCTTGGGTTTGTATTAAAAAATTAGGAAAATCCACTGATGAGCTAAGTAAGCATTAGCGAAATAGTACTATATGGATATGCTTTCCTCCTCAATTATTGAGTTGCTTTTGTAATAAAATGTAATAATAAATTTCACATATAGTTTATAAGGGAAAAAGCACAATTAGAATCATATATATAATAGTAATAATATTAAATTATAAATATAAATAAAAAATATAACATTAAAATAAAAGATACGTATACAATTATTAATATAATGCATTTAAGTGCCTTAAAATATTGTTTTTTAGAGTATTAGAATCAATCGAAAAATCAATGGAAGAATATAGATCATTAAATTCAGCGCACATTCTACGTAATGCATCAAAATTGGCATAGTTGGAGCGGAAATATTTAAGTTTTATAGGAACATAATATCTTGTTGGACGATTTGGTATTGTAAATTCAATGTGACGGAGTAAGAACGCTGAGTCAATAACGCCATTTATTAGATTCATTACAAATGATACATTCATGTATATTCTCCTACTTTTCAAAGTAGGAAGCTTACTAAGTGCAAGGCGACTTTCATATGATGGGAGATTAAGATCACGATTCCAAGGAAGTCAACGCAGACAAAATAAAAGAAATTGTTTTTGAACTGATTCAATTTTCTTTATGTGGATATCATACTGCGGATCCCAAATAATATAGGCGTAATCAAGAATGGGTCTCACCAGCGACGTAAACTAAAGCTTTATATCGTAGGGATCATTAAATTCCTTACCCCAACGTTTTATGAATCCCAAAATTCCTTTGGCTTTATTCACTGATTGGGAAATGTGTAAATTAAAACATAATTTTCTGTCGAGTAGGACACCAAGATCAAGGAATGTTTCGACTTCCTCAAGAGTATAATCATTAATATAATAATTATAGGATAGATGGCTTCCTCTATAGAACAGCATAAATTTGCATTTTTTTAAGTTGAGGTCCATTAAATTGATATCACACCATTTACTGAAATTATTTAGGTCACATTGCAGTAATGAACACAGGTGAGGATTATTCAAACTTAGAAAAAGTTTTACATCGTCGGCGTACATTAATAATTTAGAACATTTGATACAAGAAGGTAAATCATTGATGAATAGTAAAAGTAAAAGCGGACCTAGGTGGCTACCTTGAGGAACTCCAGATGGAACAGAAATATATTTGGACTTCATATTTTTAAATAGTACGCACTGATCTCTGTTCGTAATATAAGTCGATATCCAACTCTGAAAAGCTGTAGAAATCTAATTTTGTCCAGCTTGTATAGGAGTAGTTTTTGATTTACTTTATCAAAGGCCTTACTGAAATCGGTAAAAAATGTGTGTGTCTGCATACCAGAACAAAAAGATTTAGTTATACAGGATTTAATTCCAAAAGATTTGTTGTAGTTGAACGATCTTTTCTAAATCCATGCTGAAAAGGCGTGAAGTACGAGGATAGTTGATGCCATAAGAATTCGGTTACTATCTTTTCAAAAAGCTTGGGGATAATACTTAATTTAGCTATACCTCTATAATTTAATATGTTAGATCTGTCTCCACTTTTAAACAGCGGGAATATAAAAGACTCTTTCCAAAACTTCGGAAAATACCCATATGATAGTGACATGTTAAACATGTACGCCAAAGGCATAGATAACTGTGCTGAACTTTTTCTAAGTATACTGCTGGGAACACCATCGGGGCCATATTTAGAAAAGTACTTCAAATTTTGCAACTCATTTAAAACTGTAGAGGTATCAAGTCTTCGAGAAGTAATGTTATTCGCTTCAGGAATAATATATGGATATTCCAATGAGTCATTCCACACCTTCGTTGAGTATGAAGTTGAGAAGAAATTAGCAAACAAATCACTAACTGCCGAGCCATTTGAAGATTCAGTGATTCCAAGTTTCATCACCGTTGGATATCCCGAAATTCGACGTTTCGAATTGATGAACTGATAAAAAGTCCGTGGATCTCTCTTCAAGCCCGACTTTATTTTAAAGATGTAATTATTGTAACATTGGCCATTTAGCAAATTATAAGCCGATCTAGATACGGAATACTTGGCGTAGTCAGAGCATAGACCAGATCTTTTAAATATTTTGTAATGCTTATTTTTTAAATTTTTTAACCTTGCAAGGTATTTTGTATTCCACGGCGGGCCATTCCGTGTTTTTATCCTTACCATTGGGATCGATTTTTTAAAGCAATTAAATAAGTGAGTATAAAACTGCTTAAGATATATATCAATTTCCTGAGGGTTGTTCCAGTTAACAGGTTGTTTAACTTAGACAAATCCGCATGTTTGAAGTCAAAAATTTTTTCATGATTTACTTCATATTCTACTAGCAATTTTGTTTGGACGAACATACTCAATCGATGATATGAATCCTCAGGCAATAATAATGGATTTATATGCTTTTGACATTAAGTCTTCAGGATTATTAACAAATGCCAGATCGAGTAATCTACTTAAACAATTCTTTACAGCATTAATTTGAAAAAGCGCTAGGTCAACAATGTCATCGATAATATTAGGAGTAGACTCGAAATTAAAGGAAGGTGTAAAGAAATTAATATTCTCACTTTCATTCCACACGATATTAGGGAGATTGAAGTCACCAAGTATAATAACAGAGTCACCAAGCTTAGATAAATTTATAACGAGCTTGAAGCAGGTGGAATATAAGAACATGTAATAAACAACGATATACTTCACACATACAGCAATAAATTCAATTTCAGGAACTCCATTAAGAATTATTTCTTCGGAAGGTAAAAAAGCAGATACGGCAATTAATACACCACCACCTACTTTACCTTCTCTATCGCGTCTATAAATTTGAAATTTACTACACATTATCTCGGAATTATTAATTTTATTTGTTGAACTCTTTCTAAGCCAAGTCTCAGTAAGCACTGCAATATTATGCTCCATATCAAAACTTTGAAGATAAAACGATTTTAATTTTGTATTCATTCTCCTAACATTTTGGTAAGCTATGCTGATTGACGATAAAGTACTAGATTCAACCAATTGACGACTGCTACATGATGAGGCGTGAACACTATTCAGTTTTTTGCAATAGAATTAGAATGCGTCGGCTTAGCTCTGTCATCATTACGATATATAAATTCACGAACAAAACTATTTTCAGGCAAAAAACTTGGTTTTACTACTTCATCAAAGATATCTTCCGCAACAATACTTTCAAATGATACTTTGGAAGATGAATTAATCATAAATATTTGGATGTCCTTGTACGGCTTATTGCCAATATTTATTTAATGTGCAACTCAATATCAATTATACAAGTATCATCGACAAAACGTGTAGACAAAAATAGTTTTCCTCTTTTTTCTGGGCGGAAGAGCACGAAGCGGCTTCGGCGACACTGTAGAAACAGAAGACTTATAGGAAGCATTAGAGGAGCCAGCATTACTAAGAGCATAGCATGATGTAGACGGAATCGGAACCATATTATCAGTTTGAATCACACTTAAGGCTGGTTCTGAAATAGGATTTCCATTAGACGATGTAATACTAACGGCAGCAACAGCATCCTTTCTGGTTAGAATGGGAGAAGTACAAACTGCTGATGATGATGTTGGATCAGAAATAGGATTTCCATTAGGCGAAGTCACATTAACGGTAGGAAAACCACCACTTCATGTTTGAATAGGAGATTTACAACCTGCGGTTGATGAAGCTTTATTAGCCCGTTTGCTTCTCTGCTTAGGAGACGTCGATAACTTTTCCAACGCAGTCAACTTAGAAAAAAGGTCACCATATTTATCAAGTTTGTCTTGCAGTATATCAAACTCCTTCCTAATACCAACAAACTCGGATTGATAACTTTTAAAAAAATTGTAAAATTCAATGCCAATGCTCTTACAATTAGTACAAGACCAGTGAAGATTTTGGGCTGGGTCGGAAATAGCATCTGCATCACGCGATTTGAGGTTGGCACATTTTATATGGCAAAGTTCAAAGCACAAGCAACATGTTACCATGCGTTCATCAGCGGAAACATTGCATTTTTTATTTAAACAATCCATAACGAATTTGATTGCTGGGAAAGATATTTAAATTGTCCTTCAAAATGAAGGAACCGTGCTAAAAATCGTTAGAGCCGTTTTCAAGAAAATTGGTCTTCTCGAAATTGGGCAATAGTCTCTTTTTTAGACATCCCAAAGTTAATTTACACAAACAAAATGCCTGTTTTGTTTTTTTTTTTTTTGTTCATTGTTGTAGAGCTGCATAGACCTAATAAATATACCTTGTGCGGGGTTGCAGCTGGTTGAAAAAGTATGCCAACCAAAAATGGTTCTCTTCACCGAATTTGCCTTCAAGGTGCCATGTTATGCCAGTGTGAATTGGCTCATTTACTATAAATGGGCGTTGTTGAAGTAAGCTTTGTTGTGACATACACTGCGTTTCACATGAATAGGTGCAGTGTTTTAGCAACCAATTAGAGCTTGCTGCTCTCAGGATAATTCATGCAGAGAATTATGTTGCACTTTTTATTAAAGGTTTAACAATTGAGAAAAAGAGTATACACAAAGAAGACTTGAAAAAGTTCCGTTAAAAATAATATGTACTTCTTTTTATAATTTGCGAAGAAAATTGTGAACTATTTTTGCGTCAGTTGAATAGGTGCAGTGATTAAAATGTGTTTGTATGGTCATTTGTGTCAAATTTAATTACAAAATAGTTCAGCAATTTTTAAAAACAAAACACTAAAATAATTTTTAATCGATTTTAATTGAAAATGGGCCGTGGTAAATCTTTAACGTTAGAAGAGAAGGCAAAAATTGATGCCTATGATGATCAAGGTCTGTCCGGCCGAGAAAATGCTTTAAAAATTAGTAGTTGTGTACCAGTGCCAGCAATCTTTAGACACGCATGATCCCGAATTTAGCTGTCTTTGGGTTAAATTCAAAATCAGGGCACATCTTCTGCATTTCGTGTTTCTTTACAGAAGCCCACACACGGAAAGGGAGAAGACTATACTGAACTTCGATGCCCTTTCCGACAATATATCGGGGATCCTCGAAAATTACCCGAACAGTGAAATCGTTATTGCTGGTGATTTCAATGTCCATAATTTATCGTGGCTCCGCCATTCGAGCAATACAACTCCAGAAGGCCAATATGCTGAGCTATTCGCAGCGCACAATCACCTTGCGCAATTAGTGAATGAACCAACACATATTTCATGTGTTGACGGGCACCAACACAACACCCTCGACCTTTTTCTCACTTCACACCCTGAAAAGTATGAAATGAATATTAGCGCACCTCTCGGTAATTCGGATCATTGCACCATTTCTGCCTCCTTTTCGTTTGCGGAACTTCGAGGCGTTTCACCGCCAGCTATGAAACGTTTGAAATATATTTGCGAAAAGGCACGCTGGGCTGAGCTCAACGATTTCTTTCGGCATTTCAATTGGAGGCTCTGCTTCCTCGACAATGATGTCAATGCCATGGCTAAAATGGTCCAAAATATAATAATGCTTGGTATGAAAACGTTCATACCATCAAAGCAAATTTCGATTAGGCCTAGACCAAAGTCTTGGTTTAATCAGACGTGCAGACTTGCAGTCAGATCCAGAGAGGAAGCATTTAGTGTCTGGCGGAATAATAAAAACGCAGATACTGATATGATGCGCAAAAGGGCGAGAACTTCGTGTGCCAAAGTGCTAAGACGTGCAAAAGCTTTGTACGAGCAGAGTCTTCGCGCTAAAGTTCTTACTGCCCCAAGGGGAATTAAAAGCTTCTGGTCATTCGTTAAAAGAGTTAAGGGAAATGCTAGTTCTTCTATCCCGTCTCTTTTAAAGGCTGATCAAATATTCACAGACCCGGTTGATAAAGCTAACCTCCTAGCTGAAATGTTTGCAGGTAATTCTCACCTGCCGGAAAGCAATCAACCACTGCCCGCATCCGAGCGTGTATCCGTAACTATGCCAAAGATATACTTTCGGGCTCGTGCAGTTAAAAGGGTTTTATCGGACCTCAACATAAATAAGTCTCCTGGCCCGGATGGAATTCCGGCACTGGTCTTGAAGCAGTGCTCTTCGACGTTATCGCGTCCTCTGGCAATCCAGCAATCAATCAGCACCCTCTATCATGCAGGTGAATTTCCGTCGTGCTGGAAAGTTGCAAATGTTACGCCGATCCCCAAGAAGGGAGAGGCAAGCAACCCTGAAAATTATCGCCCAATCGCAATATGCTCTACCATTTCTAAAGTAATGGAGAGTATGCTAAATTTCCATCTTATGAAATATCTGGAGTCCAATAGCTTACTCAGCGACCGACAATATGGCTTCCGTGGAGGACGTTCCACGGGTGATTTATTAGCCTTCCTGTCGGAAAAATGGTGTCGATCCATCCACCATTTTGGCGAAAGTAAGGTAGTGGCTCTAGATATTTCAAAAGCATTCGACAGAGTGTGGCATGGAGCACTCTTGTCCAAACTTATTGCTTTTGGTGTCGGTGATATCTTCTCTCGATTTATATCGAGCTTTCTCAGGGATCGCGCTATAAGAGTTGTTATAGACGGGATCTCATCAAACGAGTTCAAGATCAATTCAGGGGTACCACAAGGCTCCATTCTTTCTCCTACCCTATTTCTTATTTTTCTTAATGACCTCCTATGTCATACTTCAAACCCTATCCACTCCTTCGCAGATGACAGCAGCATCTGCCATTCATATTCATTCGATCGTAGGCCGACATCAACTACGATCGCGGCGACGCGGCAGAATATGAATGATTCGCTAACAGGTGACCTCACGAGAATATTGGAATGGGGTCACGCGAACAGGGTCGATTTCAATTCCCAAAAGACCCAATGCTGCATGCTAACACACCGCCGTATGCACGATCACGCTGCTTCATCTGTAAAAATGGGTGGCATAAACATTGAGGAATCAGAAGCTCTTGATGTTCTTGGCATGAAAATTCAGTGTGATGTCCGATGGGCTGAGCACATTTTTCAGGTCTCAAAGGAAGCATTCAAGTGCCTAGGCTTTTTAAGGCGGTGTAAGACATACTTCACCCCATCTGATCTCCTCACTATTTATACCGCCTACATCCGACCGAGAATGGAATACAACTCTCATGTGTGGGCCGGTGCTTCAAAGACTATTTTGAAGTTACTCGACCGTGTACAAGAAAGGGCGAAGAAACTCATAGGAGACAGTAGGGTAGCCAACTCTATTGACTCTCTTGAGCATCGTCGCAACGTGGGGTGCGTTTCGTTGTTCTATCGTTACTATAATGGGATGTGTTCTAATGAAATCAGGGAACTTGTTCCCGAAACCCGGTTATTCGCGCGCACGACGCGATCATCATTAAGAGCGCATCCATTTGTGGTCGATTTGAGGGCGACTCGCACTACGCATTACAGGGAAAATTGGTTTTTTGGCCGAACGGCACGTATGTGGAATAGACTACCCGCAGAGGTGTTTCCTGTCACTTTTAGCATGGGAAGATTTAAATCAAATGTCAATAAACACTACTCCCTCTATCCTCCTTCCCATAACCTAATTTCCTAGTTCCAGCACAATGCATCGCATGTGTAGGGGTCATCCCCTGAGTGCCGGTCCAAGACAAAAAAAAAAAAAAAAAAAAAAAGCGCTAACGTTGTGTGGAATTATTTAAGAAATAGAGAAAACTATGGCAAAAACATGAAGGGACGGCAAACAATGGCCACAACAGCTACAGAAGGCGAAATATTCTAAGAATTGCCTCCAATTCTAGTGACTCTGCTGCAAAAATCAAAGCAAAAAGTGGTTCCAGTGCTAGCCTTTCCACAGTTAGAAGGATACTTAATACAGCAGAACACTAAAAACGTATTAAGTTGCAGAAAAAACCACCATTGAACCAGCAACGTAAAGAATTACGGTTGAATTTTTGCAAAGAACACATGACTTGGAAGAGTGAGTGGAATAAAGTAGTTTTCTCAGACGAAAAAAGTTCAATTTTGATGGACCCGATGGTTACAACTACTATTTCCATGATTTGAGAAAGGAAGAACGCCATAGTCGAGTAGGTGGTGTTATGGTCTGGGGTGCAATATCGTACTATTGAGTCATAGACTTGGAATTTAAAACCACCAAAATGACAGCAAATTCCTATCAATCTATTCTGCAAACAGCATTTCCAAAATTTCAAGATTTGTTTGGACCCATCCCATGGACTTTCCAGCAGGATAATGCTCCTATTCACACGGCAAGGCTTATTAAAACCTGGATTAGCGCACAAAATGTTGAATTGCTGCCATGGCCACCATACTCCTCGGTCTTAAACATAATGGAAAACGTATGGGGATGGGTGTCTCGGATAGTGAACGAGTCTGGGCGGCAATTTGATGACCGAGAATCTATAATTGTTGCAATAAAATCGACATGGTCGCAGATTTCCTTACAATATTTATCGCAACTGTATAACTCCCTTCCAAATAGAATTTATGACGTAATTTTATCGAAAGGAGGAAGTACACATTATTAAAAATTAATAAAAAATTAAATTAATAAACAAAACTTAATTGTTTTCGTGCTTTTTATTATAATTTTTTATTGTTTTATAATATGAACCTATTCAACTGACGCAAAAATAGTTCACAATTTTCTTCGCAAATTATAAAAAGAAGTACATATTATTTTTAACGGAACTTTTTCAAGTCTTCTTTGTGTATACTCTTTTTCTCAATTGTTAAACCTTTAATAAAAAGTGCAACATAATTCTCTGCATGAATTATGCTGAGAGCAGCAAGCTCTAATTGATTGCTAAAACACTGCACCTATTCATGTGAAACGCAGTGTATTCATTATTATTGCGATTTGCTGTTTGCCTGCATACATAGTAACTGGAGCGGTAGTTTCCAAATTTTCATGCCCGTTTTCAACTCAATTCTGCGGCAGCAACTGTCTTGTCCGACAGGCTCTGGAATCTTTGCCTAGCCCAGACGCGTATTAAGCCCACTTTTATTCCCTGACGTTTTTAAACCGAACTCGCGCAACTATTTTTTAAGTCCACGATGGACAACGTTTCCATATATTGTTCACGACCCCACTGCTGAAAATTGTCAAACGGATAGTCGAGTGGGAGAGTACTTTTTAATAATATTTCTAGAACAAATAAAAGAAATTAATATTTATTGTCTGCTGAACTGACTAAAAAAATGAGCAAAAAAAAATCATCTGAATATCATATGCAGCCAGACGGGTTGCTGGATGGCGATGGTCGAAGTAGTCTGCACGTTGACCCAGTTTCAGACTCACAAAAACTTCTCGCATTTTTTCTGATGTCCATTAGTGTGTGACTGTGTCCGTTGTTGTCGCAGGGTTACAGTGGCGAAGGCATAGTCACTGAACAGTAAAGGTAAAGGTCCACTACAATTTTTTTTTCCAAATTTAAAAAGCGAATATCAAATAACTTTGTCGTTTGTGCATCCAATTTCTAAAAATCTTTTTTCGCATCAATCAAATAATCAGTAAAAATGGCTACTAAATTATAGCTTCACGAATTGAACGCGTCTGTTTGACATCAGAGACCTGAATCACTGCTATAATCAAAAAACATGCAAAACCTTTCCTCTCTCTATCCCTTCAGAACTTATCATCGCTTTCAGTATCCCGTTTCTATGAAAGTAACACCTAGTAATAAATAGGCTAGAATGTTACTTATATTTTTAAAAAAGCATTCATACATTAATTCATTGTTGACATGCTTTAAAATACTCTGTTTTCATCAATGACCGACAACGAAGTTGCTTCTTATAATGATACTCGTGAAATACATTCAGCGGTAATGCATTTTTATTCAAGTGATGATGTAGCCGGGAGATACAACTTAAGGCTGTGATTCACTATCCTATACAGTCGCACAATCTACCAAAAATGACATGACATGGACTAAAAATACATCTGTAATCCCAGGTAATAAAAAGTACTTTTCAATTATGTATATTTACATACATTGGGCCAATTATCCTTTCCGACGAAACACCGCACCAAACGGTACAATTAAGTGGGTGATACCGTAGCCCATATCCTGCAGTTTTGCGTATTAACGAATCCATTCCACTGGAAATGGGCTTCGTCGAGCATAATTAAATTATGAATCAAATCATGATTTTCTTCTGAATTAATGTTCAACGATTTTGGCACTTTGTTCCATTTTAAATTCCTCAAATCTTTACAAAATACTGAAAACAAAAAAAAAATTATAATGGAAATGTTAAAAGGAATTCAAACACCTTCGCTCTTTTTGGGCGACCCTGTATTATGTATTTAATTATTTGTATAATAGTATGGCACTTACAAAATTTTTTTGTAGCGGTCTCATGTGAAAGTATCGTTCGATTGTGTAGGATAGTGAATCAGGGCCTCTATTGGACACCTGATTAAATGAAAGACTTCACCCTTATCGTAAATACTTTTTCCTTTGAAAATTCCCCTTTCCTTAAATTTGCAATCGTGAATAAATTCCTCTTGAATAACTTCACGTCAAAATAAAATCCCTTCTATCGTGAATGATTTTCTTTACTTTTCCCTTTTCATTTATTCGAGCGAGTTAGTGTTGATTTCGGTTCATTTATTTGCTTTATCGAAAATGTGAATGGCTTCAGCTGCCGTAATTTAATTTTTTTTGGTTGTTTGTTTCTTCATGCTCGTTCTCATCAGAATCTAGAACAACCTGATCCGAGTGATCGATTATGTCGTCAACATCATCAGTCCAATCGTCATCTATATTTATCCGCAGTAAATATATAAATCTTTTCATAATGACAATCAAAACGCACGTTATTATATCCAACTTATTTCCACTAAAGCTCTCAACCGCTTTATGTAATACACGCACCTGAACTGAATTGCTCTTATTTTGTATCAAAAAATAAAAAACAAGGCAATAGTAACTAATTCTTTTTTCTGTAGAATAACTGTAATATTTATACGCATATAATTTTTGCTTTCTTTTTTGTACTTATTTTGCTTTATTATGTGCAAAATCACACAAAAACTGCGAATTTCCCTCTATACAATGCTGATCAGATCGAAGGTTCCCCCTATAGAGTACTCAGTGAAAGAATTTTTGGTGTTCCGTCGATTGAGTAGTTCTCTCAATCCTGGGTTCCCTCTACACGGAGTCTACTGTACGTACATTTTGTTGCTGTGTTCATAAAAACTATTCATATTTGCATCGTTTGCACGGTTTGTACTACCCATCGCGAAAACCCTAATATTAAATGCAATAAAGGAAAAGTTAATTCCATTAAAAGTTAAATTTCACATTCTATTTTTGTAAAATTTATTTCTAAGCGATAAAAATATTTACAATGCCAACTGATCAAACGCAAAAAAAGCGTTGCATGTATCTTTGAATATAGAAAAGCATAAAACGTATATGAAACGCATAAAATGCGTAGACGCGTATAACGTGTTGTAAGGTATTTCTGCTTAATGAACAAAAGTTTCCCTATTCATTCGAATCAATGCATGAAGTTTCTTTATATAAATTTTATTTTAACTAATATTTATTATAATGATGACTAATAATTTATTCACAAATTTTTCCTCTCTTATTTGTTTCTTATAGCAGCTGATTGAAAACAAAAAATCATATTAAAGAAATCATTTGTCTTCGCGGAAACGTAGGTAAAACTCTTTTAAGTTTGGCAGAGAAAATTTTATTAAAATTTCCTAAAAATACAAAACGAGCAGACGACAATAAAGTAGACAAATAAAAGCCGCTTTATTTAACAAACATGAATAAAGCGGGTAAACACATACAAACTGTTGCAAATAATGGACCAATATCAGCATCACACAAATCGCCAATATTGCAAAAAACCAACTCTATGACACAGAAAAGTGTTATTAATTCTATAATGAGTTTTCTGCCTGATAACAGACCAGTAACATCATTGCAAATTGTGGAGGATTTTGAAAAGTAAGTTAATTAATAAAATAAATAAAAAATAAATAAACGAGTTGTAATATGCATTTGTATATACTATGTTCAGTTGGGGTGGGATAGTGTACAAGTTTTTGATTTCGACACGCTAGACCTCCTAGTTGTGTGCATTTTGGCAAAAAAAAAATTCATGACCCAAAAAATTTGGGGGGTGGGATGGGTGTAAATGGTTTCTCATTGGGGGATTTTTTATAATATAGCCCACCGCCCTAACTAGCTCCAGAGTGCTCCTAGAGGGGCCAAATATATGTCCCATTCATAATTTTTTGTTATCCCGGCATTCTTTCAGAACATGCCTAGCGTCCATCTTCAGTCATTAGGGGGACCCCATACAAAAATTTTAATTTAAAACAAATTACGTGGTGCAACCTTCGCCTTTTTCTATATAACGGTAAAACTCGAGAATCAGAGTCAATCCAAAAGAGGTAATTTATAGGCATTGAAGCGGAGTACCATATGTATTAAAATTGACTATGAAATCTTAGACCATACTAAAAAAATTTCGCCAAAGATGGTGTCGTTCTTTAGTCATATGTATGCAATAACTAAAAATTCATTGAAATATTATGTAAATGACGCTAAATAACAAAAACGATTAAAATTAATTATCATAATAATCAGCATTATTCAAAAACAAAATAAGTTTTATAATCGAAATAAATTTTGTGATTAGTAAATACAAATTAAAAATTTGCCAAAAAAAAATCTAGTGCCATCTGAATTTCAAATTCGAAATTAAATTGGTCATGTGTGATGAGGATGTAAGGACGTTGCTGTTCTCGTTCCCACACAGTACTCAAACCTCATGCACGCTATTAAATAAAAAGCTTTTAGATATAAATTTTCGATATTTATTGTTAGTGCAAATATTTTTGAATATTCAATCGAATATGGGAAAAAATAAATATTATTTTGAAATGTTATTGAAATATATGTATGTATGTATTATTTTCACACTATCGCGCTCTATTTTTTTATTTTTAGGTGCCCAAGAAATTTTATCTCCATCCATCGTACTTACGATCAAGATTCTGATGCCGATTTATGGCGTGGGAAGATTTTGCTTGGCCGCCCAACTAGTCGCTATTTGTGTTTATCTAAGACGGAAGGTTTACCAGAATACGTTGTCGAAACTTTAACGTATGTTATTCTTTTCTATTCTATTTATTTATGTATTTTTTCAATATTATTTTAGAATTTTTGGTGGTGGCTTCTAACTAGTTAATTATATTTTTTTCCCTCGTCATGCTTAAATTTGAACTTAATGAAGGTCATTAAACTTTAGTCTCATTCAAGAGAGAATGGATTGATGGTTGTTTTTTATTTATAAATAAATTGTTTGTTAACTTCTGTGTGCTCATAAGTGTGACCAGATCGAGAACTTTTCAGCTTAATAATGCTAAAAAGAAATTCCTATGAAATTCCTATAATTTAAAATGCATTTTATGATTACTTAAATGTTTTGTTTTCAGAAGTTTGCACTACTTTGCTAATAATTATATAATTTGCTTTCTAAAGCAAAAACAAACAGTTTTTTAATAAGTAGAATAGAATTCCAATAATAATTTTGTTAGTTTTTTATTTTATTCGCCAGTAAATAAACATCATTATATTAACTTATTATAATATCAGCCGTGTCACAGATTCTGTTCGGAATGGTTTTGGTTCCGTATTTACCATTATTTTTAATTGATAGTTTCTGTGTCTTACACTAAATATAACTATTTAAAACTACCTTTTATTGGAAAGAAATTATTTTTTTATTTCTATTTCATACGAAGGTTTAATTTAAATAATTTTTATCATAATCACTGTTATTCTGCGTTTCGATTACGTTCCCGCATTCAGTTCACACACATCGAAAAAAGGTATTCTACAAAAAAAATTAATCGAAAGAAAAAGAAGAAGAGTATGTTTAAACCAGCAGCTTTATTATGAATCGGGTGAAATAGGAACAGAAAAAATAAGCAATTTTTTAAAAAGTTAAGTTTAGTGAAAACAAAACAATGATAAATATATATGATAATATATAAGTATATATTGCTATAAATGTATAATTAAATACACACATCAGTTAAGTGCAGTTAAGGTATTTGTGGCTAAACTATTCCAGTGAGGGAAATAATTCATTCACCAAAGATGTCGCGTAAAAGAGCTATTGTGTCCCTCGCAGTGTGCGCTGTTGCTCCATCCTGTTGGAAACATACTTGCGGATGGTTTTCCACGGCTGGCCTTAAAAACTTTTCCAACATTGTCCGATATCTAACACCATTGATGGAAACGGCAACACCGTGTGCATTTTCACAAAAATAAGGGTCAGTTATCCTTTCCGACGAAACACTGCACCAAACAGTACGCTTAAGTGTATCGCTGTTGAACTACTCTTGTATGTTCCGTAGCCCATATCCTGCAGTTTTGCCTATTAACGAACTCATTTAATTGGAAATGGGTTTCGTCGTTCATAACTAAATTATGAATAAAATCATGATTTTCTTCAATTCTTTTTTTCGACGATTTTGACACGTTGTTCAATTGTGTACTGTTCCATTTTAAATTCCCAAGTCTGCTTTACAAAACACTGAAAACAAAAAAAAATTATAATAAAAAAGTTATAAGGAATTCCAATAGCTTCATTACAGCAAAAATCATATAATTAAATAATAACAACACTGTTTGAGAAAAAAGCAAAATAAATTTAAGTGTTTCACTTTATTATTATTGTTATTATTATTAATTTTTAGGCGTTTGAAGATGATTGCATTAATTTTATACGTATTAGATACATATGGAATTTTTTGCACGATTTTTGTTCCTCGGTGTTTCCTCGAACGTATGTATGTACCGTGTAAAAACAGGATTGGGTGTACATAGACCTTGCCTTATAAACTTTGTATACATACATCTTAAATCAGTGATGTTCGTCCCATCCCAACATACCAAAAGACTTGAAAAAAATATTATAATAAGCTTACCAACACAAGCCTTAAGCTTGAAAAATAATTAAGATAATATTGAAAAAGGCTATCGTAACAATTGTAGAAAAATCAAAACGGAACCCTCGTGAAAATATTGTTTCTGCAATATTATTTTAAGCTTATCCTTGTAATTGTAGAATATGCTTGCGAAAATAATGTTTTATTAATTGTTGTTTAGAAAAGCTTATTAGTCTCAATATTTTCATATTCACATATAATACCTGCATATATTATTTAATAAAATCTCAACTATTTCCTTTAGTTTCATTTAATTTATTTTTGATTTAATAATTACACATTTACGAGTATGTATTTTTATTATTTTTGTAATTAGTTCGATGCTTAATGTGATTTTTCGCGAACTGGAAAAACGTTCGGGTGTCCTTAATAAATGTGTACTCTGTACAACCCACTGATATAGCTGCTTCTATAAAATTTACAAATTTAATGATTATTATGTGTTTATTTATTTTATTATTTATCGATGTTGCATCACTTTCACTGGAACTTGAACACTCAATACTATTTTTGATAATTGGGCTATTATTGGGAACACCAGCACTTAAATCTTCCGATTCATTTGTTTTTTTTTTATTATTTAAAAGAAGTTCAATTACTTCCTTTGTTTGTCTTCTAATACTTTTTCTATATTTATTAGGCATTGTCAGATCAAAAATTATAACACTTAATATACCGTTTAGTAAATTTACTCAACAAGCATAACGATACTTGACGCCAGTTTTTGTGTGTCGCTTAAGCATTATAAGCGTAGAACAAAGACAGCAAGACTTTAGAATGTATTGAGAAAAATAAGCCTTTTTCAATCGACATATTCAATATGCATACATACATTTCCCATACCTTAGAAACGGTTGTGTATAATAAAAAATGCTTGTGAATTCATATTTTATACATATTATTTTAAATAAACTTAAGAAAAGCTTAAAATCCACTATTAATATGTTATATGTAAAGCCCTTTCCGTCCCTCGTCTCCTTTTACCCTTTTTACTTTCCCATCTATTTCTTCATTTTCGACGAGGTTTGGCCAGGCCCCTTGCTAGCTCTTTTCTCAGGTAGGTCCCAACCCTATTGTTGGCCTTAGCTCAATAACAATGAAAAATTACTGCGAAAGTCTCCCTTTCAGAGACTACAGTACACAAATATCAGTGTACCACAATGGCTTCCTTTCTTGGAGGAGTGATGATATCTCCCCCCATTTTTACCCTCCCAACCTTGTTATGGTATTAATTTTCTACGGTCTTGACCATAACCCAAACCTTTTATCCGGCCGTTTACTCCACTTACCTCTCCATCAGTACCTGAACCTTATTAAATTTTTATTCGCTCTTTTTTTTTTTTTCATGACAAGAACATAAATTTTATTAGAAAAAAAAATAATTTGAATACGATTTTCAAATAAAATAAATGTTTATCAAAAGAAATTTTAAATTTTTATATATATAAATGGTTACAATTCCTTACACATAGTTTCTAGTAAAAATTTTACGCCTAGACTCTAACTTTTTTTTTTTTTTTTTTATCTAGGACCAGCACTCAGGAGATAACTCCTACACATGCGAAGCATTGTGCTGGAACTATAAAAAAGGGATAGTAGGAGAAACGACAGGAGGTAAAGCTGAATTAATTATCATTTTTGCAGCTCTGCTTTTGCACGTTCTTTGTTTATACTCGTAGCAGCGCTGAAGCTTCGGTTCAGTAGCCATTTTTATTATTATTTTACTTCGCCGGTGGTACACAATACCGACGAAGGAGGGCGTTCAGATGTGATTGTGGATTGCTATCAGCTGAAGCCGGTATTGTTCAGTGACCAGTGACTATGCCTTCGCCACTGAAACATTCCGACAACAATTGACACACAAAGACACACTAATGCACATCAGAAAAATGCGAGATGTTTATTTTTATTTTAAAATTTTTAGTCTGAAACTGGGGTTGAACCCAGGTCTGTTTTTGGATTCGTAGTCAACGTGCAGACTACCATCCATCGTGCCATCGCCACCCTCAATACAATAATACAAACAACTAATAAATTCTTACAATTTCCCTACATAAAAAAAATTACATATCATGCAAAATTTTTCAAACACAATATATGCATGAGTATATAAAAACAAAAAGTAACCCACATATATTTACACAGAAAAATTCTCTCTATTTTCGTTTCCGTTCAACTCGGTAATACCTAGTAATTAAAATTCTATTGCCACTTATTGCAATTTTTCCACACGTGAGATAATGAGGCTCAACTCAATTCAAGCTGTCAGTCTCGACTATAATCCTAACCTGAAGGAGCTCCCTAAGGCTAATATAAAAGCTCTGCGTCTGCACAATTAAACTAATCACTACTGACTTGTTATTGCCACTTGCTCTGAACCTCCTTATTGTTTTTTTCTTTGGAATCTATTTATGTGGAACTTACTTCTTATTTCATTTACGCAGTTTTACCGATTGAAAAAAAAATGTTCTATCGCCTGACTTATGGGGTAACGAAACTATTATGCTACACTTAGGACTAACTTAACAAAATTTCTAACATATACTTAAGGATTTTTCATTTGCACAATTATTAAATTTTTTTTCTTATGAACGTATTTACAATATAAAAAAACAAGCTCCATATAATTTACACTCGTTATACAATGTACAGTTCTCACTTCGGTATCACAAATAACAGAATCTTCTCTCGCGGGATTCAACTCATATAATTTCTTAATCGGCCTCACCACAGTCCAATGTAACACGCCTCTTAGCTTATCAGCGTCTCTCATAAAGCTACACGTCCTTGGCTGACGGTGTAATATATATTTTCTCTTCCTCGACCAGTTCGGAATTTCGGTTATCCTTGCAGTCTTCGGAACTGCCGTCAGAACTTCTCCCTTCGCAAGTCACTCGGTATCTTTCCTTTTAATTTTTCTGGAACTTCACTTTTTTATTCTTTATTTAATTTTCAGCTACTTTATTTATTCTCTTATCTAATTTCAAAACGATTCAATATCTTCTTTTCTATGTTTGTTTCTGTACTGTCTTCTTTTTTTTTCTCGACTCGCCTTATATATTTAATTCCCCCGCACTGGACTTTTCCATATTTTCCAATAAATTCCTGCGAAAAAAAAAATTCTTCGTCGACGTTCAATACACTACCGTTTGCCTATACTCAGAAAACTGCTTTCAAGAAAAAAAATCCTTAAACGGTTCTACAACAAAAAAAACAAATATCTACAAACGGTTAATTATTCACTAAAATTTTATACATATATACCTCCATGCACCAACAATCCTACAACCATTCCCTCTCCCCTCTTTTTATCATCACCCAGAACTATTCTACCTATACCAGGGTGATATAATAGGTCTGTTCGTTTACTCCAAATTGGGCATATTAAAAACCACCATAAACGCAACTGGCAAACAACAAAAAAATATATATTTTTTTAAAAATTCCCCCCATCCACGAGAACACTGTTGACCCAACAATTACCCACCCGCAACAAAACTCCGGGTTCTACGCGAGAGTCCGTAGTAGAAAACGGTGTGCGGGCCCCCTGGTTTGTGATGTCGTACCACCAGAGTTCAACGTGGGGAACTCCCACACCCTAGATACGAGTCTCACTCAGCCGGGCTCACTCACAATCCACCATAGGAATATCCAAGGTAATACTGTGTCAACATTCCACTAACATCATCCCATTACAGGTTCATGCTACTACCCGTACTGACTTTCATACTAACATAAACCTACCAACACAGCTATAGCCTTTTTTTTTTGTTTATTTTTTTTTTTCATACTTTCCTTTTTCGCCCTGTCCTTTTAAGCCCTTATGTCCTTCACATGGAATATACCTATTCTCTTCCCCTTTAGGTCCTCTAACTCATACATATTATTCCCTATTGGTTTAATAATGCGACACTTTACGAATTTTCTACAAAATTTGGAATTTATGTTTCTACTGAAGTCGCTAAGGCTGATATTTCTCCTATATACTTCCTGCCCCGGGACGTTTCTAATTTTCCGAGCCCTCCTATTGTATCTCGCGGCACTCCTCTCGTAAGCCAAATGCATATTCTTCCCAATTTTTTCCCTAATTATTTCTAATCTGTCACCCGGTGTTATAGTAGAGATCCCATGGTCCGTAAGGGACATCAATTTTCGAGCTAGTCTATAGTCTGCGCCGTTTGTGAACATATGCAATCCAAAGAGTGCAAAGAAAGGTGTATGGCCGGTAGCTGAGTGTATCGAATTTCTCAGACCACATTCTATCTCCGGCAAGTACATATCCCATTCTCTACGATCCTCGTGCAGATAGGCTCTTATAGCAGATAATATAGATTGATTTACCCTCTCAGCTGCGTTTGATTGTGGCGAATACACAGCCGTTCTCATGTGTTTGATTCCAAATGTTTCCATGAGTTTCTGAAAACTTTTCGCAGTAAATTGCGACCCATTATCACTATGAATAATTTCAGGCACACCGAATTTGTAAAATACTTCCTGTGTCAAAAATGTCGTGACATTTGCGACCGTCGCCTCTCTCATTGCTTTTAGGAATGTAAATTTCGAAAAATGGTCCATGACTATAAATATATAGCAATTACAGCTTTTGGACCGTGGGTACTTCCCCAAAAAATATATATACAATTTTTGAAAAGGCCTCTCAGTAACAACTTCCTGACCTATTTCAGGTGTTAAATTATAATTCATAGGCTTAATTTCCTTACAGGTTTGGCAGTTTTTCACAAATTGTTTTATCATACGTGGCCAATAAAAATATCTTTTTATCCTTTCTATTGTTTTGGCCATTCCGCCGTGGGCGCAAATATTGTCCGAGTGAAGTTTTTCAATTATTGCGTGTGTCAGACCATATGGTATCCAAAGCTTCCATTCGCTATGCTCTTCCAATTGCCCTTCTCCAGTCATTCGCTTGAAGATTTTGCCATCCTCCACTTTGAGATCGGGTAGTTTATTCAAGTTATCTTTTATATTGTTTATTAAATCTATATATTCTTTCGACTCAAATTCAGTGGTCTCGAAACCTAATATGTTGTCAATTTGCAGTTCATCTACCTTCTCGTGGGCAATACGCGACAGCATATCGGCGACAACATTTTCAGAGCCTTTACGGTGTTCGATCTGAAAATCGTACGCCTGCAACTGCAAAGACCACCTTGCGAGTCTTCCGCACAAATCTTTGAGCGTCATTAACCACTTTAAAATGTAGTGATCCGTAATTACGGTAAACGGCATCATTTCAAAATAAGGTTTGAATTTTCTCACGGCCATAACTGCTGCTAGACATTCTTTTTCAGTAACGGAGTAATTCCTCTGGCACGGATTAAGTTTTTGCGAATAGAATGCGATTGGATGTTCCTCGTTTTTGTCGTTCAGCTGATAAAGCACGGCTCCAATTCCATACTCGGATGCATCACATTGGATATAAAAACGTTTGCTAAAGTCAGCATGCCTTAAAACAGGCGCCGTGGTCAATGCTCTTTTAAGTTTTTCAAAGGCTTCTATCGCTCCGGGTGTCATGGCAAATTTTTTTGAATTTTTCAGTGTGTCTGTTAATGGTGCGGATATGGTAGCGAAGTCCTTTCAACTCGCCTGTACCAACCAGCCGTGCCTATAAACCTCCTGACTTCTCTTACTGTTTTCGGTAATCTTATGCTACGTATTGCCTGTACCTTATCTGTATCGGTCGTCAAAGTGCCTCCTCCTATGATGAAACCTAAATACTTCAATTCTTGGAAGCAAAATTTAGATTTCTCGAGGCCTATGGTTAGATTTGCCGATTTCAGGCACATTGCTACCTCCCTCAATAATTTCACATGTTCTTCGAATGTACTAGATATAATTAGTAAGTCATCAAGGTACGTAAACACTCTGTCTTTCAAACGATGCGGTATAACTTTATCCATAAGTCGGCAAAGTCTTTGCGCGGCATTACTTAAACCGAACGTCATTACCCTAAATTGGTATAAAGGTCGACCAGCTACTGTAAACGCTGTGTAGGCTTTGCTTTCTTCTTCTAATTCAATTTGCCAAAAGGCGTATTTGAGATCAACACTGCTAATAAAATGGGTCTCATCTATTCTACTTAGTATCCCATCAATTTTTTGAAGAGGGTAGGCATCCTTTACCGTCAGTTTATTATATTACGCGCGTCCAAACAAAATCGGTTTTTACCAAGCTTGCCCTCATACGTTCCCTAACTTTATCATAATTTTCCTGCCTAACCTCCAGTGGTACGTAGTGCATCCTACTACCTATACTTACTATTTTGCCCCCTTCTCCTGTCGCTTCACCAACTACTACTATGGGGCCTGATTTCCGGACGAGCGTGGGTTCCCCATCATGCCCAAGCTCCGCGTGGGGTTTCCCTGTTGGCACCTCGGACATCTGGGTGTTATCACGTTAGGGTAACCACATTTGTAGCAAAACAATGTCCTCTCCAGAGACGTACATTCCATGAACACATGACCTGGCTGTTTACAGTTCCAGCATACAAGCGGTTGTTTAGTCCTTTGCTGGTTTACTCTTATTGCTGCTAATTCTGTATAATTTGCCGTGAGGTCTGTGTGCTCGGCATCGTTTTCTTGCTCTTCAAAAATCATTTCATTCACATATCTGGTAGGCCTTAGAGCTGGCTGTGTACTTCGTATCTCCCTAAGAGGAAAATTTCTCTCAGCCTCATTACATTCTACACGAAGTTGCTCCACCGAGGATACTGATATTGGGTAGACTATTCGACCAACACTTTCTTGGCATTTCTTTTCAATATTTTTATTATATCGTATTCAGGAATTGGCTGAATAAGTCGAGATCTTATCTGGCACATTGCGTGAAAATAATTGTCAACGGACTCGTTAATTTGCTGCCTGCGTTTAACCAATTCTCGCATAATTTCAAAATTTGATCGCCTTGTTTGGTATTGCGCTAATAGAGCGTATTTCAGGCTGGACCATTCCACTATCCCATGAGTTTTCACATAAAGCCAATACCACTCTCGGGCGGGTCCTGATACAAGTAAATGAAAATCTCTCAACACTTCTGGCCATGGTAGTTGATAGTGTGTCTGTAGATGTTCAAGCCTGAAGACAAAATCGTCGATGCTGATGTGCATCGGGCTGCCGTCGAACGAAAGGCCTAATTTATCCACCCTAATCCTAGCGCTCTCCATATTTGGTGCGCCTATGCACTGAGCAGGTAACATTATATTTCTTCCGACCGCGGGCATAGCTCTCTCCGTGCTATTCTCCGATGTCGCTCTAATTTCTATCCTGCCCCCAGCATGAGATGAATTCCCTGTACCATCTGCTCTCGTATTCTCCGCGCCACTTCCTAAGTAGGCCGATCGCGTGTTATACCCCATGTCAAACTACTAATAGTCCGGGCCAGTTCAGCGATGCTCTTCCTTACCTCCGACATTTCCGCACTAACTATTCCCTTAACTTTCTCCTCCAAGGACCTCTGTACTACGCGTGCCTCATCGGCAACCAAATCAGTAACCTCGGGATTCATATTGGCTCCCGAACTACCTGAAAAAGCTCCCGACGAAGTCGTCGGCACATTACCCTGTAAAGTAGCGGTATTTATCGTCCCTGAAAGATCTATGAAACGCCCGTCCCCACTATTACCGGATTGGGACATCGTTGCCAACCTATCCTCTGTCTTCCTAATTTTCACCACTACCTGTGGTTTCGACTGATTCAAATCAGTTGCCCTTACTCTCTTCCGATTATTCGCCTGTGCGCGAGTCTCACAACTCATTCGTGACTCACCACCTAACAAAACCCAATAAGATACACAACCACAGAAGCACCCCTAAAGCAAGGTGTCTATTCCGAAGCTATGAACAATTGTTTGAATATTTAACTACAAATAACAAATAATAAACAAATAGCAAAGTAATCAAAATAATACTAAAATGATAAATATTTATAAATGAAATAATAATATAATAATGTATATAAAAATAAAATAATAATATACTAATATATATGTAAATAGAATATTAATTCTGTTTGCAATTACTAAATTCTTTTTTTTTTCTGTTATTTCCTCAGTCTGGTACTAATGGAAGGAAGTGTAGATCACGGCGGCGAGGTTAATTTTTGGCAGCCATGGTGGTACGAAATCAAACTACTCTATTATGATATACTTCCCCCATAGGTCCCAGCGCAGTCATACACCATAAACCATCCACGTTTTAACATACAAAACCACGGGCTGATGAATGTCTGTCCAAACATTGAATACGGCGTTTTTTTTTTCTTTCTAACTAAAACGGCTATTCACTGCACGACATGCCCGTATACCTATTACTAAAATAATTCCCTCACAAAAGAAAATTTCTCCCCTCCGAAACCTCTGCTGTCCGTAGGAGCAATTTCTCTAAACCTGTCCTGTTACAGCCAATCGCCCCAATCAGTACTATCCTATTACTAGAGAAATCCAACCAAAGGAGCCGGCCGTACAACTCAGCCAACCTTCCATAAAGCTGAGGCTACGGACCGTTCAATCAGTTTTCTTCTCCCTCATTATTCCGGCCTATTGTAAAACACCCATTGGTCCATTGCTGCATGTTTTGGTAATAATACATGCTATCTCTACCGACTCCGATCCCATTTCACATCGATATGGAACACCTAGTCGTTACATTTGTTTGGGCGCCATTTCCATTATTATATGTAAAGCCCTTTCCGTCCCTCGTCTCCTTTTGCCCTTTTTACTTTCCCATCTATTTCTTCATTTTCGACGAGGTTTGGCCAGGCCCCTTGCTAGCTCTTTTCTCAGGTAGGTCCCAACCCTATTGTTGGCCTTAGCTCAATAACAATGAAAAATTACTGCGAAAGTCTCCCTTTCAGAGACTACAGTACACAAATATCAGTGTACCACAATGGCTTCCTTTCTTGGTGGAGTGATGATATCTCCCCCCCATTTTTACCCTCCCAACCTTGTTATGGTATTAATTTTCTACGGTCTTGACCATAACCCAAACCTTTTATCCGGCCGTTTACTCCACTTACCTCTCCATCAGTACCTGAACCTTATTAAATTTTTATTCGCTCATTTTTTTTTTTTCATGACAAGAACATAAATTTTATTACAAAAAAAAATAATTTGAATACGATTTTCAAATAAAATAAATGTTTATCAAAAGAAATTTTAAATTTTTATATATATAAATGGTTACAATTCCTTACACATAGTTTCTAGTAAAAATTTTACGCCTAGACTCTAACTTTTTTTTTTTTTTTTTTATCTAGGACCAGCACTCAGGAGATAACTCCTACACATGCGAAGCATTGTGCTGGAACTATAAAAAAGGGATAGTAGGAGAAACGACAGGAGGTAAAGCTGAATTAATTATCATTTTTGCAGCTCTGCTTTTGCACGTTCTTTGTTTATACTCGTAGCAGCGCTGAAGCTTCGGTTCAGTAGCCATTTTTATTATTATTTTACTTCGCCGGTGGTACACAATACCGACGAAGGAGGGCGTTCAGATGTGATTGTGGATTGCTATCAGCTGAAGCCGGTATTGTTCAGTGACCAGTGACTATGCCTTCGCCACTGAAACATTCCGACAACAACTGACACACAAAGACACACTAATGCACATCAGAAAAATGCGAGATGTTTATTTTTATTTTAAAATTTTTAGTCTGAAACTGGGGTTGAACCCAGGTCTGTTTTTGGATTCGTAGTCAACGTGCAGACTACCATCCATCGTGCCATCGCCACCCTCAATACAATAATACAAACAACTAATAAATTCTTACAATTTCCCTACATAAAAAAAATTACATATCATGCAAAATTTTTCAAACACAATATATGCATGAGTATATAAAAACAAAAAGTAACCCACATATATTTACACAGAAAAATTCTCTCTATTTTCGTTTCCGTTCAACTCGGTAATACCTAGTAATTAAAATTCTATTGCCACTTATTGCAATTTTTCCACACGTGAGATAATGAGGCTCAACTCAATTCAAGCTGTCAGTCTCGACTATAATCCTAACCTGAAGGAGCTCCCTAAGGCTAATATAAAAGCTCTGCGTCTGCACAATTAAACTAATCACTACTGACTTGTTATTGCCACTTGCTCTGAACCTCCTTATTGTTTTTTTCTTTGGAATCTATTTATGAGGAACTTACTTCTTATTTCATTTACGCAGTTTTACCGATTGAAAAAAAAATGTTCTATCGCCTGACTTATGGGGTAACGAAACTATTATGCTACACTTAGGACTAACTTAACAAAATTTCTAACATATACTTAAGGATTTTTCATTTGCACAATTATTAAATTTTTTTTCTTATGAACGTATTTACAATATAAAAAAACAAGCTCCATATAATTTACACTCGTTATACAATGTACAGTTCTCACTTCGGTATCACAAATAACAGAATCTTCTCTCGCGGGATTCAACTCATATAATTTCTTAATCGGCCTCACCACAGTCCAATGTAATGCATTGAGCGATCGCGTCCTCCTCCCTCGCCCTCATATCGCGGATACGTCCCAGTCGCGGCGATCCCCCCGCCCGACCAGACACACCCGCACGCGGCCCGTCACCGCCCCCGACCCCGTTGGCCGTCGGGCAGACAATATCCTCCAAAGATCGCGCATCCACAGGCGAGACAGAAGCCGCCCCATCCGTGGTCACCACCGGGGGCGGGGAGCATCTCACAGGAGGCGACCTCTGCACCAGGCCGCTCCTCCTGAAGATCGCATCGCCCTCCCCACCTTCGGTGGTCCCGGAAATCACCCCGCGTCATAATCGACATACTTTCCAAGGAATACTAAACGAACAGACTTATTGCATATGCTTGAAGCTGTACTCTCCAAAGTTATGGTGATTTTTTATCATCTTGTGAGGTGTTTAGAATCCAACAACTTTTTCTGCGACCGCCGCACAGTGGGTTAGAATAGCATGTTTTCTTGGATCAAATCAGGGAAGCTATGTTCGGATAATTTTTCTTTATTTTTCAGTTAATACCATTAAAATAAGTAAAAAAAAATGTTATCAAAGTATATTTGAGTATAATTTTATTAAATAATGCCAAATATCAGTGTAGGTATATAGTGCAAGGAGTACAGTATGAGACCTTAAACATTACATTTTATACATCTTAAAGTTAATCATCAACATCATCATCATCATCATCATCATCATCAACATCATCATCATCATCATCATCATCATCATCATCATCATCATCAACATCATCATCATCATCATCATCATCATCATCATCATCATTATCATCATCATCAGCAACTTCAACATCACTTAAATAGTTCTTGTTCGGAGCTGCAGGTACAATTAAATCAATTGCCTCCTCTGGCAAGCTTTGAACCTTCTTTGTATGCAATTTTCGCATGCTTGAAATAATTGAGTCAGAGGTTATCAAAAACATATTAAAAATGTCTTGGTTTGATTTTTCGCGACTGCACTTTCGTGAATGAAACTCCCTATATTTTTTAAAATCTTTATTTCGAGCTACTTGCGCTTCTTCTGATAACTGCCCAATTGGTAAAATGGCATTTGACACAATTTCGGGTCCGTGAATAAAATACTTGTGCAAAGTGGGAGGCATATTGTACCAAGGATACGTTTCAACAAAAAGTCGTCCTGTATTGTGTGCATATATTTTAAATTTTTCATTATTAATTTCATGGCCACTGGATACAGCAATAAGCAACACGTGCATTTTCTTTTATTAAATTAACATCTATTTTTGTTATTTCGGCAGATTTTTCAGCGTTTTGAAAAAAACGTCTTGCCGTATTCCCATCATTCGTGTTTCCAAAACCTGGTTTGGGTTGGTCAACTATTAATCCCATATTCTCTTTAAATTTTTTCTGAATTTCTTTTTTTGTTTCAGCTACTGTTCTTTTTTTTGAGAATCACTTCTAGCCTGCCACTTTTGTAAAGGTATTTTATATGCCACGGGCAAAAGACATTCAAAAAATCTAATCCAGCCATGAAGAATGGAAAGGCCAAATCTTAAATTGTCTACATGTACAGGTCTTTGGATCATGGCTTCTATATTATTAAAATCCTTACTTGTAGCGCCACATAAATAACACTTTTGTGTTGATGTGGTTTCTGTTAAGGCATTGCAAACTTTTCCATATACCATTGCCAAAATTAATTTGTGGAAAACATGTACAACTTTCTCACCAATCGTGACAGTTGAACAGGCTAAATTCTGTATTTCCTCTTCAACTCTTTTTTTTCACTAATTGACATATATGCGGTTTCTTTGGTAAATTCAATTTTGAAGGGTCTGCAAAATCTAGGTGAAGACGACCGTGGATTTTGCCAAATTACCTTCTCCTCAAACATAAGCCTAAGTGGTACAATTGTTGTTAAAAAAACTGAAGAATCACTAGCATCAGATCCATGAAAGGCTTGTTTGTATGAGCTATGGCCAGAGCTTCCATCGAAGCCCCATTTTGAATATAATACTACATTCGAGTTCGTAATACCTAATGAGTCAATAACAGTTTCTTGAAGTTCTATTAGTCGCTCCGCTGTGTGATTAAGAAGACCTTGTAAAGTTACTTCAACGGAGGTCTCGCTTATTTCAAAGCCGGTCGATTCTGGGTAAGTTTTTTCTTTTTCAGTTTGAATATTGTTGTAGGAGGGAAATATTTGAAGAGCAGCTTGTCTAACAACATTGTATTGATTTCGTGTTAGTTTAGCTTCTACAAACACAGCCAAAGCTTTTGTATTCGATATTTTCAAGGTGGAAAGTGGTTGTTTCAACTTTTTTTTTAAATTTTTGCCCTTGCAACACTTTTCATATATGTATGGCTCGCAACACTTTTGATTCCTCGACATAACCTGCGCTTTGTAATTTAACCTGTGAAGCATAAAGTAATTCTGGCAATGATATGGTGTCTCTTAAAATCTTTGTTTTTTTATATTTACTCCAACCACTGGACTCGGTAAAACTAATTTCTTTTCGACCACGTTTTGCAGTCGGGGCAAGAGTAAAACCAATAGAGGATTCCAACCAGATTTTATTTTAAGTAATAAACCTCATTTCCATTATATACGCTCTAGTCCACCTAGATTTAAATTCATAAAAGAAAACATCAATTCTTTTATTAAAATCACACATATTATTCTCAGAGTAGTTGGTGCGTTTTTTGATTTCTTCAGCTAAAAATTTCATCTTGTCATTCATTGTTTGAGCGCTTGAATTCATCATAATATCAAATAAGCTTCGACGAGTATAAAAACAACGTTCGAACTTGTTTGTATAAAAAAAAAATAATATGCTAATACAAAAAAAAATTTCAAAAATCCCTTTTACCCGATTACTTGAAACTGCACAACACGATCACTATTTGTCAAAACAAAGAATATTATTAAAAGAAACAAAAATAACATCATTAATATACTGAAAAGAAGAGCACAAATAAATCGCGAGATCAATGTGATTTTTAGCTAATTTGACTGCTGCAACACTTGTATTAAACAATGCATAGCTTCTAAAAGGCACAAAAAGACAGCGTAATATTTTGCAATATAATACAGATTTATGTCCTCTTTAATATAAACTAAAAATTATGACACGAATATGGACAAATAATAACTATATATCCATTTAAAATATAAAAATGCTAATTTTTTTGGCATTTCCAATATGAATAACTAAATTTAAAACACTTCCACACACAATTTGATACACAAATGTTAACGAAGTATTTGCAAAATAACCTGAACTTGATGGTTCCATTGAAAAATTGTTAACTTTTGCAATACTTTTTAAACTAAAAAAACTTTTCAACGGGAAAGTTTTCACTTTTTTCAGCCTTTTTTGCACAAAAATTTCCATAAAGTTTGACTTTGAAGTTTCACTACAAAAACACCAGACCACTTTTGACATTTATTTTAACGACAAGTGATGTAGAATTTTATATACTCTAACCGGGGAAAAAAACGATACTTAAAATTATTTTTTTTAATTAATCCAAGAAAACAGGCTATTCTAACCCTCTGTGCGCCGATTTGGTTTTTGGTTGGTTTTCTATGAGGGTTACTGCTAACTACATTTCCTTTTAGAAAAGATCTGTCACCCCACGTACCATTTTGCCGAAAATAAAGTAGTGGATCTCGATGTCTTCAAGACCTTTGGCAAAGGGTGGCATGGAGCACTTCTGTGAAAACTTGTGGCCTACGCTGTCGGTGAAGAAGTCATCTCATCAAACGTGTACAGAATAGATGCTGGTATACCGTATTTTCTCCTACTCTAGTTTGGATTTTTCTTTTTTTTTATACCCTTCACTGTAAGTGTAAAGAGTATATATAAGTTTGTCATTCCGTGTGAAATTTCTTTAATATTCTTCTCAGAAAAAAAATTTATATATTTTCAGAAATGTTCTGAATAGAGAAGTTTATAGAGCCATGCCCGTCTGTCTGTGTGTCCGTTGAAATTCCGTTTTTGGCCAAATTAATCATCTCACAAAATTCGTTTTCTGTTAATCGGTCAGTAGTAGACCTGAATCTCTGTGGATTGAAATTCGGGTAAATCGGTTGAATAGTTTCCGAGCTACAGTCGAAGATCCACGACCACCTCGTTTTCTTACTTGAAATTTTAGTTCAAAAACTTCCATAACTTCGAAAAGGCTGGAACGATTTTAATGAAATATAGTCCGTGTATGTAACTAAGTGGACTAATTACTTTAAATACCATTTAGACCCGCTAAGTTGCACCAATTATATTTAAAAATATACAAAAAAAAACACGTGATTTCCTTATGAAATATGCATTATATATAGAGAACAACATTTAAATTAAAACATATTTCTTACATACTTATATACATAACATGATTCGAATCACCATCAAAACTTCACCAAAACGCCATCCAGATACTCTGTCACCTCACCCGTCAAGACCGCTGAGTGTGTTATAACTTATATAGACTAAATCTTACCACAATTTTCCCACTAATACTACCAAAAACACTAACACAAGTTGTGTAACGACCTTTTTTAGCAATACATCTAAAGAAATTTTAACAGATATGTATGCGGTCTGATGAAATAAGACTCACAAACATAAAGCATGGTGCCAGTTTTTATAAACAATTTTTTAGAAGCCAAACCTCCTCATACTTTTTTGCTGTTTTTATAAATATGTACATTCTTGCGAAAGAGTAGCATTGCTTTTTGAGCATTTCTATATGCAAAAAAAATCTTATTTTGACGAACAATGTTCCCACGAAATAATGTTGGAATAAAGTCGACATATAGATGATTATCCGATTTTTATTAATATATATTTAAAATTTCCTGAAGATGTTAACCGAAGGTTAACGAAATATCGAGATTATATAAAATTAAGAAATGAAAAACCTTAAAGCTTAATTAAATAGATTGTTCGTATATATTTAAAATTTTACATTTAAAGAAAAAACAAAAAACTGAGACAAGTTTAATTGAATTGATTGTTAAAATACGTAGTAGGAATTACTTAATTGTTCTTATAAAAGGAATCATTCGCTACACCAAAAACATTTATAATAAATAATTTTTTTTTACAATTTCTGTTAAAAACCATTTTACAAAATTTCAAAAAAGGTAGAAGGTTTTCTAGCTTGTACTTCTATGTGTGACTTTTTTTGGACAGTAACGCACACAAATACAAATATTTCCGCAAATATTTAAGGAAAGAAAATATTAAATCTAACAGTGAAAATGATGAAATGGCTACAATGACGGGTTATGTATGCGAGTCAGTGGCCTTGAATGTGAGTTTTTATTTTAAAAATATGTTCAAATAAATATGTGCTGTCAGATGTGCTAACTATTCAAAACCAAAATAAGCCAACTGAGCAAACTAAAATATCTAAAAAGTACTAGACTTTAAAATTACAGAATTTTCTGTAGCTTTATGAATTATTATTCAATTTAAATTCATAAACTTTTTTTTTGGATTTCAAAAATGTATAATAACTGATTTTTCATGTAAATTTATTTATTAATCCTTTAATAAATGAAATGAATATAAATATAAATAAATTTTAATGAATTCGGCAGTAAGAATTTTTTGCATTAAAGAAGAAAGCCTCAAAAAAATTGAAAATGCATTTTTGCATAATTTTTACCAGAAAAAAATAAGCGTCTCAAATTTGTACGACGAAAAAAAGTCATTTACGCCATAAGTTTTTTGAACAATTGTCTTCTTTACTGTAAAGCTACCAAAAACGAATATTTTGCTGCATTTGTGGCGTACACTATTCTTGCGTGATCGGATCTTTCAAACAGAGGCTTACACCATTTTGTGCTGTAAGTATTTCATATATATAAATGCAGTACTCAAATTTACTTAGATTTTATGGAAGTAGAAGATTCCGCAAATAGTTTATTTTTACTAAATAAAGCAAATCTGTCTGAAGAATAAGAAAAATTCTTATTGTGAAGAAATCATGTTTATAAATAATCGCAATACTTCTTATTTTATTAATTTCTTCTCTCTCCTGGAAAGGTAAAATATTTAAAGATTTGCCCTTTTGAATTTCAATATGTAAATACATATGTATGAAAGTATATTTTTTTGATTCTTAAAATAATAAAAACGCACATTCACTCGTCAACGTTGTTCCCATTTTAGCATTTTCACTACTAGATTTAACATTGCCTTTCGTAAATTGTAAAAAAGAATTCTAATTTATTATCAATTTATCTCATCATTATTTTCAGGCAACACTGCTCTTCAAACTCAGATTTTTTATTGGGTTATAAAGAAAAAAACAAAATGAACCATTTTAATACAGAAATGCTAATAAATATTTTGCGACGCAATTGATGAAAGAATTTCACAGTGACGGGTAAAGAAATCGACAGGTTTTCATTAAAATTAAATCACAACATAATTTTGGTTTTAAAAAAATTTATAATAATGAAGTTCGCACTGAATTTGGCATTTGTTTATTTTGCAAAATAGTAACAATTTTAAAAATGTGACTTGAAAAATTTAATTTTTTAAAATTTTTAAGCAACATAATGTATTAAAATTTTCCGATTTTACATAATTTATAATAAAATAATTATAATAATAATAAAACGAATTTGAAAATTTTAATTAAAAATTTTATCAACGAAAAATCAAGTTCTACATTTATGCTTGTTATGGCAGTTTCATAAAATAAAATATTATTTTCTACACTGATGTTTACCCCTCTTTCATGATCCGCCATTAAAAAGCAAAAAAAATGTGTTGTGGCTTCTGAACTATTGTTTGGTGAAACTGCCATATCGTCATATAAAACGTAAAACTATGTAAGTGACAAAATTTAAAAAATCGGTTTCTCTATTGAATATTTTGTACCATGTAAAATAAACTATTTTATCAAAATATAAGTGATTTAATTTTATGCGAGTTTTGAAAAACTTTTTTCAGGTATCAAGTTTTTTCCTTCTCCTTTAAAATCTAAAAAAGTTAATTACGTGGTTTTACGTTTTATATGACGATATACTTTTAATTTATGAGTACAGTGCATATTCGATAGTACGGACATGCGCTAGTCCGGTCACTCCAGTAATTCGGACGCTCTTACATTTCGGACAATTTAAAAATTTTACATCTACAATCCGGACAAGCTTTTTTTAATGAAAAAAAAAAATTAAACACAATTGTTTTACCGTTATTTTTTGCACATGTTATTCACTCTATAATAAACATTTTGCAATGTCAGTACTTCAGTGTCTACTCTTCATCTCGTAAGCGTGTTTGTCTAATTTTGTACTAAGCGTCTTGTTTTTAAATAATAAACGCAAACATAAAACCCTAACTTTAAAGGAAAAGTGTGATATTTTACAAAATCTTGATAAGGGAAAAACTATAAGACAAGTTGCTGAAAAATTCCATGTTCCCAAATCAACGATTTGCGATATTAAAAAGAACAAGGAGAAGATTAAACAATTTATTTCGAATACCTATAATGGACCCGGTAAATTTTTAACCAAAATAAAGTTATAAACCGTATTTATAAAATAAATATGTAATATATGATTTTAATTGTGCTTTTTCCCTTAAAAAATATATGTGAAATTTATTATTACATACTTTATGTTATTCTCATAAAGTATTTTTTTACAAAAGCAAACTCAATAACTGAGGAGGAAAGCATATCCATATAGTACTATTTCGCTAATGCTTACTTAGTGGATTTTTCCTAATTTTTGAATACAAACCCAATATCTATATGTTTAAAATTCAAATAATCAATCGAGAATTGAAGTTGAATATAAAACACAAAAACCAAAAAATCTATAAACGAAAACTAACAATCCATGAGTTTACTTTTATAACACACACATTTCTCTTTTTAGAATTTTCTTTTCATCTACACTAGGCTTGCCATCGGCCAGCATAACTAATGTATTTTGAATCAAATGAAAAATTAAAAAATTAAACAAAATAATATTAAAATCTTACATCGTGCACATGTAGTATTGTATATTAACTGAATTTATTTTGGGAATATCTCCTTATATATGTTTTAATTGTGCTTTTTCCCTTAAAAAATATATGTGGAATTTATTATTACATACTTTAAATTTTCGATAGATTAGTTGAATTTTAAACATATAGATCTTGGGTTTGTATTCACATGCTTTTTGCAACAAAGAAGAAAGCAATTTTTTTAAAAGCAAAGGCCAAATTCTTTTATGAAAAGATGACAGGAAAGGATGATTTTTCTGCGAGCTCAGGCTGGCTAGATAAATTTAAGTTAGGACATGACATTCGTTATCTAAAAATTTGTGGTGAAAAAGTATCCAGTGATGAAAGCGCCGTAGAGCCTTTTAAAAAAAGTTTGCTGACATTGTTGCTGAAATGGATTTAAGTGAGGAGCAGGTTTACAATGCTGAAGAATCTGCTGCTTTCTGGAGAGTGTTGCCTGCCAGCACATGGGTGGATGCAAAAGAAAAATCAGCTCCAGGGAGACAAATTTCCAAAGATCGTGTAACATTTACGCCATGTTAAAATGCTGCAGGAACACATAAGCTTCCTCTTTTGGTTATTGGGAAATCTTCTAATCCAAGAGCCTTTAAAGGTTATAAGATTCCAGTGGTATACAAAGCAACTAATAAAGGATGGATGTCAATGACACTTTTCTTAGAATGGTTTAAAACCCATTTTATTCCAGAAGTGAAAACGTTTCTAACACAGGTTAACAGACCACTGAAAGCATTATTAATATTAGACAATGCGCCTTCACATCCTAAAGCGGATGAAATTAATTTTGACCCGAATTTCAAAGTTCTTTTTTTACCATCAAATTGTACGGCAATATTACAGCCTATGGATCAAAATTTAATAAAAAAATTTAAAGGTCACTTATAGAAAACAATTGCTGTCACACATTTTATCAGAAACGGATGATGATGTCGACGTGGTTAAAGTTTTGAAAAATTTCAACCTTAAAAATGCTGTTTACTTCTTGGACTTAGCATTACTGAAAGGAATATTAAAAAAAGCTGGTCTGTATTATGGCCAGCACTGGCATCGTGCTGGGATGATGAAGATATAATACCACTACAGGTTTTACGCCAAGAGCTGCAGGCTCACAGCATCCATACTGACTTAAAATCCATCCAAAATATGATTGGAGCTCTGAACATCAGTAATGACATAACTGAAGAAGATATCAATGATTGGACAATTGGTGCAAATAAGTTTTCATTGGACTTTAGCGCAGAAGAAATAATACAACACGTTAAACGAAATGAATCGTCAATGCTGCTTACGGACTCTGAAGACGACTTAGTAGCAATGGAAGTAAAACCAAAGATCTCTAATGCAGATACAAAAAAAACATTTGCAGTTTGCATTCATTAGGCTGAAGAGAATAGCCTAGATATGCAGCATATTCTTTTGCTGAAGAGGCTAGAAGAAAAGGCACAACTCAACCTTCTCAGCAAAGTTAGTCAACATAAAATAACTTCGATTTTTAATAAATCATAGTATGTATATTCATATATGCATAAATTTACATATATGTGACGCGCAAAATAGAAAGGGGCCTAAGGGTAAAAACCGGTTTTGTTCAGGAGAGCCATTTTAAAGATTTATGGCGTTTTCTTTTCTGACAAAAATGTTACATATATGCTACATTTCGTTACTGTTTCTGTTCCATTCTAAAAAATATGTAACATTAAAAAAATCTATTTCGTTCCTTTCTAAATATGTTGCATAAATAACTGGCAAAATATGCAACATATTTGACCCTCTAATCTCAAGTCGGGGTGATATACTAACCTTTTTTTATATCTTTGTGAAGTACTTTTTTATACAAATAAGAATTATGAAAGTCAATATACTCTTCACTTTGACTAGAGTCCGTCAGACTTTTGTTAGAAGAAGATTCTGTTTAATTTATTATTTATTTCAATGTAAACTTTTTTGATAAATTTTTGGTTTAAAGTTTTTGCAGTTTGTTCTAGGTAATAGCAGATGATTAGAAAACATTGTTGCTGACGATTTTTATTGATAAAATGGTGCTAAAAACCGTAGAAACAGTGAAACGCTAAGTATACATTAATATTAAATCTCAAATATTTTGTACCATTGTGACAGTAAAAAATGTATCACTTTTTAAAGGTGTGGGCAAACTGTAGAAAATGTTATCCATCGAAAGGGCAACATATTTGTTCAGAAAAGAAATCACCATTAAATACGTGTATCTTTGGTGTACTTCACTTTCATAAAACGCGCATATCTCCGGCAGGGAACACTTTTGGGGCATGGAATCGGTCTCATTCGATGCTCATATGTTGTCCACATCAAAAAAAAAAAAAGTGAAAATTGCTTTTTTTACCCTTAGGTCCCTTTCTCTATGCGCTGTCACATATACAGATGTAAAAATATGGATTCTATTTAATTTTATCTTTCTTTCTGAATAAATATATTTCCAAAAAAAGAGAAAATTCATATTTAGTTCACTTATATAATATCAAAAATGTCGCCTATTATAGTCCGGACAACTCGATAATCCGAACGAGCCCTAAACTATATGTGTCCGGATTATCGAATTTGCACTGTATTTACATTCTTATCTATACACATATATGTATATGTTCCGCTCACTACTATAGGGAGCATATGGCATTCTTTATGTTCATAACTTTGTTCTTTTATTATTTTGTGTACATAAGTACATAAGTAAGTTCTTTACAGCCATACCTAAACAAGAGCGGAAAGCGGAACGTTTTTTCCGCTTAGCTTTTACGCTGAAATGCCATACCTAAATAAAAGCGGCAACGCTAGGTCAAAACGATAAAAACAGGGTTATCAATAAAATGAATATAACAACCCTGATTATTTTAACAATAAAGTTTATTGGTGTTTGCTATTTTTAAATAAGCATTTTATAAAAAGAAGTTTAAACAATGAGTTATATGGGCGATATAGAGGATTTACTTACCTCCATTTTCTAATAACAAATACTTTTTTTTTTGTTTATTTCTTTCACCTTCTTTATTTGCAACTTACTTCACTATTAAACGTACTGTCAAAATCGGATTTTCCAATTGCAAACATACAAGTTGTATGGGCATGAGAATTTTTGACAGCTAGAAAACGCTTACCGCTCTTGTTTAGGTATGGCTGTTAGTATTTTATTTGCTTTAGTGACAAGACATTTGATTCGGTCGATGGTTGAGGTAGCAAAGAGCATGGTATCGAACAGAAGGTTTTTTTGAATGAGTTCGAATCATAGGTGTCCCTCAGAACTTGCGTCTCTTTTTTTACTGGTTATAGAAATTAATAATTTCCATTAATTGGAAAAAAGAAAAAAAAAATTTTTTTTTAATTTACAAAACAAACATTTATAGCGCATCTAAAGGAACAACAGTTGTGCCCTGGTAAATTAAACTTAAGGAAGAATGTGTAAAGAAAATTAATTTTTTTTCATTGCTTCGTATTTCCATTTGAAATGAAAAGCGCTTGTTTGGTGCACAAAAATTCTTAAAAAAAATTGCAATCATTCGTCCAATGTGATTTAGTTTCCAATGTATTGTAAAAATATATTCAATATATTCAACTCCAGTTTCATACTAAAATTATAAAAAAAAACATCTCGCATTTTTCTGATGTGCATTAGTGTGTCTATGTGTGTCAGTTGTTGTCGGAAGGTTTCAGTGCCGAAGGCATAGTCACTGGTCACTGAACAATACCGGCTTCAGCTGATAGCAATCCACAATCACATCAGAACGCCCTCTTTCGTCGGAAGAATAAAAAAGGCTACTAAACCGAAGCTTCAGCAGTGCTACGAGTGTAAAAACAGAGAACGTGCGAAAGCAGAGCTGTAAAATAATTAATTTAAGCTTCACCTCCTGTCGTTTCTCCTACTATTCCTTTCCTATAGTTCCAAAACAAGTAAGAGTGCTATATTCGGCTGTGCCGAATCTAAGATACCCTTCACTGGCTCACTTCTTTTCTGATATTCGTCTGAATTACCGCTAGTCAGTCATCTGCTTGTCTGAAATTAGAAAAAATGCATTACTCAAAAGCTATACATCGTAGCAACATGTTTTTAAAAACATATTTTTTTGTTTTCTCGTGTTATATATTACTTATAAATAATGAATTAATAAATATGTCCTTCAAAGTCTATAATGACCAATGTTTCTGCGGTTCACACAGCCCAAACAGAATTTTTCAATAGCATCTAAATGTTTGTTTTATTCTTCAGACGGATTTTCTATATTTAGTAAAAAGAAACTTTGCGGAATCTTCTACTTTTATAAAATCTAAGTAATATTTGAGTCTTTCATTTAAATGTATGAAATACTTACAGCAAAAAATGGTGTAAGTCTCTGTTTGAAAGGTCTGATCACGCAAGAATGGCGTAAGCCATAAATGCATCACAATATTAATTTTTGGTAGCTTTAAGGTGAAATTTGGTTTGCATGACGAGTTGGCTGTTTGAAGTTATATAGTGATAGAAAAGATCTGGTCCTTCGGACCAACAATTAGGTAAAACTTCGGCACTACTAAACGACTAGCGCAATTCAGACGAATATGAGAAATGAAGTGAGCCAGTGAACGGTATCTAAGATTCGGCACAGCGAATATAGCACTCTTACTTGTTTTTTATTATCTTGGACCAGCACTCTGGAGATGACTCATACGTATGCGGTGCATTGTGCTGAAACTAGAGGGAAGGGATTATAGGAGAAATATCAGAAGGTGAAGCTTCACTACCTTACAACTCTGCTTTTACATGTTATTTGTTTTTATATCAGTGTTGTAGCGTCTCCGATGTCAAGAAGACGTATTAAATGCACATCGAAAAAAATGCGAGATATTATTATGAGACTGAAACTGGCGTTGAACACAGGAACATTTTTCGTTTGGTAGTCAACGTGCAGACTACTTAGACCCTCGCCACCCTCTTAATCACCTTATCTGTTAAAATGACATTTATAGTACGTTTCTATATACGAGTTTTGGAGTAAGCACTTGGTTTGCGCAATAGGCAAAATATGAATGACACATCGTCAGCTTATTATTGGTTTGGCGCATGTTCCACAAACTCGAAATGGAAAAAACCGGTAAAGAAAATAACATAAAGTTTTCTAAAAGTATAGCCGATAGTTTTTTTTTTATTCTCACCTGGCTTATGTTTAATCCATTTAATAAAAATTTAATACCTAGGTTTTGAAAATGAAAATCTTGTGTTGTGCTGCATATCAAAATTTTTTTCAAAAGTTTCTTTTTCTTGCTCCATATCCATAGAAACAGATGAAATTTTTAATTTAGGAACTGCTTTGGAAATTGTTTTTTCCATTCGACTGGGTTTGGCTCAACTTGGGTACTTAATTTTTAGAAAATATACAGTTTTTTTTTTAGTTTTTATACATCTTCAAATATAATTTTTGATGGAGACACTGAAGGAGCCAAATTGTGAGAAATTTCAATGGATTAGCTAAAAAAGAAAAATATTTTGTCCATGATGTTAACACGGATGTTCACTTTTCAAAATTGTTTGATGCTATTAGCCGCCAAAGGAATCAATATGAGTGCAACACATCAAAAAATTTTATAAAAACGAAAAATATATTTATTCCAACACCGCTGTCTACTTTTAAAATTTTTTCAGCTACAGGTAGTCAAAGGCACCCAGCGTATTTTGAAATGTATAAAAAATAATTTAAAAAAACGGTGGAAAATAAATGAAAAAAAATTCTGAGGTAACTTATTCACTGATATACATAAAAGTACTAACAGTACAAATTTCTGTTAATTTTTACCCCCAAAGTATCAGGCATGTTCCACAAAAGTAGTGGAATGAAAGTAAAATACGTTTTGAAAAGTAAACTTTTAATTTTTGGTGTTCTGCAAAAGAAGTGGGTTGGTGTTACATTTTCTCATTTGAAATGAAGTTCGAAAACAGAAATAGTAACAGCTGATTTTAAAAATAAAATTTTACTTTATACATAATTAAATTATTGAATGTTTTTTCGCATAAAAGTTAAAGAATTTGTTAAAAAATATTCAGGAATAATTAATAATTAAACAATGAATGTGATATTAGTGTCCATGGTGCTTCAAAACAATGAATTCGCGGCAGCAAAAGTGAAGAGGAGGATTCTGCGAGACCACTCAAATCCTTTGGATATAAATGACGCCATGTAAGTACACATGCATACATGATGTGTATATTTTCAATGAAAATTTTAAATTATAATTATATATGTATTTAGGTTTTTACAGTATTACCGCATTAACAAGGATGCTTTTCATCTTCTTTTAAATTCTATAAAATGTAGGCTGCCTGTTTCTTCCATACCGGCACAAATACAGCTTGCTGCTACATTTAGATTTTTAGCAGAAGGCGGATTTCAACGAGGTGTTGGAAAAGACAGCGATGTGGCTTTAGCCCGAAGTACCAGGTGCAAAATTTTAAATCGCGTGCTTATCATTTTAGAAAGACACATTTTGTGCTAGATGGATCACATTGATCATGAGCGACGATGAGCTTAATTTGTCCAAGCGTCATTTTATGCAAAAGTTTGGTATATATATTAAGAAATGAAATTCATGACAATGATTGGAATGAATTAATAACTGATTCCGTAGCCACTTCAATAAGAGATGATATCGCCAACCGACTTTAGTTAATAAGATATACATCTTTGATTTTTTTATATGAATTTTATTATTTAATAAATCTTAAAGTATGTTTTTTATAAAAAAAAATAAAAATTTAAACTAAAAATATAGCGAGATCAATGAAAATTCAGTGCTGATATTAAAAAAGGAACCGTCTCAAAAAAATATTTTTAAACCACTTCTTTTCAAATTAAAGTAGTTTATAGAACATGGCAATTCACTATGAATTAATGTTCGAAAACAAAAAGTAAATGAAATGTCAAAAGTAGAATGTAGAACACTAAACATTCAAATTGAAGTGATTTCAAATTACTTTTACTTCAAAGTGATTTGCAGAACATACCCGTATATTTAATACAGGTTATAAAGGTATCTACATGTCAAATTTCTTTGCAGAGTAACAAACTTTCACAATTATAACCCATATAAGGCATATATATGTATATATATATATATATATATATATATATATATATATATATATATATATATATATATATATATATATATATATATATATATATATATATATATATATATATATATATATATTATGTACATTCATAGAAATACAATTGAATGAAAAGAAGAGAAAACAAAAATTTTTTATATAAAAAAAAACTTATGAAGATATAGAATTGCAAAGAGAGCTCATACCTTTGCTTTTACTGATGCATTAATTCAATAACCGAATATGTATTAATATCTATATATGTATGTATATATATTATACTTCACATACGTATATATATAACATTAATAATTTAAGTGCATATGAGATGTCTTTGCATTCAAAAAAAATAGATTAATAGAGGGCAACTCAAAAAAAATATAACAGTATTAATGTAAAAAAAATGTAAAGAACAAAAGTTATTTAAACTTACGGTTTATCTCCCTTTTTTTTTTGTTGTTCTCCATCGCTGGTGAAGGCCTCCAACAGTTCGAAGAGCAATAATCAAATTATAATTCAATAAAAAAAATACTGATATTAAGAGTTATACTTAGATTACGGGATTTAATGGGGGATTTTTATGTAAAAAAAATGGGAATGTTAATTATGAAAAAAACAAGGTTTTTTTTTTTTTCTTTTCCCTTCTTTTTCTTTACTTTAGGTGTAGGTATTTTTGGTAAATTATTTAGTGGTTTTAAGAAATGGAATATTTAGGAAATGGTATATTTAGGAAATGGTATTAGTACGTGGAGATATGTATGTATGTGTTATTAAATATTTCAGAGTTTTTGGTTCTTAGCATATGGCTGTTGTTGTTTGTTTCCCCGCATAATTATAGGGTTTCTAAACTATTTATCGTTGGTTTTACTAGTTCCAACTTTCATCTGTAGCTTGGACGGATAAGTGATCAAAGGCAAATACGTTTGTGGCTTAGACGTTTATTGTGTCGATGCTATATGACGGTACAGCTACCCACATATCCCACAAGATATAATGTTGAAAAGTATGTGGTTGCGGATATCTACCGTCCACTCGTGGTACTTATCGGTTAGTGGCGGGCAGATAGTTCCAACAAAAAAAATCAAACGCTACTGCAGCTGAGGTACCTATTGAAGATGACACAATTCACAAGGCACCGGAAATAATTTCCGACGACGATAAAAGAAAAATTGAAGACCTTGCCAAATGTCCCTTCAAAGAAAAATCGTACAGCCCATATAAGTACAAGTAACTATTAAAAAAAAAACACAGTCTTACCTTCGAATGGAGGAAACAATGCACTGCCGTTAAAAGAAAGAAATATGTTCGTCACAGCCAATATTTATAATTATTCCTGCCAATATCCCAATACTATGTACATAAATACAGTCCTCAGGCTCCTTCAATACCTTTATGGACCTAATACCTGACCACGTTTTCCTTTTTTGAATAAAATCCACATTACCCGCTTCTGATGTTCATTCGATGACTTATAATTCAGAAAAGAACGCTTATTGAATTCCTCTCGCATACATCGACTCAGCTTATTGTTCATTCTACTTTTCATTTTGAATGCTCTCTCGATTTTACCAAAAAAAAATGTAAAATATAAAAGCACAATATGCAAGTTATATGCATCTCACTCACCATGTGGATATATTACATACATGAGATGTATATACTTTGAAGAATAATGCAAAAAAAAAAATTTGAATATGATTGCCATTATGCCAAATATAAGATTGTACAAGAAATATCAGGCGTAGTTTACACATAAGAAAAATCAAGAGAACATAACAAAAAAAAGTACCCTTCCCGGCACGTATATGACTTTAAATTAAAATTAGCACACTTTATAAGATCTCACATTACAACTGATCTTCCAGAAATTTTCACACCACATAATTGGAACTCTTTAATGAATTATAGGCTTCTTTCTTTTTAATCAAGCCCACTTTTTTAATTATGATACTCCTTCCACATGGTTTTTAACAGATTTTATAATATAAACGAGCTTAGCTTCGCAATTTGTGTACCAATCGCGATTAAATTTGGTGCACTTAATCTGTGCAACTCCGGGAAGGTAATAGGTTATTACTTTTTTTAAAACTAAGACCAGGAGGGCGATAGGGGGAAATTTCTGCGCCTCCGAAACGTTTAAAACGATTTTAATGAAATTTCGAACACAGATAATTTGCATCTAAAAATTCACATAGGCTATATACATTTTCAAAAGTAGGATCAGGAGGGCGATAAGCGGAAAATGTCTGCCTGTCAAAAACTATCTAGCCGCTTTTGATGAACTTTAAAATCTGGGTCTAGAAGGACACATATACATACATATGCTACATATATATTTTTAAAAAGGACAAGGATGGGGCGTAGAGATAAGATATAAATAAATCTATTATAACAGCTACAACAACGCTGGCGGTTTCAGCTAGTTCAACATAAAAAAGATAAAAAAAATTGCTGCAATTGCACTGCAAGAAAAACTTATTTTTAATTTCTGATCGCATACCAGGCAATGGACTTCATTAGAAACATTTAAGCAAAATAAAAACTAATAATAATATACTGTATTTAAAAAAAAAAATTATAATAATCGCATAAATAAAAAAGTTATAAACCATTTCAACCATATAGCTCATTCTGCGCCACCCTGTAGTTTAATATAAATTTTTAATATATAATATAAATAATAATAATATAATTATTTTTTTTCCTCTCTCTCTCTCTCTCTCTTAGAGTAATTGCTGAAAAAATAGCACCACCACAAGAATTTTCTTTATTGTCACGTACGGCAGACTCAGAACAAAAGGCTTGGCGTAAACGCCAAATCGCTTATAAACTGTCAAAAAGGGGAACTGTTACACAAGCAGTCACTGATATAATTTTATGTTCAAAATTAAAAATTGCTCCGGATGGATTCAAATTAGCAGGGTAAATATGACAATAAGTGCGGAGCACTGAATATTTATTTAATTTTATAACTTGCCTTTCCAGAGACATTAATGGCATATTAATTTGTTATAAAACTGGATCCGTACCGGTACGTTTACCGCCGCCTGTACCTGGTCTTAACTCATCATTAACAGGAAATACGATAAGTGGTTCAAGTGAAGTGGAAAAGGCTCTGAATCGCTTAAATCTACATAATGCAGGACAAGCTTTAAGAAATCCCAAACAGTCTGTACGTTTTCAAAGTTGTGCCAATATTTTCTTTTATGAAATTAATTTTAATCTTGAATATCTATTGTATTAGCTGCCATCTGTACCGAATGGCGAAGAACATGATTATGAAGAAATTCAACATTCTTATCAAATAAATTCACCACAGAGACCAGCGCCCAGGCCGCCCCTTAACACTGCCTATAATTCTTCTGGTCACTCTGTATGTACTTTGGGTGCATATACCGAACTGGAAGGTGTACCATTTGTAATAAATTCTGTTCTTAAGTCTACTAATCAAAATCAGGTATGAATGTTAAAATTTATATATGTAAATGTATGTATGAATGTAAATTTTATTCAAATAATGAATATTTTTATTTTTTTTCACAGTATTTTAAATTGCCACAACTGAGTGATTTTGTGATTAAAAAAAATCTCGACTATGATTTTCAATTGGAGCGTCAAACTTTGTGTACCATGAAGTCGTCGGCTTCCAAGAATCCTTTTTTTAATTAATTAATTATAAAGAACAAACTTCAAATAACTTTACCAATATACTTAGAATGTTAAAATTGCCTTAGTTATTTAGTAGTCATTATCTAATAATTTTTGTAAAATTTTCTAAGTTTCATTATTATTAATTATTAATATGGCTTTCTAATTATTTTCATCTGTGTACCATATCACTCCACTTATTTACTTTTACGTTGTTTATTTTTGTTTTCGTGGTCACAGAAGCTGCAAGAAGCCTTACCTAACAAAAAAATCAAAATTTACTTTTAATTAGTTCCGTAGTGCGATTCAGTAACTTCTAATGATTCGTTATCTGTTAAAATTTAAAGAATGTTTAGTTGTTTGCAGTAACGATTGTGCGATTCAGTAACTTAGTGTTAACATAAGTAGTTAAAAATTTAAATCAAGTGGCATCTCGGTGAAAATATACGAGAAGAACAAACAGGAATATTTAAAAAACAAAACAAATGCTTCGTTATTAACACGAAAAAAACAGATTATTAATCATTTTATATTATTTATTATTAATCTCTTTATTATATTTGTAAAATTTAAGTAAAAATATTTATTCTTTTATATTTATACAAACAAAATCAAAATTTTTGGAAATAGATAATAAACAAACATATACTGAAATTGTATGTATGGATGTGTGTGTTTCAGATTTGTGTTAAAATAAACAACCGAAAAAGTATTGTGGTTTAGTTGACGATACAGCTGTTAAAGATAACACTAAACGATAACACAAATGGTTAAAAAATGTTAGTGAATAGCAGAATCGTTTATTTTGGTGTTAACTATTTTTAACCAAACAATTGTTGTTAAAATTTGTTAGTGAAACGCACTACTGGTCTATTAGGTCCAAATACAGTGCCCCAATAGTCTACTTTATCAGTTTGGGGCTCTAGATTTTATTCCTGGCAGATACTCTGGTCCCTACAACTACAACACGTAAAAGTTTTTCACAACAGGTATGACAATTGGACCGAAGTGTGCTGGGACCTGTACATCCAAGAACATTCCGACCTAACCTAGATCGAAATACGTCACCACACAAAATTTTGGAGTAATTGTCAATAAATTGTTTTATTTATAATAATTATATATTATTATGTTATACATATATTATTTTATTTATTATTTTTTGCTTCTGTAAAATGTTCAAAGTGATAGAAAGGGTTTTTAGCATTTTTTTTTTTATTTTGGAGCAGTGCTCAGGGGAAATATCCTACATATGCAAAGCATTGCACTGGAAGTAAATGTAGAGAATACAGAGGTGGTGAAAGTGGTAGGAAGAGATAGCTTAGTTATTGCACAACTCTGCAGTTGCGTGTTAATTATAAAGCAAAGTTGTGCTGTCGCTGATCATAATTTTGACGCATTATTTCTAAAGCATTTTATTTATTTACTTAGCCGACGTTTTATTGCTCAAATACCGACGGAAGAGAGTTCTGTAGGACAAAACGCTAACTACTCAAATATCAGCACCGTCTTGCATTTTCTGTGACGATATAAAATTGGATTTCATGACACCAAAGTATTTTTGGAAGAAATCTAGTTTAGTGAAGCCGCTCCAAATTAAAAAAAAAATTATCTTAGGTTATAGAAAATTGAATTCTAAGAAGAAAAAGTTTAGTGCAAAAGTCCTCGGCAACGCATAGTTTGGGAGTTACGGACCTACAAAGTCGTCGATATATTTTGCCATTTTCATTGTAAGTCTTTGATTCATTACAAAAGAAAATATTTTATTACATAGTAAATGAGTAAATTAACGGTATTTTTATTAAAAATGAGAGCAAAACTAAAAAGCATACTTATATTATATGTATATATATGTATGCAAATGTGTATGACATGATCATTTGTAACGTAAATATGGAGATTACAAGATCTACCAAAATTTTTGAAATTTTTAATAACAATTTAGAGGGGCCTGTTCCTGTAGAGGTAATTCCCATTTTGGTAGATTGGGAATTAATTCCAAAAGAAGGCTTCGCTAAGTAAAGGTTTTCTGCATAGCCGGCCTTCGGCCGGGTATAAGGATATTCTCCTCTATGGTATAACACACACCGGCTTCGCTAACTAAAGGTTTCCTGCATAGCCGGCCTTCGGCCGGGTATAAGGATGTTCTCCTCTGGTATAACACACACCGGCTTCGCTAACTAAAGATTTTCTGCATAACCGGCCTTTGACGGCGCCTAAGAATTTTCATCTCTACACATTTTATCATCCCAAAATGTAAAATGTTACCATCATGTGATCGGCATATTCACAAGCTTTTCAATGATACCCATATTGACCCAATAAGCTAAGAAATATTGAACACAATGACATTTTTATTGTAAAACTTCCGAGCCCCATAACTCGGAAAATATGCGATGCCGAAGGTTTTTGCACTAAACTTTTTTTTCTTAAAATTAAAATTTCTATCAGATAAGTTACCTTTTTTTAAATTCGGAGCGGCTTCACTAAACTAGATTTAAGCCGTATTTTTTTTATCGGTTTCAAATCCGTTTCCGATAAGATTGGTTTCTATGACAGCCCTGAATAATGTCGGTTTTAGGTGTCACAGAAACCAATATTATAATGTAGATTCTAAGGCTACAAAGTGGATCTTTTTAATTAATATTAAAATTGTTATTTGAAACTAGATATAAACGTTAATTAAAAAATCATTTATTTTTATATACACAATTTGACTTTGGTTGCAGGCACCATGAAAAAATTTAAATTACATATGTACTTTATAAGTAAATTATTAATTCTGCAATACAAAATTTTAATAAATATTTGAGAAAATGTATATCCTTTGTCTTTTTATACTCCGATATACCCATGTTTAAATTTTCAACAAACTCGATTCAATAGTTTTGGAGAGGAATACATTTATTATACCTACGCCGTGTCCTGATCTTATTTAAAAAAAAGTAAAGCGTATGTGTCTTTTTAGACTCAGATATATCCATGTTCATCCAATCGGTTAGATAGTTTTGGAGAACCATATATTACCCCCAATACTTCTTATAGACAACTTCACTTCAACAAATATTTGAAAAAAGAAATTATATTAATTTGGACCGGCCGTTCTCGAGATTTGTGTTTACCAAACACATTTGTCGATTCATTTTATTTATAGAAGATACATACATATATATAAATACTGGATATATGCATATAAGTATATAGACAAAACACCAAAATAATGTTCTACTGAAAGGAAATTCGAAATGTTAATTTTTTTTGTGAAATAAAAATGTGCAGTATATATTTAAATTTATATGTTGTGTTATAAATACAAAAAAAAAACAAAGAATTAATTCTTAAGAAGGTAAACCAATGTAATGACACAACAAAAACAAAAAAAATTATAAAATTTAGTAAAAAAAAAATAATAAGTACATTTTGTGAAACTTTATATTCATAATTATCATTTAGCAATGTTTGTATGTCACATTTCGATTGTTTGTTCAATGAATTTTTCAACTCTTCTTCGCATATTGTGGATTATTTTAAGGCAGATGTATAATGGGATTTCATATCAAGTTTTTTCGACAAAATTCTGTAATTAATCTTTTTTTTGAAAATTTTGTTTTTCAATTTTTGCTTTTTTCATTGAAAACCTCGTCCTTATGATCTTTTTTAATGGCGCACGAATCTCGATGAAATTTTTTTTATTGGAAAGCTCGTGCTTACCGGGTTGTCCCTTTTTAATGACGAATTGGGAAATACATTTTCCTTAAACAAGTTTGTTTTTTATAGGTTTTATTTATTAAAAGCGAGTTAAGAATAAAATATAAATTTTAAAAAGATTAACATAAAGAGACACTAAAAAATATAGATGCGCTATAAATGTTTGTTTTGTAAATTAAAAAACTTTTTTCCAATTAATGTGTTTACCAAATTATTAATTTCTATAACCGGTAAAAAAATAAACGCAAGTTCTGAGGGACAACTATGGTTCGCATGTACACAGGGCTGTATGTACACAAAATAATAAAACAACAAAATAATGAACATAAAGAATGCCATATGCTCACTATAGGAGTGAGCGGAACATATACATATATGTGTATAGATAAGAATTTAAATACTCATAAATTAAAAGTATATCGTCATATAAAACGTAAAACCATGTAAGTGACAAAATTTAAAAAATGGGCTTCTCTATTGAATATTGTGTACCATGTAAAATAAACGATTTTATCAAAATATAAGTGATTCTTTTAAAAAAAAATTATTTGTTATACACTTTTTTGGTGTAGCGATAAGAACAATTAAGTCTTTCCTACTATGTATTTTAACAATCAATTCAATTAAACTTAAAATTTTAAATATATATAAATAAAAATCGGATAATCATCTATATAATCTATCCCAACATTATTTCGTGGCAACACTGTTCGTCAAAATAAGAATTTTTTCTCATATAGAAATGCATAAAAAGCAATACAACCTTTCGCATGAATGTACATATTTATAAAAACAGCAAAGGAGATTAAGGAAGTTTGGCTTCTAAAAAATTGTTTGTAAAAACTTGTACCATGCTTTATGTTTATGAATGCTAAGGATGTATTTGTTTTATCAGACCGTACACATATATGGTAAAATTTCTTTAGATGCATTGCTCAAAAGGGTCGTTACAAGACTTGGATTAGTGTATTTGATAGGATTAGTGGGAAAATTGTGGTAAGATGTAGTCTTGATAAGTTATAACAAACTCAGCGGTGTCGATGGATGAGGTGACAGAGTATCTGGATGGAATTTTGGTGGAGTTCTGATGGTGGTTCGAATCATGTTATATGAAGATGTTTTAATTTAAATGTTGTTCTATTACTCTAATTCATAATATATAATGCATATTTCATAAGTAAATCATGTGTTTTTTAGTTTTTTTTTATATTTTGAACATATCTCGATCTACCTAACGGGTCGAAATGGTATTTAAAGTAAGCAGTCCACCTAGTTACATCTACGGACTAAATTTCATTAAAATCGTACCAGGCATTCCGAACTTATGTAATTTTTTGTACGTTCGTACGTAAAAAACGATGTTGTGGTTTTTCGTCTGTAGCTTGGAAACTGTTCAACCGATTTGGCTGAATTTAAATACCCATAGATTCAGGTCTACTACTGACCGATTGCACCAAAACGAATTTTATGTGATGATTAATTTGGCCAAAAACGGCATTTCAACGGACACAGAGACAGACGGACATGGCTCTATAAACTTCTCTATTCATAACATTTGTGAAAATATATAAATTTTTTTTCAGAGAGAAATATAAAAGAAATTTCACACGGAATGACAAACTTATATATACCCTTTTCACTTAAAGGGAAGGGTATAAAAAAAAACAAAAAAATAATAAAATTTTAGTTTCGTATGCGTTGCTATTAAACAGCTTGAAGTCGGTGTGAAGTACAAAAATAGCGAAGGTGTTTGAATTTCTTATAACTTTTTTATTATAATTTTTTTTGTTTTCAGTATTTTGTAAAGAAGAGTTCGGGAATTTAAAATGGAACAGTACACAATTGAACAACATGCCAAAATCGTTGAACTTTATTTCAGAAGAAAATCAAAGAATAGTTAAACATCGAGAATTACACCCACTTAACTGTATCCTATGGTGCGGTGTTTTGTCGGAAAGGATAATTGACCCATATTTTTTTGAAAATGAACACGGTGTCGCCGTTTCCATCACTGGTGTTAGATATCGGACAACGTTGGAAAATATTTTAAGGCTCGAACGTCTTCGGTCATTGTGAGCCACCCTGTATAATGATTTGAAAACGTTTTCTGACAATAAAACTTTACTCAGTAAAATTTCATATTGAATTTTTAAATTTGAAATATGATAAGTGTGTAAGATATTCTCTATTCTCTATTATTAAAGTGTTGACTAATTGTAAGAAAGGTTTAGATAAATTAAATAGATTTAAACTTAAATAATAAAATATTTGTTGTAGAAGGACAATTTTTAAAGAAGCTATTTGGTTTGTTTTGTATAAACATGTGAAATTTCTTAGCTTTTTTCAAGAATTAAAGAGCTACTGGAAATTTTGATAATATGACCAAATGCAATGCCGCATATAGACCAGCTAAACCATATAACAAACATAGATAAATAATCGTAATATTAAAATACTTTTAGTTTTTAGTATAAAGTTTTAAATTTTAAAATTACATAGATATATATGTATGTATGTATATTTTATAATTTTTCTTAATACTTTTTTTAACCTTTTTTATTATTTTAACAATCTATTTTTTTAAGCTTTAAGGTTTTTTCTCTTTTTATTTATTATTTTTATATTTATTTTCGATATTTCGTTAACCTTCGGTTAACATCTTCAGGAAATTTTTTTTTTTTTTCTTCTTCCTGAAGATGTTAACCGAAGGTTAACGAAATATCGAAAATAAATATAAAAATAATAAATAAAAAGAGAAAAAACCTTAAAGCTTAAAAAAATTGATTGTTAAAATGTATATTTTATAATTTATTTTTATTTTATGGTAAATTTTTCAAAATTGGATTCATCTACAAACATGTATAATCTAAACCAATTAAATTTAGAAAATATATGTACGTGTATATGCCGATAACTAAAAACATAACATTAATTTTTTCTTTATAAGAAATGTTTTAACCAACACAATCATCATCTGTACGCCGTCAGAGAGACAACGAGAAAATCTTAACGGGCAAAAATCACCGTTATTATGCTAATATGTAAATAAAATTAGTCGGACAAAATATCACTGACATACTAAATTTCAAAATAATAACTGGAATAAAAGCAAAGGTAATCAAAAAAACATTCTGCTGAAAAGTTATTTTGAACTTAAGCTTTATCCGCCAGTCAGATAAGTTTTCCAGATCAATTTGTAACTTTTCACTTGATCGAGTAAAAAATTTTACTTTTTTGCACCCAATTATAATAGATTTGGTCAGCAGGCTGCTAATTCCAAAGAGTCCAAGGTCGTCTGCCACCTAGTTTCCACCAACGTGGTCTACACTTTCCAATGTGCATCGTAGGTCTCAACGATTCCGCCGTTGCAAGGTGCTCCAGGGAAAATATCCACTACAACCTCAATGCCCTGCCTATCCTTTATACTCGGAAGCGGCGATCTCCTATGTCATACTTCCAACCCTATCCACTCTTTCGCAGATGACAGCAGTATCTGCATTCATATTCATTTGATCGTAGGCCGACATCAACTATGATCGCGGCGACGCGGCAGAATATGAATGATTCGCTAACAGGTGACCTCAGGAGAATATCGGAATGGAGTCACGCGAACAGGGTCGATTCCAATGCCCAAAAAGACCCAATGCTGCATGCTTACCCATCACCGCATACATGATCTTGGCATGAAAATACAGTGTGATGTCCGATGGACTGAGCATATTTTTCAGGTCTCAAAAGAAGCATTCAAGTGCCTCGGCTTTTTAAGATGGTGTAAGACATACTTCACCCCATCTGAACTCCTTACTATTTATAACGCCTACATCCGACCGAAAATGGAATACAACTCTCATGTATGGCCCGGTGCTTCAAAGACTATTTTGAAGTTACTCGACCGTGTACAAGAAAGGGCGAAGAAACTCATAGAAGACAGTAGGGTAGGCAACTCTATTGACTCTCTTGAGCATCGCCGCAACGTGGGGTGCGTTTCGTTGTTCTATTATTACTATAATGGGATGTGTTGTAATGAAATCAGGGAACTTGTTCCCGAAACCCGGTCATTTGCCCGAGTTAAGTCGTGTTGAGCTGTTTTTGAGTTGTTTGAATGTCAACTGCTGCCTTTCTTTATTTTTCCATATCTTTTATACATAATTTTTTAAAAATAAAATTATAATTGTTTACAAAAATGCTTATGCTATTGTTTTCAAATAGAACATTTAAAGTGGTTGAACGTAAATCAAAGTTGCGTAAGAAAACGAAAGCAAAGGAATCAAGTTTCAATGGACTAATTTATGAATTAATAAAAATACTTGCTGAGTAAATATCGTAAAGTAGTACATGAGTTCTTTGTTACTTGATTTTGTTTCGTAGACTGCAATTTTGTTTATTTTATATTATATTCTTGAAAATTTATTCTTATGCTAGGATTTGGAGGTTTTGAACTCTGGAGTTCAATTACCTATGTTGAGTTCAATGCTCCATTGGACATAACTCCTCCCTCCTTATTTTGAAAATTTTCCTGGATTTTTTAACATATTTTTGTATAGTTTATAAATTATAATTATGAAAATTATTGTAATACAAAGAGTGAGAGAATAGTTGCCAATTATTGAATGGAAATGTATTGTTTTGTGATATTTTAATTCTTCAATAGCTTCTACATTTTCTATTTCACTTAAAGCCATTTGATCTAAGGAAAGAGTTGTTTCTACGTTTGGTGACAATGCAAAATTAATTTTATATTCCTTTTGTTTATTTTCGTCGCATCTACTTTCAACTTTTGCATTATTTATATTTTCTAAGATTTCTTCCTTATTATTGAGAATTTTGTAACATTTTTGTTTAGTATTAAAAATACAAAGATTTGATCTTTTCAAATTGGAAATATTGTGTTCGTTATTATAATTGTAAATAGTATTATTGATAATAACAATTTCTTGTATACTTATATCTAATTTAAAACCATCCTTATTTCCAATTGGTATGATCAATGATTTTGGAACTGTATAATATTTAATGGTATTTTTATAAAAAATATTATTTGTTAGTTTCGATATTTAGCTGCAGTTAACTGTATATGTTGTAGTTTGTTGAAATCAATATTTAAATCATTAATTTCCTCTGGTGTTAATATATTATTATTCATAAGATTATGGTTAGCTGCCATATGTGTTCAATCTTTTCGTGCAGTATTTTAATTTTTAATATTAAGTTAAGATAAAAAATGTGTGAAAAAATATCCAAGTTATTTTCGTCTATTGAGTAGAACTTTCCAAGAATAGTTTTTCCATCCGATTCAATAGTGTAATTCAGATCAGTTAGTGTTTTGTTAAAATAATTTGTTATTTTTATTTGTTTATTAGTAGCTTTTATCATGTTATGGTTATTATCTATTATTATCTATAGTTCCTAAATGATCTTGTAACATTTCCCTAACTTCGTCATCCATTGTTCCTTTTATCCATTTGAGACCTGATCCTAGAATATAGGTTAAGCCTGTTTTACTTCTATTTAACTGTAGAGTATGAAATTTTATTATAACCTTGTTAAGCTGAGTTTGTAAGACTTGTTTATTTATGCTAGGCTGTTGTACACTGTTCCCAATGTCATTGATTATTTCCTGAATTTCCCTTAAATAAATCGTATGTATTACTGTAGAGTATGCTTCGATCATTTTTATATTATTTAACTTTCTGTATGTCCACTCATTCAGAGGTTGAATTAGTAGGTTATTCATTGCCGGTGTTATTAATAGAATTAGAATTGTAAGGGGTAATATCCAGTGAATCTGCAAATTTAAAGGGACGCTTAATGTTAGTTAGCTGGATATTATCTACTTTTAGTCTTCTATATCGAGGTTCGTATTTGTGTCTTAAGGCTTTGTAATTTTTTACATAGGCTTCCGGTTTGTTATAAGTTTGTTGTTACCTGTTTAAATTTCTTTTATTTATAATTTTCTCTTTGAAACTCTTTAATAGATTAAACAAATTTATTTTATCTATTGTTCCCTGTATTACATCAAATGGTCTGCTCCTCGTAGTTGAATGAATTGAATAATTATACCATTCTACACATTTATATATTCGCTCTTGTACCGATAATTCTGAATTTTGTGTTTCTAGTGTTCTAAATTTGTCTGATATGCTACTATGTAATCTTTCGATATCTGCATTTCCTGTATGGTTATTAGGATTGGTGAAATGTACTGTGATGTTAAAAAATTTTTTACATTAATGGATGCAAATTCATTGTCTGTAATTATTTTGCTTGGTTTACTTCTCATTGATATGTATAATCTAATTTTTTCTATTATTGTACAGCTGTTTCTATCTTCTAAATATAACATAACTGCATATTTCGAAAACTTATCAATGAAGGATAAAATGTGCTTTTTATTTCTGTATTCATAATTAGAATGTGTCCAAGGTACTCAGTTTCCCTTGAAAAAAACTGCATTTGTCGAGCTGTATCTTCAGATTATGCTCTCACAATTTTTTCAAAATTTTGCTTTGTACATGTTCTGCGAATGAAGTACTAAAAATTAAAATATCATCCAAATACACCACGCAAATCTTATTAATATAGTCCCTAAGTACAGAGTTCATGAGACGTTGAAATGTTGCCGGAGCATTTTTTAATGCAAAAGGCATTCTGATGTACGCAAAATGTCCCAAAGGAGTTGAGAAAGCTGTTTTTTTTCTATCGTCTTCATTCTTGAGAATTTGGTGAAACCCTTTTGCCAAATACAATGTTGTGAAATAAGTAGATCTTCCCAATTTATCCAATATATTTTTTATATTGGGTATTGGAAATTTGTCATCCACTGTTATTCATTCACCTTTCTGTAGTCGACAACAATGCGCCACTTCTGTTAATTTTTTTTGGAACAACCCAGATATAGGCAGACTTGCGTTCTACAATTATTTTTTTGTTCCAACATTTCTTGGATCTGCCTGTTAATTTCTTTTTCATGAATTTTGGGATATCTGTATATCTTGGAGTATACAAGTTTATCTGTAGTGGTAATTATTGAATGCTTTATTTCATGAGTGTGAGTAAGTGAATCATCTTCATAAAACAACAACTTATTATTCTTACTTATGAGTTCACGAAGAAACTGTTTTACTTCAAAATTCATGTCAACTCTAAAAAGGTTTTCAATGTGATCCTTATCAAAATCGAATGACTCCAATGCACGAATCTCATTGTAATTATACGGAAGTGTATTTATAAAATGAATTTTTCTATTATTAATTTCAATGTATTGTTCTTCCAAGAAAATTTTAGCCCTTAAATGCTTCAAAATATTATTACCAATTATACCGTCAAATTTTTTATCCGCTAAATTTAATAATTTCCATGCTATAAGATTATCATCAGAAAATTCTTTTGGTAGTTCTGTGACAATTTCTTCACTTATGACAACTTTACTTGCCAGAGTTGAGTAATTCAATGGTTTTTTAAATTTGATACGCTTATAAGTAGGAAGTGCATTATAATGCAATATTGATGTGCTTGATCCAGTATCAATCAAGAATAAGGAAAATAAATAAGTTCTTTTTTAAATATATTTATTAAGCTTGAGGTCTTTTTTTATTTTATTTTGTTTTATTATTCGATATTTCGTTAACAGCTTGTTAACATCCTGATGATCGAATAATAAAACAAAATAAAATAAAAAAAGACCTCAAGCTTAATAAATATATTTAAAAAAAAACTTATTTATTTTTCTTATTCTTCAGAATAAGTTCACTTCTTCCTCATTAAAGATTTTGTCTTTCTTATTCTTCAGAATAAATATCCGTAAGAATTTTTATTAAAGGTTCTTTTTATTTTCCTTATTCTTCAGAATAAGTTTACTTTGACTGCGCCAGTTAAGTCGTGTTGATCTGTTTTTAAGTTGTTTGAATGTCAACTGATGCCTTTCTTTATTTTGCCATATCTTTTATACATAATTTCTTAAAACTAAAATTATAATTGTTTACAAAAATGCTTATGCTATTATTAAAACTAAAAATTATAATTGTTTACAAAAATGCTTATGCTATTGTTTTCAAAAAAAATTTAAAGTGGTTGAACGTAAATCAAAGTTGCGTAAGAAAACGAAAGCAAAGGATCTAATTTATGTTCATTGTTACTTGATTCTGTTTCGTAGATTGCAATTTTGTTAATTTTATATTTTATTCTTGAAAATTTATTCTTAATTTGGAGGTTTTCAACTCTGGACTTCAATTACCTCTATTGAGTTCAATGATCCATTGAACATAACTCGCGCACGATGCGATTATCATTAAGAGTGCATCCATTTGTGGTCGATTTAGTGGCGACTCGCACTACGCATTACAGAAAATATTGGTTTTTTGGCCGAACGGCACTTATGTGGAATGGACTACCCACAGAGGTATTTCCTGTCACTTTTAACGTGAGTAAATTTAAATCAAATGTCAATAAACACTACTCCCTCTATCCTCCTTCCCATAACCTAATTTCCTAGTTCCAGCACAATGCATCGCATGTGTAGGGGTCATTCCCTGTGTGCCGGTCCAAGCACCACGGTCACCACGGATATTCCCCACCCGATCGCAGTTCGTCCTCCTCCTGTTCAGCCTGCACCTGCAACTTCTGCACCCAAATTCCCATAGAGAATCCAAAGTACGTGTGAAGGAATAGCCTTCTGAAACCCTCCATCCCGTTATCAAATCCGCATGCCTAGCGTTTATCAGTGTAATGTCCACAACTTCTTTCCTGGCCATCGTCGCGGAAGTAGGTTCTGTCCCGGCGTTAGTCACGTTCAAATTACTACTTAGAATGAAATCAAACGAAGACTCACCCCTTGCATTTACGCGCCAGACCACATGGCGGGCGTTTGCATCTGCCTCGATGATGATCGACAGACTCCTTGGCTCTGACATGGCTACTAAATCAGGAATAATCCTAGGGTTAATTGCGTTCATGTGGCATATAGCTGGATACAAATATCGTCGTGGACCCTGCAGTCTCACATGCGCTATTCCCGCCACTGAGTCCTCATCGCTGTAATCAGACGGTATGAATATATTCAATTCGCAACTTTGCACCACCTGATCTTACTTAATACAATAGCCTGAAGAAGTAGTGATGATGCCTTGTAGTGATGACCTTCATCATTCCCAAGTTTGATGGCTTTAACTATTGTGACGTTGGTGTCATCTTGACCCTTCCCTGTCTGAAGCACCCTGTAGGTGCCGAAAACTCTGTTACCTGCCAGACACTGGTAGTTATTTCCACGTTTTCCGGTCTCAGGATATTCATGATCTCCTGCTCTGGTGGTACGTCTGGCCACCGACAAGGGGTCCGGACCGTCGTGGGACTTTCTTTTCAGGGACAACGTCGAGCATAGCTCCCTTGCAGACTTACGATCGCCAACTTTAGTAGCGTAACAGATCGCTCATCTGTGCAGGCCATTGGAAAAATATACTAAACTTGCATCTGGTGAAGTATCTGGAGTTCAATAACTTACTTAACGACCGGCAATAAGACTTCCGTGAAGGACGCTCCACAGCAAACTTATTGGCCTTCCTCTAGGAAAAAAGGTGCCGATCCATTCACCATTTTGGTGAAAGTAAGGTGGTGGCTCTAGATTTTCTTAAGTATTTCACATAGTATGGCATGGAGCACTTTTGCATAAACTTATTGCTCGATTTATCTCATCTAACGAGTTCAAGATTAATTCAGGATACCACAAGGCTCCATTTTTCCTCCTACCCTATTTCCCATCTTTTTAATGACCTTCTATGTCAAACTTCCAACCTTATTCACTCTTTTGCAGATGTCATCACCATTTTCCATACATACTCATTTGAACGTAGGCCGACATCGTGGCGATGCCTCAACTGTAATTATGGGCGGTATAAACATAGAGAACTCAGAAGCTCTTGATGTTCTTTACATGAAAATTCAGTGTGATGTTGTATGGATTGAGTACATTTTTCAGGTCTCAAAGAAAGCATTCAACTGCTATTTTAAAGTTACCCGACCGTGTGCAGTTGAGGACGAAGAAACTCATTGGCGACGGTACGGCAGCAAACTCCAACACTCTCTTGAGCATCATCGCAATATGGGGTGCGTTTCGTTATTCTATAGTAACTATAATGGGATGTGTTATAATGAAATCTAAGAATTTGTTCTTGAAACCCGCTCATTCATACGTACAACACGTTCATCATTAAGAGCGCATTCAATTGTGATCGATTTCGCAACGAATAGCAGTAGTACACATTACAGAAAAAACTCATTGTTTGGCCGAACAGTACATATGTGGAATAGACTATCCGCAGAGTATTTCCTATCACTTTATTTCCTAGTTCCAGCACAATGTTTCACATGTGTGGGGATCATCCCCTGGACATCGCTCTAAGAAAATAAACAGATCCTGGTCTAACTGAAATGTTTCGTTTCTCGAGGTCTACCGGCATTACAAGGTTTATCATACCACGAATTAAGAATTTAATTTTTGAAATATCATATTTATTAATGGCCAGCAGATTATACAATCATCTTAACATTTGATACTTCAGTAAGTAATTTAAACTCATGTTATACACTCCCAATCGCCTAATCGCAATATGTTCTACCATTTTTTTATTCATAGATCAGCACGCAGGAGATGACCGCTACACATGCAATGCATCGTGCTGGAACTAGAGGAAAGGGATAGTAGGAGAAATTATAGCACGTGAAGCTTCAATATCTACAACACTCCTTTTTGCACGTTATTTGTTTTATACCAGTGTTGTAGCGTTTCTTATGTCAAGGAGACGTATTAAATTTTGAAGCTTCGTTTTTAGTAGCCATTTTTTGTGATTCTTTTACTTCGCCGATGATGTGCCTGTGGATTGGATACAGCCGAAGCCGTTACTGTTTAGTGACCAGTGACTATGCCTTCGTCACTAAAACCTTCCAACAACAACTGACACAAAGACACACAAATGCACACCAGAAAAAAATACGAGATGTTTTTATGAGTCTGAAACTGGGGTTGAACCCAGGAAATTCAATTATTATAACTCATTTATCAAAGTTTGATAATCTATTAGAATAATTAATTTTAAAAAATGTTGTTTACATAATGCGGTGTTCACGTTACCACGAGTACACTGTATATATTGGCGCTTCCTTTTTGTGGTAAAATCTGTAGTTTTTTGCGTTCCCGAACTTTTGTACTTCTTGTTGTTCTTATTGATATAAATTATAGTTTACGCTCATTTTACCGTCGGTATTGTGTAGCACCGGCGAAGTAGAATAATAAAAAAAATGGCTACTAAACCGAAGCTTCAGCACTGCTACGAGTATAAACAAAGAACGTGCAAAATCAGAGCTGTAAAATAATTAATCAAGCTTTACCTCCTGTCGTTTCTCCTACTATCCCTTTCCTATAGTTCCAGCACACTGCTTCGCATGTGTAGGAGTCATCTCCTGAGTGCTGGTCCCAGATAAAAAAATACTATACCCAAAAAGTAAAGAAACAGACCTTACAGTTCAAAAACATATGAAACTCAATGCTGTAATCAGAGCACATTTTTTTGTATAAAAGTTACCAACAGCAACAATGCTGTATAATAAAACGATTAAACAATGCATACGACGTTAATATGAGCTTGTGAGTAGAACAGTAAATATTTTTTAAAATTTTTCCGATAGTAATATAAATGCAAAAATGTTTTTTTCGAACTGGAAAAATTCTCAAAATATTCAAAAGTTTATACAAATAAAAATAACTTTAAAGAGTAAAATCTTTGAAAAAATAATATGAAGAAATATTATACATTTATGTACATACATGTAGTAATAATCCTATATAATCACATATAAAAATATAAATACGAGTATGTATCTGATAAAACGTCATAAGAGAAATTTTAAAATTTTTAGGAGATTTTTTTAAGATGTCGTTTTTGTTTCGTCTTTTTTTACGTTGTTGTTTCTCTTGTAAAAAATGTGTAAATTTAGTATAACTAAGTAAACTTTTCTGTAATTTTCCTCTCTATTGAAATCACTCAACAACAAATCCACATAACCCATCAGTCCGGTTACTCATTACAAACTGAAAGCCATCCGATTGTATAATATTATGTCAATAGGGAAAATAAAACGAAAATAGTTAAGCCCTTACAACTCGCATCTGATTCGGATTTGTCTTTTTCCCATCCAATTATAAAGTTAAATGTTTATTAGAAATGAAGATCAAAACAAACACAAATAAAAATTTTGCATCGCATTACCATCTGATTTGGATGGCTTTATAATGTATCCTATTGTCATTTCGTTTTAATTATGAATTTTGTTCTTTTTTCTGAAGTAATTTTTCCGTTATTCTTTCTTTTTAATTTTTATTATTATTCCAAAGTAAAATTTGTATCAAGTTCATAAGTGTTTTTAAAAGTGAAGTGTTAGCGGCATTTTTTGTGGTAATATTGTTATAAATTATACATATGATTCTAATTGTGCTTTTTCCCTTATAAACTATATGTGAAATTTATTATTACATACCCTATGATATTCTCATACAGTATGAAAATAAATAAATAAAGATGAGAATAAAAAACTAAAAATAGAAATGTGAGTATGTTATAAAAGTAAACTCATGGATTGCTATGTTTCTGTTTATAGATTTTTTGGTTTGTATGTTTAATATTCACACAATTCTCGTTTGATTAATTGAATTTTAAACATATAGATCTTGGGTTTATATTCAGACGTTGGGAAAAATCCACTGATGAGCTAAGTAAGCGTTAGCGAAATAGTACTATATGGATATGCTTTCCTCCTCAATTTTTGAGTTAATTTTGTAATAAAATGCTTTATGATATTTTTCATACTGTATGAGAATATCATAGGGTATGTAATAATAAATTTCACATATAGTTTACTAAGGGAAAAAGCACAATTAGAATCATATGTATAAATAAATATTCCCAAAATAAATTCAGTTAATATATATATTGTTATAAATTATTAAATAAAAATAATTAAAAAAGGTAAGTGACTGTTTTATTTTTATTTATGTGTTAATTTATATACATATGTATGTATGTTTTATATTTTTATTTGTTGTAAAGAATAAAATGATTGGATTTAGTAAAAGAAATTTAAGAAGACTAAAGAAAATAGAAAGTGAACGCTTGAAACAAAATTCCGAAATTACAAAATATTGAAAAAAATGAAGTTCCTAATTTAATTATGCAATAGTTAAAATTCATTCCAAGATCAATGGCATTCAGATACATCTTATTGCACTCCGAATTCACCATAATAGTTGGACCCATCCAACATTCGCTTACAATGTATATTGTGTTGGATAAATCTTACAGCCTAGGCCATCGCTGTGTAAATGTAAATAGAAATTGTATACAGACATTGGATGGGTCTTGCTTACATTGTCATTGCTCTCAAATCGAATATGTATGTAGCAAAAATTTCACTGGGAAGTTGATTACTCCCCGTTTGATACCTCAAAAACTAAAATGCTTATAAAGGAGCTGATTATTGTAAACAAAGCGTCTGGTGAAGATACGATTAAATTACTAAGAAATTATCTTATCTCGATTTATGATGTTTGTCAAAACATAGATATGTATGTATTAAAGTGTGGCACAAACACAACAAAAATGTCTTACAAGCATTTCATGAAATTGCAATTAGTGTGCATGTATTACTTGCTCATTGCAAAACATATACTTCCGAAAATATTTCTTTTGTTCCACGATCAAAACATTGAAGAAGTACAACAAAACAATGTTAAAATAGAACAAGGCTGAAGTAGCAGAGAAATGAAACAAAACATGTTTGAATAACTCGTAGACAAACTTGCAAAGAAACTTTTGCATTTTTTATGAACATAAAAAATCGAATGTATGTTGCAAAAATAAAATTTTTTTAATTCACATTTGGAAAAACAAATAAAATAAAAATATCACAATTCATATTAAAAAAAATGTATATATATATATGTATATACACTTATGTGTATATCTCTAGCTTAGTCTAACATTTTTATTTTAAAAGAAATTAAGAAAAAAAAATTCACTTTTAAAATGGAAGAGAACAAAAAACAATATTCGACAAAAAATCATTTTGGGTTTTGCTGAAATCTCTTCTACTTCGGCCTTAACATAGCACTTATGCTTCACCAAATTTGAAGTGGTAATTTTATTATATTTGTAAATATTTGAACATTTACTAGATATCACAAAGCCGGGTATTTCCACACCGCGATCACTTTCAATACTTTGGAAAACATTCCACACTTTACGTCGTCCTTGCTTTGAGACCGCTTTGTACTCGCCAGAAATAACATTTACCTTTATTTTGCTTAAGCTTTGAGGTTCGTTTGTAAGGTTCTTTAAAGAAAAATATTTGAAATTTCGCAAAAAATTTTAAAAATTTATAATTTCACCTACATTTAATGCATCCATTTCAATATATATTTAAGGTTACTAAAATTTAGAAAAATCACGAAAATTAGAAAGTTGAAATTATGAAAAAAAATTATATACCTGCAAGGTGTTTTCCCTCCTAAATGATATTATTTAATAACACTCATGTTTACATTTTTACGCTTTTTTGTGTTTGTTCTTGTGTACTCGATGCTTTTGGTGTAATTTACCGTTTTTTTTATTTCATTGTCTGTTTTTGTTTTGATGTTCTGCTTCATTTGAACACACAAGCACAAACAAAACTATAGAGAGAATGGTGCTTGTTTTGTTTCAGTGAGACTCATGTTTTGTTATGCTTGTTTTGTTGATAATGTTAACACTGGAATACACGGCTTGGAAGTAGTGTGCTTTAGAATACAGAACTTTCAATACATTTTGTACAGCTCTTTAGTATGTATATATCATAAAAATATACATTTAAAAAAGTATACCCTGTCCCAGCTAGTAATTGAGTGATCATTTTTTTTTATAAATTGCTAAATGAGCGTTTCCAGATCACTTTGGACGATAACAAATTGATTTATCACTAAAGTGATTGAAAAAGGATTCATATACGATTTATACATATGTAAATAAAAAATATTAAAGCACCCAAAGCTTTTCATTTAAAAAAAAATTAGGAAAATTAAATTTTTTTCACTTATTTAATATAACTCAAGTATGTAATCAGGGTGAGGATGGCGATGGCACGATGGATGGTAGTCTGCACGTTGACTACGAATCCAAAAACAGACCTGGGTTCAACCCCAGTTTCAGTCTAAAATTTTTTAAAATAAAAATAAAAACATCTCGCATTTTTCTGATGTGCATTAGTGTGTCTTTGTTTGTTAGTTGTTGTTGGAAGGTTTCAGTGGCGAAGGCATAGTCACTGGTCATTGAACAATACCGGCTTCAGCTGATAGCAATCCACAATCGTATCAGAACGCCCTCCTTCGTCGGTATTGTGTAGCACCGGCGAAGTAAAACAATAATAAAAATGGCTACTGAACCGAAGCTTCAGCACTGCTACGAGTATAAACGAAGAACGTGAGAAAGCATAGCTGCAAAAATAATTTCTCCTACTATCCCTTTCCTATAGTTCCAACACAATGCTTCGCATGTGTAGGAGTCATCTCCTGAGTGCTGGTCACAGATAAAAAAAAATATATATAAATTAAAACTTTTAGAAACATTTCATTGCGAGGACAGGAAGTGATGAACCCGCAGTATTTCTCAGAGCAGCTCTGCGAAAACGTTTTAAGGATGAATTAGATTGCTCACATACATATGTGAGCTGGTAACTGAAAAATCATTTTCTGTTACAACAATAAAGTGTAAGTACAGAGGTATTATTATCATAATAAATTGTTATCTCGTTAGATGTTTGCTACCTCAAGTTTAACTGCATGGATAAAGACATAAATACCGTGCTCCAAAAGTATTTCATGCATGCAACAGACAGAATGGAGGCAGAAACATGCACCATAATTTTTTTTTTGTTACATTTGTTTTGTTATTATTTTTATTATTATTTTTTGTATTGGTATTGGTTTTATTATAACCTTTCTTAATTATATACATACATATGTATGTATGTTAATTTTTGCTACAAAAGCTAACAGACTTCCAATTTTTTTCATCTGTAGTTATACTTTTAAATAAATACATTTTAAATAATTCTTTTTTATAAAACCTAAAGAAGAAATATTGTTCTAGAAAGAAACGCATACAAACAAAATGTGATTGCAAAATGATCCAAAAATTCCTTCTAAGTAGTAAGAAAAGTATTTAAAAAGTGATTTGAAATATGATCAGAAATTATACAGTTGAGGATCAAATTATGATTTAAAAAAGTATCGCAAATGATTCTATGAGGAGATTCACTTGTATGGTACAATTTTCTAACAACGGTGGTATCATTTATGATCGAAAAATGGGCTCATAAACGGTTATTTTTCTCAAGAACCGGATCCCTAAAAGATTGGAATATGATACAAAATGCTAGCTGAGGAAGGAAGCGTGTACCTAGTATCTCCAAGTCAACACTTTCGTCGATTGGTTTTGGTGAATTTTTGAAGACATTATCAAGTAATCGTCTACACCAGAAAGCACCGTACCCATCACATTAGACCCACATCCTAAGGCTCTTAAGGAATCTAAGAATTACTACTAAGAACTACTAGTGTTCCACAAATTGTGTGGGAGCAAAACAATGCCATCCAGATGGAGAAACCTCTGTCTGCCGAGTGCAGGACAAGCGCAAAGAACGTGTTCAAATATCTCACTGTCGGCAATTTTATTCAAGTGGTACCTCTGGCTACAATGGCCTGTGAAGTACCCCGTCAAAAGGCTTAATTCTACTGTGTTCAGCGAAAGCAGCATATCCGAAATTGCGTTTGGCCAGACGCCGGCTGGCATAATTATGTGAGCAGAATTTCATTCCTATGGCTTTTCGGAAGTCCACATAATGGCGAGTTAGTGCGCTATTTCATTACCGTCCAGTTTTCATTGTCGTTGAAATCCACCAGGAAATTCCTGAATAGAACCAATCTCGGTGACGCCATGTCATCATTGTGGATAGTTGGGGTATGTAGACAGTCCCTAAGACCCTTTAACACTTCTAATATCACCACTCTTCAGTTCCGAAATACCTTCCAACCGCAGGGCACTGGAACGAACCTCCATCTCGATCATGATCGCAAGTGGTGGGATGCCCAAAAGGACCCCGATTGCATCAGCCATAGAAGTTCTCTTGCATTTACCCAACACGTTCCTAGAATAGTCTTCGGACACCATACTAAAGACGCATAGGTGACTATGGTTTTTGCCATCGAAGTCAATGTCCAGCAGGTCGTTCTCCGAAACAGACAATAAGTCCTACTAAAGAGTCTCGTACAAGCAAAGAATGCCCTCGTTGCTCTTATCAGATATAGGACTTGGTGCATGCGGTCCGAAATGGTATCCTCAGCATAGCCCTGAGTGATAAAACCTATATCGTTCAGCTTGTGGAGAAGTAAATGTATTACGAGTGTTCACAGAAAAGGTGATAACTTTGATGGACCTAGTCGTATCTCCAAATTCAATGCTGACCGTCATATACCGTAACAGGCACTTGCTTCAAGATGGTAATTTTCTATTACTCTAAAGGAAATATTGTCAAAAGCTCCCGAAATGTCAATACAGACCTATTTTTTGGAATCGATATCCTTCTCAATATTAGTAACAAGATTATGTATCGCATTATGTACCCCGTTGATAGGTAAATTGAAGCCGATGCCGTGGGAAATCACCAGGTTGTTTTCCCTTCTGTATCGATCCAATAACTTCTTCAAGGCAGCAAATTCTCGGGTTTCTTCCCTACCCTTAGAATAAATAGAATATTCACCGCTGTCCTTTTTTCAGGTATATGTCCCAACAATAGAATGGCCTTATATAGTCTGGACAGAGTAGAGTATGGACAATGTGATCCATACCCCATTGCAGTAGGCATGGAAATATCTCATCCAGCAGAATGAGAAGTCAATGCTGGTCCTTTGTGAATTAATGTCGCTATATATTTGGTCAGATTTATGACCAGCTATTTTAGTCTTTAATTTGTTTTTCTCATTACCATTACAAAGTATTTTATAAACTAAATTAAACCTCTCAAATTTCTGTATTCTATCTTTGATTTTACTAATTTACCTACTGAGTTATATACTTACATACAGATTATACAGATTTTAGGTTTTATAATCTTTAGACATCTCATATGTAATGAAATAAATAAATTCATTCATAAAAAATAAAACTTATGTATTCAGCCCTATCCTTGAATAACAAGTGGAATTTTTGTTCACTGGGAATTTTCATTCCACTTGAGGCGAAAATTTGTATCATGAGTTTTACATGGAATGTTTTGCACGTTATCATTCTTAGTGAATGTATGAAAGGGAAGAAGATTTCCAAATCATACAAATTAATGAAAGAGCAAACTAATATAAATTTAGTACAGAAATAAAAATTGGTGCGTTTAATTGTTATGTAAGTTGTATTTTTAAATATTCAGGGGCCAGTTAATTAGTCACCCACATAAAAAGTATTGCATTTGAACAATAAAAGTACTTGAATGCAAAGAATTTAAAAATAAAATAAATAAAAATAGAGTACTCCAACAATGTAAATAAAATGTTTAGGCTTGGAACTATGATGTAGCAGCAGTTTAACTTAATCGTTAAGAGAACTTTAAAATTGAGCTCCGATATCTTTGAATACTCTAACAAAATACAGTCAATTAGTCTGTTGGTTTGCATTTTATTTTTTATTTATGTATGTTTCCACTATAATCGTTGATCTTGATATAAACAAATTATATTTATAAAAATATATAATATAGGAAGAATTTACTTATATTCCAATTGTTCAACAAAAATCAAGTGAAAAAATTCACGGCCAAAAAATCATTCATGACAGGAGGAATTTTATTTTGACGTGAATTTTTTCACGATTGCAAATTTAACAGGAACAGGGAAATATTTCACGTGGAAAAGTATTCATGATAGTGGTGCATATGTTTACGTGTGAATTTATTCACATTAGTATAACCTGCGCTATTTCTTTGTCCGTCTCTGTAAGTAAAATATAATCAAACCTGGCTGCAAATATATATTAATAGGTTTGTTCGTTTACTCAAAATTGGGCGCCCGCGGGCTCCCAATCCTACCCAAAAGCGTTTTCTTACGCAAAAATTGAGTAAATAAGAGAGGTTTTGAGAGAGTAATGCTCTTGTTCTCCTCGCACGAGAATGCCCGTACTTTTTCTTCGGGCTAGTTTGGGCATGAAGAACAAGCAATCAGTTTGTTTATAATAAACATTGAAAATAACAAAGCAAAATTACAAATGTCCCAAACAGCTGACATACATTAGAAAAGTTTTGTTAAAATTTTTTTTTAACAATAATTAATTACAAACATTTTTGTTATTTATACCATAAATTGTTAAAAATTTTTCATAAAAAATACCATTTTTTTAAATAAATATTTTTGTTAATACAAATTATTATTTCCTAACGATGCTACCTATTTGGTAGCGAAATATTGAAAAATAAATAATTGTTAAAAACTTTTCATAAAAAAGACCATCGCTGAAAAATAAATATAATTAAATAAATTCTTTCAATACTTGTTTTTTTAAATAAATTCTTTCACAAATAGTTTTTTTTCGGTAAACTGTCATCAATCACATTAAACATTCAACGAAAATCAGGGATAATCAAGCTCGTACAATTGTACTTTTTCCAGTACACATTGCATTGCAAAAGTACTACTTTACTCCACTAAATATTAAGTACCAAGTTATATTCATATGATTATACGTTGTTCAGTAATTTAAATTAATTATAGCAAAAATATATTTTCGACTTTTCTTAATATAATATTTAATTATTAAATTATTCACAACCACTTTCCACAACTTTGTCGTTTGGCCTGTTGAACTGACCAGCGAAATAGCTAATAAGTTTAGCTTCCCTACAGTAACAGTGACGGTCATTTGACCGGTGATACGACCGTCATTGTTGACAGAATTATAGGTTATTGCGTAGAACAAAGTTTCTATAATTTTCTCAACGGCAATATGAGAAAGATTACCGAAACTTCTGGGTGCATGTGATAGTCAGCGTTGATGGATAAATCGGTCTCTGCTGACCGGTCAGCATGGACGAATATATCGACCACTGCTGACTAGTCACCGTTAACGGATATATCGGTCACTGTTAACGGATATCACAATTAAAGTGAAACACTATTTATTTCAATTCTTTATATTGATTTTATTTCAATATTCTAATATATATGTACATACATATGCATATAAAGAAGAAATGTAATATTATATAAAATAGAAATATGCATCAGAACCTTGGAGTGGGCCTTCATCTGTGAATTTTTTCTTAATATAATTGGCCACAATTATTTAAAATATACAAATATTAAAACAAACTATTCAGGGATTCGCATAAAAATTAATTCTATCCTTCAGCAAAGACAACATATGTCGTTGTTAAATCGTGTCGCCGAGTACCGAACACAAAAACGATGCTCTCTTCCACACCCGTAACATGCTACCAAACTAAATGTTTTCTCGTCTAAACTCAGTCGTACGGAGCTTCAAAAACTATAGTCCGAATTATAAGTTTATAAACGAGTAAAATTATCATTTCTGTAAAATGGATGAATTTGCGAAAATTCAAGAATAATTTTTGTAATGAACTGCATTAATTTTTAACTATTCAACAACACGTTGGTTGTCTCGTAACGAGGTGGTCTCTCGAGTAATTGGAACTCCTTCAGTATTACTTTAATTTGATTGATTTCGAAACAAATTCTCAATATCCAAGAACTCATTTTATTTTATCTTTCTGTTACTAATAGTTAATAATAGTAAAACTTAACACAACTTTTATGTTTTTAGTACATTTGGGGTCAAAAAAGTACAATTTTAAAATTGTCAAATATCATCTCCGATATAAACAGAGCTGTAAAAAATTGACAATTCTTTTTTTCTGGTAAATTTTATGGTTTTTTTCGTTTTCTTACTTTTGTACATTTTGCTCTCTTATTGAGAGTAATTATAGCTTACTCTCATTTTACCGAACTTTCCCAGAAAGTAAACGTACAAACCTAATATTGAAGAGACATGCAACCAGTGTTACCATATGTGAAGATTTATTTATGTTAATTTTCGAAGTTTTTTGAGATGAAAGTTTTGAGTTTAAAAAAAATTTTTTTTTAATGTGATATTCAGTACTTTTACGTCCATATACACAGTCTTTAGTTAAAAAGAATGGTTTAAGTAAACTAATTATATATTTTTACTGTTTAAACTAATGTTCTTAGTTAACTACAGACTGTGAACTTTGTAAAAAAAATAGTTCATACTGTTTTGCTCAATTTTTATTAATATAAAAACAAGGCAACACCGCGTGCATTTCGTATAAAATCATGGAACTAAAATCCCTAAAATCACTTCGAAAACGTATTCAAAGCTATTCTAAAATACGCGGCAAAAAAGTAAAAATTTTCTTTAACACAAAATTTCAATAATTATTTTTGTTTACCATACATTTCTAAAATCAAATTAACGGAAAAAATTGCACATGTTTCTCTATATTTTAAAAACGGTAAATTTTGTATAATAAACAAAGACAAATTTTGCATTTCTGCAATTTTGTTATTATTTCTCATATAAATTTCTGTAATTGACAAGTATTTTAGAATAGCCCCAATTATGAAAAAACGACGTCGTGAAAGTCGTCGTAGGAAATGCGTTTTCTTATTAAAATGATTTATAATATACATATTACTCTTCCCATTAATATCATCCCGATTACCGTATTTTTTCAATAATTTATGAGTAACTCGTATTGGAAAATCATTTTCCCTCAATATATTTGTAATTATACCCTTATTTTTCTTATGAAATTGACTACTACTAAGTTTCAAAACTCTGTCAATTAAATTTCCTGCCGTATTCATTATAACTCCCTTTGGATGTTTTGAAAAATAGTTTATTATTCTATCCGAGGATGTAGGTTTATGATACCAATCTATTACTAAATTCTGACCTCTTCTCTCAATCAATACATCTAAATATGGAAGTTTTAAATGCACTTCCTTCTCTATTGTAAACTTAATATCCTGGTTAAAATTATTAAAAATTGTCAACATATTATCTATTTGACTATCCTCAATAATACAGAATAGATCATCTACATATTTAGTTAATATTCTCGGTTTTAAAATTAATTTTCCAATACAAGAATCTAATAGCTTTTCCATCACAATATCCGCTACAATTGGTGATGCTGGTGATCCCATAGGAAGTCCTTTACTCTGAATATATATTTTATTTCCATATTGAAAATATCTGTTATCCTGTATACAAAAATTGACAATACGTAGAAAAAGATTCCTATTTATATTTGTATATATTATATGTATATATAGCGAAATATTGAAAAATAAATAATTGTTAAAAAACTTTTATAAAAAAGACCATCGCTCAAAAATAAATATAACTATATGCATTAATAATAAATTTAAACAATTTCTAATGTAATTTAAAACCCCAAGCAATTAAAAATATAGCAACAAGAAATAGACCACATAAATGTAACAAAACACTTGACACACTAAATTAATTTAGAACACTTAACACGAAACATGTTTGAAGAAATAAAAGAAATCGGTAAATATTTTGTTTAATAATTTTTGTAACACTAAGCAACTATATGTATAAACATACTGAATTGTAACCAAAAGAAATTTGTATAAATACCACGGGGAAATTTTAAATAAAACAGAATCAATTTTGAATTGCAAAGCAAGACATACAGTTTGTAAAAAAAAGTCTTTTCAAAACTTAGAAAAATTAAAAAGTTTAAGAGAAACTCTTATTTGCAAGTAAATTATACAACTTTTATTAAATTTTTTTCTTCATGTATTCAATTGAGGATGTTTATAAACACTTTGCACAAAAAAAAACAAAATTAATTTAAATAACAAAATAATAATCGTAACTTAAAAAATACTTCAGTTTCTACGCTGTAAAATAAATGTTTTCAAAATTGTGTTAAATTTAATTAAATTTATTCTAAATGGTTAAAAAAAAAGATTTGAGGGTGATAATACTTGGTGTGCCCTCCTTTAGCTTTAATTACAACTTCTAAGCGTCTAGACATTGAATGGATAATCTTTGGTATATCATAATTTTCAGGTATTTTTTCCCACTCTTCTTTAATAAATGTTATTTGTTTTTGGTGACCTTTTTCCGACTTTTTTCTTTGGGTGGACCCATGAATTTTCTATAGGGTTTAAGTCTGGGCTTTGTGCTGGGTTATCGATCACTTTTCTACAATTATATAACAAACAGGATCTACAAATATATGCCTTATGCTTCGGTTCATTATCCTGCTAAAATTTATACTTGAGCTTTTCTGGGTCAACAAAACCGAATTTCCGAGCACTTGCACTCAATTCCTTTTTTAAAATGTTTAGATAGACTTCCTTGGTCATTATATCCTCTAATATTCTTATTTCGCCAACACCCTTGCTCGAAATACAACCCCACACCATAACGAATAGTTTACCGAACTTTACAGTGGGTATTATATTTTTATTTTTTAAAGCCGCCAGGGGTTTTTGCCAAACTTTTTGAGGTCCATCATGGTAGTAAAGCATCACTTTCGTTTCGTCACAAAAAATAACATCGTCCCAGTGCTCCGGAGGTAACGAAAGGTGTTCAATGGCAAACTTATACCTTTTTCAATATTTACCGCGGATAGCAAAGGTTTTTCTTCGTAACTCTTGAAGAGTATTTATGGTTTTGTAGCACATTTCTAACAGTCTGAGAGGGATACTTACTCCACATTCATTACTGATGCTAAGTGCAATTCCTATAGTACTGAAATGTGGATTCTCATCAATCATTTTCAAAATTTTCTTTTCAATTCGCCGAGTTACTTTTTTTGGTCTGCCTGGTGTTTGTTTTGGTTCCAGCTTTCCTTCTTTTTCAGCACTGTTAATTACATTATATACCGTCCTTAGGTTAAGAGAGAACATTTCAGCAATTTCTCTGTGAGATTTTCCTTTATAGTAATTAAAATGCACCAGTTGGGTAATGTCTTTGTTCAGTCGCTTTCCTGGCATATTTTATATATAATTGGGTAATCATTTGTTTATTCTATGAGCTTAATTTAATGAATAAAAGACAACTGCTACTCTTAGCGTCGATATAAAACTATTATACGCAATACATATGCAAAAAACTAACGGTTCCTTCTTGTCTTTGCATTTTTGAAAACACTTTTTTTACACTGTTTAAAGTATGCAAAATTATTTTGTAGCGTTGTTGTTGTAATATGTTCATAAATTTGTCAAAGTTTCGACGCCTGCTTGTCGAGAACATACAAAACAACAGTTGTAAAAAAAAAATTCACAAATATACTGATATTGTTGTTGTAAATATTTATTTAAATTTAAATTCGTAAAAAATTTTTGTTTTGAAAACATTTTTTTTACAAACTGTATGTATATTCATTCTATATATTCTGACTGAGCACTTTAACCAGGTGAATTAAAACTGCTGCAGCCAAATGCTATTATAATCTAAGTGGCATTTGATTGATAAAAATTAAAACATAATAACATGGACATGACTACTCGTTACCCTTCCCCTCGTTACTCTAGCCTATAAAGTAGCAATCCATGTAGCAATCAGTTAAACATGAGTCGTCTGAATTTAAGTAAAAGCTGACCGACATGATAGCTACTTTTTCCTCTTTTTCCTCGACAACGTTAAAGTATATATGTATGTACATACATACTTTCAACCATACACATACATATTTGAAAAAGAGAACAAATCTAGGATACGACCGTTTCTCAAAATAAAAGACAGTTATACAGACAATTATATAGACAATTGAAAATTAAGAAGAGAATATAAATAAAAATAATTGTTAACCATATTTCATTACTTGTAATAATCATGTATTTCGTCAATTAAAAAAAAAACAAAATAACAAATTGATGTAGCAAATATTTTACGAATTGAGATCTAGTTTGTAAAAAGGAATCATATATAGTAAATGAAAATATCAACATGATTAAGTCGACAATATTCGGTAAATATTCTCCCTTTTAATTATTTCGATGTTGCGCTACTTCTTTGTGTAGTTTTTTTAGAAACAAAATTGGGTATAATAATAATAATGCAATGTATAGGTCGTAACGTCCAATTTTCAAACACGTACCGCATCTTCAAATTACTTTTTGACCCGTTTTAGACACGCAAAGTTTATTTTGGAAAGTCTTGACTTTGTGGGAGAAGAAGGAAATGATAATGGAAATGAGTACATATTTGTACATACATAGCTGGGCCGAAAGCATTAAGTTTTCCTGCGACACTTGTTGCGGAGGAGCGTTTAGGGAATGTTTTTCATCTTTATTATCTATTTTTGTTTGGTATAAATATAGGTTATTGAATTTAATTTTATTTATTAATATAATCACTGGTGAAGATATTTGCTACTATTGTGATACCCGGGTAGAACAAGGGGGGCAATTATTTATAGATATTTTATATACATATGTATATGTGGGAATCGTTATATTTATATATACATAATAGGTTATAGTGAGAAGTGAAGTGCTAAGAATTTTTTTTTAGTGCAAAAATAATATAATAAACAATATAAATTAAACAACAACATATAGCATACCAAATACCGCTAGTTTTTATTTTATGTTGTTTTTGCTCTGCTTTACTTGCTGTATATTTTTCTTTTTTACCCAGCAAACAAAAATTAATTAATAAATAAATAAATAATATATGAGCCATGATGGCTTAAATATAAGCCCTAGTCGTTCAAGTGTTCCCGAAAGGAAAATATACGTAACAACGTAATCGGATGAAGGTAAAACTCGTTCAAGCAACAACTTAATGAAGAGTGTGGACAACAGTAACTACGTTTCCATTAAAACACCCAAGCGAACACAATCAGAGTCAGATTGCTCGCGATCTAAAGAGGATCAAAAAACATCATTCGCAGCCTTAAAAACGCCCTTAGACGGTACATTGCCTCCGAATTCGGATAAGGAAAAGGCACAAACCGGTATGGACAGGTACGTAATAGTGACGAAAAGGAAACGTAGCCCGAAATCGGCTAACATCGCATCTCAACAAAAGGTAGCTAGAAATTCGGAAACCGCTAGCGTTGCTTCTCAAAACCGATTTGCAATTCTGGGTAATGACGATAACGTCCCTACGACCTCGGGTAAATCCCCAAAACCACCTCCAATATATCTAAGACAGGCAAGCTCGAACACTATAATAAAAAATTTAATAGAAACTATCGGTGAGAACTCTTTTTACACTGTGCCGGTAAGACGCGGTAAAATCAGTGAAACGAAAATTCAAGTCCTAACAGAAGACAATTATCGAAAAGTTGTAAAGACGTTTGAGGAAACAAAAAAAAACTTTTACACTTATCAGCTTAAAAGTGAAAAAGGCCTTCAAGTGATCATAAAAGGTGTTGACCCCAGTGTTGCTACAAAGGAAATAAAGGACAGCCTGGAGAGTCTAGGCTTTAATGTAAAAAATGTAATAAACTTAATAAATAAAGAAAAGGTACCACAGCCCATCTTTCGTGTCGAACTTGAGCCAGGTAAAAAAAAATTAAAGAAGGGTGAAGTTCACTCAATATACAACGTGAGATATCTGTTGCATCGTAGGGTGACAATAGAGGAACCTTACAAGAGATCAGGACCTGTGCAATGCCAAAACTGTCAAGAATTTGGCCATAGTAAGACATACTGCATGCTGTCTGTGTAGTGTGTGGCGACCTACATAGTACAGCAAACTGCAAAAAGCCAAAAGGTGACCCGAAGGCCAAAAAATGCAGCAACTGTGGCGAAAACCATACCGCAAATTATAGAGGGTGCAGAGTCTACTCTCTCGTTAGAAGCTCGTCAAACCAGATACGAAATGTTGCTTCCCGAACACAAGAACAGCTCGTTACCAATGATTACCCTCAGCTGCCGACATCAAATAATCAACAAATTTCATATGCGAACATTCTAAAAGCAAATTCAGCCACGCCTCTAACGCGCAGTGCCCTGAAGACAAACAATAACACCACGAACATCAGCTCCAAGCCGACAGTGCAGCCACAACCCATAAATTCCAGCCAAATGGAAGCCAAAATAGAAATGTTGGTGCAAACAGTTCCAAATTTCGTTAATACCATGTTGCCAATGATGCAAACTGCGCTTTTGCAGGCTGTAACAAAAAGTCCATGAACTGCCTAAGGTTATGTTTCTGGAACGCTAACGGCATACGCCAACAAAAAAACGAACTTGAGCACTTCCTAGCGGATCAACAAATCGATGTTATGCTCATTGCCGAAACTCATTTAACACCTAGAAGTGTTTTTAAGGTAATAGGCTATACATTTTATGACGCCAAAGATCCCCGTGGTAGAGCATGTGGCGGCTCAGCTATATTAATAAAGAACAGAATAAAGCACTACTTAGTGGGTGCAGTCAGCAAATACTATCTTCAAGCAACTTCGATCTGTATTGAAGAATTTTTCAAAGGCTTAGTTATATCGTCAATTTACTCGCCTCCGCGGTTTTCAATTGCTGAGGATCAGTACTCTGAATTCTTTAAATCGTTGGGCAATAGTTTCCTAGCTGCTGGCGACTTTAATGCAAAGCACACGTATTGGGGATCACACCTGATTACCCCAAAAGGTCGCGTTTTATACAACGTAGTTTCCAAAATGTGTTTGACGGTCGCCTCAAGCGGACAACCAACACATTGGCCAACTGATCGCAACAAAATACCTGATGTCATAGATTTCGCAATCACAAAGGGCATTGCAGCTAAATCCATTCTTGTTGAATCTTCTGTTGACTTATCATCAGATCATTCACCAACTATAATTACAATATCACTCTCACAAAACTCACACGCGACTGAGATAGCTGAAAAAATAAAAACATACACAAATTGGTTGAAATTTCGCAAATACCTTGCTACTCACTGCTGTCAAAACGTATTACTTCGTACACCAGACGATGTAGATGCATCTCTTACACAACTGGACGAAAGTCTCAAGCTGGCGTCACAGCACGCTATTATTAATTCACGCAAAATTAGGCAAGAAAAAATTTGCTTCACAGACATTGAATTATTATTAACTAAAAAAAGAAGAGCTCGAAGGGAGTGGCAGCTTCATAGATCCCCTCAACTCAAAAGAAAACTAATAGAGTGTACCAAAAAGCTAAGAGAGATGTTACAATCCAAAAAAACTGATTATTTAAATGAGTATCTTAAAGGTCTTGATGCAACACCGCAATCCGATCATTCACTATGGCGTGCTACCAGATATCTCAAGAGACCGGTTATTCGTAAACCTCCATTTCAAACCCCAACTGGGGATTGGGCAAGAAACGACACAGAAAAAGGCAAGTTGTTCGTTGAGCACTTAAAAAATGTTTTCACCCCCAATGCACCAAGCGACCCTGAAGAACTTCCATCGATAGTTACGGATGCAGCAGTTTCGATAAAGTTTAAATTGAAAGACGTCGAAGAAGCTATCGCCAACTTGAACCCTAAACAATCTTCTGGCATCGATAAAATTAGCAACAAGATGCTACAAGAGCTCCCAACTACAGTAGTTAAAAGAATTCTCCACATCTTCAACGCGATATTGTGCATTGAATACTTTCCATCTAAATGGAAGATATCACTAATAACTATGATACCTAAGCCAGGTAAAGACCACACCAGAGTTGAGTCCTACAGGCCAATTAGCCTTTTGCCAAATTTATCTAAGCTTTTTGAAAAATTATTAGCTATCAAGTTAAATAAAATCATTAGCAAAAAGCGCTGCATTCCAGACCATCAGTTTGGCTTTCGAAGTAAACACAGCACAACTGAGCAAACACATAGACTTGTGAATGTTATAAAGCATACCCTAGAAGAAAAAAAGTACTGCTCAGCCCTCTTTATCGATGTTTCCCAAGCTTTTGATAAAGTGTGGCATAAGGGATTAATATATAAACTGACCCAGTACCTTGCTGAAAATATTTGTAAGCTACTGGAAAGTTACCTGCTTTGTCGCAAATTTATTTTAAAACAAGGTGATTGGCTGTCATCACCGCAGCCGATTGAAGCTGGAGTTCCCCAAGGCAGCATATTAGGTCCATTGATGTACTTGATATACACCGCAGACTTGCCAACAGTCGCGAACATCCATACCTCAACTTTTGCCGATGATACAGCTTTCTTAAGCATTCACGAAAGTGCTGACGAAGCATCTCGTCGCCTACAGCACCAAACTTCGCAGCTGGAAAGCTGGCTAAAAAAATGGCGAATCAAAGTTAATGAGAATAAGTGCGTACATATAACCTTCACCCTGCGCAGAGACACATGTCCTCCTACTCTGATCAACAACCAGTTAATACCTCAACGTTTGGAGGTCAAGTATCTAGGGATGCACATTGATAGACGGCTAACATGGAAACAGCACATCGATGCAAAATTAACTCAAATGAAATTAAAAGCAACTCAACTAAATTGGCTTATTGGTCGAAATTCTGTGCTAAAACTGGACTGTAAACTTTTGCTTTACAAAGCAATTTTAAAACCAATATGGAGCTATGGTATCCAGCTATGAGGCACTCCCTCAGCTTCGAATATAGAAAAAATTCAAAGGTGGCAAAACAAAATACTGAGAATGATAACAGATGCGCCGTGGTATATAAAAAATTCTAACATACACAAGGATTTAAATATTCCCACAGTCAAACAAGAGATAACAACATACGCAACGTCATACCTAACCAAACTCCAAGATCATCCAAATATACTAGCCCGAAATATTTTTAGCGAAAGAGGGTTCATTCGACTGAAAAGAAGGGATACTCTTTCCCTAGCCCGAACGTAGTAGACGCGGAAATAAAACTATACGAGCAATAAATAATTTTGTACAGCTAGGCTGTACTTAATAATAATTAGCAATTAGTTCTTAAGATTTGAATACTTATTGTTAGTTCAATTGATTTTGAAGATTCAATAAATAATATATATTGTGTAAAAAAAAAAAAAAAAAAATATATATGAATATATATATATACATATAACCATATACATAATAAAACGGTGAAAGTATGGAAAATGGGAAGGCCTGGGAAAATTATGGGAAAATCCATAGAAATCTGTAGGTAGATACTGTACGGGAAAAGATTTTTTAGAGATTGAGGAATTACACATGGGCTTGAGCGCACAGGAAGATAATTCTGGCGGAAAAAAGAAAGGACAAAATTTTAAATTGTCCCGGAATAAAATTTAACATATAAGAAAAAAAAAAATTAAAGAAAAAAAAAAGAAAGGAAAAATTGAGTGGAGAATTTCTAAAAGGGAAGAAAAACAACATAGTCAACCTTTTTGGAAGAGGAAAAAGCCAGAGAAGCCTGAAGAAAATAAAAAGGTATAATCGGAGTGGACAGGGCGAATTTCAGCAGAATAGGAGAGTCCATATTTAGCCAAGAGAGTGTCGTCCGTGGAAGGGCATAGATCATCCATCAAGGAGGTAATCGATCCTGAAGCTTTTTGGGGTGGTTGAAGTAAATGTCACAATCGCAACCAAGGGAAGCTAACAGGTGAATTATATATATATATATATATATTTGTGTAACTGATAGGGCGCCTTGGAGGGAAAAGAAAAAAAAAGGGGCGATCCGAAAGTAAGATTTGGTGAGGATAACGGGAATGATTGAGTGCAGATTGTAGTTTAAGTTTTTTTTTTCATTTGATTTTTTTGTACTGTGTCGTGAAACTTGTATAAAACTTATGAATTTGATTAGTAATTAAGTACCATCTTAATACCTTTTTGCGAAGCAATAATTGTTAAATTTTTATAGTACAGTGAATGGTGAGGAAATAGACTATTTACCTAATAATAGATATTTTCTGTGTCTCAGATTGTGCTAAATAATTCGTAGCGTGGTAGATATTCCACTACATCATTGCCAGGTGGAATTATTTATTTAAATCTGTGAAGGAAAAGGATAACAAATTCGGTTGAGGAACTAACACTTACCTTAGGGAGCTCCTTCAGGCTAGTTAGGATCAGCCTTATTTAAGATACGGTTATACCGGTAAAATAAATGGTTTTACTTGGGTAGTGAAATAAATATCCGCTATTTCGGGTCCGTTAAGAAAAAAAAAAAAAAAAAAGATTTGTTTTGCGTTTGCTCTGAACCCTTGACTGTAGCTTAATTACAGAACCGTTAGCGGCAAAAGGTTTTTTGTTTGATTTTGTATGAAAAAGTATTTTGTTTGATTATTAATTTGCATTTTTGTTAAGAAAAAATTTTTAATTAAAAAAATAAGAATATTTTTTTTTTTACTTGTTTTTTTTTACATTTTTTTATATTTTTGTATTTACATCTATATTTTATGTTGTGAATTAATTTTTTTTTGTTTAGAGTAAGTTCTTATAATTTAAATAAAATTAAATACCATATGTTTATAACGTTGAAATGATGTGTCGTGCTTAAGAAGCAATTGGTTGAAGGCATGAAGGTGAGTTAAGGTAGGAAAAGTCGAGTGAATGTGGGTCACAAGACTTGGCGGAAATATGAATGAATATCATTGTGACATGGTTGGGAGGGCTAGGTCAGAGGGGAACATCTGCCTCTGAGGGAGGAAATGGAAAAATTAATGAAAACGAACAAAGGTTGTCATGTGTGTGTGTGTGTGTGGTTGTGTGTGATTTTTGCAGGAACATTATAAATTTTTTATGTGCAGCGTACCTAGTGGGAAGGGTTGGAACTCATCTGGGATACGTTCACCGATACCTGAGCTAGCTGGAAGTCCCGCTAGTCACTGCGGCTGCAACACACTAATCCACGTCTGTTCCACTATCAGTTTGTTGCGTCCAAATAAAGGGCTGCTGGTTGCCAATTGTGGAAATTGTTCAATCAAATCATTTAATTTTTGGAATTGTATGTACGTTGTTTTTTTCAGACTACAAATTTAATTTTGGTATGCAATTAGTTGGTACTCTGCAAATATCTCAATTACTTACCATTTTTTTCCGTTTAAATTTATTTTGAATTAATTTTTTTTAATAAAAGTCCTACACTAGAAATATTAACAAGAGACGATTGTTTATTTTTGATTGTCTGTTTTTGACATAAATGACATATGAATATGTTTTGGAAAACCACTGAGAAGAGATTAAAAAGACATTTCTTAGGTTTTAACTCAACAATATTGGTTGCATACACCACAAAAACGCAAAATACTCAATTGAATGAAATTTTCGAGTTAATTTATTAATTTAGTTAAACAGGCTATAAGTTAAAAAAATTCCTCAAACAATCCACTTTTAATTAAAAAATTTTTTAAATGTAACATATTAATATCAATTACCAAGTAAAAATTACAGCATGATTTATTTTCAAGGAATAAAAGTTTGTTGTTTGTGTAAGCTGGCCTATATTTTAAAATGAAAATAAATTAAAAATTATTGTTTTATATCAAAAGAAGTTGAATAATTTATATTAATATATTTAAAAAGAATTTACATATTTCGGGAAGTTTGATAAATATAAAAATTTCAGCCACAATTAAGGTCGCTTTAAACGATAAGATTTGTCGTACGTAAAATGTGAGAGAAAATAAAATGAAATTCCATCCGTATTTAAAAAAAAAAGAGAGTAAAAATCACAAAATAGACAGAACCGTCAGTTCAAAGCAGCGAACGAGCAGAGAAAGAGACATCATCAAAAGATTTGCTGTCTCTTTTACCCCCTAACTCTGCTCGGTGATTCCTTTTTCTTCTAAATTCCTCAATATTGTTGTTTTGTTTTGATTTTCATTTTCTAGATGTGAAAATTAGCCGTATTTTTCATCTACTTTATGCTCACAATTTCGCAATTTTTAGCACGACAATGTTACAAACATAGGTTATAGGAATCTGTTGTTACAAAACACAACAATGTGGTGTTTTGTGTTATGAAAATTATGTACTATGAAAATTAATTTCATTTATTAAAACAAATAGATACCAAAAAATCACATGATCACTAAAATGTTATTTTATTGGCTTATGCACAACAAATTTCTTTTTGGTAATTTTTTAGCTTCGCTATGTTTTTTTTGCTATATTAACACAAAACACGATTAGAACTACAAAACACCATTAAAACAAGCTGCACTATGTTTTTTTACTAAAATATTAACACAAAACACAATTAAAACAAAGAAAACCTCAAGAAATTATAAATTTGTTCTTATGCACAAATTGTGGCTTATGTTAACAAAATTTTTCACCACAAAACACCAAAATACTGACAAATTTCTTTTTGGTAATTTTTTAGCTTCGCTATGTTTTTTTTGCTATATTAACACAAAACACTATTAAAACAAGCTTCACTATGTTTTTACCTATAATATTAACACAAAACACAATTAAAACAACAAGAAATTATAAATTAGTTCTTATGCACAAAATGTGGCTTATGTTTACATTTTTCTTTTGTTTACTTTTGATATTTCGTGAAATTGTATATTTGTCTCTTTCTCCCCCTATTTGGAGAAAAGCTGATTTAAAATTTTTTCAGACCCCCAGCTGACAGTTCTAGGTATTCTATGGTAAAAATCGGATGGTTGTTTTCTGGCGTATTGGTATGGATAAAATCAAGTAAGATGAAAACTTTCTCATTTAATTTAACTACAGCTGTTTGCTTGTTTTTCCCAGAGATGGAGTCTTTGTGCAATTGAATTTTTTTTTAATAACCTTGAAAAATATTTTTATAACTTTGGAATATGTTATTTTCGTAGTAAAAATTTTAGTGTACTTTTGGAAAATATACGTATATTTTTATAAAATTGTACGGTTGTGGGCTTTAAGTTACTTTTTGATTTCATAATTGGTATAGATTTATGAAAGAAGTTTTCCCTCCCTGGCTTTCTCACATTTGTTTACTTAAAAATGCATCCCTGATCTAATGTTGTGCGTTGGTTTTTGAAAAATTTTAAAAAATCAAGAGAGCCATACGACTGTCAAATTTTCATCCGTCAAAATCTTATAGTTTCATTACATATTACGGGTAGACGATCCGACTTGTGCTCTTCTATACAAAAATCTGGCATGTCGTACGACTTGTGGGACAATGTAAAGCATCCTTTAGCTGATTGAACTTTTCGCATTCTTAGATATGGTCACACTGTGTACATTTGAAAGTACACTTTCCTTATACCTTTTTGTTGGTTACTCGTCACTTGTCAAAACGCCATTTTAAGAATTTTTCGAGAAAGTGAAGTGTTTTCTGTCCTGTTCGTGACGGGTTAACGTAAATAATTAAACACGATTTACAATAATAAATACATAATAACGTATTTATATTAAAAATAGCATAGATATAAATGAAATCGTGTAAATCTTCATGTCAATTGAAATCCAAAAATTGCATTCCACGCTACAAAAATAAAAAACAAGAAATTTTGCGATAAAGTAATTTTCATTAAATTTTTTCACACTGAATTGCAATAGTAAAAAGAACTATGATATTTGCAGTTTGTAAGAAAGAGATATCTATATAAAAATTAGGCGAACGTATAGAGAATAGTTACATTGCAAAAACAAAAATTTTCAATTTTGTTTTACCTTGATTTGAATATAAAAAAAATTGATTTGGTTATTAAACTTATAATTTCTTCAATTACTAAGAGCAGAATATTTGAACTTTATTGTCATTGTGTCTTGCTAAAATTTGCAAACTATAAGTCTTTAAAGGTCTTATTACGTGTATAATTACATCAAAAAGATCAACGAACTTACGAATGCAGAGAAGTAAAGAAGGGAACAGAAAGGTAAGCTCTTTGTTTTAATAAAATAATTTTGTGTTAGAAAAAAGTATACCGATAGATTTAACGTGAATATGGAAATTATGTTATTTTAAAAAAATCCTTCATCAACCGGTGTTTTTGTTATGCATTTTGTGCAATGTGCTAAGGGTTGCCAGAATACATTTTCTTTGCTTATCCCCGTGGCCCATTTCTCGCATCGAAAAATTCAATTTAATTTTACATTGTGAAACAATGTTCGTTTCTCGAAGTGCAACGAAAAAGTGTTTCTGAATGTCTGTGCGAAAACAGCCAGCACTGATTCTGTTTTTACTGCAATATTTACAGTAATTTAATGTCAAATGCAACTAAAACGTCAACAAAGAAAACAAATCCTTTCAAAGAAAAAAAGAAAGAAGAAACATTGGCTTAAATCTAGTTTAGGGATGCTTCACCAAATTAGAAAAAAAGACATGGCGATAGAAAATTTAAAAATAAAAAAATATAAGGTGAAAAAGTCCCGAAGTTTACAGTGGATGCACGGCACTTAAGTTTAATCGATTAAAACTGCTTTTTAACTCATTAATATTTTTTAATTTAATATTTTATATTAATTGAATTTATTTTGGGAATATTTCTTTATATATATGATTCTAATTGTGCTTTTTTCCCTTAAAAATTTATTTTTATTTTTATTTACATAAGAAATGTAAAAATGAAATGAAAATATTCTTGTTATTGTTAGTTCATTACTAGTTATATTGATTGTTAATCAAATATGGCGTTATTGGCTCGATTAAAGAAATAATAAATGAAATGAACTGATAATGTAACCTCAGTGTTACGTTTCTTTTTAAAAACATTTGCTTCCTGTTTCATGGGGTTGGGTTGGGAAGGGGGTGCTATCTCCAACTGCACAATACCAAGAGCTCTGTAGCCGCGGTATGATTTACGTAGAACTCTGCAATTCCTGAGCTTTACCCGATTGTTCATTAGTAGACTCACGGCCGTCTGCACGGGCCACTGATTCATCGGCAAACATGCTGACAGGATGGGTAATCCGTTCAATGCACGGATTAAGAGAGGCAGACTGTTCCGCAGTTTCTCTGTGTGTGCCCCAGCCTGGCTAAGTCGAAGCTGAGATTCCTTTGGGCGCCATTCTTTGACAAAATGGAGTAGTGATCATGGTGGGATCTGACGGAATTATTGAGGCACGGTAATGCCACAAGGTAGCTGCACGTCCTCTGGTTTCTACGGGGCTAGGGTAACAAAAAGGCACCTACAGTGCTACTTGAGGCGACCCGTCTTAGTCGACTGCACTCTAACCTAACTTAACCCTGTTTCCACAAAATCTCGTGATTATAAATTGCAAATAAAAAAATTATTGAATTTTATTTTCAATATAATATCAGGAGTGAAATTTATTCTAGTATTTCATTATCAGGCAGTTTCTCTAAATTAGATTCACCCTCAAACTTTGCAAAAATTTGTTGTACAAATTTATCGGGATGTGTAATTATTTTCCCCTCTGAAGTATAGATATCTGGTACCACTCTTTTTTTTTATACTAGTAGAACATGAAAAGTAAAAAATTATAAATTGATCTTTTTCGTTATTAATACATAGAAATTTATGTACTATATTCAATTTTAAAAAATATAAATTGTAAATCGTATTTATAAACATATTCTTAATTGTTGGACTATATCGCTCGTCATTACGTATGCAACATTTCTTGTTATAGTCTTGTTACTCCCCCTCACTATCAGCAATGTTTTGTTATAATTACTCCATACACGTTAAAGTAGTGCCACTATATCACGTAAATTTATCGTTGGTAACGAATAGAAAACAAAAATTGGATATCGACGAATGAACAAACGAAATTTACCGACAAATAACGAATGTTTTTCAGTGAGATTTTACAAAATCGAAAAAAGTCCAGTGTGCACAAGCAGAAAATCGTGTTACTGATTTTTTCATAAAATACCACTGGAAATAAAAATTTAAATAATTAGTTACAATAATTCTTATAAAATAAGTGTTTCTAAAGCTGTTCGTAACGTGTGAGTGTGTGAAAAAAGAAATAAAGGCGCAGAAATTGCTTGAAATTCCAAACTGTGAATGTTGCGAAGAAACTTTTGCGCAAGAAAAGTATTTCCTACTTCAATGAAAATGGAAAAAATAAAGTGAAGAGGAATAAAACAAAAAAATACACATGAGAAATATTTAGAAAATTTTCCAAAAATCATTCAATCTTATTGAAAATAATTAAAATAAAAAACTCATGCAAAAACATTTTCTTTGTTGAAAAAAGATTAACGTATTCGTTGCTTTACAACGAGTAAATAAAATTAAAAACGAACAAAAGAGTAGAAAAAACGCATCCCTTGGAGCCGCAACCCAACATAAAGTGATTAATAAACATTCGCCCAAATACAGTAGAAGTAGCTTTGTTTTAATTTAAACTATCCAAGTTGGTTGAATAAAAGGGTAAATAAATAATTGCTATTGCTTATGTAATTTAACATTTTGTTTTAAATAACTTGTTAAATTATATATAGGACGCGACCACATTCCAAGTGTATGTATGTTTTCTGAGAGTTTCGTTAAATTTTACCATTATTAATACTTCTTGTAGTTCACATTATAGACTTCGTTTTGTTTTCATTCAGTGTTTATTTCCCATTTAGGTTTGTATACAAATTTGGCTACCGCTATCTGTCTCTTCTCAACTTACGCTGCTACGACAAATTATATGATGCCACTTTCAATCATTGCCACTCTTCAATATTTTTAAGTGTTATGAATTGATGATAACTTTTTCATCAAAAGAAAAGTTTTCAAGTAGAAATTGTTGACAAGACATCACATTTTCTGTACCGATACTTATTAAGTTCCCTTTTACAAATCGGATATTGAAAGACGGAAATATTTCGAATTGTCTTTCTGAGAAAATATTGAAAAAAAATATCCAGTACCACCCAAATTGATTCCTAGGCAAACTCGTTAGTTGTGAGGATCGTCAGCTGTTTCATTGGTTTTTGAACGTATTGGCCATAGAATTGTCAAGTTTCTTTACTATTGTAAATTTATTGTAAACACAAGATCTAAAAAATTAATTATTTTTTATAAATACGATAAATTTATGTGTTAAATAAATTTACTTTGGGAATAATTTTATATGGTTCTAATTTCAAAATTGTGATTTTTCTTTTCGTACATGTACTCTAACCTAGTGTAGATTAAAAGAAAAATATAAAAATAGAAATATGTGTAGAATATCAAAGGTATGTAATAAAATATCAAATAAAAAAGACGGCGCAACCCATAATTTCAGAGGTATGGGCCTATGAAGTTCTAGTACAAGTGTGTGAATGAAAGGTATATTGTTCATAGGAAAGATTTAACTTCTCTAAATCTTAATTTTAACGTCTTATTTTAAATTTCTATGGCAATTAACATTAAACTCAAAATTTCCCAAATTAACTTATGGGATAGGTTAATAAATAATGAACAAAAAAATTAAGAATGCGGCCAATGTGGGTATCATTTTAAAGCTATTGAGGAGATCTTACATTTTAAAGCTGTTGAAAAGGAATCTAATTAAATTTATAAGATTAAACGGCGGATAAAATACTTAAGCGCGGCATAAATGCTGATATACAGAAAATCTTTAGTAGGTAACAACTTTTCGGGAAATATTTCGAGTTATGGATATCTGAAGTTTTCATAAAAATGCAATTATCCACTTCATTTATGAACAATTGTACGTATATACCGTTCATAGTATATTGTATTGGCCATTTGAAATACTTTTAAAATATCTTTGTACAGGGTGTCTAGTAGCAGATTTATATTTTCAAACTTAAATAAAAAACGTAATAATTGCTCTTTTCCGTATTGAAAGTCGCGGATTTTCACGTAACCTGCTTTCAACCAGTTCAATGTTTTCGAGAGTCCTTGAAGATCGACTGGGCCCTGGCCGTGGGGTATTCATAACCGAAGCAGTTGCGCGGAATCTCTGCACCCACGCACGAATTAAATTTACACTCGGTCCATCACTTATGCGCCGAACACCGACCTTTGAACAAAATTGTCGACGAGCAATTACGTAAGAATCATTACTCTTAAAAAATGTCTCCACAGCGAACGCGCCCATGCTCACTCGACCACTGCGACATCGTGACTGACAAATCCGCACAATCGATAATTCTAACGTCGCCACCCTCCTTCCGCAGAGTTTATTACTTTTTGAAATAATCGTATTTAAAAATATAAATTTGCCACCAGACACCCTGTATATATATTTATACTATTTAAAAATTCTTAACCAAAGTCATGTAAAGAAACTTTAGTTAGCGAAGCCGGTGTTCATGAATTTTTTTTTTATTGCACTTTGAATAAACTAAGTATTTACGTACTGCACTTCGGAAACACTACTATCTAAAATTATGTAAAAACTTTTTTAATTATATTTCTTTTTTGAGGGATAATGATCTTTTTTATGAAACGTTTTTTTATTATTTATTTTCAATATTTCGCTACCAAATAGTGAGCATCGTCAGGAAATAATACAAGTTTCTGGATAAAATTTATAGTGTTAAGTTGTAGTCTATGTTTAACATTTAACCATTTCAATGCGCTGAGCATATGACTTATTAATGTTAATCGATTACATTTTAATATCGCACGCATTGCTTTATTTTGAAGTTTTTGTAGTCTTGTAGTTTGTTGATCATTGCAGCTGGAATACATGATTGTAGACATGAATTCAAAACGTGGTTTATATTTATTTTGTTGTATATATTTATTGACTTTATTGTTGATACTTTATTTCTCAACCACTTAAATAATGCAATTTTGTTCCTGATCTTTTTACAAATATACTCAATATGGTCGTGGAACTTTAAAGTTTTGTCTATTATAAAACCTAAATATTTAATGCTGTTAACCTTTTCAATTGTTATGCTGTTTATTTGAAATGTCTTATTCGTGTTCATATTAATTTCCAGCAGTTTTGTTTTATTTTCATTTAGTTTTAGTTCATTCATACTTAACCATTTGTTTATATTGCACTTATCCCTTGTTAAATTTTCATAGCACATATCTTGTCTTTGCCTCCGCTAAAATTAGCGTGTCGGCATGCATAATTATTTCACAATTCTCCATAGATTTTTCAATATAATTTATATAAATAATAAATAGGAGAGCTCCCAATATTGAGCCTTGTGGTACACCGCATTCATTTCCTTCCGCTGACGATTCCGTATTATTAACTTGTGTTCTCTGTTTACGATTTTCTAAGTATGAATTAAACCAATTTAACTCAGTATCCTGGATACCGTATTTGTAAAGCTTTTGTATTAATATACTCCTGTCTATTTCTCGAATGCCCGCTTAAAATCGAGAAAAGTAGCCAATATTTTATTATTCTTCCTTGTACATTTTCATCTGTTTATTAAATAGTTCGCCGCTGTTTCACACGAATGTTTCTTTCTACATCCTGACTGATTATTTATTTTCTATATAATTTTCCAATTGGCTTTTGACAATTCTCTCAATCAACTTTTCACATAGTTGTAGAACATTTATTGCGCGAAATTCTTCACACTTGTTTGTATTCTTTACTTTCGGAACTATCATTGATTTCGGTGTTATTATTGATTCTTTCCAAATTTCAGGAAAACTTCCTGATTCCATTGATTGATTAATAATGTTCAGTAAAATATTGCCAGTTATGTCCCATGTGTCAAGAATCATGCTTTTGCTAATTCTTTTATAGTCTGGTTTGTTGTTCATACTCTTTAATACGTTTTTTAACTCTAGAATATTTATTGCGCGAACCTAAAGTCGAGAGTCTATGACAGGTATCAAATTCTTGTATTGCTCATTTTCAATTGATTCTCTTATTCCCTTAATGCTATCTACAAAGTAATTGTTAAAATTTTCTGCTATTTCCAAATTTTCCCTATGTTCCAATTGATTAAATATCACAGTTCTTATCGTATTTCTAGGCTTTCCTAAGACGTGTTCTTTTATCACCCTCCACATTTCTTTTTGGCTTCCAGCGATTGCAATCTTATTATTTATATAATTGAGTTTTTCATTCTCAATTTTCGTTTTGTATTTATTCCTTATTATTTTGTATGGTGCCCATGATGAGTTAGTATTATCAATTGCGGCCCTTTGGTAAGCTCTTACTTTTTCTGCTTTTAGATTTCTTAAACCAGATATTTTTATTTTCTTCATTAGTTTGTTTTTTTTTATAATAAATTTCGCTACGATACTCTCCATACATTTATTAAAGTTTTCAACCTGTTCATTAGGTGTGTTCGTTTACTTTTCTGGTAAAGTTTGGTAAAATGAGAGAAAACTTTAATTTATCTCAATAAGAGACCAAAATGTACAAAAGTAAGAAAACGCAAAAAACCATAAAATTTACCACAAAATAGGTCTGTTCCGCGTGCATAACAAAAACATTTGCATCGTTGGCAACGGCTGTAAAATGTGGACAAAAATAATTTGAAAAAAAGTAGAAGCTATTTTTTATTAAATAAAGTGATTAATATGCACAAATTTTACATTTTGAAATTTAAATAAAAAATCTTTTTTAAATTAAAAATTTTGTCGTTTCTTTGCAAATTTTCTGATTAATTTCTTAGTATCATATATAAATAAAAAACAGCCTATAATTTAATTCTAGACCGAACTTACCCAAAGAAAAAGTTCGCGCAACTTTGAACAGAAAATTAAAAATTTTACTCTCTAATTTTATTTCAAAATTGTACAAAAATTGTTAATAATTGCTGGCACGCTTTTGGGTAAATTTAGAAGATTCCATCTTACACGTAGTTCACTTGTTGATAAGAAGTTCTCGCAATTGAACTGATCTAGATTCTGAATATATATAGTCAAATTCATGCGCAATATAACTTCCAATTTATATAGTAGCGCTCTAATAATAATATAACTATTATTTTTTCATAAACATTATTTCTAGCTTATTTGTTGCCTACATATTTATGTTACATAAGAACTAAGGTTAGTAAAATTTAGAAAAATCACGAAAATCACAAAGTTGAAATTATGAAAAAAAGTTATATACCTGCAAGGTGTTTTCCGTCCTAAATGATATTATTTAAGGGTGCTTTACATTGTCCCACAAGTCGTACGACATGTCATATTTTTGTGTAGAAGAGCACAAGTCGGATCGTCTAAACGTAATATGTAATGAAACGATAAGATTAGAGAAAATACGGATGAAAATTTGACAGTCGTATGGCTCTCTTGATTTTTTAAAATTTTTCAAAAACCAATACACACCATTAGATCAGGGATGCGTTTTTATATAAATAAATGTGAGAAAGCCAGGGAGGGAAAACTGGTTTCATAAATTTATACCAATTACAAAATCGAAATGTACATTTTAGACCACGACAGAACAATTTTATAAAATATAAGTATATTTCCAAAAGTACACTAAAAATTTTGACCACGAAAATAACATATTCGAAAGTTATAAAAATATTTTTCAAGGTTATTAAAAAAAAAAATCATTTGCACAAGAACTACATCCCTGACGAACACAAGCAAACAGCTGTAGTTAAATTAAATGAGAATGTTTTCATCTTACTTGACTTTATCCATACCAATGGTGTAAAAGCCAGAAAACAACCATTCGATTTTTAGTCTCTTTTTGAAATACGGATGGAATTTCATTTTATTTTCTCTCTCATTTTACGTACGACATGTCAAATTTTTGTGTAGAAGAGCACAAGTCGGATCGTCTAAACGTAATATGTAATGAAACTATAAGATTTTGAGAGAAAATACGGATGAAAATTTGACAGTCGTATGGCTCTCTTGATTTTTTAAAATTTTTCAAAAACCAACACACACCATTAGATCAGGGATGCATTTTTATGTAAACAAATGTGAGAAAGCCAGGGAGGGAAAACTGGTTTCGTAAATTTATACCAATTATAAAATCGAAATGTACATTTTAGACCACGACAGCACAATTTTATAAAAATATACGTATATTTTCTAAAAGTACACTAAAAATTTTGACCACGAAAATAACATATTCCAAAGTTATAAAAAAATTTCTAAGGTTATTAGAAAAAAAATTCATTTGCACAATTTTTGCACAGTCGCTTTTTATCAGTGAGAGTGAGAAGTGAAGTGCTAAGAATTTTTTTTAGTTCAAAAATAATATAATAAACAATATAAATTAAACAACAACATATAGCATACCAAATACCGCTAGTTTTTATTTTATGTTGTTTTTGCTCTGCTTTACTTGCTGTATATTTTTCTTTTTTTACCCAGCAAACAAAAATTAACAAAAAATAAATAAATAAATAAATAATAAATGAGCCATGATGGTTTAAATATAAGCCCTAGTGGTTCAAGTGTTCCCGAAAGGAATATATACGTAACAACGAAATCGGATGAAGGTAAAACTCGTTCAAGCAACAACTTAATGAAGAGTGTGGACAACGGTAATTACGTTTCCATTAAAAAACCCAAGCGAACACAATCAGAGTCAGATTGCTCGCGATCTAGAGAGGATCCAAAAACATCATTCGCAGCCTTAAAAACGCCCTTAGACGGTACATTGCCTCCGAATTCGGATAAGGAAAAGGCACAAACCGGTATGGACAGGTACGTAATAGTGACGAAAAGGAAACGTAGCCCGAAATCGGCTAACATCGCATCTCAACATAAGGTAGCTAGAAATTCGGAAACCGCTAGCGTTGCTTCTCAAAACCGATTTGCAATTCTGGGTAATGACGATAACGTCCCTACGACCTCGGGTAAATCCCCAAAACCACCTCCAATATATCTAAGACAGGCAAGCTCGAACACTATAATAAAAAATTTAATAGAAACTATCGGTGAGAACTCTTTTTACACTGTGCCGGTAAGACGTGGTAAAATCAGTGAAACGAAAATTCAAGTCCTAACAGAAGACAATTATCGAAAAGTTGTAAAGACGTTTGAGGAAACAAAAAAAAACTTTTACACTTATCAGCTTAAAAGTGAAAAAGGCCTTCAAGTGATCATAAAAGGTGTTGACCCCAGTGTTGCTACAAAGGAAATAAAGGACAGCCTGGAGAGTCTAGGCTTTAATGTAAAAAATGTAATAAACTTAATAAATAAAGAAAAGGTACCACAGCCCATCTTTCGTGTCGAACTTGAGCCAGGTAAAAAAAAATTAAAGAAGGGTGAAGTTCACTCAATATACAACGTGAGATATCTGTTGCATCGTAGGGTGACAATAGAGGAACCTTACAAGAGATCAGGACCTGTGCAATGCCAAAACTGTCAAGAATTTGGCCATAGTAAGACATACTGCATGCTGTCTGTGTAGTGTGTGGCGACCTACATAGTACAGCAAACTGCAAAAAGCCAAAAGGTGACCCGAAGGCCAAAAAATGCAGCAACTGTGGCGAAAACCATACCGCAAATTATAGAGGGTGCAGAGTCTACTCTCTCGTTAGAAGCTCGTCAAACCAGATACGAAATGTTGCTTCCCGAACACAAGAACAGCTCGTTACCAATGATTACCCTCAGCTGCCGACATCAAATAATCAACAAATTTCATATGCGAACATTCTAAAAGCAAATTCAGCCACGCCTCTAACGCGCAGTGCCCTGAAGACAAACAATAACACCACGAACATCAGCTCCAAGCCTACAGTGCAGCCACAACCCATAAATTCCAGCCAAATGGAAGCCAAAATAGAAATGTTGGTGCAAACAGTTCCAAATTTCGTTAATACCATGTTGCCAATGATGCAAACTGCGCTTTTGCAGGCTGTAACAAAAAGTCCATGAACTGCCTAAGGTTATGTTTCTGGAACGCTAACGGCATACGCCAACAAAAAAACGAACTTGAGCACTTCCTAGCGGATCAACAAATCGATGTTATGCTCATTGCCGAAACTCATTTAACACCTAGAAGTGTTTTTAAGGTAATAGGCTATACATTTTATGACGCCAAAGATCCCCGTGGTAGAGCATGTGGCGGCTCAGCTATATTAATAAAGAACAGAATAAATCACTACTTAGTGGGTGCAGTCAGCAAAGACTATCTTCAAGCAACTTCGATCTGTCTTGAAGAATTTTTCAAAGGCTTAGTTATATCGTCAATTTACTCGCCTCCGCGGTTTTCAATTGCTGAGGATCAGTACTCTGAATTCTTTAAATCGTTGGGCAATAGTTTCCTAGCTGCTGGCGACTTTAATGCAAAGCACACGTATTGGGGATCACACCTGATTACCCCAAAAGGTCGCGTTTTATACAACGTAGTTTCCAAAATGTGTTTGACGGTCGCCTCAAGCGGACAACCAACACATTGGCCAACTGATCGCAACAAAATACCTGATGTCATAGATTTCGCAATCACAAAGGGCATTGCAGCTAAATCCATTCTTGTTGAATCTTCTGTTGACTTATCATCAGATCATTCACCAACTATAATTACAATATCACTCTCACAAAACTCACACGCGACTGAGATAGCTGAAAAAATAAAAACATACACAAATTGGTTGAAATTTCGCAAATACCTTGCTACTCACTGCTGTCAAAACGTATTACTTCGTACACCAGACGATGTAGATGCATCTCTTACACAACTGGACGAAAGTCTCAAGCTGGCGTCACAGCACGCTATTATTAATTCACGCAAAATTAGGCAAGAAAAAATTTGCTTCACAGACATTGAATTATTATTAACTAAAAAAAGAAGAGCTCGAAGGGAGTGGCAGCTTCATAGATCCCCTCAACTCAAAAGAAAACTAATAGAGTGTACCAAAAAGCTAAGAGAGATGTTACAATCCAAAAAAACTGATTATTTAAATGAGTATCTTAAAGGTCTTGATGCAACACCGCAATCCGATCATTCACTATGGCGTGCTACCAGATATCTCAAGAGACCGGTTATTCGTAAACCTCCATTTCAAACCCCAACTGGGGATTGGGCAAGAAACGACACAGAAAAAGCCAAGTTGTTCGTTGAGCACTTAAAAAATGTTTTCACCCCCAATGCACCAAGCGACCCTGAAGAACTTCCATCGATAGTTACGGATGCAGCAGTTTCGATAAAGTTTAAATTGAAAGACGTCGAAGAAGCTATCGCCAACTTGAACCCTAAACAATCTCCTGGCATCGATAAAATTAGCAACAAGATGCTACAAGAGCTCCCAACTACAGTAGTTAAAAGAATTCTCCACATCTTCAACGCGATATTGTGCATTGAATACTTTCCATCTAAATGGAAGATATCACTAATAACTATGATACCTAAGCCAGGTAAAGACCACACCAGAGTTGAGTCCTACAGGCCAATTAGCCTTTTGCCAAATTTATCTAAGCTTTTTGAAAAATTATTAGCTATCAAGTTAAATAAAATCATTAGCAAAAAGCGCTGCATTCCAGACCATCAGTTTGGCTTTCGAAGTAAACACAGCACAACTGAGCAAACACATAGACTTGTGAATGTTATAAAGCATACCCTAGAAGAAAAAAAGTACTGCTCAGCCCTCTTTATCGATGTTTCCCAAGCTTTTGATAAAGTGTGGCATAAGGGATTAATATATAAACTGACCCAGTACCTTGCTGAAAATATTTGTAAGCTACTGGAAAGTTACCTGCTTTGTCGCAAATTTATTTTAAAACAAGGTGATTGGCTGTCATCACCGCAGCCGATTGAAGCTGGAGTTCCCCAAGGCAGCATATTAGGTCCATTGCTGTACTTGATATACACCGCAGACTTGCCAACAGTCGCGAACATCCATACCTCAACTTTTGCCGATGATACAGCTTTCTTAACCATTCACGAAAGTGCTGACGAAGCATCTCGTCGCCTACAGCACCAAACTTCGCAGCTGGAAAGCTGGCTAAAAAAATGGCGAATCGAAGTTAATGAGAATAAGTGCGTACATATAACCTTCACCCTGCGCAGAGACACATGTCCTCCTACTCTGATCAACAACCAGTTAATACCTCAACGTTTGGAGGTCAAGTATCTAGGAATGCACATTGATAGACGGCTAACATGGAAACAGCACATCGATGCAAAATTAACTCAAATGAAATTAAAAGCAACTCAACTAAATTGGCTTATTGGTCGAAATTCTGTGCTAAAACTGGACTGTAAACTTTTGCTTTACAAAGCAATTTTAAAACCAATATGGAGCTATGGTATCCAGCTATGGGGCACTGCCTCAGCTTCCAATATAGAAAAAATTCAAAGGTGTCAAAACAAAATACTGAGAATGATAACAGATGCGCCGTGGTATATAAAAAATTCTAACATACACAAGGATTTAAATATTCCCACAGTCAAACAAGAGATAACAACATACGCAACGTCATACCTAACCAAACTCCAAGATCATCCAAATATACTAGCCCGAAATATTTTAAGCGAAAGAGGGTTCATTCGACTGAAAAGAAGGGATACTCTTTCCCTAGCCCGAACGTAGTAGACGCGGAAATAAAACTATACGAGCAATAAATAATTTTGTACAGCTAGGCTGTACTTAATAATAATTAGCAATTAGTTTTTAAGATTTGAATACTTATTGTTAGTTCAATTGATTTTGAAGCTTCAATAAATAATATATATTGTGTAAAAAAAAAAATTTGCACAAGAACTCTATCCCTGGGAAAACAAGCAAACAGATGTAGTTCAATTAAATGAGAATGTTTTCATCTTACTTGATTTTATCCATACCAATGGTGTAAAAGCCAGAAAACAACTATTCGATTTTTACTCTATTTTTTTGAAATACGGATGCAATTTCATTTTATTTTCTCGCTTATTTTACGTACGACAAATCTTATGGTCTAAAGCACCCTTTAATAACACCCATTTTTACATTTTTATGCTTTTTTGTGTTTGTTCTTGTGTACTCAATGCTTTTGGTGTAATTTACCGTTTTTTTTTATTTCATTGTCTGTTTTTGTTTTGATGTTCTGCTTCATTTGAACACACAAGCACAAACAAAACTATAGAGAGAAACTTTTCGAATGGTGCTTGTTTTGTTTCAGTGAGAGTCATGTTTTGTTATGCTTGTTTTGTTGATAATGTTTACACTGTAATACACGGCTTGGAAGTAGTGTGCTTTAGAATACAGAACTTTCAATACATTTTGTACAGCTCTTTAATATATATATAGATAGATATATATTGATGAGAAGAAAAGTCTAAAAATAGAAGTATGTATGTGTTATAAAAAAAGTAAACTAATGGATTGTTGTGTTTTTGTTTATAAATTATTGATTTTTTGCTCGGTATTCAACTTCAATTCTCGATTGATTAGTTGAATTTTGAATATAAGAATCTTGAATTTGTAGTCAAAATTGGGAAAAAAAGTCCACTGCTGAGCTAAGTAAGCATTAGCGAAATAGTACTATATGGATATACGTTCCTCCTTATTTTTTGAGTTTGTATTTATATAAAAAAAAAAAATTTACGAGAATACCATAAAGTATGTAATAATACATTCACATATTTTTTCGGGAAAAAACACAATTTTAAAATTAGAATCATATATAAATAAAATAAATATGTGCGAGTTCGGGCAATTTTGTTATGCACCTGGAATAGACCTAATATATATGACCATGTACAATTACAAATCTACACACATGCAATCCATAAAAACACAATAATTTGGCTAATACATGTTATTTAAAGAAACCCCAAATATTTTTAACTAAGTCATGAAATAAAATTAACTATTATTTGTTCATTGCATTTTTGGGAAACTTTTAATTTTACTTCTGTAGTTTTGCTTTGTTATTTTCAATGTTTATTAAAAACCAGCTGATTGCTTGTTTTTCACGTCCAAACTAGCCCGTTCTCGTGCGTGAAGAACAATAATATTATTCTCTCAAAACCTCTCTCATTTACCGAATTTTTGCGTAAGAATACGCTTTGTGGTAAAATTGGTCGCCCGCGGGCGCTCAATTTAGAGTAAACGAACACAGCTATTAACATTCAACATTCGATTATATTCTAGTATTGCACTTAGTTCAAAGCGGTTTTTATTATATTTAAAAACCTCTATTTGTCTGTCATTCATTTCTGACGCATAGTTTTCGCACTCAATAAATATGTCTATTTCTTCATGATCTGATATTCTATTATATATTTTGGTTTTTACAGATATTCGTTCATTATTTGTTATAACATAATCTATTATTGTTCTGTGTTATTCTGGTGTCTTCAAGCGTTATCTGTTTCAAACCATTATCAATAAGTATGCTTTCAATTCTCTGTTTATAGAAATCTGTCCTACAATCGATATTAAAATCACCATCATATTTCTTCTATAAAATCTTGGAATTCAACACAAAAATCTGTTTTCGAATAACTTGGAGGTCTGTATATCGCAATTATAACAAAGAAAATATTCAAATTTTTTGCCATATATGCACTAATCCAATACTCAGCATCTTTCACCACGGTCTTTATATTTGATAACCATTGTTGTTTGATAATCCATTGTTTTTAAAAAAATATAATAACACCTCCTGTTTTTGCAGAATTAGACGATGTATTAAATAGATCATATTCATTTATTTCAACTTCTGCTTCATCTATTTTGTCTGTCATATGTGTTTCGGACAGTATTATAAAGTCCGGTTTAACATATTGTACAATAATCTCTAGCATACATATATAGAAAAATATTTTTTAAATCTTTGAAATGATAACAATATTGGCCATATACGATCATAGTTACAATGCATTAATTTTTTTTTTATCTTTGACCAGCACTCAGGAGGTGACCCTTACACATGCGATGCATTCTGCTAGAACTAGAGAAAAGGGATAGTAGGAGAAATGATAGGAAGTGAAGCTTCACTATCTAAACACTGCTTGTTGCATGTTAATTGATTTTATATTAGTGTTGTAGCGTCTCTGATGTCAAGGAGACGTATTCAATTTTGAAGCTTCGTTTTTAGTAGCCATTGTTTTTAGTAATTATTTTACTTCGCCGGTGCTACACGATACCGATGAAGTAGGGCGTTCTGATGTCCCTGTGGATTGGATACAGCAGAAGCCGTTACTGTTCAGTGACCAGTGACTATGCCTTCGCCACTGAAACCTTGCGACAACAACTGACAAAGCCAGACAAATACACATCAGAAAAAATTCCAGATGTTTTTATGAGTCTGAAACTGGGGTTGAACCGAGGAAAATTTATCGTTTTGTAGTCAACGTGGAAACTACTTCGACTACCGTTAGCCAAATGACAGTGCTTTATTAAAGTCTGGATTTTTATATACAAGTGAAATTGTATATTAAATTAAAAAAAAACATTCGATATCACTTTTAAAATTTTTCGGTATATATGTGGCCATAATTAATTTTTCGGTATTTTATTGCTACAAGTAAGTAATTTAACATATATTCAGCTGCTTCTGATTGCTTTTACGGGTTGTGTAAATGTTGTTTAGTGTCAACTTCATACAGATTCGCGATATTTTTCAGCAGTGGTTGGAATTTATGAAAAATAATTCAACTAATATGTCGCATTGAACAATTTGTGGAAAATCATATTCAAAGAATACTGCGGGATACAGAGAAAGAAAAACTAAAATTCATGCTTTTAAAAATGAGCAATAACTAGACCAAATACAGACGTGGGAAAAGTAGGTTCGAAACTGAGTTGGGTAACTGGCTAGATACTGAGATATTTATTTATTTTGTGTTGTAAGTTTTGTTTAGATCTTCGATTCTTGTAGTAAAACATAATTCACTTCTATTAGAAAGCCAGTACAAATACGAGTAGGGCCGGTGATTTTGTTTGCTATGAGCGAACGAAAAGGATGTGAATCGACGAGCTTGTGGCATCTAGTTCAGCTGATGCTCTTATTAAAGCTGCAGAAAAAGTGTCTCATTCAAACAAAGACAAAATATCGATAGAAAATCTTTAGCCCTATATATTGGCATGGATCTGTCTGTTGAACAATATATGATGCGAAAGGTTGTCAATTCTGTTCACGATTGATTGTTTTCCCTCCTATTACTTAATTGCAGAAGCAAAAAAAAAATTATTCCTGATGTTCATATATCAGAAACTTCAGCAGAGATTCCATTACAAACAAATTTAAGGAAAACAGTTGAAAACATATTAAATAACACCGAAGTTGAAACTAAAAACTATCTTATGCTAGAATGCAAATGGGGATTTGATGGCAGTAGTGGCCATAGTGTATACAAACAAAAATTTCAAATCAAAGATTCATTTGATGAATTTTTATTTGTAACTTCGTTTGTGCCATAAAGTTTGTTGGAGTGGGCAGATGAAAAAGTAGTATGGCAAAATGATAAACACTCATCTTGGAGATTATGTAGACCTATTCAAATTATATTTACCAAAGAAAGCCCTAACGTAATAAACTCAGTGATTGTATAAGTTGCCCCGCATTGGACTAAAAGTTAATTGTATGCAGTTACACAATTGACTTCTTATCAGTGATTAGTTGCCAAGTTAAATAAGGAAATTTATTTTTTTTTGCTCCTTTTTCCACTTTTTTGTAAAAGGACATTTTCAAGGTAGGCGTATCTTTGATCGGAATTGAATGAAATTTAGACGGATCACATTAAACATATCGCACCCTAAATACAAAAGTGACACAACTCAAAATTTTCCAAAATGTACTTTTTTCCGTAAAATAATTCACAGTACACATCTCTAACTACTTCAAAAATTTCTTTCTCATCACTGTTTTCTTTAACTGGAAAAATACCGTTATGTCTTTTTTTATGTTAATTGCATTGCTTACGCACGATCGACTAAAAAGACCTATTTTTAGTTGCGTCAATGTTCTCAAGAAGTGCTGATTACTTTTGTTACACATAATATTATATTATAATATAAAATTAAAAAAATTTTAGCAAAACCTTCTTCGAAATAGACTTCTTTCATAATGGAACCAATTTTATTTTAAATATTACAATCATTTTTGCATAAACAGTTTTTTGCCTCTCCTGAAAATTTGAGAATTTTGAGTTGTGCCGCTTTTGTATTTAGGGTGCGATATAATAACTAGTGTCTGTACAAAATTTTATTAAGTTATCTATTTTTTCCTCCGTTATGGTAATTTTTAATTTTAGGATATGTGGGAAGGACACGAATCCTTGGGACTTAAATGACCAAACTTTAGGTGTGGTATGTTTTATCAATTAAAATATGTGTGCCAAATTTCATCGCTTTGTGATAACTCCTATTTTTGGCCATTCTTTATATGAAGTGTCGTGCGGCGCCACCCTCCCTCTGCACCGTGTATTACTTTTTGAAATAATCGTATTCAAAAATTTAAATTTGCCACCAGACACCCTGTATATTCTATATGCTCTTTAAAATTTAACTGCATATTCATAAATTTTTTTATACGAGTAAAAGGTTTAATACATATACAAATTTTCATACAAAAATCTTTCATTGTAAAATTATTTTTGTTTTTAATAACTTTTAGCCAATCCTGTTGAAATTTCTCACACACACATTTAATCCCTTGAGTGCATGCTGCAAAAATTTTGTTTGAAAAGTGGACAGCAGTGACGTAAAATATAAAAAAAATGATTCTTACATTTTCTCCAATTATTTTAAAATTTTGCGAATGCATTTTAGATGTCAATTTTCAAAAAGTGCAATGCAATTTTCACTTTATTTATTTAAATAATTTGCAATTAATGGGTCGAATGTTGATGGCAACCGTACTTTTGTTTAGTTGCCAGTTGCTATAAATGGTAATGCAGATTAATCCTGCATTATCTCCAGGTGCAAAAATATCAGGATCTTTTCTGCTTTTCTGGGAACTAAAAATTTCTCGTTGACACAGGGTCTAGGTGGGAATCGAACCCGCAACCTCAAGATTGACAGTGTAATGTTGGTTGGCTACGGAGGCACTTGTAAGACTGCGTGTCTTATGTCGTTATGAATTGGTATTATTTTGAAAATTTTAAAAAAGTTTCATTTTGGAAAAGGTATTTTCTGGGGAAGTTATTTTTTGGATACTTGATTTTAACTCAGTTTAAATAAATCTGTAAACTTTTTAGAAATACACATGAATAATATATTTAAATTTATAAAAAAAAATTTCTTTTCTTTTCAGGATAAACAGAAGACTGAGGTTTAGTTCATATTACAAGGATTAACAGAAACTCTTATAACGAAAACTTACACAATTCAAAAATTGTAATTTCTAAATTTTTCAACAAAAAGAATGACAAAAACCACTTTCAACACACTTCTCTATTAATTCAAGCAACTAAAATAAACAGATAATAGCAACCAACAAACCTGCCAAACCTTAAATTGTATAAAAAATAATTCCTTTCTTTTACCCGATAAAAAACCAACTAATAAAAACAAGACGATTCATTTTTATTTAAAAATAAAACAAAAATAAATATAAAAAAATATATGTGTTACATAAGCAAACAATTGCAATTGCATAAAAAACAGAAAACAGAATAAAAAGAAGAATCATAAAAGCTATAAAATTGTAATTAAACAAAACACCAAATATAAAATAATTACATACTTATTGTTTTAAGAAGCAAAATAGAGAACGCAGAATAGTAACAATAATTCCAAGGGCACTAACGATAATCATCACCCACAGCAAAACAGCAGCAGCAGAAACAAAAACAGCAGTAGATATAAAAAACATCCGTAGAGTGTAAGGTGTTTGGTGCACGAGGGGGAAGTTAACGCTAATGAGGATCTATTGGCAGCATGAGTACACTGGGGGGAAGTAGGGGAGAGCGAAATGCCAAGCCCAAGTTTTCTGCACTCGATATAAATCGAATGTACAAGAATAGTCGTGTAAGTTATTTCTATTGTCAATAAAAAAATATATGTATATCGCGTAATTTTTTCCCTATTTGGATTTAAAGTGTAAATTTTTTATTAATAAAAAAAGCGTGACTTGTGGCAATGCCAAACATTTTTAGTTACGTTTGCTATTTCACTATAAATAGACTAACAAACTAACAACGCTTAAAAATTATTGAATTTTATTATCAAAATTCGTGCGATGCCATGAACCTATTGAGAGGCGACTTTGGTGAGATTTAAATCTCACGTTTTGGAGCAGTCCGTTGTCCGCCAAGACTAATTGATTTGACCTCAGGGACTTTTTTTGTGGGAATACGTGAAGTCTCTCGTGTACAGGGAGACGCCATCCCCAATTGCAGCCCTGAAAAAGAATATTCCAGATGCCATTGGTGAGATACCGACCGAACTGCTCTATGCCAAAATTGCAGCTTACGGAAGGACCACATATGTTACCTCATGTTACCGCGCGCAACATTTACATGAAATAATCTTTAAAAACTAAATGGCAGGCATTAATTATCCGCCCACATAAATATTTTCTTCAGTTTTCCAAATTTTTATTGTTTTTTATATTTTCAAAACCAAAAGGCTTAAAAATTATTCTTTATATGTATATATTATTAAAATTAAAAAATATACATATGTATATACATACATACAGCTATGAACATGAAAGCAGTACCATTGATAAAATTTTAGAAACGACGTATAACGACTTGAAATGATAATTTAAATATTTTACGAAAATTATTTGGAAACTTAGTTTACTGTTTTTGAAAATCAGTTTTTTTAAAAGCATGGTTACACTGATAATAGCGGTTAATGTTATTTGTGAGTACACATTTTTTTGAAACATTGAAATAGCAGTAATCGACAAAATTGTTATTATCAGCCAAATTTAATAAATGAAATGTAATATTTTTTATTAAAGAAAGCGAAAGTGAGTTAAAAATGTGAATTTTGTGTTAATTTTTTTTACAAGGCTTAAGATTCTTTTCAATAATTCTAATTTTACTGGGCCGAACAAAGCATTGTACCATTGTTCAACGAATTTTAATTTTTAATTATAGAAAAGAAGGAAAATCTTACACAGGAATACAAAATCTTCTTCTGCTCAGCAAAAATGATTTCCAATACAATTAAATATAAAGAAAAAAGCGAAAACAGAGGCGGATTAAATCGTAGTCGATTTAAATCGGCCAGGCAGATAAAAACCGATTTAAATTTAACTGTTAAGGTATGTATACACGATTGTCAATTTACTACAATATTGACAGAAAAATTGTTCCAAAATGTGCAACAACCGTGTGAACACACAATTTTTGTATGGCAACATCGTCATAATAGGTATTGTCGGTGCATTGTATGCCAATAATATTGTCACAATTCTGCCAATCGTGAGAACACCCTTCATTTCCATTGACACACAATTTGCAGTCATTTGTTATTGTCGTATGTGCTTCATTTAGTGTACCGTACAATAAAACCATTGACAGATAAACATTTCTGTTGGCAATGCTGCCCATAAATATTTAGATACAATTTTTTTTTTTTTTTTATATATATTTATTAAGCCTGAGGTCTTTTTTTATTTTATTTTGTTTTTATTATTCGATATTTCGTTAACAGCTTGTTAACATCATCAGGAATCATAGGAAATTATAATTCTTTGAAATATAAAAATATTTTTGAAACATGTCACAAAATTTTTGTTATAAAATTTGATTGAAAATTCAAAAATGTGTAGTAGTAATATAGGTGCATATAAATATAACGAATTTTAAACCTACATAAATATATATACATATATACATACACACATATATATATATACATACACACATACACATACAATATAGACCGACTAACATGTATATATATAAACATATATGCACATACACACACATATATAGATATATACACAAATATAAACTTTCTTAACAAACTCATCCAAATATATATATAAATATATACATACAATGCACACACACGTACACATATACATATGTATATACATACATAAATATGCACTCATGTACAAATATACATACATAAATACATACATAAGCACATAAAAATGCATATACAAACATGCACACGAGCATATTCATATGTACACACTCGCATATACATACATATACACGCATACATACATATACTCATAGATATACGAATGTACGTACACACATGCAAACATACAGTCATCAACATATACATATACAGCCACAAATACATGTACATGTACACATACATATGTATATATTAAAAAATTATTAAATAACAACAATTATAAATAAAAAGTTTTTTAACAATTAAATGCATGATAAAAATGTATATAATAAAAAAAAAAAAAAAAAAAAAAATTGTGCTTTGTTTAACAATTTTTAACATACATATTTACATATGCAAAAATATGAAAAATATTACATAACAACAATTATAAAGAACTAATAAATGAGAAAATATACTTGAATATATATATATATGTGAATTTTTACAAGAAAATGTTTAATAAAAATAACTATATGAATTCTTAATAATTTTAAACAAATAATAAATTATAACTAACAAATAATCATTATCTTATGAAATAAACATTAACCTAACAAATATTACGTAAATTTTTACTAACTAAATATCTATAATTCTGTGCTAAGTTATCCGTGTCTGCCTTAAAATTTATTCTACGTGTTAATGGTGTGTTAATAATTTCTAACATTTCTAACATTAAGCGCCGTTTATAATTAATTTCTGTGTTTAATATTGAAACATTCTCAAAATCAGGAAAATGATATAATTCAGAACAATGGGAAGGTAAAGCGGTTTTTTGTGAATTTATGTGTCTATATTTTTGATCCGATTTGTGATCTGCTATTCTAGTCTTCAATTTATTCTTGGTAGTGCCAATATATACTTTATTACAATTATCCTCATTATTTCTTCTACAGGGTATTTTATAAATTACATTCGATTTATCCCATTTTTCAATCCCATCCTTTGGTTTACTAAATCATTTATTTAAAGTATTAAATGATTTATGAGCTATTCTATATCTGTCCGTATTATAAATTTTAGATTTAGCCAATCTTTCCGACATTCCGGATATATAAGTCACAGATTTGTATATCCTATGATCCGTAACATTATTTATACTACCTATTCTATCATTTCTATAATATTGACCTATTAATGTATCAATTAAATACTTGGGAAAATTATTATCTTCTAATTTATTATGACTGTATGTTTGCATGTGTGGACGTACATTCGTATATCTATGAGTATATGTATGTATGCGTAAATATGTATGTATATGCGAGTGTGTACATATGAATATGCTCGTGTGTATGTTTGTATATGCATTTTTATGTGTTTATGTATGTATTTATGTATGTATATTTGTACATGAGTGCATATTTATGTATGTATATACTTATGTATATGTGTACGTGTGTGTGCATTGTATGTATATATTTATATATATATTTGGATGAGTTTGTTAAGAAAGTTTATATTTGTGTATATATATATATATGTGTGTGTATGTGCATATATGTTTATATATATACATGTTAGTCGGTCTATATTGTATGTGTGTATGTATATATATATATGTGTATGTATATATGTATATATATTTATGTAGGTTTAAAATTCGTTATATTTATATGCGCCTATATTACTACTACACATTATTGAATTTTCAATCAAATTTTATAACGAAAATTTTGTGACATGTTTCAAAAATATTTTTATATTTCAAAGAATTATAATTTCCTATTATTCCTGATGATGTTAACAAGCTGTTAACGAAATATCGAATAATAAAAACAAAATAAAATAAAAAAAGACCTCAGGCTTAACAAATATATATCAAAAAATATAATAAAAAAGGTAAATTAATAATATAATTAATATTTAGATACAATGTTAAAAGTCGGAAATGGCAACGTTTGCCATTTAATAATCTGACAACCGTGTGAACAGGCAATTATTATTGGCAGAAAAATTTATTATCGCAGAACTGTGTGCCAATAAAATTGTATGGTTTTCTTTCAATAGTGTGAATAGACAAATTACCAGATGGTAACAATTTTTCATTGTGAGTGCATTGCCACCATATTGCCGTATCCTACAATATTTTACATTCTGACAATCATGTGAACATAGCTTTAGTGATATGACTGTAAGAAGAAGGCTTCACGATGCAAACCTTAAAGCTCTAAGTCCAAGGAAGAAGCCCCTCACAAAAAAACATGGAGATAAGTGCATAGAGTTTGCCAAAAATCATGCTGGTGGGCCTGCAAGCAAATGGCGAAATATTTTGTGGACGGACGAGTGAAAAATTGTCTTATTTGGAGGGAGGTTCTGATTGCAGACAATACATTCGAGGCCCACCCTCCACTGCTTGCTAACCACAGTATACTGTCAAAACGGTTAAGCATGGCGGGTCAAAAATAATGATATGGTGTTGCTTTTCCTACTATGGTGTTGGGCCTATATATAAAATAAATGGCATAATGGATCGACATGTCTACTATCATGCTGCCACATAGTAGAGAAGAAATGTTACTAATATGGGTCTTCCAGCAAGTCAACGACCCAAAACACATAAGTAAAAGAGCTAAAGAATGGTTTCAAGCCAATAGAATTGAGGTCATGGAGTGGCCAGCACATTCTCCCGAACTTATTCCGAGCGAACAACTTTGGGAAACTGTCCAAAAAGCTTGGACGGCTATTCCAGTAGAACGATATTAACATTTAGTCGACTCAATGCCTCGGCACTGTGAAACAGTAAAAAGAAATCGTGGATATTCCACAAAGTATTAACAATAGATTTAATAAAATAGTAGTATTAAAATATAACTAAAAACTTTGTATTAAATATATATCTTATGATATGTATGATTTTTTAATGAAATGTAATGCTACTGCTATTTTAATGTTCGTAGCTGTATGTAAAGGGTGGTTAAATTTCAAGGGCCGATGTTGATTTTGAATAAAACACAAACTATTTAGGAAATTATTGTAATTTTATTTTATTATGATATATTGGTATTACTCAATTATGTATGGAACAAAATATCGGCCAAATGGGCGCCGCGACCACGGCGGCACACCTCCATCCGATGGTCCAAATTTTCGATGACCCTGAGGCATAATGGAGGTTCTATGCCGTTAATGTGCCGAATTATCTCATCCTTTAGGTCTTGAATTGTTGCTGGCTTATCGACGTACACCTTTTCTTTCAAATAACCCCAAAGAAAAAAGTCCAACGGTGTCAAATCACATGATCTTGGCGGCCAATTGACATCGCCATTACGTGAGATAACACGGCCATTGAATTTGTTGCGCAAAAGAGCCATTGTTTCGTTAGCTGTGTGGCAAGTGGCACCGTCCTGCTGAAACCACATATCGTCCACATCCATATCTTCCAATTCGGGCCATAAAAAGTTCGTTATCATCTCACGATAGCGAACACCATTCACAGTAACTGCCTGACCGACCTCATTTTGGAAAAAATACGGCCCGATGATGCCGCCAGCCCATAAACCGCACCAAACAGTCACTCTTTGTGGGTGCATTGGTTTTTCGACAATCACTCTTGGATTCTCATTCGCCCAAATGCGGCAATTCTGTTTATTGACGAATCCACTGAGGTGAAAATGTGCCTCATCACTGAAGATGATTTTCTTCGAAAATTGATCATCCACTGTTGCCGTGGTCACGGCGCCCATTTGGCCGATATTTTGTTCCATACATAATTGAGTAATACCAATATATCATAATAAAATAAAATTACAATAATTTCCTAAATAGTTTGTGTTTTATTCAAAATCAACATCGGCCCTTGAAATTTAACCACCCTTTATATGTATATCGTTAGGTGAAATGTAAAACCACTTAACTAACATTTTTACTTTTTTACAGAAGGAAGAAAAAACTTTTCAATATACTTTTTTCGCTTATAAAATAGATATTTTTTACTACAAAAATCTAAAAATTATGAGAACATACATCATAATGAATTAAAAATCAATTTCGCAATTTTTGTTAGTTACGTGGTTTTGCATTTCAGCTAATGATATATGTATATATATATAATTTTATTAAACTGTGATTAAAAAAAAGTCTTCTAATAAAATTAAATATACATACTACGTAGTACATATGGGCATTTCCACAGAAAAGAAAACCGGTAAAATTTTATTAACTGAAAATCCAAATTTTATCTTAAGTTCAAATCTCTATATATTTTCTTCTAATAAAGCAATTATACGCGAGTTGTTGTAAAATATTTGTTAGAATTCTTATTTGTTGAATTTAAAAAAATATAGATCCGGAAACGGCAAATTTTTGACTAGAAATTTTTTAACACTTATGCACTCCCGCATAAAAATAAATATAATTTGCACATAGTATGTTCATATTTAAGTATGTATTAGAGAGCTGCAAGAATGGTAGAAATCAGTAAAATTGTGCATTCATACTTTGTATACAAACTAAATATTGAATTCTGTATATCTTGAAAACTGTTACAGCAAAATCTTGTAAATTTGGTAGAAATGACTTTGTAACTTAAAGAAAGCATCAGTCACAAAGTGGCCGGAATTGAACAAGTGGGCGTGATACCTCCCATACAAACTAAATATTGATTTCTGTATATCTTGAAAACTGTTAAAGCAAAATCTTCTAAATTTGGTATATATGATTTTTTAAGCTAGTAATGAATAAAATACAAACCAACGGAACAAAATTGAGTGGGAAAAAATTCCACGTGAAATCAATGATACCAATTTTCACCTCGAAGGGAATAAAACTTTTACGTGAACAAAAATTTCACTTCTTATTCGCGGTAGGGTTGAATGTGTTTAATATACAGGTTATATTTCCAATTAGTACAGGTAGGTGTAGGTTGTTTTTGTAGAAACCATCCATGGGAAAATGACTGTGGTCAAAACATAGTTTTAAAAAAGTAATTATTTTGTATTTCTCATGACTTTTGGTGTAAGTGGGTTGGACGTAATTTGAATTTGAAAATGAATAGTGGTAGTCAGTAAGTTTCCTTTGTTTAATTTTTGATTGCCTTGTATCTTGCCTTGTAACGCCGGATGTCTAATTTCTTCAATGTCTTTTGTCCGTGATTATCGGAGCATATAAGGAAAATTTGGTAGCTTTCTGGCATTGCGTTTGATATTATTAAAAAAAATTTAATACAAAACCTATAAAAAGCAATGTAAAAGCCCAAATGTGTATTAAGTTTCATTTAATAAGTATTCAATTATTGCCACATTAAAAATAATACTCTAGAGAAAACTGTGAAATTTTATCACAAATACCTAGTTTTATTTAGTTAATATAATAGATGCAATATATACGATGCAACTGAAACATTTTTTAATTATTAAATTTAAAATTTTAAGGGTGAAACAACGGAACCTTCAGCACAAAAAAATCAAGTGCCACGTAAACATGGAATGCAAAGTTTGGGCAAAGTGCCGTCCGCTCGGCGACCACCAGCCAATTTGCCATCCCTAAAAGCTGAAACAACAAGTTCGCCAATAATTGCAAACAATATTATAACTGGTCAAGAAGGTAAGGAAACATTTTTAAGTTTTTGTATTATTGAAGGAAATGTCATCTAAATGGTTTTATGAGCGTGTGAAAATAAATTCGGATTTAAAAGTACAAGAAGTGCACAATATTTAATGGCTTTATTATAACAAAAACAAAATGCACTGATTTACAAAAACTGCAAGATCTAAAAGTTCTACAATAGTAATATGTATAACAATACAAGTAATATGTACATATAAGCTAAATTGTTTTTCTTCTTTTTGGCGTGTGAGATGTGAAGATGACTGCCATAATCAGCCTCCTCTTGCTCTCTGTCGGCCCGCCGACATTCGCCATGAGTCTGCTCAATATGCCAGTCATCTTTGCCGCCTTAGCTGCCACATGCCGTATTTGAGCCCAGTTAGTCAACCTGCAATCGAGTCTCACGCCCAAATATCTTATCGCACTCTGGGTAACCAGAGACCTATCCCCTATCCGCATGCTGACGCCGAGTGGAATATGACCCCGCGTCATCAATATCACCTCGGTCTTCTCCTCGGCCAATGCCAAGCCGTGGTCCTCAAGCCACATCCGAGTCCTAATCATGACCCGGTTCAGCTTCCCCCTGTCGTTGTCCATATCCCGCGCCAAGAACACCGGCGCTATATCATCCGCGTATCCCACGAGTTGAGCATCCTCGGGCATTTCCACACCAAAGATCCCATCGTAGCCAGATTCCATAGGTCCGGGCCCAGCACAGATCCCTGGGCCGCGCCGGACGTGATCGTCCTGCTCCTCCGCGCCGCCGGGGTATCGTACAACAGCACCCGATCGTCCAGGTAACTACAGAGAATTCTCAACAAGTATCTGGGAATACGGAACCTCCCCGTAGCGCCTCCAGAACATCAACCTACCGTAGGCTGTTGAAGACATTCCGAACGTCGAGTGTAGCCAGAACAACTATGCGCTTCGGATAATAGCGTCTTTCACCCTGGGCCCGCTCGGGGCGATTGCGGGTGTGGTTGGGTGCTTCGAGTCTCCTGAAGGTGGTCGCGCCACTGGTATTCATGACCACCAGGCCCAACCTGGCTGCCATTTCCAGAACGCACCTCCCCTCGTGCCCGTCGTCATGGTTACCCTACTCCACATCCCTGCCGTTGAAATCACCGGACACAACAAAGGGTCCGGCCATACCAGCTAGAGCGTCCTCGATAGCGGCCATCTTCACCCTAAACCGCCCCACACTATCGCTAGGAGTGAAGTACCAGCTCGCCAGCACAAAACAGCCGATCCGAGCCCACGCGTAACCGCAGCCGGACCCGTCTCGTCCCCGGTGCATCCGCCCGTATTGCTCGCTGATAACCACAACCGCGCCCTTCTCGGCAACCATCTGCCATAGTAAAGCGTCTGCCGTCCTGCTCCAGTGCATATTCGCCTGGAGCACCCTTATCATCTGCGGGATAGCGGGCAGCCCCTCGAGCCCGGCAGCTGATCAGTCCTACCGCGCCCCGCCCCCGGGCACAGGACACACTTGGGGACCGCTCTGCATTCCGTCATCTTTTGTCCTGTTTCCCTCATCTGATACACAAATGCCTCCTATCCGTCCCAGTACAATTCGCCTTGGTGTGTCCCGCCCCAAAGCATCGATAACACCTACCGACACTTTCGCACGTCTGTATCCTAGCCCTAATCCATCCGATACGCACGTAGCCAATACCGACGAGTTTCGTGTCGCCCTCCACCGACAAGGTCACATACGCCCGAACCTATTCGCGCACGACCGGTGCCGTCACCCTCACGCGTAGTTGCTCCTCGCGCCCGTCGAGCAGACCACGGACCGCCATCTCTACCTCCACGACCGTCAAGGAGTCAAGACCCCGCATCTCCACGGTCGCGCTCGGTCTTAGTTCCGCGATCGCTGCCGTCTCGCGCACAGTGCCCCTCAGACGCCGCACAAACTCCGGGTCAATCCTATCTCCACCAATCCTATGTCCCTCCGCGGATTTTATGAGTACCGCTTCGGGCCTAGCACTCCGCGGTCGCAACCGACGGCCCGGCCGCGATGCACCCTCACCGTCCCCGCCGGGATCCCCGTCCTCTCCATCCGGCCTCTCCGCCCTGGCCATCTTAGATCAGCCGGGCTGGCAGCCGCCCGCTTGGCCGATGTAGCCTGTTTCGCAGAGGCAGCCGGACAGCCAGCAGCCCGTTTAGCGGGGACAGCCGGGCCGTTAACCCGAATGGCGGGGGCCGCCCGTTTACCGGTAGCCGCCGCAGCAGCAGGGGCTGGTGCATACCCCCAAGCAGAGCCGGAGTCCGCCGGCGGCGACGTGGGAGTGCCCCGTTCCCCTCAGCACTAATGTTCCTCTGCCGAACACAAGCCTCCTGCATCCCGCTCAAAACAGCCCTGCATATTTCCTAGAAAGACCCAGACTCGAGCATGTTAACGGTGGCCGCCGCATGGAGGCAGTAAGTCTTCTTGTGTGGTTGTCCATAAGGAGCGTCCTCTGACTTTACCCTATGGGTCCACACCTGACCACCTAAGCTAAATTGTTGGATTTATAAATTTCACTAGATGAGGCAAAAAATCAAACTAAAGTATAAAATTACAACCAAAAAATTTGACTTCTCTGCTGCTACACGAGTAAATTTTCTGTCAAGTTTTAAACATATACATCACTCAAAAGTGGATGTGAAATGAGTGAGTTCAGGCACTCGCAAAGGAAGTGATCCACACTCTCCTACTTCTCATCGCTGCACCCAGAGTTGAAGTCGTTGTACGGCAGACCCATGCATCTTGCAATAATCTTGATAGGAAATTGTCCAGTCGTTATAGCGGTAAGGCTCCACAGCCGGCGCCTCGAAAACTTCAACAGCCGTCAAGACATCCTGACATCAAACCGAGCCCAAAGTGTCCTCGCGATTGTGCAGGCTGGCCTCCAGAAAGACGCGAGGGGGAGTCCGCAGAATCCATCCACGTCCCCGTCACCACAGCGGTGCCCCCTCGCCAGAGGGCATTTAAAAGCTTTTTTTTTTGTTTTGAGACGTAATTTAAAATCAGTTGTTCAATGTTTCCACTTCCGTATATTTTAGTACAAAGTGTATGCAAACATTTGGTACATTTGATGTGACACCAATTTCTGCCGGTTCAACTTAAAACTGACTTTATTTTTGACTATAGTAGCTGAATAAATAAAAACAGGTTTTTAATATAAAGTAGCTTTTAAAAAAAGTCGACTTTAGTGCGGGACTATGATTACGGGCCATCATGTTTATTATGTTATGTTGTTTTATCAAGTTATAAATTGAAAATTTAAAAAAAATTTCAAATTGTACTAAATGAACCGCGGTAGTACCATTTCCATATCATATAACCGAACACATAAGAATTATTCGATGTCCCGTTTTCAGGTAAAAAAATATGGTCACTTTAGTCATAACATAATTCTTATATTCTAATTAAATCTCTTGTAATAACATACTCGTTTATACAAGGTGGGCCAAAAGAAATCACCCTATTGGAAGATGCTCTTATTTTTGCAAATGGCGGCCAATGTCAAATCTGTTTTGAAATTTGTGAACTAGACAGATGTAGAATACACGCCAAACGCGTGTAACCTACGTCAAAGCCATCGCCCAAAATCATAATGAGCGATGAGGCTCATTTCCACCTCAGCCGATACATGAACAAGCAAAACTATCGCTTCTGGGGCACCGAAAATCCATTAGTGATTTTTAGGACTGGAGGACATGTGGTTCCAACAGACCGGAGCAACGGCACACACTGCGCGAGCCACAACCGATATTCTGAAGGCAGCGTTCCCGGGTCGCCTCATCTCTCGCTTTGGCGATTTGCACTGGCCGCAAGATCGCCCGATTTAACCGTTCCACACTTTTTTTGTGGGATTATTTTCAGTCCCGTGTTTACGTGAACAAGCCCGAGACCCTGGAAGCCCTCAAGGAAAACATTCGACACGAGTGCGAGAATCTGTCGCCCGAAGATCTCGCCGAAGTGATTAAAAATGCAATAAAACTTGATCGTATAGCAATCAATTGTGACGGCGCCCATTTGGTCGATATCATCTTCTCGACTTGACCAATAAAATTCTAAAGGTTCAGATAAACATAATCAAAAAACAATCGAATTTAGAAAAAAAATGAGAGCCAAACAACATCGGATGACTTCTTTAGGCCCACCTTGTACATCTCTTCGATTTATTGTAATTAGTATTGTGTTCTCTGGTAATTCCATACATCGTTTATGCAACTATGTGTAAAATGAAAAGCATTAGCAAAAACAGACTTTTAGTCAAGCCTCGTACACATTATGGAATTTTATGCCATCGCAAACAAAACTTTTTAGTGTGTACTAGTAGCAACGATTGCCATTTCCGATATTTTTCGTTGTGTGGCATTGTATTGCCAACTGTTTTTGTGTATAATGTGGACAGTTGTAAAAATTATGTGACATCATTACAGCCACAAAAACAAATTGACGGCATGTTGGCATTTAGGTTCGTAAATATTGAAAACCTATTCAGAAAATTTAAGATTTAATTTTTTTTGTCAATAGCTGGTAAATATTTAGAAATAATAATATACAGTTTGTAAAAAAAATCTTTTCAAAACTTAGAAAAATTAAAAAGTTTAAGAGAAACTCTTATTTGCAAGTAAATTATATAACTTTTATTAAATTTTTTTCTTCATGTATTCAATTGAAGATGTTTATAAACACTTTGCACAAAAAAAAAACCAAAATTAATTTAAATACCAAAATAATAATCGTAATTTAAAAAATACTTCAGTTTCTACGCTGTAAAATAAATGTTTTCAAAATTGTGTTAAATTTAATTAAATTTATTCTAAATGGTAAAAAAAGAAAGATTTCAGGGTGCTAATACTTGGTGTGCCCTCCTTTAGCTTTAATTACATCTTCTAAGCGTCTAGACATTGAATGGATAAGCTGTGGTATATCATAATTTTCAGGTATTTTTTCCCACTCTTTAATAAATTTTATTTGTTTTTTGGTGCCCTTTTTCCGACTTTTTTCTTTGGGTGGACCCATGAATTTTCTATAGGGTTTAAGTCTGGGCTTTGTGCTGAGCTATCGATCACTTTTGTACAATTATATAACAACCAGGATCTACAAATATATGCCTTATGCTTCGGGTCATTATCCTGCTAAAATTTATACTTGAGCTTTTTTGGGTCAACAAAACCGAATTTCCGACCACTTGCACTCAATTCCTTTTTTAAAATGTTTAGATAGACTTCCTTGGTCATTATATCCTCTAATATTCTTATTTCGCCAACACCCTTGCTCGAAATACAACCCCACACCATAACGGATAGTTTACCGAACTTTACAGTGGGTATTATATTTTTATTTTCTAAAGCCGTCAGGGGTTTTCGCCAAACTTTTTGAGGTCCATCATGGTAGTAAAGAATCACTTTCGTTTCGTCACAAAAAATAACATCATCCCAGTGCTCCGGAGGTAAAGAAATGTGTTCAATGGAAAAATTATACCTTTTTTTAATGTTTACCGCGGATAGCAAAGGTTTTTTTCTCGTAACTCTTGAAGAGTATTTCTGGTTTTGTAGCACATTTGTAACAGTCTGAGAGGTATACTTACTCCACATTCATTACCGATGTTAAGTGCAATTCCTATAGTACTAAAATCTGGATTCTTATCAATCATTTTCAAAATTTTCTTTTCAATTCGCCGAGTTACTTTTTTTGGTCTGCCTGGTGTTTCTTTTGGTTCAAGTTTTCCTTCTTTTTCAGCACGGTTAATAACATTATATACCGTCCTTAGGTTAAGAAAGAACATTTCAGCAATTTCTCTGTGAGATTTTCCTTTATAGTAATTAAAATACATCAGTTGGGTAATGTCTTTGTTCATTCGCTTTCCTGGCATAGTTTATATATAATTGGGTAATCATTTGTTTATTATATGAGCTTAATTTAATGAATAAAAGACAACTGCTACTCTTAGCGTCCGTATAAAACTATTATACGCAATACATATGCAAAAAACGAACGGTTCTTTCTTGTCTTTGCATTTTTGAAAACATTTTTTTTTACACTGTTTAAAGTATGCAAAATTATTTTGTAGCGTTGTTGTTGTAATGTTCGACGCCTGCTTGTCGACAACATACAAAACAACAGTTGTAAAAAAAAAATTCACAAGTATAATGATATTGTTGTTGTAAATATTTATTTAAATTGCCAACTGCAATAAACCACTTCTTACAAGCAACTAACTTCCGATATGCAATTGGAGTGCAAAAAAAAATAACGTTCTGAATAATATTGCACAAATAAAATTCCCGTTAATCAGCTAGCAATTACACAAAAAATAATATTTTCGGAAAAAACGGAATGACAAACTAATATATACCCTCCTCACTTACAGTGGAGGGTATAAAAAAAGCTATATCATGAAAACTAGAGCTGATAGAGAAAAACTGATTACAGATTTGAATTCAGCGCACCCAAATTAACTAGAATCAGTGAGTGTTGGCCTGTGTAATCTATAGGATTAACAATTTTTAGTAAATTTGAAGTCGATTTGTGCATAATTCTTCCGGATGCCTATCATACATAATTGAGCATGCCCCAATTGAAGCGTAAACTGATAAACTCAATTCTTTGTTAGGGTTAAAGTATGCTACCAAAGTTAATTTAGTTAGTTCTCGTTTGAGATTTTCAAATTAATTTTCATGACTCGTTGACCCATGCCATAATCGTGCCACAAAACCACGGCGGAAAACTTAAAATTCCGTGATTTAAAGAACAGCATCAAATCGTCGACGTGGTTTAAAAACGGTTCGTGATTTGAAATCACGTGATTTACAATCCAAAAAAATAAAAAATAAACATCAGTAAGCAATACAGACGGCTTCAAAATTGAATGATGTCACTTTTCAATGTTTTTGTTCTCGCGGAAGTTACAATTGGAGGAAATTTTTCTTGAGAAAAGTATTTTTCTTGGGCAAGAAACTCCACGGGAATATTCGTAATTGGGCTGTATGTCGTAGCTAATAACGTACAAAGGTCTGTAGCAAAATGGCTACGATGCAGTTGCTTTAAAATACGTTTCCGATATAGTTTTAGTATTACTAGCCGCAAAAGATAGGCAGTTATTTCTATTAAAACGGCACTATATGATAAACTGTATGATCTTTTGAAGTAGTGCGGCATTTTTTTTGCGCCTAGTGCGATCATTTTGGACGTTTGGGAAGTGGAGCGAACGTTTCGGTGAGATTATGACGAAAATCATTATCGAAATTAATGGACGCGATGATAAAATCATCTTACGGTTTTTCGTACATGTTTATGAGCCTCGAAAACATATCCCCAAGTCCGAAATTTTTTGTGTTTGTATATTTGATGTCGAAAAAAGGCTTATGATCGGTATTTAAAGATAATTTTCGACCTAAAATCACATTTTTTAACAGCAAAACTTAAGACAAGGCCTCCATTTTCTATATTACAGTAATTTTTTGAAGCTGATTTCGAGTACGATGGATCGATTTAAAAAAGGTTTTGTTTTTAGAGAAGTCATAACGTAATTTTCTCAATTCTATCATATTTGGATATACATAATTTTTCTGTATTAATTTAATTTTTTCGTACTCTGGACGAATACACATTTTGTCGATAGAAGGCAGCGTTTTTAAAATGTGAGTCGAAAATCAAATTGACCGAACTCAAGAATTTTCTCCTCTTATGGTATAATGAACACTGTTTTCGCTACCATAAGCTTCTCTGCAATTGCTTTAAATTTTTCCTGTGCTCAGTTAAATTTTTTACTTGCCAACATGATGTCATCCATATACTCTTTTGTTCCCTCTATGGCTGTGCATAGTTTTACCATAATTTATTGAAACGCTCCTGGTGTAGATTTTATCACCATAATTATTTTTAAACGGTTGTAATTTTTTTAACGTTTATTTAACAAATATTATTATAACAAATTACACTATAAATAAACAAACAGTAGGTTACATATTATATCGTACACTGTCTCATATTCGAGCACTGTAGTACATTTACATTTAGATAATATATGTTCTTTTTGAGAATATAAGAATGTACATAGATAATTTAAATTTCTAATGTAGGAAAAACAACTGAAAAAAACCACCTTAATATTGGGACAATAGAAGTGAAACTAGTCAGAAAGTAAAAGAGAAATTTTTTAACTACGATATCGGTCTAGCCACCAGTATTTCCTAGTATTCAAATTTGGCAACATGTTCTTATCCCTCAAATAGAGGCTTGTATCATATCTCTTATTAACATTTGTAATATGCTTGCTATTTATGGCCTTAACATTGGCTCGCCTATTAATGTGGTATAACACCGGGCTGCCCATACCGTTTTGAATATATCCTTGCCTATCCAGGTACAAAAATGCCTCCGGAGGCACATACCCATTTTCATGAATAGTTTCGATATATTCATCATTAACATAGTAGGGGTCCATGACAAGGTTGTTCACATCGCTTTCGAATGTCTTTAAAATGTGGTTTCTTATCAAATGAATAATGAAATTATCTATTTTACCTATTTTAGCAGTATCATATAGTCTCCCATTGGAGATGTATTTCCTAAAGTCGCTATTAGGTGATCTAAAGAGAGATGTGCAAGCTCTAAGACATTTCCGCTCGAAAACTCTTAATTTTCTCCATATATTGAGGGTGGCGATGGCACGATGGATGGTAGTCTGCACGTTGACTACGAAACCAAAAACAGACCTGTGTTCAACCCCAGTTTCAGACTAAAATTTTAAAATAAAAATAAACATCTCGCATTTTTCTGATGTGCATTATTGTGTCTTTGTGTGTCAGTTGTTGTCGGAAGGTTTCAGTGGCGAAGGCATAGTCACTGGTCACTGAATAATACCGGCTTCAGCTGATAGCAATCCACAATTGCATCAGAACGCCCTCCTTCGTCGGTATTGGTAGCAGCGGCGAAGTAAAATAATAATAAAATGGCTACTAAACAGAAGCTTCAGCACTGCTACGAGTATAAACAAATAACGTGCAAAAGCAGAGCTGCAAAATAATTAATTAAGGTTCACCTCCTGTCGTTTCTCCTACTATCCCTTTCCTATAGTTCCAGCACAATGCTTCGCATGTGTCGGAGACATCTCCTGAGTGCTGGTCCCAGATAAAAAATAAAATATGATGGTACAATATGTCATCGGTAAATGCAACAATGTTATTATTAATTCGTTTTAATAAATCCAAAAGGAATAAATTGAAAAGAATTGGAGCGATTACTGTTGTAGACCGTTAAACGGTTGAAATGAAATGGCTGAACCTCTTTGCTTTCATTGTCAACTTCTGCATGTAAATCAGCATCCGACAGCTCGAGGTGACTGAAAACTTGGCAGTCATATACTTCTGATATAATTTCCTTCGGTGTTGGCAGCCCAAGTTGATGTTACTCGACAACTTTATTTAGCCCTGTGATGTAATCTCCGCAAATTATGATTTATCCTTTGCGTTTGTTAACGATAATAGGTGCTGCCCTTTGGATGTGTTTAACGGTGTTATTGATTGTTGTAAATTCAGCCAGAAGTTTAATTGAATTTCAGTTGGCATTATTAGCCGTATCAGTGGTTTGTTGAAAATATTGCCTTTGTATTGTAATTTCAATGGGGACGAAATATTTTCTTTTCGACATGTTTATCTTACGCTTACTAATGTATTTGCAGTAGCCATTTTTGTGGCCTTTTTATTCGCATTATTCGCAAGTATTTTTAGCATGTGAACAATCTCTGCAAAACCAGAAAGGTCGAGCTATAGAATTAATAACATGTGGGTGTTGTTCAATCAACGATTTGTTACTCTTCAAGTCCGGAAGTTCGTGGACTCCTTTTCGTCATTAAGATATCTCAGCAGACGCGTGCGAATATCGTTATGCTTGCTGATTTGAGTTCCAATAATTAAATATTTCAACTGATCCACTTCTAATTTGTTAAATTTAAAGAGCTCAAACTGAAGATTAACTCGGCTTGCGTATTCTCTAAAATTGTTTCCTTCAGCTTCCATTCTGTCGAAAAGTTTGGTTAACTTTTCAAAACTTTCCTCAAAGGTTATATCTTTTGGCTGCTTAGGCAAGACATAATTTTTTAAACACTCTTTTATATAACAAACATTTTATTATTCGGTTCAAATCTATTTAATTTTTCTAACACTTTTTACAATTAGAAGGTTGACTAATTTGTTTGTTTGTTGTATAAAGAAAACTTTTTGAGGAAGCTATTTAGTTTATTTTGTTTGTATATTTCGTACTTCGCAAAGATTCCTTGGGAGTTCTTCTATAAACATGTGAAATTTCTTAACTTTTTTCAAGAATTTGGTTAAAGGTCTACTGACGATTTTGGTATTAGCACAAAAGGAAATGTACATATAGACCAGCTAAACCATATAACAAACGTAGCTAAATAATCGCAGGTAATTTTCTCTCGCGTTGAATAAATGAAAAAAATAGTTACATATATAACCTTGTAAAATTGTTAAAATTATGACTAGCATATTACTACTACACATGTCAATCGCATATAAAACCTTAACTTCTAATAACTTTTTCACACGTTTGTGTGCTTTTTTACTCCCTTTACAAAATATTTTATAAAATTGAAGTAATTGTAAAACTCTTGTATAAAAAAAATATTAAAATAGATTAAGCAAAATCAATAGAAATACGAAATTAAAAACAGTAACACATATCTCCGAATATAAACTCAAGTGACAATAAAGGAGTGTGTGTTTAATATAACGGTTTAATATGTGTAGTTATATGGGGACAGTGGCCGATAATGGGTTAATATACAGGGTGGCACAAAAAGGAGCTATATGGTTTAAATGGTTTATAAATTTTTTATTTATGCGATTATTATAATTTTTTATTTTTTTTAAATACAGTATATTATTGGGGAATTTTTTGCAATTAGCTTTGAAAAATTATATCCTGTAAGTGATGTCCATTTTCTGCTTTGCACATACGTGCTCTTTTTAGTATATTTTCCATAACTTTTCACAAAATTTCGGGTGTAATGGCCATGATTTCATTTCGAATGTTTCATAATTAATTCTCCAAGTCTTGTTCACAAAATGCTGAAAAAAAACAAAGAAAAAATAATAATTAAAAAAGTTATAAAGAATTCAAACCATATAGCTCCTTTGTGCCACCCTGTACAAGAATGAAATTTTAAAACGGCCGTACGTAAACTTTTAAAACGCCGATACATGACATGTATATGTTTTCTTTCTTTTTGTACAGTGTTATTAGAAGAATTACAAGATGAATAGATAAAGTTGTCATATGTTTGATCTTACAAAAAGCCACATAAATTTATTTAAAATAATACACAAGAATAAATTAAAAAAAGGGTCCTAAAAAGTGTCATTGGGTGAAAGTAATATTTTAGTGTCAACAACATCGCTGGTTAGAATCAAAGTAAATGAGAATAATTCATTTAAGTTCATATTAAATTTTCTTGTCACAATTGTTTTAAATTAATTATGCATTTATTTATATTTAAAATCACTTCAGTTTTGAGCAAACTGATTCAATAGAGAAATTTAACATTCATTGATGCAACGTTTTAATTATTTCAATGCGAACTGACATTTACTTTAAATAAACTATAGTTTTTGTTTTTATTGTTTTTCATATATGTATGTAAATGTTTAAAAGAAATTTTCTATAGCATTCAGATGTTGTTTGCGCTTCCTAGTTAAATTCGAATTTATCTTCACACACTTTTTTTTGTGTTTAGTCCGAAGAAACATTTCACGGAAATTCTTTGTGACTTAGGGTCTCTTTCACCAAACATATTTAAGCACAATTTAATTTAATTAATGATTTTTATTTAAAGTATGTTTAAAAAAATTTTATTTTCATCAACTGAAATAATGAAACACAAGAAAGTATGGTAACGCTCTGATATTTAATATGATAGCGTCAACTTACAGCTTTTTAAAAAGCTGTTTAAAAGCTGTTTCATGCTGTTGCAAAATCAATATTTAAATGCAGAGTGCTGGCTACTTAAACAGTATTTAAATATTCAATGAGTATATCTAGATGAAAATGAAAATCGACATTTAAATATAAATTGATATTTAAATAGAATTGGTGAAATAGGCTCTTAGTTTTTAGTTTTGAATAAAAAACGGTTGTCATATTTGCGATCTCTGAAAAATATACTATCCCAAAATATTTGTTCTCTTTATAAATTATTTTTAAATAACTTTAATTTTTTTTATAAAAAAAAAACACTGCAACTAAAATAAGGAGGTGTAAAAACAACAATATCTGGAAACAATTCGTTAAAAAGTACGAACATTATTAACAGCATTAGCAATAGCAATAACAGCAGCAGCAGCAGCAGCAGCAGCAGCAGCAATAACACCGGCAACAGTGGTATTACTACAAACAACATTAACACTATCAGTGGCAGCAGCAGCATTAATAAACAATTTAACAGTAACAATAATAATAACATCAGCAACAGTAATAATAATAATAATAATAATTATAATAATAATAACAATAATAATAATACTAATAGTAATATTAATAACAGCGGTACTGTCATTGGCGTTGGTAGTAAATTAATAAATAACTCTGCACCCGTTGGGAAGAACATCGGTAATCAATCTCATCATCACCACAATCAACAGAAGCCAATAACATGGTCTGCTGTGACAACAGGGAACGACAACAACCGTGGTGGCAAGAATGCACCCAATGTACCACCACTATATCAAAGTCCTCAATTTCAACACGAGTTTCCAACATTAGATGGCACAGTTGGCGGCGTCGGAAGCGGTGGCAGTGTGAATGTAAATCGCAGAAGTGGCGGAGAACGCGAAAAAGACAGAGACAAAGATTATCAGCAAACGCATCATCAGCAGCATCATCATCACTCGAATTCAAATCATCAAAATTATCATCATCAACGAGGAGGGGGTGGAGACGGTCATCATGGGACTGCAGGGGGTGGCGGCACCGGTCGTCATCAGCATCATCATCAGCAACAACTACAGCAACGCAACGATGCACACAGCAACTACAGAGATGGCAACGACGGAAACGGCGGAGATCAAAATCGCGAAATGAACGAAGTAAGTTTAAGACCCCAAACAGATGCTGCAACGTGGTTGCAACAACAAGAAAAGAACGCCAAGGGTGTGGCAGCCGACAACCAATCGAACCATCAGGGCCAGGGCCCCCAGCAGGGCTCAGCTAACAATTCTGGCGCTGCAGTACCATTACCAATATTGGCCTTGATGCCACCTTTTATGCAGCGCGGCGTTCCACCAACAGGCAGCAGTGGTAACTCTACATGCACAGCTAGTTCGAGTATGGGACGTTCCCAGACGCCACCCAACTATCAGAATGGAATAATGAAAGATTCGTCTTCATCGTCGTCAACTATTCGCCCACAACCACGCGGAAATATGCAGGATTATCGTTCAAACTCGTCTACAGCTAGTAGTTTTCGTCACGCCTCAACTTTACCTAAACGTCCTCCTTTACTTAATACTCCTCCATTACCCACCAACGGTGGTGGCAGTGGTGGTAACACTACACATCGCAAAGATAAGGAATACATTATTGAACCGGAAGTTGCTCATATGCAAAGACCCATTATACGCGAAGAAGATTTAGAACGCCTAAACGCTATTGCTAACGATGACAGTTGGACTAAACAAGATGAAATCGATTACACGAAAAAATTGACATTTTCAGATGATGAATCGCCCGAAGATACCCCGACGCAAGAACGTGAGAGACCCGTATTCAACAAAACTAATAATAGCGGTAATCTCAATGATCAACGTAAAAATTCTAATGCCAGTGCAACATCTTCCATCACTGGTGGTAGTGGAGTTGTCACAAGTTGTGGCAATTGGCAAAGAAAAGATCGTGACAGCTCGGAAAGAGAAAAATCGGCTAGTGGTGATCATTTTGAAGATACTCGTCATCAAAATGGTCATCGTCCTACAGGTGGAACGGGTAGTATTACACTGGATGCTAGTGTCTATGAAAGAGTCAAACAGCGCAAGGAAGAGGAAGAACGCCAAGAAATGGAAAGAAAACAAGCAGCCGCAAGGAAAAAGCAAGAATTGGAAATGAAAATCAATAGCAAAAAAGCTGCAGCTGCGGGAGGGGATGGTTATTCTCAAGAACAAAATCAACAACAAATGAGTGGGCCTGCAGTTGCCTCAATTGCAGAAGACAACCAACATTCTCGTCGAAGTGGCGGCGGTGGTGGCAGTGGCGGTTTCGATCGTTCTTCTAACTCAGATAGGGGAAACACTGGAAGTCGTAGCAGTGGCTATGATTCTCGCGACATGAGAGGATCTGGCGATTTTGTTAGAGGAGGTGGCGGAGGGAATACATCTTCCAACATCGGTAGTAATAATGGCGGCGGTCAAGGTGTCAAAACTCAACAAGGTTCTAAGGTAATATTTTCCGCTCACTTTCAATCAAATTTACCTCCGCGTTTTCGTCAACAACAGCAAATGCAATCTCCATCATCCACTACAAGTGGTGGCGTAGGTGGGGCCAATGTATCGGCTGTGAGTGGAAATAACAACTCTCAGCCAACGCGATCTAATTCTAATAACAATAGCATAGGAATAGAAAAGTCTTTATCCTCTGCGCCGAATTACGAAAGTACGCGTTATATACAAAAAGGACCACAACGTGGACGCGGAGATTATCGTGATAGCTATACACGAAGTGGTGGGTATCGTTCGCGTAATGACAGTGAGAGAGACGATGACCGTTATCATGGAGGCAGTGGACGTAGCGTTAACCGTTCAGCTGATGATTACGGACGGACTGGTACAGGTCCTAATCAATTATCCCGAAGTATTTCCGATACTTCTCAACGTAAAACTAGTGTATCTTCAAATGACGATTCTATTAAACATGGTTTTACTGGAGATTCCAACAATTTCGGTAGTGGCCTTGGGTCTTCTTGGGCTGAGGAAACTGACGCCGAACTTAAGAGGCAACGCGAGGAGAGTTTTTCATCTTCGCATAGTCATGAATCCTTACCCATAAAAATATTGCAACGGCCTCATACTCAGAAGAGCGTTTCCGAAGAGGATGCTTCTCCTACTCAGCAGTCACAACAGAAACAGCAACGATTAAGTGAGAGTAGCGATCAACAGTCGTTGAACACATTTGCTCCAACTCAGATTTTGAGACGTTCTGAATCAAGTGATCAAAATAAAATCACTACAGAAAATAACCCAACAGATCAGCAACAGCATTCACCAAAATGTATTGACGAAGCAAGCAAAGAAGAACAGCAAAAAACTGAAAGTAGTTTACAGATTAAACGCACGGACAATGAAACGAGTTCATGTAAAGAACACGCCGTTAGTGAAATGTCGGATAACACAAAACAACAGAAACATAACCAGGAACAACGAGTGCCGCAGCCTCAGCCACAAAGAGAAAAACGGCCCAATTTAAGGAGCGGTGGAGGTAGTGGAGGACGAGAATCTGCTGCTGGTGGTAGACTTAATGATAGAGATCGTGTTTCCCACTCTCGGAGTTTTGGAGCTAGCAGTAGTTCCTATCGAGGAGGACGTGGAGATATTGGAGGATGGAATCAACGTGCTGGGAATCCAAGAGGAGGAGGACGTTATCAAAATTCTGCAAATAATCAAGATCTACCGTATTCAGAGCACGAAAATGAAGAGAACGAAGATGATCATCATTACTCAAGCGGTCGTCGTCCCGAACGGATCCCCAAAGTGCCACGCAAAGACCCTGCCCGTGGTGGTGAGAGAGGTCAGGGAGGACGAAACAGTGCAAGTTGTGCGGATGACAGAGGTTTTGCTCCCAGAGGTGAACCTTCTCGGCGTGGTCGTGGTGGTAGTGGTGGTGGAAATCTTGGTGACAGAGGCATTAGTTCTACCTCCTTTAGGTCAAGATATGTACCAAATTATGATGACCACAAAGATTTGAAACGAAAATCAGAATCATCTGAAAACAATAATAGCGAAAATGATAAAATCAAGGAAAATCAATTGGCTTTAAGCGCTGGTCTATCAAAAGTCAAAGATAAAGAAAATGAACGCTCTACACAATCACTATCCGGAGGTAAGCAGCAACTTTCAACAGAGCAGCATATAAAGAAATCTTCAGAGTCAGAAAAGAAGACTTCAACTACAGCGCCACCTAAACATTTTGGTAGTGGTCATCAACAAACACGTAATGAAAGTATTTCGAGTACGAACGATGATGACCGCAGTAGTACATCGAACACAAGTAACATAAATCAAGAACGCGAAAAGAAATCGGTTTCTAAGGAAAGGGACATTCCCTGTTCAGCAACTGTATCCTCCAGAACCACAAGTATTTCGGGTTCAGTAAGTAATAATTCTGCAGCGACAGCAACACAACTTAAAAAGCAAGACTTATCAATGATCACCACACTGCCAAATGCTGTTAACCAAAGTACGACGCCCACAGTAAAAACCATACAGCAGCAGCAGGTAATGCCACAACAGCAGCAGCATACTCCAACCATTACGAAACCTCCGCCCGGTCTAGGAGGAGCTATTATAAAACCGGCAGTCTCTACGTCTGGCATTTCATCATCTCCACAGCAAACAAAATCAGCACAAGATTTACAGAAAAGTAAATCCGAAACAAATACCTTAAATATGACCACACAAAAACTTGAAAATGACAAAGCCAAATTGTCATCCGGTAGTTCAATAAATGCTGACATCAAATCAACTACAGGTCTACTAATCGACGGTACGCCCGTTAATACTATCATATTCGAAAACACGAATTACAAGCAACAAGCACAAGCAGCGCAAATGAAACGTTCCTCTGAATCGCTTGTGGGATCATCGGTGGTTGTTTCAAATGTCTCGGGTGTCAACGTCTCTGTATCAGGAGTAGACACTCTCACAAACGCCCTCTCTAAAATGACTTTCGGTAGTTCTGCTAAACAACCGACAGACAGTATTGTGCAACAAAGCTCTGTGGGTAACATCAGCACTGGAGTTTCGTCAAATGACTATGACAAAGAAATAAAGCTTGGCTTCTCATTTGGCGATGCTACGGAATCCTTTACTACGGCCACCAAAGGTCTAAGCCAACAGCAACAACAAAATGACAATGAACAAAAACAAACGAATCAAACTACTCATCAGCAACAGCAACAACAACAGCTAAAAGTACAGGCACCATTACAACAGCAACAACAACAAACGCCACAACATCAGCAACAACAGCAGCAAGCTCAACAGGCCCAAAATATTATTTCAGCAGCAGACTTAAATATGAAAATTGCAAGTGTTAAGAAGGTGTGGGAAAGTGTACAGCCGACACTTGCAAGCGAAGCGAATACGGTATTACAACAACAGCAGCAACTTCATCATCAGCAACAACAGCAATTGGAAGCCGTCGATGCAAGTGGGCACATGACGGCGGCCTCATTTGTTGCCGCCGTCGCGGCCTCCCAGCAACAACAGCAGCAACATTTGCCTCACTATGCCGTAACTGCTGTCCACATGCAACATCATTCATTATCTTCGCCCGGTACGGTACCTTCCGCATTTGGAGCTCATGCCTCACCGTTCGATGCAGTCCAACTTGAGCAACAATTTGGTCAATCAGGCGCTGGAATTGTTGTTGGTGCTAACGATGACAGTTCAGTTGTAGGATATCCCAGTCCACAGCAACAGAACGTGCAACAGCAACAGTCATTGAAACATCCCTCTGATGTAGTGAAGCAGCAGCAACAACAGCAGCAGCAAGTATCAGCTGCAGCCAAACAAATGCAACAGCATCACACTTCATCAATGGGTATATCACCACCTCCAAATTTACAGCAACAGCAACAGCACCAGCAACAGCAACAGCAACAACAACAACAACAACAGCAACAATCGGCTGCCCAGCAACAAATGCATGCTGCACAACCTTTCTACCAAGCCTCACCACAATTCACTGGTATACCCACAATACCAAGTCCACCTGCTGTAGTCTTCAATTCATCGCAAATGCCACCGCCACCATCTCAAGGTGGTCTCTACGCACCATTCCATTCACTTGATCATTCAAGTCGTTCACAATTTTCAGCGGCAGCTGCTGCTGCGGCTCACAGTTTCCCTGGACATTTTGGTGCGGCCGCCGCAGCAGGAGGTCCTTTTAACGCTTATCCTATGCAAACACCACCAAATATAGCGACTGCACCTACACCAGAAATGTATTCGAACCTTACTTCACAATTCCGCATGGGTGGAGGTCCTTCACCATTTGGCAATCCCAATTCGCAACAACTTAATAATCCCAACGCAGCGGCTGTGGCCATTATATCTTCAAGCTCCAACTCATTAATGTCAACGGTAGGTTCGGTGAAGGCACAACCAACATCGCAACAACTAGGAACAATTGGTTCTAAAGCAGGCGGAGGCGGTGGACCCTTCGCTGCCGCTCAGCAATATATGAATCTATATGCAGCCGGCCCTCCACCGCAACATCCACAAGGTGGTCCTCCCGGACCACCTCCGGGTGCACATCAGTTACAATCAAATAGTTATTATTCCAATTCTGCGGGTGGGCCTAGTGGACCCACAGCATTTTACGGTGGACCGCCACCACAAGGCGCTGGAGCTAGTGCTCAAAACTACGGTTTAGCAGCAGCAGCTGCTGCTGCAAGCTTATATGGAGGGCATGCTGGCCATCAAGGTGGACCGCCAGGTTCAAGTGGTCCCCCAGGTCCGCCTCAAGGTCCACCGGGGCCGCAATCTCAACATACTATGGGCAACTTCAATACGCAATTCATGAACTCGCAATTATTAACAGCGGCGGCTATAAATCAATTTCGTGGCGGACCCACACCGCAACAGCAAGCAGCTGCTGCGGCGTATATGAAATCGAGTCATCAACAAACACACTTACAAGATTCGGTATGTACAAATATAGGGTTTTAAGTTGAAGAGACATAGTAATTCAATTATTTCGTCTCTTTTAAGATCGGCCGTCAACTAAAAAGTCCTTTGGGAGCTGATGTCAGTTTAAATTTGGTTAAGCAAGCCCAATCACAACCAAGTCCACCACATCATAAAAATTATGGGAGTGTAAGTTGAGAAGTAATTTTTATTAGAAATTAACTCTAGACTAATCACAAAAATATCAAATTTCAGATGTAAAAAACCGATTTTATGTAGATTTTATGTCAGATCTCCAATAAAAGTCAATATAGCTACATTATTTCATTATGTTATATTTATCGTATAAATCTCACGAATGTTGGAATAATTTTATGCTAATAACATTGGCTGCGTTTATTTCACCAAATATTTACCCAATATGTACGGTATGTTTCAGACTTGGACAATTTCAACTACATTTACCTTCAATTACAATTAGAAAAATGTAATTGTAAATGCAAAAAAATTTTTTTTACAATTGCATTTTTTTTTATTTATTTTCAATTTCAACAATTGAAACTTTTAAATTACTGGGTGTTTCTACGGACAAGCTTTAAGAGCTTCGTAGAGTTTGTATTGTCTTAAACAAAAAAAAAAATTACAAAAATTTTGTAATTGCAAAGTATGGTATGAACTTGGGTGATCAATTATTCGACATTTTTAAGAAACCGGCGTTCGAATATTTTAATATTTAAAAAAAACCGGTGACGAAGTCTAAGTAAATTAGTTAATTTTTATTAATGAATGAATGAAAATATGTTATACAAAAAATATTATAATAATGGAACTAAAAATAACATGCAATTGTTTATACTTCAGATACAATAAATGTTTATGATGTTTATACATATGTATGTATGTATGTCCATATCAAACCTTTGTTGTAAATGTCGCAAAGTGCAATTTTGCTGTATAAATATGTGTCAATAAATGTTGCCACACTCATTAAACATATTACGTGTTTACACTGGAGAAAAAGCCGACAGGCATAGTGGTAAAAAAAACCGTTCCGAAGTTCGGTTAAAAAACCGGCCTGGTCACCGTCGTATATATATATATGAACAACAACAAAAACAAGCAGCGCGATCATTAGAAAGTGTCTTCAATTGAGATAATTTTCCGAAAGGCAATAATTTCCGAAATGCATAATATTGATTTTTACTTACAAATCTCCATTTTATGTTTTCATGAATTAGAGTGTTAATTGAAACTATATATATTATATATTGATTTTTACTTATTAACTGTTGTATTTATAGTGGGATCAAGTAATGCAACAACAGGCAGCTGCTCAGCAACAACAACAATCGCAGCAGGTCATACAACAAAGAATTGCTGGTGGCCCTGGTGGAAGCAATCAAAATATGAATCCTAATAGTCGTGGAGGGGCTGGTGCTGTTGGTCCCCCAGGATCACAGGGATCACAAGGACGTTATCCCACACCCATACAGAGACCCACAAATTATCCACAACATCCACAGGTACCACAAGTGCAGCAACAACAACAACAGCAACAGCAACAAGTTCAACAACAGCAACAGCAAGCTCAAAGAGGTCAACAAACTCAAAATCTCCGGCAAGGTGGTGGAAGTAGTGGCAATGGTAATGGCGGACCGCAAGGTGGCCCTGGTGGTCCCCAAGGCGGTGGCCAGGTAGGTGCTCCTGGTAACGGAGGAGGCCCTGGTGGTCCCGGTGGTAACAATCAAGGTGGCAATAATAATTCACAATCAGCTAATCAACAGCAGCAACAAGTGAGCAAACCCTATTATACGACCAATACGGTCAATTCTGGCCCAAATCGAGGTAATTAAGAATTACTAAGATTTCGAAAACACCATCAAAATCAGTATCATTATTAAATAACGTTAACAAAAATTGTCATCATACAATGACAACGCACTTTTCCTCTCGATTATCCGGCCCATGCTCACACATTTCAATTTCGTAATATTTCGTTCATTAATTAATTATATGTAAAAATACATAAATAGTGGGAAGAAAGCTACAATTTAAGCTAGCTACCCGGCCATGCGTTGCTGTGGCTGTTATAATAGCTTTAAAATATATTACGTTAAAATTTTAATTTTAAAGAAATAATGAATGAATGACAAAAAAGAATTAAAGAGTTTTTTGATTTTATATTTTACATAGCGGACGCCTGCACGTTTCAATGTGCTAAATAAAAAAATAACACATAACAGATTGAAAAGTAATGATGCAGGTTTGTTTGAAATCTGGTTTTATTAATATAAAACAATAGCTAACTTCAATATACATTTTAAAAAATATTTACAAAAAACGAAAAAATAGCATTGACCAAAGTTTTCATACGGCTTGTAATTTAACATAAAAAACTTCTTTTAAACAATAAATAATATTTTTATTACTAAATTCAGTATTTGGTTGAGCCACCATTGCACAGTGGTCTCAAAGTCAAATTTAGCGAGAAAAAAGTTATAACTTCTTTTTAAAAGAAACTAAAAGCATAAAAATTTTTACAAATTAACTACATGACAGGACACGATCTTGCATAAAAAAATGAGCGGATTGGAAGGAATGTAAGATAATAATATTTATAATGATTGATTTTATTCTTTTTCATAGGTGAGGATGCTTATTTTTATTTACATATTCATTCAAAATTGTACATATATATTCGTACACACACATACTGTAATATGTTATTGATAAATATTTATTCATCTCTCCTCGAGCTTGCAAAATGCACTCTAAAGTTCTTATCCCAGTCGAGAGTCCATACTCAGAAAGACTTTCATTTACTTTCAACTCTTTTATTTTTTTATGTCTTTCATTACGGAAGGTGGAGCTCCACATATTCCACATCTTTGCTGCGACAAATTTGCAATAGTTGAAAAAACTTTACCATCGATCATAGTCAGAAAGAAACGGTGGTTAACATGTATAATATCATCATTAACCTGAATTTCAGTTGGAAAAATTGTTGCTATTTGAGTTTGTATTAGTTCAATTTCATTGGTAATTAATGTCTTATTTTCTCTTTAAAATGTAAGCTTAATCGGTCTGCAAAAGCGTGTAGAAAAAGGCCGTGGGTTTTGCCATATAACATTGTCTCTATTTTTCAACTCCAAAGGAACCAAACATACTACATATAAATGCTGATCTGTTTCTAATGCATGCTCGCGGAAAAGTTGCTCATTTATATGTTAACATTAGAGAAGAACATGTAAATTCTTTTAGATTTTCTTTTTTTTTAGCTTTATTAGCCTATTTGCATCATGGGTAACAAACTCTTTTTGCATCCAAAAGTTTCTTATAAGATGGATATATATTAGCATTACCTTTTTATAGCACGTAACATAAGAACTTTTCGAGTATTTTCCATCAACAACATCGCCAGTGCTTCTTCGCTACTATAAGGTATCGGTTCCTTATTTGTAGTATCTAAAATTTTTTTTTATTTTCGAAGGCCTGTTCGGTGAAATATCTATGCTTCTAATAACGTATGCAACAATACTTTTGCCTGCTTTATAAATACTACTTGTAGCAGCAAATTTTAACTCTCCTTGGAAGTAAGTATTCAAAAAAAAATTTAGTTTTTGATTGTTTTGATCTTTATCCTCCTTCTGCAAATGGTTTGGGAGGTCGTCCTTTTTTCGATGTGGACGGTCTGTCAGCCAAATCTTCTTCCAAAAACAACGACGATGCTTTAATAATGGATGGAACAAAGACTCTAGACTCGAAAAAACTTTTTGTTCGATTTGCCTTCGCCCACTTTTGCGATAGTATGGTAACGAAATTCCGAGCTTTTTGTTTTAATTTATTTTCATATCCACTTTTTTCGTCATTTTGTATATTAATTTTTATGAAAATGTAAGATATAACAGCATTAGATTTTTTTTTGATACTTTTCAGCGAACCAAACATTAAACAAATCTCTTTTGGTGATAGACATTGTAACCTAAAATTTCGATATTTAATTTAATGGCAAAAACTGTCAGCTAATACATTAAATATTTAATAATTCACTTGCTACAGGTCACACAGAAATCAGAATTGGGGTTAAAGCTAGGTAAATGCACATTTAAAACTCTAACACAATTTATAAAACAGATAAAATGCACAATTAACGAATACGTTTTGCTTTTCATAATTTTTTTTTCTAAACAGAATACTTATTCGACGACAAATCAAGAATTAAAAAAGTACATATGTACCTCTAATTTGTAAATAAAAGCAAGAAATATTAACGAAAATGTTTTAATTTTATTTTATAAGCTCTCCAAATCACAAAAAAATATCGACTGATTTCTTAATAAAAACAAAATGCAAAAATTATTTGTGTTCAATCCAATGCTGCATTCGAAGCTAAATTTGTCATTGAGACATCTATAACGGCCCTCAACCGTCTTGGCATTGAAGTTGCTAAATTTTCCAATTCAATCGGCGTAATTTTTCTTGCAGCATCTTTTTCAGGTTTGGAGCACTAGTAATATGATGTTTTCTGATTTTACGTTCCAAAATCTCCCAAAGGTGTTTAACGACATTTAAGTCCGGGCTTTGAGGTGGTGTGTGCAATTGGCGTGGGGCATAGTATTCCTTTACAAATTGTGCGGTGTGTTTCGGGTCGTTATCTTGTTGGAAACAACTCTGACCAAGATTTAATTTATTGACCGATGCTCCCAGATTTTGTTCTAAAATATACTTATATTGATAACGATCCATGTTACCTTCAATAAATACTAGATTTCCTACACCAGATGCAGCGACAGCATCCCAAACCATCACGTTGCCACCACCATGCTTAACAGTAAGTACTAATTGTTTCGGATTCATCGCTGTATTAGCTTTTCTCCAAAATTTTGCTCTCGTTTCATTTCCAAAAATATTGTATTTTGACTCTTATGTAAACAAAACTCGTTTCCAGAAGTCAAATCCTTTGTCGATATGCATTTTGACGAATTCCAAGCGAAGTTTTCGGTTTTTTCACTTATAAGCGGGTTTTTTGCGTGGAGTTCTGCAGTGAAAACCATTTTTATTTAGGGTCCTTTGAATTGTTCGTCGATGCACAAACGTATATGATCTTATTGTTAGCTCTTGGGCCAGCGCACAGTGTGACTTTCTTCACTTTTAGGTGGCCAAAATTCGCAAAAGTTAAGTTCGCTGATCTTGATGATTTTTTGGTACGTGGTAGGCAAGAGTATGTCTGATTTCAAAATGTGTTGACAAAAACAACAAAAACAATAACAATGAATAAAACGGTTGTCAAAAGTTCAGTATAACAAAATTTTAAATAATATGTTTTGCAGATTTGCAATTTTAGTGAAATTGTTGCTGTTGTAAAATTTTTTGTGTGGAAATAATATATCATATAATTATAAATTCTTGATACTAACTGTGTTTTAAATAATATTGGTTAGTTTTAATACAATATGATATATAATTGATAAAAAAATAAGTTAAAGAAAAAATCTCTAAAAAGTGGAGAGTAAAAATAATACGCAAACAATTTAAAAGAGTGCATAAAAATTGTCCGGCAAAGTGCGACTGAGTTACTTTCTGAGAATAACAATCGAGGTACTTAGTTTCAAAATAAAAAAAAACTGGCTGCTACAACCTGCTACTTTCGGTTTTTTGGACAGATAATAATGGCGATTCCACGAAGTGCACTTTTTGAGGTTTGGTTAGAAAATAAAAATAATGTCGGAAAATGCGCACTTCTAAATTATATAACAAACCGGATTGGAAAGGATGTTGACTACCCAAAACTAAACAGTTTTGTAAATACCTTGTGTTCCCGTTTCGATGAAAAATGGGCTGCGTCCTGCCGAATAAAAACTCGCTTTTTAAAGAAGGAAACTACTTGGCTAGCAAAATGCCAGGATTTTACATTTTGCCTTCTTGATGTTCAACCGAGTACTTCCCAAGATTGTAACAGAGCTGCAGGAAGACCTGCAATAGAGTTCAAAGAATTGTCTCACCGCACAAAAAGGCGAAGAGCTAAAGAGCTTTTGAATGCCACTGATTCTGAGCATTTGCTAATGGCTGCCGAAATGAAATTGAGATCATCAGGGAAAAGAAACTCAGCAAAAATGGTTCATCAATTGTCTACAGCCTCCCCCTCAAGAATCGAGAGACAAAGATGCTAGAAACTATCGTGAATTCTACACAAGGAAAACTTCCAGAATAGACACGAATACGGATCTTTTACACAGGCTGCTAATTTCATCAGACCCCTATATATGTAGTTTGAGAAAACTTCCGACAATAAGAAGAAAAACATTAAATCCCGAGATGCAATCCTTGCTGTTGGAGCCATGAACGGAAGAAGGCCTTGACCCGGATATAATGGATTAATTTTATTTATTTTTTTTTAACTTATTTTAATATATTATAAATAATATTTGATATAATTTAAAAAAGTGGATTACAAATTATTTTTTTCAGTTAGTTTTTTGCTTAATTTTTAATGTATTTTGAACGTTGTATATATTTTTTATCATTGCCCAATTCACAAGCTGGTCGTATCGTTGTTAAGTTGTATCGTGAGAGAAAATTTCAAACACAATTCTTAAAGAGAAACATAAATTGTTTGAAAATTTATTTCAATTTAAAAAAATTAAAAAAAAAAAAAAATTTTCAAGCAAAAGTGGGCGGATCCCGCCCATTTTTCCTATACATCACCTCTTATGTATCGGGACTATATGTACCAAATTTTATTCCGATATCTCTTTTAACACCAGAGTTATTAATTTTGGCCAGCTAAAAGTGGAAAAAGTCACACTGTGCAGCGGTGGGGCATGCTCTTTCGAATTTTGTTCCACTTCTTTCATTATAAAGCTTTTTACGGCGACCATTGCGCGGTTTCTTTTTAACAGAACAAGTGCTTTTAAAATTATTGAATATAGGGTATATTTCAAGTTGGACAAAGCTACGTATCTGTGCGAAATTTTATTGAAATCAATTCAGTAGTTTCGGAAATTATCCCAGACAAACATCATGACACGATCTTCTATCCATCACTTCCTTTTTCTATAGAAGTTAACACATAGTAGTGGGCAATCATTGCCTGAGTGTTCCTTAAAAGAATTGATTTTCAGGCATGTCACACATTCCGATTGGAATGGTTTTGATACCGCATTTGCAATTCCGATCGATTACGTTTTATGTTCTTCAGATTTCGAATGATTTTGTTTATTTCCAAAAATTTTGAAATCTTTGCTATTCAAATAAAGTATGGCATGGCAGTGTTGTTCACGACATAACAAAAAAACATGGTTAGTAAATAAAAAACAGCACAAAAACAAAACAAGAAAAAATAATACAAAAATTTTAAATCAAACAAAATAAAATTAAAAACTTATATGAAAAATGTCGGTAATCTCAATTGTTGCTGTAGTGGATCCCAGAGACGACAAAACGTTGAAAACGTTTGATTTAAAAATACATAAGCTCTGTTCATTTACTAAAAACTTTTACAAATTTTTAATAATTTTTTCAAGAAAGCGTTCATTAACCTTAAATTTGCAACGAGAGAGCGTCAAAAGTGCGTAAAAAATTGAGGGGTAAAAAAATTCTTTCAAGTTTTTACAAGTAAAATTTTTACTTGCAATAATTATACAAACAGCTGTTTTGCGTTTGTGTTTACAAAACATTTCTAACTTTAGTTAAAAATAAAAATATTTTGGAAAATTTAAGAAATTGTAAGTAAATGTAAACTTTTAAAACGATAAAAAGTATTTAAAAGGTAACAAATTTCTTTTTGTGTAATTTAGGAACAACAGAAGCAAAATAAGATGTCTAATGGAATTGAACTAAGCAACACAGCATAGGCTAATTTTAGGATTCTTTTAGGATGTTCCGGCAAACAGAGCAGCTGTTATTTTTAGTATTGTAAATATTATGGGTACCTATCTACTCGGTACTTTACACTAAGCAGGCAAATAATTCAATTATTTCAGATTTATAAAATGAAAATTTAAATTTGTTTCCTTTTTCCCGTTTTTCGGCGGCTGTTTATTATTTTATTTATTAAATCAGTTAATAGGAGGCTTATACTTATTGAATATTCGCTTTAAATACTTTAGGAGCAGATTGCTATAAATTTGTGAACATGCTACAAAAAGTAATAGGGCAATTTTATTTGCAAAAAGTGAAATATCTTGCAAATTCGTGTGTAAAAATCATTTATATTATTTTGAAAATATTTCATTTATAAGGTATGTAATAATAAATTTCACATATAGTTTATAAGGGAAAAAGCACAATTAGAATCATATGTATTTCATTTATGGTTAGAAAGACTTATTTTCTCTTATTGTAAAAAAGCAATATAAGTCAAAATTTGGAACTTGTAAATTTACATCAAATTAGGTAAATTCGCAAAAGTTATTGGTGTACATATGAAATGAAACATAGTTCATAGTATGTACCTAAGTCCCAAAATTTAGTCAAACAAAACGCTCAAACCCCCATGAACTTTAGTTCGTATGAGGAATCAACACGCTAATTTGCATTTATAAATAATGTTTTTTCCATTTTTCCCTATAAGATTTTGATAAAGCCTTTGAAAATGTTTAGAAATAAGGCTGTAAATAAAAAAAAGAGTTAATAAAAAAAAGAAATACAAAATATTATGTTCATTTCTAACTTTTATTAAAACGAGCATAAGTTTGGAAATTCTTATTTTGCCAGTTGTCAGATTCTTTTCCTATCATAAAAATCATACTGGGTCGCCTATATGTTTTTGTGTTCAAATGTTTGGAAACGATTGCAAAGGCAGAGCATTAATGTTAGACAATAACTAACAAAATTTCTCCTTTTCAACTCACAGTTGCTTGCGCGTTAATGTAGTTTCTTATTAGTGTTTATTTACATAAATAGTTCTTCATAAAATCACATTAAAAAATACTTAATATTATATAATTATTATAATAATAACGCTATAAGGTGCCAAAATAATAATATTAACGGATGCTTATTCTAACACGCATTAAAACAACATTTTATGAAAATCGTTTGGAAAATAAATCACAAAGTTTGAAATAAAAATTTTTGCGACCTCATTCTGCCGTTATTTCCGATGTTTGAAATAAAAATGCCATGTGTAGACAGGCTGTTATAACATATAAACTAATTAAAAATATATATTTTATTCATTCATTTTATTCAAAAGTAGCTAGTCACCTATTAGATTAAATAAAATTGCAAAACTTTTCATTATTCTATTACAAGCTGTACTCTAAAAACGCCAGTCACGACAATGCTGAATATAAATGACTATAATCACAATATTTTTATAATAATATACATATATGTATAATTTGTCCAAAAAATATAGGTGCAGTTATTAAGTACTCATATATACCTATACATTACAACAATACTTTAACTTGAAAATTTTAGCAAGTAAAGCGTTCATTTACTTTTTCATATTTTTGAGAGTAATTTTGGAAAATTTCTTGTTACTCTCTCGTTGCAAATTATTACTAGTAAAGTAAATGAACAGAGTTATAGTATGTATATTTGTTTTGTTTCTCTCAAGAAATTGTAATAAAATGCTTTATGATATTTTTCATACTGTATGAGAATATCATAAGGTATGTAATGATAAATTTCACATATAGTTTATAAGGGAAAAAGCACAATTAAAATCATATATATAAATAGATATTCCCAAAATAAATTCAGTTATTATTTTATTAAATAATAACTGTTCTTATTATAATTGCTTTCCAATTTTAAGTTTTTCGCAGACATTGTTTTTTATAATGCAAAGCAAACAGATGTTGCTTAAGGGTGCTTTAAACGATAAGATTTGTCGTACGTAAAATGTGAGAGAAAATAAAATGAAATTCCATCCGTATTTCAAAAAAAGAGTAAAAATCGGATGGTTGTTTTCTGTCCTTTACACCATTGGTATGGATAAAATCAAGTAAGATGAAAACATTCTCATTTAATTTAACTACAGCTGTTTGCTTGTTTTCCCCAGGGATGGAGTTCTTGTGCAATTGAAGTTTTTTTTAAAAGCCTTGAAAAATATTTTTATAACTTTCGAATATGTTATTTTCGTGGTCAAAATGTTTAGTGTACTTTTGGAAAATATACGTATATTTTTATAAAATTGTGCCGTCGTGGTCTAAAATGTACATTTTGATTTTATAATTGGTATAAATTTATGAAACCAGTTTTCCCTCCCTGGCTTTCTCACATTTGTTTACATAAAAATGCATCCCTGATCTAATGGTGTGTTGGTTTTTGAAAAATTTTAAAAAAATCAAGAGACTGTCAAATTTTCATTCGTATATCTCAAAATCTTATAGTTTCATTACATATTACGTTTAGACGATCCGACTTGTGCTCTTCTACACAAAAATTTGACAGAAAATACGGATTCATTTATTATGCACTCCCGCATAAAAATTAATGTAATGCGTATGTATGGCTTAATTTTTTATTTATTTAAAGAGAGAGAAAAAAGTCTATATTCGATGGACTCAATTTTGCAAAAACATGTACATATATGTAAAGCAAAGGTAAATTAGTTTTTACTTGCATCTAACAGCCATACCTAAACAAGAGCGGAAACCGGAACGTTTTTTCCGCTTAGCTTTTACGCAGAAATGCCATACCTAAATAAAAGCGGCAACGCTATGTCAAAACGATAAAAACAGAGTTATCAAAAAAATAAATATAACAACCCTGATTATTTTAACAATAAAGTTTATTGGTGTTTGCGATTTTTAAATAAGCATTTTATAGAAAAAAGTTTAAACAATGAGTTATATGGACGAATTAAAGGATTTACTTACCTCCATTTTCTAATAACAAATATTTTTTTATGTTTATTTCTTTCACCTTCTTTATTTGCAACTTCTTCACTATTAAATGCACTGTCAAAATCGAATTTTCCAATTGCAAAGCGTTGTCGTTGCGTTGACGCCGCGGTATTTCGGTATGCTACATACAAATTGTATGGGCATGAGAATTTTTGACAGCTGGAAAACGCTTTCCGCTTTTGTTTTTAGGTATGGCTGTAATAAGAAGATCAGTGTTTTGTTTAATGGTGTGAGTAATAAATTTAAAGTCATATTACTACTAAACTACTAGGGGGGTTGATGCTTTATTTACCGTATATTTATTTAGTATTTTTAAATATAGCCAATTATATTTATTTAATTAACTTAGTTACATAAATTATATTTTCCAATTTTTTAAGCCCTAGAATTTATTTTACCTTTTTGTACCAAGAGAAAAAAAACGAAGTCAAGTTGTCAAAACTTGTGACTGTTAAATCTCACTTTTTTCAGCGCAGCTAAAAAGAGTACTTTTAGTGCGAAATACGCCAAGTTATCACAGTACTAACCTGATCTGAATAAAATTAAGAGTGTATCGAAAAATCTTTAAAACAATTTTTTCTTGGTCCTGGAACTAGAGAAAAGGCATAGTTAAACAGTTGACAGGTGGCGAAGCTTTAATATCTTACAACTCTGCTTTTGTAAATTTTTTGTTTAAAGCAGTGTTGCATAGCCTCTGATGTAAATTTTGAAGCTTAGTTTTAGTAGCCAGTTTTAGTAATTATTTTATTTCGCTAGTGCTGCACGAAGGAGAGCGCTCTGATGTACCTGAGAAACCTTCTGACAACAACACAAAGACACATTAATGCCCATCAGAAACAATGCGAAATGTTTTTATGACAGTCTTTTATCAGAGATCCATCACATGTGAATGCTTGTAAAAATAATTCTCCGCTGATTTCCGGCATTGGGCAGTTTTAAAGTGGGAACCAATTGAATTGAATATAAAACGGAAGTACGATAATCGCAAAATTGTTGGAAAAGTAGCACAGCTTACAACACTGTCTGCGGAAAAGCTCCCTAGACAGATGACACTATGTGACAGCATTTTTTTTGACTATACATACATTAATGTAGCCCTGATCTTTTCTATTTTTAAAGGAGTTAACAATCCTTAAGGAAGCTTATTTTTAATATTTTTTTTTATATTAAGATAAAATAGTTGTTAAGCAATATTGTGTGATTCACAATTTTGAAATTTATATCTTTTGTTAGTGAGCCCTTCTTATATTACTTCTTTAGCAATGTTAAACTTTATTGCAGATAACAGTTTTTATTTATTTCTCAATGTCTACATCTGTACATTAACATATTGATGAGCGCATTAAAATACTTGTCGCAGTAACTGCATGCTTACATTTTTACTTATTTATATGCGTAGATTTTGTTTTTACGATGTTTTTTTGTGGAATTTAGCACTGTTATATTGGTACAGGGTGTCTGGTAGCAGATTTATATTTTTAAAAAACCTAATAATTGACACAAAGTTATATTAAGACCATTTTTTAAAATTTCATGAATAATCGCTCTTGGAAGTCACAGTGAGGTTGCTCTTTTCCGTATTGAAAGTCGCGGGTTTTCACGTAAACTGCTTTCAACCAGTTCAATGTTTTCGAGAGTCCTTGAAGATCGACTGGGCCCTGGCCGTGGGGCATTCATAACTGAAGAAGTTGCGCGGAATCTCTGCACCCACGAACGAATTAAATTTACACTCGGTCCATCACTTATTTGTCGAATACCGAACTTTGAACAAAATTTTCGACAAGTAATTACGTAAGAATCATTACTCTTAAAAAATATCTCCACAGCGAACGCTCGATGCTCACTCGACCACTGCGACATCGTGACTGACAAATCCGCACAATCGATAATTTCAACGGCGCCACCCTCCCTCTGCACCTTTTATTACTTTTTGAAATAATCGTATTTAAATAAATAAATTTGCCAACTGACACCCTGTATGACCTTCATAATAAAAAAGAAACAACACAGTTATAAAAAGAACTAATCAAGTTTAAAAATCGTTCGTTTTCTTTTACGCAATTACAATGATACGAATGGTATAAAAATAAAGGGAAGACTATAAAATTTTATATCGCCTTTACGTCCTCTGAACCAAAATTTGAAAAAATGTGCGCTGAAAAATATCCGTGAAAGTTTCCACAAAAAAAATTTTTGTTGCCGCCTTAAATCAACAATATAAGACTTCGGAATTTTGGTTACGAAAATGATTTGTTTACGGTTTACAATGAAATAATGAGTTCCTGCAACACATTAGGTGTGTTTTTTTACTTTTCTGGTAAAGTTCGGTAAAATGAGAGTAAACTATAATTTATCTCAATAGGAGACAAAAATGTACAAAAGTAAGAAAACGCAAAAAACCATAAAATTTACCACAAAATAGGTCTGTTCCACGTGAATAACAAAAACATTTGCATCGTTGGCAACGGCTGTAGAATGTGGACAAAAATAAATTTAAAAAAAAAGTAAGTCATTTTTTTTTTTTATTAAAAATAAAAACTTTTGTCGTTTCTTTGCAAATATTCTGATTTCTTAGTTTCATATATAAATAAAAAACAGCCGATAATTTAATTCTAGACCGAACTTACCCAAAGAAAAAGTTCGAAATTAAAAATTTTACTATCTAATTTTATTTCAAAATTGTACAAAAATTGTTAGTAATTGCTGGCACGCTTTTGGGTAAATTTAGAGGATTCCATCTTACATTTATGTATGTAGTTCACTTGTTGATAAGCATTTCTCGCAATTGAACTGATCTAGATTCTGAATATACATATATAGTCAAATTCATGCGCAATATAATTTCCAATTTATATAGTAGTGCTAGAATAATATAACTATTATTTTTTTCATAACCATAATTTCTAACTTATTCGTTGCCTACATATTTAATTATTCTTATCTTACACTTGTAGTCCACCAACTATATATGACTCTATGGGGTCGGTTGATTATTGTTATAAATAAATTAAATAGAATATACATATGATTCTAATTTTAAAATTGGGCTTTTCCCGAAAAAAAAAATGTGAAATGTATTATTACATACTTTATGATAAAGTAGTTTTTTATAAAAGCAAACTCAACTCAATACATTTCACATATTTTTTTCGGGATAAGCTTTTATAAAAAAATACTTTACTATTACAACGAGAAATGTATGTTTAGGATCGTTATCCTGCTCGAAAATCCTGGTGACGCAGAATTGCGGCGCCACGCCCTGACGATCTGTTGTGGGTCCAGTCTGTCTAAACCGAGCAGCTAAGCGGCGTAATGTTTTTCCAGTTGGCGCGACACGATTAGGAAATCTACGACGAAATCACGCTGACTAACACCACCGACCCATTATTAGTTAAAAAAAATCAATACAATTATCCACGGTCTTGCGGAGTATAACGCTCCATTGTTTTTATGTTTGTATTCTGCAGCTGTCTAGTTCACAAATATCAAATATGATTGACGTAAAACGTCATTTGCAAAAGCTATTACATCTTACGATAGGGTCATTAATTTTGCCCTACCCAGTATAATGCGTACATACATATTTAAGTACGCTGTTTTTGTTGAATTTCTTATTTGCATATTTTGACATGAGGTGTATTTCACGTTTCATTTTATTTCTTTTCGTTTGGTATACTGTTAACATCTATCATAATAATAGCTACCCTGTTTTATTGTTAATTTTTTGTGAAATATAATCAAAAATTTTAAAAAAAAAATATAAAATTATATAAAAATTATTATATAATTTTTCTTCTTAGCGTCCATTTTGCTTCAAATTATACCTTGTGCTTCAAATGTCTATCAAAAAAAAAATATTCACACCTATCACAGGGTAGTTATTTTATATTTACATTCGGTATTGAGAAATGTCAAAAAAAATTTAAAAAAAGAAGATAGAAGGGAGGAATAAAAAATACTAAACATGAAGCAAAAGATTTATGTATGGACACTGCTGCAGTTTCAAAAGAGAATTCAAAAAACTTTTGCAGCAAAAACTCAACAGTATGGACGGGGACTAAAAAGCGTAAATTTCATGTGTGAATTATTTTTATAAGCGGTTGCAACTTGCAGCACACGTCGCTTTTTTAGAAAATTATTTTGTAGGCAAAACTATAAATATAATTGAATTAAAGGATAAAAAATAATAATGAATTAATGCTAACACCAGCGCAAAAAAATATTGAACATTTGAAAGTGAAGAAGCTCTGAAGATAACAATCAGGGTTGCCAGAAGAGACAGAAGAAAAGTGCTAAAGTCTGCCACATTTTAAAAAACGTGCTGGTTTTTGCAACATTGTTTTCATTATTATAAAAAAAACAATTTACATTTCAAATATTTGTACATATTTATAGAAATTTTTATCATTTGGGAAATTTGAACCAGTTTGCTCTCATATTTTACACATATATAATCAAAAATTACTTTTGTAGTAAACATTTTTTTATATAAAATCAATTTTGTTTAATAAGAACACCAATTTTAGTGATATACATACATATGAATACATGTTTTTACAAGCAAAAAAATAAATATATTTTAAATTAACTTATTGAGAGAATTCAAAAATTCAACCTCGTTATTTTCATCATCTTCATATACCAATTATTTTGGTACTTTCCAGATGAGAGTGGCAGCAAACGTTGTCATATTTTAAACACCCTCTTAAACGTATAACTACACAACAGTTCTGTGTTCATTCTAGTTCTGAGTTTGCATTCACTTCGGTCCAATTAACTGTATAAACGCTAGCTACACTTCTGAAGGTATGTACATACGATTGTCATTTACTACAATATTGACAGAAAAATTGCTACAAAATGTGGAACAACAAAGCGTGAATACACAATTTTTGTGTGGCAACATCGTCACAAAATGTATTGTCGGTGCATTGTATGCCAATAATATTGTCATGATTCTGACAATCGTGAGAACACCCTTGATTTCCATTGACACACTATTTGCAGTCATTTGTTATTGTCGCATGTGCTTCATTTAGTGTACCGTACAATAAAACCATTGGCAGATAAATATTTCTGTTGGCAATGCTGCCCATAAATATTTAGATACAATGTTAAAAGTTGGAAATGGCAACGTTTGCCATTTAATAATCTGACAACCGTGTGAACAGACAATTATTATTGGCAGAAAAATATATTGTCGCAGAACTGTGTGCCAATGAAATTGTATGGTTTTCTTTCAATAGTGTGAACAGACAAATTACCAGATGGTAATAATTTTTTTTCATTGTGAGTGCATTGCCACCATATTGCCGTATCCTACAATATTGTACAATCTGACAATCGTGTGAACAAAGCTTTATTCATCTAACTTGAACCAGTTTATTTGCAATAGAACGCATGCATAACTAATTCTTTTGTTTGTTATCTTTTGTTGCTGGACATATAATAAAGAGATATGAGTTGGTGTAATTTTTACAATGCTATTATGTGTGCATAATTTTCTCTGCCTGAGTTACAAACTATTCCATGTAATTTTGACTTTCTGTATGTTATCGATCACAGCCTATTTAATATTGAAAAATTTCAACTAATTGCATAAACTGAGTTTCGAAATAAGGCACTGCATACATACATATGTATGTATTTGACAAATGGAGTACTTACATTTTATTTACTTGTTAAAATCATGTCACAATCAATATTCTGAACGACAATTTTGTCACTTTGGACAGCCAAATACGTCAAAGATGGTACCGTTTTAACGGCTCGTTTGTAACAGATTTACAAAAAGTTGGCGACAGCGTCTAACACAAGTAAGGTATTTAAATGGACAAACGTGTATTCTTTTTTAACCTAATCATTATTATCCTTATCGTTGTTCCAATTATTAGCTGTTCTTGTCTCATAAACTATTTATTCATACACATTTAATTTTTAATACCTGAACTTTATGTGAGAATATATGATTAATTAAAACTAACCTCAATTTTTGTAAATTTTACATTCTCTTTTCAGCTAATCACAATTAATAATGACAAATATTATTAAAGATAAAACATCTACAATAAATAAGTCGTTTGCTCTTGGTTTTAGTTGAAAAAAACAATAGCATAAATTTCGCAAATTAATAGAGAATTATTAGTAGTAAATACGGGAACTTCAATAGTTTTTCTATTAAACAATAAAAATTATAAACAATTTCTTTATAAACAATTATTGCAAAATTATGTAAAATTAATAATGTAACGGACAAATGAATATCAAAACCGGAAAATTTATTTAAAAAAATGGACTTTCTCCCATAATTGAAAAGAAAATTCAAACAAATAAAAGTACACACTCACACTTACGTTTGAAAACCCGCGAACAGGATAGAAACACTTATAAATTAAAACAAAACACAAGGACTTTAACTAAAAAGGAAACAATTTCTTAAAAAAAATTAAATCTTATATTTTAATTTAAAATTATTGAAACAAATTAATAAGAAGTTAACAAAAACGCATAGCAAATGTTTTTACTTCTTGTATCTCTACGAAACTCCTAAATAAACAAGTTGGGTTATCTTAACCTAATCATAATTAAAAGATATTCATAAAAAAAAATATTGAATTTTTTTCTTTTTATATTAATTTAATTTTTATTATCTTTAAAAATCCTTTATATTATAAATACAACATTATAATTATGCATAATAGTATATACATACATACATACTATATATTTTTAATTTTAGCATACAATTTCATTTTTAACAGTTTATAAATTATTAATCAAATTTATATAAAAGAAACAAAATTAAACGTAAATGAAATATTTAATTTTTTTTTAAGAAGAAAAAAACATGAAAACGTACCAGGAATGAAAAAAAAATTAAGCGGGACAGAGACAAATATATATGTATATATATAAATGTGACAACGAGATTTTTCTAAAATAATATAATATATACATAGCATTTCAACAGACCTAGGCCTATGGGGTCATAGCCGGAATTGGTCTCATCAACTAAATTTACAACTATTCAGCTATTTGTAAGTCAATTCAGCCGACAAATAAAATTAACTACATAAGTGCGTTTATTTCTTTAAAAATATTCGGCAAACAAATTTCGTATTAAGAAAATATTAAAAGCAAACTTTGCTTCCACTTCTCACACAAATAAAAAGAAAAGCTTTCTTTATGATAATGAAAATTCTAATAAAGAAACAAAACACTATTCAGCTAATAAATTTAATTGGAAACTTGTCTGTAAAGCAAAAATGCAACATATAAACAAACCTAATAACGACGTTCTACAAATTTCTGTTATTAACAGCCAACAACTTTCGTTTAAGAAAATTAAAATAGGCTCTGCTATAGTCGAATTAACTTTTATACTTAAAAAATGTCGTAATTTTAGACATTCCGATTATATTTATTAAGCAAATTGAATTAATTAAAAGAAATTATATTCTTTTTTTTGTATAAACTCAACTGTTAGTTCAGCATTCATATAATTTTGGACTTTAAAAAATTTATCCAGCTGAATTAAAAGTTCTTGGAAAAATAATTCCTTTTCATAAATTTACTCTTAGCAGATAGTTATTTTTTTGTTAAAAAGTGGACTGCTATTTCCAGATTCGTAAGGTAAAATTTTTGATTTTATAAATTCACATACCTAAATTAGCACTTCATTGTAGCGTAGTGATCACTTTAGGATTTATATTTCAAAATATTAATTTAAAATTGTTTATGCTGAATACAAGTTTTATTATGTAAATGGCGCAAATTTGTTATATATATAAATATGTATGCATGTACATACATACCTATGTATGTTTATTGTAAAGAGCTTTAAAATGAAATATTAAATATATTTGCCTCATGTTGAAGAGTGTCAAACTAAATATGTACTTACATATACATATATGCGAAAAGTGTTAGTTGTCACTTATAAAATAAAATCTATAAAACTCGGACTGTCCAACACGACTGAGATTTAAGTAGACTATATATAACAAAGCAAAAAGTATTGATTTTGTAAAATTTAATGGTTATTCTAAACAACTAATTATGGATCTGCCCACGGATAACAAAAAAATTAAAGTTTAACAGGTTTTCAAGCCGACATGAAATACCAGTTATTTGGGCAAAACAATTTTGTTAAATGAAATATCGTAGAACTCATTTTCACTTTATAGTTGCCAAAACTATAACCCTACCAGAACTACACAAAAATATGAGAGAATTTTTATAACTTAAAATTTGAGTAACTAAGGTTATGAAAACAATTATGAAAAATTATATATATTAAATGAATAATCCCTTTAATATATTATAAGAAAATGTTATAAACAAATTCAGCATTAACTAAAAAAACAAGCTTATCACTGATATTTAAACATTAATTCATTGAAAAGAAATTATTCGAAAAATAAATACATGAAAATACAAATTCAATGTTTTATATAAAAATAAATTCTTAAATGTTTCTTACAATTAAAAAAAAAAATTAACGAAAGTTATATAAAAATAAAAGAATATTGATTTAAATTAAAAAAATTGTTCAGCCTGGAAGGCAGAATTTTATTTAAAATGAATGTACCGTGAGCTAAAATATTTTAAAGCTAAAAGTACAATTTAAACGGTCAGCGGAAATAAAATATAAAACCCTTTTTTTGTTCTCCAACTATTTGTTGCTTTCAATTGTTGGATTTGCAGTACTTTGAAAAAAATATAAAAATATCAAACAGGAAATTTCCGATCTTTGCCGTCTTTTTTAACTACGAGAATTAAAGGATACTTTTAATATATACAGGTAAATTTTTTTTTAACCCACTGTCCCGCAGCCTGCCAAATGTTTTCGATACATTCTACGTTTTCCTATTGAATTTAAGTAGCATTTCAACAGTATGTATGCGAGAAAAGTATTCTTTAAAATATATAATTATAAAATCTCTTAATGGAAGATGATCGTCAAAGTGATATTTAACACTCACCCTTATCACTTTGACGCTCTTCTTCAACGAAATTTCCTTTGTGAGCTCATTTGAAAATAAAATTTTTTCCACAGTTTATTTAATTGTTTTATTTTTTATTTATTATTTTTTTTTATATGTATTTTAAATAAAAATCTATAAAAAAGTAATTCATCTTTATATTAAAAACAAATTGTATGTATATCAAAAATCATTTAAACAAATTTTACATTCATATATTTAAATAAAAATAAATTTTTTTAATTTTTTAGCTGCTGCAATATTCTCTATATATAAATAAAAAAAAATTATGCTATTATAGTAAATGAAAACAAATAAAAACGTTTTTATATAAAAAAAATTATAAATTTATAAAAAAAAATCTTTTAATTTTCTTTGCATATTAAAAAAAAAACAATTAAAAAATGCATTAAAACCATAAACAAAATTTCTCCATTATAGAAACGTGAAAATAAAACAAATAAATAATATAATAATTATATATAACAAACAAGAAAATGGTAAAAGATATTAAATTTAAAAATATGAAAAAACCACAAAAAAGTGAAAATATACTTACATTCTACCCCAAGAATAAAAAAACAAAAAAAAAACTAGAAACTTGTCGTTTTATTTCAGAAAAAATACTTTTGAAGTAGACCTCTAATGAATCTAAAGGAATTTCATTCTTTGTATTGTGAAAATTCTTTGCATTTATGAACAAATTAATTAGGCTTATTCCCGTTGGCGTTGCAATTTAAAAACGAAATAACGAGAATTTTGTTTTATTTTAGCAACAGAAAAAAATTTAAAGTACGATATGTACGTATGTATAAGCTAAAAACATAAATTGACATCTTTTGGGTGTCAAAGTGGTTAAAATAATAAATACATTCTAAATATGATTAAATAAAATCCTTAAAATCAATTTTACATTACTCGATTTTCCATTTTGGCATACTGTTAATAAGCTACGGCAGGTGTCTAATAAGATTTTATACAAGTTTTTTTTTTTTTTAAATCCTAGGATGTTCTTTATTTTGAAAAGAGTGCTTAGAAATCCTTTCCTTTGGTCTCGCCAAAGATTTTCAATAGCGTCCGGGTATTGACCCAGCAGCATTGCAGCATTCTTTCACATAGCTTGATGTGTGCTTCGGGTCGCTATCCGGCTGAAAGACCCATCGAAGCGTAATTTTTTCTTTAGCATATGACATTATGTTCTGCAGTATTTTTTTCTTGGACCGGCACTCAGGGGAGACCGCTATACATGCGGTGCATTGCGTCGGAATTAGGAAATAACGTTTAGGGAGAAAGCGTAGCGGGAGTAGTATTTCACAATCGATTTGAATTTTCGCACGTTAAAAGTGATCTCTGGAAAGACCTCTGCGGGTAGTCCATTCCACATACGTGCCGTTCGGCTAAAAAACGAATTTTCTCTGTAATGCGTAGTGCGAGTCGCCGCGAAATCGACCACAAATGGATGCTCTCTTAATGATGATCGGGTCGTGCGCGGGAATGACCGGGTTTCGGCAACAAGTTTCCTGATTTCATTAGAACACATCCCATTATAGTAACGATAGAACAACGAAACGCACCCCACGTTGCGACGATGCTCAATAGTGTTGGCTAATCTAATATCTCCAATGAGTTTCTTCGCCCTTTCTTGTACATGGTCGAGTAACTTCAAAGTAGTCTTTGGAGCACATGAGAGTTGTATTCCATTTTCGGTTGGATGTAGGCGGTATAAATAGTAAGGAGATCAGATGGGGTGGAGTATGTCTTAGACCGTCTTAAAAAGCCGAGGCACTTGAATGCTTCCTTTGAGACCTGAAAAATGTTCTAGTCCATCGGACATCACACTGGATTTTCATGCCAAGAACATCAAGAACTTCTGATTCCTCAATGTTTATGCCGCCCATAATTACAGATGAGGCAGCGTGATCGTGCATACGGCGGGTGGGTAAGCATGCAGCATTGGGTCTTGTGGGCATTGAAATCGACCTTGTTCGCGTGACCCCATTCCGATATTCTCGTGATGTCATAGTTGATGTCGGCCTACGATCAAATGAATATGAATGGAAGATACTGCCGTCATCTGCAAAAGAGTGAATACGGTTAGAAGTTTGACATATCGGGTTTTTCAACAGGCACGCTACAAAAGCAGAGCGACAAGGACAGCAAACGATGCCATATTTCTTGCCGCTCTTTCGACATTTCTCTTCAGTAAGGTTTGCCATTTCATGATGGAAAGATATACGAGCCAACAACGAGTCGAAATTATTAAAATTTACTACCGAAATTCGGAGTCAGTGGCCTCAACGTTAAGAGCGCTACGTCCAATGTATGGTCGTATTAATCGTCCTAGCAGATCAACAATTGAGCGTCTAGTGGAAAAATTTTAATCTATAGGCACAGTACAAAATGTTCCCGTGCCAGTGAGACAAAGAAGTGTCCGTAGTGTCGAGAATATTGCTGCCGCTGAGGCTTCAGTTGAAGAAAGCCCAAATGTGTTTCTCACACGTCGTTCTCAAGCGTTGGGCATCTCTGTGACGTCGTTGTGGCGAATTTTGTGAAAAGATCTTGGCCTACATCCTTACAAGATCAAATTGACGCAAGAACTGAAGCCGCTTGACCACCAGAAGCTTCGTATGTTCGTAAATTGGGCTGAGCAACAACTTGAAAATGATTCGGATTTTCATCGAAAAATCATCTTCAGCGATGAGGCTCATTTCTGGCTGAATGGCTTCGTCAATAAACAAAATATGCGTTATTGGTCAGGCAGCAATCCACACGTACTCCATGAGTCATCATTGCATCCCGAAAAAATTACGGTTTGGTGTGGTTTATGGGCCGGCGGAGTCATTGGGCCGTACTTCTTCCATGATGATCAAGACCGGCACGTTACTGTGAATGGGAATCGATACCGTTCAATGATAACCGAATATTTTTGGCCCCAATTGGATGATATGGACTTGGAGGACATGTGGTTCCAACAGGACGGCGTCACAAGCCACACAGCGAATGTCACAATCAATTTATTGGAAACCAAGTTTGGAGAACGTGTTATCTCACGAAATGTCCAGTCAATTGGCCGCTTCGGTCGTGCGATTTGACGCCGTTAGACTATTTCCTGTGGGGCTACGTCAAGTCTATGGTCTATGCCGACAAGCCAGCGACGATTGATGAACTTCGTACGAATATCGAACGTGAAATTGCAGCAGTATCGGCCGATTTATGCTTGAAAACCGTCGAAAATTGGGTTCAGCGTCTGGACTTCTGCAAGCGTGCCCGTGGTGGCCATGCAAAAGAAATCGAGTTCCATACATAATGGCATCGAACGTACTTTCACAGGAATAAAGAATTTCATTGATATCCAAAACCGTTTTTGTTTTATTTAAAAAAACTTTTGTAGCGCTCTTATTGAAAAACGCTTTAGAAGGTCATTAAGAAAGATAAGAAATAGGGTAGGAGAAAGAATGGAGCCTTGCTTTACCCCCGAATTAATCTTGAACTCGTTAGATGAGATCCCGTCTATAACAACTCTTATAGCGCTATCCCTGAGGAAGCTCGATATAAATCGAGAGAAGATATCACCGTCACCAAAAGCAATAAGTTTGGACAAGACTGCTCCGTGCCACACTGTCAAATGCTTTGCAAATATCTAGAGCCACTACCTTACTTTCGCCAAAATGATGAATGGAGCGACACCATTTTTCCGAGAGGAAGGCCAATAAGTCTCCCGTGGAACGTCTACGGAAGCCATATTGCGGGTTGTTAAGTAAGGAGACATGTTTGTGTTGAGGTGCGCTAAAACTCTTTTAACTGCACGAGCTCCAAAGTATATCCTTGGCGGGTAGTGATTGATTGCTTTCCGCCAAGTGAGAATTTTTTGCTTCTTCAACCGGTCAGTGAATATTTCGTCATCTTTTAGAAGTGGGGGAATAGAAGAACTAGCATTTTCCTCTACTCTTTTAACGAATGACCAAAAGCTTTTACTACCCCGTGGCGATGTAAGAACTTTAGCGCGAAGACGCTGCTGGTACAAAGCTTTTTCGCGTCTTAACACTTTGGCCCATGAAGATCTCGCCTTTTTGCGCATTGAATCAGTATCTGCATTTTTGTTATTGCGCCAAATACTAAATGCTCCCTCTGTGGATCTGACTGCAAGTCTGCAAGTGTGATTAAACCATGACTTTGGTCTAGGGTTAATCGAAAATTCCTTCGATGGTATGTTTTCATACCAAGCAATATTATGTTTACAACCATTTTTGCCATAGCATTGACGTTATTGCCAAGAAAGCAAAGCTTCCCATAGAAATGCCGGAAGAAATCGTTGAGCTCAGACCAACGTGCCTTTTCATAGATGTATTTTAAACGTTTCGTGGATGGCCGTGAAACGTTTCGATGTTCCGCAATCGAAAAGCAGGCAGAAATGGTGCTATGATCCGAATTTCCGAAAGGTGCGCTAATATTCATTACATACTTGTCGGGTGTGAAGTGAGAAAAAGGTCGAGGGTGTTTTGTTGGTGCCCGTCAATACACGAAATATGTGTTGGTTCATTCACTAATTGCGCAAGGTGATTGTGCGCTGGGAATAGCTCAACATATTGGCCTTCTGGAGTTGTATGGCTCGAATGGCGGAGCCACGATAAATTATGGACATTGAAATCACCAGCAAAAACGATTTCACTGTTCGGGTACTTTTCGAGGATCTCCGATATAGTGTCGGAAAGGGCATCGAAGTTGTATATAGTTTTCTCCCTTTCCGTATTTGGGCTTCTGTAAAGAAACCCGAAATGTAAAAGATGTGCCCTGATTTTGAATTTAACCCAAAGACAGCTAAATTCGGGATCATGCGTGCCTAAAGATTGCTGGCACTGGTACAAAAGTTCATTGCGCATATAAATGGCAAAACCCCTATGAAGAATAAAGAGGGATAGGAGGTGATACCCAGGTATGTGAAAATCCTGTGTATGAGCATTAGGATGGCAATTAACTATATGGGAAAATTTTTTTGAAGGAATCTGTTTCGCGCCAACCCCCAGATTCGTGCGAATGGCTAAAAAAATAGTCCCTTGAAAATTTGAGCTCAATCGAATGAGGGGATAGGGTGCCCATGACCCCCCAAAATTTGCAAAATACCTAATTTTTGACTTTGATTGTGAATAACTTCGTTAATATTTATTTTACAAAAAAAAATTGTTAGTAGAAGTTATAGATCAAACTCAAAGGAACAACTTTTGCTCATAAATTTTTTTTGTATCTAATATCTACTGAATTAAAAAAAAAATAAACGAAAAACCATGGTTTTATTCATATGTTTCATTTACTTAAGTATAGGCGTTACATGAAAAAAAAATTGATACGTTGATATTTGAATTTTATTTGTGGCAAGTATTTTTTTTCGTTTTCTTTTTTTTAATATTACCGTAAGTTTATTTTCTATATTCTTCTCATTTTATTTGTAGCAAGTATTGTTGTTTTTTTAATATTACCGTTAGTTTACTCAGAATTTGACGTATTCTGACCATTATCTTTATACACAACTCGACTTTAATGTTTTGATTTTATTTGCATTAAGTATTTCAAACTAGACTCATGCGAGTGAATTAATAAAGTAATAATAAGATGTCTATTAAATTACGCGATAACATTTATTTGGTTGGTTGTTATTCTAATAATTCTGTGGCAAAAAATTACCATCTAATAGGGAAGTGATGAAAGTTTTTTTTATTAGTTAAATTTACGCGAGAGTTCTAAAATAACCGTAAAAGATGTTATAACGTTCTGGGAAAAAGCCAGAATTCCATTTAAAGAACCAAAGCACTGTATAACCAAATTAGAAAAACTATACAGAGAGTGGAGATTATTGCAAAAACATTGCAAACAAAAAAGTGAAAATCAAAAAAAGAAAGAAGAAGAATTTTTTAAAAAATTAGATGCTTTGTTTGATATAGCACACGAGAATGCACTAGAAATGATAAACATTGAAGAAGATAAGAAATTTTTGATAAATCAACGAAAGGAAGGAAGACCCGGCTTTATGTATGGTATAGATTATAAATTAGCACGAAAAGAACGTAGAAATGAACAACGAAACGAAATAGAATTACAAAGAAAGGAGCGCAACACGTGTGAAGCAAAACAAATGGGTAAACAATTGGAGTAACGGTTATATCTTTTTAGGAAATTAATTAACATTTCTGTATTATTTTTACTAGAAAGTGTGCCATTATCTTTTTCGTCAGACAGTGAAAGATTATTCACTGCAGATCAGGAGAATAATTATGAACATTTTCCTCAAAAGAAAACTAGAGGAAAAGTGGTAGTAATAACAGAAAAACTTGCAGCTGCCCTGGATTCTTGCAAAATAAGTGATCGAAACGCAGTTCATATCATTGCCGCAACAGCTGAATCGTTGGGTTATGAGATTGCAAATATTATTTTGAACAAAGAATCCGTACGTATTGCTAGACAAAAACTACGTTCAGAAAGAGTAGCTGAGTTGAAAAATAAATTTAATGCCAAAGATTTAGATGCAGTTTGTCTCCATTGGGACGGAAAATTACTGTCTGCCTTAGAAGGAAAGAAAAAAGTCGACCGTCTTCCAATTCTTATATCAAACGGAAGCGTTGAGCAGCTGCTGGAAGTACCTGCTTTGGAGAGTGGTACTGGAAGAGCACAAGCACTGGCTATTTGCAAATCGCTTTTTGAATGGGGTCTACAAGATTATGTAAAAGCTTTGGTTTTTGATACGACAGCAGTTCATACTGGACGATTCAATGGAACTTGTTCCATAATTGAAAATACACTAGAGAGGGATCTGTTGTATTTTGCTTGTAGGCATCACATCTTTGAACTTATTCTTAAAAGCGTTTTTGATATTAAATTTTGCAAGTCAGATTGTCCTAATGTTCAAATATTTCAACGATCATTATGCATTGATAATTTCAGGATCGGTATCGAAAATGAGAAAGTTAAAAATGCTATTAGTTTATGTGATGTAGAGCGAATTACAAATTTTCTTAATAATGTTCTTCAGGAAAAACAACCGCGAGATGACTATAAGGAATTTATCGAATTTGCTCTAATATTTCTCGGAAAAACACCAATACGATCAGGAATAAAATTTCGAGCTCCAGGCGCTATGCATCACGCAAGATGGATGTCAAAGGCAATATACACCTTAAAAATATTTTTATTTAGAGACGAGTTCGATTTAACAGAGGTTGAACTAAATGCTCTTTGAGATATTTATATTTTTATTGTCAAAGTGTACGTTGAAGGTTGGTTTTGCGCTCCATCACCTATAAAAGCTCCGCATCACGATTTTATGCTTCTTACAGTATTCAGTCAATATCGAAGTGTTGAAAGTGAAATTGCTACCGTAGCTTTGGAAAAATTTTGCAGTCACCCACCTGTGGTATTTTGGCACAGAAAATGTTGCTTTGGCATTTTTTGATGAAAATGTACCAATCGAAACCAAAAAAAAAATGGTAAAAGCTTTGAAGAATGAATCTGATGTAAACAGCAAAAAGGGCTTAATAGACACTCTGAACGTAGCTGATGTTATCAAAAATGGTATTGCGCAGTTTGTGAATACAAAAACTAAAACATTTTTTAAGCGTTTTGATTTGTGTGAAGAGTTTTTAAAAACAACCCCCACAAAGTGGCCGAGTAACAAAAAGTTTATCGAAGCTAAAAAAACTCTTTCAGACTTAAAAGTAGTGAACGATACCGCTGAGAGGGGAGTCAAATTAATCCAGGATTATAATAATATTTTATCAAGAAGCGAAGAACAAAAACAATATATTTTACAAATTGTGAAGGATTACCGTTTACGTTTTCCAAATTGCAATAAAGAAACTCTTTTTTAACTATAAAAATTCCAAAAACCAAAGCCATAACGAAAAAAAATACTTGCCACAAATAAAATTCAAATATCAACGTATCAATTTTTTTCTCATGTAACGCCTATACTTAAGTAAATGAAATCACCATATAAACATATAAATAAAACCATGGTTTTTCGTTTATTTTTTTTTTAATTCAGTAGATATTAGAGATACAAAAAAAAATTTATGAGCAAAAGTTGTTCCTTTGAGTTTGATCTATAACTTTTACTAACAATTTTTTTTTGTAAAATAAATATTAACGAAGTTATTCACAATCAAAGTCAAAAATTAGGTATTTTGCAAATTTTGGGGGGGTCATGGGCACCCTATCCCCTCATCCGATTGAGCTCAAATTTTCAAGGGACTATTTTTTTAGCCATTCGCACGAATCTGGGGGTTGGCGTGAAACAGATTCCAACTTTGAAAAATAACTGGCAGCCTAATGAGCATCCTCAGACACCTGGGTTTCACTTAAGGCGAAAACATCCGGCCGATGGAGACAAACGTGGGCATATACAGAGAAAAAATTTGCCCTTAAACCATGTATGTTGGAGAAGTCAATTTTGAAACGGCCTGTCATAGTTTACGCAAGAAAAATCAAATCAATTGTCTATTTTTTATATTGTTGACACCAATGAACTAGTTGCCGCCTGAGAGATTGCTCAGTGATCAGTGCTACGCCTTCATCACCAAACAGTCCATCAGCAACTATCCCACTGGTATCCCCAATATAAAAAATTTATATTTTACTTTTGATAGGTATATGCAGGAGTTTTTAGCACAATGACGCGAAAAAGATGTCCATAATTTATCGTGGCTCCACCATTCGACTCCAGAAGGCCAATATGTTGAGCTATTCGCAGCGCATAACCACCTTGCGCAATTAGTGAATGAACCAACACATATTCCGTGTGTTGACGGGCACCAACACAACACCCTCGACCTTTTTCTCACTTCACACCATGACAAGTATGAAATGAACACTAGCGCACCTCTCGGAAATTCGGATCATTGCACCATTTCTGCCTCCTTTTCGTTTGCGGAACTTCTTAACGTTTCACGGCCAGCTACGAAACGTTTAAAATATATTTTTGAAAAGGCACGTTGGGCTGAGCTCAACGATTTCTTTCGGCATTTCAATTGGAAGCTCTGCTTCCTTGACAATGGCGTCAATGCCATGGTTGAAAATATAATATTGCTCGGTATGAAAATTTTCATACCATCGAAGCAAATTTCGATTAAACCCAGACCGAAGTCATGGTTTAATCAGACGTGCGGACTTGCTGTCAGATCCAGAGAGGAAGCATTTAGTATCTCGCGGAATGACAAAAACACGGATACTGATGCGATGCGGAAAAGGGCGAGATCTTCGTGTGCCAAAGTGCTAGAAGTGAAAAAGCTTTGTACGAGCAGCGTATTCGCACCAAAGTTCTTATTGCCCAACGGTGCAGTAAAAGCTTTTAGTTTTTCGTAAAAAGAGTGAAGGAAAATGCTTGTTCTTCTATTCCGGCTCTTTTGAAGGATGATGAAATATTCACTGACTCGGTGAAAAAGCTAACCTCCTAGCTGAAATGAAATCTCACCTGCCGGAAAGCAATCAACCACTGCCCGCACCTGAGCGTGTATCCGTAACTATGCGAAAGATATACTTTCGAGCTCGTGCAGTTAAAAGGGTTCTAACGAACCTCAACATAAACAAGTCTCATGAGCCGGATGGAATTCCTGCGCTGGTCCTGAAGCAGTGTTCTTCCACGTTATCACTTCCTTTGGCAATCCTTTTCAGCACTCTGTACTATACAGGTCAATTCCCATCGTGCTGGAAGATTGCAAATGTAACGCCGATCCCAAAAATGGGTGAGGCAAGCAAACCTGAAAATACCGCCCAATCGCTATCTGTTCCGCGATTTCCAAAGTGATGAAAAGTATGGTGAACTTTCACCTAATGAAATATTTAGAGTCCAACAATTTACTAAACGACCGTCAATACGGCTTCCGTCGAGGGCGCTCTACGGGCGACTTATTAGCCTTCCTCTCGGAAGTGCTGATGGCGAGTAGTCAGCGTGTTGGCTCTGCAACCAGAAAGACCCAGGTTCGATTCCCAGCCGGGTCAAATCAGAAAAAAAAAATTTCTGAGTTTTCTGTGCTACAGCACCCTCCTTCGTCGGTATTTGAGCAATAAAACGTCGGCGAAGTAAAATAATAAATAAAATGGCTCCATTAGCTTAAAAATAATGCATCAAAAAACATCAGAGACGCCGCAACTTTGCTTTATAATTTACACGCAACTGCAGAGTTGTGCAAGAATTAAGCTCTATCTTCTTACCACTTTCACCACCTGTCTATTTCTTCCCTATCCTTCTCTCTAGTTCCAGTGCAATGCATTGCATATGTAGGGGATAGCCCCTGAGCACTGGTCCAAGATAAAAAAAAAAAAAAAAAAAAAAAAAAAATGGTGTAATTCTATTCACCAGTTTGGCGAAAGTAAAGTCGTGGCTCTGGATATTTCTAAAGCATTTGATAGAGTTTGTCATGGGGCTCTTCTGTCCAAATTTATTGATTTTGATGTCGGTGATATCTTCTCTCGATTTATATCGAGTTTTCTCTAGGATCGCGCTATAAGAGTTGTTAAAGACGGGATGTCATCTAACGAGTACAAGATAAATTCAGGGGTACCGCAAGGCTCCGCTCTTTCTCCTACCCTATTTCTAGTCTTTCTTAATGACCTCCTATGTCAAACTTCCAACCCTATCCACTCTTTCGCAGATGACAGCAGCCTTTCTCACTCATATTCATTCAGTCGTAGACCAACATCGACTATGATCACTTCGCTGAGGCAGAATATGAGTGACTCATTGAATTGTGACCTCATGAAAATATCGCAATGGGATCAGGCAAACAGGGTCGATTTCAATGCTCAAAAGACCCAATGCAGCATGCTTACACATCGATGCATGCCCGATGACGCTGCGTCATCTGTAATTATGGGCGGTATAAGCATCGAGGAATCAGAAGCTTTTGATGTTCTTGGCATGAAAATTCAGTGCGATGTTCGATGGACTGAGCACATTTTTCAGGTCTCAAAAGAAGCATTCAAGTGCCTGGGTTTTTTAAGACGGTGCAAGACATACTTCATCCCATCTGATCTCCTCACTATTTATACCGCCTACATCCGACCGAAAATGGAATACAACTCTCATGTTTGGGCCGGTGCTTCAAAAACTATTTTGAAGTTACTCGACCGGGTCCAGGAGAGAGCAAAAAAACTCATAGGAGACAGTAGGGTAGCCAACTCTATTAACTCTCTTGAGCATCGTCGCAACGTGGGGTGCGTTTCGTTGTTCTATCGTTACTATAATGGGATGTGTTCTGATGATGTCAGCGATTGCGATTACACCCGTAATTTTGCGAAAAATTATGGAAAATATGCAAAAAAGAGCAGTGTGCGAAGCAGAAAATGCACATCACTTATAGAATATCATTTTTCAAAGCTAATTACAAAAAATTCCCCAATAATATACTGTATTTAAAAAAAAAAATTATAATAATCGCATAAATAAAAAAGTTATAAACCATTTAAACCATATAGCTCATTCTGCGCCACCCTGTAATATACATACATTAAAAGAAGTAGCTATAGTATATATGTATATTAAATTTTTATTACAATATCGAGCCTTTGGTGTAATACCGTCGTAATTGAAAAAATCATGAACTGCGAAAAATGCATTTGAAGTTTTGAGCCATCTTTTTGATAGTATTTTTGTTTACTAAAGTTATTTTTTTTACAAATTTTTAATGTTTTATAATGTTTTCTGTTTGTAAATTTCTTGTCATAAAGGAAATATTTCATTTTTGCAAATAAATATTGTTGGAAATAGCTGGAGGCAATAAAGACAGATAGATAGAACCATAATCTTTTTTCCTTTAGATATATATTTCCCCAAAGATCATTTCTGCATACCCAGCTCAAAAAATTTAAATTTTGAGTTACTGCGGTATTGCACCAAAGGCTCGATATGTTTGCTTTAATCAGAATCTGTTTCATTTTCTGAACCAAATGGGACTCTAGCATTGAAGCACCTGATAGAAACTTTGTAGAAAAAGAAGATATAATAGGATCTGAAGACAAGAGAAGATAGTAAAAAAGATCATGCATTGTTTTTTCACGGGACATTTTTCGAGTATGACTTTCTCGAATATATCTCAAGTCTTTGTTACGAGATTCCAGTGCATACTCGATAATATAGGCACCGTGTATGAGGATCTTGTGAACACTCGATGGCATGTAATGCATGAATACAACTGTATGTATAGCTTTGCAGTGCCTATTGAATAATTCCGAATTCGTTCACGTTTATAGCAAACCCACTCCTAAAGGCTTTCATTAGGTTCTAATTTTTCAATTGCATTTAAATTATTCATAATACTGGGCGCAGCTCCACAACTACCACAACGTTCAGGGGAGGATCCTGCGATCGTTGAGAATATTTTTCCATCTATCATTGTCAAATAAAAATTATGAAAGACATTAATTACTTTGTCTTCGTCACAGACTAGTGTTGTCTGTTTGAGTTTTTATCGCATATATTTTGTAGCTAGCAACCTGCTTTCTTTTTCAAATATAATTTTGATTGGCCTACAAAATCTTATAGAACGCCGTGGATTTTGCCAAATTAGTTTATTGTCGTCTTTTAGCTGAAGAAGAACCAAACAAATTGCAAAGAAATCTTCATCCGTTCTATCGGGATCGTCCTTATTGAACGATTGCTTATACAGCGAATTTCCACTGCTATCATCCCATCCCCATTTATATGGCAATATGAGTTCAGTAGATTTACATTGTTGCAAAACTTCTTTTTGCTGCTTCAAAAGCCTTTTTTCAGTGTAATCTACCAAACTTTGCAAAACTACTTCCCCCGATATTTTACAAATTGTGATACCATCAGTTGGATATCATTCCATTTTGTCAGCCAAAAGTTTATGATACGATGGGTATATATTAGCTAATGGTTTTTGGCTCCTGCTCCCAAGAGCATAAGTGTGCTTTGTATATCCACCATCGATATGCAAAACAAGCGCCTCCTCATTCGTGTACAATGTTGGCTCTTTAGGAGAAACGCTAATTTGTTTTAATGTTTAATACTCTTGAAGGAGAAGATAATATTTGCAGCATTTCTTTTTCCAGACTTGGAGAGGCTTGTTCCAGCAGCAAAAGTCAGTTCTTCTGTCGACCAATTCTCTACTAAAAGTGTAACGTTTTTCCGTTGCCTCTTACTTTTATCTAAAAATTCTTTAGAAGGTCTACCATAATTAGATGACGTAGATCGATACAGAGATCCTATACCACGAGATGTTGAAGAAACCTTAGGTGGAATAACAAAAGATCCATCTAGCCAAAATTTGTTTGCAATTTCGAACGGCAGTCTTGTTCGATTGGCTTGCGCCCACTTTTTATTCAAAATATATACAAACATTCGAGCAGATTACTTTATTCGTTTGCAATGGATATCGGTTTCGGTATATTGAAGCCCAATTTTAGCAAAAACATACGATACAACAGCATTAATTTAGCTTTTTTTTGTTGAACTGAAAACCAAATAAAACTCGTTTAGGCAAAAACCGGCAGCTAATTTTGGAACATTGACAAGATAAAGACGATTATTTCAAAAAGTAATAAACGGTGCGGAGGGAGAGTGGCGCAGTTGGAATTATCAATTGTGCGGATTTGTCAGTCACGATGTCGCAGTGGTCGAGTGAGCATCGGCGCGTTTGCTGTAGAGACATTTTTTAAGAGTAATGATTCTTACGTAATTGATCGTCGACAATTTTGTTCAAAGTTCGGTATTCGGCGAATAAGTGATGGACCGAGTGTAAATTTAATTCGTTCGTGGGTGCAGAGATTCCGTGTAACTGCTTCGGCTATGAACGACCCACTCCAGGGCCCAGTCGATCTTCAAGGACTCTCGAAAACATTGAACTGGTTGAAAGCAGTTTACGTGAAAATCCGCGACTTTCAATACGGAAAAGAGCAGCCTCACTAGGACTTCCAAGAGTGATAATTCATGACATTTTAAAAAAGCATCTGGATGACATACTCTTTAAAAAATAAAATCCGCATTTCCGTTATATCTTTCAATGCTCCTAATAAAACATTGTGTCAATTATTACGTTTTTTGTTTAAGTTTGAAAATATAAATCTGCTACCAGACACCCTGTACAATCGCACAGATGACGGCAACACAAAATTTATAGCTTAAGTCTGATAAATTCACATTTAAAATTCTTATAGAACTTGGAATTGAACAATAATTTCACATATAAAATCACATATAAACATAAAAATATATAAAACATCAAATATGAAATATGTACATACATATGTATGTATATAAACGGTAATATTTATTAATACTTCTTTATATTAGTAACACCAAAAAAGGATTTACAATCTTTTTTTTTATTATTTCACAATAACTTTACTTGCACTATGAAATATCACTTGAGCTGTTAATGCATAAGTACAAAAAAAAATTATTTGGAATTGAACCAAACAGCAAAGCTAATATTGTTTTTTTTAAAGAAAAACAAGTATGCCGTTATGCACAATGGACACTTGTGAGCATGTTATGGAACAAAATATAGGTTGAGGATTTGGACCACTGTGCTGCTTCTGCCATTTTTTCTGGCTTAAGAGCATTTTGAACAAAAAACAATGACCCCTCTAAATTTTAGCTATTGATCTCAAAGATTTTCCTTTGCTTTTTAGTTTTAACATATTCTCTCTTCTTTTGAACAATGTTTATTTCGACCCTTCTATCAAAGCAATGTTAATTCGTGTTCATTAATCTGAACAGTATACTAAATAAACTAACAAAAAAGAGCAAAATATTGCGAAGTGTAAAATGTATTTATTATTTATCTAACCTAAATACGCGTTTTAATGAAAAATAAGCACAGTTTGACAAAAATAACAGGCTTTTACGAATGTTTAATGTTTTTTTTCTTTTTTTTTTTTATCTTGGACCAGTGCTCAGGGGCTATCCCCTACATATGCAATGCATTGCACTGGAACTAGAGAGAAGGATAGGGAAGAAACAGACAGGTGGTGAAAGTGGTAGAAAGATAGAGCTTAATTCTTGCACAACTCTGCAGTTGCCTGTAAATTATAAAGCAAAGTTGCGGCGTCTCTGATGTTTTTTGACGCATTATTTTTAAGCTAATGGAGCCATTTTATTTATTATTTTACTTCGCCGACGTGTTATTGCTCAAATACCGACGAAGGAGGGTGCTGTAGCACAGAAAAATCAGAAAAAACTTTTTTCTGATTTGACCCGGTTGGGAATCGAACCTGGGTCTTTCTGGTTACAGAGCCAACACGCTGACTACTCGCCATCAGCACCCCCAATTGAATTTGAATTAGTTCTGACATATTAGATATTTAAATTTATAAACGTTTCCATATCAAATTTGAAAAAATAAAGCAGCAAGTAAGCGGAGAATAATTTAATGGCTATGTACTTATTTTTTTGACCATCCACATTCTCCATTTCGAAACGAAGATAGTAACGACATGCAGAGATTTGTTCGCTATCATTCTTTTTAATTAACATTTTTATTGAAGGTAACTAAGAAAGGAAATTTTAGTTTCCAAAAGGAAAAAATGCTGCATATGCCAAACTTTAAAATAGGGCATACATTTCCCTAAATTTCGATACATTTTGGTTTTGAAATATCAGTTAAAACTAAATACAGATTTTCGCATATTGCATTTAAGTTTTGCACGGATAATCCAGGATATATGGAAATGTAGTTTTATTGAGTCTGAATGTGTTCACAAATCTTAAGAAAAATTAATTTATAATATATTCTTTATCTATGTTTGTATGTGTTTTAGCTGATTATGTACATTTCATTTGGTGCTAACACCAAAATCCTCAGTACACATTTAAACAAATTTTTTAAAAAAATCCGTATGTGTACGCAAGAACTCCCAAAAAATCTTTGAGAATTCCGAAATATACAAACAAAATAAATCAAATAGCTTATTACAAAATGTTTTTTATACAACAATCATTTCATCATTCGATTGAAATTTTAATGACAATTAATGTATCTAAAAGGCATTTGGTATTAGCAGCAAATGAAATGTACATATAGACCAGCTAAACCATATAACAAACATAGATAAATAACAGCAACTAATTTTGACTCACGTTGAATAAATAAAAAAAAATTATTTAATTTATTAAAATAACATTTCTTACATTGGATCATGAACGGCAAATATATTAATGTGTTGTCGCAACTTCTTCCGATGAATATTATTTCATCATCTTCACTTGAACTTGTAAAATAAAATTCAACAATTGAAATTTTTTCACTTTTCTTCCCAATCAACAAAAATACTAAAAAAAAATGCAATATTGCCAAAAATAACAATAGAGCTTCATTAAAAGAGAAAAAAATAACGGGGAAAAATTTCTGGTATTCTATTTATAGAAAATAAATACATAAATAAAAAGCTCATAATTTATATCTCCTGATAACCACACACACTGGACAAAACACGAAGAACGCTGATGATGGAAATGTAGCAGATTTCGAAAAAAAAATTTTGGTCCATTCTGCTAGTGTTTGTCAGTGTAATTTACAATTTCGTTATTGTTTCTTAGTAACTATCACACGCAATTTTGACTGCCTGATGTTGTCGATCACAGCCTATTTAAAATTGAAAAATTTTAACTAATTCCATAAACTGAGTTTCGAAATAAGGCACTGCATGTATGTATCTAACAATTTATATTCAAACAAAATTAAGCTTACTATAATTAAATAGAATGAGTAAATAAAAATATTAAAAAGTTTTCAAGGTAAAACAAATTAAAGATGAGCATACAATATCAAGTTTTTTTTTGTATCCACGGCAAAACTTTTCTTATACGAGTAATTGTTTTATTTACGGTAATGTATTGACGATACAAAACTAATATACATTTTAGTACTTATTACAGCATATTCCCGGGTGCCTCCGTAGCCTAGTGCATGATCATCAATCTGGAGATGTGGGTTCGATTCCCGCCTAGACCCTGGTTGTTCCTTGTGGCATCACAATGGGCCTAAGCTCTGGTCTCACTGGGTCGTTCTCCTTTGCAGAGGGTCCGCACCTGACCTAACCTAACAGCATATTCCCTTTTATCGTATATTTAAAAAATTGCATCGAATTTGGCGAAAACGCTAATATGCATATATTATATAATAATATTTTGCAGAAAAATAGTTGATACTTTAAATGATAATTTAAACACAAAAAATAGTATAAAAATGGATTATAACGGTACTTTTTCTCTTTCTTTGTAGTCAAATATAAAATTTTTCATTTATTTTTTTGGTTCAACAGAATAGAACCACCCTTTAATTGTCCTATAAATCAAACGTACATGCCATTATGTACTTGAAAACTGATTGTATTTAATTTATTTTCTCCAGATAATTATTTAATAATGCGTAAATTTACCGTTATTCATAATAACTTCATAAATTCTATGTTTCATTGATTCGTATAGGGATTTTAAATAGTCGAGGGATATTTCACCCCATGCAGCTTTTAATCCAACAATAAGGTCATCCTTGATTTCGTATTGCTTTCCTCCTTCGTATACCTTTTTCAAGAAAGTCATTTATTTTCTGAGAGAATTTATTATTCTCATGTCTCTACTATTCATTTACATATGTATACATGTGTTCATACGTTTGTGTCTTTGCATTCTCAAGTATGTGTGCATGTGTGTACATTTAATAAACAAACGAAAGAATCCATATAAACAAACAAAAACAGCAAAGGCTCGTTTTGTGTTCGCACAATATATGTGGACATAAGATACGTAAAGCTAATGTCGCTGATTCTTATTTGATTGGCAAATATATGTATTTTATTGTTGTACTATTGCAAGAACATCGATTCGCACCGAATTTAATATTATTTAAAATTGGAAATTTATATAACTATGTATATCTATATAAAAATAACGTGTCACGACGTTTGTTCTCGCTAATCTCCGAAACTACTGGACCGAATTAAATGAAATTTTGCGCAGATATGTTAACAGTGTATAACTTGAAATATAGGCTATATTTTATTTTGAATTTGAAATAGAAAAAAACTCAAATTTGATCTGCATTTTAACAAGCCATTTCAATCAAGATCCGTTGGAAAACTTATTTTCATATATACATACGTGCCAAGGGCGGGCACTGCAAAAATCCTTCGGTTTATGAATTAAATGTCGCAATAGGTAAACTGTCATCTCTAAAAATAACTCAATTTAGTACCTCATCGAATTGTGCTAAAGACGATGCGATATTTTTACCTATCGAGTTTCAAACAATTTTAGAGGATACTCAAAGAAGTGGCAGTACATCAGAAAGTACTCACATTCCTGATGTAGATGTTACAAATATATTAGCCGAAAATGAAGATTATTTTAATGAAGATGCTGATTGTTTTAACTCTGAAAACATTCCAATAGAGTTAACATCAAGCCGCTATTTCGTTGGTTACATAGCTCAACGGATATCTTGTGCTCGCTGCCGTATGGATATAATAAAACCCGCGCAAATTTTGTCATATCCATCAGAAATGTTTGTACATGCAAAAAATTACGATAAAAATTCAGATTTTGGAAGTTTGTGTGCTCCATCAGACTTATTTTTTGCAGTATGTAAGATTCATATAAAAGTTTTCGAAAAAATTTTTTCTGAATCCAAAGAAATAAAAAACATAAAAAAAACTATTGTTGAGCAATGTGTAAATTGCACCAAAAATACAATATATTCCTTTTGGTTTCAAGAAAACAACGTATGCTATAAGCACAGAATGGAGATGCTAAATTTATTAATTCTTACAGTTTTACGAAAGCATTCCTCGTGGGAAACATACAAATACAAATTAACGAGCGCAGAAAAACTTAAAATTTTAAAACAATAAAACATATGCTCAATTCAGAAAATTATTAAATATGTACCAATCACCAAAAATAATTACATTTCTTGTGCTAGTTATCACTTATTAAAAAGATTTTAATAAATTTTATAATAGTTTTGTAAACAAAATAGTAAATTGTATGGTTTTCGAACTCAGGTAAGCTCACGTTTTATTTGATTTATGCATATATGTACATAGATATTCTAACTATACAATTGAAAATTCTAAAATAAAATATTTAATAAAACAAATGAGTATACATAGTTCGGTGCGAATCAACATAAATGCAATAGTACAATAACAAAAAATTTAATTTTACCCTACAGCCATAAAAATCGGTCGCATTGGCTTTCCACTGTTTATTTGCACATGATTTATATGAAAACAAGAAACTGCTTTTAGTTGTTAATATTGTTATTGAATGTGCTTTGCACAAGAAATATAACACACACAAACACATTTCTCAATAAGCATCATTTATATGTGTAAACAACAAAAAAAACCATAATTTCTGTGGAAAAAAAATTTCTAGTAGAGTTAAAAAAAACAAAAATGTTTCAAAAACAACAACAAAATAAACTTGACAAAACCAATGCTTATTACTACATACATACTTATATACGTACATATGTGGATTTTAAGCTTTTCTTAAGTTTATTTAAAATAATATGTATAAAATATGAATTCACCAGCATTTTTTAGCAATGCTTGAGAAACTCTTATTATACACAACCTTTTCTAAGGTATGGGAAATGTATGTATGCATATTGAATATGACGATTGAAAAAGGCTTATTTTTCTCAATACATTCTAAAGTCTTGCTGTCTTTGTTCTACGCTTATAATGCTTAAGCGACACACAAAAACTGGCGTCAAGTATCGTTATGCTTGTTGAGTAAATTTACTAAACGGTATATTAAGTGTTATAATTTTTGATCTGACAATGCCTAATAAATATAGAAAAAGTATTAGAAGACAAACAAAGGAAGTAATTGAACTTCTTTTAAATAATAAAAAAAAACAAATGAATCGGAAGATTTAAGTGCTGGTGTTCCCAATAATAGCCCAATTATCAAAAATAGTATTGAGTGTTCAAGTTCCAGTGAAAGTGATGCAACGTCGATAAATAATAAAATAAATAAACAAATTATAATCATTAAATTTGTACATTTTATAGAAGCAGCTATATCAGTGGGTTGTACAGAGTACACATTTATTAAGGGCACCCGAACGTTTTTCCAGTTCGGGAAAAATCACATTAAGCTGCGAACTAATTACAAAAATAATAAAAATACATACTCGTAAATGTGTAAATATTAAATCAAAAATAAATTAAATGAAACTAAAGGAAATAGTTGAGATTTTATTAAATAATATATGCAGGTATTATATGTGAAGCTTATTCTACAATTATATAAAAAATATAATAATATAAAAACAATTATATGAAAATATTGAGACTAATAAGCTTTTCTAAACAACAATTAATAAAACATTATTTTCGCAAGCTTATTCTACAATTACAAGGATAAGCTTAAAATAATATTGCAGAAACAATATTTTCACGAGGGTTCCGTTTTGATTTTTCTACAATTGTTACGATAGCCTTTTTCAATATTATCTTAATTCTTTTTCAAGCTTAAGGCTTGTGTTGATAAGCTTATTATAATAGTTTTCTCAAGTCTTTTGGTATGTTGGGAAGCTTATTATAATAGTTTTCTCAAGTCTTTTGGTATGTTGGGTACAAGTAAAAACTCATAACACACACATACACAAGTTACCCATATCAAGCTTATGTCGAATATGTATGGGTGTTAAACGAAATGTGTATGTGTATACACAGTCACTGCAAAAAGGATTTATATTGAATACCAAATACTTGTAAATATATAATTATTCAACACACCTCATATATTTGCAACACTCTGCGCTTTTTAGTCATTAGTTGTTTAGATTACGTCATTTTTTTTCTTGGACCGGCACTCAGGAATGACCCCTACACATGCAATGCATTGTGCTGAAACTAGGAAATTAGGTTATGGGAAGGAGGATAGAGGGAGTAGTGTTTATTGACATTTGATTTAAATTCACCCACGTCAAAAGTGACAGGAAGACCTGCGATAATTTGCAGGGTTGCTTCTCTCTCTCTTCTTGGGGATCCGCGTAACATTTGCAACTTTCCAGGATGACGGAAATTCGCCTGCATGGTATAGGGTGCTGAAAAGGATTGTCAGAGGACGCGATAATGTCGAAGAGCACTGCTTCAAGACTAGCGCCGGAATTCCATCCGGGCCAGGAGACTTATTTATATTAAGGTCCGCTAAAACCCTTTTAACTGCACGAAACTATCGTGAGTACAATTTTTTGCCGATGTTTACCAAACTTATATTATTATTTTTTTACTTTCATGGTAAAGTTCGGTAAAATGAGAGTAAACTATAATGTAGTCGTATCTCAATAAGTCCCCGTCCATATTGTGAAACATTTGCTGCAAAACTTTTTTGAATTCTCTTTTGAAGCTTCAGCAGTGTCCATACATGAAACTTTTGCTTCATATTTAGTATTTTTTATTCCTCCCTTCTATCTTCTTTCTTTAATTTTTTTTTGACATTTCTCAATACCGAATGTAAATATAAAATAACTACCCTGTGATAGGTGTGAATATTTTTTTTTGGATACACATTTGAAGCACAAGGTATAATTTGAAGCAAAATGGACGCTAAGAAGAAAAATTATACAGTGACTCAATGTTATAATGGGACAAGCTGTTTATCCAATAACTTTCGAATTATTTTTTTGAACTTATTGGTTTAAGAAGAAAATAAAATTATATTTATACTTTTATTTTTATTATTTATTAAGAACATAAATAAAAAATACATTGACTACCGTCACTGGGATATAAAAATAAAAAAACTAAAACAACACAGAAAATCCTGTCAAAGTAATAATGGGACAATGTAATAAAGTAACAAGTTAAGTATTAAATATATAATGTTTAATATTTAGTTGGAAGGCCTTTTTTCTCTATTACAGCCTTCAATCGATACGGCATAGATTTCACAAGTTTTTGACAGAATTATGGGGTTATTCTACCCCATTCCTCTTTCAAGCACTAATTAGGTCCGATTTGCAACTTATTTGGTAATTTCTTAATTTTTCTTCTAAATAGGCCCATACGTGCTCTATCGGATTGAGATCGGGTTATTGCGGAGGCGTTTCGAGCACATGTGGGGAATTGTAAAGCAACCAACACCTTACATTGTGAGCCTTATGCTTGGGGTCATTGTCTTGGTAGAAGTAATAATCATTCGCCAGTCCCAATTTCTCTGCTGTTTCTGCAAGATTAGCACGCAGGATGTTGATATAATATTTATGATCCATAATTCCTTCAATAATGTGAAGGTTACCGGGACCAGCTGCAGATATTGCACCCCATACCATAACTGACCCCAAGCCATGTTTAACAGTAGGTCTCAAATTTTTTTCTGACAGTTCTTCATTTGGTCTTCTCCACACGAATGACCTTCCATCCGATCTGAATATGTTATATTTGCTTTCGTCAGTGAATATTACCTTATTCCAGAATGATAAATCCTTGTTTCTGTGGTCTTTAGCAAAGCGCACTCGTTTAAGCTTATTAACCTTATTAATAAAAGGTTTTCTCCTAGCTACCCGGCCATTATAATAGTGTTTCCTTAACACATTTCTTACCGTTTCGGGATTAGCTTTCTTTGCTAGATGTATTTCCGCTTCAGCAGCAAGTCTGAGAGCGCTTAAGTAGGGTTTTTGTTTGATTTGTCGCATAAGCCATCGTTCATTCGCGTCGGAAAATATTTTTCTTTTGCTTGGTTTTGCTACATTTTGAAAAGTTTCTGTACCTCCATATCGCTTTATGATGTTAAACACTGTAGATTTTGGTTTATTTACTATTTCCGCAATATTTCTCACGGTTTTTCCTGATTTCGAATGTTCTAATATCAGTTTTCTGATTTGAGGCGATGTTTGTGAACCCCGTGGCGCCATATTTTAATTTTCTTTAAAAACTTTTCAAAAATTAATCTGTAATACACTCTAGCAACTTTTAAACAAAAAATTTTTGCAAAATGTTCCGTTATAAAGCCTAGATTATATAGTGATGGCAGCTGTCCCATTATTACTTTGTACTGCGTTTTTAACATATTGTGAATAATTATTTATAAATTAATTTTGACAAACTTAAGAATCATAATCTTTTGAGATGGCAATTAGCACAGTATTAGTTACACAAAAGCATGAAAATTTTGCATTAAAATCAGTTAACATAGTGCTTAATTATCTCCACATAAATCATTTTAGCTTTGTCCCAATATTACTTTGATTCACTGTATAATAATTTTTATATAATTTTATATTTTTTTTTTAAATTTTTTTGATTATATTTCACAAAAAATTAACAATAAAACAGGGTAGCTATTATTATGATAGAAGTTAACAGTATACCAAACGAAAAGAAATAAAATGAAACGTCAAATACACCTCATCTCAAAAGATGCAAATAAGAAATTCAACAAAAGCTGTATGTACATGAAACCAAGAATGATTAAATAAAGATTACGCCAACAAGCTAAAATAAAAATACTTTTCTGCGCATGATGGAACTCTGACGTCACTCAACATGTATTCTGATTGGCTAATAAAACTCAGCTGAAGAACTATTATGTTATTGTAAAAACAGGACAGTGGGGCAAATTCAGTTTGATAATAAACAATTTTAAAGAACTATTTTATTTTCCATTTATTTTTATTTAAATATTTTATACATATAAATAGTGAACCCAAGTGTTAATTATTTCCCTTTTTCCCCATTCCAAAATTTGTTGTTGTTATTTTACTTAAAAATAAAAATCTTTAAAGAATATTTATAGAATTTTTAGTTTGTTATTTTACTATACTTTCTCTTTCTCTTATACGTGCTTTCAACAATTTCAGAATTTAGTTTTCTAATTCTAAAATACATTCTACATCTAAAAAAAAGTTTGTTTACGTCATCACTGGCTTCAATTTCTTTTGCTTCCAACAAATGCTTTTGTAAATATCCACTTGCGAGTAATAATTTGTCGCCATTCAATTTGGAAAAAATTGAGTCACACGGTATTAGCGTGTTCATTAACGAAGTTGATGGCTTACTAAGTCCACCTTCACTTAAGTGATTAACCCATGAATAATTGCGTTCGGTTGAAGAATTACTCACAAGATCAGAATTTTCATTCATCAGTTTGTGGCAAATATATCCGGCCAAGTTCTCTAAACCATCATATTCCATATTTTCTATTTCGCTTTGGTTAGTTTCTGTAGCCAAAACATCTGCCTGAATGTTACGGTTAACACTCTTAAGTATAGTACCTGAAGAAATCACAAAGTTTATAAAACTTTGTGTTATTTAAAATTTAAGCTTTCAACTTACCCGTTAAAGAATTATCTACATCTAAATCGGGTGTATTGTCAACTTCTACATTTGCATTACTACCCAAAATGCCTTCGTTAGACCCCATTAAATATGATCGAAGTATATATTTGAATTCTTCTCGATCAGGGTGATCGTGAAGTCCGCCTTTCGACCTAATTATTCCAAAAAAATTTTCCAGCACATCTTGATTAAACCGATACGTTAGCAAATACTCAATATTATATCGACTTTTAAGTTCAATATATAGCATTTGTAACGCTTTATTAGATTGAATGATACCTGTAGAATACATTTATGTCAAAAGAAATAAATCTGTGTCACAAATTTTTAGAGTACAATATAATTTTCAACCTTTTTGGAAAGGTAGCATAGACTTTTTGCCAATCACACGGATCTCTGACATCATTTGCGACATATTATTTAGAATGATATTTTGTTTTTCAAGTGCTAAACCATATGCGTGTAATCGGTCTCTGGTATCCTGTCTCGGTACTCTCGAATTCATAACATCGAACCAGTCATTTACCTAGTTAAGTGAAATTTCTTAAGTAGTTTAGGTATGTTCTAGAAAAATTGTATTTTGTAAGTAATTACGAGTTTAAAGAGTTGACTGCACTCGCTCTAATTTTCGTTGCTCAAATATCCCAAACTGGCGGCTCGTGTTATAGATTGCGAAATTGTATGTGAAAAAAGTTTCGTGGCCAGTTTAACCTTTTGCCTTTCAGGTCCGACCACACATAAATTGTGTGGTGATATTTTATGCGTGATCTGCAAGTCATTTGATTGGAGGGATAGGAGACTTAAAATTATATCCTTTTTGACTTCTTTTTCGTTAATGATAAACCCACCATCAATGAAATGATTTCTCAAAAGTTTTATCAAATGAGGAACATCATTAAAAACAAAAATTTTGATTTCATCGAACAAAAACCTACATATGTATATACATATGTTACGTATATTCATACAAAAAAAAAATTTGAAAAAATTATTGAGGCATATTTACATAAAACATACCATGGTTTTTCGTAATCAACTTCAAGTTCACTGAACAGTTTTCTGTTACCTCCACCTAAGTCACAAACAATGGCCACAATTGTAAAGCCACTCTGCTTCATAGTATTCAATATATTGAATAAAATACTTTTTGACATTTGGGTATCATAGTCATAATATATGGGTTGCTTCCAATTTGAAATTAAACCTTCCAGCGAATTAACAAAGGTTCTAAAAATTCTTGATTTTGATACAAATAACTTACCTCTTAGCAAGGCCACTTGGATATAATTAGCTGGTTCTAGCACTAAATCTGCTGACTTGTCATAGCAATACTTTTTTTTTGCCTTCATCTCATCAAAACTTAACACACATACTTTTTCAGTTTCTGACATTTGGTTGGCCGCAGATAGTAGTTTCACAACAGGCTCCAAAATACCTTTCGACATGTCCAATTTTTCCGACCATCTTTGCAACGTTCTCACCGATGGAAGTGGGAAATGTTTCTTCCTTAAAAGTTTGTAAGCTCTGGCACTCGCTGAGTATAGGGTGATAGATTGAGCAATGTCTGTTTCGGTAAAATTTTGTCTTTTATCACCGCTTTTTAGTTTTTTTATTTGACCCTCAGTAAACAAACGCCTCAGTGCCTTCTCGAGATTTGAGTTTGCAAAGCTTAGTTTTTGAATACGACAAGATAAATTTTTTATTGTCATATCACATTGACTTTTTGCCATTTTCAGCGAACAATTCTCCTTAAGAAGTGATTCTCTAGAAACGATTTAAATAATTATTTGTTGTTTTTTTAAATACTAACATACATTTTCAATTCCAAAGTTTTAGTGTAACCACAAAATAGACAGAACCGTCAGTTCAAAGCAGCGAACGAGCAGAGAAAGAGACATCATCAAGAGATTTGCTGTCTCTTTTACCCCCTAACTCTGCTCCGTGATTCCTTTTTCTTCTAAATTCCTCAATATTGTTGTTTTGTTTTGATTTTTATTTTCTAGATGTGAAAATTAACCGTATTTTTCATCTACTTTATGCTCACAATTTCGCAATTTTTAGCACGACAATGTTACAAACATAGGTTATAGGAATCTGTGGTTACAAAACACAACAATGTGGTGTTTTGTGTTATGAAAATTATGTACTATGAAAATTAATTTCATTTATTAAAACAAATAGATACCAAAAAATCACATGATCACTAAAATGTTATTTTATTGGCTTATGCACAACAAATTTCTTTTTGGTAATTTTTTAGCTTCGCTATGTTTTTTTTGCTATATTAACACAAAACACCATTAAAACAAGCTGCACTATGTTTTTTTTACTAAAATATTAACACAAAACACAATTAAAACAAAGAAAACCTCAAGAAATTATAAATTTGTTCTTATGCACAAATTGTGGCTTATGTTAACAAAATTTTTCACTACAAAACACCAAAATACTGACAAATTTCTTTTTGGTAATTTTTCAGCTTCGCTATGTTTTTTTTGCTATATTAACACAAAACACTATTAAAACAAGCTTCACTATGTTTTTACCTATAATATTAACACAAAACACAATTAAAACCACAAGAAATTATAAATTAGTTCTTATGTCCCCGTCCATATTGTGAAACATTTGCTGAAAAACTTTTGAGTTTGTTGGCGAGAAGGGGAAGAGGAGTGGAAGTATGTACACTGTTTCATGTACATGCAGCTTTTGTTGAATTTCTTATTTGCATCTTTTGAGATGAGGTGTATTTGACGTTTCATTTTATTTCTTTTCGTTTGGTATACTGTTAACTTCTATCATAATAATAGCTACCTTGTTTTATTGTTAATTTTTTGTGAAATAAAATCAAAAATTTAAAAAAAAAATATAAAATTATATAAAAATTATTATATAATTTTTCTTCTTAGCGTCCATTTTGCTTCAAATTATACCTTGTGCTTCAAATGTGTATCCAAAAAAAAATATTCACACCTTCTATCACAGGGTAGTTATTTTATATTTACATTCGGTATTGAGAAATGTCAAAAAAAATTAAAGAAAGAAGATAGAAGGGAGGAATAAAAAATACGAAACATGAAGCATAAGTTTCATGTATGGACACTGCAGAAGCTTCAAAAGAGAATTCAAAAAAGTTTTGCAGCAAATGTTTCACAATATGGACGGGGACTTATCAAACGGTAAATCATGCGCAAGGCGTAATCTTTATTTAATCATTCTTGCATGAAACAGCGTACATACTTCCACTCCTCTTCCCCTTCTCGTCAACAAACTCAAAAGTTTTGCAGCAAATGTTTCACAATATGGACGGGGGGACTAAGAGACAAAAATTTACAATAGTAAGAAAACACAAAAAACCATAAAGTAGGCCTGTTCCTCCTGTATAACAAAAGTTCCCAAATAAATTTTATTTTAGTGATTTTAGCGCTTCAAATGCATAATATATAAAAAGCAAAAAAACAAACGAAAATAAATTGAAAAAAAAGGAAAAGTAATTTTTTATTAAATAAAGTGATAAATATGCAAAAATACGTGTACTTACAACTTAAAATTTATTTGAAAAACTTTTGTTGTTTCTTTGAAAATTTTCTGATTAATTTAATTAAATAAAAAACAGCCGATAATTTAATTCTAGACCGAACTTACCCAAACAAAAAGTTCGTGCAACTTTGTACAGAAAATGATAAATTTTATTCTCTAATTTTCTCTCAAAACTGCACAAAAATTGTATCTTGAATGCTTTTGGATAAATTTACAAGTAATTCATTCAAAGAAAAGCTTGTTGAACATTTCTCGCAATTGAACTGAATATATGTGCATATATAGTCAAATTAATGCCCAATATAACTTCCAATTTATGTATATAGTAGCCTTATCTAATAATATTATACTATTATTTTTTTCATAAACATTATATCTAGCTTTTTCGTTGCCTACATATTTAATTATTCTTATGTTACACTTGTAGTCCACCAACTATATATGGCCTTATGGGCTCGGTTGGTTATTGTTATAAATAAATAAAATATAATATCTCATAATATATACGATTCTAATTTTAAAATTGTGATTTTCCCGAAAAAATATGTGAAATGTATTATTACATGCTTTATAATATTCTCATAATGTATTTTTTTAATGTGGTTTTTACAAGCAAGGAAGTGAATAAATAGCGATTATCGTCTTTTTATAGTAGGTGTGAACTCATTCTAATAACTGTATGATGTATTATTTATATCTTCGCCCTAACCTGCAATCGTGATAAGAACATTTTTAATTTTACAAAAATCCCAAAAAAATAACTTTTTTTTATATGCAAACGCAATGTAAATATGCTTTCCTCAATTATTGAGTGTACGGAAATATTTCAGTCAAAATAATGGTGAATTTTTATAAAAGATTTGTAAAATTTCTATACAAATTTGTCAACTAAGCCTTTAATAAACATATCTTTTTGGATATAAATTATATATATGTATGTACATATTAAATGAATTTACCTTGTGAATATACATTTCATATATTTTTTTTTTGCGCGAAAAGGCACATTTTGAAATTAGAATCATATATAAATTATATAATAATAAAGCAAATTAAATGTCGGCAAAGTATAAAACATAATACATGGTTTTGCGTTTTGTAAAAATATTTCGCAGAGAAAGTAGAAATAACAGAAATTTCATACATATTAAAAACTACTACTAAAAACTTGTGTAAAGGGAAAATGTCTTGAAAGTTAATTAAAACACAACAACAAGCCATCCAATGAAATTCACCCTACTCATCTTCATAAATACTTATTTCTACATGAGGCAATCACACTCGTACTCATACAAATTGTATTAAGTATCTAGACCATCGCAGCAAAAATCTTGCTGTGGTTGAAGTACTTGATACAATTCGTATGGGTATGATTGCCATACTCTGAATATATTCGTTTAATACTTTTCTTCCCGTTCATATAAAATTTCATCTTTCGCGGGTTTTGTTGGTATCGCACATATTATCTATATGGTTTTGAAGTTTTTTCGGGAACATGTATGCATTTGAAATAAGTTCATCGTCTGATGAATATGGTTGTGCGTTTTGTCTATAATAATCCTCAACGTGAACATTTATCTTCCACCCTACTTTAGGCATCTATTGGGTTGCACTTTTGATCAATTTATTATGTATCTTAACTTAGCTCTATTTTACAAAATCATCCAGAAGTGTTTGCTTTTGGTGATGAATAAATCATTTAACTTTTCGCGTTCTACCAGATATCCGCAGATCTTATATCGAGGATCTGGTCATCCTTCTTCGAAAGATCGTTTAAGATAAGAATTGCAAGATAATTGCGTATTTTCTCTCACTCTAATAATGTTTCCGACTGAAACTTTTGCGATTCTTTGAAACTCTTTAATATGGACATGTTTTATTTAACTTTTCCACTGATGGGACATTTACTTTATCAGAAACATTTTATGTTTTCTTTTCGCTTGTCTTTCAGCTGGGGACTTGATAGATAACTATTTATACTAAATTTAGATATTACTGTTACTGTTATTTAATATTCTTTATTTTAGCCTTTAAGGCTTTTTATTAAATATTTTGTTAATAAATATGTAAAATAAAAATTTAAAAATAAGTAATTACGAAGATGAATAGAACAAACATCGCGTGTACAGATGATTGAATATGAAACAAACTTATCCTAATAATACACAAAGTCGATGGATATGGTAAATATGTACTTATACACAGGGTACATATTTGCGTACCGTACCCTACTTATTCATCATAAATTCTGTGGCGATTGCACCGCAACCGCTTTTCAGATAAATATACTTAGTCACAAAAACAGATACCCTTTATGCATGTATTGCATACGAGGTATCTCCTGACCACTGGTAAAAAAGTTGTTAGACGAATGATATCAAGGAGACGTATTCGACTTTTGAAGCTGTATTTGGTAACCATTTTATTATTTTACTTCGCCGATGATGCTACACAATACTGACGAAGGAGGGCATCTGTTGTTACTTGTGGATTAGTATCAGCTGAACCCCTTATTGTTCACTGACTATTTCGCCACGGAAACATTCCGACAACAACTGACACAAAGTCACTCGCACACTATAACAATGAGTCGGATACTGAGCTCGAACACAGGGCTTTTTGTTTTGTAGTCAACGTGCTAACTATTTAAGCCATCGCCACTCTCAATATCTGTTTGCTTATTATTATAAGTTACGTTTTCGGATTAAGTGCAACTGCATTTTCAAAACTAACAGTGGATAAGTGGAAAACCAAAAGAATTTCTTTGAAGCAACATTTTGCAAATTTTTAGTTAGTTACGTATTGTGAGCTGATATCACGAAATATGCTACTCGTTCTTATTTACCGAGATTCACGATCTGGACTTTATATTTATGGCCAATTTGCGATATGAATCGTCCATATTGTCATATCGAATCATATTGTACGTTGCCATGGTCATTAAACTTCTCTCGACTTCACTGAAAAATTTATCGTCTGTAGACGTAACGTAAAACAGTTATCCTTTCATTATAAATATTAGCAACAATTTTGTAGATGTATAATCGACAGCAAATTAAGTTGACCATAAATGGTAAAATTTTTAATAATTGACAGTTTTCATTCGTAAAATTGTTTCGATGGTTTTGAAATTTGTCCCGAAGGAAAATAATTTTATCGTGAATATTTTTCCGGTAAAAAGTTGCCACAATGAAGGCAGCAAATTATAGACATTTCTATCACCGTCTAATGCCACAGTTTGTGCCCATAATATCTCTACATACAAATAAACTGCAATGAGTGAATTTTATTAAGCAAATTTAATATTTTATTTAAAAGTACTTGTCGTTGCTTTCATCACTCTGACTGATATACAGAGCAATTAGTAAATCACACAACTATTTTTATCGAAAATTCTATTGCAAACTTCTTGAATAAAGCGAACAAAGTTTTAAAAGCAAAAAATTAAAAAAAAAATAGAAAAGAAAAGTTAGAGGTGGCCGCCAGTAAGACGAAACTAAATACACTTTTTTCCATCTGCAAGTGTGATTCTTAACAACGTTCTGTACCGCTTACAGTATAGAATAGGAAAATAAAACATCAAACATTTTACTTCTTTTTGGGTTTAAGAATGTTGTAAGCGATGATCAAGCCTATGACGGCATAAGTGGCTTTTCCGACCTACAAATTGAAAATGCAGAAGAAAAATTCTTATTAAATTACAATCATTTGATTGAATAACACATTTGTGTTTGAGTTCTACTTACGTTGGCACGTCCAGAGGTGGTAGTACTATTAAAGTATTTGGCAATGCCAGTTAATTTTTCAGCTTCTGCAGACATGCTGACAATTTCCTTGGAAAATTACAATTAAATTTACAACGCTTTCATCTAAAATATATACAAGAAAAACTTACTTCCTCTGCTATTTTATAGTTGAGAATTGTCAAAATTTCGAGGTTAGATTTTGTTATGTAAAAATTTACCACTGCAAAAACAGTGTTGTCAAATTGACATTGTTTTTTCGTTGAAATGGGTTCGTATTATGGGTATTATGCACTTCTTCAATAATTTTTATTTTACATTTTATATAAAGTAGAACTTATATTAAAATATTTTCAACTACACACAATATAGAAACACAATAATTTTAGTGAAGCAACACAAAAAAAAAATAGCCTGGGATAGAAAATTTAAAAAAAATATAAATTAAAAAAGTTGGCGACAACCCATATTTTCCGACTTATAAGCCTCAGAAATTTTCTTACACAGTGCAGAGCACAAATGAGTACATTTTGTAACTTCTGCGCTATTTATTGTATAAAAACTTAAATAATAGCAAATCCAAAATTTTCTTTTGCCATTTATTTTATGTTTGATATTCAACAAAATAACATATTATTTCAAAACTACAGCCAACAAGTTCTAAGAAAAAAATCAAGAAAACATAAACGAATCGCATGTACTCAATTTTGCACCATTCTAAAATTTTAGGGAATGAAACTGTTTTGAATATATAGTCCAAGTTCTTTATTACGTAATACCCTTTCTACACGTTTTGGTATACGCTCTACTAATTTTTTAATCACTTCATTTGGAATACTCTCCCACTCGCACTGAAATTGATTAGATATAATGAGTATTGTCTCTTCACGGTTGACGCAAGTTTTGAGAAATTTAAAGGCAAATTCGTTTATCAAGCTAGCTTCGCTGTTCATAAGAATAGGTACACGCTGTTTTCTTGCCCATAATTTGAAACAAAAGTTGCCCAGAGACTTTGCAAGCAAACTCTGATAAAATGTTAAAAGTGTGAGTGTTAGTTAAAAAAATGAGATAATTTTAAAATTTGAAAGGGAAAAGTTGAACGTATGATACCCTAATTCAATTTGAAACTATATATATAAATTCTTTCACAAAAATTAATGCAGTCATTTTGTTTATAACATACACAACTGTTGCCAATTTAATTTACAAAGTGCAAATTTCTCATTTCTAATTTGAACTGGTGCTTTTTTCTACATTTTCTGCTCTTTTATTATTATAATATTAAATTATTTCCAAGCACTTTTCTAAACCTTTTCACAAAAGTAAACAAACTTTGAGGTTTGGCTTAAACATAGGTAACAATTTTTTGAATCAGCTGATGAGCGAAATAGCTAATGAGCAGGGCAAATTCACAACTAGTACTTTCGGCAGATTAGGTGATTTTTTTGCCGCTGTAGTTTACTTTGTCAAACTTTGTTTATATTTACTGTGGTCTACTTTAAGGCTAATTCATATCTGTTTATCTCTTACCTAAAATAACAGCATTTTTGATGTGTAAACATCTATACGCTAGGGACTAAAAATTTTTTTCCCAATCCAATCACAAATTTAGAGTAAGATTGTAATTACGATAACGTGGTGTGAGCTGTGTATGAGTGAATTAGTGTAATCTTACGGACAACAATAAGTACAGAGAAACTTAACTGCTACATAGAAATGCATTAACACCATCTAGTGCGCAATAGTAGTAGTAGTAATAGCTACTAATTTTCACTAATTGTCGTACATTATGTTATCGTAGGCAAATAAAAACAAATAAATAAAATGAATTCAAAAACATTTAATTTTAATAACTTTTAAAAGGATTTTTTGCACTTTTAATAAGAAATTTACTAAAACAAAGCAAAATAAGGAAAACAAAAAAATATTTCATTACTTTAAATTTTAAGCTCAAGTTTCGTCTTTATGTTTATTTTTTTATACTTCGATATTTCGTTAACCATCGGTTAACATCTTCAGGAATTTTTTTTTAATATTGTATAAAATTATTTTTTTTTTATTGTTAATATTGCATATGTTAATCTATATATATAAAATAGGATGTGTGTATGTGTGTAACGTAAGGACTCCAAAACGGCTGGGCCGATTTTGATGAAATTTTCAGGGAATCTTCAGAATATGCAGGCAGGTGACACTGTGAAGTCTGATTTTTGATTTTCGGTCTGCGGGCGGAGGGGCGTGTCAAAATGCAATTTTCATATTGCACCACCAATGACATATACATATATTTATTTTTTTGCTTTTTTTTTATTTTAAATATATAAATCTTGTGGTAATACAACACTAATGTTTGATTAGGGCCAGCAACGCGGACCGGGTCAGCTAGTATTGTAAAAAAATTTAAAATATTTTGATAATATTTTTACACAATTTTTATGAAACATGTTAAAAATTTTTAAATTAATTTCAAAATTAATTCTTTTTTTTTTTTTTAACTTGGACCAGCACTCAGGAGATGACTCTTACACATGCGAAGCATTGTGCTGGAACTGTAGGAAAGGGATAGTAGGAGAAACGACAGGAGGTGAAGCTTAATTAATTATTTTACAGATCTGCTTTCGCACGTTCTCTGCTTTTACACTGGTAGCAGTGCTGAAGCTTCGATTTAGTAGCCATTTATATTATTATTTTAATTCGCCGGTGCTACACAATACCGATGAAGGAGGGCATTCTGATGTGATGGTGGATTGCTATCAGTTGAAGCAGGTATTGTTCAGTGACCAGTGACTATGCCTTCGACACTGACACACAAAGACACACTAATGCACATCAGAAAAATGCGAGATGTTTTTTTTTATAATTTTAGTCTCAAACTGGAGTTGAATCCAGGTCTGTTTTTTGTTTTGTAGTCAACGTGCAGACTACCATCCATGGCATAGGTGCCATCGCCACCCTATAATTTTAAAATTGTGCTTTTTCCCTAAAAAAAAATATATGTGAAATGTATTATTACATACTTTATGATGTTCTCATAAAGTATTTTTTACAAAAGTAAACTCAATAACTGAGGAGGAAAGCATATCCATATAGTACTATTTCGCTAATGCTTACTTAGCTCATCAGTGGATTTTTCCAAACTTTTGAATACAAACCCAAGATCTATATGTTTAAAATTCAACTAATCAATCGAGAATTTAAGTTGAATACCAAACACAAAACCAAAAATCTATAAACAAAAACATAACAATCCATGAGTTTCCTTTTTTATAACAAACACATATTTCTATTTCTATTTTTAGATTTTTCTTTTTATCTTATAAATAATAACGAAATATTGAAGTATATAAAAAATAAACATAAAGACGAACCTTTGAGCTTGAAATTTAATATATAGATTGTTTATGTTTTAGAAACTGTTCAGACGCACATATTAACGTATACCAAATAAATCAAAAGAAGATATTAAAAAATTGTAATGACATAGTGGGCCAGGCAGTAGATGTGTAAATTTTTTCTATTCTAAAAGAACGGAAACAAAATTGATTCCGTAATTACTACCAAAAGAGGTATCGCGAGATGACTTCTTGTGGCCACAAATTGAGGATGTGAACCTGGACGATATGTGGTTCCAACAGGATGGTGCCGCACAGCTAGTGAAACAATGGATCCTTTGCGCGAGAAATTCAATGGCCGTGTTATTTCACGTCGTGGCGATGTTAATTGACCGTCAGGATCATGTGATTTGACACCATTAGACTTCTTTCTTTGGGGATATTTAAGAGAGTGTACGACAATAAGAAAGGAACAATTCAAGAACTAAAGGATGAGATAATTAACGACATTCAACATCAATTATGTGTCAGAGTCATTGAAAATATTAACCATCGGATAGAGGGTTGCCTGGATCACCCTATATTTGATATGATATTGCAATAACACTAATGTTAAAGGCTACACGTGATATGAGATTTGACACTTGCTGCAAAAAAAAAGTATTTAACATTATATCAGTTGTAGACGCTATAATTGTAAAACATCAAGCTCGTGTGGTCGGGTGTCTTTAATACCAGCAATAGCGTCGGCAGAATATCGACGGTAAATTCAAGAATTTAACTGTATTCTTATTAATAAATTTAACTTTTATTAAAAAATTTTTTCTTAATTCAACTTGGTAAAAAAAACTTTTGGTTTTTACGTAAAACATATACATAATTTCATTTGCATTTGGTACCTTGTGTTAGAGATTATTGCTGAGCATTATCCTGTAGCAATTATTGCAGGATTTTTTATAGACCTACTAAAATTAAAATAAATACGGAGCCAATTTTTGACGTGTCCCATATTTACTAAAGCCAATACAACACCCATTCTTTTTGTTAGTAAAGACAAACACACGGTGCGCATATACAGGGTGATGTTTACTATTTCCTACAGTGGTCATAAGTGCTGTGTTACAATTTCAACAAAATTAATTAAAAGTTTAACCATTTTCTTTGTGAAAATAGTCACCGAATCCTAAACGGACATTCTGAACATACAATATAATTGTTATTTATTTCACGAATAGATGTCGTGGAAGTAAAGGCAATTCGTTTGGTTTGGTTTTAATTAACTTTTAAAATTGTGTACAGTGAACTCCCGAGAATATGACCTAATTGGGACACTACACTTTTGCGAGATTGTTCATATTTGCGAATGACATCTAATTTCCCCTGAAAACCATTTTTTCTCATAATAATAAAAGTTTCTGATGGTACTGATTATTGGATTAAAAAGGAACAGTTTATCTTTGCAAACAATTCAGTGATTTCCTTTTGCTCTTTCTTTTGTGTGTATTTCAGAAATTGTGATTGGCAGCTAACTCCAATTTAAAATCAAACTAGCTTGATAAAACCCAATTTTTATTTAACGCGGTTTAAAAATTATTTATTTTTATTAGAACACGCAGATTTGAAGGATTTTAAATTAACAATCCATTAACGTCCGCTGCACTACTATATAAATAGTACGCAGCTTCAAGTTGAAATAAAAATTAATTTATTCTTTAAATTAATGTATATCTTGAGGTACTTATGAGGTACGAAATAAATAAATAATTATGAATGAGGAAGGTTATGCACCGTACTTAAATTCCTTTGCGACTCTTTGCTATCCAACTAGAGATACTGCTGTGGGACTAAGTAAAGGTTTAAAAAATGATGTGCTCTTTGTGAGTACTTCGTGCCAACCCTGAAAATTTGGAGTTAGTGTGCTGGCATGGGTTCGGATTCATGTTGGCTGTGGTTAATATCTAAAGTGTCGCGTCGAGAGTAGTTATTATTCTATTCGGGACATATTAGTCGTATTAAATTATACATATGTTTTGGTATAGCTTTTACTAATTTATTTTGGAAATTCATAATGCTCTGTCGTGTAATAGATTGATGGATAAATGGAAGTCTTTATTAAAGGTCCTGGCATTAAACTATGATACTTGAATTGCGACCTATGTGTACCTGGTAGTCACATAGTTGTCTTTCTATGTGCCCTTGGGTGCGGTGGTGGACGTCAGAATTCACACTGTGTTGAGAGCACCGTGGCGTACGACGCTGTGTGCAGGTACCCCCGTTAATCTTGAACACTCATCTGTGCCGCGGTATTCTAGTAAGCAGTGTCCTAGATTTTAATTTGGGGGCCTATTCCTAGCAGATATTTTAGTTTTAAAGAAGCGATCTAATTCAATATTATTTCATATTTAATCGATTTTTTTTTTCTGGCACCACCACTCAGGAAATGACTCCTACACATTTGAAGCATTGTGCTGGAACTATAGGAAAGGGATAGTATTAGAAATGACAGGAGGTGAAGCTTAATTAATTATTTTTGCAGCTCTGTTTTTGTACGTTCTTTGTTCATAATCGTAGCAGTGCTGAAGCTTCGGTTTAGTAGCCATTTTTATTATTATTTTACTTCGCCGGTGCTACACAATACCGACGAAGGAGGGCGTTTTGCTGCGATTGTGGATTGCTATCAGCTGAAGCCGGTATTGTTCAGTGACCAGTGACCAGTGACTATGCCTTCGCCACTGAAACCTTTCGAGAACAACTGACACATAAAGACACACTAATGCACTTAAAAAAAATGCGAGATGTTTATTTTTATTTTTAAATTTTAGTCTGAAATTGGGGTTGAACCCAGGTCTGTTATTGGTTTTGTAGTCAACGTGCAGACTACAATCCATCGTGCCATCGCCATAAGATGTTTAGCTTGCAACGAATTTAAGTAATTTCACGTCCAAATTATAAACGAAATCTAAAGTGTTCTTACTGGTACCAAATTAAGTTCATGTTAATTTCGTAAACATCTCATACATAATATTATTACGTTTTACCTTTTTAAAACGTGTATTTTACTTGAATTCGTGGTTGCAAAATAAAACAACGAATTATTACTTTTTACCTTTTAAAACTCGTATTCTTTAATTTTTTATTTTTTTTTCTACCTTGGACCAGCACTCAGGGGATGACCCCTACACATGCGATGCATTGTGCTGGAACTAGGAAATCAGGTTATGGGAAGGAGGATAGAGGGAGTAGTGTAAATGGACATTTGATTTGAATTTTCCCACGACATAAGTGACAGGAAAGACCTCGGCAGGGAGTTTGTTCCACATACGCGATGTTCGGCCGAAAAATGAGTTCTCCCTGTAATGCGTAGTGCGGTTCGCTGCCAAGTTGACGACAAATGGATGTGCTCTTAATGATGAACGCGTCGTGCGTGTGAATGATCGGGTTTCGGGAACAAGTTCCCTGATTTCATCAGAACACATCCCATTATAGTAACGATAGAACAACGAAACGCACCCCACGTTGCGACGATGCTCAAGAGAGTTAATAGAGTTGGCTACCCTACTGTCTCCTATGAGTTTCTTCGCCCTTTCATGTACACGGTCGAGTAACTTCAAAATAGTCTTTGAAGCACCGGCCCACACATGAGAGTTGTATTCCATTTTCGGTCGGATGTAGGCGGTATAAATTGTGAGGAGATCAGATGGGGTGAAGTATGTCTTGCACCGTCTTAAAAAACCGAGGCACTTGAATGCTTCTTTTGAGACCTGAAAAATGTGCTCAGTCCATCGAACATCGCATTGAACTTTCATGCCAAGAACATCAAGAGCTTCTGATTCCTCGATGTTTATACCGCCCATAATTACAGATGACGCAGCGTCATCGGGCATGCGTCGATGTGTAAGCATGATGCATTGGGTCTTTTGAGCATTGAAATCGACCCTGTTTGCCTGACCCCATTGCGATATTTTCATGAGGCCACAATTCAATGAGTCACTCATATTCTGCCTCAGCGAAGTGATCATAGTCGATGTTGGTCTACGACTAAATGAATATGAGTGAGAAAGGATGCTGTCATCTGCGAAAGAGTGGATAGGGTTGGAAGTTTGACATAGGAGGTCATTTAGAAAGACTAGAAATAGGGTAGGAGAAAGAGTGGAGCCTTGCGGTACCCCTGAATTTATCTTATACTCATTAGATGAGATCCCGTCTATAACAACTCTTATAACGCGATCCCTGAGAAAACTCGATATAAATCGAGAGAAGATATCACCGACACCAAAAGCAATAAGTTTGGATAGAAGTGCCCCATGCCACACTCTATCAAATGCTTTAGAAATATCCAGAGCCACGACTTTACTTTCGCCGAACTGGTGAATAGAATCACACCATTTTTCCGAGAGGAAGGCTAGTACGTCGCCCGTAGAGCGCCCTCGACGGAAGCCGTATTGACGGTCGTTCAGTAAATTGTTGGACTCTAAATATTTCATTAGGTGAAAGTTCACCATACTTTCCATCACTTTGGAAATCGCGAAACAGATTGCGATTGGGCGGTAATTTTCAGGTTTGCTTGCCTCACCCTTTTTTGGGATCGGCGTTACATTTGCAACCTTCCAGCACGATGGGAATTGACCTGTATAGTACAGAGTGCTGAACAGGATTGCCAAAGGACGTGATAACGTCGAAGAACACTGCTTCAGGACCAGTGCAGGAATTCCATCCGGCCCAGGAGACTTGTTTATGTTGAGGTTCTTTAGAACCCTTTTAACTGCACGAGCTCGAAAGTATATCTTTGGCATAGTTACGGATACACGTTCGGGTGCGGGCAGTGGTTGATTGCTTTCCGGCAGGTGAGAATTACCTGCAAACATTTCAGCTAGGAGGTTAGCTTTTTCAACCGGGTTAGTGAATATTTGATCATCCTTCAAAAGAGCCGGAATTGAAGAACTAGCATTTTCCTTCACTCTTTTTACGAAAGACCAAAACCTTTTACTGCCCTGTTGGGCAGTAAGAAATTTGGTGCGAATACGCTGCTCGTACAAAGCTTTTTCACGTCTTAGCACTTTTACATACAATTTTACACTTTTACTACAATTTACAATTTAGTTCGATAAGGTTTTACTTACTTCTCCTTTTACTTAATAATTTCTTCACAATACTACTTTAATTGAATAATTTTTTTATCTTTGACCAGCACTCAAGAGATGACCCCTACACATGCGGTGTATTGTGCTGAAACTAGAGGAAAGGAATAATTAGAGAAATGATAGGAGGTGAAGCTTCATTATCTTACAACACTGCTTTTCGCAACGTTATTTGTTTTTACAGGGATGTTATCTTACTATTGTTGTTTTAGTCTGAATGTGTATTTTTTTTTTTTTTTTTGTCTTGGACCGGCACTCAGGGGATGACCCCTACACATGCGACGCATTGTGCTGGAACTAGGAAATTAGGTTATGGGATGGAGGATAGAGGGAGTAGTGTTTATTGACATTTGATTTAAATCTTCCCATGCTAAAAGTGACAGGAAACACCTCTGCGGGTAGTCTATTCCACATACGTGCCGTTCGGCCAAAAAACGAATTTTCCCTGTAATGCGTAGTGCGAGTCGCCCTCAAATCGACCACAAATGGATGCGCTCTTAATGATGATCGTGTCGTGCGCGCGAATAACCGGGTTTCGGGAACAAGTTCCCTGATTTCATTAGAACACATCCCATTATAGTAACGATAGAACAACGAAACGCACCCCACGTTGCGACGATGCTCAAGAGAGTCAATAGAGTTGGCTACCCTACTGTCTCCTATGAGTTTCTTCGCCCTTTCTTGTACACGGTCGAGTAACTTCAAAATAGTCTTTGAAGCACCGGCCCACACATGAGAGTTGTATTCCATTTTCGGTCGGATGTAGGCGGTATAAATAGTGAGGAGATCAGATGGGGTGAAGTATGTCTTACACCGCCTTAAAAAGCCTAGGCACTTGAATGCTTCCTTTGAGACCTGAAAAATGTGCTCAGTCCATCGGACATCACTCTGAATTTTCATGCCAAGAACATCAAGAGCTTCTGATTCCTCAATGTTTATGCCCCCATTTTTACAGATGAGGCAGCGTGATCGTGCATACGGCGGTGTGTTAGCATGCAGCATTGGGTCTTTTGGGAATTGAAATCGACCCTGTTCGCGTGCCCCCTTTCCAATATTCTCGTGAGGTCACCTGTTAGCGAATCATTCATATTCTGCCGCATCGCCGCGATCATAGTTGATGTCGGCCTACGATCGAATGAATATGAATGGCAGATACTGCTGTCATCTGCGAAAGAGTGGATAGGGTTTGAAGTATGACATAGGAGGTCATTAAGAAAAATAAGAAATAGGGTAGGAGAAAGAATGGAGCCTTGTGGTACCCCTGAATTGATCTTGAACTCGTTTGATGAGATCCTGTCTATAACAACTCTTATAGCGCGATCCCTGAGAAAGCTCGATATAAATCGAGAGAAGATATCACCGACACCAAAAGCAATAAGTTTGGACAAGAGTGCTCCATGCCACACTCTGTCGAATGCTTTTGAAATATCTAGAGCCACTACCTTACTTTCGCCAAAATGGTGGATGGATCGACACCATTTTTCCGAGAGGAAGGCTAATAAATCACCCGTGGAACGTCCTCCACGGAAGCCATATTGCCGGTCGTTAAGTAAGCTATTGGACTCCAGATATTTCATAAGTTGGAAATTTAGCATACTCTCTATTACTTTAGAAATGGTAGAGCATATTGCGATTGGGCGATAATTTTCAGGGTTGCTTGCCTCTCCCTTCTTGGGGATCGGCGTAACATTTGCAACTTTCCAGCACGACGGAAATTCACCTGCATGATAGAGGGTGCTCAAAAGGATTGCCAGAGGACGCGATAACGTCAAAGAGCACTGCTTCAAGACCAGTGCCGGAATTCCATCCGGGCCAGGAGACTTACTTATGTTAAGGTCCGATAAAACGCTTTTAACTGCACGAGCCCGAAAGTATATCTTTGGCATAGTTACGGATACACGCTCGGATGCGGGCAGTGGTTGATTGCTTTCCGGCAGGTGAGAATTACCTGCAAACATTTCAGCTAGGAGGTTAGCTTTTTCAACCGGGTCAGTGAATATTTGATCAGCCTTTAAAAGAGACGGAATAGAAGAACTAGCATTTCCCTTAACTCTTTTAACGAATGACCAAAAGCTTTTACTTCCCCGTGGGGCAGTAAGAACTTTAGCGCGAAGACTCTGCTCGTACAAAGCTTTTGCACGTCTTAGCACTTTGGCACACGAAGTTCTCGCCCTTTTGCGCATCATATCAGTATCTGCGTTTTTATTATTCCGCCAGACACTAAATGCTTCCTCTCTGGATCTGACTGCAAGTCTGCACGTCTGATTAAACCAAGACTTTGGTCTAGGCCTAATCGAAATTTGCTTCGATGGTATGAACGTTTTCATACCAAGCATTATTATATTTTGGACCATTTTAGCCATGGCATTAACATCATTGTCGAGGAAGCAGAGCCTTCAATTGAAATGCCGAAAGAAATCGTTGAGCTCAGCCCAACGTGCCTTTTCGTAAATATATTTCAAACGTTTCATAGCTGGCGGTGAAACGCCTCGAAGTTCCGCAAACGAAAAGGAGGCAGAAATGGTGCAATGATCCGAATTACCGAGAGGTGCGCTAATGTTCATTTCATACTTTTCAGGGTGTGAAGTGAGAAAAAGGTCGAGGGTGTTGTGTTGGTGCCCGTCAACACATGAAATATGTGTTGGTTCATTCACTAATTGCGCAAGGTGATTGTGCGCTGCGAATAGCTCAGCATATTGGCCTTTTGGAGTTGTATTGCTCGAATGGCGGAGCCACGATAAATTATGGACATTGAAATCACCAGCAATAACGATTTCACTGTTCGGGTAATTTTCGAGGATCCCCGATATATTGTCGGAAAGGGCATCGAAGTTCTGTATAGTCTTCTCCCTTTCCGTGTTTGGGCTTCTGTAAGAAACCCGAAATGCAGAAGATGTGCCCTGATTTTGAATTTAACCCAAAGACAGCTAAATTCGGGATCATGCGTGTCTAAAGATTGCTGGCACTGGTACACAACTTCATTGCGTATATAAATTGCAAGGCCCCTGTGTAGATAGAAAAGAGATAGGAGGTGATACCCAGGTATGTGAAAATCCTGTGGGTCAGCATCCTCAGACACCTGGGTTTCACTTAAGGCGAAAACATCCGGCCGATGGAGACAAACGTGAGCATAGACAGAGAAGAAATTTGCCCTTAGACCACGTATGTTGCAGAAGTCAATTTGTCGTTACATGTAATTGTTTATTGTTTGCTTTACGTAAGTTTGGTATGTGAGTTGTGTCTTTGTTTATTGCGTTGTCAGTCAATGAACATCCAGAACGTTCTGTTGAAATACGTTTATACGTGTGCGATCTACAATTGTGCTGTTAATAAATGTATTTCCGTAACGATACTATAAATTTGGAACCAGAATTAAATTATTTTTCAATGCAGGAACTTTGAATAGCAACAGGGAGGTGTACATAAACTAGCCTTAAGCCGAAAAACATGCATGATTCCAGCCAAGGCGAATTACTAGTACAACACAAACCAAAAATCATTGTCAAAATAATTCCATACAAGAAATGGATGACCAAAACTAATACACACACATTTCTTTAAATACATTTGCAGAAATTATATATTTGCCCGCACATATCATTGTTATTGCTGTGCATAAAATAAATTTTTATGTGAATCCTGAATATTTTTAATATGTGTATATTTTGAATATGGATTTGTGTGTCGTGAATTATTAATGTGTTTAATTATATTTAAAAAACATGGACATTTAAGTGAAATTGAAAGATAAATATATTGCGTTAATTATTTATATACATACATATATATTTTTAATCATAATGCATTGACAACTTTTTTCGTTTTATGTATTCTGGTACTTCTGCAGCAGCTCCTCTATGCTAAAAGGAAGAAACTATCCGCTCATAAAAATTGACGTTGAATTATAATAGGCGCAACTTGTCATCATTGAGGCGATCGAGGCTAGTGTAAGTATCGGACTGTTTCAGTTCACAGATAAAGGCCCACTCTAATCTTCTGATGGATATTTCTATTTCATATTATATTTTATTACATTTCTTTTTTATATACATATGTACATATATATTAGAATATTGAAATAAAATCAACATAAAGAATTGAAATAAATAGTGTGTCATTTCAACTGGGATATCCGTCAATAGTGACCGATATATCCGTCAATGCTGACCGGTCATCAGTGACCGATATATCCACCAACGCTGTCTAGTAAACAACATTAGAGTGACTAGTTCGGCTATATATTCTATGGACGACAAAATTCATAAGTTAGAGCAGGATGCAAAATCACATGAACACAGCAGTTTCGGTAATTTTTTTCATATTGCCTTTAAGAAAATGATAGAAACTTTGTTCTACGCAATGACGGTTAATTCGGGCAGCAATGACGGTCATATGACCGGTCAAATGTCAATCACGAACGAATTAAATTTACAATTGGTCCATCACTTATTCGCCGAATACGGAACTTTGGACAAAATTGTTGACGAGCAATTACGTAAGAATAATTACTCTTAAAAAATGTCTCTACAGCGAACGCATCGAGCTCACTCGACCAGTGCGACATGGTGACTGACAAATCTGCAGAATCGATAATTCCAACGGCGTCACCCTCCCTCCGCACCGTTTATTACTTTTTGAAATAATCGTATTTAAAAATATAATTTTGCCGCCAGACACCCTGTACATGTATATAATATTTTATATATTATACACATATACAAGGTGGGCCAAAAGAAATCATCCGGGCCACAAGTAATCCCCCGATACTTTTCTGCCGTAATTTTTTATTTTCATGAAAAATTTTGGTTCAGCTTCTGATATCGGCCAAGTGGCTGCCGCTAGATTTGAAGGCCATCCAAGCAGAACCAAAGTTTGTCATTAAAAAAAATTACAGCAGAAGAATATCGATTGATGACTTTTGCCCCGGATGATTTCTTTTTGCCCACCTTGTATATAAGTAAATATGTATATATATTAATATAAATTATTTGACCATTTTATTTTTCATAATTATTTTTATTTAAAAAAATTAGTGAGCAAATTCGTGGAAGAGGTGGCATATGAGAGGTATGAGAAGAAACTTATCACCATATGGAATACAAAGTATTTGCAATCTATATCTTCCCTTTTGACTGATACAGTTTCACCACTTAAGTTACTTGCAACGGCTATGCCTAAACCACTAAAGGACTGAAAGGGTTGTTCAAAAAAGTTTAGTGTTTTTGAAAACTTTGCATAAAAATTCGTCTGGTTTGGCAATATTATATATGCTGATTATTTTCATAGGCCCTAAATTTTTGCTTAAGCAAAAGCTATCTTTTCTTTTTTAGGATTAATAGTGAAACTTCCCAAGTTAAAAACTTTGCGAGAATCGGATTTAGGTTCATGCCCTTCTTCGAACCTACGACATATCTGCTGTAGCATTTTGTTCGGCTTTTTTATTATTTTTTTTAAATATTGCATATAATTATAAACCTGAAAGGGAATGTTTCTGTATACCTAAGTAAAAAAATTCTCTCAGAGAGATGGTGGATATATGAACATTTTTCTTATTCATACCTAAAAGAGTTTTGGCAGACAATGGCAAATCTTCAACACCTACTCTTTTGAAAGTATGCAACAAATCCTATAAAACACGTTGAGATATTTTATTCCTAACAACGTCACTTGCGGATGTGGATGCTTCACATTTAAGGATAGGCAGCAATTTAAATTTTTTGGGACAATAATCACGACTCTTTTCCACAAATTTTTTATAAATTTTTTATATTGGACTCATAAGCTCTTTTTTCTTCTGACATGTAATTTTCAAAATGCCTTTTACTCATTTCTTTTTGATTTATTAAATATTTTTTATATTTCAATTCGATCACTAATTAATATTAAATTAAATATTAAACCACTTATCTTATCTATTACACTTTTCTTTTTTATTTTTAATTTATTTGTTATATACACAAGAAAGAGTTTTTTTTCCAAATTAATTGTGTTTGGGATCACAATAATTGAAGAGATATATCAAACTTTTTGGTATTCACACGAATTTACTTTTTAACGTCGAATAATGTCAAAAATGAAATTCTGCAACATTTGCAAAGAATATTCTTAAAGTTTTCAATAGAGAAAGATTACCGGATATCCAACAATCAATTACTACACATTTTTGACTTTTCAAACAAATTTTATAGCAAAAAATTTTGTGACATGTTTCAAAAATATTTTTATATTTCAAACAATTATAATTTCCTATTATTCCTGATGATGTTAACAAGCTGTTAACGAAATATCGAATAATAAAACCAATAAAATAAAAAAAGACCTCAAGCTTATTTAAAAAAAAAATAATTTTTTTTGAAATTCATTAAATTTTTCAAGTTTTGGTTATTCATTTTACAATTTTTCACTTCTTATTACGGCAACAGTATTAAATGTGTCTGTTCTCTAGTTAATACAAATCTGCCGTATTAATAATATTATAGTTTTTTATGCCTTTATTTTTTTTGTATACAGTTTTCTATTTCCAAAAAGGTTAATTTAATGGAATATTTTTAGTAATAACACCTAATAGTTTGAAGGAAGTGGAGAAAATACGGTACAAACACATCGAAGGCTCCAACAAAAGCTATAAAAATGGGGATCTGCTCAAAATCGTGGGAAGAATAAGATTGTTGTTTAACTTTTATTGTTTGTATTGTTTATCTTATTTTGAATAAAATTGTTCAAAATATATATTTTTGTGCTTTTTTTCATTATTTGGACACTTTTGTGGAAAAGTTTTTTGTTGGAAAATTTAGTTTTTTTTTAAATAAAAAGTTTTTCTTAAAAAATATATGATAACGCTGCCTTGCAGTCGTCAAAATACATTCAACTTTTTTTTAAACAATTTTGAAAAATAAGAAGATATAATTTTTTTTTCACACACTTGTATGATTAACTTGTACGATTTTTCCAGCTCTTCTTACAAATAACGTATATATTTTGGTATTAGAATTCGACTTAATAGGTGTGTTTTTTTACTCCAAATTGGACGCCCGCGGGCGCCCATTCTTACCAGAAAGCGTTTTCTTACACAAAAATTGGGTAGATGAGAGATGTTTTTGAGAGAGTAATATTCTTGTTCTTCATGCACGAAATCACCCGTACTTTCTCTTCGGGCTAGTTTGGGCGAATAGAACAATCAATCAGCTGGTTTATTAGTAAACAATAATGAAGTAAAATTAAAAGTTTTCACACAATGCAATAAAAAAAATAATAGTTAATTTTATTTCATGATTTAGTTAAACATTATTTGGGGTTTCTTCAATTACATGTTAAGCCTAATTATTGTGTTTTTATGCATGTATGCATGTGTGTAGATTTGTAATTGTACATGGTCATATACATTAGGTATATTCCAGCTGCATAACAAAATTGCCCGAACTCACACAAATTTATTTTATTTATATATGATTCTAATTTTAAAATTGTGCTTTTTCCCGAAAAAATATGTGAATGTATTATTACATACTTTGTGGTATTCTCATAAAATATTTTTTTATATAAAAGCAAACTCAAAAATTGAGGAGGAAAGCAATTTTTCAATTTATTTTTGTCCACATTTTACAGCCATTGCCAAAGATGCAAATGTTTTTGTTATGCACGTGGAACAGACCTATTTTGTGTTAAATTTTATGGTCTCCTATTGAGATAAATTATAGTTTACTCTCATTTTACCGAACTTTACCAGAAAAGTAAAAAAACACACTTAATATGTACATACACATCGTCACCTGAAATGCAAAATAACGTAACATTACTTGCAGGAGAAGAAAAAAACGATATAAAATAAAAACTACTTGAACTATAGAAACAGAAGTTTCACATCTGAATAAAAACCAAACCAGAAATAATAAAAAAACTATTTAAGTATATATCTCTATTATTATAGCTATTCATTTATTAATTACTATCACAAAAGTAATGACAGTCTGCTGGAAGCAATAATTTTAGTTTATGCAGATATTGCTACTTCTTTTTGCAAATTCTTAGACAGTGCGACAATTTAACGTGAGATTTAAATAATATCTGCTAAAAACGTTAAAATATTTCGTAAATTTCGGAATGAGATAGCGATGGCTGAAGTAGTCTGCACGTTCACTACAAACCCAAAAATTTTCCTGGGTTCAACCTCAATTTCAGACGAAATGATAAAACATCTCGTATTTTTTTCGATGTGCATTAGTGTGGCTTTGTGTCAGTTGTTTTCGGAAGGTTATATACCTCGAGTATCATCTATTAACAGAAAGGCAAGAGAAAGGAAAACTGGGTAGTGCACTTCAAATACATGTCTTGAAAAAAGTTCAAATAGGCCAAGATCTATTTATCAGTCCAATGGACAATCGACAACAACAGCATTTTGCTTGTATACCACTATTTTTAAGCTGTGAAAAGCATCTGCCTACAACATGACAAAAATGTGTTTGTAAACTTTTGTAAATATTTTAATAAATTGGAATTTATTATGTTTAAATTTAATTTTAATTTATATTGCGAAAATACATTGTATTAGAATTGTTAAAATTATTAATTCAATTGAAATTCTATAACCGAAAGCCTCAAATATAATTGGATTTGTTTAAAAACCACAATGGCGCACAAAAAATTTAAATAAAAAAGTAAACGACTTTTGACAACGAAAATATCAAAACAAAAATAATAATCTGGAGTGTTGATATGACCTAATACACCTTGACTAGCCATTTTTTTATCTGGGACCAGCACTCAGGAGATGTGATGCATTATGCTAGAAGTAGAGGAAAGGGATAGTTAGAGAAATGCCAGGAGTTGAAGCGGGACTATCTTATAACTCTGTTGTTGCACGTTCTTTGTTTTTATAGCGGTGCCTCTGATGTTGTCAAGGAGACGTATTAAATTTAGAAGCTTCGTTTTTTGTAGCCATTTTTAGGAATTATTTTACTTTGCCGGTGTTACACAATACCGACGAAGGAGTGCCTTCTGATGTGCCTGTGGATTGCTATCAGCTGAAGCCGTTACTGTTCAGTGACCAGTGACTATGCCTTCGCCACTGAAACCTTCCGACAAAAACTGATACAAAAGACCCATAAATGCACATTAGAAAAAAATGCGAAATGTTTTTATGAGTCTGAAACTGGAGTTGAATCCACGAAATTTTTTATTGTGTAGTTAACGTGCAGGGATGGCTGAAGTAGTTGCACGTTGGCAACAAATGGAAAAAATTTTAAAGCGCTAAAGGATTGGAATTAATTAATTGACTAGATTAATATATAGAGAACTTAAAGTGGTAAGACTTGGAAAGTTATTGTACTCCTCGCATTTCTTGGAATTTGGCTTAGAGAATGCTTTAAAAAGGAAGAAATTTTTTACACGTACAACTTACAGGGTTAACAACATACCGGGCAATTCTAAATCCGAAACGTGTTCTTTTGGCGATTTCTGGCAAATTTCTGAATTTGCTGGAACTAGGAAATTAGGTTATGGGAAGGAGGATAGAGTGTTTATTGTGATTTAATTTAAATTTTCCCACGTCAAAAGTGACAGGAAAGACCTCTGCGGATAGTACATTCCACATGCGTTCTGTTCGGCTAAAAAAAGAATTTTCTCTCTAATGCGTAGTGCGGTTCACAGCCAAATTGACCACAAATGGATGCGCTCTTAATGATGAACGCGTCTTGCGTGTGAATAATGACCGGGTTTCGGGAAGAAGTTTCCTGACATCATCAGAACACATCCAATTATAGTAACGATAGAACAACGAAACGCACCCCACGTTGCGACGATGCTCAAGAGTGTCAATAGAGTTGGCTACCCTACTGTCTCCTATGAGTTTCTTCGCTCTTTCCTGTACACGGTCAAGTAACTTCAAAATAGTCTTTGAAGCACCGGCCCATACATGAGTGTTGTATTCCATTTTCGGTCGGATGTAAGCGGTATAAATAGTAAGGAGATCAGATGGGGTGAAGTATGTCTTACACCGTCTTTAAAAACCGACGCACTTGAATGCTTCCTTTGAGAACTGAAAATGTACTCAGTCCATCGAACATCGCACTGAATTTCCTGCCAAGAGCATGAAGAGCTTCTGATTGCTGGATGTTTATACCGCCCATAATTACAGATGAGGCAGCGCAGTCGGGCTTGCGTCAATGCGTAAGCATGCAGCATTGGGTCTTTTGAGCGTTGAAATCAACCCTGTTCACGTGACCCCATTCCGATATTCTTGTGAGGTCACCATTTAGCCAATTATTCATATTCTGCCTCATACTCTGCCGCGATCATATTCGACGTAGGCATACGTTCAAATGAATATGAATAGCAGATACTGCTGTCATCTGCGAAAGAGTGGATAGGGTTGGAAGTTTGACATAGAAGGTCATTAAGAAAAATAAGAAATAGTGTAGGAGAAAGAATGAATAAATAATAAATAAATAAATCTGGAATAAATCTTGAATTCGTTAGAAGAGATCCCGTCTATAACAACTCTTATAGCGCGATCCCTAAGAAAGCTCGATATAAATCGAGAGAAGATATCACCGAAATCTCCCGCTATTGGCCTCCAGATACTTCATAAGAAGGAAATTTGGCATACGCTCGATTACTTTGGAAATGGTAAAGCATATTGCGATTCGGCGGTACATTTGCATCTTTCCATCATAACGGAAATTCGACTGCATGGTATAGTTTGGTGAAAAGGATTGCCAGAGGACGCGAGAACGTCGAAGTGCACTGTTTCAAGATCAGTGCTGCAATTCCATCCGGCCCGGATGACTTATTTCAGTTGAGGCCCGCTAGAACCCTTTTAACTGCACGAGCTCGAAAATATATCTTTGGCATAGTTACGGATACACTCTCGGGAGCGGGCAGTGGTTGATTGCTTTCCGGCAGGTAAGTTCACTTGGCTTGAATTCGCCTGGAGAAAAACAAAAAAGAAATTAAGTGAATCAAATATAAAGTTTTTTCTCTCTCTTTAAATAAATAAAAACGGAATTAATATGAATACAGACATATATACTTGGATACGTACGTATGACATTAATAAAAGTGTTAAAAAACTTGAAGTAAAATTAAAATAAATTTGGGGAAGATCCGTGGAAACGGCACTCTATGGGGTGGTGTATGCGGTGGAATGATCATTGGAATACAAAGAATATACGTTGGCGGCCTTCTTGAACATTGAAGCGGTTTTCAACAACGTCACTATGGAATCCATCAGTATTGCCTTGGGAGATTTGGTGTAGAGGGAGAGATGATGAGGTGGACTGAGTAGATGTTAGCAGAGTGGACTGACTTGGCGGAAATGGAGAGCAGTTACGTTTTAAGAAGGCTGAATAAGGGCAAACCGGGCGGCGGGTGTACTCTCGCTCTTATTGTGGACAGCATTTATGAAACTTACCACAGGGGACACGAGGGTGGTGGCATACGCGGATGGTGTGGTGCTACTGATGTCGCCTAAGTTTTTGCCGACAATTAGTGAGATCATGACCAGGTCTTATGGAGCGTAACCATTAAGTGGCTACTAAGGTTAAGCATTTGCGTCTCGTTATGGATCCTAAACTTAATTGGAGACTGAATGTGAAGCAGGGCTATGTCAGCTTAAGTGGGACATGGGAACTGCGATCGGATTTAAGATTATGGGAGAGGACGGCGCGAATGGTGGTGACGTGAGCAATGAGGACCTGCCCGGTGGCAGCCTTGCTTCATTGCTGCCTATAGACCTTTATGTAATTTTCACGGCCTTTTGTGGTGCGATACGGTTAGTGGAGATGGACCAGTGACATCAGAGACCGTATGGCCGCTGCAACAAACTTTAGGAACTGGCTGGGTTTTCCAGCAGACACGCTCTACAAGATGCCATTTGATGATTTCATAGCAGTTTGCAATACTTACAAGCTTTCGGACCACGCGAGTGTCTTCCAGGAAAAAAGACCATGATCTTTACTGACAATCAAGCTGCAGTTCTGGCCTTGACCAACAACATCATGAAGATGTCAACAAACAACATTTCCCGGTTTGTCGCGGTCTGTACGTGACACTGAATAGGAAGGAACACACTGCGCAGGAGCTGTGGTGAGGTCGATAGTTCCACAGATTTTGTATCTGGGCTGATAGATATAGCATAGTACGGGGTACTGACTACTACAGTGTATGTTAGCTACTTCTTTCCCTTTTGGGTTTCGTGAGTTTTCCGTGGTATAAAAACGTCACAATGTGCTAATGCACCCTTTTTAGGGTGGTACCACTCGAACCAAGCAAGCCATCTGCATCAAAGTTGGGTACTATTACGGCTATATCACCTGTATATTTTCCAAAAAATAAAAAAAGAAAACGCAGTTTTTCTCATTCCACTTAATTTTTATATTTCTCCTAAAAAAATCCTTTAATTTGATGCTCATGCCGTGGAAGTGGGTGAAATTATTTATCCGTCGTATTGGGGAATCAGAAGCTCTTGATGTTCTTGGCATGAAGATTCAGTGTGATGTTCATTTGGAGTGAGCACATCTTTCAGGTCCCAAAAAAAGCATTAAAGTGCCTCGGCTTTTTATGACGCTGTAAGACATACTTCACCCCAACTGATCTCCTTACTATTTATACAGAAGCCGGAATACAATTCTCGTGTATGGGCCGGTGATTCAAAATTTACTCGACCATGTACACGAGAGGGCGCAGAAAATTAAATAAAAAATTTAAAATTTAAAAATTAATAAAATCAGGGAACTTGTTCCCGAAACCCGTTAATTCTTACGCACAATACGTTCATCTTTAAAAGCACATCCATTTGTTGTCGATTTAGCAGCGAGTCGCACTACGCATTATATAGAGAACTGATTTTTCATCCGAACAGCGCGTATATGGAACAAACACCCTGCAGAGGTATTTCCTGTCACTTTTGACGTGGGGGTTTTAAGATCAAATATCCCAATTCCAGCAAAATGCATCGCATGTGTAGGGGTCATCCCCTGAGTGCTGGTCCCAGATAGAAAAAAAAAGAATAATTATATAAACCTTTTAAATTCCTCCACCAAATCATGTCGGGCTGAAAATTTTTCGCCAGATAGCTTTATCTTTTTTATGCCAGTTTTTACAGCGTTAGCCAGCCATCACTTGCATGAAAACCGCACCCCGCACCTCGTTTTGGATATCTAATTTCTATTTTTTTGTCAATTTTTATTATAAATAATAGCTAAAAACAAAACTAATGACATTATAACGCCTTTTGCTTCTTTCTGAAGGTAGCTAATGAAAAAATTTGGTCTTTCATTGTATTGGATTTTCGTTAAAGCGCGTGTTTGTTATACCGGGCTTTGACTGTATCTACTATTATGAATTTAATTATTTATATAATTTGAACAGTCCAACTTAAACTACATAATTTAGCGGTTAGCTTTTACGCTGAAAAGAGTAACCTAAATTAGAGCGTTAACGTTGAGCCGAAACAGTAATTTTTACACAGTAATTTTTACTAACTTTGAGTAAACTCTAACTAGAAATAGAAATAAATTGACCTGAAGGTCACTGAACAATCAGCTGATAGAAATCCATAATCACATCAGAACGCCCTCCTTCATCGGTATTGTGTAGCACCGGCGAAGTAATAATAATCAAAAAATGGCTACTAAACCGAAGCTTCAACACTGCTATAAACGCGCAAAGGCACAGCTGTAAAATAATTAATTAAGCTTCGCCTCTTGTCATTTCTCTAACTATCCCTTTCCTATAGTTCCAGCACAATGCTTCGCATGTGTAGGAGTCTTCTCCTGAGTGCTGGTCCCAGATAAAAAAAAAGGTAGCTGAAGTTACATTACTTAACACCATTACTTACACCTTAACAAAATAAACAACAGTACTTTTGCAGCCAACTTCACTTCTCTACGCGCTTTCAAAATTGGATTTTCCAATTGCACTGCGTTGAAACCTCATTGTTTCGGTTGGTGTATGAACTTTGTATGGGCATGAGACATTTTGGCAGCCAGACAACGGTTTGCATCGTAATTTTTTGAAGTCGGTTACACTTCACTTTCGTTCCACTGTGCGTGTGTACGATAGTGGATCTGTGCGGTAAGGCACCCCTGTAAAATCCAAAAAGCCAAATTTCGTAAATTAATTTTTTAATAAAACATTTTATTTTTGATTTTAGCATAGAAGTGTGTATGTGTGTCTCGATAATATATACATACATTAATATGCATATATTTTTTATCATCTCTATTCTTAATCCTTTCTCCAAGTATTTAAGATGTTCATATTATATTATGTTCAGCATTAATATTTTTTGTTATAAGATTTTAAATTACAATTGTAATACTAAACGAAATTACTAATTAAAGTTAAAACGTAAATTTAATTATATAATTTATTACTTATTTATTTATTCTTTTGCATTCAATCACTTCTTAAATTTAAAAAAAAATTTTAAACATTTAAAAAGTTAAGGGCTGTGAGAATTCCATTAGCTAATTTCCCGCATTATATTTTTTACATTATATACATGTGCATATTAAATTAAATGCAGTGGTTAAAAGAGAATATAATAAATTCTTTGCATAAATAAAAATAAACTAAAATCACAATGTGCTGCTTAAAATTAAAATTTCAACTTCGATTTACATACATACTATATTTACAGTAATTTTTTTAATTAATACCATTATTAATTTATAGAAAATATTTATGAATGTTCAGTGAGTTTTTGAAAATGTTCTTCATAAAAGTCTTTTAATAAAGCTTCTATAAAGCAAAAATTGATTTTTATGAAAAAGTTCGTTATCTTTCAGTGACTTTAGAGAGAAAAGCGTTGTTAAATTTGTGCAGAACATTAGAAAATTAAAAAAATTTTGTTTTGTTTATGAAAAGTTTCTGGTTTAATTTAATGAAGTTACAGAAAAACATTGTATTGTTGGAAGAAAAAACAAAAATATTGAACATACTTTTATTACAAGACATGTGGCGTTTTTAATAAGATGCTTTAAGTGTCATTTCTAAATTTGGCAAATGTAAAATATGGTCTGTAATAAGATTTGGGGTTTTTTACTGTAAATGGCAAAAGTCGTTTCGAAAATAGCATTGCAAAAAAAAAAGAAAAAAAACACTTCGGGAAAGAATTCTTCGCCCGCAATACAGTTGTAATTAAGAAATTATATTTTAGGAACGAGAATAGAGGGACAGGTGTTTATGAACATTCGATTTAAATTAGCAAGCATCGGAATTAATACTGTTACAATAGTTTATTACACATAGAAGATGTTCAGTTACAAAACAAAAATTTTTTCTTATATGTGCACCAAAGCAAGTGTTGTTCATAAACAATGGCGTAGCCCCAATCTTGCCTCTGGGTGAATAATGTTGTTGTGGTGTGTAGAATATAGGTGAACGGAGCTTTGCTGATACAAGCACGTAACGTTTAGTGCGAAAGGCACTAAATAACCATCGCTGGTGGGAAATAAAAAGGAATCGATAACATTTCTCAAATGTGTCGTTCCAATTCATTATGCAGTGATATTCAGTGATATTCCAAATCATATCTATGGAGTAGTATTCCTCTTCCAGACTATGACAGATTTGCTGCTAATTTGCTGAATTAGTTGATGAGAGAGGGAAGAGTTATGGAAAAGCGTTCCATATACATGAAACTTAAAAAAATGAGAAGCAGAACAAAGAAGTAATGCAAAGAACTACAAAATTGCGAAACAAAAGTTACGTAGTCGGGCCACGAATGCAGTTGCAAAAAGGAATATAATAAATTTTCTGCAGAAAATAGTCCGGAAGCATTATGCAAAAACGATTCTTAAAATTAATGTCCGCTTGAAGTAGGAATTTCGTATGGGAAAACCGGTTTGAACGTACACTTTAACTTTAACAATCGTTTTTGCATAACTAAGCATACTAAGCTATGTAAAACATTTTTAAACAACTAGGGTTCTACTCTGCAATTCGGAGCGATTCTAAAAATCGTTTGAATTTGTATATTAATAGCAAGGAAATTCGAAAACATTTCCTTTTGGTTTGACTTAGAGCAACCGGCAATTTCAAAACATTTACTCTTAAATTTTATTTTGAAATATACCAATATATATCCTGCAAATACATATGTATGTATATGCATGTACTTGTCTCCTTTAGTGCTTTTTGATGCATTTTTATGAACGAACAGTGCGTTTTGCTCTGAAAAAGTTAGCATCACTGTTTCCAAAACAAATTTTAAATGAAATAAAAACTAGTGACCATGCATCATACACGAATTTATAAGTTCCGTTTTTCAGGGACTCTGATGCACTGACCACTCTTTTTTGGGGTTTGAAGGCTTCAGTCACTTGTGGTTTATTGGTATAGAAGTTCTATTTAGGATAGTTTTATTTTCGTTCTTCGTTTGCAAAATGGTTTTTATATAGTCCGAATTTAAACTTTGTTTTAAAAATTTACAATAAAACATCTATAAATAAATTTCATCTATTCTCTACATTTTCCCTTTTAATCATTTTAATATCTTTAATGGAGTTCTCATCGGTATCATCACAAATATCGATTTCTTCCTTATCACAATCGTCGTCCTCATTTTCATCCTCATGGTCGCCCATAAGGTCAGCATCATGGTCATCATTAAAGCGGGACAGTTGTTGTGTTTGTTGCTCTTGCTGCTGATGATGTTGGTGTTGTTGTTGATGTTGCTGATGTTGTTGTTGTGTATTTAATTCCCTTTGATGTTGTTCTCTTTGATACTCCTCTTGTCTTCTTCTATGCAACTCTGCTGCCTCAGCCATCATCAATTGATGCTGATGTTGTTGCTGCTGCTGTTGTTGTTGATGCTGCTGATGTTGTTGATGCAATTGCTGCAGATGGTGTAAATGCTGCTGTTGATTGTAGGGATGATGTTGCATACCCGTATGATGAGAATTCGTCATAATGTCATGATTCATTGAAGACACACCAACCACTCCGCTATTATTAGTTTGTCCTTTATGCTTACCCTGATGATGACTGGTGCTGTCAAAGAGTAGCCGTGAAATGGAAAAGGAGGAGATCGGTGAATTGTGTGTACTACCGGCTGAATATGAGGTATTCGTATCATCTGAGGTGGGGGTTTCACGATCACTATCGTCGGACTTCAGTACATCTGCAGCTTCTAGTGATTTCTTATGCATGCCTAAAAGCCAAGGGGCAACAGATTCATCTTCTTTGGCAGATTTAATTATGGTTTCGGGCAGCGGTAAAGAGTGTCTAACCATAGCTCCGTATAGGCCATATTCAGCCATTTTAGTACTGTGGCCCCAACATTTTTCAGTTTTACGCCATTTAGCACGGCGATTTTGAAACCAGACCTAGAAATATGAAGAAAAAAGAATGAAAATATTGGAAATCGAACAGAAAAGTTTCATGAGTTTATGAACCAACTATAGAAAGTTCTGTTCAAGTTGAAATGCTGAAACTGACTACAAATTTCTTAATGCTTTTAGCCCTTTGTATTTTTCTTCAGATTAAAATAATATTAATTAAGATCTACAAGATCGTATATTATAGTTAACCAATTATACGCATTTGAAAATTCAGAATTTTACAGAACCTTCGTAATATAATGAATATTGGACATAATCTTATAAAATTTGTCTCTTTTGCTGTAAATCCTTGGCACCAACAAACCGAAAATAGTCGTAGGATTTCTTTCCAATTATAATCACACACAAAACTTGATTTGCATACTTTGACTTGGGGTGGTTTACGTGTGAAACCGATTATTGATGAACTCTTTCAATTCGATTCTCCATTTTAAATATGGACTTCGTCACACTATTCGTGGTGCAACGGTGCAATGGTTATTGTTCAATGAAAGATAAAAATAATCAAAATACTACTTCAGAGGATTCAAATCCAAAAGATCAAGAGCCTAATAATAGAAAATGATAAAATTTGCGAAGTTTCCATCAAATTTCCAATTGGTAGTCAAATACAATTAATTCTCTTTAACTACAATGTTATGCAGAATTTCCCCATTTCAAAGTGTGTATATTTTGCGCAATTAGATACTTTTTTTTCTTTTCGTTGTTTCTGCATTCATTAATTCTTTGATTTACTTTACATATTACTAATTTAAATCAATATTTTTCTTCTTCTTTTATTTAATTAATTAATTTTTCGAGTTATTTCAATTTCAATAAAACTCATGTTATTTGAATTATCAAAATTTAAATTATTCGTCTTATCGGCGGTTTCATCAATGGAAATGCTTTTATGGAAATGAATTTATATATGTACATTGTACATACGTATGTATATTCTTAATTCAATTATAAGAAATTAAATATAATTTCTTTTGGCTTCTGGGTAGTTATTATGCTAAATTTTGAGAAACTAAATTTAAGTTTGTTGAAAAGTAATACCGAGTCGGGCAGTTGACTACTTTGTTAGGACATCGCAATGTTAAAATAGTCAGTTATCTCTCTTAATAATAATCGAAGTGTCTACGATCATCACTTGTGAAAAAGTAAGTTTAAAATTCATTGCAAGTTAAGTGAAAAAAGTGCTTCCAAAGAAGTCAGTACGATCCTGAACTTGTGATTCGGAAGTAGTGCAAAATCGGATTAGTTCTACTTCTTTTTACACATGGTTGTCGTTGAAGGAAGTTTTTTTTTCTCTGCCCATTCGCGATGATATACTTTTTTAAAGCTGTTTTTAATTAGTTCAATATAATTAAATTACATATATGATTTTTTAGAGCACAGAAATGCAAATTGAACCTGCTGTTGAAGGTAAAAAGAACGAAAAATCAGAAGGTGAATTATTGTTTAATACTGTTCAAGTTTTACACACGTCAGCTTTGTGCTGAAGATTGTAATTATAAAATAATACGTCTCGTATTACAGATCGATCTGATAAGCAGGTCATGTAATTACCACACAAAATACACCTTTTGGCATGCATTTGGGTACCATAGCACGCAGTGTTTCAATGAAATTGCTATGCAGAAGAAATTAATGAAAAGGGCACTGCAGCTAAGAATTATTGAAATATAGGTTTTTATGTGGCATTTATGGTGAATGACAAATATGAAGTATTTACAAGGTCTTCGAATATAAAATAAATTCACACAGCAAACACTATCACAATTGGTCAAAATTCATGATGCAAACGTTAGGTTTAAAGTTTTTCAAATACCTATACAAAAACTTACAATATAATAATATTTATATTTTCAAACTTAAATAAAAAACTTAATAATTGACACAAAGTTTTATTAAGAGCATTGAACGATAGCATGGAAATGTGGATTTTATGTTTTAAAGAGTATGTCATCCAGATCCTTCAAATCCTTTTTTAAAATTTCATGAATAACCGCTCTTGGAAGTCCCAGTGAGACTGTTCTTTTCCGTATTGAAAGTCGCGAATTTTCACGTAAACTGCTTTCAACCAGGTCAATGTTTTCGGGAGTCCTTGAAGATCGACTGGGCCCAGGCCGTGGGCTATTCATAACCGAATACCGAACAATATTGTCGACGAGCAATTACGTAAGAATCATTACTCTTAACAAATGTCTCCACAGCGAACGCTCGATGCTCACTCGACCATTTCGACATAGTGACTGACAAATCCGCACAATCGATAATTCCAACGGCGCCACCCTCCCTCCGCACCGTTTATTACTTTTTGAAATAACCGTATTTAAAAATATAATTTTGGCACGAGACACCCTTTATTTTAACCACATGATATTTATTTTTTCTTGGACCGGCACTCAGGATATGACCCCTATACATGCGGTGCATTATGCCGGAACTAGGAAATAAAATTTGGGGGAAAAGATAGACGGAGTAATGTTTATTGACATTCGATTTACATTTTCCAATGCAAAAGCGACAGGAAAGACCTCTGCGGCTAGTCCATTCCACATACGTGCTGTTCGGCCAAAAAACGATATTCACGATATGATATTCAGAATTAAATGTTTTTGAAAGTTTTCTTAGCTTTATTCTGAAATGAAAACTTCATATTTTAACATTAAGTAATACATTTCCTTTTATTTAATTAATTAATGAAGAAACATCTCAAGTGTTACAAATGAATTCTAGTTCTGTGGAAAGAAATCAGTTTTATATTACTTATCTAGATGTAGTTTTTAATAACTTCCTGAGAAGTCGAAAATATACAGTTATTGACATTTCGGAAGCACTTCAAAAGTACTTTCTTAAGAATGACTTCTAATATTTTTCACTGGGATTCTTTTTACTTTTATTTTTAATTAAAATATTTGTGTTTGCGAAAGTGTTCGTAGAAGAGCATATTTAATGAAATGAATGTAAAAGTTATTTTATTTGGAAAAACTTTTATATTTTTATTTATTTGGATACCAGATAATTTCATGCATATCTAACAACAAAAGCGGACTTCTATTCATGTTAGCTAATTTGAGTAACAATTAGTATTAATGTACAAAAATATCATGTTAGTACTGTAGAGTTAACATAACGATATACATATGTACATATAAAATAGCACACCTTTTGAAGCCTTCCTGTGTCGTTTTTTTTGGTTCATAGGAGTGTTATCCGGTTGTGTAACTGGAGAAAATATAAAGGAATTTTAGGCTAGCTATTTACTGATATTAAAGGATAAAATCAGTGTCTACATTGTCTGACAGTATAGTTTAGTCCTTCGAACAAGTTATTCCCACCTGCCATTGACTTGCTACTGTGAAACTCACAAACTAACTGTTGTTAATGTACTAAACTTTTACTTAACTTAAAAAAAAATTTATATTTAGTAAAACAAATGTAAAATAATTCACAAGAAAACACAAAAACTTCAGAACACAAACAGCAATCGAATTTTTTTGCATGAATATGTACAATCAAAAAAAAAAACAAAATCATCTATAAATATTTTCTCAATATTTGCACTAAAAATTTCATAATAAATACACGTAATACCCAAAATATTTTTACATATTTTTGTTTGAATACATGCATACACAATTTTTTATTTTTTTTTAAATTATTAGATGCATGTTGTTTTATTGTACACGTGAGTGTGGATTTAGATTTGCTCGACCTGAAACATGAGCGCTGTATAATTTAATTAAAATTTTAAGCCTCAATAAAGCACCAGCATTAACAATACATTTAAAACCAATGACCAATATGAAAACATAACAGAAAATAAAAGACAGAAGATTTAAACAGGACATCAACCGCCAAATGCAGGATGTGTTTATACAAACATATGTATGTACATATGTGTATAATATGTTTGATTTCTTTTTCCAAATTACCTTTTTGTGTAAATTTTTGTGTGTGTATTTTAAAAATACTAAAACTTTTTAATGTTTGTATATTTAATAAGTTCTGTTGTTTTAAATAAGATAAAATATATTTATTTAATTGTGGATCAAATTACATTTTTTTTTGGTTAGAGATCCTTTATGTACTGCGTTATGATGTTAACGAGTGTATATGGTGCAAACAAATTTCAATTGCCCTATCAAACAAGAATGGATTTTGTGGTTTATTGCAATAAAAAATGTTGAGGGGTTGCTTTTGAGTTTTTAGTTAGATTTGGTTTGTAACAGTAACAATTGCCACCACCCGTAGTCAGAAAACGTGTCAAAACATTGTTTATTCTTTGAAGAAAACTGTAGCCAAGGAAATGTTTAACAAAATTAATAATTTGCTTTATATTTCTTACTAATTAGATATTATTTTAGTGAAAACAACCTTCATATAAACTGGACCATATTAAAAATAAAAGGGAACATAATATTTTTACATACATTTCATAAACACGTTTGCAACTTCTTTTTCTGCTATGAAGAGTAAGAAGTTCTCGCATCGAGAAAAATCGAGGCTTTATATTGCTTGTTCTCTTTTCTATATGGTGATCCATGTAAATGAACTTTGAAAAATCATAAAATCAGTTTGTATTTTAGCTACTCATTCTGTGATTCACAGAGCGACCAGTCAAAAATAATCAAAAATTATCAAACCCCAATGTAGGGAACACACAATTTCACCATTGTTGGTATGGATCTTAATTGCCTGAGTGTTACGTCTTCTAGACATTGTTGCTCTGTCGAGGAAGATTTGGATTTACCTTTAATATGGAGGAACTACGATTTCATGAAGATGGTGAAAAATGTCACACAAAGCGTGTACGATAATTTATTTATTGAAAGAACAGTTCAGTGAAGGAATAATTTGCCGAAATGGATTTTAAAATTAGCCCGCAGGAAAAGAAACATAAAAACAAATGACAGTTTTATATAGTTATTATCTTAATGTTTTAGGAACCAGGAAGCAGCGCGACCAAGAACATCTTTTGGCCGAAGCTCATTATATTAGAATGGGGGGGAGGGTCTAATAAAGGGTGGTTAAATTTCAAGGGCCGATGTTGATTTTGAATAAAACACAAACTATTTAGGAAATTATTGTAATTTTATTTTATTATGATATATTGGTATTACTCAATTATGTATGGAACAAAATATCGGCCAAATGGGCGCCGCGACCACGGCGGCACACCTCCATCCGATGGTCCAAATTTTCGATGACCCTGAGGCATAATGGAGGTTCTATGCCGTTAATGTGCCGAATTATCTCATCCTTTAGCTCTTGAATTGTTGCTGGCTTATCGACGTACACCTTTTCTTTCAAATAACCCCAAAGAAAAAAGTCCAACGGTGTCAAATCACATGATCTTGGCGGCCAATTGACATCGCCATTACGTGAGATAACACGGCCATTGAATTTGTTGCGCAAAAGAGCCATTGTTTCGTTAGCTGTGTGGCAAGTGGCACCGTCCTGCTGAAACCACATATCGTCCACATCCATATCTTGCAATTCGGGCCATAAAAAGTTCGTTATCATCTCACGATAGCGAACACCATTCACAGTAACTGCCTGACCGGCCTCATTTTGGAAAAAATACGGCCCGATGATGCCGCCAGCCCATAAACCGCACCAAACAGTCACTCTTTGTGGGTGCATTGGTTTTTCGACAATCACTCTTGGATTCTCATTCGCCCAAATGCGGCAATTCTGTTTATTGACGAATCCACTGAAGTGAAAATGTGCCTCATCACTGAAGATGATTTTCTTCGAAAATTGATCATCCACTGTTGCCGTGGTCGCGGCGCCCATTTGGCCGATATTTTGTTCCATACATAATTGAGTAATACCAATATATCATAATAAAATAAAATTACAATAATTTCCTAAATAGTTTGTGTTTTATTCAAAATCAACATCGGCCCTTCAAATTTAACCACCCTTTATAACGGGCTGCTAAGGAATCCGAGCACTATTTGGGGTTCGGTGTTTCACAGGTTGAGTGGAGGCACCACAGTTCCACCCAGGTGGAGAAACCTCTATCCGCCGAATACAGGACAAAGGTTCACTTTCGCAATATCGACAGACATTGGTCTTGGAGATAGTTCTGATTCGGATTTATACTTCTAGAGCGTTGTCGCTTCATATCAGCCGACTGTTGAACAAATTTCATCCGCCATCTGGTTAGGGACCTGGTTTTTAGTGAGCCGCTTTTATTGTTTTTACTTCGTTTTTCTTTTCTTAAGGGAAGTGAGGAGGCATGCTTGGTCGAGCCACGACAATGCACCGTAAGGCTGATAACAACCAGAGGAGGCCACCGTTAGCAGACACACTAACGTAGTGCCATTCATCCCATAGACACGATACGAATGACACCTGCGATTACGGGTTTTATCAAAATTTTCTCTCTAGATCCGCCATTTTCTGTCGAAAGCAGGGCCACCTCGTGCAGGAGTGGCAAATAACCACAATGGTCGCTCTTTAGGCAATTAGCGTTTAGCGCCGCATTCCTCTGTATATACTGCCCTTACATGGGAGGCGCCATACTTCACAGTTTATAGTTTGACATATGAGTTCTTTACCGGGTTCCCTTCGGCTTAAAATTTGAACAGAACAAAATAAATTTAAATAAACGCATGACCGTTATGTATAATTATAAATGGTATAGATATTAAGTAATCAAACGCTCTTGATGTTCTGCACATTAAGATTCGGTGTGACGTTCGCTGTACTTAACATATTTTTAAGTCTTAATAGAAGCATTCCAGATAATAGGCTTTTTAAGACCATGTAAGAAAAACTTAAATCCATCTGATGTCCCTACACTATCTATATCGCGTATATACGAGCGAAAATTAAATACATCTCTAATGTATAGGCGGATGCTTTAAACTTTCAATTCACTTGTGGCCGATTTACCAGCGAATCGCCCTACGCATTACCAAGAAAATTCGTTTTTAGGCGAACTTTTCGTATGTGGAATGAAGTTCCTGCGAGAGTTTTCCTTCTCAATTGCGATATTACAAACTTCCAATTCAATGCCCAGAAATACTACTTCCTTCATATTTCTCCTCAAAACGTACTTTCCTATTTATGTTGCAATTCACTACATACGTAGATGGGTACTTGTCCAAGAAGAAAGGCATTTACACGAGAGCTATATGCTCTAATTCTTAAAATTTAATGAAAAATAAAACACAAAAGGGCGCGTTCTCAATAATGTACGAGTTATAGGGAAGGGGCGTTTCGATGCCATTTCCTACTCTCTGATAAAGCCCTTCGTTTCTTTTGTACGCGGTCGATCAACTTAAACTGAAAATTAAACTTCAAGAGACGCCCCACAAATGAAAGATGTATTTTCGATCGGATATATATGTATATAGCTATTAGTATAATAATTATATGCGATGAAGAGAGGTATCTTTTTTACCCTGAGACTTGAAAAATGTGATCATTCCTTTGAACACCACATTGGATTTTTAATTAATTTACGTGATTCATTAATAAATATAATCATGGTTTCATTCCGAAAAAATGTATCGTTTTTAATTTTTTGAACAAGCAAGTTTCGAACGGAATCGACTTCTGCGACAATCCTGAAAGGGAGAAGGAAAAGTGAACAATCGCACGCGGAATTATTGCTTGTGGATGTTCAGTATATCATTTAATTTTATATTAAATATGCATGTACATTGTACATATAGTTCAGCAAATACGAGTATATAGTAACTTTCTGCCAATAATACTGATTGGTCAAAGAATTTGTATACTATATAGTTTCAAATTTACTTGCAATGACATGCATGAAAAACACAAAGAGCAGTGATGATGGAGGTTGGAAATTGATTGACATTGAATTTCCTTTGTTCTTGGAATGTTGTCTCATGTCTAATTTTCCGAACTTCAGCCTAATTTGGATTTAACAATGATCACGCCTGCTAAATATTTATAGAGTCTGACCGTAACTTTAAAACTTGTGTTTCATTGTGTTGTAATGAAAATTAGGTAAACTTTGTAAATATAGATGTAGATCTTCAACTTTGATGATTTAAAATTTTCCCACATTAAAAACATTCTGCACTAAAGTGCCTGGTTCTTTTCACAATTCCCAAAACTAATTACATTAAATTTAACTTGTACATGACATTAAACGGTCAATTTTTAATTTCTTGTATTTTTTATACATAAATGTGTAAAACTACAACAATGTTTCAACAAATTCCCAAAGGACAATTTAATCCTCTAGAACAGAGAAACTAGCAAAAAAACATTTTTTCCCACAATTTCAAGTGTAAACACGTGTCTGCAAAATTACTCTAGAGATTTCAAGAAATAAATAGAATCAAAGTCTATTACCAACAACACACAACAACAATGTTTGTTTGTTGCTTCTGATAATGATGCGAAAATGACAGACAGACAAGTTTGAATGAGGGTGTTGTTATTTGCATTTATGGTTTCTGTTAATAATAAAAAAAATACTACAATGAAAAAAGTCGACTTAATAAATTATTTCCACTAGAACTGGCAACACTTAACACCCTCTGTTTATATGCACCCAAAGTTTAAATTGTTTACAGTTAGACAAAACATTTGCACAATAGATCTTCTTTGGTCGCGGTGCTTTCTGGCTCCAGTAATAATAGACAAAACATAGTTGCATTTCTTTAGGCTTGACATGCCAGCCACCAGCATCATCCCCTTGTTTATACTTATGAAAAATGTCTTTTTAAAATGTTGCACAAATTTTTAACAAGTGTTTAAAAATGTAAATTTTTTTTCTTTTCAATTTAATAAAATTTTCACACTTGACTTGATTATTGTATTATAACCTTTAAGCTTAACTGGTTTTTATTATATTTCATATTTTTTTTAATTTTCTCTTTTTGCCAACGTTTTGTTTTAAATGTTAATTACATAATTATGCAATTTCAATGCTTTTTTTTGCTAAACGGCGTAAAAAAATTAACAGCTCATTATACAAATTAATGCAAATACCAGAGTAAATAATTAATGGTAGCATTGTGCGGAAAAGGATGTATTGCAAAACAGAAAAATGAAAAAACAAAAACCGTTAAGCAAAGCAACAATTATAGTTATAATTATGTTATTATCCTGTTATGTGTTTAACAAGTAATTCCGTTATTGAAATGACAAAGTTCTGGAGTCTGTTGTGCCTACAACACTTAAAAGAAAGCATTAAAAATGTTTTAAAAAATTTGTAAAAATATGGTAAGGAAATCTTCAAAAATTCCAAAGCTGTGTGTGTAACAATTAAAAGAAATTTACATTAAAAATTTTTTTGAAGGGTAATATTGATTGATACCAGAGCCCTTAAATTGCGATTGCTCTTTGTTAAAAAATAATATAAAAAATATGACAGTCGAAGCACGGTATAACAAAGATGGGCTTTAACGAAAATCCGCTTTAATGAATAGCCGTATCCACCCATTGGTTACCTTACATTACGAACGGTTAACTTCTTTTATGTCTTGTTTAACGAATGTAAGAGGAAAAAGCAGACCCAAATACCCTTAGTTTTTTAAACCTTCGAGATATCTCCCAGCCATAACAATATTGATTTCATATTGTGAAATATGCATTAAAAAGCAATTTTCTTTTACGATCTAATCTTTTGCCTCATGTAACGCACAACACGTGCCTCTTTTGGAACTTAACTACCGCGTTGTAGGAGGGTTACCTACATTCAGATCAAAAATAAATAGAAACATATTAATTTAATGTCAAATAACTCCAAAACTAATTTGTTCGGTATAAGGAATTTCCTAGTTTAACGAAAACGTTTGACATTATATCATTCGTTGTACCGGGCTTAGACTGTATTGAATTTCAAGGAAATTGTATGCAATTTATATTACCATAGGAAACATACTTTAAAGGACTTTTTCTGCTGCATTTTCTAGTGGCTTTTTTGAAGTAAGTTTTAGTATTTTCGCTTTTGTTTTAGCCATACTATACACAATATATATTTTTTTGTGAACAGTTGTTTAAGTATTATTGAACTCCTTCAAATTTATGGATTTTTTAAATAAATAAAAACACCCTAAGCATTTGGAAAATAACCTGTTAAATACAACATTAAGCAATATTTCAAAATTATCTGAAAGAATTAGTAAAATCGCTACAACCACGAATTAAAGTTATTTCCTTAGGAAATATGTATGTATGTACATATGTATGTATGTGTATGCGAATATTAACATACTTACATATCTATTTTATAAAAAATATTCTCAAAATCTTTACATTACGTAAAATTCAGTCATCGGAATTTTATTGTTATTGACGTAAAGAGGAGGGATATATTTGAAGAAAGTCCGAAGAATACCATTTTGGACGCGGGCAAGCGGGTTTAAGAAGGTAAACTAAATTTTAACATAGCAATCAGCTGTTATCGTAAAGTTTGTGACAATAATTTATGTGCTGTTTATTTTGTGCTGTTCAACATATTATTGTTAGAATATTTGTGTTCTCTTTATTTGCTACATCCAGCCAAAAACAACTTAAAATCAATAACAACCACATTGAAAGAAAGTCTGGTAATGTTGAAATTTTTATTTTAATATTAATTTAAAGTTGCTCTATTTTGATAATTTTAATATGGAAACAATATATAAATAATGTTATTCAGCATTGAATTAATATTGAATAATTATGAATGTCGTCTTATTGCAAAAATGTGGAAAAGTTATTGAAATTATATTTTTTATTTTATAAATCAAATTAAAACAATATGCAATTGAGAAAGAAACAATTTAAAGATAAGGTTATTCAGATTTGATTTAATATTGAAACGTTATGGAATTTAAAATGCACACTATTGATACCAGGTTTAAAAAAATTGTTTTAATTGCTTTCTGGAGACAGCTATTGGAATATGATATACGACTATAGATGCCGCTGAAGACAGCTGGGTTGCACCCATCTTATTATTTCAGAGTTTAGTGAGTCTGTGTCATCTTCAATTGCAAACTAAAAATAATAATTAAAAACAGAAAAGCAATTATTTTACTTCAAAACCTATTACCTTCTCGTTTCTCCACGCAAAGTTGCTGCGGAATTTTGCGCGGATTCCTATGGATAGAATGCATTCCTTATCGTTTCTTTGTCTAAATATTGCAGTCATAGTCAAAAAGCAAAGATACCTTTTAATTCATTTCTTGGTATCTTCTTAATTTTCATCTGTCGATGGGTGACTCAATGAGTTGAAATAAATCGATTCACTTTCTGTTGTCTCAGAGTTTGTTTTGTCATTAGGATTGAAAAGGCGTACATATTGTCCCTTTTTAATAGTAGCAGATGCATCTTCAAAGTGTTTATTATTTCCTGGGTTTCAGAGAGAACCATGTTACCCGAAATCTATATTTCATGTTCTGCCAATTCGTTTTCTAAAATCAGACAGTACATCTCCACTTTCTGTGTATTATAAACCATCCACTGAATTAAATTTCCCCGACAACACACAAAGTTTTACAATCTAATAAAGAGGGAATCAGGTGATATGATTTACATATTGATTTAAAGTGTTGCCATTTAGTTAGTATAATATTTCTTATTAATACAATATTTTGCAATTTAAATTTCAACTTAATGAAATAAAGATCTTAAAAACTTTAAACTTTAAAACAATGTTGATTCTATGTATCCCACAAAATAAATAGAAACTACATTAATTCATTATTGATGATTGAAAATTATTGATTTAATGAATTTCAATATAATTTTTCTATTATATTGAAAATTATTGAATTAATATGGCGCGTTCTTATTTTTATGTTGCAGCTATTCCCTGAGTGTACATATTTCCAAAAGAATTTAGATTTTGTGGATATGAATATATGAATATAAATATTTTAAATTACATTTTGCAAATAAAATAAAATTAATGCAAAAATTGTTTCATTTTCTTTTAAATACGAAGCATTTGTTTGTTTTTACCATGATGTTCCTTGTGCTTTTCGTATATTTTCACAGAGATGGCACTTGATTTCAATGTTTATATACTCTCGTTAACATAAACTTACAAAATTGCACAATCCTTTGTGCAAACAACCTGAAACGTCGACAAATTTATCAATTGAAGGGCTGCCGCGTTGTAAGTGATTTTTAGAATTTTTTTTTTTATCTTGGACCAGCACTCAGGAGATGACCCCTACACATGCGATGCATTTTGTTGGAACTATAGCAAAGTGATATTTAGAGAAGTGACAGTAAGTGAAGCTTCACTATCTTATAACTCTGCTTTAGCACTGTTGCAAAATTTCTGATGTCAAACAGACCTATTAAATTTCGAATCTTTATTCTAGTACCTAGTTTCAGTAATTATTTTACTTCGGCGGTGCTACACAATACCGACGAAAGATAGCGCTCTGTTGTGATTGTGGATTTGTTACAGCTGAAGCCGGTACTGTTCAGTGACCAGTGACTATGCCTTCGACACTGAAACCTTCCGATTGCAACTGACACAAAGCCACACTAATGCATATCAGGAAAAAATGCGATGTTTTTATGATTTAGCCTGAAACTGTGTCGAAATCAGGACTTTTCTGGTTTTGTAGTCAACTTTGGATTTAATAATAACCAAAAATATACTAATAAGCAAGAAAAAAGTTTGTGATAAATTTACATTGCCATAAACAAAAAAAAATAATTACAATAAAAAATCGTTTCACCAATATATAAAATAAAATATTTCAAATTCTAGCACCCTTCAAGGATTTAAGTATTTAAAAATTTACCTGCAATTTGTGAAAAGTAATTTTTTTTACAATCTCTTTTTTTAAGTTCGTTTACTCAATTTTATTAAGGTCGGCAAGAAATCCGGTTTTACAATTAAAAAAGTTATATACGGGGTGGTACTATTTAATTTTTATTATTTTTATTATTTAATACATGAATTTTTTTTTTTTTTTTTTTATCTGTGACCAGCACTCAGGAGATAACTCCTATACATGCGAAGCATTGTGCTGGAACTATAGGAAAGGGATAGTAGGAGAAACGACAGGAGGTGAAGCTTAATTAATTATTTTACAGCTCTGCTTTCGCACGTTCTTTGTTTATTCTTTTCTCAGTGCTGAAGCTTCGGTTTGACTGATTCTTGATAATTGCATTTTCACACCGATAAGGTGCAGAATTTTAGCCGATTTGGTGTTTCAGCAATGTAAAAGTTACTAAATCGCACTACTTGTCGGGTGTAAATAATACATTTTTAGATTTCATTGTCATAATCGTCCACTAGAGCGTCTTATTCCATTAAAAACAAATTTAAACACAAGAAAATGTGATATAAATTTGTCTTAAAATAAAAAATTGCAAGAAAATAAGTATGTCTCAAAAATGTGTTTTGGTTAATAAATCTGCTGTCATATTATATTAGTAATTATTTTTGTGCTTTATTTATACACTTTTCTTTATACATTTTACACACATTGATTTAGTTTCATTTTATTGATTCAACTCTGATGGCACAGAGAATATTATTATTTTTTGATGAATGTGAATATTTTTTTTAAGTTTAGGAAATCGGAAATACATACATATCAAAATATTGGAAATCTGACAAAGGCTCTCTAAAAAAAGAATCTACTTTATATGCATACGAGTGCATACGATTAATAAGTCTTTTAAATATATTCCTTGCAACTTAAAGAAATTATTTAATTTGCATTAAAAATACGTTAAAAATACATAACATATTTATTTAACTTAATTAATTCGTTGAATAAGTAGCACGAACATAACAAAAAATTTCTCTTAACTTGAACCTGCACAGGCGCTTTTTTGCCTTTTCTTTGTTGAACTTTTGTAAGCATGGTAGTTGTTGTTGTTGTTGGTTACCAGTAAACACTCATATATATGTACATGCGGATATGAAAGTATGTGTGTTTGTTGGTTTATTTTATTTGCTAGAAGACAGCCATGTTTTTTTTTCATTTGTTTTGTTTTACTTTCAGTTGCCATTAAAATAAGCTTTTTCTATGCTTATTTATCCTTGAAATTTTTACGAAAAATTAAAAAAAGGAGGAAAAAAGCGAAGAAAACTTGTTAAAAATCAACACTCGAACCTTTTATTTACAAATTAATGGCTGAAAATATATTTTTTTGCACAACTCCTGTAATTGTTGTGTGTTTGGATGAGAGGGGGAAATAAAAAAAGCTTCCATACTTCAATTCCAATTCAAAAGTGTATTTGCTTTTATTAACTTAACATGTAGATGTGTATGTAAAGTTGGTTTTGAAGGGTTTTTTTTTTTTTCAAAACGACATTGCAGTTGTTGTTGGTGCTGTGTGCTACGGCATATTATCCTTTTATAACGTTTTGCAATATAGAATTTTAATTGAAGTGTTTGATTTATGTATGCATGCTCTCGTCCGTAAGCAGATGTATATATGTATGTATGTTTGCTTTACATACATATACATATATGTATATTTTTATTGTAAGCGTTGTTATGACTGTATATTGGCCATTGTTGGTAGTTAATTGAATTTAAATTTTCTTTTCAGTTTTTTCTTTGTGTTTGTTATGTTTTTGTAACGTTCTCTATCGGAGTGTACATTTACACATGTACACTCTAGCATACATGAAGGCGTTGCTAATTTTTACAGTACTTGCATTAAACTTGTAGTGCAAGCGCCATAATGTTACACACAAAAAAAATGCATATGTCAAATGTGTCATTGCTCTCATTGGGGTATGATGTTAGAAGCATTCCGAAAATAGCCTTAATGGATGTTGAAATTGCCGTCTGTTAGAGTTATTGAGCCATTACAGTTCATTCAAAAGACTTGAGAAAATACAAATTTGGTTACTGAATTTGAAGTTAAAAAACGTGTAGGTTTTAATTAAGAAATCATTTCTTTATTTTAATAAAGATGAAAGGTTTTACAGTTTTGTTAATCACCCGTTAGCTATTCTGTTTATTAAAAAAAACATATATTTTCTAAAGCACTACGAGCACGTGTTTTTTAATACTTTAAACAATTGTTGCGTTTTTATTATAACAATAAAGCATTGCTTTAAGAATTTGGTAATTGAGAGGATAAATGCATGTTACTAAAATTGTACTAAACGAAAGTTATGTTAAATTTTGAAATTCTGAGAACTGTAATTGCGTATAATAAACTGCGTGCAGGAGTTAAAATTTGATGTGCTTAAAACATGCACTTCATAGTAGCCAAATGTTCGTAAATATTTTCGAGTTTTTGTACTATATTATATAATATACAATTTATGACAATGATATGAAAATTGCAAAACGGGTTGTCCCGTTAAGTGCTATGCACATACATATGTGTATCTCAGGAAAACAAAATTTAAAACCTTCACTGTTCATGATAAATTAAACTTTGCAGGTTCTTTATGAGTTCCTCATGAGTAAAGATTTTTGTTCACATTTAATTATGGAATAAAAATCAGCATTGAATAAAATTAGCTCATAGTCGTGAATCATATTCGCCAGGTAATTGTTTTTCTTCCACCAAAAAAAAATTGAAAACCCCCTAAATTTAAATGTTTTCCGAAAAAATCCTCCTAAACGTGAAAGTTTCAATAAAAATCATAAAGCTTAAGTAGATTTTAAATTACGTACTAATATTGTTACTTAAATATCGCTAAACTCCCGTAAATTTGTAAAGTTTTTTGTACAGTGGGATGTGTCCGTTAAGGGAGATTCGAATGTATATAAATAATTAATAATATTGCACATTTATATATTTCGCATTTGAGATCTGGACATATAAATGGAATATATTTTCTATACGAGTATACATGTTTTCGATGTATAGCTCTCAAAAAATATCAATAATCGATAAATCCTCATCGTTACCTTCGTACCTATTATTGGAGTTAAAAAACTGCAGCATTTTAGATTTTGGAGTTAAATTCTGGTATTTATTATTTAATTAAAACTTAATCCTTAAAATAGTGTCAACGTATGCATTTGAGTAGGGAAGAATGAATTAAATAAAGATAAAGGTAATTTATTAATTCTAGAAAATTTTGTAATTCCACTATCGTCTCTTCTTTGCCCAACTTCATGATACAAAATTCAGTTATAAAATTTTGTATTACCAAGTTATCATACCAGACAAACGAATAGAAAATCCCGTATAAAACAACTAAATATAAATAAATAAATAAATATACATTTTTGCCCTCTAAATTTTCTCCTAAAATATTTTGCCCCCTAAATTTGCGTATAAATGAAAAAAATACCCCAAATCTAACCTGGCAAATATGTCGTGAACGCTTCATTTATGTAAATGTAAGTTGAGTGTTCTAAGATGTTTTTTTATTCATACCAAACCATTCAACAAAAATCCATGTTTAATAAAGTCACAATCATAATGACGACCGCATGTCGTCATTACTACAAACTACAAATAACCAACAAACTTAATTTGAGGCTAGAAAATAGATCTAAATTTTTTACAACTTCCTTGATCACTTTACGATATTTTTCATAGTTTAACCTACACATACGTACATACATGTACTTAACTTTCACTTAAAATATATTTTTAAGAGTTTTCAAAAGTATTGATTAACAAAGCGAAAAGATAAAATTATAAAAAGTTGTTCCTTCAAACTTATAATCAATTGAAAACTTTTTTCATGTTTTTTATTGGTTTAATTTTTTTTATTAATACACAGACAAATTAACGTAGGTTTTCTGCACCTTAAATATATTAACTTGTATTTGCTTTGATTCGATAATAAATAAAAACCATATTCGAATCAGCTGTTTAGCTTCGTTTAATTTTTTACCCCCATTTTAAGCACAAAATTGGACATTTTTTTTTCAAAGATACAAACTCTTTTTGATGCAATTAGTTCATTATGGCTCCTATAATGTTCCATAAGATGCGTTTATGTAAAGGACAACCAGGACAAGAAAAATGTCCAGGAACAGAGTTGTCCATCAGTAAATGAGTATGGGACACATACGTAACAAATAGTAACAATAAGGCACCTCTAAACGTAAACTAAAGAATCTAAGCATTCGATACGCAAATCATAAGCAAAGTTTGAAAAAGTCGTTTCTACCATTTTCCAAATTTTCTGTCAGGATCATGAGGTGATGAAAATTGATCTGAAAGATCTACACCGCCCATATATTTATTGGTTCATTTAACGGTCACTATGATATCAATGCGACAATTGTTGATTAATAAAATCTACTTTTTATCTTCCCATCATCAGGTTCTACTGCTGCAAGGAAGATCTGCCCTTGAACTTTGCCATAGCTTCATCAATTGACTAGAAGACGCAGTCAGTCCGATATTCGCTAGTTTTTAGACACAAATAAATTATTTGATTTAAATTATACTATTTTTCAAGCTTAAGGCCACTAAAGTTCTTATAATTTTTATTTGTTCTGAACGTTTACAACGATTAAAAATTTGTGTTACTAGTAAATATATAATGGGTCATAGGACATATACAGGGTGGCACAGAATGAGCTATATGGTTTAAATGGTTTATAACTTTTTTATTTATCCGATTATTATATTTTTTTTTTTTAAACAGTATATTATTGGGGAATTTTTTGCAATTAGCTTTGAAAAATGATATCCTGTAAGTGATGTCCATTTTCTGTTTCGCACATACGTGTTCCTTTTAGCATATTTTCCATAACATTTCTCAAAATTTCGTGTGTAATCGCAAAATTTCGGGTGTAATGACCATTATTTCATTTCGAATGTTGATTTTTAGTCGGAGTATGGTTCTTGGTTTGTTAACGTACACTCTTTCTTTCAAATATCCCCAAAGAAAATTGTCAGGAGCTGTTAAATCTGGTGAACGTGGAGGCCAGTTAAAATCGCTTGCGCGCGAAATAATGCGTTCGCCGAATATGTCCCTTAACAAAGCCATTGAGGCACCTGCAGTATGTGCGGTCTTCGTTCGCGTAATGATTCATAATTAATTCCCCAAGTCTTCTTCACAAAATGCTGAAAAAAAACAAAGAAAAAATAATAATTAAAAAAGTTGTAAAAAACTCAAACCACATAGCTCATTCTGCGCCACCTTAGGAATAGGAAAATTGGACATGTCGAATGTAGTATATAAGATTCATTGTGCATGTAATAATGATTAGAATTGTAATAAAGTATATACATAGGTACAACGAAGAACAAACTAAAAACTAGGATTGCTGGTCATAAATCGGATCAGAGACGTAAAGATCATATTTTACAAATAACTGCATTATAATCTCATTGTTTCAATTTGAATCACTGCTCAGGCTTTGAAAATGTACCGGTGAAAATGAAAATCGGCCGAGTGTAGATAAAAAGAAAAATCTAAAAATAGAAATGTGTGTGTGTGTGTTATAAAAGTAAACTCATGGATTGTTATGTTTTTGTTTATAGATTTTTTGGTTTTTTGTGTTTGATATTCAAATTAAATTCTCGATTGATTAGTTGAATTTTAAACATATAAATCTTGGGTTTGTATTCAAAAATTAGGAAAAATCCACTGATGAGCTAAGTAAGCGTTAGCGAAATATTACTATATGGATATGCTTTCCTCCTCAGTTATTAAGTTTGCTTTTGTAAAACAATACTTTATGAGAATATCATAAAGTATGGAATAATAAATTTCAGATATTTTTCTCGGGAAAAGCACAATTTTAAAATTAGAATCATATATAAAGAGATATTCTATTTTCTTTATTTATAACAATAACCAACCGAGTCCATAGGGCCATATATAGTTGGTGGACTACAAGTGTAACATAAGAATTATTAAATATGTAGGCATCAAATAAGCTAGAAATAATGTTTGTGAAAAAATAATAGTTATAATATTATTAGAGCGCTACTATATAAATTGGAAGTTATATTGCGCATGAATTTGACTATATATATTCAGAATCTAGATCAGTTCAATTGCGAGAAATGCTTATCGACAAGTGAACTATGTGTAAGATGGAATCCTCTAAATTTACCCAAAAGCGTGCCAGCAATTATTAACAATTTTTGTACAATTTTGAAATAAAATTAGAGAGTAAAATTTTTAATTTTCTGTACAAAGTTGCACGAACTTTTTCTTTGGGTAAGTTCGGTCTAGAATTAAATTATCGGCTGTTTTTTATTTATATATGATACTAAGAAATTAATCATAAAATTTGCAAAGAAACGACAAAAGTTTTTAATTTAAAAGAGATTTTTTAAATAAATTTCAAAATGTAAGTACATATATTTGTGCATATTTATCACTTTATTTATTTTTTTCAATTTATTTTTGTCCACATTTTACAGCCGTTACCAACGATGCAAATGTTTTTGCTATGCACGTTGAACAGACCTATTATATGGTAAATATTATGGTTTTTTGCGTTTTCTTACTTTTGTACATTTTGGCATTATTTTACGGAACTTTACCAGAAAAGTAAACGAACAGACCTATTATTATCTGATGACAATTTATTTATATCGATATTAACTTACCTCATTATTTTTCAGTTATTTCTAAATTTACTCAACCGAAACTTCAATAAAAGCACAACTTTTTACTCTCTAAACTAGAACGTACCACTATCAACTGCAAACTTAAAACTTGTTTTTTAATAAATTCAAAGCATAACCGAGTTAAAAAGCATAAATTGTGTTAAAAAGAATTAAAAATAAATAAATAAAATGATTCAGGCTGTGGTACCACATTTATTGATGGACGACTAGCTGCATTTAGAGACTGCCAATTCCTGCCAAAGAGAATATACCAAAACCTAATCACGCTTTGTAAAACCCTCCGCGGTATCTGGATTCTTTTCTATAAATAATCGATTTTGTATTTCTATGTTTCCCCGTATCTGTTTGAACTTTCTTATTATTATTTCTGGAGCTTTTTTTATTTGATTTTCATATGTACATATATAAATATATTTACTTTTTCTTACTTTGTGCGCCAATTTTCAAGAGATTAAAGCAAAAAATAAACATAAAACAAAACAAAAATTTAAATTTGGCAGTTTTCATGTGATCGGAATATTTCTGAGAAAAAAACGATAACATTGGATTCTATAACATCCAGTTCTGGCAATAATTTTGATTCCAACAAGAAAACGATAATACCAACATCATTTTATTGTCAATTTTAACTCTGATTCTGACAGCAATAAGATTTCAGAATAACCTTGAATGATTACTGATGGTTGTTTAACTTCAATTCTGAACGTTGTGTGGTTTAAGACTCAAATTGTTTAAGATGCCACTCAGTTGACAAATTCTGAATGGAACTGCATCTCAGCAAAAACTACTGCGTCACAGGAATTAGGTTTATAAGGAAATACTGAAGTAGCAATCCCTTACAAACCTGCTTATGTATGTCATGATATTTGTTAAATTCTTTTTAAATCCTTTTTTCAGTGGAGGGAATATGTGGTGAAATTATTGAATTTAAAAGCATTCATTAATTCGTTCCGTCGGATCTTTATGTTTGTTGCACTTCGTAAAATTGAGCTTTGTAGCATTGCCATATAAGAGTGCTTTTTAGTATACAGTAAAGTAAGGGAATGTAGTGAACACAAAAATATTTGTTTTTTTTTCTTGTATTTTAAAGGAGCGAAAACAAATATACAATATTGTTTTGTTTAGGTAATATATATATATACATATGTACTTATTGTAAATCACAATCATAAAAAAAAAATTAAATACTGCTTCCAAAATTTTCATTATTTTGTGCTGGGAAACTACAAAATCTGCAACTTGGTTTCAGCATTACTAATCCATAGCTTCTCTTAGCTTGTCTCGTCAAACATCTTTAACACTTCATTATAGAAAGGTTCTAAATAACGATCTATTTTACAAATAAAAGAAATGTTTGTTTTTATCAATTGTTTGTCAAAATACGTAAAGAAACCAATTTAGAAACAAAAATGAGTTAGAGCTTTTCTATATTAAGGCAACAATACAAATATATTGGTGATTTCTACAACTTAATGTTATAGATGTAAGATATAGCAGAGATTATTTTTATTAATATGTTGGAGCTAGATCCCGGTGTTCATATGCCTATATATGGGGTTTTTTTAAAAGAATCCTTTCAGAAAGAATATCGTTCTGGCACACTTTACAAATTTAAAATGTTTAAAAAACATTTCCTCTTACAAAATACGCAATTTAGAAATCGAGGGCGGGAGGAAGCTGGTAATGAGGGTCAGTTTTCGATCGTACTAATATCTCAGAAACATCTTAATAGGAGGTTCAAGCGTGGTTAATGGTGGCATTACCAAAAATTGCTCCATCTTCATGAACGCATTAAATTAAAATACCGATAGAGAAATTAATATAAGGTGACTTCTTATACAGCATACGCTTATTGTCTTTGTTTCAAACGGGAGGGTATGCCGGTCTTATAGGACATCCAAAGCTATGCTGTATCCGAAGCTGGGGTTGATAATGTTCATGCACATACATATATAAGACAACGGTTTTCGTTAATTATAATGCTATTAGGATTGACTTTTTTCACATACAATCGATTGAATTTCAGCCATGTTCGCAGTTGCATTGATTCTAAGAGCATCTGAATATTAGGATTTATTACCACAGCCCACAAGAAGTTGAGGCTGGATGCAAAAATGACTCTCCAAAAATTTCACGCCCCTGGGACCACGCCTTTCCGTGCCGACTTTAGGTTGCAATTTTATTCAATTACACTCATATACTCATGATGACCCACAAGACGAAAAATGTGAAATTGTCCGACTTGTACATAAAATTATTAGGAAAAATGTTCCGTTATATTATTCTTATTTTGCTTTTGTGCTACTGCTTGCAATTTACCGTTATAAAAATATTACGCTATCAGAACAAGCACTGCTTTTAGTCTTGTGATTTACGTTGAGCAAGAGTGTTTCAAAGCAACATGGCATTATTATTAAGAAATAAAAATAATATTTACTTGCTTGGAGGTATTGATTTTAACATAATAGGATCAAAACTACCATCCAATAGACAAGTACTATCAGTTTTTTTTACAATATCAGAATAGTAAAATTAAATACTCGTGAAAGTGCGAGCTTGGTAATACGTGAAGTAATGATTTTTTGGGAGAAATCCCAAACACTGGTCGATTCAATGGAACATGTGTGCGTTTGGAAAAAAAGCTCGGTAGAGATCTCCTTTACCTCCCTTGTCGCCATCATATTTATGAATTAATTTTAAAAGCGGTATTTGAAAAGAACCTGCCCCATTTAACAACGAGTCCAGATGTGCCGTTGTTTAAAAAATTTAAAAACTGTTGGAAGACGATCAACCCAAGAAATATAACTAGTGGAATGGATCATGAACGTTGTCGTGATAGCATAAAACCCATAGCAGAAGAAATAATGACTTTTGTTTCGAAAGAATAAACTAAAACTCAAACGAGGGAGGATTACCATGAGTTTCTAGAATTGGCAGAATATTTTATAACCGCAGATAAAGAAAAAACTATAAGAATTCGACCGCTTGGGGCAATGCATCAAGAGATATGGATGTCTCGATCAATATATTGCTTAAAAATATTTCTTTTACAAAAACAATATTCCATCCCAGCAGATAAAGAGGAGGCACTAGCAGATGTTTGCTTTTTTATAATAATGTTTTATGTTAAAGCATGGTTCAACTGCCACAATGCCTCCGAAGCTTGCGTTAATGATTTAAGCTTAAATGTGTATGCCATATTTGAAGGTAGCAGAATACATTGACAAAATTGAAATCAAGATTTTTATTGTACAATCAAATAAAGTACTGTGAAATGCGTGGGCAACATTGTACAATAATATTCTCCCGCAAAACAATAAGACAACGCAAGCCTCTTCTTCTTCACTCATTTAGCATTTTTATTTTTAGTTTTAATTATTTGGTAATTAAATTTTTTAGTTTAAATTAATACAAAATTTTGTAGAAAATGAAACCGGAAAGTAAATAATATGGAAGCAACTTAAACCACGCTAGAAAATAATATTACTGTACAAACATTTACTCTTTTATGGTCCTCTTCTGTTTGCTTATTTAGCAATTTATTTCCCAAATCTATACCTTTATGTTCTTGCCATTTTATAGTCACTGCAATCTCTAAATTTCTATAACTCTCTATTTATTGTAGTACCATTATGGATTGTAACTATTTTTCACATGTTTGCAGTTTAATTGAATAAGAAATGAATGTCATTTCCTGGTTTAAAAACAAATAAGAGAATTTACAGTAAATTGTCTACTTAACAATTGTTATAACAAAACTGCAGCTAAAAGTTTGGAAGTAAAAAATACAAGACATAATTTTTCCATTTTTATTTCTTATTTTATCGAAGACTATAAATTTTAAATGTTGAAATTTATTGCATACCTGTATACGGTCTTCAGCTAAACCAGTTTTCATAGACAATAATTCTCTAGCACTAACGTCCGGATAATGGGCATCTTTAAACGCTTTTTCCAATTCTTCCAATTGATTGCTGGTAAATATCGTACGACCATGACGACGTTTATTTTTCTTTTTACTGCTGCCTGCGGGACCCAGCAGCACACCATCTGGTCCAGCACCGGGGTGGTGGCCCAAAAGTCCATTTGCTGCAGCACTGGCTGAGCCGTTCAGAAAAACTTCGTGATGAGCAGAGGGATGTTGATGGTTAGCATGGTGATGGGCTGCAGCAGCAGCTGCAGCATGATGGGCAGCCATTGGATGGGCATGGGAATGACTGTGGGTATGAGCATGATGTGCTGCCGCTGCAGCTGCTGCATGATGAGCTAAAGCGGCTGCTGCATGTTCGGCTGGTGACAATGTGGGCCGACTGGTAGGTGTGGTAGGCTGATGATTTGTAATATTATTGGAGTTTGGTGTAGCCGCATTTGAGTTAGACGAATTGTTTTGGCTACTCGTTGAAGTTGAGCCAGATTTACTGGGTGAATTTTCATCTACACTATTGTTGTTATTTTGAGAACCAACATATTCGTTATTGCCACGTGACGTTTGATCTTAAAAATATAAAAAATAATCATTTTGAGATAATTTCTGTTAAAATTAAACATATTTTGTAATTGGTAACAGCTTAAATATTTCTGCTTGACGAAATTAAATTTAACTCTTTTTATTCATCTTTCAATTGTATGTTTTAGTTTTATTCCAACAAAAAATAAAAAAAGTAAAGAAAAAGGTATTTTTGACATTCAAATAATCTTAACGCACCAATCTCTTGTTCAATATTCTGGAAACATTTGTCAAAATCTTGTTTATTTTTAAACTAACATTTATGCACGAAAATTGATATGTATGTGTGTATAAATGGAAACTTCATGCACATATACAATGTTATCTTGAAAAAAATCTTGAGGTATTTATTGTTTACAGGGATTTTGTTTACAAGGAAATAGGTTTCAGTCTGCTCTTTTTTCAATCGTTTTATGGCAATTTTTTTTTTGCTGGTAAAGGAATATATGTACATGTGTTTTGTGTGAAACGTGCCAGGATTTTCTTTTCTTCGCCTTTTTTTAATATTCCGTGCAATTTTATTTTTATTGTTATGGGTGCGGTATTATTGTGACAGTTTTAAATGCTGATAAAAAGGTGAAAATTCTATTTTTTCTTTCAAGTGCAGAAATGTGTATGTGATCAATGTAAATAAATCCTATCAGGAAACGTATTATAAATAAGTAAATTGTTAAAATGTTGAACATCTTTAAAAATTAAGCCATTGTTAGGGCAATTATGAGTACAAAAGACTTCAAATTATTAAGGCGTTTTCTTAATGGGTGTATTGTTGTGATACTTAAACACAAGTTTAAAGAAAAATCTGTTGGGTGTTGAAAAGAATTTAAAGATTCCAAAAACTCAAGACATTTCATTGTTTTCATAATTAAACAAGACATGCAAAAAGCCATCGAATATGAGAAAGTAGTCTTAAAAACAATTAGTATTCCTGCGCAGAACTTTGAGCATCTGGCAGTTTGCATTCGATTCTCAATGAAAATTGCTTTGAGGTTGCAATAGAGTTTGCTTTAGCAAATAAGTTAATAGTCAAATAGTGATTTCGATTCTCGAAAGTGCATTTTACATTTCACTCTATTTATTAAGAAGATTTGCGCTTAATTTTTCAATTTTAAAGTGCTGCTGAATGAACTTATAGTGGAACGATAAAGTGCAATTGTTTTAAACGAAGCAAAATCGGCCCAGAAATTCAATGCACACACGACGAAAAGTTATCAAAGTTTCAGAGATTTCATGGAAAGAAATACGAGAAATAAAACTTTGTTTACAAAAAAAAGAAAAACAAGAATGGTATGTTAGCTAAAAGTCTTACGTTGGATATATTAACAAATTTCCGTTCATTTATGTGATATTGTTTTTCAACAAAGTTAAAGAGAATAACATTATAACATTCAAGCAATTAAGATGCCTAAATACAATGGTGGCATTATGTGTTACATTATTTTTAGAAAGTAATAGTGTAGAGAAGACACTAAGGATGCAGTGAAGAATTGATAGATTTGCAATAAAAACAGTTTTCAAATAATGAAAGCACACAAAAGGACCAGATCCGCGGATGAAGAAGCATCCACGTCCATAAAGGTGAAGATATCGATCAGCCTGAAAGGCTTTTAAATGGCTATTATACTCGGTGGGTCAAAAGTAATCAGCCGGGGCATAAGTAATCACCCGATGTCTTTTTGCTGTAATTTTATTTAATATAAACCTTTGGATTTGCATGTATGATCATCAACTCTGACGGCGGTCACTTAGTCCATATCATAAGCAGTTCCAAAATTTATCTTGAAAAAAAATTACAGCAAAAAACATCGGGTGATTACTTTTGGCCCACCCTGTAGATGGGATACAAATGGGAGGATATGCCCGGAACTATTATGGCAGTTAGTTGAGGGTAGGCTGATCGACGAAATTGCCGTAATAGGAAACAGCAAGAAAGAGCATGTTATTCCACGGCGCGGGCTAGTCGAAGACATCAAACTGGTCAACTGTGGAAACAAGAAATCGGTAGAATTTTTGAATTCCGTGGTTGACTAGTGCGGTGACCAGTGGAAACCATACTGGCAGCAGAATTCTCTGCACAGGAAACAGCGGAAGTTAGTCAGTTAACAGATGGGTAAGGGAGCGTAGGGATTGACTTCAGGTTTGCTGTACACCAGGAAAGCGCTAAAGGTGGGGGTACTCGGATACGACGCCAATGGACATCCATAGTCAATGGAGAAGCAGCGACGTTAACAGTAGAAGAAGTGTATTTTAGATTTCGTAACGTTCAATGATCTCGTTATCTGTAATGTGGGTGATGTGCCGGCTTCCAGGAAAGAGGTTATTGATATTGCACTTGCAAAAAAACGGGCCTCATTGTATATTGAAGGGTTTGGGTGGTCTGTTATTATCAGACCAGTTCTGATCTTGCAAGGGGGCCGTATAGAAACCCGAGAAGGACGTATTGGGGTATCTTTAGGGCCACTTTTGATGAGAGTTGAGTAATGTATCGAATGAGGTGGAGGAATTTGTAAGGGGTCTTACTCGATCTTTTATCGAGAGTTGAGGGTATTGAGACGGCGGGTGAGTTGCAATCGTCGCTTGGCGAAGTCGAGTGGGACATGTCCGTGCCACAGGGTACTACTATGAGAAGGTCAGGAGATGGTTTGTAGAGAACGCGAATCATTCCTGGAGACGTAAGAGGGTTGCAAAGTCTTGAAGGCATTCACAAAGCTACTGGGAATGGACAGGAGGTACTTGAGGGTTCTGGTGGCCGCTTTTACCGGTGCCTGCTTGATTGGAGCTATGGTCAGCAAGTTGGAAAGGCAAAGTCCGATCTCTGAATGTTCTGCGATGATCACGAGAAGATCATTGGAACATATTATCTGTCACTGCCCTGGTTTATACCGGTGCGTGCTGATGTTGCTGGTCAGCGGCTTCTTGGTGGGGCAGAGAATATCAGGGGCTGTAAGACAGGTGATGTTGTGTGGAAGGAGGATCCACTTTCTTCTTCTTCATCTCTACTCTTTCTTATTTCTTTTCTAGCTTTTTTCTTTCTTCGAAGGGATTCACAATAAACCTTGTGGGTGTCGGAGTGGAGATCTCCCAGTGCTACTGGGGCACCATCCGCTAACCTAACCTAACTTATGATTTCATTCCTTGACTTTTGTTTTTAATGCAGTGTATTCGTTTCACGAATTTTTCTCATTGCATCCATCCGTCTGACTTCCATTGCCTTTACTTTAATCTATCAGTTTCATTAGGCATTAAGACATATTTCTAATCTTGAGTTTAATTTGGGAACTATATAGTTCCATATATATATATGTATACTTACATATATATATTTATGTACTAAAGGTGCAGCAATAGAAAATAGTTTTTTACCCAACCTAGATATGTATATGTTTATGTCGAGGGACCGTACAATTAATTGCCTCCAAACAAAAATAATTTCTAGCCTATACGCATGTACATTTCGTTGGTACTAATACCAACTCTTCAATAGACCTTCAACCAAATTTTTGAAAAACAGCTAAAAAAGTTTGTTGAAGGTCTACTGTTGATGGTATAAGCACCAACGAAATGTACTTATAGACTAGCTTAGTATATACATATATATATTTACGTTTTCATACCTTTGCTTTTGAATGACTATATGATTTTGATGTCAAGAGTTGACATCGCTAGTTAGTTGTTCCATTGAAGACTTTATTAAACTCTTTAGTTCGCCAGTTGTTTTAATTTTAATGCTGTCAACTTCAACGTTTTATTGTTTATTCAACTTCCTTTTTATTTTCTTTTATTGCTGAAAAATTATCTTTAAGAAATATGTATACATTCTTACCGGTAGAAAATAACAATAACCTAAATAATTTTCTTGACATGGTAATATGATACGGAAAATTCAATTACAGCTATTGTGAATAGTTCATAGAATAACAATAGTGTAGCTCATTTTTCCTTGCACTTAATTGAACAATTAATTTACCAATTTAAACAAAACAAATCTATGAAATTCATCATCATTATATTTTATTAAATCAATTTCTTTTGAAAGGAAGAGTAAAGCTGAATGAAAAAAGTTGTTAAAGTATCGCATGACCAAACTAACTAAAAAGAGATCTATGGAAAACTTTTGCTTAAGTCCTGGAAAAAGAGGAAAATGATATTGGGCAAACATACGAAAATAGAAATTAATATCATTATAAAGTTGCCCTAACCATAAAACGATACAGCAAGAGGGTCAGAATTGCATTCTTCTACTCGTATTGTTGTGGGCAATTTCGCTATCAATTAGTTAGATACAAAATAGGAGGGATGATTTTCTGTTCAAAAACAAAACATAATTGTTAATTGATGTGTATATAATTTTCTTATGGCCAGTGGTCAGTAAAATGTTGGTAAATTCATTTATTATCTTTTTTATATTGCTGAAAGACTACAGGTAAATTGTTTAATTAGTTTTGAGATTATTAGCAATTATGAGCAGCGTTAAATACAAAAGGAGTCGTAATAAAAGAAGGAGACATAATTGTCAAAGAAAATTATTAATCAGTTAACATGGAGCTTTTAACAATTATTAAGTTATTTAAAACAAAATGCAATTTTTTTTAATAATATTTCATTGCCTTCATGTAATAGAAGTAATATACTCTTTTTGCTGGCTTTGCTTAATAAACAAAATTTTGCAATTGTGCTGCAATGTTACTCAGACGTTGACTCAAGTAGTTAACGGTTTGACTTTCATTCAAAACCTAAATTTGTCAGATGTGCGTTAGAGTCAATGCTAATATATTTACATCTCAACGTACTCCTTCATCGGTATTTCAGGAATGATAAAATCGGCAAAGTGAAATAATAAATAAAATAGCTCTTCTTTACTTTGAAAGTTAATGCGTCAAATTAACACCAGAGACTCTGCTTAGCAAATTAGCAATGAAGTTCTCTGTTCAATTGTAAGTTCTTTATAATATATTATTGTAAATTTTGGCCGAGTACAGACTTTTCTTCGTTGGATATGTCATTTCCTGATATCATTTCTTTAACCCTGCTGGATTAATGTCTGCTTGCATCAATAATTTTTGGATATGGGGATTTCTGTGGAAATGCCCCCAACCAATTCTCCAGTGAGACCAAAAAATTTAAAGTTCTTGAAAATGCATTGTTTTATTATATTATCGCAGGAAAGAATCAAATTTTACAATTACACTTAACTCATTTCAAAATCTATTTGAGGTTACAAACAGTCCAATGGGAATGCTTAAAAACTAAGCGATTACAAATAAAATCTTATCTTTCGTTGTCACGTGCGACATTGAAAAACAACATTTATTATCAGTGTGTCTGTCGAAAGTACATATAGAAAGCTCATTAAATATTGAGTATAAACAGTGATTTTATTATACAATTAAAACGAAAAAAGAAACTTCGTGAAAGAGAATAATACGAGTATTTGTGAAATAGGTACATGCTTAAAGTTGGTCACGTGCGACATGGTAAGTGTAAAATAAAAAGAAAAATTGTATTTAACTTTGCAATATTTTCGTTGAAAATTAAATTATTAAAATTACTTTTAAATTATTTAAATCTAAATGAGCAAAAACGGCGGCGAAAAATATAAAGAGAGTTGCAAACGATGGAGAGAAAAGTTGAAGGAAGATGATATAAAATTAGAAAACACGGAAGGAATGTGGAATGGTAGAAAAAAGTGGCTAAAGAAAAAAGAAGTAAAAAGCATTCCAGGTATAGCCCCGTTACACTTCTTTTGTTCCGATGATCAGGAAGTAAAGTCAGCTAAGACTGCTTATTCTGAAAAAACAGTATTTGATATTGCTGATACTATTTTCAATTAAATTAACTTTTTGTTCATTATATTTACAATGCTTTATTCATACGAATTTATTCATACTACATATTTTTGTTAAGTTTGTTATTATGTGAAAATAAATTTATTTAACACTTCTGCCGATTTAAAAACATTTTTACTAAGTCTTTTTATATATAATTTCGGAAAAATAGCAACTAAAGCAGTATAAATATCATGATTAAATAAAATAAAAAAAAAAAATTTTTAAAAACTTTTTGGATAAAATTAAAACCATTTTTAAGAAACATCAATACACAACATTCTCAAATTATTTGCTTGAGCTTTCGCTGAATTCGGCCGCAAAAGCCATTTCTGTTTTCGTCACGTGCGAATGTCTCGGTTTTTTGCGATTATCGTGAAAACGAAAAATTTCCCAAAATCAACCTTAACACCAATAAGGGCTAGTTAAGAGCAAAATTAAAATCCGTTTTGTTTTGAGTCTTCTTCACCTTAAATGTGTACGACGGTCACGTTTGAATTCATGAACATGCCTCTGTAATTGAAACTCGCTGCTAAATCGATCATAAAAGGATGCGGTCTCGAGGAGAATTTTGTTGCAAGTAAAGATGTCCAAGTTGCGCGAACGAGTTCCCTGATATCATTAGAACACATTCTATTGTGGTACCGATAAAACAGCGAAACACACTCCACATTGCGCTAATGCTCCATTGAGTCAATAGAGTTTGGTACCCTTCTGTCACCAATAAGCCTCTTCACCCTCTCCTGTAAACGGTCGGGAGCTTCAAAATACCCATATATGAGAGTTGTACACCATTTTCGTTCGGATATACGTGATATAGATAAAATCATATTACGAGGGCGGATCAATAAGTCCGTGACTTTTCGAACTTCCCTCCTAGTTATATGAAATGCAACACTGTTCCCATCAAGTACCACTTGTTAATATACTACTGTCAAATTTCGACCAAGTGTCGTCATTTACTTTGCGTTTAACAGCTGTTCAAAACATACAACCTCGTGTATTTTTCTAAAAACGGGAAAAAGTGAATTTCGAGTGCTCATTAAACATTATTTTTTGCGAAAAAAAAACCGTCAATCAAACTAAGGAAAAGCTCGATAAATACTATGGGGACTCTGCACCATCGATTTCAATGGTAAAAAAGTGGTTTACTGAATAATACAAATGACGCTGAACGTTCTGGACGGCAAATTGAGGTCAGTACATCCGAAAATGTCGAAAAAATCCATAATAATAATATAAATATAATAATAATAATCCATGGCCGATGGAAGAGTAAAAGTGCGTAAGATTGTTGATGCCATAGGCATTTCATATGGCAGTGTGGTTTCGATTTAAAATAGTCAGCTGGGTTTAAGAAAGTTGTCTGCAAGATGGGTGTTGCGTTTGCTCTCAATTGACCATAAACGCAAATGTGTGACAACTTCAAAGGACTGTTTGCAGTTGTTTAACCGCATCCCGAATGAGTTTTTCAAAAGGGAAAAACAATAAACGGCGAATATTATGCCAACTTATTAGACCGATTTAATGAGGATTTAAAAAGAAAACGAGCCCATATGACCAAAAAAAAGTCCTTTTTCATCAAGATAATGCACGGGTGCAGACGTGTGCAGTCTCAATGGCAAAACTCTATGAATTGGGCTACAAATTGGTATCTCATTCTTCTACTACTTCCTATTTACAAACCTAAAGAAATGGCTCAGTGGAAAGAAATTTAGCTCCAACAATGAAATTATTGACCAAACAAATGCCTATTTTAAGGACCTCAGAAAATCCCATTTTTTGGAAGGGATACAAAAAAATGAGAAACGTTGGACTAAGTGTATTGAGTTAAAAGGAGAATATGTTGCACAAAAAACTGTGTTTTTATTCCAAATGTCACGGACTTATTGATCCACCCTCGTAGATGGAGTGAAGTATTTCTTACACCGCCTTAAAAAAATCTAAGCACTTGAATGGCGTGAAAAATGTGGCCAGTCGAACTAAAATTAAGCCAAGAACATCATGACCTTCCCATTCCTTAATATCCATTCCATCCATAACTAGCAATTTTTTAACCATTTTTATGTACGTAATTATTTTATTCAATACGATTCAAAACTGAATAAATAATCCCTATTTTGTACGTTTGTTAAACTGCTGCATTTTGCTCATCAGTAGACCTTTCCACAAACTTATGAAAAAGTCCGGAAACTTCATAAAATTTCTTAAAAACTAAATGAGAATTGATATTTTCAAACGCAGAAGCTATATATATATGTATACATATATACATAAAAATTGTTTTTACAATTCTCAAACAGCATTATACTAAAAACGATTCGCTATTCATAAATCGTACTAGAGCGATTTCGTATCGTATTACATCTGTCTGTTTTTCTATTACACCACACGAGTGGTCCTCCCGCTATCTCCTTAGTTAAACAAGATGGGACACTGTAGTAAATTTGTTTGATTAATCCTAATTAATGTGCCTTGGCTTTAGTATTCAATTTTACGTGTTCATTCACCTACAAGTTAACAAATTGCAGTGACAACAGTAGTGTGGCTCTTTAATTCCCGAGCAAAAACAAATGAATTCGTTAATTATGAATTGGTTTTTTCATTACTTCTTAAACACTTCCTTATCTGAATTTATTTTTAATGCCATCTTCAATGTTAACAAGATTATTACTTTTAAACTAACGGAAAACACATTCAACTCTGGCGATTAATTCATATGAACAACTGCGCAGTTGTAATTGTAATTTAACTAAATTTTTAAATGTGTTACAGGAACTCATTAACACATGCTAAAAGGTAACCAAATCATAGAAAATTCATTGGTTCTAAGCCGTCATTTAAATGTCGAGTTGCTTTGTTAAATATGAACACATGCTCGCCAATAACACCCCAATGTTAAAATCATGAGTTATTCAGCTAAGTTGGACCAGTTAATTTGCAATAGAAACCACGCATTAACTATTTCTTTTGCATGTCTCTTTTTGCTGGGTAGTTTTATTTTTGAATGCAAAATTTTTTTTTATCAGTTTAAAAATATAGATTTTTTTATAACGTATATGTGTGTGTCGCTGTGCCTGTGCGAGACATTTCAATTATAATAAATTTGCACAAAGCAAGTGGGTATAAACAAGAAGAAAAGTAGCTAAAAGGCATTTCGCTTAAACTCTAGTATTTACTCAGTAATTTTCCACCATTTTGTGTTATATTTATTCCACTTGTTTCTTTTTCTACAATATAAATACTGCAAGAGCAGCATACCAGGCTACAGAGTGATAAGTGGCAGAGTAGCAGGAAAAAAAAAACTCTGAACGGAAATTTTTGTTGACAGGAAATACACTCGAAATTGGCAATTTTGCATTTACGTTTATTTATTTATTTATTTATTTATTTACATACATCTATGGATTCATGATCCTTACAAATGATATAATGATATACAGTACATAATTAAGAGTTTAAAAATACAATTAAACTAGATTTGACACTATCAACATTAAGCGAATAATCAATATGGTTATACAATTTATTAAATTGCTTACAAATTCTTAACAATGGTTCCGAATTAGCATAATTTACTCTGAAAACTTTAACTGCAAGCGGATAGTAATGACGTGTAAATCGTGAAGGAACATTAATAAAGATATTGCTAATCAAAAATTCAGAACAAACATTTCCTTTTAGCAAATTTAAAACAAAAGTAACATTAAGCATAGTCCTGCGACTCTTAAGGGTCGGCAGCTTTATCAAGGCAAGTCTGCTAGTATAAAGTGGGAGATCCAACGGATTCCAGCGAAGCCCACGTAGACCAAATAAAAGAAACTGCTTTTGAACGGATTCAATACTATTGATATGAACCATATACGTTGGATCCCAAATTATTGAGCCGTATTCAAGAACAGGTCTTACCAGAGATGTGTACAATTGCTTTGTAATGTACGGGTCGGAGAACTCCTTTGCCCATCGTTTTATAAATCCAAGAAGACCGCGTGCTTTAGCAACAGTAGAAGAGATATGTTGTATAAAATTTAACTTGGAATCAAGTAGAATGCCAAGGTCGGAAATAATATTTAAATTGTCTAGCGAGTAACCATTTAAAATATATTTTACGCTTAAGTTACGTCCACGGAAGAAGCTCATACATTTACACTTTTTATGATTTAATTCCATCAAATTACGATTACACCAAGAGCTAAATGCATCTAAGTCCTCCTGTAGGTAGTGATGATCAGCATATTTTCTATAGCTTAAGAAAATTTTGACGTCGTCAGCATACATTAAGACATGACAAAACTTCAATATTTTCGGTAGATCATTTATAAATAAAGAAAACAAGAGCGGCCCTAAATGGCTACCCTGCGGCACACCAGACAATACAGCAATCGGCTTAGAATAACAGTTTTTAAAATGAACATTTTGAGTTCTATCAGTCAAGTACGATTTTATCCACTTAAGACAGTTTAATGTAAATCCCATTGAGTCAAGCTTTTTCAAAAGTATTTCGTGATTAACCTTATCGAACGCCTTGCTAAAGTCGGTATAAATAACATCAGTTTGCTCTTGTTGTCTAAAACCACGATGAACAAGTGATGTTAACTGCATAAGATTTGTAACAGTTGAACAACCTTTACGAAACCCATGTTGGAAAGGAGACAATACAGATGATACTTGATGAGAAAGAATGTCAGTACTAATTTTTTCAAAAAGCTTCGGTAGAGTGCTCAGTTTAGCAATGCCTCTGTAGTTTTCGATATTATTTTTACTACCATTTTTGTATAATGGAATTATGAAAGAGGTTTTCCAAACCTGCGGAAAACATCCAGTCCTTATTGATTCATTGAAAATAAGAGTTAGTGGGGTCGATAAAGCTTCAGCACATCTAACTAACAGACAACTCGGTATTCGGTCAGGACCACAGTTAAATGAAAATTTCAGTTTTTTTAAGGTATTAACTACAGTAAGTTCATCAAGAAGTGGTATTGAAACAGGTGGATATGGTAATTCAGATAGTGGATGAGAATCTGAATCAGCAATCTTGACATCAGAATATGTGGACGAGAAGAAATCCGCAAACAAATCACAGATTGCAACATCATTATCGGATTCAATATCATGGTAATTCATCACAGAAGGAAACGAACTCGATCTTCTTTTGGAATTTACGAATTTATAGAATGTTTTAGGATCACATTTTAAATTTTGTTTGACTTTAATTAAATATCTGTAATAGCAGGAGCGATTAGCTGAGATGTATTGAGCACGAGCTACAGAATACTTGGCGTAATCAGCAAAAAGTCCAGAGGATTTATATTTCTTGTAGAACTTATTCTTTTTATTTTTTATAGCAGAAAGAACTTTGGAATTCCATGGCGGGCCAGAACGATTAGAATCAAAACATTTAGGAATACATTGATTCATGTACAGATACATTCTTTTGTAAAACGTGTCAACCATTTTGTTAATATGTATTGAATTAGTATTTAAAGCAGCATTCGTAAAAAGGTTCAACCAGTTTGTATTAGACAGAAGCTCATCAAGCCTATTATAGTTTGTTTTCTTGAAGCAAAACGATTCTCTTCTCTCTGTTTGAAATGATGACACAGAAACACGACTAGATGCAACAGAAATTTCAATTCCAATTGTAGGATGATGTAAGTCCTCAGGCAAAGAGATCGGGTAACAGCGATCAATGGAGATGTCACTCAGTACATTTAGGAATATTAAATCAAGTAGTCTCGAATTTGCGTTGTATAAGCCATTTAATTGGCAAAGATTCAAGTCTAGAAGAGAATTAACAAAATCCATATGGTAAGCATTACCACCAACCATTCTCGGAATGAAATAATTAACTTCAGAAGAGAAGTCCCATGATAATAAAGGCATATTAAAATCGCCAAGAGCAATAACGTAATCGTATTGATTTGCGGCCTTAACAACATTCCCAATAGCTGTTACATGTTTCATGTAAACCACTTCAGGTGAAATTGGAGGAATATATGAACAGGTAATAAACATTTTCATATGTTTTAACTTAACTGCAACACCAATAAACTCGATGTCATACAGACCTTCACTATAAAGAACATCAGAAGATAGACGATTAGAAACTGCAATCAGAACACCACCACCTTTGATAATAATACTCAAGCGTATTTACTACTTCTGCTATGACTACTATTAGGTTGTACTGCTACTTATTTTTCTTCTCTTATTAAATGGTAAAAATACTAGATGTTAAAAAAATTAGAGAAAACATACAACGAAGCATACGATATTCTGACAAGCAAATAAGTGCAAGAAAACGGCGAAAATGAAATGGAAGCTGAAAAAGCAACGTTAAGACTTTTATGATTAAAAAAATCAAATGGAGGAAAATAATTTAGAAAAAAGAAGGTTGGAGACGATAAATAAGTTAAAGCTGATATTTATTCTAATAATTCTTTTCTGTCGTTCTTTTCTATACTTATTTGACAAGCGAATATGATGCCTTGGTGAAAGCAATTTTTTCTTATAGATTTGTAGAATATAAATAACAAAAAATATCTTTTTTTTAACTAAAAAGAAAAATAAATACAATTCTCCTTTCTGAATTTCAGCAAATAGAAAACATCAATTATTTAAAGTTATTAGAAATGCCAAATTATATTAAATTACAATATCTAAATAGAAATAATAATTGCTGAGAGTTCTTTCCCTATTGCTCGGATTCAGTCGAGTATTTAATAAAACAATTCGCAAAATACTCAAAAAGGTATGAAATAAATAAGATACTATATAAATATTTACATTTAACCGCTGAATTATAGCGTTTCAAATAAAGATTCTATAAGCAATCTGCAACCCGAAAGTCGTGGGTTCAACCCACATCAAAAATTTTTCTGACGTTTATTAGTGTCTACGCTTAATGTGCATTATAGCGTCATCCTTAAGCGCTATTTTTTATATTAAAGAAGTAACGCTCAGGCAATAATTGCCTACTACTAGGTGCTACCTTCTATAGAAAAGGTGGTGAAAGGGTAGTCAGGGGAAACCTTCATTATCTTTTACAACTGTGTTCTTACACGTTTTTTCTTATTAATAGCAGTGTTGCAGCGCCTCCAATGTAAATTTTGTGAAGCTGCGTTTAGTAGCCATTTTATTAATTATTTTACTTCCTGGTTCATTCTGCTACACCATAGCGACGAAAAAGGCATTCTGTTGCTACATTAGCATGAGTATCAGCTGAAGTCGGTACTGCTTAGTGGACCTGCGACCATAAATTCTACTACTACTACTGAAACTTTTCTAAAATAATTGACGCAAAGGCACACTAATACACATCAGAAAAGTTCCAATTGTTTTAATTTTATGACTTTGCAGTGAACGCGCTAAATATTTCAGCCAACGCCACTAATTAAAACGTTAGCGAAGTAAAATTGCCATCCTTTAGCTTAAAATATAACTTAACACAGAAAGCGCTGCATTCCTCCAAAAAAATAAAAACACACACAACCGCAGAGGTGTGTAAGATTTAAGTCCGCCTTTATACCTTCTTTGCACTATCGCTTTCTGAAGAAGGTTACTCACACTGTCAGCACTGTTGGTAGGTTTCGTAATTGCCAGAATGCTGCTTCCCTTAAAAAAAAAGAAATAAATTCAGGTACTATCTTTTGAATTAGGACGAAAAGATATTGGAAATTGTTGCAAGAGGTTTTAAACCCATAATTTTAATTTGTATTAAATGCCTCTTTCGGAAAATAACCGCCCAACCGCAATATGTTTGGCACTCTCCAAATTAGAATTAGAATCTTGTGAGTTCTACAGCTTACTCAGGGACCGACAGGGGTGCTCTACGGGAAGCTTCCAGGATTTCTTTTCAGAAAAGTGGTGTCAATCCATACAGCATTTTGGCGGAAGCAAGGTGGTAGATCTAAATATTTCCGACAGTGTGTGGCTTTGTCAAAACTCGTTGCCTTTGATGTCGGTCATGACCTGTAATATAAGTTTAGTAATAGATGAGGTCTCATCAATTGAGTTGAGAATAAATTCAAGGGTACCTCAAGGTTCCGTACTTTCTCCTACTCTATTTTTAGTGTTTCTTAACGATTTTCTATGTCGAAGTTCCAACCATTGCCATTCATACTCTTTAAATAGCAGGTCCAACATGGTGGGTTATTAGTTCCATGAGGCAGAATATGAATGAGGCCTTGAATCACGATGTCGCCACGCCCATAGAAAGTAAATATTTATTTTTGTATTTCTTGAGAACGGTTAAAATGAAGGATTTGGAATAGGGTCCAAATGAGTTTGAAGTTAAAAAAAATCATCAGTCAAAGAGTGGGCGGATTTGGGCAAGTTGGCGTGTTACTTTCCACACATATTGATTTTTGTATATCTTGAAAACTGTTAAAGTGATGGGATGGCGATCGCTGCACCTTGGCTACAAAACCAAAAATTTCGTGCTTTCAACGCCAGTTTCAGACTAAATCATAAAAACATCTCGCATTTTTAATTATAAATGTAATGCTGGTAACACAATTAGAAGAAACGCCGAATTTCGTCTAGCACAATGAATTCGTAGGTAAAAGTTCGTTGTGTAAAATTCGCAGTGTGGCGCACATTTACGACGAAAAAATTACGGCAATCAACAAAGTTCTTTACTGTCTGCGTTACCTTATAGTCATTGGTCACTGAACAGTACCGGCTTTAGCTGTAACCAATCCACAGACACATCATAATGCCCTCCTTCATCGATATTGTGTAGCACCGGCGAAATAAAATAACCACTAAAACGAAGGTTCTAAATTTAATGTCTCCTTGACATCAGAGGCTCTGCAACTCTGCTACAAACAAAGAACGTGCAAAAAGCAGAGCTGCCAGTTAGTGAAGTTTCACCTTCAAACAAAAACGTCAAAATCGACTTTCTGATTGATCCAAATAAGCCGACTTTAATTTAGATCTGACATATGATGAATACGAAAGTTTAACAGTGTGTGGATCGTCAAAATTAAAACAATTTCCTTTTATAATTGCAAATATAGAGTAAGCTTGTGTGTAAATATATATAAGTAAGACCTTAAAGTCAATTCGAGTCAAGTCGAATCAAACAAGATACCCAGATCAGTAAATTCAATTAATTTTGTTAAAGTTACATTGTCCAAGCTTTAAAACGATTCTAATGGGGCTAGAGCTCTTGAAAGACAAATTTGGTAACATTTGTTAAAATGTAATTTAATGTTATTACGGTTACCCTGAGATTCAAGATCAATTTTTCAATTTTATAACATCATTCAAATTGCTAAGATTTTTAATTCATCAGTATATATAGAAAATTCGATAACCTAAAGCATTGGAAAATGTCATTTGTGAAAAGATTAATCAATTTGAACATCACATACCCTATTACGGAAATAAAAAGACAAACAATTATAAAAATAGTAATGGATTCCGAAACTGTATAATTTTTCAAATAAAATGTAATGCGAACTTTTATCAAAGCTTTATCATGCTTTTGAAAAATCATGACAAAAGATTCTCGAAAACAGTGGTGGATAACTCAAAAATAGATCTAGACTTACAAATATTCTAGAGATTTTACATCTTCAAACACCTTCAGAAAGGAATTTATTGAATGTTCTAACAAGTGGGTATACTATCGGAGGAGAGTATTCCTTCACTAAGAATTTGCACAAGCCATCAATATCAATTTTATAAGAATTTTGCACACGATTAATGGGGTTCACACAATCCTCAACTTCAGAAGACTTACCATTATAAACAATGCAAATATTTATGAACGATTTATTTTTTTATTTTATTCCAATTTCCTCATATTTCTCCTTTTCTTTATTTGATTTAATTTCTTTCATTTCTATTTCTATTTTCTATGTATATGTAATACATACATACAATTTTTTTCTCTTTTTAATTTTTATTATTTTCCATTAGTTTGCCAATTTTCTGAAAGCTACTGATTGCTAACTAGCATGGCTGTTTTATAGCTTTTCATCATCTGATACCCGAGTGTAGATATGTATTTCACCATCGCCTAACAATTTCATTCATTGTGACATAATTATTTTCATTCTTTGCTTTGCTTCCACAAATAGTACAACAAATATTTCGTGACTACAGCGTAGACTGAGTAGAAAGAGTGGTAGGAGCAAAGCGTTTAAGGAGAAGTTAACAAATGTTATATGGATTTGCTTACATACATACATACATACAAACAGCACTCATGCTTACATACTTGTTATACAAGCATTGTTGGTTTTGTGTTACGCTTATTTTCCAATTTTCTCTTGGCTTTGTTTTGGATTTTCCCTTGAGTTTCCTTTTACTTCATTTCGGTTTTCCTTCATTTAAAGATTTATTTTTATTTTTTACTCGTTTGCATTTTAATGATTGTTATGTATTGTATTCGCAAAAAGCAATTGTACAGGCTATGAAGTTTGCTTTTTTATTCCTTCTTATTTATTTCTAACGTCACTGAAGCTTAAATTAAATAATTGGATAATTTGTTGAGAGGTTTAGGTTTTCTCGTAGAAACAAGTACACATCCATAATAACATACTGCTGATGTTAGTGGCAGTAGTGAAATGAGGAACAAAAGACAAAAAATATATATATGTACGTCATATAAATTTGTTCAAGAAGTGGGAAGTAATATGGAAATAAATGCAGAAAAGTAGCAAAAGGTAATCAATTATTTGCAATTACCTGCAGAAATTTAATTTCATATTTATTGATAAAAAAATTTATATTTAAAACGAGACCTTAAGAGGAGTATTGATATTGGATCTCAATGTTTCTATAATTTTCTTACTTTTGATTTTTGCTATTTAAATAGTAACGATATCGTCTATTTGTGATTATACGCGATAGAATATCTCTTAAAATTATTCCATTAAAAATGTACCTTCATAGTCCAAGAAGAGATAGGAATACCGTCTCGCATTCTAGCTTAACCGCTATTAAATACTAAAAGTTAATATTACCATAGCTATACTTAGCTAAAGTTTAGTATATAGTTTAAAATATAGTTGTCGCAACATTTTTCATTAAAAATTTAGCCATGTCATGCCCTATTTTTTTATCCTGTTGTAATTTTTAAGACATTTACATTTGTTGGAAAAATTGAGTATTATTAACTTTATCTCACGACGTTCTGACTTCTGCGTCTAGTCATGAATTTTAGTTAGGGTAACGACTTTCCACGTTCCACACCCTAGTAGCTGAAAGTAGAGTTTCTATCAGATACTAGATAGTTGCACCTCATATTCTTTTTTTTTCTATCTTGGACCAGCACTCACGGGATGACCCCTACACATGCGCTGCATTGTGCTGGAACTAGGAAGTTAGGTTATGGGAAGGAGGATAGAGGGAGTAGTGTCTATGGACACTTGATTTGAATTTTCCCACGTCATACGTGACAGGAAAGACCTCGGCAGGGAGTTTGTTCCACATACGCGATGTTCGGCCGAAAAATTAGTTCTCCCTGTAATGCGTAGTGCGGTTTGCTGCCAAGTTGACCACAATTAGATGCGCTCTTAATGATGATCGCGTCGTGCGCGTGAATGACCGGGTTTCGGGAACAAGTTCCCTGATTTCATCAGAACACATCCCATTACAGTAACGATAGAACAACGAAACGCACCCCACGTTGCGACGATGCTTAAGAGAGTCAATAGAGTTGGCTACCCTACTGTCTCCTATGAGTTTCTTCGCTCTCTCCTGGACACGGTCGAGTAACTTCAAAATAGTCTTTGAAGCACCGGCCCAAACATTAGAGTTGTATTCCATTTTCGGTCGGATGTAGGCGGTATAAATAGTTAGGTGATCAGATGGGGTGAAGTATGTCTTGCACCGTTTTAAAAAACTGAGGCACTTAAATGCTTCTTTTGAGACCTGCAAAATGTGCTCAGTCCATTGAACATCGCACTGAATTTTCATGCCAAGAACATCAAGAGCTTCTGATTCCTCGATGTTTATACCGCCCATAATTACAGATGACGCAGGGTCATCGGCCATGTGTTGATGTGTAAGCATGCTGCATTGGGTTGTTTGAGCATTGAAATCGACCCTGTTTGCCTGACCCCATTGCGATATTTTCATGAGGTCACAATTCAATGAGTCACTCATATTCTGCCTCAGCGAAGTGATCATAGTCGATGTTGGCCTACGACTAAATGAATATGAGTGAGAAAGACTGCTGTCATCTGCGAAAGATTGGATAGGGTTGGAAGTTTGATATAGAAGGTCATTAAGAAAGACTATAAATAGAGAAGGAGAAAGAGTGGAGCCTTGCGGTACCCCTGAATTCATTTTGTACTCATTAGATGAGATCCCGTCTATAACAACTCTTATAGCGCGATCCCTGAGAAAACTCGATATAAATCGAGAGAAGATATCACCGGCATCAAAAGCAATAAGTTTGGACAGAAGTGCCCCATGCCACACTCTATCAAATGCTTTAGAAATATCCAGAGCCACAACTTTACTTTCGCCGAACTGGTGAATAGAATTACACCATTTTTCCGAGAGGAAGGCTAATAATTCGCCCGTAGAGCGCCCTCGATGGAAGCCGTATTGACGGTCGTTCAGTAAATTGTTGGACTCTAAATATTTCATTAGGTGAAAGTTCACCATACTTTCCATCACTAATTTTCAGGTTTGCTAGCCTCGCCCTTTTTTGTGATCGGCGTTACATTTGCAACCTTCCAGCATGATGGGAATTGACCTGTATAGTACAGAGTGCTGAAAAAGATTGCCAAAGGACGTGATAACGTCGAAGAACACTGCTTCAGGATTAGTGCAGGAATTCCATCCGGCCCAGGAGTGTGTTAAATGATTTAAAACATAATATGCTTTTAGAAAACTACAATAAAAGCATAAATGTAGAAGATTTTGTTTGAGTTTTCATGCTCGGAAAATCGGAAAATTTCAATACATATATGTATGTATGTACCAGTATACAAGAATGATAGAAATATAGATTACGTATTGCCCATTATTGCACATATATTATGTTATAGTTAACAACCCTGCAATCAATTTATTAAGAGATTTCGCAGAAAATAATAATTTGGTTCTTTAATAAAATATACATTTTGAGTCATATGTTTAATTAAATACAAATAGAAAAATTATAAAATAATTAAAATTATAAAAAAGGCGTTTAAATTGCTGAAAAAAAAAATAAAATAGAAGAACGCAGAAAGAATGCAGACGTGAAGTGGACAGTGCGACGGTAAAAACAAAACAACTGACAAAAAAATGGGAAAATTTAACATGTAATAAATTTATATCTTTGACTTTATTTATATCATTGTAGAATTTTCCGGAAAATGCAGCACAAAGAAAGATATCGTTAATCGAGTGAAAACCGTAATTGTGAATAAATGTGCTTTACATTTCAAACAGGAAATTTTGTTAATGAAATTTTAAATGATTAAGTTACCACAATTTAAATTTCGCTGGGTATTATGAATGTTGGCATTGATAAGTTATTAATAATAGGTTTAATTAAAAATGTGTTTCCTTTTAAATTATTTAAAGAGAAAAATAATAAATTGGACCACTGTTACGTATAAATATAATAATTTGATATCAAAAAATTTAGAGATAAGAGATAAGAGAACACGGTGTGTGACGTTAGAGTTTAAACATGCACAAAACAATTACATTCAGCCTTATTCCAGTTCTCAACGCGGACGTCGAGATCAAAACTTAGCTTTTCTCGATATGTAATATCTGTCAGTTAAAAGCTTAATTGACATTTACTGAAAATGTAGAATTTTTGGAAATGCCAAAATAAATTTGGTGTCGATGTCAATATTAAACGATATTAAAAATATGTAGCTCTTCTTCGTATGCAATGCGTTGAGCAACAAATAAATCAATTAGTATGTATGGGTATAAAGCACTTTCTCGGAAGAAACAATCGACCCAAGTCAACGAGGAAGAAGTGCCTATCTAAAACGCCTACCATTAAATCAACCGATAAGTACCGCTATTAGAACGCATTGGGCAGTAGAGCACAAAATTTTCGAGACCAACCAGCTTGTTACAACTAAAAGATATTTTCAACCCGAAAGTTTTCTGAAATCGAAGACGACTTATAGGTGAGAGCCTCGACGCTCCAGTATTACGTGAAAAAAAGCGTTAAGCATTCGCTATTAAAACAACAATTCATGTCGAGGGCGCAATACAAATGACCCAACGTTATATCGATAATTTACTAAGGAACATCTTACTGATGTCAATAGGAGTTATATTACGTCTCTAGGATTCTTCAACGGTTACTCAAACGAATGTACTGCTCAAGCCGGCTTTTTGACGTGTCTCTTACATTGATAAAACTTCAATATTAATAATTTGCTAAACACAACTTCAACATTGAATTGTTAATTTCTAAAATATTCATATCGTTAAAAAAAAACTCTTTTTCAATTACATAAAATTTGTTCTGCCTAATGCATGTCTGTATCTACTTATATGCTGGTTTACATTTTTATAAAAATACTTAAAACAAAGAGCACGTACATAATGGGTTAATAAATATTTAAACATGTTATATACACAACCCATATGCTTTCTTTAATTTTATTTTCGCAACCCCCTTTGTACAGCCTCACATTCCATTTTACCCACTCTATAAAGTTCTCTTAAGGAGACGTTTCCCAATACAAAACGGGTGGTGACTTTAAAGTTTTTACCTATAAGTTCTTTACCCCCTTTTTGCAAATGTAATACTTCTACAATTGCTTTCTTCTTATTAAATTGACTTTCAGAAAAAAATGTTAAATTAAAATTCTTATAGATTTATGAACTCTTATTCGTTTATATTTTTGAGGGTGTAATTTGTTTTGGTTGCAAATTCTTAAGGGATAATGATTTCGAGAGTCTTATACGTGGGTCGATTGAGAAGATAAAGAGAATTTATAATAACTTTTCAATGCAAACTAACATTTTTCAAAACCCACACATCTGTTTCAAATTCGAATCAAACTAAATATTACAAAATTTTACAATTTTAAACTTTGTGTGTAATTACAAATATTTGTGGTATTCACAAGGTGTGTGTGCCATTAAGTCATATTGTCATAATGGCTTAATATTTTAAAATAGTTTAAAAAATCGTTATTGTGCTGTAAAGAAAAACGTGATAAACTAATAACACTTTCTACGCTATGTTTATTTATTAGTCATAAAATAACAGAAGAAGGCCGAGTCTTTGGCGGAAACATTTTAGTCGAGCAGCCGAATATATTTACAAGCCGCCGCTTCGTATAAACGATATAAATATAAAAAATTGTCAATTAACTTTTACACACTTTTATAATAAATTTTTATAACAAAAAATAACAACGAAGGAAATAATCACAGAATCTAACAATATTGTATTGAGCAAATTTGGTTTGTGTAACTTATCTGGCAGATTCTAAATTATGACGGGTTGTTCATAGCAGTCATATATTTTCGTATTATTATTTTAAAACATATGACTTTATGACTACCAATTGTGTGTAGCTTTACTGTGAGCTTTTGTATTAATTTTATACAGTTTACAGATTTTTTGTCTTTTGCTCCTTCACACAGGTTGTATTAGAAACCAAATTGGAATAATTGATCACAATACCATGTACTATAATAATGAATAATTGAATTGTGATTTTACGGAAATTTAAATACGATTTCTAAAATTTCACTTGTGGGCGGAGAAACTCATTGGGGGTAGAGTGGAAAACGCTATTGTCTCTCTTATGCATCTTCGCAATGTTTTTATATCGTTAATATAATGGGATGTGTTCTAATTAAATCAGTGAACTTGTTCCCAAAAACCTTTCATTCCGGGGCACAACGCATTCATCATTAAGGCCGCATTCATTTGTGGCCGATTTGGCAAGCGAGTCGCGCTACGCATCACAGAGAGAACTCATTATGAGGCCGAACAGCGCATACGTGGAACAAACTCTCTGCCGATGTGTTTCACCTTAGCAAGGCGTATATCAAGGTGTCTCCAAAATGCTGGCATCGTTACGCCAGCTGACTCTTTTTTGCTCGTATCAATGTTTAGTTATGTTTTGTTATTTGTTGTTTGTTGAGAGTGTCCGAACCTACTTTTGTAATTGTTTCTTTGCAACTACTTCTCTTTCTCAGTACATGTTTTTGACATAGAGAACAAAAATGTGTGTGTTTCTTGCATTGAGTACAACAACACCAAACTACCTAGTTGAATCTGCCTTGGTGTATATCAAGGTCAGCGATAGCTATGATAAGGATTGAAACCTATGTGTACTTTGTAAGTCTTCCTTGTATCCATAGGGACTGTGGTGAACGTCACAAATTCAACCGGTATTAAGAAAACTGTCGAATTAAGCTTCAGGAGCAGATGCCAACATAAACTTGAACACAATCTGTCACTTATGACGTGGGGAGATGCAAATCAAACCAGCATAAGCACTACTCTCTCTATCTTCATTCCCAAAGGGGAAGGAGTGCTGGTTCAAGATTAGAAAAAACTACAGATATTTATAGTACCAATATCTCCCCATGCGTGTTGGAATACTTTTTTAAACCCGATTAAAATTACAAATTTCATAAATCACAAAAAGGGTTCGTTTAAATTTGTGGCAAATCAATTAAACACTGCGACCGACACGCAAAACTATCGAAGGCCAAACAGCACTTAAAAATAACTACAATGACGCGGGAACTGCTCGCCAGCTTAGAGGTGCTTTTAGACTGATGTATATTTTATGTTTCATAGTCATTTATCTTTAAATAAATAAAAAAATATGTATGTAATTTTTCTTCAAATGTGAAATTTGGACAGTCATGTGTAATTTCCGAATCCTTCAGTAACAACCCTTTTACAATTATGTAACGTCCTTCCTTTTAAAGTAGTTCAGAATCGGCTAACATTCCCTTGTATGTTACTGTACCTCTGTGTAGAGAGCATCGGTTTAAATCGGTTGATATTCAACTGAGTTACAAGGTGGTAATTACATGCGGTAAGAAAAACCGTTTTTTTTCGTGTAATTAAAGATTTTGGAGCTGTTTGGAAATTTTCAAAACCAAATTGTTGCTGTGCTCGACTATACCTACCAGAAATATAGTATCACATCACAGGTATTTATACTTCATTCATAACAAACTTAGAGAATCTTTAAAAGCACGTGCAGTTGTTGCAGGATTTGCCTTTTCCAATTCGATAACGTTGACCGAAAAAATTATTCTTCGTAATATCTTTGACTTTTAAGATGGCGGAGTTCAAGCTTGTTGGGAGCATCCTAAAACTTTTCATTGGCTGCAGTCTTAGGTTAAGTTAGTTTAATAGGCCGCCAAGTCCGAAGGGAATCAGCATGCTTGGGTCCTCCTGGGTCCCATTGTGTTGCCGCGATCAGTCCTCATACCGATTCACCGGTCCCAAACCACCACGAGTTCCAGATAAACAAGCTTATCCCCCTCATATCGTGCTTCGATACCACCGCAAGGTCTCACAGACGTCCGCCCAACGGAATCTCGACATATTCATCGATGTGCCCGTCAGCCATACGCGCCCTCTCCTCGGTCAGCCCATCATGCTGCAGTCTTACTTTTAAAGATATCCAAACGCCGGGCAATAGCAGAGTTGTACAATAATTAAACTTTACTCACATATTTGTCAAGGAAAAATATAGTTAATTGGTCGAGTATTAATTCTATTCAAGAAAGATTTTTAATAAGCTCGGATGGATGTGGTTTTATTAGATTTTTATTTATGATGGATCATCAAACATCGAAAGCAAGTTACCAGAAATTCATGTTACTACATTTTAGGTTAAATAAAAGCGCTGACAATACCTCCGCCATCATGAGAATAAGAGTTTCTTAAACAGAACTGCCCAACGTCTTGCCTTTAGATTCCAATAACCACGTAACCTGTGTATTTCATTTGGGTGTTATCCCTTTAAGAACTGTTACTAGGGACTTTAAAAGTTGTTTTTATATACAATTTATAAGCAAGACTATAACAAACCATCCTCGTCGAAATTGGTAACTAGTGCATACAAGTGAGTAGTTAGATTTATGCAAAATAAAATAAAATTACTTTTTCTTTCCGAAATATATTACCGGCTGTTTAATAGGAAAATGTAATTATTGGTGACGAAGGTAAGGATATTAATTAAGGGTAGATTATTTAAAAAACAAACTGTGAAATAAAAAATATAATAACACGTTATCTTTGGGAAAATAACAAAAACGAAATGTGATATTTTGCGCAAAAATGTATTTAAAGGCAATTGGGTTTCTGTTCACTGTTTATTTGAACAAAATTGATCTTGAAATTAAATTTCCCTTGCTCTTTTTTTCAAGAGTAGAAAAAAGTGACGACCAGCTTGTTACCATTTTTTAAACTTTATTTCTTGGTATACATGTGCATTTATATTTTTATTTTTATTAAAAATATCTTAAGTCATTATTTTCTTTAATATTATATCTATTTAATTTTTTTTTCAATTAGAAAACCTACAGACTTATTATCTTTACAATAAATATAAACATTTCAAATTAGAGATAATTTGAAAATTGGTTTTCTACACAAAAATAACACACGATTTCGTTTGAAATACGTTTATTTAAACAGGTTGTAGATACTTGAGAAAGAGTGAGTAAAGTTGTTGATGGCGATGACATTTGTGTGGATATTTTTTCCAACTTTCTTTGAATTGTTATTCTTAAAATTAAATTTCGTTTGTTAATTACATTTTATGATGACAGACTACTTGAGTTTGTTTTCGCTTTAATAGAGATCAATATATTAAATACATTTCCAGGAAAATTTATAATGTAAGAAATATATGCATGTCAATTTCTCGCGGTTTTCCTGTTCTGCCTGATTATAATTTTTCAGAGTTTAAGTGTTTAAATAAAGACAGCAAGAAGCGTGTGCCTAGAAAAGATGTAGTGAATATTTTATTCTGGTTTATATAATTCTTCTTAATTTTATACAAAAAATTGTAGCAGTTAAATTTTGTATTTAAATTTTATTTTCGATTTAAAATAAAAGTTTTAAATTTTTTATTTTGAGTTCAAATTTGCGTAATAACAAAAATAATACTACCCAAATTTCTACGTGGCAACACTTATTTACAGTTTTTTTCTATTCTCTAACTAATAGTTGATAGCACTGCTTAGTCATGCCTAATATCATGTTCACATGACAATATGAACCTTTTGGTTCGCTCTCTGCACCACGATTGCCAACCACGGCGTTCACACGAGTGCTCCTGGTTCATATTGGCATTTCGTTTTCTGAAATTACTTTTTTGCATTTTACATATGAATATGTTTATTATTTATTATTTTTGCAAATGCTTTTATATATTTGATATTTTTATTTTTTTGTTTATTTTACTTCATTCTGGTTTTTTTTCCAGTCAGTTCTGATAAACTAGCGATAATTTGTAATCAAAATTAGAGATAATACTATTTTATTCGGGGTTCGTACTTGGTTCAGAATGAACAAAACAGGGTTCGTTCGCAAAATTTTGGATGGCGAAGCAAGTAGTTTTAGTAGTTTAATCATGGTTGGGGTACGAACGACGAATGAGAGCGCGAACAACGAATATTGCTGTCCGTGTGAACATGGTGAAACACAGCGTTCAGACCTCAAACACGAAGAGAAATTCATAATATTTTCATTTTACAAAGTCCTAATACACCTTAAATAACACCATATACAATTTTTTTTTGCGTAGCATGAAAATATCAACTCAGCATTGCAAATTTCATTTCCTTTTTTTACCCTAATTGTATCAATAACATATTTACTTTTCTCTATTTAACTATCAATAACAATTTCTTTTTCGGAATTTCAAGTCAATTGGTCAATTTGCTATTTATTTACTACACTCTCCAAAATAACTGTGAACATTAACAGAAGTGAGTATTAAACTACCAACCAAATTTTAGTTAAGAGTCAACAAAGTATTACGTGTTAGCACAAAAACTACAAGCTGCACACATTTAGAGTGCCCACAAAAAGGTATGTAACACCATTTACTTTATACTTTCTATACATGAATTGTTATAGAATCACCCTTAAGAAAGTGGTAAAAATAAATAAAAAAAATGCCAAAAATAAAAGTGAAATAGTTTTATAATATTCTTAAACCCAGAAGAGAAAATAAGAAAAGGAACACATGTATGGAATTGTGGATACATAAGAATGTGTAATAGTGATGACATTAACTTTTCCTGTTTTCCGATCTATGATAAACAAAAATAACAATGAAAATGGCTATAGTGAAAAAAGTAGTTTTAAAATGCGGTTTAAAAAACAAAACTTATATGCAAACAATTTAAAATCAGTAATTAAAATTTTTGGCTTTAAATAAATAAAACAGGTGATTTTTAATAGCTTTCGGATTTCATTAAAAAAAAACCATATAAAATTTAGAGGAATATATGAAATCTTTATTTGAGTAGATAGAACGATCTATATAATTCAATGTATAAAGATGATGCCATATAATGTTGACCGCGGCTACGCTTCCAATGCTTCATACGCTGGGTCCAACTTAGGCATACTCTCTTCAACATATTGGCCGATATGTCATGAAAAATTGTGCAACATCGGCTTCCAGTGCGGGTTTGTCCCTATAGAAATGAGCATTGCACAACAAAAAATTGTTCAAAAGCGTTAAAGTTCATGATATAGGCGGCTAAAAACGTGAAATAAATTGTTCGGGTGCTGTGTGGCATGTGGCACCGTGTTGCTGAAACAAATGTCATTCAAGTCTAGCTCTTCCATTTTGGGGAAAAAAAATTGTAATCATCGCATCAGCGCTCACCACTCACATTCCTGCCTTCGTCGTCTATGAAAAAGTACGGTTCAATGATGCCACCGGCCCATAATCCACACCAAACAGTTCATCTTTTGGTATGCATTGGCAGTTCTTGCAATGCTTCTGATTGTTCTTCACACCAAATACGACAATTTTGCTTGCACCCATTCACCAAAAGTTAGCCGCTGTGGTAGGTCGTGTGGGTTGCACCAGCTATATTTTATAAGGTTTTACACCAAATTACTGCGAAGGGCGCCGAATCGACAATGCACGGTCATTAACAACACTGGCGGATACAGCTGCGCTATTTTCCTATGTCCGCACTCGTATGCGATTTGCATATCTTAATAATGTAAATTTGGGGCGAAATTTAGTCAGAAGTTTCCGAATAGCAGCCTCAGAAGGTCGTCCAAACTGAAAACATAAAATGGAAAAAGTGCACGATACCCTTTCTTAACCGAGCATGAAGTTTGATAATGAAATTCTATAATCTGCAAGCGACCAAACTGAACATGTTTAACAGTAATATGTTACACGCAAATACCTGAATTGCCAAAAATCACACTTTATTTCACAAAAATATACTTTTTAGGAAAAATTATAGCACAGTTTGCAGTAGCATCATATATTTTCTCACACCAAACTCTGACTATATAATATATAATATATATAATAATATAATATATATAATAACCAAAATATAAAAAATTTTCTTTTCGCTTTGGCGTTTGGAATATTCATTGCCAAAAGTAAAACACATTTTTGTATAAGAAAATACACACAATCGAAATTCACCATACGCGGCGAACTCTGAAATTTATTTATTTCTATTTTCTGCGTCGTAGAACGACGAACAAATTGCGGCAGAATACCTATTTTTATTTATATTTCTGTGTATTTAGTAAATGTTTATACTCTCTCTTTATCTTTAGAAGAAATGATAAGCGGTATTCCAAGCGCTGGATAGAGATTTATTTCTCAGGAGTTGCAAAATTTTAAATGTTTTAGCATTTGAAAAATTTTCTTTGTTAATTATATTCCATATAGATGGTCGTATAAACATTTCTCAAAAGTTTCAAATGAAACATTCCGTTTTTTTTATCTGGGACCAGCACTCAGGAGATGACTCCTACACATGCCAAGCATTGTGCTGGAACTATAGGAAAGGTATAGTAGGAGAAACGACAGGAGGTGAAGCTTAATTATTTTGCAGCTCTGCTTTTGCACGTTCTTTGTTTATACTCGTAGCAGTACTGAAGCTTCGGTTTAGTAGCCATTTTTTATTATTATTTTACTTTGCCGGTGCTACACAATACCGACGAAGGAGGGCGTTCTGATGCGATTGTGGATTGCTATCAGCTGAAGCCGGTATTGTTCAGTGACCAGTGACTATGCCTTCGCTACTGAAACTTTCCACAACAACTGACACAAAAAGACACACTAATGCACATCAAGAAAATGCGAGATGTTTTTTTTTTTTTTAATAATTTTAGTCTGAAACTGGGGTTGTTTTCAGGTCTGTTTTGGTTTTGTAGTTAACGTGCAGACTACTGCAGCCATCTCCACCCTACTGTACTGATTTTATCCTTCTTCCGAAAACCTATTTTGCTAGTTCTGCTGCAATGCCTTCTATACGTAATGCAATGCTACAAGATAAAAAATATTAAAAAATCATGGTGGAATACGACAACAGTCCTAAGTTTCCCATGCAGCCATATTTTGTTTATTTCATATTTTCCGGTAGCATTTGGCACTCGTAAATAAAATAACTACACTGAAAAACATACATACTTAAGGCGAAACAAGGGTAAAAATGTGCACATATACAAAGTTAAATTCAAGTGTAATTCGAAGGAAAAAAAATATTTTCAATTTCAAGAGGGTTTTCTAACAATCCATTTTCCTGGTCATATTTTTTTCAACAATTGCACTCAAGTGCCTTCTTCATATTTTTTGGTGCTGCAATCTTTTCTTCGTCAATCCAAACACCACAGTATGTTACCAATTGTATTGACAATGTTTACTTTTCGTAAGTAGATGATCGCCTATATTTTTGCACCTTAAAATAGTGTTTTTGATAATTGTGTTATTCTTTTTTACACCTTTTTTGCCTATTTACGCTTTCCTTACCGTTTCATTAACATTCTTTGGTAAACATTTTTAAAGGTTTTCTTACATCCTTAAAGCTCGGTTGCTATTAAGCAGGTAGACTAGTTAGTGCTCATGTTCCCTTGTATACTTATTCAGTTAAATTCTAAGGATTGTGTGTTTTAAATATTTTGTCTATTGTTTGTTTATGCCCTTTTTGTTCTGTGGCTCTGCGCAAAGGTGTGATATTTTTAAGATACTCTAAACAATAAGTGTTAAGTCCGGACTTCCTTAATTTCTTTATTCTATTCATTTTAACACTGTCACTCCACAAACAATTACTTTATTATATTTTTCTTTGTGTTGTACATTTTGTTAACCATAATTTGATTATTTTATGTGTCTTATGGGTATTGTATTTCGTTTCTTAATTCTAAAACGTCATAAAATAGACAAATTGCCAAATGGTTAACACAGTGGTTAAGACAGTGACTTTCTCAACAAGGATGCTGAGTTTCAATGAATGCGGATACTATTTTTGTAATGAATTCAAATTAAAATTTTAATAATCATTTTCATATTAATTACGAGTAATAATCTTGTAGGCGAAGTTATGGTTAGTTTCCCCTCACCAGTATTTGAATCACTAGACTCGAATTCTGATATCAACTCGCATTTATTTGTAGTTCAATTTCAATGGAGATTCGATACATAAATTTTGTGAATTAGCCCCGAACAATTTCAGAAGACTCTGTGGTTCAATTATATTAAGCATCAAGATTAATGACTGACACGTTCAAATAAGGAATTGTTGCTTGAGAAGCAGAAAACTTGCAGATCCATGTATCAATTATCTACTGATTATATTGTATACGTTAAGTTTTTTTGTTTTAATATCAAAAATTGAAAGACAACTAATATAGTAATCAATTTTTGGTCGACTAGACAATAAATCACAAATTACAGTACATACATATTCTTTCTTAAATTGCAGGTTTCCTGAAGTCCTCCATGTAATTTGGGAACGTCTATATATAAACAGTATTCTCCACGCTCACTCTTCGTTGAAAAAACAACTTCCATTTACTCTTCAGTTAACTTTGCAGTCAGTAAAGAAACATCCGTTTTAATAATGACCGAAAAAAGTATGAAGTGGTGGATACGAATTCTGACAGAAATGTCGAGGGAAATTCTGAGTTCTCTTGTTAATATTTCTTATAGAAATGTGAAGAAAATTCATGGAAAATTCTGACATTATGTACTATTTTCTTACAGATTTTTGAAAGAATGTTGAATTCAATTTTCTGATAAAAAATTTTCTGACAAAGAATGCGTGTGTTTGAAACGGTAGCAAAGTCCTCTGATGAGTAATATTTTAACCCTGCGGGATTGGAATTATTGACATTATTATTGACAAAAGAATTTCTGACAAGGTTCAAATTACAAGTTTAAATTGCATATAGTAAAGGAAAAACTTAAAAAAAATAATAAATTGAAATTAAAATGGAAATGGAAAAACTAAAAAGAATCATGTTACGTGTAAATATGATGTTCAATTATACTTGAAAAAATATATCTTTATAGGGGGCAATTCGGAGCGCCATATATTTGCAAACATACACACGAAAAGAAATATTAGGTTCTCTGGCAAGACCCAATGAAGGCTGGATGTGGGTGCATTAAAAAATATTTTTTTATCACCCAGCAGTCAGGGGATGACACCTACACATGGCATGCAGTGTGTTGGAACTAGAAAATTAAGTTATGGGAGGGAGTATAATGTTTATGGACACATGAATTTTACTTATATTTATCTTGTACCAGCACTCAGGGGATGACCCCTACACATACGATGCATTGTGCTAGAACAAGAGGAAAGGGATAGTGAGAGATAGTCACGTTCTTTGCTTATAGTAGTATTGCAACGCCTCTGATTTTAAGGAGACATATTCGGCGTGCGACGGTTTGTTAACATGCTACATTGGGTCTTACGAGCGTTAAAGTCGACACTGCTCGCGTGAACCCATTCCGATATTATGGAGAGTTCATCATTCAATGTAATTAAAGGAATGTCAATAGAATAGAATGTGCTGTTATCTGCAAATAGTGCAGAAGATTGCGAGTTTGATAAAGAAGGTCAGTAAGAAATTAAAGAAATTGGGCTGGAGGAAGAATGAAGTATTGCGGTATCCTTGAATTAATCTTTTGCACATGCGGTGCATTGTGCTGGAACTAGAAGAAAGGAATGGTAGGAGAAATAACAGGAGGTGAAGCCTCACTATCTATAACACTGCTTTTTGCACGTTATTTGTTTTATAGCCGTGTTGTAGCGTTTCTGATGTCAAGGACGTATTAAATTTTGAAGTTTAATTTTTAGTGGCCATTTTCAGTAATTATTTTACTTCGCCGGTGGTACACAATACCGACGAAGGAGGGCTTTCTGATGTGCTTGTTGATTGGATACACAGCTGAAGCCATTAATGTTCAGTGTGTTCAGTGTTCCTTCGCCAATGAAACCTTGCGACAACAACTGACACAAAGACACATCAGAATCTTGAACTCTTTAGAGTAGATCCCTTCTATAACAACTCTTATAATGCGATCTCTGAGAGAGCTCTATATAAATCGAGAGAAGACATCACCGACACCAAACGCAATAAGCTTTAGGAATATCCTGAGCCACTAGTTTACTTTTGTCAAAATGGTGAATGGAACTGCACCACTTTAGCGAGAGGAAGGCTAATAAGTCGCCCGTAAAGCGTCCTCTTCGGAAGCCATATTGACGGTCGTTAAGTAAATTGTAAGACTCTAGATATTTCATTCGGTTGAAGTTTACCATACTTTCCATCAGTTTGAAAATGGCAGAACAGATTGGGCGGTAGCTTGCCTCTCCCTAGATTGGCATTCCATTTGAACGTTACAGTACGATGGGAATACGCCTACATGATACAGAGTGCTGCAAAGGATTGCCAAAGGACGTGATAACGTCGAACAACACTGCTTCAAACCAGTGCCGGAATTCCATCCATCACATAAGACTTGCTTTTATTGAAATCTGCAAAACCCTTTTAACCGCGTGAGATCGAAAGTATATCGTTGGCATATTCACGGATACACTTTCGTGTGTGGTTCATTGTTTTCCGGCCAGTCAAAGTTACTTGCAAATATTTGAGCCAGGAGGTTCGCTTTTTCAACCGGGTCAGTGAATATCTGATCTTCTTTTAAGAGTCGGAATCGAAGACTAACCATTTTCCATCACTTTTTAAACCAATGATCAGATGCTCTTACTACCCTGTGTAGAGCTGTTTCGTTTGCGAACGAATCACTGAGCACTTTCGGCTGTATTTTTTAGACTTTTTCAGAATTATAGTAGCATAGGCTCTGCTAAAAAGTATTTCTTGCACAAAATACAAGAAAATACAATTTTGTGCAAGCTTTATAGTATTTTATTTAATATACATATTTCTTTTTCATGCATTACACTTTTTTTAATAGGAAATATATACATATTTTTTCAACGCTGTGGTATTGCTATCGTAAATTTTATAACTTTAATTTTATATGCCGTTGAATTGAATTTGTGAATCCCAAATTAAAGTTTCTTTTTTTAAAAATGACAAAATTAAAAAAGAAGAAAAGACGAAAAAATTTAATAAAAGTTTCACAAAATTGTATTTTATTCAACAATTTTATGCAAGAAATACTTTTTACTAGTTAGTAGCCTATGCATTTTACTTATTGAAATACATGTTCAATAAAGTAATGAATATATAATTGTTTCTTCTTACTGTGATTGAATTTTTAATAAAATTAAAAATATTGTTTACATTTTCACTACTGGAATTTTTCTCATTTCTGCAATATACATATCGAGCCTTTGGTGCAATACCGTCGTAATTCAACAAATCGTGAACTGAGAAAAATGCATTTGATGTTTTGAGCCATCTTTTTGATAGTATTTTCGTTTACTAAAGTTATTTTTTACAAGTTTTTAAGTAGAGAGGCATGTTTTGTAATGTTTTCTGTTTGTAAATTTCTTGTCATAAAGGAAATATTTCATTATTGCAAATAAATATTGTTGGAAATAGCTGGAGGCAATAAAGGCATTTGTAGCTGTAGAATTTGAACAGTTATCTTGAACCATAATCTTTTTTCCTTTAGATATATATTTCCCCAAAGATCATTTCTGCATACCCAGCTCAAAAAATTTAAATTTTGAGTTACTGCGGTATTGCACCGAAGGCTCGATATTTTTAAAATGGTTGTGTTTATGTTTCTTTTCATCGTTCACTTCATGGTGCTTTCGTTTTCTATATTTTCCTTAATTGTTTTCTTTCGCTCAGTCGTTCACTTTATGATAGTTTTGTTTTATTTATATCTTTTCTATCGCTCTGTCGTTCAAAAATGAACGAATTAAATTTTTGTCAATTGAACGAAAAAGAGCGATCACTGAAAGGAACGATTTGGCACAGCACAGGGTCCCCGTGGCGTATCGAAGACGAAGATACGTATACGACGTATAAGATTACGAAGACGCTGCTCGTACAAAGTTTTTTCGCGTCTTAGCACCTTGGCACATGAAGAACTCGCCCTTTTGCACATAAAATCAGTAACCGCGTTTTTACTATTTCGACAGATACTAAATGCTTCCTGACTGCAAGTCTGCACATCTGATTAAACCATGACTTCAGTCTGGGCTTAATCGAAATTTGCTTCGATAGTTGTGTTCATACCAAGCAATATAATATTTTCAACCATTTTTGCCATGGCATTGAAGTTATTGTCAAGAATTACTTATCATATTGGCCCACTGAAGTTGTATGAGTGGAATAGCATCGCAGTTGTATAGAGTATTATATCTTCCACGTTTTGACTTCTGTAGAGAAACCAGAAATACAAAAAATGTACCTTGATTTTAAATTTAACCCAAAGACAGCTCAAATCAGGATAGTGCATGCCCGAAGATTACTGGCACTGGTGCACAACTTCATTGCGTATGTATGTTGCAAGGCACTATACAAGATACCCAGGTATGTGAAAATCCTTCGGATCAGCATCCTGAAAATCTGGGTTTCACTTAAGACGAAAACATCGGGCCGATGGTGACAAACGTGAGGATATCCAGAGAAGTTTGCTCTCAGAATACGTATGTTGCACAAGTATATTCTGAAACGGCCTATCATGCTAACGCGGCAAAAACCAAATCGAGTATCTATTTTCTATGTTATCAGTGCCACTAAGCTAATTGCTGTTTGAAGGACTGCGGGTGGCGGTTTCAGCACTGGCAAAGTTGTTTTCCCCACTCGTCACTTAAATTAGCAGGTCTAGTTTAGTTTCTTATTTTTTTGCTGATTTTGTTGCTTTCCATCTTTCTCTCCTTTCAACTTTGCTCACCGTTACTATTGTTGTTATTTTTTAATTTTGTGAACTTCTTGAAAATACATATATATACATTAGACTCGTAATGGAGGGAACTAATTAATGCAAAGGCCTTTCTCTCAACCAAGAGTGTACCCTTCAACCGAGATTGAAATTATACAAAAAGTGTTCATTAATACTGTAGTTTTCCTTCCATATGCTGAAAACAATTGTTAAAGTGTATGTTAAACCCGGTTACAACATTCGTTTTAGCATAAGGATGTTATTATACAAATATTTTGTGGTTCCATTAAACATACTGTACGCATAACTGAAAATAAGATGTCGCCTGTTATAAATACGCTAACGCTTTCTCCTAAGTTTTCTTTTCAAACTGATGTATTCAATTTGGTCACACCGTATGTTTTCAATGCTTTCTAGTAGAGAGAGTTTTCAAATTTTAGCATTTCGTTTTAAGTGATAAAAAACGAATCAATAGTAACGAATTTTTATCCATAGAATAACTATCATATGTAAACCCACATGATTTTTGCCTGTTCTTGACATATTTTGCTCTTTATTGTTTTCCAAATTACACAAAACTTGCCATGTTTCCTCTAGCCAATATTAAATCAGAATGAAGGTTCTCTCTATAGAGTTAGGTTACGTAAGGTGACGGACCCTCCCCGAGGGAGAACGCCCCTTAGGCCCGATCTTAGGCCCATTGTGATACCACAAGGAACTACCAGGGTATAGGCGGGAATCAAACCCGCACCTCTAGATTGATAAGTCTAATGCTCATGCAAAAGGCTACGGACTCTCTATAAAAGAATTTCTGCTGTCTCCTCAATCGAGTAATTCTCTCAATCGCGCGTTCCCTCTACCACGAGTCTACTGTACATACATATATATATATACATATAAAATTCTCGTGCCGAAGTGTTTGTAGTTAAACTCCTCCGAAACGGCTTGACTGATTCTCATGAAATTTTGTGTGCATATTGTGCAGAGAATCGGACAACATCTATTTTTCATCCCCTTAAAATTAACTACGCCCACTTTACTCCCACTTTTTCTTAACCTACTTTTTCCTTTTTTGCAATATTAGTATCAAATGGAAGGGTATGATGAGGAGATTTTGAAAAGTTTATCTTCAACCTAAATCCAATATGGGGACGAACCCTGAAAGTACAAAAACCTATTTTTAATGCTTATTTGCAATATGGGTATCAAATGAAAGGGTATGATGAGGAGATTTTAAAAATTTTTTAACATCAACCTAAGTCCAATATGGCGACTGACCCTAAGCGGATGAGACCGAAGCCGGTCTCCTGTCTTACTCACTATACAGTTGATAGTAAAAATATTAATAATAATTTTTAATGTTTAGATAGCTATCGAGAATTGTAATTTAAGATATATTTGTTACTTTGATAAAGATTAATTTATTAACCTAAATAAAGCATACTTTCATACTTTCGATTATAAGTAAATCCCAGCACACTTATAGCAGATAGTTATTTTTATTGAACTAAAAAAATGTTTCTTAGAAATAATATACATTGCAAAACAACTTTTGCCGGGTCAGCTAAAAACAGCAAAACTTATTTTTTTTCTCATTAGTAAACAGATTCCGTGCGTAGCCGGGACGGTGATCTAGTATATATATATTGTTTGTATTTGTTTTATTTAAATTTTTTAAATTTTTTTGTTTTATTTTTGTTTTTCTTTTGCTATTTAACTGCCTGATCTAATTTATCGCAAAGCTAAAGACGATTATCCACCCAACGGACGATAAATTACTACTACTAATACTAGTTGTGTAAGTATGGATATGTGTATGTGCTCGACAACCAAGGTAATTCAACATATCGAGCCTTTGGTGCAATACCGTAGTAACTCAAAATTTGAATTTTGTGAGCTGGGTATGCAGAAATTATCTTTGGGGAAATATATATCTAAAGGATAAAAGATTATGGTCCTATCTCTAAGTGTTCAGATTCTACAGCTACAAATGTCTTTATTGCCCTCCAACCATTTCCAACAATATTTATTTGCAATAATGAAATATTTCCTTTTTTTATCTGGGACCAGCACTCAAAAGGTGACTCCTACACATGCGAAGCATTGTGCTGCAACTATAGGAAAGGGATAGTAGGAGAAACGACAGGAGGTGAAGCTTAATTAGTTATTTTTACAGCTCTGCTTTCGCATGTTCTTTTTTTTTACTCGTAGCAGTGATGAAGCTCGGTTTAGTAGCCATTTTTATTATTATTTTACTTCGCCGGTGCTACACAATACCGACGAAGGAGGGCGTTCTGATGTGATTGTGGATTGCTATCAGCTGAAGCCGGTATTGTTCAGTGAACAGTGACTATGGCTTCGACACTGTAACCTTCCGACAACAACTGACACACAAAGGACACACTAATGCACATCAGAAAAATGCAAATGTTTTTTTTTTATAATTGTAGTCTGAAACTTGAGGTGAACCGAGGTCTATGTTTGGTTGTGTAGTCAACGTGCAGACTACCATCCATCGTGCCATCGCCACCCTCACTTGTAAAAAAATAACTTTAGTAAACGAAAATACTATCAAAAAGATGGCTCAAAACATCAAATGCATTTTTCTCAGTTCACAATTTTTTGAATTACTACGGTATTGCACCAAAGGCTCGATATGTATCTTAATGTTGCAATTAATGGTAAATTCATTATTTTGCATGAAAATTGCAGCAGAACTTCAATGCCACCTTACATCAGGAAAAGATGCAACTTCATGCAAGGCGCAATGGAATGCATTAATAACAAAATATAAATTGTTCATTTCTTTATAAATAACTATTTTATAATTTATTTTTTACAAACATCACAAATTTCATACAGCACAAATATGAAAAATTTACAACACATAATTTTTACCACCGCACTTTGCTACCGTTTCATGGACACCCAATGTCTATGAAATTTGAACAGAAATTTTGCCAAATTGTATAATGCAAAATAGAACTTACTTGTTATATGTACACTGCCACATATTATAATATATTTTAGGTCCATTTTTACGGAAGTCTTGAATGCGTCATTATTTTTCATTTTCAGTCATTAGAAGAAGAACACAAATTATGTGTAACAACTAAACATATCTGTACGAAATCTATCAGCCATATCGGTATATAAAGAGACTAAAATTCCTCCGATATATCCATATGAAATCGATCACGAAACGGCCAGACAAGTCGTATGCTTAGTGCCTGACAGAAATCTGTCCGAAGTCTCTAAGAATAAAGCCGGACCATTTTGCTGGCTGGGTAATGGAGAATTTTAAAATGAAACAAAGGGGTGGAAAAATTGCCTAAACTTAAAAAAAAATAAATTTGATAGCAAACAAAGAAAAATATAAAAAGAATCACAAAAACAATATCCAACATTTTTAACGGTTATCATCGGTTATAAGTTTGACTACACATTTTTCTTATATTCTTATAGATGTACATATGGGGATGGGGATGACTATATAATACATAACACATGTACTCCCATTCATATGGTTATTTCAACATTCCAGTCATTAAATATTTTTGTTTCTTCTACTCTCCTTGCCGTAAAATTTGTGTTAAAGTATTTAAGAAGTTAAAGATTTAAATTTCTATGTTTGTCTAACTGAGCCTTTTGTTGTTGTTATTGTTGGTTTTGTTGCTGCTGTGTCCCTGCACATGATTTTAACTGCATGAGGCTTATTAGGGTGGCCACTTGGTTTCCACTTGTTCATAAAATGCGATTTAAATGCACGTGTAAGTACGATTGTGTGGAATTTGTTTTTTCTTATGTACTGTTGCTGTTGTTGCAGTTGCCGTTCTCCTAATACGTATTCATAAACTTTAGAAGCCCTTTTGTTTTGATCTATTGCAATGAATAGTAGAAGCGGTTTTTGTTGCATTTCGTTCGAGCTCTCTCTCTCTCTCTTTCTCTCTTTTGTCCCTTTCTTTGTGATTTTTTCTGTGTTGCGATTTACACTTAAAGAAATTATTAAAACATTTGAAATGATTTTATTTGTAATAAAATCTGGTAATCAAAATTTGACCACTTGACATTTACAATAAAAATAAATATTTATATACAGTGAAGTTAGGTTATAACGAACTCCGCGGGAGCGGGAACTTTAGTTCGTTATAAACGGAATGAATAATATTTTAGCCTTCACAATATTTTTTTCAATATTTTCTTTAGTATTTTCTTTATTTTTTTTTAAATTTATGAATTGCATATCTTTCACATTTTTTCTTATAAGGCCGTATTCAGAGAATTTCTTTTATATTTGTGTGTGTTGGACATTTTCATTTGCTGTGAGTTTAAATTTATCATTTAATTTTTAACAAGTGATAGTGTTAGTATAGATTCTTTCATTAAGCGCTTCCTATCTTTTATTTTAAATGAGGGTGCCGATGGCCGAAGTAGTCTGCACGTTGACTATAAAACGAAAATTGTTTCCTGGTTTCAACCCCAGTTTCAGACTCATAAAAATATCTCACATTTCTTCTGCTCTGCATTTGTGTGCTTTGTGTCAGTTGTTGTCGCAATGTTTCAGTGGCGAAGTCATAGTCACTGGTCACTAAACAGTAACGGGTTCAGCTGTATCCAATCCAGAGGCACATCAGAACGCCCTCCTTCGTCGGTATTGTGTAGCACCGGCGAAGTAAAATAATTACTAAAAAAGGCTACTAAAAACGAAGCTTCATAATTTAATACGTCTCCTTGACATCAGAGACGCTACAACAATGCTATTAAAAAATAAATAACGTGCAAAATGCAGTGTTGTAAGATAGTGAAGCTTTACCTCCTATCATTTCTCCTACTATCCCTCTCGTCATCTCCTGAGTGCTGGTTCAAGATAAAAAAAAATAAAACGAAGTGTGTGTGAGACATCATCGAAATTTTTTATACGTTTGAAAGACATATTGATATAACATCGTTTAAATATCCGCCATGGCTTTTCTGGGTGGAGCGCATACGAAATGACAAGTTTCCATGACTCAGGCTGAATTTTTACGATGTCATGGGTTATATTCATTTTGAGGACCGCTGTGGTTTGTGGCTTATTCACATACCCCTGCGACTTATGAACACCACTAAACAAAAAGACTAACGGTGTCAAATTGCACGATCTCTGTGGCCAGTTCACATCACCTTCACGTGTGATGACCATCCGTGTCTATGGTCGTTTATCTTCAGTTGCTGGGTCATTTAAGTTTTGTATGGATGCAGTCCCAAGTCACGACGGAAAATTCGACAAGTTGTGTGCGAAAAGCCTCGTATTCTCGTGCACACTCTCACGGATAGCGGTCATGTTTTCATAAGATCTTGGGTTTCGTCGACGTACGGGTATTGGTCGATCGTTTACTGAACCAGTAGACTTAAATTTATTATTTGCATGTGTTGTTGAATGCTATATCCGTCTGTGGTGATTTGGAACAACTGACTGAATAATGACAACTCATTTGACAGGTGAAGCTTCAACAAGTGAACTGTCAAAGTTCGGAAGTCCCTGTTAGAAGACCCTTTCTAGTACCACAGTATAAAATTAATTTTTCTCGACCGCTTTGTCGCTTTATGTGTCACTTTTATCAAAAGTGTAAAATTTTACAATTTTTATAAATTTTGTGATTTCCTGTTGGATGACCTTCTACAGCCCGAAGATCAAATTCTACTCCAGCCAATAACTTATTTTCTGACGTGCATTAATATATGCTTAATTAATTTTACAGCGCCCTTATTCGTCGGTATTTGAGCAATGAAAAGAGGAGAGAAGCAAAAAAACACGCAACAGCAGAGACGTCTACGTTTCATTATCATAAATTTCTTATCGCTACACCAGTTTCTATCAATATTTTTTGATTGTCCCTAACAAAAGGCATTTTTATTTCTGCATAGAAACATATGTCGATGTAAGCATGTAATGTGAAAACACGCCCTTAGTACTCGTATTATACTTGAAACTCCATGTTTTATGATCTTTCAAGTATATTGTGGAATGTATTTTGTATGTCAGAATACATAATGATGTTGCTCTAACGAGCCCTTAAGTATTCTTGTGTGATATGTACAAGTTTGCTTGTATATACCGCATTCTACAGTGGAATTTTTTTGACTTACATGACTTTAAATGAAGTTACTGTAGTAACTATGCACAGTTTCTAGGCATGAATTTGTATGTACATAGGTACTTTTTAGGTTCTGAAGTCGGATTAAATATATGTTTCTTACTTTGGGGAATCTATCGCTTGATCGCTGGATAAGGCATTGCTTGCTTTCTTTCAGGAGTTTCATTTTGTAAAATTATTAAAGATTCAAATTGTTATTTTGAGATCCACAAAAAAAACACATTTTTTTGAGGATTTAATGAAGTAATGCTAACCGTTCCTCTGAATTGGTAATAGATTTCTGAAAGTCTGAGGCAACTTTCAAATCGAAATAAGGTTTCACAAATTCAAATGAGATCAAATTTTTATTAATTTTTCCAAAGAATTAGTCAGTTAAATGTTCGTAATATTTTATATGTAATCAGTAGACAGACCAGAGCACTTTTTTTGATTTATTTTTTTTATCCTTGACCAGCACTCAGGAGATGAACCCTACACATGCAATGCCTTATGCTGGAACTAGAGGAAAGGGATAGTGAGAGAAATAACAGGAGGTTAACTTTCAATATCTTACAACTTTGCTTTTGTTTTTTGTTTTTATAGCAGTGTTGAAGTGGTTCTGATCTCAAGTGATGATGGTTTCGTAGTCAACGTGCAGACTACTTCAGCCATCGCCACGCTCATATATCATACCTCCGATTATGCCATTTTAACTGGCTTTCAGTGTAGTGAGTAGTGGTCTATTGGAAAAAAATCGGCAAAACGAAATATTTCCTGTTCATTTTCTACAGCATATTCTAATGAATGGAAAATCTCTCAGAAAGACTAATCCATACCGGTAATGTAACGCTCTATATTTGCTGCAATCAGTAGGATGCAATATTATAGATTTTAATGCCATTGTGAAACTGAATCGGACAGTTTGAAGTTATAATGTTGCGCGACTGTTGAAATGATCTTTAAAAGATCAAGCTTCGCTCCATGTACCTACCATGTTGCCAAGAAGTGCAGGTTCTCTACAACATATTTGTCTGTTCGTTTTTAGATGGTATTTATTTCACTTTACAAAGAAGTCATTCATAGATTAGTGACATGTTTGAGAAACGAAGTGGCTAGCGATGGATAATACTTTGAATAAAGTATGCTTTAGCAGAGAAAATATCATATCGGAGTGTTCCAATTAAAGTTTCTAAATATTTAGTCACATTTGCATGACAAAGTAAGCGCTTGATTTTAGAAAACAAAAATAATTTTTTGAGTTTTGTTGTTGTTTTCAATATAAATACATGACCGTATAATTTCTTTCGTTTTCTAAAAACAGGCAGTAATACTGAATATTGCTTCTGATCGCCATTTAACGCCAGCTTATTACATTTGAACAGAAATATTCAAATACATATGTATGTGGCATTATATATCGTTCCATTTCGGAAACCGCCCTTTCATATTCTGCCACAAGACTTTAGACATTTTCTCAGTGTCTTAAATTTTTTTTTGTACTTTCGCTTAACCTCTCTTAAAGCATGAAGTGCTTTAAGATAGCTAAGTTAGCCCACTTGTAAGTCTGGGTTCTTTTTGTTCTCCTTCATTTTCTTTATGTACTCCAACATTTTTTTAATCATCTGCATACATATGTACATATGTATGTATATAGAAAGCCAAATACACAATTTTTCATACTTTTTATGTAAGGAATATCTTTACATTTTCTTAATATTTATTCAAACACATTGTATATATGACATTGAATAGATTCCTCTTTTTCTTTAGGCCTTTTGTTTTTTCTTCTAATTCATGGCAGAGAACAGTTTTTGTTACCTTTTATGCTGTGATATTATGCCATTTTTAGTTGGTTCAAGTATACCCAATGGATGGGTTACAATGTGAGTGTTGGAGACTTTGTTAAAAAAAAATATTAAGACTAATTAGCTGTAGATTGTAGACAGGGTTCAGATAATAGCATACACAGCAGAATTGTGATTATTTTTAAATAAACAAATTTCCTTCTAAACAGAAAATCTTGAAAATTGCCAAAAAGAGAAATTATATCTAAAATTACTAATATGGCAGGTAGTCTGTTGCACTGAAAAGTAAATCAGAGAGCAAAAAATTTAATTTAAGTCTAATTCGATCGATTTGAATTATTTTTATAAATTTAATTTTTCTGATGTTAAAGGTTACTGTTTTTCTATTGGTAGGAAATAGAAATAAAATATATTATTCAGCTTTATAATACATGATCTAGTAGAACTTAATACGTTTCTCACATTAACAAAACTTGATTGCTTAAGTCGACTTCTACATATTACCAATGAAACATTTGCTCCTTTAACTTGATATTCACAAACTTGGTATGTCAAATCAAACAAGGGATCGGAATTTCATGTAAATATTGCAGTCATTGTAAAAAATGTATTTAGTTTCAAAAAAGTAAAATAAAAAGGAACTCATACTCGAGGGATTCCATACAATAATTAAAAGTTTATCTGCCGTATTCATAAAATATATTTTTGATTTATAAAACGTTTAATAGATAAATTTCCAAATTTCATCAATATAAAAATATATAGACAATAGACAAAATTCCATGAATATACCTTCTATAAATCCAAACAAAAATTTATGACTGCGGCAGTATATCTTTCAGAATTGTTCATAACAAATCTTAATTGGACTCTAACGGACGGAAAGACGAGCGAATATACGAATTCTGTAAAAATGAACGGACAGACTACATGGCATATTCCACATTTGTGCCATTAATAATTATTTCTAAGGACAATTAATAATGGTTTAATTCAATTAAAAAGTGAAGCATAACTTTTGTTTAATAAAAATTAATAGTTAAATCAAATTCCTCCTAATTAGAGGTCTATAAATATTAAAAATTCACTAAAAATTTAAGCGGTAACAATTTCTAACTCTATAGGATTTGACACGATACTCAAAAACAATAATTTACTTAATTGTTATTTTTCTTCTTTATCATTTACAGAACACAATTGTAATTATAATATTTGTATTTATGGCAATTTATCACAATAATGTGACAATTACTTATTATTAGAATAACATACGATTAAATATTCAATCATTGTAATAATATTTGTAGTTAAATTAAAATCACCAATTCTAAATATTTCATATCTTTAAAAAGAAAGAATTTTTTACATTTTAAAGTTTTCGCTATTTAAAGACAATATTTGGGGTATCAAGCTTTAGCTGAGATGTTACGTATGAAAACGTTATCGACTTCGCTGAACGTTTGGAAATCACAAAAATTCTATGAACAGAACATCTTTTTTGTGATTTCGAATCAATTTTACGAATTGTGATTTGCATACCCGATAGTTTCAAATTAATATCTAAAAACACAGCTTTTTCATAAAATCCACAATAATTCATATACACAAATCTCGTAAACTTTCCCACCAATTTCCTTATGGTGTAGTTTTTTTATTAACTTATTTATAAATAAATAAATAAAATAAAATAAAACTACGCAAGCTTACGTGGTTTGCGTTAATTAATATTAAAAATTTTTTTTTTGTTGAGTTTTAATTTGTAAGGGCGTGTTTTGGTCAGTTTACGAATTTTTTTTATTATTTTTCAAAGCTTGAAAAAGCTCTTAATATTCACTATTTCCCAAAAATTTGATATTCAAAAAAGATGTAACTCACCCGCAAATTGTGAACCAAAATGCTGCTGAAAATGTCCCCTAAACTCGTGCGGCGTACTAAAACTCGGCGGTAGAAATCCACGTAAATAAGCAGCTGCCGCCAGTGTAGTCATGTGATGATGATGAGCTGCTGCATTTAGTTGGCCAGCATGATCGGCGGCAGCATAACCGGCGGCTGCATAAAAGTTGGCTGGATTAAAAACGGGTAATTGCACATGAGCGGCAGCCGCCGCTGCAGCAGCAGCTGCTGATAAACGGGTAACATCAGGTGACAGCGATCTTGAATCACGAAGACGACCGTGCGTGGAGGAGGCAGGGGATATTGGAGCGTTGTTACAATCGCTAGGTGTATGAGCCAAAGGTGGTGAACATGTTGACAAACGTTGAGTAGATGGATGTTGTGAACTTGTATTGGAATTGTGTAACGAGGGCGGTGGTGTTGTAGCGACTGCCGGCAGGGCTGTGTGATGTGCATGCAAATGAACGGGATGAGTATAGCCGGCGGCAGCAGCAGCCGCTGCGGAACCCACTCCCAAACCCAAGATTTCCTGTATGGCAAAGGGAGTGCGCATTTTAGTCGCTTGCATTTTTACCGACGGCAAAAATGTATCGATTAAATTCTTCACCACACTATTTTAAGATTTTCTTTTTTTTTATTTTAAATTAATAAAAATTGGTTGTGTTTTTGAATTTTATTGTTTTAAATTGGTTGCATTTTGGTAAAATAGTTGGGTTTTTAAATAAATTATTGCTATTAAAATGGTCTAGGGTCTAGGCAGATCCTCTTTAGCATTTTGTTTTTATTTTAAGGAGTTTTTCTTGAATCGAAACCAAGGCATATTTTTATATTTTAAAGATATTTTTTGTTTTGAAGTTATTGAGTTTTATTTTTTTTAAATTAAAATTAGCTTAAAATATTTTTTATTTATTGCACTTTTAACGTTTCTGAACGCACGAAATTAAACCGTTTTATTTGTTCCGTTAAAAAATATAAAGAATTTTTTTTAATTTTAAGCGTCTTTTTAAATAATACACACGTATTTCTTGTTTGAAGAGGACGCTCGCTATTGATTCACTTTTTTGTTTTACTTGCTACAAATCATTTAGTTTTTTTTTTTGTTGCTTCTGTTTTATTTATAATTTCTCTTGCAATTTCATGTTTCGTTGTGTTGACGAACGAACGTCAATTATACTCAAAGCACCAAAAAGAACTGAATGGTTGAAACAGATTTTTGTCAAGAAAAAGAGTATCCATGAGTTAGAAATTTTGTCAAGAATCTAAAACGCCATATTAACCCTTATAATTTACGAATGCAAAACAAGGATAAACTATCTGTTACTTAGGCCATTTCACTCTTAATTTAGTGTTGGTAATAAAACCAACTGGAATTCTGTGAAAAACAGGGGTATTTTCAAATAAGCATTCCAATAAGTATCTCAATGTCTGGTATCTGTTAGATACATGTGCACGTTAACAACTGCAAGACAGGTTATTTCAAATTTTGAGGAGTATTTTATCATGCTGTCTTTGTCTACTGTTTTAGTATTTATATTCTCTCTCTGTTGCCCTGGTGAATGATGTGACTATAATTCAGTGTGTGTTTTTCTTTCCATGTTTCAATTTGATTTGCTTTTTAATAAAGTAAAGTTCTCAAAGTTTGAGTTGAAGTCTCAGAGGTTTGCGTTTTCATTTTATTACAATTTTTAACAGTTACGCACTTTAATTGCCTACAAACATTTTTTGACATCATCACTTAAAAGCGGATTATAACAACAAATTAAAAGTACCAACTAATCTATGGATAAAATATTATTAAAAAAATATTAAATGTATGCAATATTTTTGCTAATAAGTTGCAGTGTAAACAATATCAAAGATAATAAAGTACATATCAAATTTCTTTTCAATTAACCTAAACAATATGTTTTTTTTGTACTTTTCAATAAGAAAATTTGCAGAAATAAATAATTAGATATGCACATATGTATGTAAATATCCATACATAAGTATAATTTTTGTTTACCAGTGTAAATAAAATCGTAATTGAACAAGTGTTCACAAAACAATTAGCAGTAGTTATGACTTATTTGATTGCTTATTATGGTTACTAATTTACGAAATAAGTCGTATATTATTTGTCGCATGATATCAGACGCTCTCATGTACAACCGCGTAAGTCAAGAAATTCTATTTCTTAGACTAACTGCCTTGCCTGTTCATAGAAGACGAATGAAAATAATCGTTCGGCATTTATATTGAAAACATCAATAAAAAAACTCAAATTGTTTTTGTTTTCAATGTAAATGGTGAACAATTATTTTCACCTCGGCTTCTAAGAACAGGCAATAAGATTCGGTAACAACACGTTGTATTACGAGAAATGTTAAACAAATTTAAGTAAAACAGTTAATTTATTTCAAAATAATAATTAGTTAATGAGGCCTAAAGTGGTACATCTCGAGAAAGCTTTCGTTACATATTTATCCTAACGTTTTGTGAATTTTATGTTCACGTTTTCGACCGGTTTGTCAATTTAAAAAATAAAATTTTTCTGTAGGCTAAAACAAACAAACATCATATACATTCATATATAAGTATGTACATATACATATGTAAGTGCAATTGTATTATTACTTGCAACCACATTCACCACGATCTTGGGAAAATTTAAATTTATTTAAAAAAACATGTGCATGAATCTTGTCTTTTGATGAATTTCGTGTTTCGTAATGTTTAACAATATCTTCGTAAAAAGTGATCAACTGACTTGAAGAAAGCGACGTATCGACATTCTTGTTTCGCAATGGTTTTTTTACAACACAACAATCCAGAACATTTGTCCCGTGATAGGATTTTAGAAGCTGATCTCGGGATAACGTCAACATTGTAAAACGTCTACACTCTTTTAATAACATTATCTACTCTAAAACGTCAACCAAAGCATAAAGGAGTAAAGCATCAACTATAAATTAAGCACTATAATTAAACAAAAAGTTTTAGTAACTATTAAATTACGTATGTATTAGACCACCTTAATCTGCAAAAGTGTTAATTTTTATTCTCCCCGTTCATTTCCCGATACGTTGGTGTAAAACATAAGTTGTGATCAAAAATTGAGTTTCTGGAGCATAAACCGACCAGGCGGTTGGCATTTAATTGGTAAAAATAGACCCAAATTGGGTTTGCGACTTTATTTATCTATAACTCTTAAACTAAAAGGTTTACGTGATGCAATAAAGAGGAGCATGTTACACAAAAAAATTTTAACACCCGAGAGATCGCTAATGGTGTTTTCATAGGTCAAAGTCAAAATTTGAGTCAATCCCGAATTTTGAATGACTGTAACTTAATTTTAAAGACACATAGACATGTATACTTTTCACTATTGTATAGAAAACTTTATGCTGAATATATATACCAAAATCCTCTTCCGAAATACAATAATTATTGAATATCATGAATTTATGTCATTCCAGTATTTAATCATTTCCATATTAATAAGTTCTTTCAGAAGTAGATGTTTATGTCATGGTCCAATGGTTTGTTGGAAACATAATTTTGTTATTCTTTGGATTTGCTTTTTGTATAGTTTCAATTTCTGAACAATAAACCGCTTTAATATTTTGATATTAAATTTTCACTTCATAAACGTAAACACTAACGGTTTTAATTAGTTGACATTATTCCGCCCGCACTATAATTTTATATTAATTTTGTAGATTTTTAATAATTTTTTTCAGATCGCCTAATGATCATTAGAGGATGAACCCAGACATACAATGCATTGTACAGCAACTCTCAAATGAAATTTTGAGAGGGAGGAGTGGAGAGTTGTGTTTAAGTCACGTAAAAAGTGACAGGTAAGACTGTCACAGGAAGTTTATTCAAAATACGTGCTGTTCGTGCTCTAATGATATCGTCCCTACCATTGGCATGGTATCCAATATGAAAATTAGTTCTTATAATTCACTAATAAATATTTACAAAATTAAAATTATTAAAAAAATACTTGCCTTTATTAGCGACGTTCCTGATAGATTTTTAGGATTTTAGATTTAATTTCAGATCTCCGGAACGTTTATTTGATCATTGATCAGGCCTGCCAGTATGTAAATATTGACAGCCATATAAAATTTTTCTTTATTTATAAAAAGTTTAATAATCAAATTTCCATACGAAATTCAATTATTATTATTAAATCCAACAAAAAATGGGCCGAGGAAGATATAGTGAAAATTTTAAACCTCCTGGAAGATCAGAAAATAGATGTAAGATAAATCATACGAAGTTTTATAGCAAAAAGTCTGCTATAAGTGCTCCTGTTGCAAACTAAAAACAAAAAACCGTTCACAATTGGTGCGAAATTTTTACAATTTAAAAAATTTGTCATTTCAAATACACAAGATTATGAGTTGGGCTAATACCTTTAACATTACAAAATATATTATTCTATAGCGCCAAAGTATTCAAAATATCATACCAGGGAATGGTTTCCCATTATCTCAAAATATCATCAACAAAAGTGTTTAGTAAAAAGTACTATGAGTATAGTAAAAACAAATGATTCTGTGGGCAAACATTTTTATGTTTTAAGCGTCACACAACACAAAATATTAAATTTTAATCAAAATAATTTCTTAATTCGAGCATATGTTCACCGCGGCTGGTCTTAAAAAAACATATTCAGGACGTTCAGTTGAAGTATACTGATCATAAATGGTAAAAACTGAGCGCAGTTCGTATGACAGTTAACTCTTTCGTAAAATATATCGGGCTTAAAAAATAGCTCTAATTCAGAACTCTTCAGAACAAAATTGTGTCTACAAATTTGATGTATAATCTGTAGATAATGCAGAAACTATATTAGTTTTCCACTGCACAGATGTAAAATTCAAAAGAGAGGATGTTAGTTAGTTAGTTTCGAAATCATATTCGTGGATTTCGTAAACAGACTTCCAATATTTCGTTTCTTCTATCATACACTTCTTTTCTCGTATTGGTGAATGTAGGGGATACAAATTTAAATTTTAAGTAAAGGAAGAGAGAGCGTCATTTTTGCCCAACTCTGCAGTTGCACGTTTTTGAGCGATGGAGTGTAAAGCAAAGTTGCTGCGTATCTGGCGTTATGCTGACACATTATTTTTTAAGCTAAAAGAGAGCATTATTTTGTATTATTTTTCTTCGACGCTGTTTTATTGCTTATCGATATTTAAGCAAGAAGGAATGCTCTGCAATGATGACCGCCGGAAGGTTCCACACTTGGCCTAATTATTAACGCACAATCAGTGCCAACAGTACTCTTGTAAATGTAATGAAAGCTTTAGGGAACGCTGGCGAGTATTTCTCATTGCCAAACAAAATTTGGATTAAATTACTAAAAGATTTTTGTTTAATTAACGTTCTCAACTAACAGACTATGTTTAGTCTAGTTTCTAGTTATTGAAACTTTGAAAATAAGTGTGTATGCACATATGTATTTCATTAAAAAAAGAACTTAATTTGAGTGCTAAAATCAGCAATAGAACTTAAAAATACTTTATGTGGCCATTACACAAAATGTCTGCCATTAAGCTAATCGATAAAAGTGGCTTTATTGGCAAGAGCCAACTTGAAACCTCAACTGAATAAAGGATACAATAGCACACAGGCCACACACATTTTATGTGACAAAAAACTAATATTCACTCACTAATCTGCACAACAAAAGAAAATACCCTCACCACCTAAAAGTTTAATTAACATGTTTCCTAGGGAAAAATAGTAAATATGGAAAAGCAAAGAAAAGAAAACAATAACCAAGTACACCATTTTTTTAATTGTGAGAATATTAAATACAAAACCAAAGTTGAGAGAAACAAAATTGAGAAAATTGTTATTTACCATTTACTTATATACATAACAAGTCACTTAGAGACATGCTAATTTATCTCCAACGAACTTAACTGCCGATTATTATACATATGTACATATATGTATATATTGAAATATATTTATTAAGCTCGAGGTCTTTTTTTGGTATTTTATTTGGTATTATTCCTGATAATGTTAACAAGCTGTTAACGAAATATCGAATAATAAAATACCAAAGAAAGACCTCGAGCTTAATAAATATTTTTCAATTTCATAAAAAAGGTCAATTAAGAATATAATAAAAATATACATACATATATATATCAAGACAAATTGTTTTTGTAATAAATATCCGACTAGTAAGGGGAATTTTAGGAGAAGTACATATGTAGATATATAGTGGAAAACATTTCAAGGAAATAGAGAGAGAGAGAAAGTGTTAAGAATGGAAAAGCTTAATAAATGTGCTCAACATTAAAAATAAGCTTAAAACAAAAATCAAAATCAAAAATAAAAATTAGTTAAAACGAAAATAAAAAATCTAACCTTGGCAGCATTTTTTAAAATTTGGTTTTCGTAGAATTTGTTTAGGAATTTTTTTAAAACGAAAAATTAAAGTTTTTGGGTTTCTCCAAAATTTATTTTATTCGTTTAAAAACCGAATAAACAAACCAGGGCGAAAGTACACCGAATATATTTTTACTCTTTTCAAACAATATTTTAATATCCCCATTGTGCATTATGTTTTCATACTTTTATTGTTTCGCATAGATTCCACTACATTCCACTTTACATAATTTATATAAGTTTAGGTAAATTCTATTACCGAAATTTTTGAAAAAAAATAATTTGTATTTCAATATCTGATTTATCACAAATATTATGAAACAAAACTTAAGAGTTATGAACGAATATGTATGTCAATACCCAACGATAACTTGATGAATGTAGGTGTTCAACGTTAGTGGATTATAGCGAAGACATGGTCTTTTTTTATCTTGGACCAGCACTCAGGACATGACTCAGGACATAGTAGGTGAAGTTTCACTATTTTACAACACTGCTTTTTGCACGTTGTTTGTTTTTACAGCAGTGTTGTAGCGTCTCTGATGTCAAGGAGACGTATTAAATTTTGAAGCTTCGTTTTTAGTATCCATTTTTAGTAATTATTTTACTTCGACGGTGCTACACAATACCGATGAAGGAAGGCGTTCTGATGTGCCTGTCGATTATATACAGCCAGTGACTATGCCTTCGCTACTGAAACCTTCCGACAACAACTGACAGGAAGACACAGAATTGCACATCAGAAAAAAATGCGAGATGGTTTTATGAATCTGAAACTGTGGTTGAACCCAGACAAATTTTTCGTTTTGTAGTCAACGTAGAAACTACTTCGATTATCGCCACCCCATGGTCTTTGACGTAGACCTACAAAAAAAGTTTTACGGCGTCAAATCGCATGATTTTGGAGGCCAATTGACGGCGCCAAAATGTAAAATGACGCGTCATTGAGACTTCTCTTGCAATAAAGCCAAAATCGGTCGTTTTGTATGGTCGTGACACCGTATTGTTGATACCACATATCGTTCAGTTCATAAGCTTTAATTGCAGGACAAAAAAATCGGTTATCATAAGGCCATAGCGCTCCGAACTGACAGTTACGGTTCCGCCAAACGTTCACTAATAGAAGCGATATTTTCGGCAGTACGCACATTGCGATGATATACAGGACTGACCACGTTTCTAATGCTTCCATTCCAGTCTTTTAAAATTTCTTTTCTTTTATTTCATTATAATCTTCCCAAATCCTTGTACAGTATGACGGCGAGCAAAATGCTCGAAAGTGGCCACGTTTGAACCATCACATTTGTACAGTAAATTTTAACTATTTTTACGCGTTCTTCGGTTATTAAACTATATATATTCGTAAATCGCAAACCTTTCACTAAATAAATTACACTTCAGATGATAGTGTTTTTAAGCAAAATTTAATAAAGTTGTATTCATAGAAGATTAATAGGCTTTTACACGCTAATAAAATAAAAAGCCGTTCCTAACTTTTGTACTAATGTTTAAAGAGATAATAGATAAATATGAATAATTTTTTAAGAATATACTAGTTAATTTTTAACAATATTTTCTAAATAATTAAGAGTTAAGCTATGTGTTATAATTAATTGTACTTATTATATTTATAAAGATTGCCTACTACTAGGTGTTACATCTGTAGCAAGGGAATAGTCGTAGTGACGACAGCTGGTGAAGTGATAAACAGAGAAAAATATTTTTTGGTTTTGTAGTCAATGTGCTATCTATCCCAGCAAAAACTAGAGAATGAGTTACTGCTACCTACTGATGGATCACATATAATTGAATCGCAATGGAATGAAAGTGTTACATTTAGTACCCATTTGTATTCTGAATGTGTGTGAAAAAGTACGCTGGATTTTTGTTCTTTTGCAAACTTTAATTATACTGTTATTGGTCATTATGACTGAGTATATATATAAGAGTTTCTTAGCTCTTTCCTGTACACGGTCGAGTAACTCCAAATTTTTTTTGAAGCACCGGCCTATACATGAGATATATAAGAACTAGCATTTTCCTTTACTCTTTTAAAGAATGACCAAAAGCTTTTACTTCGCCGTGGCGTAGTAAGAATTTTAGCACGAAGACGCTGCTCGTACAAAGCTTTTTCGCGTCTTAACACTTTGGCACATGAAGATCTCGCCTTGTTGGGTATTGAATCAGTATCTGCATTTTTGCTATTGCGCCAAATACTAAATGCTTCCTCTCTGGATCTGACTGCAAGTTTGCATGTCTGATTAAACCATGGCTTTGGTCTAGGGTTAATCGAAAATTGCTTCAATGGTATGTTTTCATACCAAGCAATATTATGTTTACAACCATTTTTGCCATGGCATTGACGTTATTGTCAAGGAAGCAAAGTTTCCAATTGAAATGCCGGAAGAAATCGTTGACGTACGTACCTTTTCATAGATATATTTTAAACGCTTCGTGGATGGCCGCTTCGAAGTTCCGCAATCGAAAAGCAGCCAGAAATGGTGCAATGATCCGAATTTCCGAAAGGTGCTCTAATATTCATTACATACTTGTCGGGTGTGAAGTGAGAAAAATGTCGAGGGTGTTGTGTTGGTGCCCGTCAACACACGAAATATGTGTTGGTTCATTCACTAATTGTGCGATGTGATTGTGCGCTGCGAATAGCTCAACATATTGGCTTTCTGGAGTTGTATGGTTCGAATGGCGGAGCCACGATAAATTATAGACATTGAAATCACCAGCAATAACGATTTCACTGATCGGGTAATTCTCAAGGATCTCCGATATAGTGTCGGAAAGGGCATCGAAGTTGTATATAGTTTTCTCCCTTTCCGTATTTGGGCTTCTGTAAAGAAACCCGAAATGCAAAAGATGTGCCCTGATTTTGAATTTAACCCAAAAACAGCTAAATTCGGCATCATGCATGCCTAAAGATTGCTGATACTGGTACACAACTTCATTGCGCATATATATGGCAAGGACCCTGTGTAGATGGAAAAGAGTTAGGAGGATATACACAGGTATATGAAAATCATGTGGGCCACGATCCTCCTACACTTGGGTTTCAATTAAAGCGCAAACATCCGGCAATGGAGACAAACGTGAGCATAGACAGAGAAGAAGTTTGCCCTTAGACCACGTATGTTGCAGAAGTCAATTCTGAATCGGCCTGTCATGATTAACGCGAGAACAGTCAAATAAAATGTCTATCTTCTGTATTGCAGTTGCCACTGAGCTAATCGTTGTTTGAACGACTGCCGGTGATCAGTGTTACTCCTTCATCACAAAACCGTCTAGCAGCAACCAACACAATGGCACCAACAACACAAAAGATTTAGTCGGGTATGGAAAGGAGATTTAGCACAATGACACGATAAAAGGCCATAAAAGCCCTGATCCGGCCACCGTGACAACAGTGGTTGGTGGTGCCAACACTGTCCAATATCATTCGTCCGTCACTACTGTAGTGGGATTCCCTCCTTTTTGTTTTTTTTCCTCTTAGTTATTTCACCCTTCAATCGTTTATGTTTTTTTTTGTATTTTATTTAAGTTTATTGATTTTTGTTATTTCCCGGTGTACACAAGTAAGTTATTAAAATTTTTTTCCATTTTTTTCTTTTTTCTGAGTTTATTTTGTTTCCCTGTTTGTTACACTCCAATTATATCTATTCCACGACCAAACAGCGGACTAAAGGAAGACGCATGTCTACCAGACGAAGGAATAAACACTGCTTTTAAATTTACTTAAATTTTTTCTTTTTTGCATAATATTTTATGCTGTTAAAGCTGTTCTTTAAGTTTTGCAAAATATATAAAACTTTCGCCGCTCTAATAAAAAGTATCGAAAGGCTAATCGTATGATGTGACGTGCTTTGCTACTCGATATCGAATGCCATCATCTCAAATTACACACATACATTATGTTCGGTATCGAATGCCATAATGCCAAACTAAGAAATTTTGAGTTTTGTTATATATGGGCATGGTCTCCAAGACAACCATTTGTGAAATAATAGATGATAAAAAACAATATTGTGGCTTTAAACAGGATTATATACACATGTAGGTCATATTACCCAATTTCCTTTCTCTTTTTGCGACAAAAATAGTTAAAATTCACCGTAAAGCTGATGAAGAAGCTGATTGTTCGATATCTTCTTAGAATATGGGTTTATTTTTGCTATATATCGGGTTATCTTTTCGCTCCAAATCTTCAAATTAAGTTGGTAATATGTTTTCTTATACATAGTTTCACGGCGAACACTGTAATAATTTAAAAAAGAAAATATACAGACCACGAAATCAAATTGGAAATTTAAATTTAATTTAAATTAAATAATTGTATCACAAATTTACCCCTACAAAAATATATTCTCCCTTTCTCCTGCATAAAAGTGATCACCATTTTCTTTTAAAACTCCAACTTCTTATAAACAAAGTGTTTCCAAAGAAGGCGAAAATAAAACACGAAAAACAACAACATCAAAGTGATTGCATTGAATAATAAGTGCATGTTTGTGTGTAGATATTTTATCATTATCTCACAGCCATACATATTGACGGCATGCTGACTGTCATGGAGGCCCTTTATTCAAACCATGTGTGTGAGTGAAAGAGTAGGAACCAAAAAAAGGCCACTTGTATGCAAATGATGCATATAAATCAAACGAAAGCAGAAATACTTAAAAAGGAAGAAGAAAAAAAAGCATTTGTAAGGATTATGAAGAAATTGTATTTACATTTTAAAGATTTTATATTGATGTAAATAAATATTAATTCAAATGTTTAAAAAATGGTTGCTGCTTAGGCGTTCTATCCCAGACAGATCTTCATATATTTAATATATGTATATATTTTAATAATAGTATTTTAGCCAAAAGGATTTTGAGTTACATGTAAAAGCATTTTCAAAGGAAAAGTCAGACTGAAAATTTTTTAAAATTAAAATTTTTTTATAACATTTGACGAAATAAGCATGGCTGGCCTTTTGTGGTGCTTTCGTTGGCTCAGATTGTTAAAACAAAACAAGCCGAATTTATAACACAAAATAAAGAAAAATTTTAATTTTTGTACTTAAATAAAATGCTGATGTACTAAAAGCCTATACCATACAGAAGGGTAAAAAAATACTCGGCCAAAACGACTTCCACGTTATAATCTTCTGCGTCTATTACTGGCACCATTCATCTACACCTAAAGAAGGCGAGAAGTACATCTGGTTAGCACGCTCAACATATCGATACTGAACTTCAGCGTTTCCTGTGTTCTCACTTTAATATCTTCCGTCTCTTTGCCGAGTCGCACGGGACTGGGCTTTGCACGGATAATCGAAAATCACGGTTAAGAGAGGTTATGCATATTTAGATATGTTTTTACGGTAATATAAATTAAAGCAATTTTTTACTTAGTAGAAAATATTTTTTTTCTTGCTTTTTTGGATTATTTAATATTTGGATGAGCCATTACTAAAATCAAGAGTTACAAAATAAAATTACATTTTCTAAATTGAAAAAAAAAAAATATGAAGACATGAGAAAATGGGTATCACCAAATTTGAATTATGTTAGAATTTATGAGCATACACATGCACATCTATATGGACGACTTAAAAAATGTTTGTTGCACGGATAATATAGGTAAAGCACGGTTAATAGCAGCGTTGTCAACTCGGTGCTTTTCGCACCGTTTTTATTGCTTTTCAAAATTTTCGATGCCAAAAATCTTGAGTCAGTGCACCGTGCTTTTATTTTTAATTTTTTAGTGCATTTCTTTATTTTCGATGGCACCAAGTGCAATTTTACCACAAAATCAAAAAAGTACATAAACATTTTAACAGGTTATATTGGTAAATCACTGCAAAAGTTGTGTTTTTTTAAGGTTACACATTTGAAGAAGCTTGTAAGCTAAATAACATTGGCGGTGAACAAAAAGAGAGGTATCAAAAAAATGCTTAAAAATCTAATACATATATAAAAATTAATGTTTGTTTGTTCGTATGTTAAGCGCGGCCAAACCGCTTATCCGATTACGATGAAAGTTGCTTCACATAGCCAGCGAAATGCCGGGAAAGTTAAAGTTCATAACTTTTTTTTAATATGGAGGGCAATAGGAGGAAAACTTCTTCCTCTCCGAAACTTTGAAACCGATTTTAATGAAATTTAGAACATAGATAGATCTCCGACTAAAAAGTCAGATAGGCATTGTACATTTTCAAAACTAGGACGAGTAGGGCAATAGGGGGTAATATATGCCTCTCCAATACAATCTAACTAATTTTGATGAAATTTATTAAAAAAAAAATTCAACACACCTTATAAGGGGAATATATGCCTCTACGTAACTACATCAAGCGAGAACTGCTGGATCGATTTCGATAAGTTTTTCTGTTTATTGTTGAAAATATTGCGGGGATGGTTTATACGGAAAGAAAAGTTGGACGTGAGCGAAGCAGTGGTTAAAAGTTAGCTTACAATAAAATTAGTTGAAGAGATACACGGCAGATTATTTATTACGAATTATAAGAGGTTTTCAAGAATTCAGTACGATTTTTTCGGCTTTCCTCAGACTTTGAACTGCAAGAAAACACGAATTGATGAGAGGACCAAAATATATAGATTTTTTAAGAATTGAAGAATTTTTCTCAAGCGACCTGCCGTTTTTTTCGAATTATTGGGGATTTCAAATTAACGGGGTACAATTTTTGTACAATTTGCCAGTTTTAATGTTTTTATTCTTATTTAATCTGATTGCTGCATGAAAAAATTTGTAAACGTAATCAATTTCTATAACCTTTTCACAGTTCTCTCGTATACAAAACCAATTTTTTCAGTTAAGTGGGCGCTCGTTTGTTCATAGGTTTTTATATAAATTCTGGTACAGGAAAATCAAACAACAAAAATCGACAACAACAAATTGCTATAAACGAAAAGACGTAAGAGGAATAATAAAATATTTGATTGTTATAAATGCATTTAAGTGCATTTCCTTTTATTTTCTTATAAAAATCAACAATACCAACAATATATCTTCAAATAAACTTAAACATTTACCGGAAAATGTAATGTATTTTCAAGTAATTTTCATTAATAGAATACATAAAAACACCACACAAATAAAAAAGAATTACATAAAGAAACATCCACCATCACCAATTGAAAAATAAACATCAAAGATAATTTCATGATGTTTAATGTTGTTTATGGGAAATAAAGCATTAAATATGTATCTACATACATAGTACATACATATGTATATTTCTTGTATTTTTAAAACCAACTCCATTATAATTTTTTCCCTTTCCCTTTTATATTTTATATAAATAAAAAAATCCAAATGGAGCCCACTATCCTTAAATAATGTTTTAATTAATTTAACCACAAATGAATTTATTGTAAAACTAATTTAGCGTTATATAAAAAAAGTAAATAAATAAGCCAATGCGAAAACGTAGGTGTAATTGAAATATTTATAAATTATAATTAAATTAGAGCAACTTAATTTATTTATTATGCCAACAGTATTTAAATGTTGATTAATTAATTTTATTAAAATAAATTGAGAGTGAACCATAATTGCTGAATGGGTTAATTGTGCGTAAAGAGTTTTGTAATAAGAGCTAATTTTTATTCAAATGACCGTCAAAGACTCGGCTGAATAGTCATAAATGTATCACTCAAAGATCTAAGGAATGCTTTCACGAAACCGATGGGTTTAGTTGTCAATGTTTTTGATTTATTTATTTTTATCTTGGACCAGCACTCAGTAGAGACCCCTACATATGCGATGCACTGCGCTGGAACTAGAGGAAAGGGATAGTTACAGAAATGGCAGGATGTGGTTCACTATTTTAAAACTCTGCTTTTTGCAACGTTCTTTTTTTATAGCAGTGTTGGAGCGCCTCTGATGTCAAAAAGACGTGTTAAATTTTGAAGCTTCGCTAACAACTGACACACTAGTGCACATCAGAGAAAATGTCAGATGTTATTATGATTTAGTCTGAAACTGGGATCGAACACAGGACTTTTTTTTTGGTTTTGTAGTCAAGACTACTTCAGCCATCGCCATCCTCAATGTTTCGGTTGTTTGTAAGTGATAGCCATCGTTCACACTATATTACAAGTCTTCTGACTTTCAAAAAACTTTGTAAGAAAGGAATATAATGCGGCTGTCAAAAATCTAACGTAATATTACATTTAACTTTCACACTATCTCACTGTAAATACAATGAAAAGTACAAGTAGAAAGCAAAAAAGCTGTTTTTTTTTCTCTGGGACCAGCACTCAGGAGATGACTCCTACACATGCGAAGCATTGTGCTGGAACTATAGGAAAGGGATAGTAGGAGAAACGACAGGAGGTAAAGCTTAATTAATTATTTTACAGCTCTGCTTTTGCACGTTCTTTGTTTATACTCGTAGAAGTGGTTTAATTCTGTGGCGCATGCTTGAAAACTGGTCCAAAGTCTTTAAAGTACTAATATTGAAGAATGCTCTTCGAAGTAAACATGTCAACTCTTGTCGGGACTTTGTACAATGCCGTATAATTGGCATCATGTTGAAAACTGCTACTTTAACTCCAATCCTCTAATAGAGAAAGGCTAATAAGAAAGAAAATTATCGACCAATTATCGCAATAAATCAGCACTTTAGAAAGTGATAGAACTTATAATAAATTGATGTACTGTAGTTGATTTCCTGATCTGTTTTAGCGTGGGTCGACATCGAAGCAGACCATATCTACAGTATACAGCAGACTACCAAATCGGATACCTTTTGGAGCCTCTCGTATATCAATGGTTGCCGATTCAAAGAACAAGTGGCAAACGCATCAGCCATTGAGATCCCAGCGTTTGCTCTAAACTCTACTGATTTCTGGAAGGTGAGTTATGTTTCACGACTTCCAACCTCATCACTGCGTCCCTAGTTATCGCTAGCATCTGCCCGAAACTGAGTTACCCCATCGCACCCTCTTTCTACCTACATCATTTTGGCGGTAGTAAGGATGTGGATCTACACTTTTCTAAAGCGTTTAATAATGTGTAGCACGAAGAAGTTCTATAGAAATTTGTTATATTATCGAACTATCTATAGGTATCGCACTGTACACTTTGTCATAGAAGGGATTTCATCACTGAAGTTTCATTTGTCACTCATATTCATCAATGCTAAGAACGCTTGTGACAATCTCCCCATGGAATCATTTACATATGTATATGCCCATAAAACAAAATGTTGTGTGAGAGATGATCAATTGTGCTGCTGCAGTAGTGGTCGTTAATATTAAATTAAGTAATGAGACCCTATCGATGTTCCTGAAAATTCACCCACAGGAAATATTGTTCAAAAAGTGTAAGATTCTTCACTTCATCACATCTCCTTACTGATATGATATGGATAATAGAATATGAATCTTATGTTTGGAGAGATGCTTCAAAATATACATATTTCGATACTACTGGACTACATATAAAACATAGCGAATGAGCTTTTTAAACCCACTTGAATACAGTGAACTCGCAGAAACGGGAACTAATTTTTACCGAGGGTGTTCACGTTTTCGATTTTGTTCACGTTTTAGATTGCATTTTTTCTATAACATAATTTAGTCTCGTTTATCTTTTATTTAATTTAAAATAAAGTATGTACGTTATTTTTTACCTATAAAGCAGGTTTTGATTCTACTTTTTGTAAGTTCCTGCCATATTTTAATACTCGTATACCACATAGCTACTATGGTTTGCAAAAGGATTTCTAAGGTACTAATTTCTAAATTATGTTATTGAATTCATCAAAAATAAAGGTTAGCTGAACTATGATAATTATAAATTTGTTTAATTTCTTTCTTTGAGGTTTCTTAATACGATGTTTCTTATTGAACAAATCGTCGATTTGGCGACATTATACTTTTTCGAAAAACCTGTTAGAGATGAACCTTTCCGTAAAAGCTCTAAAATATTTGACTTTTCTTGAAGATTTAACATTTTTGGTTTTGTGTTAGACATATTTTCAATAAAAATATTTTTAGAGATCACTTGTTTATATTATTTTATATCTATATGTATAGTAAGCACAGAGAGATGCTTCCACTAGAACTGCCGCATTAATACTAAGGCTACTTATCATGCAACAAAAGTTGTTTGCAACAAACAAACTACAAAATTCTTCTGCGGGGAATCACAAAATTTTTAAATAAGCTTACAAAATTGAATTTTAACGTTCGGCAAAAAGTTCACGTTTTAGAGTCTTCAGCCTTTGTTTACGTTTTAGAGTAGTCAATGTAAAAAAAAAGTTTATGTTTCTGGACGTTCACGTTTCTGCGAGTTCGCTGTATTATCGGAGTATGGCGAGATGTGTGCTCTACATATACTCTAAAGAAATCAGACCACTCGTTTTATAGATTTTTCATAAATCTATTATGGAAGCAGAAATAGCGATAATACTAAAGGAATTGAAATATAGAATAGTCGTTGCAAATAACATTTTTTTACGCTCACTGTCCTCAAGACGATGTCCTAAATGTTATCTGAAAGATATACCAAAAACATAGAATATGCCCTTTTGAAGTAATTTAGGAAGGAAAATACCATATCAAATTATAATATCTCCACATTCATATGGCATACCATAACTCCGTAGTGCTTTAAAAAAAATCAACTTCCCTTCACCTTAGAAATAATTTCCAAAACTGAGTTGCAATTGAACGTATTCCACATCTTTTCAACGACAACACCAATCTATTAAGATTTCGTATCTGCTATTCTAAAAGCAAACAAAAAAAGAAGCAATTACTTTCATTAAATTCTACTCCCCTTTTCTTTCTCATTTCATTGAATCCTTTTAACACTTCATTTGGATGCTAATTTCTCAATCATAAATATTAAAAATTTCACACATTTTTGCAGAAGCTGAAAAGATCCATTGACTGGTGGCTAATATGTATTTCACACTTTGTTTCGCTTTTGTTTTAGCTATCACCAGCCAATATCCCTTCCAAATCCCCAAGGAATTGCCATTGTTTTCTAACCATCATTTTCCTTTTGGAATAGAAGGAGCCTCAAAGAATTTGAAATGCAGTTTCTTTTAGGTTATTGTGCATTTATTTGTGGTGAATTTTAACTTTTAAACAAACAAATATTTTATGTAAGAAAAAATATAAAAAGAAGAAATTTTATTATTATTAAAATAATGAAAAACGCGTTCGCCAGAATTATTAATGTACATAAGAGTCTCAAACTCTGAAAACTTTTGTTATACTTCTAAGAATATTGTTTTAATTAAAGAAACGAGTTTTAAAGTGGAATTTGAATTTAGAATTTTTTAGATGAATTTTTTAATAATGACGAGAGCGTCTCTTCTCTCGGTGGTGTCAACACCGAACAATTATCTTACAAACAGTAATTTAGTATATAAATTGACCCTCATCTCACATATAACCCCTGCTTAAGATTCAAATTGTTTGTCTTTTGCTTTCTGTTGCAATGCAACAGTACATTAAGAACATTTCCACTTTAAGGGCAAGGAACAGGACTCAATCGCTGCGTAATTTTATGTGTAAACAGTAATATACTCGTATTAGCCCTCTTTACGTTATTAGAGAAACTGAAAAACTTCATTCCTCTATAATTTCTAGAACAATTACGCTTTTTTAAAAAGTACATTGTCGGGAGCATCCAATATGCACATTCACTTTTTTCACTAAATATTAGTTTATGATATTTTGAGACAATGGGGAAATAATTAGTAGAATAAATTATTAATTTTTTCTATTACTATTATGAAGATAATGAGTTCTGATTACTTTTTTCCAAAATTATTATTTTTTATTTGGCGTTGTGAATACATACTTACAATCTGAAAGAACTGGTTTTATGAATGAAAGTTTTTTATGTAGCAATACCCAACACTTTGTATCATATAATTTTTCTAATTTCTCGATCATAAATTATTCCCCCGTTGTTAGAAAATTGTACCTTACAAGTGAATCAGCTCAGAGAATCATTTAGGATATAACTTTCTGATTAATTTTTGAGCATTTTTTACATCTTATTATAATCAATTGTATAATTTCTGATTATATTTCAAATCACTTTTTAACCGTTTTATCTTACTACTTCCGAGAAATTATTTGATCATTTTGCAATCACATTCTGATCGTTTGCGATTCTTTCTACAACCATATTTATTCTTTAGGGTTTATAAAAACACAATTAAAATATTTTTTTAACTTTTATTAATAATTAACAAAACTATAAGTAAAAATGGAAAAAATTAGAAGTTTATTCGCTTTTGTAACAAAAACTAACATACATATGTGTATTACATATGTATATAATTAAAAAAAAGTTTATAATAAAAACAATAAAAATAAAAAATAATAATCAAACTAATGTGAAAAAGAAAAATTATGGTGCACGTTTCAACCTCCTTATTCTGCATGAATAACTTATGTCTTCTTCCGTGTAGTTAAACTTGAGGTGGCAAACATCTAAGGAGATAACAATTTATTATTTGTATTTGTTAATATTGATAATACGTCTGTACTTACTCTTTATTGTTGTAACTGAAAATGATTTTTCACCTTCCAAGTACATATATAAGCAAGTTAATTCATCCTTTAAAAATTTTTCGCAGAGCTGCTCTGAGAAATAATGCAGGTTCATTACCTCCTGTCCTCGCAATGGAATGTTTCAATTTATATATACTTGTATTGATTTAAATACATACATATATACTTACACAATTTTTTGGAAATATTTTTAAAATCAACAACGCTTTCCCCACGAATTTAGTTAGACGGATAAACAATAAATAAAAACTTATATTAAATAAGTTAGAAAAATTGTCCTTTTTTTTTTTAATAAAAAGCTTGGGGTGCTTTAATATTTTTATACATATGTATAAATCGTATTTTAATCCTTTTTCAGTCACTTTACTGATAAATCAGTTTATAATCATCAAAAGTGATCTTAAAAGGCTCATTTAGGAATTTTTTTTAATAAAATAATCACGCACTTGATAGCTGGTTAATTCATTTTATGCGTCTTGTTAATATCGAATATTAAAAACATTAAAAGTTATTAGAAAGGAAACTATCCAAAATGCCATCCATACTCGCACATTTCACACAGTGAATCAAGGAATGCGTGGCTGCCAGTTCTGACGAGTTATCGTCATTGTTACGATTTAAAGTCCCGATAGACTGACTTTAGACGAGAAAACATTTGGAAGAAAAACAGCTTAAATTCTCTTTTATTTTTTCATTCGCGGTAACACAGACGAAAATGTTGTCGGGAACATTCCATTATTATTGTTAATATTGTTGCATTCTTATTATTATTTTTGTAAGCAACGAAAATGAGAACAAAGCTTGTCGCCGAGTACCAAACACAAAAACGATCCACTCTTCCCCACTCTTCGGCTAAAGTCAGTGACGATTTGACGATTTTTTGCTTGAAAATTACGATTTTTTTCACTGGTCTAAATATGAAAAATTACTACATATTATGTAGATGACATCGAAGAAAATATACTTTTCGTAAATGAGTCAACTATACTTTTGTCAAATCAATTAAGTGGAGCAGCAAATGTATTTTGAGAGTATTCTTTATGATGCTATAAAATATTTAATATTGCCTGTTTGACTTTTTTGGTAAACTTTACAGCTACTTTACATTACATAATGTATATATATTTAATTCGTAATAGAAGGGAGCAGCTATTTTTTACAGAAGCTTTGGAAATAAAGGGATTTTCATTAAGCGAGATTAGCATTAAAAACAACGATTTACAAGGGTTTGGACAATTAACAATTTCAATTCTCTTTTATCCATTATGAATTGCAAAAATTATGTTCTTTTTTTTTACCAATAATGGTTTTTCTTAGCATTTCACAGTAAAACTGCAAATAAACTAATCTAAAAAGTACGATTTATAGGAGTTTCCTCAGACGAGGGGACCAAAATGTGCAGAATTTTTACGAATTAAAAAGTTTTTCTGAAGGGAGCAGCCATTTATTTCGAATTGTTGAGTTTTTCGAATTAACGCGGTACGAATTATAGCGCTTTCGCTGTACATCGATACGTACATATGTAAATAGATATTTGTATCGCACTCTAGAAATAATATAATATATAGGCTCATTCGGTTTCGTTTTTATGAGAACTCGACATTTAGTATTCATATGTAACCATTGCAAAAATTTGGCGTAGTTCTGCCAAGTCTTTATTAATAAAACTTATAATTTAAATGAATCCTTTCATATATATGTAGTATATACATCGTACATACCTTCAATTTTAAATGAGAATGTTTTTTACTTTTATATTAAAAACTTTTAAAATTTAAATTAATGCTCTATTATTGCACTAGTGCGATATGTGATCATATATTGATCTCCGCGTAAATTAATACACTATGTATGTCAGGGTATCCGCCGGGAAGGTATACTACTTTGTTTGTTTATAATTTTTGATTAAATGAAAGAGATTGGATCTTATATTGATAAATGTTTTATTTAATGTCGGCAATTATATATGGAATACAATATCAGATAAATGTCAGCCTCTATTAGCCTCACAAATGGGAGCCCTTTTGACACATTTTTCATTACATTCTCACACATTTCACGCGGTATTTCATTAATTTCATCAGGAATATTTTGTTGGAGTTGCTCAAGGGTTTCTGGTTTGTTTGCATAAACCATGCTGTTCAGATATCCCCACAAAAAGAAGTCCGGAGCAGTCAAATCAGGCGACCGTGGAGGCCAATCAACATCACCATTTCTTGAAATAACTTGTTGTGCAAAGAGGTCTCGCAGTAATTCCATTGTAATCCTGGCTGTATCCGATGTGGCACCGTCTTGTTGATACCACATGTTAATCAAGCCCAAAGCATACAGTTGTGGCGTTAAAAATTGTGGCCAAAATTGTTCTTTGAAGTCCAAGCTCCTGAGCACGGCGTCGAATTGAGGTTGATGGATGGTTTTGAACACTTTTTTGAGCAGCAATAATATTTTCAGCCGATCTTGCAGTACGTTGTGGTCCATGCTTAGGCCTATCACGTACAGAGCCTCTTTCTTGAAAATCATTCACTACACGATACATAGTGCGTTTTGTTGGCACGCTGTTTCTCCCAAAAATTTCACGTAACTTTCTCATCGTCACAATAATCAATGATTGATTTTGATAAAATGTTTTAACGATTAAAACACGTTGGTTTATAGAATATTTTTCCATAATAAATTTGCCACGTGTCTACTTCACGACTGCCAAATATGAACTGTCAAGACTAATGTTTACCAAAATGGCGGCAAAACAAAGAAGTATACCTTCCCGGCGGACACCCTGTATATGTAAGGATTTTATATTTGTACACTAGGCACTTGCCCTGTCCTATCCGAATTCTCAGCTGGCGCTAATGAACGCCACTTTATATTATTATTATTTATAGAACTTAATAAAATTTATGAAACAATTAACTTGTTTGGGCATGACCGTACACAATGTAAAAATTGTCAGATGCACTTCCAGTTTCTGGTCATGCACATGAAGGAAGATTTTGAAAAGAAAAATTTACTAAATTGGCTCAGAATAAAGTGGGCGTAAAGTAGGCGTGGTAAATAGAGCTTTACATGAAAATTTTTTGAAGCTTAGAAGTTATTCGTACAAAATTCAAAGGTGGCAGCTCTTTCTCAATGAAACCGGTTCTTGTATGACAGCGGACCATGCATTTTTTAAAAGTTTTACTTTTAGGCAACTGTGAAAACTACAAGTCTCTTCCTCCTCGTATTACAATTTAAAAGTTCCAGGGTTTTTTCAAAGACAAAAGAAATGTTTTTGTTATCTTGGACCAGCACTCAGGAGATGACCCTTATGCATGCCATGCATTGTACTGGAACTAGAGGAAAGAGATAGTTAGAGAAATGGTAGGAGATGAAGCTTCACTATCTTACAACACTGCTTTTTGCACGTTCTTTGTTTTATAGCAGTGTTGAAGCGTCTCTGATGCCAAGGAGACGTATTAAATTTTTTAAGCTTCGTTTTAGTAACCATTTTTAGGTAATTATTTTTACTTCGCCGGTGCTACACAATACCGACGAAGGAGGGGGGTCTCATGTGCCTGTGGATTGGTTACAGCTGAAGCAGTTACTGTTCAGTGACCAGTGACTAGAGTTCGCCACTGAAACTTTCCGGCAACAACTGACACAAAGACAACCAAATACACATCAGAAAAAATGCGAATTGCTTTTATTAGTCTGAAAGTGGGGTTGAACCCCACTAGACTACTTCAGTAATCGATACTCTCTGGAAAATTGTTTAATATGCCTACAACGCATGGACCAATACAAAGACCGTACATACATATGTTTATAAAACATAAAAATCTAGGTGTCGATTTCATCTTTCATAGGAAATTTTCAAAAATTAAATTGTTTGTCGTATTTCAGAGAGCATCAAGAGATCAAGATACCACTACGTAATTTTGGCTTATCTTTAAATTATTGAAACTCTGTTATTCAAAAATATTTCAAACAGTTCACGACCAATAAAAAAAGAGAAAAAATGTAATTGATAAAATTATGATGTCATAGCAACGTTTTATTTATTTGCGCATTAAATTTTTTATTTTTCTTTAATTATGTTGCTGGAACTGGTTCATGCATTTATTATACATTGATTGCCAATTCGTTTGTTTTCATTTCAGTTATTTTTTAAGACTAAATTTGGTGTATTCCAAGGAATAAAATGCAAAATTATTTGGGCGTAGTGTAAAAAAGTTCCACGCACCGAAATTGTCTTTGATGTTTAAAGTGGGTGTAGTTTGTTCATATTTCAGATTCAGTAATAAATATGTACATAAATACTTGAGCCAGGCGGCATGTCAAGTTAATGTCTGAGCATATACATACATACGTAAGTAGTTAAATAATGAACAAAAAATAAACAACAACTAACGAAAAACAGGATGTATTTACAAGAAAGGGAACTATTTGGGGTTGCATTGTATTTAACTATGAATGCCCATAAAATGAATATTTAAAAGAAATTGGCTGGATTTAAGAGCGAGGTGAAAAGTGTACCAAAATGTGATTTTTAAATTCAAAGTAAAATTCTGAAAACTTTGAACTGCTCAGATTTCTTTTTTTTATGTTGGGCCAGCACTCAGGAGATGACCCCTACATATGCAATGTATTCTGCTGGAACTAGAGAAAAGGGATAGTAGAAGATTGGACCGGTAAACCTTTAGAGCTGTTCCGTTCACACACTAAAATATTTGACGCAACTTCATTTACAAATTAGTTTTGCGACGTCATAAAGTCCATTCTTTGTCCAAAAATTACTGCAACGAAAGACCAAAGTGCTTGTAGAATTGAATCAAATGCTACAGACAAGTGGTTGCAGAAAATTTTAATTAAATAATTTATCGAAAAATGACTTGTAAACAATATCAATCGCTTAGAATTTTCTTTTGACCATCATTCAACAGTGACTGGGATTTCTTTTTCTTTATAATATTATCATTTTTATTAATTATCACACCATAAGAATAATTTAACAATGGCGTTTAAGTGTCTGACTGATCCACTTCAATAGCAACACAATACATCTCATTATTAATTATATACAGTAGAATCTCGATAATTCGCAAGACATGAAAGGTGTACAAAGTAACTATCATTTTAAGAAGATTTTTAATTTTTTTTTATTGCAAAAAAGAACGTAAATACAAATGCATATAAACGGTTTTGCACACATAAAGTGGCTATGTATATTTATATACATATATTTCTAATGCCTTGTACACACTTGGTATTTCTTTTGTTGTCTTTTTGTGGCGTCATTATTGGAATATGTATTTGCAATGCATCCAATACGTATCCTAAATAACAAAAGTTCCCACTACAGGTAAAGTAAGTTTTTTTCTGGATAAAGAAAAAATCAAAAATTAAAAAGCGAGTGTGGAATATTTACGAATTAAAGCGATTTTTTTCAACGGACAAATTATACAGATTTTAGAATTATAGCCGTTTTACTGTATTTACATACATTAAAATATGTTTCATTAATTCATTTTTGAAATTTTTTGTTCTGAAGAAAAAGCACTTTTAAAATAAAAAAAAGTAATGAGTTTTATAAAAATTTCAAGAAAATTGAGTTATAATATTCTTTTATATGTACACAATTTTGTCCTACAATTTTTCAACGTTTTTGTTATTATTGTGTTTATAGTATTTATGAATTGCATTTTTATTTTATAAATAAACTTACTTATTGGTGCCCTAAATATTGTCATACATGTTTTTTACATTTTCTTTACAAACTTCCTAAAACTCAAAAATTAGGACGTGTATTTAGACTTTTTTCTTAGACTGTATATTGCGGCGCTGTTGGTGAAATGAAAAGAAAGAGAAATAATATTTGAATGTGTAACACTTGGAGAAATTTTTTAATAATTTTTGCCATTACAAAAAATTCATGTTTTTACTTATTTATTAAATTTACAAATACGATTAAAATTAAACTTCAACATTGGTTACAGAGCATTAAGGTTTTCGTTACGATGCTCTGTTGATCTGTTGTAGTGAAATAGAAAGTGATCTTCAGTACTTTCTTTCTTCCAATGTAGTGGATAGACAAAGAAAACCAGCACTAAATCGAGTCCTTATTCGATCTCAATTAATGTCCAATGATTGTCGGCCCATCGAAAAAGTCACAAACCCATTAAGATCTCCGCTAAACACAACCCCTATTTACCTCTGGTAGCCGAGTGGTAATTCTCGACTTCTATCTTGACCACTGTGTCCCTTTAAGGTTTAGTGAAACGTACAGGAATTAGTTGTCAATCTGTAATAAATTTGGTCTCATTGCCTCGAAAATTTCATGTTGAAGAAGTCCGTAATCTGCACTTGAAATTAGTTGTATTTCGCATATATCTTCCGTTCATTGCAGTAGTCATGCAATCAATACAATCAAAAAATCGGTAGAACGGCTTGTAGGCATGTAGTAAAATCAAATTTGGGTAGACAGACAATTTTTGTTGACAGATAAATTTATTGTGTGACAATGAAATTGTACAGATTTCTTACAATAGTCTTAACAGACAATTTACACTTAGGTGGCAATTTTTCTTTGTGGGTACATTGCCACCATATTACATTTTTATTGCAAATTACAACAAATATATTATAGTCTATTGTAAGGCCATAGCAACCTTCTATTTATGGGAGTCCATTCCGCCACTTTTAATTAATATTAAGAAGAAATGCTCAAATAAGAAACATACGCATAGGTATGTATGATATAATTTGATCAATAAAGAGCGATACTGCGTTCGTATCAATATGCGCCGGTAGTGGCAACGCCCAAAAATAAATTATGTAATGTTTTTGAATCTGAGCCTAAAGCATGATCGCAGCTTTACTTCTTACTCCTTCATGCTGTTCAATTATTTTTTATGTGTATTCTTCGTTAATAAAAATTTGTTAATTAGGTTGCATATAACGAAGAGCGAATAGGCATTTGGTTTTTTCGTTACATAAAAGGTGCATTTAACGGGTTCACAACTTTGGGTTGGTACACAGACTTATTTGACAAACGATTTCATGGCTAATAGTTGCCATTTGTTTAGTTTCGTCTGCCATGTCATCATAGACAGACTTACATGATAGGAAAACTTCTATGAAAGTAATGGTTCTCTTCGTCAATCTAATCGTGATCTTCGCCTATCACTGCGGCTAATTCGCATAACGTGTATCCTGTAGGAGCCGAAACAGAGTTCATTGGATAACTACATAAGTACACCGCAAATGTACCTTATATTTCAGTAGTTACTGTCTTCGTGTACTCATATGTTATTGATAGTGTCGACGGCAGCTTTAATCAGGGATCACTCGCTTTGTCAAATTTATATAAACAAAACGCGCTATTCACCCTCATAAAATGCTGTAAATCACACTGTTGACAAATATTTCAATAAAAGTCGCTGTAAATATTAAAAAAACAAAAATATTTAAGGAAACAAAATAATATATAACTACATATTTGTTTTTAAATTTTATTCAGGTACAAAAGGAAGATACTTCCAACTATTAAATGCAAGACGCTTAAAATGATAACAAAAACTTAAAAAATTCTTTTGGTATATCAATGAAAAAGAAAACAGGTTCAATTCCGCTTAAATTCTTTTTGTGGAGTTTTGTGAAAACAAACTTAAGTAGCGTTATTCATGAGATACCGCAAGAAAAAGTGATCCAAAATTGGACCTTGTACTTACTTAAAGTTTTACTAAGTTTAATTTAAAATTAAAAAATATATTCCAAATGGATGACCCGTTGGAATGATGACGTCTTCAAGTCTGGTGTAACGAACAAAATCATAAACATCCTCCAAAATGGTTAATGTTCGTTGATGCTTCTTGCACGAGAAATCCAATAATGATAAATGTGGCATAAAATATATATGCTTGTGTGTTTGAAATAGCCAACGATTGTTGTTACCTGCGCTCAAGCACTGCTTTTTTTGTTACAATTCAGTACATTTGTATTAACTTTTTCAAAAATTTCAATAAATGGTATGGGAACACATGAAACATGTAATTATGAAATTAACGTTTGTACAAGTGGCTAAAATGTGATGCATGCAGCAAAGGCAATACAACTTGAGAAAACTTTCACAGAAGCGACAAGTATATAATTGGGGGAAGATGCGTTTTTTGTTTTTCGTAATTTTGTGTTTTTGTTTAAATTTGAGTTTTAGTTAAAATTTTATGGCGGGGTATATACTTTATATGGCAAGGAATAAGCATTATGCAACACCACTCGATAGAAATGTGTGATTTGATATTATTTGAATCAAATAATAAGGATATGTAAACAATTTTTAAGAAGGCTCTTCAAATATGACAATACGTATAAATTTTTTTTCCATTTTTAATTGAAATTATGATTATTTAGGAATGCAGATTTACTGCACAGGGGATGCTGCAACAGTGGAAACAAATGTAACATTTTTAAATAAATGAAATGAATTTTAATTTTTTTTATTATTTAATTTTAACAACTTTCGCACGTGACATGTTTTCCACCATGCTGTTTTCTACGAAATTAGGGCGGTCAATTAGCACATAGTGCGAATTTCAAAAAAGAAAGGAAGTAGCAAACGTAGACTCTAGTAGTCAGTATTTCGTACGATGCTATGTCCAGCCGGCCAGATCCAGAAACTGGGAACTATATCCTCACACTGTTGATATCCGAGCAGCTTAAAGCATCCAGTGTCCTTTTTCTGCGTGTCTGTCCAGAGACCAGTGTTCCATACAGACCGCCAGAAAACTGGAAATGTTGTTCTTTTACATCTTCATGAGGTTGTCGGTCTTCCGCCTGTTATAGGTTGGAAAAGTCTGCCTCCAGATGAAGCAGACATTCAAACCTCTCCATCTGCATTCTGCCTTCTCCAAAGACGTTAGCCACAATATCCGCCCGATTTTTTTGTATTGGCATCCGAACCCCTGCATATTATGGAAGGGATAGCGCCATTCCCTCACGAGCAACCTTATCAGCCATTTCGTTTCCCCCCATATTGCAGTGGCCCGACAACCAAAATAGAGCCACCTGACCGTTCCGGAAGACCCGCATCGGGATTTCTCATCAAATAACGAATTCTAAAGATTCAATATACGAATACTTTTTTTAAGATAATAAGACACATTATCCAACCAATTTTGATGGAATTTAAAACAATGCTATATCTGAGGGGACGTGGTCGGCAATATATCTATGCCCCTCCGAAACTATTCATGCGATTTTATTAAAATTTCAAAATTCATAGATCCGAATACAGAAAGACACATGATGTCCAGAATGTTAATAAAATTATAACGATTGATCTGAACCGCTGGATCGATTGCGATAACTTTTTCTTTGTTTGAAATATTCCGAAGATGCTTTATAGCGAAAGAAAAGTTGAACGTGTGCGAAGACGCTGGTAAAACCTAGTATATGGTTGTATGATGAAATGGAATAAGATGCACAGTTTGCAACAAAAATATAGTTTTCCAGGGCACGCCACTGGTTACTTAAATAAGACACTTAGTTTTTTGGAAGTGCAACGATTTTTCGCATAAAAACTTCCAAAAAAAACTGCAGAATTATAAATAAATAGTTTTATTACGAAACATGTTTATTAACAATTGACATGCAACTTCCTCATACACAAATTGGATGTAAAATAATTTATTCTGCAGGAATAAATAAAACCGCTTAGTGAACCACTAGTTAGAATCTCATAGAACAACATATCCTACGAAATATTGGGAATTTATTTATCCTTCATCCAAGTCCAATTGTTCATTATGGCATGAAACAGAAAATCTTTATGGAATTATTATTTTTAAACCATCGTTAGAAAAGGCGAGGTTCACTTATTAGTGAATATAGGCTTTCTATAGAGAGCCTAATACTCATAGTTGTTTCGGTTTATTCTTCTCTGCTAGAGTTACCTTATGCTGCTATTTCGTTAAAATTTTAAATGTTGGAGCAAAGGAGTCCCATCAACATTTTCTAGCGCCTTGCTTTTTCAATTTTTATCAAGTACTTAGTATGTCGATCCCATCCTGTAAACTTATCAAACAACCCATGACTGTATGTATTTCTTTCTTAAGCAGCCTTGATATATTATGACTAAATGAGCAAATCACTGTTAAGATTTTAATTTGTACATTACTTTTGTTTACAAGTAATTAAAATAAAGTCAAATCATGTTATCACACTCACCCACACCCACCCATACGTATTCACAACCAATATGACTGCATGTATGCATGTATGATTTACACAAAAGGATTTTCTACTGTTAAGTCCTTTATGATTTCGCATATAAGTACATTAAATACACATACAATTATATAAATCATATAATAAACGGTCGTCAGCAAGCTGTGCTGCATAAGAGAGTGTGTGCGTTTGTAAGCATGTGTGTGTTTTATTAAGAGAGTTGGCGATAGAGGGGTTGAGTGGGAGGGTGAGTGCTTTTTGTTTCTCTGTTTGTTTGTTTGTTAATATTAATTTATTTTTACATAGCGAGCCATAGCCGCCAAAAACCCGTAAGCGCCATGATTATCGATTTAGTTTTTTGAGAAAAACCGATAGTCGTTTCATCTCACCAAATATCATGCGGTGAAATGTGAAATTGCGATTTTACAACGAAAACATACAAGACATACATATGTATAGATTATGATTAAATGAAAACAATTTTCGCTTTAAAATTTAGATTTTTGACGCTTACGTCTTTTTGACGGCTATGGATTGCTCAGCAGACATACACACGTACATATGTTTAAAACAAAATACCCGGCCATAATTTTACAATTTCTTTGTGCTGAAAAGGAATTAAAATTATATCATTTCCTTATTTTCATGTTAAGTTTTCCAATTAAAAAAAATTTTTTGTTTGAAAAAGCGGTTGCAGTACAGCTGTTTATTTTTTTTTTTTTTTGACTTACAAAGGACGAAATGTAGAAGAAAAGACGAAAAATAATTTCATTTGTGCAAACAAACCTTTAGTTTGAATTTAACAAAAAAAAAAATTAGTATATCATCTTTTTAAATTTTTTCACTTACATGTATGTACATATACAAGAAATTGAATAATAAATTCGTTTTTGTTTTATTTGAAAATGATTTCGCAATGAAATATATTGGCATAAGTTTTAAATGTAAAGAAATTAGTAAAATAGGAAAGAAAATAAAATAAAGAACAGCAATGTATTAAAATAAAATTAAATAAATTATATAAGAATTTTTTTCATTTATCCAACGTGAGTCAAAATTATTTACGAATACGTATCTATGTGTGTTATATGGTTTAGATGGTGTTATATGATATTATATTTGGTATTATCATCAAATGAAATGTACTTATACATATCAAACATATGTACAAAGATAGGTAATCGGAAATCTAAAATAAATTAAAATGAAATGAATTTAAAATTAAATTAAATTAAATATTTAATCTGTATTAAATAATATCCTTTATATAAAGTTTTTTGAATTTAATTTGAAATTAATTTTTGCTTGTTTGATATTTGTTGTCCTATTACTTAATTTTATTTTTAATTCGTTAACATCCGTTTTTTATATCGCCAAACTATTGCTGGCATGGTGTAAGCTTACGCTATAATAAATTATAAAGCTTTTATTTGGTTTGTGTGGCTCTAATGTGTCCTTACAGTGTTTCTTTTTAACCAACAGATAGCGCATAAAATTTTTATGACTGGTTTAGGTCTTTGCTAATTAATTTTTTTGGTACGTTGAAGCGTTGATTCCGCGACAAATTTATCAGATAAATTTGCATGTAAGGACACGCATTATGGAAAAGAGACAATTTAATTTCCTAGAAACAAAAGTAGTTCGTTCGAAAAATGGGTGAAGAAAATTTTAAACGATCAGCAACGCAAAAATTTATCATTTGTCAACGGAACGTATACAATATCGCGTAAGTTATTCTCCATCTTGTTGGAAAGAAATTTTATATTTTGATATGCGATTTACTTACGTTCGTTTGCAGTGTCTGTTTTATGCTGCAATGCTCCCAACTGTAAGGAAAGCGCTTTAAAAAGGAGACAATGGCAAACAGCTACGTTTTTTTTCCAGTTAAAGTGGTCGTTTTCGGTGCCGATTGCGGCGGTGTCTTTCATGATTTATGAAACATATGTGTATAAAAAATATTTTTTGATTTACACAAGTTTTAAAAATAAAATAAGTATTGCAGGAAAATTTGTCAAATAAATATTTCTCGTAAAAGTAAATAATAAAAAAATATTTTTTTTAATTATTACAGCAATGTCGGTATTGTGTAGCACCGGCGAAGTAAAATTATAATAAAAATGGCTACTAAACCCAAGCTTCAGCACTGCTACGAGTATAAACAAATAACGTGCGAAAGCAGAGCTGTAATATAATTAACTAAGCTTTACCTCCTGTCGTTTCTCCTACTATCCCTTTCCTTTAGATCCAGCAAAATGCTCGCATGTGTAGGAGTCACCTCCTGAGTGCTGGTCCCAAATGAAAAAAAAAATAAAAAATTTAATATGAATGTATGATGGAACATGTTTTCAAGAGGTTTCCTTTACTAAATGGATTTCCCGATGTGCAGTTTGGCATGTGGTGCTATCTTTTTGGAAAAATATGTATCCACTAAAGGTGTATTAATAGTAATAATTTGATTTTACACAGAGCTTAAAGTATGAGCTGTGATATTTTAAAGGGGTACAAGTATAGACGAAGGTTTCCATATTTACAATCATACTTTCAAAAGAGTACGATTTTTTTTCATAAGGCAAAAAAAAAACAAGTTTACATGCATATACATACATATAACATTATCGCAAATACAGATATATATATATATATATATATATATATATTGTAATAAGTGTAATAAGTCTATTCCTTTTAGTAATAGTTAAAACTTATTGCAATTGCTATTTATTATTACGAGTTCAGTGTACACTGTGCTACAGAAGATATTACTTTGCAAGATATTAAAGATATGAAGTTATGACGAAATTATAATTTCACAGATATCATTTAGTTTTCTTTCGCAAGTACCACTTACTGTTTGGTTTTTCTCTCTAATATTAATATATTGCAGTGTCAGTTATTTACTGTTTTTAAAGCATAAAATATAGCTTTAGATATATATCACTGTAAGAGAAAAAAAAATGTACGTGAGAAATTTCGAAGCGAAAAATTATTATCATCTGTGAAGAAAGGCTGAAGATTTAATGTTTTCTGTACGTTTGTACAGGGGATTAACATAATAATTGTTTAATGTTTTTCGATGCCTTAACTTCTCACAAGTTACAGAAACGAGCCCCTTGTGATGACATACTATTTTTCCGGTAGGTACTGTCGATTACAACAACAATATGTTTTTTAAATGCTCCAAACACCTCCGTAGTCTAGTGCATGAGCATTAGTATTATCAATTTGGAGGTGCGGGTTCGATTCCCGCCTAGACCCTGGATGCTTCTACAGACAACCTATAAGAGCTTCGTAGAGTTTGTGTTGTTAAAAAAAAAAAAAATTATGAGTTACGGGTAAAAATGTTACTTCAAGAAGTGATGGACTTATATTTTATAAAAGTGGTAGTTTTTCGAAAATATTGTATTTGAAAGTGAAACAATTCAATTTGGCTACTATCAAATCTTTTGTATGTTGAATAAATTTCATAACAAAATTTTAATTATAAAAAAAGCATTTAATTCAATCGTAAAATTTTAAATAAAGAGAAACTGGACTTATACCACTTAAGCGTAAAATATTATCTTTTGTGTTATTCTCACTAAAATTATTTCAAGTTTAACATCTCTTGCTGGCAGCTGCTTCAATAAGTTTGTCACAAAATTTCTTAAATATTTATTTAGTTAAAAACTCATACAAAATCTTTCACCCCCAAATTAAGACTTAATTACTCTGTCCAATCATGTTTGAGTTGTGAAACATGACAACATAATTCACATCTAATTTAACTTATAAACTCTATTCGAACATGAATAAATTTTATAATCAAAATAATAAAGATGACAGTGATTATGATGATGGTGGTAAGAGTCACATGGACAGATTGGTTTGTAAAGAGCCAACAGCAACATCTATAATAATAAATTAAATAATTTTTCTAATCAATCAAATCGTTAATGAAAATGGTGTTAAGGGCTTAAGTGTAAAATTATGAAGATGGTGAAAGAAAGTGATAATTAGGAAAAAATACATACAATAAGAAAAGACAATAAAACATTCACTTTTTGGAAAAAAAATGTATTCCTGACACTTTCATTAGTATAAAACAGTTGCTGTAATATATGGCAAAGTTATGGCAATGTACAACGAAAAAATTGTCACCAAAACGTAAATTGTCAGTGCAGACTATTGTAAGAAAACCTGACAATTTCATTGTCCCACTGTTTTTCGACAATAAAAGTTGCCAGATTCGATGTTCAACATTGTCTCTCAATATTTATAGGCTTTGTTACCAATAGAAATATTTATCTGACAATGGTGGTATTGTACGGTACACTAAATTAAGCACTTCTCACAATAACAAATGACCGTACAATAACTGGCAATTTTCAGCTCTTTAGTAGTTTTCCATACAATAAAAGAATTTATTAATTGATATAGAAAATCATTTAAAATTTTTGCAACAACTATTATTAAAATTGAACTATAAAAATGCGCGGATATAGATCGAAATAAGTATTTTTCTTTTTCTTGCGCAGTGGAGATTTCCGATTGTTGAAGTTAAAAATGTATCTGAAATAATTTTTTTTTCGTTTATTTATGGCTTGGTTATGGATTGCAACCGAACTGAGGGCAAATCATCGCATTCGAAATCGAGTACTTTGTCATAGAAAAGTAGTTAACGTCGACATAGCAATCGTTATCGAAACGTATCTACTCGAAGTTGAACGAAGTTGATTGGTAATCTACTATGGGAAACAAATAAACACTAGCTTTTTGCTGTGAAACAAAACAAATGAAGAAAGAAGAAAAAGAAAGGAGTAGTTCACAATGTACTTATTTTCCAGACATTGTTGCAAAATTAACTTTAAAAATATAATTTTAATTGTTTTTACAGAGAATGAATATCAAAAAAAGACTGTCCAATAACTGGTACAAAAAATAAGGACAAGCAAAAAAAAGAATGAAAAAATAGCTTCCATCTCAAATTAAGGGTGTCTGGTAGCAGATTTATATTTTCAAACTTAAATAAAAATGTAATAATTGACACAAAGTTTTTTTAAGAGCATTGAACGATAGAATGTAAATGCGGATTTTATTTTTTAAAGAGTAAGTCATCCAGATCCTTCAGATCCTTCAGATCCTTTTTTAAAATTTCATGAATAATCGGTCTTGGAAGTCCCATTGAGGCTGCTCTTTTCCGTATTGAAAGTCGCCGATTTTCACGTAAACTCCTTTCAACCAGTTCAATGTTTTCGGGAGTCCTTGAAGATCGACTGGGCCCAAGCCGTGGGCCATTCATAGCCGAAGCAGTTGCGCGGAATCTCTGCACCCACGAACGAATTAAATTTACAGTCGGTCCATCACTTATTCGCCGAATACCGAACTTTGAACAAAATTGTCGGCGCCACCTTCCCTCCGCACCGTTTATTTCTTTTTGAAATAATCGTATTTAAAAATATAAATTTGCCACCTGGAATACAAAAAAAATATTTAGATGCATTTTAATTCAAGTTTTCTAAAGTTTTTTACAATTTTTCACTAATTTATTAAGTTTTTCCCTCTTTTTTGTTTTGTTTTTCTTATTGTCTTATGCTTAGTAGTAGGTAAATAAATTATGATCGAATACCGTGACCCAAAAATTTGCAGCCATCGAAATGTTTTTCTACACGAAGGCGCACTCGATTTCGAATGCAGTGATTTCCCCCTGTTTTTTAGTTGCCAATTGCTAAAAATGATAATGCAGGTAATAGAGATTTAAATTGCATTAACTCCAGTTGCCTAAATTCTAGTGCTTTTTAGTGTTTTTTTTTTGGCAACTATAATCGACCGATTAGTTCACAATTTTTTATAAATAGTCTATAAATAAACAAATAGTAAACTAATATACTCTGTCCTGTATTCGAGCTCTCCAATACATTAATATTAGAGACATTGACATTTCTATATTTCAGTGTTTGACAAATTTAACCATGGAGTCTTTTACGAAAATGAGCGTTCAAATCAAAATGCATTTCGTGCGCCTCGTGATTTTTTTGGTCAGTATAATCGACAAAATGTGTTCACAGTTGCCGCATTTGGGCAAATGAAATCCTCGACTGATTGTTGAAAAGCCGATGGATCCACAATGAGTGCCTGTTTGGTGCGGTTTATGGGCTGGCGGTGACATCTGTACTTTTTCGAAAATGAGGTCGGACAAGCAGTTACCCAGAATGGCATTCGCTATCGCGAGATGAAAACGGAATTCTTGTGGGCTGAAATTGAGGTTATGGACCTGGACGATAAGTGGTTCCAACAGGATAGTACCACTTACCACACAGTCAACGACACAATGGCTCTTTTGCCGTGTTATCTCCCGTTGCGACGGGATGTTAATTGGCCGTCACGATCATGTGATTTGACACTGCTGGACTTCTTTCTTTGAAGATATTTAAAAGAAAAAGTGTACGTCAATAAGCCAAGAACAATTCAAGAGCTGAAGGGTGAGGTAATTCGGCACATTAACGACATTGAACCACAATTTTGTTTCAGAATCAGTGATGATAACTTATTTATTTCGATTTCCGTACAGACGTAAACAAATTATAAAAATAGGCCTATATTTGTAATTGAATATAGTTATTTAAAAATCAATAAAAGTGCTAAGAAACAAGAAGTAATGGTAAAATAAAGTATTTAGAATTTGTGCTTTAAGTAAAATCAATATATGAATTTTTGTAGCATTTAAAGCTTACGTAAAAAGTGTTATTAAAACATTTATGGCAGAAACATATACAGGGTGTCCGCCGGGAAGGTATACTACTTTGTTTGTTTATAATTTTTGATTAAATGAAAGAGAATGGATCTTATATTGATAAATGTTTTATTTAATATCGGCAATTATGTATGGAATACAATATCAGATAATTGTCCGCCTCTGTAAGCCTCACAAATGCGAGCCCTTTTGATCACATTTTTCATTACATTCTCACACATTTCACGCGGTATTTCATTAATTTCATCACGAATATTTTGTTTGTGGCGTTAAAAATTGTGGCCAAAGTTGTTCTTTGAAGACCAAGCTCCTGAGCACGACGTCGAATTGAGGTTGATGGATTGTTTTGAACACTTTCTTGAGCAGCAGTAATGTTTTCAGCTGATCTTGCAGTACGTTGTGGTCCATGCTTGGGCCTATCATCTACAGACCCTCTTTCTTCGTAATCCTTCACTACACGTTAAATAGTTTGTTTGTTGGCACGTTGTTTCTCCCAAAAATTTAACGTAACTTTCACATCGTCACAGTAATCGATGATTGATTTTGATAAAATGTTTTAACGACTAAAACACGTTGGTTTATCGAATATTTTTTCATAATAAATTTGCCACGTGTCTACTTCACGACTGCCAAATATGAACTTTCAAGACTAAAGTTGACCAAAATGGCGGCAAAACAAAGTAGTATACCTTCCTGGCAGACACCCTCTAGTATTTCGCTACAATTGGTGTTATTTCTTGGATTTGTTTTTATCAGAAATATGTAGATTATGTGTAGACAAATATAGAATTTACCTGCCTACGGTTCTAGGGTATAAATTATCGTACAATACGGTAATTACCGTATTGTTAACATAATTGCCTAGAGTCATTCAAAAATATCAAGCATCGGATAGAGGTAAGCCACCGAAGCCGTGGCGAGAACTAGTCCGATATTTTTTGTTTCACACATAATTGCCATACATCCTTCTATCATAATAAAAAATATTAAGATAATTCTCTGAAAACTTTTTGTTTATTTGTATGTGTATATTTCGCATTAGTTCCTCTAAAGGGTGTGAACTCAAAATTAACAAATTTTCAGTAGAAGCAAAAAACTACGGTTTTTTTTTTGTACTGTTTACAATAAAAATTAAAAACAATTATGGGATTATAATGAAATAGCAATAAGAATTATACGACCGCAGTTGTTTATACAATTTTTTCATTGATCTTCGAAGATCAACAGGTTTTTTGAGTGTTTCCCCTTTATTGTGAAATTTGTTAATTTATTTGTTCATTTAATTTCATAAATATAGAAACAAAACGAAATACATATTACAGCACAACAAACTTACATTTAACAACCGTTATAGCATAAACACCAGCACAACTTAAAATATTTCCTTTCAGTTGAAACAAAATTGACATGAATTGAGCTTACATTTGGGACAACTCGAAATATATCTCTTTAGGAGACCATAAAGAAGATATTCTTATATCACAAAGAGGGATACAACTGTATGTTTTTTGGCGAAAGAGTAGAGAAAATGATGCAAGATTTTGCAGTAGATAGATATGACCACAGTATATAGATTTCAAAAAGCCACAGATATGAAATTCTTGGAAACTGGGAGCAAAGTGAATTCGCTGCTCACTGGCATAATAGTGCCAGTCAGCGCCAGGCCAAACGCTTCCTGAGACCGAATACGGCGATCTCAAATAGGCTGATTTCTCGGCCTTATTTAATCGGGGTACTTTTAACGGGGTACTTCACAGGCCATTGTGGCCTGAGGTAGCACCTTACTTACCACTTACAATGGCTGTAAATTTAGTGAAAGAGACATTAAGAGCTCTGAACACGTTCTCTGCGACTGTCCTGCACTCGGCAAATCTTGGTGAAATTGCAGTGCCTCCATACAAACCGTGGAACAAAAAAATAAAATATTGCACCGATATTCGACGCGAACGCGTAACTCGTTCTTCCAGAAATTTCCAGTGATGTTCCCTTCTGATATAGGCTGCGTGTGGTTACAATGGTCCCACTCGAATATAAAGTGTATGCAAATTTTGTAATTGTCGCAATGCGCTTACGTGTTCAGAATGGATTTAAGTATGTAATAAATTGGACAATAATCCAATCTGTTGTTTTCGAAATCTAATCGAATCAATGCGATTCAACTTCTATGTTGCTGCCCATATATGTATGGACACGGGTACAGCTCTTATTTAATTGTGATAGCATCGGCACAGAAAAACCTGACAAGGTACCCAAGGACACTTTTTTTGATCAACTAATGAAAGACTCTATTAACAAAGCTGTACCCAACCATAATTTTGAATTTAACCCAACCCATATCAATTTCTCTAAGACTGCAAATAATTTCAATATTCTAAATCCCCAAAGCTAGGCGATACCGTACTGTAATTGTAGTGCAAGATTTGATAACTCTATGGCTTTATAACACTGTACAATACAGAAAATAAGAAGGTTCTGCCACGTCTATCGGCGTTTTTGGTTTATGATGTGTTCACAAGATTTATTCAGAACATTACAAGGCACATTTTGTTATTATATATAAACCGTCTGGAATGGAACTTTTTGTCGATATTTGGTCTTCTTTTTTGAAAAATGTCAAGAATCGCCTTTAAAACAGGAATATAATAAGTTGAAATATTCTACGAAAATCATTGCCATACAATTTTATTATAAGTGTCCGAACAAACTTAAGACCAAAATTCAAGTTTAGCACCAGAAATAAGCAAAAACTAAAATGCCGTCTTATACCTATGTATATCCAGCAAAAAAAGGCATGCAAAAGAAATAGTTAAATCATGGCAAAGGAACTGGTTCAATTTAGCTGAAGATGAAGGTGCAACAAAACAACTCGTCATTGAAATGAGTCCTTAGGAGCAATAGATACTCCATGATTTGGTTACGTTTTAGCATAGTCTAATGAGTTCCTTTAAAATATTTTAAAGTTTATTTAAATTATAATTACGTTAAATTATAATTTATTTAAAAAAAAATTACAACAATATATTTTTAAAAGAATAACGACTTCGAGCTTAATAAATAAATTATACGATAAATTATAAAAAAGGTAAAATAACATCGAAGATAATCTTGTTAATAATTAAGATGGCATTAAAAATGTATTCAGATAAAGAAGTGCTTAGGTTAGGCCGGCAGGTTGCTGGATGTAAAGGCAAAGAAATGGCCCAGCCCACTTGAGTCCAATTTATTATGGTCCCATTGTGATACCCGTTGTGAAAAAAATTTCACGTTGGTAGTAATACAGACCAATGTGTCTGGTAGGAATCGATTCTAGAATCCCCAACTGATAAACTAGCATACTACTCGCTAGACTATCGAGCACACAAGAAGTGCTTAAGAAGTCAAAAAAATACCAGTTTATTGTGAACATTCACTTGTTTTTACTGGGTAGTAGCTGTAATTACAACGTACTGCAATTGTTAGTGATTATTACGACTTCAGTGCACACTGTGTTAGAAAAGATTTTACTTTCAAACATATTAAAAGGTAATATTATGATGAAATGGAATCAATAATTTCAATATTAATATATTACAGTGTGAGTTATTTATTGCTATTAAGGCAGGAAATTACATTTTAAAAGCACGAGTATATATGTAGTACTAATAATATTGCTATGATAGATTAAAGTTTGCCAGTATATTTAAATTAACTCAAACGCAAACTCTTAAATATTTCGAATCAAGAGAAACTGGACTTATAACACTTTCACTTTATTGCAATTCTGATCCCAAACTTAAATTTAAAATCAATCCCAACCCTTAATTATCTTAATAGATAGTTTACATACCAAACTGAATTAGTTTTTGTTATACATATTAAAGTACAAATAAATGACATTTAAGTAGCTCTTTGTTGTCATTTTAATAAATTGAAATGAAAATATTTGAAGGTTGTTCCCATGATCCATTGAACGGGTCATATATATACATAAAAAACATTAATATAACTACTAATAGTAAAGGAGTTAATTACTATAAGGGAGAAATAAAAATGCAAAATGTAAAAGTTAAATTAAATAGTTAAAGCAATAATAATTAGAAGAAAGATTCATTTAAGGGAAAATTTAGGCAGTATCTGGGATATCAAGCTTGATTGTTAAAAAATGTTTTCAGATGGTGCTTAAACGTCGTTTTAGATAAGTTAAACCTCTTTAGTTCCATACCCTAAAGGCTCTAGCAAGCAAAGATTTTTCAAAGGTAGAGTTTGTTTATGTCGGTAAGATTAACACCACACTTCTAGTATATCTAGAGAATATATGGCAGGAAAACTCGATAAAACCCATAACTACAGGTATTATTCGTATGGGCTGAAAGACACTACCGTAGTGTGTCTTCTAACGATGCCCCGTAATACCGGGGCACTTGTGCACCTCAACCAACCCCGTCCCATTATTTCCGTTATGGAAAGACAAACGAAGCAAAAACAATAAAAGAGTCAGCAGTGCCTCACAGAAAAACAACATCGTCGCAAGTGGACTGTGAACTAACGGAAATTGAGATTGCTGTGGACCTAGAGCCCGATGTAACCTGTAAAATCCTACGTAGAAGAGGAGACTCAGGAACTGAGTACGAGAAGGTTCGGCTCAATAGGGCCGCTAAAAAGCGGGACATGATATTGAGGAAGCAAGTCAGCTCAACAGTCAGCTGCTATGGAGCGACAACGCTCTACCAGCTCAACTCCGAATCATACCTACCAAGTTATATCAATTTTGTTAAAGTGACGCATTGTCCTGTACTCGGCAGACAGAAGCTTTCCCACTTGGGTGGAACACCACAACCCAAATAGTGTTTGGATTCTTTCGAAGCCTTCAGATGCAGTCTAATATAAAGGGCATTACGCTATAGATGTTTTTGGTCCCAGTGCTTCGGGTTCAATAATAATAATAATACGTTCAGAAATGTAATGGAGAATCGCACTTTTATATGGAAACTTCTTAGGTCGATAACTCGACAACTAACGGTTGCCGCCAACTTTTTCAATTATATTTTCTTTTTATTATAAATTTTATGTATAATTTTTTTTCCCAGTTGGTGAAGCATTCGTAAACTGGATTTAAAGCCTATCAAAATGACGATTTGACGTTTTTTCCTTAAAACTTACGATTTCTGCACTGGTCTAAATATGCCAAATTTATGCATGTTATGTGGACGATATCGCAAAAATAAGCATTTCGTAAATGAGTCAACTATTATTTTGTGAAATCAATTAAGTGCAGCAGTAGTAATGGATTTTGAGGCCGTTTTTATGATGATATAAAATATTTAACATTGCCTGTACGACTTGGAATTTCTTTGTACAGTTTACAGCTTCTTTACATTAAATAATGTATATGGTACATACATATTGCCCATTTACTTCAACAACGTTATAATTAAAAAAAACTAATTTTACCAAAAACGTACTTAAAGTTTTCAATTTACATGCCACTTAAGACCCGTTCAGACTATTATACTTGGTATTAATACTTGTCAAAAATTCAAATAATACGTGCAAGTGTGATAGTGTGAACGCAAAATGTTATGAAAACCACAAGTATTACGATAAAAAATTGACATCCCATAATACATTCTCATTTTTTGAGAATTTTCTAAACGATAATACTTTTTATCTGATTAAAATTCACAAGGCAACTATTCCGCCGCCGGTGGCGTGCAGTCCATTTTTGTTATTTTTTTCTTCATATAAAAGCCCAACATTTTTAAAATTTTAATCGCATAGAAATATATTTTGTCTTAAAAGCTTTTTTAATATTATTCATTTGATTTACTTCCTTTATCAAAATCGAATATTTTAACCGCTGCATACTTTCAAGAGGCGACACGTTTGCCATCTACGTAAAAAAACCTGCGCCGTTAGCCAATAATAATAATTCAATATGCGCATGCTGCTTGTGTTTCTTTATTATAGCTAAAGCCATCAAAACTCCCACAAATTTACATTTATTTCTTTTTTGAAATAACATGACTTTTCATTTTTTTTTTAATTTTAAAACACTTTTGTTTATTAGAAATTGTTTTCTCAACTTCTGTTTTTTTTTGTATTTTCTCTCTATTTCAAGTGTGATGGTGTGAATACAAAAAGTCAGTTTACGTTAGATTTTTTGACAGTCGCAATAAATGTATTTAGATTTCTGTATCGTAAAATGTGATGAAAGTCTTAATACTTGTATAATAGTCTGAACGGGCCTTTAATGGAAAAATGAAAAATATTCTTCTGTCACGAAGTGAGTTCTGAAGCTATTTGCATGAATATACAAGATAAGAGTCGATATGCAGAAGTATTCTGCAATATTAACTCAAAAAGTAAATTTTTTTGGATTATGACGTTATTGAAGTATGTACATAGATATTTGTCATATATCTCACTTATGAAATAATATAATATATTGGCTCATTTGTTTTCGTTCATATGTAACCGTTGTAAAAATTTTGCGTAATTCTGCCAAGTCTTTATTAATAAAAGTTTTTATTTAAATTAATCCTATCATATACATACCTACTATTTAAAATGAATAAAATGATAAAATATTGCTTTTTTTTTCTTTTATATTAATAACTTTTAAATTTTGAATTAATAAATTGTGTGTATATATTGATCTCCGCTTAAATTAATACCCTATGTATGGATGTATGTATGTATTGTGCTGAATGATTAATTGTTGTTTTTTTTTTTTTTTATCTAGGACCAGTACTCAGGAGATGACTCCTACACATGCGAAGCATTGTGCTGGGAACTATAGGAAAGGGATAGTAGGAGAAACGACAGGAGGTGAAGCTTAATTAATTATTTTGCAGCTCTGCTTTCGCACGTTTTTTAGTTTTTTTTTTTTTTTTACTCGTAGCAGTGCTGAAGAGCTTCGGTTTAGTAGCCGTTTTTTATTATTGTTTTACTTCGCCGGTGATACACAATACCGACGAAGGAGGGCGCTCTGATGTGTTTGTGGATTGCTATCAGCTGAAGCTGGTATTGTTCAGTGACCAGTGACAATGCCTTCGCCACTGAAACCTTCCGACAACAACTAACACACAAAGACACACTAATGCACATCAGAAAAATGCGAGATGTTTATTTTCATTTTAAAAATTTTTTTGTCTAAAACTGGGGTTGAACCCAGGTCTGTTTTTTGGTTGTGTAGTCAACGTGCAGACTACCATCCATCGTGTCATCGCCACCCTGAAATTTGTAGAATTTTATTTGGGAGGCCTGCCTTTGATATTTTGTTATTGTTGGATAGTAGAGCAGCAATTGGATCATGGTTGTTAGTATAATCTAATCTAATTTAACTCTTTTCGATTCAAAACCATCAACAAGACAAAGAAATGTGCGTACCGAATTTTTTTTCCAAAAATTAATCATCGAAACATCAACATCCAACAAGACGGCACGACTTGCCATACCACTCGCTTAGCAATCGGTTTATTGTAAAATCATTTTGGTGACAACATTATTTTCATAAGTGGTCCTGTTCACTATACCCCTCGTTCGTGCGATTTGACACCTCTGGACTACTTTTCACGGGGTTATGTTAAGTCATTGGTATGTGCCGACAAACGAGCAACTCCTCAATCATTTGAATATTCAAGCCACCATGTCGTCAAAAATTTTACTGATCTAATGGACCATGTAACTTGTAGCGGCGCTGAGAAATATATTTAAAAATAAATGCCATGAATTTATCTCCCAGATTATAACAAAAAAATTCATTCTAACAATATTTCTTTCTTGTGTTATAATTTTAAATTCTCATGCAGGTAGAAAAACACCCATTATAAAAACTAATACAAATTATGTGCATAAAACGTCAGAATTCTATATAAAATCGTTATTGTGGCCGAAACAGTCCGGTGGTGACGAGACAATGGAATGTACCTACTTAACTCAGTGCGCCTGTTTCAACTGACAACTAAGTTGAAATAAATATTTTCTTATGAGGGTTGTCACATTCAGTACGTCTTGTAGATAAAAATGTTTCAATCGATAGATAATAGTATAATTCGAACGTACTTTAAAGGAATTTTAGATTTAACTCCTTTCATATAAGTATTTTTTATTGGTTTGTGAAAAGCTTATTATTTTTTTCGTACTAATTTTTTCTTGCCCAATTACTTTAAAAATTTTCATTCACCCCGTAGCCTTAAATTAAAAAGAATTATAAAATTAATCATTCAATAGGGTGTTTTGTTTTTTTTTTTAATTGTCCAAATATAAATTGAACAGGCGGTGTCATGCCAGGCACCCCACGGCGCTTATTAATTATATTTTTGTACACTCATATTTGATTTCTGTTATTCTTTTGTTATTTAACATTTGTCGTTTATAGAGCTCCAATTAATTGTTACCTCGTTGTTGTCATAATCAGGAAAAAATGTCGCACATGTCTCCAATTAAACTAATGATAAGCAAAAAAGATATCAAATTGTGTTCGCAGAGAGAAAAAGCAGTCTATAAAAGCCTTGTGTAAAAAAACAAATAACTGCTAACATTGCGATATAACAAAGTTTGCGGATATGACGCGTGATTTGACAGCATCATGGCATTAAACATCACACTAAAAAAATTAATATTTAAATATGTCACTGTTCGTGAACTGAAGTACACACGCTATGGACAATGTGCAAAATAGTCGGTAGTTGTAGTTTATTGGAAGTTTTGACAAATTGATTGCATTTATTGAACTCTGGCTTATTTCACAGTTCAGTGCCTTCTTCTTCAATCCTAACTGATATGGTATTGTGGCAATGAAGATATAGGAATTTCTTATTTCTTTCCACCGCAACTCATGCTGAAGTTTACATTCATGGACCCTAGGGTTTCCTCGAATGCTTGAAAAATTTTTTTCTTTTTAATGTTTCATTTTATCCACGTTAGAACATATAATAAAATTTAATGTACTCTTTAGTCTCTCTTAACTTAGATTTTTGCTTTCAACAAATTTATTGTTGTTTTATCCTTTGGTACGTGAGAAATTGCTTGTTAACAAGTTTACCATACATCCAGCCAGCTCACGTGTAGCATTAACAAACACACAAAATACATTAACTCAACTAAGTAGAGTCTACTTGCATATAACTACAAAGTTTTTAACATCCCAACACATATTTTATGTAGTGTTCAAAGCTATAATTCACTATTCTATTTACAGTGGTATTCTCTATATTTAATTTATTTTTGTCTTTGGTCAGTGGTCAGGAGAAATCTCCTATATATGCAACGCATTGCACAGAGAGGGAAAGTGTAGAGAATAGAGAGGTGGCAAAAGTGGGAGGAAGATGGAACATAATTCACAAATTTGCAGTTGCGTGATAAATATAAACAAAAATTGCGGCGTCTCTGATGTTAATTTTGGGCATTATTTTGAAGCTAAGGGGAGCCACTTTATTTATTATTTTACTTCGTCGACGTTTTAATGCTCAAATACCGGCGAAAACTCACAAAAAAACTTTTTGACTTGACCGGGCTGGGAATCGAACGCGGTCCCTCTGCTTGCATTACCTACACGCTAACTACTCGTTATTATTACGCCCTGTGACTTTATAGTAAAAAATTTCTTGTTACGATTGTTTTAATTGCCTGTTCTGAAGTTGCTGTTACAATATAAGACGCTTTTCCATTAAAAAAATATTGGAATCGGTTGACCTTGCAGGCCATCCCTGAAATTCCGGCAAACTTAAAACGTTAAAAGAAAACTTGTAGCATTTGATAAGGTTTTTAAAAAAAGAAAAATTAATGGGTATCCAAAATAGAAAGTACGGAATATTTAAAAACAAAAATAAAATTTAAATTTTCGACATCCGATACAGTGAATCGGCGAATAAATAAACCCGATTAGACGAAAATTTTTGGAGCTATTAGATAGAAATTATTTTTTAGAAATTTTTCGTCAACGATATCTCTGCAACGAATCACCCGTTTAAGTCAAATTGACTGCAATCAAATCTCATTGACACACACATCAAAACGTCGAAATATATCGATTTTCGAAAATTGGCGTAAAATCAGTAACTTCCTATTGCGGGAAGTTCATGAAAAAATATTTTAAGTAGCATTATATATTAAATGCATTTACTTTAGGAATATCTTTATATATTTTTATACAATCATATACATATATGTACATTAGGACGGGTCGATTTAAAAATCGCTCAAATTACAAGGAAAATCATATTCTAGGGAAATAAGAAACTTTGCCGAAGGAACTATACCTCTACAATGTATTTTGATGTTCCCACTTTTGATCCGAAGGGTAAAATTTTGAACAATCCCACTTTGACCCATTTAGAGTGCCTCAATCGAGTCAAAATGTATGACCGACCCCCACTAACTTTGGAGGGCCGACCCACCTATGCCAGTGGCACACCCCCTGGAACCAACCCTGGGGTGTTCCCCATACAAACATTTCAAAAAATCACAATTTTTGGCACTTTACAAGAAAAAATCAGCGAAATGGCTATGTTTTTTTTATTTTTGGGGTTAATTTTTTTCTTTAGAAATTTATTTAGTCAGAACATATGTAAATGAAACAAGAATCTTGAGTTATTTTTGGGTTAAATACTGGTAATCCCTGATAGCTAGGTAAGAAAATATATATTCCATGTGTTTACAATATGTAGCTGTATGCAGTAAAGAGCATGCGATTTTCCTTGTAATTTGAGCGATTTTTTTGCCTCCATACAAATCGACCCGCCCTAATGTACATACATACATATCGCACCCTAAATACAAAAGCGGCACAACTCAAAATTCTCAAATTTTCAGGAGAGGCAAAAAACTGTTTATGCAAAAATGATTGTAATATTTAAAATAAAATTGGTTCCATTATGAAAGAAGTCTATTTCGAAGAAGGTTTTGCTAAAATTTTTTTAATTTTATATTATATTTGTGGAAATAAAGTATAATTTTAAATTATTATATATTTTTAATTAAAAATAGGTCTTTTTAGTCGATCGTGCGTAAGCAATGCAATTAACATAAAAACAGACATAACGGTATTTTTCCAGTTAAAGAAAACAGTGATGAGAAAGAAATTTTTGAAGTAGTTAGAGATGTGTACTGTGAATTATTTTACGGAAAAAAGTACATTTTGGAAAATTTTGAGTTGTGTCACTTTTGTATTTAGGGTGCGATATATATAAATATTCCCAAAGTCAATGCATTTAATATATAATATTACATGAACATGCTGTTTGATTTTAATATTCTTTTATAACTATTATTTATCTATGTTTGTTTTATGGCTTAGCTGGTCTATATGCGGCATTTCATTTGGTGCTAATACCAAAATCTTCAGAAGACCTTTAACCAAATTCTTGAAAAAGCTAAGAAATTTCACATGTTTATACAAGAACTCCCAAAATATATTTGAGAATTACGTAATATACAAACAAAACAAACCAAATAGCTTCTTTAAAAATTTTCCTTATACAACAAACATTTTATTTTTTGATTTAAAATCTATTTAATTTTTCGTTAGAAATTTTTCTTTAGAAAAATTTAAACTCATGGGTTGTTACGTTTTTGTTTATAGATTTTTGGTTTTGTGTTCGGTATTCAACTATTAATTCTTGATTGATTAGGTGAATTTTGAACATAAGAATCTCGAGTTTGAAATAAAAAATTAGCAAAAATCCACAGCTAACTAAGGATTAGCGTAATAGTACTATATGGATATGATTGCCTCCGCAATAATCAATTTTATTGAGTTTGCTTTTATAAAAAATACTTTATGAGAATATCATAAAGTATGTAATAATACATTTCTGAAATTGTTTTTCTCGAAAAAGGACAATTTTGAAGTTAGAATCATACATTCATGAGTAAATAAACTTCAATGTTCATTAAACTGGTAAGACTATGTTAAATTTGTCAGTTAAAAGAATATTTATGTTTATATATGTATGTATGTATGTAAGTATGTATTTTACTTACAAATTTTTTTATGACAAAAAGAAAAGAAACGGAGAGCTCTAAAGAGGATCAGCTGCTGTTTCACATTAAGTTACTCAAGATGCAGATGCGTACCGGCAACATTCGTCCTCCACGACGGAAGCGTGAATGTGTTCCAAGCTGCGAACATACATAGCAGCAGACTGTACTCTTTATGGCGACTTTTACATTGTATGACTTTACATACATCTTACCCAATTTGAATTTTACGCTTCGCATCAAAGGTGTTGGGAAAACTTATTTAATTTTCTTTTTGCTTTTATAGAAATAAGTACAAGCGATCGGGATACTGAAGACTTGCTGAAACATATGTCATTATTGCTTCCCACACAATCTTGAAATGAATTGTGGACAAAAACGAAGACGTAAAATAAATGCCTTTTGTGTATCAAAGGGTTCTATCCTTCCTTCTAGGATTCCTCTTCTTCTTCTTTCTCTCAACTATTCTATGCTTTATTATTTCTTTTTTTTCTTTCTTCTTTTCTCGAAGGGATTTGCAATGGACCGTGCCGGTGCCGAGTGCCGATACCCGCTTCTATAGTTGGCCTACCTAACCTAACCCTCAAACGGTTCTTACTCTTCTATGAGAGATGTACACATTATTTTTGGTCGTCGATAGTTTTGTATACATAAATAAATTGTCAAGAATATTGAAACATGTTAAAAAAAAATTCGAACATTTTGTATTTTGTTTATCAAAGCACTTTATTAAAAGCAAATTATTATTGTTATTGTCATTGAAGAGAGAATAATACTGTTAGTACACGAGCTGTCAAGAAAGCCGCTGTCACAATTTTATAAATTATTTCATAAAATAAAACTCTTCTATGCGATTTCTACATTGATGACACACGTGTGTGATAGTATTGCTCTGGCAGCAGACAGACAGACAGAAATCTATCAGTTTTCTCTTTGACGATTGTGACGAATAGTTAATCATGGCAATTAATGCCATATGAGGCCATCCACTTTGTTCAGCATGTGACCATTTAAAACATAGTTCACAATAAAGTGAGATCTACGATAAAAACAAATGTAGTTACATTTTTTGTAATTTAATTCCATAAGGTTAACATTGCACCAAGCACTAAAAGCATCAAGGTCGTGTTGTAAAAGATAATGGTCAGATTGATGATTTAAAGTTAAAAATATTTTGACATCGTCAGCGTACATAAGAATATTAGAATATTTTACAGTTTTTGGCAGGTCATTAATAAACAGAGAAAACAACAATGGTCTGAGATGACTTCCTTGCGGCACACCAGATATAACATCAATTGGCTTAGACAGTAGCCCCTTGAAAAGAACTTTTTGCCTTCTATTAGTCAAATACGAAAAAATCCATTTTAAGCTATTGTGTGTAAATCCCATCATATCAAGTTTTTCTCTAAGAAATTTGTGATTGACCTTGTCAAAAGCTTTGCTGAAATCGGTGTAAATAACATCAGTTTGTTTTTGTTGAACAAATCCCCTATTTACTAACGTGGTTAAATGCAGGAGATTTGTCACAGTTGAGCAACCACTTTTTTAAAACCGTGTTGAATCGGAGATAGAATTGATGAAACTTGGTGGCTAAGATGATCAGTAATAATTTTCTCAAATAATTTTGGTATTGTGCTAAGCTTAGCAATTGCTCTATAGTTTTCAATATTATTTTTGCATCCAGCTTTAAATAGAGGAATAATAAATGATTCCTTCCACAATGTAGGAAAATATCCAGATTTGATTGAAGAGTTGAATACATATGTCAAGGGTTTTGTAAAAGCTTCTGCACAATTTAAAAGTAATGAGCTCGGAATCCCGTCAGGGCCACATTTGTACGAAAATTTTAGCTTTTTCAAACTATTAACAACAGTTACTTCATCAAGAAGTGGAATTGACATACTGGAGTTAATCAGTTCTGTAGAACAGAGTCTTTAATCATCGTATGCAACAACAGAATAAGTGGTAGAGAAAAAGTCAGCAAAAAGGTTACTTATTGTCCGATCATCATCAGATTCATACTCCTTATACTTCATTAGAGAAGGAAAAGCTATTGAACGTCTTTTAGAGTTCACAAAAGTATAGAAAGACCTTGGATTATATTTCAATTTATTTCGAATTTTAATTAAGTATTGTGTGTACAGGACTGATTTAACAAATTGTATTCAGCGCGAATTGCAGAGTAATTAGTATAGTCAATACGGGATCCAGATAATTTATATCTTTTGTAAAGTTTATTCTGTTTGTTCTTAATTGATGACAAATATTTTGTATTCCATGGTGGATCCGAAAAATTTGCATCCATGATTTTGGAAATACACTGTTGTAAAATATTTCAACCATAGTATCAATATCCTTGGGACTACAGATTCTGCTAAAGGACAAAAATATATTTTGCCAGTTAGTACTAGACCAAAGCTGGTTTAACAGATCGTAATTTGTTATCTTAAAACAAAATTTATTTTCTTCTTTCTTAAATTTTGACACAGCAGAGTCCAAATACGTGTAAAGATTAATTTCAATTGACGGATGATGAGAGTCTTCAGGTCGGGATATTGGGTCACAACGAGTAACCGTGATGTCGATACATTCATTGGCAAAAACTAAATGTAATATTTTAAGGTTGTTGTTTAGAATACCATTTAATTGATAAAGATTTATATCCAAGAGATCATTTACAAACCCACTATAATAAATTCTCGTGGTTGGCATATTCGGAATAAAGTAACCATCATTATGTGAAAAATTCCACGCTACAGCTGGCATATTAAAGTCACCCATAGCAATGATAGTATCCTTTTGAGAAGCAGAACTTGCTATATTTTTAATAGTATCGGCATTTTTCCTGTATACAATTTCAGGTGAATTTGGAGGTATATACTAAAGTGTGGCACAAACACAACAAAAATGTCTTCCAAGCATTTCATGAAATTGCAATTAGTGTGTATGTATTACGTGCTCATTGCAAAACACATACTTCCGAAAATATTTTTTTTGTTCCACGATCAAAACATTGAAGAAGAGAACACAAGTACAACAAAACAATGTTAGAATAGGACAAGGCTGAAGTAGAAGAGAAATGAAGTAGAACATCAAAACTATTTTGGAACATTCAAAACATGTTTGAATAACTCGTAAACAAACTTGCAAAGAAACTTTTGCATTTTTTATGAACATAAAAAATCGAATGTATACAAATAAAATAAAAATATCACAATTCATAGTAGGTTTGAGGTTCGTTTGTAAGGTTCTTTAAAGAAAAATATTTAAAATTTCGCAAAAAATTTTAAAAATTTATAATTTCACCTACATTTAATGCATCCATTTCAATATATATTTAAGATTACTAAAATTTATAAAAATCACTAAAATCAGAAAGTTGAAATTATGAACAAAAATTATATACGTGCTTTTTACGCTTTTTTGTGTTTGTTCTTGTGTACTCGATGCTTTTGGTGTAATTTACCGTTTTTTTTTATTTCAACGTATGTTTTTGTTTTGATGTTCTGCTTCATTTGAACACACAAGCACAAACAAAACTATAGAGAGAAACTTTTCGAATGGTGCTTGTTTTGTTTCAGCGAGAGTCATGTTTTGTTATGCTTGTTTTGTTGAGAATGTTTACACTGGAATACACGACTTGGAAGTAGTGTGCTTTAGAATGCAGAACTTTCAATACATTTTGTACAGCTCTTTAGAACATGAACATGAAATTAAGAGTTGTTTTTGTTTTAATTTAACAATAACACCAATGAATTCAATATACATAGCAGATTCATTAATAAAGGACTGAGATGCCAGATGGATGGAAACCGCAATCAAGACACTCCCTCCTTTGACATTACCACCACGATCATGCCTATAAATCTGATACTTAGCACAGAATATTTCCGTATTTAATACATTTTCAACAAGCCAAGTCTCTGTAAGAACGATGATGTTATAGTTGCAAGCAACTCTATTGTTAAATAATGAGGACAATTTAGAATTAATTCCACGGACGTTCTGATATATTATAGAGACTGATTCCGGATGACTAATTAGTTTTTTGGATCAACTGAGCGTTCTACCGGAAGATGTATAGCACTTCTTTGCTTTTCTCTGTAAACATATTCACGCACAACTGTGTTCTCCGCCCAAAAATTAGTATTATTTACACAATTAAACAGATCTTCAGTTACAGTAATTCTGAAACTCGCTATAATTCTTTGTTGAGAATATACAAATTTATACACAGCAACGTTACAGTTCAATTGAGTTTTAGATTTAATATAAAATTCAACGTCTTCCACAGTAGTTTCCGAAGCGAAGCGAGAAACAAACACAGATTTATTTTTAATTGGAGGGATGGCTCTTAACGGCTTTGGTACAATTTGAGAAGTTTTTATGGCTTGGTTAGATGAAGTGGAAGTTGAAGCTAAAGCTGGTGAGGGATTTAAGTTCACTGGAATATTGCTAATAAGATTTTGTAAAATTCCTGGATTATAAGGTGAAGATGATGACAAGGCAGATGGCATAGTATTAGTAGGTAAGGCGGAATAATCAGACGATAGTTCAGATGCAATATTGATTGGCGTTTACCCAATGTAAGAAAACTTATATATATTGTATCGTCAATACAAAACCCATCCATATTGTAGAACAATTTAGAAACAGATGAGAGATGGGTGAAATGAAGAAATCGCAGAACCCACGCAATGTCAATTTAGCTTAACAATTTAAGCTTCGGAAAGCTAAATCAAACAGCCTTTTTTGCATTGGCATTTCCTGATAAATGGAATATTACACTCTTTGCTGTTCTGAAACGCCTAAGACGAAATGCAAATAGATTAAAATTATTAAAATTTAGCAGTACGATGTTAGTCATTCTTATTTTGTAGTGACGAAATCTGTAGTTTATTGACATTCTTTTCACCCGAAATGCAAACAAAGCAACTGAAAATTTTATTTAAGTTATTTAACAAAAACATTGAAATAAGCAAGAATTTAAAAGTTATTTCTCCTTTTGGTTGCCCTGCAAACAAAAAATTTGGAAACCACGTTTTAAAGTGTTAATAGTTTTTGTTGAGAAATGCATATAACGGGTGTCCCAACAAGAACGCAAGATTTAAATGACTGATGCAGCAATTGAATTTTTTCTCTGGCTGTATGACATGTGGCACCGTCTTGTTGAAACCATATGCCCTCCACATTCATTTCTTCAATTCTAGGCACGAAAAAACTGGTTATCATTTAACGATACCGAACACCATTGACTGTTTGCGCTTGACCTGCCTCATTTTCATAAAAAGAAGGTCCAATGACTCCTCCAGCCCAAAATCCACACCACACAGTGACACGTTGAGGATGCATTTGCTTCTCGTGAATCACTCGAGGATTTTCCTCACCCCAAATGTGACAATTCTGCCTATTGACGAAGCCATCAAGATGGAAATGGGCCTCGTCACTGAAGATGATTTTATCGGCAAAATCAGCATTTTCATGTTGTCTCTCCAATACCCAATTAACGAACTCCCTTCGCTCCATTTTTACTAACCTCGTACCTTCTACTAGCAAACAATAACAATTGTTCACATGTCAAACAATGACACTTCGAATGGCGCCAAATTTAAATCTTGCGTTCTTTTTGGGACACCCTTTACATTCGGGATGATAAAATACAGCGTTCTCAGTACAGTGGTTCTCAGTGATGTAAAAATACTTTCTGGTTTTTTGTACACTACATTATTTATTGTATCTCCAATATACATATATCTTAAAATTTCCTTATTGTTTTTTCTTGTATTGCAGTATGACAGCATGAGAAACGCTGTTGCCAGAATATTGTCTCATATCGGGCACGAGTTATAAAAAACTGTACCAATCGCTTGTGCGAAATAAAAATCGCGTAGTCAAATAAATAGAGAAAAAATTAACTCATTTCACTATGTTCGCTGGTTTAAACTTTCCGGTGTAACATTTATGTTTAAATTGAATAGTATAGCAGAGACAAATTTATTATTTTTTCTTTTTGTTGCATACAAATTTTTACATCTTGTGTATACATATGTTTGTGTCATAAGTTAAGTGGCATCATTTTGAAATAAACTTGATTCAATCAATATTTCCATTCACAATGATCAATATCATCATCATTACAAACATCATTACACACTCTATTTGCAACTACAGATACATACATATGTACATATGGATGTATGCAAACAATAAATATACGAATAAGTATATATTAAATATTTATAAACAGGGGTACCACAAATATTCTCTAAGAAATGCGTTTTATTCGCATTATTAAAAAATAAAAAAATTGTAGAATTGAGAATCTAGTATGCTTTTCATTCAACAATTCAAATATACAGTGATACCACTCATAACCGCATTTTTGTCCGATTTTTTAATAAATTTTATGTTATAATGCTACATTTTGTTACAAGCAATGTCAGGTTTGATTATTTAGATAAATTTGTTTTACCTTAGATCGGTTAAATTTCAGACGTTCAGTTTCAAAATGACTTTCAACATAAAATTTAATTTGTTTGGGATAAAGCTTTATCAGTTACATATCATTTCCTTTATTTCTTTATGTTTTTTTGTGACATTTGCTGGATCTAAAACTGATAACAGTAGCCAAGGAAGCAACTTATGAAAATGAACAGTAATTTGTACTCATGAGTACCCAGCAAAAAATTTTAAAGAACGTAATCGAGTTTAGAATTAAGCATTTTTTGTGGAATCATTTTCCAACTGGATTACCAACTTAAAGATTTTAACCAGGCATACAACTAAAATAATCTATTCTTGCGAAGACATTACTTTTTTATTGTGTGAAATGGTTATTTTTTACGCAAGAAGTTCTTAAACTAAATTTAGTTTTATCATCTTTGAGTTGAAAGAGTTACTCTATTTCAGTATTCTGAATTAATTTCGAATTGCAAATATAATGTTCAAGCTGTAATCGAGATAGTTTAATTTTATATGTATAAATAAGTTTGGAATATAAATATTTATATATTTTTTAATTATATTTCTTTTTTGCGCGAGTCTTTTTTATGAAAAGTTTTTTTAATTATTTATTTTTAATATTTCCCTACCAAATAGGTAGTATCGCCAGCAAATAATAATTTATTGTATAAACAAAAATTAAAAAAAGAAAAGAAAGAAAATATTTTTGAAAGGAAACGAAAATTTTTTGCCATAGATTTTTCAATACAAGAATCTAATAGCTTTTCCATCACAATATCCGCTACAATTGGTGATGCTGTTGATCCCATAGGAAGTCCTTTACTCTGAATATATATATTTATAATTTATAAATCTATGACATATATACCTAATATGTCGGAGCAACTAGAAAGATCGAAAATATCTACTACGGAAAAATATAGAATAATATATAAAACATTTAATACTTTAGGAAAATTATTTAATAAAATGAAAGATAGAGTTAAAAACACAGAATTATCTAATTTAGTATACAAGATACCTTGTGGAGGAAATAATTTAAAAAGTTGTAATAAAGTATATGTAGGGACAACAAAAATCAAACTTAAAACTAGATTAGTAGGACATAAGTCAGATCAAAAATACAGACATATAAATACACAAAAAACACCATTAACTACACATTGTGCAACACTAAATCATTATCCAAAATTTGAAGACAAAACTATATTAGAGAAAGAAACTAATTATAAACGACGTTAGAAATGTTACAGATAATTAAAATACCGGCGGACAATAGAATAAACTATAAATCAGATGTAGATAATTTAGCACAAAATTATAGATATAAAGTCAATGCAATTTAGATTTAGATTATATCTTAAATATATATTTTTATGCAAAAAATAGAGTTAATAATAGATAGTCATAGGTTATTTATTAAACAATTTTTAATACATATGTTCTATTGTTATAGTTATATATTATTATTACATTGTGGAAATATGTTATTTTACATACATGTACATATATATGTACAAAAAAAATAATTTAGAAAAAATGTTTATTTATGTGTATATGTACACACATTTATACACCTATATACAAAACATTGTTAATATCCATGAAAAAAATTTTCATTTCCTTTCAAAAATATTTTTTTTTTGTAAATTTTTGTTAATATTTACTGAGATTTGCTACTTATTTGGAGAACAATATGATTCTAAACAATGAAATAAAACAATTGTTAACGTATTTTTTTTTGTTTTTATTTGGGACCAGCACCCAGGAGATGACTCCTATACATGCGAAGCATTGTGCTGGAACTATAGGAAAGGGATAGTAAGAGAAACGACAGGAGGTGAAGCTTAATTAATTATTTTACAGCTCTGCTTTCGCACGTTCTTTGTTTGTTTATACTCGTATCAGTGCTGAAGCTTCGGTTTTTATTATTATTTTACTACGCCGGTGCTACACAATACCGACGAAGGAGGGCGTTCTGATGTGATTGTGGATTGCTATCAGCTGAAGCCGGTATTCTGCAGTGACCAGTGACTATGCCTTCGACACAGAAACGTTCCGACAACAACTGACACACAAAGTCACACTAATGCACATCAGAAAAATGCGAGATGTTTTTTTATAATTTTTTTAGTCTGAAACTGGAGATGAACCCAGGTCTGTGTTTGGTTTTATAGTCAACGTGCAGACTACCATTCATTGTGCCATCGCCAATAGATTCCAATAGTTCTTAAAATATTTACTGTAATGTATAATGTTTTTGTTGACTTAAATTCAGATAAAATAATATGTATTTTTTGGAACTGGTTATATATTTATTTTCTTTCTCCAAAAAGTAACTACTTCTTTTTTGGTTTAATATGTAATTTAGAAATTTATATACTTTTTTCTAAATACATAACTATATATGTATGTATGTATTTTGAAAATGTTTTCAGTCATTCTAATATAAATAAAAGAACTTCTGATTTCTATAATTGTGGGTAATGTATTTGATAATCGAGGAGTTAAATTTGGCAATCACAAAAGGAAGTTTTTTTCTGGGTATGTACATTTGTGTTAGCAGGGGAATCACAAATTTCAATCGCGTTAACACAAATATGAATCAAAGTTGAAGAAAGTAGAACTACTACAAATTAAATGCAACTCTTCTTTAAATAGAACTATTATAGGTGAATTGGTAAATTATTTATTTGCAGTTTCCCTGTTTATGAATATTTCTGTTCATTTCCTACAGCGCAAATAATTTTTCCTTGCAATTGTATCTGCAAGTGTTATGATACCTTTAGTTTTGGTTTTAAATACAATTTAAATACTTTTTTGCCTAAACTTACTCATAATATGCGTTCATACTCTTAATTGGTTCTGGTGTATTTCAATCCTTTTACTGCTTAGTTTGTGGGCAAGAAGTCCTTAATTGTTCATTTGTACAGACGATGGGTGACGTTGGCTGAGGTAGTTAACACGTTGACTACAAAACCAGTATCCGGCTTCTCATTTTTCTGATGTGCACTAGTGTGTCTCACTTGTAGTCAGAATGATCCAGTCGCAAAGTATCTGGTCACTGAACAGTATCGGCTTCAGCTGATATTAATTCACAAGTAATATCAGAGCACCTTCTTCGTCGGTATTGTGTAGCATCATCAGCGAAGTAAAATAATTAATAAAATGGCTACCAAGTACAGCTTCAAAATCGAATGCGTCTCCGTCACATCAGAGCTGCTGCAACAATGCTATAAAAACAAAAAACGAACAAAAGCAGAGTTGTAAAAATAATGAACGTTTCTTCTATTTATCCCTTCACTACCTGTCATCACAATTACTATTTTTTTATCTTGGACCAGCACTCAGGAGATGACTCCTACACATGCGAAGCATTGTGTTGGAACTATAGGAAAGGGATGTTAAGAGAAACGACAGGAGGTGAACTTAATTAATTATTTTACAGCTCTGCTTTCGCACGTTCTTTGTTTGTTTATATTCGTATCAGTGCTGAAGCTTCGGTTCAGTAACCATATTTATTATTGTTTTACTTCGCCGGTGCTACACAATACCGACGAAGGAGGGCGTTCTGAAGCGATTGTGGGTTGCTATCAGCTGAAGCCTGTATTGTTCAGTGACCAGTGAATATGCCTTCGCCACTGAAAACTTCCGACAACAACTGACACACAAAGACACACTAATGCACATCAGAAAAATGCGAGATGTTTGTTTTTATTTTAAAATTTTAGTCTGAAACTGGGGTTGAACCCAGATCTGTTTTTGCATTCGTAGTCAACGAGCAGACTACCATCCATCGTGCCATCGCCACCCTCTAAAAGAGAAGTAACACTCAGGCAATGATTGCCTACAAAGTGTTAACTTCTAGGAAACGAATAGTGATAGAGATTACAGGTGGTGAAGGGATAGATAGAAGAAGGCTTCATTATTTTTACAATACTGCTTTTGTACGCTTCTTGTTTGATAGCAGTGTTGCAGAGCCTGTGATATTAAGGAAACGCATTACATTTTTGAAAGTGTATTTGGTAGAAATTTTATTAATTATTTTACTTCGCCGATGATGCAACACAATACCGACGAAGGAGGGCGCTCTGGTGCTACTTGTGGATTAGTGTCAGCAGAAGCCGGTACAGTTCAGTGACCAGTGACTATGCCTTCGCCACGGAAACAGTTCGACAACAACCAACACAAAGCCCCACTAATGCACATCAGAAAAATGCGAAGTGGTTTTATAATTCAGTCTGAAACTTGGGTTGAACCCAGGACTTTTGGTTTTGTAGTCAACGTGCTAACTACCACAACCATCGCCACTCTCATCCCTTTCCTATAGAAGTTTACACCTACTAGTAGGCAATAACTGCGTGAGTGTTGTTTCTCTTAAAAGAAAAAAATTCAAAATTAAATACTGATGAATTCATTTCGAATTAAAAAAGACGACATTCATGTCGCAGTAGAATTAATTTTTTTCTGAAAAGCTTTTATATTTATAAATATAGTATATATAATGTGTATACGTATGTATATGTGTATACAGAGTTTTGTATATAATATATAAATATATAAGAAGTACTTATATACAGCACTACTAATAAAGTAATGCTTCATTGAATATTGAAATATTGCCAACTCTCAAGCAATTTCCTTAATGATTATTAAATTTATTTTATTCAATTGATATCTGATATCATTTCTGTTTTAGCACATTCACAAACAAAAGTACCACAAATATTTATACGGAAATATCAATCAGAGTAAAAAATTAAATTAAATGTCACTGAAAAGGCCATTGTCGAAGAAAGGGTTTGACAGTTTAGGCGGCCATTTTTCGTTTTCTTAACATTAAAATATACTGATTTTCTCAGTGACAAAAACCTTTGCCAGCAAGTGAAATACTAAATGTCAATTTATTTTACAAAAAAAATAAATGCGCTCCTCCTTCTTTGTTCTATAAAATTATTCGTATTTGTTTGAAATCATTAGGAAATGAAAAAAAAAAATTTAAACCAGTTTTAACCTTTTCCTTATTATTAAAATGGCGTCTAATATTTCATGGTTGATTGCAAAAAATAATACCCATTTGTTATAATTAAAGACAATTTTAAGTGTCATTGAAAATTGTCTGTTGAATCGATAACAACAGCGTAGCAGCGGCAGAAAGGAACTGCTTTTGGATAAATCAAAAGCAGCACAGCATAATTTTTAAAGTAATTGAAACCTGATCATTATGACACAGTCATTAAACAATTTGAAATCTATATTTTTTTTTTATTTGGATATAATTTTATATTCAAACCGTCAGGGCCAACCTAAATACGAATGGTTGGCGATTGATGCCTTTCTAGTTAAAAGTGCTTTGTTGGTACGACTATTTTCTCTTCCAGAATGGATCACTTGGAAAAAGCATTTATGTTTTAAGGAGCGAAACTGGGAACTATTGCATTGTTAGGGCTTTAAAGAATATTGATAAGTATATTTATAAAACCATATTTTTTCTACTGAATTCTTTAAGAGGGCGTTCCGAAAACGAGATGATATAACAAAGAAAACAATACAAGTTTGGAAAACTTTTCTTTATGTGCAATAGTTTCGATACCTTGCTCATAGTAAGAACTGTCTAGCTCTTTAAATTAGCTATTAACTGCAGACTCAAATCATTCAAGAGTTGCTGGTTTGCCAACTTAAACCAAATGCCCCATAAAAACTAATCCGGAGGAGTTAATTCGCTCTAACGAGGGACCAGTGCAATAAATCGAATGTTAAGTGCGCGGTAAAGCAAGTTGTGTTTGAATACTTCGCGCTACAGCAGCAATATTCTCTTCGGTACTCACATGCCTTTTTCTTGTTGATGACATTGAATTGAGAAGAGTAAAATTAGTGCGAAAACGATCAATAATTGCAGGATATGCAGGAAGTACTTTTCATAAAAAAAGTACATTTTCTAAAAAGTGGTTTTTCCAAATAGTACCTTTTCCAAGAATTACATTTGCCAATAAATACCTTTCTCAAATATTACCTTTTCCTCAAAGTACCATTTTCAAAAAGTGACATTGTCTAAACAGCAAATTGTTGAAAACTTACGTTAGAAAAAGGAACCATTTCCAAAAAGCTGTATATAAAAAGAACACTTTTTTGCAAATTTTCCGAAAATTCCCCATTCCACTTTGTTTTTAGTTTTCTTCTCAAAACTCCCTTTCATTTGATACTCATATCATGGAAGTAGGTAAAAAATGTTTGGCATTTTGTGTTGTTCTCTATATTGTGTTTGTAGAGATTACCATTTATTTTATGCTCTTTGCTGAAAAATTCCTTTAACTTGATATCCATATCATGATGTTGGATGAGAAAAGTAAAATATTTAAGGTACTGTACGAATTTCGAATTTCGAAAAAGTAAGAAAACACAGTCGCAATTTTTCTCTGGAAGGAAAGAATACGGGAAAACGTGTTATTCTAAGTGTAATACTTTGGGAGATATATGGTTGTAAAAAAGTACCCAAATTCAGTTCTTGCCCATTTAACCTTCTAGAAGTACTTATGTATGTGCAAAAAGTATGAAACAAGTGTCTGCTTATTTTTCAGCAGGATATCATAACCGATTTTACCCGTTCTTAATTTGTTCAACCCATTAATAGTTTAATATCAAAAACTAGCTTTTGCCGCTTAGGCTGGGCGGTGATGAGTCAGTTAGTGATTGCGTCAGGCCTTGTATTTTTATTTTGATGCACATCTCTAAAGTACACATTTTAAAACTGTGAACAGATATAACATACTTTTTGCCTCTGGTTTCCACCATATATTGTTCCTTTTCTCGAATGAGTATTTATGGCGTTAGGGAATGACGATTATATTCCCGTTTATATTTCCACACTTGACATAACATACAAGTAGATATATTAATTGGGAATTCTATAAGCTAGAATACATCGTTCCTCTATATAAACTCACAATAAAGAATATACGAGTATATAATAATATTTTAACGCTATTCTGATATGTGTAAAATTCACGCATGATTTTAATTCGCTATATTGCCTTATTTTGTTTATTTATTCCGACTAAACTAAGCTTAGAAGTATAAACGAAATAGAAACACCAGACTTAAAAAAAAAAATTGTTTCCTCAGTAATTAAAAAAATTAATTCTCACTTAGGAATCCTATTTCTATAGAAATCTAAAAGATAATCATTCATGATTTTGACTCTTTCAGGCATTAGATTTTAAAATTAATAATACTTCTCGCAGCGGCGTGTTCGCCTCGCAACGACTAGATGTCTGACACGTCTGTTTGAAAGAAATATTGCTTATTTAAAAACGCATATTTCCAGGATTAAAATTTTTATATGTTGCCATTACGTATTAATAATCAAGATATACAAAACTTGTTACAACATTTTTTTTTAACAATTTATTATCCCCAAAAAAGTCGCCAGGGCATTTATAAATGCTTACAGATATAAAACAAACAGTGAGTGATTTGAGCGAGTCTAAATATTCTTTGCTAAATAAATGTGTATAGTAAAACTAATTTAGTATTGTCTTTGATACTGACCACGCATACTTCCACTCAATTCTCTGGGATGTGATTGCACATTTTCTCTACTCAAATATCAACAGAGGATGGCGCTCTGAAAATTTTGGTTTGAACCTCTCGACTTTGACACTGTAGAGGAGCTAACTCACTAACTTCTTCAGATAAAAGCACCCCTAACTAAATTATTACCAAAATAATGTTCTGGTTGAAGAAATTTCTGAATCACTTACATCGTCATTGCTCTTTCGAAACAGAATATCTTTCGAAGATGAGTTATCATACTGAATCGTATATTTGCTGGCGTGATTGATTTCCGAACCTGGAAGTGCATCTTTACGTCCGTATGGGCAAAAGAAATATTACCTGAAGTTAATTTAAATAACAAGTAAAAAAATTCACCAAAAATTTTCATGAGCTAATTTTACGAAGAGGAAAGTTCTTCTGGGTCCTTTACTCTAACGAAAGTAACCTTTACGCCCCCTTCTTTACTTGTGTTGGCCCATCTCATGAATGTATAACAATTAAATGATTCACACTTGTACTTCCATCATCCCTTTTTTGTTTAATTTGTATTAGAAAGAGTAGATATCAATTACAAAATATTTTGACATCAGTTGTCAAAAATTTTTGTATTTTAATGCAAACAGCAAGTTCACAATTCATCTTCTTTAAAAGGCATAAAAAGAAGGAAAAGCTTCTTTATGCTGACTAAAAACGTTTTAAATTTCAAATGGTTCCAAATAATCGAACGAAAGAAAAGGAATTCTTCTCATAGACTAGTACTGCAAAAGAGTTTGTCATAATTACATATATATAAGTATATATATATATATATATATATATATATATATATATATATAATATGTATGTATTTTACGATTGAAATAAAAGGACTTCGTGCACATCTTAAAATTTAAAATACAGGCATACAGAATTATGTACATACAATTATAAATATGTAAATACTTAAATGTCGTCACCTTTAATGTAAACGGACGTAACTACATAAAAATTCGAAATCGAGTTTTTGATTGATTATGGTCCTTTTTATTAAACTATCTTGTAAATTTTTAGACCGCTGCTATCAAAAATGACAACTTTATTAACAAAATTTTAAGGAGCGTAACTACGAAAGTATCTATTTCTTACTGCAAACAGACGTATCTACTCTTGTATGAAAAAATATACTTTAGACAAATCTACTTCAGCGTCAACGTAAATTTATAATGAAGCTAGCTTTGACATATGAGTCGTAATATATGAGATTAATTCTGTACATACATACAAAAGCAAACTCCTGTATTGAGTAATCTTGTAAGCAAAAGTATGACAGTCAATATGATTCGTGCTTTGGCAAATGATTGCACTGATGTTATTTATTTTAAAACAAATATTACCGATGGTTATGCGCTACTTCCACAAAGAACTAGAAGAAAATTTGTAGAACGGGAACCCACCAAATTACATACTCGGAGAATTAAATTAACGAAGGAAAAGTAGCAATACCTCCATGACCTAAAGCTATTGATATCAGCCGATTGTCAAAACTTTTATGACTGTATTCCATTCGAAAATTAATTATATTGTAATATTATAGAATTTGGTTTTGGATTCTTTATAATAGCCTGCAATTTTTTTTTTCGTAAAAGTTCTTTATATTTGTGTTACAATACAAAAGTACATAATTTTATGTGTTTTTGAAGTTTAAAAATTAATATCATAATTTCTTTTTTTTTGTTTTAAATAAAATATGCCATTTAAATAAAAAAAATAAGTATTTTTATTAAAAAACCTTAGAATGTTTACTAACATAACATTGATGTTTTAATTTTTGTTTCATTATTGGTTGTAAATCCAAAAATTACAAAAGTGTAGTTAAGTCTTCTTGTTTCAGAAAAACGCAAGTCAAACGGATGTAACTAACATATAGAAAAAGAAAATAAATTATTAAAAAATAAATGAGTATCCAGACTCTAACTAAATTTAACAAAAAGCCAATAATACTTTATTATTATTGATTTTATAACGTTTTCTACTTCTCCTGTAAAAATAATAAAATGTAGTTACGTCCGTTTGCATTTAAGGTGACGATATACATACTCTTATATTTATCTAAGGATGTATTTTTGTATTTTTAATAATTTATTTCATTTGATTTGAAATTTGTTTTTAAATAAACTGAATAATTCAAATTGAACTCTCCTATTAAGAAAATTGCTTTTGACAGCAATTACTTCTTCTGACGAATTAAGTTGATATAATAGAAGGAAACAAGAAGGAAAACGAAGACACATTCAATGAGAAGAACAATATTTTTATAAAAAACAATTTTTTTCAAGTATAGTGGACGTTGCCCACTTTGTAGAGGGTGTCCCAAAAGGAGCAAGGGTGTTTGAATTCCTTATAACTTTTTTATTATAATTTTGTTCTTTTTTTTTTTGTTTTCAGTATTTTGTAAAGAAGACTTGGGGAATTTAAAATGGAACAGTACACAATTGAACAACGTACACAATCATTGAACTTTAATTCAGAAGAAAGTCATGATCTTATTCAGAATTTAATTATGAGCGACAAATCCCATTTCCAATTGAATGGGTTCCTTAACAGGCAAAAAGGGGTACGGAAAATCCAAGAGTAGTTCGGCAGCGAGAACTCTACCGTTTGGTGCGGTGTTTCGTCGGAAAAGATAATTGACCCTTTTTTTTTTTTAAAATGAACACGGTATCGATGTTCCAATCACTGGTGTTAGATATCGTACAATGTTGAAAATTTGTTAAAACCATCCGCAAGTATGGTTCCAACAGGATGGATCACACTGTGAGGGACACAATGGCTCTTTGAACTCAAACTCTCGGTAATTTTGGGCCACCCTATAGAACAATATTGTGTATCAAGCTATAAAATGAAAGGTATTTGAAAATATCTGGATGATTTGTAACAGACGACTTGAATATATTTCGTCTTATCTCAAAAAAATGGTAGAGCCGTAGCCGACGCGGATTCGAGAGGGGTAGTGGATTTCCACCCCTAAAATAACAAAAATATGCTTACCTATTTCGGTAAGAAAAGATTTGCCAGCAATAAAACTTTTTAATACAATTTTTTTGGCAAATCTTAATATGTGGCATCAGATGCCAAGAGTAATCTTTTGACTTGAAAGTACGTGCGCTGGAAGTTATTATTGAAATATGTATTAAACATTTGAAGATGTACAGCGAAATCACGAAACATGTGTCCGAACACCGCTCTTTTCATTAGCTTCAAAAGAATATTTGCTCTCCTTGCCAAGAGATATAAAATATCACATATTAGAATTCCTCTACGAAAGTTGATTTACACAGTCAGACTTAGAATACAATAAAACTTGACGAGAAACAGTAATATACGCTCCCAATAAAGTATTGCGGCAATAACTTGCTGCAAAAATTATACTATTATCAGCAGCTACATCAGTTTCCACTATCCTTGCCTATTTCCCTCCACTTGTACGTTATGTAGCATAAGAAGCAATTATGTTTTCAAAGTGTAACATCAAATAGTAAAAGGTTGTATTTTTATTATAAATTTCATAGTTTCTACAGTAGATTTTAATACTTAAAACATTTTAAATGACCCGAATTAAGAAAAAATTATAATATTTCGGGAAATCGGTAAGTTGTTTAAAGTTATTGTAACTCTATCAAAGCCTACTAATAGAGGGGAACTTTCAGCTGCGTTTAATTAGCTGTGGGAGAGAATTAAAAAAAACTGAATTAATTGATTACCAAAATATTGCCATTTTCATTTCATTTTGTTTAGCAATTAATTTGCACTGTGGTTTAATTTTCTATATTACAGCAGCAATATTGTTTTTTTGTTAGCATTGAAATTTTGTCAGTGGACCGTATTATGTGTATTATGTTGTTCAATTCGAAAACAACACGCTGTACCCATGAAAAATTAGTGCTTGGCTGGAAGGGAAACAACAGAATGGAACACTTGCACTTACGCTTTTATAACGCTTAGAAACATTACTAATTTTCTAAGCAATTATTCCTAAACAAGCACAAACAAGCTTTCATCTGTTTTTAGTGCTTCTAAATTTCGATAATTTTTTGCTAGATGTGGTTCATCTAAAAAGTTATGGAACACCCAATACCGTACTTCTGATACCTGCTTGAACGCTAAAAAAAACTAACGCCTTTTTCCATTAAGCCCATCGCTTTCAATAAATTTTGTACAGAAATAAATGTAATTTTTTCTGTTACATCCCCACTTCCCAACTGTTGGTCTTTCTCTTAAGTTTACCCTGTATAACTTATCGAGTTCAATTTGATTTAATTTATCATGTCCTTGCTGTTTGTATCCTTTCCAGTAAACATAAATTGAATCAATTTAATTTATTTAACACTCACAACTTTTTTCGTCCTGCTAACAATATCTGCTTTTCTTAACATTCAGAGATTTATTCTATAAGAAAAACTCTTACAGGAAAAAAAAAGAAAGCAATCATAAAGATAATTGAAGTGGAAAACAAGTCCTTTTGTATCTCTTATTACGTATGTTTTTCTTTTTATTTTTATATTTTAAAAATGTTCAAAAGATTTGCTTATTCGTTAAATGTCCTTTAAGGATAAGATTTAGCCATTCAATTGCACCTTCATTCGATTTTATACGCATTTATCTACATGATGTGCGCTAAGAACATTTCTTGGCGTAAATAAAAAGCAAAGTGTTTTATTTGAATATCAAATGTGATGAGAGCATGTGTACGGTAAATCGAATTAAATAAAAACGAACTTTTAATTGGATCAATTGAAATGGAAAAAGATATCTGGAAAAAATATGATTTACTTACGTGCTGCTCAAGGGATAATCCGCTTGAAGTGAAGAGATTGAAATAAATAATTTTATTATTTTTACTGAAAAAAATAACATTTCAAAAAATTTTGAGACTCATCACTTCTTTTTAATTACAAACCACTAAATATTTGTAGTCATTAAGATCTTTGTGAAACATTAAAAGTTCTTAATTTTTCTTTTTGGGAGTAAAATATCCTTCGTCTGACTTCGACCATGAAGCTGGCAAAAGGCACGATACTGCTTTTCTTATTTGAGAAAGCAGAAAGCATTTTGCGAATGCTTACAAGAGGTTTGTTTGATAATTTTTACCCATAAGTTAATGCAGGGTGGTCCAAAATGACCGAAGGGGTTTGAGTTCACTATAACTTCTTATTTAAGACATTATTATTAAATTTTTTTTATTTTAAAGTACAGTATATTAATGGAGAATCTATTTGATTTAATTATGAAAAATTATATCTTCAAGTGGTGACAGTTTTCATAACCTTTCGCAAAACTTCAGGTGTTATGTTGTTGACTTCGTCGCGTATATTATTTTTTAATTGCTGTATGGTTCCAGGCTTATTAATATATACTTTTCCTTTCAAATTACCCCAAAGGAAACAGTCTGGAGCGGTTACCTCCGGTGAACGTGGAGGTCAATTAAAATCGCTTGTACGGGAAATGAGTTTTTCGCCAAAGATGTTCCGTAAAAGAGCCATTGTGGCCCTCGCAGTGTGCACTATGGCTCCAATCTGTTGGACCCATACTTGCGGATGGTTTCCAACGGCTGACCTTAACACATTCTCCAACATTGCCCGATATCTAACACCAGGGGTGGAAACGGCGACACCTCCGTCATTTAAAAAAAAATGGGCCAATTATCCTTTCCGACGAAAACCGCACCAAACGGTAGACTTAAGTGGGTGTAACTCTCGCTGTTGGACTACTCTTCGGTTATTACCGAACTTATTCAATTGGAAATGGGCTTCGTCGCTCATAATTAAATTATGAATAAAATCATGATTTTCTTCATTTTCTTCATTTTCTTTTTTCAGCGATTTTGGCGCGTTGTTCAATTGTATACTGTCCCATTTTAAATTCCCCAAATTTTCTTTGTAAAATACTGAAAACAAAAAAAAATTATAATAAAAAAATTATAAAGAATTCAAACACCTTCGCTTATTTGAGGCCACCATAAATACCGGAAACAATTTTATTTTTATTTGTGTCTACTTGGTGGTGAAATTTTTGTAAAATTAAAAAAATTTTCTGATTTAAAACTTGGGATTCCATAGGTAAATTTTCAGTGCTGTCAAAGTTTGTGTAAGAAGTTATTATCCTTCTTCTTATTAAATAAAACAAAATTTCAATATTTTCTGGAAAATTAATCTTTACAATGGATTCACTTTTCTAAAGATTATTTAAAATTTACTAATTAAAACATTTTCATGTTGATATCTACATTAAAAAGTTAATAAAATAAAATTTTTTTTACTTGATACGTCGGGATTACATACAATATTTCTTGTAATTTATAAAATAAAAAAAAATCGAATAGATCAATCAATTATTTAAAAGTTAGAAAAATCAAGTTAAATTTGCAGGCGACTATGCGAAATTTATATTTTTAATTATTTATGTTTGTTATATGCTTTAACTGGTCTATATGAACATTTCGTTTGATGCTAATACCAAAATCGTCAGTAGACCTTTAACCAAATACCTGAAAAATTTAAGAAATTCCATATGTTTCTACACAAACTTTAAAAAAATATTTGAGAAAATACATCTTGAAAAATTTTCATTATACAACATACACTTCATTACTCGATTTAAATCTATTTAATATTTTTATTATTAATTTAAATTTTTTTCGGACCAATTTTACGTAATCGGTACCAGAAACAAATTTAAAAAAATTTTTGAGAATCTGTTCAAAACCAATTTTTTTTTTTTTAATTAACTTTTGCCTTTCTTGTTGTAGCCACTCTTTACCCTCGAACTAGGGTAGAATAATTCGGCCGAATTTCTTCAAAAACGATGTTGACCAGAATGGTAAAGATAATTCTGACTGCTACGGGGTCATGATCACTTTTTCATTCTAGAATTTAATGCCCATAGCATGGAGTAGCATATGTTTCAACAATAGAATATTCAACATGCTACAATTGATTTATTGAAAAATACGTTCAGAGAGCCCCATAAGATTATGGGTTTTAAATTTGCTGGAGTATGTGAAGTATGTAGGAGTCAACGCCGATAATCCGCAGACAATTTAAGACTTGGTAGGCAACATTCCTTACATTATCACTGAAATAAGGTATCTGTTGAAAATTGGACTTACTGATTAGAATTCCTCAGAGCCAGTCGACGTGGACATATACCGGAAATGAAATTAAAACTATATTTTTTGTTTGTTTTTGGATATGGATACTGCTGAGCTGCTAGCGCAGCACAGAAATAAATTTATGCAATTTTCGACAAAATATAAATAAATACCATAATTTTACAACGACCGTAAAGTTATGTGAAATAGAAGTTACTTGGCATCCTGTTAATATGCAGCAAAATAATAGAATTTTTTAAGGCCGCCCGGATCAAACTTACCAGCAATTGGATGATTTAGAAGAGTTATGAATGTAAGAAATTTATAATCCTGGTAGGATCAATGCATTTTCAGAACGTGAGTGCACGTTTGCTGTTATGGATTTTCACCAAGTATTTAACGGTTTATTTGTTTCTTCTATCTTATCTCTTAGGAGAAGTCTGCATAACATAAACTAATCAATATTTAGGTATCTCCTTTATATTAAAATAGTTTGGAAATACATCGACAACTGTTGTATACGAACTCAGTTTTTGGAGAGTAAGAAAACGACATAATATGTATGTACATTAGACCATACCACCTAACAGGCAAAAAAAAATGTGTTCCGTACACGTATTTTTGGACAGTATTTTCAGAAAAAAAATTTTTCTTTGACGAAAGTATGCGTCGCCTTTTTAAACTTTTCTTTATATCTTTGGCATTTGCAGTCGGATCTTAAAGAATGATATATCAATGTTTTTGTCTCGATAAGGCCATTGACTTCCAGTATTCCGTTCGAACGTGAGCCCTACTTCGTTAAAAAAATTTTTTTTTTTTAATTACTGTCCAAAAATACTTTATATTAGACGGTGTACGGGGATTTTTTGAAGGTACGGTCTAATATGCATACATATATTTATGTACATACATACATATGTACATATTTCCTCATTTTAACTCATTATTTAACAATGCATATTTCACGTCATTATTTTTTTATCGCCCATCCCTTTTGATTTAATTTTAATTAAATAAATTCCAACTTTGTAATTAATTATTTAAATAAAACATCTTTGACATTTATACCACTTGACGCTCCGAAAACAACATAAAAGAAATGTCAAGTGTCAGAGAATTCATTTTCCAACAACACATTTTCAACAAATAACAAAGGACGACTATGTATAACAACAATAGCAATAATCTACATATAACTACAATTTACCACGCTAATGAGTGTTGCCAGATCATTATCTTAATTTGAGATTTAATATGCTTATGGAGGCAAACATCTTAAAGATTATCATCATCATTAAATTACAACTAGGGTAGAGACGAACACAAGGAGCATGACAGCGAAGAAAAAAATCACTAATTGCTCGTACAATTTCTCCAACGAATAACAATCTAATACTGCAATAAGAAAGAAAGTGGCAAAAGCCAGCCATAAAAATATAAATTATTAAACGAACAAAGCTAGAAAATGCTAAAAGGTATAAAATTTTAATGAGATCCTAAAGTAAATTGATATGCCACCTAAAGCCAAGACAAGTGGTTGGTTGAACGTTCGAAGAATAATAATGAAGAAGAACAACTTTTGCAAATGAAATACGGAAAAAAAATCTCCAGCTGTTTATATGTATTTTGCTTTCGTCAACCCACTAATCTCATTATAAAATGCTAAGCAGATATTTTTTTATTTTATATTTTCTGGCAAAAAAAAGTCCTTGGCTTTGTATTGAATACTGTTGGCAGTCCACCTCCAGACAAAGATGGTTGGGTGAGATTGTCAGTCAGCGTTAATATTTGAGCTGATGAATAAGAACACAATTGATAATGAAGGTGGGAAATAAATTTATTTTCCTTTTACGGAAAATTGTCCACTTTTCGTATATTGTAAGTAGATTGTTTTTTCTTCCAAGAAATCATTCAAATAGAAAAACAATATATGGAATAATGAGGATATTATAAAAATACGAAAAAGTCGTGTTAAATTAGTAGCAAAGGTTTGCAGAATTTGTTAAAGGGGACCAACTATTTTATTAGAATTCATAAGAAAATTCCTATCGATATCGAATGCAATATTTTAGCAGTGTCAATCTGAAAGTTACGAATTTCTTTTGATTCGTATGAAGTACATATTGTATTATCTTTCTCAGTTTAACTGTGGTATTCCCCGATTTATGCCCCGAGAAGCACCATACACAACTATATTTTTAATTTTTTTCTAATCCTATGCTTCAGAGTAGTGATGTTGTGAATTGACTTATTTGTATTCGCGCCGCCGAAAATTCGCCTATTTCATAATATTCGTATTCGTATTCGCGAAGTTTAGAGAATATTTTGCGAATACGTGGCGATGGCACGATGGATAGTAGTCTGCGCGTTGACTACAAACCCAAAAGCAGACCTGGGTTCAACCCCAGTTTCAGACAAAAATTTTAAAATAAAAATAAACATCTCGCATTTTTCTGATGTGCATTAGTGTGTCTTTGTGTGTCAGTTGTTGTCGGAAGGTTTCAGTGGCGAAGGAATAGTCACTGGTCACTGAACAATACCGGCTTCAGCTGATAGCAATCCACAATCGCATCAGAACGCCCTAGAAACAAAAATAGTTCGTTCGAAAAATCGGTGAAGAAAATTTTAAACGATCAGCAACACAAAAAGGTACAATTTGTCAACGGGGAACGTATACAATATCGCGTAAGTTATTCTCTTTCTTGTTGGAAAGAAATTTTATATTTTGATATGCGATTTACTTACGTTCGTTTGCAGTGTCTGTTTTATGGTGCAATGCTCCCAACTGTAAGGAAAGCGCTTTAGAAAGGAGACAATGGCAAAGAGCTACGTTTTTTTCCAGTTAAAGTTTTCGTTTTTGGTGCCGATTGCGGCGGTGTCTTTCATGATTTATGAAACATGTGTGTATAAAAAATATTTTGTGATTTACACAAGTTTTAAAAATAAAATAATTATTGCAGGAAAATTTGTCAATTAAATATTTTTCGTACAAGTAAATAATAAAATTAATATAATTAAGTAAATAATAAAATAATATTTTTTTTAATTATTACAGCATTATCGGTATTGTGTAGCACCGGCGAAGTAAAATAATAATAAAAATTGCTACTGAACCGAAGCTTCAGCACTGCTACGAGTATAAACAAATAACGTGCAAAAGCAGAGCTGCAAAATAATTAATTAAGCTTCACCTTCTGTCGTTTCTCCTACTATCCCTTTCCTATAGTTCCAGCACAATGCTTTGCATGTGTAGGAGTCATTTCCTGAGTACTGGTCCCAGATAAAAAAAAGTACATAACATGTAAAAGAATTCATAAAATTAAACAAAAATATAAATTTTTAATAATATTTATTAAAAAAAAAACATTTCTCTTTGTAAATTCAAAAACAAAAACAAACAAAATATACCCGTACTTCACAACTTGAATTAAATTGGGACAGTACTATTTCTTCATATCATGTTGCATTAATAACCAAATCTCTGTAGAGGAATTTTGAACTTCAGAAAAAGCCGTTTGACTCCCTCACTTCTTCAAGCCTATTACGATGCGGTGTTTAACTCTTTAACTATGTACTAATACAGTCTACAGAAAATCGTCAAAAAAACTACATATATAAATTGTGTGTTGTCCGCACTACAACAGTCTAGGTACTTCTTTTTTTTTCTTGGAAAAATGGTGCTGTTCTATTCACCATTTTGCAGAAAGTAAAGTCGTGGCTCTTACAGAGAGAACGTATTTTTCGGCCGAACATCGCGTATGTGGAACAAACTCCCGGCAGAGGTCTTTCCTGTTACTTTTAACGTGAAAAAATTCAAATCAAATGTGAATACACACTACTCCCTCGATCCTCCTTCCCATAACCTTATTTCCTAGCTCCAGTACAATGCATCGCGTGTGTAGGGGCCTTCCCCTGAGAAACACATACCATTTAATTTTAGTGAAAAAAAGCACAAATTTCTAGTAATTCAAAAAAATTCAGCAATTTTTTTTGCTAAGTATTATATATATTTATGTTATTATATTTCAGTTAGTTTGAATTAGTAGCACTAAATCTCGTTTGAATATATGTTTTTGGGAAGTCTGTCTGTACGTTGTAACGTATTTGTAAAGTATTAGAAAATACTCATTATCACAGTACCACTCATTATTATTATAGGAAAGGAATGAACTATGTATGACTTTTACCTAAAAAAAGGTAGGTGAAGCTTTACTATCTTACAACTCTACTTTTTCACGTTCTTTGTTTTATAGCAGTCTTGTAGCGCCTCTGAAGTCAAGGAGACTTATTAAATTTTTGAAACTTCGTTTTAGCAGCCATTTATAGTAATTATTTTACTTCGCCGGTGCTACAAATACCGACAAGCGAGGGCGTTCTGATGTGCTTGTGGATTGGGTACAGCTGAAGCCGTTGGTGTTCAGTGACCAGTGACTATTCCTTCGCCACTGAAACCATCCGACAACAACTGACACAAAGACACACAAACGCACATAAAAGAAATTCGAAGTGTTTTTATGAGTCTGAAACCGGGTTTGAACCCAGGACATTTTTGGTTTTGTGGTCAACGTGCAGACTACTTCAGCCATCGCCACCCTCGCCTGCATCTTCTCTAACTATCCCTTTCCTCTAGTTTCAGCACAATGCATTTGATGCGTAGGGGTCATCTCCTTATTCCTGGTCGAAGATAAAAAAAAATAAATCAAATAGAATATTCGTACTTGTATTCGTTAATATTAAAAATAGGTTTTAGTGACATCACTATTTCAGGGTTTTCCTGATAATTCCCATGTGACAATTCCCAATGATATTGCTGCCATTGTATAAAGGTTGTATAATTACCAATAATTAACGTCTGCTTATCGCCAAGTTTGGCTTACACTAGTTTCGTACTGAGACACGGATGACCGCTTAACATGTTATCTTAATGATTCTCTACGGTACTAATATTTCAGTTGTGATTGGACTTTATTTTTGTATATTGAGAAAAATAAGTGACAAGCATGGGTTTTACTATTTTTTTTTTAGTGGGAGTGTTCTATACCTTATACATATACCTCTTACTCGGCTCACGGCAGTTCGTAGTTCTGATTGGCGCCAAAAGAGAATTTTTTTAGGTGAGTTGTACGGCTCAGACATTGTTTTGGGCATATTATTTCTCAGAGCTGCCCGTCGTCTTCGGATAATGAAGTTCAAGTTGAGAACAAAGAATTTATTTATTTTTCGCCACGATTTACAGAAGGAAAAATTTATGAGACAAAGTAATTAGAGTCCTGAAATCATAAACATTATTATTATTAACAATTAAAAAATGTATAAAAATTTTATATATACATATTTTTTGTTCTTACTATTATTATTAGTATTACAACAAGCATAAAATAATTCAGAATTAACATCCGCCTTGAATGTTAGATACGATTTACAAAACCGTTTTCTTATTATTTAAATACTATTTCTACGAAAATCAGAAATGAAATATTGAATTCCACTTCAACCTTTTCTAATGCATTTTAGCTATTACCATTCAACCTATCCTAAATATCTTATTCTAATCGAAATTCCAGTTGGTCACATTTTAAAACCTCTAAAACTACCTTCGCATCCTTCTAATTTTTTTGTGCTAAAGAAAGACACACGTCAAAAGATTATGACAATTTTCCCACCACATTTACAATGTTGAAAGCGGTGAGATTATTTCTGTTGTTACCGTTTAAATGCACACTTATCATTTTCTGCTACTTTCCTGCCCTTGTCTGACAATGTGACAAAGACAGGGTTGTTAGAAGTTCAAATTTAATGGACAAACACCCGCACACAGCAGGACATGACAAAGGAACTAACAATAACAATAGCATTAAAATTTAACAGTGCCACAAAAAAAGGATAACAAGCTAAATACTAGTGTGTTGACAAGTAATTATTATAAGAAAAAATATCAACAATGTTGCGATACTAGCAGCATACATAGACCCAGATCTAGGTGGAGTTGGAGAAAAATATCTTAAGATAAAAAAACAAAATATTGAAAATACAGTAGGCTCGGGGTAGAGGAAGCCCAGGATTGAAAGAACTACGCAATCGAGGGGACACCAAAAACTGTTCAATTGAGTACTGTATAAGGGGAACCTTCGATATGATGAGCGCTGTATAGAGGGAACCTCGCAGTGTTTGTGTGATTTTCCACTTATTTCAACAGCAGGAATAATTGGTTACTATTACCTTGTTTTTTATTTTTTGATTCAAAATAACATCAATTCAGTTCAGGTGCGTGCATTACATACAGCGGTTGGGCGCTTTAGTCGAAATAAGTTCGCTATAATAACGTATGCTTTATGATTTATTGATGAACTAAAACTACGGACAAATATAGATGACGATTGGAGTGATGTTGTTGATGACAGTATCGATCAATCGCATCACGTTGTTGTAGATTCTGATGAGGACCAGCATGACGAACAAACAACCAAAAACAAATTCAAGGCAACCGAAGCCATTAAAATTTTTGATAAAGCAATCGATTGAACCGCTCGAATACATCATTGTTCCAAAAATATCAGATATATTACTGTGCAAAAATCACTGGCAGCTAAGGAAACACAATATATTTTATTGGACAACTTAATAATATTTCTTACTTAAAATACATAAATCCACTAACTATACTTAATACTTGTACACCTAATTTAGTTTTACGCGAAAGATACATTTCTCGAAAACTCGCGTAAAAAAAGATACAGTATCCATATTAAATAAGAGAATTGGTTTCATGCATTAAATATCAGGTATAATAATTTAAATTCATTTGCTTTATACACATACATATTTTATTTAAACCAAAAACAATAGAAAAAACAGTTTATTTAGAAAAGTAATCACAAAAATTATAAAACTTAAAAATTAATATTTTTGTTATGTAAATATATAATAATTGAGGGTGGCGATGGTCGAAGTAGTCTGCACGTTGACTACAAAACGAAAAAATTTTCTTGGGTTCAACCCCAGTTTCAGACTCATAAAAATGTCTCGCATTTTTTCTGATGTGCATTTGTGTGTCTTTCTGTCAGTTGTTGTCGGAAAGTTTCAGTGGCGAAGGTATAGTCACAGGTCACAGTAACGGCTTCAGCTGTATCCAATCCACAGGCACATCATGACGCCCTCCTTCGTCAGTATTATGTAGCAACAGCGAAGTAAAATAATTACTAAAAATAGCATCAGAGACGTTACAACACTGCCATAAAAACAAATAACTTGCAAAAAGCAGTGTTGTAAGATAGTGAAGCTTCACCTCCTATCATTTCTCCTACAATCCCTTTCCTCTAGTTCCAGCATAATGCACCGCATGGTCAACATGGGGTCATCTCCTGAAAATAAAAAATTAATTTTTTAATCAGTATCATTTTCTGATAATCAACGAATGCGCTAACACTCGGTCCATCACTTATTCGCCGAATACCGAACTTTGAACAAAATTGTCGACGAACAATTATGTAAGAATCATTACTCTTAAAAAATGTCTCCACAGCGAACGCACGACAATCCACACAATCGATAATTCCAACATCGACACCATTTCTGGGAGCGATTAAATTGGTAAAGTTTGATTTTATGGAAATACATTTTTGTTTGTGTAAAAATATACTTTGAAAATATATACTTTGTTTTAGAAAAAAAAAAAAAAAAAAAAAAAAAAAAGAATTGGCTATGATTTTCCTGAATATTGAAAAAAGAAAGAAAAAATAAAATATAAAAAAAGATAGATTTTTGATTTTCGAAGAAAGAAGATTATTTAAAAAGAAAAACTAAATTAAAAATAATATATAAATATTATTAATAAAACAAAATATATATATATAACGTCGTTGTGATCCTGTTTCCTGACGAAGATTTGAGGATTTTCAAAATATTTCTCGTTTTCCTAATTCAATTGGAAACAGAATATTTATGAAAAAATTGTTTTGGGAGAAATTTTCATTGAATTCCAATGGCAATTAGATTAAATTGTGTGGAATAATCAGAATCGATTGGGTTGGAAAATACGGATTGATAAACTTTATTTCATCTATGTACATATTCTGTGATTATTTGTTTTGCGTTTACCTCAAAAGGAAAGAAGCCAAATACCTAAATTAAAGAATTTATAGGAATAAAAATAATTTGTTTTATCAAACATATTGAAATTTAAATTCACCATTTGATTTGCTATATTTGAAAAATTAGTTAAATTTAATTTTTTAAATTTAAATTATATGTTTAGTTTATAATAATAATAACACAAGAAATACATCCATACATATACCACAACATTCTAATTTTGTAAAGTGGATTCTGCTATGAAGACAGAATAAAACTCAAAATTAATAATACACTCATATGAATACATATGTAATGTAATATTTTATTTTACTAAAGTTATACATAAGGAATTATTTCAATTCGCAACTATACTGCTGTCACCTGGCGCCTGCTGACAACGTTGGATAGATAATGAGCTGTAAGTTGATTAACTCTTTATATACATACTTATATGTATTGTTTTTTTTTTTGTTTTCAAAATTTGCATTTAATTGATTAAGAAATAGTAATATTAGATATTTGAAATTTTACTTCAATTTCTTTCAATTTTTTTATGTAATCATTTCCTTGACATTTAAAATTTTTTTTCCATAATTAAATTATTAAAATGGCAATTAGATTAAATTGTGTGGAATAATCAGAATCGATTGGGTTGGAAAATACGGATTGATAAACTTTATTTCATCTATGTACATATTCTGTGATTATTTGTTTTGCGTTTACCTCAAAAGGAAAGAAGCCAAATACCTAAATTAAAGAATTTATAGGAATAAAAATAATTTGTTTTATCAAACATATTGAAATTTAAATTCACCATTTGATTTGCTATATTTGAAAAATTAGTTAAATTTAATTTTTTTAAATTTAAATTATATGTTTAGTTTATAATAATAATAACACAAGAAATACATCCATACATATACCACAACATTCTAATTTTGTAAAGTGGATTCTGCTATGAAGACAGAATAAAACTGAAAATTAATAATACACTCATATGAATACATATGTAATGTAATATTTTATTTTACTAAAGTTATACATAAGGAATTATTTCAATTCGCAACTATACTGCTGTCACCTGGCGCCTGCTGACAACGTTGGATAGATAATGAGCTGTAAGTTGATTAACTCTTTATATACATACTTATATGTATTGTTTTTTTTTTTGTTTTCAAAATTTGCATTTAATTGATTAAGAAATAGTAATATTAGATATTTGAAATTTTACTTCAATTTCTTTCAATTTTTTTATGTAATCATTTCCTTGACATTTAAAATTTTTTTTCCATAATTAAATTATTAAAATTACCCTAACGATATTTACATTACATTATCCTAATTATTTTTCACACTTTCTATTCATCATTCATCATATGAAAGAAGTTTTGTTGTTATTAATATAAATTTTTTTTTTAGACTTTAATTCACTAACTTTTATTAACTTGTTTAATTTTAATTCTTTTTGTAATTTTTTTATTTGTTTAATTTAACGGATATTCATACATAAATTTAATTATTAAATAATGTAATTTCTTACATATAATTGTTTACAAATATGGAATTTTGAATTTAGAGTTACGGTGGTACGAAAGGTGAAGACAAATGGGGTAAACTACTTTTTTCTTAATTTTTTTATCGGGCTGATAGGTGGATTTTTTTTTGCATTGAGGGAGGGATTAGTATAATGTGGCGAATTTCACCATGGCCTATATAATTTTTTTTCGTCAAGTGAAGTTTTATTTTTAATTATGTATATATATATGGAATCACTAGAATTTCGGATCAATGCTACCTAAAATTTAAAATCTATTGTGACGAATACATATGCGTATACATTAAGGGAAACTAATGAACCACACCCAACGACGAGCACGGCCGGAATAATAGGTAGCCCGTTTTATTTTTTTTATATCATCTTAAATGTATAAATCGTTACACCTTCCTCCGCACCGTTCATTACTTTTTCAAATAATCGTATTTAAAAATATGAATTTGCCACCAGGCACCCTGTATATGAATGCATAAACAAAATATTAATTATTACCATTTATTAAATTCAGAAATACTGTTTTACTGTCTTTTCGTCTTTAACACTTAAATTTTACTGCATTGTTACACTGTTACTTTCAGCTAAATTTATTTGATATAAACTAGGGAAAGCCCCTGTTTTTATTGTGTTGTTTTGCGCACCAGACGGTTTTTATTGCTACCAACTATGTGTTTAATTTAAAATTCTCCAAATACAGTGCAAGCAAATTTTCTATGGTAAAAATACATAAATTTTTAGATCACGTTAAATCAAATCGCGTAAAAACAAAATGAAATATTTATTTGGAGTTAAAACACATTTTTTTCCATTTTCAATATTCTTATTTTTAATCTCGATTGAGGGGAACAGTCTGCGTTGCGGGAATAGATCTTGCACGAATTAGGTTCCTCTGCCCCGAGTCTACTGTATATATGTACATATTGACGAATGATAATTATTTATTATAAAATATTAAAATATATTAAGATGCATTGAAATTTGAAAATAAAAAAACTCTATATAACGAATTTTTCGTTGAGTCCCCTGAAAGAACCTCTCTACAAATATACACTCTAGTTATAACAAAGAAATTCTGAGCAATCAAGTCTCTAATTATTCTAAAGCGACTATACAACGAAGTGAAAATAAAGCAAAATAGTAAATTTCCGTTATCAAAACAGTCAAGTCTAACTGTGTTTGGAAATGCACATGTAAAACATCTCCATATATAGCGAAGTTATGACTCTAAAGGCTCCATGCAACTAAGTGTAATAGAAAAACAAAATTAAGTGCCACCATGTCACACGATAGCGTGCGGTCATTTAATTACATTCAAAACAAAAACAACACTTTGGATTAGCATCTATCGAAAAAATAAAAATTATTCGATTGCAAAAATAACACATTATTGTATAGAAATCTAATCTAAATAACAAAAGTGTTTAAATTTTTATTTACCTCATGAATAGTGAATTTTGTAAAAAAAAAACTATAGTTGTAACGAAATTGTTCGTATTTCTTCAAACTGATACGATTTCTTTAATAAACTGATAACAAAGTATTTTACGATGTCATTCCGATTCGTTGCATCGAAGTTTCACTGTAACACAATTTAAGTTTTGAAATAATCATGAATACTATGAGTTTATGAGGCCTCTGGTCATAAGTTCGTTGGCATTTATACTGCAACCACAAACGACCACAAAAAGCCCCAAAAATATATTTTGGACCTCTTTTTCTTTCGACAATTCAAATTCAAACAAATTAAAGATATTTCTAATAACTGCATAATGCAAGAAAGATTTTCAGAATATCCGCATTTTAACCGGTCTTAAAGATGGTATACCCAATAGTAGCTTCGTGGATTTGCATGGCACCTCCATGTATACCAAATATAAGCTACATGACCAAAGAATACTTAAAGATGTTATTCTACGGATATATCAAATCATAAACCTTATTTAAAGCTGTTATAAGCTCTTAAATTTTAATATAATTTCTGTGATTTTAAAGAGAAAACAAGTAACACTACTATATGCGCCTCTGCCGAATCTATAAATACATACATATGTATTAAAAATATCTATTGTGTTGAAATAAATTCCTTTAGGAAACCTACATGCTTTCATTTGATAAACAATCGGGTAATCATTTATATACAAAATTATGAGTTATTTCTCGTGTGTCTGTCTGATGTGCATTAGTATCTACGCTAATGTAAATTAGAGCGCCATACATATTCCAACAAATACCAATAGTTAAGATGATTCTTTTTTAAAATTCTGCAATTTTAACGATACGTAGGGTGTGTTTATCTAATGCCTATTTCAAGTCCTTTTTTGCTACTTTTGGAGAATCGTTGAGAATAAACTTCAGAGGAGCAGAACTCAATTCGTTTGCTATTAATACCTGCATTAGTAAATCAGAAGATCTTAGTTCAAAGTTCAAGCAATTTGATGCCTCAAATTTACCCTTGTTTTCTTTTAATCTTTCAAATAAATTCAATCTCAGCAATTACGTGTACAAAGTAAACACTTCAACAATAACAACATAAACATAATTAAGACGGATTTTGTAATGAATTTAAAATATTTTACTCAAAGTAACGGCTAACGAATGTCCCAAAATCAAAATTCGTTCATTTAAATATCAAAAGACTAAAGACTATAGTCTTCAAAGAAAAAAGAATAAAACTTGAATAAAATTGCACTCAAGCGAAAACTTTTTAAAAGCAATAAGGGAAGTAATCTTAAAGAACAAAGTACCTTCAACTGGTTGTTTACAGCTGAAGTTAGCAACAAGTGTGGGTGTGTAACTTAATGCGCACTGTTGCATTTACACAATAAAGTTGGCCATATTTGAACGCCATGCTTCTGGATTTTTGAAAGCTTTTGTTTTTAATGTCTATTGTTTTTCTTTCTAGATGTATTATTTTTTATTTCTGCTTCGAGATATAATTTAATTACATGATTTCATCGAAAAGAACTGAATTTCAGTGCTGTTGGCGGCAGCATTTGGCAGCCATTTTTGTTATGGAAAGTTGCATATTTAATGCAATTTACGCACAAACTCGTTTCTAATATTCATACATACATAAAAGCAAATACCATTTTATTTTAAAGCTGCCACCTGCTGTTTTAATGAAGACGTTGCTTTTACGCTTAACCAAATGGGTTTTCTTATGTTGGCTTTTTTCAAAAGCTCTTGAGACACACATGCTCTCATCCCTTGCGATATTAGTTGAGACCCTCAGGACCTATTTTTGCATTTCATTCTGTTTATTATAAAAAAACAAGCACATGCATTAAGTAGAATTGATTTTAGAAAATATTTGGCATTTGGCGCTGCTGAATTTTTTTTCTTTTAATTTTTATTAAACGTTGTGGCTCTATAGATATATCCTGCCGCTTTACAAACTCCAAATCATCTACTTATCTCGGCGTGATATTAAACTTAACGTAAATGCCAGATTCCAACCCTTCGGGTTTAGTTACGCGATTTTTTTTAAATTGAAGATAAAAGTAATTTTAAATGAATTCTGGAATGCATGTTTATGAAAAATCAAAGATTCCATTAAAAGTTACTTATGGTATGTTTATTTCATTTAATGAATTTTCTTTGTTGAATTTATTTTATTTCACAAACTTGTTTTAAGAGGTATAACGCATATGTGACTAAGATTCCTACCAACATTGCTTGTTACCTTCTTTTTAGGGCGGTATTGTGTAGAGAAAAGACAGGTAGTGCAGTGATATAGTAAAACTGCGCTGTTGGGCATAATGTTAACTTGTAAATAAATGTTGAAACATTTATGGCGTTGAGCTGCCGCATGAAGTTTTAAGCTCAAGAAGAGCAATTTTGTTTCTTATTTTACTTCTCAGACGTTGTTCATTATTTAAATACCGCCGAAGGAGGGTGCCCTGATATACAACAGTGACGGAAAATGTAGCACAAAAGTATAATTTCTACCACTACTTCATGTTATGGGGCACCTTGGCTCTCCCTTCCATTTTTCGCCACTTTTTTAGTATTTTTAATTTTTTTTACTAAAAGAACACTTTTTTCATATCTGTTTGATTTATAATCTCGATATACTGGTTGCAAATTTTGTGACAGAACACAATTTATCATTTTCTCTAATAATAAACCGTCCTAATATAGTGTTCAAAAATGGAATTACTGACTGCACCACTGTAAAGAGAATTTGTATAAAATGCAAAAAGGCAAAAAAACGATTTAAAGATTGCACTTGTCCTTCAAATATACAATAAGTTGCTGGCTAATGCAACAAACAATACTTTTGCATTATAATTAATAAAAGTACGGACTGTACAATATCGAAAAATTTCTTAAAAATTTTTCGATTACAATACCAAAAAGTCCTGCGTTTGAGCTCCGTTTAGGACTAAGTCATAAAAACATTTCACATTTATTCTGATGTGAATTAGTCTGCTTATGTGTGAGTTGTTGTGAGAAGGTTTCAGTGGCGAAGGCGTAGTCACTGATCACTGAACAGTATCGGCTTCACCTGATATCAATCCACAGGCACATAAGAACGTCCTCGTTGGTCGGTATTGGGTAGCACTAGCGAAATAACAAAATTACTAACAATGGCTACTAAAACAAAGCTTCAAAATAGAATAAGTTAAAGTTAAAAATACGTCTCTTGACATCAGAGGTTCTGCAACACTGATATAAAGAAAACAAAGAAATCCGGCAAAAGTATAGTTGTAAGTTCACCACCTGAAATCTCCTCTCACTATGCCTTTCCTCTAGTTCCAGAACAATGTATTGCCTGTGTAAAGGTCACCCTATGAGAGCTGGTGCAAGATAAAAAAATTTCAATATTGTTACAATTGTTTTTAAAGATAACAATATTCCCACTAGTTTTGGAGCTGAAAACTGATGATGGGTAAAAATAATGATGCTCAAGCATTATTGAAAACAGTTCAGCCTACATTATTTACAATTATACAACTACAAAGTTCCAATTTGGATATCCAACACACATCCGAGTATTTAACTAAGGAAACGAATTAAATTTTAAAGGATCGCCGAAAAGATTTTGGAAAATTTCAAAGTATTTCAATTCAGAAGTTCACGTAGCTGTAAAATGTATTCGAGAATGCTAAACTGTCCTGAGAAATAGTAATAGGCAGAACACTTGAACAGTGGGAGGGAGCCTTTAAAATATTCATTCACATTCCCCAATCTGGAGTCAAAAAACAATGATAAATTAGCATCTATAAATTGTAGGTTTTGTCTGTCTTAAAGTCTAAAGTTATTTTATTCAGCAATTTACGGATTAAAATATTTTAATTTTCTTCACGGTTTTAGAAAAAAAAGTAGTTAAGATTTGAAGACTAATGTTTGTTCGGTTAAAACTTGTTAATGTTATAATTTCCTTTTTAATAAAATTGGAAATTTGCCAGTAACAACTTAACAACTTTTAACCGATTCTCTCAAAGATAAATCGAGAAATCTTAACTATTTGTCTGTTTAAAATTTCTAGAATTTTTCTTATCTTGGACCAGTGCTCAGGAGAAATCTCCCATATATGCAATGCATTGCACTGGAACTACACAGAGAGAGGGACACTGTAGAGAAAAGTGATAGGAAGATAGAGCTTAATTCATGCATAACTCTGCCGTTGCGTGTTAATAATGAAGCAAAGCAGCGGCGTCTGTGATATTAATTTTGACGTATTATTTTTAAGCTAAGGGGAGCCCTTTTATTTATTATTTTCCTTTGCCGATGTTTTATTGCTCAAATACCGACATATGTATTGCAAAACACGCAAATAAATAATGAAATATTTTTTAATAAAATTCATATACCAATTAATAATTCGCAATTCACTTTTCAGAATAATTGAAGTGTATATTATGTTACTCACTTTTTGTGTTTTCTTCAAGTATTATAATAACTCTAAAGTATAATTTAAAACTTAAATTGGATAAATATGAAACGTGAACTTCTCAGCCAACAGCAAGGCAATTTTCATTAATTTCGTTTTGTTTTCTTCTTATTTTATTCTGTTTTTAGTTTAAAGTTTTTAGATTTTTCCATTTCTTTAAATTTTTTCATTTTATTTTCAGTTTTATTTTCTTTTAATTTGTTTATTACATGGTTATATGTATTGTCACTATTATTGTCACTTAATTTAATTATTATTTATTATTTATTAGTCTATTTTAATCTATTATATTTTTTTATTGTATTTCTTCAGCCGTATTTATTTATTGTATTGTTTATTCCGTTTTACTTTATATTGGTTTTCCATATTTTATTTTAGTTTTCCTACAGCAATTTCCTCCAATTTGCAAACCGTTGTTACGGAATCTATAATTCTGCCCTCTTCGTCTAGATAGCTATCCATAACGGGCGTACAAATCTTAACCAAACTTTTGGGCGTAGTAGTTATTACTTGGGGCGTAGTATTTATAATTGGTTTTCTAGTGGTTGTTGTTGTTGTACTAGGAGGATCGCATACCTCAGTAACAGAATCCACAATATCTCCCAAATCATTGAGTTCACTATTCATTACACGTCTGCAATTAATACCTGTAGAAGTGGTACCCAATTTGACCAAACTTTTAGCAGTTGTGGTTGAAATTAGAGCATTTGTGGAGTGCTCCTTTTCTGCAGGTGCTGGACCACAATTATGGTGAACTCTTTCGATGATCTCACCCACGCTATTAACTGCAATTTTATTTATTTGATGACAATATATTTTTTGGGCAGGATGCAGTAAATTCAATTTAAAATTATATTCTTGGTTCTTGGCATCAAAAGTTTTGGCTGTTCTTGGCCGTAAGTCGGTAGTGTTTATATTCATCCGTTCTGTACTCATTTCGGAAGTTGGTGTCTTTTCTGCAGAGTTTTGTAGTACCAAGGCATCATGTGGTATATTCCCTGGCAGCAATGCGTGTACGTACTTCTTTTCTAATAAAATTTTTATAAAATAAAAATTATTTTTGATAACAAAAATATTAGCAAAATTCATTTACGTTCATTTCTAGAAGACGGCTTAATATTTCGCCCTTGAACTTTATCAAGTGCTCTTAATAGTATGAAAGTGAGTACTGCCCATTCTTTATAAAATTTCATTGCTATCAATACAAAAATTAAAATACTTATTGGATGTGCTAATTTGTCTTGATTTCAACTTTATAGTTGTTGCTTTAATTACACACTAATTTCAATGATAGATTTATATTATAGTTTTAGTTGTTCTTTACTCTGAGGAAATTTCAAAATAATTTCCAAATTGAGAAACTTTTAAGTGATAATGAGAAACACACATTTTTAAAATATATTTGTAATGGCAGAATTAAAAACATTCGCTGTAATTGTGCTTTTACAGCCGTATGAAATATTGCTTGTTCGAAATAGTTCGGGTAGAAATTTGCGGTAGATGGTTCTAAAATTAAGTATCTCTAGTAATACTGCTGACATCAGACAACAGTAAAGCTTGTTTGAAATGTGCCATTTCGAAGTTCATTTTGTTGGAGGACATTATTAATAACATTATTGCATTATTCTGTGGAAAGTTATCTACGTTTAGAAATGAGTGAAAATGTTGAACATTCTTATAATTTACTTTTCTATTATAAAAAACGTTGCAGTCAGCTAAAAAGAATTGTAAAACTTATTGAGGCGATGCTGTAAGTAGAAAAACGCCACCGCAGTGGTGGTGTGCTCGTTTTCGTTCTGCTCATTTTGATATTAAAAATGCACCTCGCTCTGATCGACGAATCACTGGAAAAGTCGAAGAAATCACAGAAAAAATTGAGCAAGACTGGTACTTAGGCACCATGGGCATTGCTAGGGAACTAGGCATTCATCACCATACAGTTATTTTTTGAAGCGAGCTGAAAACAGTAAGAAGCACGATCTTTGTGTGAAACATGAATGAACAGTTAAAAATTTAATGGACCGAATTTCTATATTTTTTAAGAAAAGTATCTCTCAGGCAATGATTGGCTACTACTAGGTGTTACCTTCTGTCACGATAGATGACAGGTGGTTTTGTAGCCCACGTTGGGCTGCACTGCTAAAGTGGAACGAAATCAAACCCTTTCTGAAGCGAATGACTACGGGCAATGGAAAGTGGTTTAGGTACGACAATAACGTGCGAAAAAATTCTTGGACGAAACAAGGTAAACATTCACAAACAGTGGCAAACCCATCGTTGACACCAAGAAACGCGGGATTGGACAGAAAGTGTTCATTATGAGCTTCTACAACCTGATCAAACCAGTAATTCTGATTTCTACTGCCACCAATTAACGAGATTGACACAAGCAATTCAATTAAATGGCCAGAGTTGATCAACAAAAAATGTGTTGAGTTCCATCATAATAACGCCAGTCCATACACATCTTTGATTACCCACCATAAACTGAGAGAGCTTGGCTAGAAAGTTTTAATGCATCCAACTTTGCATATTAAGATTATCAGTTTTTTCGATCTTTACAGAACTCTTCTAATGCTGTAACATTAAATTCCGTAGAGGCTTGCAAAACAGACTTGGTCAGATTTACCGCAAAAATGACAAAAGTTTATCGAATAAAACGGCACATATTTGCTTTAATAAAACTCGTATCAAATGTAAGAAAAGAGTGTTAAATTTTTGGTCAAATGTGTTACCAAACTTTTTCGAACACACCCACAAAAATTTCTTTCTAAAATTTATTTTGCAAAAATAAAAGAAAGTGATATTTGCTTAGTTTTAAATATAAAAATTCGAAATTCGAGTTTGCATTTACCAGTTAATAAGAAGTGTTTCCAAAACACAATAAGAACAGAACACCCCTGAAGTTCTGTAGAGTGCATCTGATATGCAACCGTCAAACGATTAGAAATTAGCTGATAACAAAAAATAGTATAAGTAAATTAAAAACTAATTTCCAACTAGCTGTAGATTAGCATTTATAAACAAATCAGCTCATTGAGCTGAACTATACAAGTCTAGAAGAAGGCCTAAATTAATGCAACAAGATAAATTTTTTAGTTCTATAATCACATTTCTGATATAAAATTTTTATTTTTCAATTAATAAAATAAATTAATGCTGTATTAGTTGATTTATTGGGCTTATTTCAAGTTGTTTTCATGCTTATTTATAAAGTGCCTAAAAAGCTGTTTTTGTGCTGAAAACTGTTCGTCCTGGTCAAGAGTCACTTGAAGGCATTTTCTATACTTTTTAGCTCTGTTTCTTTTTGTGAACTGGTTTGTTTATTTCGTTCAGTAGCTCAGTAATATCAGCAGGCCTGAAATTATTTTTTCTTTTTTGTTACGTAAATTGTACGTGGTTTGTAAAAATAAACTTGTTTTGCTTAAACCGAAATATTCAATATATATTTACAAGACCAACAACAACATGTATGTACACTGAAAATTTTTACACTAATACAATAAAAGTTGTTATTAAAAGTTATCCAAAAATAATTATTATTTATTACGTAACATAAACAAAGTTAATTCTTAAAATTTATGAAAATTTTTGTATGAAATAATACGTATGTATGTAAGTTTGTAGTATCGTTCAGCTGGTAAGACTTTAGTATTATCTTCAAGAATGAAAGGTTCACTGGTCAAAGTGAGACCTAAGACAGAAATACAAATGCTTAATAATATTGGCCCATTATCAGATATATAAAGATTTTGGAAAAATTACTGAAACTTAAATAAAACCAAGCCCTTGTATTGAATAAAGTAAGCTATAGACGCTTAATATGTACATACATACTATAAATTGAATCCCATAAATATTAACCACCTGTTTGAAAGCTACATACATAATTGGTTGGACATGTTTTAAGAAGGAGAGAGACTTTGCAAATCATGTGTGTGCCACATGATATATGTATGTACATATGTTTGTAGCACACACGAAAGTCATTACCTATGTACTTGCAGAACCATATTCTTATGTTGGGATAGTAGTTAAAGGTTTGGGAATGTATAAGAATGGGTTCATACAATATTCACTATGGAAACGTGTCCACCCGTGCGAATAAATAACAGTCGCAAATCTTATATACATATATACTAAAAATTTTATTTAATAAAAACCATATAAGAAATGAAATGCTAAAATTATTTGCAGTTATACAACAACAACAACAACAGTACGTTGCAACAGAGTCAGCTTTTTATATTGTTAAACATTTTTTTCAAATCTAATGACAAAAACACAAACAGAAAAATCTTATCAAACGAATGTCAACAACAAATTACAACTTTATCCAACCCTCAAACTACCCAAATTGAAATTCCTACAAAAAAAAACAAACCCTCCCAGCAGTTTTACACACAGGCATAAAAGGAACCCAACAACCCTGTTCAGTTGTTTTCATTATATTTCTAGCTCTCTCTAACCTTCAATATATTAACTCCATAGAATTTGTTTTGTTGTTGCTTGCCATGGTGTGTTTGCCATGCTTAACTACCTGTTAAAAAAAACAACCCTCTTTATTTTCCCCTCTTCAGTTTTATCAACAAAACACTGCTTATCACAATAATGCTTCAAATTTTGTTTTTGCCTTTTGTTGTTGCTGAAGCCGTTTGTCAACGTCATTATTTGGAGGAAAATGCCCCTCCCTTTGCTTATGCTGTCAAACTATTTTATACAGGCAAATATAGATTAGTTCTTTTTCTCTTTTTATCTCATCATATTTATTTTAGTGACAGAAAAATTAAAATTTGAAAATTTTGTTTTTGTTTCCTACATAATATTTGGTGGGTTGATTTATGGAATTAGGGGCTAAATATTTTATTATTATGATAAAAATATCATCAGGTAAAACCTTCTTAGTTGCTCTCTAACAAACTTCTTACTTATTTTAATTAGTTCGAAGCAATTAAGAATTGAGCTTGCAATTAAACAATGTGTAATATTATACCTACGAGTATATCCAAGAGTGCCACTCTGTTTAATGCAAGCATTTAGCTAATCAGGAGTGAGAAATGAGATCGATCCAGTAGTTGTCTTTCATTAAGTGCTTCCTATGTTTAAATTTAAATGTAACAAAGTGTGTGTGAGATATCATCGAAATTTTTTATTTGTTTTGAAGACCTATTGATGATATTATGTCTGAAATCGTTCAAATTTCCACCACGGCTGCTCTGGTTGGAGCGCATCTGAAATAACCTATACGCCATTACGCTGGCGCATATATCAGGGAGAATTTTACCGATGTCATGCGTTATGTAGGCTTTGAGGACAGCTGTGGTTGCGGGCTTATTCGCATACACCTTTATGGTATCCATTGTACGCTCTTGGATATCATGTGGATCGGTATCCTCTCAAATTCGTAAATTTTGTTTGTTCATCTAACCATTCTTCCAGAAATTTACCTCATCGCTAAAGATGATTTTTCGGGCGGTATGTTGAACGAGCAGAACACCCATTTTCATAAAGCAATTAATTGTATTATTTGTACGTGTTGTTAAATGCTATATCCGTCCATTTGGCATTTTGGCAAAACAGACTGAATAAATGACAAATAATTTGACAGATGTAACGTCAACAAGGTGGCCGTTGGTGGCTGTTGGAAGACCCTTTGTGGTACCAAAGTAAATATATACAGGGTGGCGCAGAATGACCTATATGGTTTAAATTCTTTATAACTATTTTAATTATTATTTTGTCTTTGTTTTTTTTTTGGCATTTTGTGAAGAAGACTTGGGGAATTAATTATGAATCATTACACGATCGAAACAGCACATACTGCAGGTGTATCAATGGCCTTGTTAAGGGACATATTCGGCAAACGCCGAAATTAACTGATTTTCGAAAAACAAACAGGTTTTATTTGAAACAAAAATTTAACAAAAAAAAAATTTATGTACATGCTTACTCCACATGTTAATAACAATAAACGCTCTTTATATTAACAAAACTATTTTTGAAGATACTACTCGGAGACGACCCCTACACATGCGGCGCATTGTGCTGGAACTAGAAGAAAGTGATAGTAAATAGGAGAAATGACACTGCTTTTTGCACGTTCTTTGTTTTAATAGGAGTATTGTGTCTCTGATGTCAAGGAGACATATTTAATTTTGAATTTTTAGTAGCTTATAGTTAGTTTTTAGTAGTATATTGGAGAATTAGAAATAAGTATATAAGTAGAAAGAAAAAACATTTTTTTTCATTTTAAATCTATTTAATTTTCATATTTTTATACAACAAAAATGTATATATCTGGGTGTAATAACAATAACAATAAAATATAACACGCAATTTTAATACATTTGGAGACCACACTGTTGCTATTGGAAAGAAAAATGTTACAAAATATACACGGTCTTCAAAACACTTCATTTAGAAGTGCAATAAACCAAAAAAAGGAATCAGCTGAGATGTTCACATTTTTGAAAATTATGAAAAAGGACTTCATATGCAAGTGGTACATAGTACAGCAAACTGCAAAACGCCAAAAGGTGACCCAAAGGCCAAAAAATGCAGCAACTGTGGCGAAAACCATACCGCAAATTATAGAGGGTGCAGAGTCTACTCTCTCGTTAGAAGCTCGTCAAACCAGATACGAAATGTTGCTTCCCGAACACAAGAACAGCTCGTTACCAATGATTACCCTCAGCTGCTGACATCAAATAATCAACAAATTTCATATGCGAACATTCTAAAAGCAAATTCAGCCACGCCTCTAACGCGCAGTGCCCTGAAGACAAACAATAACACCACAAACATCAGCTCCAAGCCTACAGTGCAGCCACAACCCATAAATTCCAGCCAAATGGAAGCCAAAATAGAAATGTTGGTGCAAAAAGTTCAAAATTTCGTTAATACCATGTTGCCAATGATGCAAACACTGATAAATATGCAAACTGCGCTTTTGCAGGCTGTAACAAAAAGTCCATGAACTGCCTAAGGTTATGTTTCTGGAACGCTAACGCATACGCCAACAAAAAAACGAACTTGAGCACTTCCTAGCGGATCAACAAATCGATGTTATGCTCATTGCCGAAACTCATTTAACACCTAGAAGTGTTTTTAAGGTAATAGGCTATACATTTTATGACGCCAAAGATCCCCGTGGTAGAGCATGTGGCGGCTCAGCTATATTAATAAAGAACAGAATAAAGCACTACTTAGTGGGTGCAGTCAGCAAAGACTATCTTCAAGCAACTTCGATCTGTCTTGAAGAATTTTTCAAAGGCTTAGTTATATCGTCAATTTACTCGCCTCCGCGGTTTTCAATTGCTGAGGATCAGTACTCTGAATTCTTTAAATCGTTGGGTAATAGTTTCCTAGCTGCTGGCGACTTTAATGCAAAGCACACGTATTGGGGATCACGCCTGATTACCCCAAAAGGTCGCGTTTTATACAACGTAGTTTCCAAAATGTGTTTGACGGTCGCCTCAAGCGGACAACCAACATATTGGCCAACTGATCGCAACAAAATACCTGATGTCATAGATTTCGCAATCACAAAGGGCATTGCAGCTAAATCCATTCTTGTTGAATCTTCTGTTGACTTATCATCAGATCATTCACCAACTATAATTACAATATCACTCTCACAAAACTCACACGCGACTGAGATAGCTGAAAAAATAAAAACATACACAAATTGGTTGAAATTTCGCAAATACCTTGCTACTCACTGCTGTCAAAACGTATTACTTCGTACACCAGACGATGTAGATGCATCTCTTACACAATTGGACGAAAGCCTCAAGCTGGCGGCACAGCACGCTATTATTAATTCACGCAATATTAGGCAAGACAAAGTTTGCTCCACAGACATCGAATTATTATTAACTGAAAAAAGAAGAGCTCGAAGAGAGTGGCAGCTTCATAGATCCCCTCAACTCAAAAGAAAACTAATAGAGTATACCAAAAAGCTAAGAGAGATGTTCCAATCCAAAAAACTGATTATTTAAATGAGTATCTTAAAGGTCTTGATGCAACACCGCAATCCGATCATTCACTATGGCGTGCTACCAGATATCTCAAAAGACCGGTTATTCGTAAACCTCCATTTCGAACCCCAACTGGGGATTGGGCAAGAAACGACACAGAAAAAGGCAAGTTGTTCGTTGAGCACTTAAAGAATGTTTTCACCCCCAATGCACCAAGCGACCCTGAAGAACTTCCATCGACAGTTACGAATGCAGCAGTTTCGATAAAGTTTAAATTGAAAGACGTCGAAGAAGCTATCGCCAACTTGAACCCTAAAAAATCTCCTGGCATCGATAAAATTAGCAACAAGATGCTATAAGAGATCCCAACTACAGTAGTTAAAAGAATTCTCCACATCTTCAACGCGATATTGTGCATTGAATACTTTCCATCTAAATGGAAGATATCACTAATAACTATGATACCTAAGCCAGGTAAAGACCACACCAGAGTTGAGTCCTACAGGCCAATTAGTCTTTTGCCAAATTTATCTAAGCTTTTTGAAAAATTATTAGCTATCAAGTTAAATAAAATCATTAGCGAAAAGCGCTGCATTCCAGACCATCAGTTTGGCTTTCGAAGTAAACACAGCACAACTGAGTGATTGGCTGTCATCACCGCAGCCGATTGAAGCTCGAGTTCCCCAAGGCAGCATATTAGGTCCATTGCTGTACTTGATATACACCGCAGATTTGCCAACAGTCGCTAACATCCATACCTCAACTTTTGCCGATGATACAGCTTTCTTAAGCATTCACGAAAGTGCTGACGAAGCATTTCGTCGCCTACAGCATCAAACTTAGCAGCTGGAAAGCTGGCTAAAAAAATGGCGAATCAAAGTTAATGAGAATACGTGCGTACATATAACCTTCACCCTGCGCAGAGACACATGTCCTCCTATTCTGATCAACAACCAGTTAATACCTCAACGTTTGGAGGTCAAGTATCTAGGAATGAACATTGATAGACGGCTAACATGGAAACAGCACATCGATGCAAAATTAACTCAAATGAAATTAAAAGCAACTCAACTAAATTGGCTTATTGGTCGAAATTCTGTGCTAAAACTGGACTGTAAGCTTTTGCTTTACAAAGCAATTTTAAAACCAATATGGAGCTATGGTATCCAGCTATGGGGCACTGCCTCAGCTTCCAATATAGAAAAAATTCAAAGGTGTCAAAACAAAATACTGAGAATGATAACAGATGCGCCGTTGTATATAAAAAATTCTAACATACACAAGGATTTAAATATTCCGACAGTCAAACAAGAGATAACAACATACGCAACGTCATACCTAACCAAACTCCAAGATCATCCAAATATACTAGCCCGAAATATTTTAAGCGAAAGAGGGTTCATTCGACTGAAAAGAAGGGATACTCTTTCCCTAGCCCGAACGTAGTAGACGCGGAAATAAAAGTATACGAGCAATAAATAATTTTGTACAGCTAGGCTGTACTTAATAATAATTAGCAATTAGTTCTTAAGATTTGAATACTTATTGTTAGTTCAATTGATTTTGAAGATTCAATAAATAATATATATTGTGTAAAAAAAAAAAAAAAAAATATGCATGTGGCGAGTTTTGGAACTCACATCCGTTATACGAATATCCATATAAATAAAACGGTATGTGCGCGAAGCATGTGTTACGCAGCACCCGGTATCATTATTATCATTATTTTTATATTATCTGTGTTTTATACATAGCTCAAATGTTAAATGGGATTAGCCTGGAATCATCACTGTATCATTTACATATTGGACACAACAGTATGTTCGTTTGTACTTTATCAGAGACCTTTAACTGAATGAATTATAGGTTACTCTATTAACTACGCCTACTTTTACGTAAAGTGCCCAACCCAATAATTGATTATCAAATAACTTCGTTATTTGTGAACAAATTTTCAAAATAGTTTTAGCATTTCTCAAAGTAATATAATTTTTTTTTAAAAATTGAGGGAGGCGAATGCAAAGAGGTCGCCCCAAAAATTGATTATCAAAAAACTTTGTCATTTAAAAATTTTGGTTGACATATGGGAAAGGTTCCGTAAAATTGTTATTTGGTTAAGGGGAGGGCTGTGTAAAGTGTTCGACCTTAAAAAGTAAATTCCAAATAACTTCGTCGTTTGTGGACCAATCTCCAATTTTGATATAAAGGGTGGTTAAATTTCAAGGGCCGATGTTGATTTTGAATAAAACACAAACTATTTAGGAAATTATTGTAATTTTATTTTATTATGATATATTGGTATTACTCAATTATGTATGGAACAAAATATCGGCCAAATGGGCTCCGCGACCACGGCAACAGTGGATGATCAATTTTCGAAGAAAATCATCTTCAGTGATGAGGCACATTTTCACCTCAGTGGATTCGTCAATAAACAGAATTGCCGCATTTGGGCGAATGAGAATCCAAGAGTGATTGTCGAAAAACCAATGCACCCACAAAGAGTGACTGTTTGGTGCGGTTTATGGGCTGGCGGCATCATCGGGCCGTATTTTTTCCAAAATGAGGCCGGTCAGGCAGTTACTGTGAATGGTGTTCGCTATCGTGAGATGATAACGAACTTTTTATGGCCCGAATTGCAAGATATGGATGTGGACGATATGTGGTTTCAGCAGGACGGTGCCACTTGCCACACAGCTAACGAAACAATGGCTCTTTTGCGCAACAAATTCAATGGCCGTGTTATCTCACGTAATGGCGATGTCAATTGGCCGCCAAGATCATGTGATTTGACACCGTTGGACTTTTTTCTTTGGGGTTATTTGAAAGAAAAGGTGTACGTCGATAAGCCAGCAACAATTCAAGAGCTAAAGGATGAGATAATTCGGCACATTAACGGCATAGAACCTCCATTATGCCTCAGGGTCATCGAAAATTTGGACCATCGGATGGAGGTGTGCCGCCGTGGTCGCGGCGTCCATTTGGCCGATATTTTGTTCCATACATAATTGAGTAATACCAATATATCATAATAAAATAAAATTACAATTTTAACAATCTATTTTTTTAAGCTTTAAGGTTTTTTCTCTTTTTATTTATTCTCGATATTTCGTTAACCTTCGGTTAACATCTTCAGGAAGTTTTTTATTTTAAATTTTTTTCTTTTTTGAAGTTTATATATATAAAAACTTTTCTAACATGATTTTATATATATAAACTTCAAAAAAGAAAAAAATTTAAAATAAAAAACTTCCTGAAGATGTTAACCGAAGGTTAACGAAATATCGAGAATAAATAAAAAGAGAAAAAACCTTAAAGCTTAAAAAAATAGATTGTTAAAATAATAAAAAAGGTTAAAAAAAAGTATTAAGAAAAAATAAAAATAAAATTACAATAATTTCCTAAATAGTTTGTGTTTTATTCAAAATCAACATCGGCCCTTGAAATTTAACCACCCTTTAGAAAAATTCCGCTAGCATTTCTTTTTAAATTGGGGCAAAGTACGAGTACCTGCCCACCCATCATGTGGACTCCTCTTTCCACTAAGAAGGGATATTCTAATGTTAGGGCGGTAAAAAAGGGTGAAATCGATAACTTATTATCTCAGAAACTAAGATAGAGAGAATAAAAATTATAAAAGCGTCTAAATGCTTTTGTACTTTGTCCATATAAGTAGTTTTAGTGGGTAAAACTCCAAAAATATTAATTTTGTTATCTCTTTTTGCAACCATATGTATCCGAAAGTATTGCACTAGAACAAAGCTTTTTTCTTGAGTTTTCTTACTTTTTAGAAATTCAAAAATATATGGAGTAAATTGTACTTTTATCGCATTTAAATGCGTGCGTATTTACTATTTCTATGCACCCTGTGATAAGGGTATCAAATTAAAGGATAAAATATCATGATATCTCTGCAAATACAGTAAGGTGGACTACTTTTTTTTACCCACTTCTATGATATGGGTATCGGAAGAAAAATGTTTTTGAAAAGAAAACCAAAAATGAAGTGAATTTAGAGTTGAGTAAGGTCATAATTAATCCTGAAGTATTTATGAAAAAATAATAAACTCAATATATATATCATTTCTAATGTTTAGAATTTTTGGTACGAAATAGGAAATTTAAAAAATATGGTTGGCGATATATGTACTCGTAGATACATATGTATACCGAACATACGTATGTATGTATTTGCCTCGACACAAAGTAGCCCATCCGCTGAACGGTAATTTGTTAAAAGTAATGAAAAATATATGATCAAGTAGTAGGTTGAAAGTAAACACTAGTTAATCAATATTTCCATCATTAAATTTATTTTATGTTGATTTGATCTTGCGTATAGATGTTGTACAAAAGAATAAGCGTAACTTTTCACAGAGAAATAATTGGACCATTTTATAAATTAAACAAAAGAACTGCAATATTATAAACCAAATTATAAGTATGTACATACATATGTATGCCTATTCAGAAAAATGGTTTCACTGACCCCAAATTGCTGAGCGAGGTAAGTATACTTTTAATGCAAGTGCTTATTTTGGTTCGTTGTTTAGGAGGAAAGTGGTACACTTTAAAACTATTACAGCAATAGAGCTTCAAAAGTATGCGTAGTTAATTTCATCAGTTAAGAAATGTTAAAGTTATTAAAGCTTGCCAAACCAATATCGGTACCTAACAACAACAAGTTTTTCAGCTGTTTTGTAATGTCTGTGTTTAAAACATAGTTAAAAGTAGATACATATAGAACTTTTTTATGATATACTAATTTTTGTTGTATAGACAAATATAGCAAGTGCCCTCTGCGTCTACAACTAATATATAATATCAACTATGTAACTATTCTTTCAATTATTCAACATTAGTTAAAATTCATTACGGTTATTATTTTTTTTTATCTTGGCCAAGCACTTAGGAGATGACCCCTACACATGCGGTGCATTGTGGTAGAAGTAGGAGAAATGATAGGAGGTGAAGCTTCACTATCTTACAACACTGTCTCTGATGTCAAGGAGACGTCTTAAATTTTGAAGCTTCGTTATAGTAGCCATTTTTAGTAATTATTTTACTTCGCCGGTGCTACACAATACCGACGAAGGAGGGCGTATCTATGTTTGTTATTTAGTGCTAATACCAAAATCTTTAGTAGACCTTTAACCAAATTTTTGAAAGAAGCTAAGAAATTTCACATGTTTATACAAGAACTCCCAAAAAATATTTCAGAATTACCAAATATAGAAACAAAATAAACCAATAGCTTCTTTAAAAATATGTTTGTTGGTAAGGGTGTCCCAACAAGAACGCAAGATTTAAATTTTAAATGCAGCAATTGAATTGTTTCTCTGGCTGTATGACATGTGGCGCCGTCTTGTTGAAACCACATGCCCTCCACATTTATTTCTTCAATTCTAGGCACGAAAAAACTGGCTATCATTTCACGATACCGAATACCATTGACTGTTTGCGCTTGACCTGCCTCATTTTCATAAAAAGAAGGTCCAATGACTCCTCCAGCCCAAAATCCACACCACACAGTGACACGTTGAGGATGCATTTGCTTCTCGTGAATCACTCGAGGATTTTCCTCACCCCAAATGTGACAATTCTGCCTATTGACGAAGCCATCAAGATGGAAATGGGCCTCGTCACTGAAGATGATTTTATCGGCAAAATCAGCATTTTCATGTTGTCTCTCCAATACCCAATTAACGAACTCCCTTCGCTCCATTTTTACTAACCTCGTACCTTCTACTAGCAAACAATAACAATTGTTTACATGGCAAACAATGACACTTCGAATGGCGCCAAATTTAAATCTGCGTTCTTGTTGGGAGACCCTTTATAAGGAACGAACATTACAACGAACATTTTTTAGTACATTTTAAACCTCTACCTTTCTGACAATGGTTTTTTTTCTCAAAAATAACCTTCAAAAGAGCAATGGATTAGTTGACATGTAATATGTCTATCATAAAATTTTACTATAATTCTCCGAACATACGCAAGTACAGCCGTTACATGTATATCTTTTTTTAATGCCCTCTACTAGAATCAATTAGCAGAACCTTATTAGTTTCAAGAAAGCTGAAGTAAACGCAAATCGACCATTTCATTAATTGTTGAAAAGCCCTACTCAAGGCTTCGCCAAATAATTAAAAATCGGCCAAATGGGCATCGTCACAATTGCTATACGGGCTCGTTTTGTGGCATTTTTCATCACTTCGGCGAGAACTTCGTGCGACAGATTCTCGCACTTGTATCGAATGTTGTCCTTGAGGGCTTCCAGGGTCTCGGGCTTCTTCACGTAAACACGGCACTTCAAAAAACCCCACAAAAAAGTCTGGAACAGTTAAATCGGACGATCTTGCGGGCCAGTGCAAATCGCCAAAACGAGAGATGAGGCGACAAGGGAACGCCGCCTTCAGAATATCGATTGTGGCACGCGCAGTGTGTGCCGTTGCTCCATTCTGTTGGAACCACATGTCCTCCAGTTCTAATTCGTTCAATTGCGGCAGAAAAAACTCGGTTAACATGCCCCTATCGCGCGCACCGTCCACTGTTGTCGTTTTAACAGCGGCGTCCTCGAAAACGGGGCTCCGGGGCCGGCCACTCTTGGCAGCGTTTCGTATGGTCCCATACTCTTCAAGGTTGGTGGCCAAACGGCGCAGTGTTTGCGCATTCGGTGTCGGACCACCGGGGTATCGTTACACAAAAAAATAGACACGATTATTCCGCGTTCTTGGGGAGTGAATCGCTCCATGGCTTGTTCACTTGTATTCTACATCTGTATAGTTCACAAATGTCAAAACAAATTTGACTTTGGCCGCCATTTGCAAATGATACTATATTTAATTAAAAATAGAAAGAATAAACTGCTTTAAACATCACGTGTCGAGTTCAATATTAGTGTTATTGCAATATCCCATCAGATATTATAATATTATTTTCTTAATATGCATATACTAATTAGATAACTATGATAACATGATATGAATTGTTATAATCGTACACATACATACCTACGTAACCAGCAAAAAAAAGATATACGAAGGAAATAATTAATGCATTGGTTCTATTGTAAATGAGATATTGCACTTAACTGAACTGAACAACGCATGATTTTAAAATAGGAATGTCATTAGCAAGCATGGGTTCATATTTAACAAAAACGTTATTTAAATGAGTACTTAGAACTAACGAATGTTCAATGATTGTGTTACGTTTTACCCCACACTTTCCATTGCGCCGATGCTCAAGAGAGCTATTCTACCGTCCATAAAGATTTTTTTCGCTCTCTCCTGTACACGGTCGAGTATCTTCAAAATAGTCTTTCAAGCACCGTCCCATACATGAGAGTTGTATAAATAGTAAAGTGATCAAATGGGGTGAAGTATGTCTTGCACCGTCTTAAAATGCCGAGGCACTTGAATGCTTCTTTTTATACATAAATTTCGAACATCACACATGAGAGGTGTCCGCTTATGAGAGGTACACATTTATTATTTAAATATTTTCTTTATGTTGTAATGCTAGACTAGTGATTTGTTGTCAAAAAATTTATTCAGAATACATTGCTTTAACTTAGATCGTTTAAATTTGAGCATTTGAGTTTCAAAATGATTTTAAATGTTTTTAAAAGTAAAATATTTTAAACCGGCAATCTGAAGTATTTAAGGAATCAAGTTCACGTGATTTGCATTTTTCTTTAATTGAGAAATCATTTTTTTTCTGTGCCATTTTGTGACTCTCAAGGTGACAACACGAGCTAAGCAAACAATTTCTTCAAATAAATAGCAATTTCTATGCAATCCCCAACACATGAGTATGTATATTCTTCTTAACACGGGAATCACAATTTTCAATGGCATTAACACAAATATGAATCAGAGTTGAAAAATTAAGAAATACTACTAGTGTTAGTGAGTTCAATCAAGGCGAATTAATTAAAATTAACGCTTCTGTCCGCTTATGAGAGGCTTTTTGTGCACAATTTTTTAAAATTTAGTGTCCGTGTCCGGTTAATAGAGTGTGTCCGCGTACGGTTATGAGAATACATTTTGTGTTGAAAAACTGATGAAAATATCGGTTCTACAACGTTCGTCCGGTTATGGGTGATGTCCGGCTATTGGAGGTGTCCGTTAGGAGAGGTTTCACTGTATATATGTATGTAGGCGACTTGTCATAACGCCATAGCTTTTACCATAACCATAGAAACTAATTCAATATTTGTTTTTTTTGCTGCATTTTTTGGAATTTTTTGGTTGCAATTTCAGTGTTTTACATATTTTACTTTATTTTTTTTAAAATAAAATTAATTATTTATTACACAAACAACAATTTACGGTTATGACACCACAAATAAGTGAAGCAAATACAGTTATGGTTATGGCTATTGCAAAATTGTAAGTCAGTCACGTCTCATTAAACCTTAATGCAGTTCTAACAATACCATTGACAAAGCGAGTTCGGAGACGGTTTAGCTGTTACATACATACTCGCAAGTATCTGCTGACCATAATACATCATCGTAAAGGCTTCCTATCTCCACTTTTCTTTTAATTTATTGTAGTCACTTTTTACTTTTCTGTTATTATTTCCTCTATATTTACAATAAATCTTAAAAAAATTCTTCATTCATTTTAAATTTGTTTGAATTCCATTTCCTTATTTAATAATTGACTTTAAAAGTTCCTCAAACAAAGTTATATTTCTCTTTATATTTAAGAAAGAAGTAAAAAAACTTTTCATTAATGATGATGAAAAAATTATGTTACTCATGGGTATTTCTTAACAAACTGCTAGAAAAGAATTAGAAAAAATAACTCAAAGTTGAATATTATAAAATACTTCATTAAAATTTCCCTCTTTGTAAAAGAAATAATGCAAAATCAACATGTATTTTTATCTCTATAACATTCATACAAAAAATTATTTTATATTAATGCATATGAAAAAGTTGAAAAAATTATAAAACCTCAAGAGGTTTTCTCTTAGAAGTGTAGAAAAATTACAGCAGTTTAAGGCGACTTCTATGCGTGAGCTATTTTTAAGAAATGAAAATGTTAGATTGGTGGCATAGAAAACTATCCTCCTTCTCGTTATTAAAGTAACGGCAGTACTAATTGTGGAATTGACATTAACTTCCGTAGTTGTGGGCGCATGGTCACCCAGCTGTGCCTTGGCGATCTCAAGAGTTGCAGCGATCGGTTCTATCTAGTCTGAGCCGTTCAAATGAAAGCAAATTTCCTGTATTTCCGTCAGTGTTATAGCGGCAGATCACAGAAGGTGTCAATATGAGTGTTTATTCGTTCGACCGGTATACACGTGTCTTTGGGGGCGGTGTTTGGTCTTGCCTTTTAATAAAAATAGTTCAAACAGAAATAAAATAAAAGGAAAATAAGTGGAAAAAATTTAAATAAAAGAACGGAATAAACTTGGAGAATTTTGATCAACTCATTTACATTATTGATAAATAAAAAGAACAATAAACTTGAATATAAGATATAAAATACGAAAAACAATAACAAATTAAATAAAAATAATTGGATCACAAGCACAAATTAATGAGACAGCAGCAACAATAAAACAACAAAAATAAATAAAAACACCGTTACCAGTGACGGAACGAAAATTAAATACACCAGTGCTGACACTACCAACCAGTGCTGTCACTTCGGGTCACGGTGACCGGATGAGGTCTTTCATGGCCTTTTTTCGTGGCATTGTGCTAATTCCCTTTACCATACCCGACTAAATCTTTTGCATTGTTGGTGCCATTGTGTTGGTTACTGCTAGACTGTTTGGTGATGAAGGAGTAACACTGATCACCGGCAGTCGTTCAAGCAGCGATTAGCTCAGTGGCAACTACAATACAAAAGATAGACATTTCATTTGGGTTTTCTCGCGTTAATCATGACAGGCCGATTTAGAATTGACTTCTGCAACATACGTGGTCTAAGGGCAAATTTCTTCTCTGTCTATGCTCACGTTTGTCTCCATCGGCCGGATGTTTTCGCCTTAAGTGAAACCCAGGTGTCTGAGGATGCTGACCCACAGGATTTTCACATACCTGGGTATCACCTCCTATCTCTTTTCTATCTACACAGGGGCCTTGCAATTTATATACGCAATGAAGTTGTGTACCAGTGCCAGCAATCTTTAGACACGCATGATCCCGAATTTAGCTGGCTTTGGGTTAAATTCAAAATCAGGGCACATCTTCTGCATTTCGGGTTTCTTCAGAAGCCCAAACACGAAAAGGGAGAAGACTATACAGAACTTCGATGCCCTTTCCGACAATATATCGGGGATCCTCGAAAATTACCCGAACAGTGAAATCGTTATTGCTGGTGATTTCAATGTTCATAATTTATCGTGGCTCCGCCATTCGAGCAATACAACTCCAGAAGGCCAATATGCTGAGCTATTCGCAGCGCACAATCACATTGCGCAATTAGTGAATGAACCAACACATATTTCATGTGTTGACGGGCACCAACACAACACCCTCGACCTATTTCTCACTTCACACCCTGAAAAGTATGAAATGAACATTAGCGCACCTCTCGGTAATTCCGATCATTGCACCATTTCTGCCTCCTTTTCGTTTGCGGAACTTCGAGGCGTTTCACCGCCAGCTACGAAACGTTCGAAATATATTTACGAAAAGGCACGTTGGGCAGAGCTCAACGATTTCTTTCGGCATTTCAATTGGAGGCTCTGCTTCCTAGACACTGATGTCAATGCCATGGCTAAAATGGTCCAAAACATAATATTGCTTGGTATGAAAACGTTCATACCATCGAAGCAAATTTCGATTAGGCCTAGACCAAAGTCTTTGTTTAATCAGACGTGCAGACTTGCAGTCAGATCCAGAGAGGAAGCATTTAGTGTCTGGCGGAATGATAAAAACGCAGATACTGATATGATGCGCAAAAGGCCGAGATCTTCGTGTGCCAAAGTGCTAAGACGTGCAAAAACTTTGTACGAGCAGAGTCTTCGCGCTAAAGTTCTTACTGCCCCCACGGGGAAGTAAAAGCTTTTGGTCATTCGTTAAAAGAGTTAAGGGAAATGCTAGTTCTTCTATTCCGTCTCTTTTAAAGGCTGATCAAATATTCACTGACCCGGTTGAAAAGGTTAACCTCCTTGCTGAAATGTTTGCAGGCAATTCTCACCTGCCGGAAAGCAATCAACCACTGCCCGCATCCGAGCGTGTATCCGTAACTATGCCAAAGATATACTTTCGGGCTCGTGCAGTTAAAAGGGTTTTATCGGACCTCAACATAAATAAGTCTCCTGGCCCGGATGGAATTCCGGCACTGGTCTTGAAGCAGTGCTCTTCGACGTTATCGCGTCCTCTGGCAATCCTTTTCAGCACCCTATATCATGCAGGCGAATTTCCATCGTGCCGGAAAGTTGCAAATGTTACGCCGATTCCCAAGAAGGGAAGGGCAAGCAACCCTGAAAATTATCGCCCAATCGCAATATGCTCTACCATTTCTAAAGTAATGGAGAGTATGCTAAATTTCCATCTTATGAAATATCTGGAGTCCAATAGCTTACTTAACGACCGGCAATATGGCTTCCGTGGAAGACGTTCCACGGGTGATTTATTAGCCTTCCTCTTGGAAAAATGGTGTCGATCCATCCACCATTTTGGCGAAAGTAAGGTAGTGGCTCTAGATATTTCAAAAACATTTGACCGAGTGTGGCATGGAGCACTCTTGTCCAAACTTATTGCTTTTGGTGTCGGCGATATCTTCTCTCGATTTATATCGAGCATTCTCAGGGATCGAGCTATAAGAGTTGTTATAGACGGGATCTCATCTAACGAGTTCAAGATCAATTCAGGGGTACCACAAGGCTCCATTCTTTCTCCTACCCTATTTCTTATTTTTCTTAATGACCTCCTATGTCATACCTCAAACCCTATCCACTCTTTCGCAGATGACAGCAGTATCTGCCATTCATATTCATTTGATCGTAGGCCGACATCAACTATGATCGCGGCGACGCGGCAGAATATGAATGATTCGCTAACAGGTGACCTCACGAGAGTATTGGAATGGGTTCATGCGAACAGGGTCGATTTCAATTCCCAAAAGACCCAATACTGCATGCTAACACACATTTTTCAGGTCTCAAAGGAAGCATTCAAGTGCCTAGGCTTTTTAAGGCGGTGTAAGACATACTTCACCCCATCTGATCTCCTCACTATTTATACCGCCTACATCCGACCGAAAATGGAATACAACTCTCATGTGTGGGCCGGTGCTTCAAAGACTATTTTGAAGTCACTCGACCGTGTACAAGAAAGGGCGAAGAAACTCATAGGAGACAGTAGGGTAGCCAACTCTATTGACTCTCTTGAGCATCGTCGGCACGTGGGGTGCGTTTCGTTGTTCTATCGTTACTATAATGGGAGGTGTTCTAATGAAATCAGGGAACTTGTTCCCGAAACCCGGGTATTCGCGCGCACGACGCGATCATCATTAAGAGCGCATTCATTTGTGGTCGATTTGACGGCGACTCGCACTACGCATTACAGGGAAAATTCGTTTTTTGGCCGAACGGCACGAATGTGGAATAGACCGCAGAGGTGTTTCCTGTCACTTTTAGCTTGGGAAGATTTAAATCAAATGTCAATAAACACTACTCCCTCTATCCTCCTTCCCATAACCTAATTTCCTAGTTCCAGCACAATGCGTCGCATGTGTAGGGGTCATCCCCTGAGTGCCGGTCCAAGACAAAATAAAAAAAATATACCCATTCTGTATAGCAGTTCGCATCGGACAAGTTCCGTTCCCATCAACAGACGCATGTCCCCGAAAACATCTTATATGCATCCACACACATTAAGCAATAGATATACAGAAAATTGCTTTACAAAAAAAAAGCTTTCAAGTTACGAAGTTTGGTGGAATTTCCACTTCGTATACAGTAAAATCTCGAAAAAGTTTACTCGCGTAAAAGTTAATTGCTCGGGTAAGTTAACCGAATTTCAGCGTCCACGTGCGGTGCTAAAAAGTTATGTTTTCAGTTAACTTATCTGAGGTGTAGTTATAAAAGCGTGGAAAAAAGTGACGTAATGATAAATTCGATAATGAAGACTACATTTGCGTTGACTAAATTTTTTAAATCAAATAGACGATAAACTTCGAGAATTTCTGTTGTTGATGTCAAAGGTGGGGTATAATATTGACTTCAGCATTAATGAAATCGACAATTGCAACAGTGATGCAATTTTCGAATATAACAATGTTTTAGAAGTTTCCGAAAATGAAAACGACGGCTCAATTATAGAGGAAGAAGTTCAACAATCTGAAGTGAGTTTTTAGAAAACAGTTTAAAGCAGCAATACCATAATAAAATGGTTCGTAAACAATAAATAAATAAATACAAATCAGGTATCAGACCGCGTTAATATGCGCACGGAAATGTTCAAGATCTATTACACAAAGTAGAAAGAAAACAATCAAGCCTTGACAGCTTCTTGAACCACTCGGTGCAAATTAATGATAAAAAAGTTAATAAATAAAAAAATTTAATTATATTCAACAAAAAAGATGTTTATTATTTTATATATTTCTTTTTTCAATTAACAAAAAGCTTAGTTCGAAAAAGTTAATCGCCCTTGGCACCTTTAAGTTAATTTTTTTTAAGATTCTACTACTGTATCCAAGAATTAACATTAAATAATTAACTTTTAAACGGTTGCTGCAACTGATAAATATTGTATATGAAATGGGAGAGAATTATTATAAGCCTCAGTTTCATGTTGCAGCTTTTTTGTAAGTACTTTAGAATTTGAACCTTAAATTAAAGAAATAAAAACGTTTGTACGTCTTTGTCACTTTTATGTTCTTAAATCGCAGCATGCATATAGAACGAGTATACTATTATTTGTATACTATTTATTGGAGCATATTTTCGCTGCAATATTCAAAAGATAAAGATCATATTCGTATTCGGAACTTGTTACATATCCACTGATAAACTACATAAGATTGCTGATATTCTTCTGTAGTGGGTATAAGAAGAATTATAAATAAATAACTGACGATGATGCTGCTAACGTATATGTACGTAGTTTGATAAGTGTGTGACTGTATGTGAGTATGGTTCCCTTCTACTCATTGCATGCAAAATGTTTGTTGGAATTGCTTAAAAAATATTAAAAAACCCAGCAAAATTTTAAATTTTTTTTTTATTTTTTATCTTGAACCAGTGCTTAGGGGAAATCCCCTACATATGCAATGCCTTGCACTGAAATTAGATAGAGATAGGTAGAGTGAATAGAATAGAGAGGTGGTGAAAAAGATAGGAAGAATTGGTTAGCCCACTGACCATAATAAGTTTCTTCGTGCTGTCCTTAATGCGGTCGAGTCAAAATAGACTTGGAAATTGTATTCCATTTTCGGGCTGATGAAAATGGTATAAATAAAGTTAAATTGTTTGCTGGCTTGTGAAACCATGCCACCCATCATAAGAATATTAAGGAATGATTATTATTTGGTTATGTTACATTTTTATTTTATTATGAATTAAAAAAAATCCAGTAAAAAGAATGATAAAACAGCGAGGAAGGAAAGCAAGCAAATGAATACGCTCTGAAAAATTTACATCTAAACAAAAAATTAAACTGAATACTGTAGCATTTCCACTTCACATGCACACGGTATGAATATCCAAAGGATTTCGTTATTCACTCTTTCCATTGCACATATTTTATATACATACATACCTACTCGTATGCATGTATTTATTAAAAAATATATAAAACTTTTTTTTTCTCTTTTCTTCTATATGGGTTGATTTCAATAAAAACTCCGTCGATTGAAAGATGGAAGTGATTATTATGAATTTTTTTGCAAATTTTCTTGTTGGTGTTTTTCCTTCTTTTTTAAATAGAAATTTCATTTTGAATTCTTTTGAGATTTATTTAATATATTATTTTTTCTTTGTGAAATATTAATATTGCAATATCTGTGTTTTTGCTTTTGTATAAAATATATTCAGCACTTATGAATGGCATGTTTCCTCCTTTAATTTTAATTCTCTCGTACGAAGTAAAAATTTCTGAAAAGTTTTTCGAAAACTATTTTGTTGTTCAAATCTTTGGTTAAAATATGGCTGGTTTAAAGTTATACATATATTTCATAGAAAAAAAATAAAATATTCCTTCTCATATATTTATGTACGAGTAATAGGGGAGTATAGAAGCAGACCAGCACTTTTCAAAGTGTTCGGGGACTTACTGAACAATATGTGTCGTTCTCCAGTACAATTTTTGGTTGAGTTTCACAGAAAATTGCAGTACATCTCAGTCTTGCATATTTATCTAATGCCTCGTTCGACGACATGTGGCTTAACCCTCATTAGTATAAACTCATTTACAGGGTGCCTGCACTCAATATAAAATCAATCCATCCGTACTTACAACAAAGCGGTTTGAAAAGTTTAGTAAGTATGGATTTTTATAAATCAAATACAGAATACTTTAAATTGGTATGGAGTCTTCAAACGCTAAATGCTTACTTTTAGTCATATTTAATAACAAATCCGAACTTGAAAAAAGCCGAAAACGAGATTCATTTAAGAAAAACCGAGATCGACTCAAGTCTAAAACGTGCTTAATTCAAGACTAGTGAATTGCGTTGAAAAACTTAATTTAATTTTTTTAAAAATATGTACTTACTTGTTATATATGCACATCAGTAGACCAATTTTCAAACAGCTATAAAATCTTTCATGTTTATATAAAAGCTCTTAAAAAATCTTTGAGAATTACAAAACTGCATAATAGAATTCCGTAGTTAACTTAAGATTTTTGCTAGATTTAAAATTTTTTTACTCATTTCAAGAATTACCAGGATTGCCTCTCTCAAGTAATCTCTTTTTCGGCTTGTTTTAATTACATATATGTACATACTTGAATTTTTAAATATGACTCCTACTAATATTAAGTATAAAAATTTAGTACCAGCTTTTCCTTTATGTGTAATAATATACTGTGAAGTATATGTTCGCTCGCTGCATGTGTTTAAGTCACCGATTGATTATCGAGGTCGTCGAGAACCCCCCATCAAAAGCTTATCGAAATACAATACAAGGTATTCCATTCGTTTGTCTCCCTTATAAAATAAAAATTAATTTTATTTACTAATATATTTGAAAAGTAAAATGAAATACTGCTATTAATTTGTTCGTCGTCGGAGTATGCGTATGAAATAGAAATAAATCTATCGCAGAGTTCGTCACGCACAAAGTGTTTTATTTCTGATGGCGAAAGTTGGTAAGGAAAAATTGGTCGTTAGTCTCTCTTGTGTTCACAGCATAACTGAAAAGTTTGAAGGTGAACTTTGCGACGTTTTCAACAACGGATTCGATATGTACGTACATATATGAATATATTTGTATGAAATTGATTACCCGTGGAGAATTTTTCTTTCACTTTTGACGTGGGAAAATTTAAAATGGAATGTCTATAAACACTATTCCCTCTAGCGTCTCTCCCAAAAACTTATTTTCTAGTGACAGCACAATGCATCGCATGTGTAGGTGTCATCACCTGAGTGCCGGTCCAAGAAAAAAATATATGCACAAACATAGAAATTTATTGTATCTGAAGTATAAAAGTATCTGAAGTATAACATATGAATTATTAATAAAAAAATTAATTAAAAGCAGCGTAATACTTCCAATTTGTATTTTTATAAAAAAATACAAATAAATTAAATATACAAATTATTAAACTATTCGAAAACCGGTTCCATACAAATGTCGAATAACTGTACACCCTAATATATACTTATAAAGTAAAATTCTTTTATACTTCAATGAAATAAAATGTGGACAAATAATAACCAATGCGGAGTTTCGGTGACCTCCCTCCGAAAAAATTAAGCCTTGTAAGTTGTCTAGTTGTGTAAGTTGCAATTAATTTAGGTTAAACTTTTGCTTTGTTCCTTTAAATGTTCCTTCATGTGCTTTCTTTCCCAGCAAAGAAAAAAGTGATTGCGTTTTCTAAATTACTGGTATTTTTATAACTTATTAAGCAATTCTTTATTTGAATTCATTTTTACATCCATCATAAAAGTTAACAAGATTATTACTTTTAATTTCATGGAAAACTCATTCAAGTCTGCAGACTAATTTATATGAACAACTGCGCGTTATAGTTAAATTTTTCTGTTTCTGTTGTGTTCATGATGAGCTATTTTGTTAAATGTGAGCACGTGCTTGTTAATGTGTTAAAATCATGCGTTCTGCAGCCAAGTTGAAGCAGTTCATCTGCAATAGAACCCATGCATTGACTGTTGCTTCTGCGTGTCTTTTTTCCTGAGTTATTGATTTTTATAAGAATGTCTTTCATCTTAAAAAACAAGCACGCATGTTTGAAGATATTTTAATTTCAAATTATGTATATTTCCAATTAGTAATTGAGGGTGGCGATGGCACGATGGATGGTAGTCTGCACGTTGACTACACAACCAACTGGTTCAACCCCAGTTTCAGACAAAAAAATTTTTAAATAAAAATAAACATCTCGCATTTTTCTGATGTGCATTAGTGTGTTTTTGTGTGTCAGTTGTTGTCGGAAGGTTTCAGTGGCGAAGGCATAGTCACTGGTCACTGAACAATACCGGCTTCAGCTGATAGCAATCCACAATCACATCAGAACGCCCTCCTTCGTCGGTATTGTGTAGCACCGGCGAAGTAAAATAATAATAGCTACTAAACCGAAGCTTTCAGCACTGCTACGAGTATAAAAACAAAAGAACGTGCGAAAGCAGAGCTGCAAATATTTAATTAAGCTTCACCTCCTGTCGTTTCTTCTACTATCCCTTTCCTATAGTTCCCAGCACAATGCTTCGCATGTGTAGGAGTCATCTCCTGAGTGCTGGTCCTAGATAAAAAAAAAAAAAAAAAAAAAAAACCGTACAAACAATTTTCGCTGGAAAAGTACTTAAAAATTAGAAAGCTGAGCGAGCGGCTTGCCAATGTTAACATTTTTAGACTGTAAAATGTTTTGCTAATATTTTTATTTGAAAAACTACTGCGATTTTTATGCCTTTTTCTATGTATTTCATTGTATAAAACAATATTGTTGTACATATTTGTAATAATAGTTTAATTTGTATAGTTTAAGCTTAAGTATTATTCAGTATATACTTACATTTATGTATTTATTAAATTTGAATAGTAATAATAATAATAAAACATTGTTTATTTATATATTTAGTACTAGCGAGTTCATATTAGCATACATAGTTATGTAAGAGAGTGATACCAATTGTTTTATTTTGTAAATTTTTTACCATTTCTAATTTTATTTAATTTTTTATGAGGGAAAAGTTTCGAACAATGCACATATATTCCTCCATACTTGGAGCTTAATGTATAGTCAAACACATCACAGACTTCATTATAACTGCTGCCTTTTGAGAAGATACTGTTAGGTTTTGTTACCAAAAATGTCTGATATAACTAACCATAACATTTATATTCCTTAATACGTATACATAGTCAGCGGAAATGTATAACCATTAAGTTTAACAAAAGACAACAAAACATTCGATTCAATTCAATTTTACCAAGTGCATATTTTGAATTTTTACTAACACGATATACTAATGGAATATTATTGTATGAGGAATTATTAGTATGAAATGTTTGCAACTTTCTTTGATCTTCTGTATTGGATTTATTGTTTAATTTTACAATAGATTTTAAATACATCACACTATTTTCAAAATCAAAAGCTGGAAACTAGGAAATCGGTAGCAATTGCTACCAACACTAGATTATATATACATATATAGTTTACGCAAGACAGCAGAAAGCATAGCTTGCCTTAGTAATGTATCGCATATCAGAAAAAAACGCGATGTACTTTGCTTCTTGAATAATAAATACAAAATCAAGTTATTGCATATTAAACTGCTATTAGATTTGCAAAAAAGCATTTTAATTAAAATAAAAATAATTTTCTGTAATTGATGTACAAAGTGTGTTTGGAAAACGAAGCTTTGTGCTAAAAAGGTGGTACAATTTACAATAATTTTACAAATTCAAAACTCTTTTTAAAGTAAATTCTTTGTAAATCTTCATTGAAATAATTATACAACAATTTTAATAATGATTTCCTTTTAATTTTCAACATTCATTATTTATTCGCCACCGAAACATCAATACAAAAATAAAGCTCATATCCTTAAAAAAAAAAGGAGAATGTTACACACACTTGGAAAAAATTTATGGGGGCCACTAGAGAACGCGAGTGTCTGTGAGATGCTTACACATACCAACAAAACCAAACAAAGTCCTTCTTTCTTCGTAAGTACTTTTTATGGCAGTTTAGGAAATGATGGGGTAAATAATGCCGGAATACATTATTAAGCGGAATAATTTACACTCAACTACCTCTTACCCGTTTTTCTTTATTTATTGGTGGGAACCGTATGAAAAAATCTCTACACAAATGAATTTTTGCACTTTTTTATTTTGTCTACCAATAAAAATGCGTTACTTATGATTTTTTTTCTATTTCTTTTTCCAATTTGTGTGTTTTTTGCCTTCTTCTTATTTTTGCTCTGCAAATTTATGTACTTGATGACAATAAATGGGTTGCAATAAGATGTTTTTTTTCCCTTTAAAGTTAGTGGAAGTCATAATCATCATTCTACCATAAAACTCAATAGAAATTGCTGTTGCGCTTGTAATGAGGCACGACTGGTGGGAGAAGAAAATGAAAAATGGAGAAAAAATGAAAAATTGCTGATGATAAATGTTTGTATTGATGATGATAATGATGGCTGTCAAGTGGATTTATTTTGTATGCATTTCTTTTTGCTTCATATTTCACTGCACTCTACGAAAGTAGATTTTGCTCTAGGAAACGTTTAACGATGACATTATGTAGAACCAGCCTTTTTTCCTTCGAAAGTTTGTCATTTCTCAATACGAGACTCTTTGCAAATGAATGTCGAATCTATAAAATAAAAACAAAAACTTTTGTAAAAAACTTCCATCTTGTAAAAAAGTCCATTTATGCATGTAAATTGTAGTTCATAGAGTACTATGACTAGCTTCAGACTGGCCCAAATGTATAGAGAGAACATGGATTATTTAACGTTGTGATATCGTAGGGGTGGACCATATATGTTTCCCTACTTGTCCTTTTCAGAACTTTTTTGTTTCCTTGAAGAATATACATATGTATGTATATTCATGTACATTCATAGTATGTATATACATATGTACATATATGTATATAGGAAGTGATTGATGAATAGCTAGCTCAGACAGACACAGTAACAATCGATTAGCGTCAAGTGTGGAAAGAAACGAACACGCAAGTTGAAATAAAACTGAAAAATCGCTAATCCAGCAATCAATTAAATTAAACTTAAAATTAGTGCAATAGTTGTGTTTAATAATTTAATTGATAAATAGATAAAAATAAAATTCTAGAATTATTAAAAACTTAACTTAATGCTGGGAAACTTCGAAAACTCTTCAGCTGAAGTTGGGGGGTTCAAAAACCTATATTGCAAACCAATGCAAAACATTATTTACATAAATGATAAAAAAAACATTTCGAAACGCTCAAGTAAAAAACATAAATGTTATAAATTAATAAAATCGTCGCAAATACTTACATAAGTTGGTATTCAAAAGCACTGAAAAAAATGGGCAAATGTATAGAATTTAGAAGAACTTTAAAATTATTGAGCAATCACGCTACAAGTCAGAGAAGAATTATGTATGTATATTCAAAAAAAATTAAGGAAAATCGCTTGAATTAAAAATTCCTAAATGATGGCAGAAAAACCAATGAGGAAATGTATTTAAAAATTTAATTTAAAACTGATAGATAATCGCCTAAAACAACTTAAATTAAATGGATGAAATTCAAAAGTAGCCAACAAAAAAACACATGCAAAAAATAGGTATTGCATAGGTTCTATTGCAAGTGAACTGGTTCAACTTAGTTATGATTTTAACACAGGGGTATCATGCGTCATATCAAGAAGAATATTCCATTATTGGGGAACATTTCAGCATGGGTTTGCGGAGTTCATTTATTTATGTTGTCTTAAGTAAATCATTACTGAGTTCCTGAAACAGATTTAAAAAGTTATTTAAATTATAATTGTAACTGCGTACTGTTCATATGAATTAATCGAATGCGTTTTACACGAGTCAAAAACTTATAATCTTACTTATAATCTTGTTAACATTAAAAATGGCCTTAAAACAAATTCAGATAAAGAAGTACTTAAAAAAATCATGAAGATACCAATTCATTGTGAACGCATTCATTTCTTTGTTGAAAGAAAAGGAAAAGGTAATTGGCTAATTAGCGAGAAATCGTTTAAATAACAAAATTCGTAAATATTGCAATTAATGATTATTATAAAATTATAAGGCAAACCGATGAAAAATTAATTAAAACTTCTTTTTATTTAATACAACTTTTTCATTTAAGTTTTACTTTCTTTTTGTATACAGCATTTTGCGATTCGTATAAACCTTTTATCGATGGTTCACTATTATAAATCAGGATATTAACATTTCATTAATGAGAACGATTATAACGATGATTTTATTCGTTTACAATGATTACACTTGATGAGTTCATATTGATGACACTGTGTTGAAGAAGTGTTTATGAAACAAAGCACAGGGTGGTTTGTTGGTTGCCTTTATGATGAATCAATCGTGATGATGGATGAAAACAATATTTGACTGGCTGTTACAGATTTTAAATATACTGAGTCTTAGATACAGTTTATTCCATTTCAATTTATTTCCGTGCTTTTGGACTTGTTATTAAAAAAAAATATTTTTCTATTATTATTTTATTTCAATCGAAGTCATAGTGGAAGATTTGCTGATGACTACTTCACTTAATGCAAATTTTCTGAATTGAATTCTGCTACTGCCAGAATATTGACTGCAAAATTTGAAAGAAAAATAAATATGAAGAATAAAAATTCGTTTTTGCCTCAATGCATCTGTGCAGTATTCTACTCTCCTACCTTAACATGTCTTATTACTCAAGGGGTTCGAAATAAAAATTAAAATAAAAGGAATAAAGAAATAAAATCAGAAAAGTTGCATTTTAAGCTCCACTAGATTTGGTATAATGAATCAGTTAACAAGTGTAGTACATATACATAGTTGTGTTGCGAAAATAAGAAAATATATTTTAACACTGAACTAAAAAAGCTGTTTAAAAATATTTAGAAGCATTTAGTTTCTCAAGAAAGTCCCCACTTGGGGATCCAATTTTACTATGGTCCCATTGTGAAATCTGTTGTGCAAAAACTTTTTCGTGTTGTAGGGATACAAACCATAATATCTGCTAGGAATCTGCTTCATAAAGCCACATTTTTAATTCGAGTCTAATCTGTATGTTTCGGTCTAATCGTTTGCGTTTGACAAAATAACTTATTTCAATCCTTTTTACTTTTCTTTAAATGCATGCACAAAATGTTGTTTTGCGCAATTTAAAATTATTCTTGCTCTGTTGAAAAATATTGAAAGCTGACTTTTTAATTTTTTTTTTTGTCAAAAGTCCACAGAATTAATTTTCGAATAATTTACCATATTCTTAAGATTCTTTCAAGGCCCTTTCAATGGGCCTATGTATTTTCTCTCCGTGTAATATTTCATATGAATATTATGCAATTTCATTCGTTAGTTTGGTTTGGGGTAGTTGGCAGTTTGATTTTTGCTGTTTGTTAAAGATTCATTAGTAAAGAGTATGGGGCGGTAAAGGGTTTCCATAAGTTGAAGGATAATTTTGTTCGGATTTAAGTACGCATTATGCAAATCTCATTTTATATATATTTCGCGTCAAACTTGCAGTTGCAACTTCAGTTCGGTTTAATGATTTTAGTTCGTTAAAGTGCTATTTTATGCAAATCGTGCGTATGCTGAGTTTTATTATTAAAATTCTTAATTATTTTTTATATTTACTTTATTTATAACACATGAAATCATTTCATTTATGGCAATCACACTTCATTAAACTCTTACATTGCAGATAGGTTTGAAAGAAAAGAGAAAAAACGCCAAAGCAGAGGAAAATTTTGAGGCAAGATATGTGCTGAAAAAACAAATGCTTAATGCCAAGAAATGGACGATCATTTACTACAAACTTGGAATATTTGAATGATTGAACGAATTTCATCATGATTGAAACGAATTGATTCGATTCGCAATAGAATTTTTAACTTCCTGTAAAAGGAAGTTACTTATTTTACTGCAATTTTCGAAAATCGAGTTTTCATTAAACTTCGATGTTTTGAGGTCTTGGGAGTCCATTCGAAATAAATTTGTAACTACTAGACCGATCAAGTACAAAATCTAATCAGCTCTTAAACTGTGAAAGACGCGTCGACTACTCGCAATTTGCTTAAAATCGTGTGACGGATATCGTTGATGGAACATTTCGAAAACATATTTTTTTATAATAACTTCAACTCGTGATAAGATATTCAGCGATTTTTATAGACTTAATAAATGTATCAAATACTGCATATAAGATAAAAATCTGTAAAGTAATTCAAAAAATATTGATGTAGAAAATTGTCGAAACATTTTTTTGTTTTTATTTACTCATGTCAAATTACTTTTCATTTTCTGTCAAATCGATTTTTCTGAACTTAAAAATATTGTTGCAAATTTATTTTGAATGAGTTAAATTCAGCGGGAAGTTTAAGAGATAGCCTGCAGTCTACTGAGTCCCATATTTATTTTTTTTAAATCTTACTTAAATCAAAAGAGTAACTTAATTAAAAATTATTAATTGTAATTAATATTTCTCAATACAAATAATTATGTTAATTTATTCAAACATACTTTTGTAAAAATTGGAAAATAGAGTTTAAAAAATATATACATTATTTATAATTAAATATCAATACTTTGATTATTATATATAATAAACTACCCATTTATGTTTAACTAATCTTCAACTACGCTACATTCTATGTACTTCAATAAATAAATATTTTCTGCACAAGTATTTTTCTTCAACTTCCGACACACCAATATTTTTTCTCTATAAAAAAAATCAACTGCAAATCAAGATAAAGTGTAAAATTTGTTCAAATATTGACACAACGGAAATTGTTAACTTGCCTGTTAAACCATATGAAGGAAGAAAACGAATGCGTTAGAAATAATTTCAAATTCATAACAATCATGCAACGAGTCAACAACATTAACATGTTTATTTGACAAACTAAAATGCAATTTCATACAACAATTGGAGAATTTCTATTGACATGTTTAACAAGTGCAATGGAAATATTATATTTTGAGTGCAGCAAAGATTTGATTTAATATTGCAAGAAAATAAATAAAATGAGAAATTTAAAGAAGTTCACATATGGCAAATATTTGGCCAAAAAAACGTAACCACTGTTTTCGCCAACTACTTAGTTAATATTTCATGCGATATGAAAGTTAAAATGAATTTAAGTTATAATTAATTGAAAACCGATGGTGTTTGAGTTAAGATAAAGACCTGTTTCAAATCTAAAGTATTTTAGCTCAACCTCAGTACAACGAACTAAAATTCAAATCAATTTAGTCAGAGATCGCCTCATATTATATTTATTTTAATATGATCTGAAGAAAATGTTTTGTCGACGAAAAGCCCGTATAAGAGAAATTTCGACGAAAGAAAATAGCAAATAAAATTAGGGTTTACTTTTGAGCTTTAAATTATGTGTCTACCCTGCTTAACAAATTAAAAAAAAGTTATGTAAGAGTTGAGCCCTACTTCATTGGTGCCTGCTCCTTTTCAAAAAGAAAGTAACATCTCCTTATTGTTGGTAGGTCTCTTAATTGCCCCTATGATTTTTATTTGTTTGCTCAAGCTGGTATTTCTGTTGTATTTCGATGTAAAATTTGTAAGATATACAATTCAGTGCTGAATAGTTTAAATTACTATAAGTAATTAAAACAGAACATAAACATTATTATTTTTTTTCTGGGGAGATATCTCCTACGTATGCAATGCATGTACCGGAAGTAAGGAAAGTGATATTAGATATGACAATTGGAGGAAAGATTCATTATTTTTACAACTCTGCTATTACAAGATTTTTGTTTTTATAGCAGTATTGCAGCGTCTCTGGTGTTAAGGAGACGCATTCATATTTAGAAGCTGTTTGGTAGCCATTTCCATTAATTATTTTACTTTGATGATGATGGTACACAATACCGATGAAGGAGAGCGCTCTGATGTGCTTATGACTTGCTATCAGCTGAAGTCGGTACTGTTCAGTGACCAGTGAATATGCCTTAGCTACGGAAACTTTCCGACAATAACTGAGACAAAGACACACTAATGCACATTAGAAAAAGTGCGATATATTTTTATGGCTTAGTCGGAAACTGGGCTGGAACCACAGAACTTTGGTCATGTAATCAACTTGCTAACTATTTCAGCTATCGCCACCCTTAAGGTCTAGTTAGTAAAAACGTATCGTCCAACGTTAGACTTGTCAGTATCGTTCAAATTTAGGTGTCGGTTATTAATAACGTAAAACTTCAAGCAATTAAGCAATTCAGCCAGCTGTTGCGGTTTTTATTTTATATGTAAGAAATGCAAAGTTCACGTTTGCAACGTAAACATCTATTTTCTGTAGATTTTGACAATTTCAACGATAAGATTTTAGTAAACAGCAACGAGCTTTACTTATGTTACACTTTTGGCCAGCTGATTGCCGCCGACGTGTTACGTTTTTACTAACTGAGGCTTTACTGTTAAGAACTGCTAAATCGTATATATTTAGCTACGAAACACTTTAAAAGTATTGTTATTACAATACGTACTTAATTATAGAGCGATATGTAATTACCAATACATTCAAAATGTTCATATTTTAACTAAAACAAATAATATATTGTGCAGAAATTATGTATCGCTTATTACATTTTATCTATCCAAGGCGTTGCACTGGACGTAGATAGAGAGACGGATAGTGCAGCTTCTCCAAGTTGGGACGCAATAACCGATAAATAATTACATTGGATGCAGTTAGCTGACAAATTAGCGGGTTGTCTCTGCTAATGGTAGATTCACGGTTCAAGACTCGATCAGAAAAAATATTTTAATTTATGTTCCTGCTAACAGCGCCCTTCTTTATCGGTATTTGAGTAATAAAAAAACATAGGCGAAGTAAAATAACAAATGAAATGGGGGTTCTATAGCTTTATGCGTCAACATGACACCAAAGACGCAGCATTATAAATCCCCTAAAACGCGCAATTGTAGAGTTGTGCAAAACGCTCTCTATCTTTTGTAGATTTGTAGAGGCCACGTGTCTCTTCCATACACTATCCTTTTCCAACTAGTCCTGCAGATAAGCATTGGGGATATCTTCTAAGCACTGGTCCAAGATAAAAATAAATAATTACTGTCCACTTAATCAAATTAACTTATTAATTTAATCTTAATTTTCCCACTAATACTCCAATAATTTATAACTTACAATACTTAATATTAATTTCTGAATACTTGTACAGAATTCAATTACATTTAGTTTCTTTTTTGGTGTTTTTTTTATATTCGGGTTACACCCACAACAGACCATAAAGCTGATAAGAAAAACAGAAAAAGACAGTGGCATGTCAACAGCAGCATTTCGCTCTTAAATACTCATTACTTAAGTTGCTACTACATTGACTACCTACTCAATTGTTACACCCACTAGTTCTGGGCATACTGAAATTCGCAGTATCTTTATTTTTATATTTTATATAATTTTGTTTTGTATTTAGCTTGGACAGTGCGTATGGAATAGATTGTACCAGATAATAGTTTTTAGTTCTAGTTTGGTGGTACAGCTACAACTATCGGGTAGTTGCAATATGTTCAAATAATTTCTTGGGGGGGTTCAGTTGCAAGTTAAAAGCCATATTTCTTATTTGTGGTTGATGCTCTTAAATAAATTGTATTAAATTGATGTTTGTTTATGGAATTATATTCAATTATTTTTCTTTATATGTCTCGTATTTTTTGTGGATACAACAAATGCTTAGTAAATGTTTTTGATTTATTTACCAGTTATAGTTACTTAAAAATGCAATGAGTTACGTATTAAAACTATAAAATGTAATTCAATTTATAATATACAAAGTGGGGCAAAAGTAGTCATCCGATGTTCTTTTGCTGTAATTTTTTTACACTTTTGCAAGAGAACATCTTCAAGCTTTCGCCAAAATTCTACGTAGGGACCGGCGGCGAATGACAAATGCGTCGTCTGGTCGATGTTCCGGGCTTCTCTTCGAAATCTTCCTGCTGTGTGGCCGTACAGCCTTGGAAACATTTCGTGTTGTTCCAGTCTCTTTAAGGTGAGTAGCAAAACGCCGCAATGTTTGTCCAGTTGGAGGCGGACGGCCAAGAAATCTACGACAAAATTCATGCTGCGCCAACACTACAATTGAATATATTATAATTATTCCGCATTCTTGGGGAGTAAATCGATTCATGGGTTGTCGGTTTGAATTCTGCGTTTTCTTGCTTCACAAATGTCAAAACCGAATTCACATTTTGAAGCCATTGGCAAAAGTTATAGCGTTTTCCAATACGGTGCTTACTTTTTCCCCACATTGTATATGAAGTCTATTCACCAAATGCATTTCAATTTTTAATATGTAAGAAAAAAATATTTAAAAAAATTATATAAAAATAGATATCAGGTTGATATTAAAGGAAAAAAAATAGTATTCAGCACAAATATGTGTATGAAATTATTAAGCCGATTTCCAATGTATAGAAGTGCCAGTCAAACACATTTAATGTACGAACAGAGTCGAAATAAACGTATTTATTATTATCTTCTTGATTGTATTTTTATTTTGAGAATAGACATAACTTATAGCACTTATTTAGCCCTATAAGTGGTCCCAATGTTGATTTTAAATTTTTAAGATACAGTTTACTCGGTATATAGTGAACTAATTAATGCACAGCTCATACCTGTCGAGTAATTCATTATAAAGAATTTAGGAAAAATAAACAAATTTAATTTATTTACGGCCCTTTTCACAATGTCCGATTATAAGTTAACGTGGACATTAACGGCAACTTTAGCATACAAAACTTGCTGTTAAAACTAACATTAAGTTTTAATCGTACCTTGTTGAAAAAAGTGAAAGAAAATTATTACTAGAACTCGTCGCAGTAACTAAAATTTTTACTTTTTTACAGGAGGAAGAAATAACTTTTCAATTAATACATGTATTTTTATTTTTAATATAATATATATTAGCACCAATGAAATTTAGCATATAAGCATTTCAGCTTAACCAAATAACAAACATAATGCTGTAGCTGAAAAAGAGTTTGAAATCACTTTGATTAACAACGCAGAAGTAATAACAATAGAGAAGGTTTGCGCATACTTTCATGGAGAATAAATGCGAAATCTCTTGCAGCTGAATAGAAATTTGTAATGTTCTGAACTCCTAAAAATATAAAAATTATATTACATATTTGAAAAACTTAACAATAATATAAAATGAAATAAGACCAATATCCAAAATATATATTAATTTTAGTTTTCAAAAAAATATATGCCAGTTATTGAAATAACCTGGGATTATTAATATTAATAATTTAACACAAAAAATAAATATATTCCACTGCTGTAAAAGTTAAAAAAATATTTTAAGATACATATTTATACATAATCGTATATAGCATCCTACGTAACAGAAAATTATATTTAACTCAAAATACCCCTTCAAAGTTACACATTTAAAAATATAAATTTCTACTTGTTTAATAACTATTACATAACTATATATCGAGCCTTTGGTGCAATACCGTAGTAATTCAAAAATCGTGAACTGAGAAAAATGCATTTGAAGTTTTGAGCCATCTTTTTGATAGTATTTTCGTTTACTAAATTTATTTTTTTTACAAGTTTTTAAATAAAGAGGCATGTTTTGTAATGTTTTCTGTTTGTAAATTTCTTGTCATAAAGGAAATATTTCATAATTTTTTTTTTTTTTTTTTTTTTTTTTTATCTAGGACCAGCACTCAGGAGGTGACTCCTACACATGCGAAGCATTGTGCTGGGAACTATAGGAAAGGGATAGTAGGAGAAACGACAGGAGGTGAAGCTTAATTAATTATTTTTGCAGCTCTGCTTTCGCACGTTCTTTGTTTATACTCGTAGCAGTGCTGAAGCTTCGGTTCAGTAGCCATTTTTATTATTGATTTACTTCGCCGGTGCTACACAATACCGACGAAGGAGGGCGTTCTGATGTGATTGTGGATTGCTATCAGCTGAAGCCGGTATTGTTCAGTGACCAGTGACTATGCCTTCGCCACTGAAACCTTCCGACAACAACTGACACACAAAGACACACTAATGCAACATCAGAAAAATGCGAGATGTTTATTTTTATTTGAAAATTTTTTGGTCTGAAACTGGGGTTGAACCCAGGTCTGTTTTTTGGTTGTGTAGTCAACGTGCAGACTACCATACATCGTGCCATCGCTACCCTGCAAATAAATATTGTTGGAAATAGCTGGAGGCAATAAAGACATTTGTAGCTGTAGAATCTGAACAGTTAGAGATAAAACCATAATCTTTTTTCCTTTAGATATATATTTCCCCAAAGATCATTTCTATTATCAATTACTACGGTATTGCAACCAAGGCTCGATACGTATATGTATGGTAGTATCAGTTGCTTTTATTTCGATGAATTGTTACAATCACATGTCGAAAGTCACAAATTTGCTTTACAACGAATTTTTTATATAACACTAATACATATTTGGAGCATTATATTATTATATTTATATTGTCATAATGTCTTAATATTTTAAAATAGTTTAAACAATTTGTTGTTGTGCTTCAAACAAAAAAAGTCATAAAACAATAAAATCTATCGAGCATGTTTATTGCTTTATCATAAAATAAGAGCAGAAATCTTTTTATAACATTTTTATAACTTTATATTAAATTATTTTTATAAGAACAAAGAAAGAAAAAAACAAAAATGAGTTGGCGCCGTCATAAAAATTATTCAGCTCATAAAATTGGCAATGGCTGTTTTCGATTACATATATTCGGTTCAACATTTTTTTTGTGCCATGACTTATATGTAAGTTATTATTTATTATAATAAAAAGTCCAATTATTTTAGATTCTTCGCTTGTTTGTAGCATTTTTATATCAAACATTAGTAAGTATTTATTCCTTAACGGCTGAAAGAATTTTTTGGAATAGCACACTAAATTATGACGGGTTGTTCATAACAGTCATATTTTTTCGTGTTATCATTTTAAAACATATGACTTCATGACTAATTTGTGAATACACCAATATATATTTTTTGATTATTTATTAGTTGTTGTATGGACTATCATCCACATATACATTTCATCAGTCGACGTTCAACAAAATTCTTTAAAAAGCTAAAAATGTATTAAATGATTTTACTTTTGGAATATCTTTATAAAAGTATGTATACATATATATGATACTAATTTCAAAATTGTGCTTTTGCCCGAAAAAAATATATGAAATGTATTATTACAGACCTTATGATATTCTCATAAAGCAGTTTTTAAAAAATTAACTCAATAATACTACATTTACAGCTGAGCGAAATATAGTACTTACGGGATTTCGTGCATATTTAGCTTATTTTGAGTAGATTTCCAATAGAAAGCAAAACAAAATCTTCTCAAATTTGGTAGTACTTTGAAATGCAACTATGATTTTTTACAAATTATACCAAAATGTCAAATACTATACTGAAAAATTTATGTCATAAAATGAAATCTAGCTAACTGTCAGAAAAATATGGTGTAGAATAAAAAAATACACGCTTGAAATAACGCTACTTGTTTTTCTTTGTTTGTATTTTAGTAATTCCCAAACATTTTCTGAGAGTTTTTATATAAACATGTGAGATTGTTTACCTTTTTAAAAAATTTGGTTGAAATTCTGCTGACGAAATGCACATATAGATTAGCTTTACCATACAACAAGTATACATGTATATTAGACCGTACCTAAAAGAAAGTGCTCCGTACACCCCCTAATTTAAATTATTTTTGGACATAATGGCACGATGGATGGTAGTCTGCACGTTGACTACAAATCCAAAAACAGACCTGGGTTCAACCACAGTTTCAGACTAAAATTTTAATATAAAAATAAACATCTCGCATTTTTCTGATGTGCATTAGTGTGTCTTTGTGTGTCAGTTGTTGTAGGAAGGTTTCAGTGGCGAAGGCATAGTCACTGGTCACTGAACAATACCGGCTTCAGCTGATAGCAATGCACAATCGCATCAGAACGCCCTCCTTCGTCGGTATTGTGTAGCACCGGTGAAGTAAAATAATAATAAAAATGGCTACTGAACCGAAGCTTCAGCACTACTACGAGTATAAAGAAAGAACGTGCAAAAGTGAGCTGCAAAATAATTAATTAAGCTTCACCTCCTATCATTTCTCCTACTATCCCTTTCCTATAGTTCCAGCACAATGGGGGTGCTGATGGCGAGTAGTCAGCGTGTTGGCTCTGCAACCAGAAAGACCCAGGTTCGATTCCCAGCCGGGTCAAATCAGAAAAAAGTTTTTTCTGAGTTTTCTGTGCTACGGCAGCCTCCTTCGTCGGTATTTGAGCAATAAAACGTCGGCGAAGTAAAATAATAAATAAAAAGGCTCCATTAGCTTAAAAATAATGCGTCAAAAAACATCAGAGACGCCGCAACTTTGCTTTATAATTTACACGCAACTGCAGAGTTGTGCAAGAATTAAGCCCTATCTTTCTACCACTTTCACCACCTGTCTGTTTCTTCCCTATCCTTCTCTCTAGTTCCAGTGCAATGCATTGCATATATAGGGGATAGCCCCTGAGCACTGGTCCAAGATAAAAAAAAAAAAAAACAATGCATCGCATGTGTAGAAGTCATCTCCTGAGTGCTGGTCCCAGATAAAAAAAAAAAAAAAACTTTTTAAACTTTTCTCTATATCTTTGGCATTTGCAATCGAATCTTATAGATGAAATGTTATTGTCTTTGTCTCGAGAAGCCCAATATTCTGCATCAATGGCCATTGACTTCCAGTATCCCCTTCTTTTTTTATCTTGGATCAGCACTCAGGAGATGATGCGGTGCATTATGCTGGAACTAGCGGAAAGGGATAGAAGGAGGAATGATAGGAGGTGAAGCTTCACTATCTTTCAACACTGCTTTTTGCACGTTTTTTGTTTATATAGCAATGTTGTAGCGTCTCTGATGTCAAGGAGACGCATTAAATTTTGAAGCTTCGTTTTTTATTAGCCATTTTTGGTAATTATTTTACTTCGCCGGTGTGTGCTACATAATACCGACGAAGGAGGGCTTTCTGATGTGGCTGTGGTTGGATAAAGCTGTTTCTGTTCAGTGACCACTGACTATGTCTTTGCCACTGAATTCTTGATACAACAACTGACACAAATCCACACAAATTCACATCAGAAAATGAACTTGGATATTTTTCCTCTTATCACAAGTTCAAGAAGAAAAGAACTGCTTTTTCCCAAACAAAATACAAATCTTAGTACAATTTTTTATGATAGACCATATGTAATTTACCGCCGATGGAGTAAAAATTTCTGATTCAAACGGTATAAACAACTACTGAATTTAATTCTTATTTTCAAGCTGAATTTGATATTTGATTCTAATTTTAAAATTGTGCTTTTTACCGAAAAAATATGTGAAATGTACTATTACATACTTTATGATATTCTCATAAATTATTTTTTTATGAAAGCAAACTCAATAACTGAGAAGGGAAGCATATCCATATAGTACTATTTCGCTAATGCTTACTTAGCTCATCAGTGGATTTTTTCTAATTTCTGACTACAAATTCAAGATTCTTTTGTTCAAAATTCAACTAATCAATCGACAATTTAAGTTGAATACCGAACATAACACCTAAAATCTATAAGCAAAAACATAACAATCCATGAGTTTACTTTAAAAAAAAAGCAAAATTTTAAAATTAGAATAAAGAGATATTCCCAATATAAATTCAGTTAATATGAATTTGATATTTTGCATATATGTATGTACATAAATATAGGCAACTCTACTAGAGCCTTTTGCCTTTTTTCCATTTGTTTACTTTTTTGTGTTGGAGACATTTTTGAGAGTAATTTTTTTTAGTTAAATAAAATTTACTCAACAACGGGATTTAACCGGGAAAGTAAACGAAACGATCATATTAACTGCCGTATTTACAAAAATATTTATTTTTCACTTCTAACAGCTTTGTAAAATGAATCTTTTATGTAAATTGGATTTAAAACCCTTTCATATATCGAAGAAATATTTTATATAAAAATACTTCCTTAGTTGAATTTAATTACGATAAATAAAAACTTACCCCTGAAATGCGACATTTAGGTGATAAACCATACAGTTGTAATATATGTATGCAGTAAAGGATTTTACACTAAATGGGACCTAAAGATCCATAATGTACACATTTCTAAACTATAATAGAATCGACTCACTTTGCAGTGCATAACGAATCGCACACATTTTTATAGAGCAGAAAAGATGAAATTGATTCTTAGATATAACTTGAAGTTATTTCTAAACATATTTTGCTCGTAATATTATAAATACGTTTTGAAAACAATTGTGTTATTGAAAATAATTACTTACATATAACATGACTAATGAATGGAAAGGAATTAATAAAAACGTACAAAAAACTAAAAAAAAATATTTTCTTTTATAAGAAAACCTCAATGGGTTTATCTGCCTTTAGTATCTATGTATCTATTTACTTCAATACAGTCTTCTAATTCCAAGAATTCCTAGATAATTCCATACATTTTTTTCGTGTAGAAATATAAACAGCAAATGTATGTATCACACCTTTAAAATACAAATGACAAATAAACATCTGATCAAATTCCCATAGAGCAACATATTTATAAACAATTAGAACAAATATTAGATAATTTACGCAAATATTCTCGTAGTATTATATGGATGAAAAAACCTATTGAAAAGGAAGTAACAATAAGTAACAGAGGGAAGATAATATCATTTCACCAAATGACATGTCATTCATGTTTTAAGGGCAACCGTTTATACTGATATGAATTTTGGAATACTTCAACAAAATATGTTGCTGAGTAAATAACAACAAAATTGTGAAGAAAAGGAAGACTTATTGTTAAAATGTCAAATATGACACATCAGCGACGGCCATTGTTTGCAATAAATTTTGAACCAAAAAGAAAAAGCTAAAAATACAAATAAATAAAATAGTATGATGCGTAATTTAAGGATGCAAGGGAGTTAGATTGTATCAATTCTTTCTGGTTTCATCACGTTTATTCACATTCAATATGTTTATTTTGAACATACTGTTGATGAACAGACGTGATATATGTACATAATTTAATTATTATTAACATTAAAAGAAAAATATGTGAGAAGTAAAGAACGAATTGGTTTTGAGTTCTGTGATACCTGAAGTTAACCACGCCATTTGCAAACCAAATTTAAGACTTTATCAATCAAGAAAATACTTTGTCTGTTTTGGCTTTCTTACCAATCTATAATAACTTTTTATAAACTAACATCAACTGGCGAACCGCTTTTCTACTTCAAAATACTTCACAAGTATCCACTTCTGTGGACTGAGCTGTAATGCTTTCTGTTATGTCACCAAACAGTATATTGTTAATACTATTCTCATGGTTAGCGCTTCTTCAACACTAACTTCTTTCAGAGAACTCTTCAGAGCTCAACTGATTTAGGTTTATAAAAACACCTAAAGTTCGTCTTTGGAATAAAAATTTTATATTTTCTGCCACCCACAACCCTAGTATGTACATGCCAACTAGTCTCACACCTTTTACGAGTTTTAGGTAAACTCTCGATCTGAAATAGTAGCTATACTGCCCGGGATGCTCGAAGGAATGCTTCAAAAACATATTTTACCATGGTATTCAAGATGAAAGGTCACATAAAAAATTTCCATTGCTTTCGAACTTCCTATAAATTTTATCTGCATCCCCAGCCTTTTCATGTTTTTTTCCACTTTGTTTGCTGAAACATCAAAGTCCTTTTTTTCTTTAATATAAACACTAGGCAAATTTAAATAAAAAGAATAATTACAAACGAAAAAATTATGATACAAATATAAAGAAAAGTATTCTCTTTCAAATGCTACAAAATTTGCTTAATAAGCAGAAATTTTTCATTTGCATGAAAATTTGCTCAGTGTCTTTTATTAACAGCAAAAAGAAAACCCAAATCAAAAGAATAATTTAGCTAGAAAATACAAAATGGGAAATAGCAAAAATAATCAAAAGAAATTCATCAAATGAAATAATAATTTATTTTCAAATTATTACTCACAACACCACAAAAGCAAGATTTTCTTTATACTGGAATATAAAAAAAAATTAATGTAGCACGATTACTTATCGACGTTTGTTATATGGTTTAGCTGGTCTAAATGTACATTTCACTTGGTGTTAATAACAAAATCGTCAGTAGACCTTAGAAATACCATATGTTTATACAAAAGACCCGAAGAAATCCTTGAGAATTACGAAATATATAAACAAAAGAAACTAAAAAGCTTCTTCGATTTAAATATATTTAATTTAAAAATTAATTAATGTAGCACCTTTGCAAAGACTGCTTTTTTATCCTGAATTCTATTTTTTTATTTACATATGTACACATTTAAGTATATAAATTGAATAATAACTCTCATTTAATCTGTAGCAAAATTATAAGCATTTCCTATATTATTTCTTTTATAAATTATAAAAACTTTGAGCTTAAATATTTTTAAATATTTCTAAGATATTATGTATGTACGTAAATTAAGGAAGAAATATTTATTAAAAGTAGTATTTTTGTGTAAAGTGCACCACGTCGATTCCCTTTAAACGAGTCATTTTACAATCGCATAAAAATAAGTTTTTTGGGCAATAAATTTCGTAAAAGAAAATTTATTATATCTTACAAAAAATTTGTCAATAAAAAGAATTATCAGGGTGAGAATAAAACACAAGTGAATTAAATACGTATGATACATACATATATATTTTTGTGTAGCAATTCTTTCCTATTATTCCTATGTTTTGCACAACATTTCGGGCAGAATCAACAGGTGGAGAGGACAATTGTGTGGCCTATCACCTTTATTTTAAAATCACACGTTTAATGAAATTTTGTAGCCGAAACAGCATTCTTTGATTCATACTATGGTGAGGTCCATCATGAATTTCCAATCTGCAGATTCACCTTCTCAATATAAAAATGACTGGTGATGGTAATAGGAAGGTTGTAGAATAGTGCTTAATTGACATACAACGCTGCCATTGCCCTTTCTTTACAACTTTTTTTTTAATTTGTAAAACAAAGTTGTAGCATATCTGGTGTTAAATTTATTTTTTAATTCACTTCACCGAACTTTGCATCCTGAATATCCATTGCAATTATATCCTTTTTTGTGAATGTATTTGTGATTTTGATCATACTTTCAACAAAAACAATTTCTCCACACTACAAATATCATTGTCCGAGTTTAGAGAAGCAATTGAATATTTTCTCAGACATGGGGTCAAAAAACCATCGGCTATTCAGGAGGCTCAAGAGAGTCAATAAAGGTGACTACCCTACAGTCTCCAATGAGTTTCTTCACCCTCTCCTTTACACGGTCGAGTAACTTCAAAATAGTCTTCGAAGCAACGGCTCATACATGAGAGTTCTGTTCCATTTTCGGTCTGTTGTAGGCTGTATAAATGCAAGGAGATCAGTTGGGGTGAAGTATGTTTTACACCGGCTTAATAAGCTGGCGCACTTGAATGCTTCTTTTGGGACCTGAAAAATGTGTTCAGTTTATTGAGCATCACTTTGAATTTTCATGCAAAGAACATCAAGAGCTTCTGATTCTTCAATGTTTATACCGCTCATGATTACAGTTGAGGCAGTGTGATCGGACATGCGTCGATGCGTAAGCATGCTGCCTTGTGTCTTTTGAGAGTAGAAATCGACCCCGTTCGCGTGACAACATTGCGATATTCTTGCGAGGTCACCATTTCGGGAATCATTCATATTTTGCCTCATCGCCGCGATCATAGTCAATGTCGGTGTACGATCAAAGGAGTATGAAAGGCAAATACGACTGTCATCTGTAAAAGAGCGGATAGTGTAGGAAGTTTAGCCTAGAACGTCATTAAAAAAGATAAGAAATAGGGTAGGAGAAAGAATGAAGCCTTGCTTTATACCTGACTTTATCTTGAACTCGTTTGATGAGATTCGTTTCAGAGAAATGGATAGAGGTAAAATGCTCATGGGAGTTAGGTTGTTAAATTTATTAAAACTGTACAAGACGATTATTTGATACGAGAATCTCGCAGATAATTTAGACCTAGTTCCGTTTTTACACAGTCTCATACTGGTTGTAACTAAACTGTACAAAACTGATGTATTCATATTAGTCAAAAAAGGGACAAAAATAGTTTTTAAACTAGTATATTTACAAATAAACTTGTTGGGCTCCTATGACAACATAATGTTAAAGTCAATAGGAAAAAATGACAAATAGGCAAGTAGTCTGAAATAAAAAAGCAACTAGAGGCTGCTAAAACCATAACGCGCGATGTTAATAGTGCGGCACACCTTAACGTTAAGTTTATTCGAAGTTAGGAGTCACCTTTTTAACGTTTTCGTTATATCTATGCCATTTACAGTCAGATCTTGACGATAAGTGTCAAAATTAAATCATTCTGTATCAACAAAATATCAAATTTAAGTGGAAAAATTTTCAAATTCAAATAACAAAATTAGTAATTGTCTGTGCAAAATTTTTATGAGAAGCACCAACAATATTGAGTTGTTTTTATATAAATTTATTGCAGACAATTACTAATTGTGTTAGAGTAACATCACATAAGTATATGTGTATTTTGAGGAGTTGTAAAACGCGCGTTGGGGGGCGATGGTCGAAGTAGTCTGCACGTTGAATACAAAACGAAAAATTTCTCCTTGGTTCAACCCCAGTTTCAGACTCATAAAAAAACATCTCGCATTTTTTCTGATGTGCATTTTTTTTTATATGGGACCAGCACTCAGGAGATGACTCCTACACATGCGAAGCATTGTGCTGGAACTATAGGAAAGGGATGGTAGGTATTTTATAAGATACTGTAATGGGAAATTCCTCAGCTACACGTGTAGAAAAAATTAAAAACCTTCAAGACTAGATTCTACGTATAATTACACCCGTCACATCAGATTTTCACAAAGATATTAACCGCGCTTATCATGTCGAAAAACGCCAGATGAAACCAATAATCGTTCAAATTACAAGAACCAAATTTATGTCTGATGCTGGCCGATTATAAATTAAATGTCTCTTTTTTTAGATATACGACTAGCCCACTTATTGTTGTTTAATTTTCTTTCTCGGACCAGTGTTAAGCGGATGTCTCCCCTACGTATGCAATGTACTGCAGCAGAACTTTGGAAAGGGGTAGTGTAGAGAAGAGTCAGAAGGTGAAGTGAATTAACTTTGATTCCATTTAAGATTTCATTTTATTTAAGATTTTACTTGTTTGCTTTATTGTTGAAATACCGATATAGGAGGACGCTTTTAGCATAGACACAATACAGAAAATTACATAACTACGCAGAGTAGTTAGCCAACAGACTTCCTTCAGGGGAAAAAAACAAATACGCAATCGAGTATGTAATATTTCATTGTAAAATTAACCAAATTTATTTGATTTTTCTCATCCTGTATTCCAATTAGTAATTCTCAACTTAATCTCACGTGCTATAAGAATTCCATAAGTGTAACATAACTCAGTAAACGACTCATATGCAGTAAAAGTATTTCTTTAAAATTCCTTTGCACACACGCACCGACTCTAATGTTAACGCAAACGAAAAAAGCTGTGTTGGTTTTCTAGTGTTAGTGTCCGAAAAGCTGTTTAAGTTCATAAACTTTCGAGTAGTCAGCGCGCAGCTGGATATACTTTTAAAGCAGGGACAACATAATTTTATCCGGGACTGCAACCTTTAGTATTCCGTTTTAAACAAAAGCACATGGCAATTGTTTTCGAATGTTGCTCCCTGTATTAAACTAAAAGAACAAGTACAGATATTTGCACGAAGTTTAATTAATTAAATTTTATACAAATCGAACTAATTAATCAGTTATTCAAGATTTATAGAGTAATTTTATTAACACCATTTATATTATAACTATTTATTATATACTGTTATCATTACGCATCGTCATAAAATTTGTATTAAAAACACTAATTATTTTAAGCCTAAAATCTTTTTATATATTTTATATTTATTTCAATATTTCGCTACTCCTTTGTGTAACTTCTTCAGGAAAATTGGTTTTTGTTTATAATAAAAAAATTTTTTTAAAAATTCACAATATAGAAAAGTTTTTTTTTTTTTTTTTCCTGAAGAAGCTACACAAAGGAGTAGCATTTGAAGTTTTGAGCCATCTTTTTGATAGTATTTTCATTTACTAAATTTATTTTTTTACAAGTTTTTAAATAAAGAGGCATGTTTTGTAATGGTTTCTGTTTGTAAATTTCTTGTCATAAAGGAAATATTACATTATTGCAAATAAATATTGTTGGAAATATCTGGAGGCAATAAAGACATTTGTAGCTGTAGAATCTGAACAGTTAGAGATAGAACCATAATCTTTTTTCCTTTAGATATATATTTCCCCAAAGATCATTTCTGCATACCCAAGTCAAAAAATTCAAATTTTAAATTACTACGGTATTGCACCAAAGGCTCGATATATTAATGTCTCCAAAGAGCTGCACGGATGCCATCAACAGCAGCTGATTTGTAAACAAAGGGTGGCGATGGTCAAAGTAGTCTGCACGTTGATTACAAAACGAAAATTTTTCCTGGATTGCCCCAGTTTCAGACTCATAAAAACATCTTGCATTTTGTGAATTTGTGTGCCTTTGTGTCAGTTGTTGTCGGAAGGTTTCAGTGGCGAAGGCATAGTCACTGGTCACTGAACAGTAACGGCTTCAGCTTTATCCAATCCACAAGCACACAAGAACGCCCTCCTTTGTCGGTATTGTGTAGAATCGGCGAAGTAAAATAATTACTAAAAGAAGCTACTAAAAACGAAGCTTCGAAATTTAATACGACTCCTTGACATTAGAGACGTTACAACACTGCTACAAAAATGAAGCTTCACCTCCTATCATTTCTCCTACAATCCCTTTTCTATAGTTCCAGCACAATGCACCGCATCTCCTAAGTGCTGGTCCGAGATAAATATTTATTAAACAAATAGAAGGCATAGTCTCTGGCCACTGAACATCCACAGAGCGCCCTCCTATGTCGTTATTGTATAGCATCGGCGAAGTAAAATAATTATTCAAAAAGACAACTAAAGCGCAGCTTTAGAATTGGATACGTCTGCTTGGCATCAGAGGCGCTGATAGTGCAGTTTCCCTCTGTCTATCCTTTCTTCTCCTGTCATCCCTTTCAATAGCCTTTTCTTACATATGTAGAAGGTAACAGCTGGTAGAATGCAATCCTTGCCTGAATATTACTTCAAATAAAAAAAAAAGCTATTAGTCGTGCGCTATCTTGTATTCATCGTTTCATGTCGCGCGACAATAAAAGTTATTATAGAGAGTGAAATAAGCTTCCAATAAGAAGTTGGCTTACCTGATTATTAAAGTTCGCTTCTTTTATTATTTGCTGTGATATAATCCTTAAGAATTCTCTGACCTACAATTTTTTTAAGCCTAAAAAATTAAGCTGGAAGAAATTGGAGAAACAAAAATTTCCTAAACAAGCTTTTAAAGTTGTTTAGTATTAATTTTTTACATATTTAGCTTCGTCTCTTCTCCCTTGCAGCTCTTCAACATTTAACTTTGTTTCATTATTTACACAAACAATATAGAAAATTATCTTTTAAGCAATAATTTCATCAACATCATCATCACTGTTGTTGTTATTTATGACAAAAATGGAATTAACATAATAATTCTTTAACTCCTTCCCTGCCAAAGAATTAAAATATCCACCACCCCATTTTAAATGAAAAAAGGACTGATGAGTTTTTTTTCCCCATCCCACTGTTTTCGCACATCATCATAATGGATTTTAATATATAAATTTTTTTTCTGTCACCATTTTGTAAATCTCTTGAGTATAAACGTTTTATTTCCAAATTGTTTTTTTTTTCTTTTTGCTACACACATGTGAATCTCTTTCATTTGTCCTTAATGCAAATTATGATAAAATGTAATCATAAGTACCTACTCTTAACAGCAGTCCCCCAAAAACGCCTACTTGCAAAGCATGCTGAGGAGCAGGGTAACGCAGTTTGATGGAAAGATTAGGAAGGCTGGTGGAAATGCTTTCCGAGCAGATGGAGTACAAAACCTTTTCCCTAAACTTTACAGCCATTATTCTTAATTATGCTGCACTTTATTACTCCACATGTGAATGTGTCGGATCCATAAGTCCTTTCGCGTCATAAGGATTTGTCAGTGAGTAGTTTGTCCTCTTACTGTATGCGCAATTTTTAATTTAAGTACAATTTATTTTCTGTCTTCTGTTGTCAGTTTCATAATATGATTCATTTTTTTCTTATTTCTTTCCATTCTAATGCTTTTTTCTGCATTTTTTATTTGTGCTAAATATTTTATGAGTTAAAAGCTGCTTTAGCACTTTTTTGTATTTTAATAAATGCGTTTTGTCTTCTTTCTGCTTCCCCGCGAAAGAAATAAATTTACAAGAGTGTTAAAGGATTTAAATGTCTATGTATATGTAACAGTTGCTAGTATGTGTAAATGAAATCCTCTTATATTAACATACATATTTTAAATGTTTAGGTAAAGCTTGCTTTACACGACATGTTTTTTTACATCTGAATGTCGCAATTCGAACTGCAAAATATCTAAAATATCTACGTATGTATGACGTATACGTATGATCAGATTACCTATATTCGTGCAAAACTACAGCTCCAAAGGGCTACGAATTGTTCACATGTCAGTGTTAAAATTCATTTCGCCATCATTATTGGAAGTATTCCGTATAAAGGAATAAATCGATCTTGATCTTGCAAGCGGTGCATACGAGTATTCTTCATTTTATTGCTCCAAACTATAATATGAGGGTCGAAGTAGTCTGCACGTTGACTACAAAACGAAAAATTTTCGGAACACAATACTCCCTACTAACTCCGATAAGGAATCAGTAGTTGGGAAAGCCAGCATGTTTGCAGCAATTAATGCTAGTTTTCCCCCATGACTGCACTTGTACGTTATTTTGTACAGACTTTGGGAACACTTTGACCCACTACTTTGCGAACTAAAGCTGGAGGTGGTCTGGCATTGTATTAAATTTTTTTGGTTACCCGATTTTTACTGCGAAATGTTTGTATGTATATCTGATAGATTAAACATTGCAGTTGCTGTTGATAGCTGATGTTGGCAGCAAAATAAGCAACTCAAAGAAATACAAACAGGAATGTAATCGTCAAAAGAAAATTTAGTTTTTATTAATAAATTTTTGATGATTAGCAAGACCACTATGAATCCTTAATGTAAATCGAACACGCAAGTAGTGATACTAGATTGATATTTAGAGCGAAAGGACTAATTTTTAATCTCATTACTATCAGGTGATAGTAATATAGGTATATCCGATCAAAAATGGAATACAATTCTTCTTTGTGGATCGGTGGTTCAACATCGATTTCGAAGCTACGCGACCACGAACTGGAGTGGTCCCAGCGGGTTATCGCTGATAGTGCAATATAAACTCGCTGGAATATCATCGTAATGAGGGGTGTGTCTCGCTATATTTAATTGGTATATGCTCTAACGACAACAGAGAGCTTGTTTCCGAAATTCTAACATTTCTACGTACCATAAGGTTATCTTCGAAAGCTAATCCATTTTCCAGCAAATCGCACTATGCGTTGCAGGTAAAGTTAATTTTTTAACAAAACCGTTCTTATGTGGAATAAAATCCGAGCAGGATTTCTCTTCTACAACATATTTCCCTACTTCCGGTGCAATGCGTTACATATGTAGGGGACATCTCTGGAGCACTGGCCGAATAAAAAAAAACAAAATCATGTACATATTTCAGCTATTTTTGGATATTTTATACGTGGAAAATTTTAATTTCTTTGCTTTAATTATGGGAATAACACCAAAGCAATTACCGTATTTCTTAATGAATTTCATTTGACATAAATTTACGCAGGATTTTATTCCTTTTCTGCAAGTTTTTGTTTGTTTATTGTTATTTTTTTCTAGCCACCTGCAATTCAAGTACACTTTGAATAACGACAGAGTTTTGAAAAATTCATAATTAAAAATGTGTACGTAACGAAGCATGTAAAATGCAAGTGGATTTTATACACTCGAATTGAATATATAATTAAGAAATTATGCAAATGTAAGAGGACACACCCACCAAAAAGAAATTGAACTAAACTTGATGATAATTAAGAAAATTGGAAATAAAAATTCTAAGAATTTTATTGTAGAACGAGACGAGCATAACAAAAACGTTAAAACAATCGAAAACGTAATTGCAATCAAGCAATAAATGCAGTTTCAAACAGATTTGCTTTGTTAAATGGAGTTTTGCATAAAACAAAAAATTGCAATTTCCATAATTTCTTTATTAACAGCAGAGAAATTCAAATATATTTTTTCCTTTTTTTGACAATGGCAAAACCGCATAAAAAAGAGCTCATTTTTGTCACCATAAATTGTTAAATGCGAAATTTTGAAATTATGAATTCTAAAAATTGTAAGAGGGCTTTTGTGTTAAGAAGAGAGGAGTGTGAGGCCAAAAGTCTCCTCATGTGGGAGGTTGTTGTGGAAAATTCAGAAAAAGAATATAAAAACAAAAACTGTTTTATGCTTGAATGGGTTTTACTTGAATATGATCAAAGGAGGACACTCTTGAGAAATTATCATAAAAGGATTTCTTTATGTTTTAATTTGAATTGTGTCGCCTTAAGTGTAGAATTTTGTTAAGATTTGTTGTTCAACATTGCTGTTGCATTTGCCTTAATATGACGAATGCATATAACATTCATTCGATGACAGCATATGCAGGATTAATGCATCAGGAGTAGATGCAAAAAAAAAATGCTAAAATATAATACTAATTCTTTTCCTTTTTGTTTAATAACTACAGCCAACCATCCAGCCAGCCATGCATGATGTCCTAAGTTGTCTCCTGTCTTGCTCTTGAGTAATGAATCCTTAATGGATGTTTACAATTAGATGCATATTTAAACGCCTTATTCACATCCTTGCAACACAAAGCATACGATTGTTTAATTTAAACAATTCCTCGAACAAAAAATTAAAAAGGATTTAATTTGAATATTGCATAATTCAGTAATTGAAAGACTCTTTCGATAGAGTTTTTAGAATACGTTCATGTGCATATGTACATATTCGTACTTATGCAAGTTTAGTTTTAAGTGCTTTTATTTTTGCCTTTCCTTAGACTTTTAATCTATTACAATATTTGCTTCCCTTAAAAGCCAATATATTGTTTGTTTCATTTGCAGTCTTTTTTTTTAATTTAAATTTGACTTACAGACTCGATGAAGCCTTTTCAATTATCTCTTACCATTTATATGGACTGACAAAACGTTCTAAAACACCCAATCTTATTTTTACACGGTACATATGTTCGTGTATAAAAGTATGTTAATTAAAGAGTATTCAAAGAACTAAAATATTAATAATTCTGCGAAACGTAAGCAAAATAATTCTGTTGTTTTTTTATTTAAATTTTTATTACAATAAAGAACAGTAAAAAAGAAATAAATATGCAGACCCTTTCTGAAGAATAATGAAACACATAGATATCTGCGGACTTTTCACAAAAGCACTTAATTCGACTTAAGAAAAATATCCAGATTTTCTTTCATGGCACCTGTTTTGATCCAATCGATATCTTATTGCGATATACACATAGTTCCACAAATACTATATGTATATGAAAAATGAACTTCTAGCGACTTTTAGCTGATTTGAGTTTGAAAAAACAAAAATGCTTTGTATAGCATTTTGGAACAATTTTTGTTCTCCTGTTTAACAAAATCGTGTACACGCAATCTTATTTTTGCCAAGAGTATTATTTACAAAATATGTAAAAGAAAAGCCGCGTAAAAACACGAAAATTTTCGTCAATGGCTAAACATAATCAGTTAGAATTAGTTATCGTTTAAACTTTCTCACTTATCGTAATAATATTATAAATGTGAAAATTTGTACATATGTATGGATGTTTGTTCCACCATCACGCAAAAACCACTTAACGGATTTGAATGAATTTTTACACACACAGATAGTTAATGATAAAATTTAAAATCAAGGAGTAAAAGCGTGTGCCGAAGGGGAGAAGGGTGAAATATCACCCTCTCCGAATTTATTCTACCGATTGCAATGAAACTTTAAACACTGAAACATAGGCAAAATGTTTTCCCGAAAAATTTTAATTATAATGAAATCTCTGCAAACAGAATGTGGAGTACGGTCCAAAATGGCGGCTTCCTACTTTGTATACTCTAAATCAATTAGAATCGTTATAAACAAAATATAGCGGGCGACCCAAAATGGTGGACAACAACATGTGGGGGTACAATATAGAACTTAAGTTTTCTTCGTTAAATAAATTTCAAAATTCCCAAAAAGAAATTTTTTCAATGTGTCTGCTAAAATTAATTCTACCTCCTACAACTGGTAGACGGAAGAAATGACAAAACCCCAAAATGTGCTCCAATGTGAGAAACTTTGTTTTTTTTTTGCTTCACCGGGAATTGTTACCATATTGTGATCATAATACATGATAAGTTCAAATAAAACATTTAAAATTGCATTCAAAATCGGAAGGTGGTCCATTCGGAAGATTCAAGTTTCAACCGCCTCACTGTGCATTGTCCAATACCCAAAAGTAAAAAATTAACTGAGCACAAATTTTTATATATTTTTTAGAAAGCAAATTATCTGCCGAAGGTAATTCTGAACCATTTTTTCTGTTACATCCGTGGGCGATAAAGTACGTAAGAAATTGGAGTTTAAGTACTTCAGAAAAGTAGCTGTAAAAACTCTATTTATGTAACTAATTTTTAGAAGTTTGTTTTTTTAATTAGTTTACAACATAAAAAATAATAAAGTGATTGTTTATATATGTTTGTTATATGGTCTAGATATAAGACTATTCAGTAATTCTCAATAACTTTTTGGGGGTTCTTGTATAAACATATGGACTTTTTAGCTTCTTTCAAGGACTTTTTTTAAATGTCTACTGACGATTTTGGTATTAACACCAAATGAAATGTACATAGAGACCAGCTAAGCCATATAAAAAAATTAAAAAATAGTTACATAATAGAACAAAACTAAAAAATTATTTTTGTATTCCTGTTATTTTTAGTGCTTTGAAAAACGCACTTATTTCAATAAAAAGTTTAAATTTACCAAACTTTGATGGAGCATGAAAAAATTTAAAAAAATTGATATTTTTTCTACCTGTTACTGAAACTATGTTCTATCAAATAAAAAAAATATCACCAAACGTAAAATTAAAAATAATTTAAATTATCACTTCGTGGACTTTTGACAAAACATCAATAGTAAGAAATTTTCTTACTATTTTCATCGTAAAGGAATCTTCAAAAGACGCTTTCAGCCTATGAATTTCAGTTTCTTAGATATCGTACAAAAGTAATCAACTTATCTTGACTTATTGTGGATTTACAATTTAATCGATTTTAATAGAGATTATAGTAGAAAGTAAAATTACAGAAAACTTAGATTAGTTATATTAAAGTTATGCATTTATTTTAAAGACAATAACATAAAAAATTCTAAATTAATAGTTTTTTGCTCTATTGAAAATTTTTTGAATTTCATTTCTGTCGTTTTGTCAAAAGTCATAAGATATAAAGGGTGGTTAAATTTCAAGAGCCGATGTTGATTTTGAATAAAACACAAACTATTTAGGAAATTATTGTAATTTTATTTTATTATGATATATTGGTATTACTCAATTATGTATGGAACAAAATATCGGCCAAATGGGCGCCGCGACCACGGCGGCACACCTCCATCCGATGGTCCAAATTTTCGATGACCCTGAGGCATAATGGAGGTTCTATACCGTTAATGTGCCGAATTATCTCATCCTTTAGCTCTTGAATTGTTGCTGGCTTATCGACGTACACCTTTTCTTTCAAATAACCCCAAAGAAAAAAGTCCAACGGTGTCAAATCACATGATCTTGGCAGCCAATTGACATCGCCATTACGTGAGATAACACGGCCATTGAATTTGTTGCGCAAAAGAGCCATTGTTTCGTTAGCTGTGTGGCAAGTGGCACCGTCCTGCTGAAACCACATATCGTCCACATCCATATCTTCCAATTCAGCCATAAAAAGTTCGTTATCATCTCACGATAGCGAACATCATTCACAGTAACTGCCTGACCGGCCTCATTTTGGAAAAAATACGGCCCGATGATGCCGCCAGCCCATAAACCGCACCAAACAGTCACTCTTTGTGGGTGCATTGGTTTTTCGACAATCACTCTTGGATTCTCATTCGCCCAAATGCGGCAATTCTGTTTATTGACGAATCCACTGAGGTGAAAATGTGCCTCATCACTGAAGATGATTTTCTTCGAAAATTGATCATCCACTGTTGCCGTGGTCGCGGCGCCCATTTGGCCGATATTTTGTTCCATACATAATTGAGTAATACCAATATATCATAATAAAATAAAATTACAATAATTTCCTAAATAGTTTGTGTTTTATTCAAAATCAACATCGGCCCTTGAAATTTAACCACCCTTTATTTAACTAAAATACTTAAAATTTTTTATTCAAACTCAAAATTTGCAGTAGAACATCGAATTTTCATCGGATTGCAATAAATTTATAATTTTTTTATTTATTATTGTGTAATTTGTATTTTTTTCAGTATAATTTCAGTTTCTAAAGAAAAAAATTCTTTTTAATTAAAAATTTTAAATCGTTGATGCTACTGGTAACTCTCCACCTGATTCATTACCGAAGATTTTTGACTTTGATGCCCAAGCAATCGAATCGACGATCTAGACGGTCTTCTTAAAGTTTTTTTTAAGTTGCGAGCCACTTCGCTTGTCTGCAGAACCACACATAGTTTAGGCGGGAATCGAACCCGCAACCTCCAGATTAATAGACCTCCTACTGGGCTACGGAGGCACACAGAACACAAAATTCCCTGTTCAACAAAAATTACTTCTCACGAGCTCTTGTACAGTGAATTTATTTATTACTGAAACTAAGTGTTGTCGGAAATTTTCATCCACACTCTACATCGCCCACAGTCACAATGTTCGTCTGAAAGCGGTCTAGATGCGGTAGATTCCATAGCGTAAATGAGTTTCCAATATACTTGTAGTATTGGCAATAGTAGGTTAGAAAGTTCAATAAGTTTGTCCTTCTTCATTTGTTATGGATATAAGACTACCAAAACAATGAGTTGGCGCAGCTCGAAGCTCATTTGTTTAAATACAAACTCTTCTTCTTAGTACATATGATTGCCATAAGATTTGTGAAGGATTCCCGCTATAAGTTGTCTGTTTTGGAGTGCTTCCAAGAATGATTAAACTAAAGAGAGAAGTTTTAATTCTCTATAAATATCTCGAAGTTAATCGGAACTCGAATCTTCAGCGTCATTCATTACACAGGACAACAAAATGAAAATTTTTTTGTGTGGTCCAAGGTTTCACATTCAATTTGAATACCTTGAAAATTTAAACCACAAACATTTTCTGTAAAATAGTGAATAAAATCAGAATTTCTGAATGTATTTTAATGAAATATGGCTCATTTTATTTGTAACATGTGCTGGTATCAAAAATAATAACAACATTTCAGATTATGTTTATTTTAAATTTTTAATAAAAAAAAATAAACCATATAACAAACATAGATAAATAAAAAGAGAATTTTTTTTTAAATTTTCTTGGAAAAAAGTGTTTTTGTCTCAAAACATTCGCAATATCTCCTAAATTATAAGGATTTGCAAAAATTTTTTATAATAACATAATTGAAATGCTATTTAATTTTCTATCTTCGTGTGTTATTGTTAATTCAAACGGAAAGCTACTTCCCGAGTTATTGCAAATTACGTTGTCCAACTTCCGCTTTTTTCTATATAACGGTAAATCTCGCGAACCAGTGTCAATCCGTATGTCAATACCGTATGTATTCAAATTGACTAAGAAAACACAGGCCACAATATTCTTGTTGACCTGTGTTATCAATCTATAAGTTACGTCTCGCTGGTAAAGCAACTCCACACAGAGCTATTCAAAAGGACCTGGATAACAAATACGATAGGAGCGCAGTACAGTCTGAAAAATCTTCATTGCATTGATTGAACCAAAGGTCGACTAGAAATAATATTATAAAGATTTTTTTCTTGTTGTTGTAACAGAACACAAAAAAATAGAATTAAATTAAATAATAATTTGTAAATTTACAAACAAAAATGACACAAGTACATGTTACTTTGATCTATTCACAAAAAAAAAACATCGAAATTATTAAAAAAGTGCCTCAAGCGTTAAAGCAAAGTATAAAAGGAAAAATGCTGCTAGAGGAGGGAAAGGATAAAGGGAAATTATTATTTGAAATAATAACAAAAGAAACATATTTCTAATAAAAAAAATTTGAAAATAGTAATTATAACACTTCAAACAAATATAAATTGTTAAAAAAAAATTAAAATAAAACAAATTACAAAGTAAAATGCAGATTGGTGGAGCTCGCATTTGAAATATTTGAAATTAAATAAATTTTTCCTTATAGCAATTAATTTCAATGACATTGCTTTCAAAAATGTGTCTAGTTAACAAACCAATTTGTTTCTTTAGTTCAAAATTCATGAAACTTCCTTTTCGCATTGGTGGCTTAACTACGAATTCTTGTCACACCTCCATGTGAACTCATAACACTCCGTTCTGGCTTCAAGTGGATGATTTTTGTTTTAGCATTTAAATTTTTTCAAATTGTTTTAATAGCATTTCAGTCAAAGTGTGAAAAAGAAAACTCTGGAAATTTGTTGTATATATGTATGTATGTATATACGTACATACATATGTATGTACATATACATATATATTTTTTTATTAAAAAGTGCTTGATTTTGTCTCACATGCCTTGTTAGGAATTTTTTCAAAGACTCTTATCAAAACAACATGTTAACAGGATAATGAATATATTTCCACAAAAAGGTGCTCAATAGCTAGTGAAATATCCTTGAAGAAATAATAGGTGACTGGCTAAAGCACGATTTCAATATGAAATATTCGATGTGGTGAAGGAAGGCGTGCAAAAAATTATTAATAATGACAGTGAAAAATCGACTGTTTTTGAAGAAAGAAAAAATTCTTTGATGTCGAGGATGATGTTTGTTAATCAATGCATAAAAATTCAAATCGAGAAAAGAAATTAGTGTCATGGAACGCAGTAACTGCAGATGTGAAAGGTGTTCAAGATTCAAAGAAGTAAATAGCAAAAACGGATAACAGATTGGTTAATTGTGCTTAACTGAGGTAGTTCAGTTTATAAAATATGTGATTACTGCCTATTAACTTTTAGGAATGATATTCTCTAAGTGGTAGTTATCTCTGCAATATCCGCCATGTGGCAGACCAAGATGCTCTGACACGCATCCGATGTTCTAATGATAATGCCAACCAGAAACTTTGTCAATTTGATTATTTATATACTGAAGTAAATAATTATATTAGTACGCGAGCGATATCTGCACCAACTTGATGGAATACTACTCCCATCTATGCGCCGGTGCTTCAAAGACTATTTTGAAGTTACTCGACTGTGTACAGGAGAGGGCGAAATCGACCACAAATGGATCGGCCATTAATGATGAACGCGTTTGCATAACAATGAATGGGTTTTGAGAACAAGTCGCCTGAGAACGCTCGATATAAATCGAGAGAAGATATCACCGACACCAAAAGCAATATATTTTTAAATTCATTTAATCAAATCAAAAATAGAATTTTAGTTACTAACTGCCGTATAAATTTTTGTCTTTGATTTATAGAAGATATATTGATTGCATTTTGTACGAATATTTATCCAATAAACCATTACCAATACCATTATAACATTATAGGCGGGTATTGGCAGGCAAGTATGTTGAAAAATGAAGGATATTTGTTAGTCATTATTATTTCTAAACTTTCAAGAATTGCAGGAATAGCAGTTTCGTCAGGTTCCAATAGTATCAGGCAAACATTACAATGACTAAATTAACACTAATACTCAATGAAAGCAGATGTATTCCCAACGATACATTTAAGTTCAGAGCAACAACATAGTCCAGATGACAGACCCGAATCTGGCCGAAACCTATACAACAATCACATTTTGAACAAAGAAAATTATGAATAACATACATATTTTGAAGAATGTTATTAAATTTTCTTTCGGTAGTGTGATTCATCAGCCATAGTGTATTTGTGCATAATGATCCCGTAGTGTAATTTCAATTAAATTTCAAAGTAGATTTGAAGCAAAATTTTTGCAAATTATTATTTTTCTACTGTAAAATTTTTCTACGTAATAGATTTTTAAATATGTATATGTAAATTCATGCAGTTTTTAAGCATTGAATTACACATAATTTCTTTTAGAAAAAACAAAAAAATTTCCCAAATGAATATTTTTAATGAGACCATTATATAATTTCTTATAATAAAACTAAAATGAGAAGCAGAAAAATTACGAAATCATATAAATAATAATATTATTTTTTTCTTTATTACAGTTCCCCCATAACGTTAGCATAACTAGGAAGGCTGCTAGCAAAATTGTACGGCTAGGAAAAAAATAGAGATCATAGATTTTTTAAACTTTCAGCTTCGCCGATAATTTTCGGCAATTTTCTCCTCTATATGTCAGTTGTTCGGAAGTTTGGAAGGTTTCAGTGGCGAAGGCATACTCTCTGTTCAATGACCGGCTTCATCTGTAAGCAATCTACAGACACATCAGAGCGCCCTCTTTCGTCGATATTGTGTAGCACCAGCGAAGTAAAATATTTACTAAAAATTGCTACTAAAAACAAAGCTTCAAAATTCAAAAGCAGAGTTGTATGATAGTCAAGCGTCAGCACCTATCATCTCTTTCACTATCCTTTTTCTATACTTCCAACACAATGCATTGCATGTGTAGGGTTCATCCCCTGGGTGCTGGTCCAAGAACGAACACCGGCTTCGCAGCTTTGTATGTCGGGCCTTCGAATGGTTGCAAGAATTTTATCCTCCATGGTATAACGAACACCGAATACGCTAACTAAATTTTCTTTGCTTGAAATACAAAGATGATCAAGCTCTTGCGCGCGCCCGAAGGCCGGTCTTGCAAATAAATGATTATGGGCATTAATTCACGACCAGAAGTGTCGCAATTTCCATTAACATTATCACAATACGTTATTGGATATTATGACACTTTCTGGATATAGTAGTTACGTGTACAATGTAATACATTTTCTCTGTCATAACATACATGGACATTATGGCCTTGGATTTTACGCCATCCCATTTAATAAATATAGTAGTATTTTATTACGTATAGTATTACGGTCAAAATATCTAACAAAAATGTTATGTATGAAATGTATTGAAATTTCGGTTCGTATCGAAATGCCATTAATGATGAAGATATCTATCTCAGCGGCATAAACAAATATGTAATCGTTTTGATGATCAGAGTATTATATATATGTAAGTACTTATGTATATATGTAACTATTTCTTCAATTATTCAACGTTAGTCAAAATTCATTACGATTATTTATCTATGTTTGTTATATGGTTTAGCTGGTCTAAAATATTTTTTGGGAGTTCATGTATAAACATTTGCAATTTCGTAGCTGTTTTCAAGAGTTTTCTTAAAGGTCTAATGAATATATTGATATTAGCATCAAATGTAATGCTGCATATAGACCAGATAAACCATATAACAAATATAAATAAATATATATATACATATGTATATTGATAGCTTCACTACTGCTTTCATTGGGCGGGATTATTTTCACGATACGGAGAAATACACCAAAGACACAGGCGCAGTGTATTTTTTAATAGTCCATATCAAATACAAACAATTTTACATTTTATTTAACACCGACTACATAATTTGGACTATTGTGGAATATTTAAATTGCTAAACATTCAGATTTAATCTTCTGAAATTGGTCCCATTAAAACTTTCAATAATTTAGATAACAAAGCACATCTTGAACAACCCTCTTGAAAAGGCAAAGAAGAAAAATATCGTCATCCCCAGCATAATAGCAATAATAATAAATAATATGAGTACTTTTTCTTTATCATAATGCCACTACACTTCATACTGCCTGATACTGCAAATACCAGCAACAACAATATTTTGCCAGTAGTAAAATTATTAAAATTTTTTTTTAATACATATTTTACATCTTTAATTGCAACACTGGTAGTCATATGAACAGAAGTGAAGAATTAGTGAGAGTAAAGCAAACAAAATTCGTTCCACAGATATGATGGGGGTGGAGAAAACTAAAGTAAAAAAAAACGCATACAAGCTTTTAATTAAACGCAAAGTGTGGCAACGTATTTAAAATACAACAAGAAATAATAATTTCTGTAATAAGAAAAAAAGATCAACCGACAATAATTCTAAAAGAAAAATGAAAAAATCATATCGTAATAAAACCAACAACATAATAATTGAAAATTGCGCAATGCAAAATAAAAAAACAACAACAAAAGCAATAATGACAATAAAGGAGGTGGCCATATTAAGAAAAACAAGATTGAGATTGGGTGGCTTTTCAAGTCCAAACGTTAAAAAATGCTCTGATATAAAGAAGACGAGTGGAAGCACTGAAGTGATTATTAAGAAAAAAAAACATAAAAAAAACATAATCCCACAATTAACCGTATCTTGCCAAAGAAGTCGTATATTATTAATACGTACACGTGCACAAATCCATACATTCCCTGTAGGAAGCCTGTGCCCAAGTGTCTCCAAGTCTACACTTTTGTCCATTGGTTTTTGGTGACTTTTTGATAACATTGTGAAGTAATCGTCTACACTTTTTATTTTGTCTTTGATGAGAAGAGAAGAGAGCGTATCTTTCTCTCTACAGCTGCAAAACGATTTCCTATAGTCTCATTTTGTTGTGGTGAAAATAGATACGGTTAATCTGAGTTTCCCACAATAACTACTTACTCTCCTATTGACTACATAGGAGCATCGTTAGTAGTAGATTTTCAATATATAACAAGTCACTAGATTGATGACTAAGTCAGTAGCAAATAAATGCACTTTTACTATTGTCATTTCCTGCAGGGTATTCACTCACACACATATAAACCTCATCTTTTAAGAGTAAGTACGGTTATTGTATTGTAAATGAAACTTAAGTCAGCCATTATGTTATTGTAATTTTCCGTTTAAATTCTATATTTATTTACAGTGAAAAATGAATCTGCATTGAAGGAATAAAATGAAATTTGACTCATTTCAAATAACAGTCTATTCTATTAAATCATTTATTTCCAGTCACAGATTTAGGTGCCATTAAAATTAACGAAAAGAGGCTATATGAATATTATAATGCTTTATTCTATTCTTTAATACTGCACCATATTGCCACGTGTTAGCACCCAAAAACCTCTTGATTGCACAAATAGTCCCGTAAAGATAATTAACAAACGATAAAATCTATAAAACAATAAGGAAGACATCGCAGCACAACGACTTCTGTGGTTCTTTTCGCAGCCACGGAATGCTGTAATCTTCTAGAGCTCTGTTGTAAGTTTGTTATTATGCAAATAAACTTTTTTCTATTTTGTGTGTACTACTGAAGGGTGTCAAATATATAACGATGGCACTAGAAAGCTCCACAAGTACAATAAAAATGTCTCACAAAACATCGTAATGTTTTTAAGCACTATCAGTCTCCTTCTTTCAAACTTCAAAACAAACACTTATATGCCGAAATGTTTTATGCATAAAACAAATACTGTATTATAATAGTACAGAATAACAGAACGAAATAAAAGCATAACCAATTGTAATAGAATGAAATTGAAGTAGAACCAATTGAAGTAGTGGTTAAATTTTGTTTGGAAACTTTGTTGTTGTAATTAATTTTTTTTATTTTTATTGATTACCGTGCTGCATACACTTCCATAATATTTCAGCGTTTTTTGTATGGGGAACATATTACATTATTTTATAACAATCAAGATTTACTGCTTGTTTTTAGAAAACGGTAGAAAATATTCGTTCGTGTATTTACATTGAAAAAAAATGTTTCTTGAATTTTATTGCTGTTATGTTACTGTAACAATAAAAATTGAGAAAAAAAAAATAATATAAAGAAATTTATGGATATTTAATAATCGTCACATGCTATTTCCATGCGACACTTCCATTTTTGTTTTTGCATTAAGTTGCCCATACACGAATGATTTGTACATGTGACTTGTTCACATACGTCAAAGAGAAAACTTGAATTGTGAAGCGGAATTACACTTTGAATAATTTATTTTTACGCACAACAAAAAACGAAGCCAATGGGCGAATGATGAACTTTCCAGAAGAAATAGGCGTTTCCATGTAATATTATTGATAAATATGGAAATTACAACTTCAACACAAAAAAAAATTTTATTCATGAACTCAAGTATAATTATGTTTTCAATTATAGTTTATAAAAAACAATTAATTTTAATGAAACTTTTCCATATTTTTTGTTTTCCGTTTCTATCTTTATATTTTTCACTTCAATTAAAAATCTTACGTAATAAACTGGAGTAAAGCATTTCAATATGTTACATATGAGTAAGTGTAAAAACGTTACAAATGCAGTATTATAAAAACATTAAAAATAGTGCTATGCACATTTTATTAACAACACTTTCCTGAATTCTCATGTTCTTTGTCAATGTTCTCCTATTGCTTTCTCCTGTTCTCCTATTTGCTTCATTTAATGTTTCGTTTTCATTTTTACTATTAAGTAGAATTCAAATACTGTCAAGCACTGTAACGAAAGAATGTTCTAGTTATGCAGTGTTTGTTTGGTTTGGACATTTTCTAAGAAGATTTATTGTAAAGATAAAAAAACACAGTGTTTGGAACTACTGAACAGCAGTTAGCTGTGTATTTTAGAATATTTTGTAAATATATACATATATTTCCATAATAACCGTTTGCTACTCTCAAGCCTTCCAATACAATCTTAATATTGCATTTTGGAAATTACCGCACTAAATCTCCAAATCGATTAGAGTATCGAACAAAAAGGTTACACATTTACATAACTGTTAAAGTGCTCGATTGTATTTTTGCTTTAAAATGCTTTAGTTAAAATTAAAACTGAGGGATACAAAAAAAAAATTATGTTTTTTTAAGTAGTTGATAGTTAATTTTTTGCTTCACTGTTCTTTCTCACATTTCCGAAATCAGCATGAAGCATGCATATGTGTGTACTCGTATACGTGGTTTTTAATCAACTGTGGTTTGAGTAGAATTTACTTTTGGTTATCCATATGCATTTGTACAAATCAAAAAATGACTGAGTTGTAAATCTCTACATGTACTGTGATTGCTATTATGGACTTAAGCATCTACAAAGTGATGTACAGAGTTTGAAAGGAAATTTTTCTTATAAGCAGTTTACACAGAACAAAATTTGAAATTTTTAATTTTAGTTGACAGCTTTAGTTAAAATACTATATTTTCTAATTAAGAGTTTAAACAATTCAATTAAATTTTTAATTAACTTTTTTCTTCAATACTGAAAAATAAAAATAATGTACTTTTTTGCTATGAAACACAGAAAATTACTGCTTATTATTATTTAAATGCTTATGTTTTATTATATATATGCAGTATTTTTTATTCAAATATAAACAGATACCTAATAAGCAATCGAATTGAACATATATATTTTTGAAATTTTCAAAATATGTATATCATTACATTTTTAATTATTATTATTAAAAATTTAATTGAAAATTGATTCAACAGCAATAATTTAATTGATACTATTAATTTCTTTAGAGATGAAAATCTAATTAATCTTTTAATTGATATTACAAAATATATAATTAAAATATAGTTATATTTTTCCCTGTGTACACATTCGAGTTCTTCCAAAAATAGAGTTTCTTTGCTTTCATCTCAAGAGTCTATCAGCTATAAAAAAAAACAACAACAACTCCATATTTACATTCTACGCTCAACGACTTTCAGTTTGTTTTTATATGAATTACATGTAAATTTTATTTTACAATTTTTATGGACACATTCTACGAATATTAATTTTCGACAAAAAATCTCTTACATAAATTGTTCGCAAACTTATCACACTTCTTAAGTTTATATATGTATATTTCTTAATTTAACGTGAATAAACAATTAATTATATATGTATATGTGGGTGACCAAGCTTTACTCGGTGTTCCACGAAATATTATATAGAATATAAATTATTTTATATATTATATTCTGTTTTATAAAATAATTTTGGTTATCATACCAGAGAGTTTTTATACGGTGAGCATTATAAGCGAAGCTACCTTTCCTAACATTTTGTGAGTATAGCACTTCCGTTTTATATTCGCTTCACTTCTCACAAATTCTTATTATCTGACACCTACAACATGTGGTTGATTATCCAAATAATATTTTGTAGTTTTAAAGTGGCAGCTATTTTGAATTTACAATGCCTTTATTTTATTTAAAGCTGTCTCTTAGAAGACCATTTCGTATGATATCCATATCATGCATGCAGGGATTGATTCCCCCAGTAAATGAGAGTAAATCTGTCGAACATGTCAAACTATCCAATATGCAAATCGGTACTTTTCAGGAGAGCCAAAATAACTATTCAATTGTGAACCCAAATTCAGCGCGTCACTAAAAGAAAAAGTTTATCACTTTATTCTACTCATTCGTTTCCTATTATCTCAAAATATCATAAACTAATAACGTTTAGTGATAAAAGCGAATATGCATATAGGATACTTTGACAATATTCTTAAAAAGAACATAATTATTCGATACGTGCTCAAAGGCATTTCCCGCGTTTCTATTAGACTGAGGCATTCAACATTTTGCCTCAGTGAGTGTTATATCCAATGCAGGACCAAGGTAACGAATCTCAGAAAACACATTTTTCATATATGATAGTTTGACATGGTAGAAACGATATGTATATGTGCATACATATATATGTGCAAACTTTGCTCGTTTCACGATATTAAAGGTTTAATTATTATTTTGTAATCATACAAATTTGAAGATTTATTGACAACAAAAGAATCAACAACTGAAAGTCAGTACTGTCCAATTGGTTGCTGGTACATATTCGCACCGTTAAGTTTACTAAAAAAAATTGTGTAAGTTTTTCTGTCGAAAATTTTATTTTCTACAAGAACAAGCCCATTAAAATTGTGAATTAGTAATTTTATTTGAAACATAGGAAAAAAATGTTTTACATGTAATTTACAATATAAAACAACTGAAAGTCGGTTTTAAAAAAAAATTTTTAGAAAAACTGGTTGCCGTTGAGTATCTTGCAGAATGAAAATACGGAATTGTTCTTGTATGAGACTGCTAGAAACTTCTGAGATGATAGCACTTGAAAAACCCGAAAAAAACACACACACATTAGAAAAAATGTTATAGAATTATTCCACATTACATTCTTTGAAAGAACTGTTTGTAGCATAATTGTACACTCGCAAAATGATTACAGCAACGGCCTGTAGTTTAAGCAAAAATTATTCAGTTTATTATAAAGGGTCTCCCAACAAGAACGCAAGATTTAAATTTGGCGCCATTCGAAGTATCATTGTTAGGCATGTGAACAATTGTTATTGTTTGCTAGTAGAAGGTACGAGGTTAGTAAAAATGGAGCGAAGGGAGTTCGTTAATTGGGTATTGGAGAGACAACATGAAAATGCTGATTTTGCCGATAAAATCATCTTCAGTGACGAGGTCCATTTCCATCTTGATGGCTTCGTCAATAGGCAGAATTGTCGCATTTGGGGTGAGAAAATTCCTAGTGATTCACGAGAAGCAAATGCAATGTGGTGTGGATTTTAGGCTGGAGGAATCATTGGACCTTTTTTGTATGAAAATGAGGCAGGTCAAGCGCAAACAGTCAATGGTGTTCGGTATCGTGAAATGATAACCAGTTTTTTCGTGCCTAGAATTGAAGAAATGAATGTGGAGGGCATGTGGTTTCAAAAAGACGGCGCCACATGTCATACAGCCAGAGAAACAATTCAATTCTGCATTTAAAATTTAAATCTTGCGTTCTTGTTGGGACACCCTTTATAAACATTTGAAATACTAATAATACTTTGTATGAAGACATGTCATTAATTCAAGTATTACGTGCAAGTTTTATAGTGTGAATGCAATGTGTTATTCTAGTTTACCTTGCATTTACACATGAAAGTACTTTCTTGAAATTTCTGTATACGTATTGCAAATAAAAATTTCAATGAAATGAAAAAAAAACTTTCATGAAAATTTCTTGTCCGTCTACACAGGAAAGTGAAAGTTCATTAAAAAAATTTCGTCGAAGCGAAAATTTGCATAAGTTTGTTTACTTCTAGAATTAAAAAAAATAGAAATGGAAAGCAGCAATGAAAAAATATATATTAAAAGGAAGAAAATAGTAAATAGAAGACATTAGGTAAAACCTTTATTAATGAAAAGATGCGAATGTGATGTGGAAGCACATTTGCTGAAAGACCTACTATGGGAAGACGACGACAAAGATTTTAATAATTTTTGTAGATTAAACATTCATCAGTTTGAGAAAATTGTAAACTGGTACGTATGTAAATGAATTAATTATAGCATGAAAATAATTTTTATAAAATACATGTATGTTTTTAGATTGAACACAAAATAATAAAAAAACACACTCATATGCGAGCACCGATGTCTTCGCGAACCAAGTTGGCAATAACTCTGAGATACTTGGCCACTGGTGACAGTTTTAGTTCTTTGGAGTTTTTGACAAGGGTTTCAAGGAGTACAATCTGTGTATTTATACCAATTGTGGTCCGTTCTATATATGATGCACTAAAAAATCAACATATGAAGGAAAGTATATTCAATAAATAAAATATATATGATATTTGGTTTATATGTATGTATGTACATACATAACAAAAATGTATCGTCGAATATTGTGTCGCATCGTCAAATAACGTTTTGTCAACTGGGAAATTAGTTTTCACATATATTTCTGAACGGCTAAAAAATTACATACAAATGTATATATTCTTTTTATACATGCACAGAGTGGTACGTACATCTTTATGTGGTATATTGTATAACCTTACAGGCTATTACACATCTATACATACGTAGATACAAAGTAATATATTTCAAGCAAAACCCAACAAATGATTTTTTTTCTAACTTAAATTTTATAATTTTCATTAAATTATTTTTTGACGACATGTCATGAAATAATAGAAAATATAGAATTTTTAATTATCTGTTTGTACACTTGCTTTTCGTTTAAATGCACTTATTTCTCAGTTTTTTAGTCCCAAGTTGTTGCATTATCCGAAACATACTATATGTACATAGTTATGGATGTATATTGTCAACAATAAAACACATAGATTTATATTTTCAGGTTTTTTTATAATTTTTTCAATAAAAAAAAACTTACAAGTACTACGTTGTAAACAAGAAAAAAAATGGTCATAATTCAGGTTGCATTGCGTTAGTGTAAAAAAAGAATTCATTACTATAATAAATTAATACTATATTAAAAATAAATGAGATTTTAAACTACACAGTTATTTGTAGTTTGTTTTTTTATATTTTGAATAAACAAAATTTGCGAAGATATGTAAATCATTGAAAAGAAAAAATTAATGGTTTAAAATTAATACTAAGTTTTTTTTTTTTAAATTTTAATTTTTTAAATCACAGTTTCATATTCAGTTTCATATTCAGTTTCATAATTATTTTCATATTCATTATGTAAATCTATTTGGGCATTTGTTATTGCCAAGTTAACAATGTTAGAAGAAGTTGTTGTGGGGCTAAAAATGATATTAAATCTTGACGGTGACTTCATTTTTCTCTTTGTGATGGTGTTTTGTATTTCTCCCATTAGCTCGTAAGCCACTTCTACGGGTACCTTTTGTAATTGCTGGGCTACGCTGGTACCAAATGCCACAAATTCGCTTTCATTTTCTTCAAGTAGTTTTTCCAAGGCCTTATCTATCTTACTAGAAGTAGGTTTTCTAGGGGTATTATTTTCAAAATAACTAGTTTTGTTTTCAAAACTTTCTTCATACATCGAGTCTTCAAATTCTTCGCAGCTCGTTGAATTGAAATTATTCTGAAAAATAATATGTAAAATAAATACAATAAATAAAATGTTTTTGCAGGTCCCAGACACTGAAGAGGAGTGGAGCTTTAGACGGAAAACACATACGCATAAAGTCCGCGCTAAACAGTGGATCCCAATTCTATAATTTTAAGGGATTTTTTAGCATTGTTCTTTTTGCGGCTGTGGATGCACATTGCCGTTTTACTTTTGTGGACGTTGGTTCAAATGGCAAAGCATCTGATAATACGGTATATCAAGACTCCTACCTACACCATTCATTGCAAAATGGAGATTTAAATATCCCAAGAAGTACGGAGTTTATCACTTGTCGGGGCAATAAACTACCATATTATTTCATAGGTGATGATGCGTTCTCTTTAGACAAACAACTTTTAAAGCCGTATAGTAGGTCTTTAAAATAAAATACTTTACAAGATGTATTTAATTATAGACTCTGTCGATCAAGGATGGTTGTCGAGTGCGCCTTTGGTAGGTTGGCTAGAAGATTTGGCATATTCAACAGACCAATTGAGGTCCAACCATCAACAGTTGACCTAATTGTAATGACTGAGTGTACTTTACACAATTTTTTAACAATTAAAAGAGCCAAGCCCACAACATCAGACATTGTACTTGAAAACATGCCAGCAACGTTCTCATCAATTGGTCACCAGCAAAATAATGCATACAAATATGCCTGTAGGATAAGGGATGAAATTTCGAGATATTTGGTTACAGATGGAAATGTTGATTTCCAATGGAAAAAAATAAATCTAAGAAATGTTGAATGAATTAGTATGTATGCAAATGTATGTATGTGTATAATAAACAATAAGAAATAAAAATCTCTTGAATAAAAATATAATACAAATTGTTTTTACTTCATAACATTAATTGTTGTATATTTCTACATTCATATGAACATATGTTTTTTATTGCTTAATAAATTGCTTACTAAATGTATTTATATAGTAAAAGAAAACTTGAAACGACTTAATATAGATGACCTGAAACTCTAGGGACCTTTACAAAGGCATACTTATAAACTATAACTCCTGAACATAAAATTATTTTTACAAAATTTGTTTTTTTCAAATCACTGCACAAAAAACTCAACCAAAAGTTACAGCTTATGTATATGCACATAAGTATGTAAGTATGTCTGTTCCTTGACTTACCTCAACTGAGTTATCTGTAGACATAATATAAGAGACATAATTCGCTTCTGCTCCTGATCCGGATTTTTTCGTAATTTTTATTTTTTCACCAGTATACGTGATACGCAACGATCGAATTTTCTTTCGCACTATTTCAGCCTCCATACCCATTTCCTTTGCAATTTCTTGATACACTTAATTTTTTAAGTCGTTGCGCCTATACGATTTAATGCTCATGTCCCTTAAATTGGGTATGAACGATATAAATTTATTAATTTTATTGTATTGTGGTGATTTAATTTTGATTCCATTTCTATTGTTTTGCTTACTACTCAATTAGAGTTACCAAGGCTATCACATACAATAATTTAAAGGGCAATAGTCGGATTAAATTATTATTGTTAAATTTTTAATGAGATTCTTGTTATAAAAAGACAACAAGAGTGTTCTTTATTTATATTTAAAGAAAAAAATAATATAATTCTTTTCATATAAACACAAAATATTTACAATTAATAATTATAATGTTACTACAATCCTGTAAATCTGTATAAGTCTTTCAGTAGGCAACAGTGGTTAGCTCTTTTGTCATTTTACTTTCTGAAAACGTCAAAAAATTACTTTCTTGAAAATATCGTTGAAATCCGAGTGGTAAGTAAAAAAAATTCGAGTGTTTAGTGAAGAAGTGTGAGTGTATTGCGACTTTCAACCATTTACTTTCATGTGTGAATGCTAGGTTAACGGAACAAATAACATATCGCTGATTTACTTCAACGACGTCATAATTAAAAATATTGTTTTTAAAAATATGTACTTAAAGTTTTCAATATGCACACACCTTAGCGGGGAAATAAAAAATTATTCTTCCGCCAAGAAGTGAGTTTTGAAGCTATTTGAATGAATAGAAAAAGCCGAACGATAAAACCCGACATAAATATTTATTAACTCGAAAATAGTAGTTTTTGAATTAGGACGCTTTGTACATAGATAAATCAAATATACGCAAATGAATAATTGAAAAAAACATGCGGTGCATTGTGCTGCAACTAGTGGAAAGGGATAGTAGGAGAAATAACAGGAGGTGAAGCATCACTATCTTACAACACTCTTTTTTGCACGTTATTTGTTTTTATAGCATGGTTGTAGCGTCTCTGATGTCAAAGAGACGTATTAAATTTTGAGGCTTCGTTTTTAGTAGCTATTTTAATTAATTATTTTACTTCGCCGGTGCTACCCAATACCGATGAAGGAGGACGTTCTGATGTGCCTGTGGATTGGATACAGCTGAAGCCGTTACTGTTCAGTGCCCAGTGACTATGCCTTCGCCACTGAAACCTTGCGACAACAACTGACACAAAGATTTATTCCACAATTATTTGGAAAAAATAATGACAATTGTTTTTACGGAACTTAAGATTGTTTGGTAGTAAAAATAGCAGAAACAGAAGAAAAATCCCTAATAAAAAATGACAATTATGTAGACTAGTTTTTAAGTTAAAGAAATTACAATTTCAGTTCATTTCACGTACACAATATTTTGAGTGTAAATATACTCTGACATTCTATACCGTTGTTTTTATAATAATTTGGCTCAAAGGCAAGACTTTATATAATCATTTGTTTGTTTATACTCAAATACTGACACGCACATGAATAAAATACTGCTAAGAGTAGCACTATAATCTTTGCCACAAAATCTAATGTAACAGTTAAGCAACCAACTGAATCGTAGTTTTTTACAATATAAATAAAACAAGAATGGAGAAGGAGAAAGCTCCCAACGGAAACTCATTTTTACAGAAATTAGTGGACAGAAATGGTTTGAAGGTAATGAGAAGGTTGACCCCGCTACTGTAATAGTTTTTAGACAATGTTTTAAACATTTAAAAAAATATATATAATTAGACGGATCTCAGTAGTTTTTTGCCAATATGTTTTATGAACGTTTGGAGTAAGTTATAAAACTGGGAAAAATGTAATCTGGGAAGGGGTAATCTCGTGCATATTCTCTTGTAGTACAAGGTGGGCCAAATCAAGTCATCCAATGTAGTTTGGCTCTCATTTTTTTCTAAATGAAAAACTTCGATTCTGTTTTTTGATTATGTTTATCTGAACCTTTAGAATTGTATTGGTCAAGTCGAGGAGATGATATCGGCCAAATGTGTGCCGTCGCAATTGATTGCTATACGGGCTCGTTTTATGGCATTTTTCATCACTTCGGCGACAACTTCGGGAGACAGATTCTCGCACTCATGTCGAATGTTGTCCTTGAGGGCTTCCAGGGTCTCGGGCTTGTTCACGTAAACACGGTATTTTAAAAAACACCACAAAAAAAGTCTGGAACGGTTAAATCGGGCGATCTTGCGGGCCAGTGCAAATCGCCAAAACGAGAGATGAGGCGGCCCGGTAACGCCGCCTTCAGAATATCGGTTGTGGCTCGCGCAGTGTGTGCCGTTGCACCGTCCTGTTGGAACCACATGTCCTCCAGTCCTAATTCGTTCAATTGCGGCAGAAAAAACTCGGTTAACATGGCCCTATCGCGCGCACCGTCCACTGTAGTCGTTTTACCAGCGGCATCCTCGAAAACGTGAGCTGCGGGGCTGGCCACCCTTGGCAGCGTCTCGTGTGGTCCCATACTCTCAAGGTTGGTGGCCAAACGGCGCAGTGTTTGCGCAGTCGGTGTCGGACGACCGGGGAATCGGCGACGGAATTCGTGCTGCACCAACACCACAGACGAATTGTTACGCAAAAAAATAGACAGGATTATTCCGCGTTCTTGGGGAGTGTCCATGGCTTGTGCACTTGTATTCTACATCTGTCTAGTTCACAAATGTCACAACAGATTTGACATTGGCCGCCATTTGCAAAAACAACCAATAGAGTGATTTCTTTTGGCCCAGCTTGTAGAAAGGCGGTACATGCTACACATCGAACACCATGGCTGATATTTTGCATGAATGATTTGAGAATACGGGTATTTTTCGCTGTAGTGTCGTGACTTAATTTCACTAGAGTTTTCCCTTTCAAATTATGTACTTATCAAGCCAATATCCAGTGGTGTTAGCATTATTTATTTTATGATCGATAAAGTTCAACCGTATTTGCATGGTGGAGTGTTGATAATTTAAACTGTCGCATACATAGATATACATATCTATATGAACATTTGAACGAAGGCACATACCATGCATAAAAGCGTGGTATATGCCATTTCAATTTCTACGTCAGTTGAAACTAGTTGAAAACTATAATGACAATATTTGCTTAACGCCCTTCCTGACCACAAAATATTCTGGCAATCTTTCAAAATTACCTTAGTTTCGAGAAGCATTTTGTGCTCATTAGCTACTTGTGCTTTAACTATCACGATTTGCTAACAAAATACATCTTTAGGACATTATACAAATTGAGTTATCTGTTCCAACACCATGTAAGACTCTAAGGTATGGAAAACTCAAACCTTTCTGAAATTGTAAACGTGTGTCACTCTTAGTACGAGCATGGTAATTAAAATAAACTACCGCTGTATTAAATGCACCGGACTAATTGTATTTGTAAAAAATTCCAACATTTGGAAGTTATTTACTTTTGATCTCGCAAACAAAAAAGAACATGATTTGTTTTGCAATAATAGGGATTAACAAGTATTTATATAAAAGCCATTATAAATTGCAAAATTTTACCATGAAACAAATTGGACAGGCAAAAAAACTTAAAAAGGAAGTACGCGATAACGGGATTTTAAATTCATCATATTAACACCGATGTCCGTCCATTGTTTAAAAAAAACATGTTCAGTATGTGTGACAGGTATTTCATCTTAAATGTGTGAAATGTGAGGGCAGACAACTCATGACAACTGCTGTATAAATATTTTGACATTATGAACAATTCCATACGATTCCTTTGAAATTTCCAAAGCATTGAGGCTAACACAAACACTAAATAAATTAAAAAAAAAATGTACAGGAACAAGGCATCTGTGATAAAACAGCAACCTCAATTATGCATGGATATGCAACAGGATATTTGGTATTATTGTATTAAATTTTTTTATTTGGAATAATAAACTTTTAAAATATTTTTCTTCACTTTTAATTAATTTTCCGTGTTGACAACTCGACAAAGTAATTAAAATAGAGCCGACATTTTTTGAATGGTAACTGCATATGTTCATTTTAGTAAATTAAATGACGAAATTTTATGTTGGGGAATATAATTATCAGACCTGTTCTGAAAATCGTGTGATTTCTAATGACATGCATAAAGTTGAGGGTGGCGATGGCTGAAGAAGTGGGCACGTTGACTACAAAACCAAAAATTTCCTGGGTTCAACCCCAGTTTTACATTCAAAAAAACATCTCGCATTTTTTCTGATGTGCATTTGTGTGACTCTGTGAAAGTTGTTGTCGGAAGGTTTCAGTGGCGAAGGAATAGTCACTGGTCACTGAACAGTAACGGCTTCAGCTGTATCCAATCCAACAGGCACATCAGAACACCCTCCTTCGTCGGTATTGTGTAGCACCGGCGAAGTAAAATAATTAGTAAAAATAGCTACTAAAAAACGAAGCTACAAAATCTAATACGTCTCCTTAACATCAGAGACGCACAACACTGCTATATAAACAACGAACGTGCAAAAAGCAGAGTTGTAAGATAGTGAAGCCTCACGTTCTGTCATTTCTCCTACTATCCCTTTAATCTAGTTCCAGCACAATGCACCGCATATGTAGGAGTCATCTCCTGAGTGCTGGTCCAAGAAAAAAAAATTAATTAAATAAAATTTCAAACCACCACGGCGGCAAGAGTCAAGTATTTGTGACCAAATTTGTACGACTGTGTACGAATAAAAATCAAACCACACTCATACTCAACGTAGCAGTACAACGTTTGTATAAGTAGCCAATGAGTATGTGCATAGTCGTACTTTTTTTGATACTCTACATAGCCATATAATTAAAAGCTGTATTCAATAGCCATGATAGTCTTACTCCTATGTGTATATATTCCAGGGTTAAACAATTTTCATGTGTGTACACTAAACTATGTACATTTACATATGAGATTTATCAAGCATAAGAATTCTAAATTTGGTTATTTATTTCTCATAATCCTAATCGAACGTAAAAAACTTCTGACAATTCGTATACATGCATGCGTGCATTCTATTTTTCTTCTGGAAATATTTATAAATAGGCTGTGAGAAACCAACAAAATTTTTTTCTTGTGCATATATGAATAGTGAGAAACCAAAAAAAAAAATTCTTATGCATGTTTTGCAAATGTACCCATTTCAATTTATTTTTGGTTTTCTTTCCAAACAATTTTTTCATTTCCTACCGGTATCATGGACGTGGGTAAAAAAATAGTCGTCCGCCTTACTGTGTTTGCAGAGATATCTTTATACATATTTTATGCTCCCTTCAAAAATCCCTATTACTTTAATACCCATATCACGGGGGTGTATAAAAATAGTACAAAATGAAGATCATAAGTATTATTTAAATGTAAATGGATAGTAGTACAAAGGTACAATTTTACTCCATATATTTTCGAATTTCAAAAAAGTAAGAGATTTTTTCTACCAGAAAAAATTACAGGAAAAGTCTTTGTTCTATGTGCAAAATGAGATACCAAAATAGATTTTTTTGGAGTTTTTTTTAATTACGTATTAATCTAAAAATACGCTTTTGAGTTAATAATTCGTCTTATCACCCTTTATCTTATGTATAAAATTCAAGCAAATAACTTTACAACTCACCTCGTGACAATTGTATATTTTTTAATTTCCGCATTAAGAGGCATGTAATTTGATAACTTTAAGTACGTTTTTTACAAACCATTTTTTTTTTTAAGTATGACGTTGTTGAAGTAAATGGGCGATATATGGAAACAGTCGAAACACATGTTCGCTTATTTTTCAGCAGGATTTATATGCTTTGGTAATTTTTATTTTATTATTCTTAGTTTCTGAAATATTAGGGGGTCGATTTCAGCCGTTTTTACCCTTTTTACCCCCCTAACATTATAATATCCAAAAATTCCTTCTCAGCGGATCTAAACATGGAAAGAAGAGGCTAAATACTGAATTTCAACCGATGATATTTAAAAAAAATTTTGCGGAATGTTTCCATATAAAAAAGGAATTTTTGGAAATTGGTTCACAAACTGCGAAGTTATATAATATTTACTTTTTTAAGGCGGCCACTTAGCACCAAACCTCCCTCGCCCCCTCGTTTATATTATAAAATCTGTTAAAAACTATGTGAAAGGAGGAGTATCATAATGTAAAAAATGGGCGTGGTTTAAAAGGTAGCCTATAGTTCATTATAGAGTCCCAATTGAATGCTGGGAAAATTTTAGGAAGATTGCTCCAGCAGTATGGTTTCTTATTAGGTATAAACAAACAAACAAACAAACACACAATCAGTTTTATGCATATACATATATAGATTAAGGATAAGGGATAAAAAAATAATTTGAAATCCACCAATATCAGCTCATATAGTAGTAATATCAAATGTTATTTCATTGCTATTAATAGTTTAATAAAATAAAATTAAAAAAATTAAATTAAATGATTATTATTATGAATAAATATTGAAATTCATTCCTCGTTTTGTTTATAACAATTTTTATCTAGATACTAGATACATCCGGTGTGCTTCGCCATAATTTACAAAAAAAAAGTTTATCCACAAGTATATTTTTATATAACAATTCAAAAGTATATTCACAAAATTAATAAACGCGGGTCGGGGTAGACAATATTTTGTGTTTTACTGCCTTCAGCAAGAACATATAAATTTTTTTTGTCAATTTAAATAGTAGCCTGAAACTGATAATTGATACCTTACAGGCAATGAAAATTACATGTGATAGTTGCATACTAAGAAACAAACTAAGCCATAGACAAAAATTGTAAGTCACACTGACAAACACTAGCAGAACGGAAAGTTGCTACACTTTCATCATCAGCGTTCTTAGTGTTTTGTCCACTGTGTGTGGTTGTCAGCGGATGTAAATTAATATCTTTATATATTTCTTATTTTCTATAAATAGAATACGAGAAATAATTCCCCTATTTAAATTGAAAAAAATATTATGTACATCAACTGAAGTTTTCGCATACATATTTATGCTTTTAAAACAATAAAAAATATATAAATTTTAGGTTATCCTACTCTTAAACACGCCATGCGAAAAACATTAACTTTCTAAATTCAGTCCGCACACCTGAAGTGACTGTTGGTCTTACTTTTGAGAAGGTATGTACAATGCGGTAAATCTCCTCACTCAAATCATGTTCAGATTCATAATTTGTAATAAGACGAACCAAAGTCTTGTATAATAAGATTTCCACATCGTTTTCAACATATGAGTATTTTGTATAACATATAGCTTTATAACTTAGAACTGTCCTCTTGCTTTCTCTATTTGTGTATTGACAAGAAAGTTGAAATACAAAAATTTATCGATATAAATACCTAAGTATTTCACAGCACCTGTTGCAAATTTTCTCAAATAGGTCTTAACATTATAGCATTGATGCCGCCTCATAGCACAATTGTGCCAAATGAATTTACAAAAATTCTTAAGTGGATGCCAGCCACACGAATACTCCGCTTCAATATTTGTATTTGTTCCCGTTTGTTTGCAAAAAATTGTCACACATATACCTTGTGCGTAATATTGACGAGTCGATATTCATTTTATTTTCTGGTAACTTTATGTAAACATCGTAGTTGTTACGCATTAAAAAAGAAGAAAGAAATTTTTATAAACGAATTAATTGCAGTATATCGCTCATTGATGGCTTTATGGGACGTGCAATGCAAACAATATACTGACAAGAATATAAATCATATCATCAGTGCTTTGTTTTTAATAAATAAAGAAATAAACAGATATGAATTTTGCCGACGGTAACTTCAAAAAATATTTTGCCGATGGCGACTTCTTTATGTTTGTAAAAAAACCTGAAAAAACTAATATTGATGAGAAAATTTGACGTAATCTGTCAGACGCTTCAATATTGTTACTAACGCAAAGACAAATATTGAACCTGAATATTGATTAGTGTGGCATGAATTTTATGCTCTTTCATTCAGTCGTCGACTAGATAGCGACAAAAAGACATGGCTGATTGTTAATTTTGTGTAGCAATTCTTTTCCAGCAAACACGCTTGTTTCGTTTCAATTGAACAAAAATTCAAAGTAAAAAATCGTTTCTGTTTACAATGTAAACACAATCACGCACATTCTTATTGTATTTATATATAACGTAAACGTAAAAAAATCACATATTCAACTCTTATCGTTTTTTTCATCAACTGATTACTGTGATCAAATTTTTCCAGATTTAAAATTCATAAAATAAGCTCGTCGCATTTAAAAAACATTTTGTTAATACGAAATTGTCATACAAGCATTAATATGGAAGAATGAATTTAAGAATAATAAAATTCACTACTTACTTTTTTTACGATTATAAAAAACCGTTCCATATAATGACATATACAGATATAATATTTGACGTAATTTATTCACTTCGAACTACTATTGATTGAACTTCTAAATGTTTACGTTTTGAACTATTCTCCATCTCACGCAGAGTTTAGATACCAGCAAAAACTATTTTTTAATAATATATACGCTGAAGATGAAGGTATAGCAACCTTCAATAACAGCATGTTGATCCGCTCTGCTAGTGATTGTCAGTGTGATGTAAAGCGTGTCTGGTGGCAAATTTATATTTTTAAATACGATTATTTCAAAAAGTAATAAAAATGATGCGGAGGGAGGGTGGGGCCGTTGGAATTATCGATTGTGCGGATTTGTTTGTCACGATGTCGCAGTGGTCGAATGAGCAACACGCATTCGCTGTTGGAGACATTTTTTAAGAGTAATGATTTTTACGTAATTGCTCGTCGACAATTTTTTTCAAAGTTCGGTATTCGGCGAATAAGTAATGGACCGAGTGTAAATTTACTTTGTTCGTGGGTGCACTGATTCCGCGCAACTGCTTCGGCTATGAATGCCCCACGGGCAGGGCCCAGTCGATCTTCAAGGACTCCCGAAAACATTGAACTGGTTGAAAGCAGTTTACGTGAAAATCCGCAGCTTTCAATACAGAAAAGAGCAGCCTAACTAGGACTTCCAAGACCGATTATTCATGAAATTTTAAAAAGGGGTCTGAAGGATCTGGATGACATACTCTTTAAAAAATAAATCCGCATTTCCATTCTATCGTTGAATGCTCTTAATAAAACTTTGTGTCAATTATTACGTTTTTTATTTAAGTTTGAAAATTTTAATCTCAGACTCTCAGCTTAAAAGTGTACCTAACAATTTTATTGATTATTTTTCTCGCTACATTCAGATTAGTACGATTAGTAGATGAGTAGACCCCCAACCCTTAGTTGACGATAGAAAGAAGTAAAGTTTTAGCAACAATCAACCTAATCCCCAAAGGAAGATAAAAACCAAGACCATATAACCTCTTCAGACCAAACAGAGGTTGATGTGATCTACAAAATATAATTCTACTATTTCAAGTCCTTCATTGTTCAAATTAAATCTCAACATGTGCTTAACTGCTTGACGGTGTGTATGTTTAATATTGAATAATTTTAAGTAATTGCATAAACTGATGTTCGAAGTAAGACACTGCATACATATGTAATTATGTATTTACGAATTCAAATGTAATTATTTGTTACAATTATTTATCTATGTTTGTTATGTGGTTTAGGTGGTTTATATGCGGCATTCCATTTGTTGTTAATAGCAAAATCTTCAGTAGACCTTTAACCAAATTCTTGAAAAAAGCTGATGAACTTCTTATGTTTATACAAATATTTGAGAATTACTAAATATACAAACAAAACAAACCAAATAGTTGTTTTTTTCTTTTCTTATACAACAAATGCATACATATGTATGCGAAAACTTTATTTAATGTACATAATCATTTCTTCAATAGGTTGAAGCTGATAATTGATACCTTTACAGGCAATGAGAATTACATGCGATAGTTATATACCAAGAAACAAACTAAATCAAAAGAACAAAATTGTAAATTACACTGTTTTTGTTCTGTGTTTTGTTCTAAAGTTACCATCTTAAACTTACAATAGTTCTTTTCATTGCCTAATTTTTGTTTCCATTATTAACTGTGCACAAATGTTTTCATTATTTAATTTTAAATCAATTTAATTTTTTTAAACCTTTCTTCCAATTAGTCAAAACTTTGGTTGACAATGATTGTATTTAAAAGGCAAAAATAGATAAATAATCGTAAATAATCGTAATGCATTTTGACTAAAGTTGAATAATTGAAAGAATAGTTACATAATTGTATTGGAAGATTTAATTTTTCATTTTGCCTAATTGTTAGAAAGTTTTAGAAGATCATGTGCATACGAGTATATGCTGAATAAAATTTAAGCTTTTGCGGTTCCCAGTTGAAGTCCATTGCCCTTTTTAAATATTTTAAAACTTAATAAATTTAGTGCTGTTACACACAAGCCACATCCTTCCACTCAACATCTCATATAGCAGAAAGAGTCAAGAGAAAATTGTAATTCGACAGCTTATACATATATTAAGGCGGACTGTAACTTCCTTCGCGCTAACCAGTAGTTTATAACGTGCACCACGCAATATAATGAGACAAAATTAACATTTTTACTATTACAAAAGTATGCTGTAGCAAAAGCTACTAATGAGTTACTTCAAAAAGCTTTTATTACTTTTTTTTCCTTTTTCTGACCAACTACATTTAGACGTCACAATCAAATCTAAATTTCAATTATTTTCATTTCACAACAGAGTTTGTTGGGTGTACAAAAATGAACACCAAAAATATTTCTATACAAAAACTGTAGAATAGACGACCAGCAAAGGGAACAGCGCGAAAAAATTATAAATCGTTAATGCATTAAATAAATGAAAATATACGGCATACAATTTTATAATCAACATTGTAGAATTTAAAGTAAAAAAAAAAATATAAATAATAATGGCAACCGGAAACGGCTGCAGTTTTTTCATTCTTGCGTTTGTTCATTCAAATTCAAAAAATTTGAATAACTAAGTGGTCGCGAGTGGCAGGCGTTTTATCATAATGAATTGCCAACCATATTGGAAGAGGAGTGAGTGTTTGAAATGAATTGAATGAGCTGAATTGTATGGATAATTATGGTTGTTGTTTATAGAGTAGCTGCAGCAACTGTGCTGCTGGTTGGTTGCTAAATTGGTTGAAGCTCCCTCCCTGCGTTTCTAACACTCTGAGCTGCTCAAGAAGGCATTTAATCAAAAAATTTTTATTTTATGATGGTGTTTGATAATGATGGTGTCTAAAAAGAGTCTCTACTTACCCTTAAGAAGTTGCTAGAAAAATGAAGCATTTATAACCAGGGGTGCTTGAAGTTACATGTGCTATATGTATTTGTACGTCTGTATCTGGCAGGCAGGCAGAAGGGACCATTATTCGTAAAATAAAAAAAACATTTGATTAACTCGTATGAGCTGTAGTTTTCACACTTCACATGCAACAAACATGACCAGAAGAGACATGTCATGTGAAGAGTGAAGGGCTCTTTTGTTTGCTACAAAGAAAACAGCCATTTTTTATTTTATGTTACATTCAATATTTTATTGTAACTAATTTTATGTACACATTGAATTGCAAATTAAACAGTTACTTTTTTTTTAATGGTTGCAGAGTGATGCCAGATTGATATATAGGTAAAATTAATTTACGACGTAATTACTGTCGTATTCTATCCTGCACAAGGAGATGTTATTATTGCCCACATTTGTAGATACATATATACCAAGCCTTCACTATGAATTGGTATTTTCATGACTACTTAAGCACTTCTTTATTTGAATTCTTGTCTTAAATGTTAACAAGATTATCACTTTTGCACTCATGGAAAGCACATTCAACTCTGCCGATTAAATCATACGAACAACTGTGCAGTTGTAATTATAATTTAAATAAATTTTCAAATATCTTTCAGAAACTCATTAATCCATGCTAAAACGTAACCAAATCATGGAACATTTATTGTTTCTAAGCACTCATTTATATGACGAATTGTTTTGTTAAATGTGAACAGATCAACCGGTACATTTGGAATTTCTCCTTATCTGGCTATGTGGAAGGCATTAGTGTATATTGCTACTGATTGATCTTCATGCTCTGAAAAGTACACAAATTATAATATAATTTATATTGCTTGGAAGTGAAGTGTTTCGCCCAAAATGTAAATTCTTTTTGTAATATTCATATCAATTTGCGAGAGCTACGTTACATAAAAAACGAAAGTCACAAGAGCCATGGAAAACGATATTAGCATAGTTAAGTGGGATTTAGTTGGACACTCGTCGGTCTGCAATATTTCCCCGTACTTTTTCGTAAATGGTGTTGGGAAAATCCTCACAATCAACAGAAAAGAGCACCAATTACTTTGATATCAAATTCGATAACATGGACTTAGTCGACTTTTGCATCTACTAAATAAACTATTCGATGGACATGGCCGTGGAATATTTGGTTTCCCATATCGGGGAAATTTAATCTTATGAATCATATTGACTGTCAAATAAATACTTTGGCCGCTATAGAGACGTGTTTTTATATGATTTATTTTTCTTTCACGTTGATTATTCTGATATTCGTCTGAAGTAATTGCAATTAACACAAATTTAATACGACGGTCGCAAATTAGAAACAATTTGTTTTTAGGGCATTTCGAATTTCCAAATTTTTCTAATTTCTGCACCATTTTTTATTATAAAAATAAAGTTAAATCTGAACGTAAAAATCATAACAAAAATGTATTTCGTTTTTATTTTCAAATAAGTTAAAAAAAATAACAAAACTTAACAATTCATTACATTTACATACATCAAACAAAAAAAGGAAAAAATTCGAGCGCCTAAAGTCATAAAAACATTTCGCATTTGTGCATGCAGATGTGCATTAGTGTATCTGTTTTCAGTTGTTGTCGCAAGGTTTCAGTGGGGAATGCATAGTCACTGGTCACTGAACATTACCGGCTTCAGCTAATACCAATACACAGCCACATCAGAGCGCCCTCCTTCGTCGGTATTGTGCAGTACCGGCGAACTAAAATAATTATAAAAAATGGCTACTAATACGAAGCTTAAAAATTTAATACTTCTCCTTGACATCAGAGGCGCTCCGGAACTGCTATAAACAAAAAACGTGCAAAAGCAGAGTTGTTGGATAGTGAAAAAGATCGGTCTCGCAGTAAGGAACAAAGCAATATAACAACACACATTCATTTTTATATATGTATATAGATTTATAATATTCGTTTTATTTAATTAATAATTAACATATGTATGAAAAAAGGTGAAACAAATTAAAAACATTGAAATCATGGTCATGTCATAAACGGGATCATCCGTGGCAGGAAGAAGTACTTCAATAGTGTCTGATGAAAAAGGCTTTTTGTTTTTTTCTGTCTTTTTGTGTACTGTAACTTAAAACAGGTTCACTGCTCAGAAATAATATATTCAGTGCATCTGAAGAGTTGCACAGATATTTCGGCAATTTTACCTGCATATTCCTCAAAATGTTCGATATTAATGGGGTGTTCGCTAGTTATTCTTTCGAATATTATATTTAGGCGTTTGATTAATATTGTATATGATAGTGTGAAGAACAGGTAGATGATGAAAATGGTGCCATCATAAGTTGTGCCATTTTAATAATTATTTTACTGCGCCAACGTTTTATTGTTCACATACCGACGAAGGAGAACTAAGATTGAAAATCAGTCATCAGCACCTCCAGTATTTTCGCTTTTATTTATTATTTGCTGGCTTGAAAGAAAAACTTCTTGATTTGTTACCATAATTATTGTTGCCGTGTCCTTGTTTTGAAAATCGTTCAACCCTTTTTATATGATTATCTTTCTTTCCGTCTTTCTTCATCGCTTCTTGCCACTTTTCAATTATCAGTTGATATGGAAGATGGTATTGAAGTTACGGTTATGATAAACATTTTATGCAATAACCCATACGTATGCGTTAGTAAGTAAAATTTTCAAAAAATCATAAAAAATAATGTCGCAAACTTGTTTCTTGTGTATAATATTATTTCTATCTTTATCTTAAGAAAAAAAAACTTTTTTTAGTTTTTAAACGAATTGTTTGAACATAAATATTTATTAATAATGAATAAATAAATAGGAATAAGTTAACATAAATATTTAAGATATGTATTTATTTTTGATATTGAAAATAGTCTTTAATCAAGTCTTTAAGTGAAAAAAAAAACAATGCACGTTGGTCAAAAAGCCATTTTCTTTGGCAAAAATTATTTTTTCAACGTAACACAGCCACCCTGATGAATTTCGCTACATTAAGAAACCCAAATAACTTTTTGTAAAATTGATGTAATATATTTTATTATTAATTCATTTTAAAATTCATACAGTTTCATTAAGAAAATTCATTAAGTTTTGAAAATAATTGAAGTCACATATTCGACATCTTATCAAGAAGTTATTCATTACTGCCTGGAGTGTTTCAGCGGGAATTACCTCAATTTTTGTTCTGCATTGTTTTAAATCATTCAAATTTTATGCTTTTGTTCTGTAAACTTCCTCTTTGTAATAACTCCACAAAAAAAATCATGTGCAGTAAGGTCAGGAGACCTGGGGGGCCAACGGAATGTGGAATTTCTTGAAATAAGCTTATTTGGGAATTTTCGCTGCAATTCTGTCACAACAGGCGTGGCTATGTGACAAGTTGCCCCATCTTGTTGAAACCACACATAGTTCAAAGGGATTCTCTTTCGGCGTAATTCTGGAAAGTAAAACTATTTCAACATGTTTAAGTAACGGTCTCCATTGACCGTAACAGTACGACCGTTTTCTTCGAAAAAGCAATGCCCGACAATGAACCTTGATGAGACTGCACACCACATTGTGACACGAAGTGCATGCAATTGTGTCTCATGGAGTACCTGTGATTTACAATTACTCCATATTCGGCAATTTTGGTTATTAACATTCCCATTTAAATCAAAATGTGCTTCGTCAGATATAAAAATGCAGTTCTAGATGTTTTCATCTTCTGCCACCATTCGAATGATCTTTTCGCAAAATTCCAGGCAAATCGGCAAGTCCTTTGTGTTCAGCTTAATTGTTAGTTAATCTTTATATTTAAATCTTTATGCAAAATTGTCTGCAATGACTGCCTGCTGACACCCATTTGAGCAGATAAGCACTTGTCGAAACTCTGGGATTAGCTTGTATGGCAGCAGCTACAGCAGCGATAGTTTCCTGCGTCCGAACAGAAGAATCTCGATGATAAGGCCTTCTCGCGTTTGTGCCACGCTCAGAAAAATTATTCACGACCCTCATTATAGTCCATTATAGTCAGCTAGAAGAGTGCCGCCAAACGTACGCATATACTCCCTTTGCACGTAAATTACGGATTCTAAGGCATGAAAGCGGCGCACTATCCAAATTAGGGTTTCGTTGTCCCAATTCTCCATTTTCGTTAAATCTAAAGATCAATCTATAAAATAAAATAAAAATGGTTACACAGAAAAAAAGTTATTACGTTTCTTTTGGTAAGCAGCTTTCATCAGCCACTCTGTATATCATATTATTTTCTTACTTAATCATTTGTTATTAAATATTTTAACAATACCTCCTCAAATATATGAAATTTAGGCATTAATGTTAAAAAACTTTATTTAAGACTAAGAAATTTGGGAATGCATAAGAGGAAAGAAATTTTTTTTAAACTAAATATTTATTAAATAATGATCAATCGTAATAATGACTGATCGTTATGTTTGGCTCGTTTTGTAACGTTTTGTATTCTAAGGTTAGCTAACAAAAATTCTTTTATTGTAAAGAATTGGAAGTAATTGTATAGATTGTAAATAATTTCGGATTTTAGTTAGACACTGGACAAATTTGAACATTTTTTTTATAGTTATAATTAATCCGGAAGAAAAATTTTTTTTATATTCCCTTGAAATATGCAAGTTTTTTTTTATGTCTGGCAAATACTTTTTTAATATTTCATAGCACATATTACAATTACTTACTTTCAGTTTGATTATCCATAAAAATTTTAATAAAATTCTTGTTTTTAGTTCTTAAAATACAGTTTGACCAAATACTTAAAATTCGCTGCTCACATTTATATCTTCCACAATATTAAAAATTTGTGTGTTTTTCACTGTACACACTAACAATAAATAACGGTATATTAAAACAAAATAATTTGAAGTGTAGCTAATCTTCTTGTAATATATAAAAAATTCGAAAAAATAAAAAATTTACATTTTGGCCAAAAAAATTAACTTTAGACCAACGTGCAATGTAATAAATCTATTCGTTTAGCCACCAAAAAATATTTTATGAACATCTTAAAACAAAACAAAACATTTTTTTAACAATACTAACTGTACAAGCTCTTATTTATAGGTTACCTGTAGATACACTTAGGGCGTAGGCGGGAATCAAAACTGCACCTCCAGATTAATAAGACTATTGTTCATGCACTGGGCTACACGCACGCACCCAATGTAATGAATGTAATTTCCTTCACTTTTCTGACTACAAATTCCTAATTAAAGTCTGGAAAATTCACACTATGATGTAGAAGGAAATAATTTAACTTGGCTTCTTGAATGGTAATTGAGAAATTATAATTAAATATTTTCTGATGCAAAAGATAAATCGTGGTTGCTCCGGCTACAAGCTGGGCCGTCTATTATATTCTTATAATAATTTTAGCATATGTTATTACGTTGTATATACCGAAAAATTCACAGTGATTTCGATCTGGACATTTGCAATTCCTTAATACTTATTCATTTATGACTTAATTTTTTTAATTGAGTTTCCTAAAAATTTCTCTAGCAAAACTATTCAATAATCAAAATTAACGATCGAATCCATGTGTTTTTCCATTTCAAGTATCAGTTTGTCCTGTACCGGTTCCAAAACGAGCAAATAACAGTTTAGGAAATGGGGAAATTTTTGTGTTATCATCATTGTTAACTATAAGTGAAAACGGTCTCTCTATTTACTTTTATGTTACTGTTCAGAAATTTTATTATATTTTATTGATTACAACCCCTAAAATGCATATGCAATCAGAGAAACAATATTTATCCATGAATGTATGTATATGTTTTTGGACTATGCATTTTTGGATGTATTTTTAATACTCATATGTATGAATGTACTCGTATGTACTTCTCAAGTGTCATTTCAAGTGAATGATAAACCAATTTGTTAAACACTCATTATGAAATTAGTGGAAATAATAGGACTATTATCAAGTTGAAGGGTGCAAATTTGTGTTTCAAACGTAACAAAAAAGGAAAGTTTTATTCGATTTGAAAATTTCTATTCGAGTGAGTATGCTGCTGTTTAAAGATGATTTGTAAAATTTTCCATTAAAAAAATGGTGGATGTCTGCTAATAACTTTATAATTTGTAACAGCAATTGATGCTGCTGTCCTATGGAAAGATTTAATTGTAAGGATAAAGATCTTTTTACAATATTTGTCTCCGTATAATTCATAATATTATAAATGCTTCAGAATAAATAACTGAATCCAATTTTTCAAATTATAGATTCTTATATAATTATTCTTTCACTTATTAAACGTTAGTCGAAATTCATTACGATTATTTATCTATGTTTGTTATACGGTTCATCTGGTCTATATGTGGCATTACATTTGTTGTTAATAGCAAAATCTTCAGTACCCCTGTAACCAAATTCTTGAAAAAAGCTAAGAAATTGCACTTGTTTATACAATAACTCCCAAAAAATATTTGAGAATAACCAAATATACAAACAAAACAAACCAAATAGCTTCTCTAAAAGTTTTTTTTTTCATTACACAACAAACATTTTATTATTTGATTTAGAAAAATTAAATACATTTAAAATAATAATATGTTTGTTGTATAATGAAAAATTTTACGGAAGCTATTGGAGGACTCTCAAAATAGAAACAATTTTTAAGTCGCAACACAGTTTTCAGTTGTGCTTTTGATAGTTCAAATTTCTTATTAAAGTGGCCATAGTTTCAGATGTTTCTTTCATATTCACGGCATGAGCAATGGGTATAAATGGCTTCTCGTTGCCAATATGTAGTAAAACAGCCTTAATGCTTTCTCTACTGCTGTCAACAAACAGCTGGCACTCAAGTGCGACATATTTTTGTCCGAGCTCCACAAAAACACCATTTATGTAAGCAAGACCCATCCAATGTCTGTATACAATTTCTATTTACATTTACACAGCGATGGCCTAGGCTGTAAGATTTATCCAACACAATATACATTGTAAGCGAAGGTTGGATGGGTCCAACACAATATACATTGTAAGCGAAGGTTGGATGGGTCCAAAACAATATACATTGTAAGCGAATGTTGGATGGGTCCAACTATTATGGTGAATTCGGAGTGCAATTAGATGTATCTGAATGCCATTGATCTTGGAATGAATTTTAACTATTGCATAATTAAATTAGGAACTTCATTTTTTTCAATATTTGAATTTTTTATTGTTATATATATTAAATTAATTGTTATAATATGAGAAATAAAAAATAATTAATTAATTATAAAAGTTAAAGAAAATAATTGATAAAGTAATACATATGTATAAGTGTGAAATTTTGACAAAACACTTTAATTAAAATTTCCAAACTTTTCAAGAGAGCAAAAATAGAACAAAATGTTGAAAATTCAAATTATACTAAACGAAGCGTCTTTAAAATTTGTATTTATGACATGTAGATTATTTAGTTTTTCTCCATTTTTCTATTGTACGAAAGTTTGCGGAAGTGCCTGGCTTTATGCACTTTGAAACAGTGTCTAATGTTTGTTTGGTAATCTTTTTCATTTGATCCTTCGCCCTCGGCAGCTTCTGAATTAAAGGATAGAGAATAAATAAATAACATTGTTTAGTATGACAATTTATTGTAAATATAATATTGTGAATTTACCATATTTAAAAGTTTAAAATCTTTAAATGCTTTCTTATTTTTCGTCCCGTCGTAATTATACGCTAATATAATAGGCATGTCAAGAATTTTTTGAAAATTTTCTACAAGCCCACCAGGAGTGATTATAATTTTAATGAGACTAATCTGAAATAAAAAAGGAAAAATAATTAATGCAATTGGAATAATATGTTGATCTCTTAGTTATCGTCACATATTTTTCGAAATCTGTTTCAATATTTTGCTCCAAACCCGTCATATCTTCGTCAGATTTGATTGGGAAATTTGTCATTTGGCGAACCGGAATATTTTTCTTAATAATTTCTTTTAATATGGCCAGTTCTTCAGAATGGGCGCCAGTATTTACATTAATTTTCTTCTCTATTTCGTCCAAGCGGTGGAAAAACTTCAGAGTCGGGTACGTTATAAAAATGTCCCATAATTGGCCACAAAGTTGTTATAGAACTTTTGAAAAGGGGTAAACCATCTATTCCAATATCTAACAACAGTTCTTCTAATTGACCGGATACAATTTCGTTTTTCAGCGCAAGTACTCTACTTTTAATGCCAATATGATGATATTTTCCAGGTGCAACAGTCCTTATGATCATATCATTGTTATTAATAAAACTGTTGACCGAAAGTGGGACGTCCAACCCTTCTGACCGAAGAATCTTTAACAAGTCGTTACAGCATGTTTTCCCCGGCAAGTATTTTTTATACCAATATGCTAATTTATTTTTCAATGGTTCTTCAGGAAACATTTCACAAACTGAAAATGACTCATTGAAACATTCTTGATTGTTTTCGAAATTTAAATCAGTAAGATTGTGCTCAGCATTTTCCATCGATGTAAATTCGGATTTTTGTTTTAAACGTTCACTTTCTATTTTCTTTAGTCTTCTTAAATTTCTTTTACTGAATCCACTCATTTTATTCTTTCCCAGATAGCATTGAGTTGATTGTTTGGTGATTTACGTATCATTATTGATTGTTCTTGGTGATTGTTTTTTGATAAATTTACAGTTTACAATAACAAAATGTACAAGAATCAAAAAACGTTCATCAAGTTGATAAAAATTTCATAGGTCTGTTTTAAAAAAAAAAAATTATTCTCATTATTATCTCTTTACGTCTTAAATTTTGCATTTTACAAAAACAAATGTACAGCTATCAAAAAACGGTCAACAAATTGATTAAATATCAATTGTGTTGTTTCGTGATCCCGTTATGAGTATACATTTAACAACATCAAATATTTCTTTTTGTGACAAAAAAATGCATGTAATGCCAAATATAGGCAGCATTTCTCATTTTCATACAGTTCATCTGCAAAGCAACAGCTCTCAAGTGCGTGTAATAAATAAAAGAAAACATAGTTTTGAAGTAATTAATTAAAATAACTTACTCATTGTCTATATTTATATATGCTAATTAAAGTAATAAAAAATAACTTATTTTATAATGTCAGCCACTCAAATAAAAAGAAAAGCTAGAAAGGAAGCTAAAAAAATTATAAATTCACAGTTTTTGCATAGTGATTCAAGTGTTAAAGTTCAATTTCAAGACCAAGGTGTTGCAGTGGAAAATAATATTGATATTGTCGACGAAGCGAGAGGGGAAAGTAGTTTTGAGGATTTCTTGGACAGTGATAGTGATAGTGTTACAAGTGATGGAAATGATGTAAGCTATGATCTGCGTTCAGAGCTTAGCAAATGGGCATCAGACTTCGCAATAAGTTTTGTGGCATTAAATGCTTTATTGTGTGTGCTAAACAAATGCAACATAAAAGTTCCGAAAGATGCTAGGACAGTTTTACAAACACCGACTGAAGTGGTTAAGAGAAATGTAGGAGTTGGGATTTACGTACATTATGGTCTAAAGAATGCGTTGACAGACTTCTTAGTATTAAATGATTTCCGTCTTCCAAATATAATGCTTGATTTCGGCATTGATGGTCTGCCATTGTTCAAGAGCAGCTCGAAGCAAGTTTGGCCAATACTAGGCAGTATTGTCAATGCGGGCTATGTTTTCATTGTAGGAATATTTGAAGGCAATTCAAAGCCACACTGCTCAACTGATTTTTTAAGTGAATTTATTTCTGAACTTAAAGTCCTGCAACAGGAGGGTCTCGTTTTTGGAAACAATTTTTTTAGCGTGTCGGTCCGATGTTTTGTAATGGATGCACCCGCTAAGTCTTTTGTGTTAGGTATTAAAGGCCACACTGGGTACTATTCATGTGTACGTTGCACACAAAAAGGTGAAATAGTAAAAAATCGCCTCGTTTTCCCCGAAACTCAAAACTTAGTTTCAAGAACAAATGAATCGTTCCGAATGCATTTGCAACCAGAGCATCATAAGCAGCCGTCCAAATCAACATTAGAAAATTTAAATATAGATATTATTCATCAATGTTGTTTGGATTATATGCATGTAGCTTGCTTGGGGGTTATGAGAACGCTTTTGAACGCATGGGTTAAGAAAAGGGGCGAACATTACTCCTTGCCTTCGTATAAAGTAGAAGCACTTTCAACAGAATTAGTTTTCAATAAAAAAAATATATCAAAGGAATTTAATAGGAAACCACGGAGTTTAAAAGAGCTTGATAGATGGAAGGCTACCGAATTGCGGCAGTTTGCATTGTATACCGGACCTTATTTGCTAAAAAATATATTATCACCAGAAAGATATGAGCACTTCTTAAAATTTTCATTAGCTTTAAGAATTTTACTTCATAAAGACGAATCAAAACAAAACAATTCATGTGCAGAAAATTTACTAAAATCTTTTGTAAGTGACATTCCGTCTCTGTATGATATCTCATTTATTACATGCAACTTTCATTTATTGTTGCATTTACATGATGATGCCAAAAGGTATGGGTCCTTAGATGGAATTAGCGCTTTCAAATTTGAGAATCACCTCCAAAAAGTAAAGCGGAAGGTAAGGAAAGGGGAACAAGTTGCTTCTCAAATTTACAAAAGACAGGTAGAAAGTAGTTTTCACTTAAAAAGACTCGATGAAAATCAAAGTGTTGTATTTGGTAGAGTAGTTAAAGGGCAAATATCAAATGTTCAGTTTAATGGGTACTTATTTTCTTTGGAGCAACCAAATAATTTCTGCCTGGTTGCGAATACAGTTATCAAAATTATAAAAATCATTAATTGCAATAATGTTCCACTTTTCATCGGTCTTGTCTTGAAAAACTTAACACCTTACTTTTGCAAACCTATAATTTCTGATAAATTTAACATGTATTATGTGGTTGACATTCAGTACGATAGGGAAATAGAATTTACAAAAGAAAAAATAGCTGCCAAGATTATATGTTTGAATGATTCTTCTAGAAGTGGATTCTATTTTACACCACTATTATCTGATTAACATCATGAGCTCTATAAATAATTATGGATATGAACCTAACAGCAGCCAAATAATATGTAAGTCCAAAATAAAACACTTTAAATTTTCTTAATTTATATTTAATTTTATGTTTTTCAGATCAAAATCTAGACAGTACAGACCAACAGTCTCTTAAAAATTTAATAGCGGAGTTGACGGTGGAAGTTCGGTCTTTACGGACAGAAGTGAAGGAGCTAAAGGAAGAAAACAAAATAAATTTGTTGAAGCTGACAGAGGAAGTTATTGCGGTCAAATTGGAAAACAGGGGAAAACCTTCTGAAAGTCAAAGCCCAGAATTCGACCAACTCCCATTTCACCGTAAGAAGGATCTTGACGATTTCGAAGCACAGCTATTACAAAAGCCGGAGTTGTTAGCGAAATTTGTATGTATTATGCTTGTTATGTTGCCTTTACCACTTACAACATGTATAACAAAAAATTATTTAAAGAAACTATATATTAAGAAGACTGGGGGTGAATCGTCAACTCCTTTTCTAAGAGCTGCAATTAGACGTATTTTTTCAGACGAGTTGGCAAAGTCTTTTTCGTGGAGAGGCACGGCAGATAAGCCAAGCGCGGAAAAGTGTTTCGTTATAACAATAATAAAAAGTAATATTGTCAATTCTTTTAACATTTCAATTCTTTCTACATTTCTTTCCTCTTTCTTTAGATATTTGCCATGAAATGTTCCAAGTGGATGAAAAAGCCGTTAAATCAACGCTGCAAAAACACTTCGTTTATGCAAATGAAAGAGTAAAAAAACGCCGTCTACCTTCGTCTTTAAATAAATGATTGTAAGGAAAAAACATGTATATATGTATATGAATTAATTTTAAATATAAACTAATTTGAATTAAAAAAACCAAAAAATGAATATTGATTAATAAGATGACTGAAAACTGACTGGAAAAAACAATCAAAATTGATAATAAAATGACTGGAAATTGACTGAATATTAACTGGAAATTCATTGAGAAATGAATGGGAAAAACAATCAAAATTGATAAAAAAAATTACTGAAAATTGACTGAATATAGACTGGAAATTCATTGAGAAATCAATGGGAAAAACAATCAAAATTGATAAAAAAAATGACTGAAAATTGACTGAATATTGACTGGAAATTCATTGAGAAATGAATGGAAACAACACTCAAAATTGATTATAAAATGACTGGATATTGATATTGAAAATGACTCAATCAAAATCATTCAATTTTGTTCGACCATTTTCTCCCGAGAGAACAGTCAATTTTCAATCAATATTGATATAGAAATTGATTGTTTTCTAACAATTTTTCTATTGAAAATGAGTCATTTTCCATTAAAAATTGATAGTAAATGCTGTCTGGGTTACAACAAATAAAAATACAAAACATACATACATACATATGTATATAAATTAACACATAAATAAATAAAACAGTCACTTACCTTTTTTAATTATTTTTATTTAATAATTTATAAAAATATTACCACAAAAAATGACGCTAACACTTCACTTTTAAAAACACTTATGAACTTGATACAAATTTTACTTTGGAATAATAATAAAAATGAAAAAGATAGAATAACGGAAAAATTACTTCAGAAAAAAGAACAAAATTCATAATTAAAACGAAATGACGTCTTTTGTACAATATGATACATTACAAAGCAGATGGTAATGCGATGCAAAATTTTTATTTGTGTTTGTTTTGATCTTCATTTCTAATAAACATTTAACTTTACAATTGGATGGGAAAAAGACAAATCCGAATCAGATGCGAGTTGTAAGGGCTTAACTATTTTCGTTTTATTTTCCCTATTGACATAATATTATACAATCGGATGCTTTCAGTTTGTAATGAGTAACCGGACTGCTGAGGTGTAGCGTGTGGGTTGTTATTATTATTTTTGTCTATTGTTGTTATTGCTCATGGTAATTAGTTTTTTTGAAATCGTTATGTCAACTTTACATTCAGTTAAAAGCTCTAGGGTGTGTGAGCAGGGAAACGGAATAGGTGGTGATAACATACGAATGAGGTAAAAGATAATGCAAGAAGTAAACAACAAACTTTTATTATTGATGATCACTTGCTATTTTTATGGTGACCTATTACCTCATTCAGATGCAAATCACTTATGATTGGTTAAAAGAGTTCAAGGCCACGATGGCATGGGTCACTCATCTTGGTATCATACTGATGATATTTGCCTCTGTGAATATGGGTATTTAACTGCAAAGCGAACAACATGAGCGGCCGAGGGTTCGAAGAACTCAAGGGAACCGCTACAGTTCTGATTTTTTAGGTAAAGGTTTTTTTGAGAAGGTATGAGAAAGAGAATATGATGATGGAGGGAGTTTTAAATAGGGTAGAAAAGAAAAGACGCCGAGACTTGAGGTGAGGTGAATTACGAAAAACGGGAAAAGGTAATATTCGGCGACGGGGAGGAAATGAAGAAAACATTTGAAAAGGGAAAAAAAGAAGATTTTTGAAAGTGAGAGACAGCGGTTGGCTTTTGAAAGCGAAAGATTATTAAAATAATAAATAAAATTAAAAAAAAGGAGATAAAATATATTAGAAAAATTTAAAATTTAAATTTAAAATTTATACGGAGGGAGTTTGTTTTGGACTTGAAACATGCCCAGGAACTGAAACTCTGGGGGATCAGCCAATAAATAATTTAATAAATAATCTACCGGAGATCATTTCTGAAGCCTGCCCAGGAATTAGATTGTGGGTGCAGTGCTGACGGATCCTTATTTTTGTGGGCGGATTCATTGAGGCCTTAAGCGAAGTGGAAGATGTCTGGGAGAATTTGTGGCTGTTGGGTATCTGGTAAACTAAGGCGCCAGAACCGGGTGAGTTCACTCATCACCAATACTATATGAAATTTATTTGAAATCATTGGACCAGAAAACCACATAATTAAATAAATTTAATTTTTGTATATACAGTTTGTAAAAAAAATGTTTTCAAAACAAATTTTTTTTAGTAATTTAAATTTAAATAGATATTTACAACAATATCATTATATTTGTGAATTTTTTTTTTACAACTGTTGTTTTGTATGTTGTCGACAAGCAGGCGTCGAAACTTTGACAAATTTATGAACATATTACAACAACAACGCTACAAAATAATTTTGTATACTTTCAACAGTGTAAAAAAAATGTTTTCAAAAATGCAAAGAGAAGAAAGAACCGTTCGTTTTTTGCATATGTATTGCGTATAATAGTTTTATACGGACGCTAAGAGTATCAGTTGTCTTTTATTCATTAAATTAAGCTCATAGAATAAACAAATGATTACCCAATTATATATAAACTATGCCAGGTAAGCGACTGAACAAAGACATTACCCAACTGGTGTATTTTAATTACTATAAAGGAAAATCTCACAGAGAAATTGCTGAAATGTTCTTTCTTAACCTAAGGACGGTATATAATGTTATTAACCGTGCTGAAAAAGAAGGAAGCCTTGAACCAAAAGAAACACCAGGCAGATCAAAAGAAGTAACTCGGCGAATTGAAAAGAAAATTTTGAAAATTATTGATGAGAATCCACATTTCAGTACTATAAGAATTGCACTTAATATCAGTAATGAATGTGGAGTAAGTATCGCTCTCAGACTGTTAGAAATGTGCTACAAAACCATAAATACTCTTCAAGAGTTACCAGGAAAAAACCTTTGCTATCCGCGGTAAACATTGAAAAAAGGTATAATTTTTTCATTGAACACCTTTCTTTACCTCCGGAGCACTGGGATGATGTTATTTTTTGTGACGAAACGAAAGTGATGCTTTACTACCATGATGGACCTCAAAAAGTTTGGCGAAAACCCCTGACGACTTTAGAAAATAAAATTATAATACCCACTGTAAAGTTCGGTAAACTATCCGTTATGGTGTGGGGTTGTATTTCGAGCAAGGGTGTTGGCGAAATAAGAATATTAGAGGATATAATGACCAAGGAAGTCTATCTAAACATTTTAGAAAAGGAATTGAGTGCAAGTCCTCGGAAATTCGGTTTTGTTGACCCAGAAAAGCTCAAGTATAAATTTTAGCAGGATAATGACCCGAAGCATAAGGCATATATTTGTAGATCCTGGTTGTTATATAATTGTACAAAAGTGATCGATAGCTCAGCACAAAGCCCAGACTTAAACCCTATAGAAAATTCATGGGTCCACCAAAAGAAAAAAGTCGGAAAAAGGGCACCAAAATACAAATAACATTTATTAAAGAAGAGTGGAAAAAAATACCTGAAAATTACGATATACCAAAGCTTATCCATTCAATGTCTAGACGCTTAGAAGTTCTAATTAAAGCTAAAGAAGGGCACACCAAGTATTAGCACCCTCAAATCTTTTTTTTTACCATTTAGAATAAATTTAATTAAATTTAACACAATTTTGAAAACATTTATTTTACAGCGTAGAAACTAAAGTATTTTTTAAATTACGATTATTATTTTGTTATTTAAATTAATTTTGGTTTTTTTTTGTGCAAAGTGTTTATAAACATCTTCAATTGAATACATGGCGAAAAAAATTTAATAAAAGTTATATAATTTACTTGCAAATAAGAGTTTCTCTTAAACTTTTTAATTTTTCTAAGTTTTGAAAAGATTTTTTTTACAAACTGTATGTACATTATAAATTTTGTATATATATAATAAGTATCAAAAATTGAAAAGGGAAGTTAAAGGGAGAAAAAAAAGGAAACAGAAAGAAGAAAAAAATAACGAAAAGTTGAATTGTATTTAGTTTTAGTAAATTAATAAATTAGGATAGTGTTAGAAGTTTATGTAAGCCCAAAACTGCCTTTGTGTCGCGTATAGATTTTTATGTGTGTTTGTGCACAGATTGTTGTTGATAAAATCCGTTTTAGAGAGCTCTTTAAAATAGGACAGTGTTATTTGTAGAGTAGTGTTATTTGTAGTGCGTTTACCTGTTAAGGTTTACGTTACAGGATAAATACGGGTGTTTTTGAGATAGATAAAATTATTTGTTATCGATTAATTATAAGATTCTTTTTTGTTAACCCTTATCATTTTAATTTAAGGGAAAAGAGTATATTTGAGTGTTACTGTTAGAATAAAATATATCTAGGCGTTTATAACGTTTAAAGGAAGAAGATTTCTTTTTAATGTATTTGCACTGAGTGGGCATATAAGAGATGTCTGGCTAAGTATTCTGGTAAGGTGTGTAATGTAAGTATGTGTTGAGGTGTCCAATTGTATAATCTGAGGGGTAACATGGGAATTGAGAAAGTGTTACCAAGGGTGGCGGGCGGCTAGTGGGGGACATATGTAAGACCTGTTGTCTCCAATATATCGCAGCGCAATTGACTGTATGTACGTCTGTCTGAAATTTATAGTATTTCCCTTCCTAATGGTGTTGTAGTTTTTTTTGTTTCAAAGGAAATAAAATTTTTATTGTCAATCCCTCCTCCGGAAGCACGGGTCTTAACTCCCCTGACGTCGCTGATTTAGTCGGCCAATTAGGGAATGGTATCTTGTTGGATGTCATATAGGGATGAATGTGACAAGCTCGAGATATCTTATAAGAACATTGAGCATCCATAATAATAAGAGGCAAACATGGAAGAACCATAATGAAACTGATGCAAAATGCCTTTTTAAATACAACCTGAGAGTAGTGTAGGAAAGATGTAAACCACGATTATAAGCTTCACAAGAAAAAGGGGAATGGAATTCCCAACGCTAACTGTAAATGGAACAGTAGTTAAGCTCATAGAAGATGGCAAATTACTGAGTGTAACCCTGGTTACCAGGGTAGCTTACATCAACAATATAACGATAAAGACCACAATATCCTTTCGAACAACGAGACAACTAATATAGAAATCCTGGCCCTAACATGACGTTCTGGATATACACCCGCAGCAGGTTACACCGATCAAAGAACTATAGTGGCTAAATATGACGGAGTACAAATGCTTGCACTCTAAGACCAACTTCATGTGGTCGGGTATCAGCAGATCCATAAAGATACAACTGATATGGCCCCTAACCCTCGTAGTGTCAAAGTTATACTCATTCTAGAGGCTTCATTAAGGTTCTTATAATGTGAAATTCTAAAGAAATTCCACCCAATGTTCGCCATTTAGCAGGGAGCCTGCCTTGTAAAACAACTCCACTAATTATACTTTGAATTACGTGAGTTTTATGGGTTAAACATTCAAGGTTTTGTTAAACCCAGACTAGAGTTCGCGGATTCGTAACACCCGTAAATTAATAGCAAGCTCATGACTTCCCTTACATCACCATCTCTATTCAAATTGTCGACCTTAGGTCCATATCGTATTTCTTACGTCGAAACATTTTTGAGAACGATAAAATAAATAAAGGATATGTATATCTATGACTCGAGAGTCATATTTTCCCGACACCGCTGACCACAGGGGTTTAAGTGATCATATACCCCTTGTGCTCCAATCGAAACTGGTATTTTAATTAGAAGTGTTAGAATTGATCGGCATATCTCGACAATGGATCCGAATTCATTAGAATTCCTTAACTTTAAGCCTCTCATATATTATTTGTACATATGGAGTATATGTGTGTTTCAACAAATTAGTTGAGTTGACTAATAAAATCGAGTTTGCACTCGAAATCTCCCTTTCCGTTGTCTGAATTGTTCTCTGGTACATTCTTTGGAGTTAAACAAATTGATCATTCCTGGAGATGAATAAAAATATCACAACTAATTTCATTACATAAAAAAAATCGTTCAACGCACACGTTGTCATGATTTTACACGCCCGTGATCCAGCGGGATCTTGATATGATTAAATTTCTGTCCAAAAACATATTTAAGTTCTTCTATATTCACCTTATAAATAAATTTTTTTCACAGTAACTCATATACATATGTATGTATTTACATATATTTCTAGGAACATACTCCTTTTTCGCTGGTGTAGTATTTTTATGATAAACTAATTTGGAGAAATTTGTTTTTCTGTTTTAAAAATTTTGACATTTGATGGAAAACGTTTTAACATTTATTGCAATAATCTTTTTAAATATAAAAATGATTCCCAAAAATTTCCCAACTTCCCCACTTGGAAAAACATTACCGATTTGGGTATAAATACCCTAATCTGACAACACTGCTTTTACATATGTGTCTTCACTTTTAGAAGTAACTGTAAAAAGAAACATACAATTTATACAATATGCTGATGATAAAGGGAATTCCATTTGCATCTCTATATGTGCACGTACAACGTATGTATGTACATAAATTGTTGCACTCTCTACTTTGCCTCTACCGAAAATATTCGTTGTTGTTTTATTTGATTTTGTTAAAACTTCACTTTTTAACTTGAATATTAGCTTTTGGGTTATCTTAGACCGAAACCCGAATATAATTAGCTATAAAATCACAAACACAGACGCCATCTAGTGTTAATAGAGAAGTTGATAAAACAAAACAAAAAACCACAAGGAATGTGCATTTCGTTGGTTAGCAATTAAAAAGGGATGATTAATACAAGAAAGAAATACAGTAGAGATTCGAAAGAGTTAAGTATGTATATTGTGTTGGGGGGCTTAACTTATTCGAATTCTTAACTTTTCCTTGATATCAAAAATTAATGTAATCATGCAGGTATTTACACATTGTAATATAGTGTTTATGTGTATTAAAGTATGTGCAAGGTGGGCCAAAATAAGTCATCCGATGTTGTTTGGCTCTCATTTTTTTTCTAAATGAAAAACTTCGATTCTGTTTTTTGATTATGTTTATCTGAACCTTTAGAATTTTATTGGTCAAGTCGAGAAGATGATATCGCCCAAATGGGCGCCGTCACAATTGATTGCTATACGGGCTCGTTTTATGCCATTTTTCATCACTTCGGGTGACAGAATCTCGCACTCCTGTCGAATATTGTCCTGAAGGGCTTCCATGTTCTCGAGCTTGTTCACGTAAACACGGGACTTCAAAAAACCCCACAAAAGAAGTCTGGAACGGTTAAATCGGGCGATCTTGCGGTCCATTCCAAATCGCCAAAACGAGAGATGAGCCGACCCGGGAACGCCGCCTTCAGAATATCGGTTGTGGGTCGTGCCGTATGTGCCGTTGCTCCGTCCTGTTGGAACCACATAAAAAGGCAGAAAAAACTCGGTTAACATGGCCCTATAGCGCGCACCGTCCACTGTTTTCGTTTGACCACCGGCGTCCTCGAAAAAAAATGGCCCGATGACTCCTCCAGCGTGAACAGAGCACGATGCAGTCACTTTGAGCGGGTGTAATGGCTACTCGTGCATCACTCGTGGATTTTCGGTGCCCCCGAAGCGATACTTTTGCTTGTTCACGTACCCGCTGAGGTGGAAATGAGCTTCATCGCTCATTATGATTTTGGTCGAAAAATCGTCCACTTCGTCCTCGAGATTGAGGATGGCTTGGGCATAGGTTACGCGCGTTTGGCGTGTATTCTACATTTGTCTAGTTCACAAATGTCAAAACAGATTTGACATTGGCCGCCACTTGCAAAAATAAGAGCATCTTCCAATAGGGTGATTTCTTTAGACCCACCTTGTATTACTCTTAAGTATTTTTTATTTTTTTTAATAGCTTAATATCTTAAAAGTACATACGTATATATATGTATATATGTAACAAAATAATTAGGAGGTGTGTTCTAACATATTTTGTTTATATACTTTTTGTTACGGTGGAGTAATCAGTAACCTTATTATGATCCAGATATAAGCCTTTTCTATGATTGCGATTTTGCGGTGTCCGATCGTAAATATTTGTTGAAGAACTGCGTACTATATGTACATTTCATTTGATGAGCGTATTCATCTTGCATATTACATCATTGTAAGATGCTAATTCTGGAGCTTCGTTCCAAAATTTTTTCTGTCTTTTAATATATGTATATCACGATATCTATGTAACGCACGAATAAAGTATTATTTGTTAACGCAGAATGGCAATATTTATTATTCAATTTTACACTCTCTTCAAAATGTGTAAGCTTTTATTAAATGGTTTTTAAATTTCGTTAATATAAAGCAAAATGTATTTTACTCACGCGATACGAAATTTACACTTTTTGGCAGTTTCTATCTAAAATTTCAGAGAATTTACTTTATATATAATTATCATATATTTTTACAGCAATTAGAAGCTTTTGTTCCGAAGATACTAAAAGGTGAAATGCAACACAACGATTAAAATTTTCGTATTCTAAACTTTTTTTATTTTGTGTTTCTGTTATTGGAAACTTTAATAAAATTTTTTAATGCAAACTTTTGGCGATACTACATCAGATTTGCCAGTTGATTGGAAGGAAACGAAATCTTCATTATAGAATTTTACTACTAAGAAACAAACGTTATTTTTACAAATTCACTTTTGTTGTTGAAAATTGAGAGATTATATTTTACATAACTTCTCTTTTCTCTAAAATTTTATTTTTCCCCCTTCCGGAGCCTTTTCTGTTGAATTATATACATATATATTATTAATTTTACGAATATTCGCATTCATTTTGCCTATTTTATGACATTCGTATTCGCCAAATGCCAATGAAAATTTTGCGAATACGTACCGTCAAAATTAATTACGATTATTTATATATGTATTATTATATGGTATATTTAAATTCTATATAAGTTAGTTTTTCTTTTTGCCTTTGTAATTGTAAAATTTTTTAGAAAAATTAAATAGATTTAATATATTTACTTCGAAATTCTCCAAACATTTTCTAGAAGTTATTGTAAAAACACATGAAATTTTTTAGCTTTTTTCAAGAATATGGAAGATCTACTGACGATATTGGTATTAGCACCAAATTAAATATACACGGTGGGCCAAAAGTAATCACCCGTGTCATAAATAATCACCCGATGTCTTTTTGCTGCAATTTTATTTAATAAAAACCTTTGGATCTGCATGTATGGTCATCAACTCCGTCGGCGGTCACTTAGCCCATATCATAAGCAGTGCCAAAATTTGTCTTGAAAAAAAATTACAGCAAAAAAACATCGGGTGATTATTTATGCCCCGGGTGATTATTTTTGGCCCACCCTGTACATATAGACCAGCTAAAACATATAATATACCATATAATGGTATAGTATATTTATTCTTATCTTGTTGTGTTAATAATAAAATATCTATAAGTAGAGGGATGTCGAACTTCAGAAAAAGACGTTTTTGAAGCACTTTCAACTTCAACTCAATATATACACAGGGCATATAATAAGTTATCCGTTCGTAATATAAGGTAACTAAAGGAAAAATGTGCTCATTCGTTATACCGGATTTTGGTTAAAGCGCGTGTTTATTGTACAGGGCTGCTACTATATATTTAAAATATCTGAACATGGTTTTCTTCATGCAATTCACATTGACGTATTGTTATTCAGCAAAATTCTCTTAATCAAAATATGATTGACAAAAGGTGGAAATTTTATACAGTGAAATAAGTTATCAAAAATTTAACTTGGAAGAAAGTTGGGAATGCATATTAATCAATGAATTTAACATGGCATATTCCAGCCTCCTTTTATATCACAAAATTATTGAATACAAGCAAGGTTTTATTGCTGATATATAGAAAATAACATTCTTCAGAACTATATACCATGTTCGCAAGGTTTACAGTTTTTTTTAGTGAATCTTTGAGACGAAGTCAATAAAGAAGTGCAAATGCAGGCAAAATATTTAACAAGTCAAAATAAAATAAGATACCGGATATTAATAAACTTGATGAGAGGGCGCAAGATAAATAACAAAAGTTTTTTTTTATTCCAAACAAAATGAACATAAATTAATTCCTAATAATATTATTTTGTTATTAATATTAATTTAACAAAATTAAAAAATGTGTTCCCTTGAGCGTAATTGTTTTGTAAAACTGCCAACATATCAAATTTCTCTTAGAAAACTTTTAGCCAAAATTTTTTAAAAGAAATTCTATATTTATTTTGACAGTTTTTCTTTTTTTTTTTGTTCATAAGATACTGAAAATCGCAATACAAAATATTTAGGTTAATTATTAATAAATAATATTTTACCTAGAATGTAATTATAAAAAATGTTTAGAACGCTTCATTCCATTTTTTTCAAGTTGAGGAATTTTTATACTGTCTTGTTAAAGAAAAATACCTTTTATTGCTTTTGCCAAATTGAAAAAATATCAAATTACCTAGGTATGTGTGAATTTTTAAATAACACTTTATAAAGGATCCCACTAAAGGATAGTAAATACTCGTAAGCCTGCGCTGGTACACATACATATGTACGTATGGATTTGCCGTATATAATATCTACGTGTGTGTGTGTCCTATAAACTATTGTTATTGTTTGTTAGAATTTTACTTGCAAGTATTCTTTGCCAAAAATCATTTATCGAAACCATTGAGTGTAAATCCTTGTTTGTTTAGTTTTTAAGTACTTCAAAATTTGTCTTATTCCTAACAATCTTAAGGATTTATTTATTGTTTCACTCTATTCCTTGAAAACAAACGCAAGCAACTCTTACATACACACAATAAAATTTGAAAGAAGTAAATAAAACTGTCAGACAACCTGGTGTGTATTTTTATTATTATAATTTTTTTTTACTTGTCCTCAAGAGGCGAGATATCAAGTTTAAAAAACTTTTCACTTTTTAATTTTTTTTAGCTGCGTTGTTTTTAGGATTCTAATCAATTGTGTGTTTTAAAGTGTTTAATTATTAAAAGAATTTAAAGAATGTCAAACTGGCAGTCTCACAATAAAAAGATTTTAATGAGTCATGATTGGAAATGTTCACTTTGAAGACAAAGCAGAACTTAAATTCAAAATAAACAATAATACAAATATGTACACCAATTTACATATATTCAAGAAGCACAAAAGATTATGCGTGTGAATGAAGATCATGCGAAAATATAATTCAGCTAGTAAATATGCCTTTGAAAATGTCCAACTCATAATTGTTAAAATTTCAATTTTTGCAAGAAAACATTATATAGTGGTGATATGTATCCACGGCAAAAATTCCTTTATGTAATCTCAATTCATATCAGTTTTGTTCCAACTAAAAGGAAATATTGTCAGTTGTACCCAGTGCAGCCAACTGTGCAGATTTATCCCCGCGGGGGTTTGGAAATTTGTTTCTAAACCTACGGATGTTTAGCAAGCCCGCGATACCTAGCTAAAGGTTTAGCATCACCTTAAACTACCTGTGAGTTTGAAGATGACAGAAGAGGCGACTCTTCGAAAATCTACTAGAGATTGAGTCTGTGTGACTGTAGAAATACAATTCAATTATAATCTAGTGCTACGGGGCGAGCTTAGCCCCACTGCTCTAACGCTAAGTAAGAGTTTAATGACTGATGTGCTCTTGAGTGAGTACTTCATGTCCCCCTGAAAAGTTGGAGTTAGTGTGCTGGTTTGGGTAAGGATTCGTAGTGGCTGTGGTTGCGACCAAAAATTTACGATGGGAGATAAGTGTTGGGTCTATTCTGGACATATGTGAGTGTGATACATATATTCTGATACGACTTTTACTTAACTAGGTGCTATTGCCATGCAACAGTAGTCACCTGAATGTGTCTAGAACAATCAGATTACTGGCTTAAGCGTTCTTGACTAAAAAAAATACATTCTGATGTGACACCTCAGCAAGGTATAATTTATAGACCAGGGATAACTATGAATTAGGATTGCAACCTATGTGTACCTGTAGTAGTACATGATGGTGTATTTCCAAGTGCCCATGGGTTCGGTAGTGATCGTCTTAATTTCCGTCTGTGGTGAGAGCACCGTGGTGTCCACGTCCACAAATGTGTAGATTTATCTGTTTTTTGGAGATTGTAATGTTTTAAGAGAAAATAAAACACAAGTCATTTAGTGATCACATTAAAATCAATGATAATCTATTAAATTTTGTTTCACCTTAAATACTCTTTATAAGAATACATCTTAACACTTGTAAACCTTTTAGCTTATTGTAAAGTTTTATTCATATCTTTCGGTATCATGGAATTATAAAGAAATTCAAATTACTACATTTATTTATTGACCAGTGCAAAGAAAGTGCACTCAAATTCATTTTACACTCAGCTGTGTGTCACTCAAATAAAATATTAAAATAAAACATTTGGTCAGCATTTGTTATTATTAATATTGATTCGATTTGGATTGGAATGGTACTATAACAAGCATTAGTCATATGTGAGGTACAATAAAAGATTTTTCAAATGCACAACAGGAATCTACAAACCTGTACTGCTCAAAACAATTATCAATATATCAAGGCAATTTCTTAAATTTTATTCGAATAAAACAAGAAAACATTAAATTGAAATATGATTGACAAGCATTTATTATTTATTTTATTAAATTATATATTATATATTTAATACAAAATATTGTGATGGATGCTTCAGATATTCAAATGCTTCACAACTTTGTCGTTTTTGTCAGAATAATTTATATAGAAAATGTATATACATTAGGGCGGGTCGATTTGTATGGAGGCAAAATAATCGCTCAAATTACAACGAAAATCGTATTCTAGGGATCAAAATAAGAAACTTTGCCGAAGGAACCATACCTCTACAATGTATTTCGATGTCACGACTTTTGACCCCAATGGTCAAATTTTGAAAAATCTCACTTTGACCCATTTAGAGCGCCTCAATCGAGTCAAAATGTATGACCGACCACCACTAACTTTGGAGGGCCGACCCACCTATGCCAGTGGCACAAAAACAAGAATCTTGTGTTATTTTTGGGTTAAATACTGGTAATCCCTGATAGCTAGGTAATAAAATATATCTTCCATGTGTATACAATATGTAGCTGTATGTAGTAAAGAGCATGCCTAAAATCAGGTACGCATATGTACTATTTAGTTTTAAGGTTCTCATTTTTAGTATTTAAGTCCAATTTTTTATAATAAAAATTCAGTATTTTACAACTAATCAAAGCGTAAGCTACATAGTTTATTATTTAAACAATCATCATATTACAATGAATCCACCATCCTGTACACCGCAAGATGAAACCACAACAACTATCGAAAACCCAATGAGTCATATACCCAAGCATGATGTTACTGTTTTTGGTGTGTCTACTAATTTGAGTGATCTTGATTTACCTACCCATCTGGATATCTTGAGATATTATTTTTACTTGAGCGAACGTGCTAAAACAGACCCAAAAAATTTTCTTAAAAATCATTCACTATTGAAGTACAAAATAAGTTGATTGAAATTTCGGAAAAACTTGGTATGGAAATAATCGCGAAAAATTGTGTATATATTAAATTGAATAGATTGCTTGACAAATATCAAGAACAAATCAAGAGCAAAAAGAAAAACTCAAAATTTCCACAGTTTCTAAAATCTCTGGAACAATTTTTCATATTGGAACATGTAAATGCGATTTGAAGGCAGCTCCATGTGCATGCGGCTTGGTTCCAGAGCGCCTCAAAGAGTTTATGCACGATCAACATAATCTGAGAAGACTAACAGTGGCTGAATTTATGATGGAAATTGAAGAGCAAGGAGCAACGTCTATGTCATCAATGCCAACACACCAAAATTCCGATGATTCAACATACGCACCGCCATCGGTTCAAGAAGATATGGATAGAAGCACAAGTTCACAACACACAGAAAGATACGATTGTTTTAACTTTGCCTTGATATGTGACAGATTTGGTGTGCCTGATACAGTAGCATCAGCATTAGGAACCGCTCTTTTCCAAGATTTGAAAATGAAAGATAAGCACGGCGAACCTCTCATCATGGATAAAGCGAAAGTTCGCAGAGAAAAAGAGAAATGCAGACAACAAGTGCTTCGCAAACGGTTAGATGATACCAATTTGTTAGCGTTTTCATTCGATGGCAGAAAAGATGATACTTCAACGAGACATAAAATTGATGAGAAGTATCATACTAGGATGGTAAAAGAACCTCATATTGTTATTTTGAGAGAACCGAATTCTGAATTGATTGGTTACGTAAGACTGGAACATGAAACCGCTGAATACAAAACAACCAAATTAAATGAAATTTTCAACGATAAAAATATATCACTGGATGCATTAATTGGCATATGGACTGACGGTGAGCCAACAAACACTGGCCCACACCTTGGAATTATACGACGATTCGAATTGCTGTTAAAAAGACCATTGCATTGGTTCGTCTGCCTTCTACACTTCAACAAACTTCAATTTCGGCATTTGTTCGAAGCTTTGGATAAATCCACCAGCACTGGACCAAAATCAGCAAGCGGAAAACTGAGCCGTCAAATCGAAACTTGTGAAACTCTTCCGGTTAGTTATTGCTATCACTCATTTATTATAATTGTCAACCGTTTTTAATTATTTTATTATTATATATTTCAGGCGGTGGACGGCTTTCAGAAAATTGAGTTGAAAAATATGCCCCCTGCTCCAGAAAAAATTGAATTTTCCACCGATTCGAAGTACTTATACGACATGGCTCATGCAATTTCTAGCGGCGTGGTTTCTGTGGATCTGGCTAACATCAAACCAGGGAAAATTGTACATTCTCGCTGGCTTACCAAGGCCGGTAGATTATTACGATTGTATGCGACAACGGAAAATCCATCCGAAAATTTACGGATTCTGGTAGAATTTATAATTAAATTTGAGGGTGGCGATGTCACGATGGATGGTAGTCTGCACGTTGACTACACAACCAAAAAACAGACCTGGGTTCAACCCCAGTTTCAGACAAAAAAATTTTAAAATAAACATCTCGCATTTTTCTTTGTCTCGCAGTCTGTCTTTGTGTGTCAGTTGTTGTCGGAAGGTTTCAGTGGCGAAGGCATAGTCACTGGTCACTGAACAATACCGGCTTCAGCTGATAGCAATCCACAATCACATCAGAACGCCCTCCTTCGTCGGTATTGTGTAGCACCGGCGAAGTAAAATAATAATAAAAAATAAATGGCTACTAAACCGAAGCTTCAGCACTGCTACGAGTATAAAAACAAAAAGAACGTGCGAAAGCAGAGTTGCAAAATAATTAATTAAGCTTCACCTCCTGTCGTTTCTCCTACTATCCCTTTCCTATAGTTCCCAGCACAATGCTTCGCATGTGTAGGAGTCATCTCCTGAGTGCTGGTCCTAGATAAAAAAAAAAAAAAAAAAAATGTTATGTGCCAATGTACTTCAATATCAAGTATTACAACTCTGTTGTATACGGCAGTGCATTAATTTTCAAGTTCATTCAAGTTCAAGTTCACGGTTTCTACAACCTCATTTACGCAGTATTGTCAATAAAGTAATTAAAGATAATTCATATTATGCGCATTCGGAAAATATCTTGCTATCAATGTTCTTTGATGATAGCAAAGAAAAGCGAGACTGTGCTATAAAAAAAATTCTACGCTATCGATCCGATGTTGAAGACCCAGCGGAAGTTAGAGTTTATAAAAAACCAGATATAAATTTTAATTGCACAAGTTACATGGAAATGATCAATTTGAATGATATAAATAACGTAATTGAACCACCATTCACGCGAAGCATTCCGTACGATACATTGGAAGAATATTTAAATCAAGATGATCCACCGTTTTTTGATCCAAAAATTCCATCACACATACAAGGAACGGAACGACACGTTCAATTGCTAGCTAGCGTCTTCAAACGAGTCATAGAGGCTGTTATGGCGACGACATTAGAGAGCCGTGCGAAATTGCCCAGACTTGAAAGCAAAAAGGCTTCAAACAATAATTTTTTTATATTTTCTTTTCTATTACTAAGTAAAATTAATTTTTTTCATTTCATTCTGACTAAATAAATTTCTAAAGAGAAAAATAAACTCCAAAAATAAAAAAACATAGCCATTTCGCTGATTTTTTCTTGTAAAGTGCCAAAAATGGTGTTTTTTTGAAATGTTTGTATGGGGAACCCCCAGGGGTGGTTTCAGGGGGTGTGCCACTGGCATAGGTGTGTCGGCCCTCCAAAGTTAGTGGGGGTCGGTCGTACATTTTGACTTGATTGAATCACTCTAACTGGTTCAAAGTGAGATTTTTCAAAATTTGACCCTTCGTCAAAAGTCAGGACATCAGAATACATTGTAGAGGTATGGTTCCTTGGGCAAAGTTTCTTATTTTGATCGCTAGAATACGATTTTCCTTGTAATTTGAGCGATTTTTAAATCGACCCGCCCTAATATACATACATAGATATTTCATACGTCACTATGCACGTCATCGCCACATACGTCATGGTGTAACGTAAAGTAGCGTAGTTGAAGACGTTTTGGAACTAACCTTACAAAATAATTTAACGGAATTGTTTAGCAGTATATATTCTTGACCAAAAATTAAAAAAAAATCTTTATTAGAAACGGTTCTGCTAAAGGGCGGGGAAGGAAAATCCTATTAATACTTAAATATCCTCTATCACGGCAATAATATTTATTCTAGTTGCACAACTTTGTTACAGTATATGTGGAAATTAACCGCATGGGTATTTAAATACCCATTTCGTCATTAAATGGTTTCCAAATAATAATTATCTATAAAAAATTTATGTTACAAATGGATTAAAAATAGCTTTTTGTGTTTATCTTTAAGTTTATGTTTTATAATTATTGAATTATTTTTAAATAGTTTTTGGAGCACCGCCTTTAAAGTATGCAAAACAGTCCTTTGGATGTAAATTTGCATTACATTTTGAGCAACAAGATTTTGTCTTACCCGCATCATTGTCCAGATAGGCTACGTTTTCGAATCGATTGAATTTATATATACGCTTTGCATTTTGTTGTGTATTTGAGATAACTTTGCCAGAGGTAGGTCATCGCATTTCAGGAATTGCTACCAATGAGTTGCAAGACGCGAAAATTTAATTGGCTCATGATTGTCGCACATTCCCATCTTCTAGACATACAGTGTAGCTTCAAATTCTTCAATTATCCACGTCATTGCCGACCAAATTAACTCCACCCATTCGCTGATTATACAATCAGTTACACTTTGTTACACGTTGTTCGAAAGAAAAAACATAAATGAGTTTTAAACCATACTCATTTCTATAGAAGTGGGTAGAAAAGTACCCATATGATCAAAGCTTTTTCATCTTTTTCTCTTTTAGTATAGGCTAGAATGCACATATTCCCAAAAGGCTAAAGTTTTGGTGTGATGTGGGGCAAGCAAAAAGTGGTGTTATGTGGACGCATTAATGTTTAAGCTAACCGAAAGCCATTTTATTTAATATTTTACTTCGCCTACGTTTTATAGCTCAAATATTGCCAAGTGTTGTCATTTCTTTGTTTGTCGTTTTGTGACACCATTATTCAAATGTGTGTAATGCGCGCTATATCTATCGGAAATGACAAGCGTTGCCACTAGTAGATACAAGAAGTAAAAGTTTTTTGTTTTTTTTATTTATTTATAAATGTATGTACATGTGTATATGACAAAATGTTTAAATTAATGAACAACAACAAAAAATAATTCAGCGCTTTTGAAATTTTTAATCGTATCTAATTAGTTGACAATAGCTGTAACTCAGAGTTTTTAAGAACTGTACGATTTACCAAATTTTTCCATTGTTTTATTAAGGAATAACCACTCACGTGAGTAGAGTTTAAAGCCAACTTTTAAACTTTTGTTTAGCAGACCTCAAAATAAACATTTCTCCTGGTTCGTCTGAAATTCCAGCACTAGATTTGAAACAGTTTTCTGTGACGTTCTCACGTCGTTTGGCAACTCTTTTCAGCACTCTTTGCCATGCAAACGAATTTCTATCGTATTGGAAATATGCAAATGTAACGCCATTCCCCACAAGGGAGAGGCAAACAACTTTAAAAATTACCGCCCAATCGTAATATGTTCTACCATTTTTTTTCTTGGACCAGCACGCAGGACATGACCTCTACACATGCAATGCATTATGCTGGAACTAGTGAAAAGGAACAGTTAGAGAAGGTGTAGGTTCACTATCTTTTTATACCAATGTTGAAGCGGCTCTGATGTGAAGGAGACGTATTAAATTTTGAAGCTTCGTTTTAGTAATCATTTTTAGTAATTATTTTACTTCGCCCGTGCTACACAATAGCGACGAAGTATGGTGTTCTGATGTGTAATGTAAAGTATGCTGAACTTCCATCTTGTAAAGTATCTAAAGTCTAACAGTTTAAATAACGACCACCGATAAGATGCCGCACGGTTGACATATTGCCCTTCCTCTCGCAAAAATGGTGCCGATCCATTCAGCATTTCGGCGAAAGTAAGCTGGTGGCTTTATATATTCCTAAAGCATTTGACAGAGTTTGGCATGGAGAGCTTTTTTATAAACTTATTGTTTTTGGTGTTCATTATTTTTCCTACCCAATTTTTTATCTTCCTTGATGACCTTCTACGTCAAACTTCCAAACCTATGCACTCATTTGCAGATGGCAGCACGAGGCGATGAGGCTAAATATCAATCATTTACTGAAGAGTGATCTCAAGAATATTGGAATGCGCCCAATAGACCTTATGCTGCATGCTTGCATATCGACGCATGCCTGATCACACTGCCTCATCTGTAATTATAGGTGGTATAAATATTCAGGAATCAAAAGCTCTCGATTGCTTAGCTTGGAAATCAGTGTGATTTCGATGGACTGAACTCGGCTTTTTAAGACGGTGGTAAGACATATGTACATCAGCTCATCTGATCTCCACCACAACACATACAACTTTCATGTATTTGTCGGTGATTCAGACGATGACTGAAGCACTCTGCATGTTAACTACAAAACCAAAAAGTCCTGGGTTCGAAACCAGTTTCAGGCTGTCATAAACACATTTTGCACATTTTCTGATGTGAATTATTGTGTCTTTCTGTCAATTGTTGTCGGCAGGTTTCAGTTGTAAAGGCATAGTCACTGGTCACTGAATAGTACAGTTGATACAATTCCACAGACACAACATAGCGCCCTTCTACTACTAAAAATGCCTACTAAAAACAAAGCTTCAAAATTAAATACGTCCCCTTGACTGTATGTCTAGGGGTGTCATCCGCTGAGTGGTGGTCTAAGATAAAAATAAAATATAAAAAATAGTACTATACTAAAGTACTAGGATAAATATCACCAGTACAGTGTTCAATTCGCATCCCGTCAGGTCAAAAAAATAGTTTCTAAAATTTCTGTGCTACAGCACCCTCCTTTGTTGGTATTTGAGGAATAAAACGTCGGCGAAAAACAATGTGTCTAAATTAACATCACCTCAACTTTATGCCTCAACTTTAATTTATAATTAACACGCAACTGCAGGGTTGTACAAGAATTATCCTCTATCTTTTTACTACTTTCACCACCTCTAATAGTTCCAGTGCAATGCATTGCATATGTAGGAGATATATCCTGAACACTGGTCCAAAAAAAATACCATATTAATACCTAAAATTAGCATTGAGTGTGTTTGGAAAATTACTAGTACCATTGGCTCTAGACATTACTAGTAGTGAGTACTTTAAAACCAATTTATTAGCAATTATTATAAATCACAGATTCAATTTCACAATATAATTCCAAAAGTTGTATTAAAACACAAGTACCCGAATTACTAGAATGCCATCAAATCTGCAAGTCGTTCCATTGAAATACCCACGCACCGGTACTTCTCAGCACTACTGTTTATTTTTATAAAAACTCGAACCATGTTTGCACTAGGGCTGTTATTCAGTAGACTTGTACTAATAGCTTTTAGATATTTAACGCTTAATCTCTTGCAGCGTAAATACATAATTCAATACAGACGTATGTACACGCATCCATATATACATATTTTGCATGTGTGTTGTCTTCATGAATTTTTTTTATTCTATAAAATATGTAATGGAACTTCCATAAATAATAATCACTGCTCATTACTTATATTTCCTATTAACAGATAGAATTACAGTAATATATTAATAAATTTACGGCCTGTCCATACAAGCCGAATAAAAATAATCCTTCGGCATTTATATTGAAAACAACAATAAAAAAAAACTCAAATTGTTTTTGCTTTCAATATAAATGGCGAAAGATTATTTTCACCTCGGCTTCTATGAACAGGCAATTAATAAATTCGTTTTTTTATTACTGAATAAATTAAATTTATAACTTTAAAACTTTCAAAATGAAAACTAAAATATATTAGGTGCAATTTTAGCAGTAGACAAGCTGACGTTTAAAATCAAACAAATAAACAGGGTCCAACGACCAACAAAAAACTTTTCATAAATTGGCATACTCCATTAAAGAGAATAGGATTTATGCCAAAACACTATATACATATGGATGTGTTTCCTACTGCTAAAAACAAAGAAAATAAATAAACACTCTTTCATGAACACACAGCCATATCTTCCACGCAGCCATCAAAAATTAATGAAAAAAAACACTGAAGAAACCAAAAACAATTTAGTATATTTACTCAGAGTCAAGTAAAAGCAAGAGAAAATCCCTTTTTGCATATTAGGAGAAATTCCAATTTAATCAACAGGGGAATATCTACTTCTTTGGAAAATTAAGATAACAGGAGAAATAAAATTCTTATTGGAATTATCAGTAAGAATTATGAACATTGAAGAGCTGAACTATATATTCCGAAAGAAAAAACTATATGTAGTTATTTATGTGTAAGCATGCGCCATGTTTAAGCATACAAATTTTTAAAAGGGGAAGTTAGGAGGGAAATTCTCTTTATATTATCTGCTTAAGGCGAAAAGAGCATCACTATATAATATTCGAAGAGAATAGCTAGTTGATGTATATGAGTATAATTTTAAAATCAAATAAAGTTCTGTTTGATTATCCACTACATTGACGTCTAACAAAATAAAATGTTGTGGTAAACGCCCCTTCCCAATTTACATTTTAAACTTTACTTGCTGCTCAAACAAATAACTTGAGTTGTTTTACTGGTTTTGCAAAATAAAATTTCACCATATCAATCAATGAGTTTAATAATTACCATAAAGAATTATATAAATACCCAAAATAACCGATTACAACTGGGAATATTATATCGCGCTTGATTAAATGTTAATTTTTTTAAAGAAATCAACTAACAACATTAAGACACTGAAAAAATTTTACATTATTCTGTTTACTCTTTCATCTCAAAAATCACGTTGAGACCATTTTCGTTATATTTTAATAACTACTTTTATATCAGCAAGAAAGTATTATTTCGAGTAAATACAAAAAAGTTAAAATAAAAGCGCATCATCAATATAAAACGTATTTTTTTTTCTTGGACCGACACATAGGGATGACCCCTATACATGCGGTGCATTGTGACAGAATTAGGAAACAAGGTTTTGGGAGAAAGCATAGAGAGAGTAGTGTTTATGTACATTCGATTTACATTTTCCCACGTCAAAAGTGACAGGCAAATACATCAACAAGATTCAGAGAAATGGTATTAATGCAAAAAATGTTTCTTTTGTAATAATTGAACAAATTTAAAAGAAAAACAAGGTTCTTATTCATCGGATCTCTGTTTCTACAAGCCAATGTACAACTCTAATGTTATATAATTAAAGCTCGCAAAAAATCAATACAGTTTTGCTAAGGAAGTAATTTTATAATTCAGGCGGCATTATAATTTCAACAATAACAAACGCTTATGATGAAATAATTTTAAACGTTAAAATTTTTGGTTCGTTAGTAAGAATGTATGGAAAAATTTTGAAATAAACCTATGCAGCTTGAACTATAAAAACCAATGCGCTTTATTACCAGAAAGTCTAAATGTTAATATTTTTCTTGTGTTATCACCTTTAACATGTGTATTTTTTGACCAGGGTTGCCAGTTTAGCACTTTTAGTTCTAGATTTAGCACTTTTAGTCTAGATTCAGCACTTTTGTTTCTGATTTAGCATTAAGAATTTACAAAAAATTGCTAAATGGTTGTTTAGCACTTTTTTTGTCTAACTGTATAAAGAAAAATTTATAAATGCAAAATTTTTTGATGATTAAATTAAAAACTCGTCTTCCCTAAAAATATTAAAATGTTGGAACAAATCAATGCTACCTTAAATAGGAAAAAATCAAAGTAAGTGGACCTATATAATTGAACATATATGCGATACAAAAAGGTATATAAACGTGTATAATTTTAAAAATTCTATTAAAGAAAACCCCGTTACGTAGTTGTCAAGGTTTGTATTGTCTCTTTTAGTACTGCCTTTTCCAACGCTGAAGTAGAACGTTTATTCAGTTCATTCGCCCTCTTTAAAAGTAAACTGAGAAACAGAAAGACCACAGAACTGTTGTGTAGAGGGTATTAAATTAGACTATTGCTGCCACTCTATAAACATATCGGACGATATTATTAGAAAAATCGGTTCATCTGAAAAATACCATAATGAATTGGTAAAAGAAGAATATGAAAATAACGTAGTTAAAATTTTGTTTACTCTCAATTATTTAATTTAAAATATATTTATCCTTTTTTCTTATACAAATATGTATTGATTCGTATATCAGTAAAATTAGTGTTTTTGGATTTTATATACAAAACTTTTGCGTGTAAAATAAAATAAAAACTGGTTAAAATTCGCCAAATGATAAACATCTTTAAAATATGTAGAAATATTTGAAATGTAAATCAATGCTACAAAAACTCGCACTTTTTTTAAATGTTGAACATTTTAGCACTTTTCTACAGTGTTCTTCTGGAAACCCTGTTTTTGAATATTAATTTCATTTAGCATTGTGAACGAAATTTGGAACAATAATGGGTCGATTATGAATTGTAACGGAACTTCAGGTGAGTTGCCAAAAACCACGAAAAAGCACAGAAATTTCGGCAACTGGATTTAATCATACACTTTGAATAAGAAAAAACGTTTAATAGACACTCTATCCCGATTCCACTGTATTTGCAAATAAAAATCTAACTCACCGTTTACACATACATATATCACAATGTTCAATACAAAACAATTGTACTTGCAAATAAGACGTGTGTATAAATGTAGTAAATAATTACTTAGTTGTATGTAATTGTTTAAAATTTTATAGTCTTATCTGGTATAATTTCGTCAATCATACCGATTAGCATAACATTTTCCATTAAGAAAATTATTAGTTCAACGCTTCAAAATCAAATTCATTTCATATTTATTTATATTATTTATTCATACATGATTTTGAAATAGAAGCATAATAGAAGGTTCTAATACATATACCTAAGATCACAAGTAAATATGACATTGATGAAATTGGGTTCATCGCATCGCTTATGCGAAGCCGGTACTGGATTTTTTATTTTAATTACTTGCATGAATTTGAATTTCAAATAACAAATACAAATGCCAAGTGTCAGTTACGTACATATGTAAATATGTAGCCCATTAAAAAATTTTAATATCAATTGATCTTTTACCTATTAGGCGGCTGTTATTTGGAAAATTAATCTCTTTTATGTATGTGCCATTCCGTCCAGGCAGTACAACGGGACCGAATTTTTCGGAATTGACAGATGTTAACCTAAGCATCTTGTTATTAAAATTTTCTAATAAATATTCCTGAGAACTTTAACATTTTTTAATTCCCATTTCAAAGCTAACAAACTCAAACTTCTCCCCATCTGGCATCATTTTACCGTTATTTTGTTTTGTAACTTGACTTTTCGTTTTGACTATTTTTGTTATATGGATATGGTGTTTTTCAACTGTATTTCACATAAAAAAAATATTTTCCTTTTTTTGCAGAATGTGTGTTTGAGAAGAATAAGCAACAATAATTTGAGCGAAATAGCTCTCCAACTCCTTTTTTTGGGAAACCTTTTTAATAAATTTTTTGTCGCCCGTTCATATTGTTGTTTATTTGATTCATATTGCAACAGAAAATGTTGCTTTCGATTTTTTATGGACAATTTTTTGTTATTTTTGCGCAAATCTTAAACAATTTCTCCCCCGAAACTGCAAAAGATTCACGTTTTTACGAGTATGTGTTAGTGAGTTTCGATTCCTCCTTTGTTTTTTTAATGCAATTTTTTTTATGCCCCGCTGTTGTTGAGTAGCGATGTAGTGCCTCAGTAAAACGTCATCATTGCTTAGTAAATCGTCGTCAGTACTCAGTCCATTTTTTGACTGTATGGAAACATGTTTTTTCATATTGTTCTGCTGCTGTTTTTTTCCGCTTGCCGTAAAATTTTTCTGAACCTCTATTTTTTGCGATGTTTTTTCGTTTTGTTCTTTTAAATAAATATTTTTTTTCTTGTTTTACGGATCAAAACTGCTGGTTGATGTTTAGTTTGACAACAGTTTAACGTGGAAATTATTACGAATTTGTTGTATACGTTATAGAGACGCATTAAATAAAAACAGTTCTAAGGCAACAACAACGATAGCGACTTTATAGAATTTCGTGGGTACAATAAGAATAACGTAAACAAATAAATAAAAACCAAAGAAGCATTCGTCTTAACTTGAATTTTTTAGTTGCAGTTTGTACTTTATTTGCTTTTATTGCCGTTTTTCTCTGGGAGGCTTTTTAAATGTCATAACAACTGCTAGTTAAAACAGTGCAGTGCTCATTTTTTCTTGCTTTACAGAATAGTATTATAGTGTTATCAAAGAATTTGGAATAAAATGGTAACAGAAACTAAAGATCATTAATAACTAATTGTACTACATACCGCCTACCTTCCTACTTCCACTTAATTTTTACCAAACATTTGAAAGCAATATGCTAAAACGATACTGATACACCCTACTAATAAATTAGTTATACGGTCAGATAATAAAGTTAAAATACGACTTAAAAGTGTATACTCTAGAATAAAAGTAAATTCAGTTGGAAAAACTGCTTATATAGAAATTGATTTAAATCATACGACATGAAAAACATGATCTTCGTTTTATGTGATATGAAAACACTGAACAGACAATATGAACTGTTTTATGAGATACAGCGCCCTCGGGATATAGTGAACACTTTGTATTTCAAACTACTTTGTATAATGAACTCGTTATTTTTTACATTGGCTACTCTAAACCATGAATTAATCACAAACCTCTATAAAGTGAAAAATTTTTTTACACAAAAATTAAAAAAAGCGAAGTTTTTTTTAGCATTTTTTTTCTTGTTTTAATAACTAGTGACTTAGATGACTTCATTGTTAACTTTGGACCTGTAAATTTTTTATTAGTTGAAGCTATAGGCTCTTGGGTGAAAGTGTACTTTCAGTTTCAGTGCTTCCCGTTTCTGCAGTAAAATTTTTGAAAAGGCAGTTCAATGAGCTCAAAACAATACGAATGATTTTGAAAACATTTTTCTTTTTGATAAGTTTTTCATAAGTAAAAAAGTTTGAAGGATTTTTTTGTGTCACAGTAATTATTAGATATTCGTACATCGTTAGCTGAAAGGCAAAACCACGTAACTAACAAAAATTTCCAAATTAATTTTTTGATTTCCTCTCAAATTTTTAGATTTTTGTAATAAAAATTAGCTATTTTATAAGAAAACATTAAAGAAATGTAAAAATAAAAGAAATTTGTTTACTTTTGCTAAACTCTTTATCATGAATTTCTCGATAAAGGTGTGGTGCATTAATTAGTTCACTCTTTTCACTAAATTTTTCAATCGTAGGTACATACCTATTTAAACTTTGGTCCCTGACTATATACATATATATGTACAGTACATAACGGCTATAAGAAAGTCATAAAATTTCCTTATAAGCGTGTTTTTCTTATATCTAATTATTTTATATAAGGTTTATATGGATATAAAAAATTTGTTATTATAAGAGCAAATTCTTAAGTGTGTAAATAATATTTATTTTTTTGATTTCATAGTAAAACGGTTAAAGTTTTAGAGATCGATTTTTTGTTATTCTGACGAATTCCTGTATGCACATACATACATATGTATGTATGTAGATTCTCAAAATGTATAATAAAAATATTTGGAAAAACAGGTGCTTGCTGCTACAGGCTTCAGCTGTAACCAATCCCATAGGCACATCAGAGAGCGCTCCTTCGTTGGTATTGTGTAGCACCAGCGAAGTAAAATAATTATTACAAAAATGGCTACTAAAACAAGGCTTCAAATTTAATACGTCTCCTTAACATCAGATACGGTGCAACACTGCTATAAACAAAGAAAGCGTACAAAAAGCAGAGTGCTATGATAGTGAAGCTTCACCACATTTCATCTCTCTCATTAACCCTTTCCTATGGTTCCAGCACAATGTATTGCATGTGTATGGGTCATACCTTCAGTGCTGGTCCGAGGTAATAAAATTAAATAGAGAACTAGTTACGTTTTGGAACCGTCATATACTAATTGTACAAGACTGTTACGAAAGTGATAGATTCTGATAGAAACTGATCAAAATAGCACTTCGACTAGTATGCAATTTTGACTTAGCAGCAAAATCTGCGACTTTTTATGCACGTAAGTCAAGTAAGTAAGTACGTACCTTTAATGTAGTTTCCTGCCTATATGTGCATGTTCAGCAAATTTTTTAATTGAAAACAATTCAACAAATGTTGTATGGATATTAACACCACGGTTTTCTTAAACAGTTAACTATAACTTTCTGTATTAGACTATTCTCATACTATTTTAAAGTATTTTAAAATTGTGAAAAATTTATTTTAGGGAATAGTGACAGCAAATAATAAATTTAATAAATCCATACAGACATCATAGCGAAAATAGTCAGAAGGGACTTCGAGGACTTCAAAACCTCGATATATGATGAAAACTCGATTTTCGAAAATCGGTGTTACTTATTTAAAAAAAGCGGCACATCAACATACATATGTTCGGTTGTCATCCATAAAATAGTGATAAATTTATGTTTGTACATACATACCTATGTGTCGTACAATAAATTACCTGTTTTTAAATTGAAGATACACTAAATAACAATTTGTTGAATAGAAAATGTATAATAAAATTAAATTAAATAAAAAAAAATTTAAATATCACACCAAATCAACAGTAAAATATCAGTGTTTACTATTTTAAGCAAATAGGACGAAGCTTTCATAAATGTCACATATTAACTAAAACAATAATATATTTAATTTCAAATAAATCATGCCTCAGCGTTCACGTTTTGCTATACAAGAACTTTTGGGTCTTGACAAGTCGAATGCTGCGGCTGCGGCTGCGGCAACTACTGTAGCAATGTCGAAGCAAAATGATCTCTCGCACAAAACCCTTAATAACAACAACCAGCAAGCTGTCAATGACATACGGTCTCATAGTCCAGCAAACAGATCTGGTGAACGCAAATGTCCAGAAAAACAACGACCGCAGTTGAATTATAATGACGATAAAGTTACAAACGAATCCCAACCACCGACAACTACAGCAACAATAACAATTTCTTCTGCTGTGTGTAATGGAACAATATCGATAAGTGATACTCCTACAAAAACAATGCTAACCGATATTACAACAAGTCCAAATTCTGTATCACCTTCAACAAATTCAATTTCTTCGGTAAATTCCTCTTTATCTTCTTATAATGAGGAAAATGATAAGAGACGGCAACAACAACACCAGCAGCAGCAACGACAATTGTCTATGTGTGCTACTTCTAGAATCGCTTATTTTAATGCACATGCTGCTGTAGCAGCATTTTTACCACATCATTTAACCTCACATACCACTCACAACCAACAGATGCAACAACATCACCCTGCTGTCCATAATCTACCACCATCTCCCCATCATCAACACCAGTCACATCATTATCAAACTACGCAATTACAACAACAGCAACTTCATCAGCATTTGAAAGTAACACAATCGCAAGTTGCCGCCGCTCATCATCACATGCTACATAGTCAGGGTAAGTACGAGTATTCTAAATTTATTCTAGCTGCATTAAATAGATCCAAGTTTAAAAATAACTACATATATTTGTGTTATTTGATTAAGAATTTTAGAATTATGATATTTATTAGCTGTAGCATAACTGCCATTGTTGTTATTGGCACTGGCACTCGGCAAAAGAATGCTTGTTAATGGAATCTCGGTATATTGGGAACTTATTCTCCTATTCTTATTGTATAAAGACAAGTGGGATATACAGGTGTGTCACAGAAACTAAATTCGTACGAAAGTGAAAATGAAAATGTTTTTGCCTTCTCTAGAAATCGTAAGACGGAAAAATTTTTCCTTTTAAATTCGTTTGAAAATTACGAGGTGGAATTGTTGATTTGGTTGCACTCAAATAAAATAAACGTTAAAAAACATTTCAAATGGTCGAGAATACTGTTGTTTCTAAAGTTCTGTCTTGAAAAATATTCAAACCATTTTTAATAGAGAATTTTACATATTTTTTAAAATTTTCAAAATCGTCAAGAAAAAATGTGAAAATAAAGAAAAAAAATTCTTTGCCATATTTTTCTATTTTCTATCATAACAGGAACTATTGAACAACCAAGTATTTTAACACTTGACAATTTTTTAAGAATAAAATTTAATTTCAAGCAAGTTTTTTGATTTATTTTCAAAATACCCGCAATAATTTCTAAATATGTTTTTTCCGTTTTTGTTCACTTCTATTTACTTTTCAGTTGTCTGCATCTACTTAATAGAGATGTCATATTTAGTAATAAAATCAATGTTTTAATTATTTTTCGTATTTATGACAACGAATGAAAATATTATTCAGCGTTAGTCAAAATTCATTACGTTTATTTATCTATATTTGTTATATGGATCAGAAGATATAGTATTTGATGAGTTAAGTTTTCATTTTTCCTTTTAAATACAATCATTGCCCACCAAAGTATTGACTAATTGTAAAAAAGGTTTAAAAAAATTATATAGATTTAAAATCAAATAATACAATATTTCTTGTATAAGGAAAATTTTTAAAGAAGCTATTTCATTTGCTCTATTTGTACATATCGTTATTCTCAAATGTTTTTTGGGAGTTCTTGTATAAACATGTGAAATTTCTTTTTTTCAAGAATTTGTTTAAAGGTCAAGTGAAGATTGTGGTATTAGTACCAAATGAAATGCCGCATATAGAACAGCTAAACCATATAACAAATATAGAAAAATACTCGTAAAACGAATGAAAGCTGAAGAACCAAAACAAAAAACTTAGATTTTGAAAAATTCATAAATTTTCACGTTCGAAAGTTCCTTTTGACACCTGATAATAATATAAGGAAAGTCGTAAGTCATGTTTGTGAAATTTCACGATGATAAGGGAGTAATCGCAAAGGCTCATCTAACTTTTTTAGAAGTGAGCAAAGCATACGTCCAACGTAGAGACGGAATTCATTAATTGCGCAAAATACGGGAATTCATTCCTTATTTGACAGGATTAATTTTCATGTAAAGATAATTTTATGCACAAATAAAGGAATAATCTGAACTTAAATAACGTAAAACACCTTCTTTACTTTATGTTCATAAAAAGAAGTTAAGTAATTCACAGATTTATCATTATCGTTATTGTGTCGGATTCATGCTTAGTATTGAACTATGTACGCACTATTGTCAGATTTTAAAATATTTAGGATATGGCAATATGGTGGCAATGCACTCGCAATGAAAAATTGTCATTGACTGTTCAGACTGTTCATTGTAAGAAAACTGTACAATTTCATTATCACACAATAAATTTATCTGTCAACATAAATTGTGTGTAGAGACGGTTGCCAAATTATTCTATGGCAAAAGTTGCCAGATCCGATGTTTAACATTTAATCTAAATATTTATGAGCAGAGTTGTCAAGAAATATTTATCTCCCAATGGTGTTATTGTACGGTGCACTAAATTCAGCACATGTGACAATAACAAATGAAGGGTGTTCTCACGATTGTCAGAATTGTGACAATGCACGGACAATACATTTTATGATAATATTGTCGCACAAAAATTGTTAGTTCACACGGTTGTTGAAAATTTTTTAAAATTTTTCTGTCAACATGTGCACACATGTTTGCTACCAGTGCCCTCCAGACCAGTATCTCTATGCTAATAAAAGGAACTAAAAAGCTCGTAACGTAATATGTATTTAAAAACGTCCTTATTAAGACCTAATATATGCATTAGCCATGCCAAGAGATCATGCTCTCGGGCGGCATGTATGCGACAAGAACAGCTGATAGACTGCCCGTGAAAGTAGGATTACAACAAAAACACGTGCAAAATCGAAGATTTTTCAAACTTCTTTTTGAACCGAATTCAAAGATACGAAGGTGAAAAATAAGTGATGATAGGTGAACCGACGTCGAATTCAGCCATTTCTAAAAATTTTTGCTCTTGAAACATTTTATTTAAATTATATACATATGTGTAAACTTTTACAGTGAAAAAAATGGTCGTTGTTAGAAAATTATGACCGCTCAATGGTGGAGAAAAACATGGGGATTTGAGTTTGAAAGGGTCTTCTGTATTTTCTAATATCTAAAAAATATTTATGCTGTTTCACGGACCGATTTACTCATGTACTTGGATTATTCCTTAAATATATTGGTTGGTAAAACTACTCGAAGTAGGCTAAAACCGTAATTCATATTCTTAGACATTTCGTTCACGCTATATTGAACACTCTTTAAATGTATGGAGATTGGTTACTCCTTGGTGGCAACCACAAAACAATTAAAAAATAACTTCATTGTTTTTTTGTTAAATACCGAACACTACAAGTGACATATCAAAGTAAAATTGAATTTGACAGACAAGCGCGCTAATTTCCTCCAGTTCTTGCACTGTACATATTTTTAAGGCGTTGTCATGCCTGTTACCCTACAAAAACAATAACAATAAGCATATTTATACATATGTTTGTGTATCAGCCAGCAAATCGACAAACTGAATTGAACTGAATTTAATTTTTGTTCCCTTGTTTGTTGTTGGAATGTCGTCGTAAGACAAACTGTCTGCCTTTTGTTTTTGTATTATTTTTTACATTTATTTTCCCCACTGATGGTTGTTGAAACTTGCAAAAAAGGGTTGCAAAAGTAATACACCACTATTTAGCACTATTAGTTTTATTTGGAAGGAATTCCACTTTAAACAAATCTTATATGTTTATCAATTAACGTTTATGTGAATGTGTGCCTTTATAAGGAATGCTTTACCGCTACACTGAATTTTATACTGGATTCGAACGCTGACAGATACATAAGCAGGAGTGTTCACTGCTGCGGGTAGCAATTAGCCTGCGTTCCATAACGGCAAAATCGTCGATATACCAGAAACTAAACGCCATACCTTACCCGAAAATTATTTAGGAAACAGCTTCTCCAGAAAGCACAAACACTCATACATACATATAAACACGTCATTTTTATATATAAGAACATATATATTTTTTTTTTATCTTCGACCAGCACTCAGGAGATGACCCCTACACATGCGGTGCATTGTGATGGAACTAGCGGAAAGGGATAGTAGGAGAAATGATATATGTTTTTATAGCAGTGTTGTAGCGTCTCTGATGTCAAGAAGACGTATTAAATTTTGAAGGAGGGCGTTCTGATGTGCCTGTGGATTGGATACAGCTGAAGTCAATACATCTTAACACGTACATTTTGGCAGCTATTGTACTTCGTTTGTCCAAATCTGGTTCAGTTCCAGAAGCTCATAACGCTCTTCGGTAATTCTAATTCGTGAATTCGCTTTTTATAATTGTCGCTAACATTAATTCGAGCAACAATGGATGCCTTAACATCTATTTTACCCTTTCCACAACAAGAAGGAAGGAAGAGGCTTGGGCTGCTGTAGCGTGTAACTCTAATAACTCAGTCAGAATTTATACATTTTATCGCTAATCAGTACTAGTTAATGCATGAAACTATATGATTAACGTTACTGTGGTTCTTGCGATTATCTTTCTCTTACCCAGAACTTGCTACAAACCGGAGTTCCCAATTTGAAACGAACTCGATTTTTTCTTTTTTTCAATCTTGGACCAACAATCAGGGAATAATCCGAACACAAAGTATAGTGGGAGATATGACAGGTGGTGAAGCTTAATTATCTTACAACGCTGCCTTTCCACGTTCTTTACTTTATAGCAGTGTTGCAGCGCCTCTGATGTCAAGGAGACGTATTAAATTTTGAAGCTTTGTTTCAGTATCCTTTTTTTTTACTAATTATTTTACTTCGCTGGTGCTACACAATTCCGGTTAAGATTTTTTTAACCTATAATGCAATAACAATTCGGCGTCGACCGAATTTTTTCATTCTTTATGATTTATTTATTAGCCTCTTTTTTTATGGAAAAAATCAGTCATTTAAAACATGGGGTGATAACTATAGTTTGTACATATATTTACATATAATATTTTAAAAACAAAACAATCTGTCCAAGGTATTTTTTTCATTCTTATTTTAAGTTTAGCAAAAATTTTGAATTTCTGCTCGTATGTATAATACATACAGCTACGATTTAGTTCTTTGAGACTGAAACCTGATATTTATGAAAGTGATGAAATAATTAAAAACTGATTAACATTAAACAATAAATGATGAGGGTTTTATTTTTCTCATTCTCTTTTGTACAAATGTACAGTTTTGTTTCATTTGGGTCTTATTTTATTGAATTGTGTAATTGTTTTATTTTGTTCTTATTAATTGCCTGGTATTTAAAACGCAAGTGTTGAAGATGTATTAATAAATTTAATAATACAAACTCATATCAAATTATACATACATACATACGTATATCTGTTTAATGTCGTATAACGGCAGAAGGTAGTTGCAGCGTATAATATAGGACAAGTGTTTCCTTCATCGTATCTGATCTTGAAATCTTTATGCAGGAAGATAAATTCTGACTATTTCTACAATGATGCCCTGCAAATAATATGGGACTACGTGGTCCATTTTAGCTGAAGTGAACTACTTACAAACATGGTTCTACCTAATACAGCAGTGGACCATGTCATTGCAAAGAAAAGCTTATTGTTATGCTTATGTACTCCGTGCAGTGGTAACATGGAGTAGTTTTTGGGTTAGTCCGATGGGTTATATGGTCCACCCCTAGGACATCGTAATGTTAAATAATCCATGTTTTCTCCATACATATGGGTTAGTCTTAGACTAGTCCTACTACTCTGTGGACTACACTATACATGCATATGTAGACTAGTCACATTATTTTCAGGGTGTATGTATGTGCGCATGTGGCTATGTATTATGTGTTTGTATGTAAACCTTCTGATAATTTAGAAGGGCTAACCTATCGCAAACAAATTTTCAGCATTCTACAGAAAATTCATTTCATTATCAAAAAAAAATTATTACTAAACTCTACCATACTGCCTCAGATTTCTTAATGTTATACAAGAAGTTAAAGTTTTTTAGTGATTATATCATTACTTTGATGTCATTATACGTACGAGTTATTTACCAATAACACTATATACATGTGTATTTGCTAATCCTGAACTCACTCTTTATACGTAGATACACGCGGCAAAAAATTTCCATTTAGATGGCAAATAACCAAAATTGTGTGGCAACATCAAAAGAACTTTCCATATGAGTTTGCAAACAGCCATATGCTTTTAAAGTACCTGATAGTAAGGAAGACTGAAAGTTTTTTTAACAAACGGCAACGTTTTACAACTTATTTGCAAATAAGAGTGTTATTCACGACTTGGGTTATTGCGTTAATAAGTTGCGATAATAAAACTATACAGTAATATTTTATGTTCTTTTATGTGAATAAGTCGCACGTACATACATATAAACCTAGTAATAGATGGGCTGACCGAAAGCCATATTTTTATTAGTTCAATATATCGATTTGGACCATTACTTTTTCATTGAAAAGCTCATGCTTATTATGTGCGCTTAAATACGCGTTTTAATTTAAGCACCGATTTCAAGCAGTTCAAGAGCAACGCATATAATACTAAGTCGGTTAAATTTTTTTTAAGAAATTTTTATTTTATATTAGCTCTATTCATTTACTTTACTAGTAAAAATTAGCAACCAGAGAGTAACAAGAAATTTTCCAAAATTACTCTCAAAAATGTGAAAAAGTAAATGAACGCTTTACTTGCTAAAATTTGCAAGTTAAAGTAGTGTTGTAATGTATAGGTATATATGAGTACTTAATAACTGCCCCTATATTTTTTGGAAAAATTATACGTATATGTATATTATTATAAAAATATTGTGATTATGGTCATTTATATTCAGCATTGTTGTGACTGCCGTTTTTCGAGTACGGCTTGTAATAGAATAATGAAAAGTTTTGCAATTTTATTTAATATAATACTAGGCGTAGTCGAAATACGCTAAACACGATAAGGGGATTAGCTACTTTTGAATAAAATGAATGAATAAAATATCTATTTTTAATTAGTTTATACGTTATAACATCCTGCCTACACATAGCATTTTTATTTCAAACAACGGAAATAACGGCAGAATGAGGTCGCAAAAATGTTTATTTCCAACTTTGTGTTTTATTTTCCAAACGACTTTCATAATGTGTTGATTCCTCATACGAACTGAAGTTCATGAGGGTTTGAGCGTTTTGTTTGACTAAATTTTGGGACTTAGGTATATACTATGAACTATGTTTCATTTCATATGTACACCAATAACTTTTGCGAATTTGCCTAATTTGATGTAAATTTACAAGTTCCAAATTTTGACTTAGATTGCTTTTTCACATTAAGAGAAAATAAGTCTTTCTAACCATAAATGAATTATTTTCAAAAGTGTTTACATTTATAGACAAATAATATAAATGATTTTTACACACAAATTTGTACGATATTTCAGTTTTTGTAAATAAAATTTCCCTATTACTTTTTGTAGCATATTCACAAATTTATAGCAATCTGCTCCTAAAGTATTTAAAGCAAATATTCAATAAGTATAAGCCTCCTATTAATTGATTTAATAAATAAAATAATAAACAGCCACCGAAAAACGGAAAACAAGGAAACAAATTTAAGCAATTTTCATTTTCATTGTAATAACAAGATTCATCCAAAATAAAATATCCTGTTGCTGCCAGCATTAAACCCGAAAAGCAGTAAAAAAAGTAATTTAAAAATTATGTGTTAATTTTTTTTTTTTTATTTAGGACCAGCACTCAGGAGATGACTCCTACACATGCGAAGCATTGCGGTGGGAACTATAGGAAAGGGATAGTAGGAGAAACGACAGGAGGTGAAGCTTGATTAATTATTTTGCAGCTCTGCTTTCGCACGTTCTTTAGTTTTTATACTCGTAGCAGTGCTGAAGCTTCGGTTTAGTAGCCATTTTTATTATTATTTTACTTCGCCGGTGGTACACAATACCGACGAAGGAGGGCGTTCTGATGTGATTGCGGATTGCTATCAGCTGAAGCCGGTATTGTTCAGTGACCAGTGACTATGCCTTCGCCACTGAAACCTTCCGACAACAACTAACACACAAAGATACACTAATGCACATCAGAAAAATGCGAGATGTTTATTTTTATTTTAAAATTTTTTTGTCTCAAATTGGGTTTGAACCCAGGTCTGTTTTTTGGTTGTGTAGTCAACGTGCAAACTACCATCCATCGTGCCATCGCCACCCTCAATTTAAATTTATTTGCAAATATATATCTGAACTAATTGAATTATTTGCCTGCTTAGTATAAAGTACCGAGTAGATAAGTACCCATAATATTTACAATACTAAAAATAACAGCTGGTCTGTTTGCCGGAACATCCTAGAAGAATTCTAAAATTAGCCTATGCTGTGTTGCTTAGTTCAGTTCCATTAGACATCTTATTTTGCTTCTGTTGTTCCTAAGTTACACAAAAATAAATTTGTTATCTTTTTAATACTTTTTATCATTTTAAAAGTTTACATTTACTTACAATTTCTTAAATTTTCCAAAATATTTTTATTTTTAACTTAATTTAGAAATATTGTTTTGTAAACACAAACGCAAAACAGCTGTTTGAATAATTATTGCATATAAAAATTTTACTTGTAAAAACTTGAAAGAATTTTTCTGCCTCTCAATTTTTTACGCTGTTTTGACGCTCTCTCGTTGCAAATTTTTTGGGTTAATGAACGCTTTCTAGAAACAATTATTACAAATTTGTAAAAATTTTTAGTAAATGAACAGAGCTATTGTGAATAGAATAAACTCTTTTTTTTTAAGTCATCTATAATTTGAAATTAATTTTATATGCTGTTTTGAAGTAGATAAAAATTGTAATTATTTATCTATGTTTGTTATATGGTTTTGCGCATTGTCTATATACGTATTTCATTTGGTGCTAATGCCAACATCTTCACTAGATATTTAACCAAATTCTTGAAAAAAAGCTTATAAAGGGTGGTTAAATTTCAAGGGCCGATGTTGATTTTGAATAAAACACAAACTATTTAGGAAATTATTGTAATTTTATTTTATTATGATATATTGGTATTACTCAATTATGTATGGAACAAAATATCGACCAAATGGGCGCCGCGACCACGGCAACAGTGGATGATAAATTTTCGAAGAAAATCATCTTCAGTGATGAGGCACATTTTCACCTCAGTGGATTCGTCAATAAACAGAATTGCCGCATTTGGGCGAATGAGAATCTAAGAGTGATTGTCGAAAAACCAATGCACCCACAAAGAGTGACTGTTTGGTGCGGTTTATGGGCTGGCGGCATCATCGGGCCGTATTTTTTCCAAAATGAGGCCGGTCAGGCAGTTACTGTGAATGGTGTTCGCTATCGTGAGATGATAACAAACTTTTTATGGCCCGAATTGGAAGATATGGATGTGGACGATATGTGGTTTCAGCAGGACGGTGCCACTTACCACACAGCTAACAAAACAATGGCTCTTTTGCGCAACAAATTCAATGGCCGTGTTATCTCACGTAATGGCGATGTCAATTGGCCGCCAAGATCATGTGATTTGACACCGTTGGACTTTTTTCTTTGGGGTTATTTGAAAGAAAAGGTGTACGTCGATAAGCCAGCAACAATTCAAGACCTAAAGGATGAGATAATTCGGCACATTAACGGCATAGAACCTCCATTATGCCTCAGGGTCATCGAAAATTTGGACCATCGGATGGAGGTGTGCCGCCGTGGTCGCGGCGCCCATTTGGCCGATATTTTGTTCCATACATAATTGAGTAATACCAATATATCATAATAAAATAAAACTACAATAATTTCCTAAATAGTTTGTGTTTTATTCAAAATCAACATCGGCCCTTGAAATTTAACCACCCTTTATTTTGGTATTAGCAACAAATTAAATGCGTATATAGACAGTAAACCATATAACAAACATAGATAAATAATCGTAATTAATTAGACTAACGTTGAATAATTGAAAGAATAGTTAAATAAAAATTCTACAATAATAAAAATAGAAGCATAACTTTATGTATCCAAACAGTTATAAACAGTGTAATCAATTATTTTAGGGCATTTCGGCAGAATTTTTGTAATCATTTGTTCTAAAATATGCAATGTATTCCGCCAGACAGATTTTAATACTTCGATTGAGAAGTATTTAATTTAATTTAATTTTTTGTTGGAAGTTTCGCAATTTTTATTTTATTTTCGTATCTGCGCTTTTATCACTAGTCTTCGGCTATACCACTGTGATGTGAGCCATTTTGATTGGAATGGAAAATACAAATGAAAATGAATTGTGAATGACATTGTGATGTGTGAATAACAACTTAGCAAAAAAAGAAACCCAATTTTTTCGGGACCAGTTTGGAATAGTTAGAAAGGAATAGTGTAGAGAAGCACAGGTGAATTGAAACAGTTTTGCTGCTCCAAACAGAAGGCTTTAAATAAAAACATGTTACCACCAAGCAGTTAAGAAACTGTGGGTGCAAATTTCTGCATTTGATTTCAATCGAACTTTGTAAAATTGCAGTCGATATCGATTGCGGTAGATTGGCCGAAATTACATATGCAGTTGAGAATGGGAGTTTATTATTGTGCGAGAATAGAAAACAGTACAGTACCCCAGAAAAATCTAGAGAATGTGTTACAGATGCCAAACACCATACTTCTCAACTATGTAATACATACAGGCTGCAATACTTCGAAGCAGTTCAGTAGTGACTTTATTATCACTGTATATCGAAAAGTTTATTATTGTACAAAATATTTCTACTGTTTCCAAATGCAGAAATACTTTTAATACCGGTATTTCCCTAACTAAGTCAGCGTGAAACATCGGGACATGTCGAATTTATGTAAATTCTGCTGTATTACGTATAATTGAATCGCAAAGGAATGAAAGTGTGTTGCATTTAGTATCCATTTGCACTTTATAGAAATCGAAATTACGAAATAAGAATAGCATATCCTGTCTGAATCAAATATGGCGCATTCAGCTCGCTTAGATTTCTTTAGGCTTAACGTGAGCTGTAAGCTGCTTTCAAATAAAAATGGTAGAACAAAAAATTTAACCGACATTTAACCTGCTGGAAAGCAATCAACCACTGCCCGCATCCGAGCGTGTATCCGTACTATGCCAAAGATATACTTTCGGGCTCGTGCAGTTAAAAGGGTTTTATCGGACCTTAACATAAATAAGTCTCCTGGCCCGGTGGAATTCCGGCACTGGTCTTGAAGCAGTGCTCTTCGACGTTATCGCGTCCTCTGGCAATCCTATTCAGCACCTTATATCATGCAGGCGAATTTCCGTCGTGCTGGAAAGTTGCAAATGTTACGCCGGTCCCCAAGAAGGGAGAGGCAAGCAACCCTGAAAATTATCGCCCAATCGCAATATGCTCTACCATTTCTAAAGTAATGGAGAGTATGCTAAATTTCCATCTTATGAAATATCTGCAGTCCAATAGCTTACTTAACGACCGGCAATATGGCTTCCGTGAAGGACGTTCCACGGGAGACTTATTAGCCTTCCTCTCGGAAAAATGGTGTCGATCCATCCACCATTTTGGCGAAAGTAAGGTAGTAGCTCTAGATATTTCAAAAGCATTTGAAAGAGTGTGGCATGGAGCACTCTTGTCCAAACTTATTGCTTTTGGTGTCAGTGATATCTTCTCTCGATTTATATCGAGTTTTCTCAGGCATCGCGCTATAAGAGTTGTTATAGACGGGATCTCATCTAACGAGTTCAAGATCAATTCAGGGGTACCACAAGGCTCTATTCTTTCTCCTCCCCTATTTCTTATTTTTCTTAATGACCTCCTATGTCATACTTCCAACCCTATCCAATCTTTCGCAGATGACAGCAGTATCTGCCATTCATATTCATTTGATCGTAGGCCGACATCAACTATGATAGCGGCGACGCGGCAGAATATGAATGATTCGCTAACAGGTGACCTCACGAGAATATTGGAATGGGGTCACGCAAACAGGGTCGATTTCAATTCCCAAAAGACCCAATGCTGCATGCTAACACACCGCCGTATGCACGATCACGCTGCCTCATCTGTAATAATGGGTGGCATAAACATTGAGGAATCAGAAGCTCTTGATGTTCTTGGCATGAAAATTCAGTGTGATGTCCGATGGACTGAGCACATTTTTCAGGCCTCAAAGGAAGCATTCAAGTGCCTAGGCTTTTTAAGGCGGTGTAAGACATACTTCACCCCATCTGATCTCCTTACTATTTATACCGCCTACATCCGACCGAAAATAGAATACAACTCTCATGTATGGGCCGGTGCTTCAAAGACTGTTTTGAAGTTACTCGACCGTGTACAAGAAATGTCGAAGAAACTCATAGGAGACAGTAGGGTAGCCAACTCTATTGACTCTCTTGAGCATCGTCGCAACGTGGGGTGCGTTTCGTTGTTCTATCGTTACTATAATGGGAGGTGTTCTAATGAAATCAGGGAACTTGTTCCCGAAACCCGGGTATTCGCGCGCACGACGCGATCATAATTAAAAGCGCAACCATTTGTGGTCGATTTGACGGCGACTCGCACTACGCATTACAGGGAAAATTCGTTTTTTGGCGAACGGCACGAATGTGGAATAGACTACCGGCAGAAGTGTTTCCTGTCACTTTTAGCTTGGGAAGATTTAAATCAAATGTCAATAAACACTACTTCCTCTATTCTCCTTCCCATAACCTAATTTCTTAGTTCCAGCACAATGCATCGCATGTGTAGGGGTCATCCCCTGAGTGCCGGTCCAAGACAAAAAACAAAAAAAAAAAAAAAAAAAACTAAAAAGTAAAAAAATAATAAAATTTTAGATTTGTATGCGCTGCACTTCCATGCAAAGGAACACAGTTTATAGTCGTTATTTATTTTGTAGGCCTTGAGGAAATGAGACCCTTAACCTTAACCCTTCAACCTGCTCAATATCAGCGCGTACAAACCTAAAATTTTGTTATTTTTACTTATTTGTTCCATTTTAAGTTGGTTAATTTTTTTTCCAAATTTTTAATTTTACGGTTTTTAGATTATTCCTCACTCGTCTTCAATTTAAACTAATAAAAATTTTAATTTCTGTTCAGGGAAGCTGTATTCCCCCCAAACGTCGCCATTAAAATGGTAAGCATGGCCTTTCGAACTCGGTCCATTCAGTAAAAAGTTCCGAAATAACACTCACATAAAAACAAAAACAGTCTAATTCAGAACGTCCTACTTTTTTGTAACTTAAAACATTGATTAATTATTTCTTTTTGGACAGTTTCAATTACATATACCAAGGACAATATCCCTGCATATAATATGACATGCATGTATAGTGTAGTCCACAGAGTCTAAGACTAACCCAAAATGTATGGAGAAAACATGGTTTATTTAACATTACGATGTCCTAGGGGTGGACCATATAACCCATCGGACTAACCCAAAAACTACTCCATGTAACCACTCTTTGGAGCACCTTTTAATGCGACGGAGTAATCGTAAATACGAAGATAAGCACAAAGATTTGTCGTATAACAATAAGCTATTGTTTTCCAATGCTTCATTATATAGCACCATGTTTGTAACATGTCGATTTCAGTTAAAGTGGACCACGTAGTTCAATATTATTTGCAGGGATTATTACAACTACAACTTTTGTAAAACAACAATGTTTTTTGTTATTGTTTTTCGAGTATACCTGTCAAACAAAGGTATATAAAATAACTAATGCCCTTCGAAATAACTACGTACTGCAATATCTTATTTGTAATGACATTTATAAGTTGTTATTCGTAAGCCAGATTGGTAAGTATTTGTTGGCAGTGATATTGTCATGTTACAGTAATTAGGTCAAAAGTCCAAGTAGAAGTACTGAAGAGTATGATTAGTACTATAACTCATTACTTTGCCAGTAAAGTTTGATCTTAGTGTTGTGAATTGCTGCCGTCACCAGAACTGTTGGGTAGCAAGGAATGAATGACTGAAGAAGTAACTCACAAGTGTTGTTTCAAGTTATTAGCGTATGAGCGGATTAAAATCAGTTCATACAAAAATATCATAATAATAATTTTCATTAAAGATTTCGTTTTTACTTATTAATTTTTTTTTTGTGGGGCTCAAATACCTTTTATTATTCTTACTGATACACAATGATGTTCGAAACTAATTGTGTATTCCCTTTTATCTCATTGATGTTATTACGGCTGTACTTTTGTTGTTTTTAGTGCTGCTTAAAATGTATTGTATTTTACTTTCTGAAAGATGGTAAATAATTGACTTATGTACTAGAAAGCCAATGAGTACCAGTGGCTATAAAATTAAAACTAATGGGGACAGCTTTTTTTCTAAACTTTGTGAATACTTCAGCTTTTATTATATTTATAGTAATATAATGAAAAAAAACCGAAACGACTTAAACGACACTAAAAACATTAAAATATAGAAAATTTATATAACACTAGCTTTCAGGCGCCATTTCGCTCGCGTCCAACTTTTGTTTCCCTGTAAACCATTTTCGGATTATTTCAAACAATGAACATAAAAAATTAGCGACTTGCCAAAAATCTGAATTTTATTTTTATTCCTATGTGAAGATAGTTGCATAAGTTCGGAGAGGAGTACAATGTCTGTTCAAAAGAAAAGGTGAATTTTGAATTTTTTTGAAAAGTATTTATTTATTCATCAATATCCATTTTGTCCCCTTCAAAGTAATCCCCCCAAGATATAATGCGACTATGCCAGCGCTTCTTCCAATCTTCGAACCACTTTTGAAATGGGCGTTTCGGTATGGCCATCAGCTTGTTCTTCGATTTTGACTTTATCTCATCAATTGTGGCAAAACGCTTTCCTTAGTCTCTTCAGTTTTGGGAATAGAAAAAAGTCGCTGAGAGCCAAATGTGACGAATAAGGTCACATGATAAGGGTGTTGTTTTTCGCCAAAAAATCACGAAAAAGCATTGATGTGTGAGCTGGTGCATTATCGTGAAGCAGAATCCATAATTTTTTTTTTACAATTCCGATCGTTTGAGCCGTATTGCTTCACGCAAACGTTGCATAACTTCTTTGTAGTATTTCTTATTACCCTACGAACTGTTGGCAAGAACTCATAATGCACCACGCCATTGTAATCGAAGAAAACAAAATTCACCTTTTTTTTAACAAACCTCTTACACTTCGCGTTACGTCCCCTTCCGCTCTATTTTTTGTTTTAATGTATGTATGTGTCTTTCTGTATTCAAATCTATATTTTAAATTTTATGAAAATTGGTTTGATACCTTCGGGGAGGCATATTTGCCCTCTGCGCCTCCTCATGGTCGTATAGATATATCTATGGTACTTACCAATTGAAAAAAAATACATTATAATTAATTTTTTTTTTGTAATTTCACTTCACACAAGCACTGGTCATGCAGCAGTTTGTGAGTTTATCGCTTACTTACAGACATGTCTTGTTTATATATACTCGTATACTAGCTGACTCGGCCACGCGTTGCTGTAGTTCGAACAGTAGTTTTATTAAAAAAAAATATATATCTTATGTGTTCTGCATTAAAATCGATTACTTAGTTTCAGAGACGCGGAAGTTTCCCCCTACCCCTCCTCATGGTCTCATCTTTGAAAAAATATATATCCAGATGCAGATCTATATATGTTTTACCTCCTCTCCCTACCTTTCGAGGACCTACGCGTATACCTAATTTCAGCTCTCTGAAGAGTGTGCACCGGTATATTGAATGGGAGTGCCACATGCAGAAAAGGGTCAGCCTAGTCCCCTTATAAAATTTGCCAGTTTTCATACTTTTCTCTTTATTTACTCTCCCGTATACCGAATTGCAGCTCTGTAGCTATAATCAAAGTGCCAGAAGAAAAAAAAAATGTACTATCAAGTCATTCAGGCCAAATTTAGAAAATTTGTCTTAACCATTTTCAAACCATACAAAAATCAATATTTACTTTGTATGGGAGGTACCATGTCCATTTGTCCGATTCCGTCTTCCTTTTGACCGATGATTTACATTAGCTTTTCAGTAATGTGGACCAAAATCAGAGAATCATACTGTTTTTGAGATATAAACTAATAAATATTTTTTTTGTATGCGCGTGGCATCTCCCAGTGCTTATATTTTAAGTTGAACAAAGTTACATATCTATGCTAAATTTTATTAAAATCAATGCTGTAGTTTCGGTAATTAACCAGGGCAAATATCCTGACAGGAGATGGATATGGCTTATTATTTGAGTACTCACCAGAGGTGGTCGAAACCGCTGCCAAAAAGATTGCTAACTGAACGAAAAAATATGTATATTTTACAAAGCTGTTTGTTACAAACATCGTGCAGCTCTCCGGCCACACTCATGTGATAATCGAATATATAATTTACACTTTATAAACCAAAATTATTTTAAAAACTTCGATAATGTATGTCTATTTTTTAAGCCTGTTAAGTTTTTTTTTGGAAAATTTATATTAGTTCCAAAGTTTTTCAGCGCACTGTAAATTTTTAAACTTACTTTATTCAGTTGTGAACGTTTTAAGCTTGTGCATACAATACACACTCGTAAATAGCCAGTAAGTCAGTCAACCAACATTTTTATGGACTCTACAACGTTTACTTATTGTTTTATTCAATTATTAATAAATATTTTTTATTTATTTTATGTTTTTATTTGCTCATTGTACAACCAGTAATTTTTTAAATCTTGTGTAGATTTATTATATTTTAATACTGCAATATACTTTTTTCCTTAAAATCAAAATTTTATTATTAATTTGGTGGTCATTCTAATTAATTGCAATCGGAAATTTTATTGTATAAATAATTTCATTTGTATGAAAATTAATATTATTTACGCACCATGAATTTGAACAAATGTGCTTTTGAAAAAGTATTTTTCTTTTAAATTAAATAAGATAATTAAAAATAATATTAAAATAAAATATTGCTGACACGAACAAAAATAACACTATAAAATAAATGGAAAAAATTATATGACTTTGGATAACAACTAAAATTTTTTAATGCATGTCTAACTATAAAAATCATCAGTATTTCAGATATCTTGGATAAGTTTGTTTTTATAATTTATTTTTTAAAATATGGGATTTTTGGAGAGGATGCTTCACACACATTGTAAACTATAAATTATACCAGCTTTAAAAATATTTTACTTATTTAGTAAACTATTTACTAAAACAAATACATTGAAATGACTTAGAAGGGGTTAGCTATGTAGGTCATATGCGCATTTCATTGCTGCTTATGTAGATCTTCAGCGAATTTTCATAGAAAAAGTACAGATATTATGTTAAACCTTTATTTAAATAAATGAGAAGATTTAGCAATATCAGCGATAAAACGCGCGTGGTTGTCTCAGAACTCGGAAATATACAAATTGTAAAGCGGAGGATAATATCGGCAGCTTTCGGGAGATTTAGTGAACACAAGAAATTAAATTAGTTCCAAGTAATCTGGCACTAATTTAAAAAATTTTTTTACATCTAACTTATGATAACTAGAATATATGAAATAGTCAGCCGAAGATGCTGTACGATATTTATTAAGATGCAAAAGTCAAAAATAAATTTAATCGAAAAAAGTTTTTGAGCGGATATATATTACAAGTTATCGGGAACTGACTCAGTCTCAAAATAAAATGGTACAACAGTACAACAGATAACAGTAGTGGACGGTGTCTGAATGTCGACAAAATGAACTCAGAACAGAGTTTGTCAAATGTTAATATATATCATACGTTAAAACACAAGTTGTTGGACAGACGCCAACATACATATCTAGAGAAAGTCGAAAACTAACATCACACACTTTGCCCAAGACAGTGACCTTCTAATTTGGTTAAATGAATTTTCATTCTGTCCTGTCCTGCAGAATTTTAACGATATATATTTATCATTTCTATGAATTAGAACCACTTTTGGGAATTATAATCATTCCATAATCGACAGTCTCCTATTTGACGAAATGAGCGGAGTAATACTCAAGCAACTTAAGAAGGTGACATTGTGTATTACCTTCTTTAAGGAAAGTCATAGTGGGTAGAGACAAGTGGTGAGGTTGGGGAGTAGACCTTAATTCTTACACAACTCTGCTATTACTCGCTTTATTAATTAGATTGAATTCACGATCGCTTGAATAATATGTACATACCCTGCAAGTAATATTGGACTAGTGTTCCATTTTAGATTAAAAGGACTGGTTACAAACATGGTCGTATGTAATGCAACAATGGAGAGGTTACATGGAGTAGTTTTTGGGTTAGTCCGATGGGTTATATGATCCACCCCTAGGATATCGTAATGTTAAATAAACCATGTTTTGTACATACATTTAGGTTAGTTTTGGACAGGTCCTACTTCTCTGTGGACTACATGTGTGGACTAGGCATATTATTTGCAGGTTAAGTACTTTTATCTATAAAGTACCATAAGATTTGCAAAGAACAGATACGTACATACATTAGCATTTTTGAACATAGTTATACACAGTATCTAATTGTATTGTTAACGAATTAGTTCTTCGGTCCAAGGACCACTCTTCTTAAAAACTGGATAATAGTCCTTAAGTTTTCTGAAATTTTGTAATTCTCTGCGCAAATTTCTTAATTATTATTTCCGTATTATTTTATGAAAAAATAAAGTACATCAATCGCGGATGCAATCTGTTTAATTCTGTTCATTGAAGTATAAATAATTTCAGCTCTGTGGCTCTATGAAGAAACACTTTTTTTTTTGGCGTGTGAGGTAGGGTTGAAAATGCCTTCGCACTTACAGAGACCGTCGTCTTCTGCGTCGAGTGGTGTTGCCACTAAAAAATTCCCTCCTCCTCCTCTGGGTAGATTCCTCCCCGGGACCGCTTTCCGCATTACTTCGGGAAGGCCCAGAGCCACGTCCCAATCAGGACCACTCTCACTCACCCACGTCTGGGTCCGCCAAGTCCGCAGCAGGCGCCATGACCCCGGCCCGTATCGCCTGGTCCCCGTCAGAGGGGGCCCGCTATGCAGCAGCGCATCAAGGTCCCTCTTCTTCCTCCGCAGAACGTATCCCACGTACTGTGCCACAGCGTCCCAATTGTCCTCACAATCGAGCATCCTCCCTATCACGGTGGCAGGACCGAACCCGCCAACCCGCTGCGCCATTGCACCTCTCTCAGTATGCCACCCGGTGCAGTCGAAGAAAGTGTGTTCTGCATCATCATCCGCAATACCACAGTAAATGCAGTCGGGACCATCTGCCCTGCCCATCCGGTACAGGTACTTTCGGAAGTATCCGTGGCCCGAGAGGAATTGTGTCAGGAAGTAGTTAACTTCCCCAAATTTCCTCCGAATCCATACTTCCACGCAGGGAATGAGCCTCGCCGTCCACCTGCTGACCGTGTCCGCGGTCCACCTGTCCTGCCATCGCCGGTCAGTTTGGGGTCTCAGACCAATAGTACCAACACCAGGACCCTCCCCCCTCGAGTTCCAAGCCTCCCACCGCTCGCGCGCCAAGAGGTCTATGGGTATTTCCCCACATATCACCAGGACCGCAGCGCCCGAGACCGTGCGGTAAGCCGAAGCAACCCTAAGGGCCGCCGTCCGCTGTACCGCCTCGAGTACCATGCGTTTGGTTCTCTCACCCAGTACATTTCCCCAAATCTCGCTCCCATGCAGCAAGATCGACATCCGGGTCCTAATCATGACCCGGTTTAGCTTCCCCCTGGCGTCATCCATATCCCGCGCCAAGATCACCGCCGCTATATCATCCGCGTATCCCACGAGCTGAGCATCCTCGGGCATTTCCACCCCAAAGATTCCATCGTAGGTCAGATTCCATAGGTCCGGCCCCAGCACAGATCCCTGGGCCGCGCCGGACCTGATCGTCCTGCTCCTCCGCCCCGTCGGCGTATCGTACAACAATACCCGATCGTCCATATAACGACGGAGAATTCTATACAAGTATCCGGGAATACGAAACCTCCCCCGTAGCGCCTCTAGAACATCAGCCCATCGTAGGCTGTTGAAGGCATTCCGAACGTCGAGTGTTGCCAGGACAACTATGCGCTTCGGATAATAGCGCCTCTCGCTCTGAGCGCGCTCGAAGCACTCAACCACATCAGCAATCGCCCCGAGCGTTGACCTGCCAGGTCTGAAGCCCCCCAGCCATCCTCACGGCCTCCGCCAGCCTTCTTTGCAGTAGCTTCTCTAGCAGCTTGCCGGCACCATCCAACATGCAAAGTGGCCGATAAGCCGATGGCTGGGTCGGATCGCCCCTGCCCTTGCTAACAAGCACGAGCCGCTGTGTTTTCCAGCGTCTTGGGAAGACGCCCTGGACTAAACAAGCATCATATACCGGAAGCAATGCTTCCGGCCTGCTCTCAGCCAGGATCTTCAGCACCTCCGACGGTACCCCATCCGGGCCAGGGGCTTTCCCCGTCCTAAGAACCCTGGCGGCGATCCTCAGCTCCTCCCTGGTAAAGGGCGGTGAAACCTCATCATCGTAGGACCTACGTTCGCCACCCAGCGGAGGGTGTGTGAGAAACAGGCCCCCCACAATCGCATCGATCCGCGCGCCGTCCAATTGCACCCCAGCGCGGCTCGCGCCCAATTTTCCCGCCACGATCCTATAGCCGAGTCCCCATGGATCACGGTTCAGGTCGCTCCGAAGTTCCTCCCATTTCGCCCTCTTGCTCGCCATAATCGCGCGACGCAACGCCCCGCGGGACCGCTTGTACTCTTGGGCCTCCAGTAGAGCCTCGCCGGCCCGCCTAGCCCTAGTATAGACCCTCCTATTGCGGAGACAGTCACGCCTGAGTCCACCAATCTCCGGCGTCCACCAGTACACAGGTCGCCTCCCCGCCCGTCACGACAATCGGGGCATCGATGCGTCGCATCCACGGACAATGCGCCCCATCATAGCACCCGCCAGGAAGTCAGCGTCTCCCCCACCGTCCAAAACCGTAGTACCGTCGAAACCGGCCAAGAACGACCCGCGGTCTAACCTCGCGACGTTCCATCCACGCGCGCCTCTCCCCCCGTGCGACCGCGCGACGCCCGCCTCCGATACTATCCCAAATTCAACATACTGGTGATCACTCCCAGTATATTCCTCGAGCACCCTCCATCCTTCAATCATCCCAGACAGATTCTCGGATACCAAAGTGATGTCAGGAGTGGTGAACTCGCACCCCGGCCGCCTGAAGGTGGTCGCACCGCCAGCGTTCATGACATCCAGGCTCATCCTGGCCGCCATATCCAGGACGCACCTCCCCCTCGTGCTCGTCACCGGATCACCCCACTCGACAGCCCTGGCATTGAAATCACCGGCAGCCCGTTTCGCAGGGGCAGCCGGACAGCCCGCTCATCGGCGGCACCCGGGCCCCTAGGCCGTTTGGTGGGGGCAGTCGGGCCGTTAGCCCGTTTGACGGGGGCAGCCGGACCACCCACCGACCATCTTGTGGGAGCCGCCGCAGCAGCAGGTGCAGGAGTATCCCCCCTAGCAGAGTCGCAGCCCGCAGTGGGGACCCGGAAGCAGCCCGTTCCCCTCAGCTGCCCTTCACGCACGCCTACAATCGAGCGCGACATCAAGAAGCTCGGCCATTTTGGCCACGCCTCCCTTCACCTCACCACTTATGTTCCTCTGCCGAACACAAACTTCCCGCATCCCGCTCAACACAGCCCTGCATTGAGCGATCGCGGCCTCCTCCCTCGCCCTCATATCGCGGATACGTCAGAAACACTTTAGCTTTAACTGTATTCAAGATATACAAAAATCAATGTTTACTTTGCATGGGAGGTACCATGCCCAGTTATCTGATTCCGACTTCTTTTTGACTGATGATTTACATTGACTTTTAAGTAATCTGTACCAAATTCAGAGAATCTTACTGTTTTTGAGATATAAGCTAATAAATATTTATTTTGTATAGGCGTGGCATCTCCCAATGGGGAGTTTTTAAATAAAAATAGTCGTTAAGTTGGAAAAATTTATATATCTGTGGTAATATCTGTGAAAATCAGTCCAGCCGTTTTAAAGTTATAAGTGTTCGAATAAACACGACTTTGTTGTATATACATATATAACTAATAATATATATTTAATAATTATAATTTTTATTAATAGAATTAAACAATATTTCAATGCGTACGAGAGGAACTGTGTCATTATGGGGACTCTTCTATATGAATCGTCTACGTTGATCCGAAAAGAATCGTATAAGATTCTTATAGTCTTAAAGAGAAGAAGAAGTCAGATGTATTAATTTTTGAAGCTATAGAGATAACAATTTTACTTATGATTTTTTTGCTCAAATTTCATAGACACTTCAGAAAAGCTTTTGTTTAGATGGTATTGAGTATTGAACTGAGGTCTTCTGGTTGCAGAGCCAGTATGGTGACTCCTCAGCCAAGGCAAGCACAATGCATAAATGAAAATTTTGAATGGTCGCCTGCATGCTTAATAATCCTCCAATGGTCGTCAAAGTGTCGTTTGTACAGCCATCGTCCGCACGATTAAAAAATATTCGTGAAATGATCGCGCTCGTCAGACATTCTTCGAAATGCTAGTTATTCTCCGAAATCTTTAAATGTTGTACTATATTTTACTCGTAATTGACAAATTATAATACTTTTACATTTTAAAATTTAAAGCTGGAAATTTCTTTCCAAAAATTAAAAAAAAACAACTACGAAACTTCTAACTTTTCAAACACTAAAAAATTATACCAATTTAGGTCTGATCACACCAACACATTTGATTTTGAAATTATTATTAAGTCTGTACAAATCTATAACAAAACATTTTTCTAAATTAAGAATTTGAGTTGCTAGCTATTTTTATATATACATATGTACATACACATGTATTTACTAGCAAATTATTTAAGAAAAATAATAACATTAGCTGTCATTACACTAGTATGTATTTTTATCTATCACTTCAATGACATGAATCATTTAGAAACTCATCTAATTGGGTGGTCGACGGCAAAGGTACTAATCAATTTTCTCTTTATTACTTTTTCTTGTATATATATTTAAGCTACTTGAAACAATTAGAAAAAAAAACTGTTTTAAAAAATTTTAATTTAGAAAACCGAATAGAAAAAGAAACAATTATATAATACACTTAAAAATAAGTGTTTAGGTATTAAGTTTTTTGGTTGGCTAAGAGCAAAAACACTGGGGCTGAAAAGAAACTACAAAATGCGCTTAATTATGGAATACCAAGCCAATTATAGCAATCGCCGACAACTTTTAATAACAAACCCAAAGTAGATTTTCTTACAGCACCCCCAAAAACAAACTATAAATTGTTTTGCATTTTTATACAGCTATACACAACAACTAAATTTAGAAATCAAAAATTTTATAATTAAAAAAAAATATATACATATATTTAATGTATTTACTTTGGGAATATCTTTATGTATACATGATTCTAATTTCAAAATTGTGCTTTTTCTCAAAAAAAATATATGAAATATATGATATTCTCATGAAGTATTTTTTAAAAAATAATTGGGCAGAAAAGCACATCCTTCTAGTACTATTGATGAGTATACTAAAAAATTATAGTAGAATAACTTCAAGCAGACATAATTCAGAATTTGTTGACATATTGCCTAACGAATAGAATGCGGTGTGTCAATCTTTTCATAGATGTGAGAAGCAGCCTCTTCAAAAATCTCATCTTTAAAAAAAAATTTTAAAAAATCGTATCCATAGAATTGGTTATACTGATGATTTTTTGCAGTAAGGAGACCACAGCGCATTAAAAAAAGATAGTGCTTTTCCAAAGTTTTTTGTTTGTTCCATAGTGTTATCTTTCGTGGATCTGTGTATTTACTTTTGCTTTTGTTTTTCTTTTTTTTTTAATTTTTATGAAGATGGCTGTTAGCAAAATGGCTTAAATATCAAAGCATTCAACCGTTAAGTGTCTTGTCATTTAAGCAAATCAAATTCTTAATTTAAAAATTGATTCAAAGCATGCTTTACACTAATTTTTGGCAAGAAAATTATATATTTATTCATTAAAAATAGTGAGAAGTATCTACCCAAATGAAAACTTGAATTAAACAAAAGGTAAATAAACAACTGGTTAAGTAAAAATTCAATAAATCCGCGTTTACAGAATATATGAATTTATAGCTCTTCATTTTACAAAAAGTTGAAATCCTTGATATCGCATGCGATATTTTTTTAAAATATATTTAACTCCATTAATTTGTCTTCACACAATTTACTATTCAAGATATAGCAAATAATTTGAAAATCAATTTAATAAAAAAAACTTACTTCCCGCTGTATGGCGATGGTCAAAGTAGTCTGCACGTTGACTACAAAACGAAAAATTTTTCTTGGACTCAACCCCAGTTTCAAACTCATAAAAACATCTCGCATTTTTTTCTTATGTGCATGTTCGTGTCTTTATCAATCCACAGGCACATCAGAACGCCTTCCTTTGTCCGGTATTGTGTAGCACCGGCTAAGTAAAATAATCACAAAAATGGTTTCTAAAAACGAGGCTTCAAATTATAATACGTCTCTTTAACAGCAGAGGCGTTGCAACACTGCTATAAAAACAAAGAACGTGCAAAAAGCAGAGTTGTACGATAGTGAAGCTTCGTCTCCTGTTATTTCTCCTACTATCCCTTTCTTCTAGTTCCAGCACAATGCATCGCATGTGTAGAGGTCATATCCTGAGTGATGGTCCAAGAAAAAAAAAATATATAATATTTACATTCAAAGCAAAATCTACAAATTTATAGATCTCATTAAAACAATAACGGAATTTTAAAATGTAGAAATTTACTCCATGATTTTATATATGACATCTTTTTATTTAAAAAAAATTATATTATTAAAAAATTATTAAAAAAAACTTGCAAGAGAAACCTAATACAATGTATTCGGTAAGGTATAGATGTGCCAAATGAATACCACAGTAATGTATTATGCTGTTCGTTGGAGCAGCAAGTTCAGATATACAATCTTTTTTTTTATCTGGACCACCACTGAGGAGATGACCCCTACACATGCGATGGAACTTAGAGGAAAGGATAGTTCGAGAAATGGCAGAAGGTGAAGCTTCACTATCTTACAACACTGCTGTTGCACGTTCTTTGTTTTATAGCAGTGTTCAAGCGTCTCTAATGTCAAGGAGACGTATTAAATTTTGAGCTTCGTTTTATCAGCCATTTTTAGTAATTATTTTACTTTGCCAGTGCTACACAATACCGACGAAGGAGGGCCGTCTGATGTGATTGTGGATTGCTATCAGCTACGACAAAACTATTGATCCCCAACGCAATATGAATAGTAATAGAACAATTTTTTTAATACTCGCTTATTACTGAGTTCTGAAATTTCAAAAAATTTCTGGAAAATTTAATATTCTATAATATATTTTTTCTTTATTACTATTTAATTTATTTCTGTTCGCAGATACAGAGAAAAGTTGATTGGAGTAGTTAGCGCTTTGGCTATAAAATTATGGTAATTTATGAGGGCAGAGTTCCCACCATCTGATAGTGAATAACATTTTTTTTAATGTGTATTATTGGTTTTGCCAATCAATTTTCGTCGGTAGTTAATCTATGACTCATCAGCGATGTGAAACAATATGTCTGTACAGAATTAAAGCTAATGTCCCTACTTTATGATCTCGATTTGCTTTGCTTTCAATTACACTCTTGTTAATTTGAAATCTCGTCATTTGGACTTTTACTTTGGTACCTTGGAGCAAAGACTATAAATATATAAAGATATTGCACGTAGAACATTGAATAAAAACAAAAATTGTTTGCGTTTATTGATGCTGTGGGGGGAAGTAGCAAGAGAGTCTTTGAGCAAGAGAAAAGAACACAAAAATTTTAGGCATACATACATATGTACGTACATAAGTATGTTTGTAGTAATAAGCATTGGTTTTGTCAAGTTTATTTTGTTGTTGTTTTTGAAACATTTTTGTTTTTTTTAACTCTACTAGAAATTTTTTTTCCACAGAAATTATGGTTTTTTTTGTTGTTTACACATATAAATGATGCTTATTGAGAAATGTGTTTGTGTGTGTTATATTTCTTGTGCAAAGCACATTCAATAACAATATTAACAACTAAAAGCAGTTTCTTGTTTTCATATAAATCATGTGCAAATAAACAGTGCAAAGCCAATGCGACCGATTTCTATGGATGTAGGGTAAAATTACGTTTTTTGTTATTGTACTATTGCATTTATGTTGATTCGCACCGAACTATGTATACTCATTTGTTTTATTAAATATTTTATTTTAGAATTTTCAATTGTATAGTTAGAATATCTATGTAAAGGGTGGTTAAATTTTAAGGGCCGATGTTGATTTTGAATAAAACACAAATTATTGTCATTTCTTTTTATTATGATAATATTGGTATGGTTCAATTATGCTTGGAACAAAATATGGGCCAAATGGCCGCCGCGACCTCGGCGACACACCTCCATCCGATGGTACAAATTTTCGATGACGCTGAGGCATAATTGAGGTTCTATGCCGTTAATGTGCCGAATTATCTCACCCTTTAGCTTTTGAATTGTTGCTGGCTCTTGGACGTACACCTTTTCTTTCAAATAACCCCAAAGAAAGAAGTCCAACGGTGTCAAATCTCATGATCTTGGCGGCCAATTGACATCACCACCACGTGAGATAACGCGGCCAATTGACATCGCCACCACGTGAGATAACACGGCCATAGAATTTGTCGCGCAAAAGAGCCATTGTTTCGTTAGCTGTGTGGCAAGTGGCACCGTACTGTTGAAACCACATATCGTCCTCATCCATATCTTCCAATTCGGGCCATAAAAACGATAGCGAACACCATTCACAGTAACTGCCTGACCGGCCTCATTTTGGAAAAAAAAAATACGGCCCGATGATGCCGCCAACCCATAAACCGCACCAAACAGTCACTCTTTGTGGGTGCATCGGTTTTTCGAAATTAATCACTCTTGGATTATCATTCGCCCAAATGCGGCAATTCTGCTTATTGATGAATCCGCGGAGGTGAAAATGTGCCTCACGATATGCATTTTGATTTGAACGCCCATTTTCATAATAAGCCTGAATAACTTTAACGCGTTGCTCGATTGTGTATCTTTTCATGGTTCAAATTGAGTTAGTCTGAAATTGAGAAATGTCAAATGAAATGCAGAAAAAAACTTGACGTTTAGGTGTGGTTCACATTCAACATCGGCCCTTAAGATCTAACCACCATTTATATGCATAAATCAAATAAAACGTGAGCTTACCTGAGTTCGAAAACCATACAATTTATTATTTTGGTTACAAAACTATTATAAAATTTATTAAAATCTTTTTAATAAGTGATAACTAGCACAAGAAATGTAATTATTTTTGGTGATTAGTACATATTTAATAATTTTCTGAATTGAGCATATGTTTTATTGTTTTAAAATTTTAAGTGTTTCTGCGCTCGTTAATTTGTATTTGTATGTTTCCCACGAGGAATGCTTTCGTAAAAGTGTAAGAATTAATAAATTTAGCATCTCCATTCTGTGCTTATAGCATACGTTGTTTTCTTGAAACCAAAAGGAATATGGTGCAATTTACACATTGCTCAACAATAGTTTTTTTTATGTTTTTTATTTCTTTGGATTCAGAAAATATTTTTTCGAAAACTTTTATATGAATCTTACATACTGCAAAAAAAAAGTCTGATGGAGCACACAAACTTCCAAAATCTGAATTTTTATCGTAATTGTTTGCATGTACAAACACATCTGATGGATATGACAAAATTTGCGCCGGTTTTATTATATCCATACGGCAGCGAGCACAAGAACAAGAACAAAAGAATAAATTTGAAAATCTGTTTATAAATGACCAGGTTATTCAAAAAGCAATTTTTTCTATTTCAAATTCAAAATAAAATATAGCCTATATTTCAAGTTATACACTGTTAACATATCTGCGCAAAATTTCAATTTTAAATCGGTCCAGTAGTTTTGGAGATTAGCGAGAACAAACGTCGTGACACGTTATTTTTATATAGATATACATAGTTATATAAATTTCCAATTTTAAATAATATTAAATTCGGTGCGAATCGATGTTCTTGCAATAGTACAACAATAAAATACATATATTTGCCAATCAAATAAGAATCAGCGACATTAGCTTTACGTATCTTATGTCCACATATATTGTGCGAACACAAAACGAGCCTTTGCTGTTTTTGTTTGTTTATATGGATTCTTTCGTTTGTTTATTAAATGTACACACATGCACACATACTTGAGAATGCAAAGAAACAAACGTATGAACACATGTATACATATGTAAATGAATAGTAGAGACATGAGAATAATAAATTCTCTCAGAAAATAAATGACTTTCTTGAAAAAATTGGTTTTAGCATGGTTGTTGTACTAAAACCATCAGCAAATTTAGGATTGGCAGAACAATGTATGACAGTGCAACATCTTTATATATTTATAGTCTTTGCTTGGAGTTTTAAATTATCCAACTTTTTCTGTATATGTAAACTTATATTTAAATTTTAAATGATCAATTCTAATGAGAGTAGGCAGAACTATACCATATTTTACAAATATATATATACAAATACTAAAGGCTGATTATAAAATGAGAACTAAAGATTTATGGTAAATCCCATGATCTAAATATATAAGGTCTGCTTGACAGTTCAAATTATTTTTACTGTGACGTCATCGTCGAGATTTGTTTTTAATATGTATGGGGTTTGTTTTTTTTTTTTGAAATATTTTGCAATTTTAAAGGTAAAATAATAAAACAAATTAAATTGTTATGTTATAGTCTTTTTTAATTTTTTTCTTGTATTAATTTTTTGTTTAAATTTCTTATTATAAAATATAAACGACTTTTAAAAAATAACGATTTTACATTTTCAGGCACATCTATGTTATCACATTTAATGTTATGGTATTTTAAATAATTATATCGAAAACTTAAAGTATTATTATTAATTTCCTTAAATATATTTTCTAATTTTAATATGTTTTCCATAAATTCTTGGCAGGGTTTATAGAGCCCTCTGTTTGAACTGCAACTGACTTATTTGGATTTTCATTTTCAATATTTTCAATACTTTCTTCTTGTAATTTCTGCAGACTATAAATAATTGTAAATATTATTTCATTAAAAAAAGTGGATTTTAAAAAAATTGTATTTACTTTAAATCAAATTCACTAATTGCTTCCTTTACAATTTGTTTGTTTGCTCTTTTTACGTATCGTTTCGATCTTTCGACTGGTAAAATGCTGTTTACATGGATATTTAAAGATGGGACAGCCTTCGCATCTAACAATCTTTTTCTTATTGGCGTGTTCAATAATATATCCTTTAAACGCCAATCATTCTTCGTAAAATGTCTAGAACAAATTGTTCCAGATTTCCAGTTAACATTTTTTTTACCACATGCATTGATCCACACTTTCTTTATTTCTGGATCTTTTGGAAACGTAAAATATTTTAGATTTTTATCATCCTGCTTCGAGCTTTTACAATCTTTTACCACACAGTATTTCATTGTCCAAAGAAATTTTATCACTTTCTACACAAATTGTTTATTATAAACTCTTTTTTTTTGCTCTAACTCAGTTCATATTTATTTTTAATTAATTGTCAATAAAATAATCCTTTAATTTTCTTAATAAATATGTAATAATAATAATTTTAATCACTAGCTTTTAAATTTCCATTTAACCACAACAAAACATTTCCCGACGATGACGTCAAATTAAAAAAAAATAGCAGCTGTCATTCAATATCAAGCAGACCTTATATATTTAGATCATGGGTAAATCCCAAAAATATGGCTTTGTCACTCATTTAAGTGCTAATTAAAAATTAAGTACTAAATTAAAAAGAAATTTACGAAAAGAATACTACTTAATTGCAAAGTTAGTCGTTTCAAATATTTTAATAATAATAATAAAATTTATTTTTAATAAACATTCACTAACTAAAATAGAATGAATTCGTATATCAATTAAATATAACAACGTGGAAGTGAGGGAAAATTCGATTGCCTGAAATAAATTTTGCAATGATTAACAATCAAAAAACAATTTTCCAAGTTATTTCTGCTGTGTTATACATTTACACTCCGAACGCTTAAATGTAAATTGAAAATTGGAAAAACGTTAATGCAATTTAGTAATTCTTTATTCGTAACCTATTAGCTATACCGTAACTTTATTTACTCGTATCTCAAACTGCTATAAAATATTCAGCAAATAATGTTAAAAACACACAGCTCTTACGCTTCGCAAGCTTTACTCTCTACAATTCTATAATTCTCTTTGATTTAAATACTTATCTGAAGTGCATATTCAATTTCTTCTAATTCATTGTTCCAAGGTGTGAAAAAATTTTCTTTATTATATTTTCACACTTTAATTCTTTTGATAAAAAAGGAAAAATAACTCTAAAACTTTCAAGTGTTAAAATTTGCAACAGCTTGTTTTTATTGTCGTTCCGGTTTGAAGCCTTTTGCAAGTGCAGGCTGCTTGCTGCACATACATGAAGTCAATTAAATTTTGAACTTCAGTCACTGTTTAAGTGTCATTTTTGAAGGGTTAATTTATGCTTGAAATAAAAAAATAAAATGAAAAAATTTCAAATAAATTTCAAAAATATATACGCGGAATGCTGTAGAAATAAAATTTGAATGAAATAAATTATATTAAAAACGTTTAAACTTGTTTAAATTTTGTTTGTGTTTAGCACATAAATAAAAAGAAGAACGTTGCAGTTACTTTTGTAATTGGCTTTAACGCTTTAGTGAAAAACTGATAATGAATATGCTGTATCATTCTGCTATTAAATATAATTACAAAGTTATTGTTATTTCATGCTAATTTTTTCATTAACAACCGAGATTTTTATAATAAAAAAAAATTAATCACACAATTGGTTTCTCAAGCCAACCAAATGTATATTTTTTATACGGTAAAATTCATGATAAATAAATTTTTTCGGAAGTATAAAATAAAAGCAGAACAGTCAACTTTTATATAAAAAATTAATCACTTCATCAAAATTTAACAAAAACCTTGAAAATATGTTTGAGCACTACAGTCGAACTTCTCTATAACGTAGCAGTTGGGGACCGTCAAATTTCTACGTTATAGAGAAAATTCGTTATAGAGAAACTGCAGAAAATTTTGACTACATTTTTTTTATGTAGAAAATATAATTTTTCTATTTTTTTGACCTCTTTTTATATTAATAACACTAATTATTTAAGCTTTAGGTCTTTATAATATATTTAATATTTATTTTGATTAGATATTTCGCTAGTCCTTTGTGTAGCTTCTTCAGGAAAATTGGGTTTTGTTTATAATGAAAAAATATTTTTTTTTAAAATTCACAATATAGGAAAAGTTCTTGTCAATGACAATTCAAAATAAAAATATTAACAGCCATATTAATAAAAATATTAAAAGCCATATTCATAAAAATATATTCTGGATTTGAAATATGTATAAATATTCGATTTTGCATTGAAATTTGTTTTTGAACCAAATCCAAATACATTTTTACGAATATGTTACATATAATAAAATATATGTATGTATAAAATGATAATAATGATAATAGTAATAATAATAAAAATCTTTTTTCTATATCTTTTTAATAATTAACTATATGTTTATAGTTCTAACAATTTTTGTTCTGTCTCTAAATGTAATGTAGAAAATATATTTATTAAGACAAAAAAAATTGTTTGTACATGAACACATTAATTTTTTGTTTTAATACATACATATGTGACTAAATTGATGCAAAAATTCGATTGCTAAAAACTTCGCAATAGAGAGATTATTTAGTGTGAAAAATTCTATTTAGGTCTTAAAAAATTGTACGTTACAGAGAGAACTTCGCTATAGGGAAGTTCGTTATATGGAGCTCAAAATTTTTTTTTTTTTTTTACACAATATATATTATTTATTGAATCTTCAAAATCAATTGAACTAACAATAAGTATTCAAATCTTAAGAACTAATTGCTAATTATTATTAAGTACAGCCTAGCTGTACAAAATTATTTATTGCTCGTATAGTTTTATTTCCGCGTCTACTACGTTCGGGCTAGGGAAAGAGTATCCCTTCTTTTCAGTCGAATGAACCCTCTTTCGCTTAAAATATTTCGGGCTAGTATATTTGGATGATCTTGGAGTTTGGTTAGGTATGACGTTGCGTATGTTGTTATCTCTTGTTTGACTGTCGGAATATTTAAATCCTTGTGTATGTTAGAATTTTTTATATACAACGGCGCATCTGTTATCATTCTCAGTATTTTGTTTTGACACCTTTGAATTTTTTCTATATTGGAAGCTGAGGCAGTGCCCCATAGCTGGATACCATAGCTCCATATTGGTTTTAAAATTGCTTTGTAAAGCAAAAGCTTACAGTCCAGTTTTAGCACAGAATTTCGACCAATAAGCCAATTTAGTTGAGTTGCTTTTAATTTCATTTGAGTTAATTTTGCATCGATGTGCTGTTTCCATGTTAGCCGTCTATCAATGTTCATTCCTAGATACTTGACCTCCAAACGTTGAGGTATTAACTGGTTGTTGATCAGAATAGGAGGACATGTGTCTCTGCGCAGGGTGAAGGTTATATGTACTCACGTATTCTCATTAACTTTGATTCGCCATTTTTTTAGCCAGCTTTCCAGCTGCTAAGTTTGATGCTGTAGGCGACGAAATGCTTCGTCAGCACTTTCGTGAATGCTTAAGAAAGCTGTATCATCGGCAAAAGTTGAGGTATGGATGTTAGCGACTGTTGGCAAATCTGCGGTGTATATCAAGTACAGCAATGGACCTAATATGCTGCCTTGGGGAACTCGAGCTTCAATCGGCTGCGGTGATGACAGCCAATCACTCAGTTGTGCTGTGTTTACTTCGAAAGCCAAACTGATGGTCTGGAATGCAGCGCTTTTCGCTAATGATTTTATTTAACTTGATAGCTAATAATTTTTCAAAAAGCTTAGATAAATTTGGCAAAAGACTAATTGGCCTGTAGGACTCAACTCTGGTGTGGTCTTTACCTGGCTTAGGTATCATAGTTATTAGTGATATCTTCCATTTAGATGGAAAGTATTCAATGCACAATATCGCGTTGAAGATGTGGAGAATTCTTTTAACTATTGTAGTTGGGATCTCTTATAGCATCTTGTTGCTAATTTTATCGATGCCAGGAGATTTTTTAGGGTTCAAGTTGGCGATAGCTTCTTCGACGTCTTTCAATTTAAACTTTATCGAAACTGCTGCATCCGTAACTATCGATGGAAGTTCTTCAGGGCCGCTTGGTGCATTGGGGGTGAAAACATTTTTTAAGTGCTCAACGAACAACTTGCCTTTTTCTGTGTCGTTTCTTGCCCAATCCCCAGTTGGGGTTCGAAATGGAGGTTTACGAATAACCGGTCTTTTGAGATATCTGGTAGCACGCCATAGTGAATGATCGGATTGCGGTGTTGCATCAAGACCTTTAAGATACTCATTTAAATAATCAGTTTTTTGGATTGTAACATCTCTCTTAGCTTTTTGGTATACTCTATTAGTTTTCTTTTGAGTTGAGGGGATCTATGAAGCTGCCACTCTCTTCGAGCTCTTCTTTTTTCAGTTAATAATAATTCGATGTCTGTGGAGCAAATTTTGTCTTGCCTAATTTTGCGTGAATTAATAATAGCGTGCTGTGCCGCCAGCTTGAGACTTTCGTCCAGTTGTGTAAGAGATGCATCTACATCGTCTGGTGTACGAAGTAATACGTTTTGACAGCAGTGAGTAGCAAGGTATTTGCGAAATTTCAACCAATTTGTGTATGTTTTTATTTTTTCAGCTATCTCAGTCGCGTGTGAGTTTTGTGAGAGTGATATTGTAATTATAGTTGGTGAATGATCTGATGATAAGTCAACAGAAGATTCAACAAGAATGGATTTAGCTGCAATGCCCTTTGTGATTGCGAAATCTATGACATCAGGTATTTTGTTGCGATCAGTTGGCCAATATGTTGGTTGTCCGCTTGAGGCGACCGTCAAACACATTTTGGAAACTACGTTGTATAAAACGCGACCTTTTGGAGTAATCAGGCGTGATCCCCAATACGTGTGCTTTGCATTAAAGTCGCCAGCAGCTAGGAAACTATTGCCCAACGATTTAAAGAATTCAGAGTACTGATCCTCAGCAATTGAAAACCGCGGAGGCGAGTAAATTGACGATATAACTAAGCCTTTGAAAAATTCTTCAAGACAGATCGAAGTTGCTTGAAGATAGTCTTTGCTGACTGCACCCACTAAGTAGTGCTTTATTCTGTTCTTTATTAATATAGCTGAGCCCCCACATGCTCTACCACGGGGATCTTTGGCGTCATAAAATGTATAGCCTATTACCTTAAAAACACTTCTAGGTGTTAAATGAGTTTCGGCAATGAGCATAACATCGATTTGTTGATCCGCTGAAAATGTATGAAAATACTCACAAAAATGTTGTGTTCACGAATTTTATTTGTTATAGAGAATATTTCATTATAGAGAAGTTCGCTATAGAGAAGTTCGACTGTACTTACATACAATTATAAACAAAATAAACTAAGAAGCCTTTACAAAAATTATTTTATACAACAAATATTTTTTTATTGTTTTTATATCTACTAAATTTTCTAAACCTTTTGAATTTATTTATTTAATTAATTTTTTGTATAAACATATGATATTTTTTAGCTTAACCATACAAAAGTATGTATAAATAATCGTCATTCATTCTGATAAAAAAATTAATTATTAATTTTAATTTATTGATTAATTGAAATTTTGTACATTTATATCAACTGATATATTTTCTTAATATATTTACAGGATTTTCTCAAATAAACAACACCTTCCAAACATCAGGAGCTGCTCTACAAGGCAAGTTTGTTGAACGTTTTTACCTTGAAATAAAACTCAATTGTCGAGTGTAGCAGTAAAAAAATTAAAAAGTTCCCTGCTTTTTAAGGGGAACTAAAATACAATATTATTTCCCCTAATAATGAAGAAGAAAGCGCAACGATTTAATTCGAAAAATTATTGCTTCAATAAACAAAAGAAACACCATATAAAAACCACTAAAAATTTAAATGAGTTCTTTTTACAAAATACTCGTATGTATATTTCATATTCAACTACAGTAAAGCTAAAGAAAGTCTCATTTCCTTTTTGAATTGAATCTTATATTTTTTATTTACACGAACGTTAAAATTTAAGTTGCGAGCGATATAATGGATAATGCAGCACAAAGAACATGCATGAATTCGATTTTGATTCATTTGAATTGAATAACAGTATTATATTTAATTTTAACTGCATTTTTCCTTAAGGAACACGAACTTGGTGCAGTAAAACAGTTTTTTTGTGATGTCCTTCAGAGAGCTTTTACTTACTGTATACAAATGTTCAAATCTACCGACAATACTTCTGTCATTCTCACAAACAAATGTCTCATGATGTTTGTAATCAGTGGCGTATTTAGGTGCGCTTCCTCCCGAGAAAGTATTTGATATGCCGCCCGTTTTGATTATATAGAAGTGATTATCAAAAAGAACATAGATAAAATTTTTTAATATTTAAATTAGTGTATACTAATTCTTATTAATTTAAATACATATACTTTAGACCACCTTTTTCTGCTCCACGTTCATTTCAGGGTTCGCATTTATTGGGTTTAAATAGACCTAAATCGGGTTTGCGACTTAAACTAAGAGGTTTACCTGATTAATTTAGTTTTTTTTTTCTACAATTAAGAGCGGAGCATTTTCTTTAAAAAATTTTAATGCACTAGAGATAGCTAGTGGCATTTCATCGGTGAAGGACAAAATTTGCGTTAATACCAAATTTTGAATTAATATCAGATACGGTTCAATTTTGCTTTTATAATTAAAGCGGAATTGCAGAGTTATACAAGAATGAATCTCTATCTTATGCCTTTCCCTCTCCCTATCGAGTTCCAGTCTAATGAATTGCATACGCATGCCCTGAGCACTCGTCGAAAAAAAAGACCGACTTCTGCAACCGATCTAGAGGCGGTTATTAAATGACATGGTATTTCGTACATAATGACAAGGTTATATGAAATAAAAGTTTTATCGAATCATAGCTTTATAGTTATTTTATTTAAAATTACTTTTTAAATCGAAAAATGGATAACCCTGTATAATTCAACAGAAGTATAGTATTCGTGGAAAACTTAGCCAAATAAATTTTTGACTACGAATTGCCGTCATATTCATTTACCATTGAATGTAATTAAATTGTAATTGTTCCACACTGCCTCCATGATTACACTGTGATACAATAGTTGAGAAAAAAATGATGCAGGGGTTCTCATGTACTAATTCTGTTTTGTTGGATTCCATAGAGAACGAAAATACCTTTAGTTTTTTTAGATCACTTCGAAAAGTGATTTTATAACGGTAAATGTAGTTCACTACATTTTTTTAAAGTTTAAAATTGAAATAATCATAACTTCTTTGTTTCCCAACGGATTTCTTCTGTTGGACGGATATGATATTATCTTTCACACAGTACATACTTTTTGTAAATCGGTTAATAAATGGCTAAGTTATAGTGGTTGAAGAGTAAAAAAAATATTTTTCAAAAGATGAAGATGTTTAAAACTCTAAATCTGGTGATATTCCTTTAACTAATTATGCAACAGCGTTGTTTTTCAGTCTTAATAGAACTATCAACATTTGTGTATTTAATATGTTGTCTTATTTTAAAATGATATATGTGAAAGCACATGATAAAAATGAACCAACATTCAAATACCTTGAACAAGTTTTTCCACGAATAACAGGCGGAAAATTAGAAGAAAGTAAAACGTATATTATAAACGGAAGCACAATAAACTGCAAGTTTTAATCAACAGATGTCTTTATTGATCCGCACATACGGAAATTGGTAAAAGATGACAATTTCATGCAACAAATGAAACTTGAAGAAAAAAATTGAATGGCTTTCTATCAGTGTGTGAAAATTTTCTTGGAGATACAAAAAGTGAACATTATGAGCAGATAATAAACAATATATTGTCTGCCTACCATGAATGCCTACCAGAATGTCAATAAAACTTCAACATCTGCATGCTCATTTGGAAAGATTTCCATCCAATTTAGGACAGATGAGTAATGAGCAAGGTCAACGGTTATACATGAAAAATAAAATCAGTATGCTTTCTAACTACTGCTGATCTTTAACGCGCGATACTGCGTGTTTTTTTTACACTTCAACTTAGCCATTTATTAACCCATTTACAAAAAGTATGCACTATTTGAAAGATAATATCATATCCTTCAAACAGAAGAAAAAATTATGAACATTGGGAAACAAAGAAGTTATGATTCTTTCAATTTGAAACTTTAAAAAACACGGTTTTCACTACATTTACTGTTATAAAATCACTTTTCGAAGTGACCTAAAAAAAACGAAAGGTATTTTCGTTCTCTATGGGCTCCAGCAAACCAGAATTGGTGCATGAGAACCCCTGCGTAATTTTGCTATAGGACAGTGTTATTAATACTTATTTGAAATTTCTGATAAACTAAATTTAGTTATTATCGATTTGTAGAGCCTGAAATTTCTAGAAATCGCTTCGCTAATACTATTTTAGAAGAAATATGAAAACAGTGAACATTTTCATGACGATACCTCGCTGGACAAATTTTTTTTTTGACGTTGCTATCCTTTCCGTTATTATATCGCGACTAAACCGTTTTTCCTTAACCGGATTTCGCACAGTTGAGCAAATTTTCTCCTCAAGAACATGTTTTCACATGAAGCATAATTTTTGTTACTACCGGCCTAACATAACCATTTCGCCTGTGACGATTAGGAATTTTTCGTCACATGTAAACTATTTGAAAAATATATGTACGTATATAACTAACAAACTACTTATTTTGAGCATAAATCAGTATATAATAGACGTGTATTTTTCAGCTCACTGAGCTGAGTGGTCTTTTCAGTTAATAGTTTTTTGTGAGCTGGTTCGTTTAATTCGGTTGACTTTTGAAGCTCAGTTGATTTTGTTGCCCAAGTTGAGTTAATCAAAGAAAAACTCAAATAACAAAGTTCAATAAAAAAATAAGCAAAGCAAAAAGTTTAAGTTGATGTTTTTAAATTAGTTTTCCTCTTAGAGTTTTATTGCCGTATTCCTAAAAAAGTTTGTGAATTTATAAAAGGTATAATAATTGAATTTTGTATGGAAATTTGTTTTTTGAACCTTTTATAAATAAAAAAAAAATTTATGAATGGCAGTTTAGTTATTTATTTAAATATTTAATTGTTGGTAGCAGAAATGTAAGTGTATAATAAAACAATTAGTAGGTAATATTTAGTATATCAAATTGTTTTTGATTGCATGTCATTTTTGAAACTAAAATTCTCTTTGTCAAATTCAATACAGTTGACTGGACATTAACTTTATTGGTAAAAAAAACTTAAATCAATTAAACAGCAAAATACAAGATAGAAATTTATTTAAGAAAATACTTATATCGCTCTAAATTGTCATCATCTGCCATCCTACTGATTAACAAATTTTTTTTTCTGGTAGAACTGATGAAACAAAAAAGTTAAACGTAAAAACACTTTGCTCAATTTGCTGAATCGTTCATTTAAAATATCTTAGAGCTGAGCCGCGCACCTACAGTATATACCAGGGTTGACATTTCCTTTCTGAGAAAAGGAAGACAAAATCTCCAAAAAAAAGAGGACATTTGACGCTAAAAGGAGAACGCTTTATAAAATATCAATTTAAAAACAAAAAGGCAAAAATATACATACATACTTAATTTGTAATGCAGTTTTTTTGCTAGCTGGGGTATTCTCAGTCTGTTCGTGTCTGTCAAAGGTCTGCTTCCTTTGGCACAACTGCTTCCTTGTTAGCAGGTTTATCTCCGTAACACGTCTACACACAAAGCCTGAATATACCCTTCGTGCGCTGCTCGGCCAATTACACTTGTCCCAATGGTCTATAGACCGATCTAAACGACACGTCCGGCCAACCACGGTTCGGTATTAAATACAATTCCACTAGCTAAATGCCTCGGAGGTCAGTAGTATAACTACGGTAATCGGCTAACTATGGTAAACTAAATACAATCCGACGAGATAAATACTTCGGACCCGAGTCGGCTAAATACGGCATGCGATCAAACCAAGAATGATAGAAATACAGATTACGCCATGCGCATGATTTACCGTTAGATGACATACATTTAACCCACAGACATTTAACATACAGACAACCCATTCTCTATATTTCCAAATCATTTAAGGTTGTGTTTGTATTGAAAAGTTTTATTTGTATGATTAATATTAATGATCCAAAATGAGTATATTTTATATTTAGAAGATGAATGTTATAATCTGTAGTGTGTTGTATTTTAAGGAAGTATGTATGTATGTATGTACATATATGGAATGAATTAGGAACGAATCAACAATATTTGATTTCTTTCACCAGACATAAAATTAATAATGTAGTTACAAAACCCAGAAATTTTTTGTCGGACTCTCTTAGCTTAGATGCTGCCGGACTCCAAGGTAAAAATCTAAACGAAATACATATATACCATATGAAAGGGCACAAAACCTTAAAAAACCATAAACGAAGAGGATAACGGATTTTTTTTAACTTAAGGAAAAAGGCAAAATACCTGCTCACATAACAAACAACCTAGACAAAGGCGTTTTTAAAAAACTTGCACTCCACAGGCATTAGGAGCTAGCCGACACACGCAACAGAACGCCCTCCTTCGTCGGTATTGTGTAGCACCGGCGAAGTAAAATAATTACAAAAATGACTCCTAAAAACGAAGCTTAAAAATATAATACTTCTCCTTAATAGCAGAGACGGTGCAACACTGCTATAAAAACAAAGAACGTGCAAAAGCAGTGCTGTACGATTGTGAAGCTTCACCTCCTATCATTTCTCCTACTATCCCTTTACTCTAGTTCCAGCACAATGCACCGCATGTGTGGGGTCATCTCCTAAGTTCTGGTCCAAGATAAAAAAAATAAAACGTATTTTTCAGAAAAAATCATACGGAAATATGAAAAGAATAAATGCAGAATATTACATATAGCAAATATTCAGACATACCCGATGTGAAGTCTCTGCAACTGCCAAGTTCTACAAAATCATTTGGCCTGTGCGACTAAAAGAGGTTTAGCTTCTTTTTATTATTTCTTCCACTTCATTTTTGGAAAGACAAAAGGAGTAGCAACACCCTTTTCTGTACATAACAAAAATTTATTTCAGTAGCGGCATAAACTGTAAATGATATTACATTTGTTATTTTTAATTCATTGCCATTTTTAATAGCACTTTTTTATAAAGAGGACTTTAATTGAAACAAAACTTGGAAAACATACTAATGCGCATATGCACATATCATGTAATTAAGGAGGCACTTATTTATTCAATAATTGTTTATAGTGGAACGGAGCTCATATGTAATATCTGAACCAATGTACAGGTTGGGCAAAAAGTCACCATGGGGTTTAAAGATTTATTAAGTTTCTTCCTTTATTTATTTTTTTTCTTTTAGATTTAATAAAATGTAAAAATGGAAATTTTTTTACACTAAGTATGGAAAGTAGTGTAACTTTTTCAGCTTCGCAATTATGGGCTCGTATAATATAGCATTTTTTATAACATCTTTAAAATTTTGTGGGTGTAGTGCTCGAATTTCTGCTACAATGTCAGCCTTGAGTTCAAGGATTGTTTCGGGCTTATTCACATATACTCGCTCATTCAAATAACCCTAAAAAAATAGTCGGGTGCTGACAAATCTGGCGAGCGCACTGCCCAATTAATTTCAGAGTTACTGGAAATTATTCGCTCCCCAAAAATTTGACTTAAAAGTGACATTGTGTGGACAGTGGCTCTTTACTGCTGAGTAGTAATGTTCTATCATAAACCGATACGACTCTGCATTACAGCACTTCCATCTTCATTTTCGAAGAAGTAAAAGCCAATGATATTTTCAGATGTAATGCGACACCATACTTTTGACCTAATGGGGTGCAATTAGCGATGATGAAAGCCTTTTGGAATTTCAGAACCCCGGAACCTACAGTTCTGCTTATTAACAAAGCCATTCAAATGGAAATGAGGTCATACGCAGATTATAAAATAATTCATCGCTGATTCAAATAATGAAATTCTATTATTCTGGTTCTTTTTTCAGACGTGAATCTCTCCATTATTTATTCTCCAGGTGTTTGTAATATCTGCTCCACTTAGTTTTGATAAAACCTAAGTACCTCCCTCTAAAATTCCACCAAGCTTCAGGGCATGACTTATTTAAAAAAGGTAAATAGTTTTAGTTCTGTTTAGTCTGTTGAATGCCTACTTCGAACTCCTCCTGCAGTACATGTATGTATACTTACCCAAATTCTCTTAATAATGAAAGATATTGGGAAAAATTATGTTTCAAAATTTTGTACCAATCTATTATTTTCTATTGTAGTAGATGTTGATAATGATGATGATACGCCAGTCATGAAGATGATGATGATGTTGACAACAAAAGTGACGATATGTGTAACGAAAGGATTAAATTGCTTGTACAAATGTAAAATTATATGCCCATTCACACATGTGTACATACCCTTACAAAATTCAAAGATAAAAATGTATTTCTTGTAGTCTACTCTTGTATAGAAAATTAACAACACCATGTGCAGAGAAGACGATTTCATAGTTGATAAATGCCCCTGCAAATTGCTTATACCCAACAAACACTACCGCAAACGTTTATAATTTTATATTATTTGACAGCAAATAAAATTAACTTACTAGTAAATATTTTTAATTGAATTTTGAGTTTCTTAAAAAGTTATTATTGAAGCATATTACCCATTACTTTGGTAGCTATTATTTTGATACTGAAATGAAGAACGAGATAATTTCTGTAAAATACAGCTAAAGAGCGTGATAAAAGCATTTTCCAGTATTATAATGAAGAAGATGGGAAAATAAAATTACAATTGGTTGCCGAGGTATAGTCATGAAAAAATTTGCATGTTACTAAATATACATGAGTCCGCATAGCGTTATACTAGCGAAACCCAAATGGGTTTCTGTAGCATGCGTCCTAAAGTTATTCAGATATTACCTTTTGTGTACTTTATTAAGCAAAATGGGCGCAAAACTTTTTGATGAACACCTATTAACAAATCATGTTTTATGCCTTTCGAAAGTACAATTAATTTTCACTGAACACTATCTATAAATTGAATATAGTATTTCTTCTGAAAGACCAAAATATTTTTATATTTTAAACCGAAAGCACGATAAAATGTAGTGTTCGTCACGTATGTTTTGCCAATATTTATATCATAGTCCAAATTAATTTACTATTTGTATGAAAAATATTTGAAAGCAACAAATAAATAAAACAAAAAATAAACTAATTTTTTATTATTTAAAATCATTCTATATCAGATCATAAAGGAGAATATGCATTCATTATTTGTCGGGAGAATATGGTACCCTATCAGCAACTCTTCTTGATGAATCATTTATGATTCCTTTTTTTTAGTTTGGAGTTATTTTCGACTTCTTTCTAATGCTATTTATAGTATTGCTATACAATTTATATAATTTGTTAAATCATTTAAAATCAAATTCTTTTCAATCTTAAACGTGCAAGTGATTAATAAATTTCTGGACAAATTAAATGCTAGGTGGGTACTTGCTGCCCATTGATACATACTATGTACATATGTATGTACATATTCATATATTTCGTGTCAGATAGATATTATAGCTTGCTTCAGTTTTGAAAAGTTTCAAACAGGTGTGTAAAATTGTGCACAATTTAATTTTTAATAACAGTAGTTAAAAGATGACATAAAATAATGGAATCAACTTTTTGAAAACTAATTTCTTAATTAATAGAAGGTTACCTGCTGGAAATTCCTTTACAGAAGTTTAAGGAGAAGGACTCGGAGTAACTTTATTCATAAGTGGATATCAACGCTTCATTGTATGGGAATATTGTATTAAGTTTAATACAGATGTCCGTATTACCGGTGTGCTGTTGGCCCCACAACTAGAAATTCCCGTGTTCGATTCCGAGGCCGGACAAGTTTTCTGTGCTACAGCACCCCTCTTCGTCGGTATTTAAGCAATAAAAAGAATTAAGCTCTCTCTCTCTCTCTTCCTATCATTTTGACCCTCTGTCTATTTTCTACAATATCCCTCTCTCTATCTTGTTCCAGTGCATTGATTTGCATATGTAAGGTATTTCTCCTAAGCACAGATCCAAGATAAAAAAAAATTTAATTACATGTAGAATAACATATTAATTGAATTAATATATTCTAGAAATTATCCGAGCCAAAAAAAATCTATTGTGCAAATATTGTAGGTATAGAAGCTTAATTATTTTATTTTTGCTTACTTCGGTTGCCTTTTCATCGTTAATACACTTACGACAAAATGAAATAACTGCAAATAAATGAACAAACGTTAATTAAATAAATACCGAAAAAATTTAATAACTCCGAAAACAAATACGAAATATGTACATACAAATAAAATAACTGTCAAAATATATGAATCTAGATTTTCTTTGAAATTTCGATTCGAATCCAATGCCATAATTTGACGCTTTGCTAGCCTTCGCACACATTTATCCAATATCGCCTACTAATTGAGAGATATTGTGTATTGATTATAAAGCCATTTTAGGATATTTTTCATGTTATCATTCACCCGATATACAGAATTTGATGGTGCTTTTGTGTGGGAGGTATCACTTATACTTCCCCAATCTCGCCCACTCTTTGACTGATGATGTATAGTAGCAACGTGTCTAACATGGTGCTGCAGGCTGCAGTGATGTTAGCCGTACGGTAATTTCGTCCCCCAAACGGTAGGCAGGTAATTTCTATATCTTTACTATAATTTTAAAAAGTTTTAATATTTAAGTTCGAAACCCCGAAAGTATTTTCTTCATAACGAGTCGTCACATGATATACATATGTACATATTTCTCATAAAAATAAATCATAAAGAATGCATTTTAATTACAATTATGCAAAATTGGGCTAATGGAAGTGAAATTCTATACTTTTCCGTCTTAATAGTTAATATTAAATATTATAAAAATGCTAACATAGATTTTACTAACTTTACTGTTTCTTTATGTTTTCGTTGTTTTTGAAATAAATATATTTAATTACAAAAAGTTATAAACTGTGCAACTAGAAGTTCCTCAGGTCAAGGCCCGGTCAGACGAAAAATTTCTAAATCGTGGCTGCGCTAACAGCGCCTTCCTTTATCGGTATTTGGACAACAAAACGTGGGCGAAGTAATATAATAATTAAAGTGGCACCTTTATATTACCAGAGTGAATGCACAAACTCAGATTTACATACATACATATGTACATATATACATATTCTTAATAAACACTCAAATGCAATAATTGAGCTGTAAAAATTTTAACAATACCATGCACCATGCCAGTCAGTACTACTATGTTCTAAATATACCGACAATCTCATCCACAGAAAAATGGATATGAGAAAACATTCCAGATTTGATTTTGTAATAAATAAAAAAAGTTAACATAAACGATTATGTTAATTTCTAAATATAGATACTTCGTTTTTCAAATCAATATTAAAACAAAATATCAATTTTCCATCTCTGATTCCTTAAATTTATAACCGTTACAAATGCAACAAAATGAAATGAGTTTTATTCCAAAAATGTAGAGACGTACATAAACATGTATGTATGGATATGTATGTTCGTTGGAATACAAAACACAAACGTAAGTTCATCTGTATATAAATGCCTGTAAATTATTTACATGGCATGTTTAACATTAAAAATGAAAGTGAATTTGATTGTTTGTGTTGTTTTCCAGTTATTGTTTTAACATGTGCAATTGATTTTTTTGGCTTTATTTTTATTCACAGTATACAAACAGGTTGTTTTGTTTTATTTGTTTTGAATAAAGAATATTATGTGCGTATTAGTATTACGTTTTATTAGTAATTCATTAGATTTATTGTTTCACACTATTTTAATAGAATTAGTTTAATGAAATTAAACAAAAAGAACGAATAAATAAAAAGTTAATTTTGGATACTTTTATACAAGTTCGTAATCATTTTTTTTAAATACATATCGTCATCCGGGGGTTTATGTGCTCCATAAGCAATTTTGGTAATTTTGAGTTCAGTATGCCACCTTATGTTTTCGGCACAAAATTTCTAAAGTCTGCAATTCCTTTTCAGCTATCTTGTTTCGTTGCTGATTTGCATAAATCGTGAGCATTTTGCTCTACATAAGTACATATGTATGTATCTAAAACGGAACTTTTTTGTGCCAATTTGCCCTGTTGCAATCGGACAATTCAATGGCGTATAGAACAAAATTTCAACACAAAATATTGAAAATGATTACTGCTGGACATTTTGATAGACGCGCAGTTAGTATTTTTCTGCTATAAAGAATTATGAAGAGTTCTTCCTTTTATAGAGAATACTGTTGTAAAGTATACTTTCTCTTACAACCGAAACTAAATATGTGCTTCTAGCGTTGCATTAGGCTACTGCCCACAGATTAACAAAAGTCTCACTGTAGATGTACATATTTTAATTTTTTTGTTCGTACTGAGAAAGGCTGACCGCTACAGTCAACGCAACGCTTCACGATCCTATTTAGGTTTAGCTGTTAATCCTTAGCGTGCATTTGCTCATTTAGAAATATAGCTACATACATATGTACATAAGTATATAGACTGATTCTTGCGTTGCTCAAAATAAAAATCAAATGAAGCCCACAGCAATTTTAAAATTTTTGTCACAGCGTTTACAGGTCAAACGTATTATGCAGAAACTTTCTGAGCCTGGTCATTCACAAATGAAAATGATTGCTTTCACAGTGCTTTAGATAAATATCTGAAACGTTTAGAAATTAATATTACTTTCTGACTCGTTAATTATTTGAAAAATTTTAAAACGAATGAAATAAATCTTAAGGTTGTAAAAATGCAATGCTCTAAGATTTCTAACCAATTAAATTTTTCGATTTCTCCATTTACTAAAATAAAAATTCTTCAATACATTCAATATGAGTTATTCACAATTTAAAAACTAAATTTTTAAACAGAAAAAAAGGTTGCCCGAATAAATTACCAATACCGTGAAATATTTTTGCATTAGAGAGGAAATCAAAATTCTAAATAAAAAAATTTCTGATTGCAAATTGTTATTAAATTTCATGTACATATGTATGTACATATCTGAAACAGACAAAAATTATTACCAATCTCAAATAAATTAAGATGGTAATTTTTCTATTATCATTTGAACATACATACATATGTATGTACATATGTATTCTATAATAACTTTGAGAATACTGAAAGTAAAATTTATGCTATATACCTACCTGTATCTATGTACATATGTGTGTAGTTTGTTATTTTGAATTGGTTTTTTTTAACAAAATAACAAAATAAAAATAACATCAAAGTAAATTTGCATTAAAAATTAAAAATTTTTAATAAAAATAGTCTGGGTCGACTTCAAGGATCTCAAAACATCGAAATATAATGCGAGATTTCTTTGCTTACTGCTATGTACATACATATGTACATAAGTATGTATGTACATATACATACATATATCTATACAAAAGCAATCCAACAATAATTGAGAATATTAAATATACAAAAGTGTATATATGTATGTGTATATAACGTGATAAGACTACAAGTAGACATAAGTATTTATCCTTTAAATAACGGTCTAGTACCCTGTTTGTGAGTTTTGTTTAAATTTCCACGATACTTTATCAAAAACGTGGAAACATCTATGAAGATTGAATATACTTATGTACTATATATATATGTACGTACATAAATACGTATAATTTCTCCGAAAGTATTTTAAGAATGTCCTATCTATGAGTATTTAAAAAAACCAAAGGGGCTTTTTTTCTAATTTTCTAAAAAAACCAGAATTATTTTTACTATTCTCATGCGATATTTGAATGAAATCCAGGCTCACAGCTGAATATCTTATCTTTTCAATATGCCGTATAATGTGGTTTTGAATATCGATTTCTCTTTCTGAACATTCTATTGTTGCATTTTATTAAAATCTTTCTTTTTTATATTTCTATTTTTAACTAATTCAATAACAACCCTTTTGTTTCTAGCTACTAAAGTGATAGTACACACAAATACAGCAATATGTACTTTCAGTCAGTTTTAATAAGCGTAACACCTTGAAGCACATGTGTTTAAATATTTTACTACATAAAAAGTAATTAATCTAGAAGTTCAAGGAAGGGTTTAACGGTGGAAAAAATAGCCATGTTGACAACTATATATGTATTTAGTAATATGTACAACACTTTAGTAACGGTAAACAAATAAAATTTAGTTACGTTACTTTTTAACTTTTGTTAAACTACTATGTATACCTACATAAGTAAATATATGGAAGTATTTATGTATGTGTAGGTGTATAAATAAAGCTTCTTGCTTTATTTTTCTCTCCTTTGGGGAAAACTACCCAACAAACACGAAGTCATACTTTTGATATAAAATGACTTTATCATTTGATATCAAGCATTATATTCAAGCCTTTTTAAAAGGTTTGATATTAACATATGAATTCAAACTGAGATATATTTGATAAAAACGTTTGACAACCAATGTTTTATCAATCATTCTGAAATTTATAATAAATGTGGCAACACTTAAGGAAAAAATAATTGTATGGCGACGAAAATAAATTAAAGAAAAGTTTAAAAACTAAAGAAAATGTAAATCCCATTTGTTTGGTTGTGAAAAATCTACAATTAGCAATTAGTAAAAATGAATAAGAACGCGAGCAGGATAAAAATAAAACATGAAAGCGGAGAAATAATAAGCTTATTATATGATCGGGGCGGTACCCAGAGTCAATAGGAGTCAATTACTTCGTCCTTTCCTGAATTTGAAGACGACGGGAATGATCTATCATATTCTGGCAGTAGCGGTAATGGCGAATGTTTCAATAATAGTTTAATGCAGAACTTGTCTAACTGGACGATAAAGCACAACATTACAAATAATGCTACGGACAACTTACTTAATATTCTTGGAAAGTTTGTATCTGGACTACCGTAGAGCGTTAAAGAAAAGAGGGGCAGAAATTCACAATGGGCTCAGACCAATACGTTCACCATGGCGTAAAAGAAGGTTTGACATTTGCAGCAAATTGTTTTTTTTTGTTTATCTTGGACCAGTGCTCAGGGGCTATCCCATACATATGCAATGCATTGCACTGGAACTAGAGAGAAGGATAGGGTAGAGAATAGACAGGTGGTGAAAGTGGTAGGAAGATAAAGCTTAATTCTTGCACAACTCTGCAGTTGCGTGTTCATTATAAAGCAAACTTGCGGCGTCTCTGATGTTTCGTTTGACGCATTATTTTTAAGCTAATGGAGCCATTTTATTTATTATTTTATTTCGCCGACGTTTTATTGCTCAAACACCGACGAAGGAGGGTGCTGTAGCACAGAACACTCAGAAAAAACTTTTTTTTTCTTAATTTAACCCGGCTGGGAATCGACCCTGAGTCTTTCTGGTTGCAGAGCCAACACGCTGACTACTCGCCATCAGGTTTAATATCAACATTGATGGCTTCTAGTGGCAGATATGGTTTTTTATGGATTTGTGTGTTTTACATTATGATGTAAATGGTTATTTTAGTTAATAGAAAATTCAAATTCAAAAAAATAAAACAAAACAAATATGAACTCATAAAGGAAAGATTAGTTTTAATTTGTGTTCCACATTGTATTACAATCCACATTTGAAAAACATTTGAGAATAACGTTTGAAAGCAAGTTGAGAATAAATCAATTTTCTTATTTGAAAATAATTTCCCAGTTCTGTTGAGAACACTATGTTTTCAATTTAAATTCGAGTCATTTTCAAACGTTTATCGTTTGAGAAAAGGTTTGATTTCAAATCATTCTCAATTTGAAATCAAGCCTGCGTGTTTGTTGGGTAAACTTTATTTTAAAGTTTAAAACTAGTGTGTTAAGATGATGTGATATTAAAGAATCCGTCGTGTTTGTGTGTGTACTTTTTCATAAAAAAATGCCAATTAAAATCTTAACTAATTTACATTACATTACTTCTAGAAAATGAAATCTAAGGAAATAAGAGATTAGAGAGGAAATTGCGTATTAAAATGAAGTTGTATTTTATTTTTTTAGTATATTTTATACATATGTTTTTTTAATAACTCCTGTTAGTAAACGTGCTAGTTGACACAAAATTTTCATAAAATTTCCGTAAAAATTTCTTACTTACCCAGCAAAAAAAAACATGCAAAAGAAATAGTTAATGCATGGGTTCTATTGCATATGAAATGGTTCAACTTAGTTGAAGAACCCATGATTTTAACAAAGGAGTGTCATTGGCGAGCACGCTTTTACATTTAACAGAACAGCTTCTCATTGATGTGAGTGCTTAGACTCATGAATGTTCCACGATTTCGTACGTTTTATCATTTGTTCACAATAAACAAAACATCTCGTCATGAATACAACAGAAATGCAAAAATTAAATTAAAACTGCGCAGTTTTTCATATGAATTAATCGGCAGAATTGAATGCGTTCTCCAAAAGTTATAATCTTGTTAACATTTTAGATGACATTAAAAAAGAATTCAAATGAAGAAGTGCTTAAGTAGTCATGATAATATCAATTCACAGGGTATTTAATCTTTTAGAGAGAATGACCAACATTGCAACGCTTACTATTGAAAACATAAGTTTATAAATCATTTTCTTAAAGCAATTTTAAAGATAGCAGAGTCTCACGACGACTCGTTTTCTATATCCTTCCTATTGCTATTAATTTATTTTCGATTTTATAAGAAAGTACGGCTTCAACATTTCCTAGCTTTTAACCTTTTTGGCACAAGAGTTTGCAAGAAATTCCTTAATAAAAAAAATTATAATACACATACATTTATTTAGCATCCTGCATACTCCTACTACTTCTACTAACATTATACTCATAACTCAATAGATGACTTTGTTATTGACGTCCTGCGGAAGATGAAGGCAAAGAAACCGACGAAGGAAGAAAAATATTGCAAGCGTACACATACATACAGCAGAACAACAATAAAATCTTTGACGTTAATTGTTTTCGTCAGATTAATTTACTTTGAAAAGGATGAGTGAATACTTGTAGCTGGTGCCAACTTTGCAGCAATTTCAACAACATTGTAGATACAAAGTAGAGTGCACATGCGACCAAGCCAGCGGGTGTTTAGAGGCATTCCGTTATGAAGCAATTTTTTTTACCATAAAAGCACGTTTTGTAAAATGAATATTGAGGAAAAAATAGAGGTAATGAAAAAAAAAATCTTTTATGAAGCATGCAAAGACTTCATAAAGGGTCGTCTATTTGTAAAAATTAAGAAAGTGTTCTCCGTTGGTAGCACTTTATGAATACAAAAACTATTTATTCTTTAAAACCGATGCGATCTTTTTTCTAGGATATAAAACTGAAGAAAGATTATAATAAATACATACTCGTATATATGTATATAAAGAATATATATATATATGTAGGTAATAAAATAATATATATATATATATAAATCAGAGCTTCGAACAGCAATATATTACGTTCCGCATTCGGTTACGTTTTTAAACTTTTATCGTTTCGGTTTTCAATTTTTTTTAGGTGTGAAACCGTTTGTTTTGCGGTTCAAAATTTTTTCTGAGTAGTATTTTCATACATACATTATACATATATTATACAAGGACTCCCATTTCATAGTTCTCTGGTATTTTTTGGGAATTCTTGTATAAAAATATGAAATTTCATATGTTTTTTCAAGAATTTGGTTAAAAATCGACTAACGAAAAATGAAATGTATATATACACCACGCATACATATATACACCATATAAGAAATATATTTAAATTATCGTAATTATTTTTGACTCACGCTGAATAAATGAGAAAATAGTTATGAAATGTACACATACAGCAGCTAAACTATATAAAAATAATAATTTTTTGAAAGAAAGAAAACCGAAATAAAAGTTCGTACCGGTAAGGGTTACAGTTTGGTTATATATTCCGGTTTTTTTCGGTTCGGTTCCGGTTCAAAGCTCTGATATAAATAGTAATATATGGTATATATTACTATTCTTAACATATTCAACATTAGCCAAAATTAATTACGATTATGTATCTATGTTTGTTATATGGTTTAGCTGGTCTAAATATATATACATTTCATTTGTTGCTAATACCAAAATCTTCAGTAAGCCTTAAACGAAATTCTTGAAAAAAGCTAAGAAACTTCTCATTGAAATGTACATACATATGTATATATAGACCATGTAAACCATATACCAAACATTAATAAATATATATATACATATGTAATAATAATATAATTTAAAATTTAAAATATAACGCTTTTAGCTGTTAGGCTACAGTTTCCGTTCTACCACTTACAATAAGTTACTTGTTAGGCCTTGGAAGCTCTTTTGCAAATTCAACAATACACGGGTAATCATACCATTATTTGCTTAATTAAACACGCCTTTTACCCCGACCATTGTTTTTATTTTTATTTTATTTAATTCTTTCAGGTCTATGGAGAAAAAATTAAATTATATATTTTATTGAAACAACAGCGACATTTCTGAGCAGGTCCGACATAGCGAAGTCAGAGCTACATATAGTGGCTTGAAAGTATATAGTGGTATTGAAAAAAATCTGAATGGACGCTAAGAAAAATTTTCCGACTCTATAAAGTTGATAAGTTTACCTCAGCTAATACAATTACAATACAAGGATGGAAGTACCCGCCTCTATAAAAATTTATATAACAATACAAAAAGTAATTCAATTTGTATGTAACTGTATAGTCACTAGTTATGACTGACTAGAATGAATAGAAAAACTGCTACCACTTGCCACTTGCATTGAATTTATTAAAATCAAAGTTCAGGTTACCCCTATCAGAGAATCCACACTGTCAAAGATTGCGTTGGGGCCATAAGTTTCTTCAAATTAGTTGACCTATGTTTTTAACAAACAAGACAAATTTTATTCTAAAGCTTTCGTTTAGCTTGTCAGTTATGATAATTAAAAAATAATTTGGTAAATATATACATATGTATGTAGCTCCGCTCACTAAATGAACTAAGTCGCTCTTTTAGTTCACTAATTCAGTTGTTCACTTACTAATGTACTAAGTAGCTCTATCTGGCCCAACTAAAGTTAGCTTTTCTCATCGAAGTGGTTACAGAAAAAAATAATAGCTGGATAATAAAAGTCAATTTTCGCACATGAAGTAAAGAAAAAGAAAGTATTTACATATATGAAATAAAGGAAATTAAAAAAGTGTTTATTTAAAATAAACGGTGTCTGGTAGCAGATTTATATTTTCAAACCTAAATAAAAAACGTAATAATTGACACAAAGTTTTATTAAGAACATTGAACGATAGAATGGAAATGCAGATTTAATTTATTAAAGAGTATGTCATCCAGATCCTTTTTTAAAATTTCATAAATAATCGCTCTTGGAAGACCCACTGAGGCTGCTCTTTTCCGTATGAAAGTCACCGATTTTCACGTAAATTGCTTTCAACCATTTCAATGTTTTCGGGAGTCTTCGAAGATCGACTGGGCCCTGGCCGTGGGGCATTCATAGCCAAAGCAGTTGCGCGGAATCTCAGCTCCCACGAACGAATTAAATTTACACTCGGTCCATCGCTTATCCGCCGAATACCGAACTTTGAACAAAATTGTCGACGATCAATTACGTAAGAATCATTACTCTTAAAAAAATGTCTCCACAGCGAACGTGCGATGCTCACTCGACCACTGCGACATCGTGACTGACAAATCCGCACCATCGATAATTCCAACGGCGCAACCCATCCTCCGCACTATTTACTACTTTTTGAAATAATCGTATTTAAAAATAGGTCTGTTCGTTTACTTTTCTTGTAAAGTTCGGTAAAATGAGAGTAAGCCATAATTTATCTCAATAAGAGACTAAAATGTACAAAAGTAAGAAAACGTAAAAACCATAATATTTACCACATAATAGGTCTGTTCAACGTATCTACTTAACAAAAACATTTGCATCGTTGGTAACGGCTGTAAAATGTGGACAAAAATAAATTGAAAAAAAGTAAAAGCAATTTTTTATTAAATAAAGTGATAAATATGCACATTTTGAAATTTATTTAAAAATTCTCTTTTAAATTAAAAACTTTTGTCGTTTCTTTGCAAATTTTCTGATTAATTTCTTAGTATCACATATAAATAAGAAAACAGCCGATAATTTAATTCTAGACCGAACTTTTACCCAAAGAAAAAGTTCGTGCAACTTTGTACAGAAAAATAAAAATTTTACATTGTAATTTTATTTCAAAATTGTACAAAAATTGTTAATAATTGCTGGCACGCTTTTGGGTAAATTTAGAGGATTCCATCTTACACGTAATTCACTTGTTGATAAGCATTTCTCGCAATTGAACTGATCTAGATTCTGAATATAGTATATATGTAGTCAAATTCATGCGCAATATAACTTCCAATTTATATAGTAGCGCTCTAATAATATTGTAACTATTATTTTTTCATAAACATTATTTCTAGCTTCTTTGATGCCTACATATTTAATAATTCTCATGTTACACTTGTAATCCACCAACTATATATGCCCCTATGGGATCGGTTGGTTATTGTTATAAATAAATAAAATGGAATATCTCTTTTTATATGATTCTAATTTTTAAATTGTGCTTTTCCCGAGAAAAATATGTGAAATGTATTATTACATTCTTTATGATATTCTCATAAAGTATTTTTTTCTAAAAGCAAACTCAACAATATGTACCGATGTATTTTAATGTAAAATTTTACAATTCAGTAGTACATGGTAATGCGCTTTTATATAAATTTATTAAGTCCAGGCAATTTTTACCACAAAATCTTCGAGAAATTGTAAACAGAACTATACAAAACAATGCATTTTTCGCCCATCCCGAAAATATATTGTTAACAATGCTTTTCGACGAAAAGAAACCTGTTCGTGAAAGAGCCATTAACAAAATTTTGTATTGTCGTGAACAATTGTATGAGTCAACTAAACTCATGGCTTAATTTCATCCATTAATTTCAATTGCACAGATTATATGGATTTAAATTACGAAATTAATTAAAAAAATTAATTTAAAAAAAATTGTGTTCTTACTGTCTCTCGGCGGGATCTAGGTTTTGATTTTAGACCCATAGTTTCTTAGAATTTATTGTAGATTACGTTTTTGCTATACGCCTACTTACAAAAAATTTTACCCACCCTAGTGTATATATAGGCAAATAATTTCAGAAAACTTATATGGAGATATGTACTTACATATTGTCACATGAAACATAATACCGTATGTGGCAAACAATTCAAAATTAGGGTTTCAATTAATTATTGCCGACGTTATTGTCAACTAGAAAACGACGTTGCAACTTATCAATACTGCCTTTTTAAATTTTTTCCTCTTGTAAAATTTAAAAATTTGTGGGTGCCTGTTTCGACGTGTTATATGATTACAGACCCACTTACATATGTACGTATATAGTATAATAATAATACATATGTACATAAATATTAAAATTTCAATACGTAGAATTAGAGGAATACACTTACATATTTTCAAAACTATCGTTTTCTTCCGGCCATATGCTTGTTCTTATTTTCAATTTCTGTGTATTTCTATTGAATATATTTTTACAATATATTGGAAACTAAATCACATTGGACGAATGATCCCAAATTTTTACAATAATGTTTATGCACCAAACTAGCGCTTTTCATCTCAAATGGAAATACGAAGCAACGAAAATAAATTTATTTTCTTTACACATTCTTCCTTACGTTAAATTATATGAGGGCACAACTGTTGTTCCTTTAGATGAGCTATGAATGTTTGTTTTGTAAATTAACAAAAAAAAAAATTTAGACTTTTTCCAATTAATGTGTTTTTAATTTATATAACCAGTAAAAAAGAGAAACGGATATTCTGAGGGACACTCTGATTCGAACTCATTCAAAAAAATTTGCTACTCAACAACTTGCTCTTTGCTCAGAGTCATTAAATCAGAGAAATGCCTAAAGAACTTTTTCAGTAGTCCATATTTATACAAAATAATAAAGCAACAAAGTTATGAACATAAGGAATGTTATATGCTCCCTATAGGAGTGAGCGGAACATATATATATTTGTAGATAAAGATATAAATCAGGAACCGCAAAACACCGCAATGTGCGAATTGCTTACACACTAATAAAGAGAGCATGCCCAGATAATTTAAATTTCTGTTGAATAAAAACTTTAGTCTTGAGTGATTATTGAAGCATACGGGTTGTGTATTCGCATGTTACTTGAAAACCACGGCTGCCACTTTATTTTTATATATAGATATGAGCAGATTGTGTAGTAGTTTTTTACTAGACTCTGCAATGTTGAATGAATATGAAAATGATTTTTTGTTTGCCGAAAATTACTTCGGTAAATTTGAAAGCTTAGTATGCCAACGGAAAAAAAATATTAGTGCATTCATTTATTCCAATATTAAAACTAGAATAATAAACTTTAAATATTTTTCTATTTGTGTAGATGAGTGCACTGATATTAATGACAGTATATTTTTCTTCAGCGTTTTTTTTTTAAATGGAAATAAGAAGGCAACACTTAAAAATGTAAATATTATACAATTAGTCGCAAAACTCTACATTCGATTTAATTTCTTCAATAAATTTTAATTTTTCAGAGAAATACAAAAAAGTTGTTGAACTTTTTTATTTCATACGATTAACGATCTTTACAGAAAATAAAAAATAAAAATTCACGCTGTTTAATATTATTGAATGAATAAAATAATAAATTTTATAAAAGCATAAGTCTACATATGATACATTATAAAAACTTTGGGGTGACTTAGAAAATATTTAATGTATGGTCTTTTTTGCATCTAAAACTTCTTTAAGCATAGAAAACAATTATTTTTTTGTTATTTCGGGGAAATATTTCCCTTTCGTCTTTTAAAATCATTTTCAAGTGAGAAGTGGAGGAAGTTCTTCTATATCTAAGTTTCTGTTTTAAATAAATTAATAAATGTGCCCTGTTAAATACTTACAAGTAAGAATTTTCAAAAATTTTACTTTACATATAAAATAACGATCAGATTAAAAGCAATTTCGAAATCATATGTAGAGATTTGTGACTAAGTGTATATTGTACTTCTTTTTTTCTGGCTTTGCTGTCCCTTTCTATTGATAGATTTATATTAATTAATGAAAAATAAATTTAGTGTCATACGGGATTTAATAACAATTATTATTCATACGAGTATATATCAAAAGTTGGAATTTTTTGGGTATTTTTATTACACCAATAAATATTTTACATACTGGCAGCATTACTGAAATCAGTGAAAATAATTACGCTCAAAAACAAACAACAAAAAGAAGCATAAAATGTGGTGTGACTCTGTTTCTTATTAATGGCTCATCATGAAAGAGCGGTAAACATCAGTGTAGAAAATAATATTTCTTTTTATGAAACTGCCATAACAAGCATAAATGTGGAACTTGATTTTTCGTTGATTAAATTTTTAATTCAAATTTGCAAACATTGGCACAGTTTACACTGAATGCTATTTCTTTTATTATTATTATATAAATTTTATTATAAGTTATGTAAAATTGGCAAATTTTTAATACATTATGCGCTTAAAATTTTGAAAAAATCAAATTTTTTAAAAGTCACACTTTTAAAATTGTTACTATTTTGCAAAATAAACAAATTCCCAGTTCAGTGCGAACTTCATTATTATAAATTTTTTTAAAACCAAAATTATGTTGTGATGTAATTTTAATGAAAACCTGTCGATTTCTTTGCCCGTCACTGTAAAATTCTCTCATTAATTGCGTCTCATTTTTCAGCATTTCTGTATTAAGAAAGAAAAAGAAACTCAACATTAAAAAATATGAACAGCTGCTATTAAAGATCTCTGCCACCTTATTTTGTGAACGGCGGCAAGTTAAAAAATTGCGCGGCGGCTTGAGTTCGGCAATTCGGGAAAAAGTAACATAAATAATGTTATTTTTTTTTAATTACCTGTAACTGAATTTAAGCAATACAAATTTCAGAATTTGATATTTCAAAGAATGTATATATCGTCATATGAAATGAAAACTCCTAAAATATTGTTGTGATTTAATTTTAATGAAAACCTGTCGATTTCCTTACCCGTCACTGTAAAATTCTCTCATTAATTGCGTCTCATAATATTTTTCAGCATTTCTGTATTAAGCATGTAGCATTCGCTTTAAAATGGTTCATTTTGTGTTTTTCTTAATAACCCAAAAAAAGCTGAGTTTGAAGAGCAGTGTTGCCGGAAAATAATGATGAGATAAATTGATATCAAATTAGAATTCTTTTTTACAATTTACGAAAGGCAATGTTTAATCTAGCATTGAGTATGGTAAAATGGGAACAACGTTGAAGAGTGAATGTGAGTTTTTATTAGTGAAATGAAAGGTAAAATCTTTAAATTTTATACCTTTACAGGAGAGAGAAGAAATTAATAAAATAAGAAATATTTTGATTATTTATAAACATGATTTTTTCACAATAAGAATTTTTCTTATTCTTCAGACAGATTTGCTTTATTTAGTAAAAATAAACTATTTGCGGAATCTTCTACTTCCCTAAAATATAAGTAATATTTGAGTACTTCATTTAAATGTATCAAACGCTTAATTGTTTCTGGTAAAAATTATGCAAAAACGCATTTTCGATTTTATTTGGGGCTTTCTTCTTTAATGCAACAAACTCTTACTGCCGAATTCATTAAAATTTATTTATATTTTAATTCATTTCATTCATTAAAGGATTAATAAATAAATTTCAATGAAAAATCAGTTATTATACATTTTTTACATCCAAAAAAAAAGTTTATGAATTTAAATTGAATAATAATTCATAAAGCAGCAGACAATTCTGTAATTTGAAAGTTTGGCATATTTAGGTTGCTCAGTGAGCGGATTTTAGTTTTGAATAGTTAGCATCTCAGATAGCACCTATTTATTTGAACATATTTTTAAAATAAAAACTCACATTCAAAGCCATTGACTCGCTTACATAAACCGTCATTATAGTCATTTCAGCATTTTCACTGTTATATTTAATATTTTCTTTCGTTAAGCCGATGCTACACGCAATAATATCCGCGGCAATATTTGTATTTGTGTGCGTTACTCTCCAAAAAACAGTCACACATAGACGTACAAGTAAGAAAACATTCTACCTTTTTGGAAATTTTGTAAAATGTTTTTTAACAGAAATTGTAAAAAAAAATTATTTGTTATAAATTTTTTTGGGTGTAGCGAAGAACAATACTACGTATTTTAACAATCAACTCAATTAAACTTGTCTCAGGTTTTTGTATTTTTTTTAAATGTAAAATTTTAAATATAAAATATATATATATATAAATATAAAATATATATATATATAAATATAAAATATATAAATAAAAATTGGATAATCATCTATATGTCCTCTATCCCAACATTATTTCGTGGCAACACAAAATAAGATTTTTTTTGCATATAAAAATGCTCAAAAAGTAATGCTACTCTTTCGCATGAATGTACATATTTATAAAATGAGCAAAAATGAAAGAGGAGGTTTGGCTTCTAAAAAATTGTTTATAAAAACTGGCACCATGAGTTTATGAGTGCTAAGAATGTATTTGTTCCATCAGACCGTATACATATATGGTAAAATTTCTTTAGATGTATTGCTAAAAAGGGTCGTTACACGACTTGTGTTAGTGTATTTGATAGTATTAATGAGGAAATTGTGGTATGATTTAGTATAGATAAGTTATAACAAACTCAGCGGTCTTGATGGGTGAGGTGACTAAGTATATGGATGGCGTTTTGGTGAAATTTGATGGTGGTTCGAATCATGTTATGTATGTAAATAAGAAGTATGTTTTAATTTAAATTTTAGTCTATTTCATAATATATAATGCATATTTCATAAGGAAATCGCGTGCTTTTTAGTTTTTTTTTGGCATATTTTGAACATATCTGGAGCTACTTAGCGGCTCCAAATGGTATTTAAAGTAAGTAGTGCACCTATTTACATACACGGAGTAAATTTCATTAAAATCGCTCCATCGTTTCGGAGTTATGGACAATTTTGTACTAAAATTTCAAGTAAAAAAACGAGGTGGTCGTAGATCTTCGGCTGTAGCTCGGAAACTATTCAACCGATTTACCCGAATTTCAATACGCACAAATTCAGGTCTACTACTGACCGATTGACACAAAACGAATTTTATGAGATGATTAATTTGGCCACAAACGGCATAACAACGGACAAAAACATAGACATACGGACATACGGACATGGCTCTATAAACTTCTTTATTCATAACCTTTCTGAAAATATATAAATTTTTCCTCTGAGACGAATATTAAAGAAGTTTTATACGGAATGACAAACTTATATATATCCTTTACACTAAAAGTGAAGGGTATAAAAAGTTATATATACCCTTTACACTAAAAGTGAAGGGTATGAAAATAAAGTATGTACATACATATATAAAATTTTTACTTTCAGTAAAATCAATGTATGCATTTTTTTAATACAGGGTGGTGGCTCATGAATTTTGCTACCTTAAGGAACCCAAATAACTTTTTGTAAAATTGATGTAATATATTTTTTATTAATTCATTTGAAAAATCATACATATTTATTAAGAAAATTCATTAAGTTTTGAAAATAATTGAATTCAAATGACCTCCACGTTCGGTGACACATGTGCGACATCTTATCAAGAAGTTATTCATTACTGCCTGGAGTGTTGCAGGGGGAATTGTCTCAATTGTTGACCGAATGCATTGCTTTAAATCATTAAAATTTTACGGTTTTGTTCTGTAAACTTCCTCTTTGCAATAACCCCACAAAAAAAAAATCAGTCAGTAAGGTCAGGAGACCTGGGGACCAACGGAATGTGGAATTTCTTGAAATAAGTTTATTTGGGAATTTTCGCTGCAATTCTGTCACAATAGACTTGGCTATGCGACAAGTTGCCCCATCTTTTTGAAACCATACAGAGTTGAAAGAGATTTTCTTTCGGCGAAATTCTGGAAAGAAAAACTCTTTCAACATCTTTAAGTAACGGTCTCCATTGACCGTAACAGTACGACCGTTTTCTTCGAAAAAGCAAGACCCGCCAATAAATCTTGATGAGACTGCACACCACACTGTGACACGAAGTGGAATGAATTGTGTCTCATGGAGGACCTATGGATTACAATTACTCCATATTCGGCAATTTTGGTTATTAACATTCCCATTTAAATCAAAATCTGCTCCGTCAGACATAAAAATGCAGTTCAAGATATTTTCATCATCTGCCACCATTTGAATGATCTTCTCGCAAAATTCCAGGCTAATCGGCGAGTCTCTTATGTTCAGCTTACTTGGTAGTTGAACTTTATATGGAAAAATATTTAAATCTTTATGCAAAATTGTCTGCAATGACTGCCTGCTGACACCCATTTCAGCAGATAAGTACCTTGTCGAAACTCTGTGGTTGGCTTGTATGGCAGTAGCTACAGCAGCGATAGTTTCCGGCATGCGAATAGAGGGATCTCGATGATAAGGCCTTCTCGAGATTGTGCTATCTGCTAGGATGTGTGCCGCCAAACATGCGCCTATACTCCCTTTGCACGTAAATTACGGATTTTAAGGACTGAAAGCGGCGCACTATCCAAATCAGTGTTTCGTTGTCCCAATTCTCCATTTTTGTTAGATCTAAAGATCAATCTATAAAATGAAATAAAAATGGTTGGTTATACAGAAAAAATTTTATTACGTTTTTTATGTTAGCAGCTTTCATCAGCCACGCTGTATTTAAATCTTTGCTAAAAAGTGTTATTCATACATTTAGACTGGTTTTATAATTTTTGCTTTTGTTTAGCTAGTTACTATAAAACTATAGTAAGTATTTCTATATTATCTTTTACGCGTAAAGGTTTGTTTTTATTTTTCTATTTCTAAAAAATAAAAGCAAAAAATTTAATTTTTTATTTTCTTACTTTTTTATTTTTATCATAACAAACTCATCGCTATTGTTGAAAGTACCACTATATACGTTATTAGTGTCACAGAAAGATGGTTGGGCCTCGCTATCCATGATCAGGTTATGAATATACAGGGATACTCACTCTCTGCTTTTCTGGTGAGCGCTTGCTTATCGAAATAATTAATGACTACTGCACCACTACGGGAAATATAAAACAAATAGGTAGGTAGGGATAATATAAAAACAAATAGGTAAGGAAACCATATCGAAGATTAGGAAATTTAATAGGCTTTATAGCTGTCGTCTATTTAATATGCATCCATACGATCGATGTTGAACCAAATTTTTTTTCATTTACAAATTCTTTTGGTCTTTTCTACGATTTTTCTGCGATTAATGAAGTCGATTTAATAAATGCGCTGGCCAGAATTAAATCAGCATAAGTTGGGGCTGATGGAATTTCCATTAGATTGCTTAGCATTGTTCTGCCATATATACTTAACTGGATAGTTGTACTTTTTTGAATAATATCTTAACTTTTTCTAAATTTCCTAGTGCTTGGAGGGTTTCTTGCATTATCCCTATTCCTAAAGGCAAACATACTTTTTTACTATTGATATGTTAAGACCTATTACTATATTACCTACCTTATCCAAAATTTTGGGAGAATGTTATGAAGGACTAGATAGTGGATTTGATCAATAAGAGGGCAATATTTAGGAATGCCTGGACTACTACTGACTGAACTAGTGGAGACTATAAGACGAAATCGTAATGATAATATGGTCGGTGTTTTGACTTCCCTGGACCTTTTTCTTGTAAGGCACTTTCGCCTTATCCAAACACTTAATGCTAAATATGGCTTCTCAGTTGCAGCGTGTCGTTTGATTTAGTCTTATCTTAAGTATCGAAATCAATTTGTTGTCATTAATGGAGTCTCCTGAGATTATTTTTAAATAATCTTTTTGAAAACCTAAGTTTCTACAAATCTTTTGCCTATACCGATGATATTCTACTGTTCTGGCCAGGGTATATCATTTTATCGACGATCTTCAAGAAACGATTAATTATGACCTTGTCGCTGTTGAGAATTGGATGCCGACGAACCATTTCAGAATTAATTCTGACAAACCAAGGACCACATTTTAAAACCCGATTTTGCTGATTCATTAGACCTTGAGATTAAGATATGTTACTCTGTGGTTGAAATTGTAAGTGAACTAATGTGTCTCGGAATAATCATAGACGATAGATTATCTTTTTCATCTCATATTGACAGCATCTGCTGTAAAAATAGTATTATATTACGAAGAATCATTATGAAATATCATCTGAACTTATATTTACCTCTGGGAGCGCGGAGATTAGTTGGCCATGCTTTACTCATGTCACAGGTAAATTACTGTATTGAAGTCTACTCCTGTTGTAATAAGAAGTAATAGGAAGAAAATTTGGTCTATTGTTAATAGAGTTGTAAGATTTATGAACGGACTAAGATTCATAGCCCATGTTTCATATTATCTGATTGCTTTCCTAAATATGACCTTCGAGGATTATTTGAAGTGTAATTTACCTTTACAGGATTATTAAATACCAGAATCCTTTGAATATTTTTCGAATGTTTTCTTTTATTAATTCCGCCAGAAATCCTCAAATATTTTTACCACGCTTACGTTTTCTTTTCTTCGAAACTTCATTTGTGATACCGGCTTATCACATTTGGAACTCCTTGCCGAGAAACTTACGCAACTTTGAAAATGTTTTAAAATGCAAATTCATTGAACCCTTTAATACCAATCATTTTATTATAAGACAATTCTAGAATATACAAATGTATAAGATCGCTGATGTTTATAGAATATTTATTCATTCCTTTTAGTTCATTGTTAATTTTTATTATTAATATTATATTTTATTATTACAATACTCTTACATATATGTAATACAGAATTGTATATAGATTGTCATAGTTTGAAGACGCTGGTAATATGTCATTATTGGCCTGTAGGCCATATATATTATAAATGAATTCAAGAAATAAATAAATAAGATTAAAAAATAAAGATTAAAAATATAAAACTATGGTTTTAGAACTTTTTTTGATTCCAATAGTTATTATTAACATATGCATGTTGATTAAAATATAAGAAGCGTTTGTCGTTGAATTTAATATTAAAACCGTTAGTAGAATGGACAAACGTTTTTGCATGTAGAATTCCCTCAAGTGTATCAGTATTTAACCTGTTACTTTTTTTGCTTTTGTTTAGATTTATTACTGCAGAAATTCGTTCCACAGTAGCCGAACTATGTAGCAAAGGAAATATGTAAACCAAAAATTATTTTAAAACAGGAAACATTATGGAGTCGCCCCCTTTCTTGAAGTTCAAGACATTTTTCTAGAAGTCCAGAATGTCACTTTCATCTACATTTTTTATTTGGCTTTAGAAGCCTAAAGTCTTTGTCTATCTCGTTAAATTCATCAATTTGAACAACTTCTGCAAAATGCAAAACTAATATCGCACAATTGGGGAGTTATTATATTAATTTTTTTAAAGATTCATTTGATTTGATTTAAAATGAAATCTTTTTTTAAATTCTAGAGCGGTTCGTAGTAGAATGGGAATGGGAAAGCAAAACATCTGCGACTGCGGACCGGGCAGAGGTCTGGCAGAGGCAGAGGCAGAATTAGTGGCAGAGGCAGAGACAGAATTAGTGGCAGAGGCAGAGGCGGAATTACTGGCAGAGGCAGAGCCCTCCTTCGTACAAACACTCATCCACACATGTGAAAGCGCATAATTTGCTATGGTTTGTGTGTAATTTTTCGTCTTATTTTTCATTTTTGTATTTTGTGCTTGTGCGTAAATACATACGTACTTGATTGCTACAGTTGGGATGAAAGCCCATAATTTGTTATGGTTTGTGTGTAATTTTTCGTCTTATTGTTTTGTTGCGTGGTTCTATTGGATTTAATTTTTTTTTTAATGTACACAAATTTTTTCGATTCATAAATGCTGTGGTTTGCATATTTTTTGTATTGTTGGATATTTTTTTGGTGACAAAGTTTTTTTTCTTTCTTTAAATAGTTTCTTGATGGTTGCAGTTTATTTAGATGGCTTGGGATGGAAGGGGTATATATTCGATTTTGTTAATTTGTACGCAAATTTTGTTTTTGAGGAATAAATGCTGTTATGGTTTGTGTGTGTGTGTGTGTGTGTGTGTGCGCATGTTTAATTTTTCGTCTTAAATTGTATTGTATTCGATTTGTTGGTTTTGGTATGCTGCTTCAACTCTCTGTTCTTATCTTATCGATAGGCTCTGCCGATATATCTGGCAGCGAAGATATGGACAGAGAGATATATTAACTGCAGCTTACCGTATGTAGTTTTATGATGCTTTGGTTTGCTGCTCCCATTACCTGTTGCTATCTTATCGATTTACTCAGCCGCTATATCTGGCAGTGGAGATACGCGCAGATAGAATTATTAAAAGCTGCTAACCGTATTTATGTTTAAATTCGTTTTTTGTTTGTATATGCGTATGTAATATTCATTCTTACTGATTTTGTTTTGCTGCTTCAATTTTTAAATTTTTGGTTGTTTCCATGCATAATATGTTTCCTTGGTGTGTGGCGTATATGAGTGTATGTTATGTTTGGTTTTTCTACTTTATGTGGTTCGATAATAATAATCTTTATTTTGGATGTTTACATACTCACATACTTGTGTCTAAATATAAACATATACTTGCTCTAAGTTTAACTCTGTTCTTTTTTTCTATAAAATATTAAGGAAGGTCAGTTTATCTTTTTTTCTGAAGAAAAAACTGTTAATATTAGGTTCGTTTTGATGTGCTGATTTTAAATGTTGATCTGCTTGTTAAATATACAATTTCACACCCTTTAATTTCCCACAATCTCTTGTTTTTTTTTTTTTTTTTTTTTATTCAGTTATGCCTATTCAAAAACTTTTAAAACATGATTGTGCATGCTTTTCAGCTTTAGCTTGCTCAACAATATTTTTATAACATGATTGTGCATGCTCTTAATGTTTTGTTTGCTCATCAATATTTTTCAAAAAATTCATTCTGTTATTTTTACTGATTTTCTGTAATTATGCTTTTATAACATGATTGTGCATGCTCTTAATGTTTTGTTTGCTCATCAATATTTTTGAAAAAAATTCATTCTGTTATTTTTACTGATTTTGTTCAAAGATATCTTAGAATAGCTGTAGTAATTCTTGTTTGTTTTCCTACACTTCGGTCAGACTTATTGCAATTATCAATGATATTTTTAAAATCAGTCTGAAACCAAGATCGAAAGTGATAAGAACAGAAAAAGAAATGGAGTCCTCAACAAACTTGGTAAAAAAATTTAATGCGTGCAAAGTTAAAAATATAATGCATATTAAGGACATGGATATAGGAAAAAAATATCCTGTTGATGGTGCAAAAAGGGTCACAACGAAATATGGGGAAACAGTTCAAGTCGAACTGCAAAATTATATATTGTTTCTACCCAATCGGTACAGCACCCTTACAGACGATGAAGTAAATAATCTTTCGAGTGGAAAATTTTGCATTCAAAGAGAAGGAGAACGCAATTTGGTGCTGACTTATGAGATGGATGAATTTTTCTGTCAAAATGCTCAATATCCAGTTTGGTAACAAAATTAATTTATACTGTATTGTATAATAAAATATTAATAAAAAGTAATAAATAATTTGTTAAAATGTACATATTTGTGAGTGTTTTTATTTAATATTTTTTATTTAATTCATAAAGAAATTTAAGACATAAATGTCCGCAGATAAATGTATTAAAATTTTGATGCTGATTATAGTTGTATTTTATATTTTTGCCCAGATATTTGACTACTTCTGTAGGTGGTTGTAAATTTCCAAAACTATCGAAATATTCATTTTGATTGTTGTCTTTATAATATGCTACCCAATGTGTTCCCGGTCCTGTTGATACATCTAAATTGATTATTCCACATTCTCTTCTCCTTACACGTTTTGGTAGAGTATTCAACATGAAAACTCCTCTAAAGTGTGGAATTTTTGCTGAAAATTTTCTCAAATCGACATCAGTTAATGGTCTTTTGGGTAGCATTTCTATGAGTTTTTTGAGAGCTCTTTACAAACTAATCCATAACCTTTTTTGTATGGCTTAAGATAAAGTCCCTTTCCCACTGCTATTGATTCCATTGCCTTATTGTGTCTAGATGCTTCTTCAAGGTGACTTTTAGCATTTTTTGTTGCATTTACAGCCTTAGCTATAGCAGCACCTCCAGTCGTGAGACTACCAATTGCACCCAGAGCAGTTAATATTGGAATTAATGGTAGAAAACCACCAATTTTTGGTACTCGTATTATACGTGGTACTTTAATTTGTGATTTTTTTCTTTTAAAAGAACTGTTAATGGTTTTTCGTGCAATTCTAATAGCAGAGTTACTATCTAGAGGTTTTTCCCTTTTTAAAATTTTTGTAGCATTTCGAACAGTTGAATAGAATAGTTTTTTCCCATCCAAACTAGTTCGACTCAAAAGTTTCTTTACATTATTATTCTTCTTCGTCTCTACACCCATTCCTAGTTTTGTTTTAGCTTTCATTGCGTTAGTTACCATATATGCAAATGATTTTTCCGCAAGACTACTATCTTTTGCAAGAACTCGCTTCCAAGCTTTGTTTTCAAGAATTTTATCAGCTTGATGTCTAATATTTAAATCTTTATTTTTCCAATAAGCGATATCGTGGCTTTTGCAAGCTTCGTCTAGTAAATTAATTCCTTTATCACCTCTGGTCAAACGTTTTTGTAACTTTGTTCCAGGTCCACAGTATTGATATCCAGAAAGATGAAGCTCAATAGGTAGAGAGTTTATTATTTTGTCGACTAAACCTTTTCCATCGATTGCTTTTTTACAACTAATGTTTTTGTTGTACTGTATAACCATTTTATTCTATAATAAAGGTTATATTTATGAATAATATTTAGTTATCAAAATGCGTTTAGTAAAACAACATAAAAATATATTAGTTCGTAATATTGATGCTTCATCGCACATCACTTTTAAAATAAAGCATAGCTCCCTCTTACCAAATTCTATTCGTGCGCTAATAGTTGGTCCTTCAAATTGTGGAAAGACTAATGTTATGATTAGCTTATTGGAAAGTCCTAACGGACTCAAGTTTGAAAATATCTATTTATACTCAAAATCCCTATATCAACCGAAATATGAATACTTGAGGAAACTTATAACATCAGTTAAAGGAATGGGCTACTACACATTTACAGATAACGATGCTGTTATTTCGCCTGACGAAGCTAAAGTTAATTCAATTATGATATTTGATGATGTTGCATGTGAAAAGCAAAATAATATACGTGCATATTTTTGTATGGGTCGACATAAGAATATCGATTCATTCTACTTATGCCAAACTTATACTAGAGTTCCAAAACATTTAATAAGAGACAATGCTAATGTAATTATAATGTTCAAGCAAGATGAAACCAATATGAAGCACGCTTATAGTGACCATGTTGCTAGCGATATGACTTTTGAAAAGTTTCATGAAATTTGTCGAGAGTGTTGGAAGGATAAATATGGATTTTTGATGATATGCAAAGACAATGAATTGAACAATGGTCGCTATAGAAAACTATTTGACTATTTCATAACAATATAAATTAGTTTTAAACATAATACATGTGATCTGATGACACATAACTAATCTGTTAACTGATCTGATAGCACATAACCTGATCTGATAGCTGATATATAAAAATGAATGAAAAAGTTTTAAAAGATTTGGTGAGGACTAGAAATGTTTTGAAGAAAAAGCTCCGCAGTATAAAGACTGGTGAAATAGATACTCATGAACAACTAAAATATACATTTAAGCCTATAACAGAACCTTTAAAAGAATTTATAAATAATTCAAAATATAGTAATAGATTGATCAAAAGAGAAGTAGAAAATGATGTGACGACAAAAACTAAACACAATAAAAATTTATATCTTAAGGAACCGTCAATTAAATTGCTAACAAGTACACCAAAGAAACTTGTAGAAGGAACAATATCTGATAACACCAACTCATACAACGAAGATGATGAACGTGATAATGATGATGATGATGACACTTTTTATTCACAGAATTCCAAAATTGAAGAGAATTATACTGATTTATCACTGTTGCAAAGGAGAAATGAATTAGATAGAAACTATGGACCACATAAAGATTATATCAGTAATAAATGGAAATTTGGTGATAGTAATATTGAACTGTCTAATGATAAAATTCAAGTTGGCGATCAAATGTGGGCTCTAACACTTGGTTTATTTTCTTTAATGTTCCATAAAACACCTAAAAACTATGACAAATCTGAACTAGAAATCTACAAAAAAATTTTAATTCGTACTAATGCATATAGAAGAGGTTATAAACCTGATGGTCACATTAAAGGAACTAAAGCATATAAATATAAACATATAATTAAAAAACTGTTTAAAGAAGACGATCTAAACAATTTATTTTCACCAACCTTAAAAACAAAACATACTCGTAATTATAAAGGTGATGGAATGATGCAATTTAATCCTCACAAACCAAACTATATATACTGGGATGATCCTAATGAGTTGGTAGAGCGACTTCGTCTATTACTTGCATCACAAGCTGCAGGTCACACTAATCATAATAACGAAATTGTATCAATTATTGAAGAACTACGCGAAGTTAATATAATAGAATAATATAAAAATATATAAAGAATGTCTGTAGATAAATTCGGACATTATCTTAACGATACTAGTAGTATAATTTCAACAAAAAATGCTCCTAAATTGTTGGGGATCTTTATGGATACGGACAACAACATTGATGTTCAGAACAAAAGAATCAAAAATGTGGCGAAACCTTTGGAGGAAAACGATGTTATCAATAAATTGTTTTTGCAAACTCAAATTGAGAAAACGGAAAGCAAATTATTAACACACTTTATGGAAGATAATAATAAAATATATGCCGATCTACAAGCACAATTTGAAAACTTAGAACATAAATTAGCTTTGCAATTAGAAGAGAATAATAAAATTCAACAAAACTTTAACAAAACAAAATTACTTTATGAAAATGAATTTGAAAGGCTCAATGAGAAAATTTATAGATTTGAAAATTACATGTTTGCATCAATAACTGAAAGTGGGTCAAACAGACTACAACATAGTTCTTAAACTAAAGTGTAAAATGAGCTCAAAACGAAATTTGGTAAATGAACTTCATAAACAAGCACGAAAAGTTTTTCCCCGTAGAAGAGTTGTAATGAAAGGAATAGATGATCTTTGGCAAGCTGATTTGGTTGAAATGGGAAATTATTCTAAATACAACAAGAATTATAGATATTTGCTAACCGTAATTGATACTTTCTCAAAATTTGCATGGACTGTAGCGATAAAAACAAAAACTGGACCTGAAACAACACAAGCAATGACAGATATTTTTCAATTGGGACGAGTACCGAAAAATTTGCAAACTGACGATGGTAAAGAATTTTTCAATAAACATTTTGCGGAATTGATGCATAAATATAAAGTTAATCACTATTCAACGTATAGCAGAATGAAAGCATCAATAGTCGAACGATTCAATAGATCTTTAAAAGGAATGATGTGGAAAGAATTTAGCTTTAATGGTTCATATAATTGGATTGATATTTACAAAAAATTGATTAACACATACAATAGAAGAGTTCATCGTACCATCAAAATGCCGCCGATTAAGGTTAGTTCATCGAATGAGAAAAAACTATTAAATACGGTATACAGTCACTTAAAAATGTATAAAATGAGTAAATTTAACGTTGGAGATCATGTGCGAATTAGCAAATATAAACATACTTTTGAAAAAGGCTATACCCCCAATTGGACATCAGAAATTTTTACTATTAAATCAGTTCAAAATACATATCCTGCAACATTTATACTGGAAGATTATCTTGAAAATGTTATCAAAGGTGGATTTTATGCTGAAGAACTTTCAAAAACCAGATTTCCTAATACATATTTAGTTGAAAGGGTCATTAAAACTAGAGGAGATAAAGCATTTGTTAAATGGTTGGGATTTTCTAATCAACACAATAGTTGGATTAGCAAAGATGAAATATTGTAAACAATATATAATAGCATAATTATAAGATAATAATAATAAATAAATAAATACTTTTATTATAAACAATATATAATGGAATATTTTATTTATTTCACATCGGACAGTCGAAATGTCAATAACACTTACTCTGAGCTCTAACTCATCAGAGTTATCGGCTAATTATTTTCCACCCATTGAATTGAATGAGTCATATGAGTGTGCTCTAACAGATTTTCATTCATACAATAGTATACCGAATGTAGACATCTACAACAATATGTTTCATATCGGCGAACTTGTAATTGAAATACCAATTGGTTCTTATGAATTGAATGATATAGTTGATTATATAGAGGAACAATACAAACGCTACAGACCTGCAAACAAAATTCATATAGAAGCGAATAACAATACAATGCAAGTTAAAATTTACAGTTCGAAGGATCCAATATATTTCAATAAAGAAAATACAATTGGTAGTCTATTGGGATTTAATAATAAAATATTGTCTCCTAACGAAGATCATTATTCCGATCTTCCAGTTAATATTTTCAAGGTAAATCTAATGCGAATTGAAAGCAGTATCATTGTTAATACGTATATGAACAATTCCAAGGCACATACACTACATGAATTTCCAATTAATGTACCTCCAGGCTATAAAATAGATGAGATTCCGAGAAACCTCATCTATTTACCTGTTACCTCCAGAGAGATAAGTACACTAGCTCTAAGAGTGGTTGATCAGCACGACTCTTTAATTAATTTCCGAGGAGAGGAAATAACTATTCGAATACACTTGAGGCCTACTAAATAATGATAATATATAATACAAGTATCTCGAAAAATAACGCTGCAAACAATTCTAAAACTCTATTCGAACCTAAACGAAAATTAAAGAGATCATTGAAACATAAAACGCTAACAGCAGCAAATAAAAACTTTCACAAGTCTTTAAATTTAAAATTGAAAACAAAATGAGTTCAATAATAGACGTACTAGATAAACCGTTATCTGATGAAAATATAATAAAAAAAGACTACCACACATACATACCATATCTACAATCTTATAACAATAATGATGAAATTCGAATTTCAATACAAAATCAAGATTTATATGTGCTACCTAGTGAAAGCTATTTATATGTAGAAGGATTTGTTGTAGATGAGAAAAGTTCAAAAGCTTCACAAAACTTTAATTTGAAAAACAACTTTGTTGCATACCTCTTCGATGAAATTCGTTATGAACTTAATGGTATTGAAATCGATCACACACGATATTTGGGAGTCACGAGCACCATAAAAAATTTGGTTTCTCTATCACCTTCCGAAAGCATCGTGATGCAAAATGCTGGATGGAATAAAACTGATGATGTAAAGCTTGAAGCAAATGGATGTTTTAATTTCTATGTGCCACTTAAAATGCTTTTAGGATTCGCTGAAGACTACAATAAAATTCTATTAAATGCTAAACATGAATTGATACTCTTGCGTAATAAAAACGATGAAGATCTTGTGCACTCGAGCGTTCTAACTGAAAAAGCTAAACTTACGATTTCACTCATCTCATGGAGAATTCCACATGTACAATTATCTGATCTTTGCAAATTGAATATGATTAAAACTGTTAACAATGGTGTTCCCATACCGATGGCCTTTCGAAGTTGGGATTGTCATATTAATCCACAACTAAATTCGGGGACTAGTCACATCTGGAATGTTAAACTGGCTGCAAATAGAGAACGCCCTTGTTTTATCTTGATTGCATTTCAACAAGAAAATAAGTTTGTTCACTGTGACCTCACCAATTTAAAAGTACATTTAAACTCAGTGTCATATCCATATGATGATCTTAATATTAAATTTAAAAATGAGCGATATGCAATTCTATATGATATGTACACACGATTTCAACAAAGCTACTATATGAGAGAATCTCAACCAATTCTAACAGCTCAAGAGTTTAAGAATAACGCTCCGATTATTGTTGTAGATGTTAGCTATCAAAACGAATCATTCAATAGTGGATCAATTGATATAAAAATTGAATTTGAAACAGCTATAAATATTCCATCAAAAACTTCAGCATACTGCATACTTATTCATGATCGCATAATAGAATATTCACCCATAAAAGGAACAGTTCGCAAAGTTATATAAATAAATTAATATGAATGATAAGACAATTTTCATAGACTTGCAAGGCTTCAAAAACAATTCCAACGGGTTTATTGCAAAGGAAGTTGCGATTGCTTTCAACAAAGACGAATACATTAATTTTATTATAAAACCTCCATTTGATTTTAAATATTTATCACCTGAAAAGCAGAAGGAAGCGAAATGGTTGACCAGAAATCATCATCACTTACTCTGGAATGATGGGTCAATTTCTTTTGACAGCGTAATTAAATTTTTAAAAGCTAATGTCAATGGTGCAACAATATATGTCAAGGGTGAAGAGAAAAGGCAATGGCTGGAAAAAATTATGAATAAAAGAATTTTCAATATTGAAGATGTTGGTTGTATCAACTTGAAAGAAATGGGCATGAAGTATCCAGATCTATTTTACTGTAGTTGTCACTATTATGGTGCTTGCGCTTTAAGAAATGTAATCTTACTTGTAAAAGAATCTTTAAAATAAAAGAAATCAAATCAAATCATATAGTCTTTTTATTTATTTAAAATATTTACAATACATTATACATATAAAATATTTTGACTTATCATTAAAGATTTATACAATTTCACTTACATACGAGTATTTCATAAATATTTTACAAATTTCTATAACTAATTAAATTCTATATCACAAATAAAGTAAATAAATAAATATATGATTAATGTTTGCAAATTCAAGGAAATTTGTGATTTAGGTTATCGCTCACTATAATCATACTGATAATTTTCAAGATACTACTACACAACTTCCATTGAGTTACCATCTCGATCTTTATAATGACCCCACGCTCTGGTATTTACCAGATCGTCCATACCTTTTCTTTTGTCATCAGTATGGTTAAGGACTAATTTATAGAGCTTTTGTGTATACAGTTGATGAATTTTTGATCGGAATAAAAACATCTCATCTGATACAACTTTCTGCTCAAATAAACAGCTCTTATAATCATTTAATGTGATTTTGTTAAGAGCAGACCTTTTTACGCCTTTCGATTTTTTCACTTCTTTTGAATTGAGAGCCGAAAAAGAATACATTTTGGATCTTAAGCCCACAAACTCTACCATTATGTTACCCTTATTTTCATCCTTCATCATTCCCAAAACTTTTTTGTTTAGCAGTGGCAACTTGAATACATTATTCGTTGCATATTCTGATGTATCAAAGTTTAAAGAAATATCGTTACGAATATCTTCATAAAAATCATCAGTTTGAATTGTATAGATAAATGAATCGGTATCCATATAGTTAAGTGAAAGTTTCTCACCAAACTTTGGTTTCATGTATCTATAATGGAAATCGTACATCTTCCATTTCGACAATTCTAAAACTGCGAAACCAATATAGATAGGTTTATCATAATATGGTTCCATTTCTTTTAGCTGAACTGCATACATACTATCACAGAATTTTTGTAAACTCAAAAAATTAGGTTTAGAGATTAATGCTCTTAAACCCAAATGATTTCCTTTTGTAGTTTCCCAATCTGTAGCAATACGTATATCCTTACGTTTGTCTACACTTTCCATGGTTTTTCCATAAACTGCATTATTAAGAAGCTTAAAGAAGTCCTTTTCAAAAGCATTTTTCGCATTTGTACGATGATAGGTATTTATATCAATGTATTTTTTCAACCATGGAGACTGCTTAAATTTCAGTACCCTATGTATTTTTTTCAATACAAGTCCATTTGATATACATTGATTTAGAACGCTGTAGTGAATAACATAATTTTGTTTAAATGTAAAATCTGCTATTAACTTCCCACACCCATTCTGCGAAATTTTTTTATTTTGGGGACAAAAGGGAAGATCATTATGTTCATCATGAAGGGAATCTGGATATTGAATGTCTACTTCTAAAAAATAGCCAGTTTCAGAAGAGTTTGAGATTTCTTCAACATTGAAAACATCAATTTCTTCTTTACTTAGCCACTCAAAGCCACCATAAGGCAAGTATTCCGACATTGCCCAACCATATAAATTATTGGCGTCTAAGTACATTAAATACTCTGATGTCTTATTTTTATCAAAGTCATGCATATATTTATTGTTCGCCTTTGAATATTTCTTGGAACACTGAACTAGTCCGCCCCTAATACCACTTTGGACAAAAGAATGTATGTTAGAGTCTGTAATCAACTCCAAAGTTATTTCTGTAGTCTTCAACATTGCATCCCAAGATAGTCCTGGTGCAGTATAATAATGGGCTGGATCTAAATCATAAATACTTTTACATATTTTTCGAAAATTTTCAAAAACATCTGTAAGAAGCAGAACATCTGTTTTCAGATAGAGTTCAGTATAATCGCGTAGTGTTCTACAATTGAACTCATCCCATACTTTCTGCGCATGTTCATATTCAATAATATCACATTCCGAATCACTTAAAATATTAAAAAAATGTTCTCTTCTTGGGAGTTCTACTTCATCAAACTTTGATATAGAATCTATGTACGAGTTAGGAAATACTCCCTTTCTTCTAATCAAATCAAAGTGACTATCAATATGAAACATTTGTCGAACCGTATGAAAATCAGAAATATCAAGATTTTTCGCCAAACTATCTAAACTAGAAGCCATAAATCTAAAAGAATCTAAAAAACGTATTTCAACTCCAGAATTCTTTTTCATCGGAATATAAACTGATATAGAAATATAGCGCTCTTTATTTTGTGGGATGACTTTTATGACAGCATTTTTAATAGCAGAAAGTTCTTTAAAAAATAAATGTGCATCGTATGCAGATAGATTATGGAAGATGACGGGTATGAATTTGGGTATTTTGTACATTAAATTGCACTCACTGTGAGCTGCACCACGATAATTACCAGTAAGAGGGCAGTGATCTCTAACCTTATCATTCTTCAAACTTTTCTTACAAATATGACAATTTTGTTCATTATTAAAGGAATTTAATTCTTCAGCAGATATATTCATTAATTTTTCTTTACTTAGATGTTTTTCATAAATATAAAGACTGTCGTCAACTATTTTTCTAACGAATACTTCTGCTGAATCTTCTCCAAAGTATTGTCTATATAAATTATTTTCTTCCTTAAAACTACACTTTACAAAATAACTAAATGCACATGGAGAATGCTTTTGAATATTTACAGTATTCGTACCTGCACTTTCATAAATTTTTTCCAAAATTGACTCGAAGTCAGCATAAATAACAAAAGGCACGTCCATTTGCTTATTATAATTTGCAAATTTTTTAAAAGCATCTTCATCAGCCGGCATTTTTGCAACTTTTCTCCCACAGCACTTTTTATGTTGTTGAAGTGTGATTTCATCATGGGTATAAAATAAGCAAGTCTTGCAAATAAAAATTTTTCCGTGATGCGTTGTTATGCTGGATCGAATAAGCCTTAAAAGATAGTAATTTTAAATTATTTATTATTATATAAATATTTAATAAATGTAAATATATATATAACTTACTTTGAGATGTTTTTGATAAGAACATAGTGAAAATTGTCTTCTGAGTGAAGCAAGAGCAAATTAATGTGAATTGCTTTTTCTTCTTTTGTGATGTAGTAAGGTCCAATTAGTGATGCTCCATTATGACCAAACACATTCACACTCATACTATTTTGTTTTTCAAAAACTTTTAACTGCTTCAGAGGGAGTGGAAACTGCAGCCCTTCAAAGTTTAATACTCTACCACCAACAAAAATTTTATCATTTCTAATATTTTCTATATTGTAGTTATTACAATTTCTCATTTGTCTTGGTTTTAGAGTAGAATCACCATACAAAGCTGCAATTAAACACCATTTGAAACAATATATATCATTGTTCTCAATGTTTACACATCCACCATTTCTGGCTATGGTTTTCGGTAGTGGAATGAATCGTGAACCTCTTATTATTGATGCTTTGTTTACATTTAAATCTACATACTTTATACTAATAAGAGTCCAACCGCTGTCTCTTTCCTGGAATTCATCCATTTTTACACTTATTTCCTCTGAATGTTTCTTATAGAATTCATCAACATCATCAGCAATGGTGAGCAAGGTCATTTTTGATATATGTACCATAGGAGTTACACACATTTCATCATTGACCAATTTCATGTAGTCGCAAGTTAGTTCCATATTAAATTTTAGTGTAGTATGTTTCTGACTGCACTCTTTTAATTGGTTGATTATACATCGCATTGCATTTTTTAAAAACTCACCAGGAAAGAGGATGCCTTCACTTTTGTTGTGAAAGCGATACGATTCAATCCTTCCACTAAAATGGCTATACCTCCTAGTCAGATCATCATTAATACTGACTTCAGGGAAACAATTTCTTTTATGTTTATGTGTTCTAAGATGGGTATCCCTTGATGAGGATGGTATCATTTCATTGCAAGCCTGACAATGGTTTAATAAATTTCCTATCGAGGTATGCGCCAATGCATCACCATTAGAGTGTACCATACTCGACATGTGTGTTTTCATATGCGCATTCACACTTGTTTTACACAAAAATAATTTTCCACAAATAGTGCAATGCAGTTTCTTATGTACATTTAGCATGTTTTTGCTAAAAGAAACATTGCATATATTGCATGTGTCATATTGTTCTTCGACACCATGCTCAGTCATATGTCCTTTGAGCTGATATTGCGTTTCAAAATATTTTTTGCATATCGAGCAATGAAGTTTCTGATGCACTCTCAAGATATTTAAATTAATGAAGGTGGTATCACAAATTGAACACTTTACTGAATACATTTTTTATTTATTATATTTTTATTATTATTATTATTTCTATTATTATATTTATTTTTATTTTCACTTTAGTAAAATTATAATAATATATATGTAAGTATAATAACTTTCAAACAAATTTTGTATTTATTCACAAACTCTACAGAACTTAAATGTAGGAAATGTATCTGATAGAACTGTCACGGTATACTGTTAAAACTTGGACTATAGTCTTACTTTAAGTGAACACCAAAAAAGCAAAATTTATCTTTGTGGTATTTCAATGAAAGATACAAAAATTAAAAGTGCTTAAGTAAGCTTAATTTTGAACTATATACAACTACAAGTAACGGTCATATAGCAGAAAACAAAGAAAAAAAAAAAAAAAAATTAAGAATAATAAATAAACAAAATTTCTACTAACAGCATATGGGGAATAGCTATTGCGATTCTGTATACATACATATATTTAAATATGTCAAAAAGAGATAGGTAGATACAGCTGACGATGAGCTGAGGAGCAGCAGCCGGCTATCACTTGAGAAATACATATGCGAGAGGGGGATAGATAGATACAGCTAACAAACAGAGGAGTGTCAGGCAGACATCAGATATGAAATAAGTGGTATGTGGGTTGAAAAGCATTTTGTTATTCATTCAGTGTATTACTTTTAAAGCAGCAGTTTCATCTATAAGAAAAAAAAAAAAAAAGAGTAGAATGTCCACATCGACCGTTGAAATCCTCGAGGTAGTAGAGTTGCCGAAAATTGATATACCTATCCTTATGGCTCTCTACGACGACTCCTCTGACGACAAAATGTTGGACGAAGCAGCGGCCGTTTGCGAGATGTACCATGATGGGCAAGACGAGATGCTCAATAGAGTGGTGGCTGAATGGGAATTTCGGTTTCAACAGAACCAAATAATAGCCGAAATAAAAGCCTTTAAAGAAGGATGGAACAATTTGGTCATGAATGAGCATAAGGACGCCATCATCTATTTCCTGCACATGGTTGAGGAAAATGAAGATTTCGGGGTGGAAGAAGAAGAAGGTAAGGAGCACTTCTCTTGCTGTCCCTGGTACCACCCAGATTGCCTTGAGGGGCCGGACACCTGTCGGTGTACCATATATTATTTAAGAAAAATGAATACAATAAATTTAATTAAATTGTATTCATCTATTTATAATAATTAATAAAATGTAATTATACATATATATATAGTGAAAAAAGATCTTTTGATTTAAAATTGTATAACAAAAATAAATTGAGGAAGGAAAATAAGAAATAAATAAATAAATTTTTCAAATTGCAAATGAATGAATTAATTTGTTTAGCAAGGAAAAGCATTCAGACTGATTTTAAAAATATCATTGATAATTGCAATAAGTCTGACCGAAGTGTAGGAAAACAAAAAAGAATTACTACAGCTACTCTAAGATATCTTTGAACAAAATCAGTAAAAATAACAGAATGAATTTTTTTGAAAAATATTGATGAGCAAACAAAACATTAAGAGCATGCACAATCATGTTATAAAAGCATAATTACAGAAAATCAGTAAAAATAACAGAATGAATTTTTTGAAAAATATTGATGAGCAAACAAAACATTAAGAGCATGCACAATCATGTTATAAAAGCATAATTACAGAAAATCAGTAAAAATAACAGAATGAATTTTTTGAAAAATATTGATGAGCAAACAAAACATTAAGAGCATGCACAATCATGTTATAAAAATATTGTTGAGCAAGCTAAAGCTGAAAAGCATGCACAATCATGTTTTAAAAGTTTTTGAATAGGCATAACTGAATAAAAAAAAAAAAAAAAAAAACAAGAGATTGTGGGAAATTAAAGGGTGTGAAATTGTATATTTAACAAGCAGATCAACATTTAAAATCAGCACATCAAAACGAACCTAATATTAACAGTTTTTTCTTCAGAAAACAAGATAAACTGACCTTCCTTAATATTTTATAGAAAAAAAGAACAGAGTTAAACTTAGAGCAAGTATATGTTTATATTTAGACACAAGTATGTGAGTATGTAAACATCCAAAATAAAGATTATTATTATCGAACCACATAAAGTAGAAAAACCAAACATAACATACACTCATATACGCCACACACCAAGGAAACATATTATGCATGGAAACAACCAAAAATTTAAAAATTGAAGCAGCAAAACAAAATCAGTAAGAATGAATATTACATACGCATATACAAACAAAAAACGAATTTAAACATAAATACGGTTAGCAGCTTTTAATAATTCTATCTGCGCGTATCTCCACTGCCAGATATAGCGGCTGAGTAAATCGATAAGATAGCAACAGGTAATGGGAGCAGCAAACCAAAGCATCATAAAACTACATACGGTAAGCTGCAGTTAATATATCTCTCTGTCCATATCTTCGCTGCCAGATATATCGGCAGAGCCTATCGATAAGATAAGAACAGAGAGTTGAAGCAGCATACCAAAACCAACAAATCGAATACAATACAATTTAAGACGAAAAATTAAACATGCGCACACACACACACACACACACACACACAAACCATAACAGCATTTATTCCTCAAAAACAAAATTTGCGTACAAATTAACAAAATCGAATATATACCCCTTCCATCCCAAGCCATCTAAATAAACTGCAACCATCAAGAAACTATTTAAAGAAAGAAAAAAAACTTTGTCACCAAAAAAATATCCAACAATACAAAAAATATGCAAACCACAGCATTTATGAATCGAAAAAATTTGTGTACATTAAAAAAAAAATTAAATCCAATAGAACCACGCAACAAAACAATAAGACGAAAAATTACACACAAACCATAACAAATTATGGGCTTTCATCCCAACTGTAGCAATCAAGTACGTATGTATTTACGCACAAGCACAAAATACAAAAATGAAAAATAAGACGAAAAATTACACACAAACCATAGCAAATTATGCGCTTTCACATGTGTGGATGAGTGTTTGTACGAAGGAGGGCTCTGCCTCTGCCAGTAATTCCGCCTCTGCCTCTGCCACTAATTCTGTCTCTGCCTCTGCCACTAATTCTGCCTCTGCCTCTGCCAGACCTCTGCCCGGTCCGCAGTCGCAGATGTTTTGCTTTCCCATTCCCATTCTACTGTTCGTATATAAAACTTTTTACAATCAGTTCTAAATTCAGTTAGTTTGTGTGTTGAAGTATTCATACTTAAAAAGTTTACAATGACTTTACCGCCTCGATATATTTTGTTTACCGGTATGTGATTATCATCATTCTTAAAATTAAAATCTTGCCACACAGTGCTTGTTTTGATTGTCAAAGATATTCGATAATATGAAATATAGAGTTCTGTGGAATAGCTCCCAGGTGAAATAAGTCCCAGTGTAATAACTCCCAATGAAATAAATCCCAAAATAAATGAAGCCAGTACTACACTAAAGAAATGAAGTAAATCCCCAAAAAAATTAAATAGTGCCTAAACTGAAAATGAAAAAAAACCATTTTTTGGTAGTTATATCGTTATGAAACCATATCATAATAATAACTCTAACTCAATGGTAAGCGACTTTTTCTGAACTGCTTCAACTAAGGAGTTCTCATTCTACATCGATGTGCAAACTTTCAGATGCCACATATTGCAGCGTGCCTTTTTATTGTGGAAACACCCACTCGCACCGAAACTGCATTTTTACAGTGGTATAAAAATTTACCCTTATTACTTCTTGTTATAAAATTAAAAGTTTTTTCCAAAGGAGAAGAATATATTTACTTCCTATATCCAACTTCCTATATCTGTTTTTTTCATTAGAAGAATCAAAACTAAATCCCATAAGAGCAATCACAGCATTATAATAATATAATATTATACGGACATACATACATATGTATATAGACATAATACTTGCGGAAAACTTATTTTATCCTTAGAATTTAACTACAATCAGTGTAATTTGCAAAGTTGTATAAAAATTTACTTTTTATGATTTTGTTTTATGAGAATCATGTGTAGTAGAGTTGGGTTCATGAGCTCTTTGAAGTGAGCGCTCTTCTCAGTTCAGCTCTTTTTGGGGAGCTGGTTCGTTTAGTTCGTTCAGTAGCTCAGTAGTATTAGTTGCCTTTTAGCTCAGTTGATTTTGATGCTCAATTGAATTTGCTGCTCAGTTGATTTTGTTTCTGAACTGATTTTTTAGCTCATTTGATTCAATCAAATACAGCACCAAGGCAGCTTTAATAAGTAGTAGAAAGAGAAAATATGTTTTTGGTGCTGAAATTTGTTATTTTAGGGAAGTTTGTGAAATGTTTTACATAGGCTAATATAAATATATAAAAAATTTTAATAAAATTTAGATTTATTCAAGTATCGAAACTTAAATCAAATAAATACAAACTACAAGACAGAAATTTATTTAAGAAAAAATTGTGTTTGCAATAAATCGCTAATGACGTGAAATATTCGCATCTGAAAAAACTTGGCAAGCGCTCTTCACTGAACTAGAATCATCAAAAAAAGTGAGCGCTCACTTCGCTCCGTTTACTGAATCTGAATGAATTGAGCTAGCTCAGAGCTGAACGACACAAGTCTAATGTGTAGACACATTATGAAAAAAAACACTTTGAATCTAACACATGAAAATCAAAACTTTTCAAAATTACCGTACAAATATAGAAATTACCTGCCTACCTTTCGGAGCTCTAAACTGCCCTACAAGGCGCTAATTACCGTACGGTTGCCATCACTGGTTCCACTGAAAGAGAGAGTGAACGAGAAAGACGCAGAGCTCAAATTATATTTACATAAAAGGGCTTTGTATAAAAAAAGCACCAAATATTAACTACGGAGCTAAAGGAGCTCATTGACATAAGTGGCTCACTTAGTTCACCTACTGAATCGTTCATTCGAACTATGTCGTTTACGAACTACACAACTTTACCATAACCTGTTGCCAACACTATCAAAATAATGATAATTTCCTTTAGAAATTTTAACATAAATTCACTGCCACATGCTCCTTCTATGCAAGAGTTATTCGAAATTCTTTTGTATAAACTGTCATATTTTCCAGTTTAAACTGATGGGTAGAACTGCCCTGGTTGTGCAGATTTTTCTGTGCTACAGCACTAATTGACGACTAAAACGTCGGCAAAGTAAAGCAAGAAATAAAATGGTTCTCCTTAACTTAAAAATAATGTGCCAAATTAACACCAGAGACTCCGCAACTGTGCTTTATAATTAACACGTACCTGCAGGATTGTGCAAGAATTAAGCTCTACCTTCCTACCACTTTTACCACCTGTCCAATCTCTCTCGAAAAACAACTGCTTCTATATACTAGCTTTGCTATGACGGGTTCATCCTGGAGCACTGACCGTGTCTGCGAGCTTTTTAGGTTTAGAGGGCCTAATATCCCTAAAATATTAGACTTTTGAGTTTTAGTTTTGTTTTCGCTTCTCCTTTAATAATGTATTCGTCTTAAACTTTAAAACTCTTTCTGATATGAGTTTGCAAAACGGCTAATGTTTCTAAATATTCTTTTAATAATTTTTTCTACGGCAAATTTTTTCTCTACTTTTTTGCTCATCACGTGCTCAGCAGATGTCCCCTACGTCTGCAATACATGCAGCGGAACTAGTTTCAAAGAGATAGTATAGGGAAAAGAAGGATAGATAGCGATTAATTCTTACACAACTCTACATTTGCGTCTTATTTAGATTTTGTAAAGCAGAATTTCTGCGTCTATGGTGTTATATTACCGTGTTAGCTTTTACGCTGAAGGGGAGCCTTTTTATTTATTATTTTATACTGCGTTAGCTTATGCGTTAGCGTAAAGTAACCTCTCTCGCCTTTTGGGTAAGGTGTGAAGATTTTTGATCTACACCATATTGAATACTTCCTCTTCGCAGTTGGCAAACTAGCCACTCTTCATCGCCATTACGATCTACAATTGAACTAATAAGTCTTATCGAGAATTATCCCATATTAACACGCCTAGCAAACGATCATTTCGTAACACTCTGCTATGTCTAAGTATTATCCCTGCCAACAAAGTAGTATTCGACTACAAATAAAATTGAGATATAACTCACTTTTAAGATCGAACTCTAAGCAAGGTACAATGTAGTGCAGAATTGACCAAAATCACAAAGTGTATATTTTGCGCAGTACTGGAACTAGAGGAAAGAGATAGTAGGAGAAATGACTTATCATACAACCGTTACTGTTTAGTGACTCGTAACTACGCCTTCGCTAATGAAACCTTCCGACTACAACTGACAAAAAGACACGCAATGCACATCAGAAAAAATGCGAGATGTTTTTATGAGTCTAAAACTGGGGTTAACCCAGGAAAACTTTTCGTTTTATAGTCAACGTGCAGACTACCGCGACCATCGCCATCGAAATTTGGTATTGGTGTTTTAGTTTTGCTTATTCTAGATTCGTACTTTCAGCAGATTTTGCAGCCTTCTAAAAATTAAGAAGCCTTGACGGTCGGAAGATTGGCGACGTATTTAGAATTTTTGCTCTACGCTTGTACCTCTGATATAGATTGATGGAGTTGTCTGAACGGTACAACAATTAAGGGATGTTACAACCTGTTCGGGGGAATGTCAAATATTTGATATTCAATTTTATGCATTGTTTTCCTTTTTTTCCCATTCATCAATTGTTTAATTTACTTCACATGTTTCCATCAATATATTTTCACCCTTTTAAGGAATCGTTTATTTAAAAACATTGCCGAAAGACAGTACAACGGCTTCGATTCTATTAATTAACTTTTCGAGTTATTCGAATTTTAACGAAACTACTGTTATTTGAATTATCAAAATTTAAATTTTACGATTTATCCTTCTTCTGGGTAGTTATTAATAAGTTAATTATAGCAAACTTTTGCGTAACTAGCTTGAATTTACTTGAAAATTAATACAGAATGGGACAATTGAGTCAGTTATCTCCATAAAAAATAATCAAATTTTCAACCAGTGTTGTAAAAAAGTAAACTTAAAATTAATTGCATCTCTGAATTGTCGGCACTCACTCTCACTACGTATGTTTTTATATGTTGAACTATAGCCACCGAAAACCAAACTTTACAAGGGAATCTGATATTTTGTGAAATGAGACGACAAATAGAGAATTTAAATTTTTTTGCGGTTATTATTTATCGATATACTATATCCGCATACCTTTGACAAAATCACTTAAATAGACTTTCTCCGGATTTTTTTTTTCTTGGACCGGCACTCAGGGATAACCCCTACACATGCGATGCATTGTGCTGGACCTTTATCTTTTATCTTTAAGTAAATTTTCAAGGCGCGTCTTTTGGTATATTCGGTATGTTTTTACGATATATATGTACTTAGAAATACCAGATATGATAGAGCATCGTTGTAATGCCACCTACATATACTCGTATTTATTTCATCATCGAATGTGTGTGAAGTAAACAAATTTTATATATAGTGCCTTATTGCGAAACTCAGTTAGTTGAAATTTTTCTACTTTAAATATGCTAATGTTCGATTACATACAGGCAGTCAAAATTACATGTGATAGTCACTAAGAACGAAACTAAAAAAACCAAGACAAAAAATACTGACAAACACTAGCGGAACGGAACAACAAGCTGTTGTTGTCATCTTCAGTGTTCTTCGACGTTTGGTTATTATTTTACTGCAGCAAAATTTTTCTTTGCCCAAATACTGACGAAGGACAGCGTTGTGATATACATTAGCACAGACACAAAGGCACACCAGTTTCGGCTGGAGGGATATTTAACGTACGATCTTCCCGCTATAACGCTACCTATCTATGTAACTACTCAACTAACAGAACTGAAACCTCTGAAGAAAAAGGAAGTAAATATGTATGTATTTCTCTCAGTGCTGTGACAACTTTAAATCAATCTTTAAATTCCAGGCACAAACTTAAACTTGCCACTCTTATATTAATGCATCTAGATATGTATATCCTGACTTGTAAATGTGTGTATAGTGTTATACTGCAAAAATCTCTTTTTGTATTGTGTTGTGCTTTTATAATTTTTGTTGTTTTCGTTTTAGTTTTTAAGTCTCGTTATTGCAGTAATTTGTGCACTCAATGGAAAATTGTTAATTAGATTCCTTTTGGCGTGTGATGACTTTGTGTCGTATTTTATCTGGGGAATTTGCTTCTTCTACTCTCACTATCTCCCTCTTTTCGTATCTCTCTCTCACTCTCGCAGTGCCCCAATCAGGTACAAACACATATAAACGGTACCTACATTATGGACAGGGCTACCATATAAAATTCTGCAAAAATCGTCAAAAGCCTTTTTAATCGGACACTGGAAAATGCACACAATGTATGTATGTAATTTGCACGGAGATCAACACATACACAAAATTTTTTTTATTTGGAGCCACATTCATATCTTCACATTTCGCTCTTTTGCAACAATACGAGTATGAACTACAAATTGAAAAGTTTTTAGTTGAAATAAAAAACTTCTTAATTTGACATTTAAGGAATGGGAAAGTATAAATTTAAATAATCAATTTAATTCATAAAACACATTGACAGCACTGCAATAAATTTTACATTGGGTAGATATGAATATGTACGAGGTTTGTTCAAAGGAAAAGTTGAATTTTGTTTTCTTCGATTACAATGGCGTGGTGCATCATGAGTTCTTGCCAACAGGTCAACCACTTTATTTACCACATTTGGCTCCCTGCAACTTTTTCCTATTCCCAAAACTGAAGGAATTGAACAATTGATGACGTAAAGTCAAAATCGAAGAACGAGCTGATGGCCAACCGAAAATCGCATTTCAGAAGTACTTCGAGGATTGGAAGAAGCGCTACTAAATTCGATCCCTAAAAACGGCAAAAGTTGAGTTGAAACACAATTGTTTTACAAGTGCGATGTAAGATAAAATATGTAAACACAATATATTTGTAATGTGCTTATAAACTTTAGAGAAAAGTTTTTGACCAAGATAACCAAGTCGTACTAGCTGCTTACACGCAATGCTAAAATAATTAACACACCACAAGGAAAAGCTCCCAAAATGTAGGTAAATTACTCCTACACTTAATTGATTTTACAAAGTTATATTTAAACGTTTACAAAATGTTTATTTTCTTCGGTGTCACCTACATGTCATGCAGAAATTTGCCATATTGAGATTAATTTAAAAAAAAATTATTTCTAGGAAAAAAATCGTCAAATCGTATTTCGCTATCAAAATTAGCTGAAATGCCGACAAATCACCAAATATGGTAGCCGTGATTCAGTTTGTTTTTTTTTTTATCTGTTAACAGTAGAAATCATGGTAAAATACCTGGTTTATATAAAATTGTACGTTGGTTTCTTTGTTCAGAGGAGCTTTACAAAAACTGTCTGTTAGTTGTTTTATATTTTACTTGTACTGCTGATTTTATTAGAGTAGCTGGTAAATGTACGAATAGTGGCTTAATTGAAACAGAAAACAACAATTTAAAAAAAGTTGGTACTATAAAAGAATTACGTTTTAAGTATTTAATTAGTGAGACGTTAAATTGATTGAAAAGCTTTTGTTGAAGAAAATTTTTAAAATAGTTTTTAGTGGAGTAGTGAGTGTTACCTGAATGGTTCCACTTGGTCTGCAATTGCGGAAAATTCCATGTTGAACTTTAACGCACTAATGAATTACATTTGTTCTAAATTTGTATTTTGTATTCAAACGGAAAATATTAATTGGGTGTACAATAGAAACAAGCAATTGCTCATGAACTGCAGCATTTTCGCGTAACAAAATTGTCGCTAATAGAATCATTAAACGTTGCACTGCCACTTCAGTATGGTTTAAATGACCACTTTCTTTGGGCAAAATTCATTACCGATTCTTATGAAGCTTTATAGAAACATTCGCTACTTGTGACAGTGTGGTACTGATCTGTTACGCTAGTCGGTAGGTTTCCGGCTTCTCTATCCGATGAAATAAGAAATAATATCAAGTGCATAAGTTCGGTAAAGGGTCGTGTTGAAGAAGTATTGAGGAATTCTTGAGATCGGCTACTTCTAACTGCTATTAGTACGAGTGTAAGATATATTCGGAAATTATGAAGTACTGCTTTCAATTTCTAAGCTTTTCAATTACAAATACGAGAACAAGAATCGGTAAGACTATCGGACGATAATTGTAGTGGGCTCTTGCAATTATGTTTAAAGAAACTTGGTACGAAAAGCTGAGCGTAGGGAAGAATGTTATATCTGTTGCCTACAAAGAAAAGGTCTAAAAGAGTCTTGTTTGTGGATGTAAAATGTGTTAGAATGGTGGTCTTAGGCGATAGAAGGTCAGTAGAAGAAAATTCGTATAAAAACGTGTTATGTTCTAGAAGATTCGAATTGAAATCGTTATTATCACATCACTATAATTGACACTCTCTATCTCCAAAGTCAGCAGAAACCGGCTGATATTAATGTTTTTATTCGGTCTGTAAACGCTACATACTAACATACTTCCGCCCTCACTACTAACATTAAAATTTAAAAGATCAGTATTTTTTTTATCTTGGACCAGTACTCAAGGGGTAACCCCTATCAAGTACCTCTTGGCGTGTAGCATTCACAAAAGTGGATCTATTACCACCATTCACAACAGTCATATTATTGAGGAGTAAAAATTCTAATAGTGACTTTCGTCTATTGTTGGTATCCGTACTTCCTCATGCAGTCTTGTGGGAGTTAACGTCGCACCCCAACATGAGAGTCAGATTGTGTTTTCGGCAGTACTATACCAGGGCACTGATATACTCCATTAAGACTTCCCTCTTGCTCCCACAAAGTTCCGCTTCGACCAGTATAGTCGCCGTATCGCCAACCAAAAATTCAGCGAATGACGGAAATTTTATATTGGTATCTATGATTACCGCAGTCTGGTCGGACTGCATTTTTGCCATAACTTACCTGTGTGTTTTGGTCATTGAGACCTTGTAGTCGAACTATGACCATTCAGGGCTCTTGGATAAGGCCTACGCTGATTCTCCTGGAAAGTATAGTCCTAAGCTCCGCTGTAATTTCCTTTGCATTGGGGCATCTCATTCGAGGTTCACTGGGAGGACTTTTCTTCTCCTCAGACAGTGCAACTGCCTCTATTTGGTCAATCAGATTCACTGTTGTGATAGTGACTTGGCCAAATCGGAATTTTTTCTTCCCTCTACACACTCACAGACTGGCTTCTGATTTCTGATCCACTGTGCATTCCAGTAGACTATAGTAATCTTTTTTTCTCATTAATAGGGTTTATTAAATACGTGTAATGAAACAAAAAAACTTTAAGGTCTGCCTGCTGATACCTCCGTTATTTAAACTCGTTTTATTTTATCTTATTCACACATACATGACAAAACAAAAAACACTAAAGTACTCTAGCTGAGACTCCTAATGCCCAACTGTAATGAGCATAAGCTAGCATAAGGTAATGTCAGAACCGAAGGAAAAGCCGGTCAAATGCTTATGCTACATTTATACCTACTACTATCTACTACCTACGACTTTTCGTGCAAATCGTGTAAACGGTATAGATTTCGAAATATATTATAAATCAAATCTACAAGATTTCAGTGCAGTATAAATGTAATATTAAGAAAACTTATCGAACGCTTTTTTTATTATGCGTACTCATAAACGGAAGTACTAAAAAGTGCAACGATGAACATTATTGAACTGTAAAAAAGTTGACAAAAATTTAAAACATTATAGGAAGGTAAACTTATTAAAATTAAAATATATAACTTGTTTACAATTGCATATGTTATTTGAGTGCCTGTCATGTGTCTAGAATTAGCCCATTTAAAAAAGTTTAAAAAATTGTAATTAACTGTATCACCTTCTCCTTCCACTGCAGTTTTCAAGAGTTTTATTCGCACAATACATACACATCTTATTCTGTACGGAATGCTTAAGCAATGACTGCTGACGAAACTTGACGAAAAGTTTTGTGAAGTAGAAAGTGAAAAAACGTTGACACAGAGCTGTCGTTTTTGTTTAGATATACCACTTCGCCCTTAGGCATAAACTACAACGTACAATGATTTTGTTTAGGTTGATATGTAAATAAAGCTGAAATCGCCACGTTAAAAAGGGACAGAATTACAATCCAATTAAAAATTACCACTTACTCATCAGCATAACTCCTTGGTACCACCAATTAAAAAATAATTAATTTAAAAATTTTAATATCAATAACAAATAAACTTAAGAACTTTCTTATTGCCACCCAGCTCAACCACATTATTAGCGTATTTTATGAAAATTCAAAAGGAAAATTGCATTACCATTTGGCATTTTTATTTGTGCACAAAAAAAAATAAACAAACAACTGTAGACAGAATTATGAATTAAGCACAGACAATAGAAGATCTTTCAAAGGGAAACCATAGACGTTGCTGGCACAACTAAGCCATCCAAACAATTAAGGAGAGCGACAAAAAAAATAATTTCAACACGATGAATTAGTCATTTTATGGCAGTGATGCATGCATACTAATGTGTTGACTTACACACACTGAAAGACGTCGTATTGAAAGCCACCCAGGCATCCAGTTAATGGAAGAAATATAATTTTGGAGCAGCATTTTGTGGTTGCAGCAAACTGAGCTCGGCTAGTGAAAGTATATTTGAGTTTACGATGTTGCAAACATAAAACAACATGGCGTACTAATGTGGTTGGGTTATTTTTGTACTTTTGCGTCTTTCTTTTTCCATTTTGCCTGAAATGAAATAAACAAAACAAAAAGAATTGAAAAGAGTTTACACAAACTGAAGGAAATGACGAACATTTTTCATGCACTTTTGAGCAAATTAGATTTTATACTAATTAAATTTTCACTAACACTAAAGCAATGATATGTGTATGGGTATGTGTGTATGTGTGGGTACGACTATATGAGTTAAAAAAATGCTGAGTAGCAACGTTAACTTTTACCTAACCAACCAACCATGTATTCTCCTTAATTCCTTCAACCAACCATGTTGTTATGTGAAATGCTGTTTGTGTGCATTGAAATACTTCAAAAGAGTTCCTACCAGAGAGTGTATGCAGTAGATAAAAATCCCATAATTTAATACAATAAATATCTGAACAGTTAATAATTCTATAATCTGCTACTGACTTTTGTTTTGTATTTCATGCTTGGAATTACATCATCCATATACTTAAATGTCAAAAATTCGTTTTACATTTCTACTGATATCCGTAGTAGCAAACCTACCTAGTAGCTACCAAAAATTTTAAACATTTCAGCCGCCAATTGTCATCCGTCAACGGTGCATACTATGCGCGATAATTTAATTTAGCGTTAGTGATGAGCTGACAGCTCAGATGAATTATACAGAGCGTTTCATTGCCCGCTGGGCATATTTCACAAATTTTTTATTTTTTTAACTTGAACCAGCACTCAGGAAATGACCCCTGCACATGCGATGCATTGTGCTGGAACTATAGGAAAGGGCTAGTAGGAGAAATGATAGGAGGTGAAGCTTCAGTGTCTTAAAACACTGCCTTTGCACGTTATTTCTTTTTATAGCAGTGTTGTAGCGTCTCTGACGAGAAGGAGACGTATTAAATTTTGAAGCTTCTTTTTTAGTAGCTATTTTTAGGAATTATTTTACTTCGCCGATGGTAAACAATACCGACGAAGGAAGGCGTTCTGATGGGCTCTGGATTGCATACAGCTGAAGCCGTTACTGTTCAGTAGCCAGTGACTATGCCTTCGACACTGAAACGTTCCGACAACAGCTTATACAAAAGCACAGAAATGCACAACAGAAAAATGCGAAATGTTTTTTTTTATGGGGTTGTAGCCAGGAAAAATTTTTCGTTTTGTAGTCTTTGCCGCTTCGGCCCGGTCTAACGTCCCCTGCCCTTGCAGTAGCTGAGGGATTCGACGCGTCGAATGCAGCGAGATGAGCCCATTTTAAAGAAGATTTCTCCTCCTCGGACGGTTTACTGCCGAGCTGCTCAACGTGACGACCCTCAGAGGGCGGACTAGGGGCTTCGAACTCTCAATCAGTTTGGTTTTCCCAAACGTGCTGGTGGGGTTTCTTTTTGGTTAGTTTTTCTCATGTAGTTCCCACGAGTATGCCAGTAAAGGACGACCACCCATACAGTGACGGCGTATTTTATGTAGGACAAATTTACATATCTGTGCTAATATCTGTGGAAATCGGTCTAGCCGTTCTAAAATTATAAGTGTTCGAACAAACACGACTTTGTTTTATATATGTAATAAACATTTGATTTTTTGGTTGTCGGTGTCCCATTATATAGCAAAGTTTTTAGTTTTCTCTACATTACATAATTATTGGATGTTCTGAAAATGATTCGTAAGTATTCTTGTAAGTTTTGAAGTAAAAACGAAAAAGCATGCACATATTTTGTTATAGATATTTATATGTATAAGTGTTTTGTGTTTGGAATTCCATTCGATATTTCCAAGCCATCTAAAATACCATATGTATTCGGGACCGAACGATTTACCACAAAATTGCATATCACAAAAACAATAAGGACAATTAAAAATAAAGCTTTTATAATATTAGTTGTAGCTTTGCTAAATCTTACTGGAACTAGCACTGTTCCAATTCATAAAACTGCATGGCTCAATCAGCCTCTGCTTTCGAGGTAGTCGTTAAGACCATGGAATTTTTCTATTCTGACACTGTTAACAACACGCTATAATTTCGAGTGAGTATACTTCCAAATTGTTGGTGGCTATAATTGCATTTATGGACATACTAACTGAAATTGAAATGGTGTTCGTTGCTTACCGTAAATTTAGATGAAAATTCTCTTACTCGTGATCGAGATCCAGGATTAACTGATTGTAGGTTACATGCATTCACCGGTCACAAACTGACGCACTGTCCGTTATTTGCAAGGAAACATCGTCAATTGTTTCAAATGAATTAGAAATGTTAGGATTGGGTGATTCATTTGTGAACCTTGCATTGGTGTAGATAGTACGAATTGACATTTCTAAAACGAAGTTTTTGAATTTAAATCATTCTGGCAGTGTTTGAAAAAACTGCTTGAATAGAAACTACGCATTTCAAAATTTTTTTTGTCGCCCAGTGTGTTTTTGTTCTTTATGTGCTTCTGTAGACTTGCAAAATTTGACATTATGTGACAATCGGTACATAAACATTTAAACAAGTACTACTTTATAGCAACGAATTTACTATAAGTTTTAAAATACTTATATAGAGTATTTTTCTGTGCTGTTCCATAACTGTGTATAAATCAATTATTTTAATGTTTTATAGAATTTTTACAGAAATATACGAAAGTACTTTTAAAACTTTGATCTGCTTAGAAATTGTCCGGTAGTTTATACAAGGTGGCCCAAAATTACTGAAGGGGTTTGAGTTCAAAGAGCTATTGTGTTCCTCCCAGTGGGCGCTGTGGCTCTATACTTGCGGATGGTTTTCCACGGCTGCCCTTAAAAAACTTGCAAACATTGACCGATATCTAATACGAAACGGCGACATCGTGTTAATTTTCAAAAAAATATTGGTCAATTATCCCTTCCGACGAAACACCGCACCAAACGGTACTTAAGTGGGTGTAATTATCCTGCAGTTCTGCGTATTATCGAACCTATTCAATGAGAAATGGGCTTCGTCGGTCATAATTAAATTCTGAATAGAATCATGATTTTTTTTTCTGACACGTTGTTCAATTGTGTACTGTTCCATTTTAAATTCCCCAAGTCTTTTTTACAAAATAGTGAAAACAAAAAAAAAGTTTAATAAAAAAGATATAAGGAATTCAAACACCTGTGCTCTTTTTGCGCCACAAGGTATAAATGGCACATTTGCAACATACCAACCGTCGAAATTAACTGCGAAAATTTTAGTTGCTAATATCTTATATTCGCATTAAACGTTAGGCATGCTGCACAAAACAAGAAAATACATTGAACGTAAATAAAGGATTATCCATTTTTCGATTTTAAAAGTAAAATTTAATAAAATACACATAAAGCTATGATTTCGATGAATCTTTTATTTCAGTATAATGCTTGGACCTTGCCATTAGATTCGTTGCAGCAGCCGATCCTTTTGAAGTAGTTTTCGACCAATTTTTCGCACATTTCGTGTGGTATATCGGCATTAACTTGACGAATGTTGGTTTTCAAATGCCTGTGACACAAAAAAAAACTCTAATGGTGTTAAATCGCATGATCTTGGTGGCCAATAGACGTCACCAAAACGTGAAATTATGCATTCTCGTGCATTGAATGCAATGCAGCCAACATCGGTTGTGTTGTGTGGTGCCGAGAAACGTAAATTTTACTTTCTATGGGTGGAGGTGCAAAGATGGGGCCAATTGCTGAGAACGCCGTGGAATGGATAACTTCGTATTATCCGGCACACTATCACTAGCAGAAGCGATATTTTCGGTAGTGCGCACATTTTGACAATGCACAGACCTGACCACAACTGTAACGCTTATAATCAATTCGAATTTCTTTATAATTTTGGAAATTCCTTTCCCAGTAGCATAATCACACCGTAATGCGAAAACTGTCCATATTTGAACGACTACATTTTTAGTAAGTTTCAATTATTTTTACGCTTTCTTCGGATGTTAAACGATCCATATTCGTAAAATGCAAACCTTTCACATTTCAGATGACAGATATTAAACAGCCTTGCCAGATCTTTTGTTGGATTATGAAGAAATTCAATGTACTTATTCTGACCACGCTCGTTAAGGGCAAGCCTCTTTTTTAAACGAGGGCGAGGACGGTGATGTGAGAAAAATGTCTGCTTCTCCAAAATTGTCAAAGAGATATTAATGAAATTTAAAACACAGGTGCATTTGCGGTTCTGATTATTCAATTGGCAAGGGTTCATCCAAAGATCGTAGTGCATTAAATATACATTGTGGAAGTCATTTTATTAAAATAAACAAAGAAATTAAATATTAACTGAATTTATTTTGGGAATATCTCTTTATATATGATTCTAATTTCAAAATAGTGCCCTTTCCCGAAAAAAAAATATGTGAAATGTATTATTACACAGTTTATGATATTCTCATATTCTCTCGAATTCAATAACTGAGGAGGAAAGCATATCCATATAGTACTATTTCACTAATGCTTACTTAGGTCATCAGTGGATTTTTCTTAATTTCTGAATACAAATTCAAGATTCTCATGTTTAAAATTCAACTAATCAATCGAGAATTGAAGTTGAATACCGAACACAAAACCAAAAATCTATAAGCAAAAACATAACAATCCATGAGTTTACTTTTCGCATTACACATACATATTTCTATTTTTAGATTTTTGTTCTCATCTATATACATATATATATATATATATATATATATATAATATATATATATATATTATTTTTTTATCTGGGACCAGCACTCAGGAGATGAGTCCTACACATACGACGCATTGTGCTGAAACTATAGGAAAGGGATAGTAGGAGAAACGACAGGAGGTGAAGCTTATAATTAATTATTTTACAGCTCTGCTTTCGCACGTTCTTTGTTTATACTCGTAGCAGTGCTGAAGCTTCGGTTTAGTAGCCATTTTTATTATTATTTTACTTCGGCGGTGCTACACAATACCGACGAAGGAGGGCGTTCTGATGTGATTGTGGATTGCTATCAGTTGAAGCCGGTATTGTTCAGTGAGAAGTGACTATGCCTTCGACACTGAAACCTTCCGATAACAACCGACTCACAAAGACATACTAATGCACATCAGAAAAATGCGAGATGTTTTGTTTTTTTTTATAACTTTAGTCTGAAACTGGGGTGAACCCTGAGTTGTTTTTGGTTTTGTAGTCAACGTGCAGACTACCATCCATCGTGCCATCGCCACCCTCATATATATGTATATATATAAAGAAATTAAATTGTAAAAGTAATTTTAAAAAGGAACCAAAAACTGGCAAGAAAAAAGTATCAACATATGGTCAACATGGGTTTTAGGAGAGAGGGTTGTCTGAATGCGGCTGAGTTAGTGCTATTTAGGTAGGCAATGGCAAGAAATACCTTGATACAACAATAGCCCAAGAGTGTGTTCACCACATTTCTATATAAATTTCTCTATTAAACCTACAAAATTCTGAAATAAATAAATAAATAAATAAAAATTTTTTTATGAATACGTCAGTTAGAATTTAAAGTTAATAAAGTTTAAAAAATAAATACATTGTTTATTAAAAAAGCAAATGAAATGTATAGTTTATCAAATCGTGATGGGATTTCGGTTTCAAAGTTATAGTGTTAAAAACAAATGTGTCGTGTAACATACAGGGGTTTTTCTTTTCAAATTCTAGGCACTAGAGAAGACCAAATAATTATAGTCCACGTGATAAGTGTGTAACTAATTCGATAAACATGACCGTAAGTAGAGGCGGGCCTAGGGAGGACTATGGGAGCCATTAAAGCCTGGTTACACAAATTCTCTGTTACACAAATGTTATTGTAGACTCCCGAATTTAGTATTGTAAATACATCTGAAATATATGTATATGTATATATGGACTGGAGGTAGTCGAGTTGCTATCGGTTCCTAATCAACCGTACAATTAATATGTTGTCTCCAAAATGGTAATGAAGACCCGTTCGAAACCCACCCTACCTTTGGTTTTAGTAGTCAATATCAAACTAAAACCCCGTACACGCTTCTACCTGTTTTGCTTCATGTAAGAAACACAGATTCTTATTTCCGAGAATTCATTATAATTCTTTATTGTTTACAAAAAAAATAGAAAATGCCTATCAAAATTAACATTAAATTTCAATTAAGATTGCTAGTTATATAAATATGAAAATTCAATCTTATTTTAATGGCGATCACTAACAATCTTTTTTCGAGTGAAATCCGTAGCAACGAGTAAAAAAAACCGATAATGCCAAAAATCATGCAACCACATCTATGTATATATAAGTATTCTGTATATATCAGTAAATATATGTAATTATTCTTATAAATATATATATGTAGGTATGTAAGTATCAATGTAAAGAAATAAGTAATTAATTGGATTGCTTGCTTATCTATATTTTTTTTTTTTTGCTTAATCCCTACTACGTTCTTACAAGGTAACAAATATATGCAATAACAGTTGAATCGACAACAAATCCAACAAATATGAGAAATATATAAATAAATAATATATATATATTTCCCCCCTTTTTTTTCTGCTTTACCTTTCCATTTATTACATTAATTAAAAAAATTAAGTCACTCACCAACAAAAATGCTGCAGCAGCGCGATGAGGCCTCTCGTACTTGCTGTTGGTTGCTAAATGGAGGTGGGAATACAACGTTTATCAACAGGTTTGCATATATTCATTAGATGATCGCTATACTTAAAGATATCTACATAAATTTAGAAAACAATTTGTATTAATATATTAATCTAATGGTTAAATTTAAAGTTAGTTAAATACCCCAGATCTCTTCTCCCTTTCCGATTGGTCCACAAAATTTTATCACTAATTAAGTCTATTTTTCTAAATTAGTTTTCAAATACCTGAGTATAGTCAACTCTTCCTATTCATTAGCAATTTAAGTTTGTACCCGAAGATACATGCATATATATTACAAAATTTACGAATTTGATTAGAATATTTTCCCCTTTTACTTGCTGCAATTAAATCTATCTTTTTTTTTTTTTTTTGTTCTTTGTTAGGTTCTCAATTATACACTAGACTATTAATCAAGTCTACCTCAAAGTAAGGTTAAGCAAGGTGACATTAACCGATGGTTCACAATAACGTTTTTTTTTCTTGATTAATTCGCCCTTTAGGTTAGGTCAACTCTTGTATAAAAGAAGTCAGAAGAGAAATTTTATAATATGAATTTTCTGGGAAGTTTTCCAACAATATTCACATGTGCTGTGTATACTTATCCCGATGCTTTTAATCGTCAAGGTGAAGTCTTGAATTTGCTCCTTAATTACCATTTATACCAGCCGCCGGATCTCTTCCACTCCAACTCGCACTTTCTTTCCCCTGACCCTCGTTAGATGATCGCCCTTGCATTTTCTAACACAACGCACCGAATAGCGCTAACACCTCTTGACACACAAATTTCTCCAGGTTCGATTAGCTCACTGCCAATGATCAAAGCTTCCTTTTTCTTCTGTCGTTTTTGTGCTTAGCTTTAATTGAAGTCTTCACTATTTTCAAAGCCGTTGAACGACCGTTCTACTCAAGAGTTTTTTATTCAATCTTGAATCAGTTCAAATTAAAAATGACGTGGCCTAGCAACTGCCGAAAACTAAAAACTGTATAAATTCTCTGAGTAGAGTAGTGAAACAAAATGTACAAATATTGGTAGATCGAGTGAGACAGAAGAAATTTATATGGGGAGAGTACTCCATATAAATTCAAACATCGCAGCTTTAAATATTGACGACTTCGTTACCATGCAATAAGATATGTATGTAAATATGCAGTTTCATTTCAAACCAGAGTATAAGAGAATTCAATATTCAAAGCTCTCAGTTTAACTCTACAAATATTCATAACTTGCCGTTAGTTATACCTCTTCAGTATAAATTACACCAATCCCTGAAAAGTACCTGAAAACCAAAACGCCGCCAAAATAATTCATCACTCCCCGTAATAAATTCCACAATTCCCTATACCACTACAAACACTTTAAACCCATTTACAGCCCCTGGACGTTACAGTTGACAAAAATCAAAAAATATTTTTCAAGAAAAATTATTAATTAACAAAAAAAAACTTAATTTATCAACAAAAAACTTTTTCCCACAAGTATTCAAATAATGAAAAAAGCACAAAAATACATATTTTGAATTCATTTTTATTAAAAATAATATAAACAAAGAAAAATTAAACAGAGTGGTTCCCCATTTTTTTAGCTTTTGTTGGATCATCGCATGTGTTTCTAGCATATTCTATTTTATTTTCTGCACTTACATTGCTATTTAAAACGATTAACACAAAAAACATTATTTAAAAATAAAAATATTTCATTATCCGTAACGTTATAAAAAACAAATATCGTGCAAAAAGCAGAGTTGTAAGATAGTGAAGCTCCACTTCCTGTCAATCCCTTTCCTCTAGTTCCAGCACAATGAATTGCATGTGTAGGGGTCATCTCCTGAGTGCTGGTCCAAGATAAAAAAACGTTTTGTTTTTTGAAATAGAAAACTTTTTAGAAAAAAAGAAAACTAGTGCAATAAAAACCTATAATATTATTAACATGGCACAGTTGTATCAGAGAAAGAATAGACACTTTTAACACTGTTGTAGTGCTAAGGAGTGAAAAATTATAAGATCGTTTACATTACATGGTAATTTCAAATATTTTCATCATATATATTTACGGTGACCATTCGTCCTTTTTTTATAAGGACAGTCTTTTTTTTTGACACTATGTCCTTTAAAATTTTTTAAAAATAAAGTGTCCTTTTTTTTAATTGATTTGTCCTTTTTTAAGTGGAATTGTCCTTTTTTTGATCACCAATTTTTTTTTTTTAACTCCAAACTTAAAAGTTTTATTTTTTAACGCGTTGCTCGATTGTGTATCTTTCAATGGTTCAAATTTAGTTAGTCTGAAATTGATAAATGTCAAATGAAATGCAGAAAAAAACTTGACGTTTAGGTGTGGTTCACATTCAACATCGGCCCTTACAATTTAACCACCCTTTACTTACAACTTTGATTACATTTCTAAATGTCCTTTTTTTTTCGTTGAAAAATATGGTCACCGTATATATACTGTAAATTCAAAATTAAGAAACAAAGCTTGAAAATGTCCGGGAATTAAAAAAAAAAAAAAAAACTTTTTACCATTTTAAAAAACTTGAAAAAAAGGAAAACTTGACAAATGGTAACGCTGGACACATTGATCCTATTTGTCAGTTGAAAATTACAATCATGGTGTATGCATATGCAAATTTATCATTTTCAACAAATTTAAAGCTATTTTGACCAAATTTTTTTGGTTTTTTGTTTATAACGCTAAAGGACAGCCGTATTTCACTCTGTGTCCTTATTCATCTTAATTCAAGCCCTCTACAATATATGGTTGACCGAAACTGAACACATAAATTGCAGAAATTTCTGTATATGACCGAACAAAAGCCGTCATTTATATCCATCATCGTTGACGAATGTGTGTTGCAGAGTTTCTTTTTGATATTTTTTTTATAGTACTCTGTGCCAACGTTGCCGTTTTGGTTACTTTTAACCAAAATTGGTTACTTTTTTCTTCAATGTGTACATTTTCTTCCATTTTGGTTACTTTTTTAAAACAAGAGTAACACAATGATAACGCTTACTAAATGCAATACTATATTCTTTTAAGGACATTTTTGATCACCAATTCGCAGGGTATGAATATGTCGCGGACAAGTTAACGAATTCTTTATTTGTGGCTTTGAACCAATTTGTGGCATTGGTATGGACCTGATATTTCACGAAACTGCAAAGATAAAAAGTCTAGATATGTTAAATCGAAAAATATCTGTCGGGAATTTTGTTTATTTTGGATTAGCACTCAGGAGATGATCCCTACACATGCGATGCATTCTGCTGGAACTATCTTCCAACTTTACTTTTACACGTTCTTTGTTTTTATAGCAGTCCTGAAGCGCTTCTGATCTCAAAGAAATGTATTAATATTTTTAAGCTTTGTTGTAGGAGCCGTTTTTTGTAATTATCTTACTTCGCCGGTGCTACACAATACTGACAATGGAGGGTGCTGTTGTGATTTTGAATTGCTATCAGCTGATCACTGGCTCTGCCCTCGCCACTGAAATCTTCCGACAACAATTGACACACAAAGACTCACTGGTGCACATCAGAAAAATACGAAAAGTTTTTATGACTTAGGGTCTCTTTCACCAAACATATTTAAACACAATTTAATTTAATTAATGATCTTTATTTAAAGTATGTTTAAAAAAATTTTATTTTCACCAACTGAAATAATGAAACACAAGAAAGTATGGTAAGCTCTGATATTTAATATGATAGCGTCAACTTACAGCTTTTTCAAAAGCTGTTTAAAAGCTGTTTTAAAGCTGTTTCATGCTGTTGCAAAATCAATATTTAAATGCAGAGTGCTGGCTACTTAAACAGTATTTAAATATTCAATGAGTATATCTAGATGAAAATGAAAATCGACATTTAAATATGAATAGATATTTAAATAGAATTGGTGAAATAGGCTCTTAGTCTGAAACTGGAGTCGAACACAGGACTTTTTTTTTGTTTAGTAGTCAACGTACAGACAGACAATTTCAGCCATTGTCACAGCATATATATAATCTGTTCTATTTTTATAATACGTATTCTATTAAAAAAAAAATAATAAATATATGAAGCTAATAATTTACATCAACTGATAACAACATACAATGGACAAAACACGAAGTACGCTGAAGCTGAAGCTGTAGCAACCTTCGAAAACGTCGTGTTGTTCCGTTCTGCCAAAGTTTGTCAGTGTGATTTACAATTTTGTCTTTGATTTACTTTGTTTCTTAGTAATTATCTCATGTAATTTTGACTGCCTGTATGTTATCTATCATTAGCCTATTTAAAATTGGGAAATTTTAACTAATTGCAAACCTGTATTTTGTTCATAACATTCACAGTTGTTCTTATGCGACTTACATGAAATTGATTCTTTATATCAGTAGATTATTGCAACACCTTCACCAATCTCATAATTGCTGGCAGTGAAAGTGCTTCACGATAATTAAAAAATGCTTTATTTATTTTAATATTTCAATAATAATTGTAATAATTTCAATGTGTTGTTGTATTTCTATGAATGGCGGGCTATTTGCAACGTTTTAACACCCGTTTCATAAAACTTTTGGTTAGTTTTTTTTATCATTTGGTTACTATTTTTCAACATTTTGGTTACAAAAATTTTTTGGTCCTGGCAACACTGCTCTGTGCATAATTTCGTGGGAATTTTTGTCCAATTAGATACGAAAGCTAATTAAAATGTTTGGAAAATATAGTTGGGAGAGTAGTACTCTCTTATAGTGATTAACAGGTACAATGAAAAATGTGTCTGTCATAATTATTTTTTAACAGTGGAATAACATGAGATGACTTTTTTTTCGCCGGAAAACCAACAGCTAACCAGTTTTCGTTTTAATTTATTATGTGATGAACATAGATACATATGCATGGATGTATATGCATGTTGTATATGCTATTAAAAACCCAGCAAAAAAAGGAATGCGGTCACTATGAATTGGCATTTTCATGAATTCTTACGCACTTTTTTTAATCTAAATTCACTCTTTAATCTATCTTAAATGTTAACAACATTATCTCTTTAGAACTCATGGAAAACGCATTCAAGTCTGCTGAACAACTACGCAGTATTAATTTAATTGCTGTGTTGTATTCATGACGAGCTGTTTCTTTACATGTGAACACATGCTAAAACGTAACCAAACCATGGAACATTCATTTAAAGGACGAACTGTTTTGTTAAATGTGAACACGTGCTCACCAATGACACACCTATGTTAAATGCGTTCTTCAGCCAAGTTGAACCAATAAAACCCAAGCATTAACTATTTTTTTTCCATTTTTTTTTGCTGGGAAAGTATTGAACGAAATAAATATGAATATAAATTCTTTTAAAATAATGATTTAGATTGAATCATCCACTTTATTATTTCCCTTTTATTAAAAAAAAACGGTTAATTCCGTTAAACAATGTTGCATACTTTCAGGCAATAAAAACGAAAATTTTGTAAAATTGTGAGATATGTATGTACAATTTTTTGCACTGAACTCACAATCTTGTCTTGCATCACTGCATTTGCCAAGTTGTGTAGTAAATTTTCCTCTACCATACCAAAATAAAGAGATATACATTTGATAAACTTATGTAATTAAACTATATACAGGGTGTCTGGTGGGAAATTTATATTTTTAAATACGATTATTTCAAAAAGTAATAAACCGTGCGGAGGGAGAGTGACGCCGTTGGAATTATCGATTCTGCGGATTTGTCAGTCTATGTCGCATTGGTCGAGTGAGTATCTCGTGTTCGCTGTGGGGACATTTTTTAAGAGTAATTATTCTTACGTAATTGCTCGTCGACAATTTTGTTAAAAGTTCGGTATTCGGCGAATAGGTGATGGACCGAGTGTAAAATTAATTCGTTCGTGGGTGTAGAGATCCCGCGCAACCATTTCGACTATGAATGCTCCACGGCCAGGCTGCAGTCGATTCGAAAACATTGAATTGGTTGAAAGCAGTTTTCATGAAAATCCGCGACTTTCAATAAGGAAAAGAGCAGCCTCATTGGGACTTACAAGAGCTATTATTCATGAAATTTTAAAAAAGGACCTGGATGACATACGCTTTAAAAAATAAAATTTGCATTTCCATTCTATCGTTCAATGCTCTTAATATAACTTTGTGTCAATTATTTCAGATTTAATTAATTAATTTATTTAAGAATTGCAATAGTTTTACGAAAACAAGTAACAAAAAATTTTATTTAAAAAGAAATATTCTTTTGTTAAAGATCTATTACATTAAAGACTAGTTATTTCTATATCGCCATTTCCAGAAACCTTTATATTTTGGTTATTATCATGTTTTTCCAGCTTTATCATTAGCTTACGACGTCTTACCACAATATAACAAATACTGTAAAAATCAATTTAATTATGGAATGTTAGTAAATTTTTAAATGTGAATTTAATTCAATATCAACTTACATAAAAACAATTATATTGGGCACTGCAAACACTTCACTGAAAAAGAATATGGCACCTGGAAAAGAATTTACTGTATTCTCATATATTTCACTGTATATGGGTATAAAAAGCAGCTGAGCAACAGGTTGGCAGATACTAAAAATAGAAAACATTTTGCCTGAAGGAGAACAAAATATTTATATTTTTAAAAAAGTGTTTGTAAATTATTTTAAAATTATTCATAGTTACTCAATTCCTCCTCGTCTACAATACTGGATCCAATTGTCTTAATGGCTATAACTCTCAGAGTGGCAAACATGTCCACTATGCCGCCAGCATAAAATGTAGACGTGTCTTTTGAAAGACCCTAAAAAAATTAAGTCCAATTAATCGATGTTCTTTTAGAACCATTGAATTCCTTGGTTAATATTGATACACATACATAGGAATGTAAGTATGAATATTAGGAAGGGCCAATTGTTTTCACGACCAAGCGTTTGCCAAAATCTTAATCTAATTAAATTAAATTAATTCTAAGAAGGTTTGCCCAAGAAACCATGGGTCTAAAATCAAAATCGAGCTTCCGGTTTTTAACGAGGATTTTGTATATTTTTTCAATTTGCTTAAATAAAGATAAAAAATAAAAAATAAAAACGTAGGCATAAGCAATTATATTCGAAATGATCCAAAAATGTCAATGCTTTTTACGTTAAGTTCTTGTACCTGTCCACTCATAACAATTAAAATAAACAATTTGGCATTTTTATATGGTACGCAATATTCAATAGAGAAACCGATTTTTAAATTTTATCACTTACATGGTTTTACGTTTTATATGACGATATGCAGTAAATTTGATTCCTTCTGACTTGATAATATAATATCATTAGCAGAACAAGAACCAGTTGATATATCAGACTCCATAATAATTCAATTACAAATAGTAAACCGAAATGAATAAAAAACAAAATTCAAATCAAATAAACAATTGATTGCATATGTGGCAGTAGCTTAGTTATTTTTTTATGCTTTTTTTAAATAATAGGTCACTATGTTAATTTTTGCTGATACAATTTTTTAATATAGTCAAAAGCTCTATTTAAATAAAAAAATTTATATAAATTAGTAACTTATTTTTAAAGAAAGCAACGTTCTTCAAACTTTTCGTACACTGTATAGTGATAAGTTTTGCGTTTTCCCATAATCTTATAAAATATTTTAAAAAATATATATATAAAATGTCAAAAAAAAGTTTTTCGTTAAAAACAGGACGTTTGATTTTTTTTTCTTGGACCGGCATTCAGGGGATGACCCCAACACATGCGATGCATTGTGCTGGAACTAGGAAATTAGGTTATGGAAAGGAGGATAGTGGGAGTAGTGTTTATTGACATTTGATTTAAACCTTCCCAAGCTAAAAGTGACAGATGTGTTTCAAGATTAATGTGGATACCTGCCCGAAGGCCCTACCCCACAGTGGTCTTAAAACCGAGTGAATTAGAGACGACCACTAACGCCCCCAGAGCAATAGGTGCTGCAAGAAATACTTGCATCCTAGAGTTGGGTAGCAAATCAGTATAGTTATCCCTTATTCTATAATGCACCTGGTTGAGGTGTTCGAGCGGTCTAAACTCTATGTCACATCAGAATGTATTTTCGTCAAGAACTTTTAAACAGCAATACTGTTAGTTCGAGATACATTCCGGTGACTACTGTTGAATGGCAACAGTACCTAGTTAAGTAGAAGTCGTATCGAGATATATGTGTGCACCTCACATATTCTCTTTATAACTTTAGGTTTTAACCACAGCCACTACGAATCCATTCCCAAACCAATTCACTTAAGAGTACATCAGTCATTAAACCCTTACTTAGCGCTGAAGGTGTGGGGCTCAGCTGGTCCCGTAGTGCTAGATTGGAATTGAACTGGGTTTAATCAGTCACACGGATAGAAAAAATATCCTCCTCAATCTCTAGTCAGATTTCGAAGAGTCACCTCTTCTGTCATTTTCAATCCCTAGGTCTCCCCTAAGGTAATGCTACACCTTTAGCTAGGTACCGCGGGGTCTATTCCACACACGTGCCGTTCGGCAAAAAAACGAATTTTCTCTGTAATGCGTAGCGCGAGTCGCCGCCAAATGGATGCGCTCTTAATGATGATCGCGTCGTGCGCGCGAATGACCGGGTTTCGGGAACAAGTTCCCTGATTTCATTAGAAAACATCCATTATAGTATCGATAGAACAACGAAACGCACTCCACGTTCCGACGATGCTCAAGAGAGTCAATAGAGTTGGCTACCCTACTGTCTCCTATGAGTTTTTTCGCCCTTTCTTGTACACGGTCGAGTAACTTCAAAATAGTCTTTGAAGCACGGGCCCATACATATGAGGCAGCGTGATCGTGCATACGGCGATGGGTTAGCATGCAGCATTGGGTCTTTTGGGAATTGAAATCGACCCTGTTCGCGTGACCCCATTCCAATATTCTCGTGAGGTCAACTGTTAGCGAATCATTCATATTCTGCCGCGTCGCCTCGATCATAGTTGATGTCGGCCTACGATCAAATGAATATGAATACTGGTGAATGATACTGGTGCCATCTGCGAAAGATTGGATAGGGTTGGATGTATGACATAGGAGGTCATTAAGAAAAATAAGAAATAAGGTAGGTACCCCTGAATTGATCTTGAACTCGTTAGATGAGATCCCGTCTATAACAACTCTTAAAGCGCGATGCCTGAGAAAGCTCGATATAAATCGAGAGAAGATATCGCCGACACCAAAAGCAATAAGTTTGGACAAGAGTGCTCCATGCCCCACTCTTTCAAATGCTTTTGAAATATCTAGAGCCACTACCTTACTTTCGCCAAAATGGTGGATGGATCGACACCATTTTTCCGAGAGGAAGGCTAGTAAGTCGCCCGTAGAGCGCCCTCGACGGAAGCCGTATTGACGGTCGTTCAGTAAATTGTTGGACTCTAAATATTTCATTAAGTGAAAGTTCACCATACTTTCCATCACTTTGGAAATCGCGGAACAGATTGCGATTGGGCGGTAATTTTCAGGTTTGCTTGCCTCACCCTTTTTTGGGATCGGCGTTACATTTGCAACCTTCCAGCGCGATGGGAATTGACCTGTATAGTACAGAGTGCTGAAAAGGATTGCCAAAGGACGTGATAACGTCGAAGAACACTGCTTCAGGGCCAGTGCAGGAATTCCATCCGGCCCAGGAGACTTGTTTATGTTGAGGTTCGTTAGAACCCTTTTAACTGCACGAGCTCGAAAGTATATCTTTGGCATAGTTACGGATACACGTTCGGGTGCGGGCAGTGGTTGATTGCTCTCCGGCAGGTGAGAATTACCTGCAAACATTTCAGCTGGGAGGTTAGCCTTTTCAACCAGTTCAGTGAATATTTGATCATCTTTTAAAAGAGATGGAATAGAGGAACTAGCATTTCCCTTAACTCTTTTAACGAATGACCAAAAGCTTTTACTGCCCCGTTGGGCAGTAAGAACTTTGGTGCAAATACGCTGCTCGTACAAAGCTTTTTCACGTCTTAGCACTTTGGCACACGAAGATCTCGCCCTTTTGTGCATCATATCAGTATCTGCGTTTTTATCATTCCGCCAGATACTAAATGCTTCCTCTCTGTATCTGACTGCAAGTCTGCACGTCTGATTAAACCCAGACTTTGGTCTAGACCTAATCGAAATTTGCTTCGATCGTATGAACGCTTTCATACCAAGCAATATTATATTTTGGACCATTTCAGCCATGGTATTGTCAAGGAAGCAGAGCCTACAATTGAAATGCCGAAAGAAATCGTTGAGCTCAGCCCAACGTGCCTTTTCGTAAATATATTTCAAACGTTTCGTAGATGGCGGTGAAACGCCTCGAAGTTCCGCACACGAAAAGGAGGCAGAAATGGTGCAATGATCCGAATTTCCGAGAGGTGCGCTAATGTTCATTTTATACTTGTCAGGGTGTGAAGTGAGAAAAAGGTCGAGGGTGTTGTGTTGGTGCCCTTCAACACATGAAATATATGTTGGTTCATTCACAAATAGCGCAAGGTGCGAATAGCATATTGGCCTTCTGGCGGAGCCAAGATAAATTATGGATATTAAAATCACCAGCAATAACGATTTCACTGTTCGGCTAATTTTTGAGGATCTCCGATATAGTGTCGGAAAGGGAATCGAAGTTGTATATAGTTTTCTCCCTTTCCGTATTTGGGTTTCTGTAAAGAAACCCGAAATGCGTAAGATGTGCCCTGATTTTGAATTTAACACAAAAACAGCTAAATTCGGGATCATGCGTGCTTAAAGATTGCTGGCACTGGTACACAACCTCATTGCGTATATAAATTGCAAAGACCCTGTGTAAATGAAAAACAGGTAGGAGGTGATACCTAGGTATGTGAAAATCCTGTGGGTCAGCATCTTCAGACACCTGGGTTTCACTTAAGACGAAAACATCCGGCCGATGGAGACAAACGTGAGCATAGACAGAGAAGAAGTTTGCCCTTAGACCACGTATGTTGCAGAAGTCAATTCTGAATCGGTCTGTCATGATTAACGCGAGAAAAGTCAAATAAAATGTCTATCTTTTGTATTGCAGTTGCCACTGAGCTAATCGCTGCTTGAACGACTGCCGGTGATCAGTGTTACTCCTTCATCACCAAACAGTCTAGCAGTAACCAACACAATGGCACCAACAATGCAAAAGATTTAGTCGGGTCTGATAAAAGGAATTAGCACAATGACACGAAAAAAGGCCATAAAATACCTGATCCGGTCATCGTGACCCGTGATTTTAGACCCATGGTTTCTAGGGCAAACCTTCTTAGAATTGGTCGTAGATTACGATTTTGACAACCCCTTGTTGAATTTTTATCAATACATACAAATTGACCCACTGTAATGAACATGCATATGAACATTAAATTTTTTTCTTAAATTAAACTAATTGTTTCCTCAAAATTACGATCTATTCAAGACATTTTTCGTATATGTATGTGACTGAAAGATGTGTCTAAAATAAAATTACACGAATTTTTGTTTTTCAAAATTCGAAAACTGTGAAATCGCTCTCCTATTTTCCTAGTATAAAGGTAAAGCTATGCACATTCCTTACGTTACATAAGAACAAGAAAAAATTTTAGTCCTCTTTTCCAATACACCATAATACTTTAATATTTCAAATTTCACTAGAGTTGTTACAACCATAAAAATTCTCATGGAAAGGCAATAAATATGGGATATGAATTTGATTTAAAAGAATTATCAATTGCTTGTTTTCCATCACATAAATATTCGCAAAAGCGATTGTTAGTTGTGTTTTTACATTAATAAATATCTACTTGAAATATATGTAATTATTTCTACTTACAAACAATGCTCTGGATAAAACTGTAGTTAAAGCCGATACCAAACCCACCAAAGAATCGGAAAATTTTAATAATTTGCTAAAAATGGCGGTGCCAATAAAAGTACCTGAAATCCGACAGCATACATTAATTTAAAAAAATACACATCTCCTTTGCATTAATTTTGAAAATCTCACCTGCCAAAGCCAAAGCTGATGTAAATGTTATGTAAATACTAAAATCGTTGCCATTCCAATTTAATTTCTTAAAAGCAAAGCGATTCCAGAAATCATTTTCACCCAATGCGGGACCTACAGTGAACATATATGCCATTATCAAAAAAGCCAATAACATTCTGCCACAATTTGAACGTTTTTTGAAAGGAAATTTAACATAATCCACAACTAAAGTTGGATCAAAAAAGGCACGTAGCCAATTTTTCTTTTCAGCTGCTAACGGCGCAGGTAGTACATTATCACTAGGAGTGTGAGTTATTACAAAAGATACATTTTTAGGAGGAATTTGAATTTCATCTAAGCCGGTAACTTCATAGGCTAGATTATCCGCTTCATTGTTGCGTAAGCAGGGTGGTTGCCGGATGGGCAGAGGTGGTGCTGCTACACTAGTAGTCGGTTTAATTTCTTCTATGACTAATATTATATACAGTAAAGCAATAATATTGAAAGTTAAAGCCATGCCAAAGGACACTAAAGTAGAAAAATAAAATAAAAGAAGTAAATAAATCTGCGTTATAAAATTAATTTATGTGCCCACACTTACTTATGTAGCCCAAATACTGAAACAGTAGACCACTTATAGGTTGTCCTATAAAGGGCATACCGGTACTAAACATGGCAAATATACCAAATCTGCAATAATTACAAATGAAACGATAGTTTTTAATATATAATTAAAAAAAAAACATTACATATTTTACCTAAAAATTCTATCCTTTTCTGGGGTGGATATTGTCATATAACTGTCTATCGCCATTAAGCATAAAGTACTGCCACCAAATAAGGCTGGCACAATGGCTTCCGCATATGCTCCAAATTCCATGGGTATCTCATCAAAAAATATGGCGGACACAAAAAGACCTTCTTTGAGAAAAGTTCATTTTGTAAATTTGCCTTCAAGCTCAGTTAAAATTTCCCTTTTGTATACTTACACACAAAGGAGAGACACTCTCCGATTATAGGTGCTATCATGCAGGCCTTTCTTTTATTGTAACGATCACTCCAACCACCAGCAAATAGCAATACAATCAGTGGAAAAATGGCAGCTGGAAAGTATTAAGCAATAAAAATGTTATTAAATTTACTACATAAAGAGACGGGAAGAAAGTTTCGTGGTCCGAAGAGATTAAATATTTTATATCCCTCCATATGATAAAAAAATTAAAAACATTTTAAATTTAAAGAAATATTAGGCACAGTTTGAAGTAACTACATTTACCGCTGAAGTTAGAAGAATGTACCCTGATGGTAAGTTCTTCCAGCAGCAAATTTTTTTGGGGTAAACCGCCTTTTAATTTTCAATTAATAATCCAATTAAGTTCATTGAATATGGTTGACATTGTTGCGAGGAAATAACGGTGCAAACTACTTTGAGAAAAATATATTAGCCCAATCGCAATCTTGTGTATCATTGCATTTGCAAAATGGCCGAGCATATTTTTGTTCCACACTAACTAAATACATATACAGTTTTGCACTAGCTATATTTTTGCATATGTGCCATTAGTAGTTTTTATTTGCAATATGCATATGTGCAAGCGAGAGAGCGAAGCCGATTCGGTGACGTTGACGCCGACAATTTTTCTACTTTCTTCAAGAGGTTTTAATTATAGTTAAGATTTTATATAAAGATTTACTTTAATTTTCACAATGTATGGTTAACAAATACAGTGCACTCGGGATATAGCGAACTAATTAATTCACAAACCTGTTCACTTTATTGAGAAATTCATTATAAAGAGTTTAGGAAAAATAAACATATATCATTTATTGGTAAAAAAGTAAAAGAAAATTGTTACTCGTACTTATATACCGTTAGGTGAAATTTAAGGTCACGTAACTAACATTGTTACTTTTTTACAGAAAGAATAAAATACTTTTTAATACAGTTTCACTCTTTTGAGTAAAATTTCTGTTAGTTACGTGGTTTTGTATTGCAGCTAACAATATATTACTATATGTATAGGCACAAACATATGAATATCAGGTATCTAATAATTCCACCGACAAAAAAAAACTTTCAAACTTTTTTCTGGGTACAGTATTTTTTTTTACATATGAAAGACTTATGTAAAACTGAAATGCTTTCAAAATAAATCCAGAATATGGAAATATGGAGGCAATGCACTCACAATGAGAGTGTAAATTGTCTGTTCAGACTACTGTAAGAAAACTGAACAATTGTATGGCAAAAGTTGCCAAATTTGGTGTTTAACAATGTATTTATGGGCAGCGTTCACAACAGAAATATTAACTCCCAATGGTGTTATTGTGCGATGTACTAAATTAAGCACATGTGACAATAACAAATGACTGTAAAATGTGCAGCAATTACGTGTGAATGGAAATTAATATTGTTCTCACGATTGTCAGAATTGTGACAATATTATTGTCATACAATGCACAGACAATAAATTTTGTGACAATGTTGCCACACAAAAATTGTGAGTTCACACAGTTGTTGAACATTTTATTACAATTTCTCTGTCAATATTGTAATATATGATAATCGTGGGTACCTACGTGCCTGTTAAATTTAACCGAACAAAATTTGCCGGTTAACATATTAAGTAAAAATGAGAGAAAAAATAAGTGTAAATTTCTGCAATATTTATAAATCCAAATACTAAAATACATTTAGTTATAAATAAACTAAAACTGATTTATTATTAAATATTTCTTAATTCTTCTAGTTTTCTGACCTCTTTTTATATTAATTATACTAATCATTTAAGATGCAGGTCCTTTTTATATATATAATATTTATTTTTATTTCGATATTTCGCTACTCCTTTGTGTAGCATCTTATTATATCATTAGAAGCAAAACCCTATTTTCCTGAAGAAGCTGCACAAAGGAGTAGCGAAATATCGAAATATCGTTTATCCTTTTCTAATTATGTATTTTAATTCGATAATTATATTTATAATGATATCGGAAATAATTATATTATGAGCTATATGGATATGTTCACAAGTATAGGTATTAAAAAAGTATTAAAAATAAAAATTAACTGGCTACAGCCGACTCGATGCTGTCATCGATTGATCTATGCTCTATGTTGTCAACTTGTAATTGTTTAAAAATTGTCAAATTTAAAGCAGAATCGTTCAGTCGTCAAAATGCTATTTTTGGAACCAAAAATCTCAAAAAGACGGTAAATCGTCAAATCTGACAACTCTCTGAACCAAAACATTGAAACGTAAAAAACACGGGAAGCAGTCTTACTGACTTGAAATTCCAAAAAAAAGTGATCGCTCATCTCACCCAGCTTACTGCATCATTCAATCGAGCTAGTTCAGAGCTGAGCGGTACAACTCTAGTTTATAACTTCATTTCTTGTTTTCTATAAAATCCAAAACATGTTTTTGATCTCAAAGCACAATGATATTTTACCCAATTTGCCCTTTACATAATAACATTATTAGTTGAGACATACATATGTACATATTTCTTAGACAACGTACTTTTTTTTATTGTTGATTTAAAATCTATATGTACATATATGCATGTATTTGAATTGTTTTTTTGCATTATCAAATTAACAAAAAAAAAAAAACAAAAACAGTGTATTAGCCTGTATTAGATTTATGTTCAAAGATTGACAAAAAAAAGGAATAAAACCATTATCCCGTGTTAGTGTTGTGACAGATTTGCGCTCCTGTTTATAATGAAATATTCCCTTTTGTTAATGATTTATTGCAAATTAACAAATTAAAATTTCTAATAATTATCATTTTGATTACCTTTAGAAATATACCTAGTCTTTGTAATGTTTGTATAAATTTTTATACATACATACGAGTATGTATATATGTATGTATGTGCATATGTATACAAGCATATGTATGTTCATATGTACATAAATTTATTTTAGCAATTTGTAAACACTTGTCAATACGTTTGATACTTAATTAATCATAGCGAAATGATTTGTAAAAGTCATTAATAACTTTTACACGACTAATGACACGACTGAGACCTCAAAAATTCTATTTACATAAACCAAATAATTTTTAAATGACTAAAACTATAATATTTCGAAAAATTACGGAAAATTAAAAAAATTCAAACTAATAAATTACTTTCAAATTTTAATAAAAACGTTTTGTATTTTAATTAGCTAAAATCTTTACTACGTAGCACGCATTATATCCGGTTTTTTACGCATTGCAAGTAGATTAACATAATTTCAATGAAAATAAAATTAAAATAAAGAAATTTTCAAGTTCAAGTTTACAATTTTTTAATTAACGAATTTAATCGTATGTATATATATATATATATATATTAGTGATGTTACGAATAGCAATTTTTAATATTCGCGTATACGAATATCTGCGCCAATTTATACCGAATACTAATAAGAATATTCAATCTGAAATTCAGCGTCACTCGATATTTCAAATTTAATTGAGTAAAATCTTCCCTTTGCGTAAATAGCAATGACATTTCGATGGTTGGATTTCAGATTATCGGCATCGCATCTGAATTAATTATTTAAAAATTAATTTATTAATTTATTAAAAATTTATTTTAAAATTTTAATATACATAATGAATTATGTAGATAAAAAGAAGGTTGCAAGGGACTAACAACTAAGGTTTTCGCACTAAAAAAAATAGATATACATAGATATAATTAATTAATAGTTCAAATACTGCGTATTAATTTTTAATAGTTGTGTAACATATACATACATATGTATATACATACGTATCGATAAATGTATGTATGTACGTTTTTTTTATTCACCTATAAGTATTCTAATCTTTTGGTCAATTCAAAGCATTGTCATATAATTCCTATTTTTCATACATACATATATTTATATTTCAATTGCTTTATATATCAGAAAATTTAGATTATAGTTTTCAACCAAAAACCTTAACGTATATTGGTTTCATTAGTCCAAAGTGTCAAAACAAATTTAATTTTTTTTTAATAATGTGATAAATTGCTATTTTGTTAATTATCAACAATTTGTCACTATATTTTTACTGCTGCTTTAATTAAATTTAATCTTAGAATTAAGGTTTCGTAAGATTAAATAATAATAATAATATTTTTATTTAAAGTTACTTTTATTGCCTTGGTTTTCTATTATATAGATTTGCATAGATTTTAATTTATTTTATTTAAATTTTTAAAATTTTAAAAGATAGTTATAAAATTTTAAATACAGTTTTTTAAACATATATGTATGTTTATACTTTGTTCAAAGCATATTACAGCTGAACAATTTTTTCAAATTAAAATGGTCGGAAATTTCTAAAGTAGTATAAAAGATTTAATAGATAAATTTTCATACAAAATTCAATCAATATATCTTTATGAATTAAAAAAGGCACCGGCATGCAATGCTTTACAGGGCAAAAATTATTACTATGTACCTAAAATGTGGGATATTATTTTATTTCAACATCAATCGGGTTTCAATGCTAAACCTCTTAAAAATATTAGAGGAGTTTCGTCGTCTAATTTGTTTGGCATTCTATATGTGATATTTGTGGTATTTAGTGTCAGGCCCATGATGTCGAAAGAATTTTTTCATTCATACAAATACATTTAAAACAATAATAAATTCGAAAGGATTGTTTTTGTTTTGAATGCCGTTGAACGAATGAAAAAGTACTTTCGATATCGTACGCCAGGCAGTAAATTTTTTTCTTAAGCGCTAAAACACAAATTTTTATTTTTATTTTTTTTTTTAATAACACAAACTCTACGAATCTCTTATAGCTTGGCTGTAGAAACACCCAGGGTCTAGGCGAGAATCGTACCCGCACCTCCATATTGAGAAGACTAATGGTCATGCACTAGACTACGGAAGCACACTTATTTATTATGACTTACGATTAAATTGAACACTTTATATATTTAAAGTTATCAACAATTTTGACATTTTGTAAATTTAAAAATTTGGGCATATCTATAAAATTTTAGATATGTTTTTACTGGTTGTTACCAGTATAATCGTTGATTTGCAAATTGTGGAGAAAAGCGGTTCTTAAGGAAATTGTGTAAAAATTATTAATATTTAGAACATCTTTTTTCAATCAGCATTATTATAATTTGGAAATATAGAAACGTAAAACGAATAAACATTAAAAAATCTTACGTCATTTGCAAAACATTTAATAAAATTTACTTATCAAATTTCTGTGTGTTGTTTGATTAAATTTAACAAAAACAATTTCTGAATAAATTGAAATAACATATTAAAAAAAATTTTGATTTTAAAATAAAAAGAAGAGTTGGAGAATTTACGTTCAAAACAACAATACCTATAAATTGTTTTCATTTTCAGTGTAAATTAGCGAACAAAATTCCCGTCTTATTTTATAAAAACAGATACTGAATTTAAAGTAATTTGCGTCTAATAAGAGTTGTAGAAAACAAGTTTTATAACGAGGGTTATTTTATACGTTTATTTAAGAGAAGCAACAAAGTTAAGAGAAGGAACAAATGACAAAAAAGTACGTATGGACATGGAAGAAAAATTTAATAGGCAAATAGGTGCAAGTGTGTCTACAATTGTCTGGTGACATTGTAGTCACATATTGCGGCCCATCTCCTCCTCAGTCCTTTGCTTAAATCCGTGCCTGCGTGAAATTGTTCTTTGCATTCCATATCAAGCCTGATGTTTTAGGAAAAGATCGGTGACGTTGTTCATATAGAACAGCTTCGCCATATTCTTTAAATATTATCGGTAGTCGAGAGCTTTTCTCATCCCCAGATGAACCCCAATGCCGACACGACTCTCAAAGTATATACATACATATAACTGGAAGTAGTCCAAACGAAAGTCACCTTAATCTAATCCGATTTTTAATTTTAAATAGGATCGATAACATACAGCCCATCAAAATTGCATGTGATATTTACTAGGAAATAAACTAAACCAACACAAAAAAAATATGAATGGCAGAACGGAACAATATGATATGATTGATATATATATAATGCGAGATGTTTTTACGATTTAGTATGAAAGTGGGGACGAACCTAGGACTTTTGATTTTGTAATCAAACTGCAGATTGCTTCAGCCATCGCCACCCTCATTTTTTTTATATGTTTAATATTTATATTTAAAATTTTTTAATTTCATAAAGAAACACAATGGCGCACTCAAAATGGAAACTAAAGTAGAATGTTAATAACATTTGGCAGTTAAAAAATATAAACACAGCATAACATCTTGTGAGTTGAGGGCAGAGCATGGATTTGAGAGTGAGTGCGCAGCACATGTGCCGCATATGCATGTGCCAATTCAGTGTTCGAACCAGAGGTTCAATTCTTGTCAAAATTGTTGGCGGAAGTGGCTGAACCGATTTGTTAGTCATTATAAATTTATTTACAATATTTTCCGAACCTGCACCCAGTAAACGGATGAAATATTATCAATAAAAAGCATAACTCCACCAAAATAAATTCCTTATTCATTAGTTGATCAATATGGGAAGATTGCTTTCTTCAGAATCTGATGACAAGGGAATGTGTACAGAAATAGTTTGTACTATCATTTTGGCTCATTTTTAAAGTTTACAAATTGTAATTTAATTGTTCACAAATAAATAACGAGAACTTTTTATATTTTTTTTCTTAAGTCAGACTTGCATTTTCAAGTAGGTTCTAGCGATTTTGAAGCTGATATAAGGAACAGATTTTCTCTAAATTCTGAATGCACGCTACCTATTCATTTATTCAATCACCATTATTTCTTATAAAGAAAATTAAATAGACTTAAATCGAATAATAACATGTTTGTGGTGTATAGAATTCTTGCAAAGGCTACTTAATTTTTTTTGTATACATATATATTTCCTAATTCATACATATTATTCGATAGTTCTTATGCAAACATTTGGAATTTCTTAAGCTACGTTCCGAGTTGGCAAATATTTGACCTGAAAAGCGTAACCACTAAATTCTGTATACTTTTTTTTATTATTTAAAAATCCTTTTGATTTGAAGCAGGTCTTTATCTTGATTAAAATGCAATAGGTTTTCAATAAATTATTACTGCTCTCCATTTTGACTTTTATATCCCATGCAATTATTAACTAATTAATTGCCGAAAATACTGGTTACGTTTTTTTCGTCAAATATTTGCCAAGTATGTACTTAGCTTTACATAATGTTAATTATTAATATAATTCTTTATCGAGGAAAGTTAACTTATTGATGTTTGTTATAACGATAAAGATTTGAAAACAAATTTCAAATTATGAAATACAAATAACAACAATTTTTACTAAAATATTTGGATAAATTGTACGCAATTTTGTAAAGGAAGGCCATTTACAAAAATATTGTAAATTGGGTTAATATCTAAATAGATTATTCTTACCTATTGGCGCTCTTTTGCCCGAAATATTGGCCGCCAACTTTTGTGCACCAACTTCTGCTTTGCATACTGTATAATTGAAGGCCGGCGAAGTGTCATTGAAAAACATTTCCTGCTCTGTAGCACTAAAGATTGTAGCATTTTCAAAATTAAAAGCATCACAATCAATATCATATTGAGATTTATCCAAAGTGGTGGCACAAACCACCTTGCTGTAGCCCAAGTTAACACGACAGGCTTTATCGAGTGGAAAATTTAACATGGCAATGACATTGAAAACACTGGCCATCAAATAGAAAAAGAAAAACGGTTCTATTGTCAAGTAGCGACGAAAACGCCAGACTTTTTGAAAATAGTTCAATTTTTCCGCCGCATCATTTGAGGCTGCTGCGATATGTGGTGGTTGAGACATTTTTCGTTGTTTTCTATTTTTTTTTCTGATAAAAATGCACTTTATTATTTATTGAAATCGCTTTCGCTTTCTTTTATTTTTAGAACTTTTGTATGCACATATATATACGCACTTGTATGTTTCGTTTTGTTACTTCTAATTAAAATTTAGTTTTTAAAGACTATATTAACGCGCAGGCGTCCGGTTTTAAACTAAACTTAGGTAGTTGAATTAATTTTCAGTCCCTTGTTTAGAGAGCGAGAATAACAGCTCCGAAAACTTTTTATTTCATTTTACTTAATTTTTTCACATCTTCTTTTGCTGTATTTTTTGTTTTTCTTTGTTATTGTTTTTTTATTTGGTTTGCTTAAATGTTTTTGTTTTCCTATGTGTTGGTATTCGCAAGTTGCTACAGTCAACTCTCGAAACTCACTTGAATGGCTGAACAAATTGATCTGCTTTTCAGTATTTTGAAAGAAAGTATAGTATCACAAAGGCAATTTTAATTGCACAATTTGAGAATTTTCTTGTAAACTTGACAGACACGACCATTTTTTTCATTTGTGTTAAAACTAAAATGCCTTTGAGCTTTTTTAACACCTTTTAATAGATGAAATAAATGCTTATTTTTTTATCACAGATATCAGATATTCTACGTTTTTCATATTTATTTAAATTTATTTCTCCAAAAAAGCTACAAAAAACAAATTAAAGAAAATTGCAAATATAATTTACGGGGAAAAAGCGAATGAGAAAATTAGGTAAAAAAAACCGAGTACCGGCAGTTCTGTTTCCTCTGTGTTCTACTCACTGTAGTCACCTATAAACTCAAATATTACCCAAGAGAGTGGCGATGGCGGATATTGTGTGTAGCATCAAAGTAATCAAATAAAGCTATAGAATTTAATGCAGTATATAACGTATATAAGAACATCTCATATAAGAAAACAGCGTTTATAAGAAAGTATTTCAAAAACACCATGATCAATAAGAAAATAGTTCTATATCAGAAATAGACGGCCATTGAAGAAAAACTTAAATATATATGAAAAACATTCCTTATAAAAAATTTTTCTATACGGTAATACTGAATTTATTTTGCAAGGCGCAGTTTTATACTTTTAAGTTATTGTTGTAGAATATCGTAAGAATAATAAAAAATCGATCCTTAAAAATTTTAACCGTATTACTATGAAATTAAAAAATATTATTTCCACAATGTTGGTGTTAAGAAACAACTGTTATAAGAAAAATTTTCTTATATCCATATAAACCTTACATAAAATAAATGGATATAAAGAAAGCACGCTTATAATAAAATATTTCACGAAATCTTAAGACTTTCTTATATCCGTTATTTACTGTACGTCTCCTTGATACCAGAGGCGCTGTAACACTGCTATAAACAAAAACCCTGCGAAAGCAGAGTTGTAGAGATAATAAAGCTTTCTTCTGTCCCTTCACCACCTGTCGTCTCTATCACCATCCCTTTCATATAGTAGTAACACCCAGTTGTAGGCAATCCTTGCCTAAGTGTTACTTCTCTTTATAAAAAAGAACAATTAAACCCCATTTAATTGTCGTCTGATCTAACAAAAATTGTTGTATATGGTTTACTCGACAATTTCTAATCATGGAAATCTTGCTTTCTGCCACTCTTCGTTCCTACGCGCAAAAAATTTAACTATTTTAAGGTGATTTTTTTTTTTTTTTTATCTTGGACCAGTCTCAGGGGCTATCCCCTACATATGCAATGCATTGCACTGGAACTAGAGAGAAGGATAGGGAAGAAATAGACAGGTGGTGAAAGTGGTAGGAAGAAGATAGAGCTTAATTCTTGCACAACTCTGCAGTTGCGTGTAAATTATAAAGCAAAGTTGCGGCGTCTTTGATGTTTTTTGACGCATTATTTTTAAGCTAATGGAGCCTTTTTATTTATTATTTTTCTTCGCCGACGTTTTATTGCTCAAATACCAACGAAGGAGGGTGCTCTAGCACAGAAAACTCAGAAAAAACTATTTTCTGATTTGACCCGGATGGGAATCGAACCTGGGTCTTTCTGGTTGCAGAGCCAACACGCTGACTACTCGCCATCAGCACCCCCATTTGCTTTAGTTTATATGCAGTGCTTTAGGCATCGTAATGCCATGTTGCTCTGGCCAACATTATTTAATTCGAAGTTTGATTTTCCTTAAGTATATACATATGTACTTTGAAAGCTAATGCGATTGTGTTGTTCTTTTTGAAAGAGTAAAAGGATCAAATTAGGTGGTTGAGATACTATGTAATGGTTTTAGAATGCACCGCTATTTGGAGGCTGATTTTAGCAATATTAACTGTTACTTTTCAATTTGAAAATAAATTTATATGCTTTCAGTAGTAATTGCTGTTTCCCTTATTAATTTGAATTATTTGTATTTATTATGTCCCAGGAAGCATCTATATGGCAGCACACATTTCTGTAAAATTATTTAATTAGTATGTATCTATTTCTTTTCCCATGCATGTACTTAATCAATGTACTTTGATTTAAACTGTTTTCAAATAATAAATCTCGAATAGTTTAACTTTTTTCTCAGGCCCCCTGAATTGCAAATATCGAGATTTGACTTTAAGTTAAGAATAATCTTATTTTTGTTATTTGAAATTCAATGCTATTCTAATTGTGGTTAAACTTAAGCGGCCGGCCAACCACTAAATAAACAGACATTTAAGATATGAGACATCAGCGCCAAAATGCCTTGAGATGCATAAAATCTCTTACATCTTTAATGTATGTATGCAAGTAAACTTATTTTGAAAATTTAATTTCGCAATTGCTAAAAACAAGTAGATTTCTCCCAACAATTTATTCCTTTATATTGTGAACACTAATTACAATTTGGTATTTTATTTATTTCTAAATATTTAAACAGGTATTTTAATAATATTATTCGAAAGCAAAAATTAAGAAAAATAGTAATGATTTAAACGTTTATTAGTGATTCCATTTGTTTTTTTATTTTTTTGTTAAAATAAATAACACAGTTGATATACAATATTTGCACCTCTGCTTTTATCAAAAGCAGTAAATCTGTTTTCATGAACTTTTAAATAATATTTAAACCAGAAGCTAGAAATTTTATAAAACACAACATAATATTATTACGCTTTCAGTTATTGTATAACTATAATTATATGGATGTGTACTGATGTGTATTGATGATACAATGAACTTTATTTTATTTTTTATTCGAATTTGTGTTTTTTATTGATTGATTATTAAACAATAAGGCTAACAAGTACGTTTTATTTTACATTTGAAAGATTAAACGATTAAGGAAATTTAATTGAATAACACTGCAACGAAAAATGTGTCGAATTTAGAGCGATGCATATTGCATATATGAAGTTTATTCTACAGTTCGAAATTTGGGATTTAAATTTTATACAATAATCGTCTATGAAAATGTGCAACAGAATGAAACTCTGAAGGGAACACCATTGACGCAAATTGTTGGTCACCAAGTTAATTGCGGCGACTCTGACGTTAATTATGACGCATTATTTTTAAGCTAAGGGAAGCATTTCATTTATTATTTTACTACGTCGACGTTTTTATTGCTCAAATAATCGAAACCGTGTCCTTCTGGTTGCAGCGCCAACACGCTAACTTTTCAGCCATCAACACTCCCAACATAACCGTACAGTCGTACCAAAAAAACTTTTTGGGAATATAAAACTTCATGATTTCGACATCAAGTGTAGGACAGTGTTGTTATATTGCAAGATATGAAATGCCACTCATGCAGAAAAGAATTTATTTATTCTATTTTAAAATCTTTCTATATCACTTCGATTTTAATTATTATTTTTAATTTTATTCCAGTTATTCTGAAAGTCAAATAGGATATCTACATTGGCAATTCTAGGAAATATTTTGACAGAAGGCACTTCTTACTGTTTAGCATTGCCCGATAGTACAACGTCTTTTGATTCGGAACAATATCTAAAAAATCAATGAAAGTATGGCGGTTGCAGTTTGAAACATGTGGAAAAAACATGTTTCAACTTCGCAAACTGTAAAGGACTTAATTGAAAAATTCTGAGTTTCTGAATCAGTTAGAGACGGCAAACAAAGCTGTCATTCAAAAACAAATACAAATATCGAAGCAGTGTGGATAGCGTTGATAAAAATCGTGAAACGTAAAGTTGATCTGAAAATAAGTAAAAGGAAGATATTTCCATCAGGAGTAGGCTACTAAGATAGACAGTAGGAGGAACTTGCTATTTTAGTCGCTTTTCGAAAAGCACCTTTCCGAATAATTACCTGTTCTAAAAAATATAATTTGGAAAACTAACTTTAGAAAATATTAGATTTTACCAAATGTTTCAATATGAAATCATCATGAGCGATAGACCCATTTCCATCTCCATGGATACGCGAATAAGCAGAATTATCGCTTCTGCGATACCGATCAAAGTGACTGTTTGATGTAGTGCTTACGTTGGAGGCGTCAGCGTGCTTTAATTTTTTGAAAACTTCGAGAGACAGACGAGCACTGTATTTCTGGGTCGCCTAATCCTTCGTTTTCGTGATTTGAGGCACAAGCCTAACACTAAAGACAATATCTATCGATAATGCGGGAATCTATCGCCGGAAGTTCTGGCAAGAAAAAGCCACAAATCGGCCGGTATCAATTCTGGCGGCGGCGATTTGGGTGATATCATTTTCTCAATGAATGCAATCCAAAAGCAAATTTAAGTTATTAATTTATGTAACTATTCTTTCAATTATTTAACATTATATAAAATGCATTACGATTTTTTATCTATGTTTGTTATATGGTTTAGCTGATCTATTTGCGAAAGGTTTGAAAAAATTAAATAGATTTAAATCTAATAATAATATGTTGATTGTATATAAGAATTTCTAAGAACTATTTGGTTTCTTTTATTTTGTTTGTATAATTCATAATTCTCAAATATTTTTTGGGAGTTCTTGTATAAACATGTAAAATTTCTTAGCTTTTTTCAAGAATTTTGTAAAATGTCTACTGAAGATTTTGGCATTAGCACAAAAGGAAATGCTAAACTATGTAACAAACATAGATAAGTTATTTATTTATATAAAAAAAGGACGTCGGGTGCCAACTTTTGCACCACTTTGTACAGGGTGTGTGGTGGGAATTTATATTTTTAAATACGATTATTTGAAAAAGTAATAAACGGTGCGGAGGGAGGGTGGCACCGTTGGAATTATCGATTGTGCGGATTTGTAAGTCACGATGTCGCAGTGGTCGAGTGAGCATCTCGCGTTCGCTGTGGAGACATTTTTTAAGAGTATTGATTCTTACGTAATTGCTCGTCGACAATTTTATTCAAAGTTCGATATTCGGCGAATAAGTGATGGACGCAGTGTAAATTTAATTCGTTCGTGGGTGCAGAGATTCCGCGTACCTGCTTCGGCTATGAATGCCGCACGGCCAGGGCCCAGTCGATCCTCAAGGACTCCCGAAAACATTGAACTGGTTGAAAGCAATTTACGTGAAAATCTGCGACTTTCAATACGGAAAAGAGCAGCCTCACTGGGACTTCCAAGAGCAATTATTCATGATATTTTAAAAAACGATCTCAAGGATCTGGATGACATAAAAAATAAAATCCGCATTTCCATTCTATCATTAAATGCTCTTAATAAAACATAGTGTCAATTATTACGTTTTTTATTTATCTTTGAAAATGTAAATCTGATACCAGACACTCCGTATATATGTACGTATGCCCCATGGCAGATATGACCCCGGCACGCACTCCTTCATATCTTCGTATTGAAAAAAATGTCTAACTAGTGTGCGCTGCGAGATGAGCGTGTACCCATGTCTTATATTACAAGAAACTTCTATGTGTAGTAACTAAGTTGCAAAAGTCGCGCCTTACTCTTCTCCTGATGCTCTCTTTTTAAAAATATACTGTGTGTTTCTTGGTGCAGGTTTTCCTATTAAATATTTAAAAAATAAAATAAAATTTAAAACACAGATAGACTTGCGTCTACAAAAACACATAGCCTATAAATATATTTTTAAATATTGATGAAACGTACAGAGGTCCGCTTCATAAAATGTAAAATCAGAAATCTATTCAAGTCATTTTTTCATTCATTCATTATTTCTTTAGAATTCAAATCTTAACGTAATATTTTTATAAAACTATTATAACAGCCACAGCAACGGATGTCCGTCCGGGTTAGCCAGTAATTTCTCAATCCAAAGCTTAAGGAAGTTCGTGAAAAGCTATCAAATTTTCTGAGCAGTACATGCATATTCCAAATCAGTAACATAGTGTAACATAGATAATTTACAATCTAAATATTTCGTTTTTATTCGAAAATATCCGAATACAGTTTTCCCCTAAATTTGCACCATTTTTCTCACAGGTTTTGTAATCTCGAGCAATCCATTAACTTTAATCCCAGTTGTGTTGGATTGAGTGTACTGGTAGAACAGTTTTTATGCAATTTATGTAGCATTATTATCACTAGTATCAGATTAGATAATTCCACTGCGGATTCTAGGCTACAAGTTTTTTTTTTTTATAAAAAGTTCATATTTCCCATACTTTACATATAAATTAAGGATTTATTTTTATTGAATTTTTATATTAATTTTCTGACGCCTTAAAACTGTCCAAAAACAGCTTCTCCCAGAAAAAAATATTCAGTTTAAAAAAGGAAAATCTTCTGAACTGCAACAATTAATAAACTGTCATCATTAGTAAAAAAAATTTAACAAAAAATATTCGTGGAATATCTCCTCAAGATCAATGAGGAAAAGCAACAAATGTTAACAATCATTGCTTCTTTCAACCATCAAGCAATTGATGCAAATCTTTAACACATGTTCGACCTTTACAAGCCTGTGAGACGAAAACTGCCAGACGGAGAACTCAACTGACAAGAGGCAAGTTTAAACAGACGGGGGCGCTAAGAATGTTTATTTTTTCAAAGTTATTTCAACAAGTTGCAAGTTGTCTAAGTCTTTAAGTCTTAAATGATGATGAGTTGACGCTGCAACTCATTTTTGGAACGTGGAAATTTGAGATGATCACGACCAAGTGTTTAGAAAATAAAATAAAAATTTTTGTGTATTTAAATCTTTTTAAAAATGCGTATTAAATTTCTTTTAATTTTATTGTTCAATTCCACTCTTAACAGTCATACTGGTGCAAAGAAAATTAATAGACTTTCCCGGTACTAACAAGAGAAATCAACAATAGGGTTCATTCAAGTGGCTGTTTTATGTGAAGCGTTGAATTTTCTACGAAAAAAAACGTGAAAATTTAATGAGGTTACATTTTACATACTTATGTATACATATACATATGTACACATGTATATATTGAAGAACATTATTTAAAGCGGGCATTTCATTTTAATTCATTGGAGACAAATACGAAAACATTTATTTTATTAAATTTCTCAATTTTGCTCGTTATAATGATCACAATTTCTCTTAAACACTTGGCTAAATTAATTCTGCTCTTCTGCTTTATATTTCAGCTTCTTTGGCCGGCAAAGATTTCTCTTTGGAGGTATTTAACGGTTTTGCCAACAAAAAGAAAAAGAAGAAACGTCGTCACAGTCGTACGATATTCACCAGTTACCAACTGGAGAAGCTGGAAGAGGCTTTTAAGGAGGCACACTACCCAGATGTGTATGCACGTGAAATGTTGTCATTGAAAACAGAACTACCTGAAGATCGTATACAAGTAGGTGGTGAAGATAAAATGAAATTTAATACTTTATGGTACATTTGCATGCAAAAAATTCGCGTTAAAAGCACTTCTTTGTGTGATCGAGAATATAATGACTAATTATTTCAATTTAAGCATCCTAAACGATGTTTTTAAAGAAGTTCTTTCTTGTATTTATGATAAAATGTACTCGCATGAATTTTTAAGTGTTGTATGTTGGCAAAATATTTCTTACATATTCAATACAATTGCTTTTTGTTTTGTTTTTTTTTTTCTTACATCCTGTGCGATGTGTCTAAGAGCGTACGTATTGTTTCGTGTCCTGGCATTGCAGACAAAACAGATAATAATGCAATTTACGGGATATAATTTGGATATAAATTTTATGATTTTTCACACCTTCATTTATGAAATTCATTGTCATTTTTTTGCGGTGTGTATCATGATGCACGTCATTACACAATAGTGTATTTGAACATTTCATATTTCTTATGTAAATATATGCACAACGTACGTACAAACATATATGAAATACTGCCCGAGTTTGTGCTCTCTTAACAATGTATTTTTTTCCTTTATACCCAATTGCCATTTTTATATGTCATCAACAGCAAAACAATGGCATTATTTCAAGTGGCTTATAAAGCATCTGTAAATACAATTGTATTTCTACGCAGCTCCAGCCATCACATGATGGTCTCCTTTCCATTGCTTTTTTTTCATCTTTTTTTTGCAATTTTATTAATCAACCACCATTTTTACATAAATTACTTTCGCAAAAAATTGCATAGAACTGCAAAAAAGTATCGCAACTGAGGTGGAGAATTTTGCATATCAACCAACGTATAAAAGTTTTAAGTGAATTCTTTTTATTTCTTTAAATGCCCTGCGGCTTTATAGCAAACTGAAGAGTTATGCAATACTTAATTACACCAATCGACAAGAAATTCTAAATATACTGCAATAATTGGCAATAATTTGGAATATTATCTATAATTCAAGTTTGCTATCTAATATGTGTTTTTTTTTATATATAAAAAAACGAAGATTCAATTAAAATATAAATTAGATTCCAATCTATCACGAAATTTGCAGAATCAACAGTTTTAATTGAAAAAATTTCGATTTTACTATTTTATGTCATTTTGATTGCACTGTTCTGCTAGAAGAACAAAATCAATTAAAATAAACGTGAATTCAATTAAGTTATTAATTAATAAAAAAAAATTTACTGGAGAAAGACTTACTGCCCGTTCATAGAAAACGAGTTTCACTCGAAGCCGAGTAAAAATAATCGTTCGGCCACAATAAAAAAAAACTCAAATTGTTTTTGTTTTCAATATAAATTGCCGAAAGATTATTTTCACTGGACTTCTACGAACAGCGAGTTAATGTTGAAAAATTTAACTGTTATATTTTTTGTAAAGTTAAATTCTACGGTTTCCTATAAAAATTCCTACCTCAAGGAGACATTGACTTTAACAATCGTTTTTGCTTCATTTAATTAAATTGAAATTAAATAGTGTAAATTACTACTAATTTTGATTTATTCGAAAATCAGCTCCTTTTTGTTTTATTCGGGTGGCTCGAAACATATCCAATTGGCAAAGCCCTATTTTCAATCGATTTAGTTGTCAGTGGAAATGTGGCGATCGTTGACTAAAGCCTTCATAAGGCCGCAATAAAAAAACGCCGGCGATAAGAAAATACCGAGTCTTCATTGGTGAACAAAATACAAATATCTCAAAATTTCGTTGGCGTAATGATGCATTGATTCATTTGAGTTTACCTCGACACGTATTATAAGGGCTTCATTGCAACCTAAAATAAACGAAGAGCGTTATTCGATATCTATAGCTATCATTTCAAATTACGATATATTTTAACCGATATCGAATGCTTTAATACCAAAGTAAGAAATTTGCATTCATTTTGTTCTATATCGAAAGCGGTGATGAGATTGCAGACTAAAAATTCGAGCTTAAATCGATTTTGAAATAACGCTAAAAAATTCCGAATAAGATAATACTAAAAATGTTTAATAAAAAAATAATGCCAAAATTTTAAACAAAATTTTTCTATTAATAATAAAAAACCAAATGCAGTGTGATATTCATTTGAAATATGGAAACCTAAACTTTATTACAAATAAATATAATTCTTTGAAATGGTTTCGAATTAATAATTTTTTTAATATATTAGTTATACAGTCGACTCTGGATAATTTGATATTTAAGGGACCATGGCGATGGCTGAAGTAGTCTGCACGTTGACTACAAAATCAGAAAAATTCCTGGGTTCAACCACAGTTTCAGACTCATAGTTTCTGTTATGCATTTGTGTGTTTTTGTGTCAGTTGTTGTCAGAATGTTTCAGTGGCGAAACCATAGTCACTGGTCACTGAACTGTACCGGATTCAGCTGATAGAAAACCACAGGCCCATCAGAACGCCCTCCGTCGTCGGTATTGTGTAGCACCGGCGAAGTAAAATAATTACTAAAAAACGGCTACTAAAAACGAAGCTTTAATATGTCTCCTAGACATCAGAGGCGCTACAACACTGCTATAAAAACAAAGAACGAGCAAAAGCAGAGTTGTAAAATAGTGAAGCTTCACCTCCTGTCATTTCTCAAACTATCCCTTTCCTCTAGCACAATGCATTGCATGTGTAGGGTTCATCTCTTGAGTGCTGGTTCCAGTTAAAAAAAGTTCATATAATCGAACATGTTCATTGATGAGCTCTATTACATATATTACTAGCTACACCTATTTAAATTAAAAAAAAAGTTCAATATAAAGTATATCGAGACTTTGCTGCAATACCGTCGTAATTCAAAATATCGTGAACTGAGAAAAATGTATTTGAAGTTTAAAGCCTTCTTTTTGATAGTATATTCGTTTACTAAAGTTATTTTTTTTACAAGTTTTTAAATAAAGAGGCATGTTGTGTAATGTTTTCTGTTTGTAAATTTCTTGTCATAAAGGAAATATTTCATTATTGCAAATAAATATTGAAGGAAATAGCTGGAGGCAATAAAGACATTTGTAGCTGTAGAATCTGAACAGTTAGAGATAGAACCATAATCTTTTTTCCTTTAGATCAAATATCATTTCTGCATACCCAGCTCAAAAAATTCAAATTTTGAGTTACTGCGGTATTGCACCAAAGGCTCGATATGTTCATGAACTTATAAAGAAAATTTTTTATTTTGTCCAGTCCCTACCAGTTTTGGACTGATTATTTGTTTTACCTACAAACTCATTTGGACCATATTCAGAAACTTTCACTTAAACCGTTCTCAAGATATACAAAAATTAATATTTATATTGTATGGCCGTGGTAACGCCCAGTTGGCATTTTTGAGTAGAGTACAGTAGGATAGGGTAGAACAGGTCAGGAAGAGAAATGTATCACTAGACGGGGATGTAAAGTGGGAAGAGTCCTGTAGGAACCGAAGAAACCGACAGTACGACTAATGCAGCGGTGTAAACGCGACAACCAGGCGCTTATCCCGATAAATGCGCTCAGCTCCCATCTTCGACAGCTCCAATAGGCTGCCGAACGATGCAACCCCCAGCACGTGTAGGGCACTCATATGGGAAGTGAGCGACACTCTCTTCATCCTCTTCATCGTTGCACCCACAGCAGAAGTCGTTGTACGCAGACCCATGCGTCTTGCATGAATCCATTAACAGGGCTATGTCCAGTCATCGTGGTGGTAAGACTCCGTAGTCTCGCAAAGCCCTTGTGTCCTTGCGATCGTGGAGGCCTACTAATTGAGCCGCCTGCTCCGAACATCCTCCAGGAAGTGCTCATCCAAGCGCCTCCACCACGACATGAGACGGAGCCCGTATAATCCGTCCATTTTGCCGTCCGTGAAGTGGTCGAACCCTCCGGCCAGATCTTTGTCCCACGCAGTAAGGTGGATAATTTTGAGTCCACTGATTTAGTAAGCAATAAACAAACAATAAGCAATAAACGTCGACTTCCTTATTTTTTAGATAGCGACTGTGGGCAGGCCAGCTTATTGCCAACTCCTTCTGGGCAAAATTGAATGATATGAATACCAAAGACATACCTTTTCAATAGGGTTGCAGTACGTTCCACACAGTTTGGACATTCTTTGACATTGGTAGAGATGATGTGAACTGTCGACCGAGATCGTAAGATTTAATAGCGTCACATAATATCCTGTGAAGTTTTCTTAAATCGAAAGTTTATGCAAATATGGAGGGATACTCAAGATCAGCATAACCATGTCATCGGCCAAATTCAGTCTAATTTATGCACTAGAGACATTGAAAATTCGACACACGCGGGGGACACTTGCACGATATTATATCTATATATATAAAACGGAATGTGTGTTTGGTTGTTTATTTGTGCCTTATATGAGATCTTCCTGAAATTTTTGCAACATTTAACTGGGGCATTTGAATGACATTACAGGCTACTTGTTTTAACCACGCCCACTTTTTTAAATTATGTTACTCCTACCACATAGTTTTTAACAGATTTTATAATATAAACGAGCATAACTTCGCCATTTGTGGACCAATTTTCAAAATTATTTTTGCATTTTGAAAAAGTCCACAAATTTTCTTTTTTTGCGTACCCCAAGTATTATCAAATATTTTCAAATAACTTTGGTATTTTGTGGAAATGCCTTTTGCATAAGAAAGCGGCCCACTACATTTTTTTTTTAATTGGGGCGGGTGGGAAATGTGCTCGCCAAAGAAATGGATTATAAAATTCCTTTGTGGACCAATTATCATAATTTATTTTGCATATGGAAAAGGTCAACAAAATTTTTTTTTCCAAATTTAATAGGGAGAGGTTGGGGGCTAAGTGCCCGCAATGATGACGAATTATTTTTTAGACAGCCTCAAATAAAAAAATCTGCCGAGTACTCGAAAAATAGAAGGGACCGTAAATAACAGTTATAGAAAATATTTAAACTCAAGAACTCCTTGCGTTAGAGTCAACGGAGACCTATACTGTCATATACCAATAGATTCGTATTGGCAAGCTCTTTCAGAATCTATAAGGAGTTTAAAAAAACGGTCGCATCTCACAGTTGAAAGTTATTTTTCAACGGAAAAATTAATGATCAGATGAAACTCTTAAAAATTGAGGTTTATTTTGCCGTCATAAAATAAAACTCTTTTAATAAGTTTTATTTTTTACATCTAAAATAAAACTCATTTTTCTATTTTCTTTTGAGGAGTTTTATTTCTTCCCTTTAAAATAAAACTCGTGTTTATTTTCTTCTTTTATACAGTGTCTTTTTTATTGTGTCTATCTGATATAATGTGTGTAGTAATTTATTTGTTTAATTTAACGAACATGAACTTTTTCCGCTCAATACCAATTTAAGAGCGAAGAACTCTCTTTCCACGCTTTCCTGGGTTGCATGAACAGACTGCACAGTTGTTGCCAATTTATACAAGTAGGGATAATGTATTTTTTGTCCTCCCAGAACTTGAAAAGGGGTTTATTAATCGATAATGGCCTTGGACAAAAATGATCAAATTCAAAGAAAGCTCTTTCTCTTCTTCATTATCATTTTCTTCGCTCTCTTGTTCCCTATCTACATTTAGGGATTTTAAAAGAGACGTATGAGATTGAGATGTATCGGAAAAATCAGGAGAAGACGAGAAAACATCCGGTGAAGATCCGGTGGAGAGGTAAAAAATAAAACTCTTCAAATGAGCAAAATAAAACTCTCTTTTTAAGAATTTCATAGATAGTAGTTAGATAGTTATTTTAATTTTTTTTTCGATAACTGTTATTTACCGTCCCTGAAAAATAATTACCAGATTCCAAGATTAGAAGAAAAGTTTTGTTTGATGTATTAAAAAAATAAAATAAAAATATATTTCTTTTTTTAATTTCTGAAGTGAAGTGTATTTGCCAAATTCCAGCGAATATTTTGCGAGGTACAAACGTTAATTTGTATTAATTGCAATTAACAAAAAAAACTTCTCTTAGTTAATTAAAAAAAAAAACAAATAAATATAGAAAAGTCATATTTGCTATTATAATTTTTTTTTTCTTGGACCAGCACTCAGAAGATACATGTGATGCATAGTGCTGGAACTAGGGGAAAGGGATAGATCGAAAAAGTTGAGAGGTGAACCTTCACTATCTTACAACTCTGCTCTTGCACGTTTTTTTTATATCTCTCATGGCAAAGAGACGTATTAAATTTGTTTAAGCTTCGTTCTGGTAGCCATTTTAAACAATTAAAGCTCTAAATAAGGGCTTTAAAAAATATAGAGATTTTCATTCAAGAAAGTACTGCCGCGAAAAATCTAATGAACTTTTGAACTTTCTCTTGTTAAGCTCTGATCCTCTTATTTCTAGCATGCGAAAGTTGCCCAAAACGAAAGTTTATGCCTTGCCAGAGTAGACTATGGATTTAATTATATATATATATTAATGATTGTGATGATAATGATGATCATTATAATGACGACTTCGATGATGATGACAACGATGTTGATGATGAAATTTAAGTAGTAGAAAGCGCCTCATAATATTTTTATTTATTACATTGGCAGGAAACTCAGCAGGAGCGTGCGTGTTTATTAATTAATTAATAATTACTTTGATTGGAGAAGACGGGTGTCTTCCCCTCCTATACCTGCAAGATTTTGTTGGAACATGTACTTTCCTCTAAGAGTTGCCCACATCTAATTTAGTGTGTGTCACTAATGTAGTTCTGCAGATATAAGAAAGATTATAATTACTTTGTATGATTGTACAGGTACCCCTCCTCTTATACTTCCAAGATTTCGGTGGAGCTTTTAGTGTGCTTTAAGAGCTACTCACATAATATTTAGTGAGCCTCACTATTGCCTTTGTGGAGATATGAATTAATCCGCTAAAAAATGTATTTTGGCCCCACTGTGAGCTACACAATACCGACGATGGAGAGCGTCCTGATGTTTTTTTATAGTTTTGTCTGAAACTGGGTCGAACACAGGAAATTTTTGGTTCTATAGTTTTCTACTGCATCCAAACGGCATACTCATCTATATACCCATAATCATCCACCCACATAATAATGAAATCTCTCTAGAAGAATTTTGAACTTCAGAAACGAAGGTTTGGAGGTTCTTCTTATTAAAACAAAATGATTCTTATTGGAGTTCCAGCGGCTAAAGGTAAATTCGCTCGCTTGGAACACTCGTTAGTTGCGTCACAAAATGTTGCCTGGCTATATGTTAAAGAATCTCGTATTTTTCCTTATTTACTTTCCACTATGTAAGTGGGTCTCTGTCATTTGCCGCCCGTTTTTCCGCAAAATTACATCGATAGTTTTTCGAATTAAAGGGTATGAACTTGAAAATTAAACTGCGAAATCTTCAGCGGTGACATTCACGTGCGAAGTTGATAACCTAAACTTCTCATCTGTACACAAAAAAATAATTGTAGCTTTCAATAACAAAAATTCCTGTATCTAATTATATATTTTTTTAAATTTCCTGTGATAAAAACTTTTGCAGACCTGATAACCGAACTTATTATTATATTATTAAACTGTTTTTTACTAATTTTTTATTAAGAAAAACTTTATAGATTACAGTATTACATATTTTCTATGCCACTATACACGTTCCCAGTACTCTTTTAGTCAACATGGAGGTAGTTGTAAAGTCATTAATATCATGTATTTACCCCCATAGAGTTTAAGAAATGAACACGAGAAATATTGATTATTATCCACATACTTAATTGACAGAGGCTCAAAGCTTTGTTCTTTCTATTTTAGTATAGGTCAGAATCCAAAAGAACAAAACTCTGTTTTTAGTACAGGTGAAAACGAAATTAGCTTTTTTCCGACTTTTAACTGTCTTTCTCTTATAGCCCATTCACATTGGCATGAAATCGAGTATATTTGATTTGAATCTCGAAATCTACACCGTATACAGCACACTTTTGTGACATTTAGCTAGATTTCATTTTATGACAAAAACTTTTCAGTATATTATTAGACATTGTATCTCCTACGTTCTGACATTAATATACATACCATGGTATATTGGTAGTCTCGCAAGGCAAGCTGATTGTGCGCGTACAGCTGTCAAGATTTTGCCAAAATCTAGTGACAAAGTAATTTTTGTTTTGTATGGGAAATCTAGTAGAAAACAACTAGATTTTGCTCAAAATCTCGTAAGTACTAGATTTCATGCCAATGTAAATGGGCTATTATACTATTCGTTTTATTTGAAGTGTGATTTTGTGAAAGCAAAATATACCCTGTAGGAAATGGCAATAGCAAAACTGTACTGATTGGCTACTGATTTTGTCATCAGTACTATAGACATTGAACAAGTGCGTGTCATTGAAAATCTAGTTCTTGATGTAAAGTGAAAGTAACCTCATCTATTTTCACCATAACAAAATGCGACAATAAAAAATCATTTTGCTGCAGTAAAAAGCAAGACAAAATAAAAAGCGTAGACGATTCTTGAGAATACCATCAAAAAGTCACCCAAAACCAATCGACAAAAATGTTGACTTCGAGACACTTAATGTCACATAGAACTTTGTCGCTTTGCGTGACGTTTCTAACTTTGACAGAAAAGCGTAGAGCAAAAGGTGTATGACACAATAAACGCTTTGACAACACTCACGAATTGTTTGTTTACCAAAGAAAAGTGTTTGATAATTGTGCTATTTATTTTTTTATTATAAAAATAAAAGTCAATAATGTTATTTGACAATATACAATTACAATGTTCTTCTGTTTGAAAACGAAAAGAAGAGAAAGGAAGACACGAATAAAGAAAATTATTCAAACTGATTGTCAAAGCACGCAAAAAGATAAAAGATGCCCTACTTTTCGCTTTGCGCTGTGTTAAGAATACTTTATGTGACATGTTTCATATAAACGTGTACATTTCATCTTAAATGACAAACCGAAACTGCAACGCAAAGCGAAGCAAAAGTTCTATGTGACATGGCCTTTAGTCCAAGGCTTCCTATAGGGTATTATTACGTTCGATTTTTGACAGTCGCACCAATTGTTTCCCTTAGCTAAACTAATTTCTCCATTAAAAGAAATTACATTAGACCATTGGATTATAGCCTTCGACAAGAAAAAGAATGTAAATAATCGTCTAATACTGGGTGGCCCAAAAGTACGATGGTGTTTGAATGCCTAATACCTTTTTTATTATAATTTTTTTTTCTGTATTTTATAAAAAAGATATGGGGAATTTAAATGAATCAACACACAATTGAGCAACGTGCCAAAATCGTTGAACTTTATGTCAGAAGAAAATCATGATTTTATTCATAATTTAATTATGAGCGCGAAAGCCCATTCCCAATCAAATGGATTCGTTTTTTAAACACCGTTTCCTAGTGATGGAACAATTTTGGAAAATTTTTTAAGGTCAGCCGTGGAAAACCATCCGTAAGTATGGTTCCAACAGGATGGAGCCACAGCGCATACTTCGAAGGGCACAATGGCTCTTTGAACTCAAACCTCTTCGGTCATAATTGGTGATAATTGGGCTCAAAACCAATCACAAAGCAAATATTTATAACCAGAATGAAATTTTTGTTTTCTTTATTTTACAAAAACATATGGTAGAAAATACCAAATAAATATATCTATTTACATTTTTTTTTTTTTTTTTTATCTGGGACCAGCACTCAGGAGATGACTCCTATACATGCGTAGCATTGTGCTGGAACTATAGGAAAGGGATAGTAGGAGAAACGACAGGAGGTGAAGCTTAATTAAATATTTTACAGCTCTGCTTTCGCACGTTCTTTGTTTATTCTTTTAGCAGTGCTGAAGCTTCGGTTCAGTAGCCATTTTTATTATTGTTTTACTTCGCCGGTGCTACACAATACCGACGAAGGAGGGCGTTCTGATGCGATTGTGGAATGCTATCAGCTGAAGCCTGTATTGTTCAGTGACCAGTGACTATGCCTTCGCCACTGAAACCTTCCGACAACAACTGACACACAAAGACACACTAATGCACATCAGAAAAATGCGAGATGTTAATTTTTATTTTAAAAATTTTTAGTTTGAAACTGGGGTTGAACCCATGTCTGTTTTTGGTTTAGTAGTCAACGTGCAGACTACCATCCATCGTGCCATCGCCACCCTCTACATATATAAAAATGCAAATTTCGAAATAATGATTAACAATAAAATAATTTAAACAATATTTTTTAGCATAAATGCATATGTATGTATGTAATTTGTAGTTTAACTAAAATTAAATAAAAAACACATAAAGTTTTACATCCAACTAGTATTTTTCATGTTTTTTTTACTCATTTAACCAATAGAATAAAAATACATTCGGTTTCCACCAGATTTTTTTATTCGGCTTTAAAACGAATAAAATAATGTGAACTCAGAATAACAAAAAATGTGAATTCGTTTTAAAATGAAGAAGAATGTATTCGTTTTCCGTTTTCGGTTTTTGATTGTTTTGGTGTTTTATATAAACATTTGTTTTTTAAAATCGAAAAGTTGAAGTACATTTTTTATAGATAAACCAACTGCATTTCTTTTTGTCTCTTTCAAGTTTTTTTTTTTTAACAATTAAGATATTCTTTAAAAATATTATCATTGTGAAGAATTTGCAGACCAAAACGTTGTTTTCAATTCCTCAATTTCTCTCAAATTTTAAATGAGGAAAACGTAAGTTTTGTTCTGCGACTTCTCATATATTGTAAATAAATTAAAATCAATGAAAATTCATGGAATTAGTGATATTTATTTGAAGTACAATTGTTTGAAACAAATGAGTGGGTGTTTAGTTGCGTTTAAGTTCATAGTTAATTCCTCACAATATACTCTGTCGGGGTAAATAGATGTTATTAATGACTTTACAACTACGTATATACGTGTTCTTCTCAACTAGTGTTGGCGATTAAATAATTAATTATTATTTTTTCCTTTATTCTAATCAAAAATAATTTTAACATTATTGTAATGAATTGACTACGAACTTAAACACAACTAAATATTCATTCATTCAATCAATGAAAATGTTGGAAATTTTTCTCAATTATTGATATTGCGCGGAGACTTTCAGCTGGTCAACCGCGGTTTTATGCTAGTGGCATATATGTAAGTAATATTGTGGTGTCACTGCGTAAGGCTTACCGACATTACTCTTGTGATTTAAAGTATGATGTTTCTTTTTAGATATTATTGTGGACATTTTAAAAATTTGTGGATATTTTTAAATAGTTGTATCCGAAATAATACATCAGAAATGTATGCAAGAACAATACCTATTTACTACATCATACTGCAGGGCTTGTACACTCATTAACGAAAAATTCGTCATAATCAATTGCATTAGCGGACTTGTGTTTACATTATCTGAAATACGTGTATTATTAAAATCATTAAAATTTAATCTTTACGCAAAAGTCAACAACTATAGGCTCATTAAGAACCATAAATGATATTAGAAATATGAAAAGGATAATTCAAACAGCAAACACCCTAAATAGTGAACAGTTAAAAAAATACGTACAAGGGATGAACCAGCAAACGAAAACAACACAACTTTGGCAACAAAAAAGTAACAAGAACATTTTAATTTTTCATTAGTACACAACATTAGCAGAGAGCAAAGGAGGAATAAAACCAAAAAAAAAAAACATGCGCACGTTTCCAACACCCATTGTGCAAGGACACGTGTAAATCAGAAACAATTAAGAGCTCCTTATATTTCTTATATTCCCATATTAAATATGAATAGTAAAAATGAGAAATATCTATTAAGTACAAATAAGTATACTATAATAAATTCACGTTTGTTATTTTATTACTCTTTTGCTACTGCTTTTTCTGCTCACTTTTTCTTTAAATTGGTAAATTCCAAGTTTTGTTTACGACCACCCACTGTGGACAAACGTGATATGTATTACAAGATTGTTATTAACTTAAAAGTATTTCGTATGTTTGTTTCATCCAAATTATTAAAACCCGTTTAATTAGAAATAAGAAACTTTGCACTACTGTCTATGCGAATGTCCCCTCCTTCGAAGGTATTTGAGCAGTAAAACGTCATGAAGTAAAATAATATACTCGTATAAAATGGCGGTTATGTAGCTTAAAAATTAACATAATCAACATAAAACCAGAGATGCAGGAACTCTGCTTTTTAAATAACAAAACGCGCAACAGCAGCCCGAATCTCTCACTTCACCACCTATATCTTCTCGAACTTATTTCTTTAAAAAAATAAGGTAATTAATATTCTTTGGTAACACACAATGCCACCATCTTATTTCACTTAAAAAGAAAAAAAAACCATTTTAATAAATTAAATTTATGTTACTAATAAATGGTGAAAAAATCAGTGAAATCTGTGAAAAAAAGGGAAATATTGCACACTTATAAATATTTGCTTTACAACAAAGTTTTTCCAAAAGCAATACGCTTTTCTATCACATGAAAGTAAGTTTAGCGATCAATTTTGCTATTTTACACTATAACTTAACAGTGCATAGTTACTGTCGTATTCAAAAAAAACGAAGGAGGGCGTTCTGATGTGACTGTGGATTGGATACAGCTGAAACCGTTACTGTTCAGTGACCAGTGACTATGCCTTCGCCACTGAAACTTTGCGACAACAACTGACACAAAGACACAGAAATGCACATCAGAAAAAATGCGAGATCTTTTTATGAGTCTAAAACTCGGGTTGAACCCAGGCAAATGTTTCGTTTTGTAGTCAACGTGCATACTACTTCAGCCATCGCCACTCTTTGTGGGGTAGGTGTTATATTTATAACTTTCCAACACGATAGAAATGCGCCTTCATGGTACTCCTGCAAAGAAATGTTAAAGGACGTGATAACATCGAAGAAAACGGATTCAAGACCAGTACTGAACTTCCATTCGCCGCAGAAGACTTGTGTATTGAGATCTGCCTTTTTAACCCTACGGCCTCGAAAATATATCTTGGCATAGTTTCAGATACACTTTCAGGAGCGGCTACTTGTTGGTTACTGTCCGGCAAGTGAGTATTACTTGCAAACATTTCGGCTAGGGGGTTAGTGAATATTTGATCATCTTTTAAAACAGCCGGAATATCAGAACTAGCATTTTCCGTCACTTTTTTAACGAGTGACCAAAAAATCTTAATATTCTATTTTAAAATGGAGAAAAACACTAGGGAAAATGCAAGAAGAAGAACTGGTAATAGAACGGGCTTCAATCATGTGATTGCTTGCTTGGTTACTCATCAAAAACTTTGTCCTCTTTTTGGCCCAAATTTTTTGGTAAGAACTTGACTTTACTTTATTTTAAGTTTTTGGGCGGATGATATTATTACTTTACGTTCTTAAAAATTTTACATGTAAATAATTAGCGTGTACATTATTGATGCTTTCAATGTACTACAATTCAAACATTTTACTAAACATATTTTTAACTAATTATTTTTTTTTTTGTTATTTAATATTTAACAATTTATTTCAAAAGAAACTCAATGGTCTGTTGTACACATTCCATACTATTATCTATATTCAATAGGGTGCCATTCGGAAGTATTAGGAAACGTATTGAATTATTGTGATACTTAATGTAAAATTTAAAATTTAAATGCTAGGTTAGGTCGGCTAGAAGTTAGTGCGGCTGTTATACCATAACCTATTCACACCCGCGGATGAGACAGTCGCCACATGAGTTCACTCCGACTACAAAATAAATCCCGCTATTGCGAAAATCCTCACCTGGGAGAGTTCAGTCAGCGATTATGAAATGACATGTGAAAAACCTCCGCCATTTAATGGCAAGAGACAGGAAATAACACATGAGATGAGCAACAGTCTCTTCCCCCACAGATCCACAGGTCCTGCAAAAATCCTGCGAGCAAATGGTGAGCCTATCGGCGTGACTTTCAATGAGGCAATGATCCGTGAGAACTGCGATAGCGCGATGGATAGTTATGCGATTCAAGGAAAGAAGACACTTAGTCCTATTCTCCAGTAAAGCCTGGCAATATAGCGCGGTCCCTCATGCTGTTTCTGGACCACCGCATACACCACAGAAAAACTGACCAAGGACACCCTCAAGAGCATACGTTGTGTATGCATGGTCAGATAAGAACAGCCCCCCCTTGACCATCCAGTTACAGAAGCACTCCTTATGAGAGTCGTATCGGCGCTAATCGCAACCAGCATCCCTCCGTATGGCAGGTAGGAGGAAAAGACCCTATAGCGTTGTGCATGAAGTGACATTTAATTGGTAAAACTGCTCTAACTCGGACCCCATAGATCTCAAAGTTTAAACGTACCGAAACTGATCAGAGAATTTGCAATGTCTATACTGATTATGATGGAAAGCAGCCAAATTTTAATTTTAAATAATCTAAACTAAGAAGAGTAAATCTTGTACGACAGTTATTGATGCACAATGATTGGTGGATATTATCGAGACAAGAGTTTCCCCTTGTTTTAATTAATAATCCCAATATTTAACGATACACTGGGACGATGATCTCTTAATAATAACAACTGCTGCAAAAGTTGAACATGTTTGAAATATGACTTATATTTCAGCAACTGGAGCGGAAGTAGTATATGTTATATATAAGACTTTAGAAGAGTGCAATATTAAAAAAAAATGAGGAGTTTGTGTTCGACCTAACTTTGTCAAAAAAAGAACCGCGCGGGATAGATTCTTTCCTTGGTTGCGGATATCATATTTCTTAAATTGTAGTGGCAGCTCCGTTTCTAGAAAGAAGGAAATTTAAAAAATATTGGCCTCATATAAAACATTACATTTTTGGTAGTGGGATTGGCATATGCACGAATACACGGGCCAAATTATCGCACTCGATTGCAATCGAAATTTCAAACAAAATTTTATTGGAATGAATAAGAATTTCGTTCGATATCGCAAGAAATTATTTGAGCATAGGATATTTTAGGCGATGATCGTAACGAAATTTTATATTTGGCAAATAAAAAAGTTAATGAGCATTTTGGGCGGATAATTATAAAGAATTCTTGTCACCGGCGATTGAAAATAGGAAAGCCAGTAGTGGTTCAGTGGAGAATATTTATCAGGCAACAACAAAATATTTGAAGGAACTATTTCAAAGTTTATTAATCATCTACCTTAGTCATAAAAACATTTCGCATTTTTTCTGATGTGCATTAGTGTATCCTTGTATCCGTTGTTTTTAAAAGGTTTCAGTGGCGAAGGCAGAGGCACTGGTCACTGAACAGTACCGCCTTCAGCTGATTCCAATTCGCAGGTACATCAGAGCGCCCTTCTTACAAAAAAGTCTAATAAAATTAAGCTTCAAAATTAAAAACGTCGTCGACATCAGAGTCGGTGCGACACTACTATAAAATAAAAACGTGCATAAGCAGAGTTATAGAGCATGAGCAATACCTATACTTTGAATTTTATATCAAGTAGCAGAATAGCTAAAAATCGTGATTTTCAGGAGCACTCTAATATAAATACATCCATACATACATACCACTTATCATGAGTTGCTTTAATATATTATTTTTAAGAGTTTAAATGTGCACCTCACACACTGTTACTAATTATTTAGTTACCAGGAAAAAGCCCTTGAATGCTTTTCCCTTGCTTTTTGAATTTAAATGGAAATAAAAGGGGAGACAGCAGGAACAAAACTAACAAATTTAATAAGAACAAATAAGGAGAAAAAAATTAACTGACAATCAGGCTGACAATGCAATTCATAAATTTTTTTTTTATTTTTTGTTAGCTGATCTCTTTGATTATTTAATTTTGAACAAGTACTTATGTATAATGCTACAGTGGTTGCTATGTCTAGATTTCAGGGACAATTACAACAAGTGCCACTATACCTGATGAAATATATTCGTATATCGCATTATTCCTTAAATAATCTGGAGAGAGGACGACAATATATATATATATATATATATATATATGTTATTATATGTGTATATATGTATATATATTAAGAGAATTTGTGTTTTATTCTTTTTCAAAACCTGTAGTATAGTCGAGATACATATATAAAAAGGCTTATGCAATTCTGTTCTTGCGCATTTTGTTAATTTATAATCAGAGTTGCGTTTTCTTAAAGTAGCGTAGCCTCATTAGTTCTTGAATTTTATTGATTATTTTACTTCACCGGCGATTCGCTCTAAGGTTATAAAACAATATAGTATGCACGAAATTCTCACTGCGCCCATATTCTGGACCACAATGCTGCAATAAACAACTTTCTTCATTAAGAACATCAAAAAATAAATAATCTAAAAAATATAAAAAACTGTACAACGAATATTTGACAAAAAAAACCATTTATTTTGAAACATGGCCCAAATTCATTCCTCAAAGTTTGAAAAAGAAGATCTATGTTCGCCGCAAGTTATGAAATATAGCGGTACTGTGTCCTGCGATGAAAAGGAAATTAGTGATTTATTCGCTAATTTTATATATCACGTATGCTGATGCACATTATGAGAACATCGTCAATTTTCCGTTTAGTATAGTTACAGGTCTAACAATGTCATTTTTTTCTATAACCATGATATGTCATCATCAAATGCTTAAAATCTTTTTAATATTCAAACTCAAATGGTCCAGAGGGCATACCCAGTAGGATTTGAATGAAATGTAAGGAAAACAAGGCATTACCTTTATAAATTGTACAGGCTGTCTATTGGCAAATTTATATTTTTAAATACGATTATTTCAAAAAGTAATAAACGGTGCGGAGGGAGGGTGGCACCGTTGGAATTATCGATTGTGCGGATTTGTCAGTCACAATGTCGCAGTGGTCGAGTGAGCATCGCACGTTCGCTGTGGAGACATTTTTTAAGAGTAATGATTCTTACGTAATTGCTCGTCGACAATTTTGTACAAAGTTCGGTATTCGGTGAATAAGTGATGGACCGAGTGTAAATTTAATTGGTTCGTGGGTGCAGAGATTCCGCGCAATTGCTTCGACCATAATGTCCCACGCCAGGGCCCAGTCGATCTTCAAGGGCTCCCGAAAATATTGAACTGGTTGGAAGCAGTTTACGTGAAAATCGGCGACTTTCAATATGGAAAAGAGCAGCCTTACTGGAACTTCCAAGGCCAATTATTCATCAAATTTTAAAAAAGGATCTGGATGACATACTCTTTAAAAAATAAAATCCGCATTTCCATTCTATCGTCCAATGTTCTTAATAAAACTTTGTGTCAATTATTACGTTTTTTATTTAAGTTGAAAATATAATTCAGTTACCAGACACCCTGTAATTAACGTTGAGGCAGTTAAGCAAAAGTATTCAATGATTCTCTCGTCACGAAACAATTGTACACTTCTATCGTAAGACCGACTTTGGAATACGGTTAAATTGTATAGTCTGGTATGGTGGACAATAATCACATTAATTAATTCAAAAACAATTTTTACTGTTTTACTTAAGAGACATATATCGAGGATATGATGCAAGATAATCTTTAATATGATTACCAACACTTAAAAGTCGTATAGTTATGCTCAACGTTACACTTATATTTAACATAATAAATGAAAATTTATGCTTAAATTTTCTATTAAGTAGTTTATTATTTGATATTCCCCGACGTACGGTGGGCTAATATAACCCTGTATATATTAAAAGTTTCCCAACAACTTATTCTAAAACTGGTACATTTTGAAAATTCCATTATTGTTTTAATGAGATCTTTAAATTTGTAGATTTTTCTTTGAATGTAAATATTATATATGTTATTTATCTTGGACCAGTACTCAGGATATGACCCCTAGACATGCGATATATTGTCCTGGAACTAGAGGAGGAGAAATGACATTAGGTGAAGCTTCACTCTCTTGCAACTTCGCTTTTGCACGTTCTTTATTTATAGCAGTATCGAAGCGCCTTTGATGTCAAGGAGGCGTATTAAATTTTGAAGCTTCGTTTTTAGTAGCCATTTTTTATTATTATTTTACTTCGCCGATGCTACACAATACCGACGAAGGAGGGCGTTCTGATGTGCCTGTGGATTGGATACAGCTGAAGCCGGTTCTGTTCAGTGACCAGTGACTATGACTTCGCCACTGAAACCTTCGTACAACATCTGACACAATTGCACATCAGATAAAATGCGAGATGTTTCTATGATTTAATCGAAAACTGGGGTAGACACAGGACTTTTTTTTGCTTTTGTCGTCAACGTGTAGACTAATTCACCCGTCGCGACGCGTCGCCACTATTATGTTATTAATAATAATTTTAATTTCCAATTGACGGAAAAGAAAAAGTCAATTCGTTACATAAATATTTTGGTTTTTCGTTGTATGAATATTGTTCGCCTATCTTTTCGAGAATTATAGACCGAAAAAATTTAATTGCTGAATCCGAAAATGAAATCAAGACCTTAAAAATTATTTTGTATTTTCATAGAAGTTTAGCGGTATTTTTTATAATTAAATTTTTCTTAAGTCTTTGCACAGAAAAATTTTTTTCTTAATTAATAATTTAATTTAATCCACGTTTATTTTAATTGATTTTTGTGTTCTCTCATGACAGTGCATTCAAAATAATCAAATTTTAAAATTTTTTCAATTATAACTGTTAACTGATTCTGCGTTTTTCGTGATAGGTTGTAATCTAATTATTATTTTAACTGAATCTTCGTTTTTTTTAATTGAATCTTGATTTTACTTTTCTCTGCATACTAAGAAAATCTTGTTTACCGGTTTTGTAGTTTTTATGCATTGCCGCTTTCTTCTTCTTCTCATTTTTATAAAGTTTCATCTACAGGAAAGAGACTACCCTTTTCCACTCGTGCCAAAGTTCAGCATCACTAATTTCCGTTAAGCTAACTAATGTGTGATTTTATCTCATGTAATTCGTTTGTGCCGACTACGAAAGGTACTCGTACTTTATATAATATAATAAAATAAAAAATAAAAGCATTATTGGACAGTGCCAAAAAATTATGATAATAATTCAAATACATTTTGCTTTCATCACTCATATACATATATTTCATAATTTTTTAATAGGGTGTGTTTCTTCTTAGTGTGTCTCTGTGTGTCAGTTGTTGTCGGAAGGTTTCAGTGGCGAAGGCATAGTCATTGAACAGAACCGGCTTCAACTAATAGCAATCCACAATCACATTAGAACGCCCTCCTTCGTCATTATTGTGTAGCACCGGTGAAGTAAAATAATAATAAAAATGGCTACTAAACCGAAGCTTCAACACTGCTATAAACGAAGAACGTGTAAAAAAGCAGAGCTGTAAAATAATTAATTAATCTTCACCTCCTATCGTTTCTCTAACTATCCCTTTCCTATAGTTCCAGCACAATGTGTAGGGGTCATCTTATATTTTATTTGAAATTAGAAAGGTGAAAAATATTTCCAAGTCTGCCTAGGAATGATATGGTATTGTATATGTACAAAGGCAGATTCGCGAGTTCCTCCATCTCTTAAGTTTGACAAGTCGGCCTTTCCTTGTACTGTTAGCCTCGGAATAAATAGGATAAATTGCATATATTAATCTAGCTATAGTGGAAATGTTTCATATAAAACGGACACCTTAATTCGCTGGTTAAAAGTATGCCATCATATTGGGGAACGAGGGAGTCACTGAGTCAGTGAATAGATGTCGTTTAATTTTTTTTGTAGAAAATGTTTATTTACAAAGATTCAAAATCAACAATGTTTTTTTCTACTCTTCTGCTTATAAATATTTGCATTTGATTTTTATAAAATTTGCATCACACAATTTCAAAATTCATACATATTAAACCACCGTTCCTCGATTGTGACAATGTTATCTCTTTTTTGTGTTAGTTGGTTGGTTTGGTTGGCTCTTTTAAAAAGGTGATGAAGCAAAATAATTATCAACATCAACAACAACAATCTTATCACTCTTCAACACAAAAATAAATTGAATCTTGTTGCACCTTCACTCTTAATATGGGGAAATGCACAGATTACCGCACTTTAAAAATTATGAGAAAGAAAAAATGTATATTTTTTCTAAGAATTGATACCATTTTCAGTGAATTGGTACTTGAAATACAATCAGAGGAAGAGAAAAAATATATACGAGTACGTATATAAATACGAAACAGCTCCAGTGCTTGAAAAGAATACAATATTTCTTTTTGGAAATTGATGCAGTAGTTTCTTTGAAGTTTTCAAAGAACGAACAACTTCACGTTGAAATATCGCAGCCAAAGTAACATGATCTTGCAGAACACAACTGTCAGACATATTGCAACCACGTAAATGATTTTTAGTTTTGTATTTGTAGACAACATAGCGTCAAGTGGCAGGCATATGAAGTCTTTTTCAATACATTCAATAAGAGTAAAGAGGAAAGGATTGTTGTGACTAAATATACGGCATCATCATAATTAAAGCCAAATTTTAATTTGGTTTTTATATAGAGGTTCCCACACCTTTATTTGTTATTATTATATTTTTTTAACCATATGTATTTTAAATAGAAAGCTTAATTATTCGATTCAACGAAGTGGCCTTTTTATAAATTTAAGTTGTAATTCTTGAGAAACCAATTAATTTACTGAAAGAACAAAAGGAAATTGTTTTGTTTAAAACATCAATACTAGTGGAAGAAAATTGTAACACTTTTAAACTTAAAATTCTATACTATTACGTCCTTCACTATTCTTTACTGAAATACATAAAGTCAATATTATTAACATACTGGTATGCAGGAAATGTGAGGGGCCAACGTTCTGTTGGTATCGGTATTACAAGTTTAAGCTGTTGATCTTAATACCCAATACAAGCTTGTAGCAATCAAAAAACATTTGATTACAGTGAAATTTTAGGTCAGCCCTTTCGAAATGCTCTAATAGTATCTCAACAGATAATGATCTGTAAAATAAGAAAAAGGAGTGAATAGAAAAAAATTACGCCACTCATGTATGTTGCAAATGAACTATTAAAAATTAGTCGTACATCGGTATCCAGAGTAGAGGATACCTTCTGATTTAATGGCAGATTAACTAGAAAAAGAAAAAAAATTGTTGTACTAAACACGCTATAAGAAGATACTGATTTTTAGAAAATCAAGTTTTCGTTATATTTCAAACTTTAGAGGCGATTGTCATGATTCTAACTATTTTGGCGATGATGTCAGTGTGGATATATACATATATGTATATGTGTGTATAGCATGTCTTATCAGAACCTTCGGATTATCGAAAAAAATTTTAAAAACATTGTTTCAATACTTGATGATGTAAAATATTTATTAATCATCATAAAAAAAACAGAAATATGTATATATGCATACATAGCATATATGTATGTAACTATGTAACTATGTTTTTAGAATAACAATTAATAAAAAAAAACATTTCAGGGTTCTAGGTTCGATTCCTAGCACAGGCTCTAATTTGTATTACTACAACAGGTGAAAGTTTTTTCACGACTGGTATCACAATGGGACCATAATAAATTGGACCCTTAATACAGCTGTTGAAAGATCAGTTCCTAAGTATGAAATTAGTAAGAAAGTTAATTAAAGATAACTTTACACTAACGGTCAACAACCATTTCCGGGAACGTCTGGCCAGCATAAACCGCCGAAACCCTTCATAAACATTTAGGGAAGTTAAAAGGCAATTTAGAGTGTCGCGAACATTACGGATTGACTCCTTGAAGATTGGCCATGAGGATGAATCCTGGTTTAGATTTACTGGAATCGATATGAACTCTTTGGAAAGGGATATAATTGGTAACAAACTTATAATTAAAGATCAGAATGGAATTTTAAATACAATGGGAACTTACTTCGAATCAGTTCATTCTTATAAAGAGATTGAAGATGATAATACTATACAAATGGACGTTGATAATAGCTTTCGCACATTTTTGGAAGGAAAAAATGAGTACGAGGAAAACAATTCAACGGTCACTATATTTAGTTCCAATAGAAAAGCGAATGATTTAGAAGAACATTACTTCATATCGAGAGAATCAATTCTTTATATATTTAATAATCTGCAGAGAAAACTCTCTTCTGGCATTGATAACATCCCAAATTTTATACTCAAGAACGTTGCAAATGAAATTATATTCGAATACTGTACACTCTTTAATAACATATTAAACAACTCATACTTTCCACATGCGTGGAAAACGGCCTTAATAGTGATCTTGCCAAAAAAAGATAAAGATCCAAGCAACCTTAAAAATCTTCGATCAATAAGTCTAGTGCCAAATATTAGTAAAGTTTTCGAAATGTGTGTGTACAACAATTTGACAAATTTTTTAGAAAATAAAGGTTTAGTTGAAGAAAGGCAGTTCGGTTTCAAATTTCAGCATTCCACTGTTCATGCGACTCACCTTTTAGTTTCAAATATCAACTGGAATTGGAACAAATCTCTGTATACGGGTGCTTGTCTTATTGATTTTAAAAAAGCTTTTGATAACATATGGATTCCAGTGTTGATATATAAACTTATAAAATATGAACTACCTTTTCATCAATTTGTTTTGATCCACAACATGCTGCATAATAAAGGCTTTCTTATGTCGAATAATAACCAGATAAGTAAAAAAAAATTTACTATAGTAAACGGTCTACAGCAGGGAACAGTAATCGCTCCAATTTATTCCTTTTGGATTTATTAAAACAAATTAATAATAACATTGTTGCATTTGCCAATGACATAATAATTTTTCATTCAGATGACAAAATTATGAAAATTAATTCCAAATTACAAGAATTGTTTCACATTGTAGAAAAATATTCCAATGACTGGAAAATTAAAATAAATATTGAAAAATGCGAGACTATCCTATTCCGTCCACCTGTTGGTAAGTGCAACTACAATATAAGGAAACACTGGAAAGAATTTGGAGTCAAGTCAGGCTCTAATACTAACATAGCAAACAAGGAAATGGTAAAATATTTGGGCATTCACCTTGATAAATTCCTATATTACAACAAGCACATAGACTTACAAATTACAAAAGCTAGAAAAGCTTTTTTTATGCACAAACAATTATTCTATTCCAAATATATAAGCCCTTCAATTAAAATAATGCTATATCAATCCTTAATTAGATCAATATTAACATATGGATGTCAAATTTGGTTCAATATTGCACTATCATATATGGAGAAAATGAGAGTTTTCGAGCGGAAATGTCTTAGAGCTTGCACATCTCTCTTTAGATCACCTAATAGCGACTTTAGAAAATACATCTCCAATGGGACACTATATGATACTGCTAAAATAGGTAGAATAGATAATTTCATTATTCATTTGATAAGAAACCACATTTTAAAGACATTCGAGTGCGATGTGAATAACCTCGGCATGGCCCCCTATTATGTTAACGATGAATATATCGAAACTATTCGTAAAAGTGGGTATGTGCCTCCGGAGGCATTTTTGTACCTGGATAGTCAAGGATATATTCAAAACGGTATGGGCATCCCGGTGTTGTACCACATTTATAGGCGAGCCAATGTTAAGGCCATGAATAGCAAGCAGATTACAAATGTTAACACGAGATATGATACAAGCCTCTATTTGAGGGATAAGAACATGTTGCCAAACTAGAATACTAGGAAATACTGGTGGCTAGACCGATATCGTAGCTAAAAAATTTCTCTTTTTTTTCTCTTTTACTCTTTCACTTTTATTGTCCCAATATTAAGGTGGGTTTTTTTCAGTTGTTTTTCCTACATTAGAAAAATAAATTATCTATGTACATTCATACTATAGTACGACATAAATTAATTACCAATATTCTCAAAAAGAACATATATTTTCTAAATGTAAATGTACTAGAGTGCTCGAATAGGAGACAGTGTACGATATACTATGTAACCTACTGTTTGTTTATTTATAGTGTAATTTGTTATAATAATATTTGTTAAATAAACGTTTAAAAAAACAAAAAAAAATAAATTGGACCCAAGTTGGCTGGGAACTTTATTTACGTTTACGTTTAGCTACCTGTCTAATGTATGTAAACATCTTATAACTTAAGAACTGGTCAACGCATCGGAACCAAATTTGCCGCATTCGAAAGATATTGTAGTCGCTTAGATGTCGACGATTTTGAAAATTTTCGATAAAATAAATTTAGAACAAAATTTAAAAATAGGAAGCTGATTAAGTTCAATATCTAATCACCCCGTAATTTCCAAAAGAAACGTCGCATTCCGAAACAATCATATTTTTCCGATAACTTTAAAAGTTTTGTCAAATCGATTTTGGATATTCACTAATTTTAAAAATGCCACAAATTCCACCAAAATCTGAAGCGGTTTCAGGTCACAGGTTTCAATACCGATCTAATGAAGATAAATAAAATGAAACATATTATCACTTTGCTTTTTAAAGTCTTACCAAAGGTTTTTTTTTACTTTTACAGTATAAAATAGGCTCTAAATTAAGCTAATGTCTAAACTAATTTATGCAAATTTAAATGGTGCAAAATAAAAATACCAAATAAAAGGAATCTGAAGAAAGTAAAACAACAGCGGTGAAAATTGCAAGTAGAAATTATATCAGGGAACAAATATTACGAGATTTGATACGAATCAAAATTTCTCTCACTATTCAATTAAAATGTATCGATCGGTAATGAATGTTCTAATTTGAACTCTGTTCCGATTGAAATGTGGCACAGGCTTCCGAAATTCTTTTTTCGTCGAGATTTTAAAATTTCAGAATTTTTTATCATTATTTTTAAAAACTATATTCGAGAACCTTTTTTATAAATTCTTATAATTTTCTACCAATTTTATCTGTCAATTATGCATAAGAGTTAGTTAAGCTTGCATATTTACAGCACTCAAGCTATTTACACACTACTTTACTGGTAACTAAAGCAAATATTCACATATATGTACTACACACATCCCCACATACACACATTATACTCTGTAAATATGTGTGAGTATTAGCATTACAATTCCAAAGAGGTTTTTACACCCAAAAACTTAACAGCGAAAAGGAAATGTGGAAAACAATTATGTACAGTCAGAGACTAAAGTTTAAATACGACTTAAAAATGTGCATTTTTGGAAAAAGGAAATATCTCGTAATATAGTATTGTCTACAGATTATTTTTGTTTGATAAAAAAAGATGACCTTTTTCATGAATTTTTCCAATATATGTACATATAATTTTTTTTTTGAAATCGTTTTCAAACCTTAGTCTCTGACCGTTTATACACAGTTGGAAATAAACCCATACGAACATATGCATTTATGTACATATATATGTATGTATGTATATATAGCTGATGTAAAACACACACAAAATTATGCTTGAACGAATACCAGGGAATTAAAGCAAAACACAAACCACTTGTAAGTAGAAGTTGGTGGAGTGGCTTTCATTCGCATTGTTTTGTTTTGCCACCATTGTTTTATTTTTTGTAGTTGTTGTAGCCTAAAAACTTGGTTGGATATTGATTTTAATTGAAAAATTGTTAATTTTCCAAGGAACGAACAAGGCATGTGTAAATATGTGACAAGATATGTGTGCGTGCGTCTGTCTATGCAAAACTGTGTGTCGGGTTTGTTTGGTAAAATTGGTTAATTTAAATGACGATGGGCTTAAAAATAGAAGATAGGCAACGTTAGGAAATATGCAAAATTTTATAGAAGGAAGAAACTCTTCAAAGATTTATACGAGGATGGTACTAAAAATTGACAAAATGAGAAGACTCTGACTATTATGAGTTACAAATTTGTATAGATTCTTATATTCGAAAGGCCAATGTAATGCCAATCCCCAAAAAGGGAGAGGCATGCAATCCCGAAAATAACCGCCCAATCGCAATCTGTTCTGAGGGAAAGTAAGTTGAACTTCCACCTAATGAAATATCTAGCGTTCAAGAATTTTCTTAACTACCGCCAATATGACTATATGACGATCTATATGGGACTCATTGGCCTTTATCTTGGAAAATTGGAATAATTCCATTCACCATTTTGACGAAAGTAAAGTGGTGGGTCTGGATATATCTAAAGGATTTGATGGCACGGGACATCGGTGATATCTTCTCTCGATTTATATCGACCTTTCTCAGGGATCGTCGAGTTTCTGTAGCCGGGATCTCATCTAATGAGTTCAAGATTAATTCAGATGCAACGCAGGGCTCCATTCTTCTCCTACCGTATTTCTTATAATTCTTAAGGACCTTCTATTTCAAACTTCCAGCTCTATCCACTCTTTTGCAGATAACAGCAGCATTTGTCACTCATATTCATTTGATCCTAGGCGGCCATCGACTATGAGGCAGAATGTGAGTGATTAATTGAACGGTGACTTCGCAAGGATATCGCAATGGGGTCACGCGAGCAGGGTTGATTTCAACGCTCAAAATATCCAATGCTGCATGCTTGCTGTCTGGTGTAAATATTGAGGAATAAGAAGAAGAATATGAACTTCATCTTCACATGAAGATTCAGTGTGATGTGCAATTTTTTAGGTCTCAAAACAAGCATTCAAATGCCTCGGCTTTTTAAGACGGTGTAAGACATACATAATTCACCCCACCTGATCTTCTTACTTTTTATATAGAAAAAATTATTTATGGGACAACCAGAGATATTATGCAAGAGAAGATTTGACTGCCTCCGATTTCCCTGAAAGAGGTCAATAATATCGACCCACAAATTGCTTTGAAGTCACTGCAGCATTTTTCTTCACAAATTCTAATTAATCTTTATATTGTTTGAGTATTGAGGCGATTTGATGGATAGATCCTTCCTTGAGAATACTGCATATGCATATTTCAGCACGAACTGTAAATATGGTCCGCCCTTTTTGAAATCTTTAGTAGGATTAAATTGAAAATGAAATTTCAGGTTAGTAAGGAAATTGATAGACAATTAACAAATGTCAAGAACAAACAACAACTGCACTGAAATTCGTTGTTGGGATGAAGGATTCTTTAAATTGTGCTATAAAATTTTTTGGAAAGGGTTTCATTTCAATATTAGTATCTATATTTATTCTTTAGATTATTATCAGTAAAACTGAAAGTGTGCTTCTTTGCCATGTTACTTCAGAAGTTAATATTATTCCAACTTTTATTCCAAACTCGATTTGGCGAAGACTTCTGCATTTATTAAAAGAAATAATTTTTCAACGATATCACTCGAAAGAATTATAGGATTTTAGTAAAATTAGCAGCAATACCCCTCCCCCTCTTTCTGTTGCTCTTCAACAATTTTTAGTTGTCTGCTACTACCTTACACCCGAAAAACATTTCTTTCATTGAGAAACAAACGAGGATGCCAAAAACTTAAAATTTAAAAAGCCGTAATAGTAAGCTGTGCATCATCACAATGTGCCCAAAATTTCGCTTAGTAAAAGTTTGGCGAATGTAGATTCCACGATGTGCTCAGCAATTGGCTTATATTTCGGCTCATTATGGTATATTTTGAAGATTATGAACTGGACGATATGTGGTTTCAACAGACGGTGCCACCAGCCACAGATCACGAACGAAAGCGTACTTCCATATCTTGGCGACGTAAATTATCCACCAAGATCATGAAATTTCACGCCGTTAGCCTTTTTTGTGGGGCTACGTCAAAGACTGCACTACGAGGATAATCCCCTAACGGTGGAGCATTTAAAAACCTAGATTAGAATTCATAGGTTTATGAAGATTTTATGTAACTTTACTTTTGAAACCATGTAATGGATACCTCTGTACAACAAAACATAATTATTTAAGCTTTTGGAAGAACAAAATATTATTAAAAATTAATTTTTTAGCATTTATTTCATAAATAATGCAATAAGAGAAAAATACCTGAATTTTCGCGAATACAAAAAATCAGTCCGATTTTCTCCATGCACCTATGTACATTATTTCAATTTAAAGTCGTAAATTAAAATATACATTAAAAAAATACCTTTTATATAATGATATTGGCACAGCAAAAACACATGTTAATAATAATGGTGATAATATTTAATATTGCACTTAATAATTTGCTTGTTAAGAAATTAAGGAAATTCCTGTCTACGGTAAAGAAATAAAAAATTAATTGTTTATATTATATATATTGTGTAAAAACACTCTTCACTGCTGCATTTAACTACAAACAATGACTTAATTATATAATTACGATGACGTGGCTGTTATAGGCAACTACATACAGTGTACAGAGATGGTCGCCACTGAAATTATGGATGTGAATTATATGTGGTCGTGAGTAGGTAATTGTTTTCTATACATGATTTTTTAAATAAATTCGCTTAAATTCCATCCGTTGTTTTGGACGATGAGGCAAAATATGAATAGTGACCACACCAAAATACCGATATGCGGTCACGCAGGGTCGATTTCATCGCTCGCAAGACCCAATGCTGCATGTTTCGACATCAACGCATTCTCCATCACGTTGCCTCATACGTATGTAAACATTTTTGTATTTTTGAGTGAAACAAAATATATTTATATCAAATTATAAAAAAATAAAAATATTAAATTTTAATTTTAAATATGTTTAAATACTTTTTTCATATAAAAGCTTAAGTAAAACTTTCCAATTTTAGTTTCAATCACATGTGAACATGCATATAATTGAATAAATATAATTTGTTAACTTGTGTCAAAACCAGTTCTTTATATCAAAAAATTATGCATCTAAAAAATATTTTTTTGCACATTTCTTTTTATGTTATAAAAATATTTACATACATGCATACATACGTACATATCTATATGTATTTAAAAACAAAAATATATTTTTCTGACGATGCCATACATTTTATTAGGGAAATATTGAAAATAAATATGTATGGATATAAAGAGAAAACTTAAGCCTTAAATAATTAATTTTCCAATTAAAAAGAGCTACAATAAAATTAATAGTATGTGCTACGGAAAGTTAAAAGGGACCTATGCTCAAAAAATAAGTTTTGGAGAAAAACGACTTTGAAGTTAAGAAGTTGATTTTGATGCGCCTGAACGATTTTATGGCTTGAAGATCGTTACGCATGGGCCTTCGAGGTCGCTGATTACGAATCTGGCATTAGATTTTGTAAATTCAAAATGGGGGATCCAATATGGCTGACATTATTATTAGATCCATTTCAGAAAAGTTGTATTTTGAAGCTAATTTATGACAAAACTAATGCAGTAAAAAAGCTGCGGTTTTTGCATTAGAAATAGCATACAGTCTACTATAACAATCACAAAAAATAAAATTCGATTTTTTCGACCATAGGTCCCTTTTAACTTTCCCAGTGACATAAAAATAAATAATGTATTATCAAACTAAAAGAAAAGGATTTATGAACTCGACAATAAGTGATTATCATACATTTTTGTTTACAGCCACGTAAAGCGTATGCTACATGATCAATGTTCAGCTTCAATATTGTCATTGTGTGCAAAAAATAGTCACACATATACGCTCTGTGTAATATTGACGAATATCAAAATGGTTTTGATATTCATGATAATATTGAAGCAGTTTGACGTAGTGTGGCATCGTTATCATCAATATTCATTTTACGAGTACCTTTGAGGGCACATCGTACTTGTGACGCATTACAAATATAGTAAAAAATTTTTGTAATCAAATTAATAGAAGTATATCGCTCTATAATGGCTTTTTGGGACGTGAAAATTAAAAAATATAGTGACAAAAATAAAACAACATCATGAAATAACATAAAATAAAATTCTTAATAAATAAGGAATAAATAGATATGTATTTTACCGACGGTAACTTGAAAATATGTTTCGCCGAAGGTAACTTCTATATGTTTACACTTGAAAAAAACCGAAAAAAATTAATATTGATGAGAAATGTTGACATAGTGTGTCAGAGGCTTCAATAAATATACTAACACAAAGACAAATTTGAAGCTGAATACTTATGCGTGTAGCATGCGCTTAAGAGTTTTTTGGCGAAAGAAATTGTTTATTTAAGTATTGATTTTAAATTATTTTAGCATTATGGCTCACTTTGGGGCAGATAATGTGATTTATAGGACTCACATCAGTTACACTAGAGCAGAATGTAATTATGTGTAATTTTTAGAATACGATTTATTAATAAAACCACCCAATGATGTGCTATTCCTCATGATCCCAGCGGTGGCATCTTCATTTAAATATATCAAAATTAAGGAGCACTTCACAGGTTGAAAATAAAATTTGTGAAATTTTTGCCATTATTTTTCGGAGGGGTCATCCCCTGAGCACTGGTCCAAGATAAAAAAAAAGCGCGAGCTTCCTTAATATTTTACAGCTTTGGGTTATGACGAATTATATGAAATTCTTTATTGAGCATTAAAATCAAATTATTTTTACTTGCTGGGAATAGTGACTTGTTTCTTCACTTTGTTTTCATACAAGTTAAATGTTGTTTTTACTTCTGTCTGCAATTACGTTTCAATAATTAAGTAATTTTAAAGATTGTTGGCTTCATAAAAAATGCAAAATGATAAAACAATGAAAATGAAATAACAAAACTGAACATTCTTTGAAAATGTGATATTTTCAATGTTTATTATTAGTGTTTAATTTCTTTACACTTACCTTCGTAGTTGTACACGGTAGGCCAAAAGTAATCACCCGGAGCATAAGTAATCACTCGATGTCTTTTTGCTGTAATTTTATTTAATAAAAACCTTTGGATCTGCATGTATGGTCATCAACTCTCGCGGCGGTCACTTAGCCCATATCATAAGCAGTGCCAAAATCTGTCTTCTTAAAAAAATTACAGCGAAAGAACATCGGGTTATTACTTATGCCCCGGGTGATTACTTTTGGCCCACCCTGTACATTGATTATATACAATTATATTATATATTATATATTATATATTATATATACAATTATATTAAGTCTACAACTTACGATTTTTTAAGTAAAAATTAAGATTTTTTATTAATTAGAAAATTGCAAATTTCCGGGTGCTATATAGGCGCCATCGAAGAAAATGAGCATTTCGTAAATGAGCCAACTACATACATATATCTAATTTTTATTATCAATTAGGTTCAAACGTATTTTAATTAAAAATACATTCTTGGAGCATTGTTTGGTGGTGGCATAAGGTGTTAATTATTCTGTTATTGCGTGTAAGCATTTGGTACAACTTGTTTAAACTCGGAAACTTTTTTGGAAAATTTATAACTACCTACCATTACAAATGTACTGTATTGTACATATATGTATATCGAGTCATAACCGCTAAAAAGACATTAGTGTCAAATTTTAAAGGAGAACGTTTTTCTGGCAATCTTTATATACATAATCTGCAGATACGTCTAAATTCCTTTCGCTGTAAAATTGTAACGGCACATATCACAGCTATACTTTTTGCGTAATGTTCGGTAAAATAAGAGTAAACTATAATTTATCTCAATAAGAGAAAAAAATATACAAATGTACGGGAACGCACAAAACCACAGACCTTACCCCATAGTAGAAACCCCTATATATACAATCTACTCAATGTACGCAACGTAAATACCGTATTATATGAACAAAAATTTTTTTTAATTAACTATTCTAAAAGATGAACAAAGTTTGAAAGCTCTATAATTTGAACAACAGAAGTTAATGCGCTCAAGCTAAAAAAATTTAAAACCTTGCGGGAATCCTCTTTTTATAAACATGTACATACTCGTATGTACTCGTATGTAGATATATTTTTTTTATAATTGACTATCCTAAAAGATGAACAAACTTAGAAATAAAGCTCTTTAACTGGAACAAAGAAAGGACAGCAAAAAAAAATAATCGAGTTTATAATACACTCGTAACTAAAGTAACTACAGCAGAAAAAGTGAATTCGTTCACAATGAATTGGTATTTTCATTACTTCTTAAGCAGTTCTTCATCTGAATTAATTTTGAATGCCATCCAATACAAGGTTATCACTTTTGAACTCATCGAAAACACATAGAACTCCGCCGATTAGTTCATGTGAACAACTGCGCAGTTGTAATTAAAACTTAAATAAATGTTACAGGAACGTATTAACATACATATGCTAAAAAGTAACCAAATCCATCATTTGGACGTATGTGTGTATGAATATTATGTTACCGTTAAGTATTGATGTCGGCAATATTCAAGAACTTTTTGCTGTAACCCTGTTCGGATTTCAGGCTACCAATATCTATGTATGTATGTATTTTAAACACACATCAAAAATTAACATCGTTAGATTTTATTTTTATCGTAAATGCACTGTAAATGGGAAACTCTCTTCTTTTCAACTTAGCTAACTAGTTGCGGGAATACCCAAAATACTCGTAGTATAATTGAAAATAATATCCCGCAACCATATCTGCGAACATTCAGCCGCTAATTGGCAAATAATATTTCCGAGGAACTAACACAAACTGCACACCAAGAATATTATGAAACACCTACTACATACGGTTCACAAAAATCAAACGTTGTTTCTGAAATTCTCTTAATTAACTTTTCAAGTTGGCCATATGTTCAAACAGAGAAATTTTTTTCAGCAACTTTGTGGCGATGGCTGAAATACTCTGCACGTTGACTACAAAACCAAGAAGTTCTGAGTTCGAGCTCAGTTTCGGACTAAATACTAAAAATATTTCGTATTTCACTGAACAGTACCGGCTTCAGTTGATATCTATCCACAGGGGTTCATTTGTCGGTATTATATAGCGCCAGCGAAGTAAAATAATTACTAAAAATGGCTACTAAAACGAAGTTTCAAAAGTTAATACGCCTCCATGACATCAGAGCCACTGCAGCACTGCTATAAACAACAAAAAAAAGTGTAAGTGCAAAAGCACTCACTATCCTCTAGTTCTAGTTGTGCTCTAGTTCCAGCACAACGCATCCCATATGTAGGGGTCATCCCCTGATTGCTGGTCCAAGATAAAAAAATATAATACGAATAATTCGAATTTCGAATTGGACGAAATTTCGATTACAAACAATATCGTACTGCCGTTCTTAGTCGTTTTTTTTTTCTCTCTTTACTAAAAAGTGGCCAACTGGGCAACAAAAGTTGATGTGTATGGACCTATGGTTCTATTCTATGTGGCCACTGTAATTTAACATAGTACATATAACTATTATGTGATTTAAAGGCTCACAACAGAAATATTATAATTTTCATTTCACCTACTTATATACATATACTATATACTTATGTTTAAGCTCTTACATGTGCACTACCAATAACTATCTAACATAACTACAAAAATGTTCTTCATTCGAAAAATGGTTAAAATTTAGTGAGTTTTCGTAGAGATAAAGATTCTTGCAAACACAAAATTTGCGCTTTTTTCCCAACGATATAATGGCGCCAACTAAACAACTACAACATGAATAGAAATATTTGTTGTTGTATGTATTTTACTTTATAAATAGATATTTGTATGTTCAAGAGATTTGCCATATGAATCTGTGTATGACTTTATAATGTAAATAATTGCCCTGTATATGGTTAGTTTTGCTCTGGATATAAAATACAAATATATTTAACTCTTGCTTACTTGTAACTGGTTACTACACGTTGTACACTGTTGTAAAAGGCAAGTCTCAAAGAAAAATTTTGATATTTTTGAACTCTAAAGTCTGATACTAAAGCTGTATTCACATTATATGTATTTATCATATAAAATGTCACTTTTGAACGTCATACATACGACACATTTGATTTAGAGCGTGTTATGTTTTCAAGTACCAAAGCATCTGACATCAGCTGTTTTGCAAGTGAATTGTGATTCTGGTTCCTTAAATATATGTTAAAGTGTATTTATTTATGTGTATTCTTTTAAAAAGCTAAATTTTACGTAAATTAAATGTAATTAGAAGTTAATAGAAGTAAAAAATAATATATATTTTGCCATTACTATATTGTTGTGTACTATTATAGGTTATATCAGATGTACGTAACATGACAACGTGTGAACGTAAAACTTATAATAAACCTTTTATAAAACGGAGTTTTTGACGTACATATAAAATTACTTGTGTATAAAACAACGACATTCCTTGCGACAAGTACATATAATGTGAATACAAGTTAAAATTGCAGAATTTGTTATTAATGAGAGTGTGAACATGTCGCAATCTCAGTTTTCCATTTGTTGTTTTTCAGCCATTATTTCTAAAAAAAACACTTCATCTTTGAGTTGGCAATAATATTTTTGTTGGAGTTGTTCATAGAGCTTCGTTTTCGCATTTCTTGTATCTTCTTTTTGTATTGAAAATATTATGTTGTGAGATATTTTAAATTTTGTACGCCGCGACGAATATGTTCCACAGAGATATGTTTTATGTGAAAATGGGACAGGATTTTCAGCATCAAACACCTCACAAAAAATCGAAATAGAAAGCAATCCAATGATTTCCTTTATACACAAAGCTTCAGCATAAAACTCATAAAGCTTCATTTTAGAGGTCCATTCGGGTAACAGCGCGACAATAGTGAGATTGCGTTAATGGTATTGATTCAAACAACACTAAAAGGCTTGTTTTTGGCAACATTTTAGAGACTATTTCCCTGTTGTTTCACTTTTTTATATAAAAAAAAAATTTTTCGAACTGTCTTAGATTCAGTGTCCACTTTTCTATTTTGAGTTCTTAACGTTGGATAAACTTTAATCAATGTATTCAAATAAAGTTCTTTTTTTCCTGAGCTTATCATGTTACAAAATTCTGTAAATATGTATGCGTATTTTTTGTAGACTAACCACTAATCTCTGTTCATTTAGCTGTTACACTTTTTCTTACAATTGCATCTATGCTTTAGTATCCGTGATTCGCTTTTCTTTTTTCTTCTGTACGTTTTATTATTTTTTGCAAAGCTACCAAGCCGGTCAATGCATAAAAAAAAATTTCATAACTCATCAGCTTTATTTTTCGAGTGTATTCAAAAGAATGTATCTTTATTTCTGCTTCATTGTAAACCTTTGCAGGTCTTACTAATGTTGCATAAATGTTAAAGTATGAGGTGGCTTTGAGTGTTGAGAAAATTGGGAAATTGGTATATCAAATCCAATAGGCTAGACTAAAGTGGTTACCACACTATGAAACCCAACAGCAACAAAAACATCACCATCAACTGCTAATACCAAATCAAGTATTCAATACAACGCCAACTACATAAAAGCTGTTCTGGTATGATATTGTAAAGAAACTATTTTTTTGCCATTTATATGCCAAATTGTAAATTACATACCGAACCAATCATGACTGATTGTGAATTTACATACAAATATTTTATAAAATTTTGTCGATTTCGTATTTCTTTTTATTTGCTCAAAATTAAATGGATGGACGAGGAAATAAAATTTGTTTTTATATTTTGGTTCAAATGATACTACTAATTGGTCTGACTTACTAATTCTCCTTAAAAATTTTATATAAGCTTATATAAACTGAAGGCAAGATTGAGAAAAACATGTTGAATATGCACATCCATATGTAAATAAGTATAATGCACATATCGCTCATTTTTTTTTTTTTTTTTTTTTATCTAGGACCAGCACTCAGGAGATGACTCCTACACATGCGAAGCATTGTGCTGGAACTATAGGAAAGGGATAGTAGGAGAAACGACAGGAGGTGAAGCTTAATTAATTATTTTTGCAGCTCTGCTTTCGCACGTTCTTTGTTTATACTCGTAGCAGTGCTGAAGCTTCTTTAGTAGCCAGTTTTATTATTATTTTACTTCGCCGGTGGTACACAAACCGACGAAGGAGGGCGTTCTGATGTGATTGTGGATTGCTATCAGCTGAAGCCGGTATTGTTCAGTGACCAGTGACTATGCCTTCGCCACTGAAACCTTGCGAGAACAACTTTGTAAAGCAGATTTGCTGTGTCTTATTGTTGACGAATTAACTTTTTAAGCTAAAAAAAATTAATAGAAGTATATCGCTCTATAATGGCTTTTTGGGACGTGAAAATTAAAAAATATAGTGACAAAAACAAAACAAAATCATGAAATAAAATAAAATAAAATTCTTAATAAATAAGGAATAAATAGATATGTATTTTACCGACGGTAACTTGAAAATATGTTTCGCCGAAGGTAACTTCTATATGTTTACACTTGAAAAAAACCGAAAAAAATTAATATTGATGAGAAATGTTGACATAGTGTGTCAGAGGCTTCAATAAATATACTAACACAAAGACAAATTTGAAGCTGAATACTTATGCGTGTAGCATGCGCTTAAGAGTTTTTTGGCGAAAGAAATTGTTTATTTAAGTATTGATTTTAAATTATTTTAGCATTATGGCTCACTTTGGGGCAGATAATGTGATTTATAGGACTCACATCAGTTACACTAGAGCAGAATGTAATTATGTGTAATTTTTAGAATACGATTTATTAATAAAACCACCCAATGATGTGCTATTCCTCATGATCCCAGCGGTGGCATCTTCATTTAAATATATCAAAATTAAGGAGCACTTCACAGGTTGAAAATAAAATTTGTGAAATTTTTGCCATTATTTTTCGGAGGGGTCATCCCCTGAGCACTGGTCCAAGATAAAAAAAAAGCGCGAGCTTCGGCGAAACATATTTTCAAGTTACCGTCGGTAAAATACATATCTATTTATTCCTTATTTATTAAGAATTTTATTTTATTTTATTTCATGATTTTGTTTTGTTTTTGTCACTATATTTTTTAATTTTCACGTCCCAAAAAGCCATTATAGAGCGATATACTTCTATTAATTTTTTTTAGCTTAAAAAGTTAATTCGTCAACAATAAGACACAGCAAATCTGCTTTACAAAGTTGTTCTCGCAAGGTTTCAGTGGCGAAGGCATAGTCACTGGTCACTGAACAGTAACGGCTTCAGCTGTAACCAATCCACAGGAACATCGGAACGCCCTCCTTCGTCGGTATTGTGTAGCACCGGCGAAGTAAAATAATTACTAAGAATGACTACTAAAAAAAAAGAAGCTTCAAAATTTAATACGTCTCCTTGACATCAGAGACGCTACAACACTCCTATAAAAACAACGTTCAAAAAGCAGTGTTGTAAGATAGTGAAGCTTGAAACTTTCTCCTACTATCTCCTTCCTCTAATTCTAGCACAATGCACCACAACTGCAGAAGTGCGCTTCTTATCTGCACTATCCGTTTTCAACTAGCAGTTCCAGTGGAATGCATTACGTGCGTAGGAGAGATCGCCTGAGCACGGGCGCAAAAAAAGTTTTATTATTATTATAATTATTATTGTTATCATTTATTATTATTATTATTTTATTTAATACATAAAATTAATTCTAAGACTAATTAAATATACACGAGCACTGCATTTGGTCATCGGCAAAAAAACAACAACAATGCTTGCGTAAAAAGTGTTTTTTAAATGTGTACTCTGCTCCACAAAAAGCGGAAAACTATTTTTAAAATGCGTTATGTAACGCCTATTCGTGGAGGGTATTTATCAAATCTTGTTCAACTGATTTCAAATTAAAGTTCATGCGCTCTTATAAAAATACCTGAGAGGTACAAAAGATTGAAAACTGCATTCTCGTGATGTGCATTAGTGTTCCTTTGTGTCAGTTGTTGTTGGAATGTTTCAGTGGTTTCCTATTATTCCTGATGATGTTAACAAGCTGTTAACGAAATATCGAATAATAAAACAAAATAAAATAAAAAAAATAATAAATATACATATTTCAAAAAATTTAATATAATTTAATTTTTTCCAATATTTCGTATTCACAATGTAAAACTTCTTGAGGGAAAATATTTTATAATAATTGAAAAAATTATTAATTTATATAAAATGGCTAAAAATGTTATAACTTAAACAACAATTATTAAAAAAAAATATTTACAAGATAAAATTATTTTATTTATTATTTATTGAAATTCAATAATACGAGTAAAAAATTAAAAGATAAACTTATGATGTGCAAAGCCAAACTCAAAGATATTGAAGATACAAAAAATCTTTTTATTAGTGATTACCTAAGCAAAGAAACCGTAACTCTATTTAATTATGCAAAGACCTTAAAATCAATTGGCTATAATTATGTATATAAGAATAGAGAAAGGGTACTTGCAAGGAAGAATGAAATTTCAAGACCTAGGTTAAAAAGAAATGAGGATGGCGTAGACAGGATAATATCAGAAGCTGCTACTTTGAAACAAATGCATACATCTATAAATCAACCTTCCGCTGTGGTTGACGGTGATGATGATGACAATGGCGCGGAATTTTTATCTCCAGTTTAAATATATTTCCTTTTATTTCAAAATGTTTGTATCATTTTAAAATAATATCCTTTATATGCTGAAAAATAAATATTATAATAAATTCGAGAACTTTGTAAGATATTTAAAAACTTTAAATTTTTCTTATTTAAATATAATCTCTATAAATGTTAGAAGCACTTCATCAATAGACAAATTTAATAAATTCAAAACTGCAATTCTGATTTTCCAAACTTACCGAATGTTATTGCAAATCAGGAAACATGGTTTCATGAAAATGTATCCCAAATTTATCAAATACCTGGTTACAACTGCGTTCATTGCTGTAGAGACGACGGATTTGGAAGAACAGCTGTCTATATACGAAACAATTTACAATATAGTGGTGATATGCAAAATATATGGGAGACCTTTAAAATTACATCCTTTTATCGATCGCAGAAATGCAATGTTAACCATTTTTATGATGTTTTAGAGCATTTAATGCAACTATATAGTCGATGTTTTTGTATTTTTGGTGGTGATTCAAATGTTGACCTTTTGCACAATGTATCAGCGGAATTACTAAATTTACTACAAAGCTATGATTTTCAAAATTGCCATACATTAATAACACGCTCTAGATTGGGCACATCAATTGATAATGTATATACTAATCTTTCAAATACCCTTTACATTGATGCTGTGGAATTTAAGTTGCCTGATCACAACAAGATTTCCTGCAAAGTTAAACAGAAAGTTCCAAATCCTAATTACATCGAATACACGTAGAAGTTTTATGACTACACTGTGTTTAAAGAAGTTTTTTAAATAATGTTTCTATTCAGCAAACTGGAAATCCATGTGTTGATACTACACATTTGATACAACGCATTGCAAATGCATATACTAACTCTACGTGTATAACATCTAGAAGAGAAATATTAAAAGATAAAATAACTCCATGGATGAATGAACATTTGCAGAGTTTAATTTTATTTAAAAGAAAAATCCTAAGACAAAGACCAAGAAATTCAAAAGATGTTGATGATATTCAGAACAAACTTAGGAGAATAAGTAAAGTTATAAAAGTTGCTTATAGAGCATCTTTGAACAATTATTATTATAACAGCGTATATAATATTCGGCAAGATCACAAAAAGTGTTGGAAATTTTTAAATGAAAGATAAATTTAAAGAATTCAAATGGTGAGCAAATTATAGATAATGAAACAAAATGTGAACGCCTCAATAAATATTCTCTAGAAACTGCAAAATAATTAAAGGATCAAATATTTTACTCCTCCACGGATTATTGCAATGGGCTTCGAACTTTAATATATCATAACAGTAGTTGTAATTTTAGAATTTCAACAATAGGGGAAATCTCCCCTAGGTCTCCCCATAAACAAAGCTCCTGGGCTGGGCATGAAGGATTATAACTTAAGTTATTTAACAAATGTTGTACAGAAATATCAACATATTTATTGAATATCTTCAACAACATTATTTTGACCTAAGATTATCCGGATATATTGAAAATAGCAAAAACTATTCCTATAACAAAGGTAAACGCTAATAGAGAAGATATGTATAGACCTATAGCGGGTATTTTCTATAACTTTTCAAAAGCATTTGATCTTGAAGACCATGCGATTATGTTTGAAAAACTTCAGTATTATGGAATTCGAAACGCAGAAATGAGGGTGGCGATGGCTGAAGTAGTCTGCACGTTGTCTACAAAACCAAAACAGACCTGGGTTCAACCCCAGTTTCAGACTAAAATTATAAAAAAAAACATCTCGCATTTTGCTGATGTGCATTAGTGTGTCTTTGTTTGTCAGTTGTTGTCGGAAGGATTTAGTGGCGAAGGCATAGTCACTGGTCACTGAACAATACCGGCTTCGGCTGATAGCAATCCACAATCACATCAGAACGCCCTCCTTCGTCGTGTAGCACCGGCGAAGTAAAATAATAATAAAAAATGGCTACTAAACTGAAGCTTCAGCACTGCTACGAGTATAAACAAAGAACGTGCAAAAGCAGAGCTGTAAAGTAATTAATTAATCTTCACCTCCTGTTTCGTTTCTCTAACTATCCCTTTCCTATAGTTCCAGCACAATGCATCGCATGTGTAGGGGTCATCTCCTGAGTGCTGGTGCCAGATAAAAAAAAAAGAACTCAATTTGCTAAAAAGTTTTTTAGCAAACCGGAAACAATGTGTGGAATTAAATAACTGTAGAAGCTTTATTGGAAACAAGGACCTTGTTTTCCCCCAAGGTAGTGTGTTGGGCGCATTCTTATTCACAATTTTTATAAATGATATTGTGAATCTTGAACTTCATAGAAAAGTTTATCTATATTCTGATGATGTGTCCATATTTTACCCCTATAAATACGAGACAAGGTTTAAAGCTTACATGTAGAGAGATGCTGCTATGATATTTGAAGTCGCAAGGCTAAACAAATTAGTTATTAACGCAACAAAGACTAAGTGTATAAGATTTAAGCCACATTTGAATAATAATGATGATATTTTTAGTATTTTTGTCAATGGCGAAATAGATTGCGAGTGTCACTCAGTAAAATACTTGGTAGTGGTATTGCAAAATAACTTAAGATGGAATTTACAAATTCAAGCAATTAAATCAAACATATCCAATAATAGGAATGCTATATAAATTTAATGAAAACACTAAATTAGTAATTTATCAGGCACTAATTTAGAGCCATTTAAATTATTTGATACTTACGTATGATTGCAAGAACAGTGTACAGCATCAATCCCTTCAAAGAGTACAAATCAAGGCACTAAAAACCGTTTACAGTTTACCATTTACATATCCTACGTTCCTTGTACAACGATATTTGCAAAAATTTTTTACTTATTAATGGAACGTATAAAATGCATTTATTTTTATTCGTATTTAAATCTCTGCATAACATTGATCACAACACGATAACTTTCTCAAGGAATCAAACAGCTTTTAGCACTAGAAATAGTTCTAATTTAAGAACTACGAGATGCAGACTTGAAACCACAAAGCAGAGTTTTGAATATATTGGAGGTTTCGAATATAATAATTTACCGCAAAACTCGAAGAATATAAATACTATATCAGCGTTCAAAATAAATTTAAAACACTTCTTGTTAAACAATTTGGAGATGTATCTGAGATAATATTTTTATACGAACATATATATGAACATACTACACTTTTAAAATGTATTTATATTTATTTTGTTATTACTATTATTATTAAATTTACTTATTTTTAATAGTATTGTAACACAAGTTTAAATAATTTAGTATATTATAATGCCAACTCGCCTTAAGAATGTCATAAGACGCCGAAGCAAAACAAAAGTAAATGAATACTTGTTAATGAAATATTAAAAAAAAAACTTATTTTATCTATTAACTAAATTCTATAACATTGAGGAACATTTTTATATATATATTATAATATATATTAATAAAAACCGCATAAAACATGTTAAAAGTTATTATACAAAAAGGCATTCCAACTGCTTAATCAAAAAAAAAGCTACATATTTTTAAATACATATAAATAAATCTATGTATAATATAAAATCAGGTTTTTTATTTGAGTCCCTTTCAATACTGAATCTAAAATATAAAAGTATATTTGTATTTAAGCATGATACCATAATTATATCAGTCTTCAAAAGAAGAAAAATATATGTATATGTATGTATTTATATACAGAGTTTATATATTATATGCTTATATGTACATTTATTATTTATTCATATAACTGGTATCATAATTTCCTAATCCCCAGAAGAATCAGAACTATCATTTGCATAAATATCACGAGAGTCTAATGCCCAGACTTCTGCAACCTTTTTAAAGACCATCGAATGTGTAATAAAGAAAAAAGCAATTTAATTCTAATACGACTTCTTTCTTTTCTTGTAATTATTTTCATAGTACTAAAATGTGTTTCAACCTCAGCGTTACTTAAAGGTAATACTGATTAACCAAATCAGGAAATGGATTTAATTGTAGCACATTCTTCAATTGTCGCACTGCCATCCAGAACTAAACTTTTGTCCACAAGGCCGCCTCTGCTCCAAATATCGAAAAAAGTATGCGGAACAAGAATTAAAACAATTCGACCATGTTTAGACTTTTAGGTTTTGTATCGGCTTATCCGACATCCGGTTTGAAAACTGCCGGTCTGGCAAAGCCGTCAGATATTAAAGATCTGTTATCTGAAGGGTAATTTTTTTAGTAAAAGGTTTGCTATTTACGAATATGGTTCCGAAGAACGCGTAAAAATAGTTACAACTTATTACAAATGTGGTGATGCAAACGTGGCCACTTTTCGAGCATTATGTTGTCATTATCATTCACACAACATGACCGATTTTGACTTTATTGCATGAGAAGACGCGTAATTTCACGTTTTGGCGATGTCAACTGGCCACCAAGATAATGCAATTTTACGCCGTTAGACTTTTTTGTGGGGGCTACGTCAAAGACCGTATCTACACAGATAACCCCCTCCAAAGGATCGAGTACTGCAAACAATCTGGAGGCGGAAATTTAAATGGCATTGTAATGAAAAAAAAGGTTCATTGAAATTATAGCTTTATGTATGTTTTATTTAACTTTACTTTTGAAACCGAAAAATGGATAAATTTACAGTTCATGAAAAAAATGGGAAATTCCAAACGACCTCTAAATATTGTCCGATTTGGTGAAATTTTAAAAATATAAATGTAGATATTTTGTCGATTAGAATAGGTGCAGCGTTGCGGAGCACAAGTTTTTAAAATTTTGTCAGTCATAATACAATCCATACATGGTACAACTGTCTTACCAACTTTTTCTTACAAGCGAGACACAACTTAACACCAACGAGCCACAAATATTGCAATTTCTTGTACAACCTCTTCAAATTGTACCAACCGTTGTATCGTTTGTGTGTTGCTTAAGACTGCTGATTCTGAATCAGTTTGCATGGCTTATCTGCGTATATGTAATTGGCAACCGCGTATAAACGTAACAAATACATATGTATATATTCTACTGTAAAACAAACCGCAATTATTTTGTTATCCTTACAGACATGATTGATTAGCAATCACCGTTCTGGTAATATTACCGCCTTCCCTATTGCAAATTATGAATAATTTCCGTTTATGTCTGCAGCAAGGAAAGGAGCACCTACAGCCATTTAACTCTGGGTTCTGTTACATTGACAATTTTCAATGACATGTATGCAAATGTGAAAACACAAGAGTTCCGGACAAAAGTTAAATAGGAAATGGGAAATGAATTTATGAGTTGTTGGGTTAAATGTTTCAATGGTGGAGTCATCTTTACAAAACTCACTGTAAGAAATACTGAAAGTCAATTTGAAATATTGCTTTTAACCTTGTCTTTTATTGAATTTCACCATACAATAATAATAATAATAATAATAATAATAATAATAATAATAATAATAATAATAATAATAATAATAATAATAATAATAATAATATTTCACTTGGTTTAAGTCACCGAAAAGGTATTTAGTTGAATTGACATTTTTCAATTATATTGAAACGCATGAACATACACATATTCACACATGTGTCTACATTAAGGTGGCCCTTCATTATATTGGGGGAGAAAAACGTGGTCAAACTCTCGGTCTCCCGCCCTAGAAATATGCGAATAGCAAAAAAATTAAGAAATACAAAGTATTGGCTCAGTCAAAAGAGAAAAGAAGAGATGGCTCAAAGTGACTGAAATGTTGAAAAATTACGATTTTTAAAATTTGTGTCTTTTACTGGAACTTGAATACCATATTCATAATTTAAATAAATTTTGTGGTTTACTACCTATCTAAAATGTCCAAAATTATAAAAATCGGGTAATAAATAATACTCTTAAAAATTTAAGTAACTGCCATATTGGTTTTTTTTTAGTAAATATGAGGAATAATTAATTAATAATTTTTATGATAAATGTTTATTAAAACAGAGGATTTTATTGAAACAAAAACAGTTTAGAACATGAAATATAAAATTAATTCTATTTATTTAGGTGTAATTTAGTGTGTGATTCAAATGTTTTCGATCTTTTCTGTATCACTTACGACTTGTAATAAATATTTCTTTTTTGCCACGTTCAGCTGTATCATTTACCACTTTCAGTTTTGAAACAATATTTATTCCGTTGTTATAAGCTTTAGTATCATTCCAATGCATAAGATCTTCAGTTAGAAATTGGAAGAAAATTCCAAAATAGAAAAAAATTAATTGTGTTTACTGTAACAACATCATAAAGTTCTTTTTCTATAAACTGATTCATTTTGCTCGGTTTTACCTTTACCTTTAATTTGTATTGTGGATTTTTGCCAAAATACGGAAACTTCTTTAACAGCTAATTTAGCACTTTCGTGAGTAGATAAGTTAACTGTGTTATGATTATAAAAAAACAGATAACACTTATTTATTTGAGGGTAGATTTGAGCCAAGGATTGGAGAATATTCAGTGCCAACTAAATAAATCATTGATCGCAAGTTATATGTGATCGTATTCATTTTTTAAAGTCGTTTTGTATGCTCTTATCTTTTATTCGAGAAATGGAAAATTTTCTTTGGGCACACTTTTTCTTGTCGCGATGTTAACGAACTTGTTAAACATTAATAACTCTATGCGATTTATTTTATGTAAAAGTTTTTTTTACAAATTGATGAACGAAAGTGAAAAGATAATTTGATATGTAAAAGTATAAAATAATAAACATATCTGAAAGTGATATATTGATTATGAAAAACAAAGTATATTTTAAACAAAGTAAATTATTGAAGTTGTATATAAAACTACATACATACATATATAATTCACCAGAACTAATTACGTTAGAATTACACAAAGTAAAGTTAAAAGCATTATAACTTTACATTACAAGCATGTGTCTCTTGATAGTAAAAATAATTAGATTTATTCTTCATATTTGCTAAAAAAAAAACGAGTAAGGCAGCATTTTTATTTTTAATTGTATTATTTAATTATTGGCCCATTTTTATAAATTTGGGCATTTTAGATAGGTAGTAAACCACATAATTTATAATAATAAAATATGAATTGTAAAAGGCTGCTGACAAATGGTATTCAAGTTCCAGTAAAAGACACAAATTTTAAAAATCGTAATTTTTCAAGATTTCAGTCACTTTGACCTACCTCTTCTTTTCTTTTTTGACTGGCCCAAAACTTTGTATTAGTTAGTTTTTTATACTATTCACTTATTTCTAGGGGTGAGTTTGACCACTTTTTTTAGGGCCACCTTAGTCTACATACATACTAAGTATTTTTTCCTGCAGCTTCTTTTCATTCCTCGCATATTTATCCTTCATAAAAGTTCAAGGCGGACAAATTAATTGATGAAAACCAAATATATTTTGAGTACAAAAGGCACATACAAATGCACTGTACAAATGTATGTAAAGTAAAGAGATTTTTTAAACCAATAGACGATGAAGCAATTTCAATTTGACTGTTATTGAAATGTAGTTTATTTTTCTGCAGGATTATCAGGATGATGGAAAATATGTTTTGATTAATACAAAAGCAAATAAAGTTATGTTTTATATATGTATGTATGTATGTGTTCTTTATTGGTTTTCATTATTGGTCATTGAATAGACAAAATGTAAATCTGCAAATTTGAAAAAATATGTCATAAGGTACATGCTCTGCCAATGCCGGGGGAAGGAAGGTACGTAAAGATGAAATTTTTAACAAAAAATTAATCACGTTGTATTGTTTCTAATACATGAATTTTTAAAATCTTTTCCAATAGTATTTTTAAAAGCGGATATGTAAAGCGGTATATTTAATTATAAACAGCGGAATCTTAAAGCAAATGTGTGCTGTTGGCTAAGTAGCGTATTGACTCTACAGCCTGAAGATCGTGGGGCAAACCATCCTCATAAAGCTTACAGAACCTTCATTTATATAATGAAAAACTTTTGCCGAAATCAATTAATAAACAAAATTTAGCACGCCTCTATCACATCATCATCTGTCTCTTGTCTATACTATTCCTTTCCAAGAAGATAGCATGTAATGTGTCCTTTGGTGATAGACATCTTAATTGCCAGAGTGTTAATTCTCTCAAAAAAGAAAAAGGGAAGTAGCCCAAAAATAATTAAATGACATTTTAATACGTTAGATCTTTCACATTATGAAATTTTCAGATCCATTCACACAGAACAAAAAATGCCAATGTAAAATTAACATGACAAAATGTTGATTAAAATCGTGTTAAATTCCTGCAAAAATATTGACCTGATTTAAATTTAACATTAATTCACATCGATTTGAAATGAATAAATTTAAAAATTAATAATAATTTGCTTTAAGAAACAAATTGATTCAATATTTTTCGCATGAAAAATAACGATGCACAATATTAAATACATAAAATCCTATTTTATATCAAAATTAAAGTTTTATCACGTTAAAGCAACTTTGCTTTCTAATAAATCAATATAGCAAAGTTCTGGATTATTTTACAAAGATAAACTAATGTAAAATTACTGTCGGATCAGGTAAAATTAACAACATTCGGTAACTATGAGGGTGGCGATGGCACGATGGATGGTAGTCTGCACGTTGACTACACAACCAAAAAAAAAAAAAAAAGACCTGGGTTCAACCCCAGTTTCAGACAAAAAATTTTTAAAATAAAAATAAACATCTCGCATTTTTCTGATGTGCATTAGTGTGTCATTGTGTGTCAGTTGTTGTCGGAAGCTTTCAGTGGCGAAGGCATAGTCACTGAACAAAACGGCTTCAGCTGATAGCAATCCACAATCACATCAGAACGCCCTCCTTCGTCGGTATTGTGTAGCACCGGCGAAGTAAAATAATAATAAAAATGGCTACTAAACCGAAGCTTCAGCACTGCTAAGAGTATAAAAACAAAAAGAACGTGCGAAAGCAGAGCTGCAAAATACTTAATTAAGCTTCACTCCTGACGTTTCTCCTACTATCCCTTTCCTATAGTTCCCAGCACAATGCTTCGCATGTGTAGGAGTCATCTCCTGGGTGCTGGTCCTAGATAAAAAAAAAGAAAAAAAAAAAAACTAAAGCTGTTTTGCATGAACGGCCTTCGATGTGCAAAATTTTGGGGCCTTATTTAGTTTAAGTATTTGGGCCTTTATTTCATTTTACTCTTTGGGGTTTTATTTCCTGCGGCATTGTTTCGCAGCGCCGACAGAACGGGGCTGAAACTCGCAAACGAGCTATTCCTGAGCGATGGCTGAAGTAGTCTGTATGTTGACTATAAAACCAAAACAGATCTGTGTTCAACCCCAGTTTGAGACTAAAAAATTATTAAAAAAAAAAAAAACAACTCGCATTTTTCTGATGTGCATTAGTGTGTCTTTGTGTGTCAGTTGTAGTCGGCAAGTTTCAGTGGCGAAGGCATAGTCTTTGGTCACTGAACAATACCGGGTTCAGCTGATAGCAATCCACAATCACATAAGAACGTCCTATAGTTCCAGCACAATGCATCGCATGTGAAGGTCTCATCTCCTGAGTGCAGGTCCCAGATACAAAAAAAAGAAAGAAACGGGTACAATGTGGTATAAATACATATCGTCATATAAAACTTAAAACCGTGTAACTACACTTTTTTAGATTTTAAAGGAGAGGGAAAAAACTTGATAACAGGGTTAAGTAACCAACCTGAAAAAAGTTTCTTCAAAACTCCCATAAAATTATTTTATATTATAATAATATAATTATTATATATTAACTGAATTTATGTTGGGAATATTCATTTATATATATGATTCTAATTGTGCTTTTTCCCTTATAAACTATATGTGAAATTTATTATTACATACATCATAAAGCATTTTATTACAAAAGCAACTCAATAATTGAGGAGGAAAGCATATCCATATAGTACTATTTCGCTAATGCTTACTTAGCTCATCAGTGGATTTTTCCTAATTTTTGAATACAAACCCAAGATCTATATGTTTAAAATTCAATTAATCAATCGAGAATTGAATTGAATATCAAACATACAAACCAAAAAATCTATAAACAAAAACATAACAATCCATGAGTTTACTTTTATAACACACACATTTCTATTTTTAGTTTTTTATTCTCATCTACACTAGGCTTGCCATCATTACATTACATTACATACCTTATGAGAATATCATAAGGTATGTAATAATAAATTTCACATATAGTTTATAAGGGAAAAAGCACAATTAGAATCATATATAATTATTATATTTTCATAAAATAGTTTATTTTATATGGACATGCATTTTTACATGGTACGCAATATTCAATAGAGATTAAATTTTGTCACTTACATGGTTTTACGTTTTATATGATGCTATGCTATATAAGGCTAGTTTATTATTCGGACATATACCAGAAAAATGGGCTATGGTGACAGCTGTATTTATTCCTAAGGCATGGAGGAAACCCGAGCAATACAGAACAATAAGTGTCAGTTAATTTTTCTTTAAGTCAATGTAGTAGATATTGGATCCAGATGGAGAGATATATTCGTAGTTTTCAAAGGTTTTTTTGGGAGATTTTTTTTAAATATTTGATTGAAGATCTACTGATATGTTGGCATAAGTACCAAAGAAATGTACACTTGGACTAGCTTACACATGCAACAAACATAGATAAATACTAGTAGTACGACACCAAAAATTATTGTTCTTCTATAGTACTTTGAATTGAATGCTAATAGAGTCACAAGATATAAGAAAGTATGGAACGCAAATGCATATATGCTAATCGTGGGGCCTGGGCTGGTAGCAACGCATTGTATTTTTACTAAAGGGGAAAGACTTTTCCTCCGATAAAATATAGCAGACTTTGTGATCTCTTAATACGATCTTTGTATAAATTGTAAATATCGTACGAATACTACTTAAATCTAATATTACTCAGTATAGTAAAATTAGTATTAAAATATTCATAATGGTAAATAAAGAGTACAGAAAGTTATGATCAACATATTAACACAAAATAATATATATAACAATGGCATGTTTGTATGTGTGTGTATTTGTGCTTTATGGACATCTAAAAGGCTGAACCGATTTTTTTTAAATTTTCACATTGGAAGAAGCTATAGGCTTTATAAATTTATAAAATTCCAACAACAAAGTAAATATTTATTTTTGTATATCTCGAGAACCGTTGAAGTTAAAGTTTCTGAATATGGTCCAAAAGACTTTGTTGAAGTTAAAACAAATTATCAGTCAAAAACTGCATTTAGATAGACACATAGACTATATATTAGGGTGGTTCATAAGCTGATTCATAAAAATAAACTTTGAATTTTTTATGCGCCAACCGGAATATATATTAAGCACCGTGAAAATATCACGTAAGATTTTTTAAAATTTTTCTATTAAGGTTTAGGGGTCGCTACCGGCCCTCGAACTTTGGCGTTTTTGAAAAAGCTCGCTGCCTTTATATACATATTTTTCCATGTGGGTTTGTATTAAAAAAATAAATTTTATGCACACCATTATTGAATATGCAGGAGGATAAAGATTTTTTAAATGCTCAGCGACAGGTAAGTCGTCATGGCAAAATAGGTAATGTGGACTCAACACTTTTAAGAATGAATGCGGAATACGCAAAATAGTCTAATATAAAAGAGATTCGCGAAAATAAAATGAAGGAGCGTGAGAACAAGTTTATTGATAATATTAACAAGCGGAGTCGAATTCTACTATCGTCTTCGTCAAGTGATGATGACCATTCATTATCTACTTTCAATGGTTCCAAACCAGTAGCAAAGAAAACGATGTATAGAGGCAGAAAAAAAATTTTAAATTCAAATTTAGCTGTTAGTCTTGACGTTGCAAAATTAAGTAATCGTAAAGCTGCAATTGTTTTGACAGAAACAGTCAAACACATTGGTGGCAATCCTTCAGAATATAATATAAGCACTTCTTCTATTCGTCGACAACGAATTGGCAGAGTCGACTCTTCTTCTATTCGTCGAGAAAATATGGCAGAGTCTTTAAAAAGTAAGTTTAATCCTGATGTTCCACTTACTATTCGCTGGGATGGAAAAATGATAGAAGATATCATCGGAAGTGAAATCGTAGAACGTCTTCCAATTCTGGTGTCTGGTATGGGGGTCGATAAACTTCTCGCAGTGCCAAAACTATCTGCTGGAACAGGAAAAGTCACATGCATGAGCTTTGACACAACTGCCACAAATACTGGAAGAAGAAATGGTGCATGTATTTTGTTAGAACAAAAGATGGATAAAGATATGCTTTGGCTGGCGTGTCGTCATCATATCTTGGAAATAATGATTGAAGCTGTGTTTCGCCAAGCACTTGGTACTTCAACTGGGCCTGAAACATTGATATTTAAAAGATTCAAATTAGGCTGGAGCAAAATTAATCGGAAAAACTTAAAATCAGAAATTTCTGATCTTTTTGTTTTAAAAAAAATGAAAAATATTACTGACGACACCATTTGTTTCGTCCAAAATCAGTTAAAAGATTTTCAACTTCGAGATGACTACAAAGAGCTACTGAAGCTATCTTTAATATTCTTAGGAGGTATTCCCGAAACTGGAATGTCTTTTAGAGCACCTGGAGGTCTTCACCGGGCTAGATGGATGGCTAAAGCCATTTATTGTTTGAAAATTTATTTATTTAGAAATGAATTCAAGCTAACTGAAAGCGAATCAACCTCAATTCGAGATGTTTGTATATTTGTAGTAAGAATTTACATAAAGTATTGGTTTGTAGCCTCATCAGCAGTTTGCGCGCCAAGAAATTATCTACAGCTTTTAAAGGACCTAGAATATTATGAGGAAGTAAATGAGTTGATTGCAACTGCAGCTATTAAAAAAATGTTTGGTCATCTTTGGTACTTATCAGAAGAGCTTATTGCATTCGCCTTATTTGACGACCAAGTTTCTGTTGATACAAAAAATAAGATGGTGGCCGCTTTAGATGTTGAAGGGCCGGAAAACCCTTTAAAACGAATAACATTAGATGCCAGTCTAATAAATAGCAAACAATTAGAAGATTTCGTTTCTAAAAACAATTTTATATTTTTTAGCATAACCGGGATTTCATCGAATTTCTTAAAGAAGGGTGTTGAAGATTGGGAAGAAGATGAGGATTACGTAAATAGCAGAGACATAGTTCGTTCTATGAGAGTTGTTAATGATATAGCAGAACGAGGTGTAGCACTCATGGAGGAATATAATAAATTACATACCAACAATGAAGAGCAGAGCAGTTTTTATTGTTGTTGGTAAAAGAATTTAGACAAAAGTACCCAAATTCAAATAAATCAACTTTGCTCCAATTATTATTTGTAAATAAATATACAAAACTTAATAATTATTTGAAGGTAAAAAAATATTTTATGTTTATAAGCAAAAATTTCATGAATTGACTGCTTTTAATTTACGTTAAAACATTAAAATCTTCTTTTTAATTATTTTATATTTTAGTTTCATGTAACCTATTTTAAGATTTTTATTTAAATATGAATTATATCCGATTAATTTTGAAATAAATCTTTTCAAACATATTAAAAATATGCCCGAAATTCTCTTATTTGCGGGGATCATAGTACCACTATTAAAATGCACACAGTAAATAATTAAAATGAGGGGTGGGGAGGGGATTGGTTTTTCGGTAACGGTTCTTTTGTTATCATTTCCTTTAGATTAGAACCGAATCTGAACAAATATCTTTGTATTTAACGTTTTGAATTTTTCCTTTAATTTTCGTGTCCAAACCGAAGGACGGACCAGAGTCAAAATTGTCTCAAAAAGGGATTCTGACAAAAAATTCAACACATTTCTTTACAATTTATATATTTTTCTTTCATTTTTTTAATACAAACCCACATAGAAAAATATGTATATAAAGGCGGCGAGCTTTTTCAAAAACGCCAAAGTTCGAGGGCCGGTAGCGACCCCTAAACCTTAATAGAAAAATTTTAAAATAATCATACGTGATTTTTTCACGGTGCTTAATATATATTCCGGTTGGCCCTTAAAAAAATTCAAAGTTTTTTTTTATGAACCACGCTACTATATATTCTGTGAAATATACGACCGGGACGGTAGGGGGCAACTTCCGCGTCTCCGAAACTGACTAACTAATTTTAATAAAGGATACAAGGGATTCTACAAAAACTATATTTGCCATGTCACGGACAAAAATACATAATAAACACGTAGTGTTTTGTGAAGCTCTCTCGGTTTTATTTGATAATGAGATGTTTTTAGTCGAAAAGGAAAGTAAGAAACTTATATAAATTTTTTCGCTTCTGTTTTATTTGAAAACAATTATTGCCTGGAATGGTTTTCTTCACAAAGTGGGGTTGGAAATCGTGTTATATTGAGGTTTTTGAAGTAAAATTTTTTTCACTTCAAATGCACTAAGGGTGGCGATGGTTGTGGTAGTTAGCACGCTGACTAAAAAACCAAAAGTCCTGGGTTCAACCCCAGTTTCAGACTGAATTATAAAACCACTTCGCATTTTTCTGATGTGCAGTAGTGGGGCTTTGTGTTGGTTGTTGTCGAACTGTTTCCGTGGCGAAGGCATAGTCACTGGTCACTGAACAGTACCGGCTTCAGCTGACACTAATCCACAAGTAACATCAGAGCGCCCTCCTTCGTCGGTATTGTGTAGCATCATCGGCGAAGTAAAATAATTAATAAAATGTCTACCAAATACACCTTCAAAAATGTAATGCGTTGTTTCCTTAATATCACAGGCTGTGCAAACGCTGCTATTAAACAAGAAACGTGCAAAAGCAATATTGTAAAAATAATGAAGCCTTCTTCTATCTACCCCTTCACCACCTGTAATCTCTGTCACTATTCGTTTCCTGATGTGCGGAGTGCTGATGGCGAGTAGTCAGCGTGTTGGCTCTGCAACCAGAAAGACCCAGGTTCGATTCCCAGCCGGGTCAAATCAGAAAATAGTTTTTTCTGAGTTTTCTGTGCTACAGCACCCTCCTTCGTTGGTATTTGAGCAATAAAACGTCGGCGAAGTAAAATAATAAATAAAATATCTCCATTAGCTTAAAAATAATGTGTCAAAAAAACATCAGAGACGTCGCAACTTTGCTTTATAATTTACACGCAACTGCAGAGTTGTGAAAGAATTAAGCTCTATCTTCCTACTACTTTCACCACCTGTCTATTTCTTCCCTATCCTTCTCTCTAGTTCCAGTGCAATGCATTGCATATGTAGGGAATAGCCCCTGAGCACTGGTCCAAGATAAAAAATGTGAACGTGTACATTTGTTATAAATTCTTCAGCTAACTAAATGCATCTTAAATGTTGCAGGAAATGAGATACACAGGTATATGCATTTGCGCCTGCTGCGTATGTACTCGTACATATGTGTATGCGAGTATTATTGAAATATATGTATGTTGTATTTTGTGAATGATTTCGTAATTTAATGCAATTTTCCAATACAAGTGGGCAAATGTTTGTTAATAGTATATACAATGTCTTCGGATAGAGGAAAGTTGTAAACTCATCCCCTTGTTTTAAAATGATGCTGATACCAAAACTGCCGAATGCAGACAAGATGATGAGGATGAGTGCATCATAAACATGACATGTGATGTAGAGTCCATGTTTTGTGATACAACATATAAAATGGCGGCTATGATGAGGATGGCTTTGAGAATGTTTACGCTTACGGCTGTTGATGATGGTTTATTATCAATGAAAGCTCTTTTGAATTTTAGCCTGAATGAGTCGGTATAAAAATATATTTCCAATTTAATGTAAAACACTATGGGCTATAAAGCTATAAAAATGCTTTACTTTATAAAATACTTTGTTGGGCAATGTCAATTAATTTAAATTTGAACCGTGACTTCTTGATGTGCTTACCTTCCAACATTCATTATCTCTATTGGCATCCTTAATTATAAATGCCAGATTACTGCATTTTACTTTTACTTTACTCGTAATAAAGACGATAAAAAAAATTTAAAAAAATATTAAATAAAAATTATTTAAGAAATAAAAATGTCGAAACTAATCGAGTTAGAGTGATATATATGTAGATATGTATATCTAATGCTAACATATAAAATACAAATCCTATTTATAGTCATTCTTGCCAATTTATAAAATTTGTGGGATTTTGAGTAAAAGAATTTGAGCTCTAACCATCTCCAGCTTTGTCCCATCCCAACTGCTATAATTGGGTGGTGATGGCTGAGGTAGTTAGCATGTTGACTACAAAACGAAAAGTCCTAGGTTCAAATTCAGTATCCGACTAAATCATAAAAACACTGCGCATTTTTATGATGCCCATTAGTAAAATAATTAATAAATAATGACTACCGAATACGGGTTAAAAAATCTACTGAGTCTCCTTGACATCAGAGGTATAAAAACAAAAAACGTGCAAAAGAGAGTTGTACAAATAATGAAACTTTCCACTATCTACCTCTTTACCGCCTGTCATCTCTGTCACTATCCTACTTCTGTAGTATAATGACAACAACTAGTAGTAGGCCCCTATTGCCTGATTGTTAGTACTCTTTATAAAAAAATTCGACCACTGCACCCTTTTCTTGAGAAGTTGCACAAAATGGCTCACATCACATTGATATAGGCGACTAATAGTGATGAGAAACTACGGTATAAGAAAACAATATTATAACAATATTAAAATGGCTAATAATCATCCCATTCGCAAAATTATCTCTCTTTGTGCAAAAGGCTGTCTCGAACGAAATTAGTGTTGGAAATAGAAGTTGCACTCTTTTTGTTGAAAGTTCTATTGAAATTTAATTGATATAGTATGCGATATATATCGCATATGTACGTATGTATGTATGTCTAAAGAACAGTTATTATGTTTTCGTAAACTAAAATTGACTATGAGGGAAATGTTTTTCTGCTTTCGGAACCATAAGGAAGAGCATTGATACAGTGTCTACTTATTAGACAGAATGTAATTACCAAATCCATATAAAATTTTCTATATTACAATCCCATTGTATGTAGTTAGTTCTTAAATGTATGAATTCAAATGAAGATTATTTCTTGTATGTCAATACATTTATCCATATGAATGTAAGCGAATACTGCATGTGAAATATTTATATGAGAATATTATGGAAAAGATTTTGTTGTCGTTACCTTTTTTGATAATTGAAAATATTTGATTGGTTACCAATATTTTAATTATTGTAAGTATATACGTATATGTATGTACATTCACTGCAAAATACCTTTTCCATTTACTAAAGCATATGTAAGTATTTAAGCGCACACAAATATAATATATGTACATTTCGGCTATATCTTTTTATAATTTTTTTCAAATATCAAAATAGGCAATGAATAAATACAAATTGTTAGAAACAAACATATCCATGCAGTGCCATATTTCGTTAGTTAAAATTTTTTCAATTTTAAATAGGGTAGTGATCGATAACATACAGGCAGTCAAAATACACATTCCACATTCATACATATGATAGTTACTAAGAAACAAACTAAATCAAAGACAAAATTGTAAATTACTTTGACAAACAATAGCGGAACGAAAGAACATGCTGTTTTCGAAAGCTGCAACACTTTAATCATCAGCGTTCTACGTGTTTTGTCCACTGTTGTCGTTATCAGTAAATGTAATTATTAGTTTTATATATTTGTTATTTTCTATAAATAAACAATTATACTCCGTTATTTTTATGCCTTTTAATGAACCTCTAAATTTACCATCTTTAACTTTTTTTTTGTGAGCAAAATAGAAAGGCTCTGTTTTAACTGATGTCGGCCAATATTAAGGATACAATCTTGAATAACTATTTCAAATCTAGAAATTTTAAATTGTGGATCCTTGCCAGTAGCCGTATAAGCAATGAGATGGGTCGTTATGATATTAACTCCAGAATTTACCTTAATGATAAATATACAGTTATGGAAGGAAAGTTCACAGCTTTTTGTCGCAAATTGAGGAGGACAAACGGTTGAATATTTTCGGGAACTACATGGTGATATTCCTAGAGTGAGATTTGTATCGTCGTAGGGGTCTTTAAAAGTGTTCCGTTTGGCGATTGCTTTGCAGAGTTTGAATGTAAACCTTAGGACATGTTTACTTATTAGTTTTCTATATACATATTTATATTTTTTACCTTTATTATCATTTTACTATGGAGAATTCCTTCTGGACAGGTGCGTGTCCCTTGTTTCTTCACTGTTCATTTTACAGTAGCTGTATTGATACTATTGTCAACCTGAATTTTTTATTTTTTCTAAATTTTTATCAGTATTTTCAGTTTAAAATTATATTCATCTCAACTCTTTTTAAAATATTCTTTAAACAGTTTCTTAATTTTATGGATTTGTCAAACAATTTTGGTTTTGATTATATATTTGATACCTTTTCCGACAAAGAACTATATATTAATGTGCAGAGCATCAAATCCTCTGCCATATCCTGATTAAAGAGAATGGGCAGTCAGTTGTCCTTAGAAGGATGAAGTGTTTACTGGGTGGTTTCTTGTGTGGTTACACTGAAAAAAACACATAATTAATATAATGAAACGTTTTCATTAAATGTTCTTCATTACAATACAATGAAAAATGATGTTATATACATGAAATCTTGCAATCCCTGCTCTTCATTAGTTTTTCATAGTTCATTATATCAATGAATATATTTTGATAGTCTTAACGAATTTTATTTGTAATAAATTAAATATAAAATATAAGTAAACTGCAAGATTTTTTCTCGTTAATGTATACTATTTGCTAAAGCTAATTAAATTAGCAGTTATTTTACTTAAAAATGTTTTATAATTTTCATTTTATGAAATTTAAAAATACAAATTTATGTTTAATAAATGCCATGAAAATATTTTATCAATACATTGAAATATTTTTCATATAGAAAAAATAAATTTACTTACGTATGTGTTTGTTGTATCGTTGGGCTAGATATTAGTCTAGCTTAGTATCTTAGTAGCGTAGCCAATATATTTTATTACCGCTTACAATCTTGAAGGCATAGACTCAACCGGAGGTATTTTATTCCACTGTAATTTAAAATGTGATGGCAATTGTTTTCTATTGGCCGGATTTTTCTTCTTACTTTTCGATCTGCAAGTTTCCATGGGTTTTCTATGGGGTGCAGATCAGGGGATACTGATGGCCAATCCAAAATATGCACAGCATTAGCGCTTACAAAGTACTATCAGGCGCTGTTTTCTCTCGAATGTGGGGTTCATGGGCATGTGCAAGTATATTAATATTAATATTATAAATTTTCTTCTCTAAGGTTTCAAATCTAATCTCTTCACCAGTTGTTATGAATAGTCTTGCCTCTGATCATCTGCCAGTTCAATAGTGATTTTACCAGGTCAGGCTTATTCCTGTACGACTACAAAATGTCATAATGGTCAGCTTTTCAAAGTTGCCTTACTAAAAATTCAAACACACATTAGGTAAATTAGTTCAACAAACGACATCGACTCGGCCGCGGCGATCATAGAATTCAAAACTTTTATGAAGGAGGCCATCGAAATAGGAATACCGAAAAAATCACCTTCATTTAGACATTTAGGGGGTGGCGATGGCACGATGGATGGTAGTCTGCACGTTGACTACAAAACCAAAAACAGACTTGTGTTCAACCCCAGTTTCAGACTAAAATTTTAGAATAAAAATAAACATCTCGCATTTTTCTGATGTGCATTAGTGTGTCTTTGTGTGCCAGTTGTTGTCGGAAAGTTTCAGTGGCGAAGGAATAGTCACTGGTCTTCGCTAACCCTCAACAACTTATATAATCGCGCCCACTTTTGTATACATAGATATTGTTGAATTTTGGAATTTGGAAAAAGGGTCCACAAATAGCGAAGTTATTGGATAATCAATTCCTAGGCGTGCACTTTGCCTTCTCCCGTCTCATTTTGTGGACCTTGTCTAGATTCAAAAATAGTTTTGAAAATTGGTCCTCAAATGGCAAAGTTATGCTCTTTTATATTTTGAAATATGTTAACAACAATGTGGAAGGAGTAACATAATTTAAAAAAGGGGCTTAAAAGCGGGCGTGGTTAAAAAATAGTAGCCTATAATTCATTCAAGAGTCACCGTTAAATGTTTTGAAAATTTCAGGATTATCGGTCCAGAGGTCAGGTCTCTTATAAGATAAAAACATACATATATGTACACCTTAGATTTACTACAAGTAGAAGTTGCATCATGTCTGTATTTGCAGACGATACGGCAATATTATGTTCTGACATACTCTCTGAAAATATAATCTCCAACTTACATAGAAAAATGAACAAAATATTTTAACAAATGGTAAATAACATTAAACGCGGATAAAACTCAGGCTATATAAAATTCAAGAATAAGGAAACCTTGTTATTTTCCGCAAAGGAATATTACTTTTTCAAATACGGAAATTAAATTGAATTTAAGGACCATGTACAATATAATATACAATAAATAGGGTGAATGCGAATACTCTATCCCATTATAAACCGAAATTCTTCTCGGAGTATTGAAAATAAAATACTTATGTTCAAACTGATTTTCCAGGCAATAACATTTTATGCAGCTCCTACATGGCTACAAGAAAAACATGCCCTATTAAAAAAACTTCTGATCGCACAGAACAAGCTATTAAAATTTTATATCACATTCCTAAGTTGTTTTCAACCATCGGACTGCATACGATTTCGAACATAGATCTTGTCGTTTCCCGCCTAAATAAACTCTACATGTTTTTACTCCAGATGCTCTTGGTCAGAACATACCCATATCAATGATTCGACATCAGCTTAGGTACGAGGGCGGATCAATAAGTCCGTGACAGTTTTTTTGACACAGTTTTTTTTTGCAAAACAAAAATTTTCAACATAATCTCCTTTTAACTCAATACACTTAGTCCAATGTTACTCCAGTTTTTGTATCCCTTCCAAAAAATAGAATTTTTCGAGGTCCTTAAAATAGGCATTTGTTTTCATCATTTCACTAAGTTTGGAAATAAGAAGTAGTCACTAGGGGCTAAATATGGCGGAGGAGGTACCAATTCGTAGCCCAATTCATAGAGTTTTGCCATTGAGACTGCACACGTGTGCACCCGTGCATTATCTTGATGAAAAAGAACTTTTTTCTTGGCCATGTGGGGTCGTTTTCTTTTTAAATCATCATTAAATCGGTCTAATAAGTTGGCATATTATTCGCCGTTTATTGTTTTTCCCTTTTGAAGGTAATCGATGTGGATTATCCTGCGTGCATCCCAAAAAACTGTTGCCATCACCTTATTGGCCGACAAACTTACCTTCTTCGGAGCAGGTTCACCTGGAGAAACCCATTGTTTAGACTGCTTCTTGGTCTCCGGAGTACAGAAATGGATCCAAAGTTACAAAACGCCGCAAAAAGTCTTTCGGATTGCGTTTAAACAACTCCAAACAATCCTTTGAAGTTGTCACACGTTTACGTGTATGGTCAATTGAGAGCAAACGCGGCACCCATCTTACAGACAACTTTCTTAAACCCAGCTGATCATTTAAAATCGAAACCACACATGCCATATGAAATGCTTAAGGCATCAACAATCTCACGCACTTTTACTCTTCCATCGGCCAACACCATATCGTGGATTTTTCCGACATTTTCGGGTGTACTGACCTCAATTTGCCGTCCAGAACGTTCAGCGTCATTTGTACTTGTGCAACCACAACGAAAGTCAGTAACCCACTTTTTTACCATTGAAATCGATGGTGCAGAGTGCCCATAGTATTTATCGAGCTTTTCTTTGGTTTGATTGACGGTTTTTTTTTTCGCAAAAAATAATGTTTAATGAGCACTCGAAATTCACTTTTTTCCATTTTTAGAAAAATACACGAGGTTGTATGTTTTGAACAGCTGTTAAACGCAAAGTAATTGATGACACATTCTCAAAATTTTACAGTAGTTTATCAACAAGTGGTACTTGATGGGAACAGTGTTTGCATTTCATATAACTACGAGGGAAGTTCGAAAAGTCACGGACTTCTTGATCCGCCCTCGTAGATTGAAGGCTTTAGTTAAGTTCTTATTATTAAATCTTGGGAAAAAATCCTCATGTATTCATTTTCTTAAAATTTTGTCTCTAATGAAATTGATATGTAAATATATGCATTAAACGACTATAAATTATTGAGAAAAAAACGTACAAAAATTTTAACTATACTCGTATAAATAAAAACTTAAAATGAAACTGTTAATGTAAATATTTTTAGATGGACAATAAATTGAATTGAAGTGAAAAGAAAAAAAATTTAAATTTAATAAATTTTATTTTGATTACTGAAGATTTTTTGTGTAGCTGGTCCTCGGCCTCGGTATTTCCCAAAACGGCGCTAAGTACTAAAGTTTTTCTACATAATGATTATATTTAGATAAGATTATTTACATATCGAGCCTTTGGTACAATACCGTCGTAATTCAAAAAATCGTGAACTGAGAAAAATGCATTTGAAGTTTTGAGCCATCCTTTTGATAGTATTTTCGTTTACTAAAGTTATTTTTTTACAAGTTTTTAAATAAAGAGGCATGTTTTGTAATGTTTTCTGTTTGTAAATTTCTTGTCATAAGGAAAATATTTCATTATTGCAAATAAATATTGTTGGAAATAGCTGGAGGAAATAAAGACATTTGTAGCTGTAGAATCTGAACAGTTAGAGATAGAACCATAATCTTTTTTCTTTTAGATATATATTTCCCCAAAGATCATTTCTGCATACCCAGCTCAAAAAATTTAAATTTTGAGTTACTGCGGTATTGCACCAAAGGCTCGATATGTATACACTCAGGTCTTTTTTTATGCGGTTTTTTTTATGCGAATTTGTATTTATGCGTTTTTTTAATATTCAAATTTTTTTGGCGTTTTGTGAATTTTTGAAATATTAAAATTTTTTTTTATGTTTTTTTATATAAAAGTATGTATGTAGTATGTACTATGTAATATTTAGATAATTGATAACATTGGTATGTATGTACATACAAGTTTTTTTTTAACTGTAGACAAACCAGAAGATGATGACAGCGATTCTGATTTAGAAATTACCGCAACGCCATTTACTTCGAAACAAATTGGAGAAGTTTTAAACACAGTTAATAAATTACAAAACCAAATTCTTAATTTGGACCCAGATACCGAACGAGCATTAAAACTTCAATCTGGATTAAAAAGTCTTTTCTCGGGATATCGCGAACTGCAGAAACACTCAACATATTCGGCATCGCAAAGTTTAATGACAAAATTTTTTCAAAGAACATACCCATAACGCATATGGTCTCCTCTAGGGATGAAAGCAACATCGAACCGGTAAATAAAAGATGCAGACAATTGCTAACTGATTCTGAATAATCTTATTTTTCATGAGAACTGTATTACATATGTAATTATATTTTTATCCTTTTATATACCAGGATGTATATGATCTAATATTTTATTTTTATTTACTTTATATACCTTAATATGAATTATTTATTTTTTAGTTTTTTGTTTAGTTTTACTTAAATGAAATATTTTTACACATATATGTAATTGCATTTATGAATATAATGTTTTTTAAATTAAATTGAAAAAAAAACTTTTTTTATGCGAATTTGGTTCATTTTTAATACTTTGATTTCAATTTATCCGATTTTTTTAAATTCCGGAACGTAACCCTAGTTTTTGTAAAGAGCTAGTCTTTTTTATGCGTTTTTTATGCGATTTTCTACGGAACGCATCTACCGCATAAAAAAAGACCTGAGTGTATACATAAAAGGTCTCTAAAGGCAAGTCTAACACATGAACTCGCTTCAATCCACGTGCTTCACCGCTGTCATGTAGTAGCGCAATAGTCAAAGAATTAATACCCAAAAAAAAAAGTTAATTCACTATGAATTGCTATTTTCATGTCTACCTAAGCACTTCTTTATCTGTTAATCTTTATCTTTTAATGCTAAATGTTAACAAGATTACCACTTTTGAAGTAATGAAAAACACATTCAACTGCACAGTTATAATTATAATTGAAGTAAATATTTAAATGTGTTACAGGAACTCATTAACCTATGCTAAGACGTAACCAAATCATGGCAGTTATAATTATAATTGAAGTAAATTTTTAAATGTGTTACAGGAACTCATCAACCCATGCTAAGACGTAACCAAATCATGGTTCTAAATGACGAGTTATTGTTATGTGAACACATGATCGCCAATGACACCCCTATATTAAAAGCATACGTTCTTCACCTAAGTTGAACCAATTCATTTGCAATAACTATTTATTTTGCATGTCTTGTGTTGTTTAAGATAGTGTTCACTGAACCTTTAAATTTCTCCTCGCACTCAACTAAATAAGTTGAAAAAATGCTTAATAAATACTGAAAACTATTAGTTCACTTTTGAGTAGATACTTAATATTTATTACATCGATTTTAGAAATATCTAATTTTCATTAAAAAAAAAGGAGAAAAATTCAACAGCGTTTTTTGTGGATGATTTATTTTTCAATTACTTAAATTGTCTCACACAATTGTTAGGATTGGGAGTGAGCTTGTATTAAAATTAAGTCTAATGGATTTTGTTGATGTCCCAAAATACAATCACTAAACTGTAACTAAACACAGAATGGGTGGAAGTTGGTGGAAATATTTCATTATGCATTGCATGTATACCTCCCTGTTCGACCAGGTGGGAGTGTCTTACAGTTTTCATTTTCTTCGCCTGTAAGGCGGACAGTTGTTAGAGAAACCAATACATTTTATGTTTTATGTTAGAATGGCAATATAGAAATCACAAACAATAGCAATTTACTGATTGAAAATTCATGGAAATAGTAAAAGAAATAAAAAATAAAAAAAAATTTAGTTGATATTTCAAAAATTGAAGACATGCTCACGTTTTTCTTTTTCTCTCGATTTTATGGTGAAAGTTTAAAAGACTTCAAAGACTTATTAGTGTGGGTCGTTCGTAAACCATGTGTCCATATTTAGCAATACCAAAAAAAAAAGGCTACATCTCGTCCCTAGCATATCAAACTATCCGATATGAAAAATGCGTTTCTTTAGATTCGTTACCTTGGTCCTGCATTGGGTGTGACACTTATTGTGGCAAAATGTTGAATACCTCAGTCTAACAGAAAGGCGGAAAATGTCATTGATCAAGTATCCATAAAATAAGTTTTTTAAAAGGCACGTTGTTAAGCTATCGAATATGCACATTCGCTTTTATCACTAAATATTATTAGTTTTTTTTTCTTGGACCGGCACTCTGGGGATGACCCCTACACATGCGACGCATTGTGCTGGAACTAGGAAATTAGGTTATGGGAAGGAAGATAGAGGGAGTAGTGTTTAGTGACATTTGATTTAAATTTTCCCACGTCAAAAGAGACAGGAAAGACCTCTGCGGGTATTCCATTCCACATACGTGCTGTTCGGCCAAAAAACGAATTCTCTCTGTAATGCGTAGTACGGTTCGCTGCCAAGTTGACCACAAATGAATGTACTCTTAATAATGAACGCGTCGTGCGCGTGAATGACTGGGTTTCGGGAACAAGTTCCCTGATTTCATCAGAACGCATCCCATTATAGTAACGATAGAACAACGAAACGCAACAATGGGAAACTGGCGAATATGTCATATTGGATACCTTGGTGTGATATAATAATATAATTTAGTAAATTTAAAGTTATTGTTCTTTTAGAGAGCAAAAACTTTGCTGGCAAAGTAATGAGATAAAATACGAATAATTATACTCGTCACCGGTTCTACTTTGGCTTTTTAACTAATTACTTTAACATGTCGATGTCATTGGTGGGAAGTTCTTACCACTCTCACTTAAGAATAACAACTTTGAAATGCCATTACAAAAAATTATTGACATGTATACTCGAGAAACAACATAAAAAAGCAATGTTGTTTTTGCAAAAGTTGTAGTTGTAATAACATTGACGTTGGTACCTTGCTATATTTGGAATCGTTCAAAAATAATTAATTAATGTTTTTATATTAACCGTATTATTTTACAAATCCATTGCAACCGACTTTAAAAATTAATGAGGTTCTGAATTTTACTGCATTTGTTTTTATGCGTATGTTTTCAGAATAGAAAGTGGGAATCGCTTGCTAACCATCACTGAAACTAATTTTAACTTTAAGCCCTACGAAATCTAAGTGAGCTCAATGCCTTTAGAATGTGCCATATGCAACACACTTGCATTCCATTGCATTTACAAAAAAAAATCGGCACGTCCAGATGTTTCTGGCTGATTAGATTACGCAAATATCGAGATTAAAAGTACTTGTGCATTTAGAAACAGTAGAGATTATTTCTACAAGGATAAACACTACTGTATCAACTGATCATCAAATCACTACATAACCACTTCTAAGTAATGCAAATGGTATGTAGTATATGGTTCAAAAGTATGCAGTTTGTTAGTTGTAACAAATTCTCTAGTTTTTGCTGGGATGTTTTAGATTGTAAAATATCAAAAACATTAGTTGTCATTAAAGGGTGGCGATGGCACGATGAATGGTAGTATGCACGTTGACTACACAACCAAAAAACAGACCTGGGTTCAACCCCAGTTTCAGAAAAAAAAAAATTTTAAAATAAAAATAAACATCTCGCATTTTTCTGATGTGCATTAGTGTGTCTTTGTGTGTCAGTTGTTGTCGGAAGGTTTCAGTGGCGAAGGCATAGTCACTGGTCACTGAACAATACTGGCTCCAGCAGATAGCAATCTACAATCACATCAGAACGCCCTCCTTCGTCGGTATGGTGTAGCACCGGTGAAGTAAAATAATAATAAAAATGGCTACTAAACTGAAGCTTCAGCACTGCTACGAGTATAAAAACAAAAGAACGTGCGAAAGCAGAGCTGCAAAATAATTAATTAAGCTTCACCTCCTGTCGTTTCTCCTATTATCCCTTTCCTATAGTTCCCAGCACAATGGTTCGCATGTGTAGGAGTCATCTCCTGAGTGCTGGTCCTAGATAAAAAAAAAAGTGTTACGAGTAATTTCTTTTAAATCTATTTTCATTATACACCCTTTACCAACTTATGTAATCTAGCCGACGTTTGTATAGATATTGTTACGATAACCAAGCCATCTGTACTAAATTTGGATACTTTTATTGTTATATCACCAGATATACAAAAAGTCCCTGAAACAAGAAATAAAAACTGTACGTTTTTCTGAAAAGCACCTATTCTACTTTATTATTAGTTCTCTTCTAAAAAATTTCTTTAATTCGATGCCCATACTACGGGCTGTATATAAAGTTGTGGTCCGTTATTTTGGATCGTTCGCCATATTGTGTTTGCAGAGATTTCATTATATTGTATGATCCCATCAAAAATCTCTTTAATTAAATGCCCATATAAATTAAAAATTATTAGTTATATGGCATACAAAGACAAAAGTACAATTTCACCCTGTATGTGTTATCGATTTTTTCTAGAAGAAAAGATTACGGGAAATGTTTTGTTTTACGTGCAATACTTTTGGAGATATATGGTTGCAGATGCAGGAGATACGAAAATACAGTTTTGCCCCTTTAACCACTAAAAATACTTATGTTTAAAAACTGCCAAACACGGGTCCGCTTATTATTCAGCAGGATTTATATGCTTTTTTTATTTTTATTCTTGCTTACTCTTAGTTTCTGAGATAATAACTGTTGGGATTTAACCGTGTGGCGGATATCGAATCAGACTGGCACTGATTGTCGATTCAACTAACAAGTTGTAAACCCATTAGCCTTTGAGATCCGCCCCAATCCCCGCGTTTGCTCTGGACTCTATTAAATTCTGGAAGTCGAGTGGTATTTCGCGATCCCCACCTGATCCCTGACTTCCCCATCGCATTCCCTTCGAGGATGGGACGGATCATGGCTCTTAGTCCGAACATTCACACACAATATGTGCCATCGTCTCAGCCCCCTCTAGGCATAGTCTGCAGATATCATCCCCCACGACATCAATCAGCCTCAGATGATACATAAAGTGCACATACCGCGTTACTAGCACCGTGATCCACTGAACGTGTAAGCTTATTGACTGAGACATACCTAATGCGTCCCCGGACAATCTGCAGCTACAATTCAGAGTACACGTACACCCTTGTAATGGTGCATCTTGATGGAATCGTAAATTTATATATAAAAAAAATAAAAACAGAAATCTGATAAATTATTACTCAAAGTTAACAAAAAAAATAAAAAGGCATTGCTTTCTTCTCACGGAAATAGCTATTGCCAATTTCCCTGAATTCCTGCTTATTACGATTTTTAAATACTTGAGTGACGGTAAGTCGGTGGGACCCGTCTAATCCTCTAGCTTCAGTGGTTGGGGAAGATTCTTGACTACCGCCAAACAAAACACCATTCAATATATTATTACAGAGTCCCGAAATTACTGATGTTAACAATTATGGAAATGAAGAAAAAAACTAATTACTATGGATACCCAGAAGGAAAATGTACGGATTTGTGAATACTAAGAGGATACGTGTATATTCTTGTCGAATTGAATTGAGGCAATGTTGTCAAGCACCGTGTTCAAAACCCTCCCTAACCATTGTTCTTCTTTGCACGCTATAATATTTAGAAGAACCCTTCGTCGATATTTACCTTTCCTCCAAACCTAAAAGGAAAGTCTAATGAATAATTACATCCACATTATAATGTTTTATTTCACAAAGAAAATTCAATTACTAAAAAAAATTCACTAACAGTATTCATCGATACTAAATAATGTATGGATAAAATGGGAATATGATAAAACTACCAAAATGTACATAAAGATTTTTTAAAATTTAATTTAACGAACTAGCGCTCATCTTAGCTTCATTAATAACATTGAATTTAGAAATAATCTTGTAAAAGCCTAGAACGATGAACAAATTCTCGTAGGGTTAATTTTAAACTTTTGTTTTTGTTTTATTTGTCTTCTTATATATGTACAGTGACTCAATGTTATAATGGGACAAGCTGTTTATCCAATAACTTTCGAATTATTTTTTTGAACTTATTGGTTTAAGAAGAAAATAAAATTATATTTATACTTTTATTTTTATTATTTATTAAGAACATAAATAAAAAATACATTGACTACCGTCACTGGGATATAAAAACAAAAAAACTAAAACAACACAGAAAATCCTGTCAAAGTAATAATGGGACAATGTAATAAAGTAACAAGTTAAGTATTAAATATATAATGTTTAATATTTAGTTGGAAGGCCTTTTTTCTCTATTACAGCCTTCAATCGATACGGCATAGATTTCACAAGTTTTTGACAGAATGATGGGGTTATTCTACCCCATTCCTCTTTCAGAGCACTAATTAGGTCCGATTTGCAATTTATTTGGTAATTTCTTAATTTTTCTTCTAAATAGGCCCATACGTGCTCTATCGGATTGAGATCGGGTGATTGCGGAGGCGTTTCGAGCACATGTGGGCAATTGTAAAGCAACCAACACCTTACATTGTGAGCCTTATGCTTGGGGTCATTGTCTTGGTAGAAGTAATAATCATTCGCCAGTCCCAATTTCTCTGCTGTTTCTGCAAGATTAGCACGCAGGATGTTGATATAATATTTATGATCCATAATTCCTTCAATAATGTGAAGGTTACCGGGACCAGCTGCTGATATTGCACCCCACACCATAACTGACCCCAAGCCATGTTTAACAGTAGGTCTCAAACTTTTTTCTGACAGTTCTTCATTTGGTCTTCTCCACACGAATGACCTTCCATCCGATCTGAATATGTTATATTTGCTTTCGTCAGTGAATATTACCTTATTCCAGAATGATAAATCCTTGTTTCTGTGGTCTTTAGCAAAGCGCACTCGTTTAAGCTTATTAACCTTATTACTAAAAGGTTTTCTCCTAGCTACCCGGCCATTATAATTGTGTTTCCTTAACACATTTCTTACCGTTTCGGGATTAGCTTTCTTTGCTAGATGTATTTCCGCTTCAGCAGCAAGTCTGGGAGCGCTTAACTAGGGTTTTTGTTTGATTTGTCGCATAAGCCATCGTTCATCCGCGTCGGAAAATATTTTTCTTTTGCTTGGTTTTGCTACATTTTGAAAAGTTTCTGTACCTCCATATCGCTTTATGATGTTAAACACTGTAGATTTTGGTTTATTTACTATTTCCGCAATATTTCTCACGGTTTTTCCTGATTACGAATGTTCTAATATCAGTTTTCTGATTTGTGGCGATGTTTGTGAACCCCGTGGCGCCATATTTAAATTTTCTTTAAAAACTTATCAAAAATTAATCTGTAATATACTCTAGCAACTTTTAAACAAAAAATTTTTGCAAAATGTTCCGTTATAAAGCCTAGATTATATAGTGATGGCACCTGTCCCATTATTACTTTGTACTGCATTTTTAACTTATTGTGAATAATTATTTATAAATTAATTTTGACAAACTTAAGAATCATAATCTTTTGAGATGGCAATTAGCACAGTGTTAGCTACACAAAAGCATGAAAATTTTGCATTAAAATCAGTTAACATAGTGCTTAATTATCTCCACATAAATCATTTTAGCTTTGTCCCAATATTACTTTGATTCACTGTATATATATATATATATATATATATTTAAATATATCTTAGTTTTTTCATTTGGTATATCTTCATATATGTACATATATATTTTCTTATTGGAAATATTTGTTCTTTTTTTTTTATTGATTTTTACTCTTACTTTTAAAAAAATTTATTCGTTTTATTTTATTTACAATAACCATAAATTTTAAAGAAGCAATGAAGAATATGGCAAACACAATGAGTTATGCCTACATACATATACAATATATATTATATATAAATCAATATCAAAAGTGTTTTTGTTGTTAATTACTTTACCGAATTGGTTTTTTTCTTGTGACAAGAAAAGATTTTTTTTTCTGCGATCAATCGAGTCTATTATAAGTTACTCTGATAAGTGTATTATGTACAGTTTTGGTATTGATTTAGAGAAAAATAGGCTTCTTAAAAATTTTCAATTTGTTCTGTTTTTTTAACTTTTATATACATACATATAAAGATAATTTATATTTTCTCAATTTAATTTTATGTTGTTTTTCTTAATGTTTTTTCTTATTTGCTTGTTTCATTGATTTTTTTTGTTATTTAAAATTGGATATTTCCTTAATTTGATACGACGTTCTGCTTTACACGTTGTCCAAGATAGATTTTCTGCCCTTCCTAATTTTCTTAGGTTGTCACACGTTGTTGAGCAGAAATTCAGCCAATTTGATGAATTATTGTAATTTGAGGCTTACGGCAATTTTCCCTCTGTATACTTCAAATGAACAGAGCCCTCGCAGTGATACTTCTCCTGGCCGAAATTGTGTGCATGCAAATGCCTGGCAGTTCAGTCCCAAGGAGGAATAATGTTAATAGTATTTTTAATACAAGTACGATGAAAATAACTAATTATAATTCCCCTTTATAATAGGAAGTTTCTTGTTTCTGTGCCACTTATATAGTATTCTTTCTTTATGATCTTAAAGCTCTCAGATTTATATGTATAATTATTCAGGCCTTGAGAAGTTGAAATAAAAGTATAGAACACTAGTGGCGACGTGTTGACTGGTTGTCATCACGAGGAAAAAAGCATGATGGCCTCCAATTGCTGACCCAATTAACCTCGGTAAAAAAATGTTAACAATGGCCATCTTTTTTTCACTAGGTATCACTACACATGACCTGTTTGACCATATGACGTATGCCCAACACTCAGCGGCTTTATAGCTCAGAATTTCTTGGTTATATCAAAAGTTTTTTTTTAAAACTTTGCAATAAAGAAGTTTTTCAAGGGAGTCAAGTTTTTCGTTACAAATAGTTTTGTTATATCGAATTCTATAAGAAATATATCTGAATATGGGGTATTCGCCAACAGTGATTGCAGACAACTTTGCATAAAGTTTTCAACCTATTTCTCTATGAGGTTTAAAATACAAACCCCACAAACTTACTGTTGCTTTTAGGATTTAGTCAAAAAAAAACCTTGGTTGCAAATTAACAAAAATAAATTTTGAAAAATTTACGCATTAATACGGTTTGCCTTTTCGCTCAAAAAATATCCATATTTGTCTTTCAAATAATAAATATTTTGACAAAAAAAAGCAATTAATTTCTTTACTGTGTGCTCAAATCCTTTGGGAAATACAAGTGCTAAACGCCAATGTCATACACATTGCTGCAAAATCCAATACAATAACGACACACTTTCCGAACGGCGAAAAGCCACACGTATTAAATCCAATAAAAATAATAATCAAAATATAAAAGTACACAAAACCGCAATGAAAATTATTTACTTTAATTTATGTCTTTCAGAAAAAGTATAACAAAGTTGGAGGAAGACTTGAAGTCGAAGAAAATAATAGATAATAATTTAATAATTCCAACATAAAGTTTTGAATACATGGCAAACTTGCAGAGCTAAAAATATAAAATCATTTTGAAAATGTTGAATTTTTTATATTGCTAAAATCCATTCAAGGACCATTCAATTGAAATCTCATGAGCATGAAGTACATGTTTTCATATGCCAGTGTTTATGTTAATTTAGAAACATGAAAATCACCCTCTTACTGTGTGACTCGTCTGCAACAAATTATCTAAATTCACACGCGCCTTAGTGGTTTCTATTTTCCCATAAGCAACACAATGTGGTCCATTGCTCGTTGAGAGTTTTGTTAGAATACTATTTATTGCAGATCTAACAAAGAACTAGCTGGTGGAAAACGAGTTTTTTTATTTAAAACAACTAATCACCCTGAAAATAGTCGCAACAACCTGCTGATAACAAATAATGCTTCTGTTAAGGACACGCGCAGCCTAGAAAATTAAAAAAAAAAGAAAAAATCAGTTGTTTTATTATTTTGGCATTTTGCACTTGTCAAACTGTTACACTAATTGCAAGTGTTACTGTTGGTAACATTTATTATTTATTAGCAGCCCTTAAATAGAGAAAATAAGAACACAAAAGGATTTTTCCTTTTCACCACCCTTCCGTTTGTGGAATTGTATATTTGTTTATGTTTAGATCATGTAGTTGATTGTGTACTTAGCACTTACAATGAATGTAAACAAGAAAAATAAATATAAATATGACAGACATATACGAATACCAGATGCTATATGCCTACTACATACAAGGAGGGTGCCCCTGGTATGTGCCCGATCATGCTGCTTCATCTGTAATTATGGGTGGTATAAATATTGAGGAATCAGAAGCTCTTGATGTTCTTGGCATAAACATTTACGGTGATGTTCGATGAACGGAGCACTTCTTTCAGGTCTCAAAAGACTTACTATTTATAACGCTTATATCCGACCGACGATGGAATATAACTCTCATAAATGGGCCGGTGATCCAAAGACTATTTTGAAGTTACTCGACAGTGTACAGGAGAGGGCGAAGAAACTCATTGGAGACAGTAGAGTAGGCAACTCTATTGACTCTCTTGAACATCGCCGTAATGTGGGATGTATTTCGTTTTTCTATCGCTACTATAAAGGGATGTGCTCCAATGAAATCATGGAGCTTATGACCGAAACCCGTGCATTCCTGCGCACAACACGTTCATCATTAAGGGCGCATCCATTTGTAATCGATTCGGCTGCGAATCGCACTACGCATTACAGAGAGAACTCGTTTTTCGGCCGAACAGCGCGTATGAGGAACAAACACTTCGGCGTTTGGCCACTCGCCTTGAAGAGACTGGGACAACACGAGATATTCCAAATACTGGGCGGTTCCTGAGCCCAAGAACGCAATTGGGAATTAGCCAGCGGTCCTCACGCAAATAAAATAACAGCAAAAGAACATTGGTGCTTTAGCTTCTATATATGTATGTATATCCGAATTAAGTTTAAAAAACGTTTTACAAACAACTCCAATGGGGAAGACCATTATTTTATTTTCTTGGATCAGTGCTCAGGAGATGTCCCGTCCTCTATGACATTACATCGTAATTGTTCAAAAGGTATCGTGTAGAGAAGCCACTGGTCTTGAAGTGATAGCAATAGTTCTTAATTCCTGCATAATTTATGTTGCGAGTTTAGCTAATTTCTAAAACAGAGTTATGGAGGCCGAAGTAGAGCCATAGCGACATGAAACTTTGTTGAAAAAGATCATGCTTTGTTTTTTCACGGGACATTTTTTGGATATGACTTTCTCGAATATTTCTCAAGTCTTTGTTACGAGATTGCAGTGCTTCTTCCGACAACATTCCAATAGGAAGTGCTGCATACTGGATAATATCTGCACCGTGTATGAGGATCTTGTGAACACTCGATGGCATGTAATACCATGAATACAACTGTATGTATAGCTTTGCAGTATCCATTGAATACTTCCGAAATTCTTTCACGTTGATAGCAAACCCACATCCCATAGTATTTAGAATTACTCCAACCATCTTTATCAAATCTTCATTAACACAAGTTATTGCTGAAGCTACATATAGTTGGTTGCTCGAAGAATCTTCTAGCCGTATTGCCATCATTTGTTGTTGCACATCCCGGTTTAGTATTGTCAAATAAAAATTATAAAATTACTTTGTTTTCGTCACAGCCTTGTGTTGAGACTATCGCAGATATTTGAGCTTTTATCGCATCTATTTCTTTTGTAGCTAGCGACCTGCGTTCTTTTTCAAATATAATTTTGATTGACCTACAAAATCTTGTAGAAGATGGCCGTAGCTTTTACCAAATTAGTTTGTTGTCTTCTTTCAGCTGCAGAAAAACCAAACAAATTGCAATCAAATGTCCATCCATTCTATCGGGGTCGTCTTCATTGAACAGCGAATGCTCACTGCTACCATCACAAACTTTGCAAAACTACTTCCCCCGATATTTTACAAATTGTAATACCATCATTTGGATAGCATTCCGTTTTGGTAGCCAAAAGTTTATGATACGATTTGGCACCAGCACGTAAAAGAACATAAATGTGCTTTATATATCCACCATCGATATACAAAACAAGCGGCACGTCCTCATTCGTGTACGGTGTTGGCTCTTTAGGAGAAACGCAAAATTTTTTTACTTCGCCGGTGCTACACAATACCGACGAAAGAGGGCGTTCTGATGTGCCTGTGCATTGGATACAGCTGAAGCCGTCACAGTTCATTGACCAGTGACTATGTCTTCGCCACTGAAGCCTTCCGACAACAACAGACACAAAGACACACAAATGCACATCAGAAACTGGGGTTGAACTCAGGAAAATTTTTCGTTTTGTAGTCAACGTGCAGACTACTTCGACCATCGCCACCATCGGAGAAGCGTCTATGGTTTTGACAATATTTGTAGCATTTCTTTTTCCAGACTTGTAGAGGCTTGTTCCAGCAGCAAAAGTCAGTTCTTCTGTCTACCAATTCTCTACTAAAGGTGTAAGGTTTTTCCGTTTTTCTCTCTTACTTTTATCTAAAAATTCTTTAGATGATCTACCATAATTAGATGTTGAAGGTCGATACAGAGATTCTTCACCACGAGATGTTGAAGAAACCTTAGGTGGAATAACAAAAGGTCCATCTAGCCAAAATTTGTTTGCAGCTTCGAACGGCAGTCTTGTCCGATTGGCTTGCGCCTACTTTTTAAACAAAATACATACAAACATTCGAGTTGATTGCTTTATTCGTTTGCAATAGATTTCGGTTTCGGTATTTTGAAGCCCAATTTTAGCAAAAACGTAATTTTGCTTTTTTGTTGTTTTTCAATATACCAAGCATTGTGTAGCTCCCTCTTTAAAATTTACATTTTGAACTGAAAACCAAATAAAACTCGTTTAGGCAAAAGCCGGCAGCTAGTTTTGGAAACATTGACAAGATACAATCGCACAGATAACGACAACACAAAAATTAGAGCTTAAGTTCTTTAACTTCACGTTTAAAATTCTTATAGAACTTGGACTTGAATAAAAATTTCACTTATAAAATACACATGTACAAAACTGCATTTTTTTTCTAAATAAAACATGAAATATGAAATATATAAACTGTAATATTTATTCATACCTCTATATTATTAGTAACAGCCAAAAACTATTTAATTACTATTTTTTCACAAAAACTTTACTTGCACTATGAAATATCACTTGAGCTGTTAATGCATAAGTACAAAAAAATTTATTTGGATTTGAACCAAAGAGCAAAGCTAATATTGTTATTTAAAGAAAAAGAAGTATGCCCTAATGCACTATGGATACTTGTGAGCATATTATGGAACCAAATATTTTCTTTGGAAATAAAAAAAAATTGACTTTGTTCCAGCTATGTTTAGCATTAGCCCCACTGTGCGCTGTGAGCATAATGTATATCTGAAAATTATTGGCTGGACGACGGTTTAGATAACCCTTTGCTAGGCCAACAATGAATGGCGTAAAATGGTAGGCACTAACGAAAAGCATGTTACTAACATTAACTTGTTTCTTGAAAATTTTAGTTTCTGTTTAGCTTACTACCAATTACAATTAGATTATCACCATGCGTAGGGTGCACACGAAAAAAGCCTTTAAAACAATTAATTTCCTTAAAGTTTGCTAACATAATCATTTGTCATCTTATTTTTTGGTTAATTTTAAAATAAATATTTACAAATGTAATTTGTTGTCTCAACTTATTGGATTGAACTTGAGAATTGAAAAATGAAAATCGGAAAAATAGGGGTGAATGCAAGATTTTATCGACTGGTTGTTTGTAGACTGACTGGTAGACAAACTTATTTTCATTTATCATTAATCTGATTAAGTAGTTGTAAATGTTTGGTAACATCCTCGTATGTAGAGTGAGGGACAGAGAAAAAATTAAAAAATAATTGTTTCTGATGTTACACCAATTAAAGCTTATTTTCAGGACGTTTACATTTTTGGTGATATTAAAGCAATAGCAATTTGTTTATGGAATCTAATCTTCAGTTAAAGAAAGGAGGAGGCGGACCGACCTCCTTTATCAGTATTTGGACAATAAAAATAATGAACAAAATTACTCCCTTGCAGCTTAAAAGTTAATGCATTTACAACACACCTGTGTGAAGCTTCTAGTCCTTCTTCAGAAATGAATAAAATGCAGTACAACATTTCACTTTCTATATCTGCTCTACACTAGCACTTGTTTATAGTCAATTTATCGGACCTCAACATAAATAAGTCTCCTGGCCCGGATGGAATTCCGGCACTGGTCTTGAAGCAGTGCTCTTCGATGTTATCGCGTCCTCTGGCAATCCTTTTCGCCCAATCGCAATATGCTCTACCATTTCTAAAGTAATGGAGAGTATGCTAAATTTCCATCTTATGAAATATCTGGAGTCCAATAGCTTACTCAGCGACCGACAATATGTCTTCCGTGGAGGACGTTCCACGGGTGATTTATTAGCCTTCCTGTCGGAAAAATGGTGTCGATCCATCCACCATTTTGGCGAAAGTAAGGTAGTGGCTCTAGATATTTCAAAAGCATTCGACAGAGTATGGCATGGAGCACTCTTGTCCAAACTTATTGCTTTTGGTGTTGGTGATATCTTCTCTCGATATATATCGAGCTTTCTCAGGGATCGCGCTATAAGAGTTGTTATAGACGGGATCTCATCAAACGAGTTCAAGATCAATTCAGGGGTACCACAAGGCTCCATTCTTTCTCCTACCCTATTTCTTATTTTTCTTAATGACCTCCTATGTCATACTTCAAACCCTATCCACTCTTTCGCAGATGACAGCAGCATCTGCCATTCATATTCATTCGATCGTAGGCCGACATCAACTACGATCGCGGCGACGCGGCAGAATATGAATGATTCGCTAACAGGTGACCCCACGAGAATATTGGAATGGGGTCACGCGAACAGGGTCGATTTCAATTCCCAAAAGACCCAATGCTGCATGCTAACACACCGCCGTATGCACGATCACGCTGCCTCATCTGTAAAAATGGGTGGCATAAACATTGAGGAATCAGAAGCTCTTGATGTTCTTGGCATGAAAATTCAGTGTGATGTCCGATGGACTGAGCACATTTTTCAGGTCTCAAAGGAAGCATTCAAGTGCCTAGGCTTTTTAAGGCGGTGTAAGACATACTTCACCCCATCTGATCTCCTTACTATTTATACCGCCTACATCCGACCGAAAATGGAATACAACTCTCATGTGTGGGCCGGTGCTCCAAAGACTATTTTGAAGTTACTCGACCGTGTACAAGAAAGGGCGAAGAAACTCATAGGAGACAGTAGGGTAGCCAACTCTATTGACTCTCTTGAGCATCGTCGCAACGTGGGGTGCGTTTCGTTGTTCTATCGTTACTATAATGGGATGTGTTCTATTGAAATCAGGGAACTTGTTCCCGAAACCCGGTTATTCGCGCGCACGACGCGATCATCATTAAGAGCGCATCCATTTGTGGTCGATTTGAGGGCGACTCGCACTACGCATTACAGGGAAAATTCGTTTTTTGGCCGAACGGCACGTATGTGGAATAGACTACCCGCAGAGGTGTTTCCTGTCACTTTTAGCATGGGAAGATTTAAATCAAATGTCAATAAACACTACTCCCTCTATCCTCCTTCCCATAACCTAATTTCCTAGTTCCAGCACAATGCATCGCATGTGTACGGGTCATCCCTGAGTGCCGGTCCAAGACAAAAAAAAAAAAAAAAAAATGGGCAAAAAAACCCTACCACCTTCAACTGGCTTTCAAACCGAATCAATACTGAAGTAGTTCCAGAATACTTAAGAATAAAATACAAACTGCTTACTTGAAAGTCTTATATCAACGTAAAAATAAGCAAATGACAACCACTCAGATTTATTGGCTAATCGGTCAAAACTAAACCCTCAACCACACCTTTCTCTTGAAGCGCAAGTGATACTAAACAGATAAGAAAAGTTAACAATCACCAAAAAGACAATATGCTAAGATGTGCACATTACGCACATTCGTATTCGGCGAATATTGACGGAGATATTCAAATTCGTATTCGCGAATATTAAAATTTGGTATTCGTAACATAACTGAGAAAAACATAAAATAGTTTTTTTATGGAATTCACAGGGAAGAATGGTGTTGTAAAATAATGTGTAGTATGACTTTTTTGAAAATACCTACATAGTTTATGGACTATAAAATTGTTTTTAAAAAGTTATAGTAAATGCTAAAATCGAAATCACCCGTAACTGTTGCATACAATTTGTGATAAATATTATTCATTGTTTAATTTTTACTATTTGCAAATTTCACACCATCTATTTTTAATTATTGTTAACTGTGCATTGCTTAAAGTACCTTTATTTTGTTAACTCCTTTCAATTAAGATTGACATGGAGCTCATTATTAACTATACTGCCGTTGATGTTGTGCTCTTGTTTCGTTCGAAACACCCAGATAGACCCAAAAAATTCTCTTTTATTTCAGATGAATCGAATAATTTTTCAATTATAATCGCAGCAGGTGATCCAATTGTCAAGCTGATTGCTGAACAAAACATTTGCCAGCCAAAAAATCCAAACAAGAAGGTGTATGTGAAAAAATTCTGTTAGGGCCTGCATTTGAACTTTTCTTTTCCAACAATTTTTGTAGTAAATTAAGGACACATTTTTACGATCATTCACGTTTTCCCGCTGCTTAAAAGTGACTTTTTTGTTTGTTAATAATGGGGAGCTACAAAACCAATTTATGTGTCAGAAACAGGCGAAAATTGTTTAAACACTTAACTCTGTGTTTCGTTCTAGCTGAAGAACGTCACAATGCTCACATCCATATGCAGAGTAGTTGCTGCAGGAATATTGCTAGAAATATGTACATATGTATGAATGAGTGGGTTCATAAAGGTGTGTGGGTGTTTATGTTTATGGGATAGTTGTAGCTGCAGTTATTTCCGCTGCAGCGTTTATTCATTTTTCAATCACTGTCAAAACGACAGGAGATGGCGACTGAATATCGTAGCAAAATATAGTAATTTGAAGATGACAACAAATATTAATTTAAGGAACAAATAACAGGTGCATTAGATAGGCAAAAGTATAAGCGTAGATAATTTTGACTACCGATTGACCGATTAACTACCTACATTGCTAGCAAATTAATCTTAATATAGAGAAGTAAAACGATTGGGGTAAAAAGTACCCCTGATTTCACATTTTCCTCAGTCAAACGACGCGTTAAGTTTATTCTACGATATCTTTATTAAACAAAAAAGTTATCGATAAATCTTTTCTCTAAATAAAACATTTCCGATAACTTTTTGAGAGTGAGAGTGGTTGTGCAGGTCGAAAGTGGATTAAAAGTTTAATCCGGTCATCATTTTTCTAATGTGCATTACTTTTATTTTAATGTACAATATAGTGTGAGGGTTAAGCCTTAAAGTATGTGCACACGATTGTCATTTACTACAATATTGACAGAAAAATTGTTACAAAATGTGCAACAACCGTGTGAACACCCAATTTTTGTGTGGCAACATGGTCACAAAATGTTTCGGAGCTATAGGCCTTACAGTGTAGTGAGTGAAATCGCCTTGAAACAGTATTTGAAAAAATTTTTTCGAAGGCACAACCATTGGGGCGAAAACGAATGATGGCAAAATGTAGTAAATACTTGGACCTATCACCCGGTATAGGGAGATTTTTGGCACAAGTCCAAGTTTCGGAGCTGTAGGCCTTACAGTGTAGTGAGTGATTTTATTTATTAAGAATTGGTGTTTTATTTTCCTTATACATAATTTTTGCATTTTTTCCGAATCGTAATTTTCTATCTTTTAATCATAACGTTCTCACATAATTAAAATATAAAAATTTGTTGCAAGTGACTCAAAAAGTTTGTTACCTTCCACAGAAAGTTTGACGAAATACAAAAAAGTGTTAAAATATTCTACAGTTTAACGAAAAAGGGCTAGGTTTTATAAGATTGATTTTTATTAATATAATTATATCATTTAAATGAAGGAGTTTACATTTCAAATATCTGTACATATTTTAAAAATGGTTCTCATTTGGGGAATTTAAACCAAAATTTTACCATATTTTACACACATATATAAAGAAAAATTAATATTGTGGTAAAAATTTTCATATATATGAAATCCATTTTAGTGATATATTGAGAGTATTCAAAACTTCGACCATGTTATTTTCATATTCTTCATACACCAATTCATTTTGGTACTTGTAAGATGAACCGATTTTTCTAACAATATCGATATATCAATATGTTTATAGAGTGGCACCAAATATTGTCTAATTTTACACCTTTTCTTATACGTTTAATACACATTAGTTCGGTGTTCAATATATTCTGAGTTTTCTTCTACTTCCGCGTTTGAAAAAGGCAAAACTAAAAGAGACAATACAAAGCGTCACAACAATTTAAAGGCGTTTTCATTAATCGAATTTTTAAAATTGTACTGAATTCGTATATACTAGTTTTCGTAACCTATATCTGAATTATTTCAATTTCACTAGCGAAAATATAAATTAAGGTATCATTGATTTCTGGCAAAGTATTACCTAATGAAAATGTTGAAATTTTTATCAAAATAGTAATAGTTTTGAAGAAGACGAATTTTTAATTCACTGACCACCAAAATAATTATCAAATATTAATTTTCTTGTATACAACACAGTGAGACAATAACTAGCATTTAAAATTATTACATTCTAATTGCTATTCTTCTTAATGCTAAATCAAAATAAAAAGTCTTAAATCTATCATTATAAGTACTAAAGTGGATAAACTGATAAAGAACCGTGCCTTCAAGATTAATGTTTTTTAGCAATTTATTTATGAAGAAAGTACCAAAAAGAACTACTTGAAATTGTTGAAACTTCAAAGTGTGTAACCTTTTATTGCAATTGTTTTGTATAAAAGTTCTTTCTGAGACTTGAAGATTACCCCACATATTCAAAAAAAAATCTGAATTCTTCTTTGAGGAACTTTTTATAAACATGTTGTTAAAAAGACATGTATTAACTAATAAATATTTTAATGAATTTGAAATTTTTATTCTGTCAATGCCGCCCTCACTTTATGGTTAGCGATGTAATGATAGCAATATTATTTCAATCGGGTGGTCAAGTCTATAAAAATGTATATACAATTTTAAGATCAAATAATATACTTCTTGCGCAATTTTTTAAAATTTTTTTTTCAAGTTTTGCCTTATTAGCAATTAATTCATTCATAAATAACTCAAAAACACTTTTAATAACAACAAGAACAATTCAAGCTGATGGATGAAATAATTCGCCACATTAACGACATTTCGGTACGCCACCGAAACCGTGTCAAGCTTTTTGCCGATATTTTGTTTTACACACAATTGTCATAAATCCTCCTATGATAATACAAAATATTAAGACAATTCTCTGAAAACTTTTAGTTTTATTTAAAATTAACATCGTGCGTTTGGGTTGGAACTTCCTTTATTACCGCGATTCTTAAAACAGGTAATAAATCTGATATTTGTAATTATCGGCCAATTTCGAAATTTTCCAATGCTTCAACAAATTTTGAGCTACAAATTGTGCAGTTTCTGATCACTGTTTCTGTATTTCAATTTCAAAGCCATAATCAAGTGAATGCTATCTTTATGGGTCTCTGCAAGCCGTTTGATAAGTTAGCAAACAAAATACTGTTGTACTTTCACGGTAAGTTTCTCCAATGGCTGGTCCCTTATCCATCTAATGGAGCATACACAGTTGTTTTAGAAAATGTGTCTCTATCGTATGCGGCTAATTCTAGTATACCTCAGGGTAGCATATTAGAGCCTTTGCTGATTTTCATTTTTATTAATGATATTGGAAAGTCATTTTCAGGTTCTCAATTTCTATTATTATCAGCTTATGATCTTAAAATTTTTAAGGAAATATGTTCTATCTTTTAGTATAAACTAATATTACCAAATGACTTTTCATGACTTTGAAAGTTGTAAACGAAATTTTGGATCTTGGTGTTTTTCTAAATTGTGAGCTAAATTTTATGCCTATCTATATTATACAGTACCTGAAGCCTATTCTGCGTGTTCATTTATAAGAAGAAACATCTTAGATCATATAACATTGAGAATATTGTAAAGCGCTTTTGTTCGCTAGAAATAAGAATATTTGTTCATTTGCTTGGTAACACATTTACGCCGTCCATACTAATAAATTTTAAATAATTCAGAAGAAATTTGTAAAATATGCCCTTCGTAGCAATCGTGTCATATTGTTGATACTAGTATGTTCGTTGCTTTCTTTTAGTTTTAAAGCCTCTTTATTTAACAAGAACTATTCATTCTGTCATTATAATCTACACAGCAAAAATTTTGCAGGCTAAGTAACGATATAAAATATTAATAATCATACCCTTAAGCAGTTCTATTTTGGCTTTTTAACTCGCTTTCGAATAATAACTTCTGAATGTCATTACAACTAAGTTAATGCATTTTTTAAACCGCCAAAGTCGATCTTCTGTTACATTCTGTGATTTTATCACCACTCTTTTTGGAAAATAATATTCAGCACCGTCTACTTATATTTGTAAGACATAATGAACTACAACAGCATAATTATAGTTTTCATAACAACAAAAGTCCAGCAGGAACTGTGAAATGTTGCATACTTTTTCATACACATTCATACAAACAATTATTTCATATACTTTTCATTGACATTTACATGACAAAAACAATGACAATGACACCTGGTCTAAAATAATTGTATGGCAACACTCTAGAGAGTATAGGAGTTGTTGTATTGCATTTATTTAAACTTAATTGCTTCTCACAACCACATTTAGAGCTGAAAAAAAGTCAGCCTACGTAGGTATAGCACAGTAAGAATATGAGAAAACATGTTGATTATGGAGTTCTTGTTTCAATTTTGATTTTGCTAAAATTTTCAATTTTTTTAAATGAAGGTTTAATATATTATCTCTAGTTGTTCTAAAATCAATTTGGGTAAAAGTTCCCTGAAGATCTGCATTAGCAGTGAAATGTCTGTGACCTTTATTTTTTTTATTTATTAAAATTACCTTTTAAATTTACAGTTATAAATTATATATGTATGTACATATGTATATTTGCTGATGACGTGTGCCTTTTTTATCCATACAAATATGAACTAGTTGTAAAACTTTCTATGGAATGAGATGTTGCTCTGATCGCTGAATACGCGTTTAGCCTGAAGCTTAATCAAAAAAAACTAAATTAATAAGATTTAGACCACGTTAACACACGCAAGCTAATGAAATTAATATTTTGCTAAATGGAAATGGAATTATTGAAACATGGCACGTGAAATACTTAAGTATTGTCTTGCACAGTAACCTAGAATGGAATAAGCATATTAATGATATAAAATTAAAAATAGCGCCAGCTGTTGGTTTGCTATTTAAAATAAAAAATGAACTAAAAGTAAAACTGATGATCTGCCAGTTTTTGATACAAAGTCAAACTAAAAAAAAATATAAATTATATGACAATAATATATGGATACAAAAGTACAAATAATATAAGATTGCTGGAGTGATGCAAAATAAAGCATTGAAAACTATACATAACCTACCATTATGATATTCAACTTTATTACTTCATGAAAATATTTGTTAGCCCATTAATCCTATTTTTTTTTTTTTTTTTTTTTTTTTTTTATCTTGGACCAGTGCTCAGGGGCTATCCCCTACATATGCAATGCATTGCACTGGAACTAGAGAGAAGGATAGGGAAGAAACAGACAGGTGGTGAAAGTGGTAGAAAGATAGAGCTTAATTCTTGCACAACTTTGCAGTTGCGTGTAAATTATAAAGCAAAGTTGCGGCGTCTCCGATGTTTTTTGACGCATTATTTTTAAGCTAATGGAGCCTTTTTATTTATTATTTTACTTCGCCGACGTTTTATTGCTCAAATACCGACGAAGGAGAGTGCTGTTGCACAGAAAACTCAGAAAAAACTTTTTTCTGATTTGACCCGGCTGGGATTCGAACCTGGGTCTTTCTGGTTGCAGTGCCAACACGCTGACTACTCGCCATCAGCACCCCCATTTTTTTGTGGACAATATAGGTTAGGTCGGCAGGTTGCTGGATGTAAATATAAAGAAAGACCGATCCCATTTGGGTCCAATTTATTATGGTCACATTGTGATACCTGTTCTAAAAAAACTTTCAGGTGGTGTAGTGATACAGATCAAACTCTGTGCTAAGAATCGAACCTAGAAACCCCAACTGATAAACTAGCACACTATTCACCGCGGCACCCTTGTGGGCAAAACAAGTATCGGTATATGTTTAAGTCCGTGCACATAAGATACCGTCCTATTAGTTTTTATCAAAATCACGGTTAGGTTAGCAGGCCGCCAAGTTCCAAGGGAATCAGCTCACTTGGGTCCTCCCGGGTTGGTTTCATTGGTCCCAAACCACCCCGATTTCCAGATAAATAAGATTATCACTCTCAGATCGCGCTCGGACACTTCCGCGAGGTCTCGCGGGAAGAGGAACCCCATCGCACGCCCAACGGCTAGAGCGTGAGACAGAAAGTGCTCTACCGTCTCCGACAGCTCCTGCGGAAGTCGTTATACGGCAGACCCAATATTCTGGCATGCAGACCAACGTTACAGTGTCCCGTCAGCACCGCCATCGTCAGCAAGAGTCGGCCCATCGGCATTTCCCTAAGTCCGGCAGTTCGACCGTCTACAACTGTATCCTGCAGAATCCCAACGGAATCCCAGAATATCCATCGATGTGCCCGTCAGGCAGATGAACCCCTCCTTGACCAGGCCATCCTTCCCATGCACACCACTGTGTCCTGGTATCCAGATCAGCTCAAGCTTCGAATGTTTCGCCATCTCGTCCAGAGACGCCCGGTATTCACGAACCAAAATCGATCTCGTATAAACACCCGCCAGCGATCTCGTCGCAGCCCTACTGTCGAACACACTCGCATATACTCCACATATATCCCGTGTTACCTCATCCAGTTCGCTGCCCTCCTTATGGCCGATACAGCAATAATAAATCAATTAATGTAATATCACCATTTCAAAGAGAACTAAGAGCATATATATTTGAGAATCTTGAAATGCTTCTTCGTAGATAAGGAACATGAAGATTTTTGTTTAATTTTCTATGACATGTAAATATATATGCATTTAAGTATACCTTTTTTTAGATATATTATATATTTATATGCATATAATTATATTCTACATACTTTTATATTTTTTAATTTTTTTATATGACATTTAGTTAAAAACGTAGACCGTATTTGCCAACTTGTCTCAACAATGCCTTAAAGGCGCAGAGCACAAAATGATATGAATTATATTAAATAGAAATGTAAAAAAAAATAAAAAAAAAATAGCTAGCCCCTCTTAAATAATAAATATTTTGGAAAAAGTAGTGCGTAAAACTATTATATTTTAGTAAAATTCCCAAAAAAAACTAAAAACAATGTTGTTTTGCAAAAGTTGTAGTTGCAATAATATTGACATTGGTACCTCGGAGATGTTTTTCTCGTTTGACGTTTGCCGCCATTGTTGGGGATACATCCTCATCTCCTTGTAGGTAGGTAGAGGCAAGTATCATGTTTGCTCGTGGGCACCTTTGCCTATACTACATACAGGTACAGGTAAATAGGAATAAATGTTATTCGATCAGTAATTAGCATTGCCGATCTGGGGTGATCATTGGTGTTAGCTTAGATCAACTTACCATTTGTGCCTTGGAGACCCTTGATGACTGCATTGTACAGCCAAAGTTCTCATATGAAAGCCACATGTAAGACTTCGGTGTTAAATCTCCTTACCAGCACATCTATGGGTGCATTGGCGTGATAAAGAAGAAGACATCCAATTTGTATTCTCTGTTTACCGAAGTCGATTACCGCCGCATGCCTCTGACTGTATTGCCCCTAAATTTTCACTACGATATTTCGCCCCAGAGCAGCACAATATATACTTAAGAACCTAGGTATTGACTTGACTTCACTTTTCATACGAAATTTCCAAAAATAAAATCGGTACACGAATTACAGAGGACATCAAGTACACACACAATTCAACTTATTTTTATATGTATGTATATTCAGATACATATGTATATCATAATGCCGCTCATTATTTGGGATTGCACATTACGGGCTCATAAGAGCTAGGACTTCATATACTTACACAACCACATAATAGTAAATATCAGTTAATATGAATGAATCTAAAAAATACATAATACCATATACAACCACAAAATGGGCATCTTAAGCTTAAAGTTTTTAATTTTTAATTAAAAATGTTTTTTCTTCATTAACTCTTGCATTGCTGTCAACTATTTTCAATTACTTTCAATCCACGTGTCGTTTAGACCTCCGCCATTGTTCTCTTTAATGCCCACAACCAACAAATGCGTCTTTGCTGAACGTTGATGTGGTGACAAACCAAATGGCATTGAAGTCACGAACTAATAATCTTATTATTATTAAAGTATTATTACTACGAACAATTGACTATTGTGTAGAAAAACAGAACAAAGCCAAAGAAGAATAGTTTACCCAAGGAATTTCTTGCATCTTATTCTCGTTAAACACCACCAATACCATCATTTACTTACCGTATAAGATTCCAAAAACTCTAACGCTTGTAGCAATAAAAGAGGCTTAAAGAAATGCCTGAAATATTTGCACATTTGCAAATGGCATTTGAAAAAGTCACTCGATAGAACAAAAAAGTTCGTGTGATGCATAAACGAAGTTGGGTGTTAAGGAAAATATGTGAATTAGTCAATTATAAGAATTAAAAGAATTTATTAGTTATAAACTCTTTGTGGTAAAATCTTTATTGTAGGGGAGTAGTTAAAACAGGCATATTAATAAATTTATAATTAATAATGGTGGATTATATGCAACGAAAATTTTAAGGCAATAATGCGTACTCACCCAAAATATATACATACTTATTTATCTTGATAAAAAAATAACTTTAAGCAATCTAAAATAAATTAAAAAATATTTATTAATTTACATTTAAAAGAAATTTATTTCAAAAATAATCTTCAATGAAAAATACGTTTTATTAACAAAAATATTTAGGATGACGTTGAAATGCTATGGCCAATGTATTTTTACTATCATAATTTTGTAATCAAATTACCCGTCCATTTATTTTCACCTGAACTCGTTGCTTAATTGAGAAATTTGTTTAATTAAAATTAAAAATTAAGTTTCAAAGCACTTTTGTTCGTTTATGGATTAATCGAAAAACGGTATTACTGAAATCTATTCGAAAAACAATCTAATACGGTGTTCAGATTGCACCTTTCTTTAGATTTACGTAATAAATGCCATTATTGAGCTCAATATTCGATACAAAATATTAATTAAGTTGTTGAGCAATGAATAAAAAGTTTTTATAAATATTGAGTAAAACTTGAAAAGCAACACTGTCACAAGTATATTTAGTAAGCATAATTATGACGGCGAGTAGCTAGCGTGTTTACTCTGCAACCACAAGGTTCCATTCCCAGCCCGTTCAAAAATGTTTTTAATATTAAATTTATAACGAAAACTATTGCAATAAAAATAACCAATTTGCTTTTTAAATAAATAGCTGTAAAAATAAAGAAACAGCAAAAGCGCTGGAGCAAAATAACTGAAGCAGCTCTTCTTGATATGTTCCCGAGCAAAATGGATGGGTTTCGTGGAGAACGGAAAAACGGCCACGTCTACGCAGCGATATCCGATGAGTCCCAGAGACATCGAACTAAAATTACGAAATATCACATTTACATTCATATGTGAAAAAGTGGTTAGGGTGCAACTATTTCGCCGCTGTGAAACAAATTGAAACAAGTAAAGTTTAGGACCCCTCGTAGAAAGGAAGAGAAGAAAAAATAAAGTAGAAAAACGAGGGGAAACTCTTAGTTTCCGAGTTTTGGGGCTCTGAAGTTCCATATAATTTTATTAAATGAAAAAGCACGGATTTTGAACACAAATTATAAAATATGAGATTAGCTACAAAATTTATTCGTCCACTCACTACCCATACAATATAAAGTATAAACATTAAGTTTTGGCTTTTTGAAGCAAAACAGTAATCACCTGAAGATGTGTAAAAAAGAAAAAACTGGTTTTAAAATTAACATTTTTGCAGAAAAGAAGAGGCAGCAATGGGAGTGTGGTGTATCACTTTCCACATGGACTTACTATGAAACTGTCCACCAAAGTATTTTAAAAGAAGAATTTATTTCTATTTTAATAAACTTACATTTTCTTATTAAACAAATTTTCAGGACCAAAATAAAAACAATTTTATATTTTTGATTGTTTTAATTGCATACATATGTATGCGAAATTTCACTTAATGTACAGCCTTTGGTGCAATACCGCAGTAACTTAAAATTTTAATTTTTTGAGTTGGGTACGCAGAAATGATCTTTGGGGAAATATATATCTAAAAGAAAAAAGATTATGGTTCTATCTCTAACTGTTCAGATTCTACAGCTACAAATGTCTTTATTGCCTCCAGCTATTTCCAACAATATTTATTTGCAATAATGAAATATGAATATTTATGACAAGAAATTTACAAACAGAAAACATTACAAAACATGCCTCTTTATTTAAAAACTTGTAAAAAAAATAACTTTAGTAAACGAAAACACTATCAAAAAGATGGCTCAAAACTTCAAATGTATTTTTCTCAGTTCACGATTTTTTGAATTACGACGGTATTGAACCAAAGGCTCGATTTCTTTAATAGGTTGAAACTGATAATTTATACCGTTACAGGCAATGAGAATTACATGCGATAGTTATATACTAAGAAACAAACTAAATCAAAAAAACAAAATTGTAAATTACACTGACATGCACAGCAGAACGGAACAACATGCCCTTTTCAAAAGTTTCTACACTTATTCCGTTCTGCTAGTAGTGTCTTGGAGTAGTGTCGTGTCGTCCGTCCGGTATACACGCGTCTTCTGTGAGACGGATAAATTACCACAGAATTGACTAAAAACTAAAATAGCGGAGTGGAAAATAAAAGAAAAAATAAAAAAAAAAACAGAGGAAAATAGAGACAACAATAGTGAAACAAAACAAACTAAATAAACTTACAAACTTTAAATGCTTTAAATAAAATAAAATAAACGGTACTTTGGATTAAATGCAAACGGGGAATAAATAAATCATAAATTTAACAAACGACAACAAAAATAAAATTCCAACCAAAACAATAGAACAGAAAATAAAATCCGCTATACCAGTGACGGGCGAACGAAAATATTTACCAGTGCTGGCACCACCAACTAGTGTTGGCACTTCGGGTGAAAGTGACCGAATCAGGGCTTTTATGGCTCTTTTTCGCGTCATTGTGCTGAAGACTCCTATCAAGAGCAAAATATCAAATTTTTTATATTGTGGATACCGGTGGGATAGTTGCTGTTGGACTGTTTGGTGATGAAGGCGTAGCACTGATCACCGAGCAATCTCTCAGGCGGCAACTAGCTCATTGGTGTCGACAATATAAAAAAATAGAAAATGGACAATTGATTTGATTTTTTTTTTGCGTAAACTATGACAGGCCGTTTCAGAATTGACTTCTGCAACATACGTGGTTTAAGGGCAAATTATTTCTCTGTATATGCCCACGTTTGTCTCCATCGGCCGGATGTTTTCGCCTTAAGTGAAACCCAGGTGTCTGAGGATGCTGATCCACAGGATTTTCACATACCTGGGTATCACCTCCTATCCCTCTTTATTCTTCATAGGGGCCTTGCAATATATATACGCAATGAAGTTGTGTACCAGTGCCAGCAATCCTTAGGCACGAATGATCCTGAATTTAGCTGTCTATGGGTTAAATTTAAAATCAGGGCACATCTTTTGCATTTCGGGTTTCTTTACAGAAGCCCAAATATGGAAAGGGATACAACTATATACAACTTCGATGCCCTTTCCGACACTATATCGGAGATCCTCGAAAATTACCCGAACAGTGAAATCGTTATTGCTGGTGATTTCAATGTCCATAACTTATCGTGGCTCCGCCATTCGAGCCATACTACTCCAGAAGGCCAATATGTTGAGCTATTCGCAGCGCACAACCACCTTGCGCAATTAGTGAATGAACCAACACATATTCCGTGTGTTGACGGGCACCAACATAACACCCTCGACCTTTTTCTCATTTCACACCCTGACAAGTATGAAATGAACACTAGCGCACCTCTCGGAAATTCGGATCATTGCACCATTTCTGCCTCCTTTTCGTTTGCGGAACTTCTTAACGTTTCACGGCCAGCTACGAAACGTTTAAAATATATTTTTGAAAAGGCACGTTGGGCTGAGCTCAACGATTTCTTTCGGCATTTCAATTGGAAGCTCTGCTTCCTTGACAATGACGTCAATGCCATGGCAGAAATGGTTGAAAATATAATATTGCTCGGTATGAAAATTTTCATACCATCGAAGCAAATTTCGATTAAACCCAGACTGAAGTCATGGTTTAATCAGATGTGCAGACTTGCAGTCAGATCCAGAGAGGAAGAATTTTGTATCTGGCGGAATGACAAAAACGCGGATACTGATATGATGCGCAAAAGGGCGAGATCTTCGTGTGGCAAAGTGCTAAGACGTGAAAAAGCTTTGTACGAGCAGCGTATTTGCACCAAAGTTCTTACTGCCTAACGGGGCAGTAAAAGCTTTTGGTCTTTCGTAAAAAGAGTGAAGGAAAATGCTAGTTCTTCTATTCCGGCTCTTTTGAAGGATGACCAAATATTCACTGACCCGGTTGAAAAAGCTAACCTCCTAGCTGAAATGTTTGCAGGTAATTCTCACCTGCCGGAAAGCAATCAACCACTGCCCGCACCCGAGCGTGTATCCGCAACTATGCCAAAGATATACTTTCGAGCTCGTGCAGCTAAAAGGGTTCCAACGAACCTCAACATAAACAAGTCTCCTGGGTCGCATGGAATTCCTGCACTGGTCCTGAAGCAGTGTTCTTCGACGTTATCACGTCCTTTGGCAATCCTTTTCAGCACTCTGTACTATACAGGTCAATTCCCATCGTGCTGGAAGATTGCAAATGTAACGCCGATCCCAAAAAAGGGTAAGGCAAGCAAACCTGAAAATTACCGCCCAATCGCAATCTGTTCCGCGATTTCCAAAGTGATGGAAAGTATGGTGAACTTTCACCTAATGAAATATTTAGAGTCCAACAATTTACTGAACGACCGTCAATACGGCTTCCGTCGAGGGCGCTCTACGGGCGACTTACTAGCCTTCCTCTCGGAAAAATGGTGTGATTCTATTCACCAGTTCGGCAAAGTAAAGTCGTGGCTCTGGATATTTCCAAAGCATTTGATAGAGTGTGGCATGGGGCACTTCTGTCCAAACTTATTGCTTTTGGTGTCGGTGATATCTTCTCTCGATTTATATCGAGTTTTCTCAGGGATCGCGCTATAAGAGTTGTTATAGACGGGATCTCATCTAATGAATATAAGATAAATTCAGGGGTACCGCAAGGCTCCACTCTTTCTCCTACCCTATTTCTAGTCTTTCTAAATGACCTCCTATGTCAAAGTTCCAACCCTATCCACTCTTTCGCAGATGACAGCAGCCTTTCTCACTCATATTCATTTAGTCGTAGACCAACATCGACTATGATCACTTCGCTGAGGCAGAATATGAGTGACTCATTGAATTGTGACCTCATGAAAATATCGCAATGGGGTCAGGCAAACAGGAACGATTTCAAACGCATGCCCGATGACGCTGCGTCATCTGTAATTATGGGCGGTATAAACATCGAGGAATCAGAAGCTCTTGATGTTCTTGACATGAAAATTCAGTGCGATGTTCGATGGACTGAGCACATTTTTCAGGTGTCAAAAGAAGCATTCAAGTGCCTCGGTTTTTTAAGACGGTGCAAGACATACTTCACCCCATCTGATCTCCTCACTATTTATACCGCCTACATCCGACCGAAAATGGAATACAACTCTCATGTTTGGGCCGGTGCTTCAAAGACTATTTTGAAGTTACTCGACCGGGTCCAGGAGAGAGCGAAGAAACTCATAGGAGACAGTAAGGTAGCCAACTCTATTAACTCTCTTGAGCATCGTCGCAACGTGGGGTGCGTTTCGTTGTTCTATCGTTACTATAATGGGATGTGTTCTGATGAAATCAGGGAACTTGTTCCCGAAACCCGATCATTCACACGCACGACGCGTTCATCATTAAGAGCACATCCATTTGTGGTCAACTTGGCAGCGAACCGCACTACGCATTACAGGGAGAACTCATTTTTCGGCCGAACATCGCGTATGTGGAACAAACTCCCTGCCGAGGTCTTTCCTGTCACTTATGACGTGGGAAAATTCAAGTCAAATGTCCATTCACACTACTCCCTCTATCCTCCTTCCCGTAACCTGATTTTCTAGTTCCAGCACAATGCATCGCATGTGTAGGGGTCATCCCCTGAGTGCTGGTCCAAGATAGAAAAAAACAAAAAAAAAATTATCAGTTTCAACCTATTGAAGAAATGATTAAGAACAATTTTGTTTTCCAGCTGTCAAATGCTTATTGAGTTGAGATTTTGTATGTGTGAATGCTAAAATAATGTTGTCAATAAACTGAATATTGATTCAATAAAATTTAAATATATGTTTTTTTATGACGATTGTCACATTCAATACTTCTCCGTCAAAGCAAAGGACGAAAGTTGTTCACCTTTTAACTTTTAACGTACGTTGAGTACTTTGACAGCTATAAGCAGCGTTACCGTTTTATTTTATTTTCAACCAAAATTGGTTTAATTTTTTAGTGTGGAGATTGAATATTTTTTGCATTTTAGTTACTTTTTTAACCCTAAATAATACTGAATGTTTACATTTTTTATATTTTACTTGTAAAGTTTTAAAATCAGGTTTTATATCGCGTTTATTGGGCAACACAGTTAATACCGTTTCATTTTATTAAAATCTTGATTCTGTTGGAACAAAAAAATCAAGTCTGCTGTAGCAGAAGCAAAAAAAATAACTCAGTATAAAGATATAAAACTTTTATCACCACAAATAGCTGATGAGTGGTGGAGATGGCTGAAGTAGTCTGCACGTTGACTACAAAACCAAAAGTCCTGAGTTCGAGCCCAGTTTCAGACTAAAATCATAAAAACATCGCTTTTTTCTGATGTGCATTAGTGTGTCTTTGTGTCAGTTGTTGCCGGAAGGTTTCAGTGGCGAAGGCATAGTCCGGCTACAGCTGTAACCAATTCACAGGCACATCAGAGCGTCCTCCTTCTTCGGAGTTGTGTAGCAGTACTGAAAATGGCTACTGAAACAAAGCTTTAAAATTGAATACGTCTCCTTGACATCAGAGACGATTCAACACTACTTAAAAAAAGAACGTGCAAAAAGCAGAGTTGTCAGGGATAGTGATCTTCACCACCTGTTATCTCTCTCACTATCCTTTTCCTCTAGTTCCAACACAAGGCATCGCATTTGTAGGTCATCCCCTGAGTGCTGGTCTAATATGAAAAAAGTTTGATAAAATGGATAAACAACAGTCCACTCCCTATAATAGGAACACTTTTTTCCTTTCATAACAAAATATGTACTTGTGCAAAGCTCTAAAATATTAACAATTTATTCATGTATTTCTAAAAAGGTTTTAACATCTAAATCAACAGTGTAGTGTAGAAGTCAATCAAAATTTCTTACCCACATGCACACAAAATAAGCAGCAAAAGGAAGAATTTTCCTCATAATAATTTTAAGATTTTCAATACGTGACTTCCATGTTTTGAAGAAATAGTCATCACATTCGAGTCATTCATTTACATAAGTACGTCATTGCCGGCTAACAGTGTGTCCACAACTACAAAAATATTAATGCTGAATCGAGATTAAAAAAATGCTAAAAATTAAGATTTTCGTCTATATCATTTATTTATTGCTTTATATCATTTTGAAACCTGGTAACAATGTACGCAACGAAGCAAGACATAGCCTCGTAATGATTATTTCAGTATTTTGTTATTTTAGTTATTTAGTTATTATCATAACATTCAAATAAGTAAGAATGCGTTTAAGTACAAGAAATTATTAATCTTGACTCAATTATACTCACTTTTTCACAACTGATTACTGATCTCTGGTACAAATACAGGCTGCCCCAAAATTATCGTTTTTGTATTTGAACTCCATATAACTCTTGAATTATAATTTTGTTTTTTTTTGTTTTCATTATTTATTAAAGAAGACTTGGGGAATTTAAAGTGAAACAGTACACAAAGGAACAACGTGTCCAAATCGCTGAAAAAAAGAAAATGCAGCAAATCATGAGATTCTTTATAATTTAATTATGAGCGACGAAGCCCATTTCCAATTGAATGGGTTCGTTAATACGCAAAACTGCAGGATAAGGGCTACGGAAAATCCAAGAGTAGTTCAACATCGACAATTACACCCACTTAAGTGTTGTACCGTTTGGTGTGGTGTTTTGCCGGAAAGGATAATTGGCCCATATTTTTTTGCAAATCAACTCGATCTCGCCGTTTTCAACACTGGTGTTAGATATCGAGCAATGATGGAAAATTTTTTGAGGGCAGCCGTGGAAAACCATCCTCAAGTATGGTTCCAACAGGATGGAGCTACAGTGCACACTGTGAGAGGAACACAATGGCTCTTTACGCAACATCTTGTGTGAAAAAATTATTTCCCGTACATGCGATTTTAATTGGCATCCGCGTTCGCTAGATTTAACCGCTCCAGACTGTTTCTTTTGGGCTTATTTTAAAGGAAAGGTCTATATTAATAAGCAATGAAAAAATAATATACACAACGAAATCAACAACATAACACATGAAGTTTTGCGTAAGGTTACGGAAAATGTTTCGGAAAGACCACAAATATGCGAAGCAGAAAAAGGACACCACTTGCGAGATATATTTTTCTTAATAAAATGAAAAATATTCTCCATTAATATACTGTATTTAAAATTAAAAAAATGTAATAATAATATCTTAAATAAGAAGTTATAATGAACTCAAACGCGTTCGGTCATTTTGGGTCACCCTGTATTTAAGCTGAACTGCATTGGCCACAAAAATGGAAAATACATATCTGAAAATCTCTCAGATAATGTTGGAGATGCACTAATAATAATCTTTGATGATTATAAGAAAAATATTAAGATAAAATTTTTTTCAATACCTGTCTGTCAGTAGTGCTACGAGTGTCATTTTCTACCATTCGTCGGATAAAAGCATAGTTCAGATCAACAATGACAGAAGACAGGCTTTAATGTTGAGTTATTGCTTCTTTAATATTAATAGTAGTTTTTTTATTATTCCTCAGATTATATGTATGTATGTATATACTTGTTATGTTATTAACTATTTTTTAATTCGGTTTTTTTTAACTCTTCATTTAAAAATTTTACTTTTAAATATAACGCACGTCAACAAAATCAAATTTTTTTGTGCACACTAAAGTTGCATAGTCAATTTGAATACATATGGCAATCCGATTCAATGACTACAAATTACTTTTTTTTGGATTGACTGTGGTTCTCGATATTTACCGTTATTAGAAAAAAGCGGATGGTGCACGTAATTTGCAATAACTCGAGAACTTTCTCTTCGATAGAACTTAAAACTTAAAAAGTAATTGATAATAAAGCAAATGTTTGTGTAAATAAGCCCACAGCGATTTCAATTTGTAATCCTCAATACAACTTGAAATTTCACAAATTTTAATTTTACGCTTATAATACGAAATACAAAAACCATGACCATGGTATAAAAATCTGCTGTTAATTTGTTTGAAGTAAAAGAAAAAACCCCCAGTTAATTGTTATAAATACCAACAGAATAATTGATACACTCAGCTATCAATTTTAACAACCATTTCTGTAGTTTAAACATTATCAATAACGAAATTCTATTCTAAATCAAAATGGAACAAAAAATAAATAAATAAATAAAATGTTCAAATGAAAAGAGGTCCCTGGGGTATTATACAAATCAGAATGAGTGTAATAAACGAATTTAACTTTGGTGTTCAGAATTTGAGAAAATTAATTTTACAGATTAGGCTAGCATTAGTTAAAAAAAAACCTGAGTACATTTAATTTTTGTTTTCTTTGTTTGTATCTACAAAATGTAACTGTCACTCTTATTGCCATTTGTTTTGCATCTTCTTCAGTTGAATTTAAAAGTTTGGGGATGTTATCAAACATTCTCTAATGTATGAAGGGAGTTATATTTTAGGGTGCATGAAGTGCCCTAATATCGCACAAACGGTAATAGATTAATAATTTTCTTAATTTAAAACATCTGAACATCAATATTTAAAAAATGTTTTCTATAAATGTGTTGTAGTAGAGCTTTTATTATTTTTTTGTAACGAAAATTTGACTTTAGATACAATTTTTCTTTAATGTAAATCAAAAATGTATGATTATATAAATTCTATATTAAATTTCTAAATTACATTCTTAATTATTTTAAAGCAAAAAAGATCTAGTTACTTTTTGGAGTAATAAAATAAATATACAACCAGTTCCAAAAAAATACTATTTGAATCTCAAATTTTAAATATAACATTCATTCGAAATAACCCTGTGAAAAATATTAGAAGTCAATCCTTAGGAACTTTTTTTGATCTACTTCCACAATATCAATAACTGTGACATTTTCCACTTCTCAAGAAATTATTAAGTAAATTAGTATGAAAATGATTTTATTCTACAAAATTCGATTATGTTTATTTATTTATATATTTGTATATATGTATGTATGTATAAATATTTGACTTTATTATTTATTTAACCGTAAAACAAATGAAGTAATAAAAACTACAATTGCATTTCGCTATAATGAATTAATAACACTAATTACACAGGCCAACACTAAATTTGCTTCTTTGAATTTATCAACTGATTCTAGTTAATTTGGGTGCGCTGAATTCAAATCTGTAATCAGTTTTTCTCTATCAGCTCTAGTTTTCATGATATAAATTTTTTTAAGTATTTAAAAAGTAAAACTTTTCCATAGGAATTTAAAAAAAAAACAAAGAAGTAAAACTGTTTCATACAGATTTATTAACATAAAAAAAATTCTCACAAAGCATTAAAAACATAATATAATTATAATTCTAGTTACAGGATGTAAAGCTTCTTTTAAGAGATAATCTGGAATGAACAGTCGGATTAGGGTCTCTTTGCAAATTCCAACAGTAGTCTGCCATCATATGTGTATCCCACCTTCCCTGGTACCGATTCCCCATAATTTTGATATCTTGGTGAAACCTTTCTCCTTGTTCTTCGCTTAAATTACCCAAATTTTCGGGAAATCGGTCCAAGTGACTGTGCAAATAATGGATTTTAATACTCATGTTGCAGCCAAGGTCTCTGAACTTATCCAGCATATTCTCCACTAATTGAACATAATTTGGAGCTTTATTATTTCCCAAGAAATTTTTTATAACTTGCACGAATGATGTCCACGCATTTCGTTCAGTTTCGGTCATTGACTTATCAAAATCGTTGTCATTCATAAACTGCCTTATTTGGGGACCGTCAAAAACTCCTGCTCGAATCTTATTTCTACTTAGATTAGGCATTTTGCTGCAAATATATGCAAAACATTCCCCATCACGATTCAGAGCCCTAACAAACTGCTTCATTTAGAATATTTTTATCGCCAACAATAATTTTTTCTCTCGTAGGCCAATATTTTTGCCGCCAATGTTGTTGCTTGGATCTGCTATCCCAGAGACACAAAAAGCAAGGGTACTTAGTATAACCACTCTGTTGTCCAAGAAGAAAATTTACCATTTTAAGATCAACACAAATGATCCATTGGTGGTCTTGGTATTTTATCTTCGTCATCACTAATGCAATGTTGTTATATTCTTCTTTCATTGTTGTGGAGTACGCAATTGGAATTGATGCATACACATTGCCATTGCCAGACGCACTACAAACTTCTCTTGGAACTGTCCACGAAGAGGCGCCAATCGCTAGGTAGATACTTGAATAGCCCCATTTCCTGCATAATTACAAAACACCAGATTGTCTTCCTTAGTAAAAAATGTTAAAAAAGCTTTATCCCTAGTGCGGTAATAAGTTATTTTTGTTCCACGTTCTAACAAATTCTTATCATTTAACCTCGAAGCTAACACTTCAGACGCTTCTTTTGATAAGGCCAAATCTCGAATTAAGTTATTCAACTCGCATTCATTAAAACGTTGAGGAATAGTTTCTGTGTCTTCGAAAACACTGTCGCAATCAGTTAGATCATTAGCGGTATTATGTTCAAACTCCGAACTCAGCTCTGAAGAATCATTCAGTTTTGGAATGGGAACATCTTCTGAATGGGGAATTGGACGGCGCGCTGACGGTAAATCGGGATACTGCCATTTATTTCGATTTTTCCTATTAATACCAGCAATACTCACTAAACAGAAGTAACAGTCGTCCAAATGATTTCTGAGCTCTCTCCAAACCATCGGCACACCAAACATAAGCCTATTTCGTTTTCCGTGAGTCCACTGTCGCAAATTTACACAGCAAGTATTGCACGCAATGTGTGGAGCCCAGCTTTTATCTTGGTCACCAAGATCAACTCCAAAGTAATCTAAATACGATTTTTTAACACATTCCGAAATAGGTCTTATGTTTTCTTTAACCCTGGTCGAACGGAAGAATATTACACCGTTAAAAGACGGAACAGGTACAATTGTACCTTCTTATATTTATCAACAGAAATATGACATTTGTTAGTGAAGGTATTATATAATTTATTTAAAAGTATGCCTAGAATCACAAATAAAAATACTCATTATTAAAATGAGTGGTTTTTACATTGTAACAATATTTAACTGCAAATTTCAAATTCAACTTCAAACCGAATATACGTCAAATTTAAGTATATAGAGTTACCAAAGTAAATTCACATCACACAGAGTCGCATTTTATTTTTGCAAAGTAGTTATAAAAAGGGGAAAACCCAAAAATTCTTTAATCGTTGAAGAGAGTAAACAAACGTACTCATGAGAAGCTCATGTATATTTTTAGCTTGCATTCACTAAAAGAAGGCGAATTTATAAAGTCACATTTTAGGAGAAAATGGAAAAGTTTTAGCAAAAAAATACATATAAAACACCAATTGATTTTAGTAGTCATTATGAGTGATATCAAAACTGAAAATTGAGCACGTCGTACTCGATTGATTAGGTAACTATAATCAGAAATTGTTTATTAGATTTTATTCAACATACAAACATAATTCCATGCTTACTAGATTTACATCCGATGATAGACAAAATGTTAGGTGAATATAGTGTGAAACGACGTACATTACGCTGGCCCCTTGCAGTATTTTATAATATGATTGATGTATCTGCTTTAGCAGCTTACGTTATTTATAGAGAACACCATCCAGGAAATAAAACAAAGGACCAGCTTAGAATGTTTTTGAAATATCTTTCAAAACAACTGTGCATGCCTGAAATTGAGAAGCGCAGTGAAAATAAATGTATTACTAGCAAACATTTCCTTCGCGGTGCTATAGTCTTAGGTCGATCTATTGCGGCAGTACCAAGCCAAGAAGCTGGTTTTAAAGTACCTTATGGGAGACATGGAGCCTCTCCTGTCGTAGGAAGTTGCTATGTATGCACAACGGAAACACGAAAACAACGTAAGACCAGAAAATCATGCATGATTTGCGTTAAACCCGTTTGTGATAAACACTCGCTACAGAATACAACATGCATTTCATGTAACATAATTGAGTAAAGTTTATAATAAAATAATTAAAATAAAAAAGTATTTCCTATTTCCATCTTAGACTTTCTTCACAAATTATATATGAAGGTACAATTGTACCTATTCAGTTTCTTAAGGGTATAAGACAGTAAAATGCCAAAATCATGGGCAAAAATTCAAGAGTTTTCTTTGAAAATTTAAAACTTTAAATTTAATTTAATATTTTAAGATGTCACAAAATCCCAAGTTTCTGTTGTTTATGAAAAAAAAGTTATTAAAATTTTAAAACGAAAAAGGTACAATTGTACCTGTTCAGTCCGACTAGGGTTAAAGGTGTATTCTCCACAAATATAACAAAATGGGTCAGAGTAATTTTTACACCGTCTTCTATTGGAAATCATTTATATTTAGATCAACACTTTTTTAATAAACTTTGCCAACTGCAATAAACCACTTCTTACAAGCAACTAACTTCCAATATGCAATTGGAGTGCAAAAAGAAAAAATAACGTTCTGAATAATATTGCACAAATAAAATTCCCGTTAATCAGCTAGCAATTACACAAAAAATAATATTTTCGGAAAAAACGGAATGACAAACTGATATATACCCTCCTCACTTACAGTGGAGGGTATAAAAAGGCTATATCATGAAAACTAAAGCTGATAGAGACAAACTGAGTACAGATTTGAATTCAGCGCACCCAAATTAACTAGAATCAGTTAATAAAAAAAATATTTTTTCATTATAAACAAAAACCAATTTTCCTGAAGAAGCTACACAAAGGATTAGCGAAATATCGAATCAGAATAAATATTAAATATATTAAAAAGACCTAAAGCTTAAATAATTAGTGTTATTAATATAAAAAGAGGTCAAAAAACTAGAAAAATTATATAATGAATTAAACAGATTAGAATTGGAAATTATCATAATCTGCTTCTGAATTAAATCAAAGCAATAAGCAACATTTCATAGCTTCGTAGGAGTAATAAAGAATTAGTTCCAATGCTATGATTAACGGCGATTTATTTTCAACCAAAAGTCAATTTTAAAGCACTTTAAAAGAGAACTAAAGTACAAGTATTTCTAACAAGTAAAGTAAAAAGTGTTATGCACTTTTTGAGAATCGGAATCCCTACAAGAAACATTAAAAAAGTAGATTTAACATTGGGAACATTTTTCGAATTCAATGAATCGGCATCAAAAAAAATAATTTCCCGCAACCTTATGTAAAAAGAAGTAGAACTAAACCGATTTTGCACTACTTCCGGATCACAAGTTCAGGATCTTATTGACGTCTTTGGAAGAACTTTTTTCACTTGAAAGTTAATACCATCATTTCTTTGAATTAAGGGAAATATTTACTAGTATTTAAAAATATATGAAAATTTATATTCAAAATTTGTTTTATTTATACACATAAAAAAAACTATGTCGATTACAGATTGAACATTATGTCTGCAATTCCAATTTGGTACAGAATACTGAAATAGCGGAACTTTTTCAACTGAAAGAGGAAAAACGAAAATTTTGTTATAAGAACTTCCTTCGTAAAAAAAATAACCATTTCACAGAATTGTAATGACTCCTCACGAATCGATTATTTTATTCTCACGACTTGGTAAAATCATTAAGTTGTTAATCCAGTTGGGAAGTGATTCCACCAAAAATGCTCAATTTCAAACTCGATTACCTTTTTTTAAAATTTTTTGCTGGGATTTTACCATAGGGTATTTGCTGTCGACGAAAGTTCGTGCTTCTAATCATTTTTTGGGACTGTATATTAAAAATAAAATCTTATAGCTAATAATAAATTTCATATACATATAGGCATCTCAAGAACATTAGAAGTAATATACTCGTATGAATGTTGAATTCTTTTTATTTCAAATAACTCGACGTAGCTTAAGTCCTACTCCGGCACTTGACCACGAGTCTCTCATCTACACTTTCCATTTGGAATAATAACGTAGGACTTGTAAGTATTTGTGGTATAATGCAATAATTAATACTTCAAATATAAAAATGTATTTATTATTTCTTATTTATTAAAGACGAGTCAAGAATAAAATAAAAATTTTATAACGATTACACTGAAAAGTGTAAACTAAAAATTAAAAAAACAAAATTAACCGACTTTAAAAAGGAACTCAAAAGTAAAAATTAATAAAATTTCAGTTTTGTTTGCGTTGGTATTGAACACCCTGAAGCCGGTGCCAAGTGCGAAATACAATATATCAAGAAAACATAAAATAAATTTATGTATGTATATATAGTATATACATATCATGAGCGAAGGGAAGAATATCCCCCCTCAGTCCCTTTTTAACGATCCCTTTAGCGATTTCGTAAAGAAGTCGGAGGTAAAACATTAAACAAACATTTGAAAATATCTCCTTCAAATGCAAAAAATATATGTATGTGGCGATGGCACGATGGATGGTAGTCTGCACGTAGACTACAAATCCAAAAACAGACCTGGGTTCAACCCCAGTTTCAGATAAAAACTTTAAAATAAAAATAAACATCTCGCATTTTTCTGATGTGCATTAGTGTGTCTCTGTGTGTCAGTTGTTGTCGGAAGGTTTCAGTGGCGAAGGCATAGTCACTGGTCACTGGTCACTGAACAATACCGGCTTTAGCTGATAGCAATCCACAATCACATTAGAACACCCTCCTTCGTCGGTATTGTGTAGCACCGGCGAAGTAAAATAATAATAAAAATGGCTACTGAACCGAAGCTTCAGCACTGCTACGATTATAAACAAAGAACGTGCAAAAGCAGAGCTGCAAAATAATTAATTAAGCTTCACCTCCTGTCGTTTCTCCTATCGTTTTCTACTATCCCTTTCCTTTAGTTCCAGCACAATGCTTCGCATGTGTAGGAGTCATCTACTGAGTGCTGGTCCTAGATAAAAAAAAAAAAAAATTCAAATTAAATGGCGTCATAGTCTCATTATAGAAACAATTCCAAAAATGTGCACGAGTCTAAAGTCTATTCAATCATTTTTGATAGGGAATAGCCAAATTCTCTAAGCTTAAATTGTTGGCCGCTAAAGATAACAGCTGATGAAAAATCCTCAAAACAGACAACTTTTTTTTTTTGGCGTCTGAGGGTTGAAAATGCCTTTGCACTTACAGAGACCGTCGTCATCTGCGTCGAGTGGTGTTACCACTAAAAAATTCCCTCCACCTCCTCTGGGTAGATTCCCTCCCGGGACCGCTTTCCGCATTACTTCGGGAGGGCCCAGAGCGACGTCCCAATCAAGACCTCCCTTACTCACCCACGTCTGGGTCCACCAAGTTTGCAGCCGGCTCCATGGCCGCGGACCGTATCCCCTGGTCTCCGTCAAAGGGAGCCTCGCTATGCAGCAACACGTCGAGATTCCTCTTCTTTCTCCGTAGAACGTAACATACGTATTGCGCCACAGCGTCCCAATTGTCCTCGCAATCGAGCATCCTCCCTATCACGCTAGCAGGAGTGAACCCACCAAGCCGCTGCGCCATTGCATTTCTATCAGTATGCCATCTGATGCAGTCGAAGAAAATGTGTTCTGCATCATCATCCGTCATACCACAGTAAATGCAGTCGGGACCATCTGCCCTGCCCATCCGGTACAGGTACGGAAGTATCCGTGGCCCGAGAGAAGATGTGTCAGGAAGTATTTAACTTCCCAAAATTTCCTCCGAATCCATACTTCCACGCAGGGAATGAGCTTCGAAGAGCACTTCGTTCATTGCAGTAGGTAAGCAGTTCGTGCAGTTATTTATCGTGTTCGCTCTAATTATTGCATATTATTGAATATAATTACTGTAGCGCGAAGTATTGAAGAAGACGCCGCAATGTCAATTCACCATTGTTACGGTGAATGGCGAGCGCTATTTAGCAATGCTGACTGAATTTTTATTTCCAAAAATTAAATATTTCATTTCAAGAAAACGGCGGAACTGGCCATACAACGCGCTTAAGAATCGATTTATTGCAAAATCAGTTAGACGACAACTTTATTGCCAGAAGTTGACTTCATCACTGCCTCCCTCGTTCGCGCGATTTAACGCCTCTAGATTACATTTCACGAGGGTATTTTAACTCATTCGTTTATGCCAATAAACCTGCAACTCTTGAAGCATTGGAAGCCAATATCCAAGCCACCATTGACGACATACTACAGATTTATTGGAAAAAGTTGTAAAAAGATCGACTGCTCGAATGGACGATGTAACTCGTAGCCGCGGCGGACACATGCCGGAAATCATAGTTAAGAAATAAATGCCATTAAATTATCTACCTGATTATAATAAAAATAAATTTCATTCTAACAATATTTTTGTCTTGTATTATCATTTTAAGTTCTCATTCAGCTGAAAAAAACATCCGATACATACTTTTCGAATTTTTGTTCGATCTACATTAGTTTAAATAATCCTTTATTAGTGGATCTACACAGTGAGAGAGGAGACTGTTTACCAAATTTCGAGTAGCTTCACATGTGTGCGCTCGAAGATGATAACTAATGGTGGTTATTTTCAATCATTTGCTGCTAATTGAAGCTCTAAAAATCCACTTTAAAGCACATTGAAACAGAACAAAAAAGTAAAAATATTTTTAATAAATTTTAATGAATAGATAATATTGTGTCTTTATACATGTTTCTGCTGCGTGGTTATTTTAAAAATTAATACTTTATAAGTTACAGCTAAGTGCTGGTTTTCCTACCGTTAATGTGACTTCGCCTAATGGAAATCCTATTTCTGACCCAACATCATCATCCGCAGTTTGTACTTCTCCCATTCTAGCCAGAAAGGATGCTGTTGCTGCCATTAGTATTAAGTCTATTACAACGTCAAATGGAAATCCTATTTCAGAACCAGCCTTAAGTGTAATTCAAACTGATAATATGGTTCCGATTCCGTCTACATCACGCTATGCTCTTAGTAATGCAGGCCCCTCTAATACTTCCTATAAGTCTTATGTTTCTACAGTGTCGCCGAAGCCGCTTCGTGCTCTTCCGCCCAGAAAAAATAGGAAAACTATTTTCGCTACACGTTTTGTCGATGATACTTCTATAATTGATATTGAGTCGCACATTAAAATAAATATTGGCAATAAGCCGTACAAGGACATCCAAATATTTATGATTAATTCATCTACCAAAGTATCATTTAAAATTATTGTTCCGGAAGATATCTTTGATGAAGTAGTAAAACCAAGTTTTTGGCTTGAAAATATTTTTGTTCGTGAATTTATATATCTTAATGATGACAGAGCTAAGCCGACGCATTATAATTCTACTGCAGAAAACTGAATAGTGTTCACACCTCATCATGTAGCAGTCGTCAATTGGTTGAATCTAGTACTTTATCGTCAATCAGCATAGCTTACCAAAATGTTAGGAGAATGAATACAAAATTAAAATCGTTTTATCTTCAAAGTTTTGATATGGAGCATAATATTGCAGTGCTTACTGAGACTTGGCTTAGAAGGAATTCAACAAATAAAATTAATAATTCCGAGATAATGTGTAGTAAATTCCAAATTTATAGACGCGATAGAGAAGGAAAAGAAGGTGGTGGTGTATTAATTGCAGTATCTGCTTTTTTACCTTCCAAAGAAATAATTCTTAATGGAGTTTCTGAAATTGAATTTATTGCTGCATGTGTGAAGTACATCGTTGTTTATTACATGTTCTTATATTCCACCTGCTTCAAGCTCGTTATAAGTTTATCTAAGCTGGGTGACTCTGTTATTATACTTGGTGACTTCAATCTCCCTAATATCGTGTGGAATGAAAGTGAGAATATTAATTTCTTTACACCTTCCTTTAATTTCGAGTCTACTCCTAATATTATCGATGACATTGTTGACCTAGCGCTTTTTCAAATTAATGGTGTAAAGAATTGTTTAAGTAGATTACTCGATCTGGAATTTGTTAATAATCCTGAAGACTTTGACATTAAGCATATAAATCCATTATTATTGCCTAAGGATTCATATCATCCCACGATCGAATTAAGTATGTTCTTCCAAACAAAATTGCCAGTAGAATATGAAGTAAATCATGAAAAAATTTTTGACTTCAAACATGCGGATTTGTCTAAGTTAAACAACCTGTTAATTGGAAATTGGTTTACATATCTTCCTTGTAACAATCCTCAGGAAATTTATATATGTCTGAAGCAGTTTTATACTGACTTATTTAATTGCTTTAAAAAATCGATCCCAATGGTAAGGATAAAAACGCCGAATGGCCCGCCATGGAATACAAAATACCTTGCAAGGTTAAAAAATAAGCATTACAAAATATTTAAAAGATCTGGTCTATGCTCTGGCTACGCCAAGTATTCCGTATCTAGATCGGCTTATAATTTGTTAAATGGCCAATGGTACAATAATTACATCTTTAAAACAAAGTCGGGCTTGAAGAGAGATCCACGGACTTTTTATCAGTTCATCAATTCGAAACGTCGAATTTCGGGATATCGAACGGTGATGATACTAGGAATAAGTGAATCTTCAAATGGCTCGGAAGTTAGTGATTTGTTTGCTAATTTCTTTTCAACTTCATACTCAACGAAGGTGTGGAATGACTCATCGGAATATCCATATATTATTCCTGAAGCGAATAACATTATTTCTCCAAGACTTGATACCTCTACAGTTTTAAATGAGTTGCAAAATTTTAAGTACTCCTATAAATATGGCCCCGATGGTGTTCCCAGCAGTATACTAGAGAATGTTCAGTACAGTTATCTATGCCTTTGGCGTACATGTCACTATCATATGGGTATTTTCCGAAGTTTTGGAAAGAGTCTTTTATTATCCCGGTGTTTAAAAGTGGAGACAGATCTAACTATTGAATTATGGAGGTATAGCTAAATTAAGTATTATCTCCAAGCTTTTTGAAAAGATAGTAACTGAATTCTTATGGCATCAACTATCCTCGTACTTCACGCCTTTTCAGCATGGATTTAGAAAAGGTCGTTCAACTACAACAAATCTTTTGGAATTTACATCCTGTATAACTAAATCTTTTTGTTCTGGTATGCAGACGCACACAATTTTTACAGATTTCTGTAAGGCCTTTGATAAAGTAAATCAAAAACTACTCCTATACAAGCTGGACAAAATTGAATTTTCTGCAGCTTTTCAGAGTTGGATATCGACTTATCTTACGAACAGAGTTCAGTGCGTATTATTTAAAAATATGAAGTCCAAATATATTTCTGTTCCATCTCGAGTTTCTCAAGGGAGTTACCTAGGTCCGCTTTTATTTTCACTATTCATCAATGATTTACCATCTTGTATCAAATATTCCAATTTTCTAAATTTTCTAAGTTTAAATAATCCTCACCTGTGTTCATTACTGCAATGTGACCTAAATAATTTCAGTCAATGGTGTGATGTCAATTTAATGGACCTCAACTTAAAAAAATGCAAAATTATGCTGTTCTATAGAGGAAGCCATCTATCCTATAATTGTTATATTAATGATTATACTCTTGAGGAAGTCGAAACATTCCTTGATCTTGGTGTCCTACTCGACAGAAAATTAAGTTTTAATTTACACATTTCCCAATCAGTGAAAAAAGCCAAAGAAGTTTTGGGCTTCATAAAACGTTGGGGTAAGGAATTTAATATTCCCTACGTTATAAAGCTTTTGTTTACGTCGCTGATGAGACCCATTCTTGAATACGCATGTATTAATGGGATCCGCAGTATGATATCCACATAAAGAAAATTGAATCAGTTCAAAAACAATTTCTTTTATTTTATCTGCGTGGTCTTCCTTGGAATCGTGATCTTAATCTCCCATCATATGAAAGTCGCCTTGCAGTTATTAAGCTTCCTACTTTGAAAAGTAGGAGAATATACATTAATGTATAATTTGTAATGAATCTAATAAATGGCGTTATTGACTCGGCGTTCTTACTCCGTCACATTGAATTTACAATACCAAATCGTCCAACATGATATTATGTTCCTATAAAACTTCAATATTTCCGCTCCAACTATGCCAATTTTGATGCATTCCGTAGAATTTGCGCTGAATTTAATGATCTTTATTCTTCCATTGATTTTTCGATTGATTCTAAAACTCTAAAAAAACAATATGCATTTTATTAATAATTGCATACGTATCATTTATTTTAATGTTATATTTTTATTTATATTATTAATTGACCTTTTTTATTATATTTTTTGAAATATATTTATTAAGCTTGAGGTCTTTTTTTATTTTGTTTGTTTTTATTATTCGATATTTCGTTAACAGCTTGTTAACATCATCCGGAATAATTATATTTTTATATTTATATTTATAATTTAATATTATTACTATTGTTATATTTATTATTAATATGTTGGAATTTAATTTATGCTTAAGCCTGTAAGAAATTAGTTCATAGGCTAAAAATTGAATAATGAAATAAAGTGAAAAATGCAATGCTCTTTTTGAGAAACGAAATCACTATAGGGCATTCAATCAATAACGTTATTTTTTATACATACATATATAGATTAAGTTTCTTTTTAAGTAAGTTTTTAATAAACATTTGAAATTTCTGTAAAGATTCCAATTAAAAAAAATTGTTTCGAAGACATCGAATCTTTGGCAAATTTTCGGTTAACAAAATGAGACCTTTAAATACATTATTTCTAGAAAATAAATCTTTGACAAAAAATTGTTTATCTAAATCACACTTAAAAGCAAAACTCATAACTCGGTTAGAAAAGAACGCAAGAAATACCATAGAAATCCATTTAAAACATGAATAACAACAACAACAACTATGACAAACACTACCACTTGACGTTAAATGCAAATTTATTATCCTTTTTATATGAATACGTTTTGACTGGCACCCAAGTAATAAAAGGGAAAAAAGTAATGAAATATAAGGGAATCGAGCAAACGATGACAAATGTCCTTTAGCATATTATGCAAATTTTCTAGACTTTTTAAAGCGGCAACACAACAATGGCTACTAAAAAACACCCGCATAAGAAAATTTTTGGAAAGGGAATTTCTAACAATTTTTTGTTTGGCAATCAAAGAATTTATTTTTTCTTTGTTGGCCAGTCAGAAAAAATTTTTCCACTCTTGAGGCGAAATACTATAACTTTATTCACATAATTACGTCTTTAGGATTCTCTATCTTTCTTTGTGCATAAAAGAACTACGGTTTTTGTTATTTTTGTTTTTTTTTTTGCTATTATTGGCAAATGGCAGAATGAAATGATATTTGATGTTATAACATCATGTTGACTTTTTCTAACCAATTTTTCATTTTTTTATTATTAGATTGTGTGAATATTAGGGTTGATTCAACGGATAAGAATGTCAAAAGGAACACTCTATAATAAATACAGAAGAACATTAAGTGTCCAAATCGTTGCGTTAGAAATTTAAAAACATAATAGCAATTTTGTCAAATTTTTAACCGAATTCAAAAGAGAATGAAGTTCATGATTTAGTTTTATTTTTAAATATAATACGCTTTTTCTATTTACCTCTGTGATGCACAGTTTCTTAAACGATTCCTAAAATTCCAGAAATTGTAGGGTCCATTCCATTAGGGCTGCTATTGGCTGAGTAGTTTTGCAACCACAATATCCATGGTTCAAGATCTGGTGAGATCAGCCCTTATTCGGCATTTACTGTTCAAATCTGACGTACCCGAATTTATAAAATAAATGAATGGCTGTACTCTATCTTAAAAATAAATTCGTCATCATAACAGCCAGACATGCAAAAACTCTGCTTTAGCAATTCTCAACTACGCACAACTACAGAGTTGTACAATTTTTAAGGTTTCTATCCTTCTATTGCTGCACAAACCTTGTAGCGCCATTATAAGTACTAATCAGATGTCCGCCACAATTTAGAGTTACAAGAAATGGTCAGTGTCACCCAAATAATAATTTATTATTAATTTTTATGTACCAGCAGTACTAATGATTCCTAGGAAACTTAGTACGCGCCAAATTTTAATATACTCGTATTGTTTATTTCAACAGTTTAAAACAGTGGGTAGTCCTCATCCTCATTTTTCTGTGTAGTAGGTCGCTCTTGATGACCACCTTCTCGTACGTAATAATATGCGAGTTTCAGGAACGCTTTCCGTGATATCATGCAGCATATTCCATTGATGTAGCAAACAAAAAAAACGAGTAACCTCCTACAATACGACAACGCTCTAAAGAGTCAATAGTTTGAACTACATCGCCGTCACCGATAAGACGGTAATAGTCTTTCATTTAGTGTGTGTGTGACCTATGATGAAATTTTTTATTCGTTTGAAAGACCATTATATGTGGCCACGACTTCTCTGGGTGGAGCGCATTCGAAATATGCAAATTGCCATGACTACGGCCCATTAATCAGGCTGAATTGACCGATGGCGTGGGTTATGGTATCTTTTCGGAATGCTGTGGTTTCTGGATTATTGTCATGCACCTACGACAAGGAAAAATCTAACAGGGTCAAATCTCACGTTCTCGGTGGCCGGTTCATATCGCCTCCACGTGGAAGGACCATGCCTTGACAGTGATGCCGGGGCCAACATCGTTGTCAAATAGATATGAACCAATGACTCCGCCACCCAAAAATCCACACCAAACAGTGACTTCTTTGGAATGCATTGGACGCTCTTGGATCGCATGTAGAGTAATATCGTCCCAAATTCCACAGTTTTGTTAGTTCACGTATCCATTCATCCAGAAATGGAATTAATCGTAGAAGATGGTTTTTTGATGAAAATTAGGGTCAGCGAACACACGTCATTCAGCGAACGTGGTCATTCACCTTCAGTTCTTGGGTCAGATGAATTTTGTACGGCTCAAGTCACGACGCAAAATTCGCTAATTGTGGTCTACGAAAGGCCGAGTTCTAGTGAGCGACACGAAATCGATTGCCTCGTATTCTCTGCACACTCTCACGGACAGCGGCGAAGTTTTCGGTAAATATTGCGTTTCGTCGACGTACGGGTGTAGATCGATTGTTTACTGAACCAATGGACTCAAATTTATCCACAACAATGCGAATAGTCCTCTACCTCGGACGATTATTGCGATTGCAAAATAGGCGAAGCGAACAGTACTTTGAACTAAAAGAACACCCATTTTGATAAAATAATTTTTTTATTTGCAAGTGTTGTTTAATGCTATATCTGTCCATGGTGATTTGCAAAACACACTGACTAAATGACAACTAATTTGATAGACGTAGCTTCAACAAGATGGCCGTTATCAACTGTCAAAGTTCGAAAATCCCAGTTGGATACGCTTCTTCTTCTCCTTAGTTTTGAAAAATGCAATCTTTTCAATAAACAGCATTCTGGATATCCACGGCATGAACGCCCAGTAAAAAGAGTACTTCCAAAGATGCTTATAAAATCATCTACATGTGCTCCGGAAGTACGTCAAAATCGTTTCAATTCCACTTCTTTTTACAAAGTGTTGTCATTGCTAGAAGTTCTCTTGTTTGATGCTGATCCATTGCATGCGAAGTAATGCTCAAGATGTTAAGTAAATCTACTTTTTTAAAACTTTTTTTAATCTGTGCAATGGGACTAATTTTTTATTACGCCTACGGAGCTCTGAAAAGTAGCTTATCGCTATTAAATAATAAGAAGAAAGTTATATTTTTTTTCAGATAAACATGCAGTAAATAATGCATTTTATTTTATTTACTTAATTAAAAAAGAAACATCGAAAGTGTTGCAAATGAATTCTAATTCTGTAGTATAAAATCAGTGTCATATTAATTATTTGGATGTTGTTATTAATGACTTTCTGACAAGTCGAAAATATACACTTATTGAAGCTTCGCAACCAGTTAGAAAGTAGTTCCTAAAGAGAGACTTCTAATTTTTTCAGTGAGTCATCAACTGCTTCTGCATTTTCAGAAAGACATACGTCTATGCGTAACTATACAGCATTCATAGATTGTTACGTCTCATGGGATCAAAAATCTTCATATCAGGTCTGTTATCAAAACAACATGTATTTTTTTTATCTTGGACCAGCACTCAGGAGAAGACTCCTACACATGCGGTGCATTGTACTGGAACTAGAGAAATGGGATAGTAGGAGAAATGATAGGAGGTGAAGCTTCACTATCTTACAACACTGCTTTTCGCACGTTATTTTTTTTACAGCAGTGTTGTAGCGTCTCCGATGTCGAGGAGACGTATTAAATTTTGGATCTTCGTTTTTAGTAATTATTATACTTCACCGATGCTACACAATACCGACGAAGGAGGGCGTTCTGAGGTGGCTGTGGATTGGATACAGCTGAAACCGTTACTGTTCAGTGACCAGTGACTATGCCTTCGCCACTGAAACCTTCCGACAACAAAGACACACAAATGCACAACAGAAAAATGCGAGATGTTTTCATGAGTGTGAAACTGGGGTTAAACCCAAGAAAATTTTTTCGTTTTGATAATAATGATACATCTGTATGTATATTTGACTAAATTAATTCATAAATAGGAGAATATCATCGAATGATAATGTGATACAATCAACTGCTACCTAAGAAATAATTAGAACCTCCACGGTTGTAGCGCCATTGTAGCACAAGTATGCCGGCAGATATATGTATGTACATACATACATATAAGTATATATACATATTTATTTACTGAAACCATGATTTTTTAACTGTGGGTAAATTTTTTATTTTTTCATTTAGTCATACATGGCAGTAACTGGTATAAAGTTGTCATAAAATCTAAACGGATTGAATTTTATAATAGAAAGTATGTTTGTCATTTCTAACAGTTGGTTGTAATGTCAACTAACCCATCATATTTTTGAGATGATCATTATTTAATGTTTCATAAACAAAAATGAATTAAATGTAGTGTAAGATAATCCAATTATGATCACTTACATGTATACAGTTACGGTCAATAAAATAGTAGTGCTCGACATTTTCTTCTATTTATTTTTCTATTTAAATTTTATTGTTATAAACGACTAAGAAACATGGAATATGGATCAAAATACACGACTAAAACTATTAAAGACGGCCGATGGTATCGGCTGCATCTCTTTTTATGGCAATTATGAAACAATGTTGCCATATTCTGAAGAAAGACATGCCTTTACTTTGGGGGTTCCAACAAGATAAAATTCCAAAACATACGAACAAGTCTGCAAGGAAATGCTTCAATGATAAGAGGGTAAAAGTCATGGAGTGGGCTGCAGAATCTCCACATTTGAATAGCATTGAAAATTTATGGATCGATGGTCAGCAGGAAATTGTTAAAGAAAACTCCAAGAATAAAATTGAACAGTGGCAAGCTATTCAGCTATGGTTCGCAAGAAAGGCAATGCAACAAAATACTAAAATGAGAAGCAGTCAGAATTCAGAAATAATAATAATTGAATTTCAATTTTATATTTATCATTAAATATTAATGAAATTTTCGTCGTGTTCAAGTTCGCAGTTAATTTATCACAATATTGTTAAGAAATTACATTTCGGATTAGAATAAAGGAAAAAGAACAGTTAATCTCCAACACAAGTTGCGTATAATACGTATTTTCTATGCCACTACTCATGTCATCAGTATTCTTTGTGTCAACAGGGAGGTAGTTGTAAAGTTATTAATATCATCTATTTAACCCGTCAGAGCTTAGGAAAATTCATACGAGAATAAATGTTGCTGTCTACATACTTACCATATATTTTTAAAGAAAAAATGTTTATTAAAAAAAAAAACTAATTTTCCAACAAAAAATTTTTCCCACAAAAGTGTCCAAATAATGGAAAAAAACACAAAAATATATATTTTGAATTCATTTTTATTCAAAATAAAATAAACAAAAAAGTTAAACAACAACAACAAAAATATTCTTCCCACGATTTTCAGCAGATACCCATTTTTTTAGCTTTTGTTGGAACCTCCGACGTGTTTGTAGCATATTCTCAGCTATTTTCTCCAAAAAATTATAATATTATTAATTTTTTTTTATCTTGGCCTTGAGAAAGCCCCTACACATACGGTGCATTGTGCTAGAACTAGAGGAAAAGGATAGTAAGAGAAATGATATGAGGTGAAGCTTCACTATCTTACAACACTGCTTTTGCACGTTACTTTTTTTTATTTTTTTTCCGTCGTCGGAATTGTGTAGCTCCGGCGAAGTAAAATAATTACAAAAAATGGCTACTAAAAACGAAGCTTCAAAATTTAATACGTCTCCTTGACATCAGAGACGCTTCAACACTGCTATAAAACAAATATCGTGCAAAAGCAGTGTTGAAGATAGTGAAGCTTCACCGCCTATCATTTCTTCTACAATCCTTTTCATATAGTTCCAGCACAATGCACCGAAAGAAGAAGGAAAAAACTTGATAACAGGGTTAAGTAACCTACCTGAAAAAAGTTTCTTTAAACTCCCATAAAATTAAAAGAATCACTTATATACTCGTAGTTTATTTTACATAGTACATAATATTCAATAGAGGAACCGATTTTTTAAAATTTGTTACTTACGTGGTTTTACGTTTTATAGGACGATATGCATTTCCTAGGGGCATGAATGCATTGGCATGTGTATTCTGAAGTATTCTGTAGAAAGCATATCAAATTCTCAATAAGAAGTCAATATTTTTTTGCTCTTTGTTGATTATAAAGTTTATGCTTTTATTATTGCAAGTATTGTATTGCCTAAAAGTATGCCATATAAAGCATTTACAAAAAAATATTATATTGTTACTTTTCTTGATTTTACGTTAAAATAATTGAAAAGAAGCTTAACAATTGTCAGTGATAAAATACACATTCCTAGATATATGCTCACATACTGAACCCGATCATTACGTTCTTTTAAATCTCATATTCTTATATTAAATTAAAAATATTGTTTTCTCTTTCAAGGTCTGGTTTCAAAATCGCCGTGCCAAATGGCGTAAAACGGAAAAGTGCTGGGGTCGTAGTACTATAATGGCTGAATATGGCTTATATGGCGCCATGGTGAGACATTCGCTGCCTTTGCCTGAAACTATTTTAAAATCGGCCAAAGAAAATGAATCTGTAGCACCATGGCTACTAGGTATGGAGAATAAAAGTAAATGCAACAATTGTATCACAATAAATACTAAATCATAACAGTTAATCATAACAGTTAATCACAACAGTTAATTTTATATTAAATTTGCTTTTAATTGTTTCTGTTGTACAGTTACATTAACAATGTTTCATGTAACTTAAAATTATCGAAATTCAAATAGCTTAAGTATACATTTACGTCGTGATTGGTTCCTGAAAACGACCACGTAAATAAAATTTAAAATTATTCATATGTGCTTTAGAAGATACATTTTATTTAATACTTAAAAACTAAAGATAAATCAGTTTTATACATAAGCATGTGGATATGTACTCTATAATATGAAGGTACAAAAGCAAAATTTATTAAAAGAATTACATAGCTTTTATATAAATAAAATGTATCCATGTATAGATTAAAATAGCGATATATACGCATAAAAAATAAAACAAAAAGCGTTCCAATTAAAAACGGCGCTTCCCTGGTTTTGCTTATAAAACATAGGCCACTTGTACGATATACATATGTAAGTCGAATGGCAAGGCAAATAAAATTTAAAAGACAAAACAATTTTACAAGGCAAACCGAAACATCATAAGTCGTGTCGACGTTTACATGATTTCTCAAGGGATTACTGTAATTCAATCGATTAACACGAGAAGCGGCGCCGTCCCTTCTGTGTCTCGCACGCAACTTTGATAGCTCACAAACAACTATTTTTTTTTATATTTAGATCTGTCAAACTTTTCGAGTTTCATTAATTTTGTGTATTTATTAAATTCAAAAAATTCTAATTTTCTAAGACGTATAATGCCGCTGGGTCATTTTTGTACCGTCAATTATAATTAATAATTAATTGCTTTTGTAAATTGAAAGAAATAAATACTTGAAGCACAACAAGAGGGGTTCTTGTTCCATATGGAAAATAAAAACAACAACATATGTCAAATCATGCCATACACGATACAACGATTGACACAACTTGAAGACGTTATAACGGGGTCGTTGTAATAAGTTGTGTCTCGGTTGTACGAAAAATTAAAAAATTTGGTTCTATTGGCGTGCTGCACAGGACCATTGTAACGTTCTATCATGTAGTTCATACATATGTATGTTTATTATTGTTATGACCACCTTGCAGTAAACAATATATACATTTAATATTATTTGCGGACGAGACAAAATGTGAACTCTAAATAATTTTATAAATACGTGATGGAACTTTAGAATTGCAAAAATTTTAATTCTAAAAATAAAAACAATCGTTATAGATGTTATTAGTTAAATACAAAAAAAATTAAAAGTGATGGTTCTTGTTCTTGAAATACCTTGTCATTTTAGAATACGCGACATTACTTAATTTCATCTTCACTTCACTAGGTTACAAAATGATATTTGACATGAAATCGCACATCAAATTGACCCATTTGTGCGAGAAGCATACTTGGTTGTTAATTAAGTTTTGTATCGTATATGGCTTGTTTAAAAATTAGTTAGTAAAAGAGAGTAGAACCAATTTTTGTTCCAAATATATAAACATGTTTGAAATATCGTACAATATAGTTTTATTCATAACTTCATACCCTCTTCTACAGAACGTGTAATATTTACAAAGTGAAAATTTTGTCATGGCTGCGGTTTGTTGTAACTTCGGCGTTTCTATTGTTAAAACATGCCGACTTTTAAACTTAAAAACTTTGATTTTTACAAATCAATTTCAATTATTCTGGCGGCTGTTATTTTTCTTAGTCACTTCACAATGCACAATGTATTTTTCTACCTTTTTCACATAACATTACTAAAGTCGGCTTAAGCTACGTTTCCATATTGCACTAGAAATATTAGCAGCAGCAATCAGAAATATGACTTCATAAATATATTTCGAATTATATCTGAAATTTAACTCTTTTGATCCTTTTGGTAATTTTGATAAAATCCTCTCAATTGCCTGTTTACTTAATTATCGTTATAAAATAAAAAAATTTACTTTAACTTTCCGCTTTAGGAGTTACTGATTTCATCTAAATTTTCGGAAATCGATTTTTATAATATTTTGACGTTTTCAGGTGCTGGGAGTCGATTGTGATGTATGTGTGTGCGTATGAATATGTGTATGTGTGGCTGTGTATAAGCATCTGATAACTTTTGAACGTGTGAACGGATCGAAATATTGGATGTGGTGAGATAATGAAACGACTCCCTCGGTACATTTCCAAAAACTATATATTTTGTTTTAAATAAATTTTAAACTACTATTCCTAATACGTTCAAAACTTAATAAACTCTCAACCGCGAAAAGAAACGTCGATTGCTGACAATTTGACTTAAATCGAGAGATTTTTGACAAAAAAAAGAGAAATTTGTGTTTTTAGTTACTTAGTAATTTCTTGTCAAATTGATTTCGATACGCATAAATTTTTTTGGACAAAAACTGTGTCGAATGCTGCAAATTTACTTTGAATGGGTTAAGTTTAACGGAAAGTTTGAGGGATGGCTTGCAAGGTCAATCGATTCCTTTATTTCCTGCCACTGCTTTTACCGATTTATAGGTAATTTTTTTTGCTTGGTCCGACGTAATATCAATTTTAAATCTACATATATCCAGATATATGAACATATTTACATATTTATACTTATATAATACGCACATATATATTTTTCTTAGTCATTTGAATAGTATATTTAAAACTGTGTAGAGCAAGGAATAAAAATTAAACTTATACTTAAATGAAAAAACTAACTTCGTACCAACGAGCTTTTCAAACAGCACTTTTTCGACCACAATAGTACTAAAATTTTTTTCTTAAATTTTTTTTTATTATTTTTTAATACATATTTAGATGCAAATATGGAGACGTAGTCGTTGCAATACATACATATGTAACAAGATAGTCCATTGTGTACAAGAAAATAAATTCGCGGCTTCACTGTAAAATTTTAACAAAGTTCAGAAGTAACAAACAATCATTATTAGCTGGTCTCCCGAGACCATTTGTTATATACACTAAGTCCCCGTCGTTAATGGGGACGGGAGGAATGCAACGCAAATTGAAACGACGCAAATTGAATTATTTGTTTCTATACAAATGTTCTTATTTCGAATTAATTGGGAGAAAAACTAAAAAATTTCGAAAAAATATATACATATTTAGATAAAAAAAAAGTCATATGAATAAGTTTTTATTTGTTTAATTTCATTCAATAAACGTTTTTAAAGTTAGAAATAAAAATAAATAATAAATTAAATTATTAAAATTCATTTTCATATACATAAATACATACGTATATACGATTCACATAAACTTTAAAGTAAAAAATAGTGTTATAAATGTTATTCAGCAGATAAATCTAAATTAACAACAGTTGTTTCCATTTGGTTAGGTGGTCTCACTGTTTTGTTAACAAAACTGTCCAAGGTTTGCTGAAATGTTAAAGATTTCTTTTGCGCATAGATTTCCTTGTAGCAACTGATGGCGTGCTCAACAGATGATGCAACGCTTAAGCATCGATTTTCATCGGGATCATTTTCAGGAAATATATCCATTGCCCGTGAAATTAATTGCAAAGCTTTGGAAATATTGGAAGTTGTTAACTTTTTTTCTTCTAAAGTAACATCATTCATTACAACATCTTCTAATGCAAGCTGAACATTAATGGCTATTAAACTTTCATTGTCAAGCTCCTCTCCGTGAGATAATAAGATTTCATTAATGTCATCTTCCTCCATTCCTTCAATTGAGCTTTTTTAAAAAGCGACGCAAATCAAAAATACGCAAATCGGATCGACGCAAATCGGGGCTTTAATGCATTCAAAATACATGTCGACACGAAATTGCAAAAAAAAACCCCCGTAAGCGCCATGTAAGTGTTAAACAGTAATTTTACGTTTAACCATGTAACTAACATCCATCTATACCCAAGTAGCTTTGTTACAGTTTTGCTCAGAAGCTCAAAGAGCACCATGTGAGCCTACATTTTATCACTCCATTCTCCTGTGCGATGCTGTTTTCTGGTCCACAGAACATTGCAGCAGACACCTGTCTTACAAGATCATTTGCTGCCACGTTTCATTGTCGTCTTATTAATATATGCACAGCTATTGGGATTAAAAATACACTCGATACTACAAATGCACTGTACACATTTAATAACCGATTGATAAGTAAATGTAATTAAAACTCTCTTCACGTCTACATAACCCTCAATTACTGATTCATAGTCTGGAGCCGGTTTTCTCTTTATAATAGATCCATCAGCAAAAATCCAGGCGGTTTACCTTGCAATTCGAAACGAATAAAAAATTATTCGAATTTCTATTTTATTTACGTTTGTATACGGTAACATTTTCTTTACATTTCAATTATGGAGAAACCCTCCGATTAGCACACCCTACATCCATTATGTATATCTGTTCTCATGAGCAATTATAACTGGATGTACTTTCTCGACTATACGCCTTCCAAGGCTTTAGAAAAATATATATGTGTTTATACATACACACACCAAGCATACATACATTTTAAAATTATTAAATGGTTGCGAAGAGTTTAAAGTTTTTACACCCGTACGTGCCACCGTGCATCGTGCAGAAGAGAAAAACATTCCAAGCAAATTGCCTTAATTAAAAAATTTGCAATCATCATATTTTATTACTTATCAGTCACTACAAAGAAAACGAAAACTTGACATTTTGCGACACAACTGCCAATTAGTTATATTGAGTCTTTTTGTTATTGATAATTTGTATACGTTTGATTAACAATTAACTAACAAAAGATAACATTAGACTGCAAAAAAAAAGAAAAAATACCAAAGACCTAAGTAGAAATAAATATGTACTAAATATCTATTGACAATTGAAAAAAATAAAAAATTGGCAACAGATAACAAAACGAAGCAATTGATGTTGAAAATTCTTTTTTTTAAAAAGACTGCAAAGCATGACTAAGTTCCAATAATATATTTATGTATTTCCAACACTGAAAGCAAAAGTTTGTACTTTCATAATAATATTAGCGAAAAAATTAACTTTATATGAATGTATGTATGTACATAAAATACATATTTATATTTTTAACTATTGTCATATGTTACAAATTTGTTCAAACATTTTATCAGCAGATGATAATAAAAGAAAAACTTAACCACCACCATAATTGGAATAGCTCTCATGCTCTTACTCGTGCGTGTCTTCATTATCCTATCACCCTTTTTAACACCCCTGAGGCAGATTCAAAGCCAGCCATCAATAGCACTCAAATACTATAAACAAAAAGCAAACAATAAAAGATTCGCACAGAGATAGTACTTGACAAAATCCAACAAATTGTTATATAAATGCCACAACAAAACACCAGTTAAAGTTAACAAGAAATATATGTATGTACATATAAATATTGAATAAAAGGGGGAAAGGTCTTCGGTAAGAGATGCGCAATAAAGTCGACTTTAAGGATTAACAAACGTTCAAATAAATGAATATTAAATGTTTCGCAGAGGGGTGAGAATGGTAGCAGGAAAATTAATGTTATTAGGTTTAGAAAATTTTCTAAGAGAAACAGGGTACTTAAAAAATAAGTACATAATTTTAATTTTCAGCTTCAAGCCAAAAGCAAACAACAAATACGAAAGTATTTGTTTTATATAAATTGCACTTTTGAAATGTGCTCCCAAAAAAATTTAATTTTTGTATACTCAGTTATTCTCAAATATTTCTTCGGTTTTTCAGGAATTTGGTTGAAGGTCTACTGACAAGTTGAATTAGCAGCAACGAAATGTAGATACATAGCTAGGCTATTGCTAGCTTAACCATAAATTATTTTAAAATAATAAACACGAATAGATTTAACAATTAATCTGTGCCTATATGAAAGTGTAACTTAAGCCGATGTTAACACAAGGGCTGTTTGATAACTCCGTCACTATTTGAATAAAAAATATTTTTTTCGGCAAATAAGCGTTTTATTTTTTAACATAATCTCCTTTTAGATCAATACATGTAGTCCAGCGGTTTTCCAATTTTTTTATTCCTTCTCAATAATAGTTTTCCTCAAGGACCTCAAAATAGGCGTTAATTTCGGTTATCACCTCTTCATTCGACCTAAATCTATAACCACACATCAATTTCTTCAGGTTTGCAAAAAGAAAATAGTCGCAGGGGGCTAAATCTCGAAAATATGCTGTATGGTGTAGCCGATCGTAGCACAATTTATGGATTTTCGTCATACGGAAATGCACACGTGTGACTCGTGCCTTGTCTTGAAGGAACAGCACTCTTTTTCGACAAATGCGTTCGTTTTTCCATCAAATCAATATCGAATCTATCTAAAAGCTCCGCAAAATGTTGGCCAGTGCTCGTTATAGCCTTCTTTAGGTATTGCATGAATTTTATTCATACACAGTTTCCATAGTATGTATCATGTCTTCCTTGGTTGCAGTGATAGTTTTTTACCCAAAAAATAATATTTAATCAACACACGAAATTCACTTTTTTCCATTTTTGTTAAAAAATCACGAGGTTGTCTGCTATTGATGACTGTCAAACAAAAACTAAAAAACGCAGCTTGCTCAAAATTTGACTGTAGTCTATTAATAGATGGTGGTTGACGTCAGCAGTGTTGCATTTAAAGTTACTGCGAGGGAAATTCAAAATGTCACGGAGTTATCAATGTGCTAAATTCTAATAATAGTACACCTGGTACTTAAGAGTTTTCGTATCAAATCTAGTTGCTTTTGACTGGATTTTCCATACAAAACGAAATCTTTTGCACGAAATATACCTTAAAATCTAGTAGCACTTATGATATTTTCAAAATTTGTATAGAAAAATATATGTATACGAGTATATACATGTAATTCCTGTGAGAGCGTAGCTGATGCATGTGGTATGTTCGAACCAAATGTCGAAAATACTGAAAAATATGTGTCTAGAAATTAAATCTATATAAATGTCAAAAAAGTATGATGTTTAGATTTCGAAGTAGATACCAGCTTAATGTTGTAAATCATTTGTTAAAAAATTTAATAATATATTTTTTATTATCAGCGACAATAAAAGCCTTCAGAATATTACAAATTTGTAAAAAATTGTATAAAAATCAGCAGGAAATCTGCTGAAACACCTGAAACAACCGAATTTATTTTTTCTTGTTAATTTTTTCAGCGTTGTTTCAAACGCTTATCCAGTTGATAGATTTTCTTCTGATGTGCATAAGCGTCTCCTTCGTCGCTGCTAGAGCAATGAAAATATCGGCAAACATAACATACAGAACGGCTGTCCTTTAGTTTCAAAAATAATGCATCAACAGAGATGCTGCAACAGCAAAATTGTGTATAAATACGCGATACTCTATCACTTCACCATCTGCCTCTTCTGTACGAATGCTATTGTCGGCACCATGTGGAAAAAAATATATAAAATTTTTATACATGGATTTTTACATTTCTTGTCAAATATTTTTTTAAGTCCTGTATTATCTTACTATGTATAAAGAATACAAAAATATTTAGCTTTTATCTAGGACCAGAACTCAGGGGATGATCCCTACACATGTGATGCTTTGTGCTGGAACTAGGAAATTAAGATAAGAGAAGGAGGATAGAGGAAGTAGTGTTTATGGATATTTGATTTGAATCTTTCCTCGTCAAAAGTGACAGGAAAGACCTCCACAGGGAGTTTGTTTCACATACGCGCTGTTCGGCCGAAAAATGTGTTCTCCCCTGTAATGTGTAGGCAAATCGCTGCTAAAATTACATTTTTTATACTGTAAGTGACAATGCCAGGTACTATCTACCTTACAGTATAGTCACATCGTAATCTTTTGCTTTCATAAGGTGTTTACAGTGAACTTAAGGAGGTCCCTAGACAAACGTTGTTAACCATTCTCAAAGATCTTTAAAAGGAAAGAAATCTTCAGTGTGTACTATTAAATGTACTTTCTTACAATGTACTTTTTTAAAAGACTACTTTCTACTTCATCTTTTGAAAGTAAAAAATATTATATTTCGGTGAACCCTATTTAAACTCAAATATATTATGGTAATTGTTGTTTAAAAAACATAAAAGTTTTATAATTAATAATATTTAATCGCTTAATAAATGAAAAGAAGAATGAAAAGATTAGCAGACAGACAAATATGAGTTCAATTTTCAGCTTTTACTTTTCAGCTTTATTTTAAGCAACAAAATCGAATACGTTTCTTACAACAAAGTTATTTGCCAAAGATATATTAAAAAATAATTGCACATGTTAGAAAAAAAATAATCACCCCATTTTCAGGACGACACAGATTAGATTCACTTGAGTTTTGAAAATATTCAAACGCATAGAAACATACAGGATTGCCGTGCTTATATAGGCATTGAAAATTCAATTTTCATTTTCTCTCTTTTATTATTGATGATACAAATTTTATTTTTAATTTAGTATATGGTATTAAAACTAATCAATAATGATAGCATTCTTGGTAACACAAAAGCACTAAATAAATAACTTTATAATTAAGCAAAAGTTTTATTAAACTTCTTACAAGTATTATTTTATATTTAATTTATTGTTTTCATTACAGGCATGCATCGTAAGTCAATTGAAGCCCAGCATATTCTTAAAGACGATTCAGGCGTTAGTGATCAGGATGAGAGTGAATTTGATTCTGCGGATTCCAAATCAAATGATAAATTACAGTCAAAAAGGCAATTATCTTGTTCAAGCGAATCCTTAAATGTGATTAGTCCCACTGTTACTCCACCCTCAAATTTGACAAATTTTCAGCAGTCTTTGTCATCCTCTGGCTCGACTCCTACCGCAACTTCAACTTCTTCAGCTTCACCACATATTGACATCAGTTCGCCCTCTCCTAATACTCAACAAATGCAACAGTACTTTAACAATTCGTCCCCTCCACAATATGTAGCCACACAAACTATAAACCGTTTACCAGCAGCGACGGCTTTATTAAACCATAATCCACATAATGCTGCGCCTATTGGAAAGGCCATTTTGCCACCAGTGCCCGCACCCTCCTATCATCCTCTTTTAGATGCGGCTAATGCAAGTGCTTGTGCTGGTGCAGCCAGTACCAAAGATTTTCATATGATTATGAATACAGCAGTAGCTGCTGCAGCGGCTGTAGCCGCTCAAACTACAGCTAAGGATTTATATGGTTCTAATTTTATGCAAGATGCCGATACATTTCGGTATGTTTTTGAATATCTTACTAAAATTTATATAGACTTGATAATGATAACAGCCATATTCGTCATATTATTAGCTTTTAAATATTACTAGAAACACCCGCAGTGCTTCCATACCCCACACCAACTTATCTAATCCCGTTCACTTTTGTATAAATATTGTTACGGTAAGCCATCTGCATCGAATTTGGATACTTTTATTGTTATATCAACAGTCCTTTCTCCAAAATATAAAAAATTAAGTGTTTTTCACCATTTCACTTTTTTATAGCTTTTCTTTTCAAACATTTTCATCATTTGATACCCATATCATTGAAGTGGATAAAAAATAGTCGTCCGCCATATTGTGTTTGCAGAGATGTCATTATATTTTATGCTCCCTTCAAAAATTTCTTTAATTTGATACCCATATCGGCGGTGTTTAAAAATAGGAAAAAATGTACATCATAAACACTATTTAAATGGGATAAAAGAACAAAGTTGCAATTCTACTCTATATATTTTCGAAAAAATCTTTGCAAAGAGGAATACCAAAATTATTTTTTTTTTATTGTTTGAAATGCGAAATGTATGCGAATGTAGTGGATCTGAACATGGAAAAAGTAGTCTACATACCGAATTCCAACCGATGATGATGGTTCGCAGGCACTTTACCTTTCCGCCCAAAATTAAAGAATATATTAGCGGAATTTTTTCATTTGAAAAAATAATTTTAGAAATTGGTGCACATACGACGAAGTTATTGGATATTCATTTTTTAAAGTCGAGCACTCAGTCCCCACCCTCTCAAATGAATAATAATGGACCTTTTCTATATGCAAAGTGAATTTTGAAAATTGGTCCATAAATGACAATGTTAAGCTTGTTTATATTATAAAATCTGTAAAAAACTAAGTGGAAAAAGTAACACAATTTAAAAAATTAGGCGTAAAAGTGGACGTGGTAAAAAAGTAGCCTATAATTCATTCAAGAGTCCCAGTTAAATGTTGCGAAAATTTCAAGCAGATCGGTCCACCGGTTTGGTCTCCTATAAGATACAAACACACATTCTGCTTTATATGTAGACTAGCTGACCCCGCCACGCGATGCTGTAGCTCTTATAATAGTTTTATTTAAAAAAAATTTGTATGCGTTATGTGTCCTTTATTAAAACCGGTTAGTTAGTTTCGCAGATGCGAAAGTTACCACCCGTCGTGATTTTATATTTGGAAAAATATGTAGTCTATGTCTCCATTTAGATGCAGACCGATCTATGTTTTACCTCCTCTCCCTACATTCCGAGTACCTACCTATATACCCAATTTCAGCACTCTGGCTCTATGAAGAGTGCGCACCCGTACATCAAATTGGAGTGGCACATGCAAAAAAAAAAAACAGCCTAGTCGCCCTGATAAAAAAAACCAGTTTTCATATTTCTCCCATTATTTACTCTCCAGTATACCGAATTTCAGCTCTATATTGAAAGTGCCCGAAGAAAAAAAATTTACTATCAAGTCATTCGCACCAAAATGAGAAACTGTAGCTTTAACCGTTCTCAAGCTATACAAAAATCATTAACTTTATGCGGGAGGTACCACGCCCACTTGTCCAATTCTGCCAACTTTTTTACTGATGATTTGTACTGGCCATTAAGTTATGAACTCAGACCAAATACAGAAACTTTAACTTTAACCGTTCTCAAGATATAATGAAATCAATATTTAGTTCGTCTGGGTGGTAACACGTCCACTTGTCCAATTCCGCCCCTTTTGATTCCATGATTTGAAATACAGAAGCTTTAACAAGCTGTTTTAACTACAACTTCAACAGTTCTGAAGATATACAGAGAGATACTGTCCATTAGGCACAAACACACATACATACACAGTAGACCTGAAAAAAAATTCTCCGTGCACCGCCTAATATAAAGTAATTTTGGACGGCATTTTCGAAAAACTACAAAATTTTTTTTGCAGAAGGTCGCCTTTTTAAACTTTTCTTTATATCTTTGGCATTTACAGTAGGATCTTAAAGAATGATATGTCAATGTTTTTGTCCCGAGAACACCAATGCTCTGCACCATTGACTATTGACTTCAAGTATCCCGTTCTACTATTTATCCGTCAGATCTCTGTTTCTACCGCGTCAGTTGCAGAGTGTTAATTCCACTGCATAACAATTTTAAACTTTTTGACTAATGTGTCATGATGTTTAATAATTTAACGTCTACATACAATATATTTCGCGTATAGTCACATACCTTAGTTAAACATAAATTGTAAATTAAATATATATATCGATAATGGGATGTTAAGCTTAATTTTTATATAGCCACCGAAAGGTACATCGCATACAAACACTTTTTGTAAATAAAAAGGAAAATTTTTAGTATTAATGATTTTTATTTCAATTAATTTATCACAATAATGTGAAAATTACTTTAGATTAAAATAAAGGAAAAAAGCAGAATTGATATCCAACAGTAGTTGAGAGTGATAAATTAACTATGATCTTTAAAAAGATTAAATATTCATTCATTCATTTCTATAAAGAAAAATTTTATTCATCGATACAAATTCACATTCATATTTAAAGTACATCGTACGGACACGGATTATAACGTATTTTCGCCTGTAACGAACAAACTCTCTGGTCCCAACAGTTTTTCATTAATGTTTCATAGAAGTACGGTACTCCGGTTATAGCGAATTTTCGAACTGTTCCTTAAGTCCGATGAATAACAATTAGTGGAAATTTATACAGTTATAACGAAGAAAAATAATCGAAAAGTTTAGTCTGGCGTATTTTAAAACATTAAATTATTTAGCACATTTTGGTAACACTACCCAGCAAAAATTAGACATTACCATTAAAAGTAATTGCCACATAATGACTTACTTTTGTTATTGCCAAATTTGACTACTCGATTACTAAATACATTACACAAAATAGTAAAAATCACAACTGGAACTGGATCTTTTATTTATATTGTATATGTCTGAAAACATTTTAAAAAAGTTATTTAAAAATAAGTATATAAAAATCTAAATTACATTCTTAATTATTTTAAAACAAAAAGGAACTAGTTTTTTTTTAAATTTTTATTGTTACTGTAACATTTACATTTTTACAATAATTTAATTTTAATTTTAAGAGATCAATTCTTAATCAAATTTTTCTACTTAATCATTTACAGCAATGTTTTTAATAAGTATATTTTTATTTTATCATTTATACATTTATTTAGGGAAAAAGGGATATCAAAAACCCTATAAGTAGAGCAGTAATGTCAGAGGGTAAAAACAAGGGATAAACGTTATCAAACTAATGCATTGATGTGTAGATAGCTAGAGTATCTACAACGATTTTTAAAGTTTTGAGACAATATATTAAGTTTATCTTTAACTAATTTTATGTTAGACATAGAGTGCAAAATTTGTGTGGAAAAATGTATTGGCAAATTATATATCATTTTGAGTAGTTTATTTTGACATATTTGTAGTTTTTTAAGATGACACTCAGAGGTGACATATCAAGCAGGCGCCGCGTAAAACATTATAGAATGGAATATAGTTTTTAATATAAGAAGTTTGTTCTGTGTATTTAGTTCAGACTTTCTGTTTATTAACGAGTACATTATTTTAATTGTTGTATTAATTTTGTGTACAATATATTTAATATGTTCATTAAATAATAGTTTTTTATCCAGCATTAAAATATTTAACCTTGTCATCCCATGGAACAGAGTCGGTACCAACAATAATGTTGGTTTGTGGTAGAAATAAACTTTTTCTTCTTCTTGTAAAGAAGATAGACTGAGTTTTTGAATAATAAATTAAATATATAATCAGTTCCAAAAAATACTATTGGAATCTCAAATTTTAAATAATATTCATTCGAAATAACTTAATACCATCATTTTGTTGAATTAAGAAAAATATGTACTAGTACAGGGTGGCGTAGAATGAGCTATATGGTTTAAATGCTTTATAACTTTTTTATTTATGCGATTATTATTATTTTTTTTAAACACAGTATATTATTGGGGAATTTTTTGCAATTAGCTTTGAAAAATGATATCCTGTAAGTGATGTCCATTTGCTGCTTCGCACATACGTGCTCTTTTTAGCATATTTTCCCCAAGTATTCTTCGCAAAATGCTCATTCTGCGCTACCTTGTATTTAAAAATATTAAAAACAATTAAAAAGTAATTACTTCACAAGAATTATTATTTTTTGTCTCACGACTGTTAAAATCATCAAGTTGGTAATTCAGTTGGGAAGTGATTCTCCTAAAAATGCTTAATTCCAAATTCGATTACATTTTTTTAAATTTTTTGGTGGGTATCAGTTGTTTTTTTTAGTTAACTAACAACTAAAAATATCAAAGACACAAAAGTATATAAAAAAAAAAAGTGAAAAAAAAAGAAATTCCAAAGTATGCATTGCCAACTATTTTCAAAAATAAAGAAAGTACTTTGAAGACTAGCAATTAGAAATTATTTACTCCGGTTATAAAGAAACTTCGCTTATAACGAACAAAATTGCCCGGTCGCGCGGAGTTGTCTTTTAAATAAAAAATTTGAATTTATTTCATTTTCTGAACAAAAATTTCTTATAATGTTTACGGATTTCAAAGTAACCTTTATTCTATAAGAATCCATTTCTATTAGAAAAACTTCTACGTCTACCTGTTTATCAAACCGTTCTCAAAACTAACTAAAGAGCTGAAAACGTTGGACCACTACAAAGTACAATGGGAAAAGAACATTATTTGCATATTTTGCTGACTTTGGAGCTATGAGCTCTTCTCCTGTGAATGAAATCGTATTGCAACAAGAAAGCTATCAAACCACGGGCGCAAAAACGCAAAGCAGTGACTTCCAACGAAATTTTAGGGATAAGTTTCGACTGTTATCCGAAATGTATTCTAAACGCGGTTATGCAGAAATTGATGGAAACTATGACAAACTTATAGATAATGCTTTACGTAGTAAAGGGCTATATAGTACATGCGACTTGTTTTATCTGTTTATCATTTTATTCTACAAGGTGACGCAAAATTAATCATCCACTTTTGTTTTTGAATAACTTTTTTACTAAATAAAAAAAAAATTATTTTGAGTGGTGCAAATCTTTATTTGGACCTGTACAATTTTTTCTGTTATATGGAAAATATGATTTCAGCCACTTGGCTGGGGAAGTGTTGATACACATTTGTGTCTCTTTTTATTGAATTTTCCATAACTTTCTGCAATATTTCTGGTGATAACTGTTCGCATTCCAGTCGAATATGCACCTTAAGGGCTGCAATTGTCTAGGCCTTTTTGGCATAAACCGGCGACTTCAAGTAGCCCGAAAGAAATAAGTCTGGAATGGTTAAATCGCGCCAAAACAGGAGATTGCGCCATCACAGTAATTCACAGGTGACTGACGCTCAGCTGGCATTAACTGATGCACTGTTTGCACTTTGTATGGAAAAATGTGTAATTCTTCCACTAAAATTCGCTCTAGGGTCCGCCTGGTGACGCCCAATTGTGTGGCACGCCGTCTGGTTGATGCTTCTTTATTTTCAGGAACATCAGTAGCCAAACGCACCATATTCTCTACAGAACTAGAAGTCCGGTGGCGGCCACGTCCTGAAAGATCTGTTGTGGTTCCAGTCTGTTCGAGTCCAGCATGTAAGCGGCGTAATGTTTGGCGCAACACGATTACGAAATCTACGACAAAATTTACACAGAGCTAACACCACCGATTATTGGTTAAAATAGTCGACACAATTATTCCACGCTATTATGGAGTATAGCGCTCCATTGTTCGTCTGTTTATATTCTGGAGCAGTATAATTCACAAATGTGAAATATGATTGACGTAAAACACCATTTGCTAAAGCTATTACATCTTACGATAGGCTGATTAATTTTGCGCCACCCACTATTGGCCATTTTGTTTAGAATTAAACTGAAATAAATTATAATTTTTTTTTATTTGGTTTATTCGTTCTTTCCTTGTTCACTGAAAAGGAACAAAATACTCGTTATAACCTGTGTAATTTAAGCAAACATTTAAATAATTTAAGAAAAAAAAAGACGTTAATAAACATACTAGGTCAGAAGACAAAATTATGGCCAATTTACATAACTGTTGCGGACAAGAGCTTTTTCTTGCCCTTTGATGACTTACCAAATTCCAAAATTGAATTCTATGTAAACTTAAATCACTTATCGTTAAATAATTATTCCTTCACAAATTGTTCAGAACTTATTTATTCAAAGATTTTAAATGGACTGTACTTGATGATTACAAAAATTTATTTCAACTCTTAATATATTTTAAGTATTGGTGAGTACTCAGTTTTACGTTTTTTATGCATAGTTTTTCAATTATTGTCTTATTAAGCGGTTAATAGCTATAAAGATTTGGTCCAAAATTCTTAATTTTTTCTACATTGATTTACAATGAATGTCTCGAGTAGCAGTAACTTACATTATATTTATGTATTTGTTGTTATTATTTTAATGCACGAAACTAGTGCATTGACCACTGCTTACGAATTTGACTAATTGCGACAAGTAATAAAAAGTGTACCCAGTTGGCAATTCAACAATAACAATGTTGCGTTTTTCCGTCAATTACTTGCTGTAACTGTTCAATTGAAATAGGCGTCGGAAAGAAACGATTCAAACAGGGTCATTCGAATAAACTATCATCCCAATAGCAATTCAATTTCTGTAAATTATTGTCATACAATGTGGCGAATTTATGTAAGGCTATGAATTTTGAAAATTTCGTATCATATGTATGTATGAATTATGCTTTCTTTTTGAAACTCACGTTATAAGTGATAATGAACAGCTAATTGTCTACCACTTTCACAACTATTTTCTACACTGGTTTCCTGCAACGAAAACACACACAGAGCTGGACGTGCAAGTAGTGGTTGTTTTTTGGTTTTAAAAAAGTGATGCAAAAGCTTTATTGGACAGTTGGAAGACACTCTGTTTTATCTTATACCAAGATACCTAAATTGTACAAACTGGAATGCGGATTTTAAAAAGTTTGAAACATTTATGCAGGATTTCAATCCTATTAATTTCTGCATAGTTGGTGATCTGAACTATAGGATTGCAGAAGAGCCGGTTCTAGACCGGAGAAAGATTCCCAGGGAGAATTCCCTTCGAAATAATTGAAATTTTGAATGTTGTAAAATGTCTGAAAAGCAATGAATCACATGGTATTCCATATGAATTTTATAAATTTGCTCTTATTTGCTTTATAAGAGAGCTTCTGTCATTATACAATAAGATATTTCTGTGTGAGATTATCCCCTCAGGTTTCTGTAATTCCATATTAATACCACCGCATAAAAAAGACGCTGCAAATGTGGTGTCCAACTATTATTGACGCAATGTGCAAAATATTCAACTCCATGTTATTAAACAGAATAACAAAATGGAATGAAAAGAACAATATAATGAATGAATACCAGGCTAGTTTCAGGAAGAACTACTCAACAGTAGACAACATATTTAACTTCGCTAATATAATAAAACTAGATGGAAAAAATACTGATGTTTTTCTGAGGACTTTTCAACTGCTTTTGATACAATTCCAAGAAATAGTCTTTACTGCAAACTTTCCTGTGTAGGATTATCTTCAAAAATAATTAGGACATTGCAGAACTCTTATAGCAAAACCACTAGTCGTATATAGAATGGCGGATCTTTTTCTGAACCGTTTATTTTTGACACAGGATTAAAACAACATTGCATTCTAAGCCCACTTTTATTTTCATTATATGTGACTGACTTGGTGGAAGCTCTCCATAGCAGTGTTACAGTTTCAAATACAACCATTAAAATACAATTTCGACACTTTTAGACTGGCATTTTGGTGATGAGCACACAGAAAGGCTGACTTCCAAATCGTATCTATACAAAGTTTGTATACAGTTCTGCTGCATTATTTAGACAACGTAGATATACAAAGTTGCGAAACATTGCATAATGTGTTTTGTTTTTAACAATATTATTTTCTTTATTATATTTTTTTATAATTATAATAAATTGACAAACGCCAGGAATAAAATGTTGAGGCATCAACTTTGAAACTGATGGACTAAATGCTTTTTTGCCACGTTTCTAATACTTGTCTGTGACTTTTTGAAAATATATGCATTGTAAATTATTTGTACTGCGGCATTATGAAACACTATACTTTGTTCAAGTACATAGCAATTGACGTTTTGGAAGTCAGCCAAATAGTCAATACTTATAAATATCTCCGCTTTGCAGTTACATACAATTTATCCTGCACCACTTATTTAAAGAACAAACTGGCCACATCGAAATGTGCAATTAATTCAACATGGTTAAAATATATAAATAATATTCGGATACCAAAGACAAACAAGCTTAAAATTTTCTATGCTGCTTCACGTTCCATAATGTTTATGAAGTGCGACGTAGTTGAAAAATTATTCAGATTCTTCATTAAAAAATGTTATCTTCCAATATCAGCTCGAAACTATATGCTCTATCTTGAAACTGGTATAGACTCCTAATATATTTCAACGTTAAAACTTCGTCTGAGTTATATAAACAGAGTCCTTAAAATAAAATCTTGCAGACTACTGCATATATTAGCTGAAGCCGTTATATCACAAAACGTTCTCTGGGCTAAGGAATGGTCCAACCTATCTCAAGAATTGCATCTTTCACTTCCAAATAATCTTCTACTTTGCACACAGTTTAAAACAGTTATAAATTTATTGAAAATAAAAGAACATAATGAAAATATATCGAATGCTAGGAATTCTCTACATCATGATTTTTATTCACAACTAGATTATAATATCACTCCAGTACTTGCATTAAATTTTTCTTTTTGTATCATATGCTTTATCATCAGAGCTAGAGGTGGTTTACTTGAGCTAAATGGTAAATCCTTTAGCATCAATGCGCCTCACCAATGCACTATCTATATATATATAGCATACAGTTCGAGTTTGTACAATTTTCAAAAGATATTAGAAAACAATTATTTAATAAGAGTATATTTTGTCAAAATGAAGTTATCGGTATCCTTAATAGCAGTAATTTTTACTCTCTTTACGAATATATTGAATTATGTTTAAAATATCGGAAATTGATAATAAACGAGTATGATGTTTAGTTAGATATATATTGTATATATAAAATATATATATGTAAAAGAATTACACTATATTTAGTGTTTTGCTAAATTGCTTTATTTAAGATTAGTAATTATATGACTATCTCTTTCTACTTATAAACCCTTCTTGATTCTCGACTTCTCAGAAAACGTTGGCGTAAAAAAGAAAAAAAAGTTACCAGAGAGATTTCCGTTCCTGTTGTCAATTCTTAATGCGGACAGCTGTCATTTGTGTCTGGGTTGTCACATGTATATCAATATTGAAATTAAATAATTCATTGCCAATTGGGCTCACAATAATAACGTTTGTAATATATTCAATAATAAATTCACCAGTTACCCTACTGTATACACTTTTTTGTTAGCCATTTCTTGTTTGACAAAGTTGCATTTAAAACAGAAATGCAAATTTCAAGTCTGTATTTGTATCAGAGAATAGTTTTAATGTGCATATGAGATGAGTTAAATATCTCTCAGAAGAAGAAGGCGTAAAAATATGGTTCTAACGTCTCCACTTTTCAACCATTACGGGGTGATTATGGTTGTCATAATCCACCTGCTGCGCAAGGAATTAACAAGATTATAAACAAAGTTAAACAGACTGGAAGCGTTAGAGATGTAGGCAGGCCTGTGCATCTTCGGAATGTGCGCATTGCTGAAAATATTGCTTCTGTTAGTGAAAGTGGGGCGTTTAATTATAAATTGTCTATTCCGTGAATTCAGAAACATTTCTAGGCTGTAATTGAAGATTTTGATCTGACTGATATCGGGTTTCACCAAGACTGTGCCACGAGCCGCACAACACGACCGATTTTGGCTGTATTGAATGAGAAGTCTCCAGAACACGAACTAGAGAGAAGGATAGGGAAGAAATAGACATGTGGTGAAAGTGGTAGGAAGATAGACCTTAATTCTTGCACAACTCTGCAGTTGCGTGTAAATTATAAAGCATAGTTGCGGCGTCTTTGAGGTTTTTTGACGCATTATTTTTAAGTTAATGGAGCCATTTTATTTATTATTTTACTTCGCCGACGTTTTATTGCTCAAATACCAACGAAGGAGGGTGCTGTAGCACAGAAAACTCAGAAAAAACTATTTTCTGATTTGACCCGGCTGGGAATCGAACCTGGGTCTTTCTGGTTGCAGAGCCAACACGCTGACTACTCGCCATCAGCACCCCCTCAATTATCCACCAAGATCAAGCTATTTGATGTCGCTTTGGAGCTGCGTCAACTTTGGACATTTGAAAACCAACATCAAATTATCGCGATACCGTCCGAAATATGCGCAAAAGTGATCGAAAATTACCGCAAAGAGCCCAACTGCTGCAACAAATAAGGAGTTGGTCATTTAAATGACATTGTGTTTCGTACATAATGACAATGAAATAAAAGTTAAATCGAAATCATAGCTTTTGTTTGTTTTACTTAGCTTAAGTATTGAAACCGAAAAATGGATAATTTCTGTCTTTCCAAGTCACAATTTATTTATTTGTTTGTGTGAGAAAAATGAATTGTGGTGATGTGAACTATACCAAAGTATTGCAATTTAAAACAATTGAATTTGATAACAATAAGTTAAGTTGTGTGCAGAGTCTAAAATTACTTTATTTCAGAGTATTCGAAAAAAAAACCACGTTCGAGAATAAAACTGAACAATTTTCCTCTTAAAATCTAATGCGTTGCTTGTTGCCCTAATGTTTGCTGGGATATTACCGTATGATATCTTATAGGTGTTATTGTTTTGTTCCTTTTAGATCTGATGAAATTAAGATGATGGTACATTTCTTCGGGTTGATGAGTACTGATTATTTTATGGATTAGTTGTAGTTTTTATTTTCATGAGGATTTGAGGCTAAATACGTATATTATGAAATGTAACGTTTAGCCTCGATCTGCTTTTTGCGTCACAGTTTGAAAATATTTCACAAGCATATGTTAATTTAGGAATCAAGTAAGTTTCCGCCAGGAGCAGCCTGATCCTAAATAGAGTACAAAATTGTGTTGGCCACAAGCTATGGAGCATAAAAAAGTTTTTCCCCCAGGTTATTGAAATGTGTTCTAACCAGGTTAACGTGTCATTGCATTTAATACCCAAGTTATTCACTTTTCGTACGACTTCAATAGGTTGTTGGCTGTTGATATAGAGTCGTGGTGCTTCAAGTATGCGAGACAATCTCTTATGAAGCAACATATATTTTGCTTTTTTTGGGTTAAGGCTTAGACCTTTGATGGCAACAGATCAATCATCAACTTAAAAATTTGTCTTTAGAAATTTATTACAAATACTATTAATATTAACGAAACAAAAACTCAGCAACAAAGTAAAATTAAACGCAAAATTAGTGATTTCCTTGTGAGTTAATTTTAAAAAGTACGAAATTGGGATAAATTCCTATTTCGTGATGAATGTTCATAAGTCTTTGAGCCTCTCTTCTCTCATTGTTGATATGAGCCATGTTTTTATCCCACGAACGTATATATATATCACTCGTATTATTACTGGTAGGCATTGAAACAAAAATTGTAAATATTTTAATTAGATATTAACTGAATCTATTTTGGGAATATCTCTTTATATATATTATTTTAAATTCAAAATTGTGCTTTTCCAAAAAAAAAATATATGAAATGTTAAATTAACTGAATTTATTTTGGGAATATTCATTTATATATATGATTCTAATTGTCCTTTTTCCCTTATAAACTATATGTGAAATTTATTATTACATACCTTATGATATTCTCATACAGTATGAAAAATATCATAAAGCATTTTATTACAAAAGCAACTCAATAATTGAGGAGGAAAGCATATCCATATAGTACTATTTCGCTAACGCTTACTTAGCTCATCAGTGGATTTTCCTAATTTCTGAATACAAACCCAAGATCTATATGTTTAAAATTCAATTAATCAAACGAGAATTGATTGAATATTCAACATACAAACCAAAAAATCTATAAACAAAAACATAACAATCCATGAGTTTACTTTTATAACACACACACATTTCTATTTTTAGTTTTTTATTCTCATCTACACTAGGCTTGCCATCGGCCAGCATAACTAATGTATTTTGAATCAAATGAAAAAATTAAAAAAATGAAACAAAACAAAAGAAACAAAAGAATATCAAAATTTAATACCGTGCACATGTAGTATTTTATATTAACTGAATTTATTTTGGGAATCTTCATTTATATATATGATTCTAATTGTGCTTTTTCCCTTATAAACTATATGTGAAATTTATTATTACATACCTTATGATATTCTCATACAGTATAAAAATATCATAAAGCATTTTATTACAAAAGCAACTCAATAATTGAGGTGGAAAGCATATCCATATAGTACTATTTCGCTAACGCTTACTTAGCTCATCAGTGGATTTTCCTAATTTCTGAATACAAACCCAAGATCTATATGTTTAAAATTCAATTAATCAAACGAGAATTGTTTGAATATTAAACATACAAACCAAAAAATCTATAAACAAAAACATAACAATCCATGAGTTTATTTTTATAACACACACACATTTCTATTTTTAGTTTTTTATTCTCATCTACACTAGGCTTGCCATCGGCCAGCATAAGTAATGTATTTTGAATCAAATGAAAAAATTAAAAAAATGAAACAAAACAAAAGAAACAAAAGAATATCAAAATTTAATACCGTGCACATGTAGTATTTTATATTAACTGAATTTATTTTGTGAATATTCATTTATATATATGATTCTAATTGTGATTTTTCCCTTATAAACTATATGTGAAATTTATTATTACATACCTTATGATATTCTCATACAGTATGAACAATATCATAAAGCATTTTATTACAAAAGCAACTCAATAATTGAGGAGGAAAGCATATCCATATAGTACTATTTCGCTAACGCTTACTTAGCTCATCAGTGGATTTTCCTAATTTCTGAATACAAAAAAAAAAAAAAAATAATTTCTGAAAACAAAAAAAAAAAAAAAAATATTCAAACAATTCTCGTTTGATTAATTGAATTTTAAACATATAGATCTTGGGTTTGTATTCAGAAATTAGGAAAATCCACTGATGAGCGAAGTAAGCGTTAGCGAAATAGTACTATATGGATATGCTTTCCTTCTCAATTATTGAGTTGCTTTTGTAATAAAATGCTTTATGATATTTTTCATACTGTATGAGAATATCATAAGGTATGTAATAATAAATTTCACATATAGTTTATAAGGGAAAAATCACAATTAGAATCATATATATAAATGAATATTCACAAAATAAATTCAGTTAATATAAAATACTACATGTGCACGGTATTAAATTTTGATATTCTTTTGTTTCTTTTGTTTTGTTTCATTTTTTTAATTTTTTCATTTGATTCAAAATACATTAGTTATGCTGGCCGATGGCAAGCCTAGTGTAGATGAGAATAAAAAACTGTATGTAATAATAAATTTCACATATAGTTTATAAGGGAAAAAACACAATTAGAATCATATAAATATATGAAATGTATTATTACATTCTCATCATGATGAGCTAACTAAGCATTAGCAGTGTGCTTTTCTCCTCAATCATTGGCTTTGCTTTTATAAAAAATCCTTTATGAGAATATGTAATAAAACATTTCATATAATTTTGTCGGCGAAAAGCACAATTTTGAAATTAGAATAATATATTTTTCTTAGATTTGGATGGATATCTTCTTAACAGTTTATTAGTGCATCTACAACATTATCGTTTTCATCAAACTTTATCATCAGCTTTCTGTGGTGTTAAAAGTTTTGTATCTGTACATGAGGCTGTTACATTTTAAGGTAGCACTTTAATACATTTAGTCCATCTGTTAGGAAGCGTGTTTTGAGATCTTCTAAAATAAATTCAATTAAAGGAATGTAACCTACAATATTATTATTTCATTGAAATCTTAACTTTTCAAAGGGAATTTCGATTCCTACGCAAATAACTTTTACTTTTTCAATTTATTTCGTGTCTCCTCAAGGCATATTATTAAAGCTTTTAGAAGACTGTATTCTTTTTGGAGATCTATATCCTGCTTTTATAGAAAGAAACTATGCGGCTGTGTTACAGTCAGTATATCACATAAAAAGAATATTCCGTAAATACGTTTATTAAAAAGTGGATAGTGGGTTTCACTAGACTCATATGGGCTCCACGTGGTCTTGCACAATGGAGAGTTCCATTTTCTGTTAACAACAGAAAACAACCATCTCCTGCAACTCCTAAGTAAGAAAGAATATATTATCAAATGGTTATCCAATATTTCTGAGTTTCTATTTTCGGAAGATACCAAAGGAACATCATCTCGATGCCAACGGAGGAATATATTATGCCTTGCAAAAATTATGATTTTTATAACTGAGAGTAAACATTCTCGGTTTTGAATTTTTGCAATTTTTTTACATTTTTGAAGTTCAGTGCATGTATGGAGTGCTTTTTTTAGCTGCTTGAGAACTACCGATATCGATAACTATAGTTTGAGAGCTGAGAATGAGAAACTGTGTTAAAATTTCTGTCCAGTAATGTTTGGCAAGTCGTTATAAATCATTTAACGCCAGAACAACACTTCCACATTGTCAAAATTTTACATAGAAAAAAAACTCTTCTTAAGTTCCTCACACTTACTGCTGGCTCACACGATATCGGTCGGTTGCTTTAAATTTAAAATATTGCTTCTTTTTCCTGGACCGGCACTCAGGGGATGACCCCTATACATACGCTGCATTGTGCCGGTTTTGGGAGAAAGGATAGAGGGAGTAGTGTTTATTGACATTTGATTTAAATCTTCCCACGTCAAAAGTGACAGGAAAGACCTTTGCGGGTAGGTCATTCCACATACGTGCTGTTCGGCCAAAAAATTAATTTTCTCTGTAATGCGTAGTGCGGTTCGCTGTGAAGTTGACCACAAATGGATGCGCTCTTAGTGATCAACGCGTCGTGCGCGTGAATATCCGGGTTTCGGGAACGAGTTCCCTGATTTCATCAGAACATATCCCATTATAATAGCGATAGAACAATGAAACGCACCCCACGTTGCGACAATGCTCAAGAGAGTCAATAGAAGTGGTAACCCTACTGTCGCCTATGAGTTACTTCGCTCTTTCCTGCACACGGTCGAGTTACTTCAAAATAGTCTTTGAAGCACCGGCCCATACAAGAGATTTGTATTCCGTTTTCGGTCGGATGTAAGCGGTATAAATAGTGAGGAGATCAGATGGGGTGAAGTATGTCTTACAGCATCTTAAAAACCCGAAGCACTTGAATGCTTGCTTTAAGACCTGAAAAATGTGCTCAGTCCTTCGAACATCGCACTGAATTTTGATGCCAAGAACATCAAGAGCTTCTGATTCCTGGATGTTTATACCGCCCATAATTACAGATGAGGTAGCGCAGTCGGGCATGCGTCGATCTGTAAGCATGCAGCATTGGGTCTTCTGAGCATTGAAAGCAACCCTGTTCGCATGACCCCATTCCGATATTCTCGTGAGGTCATCATTTAGCGAATTATTTAGATTCTGCCTCGTCGCCACGATCATATTCGACGGAGGCCTACAATTAAATAAATATGAATAGCAGATGCTGCTGTCATCTGCGAAAGAGTGGATAGGGTTGGAAGTATGATATAGGAGTTCATTAAAAAAAATAAGAAATAGGGTAGGAGAAAGAATGGAGCCTTGTGGCACCCCTGAATTAATCTTGAACTCGTTAGATGAGATCCCGTCTATAACAACTCCTATAGCGCGATCCCTGAGAAAGCTCGATATAAATTGAGAGAAGATATCACCGACACCAAAAGCAATTAGTTTGGACAAGAGTGCTCCATGCCACACTCTGTCAAATGCTTTGGAAATATCTAGAGCCACTACCTTACTTCGCCGAAATTGTAAATGCATCGACACCATTTTTCCGAAAGGAAGGCCAATAAGTCTCCCGTGGAACGTCCTCCACGGAAGCCATATTGCCGGTCGTTAAGTAAGCTATTGGCATCCAGATACTTAAAAAGAGGGTGGCGATGACACGATGGATGGAAGTCTACACGTTGACTACAAATCCAAAAACAGACCTGGGTTCAACCCCAGTTTCAGACTAAAATTTTAAAATAAAAATAAACACCGCGCATTTTTCTGATGTGCATTAGTGTGTATTTGTGTATCAGTTGTTGTCGAAAGGTTTCAGTGACGAAGGCATAGTCACTGGTCACTGAACAATACCGGCTTCAGCTTCGCGTCAGAACGCTCTACTTCGTCGATATTATGTAGTACCGGCGAAGTAAAATAATAATAAAAATAGATACTGAACCGAACCTTCAGCACTGCTACGAGTATAAACAAATAACGTGCAAAAGCAGAGCTGCAAAATAATTAGTTAAACTTCACCTCCTATTATTTCTCCTACTATCCCTTTCCTATCGTTCCAGCACAATGCTTCGCATGTGTAGGCGTGATCTCCTGAGTGCTGGTCCCAGATAAAAAAAATGCCAAGGAAACCTGGGTTTCACTTAAGGCGAAAACATCCGGCCGATGGAGACAAACGTGAGCATAGACAGAGAAGAAGTCTCCCCTTAGACCACGTATGTTGCAGAAGTCAATTCTGAATCGGCCTGTCATGATTAACGCGAGAAAAGTCAAATAAAATGTCTATCTTCTGTATTGCAGTCGCCACTGAGCTAATCGCTGCTTGAACGACTGCCGGTGATCAGTGTTACTCCTTCATCTCCAAACAGTCTAGCAGCAACCAACACAATGGCATCAACAATACAAAAGATTTAGTCGGGTATGGTAAGGAGATTTAGCACAATGACACGAAAACAGGCCATAAAAACCCTAATCCAGTCACCGTGACCCTAAGTGACAACAGTGGTTGGTAGTGTCAACATTGTCCAATATCAGTCGGCCGTCACTGGTATAGCGGTTTTCCCTTCTTTTTTTTTCTTTTTTTCTCTTAGTTATTTCACTGTTCAATTGTTATTGTTTTTTTGTATATTATTTAAGTTTATTGATATTTGTTATTTGTTGGTGTACATAAGTAAATTATTTAAATTTTTTTTTTAAGTTTATTTTGCTTCTCTTTTTGTTACACTCCAATTATATTTATTCCACGACCGAACAGCGGACTAAAGGAAAACGCATGTCTACCAGACGAACGAATAAACACTACTCTCTGAATGTATTTAAGGGACCAAACGAAATCGTGTTTCTTGCATTATTAAAATTTTTCAGAACAACTCAAATATATTGTATGTAAATAATAGGAAAATTTACCAGCTGCAAAAAGTTCAACTATATTAAGATAAATATCGAAATCCTTCACTGTGTTATCGAAAAAAATGAGTGACTGGCAAAAAAAATTTTATATTTTAAATTTAAATTGATGTTTCTAATTCAAAATATAAATACTTATGTTGCACACTTTGCGCTTTATGCACGAGTTCTGCGATTTTGGGCTTTGTATTTAATTTTTTTTGCTGTGATTTTTTTTTTTGAGGAAGAATGCAACAAAAGATCCAAAATAATAAACGAAACAGCTCTCTCTTGGGTTAAAAATTAATTCTTCTACATTGCACACGAAGTGCTTCAACTCAGCTTCGTCCCTCTCTCTTCTCAACACAAACCTCTTTTTTTTTTTTGGCGTATGAGGTAGAGTTGAAAATGCCTTCGCACTTACAGAGACCGTCGTCTTCTGCGTCGAGTGGTGTTGCCACTAAAAAATTTCCTCCTCCTCCTCTGGGTAGATTCCTCCCCGGGACCGCTTTCCGCATTACTTCGGGAAGGCCCAGAGTCACGTCCCAATCAGGACCACTCCCACTCACCCACGTCTGGGTCCGCCAAGTCCGCAGCCGGCGCCATGGCCCCTGCCCGTATCGCCTGGTCCCCGTCAGGGGGGCCCCGCTATGCAGCAGGGCATCGAGGTCCCTCTTCTTCCTCCGCAGAACGTATCCCACGTACTGTGCCACAGCGTCCCAATTGTCCTCACAATCGAGCATCCTCCCTATCACGGTGGCAGGAGCGAACCCGCCAACCCGCTGCGCCATTGCACCTCTCTCAGTATGCCACCTGGTGCAGTCGAAGAAAGTGTGTTCTGCATCATCATCCGTAATACCATAGTAAATGCAGTCGGGACCATCTAACCTCTTCTACCTACAAAGTTGGTACGCTTCTTAATTGCTTGAGTTTTACTTCCCTTAATAAAATGGTTTGTAAGCACGATGACATTTGCAGTTTTAAAATTTAAAACGAACAATTTCTATGGAACTGTAAATGTTCATTTACGAAAACAATTTATTATTAAATGCTCATTAGATTAAAAGTGTTTAATATGTATCAATTGTATACTTCATAAATGAAAAGATAATCTTCATAATTTTTTTAATCAGTAGAACTTGGGCAACATTCTAACCACTTCCACTGTGACCAAATTATACATTCATTTATGGCTCCATCAAAACCTAACTGGTCTCCACATGGTACGAGTGTTGCATTTGCACCGACTGAATGGCACCACCAGTAACAAGTGGGATCAAAGCAATTGCGCATTTTAACATTCAAATTGTCCTTGGTACAGATCGGTTCATTAGCTCCATTAGGGTTACAGGCAATGGCAAATGTTAGTAGGGGCAAGAAAATAACTGTTTGGAAAAAATTATTTTAATTATATCATGAGTAGTAGTGACACGTAAAGTAGTTTAAAAATTCACCCAATTTCATTTTGTGTTTATTTAGTGATATCCAGGAATTGACTGCTAATTGATATTTTTGTTTAGTATTTATATCAAATTTTTCAAAATAAAATTGACCAATTTTTCCCAAACTTATTTCGCAAACAATATTGTTTTTTTATCAGTTTGATAACAAACATTTTTTAATTAATAAATTTTGATTATAAATTACTGGGGGTTCCTTAAACAATATTTCGAAGCAAGAATAATAGTAATACTTATGTATGCACACATACATACATACATACATATATATATCTACGTATATATGTATATACATACCCTGCCGGCAGCTCAGTTAACTTGTAATAAATTTTAAGTTGAGTTTTTTGCAACTGATGGTGGTTGACACCTGGAATATTTTTAATGGAGATAACTGACTATTTTACCATTGCGATGTCCTAGGAAGTACTTAATGTAAGTTAGTTACCCAAAAGTTAGTCTATAATTAACATACGAATTAATACCTCACAGCTAACTGAGTTTATAAGCAGACCTTTATAAGCTTTAAGTCCATTGAACGTTATCATTTATTAATTCTGTTAAAACTTAATATACGAAGTCTGTTCAAAAGAGGGTGGCGATGGTCGAAGTAGTCTGCACGTTGACTAGCAACGCTTCACCTCCTATCATTTCTCCTACTATCCCTTTCCTATCGTTCCAGCACAATGCTTCGCATGTGTAGGAGTCATCTCCTGAGTGCTGGTCCCAGATAAAAAATAAATATAAAAAAAATTGCAAGGCCCCTGTGTAGATGGAAAAGAGATAGGAGGTGATACCCAGGTATATGAACATCATGTGAGTCAGCATCTTCAGACACCTGGGTTTCACTTAAGGCGAAAACATCCGGCCGATGGAGAGAAACGTGAGCATAGACAGAGAAGAAGTCTCCCCTTAGACCACGTATGTTGCAGAAGTCAATTCTGAATCGGCCTGTCATGATTAACGCGAGAAAAGTCAAATAAAATATCTATCTTCTGTATTGCAGTCGCCACTGAGCTAATCGCTGCTTGAACGACTGCCGGTGATCAGTGGTACTCCTTCATCTCCAAACAGTCTAGCAGCAACCAACACAATGGCATCAACAATACAAAAGATTTAGTCGGGTATGGTAAGGAGATTTAGCACAATGACACGAAAACAGGCCATAAAAACCCTAATCCAGTCACCGTGACCCTAAGTGACAACAGTGGTTGGTAGTGTCAACATTGTCCAATATTAGTCGGCCGTCACTGGTATAGCGGTTTTCCCTTCTTTTTTTTTTCTTTTTTTCTCTTAGTTATTTCACTGTTCAATTGTTATTGTTTTTTTGTATTTTATTTAAGTTTATTGATATTTGTTATTTGTTGGTGTACATAAGCAAATTATTTAAATTTTTTTTTTAAGTTTATTTTGCTTCTCTTTTTGTTACACTCCAATTATATTTATTCCACGACCGAACAGCGGACTAAAGGAAAACGCATGTCTACCAGACGAACGAATAAACACTACTCTCTGAATGTATTTAAGGGACCAAACGAAATCGTGTTTCTTGCATTATTAAAATTTTTCAGAACAACTCAAATATATTGTATGTAAATAATAGGAAAATTTACCAGCTGCAAAAAGTTCAACTATATTAAGATAAATATCGAAATCCTTCACTGTGTTATCGAAAAAAATGAGTGACTGGCAAAAAAAATTTTATATTTTAAATTTAAATTGATGTTTCCAATTCAAAATATAAATACTTATGTTGCCCACTTTGCGCTTTATGCACGAGTTCTGCGATTTTGGGCTTTGTATTTAATTTTTTTTGCTGTGATTTTTTTTTTTTGAGGAAGAATGCAACAAAAGATCCAAAATAATAAACAAAACAGCTCTCTCGTGGGTTAAAAATTAATTCTTCTACATTGCACACGAAGTGCTTCAACTCAGCTTCGTCCCTCTCTCTTCTCAACACTAACCTCAATTTTTTTTTTTTTTTTTGGCGTATGAGGTAGGCTTGAAAAAGCCTTCGCACTTACAGAGACCGTCGTCTTCTGCGTCGAGTGGTGTTGCCACTAAAAAATTTCCTCCTCCTCCTCTGGGTAGGTTCCTCCCCGGGACCGCTTTCCGCATTGCTTCGGAAGGCCCAGAGTCACGTCCCAATCAGGACCACTCCCACTCACCCACGTCTGGGTCCGCCAAGTCCGCAGCCGGCGCCATGGCCCCTGCCCGTATCGCCTGGTCCCCGTCAGAGGGGGCCCCGCTATGCAGCAGCGCATCGAGGTCTCTCTTCTTCCTCCGCAGAACGTATCCCACGTACTGTGCCACAGCGTCCCAATTGTCCTCACAATCGAGCATCCTCCCTATCACGGTGGCAGGAGCGAACCCGCCAACCCGCTGCGCCATTGCACCTCTCTCAGTATGCCACCTGGTGCAGTCGAAGAAAGTGTGTTCTGCATCATCATCCGTAATACCACAGTAAATGCAGTCGGGACCATCTAACATCTTCTACCTACAAAGTTGGTACGCATCTTAATTGCTTGAGTTTTACTTCCCTTAATAAAATGGTTTGTAAGCACGATGACATTTGCAGTTTTAAAATTTAAAACGAACAATTTCTATGGAACTGTAAATGTTCATTTACGAAAACAATTTATTATTAAATGCTCATTAGATTAAAAGTGTTTAATATGTATCAATTGTATACTTCATAAATGAAAAGATAATCTTCATAATTTTTTTAATCAGTAGAACTTGGGCAACATTCTAACCACTTCCACTGTGACCAAATTATACATTCATTTATGGCTCCATCAAAACCTAACTGGTCTCCACATGGTACGAGTGTTGCATTTGCACCGACTGAATGGCACCACCAGTAACAAGTGGGATCAAAGCAATTGCGCATTTTAACATTCAAATTGTCCTTGGTACAGATCGGTTCATTAGCTCCATTAGGGTTACAGGCAATGGCAAATGTTAGTAGGGCCAAGAAAATAACTATTTGGAAAAAATTATTTTAATTATATCATGAGTAGTAGTGACACGTAAAGTAGTTTAAAAATTCACCCAATTTCATTTTGTGTTTATTTAGTGATATCCAGGAATTGACTGCTAATTGATATTTTTGTTTAGTATTTATATCAAATTTTTCAAAATAAAATTGACCAATTTTTCCCAAACTTATTTCGCAAACAATATTGTTTTTTTATCAGTTTGATAACAAACATTTTTTAATTAATAAATTTTGATTATAAATTACTGGGGGTTCCTTAAACAATATTTCGAAGCAAGAATAATAGTAATACTTATGTATGCACACATACATACATACATACATATATATATCTACGTATATATGTATATACATACCCTGCCGGCAGCTCAGTTAACTTGTAATAAATTTTAAGTTGAGTTTTTTGCAACTGATGGTGGTTGACACCTGGAATATTTTTAATGGAGATAACTGACTATTTTACCATTGCGATGTCCTAGGAAGTACTTAATGTAAGTTAGTTACCCAAAAGTTAGTCTATAATTAACATACGAATTAATACTTCACAGCTAACTAAGTTTATAAGCAGACCTTTATAAGCTTTAAGTCCATTGAACGTTATCATTTATTAATTCTGTTAAAACTTAATATACGAAGTCTGTTCAAAAGAGGGTGGCGATGGTCGAAGTAGTCTGCACGTTGACTAGCGACGCTTCACCTCCTATCATTTCTCCTACTATCCCTTTCCTATAGTTCCAGCACAATGTATCGCATGTGTAGGAGTCATCTCCTGAGTGCTGGTCCAAGATAAAAAAAAAGGTGAATTTTGAATTTTTGAAAAAAGTATTTATTTATTCATCAATATACTTTTTGTTCCCTTCAAAGTAATCCCCCTCAGATATAATGCACTTATGACAGCTCCTTCCATTCCTCGAAGCACTTCTGAAATGCGCTTTTCTTCGATTCTGATTTATCTCGTCAATTGTGGCAAAACGCTTTCCTTTCATTAGTCTCTTTAGTTTTGGGAATAGGAAAAAGCTGCGGTGAGCCAAATCTGGTTAATAAGGTAGTTGAGGCATGATTAGTGTGAGCTGATGCATTATCGTGATGCAGAATCCATGATTTTTTCCACAATTCCGATCATTTGAGCAGTATTGCTTCACGAGAACATTGCATAAATTTCTTGTAGTATTCCTTATTAACCGTACGAACTGTTGGCAAGAACTCATGATGCGCCACGCCATTGTAATCGAAAAAAATGCACTTGTTCTTTAGAACAAACCTCGTATATACGAGTATTTATATACATATTATAAGCTATCAAAAAATCAATTTTAACACAGAAAAGTATCAAATAAACTTATTTCCCTGTGCTAACCTAATCTGATAATTCGAGTATTTCATTTGAACAGTGAAATGATTCCAGCTCGTTTTGTGTATAAAATTGCAAGAATGGAATGGTCTAATTGGTCTCGCAGTTTCTGAAATTACCAACGTGAGAACCGAACATTTGACGAATGCATCCTGTTGCTTCATTGCTGGAGGATAAAATCTCTACGGAACCATCTAAACGTACTAGCGGATCTTGGTCTGTTATCGTTGATAATAAAATATTTTCTGAAATGGAAAAGTACGACGAACGGTCGGAGGACCTGTGGAGCGTCTTTATGCAACTGACAAATCTAAGATATTTATATTATATTTTATGGCGTATTTTTAATTACCACGTTCCCAATTTTTTTGGTATTTTAAAAATTTTTTTTTGTCTATTTTGTTTACGATATTATTATATTATACCAGCTGAACCCGTCATTCGTGGCGTAGCTTTTATAAGAGTTTTGTTTAAAAACAATTTATATGCCTCATATGTTCTTTATTAAAATCAGTTGGTTCGTTTCGAAGACGCGGAAGTTGCCCCCTACCACGCGTCGTGGTCTTGTCTTTGAAAAAATATATAGTACATGTGTCCATCTAAAAGCAGAGCAATCTATGTTCTACCTTCCCTCCCTACCTTCCGATTGTCTACTCTTATACCCAATTTCAGCTCTCTGGATATATGAGGAGTGCGCACCCGTACATCAAAATGGAGTGCCACATGCAAAACATCAGTTTTCTTATTTTTCCCATTATGTAGTCATTCGTATCGTTTACTATCAAGTCATGCAGACCAAATTGAGAAACTTTAGCTTTAACCGTTCTCAAGATATACAAAAACCATTATTTTCTTTGTATGGGAGGTACTACGTCCACTTGTCCAATTACTCCCACTTTTTCACTGATGATTTGTTTTAAATACAAAGACCTTTGGACCATATTCAGAAACTATCACTTCAACCGGTCTCAGGATATACAGAAATAAATATTTACTTTGTATGAGCGTGGCAACACCTACTTGGAATTTTTTATTTTTATATAGCTTATAGTTCCTTCCAGATATACAACAAATTCTGGGAATTGCCAATGGTTGGCGGAAGTCCAACAACCCTTTCCTGGAATCTGCTTCCGTTGACTCAGCCTTTGGTGCGTGTGGGGACGCATCCTTTACGGGGATCTCCACTGTAGCGCCCTTAAGTGCCCTTATCGGCCTTATATATCTTAGGGGTAGAATGACGATTGCCTCCCTTAACGCATTAGAGATAATGATTCAGCATCATGATGAGATCTAAGATCTCAGCAGAATCCGTGATGTCTACAGGCAACATGACCCGTAACCATGGAAAGTCTGTTGGGGATTTGATGTTTTAGGACCACGCAAAGATGGGCTCTAGTCCATATTTCTCCGACGATCTTGCGATCCTGCAAATATCAGATTAGCACTCATCTTCACAAGCCAAAAGCTTGACATGACCCTGACACCACCCTGTAACCTGGACACGATGAAAGGGACCAAGCCTAGTCAGGAAACCCTTCTTGAAAGATCGGAGCAATGCCTTCAGTTTCCTGGGATGATGATCACCTCGGCATGGCTCCGATCTACCATGGCATAGTCCAAGGCATCCTTGGGAACATAACCGAGTGACCTCTCCCTTCCGGTATGAGACTGAACCCTGGGCATTTTGTGAGGTTGCCCCGTACCCACCTGGCTCTTGTCTGATCTCTGCCTTTTAGGCGCATACTAGGACTTATCACCGCCATTTCTTGGCGCCTTGCGCTGTTGGGGCAATTTTCCGCCCCCGTTTTAATTTTTCCCTATGAACTTCAAGAAGTTGGTCGGATTGAATCGAATGTCTGCACAGGACTCGGAATGCAGCTCTCCGACTTCTGTATCGCCTCGTTTGTTGCATTTCTTTTCACATACTTTTACATAAATGAAATATTCACGATGATGGTGCTAATTTTATTCAACGTTGGTTTTTGTTGAATGATTTCTGTAAATTATTGTCAAAATAAATAAATAATATTGTATCTGTGGTTAAATTTGAACAAAAATTTTTATGTCCATATGATGAAATCAAGAAAAAAAAAGTAATTTTTGTCATTCTCTGATGTATATGTATGTTATTAAAAGTCAATTAATTGCGCCATAATTTGCAATCTTTTACCCGTCAACTTTTAATGGAATCGGTTTTTACTAACCATCCGATACCCACAGATGCGCCGTGATGGGCTTAGCACCGAATATAATTTTATTTTTATTTGTATGTATATCTTGGAGAGGCATATATTTTCGCTTACGCCAGTAAATTTGTTTAAATATATATAGAAAGTTATATGCCTTCTGAATTATTATTATGAATTTTTTTAATTCAAATATTTGGTAATTACTCCAAAAAAATATTTTTTTTTAATTTTTTCATCAGTAACTTCAAAACTAATGGCTAAATCAAAAAAAGGTAATAACAAAACTTAAAGCTGGCGTAATTTAAAATAGTTTGACGTATTACATAGTATTATTGAATAAGTCTTTTTAAAGTAACGATAAAGTAACATATATCTATATGGAGCAGCCTCTTCAAGAAACCGAAATTTTAGAAAAAAAATTTTTTTTACAAAAACCTTAATATAGAATTTAAAATAATTAAGATGTTTGTAGTTAGGTGACCACAGCGGATTAAAAAAAAATAGTGGTTATCAAAGAAAAAAAATTGTTTCTCATTCGTTGTATAGTATCATTTTTTCACTCACAATGCTGTATATTTTTTAAACTGTTTTCTATGTTTAAACAGTTTCCACACTTGTAATAAATTGCTTGATTAGGCTTATTGTTATTCAAAAAGACGTTATCAGAACTTAATAGGAAAACGTTTTGCAAAATGTCCACATTGCTACGTAGTCTTGCTTTAAATTCGTATATAAGGTGTTTCCTAAAGTAAACGCACTTTTTTTATAATTTTATTCGTTTCATCTAAAATGAAAAGATGTATTCATATCAAAACTTGTTAAAATCACTAACAAAAGCTTGAAAAAGCACAAAGATAAAGCGGTTTCTTATTTTAGCAATAAAAGTAAAATTTTATATACGAGTAATCTATATATTCTCGTAAGCACACTATTATTTGCTTTTCCTCGTCCCGTGACAGGACTTGGTTAAAATCTTCCATAAGGTTTAATTGGTTCTAAAATGAAGTAATATGCTGTAATTAGTACTCAAATATTTATTAGTGTCACATCTCTAAGTAATTAATGTAAATAAAGCAATTATAAGGAAAGTTTTTCAATCGATGATGAAAAAGAAAACTGCTCATCTTTAATTTAAATCGCGTTGAAAACTATTATTTTTAGTTTTTCTTACAGTTTTAATTCAGCTTTTCCTTTTGTTAAATATTTTTACGGAAAATTGTAAACTTTTCTTTTGGTAATTTTTGAGCCACATGTTTTCTTTCCCAGCGGATTATACTGGCAACATTTTTTTCAGGAAAGGGATAGTAGGAGAAACGACAGGATGTGAAGCTTAATTAATTATTTTGCAGCTCTGCTTTTGCACGTTCTTTGTTTATACTCGTAGCAGTGCTGAAGCTTCGATTTAGTAGCCATTTTTTTATTATTATTTTACTTCGTCGGTGCTACACACCGACCATCCATCGTGCCATCGCCTGAAAAATGTTGATTTAAAATGTGTAGATTTCTTACAAGCACTTGTAGCCTGAAGAATTAATTTGTTTTGTTTGGGTCCTCTCAAGCACTTGTAACTTGGAGGAGGCGGAGCTTAAAATAAAATGAGGGTGGCGATGGCACGATGGATGGTAGTTTGCACGTTGACTACGAATCCAAAAACAGACCTGGGTTCAACCCCAGTTTCAGACAAAAAAATTTTTAAATAAAAATAAACATCTCGCATTTTTCTGATGTGCATTAGTGTGTTTTTGTGTGTCAGTTGTTGTCGGAAGGTTTCAGTGGCGAAGGCATAGTCACTGGTCACTGAACAATACCGGCTTCAGCTGATAGCAATCCACAATCACTTCAGAACGCCCTCCTTCGTCGGTATTGTGTAGCACCGGCGAAGTAAAATAATAATAAAAATAGCTATTAAACCGAAGCTTCAGCACTGCTACGAGTATAAAAACAAAAAGAACGTGCGAAAGCAGAGCTGCAAAATACTTAATTAAGCTTCACCTCCTGTCGTTTCTTCTACTATCCCTTTCCTATAGTTCCCAGCACAATGCTTCGCATGTGTAGGAGTCGTCTCCTGAGTGGTGGTCCTAGATAAAAGAAAAACAATTGATAAGATTTCTTATTACAAAACAACTCTGTTCTTTAACTTTATTAAACCTTCTTTTATACAAATAAAAATTCTTAATAATTAAACTAAAATAATTAAAATACTTAATCAACATTAAATAAAATTGCGCAATAACTGAGCTATATTCATACAAAATTACAAGCAGAAACATTCGGTTATTGACTTATTGATATTCGCCAAAATTTTACGTACTGCAGATTGTTGAGCAATAAACAAAATGTTGGGATTCAATAACAAACTGTATCAAAATGCTTATGTGTTTAGTAAACTATAAGTACTAACATAGTGCATAACCCTGCAAATAATATTGGACTACGTGGTTCATTTTAGCTGAAATGGACTGGGTACAATATGGTCCTATGTAATGCAGTCGTGTACCATGTTATTGAAAACAAAAGCTTATTCTTGTACGACAAATGTTAGTGCGTTTCTTCGCATTTGCAATTACTCCGTCGCATGAAAATTACTCTCGGAGGTACTGCATGGAGTGGTTACAGGTTGGGTTAGTCGGATGGGTTATATGGTCCACCCCTAGGACATCGTACCTTACGATGTTACGACCATGTTTTCTCCAAACATTTGGATTAGTCTTGGACTAGTCCTAATCTTCTGTGGACTACACATGTGTGGACTATTTAAATTTTTTGCAGGGACATACATACAGACAGACAGACAAAAAAAACGATTATTCATTTCTGCAGATTTTTCCTTTCCAAAATTTATATTAAAATACTAAATGAAATTGATAGTTAACAAATACAAATGCCAATACAGATTTATAAAGATATTTGATTCACGGAACTATAAAAACCTGAGTATTAAAATTTTAACTTTCTTGTAACTGAGCACATTGGTTTTTATTTGTTCATCTTTTAGGATAATTATAAAAAAATATATATATACATATATCTGCATATACTATATTTATGAAAATGTGATTCCCGCAATTAACGAACCCAGAATTTTAACGTTTTGACTTTTTTTTAGCTTAAGCGCATTGATTTCAAACTTTGCTCATATTTTAAAATAGTTAATTAAAAAAAATTTTGTTCACATAAGCGATTGTAATTCATACATTGTCGTTTCCATTTTGTGGTTTTTTGCGTTCCCGTCCATTTGTATATTTTTGCCTCTTATTTTATATTTCTTGCAATTTCTCTTTTTACAGTTTTACATAATGTATTTAACATAACTTTGCTTTATAATTAACACACAACTGCAGAGTTGTGCAAGAATTTAGTTCCATCTTCCTACCACTTTCACCACCTGTCTATTCTCTACCCTATCCCTCTCTCTAGTTCCAGTGCAATGCATTGCTGGAATAGCCCCTAAGCACTGGTCCAAGATAAAAAAAATAAAATAAAAAAAAATGCGTAAACAATCGCTTTCTTGAATTGTAGAATGAAACGTATTGCAATTGCAAATTCCATGCAATAGCATAAAAAAGATAAATTATCCATAAGAAATGTGAGGGGATTGGTTCTACCGACATATAAATATCAAGAAAAATAAGATAAATATGTAATTCAAATTCACGTGCCTTCCAGCAGATATTTCGTTTTAACAGAAAACAATAGAAAAAGAAGACTCAAAAATCAGAAAACTTCATGCACATGTTAACAAAAACAAAAGGAAAAATAGTTTATATATTAACTGAATTTATTTTGGGAATATATATTTATATATATGATTTTAATTGTGCTTTTTCCCTTATAAACTATATGTGAAATTTATTATTACATACATACCTTATGATATTCTCATACAGTATGATAAATATCACAAAGCATTTTATTGCAAAAGCAACTCAATAATTGAGGAGGAAAGTATATCCATATATATATATTTATATATATATATATATAGATGAGAATAAAAAACTAAAAATAGAAATATGTGTGTGTTATAAAAGTAAACTCATGGATTGTTATGTTTTGGTTTATAGATTTTTTGGTTTGTATGTTTGATATTCAATTAAATTCTCGATTGATTAATTGAATTTTAAACATATAGATCCTGGGTTTGTATTCAAAAATTAGGAAAAATCCACTGATGAGCTAAGTAAGCATTAGCGAAATAGTACTATATGAATATGCTTTCCTCCTCAATTATTGAGTTGCTTTTGTAATAAAATGCTTTATGATATTTTTCATACTGTATGAGAATATCATAAGGTATGTAATAATAAATTTCACATATAGTTTATAAGGGAAAAAGCACAATTAAAATCATATATAAAAAATTGTTTATTTAGAAAAAAAAATTTATTTTCCTGTAATAAATGAATGCATTAACTTATACTTAAGTTAAATCCGCGTAAAAACAGAATTAAGTGTATTTATATTTTTAAACGAACTGTTACGTTTTGGTAACAGTATCCCTTTTGGAAACAAGTAGCTTTTAAGCAAGACGAGTTATGGGGAAAATTTTTTTTCGATTTTATTTCGATTGCAATAAAATTAAAAGTCTTACCACTTTTTGTTAATAATAGAAGCTGTTAAACAAATGCGTTTGTATAGAATTTTACCATTTTATGTCCCAAACTTAAGGAGAGAGAAAAATAATCACCTGACGTAATGATGCCACCTGGTTTAATTACATTATGTTACTAATTTTTCAAACTTAAGGTATCTTTGTTTTTTTATTTTTCGATAATTTGCTACTCTTTTGTGTAGCTTTAGTGTAGCATAATTGCTTTTTGTTAATAATTAAAACGTATTTTTTTAAAAATTCACAATAATAGTAAAAAGAAAAAAACTTTTAGTCAATGAAAAAATTTAAACATATTCTATAAGTTCAAAATAAAATATTCTTAAAAATGTATTCCAGATTTAAAATTGGTATAAAGATTTGATTTTCTATTGAAATTTGTTTTTGAACCAAATCCTTTAAAATTAATTCTGGTGTATATGAAACATATCTCACATATCTACGTTTATAATTATTCTCTGTATTCAAACTGATACATTTACAAAGTTTGGATAGTGATTTCATATGGAATAGTGAAAAGATAATGTTGTTTTCTTGAGAATTTACATCCCTATTGTGTGTCCTGTAATCTTAATGTCTAATTTAATTCTTAGTTGTGGCCATATATCACAATCCTCATTATCATTCCCACAACAAGGTATTCTATAAACTCAAGTCGACATATCTAATTTACGTACATACCTTATCATTTTTGTTACTAAACAACGTGTTCAATGTGTTATACGAGTATCTGTTATAAGCAATTGCATATTTTTCTGAATCACATATCTGAGATTTTCCTAAACGTTCAGATATTCCAGGCACATAAGTCAATGATTTGTAAGGCTTTGGACTATTTGTGTTGTTAATATTATTAAGAGTTCTAAATCTATATTGATTAAATCATCGAGTAATTAGCCAAACTAGAAAATCATTGTCTAGAACCATAATGTACGTAAATTTTACGCACAGTTTTTTTTCACATGTATATAACAGAAGTGTTCGGCATTCTAACGGCAATTGCTTCTTATGTTCTCACCAATTGTGCTGCTATGCTTACAACTATTAAAGAACAACATATTTAATGTTTTATTGGCCTTCATCACATCCGTACTTGGAGACTGTACTTACGTACTTGCGTATCGTTGGTAATAAGGGTTAAATTCTTGCACATCATTTTTTCGTAACGTTGGCACACAACAAAAGAGCAAGGCTGAAATACATACCTCCCGAGCTACTCGGTTTGCAGCACTGTGGATCGTCCCCCTTTGTTTATGATGAAAACAAGACGTTAGTCTCTGTTATTCCGATGAAAAATAAAAACGTGTTATTGCTGTCCACAAAGCACTTTAACGGACTACTTAGAGAAACAACTACATATTTGAAAATTATTTTAATTTTAATAAGAAATTAATTTAAATATATATATTTAATGTATTAAAATAAACAATTGAAATGAAATCCCACCGAAGGTTTGTCATTTTTTTAAATTTATCAAACGAAACGTATATCTACGTAAAATTTATGTACCGTTGGTGTTAACGTATTATAAAATATAGTTATGGTTCTAGGGTTAAGTATATTCATCAGTTTATTCGTATTCTCCACTTGAAATGTGTTGATAATAATCCTCCTGAAAATAAGAAAGCCTGAAATTACATTCATCATCCATGTAAATTTTATACTATTATTAAACTCGTTCAATATTTTCAACATATTATCTATTCCACCTTCAGAAATAATACAAAACAATCATCTACATATTTAGTAATTATAGTGTGTTTAATATTTAATTTCCTACTCCAATTATCAAGTAATACAATATCATAACAATACTCTTTGAGAAGCAGGAGATCTTATTGGAAGTCCCTTTTATTGCAAATATATTTTCCATCATATTGAAAATACATGTTACCTATCCTCTACATAAAATTTTAAAATAAGCAAAAAACCGTCATCCATCCTAGTATATGTCTCCACATCCATCTTCTCCTCTATAGTATTTATTGCTCGATCAACAGGTATACTAGAGAATAACGATACCACATAAACTTAAATTTTCTAAAGAACTATTTATTGTAAATAACTGCTCTTTGAGGAAGGTGTCAATAGTGATTTCTTTTACTCGCAATAATATTTAAGTAACAACTTTATGTAAAAGAACGCGTTGTAATTAAAAAAATCAATTTCGCTGAAATATTGCACGAAACTGTTCGCAATTAGCGTATTTTACCTTTATACTAAATATTTGTTCAACGTGCATACTCTTCCATTCCTCTATTGAAAAAATGTACAATAATTTAGTATTTACTTATGATAAAAAATAATCGTAGTTGCAAATTGATATAATTTCATTAATATTGCCGCTGACTTTTTCCTATAAATACTGAAAAATAAATTTAAATTACATTAAATTGTAACAACCCGCCGTGAGCTCCATACATACATACTAAGTATCAAAGTAGAAATGAAAATTTGTAAGTTTTCTTTTAACAAAATATTTTCGTAGTCTAAAAGAAATTTAGTTATTTCGTATCTATAGCAATTTGCTTGACCATTTTGGCATTCTCTCTGGCTTGCGTTTCAACCTGCGATCCCGATGGAAGTAACAAGCCCGTCTGTACCAGTAGCAACTTAAATCAGACGGTTCGTAATTTCTGGGATCCTACGCGCTACTGGTTGTGTACATCTTTAGATGCTGAACCTCAATCTATACATTGTCCTAATTCCCATGGCTTTGATTCCGCTAAAGGAATATGTGTTGCATTTGATGAATGGCAATGGACCGAACCGTGCCTTATAGACGAGACGAACTAAAATAATGTTTGATATTGAGAATAAAAAAGTGGGAAAATATATTGCAAATTATTTATGATTTCTGATTATTATTCTGCTTTCTTATCACTTCAAGACCTGTCTATTCTTTATACTATCCCATTCCAACTACAGGGTGGCCCAAAAGGAACGAAGGTGTTTGAATTCCTTATAACTTTTTTATTACAATTTCTTTTTTTGTTTTCAGTATTTTGTAAAGCAGACTTGGGGAATTTAAAATGGAACTGTACACAATTGAACAACGTGCCAAAATCGTAGAATTTTATTTCAGAAAAAATTCATGATTTAATTAATAATTTAATTATGAGCGACGAAGCCCATTTCCAATTCAACAGCGAAAATTACACCCACTTAAGTGTACCGTTTTGTGCGGTGTTACAGTGAGCCAACACATTGGCTAATTTACCGTCGCCAATAAGCAGCTCCGGAGGTCGAGTAGATTCAAGACAGACTTTGAAGCGTCTGCCCAAAAAAAAAAAAAACATTAAGAGTTTTATTCTAATTTTAGTCGAGTATTTTGATGTGATTGGTGATACAGATACTAAAGAGATTAGATTTAAAGATGATCGGAATATCAAGAACTTCTGAACTTTCCTAACATCCATACCATCTATAACTTCAAATGACGATACATAGAGAATGTCATTAAGAAAAGTTATAAATAGAGTAGGAGATAATATGGAATACTTGCAAAAGTGTATGAAATAATTAGACATGAGACATTTCAAAAGGACAAAGGAAAAGTCAACGACAGTCAATACCGACACAAGCCATACAGAAAGTTGCTTATTTGAGTGCTTTCCATAACTAATTACACTATGTTACAAAATCGAAAACTAATGGAACCACTTTTGGAAAACCCTAGTATAGGTTGTGAACATACCTGAGTAGATAATTTTTCCTTTTTTAGACATTCGATTACACCCCCAAAATAGAAACTTATCGATGAAATGTAGTTTTTTAAACAGCACTATTACTTATGAATTAACATTATATATTCTATTAAATAAATAAGAAAAAAATAAATAGTGCGATCTCTGCGAAAATTGGATATACATACATATAAAATTCTTGTCAGCTCATCACCGACATCGTAGTCCACAACTTTAAAATTTGTAAGTAATGAGACATTACAGAAATTTTAATTTTTCTTTTGTAGCTCAAATTTTAACATTTCAAATCAGTTTTGAAAGTTTCAAAAGTTTTTGTTAGTTTCGACTTTTTGAGAGTATTTAGGAAAGCAAAGTTTTCTAAGGTGCAAATTTGTTGTGTGTACAAGTGAGATCACTTGACAAGCAACAATTGAAGTAGAATACCAAATAAAAATAAATATCATTTTATTAAGGAATGATAGAAGAAAGATTACGCTTGCAGGCAAGCATAAAAACTGTCTTACCCATTTAGGTAGTCTGACGTTACACAACTTGTGTCTCCATTGGCTAATAATTTTTTGTCTCAAATCAGGTTTGTTTCTTTACTTTTTGGGTAAAATTCGGTAAAATGGGAGTAAACTATAATTTCTCTCAATAAGAGACAAAAATGTACAAAAGTACATGAACGCAAAAAAACACAGACTTTACCACAAAAGGAAACGCCCATGTATGTATATGACCATGTATGTATAATACAAGTTAACACTTATATGTAAATATGTATATGTACATTTGGCATGCACATGTGCGTAGATTCATAAACAAACTATAATTTCGTTCATAAGTACATGTTATTTAAAGAAAAAAACAAATAGTTTTTCTGCATGCCCCGCTAACCCCGACACAAGCAGATCGCCGAGAACCTCCCACCAGACAAGGCATCCATAGTATAACATTGGTCTACTACAAAGTAAAGAGAATGTCAGTGTTAAATCAAGAACCTCTTCGCACCCATTCGATCCTTCCGCCGCAGGGAAAATGAATGTTGGTGTGCTGGCCTTGTTGCTTATGTAGAGGTTAGTGTTAATGATAAAATCAAAAAGAGACTCACTTCGTTCGTGGATGTGACTGGCTCCCTCCTGAAGATCGTTCATTCCGCCAGGCGTAGCACCTATTCTTCTCGGCCTCTTCAATTTGGAAACCGACCCAATCGTCCATGGTAACCCGTGGGTTCTTTAGCTGCAGACAGCCGATCAGTTTCTTCCCATCCAGCTAACCAAATGCGAGCTCTAAGTATCTTCAGAATTTCCAAAGACTGCATGAGTCTCAACTAAGACCCTCCCATGCGTGGCGGTTCGCCTCAACGCATTTCTCAAAAACTTCTTAGAGAACCCATCGGCGCACTTGACCATCTTACAGCCGCGGCATATCTCAGCCGAATCGAAGGATGGTACTGGGTCCTGTTTCGCCATGAGATGATCAATGACAATTCTGGACAGTCTCACGGTAGGTTGTTACGGTACTCTTGGCATTGGAGCCAGACAAGGAGTATATCACCAGAGCATATAGATCCAATGAAAAGCTTCCCTCGTAGTTCATAGCAATATAGATCCCACTACCGAAGCCCTATGTGCCCATTTAAGCCCTCCCACCAACTACAAGGCCACCAACAATGGGAGGTTATTAAATTAAATTTAACGAAAAAACTTTTAAGAAATTTTTTTTAATTTTTTACAGTTCTTCTAAAACGAAAAATTACACTGATCTTTTAATTTTTTATTTTTGTGTGCCTTTAACCATATTTAAAAAATTTGCTTGTATGATTTTTCGTGAGAAGCTTTGAGAACAACAACAAAAAAATTATAATATGTAGTTATAAATTTATAAAACTTTTTTTTATAAAAAAAAAACAAGTTTTAAAAAACGATTTTGACAATAAAAGAGCTAATCTCTAAGTCGCGAAAAAAAACTATTATATAAATGACAATTGCAGTATAAAGTTATACGCTTTGAAAGCTTAACAAATTCCAGTAGTTCTTTTTGTTACTTTTTCATAAATAAATTCATACAAAACATTAAATTCAAAGCACTCTTCTATGTGCAGTGTTGGCAAATTTCAGTAAGTTCTAACATTTTCGTATTCGGTACAATGTTTTTTATATCAGTTTTGCTTAAAACTTTAAGAAAAACGTACTTTTGTCCATCTAGATTGACCAAATATTACACTTTACAACACACCTTATTCGATGCTAGGATTAATACTTCGATGTTAGGATTAGTACCGAAGGAAAATACAAAATTTAACACTGTATTATTTTTAATTGTACATAGAACTTTCCCTATTAAAGAATTTCTATGTATGTATATATATCTTCGAAATCTGTGCTGCATATTTTTGCAATCTGTAAAAAGATCCACTAGCTATAATGAAAATATATTAGTATTTCATATAATGTTAGTTTTCCGTACAATTACTTACTTGGTTTTTAGCTGCTACTTTGCTTGGCTTTGCTCACAGCACACCTCATGTTTACGTTTTTCTTGGGTGCTGATGGCAACTAGTCAGCGTTTTGGCCGTGTAACCAGAAGGACCCAGATTCGATTCACAGACCGGTCAAATCTTAAGAAGTTTTTTATAAGTTTACTGTGCTACAGCTCCCAGCTCGGTATTTGAACAATAAAACGTCGGCGAAATAAAATAATAAATAAAATGGCTCTGCACGCAACTGTAGAGTTGTGAATTAAGCTCTATCTTCCTACCACTTTCACCTCCTGTCTATTCTCTACTCCCGCGAGTACCTAGCTAAAGGTCTAGCATTACCTAAAACTCACCTGGAGTTTGAAAATGACAGAAGTGGCGACTCTTTGAAATCTGACTAGAGATTGAGGAGGTTATGCTTGCATTTCACAGTTCAATTCTAATGTAGTACTACGGTACCAACGAAGCCCCACAGGTCTAACGCTCAGCAAGGGTTTAATGACTGATGTACTCTTAAGTGAGTACTTCGTGTCCACCCTGAAAAGTTGGAGTTGTGTGCGGGTTTGGGAATGGATTCATAGTGGCTGTGGTTACTACCAAAAGTCAGGCTGGAAGTTAAGTTTTTGATCTGTGAGTTTGACACATATATTCTGATATGACTTTTACTTAACTAGGTGCTGTTGCCATTCAACAGTAGTCGCCGGAGTGTGTCTCGAATAAACAGTATTACTGGATTAAGAGTTCTTGAATCAAAAACATTCTGATGTGACACAGAGTTTAGACAGCTCGAAACACCTCAGCAAGGTGCAAAAAAAAATAAAAACAAGTCGCATTTTTCTGATGTTCATTAGTGTGTGTCTTTGTGTGTCAGTTGTTGTCGGAAGGTTTCAGTGTCGAAGGCATAGTCACTGGTCACTGAACAATACCGGCTACAGCTGATAGCAATCCACAATCACATCAGAACGCCTTCCTTCGTCGGTAGCACCGGCGAAGTAAAATAATAATAAAAATGGCTACTAATCCGAAGCTTCAGCACTGCTACGAGTATAAACAAAGAACGTGCAAAAGCAGAACTGTAAAATAATTAATTAAGATTCACCTCATATCGTTTCTCCTACTATCCCTTTCCTATAGTTCCAGCACAATGCTTCGCATGTGTAGAAGTCATCTCTTGAGTGCTGGTCCCAGATAAAAAAAAAATAAAAAATTTATAGACCAGGGATAACTATAATTGATTTGCCACCCGTGTGCACTGGTATGATACATGATTTTGTATCTCCGAGTGCCATGGGGGTGGTAGTGGTCGTTTAATTTCACTCAGTGTTAAGAGCACCGTGGAATAAGACGCTATGCGTAGGTTTCCACGCAAATCTTGAACACATCTGTCTATTCTCTACACTATCCCTCTGTCTATCTACATAGTTCCAGTACAATGCATATGTACGGGATATCCCCTGAGCACTGGTGCAAGATAAAAAAAATATATATGTATATACATATATTTCTTAGTTTTTCTTTGTTCTGCAACTTTTTATACATGTCAGTGAATATTTTTAATAATTAAAAATGTTTTTATATGATATTTCCATAAAATAAAATTCTAAAATTCTTTCTTGTCATCAGAAACAATCTAATTTTTTTACAGCACTGACCATGGCAAATTGACAAGGTATTGTTATCGGCGAATTGATACAACAAAGCAAATTTTTTGTGTCGGCAGATGTGAAACCAGGAAAAAACCAAATAAATAATTTGGTTTGGAAAAATATAAGAAAAGTAGTTACCGAATTCTTTTCTACCCACGTTTAAATACATAAATCCCCAAAATATATTTTTTACCAAGAAAGGTTTTCCGAATGATTCTGATCATTTCAATTATTAATATTATTATATTTTTATTGAAATTTTTTAATATTTTTTATTGAAACTGATATTGAAGTTATTATTTTATATACGGTGTTTGTTCAACAGAAAAGGAGAATTTTATTTTCTTCGATTACAATGACGTGGTGCATCATTAATAAGGAATACTACAAGGAAGTTACGCAACGATTGCGTGAAGCAATACTGCTCAAACGATCGGAATTGTGGAAGAGAAATCATGGATTCTGCATCACGATAATGCACCAGCTCGCACATCAATCCTTGTCCATTATTTTTTTGGCAAAAAACAACACCGTAATCATGCCTCAACCACCTTATTAACCAGATTTTTCGAAAAACGAGCTGATGCCCATTTCGAAAAGCGCATTTCAGAAGTGCTTCTGAGGGGGATTACTTTGAAGGGAACAAACTGGATATTGATGAATAAATAAATACTTTTCAAAAAAATCAAAACAGACTTCGTTTGTATATGTATGCTGTTGGTTGTTCTTCCTGAGTTCACAATGCTTGGCCGAATTGAATGAAATGATAATCTCGTTGTTGGATTTTCTTTGTGCTGCTTTAAAATAACAAGAATAAATATTAAAGTATATGTATGAAATAATATGTAATTATAAGATTTAGTATTTACCGGCACTAGAATTTAACTACTGAATTTCAGCATTTTCTTAAATCCCATAATTCGCTGTTTAGCTTTTTGTGTTTTATGGCGTTTGTTCAGTTGAAGCCCACGAAAGTAAATACGTCATTTAAATAAAAGCTAATTTATTTTTTGCTGTAGGTCAATATATTTACTTTACTCGATCAGGTGCCAACGAAGTTTACGGGAATGTGATATATTGAACCCCTTAACTTTATTGAATACCATTTTTACCTTTGATGGCTTTTTGAGAGAGCATTGACACACGTGATCGAACCATGTATACGAACTTTCATGACATTAGTATTGTTCAAGACTTACCTTTCGAATAATATAGCCAAATATATATTCTAAAGCATCTTCTTCAACAATACAATTCAATGTCATCTATGTCCGATTCATCTAGACCTTGTAGTTCTATATTAGTTGGTGGAGATAAATAGAGTTCCTCACTACCGTTATATATTTGCTCTTCAAAGATTTTTGGATGTTTTATCGAGATTACTGCTAACGTACTTGTAGTTGCCGAATTAAACGAATCTGTTGAATCGGATTCAACATTTCCCTAGAAATGAAGATATTCTGTATTTCGACCTAAAAGTAAGCAATATTTCATGATCAAGGTGAATAAAATATACATGTGCTTTTGAGTATCTGCTGCAAAAACTACAGGGTTGAACTTTTTTTTAATATATGTACATAATGCAAGTATCGCAATTTTTATTTTGTTCTCTTACATTCCTTTAGTATGTGCCGCTGTTCTTTCGCGGAAGAACTTCCGAACGATTTTTCGAAAATGAGAACACATATTTACATCAACGTCTACAGATTGCGTCCCACTACATTGTTGTATTGAAGAATTACTGCTTACGGTAAATATTAAAGAGCTTTAAATATATCTTGAATTTTGAATAAAACTTACTTACTTCTTGAAATGAACATTAATCCATGTGGTTATATATATATATATATATTGGTTTAACATCACATTTCGACCATAGAAGTAGCAGACAACTGCACTTGGCGTTCTTGCTCTTCTTCTTTTATCTTTCGGAACGGTGAAATATATTTTTCTTTCTTAAAATAAAAGATGTCTTTTATTATATAAAAATAATTCTTTCCCGATTTGAATTTTTTTTAGTTACAAATATGTATGTATTTACTCAATACCAAACTTGCAAAGTGTTTAGTTGTAACACTTCAATTTGCACTTATTTTTCTCTTGTTTTCATACACACTTATTTTAACACAAATAAAATAATAAAATATTTTTTTATATATGTAAAAAAAACTTTAAACATATTTTCTTCCATAAATCAAAGCGCATTAAAAAATTAATAAATAAAGTTTGAAATTTGCTAATACACTCACCTGCGCTTTTAACGCCACCTAGTACAAATTCGCCTTGGAAATGTCAAAGCGATTTCGATTGAGGGTCAATTACTCTACTATATTACAAACCAAATACACAAGAATTATAGAAATATACATGATAAAATAATATAAATATAATACAAATAAATGTTGTGGTTTAATTTTTTGTTATTTTAAATTGATTAACACAAAACAGAAGTAGTAGAATTTACTTTCAGTAGATAAGAAGATCGTTTTACACGGGATTTTCCACTGTATGTTTTCTCAGGACAATAGTTCTAGCAGTAGTCTCTCATCATATGACCTTCCCATCGCCATAGCGGATAGTAAGTTTGGGTATACCCAAGAACGTTTTTTATGTCGTTTCATACCCTTTACTTTGACAGTACAAAAATAACAGTCATTCAGGTGGATTGTTGGATCTCTCCATATCATAGGTATTTCAAATGACAGATTTTTACGTCCTCCTTGACACCAGAGTCGAAGTGACTCAACACAAGTTTTGGAACCTTTGTGTGGGGCCCACTACTTGTCCTGAGATCCTATTTGCATTTTAAAATAAGCACATTTGAAGTTTTTTTTTCAAACACTCTTTTTTATTGCAAGTGAAAAAATTTTTTCTTCAAAATCAGATATATATAACTTAATTAAAAAAAATTCCACCCAACACAAAAAAAGTAAGTACAAAAATTTTCAGTAAAATACTACCAGTTAATTGTGAATAAAATCAGAATTTCTGAATTGATTTTAATGAAATATGGCTCATTTTATTTTTAACATATGCCAGTACCAAAATTAATAACAACATTTCAGATTTTGTTTTATTGTTCAAACCATGCTGAGTATCTCCTAAACTATAACGATTTGCAAAAAGAAGTATAATAGCATAATTTAAAAGTTACTTGATTCTCGATCTTTCCGTGTTTTCCGTCTTAGTTCTATCGAGGAGCTAGTTATTGCAAATGGTGCAACCTCCGCTTTTTTTCTATATAACGGTAAATACGGAGAGCTAGAGTCAATCCAAAAAAAGTAATTTATAGAGTACCATATGTGATTGACTATTTGAGGTTTAAAAAAAAATTATTTTGTTGACCTGTGTAGTAGATAAGTACCATATGATTGATACTACGATTATTCGTGTTCGAATCGCCGAATATTCGCCTATTACATAATATTCGTATTCGCCAAATTTATGCAAATGATTTGCTAGTACATTCAAAATCGAAATACAGAAAGTGTAAGAAAAATACATAGAATGAAAGAAAAATATTAGTTTTTAATAGTTTTTATTAAAAACTTTTATTTGAGCAAAGGAAAAGAAGGTTAATTAATTAATAAAATGACTGCTAAAATAAAAATTCAAAATTGAATACGTCTCCTTCATATCAGAGACGCTGCAACACTGCTATAAACAAAAACCATGCAAAAGCAGAGTTGTAAGAAAGTGAAGCTTCCCCACCTGTCATCACTCTCCTTTTCCTCTAGTTCCTGTACAACGCATCGCATTTGTAAATATAATTTCGGAACTGGAATTAAAATAGGAAAGTATTTTTGTTCATATCATGTTGTATTATTAATAACCAAATCTCAGTAGAAGAATTTCGACTTCAAAAATAGATATTTGGAAGTATTTTCTCCTCCAAATCTATGTTGTGCGGAAATAAGACGAGTACCACTAAACATTCGCTCGATTGGAACACTCGTTGGTGGTGTCACTAAATATTGCTTGGCTGTAGATAAAAAGAGGTCATATTTTCCTTATTTACTCTCCACCATGTCAGTGGGTCGAGGGCATTTGCCACCGGTTTTCCCACTAAATATTCCGCTACAAATTTTCCAATTAAAAGATGACTACAATAACTAAGAAATTATTCTGAGAAATGTTCGGCAGTGGCATTCATGAGAAATATCTCATGTCTCAATCTTCTATTCTACAATTCTGGAAAGTAGACTACTGCGTCGAAGAGATATCAATCAATCGCAAGGCGTAATCTTTATTGCTATCATTCTCGATTTTTATTCACATTTAGAAGAAAGAAGCATAATTATGCTTTAAAATCAAAAATTGGGCTGATGCGTTTGTAATTGGGTTGGTAGTCGGAGCGATGATATTCAAAATATCACCAGCTTCCAGGTAGAAAAATGTTTTCATAGGTTTTTGTTTCGCTTCTTCAGCAGCTGAGTTCGCATATTTTTCGTTACAGATGTATCTTATTCGATTAATTATCGGCGATTCATAATGTGAATTTCTTATCGCAAGAATACGTGAGAACAGGTTACAAAATTTGGAAGTGTGCTGGATGGCCAATGTTTCGGCTGTGAAATTGAAGTAGTATTCATGAATAAAACCAGACTTAATAAGGCTGTCATCTTGGTTGACAGTAGTAAACCTATTGTATTCGGTGGATTTAAAAGTATGCATGTATTTGTAAAAAAGAAAAAAAAAACTCTCGGTGATAGTTTTTAGAGAAGTCCGCTAGACATAAAATGAAGTAGTATTCATTCGTCAACCATAGTGGTTCTGGTACAGGGCGCAATGGAATGTTGGAAAAGCTCATAACGGAGGATATTATGCCATGCAGCCATACATGGGAATAACGTAATACCTTTTTGAGAGCATGATGGACCGTGTCATGCTTATCACAATAGAAAAGTGAATTCTAAAGTTTTTATAAATTTTTTTTTTATCTGGGACCAGCACTCAGGAGACGACTCCTACACATGCGAAGCATTGTGCTGAAACTATAGGAAAGGGATAGTAGGAGAAACTAGAGGAGGTGAAGCTTAATTATTTTTGCAGCTCTGCTTTCGCACGTTCTTTATTTATACTCGTAGCAGTGCTGAAGCTTCGGTTCAATAGCCATTTTTTTATTATTGTTTTACTTCGCCGGTGCTACACAATACCGACGAAGGAAGGCGTTGTGATGCGATTGTGGATTTCTATCAGCTGAAGCCGGTATTGTTCAGTGACCAGTGACTATGCCTTCGTCACTGAAACCTTTCGACAACAACTGATACACAAATACACACTAATGCACATCAGAAAAATGCAAGATGTTTATTTTTATTTTAAAATTTTAGTCTGAAACTGGGGTTGAACCCAGGTCTGTTTTTGGATTCGTAGTCAACGTGCAAACTACCATCCACCGTGCCATCGCTACCCTCTTGTTACGTTTTACCTTTTAAAACGTGCATTTTACTGGAATTCGTGATTGCGAAATAAAACACCGAATTATTACGTTTTAACTTTTAAAACGTGTATTCTTTTATTTTACTATAATTTACAATTTACGGCCATTTTCACAATGTCTGATCAAAACTTAATTGGAACTTTAACAGTCGGTTAACTAAAAATATATTTCACAATGTATGATTAACTTTTAACTGACACCATTTAACGAAAAAGTGTCTGTTAAATTTAACCGAACAAAATGTGGCGGTTAACAATATAATCGACACCTATGCATAACTAATTTTAATTGATAAATAGAAAAAATGTACACATGTAAAAAATGTGAAAGCAACACTTATATTTTTTCAATGTTTATAATTTTAAAACTTTGAAACAAAAAAAGAAATCTTGCTGTGATATTAGAGGCTCTACAAAAAACTTTTTAACATTTTTTAATCTTAATATTTTTATAGACCAATATTTTACCTGTCTCACTTGTTTTTTTGAATGTTCCAAGCTGGAACAATTTGTTGCTTATGAATATTCCGCCATTTCGTTCAGTATACTTCAATGTTTTTTTTTCACAAACATTAAGATTTTTTTCTATTTTCTGTCATTATAGTATTTTTCGTAAACAAACACAAACAATATTGCCATACTTTTTAGCGAATTCTTTTGTTAAGTAAATGAAGGATGGTGAAACTGAAATCATTAACCGTCGATTAAATAGTGCCTGTTAAGCAAACCGCCAGTTAGTTAATTTTCTGTTAAAAGTAAAATATTAAAATAAATAATAGTAAAAATGTCTAATTGTGAAAATGGCCGTTAGTTTGATAAGCTTTTATTTATTTGTCCTTTTACTTAATAATTTCAGCACAGTGTTACTTTAATTGAATAAAGTTCAAAAACTGTAGTTTACTTTCAGGCACTTAATTTAAGGGTTCGATTCAAGAGTGTTCTCTTAACTGATTTTTGATTGCTCCCAATCAACGTTATTTATACTCCAGACTTTTGGTACTAGATCCTGGCCGAAGGTTCTACCGCCTTTGACATTTATCTAGATTATCCCAGAAATCCGTTAATATATGAATTTACATCTGCTATAATTATCTTTGTCCTTATCTTTATCCTTTGCTTATGTTATCTTACTATTGTTGGATTAGTGTAAATATGTGTTTGTCAGCCTATGTAGTTGTTTATTGTTTTGTTTTCCGTAAGTGTTGTATGTGAGTTGTGCGTTTGCTTATTGAGTCATTCAAAATCCTGAACGTTTTAATGAAATAGGTTTATGCGATGGTGCTTTACAATTTGCTGTTAATAAATGTATTTCCGTAACAATATATTAATTTTACAATATCTTATCTTGAATTTAGGGTTTTTCGTAATTGTAGCCAATCTTCCTTAAAAGTAAATTATTCACACGTTTAATATTTACGTTGTTGCATTCGACTTCTGAGATAGAGCAATTGTGTTCATTGCAGATGTAAAGGATATTACATTTTTCTACAGAGAATTTGGCTCCGCTCTTCACAAAGATCGTCTGTTCAATAAAAATTCAATTTTTTGCAAAACGCAAAAATAGATCCAAGAGAGAACATTTAATCAAATACAGTTGAATTGCCTAAGAAGTTAATAGATATGTTAAAAAGAAATTAAAAAATTATTACATTTAATAAATTAATAAAAATTATTTCCTTTATTTACAGAAACAATTCCATTGCCTGCTTACGAGCCAAGGCTCAAGAACATCAGGCTCGTTTACTGAATAGTGGCCTTTTCTTACAAGTTCGTTCTTTGGTTGATCTACAGAAAAGACAGCAACACCAACAACATAATAGCAAAACAAATAATGCTTTGCTTAGGGCACCCCAAAATTGTGATTTAAAAATATTCAGCGGGTATGCAATAGATCAGTCTGCTACAACCAACGATAAAGAATTTAAAAGTGAAATTCCACAAAACTAATAAATAGTTTATTTATGTTTGTTTTCTTCTTCCAAAGTTGTAATACCAAAATACGTATGAAATGTTAGTAGGGAAAAAAATAACAAAAAGATCTTTTTAAAATATTTCCATTAAAACATTTTTAATATATTTATACACATGTACATACTATATAATTTTTAACTCAATGAAATAAAAAATAACTCTGGATAACCTAAAAGAAATAAAGTTTTTAACGAATTAACTCGACAAAAATATTTGGGCAAATAAAGCCTTCAAATGCATTTTTATTTTTTAGTTTTTAGCAACACTCAATCTGCGAAGCTCTTAGCTCCTTTGCAGAAACGCCAAGGCATGTATAGGCGTCATACCCTGACTGCCGGTAAAAGAAAAAAATTATGGTTTAGCTGGCACATTTCATTTGTGTTAATACCAAAATCTTCAGTAAGCCTTTAAACAAATTCTTGGAAAAAGCTAAGAAATTTCACATGTTTATACAAAATTTCCCAAAAAATATTTGAGAATAACAAACGTAGATAAATAGTCGTAATTAATTTTGACTAACATTGAATAACTGAAAGGATAGTTACATAATTGTATTGTAGAATTTTATTTTTCATTTTGCATTTTAAATACAATCATTGTCAACCGATGGTCAACTAATTTTAAAAATGTCAAACTGTATTTTCCATTTTTTTAGGGTTTGTTATTTAATGCTATAAAGTCTTAGTGTCGAATTCATCAAAAATTAGTTATATTTATATTTAGATTATATATAAAAATATTAATATATAAATTTTCATGAAAAAATCAATTATTGTACGTTTTATAAATACTGAAAATATTTTATGAATACGGCAGTTAAAGTATTGAATAATAAATCTTAAAGAAACAGAAAATGTTGTAATTTTGAAGTTTAGCACTTTTTGGCTATTTTAGGTTGCTTAGTTGGCATATTTTGCTTTTGAATAGTTAGCATCTCTAACACCAAATATTTATTTGAGCATATTTTTAGAATAAAAACTCACATTCATGGCCCTTTTAGTATTTTCACTGTTAGACTTTATATTTTCTTACGTTAAAAGAATTTTAAATTTTGTTAAATATTTTTTAGCAGAAATTTAAAAAAAAATCATTTGTTATAAATTTTATTGGTGTAGAGAATGATTCCTTTTATAAATGTACTAGCTCTTACCCGCGGCATCGCTCCCGTTATATATATATCTTACGCCTACGTCACCTCCTGGTTCTATTTAAAAATTATATATGTAGCATATGTGTCCTTCTAGATGCAAAAACATAAATACATTTAAATTTCATTGAAATCAGTTATCTTCTTCGGCTGTATCTCCGAAACTATTCAACCGATTCGCCTGAATTTAAATAGACAACGATTTAGCTCTACTTCTGATCGATTGGCAGTAATGTGAATTCTGTGCGATGTTGAGTTTGACCGCAAAGTTGATTTCAACGGGCACACAGACAGACGGACTTGGCTCAATAAACTTCTCTCTTCATCACATTTCTAAAAATATATAAATTTTTCTTCAGAATTACGCACGGAATGACAAACTTATACTTAAAGTGAAGGGCATAAAAAAACAGCAAACACGATTGATACTCAATCAATTTTATTTGTAAATTAGCTAATTTCGGTTTGCAATAGAGCTTAATATCGATGTTGAAACCCAACTTTTAGAGTGTTTCTCATAAAAAGTTTTCGACGTGCAAAAACAATCTGGTTTTGAAATTTTCCAGATACCTCCAATATTTTCAGCTACGGATAAAAAACCGGTATTTCGAACTCGTATGCCCTTATCAACCTGTAACTTAGTTGAAATTCAACCGAAAGTAATGTTTGAGAGACAAGACCTTTGTAAACAAGTTAAGCACCTTAAGGAGGTAGTGATGGAAGCGTTTGCCGAAAAAGAGAATGAAACCATGGTTAAATGCTTTAATTGCGGCAAGAGTGGCATTATCAAAGAAATTGTAAGGCAGCCAGAAAAAGAACTAGATCCGTGTCAAAACTAAGGGGAATCAACACACATCGCAGGAGTACACGTTAAACTAAAACGAGCTAGCGCTAAGGGGCATGAACTAGCTACAACATGCGAGTGCCCCACCATCTCCATATCAGTGATACAGTAAAAAACCAACAATCTGACAATCCTTACTACAGGATCTGAAGTGAGCGGAATGTGCAAACCGTTGCGTTGTCTCTGTCTGTGGTAAGACCGAAATTGAGTTTCAATTGCCATGCCATATGAGCGTAAAACATGTGGTTATTGCAGCCGATATTGTCGACAATGCAATTATTGGTGTCGATTTTATGATAAATCATGGCGTCAGTTTACACATGAGATACATAAGCTGCTACCACAGAAAAATTGCTGTGTGGGCAATGTACTCCAGCAGAGGCCATAATAAACGGTGAAGTGAAATCAGAACCAATCAACTTATCCACAAAAGAACCTTGCCTATTGGAAGATTATAAGGAAAAATAAGTATCAGGTCTGGCAGCTCCTGACAAGCCACGGTAGATCAGCCATGGTGAAACATAATATGAATACTGGCGATGCAAAACCATTCAAGCAGGCACCTAGGAGCATTCCCTTGGCAAAGAACAATGAAGTAAAGGAACTTGTAAATGAAATGGAGCAGAGCAGCGCCATAGAGCCATCTTCAAGTTCGTGGAGTTCACCTGTGGTGCTAGTGAAGAAGAAAGATGACAGCACTACATTTTGTGTTGACTACAGAAAGCTGAACGATATTACTAAGAATTGACGATAGCCTGGATATGTTAACCGGAACAAAATAATTTTCTATGCGAGACCTTCAGAGCGTCTATTAGCAGGTAGAGACTGCAGACGAAAACAAAGAAAAAATTACCTTTAGTGCAGTAAAATTATGTCATTTGGTCTCTGCAATACTCCTGCCACTTTTCCGCTTCTGTGCTTTTGTGCTGGAGGGACTTCATTGGAGGACACCCCTACCGTACGTAGACGATATAATAGTAAAGGGAAGAACTTTTTACGAACATCTTAATAACTTTTCAGCGTTTATCATCAGCAGGTCTAAAACTCAGCTTTAAGAAGTGTGCATTGTTCCACAAAGCGGTGAAATATTTAAGCCAACGTGCAACAAAAGATGGCATTTCAACAGATGAAGATAAAACACGATCAGTAAATACCTGGCCGCAAAATCTTCATCAATTACGCAGTTTTCTGCACATATTACAGACTGTTTGGACCCATTTCGCCTGTGCTGCTTCAAGTCTCCATAATTCAACCAAAAAGTTGCGACCATATCACAGGAATAGTATATTTCTTACGAATCTATTATATGAATCACCAGTTTTAGCATATAAATTCCGAGAAAAATTTGTGCTGGACAGAGATACGAGCGGTTACGGCATATCGAAAGTTACGTCCACAGGTGATTAGTGGTACTGAACGATTAATCGGATACTACAGCCGAATACTTTCTAAACCTGAAAAAATTATGGTGTAGCGCAACGAGAGCTCCTGGTATTACTACAGTGCATTAAATATTATCGTAAGTGCAAATTGCCCAACCTTGTACAGCCAACATTTTACGCTGAAGATAGATCATGCTGCATTAAGATATTATTGAAGGACAACTTGTAATTTTGCTGATTAGAGCTGGGGGTGCTGATGGCGAGTAGTCAGCGTGTTGGCTCTGCAACCAGAAAGACCCAGGTTCGAATTCCAGCCGGGAAAAAAATTTTTTCTGAGTTTTCTGCACTCTCCTTCGTCGGTATTTGAGCAATAAAACGTTGGCGAAGTAAAATAATAAATAAAATGGCTCAATTAGCTTAAAAATAATGCGTCGAAAAAAAAAACATCAGAGACGCCTCAACTTTGCTTTATAATGTACACGCAACTGCAAAGTTGCGCAAGAATTAAGCTGTATCTTTCTACCACTTTCACCACCTGTCTGTTTCTTCCCTATCCTTCTCTCTAGTTCCAGTGCAATGCATTGCATATGTAGGGGATAGCCCCTGAGCACTGGTCCAAGATAAAAAAAAAAAAAAACAAGGAATCTCTTGGTATATAGATGCTTAATACATTATGAATCTGATTATGAGTGACCAGTAACACAAAAATAAAGGCCTTACAATTTCCAAAATTATATCGGCTAAGGAAAAAGACTTATTAGCAAGGATATATCAGCAAAAAGACTTCTGATAAAATCTTATTGGGCTCTATGGAACAACAGCCCAGTGCAGATGATAAGACGACATCCAACTTAATGGTTGTACCATCTGCAAAGGTGAATGAAGTACTGACTTAGCGGCTAAGAAAGTTTAAATAATGATTCTATTGGGTTAGATGTCAGAAGTTATGGGCAATTGGTACGTTTCAGCGTAAAGCGGTGCTGGTAATCGCTATTTACTATGTACAGTGGCTCACAGCTTATTTTATGCAGTGGACTTTTTTTTCTTTAAAGCTGTATAAAAATAAAACTAACAAAAATTTAAAAAAGAATTTGGAAAACACTATTTTTTAATAAACGAAAATCATTTAATCCAAAAATCTATATTTAAATAACTTAAAACTGAGAAAACAAAAAATTCATCGTTTTTTCATCTCACAGCTTATTTTATGCAGTTACTTCTTACTGTAACGGTACCCCCATACATTGTTGTTCTTTTTAATTTTTTTTTCTACCTTACTTCTGACAATATTAGGCTTTGAATTCTTAGTCGATTATTGCAACGTGAAGCGACTGTTAAGCAAAAATTGAAATGAGCCCCCGTACCACAATATAGAGCAACGCGAATTAGTCTTAAACCATTTCAAAAATGGTCATTCGCAGCGGAAAATTGCAGAAATGGTAAATATAAATGCTTCTACGGTTCAAAAAATCATTGAGCGCTTCATTCATGAAAATCGTGTTCATGACAAAGGCAGAACGGCGGCAAACAAAATTTTCAACGAACACGATGAGCGCTATATTTTAAGAAAAATAAGGGCAAACCCAAAGCTCTCAGCTCCAAAACTGGCCTTTGAAGTTGCAGCAGACTTAGACAAACAATGTTGCGTCGAAACGGTTCGTCGTGTTTTGCGCCAACATGATTTTCATGGCCGAGTTGCACGCAATAAACCTTTCATCAACCCCAAAAACAAACAATGCAGGCTCAAATTCGCTAAAGAATATGTTTCGAGGGCTGCCGAGTTTTGGAATTCGGTTATTTTCTCCGACGAATCGATATTTAACATATTCGGTTCAGATGTTATGTCATATGTATGGCGGAAGCCAAATACAGAGCTCAAAAAAGAAAACCTATAGGCAACAATGAAACATGGTGGCGGCAGCGTTATGGTTTGGGCCTGTATGTCGGCCGCTGGTACTGGAAATTTAACATTTATTGACACAACCATGAATAAATTTAGTTATCTTCAGATCCTAAAGGATAACTTGTTGGAGAGTGCAGAGAGACTGGGTATAAAATCAGATTTTCGATTTTACCAAGATAACGATCCGAAACACAAATTTGTGCAAACTTGGTGTATATACAACTGTCCACATTTGATGACGCCACCAGCACAGTCGCCAGACATTAATGTAATAGAAAATTTATGGTCGATTTTAGAAACAATCATAAGGAAACATAAAATTTCTAACAAAACTGATTTAAAGAACGCACTGAAGACTGAGTGGCGGAATATTTCGCCTAGTGTTACACAAAAACTGGTCGCATCTATGCCAAATCGTCTCAAATCTGTCATAGACAATAAAGGATGTCATACCAAATATTAAATTATATAATTAACAGTCGTAATTTCGAACTATAAAAAAAAATTAGTGCCTGCATAAAATAAGCTGTGAGATGGAAAAAAGATGAATTTTTTGTTTTCTTAGTTTTAAGTTATTTAAATATAGATTTTTGAAATAAATGATTTTTGTTTATTAAAAAATAGTGTTTTCTGTTTTAAATAATACCAAATTCTTTTTTTAATTTTTGTTAGTTTTATTTTTATACAGCTTTAAAGAAAAAAAAGTCCACTGCATAAAATAAGCTGTGAGCCACTGTATGTATATAGTGATGGACTATTTTAGTAAATGACCAGAAGTATATGACATACCAAATCAGGAGGGGAAGAGAATATTTGATGTATTCGTGAGTGTGTCGCTATGGTGTTCCAATTTATTTACATTCTGATCAGGGCAGAAATTTTGAGTCAGAGATGTGGGAGTAGTATGGCATACGGAACACAAGAACAACACCAGTTCACCCGCCAAAATATTCTCCGGGACGGAATCAAAATTACCTGGTGATTTTTAATGCCAGCTTCTGTCAATGATGAAGTAAGTCGTTCCCAGGAGAAGAAAAATCTTAAAGACCTTCACGAGTTTGTGCGAAGTCGCATTAAACGATCAGTGATGGGTTCCAGGAACCCATTGTGATGGGCCTTATAAAATAATGAAAAGGTTAACTGATATCGCTTACAGGATACAAAAACATAACATTTCAAGAACCAAAAAGAACTCGCTACATATGGAAAAGAAGAGTGTTTACCTATTCCAAACTGACAGGCATAAGTGGGCGGCAGTGTTACGGAAATACATTTATTAACAGCATTAAAACGTTACAGATTTTCATCGACTGACAACACAGTAAACAAACACACCCTCACATAACAAACTTACGCAAAGTAAAAAAATAAACAATTACATAGGCTGACAAACACTCATTCACACTAATACGACAATAGTAAGATAACATAACCAAAGCTAAAGATGTTTATCGCACAAACACAGATGTACATGTCAAAGTTGCTAGACAGAAATAAAATCTTCTAGTGCTAAATGTCTGAGCATTCATTGTTGTGAGCATTCGTTAAGCAATGTGAGGAATTATTAAGTAAAAGGACAATTTAATAAAAGCTTATCAAACTAAATTCTAAATTATAGTAAATAAAAGATTACATGTTTTAAAAGGTAAAACGTAATAATTCGGTGTTGTATTTGCAATCAAGAATTTTAAAAAGGTTAAATGTAACAGTATGTTCATTTGTTTGGATGTTTGTTCCAGTCTTCCGCCTAAACCTCTGCAGATTTCTATGAAATTTGGTAGACGGATATTTTATAACATAAAATATAGTGGTAAAAATGGATCAAATATCCTGAAAATGGTTCAAAAATTATATTATGAATGTCTGCCATCTATGGTCAATTTTACTAGAAGTATTTGGATAGTCATTTAGTAAGACACAAAACATAACGCGGCAACTACATAATTTGGTGTGTTGGTAAAGGGTGCTTTAAACGATAAGATTTGTCGTACGTAAAATGTGAGAGAAAATAAAATGAAATTCCATCTGTATTTCAAAAAAAGAGAGTAAAAATCGGATGGTTGTTTTTGGCGTTTAAACCATTGGTATGGATAAAATCAAGTAAGATGAAAACATTCTCATTTAATTTAACTACAGCTGTTTGCTTGTTTTCCCCAGGGATGGAGTTCTTGTGCAATTGAATTTTTTTTTTACTAACCTTGAAAAATATTTTTATAACTTTCGAATATGTTATTTTTGTGGTCAAAATTTTTAGTGTACTTTTGGAAAATATACGCATATTTTTATAAAATTGTGCGCTCGTGGTCTAAAATGTACATTTTGATTTTATAATTGGTATAAATTTATGAAACCAATTTTCCCTCCCTGGCTTTCTCACATTTGTTTACATAAAAATGCATCCCTGATCTAATGGTGTGTTGGTTTTTGAAAAATTTTAAAAAATCAAGAGAGCCATACGACTGTCAAATTTTCATCCGTATTTTCTCTCAAAATCTTATAGTTTCATTACATATTACGTTTAGACGATCCGACTTGTGCTCTTCTACACAAAAATTTGACATGTCGTACGACTTGTGGGACAATGTAAAGCACCCTTAACGAAGCTCTATGATTTTTAAAATGTCAATATAAATGTCACTTTTTTGAATTTATCATTCATATATAACCAAGAGGTTCCGTTAGTGATCATAGAAGCAACACAGTAGGTCCGTTCGTTTACTCAAATTTCCTTTTTTTACTTTTTCTTCGGGCTAGTTTGGGTGTGAAGAACAAGCAATCAGCTGGTTTATAATAAACATTGAAAATAACAAATCAAAATTAAAATTAAAAGTTTCGCAACAATGAAATGAACAAATAGCAGTTAATTTTATTTCATGATATACTTAAAAATTATTTGGGGTTTCTTTAATTAACATGTATAAGCCAAATTATTGTTTTATGGATATATGCATGTATGTACATGGTCATATACATTAGGTCTGTTCCAGGTGCATAACAAAATTGCCCGAACTCGCAATTATTATATATGATTTATATATGATTCTAATTTTAAAATTTTGCTTTTTCCCGAAAAAATATGTGAATGTATTATTACATACTTTACGATATTCTCATAAAGTATTTTTTTATATAAAAGCAAACTCAAGCATTGAGGAGAAAAGCATATATATGTATATATAGATATATATAGATGAGAAGAAAAATCTAAAAATAGAAATATGTATGTGTTATAAAAAAAAGTAAACTAATGGATTGTTATGTTTTTGAATTGTTTTGAATTATTAAATATATAGGCAACAAATAAGCTAGAAATAATGTTTATGAAAAAATAATAGTTATAATATAGTAAAATAATAGTTACAGTATGAAAAATATCATAAAGCATTTTATTACAAAAGCGACTCAATAATTGAGGAGGAAAGCATATCCATATAGTACTATTTCGCTAACGCTTACTTAGCTCATCAGTGGATTTTCCTAATTTTTGAATACAAACCGAAGATCTATATGCTTAAAATTCAATTAATCAAACGAGAATGGTTTGAATATTAAACATACAAACCAAAAAATCTATAAACAAAAACAGAACAATCCATGAGTTTACTTTTATAACACACACACATTTCTATTTTTAGTTTTTTATTCTCATCTATATATATATATATATATATATATATATTTATAGGGGAAAAAGCACAATTAGAATCATATATAGATGAATATTCCCAAAATAAATTCAGTTAATATATAATAATTAAATATTATATTAAGAAAAATCGAAAATATATTTTAGCTATAATTAATTTAAATTACTGAACAACGTATAATCATATGAATATACTTTGGTACTTAATATTTAGTGGAGTAAAGTAGTACTTTTGCAATGCAAAGTGTACTGAAAAAAGTACAATTGTACGAGCTTGATTATACCTGATTTTCATTGGAATTCTAATGTGATTGATGACAGTTTACCGAAAAAAAAACTATTTGTGAAAGAATTTATATAAAAAAACAAGTATTAAAAGAATTTATTTAATTATATTTATTTTTCAGCGATGGTCTTTTTTATGAAAAGATTTTAACAATTATTTATTTTTCAATATTTCGCTACCAAATAGGTAGCATCGTTAGAAAATAATAATTTCTATTAACAAAAATATTTATTTAAAAAATGGTATTTTTTATGAAGTTTTTGACAATTTATGGTATAAATAACAAAAATGTTTGTAATTAATTATTGTTACGAAAAATTTTTAACACAACTTTTTTAATGGATGTCAGCTGTTTGAGACATTTGTAATTTTGCTTTGTTATTTTCAATGTTTATTATAAACAAACTGATTGCTTGTTCTTCATGCCCAAACTAGCCCGAAGAAAAAGTACGGGCATTCTCGTGCGTGAAGAACAAGAACATTACTCTCTCAAAACCTCTCTCATTTACCCAATTTTTGCGTAAGAAAACGCTTTTGGGTAAGATTGGGCACCCGCGGGCGCCCAATTTGGGGTAAACGAACACACCTTATGTATTTACATACAGTCGAACTTCTCTATAGCGAACTTCTCTATAACGAAATCTTCTCTATAACAAATAAAATTAATGAACTCAACATTTTTCTGAGTATTTTCATACATTTTGATCTCCCTATAACGAACTTCCCTATAGCGAAGTTCTCTCTGTAACGTACAATTTTTTAAGACCTAAATAGAATTTTTCATACTAAATAATCTCTCTATTGCGAAGTTTTTAGCAATGGATTTTTTGCATCAATTTAGTCACATATGTATGTATTAATAAAAAAAAAAATTAATGTGGTCATGTAAAAAAAGATTTTTTTTGTCCTAATAAATATATTTTCTACATAAAAAAATGTAGTCAAAATTTTCTGCAGTTTCTCTATAACGTAGAAATTTGACGGTCCCCAAGTGCTACGTTATAGAGAAGTTCGACTGTATATATATATATATTGGGCGTGAAGAACAAGCAATCAGCTGGTTTATAATAAACATTGAAAATAAAAGTTTCCCAAAAATGTAATGAACAAAGAATAGTTAATTTTCTTTCATGATTTAGTTCAAAATTATTTGGGGTTTCTTTAAATAACATGTATAAGCCAAATTATTGTGTTTTTATGGATGTATGCATGTGAGAAGATTTGTAATTGTACATGGTCATATGGTCATGGTCTGCTCTAGGTGCATAACAAAATTGACGGAACTCGCACAAATTATTTTATTTATATGTAATGATTCCAATTTTAAAATTGTGCTTATTCCCGAAAAAATATGTGAATAATACATTCACATATATATAGCATTATAGCATTCTCATAAAGTATTTTTTTATATAAAAGCAAACTCAAAAATAGATGAGGAAAGCATATATATATATAAATATATATAGATGAGAAGAAAAATCTAAAAATATAAATATGTATGTGTTATAATATGTGTAATAATACATTCACATATTTTTTCAGGAAAAAGCACAATTTTAAAATTTAGAGTAAACGAACAGACCTATTAAGTTATATGTATGTCAATATGGTGTAAACTATAAGTTATTGACATCGCAAAAAACATAGCAAATGACATGTCATCCATTAGACCATTAGATCAGGGATATGTAGTTAAATTAAATGAAAATGTTTTCGTCTTACTTGATTTTATCCATACCAATGGTGTAAACGCCAGAAAACAACCGTCCGATTTTTACTCTCATTTTTTGACATACGGATGGAATTTCATTTTATTTTCTCTCACATTTTACGAACGACAAATCTTATCGTTTAAATCGGCCTTAAGAAACAACCCTCCATAAAAATATTGCAGTGTTACTGGTAAAACAGAAACAATTTACCATTAATGACGCTGTAAACACGACATAGTGTAAGAACGTTTAATTAAACACACGTCATAATGCATTTACATTTTTTTTATTGAATTCAGCGGCATATTTCTCTGCAATGCTAAATAAAATATTTATTTCTGGATTCCTTGTAAGTTCCACTATATTTTTGGTTTCTGCAAATAGTCCCGAAGAGGAACAAGGTGTACGCTACGCAAACAGATGTGAAACGTGCAAGTTATTGGCCATTGAACTGCAAGCAAGACTGCAAGAAACTGGAAAATCCAGTGATGTTATAGAAATTGGGTTGGTAAATGAAAACGATGCCTTACTCCAATAAAAATAAAAAATTTTATTAAATTAGTTATTCTCTAGACGATGTGAAACCTAAGAAACGGACTCAGTATAAGAAAAGTGAATTAAGACTTCTGGAGTCGCTTGAAAATGTTTGCGAACGCATTTTGAAATACAATATTCACAAAGAAAGAACTGACAGTACTCGTTTTGCCAAGGGAATGTCTCAAACTTTTCAAACTCTTCATGGCCTAGTTGACAAAGGAGTTAAGGTGGAATTGGGCATACCAAAGGAATTATGGGATAACCCTCCCGTCGAAGTTACCCAAATGAAAATGCAATGTGAAAAAATGTTGGAGGACTACGAAGATTTAATTTCAGAATGGTACTTTGAGCACCAAGATGAAAAAGATATAATAAAACATTTGTGCGATGAGCACGTTTTGGATGCACATGATAAGAAATGTCTGATGGAAACTTTACTAACTGACGCCGAGGAGAAAAGGAAAACACCGAAAGACGAATTGTAATATAGTACCAAGCAAAATCATTTCGTACTATCATAAATACTTTATTTATACATGTTTGTACTTTTGCTAAATTTTAATTACTTTAAAACATACATTTTCTACAATACCATACCTATTTAGAATTAATTTTTTCGATTTTCCATATATTTGTATATACTTGTATAGTTAAGCTAGTCTATATATACATATGTATGTACATTTCGTTGGTGATTATAGCAACCCCTCAGTAGACGTTGAACCAAATTCTTTAAAAAGCTAAAAAATTTCACTGTTTATACAAAGGCTTTTAAAATATGCTAAGTAGCCTTTGCAAAAATTATTTTATGCAAGTATTTTTTTATTCGATTTACATCTAAAATGAAAAAAATACATGTATAAAAAAGTTTTTGTATTATAAATTTGGGATTTTTTGGCTTATCCAATTGACTGATATCATTGTAAATTCATCGAGTTCATTAATATACTCTTTGAGACCTAATATGGAAATAATCATTTCGTATGTAGAATTCAATCTAGACATGGCTAGAAAAACAAATTAACAATTTTAAAATTACGTCAGCTTGCCGCAGTGATAATATATATAATAACAAAATTAAACTGTCTCCATGGTCACCCCTTAAAATAGAAAGTAATGAATAATTTCGGTTTTTTAGTAACGCAATATTTTATTTATTCTGTAGAACTGCTAATGAATTATTTTAAATTTACTTTAAAGTTTAAACACATGTATCACTGCACTACGTTTATGTTAATTTCCAAAGAATTTTATATTTTTATTTGCATTTGTTTTCAATATCTTACCAATCATAATTACTTCCATTTCCAAAGTATTTTAATATTTTACCAAATAATTTTAACATTTTGACAATTGTATTTATTTTTCCAAAGAATTTTAATATTTTATTTTGGACGCATTTCCGCAAACGCACACTTTACTTAAATACTAATATTTCGTTATTGGAAATGCAGCAAGTAAATATAGTTCCAAATTTAATTCTTTGGAAAATTGTCTCTAATATTAGAGAGTAGTTTCAAATTTACTATTTAAGGTATTCCTTTTAGAAAATAAGAGTTAGTCGTAGATACATTTAATAAAATATAGTCCATTATTATCCTAATTTTGACCGAAAAATTTTATATGTTGTGTGAGATTTGGCAACTCTGACAGTTCTCCTAAACATTTATTTCTCGGATTTCCTTATTTATCAAGAATTATGAGTTTAAATTTATGAAATATAGTTTAAAATATAATTATTATTATAAAAACCGTGTGTGAAGTTTGTTTAAAGGGTTTGGTAAAAAAAAACTTTGTTAAAAATTCCAAGCAAATTGTAAACATGAAGTGCGTAGTGGGCAAATGTATGCAGAACGATGGAAAAAAATCGTGAGAAATTGTGCTAAAAACTTATTTTGTGTGTGTTTTAAATAAATCTTATTTTATCTGTGTCTTTTTATACTTTTCGAAAAAACAACGAAGAAAAACCTTTGGATAAAATTTTACAATCGGTCGGTCACCATTAAGATAAATAGGGAGACACTTTGCTAATTACGTTTTAAAGAGGACGATTTTGAAAGAAATTTAAAATATGAAATGGGTAAGTTAGAAGTATTTTGGTTTGTACAGTTCTTTATTTAATATTTACTCAGGATTTAGTAAAGATGCAACTCTAAAGTTGAAACCGGGAGTAGTTTCGACTATAGAGGGAGAGCAGTGCTATCTGTGCTCTGAGACGGAAGCACATACATATGAGAGGAAACGAAAGAAATCAACAAGGATAAAAACGAGGACAGTTTTCAGCTTTACATAAAAAATTTACAAGTCGAAATGTACATATGTACATGTAGGCATTGAGTCGACTAAACGTTGACATCATTCTACTGTGATAGCCGTCCAAGCATCGTGAACAGTTTCCCAATGTTGTTTAGCATCGTATACAGCCTTTTTAAGTCTCCCCAAAGGTTTGCAATCGGATTAATATCGGCGGACTGTGCAGGCCACTCCATTACCTCAATTCTATTGGCTTGAAACTATTCTTTAGCTCTTTTACTTGTGTGTTTTGCGTCGTTGTCTCGCTGGAAGATCCATATTAGTGGCATTTCTTCTCTACTATGTGGCCGCATGCTAGTTTATAATATGTCAACATAGACATGTTGATCCATTATGCCATTTATTTTATGCAGGCCAACCAGCATGATTTTTGGCAAACTCTATGCGCTTATTTCATGTTTTTTTGTAAGGAGGGACTTCGAGCTTTCAAGTTTGCATCGTGAAGCCTTCTTACAGTCATATCATTAACAGTTAAATTTAAATCGGTTGTTATCTGCCTGTCCGATTTAAATGTTCTACGTTTAGACAATATTTCTATCATCCTGAGCTGAAGTTTTCCGCCTGTTTTTCTTTATATTTAATTTCATTGGAAATCATTTTTGTTGTGCAGGAGATTTTGTATTTCTGTGTAAGATTTTCCTTCTTTCCTACAATTTAAAATACGTTGAACAATGGTACAATTGCTTTGCTCGACCCACTAAAATTAAAATTATTGAAAAGAATCTTAGGCCTTGTAAAAAATGTAGCACAAAATTCACATTTTTAACTCACTTTCGCTTTCTTTAATAAAAATATAAAATTTTATTTATGAAATTTGGCAGATGATAATTTCGACGACTACTGCTATTTCAACGTTTCAAAAAAAATATGTACTCACAAATAACATTAACCGCTATTTTCAGTGTTACCATGCTTTTTAAAAAACTGATTTTCAAAAACAGTAAACAAAGTTTAGAAACGTTATACGTCGTTTCAAACATTTCATTAATGGTACTGCTATTTTCATGTTCGCAGCTGTACATAACCTTCCCATAAGCTAATTTCCTAGTTCCAGCACAATGCATCGCATGTGTAGAGGTCATCCCCTAAGTGCCGGTCCAAGAAAAAAAATTACACAATGTGCCTTTATATCAAAAGCTTTAATGTATTTTTTCTGTTGACTTGTTGTTTATGCTTCTTAGTATTTAGTATTTAACTTTTTATGTTTGAAAGAAAATAAATTAAAAGACTGAATTGAATTTAAAGAAAGCTTCGTTTTATTTCATATCTTATATTAACTGCCTCAGAACCTTCAATAATTTCGGCCTCGTCATACACTTAGATATTATTTTCCATACTATTTTCTACTTCATCTGGAATATGTGAACCTTACTGAATACATATCTTGTTAAGTGCAGCGCAAACATTTACAATTTGCAATTTGAGCGCCAAGAGGGATCGAAAACGGTTTTAAGAACTCCAATAGTTCTTTATATTTTGTGCTTTTGCATGCTTCATGTTATAAATGGCTTCCGCACTACCTGAACCTGTGGAGCGATATGGAGTCATTAAAAAGGGTTCAAGTGGATAGCCTGCATCACCTAAATAGGGAATTTCAATAATTGATTGTTATTTTATATACAAGTTGAATTCTTACCTAATAACCACGAATTACGATCACCAGCATCGTAGTTCTTTTAAAATGCGTTTGGCATGACTGACATTCCATATTAGAGAGTCATGAGAAGAACCTGCATATCGGGCATCTAATCTAAGTTGATAAAATATACATATATAAATATAAAGAGCAAGCAAGATATTTTTAAAAACTTGCAATCATGCCCCTTACGATTTAAGTAGAGATGCTGGTTTCCTCTATTTGGAGCCAATATTTTTATGTGGGCGCCATCCACACACCCAATGACACCAGGAAAATCAGATTACTGAAAGAAATGCAGTTTTGCTTCAGCTTTTTCTTCGTCTGTCATAACAAATTTTATCCATTGTTGGCAAATTTTCTTTTCTATAACATCCAGAGTTTCAGAAATTATCTTAGACACTACTGGATGCGATAATCCTAAATTAAAATCATTAGCGACACTAAGCTGGTAAGATCCTTTACCGTTTAACGTTGCAGCCAATTTTATGGCATTCGAAATATGTGTCGACCTGACTCTCACTCTCCAGCACATGGTCAAACGCATCTTTATTTAGGCGAAAAAAACTTTCGCAACTTTCAAACAAATAAGGTATTAACTCCTGGCAAATAGAAAGAACACTTTTAATTTAATACTTACTTTTCATCAGGTAATTGAAATATGTTTGATTTCTGCCTTATTAATCTTCTTTGTAAAACCAATTTTTTTTCTTTTCCTCATCATTCGTATGAGAATCGCAAACAGAAACAAAAAACATTTTAGTTCTTTAGAGTTATGAAGCAAATTTGTGAATAAAAACTGAAAATATAACAAACCATACAAACAAAATATCTAAATTAATACAGATGTGCTTTAAAAAACGATAAACAATCGACATAGTCTCATTGGTGTTATGGAATACAAGTTTTGTATCGAATTGATGACCACGTCGACAAAAATTTATCTTGATATTAGCCTGATGACGACGACGCTAAATGGAATAAGGGTGAATAGGTTTTCATAATGTAAGTATCTTTCATGGGATAAAAAAATTTTTTTGGTTATCTTCATTTTATATTTTGACCACAGCACTAACTAATTTTTAATATACAGTGACTCAATGTTATAATGGGACAAGCTGTTTATCCAATAACTTTCGAATTATTTTTTTGAATTTATTGGTTTAAGAAAATAAAATTATATTTATACTTTTATTTTTATTATTTATTAAGAACATAAATAAAAAATACATTGACTACCGTCACTGGGATATAAAAACAAAAACACTAAAACAACACAGAAAATCCTGTCAAAGTAATAATGGGACAATGTAATAAAGTAACAAGTTAAGTATTAAATATATAATGTTTAATATTTAGTTGGAAGGCCTTTTTTCTCTATTACAGCCTTCAATCGATACGGCATAGATTTCACAAGTTTTTGACAGAATTATGGGGTTATTCTACCCCATTCATCTTTCAGAGCACTAATTAGGTCCGATTTGCAACTTATTTGGTAATTTCTTAATTTTTCTTCTAAATAGGCCCATACGTGCTCTATCGGATTGAGATCGGGTGATTGCGGAGGCGTTTCGAGCACATGTGGGCAATTGTAAAGCAACCAACACCTTACATTGTGAGCCTTATGCTTGGGGTCATTGTCTTGGTAGAAGTAATAATCATTCGCCAGTCCCAATTTCTCTGCTGTTTCTGCAAGATTAGCACGCAGGATGTTGATATAATATTTATGATCCATAATTCCTTCAATAATGTGAAGGTTACCGGGACCAGCTGCTGATATTGCACCCCACACCATAACTGACCCCAAGCCATGTTTAACAGTAGGTCTCAAATTTTTTTCTGACAGTTCTTCATTTGGTCTTCTCCAAACGAATGACCTTCCATCCGATCTGAATATGTTATATTTGCTTTCGTCAGTGAATATTACCTTATTCCAGAATGATAAATCCTTGTTTCTGTGGTCTTTAGCAAAGCGCACTCGTTTAAGCTTATTAACCTTATTAATAAAGTTTTCTCCTAGCTACCCGGCCATTATAATTGTGTTTCCTTAACACATTTCTTACCGTTTCGGGATTAGCTTTCTTTGCTAGATGTATTTCCGCTTCAGCAGCAAGTCTGGGAGCGCTTAAGTAGGGTTTTTGTTTGATTTGTCGCATAAGCCATCGTTCATCTGCGTCGGAAAATATTTTTCTTTTGCTTGGTTTTGCTACATTTTGAAAAGTTTCTGTACCTCCATATCGCTTTATGATGTTAAACACTGTAGATTTTGGTTTATTTACTATTTCCGCAATATTTCTCACGGTTTTTCCTGATTTCGAATGTTCTAATATCAGTTTTCTGATTTGAGGCGATGTTTGTGAACCCCGTGGCGCCATATTTTAATTTTCTTTAAAAACTTATCAAAAATTAATCTGTAATACACTCTAGCAACTTTTAAACAAAAAATTTTTGCAAAATGTTCCGTTATAAAGCCTAGATTATATAGTGATGGCAGCTGTCCCATTATTACTTTGTACTGCATTTTTAACTTATTGTGAATAATTATTTATAAATTAATTTTGACAAACTTAAGAATCATAATCTTTTGAGATGGCAATTAGCACAGTGTTAGCTACACAAAAGCATGAAAATTTTGCATTAAAATCAGTTAACATAGTGCTTAATTATCTCCACATAAATCATTTTAGCTTTGTCCCAATATTACTTTGATTCACTGTATGTATGTACAGTTTGTAAAAAATATGTTTACAAAGCTTAGAAAAATTAAAAAGTTTAAGGGAAACTCTTATTTGCAAGTAAATTATATAACTTTTATTAAATTTTTTTCTTCATGTATTCAATTGAAGATGTTTATAAACACTTTGCACAAAAAAAAAACCAAATTAAATTAAATAACAAAATAATAATCGTAACTTAAAAAATACTTCCAGTTTCTACGCTGTAAAATAAATGTTTACAAAATTGTGTTAAATTGAATTAAATATATTCTAAATGGTAAAAAAAAAGATTTGAGGGTGCTAATACTTGGTGTGCCCTCCTTTAGCTTTAATTACAGGTTCTAAGCGTCTAGACATTGAATGGATAAGCTTTGGTATATCGTAATTTTCAGGTATTTTTTCCCACTCTTCTTTAATAAATGTTATTAACTGTTGTTTGTTTTTTGGTGACCTTTTTCCAACTTTTTTCTTTAGGTGGACCCACAAATTTTCTATAGGGTTTAAGTCTGGGCTTTGTGCTGGGGTATCTATCATTTTTGTACAATTATATAACAACCAGGATCTACAAATATATGCCTTATGCTTCGGGTCATTATCCTGGTAAAATTTATACTTGAGCTTTTCTGGGTTTTCTGGGTCAACAAAACCGAATTTGCGAACACTTGTACTCAATTCCTTTTTTAAAATGTTTAGATAGACTTCCTTGGTCATTATATCCTCTAATATTCTTATTTCGCCAACACCCTTGCTCGAAATACAACCCCACACCATAACGGATAGTTTACCGAACTTTACAGTGGGTATTATATTTTTATTTTCTAAAGCCGTCAGGGGTTTTCGCCAAACTTTTTGAGGTCCATCATGGTAGTAAAGCATCACTTTCGTTTCGTCACAAAAAATAACATCATCCCAGTGCTCCGGAGGAAAAGAAATGTGTTCAATGGCAAACTTATACCTTTTTTCTATGTTTGCCGCTGATAGCAAAGGTTTTTTCCTCGCAACTCTTGAAGAGTATTTATGGTTTTGTAGCACATTTCTAACAGTCTGATGAGAGATACTTACTCCACATTCATTACTGATGTTAAGCGCAATTCCTCTAGTACTAAAATGTGGATTCTCATCAATCATTTTCAAAATTTTCTTTTCAATTCGCCGAGTTACTTTTTTTCGTCTGCCTGGTGATACATTTGGTTCCAGTCTTCCTTCTTAATATTTAGTTGGAAGGCCTTTTTTCTCTATTACAGCCTTCAATCGATACGGCATAGATTTCACAAGTTTTTGACAGAATTATGGGGTTGTTCTACCCCATTCATCTTTCAGAGCACTAATTAGGTCCGATTTGCAACTTATTTGGTAATTGCTTAATTTTTCTTCTAAATAGGCCCATACGTGCTCTATCGGATTGAGATCGGGTGATTGCGGAGGCGTTTCGAGCACATGTGGGCAATTGTAAAGCAACCAACACCTTACATTGTGAGCCTTATGCTTGGGGTCATTGTCTTGGTAGAAGTAATAATCATTCGCCAGTCCCAATTTCTCTGCTGTTTCTGCAAGATTAGCACGCAGGATGTTGATATAATATTTATGATCCATAATTCCTTCAATAATGTGAAGGTTACCGGGACCAGCTGCTGATATTGCACCCCACACCATAACTGACCCCAAGCCATGTTTAACAGTAGGTCTCAAATTTTTTTCTGACAGTTCTTCATTTGGTCTTCTCCAAACGAATGACCTTCCATCCGATCTGAATATGTTATATTTGCTTTCGTCAGTGAATATTACCTTATTCCAGAATGATAAATCCTTGTTTCTGTGGTCTTTAGCAAAGCGCACTCGTTTAAGCTTATTAACCTTATTAATAAAAAGTTTTCTCCTAGCTACCCGGCCATTATAATTGTGTTTCCTTAACACATTTCTTACCGTTTCGGGATTAGCTTTCTTTGCTAGATGTATTTCCGCTTCAGCAGCAAGTCTGGGAGCGCTTAAGTAGGGTTTTTGTTTGATTTGTCGCATAAGCCATCGTTCATCTGCGTCGGAAAATATTTTTCTTTTGCTTGGTTTTGCTACATTTTGAAAAGTTTCTGTACCTCCATATCGCTTTATGATGTTAAACACTGTAGATTTTGGTTTATTTACTATTTCCGCAATATTTCTCACGGTTTTTCCTGATTTCGAATGTTCTAATATCAGTTTTCTGATTTGAGGCGATGTTTGTGAACCCCGTGGCGCCATATTTTAATTTTCTTTAAAAACTTATCAAAAATTAATCTGTAATACACTCTAGCAACTTTTAAACAAAAAATTTTTGCAAAATGTTCCGTTATAAAGCCTAGATTATATAGTGATGGCAGCTGTCCCATTATTACTTTGTACTGCATTTTTAACTTATTGTGAATAATTATTTATAAATTAATTTTGACAAACTTAAGAATCATAATCTTTTGAGATGGCAATTAGCACAGTGTTAGCTACACAAAAGCATGAAAATTTTGCATTAAAATCAGTTAACATAGTGCTTAATTATCTCCACATAAATCATTTTAGCTTTGTCCCAATATTACTTTGATTCACTGTATGTATGTACAGTTTGTAAAAAATATGTTTACAAAGCTTAGAAAAATTAAAAAGTTTAAGGGAAACTCTTATTTGCAAGTAAATTATATAACTTTTATTAAATTTTTTTCTTCATGTATTCAATTGAAGATGTTTATAAACACTTTGCACAAAAAAAAACCAAATTAAATTAAATAACAAAATAATAATCGTAACTTAAAAAATACTTCCAGTTTCTACGCTGTAAAATAAATGTTTACAAAATTGTGTTAAATTGAATTAAATATATTCTAAATGGTAAAAAAAAAGATTTGAGGGTGCTAATACTTGGTGTGCCCTCCTTTAGCTTTAATTACAGGTTCTAAGCGTCTAGACATTGAATGGATAAGCTTTGGTATATCGTAATTTTCAGGTATTTTTTCCCACTCTTCTTTAATAAATGTTATTAACTGTTGTTTGTTTTTTGGTGACCTTTTTCCAACTTTTTTCTTTAGGTGGACCCACAAATTTTCTATAGGGTTTAAGTCTGGGCTTTGTGCTGGGGTATCTATCACTTTTGTACAATTATATAACAACCAGGATCTACAAATATATGCCTTATGCTTCGGGTCATTATCCTGGTAAAATTTATACTTGAGCTTTTCTGGGTTTTCTGGGTCAACAAAACCGAATTTGCGAACACTTGTACTCAATTCCTTTTTTAAAATGTTTAGATAGACTTCCTTGGTCATTATATCCTCTAATATTCTTATTTCGCCAACACCCTTGCTCGAAATACAACCCCACACCATAACGGATAGTTTACCGAACTTTACAGTGGGTATTATATTTTTATTTTCTAAAGCCGTCAGGGGTTTTCGCCAAACTTTTTGAGGTCCATCATGGTAGTAAAGCATCACTTTCGTTTCGTCACAAAAAATAACATCATCCCAGTGCTCCGGAGGAAAAGAAATGTGTTCAATGGCAAACTTATACCTTTTTTCTATGTTTGCCGCTGATAGCAAAGGTTTTTTCCTCGCAACTCTTGAAGAGTATTTATTTTTTTTTTTTTTTTTTTGTAGCACATTTCTAACAGTCTGATGAGAGATACTTACTCCACATTCATTACTGATGTTAAGCGCAATTCCTCTAGTACTAAAATGTGGATTCTCATCAATCATTTTCAAAATTTTCTTTTCAATTCGCCGATTTACTTTTTTTTCGTCTGCCTGGTGATACATTTGGTTCCAGTCTTCCTTCTTTTTCAGCACGGTTAATAACATTATATACCGTCTTTAGGTTAAGAGACAACATTTCAGCAATTTCTCTGTGAGATTTTCCTTTATAGTAATTAAAATACACCAGTTGGGTAATGTCTTTGTTCAGTCGCTTTCCTGGCATAGTTTATATATAATTGGATAATCGCTTGTTTGTTCTATGAGCTCAATTTAAGAATAAAAGACAACAGCTACTCTTAGCGTCCGTATAAAACTCTTACACGCAATACATGTGCAAAAAACCAACGGTTCTTTCTTGACTTTGCATTTTTGTAAACATTTTTTTTACACTGTTGAAAGTATACAAAATTATTTTGTAGCGTTGTTGTTGTAATATATTCATAAATTTGCCAAAGTTTCGACGCCTGCTTGTCGTCAACATACAAAACAACAGTTATAAAAAAAAAAAATTTACAAATATAATGATATTGTTGTTGTAAATATTTATTTAAACATAAATTCTTAAAAATGTTTTGTTTTGTAAACATATTTTTTACAAACTGTATGTATAAAGAAATTTTATCAAACCAAAACAAAAAATCAGCTGTTTTGTTGTTTTCAAAAAAACAAAATTTCACAACAAGTATCACAATGGGAGCATAATAAAAAACCAATTTAATCAAATATTACAAAAAGTAAAAATATAATCTAAAACAGAAAATTTAAATTAAATATCCGCAAAACTTTATTGATAAAATGTACATTACAGAAATTTATAGGATTTGATTTAACAACTAAATATGTACCATAATGATATTTAATTAATCAAATTTACTCTTTATTTTGTTTTTTGTAATTTTTTTTTTGTTGTAATTTTTATAACATAATCATTTTATTCTGCTTGTTTGACGTTAACGTACGTGCATAAAATACAATTTTTATTATTATATTAAATCATTAACATTCATAAAAATTCTAAATGCTTAGCGTCTGCCATACACATTTTCATCGGAATATGCAACGTAAAGGAAATAATCCTCTTCATGATGTTCCTTTATTGAATAAATATAGTTGATGTCATTATCATTTCTTTCATTAATAAAAAAATTTAAATATCTCTTCCTTACCTGGTACAAAGTACCCATAGTGGCAGATGTAGGTGGAATTACATTATTAACGAAGAAAAACAGAGCATCTTCAGGTCGTAATTGAATACGTTTGCGAATTAAGAAGTAAAATTGTCCTACGGTCAAATCGGATGGTACTAAATATTTTTTCTTGTCTAAATGGCCAATACGTGCCTTAGGGGCCTTCTCTACAATTACCTAGAAAAGATATTAAATATAAAAAAACAAAAAAGAATTTCTTAGTTTGTTTATGTTATAAGTCCTATTAATATTATAAATGTGAATGCTTGTGTGTTTATATGTTTGGATGTTTGTTCCACTATACCGCTTAAACCGCAGGGAAAATTTTTATGAAATTTGGTAGACGGATAGTTTATGATCCCACTTAAAATATACGTTACTTTTCATGGGGTAAAAATAGATCAAAGATCGTGATAATGGTTCAAAAATGATAATATGAATGTCTCCCATCTCACGTCAATTTTACTAGAGGCTGAAGAACTAACTATTTGGTTTGTCTTTTAGTAAGACACAACACCTAGCGCGGCCAACTTCATAATTTTGTATTCTGGTAGCGAAGTGAACCGGGTTAATCTAGTATATAATAAAATCATGTATGTGGGATAGAGATGAGCAGGGAGGGACTTTCTGAAAATGCATATTATTCCTCTTAAGTCTGATAAGGACGAATACGAAATATCTTTATGAAATAATGAATTTGCTTAAAAATGGCATCAATATGTTAGTGCATATTATTCTGAAATTGCATAGTTTTGTTATAAATGCATATTATTGTGTCATATTTTGTGAAAAACTTCATCGAAATAATAATTTTTGGGAAAGTTAAAACTTATTTGCTTACACTGTTGAAGAAAAATGTACACGTCACATCTACAAGATTTAGTATAAATTGCAGTTTATAAAAATTTCAAGGCAGTTTATACATACGCGTTTATTTATTCTTGGTGTGTTTTTAACGGCTATAAAACGTTATACTTCTAAACATAGAATACCTAGAAGTGTCAGTTCGGGGTCTGACAAATTTTAAATCAGCTTTTCTTAAAATAGGGGGAGAAAGAGACAAATATACAATTTTACGAAAGATGAAAAGTAAACAAAAGAAAAATGTAAACATAAGCCGCATTTTGTGCATAAGAACAAATTTATAATTTCTTGTGGTTTTATTGGTTTTAATTGTGTTTTGTGTTAATATTATAGGTAAAAACATAGTGAAGCTTGTTTTAATAGTGTTTTGTGTTAATATAGCAAAGCTAAAAAATTACCAATATGAAATTTGTTGTGCATAAGCCAATAAAATAACATTTTAGTGATCTTGTGATTTTTTGGTATCTATTTGTTTTAATAAATGAAATTAATTTTCATAGTACATAATTTTCATATCACAAAACACCACATTGTTGTGTTTTTTAACCACAGATTCCTATAACCTATGTTTGTAACATTGTCGTGCTAAAAATTACGAAATTGTGAACATAAAGTAGATGAAAAACACGTTTAATTTTCACATCTAGAAAATAAAAATCAAAACAAAACAACAATATTGAGGTATTTAGAAGAAAAAGGAATCACCGAACAGAGTTAGGGGGTAAAAGAGACAGCATATTTCTTGATGATGTCTCTTTCTCTGCTCGTTCGCTGCTTTGAACTGACGCCTCTGTATACTTTGTGCTTTTAAACATAGCGCTTTTGAGCCGGCTCCAATAGTCACCGACAACTTTAACAACGACTTCGCTTGCTACTAGCAAATAGGTCCGTTCGTTTACCCCAAATTACCCAGTAGCGTTTTCTTACGCAAAAATTGGGTAAATGAGAGAGGTTTTGAGAGAGTAATGTTCTTGTTCTTCACGCACGAGAATGCCCGTACTTTTTCTTCGGGCTAGTTTGGGCGTGAAGAACAAGCAATCAGTTTCTTTATAATAAACATTGAAAATAACAAAGAAAAATTACAAATGTCGCAAACAGCTGACAGACATTAAAAAAGTTGTGTGTTAAAAATTTTTCTTAACAATAATTAATTACAAACATTTTTGTTATTTATACCATAAATTGTTAAAAACTTTTCATAAAAAATACCATTTTTTTAAATAAATATTTTTGTTAATACAAATTATTATTTCCTAACGATGCTACCTATTTGGTAGCGAAATATTGAAAAATAAATAATTGTTAAAAACTTTTCATAAAAAAGACCATCGCTGAAAAATAAATATAATTAAATAAATTCTTTCAATACTTGTTTTTTTTTAAATAAATTCTTTCACAAATAATTTTTTTTCGGTAAACTGTCATCAATCACATTAGACTTCGAATGAAAATCAGGGATAATCAAGCTCGTACAATTGTACTTTTTTCAGTACACTTTGCATTCCACTAAATATTAAGTACCAAAGTATATTCATATGATTATACGTTGTTCAGTAATTTAAATTAATTATAGCAAACATATATTTTCGATTTTTCTTAATATAATATTTAATTATTAAATTATTCACAACCACTTTTCACAACTTTTTCACAAACTTTGACGTTTGGCCTGTTGAATGAAGTGACCAGCGAAATAGCTAATAAGTTTAGCTGCCCTACAAGAACATTGACGGTCATTTGACCGGTGATATGACCGTCATTGCTGACAGAATTATCGGTCATTGCGTAGAACAAAGTTTATATCATTTTCTTAAGGGCAATATGAGAAAAATTACCGAAACTTCTGTGTGCATGTGATAGTCAGCGTTGATGCATATATATCGCGCACTGTAGACGGGTATCCCAATTGAAATGAAACACTATTTATTTCAATTCTTTACGTTGATTTTATTTCAATATTCTTATATGTACAATGTACATATGTATATAAAAAAAAGAAATGTAATATAATATAAAATAGAAATATCTATCAGAACCTTGGAGTGGGCCATCATCTGTGAATTTTTTCTTAATATAATTGCCCACAATTATTTAAAATATACAAATATTAAAACAAACTATTCACGGATTCGCATAAAAATTAATTCTATCCATCAGCATAGACAACATATGTTGATGTTAAAACGTGTCGCCGAGTACCGAACACAAAAACGATGCTCTCTTCCACACCCGTAACATGCTACCAAACTAAATGTTTTCTCGTCTAAACTCAGTCGTACGGAGCTTCAAAAACTATGGTCCGAATTATAAGTTTACAAACGAGTAAAATTATCCTTTCTGTAAAATTGATGAATTTGCGAAAATTCAAGAATACTTTTGTAATGAACTGCATTAATTTTTAACTATTCAACAACACGTTGGTTGTCTCCCAACGAGGTGCTCTCTCGAGTAATAGGAACTCCTTCAGTATTACTTTAATTTGATTGATTTCGAAACAAATTCTCAATATACAAGAACTCATTTTATTTTATCTTTCTGTTACTAATAGTTAATAATAGTAAAACTTAACACAACTTTTATGTTTTTAGTACAATTGGAGTCAAAAAAGTACAATTTTAAAATTGTCAATTATCATCTCCGATATAAACAGAGCTGTAAAAAATTGACATTTCTTTTTTTCTGGTAAATTTTATGGTTTTTTTTTTTGTTTTCTTACTTTTGTACATTTTGCTCTCTTATTGAGAGTAATTATAGCTTACTCTCATTTTACCGAACTTTACTAGAAAGTAAACGTACAGTCCTAATGCAAAACATTATGAAAACATTTTATTTGATTTTTTTTTTTGTTGAAAAGTAGTTAAATTATACTTCCACACTACAAATTCCGTAAGTTCCACTTTAATATCGAATTACATATGAAAGATATATGAATGAAAAATGTCTGGTTTTAGGAAAAATGCTAAAAGTGAAGCCATCCACCAGAAGTATTTTAAACAAGTACGAAGGCGGATCAATAAGTCCGTGAAATTTCGAACTTCCCTCGTAGTTATATGAATTGCAACACTGTTCCCATCAAATAACACTTGTCAATAGACTACTGTAAAATTTTGAGCAAGTGTCGTCATTTACTTCGCGTTTAACAGCTGTTCAAAACATACAACCTCGTGCATTTTTCTAAAAATGGAAAAAAGTGAATTTCGAGTGCTCATTAAACATTATTTTTTGCGAAAAAAAAAACCGTCAATCTAACCAAGGAAAAGCTCGATAAATACTATGGGGACTCTGCACCACCGATTTCAATGGTAAAAAAGTGGTTTACTGACTTTCGTTGTGGTCGCACAAGTACAAATGACGCTGAACGTTCTGGACGGACAATTGAGGTCAGGGGGTTTACTCTGTAATTCGAAACGAAAAGAAAAGTATTCGAATTTGTATGTTAATTACATTGGCATACGATAACATTTCCTTTCGATTCGAAATACAGAGTAACCCCCTAGTACACCCGAAAATGTCGAAAAAATCCACGATATGGTGTGGGCCAATCGAAGAGTAAAAGTGTGTGAGATTTTTGATGCCATATGCATTTCATTGTTTGGCGGCGTTTTGTAACTGTGGATGAAACATGGATCCATTACTGTACTCCGGAGACCAAGCAGCAGTTTAAACAATGGGTTTGTCCGGGTGAACCTGTTCCGAAGAAGGCCAAGGTGAGTTTATCGGCCAATAAGGTGATGGCAACAGTTTTTTGGGATGCACGCGGGATAATCCACATCGATTACCTTCAAAAGGGAAAACAATAAACGACGAATATTATGCCAACTTATTATACCGATTTAATAAGGATTTAAAAAGAAAACAACCCCATATGGACAAGAAAAGTTATTTTTCTTCAAGATAATGCATTGGGGTACGATTTGGTACCTTATCCGCCATATGCTCCGCATTTAGCCCCTAGTGACTATTTCCACACCTAAAGAAATGGCTCCGTGGAAAGATATTTAGCTACAACGATGAAAACAAATGCCTATTTTAAGGACCTCAAAAAATCCTATTTTTTGGAAGGGATACCAAACTGAAGAATCGTTGGAATAAGTGTATTGACTTAAAAGATTATGTTGAAAAAAAAATTTTTGTTTTGCAAAAAAACTGTCACGGACTTATTGATCCGCCCTCGTATGTCTCAGAAAACAACGATGCCTTTAAAACTGATGGACAAGTGCTTTTCTGTAAAATATGTGATAGAGCAATGTCTTTTGAAAAAAAGTTTCTGGTGGATCAACATCTAAAGAGTCAAAAGCACAAAGATAAACGCACAGAAAGTATTGGAAAGATCTCCCAGGTATTAATATCTAGTAGATCGAATGAAGATAAAAGAAGTTCGTTTAACATGGAGCTACATTAGACCGAACTTTTTTTGTATGGGAAATTATTTTTTTTGCAAAAAAAGTGTACCGCCCCCTAAAATTTTTCCTTTTTACGCCAATAGTGAAATTCCAAAATCTTAGACTGATTGCCCTAGGTTTAGGCGTGGCACATGCCCACTAAAGTGGCTAAAACTGGTTTATATGGACTTTTCAAGAGACAAGGCACGAATATATAAGTAAAATGTTTCATATATGTTTGTAATATATTATTTTATTGAAATTAACTTACGTTAATGATTTCATTTGATTTCTCTTTTGAAGTTCTGTTTGCATTCACAAAGCAAGACATTTGTATTCGGCAAATGCTCACGATGTTTTTGTATGCTCACGATTTGTTGTTGTTTACGTTGATTACGGACAACACCAAAGCGTGTCTAACTCAGTACATCGAACACAGTTCGATGTTGGCAACAACAGAGTGGCAGTTAAAAGTGTGTAAAAAGTTAAGTGTAGCTATTTTGCGCTTTGAATCATAGAAACATTATTGCTACAAAAAGAATTGATATTGGTGGTATTTGCACAATGGACACAAGAACTAGTGGAAAAATTTATTTATTAGGATATGACGAAAGCCAAATTGTTGGATCTAAGCTGCCTTCCAATGCACAAGTTTTGAAAGTTTTGTTTTATAACATGCGCAAAGTGAAATTGGATCCTCGTTCATGTGCATATCTGGTTATCAAAGAGGCCGAAATTTTTTGGAATAAAGCCCGTATTCCAGTTCGTCAACTTGATAGAAGTGTTCAAAAAGTTGAAACTTTATATCACCAATGGAAAAATCTGCAAGAAACGTGCAAACGCAGCACACCACTTCAAAAAAGGCGAGAAGATGAGTTTATTAAAAATATGAACGACTTATTTGACTACGATATACTTGATATATCTATGACATCATTAACCAGATCAATCACCAGTGCGTTTCAATTCAAATCTCTTTTTAGTGAGATAAAACATAAATTATGTACGCATAAATTTATTTATACGGATGGCTCTAAGACAAGCAATTCAGTATCCTTTAGTATTACTACGGAGAGTGAAATTATACGCAAATATCTGTTACCCTCATACAGTTCGGTATACACTAAAGTGTGGCACAAACACCACAAAAATATCTTACAAGCATTTCATGAAATTGCAATTAGTGTGTATGTATTACTTGCTCATTGCAAAACACATACTTCCAAAAATATTTCTTTTGTTCCACGATCAAAACATTGAAGAAGAGAACACAAGTACAACAAAACAATGTTAAAATAAAAAAACGCTGAAGTAGAAGAAAAATGAAGTGGAAGATCAAAACTATTTTGGAACATTCAAAACATGTTTGAATAACTCGTAGACAAACTTGCAAAGAAACTTTTGCATTTTTTTAGAACATAAAAAATCGAATGTATACAAATAAAATAAAAATATCACAATTCATATTAGGTTTTAGGTTCGTTTGTAAGGTTCTTTAAAGAAAAATATTTAAAATTTCGCAAAAAATTTTAAAAACTTATAATTTCAGCTACATTTAATGCATCCATTTCAATATATATTTACGATTACTAAAATTTAGAAAAATCACGAAAATCAGAAAGTTGAAATTATGAAAAAAAATTATATACGTGCTTTTTACGCTTTTTTGTATTTGTTCTTGTGTACTCGATGCTTTTGGTGTAATTTACCGTTTTTTTTATTTCATTGTATGTTTTTGTTTTGATGTGCTGCTTCATTTGAACACACAAGCACAAACAAAACTATAGAGAGAAACTTTTCAAATGGTGCTTGTTTTGTTTCAATGAGAGTCATGTTTTGTTATGCTTGTTTTGTTGATAATGTTTACGCTGGAATACACGGCTTGGAAGTAGTGTGCTTTAGAATACAGAACTTTCAATACATTTTGTACAGCTCTTTAGTATACACCGCGGAGATGATAGCTATATATGAGGCAACACTGCACGCTAAGTCTAAAACTGGAAAATTTGTTATTTGCGCAGACTCTCTATCTTCAATAAAGGCTATTTCCAACGTCTCCAATAATAACATTTATGCGGGAAAAATTAGGGAAGTTTTAATTGAGAAATAACCGGATATCCTACTTCTTTGGGTAGGCCTACGATGTCATTGCTCGTTGAATATTAACATATAATTTGTAATTATTTTGTTAATAATAATATTTGACATTGCGCACGGAAATGCGTAAATTTAATTAAAATAGAAGATAGAGTTTTTGAAGAATCAACGTAAAGAAGGTAGACCTGGTGCAATGGTGGGATGCGATCGTTCATTATTTGAAAAAGAAAAGCGAAGAAATATTCGTATTGAGAAAGAGGTAATGCGAAAAGAAAAGCAGGGCGAAGAACAATTCCAAGTATTCCTGACAGCGAATGATTTGAGTAGCAATACAGAAGAACTAATTGATGAATACGATACTGATGATAATACTGATGAAACTGCTAACTGTAACTCTCAACAAAAAACAGAAAACGAGGAATGAAACATTTTATCACTTCCAAACTTGTTGCGACCTTAGACAAGTGCAAGGTAAGTGATAGGGACGCAGTACGTATTCTTTCGTTCGGAAGCTGCTTCAAACCTGATGATGGATTTTAAAAACAAAGATATAAATCAAATGGATGGAAATATTTTACCATCGATCACAGGAAATGCAAAGGTGGACAGATTACCAGTTGTGATAACAACAAATGGCTTTGAACATCTAATTGGAGTACCTGCCCTGTCAGCTGGTACTGGAAAAGAACAGACAGACGCCATACTCAAACTATTAAATGAATGGAATCTAACAGAAAAGGTATTTAAAAAACAATTTCTTATAACAGTAAATATAAACAACATTCTTTCCAAACACGGTACAAGCTTTATGTTTTGATACTACAGCGACAAATACAGGTAGATTACAAGGTACTTGTATTTTATTACAACAACACCTCAATAGAGAATTGTTATATCTCCCTTGCCGTCATCACATATATGAACTCTTGCTGAAAAGTGATTTCGTGAAATATCATTTAAAATTAAGTGGACCATCATTAGATATTTTCCAACGTTTTAAAAAAAATTGGCCCAAATCAATCAACAAAAATTTGCAAGTGGAATGGTGGATAAAAACATAAATCTTGCGCTTAACAAAACTGAACAAGACCAATTAGCTCAATTTGCTCATAACTATGTCACTATACAACATCCCAGGGCAGACTACAAGGAGTTATTGGAATTGAGTCTTATATTTCTTGGTCGAAATACAGAGACTGTAAGGTTTAAATCACCTGAAGCGATGCATCATGCCCGATGAATGGCTAAAGCGATATATACGCTTAAGATTTTTCTTTTCCGCCACCAATTCTCAATGTCATCAGATGAGGCAAATCCTATACAAGATATAAGTGTGTTCATTTTGAAAATTTATTTGAGACCGTGGATTGAAGCGCCAATTGCCGCGAAAGCACCCTTAAATGATTTAAATTTTAATAAAAATATTATTAAATTCAATGAATTGAATGAAATAACAAGCAATGAAGTAACGAGCAAGTTTTCGAATCACTTGTGGTACCTGACACCAGAAGCATCAGATCTTTCATTTTTTAGAACGACGTCGACGTTCTGTATCAGCTGATTCATTTTGTGTACTTTATATTGTTATCATTCTGTGAAGCACAAGAAAACTAAGAAAACAAGTAAGATTTTTCATGTTTTTTGTTTATTTTACTTTTTATATAAATTATCCTGCGAAACAAACAACCAATACACAAGTAACAGAATATGCGTCATATTTTTGGTAGAAAAAGTGCTGTCAAAAATATAAAAGAAAATTTAAATAAAAATGTTTTTCTTTTCTGTAAGAATCGGAATCTAGGGAAGACTAGAAAAAAATTTAATAGTGGAAAGGAGACTTCTTACAGAAATCACGGATATTTAACCTGACAGATGAAATTTAAAATCATATTTTTCAAGTAATTAATTTTGTTACGTTTTTATGATTTCAAAGTTTTTTTTCTGCTGAATAAAACATCATATAATCTTGTATTGGATACAATAGAGCGTAGTTTAGAAAAAGGGATTATATCAACATTTATTCCAAACATCAAAAATTGGAATTACGGTTTGTGGCTCAGGGATCGTAACTTCGCAGATTTGAAAATTATTTTAACAATAGATGGTCACAGCCCTTGGTGGCAAAAAATTTGACTGAGATTCGATATGTCATGGCAGATGTTGGACTAAATGAAGCAAAATTAGAAGTGTTTATTCGTTTGCCTGGTTGACACGCGTTTTCCTTTAGTCCGCTGTTTGGTCGTGGAATAAATATAATTGGAGTGGTTAAATTCAAAATAGATTCAAACTAAGAAAAGAACAAGTGAAAAAATAAATAAAATAAAATAAATAAACAGTAACAAATAGAGAAACAAAATAAACTTAAAAAAAAAAGAACTTCAATAATTTACTTATGTACACCAACAAATAACAAAAATCAATAAACTTAAATAAAATACAACAAACAATAACAATTGAACAGTGAAATAATTAGGAGAAAAAAAAACAAAAAAAAGGGAAAACCGTTATACCAGTGACGGGCGAACGATATTGGACAGTGTTGACACCACCGAACACTGTTGTCACTTCCGGTCACGGTGACCGGATCAGGGCTTTTATGGCCTTTTTTCGTATCATTGTCCTAAATCTCCTTACCATTCCCGACTAAATCTTTTGTATTGTTGATGCCATTATGTTGGTTGCTGCTAGACTGTTTGGTGGTGAAGGAGTAACACTGATCACTGGTAGTCGTTCAAGCAGCGAATAGCTCAGTGGCGACTATTATTTGACTTTTCTCGCGTTAATCATGACTTCTGCAACAAACGTCTGAAATATATTTCTTTCGGCATTTCAATTGAAGGCTCTGCTTCCTTGACAATGATGTGAATACCATGGCTGAAATGGCCCAAAATATAACATTGCTTGGTATGAAAACGTTCATACCATCGAAGCAAATTTCGATTAGGCCTAGACCGAAGTCTTGGTTTAATCAGACGTGCAGATTTGCAGTCAGATCCAGAGAGGAAGCATTTAGTATCTGGCGGAATGATAAAAACGCATATACTGATATGATGCGCAAAAGGGCGAGATCTTGTGTGCCAAAGTGCTAAGACGTGCAAAGGTATTGTACGAGCAGCGTCTTCGCACTAAAGCTCTTACTGCCCCAAGGGGAAGTAAAAGCTTTTGGTCATTCGTTAAGAGTTAAAGGAAATGCAAGTTCTTCTATTCCGCCTCTTTTAAAAGATGATCAAATATTCACTGACACGGTTGAAAAGGCTAACCTCCTTGCTGAAATGTTTGCAGGTAATTCTCACCTGCCGGAAAGCAATCAACCACTGCCCGCATCCGAGCGGGCATCCGTATCCGTAACTATGCCAAAGATATACTTTCGGGCTCGTGCAGTTAAAAGGGTTTTAGCGGACCTCAACATAAATAAGTCACCTGGGCCGGATGGAATTCCGGCACTGGTCTCGAAGCAGTGCTATTCGACGTTATCGCGTCCTCTGGCAATCCTTTTCAGCACCCTATATCATGCAGGCGAATTTCCGTCGTGCTGGAAAGTTGCAAATGTAACGCCGATCCTCAAGAAGGGAGAGGCAAGCAACCCTGAAAATTATCGCCCAATCGCAATACGCTCTACCATTTCCAAAGTAATGGAGAGTATGCTAAATTTAAATTTATTAAGTATCTGGATACCAATAGCTTACTTAACGACCGGCAATATGGCTGTTCACAGAAAAACTTATAATTAAAAATTTTTTCAAGAATTACGTCTTAGAAAATAAAACAATTTTCAGTACATGCATATTCCTCCCATCTCTCTCATCTAAAAATTAATATTTTATATAAGACAATTAATTTGCATCGTTTAAAACGCGATAAATTATTAATTAATCTATTACAATTTTTTTTTATAGATTAAACTTGCTGCACAAAACAACAAACATAAATTTAATAAATGAATCTGAAACATTTAACATTACAGTATCACGTTAACGCGTCGCCCTTCGTTGGACCTATCGTTCTCTTCTCTTCAGTACGTTCTCCACTGTGTCGTACACATTTCCGTTTCTTTTCATAATTTCTTCTAGTAATAATAACAATAAATTAAATTAATAAAATAATAATTAAACAAGAACCAATTTCTTGAAGAAGCCACACAAAGAAGTGGCAAAATATTGAACAAATAAATAAAAAATCAAAGAACTTTACTGACCTTAAACTTAAAAAATATAATTAAAATAATAATCACTTCTATCCTGTCATGAAATTGCAATTAGTGTGTACGTATTACTTGCTCATTGCAAAACACATACTTCCGAAAATATTTCTTTTGTTCCACAATCAAAACATTGAAGAAGAGAACACAAGTACAACAAAACAATGTTAAAATAAAACAAGGCTGAAGTAGAAGAGAAATGAAGTAGAACATCAAAACTATTTTGGAACATTCAAAACATGTTTGAATAACTCGTAGACAAACTTGCAAAGAAATTTTTGCATTTTTTATGAACCATGGGTGGCGATGGCACGATGGATGGTAGTCTGCACGTTGACTACACAACCAAAAAACAGACATGGGTTCAACCCCAGTTTCAGACAAAAAAAAAAAAATTTTTTAAATAAAAATAAACATCTCGCATTTTTCTGATGTGCATTAGTGTGTCTTTGTGTGTGAGTTGTTGTCGGAAGGTTTCAGTGGCGAAGGCATAGTCACTGGTCACTGAACAATACCGGCTTCAGCTGATAGCAATCCACAATCACATCAGAACGCCCTCCTTCGTCGGTATTGTGTAGCACCGGCGAAGTAAAATAATAATAAAAATAGCTACTAAACCGAAGCTTCAGCACTGCTACGAGTATAAAAACAAAAGAACGTGCGAAAGCAGAGCTGCAAAATAATTAATTAAGCTTCACCTCCAGTCGTTTCTCCTACTATCCCTTTCTTATAGTTCCCAGCACAATGCTCTGCATGTGTAGGAGTCATCTCCTGAGTGCTGGTCCTAGATAAAAAAAAAAATATTACAACAACAACGCTACAAAATAATTTTGCATACTTTAAACAGTGTAAAAAAAGTGTTTTCAAAAATGCAAAGACAAGAAGGAACCGTTAGTTTTTTGCATATGTATTGCGTATAATAGTTTTATATGGACGCTAAGAGTAGCAGTTGTCTTTTATTCATTAAATTAAGCTCATAGAATAAACAAATGATTACCCAATTATATATAAACTATGCCAGGAAAGCGACTGAACAAAGACATTACACAACTGGTGTATTTTTATTACTATAAAGGAAAATCTCACAGAGAAATTGCTGAAATGTTCTCTCTTACCCTAAGGACGGTATATAAATGTTATTAACAGTGGTGAAAAAGAAGGAAAACTGGAACCAAAACAAAAACCAGGCAGACCAAAAAAGTAACTCGGCGAATTGAAAAGAAAATTTTGAAAATGATTGATGAGAATCCACATTTCAGTACTATAGGAATTGCACTTAGCATCAGTAATGAATGTGGAGTAAGTATCCCTCTCAGACTGTTAGAAATGTGCTACAAAACTATAAATACTCTTCAAGAGTTACGAGGAAAAAACCTTTGGTATCCGCGGTAAATATTGAAAAAGGTATAAGTTTGCCATTGAACACCTTTCTTTACCACCGGAGCACTGGGATGATGTTATTTTTTGTGACGAAACGAAAGTGATGCTTTACTACCATGATGGACCTCAAAAAGTATGGCGAAAACCCCTGGCGGCTTTAAAAAATAAAAATATAATACCTACTGTAAAGTTCGGTAAACTATTCGTTATGGTGTGGGGTTGTATTTCGAGCAAGGGTGTTGGCGAAATAAGACTATTAGAGGATAAAATCACCAAGGAAGTCTATCTAAACATTTTAAAAAAGGAATTGAGTGCAAGTGCTCGGAAATTCGGTTTTGTTGACCCAGAAAAGCTCAAGTATAAATTTTAGCAGGATAATGACCCGAAGCATAAGGCATATATTTGTAGATCCTGGTTGTTATATAATTGTAGAAAAGTGATCGATAGCCCAGACTTAAACCCTATAGAAAATTCATGGGTCCACCCAAAGAAAAAAGTTGGAAAAAGGTCACCAAAAAACAAACAACAGTTAATAACATTTATTAAAGAAGAGTGGGAAAAAATACCTGAAAATTACGATATACCAAAGCTTATCCATTCAATGTCTAGACCCTTAGAAGTTGTAATTAAAGCTAAAGGAGGGCACACCAAGTATTAGCACCCTCAAATCTTTTTTTTTTACCATTTAAAATAAATTTAATTAAATTTAACACAATTTTGAAAACATTTATTTTACAGCGTAGAAACTGAAGTATTTTTTAAATTACGATTATTATTTTGTTATTTAAATTAATTTTGGTTTTTTTTTTGTGCAAAGTGTTTATAAACATCGTCAATTGAATACATGAAGAAAAAAATTTAATAAAAGTTATATAATTTACTTGCAAATAAGTTTCTCTTAAACTTTTTAATTTTTCTAAGTTTTGAAAAGATTTTTTTTACAAACTGTATATTTAAGATTACTAAAATTTAGAAAAATCACGAAAATCAGAAAGTTGAAATTATGAAAAAAAATGATATACCTGCAAGGTGTTTTCCCTCCTAAATGATATTATTTAGTCCCCGTCCATACTGTGAAGCATATGCTGCAAAACTTTTGAGTTTGTTGATGAGAAGGGGAAGAGGAGTGGAAATATGTACGCTGTTTCATGTACATGCAGTTTTTGTTGAATTTCATATTTGCATCTTTTGACATGAGGTGTATTTGACGTTTCATTTTATTTCTTTTCGTTTGGTATACTGTTAACTTCTATCATAATAATAGCTACCCTGTTTTTTTGTTAATTTTTGCGAAATATAATCAAAAATTTAAAAAAAAAAAAATATAAAATTATATAAAAATTTAATTTTTCTTCTTAGCGTCCATTTTGCTTCAAATTATACCTTGTGCTTCAAATGTCTATCCAAAAAAAAAATATTCCACCTATCACAGGGTAGTTATTTTATATTTAGATTCGGTATTGAGAAATGTCAAAAAAAATTTAAAAAAGAAGATAGAAGGGAGGAATAAAAAATACTAAACATGAAGCAAAAGATGTATGGACACTGCTGCAGTTTTAAAAGAGAATTCAAAAAACTTTTGCAGCAAAAACTCAACAGTATGGACGGTGACTTGAAAAGACTCATGTTTACATTTTTACGCTTTTTTGTGTTTGGTCTTGTGTACTCGATGCTTTTGGTGTAATTTACCGTTTTTTTTATTTCATTGTCTGTTTTTGTTTTGATGTTCTACTTCATTTGAACACACAAGCACAAACAAAACTATAGAGAAACTTTTCAAATGGTGCTTGTTTTGTTTCAGTGAGAGTCATGTTTTGTTATGCTTGGTTTGTTGATAACACAGTGGTACAAAATTGAATGAAGTAGAAAAACCTGGGACCGGATATTATTTTTCTTGTACGTGTTGTCGAGTTAAAGAAGAATCCAATAGTGAAATATGCCGGACACCTCCAAAATCCGGATTTACGGTTAAAAAACCGGTTTTTGTACCTTTGCGCACTTATAAGCCTGTAATTTTGTTGATAATAATCCGATTTTCAATTTCTTACTAGATTTGGAAAGAAGTAACTGAGATCTTTCGAAAGATATATAATTTATCTAAGAAAACTTGAGAAATTTGGGTGTTATTGTCGAGCAAACACAAATTTTGTAGATTTTTCAAAAATTTTTCAACTTTGGTGACGTTTTTATACATTATAATGTAATAAACTATAATACTATTGAATTTATTTAAAAAGTACGTTTATTAACGATTACAACGCATATTTGGGGTTAAAAATAGATAAATAATTGACTGAGTTATTAAACTTTTCATGAAAACAAAATTTTTAACAAAATGCCTGCACAATGTTTTTGGTGTTGTTTTTATGCACTTTCTCTAAAATTACAAATCACTGTTAGCCTAAACACAACTTAGAATTACAACAAATATTTGTAATGAGAGCTTTACTCATGTTTGTTTGTCAATATTGCTGTAATACATTAAAAAAAAAGAAAATTCAACCTTCGTTTGTTTTGCCCTTTCCTACGCCTATGATTTGGCATCATCAGCCATATCATAAACCAAATGATTGCAACTTTTGTCAAACCGATGTTTTAGGTCACTGTTTTAAAACGCGCAAAACCATTAAGTACGCAAATGTTGTAACTGTTACAAAACCAATACCTCTAAGTAATGATCTACCGACAACGAGCAAATCTGACGATGTAACAGAAAAAGATTTTGAACAAGAAGAGTTCCTTCCATCCAGATCTACAACAACGGAGCTGAATTTTTTGTCAAAAACTGATTTCGACGATCTTGTTCGCGTTTTACACTTGTCAAAGCGGCAATCTGAAGTCCTCGGGTCGCGATTAAAGCAGTGGAATTTGGTGGAAAAAGATTTCGTTATAACATCTGGTAGAAAGAGTGACCGGACTTGGTTAGTTGAAGTAAGTTTTAAGACTAGTTCCAATGACAGTGATCTCGTGTATTGCGTTGATGTACCAAAAATATTTTCGGCATTAAATCACAATTATAATGCAGATGAATGGCGACTTTTCATTGATGGTTTATGTAAAAGTAAGTTTTCTTATAAAAATGTATGACTTTATTTTTATTAATTTAAGATTTGTAATGTAATATCTAGGCTTAAAAGCTGTTTTATTTCATAACCAAAATCAATTACCTTCAGTTCCAATCGCATATGCGACTAATACAAAAGAAACTTACGAAGTGATGAAAAATATACTAATGTTTGTTAGCTATACCACCCATAAATAGAAAGTCGTCGCTGACTTAAAGGTTTTGACAATTTTATTTGGTATGCAAGGTGGTTACACAAAGTATCCGTGCTATCTTTGTGAATGGGATAGTCGTGCACCGAATCGTTATGATAGCAAAGTATGGCCATCTCGCGAGTCACATAGAATAAGCTGGAAAAACATTTTAAATTACCAATTAGTTAAAGCTGAGGACGTTATTCTCCCACCACTGCATCTTAAACTGGGATACATGAAACAATTTGTAAAAAAATTAGATGTAAACGGCGACGCTTTTTGTCATCTCAAAGCGGTGTTCCCAAAACTAAGTGAAGCCAAAATAAAAGGAGGTATTAACTAATTTGTTTACATATCTAGTACGATTTTATCTGTTTTGATAACTTTTAGGTATTTTTATTGGACCTCAAATTCGAAAAATTATGAGAGATGCAGATTTCATTAACAAGCTAAGTTCCGTTGAAAGACGTGCATGGAAGAGTTTAGTTGCGCTATGCGATAATTTCCTTCGAAATCACAGAAGCGGCGACTATGTCACAGTTGTCAATGAGTTTTTAAGTGCGTATGGTGAAATGGGCTGCAACATGTCCATAAAAATTCATTTTCTGCATACGCATTTGGACTTTTTCCCAGATAACCTGGGCCAGTTCAGTGATGAACAAGGCGAACATTTTCACCAGGAAATGGCAACTATTGAAAAACGCTTTGAAGGAAAAAATATAATAAAAATGATTTCAGAATATTGCTGGTCACTTAAACGAGAAACTGATGATGCTGATTTAAAAAAAAAACGGTCAAGCAAACACTTTTGAGTTAAATGACCAAAAATAAAATTTGTATAAAATGTTTAAAAGTTTATTTTCATGAAAAGTTTAATAACTCAGTCAATTATTTATCTATTTTTAACCCCAAATATGCGTTGTAATCGTTAATAAACGTACTTTTTAAATAAATTCAATAGTATTATAGTTTATTACATTATAATGTATAAAAACGTCACCAAAGTTGAAAAATTTTTGAAAAATCTACAATATTTCTGTTTGCTCGACAATAACACCCAAATTTCTCAAGTTTTCTTAGATAAATTATATATCTTTCGAAAGATCTCAGTTACTTCTTTCCAAATCTAGTAAGAAATTGACAATCGGATTATTATCAACAAAATTACAGGCTTATAAGTGCGCAAAGGTACAAAAACCGGTTTTTTAACCGTAAATCCGGATTTTGGAGGTGTCCGGCATATTTCACTATTGGATATATCTTTAACTCGACAAGACCTATAAGAAAAATAATATCCGGTCCCAGGTTTTTTGGACTGTCGCACCGTGTAATGTTTACACTGGAATACACGGCTTGGACGTAGTGTGCTTTAGAATACAGAACTTCCAATACATTTACAGCTTTTTAATACATGCATATGTGGATGGTTAAACCGAGTTATAGATAAATTCATAAAAGCGGTATGAACCACTAAAAAAAAAGAAATGTAAAGATAATAAATACAACGAAAATATTTATAAAGCAGATTTAATATAACAAAATGCCAAAAAAGGAAAATATATGTATAATAATTTGAAACTCATTAATTAGAATCCTTTGAAAAACATTCAATAAATTGAAGAAGTCCAAATAATTTGGTCTCCTCGCTTCTTTGAAACTATTTCTATATATGTATTGATCTTGCTCGTCAATTTTTTATGTGAATATTTTTGTTAAAAAAAAGGACTAGTCAGTTGGCAGCTCAGTTTGACGAGTATCAGATGCTAAACAGTTGCATCAATTTTATTTGGCATGGAAACGATTACGTTTCAAAGGCAGAGTAAACATTTGTTTATTTATTTGTGATAAATTCTTGAAGAACGGTACTAAACGTCTTTTATATGCAAAAGATTTAAGACTTCCAGTCCCGCTAGAACTGACAGCATATTATCGTACATGCGTATATTAGTCACTAATTTTTGTTCACATTTTCAACCACATATAGCGAGGCAGGATACAAAATAATAAAATCGTATGAATAGTTGTTACAAGAGAATTTGTTACACTGTGGCTAAAATTGTGCGCAATATGACGTGTCTTAGTCTCACTATTGATGGGAAATTATCATTCATTGATAGTTTATGCCCCAAAATTAGCATATTACATCTAATTTACTACTTAAACCTCAATCTTCCATTTCAAGTTCGGAAAATGAATGGTCACGGCTTATTGTTGCCACAAGGGACTTACTGATTCGAAGTTCACTCTTGTTGTAATGTTTGGAATAGAAAAAAATTACAACTATTATAAAATGGATTGTTCGATATGTCTACAAGCTTGGACTCAGAGCACACATGTCCAATTATTTAATCAAATTCTTAAACCTATCTTTTGATGACTATTTAAAATTTCGGATGCTAATTTATCTCTTTAGAATTATAAAGTTCCAAAATGTTCTCATTTATTGTTTCTACTAGAAACCCTCAATTAGACATATAGGCTCGAATACGCTACAATCTATTTGAACTCTTTTTTTTTTTTTTTTTTTTTTTTTTTTGTGCGGTCGGCGCGATATTGGAATTCATGGCTTAAGAATTTTCGCTCTTTCCTCATTTCAATATCTACATTTAAACAAAAAATTATAGATTTTTTTTACAATTTGCGTAAATATTTAAATACCTATACTCGTATAACTTAGTTTTTGAATATTGTTATGGGCCTTGTGTTTCTTTCGCTCGTATTTTTGTTTTATGTATGTATGAGATAATGTTGCCAGTGAGACCAATTTCTGACTTATATTTGGATATTTATTATTTGTATTTGGACCACAATTTCTTCCTTGGTTAAATCAGACATTTTGCTTTTAATAATTACTTTTACTTTTGCTTTATAAATTATTGCCAGTATTGCCTTTAAGCATATTAATTTTATATTTAAAAAACTAAGAAATTGTCCCTTTATTGCAACACTGCTACGAATGAAGGAATAAAGCGAATGCTACACGATCAATGTTCAGCTTCAAATGTCATTGTGTGCGTTATTTTATAAAAAATAGTCACACTTATTCGCTTTAGAATTGAGCAAATAAAATTTATAAAAGCCCTGACTCTTGCGACAAAAGTCTTAATGTAAACGTCTGTGGAATTAAGAAGGGTCTACAAAAGATAACGTAAGCGTTGTCGCAGCGACATCCCCTCAATGTAAATCGGCTCTTTCAGGCCTGTTCTGCAAATCAGGAACCGTTTTGATACCACGCTGATGATTTGAAGCTGTCTGTAAATTCAGCAACTTTTCAGTTTTTGGCGTGGTTTTAATTGTTCGAAAACACGAGAAACAGCTGATGTTTTATATTTGTTTATATTTTTGCATTGTGAATTAAAATATTATATAAAATAAAGAATATAAAAATGCCAGGAGCTACTTAATTGTCAATAATTGCTTTAACAAAGCATCATTTAAAAAAAAGAGCGTGTTAAAAAACGACATTTGCGGGACTCTTGAAATCCATTGGATACATTTTATATTAGCACAACAAAATACCTACCTGCGAAGTTCCCAGTGTTTACTTAAATTGTGCATTTAATTATTTATAAATTTGCACAAAAATAATTTAATTATTGACCATTGTACAACAATATATAAAAGTTTGTCTTAAATAAAGAAGATGATGGTAAACTATCTATATATTTAGATGACTTCTAAAGACCGTGCTACTTTGGCAACCTCAAAAACATGTTCGAAAAAATTAACCTACTGACTGCTAAAAAGAACATGTAAACCAAGGCATTGCTAAACAAAGCAAAACAATTATTTGCAAAAAAAGCAGTGTTCTTACAAATTTGCTCATATTTAAGTTTTTATATGTAGCAAACCCAATTATATTACAAAAATAAATAGAAAACAAATCATATGAAAAATATTATAGCATGTTTACTAAATTATAAACGAAATACATAGAAAAAATAAGCAAGTGATTTCAAATCGTCAGTCATTTAGTTGACGATTTCAAATCACGAGATTATTAAAATTTTTGTGTGCATGATGAGTGATTTCAAATCACTTTGACAAATTCGCCAGTCAGCTGATACAAGAATTTGTAACGTATTAATTTCATTTTAACTCATATTACACTAATTTAACACGTTCTTTTTAGGTTATGTTATATTTAATAAAACACATGTATGCAAAAAATTTGACGTTTGGACAAAAAACGAATTACCGAATTCGCCTTGCGACAACCTTGTATTAATAAACCTTAGCCTTGATATATATAATTTAACTCTTGTATCTAATATTTTATATTGGTCGTAAGAGCATATGTATTACTGGTTTAGTAAAAATATTTCATCAATATAGAACAATATTACTTTTATTAGGGAATATTATTACTATTTTAACTGTATTTCAATGATGACGAGATATTTCTCGAGAAAGAACTTTTCAAGGATTACATACTGTTGTAGTAATTAAAGGATTACGATGAGGAATAATTTTATTTATTGTATCAGAATTTTTTTTTTTTGCGACAACCTTGTATTAATAAACCTTAGCCTTGATATATATAATTTAACTCTTGTATCTAATATTTTATATTGGTCGTAAGAGCATATGTATTCAAATAAAATTAATAAATAAAAATATATGTACGTACATGCATATATTAGTTCAGTAAAACACTTGGTAATGATGACAACAAATTTTACTACTTAAAATATAATTTTAAATTTAGAAAAATTTAATTTTCGTTTAGTATTAATTTTTTTTTCTGATCTGGCCACACAAATATAATTTTATTTTCTCTCCTACTTTTTGCGATTGTATGTACTATGTATATAAAAATAAATTTAAAAAAAACCAAACATTTCATTTATTTTTTATGACGCAATTGAGAAAGAAAAGAAATCTTTTGAAATCATATCATATTTTTTATAAAATAAAAGGTATCCCGTTAAGTATTGAAAAATTGTCCACAAGGAACAAAGGAAAAATCGCAATTTTCTTGAATTTTAAACAAAGAAAATTCAGTACATTTATTCAACTATGTACATATTTACTTACTGGTACACGGTCTGGGTACTTTCTGCGAATTTTGTCACCTTCTGCACGGCGTTTTTCAAAAACATGTTCCTCTTTATATTGGAATTTCATGGTATTAACTTTTTTAGATTTCAATGTCTACTTTTTCAATCTATATTAATTCAAACAATTACTTCACTACGCCTTCCTTTTCGTAAAATTTGTTGTGCTTTAGTTGGCTCCTACTTTTAAAATGATTTTCTTAGGATACAAAAAAATCGATACATAAAAATATACATGGTTGTAAAAAAATGTTCAAAATTGGCAAATTAATACAATAGGTCCGTTCGTTTACACCAAATTGGACGACCGCGGGCGGCCTATCTTACCCAGTAAATGATAGAGGTTTTGAGAGAGTAATGTTCTTGTTCTTCACGCACGATAATGCCGGTACTTTTTCTTCGGGGTAGTTTGGGCGTGAACAACAAGCAATCAGTTTCTTTATAATAAACATTGAAAATAACAAAGAAAAATTACAAATGTCGCAAACAGCTGACAGACATTAAAAAAGTTGTGTGTTAAAAATTTTTCTTAACAATAATTACAAACATTTTTGTTATTTATACCATAAATTGTTAAAAACTTTTCATAAAAAATACCATTTTTTTAAATAAATATTTTTGTTAATACAAATTATTATTTCCTAACGATGCTACCTATTTGGTAGCGAAATATTGAAAAATAAATAATTGTTAAAAACTTTTCATAAAAAAGACCATCGCTGAAAAATAAATATAATTAAATAAATTCTTTCAATACTTGTTTTTTTTAAATAAATTCTTTCACAAATAATTTTTTTTCGGTAAGTCCCCGTCCATATTGTGAAACATTTGCTGCAAAACTTTTGAGTTTGTTGACGAGAAGGGGAAGAGGAGTGGAAGTATGTACGCTGTTTCATGTACATGCAGCTTTTGTTGAATTTCTTATTTGCATCTTTTGAGATGAGGTGTATTTGACGTTTCATTTTATTTCTTTTCGTTTGGTATACTGTTAAGATCATCATAATAATAGCTACCCTGTTTTATTGTTAATTTTTTGTGAAATATAATCAAAAATTTAAAAAAAAAATATAAAATTATATAAAAATTATTATATAATTTTTCTTCTTAGCGTCCATTTTGCTTCAAATTATACCTTGTGCTTTAAATGTGTATCCAAAAATAAATATTCACACCTTCTATTACAGGGTAGTTCTTTTATATTTACATTCGGTATTGAGAAATGTCAAAAAAAATTAAAGAAAGAAGATAGAAGGGAGGAATAAAAAATACTAAACATGAAGCAAAAGTCTCATGTATGGACACTGCTGAAGCTTCAAAAGAGAATTCAAAAAAGTTTTGCAGCAAATGTTTCACAATATGGACGGGGACTAAACTGTCATCAATCACATTAGACTTCGAATGAAAATCAGGGATAATCAAGCTCGTACAATTGTACATTTTTCAGTACACTTTGCATTCCACTAAATATTAAGTACCAAAGTATATTCATATGATTATACGTTGTTCAGTAATTTAAATTAACTATAGCAAACATATATTTTCGATTTTTCTTAATATAATATTTAATTATTAAATTATTCACAACCACTTTTCACAACTTTTTCACAAACTTTGACGTTTGGCCTGTTGAATGAAGTGACCAGCGAGATTGCTAATAAGTTTAGCTGCCCTACAAGAAAATTGACGGTCAATTGACCGGTGATATGACCGTCATTGCTGACAGAATTATCGGTCATTGCGTAGAACAAAGTTTATATCATTTTCTTAAGGGCAATATGAGAAAAATTACCGAAACTTCTGTGTGCATGTGATAGTCAGCGTTGATGCATATATATCGCGCACTGTAGACGGATATCCCAATTGAAATGAAACACTATTTATTTCAATTCTTTACGTTGATTTTTTTTCAATATTCTTATATGTACAATGTACATATGTATATAAAAAAAAGAAATGTAATATAATATAAAATAGAAATATCCATCAGAACCTTGGAGTGGGCCATTATCCGTGAATTTTTTCTTAATATAACTGCCCACAATTATTTAAAATATACAAATATTAAAACAAACTATTCACGGATTCGCATAAAAATTAATTCTATCCATCAGCAAAGACAACATATGTTGATGTTAAAACGTGTCGCCGAGTACCGAACACAAAAACGATGCTCTCTTCCACACAACACAACTTTTATGTTTTTAGTACATTTGGAGTCAAAAAAGTACAATTATAAAATTGTCAATTATCATCTCCGATATAAACAGAGCTGTAAAAAATTGACATTTCTTTTTTTCTGGTAAATTTTATGGTTTTTGCGTTTTCTTACTTTTGTACATTTTGGTCTCTTATTGAGAGTAATTATAGCTTACTCTCATTTTACCGAACTTTCCCAGAAAGTCCCCGTCCATATTGTGAAACATTTGCTGCAAAAGTTTTTTGAATTCTCTTTTGAAACTGCAGCCGTGTCCATACATGAATCTTTTGCTTCATGTTTAGTATTTTTTATTCCTCCCTTCTATCTTCTTTCTTTAATTTTTTTTGACATTTCTCAATACCGAATGTAAATATAAAATAACTACCCTGTGATAGAAGGTGTGAATATTTTTTTTTGGATACACATTTGAAGCACAAGGTATAATTTGAAGCAAAATGGACGCGAAGAAGAAAAATTATATAATAATTTTTATATAATTTTAGTTTTATTTTTAAAATTTTTGATTATATTTCACAAAAAATTAACAATAAAACAGGGTAGCTATTATTATGATAGAAGTTAACAGTATACCAAACGAAAAGAAATAAAATGAAACGTCAAATACACCTCATTTCAAAAGATGCAAATAAGAAATTCAACAAAAGCTGCATGTACATGAAACAGCGTACATACTTCCACTCCTCTTCCCCTTCTCGTCTTCAAACTCAAAAGTTTTGCAGCAAATGTTTCACAATATGGACGGGGACAAAGTAAACGTACAGACCTATAGTGTGAACGGTTGTGTTTAGTTATTAAAACACTTTGCTTAAACGCATTTAAAAACATAAGTGTGAACGTGGTATTAATGAGAAAAAAATATCCAAATTTTTAAACTGCGTTTCTTATTCAAAATTTGTTTTTTAAACTATATAAAAATGCCATAATAACACCAAAAATTAAATTCTTTCCCAAAAAAACTAGTTTTATTTAAAAATAAAATTTAACAGAAGATTGTATGTACTTCACACACAAAAATAGAAAAAGTAATTTTATTTTTTAAGTGTGATCTCCTACACTTCCTGTGTTAAAAAATATTTTTGCAGACCCTACATAAAGTGCAATCGATTTTTGCACAATCCTTTGCAATTTTGTACAAAATTGTATTCAAAAACTTTTTCGTTAAAACCATTTTTGTTTTTTGACACTATCTCAAAATTCTGATTCCTTGTTGGAAAATCTCAGTAATTTCCTTTGAATTACAATTTTTTTCTACAGCGATTTCGGAACTAAAAATAACTTATTATTTATATTTTATTACAATAAAAATTAAAAGTATTTTGATTTTTGCCAATATATTTGCTACCATTCAATATGACATACACACTGGCGATATTACATATTGTGCAATACCAAAGATTCCACGATTATAAATATACATTGAAAAAGTTTTTGTAAAAACATAACCAAATCCAAAAAAAATTCACTTCTACACATTGGAAAAAAAATATAACCAATTTTGTTAAGAAATAACCCAAAGCTATATGTACTACTTAACTCATTTTATTTTCATAATTCTCCTTATTTATTTTTTGCAAATTTTCATTCAGAATCAATATTTTTTTCGTTATTTTAGAGTTGTGAAAATTCCCCCGATGTTACAAAAAATTTTCAAATTTTTAATATCTATTTTTGATTTAATTGGTATAAGTTAATATGTCGGTGTAAAACAGTGTTTTTCTTTCAATTTTTCACTTTCAAAAAAACATAAATAAATTTAAAGATGTGAACAGGCGTAGTTCATATTTTCGCGAGTTCACTGTACTTCCACTTAAGAAGTATACCACATAAAGGCAAATTCATTACTAGGTAAACTCACTACATAATTCGCCCAACAGCTGATTCAGGTTTTTAACGTATTTTAACACCGAACGTCAGAGTTTGTTTATTTTTGTGAAAGAGTTAAGAAAAGTGGTTGTATATAATTTAATAATTATAATAAATTTAATATTATAACAATATGAAACCAAAATAAATTGCTTTTTGTAATAAACAATTAAAATTTAACTCATATTGCACTAATTTAACACGTTTCTTAACAAAACACAAACAGAAAAATTTTACGTTCGGCTGCAAAGTGAATTGACGAATTTGCCTTGAGACAACCTTGTTCAATAAACCTTTTTCATTTGAAATAGGTTTGCAATTAACTCTAGATTGATGTGTCTAGCAGTTGTTTACAATAAAATGTCAATTTGTGTTAACAAACAAAGTTGTCATTTATAAAATTGGACGTCAACAAATGCATAGATATTCTGTATAACAACATATTACATTTGTTTTAATTTAAGAATTATTCTTTACAGTATTTTTTGTGTTAACAATAATCAGCGAAAGGGAACCTGAGGTTAGTAGTTTCATTACCATTAACAGTTTATTGTATATTCATATGGTTATTGCAGAAAATGGAGTGGTCCATACAAGACATTTTTAAATTAATAAATCTATACAAGCAATTCCCATGCCTTTGGGACTTTAAAAATCCCGCCTACAAAATACTGGCCAAAAGGAAGAATGCATGGTCAGCAATAGCAAAAAGCATAAAGAAAGACGAAAATACAATCAAAAGAAAAGTAAAAAATCTTAGGTCAGCTTATCTTCTTGAAAGGAAAAAGGTGCAAGCATCAAAAAAATCTGGTTCTGCTGCTGATGCGGTCTATGATACCCGTCTTTTTTATTTTACAGAGATGGAGTTTTTAGACAACGCAGTTCTTCAACGGAAAACAACTAGCAAAATACCAGTTGTAAGTATGTTTTGCAAATGTAAAAAATCTGTGTTGGAAAATGTAATTTTAAGATCCTCATAAAGATGGATGGGATATACAGTGGGAAAATGACAAAGACATTTTTACCATCGATTTAAATTTTTTGATTCGATGAACCGTGATTACCTCTATTATGCGCGATTATAAATTTTTTTTGCTTTTTTTTTTAACTATTAAACATGATTTTAATTAAACGAAAAGAGAATTATAAACGGCATGCTATAAGTTGGAAGCATATACATAAGTACATGTGTTTGATTTAGAAACTTGAGAAGTGCGTAGTAATGTTTAATTTTAAAATGACGTTCTGATCCTTATGAAGTGTTCTGTTTTTCTATCTGTATTTTTTTGTTTTATAGAATTGCAACGTACATAAAATCCAAAGTATTTTTCCTATTACATAATTATTAGATTAAATTAGTACGCTTCTCTGCCCTCAAAAATACTTGAAGAAAATTTTTTTAACACTATTATTATGAACTCCCGTATAAAAATTAATACCATGTGTCTGGTAGCAGATTTATATTTTATATATAACTGAATATATTAAACTGAAATAAAAAACGTAATAATTGACGCAAAGTTTTATTAGGAGCATTGAACGATATAATGGAAATGCGGATTTTATTTTTTAAAGAGTATGTACATATGTCATCCAGTTCCTTTTTTACAATTTCACGAATAATCGCTTTTGTAAGTCGCAGTGAGGCTGCTCTTTTCCGTATTGAAAGTCGTGGATTTTCACGTAATCTGATTTCGGGAGTCCTTGAAGATCCTCTGAGCCCTGGCCGTGGCGTATTCTTAGCCGAAGCAGTTGCGCGGAATCTCTGCACCTACGAACGATTTAAATTTACAGTCGGTCCATCACTTATTCGCCGAATACCGAACTTTGAACAAAATTGCCGACGAGCAATTACGTAAGAACCATTACTCTTAAAAAATGTCTCCACAGCGAACACGTGATCCTCACTCGACCACTGCGACATCGTGACTGACAAATCCGCACAATCGATAATCCCAACGGCGCCATCCTCCCTCCGCACCGTTTATTACATTTTCAAATAATCGAATTTAAAAATATAAATTTGCCACCAGAACCCCTGTATAATGCTTACATACATATTTAAGTGCGTATGTATGGCTTCAGAGAGAGAAAAACTATATTAGAATCACTAAGTTTTTCAAACACGTATACAAAAAGCTCAGAACACAAATGGGCCGCACTTAGTCGTGCTCAAAAAATTCCTAAAAGTTCGTTCCGTAAATTGGCAGTGTGGCACACAATAGGTGTGTTCGTTTACTTATCGTGTAAAGTTCGGTAAAATGAGAGTAAGCTATAATTTATCTCAATAAGAGACCAAAATGTACAAAAGTAAGAAAACGCAAAAAACCATAAAATTTACAACAAAATAGTTCTGTTCCACGTGCATAACAAAAACATTTACATCGTTGGCAACGGCTGTAAAATGTGGACAAAATAATTGGAAAAAAAGCAAAAGCCATTTTTTATTAAATAAAGTGATAAATATGCACAAATATATGTACTTACATTTTGAAATTTATTTAAAAAATCTTTTTTAAATTTTCAAATTAAAAACTTTTCTCGTTTCTTTGCAAATTTTCTGATTAATTTCTTAGTATCATATAAATAAGAAACAGCCGATAATTTAATTCTAGACCGAACTTACCCAAAGAAAAAGTTCGTGCAACTTTGTACAGAAAATTAAAAATTTTACTCTCTAATTTAATTTCAAAATTGTACAAAAATTGTTAATAATTGCTGGCACGCTTTTGGGTAAATTTAGAGGATTCCATCTTACACGTAGTTCACTTGTTGATAAGCATTTCTCGCAATTGAACTGATCTAGAATCTGAATATATATAGTCAAATTAATGCGCAATATAACTTCCAATTTATATAGTAGCGCTCTAATAATATAACTATTATTTTTTCATAAACATTATTTCTAGCTTATTTGTTGCCTACATATTTAATAATTCTGATGTTTCACTTGTAGTCCACCAACTATATATGGCCCTATGGGCTCGGTTGGTTATTGTTATAAATAAATAAAATAGAATATCTCTTTTTTATATGATTCTAATTTTTAAATTGTGCTTTTCCCGAGAAAAATATGTGAAATGTATTATTACATTCTTTATGGTATTCTCATAAAGTATATTTTTTAAAGCAAACTCAACAACTGAGGAGGAAAGCATATATATGTATGATGCGAAGATGAGAAGAAAAATCTAAAAATATAAATTTGTATGTGTTATAAAAAAAAAGTAAACTTATGGATTGTTATGTTTTTGTTTATAAATGTTTGGTTTTTTGTTCGGTATTCAACTTCAATTCTCGATTGATTAGTTGAACTTTGAACATAAGAATCTTGAATTTGTAGTCAAAAATTGGGAAAAGTCCACTGCTGAGCTAAGTAAGCATTAGCGAAATAGTACTATATGGATATGCTTTCCTCCTCAATGCTTGAGTTTGCTTTTATATAAAAAAATACTTTATGAGAATAGCATGAAGTATGTCATAATACATTCACATAATATTAAATTCGGTGCGAATCGATGTTCTTGCAATAGTACAACAATAAAATACATATATTTGCCAATCAAATAAGAATCAGCGACATTAGCTTTACGTATCTTATGTCCACATATATTGTGGGAACACAAAACGAGCCTTTGCTGTTTTTGTTTGTTTATATGGATTCTTTCGTTTGTTTATTAAATGTACACACATGCACACATACTTGAGAATGCAAAGACACAAACGTATGAACACATGTATACATCAGTGATGTACGTCCCATACAACAATTGATGAAAAATTTACACAGACAGTAATTATTCTCTTTTAAAATTTTCATTCAGTCATAGAATACCTAGAACTGTCAGCTGGGGGTCTGAAATAATTTTAAATCAGCTTTTCTCCAAATAGGGGGAGAAAGAGACAAATATACAACTTCACGAAAGGTCAAAAGTAAACAAAAGAAAAATGTAAACATAAGCCACATTTTGTGCATAAGAACAAATTTATAATTTCTTGTGGTTTTAATTGTGTTTTGTGTTAATATTATAGGTAAAAACATAGTGAAGCTTGTTTTAATAGTGTTTTGTGTTAATATAGCAAAAAAAAACATAGCGAAGCTAAAAAATTACCAAAAAGAAATTTGTCAGTATTTTGGTGTTTTGTGGTGAAAAATTTTGTTAACATAAGCCACAATTTGTGCATAAGAACAAATTTATAATTTCTTGAGGTTTTCTTTGTTTTAATTGTGTTTTGTGTTAATATTTTAGTAAAAAAAACATAGTGCAGCTTGTTTTAATGGTGTTTTGTGGTTCTAATCGTGTTTTGTGTTAATATAGCAAAAAAAACATAGCGAAGCTAAAAAATTACCAAAAAGAAATTTGTTGTGCATAAGCCAAAACATAACATTTTAGTGATCTTGTGATTTTGTGTTTTGTAACCACAGATTCCTATAACCTATGTTTGTAACATTGTCGTGCTAAAAATTGCGAAATTGTGAGCATAAAGTAGATGAAAAATACGGCTAATTTTCACATCTAGAAAATAAAAATCAAAACAAAACAACAATATTGAGGAATTTAGAAGAAAAAGGAATCACCGAACAAAGTTAGGGGGTAAAAGAGACAGCAAATATCTTAATGATGTCTCTTTCTCTGCTCGTTCGCTGCTTTGAACTGACGGTTCTGTATATTTTGTGTTTGCTACAAGAGGAGACAAATAAGGACATACGAATTGTTCGTAGACACCTTCGAGACGCATCTAATCCTTTGGAATTACCCAGCGCATTGTAAGTAATAATTTTTATAAACATGAGAAATTATTTTCTTAACTTTGTTTATTAGATGCATACAGCATTACAGAGTTAACAAGCAGCCTTTATGTACATTTTGGATATGCTGACTACCGCTCTACCGGCTACACAAAAATCATTTGCGATTCCGGCAATTATCAATACATAAGTGCTTGTTTACGATTTTTTGCTGAGGGTGGATGTCAGAACGGTGTAAGCAGAGACTACGAAGTGGGAATAGCTCAATCTACGTTTAGTAAGGTATTGTCGAAAGTGCTAGATGCTTTGGAGCAAGGTCTTTGTAACCGTTGGATCTCTTTTCCAACTGCAGAAGAGAACAGAGCCACATCGCAGGAATTTTACCGCAAATTCGGCATACCAGGAGTTGTAGGATGTATTGATGGGACGCACATTAATATTGTAGTCCCAAAAGCAAATAACCATTTGTATTACAACAGGAAGGAAAATTATAGCTTAAACACAACACTTGTAAGTTTTTTCTCCGCAAATATAATAACATATAAAAACATGTATGTACAAATATGAATGTATTTACTATTTTGAAGATATGTGACAGTAAAATGAAAATCATCTTTGTTGATGCCACACATCCCGGAGCCGCCACGACTCATTTGTGTGGAGTACAAGTTCCTATAGATGTGTAATGGAGCAGAATTATTTACGAGGAATCCAAGGATGGTTTTTAGGTGAGTAACTTTCTACTCAAATATACATACATACACTATACATAAAAAGCCTGCATACAAACTTCGACGTTCAAAATTCATTTCATTTTTCAGGGATGCCGGATACCGTTTAGAGCCTTGCTTGCTAACACCATATAGATCACCTTCATCGGGGTCTATTGAACAGAAGTTTAATGACGTGCATTCAAAATGTAGAAATATAATAGAAAGAATGAGCGGCGTTTTAAAAGGCATATGGAGGTACCTGTTTGGCGAACCCAGCTACATTACGAACCCAGAAAAGCCATTAAAATTATAAATTTTTGTGTCGCATTATATATATATTTTATTAATACTCATTGTTAAATTTCATGTGTTATTTATATAAAGGTACTTTGTTGAGATCTATATGTAAGTATATACAAACATACATAGGTACATATGCACTTTAATATGTACATAACTAAAATATTTAGAGTGCAGATTCCTTTGGTTAAAAATAAACGATATTCACAACAATACTCTACCTTTTTCCAATCGGTGACATTTTTAATAGGAGGACTATCACTATTTAGCTCTTCTGCTAAAGATTTCCAAAAGTCTGCCACCATGTCCTTAGAAATCTTAACAAATCCACAGGCAATTGATCTGTTGCCTTGCATTTTATTAAGAAGAATATCACTTTGAAACTTATTCACCGTTTTTGTCCTAAAATTACTTTCTATCAATCTTAAATTTCTAATTAGATGAAAAATACTTACATGATATATTTATTCCACAAAAAAAATCAAAGTGAACAAAACAATGAAAAAATTCCACATTTGGCGCAAAATAAATACATTCACGGTAAGGGGAATTTTATTTTAAGTGGAATTTTTTCGGGGGAAATTCTTCACGGTTGCAAAAATGTGGAATGTGAAAAAATTTCAAGTTGAAAACTATTCGCGATAGGGGTGAATAAGAATATGTGCGATTGTGTTTACGTTTTAAATAGAAACAATTTTCTACTTTGCTTTGATGGTCAATTTGAAACGAAACGTGCGTGTTTGCTGGACAAGAATTACAGGAAAAAATTAACAATCACCTGCTTAATGTTTTTGCGTCGCTATATAGTCGACGACTGAAAGAGCAAAAGAATTCGTGTAAATTTATTTTTCACAATTGTGCTATGCGGCGGGCATTACTGCTTTAAAATCATATTACTACTCTTTAGTACTTTACTAAACCGATTTGAATAAAATTAATATTGTTACATCTGTGCCGAAAAATGATTAAAACCATATACATATATATATTTTCAAATTCAATCATCATTTATTAATTATTAAAAATATGTTTTAAAAAAATACTCAATATGGGTACTCAACCGATTGATACTCAATTGATTATCCAGAATGCTCCCGGTCCATACCATTACGGATAATTCAAGTCTCACATATTCCGAAATAATACACATGACAACATTTTCATAATAAAAGGTTGCAGCTTCATAAAAACATTGGTTTTAGAGGTTTTTACAGCTAATATTTTTTAGAACTAAAATTTCTTTATAATTGTTATTGCAGAAAATGGAGTGGTGCATACAAGATATTTTTAATTTAATAAGTTTATACAAACAATCCCCATGCCTTTGGGACTTTGAACATCCCGATTATAAAAGACTGGACAAGAAGAAAATTGCATGGTCCGAAATAGCAATAAGTATGAAGAAAGATGAAAATACCATCAAAAGAAAAGTAAAAAATCTTAGGTCAGCTTATCTCCTTGCAAGGAAAAAGGTGCAAGCATCAAAAATATCTGGTTCTGCTGCTGATGCGGTCTATGATCCCCATCTTTTTTATTTTACAGAAATGGAGTTTTTAGACAACGCAATTCTCCAACGAAAAACAACTAGCGACATACCAATTGTAAGTATCTATTGCAAATAAAAAAATGTGTGTTAGTAAATGTAAAAAAAAATTTTATTTTTTTAAAATTACAATTTCTACCACCTAAGATACGTTGTATCTGTCCAGAATACCAATTTTTGTTGCAGCAATTCTAGGGTTTTTTGGAGAGAGGTAAAAGCTTGGTGTAGATGTACATAATATAAAAATTGCAAAACTATAATTTCATAACGTGCACACTAATACAATTTTAAAGCTAATTTTTTAAACATTCCAGCAACAAAAATTGCATGTCTGGACAGAAGTTTTATGATATTAAGGTGTGTGTTGTAAAGCTGCCTTTACATTGTAATACAAAGTATTAAGACTTTGTAGAATGAAAATATTATGAAATTCTATCCGTGTTTCATAAAAGAAAAAAAGTCTGTTGTAGGTATTTTTCATGTTTATAGAGATGGTATAAGTAACATCAAAGCAACGATATTAAACAGCTGCGTTAATAAGTCCATTTGTTTACTTTCCAACTGAAATCCAGTAGTCGAGTAAATTTTTTTCAATTTAAATAATTTACCAAATCAAATTCACACCAGGTAGTCTCGACAGATCAGGTGAGTTTTTTGCCACTGCCTTTTACTTTATCAGACTTTGTTTATATTTACTTGTGGTCTACTTCTTGATTATAAATCATTAGCTCATTTTAATTACATAAAACTAATTAATTCAACAAAGTACATATAGTAAATATAGCCAAATGAAAAATACAAATCAATTCTCTTCAATCGATATATTTTTACTCCAAATATTTTTAGAACTGTTTTAGAATAGTCAATGTAAAAATAAGTATCCACGTTCACATTTTCGTGAGTTCACTGTAAGAGTAAAGACAAACTGACTGGCAAAGTAAGTAGACATTTTTTAGAGCGAATTGCGCCGAGTCTATCTTGTATAAATATATCTTGGAATTTACTCTCAAAAATGTCTTAATACAAAAAAGTAAAGGAATGGAAAAGTTGCCAAATTTGTAGGTTATTCAGAAAAGCTGATCACTAAAAAGCTTAGTGTGGTAAAAATATAAGATGCGTTGACTACTCAGTATATACAAATTTTTGGCATTTAATAATAAATTTGTAGAAAAATATATTTAAATAGACTGCTATTTTAGCTATTTTATTTGCTATATGATTTTTAAATTTGTTTCTTGTTAAAGGCCAATACTAAATTTTTGATATTCGGTACTCTAAATAACATGAAGGAAATTAATGTAAACAAAACAACTATAAGAAAAGTTTTGCCATGGAAGATAAAACTTGATATTATATGCTCATCTTTAATTAGTTTCATTTTGAAAATTTCATTTTTAATTCAGCTTTTCCTTTTTTGATTATTTTTGTTTGCTTATTTTTTAATCATATGTTTTTCTGTTCCACTGGATTGTACTGGTAAAAATTCCTTCAGTAAAAATTTGAGAACTCTCAGATAAGAACTGTCATCTGACTCTCTCAATTAGTGCTCTCTTTTGTAAATTTTTGTGTAAACGAATGTGTTTCAGTAAAATCCAATGCAAATTTTTTAGTACAGGAAGAGAGTTAATAACAAATTGCAAAAATTGCAAATAAAAAGAAGTGGACTTTAAAAACTATATGGTAAAATAGTTAAATAGAAATCGAAAAATGAATGTAAAACAAAACAGCAAAAGGGGTTTATGTTTGTGTTATGCAATTGGCTTAATTTTGAATTAAATAGCTTATTGTTACAGTTCTACAAGATTTACAAAAACAACATGAAAATGTGTTTTACTAATGAACAAAAAGTCTGTGTAAGATTGTTATCATTTTACGCCTTGCGCGAATGTTTACTTTGAAATACACCTCTGGTTTGACCAGAATACATAAGTTTTTATGTATGTAGGTTACAGCCAATGCAATAAGTTTATGCGATACGTTTATCATTCATGTTGCATATTTTGACACAAGCACTGCAACCAACAAGTAACGCAACATCAATTCTGAATTCAATATCGCTGGAGAAACACGGTTAAAAAATAGATCTTTACAATTTACTTGTTTCCATTGAAATCAATCAGTAACACACTAAAGGCCCTTTCACACTATAATACAAGTCTTACGACTTTTATAATACTTTGTGAGAGAGAAATGAGATTTCGTACGACAGCCAAAAGATCTTTGCTTTCACACTATCACACTTCAAATACAATGAAAAGTATAAGTAGTAAGAACAAAACTGGTTTATAAGTAAAAGACTTTTTTGTTGTGTTGTTATTTTCTTTCTTTGCTTTGGTACTATTACAAGCCTGATAAAATGAAAAATCTTATCGTTTTGAAAATTTTCAAAAAGTGAGAAAGTGTTATGGGATGTCAAATGCATTACCGTATTATTTGTTATTTTCACAACACATTGCATTCACACTATCCCACTTGCATGTCTTAATACATAATATTATAGTCTGAAAAGGCCTTAAACAACGATTCAAACTATGCAACCAGAAAATATCAAAATATTTTGATGTTTTAGAAACCTCGAATGCAACACGAATTGAAACCATAAACAAACCTTCAACTCAACTTGTCTGGTTGCATAAGCATATTTCATCGCCATTAAAATGGTTTGGAAATTAACATTTACCTTTTAAAATTTTGCATCCGTATTCTCTCCTATTCCAATACATTTCGCTTTTACATGATACGATTTTTTTTCATTCTACAGCATTGTTTTGCATGTAATACTTTGTATTGCCATGTAACGGTATCTTAAGCTAGGTTTAAGGCAGGATATGAAGTTGAGCTTTTGTACTTACGCACATATTTACAGGAGACTGATATTATAGAGTACAGTTCAAGCGCGTACTCATACGACAGCGAAAACAGTGTACCCAGCACTTCTGGAAAAGTAACAAACAAACCTATAAAATATAGGTCAGCCAATAAAACCAAACTGGAGAACGCGGAAATGTTTAATTGCGCACTAGACGCGTTAAGTAACCAAGTTAAAAATGAAACCAAAGAAAGTGACTCAATGTTTTTTACTTTTGGAAAATTAATTGGGATACAGTTGTCGAAATTGCCTCTTCACATAGCTACTTTAACGATGGCAGAAATTCAGGTTATTTTGGCAAAAAAAATACAACGAAACGAAAATGAAAAACGTATATTTTACAAGAACCTATAAATTAATTTTTATTATTATTATTGTCATTATTATTATATATACTTGTTGTATGGTTAAGCTAGTCTATATCGCCCCGTAAAATGCAAAATGACGTAATATAAGTTTTCATTAGTTTACATGCGAAGAATAACACGATATAAAGTAAAACTACTTGCAATATTTAACAAAACTTTCAAAACAAACATGAAATGTACATATGTATTTCAGATTAAAAGAAATCTGATTTCTTGAGTAAAATTTATTCTGTGTCTGACGTTATTTAAATTTTTGTTTTCTGAAACAAAACGTATCATTAATGTAAATATCAGAGCTGTAAATGAATCCTTAATTTTTGCATTAATTTGCGAATCATTCACATCATAATTTCACACAAAAAAATTTATTGAATGAAATTTGAGTCATTTCAAATGCATTTGGTAAAAATTAATTGCAATTCGTTTCCAATTGAGCCAATTCACACGAGAACACTTTTTAAGCCGAAAAATGTTTGTTCTTTCCAAAAAACACGAGACTAATTCATGTGACTTAAAATGTATACGTATACATACATAGCTTTGTGTGTGTTAGTATTTGATTTATTTATTTGATGTTGTTTTTTCGTTATACACATTTCGGAACATACTTGGCGGAAGTCTGACGGGATTAAATGATACGGAATTTGGAATTATTTTAGGAGGAATTTCAAGCGCCTGTAATTTAACATTACTTCTATAAGATGAGAAAGAAAAGAAAAGCAGATATTATTTTTAAAGTTTGTTGACGTGACCAAGCTTCTTCCTCTTTCAAGTTCATGTTTGCACGACGAAGGTCAACTAAAGACTAAAACGCTCTGTAAAAAAAGAAACACAGAACCTGTCTTTTCGTATGTGTATATGTATTACTTTTGTTCTGCTAATGCGGGGTTGTAGCTGGTTTAAAAATTAAGCTAACCAAAAACCATTCACTTCGCCGAATTTGCCTACACGATGCCATGTTATCCCAGCATAATTGTTCTCGTGTGAATTGGCTGATTCAAATGAATTTGTACAATGTATTGCAATTCGTTTCCAATTCAAATGAATTTGTCAAAGTGAATTGCAATTCATTTGAATTGATTTTGAATTCATTCAAATGAATTAGAAAAAAAATTAGCAATTCGTTACCAACTTATTTGAATTGATTGAAATTTTATTTGATTTTGAAAGTAAATATGCAGAAAGCATCACTGTCGTTTCGTTATTAAATAAATTTTTTATGTAAAAGAAGACTGCAAGCATTACGCTCGTCTTGTATATCACCTAGTATAGTCCAAAGACAAAAAATTCTTCGATATGGAATTCCCATGATATGCAGAAATTGTCAGGTAGCGGCAGAATAGGAATTGAATTATTAGGTATCACCGAGAAATCTATCAAATTTGGAAAATTTTGTTTATTTGCTAAAAGAACTTACAATTTTATTAGATCTGCTCTTGAATTTGATTGACTGCAACTCATTTTTGATTTCATTCATTTGAATTGCAATTCATTGTCCTAATTCATTTGAATGAATTGAAAATCAATTCAATTCAAACGAATTCAAAATTAATTGCAATTCACTTTAACAAATTCATTTGAATGTTAAACGAATTGCAATTCATTTTACACATTCATTTGAATTGTAAAACGAATTGCAACTCATTCTACAAATTCATTTGAATTGGAAACGATTTGAAATTCATTTCTGCCTAATTCATTTGAATTGATTCAAATTTCATTCAATTCTTTTTTGTGGTGCAAAGAATTAATTCAAACGAATTAAAATCAAAAAAGAATGATTCATTTACATCTCTGGTAAATATGGATAAAAAATAAAAATTTAAATAGTCAGAATATACTCCCAGGTTCTCAAAAAATTATCATTCATCGTTTTCCAAAATTGGGATAAAAACAATAACTTCACAGAGCGGGAAGTTAAAAATAAGAATACTATAAAAAATTATTCAAAAAACCATTTATTAATTAATTATTCAAAAGATGTACGATCGGAAAAGTAACGGTAGTCTACTGGAAGTAGTAATTTTATGCCCTACCGATATTGCAAAATACAAAAAACAAAGAATACTATTTTTGTTATTTAGCATGTATGATGATACGTTATTTTGAATTATCGTTATAACTTTGTTATTTTTGATAGTAAAAGCTTACAATTTTGTACACATATCGCACTGGTTCCTCAGAAGGAATTCAACTCAAAATTTAAACATTTTGGAACAAGTACAGTTTAGTGAAGTAGCGTAAAAAAAACAATGGCTGAAGTAGTCTGCACGTTGGCTACAAAACGAAAAGTTTCCTAGGTTCAACTCCAGTTTCAGACTCATTAAAACATCTCACATTTTTTCTGAGGTGCATTTGTTTGCCTTTGTGTTAGTTGTTGTCGGTAGGTTTCAGTGGCGAAGACATAGTCACTGAACAGTAACGACATCAGCTGTAACCAATCAACAGTCCATCAGAACGCCATCTTTCGTCGGTATTGTGTAGCACCGGCGAAGTAAAATAATTACTAAAAATGGCTACGAAATACGAAACTTCAAAATTTAATACGTCTCCTTGACATCAGAGGCGCTACATCACTGCTATAAAACAAAGAACGTGGAAAACACAGAGTTGTAAGATATTGAAGCATCACCTCATATCATTTCTCATACTATATTTCTTATAGTTCCAACACAATGCATCACTCTTGAATGCTGGTTCAAGAAAAAAAAATTATCCTGTGATAAAAAATTTTAAAAAATAATAAAAAAAAAATATTAAATAAAAAAGTTGGCGGCAACCCATGTTTTTGTTGAGTTAAGGGTCTCTGAATAAATAATATATAAATGCGATTGTCTACTACATTAAGGTCGATATTGGTATCATTTGGATGATATTAAAAAGTCAGTATTAATGACGATTATTTAAATAGGTTCGTTATATGCTTTAGGTGGTCTATATGTACATCTCATTGGGTGCTAATACGAAAATCTTGCGATAAGTAAATATCAAACGCAAATGGAGAAAAACATTTAAGCACGTTAAAAAAATATTTATATTTGATATTTAAATTGTTGTGTTTAGAGAAAAAGCCAAAAAATTACAAACCAAACAACTGCAGTTTCAATTTTTGTGGATTTCATGCTGCCACATAGCGGACAGTTGCAGTCAGCAAATGTCAAACAAGCCTCAAATAATTTGTGATCAAAATGTCTGTTCCGTGATATCCAAATAATTCCTTTTCGTTTAGAAAATTTTAAATAGTTTTAAATGTAATTGTACGAAAGAAAAAATTCTTTCGACATCATAGAAAAGACAGTAAGTTTTACGGCTAGATTATAAGTTTATTAAAATACATTTTTATTCAGGTATGTGATGAAAAGCGATTTACACACAAAACTGATTTGAATACGATAAAAGGTGTGATGTGTTTGCGATAGTCGTTTTGTCAATCACTTTCAAATTTGTTTTTCATATTTTTTTCAAGAATTTTTGATACATTTTTTTTCAAATCTTTATTATATTGTTTATATTTTCTAACGTGCTTTTAAAACTCGATAGTTTGCGATTGGCTTAAAAATTATTCTCCAAATCGATCGGAATTCAGCATACCTTTTGAAAAAATAGTTGAAATTGCTGTGAATCTCCTTGAAACTTTTAGCTCGTGTTGAATAGCGTTTACAACATACAGAAAAGTTTCTTTATTCAAAGCAATATATATTTGAGAACATATTCCCCTAGAGATTTTTTTCTTGCATGCGGTCATTCAAAGACAGTATATCGGACATATCTGTTAAGACTCGTCTTGGAAGTCGTTCTACTCGGTCGCTTTCCTCATCAAACCATAACGCTCAAAATCCATCACTTTATTTTATTTTCAATTAAAAACTGTTACACTTATTTAAACTTTTCTTTTTTTAAATATTTTGACATTTCATTCCTATCAATCTTTGCCATATTTTCGTTTGCAATGTCAGTGTTGCCACTTTTTTCAAAAAAAAAAAAAATTTGCGATAGGTTTTGCGAAAGTAATACGAGAGTACCAAATTGGCATCACAACGCAGTTAGCTTTCTCATCGAAACAGAGAGTAGCCCCAAACCTCTGGACCTGGGTTTTGAAAAGGGTACATTTGTCATTTTTTGTAAGAGGGACTGTTGGTATAACAATAAATTTATCTAAATTTGATGCAGAAGGCTTACCGTAACAATATCTATACAACTGTGGGCGGGATTCGATAAGTTGGTGTGGGGTAGTGAAACACAATTTTAATCTAGTGTTAATATATATGTATATATACCAGCTAAACCATATAAAAAACATAGATAAAAAATCTTTATATACACAGTAAAACCTTGATAATCTGAACAACATTTTTCATTACATTGCGTACTCTATAATCTGGATTGATTGCAAATTTATAAATTGGATTGCATGCAAACTATTGTGTAATATTAATATCTATTAATTGTATATCCCAAAACATAGTTTTTCTGTCTTTTGTTTGCATACAAAAATTGTCAGAAGAAAATCATGTCGGAATTACAAAAACATTACAGTATGACCTTCGACGGCCTTCCGCCGGTCGCAGGTTTTTCCTCCTCTATGGTATAACAACAAAGGCTTCGCTAACTAAAGCTCGTCTGTTTGGTCGACCTTCGGGAAGGAGGAGAAATTTTATCTTATATGGTATAACAAACAGCGGCTTCGGGAAATAAAGCATCTTTTCGTGACCGACCTTGATGAAAAATTGGAGATCAGTATTGACATAGCGCGGGATGATGATATAGAGGAATTATCAAGAAGTGATTCCAAAATCGAATAGCTATTTTATTTTACTTTTACATTTATGTACCATTTTTTAATAAAGAAAAGTTTTATAACTTAATAATAATACAAAATAATATTAAAATCAAATACCGTACACATGTAGTATTATATATTAAATGAATTTACTTTGGGAATACATATTTGATTCTAATTTCAAAATTGGTATTCCCAAAGTAAATCCATTAACATAAATTATTCGGCAAATTTTTATAATTATTTTTATTTTAAAAATTTTTTTAAGCTTTAGGTCTATTATAGTTTCTTTAATTTTTATTATAAATTCGCTGCAAATGTATGTATCTCCTGCAGGAAATAATACATTTGAAAAATTTTTGTTTACTTATACAGGGTGTCTGGTAGCAGATTTATATTTTCAAACTTAAATAAAAAACGTAATAATTGACACAAAGTTTTATTACGAGCATTGAACGATAGAATGGAAATGCAGATTTTATTTTTTAAAGAGTATGACATCCAGATCCTTTTTTGAAATTTCGTGAATAATCGCTCTTGGAGTCCCAGTGAGGCTGGTCTTTTTCGTATTGAAAGTCACGTGAACTGCTTTCAACCAGTTCAATGTTTTCGGGAGTCCTTGACGATCGACTGGGCCCTGGCCGTGGAGCATTCATAGCCGAAGCAGTTGCGCGGAATCTCTGCACCCACGAACGAATTAAATTTACACTCGGTCCATCACTTATTCGCCGAATACCGAACTTTGAACAAAATTGTAGACGAGCAATTAAAAAATATCTACACAGCGAACGCGCGATGCTCACTCGACCACTGTCGTGGCTCACAAATCCGAACAATCGATAATTCCAACGGCGTCACCCTCCCTCCGCACCGTTTATTACTTTTTGAAATAATCGTATATAAAAATATAAATTTGCCACCAGACACCCGTTACTATTCTAATATAAAAATGAGGAATTTTTTGTCAAATTGAAAAAAGTTTATACAAATAAAAATAACTTTAAATTTTTTAATTATATTTATTTTTGAGCGATGGTCTTTTTTATGAAAAGTTTTTTAACAATTATTTATTTTTCAATATTTCGCTACCAAATAGGTAGCTAAATTATCTAAACATATATAAACATATATACAAATTATCTACATATTAAATCTAAATATATACATAAATTATAGATATTTAGTTAATACAATTTAGATTTAGATTATGTATTATATATATATTTTTATGCCAAAAATAGAGTTAATAATAGATAGTCATAGGTCATTTATTAAATTATTTTTAATAATTATGTTATATTCTAATAGATATATGTTATGATTACATTGTAGAAATATGTTATTTTACATACATGTATATACATATGTACAAAAGAAAATAATTTTGAAAACATGTTTATTTATGTATACATTTATACATGTGTATAAAGAATATTTTTAATATCAATGACAAAAAATTTTCATTTCCTTTCAAAAATATTTTTTTTTCTTATTTAAAAAAAAAAAAAACAAAAATATTTTTGTTAATACAAATTATTATTTCCTGACGATGCTACCCTATTTGGTAGCGAAATATTGAAAAATAATTAATTGTTCAAAAACGTTTCATAAAAAAGACCATCGCTAACAAAACCATATATAATTAAAAAATTTTAATAAAGGTCAAAATAAAAATAGAAGTGAGACTAAAATAACTTTAAATAATGAAAACATTGAAAAAATAATATCATGATGCAATTACTAATATGGCAGCATTAAAACTTTTTACAGGCGTTCGTGTGTTTTTGCTTTGCGAAAAAATATTTGAAAAAATTTCGCACTACTTAAACACACATATGTATATATTTTTGGAACATGTCCAGTTTAGTAAATCAGCTCCAAAAAGAAGAAAAATAGCTTATGAATGTGATAGAAAATTGAAAAAGAAGAAGAAAAGATAAAATGAAAAAGTTGACGGCACCCATATTATTCATACAAAAACACATACATATAAATATGTATGGGAACACATAAAGTTTAGGGCCCTCTCTCGGATCCAAAAAAAATATGCCACCCTATAGGAAATTAAAAAATAAGAAGAAAAAAAAAAATAAAAAAAGTGAGCGGAAACCTTTAGTTTCCGAGTTATGGGCTTCCGAAGTTCCGTTATAAATTTGTAAACAAATGGTGTATTTTCCATCGGATATGGGTATCATGTTGAAGCTGTTGAAAAGATATTTCATAATTTAATAAAATTGTTAATAAATTCGTAAATTATTTATAAAAATAAATTTTCTTTGTGTGTACTAATCTTCTGTATGTGTGTGTGCATATATTAAAAGATAATTGTGCCGGGAAAGGATTTTTTCCTCCATGGTATAAAAAACAGCGGCTTCGCTAACAAAAACTTCTCTGCATAGCCTGCCGCATCGATTTGCTCCTCTACGGTATTACGAACAACGGCTTCGATTACAAAAGCTTAAAATTAAAAAAAAAAATTAATTTCACAAATATATGTATATTATATATGCATATATTGGCGTAATTTTTTTTTCATTTGATGAAGAGTGCTTAAATAGATTTAAGCCAAGTTTTTCCGCGTAGCTGATCTTTTTGCAGGCCTTAAGGTTTTAATTCACTATTATATCTAATAAATTTTAGTAAAGTTGTAAAAATATTCTGAACAGTTTTAAAATGATACCCATTAGCCCATATTCGATGGAAAACACACTATATTCACAAATTTATTGTGGAACTTCGGAGACCCATAACTCGGAAACTAATGGATTCCGCTCACTATTTATATAATTTTTTCTTATTTTTTAATTTTCTATATGGTATGTACTCGTATCAAATCTATATAATCATAAAAATATCTACATATACTCACACATATATATCTATATATATATATACACACATACACATTCCCATACACATGCATGTAACTTCACTAAGCCAAACCTTATGCGCATATAAATATACATATGTATATATAAACAAATTACATACATTTATAATATATATAAATTCTTATTCTATTTTTATGTAATAAAGAACTATACTATAAAACTAAGGCTTTTATCTGTTTTTACATTAAGAATCCGTAGCATTTCTAACATACAGTATGTAGAATGAGTTTACACTCAAAAAATAACTCAGAATTTTTTATATCTTAACAAAAAGTTTAATATCTTGTGTTATTCGATATGATTTTTTAATTGATTGCACTTATGTATGTATATGCAATGCCTACAAATATTTAACGCAAGAAAATTGAATTTTGTGTAAAATAAGAAAAAAATTAGTACAAAAACAATTATTACTTTCTTTTTTTAGTGCCAAGTAAATGTTTACACCTCTTTTCTTTTACTCTTGTTGGAATTCACAACAAAGCTAGGTATGCATATCAATTGATTTTTATAAGTATGAGCAATTTCTAATTATCGCAGTTGTTTTCAGTTTGTCGTAAGGCAATTTACAATATTTTAAATCGCGTTGAAAATGAGGGATGGTTGGAATTCAAGAAAGGTGGTGGTCCAAAGCGAAAAGTAAATAAACTTGTAGAATGCTTAATTAATAGAAAAAATTACCCAAAAACCCCCAAATTTCCACAAGAACCATGAGAAGAGAGCTGGAGGAGCTGGCACTATCATTTCTCAAGAGACACTTTGCTAAGAAATAAATACTCTTCTAGATTAGCACGAAAAAAGCCTCTGCTTTCTGTTAAAAATGTACAAAAACGGCTTTCCTTGCCTACAGTGAACGTGGGACAGCCGACTGAATATTGAGAATATCCGGAAGTGTGTCGGAAGCCCTTAACTTCGTTAGAAAATTGTAACATAATCCCGAAAGAGAAATTTGGAAAAAATTGCGATAATGGTTTGTGGACGCATTTCAAGCAAAGGCGTTGGGGGTCTAGAATTTGTAGAATCAACGATGGATACACACCAATATTACGACATTTTGAAGAAGCATTTGAGTAGCAGTGCTGACAAATTGGGTTTTATAAGGGATAACAAACCTGAATGAAAATTTTATCAGGATAACGATCCTAAACATACATCGCATGTAGTTCGTATGTGGCTCCTGTACAACTGTGGAAATGTAATAAATACTCCTGCTCAAAGTCCCGACCTAAACGCTATTCAAAATTTATGGGCCTATTTGATGAGAATCGATTTTCTGAATCGGATCCCGTTGATTCCCGCCGTAGAACAGCCATCCTCCAGCTTGGACCCATCGGTATGCCATACCTGAGATCCCGGCTCAAAGTTGATAGAGTTGGTCTTCCACTCCTCACGGTCGTTGATCAACCCTGAAGTTACTGGGGAAAACCAGTTTCAGTGATGCCATGTCATCACTGTGGAGAATTTGGGTATGTACAGGGTGTCCCAAAAAGAACGCAAGATTTAAATTTTGCGCCATTCGAAATGTTATTGTTTGACATGTGAACAATTGTTATTGTTTGCTAGTAGAAGGTAGGAGGTTAGTAAAAATGAAGCGCTACACGAATGAACAACGCATTCTCATTGTGAAATTGTTTTACCAAAATGGTGAAAGTTTTGCGGCTACAGTTCGCAAATTGCGATCAATTTGGGGTCATACTGTTAAGAGATTAATGGATAAATTTGCCGAAACTGGGTCTGTTAGTGATGTAAACAACGCGCCTTCGACCAGGTCGATCGACCGAAAATGTCGCAGCTGTACGTGATGATGTCGCTCAAACTCCATCCACTATGCAGCGAATTTTGACGCAAGATTTGCATCTTCATGCATACAAAGTTCAATTGACTCAGGAACTGAAGCCAGCTGACCATGGACAGCGAAGGGAGTTCGTTAATTGGGTATTGGAGAGACAACATGAAAATGCTGATTTTGCCGATAAAATCATCTTCAGTCACGAGGCCCATTTCCATCTTGATGGCTTCGTGAATAGGCAGAATTGTCGCATTTGGGGTGAGGAAAATCCTCGAGTGATTCACGAGAAGCAAATGCATCCTCAACGTGTCACTGTGTGGTGAGGATTTTGGGCTGGATGAATCATTGGACCTTTTTTTTATGAAAATGAGGCAGGTCAAGCGCAAACAGTCAATGGTGCTCGGTATCGTGAAATGATAACCAGTTTTTTCGTGCCTAGAATTGAAGAAATGAATGTGGAGGGCATGTGGTTTCAACAAGATGGCGCCACATGTCATACAGCCAGAGAAACAATTCAATTGCTGCATCAGTCATTTAAATCTTGCGTTCTTGTTGGGACACCCGTTAGATAGTGTCGCAAGACCTTCAAACGTCTCTTGATGTCTCCACTATTGAGGTTCAAAATGCCCTCCAATCTCAGGACACCGGATCGTGCATCCTTTTCCATCATGATCGAAAGGGGTTGCTGATGGCGAGTAGTCAGCGTCTTGGCTCTACAACCAGAAAGACCCAGGTTCGATTCCCAGCCATGTCAAATCAGAAAAAAGTTTTTTCTGAGTTTTCTGTGCAATGCATTGCGTATGTAGGGGATTGCCCCTGAGCACTGGTCCAAGATAAGAAAAAAAGTAGCGGGATGCCCACAAGCACACCCACTGCTTCAGTCGGACAAGTCCTCATTGCCCCCGTGTCCCAACAGAGATATTGTGATAAATTAACTATGAATTTAAACACAACTAAAGTTTCATTTATTCATTTGTAATAATTGTAGTTCAAATAAATATCACTAATTCTAAAAATTTGCTTTCATTATTGATACAATTATGCTAAAAACTGTAGAACTCATGAAATACTAAGTTAAATGTCAAATATTTTGTACCATTGTGGTAATAAAAAATGTATCACTTTATCATCAGAAAGGAATATAATTTATCTCAATAACGCTGCAGCCATACGTTCAATTTCAATATATAAATATTGAAAGCTGTCACGTATTATATTATATTATTGGGCCCGAAGCAATGCGACCAAAAAGATATATTGTGCATTTTCCTTCATATTTGACCCCATAATAAGGCTTCTAAGGAATCCAAGCACAATATTGTTGTGTGGTGTTCCACAGGTTGTATGGAGGCGCCAAAGATCCACCCAGGTGGATAACCTCTGTCTCCCGACTGCTGGACAATAGTCACTTTCACAAAATGGACAGAATTTGGTCTCGTGTGATTCGGAGTTGTGCTGCTAGAGCTCTCAAATTTTTTACACATACAGCTTCTCACAATTCATGTGTTCTGAAGTATGCTGCACGCAAGTTTTGAGCATTTTAAAAGAAAATTCATTTATTTATTCGCTGTTCATGAGAATAGCTACCAGCTGTTTTCTTCCGCATAATTTGAAACAAAACTTTCCCAGAGAATTTGAAAGGAAATTTTCATAAAATTTTAAAAGTATGAGTGTTTAGTAAAAAAGTGAGAGAATTTTAAATTTGAAATGAAAAATTTGAACGTGTAAACCTCAAGTTAATGTGAGAAAAAATTGTTCTTTTTTAATTAACTGTTCTAAACGAACAAAGTTTGAAAGGTCTATAATTTCAACAATAAGCCGTTAAAATTCTGAGGAAACTGATTTTTATCAATATGTATGTACTTATATTTTTTTATAATTGACTATCATGGAAGATGAACTTAGTACAATTTCTTTACTAGGAAGTTAAAATGTTAATATTCTGCTTAGTTCCGAGAATAACCTTTTTTAAAAAAAACTGTACACGTGAGAATTAGCATTTGTATTTTTTATTATCAATTGCATTTAGTATTTTAATACAAATATTAACATGTGCATTAGACCGTACCACCTTACAGGCAAGTAGTGCTCCGTACACCCCGTACAAAATTGTTTTTTTGCCGAAGGGAGGGTTCGCCATTTTCTTTATATCTTTGGCATTTGCAATCGGATCTTAAAGAATGATATATCAATGTTTTTGTTTCGAGAAGCCCTATAATCTGCATCAATTGCCATCAGAGCTTCGAACCGCAATTAAATTGTTCCGGTTTTTAGTTTCGTTCTTAAAATTTTATCGTTTCGGTTTTAAATTTTTTTTTGCTGCGAAACCAGTCTTTTTCTGGGAATCATTTCCATATGTTTATACAACAACACCCAAAAAATTATTTTGTTTGTGTATTTCGTTGTTCTCAGGTATTTTTGGGAGTTCTTGTATATAGTCATATAATACACTTATGCCTAGTTCTAAGTTCTACTAATACTTCCTAAAACTATAATTTATATTATTTCATCACCTTACCTTAAGTTTATATTATGTACTATATTTACTTACTTACTTACTAACCTAATAAACATCTGATGATCTCCACTCCTTATTAATGTATACTATTCTCACTAAGCTTCTCTCTGTAAATGTAACAAATAATTTGCATTTCATATTTAAATAAAGTTAGTTCTGGAGTTACATTCAACCTGATAAGAACTGTGTTTAATTTTGGTGACACTCGGCACGTCTTGTCCACGTGTCTGGCGACGAGGATTAAAAGAAAAAAAAAAAGTTAAATTCTAAGCAAAGAAGCAAAGAAAAATTAACTTTTAAGAAAATTAAAGAGTTTAATAAAATATTAAAAACTTTTGGTAGTCGGAAGAGTGTATTCAAAATCAGCTTAGGCAATTGCACAATTATAAGCCTTAAGTGCCGCTAAAACGTGTTGATAAAAAAAAAAAAAGTGATTTTTACCAAGTAAAAACCAAATTTATATAAAAAAATGTTATAATGAAATTTATAAAACAAAACTGTTAAGAAACCAACATTTGGGAAGTCATAATTTTCTGACTGTACTAAGGTTTAAAACAAAAGTGAGGTTGGACCTTATAAGGAAAAACAATAAAGTAATCCTTAGTCAAATTTATGATAACTGCAAAGAAAATCATAAATAAATAACAATAATACAAACTATTTAAAAATGCATAAAATTTCGTTTCTGAATAAATTTTTGGAAAAGTGAATTTAAAAAAAGTACAGTTTACGTTGCTATGAACATTAAATTAATATATATAAATTTTTGGAAAAGTGAATAAAAAAGTACAGTTTACGTTGCTATGAACATTAAATTAATATACATAAATAAATTTTTGGAAAAGTGAATAAAAAAGTACAGTTTACGTTGCTATGAACATGAAAAAAAAAAAAAAAAATTTAGGACAGAGAAAGAGTGAGAATGAAAACAGTTATCACAAATTAAAATAATCAGAAATATTCAGAGTAAAATATTGAGAAAAAAAACAGTAGACGGTAAACAAGAATTGAATTATCAAAAGCAGTTATAAAATAGAAGAATAAAAAGAGTCAAAAATTGCATAAAAAGACGAGCGTGAGTTGGATAGCAATCAAACCAGGTATCAAGAATCACACTGGAGTACAATAGCGAAGAGAGTTACAACTAATCGATAATGGCAATAAATATTTAATACTCTTAATTGTGAGAAATTTTGTAATAAATAAACTAATCTTAAAGAACATAACTGTAAATAACAGTTATTATACTAACTAAATAATAGGCCAACTAATACTTTACATTTGTACATCTATCTTGTTATTGTTGCTATAATTATAATCTAAGTTGAAATGAAATTTATTTAATAATAACCTATTTAAAATATTAGATTTAAAAATAGGTATAAAATATTAGGAAAAATGGAGATCAATGAACAAAAATAATAAAAACTTTTTCCTTGGTCTTAGTTTAATTTTGGTGTGGATTCCTTATTAATCAAATTTTTCGAAATACGCTTAAAATTATCAACTCTATAAATTGTTTTGAAGGAAAATCAATGAAAGGAAATATATATAAACGAATTTTTTTCCGTGCAATAATTTTCGCGTTGGTTTAAATTATAAAGGCTTGAAAGAACAATATTAAGAATAAAACCAGGGAAAATCGCAATAAGAACAATCATCATGGCCATTGAAAACTCGAGTTCATTGTTTAATGCTGTTATGACATGTATTAGAGATATTGAAAGCTTTGATGGATCAGATCCAAACATACTAGCCGATTTTATTCAACAGATCGAAAACATTTATTCAGCAATGGTAACACAGTTTGACGCAACTAGCCAACCTATTATATTTAATTTCATAAAAAATAAATGTGTTGGCGAAGCCAGGGACACAATTAATAGATATGGCCCTGTTACAAATTGGCTAGATTTAAAGGAACAATTGGTAACACATTTTGGTGAAAAAGAATCGAGTAGTGAGTTAATGGACAAACTAAAAACTTGTCGGTTAGATGGTACGATAGAAAACTATTTTTATAAGTTGACGAAGCTAACTGTGCGCATTTTAAATCATATTAGAACACACAATGAAAATACGTATTCTTCAGTAGAGGTGAACAGAATTGCACTTAGCGTTTTTAAAGAACATTTGCCAGAGCCAACGAAAACCATGATATTCGCCAGAAACCCCTTAAATATAGATGAGGCTTACAAAGTCATATTAGAAGCTCGACATCAGACATACACTCGTTTTGGACAGAATTTGAGAAGAACCAGCAACGGTAATAGGAATTATAATTTTAGTAATTCTCACAACAATAGAAGTGAAAATAGAAATATGTTTAACACAGGAAATTCGTATAATGATTTAGTAATAAATGAAAATGATAATCATTTAACTCATGTACAAAATTCCCGTTTTAATAATTTCAACAACCGTTTACAAAACAGTAATGGCTTTAATCGAAATTTTTCGCGCCCTTTCGAAAACGTAAACTATCAAAATCAAAATGCTAGGAATTCTTCTGGTAATCAACTATATCACAATCAAACTACAAATTTTCAAAATAATCGCCAAAATTTTCAACGAAATTTTAGCCAGAGTAATCGTAATGCGCCAATTGTGAGCAATAGAAACACAAATTATAATAACGTTAACCAAATGGAAAATAATCGCCAACATAGAAACCTTAATGATAATCGAAACTCGACTATGAGTCGTATGCAGACAGATAGAACTAGGTCAACACAGCCTCGGACTAATTACGGTGAAAATGTAGCACAAATGGAAATTGGCAATAATTCCTTAAATTTTCGGGACCCCTGTCAACAAAACTACCCTATATAACAATAAAAACCCCTGTGAGAACTCTATGCTTTATAATAGACACCGGTGCTGAATTCAGTTTAATCAATCCAAATATTTGTAACCCTGTATGGAAACATAGTGTTAATGTAAAAATAAAAGCTCTAGGTAAGGAAAGTGTACTTACAAAACTGTGTCGGTTCCCGTTGTTCAAAGAATTTAAGCTTGAGAATGAGCAATGCGAATTTTTAGAAATGAAGGTTAATGATAAATTCGATGGTCTAATTGGAAACAACATTTTGAGTAAATTAAATATAATCATAGATTTTAATAATAGACAAATTATTACCAAAAATGCAGTGTTGCCATTATTTTTAACTAAAAATGAAGAAACGTACTATTGTAAATCATATAAGGAAAATACTATCGAAATATTTAGTAATGAGTCAATGCCGCATGATATAATGAAAATAATTGATCTTCAACATTTAACTGATTGGGAAAGAAATAAAGTAATTCAACTAATCAAGAACAACAAAAGAGTATTCTATAACGAAAAAGAAACCTTATCCTTTACCCATGAAATTAAACACAAAATAGACCTAAAAACAGACTCTCCTATTTATTCAAAATTATACAGATACCCTGAGATTCATAGACTAGAAGTAGATAAGCAGATAGAAGAGATGTTAAAGCAAGGAATAATTAGGGAATCAAATAGTGCATACAATAGCCCGATCTGGATAGTACCAAAAAAAGTAGATAGTTCAAATGAGCAGAAATGGAGAATAGTGATTGACTATAGAAAACTTAATAGCGTCACAACTGAAGTTCGATTTCCAATACCGAATATGGAAGACATATTCGACAAATTGGGTAGATGCCAGTACTTCTCTACACTGGATCTCGCGAAAGGGTACCACCAAATTGAGATGCATCCAACGGACATACATAAAACTGCATTCTCAACTGCGACCGGCCACTATGAATTCCTTCGTATGCCATTCGGTTTAAGAAATTCACCGGCAACTTTCCAACAAATGATTAATAGTGTGCTTAAAGAATTTATTGGTAAAATTTGTGTGGTATACCTAGACGACATCTTAGTTTTTTCAACTAGTATTGAAGAACATATAGAGTCATTAAATAAAATATTTCAGAGACTTATAAAGGCAAATTTAAAATTACAGATTTTAAAATGTTCATTCTAACCCGTTCAAAGTAAAAGCTATAGATAAAATCGTACTGCCTAAAACACAGAAGGAAATTAAAACATTTTTAGGAGTCACAGGATTTTATCGAAGATTCATTAAGGACTATTCGAAAATAGCGTACAATCTGACGAAGTATTTAAAGAAAAATGCTAGAGTTAATATTAAAGACGCCGACTATATAGAGGCTTTTCAGAAGTTAAAGAAGATTTTGAAAACTGACCCTATTTTGATTCGGCCTGATTTTTCAAAAAGATTTACACTGGTAACAGACGCGAGTAACTATGCACTAGGTTCGGCTTTGATGCAAGAGCAAAAAGTCATAGCTTATGCAAGTAGAACACTCAATCGACATGAGCAGAATTATGGAACGATTGAAAAAGAACTTCTCGCAGTCGTGTGGGCGGTAAAACATTTTAAACATTATTTGTACGGTCGAGGATTTACTGTTAAAACCGATCACAAGCCTCTTGTTTGGTTGAGCAATATCAAAGAGCCAAATTTAAAAATCCAAAGGTGGAAAGTTATGTTAAGCGAGTTTGATTTCGATATCGAACATATCAAGGGCAAGGAAAATGTTATTGCTGACGCTTTGAGTAGACTCACAGTTGATAGGTGCAGGGATGAAAATGAGGACATTGCTGACGACGATTTTATAATTAATATGAACGAACTGTTTGATATGAACGACATAGAGACTGTGCATAGTGCAGAAACGGACAGTTGTGATTTCATTAAAATAACGGAAAAACCGCTAAATCTGTTCAAGTTACAAGTCGTTTTGACTCAATCGAATAAGAAGGAAATTAAGTCAAAAATAATTTTTAGGAAAATGATCAGACATACATTCAAAATTGCAGATAATAGCGATTTGTTAAAAATGATGCAAGAAAATATTCCACAGAAAGGTTTGGTAGCGGTATTTAGCAAAGATGATAATTTATTTAAACAATTTGAAGATTTTTACAGAAGTCACTTTGTGCGAAATAGAAACCTAAAAGTTATAAGATCAAAAATAATGGTAGAAGATATCATAGACAAAAACGCACTTTTAGAGATAATAGAAAGCGAACACCTGAAAAATAACCATCGCGGTGTAAACGAAATATTTTCCGAAATTAAACAAAACTATTACTATCCTGGCTTACAAAGACAAATTCATCAATACATTAACAATTGCGATATTTGCAATAGGGCAAAATTTGATAGAAAGCCTATCAAGTATTCGTTTAATGTCACAGAAACGCCTGAGAAGCAAAATGATACGGTGCACTTAGACATCTGGTTTCTTAAACGTAATATAATGTACTTAACATCTATTGACAAGTTAACAAAATACGCAACTGCATTTGAGCTTAAAGACAGGACGTGGGTTTCCATAATAGAGGCAATAAAAATGAGAATTCAGTATTTGGGCAAACCTAGGCTTATTGTTACTGACAATGAATTGAAAACGGCAGCTATTAAACAATTTTTCCACGATAACAATATCGAAGTACATTTTACCACTACTTACATTAAAACTGGCAATGCAGACGTTGAGAGACTGCACAGTACCTTAAACGAACATTTAAGACTTTTCCACGCTGATCCTAATAATTCTGATGAGCTAAAAGATAAAGTTTATAATAAATAAATAATTTAATTTCCATAGAAGAGATAAAAGAATTTGCACAAAACTTACATAAATCAAAAGAAGTTAAAATTAATAATCTGAACAAAAGAACAAATAGACGTTCGATAGATAGTTTTGAAAATTGTTACGTACAAAACAATAGAGTTGGTAAATCTGATCCCAAATATAAAAGGATAAGTAATTTCGAAAGAAAGGATAATCACATTATTTCCAAAGATGGGAAATTCCCTAAAATTTACAAAACTCAGGTAAAAAGAAAAAACAAATTTCAACAATAATAAGGAATACATTACTGAAAAAAAAAAAAAAAAAAATAAATAAGAAAAATTTATAAAAATAATAATGCTTTATGATATTACCAAATTGTAATTAATACAAATTTGTCTTAATATATAACAAAAAAAAAAAAAATGAAAACAAAGAGATGGATACAAACAAAAATTTATTAATCTTTAGTTATTTTTTGAATTGTTCAGAAAAAAAATATATATTATTAATCAAGATCTATAAAACAAAGGAAAATCCACTATTTTTAATTATACTTAAACTATTTTAAATCAACAGGAAGTGTTGATTTTTTTAAAGGAGGGAGGTCATATAATACACTTATGCCTAGTTCTAAGTTCTACTAATAGTTCCTAAAACTATAATTAATATTATTTCATCACCTTACCTTAAGTTTATATTATGTACTATATTTACTTACTTACTTACTAACCTAATAAACATCTGATGATCTCCACTCCTTATTAATGTATACTATTCTCACTAAGCTTCTCTCTGTAAATGTAACAAATAATTTGCATTTCATATTTAAATAAAGTTAGTTCTGGAGTTACATTCAACCTGATAAGAACTGTGTTTAATTTTGGTGACACTCGGCACGTCTTGTCCACGTGTCTATATTCATATGGAATTTCATAGGTTTTTTCAGTAATTTGTTTAAAGGTATACTGACGATCTTAATGGTACCACGAAATGAAATGTACATATACACCAGCTGAACCATATAACAAATATATATAAATAAACGTAATTAATTTTGACTCACGTTGAATAAATGAAGAAATAGTTACATAACTGCTTAAAAAAAATTTTTTTTTTCATTTTGCCTTTTAGATACAATCATTTTCAACCAAAGGTTGACTAATTATAGAAAAGTTGAAAAAAATTAAAAAAGATTTAAATCGAATAAAAGGTGGCAACCCTGCATTTGAACTGTCAAGTTGACTAATTTTTTACTGTGGCGAAAGTATGTGAAATATTTATAAATTTATCTTTTCTTATTGTCCAATATTTGTTGGATTTATTTAATATCGCCTGCTGGAGTTGCTGTTGTGTCGAACAGTTGGAGAGCATCACGTTTGCGTCTATCAATCCTAATTCTAAAAGGTGTCTGCTGCTTATTTGATAGTTTACGAGTAACATCTGTTGGAGTTGCTGTTTGTATCAAACGGTTGGAGTGCATCAAGATTGTAAAAATCTATGAACAATATACGCCCCAGACAGTTCTCACCAAGACAGCCGCTAAATAACAGTAACAAAAAACAAATTACGCACAGTAATATACCTGCACAATTACAACAAATCATGGAAACGAAGCAAAAAGATGTTTTTTCTTGGGATAAACTATGTAATCTACTGGATTAAAGATGTTGCTAAAAAAGAGGATATCATCTCTATCAAATCACAATTGGACGATCTAAAGCAGGAAAATTATATATTAAGAAATGATGTAAAACTGCTTTCCTCTCGTATTGAACAAATTGACCGCATATCGCGTTCCACAAATATTGTTGTCAATGGTTTGGTCAGTGCTTCTACATCTGCTGTAAATCGGAATTCAATGATTTATACAACAACCACTTGGGTGTAGAAGCAAGGGTGGTTACTGTCCGTGCTCTTAAACATAATAATACTTATTTGTTCTCATTAGAAACACATTTCCAAGCTGTGAATATTTTAGGTGCTAAAAATAAATTAAAAGGCAGTAAGATTTTTATTCAAAAAGACTATACAGAGAAGATCAAATACACGTTATAACTTAAGGAGAATTACTAGAAGTATTTCGAAACTCAACATGAACGTAAAACTAAGACTGGGTGAATTTTGTACTTTTACAGACGACAAAAAGTATTCCTGGTCGTTTGGTAAACTTGTTGCATATTCATTGTCAGATGCTGTGTTTCTGAAAAACCTGCTGTCTAAAGCCAAATATGACATTGAAGTCATTGTCAATGATAATATTCCCTCTACTTTGTCTAATAGCATATATATCAATGCGCAATAGCATATGTAATGTTTTATCGTACAACGTTGCTAATCATGCAAATAGTATTAACTTTGGTAACTTTTTCACTTTTTTAAATAAATTTGATATATTTTTCTTATATGAAACCCATGTTTTGTCGGATAAACAGAATTTGTTTTCAATATTTTTACTAAACTACAATTTACATTTCATTGATGCAGAAAAAACTCTGTTGCTGGTCGTGCTAGTGCTGCTAGTGGTGGATGTCTATATGGCATTAAAAAGGAAATAAAAAAGCTTTTTACTTTAAAATTTACGAATATATGCGGCCGTAATGTTGCATTTACAACAAATGTAAAGAATAATATTTTTAAAACTATACCACGTTATCTTAACTGTACTAACTGGGAGGCAGAGTTTGAACACTTCAAAAAATTTTTGATTGATTTTTGCCCTACATATTTTTGCATTGTTATTGACCTAAATGCACGCATTGCCGTAGAACACCATCTGCTGGATCGTAATTTGTTGACGAATCTACCACTCATAAATAAAATATGATGCTCTAAAGATAAGGTTATTAATTCTCAAGGTAGAAAATTAATGGATCTTGTTGAATACGTTGGGTTTATAGTTTTGAATGGAAAAATTAACGGTGATGCTCAGGGCGATTTGAGTTTTTATGGCGGGAGAGGTATTTCCTTAATTGACTACTACATATGCTCCCACAGCTTTTTAACGTTTATCGATAATTTTGAGATTGCACATAAACCATACTCGGACCCATGCCTTTAATACTCAAAATTAATATTCCAACAAACACCCTAAATTATTTTTCACATAAATCCATATATAGAATACACTGGAACAAAAATCTCGCTGATAGATATGCTGAATAATTAAACGAACTATGTTATACGCACTCTTTGAATCGAAGCGCGCTTGTGAATGTATTATTGTTTGATGTCAAAAGAAAAATATTGGACGCTGCCATCAAACCCGTTCCAAAATTTTATTTTGAACCGAGACAAAAGTGGTTTGACTGGCAATGTTCTCGTTTTAAAACAAAATGCTAGATAAGCTGAAAATGTTTCGGAAAATAGGCTCTGTCTCCATCAAATCAAGGTATTTGTCAGCTAAAAGAAAATACCTATCGGTATGTCGCAATAGCAGACTGAAATATTATAATACAAACATTGGAAAATTAAATATAAGTAAATGCAGTAAACAGTGGTGGAAATTGGCCAATGATTTAAAAGTCCGTACTCTTTCACCACGTTGTAGTCTAAGCGCAGATGACTTCCTGCATTATTTTTGCAGTATCTTGGAGTATCGTGATATGGTTTCAGTTCAATGGACTCTGCGTTTGAACTTTGTGAACTTGCTTTTGTCCTGAAAAGACTTAAGGACACTAAAACTCCTGGGCAAGATGGTATTAAGTACGAGTTTTTCAAATATGTCCGCGTTAATTTCACAAAAGAGTTATTATTTGTTTTAAATGCAATTTTCATTGAAGAGTGTATACCATCAAGCTTTAAAATGTCTATCCTTATTCCATTATTGAAGAAAGGAGATCCTAATGGTCACACTAATTATCGTGGTTTATGACTAATGGATACAACCTGCAAGATTTTTAACAACATTATGTTGAATCGTATTTCAAATTGGATAAACAAATATAACATTTTAAATGAATTTCAAGCTGGGTTCAGAAACCATTGACAATATTTTTAATCTTACTAATATTGTTCATTTAAATCAGCTTATTGAGAAAAAGTCATATGCACTTTTTGTTGATTTTTCCTCCGCCTTTGATTCGATTCCGAGAAACTCCTTGTTATACAAATTGTCAAATATGGGACTATCATTGAAAATAATAAGAATTCTTAGTAACTCGTACGCAGATACTACCAGCAAAATCTTTTTCGACAACGCTCTCTCCAACTCTTTCAATGTAAATCTTGGTGTCAAACAAAGATGTGTTTTAAGTCCAGTGTTTGCCCTCAACTTGAATGATCTGGCCGATGCTCTCCCTGGTGGGATAGAAGTTGAAAACTTCACTGTGAAAATACTCATGTATGCTGATGATATTGTCATTTTATCTGACTCGCCAAACGGCTTGCAAAATATGATTAACTGCTTGCATGCATACTGCAACTTATGGCATTTGAAGGTAAACATGAGTAACTCCAAAATTTCAATTTTTCGCAGTGGACCAAGAATTTCTAAAAATCTAAGCTGGATATACGGTGAAGACAGTACTGAAATTGTAAACTCATATAAGTATCTGGGAATGAACCTTTGTTGCAATTTATCTTTTCGAGAGCATTTGGAAAACAAACTTTTAGCGTAAAAACTGGAAATTACAGCAAACTGGCAAATTCAAACAAAAATAAGATGAAAATCTTCGGTGCAGCCGCCCGTTCTATAATATTTTATGGTGCGCAAATATGGGGTTACAAAAAATATGATGTCGAAATATTACTTCGTTTCTTTATAAAAAAAGATGCTGTTCTTGCCTAGCAACACCCCAAACTACATGCTCTTCCTAGAAACTGTCCTTAACTCGTTATTTGTGGATACGTTAAAACTTCACTTTGACTACATAAATAAAATGTTTAACATGCCGAATACTAGGCTACCTCGAAAGCTTGCTGAAACTGTAATTAGAAAACATACTTTTTGGGCTGAGGAGTGGTCAAGCTCGTGCTCTACAATAAATTTTGTACCAGCAAATAATTTAACTCCAATTAGCAAATACTGCAAGCTAATTTTACCTCTGTTAGAACATATGAAAATGCAAACTTTGTCTCAGATGCAAGAAATTCTCAATACCATGATCTGTACTCGCAATTGAAATACTCTTTGATTGATATTACTGCTGCAAACCTGTCTTCTCGTGCTACAAGTCTTATCATAAGTGCTAGACATTAAGACATTAATGCGAGACCATTAAGAAATAACTCCTTGGGCATTTGCACTATCTGCCTGCAAATTTGATGCAACGGATAACACTCTACATTTTATTGGTTGTTGTTCTATTTTTAATGGCTATAGGCTTAGGTATATTAATAAATGCCAAATAAATCTAGTTGAGGTGTTAAATATTCTCATGGTCTATCATTCGCTTATGACACACTTGTTAACTATTTAGAGTCGTGTTTAAGATACATTGTTAATAAATGTATTTGAATAATATTGATATATAAAACATTATATTATATGTACATGTATACAATACTCTCTTATAACTGAATTTGTTCTTATTTTGCCACTGTGGCTACAACTATTAATCCAGATATGCCGACCGTACTACATGTAGTACACGTGTTATGATCAGGTTTCTCCCTTTACTGTGCTTTAAATTTTCTAATCTTGTTGTTGTTGTGCAACATAATATATCGGTCAACTAATCATGCCTTGGTACGTTTTGTCTAGGGTAATTGCTAATGTGTATTTTTTTGGATCAGAGATTTCAGTTTTGTGAAATTGGCAAAAGTGTGAAAATGGCCCGTAATCGGTGAGAAAAAGTTTTATATGCATATTGTATTGTTGTTACGTTTCTATGTTTTTTTAATTATAATAGTTGTAAAAGCGAATACGTAGCAAAAGTATATGTGAAAAAACATATTATACTGATTTTAGTAGATGTATTTGCTGGCGTACTACATGGAGTACGTTCGGCAGAGCAAAAATGGGAAAACAAAAACTAAGTTTTTTTCAATGTGTTTAACATTAAATGAGATAAAAAATGCCTTAGAGGAAAGTGATGAAGAGTTTTTTCAAAATTCTTACGACATTTCAATTGTGCCCACTCAATTTACGAACAACTACGTCACAGATGAAGATTCTGGAGAAGAAGATGAAATGAATTTGGAAAACTTACCACCCCTATTATTAAATGCTGAGGCTGAGCTTTTTCAAAATTCTTATTCTACTTATTCGGATAGTGAAGACGACATTCCACTTGCATTATTGCAACAGGCTAGGAAACGTAAATGTATTAAGTCTTCAGTAAAATGGGTAAAGCACGACCTGGAAGAAACGGAGCCTATTGTCAAGCCGATGGATAACACAGTGGTACAAAATTGAATGAAGTAGAAAAACCTGGGACCGGATATTATTTTTCTTGTAGGTGTTGTCGAGTTAAAGAAGAATCCAATAGTGAAATATGCCGGACACCTCCAAAATCCGGATTTACGGTTAAAAAACCGGCTTTTGTACCTTTGAGCACTTATAAGCCTGTAATTTTGTTGATAATAATCCGATTTTCAATTTCTTAGTAGATTTGGAAAGAAGTAACTGAGATCTTATGAATGATATATAATTTATCTAAGAAAACTTGAGAAATTTGGGTGTTATTGTCGAGCAAACACAAATTTTGTAGATTTTTCAAAAATTTTTCAACTTTGGTGACGTTTTTATACATTATAATGTAATAAACTATAATACTATTGAATTTATTTAAAAAGTACGTTTATTAACGATTACAACGCATATTTGGGGTTAAAAATAGATAAATACTTGACTGAGTTATTAAACTTTTCATGAAAACAAAATTTTTAACAAAATGCCTGCACAATGTTTTTGGTGTTGTTTTTATGCACTTTCTCTAAAATTACAAATCACTGTTAGCCTAAACACAACTTAGAATTACAACAAATATTTGTAATGAGAGCTTTACTCATGTAAAATTATTGTTTTTTCTTTTAATATGTCGTTTTGTTAATGTCTTATTTTTCACTTTGAATCTGTGTATCTAAAAAAACGTTTGCATTTAATAAAAATCGTGTGCAATTTAAATTAAAATTAAATAACAAAATGTGTGACAATCGCAACAAATTTTGCTATATTTGTGGCTTATTTACTGATATCAGTCACCGGCGTGATTTTAAAAACAATATTGGAGTGGTAGAAGTGTACAATAAAGTATTTAATCGTTCTTTTGATTCTAGTCGCTGGTACGAGCCAGAATTTGTTTGTCAATATTGCTGTAATACATTAAAAAAAAAAGAAAATTCAACCTTTGTTTGTTTTGCCCTTTTCTACGCCTATGATTTGGCACCATCAGCCATATCATAAACCAAATGATTGCTACTTTTGTCAAACCGATGTTTTAGATCACTGTTTTAAAACGCGCAAATGTTGTAACTGTTACAAAACCAATACCTCTAAGTAATGATCTACCGACAACGAGCAAATCTGTCGATGTAACAGAAAAAGATTTTGAACAAGAAGAGTTCCTTCCATCCAGATCTACAACAACGGAGCGGCATTTTTTGTCAAAAGCTGATTTCGACGATCTTGTTCGCGTTTTACACTTGTCAAAGCGGCAATCTGAAGTCCTCGGGTTGCGATTAAAGCAGTGGAATTTGGTGGAAAAAGATTTCGTTATAACATCTGGTAGAAAGAGTGACCGGACTTGGTTAGTTGAAGTAAGTTTTAAGACTAGTTCCAATGACAGTGATCTCGTGTATTGCGTTGATGTACCAAAAATATTTTCGGCATTAAATCACAATTATAATGCAGATGAATGGCGACTTTTCATTGATGGTTTATGTAAAAGTAAGTTTTCTTATAAAAATGTATGACTTTATTTTTATTAATTTAAGATTTGTAATGTAATATCTAGGCTTAAAAGCTGTTTTATTTCATAACCAAAATCAATTACCTTCAGTTCCAATCGCATATGCGACTAATACAAAAGAAACTTACGAAGTGATGAAAAATATACTAATGTTTGTTAGCTATACCACACATAAATAGAAAGTCGTCGCTGACTTAAAGGTTTTGACAATTTTATTTGGTATGCAAGGTGGTTACACAAAGTATCCGTGCTATCTTTGTGAATGGGATAGTCGTGCACCGAATCGTTATGATAGCAAAGTATGGCCATCTCGCGAGCCACATAGAATAGGCAGGAAAAACATTTTAAATGACCAATTAGTTAAAGCTGAGGACGTTATTCTGCCACCACTGCATCTTAAACTGGGATACATGAAACAATTTGTAAAAAAATTAGATGTAAACGGCGACGCTTTTTGTCATCTCAAAGCGGTGTTTCCAAAACTAAGTGAAGCCAAAATAAAAGGAGGTATTAATTAATTTGTTTACATATCTAGTACGATTTTATCTGTTTTGATAACTTTTAGGTATTTTTATTGGACCTCAAATTTCCTTGGAAATCACAGAAGCGACGACTATGTCACAGTTGTCAATGAGTTTTTAAGTGCGTATGGTGAAATGGGCTGGAACATGTCCATAAAAATTCATTTTCTGCATTCGCATTTGGACTTTTTCCCAGATAACCTGGACCAGTTCAGTGATGAACAAGGCGAACATTTTCACCAGGAAATGGCAACTATTGAAAAAAGCTTTGAAGGAAAAAATATAATAAAAATGATTTCAGAATATTGCTGGTCACTTAAACGAGAAACTGATGATGCTGATTTAAAAAAAACGGCCAAGCAAACACTTTTGAGTTAAATGACCAAAAATAAAATTTGTATTAAATGTTTAAAGTTTATTTTCATGAAAAGTTTAATAACTCAGTCAATTATTTATCTAGTTTTAACCCCAAATATGCGTTGTAATCGTTAATAAACGTACTTTTTAAAAAAATTCAATAGTATTATAGTTTATTACATTATAATGATTAAAAACGTCACCAAAGTTGAAAAATTTTTGAAAAATCTACAAAATTTGTGTTTGCTCGACAATAACACCCAAATTTCTCAAGTTTTCTTAAATAAATTATATATCATTCGAAAGATCTCAGTTACTTCTTTCCAAATCTACTAAGAAATTGAAAATCGGATTATTATCAACAAAATTACAGGCTTATAAGTGCGCAAAGGTACAAAAACCGGGTTTTTAACCGTAAATCCGGATTTTGGAGGTGTCCGGCATATTTCACTATTGGATTCTTCTTTAACTCGACAAGACCTACAAGAAAAATAATATCCGGTCCCAGGTTTTTTGGACTGTCGCACCGTGTAATGTAAACAGCTATGTTGTAATTATTGCCACGTTGCATTAAATGTGATGTGCCTCTCCATGTAAAGTGTAATGTGGAGTACCACACCACCAAATAATTTTTTTTTATTAATTTGTTTTTTTTTACTTATGTACACAAAAGTAGCTAAATAATAAACCACTTGAATTAGATCACAAGAAAATACTGTCTTTTGCTTCCATATGTGCCGAGCGTACTACATGTAGTACGGACTCAAAATCCAAGTTAAAAAATATTTTTTTTTTATTCTTTCTTCAGTTTTGTAATATAATCTGTCAAAATAACGCTATTTTGGAAAACTACGAAGATTTTGCACTAGTATGCCCGTCGGCATAACTGGGCTAAGTTAAGCCATTTATAGATAATATTTATTTCGAAATTAAATTTATGTAAATATTTCTATATCTATTAAATAAATAATAATAAATCGAATAATAAAATGGTTTTTTTTTTAAGAAAATGTTGAAAAAGGAAGCTTTTCGGTTTGTTTTGTTTGTATATTTTATAATTCTCAAAGATTTTTTGGGTGTTCTTGTATAAACATATGAAGTTTAATAACTGTTTCAAGAAGTTTTTTTTGATTTTGAAATTAGCATCAAATGAAATGTTTAGATACACCAGCTAAACCATATAAAAATTATAAGTTTATAAATTTTTTCCCTCTTTAAGAAACAAAGAAAAAAACCGAAATTAAAGTTCGTTCCGGTTAAGGTTACGGTTTTTTATATTTAAAATATTTGGGTTCGGTTACGGTTACGGTTTTTTTTTTTATCTTGGACCAGCACTCAGGACATCACTCTTACACATGCGAAGCATTGTGCTGGAACTTTAGGAAAGGTATAGTAGGAGAAACGACAGGAGGTGAAGCTTAATTAATTATTTTTGCAGCTCTGCTTTTGCAGGTTCTTTGTTTATACTCGTAGCAGTACTGAAGCTTCGGTTCAGTAGCCATTTTTATTATTGTTTTACTTCGCCGGTGCTACACAATACCGACGAAGGAGGGCGTTCTGATGTGATTGTGGATTGATATCAGCTGAAGCCTGTATTGTTCAGTGAGCAGTGACTATGCCTTCGCCACTGAAACCTTCAGACAACAACTGACACACCAAGACACACTAATGCACATCAGAAAAATGCGAGATGTATATTTTTATTTTAAAATTTTAGTCTGAAAGGGGGTTGAACCCAGGTCTGTTTTTGGATTCGTAGTCAACGTGAGGACTACCATCCATTGTGCCATCGCCACGGTTTTGTGTTCGGTGGATAAAACTTTTGCTGTATTTGGTTTTGGTCAAAATCCAAACATCTGTATGTAATTATTTCTGAGGCTTAATGTGTATAAATAGCGATACATTATCAACTATAATTATTAAGAAGGTGAACGAGAGATAATGGTATATTTCTTATATATAATTGATTAACTATATAAAAAAAATATACATATATAAATATAGTATATGTATATAAAATTGTATAACGTCATCATATTTTTTTTTTTGGCGTGTGAGGTAGGGTTGAGAATGCCTTCGCACTTACAGAGACCGTCGTCATCTGCGTCGAGTGGTGTTATCACTAAAAAATTCCCACCTCTGGGTAGATTCCTTCCCGGGACCACTTTCCGCATTACTTCGGGAAGGCCCAGAGCGACGTCCCAATCAGGACCGCCCTTACTCACCCACGTCTGGGTCCGCCAAGTTTTCAGCCGGCACCATGGCCCCGGCCCGTATCCCCTGGTCGCCGTCAGAGGGGGCCCCGCTATGCAGCAACGCATCGATGTCCCTCTTCTTTATCCGTAGAACGTACCCTACGTATTGCACCACAGCGTGTTAATTTTCCTCGCAATCGAGCATCCTTCCTATTACGCTGGCAGAGTGAACCCGCCAAGCCGCTGCGTTATTGCATTTCTTTCAGTATGCCATCTGATGCAGTCGAAGAAACTGTGTTCTGCATCATCTTCCGTCATACCACAGTAAATGCAGTCTGGACCATCTGCCCTGTTGCAAATGTAATTTGATCATTAACACTTTGCTTATTCAACATGTATATTTACATAGTTAGCTTTGAAATATGTTTTATGTTATGTCACTTTGTAAAAAAATTTTATTGAATAGATATAAAGAATTTATCAACAATAAAAGTCATACATGTACATTGTGTTTTGTACATTACTTTTTATATAAGAACTTTGTGCAATTACTAGAAAGGGTTGGCATCACCACCACTACATATCAATAGGTTATGGGCCAAGAAATACGATTTGGAAGTTTTGAATTTTTAAAAGCAAGATTTTAAAAAATGTCATCGTCGTCATTATATCAAATAGAAAAGCTAGATGAAAGGAATTACGAGACATGGAGTATTCATATGAGAAGTATCCTTATTCATTCTGGTTTTTGGAAGTATGCAAGTGGCGAAGAAGAACCAGATTCAACCTGGAGTCGTGATAAAATTTTGGAGTGGAAGAGTAATGATGAAAAAACTCTCGCAACAATTTTATTGAGTGTTAAGTCTACCCAGTTGAACCATATTAAAAACATTAACAAATCTAAAGATGCCTGGAATAAACTTAAGGAAGTTTACAAGCCGAGTGGTGCGATGCAAAAGGTTAGCTTATATAAAAAGCTGTTAAATTTGAACATGAAGGACAGCAAAGATATGGCCGAATATTCAAACAGTTTTTGTGAAATTACGGAGAAATTAGCCGATGTTGAAATTAGTATGCAAGAAGAATTATTGGTAATCATTTTATTGTCAAGTCTTCCGAGAGAGTTTGTAAACTTAGTTATTGCCATAGAGACGAGGGATTCTCTACCAGCGTTAGGAATGCTAACGGTTAAACTTGAAGAATATGAACGTCGAAATCAACAAAACGAATCATCTACGATTGAACAAACTTTTGGTGCAGCCAAAAAAGAAACGGGTTACAAGAAAGGTAATAATAATTTGAAAGTTCAAAAGGGAAATTGCTTCATATGTGGTAAGAAAGGGCATTATGCAAATAAGTGCAACGCCAAACGTAATCAGGAAAAAACTTACTCTTTGATTGCAATGGCGAATTCTGAAAAAAGAGATACACAAACATCGACGTGGTACATTGATAGCGGTGCTACAAGTCAAATGTGCGCAAATCGAAATTTATTTTCTAAATTAGACAGATGCAGGGATAATAAAATTTTTTCAAACAGAAAATCAATTGCTGCTGAAGGAATAGCAACAGTCAATCTGTTTATAAATAATAATAAAATTGTACTAAAAGATGTTTTATATTCGCCAGATCTGAATGGAAATTTTTTATCTGTCAATAAGGTCGTACAGTATGGTGGCAAAATCAAATTTAATAATAAGGGTGCAATATTTACTGATGCTTACGGTGAAATAGTTTTAAAAGCCCGTAAAGAAGAAAATTTGTTCCAATTTAAGATAAAAATACCGAACGAGAAATTATGTGTTGTACAATCCATTAATGAAACTTGGCATCGTCGATATGGACATTTGAACTATGAAAGGCTATTTGAGTTGTCGAAGAAAAATATAGTGAATGGTATAAATTTGACGCAGAAAACTCAAGATCCGTGGGAAATATGTATGGTTAGCAAAATTCATGGTATAAAATTCCCGAAAAAATCTGAAAGTAAATCTGGTGAGTTGTTAGATTTAGTACACTCAGATGTTTGTGATCCTATGAAAATAGATTCAATTGGAGGTTCAAAGTATTTCCTCACATTCATAGATGACAAGTCAAGAAAAGTTTTTGTTTATTTTTTGAAATACAAAAACGAGGTATTTGATAAATTAAAAAATTTCAAAGAATTAGTCGTCATACAAATCGTAAAATAAAATGTATTCGTAGTGATAATGGAGGAGAATATATTAATAAAGATTTTAATAAGTATTTAGAGCAATGTGAAATTCAACGTCAGTTAACGGTACCTTATACGCCGCAACAGAATGGGTTAGCGGAAAGGTTTAATCGAACAATAGTAGAAATGGCTCGTTGTATGTTAGTCGATGCTGGTTTAAAACAAGATCTCTGGGCTGAAGCTGTAGCAACAGCATTTTATTTACATAATAGATCTCCAACAAAAAGTCTCGATGGAAAAACGCCTTATGAAATATGGACGGGTCGTAAGCCATGTGTAAATCATTTTAAAATTTTTGGTACAAATGCAGTAGTTTTGAATAAAAGAAGAGGAAAATTTGAATCCAAAGGTGCAAATATAATGATGGTTAATTATTCCAGAGTATCAAAAGCATATCGCCTTTATGATAAGAAATCACGAGAAGTTATTGAAAGACGAAATGTTTTATTCAATGAATATAAATTACCCTGTAAAAAAATTAATGATAACATTCAAAATTTTATGGATTTCGAAGCGATTGTAAATAAAAAAGATGTCGATGAACAATTTGAGACCAATAATACGTCAAATCAAGAAGATTTAGAGTATAGCATTGTAAAATCAGTTAATAGCGATATTTCACTTGATGAGGTTGTAGAAACAAATGGAACAGTTAAACGTGGGCCAGGTAGATCTAAAATTTTTAGTAATGGTAGGCCAGGTCGTCCAAGAAAAATTTATCAACAACTGAATAATGCAGTGAAGGAGCAAGTTCCAAAAACTTTAGAAGAGGCATTATCCAGTCGTGAGAGTGAAAAATGGAGAGAAGCTATGAAAAAAGAAATGTCTTCGTTAGAACAAAAGGAGACATGGTCATTAGTTGATTTACCAGCAGGTCATAAAACTAGTAAAAGTAAGTGGGTATACACTTTAAGGAAAAATAGTGAAGGTGAAATTGAATGGTTTAAGGCAAGGTTGGTCGCCAAAGGCTGTAGTCAAAAATACGGCATAAATTACGAAGAAACTTTTTTCCCTGTTATAAGGTACAAAACGATAAGAATGATTTTGGCATTAGCAGCTGAGCACAAGATTCATTTGCACCAAATAGATGTAACTTCAGCATACCTGAATGGAGAAATATATGATGAAATTTACATGCAACAGCCTCAAGGTTTTGAGTACAAAAGGTATCCAAATAAAGTGTTACGTCTGCACAAATCTCTTTACGGTCTTAAGCATTCCGGGAGAGCATGGAATGTTAAATTAAATGAAGTTTTATGTAAGATGGGATTTGAAAGTTGCAAAAATGAACCGTGTTTATATAAAAAAGTACAAGACAAATAATTGATTGTAGTCGCAGTTTACGTCGACGACATAATCGTTGGATGTAAAAATAAATCAGAAATGTTAAAATTCAAGTCTCAAATTAGTAAGGAATTTGAAGTATCAGATAAAGATTTGTTACAACAATACAATATAGAAAATTGTAAAACATCTTCAGTTCCACTAGAACCAAATTTTCAAACAAAATGCAATGAAAAATGTGAAGAGGTTGATAGCACATTATATCAATCACTTATTGGCTCTTTATTATATTTACCTTTAACCACAAGGCCAGATATATTATATTCTGTAAACAAATTAGCACAAAGAAATACTAATACACATGTAGAACACTTTAAAGCGGCAAAACAAGTTCTTAGATATTTGAAAAGAACTTAAAATCTTAAATTAAAATTTTGCAAAAGTAATCAAGACTTAATCGGTTATGCTGATGCAGACTGGTGTGGATGTAAAACTGACAGAAAGTCACATAATGGATACATATTTTATCTTGGAAATTGTCCAATATCTTGGGAGTCGAAAAAACAATCCACAACAGCATTAAGCAGTACAGAAGCTAAATATATATGTCTATATCAAACGCAGCAAAGGAAGCAGTATACTTAAGAAGATTGTTACAAGAACTTGGTTTCATAAATGAAGAAAGTATTAAATTGAACGTCGATAATCAAGGAGCTTTAAAATTAGCAACAAATCCAGTATTTCATAATCGCAAACATATAGATATAAAGTATCATCACATTAGAGAAGTAGTAAATAATAAAGAAATCTATTTGGAATACTGCCCTACAGAAGATATGATTGCGCATATATTTACTAAAAATTTGTCTAAAGTAAAACATAATAAATTTGTTACTTTGTTAAATTTAAAAACATAAAATCAGTTTGTAAAATATATATGTTGAGGAGGAGTGTTGGAAATGTAATTTGATCATTAACACTTTGCTTATTCAACATGTATATTTACATAGTTAGCTTTGAAATATGTTTTACGTTATGTCACTTTGTAGAAAGATTTTATTGAATAGATATAAAGAATTTATCAACAATAAAAGTCATACATGTACATTGTGTTTTGTGCATTACTTTTTATATAAGAACTTTGTGCAATTACTAGAAAGGGTTTGCATCACCACCACTACATATCTATATGCCCTGCCCATCCGGTACAGGTACTTTTGGAAGTATCCGTGGCCCGAGAGGAATTGTGTCAGGAAGTAGTTAACTTCCCCAAATTTCCTCCGAATCCATACTTCCACGCAGGGAATGAGACTCGCCGTCCACCATAACGTCATAATATTGAAAAACAAAAATAACACACATATGAATTGCTAATTTTTTTAAAAAGTTTAAAATTTTATAGTTAAATTTAATTAATCTTTAAAGAAGAAGAACGGTGATGATGAAAGTGTAGTAACTTTCGAAAACGTTCTGCTAGTGTATGTCAGTGTAATTTACAATTTTGTTCTTTTGATTTAGTTTGTTTCTTAGTATATACCTATGGCATGTAATTCTCATTGCCTGTAAAGGTAATAATTATCAGTATGAACCTATTGAAAAAATGTTTATAGTTTAATATTCAAACTTGAAATTAAAAAAAATCTACATATACAAAAATTAACTAGTAACATAGCAACAAATGAAAAAAAAATTTTTTTCTTTGATAACTCCTAAAATCATCATTATTTCAAATTGTATGGTAAGGTTTTGGCAAAAATTTTTTTTTTTTTAAATTTGGGTTTTTTAAAGAGGCTGCTCCCTACATCTGGTCGTAACTTTTGAAAGAGTTATTCAATCTTGCAATCGTCAAAAAATTTTAAATTACGCCAGCTTTGTTACCATAATTTTTTGATTTAGCCATTAGTTTTGGAGTTATTAATGAGAAAGCAAAAAAAATTTTTTTTTTGGAAAAAGTACCAAGTTTTTGAATTTTTTGAAAAAATTCATAAAAAATCGAAAGCACCAAAAAGTTACCAGTTTTACTACTTAATCTTAATATAATGAATTTAATAGAAATAAAATAAAGTTTGTTTCATGAAAATCCATATTTTATTGCCGATTAAGTGAAAGTACCTACTTTTAACATTGTTTACCCAAAATTTGTGTAGAGCCAAAAACAATGTGATTGTTTGATGAGTTTACCTGCGAGCATGCATATTTTATTTTCCTTTTTATTAGAAAAATGAAGTGAACGAAAAAGGGCATATAGAAAAGGTATGTAAAGGGTTTCCGTTGCACAATCAGCAGTAGTAAACGAGTGAATTCCGAAGAGACAAGTGTTTATTTGAGATATAAAAATGAGCGTAAAACTTAGAAAAATGTTGTGTAAAAATAAAGGAAATATATTTTTCTATGTGTGGCAAATATATGACCAAGAAAAAACGGCACTATTTTAAAATTTTTTACCAACACCAAAGATTATTTTAACATAAAGGTAGGCTACATTGACCAGTACTGGGCACCTAGTACAATATGTGGGAATTGTCGAGTTTTTTCTAGGAAATCTATCTTCATCGAAATCTCAGTAAGCAACTTTTTCTCTACTTACAGAGCACTCAAGAAAATGCTAAAACCTATGCCGTGGAGAGAAACATCGAGTCATAAATTTTATTGCTATTTTTTTTTTGTTTAAGTACTAAAAGAGCTTTTGGAAAACACATGCGATGGTCCTAATAGTCATAATTTGACTATATGATATTATCTTGAAAATCCGTGTGATAGACCATATGGTAAGATTTTATCACCCCCTCAAACTTCATCTTCAAGCATGATGATCTAAACTTTATAATCAGCTTGAGCTCAATGAGCTCGATAGTAGTTGATAGTAGCAGAGAAAACCTTAAGGCCGTTTTAAAAATTGGTGCTATTTTAACAGGTGTCCAATGCGGCTATACAAAATATTGCTGTTTTCTGTGCCTCTGCGATAGCCGAGATCGGAACTTGATTTTAATGCTCAAAAGACCCAATGATGCATGCTTACGCATCGACACATGCCCGACTGCGCTGCCTCATTTGTAATGATGGGCGCTATAAATATCCAGGAATTAGAAGCTCTTGATGTTCTCGGCATGAAAATTCAGTGCGATGTTCGATGGACTGAGCACATTTTTCAGGTCTCAAAGGAAGCATTCAAGTGCCTCGGTTTTTTAAGACGGTGTAAGACTTAATTCACCCCATCTGATCTCCTCACTATTTATACCGCTTACATCACGTTCACGACGCGTTCATCATTAAGAGCGAATTCATTTGTGGTCGATTTGACGGCGACTCGCACTACGCATTACAGAGGGAATTCGTTTTTTGGCCGAACAGCACGTATGTCGAAAGGACTACCCGCAGAGGTATTTCCTATTACTTTTGACGTGGGAAAATTTAAATCAAATGTTAATAAACACTACTCCCTCTATCCTCCTTCCCATAACCTAATTTCCTAGTTCCATTACAATGTATCGCATGCGTAGGGTCATCCCCAGAGTGCCGGTCCAAGAAAAAAAAATAAAAAATGCTGTGCACACTGAATATTAAAACACTAACATCTTATTGTTATTATTTGCAAAGGAAGCAGACCTTTGGTAAGATCCTGGACGACCGGAGTAATACCTAAGTTGGGAAAGTAAATTACAATTTGAGTTGCAATTTAATTGCGCCAATTAAATTCCGTAGTTGGAAATTTTTATGTGTATGTATGTTGTATAAAATATATAGCACTTTAATTGACTTTTAAGTGTTGAATAACCTCGTAAATACAAAAATGGCAACAAATAAAGTTTAGGGCCCCCTTCCCGATCCAAAAAAAAAAAATATGCAACCCTATAGAAAATTAAATAAAAAAGTGAGCTGAAACCTTTAGTTTCCGAATTATGGGCCTCCGAAATTTCATTATAAATTTGTGAATAAAGGATGTATTTGCCTTCGAATATTGGCAATATGTTTATCATGTTGAAGCAGTTGAAAATATATTTCAGAATTTAATGAAATTGTTAATAAATTTGTAAATTATTTATAAAAATTAATTTCCTTTGTGTGTGCTAATCCTCGGTATGTGTGTGTATGTGCATATATGAAAAGATAATTGTGCAAGGATTTTCTTCTCCATGGTATCACAAACGCCGGCTTCGCTAACAAAAACTGCTGTACATGACAATTTTCACAAGATTGGTAAACAACACCCGAAAGCACACTAGGCCTACATAATGTACAGTATCCTGCATTGATTAAAAAGGACAATGTAATCTTACCACCACTACATATAAAGCTGGTATTAGCTAAATATTTTGTTAAAGCACTAGACAAAGAGAATAAAAACTTTCCTTATTTAAAAACAATATTTACAAATCTTCCGTTTGCAAAAATTTGTGGAGGCGTTTTCCCTAAACCCTACCTTTGAAGAGTTACTATCACCAGATGAGAGCGCTGCCTGAAATTCATTTCGGCAAATTGCTTCTAACTTTTTAGGAAACATCAGAAGTCCAAATTACAAAGAAATCGTACGTGATGTGAAAAATTTTTCTGGGCGGCGTAATTTACAATTTTTGATGTATTGCATAACAAGATTGAATAAGTATTTCCAAAGTTACGACCAGATGTAGGGAGCAACCTCTCCAAAAACAAAAAATTTTAGAAAAAAATTTTTTTTACCAAAAACCTTACCATAGAATTTGAAATAATGCTTATCAAAGCACTATTTTTCTTGTTGCATTTGTAATTATATAACTCATATAATCTTAGACATTCTAAATACTAAAATTTCTTATTATAAATTTAATATTGTTAAAATTTTTATTAGTACTCAAATTCACTTACCAGCAATTTTAAAACACTCATGCATCTACATAATAATTCCACTAATTTAAATCCGTAAATAGATATTATTATTTCAAATTTATTATTTTCTGATCAATGATAAAATAACTACGCATAAGAAACCACTGTCATCTGGCGCCTGCTGACAACGATTGGATATTATAAAATGGGAGTAATACATTTTGAATTATTGATTAAATAAATAAAAATAAATACATAAATAATAATTTACTTTAATTCATTATTAAAATTAATGTAATATAATTATTATTAAATAGTAACAATAATTTCAAATTTAAATTTGATATTTAATCTTTATATTTTATTAAATATCATTTTTACATACTTTCGTCATGTTTATAATCATATTACAATTTCCAATATACTTGCCATTTTTCTAAACTTTTACATAAATAAACAGAATATATATTAAATATTTATATTCATATGAAACTTAATAATACAATTCTTTAATAAATTTAACCTGCAGAATAGTTAACAATAATATATGTATAACAACTTTATACAACTTTTACTTAATTTCTTTTAATTATTTCATGTTAATTTTTTTATATTCGTTGTTATTGAAACTATTTTAATTATGAATTATAAATTAAAATTATTATAATAAATTGTTAATTACAGTCGAACTTCTCTATACCGTAGCAGTTGGGGACCGTAAAATTTCTACGTTATAGAGAAACTGCAGCAAATTTTGACTACATTTTTTTTATGTAAAAATATATTTATTAAGACAAAAAAAAATTGTTTTTACATGAACACATTAATTTTTTTTTATTAATACATACATATGTGACTAAATTGATGCAAAAAATCGATTGCTAAAAACTTCGCAATAGAGAGATTAATTAGTGTGAAAAATTCTATTTAGGTCTTAAAAAATAGTACGTTACAGAGAGAACTTCGCTATAGGGAAGTTCGTTATATGGAGATCAAAATGTATGAAAATACTCAGAAAAATTTTGTGTTCATGAATTTTATTTGTTATAGAGAAGATTTCGTTATAGAGAAGTTCGCTATAGAGAAGTTCGACTGTAATAATGAAATTTTAATTATTAAGTTTTGATTTCTGGTCATTCGAAAGAATATGTTAAACGAATTAGGGATCATGTATGAGCAAATATACATATGTATATATTTTTTTACATTTTCATAATCATCGCAGGGTGGGGAATAATCAATTCAAGAACTATTTTATTTAGTCAACTTTGATATTTTTATCTTGAAAATTATCTGTTATTTATATTACTGTTTGGTTTCAAACCATGCAAATTAAAATATTATCTGTAGTATAAAAAAAAATATTAATAAAAATACATACAGTATAATCTCGATAATTCGGCCAATTAAAAACATGCCATTGTCCGAAATACCGAAATGTCCGGATTTCCGAGAAAGTGGGAAAACTCTAATAGAATTACATATTAATGAAAACATAAAAGCTTTTATTTATTTGGGCATTCGGTTTTACATAAATTCTTATTTAATGTATGTTATTTATTCATTGTTAGTGTAATTGGTAATTTTTATTTGGCGAAGTTTCGTTTCATTTTTCTTTCTATATGCAGCGTCTCTTAAACTTATTAGTTTTAAAAGAGCTCGAGAAGAAAATTCTTGCTCTTCAGCGTATTTAATACAGGTGTTAAAAGCAGATATAGCTTGGGATTGCAAAATTTTTGGGATATTATTGTTATGTTCGTCATGATGGAATTCAACAATATTTTCTTCCTCAGTTTCATCATCGGTAATTTCAATTTCGTCATTCAGCCATTCATTAACTTCAATATAATTGTATACATCCGGTGATATATCGACGAGTAAATCTATTATTTCCGCGGAATCGCTGCACCTTAGCATTGCTAGTGGTAGTTCATCATCTGAGTCCCATTCTTTATCATAAAGAATTTTGTTAAAGTACTTCTTAACAACACCGCCATCCACATTATCCCAAGCGTTTAAGGCTAGAAAAGCGACGTCTTTTAATGAAAAATTTTTTAATGCATCAATTAGATTTTCTGAACTTGATAAAATAAGTGATAGCAGGATCTTACGATAATTAATTTTTAAAATTCGGATGGCATTTTGGTCCATTGGCTGAATAAGTGCAGTGCAGTTCGGCGGGAAGAACATAACACAAATATCTTTATCCAAGTCTGGTAATGATTTTGGATGACATGACGCGATATCTATCAGCAAAAGTGCCTTGTCCGACAAATTATTTTCTCTTAGGTAACGTTTCACTTGTTTAAGAAACGATTTTTCGAATCAGTTTTTGAATATTATTTCAGTCATCCAAGCATTCTTGCTGCTAACATATTCTAATGGTAGATTAGCTTTTTTAAACGCTCTCGGATTTTTGGCTTTTCCAATCATCATTAGCCAGTTACATTGCCGCAAACCAGAAGTGTGACTCTTTCTTTAGCAATCTTACGTCCTGGTGCTGATTTTTCTGTGTGTAGCGCAAGTGTGTGCTCAGGTAGTTTTCTCCAAAATAATGCAGTCTCATCCGCATTGTATACTTGAGAAAATGTTATCTCCATCTCAGCCATCTTTGCGTGAAGCGTTTCAATAAAGGGCTGGACAGCTGAAGCATTATTGGAAAGCTTCTCTGCAGATATTTTTAGAAATTACATTCCATATCGAGATCGAAAATTATTTAGCCAGCCATTACTCGCCTTAAATTCAGCATTTGGCCCATAAATTTCCGCACACAGCAGCTTCGCTTTTTCTTGTAGGATCTCAAATGACAGTGGCGCATTATGGTGTCTCTTATTAATAAACCAACTATACAAACGTTCTTCAATCTTCTCATATTCAGCACTTCGCATAGTTTTACGTTTTCCAAGACCACACTCAGTTTTTAAAATATAGCTGCAAAAACACACATGCCCGTATATTGATACACACTATTGACTTGATAATCTTACCTATCGATTTTAACTTCATTTGATTTTATGTTTGAAATTGTAGATTTGCCAACATTGTATTCTGCTGCAAGCTGACGAACAGACTTTCCTTGTGTTAATTTCGTAAGAATTAATTTCTTCTGGTCAAACGTTAAAAAATTATGTTTCTTTTTATTTATTGGTGGCATTTTCGGGCATTAACGTACATATATCTATATGTAACATACAAAAACAAAACTTTTAAATTCAATTTACATTAAAGTTATCACACTCATTGCACTCTCAAAATCGCAAACAAAATTTTAAACATAACGGTACCAATTCTTAAGAAATTTTATCAGAAGCAAAAAAGCAAACGAATTATTGTACAAACACATTGAAAATCTCTTTCAATCTGTTGAAAACAACAGTGTCCGGATTTTAGAGGTAAAAAATAAAGGGACGTGTCCGGATTATAGAGTATATAAGGAGAGAAAATCAAGTGTCCGGATTACCGCGTTGTCCGGATTTGCAGGTGTCCGAAATATCGAGATTGTACTGTATATATTAATAGTAGTATAGCAAAATATAGAAAAACTTACACCATTTGTGGACGAGCATTTAGCCGGAAATTATGCATGCTAACTTTGGTAAAAGATCTAAACTGAGAACAGTTGTTTGCTACAGTATGATATTACGAAATCGTGTCTATTTGTATATGCTTCTTACTTCTGTATTCCGTTCGCTTCCAAACAAATACAAATGCTATTTACAATCACGGCAAACATAAAGTTGATTAATGATCATCCTAAAATGAATAGCCAAACAATGGCAATTAACCGAAGTTGCCACGTTTTTCAATACATGTCCAATTACCAGGATAGTAGGAAAATAACTTCATTTGATACTTTATTTTCCTAAACGTAATTATTTTACCCATGCCATACACAAAACACCAAGTGTTCCTCCAAGGCCCAATGACCAACGAATAGGCCAAATTTTTTCTAAGCCAGAGAGCCGTCAAAAAGACAGCCAACTTGAATCTCATCGAAATATGTTTGATTTAAATTTCCACCATATTGTTACGTTTTACCTTTTTAAAACGTGTTTCTTTTATTTACTACAATTTTTTACAACTGCATAACGATTACTCATAATTAGCCTTTTTTTATACTCCAGACATTTGCCACTAGAGCCTGTTAGAATATTCGATTTTTGCCTAGCAACTTTGACATTTTTATTGAATATTCCGGAGATCCGTTAATTCGAATTTACTTCTGTAGTTGTGTGGTAATTATCTTTATCATTTGCTTATGCTGTTTTACAATTTTTGGATTAGTGTGAAAGTGTGTTTGTCAGCCTATGGAATTGTTTTGCTTTGCGTAAGTTTGGTATGTGAGTTTTGTGCTTGTTTATTGTGTTGTCACTCGATGAAAATCCAGACCGTACTAATGCAATCAATGGCCATTGATGCCGAATATTGGGCTTCTCGATATAAAAACATTGATATATGATTCTTTAAGATCCGACTGCAAATACCAAAGATATAAAGAAAAGTTTAAAAAGGCGACCATTACCTTCGTCAAAAAAAATTATTTTATAAATTACTGTTCAAAAATACGTGGTGTACGGAGATATTTCAATAAGTTTTATGTTGTCTTTCAACACGGTATGTTCAAGATAAGCTGTTTCATAAAAAATAGGAGAATTAGTTGCAACCGAACACATTTTTTGTAGGCGTCCATATATTTTTTTTTTGGGAATTTATTAATACATTGAAAAAATGCGTAATGTAGAGTGGGAAAATGAGTTTTTATTTTGTGTAACAGCCTATTTCTGAGCTAAGAAAGATAACTTAAGCGAACGAAAAGCACTCGCTCGAATTCGAATCAATTTGGATTTCTCATTGGCACTCACTTTCTTTCGCAGTAAGTTACGTATGTCAATTTTGGTATCTTACGTTTTAATAAGTAGAAGCAATGCCAGATCATAAATTATTATATTTCTGTTAAAAGTATTAAAAAATACTACGAAGTTATTCTAAAGCTAATACAACTGCGTGTAAGTGTGATCAGCTGGTGGAAAGTATCAATAAATAAAAGGGTGAGAAAATTTAAAAAAATATTTGTAAATTTTGTGTTTTTTGTTTTAATTTTATAAAAGTGTTTCAGTTGCTGCATTGTTGACTTCTTTAAACTGAAAAAACAATTGTTAAATACATATATTCATATGTATATCATATGAATAGTTTATACTTACCACTTGTTATCCATTTGTAAATACTTTTTTATTGTACTTAGATTTTTTATTCTTCTTTTTTTATTTACAAGTATGTATACTCATATGTAAATTCTCAATACGAAAGCAAAACCAAAAGTGAGTGATTTTGACATTTCATTCTCACACGTTCTTAACAGAGAAATCGGATTTTATATGAAAACACTTACGTTTTCATTCGAGTTCTAGATCGAGTCACTGTTCGCATAGAAAGTGTGTAGAGAAATCGAAATCAATGTTCTTTCTCATAGAATGCGAATGAAAGCGTTCTTTCTTAAATCAGAAATAATGGATAACAAGTGGTAAGTATAAACTATTCATATGATATACATATGAATGTATGTATTTAACAATTGTTTTTTCAGTTTAAAGAAGTCAACAATGCAGCAACTGAAACACTTTTATAAAATTAAAACAAAAAACACAAAATTTACAAATATTTTTTTAAATTTTCTCACCCTTTTATTTATTGATACTTTCCACCAGCTGATCACACTTACACGCAGTTGTATTAGCTTTAGAATAACTTCGTAGTATTTTTTAATACTTTTAACAGAAATATAATAATTTATGATCTGGCATTGCTTCTACTTATTAAAACGTAAGATACCAAAATTGACATACGTAACTTACTGCGAAAGAAAGTGAGTGCCAATGAGAAATCCAAATTGATTCGAATTCGAGCGAGTGCTTTTCGTTCGCTTAAGTTATCTTTCTTAGCTCAGAAATAGGCTGTAAGTGTTTTTAATTAAGTTGAGATCCTTGTATCCTACTAGAAATTAAAAAACATGTTTTCTTTCCGTGCAATTGCACTAATTAATTTTTATTTCAAATTACCAATTCATTCTCATTTCTTTGTGGCACCACTGCTTTATAAAAAAATATTTATAACCAGCTGTATGAATAAATATTTTAATAAAAGCCAATTTCGTAAATATGGATTCTTATTAAAAGTACAACACACTTTTGTTCTTCTATTTTTAGTATTCGAAAAGATAACAATTCCAAACGTGGGAGTTAATTAGTTCACGTGTTTCTATACATTTTAATTAATGAAAACTCAAATACTGCGTGGCGCAAAATTAATCACCCTATCGTAAGATGTAATAAGTTTTGCAAATGGCGTTTTACGTCAATCATATTTTACATTTGTGAACTAAATAGCTGCACAATACAAACAGACAAACATGGGAATGCTATACTTCGCAACAGCGTGAATTTTGTCGTAGATTTCCTAATCGCGTCGCGCCAAATGGACAAACATTACGCGCTTACCTGTTCGACTCGAACAGACTGGAACCACAACAGATCTTTCATGGCGCTGCCGCCAGCGGACTGGTCGTTCTGTCGAAAATATCGCGGCTGTGGCTGCTGACGTTGCTGATAACAAAGAAACATCACCAGACGGACCCTACAGCGAATTTTAGTGAAATATTTAACATGGTCCCTTACAAAGTTCAAAGTTAATGCCTGCTGACTGTCACTCGCGTGTGAATTACTGCTGTCCTCAATTTCAACAACGAAGAGGACGATTTTGAGTTTATATCATCTTGGTGACCATGTGGTTTCAACAAGACGGTGCAACAGCAGACGCAGCAGGAGCCACAATATATATTATGAAGTAAGCATTTCCTGGTTTTGGCGATTTGGCATGTCCAGCAAGATCGCCTGAATTAACCATCCCAGACTTCTTTCTTTGGGACTACTTGAAGTCGCGGGTTCCTGCCAACAAGCGCCAGACAATCGCAGCCCTTAAGGAGAATATTCGATTGGAATGCGAGCAGTTATCACCAGAAATATTGCAGAAAGTTAAGGAAAACGCAATAAAACGGGTACAAATGAGTACCAGCACTGGAGCAGACTGATATCATATTTTCCAATTTCCAGAAAAAGTTGTACGGCTTCAAATAAAGATTTCCACTACTCAAAATAATTTTCTTTTATTTAGTAAAAAAGTTATTCAAAAACAAAATTAGATGATTAATTTTGCGGCACCTTTTTCATAGTTTTTAAGTAAATCATGGAGGAAAATTATGTATTATTTGTTCATTGCAAGTTTTTAAATTTTTTATAGTAAAATTTCCAACTTTTTTCATTGTTGGAAAACATTTACTTTTACTTTGTTATTGTTTATTTATGTTATATCCTGTTGCTTGTTTACTTGCCCAAACTAACTCGGGTTGTTTCGTGCTCATGTACTCAATTTTTAACTACGGGAACGTTTTCTTGTAAGATTGGGATTCCGCGGTGCCCAATTTAGAGTAAAGAACCATTCCTATTATGTTCTGAAAGGTGTACAAAGTGTAACAAATTCATATCATATTTTACACACACTCATACAAGACGCTCTATCTAACATTTCAAAAATTCAAAACTGACTTTTAGTTCTCGTCTGTTAAGTCTAAATAAGTCACCACGCAAAATTTAAATGTTTTCCAGAAATCGTTGATCTTTTTTCACTTATATTGCAAAATTTTATTGTAATTGCCGATATAATTTTTTCATGTATCAAGATTTTTTGCTTCTGCAAAATGGGAGGCCTCTTGGATTTTCTGTGATAATATTAAACGCTATTCAGATGAACTGTTATTGGAATCTTCAGCAATGCCAGAAAAAATTTTTTTGGTCAAAACTATGTATTTTCATGAATTATGATTCATTTTATATCTATTGCATTTTTTTTTCTTGGACCGGCACGCAAGGGGTAACAGCTACACATGCAATGCATTGTGCTGGAACTAAGAAATTAATTTATGGGAAGGAAGATAGAGGGAGTAGTGTTTATTGACATTTGATTTAAATTTTCCCACGTCAAAAGTGACCGGAAAGACCTCTGCGGGTAGTCCATTCCACTTACGTACTATTCGGCCAAAAAAGGAATTTTCTCTGTAATGCGTAGTGCGGTTCGCTGCCACAAATTGACCACAAGTGGATGCGCTCTTAATGATGAACGCATCGTGCGCGTGAATGACCGGGTTTTGGGAACACGTTCCCTGATTTCATCAAACACATCCCATTATAGTAACGATAGAACAACGAATCGCACCCCACGTTGCGACGATGCTCAAGAGAGTCAATAGAGTTGGCTACCCTACTGTCTCCGATGAGATTCTACGCTCTTTCCTGTACACGGTCGAGTAACTTCAAAATAGTCTTTGAAGCACTGGCCCATACATGAGATCTGTATTCCTTTTTCGGTCGGATGTAAGCGGTATAAATAGTGAGGAGATCAGATGGGGTGAAGTATGTCTTACACCGTCTTAAAAAACGAGGCACTTGAATGCTTCCTTTGAGACCTGAAAAATGTGCTCAGTCCATCGAACATCGCACTGAATTTTCATGCCAAGAACATCAAGAGCTTCTGATTCCTGTATGTTTATACCGCCCATAATTACAGGTGACGCAGCGTCATCGGGCATGCGTCGATGAGTAAGCATGCAGCATTGTGTCTTTTGAGCATTGAAATCGACCCTGTTCGCGTGACCCCATTCCGATATTCTTGTGAGGTCACCATTTAGCGAATTATTCATATTCTGTATGCAGCTTTATGAATGAGTAATAAAACCGGTAAGTATTTGCGGCTTTCTATTTTTAGCGAATTTTTAGAAATCAAAAATTTCATAATTTTTCACACAAAATTATATATTTACTTTTTTTTGCTATAATTTCAAAAATAATGGTTATACTAAAAAATTATATACAATAACTTAAAATTGCCATAATTTATAATTAAAAAAAAGGTATCCTCAATACTGATATTTTTTGTAGTTAGGCGAAAGTCACAATTTTTTTTAATTCATTATCACTTTGTTCGCTATATTTTTATTCAATGTGACAAATAAGGAAAACTATGTGCTACGTACACAAATCTATTATTGTTTTAAACGACTTATTTTCGTACTTTTTATTTACATATATATTTTTGAAAGAGGATATTTTGTAAAATTTCAGCTTTTTAGAGAAACTATTCTTCTGCAAGGTTTTGTTTTAAAATATATTTTTGTATAAAAAAATGCCTTAGAAATACTTTAAAAGTAGACTTCCGCAGTACTAATCTTTTTGGTGTTAAATTTGTTGCTCTATTGAAAGAACTAGAGGAAAAGCTGTTTGTTTTTTTAAATTTTCTCCATTGAAATGGAATATCTCCTTTATTGATGCAATACTTTTCCACACTTTCCCGATATTCTTTAGCAAATCCACGGCGGGGACTAAGTATATTTGTTGATCTGAATGCACATTGTCATTATTATTATTGGGGCCGAAGAAACGCGACACAAAAAAATCGTTTGTGCAAAATGTCACTTTCACAAAATCGACAGACATTGGTTTTAGAGACCCCAATTTTATTCCGGTTGTATCTCAGGCTACAATGGTCTGTAAAGTACCCCGTTAATAGACTCAAGTCCGCTCTATTCTGCGAAAGCGGCCTATTCGCTATCAAAAATGCGTTTGGCTTTACGCTGCCCGGCACTATTCTGCCAGTGAGTAGCGAATTTCTCCTTTTCCCAGTTTCTAAGAATATAATTTCTGTGGCAATTTGGCAGATAGTCAGCCATTTCATTATCCTCATTCCCCTCGTGGCCAGGAACCCAGCCCAATGAAACGGCGTTAAATTTCTCCAACTCATTGACTCATTGAGAAGGCCTCTGCACTCATATACAATTTTTAAGGTTACAATGGTCGACTGAAGAGGTCTAAACGCCGCCTGACTAACCGATAGTATATAGATGTGGGCCCCCTCATGTTCCTACGGAGGCACGCGGCCACACATGTTTCGATGGCATGAATCTCCGCCTGGAGATGTGACGGGTATTCGAATGGATTTTCTGAATCGGGGCCCGTTGATTGTCGCCTCTGTTCTACCATCCTCCAGCTTGGACCCATCGATATACCATACCTGAGATACCGGCTCAAAGTTGATGATCCAGTCCTCGCGGTCGTGGATATCAACTATGACGTTTCTAGAGAGAATCATTCTCGGTGATGCCACGTCATCACTGGAGAATCAAACGTCCTCTGACGTTCCCACTCTTGAGCTGCGAAATGGCCTCCAATCTCAGGGGACCGAAACGTGCCTCCTTTTTCATCATGATCGAAAGTAGCGGGATGCCCACAAGCACACCCATTGCATCAGTCGGACAAGTCCTCATTGCCTCCGTATGCCAACACATATGGTTCGATGTAGTTTACCCAACATGTTCCTGGCTCGTCTTCGCATGGCCTTCGGCTACCACACCAAAAACGCATAGGTGACTATGGGTTTCACCACTGTGTTGAATGTCCAGAGGGTCATTCTGGTATTCAGTTACAGGTTCTACCAAAGAGCCTGATACAGGTAAGGAATGCTATCGTTGCTCTAGTGGTAACCTTCTTAAGATGTGTGTTTCAGGTTAGGGTCCAATCCAGTATTACGCCCAAATAGTTCGCCTCACCGGAGAATTGTAGTGTCGGTTCATCTAGGACAGGGCATCGGAGATTAACCTCCTCTTCCTGATGAACAGAACTAGTGTTGTCTTGGATTGGTTGATGGACAGTCCCTTTTCCGTACACCACCCTTTAATCAGATTCAGGGCCTGATGCCAGCCATTTACGTACACCACAAGATCATAAACATACCCCTGAGTGGGAAAACTCAGGCCGTTTAGCTTGTGGAAAAGTTCATCGATTACGACATTTGCGATATAAGCAGCTATTTATTAACATCAAGCTCTCCCACAGAGCCCAATAAGATTTTACCAGACGACTTTCTGATGATATTTCATAGCGAATAGGTCTGGCGTTTTTTCTTAGCCGATATTATTTTGGCAAGGGTAGGATCATTTCTTTGGGCTACTGACCACTCGTCATCGGCTTCAAGATGCACTAAGCGAACATCTACAATAGATTACCTGTTTTCACCCCTAATGCAATGTTTGTACTCCAAATTAAACGATCGTTATGAGAGAACATCAGCATTACTTTGTTTGGCGTCTTTTCTGTGTTTATTGCTAAGGTCACAGCTCTAAAGCAGTGGTGTTCAAAAATAATATGAAGATGTATTGGTGAGAGAATTTTCCCAGCAAACATAATGTTAAACGTTTAAAATAAGAAAGAAAATGCCAGCTATATACAACTTATTAAATGAATGTAATTTAAAATTTAAGAAAAAGATAAGAGCATCAGGGACCATAAATAGCAGTTATCAATTTCAATAACTAATTTTAGAACACTTATTTGTTTTTTTGGGCTTAAATATTAGACTAAAAAGTGTAACCATCTGTCATTCCTCATTATAATTTTTAAAATCGCTTTGAAAATTTTAAATTAAACATTCCATGTCCATACTTGTATGGCAATTGCGAATTAGTAAAATATTTTTTAAATTCAACGAGGTCATTTTATTTCGCTGCTTTGGAACAAACGTTTTTCATTTCTGAAAATATTTGTTCGCATAAGTAGTGGAAAAGAATTATAAATATTTTAAATACAGTTTTTGAGCTGGGGACATATAGCAACATCTAAATTTTTCCAAAACTCTAGTTCTAATTTTATCGAAATCTTTTACCTCAGATCTAAGTATTATTAGCTCTGATTGAAACGTGTTCATTACCCGCTTTTAGGGTCTCTTTCACCAAACATATTTAAACACAATTTAATTTTATTAATGATCTTTATTTAAAGTACGTTTAAAAAAATTTTATTTTTACCAACTGAAATAATGAAACACAAGAAAGTATGGTAACGCTCTGATATTTAATATGATAGCGTCAACTTACAGCTTTTTAAAAAGCTGTTTAAAAGCTGTTTCATGTTGTTGCAAAATCAATATTTAAATGCAGAGTGCTGGCTACTTAAACAGTATTTAAATATTCACTGAGTATATCTAGATGAAAATGAAAATCGACATTTAAATATGAATTGATAATTAAATAGAATTGGTGAAATAGGCTCTTAATGGTTTGTAACATAAAAGGTATTGAATGTTTTGAAATGCATCGTTTAGCATAAAATACTTTTCACATTTCATTTCGTGAACTTTTATTATTTTTTAATTTTTTTCGTATTCAATTCTAATTGAATCGCGTGTGTTTATTGTGCTTCGTCCAACAAGAAACAACAACAATGTTTAATAAATTTCTGAAAAAAATGACAATAACCATCCGCATGTGTACACATCGCTTGCTCAACGACGACTGAATGAAAGTTTTTTAAAGAGAATAACAACTGTCTGTGTAACTTTTTCAACAAATGTTGTATGTGGCGAACATCACTGCTCTAAAGATGCTTCATGCAACGTGCAAGTTGTTCTTCACGTCTTTTAAATTGCAACAGCCATCTCAATGCAGCATGATCGGCCCTCAGCGTATACCCCAACATTATAATGTTGGTCATACAAATACTTAAGGTAATGTAATCTAGTACTGCCAGGAGCTCCCGTCGCGTTACACAGTAATTTTTTTCTGGCTCAGAAAGTATTCGGCTGTAGTATCCAATCGCTCTAAAGTATGGCTGCCTTCCTAAACGTCAGCTGCTTTGCAGTGTGACAATGTTTCATGTTCCTAAACGCAACCGTGCAAACGTTGACGAAGCATGGCATTCCTAAAGTCATCAGATGCACAGTTGATGCGCAAATAAACGCAACAAAAGCATCATTTATATTGACAATGCTTTTTATAAATAATGGCGACTAAAGAAGAAAGGTAAAAAATTTCAATGAAATTAGTACTTAATTTTAATTAAAAATTAATTATTTTATTAAATAATAATTATTATATTAATAACACTAATTATTTTAAGCCTAAGGTCTTTTTATATATACAAAGGAGTAGCGAAATATTGAAATAAATATAAAATATATAAAAAGACCTTAGGCTTAAAATAATTAGTGTTATTAATATAAAAAAAAGGTCAAAAAACTAGAAAAATTAATAATTATTATTCTTATTAATTCCTTTCCAAAATTTTTGTTTATAAAGCAAAGCAAACAGTTGTATCTAAACGTCGATGGTGTTACAGAGTTTAAAAGAACAATGCATGATTTGCAAGGTTGGTAAAATATTACTGCTTTACTTAAACAATGCTTTGACATATGCCAAACTCGCTCGCATCACTGTCCAGCAGAAATTTTTCTCACGGAATTGGATAGGCTGAAACTGGTGATTCACGCATTAGATTCTTAAGCATTTGGAATGCTTTTTTATGTGATTCTACCCAGAATACAGTCTCGACTTTTGGTCAAATCATAGAGACTTGTGGCTATACTGGCACAATTGGGCACTAACCGCCTGTAATATGTGAACACGCCCAGAAAACTGTGTAATTCATAGAGATTTTGTGGTTGAGGCCAGTCCTTTACTGCTCGTCTTTTATCTTCTGCATGTTTAGATACCGTATTTTGAAACGCATTTGCCTAAGTATTTCACCTTTTTCTGGAAAAATGCACATTTCTTAACGATGAGTTTTAGACCTGCCGATGATATCCGTTGAAAAATTTCGCTCAACTTTTTCAGATGTTCGTCAAAAGTTCTTCCCATTACAATTATATCGTCTAGCTATACTAGGCATGTCCTCCAATGGAGCACACGTTTTATCAGGCGCTCAAATGTGGCCGGAGCACCACAGAGACCAACCGTTGCTCTCACTAAAAGCATTCTTCTCTACCTGCCAAAAACCGCTCTGGAGATCTAGTATAGAAAACCATGTCGTTCCAGCTAGAGTATTCAAGGTATCGTCAACTCTTGGTAGCGGGTAACTATCCTTTTTAATAACGGCGTTCAGCTTTCTGTACCCAAAACAGAGTCTAGTACTGCCGTCTTTCTTCTTCACTAGCACCACAAGTGAATTCCAATGGCTTTAAGAAGGCTCTATTACGCTGCTCCGCTCCATTTCATGTACTATCTCCTTCACTACATTCCGCTTTGCCAAGGGAATGTTCTTAGGTGCATACTTGATTGGTTTTCCGTCGCCAGTGTCAATTTTATATTTCACTATCGCCGTTCTTTTAAAACTAGAATACAGGTATGTCTTTTTAAAAACTTTTGGGCTTTATTCTTGTCAGAAGCTGCCATATCTGATACCCATTTTTCCACATAATCGTCCAATAGGCCACGTTTTTTTGCGGATAAGTGGACTGGTTCTGGTTTTACTTCACAGTTTATTATACGGGAGTACATGCCCCATATAGGAATTTTGACAGATCACTACTTCATTGCTTCATAAATTTATTATCCTGATAAGAACTGTTCCGCCACAGCTACTTTTAATGAGAGATTTCGTTGTTAGTACCTTTCGTTTCTTTTGTGTTGGTTCTACCGCCGAAAGCCAGTTGTCCTCACAATCTCCCTCGATACGTGCCCATATCAATGATTCAGCCTATGGTGGCACCTTATGTTTGCGACTGTAACCAGTTTTCTAACGTGCACCTGGTTGTCATATCTAACATCAAGGACTATTTCTTTATTGAGACAAATCATTACCTGCTGCCTCATTTGCAAACTGATTCCGTGACTTATCATAAAATCGGCAACAATAATTACTTCCTCGACAATATAGGCTACAACAAACACATGTTTTACGCTGATATTGGCTACTGTAACATTCACTTCTGTCTTGCCATATAGAGTGGCAGCCTCTCCTCTCAGCCATGTGCAACCTTTCCGTTCACTACATCGGGCCTGATGATGGATTGCGATGCTCCAGTGTCTGTAGTAAGGATGTACTTCTCGTCATTGACGCAGATTGTTGTTTTTCTGGTTATCACTGATATGGAGACTGCCCCACCGTCTCTGTGGGAGCTAGCTCATACCTCTTAAGCGAATGCTACACGATCAATGTTTAACTTCAATATTTGTCATTGTGTGCGTTATTTTATAAAAAAAATGGTGACACTTATACGTATTTTTATAAAAAATAGTCACACTTATACGTATATGTGTGACTATTTTTTTTATAAAATAACACACACAATGACCAATATTGAAGCTAAACATTGATCGTGTAGCGTTCGCTTTGGAGCTAGCTTGTTTTAGTTTAACGGGGACTCCTGTGATATTTGTTGGTTAACCCTTTTACTGCTTTTTGGTGGTGACATGGATCTAGTTTTTTTTTCTGTACGTCTTACAATTCCTTTGATAATGTCGCAATTATAGCACTTAACCCTGCTTTTATTTTCTTTTTCGGCAAATGCTGCATCACTGCCTCGTTCAGGTCATTACCTAAAATTGCCTCCATTTGTTCAATTACTTCCAATTTTCGAACTTTGCCTGGTTGTGGTCTAGAGATGACTCTAGCAGTGTCCTGTGCTAAAGCGAAGAACACGGTTTCTGAAAAAGTGGTGTTTTGCGTAGCGCATACTGTAAGCTTAACGTCAGGGTCTCGAGTGCCATTAACAAGTGCTTCGATTTTGGAATTGTCCAAAAATGTATGATTCTCTCCAGGATAAGTTAGCTATACCAAGCATTCGATTTCAATAGCTGTTGCCGCTGGCTACGGCTTGAGTCTTGTAAAGGCGAATTTAACAACACCAAATAAGGCACAAATCAATTTCAAAATGGTGCGTTTATTTCTATTAGGAAACACAAATTAATAACAAATATTACCATAAATAATCAGAACAAACTTACCGCAGTGCTTTCCTTCACAAACTAAAACTAACTTACTGTCAATCTTTACAGCAACCGTTTACTTTTATGTACATACATATAAGAATATAGAAATATATATGTACACGTATAACGCATTAAATAAAAAACGGTAACCGTTTAACAACTAAAAAGCACTACAGTGTGATCTGTATAAAGAACAATAACTTTACATAAGCATAAGAAAATTCAAGTAAAGGGTGGTTAAATTTCAAGGGCCGATGTTGATTTTGAATAAAACACAAACTATTTAGGAAATTATTGTAATTTTATTTTATTATGATATATTGGTATTACTCAATTATGTATGGAACAAAATATCGGCCAAATGGGCGCCGCGACCACGGCGGCACACCTCCATCCGATGGTCCAAATTTTCGATGACCCTGAGGCATAATGGAGGTTCTATGCCGTTAATGTGCCGAATTATCTCATCCTTTAGCTCTTGAATTGTTGCTGGCTTATCGACGTACACCTTTTCTTTCAAATAACCCCAAAGAAAAAAGTCCAACGGTGTCAAATCACATGATCTTGGCGGCCAATTGACATCGCCATTACGTGAGATAACACGGCCATTGAATTTGTTGCGCAAAAGAGCCATTGTTTCGTTAGCTGTGTGGCAAGTGGCACCGTCCTGCTGAAACCACATATCGTCCACATCCATATCTTCCAATTCGGGCCATAAAAAGTTCGTTATCATCTCACGATAGCGAACACCATTCACAGTAACTGCCTGACCGGCCTCATTTTGGAAAAAATACGGCCCGATGATGCCGCCAGCCCATAAACCGCACCAAACAGTCACTCTTTGTGGGTGCATTGGTTTTTCGACAATCACTCTTGGATTCTCATTCGCCCAAATGCGGCAATTCTGTTTATTGACGAATCCACTGAGGTGAAAATGTGCCTCATCACTGAAGATGATTTTCTTCGAAAATTGATCATCCACTGTTGCCATTTCTTGCCACCATTCTGCCCATTCACGACGTTTGGAATGGTCAAGAGGCTTTAGTTCTTGAGCCAATTGCACCTTGTAAGCGTGTAAATGCAAGTCTTTATGCATAATGTTCATCAACGACGAGCGTGAGAGGTGCAATTGTTGGGCACGACGACGAGTTGAGGTGGACGCCTCTTCAGCCACACTATCGCGAACAGCAGCAATATTTTCTGCAGTACGAGCTGTACGAGCATACACTGGTGTTCTCACATCTTCTACAGACCCGGTTTGCTCGAATTTTTCCACGATTTTTGCGATTGTACGCACATTTGGACGATCAAATTGACCAAAAAAATCACGAAGTGCACGATATGCATTTTGATTTGAACGCCCATTTTCATAATAAGTCTGGATAACTTTAACACGTTGTTGGAATGTGTATCTCTCCATGGTTCAAATTGAGTAAGTCTGAAATAGAGAAATGTCAAATAAAATTCGGAAAAAAGCTTGGCGTTTAGGTGTGGTTCACATTCAACATCGGCCCTTACAATTTAACCACCCGATATATAAGCAAATAAGAATACATTAAGGAGGCACAAATTCATCGGGCCAGCAAAGAGATTAAATATACAAATTTAAATAAAATTAATTCAAACAATAGATTCAAATTTTACGTTAAAATATATCAATAAATTTAAGTAAATTAAATATGAGCCATTTGGCGACAATAGCAAAGTTTTGCAGTGAATCATTGAACTTCTGCTGCAGTACTTTTCAACGCCAAGATTAGTTCAAGAGCTTTTAATTCATGGTCCAATCCCTTCTTGTTCGCAACAGTATCAAACTGAAATTTGAATACTGTGACCGGTGAGCTGTCATCAAAACAAGGAGCCTTTATTCTGCTAGGCACTTGCGGTATGATTCGCCCTGTTGAACTTTGTATTTGCAGAATATTAATTTTTATTTCTAGCGCATAAAACCGAATTTCAATGCAATCAACTTTTGTGTTTAGAGCCGTAAGAATCGTTGATTCGGTATGCTTCTTAAAATTCTGCCAAAAGTTTCTCATTATAGGCTCTACATCTTTTCTGGACTTCTGCTAACAGTTTCTCGTTATTAGCTCTAAAGTTCTCCTAAACATCAACTAGTTTCTCTTAGTGGCTCTAGAGATTTCTTGAACTTCAGGTAGGATTTTCTCATTATTAGCTCTAGATGTTTCCTAAACTTCTACTTGTTTCTCCATCATAGCAAACAATAGGGAGTTGAGGTCCGTATTATTTGATGTTGGGCGAGTAAATACTCCTATCCCCTCTTTTTCTTCAAACTACATTGTAAAAATGTCGACACCTCGCTGGCTGTACTCTTCTATCAATCGCTTTTATAGCTCTACTTTATTGCCCGTAATTGGTAGATCATATTTACCCAGTTCCTTTTTCAACTGGTCCACTTTAAGCTCGCAAAATTTCATTGTAGTTTTATTTAAATTTATATTTGCAATCCCACTTCTGACAACAATTGTTACGTTTTACATTTTTAAAACGTCTATTTTACTTGAATTCGTGATTGCAAAATAAAACAACGAATTCTTACGTTTTACATTTTAAAACGTGTATTTTTCATTTACTATAATTTATAATTTAGTGTGAAAAACTTTTATTTATTTGCCCTCTTACTTAATAATTTCTTCAAAATGATACTTTAATTGAATAATGTTCACAATCTACCGGCTCGCAGGCTCTTAATTTAAACTTTCGCTTTAAGTGTTTTTACAGCTGCATAACAATTTCTCACCATCAGCCTTATTTATATTCCAGACATTTACCACTAGATCCTGGTAGAACGTTCTATTATTGTCTAGCAACTTTGACATTTGTCTAGAATATTCCAGAAATACTTTAATTTGAATTTACATCTATATTTGTGCGATAATTATCTTTATCTTTTGCTTATGTTATCTTACTATTGTTGGATTAGTGTGAATGTGTCAGTTTGTCAGTCTATGGAATTGTTTATTGTTTTGCTTTCGGAAGTGTGGTATGTGAGTGGTGTGTTTTTTATTGTGTTGTCAGTCGATGAAAATCCAGAACGTTCTAATGAAATACGTTTATACGAGGGTGATTTAGAAATTGCGGCCACTAAATGTGTTTCCGTAGCAATATACATATACATATGATATACATTTTGTTTAATATGAACATTACTTTTAATGATATGTATATACATACATATATATGAATGCACGGTATTACAAGCAAAAAGGGTAAATATATTTTACATTTAGTTATTAAAGTATTCAAAATTGCGACCACGTTATTTTCATATTCTTCATATACGAATTCATTTGGAAGCAAACGTACTCCAATTTTACACCTTCTCTTATACATTTAATTGAACACAGAAGTTCTGTTCGAGTTCTGAGCTTGACAAGTCTTTAAAGGAGTTTTTATTAATGGAATTTTTAAAATTCCGTCTTACTTATATATGCTGCACCGACTGAATTTTCTCTATTTCACTATTGCAAATATATATTAAATAATTTGTTTGAATTTTCGTCAAAATGGGAATATTTTTGGGAAGACGACATTTTAATTAACTTAACACCAAAAAATGTACCAAAAATGAATTTTTCTTTAACCTATATCGTCCCAGTGTTCGATTATTCGAACAGCAATCTTCATGCATTTTTATATTTTTTTTTATCATTTCGAGAAAGATAGGTATTTCGGAGGGTTAACTTTTAATGTAACTACGAAAGTTCGTGCTCACTTCGCTCCAATTTTTATAAGAAAGAAGAAGAAAAAAAGTTATTTTAAGCATACATTTTTATTCGTCCAAAAATATATAAAACATAAAAAATTTAAAAATTTTAAATGCAGTTATTTTAAAAAAAAATTAAATTTAAACAAAAGAAAACAAATGTTTTTTTTTTCTTGTTGATGTTATTTGCCTTCAAAATGAAGTGTTCGATTTGTCGAACACTGGGTACTATTCTAACTAAACATCTTGAATACCATATTGTTAAGTTTTTTGCTGCAGAAAACAACAAAAAAAACTAACTGAGCCTAAAGCGGAAAAAAAATTATATTGTTTATATTTTGATATTGACTATATTGACGAAGAGACCGAGTTAGATAAAATTTGCATCATACCTTCATATAAAGTGGATGAAAATACGGACCAAAAAGATTTTGATGATGACTTGATTCCTGTTGGCAATGTAAATAGAATAAGGCATGACAAGAAAAATTTAAAAGGTACAAAGGAAAGAATAAATATAAAAAATTATCAGCCTTTGGTATACCGAAATGGACACAAAGAAGTAATTGCGAGGGCCAGTTTGAATATGATATTGCCCCAGTAAACGAACCACTTTTCGAGATGAAGAAAAAATTAGGCGATCACGTAAAAGGAAAAACATCAGTGGATCTGTTTAGCTTATTTTTTGAGGATGAAGTTTTAGAGATGATAGTCGAGGAAACAAACCGATACGCACGTAAAAATTCAAATTTTCGTCTTGATCATACTCGTATTATGCTTCAAAGATTCTATTGGTGGTGCCTGCAACTCGTGATTTTTGGTCAAATCACCCAACGTTAGTTGTTCCTGCTATGAATCAATATTTGTCAAGAAATAAGTTCTTAGATATAAAAAAGTATATTCACTATCACTAAAAAATGCGCCAGCAGGTCTGGACCCGGCCACGTTTGTGGATCGGGGCAGGCTCTTCTGGGCAATGGAGAGCTTTGAACTTTTCAAATTGCCCGGACCAGACGGTTTTATACCGGCGGATTTTCAACGGGCACTGAGGGGACTGGGTGTACACCAGTCGTTGATTGGAATGTTGGAGGGACTGTTGACCGACAGGTCAACCCTGGGCGGACTACGGATGTGATGGTTGAGAATAGTGAGAGTCCTATCTTCTCTGCTGTGGAATCCGACCCTGAACTCTTTGCTGAGCGAGTTGGACACTGCGATGTACAAGTGTGTAGCGTAGCCGATAACATCGCGGTGGTGGTCAGAGGCTGCAGACGTCGCTGAAGATCATCAGTGGATGGTGTGGGGGATGCGGACTGGGGAGAAGCCGCTGAAGGCAGATCCCGTACTTTTCACGAGGATGTATAAGATACCGTTCTTTACGCTTCCCAGGTAGAATCGGGCGGAACTTGGCCTATCTGATAGCGCGAGATATCTGGGCATTCACCTTGAATCGAAACTGTCCTTGCACTTGACTGTACGGGACAGGGGGAGGAGGGCGGCTATTGCATTATTTACGTGCAGGAGGGCCATAGGGAGGATCTGCGGCATAGGCCCGAGGGGTGCTGCCTGGCTCTTTGACACGCTGAATGCGCCTATACTGATGTATGGCGCACTGGTTTGGTGGTCCGCGTTGATGAGAGGCACCAACAGAGGGCTGGTGGGGTGGGTGCGTCTGGTACTACCCCTTCCAAGGCTCTCTTCGTGATACTGCATTGGCTGCGGCGGACCTCATGGCCCGGCGGCTGGTTGGGGAACCTCCCTTGGAATGTGGACTACTGCTTACCCAGGTCTCTGCCTGATAGGAGATTCGGGGTGGATATGTCTGGGCACCCGGAATAATGGAAAATCGCCTGGGTGTGGTGAATGTATTCACGGACGATTCGAGTGGACCGGAGGAGTCTTCATTCCCCATTGTGGGCGGAGGTAGAGTTTCAGGCTGAACGATCGTTACAGCGGTACAGCGTGATATATCGGCCACAAAGAAGTCGGCGAACTGGATATATGCGGAGAATGTTCAGCAGGGCTGGATAAGATCGCTGCAGAGTATTTATACGACGTCGATCTTGGTTCGTGAATGCTGGGCGTCTCTGGATGAGATGGCGGGACGCTCGAACCTTGTGCTAGTTTGGGTGCCGGGACATAGTGGTGTGGCTGGGAACGACGTGATGGATTGGCTGGTTGAGGAAGGGGCTCGTCTGCCTGATGGGCACATCGTTGGATATGTCGGTATTCCGTTGCGATACTGCAGGGCGTAGTTGGAGTGGAAGCTCTCTGGGATTGCGCAGACTAGGTGGTCGAAAGAGACCACCTGCTCGATTTCCAGGATGACCTTGCCTCGGTACGACTCCGGCTGGACCGCCGGGCTTAGGGACCTGCCGAGGGGACGACTCCGGATGACGGTGGCGGTGCTGACGGGCCACTGTAACATTGGTCTGCACACCAGGAGACTGGGTCTGCCGTATAACGACTTCTGCAGGAGCTGTCGTAATGAGAAGGAGATGCTTGAGCACTTGCTGTGTCACTGTCCCGCCCTCGCGTCTGCGATGGGGCACCCATTCCTGCGGGAGCTCGCGGATGTGTCGAGGTGCGATGTGAGGGAGATAAGCTCGTTTATCCGGAACTCGGGATTCCCTCGGGACTTGGTGGCCTGCTAACCTAACCTAATCTATACAACAATCCACGTATTTTGTCCGCGATATGTCAAAAACAACTGATGCAAATATTACAAAGAAAATATGTTTTACTTGTTAACAAAAAGTTTTTGCAAGATCTTTAATTTTTTGAAATCATTTGATTTTAAATCGAAAGTTTGTTCTTACCAAAAGCAAAATTTTTAAACAAGTTCTTGACGGTTAAAGCACAAACGTAGGTACAGCAAAAAATTACCAGCTGTTTTAATAACCACAGCTAGTTTGATACGCCTTGGTTAACCTTTTTTCATTATTAATTTGAAATCAACATATATTTATAAATGCAAACTTGTCTCAATTAGCTCTAAAAAATTTATAGTTACTTTGTCAAAATCAGTTGGTACCAAGGCGATAATCTCGTCCAAGGTTTTACTTGGCAACGTTGTATGGACTGCCAAAATTTGCCTACATTTTATGGGCGTCATTGCTTTTATTTATATTTATGTTATTACTTTTTAAATGTGTGCAATTTTTTTCGGAAAATAAAAAATCATTTTAATTTGAAAGAAACAAACAATTTCCAAAAAGAAAGTGAAAAGCGTAATTCTGCAGTTTGCGAAAAGAGATTTGAAGCTCCAAGTGGTCATTTGTTTTACGTCCCAAAGGACCCAGTCGAAAGGGCAAAATGGGGTGAATTTTGTGGCAGGAATTTCACTTCATCACATCGTATTTGCTCGGAACATTTTCTGAAAACGAGCATTTTTTGTTTTTTTATCTAGGACCAGCACTTAGGAGATGACTCCTACACATGCGAAGCATTGTGCTGGAACTATAGGAAAGGGGTAGTAGGAGAAACGACAGTAGGTGAAGCCTAATTAATTATTTTACAGCTCTGCTTTTGCATGTTCTTTGTTTATACTTGTAGCAGTGTTGAAGCTTCGGTTTAGTAGCCTTTTTTATTATTCTTTTACTTCGCCGGTGCTACATAATACCGACGAAGGAAGGCGTTCTGATGTGATTGTGGATTGCTATCAGCTGAAGCCGGTATTGTTTAGTGACCAGTTGTCACATTCATCCCCATGTGCCATCCAACAAGCCACCATTCCCTGATTGGCCGACTAACTCAGTGACGTCAGGGGAGGTAAGACCTGTGACTTCTGGAGGAGGGATTGACAATAAAAAATTTATATTTCCTTCGAAACAACAAAAAAAACTACAAAAAAAACAAACAAGCAGATTTTAAATACAATAAATTTCGGACAGACGTACATACAATCAATTGGGCTGCGATATATTAGAGAGAACAGGTTTTACATATGTCACCCTCTAGCCGCCCGCCACGCCTTGGTAACGCTTTCTCAATTCCCATGTTACCCCTCAGATTACACATTTGATCACCTCAACCAGACATCTTTTAGATGCTCACTCAATACAATAATATTAAATAACAAATCTTCTTCTAAACGTTATAAATGCCTAGATATATTTTATTTAAATAGTATACTCTTTTCGCCTTAAATTTAAATTATAATTAGTCCGTAACAAATTATTTTGTGTATCCCAAAAATTCCCTGTAACTTAAACCTTAACAGGTAAACGCACTACAAATACACTAACACTGTCCTATTTTAAAGAGCTCTCTAAAACGGATTTTACCAACAAAAATCTGTGCACAAACACACATAAAAATTAAAACGCGACACAAAGGCAGTTTTGGGCTTACATAAGCTTCTAACACTATCCTAATTATTAATTTACTAAAACTAAATATTATCCTACATACAACTTTTCGTTCTTTTCTTTTTTTTCTTTGTTTCCCTTTTTTTTTAATTACCTTTTTTTATTTTTTTGATACTTATAGTATCTATATATATATAAATATTAAATTTATTTAAATTGTGGGTAATTGATAAAAATTGTTTTTTTCTTCTAAATAAAATTGGTGATGAGTGGACTCACCCGGTTCTGGAGCCTTAGCTTACCAGATACCCAAATAGCCGCAAATTCTCTCGGACACAACTTCCCTTCACTTAAAGCCTCAATTAATCCACCCACACAGAACAAGTATCCCTCAGCACTGCACCCACAATCTAATTCTGGGCAGGCTTCAGTAATTATCCCCGGTTGATTATAATTCGATTGGCTGATCCCCAGAGTTTCAGCTCCTGGGCGGGTTTCAGGTCCAACACAACTTCGTCCGTATAAATTTTAAATTTAAATTTAAAATTCTTCCAATATATATATTTTTCCTTTTTATTATGACACACCGCAGTCTATCACTTTAATATCTTCTTCCTCCTTTTCTTCTTTTTTAATTTTTTATTTATTATTTTAATAATCTTGTGCATTCAAAGTCAATCGCGGTCTCTCGCTTTCAAAAATCTTCTTTTTATTTTCTTTTTAAATTTTTTTCCTCATTTCCTCCCCGTCACCGCATATTACCTTTTCCCGTTTTTCGAAATTCACCTCACCTCAAGTCTAGGCGCCTTTTCTCTTCTAACCTATTTAAAACTCCCTCCATCATCATATTCTCTTTCTCATACCTCCTCAAAAAAAAAACCTTTACCAAAAATATTAGAACTGTAGCGGTTCCCCCGAGTTCATCGAACTCTCGGTCGCTCATGTGGTTCGCTTTGCCGTTAAATACCTATATTCATCGAGGCAAATATCAACAGTATGATCGCTAAGGTGAGTGACCCATGACATCGTGGCCGTGAACTCTTTAAACCAATCATAAGTGATTTGCATCTGAATGAGGTAATAGGTCACCATAAAAATAGCAAGTGAACATCAATAATAAAAGTTTGTTGTGTACTTTTTTCATTATCTTTTACCTCATTCGTATGTTATCACCCCCTATTCCGTTTCCCTGCTCGCTCTCCACATAGCCTTTAACTGTATGCGAAGTTGACACAACGATTACAAAAAAACTAATTACCATGAGCACTAACAACAATAGCCAAAAATAATAACAACAAACCACACGCTACACAGTGACTATGCCTTCGACACTGAAACCTGCCGACAACAACTGACACACAAAGACACACTAATGCACATCAGAAAAATGCGAGATGTTTTTTTTTTTGTTTTATAATTTTGGTCTGAAACCGGAGTTGAACCCAGGTCTGTTTTTGATTTTGTAGTCAACGTGCAGACTACCATCCATCCTGCCATCGCCACCTTCAGGTAAGAAAGCATTTATTTTGTGAAATGCTGAGCCTACTGTATAATCAAGTGGTGGAAGCAGATGTACCAACATTAACAGATGAAGTAGCGTCCTTTTTACGAAATACTGAGCCTTTAGGTAAACCAGTTGTGGAAGCTAATATGGCAATGGAGGATTAATGTGTTGACACGGAGTCATATATCGATCAACACACAAATATATTACCATCCCATAAATGCCAAAGTGATAAAGAAACACAAACAGAGTAAGTGCAATAAAACTTTATTATATATTTGTACATACATAGATTAAACAAAAAATTAGAACCCAAAGAGTATCAAAGAGTCTCGTACAGGGAAAGAATGCGTTTGTCGCCCTGCTCTGTCGTAACCTTTTTAAAATATGTGTTCCAAGTGAGAATTTTATCTAGCGTTACACCTCACCGGAGAATTATAGTGTCATTCCATCTATGACTGGTCATCTGAGATTGACGCCACTGGTGTTGTCTTAGATGGGTTGATGAACAGCTCCTTAACCGCAAAAATTTAAAAATTCGAATATCTTTTATGATTTATTTGATATAAGTTAATATGTGAGAGTAAGCAGTTGTGCGCTTTTTTCTTAATTTTTCACTTTCAAAAACATGACGCCAGTAGCTTTTATTTTCGAGAGTTCACTGTACTTCTAATCAAGATGATGACCAAAAGTAAATATGAAGACAGTTTGACAAAGTAACTGGTGAAAAACTCACCAGATCTGTTGAGACTACTTGGTGTGAATTTGCCCTTTGTCCCCGTCCATATTGTGAAACATTTGCTGCAAAACTTTTGAGTTTGTTGACGAGAAGGGGAAGAGGAGTGGAAGTATGTACGCTGTTTCATGTACATGCAGCTTTTATTGAATTTCTTATTTGCATCTTTTGAGATGAGGTGTATTTGACGTTTCATTTTATTTCTTTTCGTTTGGTATACTGTTAACATCTATCATTATAATAGCTACCCTGTTTTATTGTTAATTTTTTGTGAAATATAATCAAAAATTTAAAAAAAAAAATATAAAATTATATAAAAATTATTATATAATTTTTTTCTTAGCGTCCATTTTGCTTCAAATTATACCTTGTGCTTTAAATGTCTATCCAAAAAAAAATATTCACACCTTCTATCACAGGGTAGTTATTTTATATTTACATTCGGTATTGAGAAATGTCAAAAAAAATTAAAGAAAGAAGATAGAAGGGAGGAATAAAAAATACTAAACATGAAGCAAAAGTTTCATGTATGGACACTGCTGAAGCTTCAAAAGAGAATTCAAAAAAGTTTTGCAACAAATGTTTCACAATATGGACGGGGACTTTTTAAAACAATCTCTAACTTAGCGTTTATACATACCACTAACTGCTTTAAAACCCAACAATTACACAATTTTTAAAAATATGTGTGATTATATTTCGAACAGACAGCAAAATTTGCATGCGAGTAGTGGCGGGCTGCTAAATGTCAAAATAAATGACAGAACGATAAACAATCTTACCCTGTAGAAAATTTAATAAAAATTTTCTGTACTACTGTAAATTTGAAATTAAAAATACAATTTTTTAAATGTATTATTATGATTCAATACGTTCAAAAAACGAAAGTTTGTTAATTATAGAGCGTTAATACTACTAAAGTAATATTACTACTAATAAATCTTTGCCGTTTCTAAATTTTACTACCATTTCGAAAAGTTTGTGTGGTTTTGCTAAAAGTTGTAAATGGGATGCATTTCGTTCTGCTAGTCCCATGCGTAACCGCTAAGGTAAGTTACCCTTTGCATCAAGCCGAATTCATATCAGGTGATCGCGTCCCTAAAGTTACAGCTTTTTTTTTTACAAATACAACAATTTTATTCAAGTTGTCGGAACAGTTTACGTATTAACATGTTTCGGTTGAACACAAGTTTTGCAACTGAACAGAAATCAGCTGATCAAAATTCTAGCTAATGCAGCCCAAAGCAAATTCATTACCAGGTACACTCACTAACAAATCCGCAGGTCAGCTAATACAAGAAAGTGTAACGCATTTTTGTGACGAACGTCAAAGTTTGTTTACTTTTGTGTGAAAGCTAAGAAAAGTGGGTGTAAGTAAAATAACAATTATAATAATATAATACTATAATAATAAGAATGAAAGATGTATTACTTGTCGTAATAATTAATTTAATTTAAACTCATATTACACTAATTTAGCACTTCTTTTTCGCAACACCTTGTATTAATAAACCTCGATGCAGCCAACTTTCTTGAATTCGCCTTGCTTTAATCATCAACCTAGTTGTCTTCAAAATCGCTACTTTGTTATTTATAAACTTTGCAAGTTGGTATCACTGTCAATATAAAAAATGCTGTATTATCAAAATGTCTGACTTAAAGTGAGTTTAATTTTTTTTATTTTTAATTATTTTAGTAATAACTTTAATTATATTCAACTAAACAATTTAATAAACTGTTAGAGAGATAGTGCGATAAAAATTTACGGAAAATCAATAAAAACTAGGAAGTGGTTTTAATAAAAACTTGTAAGAAAGTCAGTGAAAAATTTATAAAGGACAGTGCGGATAAGGGTCAACAATTTACGACAGCTGCGTGTCAAGTCTAGAAAAATATTGGAATTTTTTATTTGAAAAAATTTTTCTGGATAAAATATATATACATAGATATATTTGATTACATTTCAATTATTCTTTCGTTCCAGTGATGACTTATTAAATTACGATATAGGAGATGTTATAGATGATCAGGTGTTAATAGGAGCTGACGAAGATGAATTATTACTCTCAGATGATGGTGGGCTAAGCAACCGTTTTTACATTCCTTTTTTGTTCCGTTATAATATTTAATGGTTAATATTTTAGATTTGGAAAAAGATGTTTCAAAAGAAGAAAAACTGAAATTAAAATCCGAAGCGGAGGAATGGGTTAAATTGCAAATAAAAGATAAATCTAAACAAAAACCCAAACAAGTAGTAGAACAAAATCTATATGAAATACATAAAATCTGTCAGACACAAAATGAAGTAATAGAAGAAGGTTCGTCATTGGAACAAAATGAAAGTGGAGTTCATGTTGCTTTAAACGCTTTAGAGTTTAAAACTCCTTCAGAACAATTACATACCATAGTTTGTAACGAAGTAGGAAGAAATATCAGTGCACATAATTCAACAAACTTTGCAGAATCAGCACCAAATTCTTTTAAAGAAAACGAAATGGATCAAATTTCAAATATATCTAATTCGACAAACGGTATAACAAATGATTCTAGTGCTTCCTCCATTCTACAAAGTTCTCAAGAGAGTGCAGTTATTAATATGAGTCATGAAGACATATCAGATCCTCGTGAGGATTACGAAGATGAACGCGAGGAACGTACAAATATAAAAACAACAAGCGAGAGAGAAGCTTTTGAACATAGCAATGAACAACCATCAGGTAAATTTTTGAATTATATACCGACCCAAACAAGTATGTGCGTATTTTACGAACAAATTGTACAGGCTATGACGGCTTTATGCTTTATTTTTATTCGAAAATAATTTTTGTTTAACTAAATTTTGAATTTTGTTTTAGAAAAAGCTGTTTGTCGTTACGTTTACCAGAAAAGAAATGGGGCTCCATTAATACGTGGACACCCACTAAGGGGTCCTGTTCCTCCTTTCCAACGTCCTCTGTTGCGTTTTCCTCCACATGGTAATATATCCTTAGTATCACCATCGCCCTTTACACATTTGGGCGGTATAGCCGCAGTAACATTAACACATCCCAATACCAATCCTATTATTCCAGGTCAGCTATTTCCACCACCAGCGCAACAGCCCAACACAAACCCTTTTGCACCACAACTTCCACCCAATACCCTTCATAATACACCGCATGGTCTAATGGCAGGGACAAATCATGACCATAACAATCCGCACCACAGGCCAAGACATCCATTTGGTTTCCGACCAAGTCCCATGGCGGGCTTTCGCCATCCCAATCATACTAGCATATATTCGCAGGTGCCGCATGATTATAATACGGTTCAAGGGCCAGTAGGATTCAATCAGCACCAATTTGGAGCTCCTCGTAATATGTTTCGGCCAGAAATGTCGATTGGCATACCGCCCGGCATGCGTCCTGGTATACGCATGCAGCGACCGCCGCTGCAAGCTCTTCCTCCGCATGCTGTGCCTAATCAAGGTAACTTTGTTAATGTGGCTCCTCATCAGATTAGACCCCAAATTGGGCCCGGACCACAACCATCACCTGGAGGACCAACCGTACCTGGTCAAAATCCTGTTGTCGCGACTCAACCTCCAACTGGACAAATACCTTCCACCAATGCAAATAATTCTTCCCTACCTACCCGAAAAGTTCTTATTAACCCAAATTTTAAGGGTGGTGTTGAAGCAGCAACCAGCAAGTTCATACAAGATACCCAATATATGAACACCATTAACACTCATGTATCTCGAGTACAAAGTGATGAGGAGCTTTTGCGTCAACAAGAAGAATTCATAAACAAAAATCGTGAACATATTGAGAAACGTCGTCATGCAAGAGATGCTTCACCCGCACGTAGATCCCGAAGTCGCAGTCGATCACGTTCGCGTTCTCGCACTCCACGCAGTATGTCTCGTGAACGGAGTTATACACCACCAAAACGACATGCTAATTCTGGGCCCAATAACCGCAATGATCGCTTTGATCGAGAACGTGATCGTGATCGCGACAGAGGTGAACGAGATCGCCCTTCCAACGATGATAAAATTACACGAATGGGGCGAGCTGGCAGTAGGGATCGGGAGGATCGTGACAGAGATCGTAATCGTCCAATGGGTGCTTATAGATCAGGTCCTAATCGTTTTAGGCGTGGAAATAGTCGGGATCGTGACTATGAAAATCGTAATCAAGGTGGCGGTAGTGGCAATTATGGAAAACGTCGTCGTAGTGACTCACCTTCCCCGGGAAGTCGTACTGCGAGCGGTAATTTCAGTAACAACAGAGGCCGCTATAATAGTGATCGCGACAAATCCGAGGTAAGTAACTGTTTATGATGATTTGACTTTATCGTGAATCTCTTTCCCTTTGTCATAATTAAGTATACTTCTTACTTACATCTTACACGGAATTAGAAGTTATATGAGAATTAATTTTTTTGAACAAAAGCTACTTGATTATAATTTAGAAGTGCTGTTCTATCGACGTTGCATTTGTAAAGACGGAGTGGATACAAGGCTGAAAAAAGGTTCATTCGAAAGCATTGCCAATTTCGGTAATATTTTCGGTTCATTGTTTGAAGTATTTTCAGGATGCTTTATAGGGAAAGAAAAGTTGGCTACGGAAGGAGATAGCGGGAGCGCTACTAATTTCTACATCTCCGAAACTTTCACCTGAATTTAAAATTTAAAACATGGATAGGACAGAGTCTAGAAAGATACTTAAGATATTAATTTAAAAAAATTTGGATTATGAGGGGCGTAGAGGCAATTATGCCTCCCCAAATCTATCTAACCGATTTTCATAAAATTTTAAACATAGATCTGTGGATGAAAGGACACTATATGGGCGTTTCCATGGTTACGCACGCGACATTTGTATACGTTTAATTGTCTTTGAATATTGTGAAAATAGAAATGGATTGGAATTTTAGAATCGTTACATTGTATGTGATGAGTTCTTTCCAAAAAGTATATATATTGGAAAATTGAGCACTGGGTACCCAAGTTCCATGCAATCAAAGTAGACTTACGCACGTGACAAAAAAAGGAAGTGCCTTTTAGAGCCGTAAGAAATAATGCGAAAGTAAGCGATTTGTTGGAGATTTTTATTTCGGCAAAAATGTTTTTATAATGGTTAATAATGGACCTTTATAATCACGTTTTGTTCAAAAACAACTATGCATGGGTTGGCTAAGAAAAAAATAAATTGTTGATTACGCACGTTACATTACGAACGTGACACTTTTTACCTTCCTACATATTTTAGGAATTTTACATATGTATATTTTCAGTAGTTTTTAACAAAAAAATTAAATTAATTAATTCATTATCTTGGTAGGAAAAGCAATGCATTTTTTGTATTCCTGGTATAGAGCGGACAATTTTCCATTTTTCATGTAATAGTGGAGAGAAATCTTCAATGTACTTTGCTGAGATATATAACAGACGAACTCCCTTGATGATTTTGCGAGCGCATTCATAAAATGCCTTTGCATCCGGTAAAATAATATTATTTGCCTTAACCGTTTGCCAAACGTTTCGCTTCACCACAGCGCCTATTCCATCGACTGCGCCTTTGCCATACGAAGTCGCAAAGAAGTTCCACTCTAAATGCTTACAGCCAAATTCGCTAACAAAAAAAAAGGAATGCTTGTGAGAATATATTTATTTTTGAATTGACTAGTGCTGCCATCAGAGAATATGAAAACCGTGGAAATTTCTTTGTATTGACTTTAAATTTTCTGCACAATTTGTGTAACTAAACAATATACGTCATATTTATTGTGGGTTAGTTTGTCACTAATGACAGCAAAAGATTCAGTTTTACCTCGCAGCCATGCAACGCAAGTAAAAATAGTAACTTGTTGGTAGCTGAAGTGAGCTTCTTGTATCTTATTCTGATTGATCAATCGGTAGTTTTCTGCAAAATCCATTTGCAAAATTAATTCACCATCACGTAAATTTTTCTTTTTGTCATTAAAATATTTTTGCTGAGAGATAAAATAATGAAGTTTGAAAGCTGGCAGCTGAATTTCCAGTTCATGTAACAAATCCGCAAATGGAGCTATGGTATAGCTTAATGTTAAGCGATCATCAACTTTTCTCCAATAGCTCCATTTAACATTTTCTTTCATTTTGGTTAAAAAAGATATATGTAGGCACCAAATCATGTGTTACATCCCGTATACATTTCTCACAGTCACTAACCACGCACTTCTCGCCCAATACATTGCAACATCTCAAAAAAGGTTCAAAATGAGATGGAAACAGATGCATAGCTTTAGCGCATCCCTTTAGCAAAAATGTGAAGTTCGCATGGTATTTAGAAAAGTGTGCTCAACTACAACTAATGTTCTTCATTTAACTACTTTAGTCAATTATGCATTTACCCAGAAGAAACAAACTGATGCCATTTATACGGACTTCAGTAAAGCATTTGATAAAGTCAACCATCAACTTATTCTTGCTAAACTGGATCTATTCAACGTAACTAATAACAGTTTAAACTGGTTAAGATCGTATTTAATTGATAGAAAACAAACCATTTGTTTTAACAACAGTTCTTCTAAGTATATATATGTCTCATCTGGTGTTCCCCAAGGCAGCCATCTTGGGCTGATTCTATTTTCGCTGTTTATTAACGATCTTCCTAATGTTATCAATTTCGCCAATATACTAATGTACGCTGACGATGTTAAAATTTTTTATTCTTTTAATAATTTTATCGACCACGTTTATCTTCAGAATGATATTGACAACTTTTTTGTATGGTGCAAACATAACATGATGAAGCTGAATTTAAAGAAATGTAAATGCATCCGCTTTTCCAGAAGTAACCTTATTGCAGCTAACTACTCTTTGGGAGATTATCAGTTGGAGTTAGTTGATTCATTTCTTGATCTGGGAATTTTACTGGATCCTAAGCTAAGTTTTTCTTCTCATATTACCTTGGCTGTAAATAAAGCTCGAAGTGTGCTTGCCTTTATAAAGCACTGGGCTAAAGAGTTTTCTGACCCTTATATTACGAAACAGCTGTATGTGTCGCTAGTTAGACCTATTTTAGAATGCAGATCAATCATATGGGATCCTCACTAGAACTTTCATAATATTCGTATTGAATCTGTGCAAAAACAATTCTTGATATTCTGTTTACGTGGCCTTCGATGGAGTTCCTCAACAAATTTGCCTTCCTATACGAGTAGAGTAGCATTAATAAAACTACCTACTCTCAAAAGTCGTCGTACAATGTTAAATGTGTCTTTTATGATAAACCTTATCAATGGTAATATTTGCTCCGAATTTCTGTTAAATTCTGTTAAATTTAGTGTACCTTGTCGTAGTATTCGTCATTATAATCCTCTTGTTATTAACTTTTGTAGATCTAATTATGCTATGGCTGATCCTTTTACGAGGTTATGCTGACAATTTAATAATTTGTCTGAATTTGTTGATTTTTCTTTAAATAATAATGTTATAAAGCATAAAATCATTGTTTTTCTGAATTCATAAATTCAATATAGTCATGAGTACCTTGTTATTAGTCTTTAAGGATTATATCCATTGACTAAATTTAAATAAATAAAAAAAATAAATAAATTTACAAACACACATATTGTGCGGAAGTTTGTCCAGTAATTTAACGTGACTGGGTCGATGGTGAAAAAATTGTGATTTACAAAGACATTCTGAAGTGACCTCGCTTTTGTACAGTTTATAAGCTTCTGATACAGTTACAATCATAAATCGCTTTGCAACTACTTGCTTATTGCAGATTAAAGTATCCTTCCGGCCGGGAGCTTGAACACTTATATCATCTCGGATATAAAACTCGTGGACAGCCTTAATGTTTTCCAGCATATTATCGATTGAACATACTGGTGTCTCAGCTACATTATTCGAGACTTTGTGATACTTTTTATACAAAGCTTGTAGCACTTCATCTTTCTTTATTGCGTCCATTGGTAACGCCCTCTCTACCTTCTTTATAGCTTTGCTTAGTGTTTGTTTACACAAGTAACCACTTTTGAATTGGGTACTTGAAAAACTAAACAACAAGACACTTCAACTGATAATGAGCAAATAATGGCACTATGTGATTCTTTTACATTACGCTCGTGACAAAAGAATGTTGCTGCAAAAAAACCGAAAATATTCCGTTATTGATGCACAGTTTTCTCTCATCTCACATTTTTATATTCATTTGTTGTATCAATTACTTATATACCAAACTGCGATATTACATACATATATATTACTTTCGTCAACAGCAATGACAAGTAATGCATGCTACAGCTTTTAAATTGAATTAAAGAGTCATTCGTTTTACATACCATTTTTTTTTAATTTAAAATTATGATAAGCTGAAAATTTTTTTTAAATAGCAAAATCTCAATAGTTTTTTTCAATTTTCTGTGCTTAAAAAAATTATGCGAGCGTTTTGATTTTTTAAGTCACGGTAAACCATTTCATGGAAATAACCATATACATATATTATGAAAATAAGACCACGACTTGGGTGGAATATAATCCTCTCCAAACGTTTTTAACAAATTTTATTGAAATTTTAAACATTTTTTTTACTGGAAATTAACGCTTATGGAGATAATAACTTAACGAATCTGCTGATAGTATTATATATTATATTATGGTAGATGATATCAAAACAAAAATACTAATAATAATTTACTAATCAGCTGTTGTCTAACTATTAGTTAACCAATGACATTTGTTGGTTTAACTAATAGCAAACAAAAACCTGTGAATCTAATATTATTGCTTAAACTATAGCTATTAGTTAACTAATGACAGTGAATTTAGGCATCAGAAGCATTCAAGTGCCTCGGCTTTTTGAGACTGTGCAAGACATACTTTACTCCAACTGATCTTACTATTTACATCCGACCGAAAAAGGAATTGAACTCTCATGTATGGGCTGGTGATTCAAAGACTATTTTGAAGTTACTCCACCCTGTCCTCGATAGCGGCGTTTATGATGTTAATTTTGACGCATATTTTTAAGCTAAGCGGAACAAATTTATTTATTATTTTACTTCGCCGACGTCTTATTTCTCAAATACTGACGAAGGTGGAGCTGTAGCACAGAAAATTTAGAAGAAACTTTCTGACTGGGCTGGGAATCGAACTCGGGTACTTCTGGTTGTACAACACGCTAATCGGCAGTTATCCATGAGTTGAAAAGTTATAATTTTGTTAACATTTTAGATGGCCTTAAAAATTAATTCAGACAAAGAAGAAGTCACACAACTACCAATTCATAGTGACCGCATTAATTTTTTTTGCTGTGTTCATATGTATGTGAAAAATATAGCAAAAAGGTGTCCGCTTAGTTTTTAAGAGCATTTGTATGCTTTTCGAATTTGTATTCTATATCCCTTGGTTTCGGAGATATGAAGTTACGGATTTTACGCAATGAAAGCAAACGCTCGGGTGTTAAAAATTTTTGTGAGCAAAATGTTCCTCTCTTTATTGCAAAAAAAAAAAAACTTAAACTTAAAAGTTATGGACAAATAAAGACGCAAACCCGATTTAGGTTTATTTTGACCGATTAAATGCTACACCGGCAATTTAATTTTTGATTACAACTTATTTGTTTACCTCCAATCAGAAAATGAACAGGGGAGTCAGAAAAAAACACTTTTGCACATCCCATAAATTCAAAAGTTGGTCTAATGCATAAGTATCAAAATAAAATTAAAGAAAACTCAAAAGCAATATCTACTAAAAATTAAATTGTATAAGCCAGAAGGCAAAAAAAAACGCATCACACAGGCCACCTCATTTTTACTCGTGGAAATAAAACTCTTTTTTGTCGCCAAAGAAATTTCTGCCGAAATGGGAGTGCTATATCTGCTCGAACTTCTCGCCGACGACTACAAGGTGCCAAGCTACCGGGCCGTATAGCTAGAAAAGAAGATGAAAATGAAGAGAAAGAAGTTATTTGATGTACAGAAAAACTAACAATTTTATAATTTGTCATCATCAAGTGTAGTGAACAACTATTACAGTATATTTTGGGAAAAATTGGTGTTAGTGAGCTTTGTGAAGATTTAATAAAACAAATAAAACAGTAAGTTAAAGTGTTTGTTTCGAAGATGTTTACGAAGTGTTGTGAGTGTAATTATATGTATGACCGTTTTAACAAAAAGCACATAAACTGGCTTGACAAAAATCTAAAACCTCCTCAGATACAACCATCACTGCTTCCATTATCGGTAGGAACACATTCAGATCAGTCAACAGAAGTACAGCTGAAGTTAGCCATCAATTCTTCACCCGAAAGTTTAAAAAGAATGAAATTGGCACATGATACTTCATCTTCTGCTTCTGTAAACCCTTACAATCCTGAAGAAGCTTTAGCTATTGACAAAAGTGGATTATACAACGATGCGACTTGGAGCAATAGAAAGAGTAGCTAATATTTATCCCTCATATCATGTGATAAGAGAGGCCAAAAGAAATTGTTATCCAGCAAATATTGAGATAAACGAAAATGAGGCTGTGGTATCGCTTCAATATCTTTTTGCACATACTACGCTACGTCTGGTTCAAGTTCAGACTAATGAGATACTACAGTATATTTCCACTGACTGTAATACAATTGAAGTTTATTATAAATGGGGATTGGATGGCAGCGGTGGACACAATATATATATAAAAATTTTGCGAATAAGTCAGCATATGAGGACTCTAATATAATTTTATGTACGATTGTGCCACTGCAATTGTGAGAATCTAATAGCAATAATGACAAAATATTTTGGAAGAACATGTCACTATCATTGTCGACCAATCTCATTTAAGATAAAAAAGGAAAACGTCTAAATTGTGAAAGAAAATTATAACGAAATTCAAAATCAAATATTGCAATTGGACCCCACATCAATCGTACTTGACGGTAAAGAAATAAACATATCCCTATATGTACAATGCTGGATAGAGAGACTGTCAACATTTTGACTGTAAGAAACATTAAAGAATAGAGTCTGCAATGAAGATTTCGGTGCTACATGCACATATAAGACATTATGAATATTTACTACTTATAGCATACAAATTGGAACTAGAGAAATGGCAAGCAAGAGGCGGCAGTGCCCAACAATCAAGTAAATGAAAAAAAAGGTGAAATAGCAACTTAGTTTTATGTTTATTGTTTACTAGCCGAAACAACGGGGAGGCAATAGCAATGACGGTAATACTGCACAAACATTTTTTAAGAATCCTTCGCTCGTTTAAAAAATATCTGGAATTGATAAAGAATAGAAAGATTTGCAAATATACTGACAATAATTTCTTGTGGGCATCACGGCAGAAGTATTTAAAAACTATTGCTTGGAAACGGCAGAAATGGCTATTAAACTTTATGACCGGTACGAAATGAGTGCCACTGTTCATAAAATTTTAATTAATGGAGGCCAACTGTCAGAAGATGTAATTGAAGCAAGTCATAAAAAGTATAAAAATTTCAGACAATATCACTCCCGAAAAACTTCAAGAGCCAATACCAACAGTGACATATTTAAATGCATGCTGGTTTCTTCGAACCCCGTTGTGACCGATAACCGAAAAAAGCTAAAGTAAAGCTAAATTTAATGAAAGTCTGCTAAGTCTGCCCACTTTCTGTGGCAACGAAGAAGAGAATTATGAACAGGAAGATGTTAATATAGAATAAAATGAAAATCAATCTCATGTCCCCGTATGCCATCTTGAGAATTAAAAAAAAAATGTGAAACAATTAATTATAATTCTTATTAAATTAAGTAGTATCATCACCAGTTGATCAAATACAGATAAAAACTTTTAAAAAATATAATTATTTATTCCGCTTTTTATAAGTAGTCTCGATTAAAGTTTTCAATTAGGCCTAATGTTTTGAAATTTGAATTTTTAATTTTTAAAAACTGACATCAAAAAAAACCCGTGCAATTTTTTATTTTTTTTTTTTTTGTTGGCCTGTGAGGTAGGGTTGAAAATGCCTTCGCACTTACAGAGACCGTCGTCTTCTGCGTCGAGTGGTGTTGCCACTAAAAAATTCCCTCCTCCTCCTCCTCTGGGTAGATTCCTCCCCGGAACCGCTTTCCGCATTACTTCGGGAAGGCCCAGAGCCACGTCCCAATCAGGACCACTCTCAATCACCCACGTCTGGGTAAAAAAAAAAAAAAACCCCGTGCAATAAGTTCTAAGCGAATTCGATAAATTTTTAAAAAATTGTCCGACATATTGGATCCGCCATTTAAAATTTTTAAAAACTGACTTCAGATTCGTAATTAGCAAACCGAAAAGCCTTGAGGGTACCTAGTTTTATTTAAATTTATTGAATCCATATGAAATTTCAATTTGTTCCTGTGTGCGCCGTAGGGAAGAAATCGGGGTGAAATAGTTGCATACCGACGCCCGACGAAACAATTTTTTTTCGCTTTTGTTTTATTTTCATCTTTAAATTCAAACTGTTGACATCTTTTTTACTCAAGAAAAAACTTTTAATTTTTAGGAAGTCTTTTGTATGAAACTTTTTGAATTATTTTTAAATACGAGTAGAATTAAAGATTCATTAAAATATATGTATGTATGTATACAAAAAGGTTATTGGGTTATAGAAAATTGAAAAATAAGAAGAAAATATTAAGTGAAAAAGTTGGCGGCGACGCTTCGTTTTCGTGCTATGGACCTGGGAAGTTTCCATATAAAAGTCTTCTATACCCCTATATAATTTTTTTCCCACTTGGTGAAGCGTTGGTAAAATATATTTAAGCCAAAGTAATTAAGTGTTTTAGTGACATATCAATGCCTAGTCCAACCGACAGAAATTAAAAAGTTTAAACTAGCTACGTTGCTACAGCTCTTAATCTAGAGATTCTAGATGGCACGATGGATGGTAGTCTGCACGTTGACTACACAATCAAAAAACAGACCTGGGTTCAACCCCAGTTTCAGACAAAAAAAAAATTTTGAAATAAAAATAAACATCTCGCATTTTTCTGATGTGCATTAGTGTGTCTTTGTGTGTCAGTTGTTGTCGGAAGGTTTCAGTGGCGAAGCATAGTTACTGGTCACTGAACAATACCGGCTTCAGCTGATAGCAATCCACAATCACATCAGAACGCCCTGCTTCGTCGGTATTGTGCAGCACCGGCGAAGTAAAATAATAATAAAAGTGGCTACTAAACCGAAGTTTCAGCACTGCTACGAGTAGCAAAACAAAAGAACGTGCGAAAGCAGAGCTGCAAAACAATTAATTAAGCTTCACCTCCTGTCGTTTCTCCTACTATCCCTTTCCTATAGTTCCCAGCACAATGCTTCGCATCTGTAGGAGTCATCTCCTGAGTGCTGGTCCTAGATAAAAAAAAAAAAAAAAAAAGATTTTTGGAAATTTTGTCGATGATCGAATAAAGTAAAGACTGATGAAATCGGTAACGACATATCTCTTGCTAAAAGTAAAGTTTAAATAACGTTTTCATCATTTTAAAACAGTCGAACAAATGTTTGGCATTTCTTTCAAATATGTACTCTACGTTGTAACAAAAGAAAACTGAAATTTATATATACTTTGTTATGCAAGAAAACACTGAAAAAATATAATGCGATAGAATACGCTTAGTAGGCAACGCAGCCTTATTGTTTATATTCCATTTTATATATAAATTTTTCTTTGAGCACTTTTAAAACTTCAACAATAATAAATGCTTTAAAGAAATGTAAATGTAAAAATGATATGAGTTTCGAAGCAACTTTAAAAGAATATAGAGAAAAAACGCGACTTTTATTGCTTGGACTTGGGAAGTTATTTTAAGTAACAAATTCTTCTTCCGCTTATGCTTTTAACGTTTTATTATTCAGTATTTTGTGTTATTTTTTTTCTAAGAGCATAAGTAAATCTTTATTTATTTAAACAGAGATGTGGTAGACAAAAACATTAATATATCATTCTTTAAGATTCGTCTCCAAATGTCAAAGATATAGAGAAAAGTTTAAAAAGGCGACCCCTAACTTCGTTTAAAAAAATTTTTTTTTTTTTAATTACTGCCCAAAAATACGTTATATTAGACTAGTATACGTATATCTCTTCTTCCTAAATAAGTTTGAAATTTAAAATTAAATAAATTTGAAATCGGTAGATATTCAAGTTTCAGGCTGTATTTTGTGGATGTTTGGAAAATTTAAAAACTAGATTGTTGTTGTACTCGGTTATTTCTACTACAATAATTTTTGTCACACAGTGTTGTGGATTGTAACTGAACTTTTGTTCAGTGGCTAAAATGGTAATGCAGGTAAAACTGCAATATGCTTGTTTGCTTAAATTTCACTTCAGCGTTGCCACGGCCCAAAAATAGTTTTTTCTTTCTTGGAGCGGCATTCAGGGGATGACCCCCTACATATGCGATGTATTGTGCGGGAACTACCAAATAAGGTTTTGGGAGAGATAGTGGGGGGAGTATTGTTTAGGGACATTCGATCTGAATTTTCCGACGTCAAAAGTGATAGGCAATACCTCTGTCAGACAAAAGTGATCCATGCCACACTATGTCAAATGCTTCACAAATATCTATAGCCACCACCTTACTTTCGCCGAAATGGTGAATAGATCGGTAGCATTTCTCCGAGAGGAAGGCCAATAAGTCTCCCATGGAGCGTCCTCCACGGAAGCCATATTACCGGTCGTTTAAGTTGGACGCCAAACTCGCAAACCTTTCAGCAAGAAGGTTACCTTTATCAACCGGGTCAGTGAATATTTGAGCATCTTTTAAAAGAGTCGAAAGAGAAGAACTATCATTTTCCTTTACTCTTTTAACGAATGACTAAACGCTTTTACTACCCCGTGGGGCAGGAAGAATTTTAGCGCGAAGACGCTGCTCGTACAAAGCTTTTTCGCGTCTTAACATTTTCTACCATTCTTGCTGATTCATTCTGATCAACAACCAGTTAATACCTCAACGTTTGGAGGTCAAGTATCTAGGGATGCACATTGATAGACGGCTAACATGGAAACAGCACATCGATGCAAAATTAACTCAAATGAAATTAAAAGCAACTCAACTAAATTGGCTTATTGTGCTAAAACTGGACTGTAAGCTTTTGCTTTACAAAGCAATTTTAAAACCAATATGGAGCTATGGTATCCAGCTATGGGGCACTGTCTCAGCTTCCAATATAGAAAAAATTCAAAGGTGTCAAAACAAAATACTGAGAATGATACCAAATGCGCCGTGGTATATAAAAAATTCTAACATACACAAGGATTTAAATATTCCGACAGTCAAACAAGAGATAACAACATACGCAACGTCATACCTAACCAAACTCCAAGATCATCCAAATATACTAGCCCGAAATATTTTAAGCGAAAGAGGGTTCATTCGACTGAAAAGAAGGGATACTCTTTCCCTAGCCCGAACGTAGTAGACGCGGAAATAAAACTATACGAGCAATAAATAATTTTGTACAGCTAGGCTGTACTTAATAATAATTAGCAATTAGTTCTTAAGATTTGAATACTTATTGTTAGTTCAATTGATTTTGAAGATTCAATAAATAATATATATTGTGTACAAAAAAAAAAATTCTTGCTGTGACATTGACGTTATTGTCAAGACGCAAAGCTTGCCATTGAAATGCCGGAAGAAATCGTTAAGCTCAGTCCAACGTGCCGATGGAGACATCGGTGTGCATACACAGAGAAGAAGTTTGCTCGTATACCCCGAATGTTGCAAAAGTCAATTCTGAAACGGCATGTTATAATCAACGCGAGAAAAAGCCAATAAAATGTATATCTTCTGTATTGCAAACGCCACTCAGCTAATCGTCGCTTGAAAAGCATCGGTTATCAGTCCATCGCCTTCATCACCAACCAGTCTAGCAGTATGAATAGTATGTGATTTTTTCAATTTCATGGATGTACATATTGATTTTTTCAAAATAATACAGCAACTTGTCCACTCGTTTCTGTGTGTCATCTCGCTGTACACGGTTCGTTTTTAAAACGCCTTCAATGACTTGTTTCAATCCGTCCCATGCACATAGCTGGTTATAGGTTTGTAGGTGGAGTTCTAAAATTATGCAGTTTGCACCTTGAGCAAAAAAAAATTCGTATGGCTATTACATTATTAAAGCAACCAATTTGACAAAAATGAATAGACATTAAACAAAAATATAACAAGATATGCTTGCTTCAACAACTTATTGAAGTTACACAAATTCACTACAAAAATTTCGAAAATTCCGCGGTCAGGGTTCGTAAACCTAAATTCATTTTTGAATCATCGTGAAGCACATTCTCGGACAACAATTGTGCAACTTGCGGAGCAGTTAGTATAAGCTAATAATGTGAAGAATCTAACTCATGAACGCCGCAGTAGAACAGCTGGGAATATTGTGTTGTATCCCATAATGGTGAACAAAATCCAGGTTTCAATTTTTTTTTTTGGAATTTTACATTGCATGAAAAGCATTACACCGTACTTTACACTTTATTTTGCTCAGGTGTTTCGGCATTAAGTTAAAGTAACAGACAAACTCAGGCCTTCCAAACATCAACAACGTCGTGTTCCGGCGGCGACGTTAACTAGAAATATTGTCGATAAGCCTCTCCATAACTAATGTGTGACCGTTTAAGTGCGTTTTTTTGGGATGGCGGAGTCATTGGACCTTAATATTTGTGGCAACACTGCAGCTACGTAAGAAATAACGTCTATATCAGTGGCACACAATCGGTTCAAGTCCACAAAGGTGGAATGTGTGAAGTTATCGAGGACATAGCCGCCAATGCGCGAATTGGCGATGGGATTTCTAGTAACATAAACCACAATAATTTGTTTAACTCGTCCAACAATTGTCAAAGATTCGCAAAAGTAAAATACGATTGTGATGTAATAACGATATTTTAATGGTCGTCAGAATGCTTAAACAACGATTGTGATCTTATCTTCCAATGTTCGTCAAACAATCTTCCAAATGTCAGCTGGGAATTGATTTATAAGTAGTCAAAATGGTGCTAGAAATAGAAAAGTAAAATAAAAACAGAAATGACTCGAAAAAGTTAAGACCTACTTAACTTTCTAAAGTCCGGCCTGGCGATTGAAAGATGCTTCACATTTCCTTCCGTATTAACTTGTAGCCTTTTTAAATTTTTTTTATCTGGGACCAGCACTACACATGCGGTGCATTGTGCTGGAACTATAGGAAAGGAGGGATAGTTAGCGAAACCACAGGAGGTGAAGCTTAGTTAATTATTTTACAGCTCTGCTTTTGCACTTTCTCTGTTTATAGCAGTATAGTTTAGTACCCATTTTTAATATTATTTTACTTCGCCGGTGCTACACAATACCGACGAAGGAGGGCGTTCTGATGTGCTTAAGCCGGTGTTGTAACGTTTTAAGTTTTTAGCGTTTTAACTTTTTTGACTTTCCACTGGATTTATATTCTGTTCTCTTGAACAGGTTTGGCAGATACATACATATATTCATAAAATCTAACTTTTATTACATATGGGCAAAGCATTTCCCGCTTTTCTTAAATTCATAACTACTGCTCAGTACGAGTGAAAATTTTCGAAGGCATCCATTGAAATATTACATATGTATGTACAAGGTGGCCCAAAAGAAGTCATCCGATGTTGTTTGGCTCTCATTTGTTTTCTAAATGAAAAACTTCGATTCTGTTTTTTGATTATGTTTATCTGAACCTTAAGAATTTTATTGGTCAAGTCGAGAAGATGATATCGGCCAAATGGGCGCCGTTACAATTGATTGCTATACGGACTCGTTTTATTGAAATTTTCATCACTTCGGCGAGAACTTCGGGCAACAGATTCTCGCACTCGTGTCGAATGTTATCCTTGAGGGCTTCCAGTGTCTCGGGCTTGTTCACGTAAACACGGGACTTCAAAAAACCCCACAAAAAAGTCTGGAACGGTTAAATCGGGAAATCTTGCGGGCCTGTGCAAATCGCCAAAACGAGAGATGAGGCGACCCGGGAACGCCGCCTTCAGAATATCGGTTGTGGCTCCGTTGCTCCGTCCTGTTGGAACCACATGTTCTCCAGTCCTAATACGTTCAACTGCGACAGAAAAAACTCAGTAAACATGGCCCGTCCACTGTTATCGTTTGACCAGCGGCGTTCGCGAAAAAAATTTTTTTTGGAAAAAATTGACTTTTTGCAAGTCAGTTGTATAAATATGTAATTCATTATTCCCGATGCATTTACATTTACTTTAAAAATAAATGAACAATTTGTCCCAACAAGCAAACTTTTATTACGTTTTTCCAAAACTAATTTCAGGTTGAGGAAGATGAAGAAACTCGTGCGTACCGCTTGCAAATTGAAAAACAAAAGGCTTTACGCGAACAAATAATGCGCGACAAAGAAATGAAACGTAGACGAGCTGCTGAAGAAAAACAGTATGAGGTAAGTTTTGAATAATAACAATTTATTAAAAATCAAAAATGAGAATCGAATTGCCAAAAAGAAACATGAGAAACACAAATTAAAAACCGTATAAAGGTGCAATACGCTAAGAAAAACACTAATTTAGATTTTAAATTCCTTGAATTAGTATAAAAATAAAAATTCGTAATAATAAAAGAAGTAAAAAAAGAAACACAAATTCATACAAAAACAATTCTTCAACAATATATTAGGAAAAACGTTTCGGTGGACCTCAACAAAAAGAAGATACGCCACCAAAACCTACAACGCAATACCAACAGCAGCACCAGAATTCGCAGAAACTAAAAGAAGTCGTGGCAGAACGTAAAATTATTTCTCTTAAAAAGCGTTCAGCCGAACACATTGATCACGACGATCACGGAAAGTCGTCACAAAGAAGAACCATACCAACAGCAAAAATTTTGCCAGAAGCTAAGAAAACTCTTACAGATCATATACAACATAATACTACAAGTGGAGAACGTAGCATTAGCGGTTCAAATAGCATTAGCCAAAATACAGCTATTATTAAGCCGGTGTTGAAAAAGGCTTCATCATCATCTACTACAGTGGCAGCTATAAAACCCCAACCTCATCAACAGTCGCACTCGCAGCGCCGTATATCATCGCATAGCGATGATGAAGTCCAATTGGATTTTGATGAAGATGATCTTTTATTAGACGAAGAAGACATGTTATTGGCTTCTCCGGAACCTACACCTCCCCGAGAAACTACTTCCAAAGTACGTCTAGAATCGCGAACACCTTCCCCCGAGCCTAATATTAAATCCCACAATATTGTGAGGAAATCAGTGAATACACGTGGTAGTGGCAATAGCACTGTTGGAGGAAATCACGGAAGTTCAAAGCCGAGCTTTAGTACTACTAATCGTAGAGTTGTTTTAAAAACTTCATCTCATACTTCTGGAGCAACTGCAGCAAAGTCGTCTAGCAGAGGTCGTGATATTGGCTCATCGAGCAGTAGTGTTAGTAGTAATTCACGTAGAGCTATATTTGAGCGTTTAGATGTGCGCAACAGTAGGCAGCTGTCGCCCTCAAACGCCGGTGGCGCCAGTTCAAGTGCAAATTATGAACATAAACATAAATCACAAAGGATTGTGTTAAAGCACGATTAAATCAAATTTCTTAAATCTTCATAATTAATTTTTCTTTTCACTCCGAATATATTGATTTTTCTGGCACTTTGATAATAACAAAAGTTATTTGAATATTATTTAACTGACAATGAGTTGCTTATTTTTTAATTGTTTAAAATATTGTGAAATAAGAACATTGAAAGTTTATTCAAATACTAAGCGGAAATTTTTTATTAATAACAAAGTTTTTTTTTTATATACGAGTACATATTTATATGTATTCTATTATATTTGTATTAATGTCTCTCGTCTTTTTTTTTTAAGAACATAAAACAAGGTATTAAAAAAATCTGAAAATATAAGAATGTGTGCAAATATTTATTGTATATCAAAATACCAAAATCCAAAGAAAATGTAAAAGAAAAATTTATTAAAGCAAATTGAAGGAAATTTTTTAGCAAAATATTTTTAAACAATTTATTACTTCCAATTACTTTTTTAAAATCAGGCGAGAGCAAACGGTTTAACAAAACTTGCAGGCCATGCAATTTTATCCAGATTTTGACAACTTTATTGACCTTTAAATTCGGCATACACTAGCAAATAAAAATAAAACTTCAATAAATTCCTTGGAAAGTTCATGGATTTTATAGTAAATTTTACGTCACAGGAAAACATGATTGAATAACTTTAGAAGAATTGTTTTAAAGTGTTTTGTATGTCAAAGAAATCTGAAGGGAAATTTCCACTAATGCAAATTAAATTGAAGTCTTAAAGATTTCCACGGGAAGAATTAGTGCACCCTAGATGTTAATACACAAATAGTTATATGCTAAAATAAATTCTATAATGCAAAACTATAGATATTTTTTTTTGTTATACGAAATTCACGCGTGATTTAAAATCATGAGCACACACGATGTTTTTGTTCTTCTTCAATGAATTAAAAAAATAATGGTTTTAAAATCGTCCTTCGAATTGGCTGTTATTTACTTTAATTCATAATCAACCTTATTACAGTTGTCGAATGGTTTCGATTGGTTACACTAGATTAAAGAAATACAAGTGGCAAGCGTGGAACAATTTTGATAAATCAAATATTTTGTAACCAAACTAATCATTTATGTACTAGTAATACTTGCGCCGGCCGTTGCCGCCTGCCCCGTACATTGGCGGCGATTAATTTCCACAATCTTTTCAGTTGGTCGATTAACAATCCGTAGTTTTTAAATCGATCAGATAACGGCTCTATGTTGATAAAGTAAAAGAAAAATATATTATAAGAAAATATATTAAGAGTGTTAACAAAATCAAAAAGGGTAGAAAAAGTTCATTAAGTGTTCGGAAATGCTAAAAATTTATGTTTAACAACTCCGAAAAATGTTTGTATCGCGATCCACATTACTGATTTTACTTACCACTGACTGTGGTTCTTAGTTGGTGAACCATAAAATAAATGACGAATTTCTTCCTGGAATACAATAACTGAGAAAAAGAACCGTTATAACTCATAAGTATGTGATACCTTTTACTTATTAAAATACTCATTTGAATATTTGAAACTTTTCAGCGTGGTTAAATTTATTTATAATTGATTTTGTAATCACAATTTGTAGAGTATTTCTACTTAAAAATTTGTTGGTTCTATACTGATCAACGATAGTGTATTTATTAATTTCAAAGAGTGCAAGTACATTAATTATTTATTATTATGTATTTTTATTTTTAAACTAAATTAAATAGAAGACTTCAGAAAATAAAATATTAGTTGAAAAGCAAAAACAAGAGCAAACTTTCTTTATCGGTCTGGAATTAACTGATAAAACGTTAATCTGTTTTTTCGATCGAAATTACTTGTTATATCCTGATTAATGTTATATTTTATTTAAGAGGAAGTACAGTTGTTATTGATGTTTATTTTTCATTATTTGTGGGTATTTAGTACAGTATATTATTGGGGAATTTTTTTGCAATTAACTTTGAAAACGATATCCTGTAAGTGATGTCCATTTTCTGCTTCGCACATACGTGCTCTTTTTATCATATTTTCCATAACTTTTCGCAAAATTTGGGGTGTAATGACCATGATTTCATTTCGAATGCTTCATAATTAATTCCCCAAGTCTTCTTCACAAAATGCTGAAAAAAAATAATGATTAAAAAAGTTATAAAGAATTCAAACCATATAGCTCCTTTTGTGCTACCCTGTACATACATATCGTTGGTCTCAACTAGAAAAGCTCTAACTGAAAAATTTTAACTTTACAGGAGAAGGTAAAAATATAATAGAAACTGTTATTATTACAATGCAATTATCAAAATGTAAATGCTTGTAAAACCGTTATTTCTGTGACTATAGCGATAATTTTTTGTGGCGAGTTGTATTTGTGTGAAGTGTATGCATCAGAAATAACGCTGAAAAACTCAATTTCCTAAAAAATACGAGTTTTGCCTTTGTACTTGAGACCATCGATACGAACATATCTGTATATGTATATACATATGTATCAAAAATAAGTTAATATTAAAACTTTTCAATATCATTGATGTTGCTTAATTTATTTATTTTTATTGCCTCTTAAAATTAGGATGCCTTGCTTGCAGAACTTTCATCAAAATTCTTCCAATAGTAGTTTTGCAGGATATACACTGTTGGACAAAATAAATTGCAAAAATAACTTTATTATATTCCATCAGAGAAAAAAATACTCAAACTCACTTTTAATATTAAAAATTAATTGAATTTATTTAATATGTGCTATATAAAAAACAATAATACTTATATATTAAAGCTAAACTTTTTCTATAAAAAAACAGAACATAAAATGCTTCCTGCTTATGGCTCGACAAAATAAAGTGCGAACATAAAATATTGAATGCTAATCATTGAAATATAAATTAGTAATGTAATATTCAGTATTTTGTAGCTCCACCCTTATTATTTATGACCTTTCGTAGTCTTCTAGGCATACTTGAAGCTACATTTTTCAAAATTTGTATAGGAATCTCTTTCCATTCGGCTTGTATTTTTTCCAAAATGTTAGAAGGTTAGTGCGAGATTCCATTGGGATTTTGTCGTCTAGTATGGTCCAAAGGTGCTCAATAGTGTTCAGAGCGGGGCTCTGAGCAGGCCATTCTAGTATTTCGATGTTGTTTTATTGAAAATATCTCTTTACGACCTTGCTCGTGTGTTTGGGGTCGTTATCCTGTTGGAAGATAAAGTCCCCCAAACACATTTCCATAGCACTGCTGTTCAGATTTTCTTGCAAAATATGAACATAGTGCTCACCAGTAATTTTTGTGTCGATTTTGACAAGCCGACTCACCCCCGAGGAAGAGAAGCACCCCCACACTATGAGACTTCCTCCACCATGTTTCCCAGTATGTGCAATATGTTTCGATTTAAGTTTTTGGGAAGGCTCACACCATACTCTTTTAGCACGTTTTGCATTTTTCAATTCATATTTCGACTCGTCTGACCAAATTACTCGACCCCAAAATGATTCTGGCATATTTACATATTTTCTAGCAAAGGCCAAACGTTTTCTTATGTTTGCAGCTCGTAGCAGTGGTTTTTTCTTTGCGTAAGAGCTTCTTAAACCGCTCTGGTTGAGCCTTCTCCTTACGGTACGTGATGAAATACTTAAATTTAATTCTTCTTTGATCTCTCTAGAGGAAAAAAAACGGTTTTTTTTGCTAGGATTGTTATAAGATTATCATCTCGCTTTGTTGTCTTCAGCTTCCTCCCAGATAATTTTCCCAAACTTTCATTTGATTTTTAATCTTAAAAAGCTCGATGATTTTTCTTGCTCCTGATATGGATATTTTATATTTTTTCGACATTTCATTCCATTTTCTCTATCTTTAACTAACATATCTTTAACAGGTTTTGACAGTGGCTTCATTTTGATATTACTATGTGGAGATGTCTGAGGAAATGTTTATTTTATGACAATATAGTGTTTTTAATATAAAAATTTGAACGCATTTGACACTGGGATAATCTTTACAATTACTCACCGATAGTTCTTTGCAAATATTTGAAAGAACTAGAAAAATGTTCACTAGAAAAACAACACACTTTATTTTGTCCGACGCACCAATAGACTAACCGATTTATTCTATCTACAAAACAGAAATGATTCATTAAACATGACTTGTTTTTTGCAAAATAAACACATGGTCAACACTTATAACGGTACAATAAATAAATACATTTTCTTGTTTTTAATACTTTAACTTTAAATGACATTTCTTTGTTTTACATTTTTGCACTTTAATTTGTCTAACAGAGTATATGTGCTGAAGAAAGTATGTAAAATTTAAAAATTGTATCCTATTCGATAACTAACCTGTGTTTCAGTTTAGTAATTCTATCCGATTTGACAGACGTAGTAAGGATTATATTTCCAATCGCAAAAATCAAAATTAATAATTATTTCTAAAAAATTCTTTAAAATAATGTGTAGAATATTCATGAGTAGAATAGTGGGAAATGAAATTAAAATGAAAAAAAATAATACATGTTGAATTCAAAGAGAAATACTATACATTTTGCTATAATTTATCTCAATAAGAGACCAAAATGTACAAAAGTAAGAAAACGCAAAAAACCATAAAATTTACCACAAAATAGGTCTGTTCCACGTGCATAACAAAAATATTTGCATCGTTGGAAACGGCTGTAAAATGTGGACAAAAATAAATTGGAAAAAAAAGTAAAAGCCATTTTTTTATTAAATAAAGTGATAAATATGCACAAATATATGTACTTACATTTTGAAATTTATTTAAAAAATCTTTTTTTTTTAATTATTAATTTAATTTTTTTGTCGTTTCTTTGCAAATAATCTGATTTATTTCTTAGTATCATATATAAATAAAAAACAGCCTCTAATTTAATTCTAGACCGAACTTACCCAAAGAAAAAGTTCGTGCAACTTTGTACAGAAAATTAAAAATTTTACTCTCTAATTTTATTTCAAAATTGTACAAAAATTGTTAATAATTGCTGGCACGCTTTTGGGTAAATTTAGAGGATTCCATCTTACACGTAGTTCACTTGTTGATAAACATTTCTCGCAATTGAACTGATCTAGATTCTACATATTTAATAATTCTTATGTTACACTTGTAGTCCACCAACTATATATGACCTTATGGGCTCGGTTGGTTATTGTTATATATAAATAAAATAGAATATCTCTTTTTATATGATTCTTATTTTTAAATTGTGCTTTTCCCGAAAAAAATATGTGAAATGTATTATTACATTCTTTATGATATTCTCATAAAGTATATTTTTTAAAAGCAAACTCAACAACTGAGGAGGAAAGCATATATATGTATATATAGATATATATAGATGAGAAGAAAAATCTAAAAATATAAATATGTATGTGTTATAAAAAAAAGTAAACTAATGGATTGTTATATTTGTGTTTATAAATTTTTGGTTTTTTGTTCGGTATTCAACTTCAATTCTCGATTGATTAGTTGAACTTTGAACATAAGAATCTTCAATTTGTAGTCAAAAATTGGGAAAAGTCCACTGCTGAGCTAAGTAAGCATTAGCGAAATAGTACTATATGGATATGCTTTCCTCCTCAATTTTAGAGTTTGCTTTTATATAAAAAAATACTTTATGAGAATACCATACAGTATGTAATAATACATTCACATATTTTTTCGGGAAAAACCACAATTTTAAAATCAGAATCATATATAAATAAAATAAATTTGTGCGAGTTCGGGCAATTTTGTTATGCACGTGGAACAGACCTAATATATATGACCATGTACAATTACAAATCTACACACATGAATACATCCATAAAAACACAATAATTTGGCTTATACATGTTATTTAAAGAAACTCCAAATAATTTTTAACTAAATCATGAAATAAAATTAACTATTAATTGTTCATTGCATTTTTGGGAAACTTTTAATTATACTTCTGTAATTTTGCTTTGTTATTTTCAATGTTTATTATAAACCAGCTGATTGCTTGTTCTTCACGCCCAAACTAGCCCGAAGAAAAAGTACGGGCGTTCTCGTGCGTGAAGAACAAGAATATTACTCTCACAACCTCTCTCATTTACCCAATTTTTGCGTAAGAAAATGCTTTTTGGTAAGATTGGGCGTCGGCGGTCGCCCAATTTAGAGTAAACGAACATACCTTTTATCATTTGTAGCTTCTGAATATGCATCTGATGGTATAAGATAAGCTGTTGGCGGTTTTCGGGCCTAACTTTGACATTTCTTTAATCTAGTACAAAATTAGCAAGTGGAATTTTTAGCAATAGTTAAAGCAGACCTTGCTGCTTTCCGGGTTTTCATATAGAATATTCTGATTTGCTGCTTGTACTGTTTTTTGCTTTTTTTTTCCATAGTTTCATCTCTTTAACGTCCAACACAAAAACAAGAAATTTGTTTGAACTCTTTGAAAATTAAGATTTCCAATATGAATAAGGTCGTCATAAAAACACCTGATGATAATTTAACACAGGGAACCTTTGGATGTTACTAATATATGTGAATTTCAAGATTACTGCATATTCACAAATTTTTAACTTTAAATTACTTCACTAATTTTTTAAATATATCATAAGATATTATTTATGCCTTACCGCGGTTGGCGATTTTAATTTCTTCAACAGTTGCTTTTACGATTTTTACTTTATAAATCCAACAATAATAAAAAAAAAATAATATAAACCAATTTTATCCTTAATTATGCCATTCTCTAAAGCAACAAAGAAAAAACTTTAGCGTCAGTTAAATACAGCTGAACAGCTGAAAATGTAACAAGAATATTTATTCCCATTTGCTACACTTCTGGAATTTATGGATTTACATTCATAATAAATACGTTCGAAAAGAATTTAAAATCAACTACAATAATTTTTTCTATAGCAGATCGAAGAACACTTTTTTGCTGTTCTTTAATCTATTACAAAATATATTTTTATTACTAATGCCATCGTGCTTTTAACTTAATATGTGATGAAAAAAAAATAAATTTAATAAATGAAATAAAATGTCGCCAACCGCAATGAGAGTAATTATGTATTCAGAGAAAAAAATCGATAGGAATTTTTAAATTTGTTATATTTTTTAACAGCGAAAATAATGGCCAAACAATAGAATGTCTTATAAATTAATTAATGTTATTTTTTTTTGCTACATGGCGAGAACTTTTGTGAGGACAGAGAAGATTAAAATATATAAACCAAAAAGTAATTACAAAAAATATGTATCAAAAATAATTTTGTAAAAAAAATTTCCCTGAATTGCTTTCTGCAACCAAACACTAATATCGCTGTACTAATTTGTATAAAAAAATTTATGGTATAAATAAAATTATAATTAAATACATTTTCTACAATATTTTCTTTTATTTATTTTTTATTTCTGAATTTATTTTAATTGATTTTACATGAAAACTGTATTTTTGTTTTAATTTTTTAAATCATATTTTTTAAATTAAGAACTTTTGACATTAAATTAGTTAGCTTGATTTTATCAGTTTTCTATGAATTGTGCTTGACGTATTTATTTTCGAAGAAATTGTTCCACAAAAATTCAACTAAATAAATTGCTGTAGAAATTAACCAACAGTTGTTATTTATATTTTTACAAATATTAAACTAATTTATATTGTGTTTTTGTTAAAAAAAAAGAACACTTGTCATTTTTACAGTTAAAATTGACTTCACATTTTATAATATTAAAAAAATTTATTTCAATAAAACATTTTATTTTATAAAATTTTTCATCTTTCAAATCTTTAATATTTTAAATTGTTTAACTTTTTAAATAGTTTTAAGTTTAATTTTATAATCTTTAAGCCATACAATTTTTTTTACAATTTAATATAGTATTAAGTTTTAATTGTTAAGATTTACTAATCCCTTATATTTTAAAAATAAACTTGTCTAATCCTGAAATTTAGTTTATAAGTAAAATAGAAAATTAAGTACTATTTCAAAACAACTATAAAATGCTTAAATTAATTATTTAAGGCATTTTATGTACTAAAAATATCTTCAATAAACTTAAAGAAAATTATACACATAAAGAACTCTTTTTCTAAAAACATTTCATTTTAAAACAAATTTTTACTGAACATAAAAGTAAGAGAAAGTCTAAAATTAATAAGATGTTTTTAGTGACGTATAATAATGTCTGTCGTAGTTCGTTTATTGTATTTAGATTTTAAATGAAATTGTATTTAAAATTTTTAAACGTAAATTTTGATAAACATTACTGTTTTCATTTTAAGATATAATTTGTTAATACTAATTCTTTGTAGTAGAGCACTGAACAAATTTCTTATTTTGCATATGCAATAAGGGCGTTTCCACCGAAAAGAACGCTTCCGTCAAACCAAGCCTTGTTCGTTAATGTTTATTGTATGTAGTAAAACAAAGAAGTTTTGGTACTTATAATTAACAATTAGCTCGACTTTCATGTGGAAATATACATACAGATGTACATATGCATATCGTTGTAAATTTAAAACACATTATTTGTTTTTATATCAATCCCAACATTTTGTTATTTATGTTTCAGTTACTTAATTAAAATCATACAAAATTTTTTCTTATTACCTTAGAATATGTGTCAATATTGTGCTTCGGACCGATATTTGATTTAGTTTTTTTGTTCTGATTGAAGGTGGTACTTTCAGTTACGATATTACTGACACAAATAATCAACCAAAATAATCAATCATCATTGCGAACATGAATTTTATGTGTAAACTTTGTAAACGTATTTTTCCGGTAGGTTATTGATTAAAGTCCATTAATATTTTATTTGTTTGAAAATTTTTTTTATAAGACACAACAGTAGTGGCAGCAATTTTATTGTTGGATTATTCGACTAACGTTTATCATAATTAAACCCACGGAGTCAAATCACAGAAATTTTTTTAATTTGAAACGTGATTTAACATTTTACATGCAACCTTTTAATATTTCTGTAGAACGATTCATTAACTTTCATTACGATAATCATATCGTTAAAATAAGTATAACGAAATTTTATCGAATTTGCAATTCAGTAAAATTTTTCACAATACTCGCTATCGCTTCCAGTCAGCTGTTAGCCTTACGTATGCGTCATTAATTTGTGTGCTGTTTATTTTGTCGACAAAATGCCACATACGTACTTCAAAAAATTTAGATTTTGTGTATATAAGTGTATGAAAATAAATATTTTAAATTACATTTCTCATACATAAAGAACAAATAAAATAAAAGAATAACAAATTTTTTATTTTCGTTTTAAATACGAAGCATTTGTTTGTTTTTTGCATGTTCCTCTTTGTGTTTTTCATATATTTTCACAGAGATGCCACTTGATTTCCATATGTATCTACTATCGTTAAGATCAAGTTACAGAATCGAACAATTGTTAGTGCAAGCAACCTGAAATGTTGACAAATTTAACAATTGTCGAATCGTTAAAAGTTAGGCTGACTTCCAAAACGTATCTACGAGTATACAAAGTGTGTATACAGTTTTGCTGCACTATTTAGAGAACGTAGGGAGTAAAGCATTATGATGATTCTTAATATAATAATAATATTATATATTTTTTACAATTACAATAAATAAGCTTGCGTTTGCTGGTGCCAGGAATAAAATGTCAATTTCAACATTGAAACTGATGCGCTAAATATTTTTTTCTAATACTTGTCTATGACGTTTTGAAAGTATATGCCTTGTAAATTTTTTTGTACTACGGCATTATGAAACACTATACTTTGTTCGAATACAAAGCGGTTGAATCGCACTACTGAACATTGTTCAAGCCCTAATCGACTCTTGTCTAGATCCATAGATGTTAAACAAACTTCCTGTCATAATACTAATGGGGTTTAGTTAACGCATTAAAAGCAATCAGTGTTTCAAATTTTAAAACTTTAGTTCACCAACAGTATAATTTTTATTACATATGAACATTTATATACGAATTTTTATAAATTCCTATAAATTAGGTCGAAAATAATAATTTAACAAAAATACATGCAAAGCCGAAGATTACATTAAACTTCTCAAATAAATTTGATATTTTTCTCTTTCTCTTATACTTTTTTATATATACTCTTTCCCATCATGCAATTAGAATATTCACAAAATTTTGAATTCAAGTATAATATTAAGATTTTTATCAACCCGCTGTTTAGCATATAGTCAGCCATATGTATGTATCAATCAATGTTTAATGGTGAAGAGAAAAAAATAATATCTTAATAACGCAAAAAATTAAAAAATATCGCTTAAAAAAGAATTAAGCGAAAAAAACGTACTAACAACAGATTTTAGTACAGCTAAATTACCTTAATATTGAAATAAATATTATATTAAATTGTAGCACTTTGAAATAATATATTGAATAATAATATACATACATATATGTATAATAAAACCATAGCATTAATCAGAAGTTCTTAAAAAATATTTGAAGAACTGTTTAAAATCAAATCTTAAACTACTTTAAAATTAAGTGTAAATGGAATACCATAAAGTAACTTGCTTGTATTTTAAAATTATTTATATAAATACATACATACATATACTTGCAATATATTTGTGCAGAATTGTATATAGTGCAGATATGTTTTTCAGAAAGTTTTGTATTATACTAAGAATATTAAAAAAAAAGTAAAAAGCTAGAGAAAACTAAGCTACTAAATCTTCACTAACTAATAAGTGATGATTTTTGTGGTGGTCAAATATTTAATGTTGAACTAAATTTTCGTAACACTTAGGAAAAAAGTCTTTTTTTAATGTTTTAAAAACCTTGATCATATTTGGAGTTAAATACCACTAAAATATATTATAGTAAAAACATTATCGATAGATATGTAAAGAAAAAAAATATTACTTTAACTATTTGGGCAATAACAGTGCATGGTGGGAGTTATTTTGTATAACAATAAATTATATGGAATATACATAGATATTGAAGTCTTACAGAAAAAAAGTATATATACATACACATATATACTATGTAAAGGTGTCCGTTATTTGTACGAGCAGTTTTTTCTTACGAAAATATTCATGTCTCACCCCTCAAAAAGTTCTGACCTGATCCTAAAATGATTATCCTAAAATTTCACGTCCCTTCGGCGTGGTCAACGGTCCCCGTGCCGATTTTATACAATTTGAAATATATGAAAATTTCATGAAAAATTTGTTTAAAAGTGTCGGAAGTTTCATAACTTTTATTTAACGTTATTTAGTAGCAATTAGGATATAGTTTTCGATGTTTATGAACACTTTGCATTAAATATGTCATCTGATTTTCATCCTTAGTAATAAGACCGTGATAGTCTTGCACTAATTTAACAGCCCTTTCCGCAGTATCATTCACAACTTTCAAATTCTTTAGTAAATTCCTTCCATTGATAAAGGATTCCATTTACTATTTTTCAGGATCTTCTTTTAAAAAAGGGGAATCTACATTGAACCGTGAAAAAAATCCATGCTTCTACTTAAAATAAAAAATCGACTGACTTTCCTGAAAACAAAAATAGCAGTAGTAATATCAGTTTTACAAAAGTATTTATAGAATATCATTTGATATTCGTATTTTACTAGATAAACCTTTTATATCTGTATAATTGATCATCAGCTTTTTCTTCGCACTAGTTCTTGTCTCCGTTTTTAACGCCTTAACCATATTTGCTCTTGGCATTTAATCTTTTATCAAAGAAGGCAAAAGCCGAAGTTTTCTCAACAAGATACCACAAATGGTTACAAATTTTTTTAATAGCTCCCTCTGACGTAATTGACTTTCATTCAATATAAGAGATTGCAAAAACTTAAAATCGCCGCCGCAAGAAATCGGAGGCCTTGGGGCAGTTGAACCATGCTGGAACATAATATTTTATGAAACATCCACTTAGCTTGATGTATTGCATCAGGCGGACGTAGTGTTCCAGATTTTTTTTTTAGCTGCGGTTACAAAATATTCCGTCAATTTTCAAAACACGATAGTCCTCCCTAATTTCAGATTTACTTAATTCTTTCGTAACAAAAGTCAATATTTCTTAAGCCACGGGTTGAAGAATCTTGCGGCAACGTTCATTTTCAATTCCACTAGTGATATTTCCAGGGAGTAGCTTCTTCCAATAGTTTTTAAAAAACGTTGTTGGTGGATTGAGGTCTTGTTAATTATAAGATTATTCAAGTTGTGGCCCAAACCTTCTGCTACCGCTTGTAATATAAAAACTGAATTGCGGGCGCTTACAGTACAACGATTTAGATAGCGACTAATTTTCCCGTGATGAAGTATTTAGTGGCCCTCTTGGTAACCGAAGATTGCTGATACGGTGGTATTGAAATCAACTCATTAATTTCTGCCTTTTCTGTTTCTGAATCGTCTTTATATAAATTTTCATTGCAAGTTCTGAGAATTTTAGACGCGAAGTGATACTGCTGACAGTTGAGTTCTTCCTGCTTCTCCCTTTTTTTCTCAACTTCAGAATAGCTATAGTCAACTCCACCCATACAACCTGCACGGCCTGGCTGTCTCTGCATAATTAGAAATTGCTTATCCTCTTCTATTTTCAATATTCACAAAGCATCTGCATGAGCAATATCAAAAAGGTCCTCTTAAACTATTTTTGAACAGGTGTTATTTTTCACGATAAACATTTCCATCTTTTTTATTATTTTTTTGCAAATACCGCCATTCATCATATTGTTTTTTTATACTTTTGATATGCAACGTTCACTTTGTTTCGTTGGTATTCGGGCTTTTTTCCCATAAAATCACTACTTCATGTATCACTAAATTAGCACTTTCACGAGTATTAAATTTTACTACACTGATATTGTAAAAACAACTGAAAGTACTTGTCTTTTGGATGGAAATTTTGATTCTATTATATTAAAATCAACAGATCCAACCGAGTAAATTCTATTCTTATTTCCTAACGATAAAGCCATGTTGATTTCAAACACTCTTGCATAACATAAGTCACAAGACTAAAAGCATTTGCTTGTTTTGATAGCAGAGTATTTTTATATTGGTAAATTGCAAGCAGAAGCACAAAAGCAAAATTCCACCAACACAAAAGCATCAGCAACAGCAAGAAAAAATCGCCACGGGAAAGCGTGAAATTTTCGGAGAATCAACTTTTGAGGGGTGAGATAACCATATTTCCACTTTTTGAAATAACGGACACCCTAATACTATATACATACATACATACATATATATAAAAAAAAAAAAAAAACTATTCAATTAACATAAAAATGAACATAATATAAAGGGAGAAATCATTCGGTGTACGCAGTATAAACAATAAAAGTCCTACTTAACAAATTTAGTTATTTAATTTATTTTCTGTAAAATGATTGCAAATAAATGTTATTTATAAAAGAAATTAACGGCATCAATGGTTTAAAAATAAAACTTCAAATACATCTAAAAATTGTTATTTAAAAAATTATATTTTTATTATTTGAAAGTAAATTTAAAACAGTCGTCTATTATCTTTCCTGTTTTATTTTGTTATAATAAAATATGTACAAAATCATAATACATACTTTAAAATTTCAATCTTCATATTAAGCAAACATAGAGACAAAAATAGTTTAGGACTCATTAACAAAGTATTCAAATTAAATCCTATCTATGAAAATTAAAAAAATTTAAAAAAACCCATGCTTATAAAAATGCTAAATGTTTTCATGTTTCCTTGAAACATTGTAAGACAAGTGCCCCATAACTAAAAAGCAAATGACTTGCAGACAAATATAAAAGAGCATAAATGACAAAAAGAATACAAAATATAAAACGAAAACTTAAAACAAATATAAATAAAAATACTACGTAGCTTATAATAAAACAATGCTAATGATACTAACCTCAATTAGTTATTAAAATTCCTTTATTAAGTTTTATTTGGAAATATTTCTTAATACATACAATTTTAGAAATTATTGCTTATTAAAATAATAAATAACACTTTTGCTTAATAGTTTCTAATATAAATTTAAAATAATATTGAATTATAAATAGTTAAATGTATGCATGTAACAAACTGTACACAATCGTCTTTATCGAGAATAACTGGCGAACGTTTTTTCCCTGTGAATTTTTTGCTTTAGATCGAAAAAAAAAACAAATTCGAATGTGTCAAGCAGTTTGTCTTTTATTCGTGTTAAGGTTGAATATTTAAAATCACTAAGGAGAAAATTTGCATGCTATAAGCAGAGCTTCTAAGCTGAGCTTACGCAGCTACGACTAAGCAGATACATATCTATACATAAGGAGAAATATGCGTAATCCACAAACAATAGATGTTTCGATCGTTCGCTATAATTCTTATCTGCGCGGATATTTTGATTTTCGTTTTAACCACAAAATGGTTTCATGAAAGAATCAGTTCGTTTTTCGAAATAGTTTTTGCATATTCTAAATAGTAATGTGCTCCTGCGAGCACGCAGTCTGTGCATTTCTATTTAATGATTAAATTTCGGTTTTTATTTATTATTATTTTCTTTCATTTACAAAATTTACATTTACAAAATTTGTTTTCTTTTGAAACTCTAATTTTTATAATGTGTTAAAAAAATGTGGAAAATGATTTTATATTATAAATTTTCTCTCTACTAATATGAGTAAAACAAAATAGAATGAAAATAAATTTGAAATTAACTAAAAATTATTTAAGAAAATGTAATTTAAGTTAATTATATTTAATCAATAGTTCATAGTATTTTACTATAAAAATTATAAAAAATTAAATCATTTAATAATCAATAAAATAAAATTCCTTTATTAATCTCTATTAATATTGAAACTAAAAAGACAAACATTTTCAGAAATATTTTTAATGACAACAAACAAAAACAACTGTGATTATTTTATTTATAATTTTTACATTTCATTTTTAATATTAAACAAAATTTAAACAAACTGTACAAAGAGGTCATATTATGAAAACAAAATTTAAAGTAATGTAAAAAAAGGAAGAAACCAATATTGTGATATCTGCATTTACTTAAATTTTTTATATATATACATATATTTCTTTTCTCTCTTTTAAATTCTACAACAAAACCTTCTGTTTCACAATTGTTAAAACTTAGTTATTGTTTTCTATTAAGTTTTTTTTACTTTTTATGAAATGTACTCAATTTGAAACCAGTCTTCAATTTAAAACAATTGTTTTTTTTTTTCAAAGAACTTATCAATCAAGTTACCATTTTACAATAATTGTGCCTTAATACTGCTAAATTCAACTTAATTAAAACAAACTTTTGTTTTTATTTTATTTATTAATAACAAACTGTTTAATTTGTTTCTAAATAATTTTTAATTTTATTTTTTTTTATACAATTTTAATTACTTTTAAATGTAGTTATAATTTAATTTTTTTTTTGAATATCAAAAATTTTTTATATCTTTTATAAAGATTTTCTTACAGCTATTTTTGTGGTGAGTTCGTTTTATGAGCTCATTTAAAAAGTTTCAACTTTTTTTGAAAACAGTATTCGAAAATCCGAAAAAATAGAAAAATTCTTAATGAATTCAAAATTCATGGGAGGATTTAAAAAGGATCAAATATAGAGAAAATATTTTTTAATGAAAAATAAAAAGTGTGTTTTTTTTATTTTAATTTGTGATTTCAGGTATGGATCGAGGGAGGAATTTGAGTATATATGAGAAAGAAAGTTATACACCCTTGCAAATAGTTACAAAAAAGAGCAAACTAATTTTTTACGGTGCAAGAGAATTTAATGACTGATGATGCTTTATTGTTGTTTTCGTAGATATCGTTTGTATTTTAATGAAATTAAATGATTTCAAAGTTTAAACTATTCCTGTTGGTGTTGAAAGTGTTTTGGTTCTGCTTGCAAACAAAATATTTCAATGTAAACCAGAATGATTTAAGGCACATTCGTGTTTGCCGTTACCAATAATGTCAGTCAGTTTCGTTTTAGTTAGTAACAGTGTGGGATGGTGACCAATAGCCGCAACTAAACAATGTTTAGTTATACCAATTGTAATTCTAATATCAATTATTTTAGACTATTTTGACTGGACGGCTGAAACTTAACTATAGTTTCTTCATTGGGAACATAATACCGCTCTTAATATCGATTTCAGCCATCCTATAATCAGATTATATGCAAATTTAAGAAATTGTTAAGGAATGTTCAAAAAGTTTTTTCTTTTGCTCAGAGTTCATTCAGTCTTATGGCAACGATAAATTTTCGTTTGCTTTCTTGTCGGTGCCATGTTTAAAATATATTTAATTTTGACGGTTATAATATAATTTTGTGATATGATATTTCTATATGCATGACAGACCAAGAAGGTACATACACACATAAAAATGGGAGTCGAAGCGAATTTGTTTTAATTCCCCAATTCGGGTGTTTTTCTTAGCTGCATGATATCGATAACTGTGGTTTGACAGCTTAGAATGTCAAACTGTGTTGCCATTTCTGTTCAGTAAGGTTTGGCAATGCTTCTAAATTGTAGAAATTTACTTTTTTGCATTTTAGGTGACGAAATATTGTCACATAGATGAAAAAAACTTTTTTTTTAATATGTACAGGGTGGCCAAGATGACCGAAGGGGTCTGGGTCTGAATTCATGTGTAGGAGCCATCTCCTGAGTGCTGGTCCAAGATAAAAAAGGAGCCATTGTGTCGCAGTGCGCGCTGTGCCTCCTTCCTGTTGGAACCATACTTGCGGATGATTTTGCACGGCTGGCCTTAAAAATATTTTCCAACTTTGTCCGATATCTGACACCAGTGATGACAACGTCGAAACACAGCACCAAACGGTAACTTAATTGCAAATGGGCTTCGTCGCTCATAATGAAATTATGAATAAAATCATAATTTTCTTCTGAAATAAAGTTCAACGATTTTAGCACGTTGTTCTATTGTGTACTGTTCCATTTTAAATTCGCCAAGTCTTCTTTACAAAATACTGCGAACAAAAAAAAAATTATAAAAAAAAGTTATTATGAATTCAAACACGTTCACTCTTTTTGGGGCACCCTGTATTTACAATAAAAATAAGAAGTATACAAAGACAGTTGTTTTTGAAACTTTCAGTGGTTATCGAAAAATAACAAGTTTTTTTAACGGTTCCTCTTTATGTGGAATTTGTTAATTTATTTGTTTTTTTAAACTCGTAAATCTCATAAATATTGAAACAAAACGAAACATAACAGCACAATAAACTTACCGCTAAAAACCGTTATAACGTAAACACAGGCACAACTTAAAATAAGTCTTTAAGTTAAGTTTAAAAAACTCATATGAATTGAGCCTTACATTTCGGGACAATTCGAAATATTTCTCTTTAGTTGACTCTAAAGAAGCTATTCTTATATCACAAAGAGGGATACAACTGTATGTTTTTTGGCAAAAGAGTGGAGAAACAGATGTAGATTTTTACAGTAGCTAGATATGATCACTCTATATATGGCTCGATTATGGATAGCAACCGAAATGTTGTTCAGTTGCCAGTTGCTAAAAATGATAATGCAGGTAATGAAGATTTAGAATGCATTAACTACAATTGCCTAATTTCAGTACATTTTAGTGCTTTTCTAGCAACCACAATTTTATGGTTGCCGCCTGACAACGCAACTGAAGTTCGGTTGCTATCCATAATCCAGCCAATAGTTTTCTTGCAAATTTGAGAATTGTAAAATTTTGAGTTGACTCTTTAGAGAAACCAGTGCAATATGTGTAAAAATATACCGATTAAACCAAAAGACCCTCGTATAAGTTCTTTTGTCAAAGGTCCTCATATATACTAAAAAGTACCACAGCTCTGAATATGTTTCGATAAACGTAATAATTTTTTCGTTTTATGTTCTACAGCCACAAGGTGCACCAGGGTTGCATTTGATTGGTCCAAATAAAGATAATATTGTTGTGGGTTGCCGTATGAGCTTAAGACCGAAGAAAAATTTTATTGTTTGGCATTTTAAATATTTTTTTTTTATTGAGGGTTTATGACCTAAAATAACTGGATTACTGGATGAAGCATTAAGGTAATTTTTAGAGTGTATTTTCGGACTGAGCTTGAGATGTTTTGAACTGAATTAAAAATATATTTTTTGGAAGGAAATTTCAATGAGGATGCCGATGGCTGAAGTAGTCTGCACGTTGACTATAAATCCAAAAATTTCCTTTGTTCAACACCAGTTTCAGAGTAAATCATAAAAACATTTCGCATTTTTTCTAATGTGCATTAGAGTGTCTTTGTGTCAGCAATTCTCGGAAGGTTTCAGTGGCGAAGGTATAGTCACTGGTCACTGAACAGTAACAGCTTCAGTTGTAGCTAATCCACAGGCACATCACAACGCCCTCCTTCGTCGGTATTGTGTAGCACCGGGGAAGTAAAATACTTACTAAAAATAGCTACTAAAAACGAAGCTTAAAAAAATTTAATACGTCTCCTTGAGATCGGAAGCGCTACAACACTGCTATAAAAACAAAGAACGTTCAAAAGCAGAGTTATAAGATAGTGAAGCTTCACCTCCTGTCATTTCTATCACTATCCCTTTCCTTTAGTTCCAGCACAATTCATCGCATTGTGTAGGAGTCAGATCCAGGGTCAGGACCAGCTGTCCAAGATAAAAACTTTTCCAAAGTTGACCGATTTAAAATTCTTTTTATAATTGATGGCATAAAATCTTTTACGTCATTATAAAAAATATAAGCGTTTCTTATTTTTTTAATAGTTTTGTTTATTAAGTTACTATTTTACGATATGTTTAGTTAGTTGTATTTAATGTATCACACTATGTATAAATTATGGTGAAACCAGTCAAAATGAAACCATAATAGAAGAGTAAAAGACTACCGAAAAATTAATATAACTTAATTAGATATTATTTACAACATTATAATACTGTAGCCAAATAAAATAGGAGACAGAATTAATACATAAGAGTTCTTAGAGTTCTTTATATTTAAAATAATTAAAGGTATCTTCTTCGAGGCTACGTAAACAATAGTCTTGTTGTAACCAAGTTATGAATTAATTTAATATAAAACTAGTGTATTTATTGTGTTGAAAATAATAACGGAACTTAAATTTAAGCGCTGACTGTTGAATCCACAAGCGCATTAGATTCTACATTGTTCGATTCTGCAGACTGGTTGTTGATTGAGACGTTATGCGCTTCAGTTGTTTCCTCTGTTTCGGCAGTACCTTCATAAACTGCTGTGGCCTCTATAATAATGGTAGGTAAATCATTATTTTTGTTATTGCTATTGTTGTTGACGTCTGTTTTGGTTTCTGTAATGGCTGCAGTTAGTGGTTCAATTTCAATGAGTTGCTCCTGTGCATGCGCAACCTCTTTAGTTTGTAGAGGTTGAGATACTTCCTTAGCAGTTGGGTTTTCTCCAGCGGGACTACCGTTTTCATTAGGTTCTGTTTTAGCAATTTCTGTTTTTGTAGCTTCCGCAGAGCCTTCAATGTTGTTTATTTTAGCTGTAGGATTAGGCTTGATTTCACGTACTGGTGTGCCAGCCTTAGAAGTCTGTGGTGATGGTGTTCTTGACACCGAAGACCTAGGCGTGGCACCCCTGGGCACATCTAAACCATAAGCTTTTTTATCCAAAAGAACAGAGGTGGCTTGTGGCGAGGCACTGCCACTTCTTTTAATGCTTTCAATTTTCTCGTCCGTTTCGTGACGTATTTGACTAATGGGCTTGAGCAGGAAAATGGGCACATCATCGTCACGTCTTTGGAATAACATTTCACCCTCAAATTCTACAAGTTTGTGTTTGCGAGCTCTCAAGAGAATGCCCACTACTTTATCGGAAATATAGTTGTAAATCTAAGAAATAAATAAAAACAATTTCTTTTTAATTATAATGTTAAGTAAATGTATTACCAGCAATTAAAATAATTGAGAAATAAATTTTAAAAAATATATACATTTTTCAGAGCATTAAATTACATGTCATTTGCCAGACACTTTACCGCTAACAAACCTATTTTAACAAATGGTATGCAAAAGGACTGTGTTAACTGATCTATGCTTCAAGAAATATTAAATGTTGATACTGCCAACACCATCATTCTCCTCTGTCTCCTTAGTCCGTGTTCATACGATTCATGTTTTATTGACATGATTGATACTTTATAGGCGAGAGTAACGAAGGGAAAAGTAACAAGTACTCTTGTTCATGTACATGAACGTTTAGCTTTCTCATTCTTAATTTTAAGATACACACAAACTATATGTATATGTCGTCAATAAGACATGAATTGTGTGAACACATACTTATATTTAACTATACAAAAGCGAGTACGAATTCATAGCGAGTGAATCACTGAATGTGACATCATAATTGGCGTAAAAACTAGAGTATCCACTCGATTAATTGTTGTTCGATTATTCGCGAAATTTTTGTTGTCATTATTTGATCGAATAATAAAAAGAGTCAAAAATCCTGCAAATTTAATTTTTTCTGAAATTATTTTTAAATTTTTTTTTATTACACATAGTTTCGAGCATATTTTAGTCCCTTTTTAGATGTCTGTATATGTGACAGCGCATAGAGAAAGGGACCTAAGGGTAAAAAAAGCAATTTTCACTTTTTTTTTTTTTTTGATGTGGACAACATCTGAGCATTGAATGGTGATGGTACACCAAAGATACACGTATTTAAATCTTTAAAATGGCTCTCCTGAACAAAACCGGTTTTTACCTATAGGTCCCTTTCTATTTTGCGCGTCACATATGTGACAAATTATATAAACCATGATAAATGTGGGTACTAAAATATCAAATATTGACGTATATTTAGTTTGACAGATATATCATCTGTTAAATATACCCAGCAAACAAAAAGTGAATGCATTCCCTATAAATTGCTATTTTCATGTCTACGAAGCACCTCTTTAAATGTTAACAACACTTTTGAACTCATGGAGAAAGCAAATTATGAGATTTTTTCATAAATAAATAAGTATTCTGAAGTACTTTATGTATTTGAATGTGAAATGATTCATGCATGTAATCGCATCATTTGAGAACGAAATTTATTTGCTATGTTTGAAATTTACAGGTTTGTATGAAATAAAATTAGAAAATTCCCGGAAAAGTCGGGAAATTGAACAAGTGTAATTGACGTCTTTGCCATGTAAAACGACCAGTTATATAAAAATTGCCGAAAGCCAGAAGGTTGAATTTCGGTATGTAAACTCCTCTTCGATGTATAGACCCACTAAGAAGGGATTTTTGGATATTATAATGTTAAGGGTAAAATCGATAACCTAAAATCTCAGACAGATAGTATACAAATTACAATGGACTTTTAGTGGCTAAAACGGACAAAAACTGAATTTTGTGCGTCTCTTAGCAACCATATACATATCTCAAAAAGTATTTAACATAGAACAAAGCTTTTTTCCGTAATCTTTTCATCTAGAAAAAAATTCGAATGTGTTGTCTTACTTTTTAATTTTCAATTCAAACATATTTGGGGTGAAATAGTACCTTTTTTACATTTATGCCATTTAGGTACTGCTTAAAATGTAAATTTTTTACTATTTGTTACACCCCAATGAAAAGAATTATTAAAAAGAGAGCATAAAATTTAAATTTAATTAACTGCAAATGGCTTTTGTTTTACTCAAAAATACAAAAATGTGTAGCTTTTGTTTTTTATTCCCATACGTTTTCTTCTTTTCGTCGACAGCAACTTTTGAAGAAAGTTCGGAGATTTTATTACACAAACAAAATACACGTCGTATTTAGATTTTTGCTTCATATAAGTATGTACTTGAATAATTATACTCTGATACAAATGAATTATTTTATTTTTATTTTTAACTACATTTTTGTGTTTCTTTTTTCTGTATCATTCCAAATACACATGGTTTTTTTTTATTGTATGAAATTATTTTAATTATTCGAGTTATTCGAATAATTTTATAACCTTACTCGATTAATCGAGCAATATTCAAAATTGATTAATTCCTTACTCGAACAAACGCAAAAATGAAAAGTTGACCATTTCGTTTTATTAATTTAATTAGTTCCAGAGATGATTGCGCTCGGAAAAATATTAATTTAATTTGTAGAACCTTAATTTAGCCCTTGTCATATGTATTGCAAAATATCGAATTATTGTAGTGTGGGGCAGCACTTCAGCAACCTTTGTACTCCAATAAAACTATTAACGCAACTGAAATCGGTAAACGGACGTTGCGCTTGTTTCTTTCGCATTTTTTTTATGGAGGGAAACCAGTATTATTTTTCTGCCAATGGCGGGAAAGGTAGCTAAGTCCAAATTCTTTCAGACTATGTACTCATACCTGGAGAATCATAGGCTGATTTATAGGCCTGTCAGTATATGCCAGCATGTTTATTGAATGGGTAAATCTACGGAGATAGCTTTGCACCAAACTGTCAGAGTTGCCGAAAGAGATTATCATGTGGCGATGGCTGAGGTAGTTAGCACGTTGACTACAAAAAAAAAAAGTCCTGGTTTCGAAATGGCTGCCAAATACAGATTTAAAAATCGAGTGTCTCTTTGACATCAGAGACACTACAACATTGCTATATAACACAAAAAACGTGCAAAAGCAGCGTTGTACATATAATGAAGCTTTCTTCTATCTATCCCTTCATCATCTGTCATCTCTATCATTATCCCTTTCCTATAGAAGTTAACAACTAGTAGTGGCTAATCATTGCCTGAGTGTTACTTCTCTTAAAAAAACAAACAAAAAACCATGGCATACTTAATTTATCTCTCTTGATATGGAGGGAGCCTTTCTTATGGCTGCTAGCCGGTATTAATACGACGGAGAGGTACAGTTTTCTAGGAAAACTGGATTCAAAGAACATGTGCATTATATCGGATTCAGATTATATAGTTGAAATGGAGAATGTCCATCTTTTGCTTGCACCACTGGCAGACACATTTTCGGTGTGAAGGTGATGGGAGAACTCAGCATGAGACAAAACGGTAGCGATTGCTAGGGACTTAGTGATGAGACTTAATTGCTTGACTTTTACATCACTTGCATCATTTACGCCCTCGCATCGGTAGGAAATGACCGGGTGCAAATAACAATGCTTACTGCAGAATGTTTAACCAAGAGTAGGGAAAAAGCTGTGTTTCATCTTCAATATCTAAAACTTTATATATTCTGAATGCTTTGATTAGGTGCTAAGGCGACCAGATTCACCGTAGCCAGAATAGAAAACTATCAAAGTGGAGCAGTAACTTTAAACAAACGTAACTTTGTCTATATCTCTTATCGCTAAATTACAATTTGCATGCAACGGTTTCCATAAAAATATCTTTCCATAAATCTGGCTTAACAGAAATAAGTGAAAGCGCTTTCTAATTTGCCACGTTGTTTGTGCTTAAATGGTTATGACCAGTTTTCCAAGTACTTACATTAAATAATTCTCCAAATGGTATAACACGCATAGTTGGCTCATCTTTGACACTGTACCCCTCCGAGTCAATAATTTGACACAATTCCAACATCTCTTTTAAGACATGAATGTTGGCTTTTTGTCCTCTCATTTCTGTTAAGCTGCCAGCCAAAGGTCTGCAACGGGAAAAGTTAAAGTTAAAATACGAATATTAAAGACCACTTCCTCCTGCAAGGCCATACTGTAATGAATAGCAAAATTTGAAATTCCACTCACTTGCCATATTCATCTTTGGAAAATGTTGGTTTGGGAGAAGCGCGACCATCTGCGTTGGAAAATGGATTAAGCAGTTGCGATTGTTTATGTTGATCAACATGCTGGTTAAACATGGCAACTTTGGAGGAAAGTGGCGAGTCCTGTGAATTATAAAAGATTTTAAATTATTATTAAAATTTCTATGTACAAGATTTACAGGATTCATTTTGACAGAAAATTTAGAGGAAAATTAAAGCTAAGAGAAATTTATACAGAATTTAAAATAAAATAGTTGTTATTAATATTTGAAAATTAATATATCACGAATTCCACAGAAAAGCCATACGCGGTTAACAAAATTCAAATTTTAGAGAGAACAGAAATTATAAATTGTTAATATGAATTAATCGGCAGAGTTGAATGTGTTTTCCATGAGTTCAAAAGTGTTAACCTCTTGTTAACATTTAAGATGACATTAAAAATTAATTCAGATAAAGAAGTGTCTAAGAAGACCTGAAAATGTCAATTCTTATTTCACTTTTTTTGTTGGGGATGATTTCATTTCATAGCAATCATCTTGCAAAAATCTAAAGTAGTATCGGAAAAAGTTGAGTATAATAAAGTTTTTTTTTTATCTGGGACCAGCACTCAGGAGATGACTCCTACACATGCGAAGCATTGTGCTGGAACTATAGGAAAAGAATAGTAGGAGAAACGACAGGAGGTGAAGCTTAATTAATTATTTTGCAGCTCTGCTTTTGCACGTTGTTTGTTTATACTCGTAGCAGTGCTGAAGCTTCGGTTTAGTAGCCATTTTTTATTATTATTTTACTTCGCCGGTGCTACACAATACCGACAAAGGAGAGCGTTCTGATACGATTGTGGATTGCTATCAGCTGAAGCCGGTATTGTTCAGTGACCAGTGACTATGCCTTCGCCACTGAAACCTTCCCACAACAACTGACACAAAAAGACACACTAATGCACATCAGAAAAATGCGAGATGTTTATTTTTATTTTAAAATTTTAGTCTGAAACTGGGGTTGAACCCAGGTCTGTTTTTGGTTTTGTAGTCAACGTGCAGACGACCATCCATCGTGCTATCGCCACCCTCATTCATTTGTTTCGTTTCCAATTAGTGAAGTACAAATTAATATAAGAAATACGTTTAGCCTGTGTAGGTTGGTATCGGTTGACGTTGACTTTTCCTTTGTTTCTTTGGAGTGCTGTCTCACGTTTAGTTCTTTCCGACTAAAAACGTTACGAACTTTAGTCCGAGTTGGATTTAATAATAACCAAAATATTTAAAGTTTAATAATTTTGTATTAGTCTCACTTCTATTTTTATTTTGACCTTTATTAAAATTTTTTAATTATATTTAATTTTGAGCGATGGTCTCTTTTTATGAAAAGTTTTTTAACAATTATTTATTTTTCAATATTTCGCTACCAAATAGGTATGTAGCATCGTCAGGAAATAATAATTTCTTTTGTAAATTTTTTTTGAAAATTATTTTCTTTTGTACATATGCATATACATGTATGTAAAATAACATATTTCTACAATGTAATAATAACATATATCTATTAGAATATAACATAATTATTAAAAATAATTTAATAAATGACCTATGACTATCTATTATTAACTATATTTTTTGCATAAAAATATATATATAATACATAATCTAAATCTAAATTGTATTAACTAAATATCTATAATTTTGTGCTAAATTATCTATGTCTGATTTACAGTTTATTCTATTGTCCGCAGGTATTTTAATTATCTGTAATATTTGCAACAAAAAACGTCGTTTATAATTAGTTTCTTTCTCTAATATAGTTGTGGCTTCAAATTTTGGATAATGATTTAATGATGCACAATGTGTAGTTAATGCTGTTTTTTGTGTATTTATATGTCTGTATTTTTGATCTGACTTATGTCCTGCTAATCTAGTTTTAAGTTTGTTTTTTGTTGTTCCTACATATACTTTATTATTTTCTAAATTATTTCCTCCACAACCTTGTTGACGACGTGGCGGTTACGGTGTCGGGGTTCCATCTGGAGACGATGTCGCAACGGCTGGAGCTGGCGCTGGGGAGTGTCTGTGCGTGGTGCGCACGGAGCGGCCTTAGCGGGAATCCTGCAAAGATCCTGGATAGCAAACTATTCTGGAGGTTTAACATCTAGGATAGGGCGAACAGGGCAATGGTGGGCATGTATGTTTGCTAGAGGACCATGGGCCCACTTGGGATATCGACCCTAAGGGTGGTGGATGGGTTATGAAGACAGTTATCGATCCGATAATGTTCTACGTGAGCGCATGTGGTGGCGCGTACTGCATTCTGCGAGCAACAGATGGAGGCATAGGTCTGCCGTATAAGAACTACTGCTCTGCGTGTAACGATGAGGAAGAGGAGGGAGCGCAGCTCACTTCCTTTGCGAGTGCCCTACACTCGGGGACCTGCGCTTCCCTGTGCTGGGGGCCGCATCGTTCGGCGGCCTATCGGTGCTGTCGGAGATTGTGCTCAGGGAGCTGAGTACATTTACCAGGTGCACCGGCTGGCTGTCGGGATGACATCGCCGTCGGCTTCCCGGTTCTTACTGAACTTTTGCCACTATCGCATCCCTGTTCAGTGATGCGCATCTCTTCTGATCTATTATATCCTATGTACTACTACTCTACCCTCTTTCTTTTCTCCTCCTCACAGGTTTCACAACGGGACCATGATTAATTGGACCCAAGTGGCCTGGGCTCATTATTTTCACCGGCGACCTGCCTACCTAACCTACCCTGAATAGGTAATTAAAAGAAACTCAATTAAGCGTGGACTTCTGTATGCAAATGAGTGTAAAAAAACGGGTTTTTCATATTAGGCGGTAATAAGCGAAAAAGGTATATCAGCTATCATCGAGAGATGATTTAGTGCAGCCTTTCAAAAGAAAACTGCGAAGAATTTTACTAGAGGAAGGCTTAACAAACGACTCAAGTTTTGATTGAGACACGTAGAAGTTGAAATCATATTGCCAAATAATTAAACCAAAATTAAACATGCAGAGGTAATTAAATGTTTGCAAAAGTCCAGCCAATGGAGTCAACAAAATAATATTTCTTTTTCGAAGTCATTACTAGTATGAGAAATACAAGAATAAGCTGTTCAAAAAAGGTTACCAATCGCTCAGAAACAAACATTTATAAATACTTTTTCACATCTCTTTAGTTATTAAATTGCAAATATAAATTTTATTAACAGTAAATGCAGAAAATGTTTTTAAATAATGTGTTTCTATTAGAAATAAACTTAATCTAATCTACTAATGCATACAAACCCCGTCGCACGGCCAGACAAAGCGTGTATTTAATGCGTGACCGAAATCTGTCCGAAGTCTTTAAAATTAAAGTCGGCCATTTGTCTGAATCAGACAACGTCTGACTATTTTGCTGGCTGGGACCTTAATTTTTTTTACGTATGTATGCACATAAATACATAATATAATATATACTTATAAATAATTATTACATAACCACACGTTATCTTGTAATGTGTGAACAACCCCTGAGCACAGGTTCAAGGAAAAAAAAACCTTGTGTCGTTCGACTTGACCAACTGATTAATTTTTCCTTCTTTTTTGAATATCATCAAAATGTTCGCACGGGATTTGGTTATATTCGCGTTCCCAAATATTTATAATATTCATTGGCAATTTTACATTTGTTCGGAAATATTCTTATTTGAAAAAAATTACTTAAGATGAGTCATTTAAATTTTCTACAATAAAAGACAGAAATGACACATTTTGAATTTATGATAAATAAATTCATAAAATCTTTATATATGTACATACTTACGTATGCACTCGTACATGTAATTTATATATTATATATATATGTATGTGAGAGCTAAAATAATATAATTATCTACATACATAAGTTCCCCACACAGCCCAAAGAATATAAAATACAATTTGTCTATTAAAAATTTAAATATTGTGATTGCTTTCTTATTATTTTTGGTAGCGTCATGTATGAAATATTTTAATTGAAACAAAAATTTGTGCCAGTGTAAACCAATCTTTGAGGATAGAAGCCATGTTATTGTATTTACTTTAGGTAATATTTTTATAGAAAATATATGTATGTATGGCATACATTTGTTTTTATCTTGGACCAGATGGCCCCTACACATGCGGTGCATTGTGGTGGAACTAGAGGAAAGGATAGTAGGAGAAATGATAGGAGGTAATCTTACAACACTGCTTTTTGCACGCTATTTGTTTTTATATTTTATTGTCTCTGATGTCAAGGAGACGTATTAAATTTTGAACCTTCGTTTTTAGTACCCATTTTTAGTAATTATTTTACTTAGCCGGTGCTACACAATACCGACAAAGGAGGGCGCTCTGATGTGCCTGTGGATTGGATACAGCTGAAGCCGTTCAGTGACCAGTGAATATGCCTTCCCAGGAAAAATTTTCGTTTTGTAGTCAACGTGCAGACTACTTCGACCATCGCTACCCTGGCGTGTAATCGTGTAATCAACATTTTGCGATGATTATAAATTACGAAATTTTTCCCTTTTATTTTCCTTTCATTTTACACATTCTGATTTTGATATCGGCTTTGATTTTGATCTACTTATATAATTTTCGGAGAGTAATTTTAATGCGATGGAGTAATAGGTAGATAAGGACGAACACTTGTTGTATAAGTATAAACTGTTGTTTTCAATTACATGGTTCATGGCTGCATTCTAGCACGGCTTGAAAAACACATACGAAAACAGAGGTTCTGTGTTTCTTTTTTTTCAGAGCGTATTTTGTCTTCAGTTGCCCATCGTTGTGCAAACATGAACTTGAAAGAAGAAGAAGTTGCTCGCGCCAACAAACTTTAAAACTAATAACTAATGGCTTGACCCAACAAGATCTGCTTTTCTTTCCCATCTTCTAGAAGTAATGTTACAGCTTCTAAATTACAGTCACTTGCAATTCCTCCTAAAATAATTCCCAATTCCGTATCATTTAATCCCGTCATACTTCCGCCAAATATGTTCCGAAATGTGTATAACGAAAAACAAACATCAAATGAATAAATCAAACACTGACACACAAAGGTATATATACGTATACATTTTATGCCAGATGAATTTGTCTCGTGTGTTTTGGAAAGAATAAAAATTGTGCGGCTTAAAAAGTGCGCTCAATAAAATTAAGATCTGCGCCGAAAAATCTTTAAAACCATATACATATACATATGGAAGTGTATCTTTTCAAAACCGGCGGAGTAGTAAAAGAAATTACAAAAAAAACGTGTGTGCCTATTAATATATAGAAGATATGTGCGCAGATGTATACTATAATTTAAATTAATTTTTTAAACCTTAAGGTATGTACACACGATTGTCATTTACTACAATATTGACAGAAAAATTATTACAAAATGTGCAACAATCGTGTGAACACACAATTTTTGTGTGGCAACATCGTCACAAAATGTATTGTCGGTGCATTGTATGTCAAAAATATTGTCACAATTCTGAATATCGTGAGAACACCCTTCATTTCCATTGACACAATTTAGAGTCATTTGTTATTGTCGCATATGTTTCATTTAGTGCACCGTACAATAACACCATTGGCAGATAAATATTTCTGTTGGCAACGCTGTCCATAAATATTTAGATATAATGCTAAACATCGGATCTGGTAACTTTTGCCATACAATAATCTGACAACCGTGTGAACTGTCAATTATTATTGGCAGAAAAATTTATTGTCGCAGAACTGTGTGGTTTTCTTTCAATAGTGTGAACAGACAAATTACCAGATGGTAACAATTTTTCATTCATTACAATATTGTACAATCTGACAATCGTATGAACACAGCTTTATTCTTTAACCTTATTTCTTTTAATAAATATTTTTATATTCTCTTTTAAGCTTAAAGGTTTGTTTATATTATCTCTTTATTAGATATTTCGACAACCGTCGGTTAACATCGTCAGGAAATTTTTAATATTTTATATAAAATTTTTTATTTTTATATTTAATTTAGAATTTTGCAATAGCACGCATGCATTAACTACTTTTTTTGTACATATGTATGTCTTTTTTTGATGCGTAGGGATAAATAATAAATTTATATGTAGATACTGGCAAATACGCATACAAATATACGTTTATAAATTTGGAGATAATTGTCTATTAATAGATTTATATGTTTGCAAATAATATATTTTTAAAATTGATCCCAAATTCTAATCGATCACATTTTATGGCTTTAAAGAGCGAAACGAAATAAGAATTTTAAAGTGTGTAAATATAAATTCATCGAGTTAAGTATATCACATGCCATAATATTTATCTGTGCATTCTGTATGAATATTGTAGGTGTGTTTTTTACTTTTCTGGTAAAGTTCGGTAAAAAGAGAGTAAACTATAATTTATCTCAATAAAAGACAAAAATTAACAAAAATAAGAAAACGCAAAAAACCATAAAAGTTACCACAAAATAGGTCTGCACGTTCCGCATAGCAAAAGTGCCCAATTAAATTTTATTTTAGTGATTTTAGACACTTCAAATGCATAATATTTGAAAAGCAAAACATTTGCATCGTTGGCAACGGCTGTAAAATGTGGACAAAACAAACTGAAAAAAAAGTAAAAGAAATTTTTTATTAGATGCAGTGCTAAATATGCACAAATATACATATGTACTTACAACTTCAAGTTTATTTAAAAAATCTTCTTTTTTACTTTTGTTGTTTCTTTGCAAATTTTCTGATTAATTTCTTAGTTTCATATGTAAATAAAAAACAGCCGATAATTTTATTCTACACCGAACTTACCCAAAGAAAAAATTTTACTTTCTAATTTAATCTCAAAATTGTACAAAAAATTTCGTCAAAAAAAACTACTACCACAAACCTGCAGCCAAAGGAATAAATTAAAATAGATTAACATTTTAAAATTGAGTTCTTACATTCCACCTTCTTCGGAGTCAATGATGGACAAATATCACATCAAGTAAAAATGTAAGTTTCAAACTTATCGCCGTTGACTTATATTTATGTTCAGTGATTTTAATTTACATACTATTACATGGAATTTTTCTACTGAACATAGTTATGAGTTACCAATGCATACGCATGATATTGATGACGAAACTTTTAATAATATACTCGTATTAGATTCATATCTGTATCCAATAAATGGAACTCCCAACTTATAAAAAATTCTGAATTTGATATTTGTCAATTAGCCTAATGAATGTATTGTAAACCATGCAGAGCATACTCTACCTGAGAATTCTTGCCATTACATAACTTAAATAATTTGCAATTTACTCACTGGTTCTTTAGTAAAAACTTATCCCAAAACGAAAAAGTTTTCTCTTTCATTTTCTCATTCTTTTAATACCAATTGGCTTCAAATGCTGTCAACTCCGAATGGATTGTCGCATTCAGTTGACCATTTGATCAACTCTTTTTATAAAATTATGTCTTAATATATGGAGGTATGAATCCATAAGTAATGCATCGTGTATACTAGTACCAGTTGGTTGACAATGTAATTTTAGCATTTTTGGAGCTACATTTAGCATTTGTCATTTAGCAGTTTTCACTATACTAGTTGCTTGTTAATTATAAAGCAAAGTTGCGGCGTGTCTGATGTTTTTTTGACGCATTACTTTTAAGCTAATGGAGCCATTTTATTTATTATTTTACTTCTCCGACGTTTTATTGCTCAAATACCGACGAAGGAGGGTGCTGTAGCACAGAAAACTCAGAAAAAACTTTTTTCTGATTTGACCTGCCTGGAAATCGAACCTGCGTCTATCTGGTTGCAGAGCCAACACGCTGACTACTCGCCATCAGCACCCACAACACATATTTTTGCTATTTTTGACGGTTTATGCCTAGTAAAGCATTAGAAGCCAATAGTCAAGCCATCATTAACGCCATACGGACAGATTTATTGGAAAAAGTAGTCAAAAATTGTACTGATCGAATGAACCATATAATTCCGGAAATTACATATATTTAAAAAATAATTGCCATGAAATTATCTACCAGATCATAATAGAAAAAATTTAATTCCAATAATATTTCTCTGTTGTATTACCATTTCAAGTTCTCATGCAGCTAAAAAAAACACCCTGTATAACTTACAGTAACGTCTTATTGATTTCATTATCATTGCAATCATTTCTTTTGCCAACCAACCTAATTTTATAATGAAATTCAACACGTGATATCAAAGGTGTTATTTTTTCAGCGAAAAGTGTATTTCTAGCTCAAGTATGCCTTATTCATTTGAAAAATTTGTATTTTAATGTTCCGAGAAGACTTTAGGAGACAACAATAAATTGCAAATATAAATAAATGCACTTTTCGAGAATGGAAGTCAGTATAAGCTTAATTTAATAGAAGTGAAATTATCCACACTGAATTCAGTTTGAAAAAATTGTATATAGCTTTATATATTAAATCGTAAAAGTGTTTACATTCAATAAAAACCAATAAAGCAATAATCCATTCCCACATTTGTCGCAGAATTGCCCCAATGTGCAAAAGTGATCCACATACTTACCCACCAAAAAAGACATGCATAAGAAATAGTTAATGCATGGGTTCTATTACAAATGAACTGGTTAATCTTAGGAGCAAAACGCATGATTTAAACACAGAGGTGTCATTGGCGAGCATGTGTTCACATTTAACAAAACAGCACTACTGCTTAGAACCCATGACTGTTTTATGATTTGGTTACCTTTTAAGATGTGCACCCGGAATTCATTTATGTATGTATGTTGTCTTGAATGTATTATTAATGACTTTCCTAAAATCATTTGAAAATGTAATTCAATTGTAATTAAAAATGTGTAGTTGAATGTTGTTGAATGCCTTTTGCATGAGTTCAAAAGTGAAAATCTAATACTTTTACGATATAAAGAAGTTCTTAACGAGTCATGAATATGCCAATTTAAAGTGAAGGCATTATTTTTTTTTTGTTTTTAAAAAATTTAATTGAATTGAAATGAAACTGTGTTGTACTGCTTCTTTTTCTTTATTTGTTTCATTAAATAAAAAAACCATTTCTTTTGAGTTTGTAAAAATATATTGCAAAAAAAAGAAAATGTACAACGGAAAACAGTTTAAACTTGCTTATAAGGGGTAAAAGTTCATAGAGAAACAACGATAGCGGAAATAGAGAGATTAAATACGAAAATAATAATAAGCAATGGAAAATAAATCGAGGGGATATACTCGTACATACACACCAGTAACAAATCTAATGTTGCTTACATTTCTGGAGAGTGTGAAGCGATGAAAAGATTGTTACTACATGAATTTCGCATAAAATTATAAACATTTTTGCTGTGTACGATAATTAAATTTTAGTTCCTGTATCAGTTCGATCTTGCGAGGTATCGATTGCATTGGACCATTAAACACACTTTTAAGAACACCAACGAAGTTTTCGACTAAATTGGATATCTTTTGAAGTACGACTATTAACAGATTATTTATGGAGTACTTTGAATTATGCAGAAAATTTTCATGGAAAGAAATGAAGTTGTAACTGATGCGACTTTGCTTTAATACAAATGTTTTATTATTAAGATATTTTTTAGAAACCGGTTCATTTTAATTTGAGCATAGAAAGTTAAAACGGGGTTATTGAAGAACCATACTTGTACATACTATGTATGTACATATGTAGAGCACAAAACATATACATATCATTGATAACCAATGACTAAATAATACTCAACGATAGAAGTTGCAAGGAAAATTAACGTCACAACTTCTCCGTTATTATTTACAGTAATTTTGACTCACACCATGTTTTTGTTAAGCAGCTAACTTTTACTTTTTTCATGAATATATTTCAAAATTGAGAAAAAGTTATGGGAAAAATGCAGGCAAACAAAAAGCATTTTAGAGAATAGTTTAGGAAAATAATAAAGTTTAGGCAGTTAAGTCAAAGTGCAGCTAACATTGATATTTTGTATGAAAATAATTTGATAATAAAAAAAGTAGGTATTTATCTTAAATGTGCTGGTACGGAATGAACACTTAAAAACGAGATTTGCAGTTAAGTCAAATGTATAGTTAAGAAAAATGTAGCTCCATAAATCAAAAGTGCTCTATGTATAATTAAATAAATTTTAATATATATTTGGCGACCCACAAGCACAATTGATTTGCAATACATCTGATGTCAGATTGTCACGCTCTAATAAAACACTTATACACTGTAAAAGCAGGCTGACATTTAATTATTATTTTACTTCGCCGGTGCTACACAATACGGACGAAGGAGGGAGTTCTGATGTGATTGTGGATTGCTATCAGCTGATGCCGGTATTGTTCAGTGAGCAGTGACTATGCCTTCGCCACTGAAACCTTCCGACAACAACTGACACACAAAGACACACTAATGCACATCAGAAAAATGCGAGATGTTTATTTTTATTTTAAAATTTTTAGTCTGAAACTGGGGTTGAACCCAGGTCTGTTTTTGGATTCGTAGTCATCGCCATTGCCACCCTCAATCTGGCTGAAATTTTCAACAACGTATTTTTTGGCTACAGGTAACATTTCTAGGGAGAGTTAAGGTGCACTTTTTCACTTTTAAAAATAAAATACTTAATTTAACGATACGGTTATCGTAATAAAAGTTAGTGAATCGAACTACAGAGCACCCTTCTGCGTCGCTTTATGTAGCATCATCGGCGAAGTAAAAAAGTAATAACAAAAATGACTACTAAACACGGTTTCAAAAATTGAATGCGTCTACTTGACACTAGAGACGCTGCAACACTGCTATAGAAACAAAAAAACTTGCAAAAGTCGAGTTATAAAAATAATACCTAAAGCTTGCCTCCAACTGTCATCACTTTCACACTCCCTTTCCAAGATATATTTATACAAGGTAGACTCGTCTCAATTCGCTCTAAAAAAGTTGTCTTCACTTTGTGGAAATCAGTCGGTCGTTATCAGCACGCTGAACTCGTAAAAACGCAAACGTGAACACTTGTGTTTACATTGGGTACTTTAAAACATGAAGAAAATTTAACAGTTCGAAAAATATTTGGTGTAAAAATATATCCATTGCAGGGAATTGAGTTGTATTTTTAATTTGGTTATATGTACTACATGTACTTTGTTCAATTAATGCATTTTATTTTTATTATTTTCTTTATTTATTATTACAATTCTCATTCAGTTGGTTGGAAGTACAGAATCAATATTGTTTACGTTGTTTTAGAAGAGAAAAAATTTATACATTTACTGTCTGGCCCACGATGTCACAAACAATTCTCAAGTTTTTAACATATTTTTTTGATTTATTTGGTATAAGTTAATATGTGGAAGTAAACAGTTGTGCGTTTTTGTTCTCAACTTTTTACTTTCAAAAACATGAACAAATTTGAAAATGTAAACAACCGCAATTCATATTTTACGAGTTCACTGTACTTCCAATCCACAGTAAATACTCGTATAAACAAAGTTGACAAAATAAACTACTGCAAAATAAACTACATACATACAGATAATACCTACACGACCGTACTAGACTGTCGTTGTAATATTCGAACTCATGGTAACCTAACATAAACCACAAGGGTATTTTCGTCATAATGATGTTAGTTGTAATATAAAAATACTCAAGTTAGTAATTTGGAGTGTGACTCATACATTGAATTGCACCAAATTCGAATTGACAGAGCCTACATGTTTGCAATTATATGCAGAAGACCAGATTAATTTCAGAGTTTACCCATGCCGTTCACAAAACATCGAGTTTTTTGTTCATGTAGTACTCGAATCTTCCAAGGCGGTGACTGATGATCAACGTTTGCGCAATATTTTTTCTAATCTAAAAAACCGTATAAAAATACAACCAGATATACAATGACGTCGAAATAGGATTGATTAAAATTTCCAACATTTATTAGGGAAGTAGAAACAGAGATCTGGTGGATAAACACTATAACGGGATACCTGAAGTCAATAGCCATTGATGACAACATCCGACTGCAAATGCCAAAGATATAAAGAAAAGTTTAAAAAAGCGACACATAGCTTCGGGAAGAAAAATAAATGTGCCTTTGTGGCAGTTGTTTTCGGAATGTTTCAGTGGCGAAGGCATCGTCACTGCTCACAGAACAGTAACGGCTTCAGCTGGTACTAATCAACAAGCAACATCAGAGTTCTCTCCTTCGTCGGTAGTTTGTAGCATCTTCGGCGAAGTTAAATAATTAATAAAATGGCTACTAAAACAAAGCTTCAAAATTTAATACGTCTCCTGGATATCAGAGGCTCTGAACACTGCTATAAACAAAAAAAAAAGAAACCGCAAAATCAGAGTTATAAGAAAGTGAAGCTTCACCACATGTCATCTCTATCACTAACTCTTTCCTATTGCCCGAGTATTATCAAAATCCTGATATGTTTACAAAGAGCCTGTAATGATACTTGTTTATGTAATATTGTAACTGTTGTTACACAAGCTGTCAAGTGAAATTTTTAAGCTTAAGTTTAATTTCTTTTCTCAAATTTTTATCTATTTATGTATTTATTTATTATGTATTTTTTTTATGTATGAAATTTTTCGTGTTTCATACTTATCAACTTTTGACATTAGAGAATTTTTTACACTAACAAAATACATGTCTTTTCCGAATGCTGGTAAAGTAACACTGCTTCGTTGAAATTCGCCTTAAAGTACAACGAACATTTTTTGAACACAATCTTTAATTTCAATATGCACTTTGTTTTTAATTGCTATTCACAATAATGTGAACTAATAAAATTTTTTAACTATTTACATTATATATTTGGTAGCAATTAACAGTATTTAGAAATACTGCTACCTTGTTATTTCCTTTTATTTTCGTAGTGGGCATTTCCATGGAAATAATTTTAATAATAATTGAAAATAAATAAGAATTCAGTTAAAAATCGGTCTATTTATTTTTCGTTTAAATTTAACAAAAAGTTAATTTAATTTTTAACCTTCGTCGGTCTGTGAGACCGATGAATCACTTTTGTGTTAATTTCACGAAAACATGACAACTCCGTCATTCTCTTAGTATCTTCATTATTTCTCACTATACAACGTTTAGAGTAACAAGTGCGTTTGAGTTGAAGTGTTGTACCGGTGATTGCTAATCGAGCGGTCTGTGAGACCGACTTATAGTTAAGTGTTACATTTTCGTCAGGTAAGTTGGTTTTGCTAAATTAGAAATTTTTAGATGAACATGGACAATTAACTATCAGTTTATATGATTTAATAAAAGAATTATGTTCAAAATTAATTATCGTGAGATTTTATTTAGATATGTCAGATATTGAGCGCATAAGAGCTATTCTGAATGAAATCGATTCAGATCCAGATTCTGATGCGGAAAGTGGTACTGAATACGAAGATAATATTGATGTGTATGAATCAAATACTGATACTGAACAAAAAGACTCAGAGGAAAGTGATGTTGAAGATTCACAGGACGCTGAAGCTCTAACGACTGATTTTATTTTATATTTTAAGAATTTTGAAATTAATTTTTTTAGTGTTCCTGTTTTTTCTTGAATTCATTTTATATTTTTGTTTACTTTTAAGATACATATATGTTAATAGAAAAACAACATTTTATAAATGTTGTGTTTTGTGAATGATTTTTTTTTTATTTTTTATTATGTCTAAGATCAAATATACCAAAGTATTGTGATGAAATATAAATTGATGCTGTGAGCTAAAAAACACAAAATTTTGTTTCTTTCTTACTTCAGTTATTTCAGATTAGTTTTTTAAATATGTCCACTGCACAGGTTTTGAAAATTTTAGAATAGTTTTGAGATACCGAGAAATACTTGAAATCGGTCTGCGAGACCCAGAAATGTGAATTTGTCGCACAAAAATGAAAATAGTCAGGAAGGTTAATGGAAAAAAATTAAATGACTTAAACACGTAAACACGATTGTTCTTCCGTTAACGACTTCATTATAAATTCAAGTTCTTTCATTTGTCTCTGCTATTTTTACTACCAAAAAATCAACCACAAGGTCCGTAAAATTTTTGCTTTGTTTTCCCACAGTTCAACAGTTAATATGATTTTTTTTTTCATTAATTTTGATACATATATAATGTATATAACACTCGTAGATATCCAAAAAAATTATTTCAAAAATCAAAACATTTTCACATTTTTATTAAATATTCCCATAAATTATTTGAGAATATTTATTATTTTAGCATATCAAAAGCAAATCTCAAGTTCCGTAGAATACAACTGATTAACTGATTTAAACCTTAAAAACCTTTTTTTACTGCACCAGAAACTTATAACATAAAGAAAGGACCATTTTGAAAGCAACCCATCTCCCATCAACCCAAATCTCTAATAATATGTACTTGGTTTTTTAAATAAATGTCAGAACCAGTTAAAAATAAAATTGCTTAGAATATTAAATGTTTATTCATTTAAGAATGACTGTAATAATTATGTCAGTGTACGAAATTTTCTTGTAAGAGTATTTGAGCAGGAAATTTTAAAACACATATAACAAAATTCTTCAGTTCTTCAGAAATTTTTCAATTAAATGAAACGTTTCAGTTCTATTATAATATTTCATTTTAATTTTTTCCAACAAATTTTTGAGCATAAATTAAGAAGAAAATATTTCAACATTTTTCCTTAAACACGCAAAAATCGTGTGACAATTTTAGTGCTGAATATCTTCAACATTTTCTTTTCTTTCGGCTGTCGTTCGAACACTTGACCATTTCATATCAAAACAATTTATTCTTTTTTTTTATTTTCTGCTAAGATGAAATAAATTAAAAATATTCTCAGACATTTTGTTTTTTGGCTTTGGTGTATTAAAATATTTTCAAATTTACCGCCACATGTGGTATGATGCCAAGAAAATAAGGAAAATGTTATCAAATAAAGAAAATGCTCTTTGAACAAAGTCGACATTTATTTTTTTTTATTATTTCATTTTATTTTATTACGTTCAATTCCGCAAAAATCCATAAATTTTTTGAAGATATAGAAAAAGAAAAAATAATAAATGAAAAACATTTCAAACAGCGAATAGCAAAAAAAGCTGCCGCTCATAAGAGAAAACTATATCTTTTTGTGGTTTGCATAGAGGATCATGTAGAAAATACCGACAGTAAATTAAAACTTGTAAAACTTTGATATTGAATATTTTGTTGACTATCCCTCCGATATATCGTTGAGAAAACGTATATTTAATGTCTGACGGAAATACATATGTGTGAATACACTAAGAATAAAGTCAGACAAATGCTTTATATATTGCTGAGTCAGACAACGTTGGACTATTTTGGTGGCAGTGTTTCTTGCATACATTCTAGTTTTAACTAGTTGTGTTTTCTTTTCAACCAAAACTACATTTCATTTCCTGCCGAATTTTGCCTTAAGCATTTACAACATTTGTATTTTATTATTCCGCTATAAAGTCTTTCTACACTGAAGTGTATATCACGCAATAAATAGCGTGGTTTACATTGAAAAGGTTTTATGACAACCCCGGTATATTTGTGTACTTTAAACTTTAATATTCCTTCGTAAAAATGAAAAATTTTTCACAAAAATGTCACCCTGCTGCGACCGAAATAAATTGATAAGTATTAAATAGAGCCAACCAAACTTTGCAAGCAACAGAGAGCTTTTCTATTATGCAGTCTATACCAATGCATTTACTCAGAGATTTATTTCATAATAGTTTTCCTCTCACTTTTTCCGCTGTTCTGTCTTTACGCCATTCACTGTATACAAACGCAAATAAGCAGACCTGTTTGGTACAATTAAGGTATATAATCACTTTTCGCTGATTGTGTGTCTTCCCAGCTAGTATTTGGAATATTGTTGCTTCAAAAGTCACCTTGGCGAGTCTTCTTCGAGTACTTTTCTGATTGATCACTTACAGAAGTGAAATGAAATAAGTCTGATAAATCAAGAAAATCGTCGAAATACTCTAAACTAACAAAAAAAGGAATCATGAATGAGTCATCAAGGAGAGTCGAATGTAAGGAGGTAGCATTTTCTCGCGACAAATGTATCTTTTTTTTTAAGTTAACAAATATATTTTGTGGTTTTTTAATCGCGCAGAAGACTTTAATGCGATTAGATATTTTAAAAAATGCTGGCTGGGTTATTTTCTATTGTTTTTGTTATTATTCGAATCATTTGGCTTTGACCGTTAACAAGGTTGAGAGGTGTGGCGCTGTGTGTTGCCTTAGAAATGGCGTCGTTTTTCTTTTAGCCGGTATTTAAAAAAAATTTCTTTCATTTATTGTTGCTGACTAAATGCGACAAGTTAATATGTTTAATTCATTTAAAAAAAAATATTTTTTAAACATTTGGTTTGTTGCGTTTTAAGTGTTTAAAATGATATTGCCAGGGCAACCAACGACATGAACGACTGTGACAGCAGGAAGTTAAATGTTTTGTTTTTATAAAAAAAACATTTCTTTTTACAAGATTTTATTATAGAAAAATAGTTTTCTAATCATAATTGAAGTAAGATTTTTTCGGTAATATTTTTGTAAGCTTGGGATATAAGCAAATAATAAGAATCATAAGCAGTGTTTCATGATGCACATAGTTACATAGGAAGAGCGAGTGCAAACGACTCTCTATTTTTCGAAAAAAAACGAAAAAAAAGTTTTTATTGAATTTTATTGAATTGGACGTTTTTAAATTTTATGAATTAATATTGAGAAATACGCACATATGTATTTTGTGTTTTTTTCTTCACTTTCTGCAACCAACTTCATTTGTTGACGTGCTGTCAAAATCGATTTTGCAATCGCTACGCATTGCCACCGCTTTATTATGGTTTGATTCATACCCGTGAAGATAACAAACTTATTAAACAAACTATTTTATTTACATAGAGAGAGAGAGAGAAAAAATCCTCTCTTGTGCTGAATTCAATGCAGATTTCCGGCTTTACAGACAAGTACTGCCAAATTTTTTAGTATGCAAAATGTTAATTAGTATGGCAGCACACTTATAATTTATTATATTTTTGGATTTCATCAAACTTTCTGTGGAAGGTAACAAACTTTTTGAGTCACTTGCAATTAATTTTTATATTTTAAAGAAATTATTTAATTAAGTAAGAACGTTATGATTAAAAATTAGAAAATTACGATTCGGAAAAAATTCAAAAATTATGTATAAGGAAAATAAAACACCAGTTCTTAATAAATACAATCACTCACTGTTTCAAAGCTCCTTCACTCACTACACTGTAAGGCCTATAGCTCCGAAACTAGGACTTGTGCCAAAAATCGCCCTATACCGGGTGATAGGTCTAAGTATTTACTACATTGTGCCATCATTCGTTTTCGGCCCAATGGTTGTGCCTTCGAACAAAATTTTTCAAATACTGTTTCAAGGCGATTTCGCGCACTACACTGTAAGGCCTATAGCTCCGAAACTAGGACTTGTGCCAAAAATCGCCCTATACCGGGTGATAGGTCTAAGTATTTACTACATTGTGCCATCATTCGTTTTCGGCCCAATGGTTGTGCCTTCGAACAAAATTTTTCAAATACTGTTTCAAGGCGATTTCGCGCACTACACTGTAAGGCCTATAGCTCCGAAACTAGGACTTGTGCCAAAAATCGCCCTATACCGGGTGATAGGTCTAAGTATTTACTACATTGTGCCATCATTAGTTTTTGGCCCAATGGTTGTGCCTTCGAACAAAATTTTTGAAATACTGTTTCAAGGCGATTTCGCGCACTACACTGTAAGGCCTATAGCTCCGAAACTAGGACTTGTGCCAAAAATCGCCCTATACCGGGTGATAGGTCTAAGTATTTACTACATTGTGCCATCATTCGTTTTTGGCCCAATGGTTGTGCCTTCGAACAAAAGTGTTTAGTGCTAAACAATTTGTTAACATAAGCAAAAGAAATTCCAATTGGTTTTATCATTAACAAAAGCAACAGTGTGTTTGTGTTTTATAAAATAGCAATGATTGACAAAACCAAATAGAACAAACATCATGAAACAGATTGTTAAAATTTAATTTTTAATTATTTCGTTTTCCGTTTTTATAATAAAAAATTAAAAAAATTTATTTGTTTTTATTTTCTTTTATACATATATATGTTCAACGAGTGCGTGAATATGTGGTACTTGGTTTTGGATGGGATGAGAAATGGAAACAAATGCAGACAGAAGAAATGGAAAATAATTATTATTAATTAAAAATACTTTCTGTAGTAGAATTTAGTTTTTTCTTTTTAAATAAAAACAATTAATTTACATTTAATTGTATCGGTGTAACATTTATTTATTCAGTTTCGGTTTCTATTTTTGAAATAAAAATCTATTAAGAAATAAATAAATAAATGTAATATTTCAAATGGCTCTTAGCACAAATTTAACATTATTAAACTTTTTCTTTGTCATTATTGAACTTATCAATTTTTCATATAATTTTTTTTAATTTTATTCATTCAAAAATATTCAAATTTCATTAGAATATGGTTGAGCAAAGCGAAAACTGGTAGCCTCAATGCTAGACAATTCTTCATAAGCTTTTAAGAAATCATAATGACCACAAAGCTGTATGTAAGCCAAAATTGTTGACAAAATATCGTTAAAATGTTGAAAAGCACTGTCAGTTAGGTAAATGCGCAAATTTATAAGGGCTTAAATGTAATTTGTATCGAAACCAGATTCATCTACTCCAGCTATTAGCTATAAGCCCCAGAGTCCTAAAAAGAAAACAACATTTGCAAATGTTAGCAGCCATTAGATAATCAGTAAAAACAAAATAAACTAACCTTTTCTTAAATAAGCAGACAAACTGCCTTAACCATAATAACCAATTAGATGGGAAAGTGATCAGGGTTACATTTATACAATTTTGCCATCGGTGGCAAAACCCAAGTTAATTCCAATGCACATACATTTTCTGTGGTTTTAACAAAGCGCACTTTATTGTGAAATTCCTTGTTAAAATACTGGGTTGATTATTGCTGGGTACATCCGTAAAATTTTTCATAGAACAACTTTATGTTGGGAACAAATCTAGTTTAAGGAAGCCACTCCAAATTTAAAAAAAATTATATTAGTTGATAGAAAATTAAATTCTAAGAAAAAAAAGTTTAGTACAAAAATCTTCGACAACGCATAGTTTGAGAGTTACTGACCTACAAAGTCGTGGATATATTTTGCCATTTTCATTATAAGTGTTTGATTGATTGCAACAATATGGGTATGGCTGCCTTCCTAAACATCCGTATGCAATGTCAAAACAGTGTTTAAGAAAAGCAGTTATATTTTGCCATATTTTGTATAGAGTTAATAAATTTTTTTTTTTTTAGTTTTACAAATTAAATGTAATGTTTCCTTCGGCCGGGCTTAAGTATTTTCCCCTCTATAATATAACACACCGGGTTCGCTAACTAAAGGGTTCCCGCATAGCCGGCCCTCGGCCGGGCTTAAGTATTTTCTCCTCTATAATATAACACACACCGGGTTCGCTAACTAAAGGTTTCCCGCATAAACGGCCTTCGGCCGGGCTTAAGGATTTTCTCCTCTATGATATAACACACACCGGCTTCGCTTACTAAAGGTTTCTCGCATAGCCGGCCTTCGGCCGGGCTTAAAGATTTTCTCTTCTATGGTATAACACACACCGGCTTCGCTAACTAAAGGTTTCCCACTAGCCGGCCTTCGGCCGGGCTTAAGGCTTTTCTCCTCTATGGTACAACACATACCGGCTTCGCTAACTACAGATTTTCTGCATAACCGGCCTTTGACGGCGCCTAAGAATTTTCACCGCTACACATTTTAGCATCCAAAATGTGAAATTTTACCATCATGTGATCGGCATTTTCACAAGCTCTCCAATGATACCCATATTGACCCAATAAGCTAAGAAATATTAAACACAATGACATTTCTATTGTGAAACTTCCGAGGCCCATAACTCGGAAAATATGCGTTGCCGAAGATTTTTGCACTAAACTTTTTTTTCTTAAAATTAAATTTTCTATCAGAAGACGTAACTTTTTTAAAATTCGGAGTGGCTTCCATAAACTAGATTTAAGCCTTATGTTGCTTTTAAAAGTAACGAACCAGCCAATAATATAAAATCTAAAGTATTACTTGCATTTGCACTCTTGCCGGAAATTTCAGTCAAAGTTTTAGAACTTATTACACATACTTTTTTTGTTGTGCGCATAGAATATTACACTTTCATTTGCACATTAACTTTTTATATATATATAATTTGGCAGCACTAGTCTACAAAATGTTAACATACTCTTTGCAGTCTGCATAAAAAAGAAATTTTTCTCTCTTTCTCTGTTAATTTTTTGGAAAAGTTTGTTGAAAAAGTTTGTTATCTTCTCGCGCGTGTTTGATTCATATAAATTGTACTGCCATGAGAACTTTTGGCTGTCAAACAAAGCTTGCCGTTTTTGTTTATGTTTAAAGGTCTAGTTAGTAAAAACGTATCATCCAACGTTAGACTTGTCAGTATCGTTTAACTTTAGCTGTTATTAAAAACGTAAGACTTCAAGGAATTCATGGCTCGATTATAGATAGCAACTGAACTTTAGTTGCGTTGCCAGTTGCCAAAAAGGTATAACAGATGGCCACTGGCAATTTAATCTGGCAACTCGAGTTGCTTTTTTTAAGTTATTTCGGCAACCGAGAATTTTTGGTTGCTGTAAGGTTTTTTATGCAAATTAGGCGATAAAATAAAAAAGTGAGTTAATAAATTGAGCTTTAAAATTAAAAAAAAATTATTAATTATTTTTCGCAATCAGATTTTAAAATGGTAAAAATAACAACTAAGCAACAGTTTTGCTTCCTTATTCAAGAAATGGAAGCTAACCCTCATGTTGCTCGTGGAGTTCGAGCTTTTGGAGAGTCCAAATGCACTGCAGACCAGGTTTGGACCAATCTTTCAGAAAAATTAAACAGTATCGGTACATCCGAAGAATGGCAGAGGGTATGGGTCCATTTTAAAGCAAAATTAAAAAAGAAAATGGCACAAAATAAAAAAAATTTAAGGGCGACTGGAGGAGGTCCATCTCAAGAAATAATTTTGTCAACAATGTACACAGTTATCAAAGAATATTCCATAAATTGTATTTACTGACAGTGCACACGGATTAGAGTTGTCCCTCAAACACCTTCTAATAGACACTACATTTTGCAGATTTTCTTCGTCACTTTCAAAAAATAGTTCCGTTGATGACAGCATTCTAATTCAGCGTTTTTACTTTTAAATTATTTAAATCTTTTTTTTTCGCTTTATTGTTTTCATAAATTTTTTTACTTTTGATTACCACAAAATGAGTTTTTTTTTTAAATTACGGTTGCTGATCTGTCAAAATAACATTTTTGATAACTTTTCAGCAACTGACAAAAGTTGCCATATGTAATACAAATTTTCATTTGAGTTGCTATCCATAATCGAGCCATCAGTCTTTTGTTTTATATGTAAGTACTGCCAAGTTGACATTTGTAACGTAAAAATCTATTTTCTGTAGATTTTCTAAGTGCCATTTCTACGGTACGATTTTAGTAAACAGCAACGAGCATTGCTTATGTTACAGCTTTTGCCAGTTGATCGCCGCGAACGTGTTACGTTTTACTAATTGAGGCTTAAGTATATGAAAAAGTATAAAGTTGCGGTCGATTCAGTGTTGGCCTACGCTTCAAAATAGGTAGATAAAGAGCTACTAGAATGTCACAAATTTTGTGAGGTAGTTTCTTTAAAATTTACTTTTTAAAGATGACCGTTTTAAAAAGGTAATTTTTTCAAGTACTTTTTAAAATTTACTGTTTTTAAATATAATTTTTTTAAGTTACTCCTTTAACACTTGCTTTTTTAATTTATTACTTTAATTTATTTTACCTTTTTTGATTTTTTTTTTATAATTATTTTTATTTTAACAAACACAAGCTTTCTTATGAGACTTGTCCCATTCAGTACGTCTCCGTTAAAGCAAAGTACGAAAGTTGGACAATTTTTAACTTTTAACGTTCTTTGCCAGCTACGAACAGCGTTGCCGTTGTAGGTTATTTTCAACCAAAATTGGTTAATTTTTTTAAGGTGGAGATGTGAATATTTTTTGCATTTTGCGTACTTTTTCCGGACTAACTAATACACAATACGTAAATTTTACTTGTAAAGTTTTAAAATCAGGTTTTATATTGTTATATTATATCGTTTCTGTTGTAACAAAAAATTCAAGACTGCTGCAGCAGAAACAAAAATAAATGAACCAGTATTTAAATTCAAAATAGACAGGAAATTATTTGCACGGGTTTGTTTGTCTTAAATTGAAATGGTGTATGTACATAATGTTTTTATATAATTTTTTTTTTTAAATTTGTGACTAGTATAAAAGAAACTGAAGGCTTTTTTTATAAAGTAAAACATATTCTGGTATTTTTTAGGTTTTTAACGTGGTAACGCTGTCTATGAGTTGATATCCGTCAACAAAGTACTCATTGTGCCAATCTCTTCCGTTGGTGCGTTAATGTCATTTGAAAAAGTCAAAGTATGACGGATGTGCCCCGGCCTTTACGTCTATTATTTTATTTTTTATATCAATTTATTTCAATATTTACAGAAGGTTGTATTTATTAAAATAAAATTAATTATGTATATGGAATATATTTTTGATAGGTACTTACTTCATTAAGAAGTGCTGTTCGTTTAATTTAAACTTTTTTTATAAAGTACTCTTTTACAATAAACGTTATAGAAATGATTGGCCAATAAAATTAATCTGTGAGAAAAGTTATGTTTTGGGCAAATGCCCAAATAGCAAAATTTTAATTTTGCTTTTGCACTTTTTCCATTCATTGTTTTGGATTGAAAAGTTGTTACTTGATACATGTAATTAGATTGAAGAAAAACTAAATAAGAAATAATGTTTTCTGTGAAGAGAAAGTTTGTTAACACTGTGGGTACATCATTAATTTCTAAAGAAAACCTTTATCTAACGAAACTAATTTATTTTCTAGTTTACAAATACACAACGGAAAACATGTACCTTGTTTCCATAAACTTATTTCACACGGCTCTAAACATCTATATTAATTAAAAATCATGGGAAATCTTTTCTTTTAAACACGCAAATAAGCACAGACACACACACACATCCATGTGTAATTAAAAAAAACTAAATTTATTAAAGGAAAAAAATTTTAATTCCAAAGAGAAAACAAATAGTTAGCACCAGGTTTGTACAGGGTGGCTGATGAAAGCCGATACCAGAAGAATACTTGGTAACTTCTTTCTATCTAAGTAATCTGGAGTTTTTTGTTTTCGTTTTTGTAGATTAATCCTTAGATTTAATGAAAATGAAAAGTGGGACACTGGAAAATGAATGCCACTATCACGCATTGAAGTCTGTAGTTTTGGTTCAACTAACCAACTTTCAAATGAAAAGAGATTGAAAATATTGCATGCATTACAAAAGAAGTCGTTCCAGTTTCTTAATGTAGCAAAATTCATCAGACACCCTGTATATTTCAATCAGTGAATTTCTTCCATCTTCATAATTTATTTGATAATAAATCGAAAAAAGAACTTGCGTCTTATAAATCTAAACATTCGTTTAATTTATTTTTAAATTAATTTGAATAATTAAGACAATTTGCTTTATAAATACTAAGAAAAGTAGTTAAAGTACGAAAAACCTCTCCAACGTGGGTACACATATTTTAAAACAACAGGTGAACTTTTAAAATTAATTAAATTTAAAATAAAATCAAAAACAATATCAAATAGTTTACATAATTAAAATTTTACTTTGACCTCAATTGCCACCAAAAATAATCATTTGAAAAATAATTTATTTGAACTAAAAAATTTCGATATACATACATATGTATGTATATGTAGCAAGAGCATATAAATTCTGGATGACTTCGAAGAATAGTAATACTTGTTTTAAAAGACTGAGGGTTGTGAGTTCTATTACCGCTAAAGACTTAATATTTCTGTAGCAAGTTAGTACGGTTTCGTAGTTCGTTTTGACTTTAATAAAGCCATTATGTCTTCGACGATATGATGGAGGAGAAACTGCAAAACCGACGACAGCGGGGAAATCCATTTTTATAAGTATGGTGAGGTGTGCTCTGGCGCTTATTGCAGCCACCTTAGTATTAGTATTATTTACAGGTATTCAGACCATGGGAGTGCTTTCTAGGCGGAGGTCTATGCAATAGAAATGGCCGCGGAGGAAGAAGCGAGAGTATGCGCAGGGGAAAAAATAAGATTTTATTTATTATTTTGAATTATAATTATTATTATATAAATATTAGGAACTTTACTGACAACCAAGCTGCAGTTCTGGCCTTGACTTCAAAGATACCATCTTCGAATATTGAAGGGATACGAAATGGCCGAACAGCTTGCTCGTGAGGGGACAGCTTTATCTATTCCATCCCATCCTGATGGCGAGTAGTCAGCGTGTTGGCTCTGCAACCAGAAAGACCCAGGTTCGAATCCCAGCCTGGTCAAATCAGAAGAAAGTTTTTTCTGAGTTTTCTGTGCTACAGCACTCTCAATAAAATGTCGGCGAAGTAAAATAATAAATAAAACGGCTCAATTAGCTTAAAAATAATGCGTCAAAAAAAAAACATCAGAGACACCGCAACTTTGCTTTATAATTTACACGCAACTGCAAAGTTGAGCAAGAATTAAGCTCTATCTTTCTACCACTTTCACCACCTGTCTGTTTCTTCCCTATCTTTCTCTCTAGTTCCAGTGCAATGCATTGCATATGTAGGGGATAGCCCCTGAGCACTGGTCCAAGATAAAAAAAAAAAAAAAAAAAAAAATGTGTAGAGGCACGGCTGCCTATACGTGAGATCGATTGGAGATTGTGGCTAAGGTGTTTCAGAAAAGCAAAATGCAGGAGCAGGGATTTGGGTGTCTGCTCCATCTCAAGATAGACTTGGCCGCCCTATAGCAAGCGGTGAACCGACAACCATATGAAGATGTCATGCAACAACATTTCCCGTACTGTACACTAGCCTTTGCGGAGGTATGCCGATCGCCTTGGCATGAGCGGAAATAACTGTGCTATGTTGGCATTTTTTACGTAAAAATACTTCTAGTAATTAAAAAGAACCAATCTATTGGTTTGGCTTCCATATTTTTACATAAATATTCAAAATGTTGGGCCAATGTTTACATATAATACGAAGGGTTGCGATGGCTTAAGTAGTCTGCACGTTGACTACAAAACCAAAAATGTGCTGGGTTCGATCCCAGTTTCAGACTAAATGTTAAGAACATCGCTCATTTTTCCATGTGCATTAGTATGTCTTTGTGTCAGTTGTTGTCGGAAGGTTTCAGTGGCAAAGACATAGTCACTGGTCACTGAACAGTACCGGCTTCAGCGGATAGCAATCCGCAGTCACATCAGAGCAGCCGGCTTGGTCGGTATAGCTACTAAAACGAAGATTAAAAATTCTCTTTGACATCAGAAGCGCTGCAACACTGCTATAAACAAAAAACGTGCAAAAGCAGTGTTTTAAGATAGTGAAGCCACACAACCTGTCGTCTCTATTGCTATCGCTTTCCTCCAGTTCCAGCACAATACATCGCATGTGTAGGGGTCATCCCCTGAGTGCTGGTCCAAGATGAAAAAAAAGATACGTTATAATTAACATGATATTTTTTAAAAAAGTGAATTATGCCACTTTCAAAACAAACTGCTTTTATATAGCATTTTGCTGCTTTCGATTTGCCGTTATTGCTAATCTTAAGGAAAGCCTTTCTCGTGAGCTATCGTTCATCATATTTGTTCTCCCTTCTCTTGTTCTAATCATTTTGACTAATAATCAATCACTATTTTATTTAATTAAATTTTCATTGAGTAAAAACGCAAAGAAACACGGAAATATAATTTATTTATTCTTATATTTAATTTTTAAAAGATGCTTAATGTGACTAAATACTTTGCTCCAGTATTATCAAAGCCAAAAAACTTTAAAAAATATCCAAATATATTATTTTTAAAATATTTTATTATGCAGATTCGCCCTTTTGCTTTGTCCTTTCAAGGTAAACAAAACCTCATCATTGGCCCTCATAAAATAATGTGGGTCCATTCTACACAATAGTGCCGATATGAATAGCATTTTCATGCTATGTTAATTTATTATATAAAATGAATTGTTTTGTAATATTATACATACATACATATGTACATATATGAGGAGCTGAGATGCAAAACTAGTTTGTAACAAACATTTTAAAAATCGAGATAACAATTGATTCCGACAGTTCTTTTGACATTTTGTTAGAATATATAAATATAAATATACAGCTATAAAGATACAGATAAATATACAGATTGTATCGATGAATGTCAACTTCTATGTTTTTATATCACCCAATTTACACGATGAGTTTTTCATGATTCTGTAAAAACGTATTTTTTTGTTCGTTGGCGAACAGTGTAGAGAAGAAAGCGAGGTACTTAAAAGGTCTCGTTTTCTGTTTTCGACGATGTTTTTGTATTTTTCTGTACACATATTTGTGTTCTTCATCTACTGCTTTAATTTTTTATTCTTTGAAAAAATAAAGACCTCCTGTCATAGAAAAGAAAAAGAAAATAATTCCATCTTAATTGCTGAAATTCGTACTGTGTCATTTGCCAAAATTAATTTTATAATTTACAACTTATTAAAATCGCATTTCCTATATATTATTGGAAATCTGCTCTAGCCCCTGTGGTGAAATCACCGGGTCAACTACATTTTAAGTTCAAAATCTAATGATCTTAAAAAACAGGGAATTAAATAATGACTCTGCAATGGGAAACTAATTACGGAATCTATTCTTGTAGCCATAAACCATTCTTGAAACGAGGAAGGAAAATTCATGACAGTATTCTGGAACTTCTTTCCATCAACGTGGGGACTAAAGCTGAAAAGAAAAAATATGTAAAAATCCTTTTAACCAACCACCTTGGGGAAAATTTGTACCTGGACTACCATAATATTGATCATGGCAAATAGGAAACCAATGAAGATATCGCTTTATCTGTTTCAAAATTCATATATTTTGTTTTTAATAAATTAAAATAATTTTCAATCCCATATGGTTTGTTGCAAACCTCTTATGTTTCGAAAATTCATGGCAAAACTCGTTCGTTCTTTTATTTATCCTTTTTCTATATTTCAGTTATTTTAAATCAAGAATGGCATAACATTTTAGAATTAAAAGCATTCACATAATTTGGTTCATTTAATCAGGAGCAACATGTGTTACGAATTTTCTCAAAATTCGAGTCGTGTAACGAGCGAGTTTTGCATCTCAGCTACTCATATTATAAGAACGATCAAATAACAGAACTAATATGGGTGAATTCCAACACATGAAAATACTCAAGGCGAATTTATTATCAGGTGGATGCATTCCTACAACAAGAAAAAAACAACAGGCATATTGTTTGTGTAAAAGGCAAATTCCCATATTTGGGGTATTCACAAGGTAGTCATAAAGTTGTATGTTGTAAAATAATAACACGAAAAATATGACTGTTGTGAGCGACCCATAATAACTTAATATGTTTTTTCAAAAACATAAACAGCTGCTGTTATAGATCTCTGCCACCTTATTTTGTGAACGGCGGCTAGTTACAAAAATTTCGGCGAATAATCTTATCTATAAAAATTACATGTTTGGATATATGTATGGGTGTATGTAAATTTGTGCTTGACGGCTGAACCGATTTTCTTAAAATTTTCACAGTATTTCTCTGTATATCTGGAAGGAACTTTAGGCTATATAAATTTCAAAAATTTTAACTAGACGTTGCCACGCCCATACAAAGTAAATATTTCTTTTTGTATATCTTGAGAACGGGGGAAGTGAAAGTTTCTGTATTTGGTCTGCCTAACTTAATGATCAGTACAAATCATCAGTCAGAAAGTGTGCGGAATTGGACAAGTGGCCGTGGTACCTCCCATAGAAACTAAATTTTAATTTCTGTATATCTTGAAAACTGTTACAGAAAAATCTTCTAACTTTGGTACAAATGACTTTGTAATTAAAAAAAAGTCAACAAATAAAAACTGGAAGGGATTGGGGAGTGTGCGTGGTACCTCCCATTCAAAGTAAAAAATGATTTTTGTATATCTTGAGAACGGTTAAAGCTAAAATTTCACTTTTTGGTCTGAACAACTTGATAGTAAATTTTTTTCTTTGAGCACTTTCCTTATAGCTACTACAGAGCTGAAATTCGGTATACGGGAGAGTAAATAATGGGAAAGATATGAAAACTGGCAATTTTTATCAGGGAGATAGGCTGATCCTTTTTTGCATGTGGCGCTCTCACTTCATGTACGGGTGCGCAATCTTCACATAGCCATAGAGCTGAAAGTTGGTATACGGGTAGGAAGGGAAGGTAAAACATTTTTTCACAGTCCTACCAAATCTCAGAGGATTTCTTTCTCATAAAGTATTATAAAGATCGTAAAACTTGTATTATTGTCTGTAGCCCTTAAGTTACATTCAACAAAATTTACAAGGAGAAGCAAAAATTTTGAATTTTCTGTAACTAAAGCATTTTTGAATTGCATTTGACAATATGTATGCATTCGAATATATATTTAATACTTATATAATTATAATTATAATATAATTATAATTATTATCAGCCGCTTGACTAAGGCGACTTAACATTTCGGCGCCGGTTTCTACTACTACTATTAACATATAGGTATACATATTTTAAAATTTTTTATTATTTTACGATTTTTTTGTGTGAATTGTATTGTAAAATATTACAATATTACGACTAATTACGAGACTTTGTGAATACCCCAATTGTTTTTACATTATTATACTTTCCCATTTGATTTAAGTTTTTGACATGTCGTATTACTCAGTATTACATTGTAAAAGGGCGTTAATGTGAGACAAACAAAAAGATTGTTAAAGTCAACAAATTAGTGGTGCTTCAATTTTGTAATAATAAAATTATTATCACAAACATTTTATAAATAAAATTTGTTTAATAACTGATCTCTACTATTGACGTTTCTGTTGTTAATAAATATATATTATAAAATAGTACCGTCATGGATTGGAAAGTATATTTTATTTTCAAAGTTGGTACAAAAACATAATATTTCATTTGAAAATTTTCTGTTTTTTTTTTTAATTTTCAAAACCCAAACGGTTAAAAATCATCTTTCATATGTAGACTGAAGAAATCGAAGAGAAATTCTCTTTTGACACAACATTACAAATTTTGCTAATGTGTCCTTATTTTTAAACAGACCAAACCAGTTGATGGCAAATACGAATTTTTAGTTTCACAAGAACATTATGCGTATTCTTTCTTAGTTTAATAAAAAAAGTAAATCTTAAAAAAGAAAAAATAATCTACGTATTAAATGTAATTAGTTGCAAAACCAGTAAAAGTTCTTTTGGTAACAAATTGCCATATTTTTTTACATGACGTCTAAAAGCATTAACATTATTTTTTTCCTCCATAAAAGCTGTGCTAAAAATCACTTAATATTTAAAAGAAAAATTTATTTAAGAAGAGAACTGTTATGAACTGGTTTGTGTGATATTTATTTGGTCAGTAATATACGTAAATACCGTTAGTATGCATGCACACTATCTGTGATTATGCTTATATTTAAAATATTTATAAAATTTTAAAATTATTTTTTTTTTCGAAAGTTTTATATATTATATTTAAGAATGATGACACACGCTAATTGGCATATTAAGAATACGAAGATTCATGCAAATCTTAAAATATACATATGTAATGCATACGATACGGATTCACTCGGTGTGCTATTAAGTCATATTGCAAAATGTGTTAATATTTTAAAATAGTTTAAAAAAATTCTTGTTATGCCTCAAACAAAAAAATCATAAAATAAGAAGTCATAAAATCTCTTTACATACAAATCTTAACAAAGTCGGTGAACGTTGCGGTTAATGCCGACAAGCACTAGTGGTGAAGTGGCATATCTGAATATATATATATTTGGGCTATTCACAAGGTAGTGATAAAGTAGTATGTTTTAAACTAATAACACGAAAAAATATGACTGATAAGAGCAACCCGTAATTTTTTTTTCTTGGACCGTCAGTCAAGTGAAGACCCCTAAACAAGCGCTGCATTGTGCCGGAACTAGGAAACAAGGTTTTGGAGAAAGGGTAGAGGGAGTAGTGTTTACTGATATTCGATTTGAATTTTCGCACGTCAAAAGGAAAGACAGGGAAGGCCTCTATTCCACATATCTGCTTTTCGGCCAAAAAACGATTTCTTTCTCTAATGCGTAGTGCGAGTAACTGCCAAATCGGCCACAAATGAATGCGCTCTTAATGATGATCGCGTTATGCGCGCGAATGACCGGGTTTGGGAACAAGTTCCTGATTTCATTAGAACACATTCCATTATGGTAACAAAAGATCAACGAAATGCACCTCACGTTGCGACGATGCTCAAGAGAGTCAATAGAGTTGGCTACCCTACTATCTCCAATGAGTGTCTTCACTTTTTCCTGACACGGTCGAATAACTTTAAAATAGTCTTTGAAGCATACATGAGAGTTGTATTCCATTTCGGTCGTCATAATTCAGTGTGCTATTTCAAAAAATTCATTAAACATTTAAGAAAAAATACTTATTAATGCTTGATATCACAAGGCTAAAAATAAGTGAAGAAACTAAAATAATTCTACTTTTCAATATAGTAAATAAGATCTTACATGTAAATATTGTAATAATTTAATTTTTAATTAATATTGTACTTTTGGCACACAAAATGATTGAAACAAATATAATCGAAAACAGTTGTTGCCAGTGATATGAGCTGAATAATTTTTCTGACGTCGGCTAGTGGATAAACGTTAAGTGTCTGCCTACCAGATTAGTTACACAAACAAAATTTGCTCACTAGTATATTTTGGTTTTTTCTTTATTTCTTCTTATAAAAATGAAATGTAAATGTAAAGGTATAAACATGTGAAAAATTGTTAAACAATTTTTTATTCTTATATCATTTACAATTCCGCTTGTAAATGATTATCGCCGGCTCGACTGAAGAGTTTCAGTATAAATAAATGATAAATATTTAATATTTTATGACAACAATTATATAATATAAACTTCTTTAAATTATTAAGATATTATGAAAATATGACTTAAAAAAGGCATTGTGAATCTCCTAAATTAGAGCGTTAACATTACTTTGATTAATGCAAACACTAAATAGAAATAAGAAATGGAGATACATCGCTAAATTGACCTGAAAACAACTAAATTCTCTCGAAGGCATAGTCACTGGTCATTGAACAGTAACGGCTTCAGCTGTATCCAATCCACAGGCACATCAGAACACCCTCCTTCGTCGGTATTGTGTAGCAACGACGAAGTAAAATAATTACTAAAAAAGGGTACTACAAACGAAGCTTCTAAATTTAATACGTCTCCTTGAAATCAGAGACGCTACAACACTGTTGTAAAAGCAAATAACGGGCAAAAAAGCAGTGTTGTTAGATAGTAAAGCTTCACCTCCTATCATTTCTCCTACTATCCTTTTCCTCTAGTTCCACCACAATGCACCGCATGTGTATGGGTCATCTCCTGAGTGCTAGTTCAAAATAAAAAAAAAATTTATTTTTTTTGCAGCCAACTTCACTTCTTTCAGTGTTGTCAAAATTGGATTTTGCAATTGCAAAGCATTGACGCCGCGTTATTTCGGTTGGTTTCATACATTTTGTACGAACATGAAAAATTTTGAGAGCCAGACAACGCTTTGCGTCGTAATTTAGTTTGGTATGTAAACAGTAAACCTTTTTCGTGTTTTTATTTGTTATTATTTTAAAATATGTGACTTTATGACTACCATTTGTATTCCCAAATTAGCCCGCAAATTAACAAATTGTATTAATATTGTGTTGAAGTCTGTTATGTAAAAATTGAAGAAAAACAGCTTTCGTATTCCACAACAATGAACAGGGGTCTAATCACAATATCTATCGAATCGTAATTGTTTGCTTATTGTAATAAATTTCCGAACATTCCAATGTTTAATGTAAACAAATTGTAATAAAAAAATTATATGTTAAGTTGTTTTTATTAAAATTTTAGAAAAATCTACAAATAAGTCTTTTTAAAATTTTTCTTCCAATAAAATTATAATGTAAATATGTAGTTACATCCATACATACTATATAAAATTTTAAATTACTATAAAAGTAAAAGAAGAAAAGTACTAAAACGTGAACTATTTAAATATAAATTTTATGATGAAATTATTATTTGTTAAACAATATATTGAAGTTATAAAATTACTTTAAAAAAATGTTGTGCCTAAATATGTTTAATGATATTAAAGTGTAAAAATAAATAATCCGTCAATACTACATATTTTATTTATCCTTAGCAGACTCCAAGGATGAAAGTTAAGTTATATTATTGTAGAAAACAAATTAGATAAAAAGTAAACATTTGTGATTGCCGCCAGCAGCGGAAGGCAAAATTATTGCGAAGGTTTTATGTTTCCCGCCCATTTCGGGAAAATGTTTCTGGTCAGTTGAGTACGCGCAGCCATAATTTCTTTTTGCTTTCCATTTCTTTTCCATGATCACAAATTACTATACATTTTATGAGGTATCGAATGCCAAGATACGAAACTAAGAAATTTCGATTCATTTTGTTCGATGTCGAATGCGGTCATTAGATCTGAGAGGAATTTATCATACAAAATTATCTGATTTTACGCGTAGAAAATATATCCACAAGTAAGATCAGTGCGCCCTCTTTCGTCGGTATTGTGTAGCATCATCGGCGAAGTAAAATAATTAATAAAATATCTTCTAAATACAGCTTAAAAAATTGAATGCATTTCCTTGATATCAGAGGCGCTGCAAAACTGCTATAAAACAATAAACATGCAAAGCAGTATTGTAGAAATAAAGAAGTTTTCTTCTATCTATCCTTTCATTACCTGTAATACCGATCACTATTCTATTCCTAGAGTTTGTAGTAGGCAATCATTGCCTGAGTGTTACTTCTCTCTAAAAAAAATACTTACATACATATGTACATATATAAAATACTATTGCCCAGTTTTTATAAAAACACAAATAATTTTAAACGTTTCACGATTCTTAAAACAAATAAAACATTGGTTTTAAATATGAATTTGAAAATCAGCGTTTAAGCTGCTGTTCTGGTCAGTGACCTTAATAATTTTGAAATTTATAATCATTCAAATATGTTGTATATTGGCTCTGATTAGATTGCAAGTTTTTTTCTAAAATGGTGTTTTGACATTCACTTAAATGAATAAACTTAATTTTTAGATTTCAAGTTCTAATGTTGCTCTAATTAATTAGCATAGTAAATTGGACTTTCACTCTTTTTTAGATTTAAGATTTCCACAACTATTCTAATTGTATTTATATTGACGATTTAATAATAAGTTCTCTCTTAGCTCGTATAACTTATCGTGCGTTACGTCGTTATGATCTTCATTTACGTATGTACAACGGAGAGAGAATGCTCCTTGAATGATATTGATATGGCTAATAGAGACCGTGAAGCAGACATTTTATGGATTATTTTGTTGTATCGATTTAAAACCATTTATAGGGTTATTTAAAGTCATATTTTTATGTCAAAAATTCACAACTGGTCGTACATTACAGGCCAGTAGTAATTAAATTTATAATCATTTACTTAAAATTTCGACTTTAAAGCAAATAATCCGTAAATTTAAAATCGTGCTTGCATTTCATTAAAATCTTTTTTTGCTGAAGTTATTTTGTAATTCGCATTATATTTTTTACGATTTGTTAATTAAGAACTTACCACAACAAAACGTAATGATCCCAATTCATGTGACACATCCATTCTTTTATTTTCCTTTTTTTTGCCTTGTTTTAGGTGTTATTAACACAATTTAGTTAAATAAATGCAGTTTTTATTTATTTTTATTTTATATTTCGATTTCAAATAGCCTTGTTTATAAACTTTAATGCTTATAATGATCTGCTGACATACCTCTCGTAATCAGCTTTCAACGAGCAATAAATGTTATCAATTCAATGTGAATTGTAAATGAAGTTGAACAGTTAACGGCTTTTAGTTTTAAATCTAATACAGTAACACTTTTTATAAATTTATTTAGGCAAGTATTAGTATAATATTCCTTATTTTAAGTTCGATTTTTTCCCTTTGATGTTCTAAATGAAAATGTTGTTTTCTTTTTTAATCTTTGTGGTTTTTATTAAAGAAATTGTCTTTTCTGACAACAAAAGTAAAATATTTCAGTTGGATTCATTGAAACGAATTCATTGAGAAAGATAATTTTATTCATTAATTTTCTTTTTTAAGCAAAAATTCACGTGCTGCCCTCTTTTAACACTTTAACGTTTAAAATTTTTGTGGTTTAATATGAAACAACCACTTCTTTTCCGTTTAATAGCCGGGACAAAAGTGAGCAAATCTTTGATAATATTTTTCATTTTATACAAGAAAAATAAAACAAAAATTAATGCTGAAATTTTTCCTAACCAAAAGAAATGATCTAGCAAGTTTCATTTTAGTTTATACCACAAATTCAGAGTATGTGTAGTTCACAGCAGAGATGGTTAATGGAATGCTATTGAATTCTCGAAAAAGGACAAGAATAGACAATAGACAAGACAATAATATTTAATTTTATTGCAGCCATTATTTTAGCCCAAGACTCTTAAACTTATTCTCCTATTTTTTGGGGATAACCTAATATTTTGTTGTTAAATTCTTAATTTTTTATCATATATTCTGTCCATTTTATTTTTATTAAATTTTAATTCATTGTTTAAGCTTCTATGCATATTGTCGTTTTTTGAGGTGAAGAAAAAAGTTGAGCAAAATATGACGACGTCGCGTGACCAGCTCTCACTGCAATAACACTATTATTATATATCAAATTTTTGTATAACAAACTAAACTAAACTTTTAAAAGTTTTAAATCAAAGTACATTCATATCCTGTAGACACAGCGCAAATTTATGAATTAGCCATAGGTATTCTGTTTGTGTAAAAAATGGTTCAGGTGTCAAAGCGTACGAGTATAACCATGTAACTACACATTTTTGTTTTTTATAGGAGGGGCAAAATCTTAATTATATACATAGTTAATAAAAGCCGAAAAAAAGTTTCTTCAAAACTTGCATAAAATTAACTGAATCACAAATTTATTGGAAAGTATTAAAAATTGGTAGATACACAGTATTCAATATAACATCCGATTTTCAAATTTTTGTCATTTACATGGTTTCACGTTTTTTATGATGATATGTATGTATCTATAATAATAAAAATTAATTAAGTTACATAACTATCTTTCCGTAAAAATAATGAATACAAAATTTATTGTAACTAGATTAACCCGGTGCTCTTCGCTACCAGCACACCCAATTATGTAGTTGGCCGCGCTAGGTGTTGTGTCTAAATGACAAACCAAATGGTTAGTTCCTCAACCTCTAGTAAAATTGACGCGAGTGAGCAGACATTAATAATATAATTTTTCAACCATTATCAGGATCTTTGATTTATTTTTTCATCCATTTTAATCCAAATTTCTACCAAATTTCATAAAAATATATCCAGCGGTTTAGGCGGTATAGTGGAACAAACATCCAAACATTCGTATTTATAATATTAATAGGAAATAAGATAGGATAGGATAAACTCTAGTTTTGATAATTGAAAAAAATTGTTTTGCTATTTTTTACAAAAAAGTTTTAACAATAATAAATTTAATGTAATGAAATCTCATGTACTTTGGTCGATTTTATTCAATATTTTTTAAAACAAGCCTTTTGTGTGCGAATAAAAAATAAAACAAAATGAAAGAAAACTATGACTTCTGGCCCTGTGGCGTAGCATAAAAAATAATTTGTAATCGTACCGCAGGCATTACTAAGCCCACATTATGAAGGAAAGACTAGAGAAAAAGAAGAGGAAACCAGATCCCGCCTCCAGACAAAATCACCTATCTACAGCTAACCTCTCTAAGTTTTTGGTATAATTGTCACCAGAAATTTCTTTTTTGGTCGAACTATCAGGTAAAATGGTAGGTTTATTAGGTTTGTTGTTTAAAGTTACCGCCAGGCACATCTATATTCCTTATAAAGGCATGTTTGGAATGGTCAATATTGAATTTACTATACCGATAAAAGTTGTGGAAAATGTATTATTTCTTTTTAATATCATAAACAGTCTACAGTAGATATGTATGAGTGAATGATAATTTGATGTAATTTTTGTGAAAATATCTTGAGGCTGAAGTCGATGTACTATTTGGGTACGAAATTGTTATTGTCTGATATTTTAGTTCGATAGACGAATTTACCAGGAATAGTAAGTGAAGTACCCACGAGAATTCAATTCGTAATGTAAATAAATTGATGTATTTATTTACGTGAATTAAGCACTACAGTTGACCTTCACATGAAAGGAACGGTCGTATGACATCGATGTTAAGTGAGGAAAGCGGCAGACCGATTATATAGCTCCAGATATCACTGACTTTTAGACATTTGACAGTCGGCGAAAATTTCCTGTTAAATTGTAGACTTTCTATTTCCAAAATGAAATGAAATATAATTTTGAAGATCCTATATGTTAAATATGTATAAAAAAGTACATTTTAATTAAAAGTTTATGAGCATTTATTAAATATTTGCTTTCCTGCTCTGGCTCATATCCAACAATTGTATGTAAATTTTTTTTGGCCCGTTTCTATTGCTCTCTTAGTTCCGTTAAGTTACTCGCATGCGCCTTTCTCTTTAAGTCATTTATATGTATGTATGCATACATGGATCTGTGCATCTTTCAGATACTTGTTTCGTTTTTTTATTGTAGGTTTGTAAGTATTTTTGACATGTACACTTATTTGTATGCAAGTATGTACATATGTACATACCATTGACATGAATATTCCAATTTTGACTTGTTGTTTTGCGTATCAATTGTACGAATATGCTGGTGCTCTTTGTTTTATTTCATTTTCTTATTAAGCAAAGTTATGAGGAGGAGAGGGGTTTGAATCGTCGCTTGCTACAAATATTTACATTAGAAATTTTCGTGTATCTTCTTCAATGTGCTCGTGTAACGTTAAAAATGTTTCCGTATGTTTTTGTTAATTAATTTTTTTACACCCAGCGTAAGACTAAAAAAAAAGTATGTATGTATGTATATTTAAACCAAATTTAATTTTACGATGTGAAATTTTCATTAAACTATAACCTAAGTTCAACAAACTATAGCTGAAGTCATTACAAAATTGTCGTTTATTTTTTTCGCCAGTTAGCAAGGAAATGCACTTTCAAGAATTCTTGCCCTTCTAAACCACGATAATTGATTTTCTGCTGGCTACAAAAGCCTAATTGTGATTGAAATCGTTCGTTTTCAGAACGACTGTAGTGAAATACTATATTGGGCGACAGATTGATATTTTCAAACTTAAATAAAAAACGTAATAATTGACACAAAGATTTATTAAGAGCATTGAACGATAGAATGGAAATGCGGATTTTATTTTTTAAAGAGTATGCCATCCAGATCATTTTTTAAAATTTCATGAATAATCGCTCTTGGAAATCTCAGTGAAGCTACTCTTTTTCGTATTGAAAGTCGCAAATTTTCACGTAAACTGCTTTCAACCAGTTCAATGTTTTCGGATCGACTGGGCCGTGGCCGTGGGGCATTCATAGCCGAAGCAGTTACGCGGAATCTCTGCACTCACGGACTAATTAAATTTCCAGTCGGTCCATCACTTATTCCCCGAATACCGAACTTTGAACCAAATTGTCGACGAGAAATTACGTAAGAATCATTACTCTTAAAAAATGTCTCCACAGCGAACGCGCGATGCTCACTCGACCACTGCGACATCGTGACTGACAAATCCGCACAATCGATAATTCCAACGGCGCTACCTCCCCTCCGCACCGTTTACTACTTTTTGAAATAATCGTATTTAAAATTATTAATTTCCCACCAGACAGCCTGTATATGTATAGTATTTGCTTATGCAGATACAGTTGCGGTAAAAAAATAGTAGTCAGCAGAGTTGATATCAAGAACATAAAGTTTTTGGAAGAAATTTTTACCTTGGCTGTATTTCAATATAGCCAATTCGTTAAGAAAACTAATGATATTCCAAATTAAATTATATGAAGTGGCGATGGTCAAAGTAGTCTGCACGTTGACTACAAAACGAAAAATTTTCCTGAGTTCAACCCCAATTTCAGACTAATAAAAACATCTCGCATTTTTTCTGATGTGCATTTCTGTGTCTTTGTGTCAGTTGTTTTCGGAAGGTTTCAGTGGCGAAGGCATAGTCACTGGCCACTGAACAGTGACGGCTTCAGCTGTATCCAATCCACAGGCGCATCAGAACGCCCTCCTTCGTCGGTATTGTGTAGCACCGGCGAAGTAAAATAATTACTAAAAATGGCTACTAAAACGAAACTTTAAAATTGAATACGTCTCCTTGACATCAGAGACGTTACAACACTGTTATAAAAACAAATAACGTGCAAAAAGCAGTGTTGTAAGATAGTGAAGCTTCATCCTCCTATCATTTCTCGTACTATCCCTTTCCTATAGTTCCAGCACAATGCATCGCATATGTTGGGGTCATCTCCTGAGTGCTGGTCCAAGATGAAAATAAAATATATAAAATTTAAATCTACTTATTAAGGCAGTAAAAAAAATTAGCAGCAATTTATCATCCAAATATAGACACAAGGTTTACTTCATCAAAGTATTTCTGAATTCTGAATATTTATCTTTTTATTATTTTGTTGCCTTACATAACTGTTACTTCTTTATCATTGGATTACTATTTTGCAGACTTGCATTTTAAAATTTCTTGGTCAAGAATTTCCTTTACACACCAATAGCATACAAAGAGAATCTCCTTTATGCCATTATGCTGCATTTGCCATGTTTAATAGGGTTGCTAGTGTATTTTGATATACATATATATTCCATGATTGTTGGAAGTATAACATATTGGTGAGAACCTTTAACACTATACACAACAATTTTCCGATCATATAATAAATAGAAGAAAATGTCGACCACTACTATTATATTGACTGCAACTGTATATGTAAATAATATAATGAGTTATGAAATTACAAATCCATAAAAAACAATAGGCTCCCCAGCCATATAGAAAAAAATAGCAAAAATAAAAAAGTGACATGGTCCCCATCAGTAGTAGTTCAAACTGAAACAGAAAACAGTCACAGGGTCATTATACGCTGAAAAAAACTCCGAAAAACATACATATAAATCCGTAAATGGTGGCGATGGCACGATGGATGGTAGTCTGCACGTTGACTACGAATCCAAAAACAGACCTGGGTTCAACCCCAGTTTCAGACAAAAATTTTAAAATAAAAATAAACATCTCGCATTTTTCTGATGTGAATTAGTGTGTCTTTGTGTGTCAGTTGTTGTCGGAAGGTTTCAGTGGCGAAGGCATGGTCAATGGTCACTGAACAATACTGGCTTCAGCTGATAGCAATCCACAATCGCATCAGAACGCCCTCCTTCGTCGGTATTGTTTAGCACCGGCGAAGTAAAACAATAATAAAAAATGGCTACTGAACCGAAGCTTCAGCACTGCTAAAAGTATAAACAAAGAACGTGCGAAAGCAGAGCTGCAAAAATAAGTAAGCTTCACCTCCTGTCGTTTCTCCTACTATCCCTTTCCTAAAGTTCCAGCACAATGCTTCGCATGTGTAGGAGTCATCTCCTGAGTGCTGGTCCCAGATAAAAAAAAAATACACATATAACTACAAAATACATGTACAATCATCCAAAATTTGGAGAATACATATTAGTTTAAGACGAAAAACGTTATTAGAGTGAGAAAAGACACGGAGTTCATAAGGCAAGCAATTCCACCAGCGAGCAATTCTAACCATAGAAGATCTCTCAAAGATAAATCTAGAAATCCTAAGAATAAAGATCTGTGGATTTCTAGAATAGCGTAGGAAGATAAATCTATCACACACGGATATGGAAAAGCTACTTCGTATTGTCCTATTTAAAAAATCCAGACATCAGTACTTTACAAAATTAATAAATGTACAACCCAGAAAGTTTTGAACATGGGATGATATATGATCAGAATGCTTGATTTTATACACAAATCTAGCAATCGTATTAACTATGTGTCGCAAATTGTTAAACATAAAAGCAGATACAACTTCTAGGCAATAAATGACTTACGGCATAGAAAGAGCATGACGGGGTAATCTAAGTATGGCATGACAATGCAAATACATGTTGGATGAATATATACTACGTAGCGAAAACCACACTCTACCAGATGCAACGTCAATATGATTCTTAGACTAAAATCCGACCAGCGATTCTCTGTCTCCTAGTCTATTACACATCGATTTTTATGCAAATTCTGATGTATTACGTATAAATGAATCGCAATGGAATGAAAGTGTGTTGTATTTGGTACCCATTTTTTTTCATTTGGACTTTATAGTAAAACCGCTATAAAAACATTTTACATACCTTTAAAAAAAACAACAAACACTTTGCATACATTTTGAATGTGAAAAGTGCAATGTGCATTTCAGTGACTTAAATTTTTTTTATAATATTTTAATAATTTTTAAAATTTTTTTTTATATCTCTAACCAAAAACTACGTTCGGTAGTTTAGCATGTTATTTTCATATTGTAAAGATTTCGGGCACCTAAAGTTTCATGGTGATTGAAAACAAAGTCAAAAATTCAAGAATTTGAAATTTAACTGTTTCTCAAGTGTAAAAACATTTTGAAATGAAAAAGCTCAAACTCGTGTATGTTCAAATATTTCCTGCCAAAAACAAATGTTATTTTTTTTTTTTTTTTTTTTTTTTTTTTTTTTTTTTTTTAAACAAAACAAATTTATTTATTTACATACATCTATGGATTCATGATCCTTACAAATGATATAATGATATACAGTACATAATTAAGAGTTTAAAAATACAATTAAACTAGATTTGACACTATCAACATTAAGCGAATAATCAATATGGTTATACAATTTATTAAATTGCTTACAAATTCTTAACAATGGTTCCGAATTAGCATAATTTACTCTGAAAACTTTAACTGCAAGCGGATAGTAATGACGTGTAAATCGTGAAGGAACATTAATAAAGATATTGCTAATCAAAAATTCAGAACAAACATTTCCTTTTAGCAAATTTAAAACAAAAGTAACATTAAGCATAGTCCTGCGACTCTTAAGGGTCGGCAGCTTTATCAAGGCAAGTCTGCTAGTATAAGGTGGGAGATCCAACGGATTCCAGCGAAGCCCACGTAGACCAAATAAAAGAAACTGCTTTTGAACGGATTCAATACTATTGATATGAACCATATACGTTGGATCCCAAATTATTGAGCCGTATTCAAGAACAGGTCTTACCAGAGATGTGTACAATTGCTTTGTAATGTACGGGTCGGAGAACTCCTTTGCCCATCGTTTTATAAATCCAAGAAGACCGCGTGCTTTAGCAACAGTAGAAGAGATATGTTGTATAAAATTTAACTTGGAATCAAGTAGAATGCCAAGGTCGGAAATAATATTTAAATTGTCTAGCGAGTAACCATTTAAAATATATTTTACGCTTAAGTTACGTCCACGGAAGAAGCTCATACATTTACACTTTTTATGATTTAATTCCATCAAATTACGATTACACCAAGAGCTAAATGCATCTAAGTCCTCCTGTAGGTAGTGATGATCAGCATATTTTCTATAGCTTAAGAAAATTTTGACGTCGTCAGCATACATTAAGACATGACAAAACTTCAATATTTTCGGTAGATCATTTATAAATAAAGAAAACAAGAGCGGCCCTAAATGGCTACCCTGCGGCACACTAGACAATACAGCAATCGGCTTAGAATAACAGTTTTTAAAATGAACATTTTGAGTTCTATCAGTCAAGTACGATTTTATCCACTTAAGACAGTTTAATGTAAATCCCATTGAGTCAAGCTTTTTCAAAAGTATTTCGTGATTAACCTTATCGAACGCCTTGCTAAAGTCGGTATAAATAACATCAGTTTGCTCTTGTTGTCTAAAACCACGATGAACAAGTGATGTTAACTGCATAAGATTTGTAACAGTTGAACAACCTTTACGAATTTATAAAAATAATTAATTTATAAAAATAAAAATTATTATAAAATTCGAATGCTTACAAAACTAAAATCTGCAAAATTTTTATTTAAAAAATTTTTATTTCACACTATTTATTGTCTCATTACAACACACGGGAGGCACGAGTTTTCCTATGCGAAAAGAATCATCAAAATATGTACACTCAGTAAAAAGTTCTGATTTTATTACAATTACAACTTTCACATAAACAACATTGATTCGATTTTTCGATTATACATGTCAAGTAAAGGTATATGAAATAGGTGTTTAATGAGTCATTACCGGTAACTTTTAACTAATGAACATAACTTTTTCATTTTCCTATTTCTTGCCTTGTGGTTATATAGCAAAAATAAAATTCTCTTAAACAACCATGTCTCCTGACTTCAATTTTAATAGTAAATTACGGTTTTATGATGTACATATTCACCAAGTTAACGTCATCTAGTCTTAAATTTTGCTAACACTCGTATACGACATTTCAGACTTCTCGTTACACAGCAGTATTTCTTACATTATTCTTAAATAAAATGCAAGCAATTATGACAATAGTTTGTTTTCCGTCGTATTGTAATATTTTTAAAGATATTAAACTTACATATTTGCCTTTTTTCTTGACTAAAGTAGAAGTGAAAGAAAACAAGCCTTTTATTTTCATAAAAACTATACGCGGTCTAATAGTTTTAACATAAAATGAAAAAGTGTGCGATATTTGGTCAAGTGCCAGGCAACCAACTTTCGCCAGAGGGTTGTATATTTTAGAATTAAATTAAAAATAATGACCATAGACTTTCATAGTTACAGCTGAATTTTTAAACACATTCTTATCAGTTGTTTACTACCATTTCAAGTCCAGTCGAATTATACTATGCAAATTGATTTACAAATGCCTTGTAAAATATTGTAAATAAAATGTTTGCTCTCTTGCTGATTAATTGCATTATTTTCTTGAAACAACTTGTTTAATTATTTCAACATGAGTATAATTATTTTGTTTACTCACTTTTTCGGTATACTCTTATATGGATGTCTCACTTCCCAAATAGATCAACACCATATAATTACTAGAAAAATTAAAAAATAGAATTTATTGTGTTACAAAATCTAACTAAATTATGGTATTATGTGCAGGATATTACAGTTTGGAAGAGCCTTTATCTTATTCATTGATATAAAATTTTGGTTTAATTAATATAGGTGTTGAAAAATTAACAATTGCAAAAAAATTTTCTTCTGGAGTTAATCGATTTGGCAAATTTTGCATTCATATATCAAATGAACTATTTATAGTATAAATTGGTTTATAAAAAAGAGCAAAATTTAGTTCACTGATCTGTGTAATGGCGACTAATAGTGAACAGAATACACATAAATAACATGAAATTCCACAGATTTAAAATAGAATTCTGAGAAAAATATTGAAAAGAAACAATCCCCCGTCCCGCGGAATTTTTTCTGATATCTCTCTGCTAACATCGCCTTGCTTCGGCGGTATTTGAGCACTAGAACGTCAGGAAGTAAAATACAATCGACTCTTGATAATTTGAATTTCGCGATAAATATCCATGTAATTTGGTGCTCTTGTTCACCAACGGCGCTATAATTAGAATTTCTTCTGCTCTACGGATCCATAGTTTGAATTATTTTATGCAATCATGTAATCATTTATTTAAGAGATGTCATATTGTTCGTCGATGTTCTGTTTGGCTTTTCTACACTCTATAATTTTACCTCGTAATGTAAATGGGTTTGTCTTTTAGAAAGAAAACATTTTAATCGTTCGGTTTAATTTCTATGCCTTGCTTTTGCTATTCGCCACAGTTTAGACAGTTGCTTTTAGCATAGTTTAAGTTAAAAAATAATTTTGCTTTTCCGCATTTCCGAAGGTTAAAAATCTTAAATTTTATTAAACTCTTATCAATTTGAATTTTTTCGACTTCCTTCTCGATAATTTCTCTCGATTATCTAAACTGTTCTTTTCGTCGAGTCGACTATAATTAATTAAAAATTAATGCGTTACAAAGTAACGAAACGCGGGAAATGTTTTTCTGAATTACCTGTATTTATAATTACAAAAAGAAAAACAAAATAGAAGTTCCAATGAACTGCAAAAAAACATACAAATTGTACTGCATACGAATATTATTATTTTCCATTGAAAAATATTGGAATGAAGTGGTAGGAACTTCGGAACGACCTGAACCGTGATCCATGGGGATTCGGCTATAGGATCGTGGCGGATAAATTGGCGTACAATTGAACGGCGCGCGGATCGACGAGATCGTTTGGGTTTTGTTCCCCACACACCCTCCGCTATCCCTCCGAGGTCTATGCTGATGGAGTGTCCGCGCCCTTTACCGAGGGGGAGCTGAGGGTTGCCGGCCGGAAGCTTTGTTTCCGGAATATAATACTTGCATGGCCCAAGGCATCTTCCCAAAGCGTTGGAAGATATAATGTGCTGATTGGCTGCGGTCCTGCTGATTTGTGGGGATAGACCCATAGACTTCTTGGAGCGAGAGCGGAGAGAGGCATGGAACTCGAGGAAATAGGGCGCCGGTATTGGTGCTACGGAGCTGAGACCCATAGACTGTCCAACGGCAGGACAGGTGGACGGCGAGTCTCATTCTTTGCATGGAAGTATGGATTCGGAGGAAATTTGAGGAGTTTGCTACTTCCTGACATAAGATAACTCTACTTTTTGCACGTTATTTGTTTTTATAGCAGTGTTGTAGCGTCTCTGCTGTCAAGGAGACGTATTAAATTTTTAAGCTTCGTTTTTAGTAGCTATTCTACATTATTTTACTTCGCTGGTGCTACACATTACCGACGACGGAGGGCGTTCTGATGTGAGTGTGGATTAGATACGGCTGTTCAGTGTTACTGTTCAGTGACCAGGGATTATGCGCTGTCAAGTGCACAATTTCTGACATCAAAAATACAACCTATAATGTGATTAAACCAGGTGGCATCACTACGGCAGGTGATTATTTTTTTCTCTACTTAAGTATGCAACATAAAGTGTTAAAATGTTATACAAACACATTTGTTTAACAGTTTATATAATTAACAAAAAGTGATTTGAGTAACTTTATTCCAATCGGTATTTTGTTTAAAAAATATACTATTCGAGGTCAAATATTGCGAGTGAACATTTTTTCTGACATTTTATTTCGCAAAGCACAAACACACGAACACCTGTAAAAGCTTTAATACTGACACCTTAGTAATTGCATCATGATACAACACTACAAAATATCATCAGGAGAATTGCTCTGACCTGTTTATTGGATCATGAGCAGTACTAATGAATCAATTTTTAATTTTTATAATGTTAGATAGGTCTTCTTGCATTTTCTGTGACGATATATATATTTGTGAATTTGTTATTTATTTAATAGTAAAACAAATTAAAGTAACGAAAAATAGAATTCAATTGCCTTTCGATAAAAAAGATAAAATTAAATTTTTTGTAGAATTGGATCTTCTCATAACCTGCTTCTTATTAATAGCGTTAAAGCAAAGCCATAAGAAACTTTTCATAGTTACGTAGGAGTAATAAAAAATTAGTTCAATTGATCTGATTAAAAAATTTGATTTATTTAGCATTACGAATTCAATGAATTGAATGAATAAATGTCAGATTCGCTACAAAATTTATTTGTCCATTCACTGCTCATACAATAAACAAGTATAATCATTTCCTTTTTGTTCGTTGAGGCAAAACAGTAATCACTTGAAAATGTGTAAAAAACTGGTTTTCAAATTAACATTTTTGATGGTGGATCACCTTCCACATGGTCTTACTATGAAACTCTCCACAAAATTATTTTAAAAGAAGAATTTAGTTCCATTTTTGTAAACTTGAATTTTTTTATTAAACAAATTTTCACGACCAAAATAAACACAATTTGGTTTTCCAGCTGTCAAATGCTTATAGATTTAGCTAAATTTTGTATGCGTGAACACTAAAATAATTTTGTCAATAAACTGAATATTAACTTAATAAAAAACGCATATCTGAACACCGTATTACAGACTAATAACAAAATTTAATAAACTGATTGAATAACAGAAGATTAAATATTTATTTAATATTAGAATATTATAAAGTGAGAAGAATATTACATATAAATTGAGAAGAATAATAATTTTATGCTTTATTGCAATTCCATTTAAAAAAAAGTCAACAAATTGAGACAAAAAACTAAATTGACGACATAACCTCTTAAAAGGATCAGCAACAGCATAATTACTCTACAAAATTTAACAAGAAACAGATTATAATGACAAGTATTATAACAAGAAATATTAAATTTAATAGAATTTAAAAGAAAATCACAGCAAACATGACAATAATAAGATTCAGCATAAAAGATACATTTAACATTGTACGACGACTTTTTAGAGCTGATAGTTTTTAATGACAGTTTATTAGTATAAGACGGAAGGTTTATTGAATAACTTCGCTGCAGGTCACGCAAACAAAACAGTAAGAATTGCTTTTGAACGGATTCAATTATGTATTATTATTAATGGTCTTATACTCCCTAGAGAAGTGAAAGAAACATATAGTATACTCGTATATAAATATTCGCAAATTATAGATTTCGTAATGTGGATATCAGATGATTGATCCATATTCTAATATAGGTCGAACGAGTGCCACAGAAAACGCTTTAGCCCAATGCTTTACAAAGGCGATAACACCTCTAGCTTTGTTTATAGTCAAAATAATGTGGGAAACAAAACTTAATTTAGGATCCAGCAGTACTCTAAGATCGACAATCGTATCAACCAAATCCAATTGATGACCTCCCAAAAAATAATTAACAGCAATACAGTAATTTCTGTAAAAAAGAACACATTTACATTTCTTTAGATTCAGCTCTATCATGGTATGATCACACCATAAAAAGAAGTTATTAGTGCCAGATTGGGGATAAACGTGCTCAGCAAAATGATTAAAGGAATGGAATATTGGCGAAGTTGATAAATTTGGGCAGATCGCTTCAGTTTCAGTTGGTTCTACCTTAATTTGTTCTGTAATGTTAGCAATACATCTAAAGAACTTTTACCATGTATATATATGGTCTGATAAAACAAATACACCTTTAGCACTTATAAATATAAAGCATGGTGTCAGTTTTTACAAACAATTTTTAGAAGCCAAGCCTCTCCATTCTCCTTTGCTGTTTTTATAAATATGTACATTCATGCATTGCTTTCAAAGCATTTCTATATGCAAAAAAAAATCTTATTTTGACGAACAGTGTTGCCACGAAATAATATTGGGATAGAGTCATCATGTTATGATTATCCGATTTTGCTTTATATTTATTTAAAATTTTACATTTAAAGAAAAAAACAAAAAACTGAGACAAGTTTAATTGAATTGATTGTTAAAATACATAGTAGGTAAGACTTAATTGTTCTTATAAAAAGAATCATTCGCTACACCAAAAAAAATTATAACAAATAATTGTTTTTTACAATTTCTGTTAAAAAATATTTTACAAAATTTTAAAATGCTTTCTAACTTGTACGTCTATGTGTGATTATTTTTTGTAAAGTAACACACACAAATACAAATATTGACGCGCATATTGATGCGTGTACCATCAGCTTTACGAATCTAATCTAATCTAAATCTAACAGTGAAAATGCTGAAGTGGCTACAAAGACGGGTTATGTATGCGAGTCAATGGCCTTGAAGGTGAGTTTTTATTTTAAAAATATGTTCAAAAAAATATGTGCTGTCAGAGATGCTAACTATTCAAAATAAAAAAAACGCCAACTGAGCAACCGAAAATATCTAGAAAGTGCTAAAATTTTAAATTACAAAATTTTCTGTTGCTTTATGAATTATTATTCAATTTAAATTCATAAAGTTTTTTTTTTGATGTGTACAATGTATAATAACTGATTTTTCATGGAAATTTATTTATTAATAAATGAAGAATATGAATGAATAAAATATAAATGAAATGAATACAAATATAAATAAATTTCGATGAATTCGGCAGTAAGAATTTATTGCATTAAAGAAAGCCTCACAAAATCGAAATATATTTTGCATAATTTTTAGCAGAATCAAATATGCGTCTCAAATTTGTACGCAAAAAAAAGTTACTTACGCCGTACGTTTATTGAACAATAATAGTGTCTTCTTTTCTGTAAAGCTACCAAAAACGAATATTTTGATGCATTTATGGCTTACACTATTTTGCGTGATCGGTCGGATCTTTCAAACAGAGGCTCACACCATTTTGTGCTGTAAGTATTTCATACATTTAAATGAAAAACCCAATTTTTAATTCGATTTTAGGGAAGTAAATGATTCCGCAAATAGTTTATTTTTACTAAATAAAGCAAATCCGTCTGAAGAATAAGAAAAACATTTAGTTGCCATAGAAAATACATTCATCGACATTTCGATATTTTCTTACAGACGTAGTTGTAAATAAAATATGAATATGACAAAGTCGCTCAAAAGCGCCACCGTGTATATAGTAAGCAGTGGTGCATTTGAGTTTTTTGAATCTGTCCAAATGAACAATTTAAAGAGGCCAAAATGGCCTTGATAGATCAAAAAAAAATTTGTTTTTAATATTTTGCGCGCAGTATTATTTTTTTAATATTTTTATGAAAAATTATTTCATAATCATTTCATTTGCCTGCCTATAATTTCTTAAGTGCTAAAAAAGACTTACATATTTTAATTTTGAGCTGAAAGGGCCAAAATAGATTGGAAAGTACCACCCGGCCATCAGACCTTCAAAAGTGCCACATGTTGCATCACTGATTGTAAGTGCTGTACGTAATTAGGTGCTCTTTTCGTGTTGAATCTGCAACCAGTAGGACCACGGTTGGATTCTCCGGTCAGACCCAAAAGTTTTGCGTTTGCGCTAAGAGTGCCCTCTTTCGTCAGTATTTGAGCAATAAAAAACGTTGGGGAAGTAAAATAATAAATAAAATGAGTCGCCTTTAGCTTACAAATTAATACGGTAACATAACACCAGAGATACAGAAACTTTTCCTTTACAAACTCTGAAAGCAACACGCAACTGCACAGGAGTGTTATATCCTTCTATACACTATCGCTTTCCATCTATATGCATGTATTGCATACATAAACGGACATCTCAGGAAAAAGGCGACAACTCTCAAATTCTGCTGCTTTTCATTTTCATATTTCATATTTCATTCAACATCTATAAATTTCTAAAGAAAAAATTTAGTATTAATTTAATTAATTTTTTTTTGCAATTCAATTATTCAAATATTCTGCCAGAACTAAAGACATGAATACATTCTTCTTCTCTTTAATAATAAGAACCAATTGTATTTATATTAAGATGTTATACGTGTATATTCCAATATTATACATACATATTAACATTTTCCTCTTTGCCTTTTTTGTCTTTACTTGATTAAAAATTGGCAAAATGTTTTGCTTATTCTATACAAATGAAATGAGACGCAATCATTGAAATGACGCAAATTATATACGAGGTCTGTTCAAAAGAGGAGGTGAATTTTGTTTTCTTCGATTACAATGGCGTAGTGCATCATGAGTTCTTGCCGACAGGTTGTACGGCTATTAAGAAATACTACAAGGAAGTTATTCAACGTTTGGGTGAAGCAATATGGCTCACACGATCGGAATTGTGGAAAAAAATTATGGATTCTGCATCATGATAATGCACCAGCTCACACATCAATGCTTGTTCGTAATTTTTTGGTCAAAAACAGCACCCTAATCATGCCTCAAGCATCTTATTCACCAGATTTGGCTCCCTCCGACTTCTTCCTATTCCCAAAACTGAAGTGACAAATAAAAGGAAAGCGTTTTGCCACAATACAATTGACGATATAAAGTCAAAATCGAAGAATGAGCTGATGTCCATACCGAAAAGGGCATTTCAGAAGTGCTTTGAGGATTGTGCATTATATCTGATGAGTATTACTTTGAAGGTGACAAAATGGATATTGATGAATAAATAAATTAAATAAAATTCAAATTTCAACTTTTCGTTTGATCAGATCTCGTACAAAACTAAGTGAAACTTAATGAAATACCCATATAAATATGTAAATTCGAGTGAGTAAATTTTTTTCTTGACCAAGTGGTTGTCAAAAGCGTAATCTACGATTAATTATAAGAAGGTTTGCCCCAGAAACCATGGGTATAAAATCATTTTATTAAATATGATAAAATTAAAATAAAAAAATAATAATTTTATGTCTGAATGCAAAACAAAACTTAATTTTAAAAAAATAATTTTTTAAATTGAGAAAAATAAAAAAAATTACTACACTTTTTATTTCAGAATTACTTATTTTGAAGGTCTTGTTTGCTGCCCATCTTAGCTGTTGCGTCAACCGTGACTGCCACAACGTCATCGCGATATTTTCTAATAGTTCGACATGAAACCGATACTCAGTAGATGCTTCCTTGAATGTGTGGATCCGGAATGGTGGCTCCGATAAAATGATCTAAGTTTTTATACCATGTTCACACGGACAGCAACCATGATTGAAACTACTTCGTTCCCCATACAAAATTTTGAGAGCAGAATTAGTATTATGTCTAATTTTGATAACAAATTATCGGTAGTTTATCTGAACTAATAGAAATAGAAATAAAATAAACAAAAAATAAGTATGCAAAATAAAATAAATAAAAGCATTTGCAAATATAAAAAATAATATACATATTCATATCTATAAAAAATGCTAAACAAAATGGAAATTCTAAAACGAAATGCCAACAAGAAACAGGAACAGTTCTGTGAGCACCATAATTGGCATCGTGCTTCAGAGAGCTATCTATGTGGTTCATATTGCCGTGTAAACATGGTATTAGACCGATTACTCAGAAAAAAAATAATTTAAAACATCGCGGCATCTGGGCAAATTTGGTGCGTGTAAATCACTTGGCCAAACAAAAGCCTGATATGCAGAAAAATTGATTTCGTTTGACTTGAGAATGTAACATCATTCTCAGAAGTAGAACCAATTGATATATCAGACTCCATAATTAATGCAATTACAAATATCAAATAGCAAAACTAACTTATATGTGGCTTTAAAAAGTTAGAATCGCGAAAAGAAAGTACACACAAATCGAATAAACAATCTATTGCATATGTAACAGAAGTTTGCTTTTTTATTTTGCATTTTTTAAATAGTCTTAGGTCAAAGGTCTACTTACTAGGTCTATGCAGTTCTACAACAATGAACAACACAAAAAACAACAGGCATTTTGTTTGTGTAAATTAACTTTAGGATGTCATAAAAATAGACTCCCCAAAAAGTAAACACACAAAGGCTACAATAGCAAGAAAAGTATTATATTTTATTTATGTATGTATGCCTTAATTGCTTTTGCAACCCTCTCTCAAAATAAAGAAATGAGTAAAATTGTTAATTGTGCCCTATCTCAAATTAAACAAATGAGTAAAATGTAAAGAAATTTTGACAGTCGAGTATAAAATACTTCTAAAACACATGGCGAGTTGCACAGACATAATAAATGGACCTTGCTTAGGTCACTATGTTTTTTTTTTTTTTTCAATTCATTAATTTTATTTATCAATTCTGTTGTGTACAAATTAATATTAGGATAACCTTGCGAAGCCTCTATGGCTTGTCTGCAGGTATAATTAACATAAAATGCAATACAAAAATAATAAATATAGAGTAATCATTGCGTGTCTATAAAATGTAATTTCAAAATTTTTTTCCTGGTTCTCACATTGGTACTTCTTTCGAGAACGTCATTGGGTATCGTATTAAAAATTGTAGGTAGCATGACGGGTAGGGTGCATCTACCGTATTCGTTCCGAAATTTCTGAACACGATATTTCCCCTCAACATTTCTTCTAGTTTGATGGGTATGATCTATTTTTTGCAAATACCTGCTGTCCTTGTAAAATTCTATGGCAAGTGTCGTTCGGTATATGTTTAGCACATTTAAGACATGCCTATCTTTTGCATAATTAGTTCCATCGCGTGTTGTTCTGTTTGCAATTGAGCTCTGTTGTCGAATATGATTTGGTAGACTTTGGTTTTGGTGCAAAAATGGTCTTATTAGTTTAAGAATTTTATTTTGAATTTGTGGAAGTTTGCCACAGTGTGACGACTTTCCCCACGCAGTTATGCCATGTCGAAGATGCGGTTCCACGAAAGAAAAATAAGCTTGTCTCATTACCTTATTACTTGAGCAGTAACTCAATTGGTGTACCATATATGATGCTTTTCTTAGTTTTTTACGTACTTCTCCAATATGTATATTCCATTTGAAGTTATGGTCAATATGTACACCTAAATACTTGTATGTGGATACCAGTTCGATTATATTTGTACATGAATTGGTATCGTAATCAAAGTCCATGTTATGAAGGCAATTAATGTGGTGAAATTTTATTTTTATGTCTTCGTATGTAATATGAGGTGGTTTAATGTGCATCAGCTTTGTTTTCGTCGCATTTATAACTAATCCATTGTCCTGGCACCATCTCGCAGCAGTATCGAGCTGATTTTGCATTATTCCAGCAGCATCCGGGAGATTTTTATGAGCTACCACAATTGCTGTATCGTCTGCGTATGCAAACGTTACCCATGACGTTAATATCCTTAATAGTTCATTCGTATATATTATATATAATATTGGGCCCAGCTTTGATCCCTGCGGTACACCATAGTCTACGCTTGATTCCTCACTGAGGTTTTTACATATGTTGACATAATATTTCCTATAGTTCAAGTAACTCTCAAATAGTTTATTACAGTGACCTCTTATCCCAATCCTGTCTAATGAATTCAACAGATTTTTATGTGATAATCAGGGGTGTCATGGAATCCGATATTGGTTTTGCTAATTGTCGGTTTTGAAAACCAATATTGGTTTCATTTGGTGTCACGAAACCAAGTTGGTTTTGTTAATTTTGAATGTAAATAAAACCAATATCGAAACAGCTGTTGTTTACATTTTTATTATTTTTGATTTTACTTTTTTGCAGAAAATTTACAAAATTTTATATTTTTTCATTAAAATATCTCAGTAAAAGTGTTTTTTGTGAAAATAATTTATATCAAATAACTAAAAGGTGATAAGTGATTACAAATAAAATAAAATGACATCAGCAGTTGTAGCATTTTTGTTATTGGAAGATGAACGCTCAGAAAAGGTGACGAGACGAATTCTTAGAGATTACAGCAATCCACTTGAACTGCCGGAGACATCGTAAGTACATTTTTTTTACTGTGCGCTTATATTTAAAACTGAAATATTGTTGAGCGAACTATTGGCGTACTAAAAAGTCGGTTTCGTTGCCTAATGAGTGCGCTGCATTATCGGCCAGAAAAAGTGGTGAAAATTATAAATGTCTGTTGTGCTTTGCATAATATCTGCAGAAACTACAAACTGGAACACAACGAAAATGACAACATACGTTTACCATCTAATGACATAGTGGAGAACGTTACATTGCCACCATTAACGCCACATCATAGTGAAGCTCTGCGAATCAGGGATGAAATATCCAACAGTTTGTAACAAATATAAAAAGCTTTAAATTAAAAAACATTATTTATCATAACAAAAACAAAGTTTATTAAATTCAGTCAGTATGTAAGTATATCACAAAAATTAAAAGGTACATATGTATGTATGTTTAATAAATATAAATAAAGGCACGTAAATAATGTTCTTTCATCAGGTACACTATTTCATTTAAAAATCACTTCCTAGATTTTTTTGATATTCAAACTTTTCCAATTCCAGATCCAATTGTCTCTTCTTCAATTCATTTTTTTCTTGAAAGGATTTCAAAATTGCTCTACTTACGTGTGCAAATTCCTTTTTTAAATCAGTGACAGTATTTGCAACAGATTCATTGCCTTTTTCAATTGCCCTATAAATGCGTCTTAGGCTGCTTGAGTTTTCTTTTTCAGTTTGAATTAATTCATCAAGCTTATCGTTCATTTCTTTCTTTCTTTTATCGTCTTCATCCAGAAATTTTTTTAGACGCTCGCCGGTAGTTTCAGTTTTATATCTTTTTGTACTGGTTGGTACAACGGGAGACAATGGCCGTTTTGAAGATGTAGAGGGCACTTCTTTCTCACATGCAGCATCTACATCTTCGTTGAGACCAACTGCTACGCCGCAAACACCTTCCACCAACTGCGAAATGCTACATAGCCGTACTATGGCCTCTTCTGTTGTTGTCTGGTGATGCTTTGCAAACGGTCCACCGCCAGTTGCCCTAGACTCTGTCTTATTTTGAGCAATTTTTTTTTCACCTCGCTCTTCCACTCAGTCCATTTCTATACGAATAAAAAGACATTTCATATAACAATACAATTTGTTCTGTGGAAAAAATTTTGTTTACCTTTTTCCACCCATTCACGTCAAATTGTGGTGGCCCGGCACTATTCAGTGAATCAGCCAATTCTTCCCACAGAGCATTCACTGTTGGTTTGTCGCGCTTCGTGAAGCCTTTGGCTAAATCCGGATATTTTTCCATGAATTCCATGATTATGGTATTTTGTGTACGGTTTTTATGTTTTCCCCTAGAAAATAAAAATGTCCATGCAAAAATTTTTCTTTTTATAAAGCAAATAATAAATTAATTTACTTACATTTCTAAAAAATATCCCGCTGCAAAAAAATTAAAACCAAAAAAGCGCGCAAAATTGAAAACTGACAGCTGTTAGCTGCTTGGTTTATTTCCAATAAAAAACCGATAACATTGGTTTCTGTGACACCTAAAACCAACACTAATTCTAGTTCGAACATAAAACCAATAATATTGGTTTCTATGACACCAAAGCATTTTTTCTTATCGGTTTTAAAACCAATTCTGACAAAATTGGTTTCTATGACAACCCTGAATGTGTCAAATGCTTTCGTAAAATCTATGAACAGGGTCAGACAATGATGTTGAGAGTTGACGTAATTGGCAAAGTTACCAAGAAGCTTATTGATACTCTTCCCTTTTTGGAATCCAAACTGGTTGCTGTTAATGATTTAGAATTTTTTGTGTAATGCGTCAGTCGCTTACAAATTATTTCTTCCATTACTTTCTCTATAACCGATAGTATCGCTATTGGGCGATAGTTGTTGAAGTCTGACTTTATACCACTTTTGAATATTGGCCTAACATAGGATATTTTTAAAACATCTGGTATTATTGATGTTTCCAAGATAAGATTAATAAATTTTGTAATAATTGGAGTCATTATCTGGCAGTAATTTTTCAAGTCTATGGGCCTGATTCCATCAAAACCTGGAGCTTTTTTGATGTTTAACGTGTTCAGTATATTATGTATATTATTATTCCTCGTTATATGTGCTTCGCAAGTGAAAAGAATTTAACGTCACGCTTGAATATCCACTCATAGTTTTTATGTTACAAATATGTAAATTTTTTTCCACATTCTGTTTAAAGTTTTGCGCAAATTTATCACATAATTCATTTAAATTCACGTTTTTAAAATTTTTCAATATTGTTTCATCTAAATTTTTTGATTTTATTCCGATTATTTCGTTTATAATTTGCTTATTTTTAAAGTACTGATTTTTAGTGTAGTTAATTTTTTTATTTAATGCGTTTCTGTATTTTTTATATGCACTTTCATAAAATTCATTATTTCGATTATTTCGCCATTTATTATAAAGTTTATCCCTAATTTCACAATTTTTTATTAATGATTCGGTTATCCACGGCTTAGTTATTCTATTTTTTCTTATTGGCATAGTTGTAATTGAATTATAATATATAATTGCAAATTTATCAATTATCGATTTTAAAAGGTCAGTAGGGTTTGAGATATGCATTATATCATGCCAGTTTGTTGCACAAAGTTGGCGGTTTACTTTATTATTACAGATTATTGTTTGTTGGGTATTATTAGTTTCAGATTTTTTCATTTTGCTATTTTCTGAGATGGAGAATACTAAAGAGAAATGATCAGATATTTTAGTATTGACCATGATCTAAATATATAAGGTCTGCTTGACAGTTCAAATTATTTTTACTGTGACGTCATCGTCGAGATTTGTTTTTAATATGTATGGGGTTTGTTTTTTTTTTGAAATATTTTGCAATTTTAAAGGTAAAATAAATAAAACAAATTAAATTGTTATGTTATAGTCTTTTTTAATTTTCTTTTTCCATTTTTTTCTTGTATTAATTTTTTGTTTAAATTTCTTATTCTAAAATATAAACGACTTTTAAAAAATAACGATTTTACATTTTCAGGTACATCTATGTTATCACATGTAATGTTATGGTATTTTAAATAATTATTTCGAAAACTTAAAGTATTATTATTAATTTCCTTAAATATATTTTCTAATTTTAATATGTTTCCCATAAATCCTTGGCAGGGTTTATAGAACCCTCTGTTTGAACTGCAACTGACTTATTTGGATTTTCATTTTCAATACTTTCTTCTTGTAATTTCTGCAGACTATAAATAATTGTAAATCTTATTTCATTAAAAAAAGTGGATTTTAAAAAAATTGTATTTACTTTAAATCAAATTCACCAATTGCTTCCTTTACAATTTGTTTGTTTGCTCTTTTTACGTATCGTTTCGATCTTTCGACTGGTAAAATGCTGTTTACATGGATATTTAAAGATGGGACAGCCTTCGCATCTAACAATCTTTTTCTTATTGGCGTGTTCAATAATATATCCTTTAAACGCCAATCATTATTCGTAAAATGTCTAGAACAAATTGTTCCAGATTTCCAGTTAACATTTTTTTTACCGCATGCATTGATCCACACTTTCTTTATTTCTGGATCTTTTGGAAACGTAAAATATTTTAGATTTTTATCATCCTGCTTCGAGCTTTTACAATCTTTTACCACACAGTCTTTCATTGTCCAAATAAATTTTATCACTTTCTACACAAATTGTTTATTAAAAACTCTTTTTTTTTTGCTCTAACTCAGTTCACATTTATTTTTAATTAATTGTCAATAAAATAATCCGTTAATTTTCTTAATAAATATGTAATAATAATAATTTTAATCACTAGCTTTTAAATTTCCATTTAACCACAACAAAACATTTCTCGACGATGACGTCACATTAAAAAAAAAATGGCAGCTGTAATTCAATATCGAGCAGACCTTATATATTTAGATCATGGTATTGACAATTGCAGCGTACGTATGTGAGTTTAAGTGTTTGTATCTAGCGAAGAGATGATCTATACAACTTCGTGAGCCAGTATTATCATCTTCTCTCGTACACTCTTTAATCATACATTTCATTCCATTGCTTGCTAGTGCATCCAGATAAGAGTTTGATAATGATGTGTTTTTCAATAGATCTATGTTAATATCTCCAACTACAATGAGCGTTTTTTGTTTCTTCATTGCTTGTAACATGTCATTCAACTCTTTTAAAAAATTATTTGTATTCAAAGATGGGGGTCTATATATTGCGATAATTGTAATATTCTCAGACATATCTATATTTATACTCATCGATTCAAAGGAGACTGTGTTCACACTTAAATTAGTAAAAGTTATATTACTCTTAACATATATAGCTATTCCACCTCCGCATCTATCTGGTCTATTTATGAAAATATCATCAAAACCATCTATACCATAAAAAGTGCATTCTTCATCTGTTATATTGGTTTCCACTAATACAATAATTTTTATATATTCTATTATTTTACTAATAGTTGCCATAAATGAGCTGAAATTAGTTCGCATGGAGCGAATTTATTATTTTACAATTTTCATTTTTTCTGCATTTCAAACGGGAGCTTTTTATACATCTTTTTAAATACAAACATTTTATAAACATCTACATACATAAATATTTTTAAAGATCACAATGTTGTTTAAATTTTTCGCGTACCATTTAAGGCCGTTTCAGACTATAATACAAAGCTTACGACTTTCATCAGACTTTGTGAGAGAGAAATGTGATGAGATTTCGTGCGACAGTCTAAAATCTAAAGTAATATGTATTACATTTTGCTTTTACGCTATCACACTTTAAATAAAATGTAAAGCATGAGGGTGGCGATGGCACGATGGATGGTAGTCTGCACGTTGACTACACAACTAAAAAACTGACCTGCGTTCAACCCGTTTCAGACAAAAAAATTTTTAAATAAAAGTAAACATCTTTGTGTGTGAGTTGTTGTCGGAAGGTTTCAGTGGCGAAGGCAAAGTCACTGGTCACTGAACAATACTGACAAGTACTACTTGTGTTAGAGAAACAGCAACTAATGAGAGAAATAATAACATTTGTATGTAAAATTTATATGAACTACAGGGTGCTTGGTAGCAGTTTTATATTTTCAAACTTAATTAAGAGCAGTGAAGGATAGAATGGAAATGGGGATTTTTTTTAAAGAGTATGTCATTCAGATCCTTTTTTAAAATTTCATGAATAATCAATCGCTCTTGGAAGTTCTAGTGAGGCTGCTTTTCCATATTGAAAGTCACGTAAACTGCTTTCAACCAGTTCAATGTTTTCGGGAGTCCTTGAAGATCGACTGGGCTCTGGCCGTGGGGCATTCATAGCCGAAGCAGTTACGCAGAATCTGTGCACCTACGAACGAATTACATTACACTCGGTCCCCGAATACCGAACTTTGAACCAAATTGTCGACGTTCAATTACGTAAGAATCATTACTCTTGAAAAATGTCTCCACAGCGAATGCGAGTTGCGTAATTTTATGATTGGGTTTAAAAAAAAAAAGAATTCCTTTTCTTTGGTTTTTCTTAATTTTTATTTTAACTCTTTTTTGATACCTTTTGAAAAAAAAGACACGGTGATCATTAATTATAATTTGATTTATTGTGGCCCGTTTAACGGAGGAACTAGAACTGATTTTTATTTTACATATTACTTAAAACTTAACTTAAACTCAATCATAATTGGTGCATCAGCTCAATTCTGATTGGTTGACTTTACGAAAATTTTCATAACTCAAATGCTATCATTTGCACTGTTATTACTTGAAAACATTTTCATTCTTAAAAATGTTTTTAAATCAATTTACCCTTTGAAATTGCAGAATTGCAATTTATTTGTTATTTTAAATTTTCTTAATATTTTTGTAGGAACTGAAATAAAATTGAATATCTTTTTTCCGTTGCACTAATTTTCATAAAGTCAAATTACTTTGCAACAATTTCACAATATTATTTTATTTGTTTATTGCTTCTAAGAACTTATCAAATTTATCAGGGATATATGTAACTCGCGCGATGCTTACTCGCCTACTGCGATATCGTGCATATCCGCATAATCGATAATTCAAACGGCGCCACCCTCCCTCCGCACCGTTTATTACTTTTTGAAATAATCGTATTTAAAAATATAAATTTGCCACCAGACACCCTTTATAAACTCAATTTTTTGTTTGTTTTTGTTTCTGCAAAATACTTTCAAAGCAAAGCAACGATATATTTCTTTTTGCTTTTAGTTGCATCTAATAAGAATGGAAGTGTTTTGTTTACTCCGTAGGTGTAATAAAAAATTGTTTCCATCGCTCTGATTTTAAATGATTTAAAAAAGTAGAATTATTTAGCATATCTAGCATTACTTTGGATTCAATGAATGGGCATAAAAAAATAAAAGAAATATAACTAATTCGATTTTGCACTACTTCCGGATCACAAGTTCAGATTCTTTCTGACTTCTTTGAAGCAGTTCTTTCACTGGGTATTAATATATTGTTACGGAAATACATTTATTGACGGCAATTTGTGGATCACCCTCGTATAAACGTATTTCATTAGAACCTTTTACATTTTCATTGTTTTACAACACAATAAACAAACACACAACTCACATACCAAACTTACGCAAAGCAAAATAATATACAATTACATAGACTGACAAATCCGCATTCACACTAATTCAACAAGAGTAAGATATTGTAAGTACAATATAAAAATAAATATAATTATTGCACAAATACAGATGTAAATTGCTTTAACGGATCTCTAACACGAAAGTTCTAACAGGTTCTAGTGTCAAACCTCTGTAGTATAAATAAGGCTGATTGTGAACAATCGTGATGCAGTTGTAAAAACACTATTGATGCGAACGTTTAAATTAAATACCTGAAAGTAAACTAGATTGTGAACATTATTAAATTAAAGTAGCATTATGAAGAAATTATTAAGAAAAAGGACAAATAAATAAATTATAAATTGTAGTACATAAAAGAATCCACGTTTTAAAAGGTCGACCCTGTTCTCGTGACATATCTCCACAACTGCAATAGTGCGACTTACTAAATTTTATGTGAATAGTTCTTAAAATAATCGGAAAGTTTCAACAAAACCTTGGAAGTGTAGGAGGAGGAGTACAGGTACCTCCCATACAAAATAATTTATATTTTTCCTATATCTGCAGAACTCCAAAAGTGAGGCACACTAAATTTGATATGGGCAACTCTTAAAACAAACGGAAAGTTCCAACGACATCTTGAAGGCATAGGAGGGAGAAGACGGGTACCCCAAAACAACTATTAATTAATTAATAAACAAGCACGCTCCTGCTGAATTGCCTGTTTGCATCAGTTATTTTTTAATACTTTTAGAATTAATCAAAACAAGTACTTCTCAAGTCAAAATATATGTAGTTTTATTAAAAAAAAATAACTTTTTGTTGGTAAACTCAACGTCTCACGTGTTTACGTGACGCTATTTCTAATTCATAATATCTTCTAAGGCACCCAATTAACCCCAATTAATAACTTTATGTCCACTTAAACTGAGAAAAGCAAAAAATTGTATAGTGTTGGAAGTTTGACATAGAAGGTCATTAAGAAAGATAAGAAATAGGGCAGGTGAAAGAATGAAGCCTTGTCGTACTCCTGAATGAATCTTGAACTCGTTAGATGAAATGTCTTCTATAACAACTCTTATATTGCGATCCCTGATAAAGCCCGATATAAATCGAGGGGAGATATCATCGACACCAAAAGCAATAAGTTTGGACAAAACTGCTCCATGCCACACTCTGTTAAATGCTTTGGAAATATCTAGAGCGACTACTTTAGCTCAGAAAAACTTTTCCTGATTTGACCGGGCTGGGAATCGAGCCTGGGTATTTCTGCTTGCAGAACCAACAGCCAACACGCTGACTACTTGCAATCAGCACCCCGGCTTAAAAGTAATGCGTCAAAATTATATCAGAGACGCCGCAACTTTGCTTTATAATTAACACGCAATTGCAGATTTGTGGAAGAATTAAGCTCTATCTCCTCCCACTTCCACCACCTGTCTATTCACAACACTGTCTCTCTCTATCTATCTGAGACCTGGTTCAATATAAAAGAAAATAAATAACCTGATATGATATTGCAATAACAGTAATAATGAAGTCGACACGTGATATTATATGAAATTTTACGCTTGCTGCTTTAAAAATATTTGATATTATATGAGTTGTAGACGACATGTAAAAACGACATATTCAGAATATAAATTTTTTTAACTGCAGGGTAGTTCGACTAGTGTATGTGAATGATTTATGGCACTATTATAATTCACAACTCAACTAACTGGAGTTGTCAGTGTTACAACACAACACGATGGTGGCGATGGCAGAAGTAGTCTGTACGTTAATTACAAAACCAAAAATTTTTTTGGTTCGACCCCAGTTTCAGACTAACATCATAAAAACATCTGGAAGTTTTTTTGATGCGCAAAGTGTGTCTTTGTGTCAGTTGTTGTCGGAAGGTTTCAGTTGCGAAGGCATAGTCACTGGTCACTGCACAGTACCGGCTTCAGCTGTAACCAATCCACAGGCACTTCAGAACGCCTTCCTTCGTCGGTATTGTGTAGCACCAGCGAAGTAAAATATTTACTAAAAATGGCTACTATAACAAAGCTTCAAAATACGTCTCCTTGACATCAGAGGCGCTTCTGCAAAAGCAGAGTTCTAAGATAGTAAAGCTTCAACTGTTGTCATTTCTCTATCCTTTCCTCTAGTTCCAGCACAGTGCATCGTATGTGTAAGGGTCATCTCCCGAATGCTGGTCCAAAATAAAAAAACAACAAATTTTTTGTATTGTGAATCACATCCAATTTTAGTTGTCTTCGTTAAGTTAATGTCATGTAAATCTTAATAAAAGTTAGCGTTGCCTGAACGATGATTTTATCAAATTTTTGAGAATTTTTTATTTTTGCAAATTAAGATTTTTTATTTGAAGTAAGTACAACTTTAATAACTGTTATACAAATTTTATCAATCGTCATTTCGTGAACTTTTGCAACCTAAAAGTTCAAAAGTACCACACTCCTCCTTATAATTATCCCGGACGATTCCAAATAAAGCTGCCCCAAAATAGCTCCGGAAAAATTTACTCAATGGTAAAGTAAGGAGCACTATTTTATATGGTCAGACTGAATTCCTATTGGAATTTAAATAAAAAAGCACACAATATTCAAATGTAAATAAATAAATAGCTGTAATACGGAAAATATGCACAGTCAGTTACTATTTTCGTATTAATTAATTTCATTATTTTTATATTATCTTGCACAACCACCGTTAGTGCATTTTCCCATTCAAAAACACTTTTGATTTGATGTTGATATTTTACTTTGGAAGAATAGAAAGAAAAGAAGAACCAACGGCATAAAAAATTCTTAATTAAAATTAAATAACAATATGATACATCCAACGTGAATGCTAATGCGATGGTAAAATTATTCGTGTTTGTTTTGTTCTTTGCTTCTAATGAACATGTAACATTACAATGTGATAAGAAAAATACAAATCTGAATCGGCTGCTAGTTGCCCTTACTTATATTTTTGTTTAATTTTTCCTATTGACATAATAGTATACCATCGGATGGCTTTCAATTTGTAATAATTCGCGGACTATCGTTTTTTTATATATGTATTGCTACTCCTTTTTTGCTTTAAAAATTTTTAATTAAAAAAATTGTGGTGATATTCTTCACTTTTGTGAAAGATTTAATACATATTATTTACATACGGTATTGTAGCGAATGTAACATAATTCTGGATATTGATATGTACATATATACAGTACAAAGTGTATGACAATGTATGCATTATCTTCCCGTATGTGAAGAAAATATATTTCGTTGTTCTGTTCACGTATGTACAAAAAATTGTTGGTCATCTGGAAAACCTGTTTTCTAGTCCGACTATACGCTAGATAGTAACACAGATAGTGTTTCAGTGACTCACCTTCCTCCTCGCATGCTCTGCGTGCGATATTCTCCATCTTATTATGCCGACCAGTCTTCAAAGGTATCAAAATATTATACTGGGATGAGAAAGTCAATAAGAGATATACAGGTGTGTCACAGGAAGCAAATTCGTACGAAACTGAAAACGAAAGCGTATTTGCCTTTTCCAGAAAACGTAATTTTTCGTTTTAAATTCTTTTCAAACTTAGAAGATGGAATTATTAATTTGAGAGAACTCACATAAAAGAAACGTTAAAAAAATATTTCTAATAGTCAAGAATGCTGTTGTTTCCGAAGTTTTGTTTTAAAAAATATGCAAAACCAGTTTTAATAGCGAATTTTATATATGTACTATGTAGTTCTTAAAGTTTTCAAAATCAACAAGAAAAAATGTGAAATAGAAGGATTGCAATTTTATCCTATTTTCTATCAGAACTGCAACTATTGAACCACCAAGTATTAATGTTTCGCAATCTTTAAAGTTATTTGCTTTATTATCAAAATACCCGCAATTATTTCTATATTTTTTTTTTATTGTTTACTTTTATTTATTTGCAGTCGTTCACAAAGTAGCTACTTAATAGAGATGTATTTTTTAATATTTTTACAATGTTTTAAAATTTTACGCATATATAATAACTTATGAAAGCTGAAAGGCCGGGGAACATCGAATCCGTCATCCGTCATACTTTGACTTTTTCAAATGACATTAACGTACCGACGGAAAAGATTGGCACAATGAGTACTTTGTTGGCGGATATCAACTCTTAGCCAGCGTTACCACGTTGAAAAATAAAAAAATATACCAGAATATGTTTTACTTTATAAAAAAAAGCCTTCAGTTTCTTTTACACTAGTCACAAATTAAAAAAAAAGTTATATAAAAACATTACGTACATACACCATTTCAATTTAAGACAAACAAACCCGTGCAAATAATTTCCTATCTATTTTGAATTTAAATACTGGTTCTTTTATTTTCGTTTCTGCTGCAGCAGTCTTAAATTTTTGTTACAACAGAAAAAATTTTTAATAAAACAAAAGGCTGTTAACATTGTTTCGCAATATAAAACCTGATTTTAAAACTTTACAAGTAAAATTTACGTATTGAGTATTACTTATGCTTGAAAAACTAAACAAAATGCAAAAAATATTCACAAGTAAAGCTCTGTGATATTCGTTTTTAAGTTTGATCTGTGATATTTTCTATTATTTACCATTATTATTTAAATTATACATTTAATTGTTCCTGCTGCCCAGTTTTCACACTTTATGTAATGAAATAAACAGAAAATCCTAAGTAGAAACAAAAAATTAATATTGTATACATATGCAGATGTACATGAATAATAATATGTAAGTACATACCATGTTGTTATGTGTAGCTAGAATTTACAAACAATAAAAAATTCTCCTGAAGACGTTGAAAAAAGCTGACGAATCGTTGTGAAAAAAAAAATTGAAATTAGAAATTGAAAAAACTTCAATAAACAGCCTAAATTGAGAAACAAAATTGGTCATAAAATATAATCAGAATGAAAAATTTACATTAATCAATTTGATTCAAGCACAAGGTCAGTTTTTTCTACAATATAAAAAATTATAAACAAGAAATCAAATTCAATATATCAATAAAATTTGTTTAACTTCTGCAGCGAAAAATGTTGCAATTAAAATAATTAAGATTAGAATTCCCGATTTAGTTCCACTGCTACGCTTGAAATTTTGTTTCTTTCTTACTGTTGGAGCTATTCTGCATAAGACGTATGTATAGTGTCCCAATAAGAATGCTAGGTTGAACTACTGAGTGAGCAGAATTTTGTCAAAATTCGAGATACTGGATGTTTTTAAAAGCAGAAAAATTAAAAAACAAAACATGATATGAACTAGAAGGTACCAGCACAATAACAATAGCAATGTCTTACGAAACATCGTAATGTTTCCAAGCACTATCCATCTGTTTCTTTTACATTTCAAAACAAACACTTCTATGACGAAATGTTTTATACATATATAAACAAATACTGGGGGCTAATTCTGGCAGTCATGATGGAAATTGTTTTCGATTTGAAAGAAATGCTCATAGTGCTCGTATTTCTAATTATCTCAGTCGATATTGTACGAATTGAAATATCTTTTTCTTTTACATTTAATTGAGTTTAAGGAATTGTAGACAAAAACCCCAAAACCAAAAATTGCCAAATAGCGTCTGCTTTTTCTGAAATTGTGAACACAAAACCCGAGACCAAAACCAAAAAATTGTTTACCTGTGCTCGCAAACAAGGAGAGCGGAGTTCATCTGTGTTTGGGCAATAAAACGTCTGCGAAGTAAAATAGTTAAAACAATCTTCTTTTTTGAGAAAAATTAATGTGGTAACATAATACCTGAGGCAATATACTCTTTTTAAATATGTTTGGTTACCGATAAATTCTTAAATATTATTTTTTTGACTGTAATTAATTTTTGGTAGTTTTAATGAAATTATAACTTTTTTCTTTGGTTTTTAAAAATGTATTTTTATTTTTATTTTTCACAAAACAAACATTAGTCGTTAACTTTTTTGCTTACGGCTAAAAAATCGCAAGTAGCAAGGTTGCCCGCTAGTGACTGCTGTCATTAGAAATTTCGATACATGTTGTTCGCTAACGCCTGAGAAAATCCCAAAAGTAAAAAAAAAACTCGAATGTACGAGTAGGTACAAAGCCAAAGACAAACTCCAAAAGCTATTATAGCTTGTCTGTGGAAACACCCAAGGTCTAGGCGAGAATCAAAACCGCACCTCCAGATTGATAAACTGATGCTGATGCACCAACCATCCGTTAAAACAAACTAAATGAATTTGTTGAAAATGAGAAGTATAGAAGAGCTATAAAAAATTTGTTTTTACACAAAATTCATGTATGAATGGTGCAAAGCATATTTTGCAAAGTGTCTCTTGGCATTCCTTGCGGATTGTCTTAGGTCGTGTCTGTTTCTTCTGCGCACTGCAATGATACAACGACGTCGGGAAGTTCCTTCAACAGGTAGGTGTATTAGCAATTTCTGGTGTTCGGCCTGGCTTTATTGATCGAGGAACGGCTGTAGTTTTTAGGCCGTCCTGGATCAATGTCTCTGTTAACGTCAAGTAATTTTTTTCGATTGAGATCATTATAAATGACCCTGGCATTCACGGCTGTCATCATTAGCAAACAATAAAAAGTTTTCTGCCTCCACTTATCAGATTTTCGGTCATATTCTTAAATGCCAGACATTAGATCATCCAATTCAACGCCTCCTATGTTCTCGCGATAAACCTTAATTTAGTTCGCACAATGGGAATTCAATCTTTTCGCCGAAGCCACATTTTTATACCACATTTGACGGGATTTAGGGGCATGTATTGTTTCAATGTGCTACGCCCCTTTAACTTTGTCATTGATTCATCAATACTTTGATAGACACCATCCTGTCTGCATTTCTGAAATATCTTCTTCAAACATTCTACCAAATCATCAATATAGTAAGTCTTGTGGCTTATCTGGCTGTGCAAAATACATTTTTGAAGTAACGAAAGTGAATCGATCTCGTGTGATTGCTTCTTTCACTGATTGATTTCCCCGTGATTTATGGTACGACCAACAATCTTATATGGATAAAAGTCGATTGCTGCACATTACAAATATGCATCCTACAATTGATCACCAGCATTGGTTTCAGTTATTTTTTGCGTTGTTCGCTTTCGAAAGTTTTGATACGTTCATTTCTACATTGGGCTGTGTAAGTTAAGGTAAACAATAATTAAATTATAATATTGCAACTTTTGCCAAATGAAAAATCATGAATAAGAAAATGCTGACCTAATTAATATTGTTAAAATTATTTGGAAAATGGCAATAACCGAACAAATTGCAACTTAGCGTCTTTGCAGTTAAATTTATTTGGAAAAGAATAAATTGCAATTTGATCAATTAAATTTGTAAATTATGCGATTGCAAAATTATCGGGAAATTTTTATCACGCCACATTTAGAAATAAGCTAGAATAAGTATAAATAAAACAAATTGTCAAATTAATTTTAAGTTCATTTTGAAACTTCAATAAAGTGTGTCATGCAGACCGCAGAAAAAAACAAAAATGTGTTTTTTTGTATGTGATCTGCTCTTTTGCAGTTAAGAGGATTAAAAATATTTTTTTTAGGTACAAAGTATTCGTCAGTATTACTCCAAATAAAATTGGTATCGAATGTGGCAGGTTGAGAAACGAAACCAATGCCAACAGCCTTATTACAGATTAGGACTTCATCAGCAGCCTCAATCACTTCATTTACTATGTCGTCTGTTATATCTTCCACATCACTAGAGCTAGACACACCGTTTGGCAAATATTTTTCAGAGCTTCCTCGCTAATATATCTCAGGGATCAATTTCTAAGAAAAAAAACTTATTCGTTTCCGAAATGTGGCATTACTGTACTTATTGCTTATCGGACTGTTGGTACAAATATGTACCACCATACCGGGCGAATGGTACGTACATACAGTATGTAAAAAAAATGTTTTCAAAACAAAAATTTTTTAAAAATTTAAATTTAAATAAATATTTACAACAACAATATCATTATATTTGTGATTTTTTTTTTTTCGACAAGCAGGCGTCGAAACTTTGACAAATTTATGAACATATTACAACAACAACGCTACAAAATAATTTTGCGTACTTTAAACAGTGTAAAAAAATGTTTTCAAAAATGCAAAGACAAGAAAGAACCGTTCGTTTTTGCATATGTATTGCGTATAATAGTTTTATACGGACGCTAAGAGTAGCAGTTGTCTTTTATTCATTAAATTAAGCTCATAGAATAAACAAATGATTACCCAACAAAGACATTACCCAACTGGTGTATTTTAATTACTATAAAGGAAAATCTCACAGAGAAATTGCTAAAATGTTCTCTCTTAACCTAAGGACGATATATAATGTTATTACCCGTGCTGAAAAAGAAGAAAGACTGGAACCAAAAGAAACACCAGGCAGACCAAAAAAAGTAACTCGGCGAATTGAAAAGAAAATTTTGAAAATGATTGATGAGAATCCACTAGAGGAATTGCACTTAACATCAGTAATGAATGTGGAGTAAGATCCCTCTCAGACTGTTAGAAATGTGCTACAAAACCATAAATACTTTTCAATAGTTGCGAGGAAAAAACCTTTGCTATCCGCGGTAAACATTGAAAAAAGGTATACGTTTGCCATTGAACACATTTCTTTTCCTCCGGAGCACTGGGATGATGCTATTTTTTGTGACGAAACAAAAAACGATGCTTTACTACCATGATGGACCTCAAAAAGTTTGGCGAAAACCCCTGACGGCTTTAAAAAATAAAAATATAAACCCACTGTAAAGTTCGGTAAACTATTCGTTATGATGTGGGGTTGTATTTCGAGCAAGGGTGATGGCGAAATAAGAATATTAGAAGATATAATGACCAAGGAAGTCTATCTAAACATTTTAAAAAAGGAATTGAGTGCAAGTGGTCGGAAATTCGGTTTTGTTGACCCAGAAAAGCTCAAGTATAAATTTTAGCAGGATAATGACCCGAAGCATAAGGCATATATTTGTAGATCCTGGTTGTTATATAATTATACAAAAGTGATCGATAGCTCAGCACAAAGCCCAGACTTAAACCCTATAGAAAATTCATGGGTCCACCCAAAGAAAAAAGTCGGAAAAAGGGCACCGAAAAACAAATAACATTTATTAAAGAAGAGTGGGGAAAAATACCTGAAAATTATGATATACCACAGCTTATCCATTCTATGTCTAGACGCTTAGAAGTTGTAATTAAAACTAAAGGAGGGCACACCAAGTATTAGCACCCTCAAATCTTTTTTTTTTACCATTTAGAATAAATTTAATTAAATTTAACACAATTTTGAAAACATTTATTTTACAGCGTAGAAACTGGAAGTATTTTTTAAGTTACGATTATTATTTTGTTATTTAAATTAATTTTGTTTTTTTTTGTGCAAAGTGTTTATAAACATCTTCAATTGAATACATGAAGAAACAAATTTAATAAAAGTTATATAATTTACTTGCAAATAAGAGTTTCTCTTAAACTTTTTAATTTTTCTAAGTTTTGAAACGATTTTTTTTACAAACTGTATATGTACCATAGTGTAATATAACCATAAAACACATATAGTTTTTATAAATACTTACATGCTGCAGTTATAAATAGTTGTAAAAACTTACATTCTACTTTATTTTGAATATTTTTGGAACTTTCACGGTCAATTTCACACTAAAACTTTACAAAAACTAATTACGCACTTCACTTTAGCCTCGTTGTTACTCATATAAAATGACACAGCAAACATAAAAAACAAAATAAACGAAAGGGATTTTTTAGAAACAATTCAGCAAAGTCTGGAGATAATGTGGTATGATTCACAACCAAGTATCATTTAATTTAAAAGTTTTTTTTTTTTTTTTTTTTATCTTGGAACAGTGCTCAGGGGCTATCCCCTACATATGCAATGCATTGCACTGGAACTAGAGAGAAGGATAGGGAAGAAACAGACAGGTGGTGAAAGTGGTAGAAAGATAGAGCTTAATTCTTGCTCAACTTTGCAGTTGCGTGTAAATTATAAAGCAAAGTTGCGGTGTCTCTGATGTTTTTTTTTGACGCATTATTTTTAAGCTAATTGAGCCATTTTATTTATTATTTTACTTCGCCGACGTTTTATTTCTCAAATACCGACGAAGGAGAGTGCTGTAGCACAGAAAACTCAGAAAAAACTTTTTTCTGATTTGACCCGGCTGGGATTCGAACCTGGGTCTTTCTGGTTGCAGAGCCAACACGCTGACTACTTGCCATCAGCACCCCCATTTATAGACGTTTAAACATTAAGCGATACACATATGTACATATGTACCAGCCGGGTTGAAAGGGTTAATTAAACTTCCGCAGAGAGTAAATAATCGTGTTATCAGTTAAGGTTTGTGGATCAGTAAGTTGACATCGTTGAAGTACATACATATGTATTTACATATGTACATATCGTTGTAAGTATCTTGCAATTTCTAGGGGTTAATTAATGAAATTGTGAAAATACAGAACATAGAACATACATAAAATTGTAAATTTAATTTTAAATAGTTTGATAGCCGTATGAGGGATTGCATGTGTACTATTTTATATTTGATATCGTTTATTTCGTTCACTACCACATAAGTATATACATCTTAACAGTATAAGTATGTACATCTTAACGAGTCTTTCTGAGAAGAATTAGCTGCAAACAAATAAGTTAATAACTAAAAAAAATTATTTTATTTCATTTATTACAAAGCTCTTAATTTATATATGTATATACAGGGTGGCACAAAAGCAGCTATGTATATGGTTTGAATTCTTTATAACTTTTTTCATTATTATTTTTTCTTTGTTTTTTTTCAGCATTTTGTGAAGAAGACTTGGGGAATTAATTATGAAACACTCGAAATGAAATCATCGTTATTACACCCGAAATTTTGCGAAAAGTTATGAAAAATATGCTAAAAAGAGCACGTATATATGTGCGAAGCAGAAAACTAATAAATTTAACACCACAAACAGAAAAATATTGTGCAGTGAAAACTAATACAGTCAACACCACAAAAATAAATCATCAAAAATTCGGAGTAAAAAACAACAATCATTTGGCGAGAGAAGAATGGTCCAAGAACAGGCTCAAGTACCCCAGCTAAACTTGCAAGAGGAACTGGCTAGGAGAGAATATCAGCTAAAACAAATCAGAGCAGCAAATTTAGAACTATAACAAAATCTTGGAAGAGACAACAATTCAATACAGAATATAACAAAAACAACCAACTACTTACCAACGCTCACAGGAACAGGAGAAGTAACTCTAAATAGCTTTTTTTTGAAGTACAGAGTACCTGCTGTCGACAATAGAAAATTAAACACTACAAAACGAAGCCGTAAAAATGATATTCTATAGGACAATCCAAGGACAAGCGAAAGACGTAGTAATTAATTTACCTACACCAGACAACTGGCAGCTCATAAAGGAGACCCTGAAATTAAGGTACAGGCCCAGCATCGAGCCGCAGCAGATTTATAAGATTATTGCCAATCTTAAGATTAACACGGTAAGTGAGTTATTAGTAGAGGTACAAAATATAAAATATAAAGCAGATAAATTAAGTATGTATTATAGAGGTGACCATTGTATAGACCTTTCAAATACGATTTATTGGTTAACACAATTAGGGGGATAACGCATTGGATAAGATTTACGAGAAGAGGGATAAAGTGACATTTTGAGAATCCTGACCACGAGGAGATTCGAGGATAGTTGTATTAGACCAGAATATACAAGAACCAAATGGATTAATAAAATGCAGGATACAGATCGGAAATATAATAACCAAAATCGGAATAACTAACAACATACCAATAATAATAACTTTAATGGACATTATTATCAGGGACAGAACAAGTTCAGAACTAACCCACAGAATCACCAGGAACGAAGCAATACTAATAATAATAACTCAGGAAGATATAGAATTCAATACAATAGGTATAATAACTCAGGACATTGGTGTTCAAGATTAACGTCAGCACCTGCCCATGAGGCCTTATCTGACGGTGGTCTTAACACCGAGTAAATTTTTGAAACGATTCACTAGCGCCCCCAGAGCACTGATAAGCAAATGAGCCCGTAGGCCACCTACTTCCAGAGTTGGGTAGCAAATCATGTATAGTTATCCCTGAATTCTATAATGCACCTTGTTGAGGTGTTCGAGCGGTCTAAACTCTTGTCACATCAGAATGTTTTTATGTCAAGACCCATTTCACAGTAATACTGTTGGTTCGAAACACATTCTGGCGACTACTGTTGAATGGCAACAGCACCTAGTAGAGTAAAAGTCATATCATTAATATGTGTGTTACGACTTACACATATTTCCGATTAGACCAAAAACTCCACTCCCTGCGTAAATTTAGGTTACAACCACAGCCACTACGAGTCCTTACCCAATACCAGCACACACTATCCAACTTTCGGGGTAGACACGAAGTACTCACAAGGAATACATCAGTCTTTAAACCCGTACTTATCGTTGGGAGTGTGGGGCTAAGCTGGTCCCGTAGTGCTAGATTCGAATCTAACTGGTATTAAGGGAGGAACAAGGTAATGCTGCACCTTGAGCTGGGTACCGCGGGGTCGCTCAGACACCCGTAGGTTCCGAAATTCAAGATTCCAGAACCCCCCTGCGGGGAATAACTCAGAACAGTTCCAAAGGTTCGCACAGGTAGGAAACTCTAGTCCAAATTTCGGCCAGAATCAGTGGAATCAATCTAGGCAGAGCCATAACGGGCCGATGGAAATTGATAATATAGAAATAAATTATGTATAACGCAAGGAAAAACTCCCAACAGATCGCCCAGTTAGGACACCCTAGCCAAAATCTCAGCCAAAGTAGTTTGAGTCAACCTAGGCAAAACTAAAGCGAAACAAAGGAATTAGTGACAAATCAAAGTTTAGTGTCGGAACATGTTGAACAGAATTGTTGCCACTGTAATATAAGCCATCATGGAAAACTCATAGTAAACAAGACATTTTTTTTCAAAAACCGCCTCTGAAGTTTTACCCATTATAGGTATAAGAATTAACGGAAAGAAATATAACGCACTAATAGACACAGGAGCGAATCTAAGTGTAATTGATAGTAATATAAAGGACTTTAGAAGAATTTTATTGAAACAACCAATTGAATTTAGCACGATAACAATAAAAGATGTAATTAGGTTTGAAGTAATAACAGATGCTCCTGAGGAATTTAATTTACCAGGAAATGCAAGAATTAGGTGGCAGATGACGGAATTAAAGGGAAGAAAATATAACTTTATAATAGGGATCGATTTGCTAAATTGTTGTAATACTATGATAAATCTAATAAATGGAAACATATCATTTCACCATAGGATAACGGAATTTATATTTAATCCATATAACAATCTTCAAATTTGTACATTAGAGAGTAATGAATTTGAGTGGGACAGAATTCAATTGAACCACTTAAATGAAGAAGAATGTAGAGAAGTCAGGAATATTTTAAAAAGATTTAAAAAAGTATTTTTTCGAGAAGGAGATAAGTTAACAAGCACCATGAATATACAACATGAAATCAGAACGATAACAAATGAACAAATAAATTCTAGATTATATAGGTACCCTCCTCAACACGAGATCGAGGTACGACAACAAATAGCAGAAATGGAGCAACAGGAGATAATTAGGAAAAGTAGCTCAAGGTGTCCTAGCCCATTAATAGTAGTACCCAAGAAAATAGATAACTCCGCACAACAAAAATACAGACTGGTGGTCGATTATAGGAAATTGAATGAGATGATGATCGACGATAATTTTCCTTTACCGAATATTGACTCGATATTGGACAAATTAGGGAGATGACAATACTTCACGACGGTAGAGCTGGCTAGGGGATATTGCCGGATACTGGTAAAGGAACAGGACAGAGAAAAAACCGCCTTTGTAACACCACACGGACTGTATGAGTTCATTAGAATGCCGTTTAGCTTAAAGAACGCACCAGCTACTTTCCAACGACTAATGAACGAAACTTTGAGGGAATTTATTAATAAGACTTGTGTAGTATACTTGGACGATATACTAATATTCAGTACTTCCCTCAGGAGACATGTAAAGGCGATAACCGAGATTTTTAAAGTACTAGAGCAGACAAACTTGAAAATACAAATTGACAAATGCAACTTTATGAAAAAAGAGACCGAATTTCTGGGACAATACTGTCCAAAGAAGGACTTAAATCAACTTTTAGAAATTCCTTAAACGGAAAAACAAATTAAAAGTTTCTTAGGGTTAACCGGCTACTATCGAAAGTTTGTCAACGACTACGCTAGGGTAGCACAGCCAATAACAAAATACTTTAAAAAAGGGATAAAGATAAATACGAAAGATCCAACATATATAGAGGCATTCGAAAAATTAAAAACATTAATTAGTTCCCATCCCATCCTAAGATATCCAAATTTCGAGAAAACATTTACACTCACTACAGATGCGTCAAATTACGCAATCCTCTCACAGGAAGGACATCCGATATGTTTTATATCCAGGACATTGAACAATCATGAACGAAACTATTCCACTACGGATAGGGAATTTTTAGCCTTGTTAATGATGAGATTGATAGATTAGTATTACTCAGTCCAAGCACTTGAACTTGAACTGTACTAATCGTTTTGTCGTAGACCTTTAAGCACTTGTAACTTAAAGGAATGATGGGCACAATAAATAAAACAAATGTCTTTTAATTACTGCACACTAATTTTATTTTTCATTCTTCTTATATACTAAACAAAATACTTAAATATAATAACAACAAGCTTATGCTAAAATTTGGTAACAGTTATTGCAAGCTGTTCTTTTCTGCATTAATGTTAATTACGAATTTTTATATTTTTAATTAAATGTAAGCAATTTAAATAAATGAAATATGAATACGCAATTTTAAAGTGTTCATTGACTTATTAATACATGAAATTTCATTAAGCATTTTTAAGGTGTTCATTGACTTGTAATAAAATAAAGAAAATAACATTAGTGGTATTTAATAGATGAAGATGTGTCTTAACATTCTGCCACGCGTTGAACGCTTGTTCAACAAATTATCATCTGAGTAAATCATTTTCAAATTACATATATTGCAGAGGTATTAAATTTTAAAATGACAATTTTGTACTTATTTTTAAAATATAATATATAAATATAATTTAAATAAATGACAATGATTATTATTATTATAAATCTGTCGGGGTTTGTTGTGTCGCATGTGTTCAACTGTGATGTTGAGAGACGAATGAATTGTTTCCGATTGGCATTGATTCCTAACATATTGGAACAATGTTTAATTGTTACCATGGTGTTGTTAATAATGTTAGGGACAGGAGTTAGGTGAAACAGTTTATACTCATCGAAATCAATCAATGGCAACGTCACCTTAAAAATAGCATGTTGATGTGTAAGTCCTCCCTTGACCTTCATTAGCTGAAAGAATTTAAGTAGCTCATCTTCTTTTGTAATTGGGAGTCTCAGTGATGACGGCAAATGACTCTGTACTTGACTGATTTCATTCGCTAATTGTTGTGGAGATAAAATAAGCGGACTGATTTTTCCGTGATGAGCATTAATAAGGGTGTCAAGAATTGAGGATTGTATTCTTACTATGTTGTTCGCAACAAGAGTCAAGTCTAAAATTGCAGAATTAAATAGTTGTGACAATTGTATTTTTAGTAACGTATTGTTTATATGTTCCATATTGTCTGCATAAAGGTTAATTTCTTTCTCAACATGGTTAAACCTCTCATTTGTTGTGACTTGATTTTCTTTCGTAATATTAATTGTGGAGTCAACAACTGAAGTTTGATTTTTCAGTAATTTAAGGAAATATGATTCGTTCTCTTTTACTTCTAATATTGTCTCTGATATTTTGTTGGCATATTCGGCATCCAATACGCCGAATAACGAATGTGCAATGTTGCCTACTACATCTAATGCGCCCCTTTTAGTTCGAATCAGACGATTTTCCAGTTGTAGTTCATTTGCTTAAAGTGAGTAATGATTCTCATGCAATTCGTGTTGGGTCTAATCATATTGCAAAGTGGCTGCAAACACTTTGTGCCTTTAATTAACATAGATGTTTCGACCCAGTAAGGTTTTAAGTCATAGTATACAATTAAATTCCATTCTGTATTTGAAAGACTTGCAGTACTCAAATGCTCAAAGTGTATGCCTAATCCTTTGCCAAACCTTTTGTTTTCAACAGGAGCTCCGAATACTAGTTGTAACATCAGTAGAACCGCCAATAAAGCCAAATTGAGCTGATTTTTCACAAATTTGTGTCTTTTAGCCCTAGGTTCCTCAGATGGGGTAGACGTGCCTTCATTAATTATTTCGTTACTATTATTTGTAGAAGTAAGTGATTCTGCGTTTTGGTCAACTGGCAGAAGAGCTAATCTATGTATCGGGAGCTTGAATACTCCCTTTGAAGTTTTGACTTCCACGACCCTAATGATGTTGTCACCACCAGGATAGGTGCGAACAACTCTGCCTATTGGCCACTCCATGACTGGAACGTTGTCTTCTTTGATTATGGCCATATCACCAACTACAGGATTGGTGCCCTGATTATTCCATTTGTGTCGCTGCTGTAATTCGTTCAGATATTCGGAAGACCATCGCTTCCAAAACTCTTGTTTTATATGAGATAACAGTGTCCAATGTGACAGCTTAGATTTATTGATTGATGTGGCTTTGCTATCTAGTTGAGAGGTAAGAGCTTCTCCTATTAAGAAATGACCAGGAGTCAGCGCACTTAGATCGTTTGGATCATTCGACATTGGAGTCAGTGGACGAGAATTGAGTACCGCTTCTATTTTCACGACTATAGTCTCTAGCTCTTCTCGTGTTAATGATGCTGTTGCAACGCTACGAACCAGCAAGTGTTTTGCAGACTTGACTGCTGCCTCCCAAAGTCCACCAAAATGTGGTGCTCTTGGTGGAATAAAATGGAATTGTATTCCCCTTTTACTGGCCGCTGACACGATTAATTCTTGACTCTCCCTTGAGTAAACGGCATTGGCTAACTCCGATAGTTGGTTTTTAGCCCCTATAAAATTGGTTGCATTATCTGAATACAGATTCTGACAGCGACCACGGCGACCAATGAAGCGTTTTAGTGCACCAATAAATGCCTCGGTGGTTAAATCGGATACCACTTCAAGATGAACAGCCTTTGTTGCAAAACAGCAAAATACAGCTATATATGCCTTTGTTGGCCTTTTACCTAGGATCTTGTAGTGAATCCAGAAGGGTCCGCAATAATCAACCCCAGAGTTAATAAACGGGCGTACTGGAGTAACTCGAGTTTGCGGTAAGTTGCCCATGAGTTGTTTGCATAGCTGAGGCCATGCTTTTACGCACCTGATGTATTTCTGGACCGTAGATCTCGCCATTATTTTGCCTTTTATTGGCCAAAATCTTTGCCTTATTAGGTACAATAGTGTTTGCGGTCCGCAATGATTATTTTCCTCATGTGTTGGAATAAACAGGAGTTTTATAAGAGGATCATTATACGGAATTAACATAGGATGTTTTGTATCATACGATAACGTAGCGGCGTCTAATCGACTACCAACTCTGATAATTCTTTCTTTATCAAGAAAAGGTGTCAGACTATATATATATGATTGGGCTTTTTCTATCGATTCCATCACCCCTTTCAATTTGTTTGATTTCTGACATGAAATCAACCCTTTGAATAGTTTTGATAATTATAAATAAGGAATTATCTAACTCTATTGGAGTCAATGCCTTTAGTGCTGGACGGTCTGTTTTGCTTATCCTCAGATTTGTGATAAACCTGAGAACATAACCCAATGTTTTTTGTAATTTTAAGAAGGAGGTTCCATGTTGAATTTTATTAACAAAATCATTGGAGCCGACAATATTTACGGCGATTGGCTAATGTTTTTTTCGTTCGACATCATAATTAACATTTTGCGAAGAAGTGGATGGCCACAACTCTTCATTCCCGTGCAAAAATAGTGGTCCATAGAATCATAAATTACAAGTATGAATCTTGTTTGCATGTATACCTCTTGACAAAATGTCGGCAGGGTTGTCTTTTGATGGAACAGGACGCCATTGATTAGTCAGTGTAAGAGATTGAATAGCTGCTTTCCTATTGGCTACAAAAGTATGATACAGTGTTGATTGTGCGTTTATCCAGGAGAAAACAATCTCCGAGTCGGTCCACAAGTAGGTTGGTAAAGTTTTTATCTTGAGATCAGTTTGAATCCTTTTAGCCAGTTGAGCAGCCACAACTGCAGCACACAACTCCAGGCGAGGAAGAGTTTGTTGCTTTAAAGGAGCGACTCTGGATTTTGCACAAAGTAAGTGTACAATAATTCGTCCATCCTTCAACTTCGCACGAAGGTATGCGGCTGTGGCTGCGCCAAATGCCTTTTCTGAAGCATCGGAAAAAATGTGTAATTGTGAGTTTATTTTAAGTTCGCCCTTGAAGACATGCCGCGGGACTTCCATGTTGTTCAACTTGTCAAAATCGTTTCTAAATGAATTCCACAATTTTTTAAGTTCTTCTGAGAGCGGTTCATCCCAGTCTATCTTCTGTTGCCACAAATGCTGAATGAATATTTTTGCTCGGACGACAACAGGAGCTACTAGGCCGAGAGGGTCAAATAATCTTGAGAGATCAGACGTGGCCGTGCGTTTTTTTGTTGGTTCGTAGTGTTTTGTAATTGCTTGTTCTGGAGCTAATTTTGTCTTTATTCGAAGACGACCAGACTTAGGATGCCAAGAAAGTCCGAGTGTTTTTATCACGTTACCCTCGTTGAAGTCAAAATTTATTTCTTGATCGCTTGCTGGTATACCCTTGAGAAGTTGTGGATGATTTGCACACCATTTTTTCAAGTAGAATCCATGATTTCTTAGGATTGTTATAAGTTCATCCTGTGTTTTAATGGCGGCTATTAAACTATCTGATCCTCCCAAGCCATCGTCAACGTAGAAATTATCCTGCAGAAATTGCGAACCGTAAGGATAATTAATAAAATTTTCTTCTGCGATTTTTTGCAAACACCTTGTTGCGAGATATGGAGCTGCTCTGGTCCATATGTTACCGTGTTAAGTTTGAAGTACTCTATGCGTTGCCCTGGATCTTCTCTCCAGATAATGAGTTGGTATTGATGATCATTTGAGTTGATGAGTATCTGTCGATACATTTTTTCTATGTCTGTTACAAAAACGAACTTTCTTAAACGGAAGCGAAGTAAAATTGAAAATAGTTCGCCTTGAACCGTCGGACCAGTGAACATTAAATCATTTAGCGAGTGATCTGATGATGTTTTTGCAGAAGCATCAAATACAACTCTTAATTTTGTTGTGGCAGTATCTGGTTTTAGAACGCAATGGTGTGGAATAAAATATTTGGAATTTTTTATCGTCTCAATGTTGACCTTTTGCATGTGACACAATTGTTCGCATTCTCGCATAAACTTTATTTATTGTGATTATAGCTCTTTATTCTTTGATAGTCGTCGCTCTAAAGCAATAAATCTATTGTAAGCTGTTGTGTGCGAGTCTCCCAATGCGGTTGGATTTTCACGAAACGGAATGCTTACTACAAGTCGACCATCTTGATTAGTAGATACATGTTGAATGAAATGACGTTCACATTGTTCATCTGACGGTGAGAGCAGTTTTTCAGTAGATTGAACTTCGTCTAACTTCCAAAGCTGTTCTATGCTTTCTTTGGAGTATGGGTAGATCTTTACCCAGTTGTATGAATCCACCTTTAGTGAGACTATAGAAAAACTCGGCACCAAGTAGAATATCTATATTTTCTTGCCTATTAAATTGTGGGTCTGCCAAGAAAATGTTATTTGGAATATTCCATTTAGTTATGTTAATATGTTGATCAGGTTGTGGTGGTATGATGATTGGTAGTACATATGCCTCCAAATTTGTAGAAAATTTGGAATCCCTTGACGTCATTTTGACATTAATACGATAATTCGATTTCTTTTTAGTTTCTCCAACACCATCAATGCACAGTGATACTTCTCTCGGTGAAATAGATAGCTTTTGAATTAAACGCTAGGAAACAAGATTTATCTGCGATCCGGAGCCAAGTACTGTTCTAAATTCGCCTGAAGATCCATTTGGAGCAGTAATTATTACTTTTGCTGTTGCCAACAACACATAGTCCTGGCGCCTCCCAGCAGCATTGGCAGCAGCTGATGTTACTGCTGTAGCCTTGTTCAAAGATTGGCTTGGCTCATATGCTGTAATATTATTGGATTATTGTATGATGTCTTTGATTTTTTTTCTAGATGTAACAAAGTGTTATCTTTTTTGGAACACTTTACGCAACTTCTTGAGCTACACGTTTTTGAATTGTGATGTGGTTTTAAGCAATTAACGCAAAGTTTTTTCCCTTGGACTCACTGCAATCGTGCTGGTGCTGATAGTTCCAAGAATTTGTTGCATTGAAACAAAATATGAATTCCGCTATTACAAAGTTGACACAAACTGTTGTTTGGATGGAAGGCTGTGACTGATGATATTGCTTTGATTGCTGGCATGTCCTTTGCATGAAATGATGCAACCGATGAAACTGTTTTGATTGCTTCCAAGGCTTGGAACTGAATTTCTAGAAATGAGAACAATTCGCTAATTGACGGTATTTCCCTTGGATTTTTTAACGATTGGATGAATCTGATATGGGTGTTTTTATCGAGCTTTCTGTAAAATAATTGTAGTAGGAGCGCATCCCAATTGGATGTGTTGATACCGAGGTTGTTGAGAGCTAACAAGCATTCTCTAGTTGTATCATGAAGATTCTTTATGGCCGCTGCGGAAGACGTGCCAGATGGTTGATTTAAAATTCTTTCAATGAGGTTTGACACTAACACCCTTTTGTTGTTGTAACTGTCTTTAAGCGTTTTCCATGCTGTGGCATAATTTTCTTACGTTAAGGTGAACTGACTAATAAGTTGCTTTGCCTCTCCTCAAAGATTTGTCTTCAAATACCACATTTTTTGGATTGCAGGAATTAGTTGTTTTTCCACCATCTCTCCAAAAACAAATCATGAAATTGTCGCCAATTGAGATAATTGCCATCAAAATGTGGAATTGATATTTTTGGCAATGATAGCGTGATCCGTACTGAAGAGCTTGTCGATGCTATCGGATGGGAAATAGTGTTATGTTGATTTGCAGAGGCTTTTATTGAAAGATCGACCAAATGCTTTTGAACCAAATCTTCCAACATAAAGTAGTCATCCAATTGAGACTCATACATTGATGGGTCTTCACAGTTACGACATAAGTTATAATAGCTCTCCTGGACCTGCTTCCAATATTCATCGATTGTGTTCTTCTTGAAGGTGTAGAACTGATGAGGCTGGCTTCCCTCTACGGAAGAGATACCATTTAATAACCTTTTAAGTGTTGCCATTAGCGCCTTTAAATCTCGAATGACATTTTGTCGGTTGTTCGATATTCCAGGTATATTGAATTGTGTTTTTGCTGCAATCGCTACGGGGGCTGTAGGTATTTCACCCTTTGGCTCTTTGAGACGATCGGCTTCGTTGTTGAATAGCTGCATATATTCAGTTGTCAGGTTACAAATTTTGTCGTAGTAACCTTCAGAAAAGTAATCCAACGTCATTGGATTATCGCACCTATCACGTAACTTTGAATCAACAGCCTGGAACTCCTGCCAACATGACTCTAATCGACGCAAACGTTCATAAAAGTACTCGGCATTTTTCTTTCTGTCTGCTGGGTCCTTTTTAAAACTTCGGATTATTGCCTGAATCGCCTCGCCGTTGAGTTTTTGAGTTTCCAATAGGTCTTCAATTTTCTCCATCTTGAATCAGGTTTACTGGAGTCTTATTTGTTTGGTTTCTAACTAAAATGTTCGTTGATGTATTGTTGTGTATGGAGTGATTGTTCTGATGAACGGATTATGCCTCCAAAATCAGAAGGATGTGTATGTGTTCTTCTTCGTGAGTTAGCGATGTCCTCTTGTAGGCTGCTAACCAAATGTTAATGGTATGATTGATTGATTTTGGACTGTTGATGTCCTGTAGAAGAATGTTGAGTTAGCGATGTCCTCTTGTAGGCTGCTAACTAACTATCCTATCAGAAGGATATGTGTTCCTTTTTAGGCTATTTAAAGTCCCTTACCACTGGTCCCCACCAGTGAAACTTAAAATCTCTAAAAACTGGGGTCACCAAATGTTAATGATGAGATTGATAGATTAATATTACTCAGTTCAAGCACTTGAACTTGAACTGTACTAATCGATTTGTCGTAGACCTTTAAGCACTTGTAACTTAAAGGAATGATGGGCACAATAAATAAAACAAATGTCTTTTAATTACTGCACACTAATTTTATTTTTCATTCTTCTTATATACTAAACAAAATACTTAAATATAATAACAACAAGCTTATGCTATAATTTGGTAACAGTTATTGCAAGCTGTTCTTTTCTGCATTAATGTTAATTACGAATTTTTATATTTTTAATTAAATGTAAGCAATTTAAATAAATGAAATATGAATACGCAATTTTAAAGTGTTCATTGACGTATTAATACATGAAATTTCATTAAGCATTTTTAAGGTGTTCATTGACTTGTAATAAAATAAAGAAAATAACATTAGTGGTATTCAATAGATGAAGATGTGTCTTAACAGCCATATTATAAAGTACAAACAATGTACGACCATACATCTATGGCAGACGTTTCAAAATTTTAACGGACCATCAGCCCATTAAATTTTTATGCACAAAGTACAAAGGAAAACATATGTCGCCAAGACACCAAAGGTGGTTGCCGAAATTAGGAGAGCATGATTTTGATATAGAATACTTGAAAGGAAAAGAAAATCAAGTAGCTGATTTTTTGAGTCGACTTGAGCCAACACTAAGGAAAAAAAAAATGATCTCAAAACAATAAATAATGTAGAAGATGATAACCATCCATTCAGATGAGGAAAACCTGCAAGACGACTTTTATATTACAGATGAAATTGTAAATAAATATAAGACCCAAATAATAATAACAGATAATAAAGTTCAGGAATTAAAAATACTACATGGAAAGAAAATTATATTTGTTTTGGAAAACGATTTTGAAACGATGGCAGAAATATTTAGAAAATATATTTGTAAAGGTAAAGAAGAAATAGTTTCCGAAGTATCAGAGAGAAGTTATAATTTGGTTCAGGAAAAGCTCCAATGATAAACAAATAAATTTTACGAAGTGCACTATAAGGGCACAAGATATATGTAGAAACAGAAGTTCAGGCAGTAAAACAGATATCCCTTTATCACGTCAGGGAGAGAATGCAGTCAGGCATAAGGGAAACTTATAATCAAACCAAAAATAAAATTTATTATCCAAAACTAATGGAAATCATTCAAATTGTAATCAAGCAGTGCGAAGTATGCCAGGAAGTAAAATATGATAGGCAACCAATAAAACCTAAATTTTCGATTACAGAGACACCATCTGGAATAAACCCGATAATGCATACATATATATACATTTGTAGTTAAGGGATTCCACAAAGTTGGAAAACCACAGAAGATAGTAGCAGAAAATGAATTCAAGGCTGTACGTGTTAAGGAGCTTTTAAATGGCGAAAACATTGAGCTTCATATGACTAAACCTAATAGTCATACGGGGAACGCCGACATAGAACGGTTTCATAATACTATTGCAGAAAAATTAAGAATTATGTACAAACTAAGTAAAGAATTTTCAATAAAACACTTAATGCAGAGAACAATTAGGAATTATAACGACCGCTATCATTCAAGTATTAAATCTACACCTAATGAAGTCCAACAAGGGAAGGTAGAAGAAAATAAAGTTAGAAAAAATCTAGAAGACACTAAAATGAAAAAAGTTTATAAACTAAATGAAAGTAGGGAAGATTATACAGCAAGTAGATTGGAAGGCTTTGTAAAAACTTATAAGGCTGTTCGACATAAAGAAAAAGCACGATATAGAAAACTCAAACTTAAAGATGTACACCTATGCAACATTAAACGACCGTTAAAATTTTCAGATATGGACAATACTAATGATGATACTAATATGGACACCACAGATTAACGGTATGATGATCACAAGACATTTGACAGGTCAAAGAGGATTTGTAGAGATTCACATGAGAAACCAAGACATCGTGACGGAAACAGACATAATTATTACATGTAATCAACCTACAGCAATTAGAAGACATAGTAGAAAATATGACAGAAAACATTAATTTAATGACATTAGAAAATAAAAACTTACTTCAGTTGGAAATAATTGACACTAGAAAAATAAATTAATGACATTAATACCAAAACAGAATAGGAAAAGACGTGGACTTATGAATGGAATAGGCAGTATGTCTAAATGGCTATTTGGGACAATGGACGAAGAAGACAGGCAAAACATATAGAAACACCTCTCCAACATTCACGAAATCTCTGAAAATAATAATCAACAAATATTGATAAATAATTATTTTAATGAGACCGTAAACCATTTGAAATTAGTTGTAAGTAATAATAGAAAGGCAATAGAAAAGGAAATGAATTCCAGAAGTAAACTCCTAGAAGTAGCAAAAAAAAGAAAAATGTGTATTTGGAGCAAATGTCTAATATACAGTTACTAAAAAGTAAAATTGAACAGTTAAAAGACAATGTAGTTTCCGCACAACATAATATTATTCATCCAGATATCCTAACAAGTTATGAAATACAAAAGTATGTAATTGATTATAATAAATTTAAATATATCCAACAAGAACGCAAGATTTAAATGACTGATGCAGCAATTGAATTGTTTCTCTGGCTGTATGACATGTGTCGCCGTCTTGTTGAAACTACATGCCCTCCACATTCATTTCTTCAATTCTAGGCACGAAAAAACTGGTTATCATTTCACGATACCGAACACCATTGACTGTTTGCGCTTGACCTGCCTCATTTTCATAAAAAAAGGTCCAATGATTCCTCCAGCCCAAAATCCACATAACACAGTGACACGTTGAGGATGCATTTGCTTCTCGTGAATCACTCGAGGATTTTCCTCACCCCATTTGCGACAATCTGCCTATTGACGAAGCCATCAAGATGGAAATGGGCCTCGTCACTGAAGATGATTTTATCGGCAAAATCAGCATTTTCATGTTGTCTCTCCAATACCCAATTAATGAACTCCCTTCGCTGCCCATGGCCAGCTGGCTTCAGTTCCTGAGTCAATTGAACTTTGTATGCATGAAGATGCAAATCTTTCGTCAAAATTCGCTGCATAGTGGATAAGGTGACACCAATTTGCTGAGCTCGGTGTCGAATTGAGGTGGATGGAGTTTGAGCGACATCATCACGTCCAGCTGCGACATTTTCGGTCGATTGACCTGGTCGAAGGCGCGGTGTTGTCTTAACATCACTAACAGACCCAGTTTCGGCAAATTTATCCATTAATCTCTTTACACTATGACCTCAAATTGATCGCAATTTGCGAACTGTAGCCGCAAACTTTCACCATTTTGGTAAAACAATTTCACAATGAGAATGCGTTGTTCATTCGTGTAGCGCTCCATTTTCACTAACCTCGTACCTTCTACTAGCAAACAATAACAATTGTTCACATGTCAAACAATGACACTTCGAATGGCGCCAAATTTAAATCTTGCGTTCTTTTTTGGACACACTTTACATATGCATATGTATATATGGGCATATGCATGCATGTACATACACATCCTCATATAAAGTAAAATCCTAGGGCAAATGAATTTATAATAAATATGACATTTTAACAATTAATATGAATCACTGAAGCAAAAATAATTTCAACAAAGCAATTATGAGAATTTTCTAAATTTTTAACTTATTTCAAAACAACAAGTATTCAAAATTGTATTTTAAATCAGTTGAAGATAATTTATACAAGTAAATAGCAACAAATACTGAATGAATTTATTTTTTATATACAAATGATTATAAAACACTTATAAAACACATGATAAATGAATGATTTTCAATATAAGCAGACATAGCAATTTGTTAATATTTTTTTTTTAATAAAATGTGTCCGACTTTAGTACGAGTACTTAATATTGTAGAAAAACATTATACACAATATTAGAAGAAAGTGCATCTATCATCTAGTATATCTATCAGACATTAGCCAAAAAAAAAAAATGCAATCTTCTCGGGAATTTATGCTTCCAAACAGAGGGTCCGTGAAGTGTTTGTACTAAGGAAACTTACGTTACGACCCAGCAAAAAAAGAAACTTCCAAAGAAATGAAGGAGAAACTAATTTTGTGATCCAGATATAATGCAAATGTGGATCATTGCTAATGAATTTTATATATTTATTCTGTGAATCGGAGCATTGTTCAAATAAAAATTTGATTCTGATGAAGCTCCTTCCGTGCTTCCGTAGAGGTATGAAAACAGCAAAATTATTTTTATTAATTTTTAATTTAATTTAGTGTTATGTCTTGTTCAGATACCTATAACTCGAAATCTAAGGGTGAGCGCAAATTTTTTATTTAATATTTCTTATTCTCCTAAGAAATTAATTAATGAAAAATGATTACAAGAGCACTATAAATCAGTTCACCATTCTCAGTAAATGTTAACAGTGAATTTTATCAGAAGTCAATTGGTTGAAGATATATAGTAGTGATATTACGAATAATTAATCAGAGAGTTGGCGCCGCCCGATATTTCAAATTTCATTGAAAATAATCTTTCCTTTGCGTCAATAACAATGACATTCCGATGCCTGAATAGCACCTGAATAATACTGCTGAACAATTTGCAGATTAGTTTCCAAGCTTCATTCATCTTTTAATTGGAAAAAATATAGCGTCCCACTGACATGGTGGGTAGTAAATAAAGAAAAAGACGACCTTCTTTTATGTATCTATAGCCAGGCAATATTTAGTGACACAGGGAATGCAGTACGTCGATTATTTACGCACCGCTAAATTAATTTTGAAGAGAAAATTATACATTTTTTAAGTTCAACTTTCGTCTACGGATAATTTGGTTATTACCAAACAAAAATTTTTAAATAAGGTACTCGAGTTTATTATTAATTATTAAACGTTATTGGAATTAAACATTTTTGGTGGAATCACTTCCCAACTGGATTACAAACTTAATGATTTTCAAAAGTCTTAAGATTAAAATAATCGATTTTTGAGAAGCCATTACTATTTTATTGTGCGAAATGGTTATTTTTTTGCAAGAAATTAAATTTAGCAATCACAAAAGTAAGTCAATATGTGGCAAGTATTTTTTATGGTAATGTGTAATTTTTTGCTGAGTAATACAACGTAACAGTGAAAAAAGGTGTTCCAAAGAAGTCAATAAGATCCTGAACTTGTGATTAGGTAGTAGTGGAAAATCGGATGAATTCTATTTCTTTTTACATAGGATTGTCATTGTCGGAAGTACTCTTTTTTGATGCATATTCATTCATCATTTCCTAATTAGTGCAATTGAACAAATTGTTTATTACTCCTACGAAATGCAATTGAATTCTAATTTTCATTACTTTATTTGTTTTATGATTAAATAAATAATAAAGTCATTTGTTTTATACATGTGTGCAAATATACAAACAAACAAACAAACATAAACCAATTTTGTGGAATATCACTTTCATATTAATTATCAGGTTGTTCTTCTTAATAACTTCCTGAGAAGTCGAAAATATACACTTATTGATATCTCGGAAGTAGTTCAGAAGCAGTTCTTAAAAAATGGGTTATAATTTTTTTTACTGGCACGATTTTTTTTCATATTGTTTTATTTGCAATCTAATTAAAAAAATAACAATACACAATTTTATACTCGATTAAGGTCAAAACATATTTACAATAGTGGTAATTAATCTGAGTGCAATTATAATTAATTATTTACTTATGTTTGTTATATGGTTTAGCTGGTCTATATGCAGCACTTCATTTGGTGCTAATATCAAAATCGGATACTTCCGAAAGTACCAGTACCGGATGGGCAGGGCAGATGGCCCCGACTGCATTTACTGTGGTATGACGGATGAAGATGATAAATTCTTATGTAAACGTCTGTAATTATGTAAATTATACAAAATCTGGGCCCTCAAAGCTATTTTGGGGATTATAAATTTAACAAAAAAACAAAAAATTCCTCACAAGGCATTGATTGAAACGATTCAATTTATATTATGTTTTTTATTATTATTTATTAATCTATAAGTATAAAAATTAAATGAAATATAAATTTTATATATACATATTTTGATTTATTACTATTATTAGTACAGCAACAAGCATAAATTAAATTTAGAATTAACTTGAAATATACATATATTGAACAATTTTATTAACAGTGTACGGAAAAAAGATAGATAAAAACCTTGTAGAAATTAAAAGAAATTTTTTTGAAATCCTGTTCCAAGTTTCAAATCTTCGTATGGTGTTATCAATCACTGTAAACAAATATATCCTGTTCGTATATTCTATGCAGTCTATTTAATTAGTAACGTGTTAGTAGGTTGAATATAATCTTCAGTTTTTTGTGTTGTATGTACTTGAAGCTTTTTTAACAGTGTTTTGGCACATATTTTCATTGAATAAATAATTATCATTCGAATGGTTCACTATAAATTGCATACCATTAGTTTAGTACGGAAAATATAATTATTCTTTTTTATATTTAAATGCATGCATAACGAATAGCAATAATAATAAACCATTTCATTAGTAACAAAATTAAAATTAATGGGCCTGTAGAAAAGAACCGGTTTGTATTCTGCGGCATAAAAAGTGAACCGATTCGCAAAATATAATACATTCTGTATGCAATGTTACTTGTAATACTGTTGTTTACATACTATATGTATATAAAGCTTTTAATGTCTTAAATGCCTCAAATTGAATTGCAATTTGTATGTAATACTCGGACATACATATGTACATTATTTGTTTTATTTCTGAATTAAAATGCAGTCAGAAGTATTTGGTTGCACACGACATACATACATATGCATACATACATATGCACATAGTATTTGCCATGTTATCGTAAACCTCAAATGCATCATAACGTTTTCTAAATTCTTTTGTTGTAGTTTTGTGTTTTAAATTTTGAAAGAATTTCTTTTCTTGCTAAATGATATTTCCGCACCAGGCCCCATAAATTAAATAAACATTTGTTAATTTTACGTAAATATCGTGGAAGGTAAAATGAACTACCAACTGGTTAATTTTTTTCTAAGTGAAATGTTTTACTTTTCTTGTTATTCTAAAAAAGCTGCTTGTCTCCTAAAGCCTACCACAAGGGTAATCAATTCAGTAACTTATTTACAAAAAAGAGCACGCTCACTGATCTAGTGGCAGTTCACAGTTATCGTAATAAAAGTCAAAGCTAATAAAAGAGCAATGAGCGGAAATGAAAGAACTGATCCATATCTCTCTTATATTTTACATGTTGTAAATTTAACATTGCATTATAAATTTAATTGTTCTTCCCTGTTTAATTAAATTTTTTTTTATATAAAAATATCTATTGGATTTTATTCAACAATTTCTCATGTACATGTGTATGTACATATGAATGGTATGTACACCCAGAGAAAAACAGCTTAAAATCAACGAAAACAACCTCAAATCGACAAAAAAAATAGTCAAGGTGAAAAATGGCAAATTCGACAACGTTCAACATAAAAACAACTTAAACTCGAAATCGAAGTGGAAACAACATTCGCTCGTACTTATTTTGACATTCCATAACCTCAAAATCAAAAATTCGGTATTCTTAAATTAACAGCGGTTTATTTGTAATCAAAAACGTCAAGTTTAATATAAATATAGAAAAATTTTTAATAAAAATTTAACATTTTTGATTCAACACAGTACAACTTTATTTTCAGAGTGTATCGTCTTGAATTGGTTTACCACCACCACTGTAGTAGTACAGTGGTCGATTTTGCTTACACCTGTTTCACTTTTAAAAGCTTATAAATACTTAATTTTATACTATTAATTAATACTATTACTACAACTTGTTTTTAATTTTATTAAACAAAAATACCTATAAGTTTTGGTTGATTTTGTTTAACGGTTGATAGGTTAGGTTAGGTTGAAAAGACGAGCTAACTACCAGCCTATTTCTGAGCTAAGAAAGATAACTTAAGCGAACGAAAAGCACTCGCTCGAATTCGAATCAATTTGGATTTCTCATTGGCACTCACTTTCTTTCGCAGTAAGTTACGTATGTCAATTTTGGTATCTTACGTTTTAATAAGTAGAAGCAATGCCAGATCATAAATTATTATATTTCTGTTAAAAGTATTAAAAAATACTACGAAGTTATTCTAAAGCTAATACAACTGCGTGTAAGTGTGATCAGCTGGTGGAAAGTATCAATAAATAAAAGGGTGAGAAAATTTAAAAAAATATTTGTAAATTTTGTGTTTTTTGTTTTAATTTTATAAAAGTGTTTCAGTTGCTGCATTGTTGACTTCTTTAAACTGAAAAAACAATTGTTAAATACATACATTCATATGTATATCATATGAATAGTTTATACTTACCACTTGTTATCCATTTGTAAATACTTTTTTATTGTACTTAGATTTTTTATTCTTCTTTTTTTATTTACAAGTATGTATACTCATATGGAAATTCTCAATACGAAAGCAAAACCAAAAGTGAGTGATTTTGACATTTCATTCTCACACGTTCTTAACAGAGAAATCGGATTTTATATGAAAACACTTACGTTTTCATTCGAGTTCTAGATCGAGTCACTGTTCGCATAGAAAGTGTGTAGAGAAATCGAAATCAATGTTCTTTCTCATAGAATGCGAATGAAAGCGTTCTTTCTTAAATCAGAAATAAGCCCTACGTCTTCCTAATCCCATACCGAATTGCACTTATGTCCAAAGCAGGCATGTTTCGTGCTCTACCGAAGATTCAGGGTACCTCCACTTTGCTCCAAAAAGTTAGTCCGCTCTATATACTCCCTTAGGTGTCTCCAATCCGAGTCCCTCAGACATTCCAGATCCGGTATTTAGGTCCTTCGGAAAATCGGTCTCCTAATCCGTCTACACGCTGGACAGTGTCACAGGTTGTGTTCCATTGTCTCTTCCTAGCACTCCCTACATGTAGTCTCCACGCGCCAGATGTAACTTCAGCTCTGTCTGAGCAGTTTCTATACCAACCAGTCTCCTGTGTGTTGGCTTAGAATCTTCCCTAATTTTGCCTGATTCTATTCACCCATAAGTATTCAGGTCACTCTACCTACGGTAGTACTCTGCAATACTCGCCTATGTTCCCCATTCGCCCATTGTTTGAGTTCGGTTTTGACCTTCGGAAAACGTCCGACATTCGGCAGTGTGTAGCTATCCAAAGTTAATCTCATTCTGACACAACTGTCAGCCCCTTCATTACCAATTATATTACTCGCAGATTTTCACAATGGTCGTATGAATTTATCTCATCTCACATTGAAGGACTTTTCAGGACCCCAAATCCTCACGACCGGTTTGGTATCCGTAAAGATACGGGGCGGATCTCTGTCAAGAGTCTCTTCAACCATTTAATGCCTTCCATTACTGCTTTAACCTCAGTCTGAAAGACAGTATTGTGATCAGGCAGTCGGAATGCCTTCCTCACATTATGATTCATGTCATAGAGTCCGTCACCTGGTCGGTCACCACGATGTATGGTGTGTAAAATCTCTGTTCTCGGAACATTCTCCGTTACGTTCTCTGAATCCCTTTCCGGTATCAGGCTCGTACAGTTAGTGGTAAGATGTCCACTATTCTTTGGTGTTCAGTCGTATGGTCCGCTACTAGCCATTCTGCCATCTCCATCAGCGCGACAGCAGCCAAAGGCACCTCATACTTCACCTCGATAGGCAATATCGATATGATGTTCGCCGCCTTGAAAATAAAAATAAAAAACTGTTTTTGTTTTCAATACAAATGTACGAAGATTATCGGTAAACCGGCAATTAATACCAAGTACTGTAGATATTACAAAAATGAATTTTTGTATGAACAGCCAAGCTGCGTCACATGCTTGAGGGTACTTAAGTGAAAAGAGGAGAAGGCTGTCAGAATGTCCTCCAATAATAAAGTTGCTTATACGTTCAGTGATTTCAGTTTCCTAATTATTGAGTGAAGTTATGCGAAGAACAAAACTTTCCTGCGCATATGTGTGTAATTGTTAATTTCTTCTTAAATTTACCATCTTCACTTTTAAAATGAACTGAAGACTCCAGCAACCAGTCTTTGGCTTAAATCTAGTTTATGGAAGCCACTCCGAATTTAAAAAAAGTTACCTCATCTGATAGAAAATTTAATTTTAAGAAAAAAAAGTTTAGTGCAAAAATCTTCGGCAACGCATATTTTCCGAGTTATGGGCCTGGGAAGTTTTACAATAAAAATGTCATTGTGTTTAATATTTCTTAGCTTATTGGGTCAATATGGTTATCATTGGAAAGCTTGTGAAAATGCCGATTACATGATGGTAAAATTTCACATTTTGCAATAATAAAATGTGTAGAGGTGAAAATTCTTAGGCGCCGTCAAAGGCCGGTTATGCAGAAAATCTTTAGTTAGCGAAGCCGGTGTGTGTTATATCAAAGAGGAGAAAGACTTTGAGCTCGGCCGAAGGCCGGCTATGCGGAACACCTTTAGTTAGCGAAGCCGGTGTGTGTTATATTATAGAAGATATAATTTTTGAACTTGGCATAAAACAAATTATTATAGGTTTTTTCAATGTTAAGAACTAACTAAAACTAAAAATATAAATAAAAACAAATTATTAAGAAGATCGTTTCCAGCAGCTGCCGTTATTTTATTTAATAACTTCAGTAGAGTAGTGTTTAGTCGTTCGTCTGGTAGACACGCGTCTTCTTTTGGTCCAAATAAATAAAATTTATTCACATTAAAAATAAAACAGACAAGTGCCAAAAAATTAATAAACAAGATAGTGACAAATAGAAAAACACAATAAACATAAACAACTGAAAAAATTCACTTACACGAAAAATTAACAAAAACAATAAACTGAAAATAAAATAAAAAAAAACTATAACAATTAAACAGTGAAAAAATCTGGAAACAAAACAAAAATAAAATATTCCAAACATATACACGAATGAACAACAACAACTTACACAAAAAACAAATATAAGAAAAGGAAAAGCCCCGTTACCAGTGACGGAACGACATTTAAAATACATCAGTGCTGACACTACCAACCAGTGCTGTCACTTCGGGTCACGGTGACCGGATGAGGTCTTTCATGGCCTTTTTTCGCGTCATTGTGCTAATTCCCTTTACAATACCCGACTAAATCTTTTGCATTGTTGGTGCCATTGTGTTGGTTACTGCTAGACTGTTTGGTGATGAAGGAGTAACACTGATCACCGGCAGTCGTTCAAGCAGCGATTAGCTCAGTGGCAACTTCAATACAAAAGATAGACATTTCATTTAGGTTTTCTCGCGTTAATCATGACAGGCCGATTTAGAATTGACTTCTGCAACATACGTGGTCTAAGGGCAAATTTCTTCTCTGTCTATGTTCACGTTTGTCTCCATCGGCCGGATGTTTTCGCCTTAAGTGAAACCCAGGTGTCTGAGGATGCTGACCCACAGGATTTTCACATACCTGGGTATCGCCTCCTATCTCTTTTCTATCTTCACAGGGGCCTTGCAATTTATATACGCAATGAAGTTGTGTACCAGTGCCAGCAATCTTTAGACACGCATGATCCCGAATTTAGCTGTCTTTGGGTTAAATTCAAAATCAGGGCACATCTTCTGCATTTCGGGTTTCTTTACAGAAGCCCACACACGGAAAGGGAGAAGACTATACTGAACTTCGATGCCCTTTCCGACAATATATCGGGGATCCTCGAAAATTACCCGAACAGTGAAATCGTTATTGCTGGTGATTTCAATGTCCATAATTTATCGTGGCTCCGCCATTCGAGCAATACAACTCCAGAAGGCCAATATGCTGAGCTATTCGCAGCGCACAATCACCTTGTGCAATTAGTGAATGAACCAACACATATTTCATGTGTTGACGGGCACCAACACAACACCCTCGACCTTTTTCTCACTTCACACCCTGAAAAGTATGAAATGAATATTAGCGCACCTCTCGGTAATTCGGATCATTAATGCTTGGTATGAAAACGTTCATACCATCAAAGCAAATTTCGATTAGGCCTAGACCAAAGTCTTGGTTTAATCAGACGTGCAGACTTGCAGTCAGATCCAGAGAGGAAGCATTTAGTGTCTGGCGGAATAATAAAAACGCAGATACTGATATGATGCGCAAAAGGGCGAGAACTTCGTGTGCCAAAGTGCTAAGACGTGCAAAAGCTTTGTACGAGCAGAGTCTTCGCGCTAAAGTTCTTACTGCCCCACGGGGAAGTAAAAGCTTCTGGTCATTCGTTAAAAGAGTTAAGGGAAATGCTAGTTCTTCTATCCCGTCTCTTTTAAAGGCTGATCAAATATTCACAGACCCGGTTGATAAAGCTAACCTCCTAGCTGAAATGTTTGCAGGTAATTCTCACCTGCCGGAAAGCAATCAACCACTGCCCGCATCCGAGCGTGTATCCGTAACTATGCCAAAGATATACTTTCGGGCTCGTGCAGTTAAAAGGGTTTTATCGGACCTCAACATAAATAAGTCTCCTGGCCCGGATGGAATTCCGGCACTGGTCTTGAAGCAGTGCTCTTCGACGTTATCGCGTCCTCTGGCAATCCTTTTCAGCACCCTCTATCATGCAGGTGAATTTCCGTCGTGCTGGAAAGTTGCAAATGTTACGCCGATCCCCAAGAAGGGAGAGGCAAGCAACCCTGAAAATTATCGCCCAATCGCAATATGCTCTACCATTTCTAAAGTAATGGAGAGTATGCTAAATTTCCATCTTATGAAATATCTGGAGTCCAATAGCTTACTCAGCGACCGACAATATGGCTTCCGTGGAGGACGTTCCACGGGTGATTTATTAGCCTTCCTGTCGGAAAAATGGTGTCGATCCATCCACCATTTTGGCGAAAGTAAGGTAGTGGCTCTAGATATTTCAAAAGCATTCGACAGAGTGTGGCATGGAGCACTCTTGTCCAAACTTATTGCTTTTGGTGTCGGTGATATCTTCTCTCGATTTATATCGAGCTTTCTCAGGGATCGCGCTATAAGAGTTGTTATAGACGGGATCTCATCAAACGAGTTCAAAATCAATTCAGGGGTACCACAAGGCTCTATTCTTTCTCCTACCCTATTTCTTATTTTTCTTAATGACCTCCTATGTCATACTTCAAACCCTATCCACTCTTTCGCAGATGACAGCAGCATCTGCCATTCATATTCATTCGATCGTAGGCCGACATCAACTACGATCGCGGCGACGCGGCAGAATATGAATGATTCGCTAACAGGTGACCTCACGAGAATATTGGAATGGGGTCACGCAAACAGGGTCGATTTCAATTCCCAAAAGACCCAATGCTGCATGCTAACACACCGCCGTATGCACGATCACGCTGCCTCATCTGTAAAAATGGGTGGCATAAACATTGAGGAATCAGAAGCTCTTGATGTTCTTGGCATGAAAATTCAGTGTGATGTCCGACGGACTGAGCACATTTTTCAGGTCTCAAAGGAAGCATTCAAGTGCCTAGGCTTTTTAAGGCGGTGTAAGACATACTTCACCCCATCTGATCTCCTCACTATTTATACCGCCTACATCCGACCGAAAATGGAATACAACTCTCATGTATGGGCCGGTGCTCCAAAGACTATTTTGAAGTTACTCGACCGTGTACAAGAAAGGGCGAAGAAACTCATAGGAGACAGTAGGGTAGCCAACTCTATTGACTCTCTTGAGCATCGTCGCAACGTGGGGTGCGTTTCGTTGTTCTATCGTTACTATAATGGGATGTGTTCTAATGAAATCAGGGAACTTGTTCCCGAAACCCGGTTATTCGCGCGCACGACGCGATCCATTTGTGGTCGATTTGAGGGCGACTCGCACTACGCATTACAGGGAAAATTCGTTTTTTGGCCGAACGGCACGTATGTGGAATAGACTACCCGCAGAGGTGTTTCCTGTCACTTTTAGCATGGGAAGATTTAAATCAAATGTCAATAAACACTACTCCCTCTATCCTCCTTCCCATAACCTAATTTCCTAGTTCCAGCACAATGCATCGCATGTGTAGGGGTCATCCCCTGAGTGCCGGTCCAAGACAAAAAAAAAAAAAAAAAAAAAAAAAAAAAAAAAAAAACATATGTATGTATGTATTCACTTTTACTTACCACCAGATCCATCCATCAATGCTACGATTCGGCATTAATTTTAACGGGTGATCATTAGGGCACAAATAATTGCCTTCTTTTGGAATTAATTCCCAATCTACCAAAATGGGAATTACCTCTACAGGAACAGGCCCCTCTAAATTGTTATTAAACATTTCAAAAATTTTGGTAGATCTAGTAATCTCCATTTTTACGTTGAAGATGATCATGTCATACTCATTTGCATACATATATGTGACGCGCAAAATAGAAAGGGACCTAAGGGTAAAAACCGGTTTTGTTCAGGAGAGCCATTTTAAAGATTTAAATACGTGTATCTTTGGGGTACCATCACTTCATAAAACGCGCATATCTCTGGGAGGGAACACTTTTGGGGCATGGGATCGGTCTCATTCGATGCTCAGATGTTGTCCACATCAAAAAACAAAAAAAAAAAAGTGAAAATTGCTTTTTTTTACCCTTAGGTCCCTTTCTCTATGCGCTGTCATATATATACATATAATATAAGTATGGCTTTGTGTTTTGCTTTTGCTCTCATTTTTAATAAAAAAAAACCGTTAGTTTACTCATTTACTGTTTTATAAAATATTTTCTTTTGTAAGGAACAAATAACAGTCAGGAAACATTACATTAATTTGTAAAACTGAAAAACAGAAATTTATTAACTCTATACAAAATATGGCGAAATATTACTGCTTTTCTTAAACACTGTTTTGACATTGCATACGGATGTTTAGGAAGGCAGCCATACCCATATTGTTGCAATGAATCAAAGACTTATAATGAAAATTGCAATATATATCGACGACTTTGTAGGTCCGTAACTCCCAAACTATGCGTTGCCAAAGATTTTTGTACTAAACTTTTTTTTCTTAGAATTTAATTTTCTATCACCAAAGATAATTTTTTTTTTAAAAAATGGAGTGGCTTCCATAAACTAGATTTGTTCCCAGTCTTTATTTTCATATACATATGTATATATGTATATAAATAATTACCTCTAGTTTGAGTTGATTGAACAAGTGAAAGAATATGTTTGCAATAAATGCTTTGAATATTATCATTAACATAACATTTACACATTTTTTTAATTAAATCTTTAGTTACAATCTATTCTTTTAAAAATAATAAGCAATTTTGATTGAAGAACATATTAACATATTTCGTTGAACTGCATTAAAGCCAACTGCAATTCTATTTAAACAATTTTGTTATATGTACATAATACAAATTTTACTAAGCAAAACAAAAGGTCAAAAAGATAACACAAGGCAACATAATCGAAAAAATTTTAAGAGCTTTAAAACCACCATTTTGTTTAATACTATTTTCTATGATTTTTCTTAATACTTTTTTTTAACCTTTTTTATTATTTTAACAATCTATTTTTTTTTTTATATTTTTATTTATTCTCGATATTTCGTTAACCTTCGGTTAACATCTTCAGAAAGTTTTTTATTTTAAATTTTTTTTTTCTTTTTTGAAGTTTATATATATAAAAACTTTTCTAACATAACATGTCTCATAAAAATTGTGAAAAGAATATGATTCAAAATATTTTAAAATTTTTTTACAATATTAACAAAATGTATAAAATTCAAAAATATTTTACAATATTTACATTTAAATATACATTTAAAATATCTTTTTATATATACTTATAATCCCATATATCCACATACATATACATATATATATAAATATACACATATATCCATATATATATATATACACAAAATACACATATATATACACAAAATTACATATACACATATATACACACATACATATATATATATATGCAATACTTAAAAAAATACTTTAAATTATTATTATTACATTAACACAATATTAATTTTAATATACAATTATATGTTAAACAACTAACAAAAAACAAATTAAACATTAAATGAATATAAGCCTAAAAATATTCTTTAAGTTAAATATTTTGTAATATAATATCCAAGATAATATTAATTCTAATAATTTAAGTTTTACTAACTTATATTAATATAATATTTATAATAATAATAATAATAATAATAATAATAATAATAATAATAATAATAATAATAATAATAATAATAATAATAATAATTTTTTTTTTTTTTTTTTTTTTTTTCGGGTAGGGAGGAAAAATGCCTTACGCATCTCAGATTCTGTCGTCACAGCCCTGGTATGTGAGGTTTGCACCCACTAAAAAACCCCCCCCCCCATTATCCCTGAGCCAATCCACCACCCCGGTACCGCTCTCGCATTGCTTCGGGGTGGGGCTCCTCCTGGCTTATGAAACCACCATCGTTGTGCCTACGTCTAGGTCCCGTTTTTTGTCTCTCAACACACTCTCTACATATCTTCCTATAAGAACCCAATTGTTCTCGTTCTGCGTCATGGTCGCTATGATATTCTCCGGAGTAATTTCACCCACGTGGTTTTCCACGACATCCCGTTCCGCACTCCATCTCCTACATTGGAAATTTACACCAGACAAATCCGTCACCAGCGCCTTTATCCTCAACAGTTAAATTATTTCCCGCCGGTATCCATATGGCCGCTGTTTTGCTGGTATCTTCAATCCAAGTGCCACCCCTCGGTGTTCCGTACTGTTCGCTGATAACTACTATGTCAGCGTTTCTCTCCAAAAGCAGCTGATCTAAAAGTGCATCGGCTGTTCTGCTTCTATGCATATTGGCTTGAAGTATTTTCATTTCCGTTGCGTATTTGCCATGTAGCACTTCCTGGAGCCTGCTAGGTGGCCTATCTGTTTATGTCCAGCCTCATCACAGAGACAACATTTGGGATCATTCCCACATGTCTTCATAGTATGACCCTTTTCACCACATCGTATGCATATGCCCTGTCCTTTTCTATCAGGGCCCTTGCAGCTCCACTGTTCATGTCCTGTACCGAAACATTTGTAGCATCTCTTGACATCCTCGTATATTCTTAGTCGTGCACGACACCAGCCGACCTTAATATAACCGCATTTAAGAAGTTCCCCGGCGATTCCCTGAGATACAGTTACAAAAGCACGTACGAGCTCCCTGCTGTTGGGTTTCGTAATCCTTATGGCCATAGATTCGCCATGGTCCTCAATCGTGCTTCGAATGGATGCCTCAACCTCTCCAGATGTCGTGTAGGAGTCGAGATCTCGGATCTCCAATATGATCTTCGGTGTTACGCCTTTTATCTCCGCGGACTTTCCAAGTGTCTCCCTAATGTTAGAGAGTAGTCCAGGGTCTATTTGTTCCCCTTTCTGAAGCTCCAGTAGAAGGGAACCCGTTTTTGTCTTGCGGATTGTCTTCACTTTACCGCTGTCCTCCTTTCCAGTACGCTCCCTCAATGTCTTCAGAACATCCGCGTAACTGTATCCTTCACAGGGTTTTGCTAGAATAGCCTCCGTCTTTTTCCTTGGAGGTCTGTTTGCAATTCCTTTTGCCTTTTCGTCCTTGGTTCCAGGTTGTTGTGTCCTTTGAGTTGACCTCACCCCATTTCCTATCTTGGTCTCCTTTTGTGCGGGTCTCCTCCTATATTGCACCGTCCTCCATTCAACGTGTCCTTCATCGCATGGTTTCTTCGTTGTGCTCTGTGCCTCAGCAGGGCTGCTAGCAGTCCTCTTCGCGTTACCCATCCTAGGTGTCTCCGCGGTAACTTCCAAATGTTCCACGGCATTTTTTGTCTGCGTCGATTTACTTTCAGCCTCGGTTCTGAGCCAGTTTCCTCTGCAAGTCTCAGCAATGCAAACAAGCTCCTCAATCTGTTGGATTCCCTCACGTACGTCCATGCTGATGTTTCGTTGTCTCAACATAGCGGCTTTCATCTTGATCAGGGAAGTCTTTATACTCGAGATGGCTGTTGCCTCTTCCGTTCTCATCCTAACGATGAATTCCTGGCTGGGAGAGCCATGTTGGATCTCCATTTGTTCTTCCGAGTTACGTTGCAGAGGTGTAGTGGGTGTGATATCCGTCTCGGTGTTCTTCAAAACACGAGCGATCTTCCTAGCCCCTGTAATGCCCCTCCCTTCCTTCCTGTTTCCACCAGGGGGTGCCCGATTCAAGGCTTTACTATTCGGCGTCGGTTCCTGGGTAAGTAATCTCCGACCTTCAGTATCATGGCGTGGGGTTGCGATCGGTGAGCGCAGGATTTTACTCCTCCTTTGAAAGACGTTTTCACCTCCATCATGTCCGCTCATGCCGATTATCGTCCCACTTGTTGCATCATCCGTGTCCTTTCCAGTGATCGTACCTAAATCTAAATCCAAATCGTCATCAATTGTTCCATTATTTTTTGTGTCTGCCATTAAAATCCCACGAGTGTAGGGGAAAATAGGTCGACCAGGTCATAGCCCCCGATAACCTGGTAAGGCCATAAATCATTCACCGAGGTGGCCAGGTATCGGTGAAGCTCCGTTCGCGACTAGACTATTTTTGAAAGGGGCCTCTAGCCAGGCTGATCCTAGGCACGGGTCGCATTACACTGTGATCCAGCCCCCCATATCGTTGCTTACCTTAGCCATGACCCAGTATTGGTCCCGAGGGAAAAAACGCGTCCCACAATACTTATGACAATCCAAAGTATGGGGGATGAACGAGATTTCCTAGAGAGACCGAGACTCGAGCATGTTTACGGTGGCCGCCACGTGGAGGCAGTAAGTCTTCTTGTGTGGTTGTCCATAAGGATCGCCCTCCGACTTTACCCTATGGGTCCACACCTGACCACCATAATAATAATAATAATAATAGTAATAATAATAATAATAATAATAATAATATAATATAATATTTATAATATATAATATTTACAATATTTACATTTAAATATACATTTAAAATATCTTTTTATATATACTTATACTCCCATATATCCAAATACATAAACATATACACATAAACATACACATATATCCATATATATATATATACACAAAATACACATACATATATATATATGCAATACTTAAAAAAATTTTTACTTTAAATTATTATTATTACATTAACACAATATTAATTTTAATATACAATTATATGTTAAACAACTAACAAAAAAAAAAAAAAAAAAAAAAAAAAAACAAATTAAACATTAAGTGAATATAAGCCTAAAAATATCCTCTAAGTTAAATATTTTGTAATATAATATCCAACAGAATATTAATTCTAATAATTTAATTTTTACTAACTAAATATCTATAGTTATGTGCTATTCTAGCAAAACCCTGTGAAGGATACAGTTACGCGGATGTTCTGAAGACATTGAGGGAGCGTACTGGAAAGGAGGACAGCGGTAAAGTGAAGACAATCCGCAAGACAAAAACGGGTTCCCTTCTACTGGAGCTTCAGAAAGGGGAACAAATAGACCCTGGACTACTCTCTAACATTAGGGAGACACTTGGAAAGTCCGCGGAGATAAAAGGCGTAACACCGAAGATCATATTGGAGATCCGAGATCTCGACTCCTACACGACATCTGGAGAGGTTGAGGCATCCATTCGAAGCACGATTGAGGACCACGGCGAATCTATGGCCATAAGGATTACGAAACCCAACAGCAGGGAGCTCGTACGTGCTTTTGTAACTGTATCTCAGGGAATCGCCGGGGAACTTCTTAAATGCGGTTATATTAAGGTCGGCTGGTGTCGTGCACGACTAAGAATATACGAGGATGTCAAGAGATGCTACAAATGTTTCGGTACAGGACATGAACAGTGGAGCTGCAAGGGCCCTGATAGAAAAGGACAGGGCATATGCATACGATGTGGTGAAAAGAGTCATACTATGAAGACATGTGGGAATGATCCCAAATGTTGTCTCTGTGATGAGGCTGGACATAAACAGATAGGCCACCTAGCAGGCTCCAGGAAGTGCTACATGGCAAATACGCAACGGAAATGAAAATACTTCAAGCCAATATGCATAGAAGCAGAACAGCCGATGCACTTTTAGATCAGCTGCTTTTGGAGAGAAACGCTGACATAGTAGTTATCAGCGAACAGTACGGAACACCGAGGGGTGGCACTTGGATTGAAGATACCAGCAAAACAGCGGCCATATGGATACCGGCGGGAAATAATTTAACTGTTGAGGATAAAGGCGCTGGTGACGGATTTGTCTGGTGTAAATTTAGGGAGCTAACACTCTTCAGCTGCTACTTAACACCTAACGAGGAGCAAGAAGCCTTCCGGACCAAGCTGCACAACATAGAGGATAAGGGTATGGAATTAGGGGGACCCCTATTAATTGGAGGTGACTTCAACTCCCGCGCATGTGAATGGGGCTCGCGGACAACGAACTCCCGAGGCAGGATGGTATTGGATATGATGGCCAGAATGGACTTGCTCATCATGAACAGGGGACATGTCGCTACTTTCAGAAGACCAGGATGTGAAGGAACTATCCCGGATATCACATTGGCCTCGGAGGTAATCGCAGCCAGGATATCAAACTGGACTGTCTTGGAGGATTATACGGCAAGCGACCACCAATATATTATGTACAGCGTGGAAAACCGTAGCAGATATGTCCAGTCTAACAGAACGACACCCACGCGAAAGTGGAATGTAAGAAGACTCAATACGGATGCACTTCTGAGCGGACTGTCACGGGATCGCGTCACAGAGAGGCGCGTAACAAGCGCCGAAAATGTGGTACATGACACCATGGGACTCATTAAGACGGCGTGCAGCGAGGCAATGCCTGCTCTCGGTGGGAGACACGGAAAAGGGGCTGTATATTGGTGGACTGAAGAAATCTCTAACCTGAGGCGGGCGTGCCTCAGATGTAGAAGAAGATACACGAGGGCCAGAAGAAGACACGCTGCAACATCGGAAGCTGAAGAATTTAGGAATGCTAAGAAGGACCTGAAAGTCGCTATACTCACGAGCAAGAAACGGAAATGGGAGGAATTGAGATCGGACCTCGACAATGATCCATGGGGTCTGGGTTACAAATTGGTTTTGCGGAAACTTGGGGCACGCAGTGCAACCCCTAATCTAAGCGGACCAACTATGGAAAGGATCGTGAACACCCTATTTCCCACGGACATACTGCTGCAAAACGTGAGCTTGCCGCCGAACGAGGTTAACCCACCAATGTTCAATGAAGGGGAGATAAAGGCTGCCGCGAGAGCCCTGAGAAACAATAGGGCACCGGGACCTGATGGAATTCCGGCAGAGGTACTTAAAATAATCGCCGATGAGAGGCCCGAGCTATTACTGAGGATGTACAACATTTGCCTACAGGAAGGTATCTTTCCTGAGGTCTGGAAACGTCAAAGACTGGTGTTGTTGAGTAAGGGAAAGGGAGACCCAGAATCCCCGTCAGCATACCGACCACTGTGTATGTTGGATACCGCGGGGAAACTCCTGGAGATGCTGCTAAAACCCAGAATACAAGCGGTTATAGAGAGTGCTGGAGGACTCTCCTCAAGACAACACGGTTTTAGACATGGTAGATCAACAATGGGTGCTATCGCAGACGTCATAGAGGGGGTGCAAAGGGCACAAACGGGAAACCATTTCTCGAGACGCATCGTGCTACTAGCAACGTTGGATGTTAAGAATGCTTTTAATAGCGTCAAATGGACCAACATGATTAGGGCTCTGGAGGAACGCTTTAGAGCACCACCTTACATGATGATGATGGTGAGGAGTTACCTTAAGGATCGGGTGCTTATATACGAAAGAGCTGGGAGGATCTGTGAAAAACAGATAACGGCAGGAGCGGCGCAGGGATCGATCTTAGGGCCTGAACTTTGGAACATAACCTACGATGGGATTCTCCGCACGGAAATGCCGGACGACACCTATATGGTGGCGTACGCAGATGACATTGCATGCGTCATTATGGCTCGCAACATGGATGGAGCACAGAGCAAACTAACTCAAGTCATGCTTAGGACAAAGGCATGGCTGGATTCACAGGGTCTCAGTCTGGCAACGGAAAAGACGGAATTGCTCATAATTACGAGGAAGCACATTCCTATCGAGCAGGATATGCGGGTCTTATCTGAGACAATCAGGACGAGTAAATGCGTGCGATATCTTGGACTATGGTTAGATCCCAGACTAACGTTCAGGGACCAGCTCCAACATGCCGCGACAAAAGCCGCCCAGGCGACTGCTTCTCTTAGCAGACTCATGTCTAATATTGGAGGACCACGCTGCAGTAAAAGGAAGCTGATAATGACAACGACCCAGGCGATCTTATTGTTTGGATGTGAAATCTGGGCCGATGCACTACACGCACACTACCGGAGGAGGATGATTGCAGCTGTACAACGTACCGCAGCCCTTAGAGTAGCCTCAGCGTACCGTACGGTATCGGAACCAGCAGTCCTAGTCATAGGAGCGATAATGCCAATTGATCTACTAGTTGAGGAACGCAAAGAACTTTGGAACGAGCGTAGACATACCGGGAGAATAAGTGGAGAGACAAGGAGATCGGCACGAATGCGGATAATGCAGAGGTGGCAGTCCAGATGGAATACGGAAACACGGGGTAGATGGACGGCCAGGCTGATAACCGATTTGGACAAGTGGGTGAATAGAGGACATGGCGAGATAAATTATTACCTCACACAGATGTTGTCAGGACATGGCTACTTTCTGAAATATCTCCATCAGATGGGTAAGTCGGACACATCTCTCTGCATCTATGGCGACAACTGCATAGACGATGTATGGCACACTTTTTTCCAATGTAGGAGATGGAGTGCGGAACGGGATGTCGTGGAAAACCACGTGGGTGAAATTACTCCGGAGAATATCATAGCGACTATGACGCAGAACGAGAACAATTGGGTTCTTATAGGAAGATATGTAGAGAGTGTGTTGAGAGACAAAAAACGGGACCTAGACGTAGGCACAACGATGGTGGTTTCATAAGCCAGGAGGAGCCCCACCCCGAAGCAATGCGAGAGCGGTACCGGGGTGGTGGATTGGCTCAGGGATAATGGGGGGGGGTTTTTTAGTGGGTGCAAACCTCACATACCAGGGCTGTGACGACAGAATCTGAGATGCGTAAGGCATTTTTCCTCCCTACCCGGAAAAAAAAAAAAAAAAAAAAATTATTATTATTATTATTATTATTATTATTATTATTATTATTATTATTATTATTATTATTATTATTATTATTATTATTATAAATATTATATTAATATAAGTTAGTAAAACTTAAATTATTAGAATTAATATTATGTTGGATATTATATTACAAAATATTTAACTTAAAGAATATTTTTAGGCTTATATTCATTTAATGTTTAATTTGTTTTTTGTTAGTTGTTTAACATATAATTGTATATTAAAATTAATATTGTGTTAATGTAATAATAATAATTTAAAGTATTTTTTTAAGTATTGCATATATATATATATGTATGTGTGTATATATGTGTATATGTAATTTTGTGTATATATATGTGTATTTTGTGTATATATATATATATGGATATATGTGTATATTTATATATATATGTATATGTATGTGGATATATGGGACTATAAGTATATATAAAAAGATATTTTAAATGTATATTTAAATGTAAATATTGTAAAATATTTTTGAATTTTATACATTTTGTTAATATTGTAAAAAAATTTTAAAATATTTTGAATCATATTCTTTTCACAATTTTTATGAGACATGTTATGTTAGAAAAGTTTTTATATATATAAACTTCAAAAAAGAAAAAAAAAAAATTTAAAATAAAAAACTTCCTGAAGATGTTAACCGAAGGTTAACGAAATATCGAGAATAAATAAAAATATAAAAAAAACCTTAAAGCTTGAAAAAATAGATTGTTAAAACTATTTTCTATGGCTAGGTTTTTGTAAAAAAAAAATATTTTTCTAAAATTTGGGTTTTTTGAAGAGGACGCTCCCTACATCTGGTGGTAACTTTGGAAAGAGTTATTCTAACTTGTTAAGCAATAAATTTTGAATAAAAAATGTCAAAAGTTGGTACTTTCACGATTCACAGTTTCAGACTAAAATTTTAAAATAAAAATAAACATCTCGCATTTTTCTAATGTGCATTAGTGTGTCTTTGTGTGTCAGTTGTTGTCGGAAGGTTTCAGTGGCGAAGGCATAGTCACTGGTCACTGAACAATACAGGCTTCAGCTGATAGCAATCCACAATCACATCAGAACGCCCTCCTTCGTCGGTATTGTGTAGCACCGGCGAAGTAAAATAATAATAAAAAATGTATACTAAACCCAAGCTTCTGCACTGCTACGAGTATAAACAAAGAACGTGCAAAAGCAGAGCTGCAAAAATAATTAATTAAGCTTCACCTCCTGTCGTTTCTCCTACTATACCTTTCCAATAGTTCCAGCACAATGCTTCGCTTGTCTAAGAGTCATCTCCTGAGTGCTGGTCCGAGATAAAAAAAACAAATAAAAAAAATCTGTAATAAAATATTATTATTTTATATATGTATATATATGATTCTAATTGTGCTTTTTCCCTTATAAACTATATGTTAAATATATTATTACATACCCTATGATATTGTCATACAGTATGAAAAATATCATAAAGCATTTTATTACAAAAGCAACTCAATAATTGAGGAGGAAAGCATATCCATATAGTACTATTTCGCTAACGCTTACTTAGCTCATCAGTGCATTTTTCCTAATTTCTGAATACAAACCCAAGATCTATATGTTTAAAATTCAATTAATCAAACGAGAATTTACAAAAGTAAGAAAAAAAAAGTAAGTAAAATTTACCACAAAATATGTCTGTTCGACGTGCATAATATGGCCCTATGGGCTCTGTTGGTTATTGTTATAAATAAATAAAATAGAATATCTCTTTTTATATGATTCTAATTTTTAAATTGTGTTTTTCCCGAGAAAAATATGTGAAATGTATTATTACATTCTTTATGATATTCTCATAAAGTATTTTTTTCTAAAAGCAAACTCAATAACTGAGGAGGAAAGGATATATATATATATATATAGATATATATAGATGAGAAGAAAAATCTAAAAATAGAAATATGTATGTGCTATAAAAAAAGTAAACTAATGGATTGTTATGTTTTTGTTTATAAATTTTTGGTTTTTTGTTCGGTATCCAACTTCATTCTCGATTGATTAGTTGAATTCTGAATATAAGAATCTTGAATTTGTAGTCAAAAATGGGAAAAGTCCATTGCTGAGCTAAGTAAGCATTAGCTAAATAGTACTATATGGATATGCTTTCCTCCTCAATTTTTGAGTTGGATTTTATATAAAAAAATACTTTATGAGAATAGCATAAAGTATGTAATAATACATTCACATATTTTTTCGGGAAAAAGCACAATTTTAAAATTAGAATCATATATAAATAAAATAAATTTGTGCGAGTTCGGGAAATTGTGTTATGCACCTGGAACAGACCTAATATATATGACCATGTACAATTACAAATCTACACACATGCATACATCCTTATGCGCATCTTATGGGCAACTTATGCTTATACATGTTATTTAAAGACACCCCAAATAATTTTTAACTAAATCATGAAATAAAATTAATTATTATTTGTTCATTGCATTTTTGGGAAACTTTTAATTTTACTTCTGTAATTTGGTTTGTTATTTTCAATGTTCATTATAAACAAGCTGATTGCTTGTTCCTTACGCCCAAAACTACCCCGAAAAAAAAGTACGGACCTTCTCGTGCGTGAAGAACAAGAATATTACTTTCTCAAAACCTCTCTCATTTACCCAATTTTTGCGTAAGAAAACGTTATTTGGTGAGATAGGGCGCCAGCGGGCCCTAAGACTGAAAAGATTATATCACAAATCGTTTAAAAGTCAAGAACTACTGTATATTACATTATAAAAAAGTACAAATCAAGTAAAACTGTGATAAACAAGGTAAGGATTGGGCGACCTTGCAAACTTACAGATTCAAATGAACGGGGAATCGAGCGTGAGGTAAGAAAAAATCCAAAAATTACTGCTAACACTTTAGCTAAAAACACTGAGGAACACTTAAGTATATCCGTTACACCTGGGGGTGCTGATGGCGAGTAGTCAGCGTGTTGGCTCTGCAACCAGAAAGACCCAGGTTCGAATCCCAGCCGGGTCAAATCAGAAAAAATTTTTTTCTGAGTTTTCTGTGCTACAGCACTCTCCTTCGTCGGTATTTGAGCAATAAAACGTCGGCGAAGTAAAATAATAAATAAAATGGCTCAATTAGCTTAAAAATAATGCGTCAAAACACATCAGAGACGCCGCAACTTTGCTTTATAATTTACACGCAACTGCAAAGTTGCGCAAGAATTAAGCTCTATCTTTCTACCACTTTCACCACCTGTCTGTTTCTTCCCTATCCTTTTCTCTAGTTCCAGTGCAATGCATTGCATATGTAGACGATAGCCCCTGAGCACTGGTCCAAGATAAAAAAAAAAAAAAAAAAAAAAACAATAAGAAACAATAAGAAACGTCTTAAAAAAGCACGATTTCCATGCACGATCAGCCAGGAAGAAGTCACACATTACTAAGAAAAATAGAAAGTTGAGATTGGATTTTGCGAAAGAGCACGTAAAAAAGCCAATGGAGTTCTGGATGGATTTTATTTTTGCTGACGAAAGTAAATATAACCTTTTCCGATGTGATGGAAAAGTTCTGGTACAAGCCTAACACAGAATTGGATGAAACGAATATGGTACCAACTGTTAAACATGGTGGCGGTGGTGTTATGGTATGGGGATGTATGGCGGCATCAGGCGTGGGAAATATTGGGTTTATTGATGGGATTATGGATCACCGAAAGTACATTGACCTCCTAAAGCAAAATTTGAGGTCAAGTGCTGAAAAATTGGGTCTGGCAAATAGATTTCAGTTTTATCAAGATAATGATCCCAAACATTGGGCCACTAATACAAAGCTTTGGCTTTTATATAATTGTCCAAAATTAAAAAAAAACGCCGCCACAGTCCCCAGACCTTAACCCTATTGAACATCTTTGGGGTCACTTGGAAAAAAAAATCAGAAAACGTGAATTTACGAACAAACACCAGATGAAAGTTATCCTGCAGGAGGAAAGGAGCCAAATTGATCCAGAATACACCAAAACGTTGGTAAAATCTATGCCAGATCGTTTAAAAGAGATTATACGTAGGCAAGGAAAAGCAACTCGCTACTGAAGTAGAAATAAGCTTGTATTTCAATTCATGTATTTTAAAAATGTTACCAATGTCGAATACTTTTTTTCTTGTTTTTTGTTATTAATATTTTAATTCATGTGTTTTTTGCTTTTTGTACTTTGAGATCTCATTTTTTTTCTGAATATAACTTTGTGTTCCTTAATAAAGACTTTTATAAGTTTATTTTGTTAAAAATAACATTCCATATTTTTTTCTTGATAAATATATAAAGTTTACGGCCTATGTCGAATAGTTTTTTTGGCCACTGTATGTATACATATGTATGTATATTTTTAGTTACATATTTGAATGCACATAAATATCATGAATCAAGAAAACAAGATTGGGCATTCAGCTGTTCAAAATCATTTTCTACTGTGCATCTACATCATCATAGAATACAAACGAGTAGGAGTTGTAGTAAAAAGCGAATTTGGGATTTAATCTGTTTTAGGAAGAGCTTTCAGGGTCTATAAAAGTTATACATTTCGGCTTATATAAAGATTGTTGTAATGAAATTACCTTTTCAGAAATTATGTATTTCATATTTTAATGTAAATATTTCTATAAAAGAAAAATATTACCATTCTTAACTTTTTGGAGTACATTTTAGACGTATAAATGAAATGGAAACAGCAGAGTTAATGATATGTTTGTATGTATGTATGTATGTATGTATGTATGTTTGTGTCTTATGGACAGCTAAACAGCTGTCAAGGGCTCTATTGAAATTTTCACAGTATCTCTCTGTATATATTGAATAAACTATAGGCTATATAAACTTCAAAAATTTCAAATGGGAGTTGCGACGCCCATACAAAGTAAATATTTATTTTTGTAAATCTAGCAAACGGTTATAGTGGAAGTTTCTGAATATGGTTCAAATGACTTTGTAGTTAAAACAAATCATCAGTCAAAAACTAGGAGAGATTGGCGAGAGTGGGAGTGGTGGGAGGTACCACCAAATTAAATATTATTATTTTATATCTTGAGAACGTATAAAGTTAAAGTTTATTTATTTCGTCTGTGTAACTTAATGGTCAGTACAAATCATCGATCAAAAAGTAAGCGGGATCGGATAAGTGAGTATTGTAGCTCCCATACAAAGTTAACATTGTTTTTTATATATCTTGAGAACGGTTCTAGCCAAAGTATCTTATTTTGATCTGAATGACTTGGTAGTAAATTTTTTTTTGTTTCGGGCAAAAATATGAAAACTGACAATTTTTATCAGGGGGACTAGGCTGATCCTTTTTTGAATTTGGCACTCACATTGTAAGGGTGCTCCTGAATAGAGCCAGAGAGCAAAAATTGGGTGTAGGAACGTAGGTATGGGAGATTAAACATAGATGTGTCTGCATCTAATGGACATGACGACGACCACAACGGGTGGTAGGGGGCAAATTCCGCGTCTTCGAAACTAACTAATCAATTTTAATAAAGGACACATAAGGCATATATTTATTTTAAATAAAGCTATTATCAGCTGCAGGTACGCGTGACCGGATCAGCTAGTTTATTATAATAAAAATAAGAAAAACAAACAAAACAAAATAACTACATCGGTAATGAACAAAACTTAATTCTAACTTAGGAATCCCTTTTCAATGGAAACTTAAGAGATAATCATGTGTAATTTTAACTCCTTAATAATTGTATTCATTATAGTTCAAAATTAACAATACTTATCACATCGAAACTGTGCTAAGGAACTGTAAAATTTATACCCTTCGGATGCAGCTAAATTTTTATTCAAAATAAAATTAAACGCAAAATGTATAAAATCGAATTTATAGTTTATTTTATTAAATATTGTAATTTTCAAGCTCCACATTATTATCTTATTTTAAAATACATACATGCTTAAATAGCTTTTTTACTATTCAATAAAATCTTTAAAAAATCCTCTTTTTTTAATATTCCTTATATTTTAACGTTTGAGGTGTAGGATTTAATAGTCCGCCCATAGATAGATGATAAACTCACGAATATGTTTTGACTTCTACGGTTTTTGCCGCTGCAATATCTGCGATATAATTTTTGAACACATGCCACTAGATTTTCTAGCCCATGGTATTGTAATTCGGTTAACTCTTTCTCATCTGAATTTTCATCTGTGGTGCCCAAAAAGTTCTTTAATAAATCAGTATGCAATGGAAAATTGAAAATTCCACGCTTTTGGATTGTCTTTAGAATTAGTATTAGCCTTGATTCACTGCACACGTTTTCCACTTAACTCTTTTGCACTTTCCACATGAAAATGTAGTTTGTTTGTGTCTACGCCACACAAACAGCTGATCGGCAAAGAACACAAGAACAGACATAGGCAATGCGCAATCATGTTTTCAGGATTCATGCATAAATATTAGCCTAGGTTAAGGTGGAAGTCCACACCACGTTATATATCATAAAGCGTAGAATGCTTTAACGCATCACAAGTACCCTGAGAACAGATCAGCAATAATGAGAGCCTCGGATGACAATTTTTATTTTTTAATGTTACAACTGAAAATTTCCGTATTGTAACTAGAAATATAGAAAAGCGTAGAAAACGTATAAAGTATGAAATGTGGTACGCGACAACGCGAGGTATACAATTTCCGCTTTACCAAAACATTCTCTTAAAGAGTCAAACAATTTATTTATGATGGTTAGGTTTTTGTCTATTTTCGACAATGTTCTTAATCTTGCAATCATCGTTCTAGATTATTCTTCTAATGACATTGACATATATACATATATGTACACAGTGACACCTCTCCTAACGGACACCTCCCATAACCAGACAAATTTTGTAAAATCGATATTTTCATCGGTTTTTCATCACAAAATATATTCTCGTAACCGGACGCAAACAGTAAATTTAAAAAAATTGTGCGCAAAAAGCCTCTCCTAAGCGGACAGAAGCGTTCATTTTAATTAATTCACCTTGATTGAAACTCCCCAACACTAGTACTATTTCTTAATTTTTCAACTCTGATTCATATTTGTGTAAATGCCTTTGAAAATTGTGATCCCCGCGATAACACGAATGTACAGGCGAATGTGTTGGAGAAATCGCTGTTTATTTGAAGAAATTGTTTGCTTAGCTCGTGTTGTCACCTTGAGAGTAACAAAATAGAACAGAAAAAAAATTTTTATCAATTATAAAAAAAATGGAAATTCCATGTACCTGATTCTTTAAATACTCGAGATGAAACATTAAACGAAATTGCCGGTTTGAAGTATTTTACTAGAAACGAATTCGTCGCATTTAAAAACATTTCAAATCTCTGTGAAACTCAAAGGCTCAAATTGACCAAATCTAAGTTAAAGCAATTTATTCTGAATAAAGTTTTGCAACCATAAATCACTAGCTTTATAACATAAAAGAAAAATTTTAAATAATTAATGTGGACAGATCTCATAACCGGACAAAAACAATGCAACAGTGAATGTCCGGTTATGAGAGGTTTCACTGTATATCTACATATGTATATATATATTTTTCATTTCATGGTACAAATGAACTGTCACACCAATGCTAATATTTTGCACAATCCTAAATTAAATATAAATTTGGAAAAATTAATAAAACTAAAGAAATAACACAATTGTTTACATCGAATGAGATGTACGTCAATATGAAGTAGACTGCTTGTATTAGAACGAAGACAACAAAAGCATCAGAAAGTAAAATATATTTTCGGAAACGAAAGAACTAAATCATCAAATGCAGTTGTATTTCATTCTACACTAAATGGACCGTTTCATTTCCCATTATATTTTCTTACTATAATAAATGAATTGTTTCAATTATCGTTCACTCTCTATCAGATGATTACAACCGCTTGAATTTCTGTCTTTAGTAGGATATTGTATGTCTTTTTAAATATTTTGTCGATAGCTAAAATTTTAGTACCATCGGAATTGGACTTTATAAAGATTAAAAAAAAAGCAAAAGCAACATTAAAGTTTAATGCAACAGTATTTCCAAGAAAAGACGAAAAAACAATTTTTTTCCATTTCCAAGAACCATTTAATTAATTTTAATTAGAAATGCATTATTTTATAATTTAATAAATAGAATCATTAATACCATGAAGTGATTTTAAAAATCTAAAGGGATTGGATTCCAGGAGACCTTGAATTAATGAGTTCTTATCCTCGATTCCTTTCTGTCTTTCCCACACATATTCAATAATCTACTTTGGTTCTTTCCGCTATGTTCAAAATACTTTTCTTTCCCATTTTTCGCAAATGTTTATTAGAAAGTAATATTTTTCTTCTTCAAATAGTTCATTGCATAAAGCAAAGGCGACTACTAATCCCATGAACGGAAATAATTTAATTTTATTTTGTCTTTTTTTTTGGAAAAGTGGCTTTAAAATACTGTTGCATTAAGCTTTAATGTTGTTTTTGTTATTTTTAAATCTTACGAAAGTGACCATTCCGATGGTAGTGAAACTTTAGCTGTCAACAAAATATTAAAAATTTATGTCCTACTAAAAACGAAAATTCAACTGGTCCTAATTATCTGATCAACCGCTTCACATTTTATTACATTATAAATGAACCGTTTCGCTTTTGAACCTATTGTAAATGAACCGGCTCACTTGTGTTCTAAAAGAATCGGTTAACTTAAAATCCTATTGTAAATAAACCATTTAAATTTTCATTCGGTTCTAAACAAACCAGTTCATTTTTTATCCTATGTCAAATGAATCGTTTCAGTTTTCAAACTATTCTAAAAGAACTCTTTTTATATATTTTTTTTTATCTGGGACCAGCACTCAGGAGATGACTCCTACACATGCGAAGCATTGTGCTGGAACTATAGGAAAGGGATAGTAGGAGAAACGACAGGAGGTGAAGCTTAATTAATTATTTTACAGCTCTGCTTTCGCACGTTCTTTGTTTTTATACTCGTAGCAGTGCTGAAGCTTCGGTTTAGTACCCATTTTTATTATTATTTTACTTCGCCGGTACTACACAATACCGACGAAGGAGGGCGTTCTGATGTGATTGTGGATTGCTATCAGCTGAAGCCGGTATTGTTCTGTGACCAGTGACTATGACTTCGACACTGAAACCTTCCGACAACAACTGACATACAAAGACACACTAATGCACATCAGAAAATTGCGAGATGTTTTTTTCATAATTTTTAGTCTGAATCTGGAGTTGAACCCAGTCTTTTTTTATTACCGTAAATGAACAGATTCATGTTTGATGCTAATCTAAATGAACCACTTCACTTTTCAGCCTATTCTGAATGAATCGTTCTTTTTTCATCTTATTTTAATGCTATTTCCATTGTAGTAACAATTTCATAAATTTGATTTCACTCTGGTAATGTTAAGCTGTAAGGAAATACACCTAATGAACAAGTCAACCTAGTGAACATGTTAACTGTTATTTTCGAAGTGAACTAGCTAGTTTTCTTATTTATTATTCTCTTCACCAATATGAAGTTTACATTCATTTCCTTCACTATTCGTACATTCTCATTGGTTTTTTTATTTCAAGTTGAAGGTACATAAACTAAGAATTTTGTTTGTGCCTACGTATCTATTTGTAGCACGATCGTGTAAATTTATATTATATCACGCACATTCCTGAAATTCTTTATGGCCAAGAACTCATGGATGGATTTGTACTTTTAAGTTTTTAAAAGATTTCATAAATTCTGGTATTATTTAATGATTCATTAACAACAACAAATGAAAGCAAAGAAAATAAATAAATTTGCAAAAATAAAAAAATTGCGTCATAATTTTGTTCAAGAAATTGCACTAATATTGAAAATCTAAATTTCCAAATGAGCAACTACTGGTTCTTTCACTCTTTATAAACAAAATATCAACTTTTATTAAAGGAAGAAGGGGAACATACTCGTAGTGTGCACATGATGTGGTAGGAGTAGAATTGGAATCCAGTAGAATGTAAAGTAAATCAGCTTATTTCTTGTGAATGATCTTAAGCAAAATCTGGTTCGAAGGATCATAAATACATACGTAAGTAAGTTTGGCGCCATGGCACCAAGTAAATGTAATGTTCCGTGACGTTATGTATTTCATATTCACATTCAGGGATGTTGGTCGAATGAGCTATTCACGATTTAATCCACGATTTTAATCACTTAATTTAGAACTTTATTTTTTTAACTTCCCGCTATAAGACGTTATTCGTTTTACGGAATTTTCGAAAACCATCATATATTTGCCGTTTTGAGGTCATGGAAGTCGATTCAGACTATTTTTCGCGGTGATGTACATTTGAATATGTGTTTTTTATATATACGAGCTAAAAGCAGCGCAATGTATACAAGATTTGGTAGTCAGGGCTAATCAATACACACGATTTACTCTCAGGCATGCTTAGGGCGTACGTACTGAACACCGCATCATTCGTCATTCTTTTCTCCAATCATGCCGAACCATGCCCAAGTATTACTTCGGGCCCGTAGTGATTATGCGAATGCTGTCCTTTCTTCTGCAGATATTACTCTCTCTGTTATTCTTTGCTGCAGCAAATTTTTTTTCGTGAAAGTATTCAGAGTTCTAATAATGGTAGAATCAGGTCAACATTGTTGTCGGGTTTAATCTGGGACCCGAATGCTGTTTCCAGTGAGCCTCGCCGGTTCTCATATATCGCAGACAATCAATGAAACATGTTCCGAGGTGTCCCTTCTATCCAGGCATTTTGGGCATACATCATCAATATCGTTACCATACTTTAAAAGGTATGGTCTAAGCATCCGTATCTGCTTAACAATTGTGTAAGGTAGAAGATCACCTGCCAGTGTTTCCTATCTGTCCAGTCCGCTAATCTCGGTATGAGTCTGCGCATCCATCTTCCCTGTGTGGAAGTAGCCCTTTCCACTGCGTTGGCGCTCAATTGGCTGGGGTTCGCTAGTCAACATCTGCTAGCAGCCTCAGCGCTATCATTGCCGCAATCACCAAGGCTGTATCTGTAGACACCGAATCTCACTTCCTGCAGGCTGCATCTGTTGTGTGTGTGTGTGTGTGTGTGTGTAAAGGTCTAATAAATTAAGAACTGTAAAATTCTAACACAATTTGCCGCTTACGAAAGACATTTCGATGTTTCGGTTCGATAGATTTCATAATTCTCGAAGAAACTTTTTTTTTTTAATTTTAAACTTCTAAGCTGATCGTGGCGATGGCACGATGGATGGTAGTCTGCACGTTGACTACACAACCAAAAAACAGACCTGGGTTCAACCCCAGATTCAGACAAAAAAATTTTTAAATTAAAATAAACATCTCGCATTTTTCTGATGTGCATTAGTGTGTATTTGTGTGTGAGTTGTTGTCGGAAGGTTTCAGTGGCGAAGGCATAGTCACTGGTCACTGAACAATACCGGCATCAGCTGATAGCAATCTACAATCACATTAGAACGTCGGTATTGTGTAGCACCGGCGAAGTAAAATAATAATAAAAATGGCTACTGAACCGAAGCTTCAGTACTGCTACGAGTATAAACAAAGAACCTGCGAAAGCAGAGCTGCAAAGATAATTAATTAAGCTTCAACTCCTGTCGTTTCTCCTACTATCCCTTTCCTATAGTTCCAGCACAATGCTTCGCATGTGTAAGAGTCATCTCCTTAGTGCTGGTCCCAAATAAAAAAAAAGGAACCCAAACCGCTGTACCGTCTTCCTGAAATTTTCACACCATATAATTGGGACTCTTGCATGAATTATAGGCTACTTTCTTTTTTTAATTATGCTACTCTAATATAAACGAACTTAACTTCGCCATTTGTGGACCAATCGCTATGAAATTTGGTGCACTTAGTCTGTGCAAGTCCGGGAATGTTAAAGGATATTACTTTTTTTAAAACTAGGACCAGGAGGGCGATAGAGCAAAAATTTCTGCCCCTCCATAACGTTCAAACCGATTTTAATGATATTTAGAATATAGATACATCTGCATCTAAAATCTTACATAGACTATGTACATTTTCAAAAGCATGACCAGGAGAGTGATAGGGGGAAAAACTACCTCGCCGATTTTGAAGAACTTTATATTTTGGATGTATTTTTTTTTTTTTTTGTCTTGGACCGGCACTCAGGGGATGTCCCCTACACATGCATGCATTGTGCTGGAACTGGGAAATTAGGTTATGGGAAGGAGGATAGAGAGAGTAGTGTTTATTGACATTTGATTTAAATCTTCCCAAGCTAAAAGTTACAGGAAACACCTCTGCGGGTAGTCTATTCCACATACGTGCCGTTCGGCCAAAAAACGAATTTTCCCTGTAATGCGTAGTGCGAGTCGCCGTCAAATCGACCACAAATGGATGCGCTCTTAATGATGATCGCGTCGTGCGCGCGAATACCCGGGTTTCGGGAACAAGTTCCCTGATTTCATTAGAACACCTCCCATTATAGTAACGATAGAACAACGAAACGCAAAAGACACATTGGCTATTAATTTCTTTCACAAGTAGGGCCTCAAGAAAGGTAGTGGCAATTTCCGCGTCTCTGTTTCTGTGTCCAGAAGGACACATATGCTACATACATATATATTTTTAAATAGATCCACGAGGCGACATAGAGATAAGATATGCCTCTACGAAACTGTATCACCGATGCAGATAATAACGGGAGCGAAGCCGCGGGTGAAAGCTAGTATTATATAAAAGATGAAATTTGAGTACCGAAGAATTTATTTATTTATTTCAAAGCTTCGGATTAAGTGCCACAATCCTCGATCGATTACGACTCCATTTCGTCTGCATTCCATAGCGAAAATTTTCTTTTAAAAGCGCCAAAGTCGTTTTATTTATATAAATTTTAGATTTGAGATAACTGACTTTAATTATTACACCAATTGTATTACGAACGCAGCTTTCAATGACGACATATGCATATTTCAAGAACTTACTCGTTGCCCAATTGACGCTTTTCACGCTTTTCATGAGAATTTTGTGTGACCGGACTTCAGCTTTTCCAATCTTTGGTGGTTAGTTCTAACTTATTGAAGAACTTTTGAGTGAGCTTCATTTGAATCTTTAATATAGCAGAATCTTCTATGTGCTACAGTCGCTCAAATAAACATTTTTGCTAAACTCTTGCACGCACAAACTGCTGTCCGCCGCAAAGAAGTAATCCATGGTGACTGAATTTCGAAGATGTATGCTTTGTTTCACACAGTAAGCAAACATACACTTTCTCTTGAAACACCTTGTATTTTAATAAACTTTGAAAGCAAAATTAAAGATTTGATAAAGTAGCTTATAGAACAGTAAATTATTTGCAAATAAATTTATTACTTTGAAAAGTTTTACGAGAGTGGTAATAAGCAAGCAATCTAATCGCTGCCATGCCAAATAAACCTCTAATCATAATGATCGCAATCAGAAAATTTAAAAATAGTGCTACTGATGGTCTAGATTAAAAATTAAAATTATGTTAGGCAAAGAAAATGCAAAAGAGTTGTTTAATAAAAAGCTTTCGAGGATTTCTTTACATGTTGTAATAATTTATTTTAATTACTACGTGTACATATATTTCATGACCAATTTCCTTTGTCAATGTTCTCTTTAATTTAGGGCTTTTATGGTCAGTTTATTCAATTTCTAAGATGAAAATATATGAAATCAAATTCATCTTTTTTATAATAATCTTTTTTTTTCGGGTAGGGAGGAAAAATGCCTAACGCATCTCAGATGCTGTCGTTACAGCCCTGGTATGTGAGGTTTGCACCCACTAAAAACCCCGCCCCCTTTATCCTTGAGCCAGTTCACCACCCCGGTATCGCTCTCGCATTGCTTCGGGGTGGGGCTCTCTCCTGTTCCTATGAAACTACCATCGTCGTGCCTACGTCTAAGTCCCGTTTTTTGTTTCGCAACACACTCTCTACATATCTTCCTATAAGAACCCAATTATCCTCGTTCTGCGTCATGGCCGCTATTATGTTCTCCGAAGTAATTTCACCAACGTGGCGTTCCACCACATCCCGTTCCGCACTCCATATCTTACATTTCAAAAAAGTGTGCCACACATCGTCTATGCAGTTGTCGCCATATAGGGTGGCGATAGCACGATGGATGGTAGTCTGCACGTTGACTACGAATCCAAAAACAGACCTGGGTTCAACCCCAGTTTCAGACTAAAAATTTTAAAATAAATATAAACATCTCGCATTTTTCTGATGTGCATTAGTGTGTCTTTGTGTGTCAGTTGTTGTCGGAAGGTTTCAGTGGCGAAGGCATAGTCACTGCTCACTGAACTATACCGGCTTCAGCTGATAGCAATCCACAATCACATCAGAACGCCCTCCTTCGTCAGTATTGTGTTGCACCGGCGAAGTAAAATAATAATAAAAATGGCTACTAAACCGAAGCTTCAGCACTGGTACGAGTATAAACAAAGAACGTGCGAAAGCAGAGCTGTAAATATAATTAATTAAGCTTCACCTCCTGTCGTTGCTCCTACTATCCTTTTCCTATAGTTCCAGTACAATGCTTCGCATGTGTAGGAGTCATCTCCTGAGTGCTGGTCCCAGATAAAAAAAAAAAAAAAAAAAAAAAAGATGCAAAGAGATGTGTCTGACTTATCCATCTGGTGGAAATATTTCAGAAAGTATTCATGTCCTGACAACATCTGTGTGAGGTAATAATTTATCTCGCCATGTCCTCTATTCACCCACTTGTCCAATGCGGTTATCAGCCTGGTTGTCGATCTACCCCGTGTTTCCGTATTCCATCTGGACTGCCACCTCAGCATTATCCGCATTCGTGCTGATCTCCTTGCCTCTTCGCTTGTTCTTCCGGTATGTCTACGCTCGTTCCAAAGGTGTTTGCGTTCTTCAACTAGTAGGTCAATTGGTAATATCGCTCCTATGACTAGGACTGCTGGTTCCGATACCGTACGGTACGCTGAGGTCACTCTAAGGGCTGTAGTGCGATGTACAGCTGCAATCATCCTCTTCCGGTATTGTGCGTGTAGTGCATCGGCCCAGATTTTACATCCATACAATAAAATCGCCTGGGTCGTTGCCATTATCAGCTTCCTTTTACTGCAGCGTGGTCATCCAATATTGGACATTAGTCTCCTAAGAGAAGCAGTCGCTTGGGCGGCTTTTGTCGCGGCATGTTGGAGCTGGTCCATGAACGTTAGTCTAGGGTCTAACCTTAGTCCCAGATATCGAACGCATCTACTCGTCGTGGTTGTCTCAGATAAAACCCGCATATCCTGCTCGATAGGAATGTGCCTTGTCGTGATTATGAGCAATTCCGTTTTTTCCGTTGCCAGACTGAGACATTGTGAATCCAACCATGCCTTTGTCCTAAGCATGACTTGAGTCAGTTTGCTCTGGGCTTCATCCATGTTGCGAGCCATAATGACGCATGCAATGTCATCTGCGTAGGCCGCCATATAGGTCTCGTCTGGCATTTCTATGCGCAGAATACTATCGTAGGTAATGTTCCAGAGTTCAGGCCTTAAGAGATCGATCCCTGTGCCACTCCTGCCGTGATCTGTTTTTCACAGATCCTCCTAGCCCTTTCGTATATAAGCACCCGATCCTTAAGGTAACTTCTCACCATCGTCATAATGTAAGGTGGTGCTCTAAAGCGTTCCTCCAGAGCCCTAATCATGTTGGCCCATTTGACGCTATTAAAAGCGTTCTTAACATCCAACGTTGCCAGTAGCACAATGCGTCTCGAGAAAAGGTTTCCCGTTTGTGCCTTTTGCACACCCTCTTTGACACCTATTGTTGACCTACCATGTCTAAAGCCGTGTTGTCTAGAGGAGAGTCCTCCAGCGCTCTCTATAACCGCGTGTATCCCGGGTTTGAGCAGCATCTTCAGAAGTTTCCCCGCGGTATCCAACATACAAAGGGGTCTATATGTTGACGGAGATTCTGGGTCTCCCTTTCCCTTACTCAACAACACCAGTCTTTGACGTTTCCAGACCTCAGGGAAGATACCATCTTGTAGGCAAATGTTGTACATTCTCAGTAATAGCTCGGGCTTCTTATCGGCGATTATTTTGAGTATCTCCGCCGGAATTCCGTCCGGTCCCGGTGCCCTATTGTTTCTCAGAGCTCTCGCGGCAGCCTTTATCTCCCTTTCAGTGAACATTGGTGGATTGCAACGCTGGGTGGCAAACGCACGTTCCGCAACAGTTCGTCCGTAGCAAATAATGTGTCACAATCTTTTCCATAATTGATTCGCTCAGATCAGGTGTTGCACTGCGTGCTCCAAGTTTCTACAAAACCAACTTGTATCCCGTGCGAAAGCAGAGCTGGAAAATACTTAATTAAGCTTCACCTCCTGTCGTTTCTCCTACTATCCCTTTCCTATAGTTCCCAGCACAATGCTTCGCATGTGTAGGAGTCATCTCCTGAGTGCTGGTCCTAGATAAAAAAAAAAAAAAAAAAAAAAAAGACTAAACGACTAAACGACCATCAAAACATTCTTGCAAAAACGCTTTTGGACGACAGCGATGAAGTTAGACGATTAAAACGAATGCACATACTAGACCTCCCTTTTAAATCATAGCTTGTATTAGCTCTGTGAATGTATAATATTAATCATTAAAATTGTTAAATGGAATTTAACACTACTGTAATTTATTGTTCAACTATTTATTAAATTTGCTTATTATTATATTGTAAATAGATTGCAAATAAAGAAAGATATCAAAAAAAAAATATTAGAATGTCATTATCTTATTCGAGTATATCACAGGTACATCTCCGTTTTCGGCCAAACCCGTTTTTAGCGCTTTTATTTAAAAAAAAGATGGAATTCGACCACCATTTTGAAAAACTCCCCGTGTTGTCTCTGGGCCTTTCTTTCATTTCACACTTTATGCCCTCATTTCCCAGCGCCTTTATTTTTAAGTTTAAATAGTTTTCAGGTTCAAGTAACACACTCAGAATAGAATTTAGAGATTCCCATAAGAGCCTCTATATTAAAGTGCTTTAATGCAAGCAAACCTTGTCCTACTTACTGAGTATGAACTCTAATGCAGTAGAGATACTGCAATCTCCGCTATCAATTGAATGCAACAAGTAAATAATTATAATAAATGAAAACTAGATTTTTTTCAGTTTCAATCGTATAATCCAACACTAAACATTACAACTTAAACGTACGCCATGTATTTTATTTGTTTAATAGCCGGTTTAGTGTTGATTTTCATTTTACAACTTAAGGCATTTCTCCAACGTGTTTTGCGCACCAGATATTTAGCAAAACAATTTATTACACCCAAAACTATACCAATTTTAGGCAATGCCCATATGCTGCTAGGAATTAAGCCGGACAAAATTATCTACGTTATCCGAGCTATAATTGAAAAATATGGCAAAACAGTGGGCTTTTGGTTCGGCCCATTTATTTTTGGTGTTTTTATGATGGATCTTAAATACGTCGAATGTGTTTTAATTTCTCAAACTCTATTGGTCAAATCTATGGAATATGATTTCTTAAGTAATTGGTTGTGTGAAGGTCTTCTTATTAGCAGACCACCAAAATGGTTTAAACGTAGAAAACTCTTAACGGCCGCATTTCACTTTAATATTTTGGAACAATATGTCGATGTATACGCGCATTTTAGTGAACAATTTGCGAAAAATTGTCAGAAGTAAAGACAGTATTATTGAAATGGATCATTGGCTGAATTTAGTGACGCTGGATATTATATGCGGTAAGTATTTTTCAGAAATTAACGCTTTAGAGAAAACAATAGGTACATACTTACATACATATGTATACTTGTATGTATGTAAAATACCTTAATCCCGAATTGCATAAAATTTTTTAATTGCAAATTCAAGTTGCAACGGTACTCTTTAATATAAAAATAAAGATTTAAAATTACTATATAATAGCAAGAGATAATAAATTAGTGGTCTATTTTGTATAAAATAAGTGTTGCCATTATATTTTTAAAACGTAAAAATGCGCATGGAAAAAAGTGCGCACATACATTCTTGATTCGGGTTATATGTACACTGAACTATTGAGAGAGATTTTTATATAATCTGTTACTCGTTCGATTATTTAACTGAAGTTTTAATTTAATCCGTTGATTTGAAATTAATCGTTTAATATGTATTTGTTAATTTTCTTTATAATTTATACGTTATTTATTGTATTAATTTTATATTTCCCAGTGAAAGCAAGTGTCTCTAAAGAAGTCAATAAGATTCTGAACTTGTGATCCGGAAGCAGTGTAAAGTCGGATCAGTTCTACTTCTTTTTATAAAAGGTTGCCTTTGCTAAGAGTTCTATTTCTTATGCCGATTCATTGAATCTGACGTGATTCTCGTGATGCTAAGTAAATCTACTTTTAAAAGCTTTTACCTGGTATTTACACATGAAAGTGCAAGACCAAAAAACTCAATACACTCAAACTTCACACTCAACAGTCACATTTTTTAAATTTGCAAGTCTACTTACAAGAAAATTATCTGCAAGTATTTTTTTTTGCACTTGCGGCAGGTAAAAAGCCAAATGAAGAAACAGTGTTACCAAGTACGAGTTTATATTAATTCACTAGTACGTTTTAAAATGAATAAAGTGTTGGTTGATTGAATTTGATTGTATTTGTAAAAAATAAGAAAAGAAAAGGATTTTGAAAAATAATTTAATGTTTTTTTTTTTAATAAATGATAAAATGCTAATATTTTTTTCAGATATTGCCAACGCGGCAATACTGACCTCGTATAGTTATTTAGTACGTTTTATTATAACTTTTCTTGTTGACAGCATTTTTAAAATGACTTAAGGGTGCTTTAGACGATAAGATTTGTCGTACGTAAAATGAGAGAGAAAATAAAATGAAATTCCATCCGTATTTCAAAAAAAGAGAGTAAAAATCGAATGGTTGTTTTCTGGCTTTTACACCATTGGTATGGATAAAATCAAGTAAGATGATTCTCATTTAATTTAACTACAGCTGTTTGCTTGTGTTCCCCAGGGATGGAGTTCTTGTGCAAATGAATTTTTTTTAATAACCTTGAAAAATATTTTTATAACTTTCGAATATGTTATTTTCGTGGTCAAAATTTTTAGTGTACTTTTGGAAAATATACGTATATTTTTATAAAATTGTGCTGTCGTGGTCTAAAATGTACATTTTGATTTTATAATTGGTATAAATTTATGAAACCAGTTTTCCCTCCTTGGCTTTCTCACATTTGTTTATATAAAAATGCATCCCTGATCTAATGGTGTGTGTTGGTTTTTGAAAAATTTTAAAAAATCAAGAGAGCCATACAACTGTCAAATTTTCGAATAAACTTCTCTCTCTGTGCATATTAATAAATTTATAAACACCATGTTCAGCATGATAAGTCGTTTAAATTTTGTGCGACAGTAGAGGTACTCCTTTTAAACATGGCAAGAAATGGCATTGTCTTCCACAGAATACAAAAAATTTAAATAAATAAATTTCCATTTCCAAGTAGCACGTAAAACTTGGAAATAAATTTATCGCAAAGATTGTTACGCACTACAAATATCGTCCTATGTTCTGATTGTGTGCATTTTCCCAGAGGCAGAGAAAACTGCAATATTTTGTACGGCCATAGTTTTTTGACGTAAGCGCAACAAAATCGAATGCGTCAAGTTATAATAAGATGTGTGAAACAGCCTCTTCAAAAATCTAATATTTTAGAAAAAAAAACTTATCCATAGAATCTGAAATACCGATAATTTTTGCAGTTAGGCGACCATAGCACAATAAAAAATAATTTATTTTGCGTTGCATAGTGTTATCTGGATGTTGTTCTTAATAACTTCCCGAGAAGTCGAGAATATACTGTTATATACTGACGTAGTTCACAAGTTGTCCTTAAAGAATGACGCCTAATATTTGTGTCTTGCGTTCTTAATTAAATACAAAAACGCAACGAACATATTTTAAATTATTTAAAATAATTTTCTGAGCAAAATTTTAATATTTTACTAATTTCCAACACTATTTTAAAACGTTTAGTAGAACGAAAAACACGAATAATAGAAAAACAGAACAACAATATTATTTGGTCTTTCATTAATTAGATGCAATCATTTTAAATATTACGATAAAAAAAACTGGAAACATTTCTATTGCTGATATTAATTTTTCTATTTAATGAAGATAAGAATTATCGTGATTCTATTGTAGAATGAATTATTAAAAACCCGTTTTCTTTTGCTTTTTCATTGAGTTTCATTAAATTAATTGTCCACTAGCTGAGAATTTATCATACCCAGTTTTATCGCGTCCAGCAGTTTATAAAATCATAACTAAAGGGATCATAGAAGTTTAATTATACGTATAAAAAATTGTTCTTTTATTGAAAAAAGTGTAGAATTTGATTTAACCGATTAGTGGATATAAATTAAAAGATTAAGCAAAAAGATTGTTAAATTTAATGTCTGCTTGAAGTAGGAATTTTGTATTGGAAAGCCGGTTTTAATGTACACTTTAACTTTAACAATCGTGTTTTTTTTAAATTTTGGTGCACTGCTTAGACGAAACCCCCTGCATAAGCAATGCTTAGCACTGAAACTATATTGAGAGAGGGAAAGTGTAAAGACTAGACAGGACGTGAAAGTGGTAAGAAGATAGAGCTTAATTCACAACTCTGTAGTTCCGTGTTAATTATAAAATAAAGTTGCGGCGTCTCTGATTTGTAAGCTAAGGGGAGCCATTTTTTTTTTATCTTGGACCGGCACTTAGAAGATGACCCCAAAAAATTCCATACATTGTGCTGGTTTTAGGGTTGGGATAGTTAGAGAAATGGCAGGAGATGAAACTTCACTATCAAGCAACTCTGCTTTTGCACGTTCTTTTTTTTTGCAAATGTTCTGATTTCGAATTAATTGGGTGAAAAACTAAAAAATTTCGTAAAAATATATACATATTTAGATAAAAAAAAGTCATATGAATACGTTTTTATTTGTTTAATTTCATTCAATACACGTTTTTAAAGTTAAAAATAGAAAAAAATAATAAATTAAATTATTAAAATTAATTTTCATATACATAAATGCATACGTATATACGATTCACATAAACATTAAAGTAAAAAACAGTGTTATAAATCGAAAATCGCAAATCGAAATCAAAGTGACGCAAAAAGAATCGACGCAAATCGAAATCACAACGACGCAAGTCGGATTATACCAATTTTTAAAAAGCGACGCAAATCGAAAAAACGCAAATCGGATCGACGCAAATCGGGGCTTTAGTGTAATGTACTTTGCTCAAACTTAAAATGTAATTTTACTTGTATGTATAAAATAACAATGCATAATATTGCTATTGTAAAATAGAAAAAAAAATTGCGACAATCAAAATTGTATAATTTTGGTTTTTTGGCGTCCTGGGACCGTTGGCGGCCCTGGGCTGCAGCCCAATTAGTCCTAAAGTCAATGGGGGCATGGTAGGTTTCTACTGGTTGATAGTCTACTAGACTACATTTCCCTGCCAAAGACTTTGAGTGCTTCTAGATAAGTCAAAAATGTCTTCGAAATTTGTGTTATTGAAATAAATAAAACTTCGTATTTATGGTTTCTCTGCTGATAAATACAATAATTATGACAGTGAAATGTATATGTTTCATTGTTTTAGTAGAAATCTACACTTCAGGCAGGGAACTCCATTTGTGAGCAGAAATGTGTTTTAATTACGCTATTTTAATTTTCGTCTCGATAATTGTTATTGTTTGCTTCAATAAATTAAAGAATTCTTTACGTGTGCTGTACTTGGCCGGTAATTTTGCTGGTCCCAAATCATGGCCTTTTCTGGGCAATGCGCACTTGTTTTTGGGCGCCACACCCGAAAGTGCTTTCAAAATTCTACTCGAATTATTGAGAAAATATACTAAAACGCCTAAACTTTGGATGGGTCAACAACTAACTGTTTTTATGCTGGACCCTAAAGACATTGAATACGTTTTGGGTACCAACAATTTGTTAGTGAAATCAAATGAGTATAATTTTTTAAAGGAATGGTTATGTGAAGGCCTGCTCATAAGCAATCCCAGGAAGTGGTTTAAACGGCGTAAAATTTTAACACCAGCATTTCATTTTAAAATATTAGAAAATTTCGTTGAAGTATTTGACCGCTCATCAAGAACACTCGTAAAAAATTTGCACAAAGCAGCTGGAGAGGAACACCAAGTCATCCTTATGGATGTTTGGATACACTTGGCTACGCTGGATGTAATCTGCGGTAAGTTCGGCTTGGCCTATATACATATTTATAAAGACATGTTATAGTTTTTCTTTTCCGGGACTTTTCCATTTCACGGGAAAGCGGGATTAATTTTTTAATTTCCCGGGTGAGGGTGGTGATGGCTGAAGTAGTCTGCACGTTGACTACAAAGCCAAAAATTTTCTTTTTTCGACCCCAATTTCAGACTAAAATCATAAAAACATCTCGCAGTTTTTCTGATGCGCATGAGTATGTCTTTGTGTGTCAGTTGTTGTCGGAAGGTTTCAGTGGCGAAAGCATAATTACTGGTCAGTAACGGCTTCAGCACAGGCACATCAGAACGCCCTCCTTCGTCGGTATTGTGTAGCAACGACCAAGTAAAATAATTACTAAAAATGGCTACTAAAAACGAAACTTCAAAATTTAATACGTCTCCTTGACATCATCTCTTTATATATGATTCTAATTGTGCTGTTTCCCTTAAAAAAATATATATGTCAAATTTATTATTATATTATTATATATTTATGAGAATATCATAAAGTATGCAATAATAAATTTGACATATATATTTTTTTAAGGCAAAAAGCACCATTAGATCCTGATAATGGTTCAAAAATTATATTATAAATGTATATGGCATCAATTTTACTAGAGGTTGAGGAACACCTATCGCGGCCAACTACATAAAATGATGTGCTGATAGCGAAGCGCATTGGGTTAATCTAGTTCTATATAAATGTAGTAAAACTAGCCGCTTGACCACAGCAGATGAAAGTAATATAGCAACTGTTTCGTTCTCATAGTTTCGATTATATATTAAGCAATACCGAAAACGAACATTGTTAACGTTATTCGCTAAAAATAAAAAGATACTCTCTCTCGTTTTTTGCTTTTGTTTTCTTCTTTGCTGGTATCAATTTTCTGCTTCAAAAACACACTCGATCTCATCAGGCGAGAATCGAACACGCAACCTACAGATTGGTAGTCTAAAGCTCACCAATGTTCGCTACGTTGGCACATTCATAGAAATAAAAAAAAACCTTAATATTTGTTCTTTGTATACCATTTCAAAATTTTGAATAATTTTCGAATTTTTATTTCCATCGTCGCTAATAGTTCGTTTTTGCGAATGTTCTTATTTTCAAAAGTTTCTAACAATTTAGCGAATATTTTTATAACGAGAATTCCTGTCTCTAGCGAACATTCGCTTAAAAAGAATCGCAAGTCAAGTGGCAAAAAAAAACAAATTAAATTATTTTGTAAATAAAATATTCCTTTGAAAATACGACTTTAGTACAGAAGAAGCATTTGCAGAATCGTTTTATAGGCTGTTTCTCTTTTAATTTAAAAACGTGCTATTTATGAGAAAACACGGTCACTACGGATATTGGTCTTAGTTATCAGTTTGGTGGATTCCCGCAGTGAGTCTAGTATGTTTCACTTCAGCAAGTAAAAGTTTCGGACCCAGCTGGGACCATTTATTTTCAATCCAGCAAGCAGCTGACATAACCTAACATAGAAAAGTAAAGTTTGAAGAGAAATTTAACAGCAACAATTCTTGTATTTTATTGCTGCTTTAAATTTAAATTAAATTGTCAAAATTTTCGTTTTCTCGATACAAGCAGTTAATCTCTTCAGTTCCTTTATTTTTGTTAATCTTTATTATATCCTTCTCCTTAGGTGGATAGGCTATATTTTCATTTTGTTTGTCATTCGTTTATTAATTTCCGACCCCATAAATTATATATGTTCTGGATCCTTATACATGTAAAGATGTCCGTTTGTCTTTTGTCTTTGATTTAGTTTCTTTCTTAATTTTACTGCCCGTAAGTTATCGAACATTACCCTTTCGAATATTTAAACATTTTAATTAATTGGGTAAGCGTTATAATGTTTTTTGGCGGTTACGGCACGATATTTATTATAATTCTCATCTTCATTTCCGTTGCATTTATGATTAATAAATAACTTTATTGAAAAATGCCTAATACGCAATCTTTCCGAACAAATGATTGATTTTAAATTGGTTTTCGGCAAACCGATCACGTCATTCCTCTTATTTTATCTTGGATCACCATTCAGGGAATGACCCCTACACAGGTGATGCATTGTGCTGGAACTAGGGCAAGGGGATAGTGAGAGAGATGATATGTGGTAAAGCTTCACTTTCTTACAACTCTGCTTTTGCACGTTTTTTTATTTAAAGCAGTGTTTTAGCCTCTCTGATGTCAAGGAGACGTATTACATTTTTTAAGCATTGTTTTAGAAGTTATTTTTAGTAATTATTTTACTTCGGCGATGATGCTACACAAAACCGATGAAGAACGGCGCTCTGGCATTAGCTGAGCGCGGTACTGTTCAGTGACCAGTGACTTAATCTGAAACTGGGATCGAAGCCAGGACGTTTTGTTTTTGTAGTCAACGTGCAGACTATTTCAGTCATCGCCACTTTGCGGCATTTATCACTCATATTCATTTAATCGTAGGTCGACATCGACTATGATCGTGGTGTTGAAACTGAATATGAGTGATTCATAGAATTTGTGACCTCACGAAAATATAGCAATGCGGTCACGCGAACAGGATCGATTTCAACGCTCAAACCCAATGATGTATGCTCGATCGCTCTGTTTCATCTCTAATTATGTATAAATATTGAGGAGCACATCTTCATGTCTCGAAAGAAACATTCAAGTGCATCGGTTTTTCAGACGGTGCAAGACATACTTCACCTCATCAGATCTCCTTAAATGTAATGCAACTCTGGGCCGGTGCTTCAAAGACTAATTTTGAAGATACTCGACCCTGTACAAGAGAGGCCGAAGAAATTCATTGGCGACGGTAGGTCAGCCAACTCTATTGACTCTCTCGAGCATCGTCGCAATGTAGGGTGTGTTTCGTTGTTCTATGGTTACTATAATGGGATGTGCTCTAATAAAATCAGCAAACTTGTTCCCAAAGTATTCACCATTAAGTACGCATCCAGTTGTGATCGATTTGCCATTGAATCGCACTACGCATTAAAGAGATAATTCATTTTCAGCCGAACATCACGTATATGGAATAAACTCCTTGGAAGGGTCTTTTCTTTCATCTTTAACGTGGGAAAATTCAAATTATATATCCATAAACATTACTCCCTCTATCCTCCTTTCTATAACCTCATTTCCAAGTTCCCGCCGAATGCATCCCTTGTGTAGGGATCATCCTCTGAGTGCTGGTCCAAAATAAAAAAAATAATATTGTTTTAAAATTATGACTGAATCTCGTAGTTTATATAACGCTTTTGCCGTTTCGTTATTTTCCAAAGACCATTATACGAGGGCGGTCAATAAATCCCTTATATTTTGAATTACGCCAAAATTATCGAAGAGCACTATATATATTTTACCATTGAAATGGTGCAGAGTGTCCATAGTCCCCATATAAATATCAAGATTAACTTTGCTTCGAGTGATGGGTTTTTTCCGCAACAAAATTATGCTTAATGAGCACACGAAATTTACTTTTTTCCAATGTTTCCTCAAATCACATTATTAGTGTTGCTAATGAAGAATGAGGAAATTCCACATGAGGAAATTACACACGATATGTATTAAACATAAATAACTCTGAAATGCAAAATATATAAAAAAATAATATTAATTCATTATTATGTATGTATGTACAATGTTCATTGTACATACCCATAAGTATGAAAGACCGACAAATTTTTATATTTTAATCCGAAAACTCCTACTAATGTAGCGTTCGTCAAGCAGGATTTTTCCAATAATAAAATTTTTAATATATAAAAAAGTTATAATAACTGAATATTTTCTCGTATTTCAAGTAGTTAACTTTGGCTCCTTGTAGTGTCATCTGTTACAGTTATTTTAAGCGAGTTATTTTTCAACAGGTCTTTACTCGTGCTGAGGTAATCTTTTATATAAATAATTAGAACATCAGCTTAAATGCTTCATTTTGTACCTAATACTTCATGCGAAAATGCTAACTGTAAAAAATGTATGTATATGGCTTACATTATCACTATGACGTGCGCATTTGTCCTCTTGATCGCTTGTTTTAGATTGAAATCTGAATTTACGATTCCTATTAATAAATAAAAGAAAAACATAAAGGAATAAAATTGAGAAGCAAATCTTCTTATGTATGCATTTAATTTCATAATTATAAAAAAATAACAAATTTTTAAATTTGTATATGGACTTCGCAACATCATAAAAACTGTTTAATTGATAAGATTAACAAGGAAATGACACAATTATAAATTAATTATTGCAGTTAATGATTTAGTCTGGCGTGAAATTTTCTACCAAAATGTTTGAAACTTACGCGTATTTTTTTGCTGTTTTGGCCGTTTGCATGGCCTTCCCAATTTTGGTTGGCATATTTTTATATTTTTTTAAATACAAACATATAATTGAAGTCACCAGTTATATACCAAGTCCACCAACTTGGCCTATTATTGGCCATGGTCATTACTTTATTAACCAGCCACCACATATGAACTTTAAAATAATCGTAGACCTTTTGGAGAAATATGGTAAAACCATGAAAATATGGCTGGGTCCCGAATTAAATGTTTTCATGTGCGAAGTTAAGGATGTAGAAATTATATTAAACAGCACGCGTTTTAACGACAAGGCCAATGCATATTTAACCCTAAATACGTGGCTGAAAGAGGGTCTGCTTGTTAGCCGTGGCCAAAAATGGCATAAACGTAGAAAAATCATAACACCAGCATTTCACTTTAAAATTCTAGAAAATTTTATTGAGATTTTTGAAATAAACTCGCAACTGTTTTTAAAAAAATTGAACGAAGAACACCGAATGCAAGACGAGAGGGGATTCAACATATATGACTTTGTGAACTTGTGTACATTGGATACAATTTGTGGTAAGATAAAGATATATAATCGTCATACTACATACATTTGTATTCTTTTTTATTAAAAAATTGTTCAATCAAAATAAAATGTTTAACTAAAATTTATCTAACTATTCATTCGAATTCGGATAAGCGCACGCCGTTTTAATAGAAAAAATCACTTAAATAAAAAGAAAATAATTTGGGCCGATTTCAAAGCACTTTTGTTCCCTTAAAAAGAAATCCCCTTAACCGAAAAACTGTTTAATTGGAACATATTTTGTTTGAAAATGCGTTAATTTATATGAAACCAACAGCGAATAATAGAAAAATATTACTAATTTACCTTGTAGCGACGTCCCATTTAACTTTAATAAATGCTACTCATAATAGTATGTACATACTTATATTTCCAACTTTCGTATTAAATTTCAAAGAAATTATCGGAACTTCTTTTTATTGAAAAGCTCGAAATAAGCGAAACAAAATTCCTGCCATTTTCCAATTTCGCTTAACCGAATTTCCTGATTTCATTAGAACATATCCCACACATTGCGACGGTGCTCAAGAGAGTCAGTAGAGCTGCCTACCATACCGTCGCCATTGAGTTTCTTCTCCCTCTCCTCTACACGGTCGACTAACTTCAAAACACCGGCTCATACATGACAGGGAGAGTATTCCATTTTCGGTCGGATGTAAAACATGCGAGTTACTATTATACTACTAAATATGACACGTGTGTCAAAAATGTAAAGTAGTGTGTAATAAATGTGCATCTGTGTTACAGATACATTTCGCAAGTCGTGAGATTTGGAAAAGTTTATGAAGATTTCCATAAAATGATAATTTTTATCCGAATTTAGCCAAACAGCGGAGCATTTTGTTCACAGTAAACATACGCAATCCAAAAAAATTAACACAGGTAATAAAAAATAGTTTTTAATTATACATACTATTATTTATTTAGTTATTTGTATAATATCGCGGCACTTACAACGCCATTTTGAAGCTATTTTTTAAAGTCGGTCAGACTTCCATATCATTCTCCTGTGAATGAATCGTGTGATTGTGTGGGAGAGTGAATCAGGGCCTTAAGCGGTATAAATAAGAGATCAGATGGGTTAAACTATGTATACATATTAAAAAGTCGCGGCACTTGAATGTTTTGAGAGCGAAAATTTTGCTCAGTCCATCGAACATCAAAATGAATTTTCATGCCAAGAACATCAAGAGCTTCTGATTCCCATTGCCGCGATCCCAGTTCATGTAGGCCTATAATTAAATGAATATGAATGGCAAATGCCACTGCCCTAAAAAGTTGAAAATTTCCGATAGAAAGTCATAAAGAAAGATAAGAAAAAGAGTAGGAGAGAGCCGCTTTGAACTACGGTCAAGTCGATAATTAGCCTGCTCACTTCCCTTCCCATAAAATGCTAAACAGTGGCCAAAATTTAAATATTTTGTTAATGAATCGGCCAGTTTTAAACGAGTGAATTGGTTATTGGTTATGATGCGTCGTCAAGTATGAAAAAATAAGTGCTTTTTGTACTATATGATTTTAAAGTTTGTTAGCAAAACTTGTTTCAGGTCTGAATGGATATGAATGAATGAATACCTGGAAAAAATTAAAATTTATTTTTCTTGTTTTTGTATTGTAAATTTTTTGTCAAAGACTAAGAAACTCAATAAGAATTTATTTATTTAAATGTTTATTTTCAGAAACTGCCATGGGAGTATCGGTAAATGCCCAGACTAATGCTGATTCTGAATATGTCAAAGCTGTCAAGACGTAAGTTATCTTAATGGTTTTTTGCAGAATTTGTTTTTCTAAAATATAAAGTGTTCTACTCCTTTCAGCATATCTACAGTCTTGCACAAACGTATGTTCGATATTCAATATCGCTTCAACTTAACATATCGCTTTACTAAATTAGCACGCGATGAAAAGAAAGCCTTGGCCATTTTACACGGTTTCACCGAGAAGATTATCGTTCAGAGGCGTGCAGAACTTTTAAAGGCCAAAGAGAATAACGAGAATTCCAACAATTCTAATCACATTCGAAAAGACGATGTGGGTTCGAAACGGAAAATGGCATTCTTGGATATTCTGCTACAGTCGGAAATTGATGGCAAACCTTTGACTAACTTAGATATAAGAGAAGAAGTTGATACATTCATGTTTGAGGGGCATGATACCACCTCCTCTGCTATATCTTTTTGTTTTTATAATTTGGCTATATATCCGGAATGCCAACAGAAATGTTTTGAAGAGATAAAGCAAGTATTTGGCAAAGATAAATCCAAGCCGGTAACCTATGAGGACTTGAACAATTTACACTATGTTGAATTGTGCATAAAGGAGACTTTGAGACTATTTCCCTCGGTGCCACTATTGGGTAGAAAAGTCATAGAGGAATGTGAAATTAGTAAGATTTTTTTTCATTATGTTCTTTTCAAATAATAAAAAAGGAATTCTCAATAATTTTCAATAGATGGCAAAATTTTGCCAGCGGGCACCAACATAGGAATTTGTCCTTTACACATGGGCCGCCAAGAAGAATTGTTTCCCGACGCAGAAACCTTTAAGCCAGAACGTTTTGAAGTGAATTTTGCCAATGATAAAGTTAGTCCTTATGCTTATATACCCTTTTCGGCCGGTCCACGTAATTGCATTGGACAGAAATTTGCCATGTTGGAAATAAAGACAGTTTTAACCAATGTTTTGCGTCATTATGAACTCCTCTATGCAGGCAATAAGGATGATGAGTTACTGTTAATTGCTGAATTAATTTTGAGACCTAAAGATCCTCTAATGTTCAAAATTAAAGAAAGAGTGTATTAGAAGTGCATTATTCAACTCTGTGGTTTTAAATGTTTGTGAAAATATCGAGCCATAATAGCCAAAATTTAATTTACAGGGGTAGGTTTTTTTCTTTTTTAATCTTTGTACAATCTTTACCGGACTAAGAAATATTTTCATAAAAATTAAGGTATTGTAGCCCCGATTAGTCAGTTTCTTGTTATAATCTCTAAGCAATTCTCTTTTGGAACACACCAAATTTTGTTTAAAAGTGTTTTCTCTAAGAAAATAAAAAAAACCCGATTTAAAAGGAAAAATTAGTTAGACCTTTTCTAAATTAAGGTTACGATATGTAAGTACGTCTGAATTGTTTTCCCTGTGAAATTGTAACAGCACATTTAACAGCTAATATAATTTTTGACACGAGACAACAGATCGAGAACTATCGATTTTTATACAAAGAAATTGACAATCGTTACGCTTACGGAATTTTAGTAATTTTGGCTCGATATTTATTCCATAGTTTAATGCAATATATGTATGTATGTATGCTATATATGTATGTATGTATGGATACGTAAATATGTTGTATGCATATCAATATGCAATTATTTTGTATAAATTTTTATTAAAGACTTCTGCTGCAAGTATTTTTTTCTATAAATGGGATAATTTGGGGCTGGCATCGTACATACTAAATGACAGTATAATTTAAAAAAGGCTTATTCCGATGACAAACAATGCGGAAGTTCATAAAAACGTAATTTCATTAATTTATTTCTAGTCTATTCAGATACACATGTACATGTACATGTACACATGTGTATAAATATGTATGTACATACATGTGTGACTGATTTTTTCGTTTTATGAAAACGTCTTTTTTATATTTAAGACTATTTTCTTTTCTTCAATCAACATCTTACATGCTGAAAAAATTTTATATAATTTTAAAAACAATTTTTCATGAGCTGCGACATTATTACCGCCATATTTTTTTTCTATTCCATGACAAAATAGTACTATTTGTTTTATTTTAAATTTTCTTAAAAATGAAAGGAAAATAAAGAACGACCTTGGGAAATATTTGTACATGTTCATAAGTATGTGTGCATGTTCTTGTACAATTTGATGGAGAAAAATTCAGTTTTTTGTGTTTTGTAATAAAAATGTTTTTTTAAACCGCTAAAAATATGATAATGAAAAATTTTATTTGATTTCTATTTTTATTATTTCTTGCAAAAAATAATACAATTAATAAAATCTTCGAGGCTATTTGGGAAGTTAATATTATTTTTTTTAAATCTTGGACCAGCACTCATGCGATGCATAATTCTGGAACAAAAGAAAGAGATACTGAGAGAGATGACAGATGGTGAAGGGATAGACAGAGGAAAGCTTCACTACCTTACAACTCTTCTTTTGCAAGTTTTGTGTTTATAATAGTGTTGTAGCGCCTCTGATGTCAAATAGACGTATTAAATTTTGAAGCTTTGTTTTCGTTGCTGGTGCTACAATCCCGTTGAAGGAGGGCGTTCTGATGTGCCTGTGGATTGGTTACAGATGAATCCGGTAATGCGCCTTCACTACTGAAATCTTCCGACAACAACTGACACAAAGACCAAAAAATGGACATAAAAAAAAAGCGAGATGACTTAAATACGCGTCATTGGCTATTAAAGTACTCTTTAATATGATAAAAAGCAGCATTGAAAAACTGAATTTTGCATATAAATAGCAATACGATTAAATTACGAAGTGGAGACTACTTCAGCCATCGCCACCTTCAATTAATAATAATAACTAATATCATTTACTCGAAGTGCTGCCAATTACATTGGAGATTCCATTTTTTTCTTTTTTTTCAAATTAAACATCCATGTTATTACTTGTCAACCATCGTCTCATTCTATAATACTATATAACACCATCCTATGGCATATGTGTTAGCTGACAATTTTCAATATTCCTAAGGACCTATGGATCATGTGGCAAAACCTTATGAATGGTCGACGATACTTTGGAATTAATTTCTTATTTGCACCTACAACAGTATCCACAATCCGGAAGACAACACAATCGCCCTCTTTATATTCCGTTGCCGGTTTAGAACGTTGCTGAAAATGGTATTCTATAATAAAAAATAGGTAAACTATAACAACTAAAGTCCTTGTGCAAACATGCAATAACCTCCTTCGTTATAGTTGAAATAACCGGATAAAGATGAACGTGTTTTTAAAGGCATCAATATCAATATGGCCTATATGTATAGTATCGAAAGGTTTCTTAGGAATCCTGTGAAGGTTGTGTTCATTAATTTGTGTAGGAGCTGAGCACATAATACAGCGAATGCAATTTTTTATAAATTTCTTTACTTTCTCTCTCATCTTTGGATACCAGCAGTTTCTTTTTACTTGGTTACACGTCTTTTCTCTTCTTAAATGACATGTCTTCTCATGTATTAATCTAATAACATAGACGTCCATTAATTTTTGTCCAATTTAAAATCCAACCCATCTGTTAACTGAAAATCTTTTACTAGCCCCTTCTGCAAATTATTCCTTATCTCTATGATTGTAGTATCACGCGTCTGGGAAACTTGAAATAAAAATCGATTTCTATAGAATCTACAGCGGAGACTAATTCACACGCTCTCTTTTTAGTACCATTCTCTACACAATTATTAAGCTCAGATGTTCCAGCAGTAATGCAGCGGCTAAAAGCGTCAACTGTCGCATATTACTGCCCCCACAGTTTGGTCTCCTGGCATTCAATTATTTTCCAAAGTCAAAGTCAATGAGTTACAATCAGTTACAAATTAGAATGGGATTCCTTCCCTGTAGATAAACTCGAAAACGACATAGGGCAGAGATTATTGCTAACGTTTCCAACTCAAAACTATGGCAGAGCATTTCTGCAGCTGTTGTTGCCCTAGAAACACATACATATAACGGTATGAAACTTTCCATCCAATTGGCGTTGGAAAAGAACTACACCAAAACCGGAAGAACTTGCGTCGCAAACCAATTCGGTGAGCTTATTTATATTATAAATTAAAAGCTTCATATCATTAATTAGCATATCTTTTCCACCAAGTGTAGGCTGCCTTAAAACTTTCGTAATACGTACATGATTCGGTACAAATTTTCTAAAATACTAAAATAATCCTAAGCACGTTTTCATCTCAGCCTGATTACGTGGAAATGTGTACTGTCAGAGAGTAGACAAATCAGTGTCACCTGCTCGTATTCTCTCGCGGGTGACACAATGGTGTCCTAGCCAAACTTACACTTATCTAAGCATTCATTTTCTGTAAAACTCCAGAAATTAATTACAAATGCGTTGCAAAATCTCTAGTAGCAATTATTATTCATCATGTTATTGTCGTCAACAAAATGTCTAAATGTATTATAAATATACGACTGGAAGAGAGCGGGGGAGCATTTATCAAAACGAAAAGCGTATACAAATACTCAAACTTATCATACGTTGCAGCAAATGATGTGTATTTCATAGAATCTGGTGTGATTCGGACATGAAAAAAACCATTACTCAAATAAAGGGTTGTAATGGAAAATTGTTCCTGACAGTCGGTCTATTCAAAACTCAGTGAACAACACATCTCCATTCTTCTTCTTTATCAAAACTACAGCTCTCGGAACCGCTCAGCCTAATTAAATATGATATTAGCTAATAATTTACCCGTAATTTTTTCCAATTCAGTCCTTTTATAATATGATAAAGGATATGGCAAGGAATAAAGTGGAACATCACTTGTTAATCTCATATCCATTTTATAATCGTAAGGCTCCTCTGTGATATGATTAACCGTTAGATAACTTTCCTTTATAACTCCATGTACTGTATAAAAATGTTTCTGACTAAGATTCGGATTTATGTCCACTTCTGGCAGAACTAAATCAGCACGACTTACTTCCTCAATATTTTACGGAATTTCCATACCAACATTTCGTAATGCTTCTATGCATACAATTTTTCTTTATATTTTTATGCTATATCAAAATTATTTTATTTTACTATGCATAAATATTTTTCAATTATTGTGTTCAAAGTGGATTTTACAGTATACACTTCAAAACATTCTTTTTTATTTACTCAAATCGAATCAAAAAAAATACTTGATGTATAAAATAATTATTCCGGAAGATAGTTAGTTTTTCATGTTTGCAATTTTTGCTATTCTCAAAGAGTTTGCGATATTTTATATAAACATGTGAAAGTTTTTAGCTTTTCTAAAATATGGTTGAAGGGCTACTGATGAGTTAGTATCAGCGCGTACGAAATGTGCATGTATACAAGTTTAAACATACACCAAATATATATAAATTGCTATTGTATTAATACAAGTTAGTTTCCTAAATAATGTGCAACACAAATAAACTTTAGTACTCGCTATAGTCAGATTCACCTTTGGAATCGTGTTGTTATTATAAAAAAAAATAACTGCAACAAAATGCATTTCTTACTTTCAAATTCACCTGCCTTTGTACTACCGTGAATTTCACATCATTTCATTATTACATATTTAAATTTTTAACTTTTATCCAAAATTGTTTATATGAAACAAAATCTATAATTAAAATTATTTACCGTGAATTCTAATTATTTACCAAATGCAAGTTAATCTTAGCTCTGAATTTAATTATAATAAACTTGTCCGCGTTCAATTAAATTTAGTCATAAAATTATCTGCTCATTTACATAAATGAGAAAACCATTTCTTGATCTACACCGGCACCGGCACAATAAAAGGAAAATAATTCGGTTCTTCTTTGTTCTAACTAAACCCCAAACATAATAGTCGCTCGGAAGTGAACCCCATTTCATTTAGATTAATTCCTTGCGTAATCACCTACGTCAATTATAGTAACTCTACTAAATACAACGTTGCAATTGTTTACACTTATGCTCAAAAACGGCAGTTGTGTGCTCTACCGGAGACTCGGGGCACCTCCTTGCTGGAGCCATCCGATGATCTGGTAATTTCAAAAGGCCAGTTTTCTATATATAATCTTTCAGGTGCCACCAATTCGAGTCCCTTAGATATTCCAAGTACGGTATGTAGGTTCTTCAGAAAATGTGCCCCTAATCCGACTAAACGCTCTACACTGATACATAGAGTGCTGCAGTGTTTCGTCCTTCTCCTCGCATGGAATATCCTCCATCGCTCCCATGCCCGCTATGTAACCTCATGACCAGTATGATCAGTTATATCAGCTCTATTTTACTGTCAGTTATAATTACTTAACCAGTTTTCATTTTCCCAGATTAAACCGTAAGAGAAAAGAACAGAAAAACCAACGACTTGTACATCCTATGTTTTTACAAAAACCAATCAGCTGATTCATAACAGAACAGATAGTAAAAACTAATTCTGCCTTAAGCGCGAACTAAAAGAGATTAAAACAAAAGAACACTCAGCTCAGAACAGGTGATGAAAGGCAACTGCAACTTCTAGTTATTTTTTAGTTTAGGCCATAGACTTCTTTGAAAAGAATTGGAAATCAGTTGCATGGAAACCGGTGTGTAGGAAACTCGTATTTGCGTTTCATCGTTTCTCAACGAAAACCGAAATGATTGTAATAATTCCATTACATTGTGGTACAATTTACGTTGTGCGTTTTGTGTGAAGACGATTGAAACTGGTTTCAAACCAATAATTTGCATTTGTCTATTCTGCGCATTAGTGATAATTTCTGAATATGCGCCAGTAAGTTTTATTTCCGTTAAAAAATTACATACAATATATTTTCGAAGTTTCAGGCTCTATTGCCCTGATCTCAATGTTGTGCTTTAGCAGCTCTATAGTTTGGGGCTTGTTAACATACACTCGTTCTTTGAGATAATCCTATAGAAAATAATCAGGGGCGGTTCAGTCTGGTGAACGTGCTGAATTCTGAATTTCTTGAGATAATTCCGTCTTCAAAAATTTCATTTGAAATACTAATTGTAGCACGGGCCGTGTGTGCTGTTGCTCCATCCTGTCGAAACCACTTGTTGGATGCCACAGGGCGTACAAAATTATTAATCATAGTACGATCGACCTGTCCCCATTCACCGTCACTGAATTACCAACTTCATTCTCAAAGAAGTAGGGCTCTATAATTCTTTCTGATTTGACTCCACACCATACCGTACACTTGAGCGATTCCAAGTGGCGCTAGTGAACAACTTTGGGGTTTGCAGTATCCCAAAATCGCATATTTTGTTTATTTACATATCCATTAAGATGAAAATGAGCTTCATCACGATAATTTCGATATGCTTGTTGCGTCACTGAAATTGAATGGCCATTGGAAAAGTAATATTCTACCACTTTGATTCGTTGCTCGGTCGTTAAATTTTGCATGGTGGTGTTACACGGTTCTATGAATAAAATCTAAAAATAAAAAATAATAATAAGCAAAAAAGTTATTAAATTTTTACACGCAGGCGTGACTTTTGACCGTTCCTGTAGAATCAAAAAGTTTTTCTCTACGTATTATTTTTTTGGAGTAAAAAAATTATAAACAGCAAGTTTTCTTCTTGATTTTATGTGTTTTTCTTGATGAAATTAAAAGGATTTATCACATGAAAATAATAAGGAATCTCTTCGAAATATCTTCGCTTCTTTCTACTGGGATACCCCTTAGCCTAAAAATGTTTCATAGAGAATATCTTCGTGAATCTTTGGCTCTGTATACCATCAATTCCTAAAAATGCCGCCAGTTACTTCATGCTGAATATCACGAAATATGGGAAAGAATGTTCAGACATTTTTCTCTCGTATTTTTATCGAACAAAACAAAAATGCAATAATTTGTAATCAAATTTTCTTTTATTTCTTTTTCAATTTTAGTTTTATTATTCTTCATTTTTTATAATGCTGGCAAGGTCGATACACAAAATTATATTCACATTTTAGTATTTTTGTTTTTAATTTTTTATTTGAAATTTAATTTTTTTATTTTCTGTTTTGTCATTTTATATGTATAAAGGGTTTATTAATTGCAACTTTATGTTTTTTCTAATTCAATATTTTTCTTTAATCATATAAAATTTTTGTATTTTTTATTCATTGTTTTAGTTAAATATAGTATAATTGTAAATATTTTTGGGAGTTTTTTATCTTTTGTTATCTTTTTTTTTTGTATTTATTTATATAATATAATATATAATTGGAATATATAGTTTTGTTTTTGTTGTATATAACCTTTACAAAGACACATTATATATAACAAGTTTATAAATTGGGAGGTTGGTTTTAATAACGATTCTTATTAAATAATTTTCTTTGTTATCTGTTATTAAGAGTTTGTAAAAAAGTTTTGAATAGGATTTTTGGATAAATATTTCTTTTTTACTTTACACTAATAGTGCTCATTTTATAAATTTACTAAACGTTTTTGTTTTTAGTTTCAAAAATACAACTGGAATAGTAGACTAAGTTTTAGAATTTCAGATGGTATGAAGTAAAACAAACTATAATAAATATTACAAAATTACTTAAATACGAATATAGTTTTATTATGAATAACTAAAGATACTGTGCATTTTTGACTTCAAAATATAATAAAACTGCAACAAACCAGAGAATGTATGTAAAATAATTTAGCGATTTAGAATACAGAATGCCAATTTTCGCAATTTATGCACCTCTGTTTCAAGGAAATATCTCCTTGCTCCAGTAACATTTTAATATAAAAATGGAGAAAAAAAATTTTAATTCAAGTAACTTTTTGCGATAAACAAAATTTCAACATCAGGATTGTCAAAAAATAATAATGACTGTAAAATTGCTTTAATACAAAATATTTCTATAAAATAAAAATAAAAAATGTTAACACAGCGAAAAATTATCGAAATTTGAAAACACTAAAAGTTGTCGGAAGCAATACATTGTTTTTTTTTTATCTTGACCAGCACTCAGGAGATGACACCTACAAATGCGGTGCATTGTGCTGGAACTAGAGGAAAGGGATTGTAGGAGAAATGATAGGAGGTGAAGCTTCACTATCTCACAACACTGCTTTTTTGCACGTTATTTGTTTTTGTAGCAGTGTTGTAACGTCTCTGATGTCAAGGAGACGTATTAAATTTTGAAGCTTCGTTTTTAGTAGCCTTTTTTTAGTAATTATTTTACTTCGCCGATGCTACACAATACCGACGAAGGAGGGCGTTCTGATGTGCTTGTGGATTGGATACAGCTGCAGCCGTTACTGTTCAGTGACCAGTGACTATGTATTCGTCACTGAAACCTTTCGACAACAACTGACACAAAGACACACAAATGCGCAACAGAAAAATGCGAGATGTTTTTATGAGTCTGAAACTGGGGTTGAACCCAGGAAAATTTTTGTCAACGTGCAGACTACTTCGACCATCGCCACCCTCATTGAACTATATGTAAGAACAAATGGTTACAAGAATGCTGCCGAAATGCACTAGAGTAAGTGAATAGGATACAGTTTATAGCATCTAAATGCTTAAAAATAGCATTCTTCTGCAATGCTTTTTAGCAGATCATTGCCAACAAAAATAAGCATTACAAATGCAAAGTGATTCCGTTTTGTTATCTCCCTTACAATAGTGCTTCCAGGCAAGCACTAAATTTTGCTGTGCTGTAGCTTCTTTGTGATAAAAAAAAATTTGTTGGAGATAAAAATTTTGTAAAAAATTAAAAAAGGACATTGGTTTCAAAAGCTAAAAAATTGAGCAAATAAATGCGGACGAAAAATATATTTTTGGGGCAAAAATTTTTTTTTATTAGTCTTTAAAACAGTTAACCAAGTGTGTGTGTGTTTGTGTGAGGAAAGCTTATATTTTTAATATAAAATATTTATAAATAAAAGTTTAAATATTAACCGAATTTATTTTGGGAATATCTCTTTATACATATATATGATTCTAATACCGAAATTTTGATTTTTCCCAAAAAAAAAATATATATGAAATGTATTATTACATACTTTATGATATTCTCATAAAGTATTTTTTATAAATTTATAAATCCTCAATTTATGAGTTTGCTTTTATAAAAAATACTGTATGAGAATATCATAAAATATGTAATAATACATTGCATATATACAATATAGAAGTAATAATACGGCGAAAATAACTTAGTGGGACAAAATGAGATTTCTATTCAAATCATGTGCACAAATTCCACAGCCCTAAAAAAAATAATAAGAAAATTAATACGGACAAAAATATATTTGGGAAAAATATATCTATATACATACATACATGCAAACATATGTATATACACATATTTAAAAAAAAATAAATTCATTCGAAAAAGTTTCTGTAAGCTAATTATGTTGGCGAAAAAAGTATTTTTCTTATAAAAATAAATTAAAAAAGGTCAGTTCAAGTCCACTGAGAATTCTTTGAATTCTTTGTTCTTAATAGGAATAATATTTTTCTGAAAATCTTTATGTTGAGACGAAACTGAAGAGAAAAACCATTTCGGCAGAAATTTCTTTGGAATGTAAAAAATTTTTTAATAATCAATTTTCTCTGGGAAATACTGTACGACAAACACACTCGAAGAATAAGAGTTGGGTAAAAAACGTTCCTTTAGAAATCGTTGGGAGGAAAAAAATAAATAATAAAAAAATGGATAAGTAGTCTTTTCATTTTATTAGATAAAATTAGAGTAATTTCAATATGCGTTTAAAACAAAAAATTTCTTTATACAGAAATGTTTTCTTTAGAAAGAATAATATTTTTATAGAAAATAATATGTATAAGAATTGAAAAATATATAACTATGTATGTACTATATGTACATATATTTGTATATGTGTGTAACGGGTGTCCCAACAAGAACGCAAGATTTATATTTTAAATAAAACACAGACATTTAACAAAAAATCTTGAAACTTTATTATATCGTAAAGTAGACAGAATGAGGTTATGTATGGGACAACATATCGGGCAGATGGCCGCCGCGGCTTTGCTAGCACACACGCGATCTTTTAATGAAATTTCAATGACCGTTATGCATAAATGCTGCGGTATTTCATTAATGCAGCGTCCAATTTCCTCTTTTAAGGCTTGAGTTGTCGTCGGCTTATTCGCGTAAACCATAAACTTCAAAAAACCCCAAAGAAAAAAGTCTAATGGTATTAAATCGCACGATCTAGGCGGCCAATTCTGGTCTCGAAAACGCGAAATAACACGACCGGGAAATGACTGATGCAGCAATTGAATTGTTTCTCTGGCTGTATGACATGTGGCGCCGTCTTGTTGAAACTACATGCCCTCCACATTCATTTCTTCAATTCTAGCCACGAAAAAACTGGTTATCATTTCACGATACCGAACACCATTGACTGTTTGCGCTTGACCTGCCTCATTTTCATAAAAAAGGTCCAATGATTCCTCCAGCCCAAAATCCACACCACACAGTGACACGTTGAGGATGCATTTGCTTCTCGTGAATCACTCGAGGATTTTCCTCACCCCAAATGCGACAATTCTGCCTATTGACGAAGCCATCAAGATGGAAATGGGCCTCGTCACTGAAGATGATTTTATCGGCAAAATCAGCATTTTTTTTTTTTTTCTTTTTTTATCTTGGACCAGTGCTCAGGGGCTATCACCTACATATGCAATGCATTGCACTGGAACTAGAGAGAAGGATAGGGAAGAAACAGACAGGTGGTGAAAGTGGTAGAAAGATAGAGCTTAATTCTTGCACAACTCTGCAGTTGCGTGAAAATTATAAAGCAAAGTTGCGGCGTCTCTGATGTTTTTTGACGCATTATTTTTAAGCTAATGGAGCCATTTTATTTATTATTTTACTTCGCCGACGTTTTATTGCTCAAATACCGACGAAGGAGGGTGCTGTAGCACAGAAAACTCAGAAAAAACTTTTTTCTGATTTGACCCGGCTGGGAATCTAACCAGGGTCTTTCTGGTTGCAGAGCCAACACGCTGACTACTCGCCATCAGCACCCCCCAATACCCAATTAACGAACTCCCTTCGCTGTCCATGGTCAGCTGGCTTCAGTTCCTGAGTCAATTGAACTTTGTATGCATGAAGATGCAAATCTTTCGTCAAAATTTGCTGCATAGTGGATATGGAGACACCAATTTGCTGAGCTCGGTGTCGAATTGAGGTGGATGGAGTTTGAGCGACATCATCACGTCCAGCTGCGACATTTTCGGTCGATCGACCTGGTCGAAGGCGCGTTGTAGTCTTTACATCACTAACAGACCCAGTTTCGGCAAATTTATCCATTAATCTCTTTAAAGTTGACTCTTTTGGAGCATTATTGTGACCCCAAATTGATCGCAATTTGCGAACTGTAGCCGCAAAACTTTCACCATATTGGTAAAACAATTTCACAATGAGAATGTGTTGTTCATTCGTGTAGCGCTCCATTTTTACTAACCTCGTACCTTCTACTAGCAAACAATAACAATTGTTCACATGTCAAACAATGACACTTCGAATGGTGCCAAATTTAAATCTTGCGTTCTTGTTTGTAATAGTTTGGCGCATGTTTCTATAGAAAATTGCACAAAATAGTTTGGAATATAAAATGTAGAATATTTCTGCAATGGTTGACACAAAAAACCACACAAAGTTTTGTGTGGAATATAATATGGTGCAAAAACTATTTCTGTAGAAAGACGGCATGAACTAAGAACAGAGAAACAGAAATGAACTAACTCTCTAAATTTTTATATAGAGAACAACAGTAATTTTTAGAACTTCTTTCACTTTTAACGTCCTAGTTAATTTTAAAATTTTGGGACTTTCTTCATATGAACTAACTCCCCAAACTTTTAGGATTTAGTTAATTTCTGATTGCGGCCAAAGTGCATTAAGGATTTAGTTCCTAGAAATTAACTAAGTCTCTAAAAGTTTTATAGATTGGAAAATTTTTATATTGCAGTAAAACCTCGATAATCCGGACGTTGCTAACCGGATTATTAGATAATTTATAATCCGGATTGTTTGGAACTTTATAACTTTATAATCCGGATTGCATGCAAACTGTTGTGCAATGTTAATCTCTATTTATTGCAATTCGGAAAACATGGTTTTTCTACCTTTTTGCTGCATAATCAAATTATTTTGCTACGCAATTCTATGCCTTTTGTTTGGGTACATACATAAATAAAATAAATGGTCAGAAGAAAATCATGTCGATATTAAAAAAAATTTTGTGCTTCACAAAAAAGTTTGAACTGTTCTCGACAACCAAAATTTAATGACCAAGCAAAATAATTAGCTTCAAGATTTTTGGTGCTACATGAACTGGAATTTTTAGAACTTGTTGCTTTAGTAAATCAATACATTTAGTTGATCTAAAAGGTCTTTACTACGAACCCTGAATTCATGAATAACGCTTTTTTATTGACATTTCAATAGAATTTTGTTTTCATTACTAAAGATTGTTTGTGTAGCTGGGCTTAAAGATTTTCTCTACCACGGTAGACTGAGTCGTTTGCGAACGAACGTATTCAATTTAACAAACCACACATTTGAACGAGATGATCCGTTCTTTTTACTGATCACTTTCGGCTCCTTGTCTTTCAATTTGTATTGAAGTTTTACAAAATTTATAATTCTTTGCTCTAAGCGCATTTTAGTTAGTGCTTGTCAAAAATAGTTTTTTGTTAACACAGGCAAATATCGGTATGACGAATCTCGCTTTAACGAAAATTCGATACAACGAACGTCCAAATTTTTTACATTAAGAATCTGAAATAGCGAACGCTACATTAATTTTATACTGGATATAATAGTGGAAGGCAAATGTAACCGACACGCGGGTACGTGCGCCGCAAGTATTACCAGTGCATAAAATATATAAAATATTCATACAAAATATTTTATATATCACAATTGATTTCATTTGGTAAAGGTAACGCTTTACATACTTTTCTCAAAAAAGTTCAAACAGTGTCTTTTCAGAAAGCAAGTTACTACCAACGTTTGTAACACTTTTAACGCTCAAAAGTTGGCCAACTTTATACATGCTTTTATGCTAACACTTTGACAGATGAGTAGATGCGTTAAAAGGCGACGTGTGTAACTTGCTCTTTTTAAAGCGTGAAAAGTGTTACACCCGACCACGTGACGAAGTTGAATATTGTTCCACTTGTATCTTGCCGCTTGAAACTGCATTACCAAAATATTGTTCACTTAATAAAATAAATAACAAAAATTTTTCAAAATGTATGACGAAAAATTACCAAATAAAATATAAAAAAACAAATATTATATAATGACATTTCTGTATAATACAGAAATGAATTTTTGGTTAGAAAACTGGTCTGCAATGGGGATTAGTGGTGAGTATTTATTGTATAGAAGTAAAATACCGCGCGCAGGGCAGCTCATCGCCGCTCGCTGCTGATTGCATGTATATTGGCCATACATCATAGCTAATGGCAAAAAAAAACTTCGCTCAATAAAAAATAGGATGTATCCAGAAATTGTGTTCAATTTGGAAAAACCACCAATTGGTAAAAGAAATCGTCCATCTTAAAAAACTAGTGAGTATACCAGTAAGGAAGTGAAGAGATATGTAAACCTGGTTTCTCGAAATTGCGCTAAAGATAGAAGCCAGAGAAATACAAAAGAATTTATAATAGTGATTTCCAAGCAGTGATGGCTGGTTATCTAGAATTGAAAATATCTGTGAATTAGTTTTTCCTAGATTTTGTCAACTTTTTCCGATTTTCAAAAAAAATGCACAAATTTATGCTGATATACCCCCATGCGTTTTGGAATGGTTATTTATTTCATTTATATTTTACAAAATATAACAGCATAAGATAAGCGGACAGCTCGACCATATATCTAAGACGTTATTAACAGTGAATCTGTAAATGACTGACGAAAAGCGAACTTCACCTAGAAAGTGGCAACGTTGTTAATAACGAAACTTTACAAAAAAACCGTAAACGATAATTGTGGCAAATAAAGTAACCAGTGCGACCAACACGCAATCGCCAAAGAACAAACACAAGCCTGACTGCACTTAAAAAACAATTACAATGAGACGAGAGCTATTCGTCATCCTAGAGCTGTTTTACGAATGATGTATATTTTATCTTTAAAGCATGAAACACATTCGGCACAGCAAGCTACCGAGTCAAAGATGTCAGGTTGTTTCTGGTTTTGTTGGCTACAAAACAAAAACAATGTTGAAAATATAAAAAGAAAAGTTAATAAATAACCGCTTAAAATATGGGAACAAATCAATTGTAGTGAAGTCGCTCCAAATGTAACAAAATTTCCGTTCGTGCTAAAAGACGTAAAAATATGAAAAAGAATTAAATAAAATAATTTCGGACGACCCATAATTTTCGAGTTATGGGCTTTAGAAATTTTCATATATAAGTACAAATGTGCATTGAATTACCAAACAAATCCGGTCAAGTTTCTTTGATATGACGTATAGATTTAATGAAGAAAATACAGTTTACCATTTTACATTAAATAGTAATTTTTGTCACAATGAGTTTGTTGGCGATTGTTTTTAAATATGTGTAGTTGAAAGTGGGAGCACTTTTTCTACAAGAAACAGTTGTTGATATTTTTCAATTGTACATTTTTTGTTTCGGTTACTGTAAGTGGTAAGTACTTTATTTTTCCTTTTAAATAGTATAAATATATATATTGCAGGTAAAATGGATGAAGTTCTAATTGAAGAAGTGTGCAACAAATAAATTTTTTTTGATCTGCGACACCCAGACTATAAGAATTGTGAAAAAAAGAATGGTGCAGTTGCCATCATCAAAATAATTTAGTAGTCGACTACAAGGCAACGAATACTGCTAACTACATTTGTAGTCTCTGTTTCTCGTAGCCTGCTGTGGCGAATTAAAAAAATATGATGTGTAATTTTGCTTCAAATGTGTAATGTGGAACAAGTCATGTATTACTTCCGTATTCTTCAGTGGCAACACTGTTTCCAATATGCTGTAAATTAAAATAAGTGAATAAAAAATGTTCAGCAGTTCTAATTCCACACATCTTTATTAAACGTCTCATCGGAAGTTACTTCAAAGTTACTAACAAAATTTGTTTCAATATTTAATGTAGGTTTTTCGTAATAATAATGAATCTCTTATTTGTAATTGTAATTAATTGAACTGTTTAATTTGAAACTTGATTTACTTAGTTCATGATGAAACAAAAATTTTTCTAAATTTTTTCCAACTTAAATATTTTTTGTGATAGAAATTTTCTTATTTTGTTTTTATTCAAAATTCGTTTTACATAAATTATTATCAGAATAATACGTTGTTATTGTTACAGTATTATAACTAGTTTTGTTATTCGTTTGTTTTTCTCTCATATTTGTTATATTAATCAAGTTATTAATTGTTTGTTTGCTTTTATTAATTAATTTAATAATAATTTGATCCACTAACTGTTTTTTTATATACAGACATAATTTAATTTATAAATATTAAAAATTAGATTTTAGATTTGTTTATTTTTAAATTTTTCGGTCTTAACTTCTTTAAAAATCTTTATATGGGCAGTTGACGTTGTTCATTTTCTTAACTTCTCCTTGAATACATCTTAAGTAAAAAAGTGTTGTTATTAGTTATAATAGTTTTAGGAATAAATTAAATAATTTACAAGGTATTAAGTTTGTTCAATAGATAGTTGTATTTCTTTAAGGTAGTTTAATAATTTACAAAATTTTTTAACATTCCAACTTGAATTTATTTTTATATTTTTTCAACAATTATTTTTTATAACAGTTTATATATGTATCCTATATATATTTTCTTATTTAATTTAATGAATTATTTTTGAAATGCTAAAGCTAATGGTAAGTTCTATGGAAGTCAGTGTTTTAATAAAAATAATATTCGATAAAATTATCAAATTCACAAGTTACTTCATATAAAAATTAAATGAACCATTCCGCTTTTACTTCACAGGGTTTTGAGAAGTTGTATTAGCTTCTGTGCTATTAAAATAATGTGAATATGTAATGTCAACTATTGAGAAGACGAATATTATATAAAACATATATGTATGTATATTTTCCTCTTGGCAGCCGAAAAATAAAAAAAAATTGTTAACAAAAATATAAATATAATAAATATATTAGTATATTTTGTAAATTCATTTGTAAAATATATTGTAAATGAAAAATTATCTTCTTCCATTTTTTTACGTTTAAAATACAAAATACAATAATACAATGTACACTAGGTGTTCACAATCAAATAAACAAAAAGTGTATTTAATAGCAGATACCCTGCAGGAAATGACAATAGTAAAACTGTAATGATTTCCAACTGACTTAGTCATCAGTACTAAAGACTTGTTATACATTCGTCAATGTAATTTACTATAGACATTTCACAAGTGCGTGTCATTGATAATCTACTACTGCCGTTCGTCCTATGTAGTTCATGTGGGAAACTGAGAGCAACAGCATCTATTTTTGATAAGATGCTTTCTCTTCTCATCACAGTGTAGAGGATTCCTTGACAATGTCATCAAAAGTTCATCAAAACTAATCGACAAAAGTGATGATTTGAAGACTATTAAGAGCCAGGCGTGCTACAGGGTACATATGTATGTACGTACATATCGAGCCTTCGGTGCAATGCCGTAGTAATTCAAAAAATCGTGAACTGAGAAAAATGCATTTGAAGTTTTGAGCCTTCTTTTTGATAGTATTTTCGTTTAATAAAGTTATTTTTTTACAAGTTTTTAAATAAAGAGGCATGTTTTGCAATGTTTTCTGTTTGTAAATTTTTTGTCATAAAGGAAATATTTCATTATTGCAAATAAATATTGTCGGACATACCTGGAGGCAATAAAGACATTTGTAGCTGTAGAATCTGAACAGTTAGAGATAGAACCATAATCTTTTTTCCTTTAGATACATATTTCCCCAAAGATCATTCCTGCATACCCAGCTCAAAAAATTCAAATTTTGAGTTACTACGGCACTAAAGGCTCGATATGTATATGAATTCGACAATGAAAGAATAAATCCGCGAGTGCATTTAATTTTTATATGAAAATTGCCAACAACAAGTTTATCCTATTTTAATGATACAACGAGCTTAAATGCATAAATTCCACAAATAAAAGTATATTACAAATATTTTACTTCAAAGCAGCTACAATCCCTGTTCAGACTAAGCAAATTTTATTATGGTAAGACATGATTTATTAATCAGAGAGGAATGAGAAGGCTACCTTGCACATAGTTTTCTTCTCTTACTCGTTAAATAAGTGTAAACCTAAAATCTTTTAATAGAAAACGGGAACATGAAAAGTAAGTAAAAAAAGACGCTTTACCTCCTAAAAATGTGGAAGAAATGTAAAATGTACTCTCGTATGACAGAAAATCTTTTGAAAACAATATTCCAAATCGTTTTCGCAAATTACTCGATATGACCAAAAATCTCTAAAACTTTATTACAAACTGCGAATTCATCTTTTTTTAAGCAATTTAAAGAATATGCCTTAATGGCCCTGATTCACTATCTGTCAAATATGACATATGTGTTAAAAAAAAGGCAGTGTGAACTGATTTTTTTTGGCAAAATTGTGCGATTTGGAAAAATTTATGAAAATGTTTACAAAATTATGGTTTTCTTGCGATTTTAGCCAAATAGATGAGAATTTAATAAATTTAAAAAAATGGACACAGCCCGAATTATTAAGGTAGTAAACTGCAGTTTTTAATTACTACGTATTTAATTATTTGTATATGACAATGATATTTTGAAGCGAATTTTTAAAGTCGGTCAGACTTCTGTGAATCAGGTTATTAATTTTCTAAATGTTAGTTTGTGTAATAATAACAGTATGTGTATACAGTTTTATAAAAATAAGAATACGAACAGAGTCAATCGGACTCCAATATGACGAAATAGAAATAATATAAAAGAATTTTAACAAGTACCATGTATGGAAACATCTCGAAAAGTAATCATAAAATATGAAGAGAGTATACAAGTGTTTAATTATGACACCGGAATAAAGAGTTCAGAATAGTTCAGTTAGAAGAATTCATCGTTTTTTTCGGCAGTTTTACGGTCGACATAATCAACTGTCAGAGCAGTTACAGGACAATTAAGCATCCTCAGATATTTTGCATAAGGCGTTCCAATGTAGTGTCGAAGATTATGAAGTCATGAAGATAACCACAATTACGTGCTGGTAGGATTATCGTCACAAACTTTTTTATTGAAAGAAACGTTCGGTAAATGAATAATTGCGCACAAATGATACTTAAATATCCACCCCTTCATGAATACTTTATCACGTGAAATATTTCTGTTCCTAAAATTTTCAATCGTAAAAAAATTCACCGTGAATAATTTTACGTCAAAATAAAATTACTCCAATCGTGAATGATTTTATTGCCGTGAATTTTTCACTTCTCACTGGCATTTATTCACTTGACTTTTGCTGGGGAATTGCATACAAAATATAAGTAAATTCTTCCTTTTTTTTTTTTTTTTTTTTTTCGTTTTATCTAGGACCAGCACTCAGGAGATGACTCCTACACATGTGAAGCATTGTGCTGGGAACTATAGGAAAGGGATAGTAGGAGAAACGACAGGAGGTGAAGCTTAATTAATTATTTTGGAGCTCTGCTTTCGCACGTTCTTTTGTTTTTATACTCGTAGCAGTGCTGAAGCTTCGGTTTAGTAGCTATTTTTATTATTATTTTACTTCGCCGGTGCTACACAATACCGACGAAGGAGGGCGTTCTGATGTGATTGTGGATTGCTATCAGCTGAAGCCGGTATTGTTCAGTGACCAGTGACTATGCCTTCGCCACTGAAACCTTCCGACAACAACTCACACACAAAAACACACTAATGCACATCAGAAAAATGCGAGATGTTTATTTTTATTTAAAAATTTTTTTTTTTTTTTTTTGTCTGAAACTGGGGTTGAACCCAGGTCTGTTTTTTGGTTGTGTAGTCAACGTGCAGACTACCATCCATCGTGCCATCGCCACCCGCATTTATATATTTTAGTGGATATATACATAAATATGATGCAAACCAGCAGACCAATTGAGTGTGTTTTGTTAGAGTATACAAAAATATAGCGGCCTAATTTTGGAGTTCTCTTACGGATTGACTAAAACTGCTAGTACACCATAGTTCCAAGCCTAAACATTTCATTTAAATTGTTGGGGAACTCTATTTTTATTTATTTTGTTTTTAAATTCTTTAATTTTTACACTTTCGTTAATTTTTGCATTCAGGTACTTGTATTGTTCAAATGCAACACTTTTTATGCGGGTGACTAATTAACTGTCCCCTGAATATTTAAAAACACAACTTAACACTTAAGCGCACGAATTTTTATTTCTGTATATATGTAAATTGGTTTGCTTTTTAATTAATTTGTATGTTTTTGAAATCTTCTTCCATTTTTTTTCTACATTCACTGAGAATGATGTAGTATCCATATAAAATTCAGGATACCAATTTTCACCTCCAGTGGAATGAAAATTCCAAGTGAACAAAAATTCCACTTGTTATCCACGATAGGGCTGGTTATCAGATTTACCGCCGCTGGTAAGCCACAGGCTAACAACACACTAGAGGATAACGTTATAACTGCAATGATGCACGGAGTAATTGACATCGCGATTGAACCTTTTGTTTTAATTTTAAATTCGAATACGCTTATTCCTCCCGAGAAAAGTAAGATTTTGTATGATTATAGTCAATCGACTTAAATTTTTCCGGAAAAAACATTTCTTTCAATTTTGAATGCGTTTGAATTCATTTCATTTGCTTCCGTATTTCTTTCTCATAAGAGGAGACAATAAAATATGATAAATTCATAGAATTCTAATTATAAGAGTAAAAGAAATAATAAATTTAAAAATTTTTTAATTGCATTTATTATTTATGTTTGTGGTTTTGTTAATTAAGGCAGTTTATATGCTGCACTTTGTTGGCGCTAATGCAAACTCATCACTACACTTTCAACCATATTCATTTGAGTTTTTATCTCATGTTTGTATAAAAACTCCCAAAAAATATTTGAGAATTCCTGAGCATACAAACAGAAAAACATTTTCTAAACAATTTAATTTTTTATTACGAATTTGGTTGAGCGAAATGCAGCATATAGTCTAGCTTAACAAAACAAACATAACTAAGTAATCGCAATTAATTTTGACTTGCGTTAAATAAAAAGAAAATAATAAGTACATTTTTTTTTTGTTAATCGACGCTACTAAAGTATATATTTTTTAAATATTTTAAAAAAACATTTGCAATTTTTAAAACCTTCACAAATAATTGTTAAAAATGTTTTTATTCAAAATTTTATCACATGAATTACAAAAATATGAAATAGATTTTAATTTGTGAAACATATTTTAAGTTAATTTCATTAAATTCTATCGTGTTTTGTTTGTGAAAATTATGTATGAATTTATTTAAGTTTTTATTTTTATTACACAATAGGTTTTATTTATTATTAATTGTATATATATATATATATATAATTGATTCATTAGTTTTGGCTTGTTATTAAATAATCTAGCAAATAATTTGTTTTCTTTCAATCAGTCAATAATTAATTATTATTATATATAGTATATATGTATGCCTATATTAAAAACCTTAGTACAACTGTGTTTAATTAATGAAGTTTAACAATTTTCGTTACACAAGGTACTTTGATTTAAATGATAAATTAAAAGAAAACCATACTTGCAGGTATTTATACATATAACGTAAGTTTAACAAGAACATTATATTAGTAATGCATTAAATAATACGATTTAGTCACAGTAACTGCAAGAATTTTTACTTAGCAATTTTTATGCAGGTAAGTTAAAAATGCTGCTACCTGTCTAAATGTGCAGGTAAATAAATGTTCAATAATTTTTATTAGTAAAAACAACACGATTGTGTAATGTTGTATGAAAATTGACACCACGTTTTTCTTAAGCAGTTCGCTTACACTTGTTATATGCAAAGAGAAGTAGTGCATGTAACCAAAAATCAAACAAAAAATTATTAGTGACAAATAGTGACCGGAAATAATAAATTTTTGGTATTTATGTCGAAAAGTCAGCTAACATTGATATCTTGTATTTAAATAATTTTGAAATTATAAAAAAGTTGGACATTTGTCTTAACTGTGCAGTTATGCGCACTTAAAGAACAGAATTAAGTAAAATTTGGACTAACGTCTAAGGCGGATCCGTGAAAAGTATAAAATGCATGTCAGAATTTTCAAATATATGACAAAATTCAACGATTTGGTTGAAAACGCTTCTTGCAAATGCAAATTTTAAGTTCCTACTTTTGTTTACAAAGGATTTTTAACATATTGGCAGTCTTCAGAATGAGATCTACTATTTGCTGTTTAGACTCATGTGTGAAATGTTAGGTATGAAATATACTTTCAGCAACGCTAATTTTAGCTCCAATTAATGATTATGAAAATAAATTTTATGATTTAATATTGAGAAATTGTAAAACGATACGAACTAAATATAAAATGACAATGTAATTGAATTGAGCAATGGACGTTATATTTTTTCATTGCCAAATGCACTCATTTATTACAATGTTAAAATATGTTATGCGCGTATTGGCACTCTCACTAATTTTTATATAAATTTAATAATTTTATTTAAAAATTTTATTAAATAGTTATTAGACATAAAATAATTATTATAATTTCGAAAAAGACAACTTGAAAATTTTTAATGAAAAAAGCATTTCAGCATAACAATATATAAATTTTCCACACGTTTTCTTATCATCATCATTAATGCTTTTACATGTCAGAAAAAATTTTCTTTCACAATATTTAATATTTAATATTACGAAAATTAAATTCCTTCTCACTTTTTGTTAATAATAAAAACTGCTAAACAAATGTGTTTTATAGAATTTTGACATTTTATGTCGCAAACTTAAGCAGACAAAAAATAATCACCTGACGTGGTGATGCCACCTGGTTTAATTAAATTATGATACACATCGTATTTTATTTGTAGATTTGCATATTACCCAATCAAGGCGAATCAAACTATATAGGGTTGTTATAAGAGGTGGCAATTTTTTGCTGTACTTACGTTTGTGCATCAAACGTAAAAAACTTGTTCTAAAATTCTGTTTTTGGCGAGAATAAACTTTGTATTTCAAATCAAATGATGTTAAAAAATTAAAAATCTTACACACACTTTTTGTTCAAAGTAAAACACATTTTCTTTGTAATATTTGCACAAATTGTTTTTGACATATCGTGGGCCAAAAACATGTATTGTAGTACAACTCGATTCAACACCACCAATTTAAAGACGCTTTGTACCCAGTGTTCACTCTATACCGAGTACACTGTAAATACATGCATTATTACAGTTAAGAGCGAAAGTCGTATTCGTTCAAGCGAAAATGGTAAATTACAGAAACATTTCTTCGCTTATGCGAGATTTTTAATAAAAGAAGTTCAAATAACTGAAAACCGTTCCGCTTTTGACATTAACATTTTTTAAATTTCATGATAACTACGAACTAGTAGAGTGTAAAGCGGCCAATCCATTATACAATATTATTGTATATGTTATTCGCCAGATTATTTCCGTTTTGCAATAAGTAACACTATATTTTCAAATACCCGCAACTTTTTAGAATAGAAAAAAACATAGGATGATTTCCTAAACGCAGTTGCAAGGCATAGTTGCGAAGGGGAGTCAGTTCCGTAGAAGAGAGCGACAAAATTAATTAAAGTTGAAATATAGGCTTAAAACTTGTAACGCTTAGAAAATTTAAACGAAATGGAAATAAGAATATTTTGTTTATAGTCTCAAATTAATTATTAAGCATTTATCTAATTTATTTAAACAGCGAATTTTTAACTCAAAAACTATTTTTCTAATAATTCAATTGCAGATTTCAATAAAATACTGTTCTTTTTAAACGTTGACCCGTTACAAATGGATCTGAGCACAGTAATAACATGTCTAACAGGTCAGTCTTTGCTGCTACGCAGGAAGTTTTTCTTCTGTGTTGTGACCTATATCATTGTTTTTAGCTTCCGCAGCTTCCTCATATAACAACATCCATGCAATGATTGTCTACTACTCGGTGTTAGCTTGTTATAATACAGATAGTAATAGAGATGACAGGTGGTGAAGTTGGAAGTTTTCTGTTTATAGTAGTGGTGCAACGCCTCTGATTTCAAGGAGACGTATTTCATTTTTAAACTGTGTTTAGTAGCCTTTTTATTAATTATTTTGCTACGCCGACGACAACTGACATAAAGCACAGTAATGCGAACACCGGGAACCTTTGGTTTTACATTCAACGTGTTACCAACTTCAGGCATCGCCGCGGCATGCAGAAGGATGCTTAGAGCAGAAATTTCAAAAACGCAGTGCCGCTTCTTTTGCAATTAATAAAAAAGATATGTAACTCAATAAATTAATTTAAAGTTTTCAAGAACAAAAAAAATACACCACCGGTAAGTCCTGTTACTAAATTTTTGCTACCATATCATTGTTATATACATATGTATGCATGTATGTATGGTTGAAAGGTTAAAGTTCCCTTTAGCCGACATGTTTCTTACGTCTAACTAGCCAAGTTTGACACCGCGACGTACATATCGTGTGATATCTTAAAAACATTGTCTGTCGTACAGAAGCAAAATCAAACAAACTTTTAACAAAAGCCAAATTTAATAAAATTCAGCTGTTGTAAACCTAAAATAATTATGTCAGACGTAATAAAACATTGACAGCCATGCACAATTGCATATTACTCACAAAGTTGACAAGAGAGGCGTAAAAAGAATGTCGTCTAATGGGGGCTTATGTGCATAGTTGTATAAAAGAAGTAACATACAGAGTAAATACATGAACCATTCGATGTTGTCTTGACTTAAATAGCGTGGTGAATTTCACATTATAATTTTACTAATGTAAACGCACCGATCCATTAAATTTCTGTTTCCATACAATTCTTTTAGACAATATACATTTGAAACTGCCTTGCCAGTACTACGATCCATCTGTAATTGTGCATGACTAGAAAATTGACAATTTACTAACGGTTTATAATTTTTGCTTTCACCCTTTTTCGTTTCACCATAAGAGCAGTTTTTATGAAGATTTTTTTATTTGCCTTCAGTATTTTATTTTTCGAGTGAAGTTACTAAAATGGTTTAAAAAATATAAAAGAATTGCAATTAGCACACTTATTTAAATAATAGCTGCCATAAAATTTAAAAAAAGATATAACTATACTCTTGGCGATTTATATATCCATATAAATGAGAAAGTAAGTTTGTTTGTTTGTTGGGCTTTAACTACTAAATGGCAGATCCGACTTCAATGAAATTTAAAACATAGACAGACCTGCGACGAAAGGACACATAACTTACATATTTTTCCAAAAATAGGATCACGAGGGTAAGTGGGGGGGGGGGGGCAATTTCGTCGTCACCGAAAGTAACTAATCCGATTTTAATGAAATCGCGAGGGGCACATAAATTATATACAGTCGAAGCTCTGTACAACGAATGATGTCAGCAATATTTACGTTTAAAAAATGGAAATGACATTTTAATGTTACTTTCATAATCACTCATATCATGAATACTTTTTCACTCGAAATATTTGCTGCTTAACATGCAATCGTGAAAAAATTTCCCGTCAAAATAAAATTCCCCTTATTGTTAATGATTTTTTTGAACCGTGTATTTTTTCACTTGCATTTATTCATTTGATTTTTGCTGGGGAATTTCATACAAAATGTAAGTAAGTTCTTCTTTCATTTATAATTTTTTATATCAAGATCAGCTATTATAGTGGAAACATATAATATTAATAAATAAAATGCAAACCAAATACCAATTGGGGTGTGTTTAGTTAGAGTATAAAAAGATATCGTGGACTAATTTTGGAGTTCTCTTACGGATAACCTTAAACTGCTAGTACATCATATTTCCAAGTCTAAACATTTTATTTAAATTGTTGGAGTACTCTCATGTTTATTTATTTTATTTTTAAATTCTTAAATTTTCACACTTGCGTTAAATCTATATTTTCTATGCGGGTGACTAATTAGCTAGCACCTGAATATTTAAAAACACAACTTAACACTTAAACGCATGAATTTTTAATTCTGTGTTAAATTTAAATTGGTTTCCTTTTTAACTAATTTATATGTTTTTTAAATCTTCTTCCTTTTCTACATTCACTGAGAATGATAACGTAAAAAAAAATTCCACGTAAAATTGTCTGGTACCAGATTTATATTTTCAAACTTAAATAAGAAGCGTAATAATTGACGCAAAGTTTTATTAACATTAAGATCATTCAGATCCTTTTTTAAAATTTCATGAATAATCGCTCTTCGAAGTCGCAGTTTCCTTATTGAAAATCGCGAATTTTCACGTAAACTGCTTTGAACCATTTCAATGTTTTCGGATCGACTGAACCCTGGCCGCGGGGCATTCATAACCGAAGCAGTACCCACGAACGCATTAAATTTACAGTCGGTCCATCACTTATTCGCCGAATGCCGAACTTTGAATAAAATTGTCTACGAGCAATTACGTAATAATCATTACTCTTAAAAAATGTCTCCACAGCGAACGCGCGATGCTCACTCGACCACTGCGACATATTGACCGACAAATCCTCACAATCAATAAATCCAACGGTGCCCCCTCCCTCCACACCATTTATTACTTTTTGAAATAATCGTATTTAAAAATATAAATTTGCCACCAGACACCTTGTACAAATTTTCTTTCACCTCGAGGAGAATGAAAATTTTACGTGAACAAAAATATCACTTCTTATTCGCGATAAAAGTGAATATTAAATAAACATTATAATTATTATCAGGGATGTCATAGAATCCAAGTCGGTTTTACAGATTGTCGGTTTTGCAAATCGATATTGGTTTCATTTGGTGTCATGAAAACGTGTCGGTTTTGTTATCTTCGAATGCAAATAAAACCGATATTCGAATCAGCTGTTTTATGGTTTTATTCCTTTGTTTACTACTTTTAATGCAATTTTTGTTTGAATTTGTTTGTGAAAATACATATGCGAAACGAATTTATTCCAAATAAAAAATTGCTGTTTAAAATTAAATTTGTAACAATAAAAAATTTTTTATTTTTATGTTGTCCCCTATTAAGGATAAAAACATGGAGATACCTTCTTTTTTTACAAATTATATCAAGTAAAATTTACTTACATTTTCGCAAAAAAATTAACTTGAAAAACAAAAATTAATGAAAAATTTAGTTTTTAATTACTTTAAGTAAATAAATGTACAAGATTTTAACAAAATATCTGATAGAATTAATAAAATTAAGTGATTGCAAATGAAAACCGACAGCAGTCGTCTGCTTGGTTTATTTCCAATAAAAATCCGATAACATTGGTTTCTGTGACACCTAAAACCCACATTATTTCTAGTTCGAACATAAAACCGATGGATTTTATGACACCAAAGTATTTTTTTATCGGTTTCAAATCCAATTCCGATAAGATTGGTTTCTATGACAAACTGTATGATTCGAATTTCAAAAATGTGCTTTTTCCCAAAATAAATACCTTATAATATTCTCATAAAGTATTTTTCAAAAAATAAACTGAATACTTGAGGAGGAAACCATATCCATATAGTACAGGGTGGCCCGAAAGTGTTTGAATTCCTATAACTTTTTTATTATAATTTTTTTTGTTCTCAGTATTTTGTAAAGAAGACTTGGGGAATTTAAAATGGAACAGTACATTTAACAACGTACCAAAATTTCAGAAGAAAATCACGATTTTTTCATAATTTAATTATGAGCGACGAAGCCCATTACCAATTGAATGGGTTCGTTAATAGGCAAAAAGTTGAACAATTTATTAAGGCCAGCCGTGGAAAACCACTCTGTACTATTTCGCTAATGCTTAGTAGCTGAGAAGAAAAATATACGTTGACGTTTTTGTTTATAGATTTTTTTTTGTGTTCAGTATTCAACTTTGAATTAATTAGTTGAATTTTAAACATTAGAATCTTGAGTTTGTATTCAGAAATTAGGAAAAATCCACTGAGCTAACCATTAGCGAAATAATAGTACATGGATATGCTTTCCTCCTCAATAATCAATTTTATTTGTTTTTTTTTTAATACTTTATGAGAATATAATAAAGTATGTAATAATACATTTCATATATTTTTTCGCAAAAAATTACAATTTGGAAATTAGAATCATATATATCTGTATATATATAAAGATATTCCCATAATAAATTCATTTAATATACATATATTATTATTTACATGTGTGTATACTTTGCACTCGCGTGCTGTGTAGACATGCTTCGGCAAATCACTTAATTATAGAATTAAATAAACGGACATATGTATTATGCAACTAGAACTAGTTAGAGATAGTGTAGAGAATAGACAGGTAGTGAAAATGGTAGGAAGATAGAGATCAATTCTTGTACAACTCTGCAGTTTCGTCTGAATTATAAAGCAAAGTTGCGGCGTCGCTGATGTTAATTTTGACACATTATTTTTAAGCTAAGGGGAGCGCTTTTATTTATTATTTTATTTTGCCGATGTTTTATTACATACCGACGAAATATTGTGCTGTAGCACAGAAAACTCAGGAAAAACTTTTTTGACTGGGAATCGAACCCGGGTAATTTTGGTTGCAGAGCCAACACGCTAACTACTCGCCATCAGCAGCCCCATTGCATTTCCATTCACTTTTGATTTGTATTCATATTCAAGTTAATTAAAGATGTTTTCGTGTCCGCCACAGTTTTTCTCTCCAATGTCAAATTTTGCATGACTCTGGCGAAGCACTGTCGTTTGTGCCTTACTCGGTGTTTGTAAGCCACGGCCCAAAATTCGTCAAGTTGTGGTCTGCGAAAGGTCGAGTTCTTGTGCACGACGCGAAATCGACTGCCTCGTATTGTCCTGCACACTCTCAGCAGGTCTTCCGTTTCGTCGTTCTTTTACTGAACCAGTGGACTCAAATTTATCCACCACATTGCCAATAGTCCTGTCGGTAGAACGATTATGGTAACCGTAAAATGACCGAAGCGCGCGGTACTTTGAATGAACAGAATACCGAATTTGATAAAACAATTTTATTATTTTCACGTGTTATTAAATGCTATATCCGCCCCATGGTGATTTGGAAAAACGAACTAATGACAAATAAAAGACAACTAATTTGACAAATGTTCTCCAACAAGATGTGCGTTATCAACCGTCAAAGTTCGGAAGTTCCTGTAGATTTTAATATATCGCACCCTAAATACAAAAGCGGCACAACTCAAAATTCTCAAATTTTCAGGAGAGGCAAAAAACTGTTTATGCAAAAATGATTGTAATATTTAAAATAAAATTGGTTCCATTATGAAAGAAGTCTATTTCGAAGAAGGTTTTGCTAAAATTTTTTTAATTTTATATTAAATAAGACACTATATGTGTAACAAAAGTAATCAGCACTTCTTGAGAACATTGACGCAACTAAAAATAGGTCTTTTTAGTCGATCGTGCGTAAGCAATGCAATTAACATAAAAACAGACATAACGGTATTTTTCCAGTTAAAGAAAACAGTGATGAGAAAGAAATTTTTGAAGTAGTTAGAGATGTGTACTGTGAATTATTTTACGGAAAAAAGTACATTTTGGAAAATTTTGAGTTGTGTCACTTTTGTATTTAGGGTGCGATATGTATATCAGTTATGTATGTGGGTGCTCCCGTGGCCTACTGCATGAGCATTAGTCTATCAGGAGGTGCTGGTTCGATTCCGGAATGGACGCTGCGTGTTTCTACAGACAAACTACATACATATAATAGCTTCGTAAAAAACAAAAAAAGAAAACTAGTTTTTAGGAGAACAAAAAAAACCGTTTGATGTAGTAACTTCGCGGTATTTTTTTAAAGCCAATCGTTTTTTTATCTTGGACCGGCACTCAGCAGATGACCCCGACACATGCAATTCATTGTGTTGGAACTAGAGGAAAGGTATAATTAGAGAAATGACTGGAGTTGAAGCTTCGCTATCTTACAACACTGCTTTTTGCACGTTATTTGTTTTTATAGCAATTTTGTAGCGTCTCAGATGTCAAGGAGACGTATTAAATTTTGAAACTTCGTTTTAGTAGCCATTTTTAGTAATTATTTTACTTCGCCGATGCTACACAATACCGCCGAACGAGGGCGTTCTGATGTGGCTGTGGATTGGGTACAGCTGAAGGCGTTACTGTTTAGTGACCAGTGACTATGCCTTTTCCACTGAAAGCTTCCGACAACAACTGACACAAATCTACATCAGAAAAAACGCGAGCTGTTTATTTTTATTTAAAAATTTTTTTTTTTTTTTTTTTTGTCTGAAACTGGGGTTGAACCCAGGTCTGTTTTTTGGTTGTGTAGTCAACGTGCAGACTACCATCCATCGCGCCATCGCCACCCTCATTTATATATTTTAGTGGATATATACATAAATAATAAATATGATGCAAACCAGCAGACCAATTGAGTGTGTTTTGTTAGAGTATACAAAAATATAGCGGCCTAATTTTGGAGTTCTCTTACGGATTGACTAAAACTGCTAGTACACCATAGTTCCAAGCCTAAACATTTTTATAACTTAAAACTGGGTTTGAACCCAGGAAATTTTTGATTTGTGGTCAACGTGTAGACTACTTCAGCCATCGCCACTCTCTCTCTCTCTAGATTCACAGCTTGAGTCACAGCCGCGAAATTTTCAGCAGAACGTCTGCTCCTGTCAATATCCCGTGTTGTCCCTTACTCTTCCAGGCGCGTAGTTAAACGTAGTATTTGGCTAAGTTCACGCTGCGTCGAAATTTATGACCTAAAATCGAAACAGTACGCGTTCTTGAGGGGTATAATTCATGTCTTATTGGCGTGTATTTAGAATTTGTTTACTTAACAAATGTCAAAGCAGAACTGACATTCACTGCCATTTGCAAAAATTATAGAATCTCCAATGGGGTGATGACTTTTGCACTATTTTGTATAAAGAGATAAGCGAGAATGTTGGCAGTATTAACATTTAAACGTTATTGAGATATATATATATATATTATATATTAACGTATTGTTTTTGCATACGATTTTTTACAAGTTTGTTAACGTTAATGTGTTTGGCAACTCACGTGAACTTTAAAGCTCAACTAAGAACTTTTGGCTTAAGGCCGGGCCGTGTTTATCACAATATATTTCATAAACAATCATTACAAATTATTTTGCTGAACAAACATTCTAAATTAAATAATTATCATTAATCATTTATCCTTTCCCTCTAATTTTAGTATTTTAAGTACAGAATGAAAGTATAACTATCACTGTAAACAGTTTTACTCATCAGTTCATAAGTAAACTCAATAAATAAAGATCGCTTCATTGTAGTCATGATATCCTGAAGTAAATACTTTTTGTACAAAAGAAAAATCGTTTTTAACTTGCGTTGCATTGCATGGGAACTTCCGGTCGCCGTTAAGATCGAACCTCAATGATCGCCATGTGAACTTAAATTTTCAGTTGCCATCCATATTGGTAACTGGCAACTCAACTGAGATTCGGTTACCATCCATAACATATATATTTTTAATGTACAAAAATAACTTTTATGGAATAAAATTTTCCAGATATTTTCATCATAAATGTAATTTATACATGAAAAATCAACACATCTCGAGTTGTATCTGATTAGCATTTGGCAAACAAATAAATACTCTTTAATTTCTTTTTCGATATTGGGACGACATCGAAGCAGACCACCACCAAATCAGGTCCTTTTTCGACTTCTACTTTTCTTTAAATATGCACACAAAAAATTTTGTTCAACACTTCAAAGTAGTTTTGCGCTCCAGAAAAATTTTAAAATTATCTATGAATTTTTTTGCGCAAAGACTACAGAATTAATTCTAATTTAAAAAAATATTTTAATATCTTCGATTAATTTTTGAACAATATGAATTTAAATTTATGAAAACATTATCGAGCGGAACAGAATTTAATTGTAAAAATTTACGCCGGTTTTAAAAAACAAAGCACCATTTTTGATATTAAACAAATTTGTAACTATTAGGAACTCCTTGAAACGAAAATATTCTCACCAAGTGATTATTTAATAAACCATTAAAAAACATTCACAATTGATGATTTTCGATTTCGACAGTTTGAAATAGATAAAAGGAGACACTAATGTGCAAACTTCTGTCAATGTCGATCGAATAAAGAATAAAATTTCCAACGAATGTTGTTGGATTTTTTACAGTTGAAATTTAAATCAAATTAAAAGTTTTAAAATTATATACCATATAAATGATGATTAAGTTTAAATTATAAAAAATAACACTTAATAGTTTCAAATAAATATCCAGTCTTTGTTTCTTTTATTATTGAGTTTAAAATAAAATAAAGCAAAAATAAATAAGTCTTAATATTTAAATAAATAAATAGACAAGTTAAACTTTAAATAAATACATTATTTAGAGACATTAAAAATAAATAAAACAAAAATAGTATTCAAAAACGTTTTACGCCATTATTCACAACATATTAAACTGGCAGGCGGCTTAAATTCGCTAAACTGATTGCCCAACTTTCAGCAACGTAATCAATATACATTTTTTTAAATTCTAATAAACAGCATGCATGTATATACATACATATGTATTCAAGTGATTGATTAAATCATAAATAATTTTTATTCAAATTGCTTTATAAAATTAAAACATATCTTCACAATAGAAATCAATATGCATGGGCTGGAAAGCACTATTTGCTGATTGGTCCTCATTAATTTTGTTGGTGTTTTGATTTAAGCTTTAGAATTAAAGAATGTCATGTAGAATGAAAGAATGCAGCATTGTTAAGTTCCATTGTGGGAATCAGAATTTGTTTCCAAAGATGCTAACTACAAAATTCTTTTAAAAAGGCCGTATTAAAAATTTAGTTCAATTACGAGAATATAGGCAACTTTTCTCGAGAGACGACTACCTCGGATTATATACTATATACTGTCGAGTACAAACAATCTGCTTTTCAAATTTTTCAAATACTCCTTAACTCTTGTTTTACGGGTAAAAATCCAATTTTTCATTGTACAAAAACCCAAAAAAATATATTCGGTGAAAATATACGCATGTGTGTATATCTGTAGTATACTTAAATAAAATATATTCGCAAGGTCTAGGCCTCTTCTGTTTTCATGTTTTTTTTTATATTTCTCTTTGTATTCATTTGTTCACGGTATAAATGTAAGAAGTTTTTGAAAGTTATTTCCAAAGCAATCAAGAAAAACTTCATGAAAAAAAATTCACCATGTGAATTGGGCTGTCTCAAATAAAAATTTAACTTGATAACTAGATTTTGGCTTGTTCAACTATTTTCCACTATTTCATTATTAGTTTTGTGTATGGATATGTGCTTCAATAAATACGAACTTACTTTTTCCTAGTTTTTCAAGGCTGTTACGAAGGTCTGCTGATTTTTATGTTGGCAGCATAAGCATATCTATAAAAAAATCTAATGGCGATTTTGATTTCTATTCATAATTAATTTTAAATTTAAGTGTAATTTGTAGACCGGTTTCTATTTTTTTTTTTCGAATTTTTATCACGGCAAGTACTAAAAGCATTTCGTTTGCCTTAAAAAATCAATATAAAAAAACCGTAAAAAGTGAACTTAAACAAAAAAGCATATTAAAAAAGTATAAAAAGAATGTATACTTAAAATAAAAAAAACGTGAACTTTACACAAAAAATCGAAAACCAAACTGTGTAAAAAATTAACTTAAAAAACTGAAGAAAAATTTTAAATCAAAAATTTCGAGGCGATGCAAACAAAAGACTTCGATCGGATGTAGATATTTTGTTATACTGAATCGTTCAATTCATCGCATGCGTCGGAATCATCATGCAAGAACAGCACGAAACATTGCTGTAAACTTCGATGTACATATGTAATTTAATAAGTGTTTAGATGTTTGTCTCAATGCTTCTTCTTTCGGAGCGTTCTTTATCTTATATTTCCTTATGTATGTTTGGCGTATAAATCAAGAATTTTTATTTTTTATTTCCAGATTCCTTGTAGTTTTGTTTTGAACTGGGATGCCAATCTTAAGGTGTCGATAAATTACTTGCGATGCCAAAGTTAAACTCATCAAGCGGAAAGGAAATATCGGAGGCCGTGTTAAATTTAGTAAAAGAATATAAAATCCTTCATCTCTTTCAAATTATTTGGTTCGACATAACCGCACATAAAATGTGTGTGGGAGGAAAATTTTAAAACTTAGGCCCCTATTATCAGCTGCATTCGATGTTGGATCTTCGCTGAGTATCGAAGAACTTATTTTTAGTCTTATTTCTAATAATAAAAACAAAGAGTTGCTTGAAGGACGAATAAAAATTGTCAAAATTGTCCGATTTCTGATTATAAATGTAATATTTTAAACACTAGGGCGATATAAATTCGAGAAAGTAAATTTCTTTATATACATACATATGTATTTATATATATATGTATAAGGACCGGTCTAGCAATTAGTTATTTAAATAAGAAATGAATTTGTATTCAAACAACTACACTCTTCTACACATATGTATGTACATACCTAGAAAGAAATGGAAAAAATCATCTCCGAAATTGAGATAAAATGAATACTGGCCTTCGAATGTCTTGGAAATTTGGTATAATTTTTTATCGGAATAAGCTTGATTGCAGAAAAAACTACAAAAAAAGCATAATCAAACGAGGAATATTTGAACAGCTACGAAACGTTTTTCAATACCTTGCAGTTTATAATTTCAACATACGATAAAAGTGTACTTCTTTAAAAACGATATTAATTTCTTTTCAAGAATTTAATATAAAATATATTCCTTAGCTTGCTCTGCATTATTTTAAAATCCAAAAAAATTAAAAATAAAACATACAGTAATTTAACATTAATTTTTGCTTAAATTATTTGTTTGATTAAATAAAAGTTTTTTAACTTTTACTTATTTCGCCTAATATAAAATTATAATTAATTAAATTAATTAAAAATTTTGTTACTTGTTATTATCTTATTATTTGTTTTGTCTCTTCTAGCATTATACACGAAATCTAAATTATTATTAAATTTAATTAAATAAATATTTACACTAAAGTCTGGCTGAATTATAAGTAGGGATAATGATAAGATTTGTTCCGATAAAAACCATCCAAAAGTCCAGAATAATTGTAAGCTGATGTTTGTTATTTTACAAATAAAATTGTGTTTACCAGAAGATCATCAGGGTAGTGAAGAAGCAAAAAAATTGATGAATAGCATGAAAAAGATAAAAAGAAACACGAATTAGTATTCACTTTAAGAATTATTCTTATATTGTATGATTTTAATATTTAAAAGTAATCCTGCTCAAGATTTCAATGCTATGCACTCAGTTTGAGAAAGATTTTTTGTAATTAAAATTGGATTGTTTTTTGTAATGATGTAATTGTCAATAGAGTTTATTTGGAGGAATTCAAAATTATTTTTGAGCTGTCTCGTCTCTTAAATAGCTCTCAGGTATACTTAATATTTGGCTCTATCTCTCTAAGGTGAGGGTGGCGATGGCTGAAGTAGTCTGTACGTTGAGTACAAAACCAAAAATTTTCCTGGGTTCAACCCCAGTTTCAGAGTCATAAAAAGATCTCACATTTTTTCTGATGGGCATTTGTGTGGCTGCGTGTCAGTTGTCACTGTGCACTGAGCAGTAACGGCTTCAGCTGTAACCAATCCACAGGATCATCAGAACGCCCTCCTTCGTCGGTATTGTGTAGCACCGGCCAAGTAAAATAATTACTAAAAAACGAAGCTTCAAAATTTATTACTTCTCCTTGACATCAGAGGCGCTACAACACTGCTATAAAAACAAAGAACGTGCAAAAGGCAGGGTTGTAAGATAGTGAAGCTTCACCACCTGTCATCTCTCTCAGAATCCCTCTCCACTAGTTCCAGCACAATGCATCGCATGTGTAGAGGTCATCTTCTGCACGCTGGTCCAAGATAAAAAAGGTTCTGTCGGTTGAATTGTTTAGTGCAGTTTTCTGATATTTCCATAAGATTTGCGTTTTTCTTTCGTAAAACAAATTCATAGGAAGCCAATCTTTTAGAACGATTTCAAATTAATATAGAAAAATAGTATCGTCACCTTGCCTTAACGCAAACATGAAATAATTTAAATCTAGGTACAAAATGTTGTGAACATTAACCGTATCGCTTGTATGGACTCGATTTAAACAAAATGGCTGAGTTCCAAAACGTCAATTGCTTTATATTCGAACAAAGAATATTGTTTCTTAATGCCGTAGTACAAGAAATTACCAATGCATATATTTTGAAAACGTCACAGCCAAGTATTAAAAACGCAGCAAAAAACCATTTAGCGCAACAGTTTCGAAGTTGACGACCCGACATTTTATTCCTGGCATTAGCAAACGTAAGTTTATTATTGCAATTATTAAAAAATAAATAATATGGAAAAGAATATTGTTATAAAGAAAACACATTGGCTGACTTCCTAAACGCATGTTGCTTTGTAGTAATACATTGCATCGTGTTCGTAAATGCAACCGTGTAAATTATGACAATAGCCCAACTCACAATCTTGTGCATATGGTGTTGCATCATTGCATTTGCAAAAAGGTATAGCATATTTTCAGCATTGCTGTGTATTTTGTTACTGTAGAGCAAAAATATGCTATACCTTTTTACAAATGCAATGATGCAACACCATATGCACAAGATTGTGAGTTGGGCTAATGTATTTTGTTCCTATTTGCACCACTATTGTATTTAATACGCAAGAAAAAGCAAGAAAGGCATCCAAAAAAATTTAGATGCAAAATAAATACAACACGCAATACAGTGGCGACGCAAGAAGATAAATGAGCGAATTTTCTTATAATTTAATATATTTCTATTGTACATTCACTTATTTACTTATTTACAGAAAAAAATGGACACATAATTACAAAAACCTATTAATAAATTCCCGATTGGAAATGGAAAAGCAATTTCGTGAAAAAGAAAAAACGCGTTGTACTATGGGAACGTGTTTTGCAAAATATTAAGTCCATAGATGACACGTTTCTTTTTTCACGAGACGACATATACCGAAAATTTTTAAATTTCATGGTGACATGGTAATACAATGTATATAAATGTTCCTAAACGTTTTCAGGGTTGCAAAGTATTAGTATGCAACGTATTAAAAAAGTAACAAAACGATGTATCAACTTGGTTTTAATACTGTATTGATACATTGTAAATATACGTTTAGGAAGTCAGCCATTATTGCAATGTTTCGTAACTTTGGACGGACATCTACGCTGTATAAATAGTGCAGCAGAACTGTATATAAACTTTGTATAGATATATTTTGGAAGTCAGCTAATCATTTTACACTAGAATAAATTAGTGCGCTTCGCTGCCCACAAAAACTCAGAATAAAATTAAAATTGTACACACCTGTGCCGAAAAATCTTTAAAACCATATATATCTTTTCAAAATCGGCATAGTAGTACGGATGTAGAAGGGATTACAAAAAACGTATTTGCCTATTAATATATATAGATTGTTATGGATTCTTTTATAAACATATAATGGCGATGACTGAACTAATATCCACGTTGGCTACCCAGTTTCAGACTAAAGCTTTTATCATATTGTAGGATATGGCAATATGGTGGCAATGCACTCACAATGAAAAATTGTCATCTAAGTGTAAATTGTCTGTTCATACTATTGTAAGAAATCTGTACATTTTCATTGTCACACAATAAATTTATCTGTCAACAAAAATAGTCGTTCACACGGTTGTCAGATTATTGTACGGCAAAAGTTGCCAGATCCGATGTTTGACATAGTCTCTTAATATTTATGGGCAGCGTTGCCAGCAGAAATATTTATCTGCGAATGATGTTATTGTACGGTGCACTAAATTAAGCACATGTGACAATAACAAATGACAGTAAAATCTGTGGCAATTACGTGTCAATGGAAATGAAGGGTGTTCTCACAATTGTCAGAATTGTGACAATATCACTGGCTTACCATGCACGGACAATACATTTTGTGACACTATTGCCACACAAAAAATGTGAGTTCACACGGTTGTTGAACATTTTATTACAATTTTTCTGCCAATATTCAATTATATGACAATCGTGTGTACAAAGCTTAAGTCTTTAAAACATCACAAATTTTTTTATAAGACTTTGTGAGAGAGAAATCTAAAGTAATATTACATTTTGCTTTCACACTTCAAATAAAATGAATAGCATAAGTAGAAGTAGAGTTTAAAATATTTCTAAAAACGCTGAAGTGTTATGTATCACCGTATTATTTGTTTTTTTTTATAGCACATTGCATTTACACTATCATACTTGCACGTAATAATTTAATTTTTTACATGTCTTATATTATAGTGTAAAGCCAACTTTAATGTGTTCTTGTGTCAGTTGTTGTCGGAAGGTTTCAGTAGCGAAGGAATAGTTACTAGTCACTGAACCGCACCGGCTTCAGCTCATACCAATCCATAGCGCCCTCCTTCGTCGGGATTGTGTAGCACCAGCGAAGTAAAATAATTACTAAAAATGGCTACTAAAACAAAGCTTTAAAATGTAATACGTGTCCTTGACATCTGAGGCGCTGTAGCATGTAAAAGCAGAATTGTGAGATAGTGAAGCTTCACCACCTGCCATCTCTCTCACTATCCCTTTCCCCTATTTCCAGCACAATGTATCGTATGTGTAGGGTCACCGCTGACTGCTGGTCCAAGATAAAAAAAATATCAAACATGTAGATTCAGATGTTTAAAGTAGATTTATTTATTTCTTTGTGTGCGGAATATAGTAGACTAGAATAATTTAAATCTACTACTGTATCTCTCGTTCCAATGCCTCTATCTGGTACCGAGTCAATAGCTCTAAGGACACTAGTGGATAACAGAGTGTTGTTTGGGATATAATCGGTCAGTAGAGTGCAGATATGATGTCGTCATTTCGTTCATGTAATTTAAAAAAATCAAGTTTCTACTTTAAATCCAGTTTTAATAAAAAAAATCTTTCATATTTTGCATAAATGTGCAAAAAAAAATATAAAAACAAATTTAATAAACTTAAAGTTATAAAAAAAGTTTATTTTTTGTTAAAGAAAATATACTTCATAAAATGCACACATACATGCACCACTTTCAAAAAAAAAGTTTTAAAATTCTGCCATAGACTGGCTAAGCAGGTTACCAAATTTAACCCCATAGAAAATATTTTTATTAATATAAAAAAAATATTGTGTGTGTTTCAAGTAGTGTAAGAAAAAAAAAAGAAAAAAATATATGTATTTATATTTATAAAAAAAACAACAAAAATTTTCTCACCTCCAAATGGGAACTATATATATTTTATCATTTCTTTCTTTCAATTTCTTTATGTTTGTGGGCTGTTATTAAAAAAAATATATAAAAAAATAAAAAAAAATATATGTATATTTATATGTATCTTTTGTGATAACAATATTGGCTTGAAGTCTCATATTCAACAGTATATGGTGGGTAATAACATCGATCATATACATATGTTTGTACATACATATCGGTTGGCGTATACTTACCACGCCCACCATATTCGCTCTTGGAATTAGCTAGAAGAAGAATATTTAGTTAAAAAAAACAACAAAAACAACAAAAAAATTTGCTTCCCGTTGCTTTCATAAAAACTTATTGACTTCCCTTCGTATCTTGGAATAAACAATTTTTTTCTAATTTTTTTTAGAAAATTTTAAGCCTGTTTAAAAAATATATTCAAACACACACTGGATATAGTTACACTTCAAAAAAATTCATATATAAAAAAAATCGATTTTTTTTTTTTTTTTTTTATTGTTAAAGTAACTGATATTTTATTACTAATATTTCTACAGAAATTTGCGTGAATATTATTTTTTAAAATAATTAATATTGAATATGAATATATTGTATGTATGTCAGTAATTTTTATATATAGTTGAAAGGACATTGCCATGGAAACTTTTTATATTTTAAAACAATATTTATGCAATGAAAACTTTTAAAAGGATTATTAGTTCTTAGAATATTTAGATATTATTATTTAGAATATTATAGATATACGATATATATATATATCGCATTTCCTATAATAAAAATTTTTCAAAACATTTACTTTAAATCGCCTTTGTATTCCCCGTCGTTATATATTTTATATTCTTTATAAGTATGTAAGTATGTATATATAAATCTAAATGTTAAACATAGAAAAAAGGGCCTTTAAAAAGAATATCCCTTAAAAGTTAGGAATAATAAAAAGGCCCTTTGTTATTTTGAGTTAAATGTTTTTCTATTATTTTTCAGAACTTAAACTAGATTTAATAAATGTTTTCTTTTCCCTTTTTTGTAGTACAAAATATTCAAAAATGTTAACGGCTGAATTTATATAAGTATTTATAATGTCTTCTACAGTTAATTAATTATTTAAAAAGACTAAAAAATGTTTTGCAAGATATTTTATACTCGTTTGTATAAAAAGTAAAAATTAATGTATATATTTTTAAGCATAGCTGTCAAGTAATGATTAGTAATCATAATCATTACTAATTACCTTACATTTTTTTCATGAAAAGTCAAATCTAAACGATTTTTTTTAATTGCGCAACGATCAGGAATTAATTACTTGCAATTAAATTAATGAAAAAAAATAATAATTTCGATACTATCAAGGTTACTTTTGATTATTTTCCATATATTCGGATTTAATATTAATTTAAATTAATTGAAAATGATTCCTTATAATGAAACTAGCCTACAAGTTTTCTTAATTTTTTTTACATTTTGTATACAGACGGTTGCAGTTAACCTCTTTAATGTTAAGAAATATTCTGAAAATACGACCGTAATTTTGTTTAAATAGCATATCTCTACGCCTAACTCACGATGTCAAATTTGTTTTGATTTTGTTTTCAATGAATATCTGGGCTTATGTATAGCATTTCTTTTCAAATTCGGTGCAGTAGTAGTGGCGTAAAAGATATTACAAAAACGCAATAATTTTATAAAAATTAAGAAAAGTTGTAAGTTGTCATTATAAGAAATTATTGGCAAACACTTTAAATTTGTATTAAATGAATTCATTGTTTTCAGTAATTTCAAGTAATACCGATTCTATGTACAAAATAATTATATAATCATTAGGATTTATTTTGAAAAGTAATGTAATTGATTACTAATCATAATCGAATTTTCACAGTTATGTTTTTAACATACATGAAAATATATTAATCATTTATTCACACAACGTGGTGACCGTTTATAATAACTCTTAAAACATAATTATCCCGAATAATCATCTCAATGAGGATACAAAATAATTTTATTCTCCCAAGATGAGTGAGTTCCAAACGTCATTTGCAAAACAACTAGGCAAAGGAAAGCATTCCACAATGCAAATGTGCATATTTCTACAATGTCATCTGTCCCAAAATGTACAAAAAAAAAAGTAACCGATTTATATGTATATAATAAGTAAACTGTGCGTCCTTTAATTTAATGATACATTCATTCTTGACATGTTTTAAAATTCACTATTTTCAACAATGGGCGACAGCGAGACGTGCATTTGCTGGTTTTTCAAAAAATTTGCTTTAAGATGTATTTTTCATTAATTCATTAAATTTTCCAATAAAAAATGTGCGCTATGCTGCTGGCTGCCATCTTGAAAGAAACGCCAACCAAACAATGACCAACGTTTATTTTTACAAAGTCTACAAAACTTTATTATTATTATTTATTATTTTTTATAATTTTATTGTTAAAAACTATTGTGGTTTGCTCCATATAAATTGTATTGGTATGACAATTTTTGTCAGAGAAACAGCCCTTGCCGCTTTTGTTTACGTTTCTGTGGTACTGTACAATCAGTTTGTAGTATTAAGCTGTATTCACATTATATGTACTTGTCACATGGAAGGTCACAAACGATTTCGTGTGTATGTCAAAATCTGTATTTTACAAAAGGCTAATAATTTTCATGTTCACACGTTGATATATTACATAACCTACATACATAGTTCACATAATAGTTAACGACAATATACTGCTGGCAAATTATGTACTGATTTATATTTCCATTCAGTTTTAATTGTATTTAATTTTATTAAAAATCTTGTATTTTAAAATAACATGCATATATAGATTATAATATATGTACAGTACATACATGTATTTGCCTCACCACGAACACAATTCACTTGCAAAACAGCTGATGTCAGATGCTTTGTCACTTGAAAATAGAACACGCTCATGCTAATGTTTAAAGGTGTTTGTACAAATTTACCATGGTAAAAAGTGACATTCTATATGACAAATACTTATAATGTGAATACAGCTTTATTTTACATATGACGACTTATTTTGTAAAAAAAATTGCATTTTAAGTTACGACGTTGTTTGAGTAAATGAATATATTTTAAGAAGTTTGTGTTTTCAAAGCTGTAAAAAACTTAGAAAATTTATGCTTTTTGATTCGACAGCAAATTCGAAATTTCTTTACAGTTTTAGTCGTCTTTAGACTCCTCAGGAAAATTTATAACTGGAAAGTTCTTTGTAAGCAAGAGGGCAGATAATACAATACTAAAGGAAAATAAAACTCAAGTTTTGTTGACTTGATCAATTTTGCAATAAGTTGAGTATATATCTATATTGTTTTCTTCTAGCCTTTTTTTTGGTAAGAAAGTATTCATTTACTGTCGGTTTACTGATATCCGCTTGTATTCTCAATACAAATGTACGTACGGAACGAACGAGGAAATGTCGGTAAACCGCCAGTTAGTCAAATGTATATTTTCCTCTTAAAATTAAACTTTAGGGGTTCAAAAAATTATTAAATACATACATATACAATGTTAGTAAAGTTAAAACTATTAATGTAATTAATTTGTTTGTAGTTCAATTATGCAAACAAATTTGTTTCATTGATTGGAAACAAATTAATGAAGAGATTGGTTTCTTTTAATTAAAATAAACATTTTAGATATTGAAAACATTGTCATAAAAGAGATTCAAGAGTGAAATTTGATAAGTGAATGTGCAAAAACTACAGCTTGCCATCACATCTGGTTTTCCAAATATTTGAAATTTTCTTATAAATTCATACGTACATAACAATAATAAAGGATCCATAATGCAAAAATATACATACATATGTATTTAAAAAGAATGAACAAAACGGACTTGCAATGTGGCAAAAATGTGTCTACCCAAAATTTAATCACTCCATTTGGCAGAGTTTAGTAATTCTGTTATGAATTAATACAAAATAATTATTGATTTTTCTTTTAAATTGTGACAAGAGTTTGTTATTAATTTTATAATTTGATTATAGAAATGTTATATAAATTTATATTTATTATTTATTTATTACTATTAATTTTATTTTTCTTGATCAATTGAAAATTTTTTATGCAATATCCGTTTGAAAAAAATTAAAAAAAAATTTTCAATAAATTAGAAATTTTATACTGAATAAGAATTAAAATTACTTAAAAATAGTGAATTTCCGGAAACATTACGTTATATTATTATTTTTTTTCCCCTTTTTTTTAATTGGCCTTTGTCGAAAGGGTAGAGGCCTTCAGAAACAAATCAGGTTTTAGATGAACCAATACAAATTAAAATTGTTCTTGAGAAGAATCATTTTAAAAATGCAATTTGGGTTTTCTTAAAAGAAGAAAACATTTTGTAAAGAGAATTAATTTGAGATACATATAAGTATAACACGGTATAGTGTGTATTTTTTCGTGGGGAAAAAATGTTTATTTAATTAATTTATTTTTTATTTTGGTTAAAATCCCTTCATAATTTGTAACCAGTTTAATTTTCTTAATTTAAAACTGTCTAAAATTTTGGTAAAACTGTCCCAAAACAATTAGTAACAGTTTAGTAGAATGAAAAAGTGGAAATATTTGTGTACGTGCTTTTTTTATAATAATAATTAAAAAAAAGAAAAATGGGATAAAAAAATTTAATTTCTACTTTTTGTTTTCATAATCAAAAAACGCAAAATCTTTTTTAATATGGAGTTTAAATGAATTTTTGTGGATTATGATAGGGATGTGGTTTTTGATTACGGTTTTTATTGTGTCTACCTCTGTGCACCATGTTGTTAAAGCCTGGTCCAGCCGCAGGTATAGGAGCAGCAGGCGGACCCATGCCCAATTGATTCATAAAATGATGGGCCTTCATTTTGCCATGCTCTTCGGCTAAGCGTACAGTTAAAGGTTGAGCGGCACCTTCAGGTATAACATTATTTAAAGCCGATATTGCTTCCTGTGCTTCTTCGCGTTTATTGAACCTGTTAATAAGACATTAAAATTTTTGATTATTTATACTCAACAATTGTAGTCTATCTTCTTTTTTTTTTTTTTTTTTTTTTAACAAGAATTTAAAATCTACTTTATATAATCACCCTTATCGTGAATACTTTTTCCGTCGAAATTATTCCCTTCCCGTGAATGGTAAACAAAATTCCCCTTATCGAAAACGATGGTTTTCCCTCGAATTGCGAAAAAATCCCACATGAACTTCATGATACCAATTTTCACTTCGAGGGAAATAAAATTTTCATTGGAACTAAAATTTCACTTCTTATTCGCGATAGTGGTGATTAATAAATTCCGAAAAATTCGGCAAAGTTATTTTTTTGTAGTATCAAAAACTCACCTCACAAATGCTACACCTCTAGGCTTACCAGTCAATTTGTCTCTGAGTATGTTCTTTTGTACAATGTTCCCATATTTACCAAATATTTTATCCAATTCATCATCGGTGATTGTTCGCGGTAAATTGGTGACATATAAATTGGTATCTTTAATCGATTCACCTCCGGGCCGGGCATATGAAACCTGCAATAAAAAAATTTTCGATATTGTATGTACAGATATATATTCGTTACAAAATATTATGTAAATAGATACGTGCTACTAATGTTTTTGTAAATAAGTATAATTATAATATATCTAGTATATATATGTTTCGTTTTCTCTCAGGTAATTGTTTGAAACGTAGCAGAAAATTCATGTACACTGGAGGGCAAAATTGTTTCATAATGTTCAAAACAACTTTAAACTCAAATATTACCTGTATTTATAGTAGTAATTAAAACTTTGCAAACAAAATAACTATTCTCAGACTCTTTTGTAATTAACTGTAAAATAATGAAGGAACAAGTAAAACAAATGTTCCCATTTTTTTTACCGGCACTAAGGGGATGACCCCTACACATGCGATGCATTGTGCTGGAACTAGGAAATTAATTTATGGGAAGGAGGATAGAGGGAGTAGTGTTTATTGACATTTGATTTAAATTTTCCCACGTCAAAAGTGGCAGGAAAGACCTCTGCAGGTAGTCCATTCCACATACGTACTGTTCGGACAAAAAACCAATTCTCTCTGTAATGCGTAGTGCGGTTCGCTGCCAAGTTGCCCACAAATGCATGCGCTCTTAATGACGAACGCGTCGTGCGCGTGAATGACCGGGTTTCGGGAACAAGTTCCCTGCTTTCATCAGAACACATCCCATTATAGTAACGATAGAACAACGAAACGCACCCCACGTTGCGACGATGCTCAAGAGTCAATAGAGTTGGCTACCAAACTATCTTCTATGAGTTTCTTCGCTCTTTCCTGTTCACAGTCGAGTAACTTCAAAATAGTCTTTGAAGCACCGGCCCATACATGAGAGTTGTATTCCATTTTCGGTCGGATGTATGCGGTATAAATAGTGAGGAGATCAGATGGGGTGAAGTATGTCTTAAACCGTCTTAAAAAACCGAGGAAGCATTCAATTCCTTTGAGACATGAAAAATGTGCTCAGTCCATCGAACATCGCACTGAATTTTCATGCCGAGAACATCAAGAGCTTCTGATTCCCGGATATTTATACCGCGCATAATTACAGATGAGCCAGCACACTCGGGCATGCGTCGATGCGTAAGCATGCAGCAATGGGTCTTTTGAGCATTGAAATCGACCCTGTTCGTGTGACCCCTTTCCGATATTCTTGTGAGGTAACGATTTAGCGAATTATTCATATTCTGCCTCGTCTCCGCGATCATATTCGACGTAGGTCTACGATCAAATGAATATGAATAGCAGATACTGTTGCCTTTGCAAAAGAATGGATAGGGTTGGAAGTTTGATATAGGTCATTCAGAAAAATAAGAAATAGGGTAGGAGAAAGAATGGAGCCTTGTGGTACCCCTGAATTAATCTTGAACTTATTAGATGAGATCCCGTCTATAACAACTCTTATAGCGCAATCCCTGAGAAAGCTCGATATAAACCGAGAGAAGATATCACCGACATCAAAAGCAATAAGTTTGAACAAGAGTGCTCCATGCCACACTCTGTCAAATGCTTTGGAAATATCTAGAGCCACTACCTTACTTTCGCCGAAATGGTTGATGGATCAACTGCATTTTTCCGAGAGGAAGGTAAATAAGTCGCCCGTGGAACGTCCTCCACGGAAGCCATATTGCCGGTCGTTACGTAAGCTATTAGACTCCAGATACTACATAAGATGGAAATTTAGCATATTCTTCATTACTTTGGAAATGGTAGAGCATATTGCGATTGGACGATAATGTTCAGGGTTGTAAGCCTCTCCCTCCTTTCTTGGGGATCGGCGTAACATTTGCAACTTTCCAGCACTACGGAAATTCGCCTGCATGGTATAGGGTGCTAAAAAGGATTGTCAGAGGACGCGATAACGTCGAAGAGCACTGCTTCAAGACCAGTGCCGCAATTCCATCCGAGCCAGGAGACTTATTTATGTTATAACTAAACCCTTTTAACTGCACGAGCCCGAAAGTATATCATTGGCATAGTTACGGATACACGCTCGGGTGCGGGCAGTGGTTGATTGCTTTCCGGCAGGTGAGAATTACCTGCAATCATTTCAGCCAGGAGGTTAGCCTTTTCAACCGGGTCAGTGAATATTTGATCATCTTTTAAAAGATAGAAGAACTAGCATTTTCCTTTACTTTTTTAGCGAATGGCCAAAAGCTTTTACAGAGAAAGACAAAGAATGGTCTGCCGAAGATTGGAAACCAGTTACTTGATCGTACGAAACTAAAGTAAACAGATTACAATCTGATGGCAAAGAATACTTTTTGGAAGAGTCCGAGCAAAAGTCTTCAAGCGAACCATATAAAACAAACAATGAAGCACGGTGGTGCTGAAGATAATGGTACGGGTGTATTTCACATGGTGGCACGTCGGTGCACTGGTAAAAATCGATGTAATAATGAGATGATCCACCGTTTTTTGATCCAAAAATTCCATCACACATACAAGGAACGGAACGATACGTTCAATTGCTAGCTAGCGTCTCCAAACGAGTCATTCCGGGAAATATAGAGGCTGTTATGGCTAAATAAATTTCTAAAGAGAAATATAAACTCCAAAAATAAAAAACATAGCGTTTTCGCTGATTTTTTCTTGTAAAGTGCCAAAAATTGTGATTTTTTGAAATGTTTGTATGGGGAACCCCCGGGGGTGGTTCCAAGGGGTGTGCCACTGGCATAGGTGGGTCGGCCCTCCAAAGTTAGTGGGGGTCGGTCATACATTTTGACTCGATTGAGGCACTCTAAATGGGTCAAAGATTTTTCAAAATTTGACCCTTCGGGTCAAGTCGGGACGTCACAATAAATTGTAGAGGTATTGTTCCTTCGGCAAAGTTTCTTATTTTGATCCCTAGAATACGATTTTCCTTGTAATTTGAGCGATTTTTTGCCTCCTTATAAATCGACCCGCCCTAACATACATATTTACTTTTTAATTAATGCTCATATTGGAAGACAATCACAAAACTAAACAATTGTTTTTTTTTACACAATACATGTATATTATTTATTGAATCTTCAAAATCAATTGAACTAACAATAAGTATTCAAATCTTAAGAACTAATTGCTAGTTATTATTAAGTACAGCCTAGCTGTACAAAATTATTTATTGCTCGTATAGTTTTATTTCCGCGTCTACTACGTTCGGGCTAGGGAAAGAGTATCCCTTCTTTTCAGTCGAATGAACCCTCTTTCGCTTAAAATATTTCGGGCTAGTATATTTGGATGATCTTGGAGTTTGGTTAGGTATGACGTTGCGTATGTTGTTATCTCTTGTTTGACTGTCGGAATATTTAAATCCTTGTGTATGTTAGAATTTTTTATATACCACGGCGCATCTGTTATCATTCTCAGTATTTTGTTTTGACACCTTTGAATTTTTTCTATATTGGAAGCTGAGGCAGTGCCCCATAGATGGATACCATAGCTCCATATTGGTTTTAAAATTGCTTTGTAAAGCAAAAGTTTACAGTCCAGTTTTAGCACAGAATTTCGACCAATAAGCCAATTTAGTTGAGTTGCTTTTAATTTCATTTGAGTTAATTTTGCATCGATGTGCTGTTTCCATGTTAGCCGTCTATCAATGTGCATCCCTAGATACTTCACCTCCAAACGTTGAGGTATTAACTGGTTGTTGATCAGAATAGGAGGACATGTGTCTCTGCGCAGGGTGAAGGTTATATGTACGCACTTATTCTCATTAACTTTGATTCGACATTTTTTTAGCCAGCTTTCCAGCTGCGAAGTTTGGTGCTGTAGGCGACGAGATGCTTCGTCAGCACTTTCGTGAATGCTTAAGAAAGCTGTATCATCGGCAAAAGTTGAGGTATGGATGTTCGCGACTGTTGGCAAATCTGCGGTGTATATCAAGTACAGCAATGGACCTAATATGCTGCCTTGGGGAACTCCAGCTTCAATCGGCTGCGGTGATGACAGCCAATCACCTTGTTTTAAAATAAATTTGCGACAAAGCAGGTAACTTTCCAGTAGCTTACAAATTTTTTCAGGAAGGTACTGGGTCAGTTTATATATTAATCCCTTATACCACACTTTATCAAAAGCTTGGGAAACATCGATAAAGAGGGCTGAGCAGTACTTTTTTTCTTCTAGGGTATGCTTTATAACATTCACAAGTCTATGTGTTTGCTCAGTTGTGCTGTGTTTACTTCGAAAGCCAAACTGATGGTCTGGAATGCAGCGCTTATCGCTAATGATTTTATTTAACTTGATAGCTAATAATTTTTCAAAAAGCTTAGATAAATTTGGCAAAAGGCTAATTGGCCTGTAGGACTCAACTCTGGTGTGGTCTTTACCTGGCTTAGGTATCATAGTTATTAGTGATATCTTCCATTTAGATGGAAAGTATTCAATGCACAATATCGCGTTGAAGATGTGGAGAATTCTTTTAACTACTGTAGTTGGGAGCTCTTGGAGCATCTTGTTGCTAATTTTATCGATGCCAGGAGATTTTTTAGGGTTCATGTTGGCGATAGCTTCTTCGACGTCTTTCAATTTAAACTTTATCGAAACTGCTGCATCCGTAACTATCGATGGAAGTTCTTCAGGGTCGCTTGGTGCATTGGGGGTGAAAACATTTTTTAAGTGCTCAACGAACAACTTGTCTTTTTCTGTGTCGTTTCTTGCCCAATCCCCAGTTGGGGTTCGAAATGGAGGTTTACGAATAACCGGTCTTTTGAGATATCTGGTAGCACGCCATAGTGAATGATCGGATTGCGGTGTTGCATCAAGACCTTTAAGATACTCATTTAAATAATCAGTTTTTTTGGATTGTAACATCTCTCTTAGCTTTTTGGTACACTCTATTAGTTTTCTTTTGAGTTGAGGGGATCTATGAAGCTGCCACTCTCTTCGAGCTCTTCTTTTTTCAGTTAATAATAATTCGATGTCTGTGGGGCAAATTTTTTCTTGCCTAATTTTGCGTGAATTAATAATAGCGTGCTGTGCCGCCAGCTTGAGACTTTCGTCCAATTGTGTAAGAGATGCATCTACATCGTCTGGTGTACGAAGTAATACGTTTTGACAGCAGTGAGTAGCAAGGTATTTGCGAAATTTCAACCAATTTGTGTATGTTTTTATTTTTTCAGCTATCTCAGTCGCGTGTGAGTTTTGTGAGAGTGATATTGTAATTATAGTTGGTGAATGATCTGATGATAAGTCAACAGAAGATTCAACAAGAATGGATTTAACTGCAATGCCCTTTGTGATTGCGAAATCTATGACATCAGGTATTTTGTTACGATCAGTTGGCCAATATGTTGGTTGTCCGCTTGAGGCGACCGTCAAACACATTTTGGAAACTACGTTGTATAAAACGCGACCTTTTGGGGTAATCAGGCATGATTCCCAATACGTGTACTTTGCATTAAAGTCGCCAACAGCTAGGAAACTATTGCCCAACGATTTAAAGAATTCAGAGTACTGATCCTCAGCAATTGAAAACCGCGGAGGGGAGTAAATTGACGATATAACTAAACCTTTGAAAAATTCTTCAAGACAGATCGAAGTTGCTTGAAGATAGTCTTTGCTGACTGCACCCACTAAGTAGTGCTTTATTCTGTTCTTTATTAATATAGCTGAGCCCCCACATGCTCTACCACGGGGATCTTTGGCGTCATAAAATGTATAGCCTATTACCTTAAAAACACTTCTAGGTGTTAAATGAGTTTCGGCAATGAGCATAACATCGATTTGTTGATCCGCTAGGAAGTGCTCAATTTTTTTTTTTGTTGGCGTATGCCAAACAAAAGCTTTTCCTGAGTTTTCTATACTACAGCACCCTCCTTCGTCCGTATTTGAGCAATAAAACGTCGGCGAAGAAAAATAATAAATGAAATGCCTCCCCATAGCTGAAAAATAATGCGTCAAAAGTAAATCAGAGCCATCGCTGCTTTGCTTTATAATTAACACGCAACTGCAGAGTTGTGCAAGAATTAATCACAATCTCCCTAACACTTTCAGCACCTGTCTATTCTCTACACTATATATATCTCTCTCCATCTATCTCTATCTAGTTCCTGTGCAATGCATTGCATATATAGGGGATTTGCCCTGAGCACAGGTTCAAGATAAAAAAAACATCCTTTTGATATAAGATATGTTATATAATTCTAATTTAAAAATGCGCATATAAAGGGTGTCACAACAAGAACGCAAGATTTAAATGACTGATGCAGCAATTGAATTGTTTATCTGGCTGTATGACATGTGGCACCGTCTTGTTGAAACCACATGCCCTCCACATTCATTTCTTCAATTCTAGCCACGAAAAAACTGGTCATCATTTCACGATACCGAACACCATTGACTGTTTGCGCTTGACCTGCCTCATTTTCATAAAAAAAAGGTTCAATGATTCCTTCAGCCCAAAATCCACACCACACATTGACACGTTGAAGATGCATTTGCTTCTCGTGATTCACTCGAGGATTTTCCTCACCCCAAATGCAACAATTCTGCCTATTGACGAAGTTATCAATATGGAAATAGGCCTCGTCACTGAAGCTGATTTTATCGGCAAAATCAGCATTTTCATGTTGTCGCTCCAATACCCAATTAACGAACTCCCTTCGCTGTCCATGGTCAGCTGGCTTCAGTTCCTGAGTCAATTGAACTTTGTATGCATGAAGATGCAAATTTTTCGTCAAAATTCGCTGTAGTGGATTTGGAGACACCAATTTGCTGTGCTCGGTGTCGAATTGAGGTGGATGGAGTTTGAGCGACATCATCACGTACAGCTGCAACATTTTCGGTCGATCGACCTGGTCGAAGGCGCGTTGTTGTCTTTACATCACTAACAGACCCAGTTTCGGCAAATTTATCTATTAATCTCTTTACAGTGTGACCCCAAATTGAACTCAATTTGCGAACTGTAGCCGCAAAACTTTCACCATTTTGGTAAAACAATTTCACAATGAGAATGCGTTGTTCATTCGTGTAACGCTCCATTTTTACTAACCTCGTACCTTCTACTAGCAAACAATAACAATTGTTCACATGTCAAACAATGACACTTCGAATGGCGCCAAATTTAAATCTTGCGTTCTTTTTGGGACACCCTTTAGAAGTTCTGTGACGTGTATACTTTTATTATAATTGAAGTGAATATTATACCTGATAATAAAATTAGTAAAGTATTAATGACAAATAAACATGCTACTTTTTGTGTTTTTGTATGTATTATAGTATTTAACTCTTAGAGTTTAATTTAAAGTTAAATTGGGTAAAAAATAAACTTATAACTTTTTTGTGAAAAAGAAAGTTTTGGGTCTTTTTTATGCCATTTTCGATGCAAACTCGGCACGAAATCAAAACTTGTGTAAGTGCTAAGTGCCAGTCGAACAAAAAAAAAATATCTTAGTCGGATACTGGGCTATTTTTTTTTTAAGTCAACATGCTAACTACGTCAGATCACAACCCTAATATATAGTACAGACTAGCATTTTTGTATTGTAAGCTATCGTATCGTATAATATTTCGATACGCATCAAGTAAGTAAATCATCTCATGCGATATGTATCGTAATGTTTAGTAAATTGTAATATATTACTGATCGAAATCATGTGCAAAAAAAAAATGTGATTACAAATTTTAAAGTGTAAAAATGATGAATGTGTCAAAACTATTTTCCACATAAGTGCTGTTCGCCCGAAAAATAAGTATTCTCGACTACAAATGATGAACGATTTGTGCATAGGCATTAGCGGGTTTAGGAGACAAGTTCCCTGATTTCATTAGGGCACATGCCATTATAGTAACGATAGAACAACGAAATATTGCGAAGATGCTCAAGAGAGTCAACACAGTTGGCTACCCTGCCGTTCCCAATAAGTTTCTTCATCTTCTCCTGTACACGGTCGAGTAACTTCCAAATGGTCTTTAAAATACCGGCCCATACATAAATGTTGTATTCCATCTTTGGTCGGATGTAACCGGTATAGTAAGGAGGTCAGATGGGGTAAAGTATGTCTTACACCGTCTTAAAAAGATTAGGCACTGGAATGCTTCTTTTGAAACCTGACAAATGTGCTCAGTCCATCGAACATCACATACATATACCACCCATAATTACAGGTGAAGCAACTTGATCGGGCACGCCTCAGTGTGTACGCATGCACCATTTGAGCGTTGAAATCGACATTGTGCGCGTGACCACATACCGATATTTTCGTGAGGTCACTATTCAATGAATCCTTCATATTCTGCCTCAGCGCCGCTATTCTCGTCGACGTCGGTGTACCATCAAATAAATATGAGCGACAAATGCTGCAGAAAAACAGTAGGAAAAAAATTGAGTCTTGCGGTATCCCTGAATTAATCTTTAACTCTTGGATGACATCACGTCTATAACAATTTCTATATACATATGTATGTATATAAATCGAGAGAATTTTATTTTATTTATTATTTTTTATGTTTTTATCTTAACACAGGCAATAAAGTCGGCAGAATTACGTCCCAAAAAATTTCACCTTAATATTTATTTTATTGACCGGGGTACACATACAACGTTGTAACATAAAATTTTAGTTTTTTTATACGTAAAACGAGCGTGATTTTAATTTGCCGCTCAGCCTGTTCTAAAAATAATAAAGCTTTATTCTGTCTATCCCTCCACCAGCTGTCATCTCAATATCAATTTTCAATAGAACTAACTTGTAGTAGTAGGCAATAATTGGCTGAGAGTTGCTTCTTTCAATAGAAAATTTCATAGTTAGATTGACCTTTTTTATCTTTACATAACAAAAACTCTAGATATTAAAAAATATTGGAAATTCAAACACAAAGTAATTCTAATTTGTGAGCATCTACTTTATAATGAAAAAATAAAGAATTAAGTACGTAATAAAACATGGGAAACACCGAAAATAAATGTTTGCTGAACGGATAATAGAAGTGTAGCACAGTTAATAGAGAAGTAATAACAGAGAACGGATAAAAGATGTAAAAGCGCAGATAATAGAGGGTGTAAAACAAAATGAGCAGCATGCCGGTAAATAGAACGGGGAAAAAAATTTTTTTTTTATTTTAAAACGGGATTTTTTTTTTTTTTAGGCTTTGAGTGCACTCTGTTCGTAAATGTAGGGCACCCAAATTATTATCCGTTTCATCTTTATTATCAGCATGAATAATACAAACATATAATAAAAAAAATTATTTAAATGTCAAGAATATGTATGTATGTTTAAATAAAATTCAGTCAAGTCAAACATAAAGAATTAAATTTTGGTCCTAGCATAAAAAGAACATAGTCCACAAACAGCAAATAGTCAAGGATACTGAAGATGGTGAGAACAATGTATACGGAATATTTAAAATTCATGAAATAATTAAGGAAGCGAAAAGAAACTGCATACACATTTCTTCCGTGCTCTGGGAATCATAGTTAGAGGTTAAAGTAATTAATAAGACAACATAATGATATATGTTAGCAAAAAAAATTAAGTAAATTCTTTTACCAAGGCGGTGTAGAACCATTCAGCATAACAAAAAGAAAAGGGAAGTCAAATAAAACTGCCTTTCAATTAAATATTTAAATCAATTTAGGAGCCATCATGAAAACAAAATTAAGTTGATCAATTATAAAAAATAATTCAAAAAGTATACAGTGAAACCTCTCCTAACGGACACCTCCTACAGCCGGACATCTCCCATAACCGAACAAACTTTGTAGAACCGAGATTTTCATCAGTTTTTCAATACAAAATGTATTTTCATAACCGGACACCCTATTAGCCGGACGCGGACACTAAATTTTAAAAAATTTTGCGCAAAAAGCCTCTCATAAGCGGACAGAAGCGATAATTTTAATTAATACGCCTTGATTGAAATTCACTAACACTAGTTGTATTTCTTCATTTTTCAACTCTGATTCACACTCGTATTTGTATTAAGGAAAGTGAAAATTGTGATTGCCGTGTTAACACGAATGTACAGACGCATGTGTTGGAGAAATCGCTGTTTATTTGAAGAAATTGTTTGCTTAGCTGTCACCTTGAGAGTCACAAAATAGAACAGAAAAAAAATATTTTTTCAATTAAAGAAAAAATAGAAATTACATGTACTTGATTCCTTAAATACTTGAGATGAAGCAATAAACAAAATTTCCGGTTTGAACTATTTTACTAGAAACGAATTCGTCGCATTTAAAAACATTTAAAATCATTTTGAAACGCAAAGCCTCAAATTGAACCGGTCTAAGTTAAAGCAATCTATTCTGTATAAAGTCTTCCAACCACAAATAACTAGTCTAGCATTACAACATAAAGAAAATATTTAAAATAATAAATGTGTACCTCTTATAAGCGGACACCTCTCATAACCGGACAAACATACTGCGACAATGAGTGTTCGGTTAAGAGAGGTTTCACTGTATTTGCAACAATAAAACAAAACAAAATTTATAAGAATTTAAAATATTACTCACCTTTATACGCTTATTCCTTACTGTTACTCCATTTAATGACTTGATCGCATTTTGGGCATCAATTTCGGAAGCAAAATCAACGAAAGCATAACCAAAACTGTAGCCAGTCTGTTGAACATTTTGTTGTTGTTGTTGATGTAGTTCCAAGTTGTTTTCCCAATTGACACCATCAAACGTCAGCCAGCACAGCCAAAGCACAGGTTAAATTAAACGTGATCAGATTACGAAAACAAAAGATGTTGTTTTCATACGTAGTGAAATTGAAAGCGGGAAGGAGAGAAGTTAAGAAATTATTTTAATATTTAAAGAATTTAAATAAAGAAATGTACAACAAAATCTAAACATGTGTACGAGGGGAGTACTAAAATGTTAAAGATTGGACCAAACGCGAATGCATACCAGGTGATCTCTTTTTCGAGCTTCCACTGTAATGCATTTTAAACTTTTTATTTCGACATCGTAGTATTTTTTCATACTAATAATCATATAGAACCATGGTTGTATTGTTCTCATATAAACACATAATAAATATGCAATTTCATTAAAAAAAAGTTCGGTGTTCGGTAAAAAATTACGCTGAACAACGAACTCCCTAACTGACTCGAAATAAACTGCTATTATCGCTATTAACAGGAATGTTTAATTACACAAGAGAACAAACAACCCTTCTGTTGGCCAAGAATTTTAAGTTGTTTCTTATGTTCTTTGGGGCGCTGAACTCGATCCTGTACTCTCAGTTCTAGTTTTCCAGATATACCATTTTCTGAAATATTAAGGCACTTGCATGACAAATATTGGAATACTCTGAAAACGGTTTGACGTCCGAAGTTCCTCAATGAAATTATCTTTGATCTGTCTTTATATTCTTTTTAATCTGCCCAGTAGTTTCAGCGATATTGTTAAAGTCTTGAAACGACGATATAAAAAATTATTTTTTTTAATTCATAAAAAATTAAAAGGCTACACAAAGCACATTCTAGGTGCAACAGGATGTAGTTCAATATATTTCCAATGAAAAGAGAGTTTTTCTTTGAAATTGGTCCACAATGGTTTTTATTTTTATTCATTGGCTTTTTATTTTTTTATGAATTTTTAGAAACAATTTTTAATCCTTTTTACCGTTCTCAAGGTATGCCAATATTTGTCATGCCTTAAGTTCTCAGAAAACTGTATATCTCGAAAACTCGAGCTGATTTTTTTTTTATCTAGGACCAGCACTCAGGAGATGACTCCTACACATGCGAAGCATTGTGCTGGGAGCTATAGGAAAGGGATAGTAGAAGAAACGACAGGAGGTGAAGCTTAATTCATTATTTTGCAGCTCTGCTTTCGCACGTTCTTTTTTTTTTAATTTTTGTACTCGTAGCAGTGCTGAAGCTTCGGTTTAGTAGCCATTTTTATTATTATTTTACTTCGCCGGTGCTACACAATACCGACGAAGGAGGGCGTTCTGATGCGATTGTGGATTGCTATCAGCTGAAGCTGGTATTGTTCAGTGACTAGTGACTATGCCTTCGCCACTGAAACTTTCCGACAACAACTGACACACAAAGACACAGTAATGCACATCAGAAAAATGCGAGATGTTTATTTTTAATTTAAAATTTTAGTCTGAAACTGCGTTTGAACTCAGGTCTGTTTTTGGATTCGTAGTCAACGTGCAGACTACCATCCATCGTGCCATCGCCACCCTCAAAGAAACAAACAACGGAACAAACGGAGTCCAAATTCGAGTTCAGAACCCCAAATAACCTAAAAAAAAACAAACAAAATATAGTTATTTGGCGTAAAATTTTGACATTACGTTACTCAGCTCATAGTTTTACCATGAACATGAAAACATTGCGACTAAATCCATTTCAATGAATCAGTGACGGTCTGAAAGATAAATACCCAGATAATTTTGTCACATAAAAAATTATATCTAAATGAAATCTTTCCTATATACATACATACAAAATGTACTACTTTCCTTCTTATTATCATATAATAGGTTATATACATTTATATTTAATGGTGTTTCTGACACTTCGAATGTTTAGACTAGATATATTTGTGTAGCATGAATAAAAAGTATCTTAAATTTTCTCCATTTAGGTTTTACATCACATAAGTATTGAGGAAATATTTTGGGTTATTGACTTTCAGCGAAAATAAAAATTGTGTTCATTCGGATAACGGTTAGTTAATTACAATTATTTAACCTATGGATTTTCCAAACAATGAACAAAAATGTAAAATAAAAGCGCTGAAAGAACACTTACCTTATAGTCTTTCATGATACGACATGTATTGATTGGACCACATGTTCTAAATAATGCATAAAGTTCACGGTCTGTCATATCTTGAGGCAGATAATTCACAATTAGATTGGTGCCGTTACAGCCCTGTATGTCACCACCATCGCCGCCGCTGTTCACCGAATTTGTGCTAATCGCCGGTGCCATGTTACACATGGAGCCCATGGCACTGCCACCACCTGAAAAATCATTATAACCACCGCCACGACCACCGCGATGGTTCATTGAGGGACCTGGGTACGATGACGTAAAATCTGTGTCCTGTGGTGAAAACGCATAACGTGACTGAAATATCAAGTCAAAGAATTTTCGAAACATTTATATTGTAGATGGCGCTTTTGTTTTGCTTACATTGTGGCTTCTTTTAAACTTTAGTGGTTCATTTATTAATTATTTCATTATTATTCACAAACAATTTGATAATAAATAATTGTTTTCTATTGAAAACGTGTGTATATATTTAGAGTTTTATTAAAAAAATTTCAAAACCGTTGGAAAACAATTAAAGGAAAAAAATGGAGGATTAAAGTTTTATTTTATATAGAACTTTTGTAACAGGTTTTTTAATTAATTTTAGCAAATTAATTAATTTTAATTACAACACAATTTTAAAATATAAAAAAAAATTAAACATTAAAATTATAACAATTACAACAACAACAATTAGCAAGCTTTTTTTTAAATGAGAGAAATTATATTGTTTTACATAATATTACACCATTTCCCAAAAAAAAAAAAAAAAAAAATTTATAGACGACAACGATTTTATATTATAGAGGAAGATTTTAAATGTATTCGAAAAAAATTGGGTGACATCCAAGTATGTAAAAAATATTTCCATTCTTATATAAAAAAAAAAAAAAATCAAATAAATAAACATATGTACATACATAAATGATAGTTATTAAATTTTTAAACCCCATGATGACTTTTTGCGCAACCTGTTATGTATTTCTGTTTTACAATTCTTACATTTGATATGCACATCATTTGCAGAGCTGTTATTTATTGTGTGTTTAGTTTGCATTTTAATCGTGAATAGAGTGATATATAAACAATGTTGGCAAATTGTAAAGTTTTTTACGAATGCCATGGTTCGGTTCGAGAAACTCATCGCGCTTTCCGTCCATTTTACGGTCGACCATTGTTCAAAAAATTAGATTAAATACCATTTGCTTAGAACATTGCGGTTAATTATGGCAGCTACAAAGCCATAGTGACTTTTTTCTAAAACAATTGATTTTTTATTAATGACAGCGGAGCTGTACTGCTGTTGCTATTGAACTTTTTTTTTTTAATTTAAATTGATTAAATACATTTAACCCTCATAGGGCCCATTTTCACCTATTTTGATTTTAAAAATAGTGTATCAGTTAGCACTTCTACGTACATAAAATCTGAAAAAGACTCTTCACAATATTTTTCAACTTTTTTACATCTCCAAAGATTTCGTACTCAAGAGGATATTAAAGAAATCTTATTGTTTTCGTTTGTCGCTTACTTTGTTTGTTTAGTACTTGCCCTTTTATTTTTTATAAATTGAGGAAATGGTGTATAACTTTTTTATTTTTTTTATGTTTGAAGCATTATGAGTTAAACTTAATGAATTATTTAAAAAATATATGTATGTATATTATAAAACCAACAAATGAATGTCTAATAATTTTATTGTTGATCTAAAATTATTTTAAATTTAAAAAAAATTAAATGCATTCCTCATTCAACTACATATTTTAAATATTTTCTAACACATAAACTAACTCAAAACTGTATTAAATATATATAGATCAAGAGTCAGGTTTATCATATTTTTTTCTTGTAAACTTTAAATATTTTTAATGGAAGGTTTGCGCGCACTTTTTATAAGAATTTTTTTTTATTTAAATATTATGAGAGTGTAAGAGTTTTCAAGTATTTTTGTATGAAGTACAGATGTATAAAGTATAAATTATGTATACAGGAAAACATAAATAAATTCACTAAAGACGGGTTAATAAAAAATGTAAGTGAGGTTAAAATAAAAACTGTCTGTTCTGACATAAATATAGTACATACAGTACATAACAGAAATGCATTTCTGGGTTAAAACATATCATATTTAAAAAAAAAAAAGAATTGTGTGGTGAATAATTGTTTTCATAGAAAATGTGTTAAGAAAAATGGAAATACCTACTTTTAAAAACATATTGAAAAATATCTTATCTTTTAAAAATATAGTATATATAAAAATAATGTATCAAGAATTTTTAAAATTTTTATAAAATTTTTTTGATCAGGTCACAACAATTCCTAACTGCCATTGTATGTGGGAAGAATACAGGGAAGTGGACCAGTAGTGCGATTCAGTAACTTTTAACGATTCGTTATCTGTTAAAATTTAAAGACTGTTTAGCAGTGTTTGCACTAGCGATAACGTGATTCTGTAACTTGATGTTAAAATTGTAGTTAAAAATGTAAATGAAGTGGCTACCTCTGTGAAAATATACGAAAAGCACAAAGAGAAATATGTAAAAAACAAACAAATGCTTCGTATTTAACAAGAAAACATTTTATTTTATTTAGTATTTCACTTCATTATGTTTGCAAAAAATGTTTATTTTTATATATTTAAACACACAAAATCTAAATTTTTGGAAATAGATATGAAACAAGCATTGGCTGTCACGTACGATAAAACGTATATAGTGTTATCTCCACAATTATAGCTATAATACTTTATCAGCAGATGAATGAATAGATTTAGAACCAATTTGCATAAAAAAGTCTATTTCGAAAAAAGTGTAACATACGATAATTTCGCGCACAGGGGTCGATATGTGCGAATGGTATGTATGGATGTGTGTATGTTTTCGATTTTTCTTAAAATAAGCAACTCAAAAAGCGCTGTGGTTTATTTAACGAAATATTTGTTAAATAAAACGTTTAACGATAACGAAAAAGGTTAAAACATGTTAGTGAATAGCTAAATCGTTTATTTTAGGGTTAAATATTTTTACCACTACAGAGTTTAGATAAACCTCTTAATTGAACATCGTGAGGGTATTCGCAGCGCTTTGCAACAAGCACGTGTTTGAGAGGTGACATTTCAGTTTACATTATTTAATTCATCACTCAAGTAAAAACTTATAGCTGACACATCCACATGACAGTTTGGTTATTTAATTATGACTGGCTATTCAACGAAGCTCGATATTATGTGAATTAATGTAACGTAATCGAATTTCAAACCCAAAATTGACGTTAAACAAGGTAATACTTGGTGTTTGGATTTGCGCTGCTACAACTTTTCGAAGAGATAAATCTTGATCTCTATTGTTCACAGCTCGAAATCAAAAACTAGCGAATTGTATAGGGCAACAGAAAAGGCTCATGGCTCGCCAACAATTTTATGCGCTTGGTTTTGATGAATCCTGCGAATAGTCTAATTAGATTCTAAAGGGTGGTTAAATTTCAAGGGCCGATGTTGATTTTGAATAAAACACAAACTATTTAGGAAATTATTGTAATTTTATTTTATTATGATATATTGGTATTACTCAATTATGTATGGAACAAAATATCGGCCAAATGGGCGCCGCGACCACGGCAACAGTGGATGATCAATTTTCGAAGAAAATCATCTTCAGTGATGAGGCACATTTTCACCTCAGTGGATTCGTCAATAAACAGAATTGCCGCATTTGGGCGAATGAGAATCCAAGAGTGATTGTCGAAAAACCAATGCACCCACAAAGAGTGACTGTTTGGTGCGGTTTATGGACTGGCGGCATCATCGGGCCGTATTTTTTCCAAAATGAGGCCGGTCAGGCAGTTACTGTGAATGGTGTTCGCTATCGTGAGATGATAACGAACTTTTTATGGCCCGAATTGGAAGATATGGATGTGGACGATATGTGGTTTCAGCAGGACGGTGCCGCTTGCCACACAGCTAACGAAACAATGGCTCTTTTGCGCAACAAATTCAATGGCCGTGTTCTCACGTAATGGCGATGTCAATTGGCCGCCAAGATCATGTGATTTGACACCGTTGGACTTTTTTCTTTGGGGTTATTTGAAAGAAAAGGTGTACGTTGATAAGCCAGCAACAATTCAAGAGCTAAAGGATGAGATAATTCGGCACATTAACGGCATAGAACCTCCATTATGCCTCAGAGTCATCGAAAATTTGGACCATCGGATGGAGGTTTGCCGCCGTGGTCGCGGCGCCCATTTGGCCGATATTTTGTTCCATACATAATTGAGTAATACCAATATATCATAATAAAATAAAATTACAATAATTTCCTAAATAGTTTGTGTTTTATTCAAAATCAACATCGGCCCTTGAAATTTAACCACCCTTTATTTATGGCAAAATCGCTTGGACTAGTTGTGCATCGATAAACTACATAAAATTCTACAGCGCACCAAATATTTACCACTAGATTTTTTGTATCAAATCATTACCAAAACTATGAAAAAAAAACTTCAACTTTTAATTAAAATAAACACGTAATTTTGGCCAGCTTTTTGGTGCAAATAATCTCCGCAGCGAAGTTATTACGAAGATAACCGAAAAAACAACAAAAGTTCATAGAAGATAATGACAAATATGGAGCTGAATTAAATTCATTTTCAATAAAGAAAATTTTATACATAAGGGACGAAACAATATTTAATTTCAACGTTTTGATATTCTGCTTCAAATGAACTGCATTTATTTGAATTTCGTATTGAATTATATTTTCATTATTTTATCATATGAGTATTCTTTATCTAGTGTTAATAGAAAAAAAGAAGAAAAATATAAGTATAACCGGAAGAGTAGTGATCGGGCGTTTATATTGCTTCATTAATTTTCTACTCGTAAATAAAAACACTTGTGACTAATCTATCCTAAAGGTATTTTTAATTGGCAATACTAGGTTTTTCCATACAAAATTTAAAATAGTACAAGAAACAATGTCCTCATTTTTGCCTACGACAACGAAAGTTATAATCTCATTGGGACAACAGCCATAAAATTGTTTAACTTTCTTTGTTAATTTCTTCTTCTACTTTTCGTCCAGATGTTTTTATATTTTTTCTCTTAAAATTCATAAACATTTAAATTTAATATTACGACACACATCTTTTGCTGTCATTAGTTTAGCCGAAAGAAGAATTTGAAAAGAAGCGAAACATAAAAGTTTTCTAAATACTTTTGATTCTAATTTCAAAATTGTGATTTTTCCCGAAAAAAATATATGTACATATATATATGAAATGTATTATTACATACTGTATGGTATTCTCATAAAGTATTTTTTTATATAAAAGCAAACTCAAAAATTGAGGAGGAAAGCATATCCATATCCATATTTTTTTTTTTTTATCTAGGACCAGCACTCACGATTTGACTCCTACACATGCGAAGCATTGTGCTGGGAACTATAGGAAAGGGATAGTAGGAGAAACGACAGGAGGTGAAGCTTAATTAATTATTTTTGCAGCTGTGCTTTCGCACGTTCTTTAGTTTGTTATACTCGTAGCAGAGCTGAAGCTTCGGTTTAGTAGCCATTTTTATTATTATTTTACTTCGCCGGTGCTACACAATACCGACGAAGGAGGGCGTTCTGATGTGATTGTGTATTGCTATCAGCTGAAGCCGGTATTGTTCAGTGACCAGTGACTATGCCTTCGCCACTGAAACCTTCCGACAACAACTAACACACAAAGACACACTAAAGCACATCAGAAAAATGCGAGATGTTTATTTTTATTTAAAAAATTTTTTTTTTGTCTGAAACTGGGGTTGAACCCAAAGGTCTTTTTTTTTTTTTTTTGGTTGTGTAGTCAACGTGTAGACTACCATCCATCGTGCCATCGCCACCCTCTACTCACTAACGGCTAGTAATATGACCGTAAAATGGCTTGAAAAAGTGTCGTAATTGATTGTAAGTACTATTGCAAACTGCCTCGAAAATGAGTCAGAAACGCGAGTCATAAAAGACTCGTTTTGAAGAGTCGTATCTAGGGTACCATTTTTTTCCGACAAAACAGGGTTTTCGATTCAGAAACGTGCGCATAAATGATTAATTTAATCGCGAAGAAGAATAAAAAGACTCGAATGTGATCAATAATTAATTAAAATGCTGACTGCATTATGACAGTCATATTACTAGCCGTTAGGAGTCTTGTTTTATTTGGTATAACATAAAGAAAGTATATTCTTTTATTTTTTTCATTATTTATTTATTACTCTTTAATTTAATCAACTTTTATTGTTCTTTGCACCATGAGCTTACCACACAAATAAACATAAATTCACAAAACTCATTTCTTTCAAAATCAGTAAGAACATTTGTCCGTTATAAACAGTAGCAAAAACCATAAGAAACAATTTTTCATCGTCAAGATGCGCTAAATATGACTCCAAAATAAAAATAAAAATTCTTAATACAGTCACATTTCGGGTATCTACATGATGAATTTATGATTGCGCACATTCTATGCATATTGTTTGCGTTTTTTAAACAAGCGGCTTTCCAAGCATTTGTCGGATTCATTTTCGGGTCTTTTTTAAGCGCACAACTAATTAATCCGTTTTTAGTCATCTGAGGTAGTCTTAAAAGACTCAGTTTGGTGATTTCTGTCAAAACAATCTTCCAAATGCTGACTGGGGATATTCTCATAAAGTATTTTTTTATAAAAGCAAACTCGAAAATTTAAAAATAACACAATTTTGAAATTAGAATCATATACATACATACATACATATGTATATAAAGAGATATTTCCAAAATAAATTCAGTTAATATTAAAGTTTTATATTCAAATGCGCTCTAGTCCTAAAAAAACTGTTCTTTTTTAAGTTTCAAAACAAACAAGTTGATTTTTGTCATTACATTTTTTTTATCAAACTAACTAAACCTAAGAAAACTCTTGCTTTAAAGTAACTGGAAAGTAGAGGTAGAAATAAAGTAATTCAATCTATTTGATGGCATGATTGTCGCAACTAAGATTAAAATATTCAGAGACAGAGGCAAGCTGTTGCATGTGATATTGAATATAATTGTAATAACTATTTATTTCTGTGAATAATATAGAGTATATTATTCTATATGTACGTGAGTATACGGGCCCTAACCACTATTAATTCATTCATGCACGAACAATTTTTTGGACAAATCAGCATTCAAAGCTACATATTTCAGAAAATAACATTTTCTGCAACTCAAAAGTTTCTGAAAGATTGTTTTATTGTATTTAAATGTATAAAAAAAACTAATGTAATAGCCTGTAATAACTAATGCATAAATCAAAATTACGTAGTAAACCTTCAAATAAAAATAATAAAGGCAAAACAAATGAAATAACGTACAAAAGCAAAACTATCAATAATAATATGCAAAAGTCCGATAACACGTGGAAGAAGTATCACCAGTAATAGTGCTCTTATTTCTAATTTTCTCAGTCGGTATTGAACGAATAAAAACGTCTTTTTCAGTGTTGTAAAACATTTAATTAAAATAATAGCTTTTGCTTACGATAGCTTTTGCTTACGACTGAAAACTAGCAAGGTTGCGTTCAAACTGTCGCTCGTTATCGACTGCTATCATTAGAAATTTCGATAATGTTATTCGATAACGACTGAGAGAATCCCATAAGTAAAAAAAAAAACTTGAACGTACGATCAAATATACGATCGTATACGAATTATACACCAGCCCACAAACGTTTAAAAGAAGTTTAGCAAAACTCTTTCCAATAAAACACGAGCAGATCAGCACGCCTGTCAAGTAAGGAATCATCTTTTAAATTAATAACAATAATAGATAAACGCTTTGATAAACTAAGTGAACAATTGATTAATGTGATGGTGAATCACTTTAAGGAATAGAAGAAAGAACTCTTAACTGAAATTGAGAAGAGGCTTATGCCCAGTTTTAGTTAATTATCATTTAAATTTCCGTTGTGTTTAAATACGGTATCGTTTTTTCATTCATTAATTTAAATTCTCATTTAAATATAATAAAAGTATGGGAACACTACGAAATTAAGGTATTTTTGAAACACAACACTGTTTAGCAATGGTAAAGAAACATTTTAAAAGTAATGAAAAACATTTTTTTAACGGGGAAAAAATTGTTTATATAATTTTTTGCTGGACAACAAGACGTTTGTGCAAAACAAAAACTAATAGTGGAAATCATATGGTAACTGAAATAGAACTTAAATGCCCAAGAATGATCATTACAGTTTCATTTACATATACATATGTATTTTAAAATTATACTGAAAAAATTAATTTGCTGTTTAAATATCTTTTAAAGATAAAAGACATTTAAGTTAATATTACAATCCGATATGAATGAAAGGATAAGCTTGCCCTCTATGAAAGAATTTTTTTCTACAAACAATTGCCGAATACAGACGGGAACGAAAATTTAACTCCTTACAACTATGAACTTTTCTTAGATTCATAGATATAAAGATATTTACAATTATTTTCTACTTAATTATCTGTATTGTTTCATATTTTATTAATTTTCTTTTTAATTATACAAATTCATATTCAAATAGTATCGGGTTATTTTTTAGCGGCATGAGAACTATTATTATCATTTCCTATTAACTTAATTTTTAAATTGAAACTTTAGAAAAAATTACATTTCATTTTTCGCTTCAGTTTCATTTCCCTCTTCTCACTGGTTTAACTAATATCAAATAATAACAACTGCATAAAGGCAATTTTTGTTTTATTGACTTCACTTCGTGCTGTTTGTAGAGATTAATTTAACAAATTTAAAGCTCAGCTAATGAGTTCTTAATTGGTAAACGAAGTTATAATTTCATATATATTTTCTCTTAATTTGATTAAATTTATATGAGGAAACAGAAACTTTTTATTTATGAAAAACTTTGCAAGATAGACGAAATTTAATTATCAAGGGAATGAAAGATATTTGAAATATAAAAATAAAAAGCACTTTTATAAGAAAAAATACTCGTATATTTCATAATAAAAAACCTATGTTTTCAGTTTGTTAGAAACTACATACAATTTATTGTAGAATATTTTCTAAAAACAAACAGCAAAACTATTTACATTTATATACATTTAACCAAATAAATACCTTCTAAACTACATGGAATGGAAACTACAATACAAATAATATTGAATAATAAAATAAAATAATATATTCGATAAAATAAATATAATATATTCGCTAAATAAACTAGTCGCTAAATATTACATACCTAAAATTAAACTAGTTACTAGATACGAGTGACAATGCAACAAATTTTCACAAATAGCACCTTTCGAAAGCCTTGATCCTCAATATTAACACATCAATTTAATTCTGCAAACTGCCATAAATATTAATAGAAGTAAGGGTCATTACCTTGTCTAAGGACACTGAAAATTGTCAGCTATAAATATTTGGTGTTCGAAAAAAACCTCGGTTACAAATTTTACCGAGTTTTATTAAACCAAATATGTGCCATTTTGATCGATAATAGTGGTCAACAAGAATTTATTGACATGAGTTTTCTTAGTCAATTTGAATACATATGGTACTCCAATTCATTGTCTATAAATTCCTTTTTTTGGATTCACTCTGGTTCTCGAAATTTACCGTTATATAGAAAAAAGCGAACGTTGCACCATTACAATAACTCGAGTACTATCTCTTTGATAGAACTAAGACGGAAAACACGGAAGGGTCGAGAATAATATAACCTTTAAATTATTTTTTGCAAATCGTTATAGTTTAGGAGATATTCAGCATGTTTTGACAACAAAACCCTTTCTCCACGAAAATTTAAAAAAAAAATTTTTTTAAAAAGATTATTAAAAATGTAAAATAAACAAAATCTGAAATGTTGTTATTAATTTTGGTACTGGCATATTTTAAAAACCAAAAAAGTGTTTGAAAAAAATTTAAATGTGCATATTTTGGAATGCAAATAGGACATTAGGACAAGTACTGGTCCCCACACAAAATTTAAAAACTTGTGTTGAGTCACTCCGACTCCTGTGTCAAGGAGGACGTAAAAATCTTTCATTTGGAATACCTATGATATGCAGAGAGCCAGTTCTATCGAAGAACTAGTTCCCGAGTTATTACAAATTACGTGGTGCAACCCACGCTTTTTTCTATATAACGGTAAATCTCGAAAACCAGGGCCAATCCAAAAAAAGTAAGCATTGAAGCGGAGTATTCAAATTGACTCTGAAATCTTAGACAAAAAAAAATTGATTTTGTTGACCTGTGTAATCTTTTCCCACTTCACCAAACAATTGTTTATAAACCACACCTCATACTGTTTTATGAACATAAATTTTAGTCGTCCATGAGACAGCGACGAGTCAAAATGTTTAGTACTTGTGTTGATATTTTTTCAAATACAGTGCGAAACATAAGTGATCTATAACATATTTTGCTTTTACGAATCTGCCATAAAAGCATAAATGAAGAAGATAAGTTTTCGTGGATAAAATTCTTACTTTTAATTTTCAAACATTGGCGCAGAACAAACTGAATTTACAAATTGTTTATCTCATGACATTTATATATATTTTGAGAACAAACAAACAAAGAATTAAAAATGTTATCAAGTAGAAAACTTGCAACCTCAGTGTGAACTGCATTATAACACATTTTTTGCAACCAAAACAATTTCTTGTGATTTAATTTCAATAAAAATCGTTGTGCCAGTTTTGCCTGTCACTGTAGTTCAAAAATCTCCCATCAATACAGCTGCAAGACACTTTTGGGCTCCTATGGCCATTATTATTCCATATGCGTAGAACTTCTGAATTTTCTGAGCCTAGACATAATTTAAATTCACAACATTAAGAGAATTCTGCAGATCCAAACAAATGACAATCTGAAGGTGCAAGGTCCGATCTGTATGGTGGGACAATTCCCTTCCCTTGTAAAACTTACTGCAACGTGACATTTGTTCGTAAGATTTGTTCCTAAATTATTTCTACAGGGTGGCCCAAAAGGAGCGAAAGTGTTTGAATTACTTATAACTCTTTTATTATAATTGTTTTTTTTTATTGTTTTCAGTATTTTGTAAAGAAGACTAGGGGAATTTAAAATAGAAGATTACACAATTGAAGAACGTGCCAAAATCGTTAAACTTTATTTCAGAAGCAAATCATGATTTTATTCATAATTTAATTATGAGAGATGAAGCCCAATTCCAATAGAATGGATTCGTTAATAGGCCAAAAGGGCTACGGAAGATCCTAGAGTAATTCAACCATGATAATTACACCCACTTGAGTGTACCGTTTGGTGCGGTGTTTCGCCGGAACGGATAATTGGCCCATATTTTTTTGAAAATGAACACGGTGTCGATGTTTCCATCACTAGTGTTAGATATCCGACAATGTTGGAAAATTTTTTAAGACCAGCCGTGGAAAACTATCCCCAAGTATGGTTCCAACAGAATGGAGCCACAGCACACACTGCGAGGGACACAATGGCTCATTGAACTCAAAGGCTTTTGGGTGATTTTGGACACCCCGGTATATGTACATACATACGCATTTTTTTTTTTTTTTTTTGCACATGAAAGTGAATGTCTCGAAGTTACAATGCATTCACGCTTTTTCACTACGGGACAAAGGAAGTGATTTTTCGACGAGTGTTTCGGATTTTTTTATTGTAAATTTATTTAGCATCACGAGCATTACTTCGGATTCAATGAATCGGCAACAAAAAAGAGAACTTCCTGTAATGACAACGCTATGTAAAGAGAAGTAGAACTGCACTACTAGCGGAGCACAAGTGCAGGATCCTACTGACTTCCTTAGAAGCACTTTTTCGTTAAGTATTATTTAAATATCAAAAAAAGCAGCAGTGAAAAACAGAATTTCGTATTTAAATAGCACTTAAACATAAATACGATTTAAATACTATGTTAAAAATTGTCTCTTAGTCGGATACTGGGGTCGAAACCAGGACCTTTTGTGGTCAACGTGCTAACTACCTCAGACATTGCATTCAGAACCACACTACTAAAATATTGGTTTCTTTTTCGTTGCCCTTAAAAGCTTCGAATATCCCACTCTCTTTGCAGACTTTATCGTATGCACACACACTTGTATGAATGTATATACATATGTAGGTGCGGAAATAAACGGCATTTTTTATTAGTTTTCATAATTTATAAGAGTATTTCATGGTTATTTTAATGTTTTAGCAATTTTTTTAAGTATAACACTAAATAAAAGATTTTGCGGTGTCTGGCGGTTTTCAGGATGCGATTTATCGGCAAACAGTTAAAAAAAAGTTCGTAGATCTCGTACTGCGCTTTGTTGGAAAGCAATTCTCTCTTCATTCATTTTATACTATAAATCTTTATAAAGAAATACGATATTTGCTGCATTGTCACACCTGCTGGCAAAAATTCTGTATGTTTGTATGTAAATGTTTGCTGTAGAAAGTGAAACAAAATTATTACAATAAAAATAGTCTCTATAAAAATACTTGTTAGAGTAAGTGTAATAAGTGGTTAATTTAAGTAATACCTTTAGAAAAAACGTGTGTATAAAAGTGAAATAAAAACATAAAATGATTTATATTAATAAATAAATTGTGTAATTGTTGTTGTGTAAAAGTATAAAAGTTTATAAAGTAGAAAAAAAAATATAATTATATACTTATATACACAATAGTTAGGGCGACGCAAAATTTTATGGCGAAAATGCAAGAAACGGGAGATAAGGTCCAAGAAATCCAATAGAAATTTAGGGAAACCTGTAAATTCTGTAAAATTTTTAATAGGCTGAAAGCAAAACAAGGAGCCAAGTCCATGGAAATCAGGCTTAGTAAAAAATTCCAATTTCTCAAGGAACAATGAGCAAAATCTATCATATGAAAGGTGTTCTTTCTCCATCTTTAGTAACACTGTTTTATTTGACACCGATTTAATAGCTGATATTATTTGCTTTTAGTTTGGTTTGCCTTTTCATAATGGATAAACTAACAAAAGGGCAACGGTTACAAATTACTGAAATCTTATCGTGTCATATAACTTATCCATTATTCGTCCATCGGATAATTATGGATCGTTTTCGCACCACGTATAATGTGCAACCCGGCGTTGCACATGTTTACAATCTCTGGAAATTTTTACAATTTTAAAAATTTGCTATCTCAAACGCACAAATTTGTGAGTTAGGCTATTATTTTATCGCATCTGTGATCCTGAAATGCCCAACATACACAATAGTCACAATCGCGATATAAAAGTTTAAAAGAACGGGTTGGATTATTTGCGAACAATTCTATAACTTTTGTAAATGTGGCGCATATTAAAGTTATGGAAAGAAAAATTACAGACACGTCCTGGTGAAAAAAGTAAATATTCGAACGGTTTTAAAACCTTTATAGGACTAAGTACAGCGCTTACAGCAGTGACAACAAATAGCACATCCTTGTTGTCACCTAAATTTCTTGATTTTCACTTTTTAGGAAAAATTTTTAATTCTTCTAGTTTTTTGACCTCTTTTTTTTAATTACACTAATTGTTTAAGCTGTAGGTCCTTTTTATATATGTAATATTTATTTTTATTCGATATTTCGCTACTCCTTTGTGTAGCTTCTTCAGGAAAATTGGTTTTTGTTTATCAAAAAAACAAAAAACCAAAACCAATTTTCTGAAGAAGCTACATATAAAAAGGATCTACAGCTTAAATAATTAGTGTAATTAGTAAAATTTTCTATTAATGAAAAATTACGTCGCCTGTGTTGTGTTTTTAAGCAAAACTAAAGAGATCGCACTTGATCAACAACAGGGTATTAACTAAAAATTTTTAAAATTTCTTTTCTGCAAGCAATCAACTAACAACATTTATATGTCTATTCGCGGTAAAAATTGTACTTTATTCAGGTTACTATTTCATCTTAGAAAACAATGATGTAGGTATTTGGTTTTTCAAATATGTACACTTAAAATATAACGGAAAACAGTTTTTGGACTCAGAAAATTTTAAAATTTCGAGTTAATGCTCTAGTGTTGATCAAGTGCGATACCTCAAAAAAGTGTGGAAACGTTTTTTCAAATCCAAGCGTAGGCATACATACGTGTGTTGTTGTTGGTTTTGTTTTTAGGTGAAATTTGTTCTTATGTTGTCTGAGTTTTGTTTTAGAAGTTTTAGAGGCTAGAAAAGCGAGTGACCCTTTATTTTTTTTTTTTCTTTAATTTTAATTTATTTTTATCTGTTTTATGCAATTGTTGTTTATTATTTAATAAAAAAATATTCTTTGATTTAAATGTCAATTTATCAAAAATGCCAAAAACAAATTTTAAATGCATTCAAAAAACTTTGAACTTGAATATCAGTAAAAAAGTAAAATCATAATGATAATCGGTAAAATATTTTTATTTTATATAAAAAAAAAAGAATTAAAATAATATATTAACAAATTCGGAGCCCAAGAAATAAAAACATACCATGCCAGAGGGAAGAGAATGACTCATACGCCACATTCGCTCGCCGCTGAAAAATAAAGAGTAGAAAAAATTATTTTATAAAAAAAAAACATGTTAACACTTTTTTTAGAATAATAAAATTTTATTTGTGCTCATTTAACGTGAAATCAGTGTAAAGGTTGCTAAAACATGCGAAAGACTCTGTTTTATTTGGTTTAAGAGGACAATAAAAAAGTAAAAATGAAAGTTAAAAAAGGCCAATAACAATGGGGGTGACGGTGGTCGAAGTAGTCCGCACGTGAGTACAAAAACAAAAATTTTCCTGGTTTCAACCCCAGTTTCAGACCTCATAAAAACATCCCGAATTTTTTCTGATGTGCATTTGTGTCAGTTGTTGTCGCAAGGTTTCAGTGGCGAAGGCACATTCACTGGTCACTGAACAGTAACGGCTTCAGCTGCATCCAATCCACAGGCACATCAGAGCGCCCTCCTTCGTCGGTATTGTGAAGCATCGGCGAAGTAAAATAATTACTAAAAATAGCTACTACAACAAAGCATGAAAATTTAATACGTCTCCTTGACATCAGAGACACTACAACATTGCTATAAAAACAAATAACGTGCAAAAAGAAGTGTTGTTATATAGTGAAGTTTCACTTTCGTTCATCTGTCGCACTATCCATTTCTTCCAGTTCTAGCACAATGCATCGCATGTGTAGGGGTCATCTCCTGAGTGCTGGTCCACGATAAAAAAAATAAATAAATATAAAAAAACAACACGTGCAAATAATAAAATTATTTTATCAAGATGGGTGTTCTGTTCGTCTAACGTACCACACGAAAAATCATCTTCGACGATTAGGCCCATTTCTGAATGAATGGGTACGTGAACAAACGAAATTGTCGAATTTGGGACGATACCAATCCACATGAGATCCAGAGAGCCCAATACATTCCGAAGAACTCACAGTTTGGTGTGGATTTTTCGCTGGAGGCATCATCGGCCATATTTCTTTGATAACGACGTTGCCCAAGCAATCACTGTCAACGGCGAGCTCTATAGGTCGATTACTACCTTCTTTTGACATGAATTGGATGATCTGGAACCAACGACATGTGGTTTCAACAGAACGGCGCTATGTGGCACACAGATCCTGCCACATAAGATATTCTGCACAACTATAACGTGAAGGTGACGTGAAATGGCCACCGAGAGCGTACAATTTGACACCGTTAGACTTTTTCTTTTGAGATGTCCGTAAGTCGCAGCTGCAGGCGAAAAAGCTACTGACCACAGCGGTCCTCAAAGCCAACATAAGCCATGGCATTGGTCAAATTCACTCCGATTTATGCGCCAGATTCATAGAAAATGACATTTCGGATACGCTCCTCCAGAGAAGCCGTGGAGGACATTTGAAAGTTGTTATATTCCAGACATAATGACATCAATAGGTCTTCGAAACGAATACAAAATTTTTCCTTAAGCGCTTAATGAACGACCCTATATTATTATATTCTTAAATAAATTTCTGTTTATTTAAATAATTGCAAAACATCAATTATAACTTTTTATTTTGTTTATATTTTTAATGCATTTGGTATTCTTTTATCACAGTTGATAGTTTGATTTCTTCTTTGATTAACCCAACTGAGCAACAAAATCAAATACGCAACAGAATCAACTGAGATAAAAAATTAATTGAGTTGCAAAATCAACTCAGCTACAAAAGTCAACTGATACTATTGAGCTACTGAACGAACCAAAAGAACCAGTTCACCAAAAAGGACTGAGTTATAAAGAGCGCTCTACGCACTGCGCTGAAAAATACAAGTCTAATATGCGCACTGCCGAAAATATTGCTTCTGTGAGTGAAAGTGTAGCGGAACCATTCCCGTAAATGCCTGTACAGAAACCGAAGTCGTTGTATACATAAAACATTTACACTTCTTGAATCCGAAAATGGAAAAATATTGCATATAAAAATTAATTAACTACACATTTTTGTCTAAAAAGATGAACTACAAATTTTCTGAAAGTATTAGCGTGGCTGTTCAATTGCTGACATAGTGAACGATTATTCCAAAGTTTCGCGACATGTAAATATAGTTACCATTAGGAAAGCAGTATCCAAGTTCTGTAATTTTAGTGAGAAGTTCTCGTTATGAAACTAATTATTCGATCGTTTATTGAAAAGTGGGAAAAAAACTGTAAGTGTGTAACTGATGTCGGGATTAAGTTCTTACGTTAATAATGTGAAAATTTATAACTCGAGGCCAATTTTCAATTGCAGATATTGCGGACGCTAACTGCAAATATTAAAGAGGTGACCAAATGTGAATACAGTAAACATTTCGTTAAGATTTTAAAAACTAATTTATGAAAATTTAAAAACTTTAAAATTAAGTGTTTGAGTGGACTAATTGCGAGCATAGGTGACAGAAAGCGGTAACTTTTCTCACATAAGTTTTGCAGACACACTTTCGCAAATTTGCCAGTAGTTTTCTTATGTGAGAGCCAAAAATATTACAGAAACAGTTTAGTTAGAAAAACAGCTGTCTGTTTGAATTTATAGCACTCTTCTTTCATTTTACCTTTTTTAGTTAAAAAAAATTCTGAACACCATGAACACATAAGCCCAACTCACAATCTTGTGCATATGGTGTTGCATCATTGCATTTGCAAAAAGGTATAGCATATTTTTGCTCTACAGTAACAAAATACACAGCAAACGCAAGGTGCGCCAAAAGAAATCACCCTATTGGAAGATGCTCTTATTATTGCAAATGGCGGCCAATGTCAAATCTGTTTTGACATTTGTGAACTAGACAGATGTAGAATACAAGTGAACAAGCCAAGAACGCGGAATAATCGTGTATATTTTTTTGCGTAACAATTCGTCTGTGGTTTTGGCGCAGCGCGAATTCCGTCGCCGATTCCCCGGTCGTACGACACCGACTGCGCAAACTCTGCGCCGTTTGGCCACCTACCTTGAAGAGTACGGAACCACACGAGACGCTGCCCAGAGTGGCCGGCCCCGGAGCGCCCGTTCTACCGAGAATATCGCCGCTGTTGCCGAGGAAGTCGAGCTGTCGCCAGACAGTCAAAGACCTGCGCATGTTCCCTTACAAAGTCCAGTCCGTGCATCAGCTGCTTCCTGTCGACCGCCAAACGCGTGTAACCTACGCCCAAGCCATCCTCAATCTCGAGGAGGAAGTGGACGATTTTTCGATCAAAATTATAATGAGCGATGAAGCTCATTTCCACCTCAGCGAATACGTGAACAAGCAAAACTATCGCTTCTGGGGCACCGAAAATCCACGAGTGATGCACGAGGTGTCATTACACCCGCTCTGCGCTGTTCACGCTGGAGGAGTCATCGGGCAATTTTTTTTCGAGGACGCCGCTGGTCAAACGACAACAGTGGACGGTGCGCGCTATAGGCCCATGTTAACCGAGTTTTTTCTGCCTCAATTGAACGAATTAGGACTGGAGGACATGTGGTTCCAACAGGACGGAGCAACGGCACACACTGCGCGAGCCACAACCGATATTCTGAAGGCGGCGTTCCCGGGTCGCTTCATCTCTCGCTTTGGCGATTTGCACTGGCTCGCAAGATCGCCCGATTTAACCGTTGCAGACTTTTTTTGTGGGGTTTTTTGAAGTCCAGTGGTTACGTGAACAAGCCCGAGACCCTGGAAGCAATCAATTGTGACGCCGCCCATTTGGCCGATATCTCTTCTCGACTTGACCAATAAAATTCTAAACATAATCAAAAAACAGAATCGTAGTTTTTTATTTAAAAAAAAAATTAGAGCCTAAGAACATCGGATGACTTCTTTTCGCCCACATTGTATCTTTGTATGCTTTTAGTATGAATTATTATTTTATGCAAAAAATCAGAGTGAGGATTTCTAATAGGCTATCAAAACTGAATCCATAAAAGTTGTTAGAAACGGAGGAAATATGATCACATCTTCTCAGTCAGAAGACATATCTTATAATATTGTTAAATAAAGCATTTAGTTTTCGCCTACTAACTGAGTCGTACTTTGGAAATGATTCACACCCAAACAATAAGGAGGAATCAGGTATGTTGTGGCAACCAAGATTCTAAATCCCAAGGGTGTAAAGTATAGCATAAATCAGAGATCGCGCAACTTAAAATACGACAGACCAACCAATGAGTGCACGTAGACCGTCGAAGTCAAATGATTGTTAAAAATTATACCTAAATTTTTCGTCCTATTTGCAATGTCAATTTTCTAACAATTAAATACAATATCCTCAGAAATAAAAGGAGCTATACTGCTTCTGCAAATTATAATGCATTTGGATTTCCCGCGGTTCCAGCAGAGTCTATTTGGACCAATATCCTAAGCTGCGATACTAAAAAAGAAAGTTGTACGTCATTCGCATAAAAAGGAATATTACATTTCGAAAGTATTTTTGGCAAGTCATATATTGAAAATAAGAGGGGTTCCAAGATAGAGGCCCGTGGCATACACCTTCTGAGTGTTCGCTAATCAGACCACACATTATTTACAAAAACTAACTGTGTTCGATTCGAAAGGTATGATGAAATCAAGTTGATTGCAGTAACCGAAAACATAAAACATGTTTTAATTTATTAATCAATGTGGCATGGCCTACCATGTAAAATTCCTTGGAGTGCTAAAGAAGTACCAATAAATTTACGTTTCCATTGTCCCTGCCGAATGTGTTTACTTACTTCAACAAGAGCCGTAACGCAGCTATATTCTCGCGTGTACTATAGGAAAGAGATAGTAGGAGAAATGAAGGAGAGGTATTTTTAAAGCTTCGTTTTTAGCAGCCATTTTTATTAATTATTTTACTTCGCCGTGCCTGTGGGTTGGATGCAGCTGAAGCCGTCACTGTTCAGTGACCAGTGACTATGCATTCGCCACTGAAACCTTCCGACAACAACTGACACAAAGCCACAGAAATGCACATCAGAAAAAATGCGAGATGTTTTTATGAGTTTGAAACTGGGGTTGAACATAGGAAAATTTTTCGTTTTGTAGTCAACGTGCAGACTACTTCGACCATTGCCACCCTCGAGAGAAAACGTGTTTGACGGAAAGGTTTCGAGTATAATAATCTATCGAAATATTATAATTATAGGCAAACACTTTTTATGTAATCCCTTCTACGTCCGTAGTACTGTGCCGATTTTGAAAAGATATAAAAATTGTTTTTAAAGATTTATCGGCACAGATGTGCACAATCTTAATTTTATTCAGATCGGTTTAGTACTTTAGTAGTTTTATGACTTTAAAATTATTACTCACACCATTAAACAAAACACTTCTCTTTAGATCAGTGGTGTTCAAAAATAAAATGAAGATGGATTGGTGAGAGAATTTGCCCAGCAAACATAATGTCAAACGTTTAAAATAAGAAAGAAAATGCCAACTATATACAACTTATTAAATGAATGTAATTTAAATTTTAAGAAAAAGATAAGAGCATCAGGGACCATAAATAGCAGTTATAAATTTTAATAAATAATTTTAGAACACTTATTTGGGGGGTAAAAAAAACAAAAATAAATTCATATAAAACAGTTTTTTGGGCTTAAATATTAGACTAAAAACTTTAACCATCTGCCATTCCTCATTATAATTTTTAAAATAGCTTTGAAAATTTTAAATTAAACATTCCATGTTAATACTTGCATGGCAATTGCGAATTAGTAAAATATTTTTTAAATTCAACGAGGTCATTTTATTTCGCTGCTTGGAACAAACGTTTTTCATGTCTGAAAATATTTGTTCGCATTAGTGGAAAAAAATTATAAATATTTTAAATACATTTTTTTGAGCTGGGGACATATCTAAAACTCTAGAGTATTAATTTTATCGAAATCTTTTACCTCAGATCTAAGCATTATTAGCACTGATTGAAACGTGTACATTACCCGCTTTAAGGCATTGAATGTTTTGAAAAGCATCGTTTACCATAAAAAACTTTTCACATTTCATTTCGTGAACTTTTATTATTTTTTAATTTTTTTCGTATTCAATTCTAATTGAATCGCGTGTGTTTATTGTGCTTCGTCCAACAAGAAACAACAACAATGCTTAATAAATTTCTGAAAAAAATGACAATAACAATCCGCATGTCTACTCATCGCTTGCTCAACGACGACTGAATGAAAGTTTGTAAAAGAGAATAACAACTGTCTGTGTAAATTTTTCAACAAATGTTGTATGTGGCGAACGAACATCACTGCTTTAGATGCTAGTAAAAACAAAAATAAATATAATTATGCTTTACGTGTTTTTGCAGAAACAAAAACAAAGTAAAAGTTGAGTGAATGATATATAAAGTTGTTTCTCTCTTTTTAAGTAAATAAACACGGAATTAATCTGAAGCCATATACATACTGAAATATGTAGTATGTGCGCATTATATAAATTTTTATGCGGGAGTGCATAATAAAAGTTTTAAAAAATTAAAATAATTTTTCTTAAAGAATTTTTGGATTGATTTTCAATAATTACGTGAGGGTGGAGGGCAGCGAAGCGCACTAACTTAATATTGTATAATTTATTAAATAAGTAACGTATGAGAGTATTATCCCAAAATTCACAGTCATTAATTAGCTAATAGCAATAGTTTAACCAATAATATTTGATTCACAGCTATTTGTTTACTATTAGTTAATCCGCCAAATGTCATTGGTTAACCAATAGTTAGACTACAGCTGATTAGTAAATTACTATTAGTATTTTTGTTTTGATATCATCTACCATACAAATGTAGACAAAAAGCATACGCTAAAACAGTGCTACCAATATTGAAAATTAAAAGATTGTTAGGGTTACCATTCTTTGGTTATACTGAGAATGTTAGTTAAACAATACATTGTGAATATGAAGTATTAGTTAAACAATAGTTATCATTTTAATTTACTAATAGTTAACTAATTACTGTGAATTTGGGCCTTAGAGGCATAAGAATTCTGATAAATTTTGGGTGTAAATTTATCAGTTCCGACTGCTTTTGATTTCATCATGGAGCATGCAGACATAACAACAAATTGTGAAATGTAGGAAAAGCGAAAATATTACCGTTTAAGCCATTCGTCGTCGATGATGAAAAATTATAAAATGCTGAGTTTGTTTGGATTACAGGAGCATTACTGAACGTTTTATGAATCATATTTATATTTACATATAAGTCGATGCTGTTGTATTGCTTTTAGAGTTGTGCCAGTGATCGCTCTTTTTGGTTAAATTGAAAAAACTTAACCCGTTCGATCAGTAATTCATTTTTGAAAGACAGACCGAAAGAAAAGAAATACAGAAAACAAAACTACCGTAAAGTGAACAACAGACCGAAAGAAGATAAATAAAGAAAATAAACAAAACAAGAATACGATAAAGTGAAGAAAGTGATAAACGTAACATTTTCAAACTTATGTTGCAAAAATGTGAATAATTTCAGTGGGAAAAAGTAAACAAGATTTTTAATTTTATTAAAAATTCAATAAATTATTGCTAAAATCATAGACTAACATGTAAATTGTTCAATCTATGATGAAAATTAAAATAAAAATTCGTGTTCAATATAGATGCGGTGGGAAAGTTGTAAAATACGAGGTCTGTTCAAAAGGAAAGGTGAATTTTGTTTCTTCAATTACAATGCCGTGGTGCATCATGAGTTCTTGCCAACAGGTCGTACGGTTAATAAGGAATACTACAAGGAAGTTATGCAACGTTTGCGTGAATCAATACGCCTTAAATGTGGATGAATCATGGATTCTGCATCACAATAATGCATCAGGTCACACATCAATGCTTGTTCGTGATTTTTTGGTCAAAGCAACACCCTAATCATGCCTCAACCAACTTATTCACCAGATTTGGCTCCCTGCGACCTTTTCCTATTCCCAAAAACTGAAGGGACTAATAAAAAGAAAGCGTTTTGCACCAATTGATGAGATAAAGTCAAAGAACGAGCTGATGGCCATATAGAAAAGCGCATTTCAGAAGTGCTTCGAGGATTGTAAGAAGCGCTGGCATAAGTGCATTATATCTGAGGGGGTTACTTTGAAGGGGACAAAATGGATATTAATGAATAAATAAATACTTTTCGAAAAAATTCTAAATTCACCTTAAATTAGTTAGCGACTGCAAAAAAAGCCCTTATTTTTTATGATGGATGGTAGTCTGCACGTTGACTACAAAACCAAAAACAGACCTGGGTTAAACCCCAGTTTCAGACTAAAATTTTAAAATAAAAATAAACAGCTCATCAGAACGCCCTCCTTTATTGTGTAGCACCGGCGAAGTGAAATAATAATGAAAATGACCGGTGCTACACAATACCGACGAAGGAGGGCGTTCTGATGTGATTGTGGATTGCTATCAGCTGAAGCCGGTATTGTTCAGTGACCAGTGACTATGCCTTCGCCACTGAAACCTTCCGACAACAACTAACACACAAAGACACACTAATGCACATCAGAAAAATGCGAGATGTTTATTTTTATTTTAAAAATTTTTTTGTCTGAAACTGGGGTTGAACCCAGGTCTGTTTTTGGATTCGTAGTCAACGTGCAGACTACCATCCATCGTGCCATCGCCGCCCTCAGTGTAGATGTCATCTTGAAAAAATTTTTGTTAATTTATTTATTTCATTTACAGTTTATAAATAAAAAATATGTTTTGAATTTAACTGTGGATAAATGTTGAAATGTTCTTACTTTTATTGGTTTTTTTATTTTATGGAACAAAACGCGAAAATAGAGCCTTAAATACTACATGCTTGATAGAAGTGAAACGAACGAGAGAAATATGAACAGAAAAGAAGCAAACTCCAAAATAAATTGAACAAGGACCTTGTTGGATCGTGGAGTTTTTTGGCCAATTGAGGTTTTCACCACAACAATGGTTTTTGTTTTACATTTTAATAATTTTCTTCTATTTTTTTTATTGAATTGATGAATTTATTCTTTTAGTGAACTCCCTACGAAGCAGAATGAAAATAACAAAACAAAGTTTACGGTAGACGAAACTTATTTATTATGAAATTATTTGAACTTTATTATTTACTTTAATTATAACTGGAATCCATTTTTTATATAACTGTGTGCTATAGTAAGTAAAAAGAACTGCACTTTTGTGAATATTATTAACCAAACAAGACGTGTTTTAATTTTTCTGTTTAAATCCACCCCGGTTAAAATTATTAATTAACTAAAGTTAATAGTTAATTAAATTAAATAAAAATTATTCAATTAATTTTTTGTCGTTGCCTTAAAAAATATTAAGACTAAACAGAGCTTAAAGCGCGGATCATCCCGTTCAATTGACTGATTCGTTCAATCAAACCCGTTCTTTCGCGAACGACATTGCTTGTCAATGCCGATTACACGAATAGTATTCCAGCTTTTATTAATTAAATTCATTTATGTTATGTAATAACAACATATCAATGAAATATTTGCATTTTATATATAAATGTGTTTCGTTAAACTAAAGAAATAGTTTCATTACATTTATGAAACACGCAGCCAAATGATGTGCATAACTGTAATCAAACATTTTGTATTCATCCAATGTAAGTCTTATCTTGGGTGACTTTTAATGACAAATTCATTGTATGAATGGCGGCTTTTTTCAGTGTATATTTTAAGTAAACAATTTGCACAACAAGTTGTCAAAGACATTTTTTCGGGATCCCCCAATTAGACATTTTAAAACAGCAGAATCCCTATTATTAGAAAACCAGTCTCGTTCGGCATTCCTAGTAGCCATACAAACCATCTCATTCATCCATACATAACGCCACACCCACTAGCAAACAAACAATGCATAAACAAAGAAACAGGCGTTGTGTTTGTTTACGAGAGCGTTTTTCTTTGCAGTAGCACCAATAAAAATATTCTAAATAAAAAACGTACACATTGTTAGTTGAAATGCAAAACCACGTAACTAATATTTATACTTTTTTACAGCAGGAAGAAAAAACTGCTTAATATAAAACACATAATTATTTTCACATTCTTTGGATTTTCTTTAAAAATCTAAAAATGTGTGAGAACATGCATTATATATGCATATACATACGTACATATGGATGCGTGTTTATATGCACATAACTGGACGTTTTTTTAAATCAACTTAAAATTCTTGCAGGAAATAAATAAATAGAAGATTCCTAAATTTACGAAAGTTTGACAAAATATTTAACCTTGAGTCGAAAATAACAAATGCATTCTTTGAAATTCCTTTAGCAGGCGCCTAAAAATAAACATTAAGTGTTTTTTTGCGAACAGCAAGCCTTTTAATTTTTTGGCAAATATAATATCATTTATAGAAATTGCTTTTCTAGGATCATAAATATAAAACAGTGTAGACGTTTTAAAATAAAAAAAAAAATAAATGACGAATATATAATTGTAAAAAATATAAATAAATATACGAACGACTTTTCAAATTGAATGTGATGCCAATAATAGTCAAAACCAAATAGCAAGTGGGTCTTTAAGGCGCCTAAAAGGATATAACATTCAAAGGCCACCTTGAAATAAAAATTTAAAAGATAAATAACAAGAAAAACTTAATTCCAGAAAACTTTGTGCTATAAAATATAAAACCAATATTTTAATAAATATGACTGCTGTCAAAATTTATTTAGTGTGCTATTCTATATAATTCGGCTGATTAGAAAAACCACATGTAAATATTTGCTAAAAATAAGAACTTACATGTAACTCTTCCAATAAGTGCATTTTCAATTAAAATTCTAAAATTTTTTCTTTTGGCTTATAAAATTGTTGAAATAAATATAATCGAAACAGCTGTTGTCAGTGATATGAGATGTATATTTTTTTTGGATGGCGGATAGTGGCTAAACGTTAAATGGCTACCAGCCTGTTTTGTTTACACAAAAAAATTTCCAACTTGAGACTTGAAGATGCCCCAGTTACCAGCAACATTGAGGTAAATAAGCGTATGTAAAAAAATGTTATTTAAAAACGCTGTTAACTGATTTATGCTTCAAAAAATTTTATATGTTGGTACTGGTAACACCATCATTCACAATTGTCTCTTTATAGCTGACGTTGCAAAAACCAGCTTCGTTTATGGCTTTAAATAAATATAAATAAATTTGTGTTCGTCCATGTTGTGTGTGTGAAAGTGAGAATATTTTAGGTTATTACTGTTGACGGCATTATAGGCAAAAATGTATAAGAAAACCATAGCATATTTTATGGGATATAAACCTCAATCGAAGAGCAACAAAATCCGTAAGCGGAAGGAAATTGTTAATAAAATGGAGCGAAAATAGTTACATGTAAACCCAACTATAATGAAATGAAAAATGTATTGTTGCACAAAAATTAAAGAGAGACAAATATTCGTACAAAAGCCATTAATAAACACAGAAAATAAATAGAAACACGTACTCGAATATTGCGATAAAATTTGCAAACCAATTAGAAATATATAAATAATGAAATTTCTTTAACCCTGCTGTTAGATTAAGCCCCTTTGGGCAAAAATTTTTTTGTAATCTCAATAACTTTTGAACAATGAAATACATAGCTTTGAGGTTTCGACTTACAGCCATACCTAAACAAGAGCGGAAAGCGAAACGTTTTTTCCGCTTAGCTTTTACGCTGAAATGCCATACCTAAATAAAAGCGGCAACGCTGTGTCAAAAATATAAAAACAGGGTTTCAAAAAAATAAATATAACAACTATGATTATTTTAACAATAAAGTTTATTGGTGTTTGCGATTTTTAAATAAGCATTTTATAAAAAAAAGTTTAAACAATGAGTTATATGGACGATTTAAAGGATTTACTTACTTCCATTTTCTAATAACAAATATTTTTTTATGTTTATTTCTTTCACCTTCTTTATTTGCAACTTACTTCACTATTAAACGTACTGTCAAAATCGGATTTTCTAATTGCAAATCGTTGCCGTTGCGTTGACGCCGCGGTATTTCGGTATGCTACATACAAATTGTATGGGCATGAGAATTTTTTTTTTTTTTATTTCCGCTCTTGTTTAGGTATGGCTGTAACGTGTTTTATTTTTGGAACAATACTATTGCCATAATTTAAGCTATCTAACGTAATTTACACTATCTACGGAAAAAATTAAAAAGCTACATATCTTGTATCAGAGTCCATTGGCCCACTGAATAACTAAATTTTCAACAACCGCTTTAGAAGAAGCAATATTTGATGAGCTCGCACAAATTGAAGCCGATTTTTGTATTTCAGTCAGTCCGTCAGATTCATATTGTTTTTACACTATTATACTTTCCCATTTGATTTAAGTTTTTGACATGTCGTATTACTGAGTATTAGAATGTGAAAATGCCTTTATCAATATTGTTGCTTTGTTCTTATGGCTAACATACGACACCAGCATCGCAATGTCATAGAAAGCAAATGCACTCACATAATGGGATTATTTTTTTTTATCTTGGACCAGTACTCAAAAGGTAACCCCTACACATGCAATGCATTGTGCTGGAGCTATAAGAAAGGGATAGTAGGAGAAATGTCAGGAGGTGAAGTTGCACTATCTGATAACTCTGCTTTTGCATGTTATTTGTTTTACAGCAGTGTTGTATCGCCTCTGATGGCAAGGAGACATATTAAATTTTGAAGCTTAGTTTTAGTAGCCATTTTGAACAATTATTTACACTTCGCTGGTGCTACACAATACCGACGAAGGCGGCCGTTCTGATGTACCTGTGGATTGGGTACAGCTGAATCCGTTACTGTTCAGTGACCAGTGATTATGCATCCGCCACTGAAACCTTCCGACAACAACTGACACAAAGACTCCGAAATGGACATCAGAAAAATGCGAGATTTTTTTTTTATTATTTTAGTCTAAAATTGAGGTTGAACCCAGGAAAATTTTTCGTTTTGTAGTCAACGTGCATACTACTTCGACCATCGCCACCCTGTACTTTATCCCCCCCATAGTATTTATCGCAAAAAATAATGTTTAATGAGCACTCGAAATTCACTTTTTTCCATTTTTAGAAAAATACACGAGGTTGTATGTCTTGAACAGCTGTTAAACGCAAAGTAAATGACGACACTTGCTCAAAATTTGACAGTAGTCTATTAACAGGTGGTACTTGATGCGAACAGTGTTGCATTTCATATAACTACGAGGGAAAGTCACGGACTTATTGATCCACTCTCGTATATACATATTTTATTATTTATATATATTTTAAGATAAAATAATACTCTTCTTTTTTCAAAAACAAAATAAAGTAAATTAAACAAATTGTGAAGAAATAACACGATGTGTTCTTGTTGCACGATCTTTCTTGCATTGTTTTGATTGTAAGCAAATCACATACAGCAAATCTTATACATATTTATATTGTTCGATATTTTCTTGTAATAATGTTAAATAAATTAAGGAGAAATGGCGTTGTGAAAAAAAAGGCCATTATATATTTGGAATAGAAAAAGCATTGTGGGCAATATTTTCTATCAAAAAACTAAAATCAATTAATATTTTCTTCATTATGGAACACTGGCATTTACTAATTCATGTTATTAAATTAAAGTGATTAATTATTCACAAATATTCAGAAATAGAATTTTATTTATTTATTTATTGTTCTACTAAGAAAAATTTTTACGAACACATAGCCATCGTGGGTGGCGATGGCACGATGGATGGTAGTCTGCACGTTGACTACGAATCCAAAAACAGACCTGAGTTCAAACGCAGTTTCAGACTAAAATTTTAAATTAAAAATAAACATCTCGCATTTTTCTGATGTGCATTACTGTGTCTTTGTGTGTCAGTTGTTGTCGGAAAGTTTCAGTGGCGAAGGCATAGTCACTAGTCACTGAACAATACCGGCTTCAGCTGATAGCAATCCACAATCGCATCAGAACGCCCTCCTTCGTCGGTATTGTGTAGCACCGGCGAAGTACAACAATAATAAATATGGCTACTGAACCGAAGCTTCAGCACTGCTACGAGTATAAACAAAGAACGTGCGAAAGCAGAGCTACAAAAATTATTAATTAAGCTTCACCTCCTGTCGTTTCTCCTACTATCCCTTTCCTATAGTTCCAGAACAATGCTTCGCATGTGTAGGAGTCATCTCCTGAGTGCTGGTCCCAGATAAAAAAAATAAAAAATAAACAAAGCGAGAATAAAAAAAAGTTACATTAACGTCTCTTTAAAGAAGGGTCGAACACATGTTAAATTTCGTTTAGTTAATAATGATTTACTAGAGGTATGTTATATACACAGCTTTAAGGAATTTTGTTTAACAATATAACGTAAAGCTGTTTTTAATTGTGTTTAAGTTCATAGTTACTACTTTTTATCATAATAAAGGAAAGAAGAACAATTAAACTCTGACAACAATTGAGTAGAACACGTATATCAATATTTTTTATGCCACTCATTATTATCCCCATACTTTACTGATAAAGGCGTCAGAAATGATTATATTGTTAATGGTGTTTTGTCAGTGATACAATATGTAAGTGGATTCGTTGTTAGAAAATTGTTCTCAAGAAAAGATTTCATTAGAAAAAAATCTTTTAAACTTTGTTTTTTTGTTTACATGTTTATGAAAAAAGAAACTAAAGAAATTTGTGGTGAACATTTTTAAAGAAAAATATGGATATTGCCGCAACCGTATCTTTTGCAAAATTGCAATAAAACAATTATTCGATTAATTTCGTTATCATATTTATTGATTTATTCAAACAAACTAATTTTTCAGATGTTACGAATATAGTGTCGCACTTTTTCATAAATTGTGTTACATTCTCGTTCAAGAATAAATAGCATTATTACAGTGTTGGTAAGACATTTTATATACATACATACATACATATGTACATTTCAACAAGATGCAATTTTTGTGGAAGAAAAATATCACCATTAATATTGGATGACGAAAATTTTGATACTACATGTGGGATGAGACACTCGGACCACTGTACGTGACGGCACTTCGACTCCACTGTGCGGCGAAGTACATAAACAGACTTACGGTATTTCTTTTACATAGACAACAGAATGAACAATTTTATATTCATTGTTTGAAGACAAACAAGAGGTACAGACAGAGTAAAAAGTGATCGGTCAGAGGATAGACTGTTGTGCTACGGAGTGTTGAAATCAATTATATTTTACGCTAACAAAATAGTGGTTGTGGGTCGAGGTGTTTAAATAATCTTAAAATTGTGAAATCAGAACTTAACTTAGCTAAAATAGTTAAACTTAACTTAAAATAACTAAACTTAATTTCTACCTTATACTATTTTGTGAATTATGACTTAATCTAAACTTAAAACCTATATTTAAACTATATACTATTGTAACTTTACTTTTGTGAATTCATAAAATAAAACACATGAAAAACTTATCGGAAAAGCGTCAACTTTCTCCAAATCCTACATACATTTTAGAATACTACTTAAATATTTCTTTAAAGCTTTCGAAACTGCTTCTTTAAAAAGGGTTTTTTTTCTATTTTTTCAGCACATTTCTGTAAAATTATTATTTAACTATTCCTTTTTTTTAATTTTTTTTTTTAATTTTTAAAATACTAGTTAACTTTCTATATTATTTTCGTTTCAAATGTTTTTCTAGGTTTCCAAAATACCATTTGACATGATGTAGTTTCCTGCTTTTAGTGTTTTTTTTCTCTTTTGAGCTTTTAATACCAATATTTTTCGCGATGTCAGCATTCGCTACTGTTAAATTTAGTTTTTATTTCTGTAAGTTTCTTTTTTTATATTATTTTAGTGACATTGCCTTAAGCGGCTTAAATGGCTTATAATAAACGCGTCGGACTACAGAGTATATAACAAACGTCTTATTACAATTACAATTGAGTCATTGACCTAAACTTTATAGTGGAAAAAATATTAGGAGAAAAAAAAATTTTTCAATTAAAGCAAAATTTTGCTTTGTTTGTATATTTTTTTGCTTTGAGAATTGTATAAAGTTTTTTGATTTGTTAGCATATTTGTATTAGTAAAAATGACAATAATAAATAAGCAAATAGAGCTAAAGTAAAATAAATCAAATATTCTATGACGATTTTAGGAACAAAAAATATTTTAGTTTGTTTAATAAAACTTTTATAAAATTAAATTAAATGATGTATGACTACTTTGCGAACTTTAAGCTTAAGAGTTAAATCACAATATATGTAACCAAAATATGTGGACATGCTCTAATAAGAAAAGTTCAGTTCTCAATTTCACTTTCAAACTAAATGCGATTATTAATTTAGTATATTTTGTTATCTTGGACCAGCGCTCAGGAGATGATTCCTATACATGAGAAGCATTCTGCTGTAACTAGAGAGGAAAGCGATATTGAGAGATTTCACAGGTGGTGAAGAATAGACACAAGACAGCTTCACTATCTTACAATTCTGTGTTTTGCACTTTTTTTTTTGTTTACATCAGTGTTGCACCACCTCTGATGTCAATTCATTCTTTAAATTTTGATGCTGTGTTTTAGTAGCCAGTTTTAGTAATTATTTTACGTCGCTGGTGCTACACACCAGGATAGGATCAGATGAACTGAACTGAAACCTTCCGACACCAACTGAGACACACTAATGCACATTATAAGTGCACGTCTGCAAGTCTAAACGTTGATTACAAAGCCAAACAGTCCTGGGTTCGACTCAATTTCAGACTAAGGCCCCGATTATGGTTCACAACAGTTGTTATTTTGATGTTGTAAATTTGAAATTGTGATTATGGTTTACAACACTTATCGGAAGTGTTGTATTTTTAGTTGTCTATGTCAATTTACTGCGATTATGGTTCACAACATTTGCAAGTATGTGTTGTAAGAAGTGTCAAAAATTTACAACTGATTATTACCGGTTGTCTTGTTGCCACGGCAAGTTTAGATTTAAAATGGAGAAAATTTTGTAAGTAAATATTTTTTATGTTTGTTGCAAATATCTATAACTACAATTTTTCAGAAAAATTACAAACAAACAACAAATGAAAATGCTGGTAGAGCTGATGGCGCAAAATCCGGATATTGGCCGTGGTAAACCCTCATTTGGATGCAATAAAATGCAATTAAAGGACAAATGGGATCAGTTTACCACAAAATTAAATAGTTTGGGTCCACCTATTCGAAATGCGAAAGAATGGCAAAGAGTACGTAATTAATTATTTCATTTTATAGAATTATATAAAATTTGTATTATTTTTTTATAGGTATGGACTCACTATAAGGCTAACTTAAAAAGAAAGCTAGCTGCCAATAAAAGGAGCATTCAAGCTACTGGTGGTGGTCCATACTCTGAAATAAGCCTGAGTTCGTTAGAGCAGACGACTATTGAACTGGTGTCGATGCAGTCGCAGGTTGACCCAAGTGGGTCTGCAGTGGGCTTGCAAGCTTTAGAAGAGTCCGATGTAGAGCAGTTGCAACCAAATTTTGAGCCATCGTCAACAAGCGCTGTACGCAACACCGAGCAGCGTACACCAAAAAGCCGCACCCGATCAAAATCAGAAACAGACCGTTTAGCATTATTAAAAACACAGGCAAAGACCCAAGAGGAAATTTTAAAAACATTAAAAAAGATAGAAAAAAATTCGTATAAAAATTACGAAATTAATAAAAAAATGTACGAGCTAAAAAAGAAAAAGATTTACAAATGCAATTGATAAAAGCCAAATTAGAACTGACGCAAAAGAGACTCCAAATGTGATGTAAATATGTATGTAGTAAAAATGTTTTAGTTTATAGTTTTTGAATGAATTGTTTTGCTTTAAGAAACCAATGTGATATCAAATGAATTGTTTTGTTTTGTTTTTATTTTCTTTTTTTATGTTTTATATATATGCATATATATATACATACATATATATATATTTTTTTTTACTCGTTAAATAAATATTTTTCGTTTTTAATAAAGTTTTTATTTTTAATTGCAATAAAGTTGGTAAAGTTTTTTAGCCATACTTAAAAAAATTATTATTCATGTAATATAGCAAGCATTAAATTATTTCTTATTTCTCGTGCAGAATCTTCAATATTAGCTTCTGTTGTGTCTTGTACTTCTGTGTCCAGCAAAGGAGGCACATCATTTTGGTGTTCCGTTTTAAAATGTCTGCTTAAATTATGCAATGCACAACAAACATTGGTAATTTGAGTCGCTTTTTTAGGACTGTAGTGCAAACCTCTTGCAGAGAGCAAACATCGAAATCTGCTCTTGAGAATCCCAATTGTTCTTTCAATAATATTTCTTGCTTTTGCATGGATCGTATTAAAACGACTTTCTTGGGATCCTTCGTCAGCACTTCGGAATGGCGTTATTAAATATGACTCTAATGGGTATCCAGCATCACCTAAAAACACATACATACATACATATATGTATAAACATATTTATAAAAAGTTAAAAATTCGACTAACTTATTACCTAAAATCCAGGTATTCTCCTCCATACTTTGCTGCAAATATTGTTTCAGATGGCTCATATTCCACACAAAGGAATCATGGCTTGAGCCAGGATATCGAGCATCAACGTAACGGATGTTCATTTCATAGTCGCACAACTATATAATCACACGTGTAGTAATACAAATATATTCAAATTAGAATTAATATGTTAATATTATTAGAATTATGCTTACGATCATGACGTTTAAGCTGTAATAACCCTTCCTATTGAAGTACAAATGTTGTAACTCCTTTGGGGGCGACACGATTCGCACGTGCGTTCCATCTAGCAGCCAATTATTCCTGGAAACCCTGTTTTTGAAAAAAAGGATGTTTTGCTGTTGTTTTTTTCTTCTTCGGTCATCCGAGCGTTTATCCACTTATTCAAAATTTTCTTTTCAAAGAATTTTATGATTTCTTTTAAAATATAGCAAACAGTTGGTTGCGCAACTCCAATGTTAAAATCATTTCCGCTACTTCTTTGGTAGCTACCATCGGCAAAAAATCTCAGCGCACACCCTAATTTGAGAATTGGAGGAATGGCCGAACTCCGAATAGAAGGGTTTGAAAATGCAGCCAGCTCTTCCAGCAAAAACAAAAAACCATCTTTGTTTATGCGAAAAAATTTTATGAAACTAAAAAATGTAATGCTACTAAAATGTTGGCTGTTTAAAGAAATTGTACATACTCAGTATTTGGTAGTTCCAAGGGATTTGAACTGTCCCGGATTCTCCTTCTCATACGCAACATGTGTGTTTCTTCATTACCCTCATCATCATCAAAAAATAAATCGACACTTATCTCCATTATTTTAAAATAATTTTAAAAATGCGCGTGTATTTGTTTAATTGTTTTATTTTTGACAGTTTTCTATATGAAAAGATGTAATTTTACGTATAATGTATGCTGCCATAAAATACAACTCTGTGACATACTCAACATGTAGATGTTGTAAACCATAATCGAAACAAATATAAATGTTGTGTTGTAGCCGAGACAACACAACATTTAAGTGTTGTGAACCATAATCGGGGCCTAAGTCATAAAAACATCTCGCATTTTTTCTGATGGATTAGTCTTTGTGTCACTGTGTTATCGGAAGGTTTCAGTGGCGAAGGCATAGTAACTGGTCACTGATCAGTACCGGCTTCAGCTGATATCAAACCACAAGTACATCAGATAATTAAAACAAATGGCTACTAAAACAAAGCTTTAAAATTTAATACGTCTCCTTGACATCACTGCTATTAATAAAAAAAACCGTGCAAAAGCAGAGTTGTAATATAAAAGATAAAAAAAAAAGTTTCTTCACCGACTTTTTTAATGGACATCCCCTGAGCACTGGTCGCGGAAAAATATATCACAAATAGAAAAAACACCAACGAAGTGAGACACTTTTTTTGGTGAAGGAGGCCGTTATTAGCATAGATACTAATGCATATCAGAAACATTTTTCGCCTGCCAAGAGCTTTTACCTACGATCTGCCTGCTGTAGAATCAACACGATAACTACTCATCACAAGCGATCAAATTCGCAAATAGATTTGCAAATCAAAATTTTCATGATATGGAAATTATATATTTATATTTGTAATACCACAGCATTTAACTCAAATTGATCAGCATAAAATTTAATAACATTTGAAGCACTCCTGTGTCTATTAATCTTGGCAGACTTTGATAAATAATCATCCTTTAAATTTATAAAACTTAAACTTACAAGCGGAAATCGCACTGCAGCACTTGACATATGATGCGATAAGAATATGATGAAAGTACATGAAAAAACAAGCTAAAACAATAAAGTTGCTTTCAATGAGTGACGCATAAAATGAAAATGTAACATTTATGCACACACACCTCACAGACATATTCATAAAAACTAGAAGCAAGAGTCAAAGGGCGTAGGGCCAAAGAAACAAAACGCGAAAAATATATGAACTCTATATATTGCAGACAACATCTCTTCGTGATATGCAATGATATGATATGATATGATAGAATAAGAAATAATTTGAGTACATTTTTACAAATTGCCTACAACCGCCTAACCGGGTAAGTTTTATGTTTGCAATTCGATATAACTTCACGTTGTTTTTTAACTTCTAAAAAATTTATTTGAAAAAAATAATTTTTGGAGGATAATCTATAGCCTGTTTTTGAAAGATACCCCTTAAACATACAAAAGACTTGCCAAAGATTCATGAATTTTTTTTTATGTACCAAAATATATGGTTTATTTATTTCAAAATAACTATGTTTTATAATTTTATATTATTTGTACACAAAAAAAAGACTAGAAAATTTTGAAAAAAGGTTTACATTAGTTTTAAACATATATTACAAAGAGTAATATCCTTTGAATGTTGTGCACGTACTGGCTTGACATTTTGCGCAAACTTTTCTAGTTGATCTCTTTTTTCACATAAATAACAATTTCCTTTATGACTAAGTCCACCGGAATTACCTCGTTATTCATCAGGGACACGAATTTCATGGTTTTATGATATTACTGCTCAAATGCTTTCTATTCCGCTGCGCGACGAAAAATGCCTCATTACTTGAGGATTTTGTGAGCGGTGTTCAATTTGTTTCATAGCCAATTGTGCACTCAGCTGTTGGGAGAAATATTCTTCTACGCTTTATTGATATGTTTAGATGCTGGTTATTATCAATTATATAATATAAGCTGCAAATGGTGCCATATCAAGAATATTATAAAGGTGGTCAGGTGTGAGCCCATAGGGTAAGGTCAGAGTACGATACTTATGGAGAAACACACAAGAAGACTTACTGCCTCCACGCGGCGGCCACCGTTAACATGCTCGGGTCTGGGTCTTTCTAGGAAACCTCGCTCACCCTACACTATGGATTGTCCTTGTGTGGTGGGAAGCGTTTTTTCCTTTCTGGAGACCAATACTCGGTCATGGCTACAGTAAGCAACGATTTGGGGGCTGGATCATGGTGTGATGCGACCCGTGCCTGGGATCAGCTTGGCTAGAGGCCCCCTTCGGAAAATAGTCTAGTCGCAAACGGAGCTTCACCGATACCTGGCCGCCTCGGTGAATAATGTTTTGGCCTTGCTGGGTTATCGGGGGCTATGGCCCGGCCGACCTACTTTCCCCCACACTCGTGGGAATTACATGGACTTGAATACAAAAAAAAACGATGATGATAGGAAGAAGAAAGACGGAGACCAAAACCTCGACCCACAAGGGGGGCTTATTGGCTCCACTCCGAAGGCCAACCCTCAAAGGGGGCCTACAGCTTCGGTTGGGACGCCACTAGTGGGCCGACCCGACTCTTTAGCGGACTCCAAGGAGAAAAAGCTCGACCCACAAGGGGGCTTATTGGGTCCACCCCAAGGGCCGACCCTCAAAGGAGGCCAACAGTTTCGGTTGGGACGCTACTAGTTGGGCGACCCAACTCTTTTGCGGACGTCGTTGCTGCGGGCGCCCAGGACTCCACCACTTCCCGGCGCGGGGTGGTTTCCGGGACCACAGAGGGTGGGGGGGGGGGGGGGCGATGCGATCTTCAGGAGGAGCGGCCTGGTGCTAAGGTCGCCTCCTGTGAGATGCTCCCCGCCCCCGGTGGTGACCACGGATGGGGCGGCTTCTGCCTCGCCTGTGGAAGCCGGATCTCTGGGGGATACTGTCTGCCCGACGACCAACGGGGTCGGGGGCGGTGACGCGCCGCGTGCGGGTGTGTCTGGTCGGGCGGGGGAATCGCCGTGACTGGGACGTATCCGCGACATGAGGGCAAAGGAAGAGGCCGCGATCGCTCAATGCAGGGCTGTGTTGAGCGGGATGCGGGAAGCTTGTGTTCGGCAGAAGAACATAAGTAATGAGGTGAAGGGAGGCGTGGCCAAAATGGCCGAGCTTCTGGATGTCGCGCTCGATTGTAGGCGTGCATGGAGGGCAGCTGAGGGGAACGGGCCGCTTCCGGGTCCCCACTGGCTGGCTGCGACTCCTGCAACTGCTGCTGCGGCGGCTCCCACAGGACGGTCGGTGGGTGGTCCGGCTGCCCCTGCCCAACGGGCTAACGGCCCGACTGACCCCACCAAACGGGCTCGAGGCCCGGTTGCTCCCGTCAAACGGGCTAACGGCCCGAGTGCCTCCGTCAAACGGGCTAACGGCCCGAGTGCCCCCGTCAAACGGGCTAACGGCCCGAGTGCCCCCGCCGGACGGCCTAGGGGCCCGGGTGCCGCCGATGAGCGGGCTGCTGGCTGTCCGGCTGCCCCTGCGAAACGGGCTGCACCTGCCAAGCGGGCGGCTGCCAGCCCGGCTGCCACTGGCGGATCTAAGAGGGCCAGGGCGGGGGGGCCGGATGGGACCCTCGGGGCAACTCCTGCGACCGGGGATGGTGATTGGAGGACAGTCACCTCGGGGAGAAGGAGGAAGAGACGGGGTTTGGGGACCCCGCCGGTGGACGATGGGAGGGCACCGCCCGCGGGCCGTCGGTTGCGACCTAGGCGCGCGAAGCCTGAGGCGGTGCTTATTAAGCCCGCGGTGGGGCACACCTATGCGGGTGTGCTGAAGGATCTGCGTGGCAGCGTGACGGGCGACGCGAAGGGGGTACGGTCCGTCAGGAGGACGGGGGCCGGTGACATCCTGTTGGAACTCGGGAGGGGCGACAGGATTGACCCGGAGTTTGTACGGCGTCTGAGGGACGCTGTCCGCGAGACAGCGTCGGTCGCGGAATTAAGACCGAGCGCGACCGTGGAGATGCGGGGTCTTGACTCCTTGACGGTCGTGGAGGAGGTAGAGATGGCGGTCCGTGGTCTGCTCGCCGGGCGCGAAGAGCAGCTACGCGTGAGGGTGACGGCACCGGACGTGCGCGAACAGGTTCGGGCGTACGTTACTTTGTCGGTGGAGGGCGCCGCGAAACTGATCGATATTGGCTACGTGCGTGTCGGTTGGATCAGGGCTGCGATGCGGATGTCCGAGAGTGTCGGTAGGTGTTATCGATGCTTTGGGGCGGGACACACCCAGGCAAAGTGTACTGGGGCAGACAGGAGGCAACTGTGCATAAGGTGCGGAGGAGCAGGACATAAGATGAGGGACTGCACAGCGGTCCCCAAGTGCGTTCTGTGCTCGGGGGCGGGGAGAGGCGCGCGTGGATGGAACGTCGCGAGGTTAGACCGCGGGTCGTACTTGGCCGGTTTCGACGGTACTACGGTTTTGGACGGTGGGGGGGACGCTGACTCCCTGGCGGGTGCTATGATGCGGCGCATCGATGCCCCGATCGTCGCGAAGGGCGGGGAGGCAACCTGTGTACTGGTGGACCCCGGAGATTGCTGGACTCAGGCGTGACTGCCTCCGCAATAGGAGGGTCTATACTAGGGCTAGGCGGGCCGGCGAGGCTCTACTGGAGGCCCAAGAGTACAAGCGGTCCCGCGGGGCGTTGCGTCGCGCGATTATGGCGAGCAAGAGGGCGAAATGGGAAGAACTTCGGAGCGACCTGAACCGTGATCCATGGGGACTCGGCTATAGGATCGTGGCGGGAAAATTGGGCGCGAACCGCACTGGGGTGCAATTGGACGGCGCGCGGATCGATGCGATTGTGGGGGGCCTGTTCCCCACACACCCTCCGCTGGATGGCGAACGTGGGCTCTACGATGATGAGGTTCCACCGCCCTTTACCGGGGAGGAGCTGAGGATCGCCGCCGGGGCTCTTAGGACGGGGAAAGCCCCTGGCCCGGATGGGGTACCGTCGGAGGTGCTCAAGATCCTGGCTGAGAGCAGGCCGGAAGCATTGCTTCCGGTATATGATGCTTGTTTGGTCCAGGGCGTCTTCCCAAGATGCTGGAAAACACAGCGGCTCGTGCTTGTTAGCAAGGGCAGGGGCGATCCGACCCAGCCATCGGCTTATCGGCCACTTTGTATGTTGGATGGTGCCGGCAAGCTGCTGGAGAAGCTACTGCAAAGAAGGCTGGCGGAGGCCGTGAGGATGGCTGGGGGGCTGTCGGATAGACAGCATGGCTTCAGACCTGGTAGGTCAACGCTCGGGGCGATTGCTGATGTGGTTGAGTGTTTCGAGCGCGCTCAGAGCGAGAGGCGCTATTATCCGAAGCGCATAGTTGTCCTGGCAACACTCGACGTTCGGAATGCCTTCAACAGCCTACGATGGGCTGATGTTCTAGAGGCGCTACGGGAGAGGTTTCGTATTCCCGGATACTTGTATAGAATTCTCCGTAGTTATCTGGACGATCGGGTACTGTTGTACGATACGCCGACGGGGCGGAGGAGCAGGACGATCACGTCCGGCGCGGCCCAGGGATCTGTGCTGGGCCCGGACCTATGGAATCTGACCTACGATGGGATCTTTGGGGTGGAAATGCCCGAGGATTCTCAGCTCGTGGGATACGCGGATGATATAGCGGCGGTGATCTTGGCGCGGGATATGGATGATGCCAGGGGGAAGCTGAACCGGGTCATGATTAGGACCCGGATGTGGCTTGAGGACCACTGCTTGGAATTGGCCGGGGAGAAGACCGAGGTGATGTTGATGACGCGGGCACACATACCACTCGGCGTCGGCATGCGGATAGGGGATGTGTCTCTGGTTACCCAGAGTGCCATAAGGTATTTGGGCGTCAGACTCGACTGTAGGCTGACTTACTGGGCCCAAATACGGCATGTGGCGACTAGGGCGGCGAAGATGACTGGCATGTTGAGCAGACTCATGGCGAATGTCGGAGGCCCGACACAGTGCAAGAGGAGGCTGATTATGGCGGTCACGAAGTCGATCTTGCTGCATGGGAGGGAGATTTGGGGAAATGTACTGGGTGAGAGAACCAAACGGCGGCCCTTAGGGTTGCTTCGGCTTACCGCACGGTCTCGGGCGCTGCGGTCCTGGTGATATGTGGGGAAATACCCATAGACCTCTTGGCGCGCGAGCGGTGGGAGGCTTGGAACTCGAGGGGGGAGGACCCTGGTGTTGGTGCTATTGGTCTGAGACCCCAAACTGTCCGGCGATGGCAGGACAGGTGGACCGCGGACACGGCCGGCAGGTGGACGGCAAGGCTCATTCCCTGCGTGGAAGTATGGATTCGGAGGAAATTTGGGGAAGTTAACTACTTCCTGACACAATTCCTCTCGGGCCACGGATACTTTCGAAAGTACCTGTACCGGATGGGCAGGGCAGATGGTCCCGACTGCATTTACTGTAGTATTACGGATGATGATGCAGAACACACTTTCTTCGACTGCACCAGGTGGCATGCTGAGAGAGGTGCAATGGCGCAGCGGGTTGGCGAGTTCGCTCCTGCCACCGTGATAGGGAGGATGCTCGATTGTGAAGACAATTGGGACGCTGTGGCACAGTACGTGGGATACGTTCTGCGGAGGAAGAAGAGGGACCTCGATGCGCTGCTACATAGAGGGGCCCCCTCTGACGGGGACCAGGCGATACGGACCGGGGCCATGGCGCCGGCTGCAAACTTGGCGGACCCAGACGTGGGTGATTGAGAGTGGTCCTGATTGGGACGTGGCTCTGGGCCTTCCCGAAGTAATGCGGAAAGCGGTTCCGGGGAGGAATCTACCCAGAGGAGGAGGAGGGAATTTTTTAGTGGCAACACCACTCGACGCAGAAGACGACGGTCTCTGTAAGTGCGAAGGCATTTTCAACCCTACCTCACACGCAAAAAAAAAAAAAAAAAAAAAAAAAAAAAAAAAAAAAAAAAAAAAAAAAAAAAAAAAAAAAAAAATATTATAAAAGAAATGCTAAAGGCCTTCTATTAGTTCTCCTCTTTGTTGTGTATTCTCCTAGACATTTCTGAGTGAACCAGTGCCACCACGAAAGAGATACAGTTGTTCTTCATCCATGATGTTGATTTAATTATATAATTATTTTGAAATTATTTCAAATGTATAACTTTAACAGTTGAAGAAAACAACCCGAATAGAAATTCTCCCAATACAATATTGGGAACAGTTTGCGAATGGTTATGGCAAACGCAATAGGTTTATCTTACTATAGATCTGGTTGGGAGTTTATTGGTATACGAAAAAATTACTGCTCTATCATCAGTTTTCCCTAAGTGGGACCCAATAAAGAAATTCATGGGATATTTTAAAACAAACAGAAAAAATTAAAAATTTAATAAATAATTTAATATTTATGAAAAAATATCATTAAGTACATTTTATTATAAATTCAGATGTAAATGTTTTACGGTTTTCAAAACTTAAACAAGACTTTTCAAAAATTATTTTTAATTGTTGGCCTTATACATGCTTGAAGGGATTTTATAGCAAAAAACCAAAGACGACTTTAGTGATTGTCTTCTTTAAAGAATTACGCGGTTAGGAATTATAAGGTATTGCTACGTCAGTTCCCAACTAACTTTTTGTGTTACATCCCAGGTCCAGGGACCGTAGTCCCAATTGGGCAACCCAATAGGGTGCGATTCAGCAGCAAATAAAAATTTCTAGTCGGGAAACAAACGATATGTCAATAGAAATTCTTTACGAAACTGCAATGATTACTCGGGTAAGATGCATTGTGCTGGGGTATGATGTTTGACAAACAATTTTTGGTTGTGTAGTAAGAACAAAACCGGTTTAGAAAAAAATGACTTTTTTGTTGTTTTGTTTTTTGGTTGCCTACACAAAAACACATCCCTGATCAAATAAAAGCTTTTTCAAAATTTTTAAAAAATGGTGAGAGATTCCCATCCGTCATAAAAAATTGTTTTTATACTATTATACTTTCCCATTTGGTTTAAGTTTTTGACATGTCGTATTACTCAGTATTACAATGTAAAAGGCCCTTTAATAAATAACTTTTGAAAATGAAATACTTTTGAAATGTTGATGTGTCTGCTGAATATATTGACATCTGTCTAACGTTTCTCCAAAGACCACCATAAATTTTATAATGGATTGTTTTTAATTATTGATTATTTTAATTTAAAAGTAAAAACATGGATAAATTAATTTCTTTTTGCAAACAGCAATGAAATAAGACTGTATTAAGTTACAAATTATTTATTTTCTTTTTGTTAGCAGCAATGAAATAAGTCTTATAAAAAAAAAAACACAATCAAAAAATAAAGAAAAATCTATGAAATTGAGAAAAAATCTGTTAAGTCTGCATTTAAAAAAGAAAATCTTAAAGAGCAAATTACCACATTTGTCCAAAAGAGACTATAAGTCTGCAAAAGTTTTATTTTGGAATTGTACGATTAACTATATTCAGACAAGATGAAATAAAAAACGCCCTTATTCTGTTTCGATTAAGTTCCTGCACTCAGTTACGCACGGATCGAAAAAAGGTATTCTGTAAAAAAAAACTTAATCGAAAGAAAAAGAAGAAGAGAAGAGAATGTTTAAAACAGTAGCTTTGCTATGAAACGTGTGAAATAGGACACAAAAAACAAGCAATTTTGTAAACATTTTAGTAAAACTTAAAGGCTGCTTTAAACGATAAGATTTGTCGTACGTAAAATGTGAAAGAAAATAAAATGAAATTCCATCCGTATTTCAAAAAAAGAGAGTAAAAATCGGATGGTTGTTTTCTGGCGTTTACACCATTGGTATGGATAAAATCAAGTAAGATGAAAACATTCTCATTTAATTTAACTACAGCTGTTTGCTTGTTTTCCCCAGGGATGGAGTTCTTGTGCAATTGAATATTTTTTTAATAACCTTGAAAAATATTTTTATAACTTTCGAATATGTTATTTTCGTGGTCAAAATTTTTAGTGTACTTTTGGCAAATATACGTATATATTTATAAAATTGTGCTGTCGTGGTCTAAAATGTATATTTTGATTTTATAATTGGTATAAATTTATGAAACCAGTTTTCCCTCCCTGGCTTTCTCACATTTGTTTACATAAAAATTCATCCCTGACCTAATGGTGTGTGTTGGTTTTTGAAAAATTTTAAACAATCAAGAGAGCCATACGACTGTCAAATTTTCATCCGTATTTTCTCTCAAAATCGTATAGTTTCATTACATATTACGTTTAAAGGATCCGACTTGTGCTCTTCTACACAAAACTTTGGCATGTCGTACAACTTGTGGGACAATGTAAAGCACCCTTAAACAGTATTTGTGCCCAAACTATTCCAGTCTGAAGAAACCTGTAGTGGAGGAGGTGATATTTTAATTTTTTATGAATCATTATAGAAGACAAATAAAGTTTATTTATTTAAATTTCAAGAAAAACTGGAATCGATAGCAGCGGCATTGTTTTTAGAAGTGTAAAATCACACGCTCCAGAATACAGAATGAAGAATTGAAAAGCAGAGATACAGAAACCCGCCGGATTTTCGTAACATCAGGTGTTAAATAAATTTTTAACATTTCATACTCACATTTCTTAACACGAACAAAAATTAAAAAATTTCCGTTAGTAAAGTTACAAATGACAAAAACGTAGTTCCGATCGTAATGCAGAATACATACAATCGAAAAGAATCGAAAAGAATCGGAACGCAGCATGCCAAATTGGCAAACGGAGAAAATTTCGATTCGAATCGAAACACAGAATAAGGGTGAAAGAAAAAAACTACGTTTGCAGCTTTAACAAAAAAAATTAACCCAAAAAAAGTTACAGGTTTTTGCCACTCCTCAAATATTAAAAAAAAATGGACTAAGCATATTTGTCAACGAAGCCAACGATATGTACATACATAGACATATATATAAGAAAAACAAAAGTGAATTATTGGGAATTTCCTGCAGCCTTCGCCACTCTCCAGTTAATTTGCAATAGAACCCATGCATGAACTATTTCTGTTGCATGTCTTCTTCTTCTGGGTCTGTAAGTACGTAGTAGTCTGTATCTATGTAATACATGTAGATACATATGTAAGTATATTCACAATGCTAAGAAGTCTTCTTTTTAAAAGTTAAACTTATGCAAAAGAACTCGAACGAAATTTCAAAATATAATATCTTCTTATTGTTCTTGTGTATTTTATATTTTCGTGTTACCTCCTTCCCCTCAACTATACATAATTAAAAAAAAACAGTGCATTTGAAAAACACACACAATTCATAGACATTCTAATACATTTCCTATTTCAGTTTATAAGAAATTGAATTTTATGTGGTTAAAAATTTCGTATCTTAGGCAAATAAATAGAGATTCTTTGTGGCCTATGTATTTCGGAACGTTTGTTAACTTGCTTTTAAATACTCCTTTGAATTTGTACACACAAACTGACTATTTTTAATTGTTTAACAATAATTCTTCTATAAAAGCAAACTTTTAGACATGCCAAGAATTTCAGTAACATTTATTTATTTAATTGTTTCAGTCTATGGATCAGAAGTCCTTACAGACTATAATAATAAAAATAACTTATAAACTAATATTACAATACAAGTTAAAAAAGAAAAGAAGAAACTATATACATACGAGTACAAAGTTAAACATGAAGAACATTAACAATTACTTAACAATAATAATCATTTTATTGCATTATAAAGCAGGAGTTTGAACTCGATTTCCTCGGTCCTAAATTCACTAAACGATTTGTTTTCGTTCTTAAATTTAAAATTAATTTCATTGACTAGAGCAAGTGCATGAATAAGAGTGCCATTACACGCATAATTAATACGATGAAAATTAATATCAAATCTACATATATCAATAATACCATTGATAATGTCATATGAAAGCAGGGCTGATTGAACTTTTCTACGCAACTCCTGACTTTGAAGGCCAATAAACAAACATTTGCATTTATAGGAAACAAAAGATAAAGCGACCATGTAGCAAATTTAATGAAACTAAGTTGGAGTCGGCCAACACGCGTGACAATATGAGAGACGTGAGGATTCCAAATAACTGAAGCATATTCAAATTTAGGTCTTACAACGAAGTATAAACATATTTAAGTGTATACAGGTTAGCAAATTCAGAACAATTTCTCTTCGGGAATCCAAGCATTTTCTAATCTTGAAGAAGACTATATTCAACATGAGAAGCAAATCACAAGGTACTCTCGCATAGGACACCTAAGTTTAGAATTAGACTTAGCGGTGTGTAGGCGAGTCCAATGGAAAGAAACGCGCAAGCATTTACAAATATTCAATGTCAGACTATTAAGTCGACACCAATTATACAGGTTGGTAAGCTCAGTTTGCATAACATGGGCATCATTTATTGAATCCATTTCAAAATACAATTTCAAGTCATCGGAAAACATAAAATAATTGGATAGTTTAAAAAAACAACAACTAATATAATTTATATTTAAATTAAATAATAAAGGACCTACAATAACCCTAAGGTATACCGGATGTGTGTTCAATACTCACTTAACAAATTGGCTGCCTTCCTAAACATATGTATGCAATGTCAAATCAGTGTTTAAGTACAGCAGTAATATTGTACCCACCTTGCAAATCATGCATTGTCATTTTAAACTTTGTAACTCCGTCGACGTTTAGGAACATCTGTTTGGTTCACATTATAAAAAAAACGATGTCTGCGGAAAGAATAATTTTCGAAAGCAATTAATAAGAATAATAATTATTTAATAAAATAATTAAATTTTTAATTGAAATAAAGTATTTATTTCATTGTAATTATGTACATTTCATCTTTAGTCGCCATTATTTATAAAAAGCATTGCCAATCGAAATGATGCTTTTATTACGTTTATTTGCACATCAACTGTGCATCTGATGACTTTAGGAATGCCATACATCGTCAAAGTTTGCACCGTTGCGTTTAAGAACATGTTGTCATACTGCAAAGCAGCTGACGTTTAGGAAACCAGTCATTTCTATTACATAAATAGGACTTAATCCAAGATAAGAAATGAGAAAATCTTTAGGTTCAGTTTGGTTAAAAGTGAGATAACTTCTCGAACGCTTTTGAAAAGTCTGTATAAATTACTTTGGCCACTTTTATTTCGAAAACCATGCTCCAGAGCATCTAGCATTATCCATCTTTCTATCCCTAGAAACAGAAGAAACTATAGCAGACTTCCATCTGGTAATGATTTCATTATGAATTTGATTATAAGACAGTTTTCACCACGGCCTGTCAACCAAACCCTTTTTTCTCTTCATTGGCACATGGCTGTAAGCTTTATTTTTGTTATGCAAAAGCAAATAGTTGATTTAATAGCCCATTTACATTGGCATGAAATCTAGTAGATTTGATTTGACATCTATCTCGAAATCTAGACCGTTTACACCACAATTTTGTAAGATTTAGCTAGATTTCATTTCATGACAGAAATTTTTCTCTATATAATATGACATTGAATCACATACGCTCTCACATTAATACACATACCATGGCACAATGCTATACTATGTAGTCTCGCAAGGCCAGCTGGCTGTGTGCATACATATCAATGTAAATGGGCTATTATTCGAAAAAGTATCAGAAAAATTATTTCATGACTTTATAATCACTTCAATTGCACGAAAAAAAGATATCAATATTAATTATTACTGATGTTTGGTAAAGCATTCCAAGTAAAATGCAGGATTGCCTTCACAACCACTCAAAATGTATAAATACTTTGAAAATAGCATTGCGACCACCGGTGGGTCACATGGCGCCATGTGCTCTTCTCTCACACTTGAATGCCGCATGACCCACCGGTGGTCACTATCTAAAAACACAAAAAAATAACCCAAACGTGAAAACTAAACACACAGAACGGTTCACTAACGATAAATTAAAAATGATGGTCAAAACAGGGATAAGAGAAATAGCAACATGCTTTAGTAAATGAGTGCAGACACCATTCGCATTCGATTTAAAGGAAGTCTTGGGATGAACAGTAACTCCCCATACATCATCTTCAGGTAAAAATAAGAAGCCGATATTTAATTTCGTAAGTGCGCTAACTGGAGAAGTTGGCTATAAATTCGAATAGAAGTGGGATGCAGAAATATTAACTACTTCATCAGAATACTCAGATAATCCAAACCATTCAAACACACTGTGCATGGAATATCCGACGATTGCTTTTTTGATTTAACGAAAGACCAAAATGATTTCCGATTATCTTTAATTTCACGTTCTTTAGTTAAGAACGAAATTTATTTAAGCAATTAAATTCACGACGGTTTGGTAGAAATTTCGCTTCATTCTTTTATGATATTTGCTGCGTAACTTCTGTTTTTTTACACCACTAGTGTACCAAGGAGGCTTATAAGATTTTAAGTTTTCAGTTGGAATATTACTAAAGGGTGGTAAAACAATAATGAGGCACAATAAATAAAACACGATGTTAATTGTGAGCCACATTGTGACATTTTTTTGTTTCAGTGTTTGACAAATCCAACCATGGAGAGGTACACAATTGAGCAACGCGTTAAGATTGTTGAAGCCTTTTTCGAAAATGGGCGTTCAAATTAAATGTATTTGGTGCACTTTCTGATTTTTTTTGGTTAACATAATCGTTCAAATGTGTCCACAATCGGGAGAATTGTGCGCAACAACAAACCTGATCTGAAGGAATAGTGAAAACACCTGTGCATGCTCGCCCAGTTGGTTCTGTTGCTAGCGATAGTGTGGCAGAAGAGCTGTCAATCTCGACTCTTCGTTGGGCATAACAATGAGAGATGGTAACAGACTTCTTGGGGCCAGAAATTGAGGATATGGACCTGGACGATATGTGGTTCCAACAGGATGGTGCCAACGAAACAATGGCTCTCTTGCGTGAGAAATTTAATGGCCGAGTTATCTCACGTAGTGGCGATTTTAATTTGTCGGCACGATCTTGTGATTTGACACCGTTGGATTTCTTTCTTTGCGGATATTTAACAGAAAAAATGTACGTCAATTAGACAAGAACAATTCAAGAGCTAAAGGATGAGATAATTCGGAACATTAACGACATTGAAACTCAATTATGTCTTACGAGTCATTGAAAATATCGATCATCGGATAGAGGAATGCTACCGAAGTCGTGGCGAGCAGTTGGCCGATATTTTGTTCTACACATAATTGTCATAGAGCCTTCTATCATAACAAAAATTATTAAGAATATTCTGCAAACAATTTTGTTTTATTTCTAATTAGCATCGTGCGTTTCTTCGCAACAAATACCAGTTACTATTTTTAGAAATAATTCATACCACTCGTATGCTCACAGGCAAGCAATTCCATTTGATAGAATCGAAAATAGAATTCAGCATATCGAAATTACACAAATCATTAACAATTGAAAATTTAGAATTAGGAAAAATCTTTAATTACTAAGGGGTAGTGATGTAGATTAACATAAATATGTAACTCTAGATGATCAGAAATAAAAATAAGATCTAGGAAACGTTCTAATTTGTTAGCATTATTATTTATTTGATAGAATTATAAAGAGGGTAAGCTATCAATAAAATTAATTTCTAGAGCGAGATGAACTTTACGTGGCGAAAGAAAATAACTGTAATACCGTTTAGTCCAAGTAATGTTTTTTAAATTAAAGTCACCCAAGATACACATGTAACAATTTACTGTGGAACTCTCGCCAAATGAAGAAATATTAATTATATGAGCATCATATACATATATAATCAGTACTACTAGGTGGAATATAAGATGCACATAGTAGAAAAGAAGAATTCACATCAGAGATAGAAACAATTAACTGGTTGAACAGGCCATTTAGATCATTAATATTACATACGGAAGATTTACAAAATTTTTTTACAAGTTCTAATTACCTCCACCACCCAACGACAATAGTATTATTATAATTATTATTATTGGGCCAGAAAGCACCGCGACCGGGATGAGCCGTGACCCAATGTTTCCGTAGTAACAAATTTAAGACTCTGGTCGAACTTCGAAATTTAACCAGAACTTCTGTCATCTTTAAACCGAGGGCGATTAAAACCGATGCATCACCATTTTCAGAAACGTGTAGAAGACATTTCCTTACGCTTAATACATCAGAGAACACCGTTGCCCTCTTATTCCAGAGATTAGGTCATGACATACCTCCCTTGCTACCATCCTAAGACTTCTAAGAAATCCAAGCACTAGAAGCAGCGCAATTCCACCTAGATAGATAAACCTCTATCTGCCGATTGCAGGACAGTCGCAAAGAATGTGTTCAGAGCTCTCAGCGTTACTTTAAAAAAATCGACAGACACCAACACAATAATATCATATTCATATTGAGATGAATAATCGTGAACAGTTTATTATTCTCATACTAGATATTTTGAAAATACAACTTAAGACTATTATTAGTAATAACAAATGTTTCTTTGCTGAAGGTGCTTGCTTTAAAAAATTTACGAAGGGGTATACTTTGATACTCGTAGGCCAGAGTTCAGGCTTTAGTAATTCATTATAATAGTTAATTGCAAACCGAATCTTCAGATTTACTCGATTTAACAAAGATAAATCAGCATTATTTTTATAAGCTTAAAGCATGCAATATGACCTTTGTCAATATTAGCCATTTTTTTAATACGAATCCATTTATTCTGAGAAACTACATACAGCTCGCACGAAGTATTGACGCTGGATATAACAGGGCCTTCTTCATATTATGCCTCTGCTGACCATTATTTATTGCTATAATTGTGTTGAGTAAAATAATTACATCGGCAGGCGGATTAACATTAACATTATTATTGATACAATTCAGTAGGTTTTGTAGTTGTTTCTTCGATTGTTTTCATAACACCGACGATTTTGTTGTTGTTTTCTTTTATTGCATTGCAAATTTTTTTTGGTATTATCTTGTTGTTTATTTACTACGAGAAAAAGATGTTTTATTTCTTTAACATTTACAACACATGATTTTACAACTACATCCAACTTTTTTGGATGGTCCAATTTTCCATCTCTACAGTTGTGGGTATCGCCTTATTATTGATTCTGCAGAATAGCCATTTTGCTTCCGTTGAAATTTTGCAATGAAAAGCCAACGGAAGGAACAAAAAGGTAAGCAAAAATATAATATTTCGTAAGAGTAATTAGTTTTAGTTTAATTAGGCGGCTTGTTTACGCGAAATTTTTTTAAAAACTATAAAATTAAAGGTAAAAATGTCTGACAAATATATGTATAAATTTAAATTCATTTATTTCAACTTATGGCGTTTTCTTTTCTGAAAAAAGCGTAACATTTGTATGTGTATGCTACATTTTGTTACTATACGTGTTTCATTCTAAAACGTATGCAACATTCTAAAAAGAGATCGCGTTCGTTTCTAAATATGTTGCACCAATAACTGGCAAAATATGCAACATATTTCAAGTTGGGGTGAGATACTGACCTGTTTTACATCTTTGATAAATACTTTTTTATACAAATAAGAACTTATATTCTGTCATTTTAGTTGCCCAAAGGGGGAGATTTATAAAAAAAATTCATTATTATTGATCAAATTATGTTAAAAACCGTAGAAACAGTAAACACTAAGTTAAGCCCCAAATATTTTGTACCATTGTGGTAATAACAAATGTATGAGTTTTTAAGGGTATTGACAAACTGTAGAAAATGTATAGTAGGAGAAATAATAGGAGGTGAAGCTTCACTATCTTACAACACTGCTTTTTGCACGTTATTTGTTTTAACAGCAGTGTTGTAGCGTCTCTGATGTCAAGGATACGTATTCAATTTTGAAGCTTCGTTTTTAGTAGCCTTTTTTAGTCATTAAGGGTCCTCATGAAAACGTGTAAAAATCTCGTAAACTGCGCAAAGTGTGCAAGTTTACGCTCTCGTAAATGAACTGTCAAAATTTGTTTGAAAATTCATTTTAACAAATCTCGTAAATTTGCCCAACAATTTAGTCTCGTAAACTTGCACAGCTTAATTGTGCATTGAATAAGTCAGCTGCTTTTGTTTACTTTGAGATTAACTGTTTAAAATTGCACAACAATAGAAAAAGGGGCTTCATGAAATAGGTCTCGCAAACTTGCCCAATTGCACAAATGGCAATTTTAAACGTTTTCATGAGTATCCCTAATATTTTACTTCGCCGATGCTTCACAATACCGACGGAGGGCGTTCTGTAGTGCCTGTGGATTAGATACAGCTGAAACCGTTACTGTTCAATGACCAGTGACTGTGCCTTCGCCACTGAAACATTGCGACAACATCTGAAACAAAGTCACACATAAATGCACTTCAGAAAAATTTCGAGATGTTTTTATGAGTCTGAAACTTGGGTTGAACCCAGGGGGCTAATTCCGGGACTCGTGATCGAAATAAATTCGTATCGAAATTAATTTCGATCGTGCGAGTTTTTCTGATGATGGCACTCGTTACCTTGCGAATCGATTTTTTAATAAAGTGTTGTAAAAGATAAAAAAAAGCCTTAACCAACACTACAAATATGTAAACAAAAAACATATACTTACAAAGAAAATTAAATAATTTATCAAAAGAATTGCGAATTTGTTTTATAATTTTGAAAGTTTTTCTTTTTTAATCGCGGTCATGGACGTAAAATTATTTTTTTATTCTACGTCATCAGAGTCTGAGAGTGAGTGTGATATAAATGCAATTAGAAGGAAAATCCGAGTAACAAGTGATCCATTGGGATCGGCACCGATTTTATTATTGGTATAAGTCGCACTTTCGAAAATAGTTTCAAGAGTTCTGGATGAAATGGAAATGAAACTGTGTCCAAAATTTATAAATTTCAGTACCGATAATTGGGAGGAAACAAAATAATTTTTTATGAAGAAGTACAAGCTTCCAGGAGGTAAGTGTCATGTACAACTAATGTACATACATATACACACCTATGATAATGACTAACTACTTCTTTTTTTTAGTCATTGGCTGCGTAGATGGAACTCATTTTGGCTTACAAAAACCACCAAATGAGCATATGTTTTTCAATAGGAAAGGGTTTCATAGCCTTAATTCAATGGTTGTAAGTATATTTAATAATAACTATCGTAAATAAACCAATAATGATTTATTTTCAGATATGTGATCACAAGTATGTAATTTTAGCAATAAATAGTAAATATGGTGGTGCAGCTCATGACTCTTTTGTCTGCAAGGAGTCTGACGAAAGAATTCTCTTAGAAGAAAAATACAAAACCAATTTGCGAAATTTTTGGCTTTTAGGTAAGTTTCCTTAATTAACAAACAGAAAATATAATTAATATAAATAATTTCACATTTCAAGGTGATTCTGGTTATCCGCTCGAAGCATGGCTAATTACACCTTACCGAAGTCCACAAGAAGGCTCGAGGGAATCACAATTTAATGACACTCATGCAAAAGCCAGATGTATAGTTGAAAGAACTATAGGCATATTGAAAGCCAGATGGAAAATTTTGTGTCACGACAAAAGAAGCAGATACACTCCTCAAAAAGTTGCAAAATATTCCAATGTTTGCAGCGCACTACATAATTTATGTATAAAATTTAAAGTGCCCAATTATGAGGATGTCCAGCAAACAAATATTGATGAAGCGGCTGTAAACTTTGACACTGAAACGGACACACAAATAACTAAAATAGGAAAGCAAATAAGAGATAATATTAAAAATTCTTTGCTTCCAAACTAAATGTTGTACTCTCAATTTATATAAGTTCCTATTTATAGAAAATAAAACAAAAAAATTAAAATAATAATTTAAAACTAATTCATTTATAATTATTGTAAATTTTATTTACGAACAAAAAACAGAAAGGTAAACTTCAATACGAAAAAAACAAAAAACAATTCTTAATAAATTAATACTTAAAAGAAATATGCTAAACAGTAATTCATACTAATTTTTGTTTAGCTGCTCCAATTCTTTTGTTCGTATATTTAACTCTATCCTCTTAATGTCCATATTAATTTGGTGAAACTCCGTAGCCATTTCCATTTTCTTTTCTTTAATTTTTATTATTTTATCCAGTCTTTTTAAAACTTCATTGTGGTAAGTTTCCGTTGCACATATATTTTTTTTTAACAAAATTGTTTTTGTTTCCCTCGGCTCTTTTTTTTAAATGAGGAATCGCAGTGCACTGCTACAGTCTTTTTTGGAGTATCATCTTGCTCAAATGTATCCATTAGCTTTTCGATTAAATCATCACTTTCATCACATGAAACTGTGGTGTTGTCATCTATTTCTTTCTGTTGCTGATTTTGGGATCCGAATGTCCGGACCTCCTGTAAACCAGCAACAGCAACATCAAGGCCTGCTGCCTCCAAAATTTGTTCATCAGCAACACTTAGCGGTTTTTCGTCAAAAGGACCTCCTCCAGTTTTCTTGAGTGAAGATTTATTGTAAGAAAGCTTTTTCTTAACCATTTGCTTTTGATCAGAATACACCTACCGAAAATTACAAAAGTCTCTATCTGCAGCATGTTAATGTGGAAAACAATTAATAATTTACCTTGCGCCAAGTTTTTACATCTTTTAGCGGTGGACCGGAGGCATTTAATTTATTAGTTAAAGTTTCCCAAAGTCTGTTAGCAGAAGCTTTTCCTTGGCATGTATTTGGTAAAACGCCTTTGGCCAAATTGCTGTGCTCAGACATAAACTCAGCAAGAATTTGTTTTTGTCTGAAATTCATTTTTGTTATATTCGACCTAATAATTAATATTAATTACTTAATTTGCATAAAACTTATTAAAGATTTAACTTACATTTTCTTGTTGTTTGCGTGTACCGAAATAAATAAAATGTGGTTAATTTTAAAAAACTGTTGTGGCACTTGTAAAGCGTTCAAACAAGAATAATTATTATTTACTTTTTAACAAAAACAATAAACCGTTAAATTACTCGTTAGAGTTTGTGTAAAAACTCCTTTACAAACGTGCAAAAAAAGGGAGTAATACAAAAAAGTACGAAAATCTATACGAATAATTAATTAATATAACAATTAAAATCTTAAATAAACACTTGTTATCCAACGAACTATTTAAAAATAAAATTTCGACACCAAATTTGGTATCGAATAAACCACGCACGGTTACATTCGATCGTACACTCGCTATCGAGTGCCATCATATAAAATTTCGATACAACTTACTCGATAGCGAGTGCGAGAATACCAAAAGTAAAAAAAAATCGCAACTTCGAGTAAATTTCGCACGGTATCGACTGCGAGAATTAGCCCCCAGGAAAATTTTTCGTTTTGTATTGAATGTGCAGACTACTTCGACCATCGCCACCCTGTCATTCATCTATAACACATCGTCAGACTTGTAATGCAAAACTCTTCTTTCTACTCGCATGTCACAGCACTCATCGTCACTACTATTAGATTTTCCAGTTATATTTCACTTTAACAAATTTTGTCTTTACTTGCACATTGTTTTCATTTTTTACAGATGTGACAGCATTGCCAACTCATAATTATATAAAACAGGTATGTTAAAACTACTTAGAGGAAATCATATACCACAGGAATGAATAATTGCAAATTGTGTATCGATCGATATTTCTTTCCGTTGAAATTTCCTTTTCGTGTGGAGTCAATAATACCAGCCAATATCTCATCTCAATAGCTTCAACTAGCTTTTTTATTTCAGTTTCATTCACACTTATCATATTTGGCGTAGAAGTATTTCGACTACTGGAATATGGCTGCCTTCCTAAACGTCAGCTGCTTTGCAGTGTGACAAAGTTTTATGTTCCTAAACGCAACCGTGCAAACGGTGACGACATTCCTAAAGTCATCAGATGCACAGTTGATGCCAAATAAACGCAACAAAAGCATCCTTTAGATTGACAATGCTTTTTATATACAATGGCGACTAAAGACGAAAGGTACATAATTTCAATGAAATAAATACTGAATTTTAATTAAAAATTTAATTATTATTCATATTAATTGCTTTCCAAAATTAAGTTCTTCACTGACATTGTTGTTTATAATGCAAAGCAAACAGTTGTTTCTAAACGTCGGCTGTGTTACAGAGTTTAAAATGACAATGCATGATTTGCAAGGTTGGTAAAATATTACTGCTTTACTTAAGCAATGCTTTGACATTGCATACAGATGTTTAGGAAGGCAGCCTATTTGTAGTCGCATGTGTTGTTTATATATGCGTTTTTGCCAACTACTATGCAATTTTTTAAATACGCCGCGTTTTCGTGTTTTCGAATACGCCAAGCACGATAAGGTGGATTTAGTTTAGTTTAATGATTTAAATATGATATGATAAAAATATTTGTGAAAGCATAAAATAAATTGCTTGATTTCTACTAAATAATATTTTGTACAAATTCCTTTTGACCAAAAATAGAAACTGCAAAAAAAAAAATAAATCTATACACTTACTTGTTGCAATTTATAATGATGACATATTTTTTAAATTGGAATATTACACTTACCTGAAAGAAGAAAAGAAAAATAATTATTAATTTTTTTAAATACATAAAAATTCATTCATATACATTTTATTGATGTTCATACAAATCATGCTGTTCTTGGTTTCGAAAAAATTATATGTAGAAACATTTATGTATAACTTCCGACCTTAAACAGTGAGAAATTAAATTTGCTTGTTAATTTTTAGCTGCAAATATCATTTATAATATAAAATTATACTATTTAATCAACGTTAGTTAAAATTGCAAAAAAAATAGGTCGTGAAAAAGACTCAGCAGCAACTAAAAAAAGTTCTCCGAAAGGATGTTTTCCCAATGGAAAAAATAAAATGAAATATTCAAAAATACAAAGTATAAAGTATCTAGCAGAACGATAAGAAAGAGATTAAATAAAGGCGTATTAATGGCCAGAAGTCTCCGAAAACTACTAATGTTGCCCAAACAGAACATGAAAAAACGACTAGCATTTAAAATCCAAAATATTGAGCGTTCAACAAACATGAAATTATTTGGTTGTGATGGGAAAACGTATATATGCATGTACGACGGGGTTGTACCCAAAGAGTGGCGATGGCTGACGTTGATTACAAAACCTAAAAGTACTGGGTTCGAGCCCAGTTTCAGACTAAATCGTTGTACATTGTGCTGGAACTAGGAAATTATGTTATGGGATCAGGGATACAAGGAGTAGTGTTTATGGACATTTGATTTGAATCTCCTCACGTGTAATTCGTAGTGCGGTTCGCTGAGGGTAGCAATGGCTGAAGTAGTCTGCGTGTTGGCTACAAAACCAAAAATTTTCCTGGGTTCGACCCCAGTTTCAGACTAAATCATAAAAACATCTCGCATTTTTCCTGATGTGCATTATTGTGTCAATGATTGTTGGCAGGTTTCTGTGGCGAAGGCATAGTCACTGATAACTGAACAGTAACGGCTTCAGGTGTAGCCAATCCACAGACACATCAGAACGCCGTCATTCGTCAGTAATATGTAACACCGGCGAAGTAAAATAATTGCTAAAAATGGCTACTAAAACGAAGCTTTAAAATTTAATACGTCACTTTGACATCAGAGGAGCTTCAACACTGCTATTAACAAAGAACGTGCAAAAGCTGAGTTGTAAGATATCTTCAGCTCCTGTCATTTCTATCAGTATGCCTTTCCTCTAGTTCCAGTATATCGCATGTGTAAGGGTCATCTCCTGAGTGCTGGTCCAAGATAAAAAAAAATCGACTACAAATGGATGCGCCGTGAATAATTAACGCGTTGTGCGTTGGAGTAAGTAGATTCGTCCACAACTTCCCAGATTTCATTAAAGGAGATACCATTATAGTAACGATATAACAACGAAACACACTGAACATTGCTATATCCTCAATGAGTTTCTTCGCCCTCTCCTGTACACGGTCGAGTAACTTCTAAATAGTCTTTGAAGCACCGGGCCATACATGAGAGTTATAGTACATCATAAGTCGCATGTAAGCGGTATAAATAGTGAGGTGATCAGAAACCTGCAAAATATTCTCAGCCTACCGAATATCGCACTGAATTTTCAGCCAAGAACTTCTGATTTAACAATATTTATACCACCCATAATTATATATGTATGTATGTATGAAGCAGCGCGATGAGGCATGTTTCGCTGTGTAAGAATGCAACATTGGGTCTTTTGAGAGTTGATATCGAACCTATTCTCGTAATCCCATTTTGATATTTTTCTGAGGTCATTATTCAATGAATCATTCATATTCTGCCTCAGTGCCGCGACCTTTGTCGACGTCGGCAAACGATCAATTGAATATGAGTGACAAACGGTGAAGTTGGCTGCAAAAAACTGGAAAGAGGTGAATGTATCTGACAAAAGGTCATTGAGAAAGATAAGGAAAAGGGTAGGAGAAATAATGGAGCCGTGCGGAACAACCCCGGAATGTGTATGAACAAGCTGTAACCTGTAACTGCCGGTTAAATAGTGCATGTTAACTTAACTAGCAATTAGTTTATTTTCATGTTATATTTGACTAATTTTGCAGTATAAAAATGGCAGTAAAATAGACAACAATGTCGCATTGTTAACTGAGGGTGGCGATGGCATGATGGATGGTAGTCTGCACGTTGACTACACAACCAAAAAACAGACCTGGGTTCAACCCGTTTCAGACAAAAAAAAAAATTTTAAATAAAAATAAACATCTCGCCTTTTTCTGATGTGCATTAGTGTGTCTTTGTGTGTGAGTTGTTGTCGGAAGGTTTCAGTGGCGAAGGCATAGTCGCTGGTCACTGAACAATACCGGCTTCAGCTGATAGCAATCCACAATCACATCAGAACGCCCTCCTTCGTCGGTATTGTGTAGCACCGGCGAAGTAAAATAATAATAAAAATAGCTACTAAACCGAAGCTTCAGCACTGCTACGAGTATAAAAAAAAAAAAAAAACATTTTGCAGAATACAGCTAAAAAACGTATAAATTAATAAATAAAATGCAATTAATTGAATTGAAAACTTACCATAAACAAACAAATGCATACAACCAGAGGAAAAAAAGTCAAATAAGATAGAGTGAGTAGAAATATAACACATCATCATAAAAACAATTCCAAAGAACTAACGGCTTATTGCAAATACATACGAGTACATAAACCGAAACATGATTTAACAGGAAATTTACTATACAAATGAATGAATGAAGGCAACCTAGCAAAGCAGCATGTAAGTGGAGGGGCAGGGAGAAAGATAAGATATAAAGAATTAGAAATAGCAAAATACTTCAGTAGCATATGTCATGGCACGAAAAGCAATGAGTAAGACTTATATATACCGCGCCAGCGTTTTTTGAAATTACAAATCAAGTTCGAGGCTATATTGACTCTGCAGAATATGCGCTCTTTTTCAGATCACAAAATATACTTTTTTCGGGAGAAAATGGTACCCTACCACGCGGCAACTATTTTTGATTAGTTATTTATGATTCCTTTTTTGTTAGTTTGCGAGTCATTTTCGACTCTTCTCAAACGGTATTTATAGTCTGTGTTATATAATTTTTTATTGCATTTAAACTCAAACACTTTTAAATCAGAAACGCGAGTCACTTTGGAGTACTTTTTTTAACCGGTCAGTAATTAATCAGTTTTTTATCACCATAAGTACTCGAAGAAGACTCATTAAGGTGATTTTTGAAAAATTTATCTTCTAAATGCCAGCTGGGTCCATACACAAATATGTATTTAACTATATGTTCATACATACTGAGTATATGTGTATGTATTTACATTAAACCGTACCTAAAAAAAATCGCAGTACTCCCTAATATGGGGGTGGCGATGGCACGATGGATGGTAGTCTGCACGTTGACTAGACAACCAAAAAACAGACCTGGGTGCAACCCCAGTTTCAGACAAAAAAATTTTAAAATAAAAATAAACATCTCGCATTTTTCTGATGTGTATTAGTGTGTCTTTGTGTGTCAGTTGTTGTCGGAAGGTTTCAGTGGCGAAGGCATAGTCACTGGTCACTGAACAATACCGGCTTCAGCTGATAGCAATCCACAATCACATCAGAACGCCCTCCTTCGTCGGTATTGTGTAGCACCGGCGAAGTAAAATAATAATAAAAAATAAATGGCTACTAAACCGAAACTTCAGCACTGCTACGAGTATAAAAACAAAAAGAACGTGCGAAAGCAGAGTTGCAAAATAATTAATTAAGCTTCACCTCCTGTCGTTTCTCCTACTATCCCTTTCCTATAGTTCCCAGCACAATGCTTCGCATGTGTGGGAGTCATCTCCCGAGTGCTGGTCCTAGATAAAAAAAAAATATAACGTATTTTTGGACATTAATTTAAAAAAAAAAATTTTTTTTGGCGAAGCTAGGGTCGCCTTTTTAAACTTTTCTTTATATCTTTGGTACTTGCAGTCGGATCTTAAAGAATGGTATATCAATGTTTTTCTCTCGAGAAGCCAATATTCTGCATCAATGGCCTTTGACTTCCAATATCCCCTTCTAGTATTTATCCACCAGATCTCTGTTCCTACCACCCTAATGTACCCTCCAATGTCAGAAAATTAAGGTTTGCAAAAAAACAAAGATGTTTGCTACGAAAGTAACTCGATAATTCCAGCAGAAACATTTTGAAATTTAATTATACTAAATTAAATATATTAAGCTTAAATAATATTGTAACCGAAATACATTTATTAACAGCAATTTGTAAATCACCCTCGTATAAACGTATTTGATTACAACGTTCTGGATTTTTATCTTTAGTAAATAAAAACTACACGTTTCAAAGTGTAAAACGTAATAATTCGTTGTTTTATTTTGCAATCACGAATTCAAATAAAATACGCGTTTTAAAAAGGTAAAATATGTTGGAAATTTTAATCAATCATATTTCGACGTGATTCAAGTTGGCTGTATTTTTGCCGACTCTCTAGCTTAAAAAAAATATGTCCCATGCGTTGGTCATCGGAGACCGCCTTGGAAGATTCTTGTACTACATGAACAAAACGCTCGGTGTTTTGTGAACGGCGTTTTTTTGCGATGAACGAAGGACCTGGCTGTTGAGCGTCTTTCGACAATAGATGAATCCATGATATGTATTGAAACACGTGGCCACTTCGTTGAATTGCCAGGGTTTGGAAATTGATTTTAGAATGATCAATAGAGATCACTTTAGTATCAAGTCATTCACATTAATGTTTGCCGTGATTGTAAATAGCATTTGTATTTATTTGGAAGCGAATGGGATCGAGAAGTGAGAAGCCTATACAAATAGACACGATTTTGTTACATCATAGTTAATTGTAGATCACACTACAAATATCGACTGCTCTGCTAGAATTATCGAATTACTTCCTTAGCAAACATATGTTTTTTTTTGCGAACTTTAATCGTTTAATATTAGCGGGGTACATTAGGGTGGGAGAAACAGATATCTGGTGGATAAATACTAGAAGGGATATTAGAAGTAATTGATGCACAATATTTGACTTCTCGAGACAAAAACATTGATATATCATTCTTTAGGATCCGACAGCAAGTACCAAAGATATAAAGAAAAGTTCAAAAAGACGACCACTACCTTCGTCAAAAAAAAATTTTTTTTCCTTTGAAATTGCAGTCCAAAAATACGTTATATAAGGGTGTGTACGGACTACTTTTTTTCCCTGTAAGGTGGTACGGTGGTAAAAAAATTATGCAAATCTTCAATTTTAATAGTACAATATTACAAATTTTTTCCGCTTTCTTTTAAATTGTTAAACCATAGATTTAATTTGAAAATATTTTAGAAATTACAAAGAACATTTTCTGTTTTATTTGAAAACCAAAAAAGATTCTATTATTTATGTTTGTACACAAATAGAAATCATTTTCTGTCATAGAATGCGTTATAAATTGCAAAATGATTATTTAATTTCTATGGCGTCTTTTAGTCTGCCTCTTAATGGGTTGGTAGTGGCAAGAGCAGTAAAATCAATGCCATATTATAAACAAAAAAATCAAGAAGAAGAAATTAAATTTTTAATATAGGTATGTATGTATGTACTTTCTAATCTTTGTTAATATTAATTAAGCTTAAATTTTCTACATGAAAATTGTAACTCTCAATATTTCCATAATTCCTATGTAATATTCCTATATGTAATTTCGAAATCTTATTTAAAATATTATAAGGTCAATTATTTTGAATTTTTTCTTGTCTACTTTTTGAGTCGACTGACGTCATCCTTGGAGACAGGAAACCAAATCGAAATACGCTTACAAATGGTGGAACTCAGATATATTTTATTTATTTATTCAGTTATAGGCTATGAGCTATTTTCTTACAGGCTAGTACATTAAACTATAAAATAATAAGTATATAATAAATTTAAATATGATTATAAGGAATATATATTTTTAGACTTAATGTTTTTAAATAATACGCACTGAACTCTACACACAAGGTATCCAACTTTGAAAAGCTGGGAAAATTCCAATTTTGTCTAACTTATATAAGAGAAGTCTTTGACTTACTTTGTCGAAGGCCTTGCTGAAATCGGGAAAATTTGTGTGCGTCTGCATGCCAGAACGAAATAATTTTATTACAATGGATGTAAATTCCAATTGATTAGTTGTGGTGAACGACCCTTCCTAAATAAACATGTACATTTAGTAAAATTCAGATCTGCTATAAATCCTGTTAAAGCCTATACTGGGTACACATTAGAGTTGTGTTGAGCCGCTCCTTTTCCATGAGCTATTTAAGATCCTTTATCTTTCTCGTTCACTCTCTAATTTTGTTAAAACCATTCACTGGGAATCAAAATATTCATATTTTGTACAAAAACGATTTAATTTCCACTTATTTTATTTAAATACTTTCTTTTTCTCTTATTTTATGTGCGAAAATATAAAGTGTCAGCACTTCGATAAGAAAAAGCTGATTTTAGTTAAGCCCAGATACTTATTGAACTCGTAACATAACAGAGCTACCAAATTCATAAATTAACTGACCGGAGCTAAAGAGAGCGCTTACTTCAAATTGTTGATAAACCCAACTATAATACATATCGAGCTTTTGGTGCAATACCGTAGTAATTCAAAAAATCGTGAACTGAGAAAAATGCATTTGAAGTTTTGAGCCTTCTTTTTGATAGTATTTTCGTTTACTAAAGTTATTTTTTTCAAGTTTTTAAATCAAGAGGCATGTTTTGTATTGTTTTCTGTTTGTAAATTTCTTGTCATAAAGGAAATATTTTATTATTGCAAATAAATATTGATTAATCTGAACAGTATACTAAATAAACTAACAAAACTTAAAAAAAGCATTGAATTATAAGCAAAATATTGCGAAAATTCAAAATGTTAATATTTCTTATTTTGACCAACCTAAATACGAGTTTAAATGAATAATAAGCACAGAAAGACAAAAATAACGAGCTATTACGAATATTTGATGTTTGAATTAGTGCTGATCTAGCAAATAAAGCAGCAAGTAAGCGGAGAATAATAAAATGGGTATGTAAAGGGTGGTTAAATTTCAAGGGCCGATGTTGATTTTGAATAAAACACAAACTATTTAGGAAATTATTGTAATTTTATTTTATTATGATATATTGGTATTACTCAATTATGTATGGAACAAAATATCGGCCAAATGGGCGCCGCGACCACGGCAACAGTGGATGATCAATTTTCGAAGAAAATCATCTTCAGTGATGAGGCACATTTTCACCTCAGTGGATTCGTCAATAAACAGAATTGCCGCATTTGGGCGAATGAGAATCCAAGAGTGATTGTCGAAAAACCAATGCACCCACAAAGAGTGACTGTTTGGTGCGGTTTATGGGCTGGCGGCATCATCGGGCCGTATTTTTTCCAAAATGAGGCCGGTCAGGCAGTTACTGTGAATGGTGTTCGCTATCGTGAGATGATAACGAACTTTTTATGGCCCGAATTGGAAGATATGGATGTGGACGATATGTGGTTTCAGCAGGACGGTGCCACTTGCCACACAGCTAACGAAACAATGGCTCTTTTGCGCAACAAATTCAATGGCCGTGTTATCTCACGTAATGGCGATGTCAATTGGCCGCCAAGATCATGTGATTTGACACCGTTGGACTTTTTTCTTTGGGGTTATTTGAAAGAAAAGGTGTACGTCGATAAGCCAGCAACAATTCAAGAGCTAAAGGATGAGATAATTCGGCACATTAACGGCATAGAACCTCCATTATGCCTCAGGGTCATCGAAAATTTGGACCATCGGATGGAGGTGTGCCGCCGTGGTCGCGGCGCCCATTTGGCCGATATTTTGTTCCATACATAATTGAGTAATACCAATATATCATAATAAAATAAAATTACAATAATTTCCTAAATAGTTTGTGTTTTATTCAAAATCAACATCGGCCCTTGAAATTTAACCACCCTTTATTTATTTTTTTGACCATATGTGTATACACTAATATGAAAAAAAAAATCCAAAAAATTTTATTATTCGTATTCCAAAAACGCTTTCCGTCGATTCGCAATACAGAATATCGTTCATGATGCTATTAATATACCTTATTCCCTTTTCCTAACCGTTAAACATCTGCTTTTAAAAGTAAAACATTCCTTGGCTTTTTTTTACACCTCAACCTTTTGCTCTTTTATACTGTAACGAAAGTTTGTTAACAATGAAGGAAAACCTCAAAACCAACTACAATAAAAATTATATGTATGTAGATAAAATAAAAAATAGAAAGTAGAAGAAACTCTGGCGCCCGCCCTATAATAAATTTTTCAATTATGCTAAATTCTTTTATGCTGAAAATCTTGGTTGTAAGAGAATTTTATGAAAATTTTTTCTTAACATTGAATTTACATAAAATAAAACATCCTTAAGAGTTTTAGTAAAATTGAATAACGAAATAACATATGTACATTAGACTGGTCCTTATTTTCTAAGTTAAAAATTTTTAAAGCAGGACCATCTAAAAATGTTAATTTTAGCATAATAATCATCTTGTAAAAGTTTCAAATTGATATTTTAACATTAACACGTGCCGCATTGAGATTTGAAATTACTTATATAGTACATATGTATGGAAGTGCAGAGTGACATATGCATATGCATATGCCATAGTTCTGCGTCCTGACTAAATTGTTTTTGCATGTTTATAATAAGTCTCAATTTTTATTTACTACACATTGGTACATATATATAATAATTTATTTATTAATTTGTTTTTATTAGAAAGAAACACTCACGGCTTTTCTCGTATGCTGCGGATATTTATTTCTGTAGTTCTGCACGACCTGAAAAATTTGATAAGAAATTTTTTTTTTTTTTTTTTTTATCTTGGACCAGCACTCAGGGGATGACCCCTACACATGCGATGCATTGTGCTGGAACTAGGAAATCAGGTTATGGGCAGGAGGATAGAGGGAGTGTGTGAATGGACATTTGATTTGAATTTTCCCACGTCATAAGTGACAGGAAAGACCTCGGCAGGGAGTTTGTTCCACATACGCGATGTTCGGCCGAAAAATGAGTTCTCCCTGTAATGCGTAGTGCGGTTCGCTGCCAAGTTGACTACAAATGGATGTGGTCTTAATGATGAACGCGTCGTGCGCGTGAATGATCGGGTTTCGGGAACAAGTTCCCTGATTTCATCAGAACACATCCCATTATAGTAACGATAGAACAACGAAACGCACCCCACGTTGCGACGATGCTCAAGAGAGTCAATAGAGTTGGCTACCCTACTGTCTCCGATGAGATTCTACGCTCCTGTACACGGTCGAGTAACTTCAAAATAGTCTTTGAAGCACTGGCCCATACATGAGATCTGTATTCCTTTTTCGGTCGGATGTAAGCGGTATAAATAGTGAGGAGATCAGATGGGGTGAAGTATGTCTTACACCGTCTTAAAAAACGAGGCACTTGAATGCTTCCTTTGAGACCTGAAAAATGTGCTCAGTCCATCGAACATCGCACTGAATTTTCATGCCAAGAACATCAAGAGCTTCTGATTCCTCGATGTTTATACCGCCCATAATTACAGATGACGCAGCGTCATCGGGCATGCGTCGATGTGTAAGCATGCTGCATTGGGTCTTATGAGCATTGAAATCGACCCTGTTGCAGTCGGATCTTAAAGAATGGTATATCAATGTTTTTCTCTCGAGAAGCCAATATTCTGCATCAATGGCCTTTGAAAATATAAAGTGTCAGCACTTCGATAAGAAAAAGCTGATTTTAGTTAAGCCCAGATACTTACTGAACTCGTAACACAACAGAGCTACCAAATTCATAAATTAACTGACCGGAGCTAAAGAGAGCGCTTACTTCAAATTGTTGATAAACCCAACTATAATACATATCGAGCTTTTGGTGCAATACCGTAGTAATTCAAAAAATCGTGAACTGAGAAAAATGCATTTGAAGTTTTGAGCCTTCTTTTTGATAGTATTTTCGTTTACTAAAGTTATTTTTTTCAAGTTTTTAAATCAAGAGGCATGTTTGGTATTGTTTTCTGTTTGTAAATTTCATCATCAACAGCTTCTGATTCCTCGATGTTTATACCGCCCATAATTACAGATGACGCAGCGTCATCGGGCATGCGTCGATGTGTAAGCATGCTGCATTGGGTCTTATGAGCATTGAAATCGACCCTGTTTGCCTGACCCCATTGCGATATTTTCATGTGGTCATAATTCAATGAGCCACTCATATTCTGCCTCAGCGAAGTGATCATAGTCGATGTTGGCCTACGACTAAATGAATATGAGTGAGAAAGGCTGCTGTCATCTGCGAAAGAGTGGATAGGGTTGGAAGTTTGACATAGGAGGTCATTAAGAAAGACTAGAAATAGGGTAGGAGCAAGAGTGGAGCCTTGCGGTACCCCTGAATTTATCTTATACTCGTTAGATGAGATCCCGTCTATAACAACTCTTATAGCGCGATCCCTGAGAAAACTCGATATAAATCGAGAGAAGATATCACCGACACCAAAAACAATTAAGTTTGGACAGAAGTGCCCCATGCCACACTCTATCAAATGCTTTAGAAATATCCAGAGCCACGACTTTACTTTCGCCGAACTGGTGAATAGAATTACACCATTTTTCCGAGAGGAAGGCTAGTAAGTCGGCCGTAGAGCGCCTTCGACGGAAGCCGTATTGACGGTCGTTCAGTAAATTGTTGGACTCTAAATATTTCATTAGATGAAAGTTCACCATACTTTCCATTACTTTGGAAATCGCGGAACAGATTGCGATTGGGCGGTAATTTTCAGGTTTACTTGCCTCACCCTTTTTTGGGATCGGCGTTACATTTGCAACCTTCCAGCACGATGGGAATTGACCTGTATAGTACAGAGTGCTGAAAAGCATTGCCAAAGGACGTGATAACGTCGAAGAACACTGCTTCAGGACCAGTGCAGGAATTCCATCCGGCCCAGGAGACTTGTTTATGTTGAGGTTCGTTAGAACCCTTTTAACTGCACGAGCTCGAAAGTATATCTTTGGCATAGTTACGGATACACGTTCGGGTGCGGGCAGTGGTTGATTGCTCTCCGGCAGGTGAGAATTACCCGCAAACATTTCAGCTAGGAGGTTAGCTTTTTCAACCGGGTCTGTGAATATTTGATCATCCTTCAAAAGAGCCGGAATTGAAGAACTAGCATTTTCCTTCACTCTTTTTACGAAAGACCAAAAGCTTTTACTTCCCCGTTGGGCAGTAAGAACTTTGTATAAAGCTTTTTCACGTCTTAGCACTTTGGCACACGAAGATCTCGCCCTTTTGCGCATCGCATCAGTATCCGCGTTTTTGTCATTCCGCCAGATACTAACTCTCTCTGGATACTCTGGATCTGACTGCAAGTATGCACGTTTGATTAAACCATGACTTCGGTCAGGGTTTAATCGAAATTTGCTTCGATGGTATGAAAATTTTCATACCGAGCAATATTATATTTTCAACCATTTCTGCCATGGCATTGACGTCATTGTCAAGGAAGCAGAGCTTCCAATTGAAATGCCGAAAGAAATCGTTGAGCTCAGCCCAACGTGCCTTTTCAAAAATATATTTTAAACGTTTCGTAGCTGGCCGTGAAACGTTAAAAAGTTCCGCAAACGAAAAGGAGGCAGAAATGGTGCAATGATCCGAATTTCCGAGAGGTGCGCTAGTGTTCATTTCATACTTGTCAGGGTATGAAGAGAGAAAAAGGTCGAGGGTGTTGTGTTGGTGCCCGTCAACACACGGAATATGTGTTGGTTGATTCACTAATTGCGCAAGGTGGTTGTGCGCAATAGCTCAACATATTGGCCTTCTGGAGTCGTATGGCTCGAATGGCGGAGCCACGATACGTTATGGACATTGAAATCACCAGCAATAACGATTTCACTGTTCGTGTAATTTTCGAGGATCTCCGATATAGAGTCGGAAAGGGCATCAAAGTTGTATATAGTTTTATCCCTTTTCATATTTGGGCTTCTGTAAAGAAACCCGAAGTGCAAAAGATGTGCCCTGATTTTAAATTTAACCCATAGACAGCTAAATTCAGGATCATTCGTGCCTAAGGATTGCTGGCACTGGTACACAACTTCATTGCGTATATATATTGCAAGGCCCCTATGAAGAATAAAGAGGAATAGGAGGTGATACCCAGGTATGTGAAAATCTTGTGGATCAGCATCCTCAGACACCTGGGTTTCACTTAAGACGAAAACATCCGGCCGATGGAGACAAACGTGGGCATATACAGAGAAAAAATTTGCCCTTAAACCACGTATGTTGCACGATCATGACGAGGCTCATGATCATTTCTTAGGGTTTGTAGACAGAACAAAAGTGTTTTCTGACGGTTTTCACCAATAAGTCCAACAAGTTCACTACTTGTGTCGCAGTCTGAGATATTGTGAGTTAATTTTTGGGAAAGCAGCCTTAATTTTTTTAAACAACGGAATATCGGGACCGCACGGAGAATATAATTGCACTGATGAAATTGCCGCTTGTAAAATTAATTCAAAAATATGGTGCCGACATGCCAGAAACAGCATACTACGTCCCAATTTCATCTCCAGCAGTGTGACAGCTCCATTAAATTAGCTGGTATTCGAATATGTTGTATCAAATACGAAAGCTTGAACTTTTTCCAACAAACCCCATTTCTCCAAAGTATCAAAAACCGCGCTAGAAATTTCTTTACCCGATCCTGAAGGAATATGTGGAACCCCTAAGAGCTGTTCCGGAAAAGGCGCTTTGATAATGACGGGCAAACGATCTTGTTTATCTATTCCTGTCACGTTTGGGGGAAGCTTTGTATCCCAATGGACAACACAAAAATTAATATTTAATTCTGTAAACCCAGATTGAATGTCTCTCGCTATATCTTCACGATATTGTTGACGAGCTCTTCTGATTGAAGACCGATTTATAACATAATCCATTGGTTTCAAACATAAACTTTCTACGCATGCACTCAGTAGCTGAACAGCATTTCTATCGCTTACTTTACATTTGTCCATAGCGGCTGCCAGTCTATCTTTTACAATTAATTTTCTGCCTCGAGTATCTGCCGAAGTAGATGGTTGTTGAAAAATGCTAAAAGATAGGTCTGAATTGCATGAACTAGTCATTTCTACATCAGAAAGGTATATTTCATATTCTTCTAAACGTATATTTCTTTCAACATCTGAGGTTTTTGAATCTGTACTGCAAGTTCTTTTTTCTGCTTAGACGTTACCTTCGAAATGATATTTCTTTATTTTGGCTTCTTCTAAGTTTTTCCTTTCGGCTTTTCGTTTTTCTGCTCCAGTAAGTTTCAAGTCGATGCCAGTCATACTACCTTCCCGATTCGGCTTTCTCTGTGCAATCAAAAAATGTTCATCCTCTTCAATTGCTATTAAATTTAATGCATCTGCATGCGCTATGTCGTGGCGATGGCACGATGGATGGTAGTCTGCACGTTGACTACAAATCCAAAAACAGATCTGGGTTCAACCCCAGTTTCAGATTAAAATTTTAAAATAAAAATAAACATCTCGCATTTTTCTGATGTGCATTAGTGTGTCTTTGTGTGTCAGTTGTTGTCGGAAGGTTTCAGTGGCAAAGGCATAGTCACTGGTCACTGAACAATACCGGCTTCAGCTGATAGCAATCCACAATCACATTAGAACGCCCTCCTTCGTCGGCATTGTGTAGCACCGCCGAAGTAAAATAATAATAAATATGGCTACTGAACCGAAGCTTCAGCACTGCTACTATTATAAACAAAGAACGTTCAAAAACAGAGCTGCAAAATAATTAATTAAGCTTCACCTCCTGTCGTTTCTCCTACTATCCCTTTCCTATAGTTCCAGCACAATGCTTCGCATGTGTAGGAGTCTTCTCCTGAGTGCTGGTCCCAGATAAAAAAAAAAAAGTTATTTAAATTTTCAACAAATATTCTTTCTTGCGATTTTTACTGCTTTTTTCTAAATTTCCCCATGTTTCATATATTTTTTTTAATTTTTTCACACAATCACTGCGATCCTTTGTAGGAATCCATGCTTTTTTCCAAAAAATCACTCGTCTAGAACTAAATTAGCTGCGTTCGATAAATTCATATTAACAACACGCATATTGTAGAATAAAACACTTGAACAGTCTTTATATGAGGGAAACTTACTACCAAGAATTTAATTTTTCATTGCACCAATTAAATAAATTTTTTTTCGTGTCATTTTAAATACAAATTATTTTATTCTTAGCCTTGTAATATACTTGACAGATGGACAACAACTGATTCTTTATAATATTTACTGTACAAAAAACTTCACATATTTTATTTTATGATTCTCAGGAAAAAAACAAACAATCGCGACTGCATTAACACAAATCTAACAGAAAAAATAACGGCATTTTGAAATGTTAATGTAGGAGATTATCTAAAGTTCTGTACATACATATATGTATATGTATGTACATATAATTTTTAAAGCCCAATGCGGCACGTGTTAAAGTTAAAATATCAATTTGAAACTTTTACAGGATGATTTTTATGCTAAAAATAACAATTTAAGAAGGTCCTGCTTCAGATATATGAAAACAAAATTTTTTGAGCCAAATAAGGACCAGTCTAATGTACATACATATATGGGAAATGGATTGAAAGGAGAATAACACTAAATATTTGTGGTTAAAGAAAAAGATTTAAGAATTTAATATAATTTATGGGACACTTGAGAATAAAAAAGCGGTTTGTTAATAAACATGTAACCATATGAATAATCACATTCAAACGATTAAAACTAAATCTATAACGGTCGACAAATTCCAATGAAACGAGGAGTATGCTTTCGCTTAAATAACAAGCAACTGCTGTTAGCTGCACAGACCGCCCGTTGACTGTATAAGCAGCTTCCACACTTAATTTCTGTAGTGCATTAGCGTTTACACTAATGAGCAATGAAAAAAGGCGGCGAAGTAACATTACAAGTCATGCGTCAGCGCCACATCACAGATGCAGTAACTCTGCTTTACAAATTAACAAAATGCGTAACAGCAAATATGTGAAAAAATTAATCCCTACTCCATAACTTCACCACTTGTCGCTTTCTCTGCTTTATTAATTTTTTTTTTTTAAAGGTGACACACAATGTCTCGCTGTTTTTTCGGTATCTCAATGGAATGTGCTCTAATGATATTAGGGAACTTGTTCTCTAAACTCGGACGTTTTCACGTACGACAAGGTTGTCCTCGAGAACGTACCCATTTGTGATCGATTTACCAGCGAATCGCACTACGCATTGCAGAGAAAGTTGGTTTTTTAGCCGAACTGTACATGGAATTGACTCACCCGCGGAAGTCTGTTCTGCCAATTATGATGTCGAAAAGTTCAAGTCTAATGTTCACAAACACTACTCCCCTCTCAATCCTCATCATCAAAAGCTCTTTTCTTCCGGTGCAATGGTCCAAAAAAAACATAAAAATGGGATCATCTTAATTACTTGAGTATTACATTTCTTTTTTTTATCGTCGACCAGCACTCAGGAGATGACCCCTACACCTGCGTTGCATTGTGCTGGGACTATAGGAAAGGCATAGTAGGAGAAATGATAGAAGGTGAAGCTTCACTATCTTACAACTCTGCTTTTGCACGTTATTTGTTCTATAGCAGTGTTGATGTCAAGGAGACTTATTAAATTTTTGAACCTTCGGATTTTGTAGCTAGATTTTGTACTAGTTATTTTACTTCGCGGTGCTACACAATACCGACGAAAGAGGGCGTTCTGATGTGACTGTGGATTGGATACAGCTGAAGCCGTTACTGTTCAGTGACCAGTGACTATGCCTTCGCCACTGAAACCTTCCGACAACAACTGACACAAAGACACACAACTGCACATGAGAAAAAATGCGAGATGTTTTTATGAGTCTGAAACTGGTGTTGAACCCAGGAAAAATGTCTTCATTTTCTAGTCAACGTGCAGACTACTCGCAACCCTCAAAAAGCAAAAAGAGGAAACAGTATATGCTGCTAGAAGAACAATTATTTAATTACTGCTTCTTATAAGTATTAGTACCATCTTCAAGGTTGTGAAGGAAACATTTGCCGAGTGAGCACTAAGACAACGTCGTATCTTTTGGAAGAGCAATAGATATTCTGTACAAAATTAATATACGGTTTGAACTACAAGTAAATACAAGAAGACATGGGAACTAATATGCATATAAAAAACGAGACAATTTGAATAAAGAGCAAGAACAGCTTTCCGAATTTTTTCCACAATCCACACAAATTAGGGTTCACAGTTTCGCAAATACTGGTGGGTTCTCTTATCCTACAGTGACTAGTCCTTATGCATATCGATGTTTTTGAAAGCTCTTCTGTTCTAAATTAATAATTCATTTGAAAGCACTATAGCCCAGCCCAATTGACAATCTTGTGCATTTGAGATTGCAAAATGTCACATTTATTCACAGAGAATCCATTTATTCTTTTTAGGTTATTTTTGGAATCATGTAGCGGAGTCAAAAACTAACAGTAGGCGGCAGAGATGGCAGATGGTGAAGCGTCACTATTATACAACTCTGCTTTTGTACCGATGAAGGATTGCGTTCTGATGTTACGTGTGACGAGTGACTGTGCCTTCGCCACTGAAACCTTCCGGCAAGAACTGGCACATACGCACAGAAAAATGTGAAATTGTTTTTATAGCAGTCGTATACTGGGCTCGAACGCAGGACCTTGGTTTTTGTAGGTAACGTGTTAACTACTTCAACCATCGCCAGCCTCAGATGATTTAAATTGACCAACAAATTTAAAAAATATTTCTATCTTTTCCATTATTTTGTGTTTAAAGTTTTTATTTGAATTGAGTTTTATAATATGGAAATGTGGGGTTAATATGTTCAATAAAACAATAGTAATAATAAAAAATATAAACCTTTATTGTTAATTATTTATAAAAATCTGAATTAAAAAATATTTGTCATGTTTACCTAATACCTTATAAGGTCCATCATAACTGGGTTCAAGAGGCTGTTTGACGCGATCAACTCTGATAAAAACGAATTTGCAATCTCTCAATGCTAGTTGTACAAATTGCTGTGTGGTACCATGTCGTTGCGGATTTGTTAAAGGTAAGTCGTGCATTGCTTTACGAAGAGATTTAGCGAATTCTGTAATACTTGTGGTGTTTGTACGAGGTACGAGAAATGCTCCCGGAACTCTTAAAGGTGCTCCGAAAACTAATTTCGAAGGGCTTAACCCGATGTCGCTCTTGACGGTTGATCTCATACCAAGCAGAATTAACGGTAGGGCTGAACTCCAGCTATTCGTTTTAGAGCACTTTATTGCAGCTTTCAATGAGCTGTGCCAACGTTCAATGATTCCGTTTGATTGTGGATGGTAGGGCGTTGTACGCAAATGTTTAACCCCCAGAATCTCCATTAATTCTTTAAAGACTGCGGACTCAAACTGACGTCCTAAGACGGTAGTGATACGCAGAGGAATACCGTAAGTAGTTATCCACCCACTAACTAAGGCATGGGCAACGTTTTGTGCGGTTATGTCCGCCATCGGTATTGCGGCTGGCCATCTCTAGAACCTGTCGATGCACGTTAGACAGTATCGAAATCCGTTTGATGTTGGCAGTGGCCCAACGATATCAATATTGATGTGCTCGAAACGAGCGTCGACTGATGCATAATTGGCTAATGGGGTTTTTGAATGACGATAAACTTTTGATTTTTGACAAGGAATGCATGATCGAACAATTGATCCCACATCCTTTGACATTGCAGGCCAGACGTAGTGGTCTGTTACCAACTTCCTTGTTGCTCTAATGCCGGGGTGTGATAAAGAATGCAGATTGTTAATTACAGTTTCGCGAAGATTTTTCGGTATATATGGCCTTATACGATTGTCGTGAATATGACAATATTCAAGATGCATCAACAATTTCCATAGTGATTCCCATATTCAAAAAAGTCGAAGATAGATGAAAACGAAACGGAGATTGAGTTGAAGCAGTTATTAAAAAAACGTTGAGTTTAGAAATTTCAGTTTGTAAACGAATTCTTTTAGTGCGTTGCTACGTTTTTATCCCCTCGGCCGTCATTCAAATACCTCACAAATAAACAGATTGAAAACTCTAAAGTGGAATTAAATAATTTTTTAAAGGTATTTCTATATATAGTTTTACAAATATGTCAGCTGGTAAAAAAAGACCACGTATGATAAAGTGAAAAGAATTAGAAATTCGACAACAAAAAGACCGTCTTTGTAGGAATGAGAAATTTAATCAGGTGCAAAGAGTACAACCATATTAAAATAAATGCAAACACGTCAAATCGTTCACAAGTGTTATCAACAAAAAACAAGAGTAGCTGTCAAAAAAAAAAATGTAAAAATTTCAACTTAAAATCGGGTATATGTTGACAACTTAGCGATCTATGCACAATTTCCGCGATTTTGAGCTTAGTTTTTGGACGTAAATTTTTCTTTAGCGTTTTTTTTTAATGAAAGTAAGGAGGCAACACTTAAAAATGTAAATATTATATTGTATTTGTTGCTGTTGCTATCTACATATCTCTATCAATTTTATATTAATTAATGAAATGTAGTGCTGCTGGTCAACTTTATTCAGACCGAAGAAATACTCTGCATGGCATAAATGTAGAAAAACTACTTTTTAGGCATTATAATATTAAAATATTAAAATTTGACTACTAATATGTATTTTATATTGAACTATCATACTAAATTGCACTTCTTTATATTTTCTGAAACCAATTACTAGTAATTTTTTAATTATAAAATAGTTTTTCTACTTTAATGAGCAATTTATTTTTCCATTTTGCATCTTATTTTCTTTTAAATAAATACATTTAACAAAAGTACAATTGCTCATATTTAATGACAAAAAGGTCGGGTTCGATCAAACTTTGCAAAATTTACCGAAGTTGGGGTTCGGTCTGAAAAAGTGCCTTCGGTCGGACACCAATTAAAGGTATCGATATGTAGGTAGTATGTTCTTTTTGTATTTCATTATATTTATTAACCATAAGTACCCAGCAAAGAAAAGTGAATGCGTTCACTATGAATTGGTATTGTCATGACTTAGCACTTTTTTATTTGAATTAATTTTTCATGCCATCTTAAATGTTACTAAAATTATCACTTTTGAACACATTGAGCAGTTGTAATTATAATTTACATAAATTTTTAAATGTGTTACTGGAACTCTTTAACCCATGTCAAAACTTAACCAAATCATGGAACTTTCATTGGTTCTGTTTTGTTAAATATGAGCACATGCTCGTCAATAACACCACTCTGTCAAAATCATGAGTTCTTCAGCTAAGTTCAACCAGTTCATTTGCAATAGAACCCATGGATTAACTATTTCTTTTAGATGTCTTTTTTTGCTGGTTATGTATGCAGGTGGTTTATTTATATATTTTTTTTTACAGTTGACTCTTTGCTTTTTTCTCTCTATTTCTGTGCTTTTAATACTTTTACTTGCCACCTTGTCTAGTAGTACAGCGCAGTACAGTTTAGCATTGGTTTGAACAATTGCATTTCATAATTCTTTTCTCTTTTCTGAAACTGGGATGTGGGTTTTTGGTTATTGTTGTTTTGTTGCTCTCAACTTTTGCTTCATATACTCACTAGTTGTGTGCGAGTGTGTTTCACTTGTGTTTGCATGTCAAGGTCTTGACACAATTTAGTTCATGTCTTACCAACTGTAAACACTTTTCAGTCTCTTTTCAGACTATGCAAGTCTTATTGATATCATTCTTAAGCATTTATGACACTTGTTTGTTTAAGATTTTAGAGCACAGTACAAAAAAAATTCTAATAGAAAATAGTTTCAAGTGTAAAGAATTCATTTGTCAAAAAAAATTTAAAATTTTAACTTAAAATTAACATTTCGAGCTTAAAACTTTACTGTAGTGTTAATTCAATCGGTTTACACTCAATATAGTTTATTTTGCGCTATTTTGTTTTCAAACTTATTTTTTCAGCGCAATGACAGCTGTATACCAAATGTATACCAAAATTAAAGGAACATCCCTGAAGAAGTTGGGAATTTCCAACGAAATGTAGGATTTCGAATAAAGAAAAACTATTGAATGAATAAATAATAAAAATAAGGAAAACATTTTTGTTTTTTATTCATATTAGATGACCATAAAAGTCCGATATAAACTTAGCATTTGAAAAAAAAAAACCTAATTGACACAAAAAAATATAAATTTCCCACTAGATATGGACCGAGTGTAAATTTAATTCGTTCGTGAGTGCAGAGATACCGCGCGATTATTCATGAAATTTTAAAAAACGATCTGGATGACAAACTTTAAAAAATAAAATCCGCATTTCCATTCTATCGTTCAATGCTCTTAATAAAACTTTGTGTCAATTATTACGTTTTTTATTTAAGTTTGAAAATATAAATCTGCTACCAGACACCCTTTAGCAAAAATTTGTTATGGAGAAGCTATCATCATTAAATATGTACATTGTATTCCATTACATCCAAATACGTTTTCATGAATACATACAATTTTACATTTAGGAAACATTCGAAAAAAATCGTTATTTTCGTTTGTTTTTGACTTTTTTAATTAAATAAATTAATTACTTATTTAATTAATTATTAATTAATGAATTTAAATTTTTTAAACTTCATCGACAACGTCTTCACAGCTATTGAGGAATTCGTTATAGAGAAACTATTTAGTATATCAAAAGGATGCTTTGCCTCAACAAAGTTCTTCACAGAAAAAAATACGCCTTAGAAGGAAAAATATGAAGAAAACCTTAACAAAATACAGTGTTCTCAAAAATAATTGTTTATGAAGAAAAATTTTGTTAGATTGAAGTCGTTATAGGGAAGATCGAAAAAAAATTTATTATATCATACAGGGTGGCCCAAAATGACCGAAGGGGTTTTAGTTCAGAGAGCCATTATGTCCCTCGCAATGTACGCTGTGGCTCCATGCTGTTGGAACCATACATACGGAAGGATTTTCACGACTGGCCTTTAAATATTTTCCAACATTGTCGGATATCTAACACCAGTGATGAAAAAATATGGGCCAATTATCCGACGAAACACTGCACCAATCGGTACACTTAAGTGAGTGTAATTATCGCTGCTGAAGTACTCTTGGATTTTCCGTAGCTTTTTTTTGCCAATTTGTGAAATATTTCACAAATACAATTCGGAAATTCTGTAAACACAACATTGTAGTTCCATATGTTTATTTTACATTTAGTTTGATTCGCTGAAGAAGCACCGTTTGGCCGCAGTGGTCATACCTCTCAGAGAACCCACCTATAAATGACAAGAACGAGCTTCTAAAGATTTTCAGAATTACAACTCAGAAATTTTGTAAACGCAGTTTTATATTTCCATGTGTATCCTGTTTATATCACTGCGTTTGGCCACAGTGACCACATCCCTCAGAGAAGTCAGAAGTCCATTACAAAGGTCATAAAATACAATATTTCTTAAAAATAGGTTTAAATCAATGAATTTATCTTCCCAAGCATCTCCAGATCACAGTTTGAATATAGCGGGGTGTGCCTAGATGGCTCCATATTCCCAGAATAACAAATTCTTCAAAATTGTATCTTGTTAAGTACTTAACAGTGCTCTGTTAACGTGAAAAAGAGCTCTGTTAAAAGAAATGGTTCGTGTCCCATACACTTTTCCTATAGTCCATTTGGCTTAATGAATCAATCTTCAAAATAAAAATTGCAAAATTTAATGTGTTGTAAAAATATAGAATGTGCGATGATGTATGAATAAAGTTTTTGTGACGTTTCGTGAACGTAAACATCCAAAACGTGGATCCACCAAAACGCAGCAAAGAAAAAACAGCAGTCAAAACAGTGGATCTTTCGGGATGAACCGGCAGGCGGTATAATTGACATTGACTACCTTCAAAAGTGGAAAACAATCAAAGTCGAATATTATGCTAATTGGGACGATGTAATGAGGATTTGAAAAGAAAAAAACTACTTCCTGTTTGAACAATAAATGAAATATCTAGAAGTGCATCACAAGGAAGAAGTTTAATTACTATGTATTAATATAGACAAAAAACTCACTTGGGTATCTCATCTTAATGGAATCATAAGGAAGGCGACAAAGAACCTTCGCACAACCAAACAACTAAGGGCTAAATTCTACGATCTAAGCCACAAAATAACTTTATGGATGTACAACCAAATGGTTAAACCAATCATACTACATGGGAAATAGTATGGTGAAGAAAAACCAAGCAGACAACAGTCATTTCGAAGCAATGTATAATACAATGAGTTGCATGTCTGTGCTTCACAGAGGCTTTGAGAACTATCACCGCTTCACAAGAGGAAGCAATATTTCAAGCACTGACACTTCATATAAAAACAAGATTCATATCGTGACTCACGTCTGCGATCACACAGAGGTATGACGTCATCTTCCCCACCAGGAAAGAGTGGGATAAGGATCCAAACTAGTAACAAAGCTACTCACAAAAGTGGAACACAGATCCAAAACGATTCTTGGAGTAAGAGATGTAATAGTGGGACCCAACACTCACAAAACCACAACACATGCATAAGTAAGAATACCACAATTTTCCAGGCGGTACTCATGCTATATTGGAGGTTCCACATCAACCACAGAAAAGGAGATACGAGGGAGTTAGGATTAAAAGTCTCGTTCTTAAGGCCCTGGACAACTACACATACATCTCAAAGGTCGTCAGTGCCATGGTGCACTCAATAACCGGGCTACACATTACCACATCTCCCTTGTCTGGGTACCAGGACAAGAGGGGAATGAGAATGCGACCTTTCAGGCTTTAAAAAATGCTGAGAGGTTTTTTATTGGACCTACGCCCTTTTTGGGCTTCAACAGGAATTTCCTTAAACAGGAGATCAAAGCCCAGATCAGAATATGCACTGAGGAATATGTTCCTCAATCTCGATAATAGAAGTTGAATAAGAGGAACATTAGATATATTACTGTAGCACTCACAGGACACTATACCAGCAACAAACCTGAGCATAGAAAGAAATAAGCCACTGAGCAACAATTGTGCACGCTTAAGTATACTTTCTTTAATGTCTATAGTGTTTTTCTACAAAAAAGAATTTTAATTGTTATTGTTCCTTGTATTACAGTGATAGAGTACTTTTGATTTTATTTAAGTGTACATTTTTTGCACAATAGATCTTCTTGTTCGCGGTGAGAACCAATAATAGTTGTACATTTGGCTTAACTGCGCAGAGCTAATTTTTCTTATCACTATTTCTACAAATCGAATACAATTTCGTTTTTTTCGTACCTGCACATTTAAGATAAATGCTTACCTTTCTGTCATTTTCACATCATTTTCATGTTATGTCCACTTTGACTTAACTACCTAAAATTTACTATTTTGTCACTATTCGCTAAAATAAATGAAATTAATTCGTTATTTTAGATTTTATTTATTTTCATAATAACCTATTGAATATTTAGATTCTGAAAACCACGCTGAGCTAAAAGAATTTTGCAAACTTTCTTTTACATTTTAGATACATATGTATGTAAATGATTTTCAATACGTAAGTATTGCTTTCTTCAATCGCTCTAGTGTTTAAGATAAATCAAGCCAAACCAAAACAATAATTACTCCAAGATAAATCGGAATTTTGCCTTTTACTGAAAAGAGTATAAGCAGGGCAGGTTAAAAAAAAATTCAAAAAAAGAGATTTTCAGAAATGATAAATAAAACAAGACATTTTCTGCACTGCGTTTACACACGCTATAACTTTCATTGTTTTAGTCAACACAGGTATGATGACGATGAGACCGATATATGTACATAGATTATAAATATGTATGTATGTATGTACATAGCAACTGCCATTGTTGACATTTTAGAAATGAAGAAAAGCGTCAAATCTATAGAAAAAACGGGCAAAACAAGTAAAAAAAAAAAAATTGAGAAAAAATGTTAAAAATAGTAAGCGAAAATAATGACATTTAAAAAAAATTTTCATAATCGTCATCATCGGAACACAAAACGATTTTAATGAAATATTCACATTTTTTTAAGTATGGCTTGATTTAATTTTTAAGCAAGCGCTTGAATGCAATTTGTCAATACAACAAAATTTTTTTTGTTTACGCCCCACAGTGGTCTCAATCTCAAATTTAGCGCGAAAAAATCATAAGTTCTTTTTAAAAGAAGCTGAAAGCATAAAAATTTTTACAAATTAACTACATGACAGGACACGATCTTGCACAAAAAATGGGCGGATTCGAACGAATGGGTGTGGCAATTTCTATTTAAGATAATAATATTTATAATGATTGATTTTATTGTTTTTTCATTGGTGAAGATGCTTATTTTTATTTACATAATCATTAAAAATTCTACATACATATATATTCGTACACACATACTGTGATATTTCATTGATAAATATTTATTCAGCTCTCCTCGAGCTTGCCATTTTTGCACCTCAAGTTTATACGCAATGTGCAAAATGCACTCTAAAGTTCTTATCCAAGCATGCAAAGTCGAGAGTCCATACTCATAAAGGCTTTCATTTATTTTCAACTCTTTTATTTTTTATGTCATTCATTACGGAAGGTGGAGCTCCACAAATTTCACATCTCATAGTCAAAAAGAAACGGTGGTTAACATGTATAACATCATCATTACCCTGTATTTCAGTTGGAAAAATTGTTGCTATTTGAGTTTGTAGTAGTTCTTGGGTAATTAATGTCTTATTTTCTCGTTCAAATGTAAACTTAATCAGTCTGCAAAAGCGTGTAGAAGGCCGTGGGTTTTGCCATATAACTTTGTCTCTATTTTTTAACTCCAAAGGAACCAAACATACTACAAATAAATGCTCGCGGAAAGCTTGCTTGTATGTTGAGTGACCGATGCACATCCCCATTTATATGTTACCATTAGAGACGAACATGTAAATTCTTTTAGATTTTCTTTTTGTAGCTTTATTAGCCTATTTGCTTGTAGTCTACTAAACTTTGTAAAGCTATTTCGGCAGATGATTCTATAATCTTAATACCACTGTATAGGTAACAATCTTTTTTGGCATCCAAAAGTTTCTTATAAGATGGATATATGTATATTAGAATTACGTTTTCTAGCACCTAAGCGCATGGTAACATAAGAGTATTTTCGAGTATTTTCCATCAACAAATATCGCCACTGCATCCTCGCTATTATAAGGTATCGGTTCCTTATTTGGAGAACCTAAAAATTTTTTTTATTTTCGAAGGCCTGTTCGGGGAAATATCTATGCTTCTAATAACGTCTACATCAATTCTTTTGCCTGCTTTATAATGACTACTTGCAGCAGAAAATTTTAACTCTTCTGGGGAGTAAGTATTCAAAATAGATTTCGTTTTTGATTGTTTCGATCTTTGTCCTCCTTACGCAAATGGTTTGGGAGGTCGTCCTTTTTCGATGTTGTCGGTCCGTCAGCCAAATCTTCTTCCAAAAACAACGACGACGCTTTAATAGGAAAAACAAAGAACTCTTCCGACCAAGATTTATATCTAGACTCGAAAAAACTTTTTGTTCGATTTGCCTTCGCCCACTTTTGCCATAGTATGGTAACGAAATTCCGAGCTGCTTGTTTTAATTTATTTTCATATTCACTATTTTCGTCATTCTGTATATCAATTTTTATGAAAATGTAAGATATAACAGCATTAGATTTTTTCTTTTGGTCCTTTTCAGCGAACCAAACATTAAACAAATATCTTTTGGTGATGAGATTGTAACCTAAAATTTCGATATTTAATTTAATGGTAAAAACTGGCAGCTAATACATTAAATATTTAATAATTCACATGCTACAGATCACACAGAAATAAAAATTGGGGTTAAAGCTAGGTAAATGCATATTTAAAACTCTAATACAATTTATACAATAGATAAAAATCCACAGTTAACGAATACGTTTTGCTTTTCATAATTTTTTTTCTAAACGGAATACTTATTCGACGACAAATCAAGAATTAAAAAAGTACATACCTCTAACTTGTAAATAAAAGCAAGAAATATTAACGAAAATGTTTTAATTTTATTTTATGAGCTCTTCAAATCGCAAAAAATAGCGACTGATTTCTTAATAAAAACAAAGTGCAAAAATTATTTGTGTTCAAACCAATGCTGCAGCGAAAATATTTGCAAGTATACAAGAAAAAAATATACCGTTATGCAGGGTGCAGTGTTTCCAATAAAATACCGAACAAATTATTTATTTCTGTGCCATTCGAAAAAACGACTTTTTTCGCGCTAAATTTGTCATTGAGACCATAGTGCGCCCGTATTTAATATGCAATAATGAATTGGCTGAGTTTCAAGAAAGTCGATTTCTAATCTTTGGTTTAAAAAAATTAATTAAGCTAAATGTACTTTCCATATTTGATTGAAGAAACGAAATTATACCAATATCAAAGTTAGAAAGTTTATAAAAAGGATTTTACTGCAAAGAATATTTAAAATTGTAGTCTTGACTCTAAAATTCATCAGTTCTATCTTAGTTTTTCCATTTGTTGGAACGTCATATTTCTTCAGGAAATTTCTATTTTATTTATTGACACAAATCACAAAGCGCCACAAAAAAATTGGGAAAAGCGTCAAAAAATTCCCATTTTTTAAAAAGGGTATTCTGAAAAAATAAAAGGGAAACGAACCCGAAAGCGTCTAAATGGCAACACTGAAAACTGCTTTAGGCTCTGGCGTTATGTATTGTTTGTGTTTTGATTTATGATAAAAATTTTTAATTTTTTTTTACTACAGCAACTAAATTTTTGGCGAATTATAAATATCTACATACATATCTGTATTGGCGTCACTTCTTTTTATTGTTTGTTCAACGGTGTCAATTTTTTGGCAATACAAAAGAAAAACATCATGTGTACGTGGATGGGTATTGATTTTGTCTCCAGTTTACTTGATGCTGTCGTTCTACCGCTACTGTTTTGATATTTAGCACTTGACCTAAATTACTTCACATTATAATGATGAAAAGTCAACCAAGCCGCCAACCATTCTTTAATTTATCCAGCCAAACAAACCAACTTAGCCATACGATTCCAAGTAGTCATTTTAACCAACAAACAAACTAAATGAGTGAAAAACAACTACAGAAAACATTATTAATCCGCCAGAAGAAAAACGAAAGAAAACTTTTTCATAATGACTTGATTTTATCATAAACGTTGAAAAAAAAATATAAAATAAAATTAAACACGGTTATTTTTACATACCATAAGGTATATACACACGATTGTCATATAGTACAATATTGACAGAAACATTGTAATAAAATGGTCGACAACCGTATGAACATAAAATTTTTGTGTGACAACATTGTCATAAAATGTATTGTCCGTGCATTGTATGACTGTAATATTGTCACAATTCTCACAATCGTAAGAATTTCCATTGACACGTAATTTCCACTAATTTTACAGTTAGTTCTTGCAAAAGTATTTTTGTTTGTCTATTACTTTTTATTTCACTTCATTTGATTTGATTTTTAAGGACTTTTCGAAATTGAGTTTTAGCCGGGGTTGTTGATATCAAATGTAAGTAATATAAGTATAGTATAGTTTATTATATCAAAATTAATTGTTTTAGTTAGAAATAAAGTCCATATACTGTTTTGAAGTTAAAGTTGATTAATTTTTTATGTTTAATTAGGTGAAATGAATTGATTTATTTACGTGGCACTTGTTGATTATGTTTTTCTGTTTCTGTATTGTGAAAACGAATTTGTGGCGATATCTCTGTTACTTTTGCTTTTCTAAGTGGATTGAAATATATTTTTGATTTTAAGGACATATCATAAACGTGGACTAGCTTTCGATGAAATTTTATGCGAATTAGAGCTGTCGGATAATGATGAAATACCTGCAGATATAGATATCATTCCACCTATTGAAACTGCCGAACAAGATACCGATGTGGATTCCGACAAGTCTGATGTAGAAGTCAATGGAGACGTTGAGAGATTGCCTCGAAGAATTATGATGACTGAAGCAGAAAATGGTAAAGAGTTAGAGGTCAGTGATAATGCAAAAGACATTTTGCCTCCGCTCAAAAAGCAGAAACCAACTTCACGAAAATGGTGCAAGACGCCACCAAAATTCAACACAGCAACTTTTAGTTCACTTTCAGGGATTTTGGAATCAAGCTTAGCAGAACAAATATTGCAGCCAATTCATGCGTTTCTCTCATATTTTTCAGATGATTTTATAGATAAAATTGTAACAGAAACCAACTTATATGCACAGCAGAAGGGAAATCATTCATTGTCGATCGATCAAGGTGGGTGATGTTGTGCTAGGCCTAGTTTCGCATTGCCAAATAACAGCTGGAACACGATTATTTTTTGATAACTTATTTACTAGCGTAAGATTACTTGAAGAACTGCAAAACAAAAATATTGGTGTCACTGGCACTTTACGCGAAAATCGTGTTTCAAAGAAAATTATGTTTCAACCTAAGCACAAGTTTTCAAAAGAACCACGAGGCACGTATGACTCAGCTTGCCATTAGATGCGTAGATAATGCTGTTGTAACTGTTCTTACAAATTGCATCCCTATAGATCCCATTGGAACAGTATCCAGGTATTCACGGCAACAAAAGAATCTGATAAATGTCAAAATCCCTTTTCCAATTACACAATATAACAAATATATGGGCGGTGTTGATTTATGTGATCAATTTGTGTCAAGTTATTGCAGCACTATTCGAACAAAGAAATGGTGGTGGCCTTTTTTTGCATGGGCAATTGATATATGTATGTTGTGTTCAAGGATGGTTGTTGTTTCGAAAGATGGGACACAATTTACCTTACTTAGAATTTAGAAGACAATGTGCTATGTTCCTTTTAAAAACCATTTGGACAATTACCAAATAAGACAGGTCCATCTTCTTCTTGTCAAAAGAATGTTGTAGATACTATCCGCTTAGACAAAAAGGACCTTATAATTATAAAGGGAGAATCAAAATACCATCGATGTAAATACTGCGGTGGCCGCACAATATTTATATGCAGAAAATGCAACGTTTCCCTCCATCCAAATAAATGCTTTGCAGTTTCACAATAAATAATTTAATAAATATGTATGACAATATTTTTATTAAAAAACAATATATTTTATATTAACTGAATTTATTTTGGGAATATTTATTTATATATATGATTCTAATTGTGCTTTTTTCCTTATAAACTATATGTGAAATTTATTATTACATACTTTATGATATTCTCATACAGTATATGAAAAATATCATAAAGCATTTTATTACAAAAGTAACTCAAAAATTGAGGAGGAAAGCATATCCATATAGTACTATTTCGCTAACGCTTACTTAGCTCATTCTTACTTAGATGAGAATAAAAAACTAAAAATAGAAATGTGAGTATGTTATAAAAGTAAACTCATGGATTGTTATGTTTTTGTTTATAGATTTTTTGGTTTGTATGTTTAATATTCAAACAATTCTCGTTTGATTAATTGAATTTTAAACATATAGATCTTGGGTTTATATTCAGACGTTGGGAAAATCCACTGATGAGCTAAGTAATCGTTAGCGAAATAGTACTATATGGATATGCTTTCCTCCTCAATTTTTGAGTTACTTTTGTAATAAAATGCTTTATGATATTTTTCATACTGTATGAGAATATCATAAAGTATGTAATAATAAATTTCACATATAGTTTATAAGGGAAAAAGCACAATTAGAACAATATATTTTTTTATAAAACTATGTGTTGTCAATTTGTTAGCTAACTGCCCACTGGCATCTTAAGTTGCCCGCCCAACACAAAGCTGGGATGAAACTCTTAAAAAGTTTTGAGACAGATGACATTGAAAACACTGCACAGTTGTATTGTGGATACCTTGTTTAGACAATAAGTTTGACATTATTTTAGGAGCAAGACTAATAATCTTCATTTGCCGCAATATTCCATGGATGATCATCAGACTGAATGGATTTCTACCTTCTTTTTGATAAAAAAAAAAAAGCTTCATGGCCTATAAATCCGTCTGCTTGGAAAATCTCGATGCCCCGATTAATTTTAGTCAGTCAGAATGGAAAAATATATAAGAGCTACAAGCCTTCTTGGACCCTGTATACGTCGCCACTGAAATGCTTAAAGAAGGGCAATTATTTTTCAGCGATCTTTTTTAAATAAGGCCTCAAATGAAGATTCAAGTTCAGACAAAGCACGACAGCACAGTTTTTTTTTAGAAAAATAAGAACGGCGTGAGGAAATGCTGCTACATAATCCAAGAACCCTTGAAGCTTTATATTTGGATCCGCGTCTCCAGTATATCACAGCGAAGGACTCTTTGAAATTAATGTGTGCTGGAAACCATCTCAAAGAAGTGATCGTTCGGATTTTGCAGGTCGTCAATACGAATGACAGTTTAGATCCTCTAACATAGAGTTATAAAGTTGAAATTTATTCGATAGCTGTTATTGATGGTCCTTCTTAAATTTTGCTTTATTTACGATTGACGTTTTACAGCTTTGTGGTTTGTTGACGTACTGTGGTGTTGACATTCCCTGCAAATAACATTGGACTACGTGCTCCATTGAAGCTGAAATGGACTGGTTACAACATGGTCCTATGTAATGCAGCCGTGAACCATGTCATTAAAAACAACAGCTTATTGTTATATGACAAGTGTTCGTGCTTTTCTTTGTATTTACGATTACTCCGTCTGATTAAAATTACTCTGTGAGGTGCTCCATGGAGCATTGTATTTACCTATACATACAATTGACCATGTAATATAGCAAACAAGGCATATCTGCATTAACGTAGTTGTCATTGAGACTATAATTGAAACTGTTTGAAATCATACAAAGAAAAACTTGTTTATTTGTTGTTGCACGCTACTTAACGTCTTTTTTAAATGTACAAAAATGTAAAGAGGACCTGCCATATCATCCGATAATTGTACGCTTCAACTTAATTATATTATAAGTTTAAATACACAAATATAACAACTATAAATTCTCATTTTACTGCATAAACTAAAGTTACACCTACTTTAAGAAACAACTTATTCTTTCCTTGAAATTTAAAAATAGGAATCAAAATATAAAAATTTATTTATATTGTGCAGCATAAAAAAGAAAAATTTTTGTATGAATAGAAAAGAAAGCGCGCAAGTGCAAGAAGTTTTTGAAGGGAGTCCTCCTAAGACGATCACAGAATTATAAAGAAATATTGTGCTTTCAACATTTAAATGAGCGAAACAGACACACCTGCATATACAATTAAAAAGTATCAATGTATAAATTAGTTTTCAGTTTCTAACGATACAAAGATATGTGTATATAATTTGTATGTTCACCAGTCGTACAGATAAATCTGAAGCCCTTTTCGACCATTAACGGTTTCTCCCCATACAAGGTTCGTGAAAACTACCTTAAACTCGCTCCAGAAAAAAATTTGGTCATCCATGTACAGTGGCAAAAAAACTATTCGACATAGGCCATCAACTTTATATATTTATCAAAAAAAAAATATGGAATGTTGTTTTTAACAAAATAAACTTATAAAAGTCTTTATTAAGGAACACAAAGTTATATTCAGTAAAAAAAATGAGATCTCAAAGTAAAAAAAGCAAAAAACACATGAATTAAAATATTAATAACAAAAAACAAGCAAAAAAAAGTATTCGACATTGGTACCATTTTTAAAATACATGAATTGAAATACAAGCTTATTTCTACTTCAGTAGCGAGTTGCTTTTCCTTGCCTACGTATAACCTCTTTTAAAAGATCTGGCATAGATTTTACCAACGTTTTGGTATATTCTGGATCAATTTGGCTCCATTCCTCCTGCAGGATAACTTTCATCTGATGTTTGTTCGTAAATTCACGTTTTCAGATTTTTTTTTCCAAGTGACCCCAAAGATGTTCAATAGGGTTAAGCTCTGGGGACTGTAGCGGCGTTTTTATTAATTTTGGACAATTATATAAAAGCCAAAGCTTTCTATTAGTGGCACAATGTTTGGGATCATTATCTTGATAAAACTGAAATCTATTTGCCAGACCCAATTTTTCAGCACTTGACCTCAAATTTTGCTTTAGGAGGTCAATGTACTTTCGGTGATCCATAATCCTATCAATAAACCCAATTATACCCACGCCTGATGCCGCCATACATCCCCATACCATAACACCACCGCCACCATATTTAACAGTTGGTACCATATTCCTTTCATCCAATTCTGTGTTCGGCTTGCGATGTACCAGAACTTTTCCATCACATCGAAAAAGGTTATATTTACTTTCGTCAGCAAAAATAAAAATCCATCCAGAACTCCATTGGCTTATTTACATGCTCTTTCGCAAAATCTAATCTCAACTTTCTATTTTTCTTAGTAATGTGTGGCTTCTTCCTGGCTGATCGTGCATGGAAATCGTGCTTTTTTAAGACGTTTCTTATTGTTTGAGGTGTAACGGATATACCTAAGTGTTCCTCAGTGTTTTTAGCTAAAGTGTTAGAAGTAATTTTTGGATTTTTTCTTACTTCACGCACGATTCGCCGTCAACTGAATCTGTAAGTTTGCAAGGTCGCCCAATCCTTACCTTGTTTATCACAGTTTTACTTGATTTGTACTTTTTTATAATGTAATATACAGTAGTTCTTGACCTTTAAACGATTTCTGATATAGTCTTTCCGTTTTTCCTAATTTAAAATGATGTATTATTAAATTTCTTACATCAACATAAGTTTCTTTCCCTTTACGTCCCATCATCGCGATCAATTGCACAGAAATAAGAAAAAAGTTCTTGTAAATGATAAACAAGAAACATAGATATTTTTACCAACAATGACATGAAGTAATAAGAAATACACAATCAGAATAAGGGAAAAACAATGCCAGTCGAATACTTTTTTTGCTTTGCAATTTTTGTTTTTTCGTTCAAACAGATAGATGAGTTAAAAAATGTGAAATTTTTATTATTTTTAGGACCATAAATTAATTAATACATATAATACAATGTGATCTCACGTTTATACATATAAAAAACAAAAGGATACTAGCGTTTTCAATGAAATTTAAGAATATAATTGCAATGTCGAATAGTTTTTTTGGCCACTGTATGTTTTGGATCATTATCGTGCTGAAAGATCCATCCAGCAGGCATTTCCTTTATTGCAAATGGCAACTTGTTTAGCACTAAACAATTTTGTTCCAATTGGTTTTATGCTTAATAAAATTAGTGGACGTTTGTATTTTAAAACACAGTAACACTTTTGGGGGTGGGTTTTAGAACTTGGGACAGTAGCACTCAATAGAAAATGTATGACGTAACTTGCTACTCCTACTGAGCCAGTTATGCTACTTCTTATATGTAGCTGCTTTTATTACATTAATCCATTCTTTGGCGTCGATGTCATTTATTGCCTGAAACACACATTTTTTATTAGGGCCTAAAATTGCAATTTGATAACATTTACATACACTAGTGGCACAAACTAAAGCAACTTACCTGGTGTTATACTATTTTCATTGTAATATTGAAAAAAACGAACTTAAGGATTTTTGAGGATTACTATTACAAATCTTTAGGGTTATATTAATTTATTAAAAAAATTTTTTTGAAAAAAAAAAATATTTTGTTAAAAAGAAATAAAAGAAACATAAAAATACTTAATATTTAGATGGCAAAAACTAAAGCAACTCTTACAAAATTTTTTAAATTTTGACAAATATCTTAATAATTAATCGCATATCCATTGTTTTGCAAAACAGCGGCACATCTGCGAGCCATTGAAGTGATTAATTTACCGATTTCGTTTTCTGAAATGCTTCCCATGCTTCTTTTATTTGGAGGAAAAAATTTTGTTTATTAGACCCTTGATCACGTTTTATTTTTCTGTCCACCATGTCCCACAAGTTTTTAAATCGGGTGACTGGGCGGGCCATTTAAGTAAATTAATATTTTCATCTTGAATCCAGGACTTAACATGTTTCGATGTATGTTTTGGATCATTATCGTGCTGAAAGATCCATCCAGCAGGCATTTCCTTTATTGCAAATGGCAACATGACAGTTTCCAAAATATTTTTGTAGAGGTAGCGGTCCATAGTTTCGCTTATTTCATACCGAGGTCCGACTCCATTGAGTGAAAAACATCCCCACACCATTACATTACCACCGCCATGCTTAACAGTTCCCTTACAATACCTCGGATCTAACCGCTTATTTACAGGTCTTCGAACACTTATTTTTTTTGAATCAGATCCTTTCAGGTTAAATTTAGATTCATCGGAAAACAATATTTTTCGCCATTCTTAAACACTCCAGTGTAAATGTGTCTTAGCAAATTCGATTATCGCCTTACGATTCTTTGGTGAAATAAACGGCTTTTTTGCAACTTTTCTAGAACGCATTCCTGCTTTTAAAGCTCTGTCTCGCACTGTTCTTGCTGTAATATTTAAATCTAATTTGTTAGCAATATTTTGCGATGAGACAAACGGATCTTTTTTTGATTTCTCGGATGATCATTTAGTCCTGAGCTGACGTTTTACGAGGTCTTCCACCACTATGAATGGTCTCCACTGAACCAATTGATACAAATTTTTTAATAAGACGACAAATACCCGATTTATTTATGTTGAATCTTTCTGAGAGACTTTTTTGTGTAATTCCACTATTATATTGTTTTATTATTTCATTTTTAATATACGAATTATATTTATTTCTCGCCATTTTTGAAAATATTTCTTTAGCAGCATCTGTCTTTTTTTAGCTTTAAAATTCAAAAATTTTATATTTTTTTTAACATTTGCACAAACTTCTAAAGCAAAAACAAATAACTGCATAAAATAACGGGGAAAAATTAGATATGATTAAAATAGTATTAATTTTTATGAAAGTTTTAAGAACAGTTGCTTTAGTTTTTGCCATCCAAATCTGAGTCATTTTTTTGTTTTCTTTTTTTTATACTTAAAATGTTTTTTTTTTTATGTTATTTGTTTAATTAATATAGTCCTAACACCTCGTAATAGCAATCCTTAAAAATTCCTAAGTTCCCATTTTACAATATAACTTTGAAAATGGTATAATATTAGGTCAGTTGCTTTAGTTTGTGCCACTAGTGTACATGTAATAAAAAATAATTTTTTTTATTACCTGTGTCCTTTTTTAAAATTAATTTTTTTAGCGCGAACAAATTTAACCGTTTTGGTAAAAGTGCATGAAAATTATCATTGTACGAAAATTTTCATTTTCCAAATCGCACGACGCGCTAAAAAAAGTTTGCCATGCAGTTGAATATTTCATCCACACTACGTTACTTGGCAGATCGTGCGATTGTGGAGGATAGTGAATCAGAGCCTTAAGCCAATAGATCTGTCAATATTTTTTTGTCTGGCGGTTATGTTTAATTAACATCTTTATTTATTTGGTATGGTTCCAATGTTGATTTTCTATCTTCAAAACTAGTAAAATTATTGTCCCAACGTTTGAAATTTTTGTGTGCACAGCTTTATTACATTTTTTTGTATGACATAAAGAATTTATGTGACATAAAACAATTATTAACAAATATAAAAAAGTTTTGTTAAAATAATTATTGTAACCGACAAAAAAATATTGTTTAAAATATTCAAAAATTCGGAGAAACATTTTAATTAAAACAAAAAAAAATAAAGACCAACTTTCAACTCGGAACTCGGAAAACGGGAACTTTTTTTGACAGCAGCGAAAAAGTAAAATCGCGCTTCTTAATATTTGATTGCCATTTCGGCTAGGGTATGTAAAGTTTGATATTTGCAAAAAAAAAAATTTAATTAAAACGTCACCCCCTAATTTTGTCTTTTTAAATGCATATGCCAAGCGAAAAATAAATGTCGATTATTAAATTATCATTGTATAATTCTTATTGTTATTATTGTTGATTACATTTTCACATCAAAGAAAATAAATCATTTATGTATGTAAGTATGTATATTATTTTTTAAAACTATATACATATGTATATTTAATAAATAGGTGTTTATTTCTTTCTTTTTTCTAGTTAAAAATTTACGTGAGTTGTGTGTCATAAATAAATAATAAAATTAATTCAACTGCCTGAAATTGTACAACATATAAAGTGCCTCCAGATGTCTCCATAGATCTCATGCAAGTTTATTAGCACGAGTTTGTCAAATTGTACATTGTTAATGAAACATGCAAGTAATAGATTTTACAAAAAATAAAATATAAAATTTACACGCTAGCTTCTGCCTGGCTATGTGAGTAAATATTTGCGTTTGATAAAATTAGTTATTTATTAAAAAGCTGAAAATAAAATGCTTTTATAGGGAACATGAAGGAACAAGCAGAATATAAATAAGGTAAAATAAAATATATGTATGTATATGTATGTAATATATAGTGAAACTTCTCATAACGAGACAGTCACCGTCGCGTTATGGTATACTTATGAGGTGGCCGCTAATAAGAGGTACACATTTCTACTGTGATTGAGCCAATTTACATTGGCATAATTATGCAGGCTATAACATGGGACCTTGTAGGCAAATTTGGTGAAGAGAATGGTTTTTGGTTGGCATAATTTTTCAACCAGCTACAACCCATTAGTCCCCGTCCATACTGTTGAGTTTTTGCTGCAAAAGTTTTTTGAATTCTCTTTTAAAACTGCAGCAGTGCCCATCTTTTGCTTCATGTTTAGTATTTTTTATTCCTCCCTTCTATCTTCTTTTTTTAATTTTTTTTGACATTTCTCAATACCGAATGTAAATATAAAATAACTACCCTGTGATAGAAGGTGTGAATATTTTTTTTTTGGATAGACATTTGAAGCACAAGGTATAATTTGAAGCAAAATGAACGCTAAGAAGAAAAATTATATAATAATTTTATATTTTTTTTTTAAATTTTTGATTATATTTCACAAAAAATTAACAATAAAACATGGTAGCTATTATTATGATAGATGTTAACAGTATACCAATCGAAAAGAAATAAAATGAAACGTCAAATACACCTCATGTCAAAAGATGCAAATAAGAAATTCAACAAAAACTGCATGTACATGAAACAGCGTACATACTTCCCCTTCTCATCAACAAACTCAAAAGTTTTGCAGCATATGCTTCACAGTATGGACGGGGACTTAGCAGCACTAAACTAATACATATACACATACGAAAACACAGGTTCTGTGTTTCTTTTTTTTACAGAGCGTATTTAGTCTTCAGTTGACCATCGCACACTGGGGATTTCGCGGAAAAACGTCAAATTGTCAACATACTCTTCATGGAATATGCAGTGATATTTTGAAATTTTAGACTAAATGGTACAATCAAATCAAAAAGAATTACTCCGATCTGACTGCTAGTTTTTTTTTTCATAGCCGTCTCAAACTCAGTACTTGTGTGTTTTACCGAACCAACTTAATTTAAACCTAAGAATTTCAAAACGAATATTATTTTATTATGTGAGCTAACGTTTTTCTTTTTATTTTTTATTTAAAGTAGGATATTTCAGTATACTGAAATTGAAAAAATAAACTCTTTAGAGACTTAAGTTTTTTTTGTTTGTTTATTTTTATGAACATATAACAAAAATCCCTTTTTTCTCCAAACATTTGGACCTGCAATTTTAGCCATACTTTCCCACAGTTGGAAACCACTACTAATACATTTTCTCATATCTGTTTTACATTTTTAATCAATTTCAAGTGCCAAATCCAAAACGGTAAAAAAGTGTCAAGTCCTATTACTTTCACGTAAAGACGCATAACCTATGAACAAAATGAGACATAAATCATGAAAATCGATGAACGCGTTTGCTTTTATTCAAAATTTAATAAAGGTATGAATTTAAAAAATTTGCTCGAGATATGCACAAAATTCTTTGGAAAAAACATTGAAGACTTTTTTTTACGATTTTCAGAATTAAAAAAAAAAGTAATAAACAAAAGGTTATTTGATTTTTATGATTGCAGTAGCAAAATAATAAACGCTAATAAATTTGCGTGGACAATTAAAAGGAAAAAAGGAAAGTGCACTTTTTTAATTATTTGGGTTTTTCCGTTAGTTACCTGCATGATTTTTTTACAGAAATTGCACCCACATTTATGGGAGCTCATGTTTTGCAACGTTTCGAAATATGCGCCCATTCATAAGTTCATGCGCGTATTAAGCTGATGGAGTGTCTTTTGCATGTAGCTTATAATATTGAATTTAAACGTGGGAGAGTCGACTCAAATACTCGTCCGATAAAAGAAGGCCGAAAAAGTTTGATAAAGCGTGAACTTAAAGAGAAAATTGTAATACAGGTTGATACTTTTAAGCAAGGCTCTGGTACGACAAATTCAGGAAATACGTCACGAAGATTCTTTGCTAATCCTGCTTTGATTTCTGAAATCACGGGTCTAGATGAAAACATAATCAAGAGGTTTTCAATAATTCTCGAGGTAGTAGATCCAAAAATATTTGGTGATTTTCGTCTGAAGACGGCAAAAGAGTTTGTTGCACTGTACGAGTGGTACAATATGCCACCTACACTTCACAAAATTCTGATTCATGGAAAAAATATAATTGAAAAGTGTATTTTTCCTGTAGGCTTACTATCCGAAGAGGCTCAGGAAAGTCGTAACAAAGACTATAAAAAATATCGCCTTAGACATTCCAGAAAATGCAGTCGAATTGCCACGAACGAAGATATTATGCACCGAATGATGGTAACATCAGATCCCATGATCTCACATTTGACGAAGTTAAGGCTCTTTTAGAATATTAAATTAAAAATAGATTTAAAATAAATTAAAAAAATCATTTAAATTTTTTTGTTAGTTAAGTGCTTTTTACATTGTAGGTAACGATATACATTTCTCTAACTTTCTTTATTTTGATTACTTTTGTGTATTACTATATAAATAAAAGTAAATTTGTGATGAAATCAATACATTTTTGACAAATATATTTTTTTCCTCACCTCCCCAGTGTGCATCGTCGTGCTAACATGAACTTGAAAGAAGGGGGATAGTAGCGCCGACAAACTTTAAAACTAATAACTAATGGCTTGATCCAACAAGATATGCTCTGCTTTTCTTTTTCATCTTCTACAGGGTGGCGCAGAATGAGCTATATGGTTTAAATGATTTATAACTTTTTTATTTATGCGATTATTATAATTTTTTTTTAAATACACTATTTTATTAGGGAATTTTTTGCAATTAGCTTTGAAAAATGGTATCCAGTAAGTGTCCATTTTCTGCTTCGCACATACGTGCTCTTTTTAGCATATTTTCCATAACTTTTCGCAAAATTTCGAGTGTAATGGCCATGATTTCATTTCGAATGTTGGTTTTTAGTTGGAGTATGGTTCTTGGTTTGTTAACGTACACTCTTTCGTTCAAATATCCCCAAAGAAAACTGTCAGGAACTGTTAAATATAGTGAACGTGGAGGCCAGTTAAAATCGTTGTGCGCGAAATAATACGTTCGTCGAATATGTCCCTTAACAAAGCCATTGAGGCACATGCAGTATGTGCTGTGTTCGATCGTGTAATGATTCATAATTAATTCCCCAAGTCGTCTTCACAAAATGCTGGAAAAAAACAAAGAAAAAATAATAATTAAAAAAGTTATAAAGAATTCAAACCATATAGCACATTCTGCGCCACCCTGTAGAAGTAATGCTATAGCTTCTAAATTACGTGCACTTGAAAGTCCTCCTAAATAAATTTCCATTAAATCCCAAGTATGTTCCGAAATGTGTATAACGAAAAACAAAAAAAACTGCTGAGCATAGTTATTCTGTAATACCTTTATTAACTGATTTCTAATATGGCAGATTAAGTGCAATGCATTTAAGTCTGATACCAGTATATAAAAATTAACTTTAGGTCGGCTGAATTTGAGCCGTTGAGTCACACGCCGACGAATGTCCGATCACGGTATAAATATTGAGGAACCAAATGCTCTTGATGTCCTTGGCATGAAAAATCAGTGTGATGTTCGGTAGACTGAGCACTGAGTGATGTTCGATAGACTGATAGATAGGTCTCTAAAGAAGCACTAATGTGCCAACACCTAGAAAACAATAGAACATTTTCAACATGATGTGTGCGAATAATGCTACAGTGACGCGAAAAGACGTGTTATCAGGCGATTACTTGAGAATTAACAGTTACCATACTCCGAGTGTTACTCACAAACAAATGGTTTAAATTATATGGAAATATTTTCCCCAGTAGTTCGTTAGAAAATTATAAGAATGGTAATCGCTCTGCCTGCTGAATAACAACTGCATTTGCTACAAATGGATGTTTCGACGGCATACTTAAATAGTGAGTGCAATGATATGGTACAACCGGAAAAATTTGTTGAAGAAAATTTCCCAAACAAAGTTTTAAAATTGAAAAAATACGGACATCAGACTAAATAAATAAAAGAACTTCCACAATAATATTAAATGGTTGAATGTCGTTCAGTGTCTATTCCTTTAGAGGGAAAAAAGAATGTGAGAACAGTAACTGTTTCAGCTGTATCCAATCCACAGCCATATCAGAAAGCCCTATTCTGTAGCATCGGCGAAGTAAAATAATTGCTAAAAAAAATGGCTACTAAAAACGCAGCTTCAAAATTTAATACGTCTCCTTGAGATCAGAGACGCTACAACACTGCTGTAAAAACAAATAACGTGAAAAAGCAGTGTTGTAAGATATTGAAGCTTCCCCTCCATCATTTCTCCTACTATCCCTTTCCTCTAGTTCGAGGACAATGCACCGCATGTGTAGGGGTCATCTCCTGAGTGTTGGTCCAAGATAAAAAAAAAATATGATAGCACTAAATAGGATTTTAAAGTACTTAAATAAAACTGCTAATATTCAACTAAAATATAGAAAAACTAGAAGATTAATTGGTTGTTACACAGATGCTGATTGGGGAGGCGAAAATCTTCCACCGGATACGTTTTTACTCTGGCTGCAAGTGAATTCTCATGCGATTCAAAGCAATAGTCTACGGCATACTTAAGTACAACAGAGTATTAGTATATCGCCCTTTCATCAGCCGCAAAGGAAGCAGTATTCTTGCAAAAACTTATTGGAGAAATTCCGATTCATTGTCCTCAGAAGTTTCTTATTGTGGTAATCGTAGTGCTATACAGTTTATTAAGAATCCTATTTATCACCGTATTGATTTAAATATCATCATATAAGAAATGTTTTTGTTGAAGGATTATTGATTTAGAATATTGCGGCAGCAGTGAAAACGTTACTGATATTTTAACAAAAAAGTTGTCAGAGAATAATCATATAAAATTAAGAGAGTCATTAGGCCTTGTACATTTGCCAACATATTCTTTGATTTACATTTTATATTTATTGCCACTATAATAATACTTTCTGTATTGTTATTGATTCCTTTTGAAGAAAACTGAAACAATTCATGGTTGTTTTAGCAGCGAGTCGCACTACGCTTTACAGAGATAACATTTTTAGGGTAAGAGAGCGTGTATGCGGAACAAACTCCCTGCAGAAATATTCCTGTTGCTTCTGACGTGGGCAACAAAGTCATCTCTATCAAAATGATTCAAACGGGCAATTTATTTTTATGCTTCATTATAAGTACATATTTATGGAATCAGGTATGTATGTACATATACATAATTTTAATTTTTTCTTCAATTGATAACACATTTTTTGTTTTGTGTACCATTTTGTTGTTCTAGAGCTGACAACGCAAGCTAAACAAAATCAAATAAACGGCAACTTCTTTGCCAACCTCAATACATGAGTATCAGAGACCGGTATAAGTACACTGTAAACATAAATACGACACATATTTACTGCTAAAAAAAAAAGTTCCACAAGACGAGATAAGCTAACTGTGGATTCTCTTTAGCAACAGTTGAGTGAATCATTAAATAGTAAAAACGATAGGAATCTGCTAGCAGTCGCAACGGTGGAATCGTAGAACGTGACAAGTGCTCCTCAATGGTATAAGTACCACGCGAAAAGCTTCTTTTTTAAAACGATAATCCGAAAAACACCAGTTTTCCAACTTTTCTAAAAAAAAAATTATTTAAAAACTGGTAACAAATGAATACAACCACAAATCAACTAATTCGAACATTGCTTTTTTTAACATTTGAAGAAAGCAAACTAAAAACGTTTTCATGACACCAAGTCCGACAAGAAGCAAAATCGAATTGGATTCTTTGACAACCCCGAATTTTAAATTATAAAATGTAACTTAAAAAAGTTTATGAAAATTAAGAAATTAATCAATTACACAGCCCGAAAAAATTAAAAAAGATTTTTGCTTCTTTGAATTTATCAACTGATTCTAGTTAATTTGGGTGCGCTGAATTCAAATCTGTACTCAGTTTGTCTCTATCAGCTCTAGTTTTCATGATATAGCTTTTTTATACCCTCCACTGTAAGTGAGGAGGGTATATATCAGTTTGTCATTCCGTTTTTTCCGAAAATATTATTTTTTGTGTAATTGCTAGCTGATTAACGGGAATTTTATTTGTGCAATATTATTCGGAATGTTATTTTTTCTTTTTGCACTCCAATTGCATATCGGAAGTTAGTTGCTTGTAAGAAGTGGTTTATTGCAGTTGGCAAAGTTTATTAAAAAAGTGTTGATCTAAATAGAAATGATTTCCAATAGAAGACGGTGTAAAAATTACGCTAACACATTTTGTTATATTTGTGGAGAATACACCTTTAAAGAAAACATAAGACCTATTTCGAAATGTGTTTAAAAATCGTATTTAGATTACTTTGGAGTTGATCTTGGTGACCAAGATAAAAGCTGGGCTCCACACATTGTGTGCAATACTTGCTGTGTAAATTTGCGACAGTGGATTCAAGGAAAACGAAATAGGCTTAAGTTTGGTGTGCCGATGGTTTGGAGAGAGCCCAGAAATCATTTCGACGACTGTTACTTCTGTTTAGTGAGTATTGCTGGTATTAATAGGAAAAATCGAAATAAATGGCAGTATCCCAATTTACCGTCAGCGCGCCGTCCAATTCCCCATTCCGAAGATGTTCCCATTCCAAAACTGAATGATTCTTCAGAGCTGAGTTCGGAGTTTGAACATAATACCGCTAATGATCTAACTGATTGCGACAGTGTTTTCGAAGACACAGAAACTATTCCTCAACGTTTTAATCAATGCGAGTTGAATAACTTAATTCGAGATTTGGCCTTATCAAAAGAAGCGTCGGAAGTGTTAGCTTCGAGGTTAAATGATAAGAATTTGTTAGAACTTGGAACAAAAATAACTTATTACCGCACTAGGGATAAAGCTTTTTGAAAATTTTTTACTAAGGAAGACAATCTGGTGTTTTGTAATAATGTAAATGGTCTTATGCAGGAAATGGGGATATTCAAGTATCTATCTAGCGATTGGCGCCTCTTCGTGGACAGTTCCAAGAGAAGTTTGAAGTGCGTCTTATTGCACAATGGCAATGTGTATGCATCAATTCCAATTGCGCACTCCACAACAATGAAAGAAGAATATAACAACATTGCATTAGTGATGAAAAAGATAAAATACCAAGACCACCAATGGATCATTTGTGTTGATCTTAAATGGTAAATTTTCTTCTTGGACAACAGAGTGGTTATACTAAGTACCCTTGCTTTTTGTGTCTCTGGGATAGCAGATCCAAGCAACAACATTGGCGGCACAAATATTGGCCTACGAGAGAAAAAATGATTGTTGGCGATTAAAATATTCTAAATATATTTGCATATATTTGCAGCAAAATGCCTAATCTAAGTAGAGATAAGATTAGAGCAGGAGTTTTTGATGGTCCCCAAATAAGGCAGTTTATGAATGACAACGATTTTGATAAGTCAATGACCGAAACTGAACGAAATGCGTGGACATCATTCGTGCAAGTTATAAAAAATTTCTTGGGAAATAATAAAGCTCCAAATTATGTTCAATTAGTGGAGAATATGCTGGATAGTTCAGAGACCGTGGCTGCAACATGAGTATTAAAATCCATTATTTGCACTGTCACTTGGACCGATTTCCCGAACATTTGGGTAATTTAAGCGAAGAACAAGGAGAAAGGTTTCACCAAGATATCAAAATTATGGAGAATCGGTACCAGGGAAGGTGGGATACACATATGATGGCAGACTACTGTTGGAATTTGCAAAGAGACTCTAATCCGGCTGTTCATTCCAGATTGTCTCTTAAAAGAAGCTTTACATCCTGTAACTAGAATTATATTTATATTATGTTTTTAATGCTTTGTGAGAATTTTTTTTTATTTTAATAAATCTGTATGAAACAGTTTTACTTCTTTATTTTTTTTTTTAAATTCCTATGAAAAAATTTTACTTTTTAAATACTTAAAAAAGCTATATCATGACAACTAGAGCTGATAGAGAAAAACTGATTACAGATTTGAATTCAGCGCACCCAAATTAACTAGAATCAGTTGATAAATTCAAAGAAGCAAATTGAGTGTTGGCCTGTGTTATTGATATAAATTATTCGGCCCTTTTCTTTAGGTTTTATTTATACATACAGTTTGTAAAAAAAGTTTTTCAAAACTTAGAAAAATTAAAAAGTTTAAGAGAAACTCTTATTTGCAAGTAAATTATACAACTTTTATTAAATTTTTTTCTTCATGTATTCAATTGAAGATGTTTATAAACACTTTGCACAAAAAAAAGCAAAATTAATTTAAATAACAAAATAATAATCGTAACTTAAAAAATACTTCAGTTTCTACGCTGTAAAATAAATGTTTTCAAAATTGTGTTAAATTTAATTAAATTTATTCTAAATGGTAAAAAAAAAAAGATTTGAGGGTGCTAATACTTGGTGTGCCCTCCTTTAGCTTTAATTACAACTTCTAAGCGTCTAGACATTGAATGGATAAGCTTTGGTATATCATAATTTTCAGGTATTTTTTCCGACTCTTCTTTAATAAATGTTATTTGTTTTTGGTGACCTTTTTCCAACTTTTTTCTTTGGGTGGACCCATGAATTTTCTATAGGGTTTAAGTGTGGGCTTTGTGCTGGGTTATCGATCACTTTTCTACAATTATATAACAACCAGGATCTACAAATATATGCCTTATGCTTCGGTTCATTATCCTGCTAAAATTTATACTTGAGCTTTTCTGGGTCAACAAAACCAAATTTCCGAGCACTTGCACTCAATTCCTTTTTTAAAATGTTTAGATAGACTTCCTTGGTCATTATATCCTCTAATATTCTTATTTCGCCAACACCCTTGCTCGAAATACAACCCCACATCATAACGAATAGTTTACCGAACTTTACAGTGGGTATTATATTTTTATTTTTTAAAGCCGCCAGGGGTTTTTGCCAAACTTTTTGAGGTCCATCATGGTAGTAAAGCATCACTTTCGTTTCGTCACAAAAAATAACATCATCCCAGTGCTCCGGAGGTAAAGAAAGGTGTTCAATGGCAAACTTATACCTTTTTCAATATTTACCGCGGATAGCAAAGGTTTTTTCTTCGTAACTCTTGAAGAGTATTTATGGTTTTGTAGAACATTTCTAACAGTCTGAGAGGGATACTTACTCCACATTCATTACTGATGCTAAGTGCAATTCCTATAGTACTGAAATGTGGATTCTCATCAATCATTTTCAAAATTTTCTTTTCAATTCGCCGAGTTACTTTTTTTGGTCTGCCTGGTGTTTGTTTTGGTTCCAGTTTTCCTTCTTTTTCAGCACTGTTAATAGCATTATATACCGTCCTTAGGTTAAGAGAGAACATTTCAGCAATTTCTCTGTGAGATTTTCCTTTATAGTGATTAAAATACACAAGTTGGGTAATGTCTTTGTTCAGTCGCTTTCCTGGCATAGTTTATATATAATTGGGTAATCATTTGTTTATTCTATGAGCTTAATTTAATGAATAAAAGACAACTGCTACTCTTAGCGTCCATATAAAACTATTATACGCAATACATATGCAAAAAACTAACGGTTCCTTCTTGTCTTTGCATTTTTGAAAACACTTTTTTTACACTGTTTAAAGTATGCAAAATTATTTTGTAGCGTTGTTGTTGTATTATGTTCATAAATTTGTCAAAGTTTCGACGCCTGCTTGTCGAGAACATACAAAACAACAGTTGTAAAAAAAAAAATTCACAAATATAATGATATTGTTGTTGTAAATATTTATTTAAATTTAAATTCGTAAAAAATTTTTGTTTTGAAAACATTTTTTTTACAAACTGTACATATATTTTATTTGCACTCAAGATCAATTCATGATCCAATAAACAGGTCAGCGCTATTCTCCCGATGATTTTTGCTACATTTCCCAATTCTATTATTGTATTTCCAATGCAAACCTTTTGCATTAATCCCCTCCTTCAAAATTGCACTAAATTCTCCAAAATATATGGATTATACAGGGTGTCCGCCGGGAAGGTATACTACTTTGTTTGTTTATAATTTTTGATTAAATGAAAGAGAATGGATCTTATATTGATAAATGTTTTATTTAATGTCGGCAATTATACATGGAATACAATATCAGATAAATGTCCGCCTCTGTTAGCCTCACAAATGTGAGCTATTTTTAGCACATTTTTCATTACATTCTCACACATTTCACGCTGTATTTCATTAATTGCATCACAAATATTTTGTTTGTGTTGCTCAAGCGTTTCTGGTTTGTTTGCATAAACCTTGTGTTTCAGATATCCCCACAAAAAGAAGCCCGGAGCAGTCAAATCATGCGACCGTGGAGACCAATCAACATCACCATTTCTTGAAATAACTTGTTGTGGAAAGAGGTCTCGCAGTAGTTCCATTGTAATCCTGGCTGTATACGATCTGGCACCGTCTTGTTGATACCGCATGCAGTTGTGGCGTTAAAAATTGTCGCCAAAGTTCTTCTTTGAAGACCAACCTCCTGAGCACGGCGTCGAATTGAGGTTGATGGATTGTTTTGAACACTTTCTTGAGCAGCAGTAATGTTTTCAGCCGATCTTGCAGTAAGTTGTGGTTCATGTTTGGGCCTATCACCTACAGACCCTCTTTCTTCGAAATCATTCACTACACGGTAAATAGTGCGTTTTGTTGGCACGTTGTTTCTCCCAAAAATTGCACGTAACTTTCTCATCGTCACAGTAATCGATAATTGATTTTGATAAAATGTTTTAACGATTAAAACACGTTGGTTTATCGAATATTTTTCCATAATAAATTTGCCACGTGTCTACTTCACGACTGCCAAATATGAACTGTCAGGACTAATGTTTACCAAAATGGCGGTAGTATACCTTCCCGACGGACACCCTGTATTATATGAATATTTGTTCTTTTTACAAATTATGTATTTTTATTTTTTCTACAAACACCTGAAACAAACGACATTTCTTTTTCTTTTGTAGACAAATGTTTGTGATAAGTGCGCAATATGCTAACGCCTGTTGTTTTTGGTATTGTTGGATTGTTGTAGAGCCGCACTGATTCGTTGATTTAAAAAGCAAATAAAACACATAATTTCAAAATTGTATTAAAGTAATCGAAAGGATTTTTAAAAGAAGCATATTAGATCTCTGTACAAAAGGAGTGGAAGAGAAAAGTCACAAGTTAAGAAATCTAGTCGATTATATGAAAGTACATTTATGTAGAAACATATTGTATAAAAATTTTGAGTAGGGCGGTCTGATAGTGTATAGCGCCAGATTAAGCATATTCCACCATATGCCATGAAGACATATATACGAGAGCGGATCAATAACTCCGTGACTTTTCGAACTTCCCTCGTAGTTATATGTAATGCAACACTGTTCCCATCAAGTACCACCTGTTAATAGACTACTGTCAAATTTTGAGCAAGTGTCGTCATTTACTTTGCTTTTAACAGCTGTTCAAAACATGCAACCTCGTATATACATATATATAAGATCCAGAACGCAGTATACACTGTTCATAACAGAAATATAGAATCTGTACAAAAACAGCTCTTATATATATATAAAGCAGATATGCTTTTGTAATATTGTTTGATTGGCTTTATGAATAAATAAATATGTATATAAGTAAATAAATATGAATCCAAAACGAGGATAAGTTGGCACCAGTGCCTTTTCCAACTAATTACCATGTCATTTGGCCGTCCCTTACTAAATAAATTTTACTTCACATCAATTTCATCAACTTAAAATTAAATCGTATTATGGTTACAAGGAATATGTTTTGTTTTTCTTTTTTCTCCTTCAACTATGCAATTGCAAATATTTGTAAAGTACATACATACGTAATTTGATTGTAATTCATATATTCACTGCTCCTTTGATTTTATATTCAATATCGCAGATTTCCTAACATTGTTCAGATTTCCTTACAATGCTTCCGTTCTACTTTCACTGTCGTAAGCAAATATTGCAAGTTAAAAAAGAATATATAATTTAACTCGCTGGAAGATTGAGTTTCCCTTCTCCTTTATTTATTGGAAGCAAATTAAAGAATATAAAAGGATATGATGACAAAACAAGCTATTAAGGAGTTAGATTATAAATGCTCTCACCTAGAATACCTTCTACAAAAATGATGCATTCCCTGTACCTTTAATGTAAGGTACATAGATATACTCGGATTTTTTTTTGTATACTATTGGCGTTTGATAGTGTGTTACGTGTTTACGCGTAGTTGAGATGGGAGTCAGGAATAACATCGGCAAAAGTAGAGCTACCGGGAAACCTTTTACATGTCATTTGACCACATTTTCATTATTGGTTATATTATATTATATATTATTTTCTTTTTTCGGCTGTAAACATCGCGTAGCATACAATGCTATACATTGTTATTGGTAATTTTTTATGTGGGAGCAGCGCTCCGGAGATGGCCCCTACACATGCGATGCATTGTGCTGAACTAGAGGAAAGGCATTGCAAGACATTGCTTTTGCACGGTTTTTGTTTTATAGTTGTATTAAAACGTCTCTGATGTCAAAGAGACGTATTAAATGTTGAAGTTTTATTTTAGTAGCCATTTTTAGTAATTATTGTACTTCGACGGTGCTACACAATACGAAGGAGGGCGTTCTGATGTGGATTCGTTACAGCTGAAGATGTTATTGTTCAGTGACCAGTGCCTTCGCCACTGTAACCTTCCGACAACAATTATGAATTAGAATATTTCGCACGAAATTTATAATAGTGATTGTTGTTTATTTCAGAAATGAGCCAATTGCAAACTTTAAATGGTATCATGAAGTTCACGTGGAATTTTATTCCAGTTAACATTCTCTGTGAATATAGAAAATGAGTATTCCAAAAATGTAAAGAAAATATTTAGACTTGGACGTTATTTGCGACTGCCATGCACTCGGCTGACAGAGGTTTCAGCATCTGGATGAAATTGTGGTGCCTTCACACAAATAGTGCTTGGATTCCTTAGAAGCCTTAAAATGGGGGTGTAATATGAGGGTCTTTGTAGAAAAGATATTCTTGGTCGTGGTGCTTCCAGGCCCAATAAAAATAAGAAAAGTAGACTTGGAGCTATGATGTACTAGCAGGTGTTAATCAGCAAGAGAACTCCAAAATTCGGCCGTAATATCTTTTATTTATTAATTATATATGTTTCCACTATAATAGCTGGTCTTGATACAAAAAAATTATAATTTATCAAAATATAAAAATAAGGGAAGAATTTATTATTTGTATGCAATTCCCCAGCAAAAAAAAATTATTAAATTAAAGGGAAAAGTGAATAAACTCGCGGGAAAAAATCATTCGCGAAAAGGGTAGTTTTTTTATTTTAACATGGAATTATTCACGGCGAATTTTTTCACGATTACAAATTTAGGAAAAGGGTATATATTTTGAGGAAAAAATGCTCACGATAGGGGTGATTATTTTTTAAATATATCAACCCCTGGCGCGAAATTATCGTGTTACAATTTTTTCTAAATCGACTTTTTTATGCAAATTGGTTCTAAATCCATTAATTCATCTGCTGATAAAGTAATACACCGATAGTTATAGTTATGGAGATAACACTATGTACATTTGATCGTATGTAACAGCTAATGCTGTCAGGCAAATTAAAAAATAAATAAATAAAAATGCTCTCCTGTAAAATTTATTTTTTGTACGATAATTTCGCGCACAGGGATCGATATGTCAATATAGATTAAAAAAAATTTATGTTTATGCAAACAGTTACAGAAATTAATTCGTAGGAAAAAATATGTATCAGTATTTTAAAATTGCTAGGAAGTTTTCTTTGAGAAAAAACGTCTAGAAATTAATATGTATATCTGGTTCTAATTTCAGATCTTGCAATACATTAAAATCACAAATTCTAATTTCTGAACAGTTCTAATTTATGAGATTCTAATGTATTCAAATATTTAATAAGATTTGGTTTTAAAGAGAAAATTAATTTAAAAACAAAAATTTTATAATATTTTTTTTATTTAAGCACAACAGCATTTAATATATTTACCGATACATTATGGAAGTTCAAGTTGTATGACAAGGTTCCGAAGACTTCAGTAAAAATATGTTGTAAATCTAAGAGTTAGAGCGTAGTAGTAATATAATCCTAAATACAACTTTATGGCCTGGGTTCCGTTAGTTAGATTGATGATTTTGATTGATTGTTATGTGTATTTAGTTTTATTTTTAGTTATTTATTTCTTATTTTATTATTGGTTAGAATAAAAAAAATCTTTTATAAATAACTTCTTTAAGAACCGATTAAATGTATCACAAAATTTTGGATTTTCTCAAAGAAAATGAAAATCCGTTCACAAATAAAAAAAATATTTATTAAAACACTCCTTTGAAAATAAAAAATATGTTGCTGAATTTTTTATCTTTTCACATATTCTTATTATTCGTAATAAATGAAATCCATTGTCAATGTTAATAATTTTCACCTTCAACAAAATGTCAATATGTCTAATAATGACTCGTATGTATAGAATTTTTACATGTGTGTTTGTTATTCACTTACATTCAACGGCAGTTACACACGCCCACGACATACTTAAAAGTCATACTTATTAGTGGAAAAAATAAAAGAAATTGGAAAACAGCAATTATAATCTTTAAACAAAAATTACAGCCTAAAACTAGGCAAACAAAAATTAACACATACAAATAAATTAATACCTAAGAAAATAAGTGTGTACCCTGTAGGAAGCCTGGAACCAAGTGTCGGCAATTCAACACTTCTGTCGATTGCTTTCGGTGATTTTTTTGATGACATTGTCAATTAATCCTCTACACTTTTTATTTTGTCTTTGTCTGCAAAACGATTTTTTGCGTTGTCTTTACACATACAACTATTCTCATGCAAGTGCTGCATACTCGTACATATTATCAAGGAAAAACTCTTTGAAATAATCGAATATCTTGTAATTTGGTTGTCTGCTTACACATGCGAGTGAAAGTTTATTCTCAAAATGTCGTCTAAACATAAATATTTCTATTATTCTATTTCATTTTTCCTTTTTGTTTTGTTTATGAAGCAGAGATACCAATTTTGTCATATGGGCACATATTTGGGGAAACAGTTAAAATTAATTATTATTATTTTAGTCATATTAATGCTTTATAACCAACGCAATTGCCTTTTTTTATATACCAGCAAATTTACAATAAACTTGGGACAGATTAACATTGTGTACCTTTTTGACAGCTACTTACATGCAAGTGCAAATTTCCACTCAAATGAGCAATTTGCTACGAGTGGAGCTGCTAATTCGAAAACTGTGAGTGGATTAATAGAAAAGTGTATTGAGTTTTTCTAACTGCTACTCGCACGTGCAAAAGCTAGTCCGGGACAGGCAGAGGACGGTCTTCTATGGTTTCATGGGGATCAGGCTTTGCATGTACCGGGGCATGACAAACTCGACACCGAAGCCATCGACAGCCAACCAGCGGATAAAGTGCCGAGGACCGTAGAGGCGCAGCTCCAGAATGCTCGCAACCACAGTCAAATCTGGTTGTTGAGACCGTTGGGATGTTGACTTTCGCGGAGGACGAAGACTCTCTACTTAACGAGGTATCAACTACGACCCCGACTGTTTAGAAACAGGCGCAGGACTGACCGTGAGGAACAGGATCGCATCTTTGCCGGTCGACTGTAACGATCCTGCACGTGCGGGGTCAGAGACGCCCGAACCGATGGTGGACCGGTGAGGTTACCGATTTCCATGTCGCCTGCAGAATTCTTTTCAACAAAGCGAAGAATGCTGGGAACTGGGCACTGCATAAATCTTCAGTGAACAATTTCAAAAATCTAGTCTAGAGTTTTGCATTAACGTAGTCTAGTTCTGAGACCAGCAAACAGCGAAAAATTCTGGCAAAAAGCCCTCCGTCCCAGGGTTTGTAAGGGGGATGGATGGTAAGTCAATCACCAGGTGTCTTGAATCGCTAGGGTCCTTATGGATACCCTTTTCCCGGCTAACGAACGGTTGGCGGACACTGGTGAGGAGGCTAAGCCATAACTTTATTAGCTATAATTACTCTCAATAAGAGAGCAAAATTTACAAAAGTAAGAAAACGAAAAAAACCATAAAATTTACCAGAAAAAAAAGAAATGTCAATTTTTTACAGCTCTGTTTATATCGGAGATGATTTTTGACAATTTAAAAAAATTTTACTTTTTTGACCCCAAAAACATAAAAGTTGTGTTAAGTTTTACTATTATTAACTATTAGTAACAGAAAGATAAAATAAATTGAGTTCTTGAATATTGAGAATTTGCTTCGAAATCAATGAAATTAAAGTAATACTGAAGGAGTTCCTATTACTCGAGAGACCACCTCGTTGCGAGACAACCAAAGTGTTGTTGAATAGTTAAAAATTAATGCAGTTCATTACAAAAGTATTCTTGAATTTTCGCAAATTTATCAATTTTACAGAAAGGATAATTTTACTCGTTTGTAAACTTATAATAGTTTTTGAAGATCCGTACGACTGAGTTTAGACGAGAAAACATTTAGTTTGGTAGCATGTTACGGGTGCTGAAGAGAGCGTCGTTTTTGTGTTCGGTACTCGGCGACACGTTTTAACAACGACATATGTTGCCTTTCCTGATGGATAGAATTAATTTTTATGCGAATCCCTGAATAGTTTGTTTTAATATTTGTATATTTTAATTAATTGTGGGCAATTATATTAAGAAAAAATTCACAGATGATGGCCCACTCCAAGGTTCTGATGGATGTTTCTATTTTATATTATATTACATTTCTTTTTTTTTATATACATATGTACATATAAGAATATTGAAATAAAATCAACGTAAAGAATTGAAATAAATAGTGTTTCATTTCAATTGGGATATCCGTCTACAGTGAGCGATATATATGCATCAACGCTGACTATCCCATGTACACAGAAGTTTCGGTCATTTTTCTCATATTGCCCTTAAGAAAATTATATAAACTTTGTTCTACGCAATGACCGTTAATTCTGTCAGCAATGACGGTCATATCACCGGTCAAATGACCGTCAATGTTCTTGTAGGGCAGCTAAACTTATTAGCTATTTCGCTGGTCACTTCATTCAACAGGCCAAACGTCAAAGTTTGTGAAAAAGTTGTGAAAAGTGGTTGTGAATAATTTAATAATTAAATATTATATTAAGAAAAATCGAATATATATTTTTGCTATAATTAATTTAAATTACTGAACAACGTATAATCATATGAATATACTTTGGTACTTAATATTTAGTGGAGTAAAGTAGTACTTTTGCAATGCAAAGTGTACTGGAAGTCTAATGTGATTGATGACAGTTTACCGAAAAAAAACTATTTGTGAAAGAATTTATTTAAAAAAAACAAGTATTGAAAGAATTTATTTAATTATATTTATTTTTCAGCGATGGTCTTTTTTATGAAAAGTTTTTAACAATTATTTATTTTTCAATATTTCGCTACCAAGGTAAGCATCGTTAGGAAATAATAATTTGTATTAACAAAAATATTTATTTAAAAAAATGATCTTTTTTATGAAAAGTTTTTAACAATTTATGGTATAAATAACAAAAATGTTTGTAATTAATTATTGTTAAGAAAAATTTTCTACACAACTTTTTAAATGTCTGTCAGCTGTTTGGGACATTTGTAATTTTGCTTTGTTATTTTCAATGTTTATTATAAACAAACTGATTGCTTGTTCTTCATGCCCAAACTAGCCCGAAGAAAAAGTACGGGCATTCTCGTGCGTGAAGAACAAGAGCATTACTCTCTCAAAACCTCTCTCATTTACTCAATTTTTGCGTAAGAAAACGCTTTCGAGCGCCCAATTTTGAGTAAACGAACAGACCTCTTGTATTAATAAACCTTGAGAAATACCAAATATCACAATGAGCCAATTTACACTGGCACCTTGTACGCAAATTCGGTGAAGAGAATGGTTTTTGGTTGGCATAATTGTTCAACCAACTACAACTCCACATTAGAAGCACATAATAATACATATACATACATAATACATATACATACATAATACATATACATACGAAAACACAGGTTCTGTGTTTCGTTTTTTACAGAGCGCGACAACAAACTAATAATGGATTGGCCCAACAACAACTGATTTTCTTTTCTTTTTCATCTTCTAGAAGTAATACTACAGCTTCCAAATTACAGGCACTTGAAAGTGCTCATAAAGTAATTCTCAAGTATGTTCCGGAATGTGTATAACGAAAAACAAACATCTAATGAATAAATAAAATACTAATACACGTATACATTTTATGCCAGAGGAATTAGTCTAGTGTGTTTTGGAAAGAACAAAAATTGTGCGGCTTAAAAATTGTACCAGTGTAAATTGGCTCAATGAAAACAAAAGAAAAAAATACCCTACAAGAAATGGATGACCGAAACCATAAACTATATATATATATTCTGTGACCGAAACTAATCCACACATTTTTTGTTTCTAATACATTCGCAGAAATTTTATATTTGCCCGAACATGTGATTGCTATTGCTGATGGATAAAATAAATTTTTATGTGATCCCTGAATAGTTTTAATATTTGTGTATTTTAAATATTTGTGTGGCGTGAAATATTAATGTGTCCAAAATTATATTTAAAAAACATGGATATTTAAGTGAAATTGAAAGATAAGTATATTGCGTTAATTATTTATATATGTATCTATATATATTTAATCTACATATAAGTGTGATTCGACGTATAAATGGACGGTTTTTTGTAAGTTTTGAAATAGAGCTAAATCTGTTATTAGGAGGAGAAGAAGACAGTATCATGCTAGGTTGTTGTGTGAACTTGATTCTTCGGGAATGTGGAGAGTATGGAGGAGGTTCGCGTGTTGCAATTCTAATTTGATGGTGATGTAAATGTTATTAACGAATTCTTTGCCCGTAGTTTATGTCCAGCTCAGGCTGATGCTGTAGATTTTGATGCGTTTAACTATATGAGTGGGTAGTTTCTCTTTTCGTTGTGTCAGTGAACAAGAAGTTGTACCTATTCCGAAATCTGGTAGAGTTAGTAGCCATGAGGATTTAAGACCAATCTCGATTCTACCCGCCTTACCTAAGGTTTTTGAACACATTGTTAAGGACCAAATGGTTTTGTTTACTAGGAATAAAATTATTGCTTCCCAGTACGCTTTTCGTCGGGGTTATAATACTACAACCCTCCTAATAAACTTAACTGATACTAAAGGGTGGTTAAATTTTAAGGGCCGATGTTGAATGTGAACCACAATTAAACGTGAAGTTTTTTTCTGCATTTCATTTGACATTTCACAATTTCAGACTAACTCAATTTGAACCATGGAAAGATACACAATCGAGCAACGCGTTAAGTTATTCAGGCTTATTATGAAAATGGGCGTTCAAATCAAAATGCATATCGTGCACTTCGTGATTTTTTCGGTCAATTTAATCGTATGTGCGTACAATCGAAAAAGTCGTGCAAAAATTTGAGCAAACCGGGTCTGTAGATGTGAAAACACCAGTGCATGCTCGTACAGCTCGTACTGCAGAAAATATTGCTGCTGTTCGCGATAGTGAGGCTGAAGAGCCGTCCACCTCAACTCGTTGTCGTGCCCTACAATTGCAACTCTCACGCTCGTCGTTGATGAACATTATGCATAAGACTTGCATTTACACGCTTACAAGGTGCAATTGACTCAAGAACTAAAGCCTCTCGACCATTACCAACGTCGTCAATGGTCAGAATGGTGGCAAGAAATGGCAACAGTGGATGATCAATTTTCGAAGAAAATCATTTTCAGTGATGAGGCACATTTTCACCTCAGTGGATTCGTCAATAAGCAGAATGGCCGCATTTAGGCGAATGATAATCCAAGAGTGATTGTCGAAAAACCGATGTACCCACAAAGAGTGACTGTTTGGTGCGGTTTATGGGATGTGAATGGTGTTCGTTATCGTGAGATAATGATATCTTCCAATTGGAAGATATGGATGTGGACGATATGTGGTTTCAACAAGACGGTGCAACTTGCCACACAGCTAACGAAACAATGGCTCTAATGCGCGACAAATTCAATGGCCTTGTTATATCACGTGGTTGCGATGTCAATTGGCCGCGAAGATCATGCGATTTGACACTGTTGGACTTTTTTCTTTGGGGTTATTTGAAAGAAAAGGTATACGTCGATAAGCCAGCAACAATTCACGAGCTAAAGGATGAGATAATTCGCCACATTAACGGCATAGAACCTCAATTATGCCTCAGCGTCATCGAAAATTGGGACCATCGGCTGGAGGTGTGCCGCCGAGATGGCGGATGGAAATGACAATAATTTCCTAAATAATTTGTGTTTTATTCAAAATCAACATCGGCCTTTAAAATTTAACCACCCTTTATTAGAACATGTTTTAATTCTAAGAAGTTACGAGTCTCTTGATTTAACTAAAGCTGTCAATTCCATATGTTATTCCACTATGATTATTAAGCTCAGGGAAATTTATGGATCTGACTGGTAATTTGTCTCGCACTATTTCTCTTACATCTGGTGTTCCGCAGGCGTCTGTTGTGGGTCCTCTTTTGTTTTTATTATACATTAATGACCTCCCTAAGTGCGTAGACCTTCTTGTTTGCCGATGATATTATTGATTTCGATGATGATTTCGTAGATGTGCTAGTAACCTATATAAACTATTGCCTTGAACAAATTTCTGTTTGGTGTGATGTGAACTCGCTATCTATAAACCCTTCTAAATCGAAGGCTATTTGCTTTATTTTATGAGATGATAATTTCCCTGACTTTAACTTGAATATTCGTAATTCTCAAATTGAGTTTGTTAGTCAACATAAATGCTTGGGAGTTATAATTGACCGTTGTGTATCTGTTGGGGCACATTTTCAATCTGTTTATTGTACATTACGTAGGATTTATTCCACCAACATAAATTTACCTTTTAGAGTTAAGAGCAGATTAGTCCACGAGCTTATGATGCCTCAGGTCTTATATGGGATCGTGGTGTTTTCAGGTGCTACTGCTACCAAAGTCTTGCAATGCGCTGTGATTACAGTTGTGAGGTTTGTCTTGAACATTCGGATGTGGGAGAGCACGTCTCTGAGCATGTGAACAAATTTTTGGGATGTTTTTTTTAATGAGTTTATGAAACTAAGGAATTTGGTATTTTATCGGATGAGTGGTGGAAACCTTTGTGTAATAATTTCTCTTTTTCACGTTCTTTTAGGAATAAACCGATTTTAATACTTAAAATAAATTATTCTTTGTTTATAAAATCGTTTGTTGTAAGGGTTGCTCGCTATTGGAATACTCTACCACTTGAATTATGTGTTTTCTCCCATTCTAATAATGTTTTCGGCTCAAATTAATAAAAAATTTTTTTTTGCGGCTCCTATAGATTTCTACTTACGCTTAATTACGTCCGATCACACTCCGAGGAAAACTTCAAATTCTCTTTCTTTCTAACCTTTCGTATTACGGACTTCAATTTATTCCTAAAAACACAATAATGTCGAATGTCATCATCGGAACACCCTATCCTATATGGTCGGTATGCAGCCTTCCTATTGCGCTTTGTCCTGCAAATCCTCGCATTATCCATACAGTTGTAATCACTACGCCTAACCAGTCTACGCAAGGGTACGTTACCGTTGTATAGTTGATCAATAGCCCGGTGGAAACATTCCGCAATGCCATCCATCGAGTAGCTATAATACATTGACGAAAAGTCAATGTCATTAACCTCTGCAAGGCACTGAGCCACATTAAATGACCAATAGTACCTATAAAAAAAATCTGCACCACCGCGTGGTAAGAATTAAGGCCCGATAGTTGGTATTGGTTAGAGGCCGTAACGCTTCGAATATCAGATATGAACACGTAATCAATAAGTGATGTAGAGCCTACTCGCGGGCACATGTGTGTGTGTGTGCATTCAAAATTGGCATATATTGTTAATAAAAAAATTTTTTTTAAAGTCGTATATAATTTTATTTAAATTTCATATCCTGCTTTTAGGTAAATAAAAAAATTAAAATTGTACAATGAAAACAAAATTTTTGGCATATTTTTTCTGTAGGGTGCGAGAAAATTTGTATTAAAAATTTTTGCAATTTTTTTATTGTTTTCTTATATCTTTGCATATACCAATGTGATATGAGCCATTATGAATGGAATTTCTCATGGAAAGGGTGCAGTAGTCAGAATTAGTGCCGTTGTCAAGCGACAAATTTCGAAGATGGTTGAATCTCAACACAGTCTACTGAGTAGTGTGCTAGTTTATCAGTTGGGGGTACTACGTTTGATTCCTAACAGAGACTCTGGTCTGTATCACTACACCATGTGAAAGTTTTTTCACAATGGGACCATAATAAAGTAAACCCAATTGGGCTGGGACTTTTCTTTACTTTTACATTCAGCAACCTGCCGACCTAACCTAATTCTAAAAATCGTATTCTCAAAGATGGCCATAATTTTAAAAGTTGGCAAATATAAAAGGTAGAGTTGGGTTCATGAGCTCTTTGAAGTGAGCGCTCTTTTCAGTTCAGTTCTTTTTGGCGAGTTGGTTCGTTTAGTTTGTTTACTTTGTTCAGTACCTCAGTAGTATCAGTTGACTTTTAGCTCATTTGATTTTGATGCTCAGTTGAATTTGTCGCTCAGTTGATTTGTTTCTGAACTGATTTTTTAGTTCATGTGATTCAATCAAATACAGCACCAACGCAGCTTTAATCAGTAGTAGAAAGAGAAAATATGTTTTTTGTGCTGAAATTTGTTATTTTAAGGAAATTTGTGAAATGTTTTACATAGGCTAATATAAATATATAAAAAATTTTAATAAAATTTAGATTATTATTATTCAAGTATCGAAACTTAAATCAAATAAATACAAACTACAAGACAGAAATTTATTTAAGAAAAAATAGTGTTTGTACTACATCGCCAATAACGTGAAATATTCGCATCTGGCATCATAGAAATTTTAATTAAGAAAATTTTTTGGTTTTGGTAGTACTGATGAACCAATAAAATGAACGAAAAAAAAACATGGCAAGCGCTCTTCACTGAACTAGAATCATCAAAAAAAGTGAGCGCTCATTTCGCTCAGTTTACTGAATCGTCCAATTGAGCTAGCTCAGAGCTAAACGACACCACTCTAATAAATAGCTAACACTGCATCCACACGATCAAATTTTTTACACATCGGCTTCTCGCAATTCATGTGTATTGATTGGTGCGGCGTAGGCTGCACGCAAGTTTTGAGCAATTTAAAAGCAAAATTGTTTATGAAGAGCCCTTCGCTGTTCCTAAGTTTAGATGGGAAAACATTTGGAATTCTCTTTTGTTTTCATCCGCGGTCACACAGACGAAAATTTTGCCCGCGATAATCCATTATTATTGTTAATATTATTCCAATGTTACGTTTGTAAGCAAAGAAAACGGGACCAAATCGTGTCGCTGAGTACCGAACACAAAAACCCTTCCATAAATGCGTACAAACTAAATTTTTCCTTTCCAAATATTTCCTCGTCTAAACTTAGTCTTACAGAATAGCTATCAGCTGTTTTATTGCCCATAATTTGAGACAAAAGTTTCCCAGAGAATTTCAAAGCAAATTCTCATCAAATTTTAAAAGCATGAGTGTTTAGTAAAAAAAAAATTTAAAATTTGAAAGGCAAAATTTGAACGTGTAAGGCTACGTCAGAGAAAACTTTTGAAGATGAAAAGGAGATACACGAAACATGCAACATTTAACGCTGCTTGAAGCGAAAAGTTCAATAACTCTCAACTTTTTGCGTGCTTTGACAAGCATCTGGAATAATTTTTCTAATTCTTAACTAGTGTCTTCTTTTCTATTTTTTTTTTTTTTAAACAACGGAACATTGTAAAATATATCGTCAAATAACATTACTGACTTTTATTTTTGTAGTAAAAAAATAATGAACCATTTTTTCTGGTAAACAAACAATGCCCGAATTTGGTCAAAGCTTTTAATGGAGCATACACCTATTGCTTTACACTTTTCTATCAAAGTTCAAAACGTCACGCACAAACTATATCTGGCACGGCATTAACCACCAAGGAATGGAAACATCATTTAAGAAATTAAGTCAGACTCACCAAAAGATACAAATCACATACAAATATATTTATGTTCCTCCATAAATTTATTTATAAACATAAAATTTGTATTGTATTGTTAATAAAAGCAAAAATAAAACAGAAAAAGTGTAGTGTCCGTGACAAAAGTTACGCGGTTTATGATTAAAAAAAAAAAAAACTATGAAATTTGTTGGCGGCAAAGAAATGTAGTCTAGTAATAGGATTTTAGTCTGGAAGGCTTACTGTATTACAGATAAATAATTAAAAAATAAATATTCTGGGACACATCTGAATATTTTTAGTAACAAGCTATAAAGTACTATTTTCTGGGTATCATGTAAAACATATTCTTGCTAAAATAATATTGAAACCAAGAATAAAATGTTCGTTAACATTTAAAGGATTAACTACCTGTTTTTAGTAAACGAAACAAAAAATTCGCTCACGTTTACATTGAAAACAAAAACAATTTTTTTAGTCAATATACAGTTTGTAAAAAATATGTTTACAAAGCTTAGAAAAATTAAAAAGTTTAAGGGAAACTCTTATTTGCAAGTAAATTATATAACTTTTATTAAATTTTTTTCTTCATGTATTCAATTGAAGATGTTTATAAACACTTTGCACAAAAAAAAACCAAATTAAATTAAATAACAAAATAATAATCGTAACTTAAAAAATACTTCCAGTTTCTACGCTGTAAAATAAATGTTTACAAAATTGTGTTAAATTGAATTAAATATATTCTAAATGGTAAAAAAAAAGATTTGAGGGTGCTAATACTTGGTGTGCCCTCCTTTAGCTTTAATTACAGCTTCTAAGCGTCTAGACATTGAATGGATAAGCTTTGGTATATCGTAATTTTCAGGTATTTTTTCCCACTCTTCTTTAATAAATGTTATTAACTGTTGTTTGTTTTTTGGTGACCTTTTTCCAACTTTTTTCTTTAGGTGGACCCACAAATTTTCTATAGGGTTTAAGTCTGGGCTTTGTGCTGGGGTATCTATCACTTTTGTACAATTATATAACAACCAGGATCTACAAATATATGCCTTATGCTTCGGTTCATTATCCTGCTAAAATTTATACTTGAGCTTTTCTGGGTCAACAAAACCGAATTTCGGAGCACTTGCACTCAATTCCTTTTTCAAAATGTTTAGATAGACTTCCTTGGTCATTATATCCTGTAATATTCTTATTTCGCCAACACCCTTGCTCGAAATACAACCCCACACCATAACGGATAGTTTACCGAACTTTACAGTGGGTATTATATTTTTATTTTCTAAAGCCGTCAGGGGTTTTCGCCAAACTTTTTGAGGTCCATCATGGTAGTACAGCATCACTTTCGTTTCGTCACAAAAAATAACATCATCCCAGTGCTCCGGAGGAAAAGAAATGTGTTCAATGGCAAACTTATACCTTTTTTCTATGTTTGCCGCGGATAGCAAAGGTTTTTTCCTCGCAACTCTTGAAGAGTATTTATGGTTTTGTAGCACATTTCTAACAGTCTGATGAGAGATACTTACTCCACATTCATTACTGATGTTAAGTGCACATCCTCTAGTACTAAAATGTGGATTCTCATCAATCATTTTCAAAATTTTCTTTTCAATTCGCCGAGTTACTTTTTTTCGTCTGCCTGGTGATACATTTGGTTCCAGTCTTCCTTCTTTTTCAGCACGGTTAATAACATTATATACCGTCTTTAGGTTAAGAGACAACATTTCAGCAGTTTCTCTGTGAGATTTTCCTTTATAGTAATTAAAATACACCAGTTGGGTAATGTCTTTGTTCAGTCGCTTTCCTGGCATAGTTTATATATAATTGGATAATCGCTTGTTTGTTCTATGAGCTCAATTTAAGAATAAAAGACAACAGCTACTCTTAGCGTCCGTATAAAACTCTTACACGCAATACATGTGCAAAAAACCAACGGTTCTTTCTTGACTTTGCATTTTTGTAAACATTTTTTTTACACTGTTGGAAGTATACAAAATTATTTTGTAGCGTTGTTGTTGTAATATATTCATAAATTTGCCAAAGTTTCGACGCCTGCTTGTCGTCAACATACAAAACAACAGTTATAAAAAAAAAAATTTACAAATGTAATGATATTGTTGTTGTAAATATTTATTTAAACTTAAATTCTTAAAAAATTTTTGTTTTGTAAACATATTTTTTACAAACTGTATGTACATAATAACACGCAAGAATTTTTTCTTTCATTTTCTTAGATGTAAAGTTGTCAACAAAAATATTTTTTATGAAAACATTTTACCGTAAGTTCCTACTAAATATTACTTAAAAAATTTTATAATTTAAATAAATACCTTTGTCTATTATAACCATTATAACCATAGGGTGCAAATGTAACGTTTCTCATATTTTGTCCATACATGGTTAATTTATAATAATGGTTTGTATTTATTAACTAGAAATTAAAAAACGTAAAAAGGAAATCAATTAAAATGAATTTTGAAAAAATTACAAGACTAAAGAAACAAAAAAAATATCAAATGGTTGGTAACTCCCAAACGATCAAAGATTAAAAATAGAGAAGTACAACGAAAAAATTAAACCGGTAGAAAAGAAAATGGCAAAAAGGCAAAAAAAATTAGGAGAAAAGGAAACAAGTATTTATCATATATTTTTTAATAAATACATAGTTCGAACAAATAAAGTTAGAATCCAATTAATTAAAACTAGAGACAATTAGATATTAAATAAAATGGCGTCAAAATTTGCAAATTATATTACAAAAATTACAATAAAACTCATCCACACAAGCTCACCAAACACACATTTTTTTCGCTTTTTATTTCACAGAAGACTCCACAAACATGGCTTATTCACTGTTTGGAGTACGTGTTGACTTCTTATCACAAAAAATTATAATTTATGAAATCTCCTTAAACTTATTAAATTATTGCTGGAAAAATTGATTTATTATTTAATATTCTTTCCTTTTTGCCACCCTCGCAGAAAAAAAAACATATACTAACGCCACCATTAGCACAGGCATTAAACTTTTTTCTTTCCCCCTTTTTTCAATTTTTTTTTGCAAATTTTCTTTTCACACTGAAGCAAATAATGAAAATATCTTTTATACACACCAAAAAAATATGTAGTAGATTAATACGAAGTTGAAGAACTGCTTTATTTGAAATACAGTATGAAAAATATGATTTTAAAGATTTTTATTTTACTTATTTAATTTTCTTTCAATAAACTGCCTCACACAATTAAGCTGTTTTTACAAGGAATAAACTAGCGCGTGCCAAGCGAAAAATGGTACTAATGTATATCAATGTGGTATTGAGCACAGAGTTATATTAAAAAGTAGTAGGCCGGAATTACACACATCGCATTAATTATTAAAAAAAAATTTGTAAACTAAAATTTTACACATTTAAAGTTCAAGAAAACACTTATAATAGAACTAAAATTCTAAAATAATTTGTGTACAATACTTTTAATTTCTTGGTAGTAAAAAAATTCATTTAAGAAAAGAATTAATTTCATTAATTGTGCTTTAAAAATTTTAGACAGAGTACACCATATAACTAAATGAAATAGTTGGCAACATGGCACAATCATGATTCAATAAGAAGGTGGCATTACTACGCAATCTGAAAACAAAGCAAGCCGTATCAAACAAGGTAGGGTTGTTAACACAGGTGGCATTTTTTTGCTGTAACGACGTATGTACAACTAACGTCAAAAACTCAGTTTTTGTGGTATTGCATTAGGTGTCGTTGAAGAACCGTGAACATAAAACGTATGCGATAGCACAACAACTCCACTCGCTACCACCTAGTTAAAGAGGCTGTGATACAATGCAAGGCACACACGTTTTAGTGCTCGTGATATGTCAAAAACAACTAACGCAAATCAAGGCAAATTTATTACCAGGTAAACTAACTAGCAAATTCGCCCGTCAGCTGTTACAAGATTTAGTAACATATTTTTGTGCCGAACGTCAAAGTATATTTACTTTTATAAGAAAGTTAATAAAAATTGTTTTTAAATAATTTAATAACTATAATAATATAATACTATAAGAATGGAAAATGTATTACTTTTTTTTAATAATTAATTTAATTTTAACTCATATTACATTAATTTAACAAAACGTATACAAAATTTTATCGTTTGGACGAAAAGCGAATTGACGAATTCGCCTTGCGACAACCTTGTATTAATAAACCTTGAACGCAAAAGTATTATATTATTATAATTATTAAATTATTTACAACCAGTTTTCTTAACTTTCTCACAAAAGTAAACAAACTTTGACGTTCGGCTCAAAAAATACGTTCCAAATTCTCGTATCTGCTGACGGGCTAATTTGCTAATGAGTTTACCTGGTAACGAATTTGCCTTGCCTTGAACGCAAATATAACAAAAACAATGTGTTTTTGACGATTGTTGCACAAACGTAGGAACAGCAAAAAATCCACCAGTTTTATCAACCAAACCTTGTTTGCTACACTGGATCCATAGACCGGCGTCTTTAACTAGGTGGTGTTGAATCGAATTGTTATACAGCACTCCACGTTTTTGTCCACGATGTGTCAAAAACAATTGATGCAAATATTACATAGAATATTTGTTTTATTTATCAAAAAGTGTGTGTAAGGTTTTTAATTTTTTAAAATCATTTAGTTTTAAATACAAATACATCACAAACAGAATTTTTAAACAAGTTTTTGACGTTTGATGAACAATCGTAGCTATAGCATAAAATTACCACCTGTTTTAACAACTCCACCTAGTTTGATACGCCTTGATCCAAGGCAAGGCTAATTAATTACCTGCCCTACAAGAACAATGACAGTCATTTGACCGGTCATTTTCTTAAGGACAATATGAGAAAAATTACCGACACTTCTGTGTATATGTGATAGTCAGCGTTGATGGATATATCGGACACTGCTGACCGGTCAGCGTTGCCGTATATATCAATCACTGTTGACGGATATACCAATTGAAATTTCTATTATTTCAATTTCTATTTACTGCAATTCTTTATATTGATTTTATTTCAATATTCTAATATATATGTACATATGTATGTATATAGAAAAGGAATGTAATATAATATAAAATAGAAATATCCATCAGAACCTTGGAGTGGGCCATCATCTGTGAGCCTCGATCGTCTCAATGCTGGAAAGTTGCGACTGCTTCTGGCTCACTTTGCGCCTGTTATAATTCAATGGTAGCCTGCCCTTGGCTCAACGTCGACTGGTATAGCTCGATGTTTAGACGCGGGTATCTACTTTTTTTTTTCAATTCTCAATGCAATATGATTAAAAAAATTTTAATAAATAATTAGCGCAATATACTTATCTTTCAATTTCAAATCAAAATATCCAAAGTTTTCTAAATATAATTGTAGAAAATAATTGTGGTACGCGCAAAATTAAAGTTTTTTATTAAAAAAAAAGTCATAAAAGATTGAAATTAAAAAGTAATTACATATATTGAAAAAATATTTTAGCAATTAATTTTGTGTAGGAATTAAAATAATGAGAATGATGAAAAAAATGCTAGTGAAAGTTCAAACTTTAGGGATTTTTGGAACCTGTGGAAGATTTTGTGCAGTCTTGCGGAAATTTGTTTTGTACAAAATGGACTGCATAGTTCCTTCTAGAATTTCTTTGGAGAAGCCGCTTTCACCAGCAGTTTTATTGGGCTAAAAGCAACAAGTATCAATCAGAAAAAGGTTCCTTGCGAATTATTGCCCCATATGTATGTCATAGAAAATGTGAAACCATTTTCTGTAGGAATATATGCAAGACATTCTAAAACCAGGAGTGTTAGACAGTTTTCCAAAAATATTGTTGTGGAAATGCTTTTGATAAAAGATTGATTTATTTTAAACGATAAGAAACTAGCATTTTTGAAATATACTTGTGAATATCTGGTCCCAATGTCTCCATATAGTCCCATAACAACTACATAGTCGATAGTTCTAAGAGGAATATTCATAGTGTAGAAATCCATTAAAAAATTTCAAAAGTGTAGACTAGAATTACTAAAATATACTAATGAATATCTGGTTCCAATATCTCCATAAGGTACCGTTAGTATTACTTAGTCTATAGTCAGTCAGTAGTTTATTCTCAATGACAACATGTTAAATGTTCACAGCACAGATACTTAAGGGTGCTTTAGACGATAAGATTTGCCGTACGTAAAATGAGAGAGAAAATAAAATGAAATTCCATCCGTATTTCAAAAAAAGAGAGTAAAAATCGAATGGTTGTTTTCTGGCTTTTACACCATTGGTATGAATAAAATCAAGTAAGATGAAAACATTCTCATTTAATTAAACTACAGCTGTTTGCTTGTTTTCCACAGGGATGGAGTTCTTGTACAATTGAATTTATTTTTTATAACCTTGAAAAATATTTTTATAACCTTCGAATATGTTATTTTAGTGGTCAAAATTTTTAGTGTACTTTTGGAAAATATACGTATATTTTTATAAAATTGTGCTGTCGTGGTCTAAAATGTACATTTTGATTTTATAATTGGTATAAATTTATGAAACCAGTTTTCCCTCCTTGGCTTTCTCACATTTGTTTACATAAAAATTCATCCCTGATCTAATGGTGTGTGTTGGATTTTGAAAAATTTTAAAAAATCAAGAGAGCCATACGACTGTCAAATTTTCATCCGTATTTTCTCTCAAAATCTTATAGTTTCATTACATATTACGTTTAGACGATCCGACTTGTGCTCTTCTACACAAAAATTTGAGATGTCGTACGACAGATCTTATGGTCTAAAGCACCCTTTAGGTGGCATCATTACGCCAGGTGATTCCTTTTTGCTCGTATCAATGTTTAGAGCTGATTCACACTTATCAAGTTTTCCTGATAAGTTTTTGTTAAATTTTCTTTGGAACATGCATTTACGTTCATACACGAAGAAATTTTTCGCTCAAGTTTCGCTTGTTTTACAATACTACAGTTTAGAAAAGAGAAAGCAAAAAAAAAGGAAGAAAGAAACAAACTTGACTGTACCGACAAGTATGTACTCCTTCCCTTCTCTCTTCACAATTCATTCAAATACTCGAGTGTTGAAGAGTCAAAATTGATGTGTGTCAATCATTAGTTAGTTATGTTTTGTTGGTCTACAATAGAACAAACCACAAAATAGACAGAACCGTCAGTTCAAAGCAGCGAACGAGCAGAGAAAGAGACATCATCAAGAGATTTGCTGTCTTTTTTACCCCCTAACTCTGCTCGGTGATTCCTTTTTCTTCTAAATTCCTCAATATTGTTGTTTTGTTTTGATTTTTATTTTCTAGATGTGAAAATTAACCGTATTTTTCATCTACTTTATGCTCACAATTTCGCAATTTTTAGCACGACAATGTTACAAACATAGGTTAAAGGAATATGTGGTTACAAAACACAACAATGTGGTGTTTTGTGTTATGAAAATTATGTACTATGAAAATTACTTTCATTTATTAAAACAAATAGATACCAAAAAATCACAAGATTACTAAAATGTTATTTTATTGGCTTATGCACAACAAATTTCTTTTTGGTAATTTTTTAGCTTCGATATGTTTCTTTTTTGCTATATTAACACAAAACACGATTAGAACCACAAAACACCATTAAAATAAGCTGCACTATGTTTTTTTTTACTAAAATATTAACACAAAACACAATTAAAACAAAGAAAACCTCAAGAAATTATAAATTTGTTCTTATGCACAAATTGTGGCTTATGTTAATAAAATTTTTCACTACAAAACACCAAAATACTGACAAATTCCTTTTTGGTAATTTTTTAGCTTCGCTATGTTTTTTTTGCTATATTAACACAAAACACTATTAAAACAAGCTTCACTATGTTTTTACCTATAATATTAACACAAAACACAATTAAAACCAATAAAACCACAAGAAATTATAAATTTGGCTTATGTTTACATTTTTCTTTTGTTTACTTTTGATCTTTCGTGAAATAGTATATTTGTCTCTTTCTCCCTCTATTTGGAGAAAAGCTGATTTAAAATTTTTTCAGACCCCCAGCTGACATTTCTAGGTATTCTATGGAACAAACACTAATTTTTATTTGTGTGAACTTGGTCTTTATGTCAAACACATGTACTGAAATAGTGAAGTATTTGGAAAGAAACAAAAACAAAAGTAAGCTTCGACACTCTCAGCAACCAACAAATGCACGAAGAATCGTTTCGGTGCAATAAGTGATATACTGAAAATGTACAGTTACGTTTTTTTTCCAAAAGTTTGACGGGCTATAGCTTTTCTTGTACAGTCTCCTCAAGAATTATATGCTTACCAATCGACGCGTATTTGTAATAGCTTTCGAACGCGGGTAGTGCCAAATGTGCACGAAGAACGGTTTTCAAATTATAAGCGGATAACTACATATAAACGCGTTGAACAGGTCATTGAATAATTGGCATATATCATCAATATAATTTATGAACATTACAAAATTTGATTCTAGGGCCTTATTCCTACATATATCAGTTTTTTATTTTTAATTTGATATGCTAATGCCTGAGAAATCAATGATCGAATATCAATAATTTTTTTCACTCTTTGTTTACAATTTCCATGTGCTAAGCAACAAACCAAAACATCCGGTTTGCTAAAGTTTTTTATTACCGGTTTGATTTATTCACACACGTACCAACAACACCAAACGCTACTACCTACTAGAATCTGCCTTGACAGCACCAGTGTTTTCGTATGTGTATATGGATTAGTTTTGTGCTGCTAAAGCGGGGTCATGATGCAAATACTAAGGGGGCAGTATTAAAACTTTTACAGGCGTTCGTGTATTTGTGCTTTGCGACGTAAATTGTCTGAAAAAATTTTCACTCGCAATATTCAAGCACAAATAATATATATTTTTAAAACAAAATAACGTTTGCAATAGAATTACGCAAATTAGTAAAATCTGTTAAACAATTTTGTTTGTATAGAATTTTGACATTTTTTGTCGGAAACTTGAAGAGAGAATAACATAGCCTAATCTGTAGAAAATAATAATCACCTGACGTAGCGATGCCAACTGGTTCAATTACATTAGGTCTGTACGTTTACTTTCTGGGAAAGTTCGGTAAAATGAGAGTAAGCTATAATTACTCTCAATAAGAGAGCAAAATGTACAAAAGTAAGAAAACGAAAAAAACCATAAAATTTACCAGAAAAAAAAGAAATGTCAATTTTTTACAGCTCTGTTTATATCGGAGATGATTTTTGATAATTTAAAAAAATTTTACTTTTTTGACCCCAAAAACATAAAAGTTGTGTTAAGTTTTACTATTATTAACTATTAGTAACAGAAAGATAAAATAAAATGAGTTCTTGAATATTGAGAATTTGTTTCGAAATCAATCAAATTAAAGTAATACTGATGGAGTTCCCATTACTCGAGAGACCACCTCGTTGCGAGACAACCAACGTTTTGTTGAATAGTTAAAAATTAATGCAGTTCATTACAAAAGTATTCTTGAATTTTCGCAAATTCATCAATTTCAAAAAAATGATAATTTTACTCGTTTGAAAACTTATAATTCGGACCATAGTTTTTGAAGCTCCGTACGACTGACTTTAGACGAGAAAACATTTAGTTTGGTAGCATGTTACGGGTGTGAAAGAGAGCATCGTTTTTGTGTTCGGTACTCGGCGACACGTTTTAACAACGACATATGTTGTCTTTGCTGATGGATAGAATTAATTTTTATGCGAATCCCTGAATAGTTTGTTTTAATATTTGTATATTTTAAATAATTGTGGGCAATTATATTAAAAAAAAATTCATAGATGATGGCACACTCCAAGGTACTGATGGATATTTCTATTTTATATTATATTACATTTCTTTTTTTTATATACATATGTACATATAAGAATATTGAAATAAAATCAACGTAAAGATTTGCAATAAATAGTGTTTCATTTCAATTGATATATCCATCTACAGTGAGCGATATATATGCATCAACGCTGACTATCATATGCACACAGAAGTTTCGGTAATTTTTCTCATATTGCCCTTAAGAAAATGCTATAAACTTTGTTCTACGCAATGACCGATAATTCTGTCAGCAATGACGGTCATATCACCGGTCAAATGACCGTCAATGTTCTTGTAGGGCAGCTGAACTTATTAGTTATTTCGTTGGTCACTTCATTCAACAGGCCAAACGTCAAAGTTTGTGAAAAAGTTGTGAAAGTGATTGTGAATAATTTAATAATTAAATATTATATTAAGAAAAATCGAATATATATTTTTGCTATAATTAATTTAAATTACTGAACAACGTATAATCATATGAATATACTTTGGTACTTAATATTTAGTGGAGTAAAGTAGTACTTTTGCAATGCAAAGTGTACTGGAAGTCTAATGTGATTGATGACAGTTTACCGAAAAAAAACTATTTGTGAAAGAATTTATTTAAAAAAAACAAGTATTGAAAGAATTTATTTAATTATTTATTTTTCAGCGATGGTCTTTTTTATGAAAAGTTTTTAACAATTATTTATTTTTCAATATTTCGCTACCAAATAGGTAGCATCGTTAGGAAATAATAATTTGTATTAACAAAAATATTTAAAAAAATGGTATTTTTTATGAAAAGTTTTTAACAATTTATGGTATAAATAACAAAAATGTTTGTAATTAATTATTGTTAAGAAAAATTTTTAACACAACTTTTTTAATGTCTGTCAGCTGTTTGGGACATTTGTAATTTTGCTTTGTTATTTTCAATGTTTATTATAAACAAACTGATTGCTTGTTCTTCATGCCCAAACTAGCCCGAAGAAAAAGTACGGGCATTCTCGTGCGTGAAGAAGAAGAGCATTACTCTCTCAAAACCCCTCTCATTTACTCAATTTTTGCGTAAGAAAATACTTTTGGGTAAGATTGGGCGCCCGCGGGCGACCAATTTTGAGTAAACGAACAGACCTATTATGTACGGAGTTATAGCTAGTTGAAAAATTATGCGAACCAAAAACCTAGCTAGCAGTATTTTTTAGCTCTTTTACATTTGCGTTCGTCTTACAATTCAGCCAAGATATATTAATACACGGTTCTCGCAAGGCAAATTCGTCAATTCCCTTTGCAGCCGAACGTCAAATTTTTTTGTATACATGTGTTTTGTTAAATATAATGTAACCTAAAAAGAACATGCTAAATTATTACAATGAAAAAAAGCAATTTTTTGGATTCTTGTTATTATAACAATAAATTATTATAATTACCTAACTTTTTCACAAAGTAAACAAACTTTGACATTCAGCGTTAAAATATGGTACAAATCTTTGAATCAGTAATGAATTAGCTTTGCCAAACGTTAAAATGTTGCTTTAAAATTTTTTACACATACTGCTTCTCAAATTTCATGTGTATTGATAGCTGTGGCGTAGGCTGCATGTAATTTTGAGCAATTTAAAAGCAAATTCATTTATCAAGATGGCTTCGCTGTTCATAAGAATAGGTATCAGCTGTTTTATTGCCCATAATACGAAACAAAAGTTGGCCTGAAAATTTGAAAGCAAACTCTCATCAAATTTTAAAAGTATGACTGTTTAGTAAAAAAGTGAGATAGTTTTAAAATGTGAAAGACAAAATTTGAATGTACAAAGAACGTGCTTTTACGCTGCATCTACATTTGCTATTAATTTTTTACACATTTAGCTTCTCAATTTTTTTTTTCATTCATACCATGTGTCGCCCCTACAACAACAAATTTTTTTTTTACAAATACAACAACTTTATTCAAGATGTCAAAACATTTTACGTATTAACCTTCTTTGAGTTGAACATAACTTCGACAACTGAACCAAAATCAGCCAATGAGTATTTTAGCTAATGCAGCCACCTGGTATGAATTCGTTTTACCTGTCTTTCTACGATAAAAACTGAACGCCTGGTTTGAGCAATAAATTTGACAATTGCATTGCCACACTTATGTCTCGTCAAGTCCGGTGGTGATCACAATTGTATTGTTATTGTAGCACGTTATTTCCCATGTTCAGTATTGAATATTGTTCGTGGAGAAGAATTATTAATTGTAAATGAGTACCATACTGATTCACCCTTTTTTGACAACCGCGAAAATGCGTTGACGCGTTGAAAGAGTGTTTGGACCATAGACTACACAAAACACCATAGACTAGTTTGGATTTTCTGTTTGGATCTCTAAAACAAGGATTATTATTTCACAAAGTACTCGTGTATATAGCGTTGTCAGAAGCTTTGAGAAGAAAATCATCATATGCTGAAAAAAAAATCATATTTTATGGAAAAAAATCATAATTTTCACGATATTTGTTATTTTCATCTAAAAGTAAAAGTATACAAGTAAATTGATATTCAAAATATTAATTTTACCTTTTCGTATAAATACTTGTACATTACTTTTTTTTTGCTCAAGAAAGCTTATGCTTTTCATTTCTACAGAATATAATTTCTACTTCGCAAGAAAATTACAGCTTTGCAGAGATACTCTTTAAGGTATTTATATCTCAAAGAATGATGTATTTCTATGAACAGACCAACCTAAATTACGACGCAAAGCGCTGTCAAAATTTCTCATGCCAATTCAAAATGTATGCAACCAACCGAAATAAAGCGGCGTCAAAGCTTTGCGGTTGGAAAATCAAATTTTTACAGCGCGTAAAAAAGTAAAGTTGGGTGCAAAAAAAAAATAAAACTGTTCAGAGGTAATGACAATTTAGTTGTTTTCAGGTCAATTTAATGACTTATCTCTATTTCTATTTAGAGTTTTTTATTAGGTTACTTATTCCAGCGTAAAAGCTAAGCGCTATATTACATTGTGCTTTCCCTCGTTATACCGTAACAAGTTATAGAGTGTATAAAAGCAATCAATAACAAAATGACATAAAATTTAAAATTCACAATGAAAGTGGTATACAACTGAAATAAAAAATCAGAATTTCTATAAATTAGAAACCACAATTTGAGAAAAAAATCATCAAATCATATTTTTGTTAAAAAATCATCAAAAATATGATAAAATCATGATTCTGGTAACGCGCCGTGTATATAACGTTTTGATCCCGTTTCAGTAAAATAATGTTTGTATCACAAAATGTACAGAAGTGTCAGCTGGGGGTCTGAAAAAATTTTAGAGCAGCTTTTCTTCAAATAGGGCGAGAAAGAGACAAATATACAATTTAACGAAAGATGAAAAGTAAACAAAAGAAAAATGTAAACATAAGCCACATTTTGTGCATAAGATCAAATTTATAATTTCTTGTGGTTTTATTTGTTTTAATTGTGTTTTGTGTTAATATTATAGGTAAAAACATAGTGAAGCTTGTTTTAATAGTGTTTTTTGTTAATATAGCAAAAAAAACATAGCGAAGCTAAAAAATTACCAAAAAGAAATTTGTCAGTATTTTGGTGTTTTGTGGTGAAAAATTTTGTTAACAAGCCACAATTTGTGCATAAGAACAAATTTATAATTTCTTGAGGTTTTTATTTGTTTTAATTGTGTTTTGTGTTAATATTATAGTAAAAAAAACATAGTGCAGCTTGTTTTAATGGTGTTTTGTGGTTCTAATCGTGTTTTTTGTTAATATAGCGAAAAAAACATAGCGAAGCTAAAAAATTACCAAAAAGAAATTTGTTGTGCATAAGCCAATAAAATAACATTTTAGTAATCTTGTGATTTTTTGGTATCTATTTGTTTTAATAAATGAAAGTAATTTTCATAGTACATAATTTTCATAACACAAAACACCACATTGTTGTGTTTTGTAACCACATATTCCTATAACCTATGTTTGTAACATTGTCGTGCTAAAAATTGCGAAATTGTGAGCATAAAGTAGATGAAAAATACGGTTAATTTTCACATCTAGAAAATAAAAATCAAAACAAAACAACAATATTGAGGAATTTAAAAGAAAAAGGAATCACCGAACAGTGTTAGGGGGTAAAAGAGAGTTTATCTCTTGATGATGTCTCTTTCTCTGCTCGTTCGCTGCTTTGAACTGACACTTCTGTATATTTTGTGGTTTGTATAAAATAGAAAGTCAAGCAACTTGTCTTGGTTTTTAAAAAAAGTTAAAATATTTAAAATCTGGTCCTTGGTAAGTTTTATTTATAAGAACAATGTATTGTTGAATACAAATAACTAGTGCGAGTTTGTTTTGATGCTTATACACCAACAATCAATTTTTTACAAATATCATAATTTTGTAAGTTGATTTGCGTACATAAATTGAGAGAAATTAAATAAATATACAATGTATGTAATAGTTTCAAAAACGTAACAAAAAGCGCCATGACAACAAAAGACCTGTGTAACCCTATAAAGATAATCATATGGCGTAGTTAATTATGAGTGGTCATGATTTTAGTTCTCTATATTGTCTTGTTTTATTTATTTTGTATTTTGTATTTATTATGAAAAAACATCAACAGATTAACTTAATCAGTAATCTACAAAACCAGGGACCGTAGCGCTTATACATATGTAATATCAAAAAAAGGTCTTTTATAACAGTTATTCTGTGGTTTAAAAGCAAAAAATCCATATAAAATAGTTATTTTTCAATATAAAAATAAAAGTTTTATGAAAATCTTAAAAAGAAGAGTTTTAGTTTTCCCGTCAGAAAAAAAAACTTATTTTATGCAAGTTCATACCCAAAGCTGTTCGAAATTGTAATGAAATATTCATGTAACAAGTAAATACAAATTTTTTTAAGCAAACGTTCTTTATTCAACGTTTAATAATGAATATGCCTTGCGTTTATTCAAGAATGTTTTAAAGCATTAATAAAAGACGCTTTGTTCCAAATGTGGATGAAAAATGCTGTGATTCTTCTTTGTTTTCTCATTCGCGTTCACACAGACGAAAATGTTACCGGCGACATTCTATTAGTCTGAGTTTAGACGGCCGAACATTTGAAAGGTAAACGTTTAGTTTGGTAGGTCTCAGTTGAGACAGTCGAACATTTGGAAGAAAAGCATCTGGAGGTCTCTTTTGTTTTTTCATTCGCGGTCACACAGATAAAAATGTTTCCGGCGACATTCCATTATTATTGTTAACAGTGTTGCACGACCAAAAAATTTGTGTAACCGAAATGATGAAAAATAGTAGCCAAATGAGAAAAAAATACGAATAGCCCGCCATTATTAAAAATAGAACAACGCATTGAAATAATTAAAATATACAACAACAATGATGAAAATTACGCGTCAACAGTTCTCAAAACGAGCATTTTTTAATTATCGTGTAGCACTTTCTCCGCCGGCAATTGTGAGATTGATGGGAAGAATCAAGCTCATGTTGGTCGCACAACAACAGCTGCGAATGTTTTGTACAAAATCCAGATTTGCAATTAGTTAAAATTTTGCAATTTTAAATAGGCTAATGATCGATAACATACAGGCGTCAAAATTACATGTGATAATTATTACTTAACAAACTACTTTAGGTTAGGTTAGTAGGCCACCAAGTCCAAAGATATCAGCTCACTTGGGTTCTCCCGGGTCCCATTGTGTCGCCTGACCGGGATCAGTGCTCATCCAGCCTCATCGGTTCCAAATCACCTCGAGTTCCGGATAGACGAACTTATCCCCCTTACATCGCGCCCGACACCACCGCGTGGTCCCGCAGGAATGTGGACCCCATCGCAGACGCGCTTCCAACGGCGAGAGCGGGAACAGCAAGTGCTCAACCATCTCCTCCTCATCACTACAGCTCCTGCAGAGGTCGTTATACGGCATACCCAGTCTCCTGGCGTGCAAACCAATGTTACAGTGGTCCGTCAGCAACGCCACAGTCATCCGGAGTCGTCCCTTCGGCAGTTCCCTTAGCCCGGCGGTCCGGTCGGAGTCGTACCGAGGCCAAGTCATCCTGTAAATCGAGCAGACTCAACAAACTAAATCAAAGACAAATTTGTAAAAGGGGTGGCGATCGTTGAAGTAGTCTGCACATTGCTTACAAAACGAAAAATTTTCAACCCCAGTTTCAGACTCATAAAATCATCTCGCATTTTTTCTGATGTGCATCAGTGTGTCTTACTGTCAGTTGTTGTCGGATGGTTTCAGTGGCGAAGGAATAGTCACTGGTCACTGAACAGTACCGGCTTCAGCTGTAACCAATCCACAGGCACGTCAGAGCGTCCTCCTTCGTCGGTATTGTGTGGCACCGGCGAAGTAAAAGAATTACTAAAAATGGCTGCTAAAACTAAAGCTTCAGCACTGTTACGAGTATAAACAAAGAACGTGCGAAGGCAGAGCTGTAAAATAATTAATTAAGTTTCACATCCTGTCGTTCCTCCTACTATCCCTTTCCAATCCATGCTTTTTTTCTACAATTCCGATCGTTTGAGCCGTATTGCTTCACGCAAACGTTGCCAACTTCCTTACAGTATGCCTTATTAACCGTACGACCTGTTGCAAGAACTCATGATGCACCACGTCATTGTAATCGAGAAAACAAAATTCACCTTTTATTTTGAACAAACCTCGTATATTTAAGTTATATTATTTATTTTAAAAACTAAACAACTATTAAAATAAAAATTAACACTAGTATACATATTTGAAACTAAAATAAAATGCGGTAATTCTGTACTAATTTGTTCGTCGGTCGTCGGCGTATGCAATACAAATAAATCTATCTCAGAATTCGACACGCACGACGAATTTCGTCCACGTCGGTATTGTGTTAATTTTCATATGTACAAATGTGTTTTATTTCTGAGGACGAAAGTTCGCAACGAACAATTCGTCGTTCGTTCCAATTGTGTTCCTAGTATTAGTTCGGGTTAGCATTAAATTATCAGCTGTTTTTTATTTACATATGAAGCTATGAATTTATTCAGTAAATTTGCAAAGAAACGACAAAAGTTTGTAGTTAAAAATTTATGAAAAAGCAAAATAAACTTGAAGTTGTAAGTACATATATTTGTGCATATTTATCACTTTTTATTTAATAAAAAAATGGCTTTTACTTTTTTTCAGTTTATTTTCATTCACTTTTTACAGATGTTGCCAATGATGCAAATGTTTTGCTTTTGCAATATTAAGCATTTTAAGCGTCTAAAATCACAAAAATAAAATTTATTTGAAAAAGAGAGCAGCACGCAACAGACCTAATATTTACAGAATATCGGTGATAGAGAGGAAGTTAAAGAAAAAAAGAAAATGTCAAAATTTTTTTGCAACCAACTTCTAGTATAAGAAAACTTTTCGAGTACAGGCTAGTGTGTACTAGAGTGCTGCGCAAGCACAATAAAAATGTCTTACAAAACATCGTAATAACTTCAAGCAGGAGATGGATATCCTTCTTTCACATTTCAAAACAAACACTTCAATGCCGAAATGTTTTATATATATAAACAAATACTGTATTATTACAAAACATATTATTACAAAACAACAGAAAGAAATAAAAGCAGAACCAACTGAAATATAATGAAATTGAAGTAGAACATCGCTGGAGTAAAACCAATTGAAGTAGTGGTTCTCCTTAAATTTTGTTTCAATGTTTTAATTTATTAATTTTAGTCTCACTTCTATTTTTATTTTGACCTTTATTAAATTTTTTAGTTATATTTATTTTTTGGGCCATACTCTTTTTTATGAAAAGTTTTTTCAATTATCTAATTTCATTATTTCGCTACCAATAGGTAGCATCTTCAGGAAATAATAATTTGTATTAACAAAAAAAATTTTTTTTTAAATTGAAGAAAAAGAAAATATTTTTGAAATGAAGAGAAATTTTTTTATTTTTATCATTGATATTAAGAATATTCTTTATACACATGTATAAATGTGTGTACATGTATACGTAAATAAGCATTATTTTCTTTTGTACATATATACATGTACAGGGTGGGCCAAAAGTAATCACCCATAAGTAATTACTAAAGTGTGGCACAAACACAACAAAAATGTCTTACAAGCATTTCATGAAATTGCAATTAGTGTGTATGTATTACTTGCTCATTGCAAAACACATACTTCCGAAAATATTTCTTTTGTTCCACGATCAAAACATTGAAGAAGAGAACACAAGTACAGCAAAACAATGTTAAAATAGAACAAGGCTGAAGTAGAAGAGAAATGAAGTAGAACATCAAAACTATTTTGGAACATTCAAAACATGTTTGAATAACTCGTAGACAAACTTGAAAAGAAACTTTTACATTTTTTATGAACATAAAAAATCGAATGTATACAAATAAAATAAAAATATCACAATTCATATTAGGTTTGAGGTTCGTTTGTAAGGTTCTTTAAAGAAAAATATTTAAAATTTCGCAAAAAATTTTAAAAATTTATAATTTCACCTACATTTAATGCATCCATTTCAATATATGTATGTACTTATATTTACGATTACTAAAATTTAGAAAAATCACGAAAATCAGAAAGTTGAAATTATGAAAAAAATTATATATGTACGTGCTTTTTACGCTTTTTTGTGTTTGTTCTTGTGTACTCGATGCTTTTGGTGTAATTTACCGTTTTTTTTATTTCATTGTCTGTTTTTGTTTTGATGTTCTGCTTTATTTGAACAAACAAGCACAAACAAAACTATAGAGAGAAATTTTTCGAATAGTTCTTGTTTTGTTTCAGAGAGAGTCATGTTTTGTTGAGAATTTTTACACTGGAATACACGGCTTGGAAGTAGTGTGCTTTAGAATGCAGAACTTTCAATACATTTTGTACAGCTCTTTAGTATATACTATGTCGTAGATTCTTAAATTTTCGGTTCCATATTCCTATTCCCATTAAAATTATCCCGATTACCGTATTGATCCAATAATTTATTTCATCTTTCAAAAATATTTTCTTTTTCTTCAATTAAAAAAAAAATAATTTTTTTTTGTTAATACAAGATGCTGAAGATGCTACCTATTTGGTAGCGAAATATTGAAAATAAATAATTGAAAAAACTTTTCATAAAAAAGACCATCGCACAAAAAATAAATATAATTTCATTTATTTATTTTTTTTTGTTGGTTTTGAGTATCAGTGCTGCATACGCAGTTGCGCATATATAATATTTTGGCGTTTTACGTTAAAAAATTACACAGAGGACATATTCCGTTACTTTATATCAATCAAAATTTACTATTTGAAAAAATCCATTCGAGTATTTACATTAAAAACGAAAATAATTTTATTAATGTTATTGTTGTTATCAATATACTAAATACACGAACGAATTTTTTCTTTGGTTTTCTAAAAACCAGCACTTATTACTTAAGTATAATGAATGTGAGACATTGTATGGTTATTTACGTACGATATTACTTCCATGCGAGACCTTCATTTTTGTTTTAATGTTAATTCTTTCAAATATTTTTTTTTCGGTCACAACACATGTCATTTGAAAACTAAGTTTTAATAAGAAATTAATTAATATGGAAATGTAAACCATTGTAAAAATTTGAATGTCCATACAATCAAGCATCGAAAGATTACAAAAATATTGGAAGAATAGCTGAAATATGTGATTATGACAGCACTAATTTTCTCGGTGTTAGGGACGAACTCGTTGTGCAAGACGTAATTCGTCGTTCGTCAAAATTGAGTTGCCAGCATAATGTGAGAAACTTGAATTGAGAAGCGGATGATACAATTCTTTTTCGGATAATTTATTTTTACACAACAAAAAACGAAAATTAAAAAAGAAGCGAACGGACGATAGGCTTTTTTTTTGAAAGCACTGAAATGGTGTTCTGCACACAAAAATTTTAATAATCATTTGAAATCGTCAGCTAAATGAGTGACGATTTGAAATCTATTGCTTATTTTTTCTATGTATTTCGTTTAGAATTTAATAAACAAGCTATAATATATTTCATGTGATTTGTTAAATATGAGCAAATTTGTAAGAACACTGCTTTTTTGTAAATAATTCTTTTGCTTTGTGTGGCAATGTTGTGGTTAACATTTTCTTTTTAGCAGTCAGCTGGTTAATTTTAACGAACATGTTTTTGGGTAACACAGTCTTTAGAAGCCATGTAAATGTATAGATATTTCACCATCATGTTCTTTATTTAAGACAAACTTTATATATTGTTGTACAAAAATCTAGTAATGGTCAATAATTAAATTATTTTTGTACAAATTTAATGCAAAATTTAAGTAAATTTCGTTAATGAAAACACTGGCAACTTCGCAATTATACATGTAGCGATGATTAAATTAAACCCTTGAGGATTTTATATCCTCAGGAAAATGTTCAATTCAAGAATTCAAAGATTTATTTATTTCAAAAAAATGTAATATTAAGTTTAAAAGATTTCACAAAGAAATGTAAGATTAAGTTCAAAAGATTTCACAAATGCTCGGAACCATGTCCGTCCGACCTTGCACACTTCACAACTTGATTCCTCACAACTTCCGAAAGAATAATCTTTTTTCTTCCACTTATTTTCAATCAACCTTCTTTTCCTTTTTCTTCTGTCTCTTGTCCGTAAGTGTTGTACAACTCAGTAGGTACTGTCCTGTGTTGTATAACCTAGTACGTACTGTTCTGCCCTCTATTCTACCCTCTCATCCCACATTCGGCCATCCGACTCATCATCCGTCCCGGAGGAGTTACTGCAGTCGTCATCAACTTCAGAATAACACCATAGCTTCATATGATCATTACTAGTGACGGTTAAATTTGGTCCATCAAACGAAGCAGCTTTTCGAACATTGTATCGGCCGTTCCTTTTAACTTTTGTAACTTCATAAGGACCAAGGTATTCATTTGATAGCTTTTTACCGGCAACAAACTGTGTTCTTTTGATTGCTACTAAGTCGCCTTCTTTGTAGTCTACATTCTTCTTTCTTTTTCGGTCGAAGTTTTTCTTGTATTCATCTTGTATCTTCTGTATTTGCTGCTTACTTTCATGTCTCATTTGTTGTCGTTTATCCTCCAATTCAGCCTCAAGTTCGTTTCTAAGGATTTCAATTATATTTGTGCAGCTCTCATTTTTCATTCTTACGCCAAATATAAGTTCAAACGGTGATCGATTTGTAGATCTATGCAAGGTACTATTCAAAGCTCTCTGTACGCTATTCACTTCTTTGTACCACATTTCAGGTTTTTCTGCAGAAAGTTTTGATAATACCGATATTATTACTCTGTTTACACGTTCAACTTGACCGTTTCCTCTCGGCACACCGGTTGTAGTTACGATATGTTCTATGTTTTTAGATTTACACAATTCTTCAAAAGTTTTCGAAGTGAACGCAGACCCTCGATCACTGATTATGCGTTGTGGATCACCGAACACTGAACACCAATTCTCCAGTTTATTAATAACTTCTTCAACGCCAGTCGTTTTTGTAGGGTATATCCAAACAAATTTACTAAACCCATCTACTATGGCAAAAATGTATTTATACCTCTTAGAAGTTGCATCCATGGGACCCAAGTGATCCACATGGATTGTACATAGTGGCAAATCACCCTTATCTATACACTCTAGAAATCCCTCCAGTTTCCCTTGCTTTTTATTAAACAGAATGCATTTTATACAGTTTTGTATAACCCTCTTAACTTTACTCTCCATGTGTGGAATGAAATATTGCTGTTTTACTTGATGGATAGTTTTGGCAACACTGAAATGCCCCAACTCATGTGCCTTATTTATTATTTCCTTTTCCATGTTACGGGGAACAACAAAAACATCTTGCCCCTCCACTGATTTACATAATACTCCTCCAAGTAATTTATAATTGTCATATGGACGAATTTTCAATACTTCAATAATAGTTTTTATGCTTTCATCACTACTTTGCGCTTTCCGGAGGCGACATTTTAACTCTGATTCTAAGCTAACGACATTCACTGCATTTCTGCTGAGTGCATCTACATGTTTCATGCGTTCTCCTTTTCGATGTTTTAGACTATAATCAAAGTCTTGCATATACATTACGTATCTTGAAATTGAGTGTGTTAGTTCACTTTTGTCGTACGTTTGTTTAAACGCTAAACAATCTGTTACTAAATCAAATTTTATACCCAATAAATAATGCCGCAACTTTTTCATAGCTAAAAACGCTGCTTTGATTTCTAAATTATAGCTGTGTAATCTTGATTCAGATTCAGACGTTTTTTTACTATAATAATAAACGGGATACCATTTTTCCTCAAATTGTTGTACAAGTATGGCCCCAAAACCAAACTTTGATGCATCTGTATGCAACTCTGTTCTTGCTTCTCTCGAAAATATTTTCAATACTGGTTGACATATCAGCAAATTTTTTAGTTTATATATAGATTTTTTAGCTTCATCATTTATTAGAAATTTTACATCTTTTTTAAGCAGGTTTGTCAAAGGTCTAGCAATTATTGAATAGTTTGCTATGAACTTTCTAAAAAATCCAGTAAGACCGAGAAAGGATTGTATTCCCCTAATATTACGTGGTTCTGGAAAATTTTTTATTGCTTTCAGTTTTTCTTCACTTGGAGTCACTTTACCTTCTTCTATAATAATTCCTAAAAACTCAACTTTTCTTTGTAAAAACTTACATTTCTTCCAGTTTATTTCCAAATTATTTTCGGCAGCAACAGAAAAAACTTTTTGCAAGTAATTCAAACCTGTATTTTCATCAGCAGAATAGACGATGATATCGTCCATATAAATTTGCATTATGTTATCATTCACTAAGTTGGAGAAAATTGCATTTATAAAACGTATGAACACAGCTGGTGAGTTGCAGAAACCAAATGGTGCATAGTTGAACTCAAATATTCCTTGTTTTGTTACAAATGCTGTATACTTTTTGCTCTCCTCTTTAACTGGAACATGTAGAAAGGCATTTTTAATGTCCAGCACACTGAATACTGACGCACCCGATAAACAGTCAACTAACTCTTCCATATTTGGAACAGGAAATCGATCCTTGAAACAAACTTTATTTATACGCCTGTAATCTATACACATCCTTTTCGAACCGTCTTTTTTATCAGCCAAGACCACTCGGCTACAATAATTGGATACAGATTTACGAATAATACCTTGCTTTAGCCATGTTTCTACTTGCTCTTCCACTATTTTCTGTTCTGGTGGTGGCAAACGACTTGGCGATGAATAAATTGGATCTTCTTTTTCTAGCACGATTTTCATTTTAATACTATTTGTTACAGCCCGAACCGGCGAATAATTGTTTTTCATTTTTTCGATTTGTCTTTTGTAGGCGGTTGGTGCCACAACACTGGATTCTTCGTTAACACTTATGTTCATTACTTTTTCAATTTCTTTTTCGACATTGGTTTTAATTAACGAGTGAAATTTATAACCTTTTTCATCCGAAGAATATCGAAATTTTTTTAAGATATCAAACCCGATAACAAAGTCATGACCAATGGCATTGTCTGGAACAACAACCAGATTATGTTTTAAATATATTTCATCAAACTTGGAATTCACCCTTATAATGCCAATTGGTATTGTCACTGCACCACCGAAACCGACTATTTCCCGCTTATAATTCTCAATTCCTTTTCCAAAGTCCTTAATAAAAATACTTTCCTTTATTAATGAAATGTCCGCGCCACTGTCTATTAAACAATCAAATTCTTTGCCGTTTATTATTACTTTCTTTAGACTAGTATTTTTCATTGTACAATTCACTTGGTTAGTTGTTGTGTTTTTGCAATCTTTCGCTATGTGGCCAGTTTTGCTACACTTAAAACATTTTGGTCCTTCCAAAGGACAAGCACTACGTTTATGATTTTTTGATCCGCAATTGAAACAATATACGGTTTTTGTATCGTTAGTATTTTTGTTAACTTTATAATTGTTTTCTCTTTCACTGCTACATCGAAAAACGCTGTCATATATTTCGTACTGCTCTCTAAGCTCTTTGTAATTTTTAGCACTATACAAATTTAATTTATTTTCGCGTTTACCCTTTATACCGTCCACAATATATCGGATAATTGAACGTTCATCTACTTCCCCAAAGGTAGCAATCCGTCGCATATGTAACATGTACTCATGTACTGTTTCACTATCTCGTTTTCTGCGGGCGCGCAGCTGCGAATGAATTTCGGCACTTGAGTATTCCCTGTGGAATTCATCAATCAACATCCCCTTTAGAGTTCCAAAATCGAAAACTGATACTGATTGGAGAAATAACTCCGCGGATTTTTTCATCTTATTTCGCGCAAAAACAAATTTTTGTGTATCACTCCAACCATAAGCACTTGCATTGTCTTCAAAGTTCTTTATCCACATTTTAATGGGCATACCACTATCGCCTTCAAACACTGGAATTGCTCCGTCAACAGCCACTTGATCAAAACCTACTTGAACATTTTCTTTTTGTGACATTGTTCTGGGTTCTTTTTCTATTTTGTTTACAAAAATGCATTCACTGTATTTTCCGTGTATTAGTTTTTGTTCTATTAAATTTGTCTCTACTTGATTGTTTAAGCACTTTGTTTTTATTTCTATATTTTCCATTGCGGTTTCGTGTTCACTTTTATCTTCAACATTTTGTTTGTTTTGATCACTATTTCCTCGGAGTTTCAATTCTTTTATTTTTGAACGCGTTTTTATTCTCTCTTCATCGTCTCTTTTTTTAGACATATTCTTTAAAGTTTGCACAAAATTTTAACATTTTCTATTTTTTATCTTATTGACTTACATTCGTGGAAAGGGTTTTTAACTCTCTTTTTCGGATAATTTTTTTTTTTCGAGTTGTATTTAAACTCTGAATGTTTCAATATCAAACGTTTCAATTTTCTTCTTTTAGTTATACATATATTTTATACACAATACTTAGTACATAAATGCAGTTTTATATTAAATACCGTTAGGTAAATTCCTTATCAACTTTTAGTTCTCAAAAACGTTATATACATAAATTGTATACACTTCTTTTTTCTTCTTTCAAACTTTTGCCTATTAGCGAAATCTGGCCTTCGGACGAGCCCCCAAATGTAGCGATGATTAAATTAAACCCTTGAGGATTTTATATCCTCAGGAAAATGTTCAATTCAAGAATTCAAAGATTTATTTATTTCAAAAAAATGTAATATTAAGTTTAAAAGATTTCACAAAGAAATGTAAGATTAAGTTCAAAAGATTTCACAAATGCTCGGAACCATGTCCGTCCGACCTTGCACACTTCACAACTTGATTCCTCACAACTTCCGAAAGAATAATCTTTTTTCTTCCACTTATTTTCAATCAACCTTCTTTTCCTTTTTCTTCTGTCTCTTGTCCGTAAGTGTTGTACAACTCAGTAGGTACTGTCCTGTGTTGTATAACCTAGTACGTACTGTTCTGCCCTCTATTCTACCCTCTCATCCCACATACATACATACATACATATGTAGGTATTTTGTTGTGCTAATAAAAAATGTATCCATAGAATTTTAAGGTCCCACAAATGTCGTTTTTTAACACGCTCTTTTTTTAAAGGATGCTTTCTTAAAGCAATTATTGACAATAAAGTAGCTTCTGGCATTTTTATATTTCTTATTTCATCTAATATTTTAATTCACAATGGAAAAATATAAACAAATATAAAACATCAGCTGTTTTCTTGTGTTGTCGAAAAATTAAAACCATACCGAAAAATGTAAAATCGCGTGATTTACAGAACAGCTTCAAATCGTCGTCGTGGTTTCAAAACGGTTTGTGATTTAAAATCACGCGATTTGCAGATCAGGCCTGATAACACTGATTGACAAAAAAGAACTTTTAATTTGTCACATGAACTTTTTTGGTCTTTTTTACTTTATTTTGACTTCCTAAGGTGGAAAACAGAGGTAAAAAAATTTGACACCCATAGTTTTTTTTTGAAAGGAATTCTATATTTCATAAAAAATACTGATAAAAGGTAAGATTTTTTGGAGTATTTGACCTGAAGCTGGTCTCTTGCAAGTGTCCAACAATAATCTGCGAACATTCGAGGGTTCCATTTGCCCTGGTATCGTTTTTCCATGATGGAAATATCCTGATGGAACCTTTCGCCGTGGTCGTCGCTAACGGCTCCTAGGTTCTCTTGGGAGTGTAGAAAGTGTATTTTGAGTGACATATTACAACCCAATGCTTGATACGTCGAAAGTAGTTCTCCTATCAGATCTTTGTAGTTAGTTGCTTTGTGGTTGGCCAAAAAATTTTGTGCGACATTTTGAAAACTTTTCCGAGCAGATTTCTCTAACAAACCTAACTTTTCTTCGAATATGTTATCCTTTAACAATTAAAAATAAAATAAATTTTCTTCTTGAAAAAATAACTTTTTTAGTTTTTCGTCACGGCTACGAAAACGGCACACCTTAGTATCTGGATGAAGCAAATTCCATTCTTTCAATCTATTTCCTAATAGTTCAGACTGGTTTTTTGATAATTTGAAGTCGCGAACCAGATCGCTAAGATCAGCTTGAGTTAGCAAATGAGGCTCCTTACTAAAGGGTGTCCCAACGAGAACGCAAGATTTAAATTTGGCGCTATTCGAAGTGTCATTGTTTGACATGTGAACAATTGTTATTGTTTGGTAGCAGAAGGTACGAGGTTACTAAAAATGGAGCGCTACACGAAGGAACAACGCATTCTCATTGTGAAATTGTTTTACCAAAATGGTGAAAGTTTTGCGGCTGCAGTTCGCAAATTGCGATCAATTTGGGGTCACACTGTAAAGAGATTAATGGATAAATTTGCCGAAACTGGGTCTGTTAGTGATGTAAAGACAACAACGCGCCTTCGACCAGGTCGATCGACCGAAAATGTCGCAGCTGGACGTGATGATGTCGCTCAATCCACCTCAATTCGACACCGAGCTCAGCAAATTGGTGTCTCCAAATCCACTATGCAGCGAATTTTGACGAAAGATTTGCATCTTCATGCATACAAAGTTCAATTGACTCAGGAACTGAAGCCAGCTGACCATGGACACCGAAGGGAGTTCGTTAATTGGGTATTGGAGAGACAACATGAAAATGCTGATTTTGCCGATAAAATCATCTTCAGTGACGAGGCCCATTTCCATCTTGATGGTTTCGTCAATAGGCAGAATTGTCGCATTTGGGGTGAGGAAAATCCTAAATCCCTAGTGATTCACGAGAAGCAAATGCATCCTCTACGTGTCACTGTGTTGTGTGGATTTTGGGCTCGAGGAATCATTGGACCTTTTTTTTATGAAAATGAGGCTGGTCAAGCGCAAACAGTCAATGGTGTTCGGTATCGTGATGTGATAACCAGTTTTTTCGTGCCTAGAATTGAAGAAATGAATGTGGAGGGCATGTGGTTTCAACAAGACGGCGCCACATGTCATACAGCCAGAGAAACAATTCAATGCTGCATCAAAAATTTAAATCTTGCGTTCTTGTTGGGACACCCTTTATAAGGTACATAGGTTGGATCATGAATTTCATTTGCAATTGCATTTTTTTTTTTTTTTTTTTGGCGTGTGAGGTAGGGTTGAAAATGCCTTCGCACTTACAGAGACCGTCGTCTTCTGCGTCGAGTGGTGTTGCCACTAAACAATTCCCTCCTCCTCCTCTGGGTAGATTCCTCTCCGGAACCGCTTTCCGCATTACTTCGGGAAGGCCCAGAGCCACGTCCCAATCAGGACCACTCTCAATCACCCACGTCTGGGTCCGCCAAGTTTGCAGCCGGCGCCATGGCCCCGGCCCGTATCGCCTGGTCCCCGTCAGAGGGGGCCCCGCTATGCAGCAGCGCATCGAGGTCCCTCTTCTTCCTCCGCAGAACGTATCCCACGTACTGTGCCACAGCGTCCCAATTGTCTTCACAATCGAGCATCCTCCCTATCACGGTGGCAGGAGCGAACCCGCCAACCCGCTGCGCCATTGCACCTCTCTCAGCATGCCACCTGGTGCAGTCGAAGAAAGTGTGTTCTGCATCATCATCCGTAATACTACAGTAAATGCAGTCGGGACCATCTGCCCTGCCCATCCGGTACAGGTACTTTCGAAAGTATCCGTGGCCCGAGAGGAATTGTGTCAGGAAGTAGTTAACTTCCCCAACATTCCTCCGAATCCATACTTCCACGCAGGGAATGAGCCTTGCCGTCCACCTGCCGGCCGTGTCCGTGGTCCACCTGTCCTGCCATCGCCGGACAGTTTGGGGTCTCAGACCAATAGCACCAACACCAGGGTCCTCCCCCCTCGAGTTCCAAGCCTCCCACCGCTCGCGCGCCAAGAGGTCTATGGGTATTTCCCCACATATCACCAGGACCGCAGCGCCCGAGACCGTGCGGTAAGCCGAATCAACCCTAAGGGCCGCCGTCCGCTGTAACACCTCGAGTACGCTGCGTTTGGTTCTCTCACCCAGTACATTTCCCCAAATCTCGCTCCCATGTAGCAAGATCGACTTCGTGACCGCCATAATCAGCCTCCTCTTGCTCTGTGTCGGGCATCCGACATTCGCCATGAGTCTGCTCAGCATGCCAGTCATCTTCGCCGCCTCAGTCGCCACATGCCGTATTTGGGCCCAGTAAGTCAGCCTACAGTCGAGTCTGACGCCCAAATACCTTATGGCACTCTGGGTAACCAGAGACACATCCCCTATCTGCATGCCGACATCGAGTGGTATGTGTGCCCGCGTCATCAACATCACCTCGGTCTTCTCCCCGGCCAATTCCAAGCCGTGGTCCTCAAGCCACATCCGGGTCCTAATCATGACGCGGTTCAGCTTCCCCCTGGCGTCATCCATATCCCGCGCCAAGATCACCGCCGCTATATCATCCGCGTATCCCACGAGCTGAGTATCCTCGGGCATTTCCACCCCAAAGATCCCATCGTAGGTCAGATTCCATAGGTCCGGGCCCAGCACAGATCCCTGGGCCGCGCCGGACGTGATCGTCCTGCTCCTCCGCCCCGTCGGCGTATCGTACAACAGTACCCGATCGTCCAGATAACTACGGAGAATTCTATACAAGTATCCGGGAATACGAAACCTCCCCCGTAGCGCCTCTAGAACATCAGCCCATCGTAGGCTGTTGAAGGCATTCCGAACGTCGAGTGTTGCCAGGACAACTATGCGCTTCGGATAATAGCCCCTCTCGCTCTGAGCGCGCTCGAAGCACTCAACCACATCAGCAATCGCCCCGAGCGTTGACCTGCCAGGTCTGAAGCCATGCTGTCTATCCGACAGCCCCCCAGCCATCCTCACGGCCTCCGCCAGCCTTCTTTGCAGTAGCTTCTCCAGCAGCTTGCCGGCACCATCCAACATACAAAGTGGCCGATAAGCCGATGGCTGGGTCGGATTTGCAATTGCATTACATGAAGGTAACTCGATGTCATCATTTGCTGCGTCATTTTTTGGATTTGGCACTGCAGGTATAGGTAAATCAGCACTATGAGGAAGTGGTCGTGTTGCATAACGTACATTTCCATATTTAACTGTACGTTTTGATGCTTTATTTATACCATTTATACAAGTTAGGTAAAAGTAACAATCAGATGCGTGGTCTACAGGCTCTGTTCAAATCATGCGTTTTCCAAAAGCCATATATCGCTTTCCTTTTGCCCAACCTGTAAGATTCTTTGCACATATCGTACAGCATATATAGGTGCCCAATTCTTATCTTGATGAGTCACAGGGAAGCCAAAATAATCACGATAACACTGCTTTACCAGTTCACTTAAATATCGTCGCTGACTTTTGGAAGTTAGTTCACCACATACGTAGCAAAAAGAATTATGATGATTGATACACTTCTTTTGCATGTTGAGAAAATAACAACGTTTTGCTTTTGTATTCTTGCTTGATGCAATTAAACCGTACGTAGTATTAACGGAAAATAAGGTAAACTCATAAGTGGATGTTACAACAAATCTGTTCGTGACAGAAACAAATTAGTTTGTGTTTTGCAATGAGGGTATACAGTAAAGTAATAATTGACATACAGAATCCGTGTGGCAAAAACCTTGTAGATCAGTGTAATTATATTTTAGTTGTTATTTTTTCATTATGTGTATACTCGTATATCAGGCCTGTTCTGCAAATCACGTGATTTGAAATCACAAACCGTTTTGAAACCACGACGACGATTTGAAGCTGTTCTGTAAATGACACGGATTTTACATTTTTCGGAGTGGTTTTAATTATTCGAAAACACGAGAAAACAGCTGATGTGTTATATTTGTTTATATTTTTGCATTGTGAATTAAAATATTAGCTGAAATAAAGAATATAACAATGCCAGGAGCTACTTTATTTTCATAAATTGCTTTAAGAAAGCATCATTTAAAAAAAGAGCATGTTAAAAAACGATATTTACAGACTCTTCAAATCCTATGGATACATGCGAAACCTTGTAAGTAAGCACAATATAATTAATGTAAAAGATGTATGTCGTCCAACTGCTTTTCAGCTTTATCTCCTTTTACCGGCTTAACAAATTAGCTTTTCAAATCGTATTGGAAGATATAGCTCCAAAAATACCAGATAGCAGCATTCCGGTAAATATCCAGCTGGCGGCTGTGCTTAGATTCGTTGCCGTAGGAATTTACCAAGCAGTTGTAGCGAAAGATGTGAATATTAGTATGGGGCGCTCCACTTTTTGCAAGGTCTTGTGTCATGCCCGCTTTAGAGGAAAACTTGTGTTAAAGGTTGATTTCCTTAGATTGTCAACCACAAAGTGCACCAAAAACATATTTTTATAGAAAATTCGGCATACCTGTCGTTATTGGTTGTGCTTATGGGACACTTATCAAAATAATGAAGGCGGCAGCTGACCACTCTGTATATTTTTGCAGAAAGGGACATTACGGCATTAATGCTATGATGGTATGTATTTTGTAAACCTATGTATGTAATTGTGTTTACTACTTTAACACATTTTCAAATACAGGTTTGTGACCATGAAATGCTTATTTTGGACGTAGATGAAAGCCGACATGGATCATGCCATGATTCCTTTGTTGGGTATTAGCGATGCCAAAAAGTTCTACAACGATATGTATGATGGGGCTGCTCGTAATTTTTGGCCCTTGGGGGATACGGGATATTCGTTAAAGCCATATCTAAAGACCCCCTATAAAAACCCTAGTTACGGTACTGCACAGCACATATTCAACCAGCGCCATGCATCAGCAAGAAATGTAGTGGGAAGAACCATAGGCGTTCTAAAAAGCCGTTTCAGTTGCTTACAAAATTGTCTTCTTTGCAGTAGCAACTACAAGGGATAACATAGCCCAATCTCTAAATTAAATAATAAAAAAATATAAAAAACAAAAAAATTTTTCTATTTATAAGGTATTTGTGATGAACACATAGGCAAAGGTACTTCAAATTTCAATGAGATATTTATTCTAGTGAGATCTGTATTTAAAGCGTTGGTGATGATGGATGTATACCAAGTTTCATTTGCTCCAACTCTAAAAATGTTAGCTTAATTTTGATTTTATTTTGTAGATTTTTTTCTATGACAAGTGTCTGATCATCTCTTGCAAATCCTTTTCTTTTAATATCTTTAATATCCTTACGAGTATCTTTAATATTTACAGCTATTTCTTTTAAATATCTTCTGTTTTCCTTCATTTCTTTTCTAATATCCACCAAGTTATTAGATATCTTTGAGAAATGCTCGGATTCCATCTTTAAAACGTCATCAACATCACAAATATGTCTTCGTTTGCGACTGTTTACCAGAGCTGATGTTGTTAAAGCTGTGGAAAGTGGTATTTCAATAACAGCTAAACCTGCTGTTTCGTTTTCAGGCTTATCAGGCAGATTTTTGTTCAGTTGCTCTCCAAATGCTGCTGCTGGAGAAGTTGACGTGGACATCTTTGCTGATGTTGATGACAGTTTGTGTTCTCTTTTGCTTAGATTTATTTTACCAGCCATGCATAGGTTTTAGCATTTTTCGTTTTCCCAAGCTAGCGTATCCTTTTCTGGAGATCCTGATGTGTTAAATTCTTCTGTCAACTCAATCCACAACTGCTCAAAATGCACTCTATCGCCTTTTACAAATCCTCTAAGTCCTGATGGTTTTCTATGAAGCCTACAAAAATGGCCACTTGTGCGTTGTTCTTATGTTGTCCCTTATGAAATGTAAGTTAGTAAATTTTAAATTGTTTATAATATTAACTTACATTTTTATATGCTTACTAGATCAACGTCCCGGCTTCGCAAGGAATCTATTTACTAATGAGAAAAAAAATAAGTTTTGCTGTTTTTAGCTGACCCGGCAAACGTTGTTTTGCCATGTATATTATTTCTAGCAAACATTTTTTTAGTTTAATAATTAAATTTAAATTTTAATAATTTAATTTAGTTTAATTTAGCTTAATAAATTAATCTTTATCAAAGTAACAAATATATCTTATTTTACAATTCTCGATAGCTATCTAAACATTAAAAATAATTATTAATATTTTTACTATCAACTGTATAGTGAGTAAGACAGGAGACCGCCTTCGTTCTCATCCCTTTAGGGTTAGTCGCCATATTGGACTTAGGTTGATGATAAACTTTTCAAAATCTCCTTATCATACCCTTTCATTTGATACCCATAATGCAAAAAAAGAAAAAGTAGGTAAAAAAAGTGGGAGTAAAGTGGGCGTGGTTAATTTTAGGGGAAGAAAAATAGATGTCCGATTCTCAGACCTACCCAATATGTACACAAAATTTCATGAGAATCGGTCAAACTGTTTCGGAGGAGTTAAATTACAAACACCGCAACACGAGAATATATTAGATTGAACCGCTTGTTATATTCCAATCGGAAGTTTTAAATTAGAATTAATTTGTGGCGACAGTGAAGCTTTACAAATCATAAATTTTTTATTAGCACAACAAAATACCTACATACATATGTATGTATGTATAATTGCGAAGTTGCCAGTGTTTTCATTAACGAAATTTACTTAAATTTTGCATTTACTTATTTTTAAATTTGCACAAAAATGATTTAATTATTGACCATTACTAGATTTTTTGTACAACAATATATAAAGTTTGTCTTAAATAAAGAACATGATGGTGAAATATCTATACATTTACATGATTGTTACTTTGGCAACCTCAAAAACATGTTCGAAAAAATTAACCAGCTGACTGCTAAAAAGAAAATGTAAACCACGAAATTGCCAAACAAAGCAAAACAATTATTTACCAAAAAAGCAGTGTTCTTACAAATTTGATCATATTTAACAAATCACACGAAATATATTATAGCATGTTTATTAAATTCTAAACGAAATACATAGAAAAAATAAGCTAGTGATTTTAAATCGTCAATCATTTAGCTGACGATTTGAAATCACGAGATTATTAAAATTTTTGTGTGCAGAACACCATTTCAGTGATTTCAAGTCACTTTGACAAAACGTGATTTGCAGAACAGGCTTGTCTGTATATATGTATGTACATTATGTGTACATTTAGCATAATAAACTCGTATTTTAGAATGCCAATATATTACATGTGAGTAGTGTAAAAACGCTACAAACGACGTATTTATAAAGCATATTTATTTATTTGCTTTATTCTGATGTTTTGTTTTGATTTTTACTATAAAATAGAACTCAAATACTGTCAAGCACTGTAGCCAAAGTCTTTTCAAGTTAAGTAGAATTTGTTTTGTTTGAAAATGTTGAAGTGAAGTACTTGATTTTTTGTGAAGACTGAAGTAAAATACAGCGCTTGGACCTACTGCATATTAGTGTAATGCGTATTTTAGAACATATTGTGCAGCCCTTTAGTGTGTACTTTATTCTCACTCGCACTGGTTAATAGATTTGCCACGGGTAACTGTATCATTTACGGTTGTTGTGGCTTTTCGTTATTAATCACGTTGCTGTTACTGGTGAAGCAACCTATGTGAAGGCATAGGTCGTTTAAATATATATTGTGTGGGATACCCTGGCAATTTGCGTACTTGCTTCTGCCATCTGCCTATGGCAATTGATAACTACAAACAAAATTGTTGTAAAAAACACTATTTTGTAAAAGTTTGTTTAATTTTGTTCAATTAAGCACTTCCTTAAAAAATATGGATTATCTATTACGCAATGAGTAAGCACTTAATTAAAATAGATTAGACTAGCACGCTATTTTTTTTACAATGTCATAGATTTTCTTGCAGGCATTACTTCATCAGAGCAATCAGAATGTTAAATTTGCTGGAGTTCTATAGCTTTTGACTACTCAGCAAAAGTAACAAAACTATCATTACGCCGGATTCTTCTATGCGTAAATATAAAACAAATTACAAAACTGACATGGTGTGTCAGGCTGTAAAGGCCGCATTAAATAAATATGATGATCCTTAATAAAATTTTGTATTTACACACCTGCTTTCTAAATATATTTACTAAAGCAAAATTCTAAAATTTCTATCTAACACGACACTCAACAGATTACAGAAACGACAATTAGCACAGCACAATGAGGCAGCACCAGATACCTCAACAGGTTGTTTAAATATACAGTGGCCAAAAAAACTATTCGACATTGCAATTATTTTCTTTAATTTCATTGAAAACGCTAGTATCCTTTTGTTTTTTATATGTATAAACGTGAGATCACATTGTATTATATGTATTTAATAATTTATGGTCCTAAAAATAATAAAAATTGCACATTTTTTAACTCATCTATCTGTTTGAACGAAAAAACAAAAATTGCAAAGCAAAAAAAGTATTCGACTGGCATTGTTTTTCCCTTATTCTGATTGTGTATTTCTTATTACTTCATGTCATTGTTGGTAAAAATATCGCTATGTTTCTTGTTTATCATTTACAAGAACTTTTTTCTTATTTCTGTGCAAGTGATCGCGATGATGGGACGTAAAGGGAAAGAAACTTCTGTTGATGTAAGAAATTTAATAATACATCATTTTAAATTAGGGAAAACGGAAAAGACTATATCAGAAATAGTTTAAAAGTCAAGAACTACTGCATATTACATTATAAAAAAGTACAAATCAAGTAAAACTGTGATAAACAAGGTAAGGATTGGGCGACCTTGCAAACTTACAGATTCAGATGAACGGCGAATCGTGCGTGAAGTAAGAAAAAATTCCAAAATTACTGCTAACACTTTAGCTAAAAACACTGAGGAACACTTAGGTACATCCGTTACACCTCAAACAATAAAAAACGTCTTAAAAAAGCACGATTTCCATACACGATCAGCCAGGAAGAAGCCACACATTACTAAGAAAAATAGAAAGTTGAGATTAGATTTTGCGAAAGAGCATGTAAATAAGCCAATGGAGTTCTGGATGGATTTTATTTTTGCTGACGAAAGTAAATATAACCTATTTCGATGTGATGGAAAAGTTGTGGTACATCGCAAGCCTAACACAGAATTGGATAAAACGAATATGGCACCAACTGTTAACATGGTGGCGGTGGTGTTATGGTATGGGGATGTATGGCGGCATCAGGCGTGGGTAATATTGGGTTTATTGATGGGATTATGGATCACCGAAAGTACATTGACCTCCTAAAGCAAAATTTGAGGTCAAGTGCTGAAAAATTGGGTCTGGCAAATAGATTTCAGTTTTATCAAGATAATGATCCCAAACATTGTGCCACTAATACAAAGCTTTGGCTTTTATATAATTGTCCAAAATTAATAAAAAAAAAACGCCGCCACAGCCCCAGACCTTAACCCTATTGAACATCTTTGGGGTCACCTTGAAAAAAAAATCAGAAAACGTGAATTTACGAACAAACACCACATGAAAGTTATCCTGCAGGAGGAATGGAGCCAAATTGATCCAGAATATACCAAAACGTTGGTAAAATCTATGCCAGATCGTTTAAAAGAGGTTATACGTAGGCAAGGAAAAGCAACTCGCTACTGAAGTAGAAATAAGCTTGTATTTCAATTCATGTATTTTAAAAATGGTACCAATGTCGAATACTTTTTTTGCTTGTTTTTTGTTAATAATATTTTAATTCATGTGTTTTTTGCTTTTTTTACTTTGAGATCTCATTTTTTTTACTGAATATAACTTTATGTTCCTTAATAAAGACTTTTATAAGTTTATTTTGTTAAAACCAACATTCCATATATTTTTCTTGATAAATATATAAAGTTTACGGCCTATGTCGAATAGTTTTTTTTGGCCACTGTACATTACTTAATGGCACTCGTGAAATGCGAAGCATTGTGCAGGGAACTATAGGAAAGGGATAGTAGGAGAAACGACAGGAGGTGAAGCTTAATTAATTATTTTGCAGCTCTGCTTTCGCACGTTCTTTTGTTTTTATACTCGTAGCAGTGCTGAAGCTTCGGTTTAGTAGCCATTTTTATTATTATTTTACTTCGCCTGTGCTACACAATACCGACGAAGGAGGGCGTTCTGATGTGATTGTGGATTGCTATCAGCTGAAGCCGGTATTGTTCAGTGACCAGTGACTATGCCTTCGCCACTGAAACCTTCCGACAACAACTCACACACAAAGACACACTAATGCACATCAGAAAAATGCGAGATGTTTATTTTTATTTAAAAGTTTTTTTGTCTGAAACTGGGGTTGAACCCAGGTCTGTTTTTTGGTTGTCTAGTCAACGTGCAGACTACCATCCATCGTGCCATCGCCACCCTCAAATTTTAACTAAAGTATGCAAATAAATCTACTAATAGCAATAGGCAACGCGAACTGCATTTCCAATGATATATTTTTGGTTTCAGAAACTCATTTTACTGATACATCTTATTTCTTTATAATATATTAACCGTCGTGTAATTGCGCTCATGCTTCTTCAATAAAATACCATATATTTAGTGAAATTAAAGAAAGTTATTTCCAGCCTACTAATATTAAAGTCAAATGTAATTGATCTGACATTGTCATTAGTTCAATATTTTCTACTGCACGATATGATGCAAAATATTCCCATTATCACCAGTTTTTTGCTTCATTGGGTGACAGACAGGGTTTATTGTGGGAGGTGACTTTACTGCTGAACATCCTTCGTGGGGTTCTAGAAGCTCTGTCTTGTTGGTTTTGTATGAAGCATTACCATTTGGATTTTAGCGGCCTTAAAGCTCGTGATGCAGAAGCGGTCGTTGATCACAGTAAATCTCTATATTGGACATGTTCAAACTGCCGTAATATTAGCGTTGAATTTTATAATTTATTTAAGAGTTCAAGAGATGAATTTGAAAAAAAGAATAAGAAATTTATTATAGTTCAAAATAAACTGGCAAAATTTGGAGAACTATTTACTAAGTATCCGAACATGGAAAATTTGTGAGACTCAACGAAATCACACTCTTAAAAATTAAGAAACTGTCCCAATATTGGACGCACCTCAGAGCCATGGTACTATTGCATCTAACTCTTCTGGTTGCAGTACTCTTCAATCTTCAACATCTGATTTGCCGATAGTTACTATTTCTTCTGAAAATTTATGCATTGCCTCTCCAGTAAAACAATCCAATTATTCAACTTAAACTTTCTCCAATCCGATCATAATTACTTCTCAAATTACACCTAAACCGTTAAGAGCTATTCCGCCTAATAGTAATAAAAGCGTGTTCATTTCTCGATTAAGTTCGGAAACTATTGTGAAGGATGTGGAATATTACATAAAATCTAAACTTCAAGACAATTGTACATTTTATAAATATGTATAGTCTCAACCAAGATTTATAACGAGTTTTAAAATTACTGTATACCGATGAACTATAGTATTTAATTGTGTAAATGATTCTGCTTTTTGACCTGTGAATACATTTGTCTGTGAGTTTGTTTACAACGAAAAGCAAAGAAGTGCTGTACGTCTTCCAACATTTCAACTGATGCTATTTCTATAATATATCAAAAGGTGCGTGGCATAAATACGAAATTGTCTTCATTGTTTAATAATAGATTTGAAAGTAAAGTTTTAGTGAAATTAACCCTGTTGAAAATGTCTTAAATACTCAAATATTATGCGACAAGTATCAACTTTATAGACGTGATCGTGGTGGCAATGTCAGAGGAGGAGGTGTCTTGATTGCAGTTTCCACTATTCTTACTTCTCATGCTTTTAATGAATCCGTTGTGGATATTTAATTCATTGGTGTCATCGTTAAGTTGAAAATTAAAAAAAATATTAATTACACGCTCTTATATACCTCCAAACTCTTTTGAAATAATATACCAAAAACATTCAGATGCTATCAAAATGTTCGCAATTGGTGCCTATCAGAACGATACTATTATTATTGTCAGAGATTTCAATATGTCACTTATCACATGGGACTTTTCACCTGATGATGGTTACATTATTCCGACACTGCCAACCACTAAAATGTACAGGGTGGCTGATGAATTTTGCTACATTAAGAAACTGGAACGACTTCTCTTGTAATGCATGGAATATTTTCAATCTCTTTTCATTTGATAGCACACCGAATTAGTCTTAAAGACAATCGAATTTAAATGCCAGCCCTGCTCATGGATGCAAGTGCGGCATCTTGGCAAAAAATTGTTCATTACTGCCCGCAAAGTTAACGCTGGAACTGTAGCTATTGTCGCTCGAATTGATTGTCTTAGTTCCTCCAAATTTATCTGTTGCGATTTCTACACTTCCTGTTTACAATAACCATACAAGAAAAAGTCCGGTGGAGTTAGGTCAGGCGATCTAGGGGCACAACGGAAGGTTGATTTTCTTGAAATGAGCCTGTTAGTTAGTTGAACCAAAACTACAGACTCCAATGCGTGATAGTGGCATTCTTTTTCCAGTGTCCCACTTTTCATTTTCATTAAATCCAAGGATCAATCTACAAAAACCAAAACAAAAAACTCCAGATTACTTAGATAGAAAAAAGTTACCAAGTTTTCTTTTGGTATCGGCTTTCATCAGCCACCCTATATTATAGTGAGTTCATCTATGCTCTTTTAGACATAAACCTTTACCAGTTAAATGGTACTTTAATTGGAAACTTCAAGTTATTGCACTTAATTTTTGTAAATGATTGTACTGATATCAACGTTACTCGCTGTGATCCAATTTCTCTACCCGCAGACATCATCCGCCAATTGAAGTAAACCTATATTTTTCCTCAAATTCTGCTGCAACAAAAACCAATAAAAACTATAAAACATTTTGTATCAAAAAAACCGATTACCACATGTTTAACACACATTTAAATAACACAGATTGGCTTAACCTATTTTTGTCTTCTTATGAAATCCTTACTCCGTTAGAAATTGATGCCATAGTTGAAAAGGGTTACAAAAGAATATATGTCTACATGGATTCCTAAAAGTCTGGCTGCAAGTCACGCTGTCCACCATGGAATACAAAGTATTTGTCACTGATGAAAAATAAAGAGAATAAACTTTACAAAAAATATAAAATCTCCGGATCACGTTTGCATTATACTAAATAGTCTGCCGTTCGTGCTCAATACAATTCGGTACTATGTGTACTTGAACAAAATTCGAAACAACTTGAAGTCTGATCCGAAGTCATTCTATAACTTCGTGAACTGTAAGAGACGCTGAGTATCTTTCCCATCACTTATGAAGTGCCTGGAGTTTGAATCCTGATCTGACAATAAGTAGACTTTTTGCCGAGTTTTTTTATACCACTTATTCTGATGCATGTTATGATGATTCAAGACCGTATATTTCACTGGAGCTGATGAATTCAAGTATATCGATACCATCTCCTGACGACGAAACTGTTTTTAATAGTCTAAGGAAGCTGGAATTCTCGTATAAATGTGGACCTGATGATATTCCAAGTTCTCTGCTTCTAAAATGTGCTGGAGCTTTTACAGAACCCCTGACTGCATTGTTTAATCTTTCAATTAAATTTGGTTATTTCCCTACCATGTGGAAGGAATCATTTATTATTCCATTATTTAAATCTGACTGTAAAAACAATGTCACACCATTACGCGCATTGCTAAGCTTAGAACTATTCTGCCATCAAGTTTCAACAATTTTATCGCCGATTCAGCATGACTTCCGAAGTGGTTGGTTCAAGAAAAATTGAGCAATATAAATGCACTAAGCAAACTGTGCATCGTGTAATATGATGATATATTCAACGTTGCCATGCTTTCTCCAACAACAATAATGTCCGACAACGAGACGCAAGTTTGCTTATAAATTGTAAATATAAAATTTGCATCAGTCTATGTCGGGGAATTGCCGCGTTAACATCGTCTTGACAGTGACATTGTATTGTTTTAATGAGCTTTTTGCTTTTGCTAATTTATCTTACCAACGTATTTTTTTTGTTTATTTTTTTCGGATAACGGTAAACTACAAATATTTGCATTTGATTGTTCTTTATTGGGAAATTATCGATTAGTGACTCGTTTTTATAGCGGGGTCTCATTATGAACGGGGTTCATCCCCCGAATTATAACAGGTCCAGGGAACTTGATTCCCTAACTGGCAGAAATAAAAACAATAAAAAGAAATGAGCAACATCTCTCACGCTATCCCATTGCATCAGCCATTTCTAATAAACCTGACACAGAAGTAGCATCTCTTTCCTCTTACAACGTTTTTCAAGTGGAACGTGGGCTGGATTTTATCAGCAAAAACCGACTGGAAGTCACAGAAATGAGAAGTGGTGACCTTTTGATCAAGGTCCCGAACAGTAAAGTCGCAGAACAGTATTTAAAGGCAAACTATATAGACTGCATTCCAGTCAAAATATATATGCACAAAACCTTGAATTCTATTCAAGGACGTATATATTGAAGAAAAATTATCAACATTCCTGAAGACGAATTACTTGAATCCCTTACAACACAAAAGGTCGTTGAAGTTCGTAAAATAACAAAGACTGATGGTGATAAAATAGTAGCAACAGGGGCAGCAATTTTAACATTCGACCTTATTTACCGTCCTGAAACACTAAAACTGGGATGGGAGAGAGTTTCTGTTGAGAAATACATACCTAACCCAATGAAATGCAAAAACTGTCAAAAACTAGGTCATACCAAGAAACGCTGCCGTAATGTTGAAATTTGTAAAGAATGTGGTACACCTACACATCACACTCCATGTGCTCGTATTTATTGCGTCAACTGTCAACTCGAATCTCATACTTCCTACGACCCCAACTGCCCAACCTTTTGGAAAAATAAATCATGAATAATGATTCATGACATAAACGAAGGCTTAGGTCACCACCACGAGAAAACACGATCAATCAAAATTTAGAATTAACACCTGCATCACAAATATTTAAAAATTTTCCTGATCTCAATGTTATTATTACCCCAAACACTTTCAAAAAAACAAAAAATTTAAATTAAAAATGGCAAAAAATAAATTAAACAAGTAAGAGTGCTGTGCCGAATCTTAGATACCCTTCACTGGCTCCCTTTATTTCTGAAATTCGCCTGAATTGCCGGATAGTCGTTTAGTAGTGCCGAATTTTTACTTAATTGTTGGATCTGGTCCAAAGGGCCAGACCTTTTCGATCAATATATAACTTCAAACAGCCAAGTCATCATGCAAACCAAATTTCACCGTAAAGCTACCAAAAACGAATATTGTGATGCATTTGTGGCTTACGTCATTCTTGCGTGATCAGATCTTACAAACAGAGGCTTACACTTACATATATGATTATTTTTTTTGGCGTGTCAGGTAGGTAAAAATTAAATAGATACCCTTCACTGGCTCCCTTTATTTCTGAAATAGGGTTGAAAATGCCTTCGCACTTACAGAGACCGTCGTCTTCTGCGTCGAGTGGTGTTGCCACTAAAAAATTCCCTCCTCCTCCTCTGGGTAGATTTCTCCCCGGGACCGCTTTCCGCATTACTTCGGGAAGGCCCAGAGCCACGTCCCAATCAGGATCACTCTCACTCACCCACGTCTGGGTCCGCCAAGTCCGCAGCCGGCGCCATGGCCCCGGCCCGTATCGCCTGGTCCCTGGCTGGGTCGTATCACCCCTGCCCTTGCTAACAAGCACGAGCCGCTGTGTTTTCCAGCGTCTTGGGAAGACGCCCTGGACTAAACAAGCATCATATACCGGAAGCAATGCTTCCGGCCTGCTCTCAGCCAGGATCTTCAGCACCTCCGACGGTACCCCATCCGGGCCAGGGGCTTTCCCCGTCCTAAGAGCCCCGGCGGCGATCCTCAGCTCCTCCCCGGTAAAGGGCGGTGAAACCTCATCATCGCAGGACCCACGTTCGCCACCCAGCGGAGGGTGTGTGGGGAACAGGCCCCCACAATCGCATCGATCCGCGCGCCGTCCAATTGCACCCCAGCGCGGCTCGCGCCCAATTTTCCCGCCACGATCCTATAGCCGAGTCCCCATGGATCACGGTTCAGGTCGCTCCGAAGTTCCTCCCATTTCGGCCTCTTGCTCGCCATAATCGCGCGACGCAACGCCCCGCGGGACCGCTTGTACTCTTGGGCCTCCAGTAGAGCCTCTCCGGCCCGCCTAGCCCTAGTATAGACCCTCCTATTTCGGAGGCAGTCACGCCTGAGTCCAGCAATCTCCGGCGTCCACCAGTACACAAGTCGCCTCCCCGCCCGTCGCGACAATCGGGGCATCGATGCGTCGCATCCACGGACAATGCGCCGCATCATAGCACCCGCCAGGGAGTCAGCGTCTCCCCCACCGTCCAAAACCATAGTACCGTCGAAACCGGCCAAGAACGACCCGCGGTCTAACCTCGCGACGTTCCATCCACGCGCGCCTCTCCCCCCGTGCGACCGCGCGACGCCCGCCTCCGATACTATCCCAAATTCAACATACTGGTGATCACTCCCAGTATATTCCTCGAGCACCCTCCATCCTTCGATCATCCCAGACAGATTCTCGGATACCAAAGTGATGTCAGGAGTGGTGAACTCGCACCCCGGCCGCCTGAAGGTGGTCGCACCACCAGCGTTCATGACCACCAGGCCCAACCTGGCCGCCATATCCAGGACTCACCTCCCCCTCGTGCTCGTCACCGGATCACCCCACTCCACAGCCCTGGCACTGAAATCACCGGCCACCACAAAGGGTCCGGCCATACCAGCCAGAGCGTCCTCGATAGCGACCATCTTCGCCCTAAATCGCGTCACACTATCGCTAGGAGTGAGGTAGCAGCTCACCAGCACAAAACCGCCGATCCGAGCCCACGCTAGCCGCAGCCGCAGCCGATCCCGTACCGCGCAACCGCGAGTTCACCGCCGCCAGGTAGCCAGAGTGCCGCCGTACCCGTTTTGTCCCCGAGCCAGAACCCTCGGTGCATCGGACCGTATTGTTCGCTGATAACAACCACGTCCGCACCCCTCTCGGCAACATCTGCCATAGCAGAGCATCTGCCGTCCTGTTCCTGTGCATATTCGCCTGGAGCACCCTCATCTGCGGGATAGCGGGTAGCCCTTCGAGCCCGGCAGGTGGTCAGTCCTACCGCGCCCCGCCCCCGAGCACAGAACGCACTTGGGGACCGCTGTGCAGTCCCTCATCCTATGTCCTGCTCCTCCGCACCTTATGCACAGTTGCCTCTTGTCTGTCCCAGTACACTTTGCCTGGGTGTGTCCCGCCCCAAAGCATCGATAACACCTACCGACACTCTCGGACATCCGCATCGCAGCCCTGATCCTTCCACGCACTACGTACTACGCACGTAGTCAATATCGATCAGTTTCGCGGCGCCCTCCACCGACAAAGTAACGTACGCCCGAACCTGTTCGCGTCTCCCCCCCGCATCTCCACGGTCGCGCTCGGTCTTAATTCCGCGACCGACGCTGTCTCGCTGTCCCTCAGACGCTGTCCCCCCTCCCAAGTTCCAACAGGATGTCACCGGCCCCCGTCCTCCTGACGGACCGTACCCCCTTCGCGTCGCCCGTCACGCTGCCACGCAGATCCTCCAGTACCCCCGCATAGGTGTGCCCCACCGCGGGCTTAATGAGCACCGCCTCAGGCTTCGCGCGCCTATGTCGCAACCGACGGACCGTGGGCGGTGCCCTCCCATCGTCCACCGCCGGGGTCCCCAAACCCCGTCTCTTCCTCCTTCTCCCCGAGGTGACTGTCCTCCAGTCACCATCCCCGGTCGCAGGAGTTGCCCCGAGGGTCCCATCCAGCCCCTCCGCCCTGGCCCTCTTAGATCCGCCAGGTGCAGCCCGTTTCGCAGGGGCAGCCGGACAGCCAGCAGCCCGCTCATCGGCGGCACCCGGGCCCCTAGGCCGTCCGGCGGGGGCACTCGGGCCGTTAGCCCGTTGTGCGGGGGCAGCCCGACGACCCACCGACCGTCTTGTGGGAGCCGCCGCAGCAGCAGGTGCAGGAGTATCCCCCCCAAGCAGAGTCGCAGCCCGCCATTGGGGACCCGGAAGCGGCCCGTTCCCCTCAGCTGCCCTCCACGCACGCCTACAATCGAGCGCGACATCAAGAAGCTCGGCCATTTTGGCCGCACCTCCCTTCACCTCACCACTTATGTTCCTCTGCCGAACACAAGCTTCCCGCATCCCGCTCAACACAGCCCTGCATTGAGCGATCGCGGCCTCCTCCCTCGCCCTCATATCGCGGATACGTCCCAGTCGCGGCGATCCCCCCTCCCGACCAGACACACCCGCACGCGGCGCGTCACCGCCCCCGACCCCGTTGGTCGTGGGGCAGACAGTATCCTCCAAAGATACCGCATCCACAGGTGAGGCAGAAGCCGCCCCTTCCGTGGTCACCACCGGGGGCGGGGAGAATCTCACAGGAGGCGACCTCAGCACCAAGCCGCTCCTCCTGAAGATCGCATCGCCCCCCACACCTTCGGTGGTCCCGGAAATCACTCCGCGCCGGGAAGTGGAGGAGTCCTGCGCACCGCTACACATCGCGCCCGCAGCAGCGACGTCCGCAAAAGAGTCGGGTCGCCCAACTAGTGGCGTCCCAACCGAAACTGTTGGGCCCCTTTGAGGGTCGGCCCTTGGAGTGGAGCCAATAAGCCCCCTTGTGGGTCGAGCTTTTTTCTTTGGCGTCCGCTAAAGAGTCGGGTCGGCCCACTAGTGGCGTCCCAACCGAAGCTGTAGGCCCCCTTTGAGGGTCGGCCTTTGGAGTGGAGCCAAAAAGCCCCCTTGTGGGTCGAGCTTTTGGTCTCCGTCTTTCTTCTTATCATCGTCGTTTTTTTTTCTAATTAAATCCATGTAATTCCCACGAGTGTGGGGGAAAGTAGGTCGGCCGGGCCATAGCCCCCGATAACCCAGCAAGGCCAAAACATTATTCACCGAGGTGGCCAGGTATCGGTGAAGCTCCGTTTGCGACTAGACTATTTTCTGAAGGGGGCCTCTAGCCAAGCTGATCCCAGGCACGGGTCGCATCCCACCATGATCCGGCCCCCAAATCGTTGCTTACTTTAGCCATGACCGAGTATTGGTCTCCAGAAAGGAAAAAACGCTTCCCACCACACAAGGACAATCCACAGTGTAGGGTGAGCGAGGTTTCCTAGAAAGACCCATTCCCGAGCATGTTAACGGTGGCCGCCGCGTGGAGGCAGTAAGTCTTCTTGTGTGTTTCTCCATAAGGATCGTACTCTGACTTTACCCTATGGGCTCACACCTGACCACCACATATATGATTATAAACCCACATACATACATATAGAGTATATTAATAATGCATATGTACATAAATATTAAAATTTCGATACTTAGAATTCGAGTAATACACTTATTTTCAAAACTATTGTTTTCTTCCGGCCATATGCTTTTTCTTATTTTTAATTTCTGTATATTTCTATTGAATATATTTTTACAATATATTGGAAACTAAATCACATTGGACGAATGATCCTAATTTTTTAGAAGAATTTTTATGCACCAACCAAGCGCTGTTCATTTCAAATGGAAATACGACGCAACGAAAAAGAATTTATTTTCTTTACACATCCTTCCTTACGTTAAATTAGGTACAACTGTTGTTCCTTTAGATGAGCTTAGAATGTTTGTTTTCTAAATTAAAAAAAAAAAATTTACTTCTTTCCAATTAATGTGTTTCAAAATTATTAATTTCTATAACCAGTAAAAAAAGAAAAGCAAGTTCTGAGGGATTCGAACCCATTCATAGAAATTTGCCACTGAACAACTTGCTCTTTGCTAGCTCATCCATCGACCTCATTCAATTCGGAGTCATTAAATCAGACAAAGGTCTAAAGGACTTTTTCAGTAGCCCATATGTATACATGTATGTACACAAAATAATAAAACAACAAAGTTATGAACATAAAGAATGCCATAAGCTCCCTATAGGAGTGAGCGAAACAATATATGTATATGTTTATAGATAAGAATGTAAATCAGAGACCGCTAAACACCGCACATGTGCGAATGCTATTACACTAATAAAGAGGGCATGCAGCCATAATTTTAATTTTTTTTGAATAAAAACTTTAGTCTTCAGTGATTATTGAAGCCATAGGCTAATATAGACTCGATATAAACAAAAATAAAAAGGGTTTTCTCAGCTGTGCTATGTAGATCGAAAAGAGAAAGAAAGTCATTGGGAAAGCAATGGGTTAGAAGCAATAATTATACATTGCTTTGCACAACATATGTTTAAAAATTATTAGTATTTTTCGTCCACAAAATTTTTGACAAAAGCACACAAAAATATGAAATTTTATTCATTGTGTTGAATTAAATGTATAATTCAACAAAAAAATGTGGTTTATCTATTAAGCAAAGGGTAAGTATTTAAATGGAATATATTATTTGACTTCCGACAAGGTATTTATCATAATATCATATATTTTCTTGTCAGGCACCCTTCATCGGAGCAATTGCAAACTAGTTTTATGGTGTTAAATTTGCTTAAGTTGTTCAACTTGATGGTCCTCTACAGCAGTAAGTGCAGGATTCAGTAAATGCGCCGTGAATACGGAATATTAGCCGGCCGCTTGTGTTAATTTTTACATATTGAAGTTGCAGATTAAGAAGTTGAAGGTTTTGTAAAATTTCCTCCAATTCTTTTCCTTATACAAAAATCAAAGTGAAGTAGTTACAACAAATTCGTGTCAAGAAGAATGGCATGAAATTACTTTAAATACAGGTAGACAACAAAGCTTATGTTGCGGAATATATGTATGTACATATTTTACAATTTCCTTTTTTTCAGAAAGAACTCGCAGTACTTGGCAGGATATTAAAGTAGCTGAAAAAGCTGGAGGTGTTAATGCAAACAATAAAACCAATCGCTTTATTTATTGGCGCACGTATTAGGATGTATTAGAATTATCAGAAATAAGCTTGGATTTTAATTTGTACCAAAATAATGTAAGGTATACATTTACTGATTCACCCGTGATAGTAGAGCAGGAGAAATATTCTGTGTTGTTGGTTAGTACGGTTTGTAGTCTGTATCGTTTGTCTTACCGTCATCCAGTTCATGAACTCTTTGAATAACACAATGACTTGGATCACATTATATCAATAGCGCAATATCTGTACGCCTTTCACGCAAATAATAGAAACATTAGAAAGGGTAATTTTATGTAAAATAAGAAAATGTCGTCAAATTAATTACATAATTTTCAAAGATTATTTTAAGCTTCTGCTATTATGTACGAGTAATCAATGCATTTCCAACTTGAAGATGACTCTTTGGAATAGCTCAATAAACATTTTTATTCACTGCTAGTCTGTTTGAATTGCTTGCATTTATTTGATGAACGTTATCGTTGAATTGCAAAACCTGTTTTAGGAGATGAGTCTGATATAAACAATAGTTCCAAGAATAGTGGTGCTGTATGAGCCTTATATGACGATATGGCAAATGATGATCATGCACTTGTCAGAAATCCTCAAGGAATTGGTGTTGAAATCAAAGATATTAAAAAAGAAATTTTACATACCGAAGCACTTAGTTATCACAACACGGAAATGATATATACTCATTCCTAAATGCGAGACCACAAGAGTTGGCAATGATTTTAGCCAGTTGTGGCCTGTTTATCTCTGCTCTAAAGTTAGGCAAATGATTTTCTATAAGTTGTTTGTCAATAGTTGATAGTTCAACTGCTGCATGTGTACGTACTGCTGATGAAAGCCCCACATATGCTTGGGATAGGTGACAAGAAAACGATTTAGCAGATTTACCACATCGAAATATATCCTGACATGGACTGGTCACTATTGCGTAAATAAATGAAGAGGAATCCTCAACACTAATACAAAAATCCGTCGTTAATTAACTACTAAGTTTACAAACATTTGTACCACAATGGTTACACAGCAATAACAAATTGGCCAACTGATCTGAAATTTGTATTTATACGTTAGACATAATAGATTCTTAGACGCTACGGCATTAGCACAGGAAATGCTATCGGATATGTTGTCTTCCGGTAGTGAATACTTCAGCGACACGTAGGACCTAGGATAAGTTTGAAATATATTTCTAAATAAGCAGCTATCATCGACAACTTAATGTTCTTAAATGTTTACTAAACTTTTTACTAATAAATTTAAATTTATTTAATACTTTGAACTGTTCATATTTTGCCTTTAACAAAATTCTTCAATAAAAGCTAAGAAATTGTTTATCTATGTATATATATAAAGCTGAATGTGTGTTTGTTTGTACCTTATAGGAGCCCAAACCGCTGGACTGATCTTCCTGAAATTTTCACACCATATAGTTGGGATTCTTGAATGAATTATAGGCAAATTTTTTTTTAATTACGCCCATTCATTTTTTAATTATGCTAATCCTTCCACATGGTTTTTAACAGATTTTATAATATAAACGAGCTTAACTACGTCATTTGTGGACCAATCGCGATGAAATGGGTGCACGTAGTCTGTGCAACCCCGGGAAGGTTATACGGTATTACCTTTTTTAAAACTACGATCAGGAGGGCGATAGGGGGAAATCCGAAAGTTTCACTTACCACATGATTTACAACAGAATCAAATAATGTATTCACAAATTTTTAATTTTTAATAAGAGAGCGAATTTTCCTCTTTATTCAAATAATTAAATTTAATCAAATTAATTGCACGTAGTGCTCATAGTTAACTTGTTAAACAGTATTAACTATATATTTTATGAAAGATTAAAATGAAAAATATGATTATTAAATCCTTATTATTTATTACAAATTACAATTTTTTGAAGAAAACATCAAATCAAAATACAACAAAATTTAAATAAAACTATTTGATTATTTGTAACTTTATAATGAAAGAATATATTATTGTAGAATATATATGTTGAGTGGTAGTTTTCCTTCCTTAGCAAGTTCCTCGGCAATGGCAGTGTATGAAAATACAAAATAAAAATTAAAAATTAATTAATTAGTTTTTTGCCAAAACAAGTTATTTTGATTTTTTTAGTTTTACAAATTAAATGTAATGTTTCCTGAGGTTTTCTGCATAACCTGCCTTTGACGGCGCCTAAGAATTTTCACCTCTACACATTTTATTATCCCAAAATGTGAAATTTTACCATCATGTGATCGGCATTTTCACAAGCTTTCCAATAACCCAATAAGCTAAGAAATATTAAACACAATGACATATTTATTGTAAAACTTCCGAGGCCCATAACTCGGAAAATATGCGTTGCCGAAGATTTTTGCACTAAACTTTTTTTTCTTAAAATTAAATTTTGTATCAAATGAGGTAACTTTTTTTAAATTCGGAGTGGCCGTTTTTTCTACTCTTCACAAAAGTTCAAAAGCACTTGGTTTCATTATGGTTTTAATTCGTTTGGCTTATGATGCTATTGCAATAAGCCCTCGAATTTTAAACCACAGAAAGAAGAAATATACTTTAGGGAAGTTGCTCCAAATTTTTAGTCAATAGAAAATTAATTCTATTCTAATTGTTTTAATGGAGCAGCTTCACTGCAGTATATTTCTGCAGAAAATTCTACCACTTCAAAAAAAGAGCCTTACCTGATATTGTTCTTCGGGAAATGATGTAAGGGGTTCCCTGGTCCACATCCCATTATGCAGCTTCCACTCCTAAAATTTTATTCATTTTAAATAACACTTTATTTAATTTATAGAAAAATTTCTTAAATTTCCTTGGTATATTTTTCACTTTTAATCACACAGATGTATGTTTAGAAATAAACAACCGCACATAACGCAAACACTTTTTTCTTATAGGACTTAGTACCGAACACTTTTTCTTTTTTTTTAATATTAATATTTTGGCGCATTTATATAATTTTTCGCCAAAATATTAAAAAATTTGCACATTGTAAGGAATTTTTTGACAATTAAAGTAAAAATTCCGATAAAAACATTGAAAAGGGAAAGTTGCAAAAACACACATTTGCTATCCCTTTTCGATCTTTATAGCGAACGGAGATGTTAAATTTTCACGACCCTGTTTTTATGTCGAGTCTATATTAGCCTATGATTGAAGCATGCGGGTTGCGTATTCGCATGTTACTTGAAAACCAAGGCTGCCATTTTATTATTATTTATAGATATGAGCAGATTGTGTAGTAGTTTTTTACTAGACTCTGCAATGTTGAATGAATATGAAAATGATTTTTTGTTTGCCGAAAATTACTTCGGTAAATCTGAACGCTTAGTATGCCAACGCACGGAACAAATTAGTGCATTCATTTATTCTAATATTAAAACTAGAATAATAAACTGTAAATATTTTTCTATTTGTGTAGATGAGTGCACTGATATTAATGACAGTATATTTTTCTTCGGCGTTTTTTTTAATGGAAATAAGAAGGCAACACTTAAAACATATAAATATTATACACTTAGTTGCAAAACTCTACATACGATTTAAATTCTTCAATAAATTTTAATTTTTCAGAGAAATACAAAAAAGTTGTTAAACTTTTTTATTTCATAGAATTAACGATCTTTACAGAAAATAAAAAATAAAAATTCACGCTGTTTAATATTATAGAATGAAAAATATAATAAATTTTATAAAAGCAAAAGTCTACATATGATACATTATAAAAACTTTGGGATGACTTAGAAAATATTCAATGAATTGTATGGTCTTTTTTGCATCTTAAACTTCTTTAAGCCTTTTAGGCATCGAAAAAAATGATTTTTTTGTTATTTCGGGGAAATATTTCCCTTTCGTCTCTTAAAATCATTATCAAGTGAGAAGTGGAGGAAGTTATTCTATATCTAAGTTTCTGTTTTAAATAAATTAATAAATGTGCCCTGTTAAATACTTACAAGTAAGAATTTTCAAAAATTTTACTTCACATATAAAATAACGATCAGATTAAATGCAATATCGAAATCATATGTAGAGTTTTGTGACTAAGTGTATATTGTATTTTTTTTTTATTGGCTTTGCTGTCCTTTCTATTGATATATTTATAGTAATTAATGAAAAATAAATTTAGTGTCATACGGGCTTTAATAACAATTATTATTGATACGAGTATATATCAAAAGTGGGAATTTTTTGGGTATTTTTATTACTTTTTTTTACATACTGGCAGCATTACTGAAATGAGGAAAAAATAATCACGCTCAAAGACAAACAACAAAAACAAGCATAAAATGTGAATGCTTGAGCCAGAAGCCACACCACATTTATTTGCTTATTAATGGCGCAAAATGAAAGAACGGTAAACATCAGTGTAGAAAATAATATTTCTTTTTATTTGCAAACATTGGCAATGTTTACACTGAATGCCAATGAAAAAATCAAATTTTTTAAAAGTCACACTTTTAAAATTGTTACTATTTTGCAAAATAAACAAATTCCCAGTTCAGTGCGAACTTCATTGTTATAAATTTTTTTAAAACCAAAATTATGTTGTGATTTAATTTTAATGAAAACCCGTCGATTTCTTTACCCGTGACTAAAATTATTTCATTTATTGCGTCTCAAAATATTTTTCAGCATTTCAGTAGTAAGCATGTAGCATTCGCTTTAAAATGGTACATTTTGTTTTTTTCTTAATAACCAAAAAAAAAAATTTGAGTTTGAAGAGCAGTGTTGCCGGGAAATAATGATGAGATAAATTGATATCAAATTAGAATTATTTTTTACAATTTACGAAAGGCAATGTTAAATCTAGTAGTGATTATGGTAAAATCGAAACAATGTTGAATGTGAGTTTTTATTAGGGAAATGCAAAAGGGCAAATCTTTAAATTTTATACCTTTACAGGAGAAAGAAAAAATTAATAAAATAAGAAATATTGTGATTATTCATAAACATGATTTTTTCACAATAAGAGTTTTTCTTATTCTTCAGACAGATTTGCTTTATTTAGTAAAAATAAACTATTTGCGGAATCTTCTACTTCCATAAAATATAAGTAATATTTGAGTACTTCATTTAAATGTATCAAATACTTACAGCACAAAATGGTGTAAGCCTCTGTTTGAAAGATCCGATTACGCAAGAATAGTGTAAGCCACAAATGCATCATAATATTCTTTTTTGGTAGCTGTACAGCAAAGAAGACATTATTATTGTTCAAAAAACGTTCGGCGTATGTAACTTTTTTTCGTCGTACAAATTTGAGACGCTTATTTGTTTCTGGTAAAAATTATGCCAAAACGCATTTTCGATTTTATTTGAGGCTTCCTCTTTAATGCAACAATTTCTTACTGCCGAATTCATTTAAATTTATTTATATTTTAGTTCATTTCATTCATTAAAGAATTAATAAATAAATTTCCATGAAAAATCAGTTATTATACATTTTTTACATCCAAAAAAAAAGTTTATGAATTTAAAATGAATAATAATTCATAAAGCAGCAGACAATTCTGTAATTTGAAAGTTTGGCATATTTATGTTGCTCAGTTGGGGTATTTTAGTTTTGAATACTTAGCATCTCGATACCACGTATTTATTTGAACATATTTTTAAAATAAAAACTCACATTCAAGGCCATTGGCTCGCATACATAATCCGCCATTGTAGCAATTTCAGCATTTGCACTGTTAGATTTAATATTTTCTTTCGTTAACCCGATGCGACACGCATTAATATCCGCGGCAATATTTGTATTAGTGTGCGTTAGTGTCCAAAAAACAGTCACACATAGACGTAAAACGTAAGAAAACATTCGGCCTTTTTTGAAATTTTGTAAAATGTTTTTTAAGAGAAATTGTAAAAATAAAATTATTTATTATACATTTTTTTGGTGTAGCGAAGAACAATTGAGTCTTTTCTACTACTTATTTTAACAATCATACCAATCAATTCAATTCAACTTGTCTCAGTTTTTTGTTTTTTCTTTACATGTAAAATTTTAAATATATATAAATAAAAATCGGATAATCATGTGTATGTCCTGTATCCCAACATTATTTCGTGGCAACACTGTTCGTCAAAATGAGATTTTTTTTTTGCATACAGAAATGCTCAAAATGCTACTACTCTTTCGCATGAATGTACATATTTATAAAATTAGAAAAAAAGAATGAGGAGGTTTGGCTTCTAAAAAATTGTTTATAAAAACTGGCCAAATGAGTTTATGAGTGCTAAGAATGTATTTGTTTCATCAGACTCCGTATACATATATGGTGAAATTTCTTTAGATGTATTGCTAAAAAGGGTCGTTACACGACTTGTGTTAGTGTATTTGATAGTATTAGTGGGAGAATTGTGGATTTGCACTTTCACAAGGCCAAAACTGCCTGAAGGAGCGTTCCAATGCTTTTGCGATGTACTAGAGAGTTCTTAACTATTGTCTTAGCTACGATTTTTGTCTTAGTATTGGATCGAAAATCTCAATGGTTTGGCTGTTATAGGCCAAAATATCCAAAAAAACGTTACAAAAGTCTGATCAAGTCAAAATGCGCCAGCTCGATTTTCACCGTAGTCGTATGGTCTAGTGGACTATTTTGCTTGGTACAATCCCAAGAATCAGAAACGCGAAGCGCCCATTAAGATTTTTTTCCTTCCATACTAATCGCCCCACTCTATTCAACACCATCGCGCGACAAAATTACATACAACATGGTAAAAAATGCACCTATCAAACTTAAAGCCCGACTTTCTGAACTTTACAACAACATTTTGTGTTCGGGCGTTTACCCACAAGATTGGAAAAACGCAGCTTTATCGCCTATACCGAAACCGGGTAAAAATCCTAATAGCCTAGAAGGCTACCGCCCCATTTCTCTATTAGCAGTACTATCTAAAATCCTGTAAAAATTTTAGCCAAACGTTTCTGCAAATACACCAAACAAAATCTATGTAAATTACAACACGCTTTTTTGCCCAGACATAGGGTTATACTATTGCAAACCAACTCGAAGAAATCTTGTCAAAATATTAAAAGTGGCAAGCATAGTCTAGGACTTTCGGAGGATATTAAAAGAGCATTTGACCGGGTAATTTCAACAAACATTACAATGGAACTAAAGGAGTGGGGCATATCAAAACAGGTTTTAAAACTTTTGAAATCATTCCTCTTCAATCGTAGAATCATGGTCAAAGTGGATGGGCATTATTCCAAAACGTACGCACTGGATAATGGTATTCCTCAGGGTTCCCCTTTTTCTGTCGTCCTATACACAATTTATGCAAACTCTTTGGCAAAAACAATTGAAAATTTACCTGGAATAGATTACGTTGGAATTTACGCTGACAACATTTTTGCAATTGCATCAGGACACCCCGATACAGTTAATTCCAACTTGAGAAATTTGGACAAAAAAATACATAGATGGGCAGAAATTAAATGTGCGCTTATACCACCTAGTAAAGTAGAAATTCTGCATGTTTGCAGAAGAAGAAATTGTGGCGAGAGTAACATCCGCATAGGTAGTCTACAATTAAATTTTTTGGACCATATGAGAATCTTGGGCATTTTTTCACAAAAAATCTGCTCTGGAATTATCAGGTTAAACAACTGACGTTTAAATTAAGCAGAAATAACAACCTGCTCAAACTCATATGTTGTCGCAACAAAGGCCCACATATTGACACCGCACTTGGGATTTGTCGCTCGCTAACTATAGGTACACTTTTACATGGCATTACCATCTACGGGTGGACGTCAAAAAAAATATAAACAGAATAAACACCTCCATAAATAACTGCTTCAGAACCGCTTCTGGCCTACTTCGTACTACTCCACTGGAAAAATTGGGAAAGGAAGCTAATTTTGCAAACTTGCAAGATTAGCTAGAAAACACGGCTGTAAACATAGCGTCCAGATCTATTACCATATCATCTGATGGTCTGCATGAAACATTTTGGAAAAATCTTATAATCTACATCAAATCGTACTAAATCTGTTACCAACAACGTAATTTTATTTTTAAGAAAACTGAAGATTTCTCTACCACTGAAACCAACTCCGTCATTATGGTCCAATGCCTTGGCCAAGGCAGATGATAGTTTGAGCTGCCTTCCCAAAAATACAACAGACCCATCCTGCTTTAAAAAAATGCTTGCAAAAAAAATTTTTGACTACGCACCTAATGAAATTTTCTACACAGATGGCTCTTTTCAAAATGGGTTGATGGCGTATTCCATAATTAGGCAGCTACCAAGCAATGAATTTGAAACCGTAAAGAGTTCCGGGCTACCGGACCACTCAGATATTTTTACGGCGGAAATCGCCGCCATTAGAACTGCCATTTCTTTGACTGTCAACTATGGTGGGAAAAAATTAATCTGTACTGATAGCCTAAGTGCAACCAGGGCTTTGATTAAAAACCAGAATGGTGTGTACGATGACTGGTTACGACTACAAGACGATTCACAACAAATCATGGTTCTATGGATTCCACCTCATATTGGAATCAAGGGAAATGAAGTAGCAGACAGTGGAGCTAGAAGGGCTCTTGACTTAAATCTAATTACGGAAATTCCGTGCTTTCCAAAAACCATTCGCAACCCCTTTAAAATAATTAAACAACAACAAAATCCTTTTATCACCAGACCAAATTATAATGAAAATTTAACCAGATCGCAATGTATTATGTTGGCCCGCCTTAGAGTGGGAAAATGTGTTTTTAACTCGAAACACTATTTTGAGAAAACTGATCCACCTAAATGTCTTCATTGCGATGAGACGCTTACCGTCAACCATTTTCTGACAAGCTGCCCAATTTCAGGAACAAATGAACCTCTAGAGTCAATTCTTGACTGCAATAAATCTTGCAACATTCAGAAAATACTAAGATGTTTTCAGAAGCATAACATTCAGGAAATTTAAAGAAAAGTAAAATAAACTACTAAATTTAAAAAAAATCACCTTTTTGTAACTATTGTATAAGTCTTTTGTATATGTATTCAGTACACAGTTTTCATCTTATTTGAGCGCTTATGGTCTTGTCACCGGCGTCTTTTAGTTATATCTTACAAATTTATTTGTAATATATAAAATAAATAAATAAAATTTGGATTTGTAAAACTGTTTTGAGATGTTTTTGCTATAATTTCATCAACTTGAGGGTGGCGATGGCTGAAGTAGTCTGCACATTGACTACAAAACCAAAACAGACCTGGGTTCCACCCCAGTTTCAGACTAAAATTATATAAAAAAACATCTCGCATTTTTCTGATGTGCATTAGTGTGGCTTTGTGTGTCAGTTTTTGTCGGAAGGTTTCAGTGGCGAAGGCATAGTCACTTGTCACTGAACAATACTGGCTTCAGCTGATAGCAATCCACAATCATATCAGAACGCCCTCTTTCGTCGGTATTGTGTAGCACCGGCGAAGTAAAATAATAAAAAAGGCTACTAAACCGAAGCTTCAGCACTGCTATATAGAAGAACGTGCAAACGCAGAGCTGTAACATAATTAATTAATAATGTTGTTTCTCTAAGTATTCCTTTCCTATAGTTCCAGCACAATGCATCGCATGTCTAACGTAAAAAAATGTGGAAAGTTTATTTTTACAAAATCTACAAAACTGTTGTTTGCTTTGTTTTTATGCTGTAACACTACTGCGTCGCTGCAAAGTATTTTGATCTTTTGGAATTCACCCTATAAAATTTTTTTATTTGCAAAAGCGTAAGTAAATTAGATTTGTTCTTGTACATATCTTAATTGAAAAGCTTAAAAATATTTTTTTACTGTTGTGTTAAGAAAACCGAGAATTGGATACAATCGTTGAATTTGAATTTAGCGAAAGAAATTTTGAAAACTGTCTTATAAGTTATTGGTGTATGTATGTGAATATATCAAAACCGTAAAAGAGTAATTTTGCCTTCCTTTAATTCTAATATACACGCTGTCGTAGACCGAAATTAATGCCTGTTTTCGAACGCAATATTAATTGCATTGTCGGCTGCACATCTTCACCAAGAGCCAGTAGTTCAAAATTCAGTATAACTTTTATAATAATCATGCGCATTTCTAATTGTGCAAATTTTTGGCCAATACAATTGCGTGGTCCAGCACTGAATGGTATATAACTGAATGCAGGCATACGGTCATCGTTCATAAAATGACGTTCTGGCATAAAACGTAAAGGTTGTTCGAAAACATCCGGATCTCGTAACATTTCCCATAGTAATATAATGATATTGGCCTTAGTTGGCAAAGTATATTTACCTGTGTAGTAAAAAGAAAGAAATGAGAAAGAGCTAAGGTATTTGATGTATTTGCTTTTACTTACCGACTTTCAAGTTACTCTTCAAAGCCCTTCCTATAGCCATAATAGGAGGATATAACCTCAACGACTCCTTGATGACACAATTCAAATAGCTTAACTGCTGTAAATCGTTAAATGCTATGCTACGATTCATTTGATAACCAAAATTTAATTTCAATTCGTCAAAAAGCTTTTGCTGGATCTGCGGATGTCGCGATAAACTGTACAAACAAAATGAAGTAGCCGAAGTTGTAGTATCATGACCTTCAAACATAAACGTATTTACTTCATCGCGTATCTGTTTATCCGTTAATGATTGACCTTCTATTTCAGATTGCAGTAAGACATCCAGTAAAGCCATGCGTTTTTTTAAGCCGTAGTCATCAGGATCGTGGTTCAGATCGTGGTTAGTTCTTTTTTCTTTGGTTTCTAAAAGTGATTGTTTTCTTTCGGCTATAATTTTTTCAGTAAATTTATGCATTATTTTAATTCCTTTTTGCTGAGTGTGGTAGGTATTTGGTGCCAGAAGACGAAAGCTTGGTCCAAATGCCAAATGGAGTCTTACAAAACGTAAAGCCATAATGTTAGTCACTCTAGTAAACAAGAGATTTAATTCATACGATTATTTTTAGTTAAAAAAGTTCTAGAGCCTTTTAACTTGAAATTGAGAAAATACAAAATGATATTGAGAAATGCAAATTGACAACGAGAAAGTACAAATTGGTATTAAGGTCTTTAAAATGGTATTGAGTAGTAACAAATTTGTAAAAAAATTAGTTCAAATTCGTATTGGAAAAAAACTGTAGTAGAGCTAAAACAAAGTAACATTCAGCTTTTTAATTGAAACCTGTAAAAGGGTTATTATAAAGAAATTATGTAAAATGTATAATAAACATTACAATTGAAAATCGTAATAAGCATCGCACCAATGTTCTAGTACGCTTCTTAATTTGAATGGAATAAATTTTATGAAACATTTGGGGTATTCACAAAGGGTGATATTTAGTCATATTATGATATTATCTTAATATTTCAAAATAGTTTAAAAAAATTGTGCTTCAAAGAAAAAAAGTCATAAAATAAAGACTTTCTGAGATGTGTTTATTGGTTTGTCATAAAATAACAGTGGAAATCTGAGTGACTTCCTGAACCTTTTTATTCGAGCCCGAGATTATATTCACAAGACGCCACTACTTATAAATGATACGAAAAAAAAATTATTTTTAAATTCATTCCCACTTTTACATCTTTACATTAACTGCCTGTTCGTAGAAGCCGAGTGAAAACAATCCTTCGCCATTTATATTCAAAACAACAATAAAAAAACTAAAATTGTTGAGAGGCTAGTGGCGTTATAATTCATTATACACAATATACAAACCAAAAGAGTGTGCTTCAAGCATAAGAAAAAAACATTTGGAAATAAAAATTACGTGATGAAAAGGACTATTGTAAGTTTCAGATGGTAAATTTAGAACTTAATTTAGAAGAGAAAAAAACGGAGAATTATTTCTCTTATTCTATTTATAGATAATAATAAATATATAAAGATAATAATTGACATCTACTGACAACCACACACAGTGGACAAAACACGAAGAAAGCTGATGATGAAAGTATAGCAACTTTCGAAAACGGCATGTTGTTCCGTTCTGCTAGTGTATGTGTAATTTACATTTTTTTTCTTTTGATTTAGTTTGTTTCTTAGTATATAACTATCGCATGTAATTCTCATTGCTTGTAAAGGTATCAGTTATCAGCTTCAACCTATTGAAGAAATAACAAATTGTTTTTTTTTTCAATATAAATGGCGAAAGATTATTTTCACTCGACTTCTACGAACAGGCAGTAAAATAAATTTTTATAACATAAAAGTAAGTAAGAAAGAAAAAATCTCAGCAATATATATCTCAAACCTTATTGTGTAACTTATCTGGCTGGCAACTACTTTACGTTGAGTTACTAGTCACCGTCCAAAAACATTTATTCAGTTCCTATCTTGGAAAAAGTCGAAATTATTTTCGTTTTTACACTTGTTTTTATCTATTCGATATGAAATATTTATAACTGTTTTTTTTTATCAGCTGAAAAATTTTTAAATATGACGATAAATTTTGACCCTCATTTTCGCCTTATTTTAAAACATATGACTTCATGGCTACCATTTGAATCCCCCAAATGAATATGGAAATCAGGTTACCTTCCCGGTAACCTTAACCCAAATACGTATCGGAAATCGATTTGATAAAAAATTACGGTGTAATTAAAAACAAACGATTTTTTTGCAAAATTTCCCGAAACATTTTAAAGATTTTGGTAAAATTTGCGGCATCGGGAATTTTTTTTAATTCTATAAAAATAAATTAATGTCTAAAATTGAAGTGATTAGATTTTGGACTTGATCAGTTAGTAGTTTAAAATTTATACGACCTAATAAATACAATTTTTCGAACTCTCCAGAACCGAATCGGTTTATTATCCCAGGATATCTAAGTGAGCACACTATCTTTCCAATGCGGCAAATTCGATTCCGATGCATTTATTCGTTTTTTAAGTAATGATATACGATATTTTCGAAGCAAAATGTTTAAAAGTACGGGAAGACTGACAACCAATTTTTTTCACCAAAAAGAAAGTTTACTTTTTACATTTAAAAAATATTCATTCGGCATAAGAAAATATCCCTATATGTTTATAAATGGCTCAAAATGCATATCACATTAGTAAGTTTATATATAAATAACAAATTCGACCATTTCATTTAAAACAATTTTTTAATATTTATTTTTCAACTCGTAAAAAAATTTAGCGGTGGATTTTTATAGTTTACGCAACCAACAACTGATTGTTTTACAATGTTACCAAGCAATCCCGAAGAAAAAGTGCGGGCAGTTTTCTTCTCTCACTTGCCCCAAACTTGTATACGGGAACTGTTTTGGGTAAATTTGGGAACAGCGTAAGAGAGTAGAATAGTGTACGTGGGAACTCAGCTTATGGAAATATTATTTATGTATGGAAAAATGATCAACATTGCGTTTAGGAAGTCGGCCTGCTTTAATTGGTCAGTGATCGCTTAGAGGTAGGACAAGAGAATGGGAAGACTGCACCCACAATTTATTTTATGTTATGCAATGATAGGAAGTAGCCGGCACATATTATCTGCCATTACCGCAGGTGATAACGAGCAGCTAACAACGACTTCATAGGAATCAGATGCCTTAATAACAGATATCATTCCTATCCACGCAAAAGTAGTTTATTAAAATTAGCTGGAAATATAATATTTCTTTATTATAGTACTAGGGGTAAACATGATTGTGTTTTGCAAATTTGCTGTTCATATTGGGGCAGTTCGTAAGCGTATCTTTTACAATATATTGCACTCATGTGAAGGAGTATAATTTTCTAAAAAAAAAATAAATATGCCAACTCAATAAAAAGTTTAGCAGGGCTCTATAGATATATTTAATTTAAAACGTATTTTATTAATTATTTTAATAATTGTCTGCTATACCATTTTCACCAACACTTTTCCTTTTTTTTTTTTTTGCAAATAAAACTATGACGCTTGATATGTCAATATTTGTTGTCGACATATATTTGCAACCGATCATATAGATATGTACAAGTGCCCAGTATACGAAGAAGTGATAAAAACAGTTGGTATTTGTTCGATATGCATTAATTATTGTGCCTCTGTGTCCGTAGTCGGAAGGATTCAGTCGCGAACGCATAGTCACTGGTCACTGAAGATCACCGTCTTCAGCTGATAGTAAACAGAAATAACATCAGAGCACCCTTCGTCGGTATTACGTAGCAGAGTCATCGGCGAAGCAAAATAATTAATAAAAATTACTACCAACCACAGAGTCAAAAATTTAATGCGTCACTATTCCCTTACCTATAGGGGGTAACATGAAGTAGTAGGCAATCATTTCTTGCGTCTTACTTCTGTTATTAAAAAAATATATATACGTAAATTTTTTTTGTGTTGATAAAAACAATACATTTTTCACACTAAATCATAAACAGTCACAACTTAAAATTTTTCAAAATCGTTTTTATTGCATAATCGAAGTCACAGAACAAATCTCTAACGACCACAAAAATTTTGTTGGCATCACTGTTTTCCTTAACTGGAAAAATACCGTTCTGTCTGTTTTTTATGTTATTTGTACCGGTTGTACGTAATCAACTAAAGAGTACTATTTTCAGTTGTGACAGCGCGCTTATTAGTAACTGAGTATTTTAATTTCACGTTAATAGTATTATTTCGAGTTGTGACGCTATTAAGAAAAAAGTGTTAAATTTTGTGGTGCATCATTTGTCAAAAAGTTTAATGCAAAATGTAATTCCTTAGTTTTCACTTAGCTGTCGAAAATGTCGTGCCCAAATATTGAACATTATACATCTACACTAAAAATTTCAAGTGAAGAAACTGATTCTCGTACAAATAGTGATAGTAGTGTAAATATATTTAGCGATTCTGGGAGTGAATTTAGTCTATTAGAATTTAGTTTATTTGCAATTAAAAAGTCATATTTTGATATACTACACACAACTCACTGAAAAAATTGCAATGAAAGTCGCAACTCAAAATATCTCCTTATTTTCATAATAATAGCACAAAATTATAAAAAATTAAGTTAACTTTCTTTAAAAGATGACGTTCTTTACTGTAGAACACAATTTAATTATAAAATTGCAATCATATTTCTAAAAATAGTTTTTTGCCTCTCCGAAAAACTTTATGCATTTTGAGTTGTGACTGTTTATGATTTAGTGTGCGATATGTATGTCTATATATATATATATATATAGTAATGTATATATTACTCTGTTACTGCTTTCACATATTCCGATTTGGTATCCACTTGCGCATTTATGGTCACACCCATAGCAGTTTCTTGAAACAATAAACAAAATTATTTAGTACTTTCTCTCCCCTCTGTCTCTCTAGAGTATTTTCTCGCTTACCTGTTATAATATCCATAGTCAACAAACTTATATACTCATATATATTTATCACTTTTTTACCATCAGCTACTAATTTCAATTTTTCTATAAAAACATCTGTTTGTTTGACAAATACTTCAGTGAACTGCTCCAGAATCTGGAAATGGAATGTTGGTGTTATAATTTTTCGCATTGTATGCCAAATTTTGCCAGTGCTCAGCAACAGACCGTTACCCAGCCATCCACGAAGCATATTGTATAGAAAATGTTTTTGCAAATGATCCTGGCTGTTTAGTACTGCCTCCACTATAGCACTATCGACAGTAACAACTACCAGAGTGCCAATGGCGCGGGCACAGAACGTTTTACCAAAGCGTTCAACAAACTGCGGCCATTTTATATAAAAGTCTGAAAAATACAAAATATGTTAAAGAGAAGCTCTTCATAAAGTGCGCTTTATGGAACTCACTGTCTGGATTTATAGTAGATAACGCTAGAAGACTGCCAAATATAGGTAATTTGGATACTAACGGAATATTGATTAAATTCCTAGTAGCATAATTCCGCGCCAATACATCTATTATGAACACTAAGCTAAGGAATATTGCGATTTCCAGCAACATTGATTTGGATTATTTATTTCGAGAAGTGTTAGAGAAGTGTTTTCAATTTTGGTACGATAGAGCCGTGTGCAAATTGACTATTCCTGTAAAAATGAAAAATTTTATATAACAGTTTTTCGCGTCATTTGAATGCAACAGGCACATGCTATGTATGTATACGTTAGAATGTGTGTGAAGATAAATTTAAATTTAAAACCCAAGACACACACCATTTTTTTTAGCGGAGCTCTTTTTCTACTTAGCGAGCACTGTTAAGCACTTAACAGCGGTACTACATTCGATGAAAGTGTGATAATAATTGTTTATTCCGGAAATGTGGTGACATCCAGATGTATCCCACTATATACAAATGGTGCATCAGTGGGTCCTGTAACGTGCAGAAAAGGTCGTATTACCCAAATAATTTTGGGAGTTTAGAAAAATTAGCTTGAATAAAGTGATTTTTTGAACTGAATTTCTTCAGAAGATTAGTGGCCAATGTGGAAAAATGGACAATACTACACATATCCCACTATATACAAATGGTGCATCAGTGGGTCCTGTAACGTGCAGAAAAGGTCGTATTACCCAAATAATTTTGGGAGTTTAGAAAAATGAGCTTCAATAAAGTGATTTTTTGAACTGAATTTCTTCAGGGGATTAGTGGCCATTGTGCAAAAATGGACAATACTACACATATCCCACTATATACAAATGGTGCATCAGTGGGTCCTGTAACGTGCAGAAAAGGTCGTATTACCCAAATAATTTTGGGAGTTCAGAAAAATGAGCTTGAATAAAGTGATTTTTTGAACTGAATTTCTTCAGAAGATTAGTGGCCATTGTGGAGAAATGGACAATACTACACATATCCCACTATATACAAATGGTGCATCAGTGATTCCTGTAACGTGCAGAAAAGGTCGTATTACCCAAATAATTTTGGGAGTTTAGAAAAATGAGCTTGAATAAAGTGATTTTTTGAACTGAATTTCTTCAGAAGATTAGTGGCCATTGTAGAAAAATGGACAATACTACACATATCCCACTATATACAAATGGTACATCAGTGGGTCCTGTAACGTGCAGAAAAGGTCGTATTACCCAAATAATTTTGGGAGTTTAGAAAAATTAGCTTGAATAAAGTGATTTTTTGAACTGATTTTCTTCAGAAGATTAGTGGCCATTGTGGAAAAATGGACAATACTACACATATCCCACTATATACAAATGGTGAATCAGTGGGTCCTGTAACGTGCAGAAAAGGTCGTATTACCCAAATAATTTTGGGAGTTTAGAAAAATGAGCTTGAATAAAGTGATTTTTTGAACTGAATTTCTTCAGAAGATTAGTGGCCATTGTGGAAAAATGGACAATACTACACATATCCCACTATATACAAATGGTGCATCAGTGGGTCTTGTAACGTGCAGAAAAGGTCGTATTACCCAAATAATTTTGGGAGTTTAGAAAAATGAGCTTGAATAAAGTCATTTTTTGAACTGAATTTCTTCAGGGGATTAATGGCCAGTGTGGAAAAATGGACAATACTACACATATCCCACTATATACAAATGGTGCATCAGTGGGTCCTGTAACGTGCAGAAAAGGTCGTATTACCCAAATAATTTTGGGAGTTTAGACAAATGAGCTTGAATAAAGTGATTTTTTGAACTGAATTTCTTCAGAAGATTAGTGGCCATTGTGGAAAAATGGACAATACTACACATATCCCACTATATACAAATGGTGAATCAGTGGGTCCTGTAACGTGCAGAAAAGGTCGTATTACCCAAATAATTTTGGGAGTTTAGAAAAATGAGCTTGAATAAAGTGATTTTTTGAACTGAATTTCTTCAGAAGATTAGTGGCCATTGTGGAAAAATGGACAATACTACACATATCCCACTATATACAAATGGTGCATCAGTGGGTCCTGTAACGTGCAGAAAAGGTCGTATTACCCAAATAATTTTGGGAGTTTAGACAAATGAGCTTGAATAAAGTGATTTTTTGAACTGAATTTCTTCAGAAGATTAGTGGCCATTGTGGAAAAATGGACAATACTACACATATCCCACTATATACAAATGGTGAATCAGTGGGTCCTGTAACGTGCAGAAAAGGTCGTATTACCCAAATAATTTTGGGAGTTTAGAAAAATGAGCTTGAATAAAGTCATTTTTTGAACTGAATTTCTTCAGGGGATTAATGGCCAGTGTGGAAAAATGGACAATACTACACATATCCCACTATATACAAATGGTGCATCAGTGGGTCCTGTAACGTGCAGAAAAGGTCGTATTACCCAAATAATTTTGGGAGTTTAGACAAATGAGCTTGAATAAAGTGATTTTTTGAACTGAATTTCTTCAGAAGATTAGTGGCCATTGTGGAAAAATGGACAATACTACACATATCCCACTATATACAAATGGTGAATCAGTGGGTCCTGTAACGTGCAGAAAAGGTCGTATTACCCAAATAATTTTGGGAGTTTAGAAAAATGAGCTTGAATAAAGTGATTTTTTGAACTGAATTTCTTCAGAAGATTAGTGGCCATTGTGGAAAAATGGACAATACTACACATATCCCACTATATACAAATGGTGCATCAGTGGGTCCTGTAACGTGCAGAAAAGGTCGTATTACCCAAATAATTTTGGGAGTTTAGACAAATGAGCTTGAATAAAGTGATTTTTTGAACTGAATTTCTTCAGAAGATTAGTGGCCATTGTGGAAAAATGGACAATACTACACATATCCCACTATATACAAATGGTGAATCAGTGGGTCCTGTAACGTGCAGAAAAGGTCGTATTACCCAAATAATTTTGGGAGTTTAGAAAAATGAGCTTGAATAATAATGGATAATGGAAAATTTTTAGTTTTTGGTGTTATTATTTTTAAGCAGCAATGCAAGTGGAGAAAATAGCGTAGAATACGCTACAAGCACATCGGAGGGTCCCACAAAATATAAAAAAAAATGGGGATCTGCTCAAAATGGTGGGAAGAATAAGTTGTTGTTATGATTCTAATTTTGATTCTAATATGATATTCTCATAAAGTATTTTTTTTTACAAAAGCAAACTCAATAACTGAGGAGGAAAGCATATCTATACATATTTTACAAATCTCATCAGTGGATTTTTCCTAATTTCTGAATACAAACCCAAGACTTAAATGTTTAAAATTCAGCTAATCAATCGAGAATAAATATTCCCAAAATAAATTCAGTTAATATATAAGTTGTTGTTGTTCAACTTTTCTTGTTTGTCTTTTTTTGAATAAAAATGAATTCAAAATACAGTCTAAGAAAAAAGTCTAAATACACCCCCTTATTTTAGATTTTTAAGAAATTTGTAAAGAATTTTATATATTTTTGTGTTTTTTTTCATTATTTGCCCACTTTTGTTGAAAAATTAAGTTTTTTTTTTACATAAAGAATTTTGTTAAAAAAATATATGGTAACGCTGTTTTAATAACGAATTATAACTGTATATAATTATTCTCTCAATTCGTTCTGCTAGTCTTTTGCTGTGCCTTTTTTTTCTTTAAGCACCCGAATGACGCCTTAAGCGAATGCTACACGTGCGTTAATTTATAAAGAATAGTCACACTAATCTTTATATGAACATCGTGTAGCATTTGCTTAAGGCGTCATTCGGCTGGTTCTTAGCAGAACGAATTGAATGCATTTATTGATCTGTCTTTAATAACATATGTATGTATGTATTTTTTAAAATTTTCCATTGGTCATATTTGAAATGTTAATGATGTTGGAAATATAATTTGAGCATTAACACTTTGCTTATTCAACATGTATATTCACATAGTTGGCTTTGAAATATTTTTTATGTTGTGTCACTTTGTAGAAAAATTTTATATATAGTTTAAAAGAATTTGTCATCAATAAAAGTCATACATGTACATTGTGTTTTGTACATTGCTTTTTATATAAGAACTTTGTGGAATTACTAGAAAGGGTTTGCATCACCACAACTACATTTCAATAGGTTATGGGCCCAGACATACGATTTGGAAGTTGTTGAATTTTTATTGCAAGATTTAAAAAAGAAAAAATGGCATCGTCGTCATTATATCAGATAGAAAAGCTAGATGAAAGGAATTACGAAACATGGAGTATTCATATGAGAAGTATCCTTATTCATTCTGGTTTTTGGAAGTATGCAAGTGGCGAAGAAGAAGCAGATTCAACCTGGAGTCGTGATAAAATTTTGGAGTGGAAGAGTAATGATGAAAAAACGCTCGCAACAATTTTATTAAGTGTTAAGTCTAACCAGTTGAACCATATTAAAAACATTAACAAATCTAAAGATGCCTGGATTAAACTTAAGGAAGTTTACAAGCCGAGTGGTCCGATGCAAAAGGTTAGCTTATATAAAAAGATGTTAAGTTTGAACATGAAAGACAGCAAAGATATGGCCGAATATTTAAACAGTTTTTGTGAAATTACGGAGAAATTAGCCGATGTTGGAATTAGTATTCAAGAAGAATTATTGGTAGTCATTTTATTGTCAAGTCTTCCGAGAGAGTTTGAAAACTTCGTTATTGCCATAGAAACGAGGGATTCTCTACCAGCGTTAGGAATGCTAAAGGTTAAACTTCTTGAAGAGTATGAACGTCGAAATCAACAAAACAAATCATCTACGATTGAACAAGCTTTTGGTGCAGCAAAAAGAGAAACAGGTTACAAGAAAGGTAATAATAATTTGAATGTTAAAAAGGGAAATTGCTTCATATGTGGTAAGAAAGGGCATTATGCAAATAGGTGCAACGAAAAACGTAATCAAGAAAAAACTTACTCTTTGATTGCAATGGCGAATTCTGAAAAAAGAGATACACAAACATCGACATGGTACATTGATAGCGGTGCTACAAGTCACATGTGTGCAAATCGAAATTTATTTTGTAAATTAGACAGATGCAGTGATAATATAATGTTGGCAAATAGAAAATCAATTGCTGCTGAAGGAATAGGAACAGTCAATCTGTTTATAAATAATAATAAAATTGTACTAAAAGATGTTTTATATTCCTCAGATCTGAATGGAAATTTTTTATCTGTCAATAAGGTCGTACAGTATGGTGGCAAAATCAAATTTAATAATAAGGGTGCAATATTTACTGATGCTTACGGTGAAATAGTTTTAAAAGCCCGTAAAGAAGAAAATTTGTTCCAATTTAAAATAAAAATACCGAACGAGAAATTATGTGTTGTACAATCCATTAATGAAACTTGGCATCGTCGATATGGACATTTGAACTATGAAAGCCTGTTTGAGTTGTCGAAGAAAAATATGGTGAATGGTATAAATTTGACGCAGAAACATCAAGATCCGTGCGAAATATGTATGGTTAGCAAAATTCATGCTATAAAATTCCCGAAGAAATCTGAAAGTAAATCTGGTGAGTTGTTAGATTTAATACACTCGGATGTTTGTGGTCCTATGAAAATAGATTCAGTTGGAGGTTCAAAGTATTTCCTCACATTCATAGATGACAAGTCAAGAAAAGTTTTTGTTTATTTTTTAAAATACAAAAGCGAGGTATTTGAAAAATTTAAAAATTTCAAAGAATTAGTAGAACGTCATACAAATCGTAAAATAAAATGTATTCGTAGTGATAATGGAGGAGAATATATTAATAAAGATTTTAATAATTATTTGGAGCAATGCGGAATTCAACGTCAGTTAACGGTACCTTATACGCCGCAACAGAATGGGGTAGCGGAAAGGTTTAATAGAACAATAGTAGAAATGGCTCGTTGTATGTTAGTCGATGCTGGTTTAAAACAAGATTTATGGGCTGAAGCTGTAGCAACAGCAGTTTATTTACGTAATAGATCTCCATCAAAAAGTCTCGATGAAAAACGCCTTATGAAATATGGACGGGTCGTAAGCCATGTGTAAATCATTTTAAAATTTTTGGTACAAATGCAGTAGTTTTGAATAAAAGAAGAGGAAAATTTGAATCAAAAGGTGCAAATATGATGATGGTTGGTTATTCTAGAGTATCAAAAGCATATCGCTTATATGATAAGAAAACACGAGAAGTTATTGAAAGACGCAATGTTTTATTTAATGAATATAAATTACACTGTAAAGAAATTAATGATAACATTCAAAATTTTATGGATTTCGAAGCGATTGTAAATAAGAAAGATGTCGATGAACAATTTGAGACAAATAATACCTCAAATCAAGAAGATTTAGAGTATAGCATTGTAAGATCAGTAAATAGCGATATTTCACTTGATGAGGTTGTAGAAACAAATGAAAAAGGTAAACGTGGGCCAGGTAGACCTAAAATTTTTAGTAATGGTAGGCCAGGTCGTCCAAGAAAAATATATCAACAACTGAATAATGCAGTGAAGGAGCAAGTTCCAAAAACTTTAGAAGAGGCATTATCCAGTCGTGAAAGTGAAAAATGGAGAGAAGCTATGAAAAAAGAAATGTCTTTGTTGGAACAAAAAGAGACATGGTCATTAGTTGATTTACCAGCAGGTCATAAAACTATTAAAAGTAAGTGGGTATACACTTTAAAGAAAAATAGTGAAGGTGAAATTGAAAGGTTTAAGGCAAGGTTGGTCGCCAAAGGCTGTAGTCAAAAATACGGCATAAATTACGAAGAAACTTTTTCCCCTGTTATAAGATACGAAACGATAAGAATGATTTTGGCATTAGCAGTTGAGCACAAAATGCATTTGCACCAAATAGATGTAACTTCAGCATACCTGAATGGAGATTTATATGATGAAATTTACATGCAACAGCCTCAAGGTTTTGAAAACAAAAGGTATCCAAATAAAGTGTTACGTCTGCACAAATCTCTTTATGGTCTTAAGCAATCCGGGAGAGCATGGAATTTTAAATTAAATGAAGTTTTATGTAAGATGGGATTTGAAAGTTGCAAAAATGAACCGTGTTTATATAAAAAAATACAAGACAAAGAATTGATTGTAGTCGCAGTTTACGTCGACGATATAATAGTTGGATGTAAAAATAAAGCAGAAATATTAAAATTCAAGTCTCAAATTAGTAAGAAATTTGAAGTATCAGATAAAGGTTTATTGGAACATTTTTTGGGGATGAAAGTTGAACGTAACGGTGAAACTGGAGATATAAATATCTGTCAGGAAAATTATATTAAAGATTTGTTACAACAATACAATATGGAAAATTGTAAAAAATCATCAGTTCCACTAGAACCAAATTTTCAAACAAAATGCAATGAAAAATGTGAAGAGGTTGATAGCACATTATATCAATCACTTATTGGCTCTTTATTATATTTATCTTTAACGACAAGGCCAGATATATTATATTCTGTAAATAAATTAGCACAAAGAAATACTAATCCACATGTAGAACATTTTAAAGCGGCAAAACAAGTTCTTAGATATTTGAAAGGAACTCAAAATCTTAAATTAAAATTTTGCAAAAGTAATCAAGAGTTAATCGGTTATGCTGATGCAGACTGGGGTGGATGTAAAACTGACAGAAAGTCACATAATGGATACATATTTTATCTTGGAAATTGTGCAATATCTTGGGAGTCGAAAAAACAATCCACAACAGCATTAAGCAGTACAGAAGCTGAATATATGTCTATATCGAATGCAGCAAAGGAAGCAGTATACTTAAGAAGATTACTACAAGAACTTGGTTTCATAAATGAAGAAAGTATTAAATTGAACGTCGATAATCAAGGAGCTTTAAAATTAGCAACAAATCCAGTATTTCATAATCGCAGCAAACATATAGATATAAAGTATCATCACATTAGAGAAGTAGTAAATAATAAGGAAATCTATTTGGAATACTGTCCTACGGAAGATATGATTGCGGATATATTTACTAAAAATTTGTCTAAATTAAAACATAATAAATTTGTTACTTTGTTAAATTTAAAAACATAAAATCAGTTTGTAAAATATATATGTTGAGGAGGAGTGTTGGAAATATAATTTGAGCATTAACACTTTGCTTATTCAACATGTATATTCACATAGTTGGCTTTGAAATATTTTTTATGTTGTGTCACTTTGTAGAAAAATTTTATATATAGTTTAAAAGAATTTGTCATCAATAAAAGTCATACATGTACATTGTGTTTTGTACATTGCTTTTTATATAAGAACTTTGTGGAATTACTAGAAAGGGTTTGCATCACCACAACTACATTTCAATAAATGAACCGAATGACATATTTGGATTTGGGTAAAAAATGAAATTATGTACAAATGTATGTAGCTATTTTTTGTTTTAGAATAATTAATAATAAATTTCAGTTAAGCAAAATAAGATCTGTTTCTGATTATTTTATTATAATAGAAGAAATAAAAAAAATTAACCAAACTTATTTGGGTAATACGACCTTTTCTGCACGTTACAGGACCCACTGATGCACCATTTGTATATAGTGGGATATGTGTAGTATTGTCCATTTTTCCACAATGGCCACTAATCCCCTGAAGAAATTCAGTTCAAAAATTCACTTTTTTCAAGCTCATTTTTCTAAACTCCCAAAATTATTTGGGTAATACGACCTTTTCTGCACGTTACAGGACCCACTGATGCACCATTTGTATATAGTGGGATATGTGTAGTATTGTCCATTTTTCCACAATGGCCACTAATCCCCTGAAGAAATTCAGTTCAAAAAATCACTTTTTTCAAGCTCATTTTTCTAAACTCCCAAAATTATTTGGGTAATACGACCTTTTCTGCACGTTACAGGACCCACTGATGCACCATTTGTATATAGTGGGATATGTGTAGTATTGTACATTTTTCCACATTGGCCACTAATCTTCTGAAGAAATTCAGTTAAAAAAATCAAAAGCTAATTTTTTTAAACTCCCAAAAATATTTGGGTAATACGACCTTTTCTGCACGTTACAGGACCCACTGATGCACCATTTGTATATATTGGGATATGTGTAGTATTGTCCATTTTTCCACAATGGCCACTAATCCCCTGAAGAAATTCAGTTCAAAAAATTACTTTACTCAATCTAATTTTTCTAAACTCCCAAAATTATTTGGGTAATACGACCTTTTCTGCACGTTACAGGACCCACTGATGCACCATTTGTATATAGTGGGATACATCTGGATGTCACCACATTTCCGGAATAAACAATTATTATCACACTTTCATCGAATGTAGTACCGCTGTTAAGTGCTTAACAGTGCTCTGCTAAGTAGAAAAAGAGCTCCGCTAAAAAAAATGGTGTGTGTCTTGGGTTTTAAATTTAAATTTATCTTCACACACATTACGTTAGAATATACTATATTCTAATATTCTCATTTGTGTCGACTAATTGGAAAATAATTTTAAATAAGAGTAAAAATCTAATATTTATTACAAATAATGTGTTGAAGACAAAAATATAAAAACGAATGAAATATTATTTGAACTTCAAATAATATTTTTAAAGGAAACTTAAAATATATATGATTTTAATTGTACTTTTTTTCCCTTAAAAACTATATGTGAAATTTATTATTACATACCTTATGATATTCTCATACAGTATGAAAAATATCATAAAGCATTTTATTACAAAAGTAACTCAATAATTGAGGAGGAAAGCATATCCATATAGTACTATTTCGCTAATGCTTATTTAGCTCATCAGTGGATTTTTCCTAATTTTTGAATACAAACCCAAGATCTATATGTTTAAAATTCAATTAATCAATCGAGAATTGAATTGAATGTCAAACATACAAACCAAAAAATCTATAAACAAAAACATAACAATCCATGAGTTTACTTTTATAACACAGACATATTTCTATTTTTAGTTTTTTATTCTCATCGAAAATCATTATATAAATATATAAATATATTAAATAAATTAAAATATATTATATATATTATTTAATTAAATATATTAAAATCATATATATAAATATATATTCCCAAAATAAATTCAGGAGATATAGGAAACTTAAAATATTCATGTTGAATATTGTTACATTTTGTATTTTTAAAACTTGTATTTTACATGAATTCGTGTTTGGAAAATAAAACAACAAATTGTTATGTTTTAACTTTTGAAACGTGTATTTTATTTACTACAATTTATAATTTAGTTTGATAAGCTTTTATTTATTTGTCCTTTTACTAAATAATTTCTTGACAATGCTACTTTAATTGAATAATGTTCACAATCTATAGTTTGCTTTCAGGTACTTAATTTAAACGTTCGCTTCAAAAGTGTTTCTAGAAATGCATAACGAATGCACACAATCCCCGTTATTAATACTCCAAAGACATTTGCCTATAGAGTCTGTTAGAACACTCTACTATTATATAGCAACTTCGTTATTTGTGTAGAATCTTCCAGAAATAATTTGAATTTACATTTGGATTTGTGCAATAATTGTCTTTATGTTTCGCTTATGTTTGCTTACTATTGTTGTATTAGTGTGAATGTGGGTTTGTCAGACTATGTAATTGTTTATTGCTTTGCTTTGCGTAAGTTTGGTATGTGAGTTTTGTGGTTGTTTATTTTGTTGTCAGTCGACGAAAATCCAGAACTTTCTAATGCAATACGTTTATACGAGGGTGATTTACAAATTGCTGGTAATAATGTATTTGCGTAACAATAAAAAGAAGTGTTTCGTTAAACAAGTATAATTTTAACAATAAGATGAGTCTAGTCAGATTTCTTGAATTATTTGCATTCAAGCCAATTTTATCATGAACTTTCTAGTCTGCCTCCGATTTCAGCAAAATTTGGTGTACTTATTATTCTAGCTAAAGCTACGTTCAGACTTGGCAAATACATACATACTCGTATATGACGAAAAAAACGTAAACACAGTTTACAGTTAGACCGCCAATATGGCTTCAGTGGATAACGCTCCAACGAGTTTTAAGATTAATTAGGATATACCGCAAAGCTCCATTCTTTCTCCTACTCTTTTTCTTATCTCTTTCAGTGACCTTTTGTCTGAAACTTTCAACCCTGCCCAGTCTTTTGCAGAAGACAGCAGCATCTGTTTCTCATATTATATTGATCGTAGGCCGACGTTGAGAAGGATCGCAAGCGGAATGTGAATGATTGATTGAAAAGAGTAACGCGAACATGGTCGATATTAACGCTCAAAATATCCAATCCTGCATCCTTACTCACGGACGCAAGTTCGATCATGCTGCTGTACTGTAATGTTTTCTGTCAGTGCAGTTGAGCCATTTTTATTTCTGTGCCTTGTGTCTGAATACAGGCAATAATGTCGGCACAATAACGACGTCAAATTGCTACTGTTCAACAATGTATTATGAGGTGGCGATCACGTACATATACAAAAAATTATAATAAACTTCTAGAATTTAACTACATATATTCTTATTTAATAAATATAACTTTTATTTAAAAACTTTTTTTAATTCAACTTAGTTAAATTTATTTGGCTTTTGCAGAAAAAACATACTTTCAGCTCAGCAATCAGCTTCAGCTCTTCTACCATTTATTGTGCAATATATATTCTAACACATATTTGTGCGGTCCACACGTTAATATCTGTTGTTGGTAATCAAATTTGACAGCTTCCACGGCAATAATTGCCAAACTTATTGCTAGTGTGGTCGGCGGGTTAAACTAATTCACTTCAAAATTTGATTTACAGATAAATTAAAAAAAAAAATTCAGTGCCTACTATTTTACGAAAAAAAAAAACTTTCGCAATAAATTAAAAGTTTAAACTGATTCACAGTAAATTTCATAATGGGATGTGCTCTAATGAATTTAAGGAACTTGTTCCCGAAACCCGCTCATTGTTGCACACAACGCACAAAAATATATACGAGTATACTACATACATATATAAAACTTCAACAAAATACAAAGCATCAACTTCTACCACTCCACCTCATTATCGTCCTCAGACTCGTCGAGTTTAGTGATACCCTTTTAAATCTACACATTGACAAAATTGATAGTAATAATAAATGAATTAATACTCTGCAGAATTCATAAATAAAATAAAAACAAACTAAGTTCTTTGTTGTGTGTTGTGAAACATCGTCCAGTTTCAGCTGGAATCTTTGTTTTTCTTTTTTTTTACTTGTTATCATACAAATGTTTATGGAGTAATCTATCTTATTATTTTATTAAAGTACATATGTGCGTATATATTACAAATGTATATTATCGCACAAGAACTTTTTTTTAATCATCTTTTTCATTAAAAAGAAAAACAAATAATTATGTACATATGTAAGGCTTTAATATGGAGGTTCTACGATCTTTCGAAAGTTATGAAATGCAACACAATTTGGGGGGTATTAGTAAAACAAATAACATGAAATAGTTTAGGAAATGTTGGTATAGGCAATTTAATTAATATATTACTAATGTTAGCTATTTGCGCTATCATATCATCAACTTGCTTATTTAAGTGTACAGTTTTTATTTTGCTGTATCGATTGCTTTTCTTTTCTTATGTAATAGCATTCTTGTTGGATGGTAGGGGTACGATTGTATATTTAGTATTGTTTTTCTATTAGAATATTATTTGTTAAACAATGTATTTACTAAAGGGTGGTTAAATTTCAAGGGCCGATGTTGATTTTGAATAAAACACAAACTATTTAGGAAATTATTGTAATTTTATTTTATTATGATATATTGGTATTACTCAATCATGTATGGAACAAAATATCGGCCAAATGGGCGCCGCGACCACGGCAACAGTGGATGATCAATTTTCGAAGAAAATCATCTTCAGTGATGAGGCACATTTTCACCTCAGTGGATTCGTCAATAAACAGAATTGCCGCATTTGGGCGAATGAGAATCCAAGAGTGATTGTCGAAAAACCAATGCACCCACAAAGAGTGACTGTTTGGTGCGGTTTATGGGCTGGCGGCATCATCGGGCCGTATTTTTTCCAAAATGAGGCCGGTCAGGCAGTTACTGTGAATGGTGTTCGCTATCGTGAGATGATAACGAACTTTTTATGGCCCGAATTGGAAGATATGGATGTGGACGATATGTGGTTTCAGCAGGACGGTGCCACTTGCCACACAGCTAACGAAACAATGGCTCTTTTGCACAACAAATTCAATGGCCGTGTTATCTCACGTAATGGCGATGTCAATTGGCCGCCAAGATCATGTGATTTGACACCGTTGGACTTTTTTCTTTGGGGTTATTTGAAAGAAAAGGTGTACGTCGATAAGCCAGCAACAATTCAAGAGCTAAAGGATGAGATAATTCGGCACATTAACGGCATAGAACCTCCATTATGCCTCAGGGTCATCGAAAATTTGGACCATCGGATGGTCGGCGCCCATTTGGCCGATATTTTGTTCCATACATAATTGAGTAATACCAATATATCATAATAAAATAAAATTACAATAATTTCCTAAATAGTTTGTGTTTTATTCAAAATCAACATCGGCCCTTGAAATTTAACCACCCTTTAGTATATTTTTGGTTATTTTTAAATCTAAATTAGGCTAAAGTTCGTCACGTCTGAAAGAATTACAGATGAGACACCATTTTAAAAGAACAAGGAAAAAAAATAACGTCAATACACAGAAAAAAACTGTCTAATAAATACCTAATAAAATAGAACAACATTAAATCTCTATGGTTTTTTTTCAAGAAGGAAATTCTTATTATTTTTATAAGGAATACCTTTTTGAAAAAATAAATTAGGTAGTCTAATGAAATCAATAAGAAATCCATTTTTTATAGAATTCAGAAGAAAACCTAATTGTGAACAAGTTTTCTTCTTGATTTTATGTGCTTTTCTTCTTGATAAAATTAAAAGGATTTATGACATGAAAAAATAAGGAATCTGTTCGGAAAAATCTGCGCTTCCTTCCTCATTTTCTTCATACTTCAATCAAAGAAAACTCATTTCGGCAGATGATTGTCACCGGAGAATTTTACCTGTGTGAAAATTGTCATTGTTTTGTTTTGCTTTGTATGTATTTCAATTAATTTGAATGAAAAAATTGCAGTTGCAGAAAATTTATTTGAAAAGTGTTGACCTAAACAACTTTCTTTAATAATTAAAATATTTTTTTTAACATAAACTTCTAGCTGAGTGCTAACATGTATTATTTTTTCTAGACTCATCAGTTTTTGATATTGGGAAAGTTTTTTTTATACTAACAAAATAGATGTTGAATTCACTTTTGTTGCAATGGTCTTCCGAAGACAACTTCATACCAGGTAGTCCTGACAGCTCATGTGGGCATCTTTTGCATTTTTATCTTGCATAAAGTAAGCCATACCCGATACCACCGTCGTAGGAACTTCGCTAACAACCAAGTTGTATGCCTGTCGCACAAACGATACAATTTCATGTTCGATCTTATGTACAACGTCATTTCGTCACTTTTGTTCTGTTGCTAAAAATGGTAATGCATTAACTCCACTTACCTAAATTTTAGTGCTTTTTAGTGTTTTCTGGCAACTGAAAAACAGTTCGGTTGCAATCCATAATCGAGTCATAAATATTGTCCCGTATGCTATAATGACAAGTTAATAATGACAGTTAATAACTTCTGTACCGAACGTTTTTATTTTTATACTTTTAATTTTTGCAATTCGAAAGTTCCGTCATGGATTTATAAAATTCAATAAAATCACGCAATTACTTGAGTTCTGATTTTGTCTCGTCCGCAAATAATATTAAAAGTATTTAATGTTTACATGAACGATTGTGAGACAACTACACAGCAGAGAGACAACTTAATGCAACCAGACCACAAACGTTACAATTTCACGTACAACCTCAATGTGTGCCAAACGTTATATCGTGTATGGCTGGATTAATGTCAAATTTTGCTTGTGTTTATGTGGTATTTGACATACGCACCATAAAATTAGATTTGTGTTTTGTCGACTTAGTATTGTTGTTACTTATACGCAAAACTATAATCAGCTGACCATTTATATAGTCAATTCGACTAACAACGTTTTAAAATAACAGACCAACCTAAATTACGACGCAAAGCGTTGTCTGGCTGTCAAAATTTCTCATGCCTACACAAAATGTATGAAACCAACCGAAATAACGCAGCGTCAATGCTTTCCAATTGAAATATCCAATTTTGACAGCGCGTAATGAAGTGAAGTTGGCTGAAAAAAAATTAAATTGTTGAAAGTAGAGACAATTTAGTTGTTTTTCCGACAAAAAACACTGAAAATATGATTGTATTTGTTTGTTTGTAAGCACGAGCTGAAACAAAAATTTTACTATCCATTGCTCAGGAGATGTTTACTACGTATGAATTGCACCGGAACTAGTTGCAAATTAATATTGTTGAGAAGAAACAGGCGGTGAAAGTTTTTAAATTTTTAAGCTAAAACAGGTCAACTTCATTTATTATTTTGATTGAATGCACGTTGATGCATTGTAAATAATATTAAAAATCCAAAAAATTAATATTGTACGATGGGAATATTTTTCTAGGTAAATATAATTGAAAATTTAACAGTGTGGCGATGGCACGATGGATGATAGTCTGAACGTTGACTGCACAACCAAAAAACAGACCTGGGTTCAACCCCAGTTTCAGACAAAAAAATTTTTAAAATAAAAATAAACATCTCGCATTTTTCTGATGTGCATTAGTGTGGCTTTGTGTGTGAGTTGTTGTCGGAAGGTTTCAGTGGCGAAGGCATAGTCACTGGTCACTGAACAATACCGGCTTCAGCTGATAGCAATCCACAATCACATCAGAACGCCCTCCTTCGTCGGTATTGTGTAGCACCGGCGAAGTAAAATAATAATAAAAATGGCTACTAAACCGAAGCTCTTCAGCACTGCTACGAGTATAAAAAAAAAACTAAAAGAACGTGCGAAAGCAGAGCTGCAAAATAATTAATTAAGCTTCACCTCCTGTCGTTTCTCCTACTATCCCTTTCCTATAGTTCGAAGTGCGAAATTTTGAAGCTTGCACTTAGGACTTTTAGAGTTTTTTCGATAAGAAGGTTAGTTTTTAATTTTACGGCTGCAGAATTTTCCAGCACACGCTTTTTTGATATGTTGCATTATATCAAAGAGCTCATTTAAATTTTTTTTAAACTTCGGTTTTTTGCCTTCATATCAGGATATTCATGTAAATGTCGACCCCTTAGCGCCAATTAATCTTAAGCGGCAAAACACAAATTTTACAGGAGAAGCTTTTTTATTTTTATTTTCTTATTTTTCTTTATATTAAAAATGATTTACGATCAAATCGAACACCTTATATATTTAAAGTAATCAACAATTTATACATTTTATAAATTTTGAACTAACGGTAGGTCCATAAAATTTTAATTAAAAACTTGTCGTTTACGATCATTTGGCGCTAAGAGGTCAATATGTAAGTGGATATTTGTACAATTAAATTTATATTCATGCATGCATGTATCTACTTATGACATTAAATTATAAACTCAAAAACCAATTACGAATTAGGAACACATTCTCCAATATAATTTTTTACAGTTTAGAAGTACAGTGAAAAGTTACGTATTTTTTGCGGCCTGTCAAATATATCACTGTTACTTCACACAAGTCTTTTCATAATTTGTCTTGATATTACTATTATACCACTTTTATAGTTTTTACGTAACAGTTAAAAAAATGTATACAAAATTACTACACACATACATATATTCAATATCTATTTCACTACAGTTTTTCAGATTTGCTAATGTGACCAATTTTCTTTTCGTAATTAAAAAAAACGAAAACTTATTCGTATATTATTGATACATTATTTTATTGTATGCCGCTACAAACAAGAACTTATTTTTGTAACAGTCGATGTAAAACTAAATGTTCTCGGTTGAGCAAATTGCATGTAAATGTAACAGACCAAAAACAAAAATAAAGCACAAATAAAGGGAAAGAGTCTAAATTGAAAAGGGTAAATATTGCTTCCGCACTAGTAAACACAACAGGGTCTACAGTGATATTAAATATAACGTATTGAATATACATGCATACGCTACATATAAAAAACTTTCATATTTATTTTTAATATCTACTATAAATTATCGAACAGCAATAGTATTTAATATGTGTTAGTAATAATTTGATAGTCGTATTACTTCAACCGTACTGAACCCATTTAAGTAAGAATGTGCACATCTGTGCATAGAAAACTTTAAAACCATATACATATATGTATAGAATCGGTGCGGTACTACGGGCGTAAATGGGATTAGAAAAAAACCTGTTTGCCTATTATTTAAAAAGGATCTTCCAAAAGAGACTTCCGAACTTTAACAGTAGATAACGGCCATCATGTTAAAGCTACATCTGTCAAATTAGTTGTCATTTATACAGTTTTGCCTAATACCATGGACGGATATAGCATTCAACAATACGTGGAAATAGTAATTGTTTTATGAAAAGGGGTTCTTCTGTTCGTACCGCGCTTCGCCCATTTTACAGTTACCATAATCGTCCTACGGGGAGGACTATTTGCAATCCATCACGTATAAATTCGAGTCCACTGATTCAGTAAACGGTCCACCAACGCAAGATCTGCCGAAAACATCGCCGCTGTCCGTGAGAGTGTGCAGGAGAATCCGAGGCAGTCGATTTCGCGTCGCTCACAAGAACTCTACCATTCGCAGACCACAACTTGGCGAATTTTCCTTCGTGCCTTGTGCCTGCAAAATTCACCTTGGAACTGAAGGTAAACGACCATAGACAACGAAGGGATGGTCTACTCACGTGGAGGTGATATGAACCATCGAGATCGTGCGATTTGATCCCGTTAGATTTTTCCTTGTGGGGTTTTCTTAAGTCGCAGCTGTATGCGAATAATCGACAAACCACAGCGGTCCTGAAAGTCAACATAACCAATGCCATCGGTTAAATTCAGCCTGATTTATGCGCGAGTCATAAAAGATTTGACATGTCGGATGCGCAAAGAAGCCGTGGCGGACATTAGAACTGTGTTATATTCAGCACATAATTACATCAATAGGTTTTCAAATGAATAAAAAATTTCGATGGGTTTTCACACACACTTTGGTTTATTTAAATTTAAAGATAAGAAGTGCTTAATGAAAAACCCGATGTATGTAGATGAATACAGCATTAAATGATTCACATCTTTCTTATTAAAGAATTTGAACGAAATGAATGAAACTTTTGCAATAAAAATTATTTGTGTAAAATAATTTTAATAATACTTACTACTGGTTTACGTTGCATTATAATCCCCTCGTTTGTTCCGTTCGTACAAAAACTAAACAATTTTTTTGTTTTTAATACAAATGTACGAACGCAACAAACCAGGGAATATCGCTAACCCGTAATTCAGAAAAATTATGAAGCGAATTCGATCTTACGTGCAACTCTGTTTTTCATATAACCGGCGTTTAGGAGCGCCACTGTACAACTCATACAAAACCGCAAGTTCAGGGTTTTGTTACTCTAACATCAGTATTTAATTCCAAAAAATTGATCGCAAAGAAAAGAAAAATTACTTGCTGCTCCATTGTAACGCAATCGTTTGGATACGAAATAAAATTGATTCAAGATTCTAAACAGAAAATTTTATAAAATTTGGTTTTTGTTAAAAATTTGTTTGTGAAAAGGATTCAAAAACTAACAATTGCAGCACAGTCTGATGTCTGTTGGTATGTATGTCAGATGAAAACGGAATTCGCTCTATTTGAAATTTTGTCGTCTGACTATGCTTCTGTAAAACTTTCAGCCATGGTTTTACATATATTGGGTATTTTTTAAACCTTCATGAGAACTATCGATAGCGAGAACTATGCTTTGATAGCTGAGAATGTCAAACCGGCGAATTAAAATAATGACTAAAAAATGTTACTAAAAACGAAGCTTCAAAATTTAATACTTGACATCAGAGGCGCTGCAGCATGCAAAAGCAGAGTTGTAAGATATTGCAGCTTCATCTCCTATCATTTCTGCTACTAGCCCTTTCCTATAGTTCCAGCACAATGCATGCACAATTCCAGATAATGCAGTTTCGATCTGTATTACCACTGTTAGCAACTGAAAAAAAGTTCTATTGCAATCCATAACCGAGCTACGAGGAGTACTATTTATATTTCGTAAATAGCAATTACTTACAAACATTTTTAAATGAAAATGGCTTTATTGCTCTTTGAAATATTCTCCTTGATGATCAATATACTTTTACATTCGTTCAAACCATTTGTCATAGCAGTTTTTCCATTCCTCTTGAGACACTTCCAAAACCTGGTTTTTGAATCTTCAACTTCATCTTCGCCGATCGTAAATTTTTGACCACGCAGTTTACCTTTGATTTTCGGGAACAAGAAGAAGTCATTGTGTGCCAAATGAGAACTGTACGGAGGATGAGTCATCAATTCGATGTTTTGACTGCTCCAAAATTCATCTGTTTGACGAGATTTGTGAGAGCTCACATTGTCATGATGTAGAATGATTCGTCTTCGGCGGTTAGTTTTTCGAATTTCTCCTAACACTTCCGGCAAACAAATGATCGTGTACCACTCAGAATTGACCGTTCTACGTTGCTCAAGCGGAACAGTGACCACATGATTCATTCGGCCAAAGAAAGAGGCGACCATTTGCTTCGCTGTGCTTCTTCCACGAACAAGTTTTGTTGGATTTAGCTCGTGTGGAATACCCACAGCCATAGGATATGCATATATCCTTCATTCGTCACCAGTAACGATTTTATACACGTCTTTTGAAGCACCACGGTCGAACTTTTTAATCATTTCCTTGCACCATTTATTTATAAATATATATGTATACCAATATTTTTTATTTATTTGTTGTGAAAAATATATATTTTTATCAGTACTATTCTAAAAACCACGTGATTTCGCATATAATTCTTCTAAAATCTGGATTAATTGATAGTTTTCAATGTTTTATTTTGATTTAAACTTTTAAATTATTTAATTCTAACTTAAACTCGATTGCATTAAGTCGAAACATTTGAAAAATATACATTTTTTCAGGTCTGTGTACCATGCGAGTTCTTTCTTGAAACAAATACTTAAACTCAGTAAAAAACGGAAAACAAACCAACAGCGCACCGACGTGGCATCGAGTCAGCCAAGGATCTAAACCTCTGGAGAGAAATATTTTTTACAATTTAAATGAAGTTTTTTTTGGTGCGGTTTGAAAATGGCGACCTTTTTATCGCAAAAGATTCCGACGTCTACTCAAAAAAAAAATCGACTGCTTGTATAGTCAAATTAAATGGGTCCACATATTTAGCAAACAAAATTTTGAAAAGTGGTAAGTCATAATTAGTATATTTTAATAGATATGTAGGTATGTATGTATGCAGTACTAATTTCCCCATGCAGTATAATTATTTAAGTTTTTCTCTCATTGTTAAAATCCGCTATGTTAAATAGAACGCAAGAATGATAGGTAGATAGAATAATTTTCGAATAGAACGAAATTTTTAGAAAATCGATTAAAACTTCTAGGCTAGGGGGCCTAATTCTGGCAGTACGATCGAATTTTAGTCGTACGTTGGAGTTTTTCAACTTTTGGAATTCTCGAAGTCGTTAACGAACGCAACCTTGCGAGTTTTTAATTGTAAGCAAAAGAGCTACCGAACAAAAGAATAAAAATAGAAAATTAATGAAAATTGTCTGTCGTGTTTAAGTTCACAGTTAATTTATCACAATATTGTGAAAAAATTATTTTTTGATTATAATAAGGGAAACAATTAATCTCCAACACCAGTTGAGTAGAATACGTATTTTCTATGCCATTAAGCACGTCATCAGTACTCTTTGTATCAACAGAGAGGCAGTTGTAAAATCATTAATATCATCATTTTGTTTAGTTCTTTGCAGAGTGCAAAGCAAAAACAATATATACAATTCCGTCAGTAAAGATAACGATACGACGTCTGATAGACATATCCTTCCCTTTAAGGACATAAAGAAAAGAATACATGAGATCGTTTATTATCTTTCTCTGTACATAAAATTATTTTTAAATAAAAAATAATTATAATATTCTAATTTTAAAATATGTGAAATGTATTATTAAATACTTTATATGATATTCTCATCCTCAATAACTGAGGAGGAATAACTGAGTCCGTGCATTTTATGACATTAATATTGTCATAATTCTAACAATCGTGAGAACACCCTTCATTTCCATTGACACGTACTTGCAACACATTTTACAATCATTTGTTATTGTCACATGTGCTTAATTTAGTGCACCGTACAATAAGACCATTGGAAGTTAAATAATTCTGTTGGTAACGCTGCCCATAAATATTTAAACATCGGATCTGGCAACTTTTGCCATACAATAATCTTACAACCGTGTGAACAGACACGTTTTGTTGACAGATAAATATATTGTTGTGATGATGGAATTGTACAGTAGTTCTGTTCGTTTACTCTAAATTCTACCCAAAAGCGTTTTCTTATGCAAAAATTGGGTAAATGAGAGAGATTTTGGGAGAGTAATATTCTTGTTCTTCACGCACGAGAACGCCCGTATTTTTTCTTCGGGCTAAATTGGGCGTGAAGAACAAGCAATCAGCTGGTTTATAATAAACATTGAAAATAACAAAGGAAGTAAAATTAAGTTTCCCAAAAATGCACTAATCATGATTTAGTTAAAAATTATTTGGGGTTTCTTTAAATAACATGTAGAAGCCAAATTATTGTGTTTTTATGGATGTATGCATGTGTGAAGATTTGTAATTGTACATGGTCATATATATTAGGTCTGTTCTAGATGCATAACAAAATTGACCAAACTCGCACAAATTATTTTATTTATATGTATATGTTTCTAATTTTAAAATTGTGCTTTTTCCCGAAAAAATATGTGAATGTATTATTACATACTTTATGGTATTCTCATAAAGTATTTTTTTATATCAACTGAATTTATTTTGGGAATATATATTTATATATATGATTTTAATTATGCTTTTTTTCCCTTAAAAATGATGATCTAAGTCAGCATTAGCGAAATAGTACTATATGGATATGCTTTCCTCCTCAATTATTGAGTTGCTTTTGTAGTAAAATGCTTTATGATATTTTTCATACTGTATGAGAATATCATAAGGTATGTAATAATAAATTTCACATATAGTTTTTAAGGGAAAAAAGCACAATTAAAATCATATATATAAAGTATTTTTTTTATATAAAAGCAGACTCAAAAATTGAGGAGGAAAGCATATCCATGTAGTACTATTTCGCTAATGCCTACTTAGCTCAGCAGTGGACTTTTCCCAATTTTTGACTACTAATTCAAAATTCGTATGTTCAAAATTCAACTAATCAATCGGTAATTGAAGTTGAATACCGAACAAAACACCAAAAATTTATAAACAAAAACATAACAATCCATTAGTTTACTTTTTTTATAGCACATACATATTTTTATTTTTAGAGTTTTCTTCTCATCTATATATATATATATATATATATATATATATATATACTTTCCTCCTCAGTTGTTGAGTTTGCTTTTAGAAAAAATACTTTATGAGAATATCATAAAGAATGTAATAATACATTTCACATATTTTTCTCGGGAAAAGCACAATTTAAAAATATTTATATATTAAAGAGATATTCTATTTTATTTATATCTAACAATAACCAACCGAGCCCATAGGGCCATATATAATTGGTGGACTACAAGTGTAACATAAGAATTATTAAATATGTAGGCATCAAATAAGCTAGAAATAATGGTATGAAAAAATAATAGTTATAATATTATTAGAGCGCTACTATACAAATTGAAATGTTATATTGCGCATGAATTTGACCATATATATTCAGAATCTAGATCAGTTCAATTGCGAGAAATGCTTATCAACAAGTGAACTACGTGTAGGATGGAATCCTCTAAATTTGCCCAAAAGCGTGCCAGCAATTATTAACAATTTTTGTACAATTTTGAAATAAAATTAGAAAGTAAAATTTTTAATTTTCTGTACAAAGTTGCACGAACTTTTTCTTTGGGTAAGTTCGTCTAGAATTACATTATCGGCTGTTTTTTATTTATATATGATACTAAGAAATTAATCAGAAAATTTGCAAAGAAACGACAAAAGTTTTTAATTTAAAAGAGATTTTTTAAATAAATTTCAAAATGTAAGTACATATATTTGTGCATATTTATCATTTTATTTAATAAAAAATGGCTTTTACTTTTTTTTCAATTTATTTTTGTCCACATTTTACAGCAGTTGCCAACGATGCAAATGTTTTTGTTATGCACGTGGAACAGACCTATTATGTGGTAAATATTATGGTTTTTTCCGTTTTCTTACTTTTGTACATTTTGGTCGCTTATTGAGATAAATTATGGCTTACTCTCATTTTACCGAACTTTACCAGAAAAGTAAACGAACTACTTTTTTTTTTTTTTGGCGTGTGAGGTAAGGTTGAAAATGCTTTCGCACTTACCACTAAAAAATTCTCTCCTCCTCCTCTGGGTAGATTCCCCCCGGGACCGCTTTCCGCATTACTTCGGGAAGGCCCAGAGCTACGTCCCAATCAGGACCACTTTCACTCACCCACGCCTGGGTCCGCCAAGTCCGCAGCCGGCGCCATGGCCCCGGCCCGTATCGCCTGGTCCCCGTCAGAGGGACCCCCCTATGCAGCAGCGCATCGAGGTCCCTCTTCTTCCTCCGCAGAACGTATCCCACGTACTGTGCCACAGCGTCCCAATTGTCCTCACAATCGAGCATCCTCCCTATCACGGTGGCAGGAGCGAACCCGCCAACCCGCTGCGCCATTGCACCTCTCTCAGTATGCCACCTGGTGCAGTCGAAGAAAGTGTGTTCTGCATCATCATCCGTAATACCACAGTAAATGCAGTCGGGACCATCTGCCCTGCCCATCCGATACAGGTACTTTCGGAAGTATCCGTGGCCCGAGAGGAATTGTGTCAGGAAATAGTTAACTTCCCCAAATTTCCTCCGAATCCATACTTCCACGCAGGGAATAAGCCTCGCCGTCCACCTGCCGACCGTGTCCGCGGTCCACCTGTCCTGCCATCGCCGGACAGTTTGGGGTCTCAGACCAATAGCACCAACACCAGGGCCCTCCCCCCTCGAGTTCCAAGCCTCCCACCGCTCGCGCGCCAAGAGGTCTATGGGTATTTTCCCACATATCACCAGGACCGCAGCGCCCGAGACCGTGCGGTAAGCCGAAGCAACCCTAAGGGCCGCCGTCCGCTGTACCACCTCGAGTACCCTGCGTTTGGTTCTCTCACCCAGTACATTTCCCCAAATCTCGCTCCCATGCAGCAAGATCGACTTCGTGACCGCCATAATCAGCCTCCTCTTGCTCTGTGTCGGGCCTCCGACATTCGCCATGAGTCTGCTCAACATGCCAGTCATCTTCGCCGCCTTAGTCGCCACATGCCGTATTTGGGCCCAGTAAGTCAGTCTACAGTCGAGTCTGACGCCCAAATACCTTATGGCACTCTGGGTAACCAGAGACACATCCCCTATCTGCATGCCGACGCCGAGTGGTATGTGTGCCCGCGTCATCAACATCACCTCGGTCTTCTCCCCGGCCAATTCCAAGCCGTGGTCCTCAAGCCACATCCGGGTTCTAATCATGACACGGTTCAGCTTCCCCCTGGCGTCATCCATATCCCGCGCCAAGATCACCGCCGCTATATCATCCGCGTATCCCACGAGCTGAGCATCCTCGGGCATTTCCACCCCAAAGATCCCATCGTAGGTCAGATTCCATAGGTCCGGGCCCAGCACAGATCCCTGGGCCGCGCCGGACGTGATCGTCCTGCTCCTCCGCCCCGTCGGCGTATCGTACAACAGTATCCGATCGTCCAGATAACTACGGAGAATTCTATACAAGTATCCGGGAATACGAAACCTCCCCCGTAGCGCCTCTAGAACATCAGCCCATCGTAGGCTGTTGAAGGCATTCCGAACGTCGAGTGTTGCCAGGACAACTATGCGCTTCGGATAATAGCGCCTCTCGCTCTGAGCGCGCTCGAAGCACTCAACCACATCAGCAATCGCCCCGAGCGTTGACCTGCCAGGTCTGAAGCCATGCTGTCTATCCGACAGCCCCCCAGCCATCCTCACGGCCTCCGCCAGCCTTCTTTGCAGTAGCTTCTCCAGCAGCTTGCCGGCACCATCCAACATACAAAGTGGCCGATAAGCCGATGGCTGGGTCGTATCGCCCCTGCCCTTGCTAACAAGCACGAGCCGCTGTGTTTTCCAGCGTCTTGGGAAGACGCCCTGGACTAAACAAGCATCATATACCGGAAGCAATGCTTCCGGCCTGCTCTCAGCCAGGATCTTCAGCACCTCCGACGGTACCCCGTCCGGGCCAGGGCTTTCCCCGTCCTAAGAGCCCCGGCGGCGATCCTCAGCTCCTCCCCGGTAAAGGGCGGTGAAACCTCATCATCGTAGGACCCACGTTCGCCACCCAGCGGAGGGTGTGTGGGGAACAGGCCCCCCACAATCGCATCGATCCGCGCGCCGTCCAATTGCACCCCAGCGCGGCTCGCGCCCAATTTTCCCGCCACGATCGCACCACCAGCGTTCATGACCACCAGGCCCAACCTGGCCGCCATATCCAGGACTCACCTCCCCCTCGTGCTCGTCAGCGGATCACCCCACTCCACAGCCCTGGCACTGAAATCACCGGCCACCACAAAGGGTCCGGCCATACCAGCCAGAGCATCCTCGATAGCGACCATCTTCGCCCTAAATCGCGCCACACTATCGCTAGGAGTGAGGTAACAGCTCACCAGCACAAAACCGCCGATCCGAGCCCACGCATAGCCGCAGCCGCAGCCGATCCCGTACCGCGCAACCGCGAGTTCACCGCCGCCAGGTAGCCAGAGCGCCGCCGTACCCGTTTCGTCCCCGAGCCAGAACCCTCGGTGCATCGGACCGTATTGTTCGCTGATAACAACCACGTCCGCGCCCCTCTCGGCAACCATCTGCCATAGCAGAGCATCTGCCGTCCTGCTCCTGTGCACATTCGCCTGGAGCACCCTCATCTGCGGGATAGCGGGCAGCCCTTCGAGCCCGGCAGGTGGTCAGTCCTACCGCGCCCCGCCCCCGAGCAGAGAACGCACTTGGGGACCGCTGTGCAGTCCCTCATCTTATGTCCTGCTCCTCCGCACCTTATGCACAGTTGCCTCCTGTCTGTCCCAGTACACTTTGCCTGGGTGTGTCCCACCCCAAAACATCGATAACACCTACCGACACTCTCGGACATCCACATCGCAGCCCTGATCCATCCGACACGCACGTAGCCAATATCGATCTGTTTCGCGGCGCCCTCCACCGACAAAGTAACGTACGCCCGAACCTGTTCGTGCACGTCCGGTGCCGTCACCCTCACGCGTAGCTGCTTTTCGCGCCCGGCGAGCAGACCACGGACCGCTATCTCCACCTCCTTCACGACCGTCAAGGAGTCAAGACCCCGCATCTCCACGGTCGCGCTCGGTCTTAATTCCGCGACCGACGCTGTCTCGCGGACAGCGTCCCTCAGACGCCGTACAAACTCCGGGTCAATCCTGTCGCCCCTCCCGAGTTCCAACAGGATGTCACCGGCCCCCGTCCTCCTGACGGACCGTACCCCCTTCGCGTCGCCCGTCACGCTGCCACGCAGATCCTTCAGCACACCCGCATAGGTGTGCCCCACCGCGGGCTTAATAAGCACCGGCTCAGGCTTCGCGCGCCTAGGTCGCAACCGACGGCCCGCGGGCGGTGCCCTCCCATCGTCCACCGCCGGGGTCCCCAAACCCCGTCTCTTCCTCCTTCTCCCCGAGGTGACTGTCCTCCAATCACCATCCCCGGTCGCAGGAGTTGCCCCGAGGGTCCCATCCGGCTCGTCCGCTCTGGCCCTCTTAGATCCGCCAGTGGCAGCCGGACTGGCAGCCGCCCGCTTGGCAGGTGCAGCCCGTTTCGCAGGGGCAGCCGGATAGCCAGCAGCCCGCTCATCGGCGGCACCCGGGCCCCTAGGCCGTCCGGCGGGGGCACTCGGGCCGTTAGACCGTTTGACTGGGGCAACCGGGCCAGAAGCCCGTTTGGAGGGCGCAGTCGGGCCTCGAGCCCGTTTAGTGGGGGCAGTCGGGCCGTTAGCCCGTTGGGCGGAGGCAGCCGGACCACCCACCGACCGTCTTGTGGGAGCCGCCGCAGCAGCAAGTGCAGGAGTATCCCCCCCAAGAAGAGTCGCAGCCCGCCAGTGGGGACCCGGAAGCGGCCCGTTACCCTCATCTGCCCTCCACGCAGGCCTACAGTCGAGCGCGACATCAAGAAGTTCGGCCATTTTGGCCACGCCTCCCTTCACCTCACCACTTATGTTCCTCTGCCGAACAAAAGCTTCCCGCATCCCGCTCAACACAGCCCTGCATTGAGCGATCGCGGCCTCCTCCCTCACCCTCATATCGCGGATACGTCCCAGTCGCGGCGATCGCCCCGCCCGACCAGACACACCCGCACGCGGCGCGTCACCGCACCCGCGCCGGGAAGTGGCGGAGTCCTGGGCACCGCTACACATCGCGCCCGCAGCAACGACGTCCGCAAAAGAGTTGGGTCGCCCAACTAGTGGCGTCCCAACCGAAACTGTTGGCCCCCTTTGAGGGTCGGCCCTTGGAGTGGAGCCAATAAGCCCCCCTTGTGGGTCGAGCTTTTTTTCTTTGGCGTCCGCTAAAGAGTCGGGTCGGCCCACTAGTGGCGTCCCAACCGAAGCTGTAGGCCCCCTTTGAGGGTCGGCCTTTGGAGTGGAGCCAATAAGCCCCCCTTGTGGGTCGAGCTTTTGGTCTCCGTGTTTCTTCCCATCATCGTCGTTTTTTTTTTTTATTGAATCCATGTAATTCCCACGAGTGTGGGGGAAAGTAGGTCGGCCGGGCCATAGCCCCCGATAACCCAGCAAGGCCAAAACATTATTCACCGAGGTGGCCAGGTATCGGTGAAGCTCCGTTTGCGACTAGACTATTTTCTGACATACATGGAAATTGATTTAGGAAATATTTTAGGTTGAGCCTGTGTTTATGTTATAACTGTTAAAAGTAAGTGTATTGTGATTTTACGAGTATATATGTACATTTCGTTTTATTAAATAACCTAATAAATTAAAAAATTTCACTATAAAGGGGAATCACGCAAAAAGCTTGATATTTTTCGAGAATCAATGAAAAAATTGTAAAAAGAACTGCGGCTGTGTACTTCTTATTCCTATTTCATTACAATGACATAATTGTTTTTAATTTTTAATGTAAATATAAACAAAAAACAGCCTTTTTGCCTCTACTGGTTCCTCCCTTTTCAACACACTATATCAGTTTTCTATCATTAACAATCTACTATTTCCAAATAAAGTAGCGTAGAATACGAATGTGTTTTTTCTTTGCAGGTAATAAAGAAAAACTTCTTGCATACAAAAAAAAATATTCAATTTCCCCTTCAACAACAGATGTTTTTGACGCATTAAATGCCTTGAGTCCGAATGAAACGCCGAATGTAAACACCCTGCCAAAGTCAATAAATAATTCAACACTTGAAAATAATATAAAATCTTCATTTTCTCATCTTGTTCCCCCTTCCAATACGTCAAAAAGTAATGTATCTGCTGAAAACATTTTATTACCGCAAAAACGCATATCAAATTTAACACCATTGGAGAACACTTCTACAGATACAAATATATACTCAAAATCTTCTCTTGAAAAAAGAAACCGATCATCATATCCAGTTATGACAACTGTCATTTCCCCTTTAATCAGTCCATCAAAAAAAATTTTTTTTTCAGACTTGTCTGCTTCTAATATAACGCCAGAATCTGCGTCGTCTTCATATTCTTCTTCCATAATAAGACCTAGAGCGTGCAAACCCAACAAAAGAAAACACAGCAAAGACCGTAGAACGCATATCGACAATATAGATTCTGTTTCGGCATCCATTAAAATACCGGACGGAGATCCTTCAAGCATATTTCATCTCAAGAAATCCAGTTTAAATGATTCCTTTCTTACGAAAAGTACCACAGAAACCACATCTACACACAATAACCCGAGCTCTCAATATTTTCCGGATTCACATATAATCACAACTAATGAAAATATCAACTCAACGAATAATTCTTCCATAGATCAAGAACACAGTGTAAAAATAATTGAACATCCTTTAAAAATATCCGAGGTAGGAGTGTTGCACACCGGCAATGTTTCGAAGAAACACTTTTGCATGTTTTGCAAAACTTTGCAGACTAAACTAGCTAGGCATTTGTTCTTGAAACACAAATCTGAAAAAAAAGTGAAGGAAGCATCACGTTTACCAGTTAAATCGAAGAAACGTTTAAAAATAGTAGAGGAAATAAGAAAAGAAGGGGATTTTATACATAATACTTCCGAATATTATAACACCGGGATTCTAATAGTTGCAAGGCAACAACAAATTAAACAACGCAACACAGCAGATGACTATATTTGTTGTAAAAACTGCAAAGGTTTTTTCGCGAAAAATACATTACGCATGCACATAAGAAGATGTAACAAAAATAATAATAAGAATATAAGTAAAAATTCTAGAGATAATTTTATTAACGGCAGAAAATTAACTCAATACGCACATAAAGATGCAAATTGTGCATTAAAAACAAGAATTTTACCCGTTTTAAGAAACGATGAAGTTACTCAAGCTATAAGATACGATGAATTGATAATCAAATTTGCAAACAAACTGACGGAGAAATATACGTTAAAACACCAAGAAGAAATGGTCAGGTCACATTTAAGGCTACTTGGACGATTTTTACTAGAGCTCAAGGTATTTGATAACAATATTAAGGAACTGAAAGATGTTTTCAAACCTTGGCTATTTAATAAATGCGTAAAAGCTTTACGGAAAATTGGCAAATGGGACGATTCTGTGATGTGGTTCACAGCGCCGTCAGTCGCGCAAAATTTAAAAAGTCTAGTAAAGAAATGCGGTAAAATACAACGGATGGAATATATTAAAACTCAATCAGAACACGCGAATAGAAATCTTAAAAATTTTTTTAAACTGTGGGAGCAGGACATTCGACTTGTCAACAAAAATGCTTTAGATGATCAACATCCTCAACGGCGATCGAAGAAGACCATATTGCCAACACAACATAACATAAAAATATTACACCTTCACTTAAGAAAAAAAATTCATGATGCTATTGGTGTACTAGAAAAACGATTTAAGATTAATAGTTGGAAAGAACTTGTTAAATCATCATTAATTTTCATACAGATTTGTAATAGTAGGAAGACAAACGAAATTGAGCGTTTAACCATTAGTAGCTTTCAAAACAGGAAGGCAATAACAGAAAATTTTGATTGCGATATTTTGAAAACGATGTCTGAAGAGTCTGTAACGTTCGCAAAACAATTCATTCGCTTGCCACTTCCAGGAAAACTTGACAGCACCGTAAGTGTGCTTTTGTGCCCATTAAGTGTAAAATCAATTAGTTTGATTCTTCAGCACAGATCTGCGGCAGGAATATCTGAAAAAAATGAATATATTTTTTCCAAAAATGAAGCATCAAAATTTTCTAAACCCTATTATAGGGTTTGTCCCCTGCTTACACATTATTCAGTGGCATGTGGAGCAGACATGCCAGATACCTTGAGCGGCTCCAACTTACGAAAGCATATTGCAACACATACAGCATTGCTAAATATAGAAAATGGTACTATTGACACACTGGCAAACTTTATGGGACACCACCAGGACGTAGAAAAAAATATATATCAGGGCCGCGTCTCCGTAGCGGAAATAATGTGTATTTCAAATATTCTGACGTCGGTGATAGGAGCGTATGAAGAAGAAAATGCTGTAGAGGATGAAACAGAAGACGATGTTGTAGAGGATGAAACAGAAAAAGAAGAAAATATTGTAGAGTATAAAACAGAAGAAGTTAAAGATGCGGATACTGATGGACAGGGTAATACTTGCAAAATATTGAAGGAAAAAGTCTGCTCCAAAACATTGGAAAATATTAGCAGACACAAATATAGTTCATCGTCTTCAATGCAAAAAAGAAGTTGTAAGTTTATATGTATATTTGTGTTTTTAATCAAACATTATTTTGTATTTCAAGTAGCTCAACTTTGTGATTCATATCGAGCCTTTGGTGCAATACCGTAGTAATTCAAAATTTGAATTTTTTGAGCTGGGTATGCAGAAATGATCTTTGGGCAAATATATATCTAAAGGAAAAAAGATTACGGTTCTATCTCTAACTGTTCAGATTCTACAGCTACAAATGTCGTTATTGCCTCCAGCTATTTCCAACAATATTTATTTGCAATAATGTAATATTTCCTTTATGACAAGAAATTTACAAACATTACAAAACACGCCTCTTTATTTAAAAACTTGTAAAAAAATAACTTTAGTAAACGTAAATACTATCAAAAAGTTGGCTCAAATCTTCAAATGCATTTTTCTCAGTTCACGATTTTTGAATTACTACATTGCTATATTACTATATTGCACCAAAGGCTCGATATGTAGTTCTGCGCATGTCTTTCAAAATGATCAATTTACAGAAGCTTTATAATTTTTTTATTCTTAATTCAGTCAAACAACTTTTAATAGAGCTGAAGGCCTATATATGACTACATATGTATGTAGCTAGAGCTTATTAATATTATAGCTAATAATAATATACATAAGTTCAATTCATGTAAATAAATAACTTTTAATATACTTATACTTTCTTCATGTAACAGTTTCACCGGTTGGGAAAATAAAACGAACAAAATGGACACAAGAAGAAAGAGATGCCATTCTTTCTTGCTTTGGAAATTTAAAGGCACTAACTAGACTACCTACTTTAGCTCAATGCCTACGTGCAACAGAAACTTATAAAGCTTTAGAAAGAAGGACGCCAGAACAGGTCAAAACTTGGATTGACAATCAAAGGCGGTATAAATGAAAACTATGTAGGAAGTTTATGTACAAGTACTCACACAAATTCTTAATCGAACAAAGGCATAAAAATTCAGCCATTGATTCTCAAATTCCTGTGAAAAGCAAAAATTTTTTAAATCAGGATACAAATAACGGTATTTGATTCGAATCGAAATAATTCTAAATTTTGGGTCGTTTATATATATATCATTAGGTGAAATGCGAAACTATGTTACTAACATTTTTATTTTTTTTACAGGAAGGACAAACAACTTTTTAATATACGTAATAGACATTTGTATTTACATACGATCCTTTGATTTTCGCTTATAAAATAGCTTTATTATTTATATTATAAAAATCTAAAAATTTGTGACGACGCATTTTTCTGATACGCATCACAATCAATCAAAAAATCAATTTCTAGAGTTTTGCTAGTCACGTCGTTTTGAATTTCAAGTAACACGATATGTAATCGAAAATCTTACCAATGAAAAAAAAAAAAAAAACAAAAATGCCTTAGTCCCCGTCCATACTGTTGAGTTTTTGCTGCAAAAGTTTTTTGAATTCTCTTTTGAAACTGCAGCCGTGTCCATACATGAATCTTTTGCTTCATGTTTAGTATTTTTTATTCCTCCCTTCTATCTTCTTTTTTTAATTTTTTTTGACATTTCTCAATACCGAATGTAAATATAAAATAACTACCCTGTGATAGATGGTGTGAATATGTTTTTGGATAGACATTTGAAGCACAAGGTATAATTTAAACTTAAACGACATTTTTTTTTGTTTAAAAGACAGTTTTATTTTTTTTAAATTTTTGATTATATTTCCAAAAAAATTAACATACGTAACACGTGTAAACTAAAACAGGGTAGCTATTATTATGATAGATGTTAACAGTATACCAAACGAAAAGAAATAAAATGAAACGTCAAATACACCTCATGTCAAAAGATGCAAATAAGAAATTCAACAAAAACTGCATGTACATGAAACAGAGTACCTACTATCACTCCTCTTCCCCTTCTCATCTACAAACTCAAAAGTTTTGCAGCAAATGTTTCACAGTATGGACGGGGACTTACCAACCGGCAACCAAAAATTTTGGAATATCGCTATATATCGCAAAATATCGCTATAGGGTGTTTTTCACTATTCTACACAATCGCTCGATCTACCAAGTATGACATGTGTGTCAAAAAAGTGTGTACTGAAAATGCTTCTATGTGACAGATTTTTTCGGCAAGTCTATAAAAATTTTCATAAAATCATAATTTTCATGCGATTTTAGCCAAACAGAGAATTTTGTTGGTAATAAACAAAATATATTAAGAAAATGGACACATGTAATAAAAAGTAGTTTTTAATTATACATGCTTCATTCCCTATCATTCCCTTGTGAATAAATTGTGCGATTGTGTAGGATATTGACTCAGGGACTTAAAAAGAAAATGAAATAACATATTTAGGAGCTGACAACTGAACTGATGGCCGGTTATCATTCATAATCGACTAATTTAACAATATAAAAGTGTTTGTTGTTTATAAATATTTTATAAAGGCTACTTACTTTTTTCTGTTTAGTAAATAATTTTTATATTGAGGGATGTACATATCGCACACTAAATCATAAACAGTCACAACTGAAAATTCATAAAGTTTTTAGGAGAGGCAAAAAACTATTTTTAGAAACATGATTGCAATTTTATAATTAAATTGTGTTCCACAGTAAAGAACATTATCTTTAAAGAAAGTCAAATTAATTTTTTTTTAATTTTGTACTATTATTATGAAAATAAGGAGAGATTTTGAGTTGTGACTTTCATTGCAATTTTTTGAGTGAGTTGTGTGTAGTATATCAAAATATGACTTTTTAATTGCAAATAAACTAAATTCTAATAGACTAAATTCACTCCCAGAATCGCTAAATATATTTACACTACTATCACTATTTGTACGAGAATCAGTTTCTTCACTTGAAATTTTTAGTGTAGATGTATAATGTTCAATATTTGGGCACGACATTTTCGACAGCTAAGTGAAAACTAAGGAATTACATTTTGCATTAAACTTTTTGACAAATGAAGCACCACAAAATTTAACACTTTTTTTAATAGCGTCACAACTCGAAATAATACTATTAACGTGAAATTAAAATACTCAGTTACTAATAAGCGCGCTGTAACAACTGAAATAGTACTCTTTAGTTGATTACGTACAACCGGTACAAATAACATAAAAACGGACATAACGGTATTTGTCCAGTTAAGGAAAACAGTGATGCCAACAAAATTTTTGTGGTCGTTAGAGATTTGTTCTGTGACCTCGATTATGCAATAAAAACGATTTTGAAAAATTTTGAGTTGTGACTGTTTATGATTTAGTGTGCGATATGTATATGTAGAAATAACTTAAAATTGAAAACAAATGTACATACTTATGTATATGCAATTAAAAATTGCATAACGAATTTTTATTTAGTTATTTAATGTAATTTATTGTAAAATAAGAAAGCATTTTAAAAAATGTAAATAATGTAAAAACTTTTTTTTAAATAATTTATTAATTTTCCTGGATGCACATACATATGTATATGTCTACTTATTATTTATTTTGTGAATTTTAATTTCTGTTGAAGTATATACGAATGTTAAATAGGAAAACATTTTAAGAAATGTAATTTGATTTTATTTAATGACATTGTCAACATATGATACAATGTCGCCGAAGCTACTTATACATAAGTGTGTTAATTTTATCGAAATATAAATAATAAAATAACAGAATTTTAAACAAATTTATTACAAAAATAAACGCGTCAAAGCGAGGATTAGAATCAAGTGATTTCGAGCGAATTTTTTAATTATTTCAAATAAAAACTTTAAAATTTCAATAAAAATCTCCGACGATTTCGTCCCAGTTTCTGAAATTATTTTAAAAATTTCTTAAAGAATCAGAATCAGTTGTATTGCAAAGTTTTACTACTTGGAAAAATCCTACCTTATAATTATCCTAAAGAAAAAGCTAATATTTTCTTGCATGCTTTATTTCGGTAGTCTGATTTTATAGATCTTACTCTATTTAACAAAATTTCTAAGAAAATCATTGATATTCAGAATAAATTTTTTCAAATTTTGTCAACATCTTTTCGTTTGCTCAATGAATCTCAATGGTGTCAATAAATGTCATTTTGGTAAACAAGAAGTAAAATTTTTAGGCTACACCATCACTACGAATAGTTGTCGACCTCCAAAAGATCGTGACACTGCTATTGAAAACTACACAAGACCAGAAACCATTTACGAACTACGTGGTGTCAGTAATTATTATCGCCGCTGCATACCGCATGCGGCCCAATTACCTGCTCCGCTTAATAATTTTTCTACGGATTCCAAGAAAAATTGCAAGACAAAAATATCTTGGAATACAGAGGTTCTAATGCATTTGAGGCCTGCAAAAATAATTACAATGAAGCAACCATACATACCGCTCCAAACTCTGAATTAGCGCTTGTAACGGACGCATCTGATACAGCCATTGGAGCCGTGTTTTAGCGAAAAATCGATGAATATTGGAGATCATCGGTTTTTTTCTCTCGAAAGTTGTCAAAAACTAAGAGCATTTCCATCATATATTGGGATACCGTCACTTCATCATTAAAACCGACCACACGCCATTAATTTACGCTTTTTCTCAGAAACCGGAGAAAACCTCCCCATGACAATTAAGACATTTAGATTACATATCACAATTTACGACAGAAATATTTCATGTAAGTGTTGCGGAAAACACTCTTGCTGACGCTTTTTCTCGTTTAAGTGCAATTTCTATGCCAGTGACGATATCGTACGAATAATTACAATCAGCACAGGAAACGGATGACAGATTGAAAACCTTACTGGAAGGTAACAACCATAAACTACAAACTATGTATATTCTGTGGTAACAACTCCCTCAAACTTCAAATCGTTCATTTCGACTCCATCTTGATTTATTGTGACTTATTTGCTGGTCCTGTTGGTCCGTACGTTCCTGTGAAATTAGGTCAACAAATTTTTAATTCTATACACAACCTTTCACATTCCGGTGGTAAAGCTAGTCTTCAAAAAATCAAAAACAAATATATGTGGAATGGAATGTAAAAGGAGATAATTCTCTGGGTTCGTAATTGTTTATATTGTCAAAGAGCAAAAATTACCAAACACAATCGTTTGACACGTACACGTGGACATAGTAGTCATGAAGCTTGCACAAGGTTTTAGATATTGTTTGACTATGATTGATAGATTTTCACGATGGCCAGAGCCAGTCCCTCTGAAGGACATGTCTGCCTTAACTGTTGCAACAGTTTTTTGGAATCATTTGATATTAAGATTCGGATGTCCGAAAACTATAATAACGGATCAAGGTACCCAGTTCGAATTGGCATTGTTCAAATCATTAGTTAATTTCATTGGTTCTAAACGTTCTAGAACTACAGCATACCATCCGCAGTCGAAAGATATGGTCGAGAGATGACATACATAGGTCGTTTAAAGCATCTCTTATGTGCACCCTAATGCTTCATGGGTCGACATTCTACCGACAGTATTACTTGGTCTTAGAACATCCTTTAAAGAAGATATTAAGGCCTCCCTGTCAGATTTATTCCATGGGGATCCATTACGTTTGCCGAATGAATATTTTGAGAGCACCAGCGACACGACTAATTCTACTGAATTTCTTGTAAAACTTCGTAATAATTTTAATCTACTTCGACCAACGCCAGCAGTGCATCACAACAAAACCAGAATGTTCCTTTTAAAAAACATCAATGACTGTAGGCATGCATTTCTTTTCACTGACTCAGTTCGAGAGCCGCTTCAGACGCGTTACACAGGTCCACATGAGGTAGTTCAACGTTTATCCGATCATTTATAAGCCGACCATTTAAAACCAGCTATTATGTCTTCAGTGTTTATTCAGTTTAATACCATAAACTACAACTAGACTCGACACAAACATTTTAGTGCTGCCAGGTCTCATACTTCGTGCGAGAGGGACAACAAATAGTTTTTTAAAAATGTTGCTTTCTTTGTCGTACGAAGCTTGTGCAATTTTCTTTTGGTTGACAGAAAATAAATTTTTTTGTAAAATATTGGAGCAAATTGGAAATAATTTTCCATTTTCCTCCAATATCATGACCAAAGTTGGTAATATGTAGACATAAATATTATAGATTATTTTGTCTACATGTTACCAAAAGTGAAAACAAGCAAAACAACACAAAAGCGGATGTAGAAGCCGGTGAACAAAAACCAAAAGGTAAGTACATACATATGTATTCAATTAAAAAGTAATTATCTAAATGCTTTTACTATATTATATTTAAATTTTTTAGGAGCCAACATTGCGTTTTATGGTGCACAGAAGCATATAAGCTCCACATGTTCCGGAAAAGTCTAGACAGGCAGGTGATATATGTACATGTTATCAAATTGCAATTTTAGGCCCTAATAAAAAATTTGTGTTTCAGGCAATACATGACATCGACGCCAAAGAATGGATTTATGCAATAAAAGCAGCTATGAGAAGTAGGATAACTGGCTCAGTAGGTGTAGCAAGGTAAGTCATACATTTTCTATTGAGTGCTAGTGTCCCAAGTTCTAAAACCCACCCCCAAAAGTGTTACTGTGTTTTAAAATACAAACGTCCAGTTATTTTATTAAGCACAAAACCAATTGGAACAAAAGTCTTTAGTGCTAAACAATTTGTTATTATAAGCAAAAGAAGTTCCAGATGATTTTGTGACTAACAAAAGCAACAAAGTGTGTTTGTGTTTTATAAAATAGCAAAAGCCAGTTGGTTTGTGATTGACGAAAGCAACTGGACCAAAGGTTTTTAAAGATTTGTGATTATCTACCCCAAAAGTGTTAGTGTGTTATGAAATACAAACGTTCCGTTGGTTTATTAAGCACAAAACCAATTGGACCAAAATTGTTTAGTGCTAATAAATTTTTTTAGCATAAGCAAAAGAAGTTCCAGTTGATTTTGTGATTAATAAAAGCAACCAAATGTGTTTGTGTTTTATAAAATAGAAATGGCCAGTTGGTTTGTGATTGACAAAACAAACTGGACCACAAGTTTTTAAATATATTTGATTACCTACCCCAAAAGTGTTAGTGTGTTATGAAATACAAATGTTCCGTTGGTTTATTAAGCACAAAACCAATTGAAAGAAAATTGTTTAGTGCTAAACTATTTGTTAGCATAAGCAAAAGAAGTTCCAGTTGATTTTGTGGTTAATAAAAGCAACCAAATCTGTTTGTGTTTTATAAAATAGCAGCGGCCATTAAAAAAATTTCTTTTCTTTTTCGTTTTATATGTTAAACGAGTCCGTGAATATGTGGTACTGGATTTTGGATAGTAGTTGAGAGGGGAAATGCAGCAACTACAGCCAGAAGAAATCGGAACAAATTTGCAGTTCTTAAAAATAAAATACTTGCTGTAATATACAATTATATTTAAAATAAAAACAATTTTATGAAAAAATTATTTTATGAAAAGAATTTCTATGCAAAGTTTTATTTTTATCGGCATTTACATTTTAATTTTTGCAGTTTCTGTTAAGTTTTTTCTGCTGAAGAAAATTTAAATCATTTGAGTTTATGTTGGTTTAACAATTAACCTTGAACAATTGGTTTTTGCATCAGGGGGTAATTCCATTATCTTATTGTTTCGTTAAACAAAAATACATATGTATATAAATGCGTTTTAACATTATTTATTTGAAAAAATACATAAATTGGAATTTAAAAAAAATTTAAATATTAATATTTCGTTCTAATACAATTATAAAGGGTGGTTAAATTTCAAGGGCCGATGTTGATTTTGAATAAAACACAAACTATTTAGGAAATTATTGTAATTTTATTTTATTATGATATATTGGTATTACTCAATTATGTATGGAACAAAATATCGGCCAAATGGGCGCCGCGACCATGGCAACAGTGGATGATAAATTTTCGAAGAAAATCATCTTCAGTGATGAGGCACATTTTCACTTCAGTGGATTCGTCAATAAACAGAATTGCCGCATTTGGGCGAATGAGAATCCAAGAGTGATTGTCGAAAAACCAATGCACCCACAAAGAGTGACTGTTTGGTGCGGTTTATGGGCTGGCGGCATCATCCATTTTTCCAAAATGAGGCCGGTCAGGCAGTTACTGTGAATGGTGTTCGCTATCGTGAGATGATAACGAACTTTTTATGGCCCGAATTGGAAGATATGGATGTGGACGATATGTGGTTTCAGCAGGACGGTGCCACTTGCCACACAGCTAACGAAACAATGGCTCTTTTGCGCAACAAATTCAATGGCCGTGTTATCTCACGTAATGGCGATGTCATTTGGCCGCCAAGATCATGTGATTTGACACCGTTGGACTTTTTTCTTTGGGGTTATTTGAAAGAAAAGGTGTACGTCGATAAGCCAGCAACAATTCAAGAGCTAAAGGATGAGATAATTCGGCACATTAACGGCATAGAACCTCCATTATGCCTCAGGGTCATCGAAAATTTGGACCATCGGATGGAGGTGCGCCGTGGTCGCGGCGCCCATTTGGCCGATATTTTGTTCCATACATAATTGAGTAATACCAATATATCATAATAAAATAAAATTACAATAATTTCCTAAATAGTTTGTGTTTTATTCAAAATCAACATCGGCACTTGAAATTTAACCACCCTTTACTTATATAATACAATTATAAATAACAAAATTTCACAATCCTCCATATATATACATAGAACAGAGGACGATTTGATAAAAATTTCCAACTATCGTATTGCAGTCTTTCTCGTTTAGAAGATTGCAGCGTATGCAATGATATCCTTGCACTGTACGAGCTTTAACATATTTTGTCTACGAATGAAATTAAAAGAATAAATTGTTTTACAAAAAGCCAACAAAAAACTTATTTTTAGAGTTTGAGTACCTACTTAATTTTATGGCAGTTTAATGTGGTCAGCACGGCATTCATGATATAAACTTTCCTGCACCAACTTTTGCATGTGCAGTTGTGTGTATAGTTGTCCGCCAACCATATCTTTTAGTGTTATATCGTTTACGCTTTTTAATTTAAGTATTATCGTCCAAGTTATGTTTTCCAAAACACAAAAACGAATATACCTAAAAAAATATAAAAGAAGCTTTTAGAAAATAAAATATCATTTCATATCGTTTTTTAATATTGCATGCTTTTTTACGTACTTGTTGGTAAGAATGCCTTATTTTAATGTTTTTTGAAAACCTCTAATTAAAACATTTTTGAAAGCAGGTTTTTGTGAATCAAAGCTGGTGGCCTCTATTCTTGTTTGTAGGCAAAAGTTGTTGACAAACATCCACACTCCAGTTAGTAGTTGTAAGCCCCAGAGTCTTAAAAGGAAAACAACATTTGCAAATGTTAGCAGCTATTAAATAAACAGTAAAAAGAAAATAAACTTACCTTTTTCTTAAACAAGCACACAAACTGCCTTCACCATAACAGCCAATTAGATGAGAAAGTGATCAGATCAGGGTGACATTTATACGAAACTCTTTAATTCATCAATAGACAAACGTGCCGGCACACAAACATACATACCATGGTTTGTTAGTTAAAGTTGGTTTGCTGCATCATCGGTTTGGAACAACTTTATCTGGCTTTTAAAACTAACCAACCATCCAATAATATAAAATCTAATGCATTACTTGCATTTCCACTCTTGCCGGAAATTTCAGTCAAAGTTTTAGAACTTATTACACATACTTTTTTTGTTGTGCGCATAGAATATAACACTTTCATTTGCAAATTAACTTTTTATAATATTTTTTAAACCGCGGATTTAAGATTTCATTTATAAAAATTGAAATATTAACAAAGAAACAAATTTTTCCCAAAAAATTCACACATTTTGCTACTCAAAATTTATTTTACATTGCAAAACATCTGTTTTTAAAAGTATAGGTATAACCATTGCTTTTAATACATTGCTTATGCTATCATTTTATTCACTCTCACGACACTTGTGCAAAAACTGATTTGGGGCTTTTTCAACTGTCACTTGTGGGTATTCTGTATGTATATTCTGTGGTCGTGTCGTCCGTCCGGTATACAAGCGTCTTTTGTGAGACGGATAAATTACCACAGAATTGATTAAAAACTAAAATAGCGGAGTGGAAAATAAAAGAAAAAATAAAAAATTAAAAAACAGGAAAATAGTGACAACAATAGTGAAACAAAACAAACTAAATAAACCTACAAACTTTAAATGCTTTAAATAAAATAAAATAAACGGTACATTGGATTAAATGCAAACGGGGAATAAATAAATCATAAATTTAACAAACAACAACAAAAATAAAATTCCAACCAAAACAACAGAACAGAAAATAAAATCCGCTATACCAGTGACGGGCGAACAAAAATATTTACCAGTGCTGGCACCACCAACCAGTGTTGGCACTTCGGGTGAAAGTGACCGGATCAGGGCTTTTATGGTCCTTTTTCGCGTCATTATGCTAAACACTCCTACCGAAAGAAAAATATAAATTTTTTATATTGTGGATACCAGTGGGATAGTTGCTGTTGGACTGTTTGGTGATGAAGGCGTAGCACTGATCACCGAGCAATCTCTCAGGCGGCAACTAGTTCATTGGTGTCGACAATATAAAAAATAGACAATTGATTTGAATTTTTTTGCGTAAACTATGACAGGCCGTTTCAGAATTGACTTCTGCAACATACGTGGTTTAAGGACAAATTTTTTCTCTGTATATGCCCACATTTGTATCCATCGGCCGGATGTTTTCGCCTTAAGTGAAACCCAGGTGTCTGAGGATGCTGATCCACAGGATTTTCACATACCTGGGTATCACCTCCTATCCCTCTTTATTCTTCATAGGGGCCTTGCAATATATATACGCAATGAAGTTGTGTACCAGTGCCAGCATTCCTTAGGCACGAATGATCCTGAATTTAGCTGTCTATGGGTTAAATTTAAAATCAGGGCACATCTTTTGCACTTCGGGTTTCTTTACAGAGCCCAAATATGGAAAGGGATAAAACTATATACAATTTTGATGCCCTTTCCGACTCTATATCGGAGATCCTCGAAAATTACCCGAACAGTGAAATCGTTATTGCTGGTGATTTCAATGTCCATAACGTATCGTGGCTCCGCCATTCGAGCCATACGACTCCAGAAGGCCAATATCTTGAGCTATTCGCAGCGCACAACCACCTTGCGCAATTAGTGAATGAACCAACACATATTCCGTGTGTTGACGGGCACCAACACAACACCCTCGACCTTTTTCTCACTTCACACCCTGACAAGTATGAAATGAACATTAGCGCCCCTCTCGGAAATTCGGATCATTACACCATTTCTGCCTCCTTTTCGTTTGCGGAACTTTTTAACGTTTCACGGCCAGCTACGAAACGTTTAAAATATATTTTTGAAAAGGCACGTTGGGCTGAGCTCAACGATTTCTTTCGGCATTTCAACTGGAAGCTCTGCTTCCTTGACAATGACGTCAATGCCATGGCAGAAATGGTTGAAAATATAATATTGCTCGGTATGAAAATTTTCATACCATCGAAGCAAATTTCGATTAAACCCAGACCGAAGTCATGGTTTAATCAGACGTGCAGACTTGCAGTCAGATCCAGGAAGAAGCATTTAGTATCTGGCGGAATGACAAAAACGCGGATACTGATGCGATGCGCAAAAGGGCGAGATCTTCGTGTGCCAAAGTGCTAAGACGTGAAAAAGCTTTGTACGAGCAGCGTTTTCGCACCAAAGTGCCCAACGGGGCAGTAAAAGCTTTTGGTCTTTCGTAAAAAGAGTGAAGGAATATGCTATTTCTTTAATTCCGGCTCTTTTGAAGGATGATCAAATATTCACAGACCCGGTTGAAAAAGCTAACCTCCTAGCTGAAATGTTTGCAGGTAATTCTCACCTGCCGGAGAGCAATCAACCACTGCCCGCACCCGAACGTGTATCCGTAACTATGCCAAAGATATACTTTCGAGCTCGTGCAGTTAAAAGGGTTCTAACGAACCTCAACATAAACAAGTCTCCTGGGCCGGATGGAATTCCTGCACTGGTCCTGAAGCAGTGTTCTTCGACGTTATCACGTCCTTTGGCAATCCTTTTCAGCACTCTGTACTATACAGGTCAATTCCCATCGTGCTGGAAGGTTGCAAATGTAACGCCGATCCCCAAGAAGGGAGAGGCAAGCAACCCTGAAAATTACCGCCCAATCGCAATCTGTTCCGCGATTTCCAAAGTGATGGAAAGTATGGTGAACTTTCACCTAATGAAATATTTAGAGTCCAACAATTTACTGAACGACCGTCAATACGGCTTCCGTCGAAGGCGCTCTACGGCCGACTTACTAGCCTTCCTCTCGGAAAAATGGTGTAATTCTATTCACCAGTTCGGCGAAAGTAAAGTCGTGGCTCTGGATATTTCTAAAGCATTTGATAGAGTGTGGCATGGGGCACTTCTGTCCAAACTTATTGTTTTTGGTATATATATGTATATTCTGTGTTTAATACCACAATTACAAAATATATATATAGACAAAGAAAAGAAGAGTAACTGTTAAAATAATTTATACAGTTTGACATTAAAACAGTGATGCCAATCAGTCGACAGTCTCAACTGCTAAAAACACAACAATTCTTCCCCTCCATAAGAATCCCCTAAGGTGAATAAAATAGACGTTTTTTTCTGACCCTCATAGATCTGCGTAAGGGTACAGTGGGCAAATGTTTTGCGGATGATTCCAGGTTAGTATCCTGTGGATTTGCTGCCTCTGGTTGTAGTTTAGTGTGACTTGGTGTTACCGCTGAGCTAAGGTCATGCGCATAATGTCGAATGGATGGTTCGCTGTTGAAATTGCTACCATTACTTCCTGCCGCTGAGGAATTCGTACTAGTATGCAATGGTGTAAAATACTGCAGGTCACTTCCTGAGACTTCGCTCCGTTTAGCTGGATACCTTTGTAGAGCAAGAGGTCTTCTAATCTTCAAATTTCTGGTTTGGGTGGTAGATGCTATGTTTCTTCCCTGTTTTTTTTCGTTGTATGCATCCGTACTTCTTATTTGGTCAATGTGACGCTTAACCACTTTATCCTTATAATTTATTTCGTAATGCAAGTCACCTAATCGAGCACGTATTGTACTAAACAGCCATTGTCTCATGCGTGGGTTCCCCGAGAGGAATTGTACTTTATTGTCTTTCTCAATTGTTCGATAGGTTGGTGAAAATTGCATGTATTGCTTTTCCATAATGGAACTTGGAATGTCCGTGGGGTATACGAGATCTAATCTTGTACGAATGGAACGACCAAAAACAAGTGTGCGGGTGACTGCCCCGTTGTGGAATGTGGGGCTTTTCTGTATTGTCTGAGAAATATGTTCAAGTTTTCTTGAAGTGTGCGCCTGGTAGTACCCATAGTTTTAAGGGCGTTCTTGAATGTCTGCACGTATTTCTCAGCCTGGCCATTGCTCGGCGGGTGATAAGGTGCTATACGTTTGTGATATTTGACTCCACTCATCTCAAGAAAATTTTTTAAATCTGACGCAGTGAAGCACGTTCCATTATCGGAGACTATAGTTACAGGTACTCCATAGGTAGCAAAAAGTTCGTCCAGTAAATTAATCGTTGCAGCTGTGGTCGCCGAGTTTGTGATGTTTACTTCGACCAATTTGCTATAAGCGTCGGTGACAATCAGCTGCATTACTCCTTCAAAAGGTCCTGCGTAGTCCACGTGGATACGGTACCAGGGTCCTTTAGGGTACTCCCAGTTATGCTGCCGAAATTTAGCAGGATCATGAGCGTTGCTAGCGCATTCGGGACATTTTCTAGCTACATTTTCTATTTCAGCATCAATACCAGGCCAATACACAAATGATCTTGCTAACCGTTTCATTTTTACCATCCCTAAGTGCGCAGTATGTAGGTCATCTAATATTCGTACGTGGAGTTTCTTAGGTATTACGACTCTGTGCTCGTAAGTGAGACAGCCGGCAGTAAGTGCAAACTTACTTTCTTGATCTTTAAAACCAAACTGTTTCAAACTCTCCCTCTTCTAGTAACCGCAAGATGTGTCCAAGATGTTGATCCCTTGCTGTTTCGCGGGCAATTAGTTGGCTTGGCACAGGCAGTTGTTTTATTTGACTAATCATGAAATTGTCAAACCCATCGCAGCTCGAGGTTACATTTATATTCGATTCGCACGTTTTAATCTGCAATATAGCATCTGCATGAATTGCTCGGGAACAATAATCCGCATTGGTATGGGCCTTTGTGTTGCTGAATTGGACATCGAAGTCGAAATTCGAAAGAAAGTCTGCATAGTTAGACATTCTACTAATGCAAAATGCTGACGGTGATTTTTGTGGATGTAAAATTTGAGATAGGGGTTTATGGTCAGTGACTAAGGTCCAATGACGAGCATACAGATACAAAAAAAATTTTCGAACCGCCCATACAATTGCTAGCGCTTTCTTATCCATTTGAGGGTACTTCTGTTCGGTTGGTGTTAAAGTGCGGCTTGCATACGCTATTGGTCTCTCCAGATTATTTACGACTCTGTGCGATAATACAGCACCCAAACCTGTCTTGCTAGCGTCTGTAGCTAAAATAAGAGGTAGGCTCGGGTCATATGGCATAAGTACTTGGTGGTGATGTTAAGGCCCTTTTTATATCCTGATAGGCCTTTTCTGCTGCCTCAGTCCAGACAAATCTCTTATTTTTAAGTACATCTCGAAGTGGCCTATCTGTGCTTGATAAATTAGGAGTAAATGAACTGTAATAGGTGGCCTTACCCAAAAATAGCTGCAGTTCATCCCCATTACTCGGCTTGGGAGCATCTCTAACAGCTATAATATGTTTGTCGGATTTATGGATCCCGTTCGAATCAATCTTGTGACCCAAAAATTCAACGGCAGGCGCCGCAAATACACGTTTAGTATGATTTAAGCGTAGACCCTGTTCTCGTAAGCGTTCAAGTACCGATTGAAGTGTTAGTAGCATACTATTAAAGTCTGCCACGTATATCAATATGTCATCGAAAAAGTTACATACCTTGTCAATACCTTGAAGTACCGCTTCCATGCGTCGTTGCCAAATCGCAGGAATGTTAGCTGCACCATAAACAGCTCTCGTTGGTCGAATAAGGCCATGTTTTGGCGTATTTAGCGTGAGAGCTTCACTAAATTGTTCATCAATTGGTAAGTGGGAATACGCATCTGTAACGTCGAGGTGGCAAAATATTTTTGCTCCTTTCATTTTATTAAATAATTGATCAGCACGAGGGATCGGATGTTCATCTATTATAATCCTCGGGTTCAGTGTGGGTTTATAGTTCCCCGTGATTCTAATCCTGCCATTCTTTTTTGTGACAACATGCGTAGTCGATGCCCACTCAGAGCTTTCCACACATTTATAAAACCCAGCTGCTATTTTGGAATCGATTTCAGCAGCGTAAGCTTCTCGTAAAGCTAATGGTATTTCGCGTGCCTTTAAGAAAGTTGGTGTGATTTCTGGCTTAAAATGGCATTTTATAGGTGGGCCAATTAATTTTCCAGCTGTGTCACTAAAAACGTCATTATAAACTTTTAAGACTTGTTGAAGAGTTTCACTTTGCTCTGACGTTAACGAAGGTGTTTCCATTTTTATGGTATTTACTTGATCAGGAGTAGAGAATAACTTTTTAAAATCAATTTCTGCAACAAATTGAGAAATCCATTCTCTCCCGAATAGCGAATCGACCTAACCATTATATTTTATGGCCAGTATAACTACAACATTTTCTCTCAGTTCTCTGCAAGCGGCTGGTACTTTTGATTTGTTGGAATTTGGTTCTGCTTATCATACCACACGGTGCCCCGGTGTCTAATTCCATTTGAACAGCAGTACCATTTATGGACGCATTAATCATTCGCTTACGTGGGCTTATAACATTTACTCTGTGAATGCATTCAACGACATATATATCGTTTTCAGGCTGCTCTTCAATTAACTGTGACGTTTTTGAGTTGCATACTTTAGAAATGTGGCCAGTCTTCCCACAACTGTAGCACGTCGCATTCTCGGAACTTACAAATTTTTCGCTGATGTTGGCCACCGCACCCGTAGCAACTAGTATTCACTTTACCTCTTGATACAGCGTCATTTTTCTGTCTGTCACTTTTTTGCATTAAGTTTTGACTTTTTCGCCATTCTTTACCCTGTTGTGCCGAAATACCAACTCTATCTGTAGTTTCGGCGTATTCGATTGTTGTTTTCATTTCAGCTGCTGTTTTGTGTGATGACTCCAAGGCATGCGCTATTTCATAGGCTTCTTTGAATGTAGGTGGTTTTCTAGCAATTATTTCATCGCAGATCGCTTGTGATTTCAGACCCACTAGAAATTGTTCAATTAGCATCCTGTCAATAAATTCTCCATAATCGCAAGATGTTGTTGCCTGTTTAAGTCTCAAAGCGAAGTTTGCCATTGACTCATCATTTTCTTGTAACGTTCGTCGAAATTTGATACTCTCTGCGTACTTATTTTTATCCGCATCAAAGTGTTTTATTAGCACTTTTTTTAAACCCGTTGTATGTAGCGTTTTCTGGAGCATTCGGACTTACCAAAACTTTTAAGGCATTATTTAACTCAGTACCCATATGCACTCTTGCGTAACTTGCATAATCTTCTTCTGGTATTTTGCTTAATTGAAATGCCCATTCGAGTCGTGTAAAATAATCCTGAACTGTGGTAATGTCTGTTGCTCTATACTCCGGAGTAGAAAATGGTGGTGGTTTTGAAGTTCCCTGCTGTCGTGGAACACTATCAAACGCCACCTGAGTTGCCTGTGCACCGCTTGTCGTATGGCATCTGCGATTATATTCGTTAAAGGCTCTATCTGTTTTGCATCCATTGCTATTTAACTATTCCTGTTGCAGTATCCTACTTCTGACACCACTATTATGTCTTCAGTTGTTCTTTCGGGTTTTATTTTCCCACATTTAATTTTTCCATAAAGGTAAATATTTATAATTTCTATGTACACTTTGTTTTTAGATTTATATTTATTTTAGGGTAAGTATTTGTTGATTTCAAGAATGGTAAATATTTATAAATTCTATATACACTTTGTTTTATTGGATTATTCAAAATTATTCCATTTAAAAAAAGCAAGGTGTTTTATCTTACAGAATTTTTACAGAACTGCCTTTTTTTTACCAATACCACACTTCTTGCAAGTTCTTTCTTTCTTCTTTTTGTTGACGTTCGTGGGCATTATTGAGCAGTGTTGCCAGTCTGTTCACTGGGTGACATGCTCCCCCGCCCCCAAAAGGAAGTATGCTGATAAATCTTATCCGGAGTAGGAGCCCATGATAAGCCATCCTATGGTTGAATCTTGAGCCATTATCGATCCACCCCGAACACGAATGATGTTTGATTTTACAATCTTACTGTACTGTACATCTCATATTTCACATTTGATGATGTGGCAGCTGTTAGGGTTACCTTTGTATAAATTCTCCCATCAACATGAAATGTGCTCATTTTATGTTTTTGCCACAAAGACATTAGCAATCCGTGATATTATTGAGCTGGGGTTTAGGATTGCTCTGATGGATACACTTCCCTCTTCGGTCCGAGCGTAGACTTGTGCAGTTGGTATTAATGTTTTCTGCAATAACGTTGGAGGTCCATTTGATGTGCTTGTAGTCGCCTTTGACTCTTGTTGATGAACGGGAGGTTGTGGAACCGATTGAAATGGTCGATGGCCGTTGGCATAGCGCATGTTTTCTAAAATGCGAAGAGGACAATGTAAGCTGGAATGATGTTTGCTCTGACATGTGTTACAGCGTTTCTTGGTCGTGCAATTATCTATTAGATGATTCCTCGCCAGACAGTTGATGCAATAGTGTAGTTGCGCAACAGTCTTGTATTTTTCCGCTAAGTTCAGTTTATTGAACTTCTTACAGGAAGCTAATTTGTGGTCCGCACGACATATACCGCAGCCAAAGTGATGTTTAGGGTTAAACTTTTTGGTTCTTTTGTTTTCCTTTGATTTGGGATGAGGTTTCCGTTGTGGGTTGTTGGGTGCCATATTCCTCTGAGAATTAGAAAATATAAAACATGTGAGTGCTATATATAGTAAATGAGTATGAGGGTTCGAATTTTCTGCTCAGATTCAAATTTAAGGGTAAAGGTCGGTATATTTTTAAATTCACGGGTAATAGAAGGGTAAGTATGTGGAATAGGGTTTCAATCCGTGGGTAAGACTACAATTTTCGCTATTGGACGTTTAAAAGTCCCAGTCGCCGTTTGTAAGTCAACCACTCTAACCTCTCCATCGGAACCGCTGTAAGTATTTACAACCCTTCCGAGGAGCCATTCGATAGGGGGTAAGTTGTCTTGTCGAATAACAACAATATCATCAATTTGAACTCGACGTTTAGGGTTTTTCCACTTATATCTTTTTTGTAGTTCTTTAAGATATTCATCCTTCCAGCGTGATGGTGTTGAATTCTCAGTTTGTTCCATCTATTTGCCAAAGTAATATTGTCCGTACTACAATCTGGTTCTGCCGGGCTGAGTATTGGTGAACCGATCAGCAAATGACCCGGAGTCAAAGGGTTTAGATCCTGTGGTTTTTCACTGGAAGGACTTAAGGGTCGTGAATTAAGACATCCTTCAATTTTCGCCAAAAGAGTTGTCATCTCTTCAAAGGTGTATCTTATCGCGTTTAGTTTCTTTAAATGGGATTTGAAGCTTTTAACTCCTGCCTCCCTCCCATAGACCGCCCATGTGCGGCGCACCTGGCGGTATGAAATGCCAAGTCAAGTTTTGAAGGCTATGAAGGGAGGTTATAGAATCCCTTAATTGCTTCATGAATTCTTGTCGTTCTCTTTTTAGCAGTTGTTTCGCTCCAATGAAATTTGTTCCGTTGTCTGAGTAAATGGCGACAGGGCATCCCCGCCTCGAAAAAATTCGCGCGAATGCTGCCATAAAGGCTTGGGTTGATAAATCAGACGTGAGTTCCAAATGTATGGCTTTGGTTCTAAAGCAAACAAAATCTCATACGTAGCCTTTGGTTATTCTATAATTCCTGCCACTATAGACCTTAATTTCAAATGGTCCGGCAAAGTCAATTCCAACAGTATGAAATGGCTTGTAATCTGAGTGCGTTCTGGTGGCAGGGCCGCCATTATTTGAGTAGTCTGTCTATTCTTATATTTTTTTTTTTTTTTTTACTTGGACCGGCACTCAGGGGATGACCCCTACACATGCGATGCATTGTGCTGGAACTAGGAAATTAGGTTATGGGAAGGAGGATAGAGGGAGTAGTGTTTATTAACATTTGATTTAAATCTTCCCAAGCTAAAAGTGACAGGAAACAACTCTGCGGGTAGTCTATTCCACATACGTGCCGTTCGGCCAAAAAATTAATTTTCTCTGTAATGCGTAGTGCGAGTCGCCGTCAAATCGACCACAAATGGATGCGCTCTTAATGATGATCGCGTCGTGCGCCCGAATAACCAGGTTTCGGGAACAGGTTCCCCGATTTCATTAGAACACATCCCATTATAGTAACGATAGAACAACGAAACGCACCCCACGTTGCGACGATGCTCAAGAGAATCAATAGAGTTGGCTACCCTACTGTCTCCTATGAGTTTCTTCGCCCTTTCTTGTACACGGTCGAGTAACTTCAAAATAGTCTTTGAAGCACCGGCCCACACATGAGAGTTGTATTCCATTTTCGGTCGGATGTAGGCGGTATAAATAGTGAGGAGATCAGATGGGGTGAAGTATGTCTTACACCGCCTTAAAAAACCTAGGCACTTGAATGCTTCCTTTGAGACCTGAAAAATGTGCTCAGTCCATCGGACATCACACTGAATTTTCATGCCAAGAACATCACGAGCTTCTGATTCCTCAATGTTTATGCCACCCATTTTTACAGATGAGGCAGCGTGATCGTGCATACGGCGGTGTGTTAGCATGCAGCATTGGGTCTTTTGGGAATTGAAATCGACCCTGTTCGCGTGACCCCATTCCAATATTCTCGTGAGGTCACCTGTTAGCGAATCATTCATATTCTGCCGCGTCGCCGCGATCATAGTTGATGTCGGCCTACGATCAAATGAATATGAATGGTAGATACTGCTTTCATCTGCAAAAGAGTGGATAGAGTTGGAAGTATGACATAGGAGGTCATTAAGAAAAATAAGAAATAGGGTAGGAGAAAGAATAGAGCCTTGTGGTACCCCTGAATTGATCTTGAACTCGTTAGATGAGATCCCGTCTATAACGGGTCGATATAAATCGAGAGAAGATATCGCCGACACCAAAAGCAATAAGTTTGGACAAGAGTGCTCCATGCCACACTTTGTCAAATGCTTTTGAAATATCTAGAGCCACTACCTTACTTTCGCCAAAATGGTGGATGGATCGACACCATTTTTCCGAGAGGAAGGCTAATAAATCACCCGTGGAACGTCCTCCACGGAAGCCATATTGCCGGTCGTTAAGTAAGCTATTGGATTCCAGATATTTCATAAGATGGAAATTTAGCATACTCTCCATTACTTTAGAAATGGTAGAGCATATTGCGATTGGGCGATAATTTTCAGGGTTGCTTGCCTCTCCCTTCTTGGGGATCGGCGTAATATTTGCAACTTTCCAGCACGACGGAAATTCGCCTGCATGATATAGGCTGCTAAAATGGATTGCCAGAGGACGCGATAACGTCGAAGAGCACTGCTTCAAGACCAGTGCCGGAATTCCATCCGGGCCAGGAGACTTATTTATGTTAAGGTCCGATAAAACCCTTTTAACTGCACGAGCCCGAAAGTATATCTTTGGCATAGTTACGGATACACGCTCGGATGCGGGCAGTGGTTGATTGCTTTCCGGCAGGTGAGAATTGCCTGCAAACATTTCAGCAAGGAGGTTAGCCTTTTCAACCGGGTCAGTGAATATTTGATCAGCCTTTAAAAGAGACGGAATAGAAGAACTGGCATTTCCCTTAACTCTTTTAATGAATGACCAAAAGCTTTTACTTCCCCGTGGGGCAGTAAGAACTTTAGCGCGAAGACTCTGCTCGTACAAAGCTTTTGCCCGTCTTAGCACTTTGGCACACGAAGTTCTCGCCCTTTTGCGCATCATATCAGTATCTTCGTTTTTATTATTCCGCCAGACACAAAACGCTTCCTCTCTGGATCTGACTGCAAGTCTGCACGTCTGATTAAACCAAGACTTTGGTCTAGGCCTAATCGAAATTTGCTTCGATTGTATGAACGTTTTCATACCAAGCATTATTATATTTTGGACCATTTTAGCCATGGCATTGACATCATTGTCGAGGAAGCAGAGTCTCCAATTGAAATGCCGAAAGAAATCGTTGAGCTCAGCCCAACGTGCCTTTTCGTAAATATATTTCAAACGTTTCATAGCTGGCGGTGAAACGCCTCGAAGTTCCGCAAACGAAAAGGAGGCAGAAATGGTGCAATGATCCGAATTACCGAGAGGTGCGCTAATGTTCATTTCATACTTTTCAGGGTGTGAAGTGAGAAAAAGGTCGAGGGTGTTGTGTTGGTGCCCGTCAACACATGAAATATGTGCGCAAGGTGATTGTGCGCTGCGAATAGCTCAGCATATTGGCCTTCTGGAGTTGTATTGCTCGAATGGCGGAGCCACGATAAATTATGGACATTGAAATCGCCAGCAATAACGATTTCACTGTTCGGGTAATTTTCGAGGATCCCCGATATATTGTCGGAAAGGGCATCGAAGTTCTGTATAGTTTTCTCCCTTTCCGTGTTTGGGCTTCTGTAAAGAAACCCCAAGTGCAGAAGATGTGCCCTGATTTTGAATTTAACCCAAAGACAGCTAAATTCGGGATCATGCGTGTGTAAAGATTGCTGGCACTGGTACACAACTTCATTGCGTATATAAATTGCAAGGCCCCTGTGTAGATAGAAAAGAGATAGGAGGTGATACCCAGGTATGTGAAAATCCTGTGGGTCAGCATCCTCAGACACCTGGGTGTCACTTAAGGCGAAAACATCCGGCCGATGGAGACAAACGTGAGCATAGACAGAGAAGAAATTTGCCCTTAGACCACGTATGTTGCAGAAGTCAATTCTAAATCGGCCTGTCATGATTAACGCGAGAAAACCTAAATAAAATGTCTATCTTTTGTATTGTAGTTGCCACTGAGCTAATCGCTGCTTGAACGACTGCCGATGATCAGTGGTACTCCTTCATCACCAAATAGTCTAGCAGTAACCAACACAATGGCACCAACAATGCAAAAAATTTAGTCGGGTATGGTAAAGGGTATTAGCACAATGCCACGAAAAAAGGCCTTGAAAGACCTCATCCGGTCACCGTGACCCGAAGTGACAGCACTGGTTGGTAGTGTCAGCACTGATTTTTATTTTCCTCGCCCGTCACTAGTATAGCGGTTTCTCTTTTTTTTTTTTTTTTTTTTTTTTTATTGTAAGTTTGAGTAAGTAAATTATTTAAGTTCTTCAGATTTATTTTATTTTTTTTGGTTGTCTATAGCGGTTTTCTCTTTTTTTACCATTATCGATGTAATTATTATTTTAACAATTTTTTTTTCAGTTAATTCGTTGTTAAATTTTTAGTGTTTTTTGGTGTTTAATTTAGTTTATTGTTTTTGTTAATTGTTCGCGTAAGTAAATTATGTTGTGCACTTGAACTTTCATTTAATTATATTTATTTATCTCATTATATTTGTTGCAAGAACAGCGGAGCAAAATAAAAACAAGTGAACACCGAACGAGGAGATAAACACTACACTGTGTACATGGTACACACTTGTTCACTGTAAACCTTATTAGATTCTGAAGTTTCGGAATAAAATAAGCGCTACGGAGTATACGTAACATCAATTGATTTCCTCCGTGTAGAGTTATCAGATGCACGTGATGGGTCAGTAATCTGGCAAAGTGACTTGTGTATGGCAATAAAATTGGATGTCTCTCTGAATACGACATACTGTTGGATTTGGCGAGTCGTCCGTTTGCACGCATAATGTTATTTGTGTCAAAATATGGTGTTAGGGTGAGTAATTGACTTCTTTTGAGTATTGGTTGTTTTCTGCTAAGACAATTGTGTTCCTCTTTGAAATATTTAGCCTGACATATGATGATGAGTTTATCATGAGTGGATTTTATTTCAGTAGCTTCTAATTCAATGCAGGGATGGGTTAATAATTTCTCAATTCTCTCGTCACGGGATTTAACCTTATTCACATCCACAATATTTCTTTCCTTTCGAATTGATTGCTTTCGAGTATAAGACGTTCGATCACAAAATCGATAACCATACGACATTACCCTTAGAGCTTTTGATAATTTTGAGAATCGCGATAAAATATCTGTGTTAGTATCATGTGTATCATCCAACTCAGCATTTACATCGACTGTAGTGGAAAAAGCTTGAGCCATTTTTGCTTCCGCTTTCGTATTAAAGGGTTTTTGTGTAGTTGGCCATTGGAAAGGCGTTTCCCTGACCCATAAAGGTACATTCCCCCATAACCTATTATTTTTCAATTCTTCGGCATTACATCCCCGCCTAGCAACATCTGCTGGGTTATCATGTGACGCAATATATTTCCAATTGTCAACTCCAACAGTTTCCAGAATTGTAGACACTCTATTGCCTACGAAAGTATTCCACGAGTTTGGTGGTTTGCTCAGCCATGCTAGAACTATTGAGTCTGTCCAGAAATGGGTTTTATACCGTGTAAGATTGATTTGGGTTATCAAATTATGGGTAATATGAGACAGTAATACTGCACCACAAAGTTCTAGTTTTGGTACCGAGATTACCTTGATGGGTGCTACTCTCGTCTTAGCTATAAGTAGGCTTACGGTACTAGGTCCGTCTGTGGGTGTTATGCGAACATACAGTACGGCGGAATAAGCCTTTTCAGAGACATCTGAAAAGCCATGAAATTCTAATTTTGCCGAGGGTGAAAAATTTATCCATCTCGGAATACGAATTTGGTCAATATTATCAAAGAACTGCAAAAATTTGTTCCATTTTGAGAGGGTGAGTGGTTTAATACATTTATCCCAAGCGGTTTTGTCTTGCCATATTTGCTGCATAATAATCTTAGCAGAAATAATAATTGGCGCTAACCAACCAGCTGGATCAAAAATACGAGCAATATGTGACAAAACATGTCGCTTTGTGTATGCTACTCTCCTCTCGATCTCGGGTACATTAAATAAAAATTGTCTTCCTTTGCATTCCACATTATACCTAACGTCTTGGTGTTGTGTGACTCGGGTAGGGTGAGTAAATCTATTTCAAGCAGATCTTCCTCGGGTATATTCTCCAACAATTCTCTAGTATTTGAAGACCATTTTCTTAAAGGAAATTCAGCAGCTTTAAGAGCTGTGATCAGTTGTGTTTGAGCATTTTTTGCCCCTTCAACCATATGACCGCCAGCCAAAACATCGTCTACGTACATATTATTTTTTAATATATCGGAAGCCAATGGGTTGGTATTTTGGTTCTCTTTGGCGAATTCGTGTAGGGTTCTGATAGCCAAATAAGGAGCGCAATTGACTCCAAATGTCACAGTTTGTAATTCGTAATCTTTAATTGGCTCATTCACGTTTCTACGATATAGTATGCGTTGGAAGCATGTTTGTGTAGGGTCTACTACAATCTGCCTGTACATTTTTGTAATGTCAGCATTAAAAACATATTTTTAAAAGCGCCATTTTAAAACGAGTAAAACTAAGTCTTGTTGTAGGGTGGGTCCAGGGTATAAAGCATCATTTAAGCTATTGCCGTTAGAAGTTTTGCTAGAAGCATTAAAAACAACTCTAACCTTTGTCGTAACACGATCAAGTTTAACAACAGCATGATGTGGTAAATAATATTGGGTATTTGAAGTTGCGTTCGGGTTATATTTCATGGGTTTCATATGACCCAGATTAATATATTCTTGTAGCACGTTATCATATTCGATTTTAAGTTCAGTTTTCTTCATCAAATTTCTCTCATTTCGTAAAAATTGAGCCATCGCAATATGACGTGAATTTCCTAATTGAAATGTGGTTGATCGAAATGGAAGACTAACCTGAAAATGGCCATTGGGTAATTTGTGGGTAGTTGTAGCATAAATTTCCTCGCACCATAAGTCCTCCTCCGAGGTATTGGGTTTGGTGGGTATATTGTCAAGTTCCCAGAACTTGGTTATAAGTTGATCCAGTTTGACGGAATTAAAATATGAAACAATGTGGTGGATTTTACATGGCTGCCGAATTGGTCCGGTCAAAATCCATCCAAACTCAGTTTCTTGTGCTATTAATGTGTCAAGAAAATTTTTCTTTACACCGGGTTTTAATATTTGGGGGTAAAAATCGCTACCAATCAGAAAATCTATCGGCCTGCTCTCATAGAATTTTGGATCAGCAAGTTTAATATCGTTCAAGTCGTTCATGAGTATAGGGTTAATGTCTTGGGTGGGTAGGTTTTTCGTAAGGGTTTTGACTGCTATTACCCGTATATTCAATCTGAATTCGGGGTGTGTGTTCGCCTGTAGGAACACATCACACAGTTTTGTTGATCGGGCTGAGATTGTTTCATTAAGTCCTGAAATTTCAGCCACTATTGGGGTAGATGGTATTTGTAACCTTTTTCGAAGCTTATCAGATACAAAGGAAAAGTCATATGCAGGGTCAATAAGCGCTCTGACCGGAAACTTTTCTCCTCGAACAACAATATTCAACATTGCCGTTCCGAGCAACTTCGGTCTGACATCCAATGTGAGTCTGCTTGATTGAGTGTGTGTTGAGAATGATTGTGCTGTATTTCGTGATGTTGACGGGTGATTGTCACCGATTTGAATGTTTGAGTTAGAATTGGGTTTGTGTAGTAGGGTATTATGTCTGCCCCCGCAGTATCTGCAAGTCAATGTACTATTGCAATCTTTAATAATATGCGCAATTGCCAAACAATTGTAACATATAGCATTCTTTTTTACAAATTCAATCCTATCATTCACCCCCATAGAGGTGAATTCTGAACATTCTCTCAGTGTGTGGGTATTTTTACATAGTTTGCAAATAGATCCATCAGGTTTATACGGAATACTATTGCGATCTAGTTTGTTCGGGTTATTTTGGGTGATTGAGAGTTTCGTTTCCTTTCATTTCCTAATCTGGTATTACGGTGGTTATCCCCTACGGGACGGGTTCTATTGTAAAAAAGTTTTGCTTTTCTATCAAAAGTATTCATATTATCCAGGAATTGTCTGGTTTTCGGCGGATGGTTGGGTGATTCAGTCTGATTTGCAAAATCATTGACTGACGTAAGCTCCTTGTATGTGTTTGTTAAAAATAAATCGAGGTCCGCCCATGAAGGCATTTCTGAGCAATCAGAGAGTGTTTTTTCAAACAGCATACGGGCTTCTCTGGGTGGTTTTGTTGAACACAGATATACAAAAATAGGATCCCATTGATCCGTGTCTACATCTAACGAACTCAAACGCGAAATACAACAATTTACCTTCCTTTGAAGTTTTCTTATAGAAGTACTACACATGGTGTGTACCGTGGGTAAGTTAAACAATGACTTTAATTGTGCATTAATTTGCATCCTTTTATTTTCATATTGTGAAACTAACTGATTCCACGCGATCAGAAAGCCATCATTTGTTAGGGGTGCGTTGTCCAATATTTCTTTGGCCTCGCCGCTAGTTTTCTGTTTTAAGTGAAATAGCTTTTCTATTCCACTTAATTGGGTATTATTACCATACATCGCCTTAAAAAGGTCCCTAAATGAGGTCCACGATCTAAATTTGCCACTAAATGTGGGCATATCACACGGTGGTATCTTAAATGACAATAGTCGACTATTATCCTGTGTCATTGGTGTATTGGGTAATACTGGGTTTGTCATGTTGGTCCGGGTGATATCATCGATAGTCTCTTCAATATCTATCATGGTACTCCTATAAAATTGTTTTGCCGTTCTCACTTGTTTCGTTATCTCCTGAGCGTCCAGTGTACTCGACTTTGACGATTCACTCAAATCAAGAGCCTCCCTAATCTGCTCATATTTTTTGTCAATGTCCGACCAAAGAGTTTCCAGCTGACGTCTTTTAAATTTCAGTGCGGGTATCGATTGGGAATAATCCCGAGAATTTCCATAATCCTCCTTAAATTCGTGTAAATCTATTTCGATGTAGCGCACTAAATCGGCGGCCAACGCTTTCAAAGTAGACATTTTTATTTCTATAATAAACGGGTTTGTAAATCGAGCAAAATTATCCACTTCTTAATGAAGAAGAAAAACCTGTGATCGGTCACAAAATTTCCAATCGGTTATTCTACAAGTAAATAGGTATACTACACAACCCGGTTGGAAGTGTTCGTTCTTCAAAGTAATGAGACAATTAAGAAAATAATATTCGGTGTTTTCTATGAAATGGGTGGGTGGGTTGTTAATTGAAAATATTTTTCCTGTTAATTGCTCACAATTTGAAGAATTATTGTTCCCCTCACTCTGATTTGGAACTTTGGAAATTTTTATTTCTAGGTAAGTTATAATTTACACTTACATTGTTTGCTGTGGGTAGGGTACAAACCGTTTAATAATTGGGGTTTCTCAAGTTACTGTTTTGTGTAGTTGTTGTAACTTTGTTTTTATATTTTGTATATGTATTTAAATGTGATTTTTAAACAGTTTATGTATTCTCTGTTGTCTTTTTTTTTTTTTTTTTACTTAGTGGAATGTATTTTACTTTCGATTTTATAAAAACTGTATTTTTCAAAAAGCTGTAGTTTTTGAAAAAACTGTATTTTTTGGTCTCTTCTAACGGTTTGATAGGACCATGTTCTTACGGGTTTCAAATTAAAGGGAATTTATATTGACGTAAATATTCTTCAAACCTTTATTTTAATGTTTCCAAAATTTTCTTTTCTTATATAAATATATGAGTATAAATTTAGTATTTATTTAATAGTTTATAACGTTGTAATAGTTTCAATTTCAAGATACATATATTCAGATATTTCATTTTTGGTGAGGTTAAACAATTTATAGTTTTAATTAAGGTAGGTAATTCTAACTTCTATATACACTTTGGGTTTATATGTAGATTTATTTTAGGGTAAGTATTTGTTGATTTCAAGAATGGTAAATATTTATAAATTCTATATACACTTTGTTTTTAGTATACCCTTCACATTGGATTATTCTAAATTATTCTATTTAAAAAATGCAAGGTGTTTTATCTTATGGTGATTTCTTTTCTGAACAAATATGTTGCCCTTTCGATGGATAACATTTTCTACAGTTTGCCCACACCTTTAAAAAGTGATACATTTTTTACTGCCACAATGGTACAAAATATTTGAGATTTAATATTAATGTATACTTAGCGTTTCACTGTTTCTACGGTTTTTAGCACCATTTTATCAATAAAAATCGTCAGCAACATTGTTTTCTAATCATCTGCTATTACCTAGAACAAACTGCAAAAACTTTAAACCGAAAATTTATCAAAAAAGTTTACATTGAAATAAATAATAAATTAAACAGAATCTTCTTCTAACAAAAGTCTGACGGACTCTAGTCAAAGTGAAGAGTATATTGATTTTCATAATTCTTATTTGTATAAAAAAGTACTTCACAAAGATGTAAAAAAGGTTAGTATATCACCCCGACTTGAGATTAGAGGGTCAAATATGTTGCATATTTTGCCAGTTATTTGTGCAACATATTTAGAAAGGAACGAAATAGCTTTTTTTAATGTTACATATTTTTTAGAATGGAACAGAAACAGTAACGAAATGTAGCATATATGTAACATTTTTGTCAGAAAAGAAAACGCCATTACAGAATTTTTACAGAACTGCCTTTTTTTACCAATACCACACTTCTTGCAAGTCTTTCCTTCTTCTTTTTGTTGACGTTCGTGGGCATTATTGAGCAGTGTTGCCAGTCTGTTCACTGGGTGAACATCAGTGTTTATTCAGTTTAATACCACATTTACAAAATATATATAACTTATTATTTTATTTTATTTTATTAATAATTATATTCCTTTTTACTTATAAATGTATTTATTTATTTTATTAAAAGAGAATTTGCCGGAAGACTATGTCTTCTTAATCGGACTTTTTATTAATTTGCCGGAAGACTATGTATTCTTAATCGGACTTCTTATTAACTTAATTAATTTTATACTAAAAACTTTTCTTATTAAATACTTAATTTTATAGATATCGAACGGCAATCATCACGTTGTATGCAGAGTGAGTTTTTTTGAGGTTCATTCAATGCAGACATAGCGTCAGCATTTTTAGCAAATAATATGACCAAAGTCAATAATTAAATTTGGAACAACTGAATTGTGTCAGCGATCGTATTGCGTCAGGTGATACTGAACTTTATCAAAATAAACACTTGTATTTGCAGACATGTCGTCAGCACTTTAATTAAATTAAATTTGGAACAAATGAATTGCAACAAGTTTGGAAGAATAAATAAGTTAATTATTAACTTATATAGACAAAGAAAAGAAGAATAACTGTTAAAATAATTCATACAATTTGACAATAAAACAGTGATGTCAATCACTCGACAGTCTCAACTGCTAAAAACACAACACCAGCTTTTATCTTTAATAACACACAACTACGTAATTTTCAACATCAAGATTCTCTGGACGTTCAGTCAAACCTAACACATCACATAATTTTCAAACTCCTACCGATAACCATTCAGAAGATACTGTTGTTAAAAGTAATTTGCTCCCATGGTCACTGGAGATGGAGTGGATGTGACAGTCCTTCAGTTGTCAAATGCTGAAGGCTTAAAATCTGGCAGCTCGATCAAGAAGCAAAATAGAAAAAAACCAAATAATTCCTCGTGTGATTTTTGCTGCTAATTTGTCCTAATGAAAATTTTTGATGTTAGTAAAATTTTTTTTATTTATTTATATGTACATGTACGACGTTTAATAACAAAATATGATTGAATAATAAAATAAAATTGTTCTTTGTTAAATAGCAAGCAAAAAACTAGTTTACGACAGCTTTTAGTATATCGAATGACATTTCAAGAGAAGGTACTCAATCGACTACTCGTTATCAAATGCCATGATCTGAAATTTCGATACGTCTTATTCGATAACGAATACGACGATCTCAAAAAGTAAAATTTCGATTAAATTCATTCCATCACGAATGGGACGATTTGGGGCTTGATCTTTATATTTACTTTTAATGCAACAACCATTTTTTATAGCAGAACACATTGAAAAGATATAATGCTGATGTTGTATTCTTCTGAAAAAAGTTACAATTGTATATGGATAGCTACATTTTAAAATGTCACTATCAAGCTGTAAAAATTAGCTCCAAAATTAGTACCAACTTTTTATAATAAATAAAATCGTAAGCTTCTAATCGTTGTAGTACTGCTCAAAGGTATCTTTTTCAAAAAGTTATTTTTTCAAAAGCAATAATTACATATTATAAAAGTTGCGTTGCAATTCTTCTTTAAGTGTATTTAAAATAACTTTTAATCGCTTAATAGCAGTAGAGCACGCTTAGTAGGCAACACGGCGTTATTGTTTATTTCATTATTATATTTTAAATTTAAATTTTAATTTAAATTTTGACGAAAATAAATGCTTTGAAAAAATTCAAATGTAAAAGCAACTTTAAAAGAAAGTAGAGAAAAAACGCGGCGTTTATTACAAGGAGTCAGTTTCAACGAATTACAATACCCATTTGCTGAAGAGGTAGAGGGTTAATATATACTAATAAAATATTCCTCGTATTGCAAAAACAAGTATCACACGATTTACTATACAAAGATGAAACTTTAAAACGGCCGTAAAATGAGTTTCAGAGGTGAAATTTAAAACGCCGATACGCGTTTTCTATACAGTCTAACAAAAAAGTCTAAATACACGTCCTAATTTTTGAGTTTTAGGAAGTTTGTAAAGAAAATGTAAAAAACATGTATGACAATATTTAGGGCACCAATAAGTAAGTTTATTTATAAAACAAAAATTCAATTCATAAATACTGTAAACACAGTAATAACAAAAACGTTTAAAAACCGTAGGAAAAAAATCTACATACACTGTGATAACTCCACGTAGTAAATGGAAAATTAAGAACAAAAGCAGGAAAACAACCGTTATTTTTTGTTTTAATTGCTTTTACAAGCACTATATTCATTTTAATTGAGAAAGTGATATCTTAAGAAGACAATATTTAAACTTTAATCGTAGAAAATGGAAAACAAGAAGGAGATAGAGATTTCAGTTAGAAATGTAGTGGTTAATCTGCGGAAAGAAGGTAAATCTCTTGGAGAAATTTCAAAAATAAATAAAAATATTATCCGAAATTATAAAATGACAAATAGTACTGAAAATAGACCACGAACTGGTAGACCAAGAAAGCTTTAGAGACGCGATGTGAGCAGCATTCTAAAAGAAGTCAATCGGGATCCAAAGTTAAGTGCCCCAAAATTGGCGGAACACATTGAAAAATGTTCTAACATTATTGTTACACCAAGAACAGTTATAAACGCTTTACACGAGAACGGCTTTAAAAGCAGAGTAGCACGAAAAAAGCCATTACTTTCAGCAAAAAACCGTAAACTTCGACTTGAGTTTGCTAAGGCGCATCTAAACAAGGATATGGATTTTGGAAACGCGTTATATTTACTGATAAAAGTAAATACAACATTTTTGAAAATGATGGTCGATCTAAGGTTTGGAGAAAACCTAACACTGCGCTTGATCCAAAAAATATTATACATACAGTGAAACATGGTGGTGGCAGTTTTATGGTTTGGGGGGCTATGGCATCATCTGGAGTGGGTCGGATGGTGTTTGTCGAAGGCAATATGGATCGCTATCAATATAAAAGTATATTGGAACAACATCTAAAGTCATCCGTTGATAGTTTAGGCCTGGGCTATCAGTTGGTTTTCCAACAAGACAACGATCCGAAGCATACCGCTCACGTTGTTCGAGACTGGCTTTTGTATTATGCTCCAAGGCAACTGAATTCTCCACCACAATCACCAGATTTGAACCCGATCGAGCACGTATGGGAAGGTCTCGAAAAAATGGTGCGAAAATATGACATAAGCAGTCGCCAAAGTCTGAAAACTGCTCTTGTTCGCGGATGGGCGAAATCGCACCAGATATAACAGCAAATTTGGTTAATTCGATGCACCGTCGTCTTCAAGCAGTAATTGATGCCCAGGGTGGACTTGGGCCTGTGTTTTTATATTAAAAACGTTAACTTAATGTTTAATTTTGTTGCTGTATGTAGACTTTTTTCCTGTGAGTTTTATATGTTTTTGTTGTTTTCGTTTTTATAATACTTTTGAATTACATTTTTAATTTAAAAACAAAACTATTTATTGGTGCCTTAAATGTTACAATAAAATTTTCCGTAAAATTCTTTACAATTTTCTTAAAAATCTAAAATAAGGGGTTGTATTTAGAATTTTTTCTTAGACTGTATATTCTTAGTCACCTGTACTAGAATCAGTTGGCAGAACTTAATATTTAAAAAAAAATTTCGTTTTGTTGTTGAGCGTAAGTATAATTTAGAAGATATTTATCTCGCGGCGCTATAACACGTGTGTTCTTTTCAACCATTCCCAATTTTGCCGTATTCTATAAAACATTTCATGCACTTTTTACCATTTTTGTTGAGGTTTTTTAATCACAGATTAAATAAATTAAAGAATTAAAGTTAACACATTTTGAACTTCTATTTTATTTGGCATTTTTTAAATATCGTTATTATCATTATTCTTATTATTTTTATTCTTATTATTAAATTTATTAATAAATTAATAATATGTATTTGTTGTTTAGTTATTTAGTTGCTTAGTGATTATTCATTATGATTAATTGAATTATATGTTCATTTGAGTTTTTAATATAAATGAAGTTAAATATGTTTCAAGTTATTAAATATTTTTATTATTATGTAACATTTTTTTCATTTATTCAACGCCAGTGAAAATTAATTACGATTATTAATCTATATTTGTTATATGGTATAAATATGGGGGTGCTGATGGCGAGTACTCAGCGTGTTGGCTCTGCAACCAGAAAGACCCAGGTTCGATTCCCAGCCGGGTCAAATCAGAAAAAAGTTTTTTCTGAGTTTTCTGTGCTACAGCACCCTCCTACGTTGGTATTTGAGCAATAAAACGTCGGCGAAGTAAAATAATAAATAAAATGGCTCCATTAGCTTAAAAATAATGCGTCAAAAAAAAAACATCAGAGACGCCGCAACTTTGCTTTATAATTTACACGCAACTGCAGAGTTGTGCAAGAATTAAGCTCTATCTTCCTACCACTTTCACCACCTGTCTCTTTCTTCCCTATCCTTCTCTCTAGTTCCAGTGCAATGCATTGCATATGTAGGGGATAGCCCCTGAGCACTGGTCCAAGATAAAAAAAAAAAAATATAAAATGTAGATACAGACCAGCTAAACCATATAAACCAGCTAAACCACATAACCATATAACATACGAAATTGTAAGTTATTATTATTATAATTATATATTTTCTTATAATGTACATACACATACAGTGAATCACAGTGAAAACGGCCCACCTTTAACAATGATAAATTTTTCAATATTTCTCACGTAATTATACAAAATATTAAATGAATACGGTATATTTTAGAAGCTGATGTTGTTAGTGTTAAAAGAAACCATACTTGCTTAGCTTATTTACAATAACAACAATGTTACATACGGTTAAAGAGAAAATGTAAATTTTTTATCTCACAATGAAAATGGCCCACCATATTTTTAGTCTCAAAAGATCAGTATTTTTCATTTCTTAGTACTTTGTAGGGAATCCTTTTTGAGTGATAACGGATTTAAGACGATTAGGAATGGATTCCACTAACTTTTTTGTAAATTCTGGAGAAATTTTTTCCCATTCCTCTCGTAAAGCCGTTTTGAGGTCCTGCACATTAGAGATGTGTTGCTTTCGCACTTCTAACTCCATTTTATGCCAAAAATTTTCAATTATGTTCAGGTCTGGAGATTGTGGTGGAGTTTTGATAACCCTTGGACAGTTATACAATAACCATTCCTTAACTATTCCGGCGGTATGTTTTGGGTCGTTGTCCTGGTAAAAGTGAAAAGTATGCTTTAATCCCAGTTTCTCTGCACTTTGCTTCAAATTATTTCTTAAAATTGTTAAGTACTGAAATTTATCCATGTTTCCGTCCACAAAATGCAGATTTCCAACGCCTGCAGCAGAGCCGTACCCCATACCATAACGTGACCACCACCATGTTTTACTGTAGGCCTCAAGTGCTTGGGATTTAACTCTTCGTTGGGCTTTCTCCACCCATTAATCCTGCCGTCGGAACCAAAAATATTAAATTTTTACTCATCTGCAAACACAACATGTTTCCAGAAACAAAAATCCTTCATCAAATAGCTGTGGGCAAACTCCAGTCTTATTTTTTTATTTCTTTCGCTCACGAAAGGTTTTTTCCGTGCAATTCTTCCATTAAATCCAGCTTTTCTAAGCACTCTTCGTATAGTTTCTGGATTACATTTAAGTGCTCTTCAACCATGTCTCTTAGCTTTGGAGCACTTAATCTTGGATTATTTCTGGACTTTTGGAGTATCCAACGTTCATCCCTCTCAGAAAAAGTTTTTTTGGGACTGATTTTTTGCTTGCTGGCAATTCGTTTTTCGTCGTTAAACCTTTTAATAATATTTTTTACCGTTCCATGTGCTAGCTTGACTATTTCAGCAATTTGCCGCTGACTTTTTCCATCTTTGTAGTGGTCAATAACTAATTTTCTTACTTCAATTGTGGTATGACGTCCCATCTTCTTAAATTTATTTAATTGCGATAAATCAATGTGCACAGAATTAAAAACAAACTAATCTTAGCTAGCATGAAGTTTCGTTCGTTTAATTTTAAAATTAACCGTTATATGAGTGAGTTTTTTGAAATGGGCCATTTTCACTGTGAGGTAAAAAATTGACATTTTCTCTTTAACCGTATGTAACATTGTTGTTATTGTAAATAAGCTAAGCAAGTATGATTTCCTTTAACACTAACAACATCAGCTTCTAAAATATAGCATTTTCAATTTTAATTAAATCTTTTTCAAATTAAACGAAACCTTTTTCAAATTAAACGAACCCTTTTTCAAATTAAACGAACCCTTTTTCAAAATAACCGAAACTTTATTCAAAATAAACGAAACTTTTTCCAAAGTAAATCAAACTTTTTTTACATTAAGAAGAACTTATTTCAAATACAATTAAACATTTTTCAAATTGAATAAAACTTAAAAAAAACTGTAAAAAATAAGTAAAGTCGATTAAGTCACACTTAATGGAGAGGTTGCCCACTATTGTCAATCATATTTCGTATTTCTTGTGATTTATGGATTCTGGCATTATCCATAATTAAAAATGAATTTTGTAACTCTGGGATACTTACAATCTTGTCCAAGAGTTCCCGAAGAAATTCTTGGAAACGGACCGAATTCACGGTGGAAAGAGAAAAAATTTTTTTGTAAACAATGCCGCAATTAGAGTTACGTTCCTTCCCCTCACGGTTGGCACTACAACATGAGCTCTCTCACCTACTTTGGCTTGTGCTTGTGAATGCCGTAAATGTAAATTGAACCCGCACTCATCTATAAACACCATTTTTTCTTTTGTTGCGGAGACCACATAGTAAACTCTGAGGCATATTTTCGACGGTTTTCAATAGTCGTTGCACTATTCATACGGTCCATTTCGATGGAAGCCATTTTTAGCGTAATCTTGAGTTCTTTCAGGCCATTGAAAATTGTACATAGAGCTAACGATAAATTGAATTGTTCAAATAATTTATTGCGAATATATTTAAGGGTTATGCCAGGTTCACTTTCAACAAGTGTCTCAATTTTTTCCAGAATTTGGGTAGTCAACTTTTTTGACCTATTTCTCCCATGATTAACTTCCACACGTACGCAACTGTTCTTTTTATAACGTAAAATTATGGAAATTATACGAGTTGTTTCTGTGATGGTATTCCCTTCGTTATACAATTTAATAATCCCTGAAAAATTAAATGGTTTAATTTAATTTGAAAAATGTTTAATTGTATTTGAATAAAGTTCTTCTTAATTTAAAAAAAGTTTGATTTACTTTGGAAAAAGTTTCGTTTATTTTGAATAAAGTTTCGGTTATTTTGAAAAAAGGTTCGTTTAATTTGAAAAAAGGTTCGTTTATTTTGAAAAAGGGTTCGTTTAATGTGAAAAAGGGTTCGTTTTACTTGAAAAAGGTTTCGTTTAATTTGAAAAAGGTTTAATTTAAACTGAAAATGCTATATACCGTATTCATTTAATATTTTGTACACTTACGTGAGAAATATTGAAAAATTTATCATTATAATTAAAGGTGGGCCGTTTTCACTGTGATTCACTGTAAGATCAAAAAGAAAGTACAAATCCATTTAATTATTCTCCGCTTGCTGCTTTATTTTTTAAAATTTGATATGGAAACATCATTATAAATTTAAAGATCTAATATATCAGCACTAATTCAATTTTTATCTTTCTGTGCTTATTTTTCATTAAAACGCGTATAAATACAATTTACATTTCGCAATATTTTGTTTATAATTCAATGCTTTTTTTTTTAAAGGTTCGTTAGTTCATTTACTTACTGTTCAAATTAATCAACACGAATTAACCTACCTGCCGAAATGTGCGTCGCCCGCTGTTATTCCTTTTTTTTTTATCTGGGACCAGCACTCAGGAGATGACCCCTACACATGCAATGCATTGTGCTGGAACTATAGGATAGTTAGTGAAAATGACAGGTGAAGCTTAATTAATTATTTTACAGCTCTGCTTTTGTTTGTACTTTGTTTGTTTATAGCAGTGTTGAAGCTTCGGTTTAGTAGCCTTTTTTATTATTATTTTACTTCACCGGTGCTACACAATACCGACGAAGGAGGGCGTTCCGATGTGATTGTGAATTGCTATCAGCTGAAGCCGGTAATGTTCAGTGAGCAGTGACTATGCCTTCGCCACTAAAATCTTGCGACAACAACAGACAGAAAGACACACAAATGCACAACAGAAAAATGCGAGATGTTTTTATGAGTCTGAAACTGGGGTTGAGCCCAATTTTGAAATTAGAATCATATATGTATATAAAGAGATAAATTAAATTACAAATAAAATAAATTCAGTTAATTATAATTTATCAAAATATATAAATAAAGGTAGAATTTATTTATTTAAAGGGGAATTTTTTCACGTTTGAAAATTTATGGAAAAGGGTAATATTTTGAGGGAAAAGCACTCACGATAGTGGTTAATATTTTTTGCGGACGAGACAAAATAAGAACTCAACTGAAGGGCGCAATTTTACGGAATTTTACAAATCCATGACGGAACTTTGCTATTGTAAAAAATTTAAATTCTAAAAATAAAAACATTCAGGTATGTTCTGTAACCAAATCCGCAAAAAGTTTTCGTTTTTAAAACGAATACAATTACATATGTGTTCTGTAACCCGAATTCGCATAATTTTACTCGGTTTAAAATCGAGTAGATAAGTCCGGTCGAAATTAAATCGAATTTACTATCTTCCTAATAAATAACTGATGAAACATAAAAAAACAATTATCAATTATTACTTGAAGTCTTTCTTTTATTAAATTAAGTAAAATTATATACTCTGTAATAGATTTTAATACAAAATAATCAATTTAAAAAACACTCCAATATTTCTCCATGTTCTTATTAAAGTATGCAGATAAAGTAGATGGATAAATAAAAGCACATTTTCACTAAATTCATTAGATATATAATTAAAAAATCGCTTTTAAATAAGAATAAACATTATTTTGAAAAAATTTTCAGTTTTGACCATAAATGATTGTGATTTTTAGAACACCAAATCAGCATTTATTCGGTTTTTTAGTAATCACTCGTTTTTAAATCGACTCGGTTTACAGAACAGGGGATTCTTTATTATTAATATTAGTTAAATACAAAAAAATTTAAAAGCGATGGTGCTTTTTACTGAACTTCTTCATTATAGAAACGCGACAATATTTAATGTCGTCTTCACTTCATGACAACTTCATTACAAAATGATGTTTTACATGAGATTCCACATTAAATTATGCGACAAGTATACAACTTGTTTGTTAGCGAAGTTGGTAGGACGGTTGTATCGTGAATTGCTTGCGATAGCTAGCGAAGATCGAACATCGAATCCAACTCATAATAAGGACCAAAAAAAATTTATTAGTTAAGGGATAGACTGCAATTTGCAATAATTTTAAAAAAATTTTGGACAAAAATCTGAAAAAATACTTTTTTGCACTTCAAAAACTGCTGCTTGGATTGCAAAAACTAAACATTTTAGTAGTCAGTCATGAAAGAAATATTTAAAAAAAAGTAATAATCTAATATACTCTGGGTTTTAAACCCAAATGGCAGCCATTAGCAGAGCGCAGAATTAAATTTAACATAGGTTTCACTTCCGGTCCCAGAGGCAATAATTCAAAATGCCTTAACATTTTACTTATAGTGCTCTTCATTTCCAAAATAGCGAATTTTTGGCCAATACAATTACGCGGACCAGCCGAAAACGGTATATAAGCATAAGCATTGATTTGGTTAGTGCTCTCGTCTAAGAATCGCTTCGGTTTGAAAGCATCTGGTTCGGGAAAATATAAAGGATCACGTAGAGTAACATAAATGCCCACAGTATAATTTGTGCCAGCTGGTATTCGTTTGCCACAGATATTCACCTCTTCGGTAAAATATCGCCCTATAATGGGTACTGGAGGATACAAACGCAAAGATTCTTTAATAACACACTCTAAATACTTTAATTCTCCCAGGTTACGTAAGCTAATGGAACGCTCTTTGTCGTTTCCTAAAATTTCTTTGATTTCGTCGAAAATTTTTTGTTGCACTTTAGGATGACGAGAAATTAAATATAAAGCAAAAGAAATAGCACTGGTGGTAGTATCATGGCCCTCAAACATGAAAGTATCAACTTCTTCGCGTATATCTTCGTTACTTAAGGGAACCCCATCTATGTTAGACTGTAATAAAACATCCAATAAAGCCATGCGTTTCTTTTGCCCAAATTCATTTTCTGCGGCTAATGTTGAGTCCTTTAGAGACTTTGCCAAAGCTTTACGTCTTTCCAAAATTATATTCTGCGTGACATTATGCATTAATTTAATACTAGTATTGAGGGACTTGTAGTCGTCGGGAGCAGTTAAACGGAAAATCCAATTAACGCGTTGCCAAACATGGATAAAACGTTTGGATATGATGTTGGTAACGCTAGTAGTGCGATAAATAGCAAAAGATAATTTCATGCAACTTAATTGAAATCAATTTACTTACGTTTTCACAGCTTGGGCGTAGGGAATGTTAGGATTGGATTGGGCATTAATTTTTACACCCATTGCAGTTTCTGCATAAGAACGAAATTAAATTAGTCTTGACAAATTTATTACTTTATAACAGGGGAAGGCAAAAAGTGGAAAAGATTTCTCAATTATTTTATACTGAAAGGAATTTATGTTTATTTGTCCACCCCCATCTTCAAACGTAGATATTTTTACCAGCAATAATATCTAAAGCTGTTAAGCACACCACAGGAAATATATCTATCGCTGTACTACCATCAGCTTTTTCATGCAAATTTTTCACCATAACAGCACTTTGTTGATCAAAAATTTCCACAAATTGTTCCAAAATTTTAAAATGAAAAGTGGGTGTTATAATCTTGCGTCTGGAATGCCATTTTTTGCCGGTACTCATTAGCAGGCCAGTACCCAACCATTCATGTAACAGCTCATAGAGATTATTTTTAGTAATATGCTGAGGTGAACTCAAAATCACTTCTATATCTTGGGGATCAGAGGAAAATACAGCTAATTGTTGCAATATCCATACGCGATAGAGTTTGCCATATTTCCTTTTGTTGTTCAATATGAATTTCATGATATCTGAAAAATGTATATCCAATATTATTTGATGAATCAAAAATAAAGAATTTGATTATATTTCTAATTTTTTGACCTATTTTTATATTAATAACACTAATTATTTAAGCTTAAGGTCTTTTCAATATATTTAATATTTATTTCGATTCGATATTTCGCTACTCCTTTGTGTAGCTTCTTCAGGAAAATTGGTTTTTGTTTATAATGAAAAAATATTTTTTTAAAATTCACAATATAGGAAAAGTTTGTGTCAATGAAAATTCAAAATAAAAATATTAACAGCCATATTCATAAAAATATTAAAAGTCATATTCATAAAAATATATTCTGGATTTGAAATAGGTATAAATATTCGATTTTGTATTGAAATTTGTTTTTGAACCAAATCTAAAATACATTTTTACGAATATGTTACATATAATAAAATATTTAAAAACAATAATTACAATAATTAAGGTCTTTAAGCTTAAATAATTAGTGTTATTAATAAAGAATTTGTTTAAAACGACTAATATTAAAAGTGTTCGCAACATGAAGAGCATTCTGAAGTAAGGATCCATTATATAAATTTAGCCTGAGGAAAACTTTTGTCACCTTTCGTAAGGTGAAAATTGTAGCGATACATAATACTGAAAGTGTGAAAGTACATACATACATACTTAGGTATCACCATAGCAGTATGAAAGAGGCAATCAAGTTTCTAGTTTAGTAACAAATAAAAGAGAGCTGCTTGCAAGTATAACCTTTACCTGCACAGCTGAACTATTTGGACATAATTATTTATGTGGTGGTATGTTTTACCTCCTACTTTAAAAAAAAAACCAAATTGTTTTGGATTTTTAGACAGTGATAAGAAAAATTAATTTTTCGCAGTTAAAGGGGGGCTGCTGGCTTAGTAGTTAGCGAGTTGGGTCTGCAACCGGAAGGACCAAGGTTTGATTCCTAGCCAGGTTAAGTCAAAACTTGGTTTTTCTGAGTTTCCTGTGCTACAGCACCTTCCTTCGGTATTTGAGCATTAAAACGTCGGCGAAGTATGAAATAACTAAAATGGATCCCATAAGCTTTAAAAGAATGCATCTTAATTAACATCAGAGAAGCTGCAACTTTGTTTTATAATTAATACGCAACTGCAGAGTTGTGCAATAATAACTATCACTATCACTTTCACCACATGTCTATTCCCTACACTACCCCTCCCTCTATGTAGTTTCAGTGCAATGTATTGCATATGCAGCGTTTTTCCCTTTAAGTAAAAGGTAGGTAAATCAGAAGTACTATAATTCAAACAAATATAAAAACATGAATGATAGAATACAAGATTACGCCATTCCGCACATTATAGGTTTGTTTTTTTACTCTAAGTTGGGCACACACGGGATCTTAATCTTACCAGAAAGCGTTTTCTTACACAAAAACACCTTTTGAGAGAGTAATGTTCTTGTTCTTCTTGCACGAAACATCCCGTACTTTTTCTTCGGGCTAGTTTGGGCAAGAAGAAGAAGTAATCGGCCGTTTAATAATTAAACAATAAGAGCAGTCGTAAAGCAGCTCTGGGTTGAAGAACAACTTACGCGTCATCGGAATTATTCTTTAAGTGCAGTCAGGCCTGTTTTTGTTGTTTGGCCTTCGAGAGTTTTTCGTCTCACTCGTACTGGTTAATGGATTTGCCACGGGTAACTGTATCATTTACGCTTGTTGTGGTTTTTCGTTTTTAATCTAGTGATGTTCGCCACATACAACATTTGTTGAAAAATTTACACAGACAGTTGTTATTCTCTTTTAAAAACTTTCATTCAGTCGTCGTTGAGCAAGCGATGAATACATATGCGGATGGTTATTGTCATTTTTTTCAGAAATTTATTAAGCATTGTTGTTGTTTCTTGATAGACGTAGCACAATAAACACACGCGATTCAATTACAATTGAATACGAAAAAATTGAAAAATAATAAAAGTTCACGAAATGAAATGTGAAAAGTATTTTATGGTAAACGATGCTTTTCAAAACATTCAATGCCTTTTTTTATGTTACAAAACATTAAAAGCGGGTAATGAACACGTTTCAATCAGAGCTAATAATACTTAGATCTGAGGTAAAAGATTTCGATAAAATTAGAACTCTAGAGTTTTGGAGAAATTTAGATGTTGCGATATGTCCCCAGCTCAAAAAAATGTATTTAAAATATTTATAATTTTTTGCCACTACTTACTTCTGCGAACAAATATTTTCAGACATGAAAAACGTTTGTTCCAAGTAGCGAAATAAAATGACCTCGTTGAATTTATAAAATATTTTACTAATTCGCAATTGCCATGCCAGTATTAATATGGAATGTTTAATTTAAAATTTTCAAAGCGATTTTAAAAATTATAATGAGGAATGACAGATGGTTAAACTTTTTAGTCTAATATTTAAGCCCAAAAAAACTGTTTTATATGAATTTATTTTTGTTTTTTTTTCCCAAATAAGTGTTCTAAAATTATTTATAAAAATTGATAACTGCTATTTATGGTCCCTGATGCTCTTATCTTTTTCTTAAAATTTAAATTACATTCATTTAATAAGTTGTATATAGCTGGCATTTTCTTTATTATTTGAAACGTTTGACATTATGTTTGCTGGGCAAATTCTCTCACCAATACCCCCTCATTTAATTTTTGGACACCAGTGGTTTAAATATATATTGTGTGGGATACCCTGGCAATTTGCGTACTTGTTTATGCCATCTGCCAAATGGCAAATTGATAATACAACAACAACAAACAAGAGTAAAAATAGTGACAAATGATGGAAATTTATACAAAATATAAAAACTTGCAATGAACAAATAATAGTTCATTGAATTTCATGATAGTTAAAAATTATTTTGTTTGTTTTTATTTGTATACGGATGCGTATAGATTTGTATTATACTCGTACGTACATGGTCATATACATTGGCGTTTCCTTTTTGTGGTTTTTTGCGTTTTCGTAATTTTGTAAATTTTTCCTCTTATTGATATAAATTATAGTTTACTCTCATTTTACCGAAATTTACCAGAAAAGTAAAAAAAACAGACCTAATATTTAAATGTTCTGCGCATATATCACCAATGACGTTACATAAACTGTGTTCTTATTGGCTGGTAATTTCCAGCTGTCAAACTTAAAACAGTTGTGTGAACATGACAATGGGACAATTTTTTATTTTACTCTTCAAATTATTTTCTAAGTAAAAATTAAACATTAAGTTCTTAATTTATTAAATTTCCTCCTTTGTAATTTTATATTATTGGAAGTTTTTTGATTAAGTAACCATATTCTAAACTACATTCTATATCTAAAAAAATTTTTTCTAAAATTGAGCTAATACTCGTGTAGCAAGACAAAATTAACATCTCGGTAAGTAGTGAGATAGTTTGGATTTCCATTCTGGGAAAAAATAGACAAACGTAAATCTTCCATAAAATTTTAAAGGAAATGGAACAACTGACACCCCCACTGCATACTACTGCAAAAATGTTTCGTTCTATATATTCATTAAATTACTTTTACTTTAAATATAAAAGGAAGAACTACACTGGTTTTTTCCAGATATTCATAGATCGGTCAAGTTTTTAATTTTTGTGGGTTTTAACTATTGGTTAAAAACATGACTCGCTCATCATAATGGCTGTCAAATAAGTTTCTAATTGGAATTAAACATTAAAATGTTAGATGTCATTGGATTGTCAGCATCACAAAATTGTTTCAATCTGTAAAGTAATTGTTGGTATCTTACCCACGTGTATGACGCGGGCACACATACCACTCGATGTCGGCATGCAGATAGGGGATGTGTCTCTGGTCACCCAGAGTGCCATAAGGTATTTGGGCGTCAGACTCGACTGTAGGCTGACTTACTGGGCCCAAATACGGCATGTGGCGACTAAGGCGGCGAAGATGACTGGCATGTTGAGCAGACTCATGGCGAATGTCGGAGGCCCGACACAGAGCAAGAGGAGGCTGATTATGGCGGTCACGAAGTCGATCTTGCTGCATGGGAGCGAGATTTGGGGAAATGTACTGGGTGAGAGAACCAAACGCAGGGTACTCGAGGCGGTACAGCGGTCGGCGGCCCTTAGGGTTGCTTCGGCTTACCGCACGGTCTCGGGCGCTGCGGTCCTGGTGATATGTGGGGAAATACCCAAAGACCTCTTGGCGCGCGAGCGGTGGGAGGCTTGGATCTCGAGGGGGGAGGGCCCTGGTGTTGGTGCTATTGGTCTGAGACACCAAACTGTCCGGCGATGGCAGGATAGGTGGACCGCGGACACGGTCGGCAGGTGGACGGCGAGGCTTATTCCCTGCGTGGAAGTATGGATTCGGAGGAAATTTGGGGAAGTTAACTACTTCCTGACACAATTCCTCTCGGGCCACGGATACTTCCGAAAGTACCTGTATTGGATGGGCAGGGCAGATGGTCCCGACTGCATTTACTGTGGTATTACGGATGATGATGCAGAATACACTTTCTTCGACTGCACCAGGTGGCATACTGAGAGAGGTGCAATGGCGCAGCGGGTTGGCGGGTTTGCTCCTGCCACCGTGATAGGGAGGATGCTCGATTGTGAGGACAATTGGGACGCTGTGGCACAGTACGTGGGATACGTTCTGCGGAGGAAGAAGAGGGACCTCGATGCGCTGCTGCATAGCGGTGCCCCCTTTGACGGGGACCAGGCGATACGGGCCGGGGCCATGGCGCCGGCTGCGGACTTGGCGGACCCAGACGTGGGTGAGTGAGAGTGGTCTTGATTGGGACGTGGCTCTGGGCCTTCCCGAAGTAATGCGGAAAGCGGTCCCGGGGAGGAATCTACCCAGAGGAGGAGGAGGGAATTTTTTAGTGGCAACACCACTCGACGCAGAAGACGACGGTCTCTGTAAGTGCGAAAGCATTTTCAACCCTACCTCACACGCCAAAAAAAAAAAAAAAAAATCTTACCCACGTGTGTATTGATTATAGCCCTTTCTTTTTTCTTAACACTTTATAACTTTTTGAATATGAATGTTACAACAATTTTTTTTTTAACATGGCTTTGAGATTCTCTGAGGGGTGAGAAACTTTTTTTGAAAACATTTGTTACTTACAGGCAGCGTTGCCAACTGTATAGTTTTATCTCTTTTTGACATTTTTTTGAAGTGCAAACAGGTTTTTCAGTTTTTTGTTCAAAAAATAATTATTAACTAATAACAACAAAATCCAAAAATTATAAAGGCTTGAAAAGCCATTATGCAATTTTGATGTATTGTGGTTCCAGTAGTATAAATATGGTCAAAATTTTAAATGCTATGGAGAGGTTTTTTTTAAAAAAACTTTAAAAATAAAATTTTGTTCTTAAATTTTTAGACGTTTCTCCACATAATTAATGACAACTCAAAAAGGGTTAGTGCAATATTATTAAATTAAAAAATATATTTTTTACGTGAAAATAACAATTTATTGGTTTTAAAAAAATTATGAAAAATCGAAAACGGCACAAATTGTTCAGATTTATTACTTTATTGCAAAGTCACATGTAATAGGAACAAAATGAGATATTGATCATAAAAATCGATTGACATTTCGAATTTATTAACAATTAAGCGAATTCGATCATTTTAAAAAAAATTTTAGTTTTTTATTTTTGGTATACATAAAATTGAGTAGTTAATGTTCTTTTTTCGATTGATTTAATTTTGAAAATATTTTCCCCATGTTATGTATAAATTATCACATCGAAAATGCATTACATAGTACCTTTCGTGTATTATTTTCCAAAACCCGGTAGTTAACAATACTGATTATATTCTTCGGAAAAACATTTGAATTGGATAAGTTTAAATGTATTAAACAGTAGATAATTTATATTTTATTATTTAAATTTATTATAAGAAATAAAATAAAAAAATAAATAATAAACAATTATTATAAACTACAAACTCTAAAATTTTCTTTTATACGAATACTCCAGCAAAAATCAGCCATCATGTGTACATACAAGCGACCCTGGAAACCTTTCTCCATTGTCCGTATATCTTGGTGGAATCGTTCACCTTGTTCCTCACTTAAGTTTCCAAGATTTTCAGAAAAACAATCTAAGTGACTGTGCAGGTAGTGTACTTTGATGATTATGTTACATCACCTTTGTTATTTCCTAAAAAATTTTGAATAACCTATTTATAATAACTTATCATTTGAATCGTATCGCTGTAAGCCCATGGCAGTCACAAAATCAGAAATATCTGTGCAGTACACCAAATCATCCAAAAACGAAATCAACAAAATAATGAAGTAAGCCTTTTTTCGAAGTAGATGGTAGTGCTGGATTTCAACTATCTGACTGGTAACACATACTTGGAGCCCGATCTTGAGCATATTCAATTTCATCAGCAGACCTCGTAGGGCAAAACCAACGCATATGTTTTCCGAAATCACTTTTTGTACTTACAGAAAAATAACAAACGGATTCATGGCTTCCTGTCTCTCTCCATAGCATAGGCTTCGAAATTTCGAATACTGTAAGTATAAAATATTCCAAATGTATTAACCTGTACTTACTTTACGTTAGAGACCTCGTAATAAAATCAATCGACATGAAATGCATATATTACTCCGTCTCTAATGCTGGTTCTAATTATATATTGTAACAATCTTGATATGACTTCTGAAATGAAGTTAAGAAGCAGGTCCGGATTGTTTTTACATAAAAATGTTCTGGCATTCTTGCTAATTTTTATTAATAGTTGAAAATTGTTTTTAACTTGTAACATCATTAAATACTCAAGAATGAGATAATGAGTTGTTTTACACATACAACTTCAAACACTAAACAACTTATCAAGGTAAATCAGATTATATTTAGGATTAAGATATCAATTTTTATACTGGTTTCATTTTAAAATTCACTGGCTTGGTTTTTTTTATATGCTAGTTTACTGGTTTGGCTACTTTAAAGCTGGTTTAATTTTAGTTTTAAGCAATTAACTTCCTGGACACAGGTCGGATGTTCAAAGGGAGCATTGTTTCTTCGTACACCTTGGTGGAATCTGAATCACACATTGAAATTCGGTGAAACTCTCATTGATTTAAAAAATCTTATAACTTAAAACATTTTTAGCCTGGCAAAATGTCAAGCTGGCCATGCAATTACTACTTCCAAAGCCATTACACGTTGCTATTCCCTAGATATGTAGATATATAATGCAACAAACACTGCTGATTTGAAGTGCATAATTCCTCACTGAGAACTTTCCATTATAATTTCCAAAATAATTTTTAAAGGAAGCATACGTCATTGTGGTAGAGACACAAATGGTGTACTCATGAGATTGAATTCTGAGATGTCTGCCCCTATCGTTCTTGGCAGAAAAAGTTTGGAACAGTTTCAAATAGAATATTTGTTTCAAATGGCGATGTAGTAGTCTGCACCTTGACTACAAAACGAAAAATTTTTCAAGGGTTCAACCCCAGTTTCAGACTCATAAAAAGATCTCACATTTTTCTGATGTGCATTTGTGTGTGTCTTTGTGTCAGTTGTTGACGCAAGGTTTCAGTGGCGAAGGAATAATCACTGGTCACTGAACAGGAACGGCTTTAGCACAGCCACAACAGAACGCCCTCCTTCGTCGGTATTGTGTAGCAACGGCGAAGTAAAATAATTACTAAAAATGGCTACTAAAAACGAAGCTTCAAAATTTAATACGCCTCCTGGGCATCAAAGACGCTACAACACTGCTATAAAAACAAAGAACGTACAAAAGCAGAGTTGAAAGATAGTGCAGCTTCACCGCCTGTCATTTCTCTAACTGACCCTTTCCTCCAGTTCCACCACAATGCACCGCATGTGTAGGGGTCATCTCCTGAGTGCTGGTCCAACATAAAAAAAAATAATGCCTTGACAATGCCTCACAAGTATGTCGAGAATTTTATTATGTCGTACATAGTGACATAATCCAAGATTTGCTGGCGAATTTTCTTAGTGCTTTTCGTAGCAAAGGTGTGTAAATGTCCACCCGACCCGTAGAGACTTTAAATATAGACTTCGTAAGTTTTTAAAAATACAATGTATTTTTACAAATATAATTAAATTTTATACATATGATTCTAATTGTGCTTTTTCCCTTATAAACTATATTTGAAATTTATTATTACATACCTTATGATATTCTCATACAGTATGAAAAATATCATAAAGCATTTTATTACAAAAGTAACTCAAAAATTGAGGAGGAAAGCATATCCATATAGTACTATTTCGCTAACGCTTACTTAGCTCATCAGTGGATTTTTCCCAACGTCTGAATATAAACCCAAGATCTATATGTTTAAAATTCAATTAATCAAACGAGAATTTTTTGAATATTAAACATACAAACCAAAAAATCTATAAACAAAAACATAACAATCCATGAGTTTACTTTTATAACATACTCACATTTCTATTTTTAGTTTTTTATTCTCATCTACACCAGGCTTGCCATCGGCCAGCATAACTAATGCATTTTGAATCAAATGAAAAAATTAAAAAATGAAACAAAACAAAAGAATATCAAAATTCAATACCGTGCACATGTAGTATTTTATATTAACTGAACTTATTTTGGGAATATTTATTTATACATATGATTCTAATTGTGCTTTTTCCCTTATAAACTATATGTGAAATTTATTATTACATACCTTATGATATTCTCATACAGTATGAAAAATATCATAAAGCATTTTATTACAAAAGTAACTCAATAATTGAGGAGGAAAGCATATCCATATAGTACTATTTCGCTAATGCTTATTTAGCTCATCAGTGGATTTTTCCTAATTTTCGAATACAAACCCAAGATCTATATGTTTAAAATTCAATTAATCAATCGAGAATTGATTTGAATATCAAACATACAAACCAAAAAATCTATAAACAAAAACATAACAATCCATGAGTTTACTTTTATAACATACTCACATTTCTATTTGTAGTTTTTTATTCTCATCAATTTTTGAGTTCCTTTTGTAATAAAATGCTTTATGATATTTTTCATACTGTATGAGAATATCATAAGGTATGTAATAATAAATTTCACATATAGTTTATAAGGGAAAAAGCACAATTAGAATCATATGTATAAATAAATATTCCCAAAATAAATTCAGTTAATATAAAATACTACATGTGCACGGTATTGAATTTTGATATTCTTTTGTTTTGTTTCATTTTTTAATTTTTTCATTTGATTCAAAATGCATTAGTTGGCCGATGGCAAGCCTGGTGTAGAAGAGAATAAAAAACTAAAAATAGAAATGTGAGTATGTTATAAAAGTAAACTCATGGATTGTTATGTTTTTGTTTATAGATTTTTTGGTTTGTATGTTTAATATTCAAAAAATTCTCGTTTGATTAATTGAATTTTAAACATATAGATCTTGGGTTTATATTCAGACGTTGGGAAAAATCCACTGATGAGCTAAGTAAGCGTTAGCGAAATAGTACTATATGGATATGCTTTCCTCCTCAATTTTTGAGTTACTTTTGTAATAAAATGCTTTATGATATTTTTCATACTGTATGAGAATATCATAAGGTATGTAATAATAAATTTCATAAGGGAAAAAGCACAATTAGAATCATATGTATAAATAAATATTCCCAAAATAAATTCAGTTAATACAAAATAATTAAATTTTGTTAAATAAACATTTTTTATTCATATACATATTTTTTATCACGTCTTTAGCAAGAAATATGGAGCACTTAAAGGGCACAGGTAATGTGGATAATGACACAAGTGCCTGACTGAACAGTTCCAATAGTATGGAAATGTTATTCGTTACTGCTCACGGCGAAACACAGGACTCCTACGAAGAACTACCTGAAGAGCTTACTCAGGATGTGATGATCTCGATGACACGAATGTAGGGATTCTCCATGAAGATGCCCTAGAATACGTAGCTGGCTATATTCTTTAAAGAATTTGAATATTGCGGATGTTCGTTCTCATGGGTCGCTCAAGTATAGAAGGGATCCTTGAAAAAGCCAAGCGAGGAATTCATGGAAGAAATAAAGAAACTGAACGCTATTTTTTATAAAATAATTGGCACAGAAGTTTTACACCGCCAAAATTTAAAGGAGAACCGTTTGGACAGAAGTAAAAATGTTAATCTGCCGGATAAAGTTCAAAACAATTTTTACAAATGTTATATATACTTCCGCCTGCGGCATTTGAATAAAAGACTGAGGGTTCAAAAAGCCAAACAAAGAATTATGGGCTTTAAGAGAATGCTTACGATGAAACTTTCAATATTCTCTACAGAAGGAAAGGGAAGTAAGTTATTGGTATAATATTAACCACAAAATTATAGCGCACAATAATCAGGACACAAGAGCACAACTGTGGGATTCCTAAATACTACAAACATATACAAAAGTATATTTTATTTTAACGGGTCGAATGATACTATGGAAAATTCTATTAATACAAAAGAGAGTAATACTACCTCTTCCACAAACTAAGGGTTTTAGCCTTTTTTAATTTATTTATTTAATGGTTTTCATTTTGTGATTGTGATATATACATACATATATATCCATATGTACATACTTTATTTCATTATAATTTAAATATGTTATGATAATGATTGATTTTTGATTGGTGGAGTTTACTGACCCTCAAATAATTTCATTACATTATATAATTAATTTTTCTTAATACTTTTTTTAACCTTTTTTATTATTTGAACAATCTATTTTTTTTAAGCTTTAGTTAAAAAGCATTAAACATCTTCATGATGTTAACCGAAGGTTAACGAAATATCGAGAATATATGTATATAGAAATAATAAATATAAAGAGAAAAAACCTTAAAGCTTAAAAAAAATAGATTGTTCAAATTATATAATTAATCATAAACAAGAAAACTTAAAATAAAATCGTGATAATAATTGTATATACAGGGTGGCGCAGAATGAGCTATATGGTTTGAATTCTTTATAACTTTTTTAATTATTATTTTTCTTTGTTTTTTTTCAGCATTTTGTGAAGAAGACTTGGGGACTTAATTATGAATCATTACACGATCGAACAACGTACAAAAATAATTGAATTTTATTTTTCAAACCAACAGTCTATTGTGTTCACACAGCGTGCATATAGTCGTCATTTTAATGTACGCATTGCACCGACACCAGATTTAACAGCTACTGACAGTTTGGGATATTTGAAAGAAAGAGTGTACGTTAACAAACCAAAAACCATACTCCAACTAAAAACCAACATTCGAAATGAAATCATGGCCATTATACCAGAAATTTTGCGAAAAGGAAAAAATGGAAAATATGCTAAAAAAAAGCACGTATGTGCGAAGCAGAAAATGGACATCACTTACAGGATATCATTTTTCAAAGCTATTTGCAAAAAATTCCTCAATAATATACTGTATTTAAAAAAAAATTATAATAATCGCATAAATAAAAAAGTTATAAACCATTTAAACCATATAGCTCATTCTGCGCCACCCTGTATAATAATATATAAATATAAAAGTAGTACAAAATAAATAACAAAATTCTAAATTTTTCCCAATGGGCAAATAAATTGAACGTAAAATAATCTACATAGTTTACTCAATAAGTGGAAAAAAATGTAAGAACGAAGTCACAATTAACAAGTAAATAATCAAAAAAAAATTTAAAAAGTAACTTCGATTTTAGAAATACTATTGATTTCTTATTCAACAGGAACTTGTTAAAAGGAAAGTTAAGTGAGTGCAAAATGTTAAATACAATTTAAACAATTTCTATTAAGGCAAAGTAATTAGCGATCAGGTACATGGGAAAAAAGCTTTTGAACGATCATATTGGAGTGCGTTTGATGAAATCATGTTTGAACAAATCAAAATTATTAACACGAAAAATAGAGCAAATTTAGTAAATATAATATTTAATTAACAGTACTATATTTGTAAAATAAATTATTAGGAATTGTATCAAAATGATTTATCACAGCACTTCACAACGATTAATTTAAAATTTATCGATCATGAAGATTACTTTGGATTTTTAATTTTTTAAAAACATTTCATAAAATCCTTTTTGTAATTAAAATATAATTTCGAATACAGATGAAAGAAAAATAGCATTGCAAACATAGCATTGAAAATGTATCGATAGGTCGTAGTTTGGGGTTACTATAGTCTTGAATAATTTACTTTTCACTGATCACAAACATCAATGCAATCAGCTTTATTGACTCTTAACCAATCAGAGCTGAATCCAAAGCAATTGTATGAAAAAACAGATGCTGTTTTCACAAAGAACTTTATTCCAACTATAAGTTTACTAGTTAATAAAACATGTTGAACGAGATAACACATTTCACCAACAATATAGTATTTATAAAATAAATAAAAAAATTGGTTTTTATGTGTATTTGAAATAAATATGCAGGCATGTTCTAACAATCGCATTATTTTCAAATCGCATTATTTTCAAATCGCATGTGAGTTGCAAATCTCCAAACTTGATTTTACCTGTTCTTAATCTCATATAATCAAAAATTATTTTTGTTGTATTAATGTTTGTATATAAATATATGTTTTAAGTTATTTTCAGATAAACCGATGTTTCTTACAATATCGTTCGTTATGTTTATAGAGAGGCAGGAAATGTCTTTTATACGTTTAACTACACATTAGTTCTGTGTTCATTAGATTGGCCACAAAAAATCGATGTCGGAAATTTTTTGGTCTTAACCCCACAAAACGATTCCCCTTTCCAGATCTTTAGATAGCCAAAATTTGAGCTCGATTAAACAACGCTAACCCATGCCGCTCGTCGTTCAAAATTTGGAAAAATCAATATTTTTGGCCAAAAATCAGACATATAGAGCCATAACTCCAGAACTGTAAATAATAAAAACACGCTTAATATCTCAAATGAAAGCTAGTATTGTTCCTTAAAATTTATATTATATACATAATTGTTTTTATTTTAAGTCAAACCGAGTTACAACAGATTTTAGCTCCAAAACGTGACCTGGTACCACTACGAGCATAATTCGTATATTTTGTTATTAAGTGATACATTTTGCGTTTTTTTTGGCATATTTTTGAGTTTAAAGTTGAAATATAATAAAAAACAAGTAATACTGATAAATGTAATAACATATTTTATTTTAAAATAAAGAGTGATTAAATTTTAAGGCCCGATGTTGAATGTGAACCACACCTAAACGTCAAGTTTTTTTCTGCATTTCATTTGACATTTCTCAATTTCAGACTAACTCAATTTGAACCATGTAAAGATACACAATTGAGCAACGCATTAAAGTTATTCAGGCTTCTTATGAAAATGGGCGTTCAAATTAAAATGCATATCGTGCACTTCGTGATTTTTTCGGTCAATTTAATCGTCCAAATGTGCGTACAATCGAAAAAGTCGTGCAAAAATTTGAGCAAACCGGGTCTGTAGGAGATGTGAAAACACCAGTGCATGCTCGTACAGCTCGTACTGCAGAAAATATTGCGCGATAGTGAGGCTGAAGAGCCGTCCACCTCAACTCGTTTACGTGCCCTACAATTGTACCTCTCACGCTCGTCGTTCATGAACATTCTGCATAAAGACTTGCATTTACACGCTTACAAGTTGCAATTGACTCAAGAACTAAATCCTCTTGACCATTGAAAATGTCGTCAATGGTCACAATGGTGGCAAGAATTGGCAACAGTGGATGATCATCTTCAGTGATTAGGCACATTTTCACCTCAGTGAATTCGTCAATAAGCAGAATTGACGCATTTGGCCGAATGATAATCCAAGAGTGATTGTCGAAAAACCGATGCACCCACAAAGAGTGATTGTTTTGTGCGATTTTGGGCTGGCGGCATCATCGGGCCGTATTTTTTCCAAAATGAGGCCGGTCAGGCAGTTACTGTGAATGGTGTTCGCTATCATGAGATGATAACGAACTTTTTATGGCCCGAATTGGAAGATGTGAATGTGGACGATATATGGTTTTAACAGGACGGTGCCACTTGCCACACATCTAACGAAACAATGGCTCTTTTGGGCAACAAATTCAATGGCCGTGTTATCTCACGTGGTGGCGATGTCAAGATTATGTGATTTGACACCGCTGGACTTCTTTCATTGGGGTTATTTGAAAGAAAAGATGTACGTCGATAAGCCAGCAACAATTGAAGAGCTAAAGGATGAGATAATTCGGCACATTATCATCGTCATCGAAAATTTGGACCATTGGATGGACGTGTGCTGCCGAGGTCGCGGCGGTCATTTGGCCGATATTTTGTTCCATACACAATTGAACCATACCAATATTATCACAATAAAAAGAAATTACAATAATTTCCTAAATAATTTGTCTTTTATTCAAAATCAACCTTTAAATCGGCCTTTAAAATTTAACACCCTTTATAAAAACCAGGTATATAATACATACAACACAGACACAGAAAAGGTACAGACGTAGTACCTACATGAGTTGGTAATTTTACATAGTTATGTAATCTATTCTCGATCTTTGGTTAAACTAGTTGTTGCAACGTCAGGATATAATGCTCGACATTTGCTTACAACTTGCAGGACATATTGCTTTTGATCTTCATCTTTTGTCAGTAGGTCGTTATAGTCCGCTTTAATTTAACACCACGCTCAGCCATATCATTAACAACTTTTAATGTTTTAACAATTTTAAATACTTCTTCGAGTCATTATTTTGATGCCAGGTGTTTGGATGATATCCTAAGAAAAATCTGTTTTTATATTAAATCGGTGAAAGAATTTAAATGTTTCTTTGCTAAGTAAATGTACCAATCCTCCATCAACTACCTCTTTTAATTTTTCTTTCCCAACTTTTGGATTTACAACATAAGCGTGCTCTGATGGTTCATCTGTGCTACTGAGCAATTTATTTGCCATTAACAACTTCTCATCGTCTGTAATGGTGAGACCAAAAAACGATAATCCCACCATTTTGTCATTCAAATACCACAAATGGTTCGAAAATTTGGTCAGGCCTATTTCAGCAATGTCGTTGGCACATTTTTTATAGTCTAACACGCTATGCAAAATACATAAATCTTGCTTCGGTGCAAGATGAGCTTTTATAGCATTGAGCTTTACAATAAATTTTAACTAGGAAAACAGTAACACAGAACTTTTTTCTTCCTTGGACATTTTAAATTGACGACAAAAAATTAACATTTGTAAGCAGGAAAACAGACATCCACCTAGCGTGATGAATGGCTCCTGGAGTTCTAAAACCCACAACATTGCCGTCTAGTGATTCAGCAAATATAAGAACCAACTGCAATAGCTTCTTGTAATCATCTCTGGGGTGGCTCTCATTTAATTTGGTCTCGAACTCAGCAGTAATATTTGCAATTGCTTCTGCAGTTAGCTGCTTCTGAATTTGACTGTCACTGATACCTGTGTCGTATTTTCCTTTGTCTATCTTGGGCCACGCAGTGAGGAGTCTCTTGAAGATGTCTGGATGAGGTCTAGCGGTTGATCCCATTTTTGTGTCGAACACGCCTCTTAACAGAATTTCAAAGATATGGTGACGGCAAGCTAAGTATAGCAATTCTCTTCCTAACATTTGCTCCAATATGACGCATGCTCCTTTGATTCTTTCCTTGTTGGATGCTGTAGTGGCGAACCACATCACCTTGACGGTGCTGGGAAGACCCCATTTATGTAGGCATTCATATACGGCTACTGCTGCTGTTCCTCTTCTGTGTCTGTTTTCTATGTATTATATACCTGGTTTTTATATTTTAAAATGAAATATGTCATTACACTTATCAGTATTACTTGTTTTTTATTATATTTCTACTTTAAACTCAAAAATATGCCAAAAAAACGCAAAATGTATCACTTAATAACAAAATATACGAATTATGCTCGTAGTGGTACCAGGTCACGTTTTGGAGCTAAAATCTGTTGTAACTCGGTTTGACTTAAAATAACAACAATTATGTATATAATATAAATTTTAAAGAACAATATTAGCTTTAATTTGAGATATTAAGAGTTTTTTTTTATAATTTACAGTTCTGGAGTTATGGCTCCATATGTCAGATTTTTGCCCATTTTGGCTATCTCAATATCTGGAAAGGGGAATCGTTTTGTGGGGTTAAGACCAAAAAAATTTCGAAATTTTTATCCCCCCATATAAGATGCGGTCACTCTAGTGTTCCTTATAGGCCTGAGTTAGCTGTTAATTAGGCTCAATTAACTGAATAAACGTTCTACATATGCGTTTGAAAAAGACAAAACTAAGAAAGACAATACAAAGCTTTACTACTAATTAAAGGGGTTTTCAATAATGGTTTTTTAAATTGCCGAAAATCTGTTGTATTCTTTTTCGTATACCATATCCGTTCAGTTATATAGCTCCACTGAGTTTTAATTTTTTCTATTTCACACTATGGTATCCTAAATTTGTTTCAACGTATTATCTATTGAAAATGTTAAAATTTTCGGCAAAATAGTAATATTTTTTGGAAAGACGAGATTGAGCACTTTTTTTTTGGAAATTCTTAATGCTAAATCAGAAAAAGGTGCTACACTGGCAATCCTGGACGTCACACAAGCTGTGTTCTCATTGGCTAATAATTTTTTGACTCAATGTATTTATACATATAGCCCATTTACTTCAACAACGTCATAATTCAAAAGAACTAGTTTTGTAAAAAACGTGCTTAAAGTTTTCAATTTACATCCCTCGCAAGATAAAAGCCGATATGAAGAATTATTCTGCATTATGAACTCAAAAAATATATTTTTTGAATTATGACGTTATTGAAGTAAATAAGCAATATGTAAACATAACAGTGGACCAAATTATTATTTTTCTATTTAAATAATTTAAAAGGAAACACATTTTTAATTAATCCAATTATTAATGATACCCAGCAAAAATTTCGGGTAAAAAAACCAACTTTTGCATCAGTAAAATGTTTACAAAGCTTGAAGCATATTTGTAACAGGAAACTGTACTGACTTGTTATACCCCAGGTAATGTAATTTATTATTGATATTTAACATGTGTGGACCTACTACTGACGTTGGTCCTGTGTAGTCAATAGAGTAGTAGGTAGTTCTTGTGGGAAACTGCGGGAAACCGCATCTATTTTCAGCACAAGAGACAGTTACAAATCCGTTTGCTGATGTACATACATACGTACGAGTATATGAATGTATGTATAAATATTATAAAAATTTATTGTATCTGAAGTATGAAAATATTTATTTTATTTTTAGTTTCATTATTATAATATTTTTTGTATAACATATGAATTGTTAAACTTTTTCTGTAATAAAATTAATTAAAGATTTTGCTTTAATAAAAAATTGATCACCGGTTTTTACTGAATTTTCAAAACCGTAACCGGTTTTCGTAAATATTAAAATATTCGAAGCATTGGAGAACTGGTTTCTTAAAAAGATCGAATAATTGATCAACTTGTTACATACAAATGTATATTTTTTAAGAGAATTTTTTTAGGAGTTTTTTAAAAATTAAAATTTCATAAATTAAATTTTTTTTTAAAGGCACTTTTTCATATGGCATTTATTCTTAAAGATACTTTTTTCAAAAAGTGCTGTTTGCAAATAATACGTATTGCTTTCGGAAGGGCTTTTTTCTACAAATTAATTTTCTTAAAACGAATTGCACGCCCAATATTCTTTATTCGTTTTTAAACTAAAGAAGTCTATGGACACCTCTGCCCATATAAAATTTTAAATTGCAGTTTTGGTTTTAAATTTGCTTTGTATTTTATAAAATAAAGCAAATTATAATTAAATTGCAAAAGAGAAACAGTCGACTCAAGGAGGTCGCTCGCTCTTCCCCTACCAATAGTTTCTATCTTTTTCTTACCTTCAGGACTTTGCCCTCTGTACATAAAAACATTACCCACAATAGGAAGGGGTTTTGGACCCGGCATGTAGCTCAACATATCGTTCCGTCTTTTTTTCGTTAAATAATCCCATAACAAAATCACAGTCGCGAAAACTATTAAAACTTCTATTAACATTTTGCCAAAATATCCCCTAAAAATTTTTAGTTCAAACAACTTTTCCTACAGAATGAACTATCTGCACTGAATATTTAAGAAATTAATCTGTTTATTTTTAATCAGTAAAAATAAAAGCAATGACCAAGCTATTTTAAGAGAGTGCTTGCATTCAGGGTTACCAAATTTTAAAATCTGTTTTTGAAGTACATGTATTGAGAAAATGAATAAAATGGATTGTAATTATAAACACTTTTGTACTTACCGTCTTATTAACTCATATTTTTGCAATATCTTTGTAAGCGCTATTTCCTGTAAAAATTTTAAAATTTCAATTAGCACGTTCGTGTAATTAACGAAAGAGCTATTACATACATAAGTATGTATGTATAGTATGTAGGATAGTGTAGAGAAGAGATAGATAGTGAAGTGATACGAGGAAAGATAGTTTAATTCTTGCACAACTCTAAAGGTATGCGTTTTTTGAGAATTTGAAGTGCAGAGTTAATGCTCCCATTAATTTTTAAGGTTGAGCCAGTTTATTTATTATTTATTTCGCCAATGTTTTAATACCAACGAAGGAGGGTACTGTTAGTACAGACACAATTATTGGTCTAACGGGGTCTTGAACAGTGGATCTTCTGGTTGCAGAGAATTTAAAGTTTAGCTCGAATTGCACTTAACAGGGATTTTGAAGAGGTAAATGCAATTTTTCCTGGTGTAAAGATTTTGAAGAAAAAAATTTTTATGGCAACGCTTAGTCTTATAGAATTGTTTTTTTTTTTTGGAGTGCAGCGATGCCAGATTGAAGATTTAACCTTAATTTTGAAGATTTTTTAATCGAAATAAGATTTGAAGATATTTCTCACTAAAATAAAATTTTGTTGCTAAACACCTGTTATTGTCACAGGTGTTATTTAAATTTATAAAAAATACTTTGTCCAACATAACGTTAGTTCAATAAAAAGAAAAAAGTATTCTAGAAAATTGCGTATTTATAAAGTATACAGAAATAAGATATATGACGGTAAAAAAAATATATGTACTTACAAAACAACCTTGGCTTCCTCTTTATTATTTTGTTACAAAAAGAAAATTATTGGAAAAGTGATATGTTCTATGATACAATAAAAAAAATATTTTACCAAAGCATAGTGTCTACAATAATGTCAAAATTTATAACTCGAGACCAATTGGCAATTTGCAGGCGTTGTAGACGCGTGCCAGCTATTACTGGCCAAAAATATTACAGGAACAGTTTAGTGAGAAAAACAGCAGCCTGTTTTAATTCTTAGCATTTTTGTTTAATTTGACCTATTTCAGTCGAAAAAATTCTTGTAGCGGGAGTTAATATGTATTGAAAAATAAAAATTAAGTGGCTACAGCCGTCTCCATGGTGCCGCCGATCGATCAATGCTGAACCGACTGTTAGTTATTGAATCCGATTTATGCTTCAATAATTAATTTATTTATTAAAACATAATAGCCTAAATTATGAACTAAAATGAACACATGAATTTTGAACGGTTAAAAAAGAGACGCCAGAAACGAAAAGAATTTAATATCTGTGAATAAATGTGAATATCTGTTTTTCTACAATTGCTGCAAACTTAACCCAATAAACCATTCAGAATTGACAGCAGATATTTGCAATTGCACAATTTTGCAATCTGAAATGCACAAGATTGTGAATTGAACCATTTTGTTCTGTTGACACGGGCAGTATGCATCGAAGAGTAAAATATAATATTTCACTGCAGTGATTTCTTCTGTAATTTTACTTTTTGGCATTTCTGTTACATAACGTCTACAACTGATATATAATAAATATTTTTATAGCAGCAAGCATAAAATTTCATATCATATCACGTATTGGTTCTATATTAGTGTTATTGCAATATAATATCAGATATTATAATATTGATTTCATAATTGGGGTCCTTGTGAATACCCCAATTATGCCATAAAGTCATATGTTAAAAAAAAATATGGCTGCTATGAGCAACCCGTCATAATTTAATGTGAAGGTGAAGAATAATTAAATAATTAAAATTTTTATTATAGCAAATAAGAACTAATCTATAATTGTCGGAGTAATTCCATTTTTAATTAAAATTATAAAATTGTTCTCTTGGCACACAGCCTTTTCGACTAAACAGTTTTAGCATACGACTCCAATTTGTAATGTTATTTAATGACTTTTTTGTTTGAGAACAACAATAATTTGTTTAAACATTAGACATTATGACAATATAACTTAATAACATACATTGTGAATTCCCCAAATATATATGTATTTAGAAAACTATATCATAATATGAAGCGCCAAAATCGTACACAGACCATACATAGATACAAGAAAATTTACTCAAATTTGCAAAAATTTTTTGTTTGATAGTTATGGCTGGATTATGGATGGCAACTAGACACCTGTAAGAGACCATTCACTACTATTAACAACAATGAATTCACCTTAATACTGTCATAGTATTTATTACACAACGCACACAATAGCAAAAACAACTAATAAAACAAGTGAATCATACACATAAAAAATGTGCCATTCACTTAAACATGCATTCATCTTCGCTGCGCAATAAAGGCCCGTTCAGACTATTATACTTTGTATTAATACTTGTCAAAAATTCAAATAATACGTGCAAGTGGGATAGTGTGAACGCAAAATGTTATGAAAACCACAAGTATTACGATAAAAAAATGACATCCCATAATACATTCTCATTTTTTGAAAATTTTCTAAACGATAATACTTTTCATTTGATTAAAATTCACAAGCCAACTGTTCCGCCGCCGGTGGCGTGCCGTCCATTTTTTGTTATTTTTTTCTTCATATAAAGGCCCAAATTTTTTAAAATTTTAATCGCATAGAAATATATTTCGTCTTAAAACCTTTTTTAATATTATTCATTTGATTTATTTCCTTTATCTAAATCGAATATTTTAACTGCTGCATACTTTCAAGAGCCGGCACGTTTGCCATCTACGTAAAACAACCTGCCGCCGTTAGCCAATAATAATAATTCAATATGCGCATGCTGCTTGTGTTTCTTTATTTAGCTAAAGCCATCAAAAGTTCCACAAATTTACATTTATTTCTTTTTTGAAATAACATGGCTTTTCCTTTTTTTTAATTTTAAAACACTTTTGTTTATTAAAAATTGTTTTCTCAACTTCTGTTTTTTTGTTGTATTTTCTCTCTATTTCAAGTGTGATGGTGTGAATACAAAATGTCAGTTTACGTTAGATTTTTTGACAGTCGCAACAAATGTATTTACATTTCTGTATCGTAAAATGTGATGAAAGTCTTAATACTTGTATAATAGTCTGAATGGCCCTTAAGCAGCACGGCAGCACTAATAAACAGTAGCACAACAATATAAAAACACGGATTCATTGAAATCAACTGAGTTTAAGTTTTTATCTTGCATTTTCAACAAAGCTATCACAATTTTATTAAATTAGAGAACAAGAGCAATATCAGTGATGCCGATTTGTTATTTTTTAATTTAATAAGGCAACAATTTTTAAATTATTTGTATTTATTTAACAGGGGTCAAAATGACCACCTTAAATTAACATTTTAGAACTAGCAATAGGAAACCAACCGTTATTTTTACAAATTCACCTTAAAAAATATTATTGTAAATCCAGAAATTATATTTTACATAATTTCTCTTCTATATAAAATTTTACTTTTTAACCATAGCTAAGACTTTTCGTTGGAATTCGTGAATTGTTTCAAATTAAGATTTCTCGCATGATTCCGCCGTGAAATTTTGCGAACAGAAAGAAAAACACGAATGTTTTGTGTTTCAAGCATTTGCACTATCATTATGCAAAGATTTTTTCTGTTCAGAATTTGCATAAGTTTAGGAAATTTCCTATACAGTGGAGTTCGGTTATAACAAAATCTGCGGTACCGGGCAATTTTGTTCGTTATACGTTCGTTATAACCGGAGTAAATAATTTTTTCTTGGTAGTCTTCACAATATTTTGTTAAGTTTTTTAAATTGTTGATAATGTAGACTTTGGAATTTCATGTATTTAAAGTTTTTTATTAGGTTTTTTTCCCAAACTTGCATTTAGAGAATTTCCTATATATTTTTGTGTTTTGGACATTTTTACTTGCTGTTAGTTTTAACTTATTATTTATTTTTTAATAGCAATCATAATAATAATAATAATCATTTAAAGTTTCAAAATACGCCAGAAAAAAATTTCGTTTTTCCGTTTAACCGTATAATTTTCCATGCATTTTTTATGCAGTTTATGTTATGTTTATGTTAAACAGTTCGTTATAAATGAAAATTTGCTATGACCGGATTCCTCTATAGCCGTAATAATTTTGATGAAATATTAAAACAATACTGTTGAAATCGGAGAATTTCTTCGTTGTAAGCGAAAATTCGTTATAACAAATGTTTAAAAAAATACTGACGAAATATACTATAGTAAAAGCATATACTGCTTATAGCAGAATAAAAGCTTTAAAAATACATTCTTGTGCGTTTGTCTTGTTGGATACATAAGTAATGCTTCTAAGCAGCTAATCGCGAAGAAAAATAATGCTTTATAAAAGCGCAATTGCAAGTGATTCCATTATTTTTTCTCTCTTACAAAATGCTTCCAGACAATGCAATCAAAATGCTTTATAATATAATATGCCAAAATTGGAGCTAGCGCGTAGGCGCGTCAACTATTATATGAAATAATCTTTAAAAAGTAATTGTCAGGCATTCATTAATCAGTCCAAATAAATATTTCATTCACTTTTGAATTTTCTATCTTTTTTCAGTTTTTAAAACTCAAACGGTTAAAAATTCACCCTTTATGTAAATATATCTGAGAACTTTCGACAAAACAACAAACATTTTTCAGATTCAATGAAAATATTTCTTTTTCGAATTACTTAAACGTGAAACTTTTTAAAACGTGATGCACTTATCCGTGAAGTACTTATATATTTTCTACATTCGATAGCCCCTACTGGCGGCCGGCAATTACGCAACACGAAAAAATTGTTTTGATAACCATTATTTTTTTCCGTAGAAGTAACAGTAAGTAGTAAAACCGGTAATTATTTGATGCTTTCTATTTTTTATGTATTTTTTAATTCAAGTTGCTAATTTTTCCAAAAAAAAATTTTTTTTTCAGTTTTTCATCAATAACGCCGAAACTAATTGCTAAATCAAAAAATTAGTAACACTAGTAACAAAACTTAAACCTGGAGTAATTTAAAATTTTTCGACGTATTGCATAACAAGATTGAATAAGTCTTTTCAAAGTTATGACCAGATGTAGGGAGCAGCCACTTCAAAAAACCCCAATTTTAGAAAAAATTTTTTTTACAAAACCTTACCACAGAATTTTAAAAAATTATGATTATTGTAATTAGGAGCGGATTAGGAAACAATAGTGGTTATCAAAGAAATATATTTTTTTATTTGTTTCACATTGTTATATGTATGTCATTATATTACATTTGGTAACACTGATTGTTTATAATTTTTAAAAAACATTTTATCTTATCATTATCATTATTATATTAATAGGCAATCACGTGTTTTGTAATCGCTTTTTCAAACGTATTACTGCGCCGATTTTGAAAAGATATACATATGTACATATGTATATGGTTTAAAAGATTTTTCGGCACAGGTGCACAATTTTAATTTTATACAGATCGGTTTAGTACTTTAGTAGTAATATAACTTTAAAATTACTAACACCACTAAACTAAACACTTCTTCTCATATTAAATGCAAATAAAAATAAAAACAAATTTACCGTTGCTTTACCTGTTTTTGCAGGAAAAACAAATGCAAAGGAAAAATTGTATGAATCAAGTATAAAAAGTTTTGTCTCTCTCTTTAGTAAATAAAAAATTTAAGCATACATACATACTTAAGTGTATGTATATGAACGCATTGTACTAATTTTTATGCGGGAGTGCATAATAAAAGTGTTAAAGAATTTTTAGTAAAATTAAAATAATTTTTCTTAAAGAATTATTGAGTGCAGCGAAGCGCATTAATTTAAACTAGTATCTATTAATACACCGATGCTAACTTAGTTATTTTAGAGATACAATTATCTCTTTTTGATTACTTCTGACTCGTCACTTTTTCCTTCCGCTCTTTTTTTTTTAAAGAGGTACCACGGCTCGTTTCAAATTTGTAAATGGCACCTTATACATTATTCAATGAAGTTTCCCATTTTTACAGGTTACATGAAATTTAGACGATTAAGAAACATGCATGAATTTTTTTTCTGTCGGCGAGCGGATAGAGAAGAAAGAGGGGTAGAAAAAAATTCACGATTTCTGTTTCACTCATATTTCTCTTTGCACTCACTTGTACATTTGAGCAAATAATTAATATTAAGCGATAGTACTTAAGAAAATCAGTACTGAAATAAAAATATGCATGAATTGTAATTCACGGTATAAATGTAAGAAGTATCTGGAGTTCAATAGCTTATTGAATGACCGGCAATATGGCTTACGTTGAGGACGTTCCACGTTTGACAGAGTGTGGTATGGAGCACGTTTGTCCAAACTTACTGCTTTTGTTGTCGGTGGCATCTTCTGTCGATTTATATCGAGCTTTCTCACGAATGTCGCTATAAGTGTTGTCGTCTATAACGAGTTCCAGATTAATTCAGGGGTACCACAAGGCTCCATATCCTTCTATGTCAAACTTCCAACCTTATTCATTCTTTTGCAGATGACAGTAGTATGTGCCATTCATATTTATTTGATCGTAGGCCGACATCGACTATGATCACGGCGACGAAGCAGAATATAAATAATTCGCTAAATGGTGACTTCACGCGAATATCGGAATGGTGTCACGCGCACAGAGTCGGTTCAATACCCAAAAGGACGGTGTAAGACATACTTCACCATATCTGATCTCCTTACTATTTATATCTGACCGAAAATGGAATGCAACTGTCATGTAAGGGCCGGTGCTTTAAAGACCATTTTGAAGTTACTCGACCGTGTACAGGAAAGAACGAAGAAACTCATTGGAGACATTAGGGTAGCCAACTCTATTAACTTTCTTGAGCATCGTCACAACGTGGGGTGCGTTTCATTGTTCTATCGTTACTACAATGGGATGTGTTCTTATGAAATCAGGGAGCTCGTTCCCGAAATCGTCGCATTCATGCGTACAACGTGTTCATCATTAAGAGCACATCTATTTGTGGTAGTGCGAATCTACTAGTAGTGGAAGCTACTTCCAAAGCAATATATAGAAAAACTTCGGGAATGAAAATTCCCTATGTGAATTGGGCCTTACAGCAAGTGTTTTAGGTAAAATAAATTCAACTGAAATATGCAAAAAGTCGAAATATTATATAAAAATCGGAAGAAGAAGATTTATGAAAAATAAAAATTAGATCTTTTTAATAAATTACTGTTGGGTACATAAGTGTACCGTCATATTAAAACTAAACGCATGGAACAAAAAATTTTTAAATGTTGCAGGAAATAAAATAGTAGTTGTTAGTTGTTACGTTATTTTCTTATTGATTATAAAGTCGCCAAGCATATAATGTACTATATTGAATTAAAACCCAGATTTCGAAGCTGTTGCCACATATATATATATATATATATATATATATATATATATGCTTTTACGTTTCATGTGACAATGGTTAGTAGTCTGCACGTTGACTACAAAACCAAAAACAGACCTGGGTTCAACCCCAGTTTCATACTAAAATTATTTAAAAAAACGTCTCGCATTTTTCTGATGTGCATTAGTGTGTCTTTGTGTGTCAGTTGTTGTCGTAAAGTTTCAGTGGCGAAGGCATAGTCACTGGTCAATGAACAATACCGGCTTCAGGTGATAGCAATCCACAATCACATCAGAACGCCCTCCTTCGTCGGTATTGTGTAGCACCGCGAAGTAAAATAATAATAAAAATGGCTACTAAACCGAAGTTTCAGCACTGCTACGAGTATAAACAAACAAAGATCGTGCGAAAGCAGAGCTGTAAAATAATTAATTAAGCTTCACCTCCTGTCGTTTCTCCTACTATCCCTTTCCTATAGTTTCAGCACAATGCTTCGCATGTGTAGGAGTCATCTCCTGAGTGTTGGTCCCAGATAAAATAAAAAAAAAAAAAAATGTGCAAATATTTGTACACAATTTCTGTGAAATAATTTTATTAAACATTGATTCTTTCTATATTTTTTTTAATGCATTAAGCCTTTACACAGTCAGCAATTAAAAGATTGTTTATGCAAAAATCACCAAACTGAAGACTACTTAACATGACTAAAAACTAATTAATCAATTGTGCGCTTAAAAAAAAGACTCGAAAATTTCAAAAAATTTATTTAAAATAATTTGTAAGATTTTTAGATATTTTTGACATTTTGCTTTTGAATAGTTGGCATCTCTGAATTAATCTGTATTTTTATGACGAAGCGCAATAAACGAATCTTGAACTGATTTGAAATATTTCCAAGATGTTAAGCTCAACAGAAGCTGCTGAAACCAGTTCCCATATTATTGTTGGGACTGAAGTTGCATGTAATGTTTTTTATATGTATCTACACAAGAACTTGTATGTTTTGAGTACGTACAGGGTGGCATTTTGTATGTAAACGTTTTCATAAAAAATTATTTGGAAGTGTAAAATTGATAATATTAATTGGATAAAATTATATCTGAAATTCTATATAAAAATATATCATATATATGTATAATGTACTTTTTTTCTTTTTTTCTTTTGTGAAACTGGGGTTCAACCCAGGTCTGTTTTGGTTTTGTAGTCAACGTGCAGACTACTTCAGCCTTCGCCACCCTCATTTATTATTTATTTATTTACATAAATTAAATTTAGTCTGCACGTTGACTACAAAACAAAAACTTTCTGGGTTCAACCTCAGTTTCAGACTAAATGATAAAAACATATCTCAGTTTTTCTGATGTGTAATAGCGTGTCTTTGTGTCAATTGTTGTCGGAAGGTTTGAAAGGCGAAGGAATAGTCACTGGTCACTGAACAGTACCGGCTTCAGCTGTAACCAAACCCGAGGCACATTAGAACGTCGTCCTTCGCCGGTATTGTGTAGCACCGGCGAAGAAAAATAACTACTAATAATGGCTACTCAAACGAAGCTTCTAAAAATTTAATACGTCTCCTTGACATTGGGGTGCCTCAACACTGCTAAGAAAACAATGAATGTGCAAAAGCAGAGTTGTAAGATAGTGAAGCTTCAACTCCTATCATTTCTCTAACTATCTCTTTCCTATACTTCTAGCATAATGCTTAAAAAAAGTGCAGTAATTAATACCGCGCGTGCATGCAGAAGATTTTATGGTATAAGAACTGCTCCATCGGGTTCAACGATACATTCGTTGGTGGATAATTTAGCTGAATTTGGGACTGTCGGAGATGCAAGAAGTATGGGGGAACCTCGAACTGGCAGATGGGCCGAAAATATTAATCCTGTGAGACAGACCGTCGGAGAAAATCTGGAGACATCAACGAGAAGACTTTCTGCGCAGTTGCAGCTTTCTGATCGGAGAATATACTAGAGATTATTTCTAAAATTTCCAGCAATGGCAATGGCCAGCAACTAAAAGAGAAGATTCAAGAAGAAATTTATCGTATACGACAAGAAACAATCAACAAAGTCATGGAAACCGCTATAAAAGTACCATATTTTTGCATTAGAGAAAACGGTTCTCATTTAACTGACAATATTTTTCTTAATTAATGTAAAAAAATAACATAAAATAAGCTTAATTTTTATCATAAAATTTTTTGTTTTTTTCATTCCATTCAATATTTATTTAAAAAACAAAACACATATGTAGTTACTTTAACCGCACCCTGTACCTTTGTATTTCAAAAAAAACTAAAATTTGACTGAAATAAAGTTAACTAAATATATATTAACTTTTAGCAAAAGACGCGGCTTTCAATTGACTTAAATCTTACTACTTAGTAGTTAATTTATAAAAGTCGACTTATAACTAACTTATAAACAGTTAGCTTCTGGGTTTTTATTGACAAGTTAATTATATGCTAATAAAAGAAGAACAAATTCTATTAAAAGATGAGAAAAAAACTGTCCGTTATTTTTTTTTTGTTTGACTTGGACCGGCACTCAGGGGATGACCCCTACACATGCGATGCATTGTGCTGGAACTAAGAGATTACGTTATGGGAAGGAGGATAGAGGGAGTAGTGTTTATTGACATTTGATTTAAGTCTCCCAAGCTAAAAGTGACAGGAAACACCTCTGCGGGTAGTCTATTCCACATACGTGCCGTTCGGCCAAAAAACAAATTTTCCCTGTAATGCGTAGTGCGAGTCGCCGCAAATCGATCACAAATGGTTGCGCTCTTAATGATGATCGCGTCGTGCGCGCGAATGACCGGGTTTCGGGAACAAGTTCCCTGATTTCATTAGAACACCTCCCATTATAGTATCGATAGAACAACGAAACGCACCGCAGATCATAAACAAGGATCTTTAAACCCGCCGACCGCATCTTCTCAACAACATTTTTGGTAAAAATATAATGAAAACATCTTAAAGGGTTTACCCGGTTGGGATTAATAACGGTATTGCTTTGTCAGTTCCCGACATAGGTTTTGTGATACCTCACAGGTAAGGAACCCAATTGGGTAACCCAATAGGGTTCCTTTCAGGTGCGAATGAAAATTTCTAGTCGGGTTATTTATGTATGTATCGACTATAAGAAATACTTAATTAAAAGAAGAATTAATTTATTTACATTTTGTATGCAATTTCCCAGCAAAAATCAAGTGAATAAATTAAAGTGAAAAGTGAAAAAATTCACGGCGAAAAAATCAGTCAGGATAGGCGGAATTTTATTTTGAAGTGAAATACGCATCGCAATAGAAGTTGACTAAATCGATGGCGTCATGAGTACAAAAGAAGGTCAATTGCCACCATCTATACTCTTATCAGCTCCGTAATGCCTGTTTTGCAAGAAGTATTGCAATCTAACACATAAAAGCCGTTTACAAGTTGATAAAAAATTTACAATTCCGAATGCGTAAGAGCAAAGACTATAGATTTATAAATTTGATAGATTTATAAATAGTTCTCTCTTTGTTTGTCGGTTTCGTTCAGATAACAGAGAGTAATTTTTCTTTTCCTTTGTTGCTTTCCCCCGTTATCGAAATAAAATCACAATTTCCGGTTATTTAAAATGTTCCAAGTGCACAATCGTTATTATTCTATAATCTTTGCTAAGAGTGTTAATTCTTAAAAAAGCTTTAAAACAAAAATCAAAGAAACGTAACAAATGAAATTTAAATGACATAAAACAGTATAACTATATTCTTTGCCACATACATACTATGTACATATATTTTGGTCATAAATGTGCAAATCACGACGGCAAAGTGATATTTAAATCCTACTAATAAAATAAAAATGTGACAGTTTGTATGTTTGGATGTTTGTTCCACCATCACGCAAAAACCGCTTAATGCATTTCGATTATATTTGGCAGATAACTTATGGTCCAAATTGAAATATAAGTTACTTTTTCAAGAGCAAAAGCAGATGGGGAAAATGAGAAGTGGGCAATTTTCCCCTCTCCGCATCCACCCAACCGATTGCAATGAAACTTTAGACACGGATAGATCTAAGTATAGAACAAAACATAATGTTAACATTTTTCCAAAAAGTTGTTCACGGGGGGGAACATTTGACTTTATTATTTATTTAGTCGTAAAACAAATAAAGCAATAAAAAATACAATTCAATTACATTTCGGTAGAATAAATTAAATTTAAATTTTCGTAGAATTGGAACTTATCGTAACCTGCTTCTTATTAATAGCATTAACAATAGCGATAAGTAACTTTCCATAGATCCATAGGAGTAATAAAAAAATAGTTCCATTGCTCTGATTAAAAAAGTAGATTTACTTAGCACCACGAACATTACTTCCAATTCAATGAATAGGTATCAAAAAAGGGAACTTCTGGCAACGACAACGCTATGTAAAAAAAAAGTAAAACTATTCCGATTTTGAACTACTTCCGGATCAAAAGTTCAGAGGATCTTATTGACTTCTTTGGAAGCACTTTTTCTTTGTTTGGAAGGTGACAATACACGGACCTAACAAAAAGTAATATTTGTGAAAAACCTGCAAGGCCACTTAAAGATGGGTGTACTTCAAAATACTAACTAAATACTTTGGGTAGGAATCTTATTATCGCAGACAATATACAAATCAATTTACCATCTGACCCAAGAGATTTAATTAAGGAATCACGAAAGAGTCCATTTCCTTTAAAAATTCACCAACTTGATTATAAATAATTCCTAGATTATGAGGCTTCGTAAGCGATACCAATGACAACTATGAGCTTTTGCCACAACGTACAAAACAAAAATGTGAAGATGTCGAACCTGTGCAGTGACATACCGGAAGAGTAAAGATTTCAAAAAAGAATTGGAAGCATCTTAAGGAACTAAAATTTTTAGTTCGGACTGATTGCCACAGTTTTTACGATAACACTGATAGTTTTCTTTCCATTTAATCAATAATGAATTTTCGTTGGTTTTTTTTATTTCTTAAATATAATTTATTTATTAAATATTATTATTTATTTCTTAAATAATATAGTCAAAATTAATTACGATTATTAATCTATGAATCACTGATTAGCAATTGACATCTCTTTTCGAAATTAAGAACTGATTAGATTTTGAACTTGATCGCCTTAGTAGTTTTAAATTGATTTAGCAAAAACAATTTTATGCGAATGTCCGGCATTTGTACTGTCGAGGACTGCGCTGGTAGTTGAAGCGTTATACGAAAATGGCCGTTCGAATCAAAATGCATTTCGCGCACTTCGTGATGTTTTTGGTCAGCTTAATCGACCGTTATCAAGCAGAATTGTCGCATTTCGGCCAAGCATTTACCGTGAATGATGTTTGCTATCGTGAGATGATAACGGACTTTCTGTGTCCAGAAATTGAGGATATCGATCTGGACGATATGTGGTTCCAACAGGATAGTGCCACATGCAACACGGTCAGCGACACATTGGCTTTTTTGCTCGACAAATTCAATAGCCTTGTTAATTGGATGGCACGATCATGTGATTTGACACCGTTGGATTTCTTTCTTTGGGGATATTTAAAAGAAAAGGCGCACCAATTTCTAGGTCGAGTGATCTCTCCTTTTAGAGATGTGAACACGTCGAGACCGCCAGATATAACAGCACCCAACTTTTTCCATTGTATAAAACCTACAGTTTAGCAAAGCAAACCACGAACCTTGCAACTCTTGAACGCTACAGTAACTTCCGGTATTATGGACTATGCATTTAATGAAAACCAGTGGTTTCTTTTAGAAAATGCATGACATATGATAACAATAACTTGTTTTGCCGATGGAAAATACAAACATCACATAAAAAATTTTATACATAAATAATTGCAATGTTGGCTTTTTAGTCGACTGCTGAGTACAATATTCGAACAATTTTTAATTCACACATACATACGAAAGATTTGATTTTTGGTTACTTCCCTGCCGGCAGCTCAGATAACTTGCAGTAAAGTTTAAGTAAACTTTTTTACAATTGATGGTGGTTGACATTCACCCCTATCATGAATACCTTTTCACGTGAAATATTTCCCTGTTCCTTAAACTTGCAATCGTAAAAAAATTCACCGTGAATAATTTCACGTCTCACTTGATTTTTGCTGTGGAATTGCATACAAAATGTAAATAAATTTTCCCTTTATTTATATATTTCGATAAATATAATTTTTGTATATCAAGATCAGCTAGTATAGTGGAAACGTACATAAATAAGAAATAAAATGCAAATCAAGAGACGGATTAACTAAAACTGCTAGTACAGCATAGTTCCCAGCCTAAACATTTCATTTAAATCGTTGGGGAACTCTATTTTTATTTATTTTGTTTTTAAGTTCTTTAATTTTTACACTTTCGTTAATTCTTCCATTCAGGTACTTGTATTTATGCGGGTGACTGTCCCCTGAATATTTAAAAACACAACTTAACATTAAGGCCCACGAATTTTTATTTCTGTATTAAATTTATATGGGTTTTTAATTAATTTGTATGTTTTTGAAATCTACTGCCCTTTTGATAACGTGAAAAAAATTCCACGTAGAATTCATGATACCACTTTTCATCTCAAGTGGAATGGAAATTTCACGTGAAGAAAATTCCACATGTTATTGATGATAGGGGTCATTTAGATTTTTTTCCATGGAGTTAACTGACTATTTTATTATTGCCATGTCGTAGGAAGTAAATTCTGCATTACTTTTCAACTGACTTAAAGTTAGTTACGGAAAAAATAAATAATAAATTTAAACCAACAGCAAGTAAAAATGTCAAAGACACAAAAATATTAAGGAAATTCTCTAAATACAGCTTTGGAAAAAAATAAGAAAAAATGTGAAATACATGAAAGACTACATTGCCAACAATTTTACAAAATTACGAAACTATTAACACAAATATTGTGAATACGACCAATAAAAAATTACTTACTCCGGTTATAACAAACTTCGCCTATAAGGAACAAAATTGCCCGGTACCGCAGAGTTCGTTATAACAGAACTCCACTTATGCAAATTTGCAACAGATAACATCATTACATAATGATAAGTGCAAATGCTTGAAACGGAAAACATCCGGGAAATTTTACGCCGGAATTACGCTAGAAATCTCTATTTGAAACAATTCACGAATTGCACATAGAATTCATAAAAACTACAATTTTAGAGGGAAAAGAAATTATGTAAAATATAATTTCTCGATTTACAATAACATTTTTTAAAGTAAATTTGTAAAAATAACGGTTGATTTCCTGGTGGTAGTTTTAAAATTTTATAATGAAGATTTAATATCCTACCAATCACATTGCAAATCTGATTTAGTATCGGCAAAATTGAGGATAATAAGGCTTTAAAATTTCTTGAATTAATTTTTTTTTTCATTTCAAATGAGAGAAATAAAAATTAAAATAAGAATTTTAATTTTACTGAATTTTTGTCACTATTGCAAATTTAAGAAACAGTAAAAAGTATTCATGATATGGGTAATAAAAAAAAGTAAGATATAAATTATGTGATTTTTAATTTCCAAGCTACAATTGCTGGCTACAATTTGGCAGAATGTTCCTGAACACAAAATAATTGAAATTAACTTAATTTTTTTTTCCTTTTTGGCAAAATAGTTGTTTTTTAAGTGTTACAAAATATGAAATACTTCGCGCTTAAATAACTTGTATTTTGTCCATACGATAGACACTGAAGTATCGAAGGGTAGGTAGATCGTATGATGCAACCTGTTTTGCTACTCGGTATGGAATGCTATCATCTCAAATTAGGATACATTTTATTCGATATCGAATACCATGATGACAGACTAAGAAATTTCGATGTATTTTGTTCGATATCTTATTATATTCTCACACATTTAAACTTTTTTATCTTGGACCAGTGCTTAGGAGATGTTTCCTGCATATGCAATGCATGCACCGGAACTAGTTGGAAGGGATACTGTAGAGAACAGACAGCTGGTGAAGTGATAAGAAGGATATATAGAGATTAATTTTTACTCAACTCAGTAGTTTCGTGTTTTTGAGAATTTGTAATGCAAAGTTGCTGCGTTTCAGATGTTATGTTGAGTCATTAATTTGTAAGCTACAGGAGAGCCATTATATTTAATATTTTACTTCGTTGACGTTCCAAAATAGACTTCTGAACTATGACAGTTGATAACGGCCATCTAGTTGAAGCTACATCTGTCGAATTAGTTGTCATTTATTCGGACTGTTTTGCTAAATCAACAACAGGTGCAAATAATAAAATTGTTTCAACATAATGGGTGTTCTGTTCGTTCATCGTAACGCCCGAAAAATCATCTTTAGCGATGAGGCACATTTTGATATGAATGGGTACGTGAACAACCAAAATTGTCGAATTTGGTACAATACCAATCGACATGAGATCCAAGAGCGTTCAATGCATCCCAAAAAGTCACTGTTTGGTGTGGATTTTGGGCTGGCGGTGTCATAGGTCCATATTTCTTTGAAAACGACGTTGGCCAGGCCATCACCATCAAAGGAGAGCGCTATAGGTCGATGATTATAAACTCATTTTTGGCTGAATTGGATGATGTGGATGATGTGGACACCAACGATATGTGGTTTCAACAGGACCGAGCTACGTGCCACAAAGCTTATGCCGCATTGGATATTCTGCACGAGTGTGGAGGTGATGTGAACTGGCCACCGGTATCACTCGATTTGTCTCCGTTAGACAATGTCTTGTGGGGGTTTCTTAATTTGCAGGTGTATGCGAATAAGCCAGAAACCACAGCGCTCCTAAAAGAAAATATTACCCTTGTCATTGGTCAAATTCAGCCTTTTTTGGTTTCTTTTGCAACACCTGTGCAAAACATTACCCCAACTCACAATGGTGTGCTAATGGTCTTACATAATTGCATTTATTAACTGGTATAAATAAACTAAATACAATGGGAATCATAGTTTTCATTTATTATACGGTTGCAACAATTTTTTTTAGTAAAGTGGCGGCAAACAATAACAAAAGAAAAAAAATATGCAAAGACAAACAATTTAAATAACGTTTAAAAACAGAAAAATCCAAAAAAATGGACCGAGGAGAATATAACGGAAATTTGAAAACTCCAAGATGCTCCTTAAGTAGGGCAGTCGAATCATACAAAGTTTCTTTGCATAAAGTCGGCCTTACGAGTATGTGCTCCTGTTGCAAACTAAACCACAAGATCCGTTGCTGGGAAATTTTTACAAATTCACAAGATACTGACTTGTGCTGAGAAACTTTGTAGAGTGAAACGTCTCATAAGAGGACACTCACCGTCGCGGTACTTTTGTCTGGTTATGAGAGGTGTCCGCTTATTAGATTTACACATTTATTATTTTAAACATTTTATTTATGTGGTAATGCTAGACTAGTGATTTGTGGTTAACAAAACTTATTCAGATTGGACTGCTTTAACTTAGATCGATTCAATTTGAGCCGTTCAGTTTCAAAATGAATTGAAATGTTTTTGATGTGCTGGAAGGCGACAAAATGCTTCAAACGGACAATTTGTTTTAATGCTTCTTCACATGTACAGATGTATTTACGGAATCAGTACGTATAATTTTTATTTTTTCTTCAATTGTGTGGCATTTTATGGCTCTAAAGCCGAGCTAAGCAAACACTTTCTTCAAGCAAACAGAAATTTCTATGTCATCCTCAATACATGAGTCTGTACATTCGTGTCAACATTGGAATCACAAATTTCAAAGCGGCTTGCCAAACACGTGAGAAATATGTATTTGAAAAAGCCTGTTGTGTAGTCTATTCCGACTTTTGCGTGTTTGTCAAACGGCTTGCAAGCAAGCTTAAATTGAAGTGAAGTCTAAATGATCAAAAATATTCTATAACGAAGTCAAATATCCGCCATTAATTTTAAAAATTAATCAATTATACTATCAAATATACAAAAATATGCTCTTAAAAATAAATTATGCAAACATATGACCTAATAAATTGATATCAAAAGTGTGAAATTGCGTCATGTCTTCTTTGCGTTCCCTCATTTAAAACGTTAAGAAATAAAATAATTAAATGTAATTACAAGTACATATACTTTACTGTAGCAAGTTGTATAGCTCACTTGAAAATATTTTGACCGGCTTGTACAGGCACACGTTAAAAGTTAAGTTTGAACAAATCAGTCAGATAAGCATTCATTTAATAAATTACATAACAACAGTAAATATGAGACACTTAGTAGACGGACTTTGATAGAAAAACTTATCAGCCAGACTAATATAACACTTGTGCGAAAATATTAATTAATAACACACGCCTGCAAATTTTAAATTTTTATTGCAGTTGCAGTAATTAAGCATCGGATGTGCATATTAAAGGTACAATAGAAATAAAGATTTCTTTAAAAAACTATAATTTTATTTTGTATAAAATTTTAAAAAAGCAATAGCACGAGTAGTACCAATTCAATCTTTTCTTTTCTACGGGATAGTAGGAGAAACGACAGGAGGTGAAGCTTAATTAATTATTTTGCAGCTCTGCTTTCGCACGTTCTTTTTGTTTTTATACTCGTAGCAGTGCTGAAGCTTCGGTTTAGTAGCTATTTTTATTATTATTTTACTTCGCCGGTGCTACACAATACCGACGAAGGAGGGCGTTCTGATGTGATTGTGGATTGCTATCAGCTGAAGCCGGTATCGTTCAGTGACCAGTGACTATGCCTTCGCCACTGAAACCTTCCGACAACAACTCACACACAAAGACACACTGATGCACATCAGAAAAATGCGAGATGTTTATTTTTATTTAAAAATTTTTTTTTTTTTTTTTTTTGTCTGAAACTGGGGTTGAACCCAGGTCTGTTTTTTGGTTGTGTAGTCAACGTGCAGACTACCATACATCGTGCCATCGCCACCCTCAATGTAAAGAAATAAGCAAACATAAACGAATTTACTAGACTAAAATCTTTTTCATATTATTTGTCCGGATTTTGTTTTTAATAACTTCCTGAGAAGTCGGAAATATACAGTTATTGATATTTCGGAAGTATACGGTAAAAAAAAAGGCCGTTCTGCGAACAATCTTTCTTTTCCTTTTCTTTTCTTTATTAGGGTTCGAGTTGAAAAATTACTTTTGAACTAAAATAAAAATCTTTGTATATTTTGTATTATTGCTGAAATAGATTTATAGCGAAACAATAAAGTGCAAATGTTTTTAATGAATAATGTGAAAAGTGCTATTCAACTTTCCATAATGGCAAAAGCCATAACTTTTTTGATTTAAATTGCGGCAAATGTTTACATAGTACACAGTTATACAAATCACAAATTAGTTAATTGAAAGGAAAAACATTGCAGTCCTGAGTAATCTAAAACATAGTGATGTGTTTAGTAATTTGTTTTGTAGTATATGTTTACATACATACATATACATACGTTTGTTTCCAATTTGAACTTTGGATTATTGAAACGTATCTATAGTGAAGTAGGTTATGAAGTACGGACTATTAAATGAATGATTTCATTTAAATAAACTAAACAAACTGAGAAACATATGATTGCCCAAGTCAACAGCACAAATGGGCATGAATAACCACTATAGAGATTTGATGCAACATGGCTACCTAAATAAAAAAAAAAAAAAAAAAAAAAAAAAAAAGTACCAAAATGGCGATATTTTTCGATTTTATGATTAATTTTTTTTTTAATAATTTTTAAGTACAATTGCCAATATTCTGAGACATTTCTCCATTTATGTTATCATAACTCAAAACAAGTAGTCCGATGTTGTTAAAGGCCGCTTTAAACTATAAGATTTGTCGTCCGTAAAATGTGAGTGAAAAAAAATGAAATTCCATCCGTATTTCAAAAAAAGAGAGTAAAAATCGGATGGTTGTTTTCTGGCGTGGTATGGATAAAATCAAGTAAGATGAAAACATTCTCATTTAATTTAACTACAGCTGTTTGCTTGTTTTCCCCAGGGGTGGAGTTCTTGTGCAATTGATTTTTTTTTTAATAACCTTGAAAAATATTTTTATAACTTTCGAATAAGTTATTTTCGTGGGCAAAATTTTTAGTGTACTTTTGGAAAATATACGTATATTTTTATAAAATTGTGCTGTCGTGGTCTAAAATGTACATTTTGATTTTATAATTGCTATAAATTTATGAAACCAGTTTTCCCACCCTGGCTTTCTCACATTTCTCAGTAGTTTCGGAGTTATAATAAACAATTTAAACAAAAAATATATTTTTTAAGTGAAAATAGCAAATTTTTTTTATGGAAAAAATCATGAAAAATTTAAAACGGCAAAAAACTCTTCACATTTATTTTTTTTATCGCAAAGCGACATACAATAGGAACAAAACTATATATCGATCCTAAAAATCGATTGATTCTTTTTGAATTTATTCACGATTAAATGAATTCGCTCATTTTCAAAAAATTTTAGTTTTTTGTTTGATATATGTACATACAAATTGAGTAGTTAATGTTCTTTCGATTGATTGAATTTTGAAAACATTTTCCCTATGCTATGTATAAATTATCATATCGAAAATCCATTACATAGTACCTTTCGTGTATTATTTTGCAAAACCCGGTAGGTAACAATACTGATTCTATTCTTCGGAAAAACATTTGAATTGGAGAAGTTTAAATGTATTAAACAGTAGAAAATTTATATTTTATTATTTAAATTTATTATAAGAAATAAAATAAATAAATAAACAATTATTATAAAGTACTAACTCTGGAATTTTCTTTTATTCGAATCCTATGTATTCTTCTCAATTTTTGACATTGAACTGCTAAAATTAGTATCTTTCACCATTTTGCAAATTGGTGAAACATCGTCACCCTCGAATATTGATATAAATACGAAATAATTTTGTGAATAAGAAAAGTAAAAACGGTAATTGCCTCTCAATTTGCATTTACATACGAGTAAATTACTTCTTTTTTCTTTTGAAATATGTAGAATACATTCTGAAGAGCCTCTGCAATATCATAATGAGCATTTATATGCGAAGAAAGAAAATACATCTATCTGACGTGCATAGTATTTATATATATATATATATATATATACATGTACGGAAAGACATTAAAAGTAATTTCTGTCGAGCCTCCAAATTCAGTTGTTCCCGTGCAAACCTAGACGTCAGTCAATAACATGTTCGTAGAGTTAGTTTTGCTCTTAGCAGGCGTTCTACTAGTCTGGGATTATTTAAGTAAGAAACATCGCAATGATGTCTTTGAAAAATACCAAATACCAGGACCAAAAACACTGCCAATTTTGGGTAATTCATTGGACATTAGAAAAGTAACTACGGAAAGTAAGCATAGGAGTAGAAAATTATTAAGGTAAAGGAAATCATATGAGTTTTTTTTTTTATTAAAAATTGCACAGATATGATTGATTTTGTACATGAATGTAAGCAGAAATATGGCAAAATCTATCGTTTTTGGGTGCTGCATCAGGCTTCACTTTTTTTGTTGGATGTAAAATATTTGGAAGTTATTTTTGGCAGTCAACAGTTGATTAGAAAATCACAATTGTATGATTTCATTGAGGGATGGTTGGGACGTGGTTTGCTCATGAGTTGGGGCAAGAAATGGCACTCCAGACGAAAGATTATTACACCTACATTTCATTTCAAGATTCTGGAACAATTTGTTGAAATTTTCGATCAACAAAGTTCAGTTATGGTAAAGAAACTATATGAGAAGGCTGATGGTAAAACGGAGATGGATTTATTCCCAGTGATATGTCTATGTGCTTTGGATATTATTACGGGTAAAGATTCGGGTTTCTTTCTTTTTGTATTTTTATAAGCGCTCATAACTCCCCTTGAAGTGACTTAAAATTTATATTTTTTTTTTTAATTTGCTATAACATGCACATTATGTAAGGAAAATATTAAATCCAGTAGTAGGCGAAATTTTAAACAATTATAATTTAGCTTCACCATTCAAATATCTTTTTAGAAACTGCCATGGGTGTTGAAGTTAACGCTCAAGAAACACCTAGCTTGGAATACGTCCAAGCCATAGCGAGGTGAGTATTTTTTATCTTGGACCAGCACTTGGATGACGCCTACACATGCGATGCGTTGTCATGGAACTACACCATTTTTCATTGAAGTTGAGAAATTGAGAATACCAATTAAAATTGAGAAAACTCCAAAAGAAATTTAGAATTTCTATTTTGAAAAGAGAAAATTCCAAATGGAATTAAATTGCGAATTTGAAATTGCAATTGAGAAAAAGTCGAAAAGTAATTGACAAAATTCTGATTGAAATTGAGAAATTGGATAGTGAAAGACATGACAGGTGGTGAAGCTCCATTATCTTACAACTCTGCTTTGCAGGTTTTTTTTTTGTTTTATAGCAGCGTTGCAGCATCTCTGATGTCAAGGAGACGTTTGATAATTAAAATATTTTTTCTATAACTTTTAAATAATTCAACTTTTGTTAGAATGTCTAGGATTTCGGCAGATCGGGTATTAAACCCTTGGCAAAGAACTGATTTGCTGTTCCGCTTATCCTCTCCCAAATTGTACAAGGAAACAAAACAGTTAGAATTCACATTGCATAAATTTACGATAAATGTTATTCAACAACGACGTACCGCTCTGGAAAAAACCATAAAAGATGCCGGTTTAAAAAGTAAGTGTGATCGAGCAAGGAAATTCTTTGTATTATAAATTTGATTTCAATTTTTTATTTTAAAACTAGAGAAAGACGATTCTGATTTAAATACGAAAAAACGCCTCGCTTTCTTGGATGTTTTATTGCAATCAAGCTTTAATGGTGCTCCTTTGTCAAATGAAGATATACGAGAAGAAGTTGATACATTCATGTTCGAGGGCCACGATACTACAACCAGTGGCATAGCATTTGCTCTTTATTTAATTGCTCGGCATCCTAATGTACAGGAAAAATTAGTGGACGAGATAAAGCATGTATTGGGAACTGACAAAAATAAGCCAGTGACTCTAAGGGACCTACAAGATCTGAAATACATGGAACTAGTGATAAAAGAAACTTTGAGATTATATCCATCGGTACCAGTGATTGGTAGACTAACAACTGAAGATATCAAAGTGGCTGACATTGTTATACCTGCTAATACTGGCGTAAATATAAACCTTTTTGCTGTCATGCGTGACCCTGATTACTTCACTGAACCTAATGAATTTATGCCAGAACGTTTCTTAGACGAAAGCATCCAAAAGATAAATCCATTTGCTTATGCACCCTTCTCTGCGGGTCCTCGTAACTGCATTGGGCAAAAATTTGCGACTTTGGAAATGAAGAGCACTATATCGAAAATGCTGCGACATTTTGAATTGCTACCCTTTGGTCCTGATGCCAAGCCAATTATTAATCTTATTCTACGTTCTACGACAGGTGTTCATATTGGCATTAGACCAAGAGATTTATGTAATTTAACACATTAATGTTACTATATTTTCATATAAATGTACATACATAAGTAGATAAATATATTAGGTATGATCGCCAATGAACAGTTTGTAGTCAGAAATTAGGAAAATTCTACGAGAATTATTTATTTATATTTATATTCCTCCTCAATAACCAATTATATTGAGTTTACTTTTTTAATACTGAGGATATCATAAGGTATGTAATAATCGCCTCAAGTTTAAATATGCGCAAACATATTGAAAATATGTATGCAAATATTCCCAAAAAAAATCTACAAATACGCATCCGAAATAACACAAATTAATAATTCTTAATTAGTTTTATTTGAACAGATGTTTATTGCAATGTTTTTTTTTTAATTTTGTAATTGAAGTGTTCTTCTGTCGCACAGAACCGTATAGTATATTGAAAAAATACGTCGAACATCAGTTGATGTAACTGGCGCATGGGTTATGTTATGCTAGGTGGCAGACCCTCGCCGAAGGAGAATGCCGCACTTTGGCCAGATACCAAAAGAAATATCCAAGGTCTAGGCGGGGATCCAACCCACACTTCCAGATGGATAAGACTTCTGGCGCATACTAAATTAGCAATATATTCATCGATCTCCCTTTTTTTTATTAAAACCTATATTGTTTGTAAACTTGGCCAACGTTTGAAGATCCACAATACGATCAAAAACTTTATTAAGTTTTTCAATAAATGTTTTATTGTTAATATTTTGAAATTTTTCATGTAAAGGGAGTCTTTTCGTAGTTTATGGTTTGATTATCCTGTGGAAAATACAGCCAAACTCCTCTATGAAGTAGTAGTTGGGGTCCGACGAATTTCTACGATATAGAGAAAATTTGTTCTAGCTCAGCTGTCATCTTTAAATATGTACGTTATATGCCATGTAAAAATGTGCTTTTTATTTCATAGAAGTGTTGCTTAAATCCAAACCAATTTAAATAGAATTCATAAAATTATGCATTAAGATCGGTTTGAAAAAAGTCGTAATTTTTGTTTGCTTTAGACTTTAAATTTAACTGCTTCGACAAAGTATTCACAGGTATTTAGGAATTAGTTGTGAGGAGATTACTTAGCCTATCAAAAGGAAGCTGTGTGGCAAGAAAAAGGTTATTTACTGAGAAAACGACGTCATAGATAAATTCATTATAGCAAAATAAATATGTGAAGAAAACCTTAACAAAATACAGTGTTCTCAAAAATTATTCATTATGGAAAAAAAATCTTTATAGAGACGTTCAATATAGGGGAGATCGACTGTACTTTCAAAATTATCCTGAATGTATGCCAAAACTGTTTTTAATGATAAAGTATATGTCGATAATTGTTTTTGTTATTAAGGTCCCATTTTTGATATCGTAATTAAATCGTATTTATACTTAAGTGCTATTTAAATACGAAATTCAGTTTTGCAAATCAAAGAGCTGTAAAATAATTAATTCAGCTTCACCTCCTGTCATTTCCCTAAACTATCCCTTTTCGATAGTTCCAGCACAATACGTCGCATGTGTAGGGGTCATCTTCTGAGTGCTGGTCCCAGATAAAAAAATTTTGTCGGGTGTAGAATCTGTTCTGTGTGCATAGAGATATTTAAAAAACTTTTTCACTGCCCATACGATGGTAAGTACTTCCTTATTCATTTGTGGATAGCTAACCTCAGTTTTAGTTAATGTTCTGATCGCGTACGCTTTGGGCCGTTCCAACCCTTTAGGCACTTTGTGTGACAACACTGCACCTAGCCCGTATTTACTGGCATCACTTGCCAAAATCAAAGGGAATATGGGCTTGTATGTAGTCCATTTGAATTCTTTTTCCAATAACATATTTCTTATTGGTCGGGCTACGCAGATAATTCGAGTATGAATGGATTGTAATAGGTAGCCTTTCCTAATAGTAGTTGTGCGAATTCTTCATCAATCGGAAGATGTGAATAGGTATCAGTGATATGTAAATGGCAAAATATAGTTGGGCGTTTCATATTATTGAGTAGATCCTCGACTCTAGGTATTGGATACAATTTGTGGTCGCAAATTTGAGCCTTAATTTCAGGCAATATATGAAAGACAAAAAAGCCAAATACGGGATTAAATTGTATGAGCTTACAGCAAGCGATGGGTATGTTTTAAATATTGAAATATACCAAAGAGCAACACAAAATAATATAAGCGCAAAAGTTGGAGACATAGTTGATCGTTTAATGTCGCCGTACCTCAACAAGGGTCATCATCTAATTATGGACAATTTTTACAATAGCGTCGGGCTCTCTAAGTCCTTGCTATCCTACAACACACATACTACATGCACATTACGATCAAACAGAAAAGGAAATACGAAAGATGTTACGGGTACTAATGTCTATAAAGGGGAATACATAATGGCGACGCCAAGGGCAGGTTTATGTATTTAAATGGCGTGACACGCGTGAAGTACCTTGCATAACAACTGCAAACCACCCTGAACTTGTTAAAAGTAGCATAATGTGGAGACGTGATCTTTTAAAACCGAAGAGATTGTCATTTATAATAATTATATGTTAGGAATAGACAAAACGGATCAAATGATATCGTATTACTCTTCGCCGCGCAAGACTATCCGGTGGTATAAGAAAATTATATTTTATTTGTTGGACGTGGCAGCCTGGAACTCATATTATATATTTCTTATAAAAAGTTCTTCAAAAGTATCATTTTATGAAATTAGAAATATAAAACTCTGAAATCTCTAATACAATTGCCCGAATCCTTATAATTTGGAACAGATTTTTCGTCAACACGCATATTTCATGCAGGAAATAAGACGACTTCAATTGGTCATACAGTTTACATGTGAAGCCAGCATTTTATTGAAAAAATACCAACCGATATTAGAAAATAGAAAAACCTTTTACCTGAGATGTAACCAGTGAAAAAAAGCTAAGATCCGTAAAGAAACAATATATAGATGTAAAATTTGCTACAGCAAGCCGGCCCTTTGCCCTGGAGAATGTTTTGAAGATTACCATTCTTGAAAATTAATAATTAATTATATATAATTAGACATAGTTCAAATAACTTGTAGGGACGTGACGGTAAATACCATCAAGACGGGACTTCCCGGTTGTCCTGTGATACTTATTTCGAGTTTTGTTTGGAACATGACGGCAATAACCGTAAAATTAAATTATTAGAAATTTTCACTCTATATAATATTAATTTCAATTCTAATCATTTTGACCCAATCCTCGATAAAATATCTGGACTACATCCGAAGAAAAATGAATGTGACTCACGAGTAGACATTGGCAAAATCGTCTGTCCGCTAAAGGGTTAACTAGATACAACGACAAAAGTAGCATGGACAACAACCTGCAGCAGTGTAGCCCTTTTGTCGTAAAATTAACCTTAATGTGCATTTTATTTTTAACATAAAGAAGTCTATTTGCTGTCTGGAACAATTGAAAAATCAAATATACTACAGAAGTCGTGCTTGAAATGTACTTGCATAAAATGTATATTATAAAACAATATCCAATTACAATGAATACACAATTCATCTCTTTAATGCAAAAATAATAATAACAATTTCATTGTGAATCAAATAACTGAAGTTAACTGTAATACGTACATTGAAAATTGGGAACGAAGATTATCAGTGAAATAAATGACCAAGCACTTTTTTCTTATCATTTTGATTTAAACTTTGATCGGTTCGCTAAGTATTTGTATATATACGTATCGAAACGAAATGAATAATATATACTATTTTTTTTTATTTATAGCACCTGCTGCTAATAACAATATATTCCACGGAAAATGAATCGACCCAGAATTAAATAAAAATTTAATAACACGAAACTAATTCAGTCAATATAGTGCCTACGTACTAAACCCCACCTCTTCCGTCATTCTCCCATTCAATCATCCTTCGGGCACCATAGCCAAGTATTGCACTTCTTGTTTTCTCCGTTATGCTTTGCCATACCAAACCTCTTTTGTGAAAGCACACACAAAGTGTCAATTTTTAATTGATGTTAGCATCAGGTCAATATGTTGCCCGGCGTGATTTGGGAACGGAAGCCATATTGCGTGCAATTAAGGAGAACATACTCCGTGGTTTCCCTTATAATGACGGATTCTGGGCGCACATAATCACCGCCATGGGATGATATACTGGAGGAATATATAGAAAAGATTTGCTATGGATATATAGACGATATAATCGTATGTGGCACTGTAGTCGTGGAATATCGAAAAAGTATTTAGAATATTAGGTGAGGAAAGATTGAAGACACTCATTTTATGAAATACGATGTAGAGTTTCTTGACTACTTGGTTACACCAGAAGGGATAAAGCCAGATGTGAAAAAGTGGCAGCTATTCAAAATATGTGTTTACCAAATAATCTTAAAGAACTTAAAAGCTTCCTTTGCTTAACATCATATTATAGGATGTTTATAAAAGATTATGCAATGTTTCCAAACCCCCGACGAATATGACGAGAGGCAAGATTTCAAAAATAAATCCGATACGTCTAGAATTCGAATATCATTAAAAGGATTATTAGTTTTAGCTGATGTTTTGGCATTTCAAAAATTTTAAAAACCCTTCAACCTCAAAACGGGTGCATCAAAGTACGCTATAAGAACATTGCTACGGGAAGATTATGGTAAACACAAACAAATCTCATATAATTCATGATTACTCAGTAAAAGTGCAGAAACGCATGCCACAAATGAAAACAAAGATATCAGAGATCGTTTGGGCTCTCGATAATTTTCGTTCTTATTTATATGGAGCTGATGGATTATTAAATTTTTACAGACCATCAACCGTTAACCTATGCTTCAGCAAGTAGAAACTGTAATTTTAAATTAAAAAGAAGGAAAGAACGAATTAAATAATATAATCAGAAGTTAATTTACAAACCAGTAAAATAGAATGTTTTGGCTGACGATCTATCAAGAGTACGAACTGAATTAAACATACGAAATGATTCCGAAACGGATACGGCAACGGAAGTGACTCCAATAAAATCAATCGAGTTGAAGGAAATGTGCAGTAAGCGAAATATGATCTTGCTCCCCTACAATGCACAGTGCTGAACAAGATAGTACAGATTTAATACCTCCTGTTGAATCCCCCTTAAATGTATTTAAATATCAGCTATTTACAAAATAAGGTAAAGACTCTAGTGTATCAAAAATCCTTATAAAGGGTACATTATGAAAGAAAATTGCACTGATGAATTAAAAACACGGTCCGCGTGCATCAATGGAATTGATGTACATGAAAATTTCCTACAAATATTACAAGAAATATATTGTGAATACTTTTAACCCTACAAAATTAGAATTATGCAAAGATTACTTGAGATATTGCTGAAATAAAAGCAACTCCAGTTCCTAGAAATCCCTGTGAAAGCCTTATCATTATATTTTTTTAATTACAGGGGAAAAAAGTCGGTTGGTTTCCAATTATGTTCAAAATTTTGGGATACGCCATCCCAGCGAAATGAAGTTAATGGCCAAATCGAAAGGTTTCATTCGACAATCGTCGAACTATATTGCTAACTTATACATTTTTAAAAAGTGTATTTTACTTGAGTTCGTGATTGCAAAATACAGCAATTTTTACTTTTTTAGAACATGTATTCTTTTATTTACTACAATTTACAATTTAGTTTTATAAGCTTTTATTTATTTGTCCTCTTATTCCACAATTTGTAAACAATAACGTTCACAATCTTTAATTTACTTTCAAGCACTTAAGAAGTTTTCCTTCATATTTTTACTAAAAAAATTCATAACAAAATCCGTTTTTGTACTCATACACATCATTCCACAACTCGATAATTGATTTCCAGTTTTCTCAATTACAAGAATTTAGTTTATGTCACATACAACAAACATAAATATGTAAATAACCGTAATTTATTTTGACTTGCGTCAAAGATAATACGTAAATTAATGTAACTAAGTGTATAAAAAAAATTATGATAATTTTTTTATTTGTCATAATACGTAAATTAATGTACGTACGTTAGGGTGGGGCGATTTGAAAATCTTAATGGGCGCTTCGCGTTTCTGATTCTTGGGATTGTACTAAGCAAAAAAGTCCACTAGACCATACGTCTACGGTGAAAATCGAGCTGGCGCATTTTGACTTGATCAGACTTTTGTCACGTTTTTTTTGGATATTTTGGCTTATAACTATTCTATTCTTACTTTTTATTCTATTTTTTTATTTATTCTATTTATTTTATTTATTCTATTTATTTTATTTCTTATTTTTTATTCTTCTATTTATCTATATTATTATTATTCTAGGACCAGCACTCAGGAGATGACTCCTACACATGCGAAGCATTGTGCTGGGAACTATAGGAAAGGGATAGTAGAAGAAACGACAGGAGGTGAAGCTTAATTAATTATTTTGCAGCTCTGCTTTCGCACGTTCTTTTGTTTTTATACTCGTAGCAGTGGTGAAGCTTCGGTTTAGTAGCTATTTTTATTATTATTTTACTTCGCCGGTGCTACGCAATACCGACGAAGGAGGGCGTTCTGATGTGATTGTGGATTGCTATCAGCTGAAGCCGGTATTGTTCAGTGACCAGTGACTATGCCTTCGCCACTGAAACCTTCCGACAACAACTGACACACAAAGACACACTAATGCAACATCAGAAAAATGCGAGATGTTTATTTTTATTTTAAAATTTTTGGTCTGAAACTGGGGTTGAACCCAGGTCTGTTTTTGGATTCGTAGTCAACGTGCAGACTACCATCCATCGTGCCATCGCCACCCTCAACTTTGAGTGCACATCGTAGTTGTGACGCATTACAAATAGAGTAAACAATTGTTATAATAGAATTAATTGAAATATGTCGCTCATTAATGGCTTTTTGGGACGTGCAAATTAAAAAAATATAGTGACAGAAAAAAAAAAAAATATCATCAGTGCTTTTTTTTTTTAATAAATAAAGAAATAAGTAGATATGTATTTTGCCGACGGTAACTTCAAAAAATGTTTTGCCGACGGTAACTTCTATATGAAAAAACCTTGAAAAAACCCAAAAAAAAATTAATATTGAAGAGAAATGTTGACGTAGTGTGTCAGAGGCTTCAATATATCGACCCCTGTGCGTGAAATTATCGTATGTTACAAAAACTAAATTTCGCAGGAGAGCGTTTTTATTCGTCTTTTTTTATTTGCCTGACAGCAGTAACTGTCACATACGATAAAATGTACATAGTGTTATCTCCATAACTATAACAATTATCGCTATAATACTTTATCTGCAGATGAATTAATGGATTTAGAACCATTTTGCATAAAAAAGTCGATTTCGAAAAAAGTGTAACATACGATAATTTCGCGCACAGGAGTCGATATATACTAACACAATGACGCACTTAAGTGTAAATTGCCTGTTCAGACTGTTGTAACAAAACCTTACAATTTCATATCACACCATAAATGTATCAGTCAACTAAAATTGTCTGTTCACACAGTTCTCACGACATTGCAAGGCAAAAGTTGATAGATCGGATGTTTAATATTGCATCTAAATTTTTATGGGCAGCGTTACCAACAGAAATATTTATCTCACAATTGTGTTATTTAAATAATATTTTAAGCACATCAGACAAATGACTGTACAATATTTGGAAATTACCTGTCAATGACAATGCTGGGTGTTCTCACGAGAGTCAAAAGTGTGGCAATATTAAGACTTTAAACTTTTTTGTGACTGCCAAATCTTTATTAATAAAATTTTTTATTTAAATTAATTCCTTGATATACAAATATTGATATACATAAATGTATGGAAATGAATTGTTCTGTTATTTTTTAATAAATAAAAAAAAAATATTTAAAATATACATTTTGCATTGTCTAATTTTTGGACGATTTTTCAAAGCAGAAATGACGATTTTTTATAATTTCTCGTGATTTTGACGATTTTTAGACACTTTTATCTAGCAGCCCTGGTTGCCGATAAAAGCAAAAATATAACTACAGTCCAACTTCCCTATAACGAACTTCTCTATAACAAATTTTTCTTATATCGAATTATTTTCGCGATCACTGTATTTTATTAAGGGTTTGCTCGCATTTTATCTCTCAATAAATTTCTCTATATCTGTGAAGACTTTGCCAATGAAGTTAAATTCAAAAGTCTAAAACTAACAAAAATTACGACTTTTTTCAAAATGTGTTGTAAATGCATAATTTTATGTATTCATATAAATTGGTTTGGATGTAAGCAACTCTTCTTTGAAATAAAAAGCAAATGCTTACATGGAATCAAGGCCAATTCATACCAGGTAAACTTAGTAGTACAACAACCACAAAAATCATTGTACGTTGTGAAAATAATTCATACAATTTTGACATCAAACAATGATGCATTGTCGCCAGCTGGGCTTATAAGTTCACCTGATAAGAATTCGCCTTCCATAGCATACAATGTTCATGTTTAAAGATGGCAGCTTCTCTATAACAAATTTTCTCCCTAACGTAGGAGTTCCTCGGTCTCCAGCTACTGCGTTATAGAGAAGCTCGACTTTGTTTCATAATTATAAGATTCTGTGATAATAATTGTATTATTTCAACTTCTGTGCAAAGTGAGCTTTGGCCAGTCTATGTAATAAACAATTCTTACATTTAAAAATTAAATGTTGGCAATTGTAAACATTGAAATCCCACACACACTAACAGTAAAAGATAGCAGCCAATGTTGCCATAATTTATTTATACACTTTTATTAATTTAACTTTATGAAGTTTGAAATAAGGAAGCTTAAAGTTATTGGCAGTGTTTCAAAAACTGAAGTCGAAGTACCTTTGGAGTCTTTCAACTCTTAAAAATTTAACCAATGATTTTGCTTCTGTGTATGAAAAAACGACAGTCGCCGAAGCAGACATTAATTTTTATTTTAATTTTACAGCGCTTAGTCACCGTTCACACTTGCAATTTTTATAAATTCTGCTTTGAAATAGCTTTAGTGTCCATATTATAAAATTCTAGTTTTATAATTTTTAACTACATCATGTTTTAACTACATCATGTTTTAACTACATCGAGTTGAATTATGTGAAGAACACATGAAATCCTGTACATCTCCTCAATCTTCTCACACCTCTTAAAGAATTGCTGCAACAAAAATTTTAAGTGTGGACGGATACTTACGGCTATATTCATTTCGAAAAATTAAATTTTCAGTTGCTTCTGCTTTCGGCCAATAACAAAGGGTGGCGGTGGCTTCTACCCAAGTTTCAGACTAAGTCATAAAAGCATTTGGCATTTTTTCTGATGCGCATTTGTGTCAGTTGTTGTGGGAAGGTTTCAGTGGCGAAGACATAGTCAGTGGTCACTGAACAGTACCGTCTACCAATCCGAAGCAATACCAATCCACAGGCACATCAGAGCGCCTTCCTTCGCCGGTATTGTGTATCAGTAGCAAAGTAAAATAATTACTAAAAAAATGCTACTGAAAGGTTCAAAATTGAATTCGGTTTCTTAAAATCAGAGGCGCTACAATACTACTATAAACAAAAAGCGAGGAAAAAGCAGAGTTATAAGATAGTGAAGCTCACCACTAGTCATCTCTCTCACTATCCGCTTGCTCTTCCCCTGAGTGCTGGTCCAAGCTAAAAAAAGGACAAGCACAAAAAATTGCTTTGCTTTTATAAGTTGTCTCGCAGTCGAAAAAGCTGAAATTATGTATTACGTGTACTGGTTTCTCTTGAAAAATACTTATTTTTGGATACAAACCAATGTTGCCAGGGGAAGAAAGTTACTTTATTTTTGTCCAAAATTAAGTTTTTCATTAAAAGTTACATTTTTAAATATTTTTTAATAAATAGTAAATTTATATGATGTACATACATATGTATATTAAATATTTATTCCGCTTTGTTCCATATTTCAGGGGAATTAACAATAGGCCTCCGTGTCCTAGTGCATGAGTATTAGTCTTATCAAGCAGGAGGTGCGGGTTGGATTCCCGCCTTAGATCTGGCCTAAATGGTGCATTCTTCTTCGGCGAGGATCCACCAGCTAACCTAACAATACAACATTTGTTTCATTTATTTGTTGCCTTAATTAATAATTGAATTTGCGAGGGAAAATGGAGTATTGCTTTTGGGCAAGAAATGTACATATTTTAATTTTAGCGCTCCTGCTGTAAAGATCTGCATATTGACATATCGAGCCTTTGGTGCAATACCGCAGTATTTCAAAATTTGAATTTTTTGAGCTGGGTATGCAGAAATGTTCTTTGGGGAAATAGATATCTAAAGGAAAAAAGATTATGGTTCTATCTCGAACTGTTCAGATTATACAGCTACAAATGTATTTATTGCCTCCAGCTATTTCCAACAATATTTATTTGCAATAATGAAATATTTCCTTTTCGACAAGAAATTTACAAACAGAAAACATTACAAAACATGCCTCTTTATTTAAAAACTTGTAAAAAAATAACTTTAGTAAACGAAAATACTATCAAAAATGTGGCTCAAAACTTCAAATGCATTTTTCTCAGTCAAAGTCATATTATGAATTCATAAAGGCCCCAAGTTACATCGACAAAATTTTAAAGGAGTAGCAAATTACTTTCAAACTAATTTCTACGCTTATACTTAGGCATTTCCGAATAATGTTGATAATTACGCTATTTAATCATAATCAGTCAAAAAGTCGATTTCGGATGTTTAGGTAACTTGGGTCTTTGTTGAAATCATATGACGATGTGCTTATTTGAAGTCATGCGTTTATTTATCGCTTATGATTTACCAATGCTACATCACACACTTTACAGAATGGCTCTACATACATATGTATATATGTATGTATGTACATCCTTGTTTACAATCTTTTTAATAAACCACCCACGAAACTGATCATACATGCATATATGTACATGCATTTATCGTCGAATTGTTATTAATTTTAAACTTCGCTTTAAATTCGAATTATTCTAAATTTAAATTAGAGTTGCAAGTTAAAAAAATAAAATTACAAAAATCCCAAAAAATGCAATTTGATAAGTGCAAATTTTTTAAATATGATTTCTAGAATTTGTTGCCACGGCTACAAGTTACATGATCCATTCGATGGTTTTGAATCGAGAAGAGTAACTGCACGAATTGCTTGCTCACTAGGCCGATTATATTGAGAGTACAATTGACGGAAGGATATATAAATGTAAATTCCACATTAAAAGTTCACAGTAATTTGTAGTTTTGTATTAAACTTTACAATTTTTATTAATCATTTTAATATGTAGAAGTTCTGAGAAGTTCTTCATCAATTTATAATTAAGAATTATAATAATTCAAAGATTATTACGAGGATGGAGTTTTTGTTAAAATTCTTAGAAAATATTATTTGACTTCAAACAAAACTCTATAGAAGTTTACGTTAATCTAAACTTAAAAAAAAAGTGTTATGGCTTTTAATTTTATGATGGGAAGAAGATGTTAAAGAAGATGAAAAGTTAAAACTCGATAAAAATCTACTGATTTTCTTTAAATGTGTGGATTTGAGTAAATTTGCTAAATTTTAGAAAAGTTGCTTGCCGTTGAAAACAATCTTTGCTTCGCACAGCGCTATGTATCACGTTATGTAATGTGATTATTATACCAAACAGTCTTGTTCATTAACTTTAATCATTTGAAAATGCGACCCCTCAAATATCGGGGTTTTTCTCTTCTTCTTTGGCTTACGATTATTATTATTTATTATAATATTATATTATTATATTAAGTTGTCCTTATTATTGCAGTATTAGAATTTTTTCTAATATCAATCGAGTGCGTTCTTTCGTATCTTACTTTACTCTGAAAGGTTGCTAACGGCTATTTTCATAATGTCTCATTAAACCTTAATTGGAACTTTAACACTTTGGTTAGGTAAAAATGTATTTCAGAATGTATAATTAATTTTTAACTGACATCAATTAACGGAAAAGAGTTAATTTCACTCAACAAAATGTGGCTGTTAGAAATATAATCGACTCCTATGCATAGAAAATTTTATATTTTTATAATTTTAAAACTTTGCTTTTGTAATAAAATGCTTTATGATATTTTTCATACTGTATGAGAATATCTAAGGTATGTAATAATAAATTTCACATATAGTTTTTAAGGGAAAAAAGCACAATTAAAATCATATACATATATAAATTTATATTTATTTTATGTATATGATTTACATATATAAGGAAATTTGAAAAATTCTCCACAATCACGAGCATTTTTTGTATTTTTATACTTTACAAAAAATATGTCCATCCAAACATATTTTTATTATCTTGGACCAGCACTCAGGAGATGATCTCTATACATGCGATGCATTGTTCTGGAACTAGAGGAAAGCGATATTTGAAGAAATGACAGGAGGATTTATGCACCAAAAAAACAAATGATGGGCCAAAAAACCAAAATGTTACAATTTTGTTTGCTTTTTTGTTGGCGGAGTCTGTCGCAAACGATTTTTATGCATTTTTCAATAGCATATTAGTTTTATGTATTGTTATTTTATAAATAAAGCAAAATTTCATTTTAAGTTTGAGTAAAGCACATTATCTCAAAATTACATTGTTTTTATGTACTTATTTAATATTTTTTATAAACATTGTTTGTTAATAGCTAAAATAGTATGTTAAATGATAGTTTTAATAAAATATGCTTTAACAACCACACACATTCCAACATTCCTAAGAAATTTTATGTGAGGACCTGGAATATCTCCAAAACGATTGTCATTTCATTCTGTGAAACTCTGTAAAATATTAATTTAGTTGGAGAATATCTTTATAAAGAAAAACTAAGTTTTTAAAAAATCTTATTTTATCAAACTATAATAACAAAATAATTTGGCCTTTTTATTCTTTATTATTCTTATTCGAACAGGAATAAATTAATTTTCATAGCAAAACAAAATGTCGAACAAATTTTATTTATTTTTTAAATATGAGTGTAAACAAACGTTATTTAATTTAGTTAAAGTTAAGTTATTAAATAATTAATTTATACATGTTTATAAAACGTTTTGAATAAATTTCTTTTGTGTAAATACATATTTAACTTTTGAATTAAAGAATATTTAGAAAAATAAAATGAAATTTTATAAAACTATGTATACAAGGGCGAAACATTTTATTTAGACCAGGGACCCCACACTTGTTAATACGGCCCTCATCGTTGCATGTTTTGGTGTCACGTTAATATGGAATTCTAGTTTACCTTTTTCTTTAAAAGTGGGCAGCGGTGTTGGGAAATATGCAAAACGATACATATTTATTTTATTATATTACATTTAAGTTATTTATATTGTAATTTACAATTTGGTTTTTGATTTAGTTTGTTTCTTAGTATGTAACTATCACATTTAATTTTGACTGCCAGTACGTTCGATCATTAGTCTATTTAAAATTGAAAAAAATTTAACTAACGTATACATATTTATGGTTTTTAACAAATTTTTTGGAAATGTTGCACACATATTGACTGCTTATAGCAAAACAAATTTCAAAGTAGACATTAGTGGTGCCAGACACTGGAAAACTGGTAATTGATTTTTATGGGCGTGACACTGTTCATTTTTTAAAAATTAAAAAATGGAACCCAAGTTGAGATAATGCCAGTCGGATGAAAAAACAATTTCAAAATCGGTTCATAATTGTACGAGTTCTTATAATTTTGCTGGTGTTCTTGCTACATATGTGACTGAGATCCCAAAATGTCCAACGGTGGCAGAACAGAAGGACCGCGGAGACGGCCGGCAGGTGGATTGCAAGGCTCATTCCCTCGGTCGAAGTATGTATTCGGATGAAATTTGGAGAGGTTAACTACTTCCTGACACAATTCCTCTCGGCCCACAGATACTTCCGAAAGTACCTGTAGCGCATGGGCAGGGCAGATGGGCCCGATTGCATTTACTACGGTATGATGGATGATGATGCAGAGCACACTTTCTTCGACTGCATTAAATGGCATACTGAAATGAATGCAATGGCGCAGCGTGTTAGCGGGTTCACTCCTGCCAGCGTGACAGGGATGATGCTCGATTGCGAGAGTAATTGTAACGCGGTTGTGTAATACGTAGGGTACGTCCTACGGAGAAAGAAAAAGGACCTCGATGCATTGCTGCAGAGCGAGGCCACCTGTGACAGGGACCAGCAAATACCGCCCTGTGACGTGGTGCAGACTTGGCGAACCCAGACGTGGCTATGTAAGAGGCGATCCTGATTGGGACGGTGCTCTGGGCCTTCCCGAAATTATGCGGAGAGCGAATCTACATAGAGGAAGAGGAGGGAATTTTTTAGTGGTAACACCACTCGACGCAGATGACGTCGGGCTCTGTAAGTGCGATGCATTTTTAACCCTACTTCACACGCCAAAAAAAAAAAACCTGAGAGGCCTTTTCAATACGTTGTTCATGTTTATCTACGTGTTGATCCAGCAAAAATTATTTTCAAAAGATATTGCTCTATCACATATTTTGCAGAAAATAATAATTTCTCAAATATAATTGTTGAAGTTAAAATTTTTCACAAAATATGCTCACGTTGAGGGTGGCGATGGCACGATGGATGGTAGTCTGCACGTTGACTACACAACCAAAAAACAGACCTGGGTTCAACGCCAGTTTCAGACTAAAAATTTTAAAATAAAAATAAACATCTCGCATTTTTCTGATGTGTATTAGTGTGTCTTTGTGTGGTAGTTGTTGTCGGAAGGTTTCAGTGGCGAAGGCATAGTCACTGGTCACTGAACAATACCGGCTTCAGCTGATAGCAATCCACAATCACATCAGAACGCCCTCTTTCGTCGGTATTGTGTAGCACCGGCGAAGTAAAATAATAATAAAAAAAATAAACGGCTACTAAACCGAAGCTTCAGCACTGCTACGAGTATAAAAACAAAAAAAAGAACGTGCGAAAGCAGAGCTGCAAAATAATTAATTTAGCTTCACCTCCTGTCGATTCTCCTACTATCCCTTTCCTATAGTTCCCAGCACAATGCTTCACATGTGTAGGGGTCATCTCCTGGGTGCTGGTCCTAGATAAAAAAAAAAAAAAAAAAAAAAATTTCATCAAAATATGCACCAACAAATCCATGCCATTTTTAAGCAAATTCATTATGTTATAAACATACATATTTCGGTTTAGCCATTAAAAAAGCATGCATTTGCACGAAACCCTCTCCTTGGGCAATTACGGAAGACGGGATTGCTTGTTGAATTTTTAAAATATCTGTATACAACCCACAGAGGGAAATACTTCTGTATAGATCAGAGTCTAACATGAAGAAGTCATATTGTATGTATCCATATGCAGTTGCTTCACATGAAATTATCAATTATGCAGTTTTATAGATAATTCTCAAATTTTTACTCCATAATCACACTCGATGGGGCAGATCAAAATGTGACATCGTTTCAAACAGTGATTGTCAAAAAATCTACAATATACATATACTATGTATATATGTATATAGTATATGTATGTATCTTCTGAAGATGCTTCAGAGCGATCCAAATCCATTAGGCAAAGAAGGGAAGGCAAAAATGCCTTGCCGGCCGTATAGAACATATAGAAACAATAAATCCATGAAATACAAGTTTTGTGCATACGTATGTACAGGGTGGCACAAAAGAAGCTACATGGTTTAAATGGTTTATAACTTTTTTATTTATGCGATTTTTTTTTTTTTTAAATACAGTATAAAATTGGGGAATTTTTTCCAATTAGCTTTGAAAAATAATATCCTGTAAGTGATGTCCATTTTCTGCTTTTCTATCAGCATATTTTTCATAACTTTTCACAAAATTTCGGGTGTAATGGCCATGCTTTCATTTCGAATGTTTCATAATTAATTCCCCAAGTCTTCATTGAAGATTCATGCTTTAAATGGAAAAAGAGTGCAATTTTCCACAATGTTGTTTAAAAGACATATATTTAAAAAAAAAACTTAACTTTGTTTGCAACGTTGCGTTAATTGAGGTTTTGTTTTTTGAAAAGTTGTATTAACAAAGTCAACAATGTTAAGAATTTGAAAGCGATACGAATGTAAGTATGTTTGGGCGTTTCCTACAGACCTATTCAAACTAAATCCTGCATATTTAATTTGTAAGAAAGCAGCAACACAATTGCATACTACAATAAAAAATAATTATTATTTTCATTTATCAATGTTAGTGACAACTTTATTTGTACTCATGTTAGTTTCTATTTTGAATAATTGTGTAGTCATCTTTAGTTACATTTTAATTCTGCTGCTTATAAGATGCTGATAGAATTTGTATTGTGTATTCTAACTATTCTCTTGCTATGGGATTATTTCAATAAAAAACATCGTAATGCTACATTGCAGAAATTCAATATACCAGGTCCCAAAGCGCTACCCGTTCTAGGCAATGCATTGGATATAATACATATTAATAATGAGAGTGAGTACATCAATTGTAATAGTTTTTTGAAAATGACTCAGCATTATTTTTATATTTTTTTTTTTATTAAGATTCAATTGAAGTTCTACGTGATTTCAAGAGAAAATATGGTAAAATTTACAGATTTTGGGTTTTGCATCAACTAACTGTCATTATTATGGATCCGAAATATTTGGAAGACATTTTAAGTAGTCAAAAAATAATTAAAAAGAGTATTTTATATGATTTTCTGTCGGATTGGTTGGGTCGAGGTTTGCTTTTGAGTTGGGGCAGTAAATGGCACTCGAGACGTAAAATTATAACACCAACTTTTCACTTTAAAATTCTCGAACAATTTGTGGAGATATTTGATCAACAAAGTAGTATAATGGTAAATAAATTATATGAAAAAGCTGATGGCAGAACGGCCATTGACATGTTTCCAGTGGTGTGTTTGTGTGCTTTGGATATTATAGCAGGTAATTTAAGAAACATAATTAAAATAATTTTATTTATTTTGAGTCCAGGTGAGATATTATTCCTTTTTAACTAGAAGACTCATACATTTCTTTAAACAAATAGAACATTGTTTTACAATTTGTGAATACCAGTTTTAATAGTAAATTTGATATTTAATATGTAAATGATCATTAACGATGATGATACAAACAAATTACTGGGTTAGGAATTACCAAAATACAATTACATTCAGCTGTTTGCTGCCCTCCTCACCCACAATATATGTATACTCATAGTTGTGCAAACTAATTCAGAATTTGCAGAATTTCCCACTATTTACCACTATTGGCCAACATAACACAAAAAAAGAAATATAGCTTGAAGTTTAACAGCCGTATAGATGAAAATTTAAAGCAGCTTTACTAGCCATTGTTAAGCAAAATTCCTTAACGTTCTGTACACAAACGATTGTTAGCTTAACTGTGTTTGTATGCGTTTTTTCCTTGTGAAAAATTTTCTTTCCAAAACAACATATAAAATAAAAGTTTAATATAAAATATTAAATAAAATAAAAGTTTATTTGTGAATGGGTGTCCTAAATTTCAGAAGAAGAATTAGTAAGCTTCAGTCTTCGATAATAGAGAGAAAATAGAGGGTGGCGAGGTCGTGCAGACTACTGAACGTTGACTACAAAACGAAAAATGTTTCCTGGATTCAACCCCAGTTTCAGACTCATAAAAACATCTCGCATTTTTTTTAATATGCATTTGTGTGACTTTGTGTTAGTTGTTGTCGCACGGTTTCAGTGGCGAAGGCATTGGGACTGGCCATGGGTGTAACATCTTGCAGGCACATGTATTTTAATACTGTGGATCTTAATCAATCAAAAAGTCGATTTGGAATATTTTGTAACACTTTCTTTCTTCATCTAAGATTGAAAGAGTGAAGTAGGGAATGTTAGAAAGAGAAGAATATACAAAATAAAAATAAATTTCAAAGCAAATTCTCTCATTCCGTAAAAAACGTTGAGAACAAAATAGCTATATTGGAATGTAAAACGAATGAATTGGCACTAATGTAATGTGTAGCTTGAAATGCAAATTTTAAGCAAAACATTGTTAAAAAGGTTGATCTTTTTTATCAACAAATTTTACTTAAAATTTTCACATTTCCAGTTTTTTTTGTTAATCACTCTTCGACTAAAATTTTATTTGAAAATATTTGTAATGTTCTCTTAAAAAGTTAAAAATAGCAAGTGTCGTAAGAGCTTATTAAACACATTTAAGCTTACTTTGTCGGAAATTTCTAAAAATATGAACATTCTCAAAAACTAACTATTAGCGAAGATTTCTCGGAAATAAACATTCGTTAATTAAAGAAAATTTTTTAAATGCGAACGGTACAGCAGGAGGATTTATTATTTTTATGAAACTGCGCATTATACTATCAATCTGCCTGATGAGATCCTGGGCGTTTTTTAAAGCAAACAGAGGAAGAGTATCTTTTCAATTTTATTGCATATCGAGCCTTTGATGCAATACCGTCGTAATTCAAAAGATCGTGAATTGAGAAAAATGCATTTGACGTTTTGAGTCATCTTTTTCATAGTATTTTCGTTTACTAAAGTTATTTTTTTACAAGTTTTTAAATAAAAAGGCATGTTTTGTAATGTTTTCTGTTTGTAAATTTCTTGTCGAAAAGGAAATATTTCATTATTGCAATAAATATTGTTGGAAATAGCTGGAACAAAGAACATTTCTGCATGCCCAGCTCAAAAAATTAAAATTTTGAAATACTGCGGTATTGCACCAAAAGCTCGATATAATAACAATGATATTTTTCGAAATTGCTTAAGATCCGCTGTTGATATTTAATCGAACATTCGAAAACGAAATATTGGCTGCCGCAAACTGAGCGCCGGGTGAACTGTATTAGTTTTTTTTCGTTTCACTAGTAATAGTCGTTCTCGAATTTTTTATCCGAGAAACGTTTAATCATTGTTTGATAGTGATATTACTTTCGTAAAATGTGGTTAAACTGGGGTCTACATAGATACATATACATTTCAATACAACAAAAAGAGACAATAAAAAATTGTTTTGCAGCTGTCAAAAACGTCTCTACCCATCAAAGGTAAAATATAAAATGTTATACGATTCATTGGCAATGCCATTAATAACTCACCAAAATAGTCGTCAAAAGTGATGAAATCCAGTGAAAAAAGTGAATAAAATTTTTTTTTAATTATTCGTCGTTATATTAATACGTTCCAGGTTGGCTAATTCATCAGTCTTGGTTAGCTTATGTTAGGTTGAAAAACGGAGCAATAGCATCGATGTAATCCCTACAGAAAGCGACATGTTGTGGGCTCTGCTCAAAGTTTCGGAATATCTTCAGCACTAACTTATTCGATAAACCGATCGCGACAAGCAGCCAGCCTCCACGTCCCTCTAATCGGAGCCCGCAATGTATTCCACGCCCTGTATGATGTTCTTTTGGAAAACTTGCCTTCTAAAGGGTGGTTAAATTTCAAGGGCCGATGTTGATTTTGAATAAAACACAAACTATTTAGGAAATTATTGTAATTTTATTTTATTATGATATATTGGTATTACTCAATTATGTATGGAACAAAATATCGGCCAAATGGGCGCCGCGACCACGGCGGCACACCTCCATCCGATGGTCCAAATTTTCGATGACCCTGAGGCATAATGGAGGTTCTATGCCGTTAATGTGCCGAATTATCTCATCCTTTAGCTCTTGAATTGTTGCTGGCTTATCGACGTACACCTTTTCTTTCAAATAACCCCAAAGAAAAAAGTCCAACGGTGTCAAATCACATGATCTTGGCGGCCAATTGACATCGCCATTACGTGAGATAACACGGCCATTGAATTTGTTGCGCAAAAGAGCCATTGTTTCGTTAGCTGTGTGGCAAGTGGCACCGTCCTGCTGAAACCACATATCGTCCACATCCATATCTTCCAATTCGGGCCATAAAAAGTTCGTTATCATCTCACGATAGCGAACACCATTCACAGTAACTGCCTGACCGGCCTCATTTTGGAAAAAATACGGCCCGATGATGCCGCCAGCCCATAAACCGCACCAAACAGTCACTCTTTGTGGGTGCATTGGTTTTTCGACAATCACTCTTGGATTCTCATTCGCCCAAATGCGGCAATTCTGTTTATTGACGAATCCACTGAGGTGAAAATGTGCCTCATCACTGAAGATGATTTTCTTCGAAAATTGATCATCCACTGTTGCCGTGGTCGCGGCGCCCATTTGGCCGATATTTTGTTCCATACATAATTGAGTAATACCAATATATCATAATAAAATAAAATTACAATAATTTCCTATATAGTTTGTGTTTTATTCAAAATCAACATCGGCCCTTGAAATTTAACCACCTTTTAATATGACTATACGCTCGATAATGACGGACATAGTGTTCCAGTGTTTCGTTCTCCTCCTCACATGCTCTGCTTGTGCTATCCTCCATTATGCCTCATGAGAGCTAGATGTGACCTCATCTCCGCATGACCGGATTTTAAGCCAACCAGTCTCCTGATTGTTGGCCTATTTAGTATACTTTCTGTCTGAGCCCAAAAAGCGTCATACACTTCGCACGGCTAAAACTGAAATCAAAAACTACTCCACGGAGCACCTCACATAACAGCAGGGACCAGTGCTGCCACGAACAAACAAAAATTCGATCAAATATTATCTAAAAAAGTTACCAATAAAACACTAATGGTGTTTTGCTTTCTGACAAAAGTGTACATATGTATATGCTACATTACGTCACTACACGTGTTCCATTCTAAAAAGTATGTAACATTCTAAAAACGTTTATAAATATGTTGCACCAATAACTGACAAAAAATGCAACATTAATTAATTTAAAAAAATAAAAATATTGACTCATTAAATATGAAATAATATGTAATAAAAAATTTAAAAAGAAAGTTAAAGGGGTTGTTACTAAAAAGTAACCTTAGTATTAACAATTTTAAAACTGTATTAAAAAATAAATACGCAATATTTTTTTATTCCGTTTTTGTTTTATTTGAAAAATGAAATACATATCGTTATATTTTTAAAAGTCACGGAAGTGTGGGTTGCTTTTTTTAAATGACAACGGAAGATAAAGAAAAGTGTGCAGCTGATATTACCAATTTTATAATCTTGAAATATTAACTAATAAACCAAAAAAAAAACACCATTGGAGATTTCAGGAGGAACACAACTAAAACTCTTGAAGTTTTAATATATGAACGAACGGACACTAACAATGTCACTGGAAAAATATTAATTTTATAACAAATCCACAAGCTAAACATATTGTAATTATTTTAAAATTTAGTTAATAGCTTTAATTCAATATTCATTTGGATTTATTCCAACACAAATTTTTTTTCTTTTGTTTTAATTAATTCAAAGATGTAAAAACCAACTGTTCACTCGCTCTTTGTTTAGGAGCTGTTCTTAAAGGATACTAATGGAATAAAACAAAAAGAACTGTAAATTTTAAAACCTTGTTTTGAAAGGGCAAGATTTTTGTTCAGAATGGAAATCGCCATTAAATTAAATTCTTTTCCAAAATCGAACTAGTTTTATTTAAAAATGAAATGTATCGAAAAATATATGTATGTACTTCACATGTTAATTACAATAACAAAAATGCTGCTCCATACATATATAAAAAAAACTAAAAAAAACTTAATTTGTTTTATTTTACATTATAATTTGTCAAGCTAATATTATATTTTTAATTTCAAAATAAATGGATTGTTATGTTTTTGTTTATAGATTTTTGGTTTTGTGTTCGGTATTAAACTATTAATTCTCGATTGATTAGTTGAAGCTTGAACATAATAATCTTGAATTTGTAGTCTAAAATAAGGAAAAATCCACTTTTGAGCTAACTCAACATTAGCGAAATAGTAATATATGCTTTGCTCCTCAATTATTGAGTTTGCTTTTATAAAAAATACTTTATGAAAATATCATAAAGTTTGTAATAAAACATTTCATATATTTTTTTGGGGGAAAACACAAATTTGAAATTAAAATCATAAAAATAAATAAAAATATTTAAACAAAAAATGTAATTTTAGCTTGCCAAATTATAAATTGACAACACCTAAGATATCTGGACAATCAAGCTAATACAAGCACGTATGGCAATCCTGTAACGGGCTGTTCACAGCAGTAATATTTTTTCGTGTTATATTTTAAAACGTCTGTACGACTACGATTTGAATCTTCCAAATGTATCGTATGAATAATTTAATACTTATTTATTGTAAGGGTGATTTTTTTAGACGATTGCATATATGTGTTGGCAACCCCAGTTGCGGAATATGTTACTAATTACGGATAGCAGCTGGCGAGAATTCAAACTCTTAATTGATTTCTGGTGCTTTTCCGCCTACTACGCCTATTTGGTTGCCGGTACCGTACTACAGTTCTGTTGCCATCGATATTATTAATTAATTATATAGCTTCGGGAATACTCCATATACAGTATTATATTTCAAACCACTCCTGAACCAATGTTGCATTAAGAGCTAAAATTCTTTTTTGTGAATAAGTGTGTAAGGATGTAGAGTATAGTATAAAAATAGGAAAATAATTTTTATTTTTGGTATGTAAGTCCTTATAGTCACACAGTAAGTTCGGAGGGGCAACTTCACAAGCATAGTCATTTAAAATCTTCAGCGCTTAATATTTTTTTCGTAATATGAACGAAAGTTTTCCTTACTATTTTCAGAAACTGCCATGGGAGTTCATGTCAAAGCTCAGGACCAGCCTGATCTGGGATATATAAAAGCTATAGCGACGTAAGTTTTTAATTCAAACTAGAGATTTTAAAATGAGTCAATTGCCATAATAATTTTAGTACAATTAATTGAGCTTTGATGACTTCATGATTCTTCTTGAACTCTTCCTAACTTTCTTGAATTTCTCCTAATTTCGTTAAAATCGCATCAGTTGTTGGAGTTACTTCTCCTTTTTCTACCTTTGTGCACTTCATATTGCTAAATGTGTATGTAATGTATAAATTATTTAAATAACTTTTTTTTTTGAATTTTTCGTAATTTCATTAAGTTTGGATGTTTGGCTTTATATGAAATGTTGGAAAATAGTACATTAATCTACGCTTATAAATTATTTTAAGAAAAGTGAGCTAATAAAATCAATAAAATGTTATTTTGATACGGCAAGATAAAAATTTTCCACATATTTATTTGAATTGACAAGTTCTTTCTGTAAATTTGTTTAAATTTACTATGAAAATTCCAACCTCTTTAAGATGGAGTTGTGACATTGTGACTAACACTACATTGTCCATAAATATGAGGAAATTGTTTTACAAATTTTTGTAACTTACATATTTGTATTTGAGATTCAGAAATATTTTGAGGAATTAAAATCTGATACGAACACGACAAAAGTAAAAAGTGTTCATAAAACAATTTACGTGTAAAATTCCTTGACATAACCATTCCCGTATAAAGAAAGATTTTACGAAATTCTGTCGCCTTCCATCTTAGAAATTTAATTCAGGATCTAAGTTTTCTGAAGTGATGAAAGTGAAAAATGAGCACATAAATGAGGATATTTCTTGTTTAGTTGCATTGGCAAATGTTCCCTCAGTAGTTCTTGATTTTAATAAATGCAAAATCATTTTTTTCATTCCTCCAAGATCCATTCATATATCTGTTCCGAAACGTTCACTTTTATAAAAAATGAGAATATCATAAAGTATGTAATAATACAATTGACATATATTTTTTTTTTCGGGAATAAGCACAATTTTAAAATTAGAATCATTTAGAACATAGATAAATCTGCATCTAAAAACGGTCATCGATAATGTACATTTTCAAAAGTAGGACAAGGAGGGCGATAGGAGGAACTTTCCGTCCCTCCGAAAAGTTCAAACCGATTTTATTGAAATTTAGAATATGGATAGATCTGCATATTAAAACGCACATAGGCTATGTGCACTTTCTAAACTAAGACCAGGAGGGCGAGGGGGGAAAATTTTGGCCTCTCCAAAACTATATTTCCGATTTTGATGAACTTTAAAACTTGGATGTATTTGAGTTTAAAGGACACATTGGCAATTGTGCTACTCTGGGAAGGTTATAAAGTATTACTTAAACTAGGACCACGAGGGAAAGTATGGGTAATTTCCACGCCAACGAGGCCATCTAACCGATTTTAATAAAATTTAAATGTATTTATGTTTTTGCGTTTAGAAGGACACATATGCTACATACATATATATTTTTTAAATAGAAACTGGGGGCGACGTAGGGGTAAGATATGCCTTTCCAAAACCGATGGAGATAGTAACGGGAGCGAAGCCGCGGGTAAAAGCTAGTAATGAATATAATAGATTGATACTTATGAAAAAAATTAACGAGCCATTATTAGTCGGGTGGTACTATAGTGTGAAGTTTCAAGAAATTCGACGCATATTCTTTGTTAAATTTTTGTTGTTAAATTCCACTTTTGCCTTTTTTTCTAGTCTCTCGCGCATAATGGCCGATCGTTTTATTAAACCCTTGCAAAAAACTAATTTCCTATTTCGTATAACTGCTCATAAACAATATTACGAAGCTCAGCATTGCATAAAAGTTTTGCATAAATTTACGACAGATGTTATAGAACAAAGGCGATCAACTTTGGAACAATCCATTAAAGATGGCTCATTTAAAAGTAAAAAATCAAATTTCAAACATTTTGTTACTTATTTTAATATAATAATTTAATTTTATTCTAAAGGAGATGCCGTGGACTCTGATTTGAATACAAAAAAACGCTTGGCTTTATTAGATGTTTTGTTGCAATCCACAGTAAATGGCCAACCTTTAACTAATGAAGATATACGCGAAGAAGTTGATACATTTATGTTTGAAGGTCATGATACAACCACAAGTGGTATATCATTTACCCTTTATTTGATTGCCCGTAATTCAGCAGTGCAAAAGAAATTGGTTGATGAGATCAGACAGGTTTTAGGTAGTGATAAAAATAAAGCGGTAACATATCGTGATTTGCAAGAATTAAAGTACATGGAATTGGTTATTAAAGAAAGTCAAAGATTATATCCCTCAGTGCCTGTTATTGGACGAGAAATAACGGAAGATATAGTAGTGGGTACGTTTTTAAAGAAATAATGCAAATAGTTGCTACTAACACGCAAATTGTCTTTTAGGAGATGTTACTTTACCAGCGGGAACTAATATTAGTATACCGTTGTTTTTGGTATTACGTGACTCTGATTATTTTGCAAATCCCAGTGATTTTAAACCCGAACGCTTCGAAAATGAAAGTTATCAGAAAATGCATCCCTTTGCTTACACACCTTTTTCTGCTGGCCCACGCAATTGTATTGGCCAAAAGTTTGCCATATTTGAAATAAAAAGCACGGTATCGAAAATGCTACGTCATTTTGAATTATTGCCACTGGGACCAGATGTTAAACCGGTGATAAATCTTGTTTTACGTTCAACAGCGGGCATTCATATTGGACTAAGACTACGAAATCCATAGGATTGATAAACATTGAATGAATGGTCAAAATATATGTATGTAATAAAACATATATGTATGTATAAAAACTGTTCATTATATTTTTGCTTTTAAATTTAGTGTAGTGTTTATTAGTTCGACCGGTATACACGTATCTTTCTTTGGTCCGCTGTTCGGTCTTCAATTTAATTAAAACAGTTAGAACAGAAATAAATTAAAAAAAGAAAAATACAAGTGGAAAAAAAATTTAAAATAAATAAAAAACAAAGAACTTAGTGACAAAAAACGAAACAAAATAAACTTAAAAAAAAAAAAATTTGATCAACTTACATTAACAAATAAAAAAAAAATAAACTTTAATATAACAAATAAAATACAAAAAACAATAACAAATTAAACGGTGGAATAACTGAGGAAAAAAAAATGAAACCGCTATACCAGTGACGGGCGAGAAATAAAAATCAGTGCTGACACTACCAACCAGTGCTGTAACTTCGGGTCACGGTGACCGGATGAGGTGTTTCATGGCCTTTTTTCGTGTCATTGTGTTAATTCCCTTTACCATACCCGACTAAATCTTTTGCATTGTTGGTGCCATTGTGTTGGTTACTGCTAGACTGTTTGGTGATGAAGGAGTAACACTGATCACCTGCAGTCGTTCAAGCAGCGATTAGCTCAGTGGCAAGTGCAATACAAAAGATAGACATTTTATTTGACTTTTCTCGCGTTAATCATGACAGGCCGATTCAGAATTGACTTCTGCAACATACGTGGTCTAAGGTCAAACTTCTTCTCTGTCTATGCTCACGTTTGTCTCCATCGGCCGGATGTTTTCGCCTTAAGTGAAACCCAGGTGTCTGAGGATTCTGAACCACAGGATTTTCACATACCTGGGTATCACCTCCTATCTCTTTTCCATCTACACAGGGGCCTTGTAGTTTATATACGCAATGAACTTGTGTACCAGTGCCAGCAATCTTTAGACACGCATGATCCCGAATTTAGCTGTATTGGGTTAAATTCAATTATTCTTTACAGAAGCCCAAACACGGAAAGGGAGAAAACTATACGGAACTTCGATCCCCTTTTTCGACACTATATCGGGGATCCTTGAAAATTACCCGAACAGTGAAATCGTTATTGCTGGTGATTTCAATGTCCATAATTTATCGTGGCACCGCCATTCGAGCAATACAACTCCAGAAGGCCAATATGCTGAGCTATTCGCAGCGCACAATCACCTTGCGCAATTAGTGAATGAACCAACACATATTTCATGTGTTGACGGGCACCAACACAACACCCTCGACCTTTTTCTCGTTTCACACCCTGAAATGTATGAAATGAACATTAGCGCACCTCTGTAATTCGGATCTTTGCACCATTTCTGCCTCCTTTTCGTTTGCGGAACTTCTAAGCGTTTCACCGCCAGCTACGAAACGTTTGAAATATATTTACGAAAAGGCACGTTGGGCTGAGCTCAACGATTTCTTTCGGCATTTCAATTGGAGGCTCTGCTTCCCCGACAATGATGTCAATGCCATGGCTGAAATGGTCCAAAATATAATATTGCTTGGTATGAAAACGTTCATACCATCGAAGTAAATTTCGATTAGGCCTAGACCAAAGTCTTGGTTTAATCAGACGTGCAGACTTGCAGTCAGATCCAGAGAGGAAGCATTTAGTGTCTGGCGGAATAATAAAAACGCAGATACTGATATGATGCGCAAAAGGGCGAGATCTTCGTGTGCCAAAGTGCTAAGACGTGCAAAAGCTTTGTACGAGCAGCGTCTTCGCGCTAAAGTTCTTACTGCCCCACGGGGAAGTAAAAGCTTTTGGTCATTCGTTAAAAGAGTTAGGAGAAATGCTAGTTCTTCTATTCCGTCTCTTTTAAAGGCTGATCAAATATTCACTGACCCGGTTGAAAAGGCTAACCTCCTTGCTGAAATGTTTGCAGGTATTTCTCACATGCCCGAAAGCAATCAACCACTGCCCGCATCCGAGCGTGTATCCGTAACTATGCCAAAGATATACTTTCGGGCTCGTGCAGTTAAAAGGGTTTTATCGGACCTTAACATAAATAAGTCTCCTGGCCCGGATGGAATTCCGGCACTGGTCTTGAAGCAGTGCTCTTCGACGTTATCGCGTCCTCTGGCAATCCTTTTTAGCAGCCTATATCATGCAGGCGAATTTCCGTCGTGCGGGAAAGTTGCAAATCTTACGCCGATCCCCAAGAAGGGAGAGGCAAGCAACCCTGAAAATTATCGCCCAATCGCAATATGCTCTACCATTTCTAAAGTAATGGAGAGTATGCTAAATTTCCATCTTATGAAATATCTGGAGTCCAATTGCTTACTTAACGACCGGCAATATGGCTTCCGTAGAGGACGTTCCATTTTGGCGAAAGTAAGGTAGTGGCTCTAGATATTTCAAAAGCATTTGACAGAGTGTGACATGGAGCACTCTTGTCCAAACTTATTGCTTTTGGTATCGGCGAAATCTTCTCTCGATTTATATCGAGCTTTCTCAGGGATCGCGTTATAAAAGTTGTTATAGACGGGATCTCATCTAACGAGTTCAAGATCAATTCAGGGGTACCACAATGCTCCATTCTTTCTCCTACCCTATTTCTTATTTTTCTTAATGACCTGCTATATCATACTTCCAACCCTATCCACTCTTTCGCAGATGACAGCAGTATCTGCCATTCATAACAGGTGACCTCACGAGAATATTGGAATGGGGTCACGCGAACAGGGTCGATTTCAATTCCCAAAAGACCCATTGCTGCATGCTAAGCCATCGCCGTATGCACGATCACGCTGCCTCATCTGTAATAATGGGTGGCATAAACATTGAGGAATCAGAAGCTCTTGATATTCTTGCCATGAAAATTCAGTGTGATGTCCGATGGACTGAGCACATTTTTCAGGTCTCAAAGGAAGCATTCAAGTGCCTAGGCTTTTTAAGGCGGGGTAAGACATACTTCACCCCATCAGATCTCCTTACTATTTATACCGCCTACATCCGACCGAAAATGGAATACAACTCTCGGTCGGTACTCGACCGTGTACAAGAAAGGGTGAAGAAACTCATAGGAGATAGTAGGGTAGCCAACTCTATTGACTCTCTTGAACATCGTCGCAACGTGGGGTGCGTTTCGTTGTTCTATCGATACTATAATGGGAGGTGTTCTAATGAAATCAGGGAACTTGTTCCCGAAACCCGGTCATTCGCGCGTACGACGCGATCATCATTAAGAACGCATATATTTGTGGTCGATTTGGCGGCGACTCCCACTACGCATTACAGGGAAAATTCGTTTTTAGGCCGAACGGCACCTATGTGGAATAGACTACCCGGAGAGGTGTTTCCTGTCACTTTTAACGTTGGAAAATTTAAATCAAATGTCAATAAACACTACTCCCTCTATCCTCCTTCCCATAACCTAATTTCCTAGTTCCAGCACAATGCATCGCATGTGTAGGGGTCATCCCCTGAGTGCTGGTCCGAGATAAAAAAAGAAAAAAATAAGGCCAAACTGGTAGGCTCGATTCTAAACTGTGAATTAATGTCAAATAAAATAAAAAAAATAAAATTAAATTGGTAGAAAGAGACAGCAAAGCCAGAAAAAACCAAATACAATATAATATTTAGATTTTTTAAGTGATGCATCCTAATTTTAAATAAAAAAATCGCTAAAGAAGAATATACGGTCAAAAACTACGCTCAAAATCGCAGACATTGTGCATAAATCGCTAAGTTGTCAGCATATAAAAGATTTTATATTCAAAACGTCAAATTTAAGTTGAAACGTTTTACATTTTTTTTGACAGTTACTAATTGTTGTGTTCCTGCTCGCAGTTTTAAATGGAGTCAAAAGTTGGTTTTATAATACTTAATTCAGTCCTTATTACCCAAAGAATTCCTATTGAATGACTAACAAGAAAATGCAAGAACGTTATAAAGTATGTATATGTGGCACCCTGTCAATGTTACTTTTTTATATTTTTTAATTTTTTTTTACTTGTTTGATCGACTCTTCGTGTACACTATTCAAGGCACGCGCCATTAATTAAATAATATTCTACTACTACTTGTTATTAGCATAAGTCTGGATTAAATAAAATTAATTATATTAAAAAACATCACGCTATTCTTGTATAGTGATCCTACAATCACTAAAACTGGGGACACCGACGTGATCACGTGGTGTTTTGAGACAAGTGCGCATAGACATACTAGAACCGTAAGTAACGGTACCGTCCACATTCCTGAAGACTTTGAATAAAAGTTTTAAAAATATTATAAAAAATAGCTGAAGAAAACGACGGCCCAAAATCGATGTTCCCCGAGAATACTGGAAACCAATCGATCGCCGTATCGCCAGCAGCCGCCAATGTTGCTGTAGTTTACGCTCGGCTCCCTTTACCACAGATGGCCAGCTCCAATATCGATTCATGGTTCACGACCATGGACTTCTGGTTCACTGCTTCTGGAATTTTGAGCAACAAACAGAAAACTGAAACAGTCCTGGCAGCCTTAGATCCGAGTGTGATTTCACAGTTATCGGAAGTCATAGCGGAGATGCCACAAAATGAGCGATACGACTATATACGGAAGAAAATAATACATCACTTTGCAGACAGCGAGCAGCACAGACTTAATCGACTCCTGTCCGAGTTACCCCTCGGTGACAAAAAACCGTCTGCACTCTACTACGAAATGAAAAGGGTGGCTGAAACTACTCTTGGCGAGGTATCTTTAAAAGGGCTGTTGATTAAGAAACTCCCCGACGTCGTACAAGCTGTTGTTACCGCGTCGACCGGTACCGCTTCTGAATTCACTAGAATTGCAGACTCCATCGAAGACGCTGTGTCAGCCAACAATATAAACACTATTACAAAGAAGGCATCTAGTGAAATTGACGAGTTACGTGCGGCCGTACATAATCTCACAAAATAATTTGAGAAGTTTAGCGCCCGCTCTCGATCTCGTTGTCGTCCCCAAAATCGCGTTCATCTTTCAGGAAATAAGCCAACTGGTACTGTGGCGAATTCTTTTCCGACTCTCGACGAATGTTGGTATCATAAAAAATATGGCCGAAGCGCACAAAAGTGCAGAAGCCCATGCCGATACAAACGCACGTCTGTCAGCACTGCCTCATCATTTGGCATATAGAAATCGGCTTGGAGTCAAGTGCTCGTGGTACATGGAAGTGGCACCCATACCACGGCTAGCACGATACTCCGCCTGCAGGTAAGCGACAAAATGACAAAACCAACTTTTTTAGTAGACACAGGTGCAGGCGTATCTGTCCTACCGCTTGCGGCAAATTCTGTCGACGTTACGCCCACCGCAACAAAATTATACGCAGCAAACGGCGCTCCTTTGAAAGTGCTAGGAAAGAAACGGGTTGTTTTGAGTCTTGGCCTTAATCGCACATTTGAGTGGTCCTTTTTTATTGCGGACGCCACTGGCCCTATAATTGACGCAGATTTTTTAAAATTCTACGATTTACTAATCGATTTAAAACGCAATCGTTTAATCGATAAGGCAGACGACAATCACCCCACTCCAATGATCAATTCCCAACTAAGGGCCTCCGAAATTAGTACATCAGATCCATTTTATGATATTTTGCGAGAATTTGCCGACGTTATGAAAATAAAACCGCACGGTTCGACTACGAAGTCGTATTCCAGTATTCCATCGAATCGAAACAACAGGCCAGCCGGTACACTGTCGAGCACGTCGCCTAGCTCCTGAACAATTGGCCGCAGCCAGAGCTGAGTTCGACATGTTAATGAAAGCCGGAATTTGTCAGCCATCTTCCAGCAACTGGTCCAGCCCCTTCCATATGGTTCAAAAACAAAACCGTACATGGAGGCCATGCGGCGACTATCGCGCATTAAACGCGCAAACAGTACACGACGGATATCCCCTACCCTATCTGTCCGATTTTACGAGTAATCTTAACGGAAAAAAGTATTTTCGAAAATAGATCTGCAAGAAGCGTTTCATCAGGTACCAGTGTTCCTGCAGATGTTGCAAAAACCATTATAACGACACCTTTCGGGCTCTACGAGTTAAAATTTATGACCTTTGGCTTTTGCAACGCCGCGCAGACTTTCCAGAGGCTCTTCAACGAAATGCTGAGAGGTCTACATTTTGCTTTCGCATATATTGATGATATTTGCAAAGCCTCAGAGACGATCAAGCAACACAGACAACACCTTATCGAAGTTTTCGAAAGACTACGCGCTAACAACTTAGCTATAAATGTGGACAAGTTTGAATTTGGTAAAACGGAGCTTACGTTTTTGGGCCACCTTCTTACAAGTGATGGTATGCGACCATTACCCGAGCGAGTAACAGCGATACGCAATCCTAAATCCCAATCCTACGCTGGCGAACGAGTTAAAGAAATTCTTGGCAACCCTTAATTTTTACAGGAGATTCTTGCCAAGCGCAGTAACAATCAAATAAGTCTCCAGGCCTTAATAAAAGGTAACAAGAAAACGACCGCACCGTATTAGTTTGGACAGCCGATGCAGAAACGGCATTCGCCAAATGTAAAGATATGTTAAGCAATGCCACCTTGCTAGCACACCCTAAGAAAAACGCAGATTTGGCAATCTATACCTACGCGTCCTACAATACAGTTGGCGCGGCACTTCACCAGTGTGTAGATGGTGTTCCCCAACCTTTAGGAATCTATTCTAAAAAATTTTCTACGACACAGGAAAGATACAGCACGTAGGATCGCGAGCTGACGGCTATATACCAAGACATCTTTCAATTCCGATATATGCTTGAAGGTAGACAATGCTATATAGTCACAAACCACCGACCACTAATATACGCATTTCGTCAGAAACTTGAAAACGCATCGCCACGCAGAGCTCGTCAACTGGACTACATAGGACAATTCACCACTGATATTCGTTTAATACCAGGTGAAGAAAACGCCGCAGTCGATCTCCTCTCCCGTATACAGACAGTAAGTCAGATCCTCGACTACCCTCAAATTGCAGGTAATGCAGATTTACAATGCATTAACTACAGTTGCCTAATTTCAGTACATTTTAGTGCTTTTCTAGCAACCACAATTTTGTGATTGCCGTCTGACAACGCAACTGAAGTTCGGTTGCTATCCATAATCGAGCCATTCAATTCAGGTAAAACATCGCATTCGCTTCAACTAAAATCTTTTCCAGTTTCAGGCACTGAGCTTGACTTACTGTGCGACACCTCATCAAAGACCGTCCGTCCTTACATACCCAAATCTTTTATCAATCAGATTTTACCAACGGTTCACAACTTAGCACACCCGGGCATTCGAGCGACAACAAAACTAGTTACAGCCCGTTTTGTTTGGCCAGCGATTCGCAAAGAGACTGCGAAATTTGTCCGCAACTGTGCCGCGTGCCAAAGTTCGAAAGTACAGCGTCACACAAAATCGCACATAGCAAGGTATGAACCACCAAAGGAACGTTTCTCGCATATCAATATTGATATCGTCGGTCCTTTTCCCCTTTGCGATGGTCAACGGTATTGTTTAACAATCATCGACCGTTTTACAACATAGCCGGAAGCCGTGCCTATGCCCGACATAACTGCAGAGACGGTTGCAAAAGCGATTTTGCACAACTGAATCGCTAGATTCGGTGTTCCGGCGAAGATTACATCCGACCGGTGAAGGCAGATCGAGTCATAAATTTTTTCAGAGCTAACCACATTAATCGGTGCTTCTCATCTCAGAACAACACCATATCACCCTGAATCGAATGGCTTAATAGAGAGGTGGCATCGCATCTTGAAGGCCGCAATTCTCTGCAACGATCCAAAGAAATGGGTCCACAGCTTATCATCAATTTTGTTGGGACTACGTGTTGTTTTCTATCCGGACATAAGCGCTACACCCGCTGAACTCGTTTATGGAACGAATTTAAGAATTCCGGGCGAATTTCTCGATAACACTAAGCCGTCATCGCCAACCAGTGAAATTGTATCACAATTTCGGCCATCAATGCGTAATCTTCGTCCAACAGACACATCATACCACACAGAGCTGAAGGCTTTTGTATGTCCTGCCCTGAACGCATCTACGCACGTTTTCATTCGAAATGACTCTATACGACCATCTTTGACACATACATATGATGGCCCGTATCGTATTGTTCGCAGATTCGCCAAGTATTTTACCGCCAGAGTCGGTAACCGTGACGCAAATGTGAGAATAGACAGACTTAAACCAGCCTTTCTCGAAGGACTTGAGTCAAATTTATCTCCACAACATAATCAACCAGTCATTGAACAGCAGACACAGAACACTGCCAGCCCAAAAGACAATCTAACTTGACCCCACCAAAACCCTATACAGGCACTACGAGGACTGGGAGACGAGTCAACCTCCCAGTAAGGTTCCAGTAGCTTTCATCTAGCCGGGGAGTATTGTGGCACCCTGTCACTGTTCTGCCTACTAATTCTTTTTACATCTATGTTACTTTTTTATATTTTTTCTTTTTTTTTTACTCGTTTGATCGACTTTTCGTGTGCACGATTCAAGGCACGCACCATTAATTAAATAATATTCTGCTACTACTTGTTATTAGCATAAGTCTGGATTAAATAAAATTAATTATATTAACCGAATTTATTTTGGGAATATCTATTTATATATATGATTCTAATTGTGCTTTTTCCCTTATAAACTATATGTGAAATTTACTACTACATTATGATATTCTCATACAGTATGAAAAATATCATAAAGCATTTTATTACAAAAGCAACTCAATAATTGAGGAGGAAAGCAGATCCATATAGTACTATTTCGCTAATGCTTATTTAGCTCATCAGTGGATTTTTCCTAATTTTCGAATACAAACCCAAGATCTATATGTTTAAAATTCAATTAATCAATCGAGAATTGATTTGAATATCAAACATACAAACCAAAAAATCTATAAACAAAAACATAACAATCCATGAGTTTACTTTTATAACTAAAAACTAAAAATAGAAATATGAATTTGTCTCTTTTCTATTACGCTGGGATCGACGAACTGGAGGTTCTTCCAGCGCGCGATGATTTTGAGATTCGTTAGGCACTTCGGTCGATGCTTGCCTGGGTATGTTAAGATCTGGAATGATTGTTGGTGAGTTATGGAGTTCCGAAACTTCAGTCGGAGAAGTAGAATTAGGGCTTAAATCGGGTTTATTTCAACAATTTTCATTATTTGGTGAATAGCTATCACAAACATATAACCATGAGTTTATATCCGTAGAATTAATGTAACGATGTCGCAATTGGTTTGCGTGAGACCTCATAGATTTGAAATATGGAAAAGTGACGATTTCTACTAAATAATTGACGTTACCATTTGTGAAATTTACGGGAAACGTGATAAACGGCTTTTTCACGTCCGTCTGGAAATTCGTGGACAATGGAGGCATATGCAGCAACCTTGATGGGGAGCGATGGGTTGTAGTATGTTAGCATTAAGTCGGACGACAAAATATCTTTAAATTTTTTAAAAAATTCCTGACAGGACTTAGTCCACTTCCATTAGCAGTCACGTTTTAATAATGCGTCTAATGGCGATCTCAGCTGCTGCATTTCACGAATAAATTTTCTGTAATAGTTTAAAAAACTTACCACTTCTTTGTAAATATTCGACCATTTTTAATGAATTTTTAATATTTTCACTATTGTTTGTACTTTTTAGAATTTTTGGCGTGCTCTCAATATCCCTATATACACAAGAATAAAAAAAAGAAAAACAAGTTTAAGGTTGGTTTATGAATACTAATAATGTAATTGTAATTGTTTAAAAATCGTCAAGTTTAAAGCAGAAATCGTCCAGTCAAAACAAAATTTTTTGTTACAAACAATCGGCAATATGACAACAAATATAAGTATATATAAATAATTGTACATATTTATTTTTATATTATAAATAATAAAAATAAAAAATATAAAATTTTATTTATTTCTTACAAAAAGCATTAATGAATTATTTTTTATTTGTCATAAAACGAAAAAGTCAAAATAAAAAGATGAATTAAAACAAATAACAGAAGGGAATAATAAAAACTTATAAGTACGCACAAACAAAAAAAGCGTTCCAACATATCCATACGAAATCGATCGGAAACGGTCTGATAAGTCGTCATTTTATGTCTGAGAGAAATCTGTTAGAAGTGCAGCCACACATTTGCAATATAATTGTGCAATTTTTCGTATGGCGCATAATATCGCCAATGCACAAATATTAGTAAAAATCAAAATACTTTTTATTTTTATTGCACAGGCTGTTTTTTTAGAGTTCCACAAATAAAACAAAAAAAAATATATTTTTAATATCAATAAAATGGCCAGTACTGGTAAGAACATGTTATGATATTAATATTTCAATATGATTTCGGCCATGTGTACGTCTGACGCGTACAAGACGCATTCTCGAACAGCACTTTCACAAACTTTTCGCAGCATTTGTCCCGTATTTCGGCAATAACTTTGTTTTTTGTTGTAGTTTTCCACTGGCTTTACATAACCCTAAAGAAATCACACGATCTTGGTGGCCTATTAATAGTACCATTATGTGAATTTATTCTTTCATCAAAAGTTTCTTAGATTAACTAAATTGTAGCGCGCACTATATGGCATGTTGCTCCGTGCTGTTGGAACCGCATATCAGCAAAAGTAATGCCAGCTAGTTGAGGTACGAAAAAATTGCTAGTCATGTCATATACTCGCAAGTCTGTGAATTTAGAGTATATTCATATAAATAAAAAAATTTATTAATTTAATGATACAATTAATCTGGCTTCATAAACGATATTCTGTAATACAGGAAATTATATTTACGCAAATACAAACTATTTTTCTTATTATTTATCAAGTTCATGATAAAAAAAACTGAAAATACAATTTAATTAGCTTTTTCTTCTTATTATTGGCTTCTTAAAAAACTATTTGCATCACCGTCGTACTTGCATGATGTGGAAGTTTTAATAAAATAAAAAATAAATATCTGAACAAAGGGCAATTTAAGTGTACATAATTATTTAATTACTACAAAATATTTAAACTTTAATTATATTTTTTTTTAATTTTTTCCAATTATGTATATATTATACAATGTATTTACAACGTATTTAGTTCAAAACTACTAACAAGCTAGTTCAACTTCGTGTTTTCTAATTTATTGTATTTTTTATTGTACAGTGTTTAAAAATAGCAAAAGTCGTAAATTTTTTCTTTTTAGCTTACTTCAACTGTTTAAATCTTAATTAATTGTTTTGCTCGTGCAAAAACGATAGTCGCAGTTGAAAGAGCTGAAATTCTTAATTTGAAAAAAAATTCAGCAACTAAATTTTATTTTATGTAAAAATAATTCAAACCTCACAGGTATATTGCAGATAGTTGAGAACAAAGCCACTGTTTCTAAACATCTGGCGATATTTCTTGGTTCTTTTCTTATACGTTGTATGCAAATTAAAGTTGTGCAGTTCGCGAACGATATAGTTAGATTGAACGATTTACTCAAGTGAACCAATCATTGCATGAGTGCATTGTTACCATATGTGAACATTTATTTTATTTTCGAAATTTGTTCAAATGTCAAAAAGATAAAAAGGGGTTTCAGCTTAAAAAATGTTTTTTTTTAAAAATGTTAGACCATTAATTACTTCAACACATTAAACCTGCTGATAAAAGTATTTCTCAAACAGCTAAATCCTTCCAAGTGTCATTGATCCGAATAATATTCAACAAATTGGTGACGAATGGCGAGAATTTCGTTATTTCAAGTTTAAAGAACAAATTATTGAAATGTTTTAGGATATCAGTTTGAATGGAAATCGTTTCGATTGCTTCTGAAGTTTTCCGTTCTTTAAAATATAGTTTAGTTTAGAAGCTGTGACGATAAATTATTAAACAGCATGAAACATCAGTGAAACAGCAGTGTTATTAATTAATCTGCACTCTTTTCACTAATCGATATTACAGCTTAACATACTTAACTCTGTGCGCTAAGCGTTGTTTATCTGTCAAATGTCTCATGCTCGTATACCCGTGAAGATAACAAACTTTTTCAACAAACTATTTTATTTACATAGAGAGAGAGAAAAAATCCTCTCTTGTGCTGAATTCAATGCAGATTTCCGGCTTTACAGACAAGTACTGCCAAATTTTTTAGTATGCAAAATGTTAATTAGTATGGCACCACACTTATAATTTATTATATTTTTGGATTTCATCAAACTTTCTGTGGAAGGTAACAAACTTTTTGAGTCACTTGCAATTAATTTTTATATTTTAAAGAAATTATTTAATTAAGTAAGAACGTTATGATTAAAAATTAGAAAATTACGATTCGGAAAAAATTCAAAAATTATGTATAAGGAAAATAAAACACCAGTTCTTAATAAATACAATCACTCACTGTTTCAAAGCGCTTTCACTCACTACACTGTAAGGCCTATAGCTCCGAAACTAGGACTTGTGCCAAAAATCGCCCTATACCGGGTGATAGCTCTAAGTATTTACTACATTGTGCCATCATTCTTTTTCGGCCCAATGGTTGTGCCTTCGAACAAAATTTTTCAAATACTGTTTCAAGGCGATTTCGCGCACTACACTGTAAGGCCTATAGCTCCGAAACTAGGACTTGTGCCAAAAATCGCCCTATACCGGGTGATAGCTCTAAGTATTTACTACATTGTGCCATCATTCGTTTTTGGCCCAATGGTTGTGCCTTCGAACAAAATTTTTCAAATACTGTTTCAAGGCGATTTCGCGCACTACACTGTAAGGCCTATAGCTCCGAAACTAGGACTTGTGTCAAAAATCGCCCTATACCGGGTGATAGGTCTAAGTATTTACTACATTGTGCCATCATTCGTTTTTGGCCCAATGGTTGTGCCTTCGAACAAAATTTTTCAAATACTGTTTCAAGGCGATTTCGCGCACTACACTGTAAAGCCTATAGCTCCGAAACTAGGACTTGTGCCAAAAATCGCCCTATACCGGGTGATAGGTCTAAGTATTTACTACATTGTGCCATCATTCGTTTTTGGCCCAATGGTTGTGCCTTCGAACAAAATTTTTCAAATACTGTTTCAAGGCGATTTCGCGCACTACACTGTAAAGCCTATAGCTCCGAAACTAGGACTTGTGCCAAAAATCGCCCTATACCGGGTGATAGGTCTAAGTATTTACTACATTGTGCCATCATTCGTTTTTGGCCCAATGGTTGTGCCTTCGAACAAAATTTTTCAAATACTGTTTCAAGGCGATTTCGCGCACTACACTGTAAGGCCTATAGCTCCGAAACTAGGACTTGTGCCAAAAATCGCCCTATACCGGGTGATAGGTCTAAGTATTTACTACATTGTGCCATCATTCGTTTTTGGCCCAATGGTTGTGCCTTCGAACAAAATTTTTCAAATACTGTTTCAAGGCGATTTCGCGCACTACACTGTAAGGCCTATAGCTCCGAAACTAGGACTTGTGCCAAAAATCGCCCTATACCGGGTGATAGGTCTAAGTATTTACTACATTGTGCCATCATTCGTTTTCGGCCCAATGGTTGTGCCTTCGAACAAAATTTTTCAAATACTGTTTCAAGGCGATTTCGCGCACTACACTGTAAGGCCTATAGCTCCGAAACTAGGACTTGTGCCAAAAATCGCCCTATACCGGGTGATAGGTCTAAGTATTTACTACATTGTGCCATCATTCGTTTTCGGCCCAATGGTTGTGCCTTCGAACAAAATTTTTCAAATACTGTTTCAAGGCGATTTCGCGCACTACACTGTAAGGCCTATAGCTCCGAAACTAGGACTTGTGCCAAAAATCGCGCTATACCGGGTGATAGGTCTAAGTATTTACTACATTGTGCCATCATTCGTTTTCGGCCCAATGGTTGTGCCTTCGAACAAAATTTTTCAAATACTGTTTCAAGGCGATTTCACGCACTACACTGTAAACAGTATTTGAAAAATTTTGTTCGAAGGCACAACCATTGGGCCGAAAACGAATGATGGCACAATGTAGTAAATACTTAGACCTATCACCCGGTATAGGGCGATTTTTGGCACAAGTCCTAGTTTCGGAGCTATAGGCCTTACAGTGTAGTGCGCGAAATCGCCTTGAAACAGTATTTGAAAAATTTTGTTCGAAGGCACAACCATTGGGCCGAAAACGAATGATGGCACAATGTAGTAAATACTTAGACCTGTCACCCGGTATAGGGCGATTTTTGGCACAAGTCCTAGTTTCGGAGCTATAGGCCTTACAGTGTAGTGACTGAAATAGCTTCGAAACAGTGAGTGATTGTATTTATTAAGAACTGGTGTTTTATTTTCCTTATACATAATTTTTGAATTTTTTCCGAATCGTAATGTTCTAATTTTTAATCATAACGTTCTTACCTAATTAAATAATTTCTTTAAAATATAAAAATTTGTTGCAAGTGACTCAAAAAGTTTGTTACCTTCCACGGAAAGTTTGATGAAATCCAAAAATTTAATAAATTATAAGTGTGCTGCCATACTAATTAACATTTTGCATACTAAAAAATTTGGCAGTACTACACTGTAAGGCCTATAGGCTATTATAGGTCTGTTCTTTTACTCAAAATTGTTTCGTTTAATCAAAATCTTACCCAAAAGCGTTTTCTTACGCAAAAATTGGGTAAATGAGAGAGGGTTTGAGAGAGTAATGTTCTTGTTCTTCACGCACGAGAATGCCCGTACTTTTTCTTCGGGCTAGTTTTGGCATGAAGAACAAGCAATCAGTTTGTTTATAATAAACATTAATTACATTATTTATTAATTTATAACATTTTTACAATTAATAACATAATTACAAACATTTTTGTTATTTATACCATAAATTGTTAAAAACTTTTCATAAAAAATACCATTTTTTTAAATAAATATTTTTGTTAATACAAATTATTATTTCTTAACAATGCTACCTACCTATTTGGTAGCGAAATATTGACAAATAAATAATTGTTAAAAACTTTTCATAAAAAAGACCATGGCTCAAAAATAAATATAATTAAATAAATACTTTCAATGCTAGTTTTTTTAAATAAATTCTTTCACAAATAGTTTTTTTTCGGTAAACTGTCATCCATCACATTAAACTTTCAACGAAAATCAGGGTTAATCAAGCTCGTACAATTGTACTTTTTTCAGTACACTTTGCATTGCAAAAGTAATACTTTACTCCACTAAATATTAAGTACCAAGGTATATTCATATGATTATACGTTGTTCAGTAATTTAAATTAATTATAGCAAAAATATATTTTCGATTTTTCTTAATATAATATTTAATTATTAAATTATTCACAACCACTTTCCACAACTTTTTCACAAACTTTATCGTTTGGCCTGTTGAATGAACTGACCAGCGAAATAGCTAATAAGTTTAGCTTCCCGACAATAACAGTGACGGTCATTTGACCGGTGATACGACCGTCATTGTTGACAGAATTATGCTATGATGTACAACAAACTAGCAGTGGATTATACCCTCATACCATTTAAGTTTCTATAAAATGCATCGCATGTGTAGGGGTCATCCCGTGAGTGCCGGTCCAAGAAAAAAAATATTCTAAAGTGAATATGGAATTTAAGTTATATATGCCAAATTTCCCGAGTATGCAGCTCGGTTTCGGTTGTAAAAAAGGTTTAGGGCCGGTATTATTTTTTTAAGAGAGTACATTAATTAAAAATATAAAAAATAACTATTCACTTTCGGTTCCAGGAGAAAAGTCCTGCGGCCGGCCAAATGGTGGTCATGAAGTAATACTTTAGTTAGCAAAGACCGTAGAGGAGAAAATCTCTGCAACATTGTAGAAAGTGTAGCAAATATGCACAGTTTTCCACACAACCGAGGAGGTACTATGCTAAGTGCGTTGGCAGTTATTTTTTATGGTCAGCATCCATACCATTTTTTTTCAAATAAATCTCAATAAAACTAAAAAATTTACAAAAGTACGGGAATCACAAAATACAAGTCAATGTCCAACCATACATTATATTTAAATTTTTTAGGAGCCAACATTGCGTTTTATGGTGCACAGAAGCATATAAGCTCCAAATGTTCCGGAAAAGTCTACACAGGTAGGTGATATACACTAGTGGCACAAACTAAAGCAACTGACCTACTATTATACCATTTTCAAAGTTATATTGTAAAATGGGAACTTACGAATTTTTAAGGATTGCTATTACGAGGTGTTAGGACTATATTAATTAAATAAATAACTTTAAAAAAAAAAACATTTTAAGTATAAAAAAAAAAAGAAAAAATAAAAATGACTCAGATTTGGATGGCAAAAACTAAAGCAACTGTTCTTAAAACTTTCATAAAAATTAATACTATTTTAATCATATGTAATTTTTCCCCGTTATTTTATGCAATTATTTGTTTTTGCTTTAGAAGTTTGTGCAAATGTTAAAAAAAATATAAAATTTTTGAATTTTAAAGCTAAAAAAAGCCAAAGAAGCTGCTGAAGAAATATTTTCAAAAATGGCGAGAAATAAATATAATTCGTATATTAAAAATGAAATAATAAAACAATATAATAGTGGAATTACACAAAAAAGTCTCTCAGAAAGATTCAACATAAATAAATCGGGTATTTGTCGTCTTATTAAAAAATTTGTATCAACTGGTTCAGTGGAGACCTCGTAAAACGTCAGCTCACGAGGACCAAATGATCATCCGAGAAATCAAAAAAGATCCGTTTGTCTCATCGCAAAATATTGCTAACAAATTAGATTTAAATCTTACAGCAAGAACAGTGCGAGACAGAGCTTTAAAAGCAGGAATGCGTTCTAGAAAAGTTGCAAAAAAGCCGTTCATTTCACCAAAGAATCGTAAGGCGAGAATCGAATTTGCTAAGACACATTTACACTGGAGTGTTGAAGAATGGCAAAAAATATTGTTTTCCGATGAATCTAAATTTAACCTGAAAGGATCTGATTCAAAAAAAATAAGTGTTCGAAGACCTGTAAATAAGCGGTTAGATCCGAGGTATTGTAAGGGAACTGTTAAGCATGGCGGTGGTAATGTAATGGTGTGGGGATGTTTTTCACTCAATGGAGTCGGACCTCGGTATGAAATAAGCGAAACTATGGACCGCTACCTCTACAAAAATATTTTGGAAACTGTCATGTTGCCATTTGCAATAAAGGAAATGCCTGCTGGATGGATCTTTCAGCACGTAATGATCCAAAACATACATCGAAACATGTTAAGTCCTGGATTCAAGATGAAAATATTAATTTACTTAAATGGCCCCCCCAGTCACCCGATTTAAAAACTTGTGGGACATGGTGGACAGAAAAATAAAACGTGATCAAGGGTCTAATAAACGAAATTTTTTCCTCCAAATAAAAGAAGCATGGGAAGCATTTCAGAAAACGAAATCGGTAAATTAATCACTTCAATGCCTCGCAGATGTGCCGCTGTTTTGCAAAACAATGGATATGCGATTAATTATTAAGATATTTGGCAAAATTTAAAAAATTTTGTAAGAGTTGCTTTAGTTTTTGCCATCTAAATATGAAGTATTTTTATGTTTCTTTTACTTCTTTTTAACAAAATATTTTTTTTTTCAAAAAAATTTTTTTAATAAATTAATATAACCCTAAAGATTTGTAGTAGTAATCCTTAAAAATCTTTAAGTTCGTTTTTTTCAATATTACAATGAAAATAGTATAACACCAGGTAAGTTGCTTTAGTTTGTGCCACTAGTGTATGTACATGTTATCAAATTGCAATTTTAGGCCCTAATAAAAAATGTGTGTTTCAGGCAATAAATGACATCGACGCCAAAGAATGGATGAATGTAATAAAAGCAGCTATAAGAAGTAGCATAACTGGCTCAGTAGGAGTAGCAAGTTAAGTCATACATTTTCTATTGAGTGCTACTGTCCCAAGTTCTAAAACCCAGCCCCAAAAGTGTTCCTGTGTTTTAAAATACAAACGTCCACTAATTTTATTAAGCACAAAACGAATTGGAACAAAATTGTTTAGTGCTAAACAATTTGTTAACATAAGCAAAAGAAATTCCAATTGATTTTATGATTAACAAAAGCAACAGTGTGTTTGTGTTTTATAAAATAGCAATGATTGACAAAACCAAATAGAACAAACATCATGAAACAGATTGTTAAAATTTAATTTTTAATTATTTCGTTTTCCGTTTTTATAATAAAAAATTAAAAAAATTTATTTGTTTTTATTTTCTTTTATATATATGTTCACCGAGTGCTTGAATATGTGGTACTTTGTTTTGGATGGGATGAGAAATGGAAACAAATTCAGACAGAAGAAATGGAAAATAATTATTATTAATTAAAAATACTTTCTGTAGTAGAATTTAGTTTTTTCTTTTTAAATAAAAACAATTAATTTACATTTAATTGTATCGGTGTAACATTTATTTATTCAGTTTCGGTTTCTATTTTTGAAATAAAAATCTATTAAGAAATAAATAAATAAATGTAATATTTCAAATGGCTCTTAGCACAAATTTAACATTATTAAACTTTTTCTTTGTCATTATTGAACTTATCAATTTTTCATATAATTTTTTTCATTTTATTCATTCAAAAATATTCAAATTTCATTAGAATATGGTTGGGCGGATAGTATTTTGAGAGAACCACTAGATTTTGTACATCGTCAAAGCCAGGCTCTTGAGCAGCAAAGCGAAAACTGGTGGCCTCTATGCTAGACAATTCTTCATAAGCTTTTAAGAAATCATAATGACCACAAAGCTGTATGTAAGCCAAAATTGTTGACAAAATATCGTTCAAATGTTGAAAAGCACTGTCAGTTAGGTAAATGCGCAAATTTATAAGGGCTTAAATGTAATTTGTATCGAAACCAGATTCATCTACTCTAGCTATTAGCTATAAGCCCCAGAGTCTTAAAAAGAAAACAACATTTGCAAATGTTAGCAGCCATTAGATAATCAGTAAAAACAAAATAAACTAACCTTTTCTTAAATAAGCAGACAAACTGCTTAACCATAATAACCAATTAGATGAGAAAGTGATCAGGGTTACATTTATACAATTTTGCCATCGGTGGCAAAACCCAAGTTAATTCCAATGCACATACATTTTCTGTGGTTTTAACAAAGCGCCCTTTATTGTGAAATTCCTTGTTAAAATACTGGGTTGATTATTGCTGGGTACATCCGTAAAATTTTTCATTAAACTCCACCACCACCACCATTTCGAAACTCTCTAATTCATCAATAGACAAACGTGCCGGCACACAAACATACATACCGTGGTTTGATAGTTAAAGTTGCTTTGCTGCATCATCGGTTTGGTGCAATTCCGATAGAACAACTTTATGTTGGGAACAAATCTAGTTTAAGGAAGCCACTCCAAATTTAAAAAAAATTATATTAGGTGATAGAAAATTAAATTCTAAGAAAAAAAAGTTTAGTACAAAAATCTTCGGCAACGCATAGTTTGGGAGTTACTGACCTACAAAGTCGTCGATATATTTTGCCATTTTCATTATAAGTGTTTGATTCATTGCAACAATATGGGTATGGCTGCCTTCCTAAACATCCGTATGCAATGTCAAAACAGTGTTTAAGAAAAGCAGTAATATTTTGCCATATTTTGTATAGAGTTAATCAATTTTTTTTTTTTAGTTTTACAAATTAAATGTAATGTTTCCTTCGGCCGGGCTTAAGTATTTTCCCCTCTATAGTATAACAGACCGGGTTCGCTAACTAAAGGGTTCCCGCATAGCCGGCCTTAAGTCTTTTCTCCTCTATAATATAACACACACCGGGTTCGCTAACTAAAGGTTTCCCGCATAAACGGCCTTCGGCCGGGCTTAAGGATTTTCTCCTCTATGATATAACACACACCGGCTTCGCTTACTAAAGGTTTCTCGCATAGCCGGCCTTCGGCCGGGCTTAAAGATTTTCTCCTCTATGGTATAACACACACCGGCTTCGCTAACTAAAGGTTTCCCGCATAGCCGGCCTTCGGCCGGGCTTAAGGATTTTCTCCTCTATGGTACAACACACACCGGCTTCGCTAACTAAAGATTTCCTGCATAACCGGCCTTTGACGGCGCCTAAGAATTTTCACCGCTACACATTTTAGCATCCCAAAATGTGAAATTTTACCATCATGTGATCGGCATTTTCACAAGCTCTCCAATGATACCCATATTGACCCAATAAGCTAAGAAATATTAAACACAATGACATTTTTATTGTAAAACTTCCGAGGCCCATAACTCGGAAAATATGCGTTGCCGAAGATTTTTGCACTAAACTTTTTTTTCTTAAAATTATATTTTCTATCAGAAGAGGTAACTTTTTTCAAATTCGGAGTGGCTTCCATAAACTAGATTTAAGCCTTATGTTGCTTTTAAAAGTAACCAACCAGCCAATAATATAAAATCTAAAGTATTACTTGCATTTGCACTCTTGCCGGAAATTTCAGTCAAAGTTTTAGAACTTATTACACATACTTTTTTTGTTGTGCGCATAGAATATTACACTTTCATTTGCACATTAACTTTTTATAATATTTTTTAAACCGCGGATTTCACATTTCATTCATAAAAAGGGAAATATTAATAAAAAGTCAAATTTTTCCCAAAAATTTTACACATTTTGCCAACCAAAGTGAAGTGTGCTGCCATATATAATTTGGCAGCACTAGTCTACAAAATGTTAACTTACTCTTTGCAGTCTGCATAAAAAAAAATTTTTTCTCTCTTTCTCTGTTAATTTTTTGGAAAAGTTTGTTGAAAAGTTTGTTATCTTCTCGCGCGTCATGCTCGTTCAAATTGTTTTTGATAGAGAGCAGAAATACGTCATGTGCGCTAATTTAAGACGCTTACAGTGTAGTGCGCGAAATCGCCTTGAAACAGTATTTGAAAAATTTTGTTCGAAGGCACAACCATTGGGCCGAAAAAGAATGATGGCACAATGTAGTAAATACTTAGACCTATCACCCGGTATAGGGCGATTTTTGGCACAAGTCCTAGTTTCGGAGCTATAGGCCTTACAGTGTAGTGACTGAAATAGCTTCGAAACAGTGAGTGATTGTATTTATTAAGAACTGGTGTTTTATTTTCCTTATACATAATTTTTGAATTTTTTCCGAATCGTAATTTTCTAATTTTTAATCATAACGTTCTTACTTAATTAAATAATTTCTTTAAAATATAAAAATTTATTGCAAGTGACTCAAAAAGTTTGTTACCTTCCACAGAAAGTTTGATGAAATCCAAAAATATAATAAATTATAAGTGTGGTGCCATACTAATTAACATTTTGCATACTAAAAAATTTGGCAGTACTTGTCTGTAAAGCCGGAAATCTGCATTGAATTCAGCACAAGAGAGGATTTTTTCTCTCTCTCTATGTAAATAAAATAGTTTGTTGATAAAGTTTGTTATCTTCACGGGTATATATATTTAGATCATGGCCTGTTACTAATTTCTTTATGTTAACCATTATGTGAATGACAAAAAAAACCCTTTAAGTGCATGGAAAAGTACCCGGGTACCTACATTGCTTTAGACAGCCTTTGGTGCTTTTAAATTTCGATAGTTTTTTGCCGGCTTACAGCAGCAAAAGATTGATTGCTTTTTCAACTTTTACTGTTAACATAAGCGAAGCTAGACTGTTATTCTGGCGTGGGAAAGTGCACCAAAAAGAAAAAATAGTAACCAAAATATTTTTTATTAAAATAAAACTCTATATCATAAAAATTCACTTTGGAATGACTGCAGCAAAAAACAAAGTACATATTTAAAAAATTAAAAATAACTAGTTTTTAGAAGTTAAAAATATATATGTAAATAATAGCACAAGTCACAAAATCTAAAAAAAATTTTGATGCTTTCGAAAGACCTAGTCTATATTGTAGGCATACTTGAGTAGATAATTTTGCCATTTTTAGAAACTCAATTACACCCTACAGTTGTCGCTACCATACGCTATTTTTAAAAAAATAATTTAACTAATGGTGTTTTTTTCAGTGAAAAGGGTATTGCATTTCCTGCTCGATACAATATACTGTAAACATTTGTACTAAATAAAGTGAAAAGTGTAATGAACTCTTTTTGAATCGAAATCACTATAAGTCATTTTACACCGGTTTTGAAGGTTTAACAAATTTTAGATTGAAGACTGATTTTGTAACTTTTTTTATTTCCATATCTAAATTAATTTACCTTTTAAATTGGGTGTATGAGACACAGTTCTACTCTGGGAACACTGACTATTGTCCAGAAAGAGAATATATATAACACATACATACAACCGAAGAACGTAATAGTATAGGTTTGCCTGCCACTGATCTAGATGCAGAGTAATCTGTGTTTTACCTTCCCTCCCTACTTTTCGAGTGCCTGCCCGTATACCCAATTTCAGCTCTCTGGCTATATGAAGAGTGGGCACCCATACATCAAGTGGGAGCGGCACATGCAAAAAAGGATCAGCCTAGCACACTGATAAAAATTGCCTGTTTTCTTATTTTTCCCATTATGTACTAACCCGCATTTCAGTTCCATAGCTATATTGAAGCAAAAAATATATTATCAAGTCATTCAATCCAAAATGAGAAACTTTAGCTTTAGCCGTTCCCAAGCTATACAAAAATCATTATTTACTTTGTATGGGAGGTACCGCGGCCTGCGAACCAGAGGAAATTGAGATTGCTGTGGACTTAGGGCCAGATGAAGCCTCCAATATAACCGCAGAAGAGGAGGATGAACTCCTAACCTCTGCTGTTCCGGGTTCAGAAACTGAGAACGAGAGGGTTCGACTCAGTACTGCCGCTAAAAAACGGCTAAAATACTTGCTGATATCCATGATATTGAGGAAGCAAGCAAGCTTGCTCAACAGTTCTGTCGATTTTGTGAAAGGGACACATTGTGCTGCACTCGGCAGACAGTGGTTCCTCTACATGGGTGGAACTGCGGCGCCTCCACACAACCAGTGGAACACCACACCACATATAGTGCTTAGATTCCTTACAAACCTTATGATGGGGTCTAATATGAAGGATATTGCACAATTGATCTTTTTGGTCGCAGTGCTTCGGGCGTAATAATAATGTGTAATTACACAAAGATATGCAGCACTGTTTTTTAGTTACTTTTTTACCATTTCCTATTTCTCTCAAGACCAACGATTTGAAAATAGCAGCATGAGTTAAATTATGCTACTTTATAAATTTTTTGTAATTTTACTTTAAACGGATTCATTAAATCACAGCTGAATGATAACTTCTATCCACATAACTTCACGAGTCTAACCCTGTATCTTTTTTTAATTCTAGATAACCAGCCATCACTTGCTTGGTTTTAAACCAACAAATAAATAAATTCTTTTATGTATTTCTCTTACTTTTATTATATATTTATTAGCGCAATTCCATTTATTGGCAATTGTTTTTGCTTTGGCCGAGAAACCAGCCATATATCTCCACTTCCACACTGATGTACTCACTATTTTTTTATGATGGACCGAGTGACCCAGTGTTGGTTTTTTTCAAATTTGACACAATTATTGATTTCTATTTATATTTTATTGTGTGATGTGTTATTATATATTATTATAGTTCACTGTATAAAGTTCACTGTATAAGGTATTTAATATAAAACATTTGAACGTTCGCTATATGGGATTTTCATTAAGGAGAGATTCGTTATACTGAGATTTGCTGTTATTATTTATTTTTCAATATATCCCTAAAAAACGAACGAAACACTAATTTATTGGCGAGAAATGAAAAGAATTTTAATATGTATTAACATGGCATAACCAAAAACTTTTTATAATAATATGAGGAATTTAGTATTTTGCCTTTTTTATTCATTTCATTGGTAATAATTCCAAAACAGGACTTCATGCAATAAATCGGCATATTTGCCCAATTGTGCAAACACCAATTTTAAACGTTTCCATGAGGGCCCTTATTATTTATTAAATGAATTTACATACATAAATAAAAAGCAGCCCTTCAATAAAATTCTTATTTTGTTCAAAATTTCGATGCGTATTTATACATAAATATAAAATCAAAAAAAAATAATAGAGATTTGCTAAATATATAGGGTGTCTGGTGGCAAATTTATATTTTTAAATACGATTATGTCAAAAAGTAATAAAGGGGGCGGAGGAGCGTGGCGCCGTTAGAATTATCGATTGTACGGATTTGTCAGTCACGATGTCGCAGTGGTCGAGTGAGCATCGCGCGTTCGCTTTGGAGACATTTTTTATTAGTAATGAATATTACGTAATTGCTCGTCGACAATTTTGTTCAAAGTTCGATATTCGGCGAATAAGTGATGGACCGAGTGAAAATTTAATTCGTTCGTGGGTGCAGAGATTCCGTGCAACTGCAATGGCCCACGGCCACGGGCCAGTCGATTTTCAAGGACTCCCGAAAACATTGAACTGCTGAAAGCAGTTTATGTGAAAATTCGCGACTTACAATACGGAAAAGAGCAACCTCACTCGGACTTCCAAGAGCGATTATTCATGAAATTTTAAAAAAGGATCTGAAGAATCTGGATGACATACTCTTTAAAAAGTAAAATCCGCATTTCCATTCTATCGTGCAATGCTCTTAAGAAAATTTTGTGTCAATTATTACGTTTTTTATTTATGTTGGAAAATATAAATTTGCTACCAGACACCGTATTTATACATACAACAAAAGCTAGAAAGTATAGGTTTCTTGACAAAAATTCACAACAACTGTTTTTATTCGATCTTGAATTTATTTATTTTTACTTTTTTAGAATTAGCCAACGTCCTTATAAACATACATAATTACATACACACATATATATGTACATATCGTATACACAACTATAAATATGACACTGAGTAATGTGCAAATATGTATGTATAGACAAATGATAAGTCATAATAAATACATACTTATGTATGTAAGTAAAATGTTAAAATAATTATTAGTACAGGTACATAATTGGTTTTATAAATACATATTAAAGGTGGAATCAAGTCTTTCGTGCAATATTATTTTTTATTAACTAAAAATATATATGTAACTATATTAATTCGTTTTTGTTTTATATAAATACATATCGTCACCTGAAATGTAAAATAATGTAACATCACTTTTTATAAGTGTACAGGAGAAGAAAAATAAAACGATATAAATTGAAAACTGCTTGTAATAGTGAAACAATACTTGGATATCTTTGATTAACATATTAACAAGAAATATATTTGAAATAAAAAAAATTTGGTTTCTAAAGTAAAATTCATGCTGTCAAAGAAAAAATTCCTTCTTTATTTCTTATTAACACCTTTAATTGGAATAATATATTTTTTTAAATTAAAGTTTAATTGTTAATTAATTTTTTCGCTCACTATTTAAATAAATAATTATTTTTTTTTGTCTATGAAATACAGAAATGGCTTATCTGATTGCCTTATTTCATATATGTATGTATGCAACACTATACAAATAGAAAATAATACCCAATGGCAATTCGCTTTGAATTTATATATTTTTTTTGCTATTTAAAATTGTTTCAAATTTTTAAAATAATTAATTAAATTTGTAATTGTAATTGTAAACTAATTCAATTAAGTCACCATTAATAATTTACTTGATACTATTAAAATCTTTTCATGTGAAAATGTAATTTATTTTTTATTTTTTATTTAAAAAAATTTAACTAAAATTTTGAAATAACGTCAAAAAATCCTCCTTACCATGTATTGTGGATAAACGTTTTAGTGCACATTACAGCATTTTTTTTAACCCTTATTTTATAAGTTTGTGACTACAAATCCATTTTTAATTGTAAAAATTTAGCATAAATCAAATAGGAGAATATTTTTTATAAATTCCTGAAAAAAAATTACAATGAACATATACATTTCTAGTCGCCGTTAATAGAATTGAGTGTACCTCAAAAAAGAGATTAGAAAATATGACTTTTCAGATATTCCAGGTAAATTACATCATAGCAAAGAGATTACGATAAGAAGAGTTTGCGGAAATCTTTTGAAATCTTTGAAGGATGGTAGTTTTTGAAATGTTTTATTTTATAGTAATGTAATCTTTATTTCGAAGAAAATTTCGAATTTCCTTTGTCGGTTTACTATATAAAGATGAAACTTTAAAACAGCCGAAAAACGAGTTTCAGACGTAAACTTTTAAAACGCCGATACACGTACATATATAGATTTCAGTCTCCTCTACTAGAATCAGGTGGCAGAACCTTGTTATTTTTTCATGTTGTACAGTGTTATTAGTATATTTTTGTTTTATTCTTAAATCCAATTCAGGTTAAAGTTCGTTCAGAAAGAATTCATGTCTAATTCTTCTAAGGCATTCCTAAGTAACAAGGACAAAAACAACGTCAATCAATGCCAACTAACACAGGCTAAACAGAACGCGTTTATTATTTTATGTTTTTGAATTATTTTTATTGTAATTATTTTTCTGTTAGAAATAAAAAGAAAATTTTTTTAATTCTATAATATGTATACCTTCTTACGAATATAAGAATCAAACAAAATTTCTTTAATAGAAATGTTTTTCTTTGCAAGAATAATAATAATAATTTTAAATGCCAACATTAAGTTTCGTGGAATAACGTTTGAAAAAACCATCAGTCATGAATGTTTTAAGCGCCCATCATTTGGAAATGAAACGTATTTTACTGAAAAGTTTTACACAGAACATTTAGATATTAAAATTTTAGATTTTTTGCTTAAACGATTTTATTATATGTAATTATTTTTGATAACCTAAAATACAAATAACAAACAACACCGATATAATTTTTCACTCGTATCTTGAACCACTGCTCAGAGGAAATTGCCTACATAGATAGAAAGCAGAATATTGTAGTGAATAGACAAGTGATGAAAGAGGTAGGAACATAGAGCTTAATTCTTGCACAATCCTGCAGTTGCGTGTTAATTATAAAGCAAAGTTGCGACGTCTCTGATGTTAATTGTGATGCATTATTTTTATTTGAAACCATTGATTTATTATTATTTTACTTTGCCGACGTTTTATTGCTCAAATACCGACGAAGGAGGGTGCTGTAGCACAGAAGACCCAGAAAAAAACATTCCTGACTCAGATATTGCATCTAAACGAGTTTCATTGCTCTCGTGAAAAATTATGATTTATGCTGAGGACACAATTGGGACGAACTACGAATTTCGACTAGCACAACGAATATGTCGGTAAAAGTTCGTTGCGTAAATTCGTAGTATGGCGCACAATTACGACGAAAGAGTGACAGTTGTCATAATCAACAAAGTTATTTGCTGTCTGTGTTGCAGTATAAAAAAATATTTGAAAAAATTAAACATTAACAAAAAACAGTTAAAAAACAATATTATGCTAAATAATTGTGTATAATCAACTGGAAAATTATGTATGTTAAAAATTTAACAATTATTAAAATAAAAATTAACTTTATATTTGAAAACTAATATTAAAAATGGTAACTCTGCACTAATTTGTTCTCCGTTCGTCGGCGTATGAAATAGTAATAAATCTATCGCGGAATTCGTCACGCAGGACGAATTTTTGTCCGACGGCGGGCGTTGTGTTAATTTTCATATGCACAAATGTATTTTATTTCTGAAGACGAAAGTTCACAACGAAAAATTCGTCGTTCGTCTCAATTGTGTTCCCAGCATTGGTAACTTGCAACCTTTTTCGCGGCTGATCTCCTGTTAATTATTGAAAGGATGTACCATCAGAAAGGAAGCTAGAAGCAATAATTTTAGATTCTGAAGATTTTCCACTTTTTTTTTGGAAATTCTTACTACCGTATTCATAAATTTTTTTTGAATTGATAGAAGGTATTATTCATTGAATTTTCTATGGAAATTTGTGTATTAAACCTTTTGCTTAAACAGTTTTCCTTTGAGAGTGTGACAAGTTAGGCTACCGAATTTTTAAATTTCTACCTGCCGTTTGTGAAAGAAGTTGATAATCGCAGTTAGTATTAATTTTGTCGTTAATATTAATTTTGCCTAGTTGAAGTTTCTGCAAAATATGTATTTGACGTGCACGCAGTTTTCATAATAACCATTTACCGGCTAGATCTAGCGTTTTTTCATCTAGCCATGGGTTAATTTTTTTTGTCGGAAGATCTAGCATTTTTTTCCTAGCCTTTTGTTATTTTCATTTGAATTTCAATATTCAATAAAAAAATTAAGGCTTATATTTAAAAAAAAATATATATATATTAAATTAATTTTAAGAAAATTTAGCATGAGAAATTTTAAATAAAATACACATTAAATGTAAACAACAAACTACGTATAAGTGAAAAACATGTTGAAAATCACAAATTCTTCAATCTCTGTGTATAAAATTTTCCTTACAGGGATAGTAGTAGTAATAACTTTAAGTTAAGTCACAAGTTCTACTTAAACTAATCAGTACTATAAAAACAGACATAAGCGTTATTTTCTAGCTAAAGAAATTTTCGCAAAGGAAATTTCCGTCACGCTAAAGAAATTGGTCACTAGAGATTTTATTTGTGAACTGTTTTATAGAAAAAACGATTTTGAAAATTTTTAGTTATGACTGTTTATGATTAAGTGTGCGATAAGTACGTTTGATTGTGAAGAAAAATCACAACAATTGTTTCTTTTATAATCAATCTCTGAAGCCTGATGATGACTAACGATGTTAATTGAAATATCTGAAATCAATTCAAACAGAATTCGACACAATAATATAGAAAAAAATAGATTAATTTTATTACCAGATCATAATCATTACAAATGAATACCCAGTGGGAAAATTTTTATATAAATTAAAAACTTACTTGTACCGTGCCTTATTAAAAAAAAGGAAAAATTATGATCGGTTAAAAGAGAATACATATTGAATTCAACCGTTTTAAAACCATATTAAATCTTATCGGGATATTTTTACTTTAGTTAGTTCGGTAAGATGTCACAGAACCAGAAGATAAGATTAATAGACCAGTCACGTGACTAGTTTTTTTGTCCTTTGGGTAATCTCTCTTCTATATATCTACATATATGTATGTATATATAAAATTCTTGTGTCACACTGTTTGTAAAAAAAACTCAAACGATTTTTATGAAATTTTATATGTTAATTCAGCAGGTCTGAGAATAGAACGTAAACTATTTTCAGCACGTCCGAAACTAACTAACCGATTTCAATTCAATTTAAAACATGCATAGATCTGCGTCTAGAAGCAATCATATGCCATATACGAGTATATATTTTTGTTAATAAAACTATTTTAACAGCTACAGCAACACGTTGCCGGCTCAGCTAATATATGTATATAAATGAAGTGGTCCAGCTATGTAATCGCATCACTTGTGAATGCTGGATAGATTTGCCCGAAATTTTTTTGCTAGGCTTGAAATTTTTAGAGATGGTTTGTGTGCAAAAGAATTTGGAAAATTTTTGGAAAAGTATTTTTCCCGTGTAAAAGAACCAGTTATATAAAGATTGCATCCAAGGGCTAAAGATGGAGAGTTTAAATTCGGTACGTAGACTCCACATTCGATGTTAAGATCCACTAAGAAGGGATTTTTGAATATATATTTTTTTAATCTGAGAAAAGTGGTAATTGAAAATCTCCTCCATGTGCAATGGAACTAGATAGAGAGGTTAGAATAGATAGGTGGTGAAAGTGGTAGAAAGATAGAGATTAATTCTTGCACAACTCTGCAGTTGCGCGTAAATATGGAGCAAAGTTGTGCCGTCTCTGTTATACATTTTGATGCATTATTTTTATTTGAAGCTAAGGGGAGCCATTTTATTTATTATTTTACTTCGCCGACGTTTTATTACTCAATTACCGACGATGGAGGGTGATGTAGCACAGAAAACTCTGACAAAACTTTTTGTTATTTGACCAGGCTGAGAATCGAACACGAGTCCTTCTGGTTGCAGACCCAACACGCTAACTACTCGCCATCTGAACACCATCTAAAGGTAAAGACGGGTAAAATCTATAACCTAATATTTCAGTAACTAAGACAGATAGAATAAGAATTAAAAAAGCATATGAATGTTGCGGAAAAATAAGCGGACACGTGTTTGGTACGTTGTCCATATATCGTCGTTACTCCGAAAAAATCATGTGTGTTTTGCTATGTGTTCTTTCGAACAATTCTGTCATGGCTTCCCCGTGTTCAATGATTCAAGTTTATTTTGCGAATTATCTATAGCCATACTAACAACGTTTCAATAAAGCGATTGGCTTCCAAAAATACGACGAATTTACGATATAAAACGGTTTTTTCTGCTCTTGCGAAATACTAGTAAAAAACACATAACTGGATTTGTCGGCGCAACGACGTCATGCACCTTTAGTGGGTAAAACATGAAAAAACTGAATTTTGGTACCTTTCTCCGCAATAAAAAGCATTGCACATAGAACAAAGGTTTTTTCCGTAATCTTTCTTCCAGAAAAAAGCTGAAATGTATTTTCTTACTTTTCGAAATTGGAACATATATGGGGTAAAATTCTACTATTGTAGTTTTATGCCATTTAAATAGTGTTTATGATGTGCATTTTTTACTATATTTATACACCCTTTGATATGGGTATCAAATTAATGCGATTTGTGACGGGAGCATAAAATATATTGAAATCTCTACAAAAACACAATATGACGGAGGACTATTTTTTACGCACTTCCATATATCAAATGAAATCAAATTAAACGAATTTTTTGAGAAGAAAACTAAAAATAAAGTGAAGTGGGTAGTTTTCAGAAAAACTGCGTTTTGAAAAAGTTACCTTTTTTATATTTTGTAAAAGGGATTGGTGATATAACAATAAAAGTATTGAAATTTGGTACAGATGGCTTGGTTATCGTAACAATATCTCCACAAATGTAGGCGAGATCAGTTAAGTTGGTGTGGGGTAGCGAAGCCACCGTGTTAATCGAGTTGTAAATAAATTTCCTTTTTTTTACAATAAATTTTGAAATTTAGCTTAGTTACTGTTAACTAATATCAACATTTAATAGACTTTGCAATGAACGCAAAATTTATAAAATGATCACAATTTACTAATTTGATAACGAATGGAATAGAGTACTTAGTAAATTTCTCAATGTTCATGAGATGCCTACTATCAACAAAGCCAACATGTTATTACAAAATTAAAAAAAAATTTAATAATACTTTTATTGAGTGAACAAGTTTTTAAAGCTCGTATTTATTTTAGTTTGAAATTCGTGTTATATTTAACAACATTCAAATTGTTCTAAGAGCGCACAAAGCGAAAAATATTTCACAGTCAACAAAGTCGTTAATTCTTATAAAATGTGGCTTCTTTTGAGTTTTAGTTTGCTTATAGCCCTTTTAATATGTGATTATTTATATAAAAGAAGGCGTTGCCGTATATTAGAGACATCTGGAATACCAGGTCCTGCGTATACATTACCCTTTATAGGAGACGCTTTAGAACTCATAGGAAACACAACATTAAGTAAATATTATTGACAAAGAATGTTGTGCCTAAAAGGAATAACGACTTAACAAGTGTTCAGCAGTGAATTTTTCATTTTCAAATCGTTGCATAAATCAGAAACTTATATTAAACTAATACCTATGTCAAGGCTCGATGTAAGAATTTAATAATATTTTAATTTGTAACTTCTTTCATAATGAAAAAAAAACAATTAAATTAAGAGAAAGAAACTTAAGTCTGTAATAACTGGAGTTTAGCCGATATTTCTTCTGGGCACAGAATTTTATACAAAAAAATTTCGCTACCTAAAGAAATTAAAATAAATCTTCTTTTTATTCTAAATAAATTATTTATTTATATAGCTTTTGGAAGACGGTTTCTTTTTATTTAATATTATTAATTGCTTTTAAGAATAATGTGCGACATTTTATTACAAATTGTGTATTAATGCCGGTAGAATTGAACATGAGCATGAACATTCGAGACAGCAGGCTACCAACTGCAACCTGTCAATAATAGAATGCATCTGTGTATTTTTTTATTTATTGTCTATGAATATTTCATTGCAGACATTATTCAAAATAAAAAATGTTAACAAACACCTAATTATACAGGGTGGCGCAGAATGAGCTATATGGCTTAAATGGTTTATAACTTTTTTATTTATGCGATTATAATAATTTTTTTTTTAAATACAGTATATTATTGAGGAATTTTTTGCAATTAGCTTTGAAAAATGATATCCTGTAAGTGTTGTCCATTTTCTGCTTCGCACATACGTGCTCTTTTTAGCATATTTTCCATTTCCATTTCCATTTTTCCTTTTCGCAAAATTTCGGGTGTAATGGCCATAATTTCATTTCGTATATAGCTCATTCTGCGCCACCTTGTATAATGTCTGTCTGTTTCTTTGCACCACAGACAGAGAGGAAGACCAGACCTTTATTTATTATGTTACTCCTTCCTTAACAGATTTTTTAATATAAACGAGCATAACTTCGCCATTTGTGGAGACCAATTTACAAAATTATTTTTGCTTATAGAAAAGATCCACAATTTTTTTTTTGGAAATTGAAGGGGGAGGCGGGTGACGCAAATGTCTCACCCCAATAATTGATAATTGGATAACTTCGTCATTTGTGAACCAAATGCTTTTTCAATGTGTAAGAGGCCTACTAAAATTTTTTTTAAAGGGTGGGCCCAAAATGATGCTGCCAAAAAAATGGATTATCAAATTACTTTATCGTTTGTGAACTAATTTTCAATATTCTTTTTGCATATGAAAATGGTCCATTAATTTTTTTTGCAAATGGTAGAGAGGGGGAAAGCAAAGTGCTATCCCAATAGTTAATTATCAAATAAGTTCGTCATTTGTGGACCAATATTCAAAAATTTTGTTACAGATGCAAAAGGTCTATTAAAATTTTTCCCAATTTGAGGGGGCTAAATGCCTGACTTTAAAAATGAATATCAAATAACTTCGTGGTTTGCGGATCAATTTCCAAAATTCTCTTTTCTTATGGAAAAATTCAGCTAAATATTTTTATAAAATGGGGGAAAAAGCAAAGTGCCTATCCACCTATCATCATCGAGTGATATTCGGTATGTAGACTCCTCTTTCCATGTTTAGATCAATTAAGAAGAAATTTTTGGACATTATAAAGTTAAGGTTGTAAAAAAGGGTAAAATCGATAACCTAATCAATCTTAGAAAGTAAGATAGATAGAATAAAAATTACAAAAGCTATAAATGCTGTTGGAAAATAAGCGGACATGTGGTTGGTACTATTTCCATATATATACTTTTAGTGGGGAAAACTCCTAAACAGTTTAGTTTTGATATTTTTTTTTTGCAACTATATATCTCCAAAAGTGTTGCACATAGAACAAAGCATTTCTTTGCAATCTTTTCTTCTAGAAAAAACTCTAATGTGGTGCTTTACAGTCTCTAAATTCGAAAATATAATGAGTAAAATTGTACGTTTGTACTTTTATTTCACTTAAATTGTGCCTATGATGTACATTTTATACTATTTTTATATTACCCCATGCTATCGGTATCAAATTAAAGGGATTTTTGAAGAGAGCATAGAATAAAATGATATCTTAGGAAACACAATATGGCGAACGACTATTTTTTACCCACTTCCATGATATGGGTATCAAATCACTCAATCACAATCAAAACACTGATCACCGGCAGTCGTTCAAGCAGCGATTAGCTCAGTGGCAACTTCAATACAAAAGATAGACATTTCATTTAGGTTTTCTCGCGTTAATCATGACAGGCCGATTTAGAATTGACTTCTGCAACATACGTGGTCTAAGGGCAAATTTCTTCTCTGTCTATGTTCACGTTTGTCTCCATCGGCCGGATGTTTTCGCCTTAAGTGAAACCCAGGTGTCTGAGGATGCTGACCCACAGGATTTTCACATACCTGGGTATCGCCTCCTATCTCTTTTCTATCTTCACAGGGGCCTTGCAATTTATATACGCAATGAAGTTGTGTACCAGTGCCAGCAATCTTTAGACACGCATGATCCCGAATTTAGCTGTCTTTGGGTTAAATTCAAAATCAGGGCACATCTTCTGCATTTCGGGTTTCTTTACAGAAGCCCACACACGGAAAGGGAGAAGACTATACTGAACTTCGATGCCCTTTCCGACAATATATCGGGGATCCTCGAAAATTACCCGAACAGTGAAATCGTTATTGCTGGTGATTTCAATGTCCATAATTTATCGTGGCTCCGCCATTCGAGCAATACAACTCCAGAAGGCCAATATGCTGAGCTATTCGCAGCGCACAATCACCTTGCGCAATTAGTGAATGAACCAACACATATTTCATGTGTTGACGGGCACCAACACAACACCCTCGACCTTTTTCTCACTTCACACCCTGAAAAGTATGAAATGAATATTAGCGCACCTCTCGGTAATTCGGATCATTGCACCATTTCTGCCTCCTTTTCGTTTGCGGAACTTCGAGGCGTTTCACCGCCAGCTATGAAACGTTTGAAATATATTTACGAAAAGGCACGTTGGGCTGAGCTCAACGATTTCTTTCGGCATTTCAATTGGAGGCTCTGCTTCCTCGACAATGATGTCAATGCCATGGCTAAAATGGTTCAAAATATAATAATGCTTGGTATGAAAACGTTCATACCATCAAAGCAAATTTCGATTAGGCCTAGACCAAAGTCTTGGTTTAATCAGACGTGCAGACTTGCAGTCAGATCCAGAGAGGAAGCATTTAGTGTCTGGCGGAATGATAAAAACGCAGATACTGATATGATGCGCAAAAGGGCGAGAACTTCGTGTGCCAAAGTGCTAAGACGTGCAAAAGCTTTGTACGAGCAGAGTCTTCGCGCTAAAGTTCTTACTGCCCCACGGGGAAGTAAAAGCTTCTGGTCATTCGTTAAAAGAATTAAGGGAAATGCTAGTTCTTCTATCCCGTCTCTTTTAAAGGCTGATCAAATATTCACAGACCCGGTTGATAAAGCTAACCTCCTAGCTGAAATGTTTGCAGGTAATTCTCACCTGCCGGAAAGCAATCAACCACTGCCCGCATCCGAGCGTGTATCCGTAACTATGCCAAAGATATACTTTCGGGCTCGTGCAGTTAAAAGGGTTTTATCAGACCTCAACATAAATAAGTCTCCTGGCCCGGATGGAATTCCGGCACTGGTCTTGAAGCAGTGCTCTTCGACGTTATCGCGTCCTCTGGCAATCCTTTTCAGCACCCTCTATCATGCAGGTGAATTTCCGTCGTGCTGGAAAGTTGCAAATGTTACGCCGATCCCCAAGAAGGGAGAGGCAAGCAACCCTGAAAATTATCGCCCAATCGCAGTATGCTCTACCATTTCTAAAGTAATGGAGAGTATGCTAAATTTCCATCTTATGAAATATCTGGAGTCCAATAGCTTACTCAGCGACCGACAATATGGCTTCCGTGGAGGACGTTCCACGGGTGATTTATTAGCCTTCCTGTCGGAAAAATGGTGTCGATCCATCCACCATTTTGGCGAAAGTAAGGTAGTGGCTCTAGATATTTCAAAAGCATTCGGCAGAGTGTGGCATGGAGCACTCTTGTCCAAACTTATTGCTTTTGGTGTCGGTGATATCTTCTCTCGATTTATATCGAGCTTTCTCAGGGATCGCGCTATAAGAGTTGTTATAGACGGGATCTCATCAAACGAGTTCAAAATCAATTCAGGGGTACCCCAAGGCTCCATTCTTTCTCCTACCCTATTTCTTATTTTTCTTAATGACCTCCTATGTCATACTTCAAACCCTATCCACTCTTTCGCAGATGACAGCAGCATCTGCCATTCATATTCATTCGATCGTAGGCCAACATCAACTACGATCGCGGCGACGCGGCAGAATATGAATGATTCGCTAACAGGTGACCTCACGAGAATATTGGAATGGGGTCACGCGAACAGGGTCGATTTCAATTCCCAAAAGACCCAATGCTGCATGCTAACACACCGCCGTATGCACGATCACGCTGCCTCATCTGTAAAAATGGGTGGCATAAACATTGAGGAATCAGAAGCTCTTGATGTTCTTGGCATGAAAATTCAGTGTGATGTCCGATGGACTGAGCACATTTTTCAGGTCTCAAAGGAAGCATTCAAGTGCCTAGGCTTTTTAAGGCGGTGTAAGACATACTTCACCCCATCTGATCTCCTCACTATTTATACCGCCTACATCCGACCGAAAATGGAATACAACTCTCATGTATGGGCCGGTGCTCCAAAGACTATTTTGAAGTTACTCGACCGTGTACAAGAAAGGGCGAAGAAACTCATAGGAGACAGTAGGGTAGCCAACTCTATTGACTCTCTTGAGCATCGTCGCAACGTGGGGTGCGTTTCGTTGTTCTATCGTTACTATAATGGGATGTGTTCTAATGAAATCAGGGAACTTGTTCCCGAAACCCGGTTATTCGCGCGCACGACGCGATCATCATTAAGAGCGCATCCATTTGTGGTCGATTTGAGGGCGACTCGCACTACGCATTACAGGGAAAATTCGTTTTTTGGCCGAACGGCACGTATGTGGAATAGACTACCCGCAGAGGTGTTTCCTGTCACTTTTAGCATTAGAAGATTTAAATCAAATGTCAATAAACACTACTCCCTCTATCCTCCTTCCCATAACCTAATTTCCTAGTTCCAGCACAATGCATCGCATGTGTAGGGGTCATCCCCTGAGTGCCGGTCCAAGACAAAAAAAAAAAAAAAAAAAAAAAAAAAATGAAAAAAATGTTTGAGAAGAAAACCATAAATAAAGTGGAATGTGTACTTTTCGGCAAAACTGCGTTTTTAAAAGGGTGCCTTTTTTATTATTTGGAAAAACAACTGTTGATATAGCAATAAAAGTATCCGAATTTCATGTAAATATATTACCTTAGCTATACAAAAGTAGGCGAGATTACATAAGTGGGGTAGCGAAGCACACAGGGTTAATCTAGTATGTAGGTTAGGTTAGGTAAGCAGGTCGCCGGTGAAAATAAAAATAAAATAAAATTGCACATTCTTCTAAGAGAATCGCCAACAGCATAATTAGATCTGATAAATTTCACGGATAATGGTATAAAGTTTTGGGATGGTCGCTGCGGTATGTTAAAAGAAATTTCATTTATAAAACATCAGGCACAGATATCACCATTAATAGTCTTCAAAATAAACGGCTTTTCGAAATAAGAAGTTTTACAAGAGGCAATCGAGCTTTGATGGTTAGTTAAGTTGATTGACGTGTAGTCCACGAAGACAAAATAGCAAGAATTGCTTATCAACCGATTGAATTGCGTTTGAATACGTTTGATAAATAGGAACCCATACAATCATATGGATCGATCCAGAATCGGCCGAACAAGCGAAACACATATGTATATTGTTTATGGTATATAAGGTCATCAAATTCCTATATGCGAATGATTCTTTAAACGATAACCTGGCTGCACGACCACCGTTGTAGATGTGTCCAACTTAGATTAAATTTATTTTTGTAAGCGATATGAAAAATTTAACGTCGCCAATATAAGAAAAAAATATAATATAAATTAGAGCATTTAAACATTTTATTTTGTTAATTATAAAACACCACCACAATTGTAAAATCTTCAAAAGGACCCGTGTTCAATTCCGAGCCGGTCAAATCAAAAATCCTAGCGTTTGCTTTATATCATGTTCATACGCACAGCAATATTTTTGGTTTGCTTTGCTACTCCCGGTTCGTACACCAACCATGATTAAATCTACTTGGTAACTGGATGTAAAGAAAGGTCCCAGCCCATCTCGGTCCAATTTATTATGGTCCTATTGTAATATCTGTTATGAAAAAACTTTCACATTTTGGTAGTGATACAGACTAGACCCTCTGCTAGGAATCGAACCCACAACAGATAACATAGCATACTATTGAGTAGACTACCGGGGCAGCGTCATACAAAATTTTTTGAGCGATCCATGCCGGTTCATTCTGAACCACGTACAAATTACTATCATCTCTAATTTTCATAACATTTTATCGCTAGTTTATCTGAACTAACTGAAATAAACAAAAATACAAAAGAAGGAAATTGAGAAAACGGAGTGCCAAACAGAGGTCAAGTTTTGGCGTCGACGCACACTGGGGATTTTTGTATGGAGGTGAGAAAAAATTACATTTGTCAAAAAATGTAGTGATTTCATCACAAAATTTACTTTTATTTATATAGTAATACACAGAAGTAATCAAAATAAAGAAAGGTAGAGAAATGTATATCGTTACCTACAATGTAAAAAGCCTTAACTAACAAAAAAATTTAAATGATGTTTTTAATTTTTAATTTATTATTTATTTTAAATCTATTTTTAATTTATTATTCTAAAAGAGCCTTAGCCTTCGTCGCTTATAACACTATGCTTTTTCTGGCTAAATGAAGGAGTCAAATGTGAGATTATGGGATCTGATGTTACCATCAGTCGGTGCATAATATCTTCGTTCGTGGCAATTCGACTGCATTTTCTGGAGTGTGTTGCGGGTACAATGGGAGCACGGCAGAAAAGTTTTTTTAATGTAGTAGGAGCTCATATTTTCTTAGATTTTAATTATGTAGTGAGTTTGGCTGAATGGTATTTTGTTTTTAGCGTGGAGCAGAAGTGAAAATGATAGAATGAATGGTAATGCCGGCCTCACAGCTGTTTGTTGGATGTGGGATCTATAGTGGTAGGGTTGTATTTGTTGAAAAGGGTCGTTAGGAAAATGAAGATAATGGTGTGCATGGAATAATATAGCAGGAACGGGGGAAGGATAAATAGGAGCAAGACAGGGATAAAGAAAAATATTTAAATACCGCAAATGGGCAAAAATTCTACAAGAGCTTGGAATGGAGGAAAGAAAAAAAAAGATGGCTACGTTAGCGGGAGATTAGTTGGAAGTTTTATGGAAATTTTAGGGAATACCTGGAACAGGTTAATGCTAGAGTAGGTGAAAAAAAGTGAGTAGAAGAGTAGACAGAAAAGAAAATTTGTGAAAGTAACACGGAGTTGTGCCGGAAGAAATTTGAATTGAAAATTTTAAAATAATAAGAGTAACGGAGGAAAATTGTAAGATAGTACAAGTAAGGGAGGAAAAATTGTGCGGAAAGAGGAAAATCTGCCTGGATACAATTATACCTTTTTTTTTTGCAAGGAGGTATTTTATTGGGAGCACGGAAAGGAAAGGTGCTTAAGGGTGGAAAAGGCCAAGTACAACTCCGTGGCCAGGGCAGAAAAGGTAAAACAAAAGAAGAAAGAAACCGAAAAAAAAGGAAAATACCAGGTAACAAAAACCAGTGGATTTAATCTTCCTGCGCTGGTGTAACTTAAGAAAAGAAAAGCGAAAATTGAGCTTCGCTATAAGAGCCCCGAGCAAAAATTATTTGGGAATAAAAATTATAACTGCAAAAAAAAAATATACTGTAAATTAAAAGAAAAAATTAGTATAAAAAAAAAGTATAGGAAAAAAAAAAGTATAAAAAGAAAATATATATATATATAAATTTTAGTAAACCGTTAAGTTAAGAAATTAAATTTAGAGAATTATAAATTATATGTGGATGTTTAATAATAAGTTTGTTTATACAGTACCACCCGTTTGAAATTCAATAGTAAGTGCGCGTTAAAAAAGGTTTGTGACCGGGAATAATTTGTATGCGGTCAATTGCGAGTAGGCATTAATAATTTGTTTTTCTGTCCCTACCAGTAAAATAAAACTAAGGAGGTTCAAGGAATAAATGCAGGTCTATTTGAGAATTTAATATTTTAAGTGTCAGTATTTGATCACCACCAGCTTTAGAGAGCTCCTTCAAGTTAGGTAATATAAAAAAAAAGTTACACAAGATTGAACCTTGTTAGAGACGACGGGGGGCATCAGAAACTGTAATTTTTATTGAAAACGCTAACTCCTGAAAGAAAAAGGAAAATTGATTGTATACCATATTATTTTTTTTTTTATTTATTTATTTATTAATTGTATTGATTAGTCTAACGTTTATTTCAGAGAATTCATATTTTATATATGTATATCTCGCGTAGATATATATATTAATAAAGGTCAAACAATTCGGTTTAAATTTTGTGTAATGTTAGGTGGTACTAAATAGCGGAAATTGCTGTATCATTAATTATTGTTAAGATTTTAGATTTAACTGTTTGTTTTTAATAAATACTGTACTTTGATGTGAGGAGAAAGTTTTACAATGTATCGTGAATAATTGGTTAGTCGGGGTAAAGGCATGAAGGTAAGTTAAGGCGGAAACAAAAAGCAGCGCAATTTAGGGTCACAGGGAGGTAATTAAGGAAACAGACGATAATGTGACATGGATGGGAGGGCGGTTTCAGAGGAACAATATCCACCTCTGAAGAAATATTTTGGTGTCAAACGTGAGGCCGCATTGTCGGTAGTAGCAGAAGTAATTTCTGTGTAATGAAATTTTTTTTTGTGGTACAACGTGGCCAGTGAGAGGGGAGGAACTCACCGAGATATGTTCACCTTGTTTATGAGCTGGCAGGAACCCTTGCTGGACTTAACGCTTGTGCAACAAGTGTCTTAAGGCGATATTTTTTATAGTCTTTGTTACGACTTTCCTGAGCCTCTTCGCATAGTAACCCTACAGGAAAAATACACTTTTGAATTATATCTTTTCCATGAATCAGAATTTTGTGAAGTGTAGGTGGCATATTGCACCACTCGTACAGTGCAACAAACTCTTTTGCCGTCTCCAGACAAAAATCACAAAATTTTTTTGGATCTACTACCTCGGTGATTGTTATAGCTTCGAGAATTATTGAAAACCTGTTGATTATGTTTTCATCTAGACCCGTGATTTCGGAAATCAAAGCAGGATTAGCAAAAAATCTTCGTGACGTATTTCCTGAATTTGTCGTAGCAGAGCCTTGCTTAACAGTATCAACCTGTATTCCAATTTTCTCTTTAAGTTCACGCTTTATCAAACATGTTCGGGCTTCTTTTATCGGACGAGTATTTGAGTCGACTCTCCCACGTTTAAATTCAATATTATAAGCTACATGCCAAAGACACTCCATCAGATTAATACGAGCATGAAGTGGTGACATACCAAATTGCAGTGCTTGTTCATTTACGGGCATAGCTTGAATTTCTTCGATTTTATTCATCTTGGATGTTGTGGCTCCACAAATAAAACAAGAAGATGCTGCTGGTGTTTCTGTTACTGATTGTGCTGTCTTGCCGTCAGTCATTCTAAAATATAATTCATGTTTTACTTTAAAGTTACGATTATTTACTGTTAACTCAAATTCATTTAGTTGAGATATCTCCTCATCCACTCTTCTCTTTTCTTCTCGTGTAACTTGAGGTGTCTCTTTAACGTATGCAAACTGTAGTGTTCTGGAATACTGTGTGGAAGAAGGTTTATTGTTGTTCCATACTAATTTATTTATGTCATCACTTAATGATAATCTAAGTGGTACAACTGATGTCATATATAAATGAGAGTCAGAAATTTGATCATCTGAAAACCTCTGTTGGTATTCGCTTTGACTAGATGCCCCATCACATCCCCATTTATAGTACATAGTTAGATTTCCGCTTTCAATTTTATTTATTTCCTTTAACGACTTGGTCTCTAGGACTCTTTTAGCAGTATGATCCAACAGATTTTGCAGAAATACACTGCCTGAACTTTCAGTAATAGAAATTCCTTGAGGATAACTGTTAGTTTTTTCTTTCGCGATTTCTTTGTATGGTACGAGTATTTTGTACCCTTCATTTTCTAACCAATGCATTAGATACTAGTATTTTTCTTTTGTAAGTTCAAGCTTTGTAAACATCCCTAAAGTTTTTAATGTACAAATTTTGTGGTTGGTTTTTGAAATACTAGAAGTAAAATCAATTACTTCTTGAGGAAACATAGCACGTACTTCATCCCTTTTGTATCGTTTGGCGCGATCACAGCACTCCTCAAACAATTTACGTGGCTGACCAAGTGCAGAACTGGTAGAACATTCAGCCCCAGTAAACTTAATTGTAAATGTGCGTTCTAGCCAATTTGCATTTTTTTTTATCAAATCGCGACTTCGTACGATTAGAATCCTGCCACCTTTGTTTGATGTTAGCTTTTATATATTGTATCCAAAATTTCACAAGCTCTAGTTTCGTTTAAGCCAACGTGCGATTGTTGCAAAAACTGTTTTAATTTTGTTCTGTCTTTGTCAAACTCCAGAAGCTTCGAGCATAAAACCCCATGTGAAATAGAAGAACTTTCCATTGTCGTCAAACTCTTGGGCCTTAGTTTCAGTTATAATTAAAAAACCGGAGAAAAATCGCTTGGACTTTTCGCGTTCGTCGGCACTTGTTGAATGACAAAAATCGATCAATGAACACCTATAAATACTACGTAGTTTTCAATATTTTACTGACTGGTACTTATGAATGGGCGCATATTTCAAAACGTTCCAAAACATGAGCACTCATAAATGTGGGTGCAATTTCTGTAAAAAAATCATGCAGATAACTAACGGAAAAACTTAAATAATTAAAAAAGTGCACTTTCCTTTTTTCCTTTTAATTGCCCACGCAAATTTATTAGCACTTATTACTTTGCTACTGCAATCATAATAATCAAATAACCCTTTGTTTATTACTTTTTTTTTAATTCTGAAAATCATAAAAAAAGTCTTCAATGTTTTTTCCAAAGAATTTTGTGCATATCTCGAGCAAATTTTTTAAATTCATACCTTTACTTAATTGTGAATAAAAGCGAAACGCGTTCATCGATTTTCATGATTTATGTCTCATTTTGTTCATAGGTTATGCAACTTTACGCGAAAGTAATAAGACTTGACACTTTTTTACCGTTTTGGTTTTTTTATGAATTAAAAAAAAAATTTATTTTTTAGGCAAAAAATATTTTTTTTTCTTCATACATTTATTTATAACTGCGAAACTGTTGCTTATGTAGCAAAACGTTATATAAACAGATGAAAGTAATTGTAATTCTTGGTTTTTATAAATTTGTTTAAGCAAAATCCGACTAGTGGTTCTTGAGTTATCTTAAACAAAAGAGCCTTATCAGAATTAAGTCGCGAATCAATCTGCTGAAAAATGTTCTACTGTGTAATGCAACAAATTGAGAGGTGGCATCTGGTGGTACTTGAAATTGATTAAAAATGTAAAAACAGATATGAGACAATGGATTAGTAGTGATTTGCAACTGTGGGAAAGTATGGCTAAAATTGCAGGTCCAAATGTTTGGAGAAAAAAGGGATTTTTGTTATATGTTCATACAAATAAACGAAAAAAAAAAACTTAAGTCTCTGCAGAGTTTATTTTTTAAATTTTAGTATACTGAAATATCCTACTTTAAATAAAAAATAAAAAGAAAAACGTTAGCTCACATAATAAAACAATATTCGATTTGAAATTCTTAGGTTTAAATTAAGTTGGTTCGGTAAAACATACAAGTACTGAGTTAGAGACGGCTATAAAAAAAACTAGCAGTCAGATCGGATTATTTCTTTTTGATTTGATTGTACCATTTAGTCTAAAATTGCAAAATATCACTGCATATTGCATGAAGAGTATGTTGACAATTTGACTTTTTTCCACGAAATCCCCAGTGTGTGACGTTGACAACAGCAATAAGGCCGAATATGTGCCGCCGTCTCTGTCTTTTCCAGTCATAGTCTGCAGATATCATCCTCGACGACATCAATCCGCCTAAAGCTGTATTCACATCATATGTAATTGTTATACATCTTAACAATAGTATCTTTTATTTCTCTATGTGCAGTACATGCGACACTTTTGATTTATAGTGTGTTCTATTTTAAAATCTCAAAGCATCTAACATCAGTTGTTTTGCAAGTGAATTGTGTTTGTGGTTCGCCAAAAATATATATTAAAAAACTTGTTATTTATGCGAATTGGTTAAAAAAGAAAATGCTTTATTAAATAAAACACAATTATAAGTGAATAGAAATATGTATAAATCAGTATATAAATTGATATCAGTATATTGTTTTTAACTATTATAGGCTATATCACATGTACGTAACTAACCAACTTGTCAACATAAAAATGATAAACCTTTTGTAAAACGCACTTCTTGACGTACGCACAAAATCACTTGTGTATAAAACAATGCATTCATTGTGACAAGTGCATATAATATGAATACAGCTTTAAATAATACCTAAAGTTTCCATGCCCCGTTACTAGCGCTGGCATATAAAATAAATTTTGTAAAGGCAACTTAGCTTTGTCCGTTTGTATTTTGGCAATTCTTACAGATTTGTTTGGGATTTTTTATATAAACATATGATATATTTTAGCTTCTTCAAAAATTATCTTGGAGGTCTACTAATTAATTGGTATTTTTTTTTTTTTTTTTTTTGGCGTGTGAGGTAGGGTTGAAAATGCCTTCGCACTTACAGAGACCGTCGTCTTCTGCGTCGAGTGGTGTTGCCACTAAAAAAATTCCCTCCTCCTCCTCTGGGTAGATTCCTCCCCGGGACCGCTTTCCGCATTACTTCGGGAAGGCCCAAGGCCACGTCGCAATAAGGACCACTCTCACTCACCCACGTCTTGGTCCGCCAAGTCCGCAGCCGGCGCCATGGCCCCGGCTCGTATCGCCTGGTCCCCGTCAGAGGGGGCCCCGCTATGCAGCAGCGCATCGAGGTTCCTCTTCTTCCTCCGCAGAACGTATCCCACGTACTGCGTCACAGCGTCCCAATTGTCCTCACAATCGAGCATCCTTCCCATCACGGTGGCAGGAGCGAACCCGCCAACCCGCTGCGCCATTGCACCTCTCTCAGTATGCCACCTGGAGCAGTCGAAGAAAGTGTGTTCTGCATCATCATCCGTAATACCACAGTAAATGCAGTCGGGACCATCTGCCCTGCCCATCCGGTAGAGGTACTTTCGGAAGTATCCGTTGCCCGAGAGGAATTGTGTCAGGAAGTAGTTAACTTCCCCAAATTTCCTCCGAATCCATACTTCCACGCAGGGAATGAGCCTCGCCGTCCACCTGCCGACCGTGTCCGCGGTCCACCTATCCTGCCATCGCCGGACAGTTTGGGGTCTCAGACAATTGCACCAACACCAGGGCCCTCCCCCATTGAGTTCCAAGCCTCCCACCGTTCGCGCGCCAAGAGGTCTATGGGTATTTCACCACATATCACCAGGACCGCAGCGCCCGAGACTGTGCGGTAAGCCGAAGCAACCCTAAGGGCCGCCGTCCGCAGTACCGCCTCGAGCACCCTGCGTTTGGTTCTCTCACCCAGTACATTTCCCCAAATCTCGCTCCCATGCAGCAAGATCGACTTCGTGACCGCCATAATCAGCCTCCTCTTGCTCTGTGTCGGGCCTCCGACATTCGCCATAAGTCTGCTCAACATGCCAGTCATCTTCGCCGCCCTAGTCGCCACATGCCGTATTTGGGCCCAGTAAGTCAGCCTACAGTCGAGTCTGACGCCCAAATACCTTATGGCACTCTGGGTAACCAGAGACACATCCCCTATCCGCATGCCGACGCCGAGTGGTATATGTGACCGCGTCATCAACATCACCTCGGTCTTCTCCCCGGCCAATTCCAAGCCGTGGTTTTCAAGCCACATCCGGGTCCTAATCATGACTCGGTTCAGCTTCCCCCTGGCGTCATCCATATCCCGCGCCAAGATCACCGCCGCTATATCATCCGCGTATCCCACGAGCTGAGCATCCTCGGGCATTTCCACCCCAAAGATCCCATCGTAGGTCAGATTCCATAGGTCCCGGCCCAGTACAGATCCCTGGGCCGCGCCGGACGTGATCGTCCTGCTCCTCCGCCCCGTCGGCGTATCGTACAACAGTACCCGATCGTCCAGATAACTACGGAGAATTTTATACAAGTATCCGGGAATACCTAACCTCCCCCGTAGCGCCTCTAAAACATCAGCCCATCTCGCTCTGAGCGCGCTCGAAGCACTCAACCACATTGCGGTCTAACCTCGCGACGTTCCAACAACGCGCGCCTCTCCCCCGTGCAACCGCCTCCGATACTATCCCAAACTCAACATACTGGTGATCACTCCCAGTATATTCCTCAAGCACCCTCCATCCTTCGATCATCCCAGACAGATTCTCGGATACCAAAGTGATGTCAGGAGTGGTGAACTCGCACCCCGGCCGCTTGAAGGTGGTCGCACCACCAGCGTTCATAACCACCAGGCCCAACCTGGCCGCCATATCCAGGACGCACATCCCCCTCGTGCTCGTCACCGGATCACCCCACTCCACAGCCGTGGCATTGAAATCACCGGCCACCACAAAGGGTCCGGCCATACCAGCCAGAGCGTCCTCGATAGCGGCCATCTTCGCCCTAAATCGCGCCACACTATCGCTAGGACTCCGAGCCCACGCATAGCCGCAGCCGATCCCGTACCGCGCAACCACGAGTTCACCGCCGCCATGTAGCCAGAGCGCCGCCGTACCCGTTTCGTCCCCGAGCCAGAATCCTCGGTGCATCGGACCGTATTGTTCGCTGATAACAACCACGTCCGCGCCCCTCTCGGCAACCATCTGCCATAGCAAAGCATCTGCCGTCCTGCTCCTGTGCATATTCTCCTGGAGCACCCTCATCATCTGCGGGATAGCGGGCAGCCCTTCGAGCCCGGCAGGTGGCAGTCCTACCGCGCCCCGCCCCCGAGCACAGAACGCACTTGGGGACCGCTCTGCAGTCCCTCATCTTATGTCCAGCTCCTCCGCACCTGATACACAGTTGCCTCCTGTCTGTCCCAGTACATTTTGCCTGGGTGTGTCCCGCCCCAAAGCATCGATAACAACTACCGACACTCTCGGACATCCGTATCGCAGCCCTGATCCATCCGACACGCATGTAGCCAATATCGAACAGTTTCGCGGCGCCCTCCACCGACAAAGTCACGTACGCCCGAACCTGTTCGCGCACCTCCGGTGCCGTCACCCTCACGCGTAGCTGCTCTTCGCGCCCGGCGAGCAGACCACGGACCGCTATCTCCACCTCCTCCACGACCGTCAAGAAGTCAAGACCCCGCATCTCCACGGTCGCGCTCGGTCTCAATTCCGCGACCGACGCTGTCTCGCGGACAGCGTCCCTCAGACGCCGTACAAACTCCGGGTCAATCCTGTCCCCCCTCCCAAGCTCTAACAGGATGTCACCGGCCCCCGTCCTCCTGACGGACCGTACCCCCTTCGCGTCGCCCGTCACGCTGCCACGCAAATCCTTCAGTACCCCCGCATAGGTGTGCCCCACCGCGGGCTTAATGAGCACCGCCTCAGGTTTCGCGCGCCGAGGTCGCAACCGACGGACCGGCGGCGGTGCCCTCCCATCGTCCACCGCCGGGGTCCCCAAACCCCGTCTCTTCCTCCTTCTCACCGAGGTGACTGTCCTCCAGTCATCATCCCCGGTCGCAGGAGTTGCCCCGAGGGTCCCATCCGGCCCCTCCGCCCTTGCCCTCTTAGATCCGCCAGTGGCAGCCGGGCTGGCAGCCGCCCCCTTGGCAGGTGTAGCCCGTTTCGCTGGGGCCTTTTGTAAAACGCACTTCTTGACGTACGCACAAATCACTTGTGTATAAAACAATGACATTCATTGTGACAAGTGCATATAATATGAATACAGCTTTAAATAATACCTAAAGTTTCCATGCACCGTTACTAGCGCCGTCATATAAAATAAATTTTGTAAAGGCAACTTAGCTTTGTCCGTTTGTATTTTGGCAATTCTTAGAGATTTGTTTGGGATTTTTTATATAAACATATGATATTTTTTAGCTTCTTCAAAAATTAGCTTGGAGGTCGGGCTACTAATTAATTGGTATTTTTTTTTTTTTTTATAAAAAAAAAACATCGCATTTTTCTGATGTACATTAGTGTGTCTTTGTGTGTCAGTTGTTGTCGGAAGGTTTCAGTGTCCAAGGCATAGTCACTGGTCACTGAACAATACCGGCTTCAGCTGATAGCAATCCACAATCACATCAGAACGCCCTCCTTCGTCGGTATTGTGTAGCACCGGCGAAGTAAAATAATAATAAAAATGGCTACTAAACCGAAGCTTCAGCACTGCTACGAGTATAAAGAAAAAACGTGCGAAAGCAGAGCTGTAAAATAATTAAGCTTCACCATCTTTCTCCTACTATCCTTTTCCTATAGTTCCAGGACAATGCTTCGCATGTGTAGGAGTCATCTCCTGAGTGGTGGCCCAGATAAAAAATAAAAAAAATATCTACTATAAATGTTTCTACAAGAAGAAGCTAGTTTTAGTTTTGTGCCAAACATTGGTTCGGCCGTCATTTTGGAAGACGTCCTAGTATTATTTTCACCAGTAAATACAATAGTCAAAAATTTCTTATCCTTGTCAAGATGTGCACATTTAAGCCGAAGCTTGATAGTATGATCTTGAGTGCTACTCTGCTTTTAAAATCATAAAGTTACTTATTAATGATTTAAATATTATTTAAATATTTAAATCTCTTCTAAAAGTTCGACATTGTGGAGATGTATCTATACTTTTTTCTTAGACTGTATATATCAGTCCGAACATCTTCATGCACGATTAACTTTTTCACGCTTAATAGAGCTTAGTTACGAGTATCTTTTGTTTTTTTTTTTTTTTGATAGTAGCAATTCTTTGCTCATTAAATCAGTCTCCGGAACAATATTCCGTATAGTTCTCAAGTTAGTAGTAAAGCACGTAAATTCAGAGAAATATTAATTTTTATGTTTTATGTTACAGTTACTTAATTACGAAAATAATTTTGTTCTTATAATTTTTTAATTATATTTATTTTTGTTTTTATAATTTTTCAAATAAGCACAGTTTGCTTGTTTTTCCATACTGCAGCTGAACGGTATGCATTAAACATATTCACGGCCGAAGACTACGGGCTACAATCTGTCAAAAATTAAACGCACTTATTCAAAGCTACAGGCTACACGCCCACCGTTTTAAATGTAGCCCACTTTAGATTAATTTCTATTTTTGTAAGTGACATTCAGTACATCTAGTGTTCATATAAAAAGAAATATGAAATAAAACTTAAAAATATGTATTGTATTTTATTAATGGGAGAAGACAACAACAAACGTAAAGACTGTAAATGCGTTCATAATCGAGAAGTTTAAAACAAATAAATTGATTTGTTTTAAGTAATTTATAAATGTAAATGTATTAACACACGGCCAATAATATGGATCGTTTAACAACCGAAGAACGCCAAGAAATAGTTAAAACTTACTGCAAACATGTGGTGGTTTAAACGTGGTACACTAAAATATTGTTTTTGTTATTGAAAGTGTGGCAGAACCGCTACCGTCAATTCAGAGCACAAGACGATATCGTGTTTCACACATCACGAACGATTTTGACTTCCTTGCATGATAAAAGCCGTGTCAGGTAGAACTTTGTCGCTTTGCGTAACGTTTTTAACTTTGATAGAAAAGTGGAAAGCAAAAGGTGTCTGAGACAATCAAAACGCATTGTTTGTTTACCAAAAAAAGTGGTTGGCAATTTTACTATTTATTTACTTTTTTTATTATAAAAATAAAAGTCAATATTGAAGAAAAGAAAAGTCAACAATGTTATTAGACGATATTGTTTACAATGTTCTTCTGTTTTAAAAGGAAAAGAATAGAAAGAAAGACACGATTAAAGAATATTATTCTAAAAGTGTTTTATGTGGCATGTTTCGTATAATCATGTACATTTCATCTTAGATGTCAAAGCGAATCTGTAATGCAACGCGAAGCAAAAGTTTCATCCATAACTCGTAATTCCACCTTTTTTCGACGTTTATTGGCCGTTAGACTTTTTTGTAGGTCTACGCGGATAATCTCGCGATGGAATTTAATTTTTTTCAATTTTTTTAAAACGTTGTCTTAAATTTAGGATCATATGTTAACTAGATTCCTATTAAGAAATTCCTGTTGAAAATTATATCGATTTTGTTATTAATACGGAAAAAACATAATTTCAATATTACAAACAATTTTTATTCTCATTTAAAACAATATGACTTTACTGAAACTTAAGTTAAGTTAATTTCTCTTAATCTTTTCCTTTTTAATAAATGTAATTAAAGGCAAATATAATACGTACATGAGGGTGGTGATGGCACAATGGATGGTAGTCTGCACGTTGACTACGAATCCAAAAACAGACCTGGGTTCAACCCCAGTTTCAGACAAAAATTTTAAAATAAAAGTAAACATCTCGCATTTTTCTGATGTGCATTAGTGTGTCAGTTGTTGTCGGAAGGTTTCAGTGGCGAAGGCATAGTCACTGGTCACTGAACAATACCGGCTTCTGCTGATAGCAATCCACAATCGCATCAGAACGCCCTCCTTCGTCGGTATCGTGTAGCACCGGCGAAGTAAAACAATAATAAAAATGGCTACTGAACCGAAGCTTCAGCACTGCTAAAAGTATAAACAAAGAACGTGCGAAAGCAGAGCTGCAAAAATAAGTAAGCTTCACCTCCTGTCTTTTCTCCTACTATCCCTTTCCTAAAGTTCCAGCACAATGCTTCGCATGTGTAGGAGTCATCTCCTGAGTGGTGGTCCCACTGCCTGTATTGTATTAACGAGGTTACACTGTACTTTCGAATGTCATAAAACGTAATTTTAGCGACATATGACATATACCGCATACAAAATCTAATACAGAAAAATAAGATGAATGAAGAGAATTCTAAAATAACATATTTGCCGCCTAAATATTTTATAGTTTTTTATCTAAAGCCGTGAATTACGTGAAGCACGTTACGATTTTTCTAGTAGCATATATAAACGTAATTGTAATAAACACAATTGCATTTACTTTAACAAAACACTTTAGGTGCATTTTCTATAATACAGGGTGGCCCAAAATTACCGTAGGGGTTTCAGTTCATTATAACTTAAGACATTATTATTAAATTTATTTTATTTTAAATACAGTATATTATTGGAGAATACTTTTAATTTAATTATGACAAATTATTTTCGTTAGTAGGGCTATTTTTTGCTTCGTATATTCGTACTCTTTCCAAAACAGACGGTTTATTGTTGACTTTAAAGGTCCAACCCGCACATTAAAATAACAACGATATGCACGCTGAGTCAAAACAATGGATCATTGATTTGAGAAATAAAGTTTAAAGATTGTGGCACGTTGTTCAATTGAAGTACAGCCGCGAATAACGTTGTAAGTGACAAAATAATAATTTTTCGGGAGAGCAAAAAAACTTATTTTAAGGGTGTGTTATAGTTTTTTCGATTTTTTTTATCTTATAAATAATAATGATAATAAAAACTTCTTTAAAAAAAAATTAAGAAATTTGCACTTCGATTTCCCTATAAATTTAAGACTTTTATTTTTTTTAAGTGGAAAAACGTTTCATATGCCAAGCCAGTTAAAACGTTTTTCCACTACACCAAGCATTGTGGCTTGCAGTTTTTAAAACGTTCTTCCATGTTCATAACAGAATCGAAGATGGCATTTGAAATATTATCAAATTAATTTTTTTTGCAATTAAAATAACATTTGCCATCACAAACTTATTTACAAAAAATTTAGAAAATTAATAACCTGTCGTATATTGAAAACATTTTTCCACATTACCTACTCTGGAGCATTCTTTTGAGGTACGCTATGGTTTTTTCTTGTTATGTTTTCATTTCAACTATTTCTTAACCTTTTGTTTTTATTATATCTCCAGTTTTCCACACAAAAGCTATGTTCACACGATTGTCAGAATGACAATATTGCATGATACGGCGATATGGTGGCAATGCACTCACAATGAAAAACTGTTACCATCTGGTAATTTGTCTGTTCACACTATTGAAAGAAAACCATTCAATTTCAGTGGCACACAGTTTGCGACAATAAATTTTGCTGCCAATAATAATTGTCTGTTCACACGGTTGTCAGATTATTGTATGGCAAACGTTGCCAGATCCGACTTTTAACATTGTATCTAAATATTTATGGGCCAACAGAAATATTTATCTGCCAATGGTGTTATTGTATGGGGCACTAAATGAAGCACATGCGACAATAAAAAATGACTGTAAATTGTGTGTCAACGGAAATGAAGGGTGTTCTCACGATTGTCAGAATTGTGACAATATTATTGGCATACAATGCACCTACAATACATATTAGGTCTGTTCGTTTACTTTTCTGGTAGAGTTCGGTAAAATGAGAGTAAGCCATAATTTACATCCATAAGAAACCAAAATGTACAAAAGTAAGAAAACTGAAAAACCATAATATTTACCACATAATAGGTCTGTTCAACGTGCATAACAAAAACATTTGCATCGTTGGCAACGGCTGTAAAATGTGGACAAAAATAAATTGAAAAAACAACTAAAAGCCATTTTTATTAAATGAAGTGATAAATATGCACAACATTTTGAAATTTATTTAAAAAATCTCTTTTAAATTAAAAACTTTTCTCGTTTCTTTGCAAATTTTCTGATTAATTTTTTAGTATCATATATAAATAAAAAACAGCCGATAATTTAATTCTAGACCGAAGTTGCACAAAGAAAAAGTTCGTTGAACTTTGTACAGACAATTAAAAATTTTACTTTCTAATTTTATTTCAAAATTGTACAAAAATTGTTAATAATTGCTGGCATGCTTTTGGGTAAATTTAGAGGATTCCATCTTACACGTGGTTCACTTGTTGATAAGCATTTCTCGCAATTGAACTGATCTAGATTCTGAATATATATAGTCAAATTCATAACTTAACTTCCAATTTATATAGTAGCGCTCTAATAATATTATAACTATTATTTTTTCATAAACATTATTTCTAGCTTATTTGATGCCTACATATTTAATAATTCTTATGTTACAATTGTAGTCCACCAACTATATATGGCCCTATGGGTCGGTTGGTTATTGTTATAAATAAATAAAATAGAATATCTCTTTATATATGATTCTAATTTTAAAATTGTGCTTTTCCTGAGAAAAATATGTGAAATGTATTATTACATTCTTTATGATATTCTCATAAAGAATTTTTTCTAAAAGCAAACTCAACAACTCAACAAGAAGGAAAGCATATATATATATATATAGATATATATAGATGAGAAGAAAACTCTAAAAATAAAAATATGTATCTGCTATAAAAAAAAGTAAACTAATGGATTGTTATGTTTTTGTTTATAAATTTTTGGTGTTTTGTTCGGTATTCAACTTCAATTACCGATTGATTAGTTGGATTTTGAACATACGAATTTTGAATTTGTAGTCAAAAAATGGGAAAAGTCCACTGCTGAGGTAAGTAGGCATTAGCGAAATAGTACTACATGGATATGCTTTCCTCCTCAATTTTTGAGTTTGCTTTTATATAATAATATAATAATATAATGCTTTAAATAAAATAAAATAAACGGTACTTTGGATTAAATGCAAACGGGGAATAAATAAATCATAAATTTAACAAACAACAACAAAAATAAAATTCCAACCAAAACAATAGAACAGAAAATAAAATCCGCTATACCAGTGACGGGCGAACAAAAATATTTACCAGTGCTGGCACCACCAACCAGTGTTGGCACTTCGGGTGAAAGTGACCGGATCAGAGCTTTTATGGCCTATTTTCGCATCATTGTGCTAAACACTCCTACCAAAAGAAAAATATAAATTTTTTATATTGTGGATACCAGTGGGATAGTTGCTGTTGGACTGTTTGGTGATGAAGACGTAGCACTGATCACCGAGCAATCTCTCAGGCGGCAACTAGTTCATTGGTGTCGGCAATATAAAAGATAGACAATTGATTTGATTTTTTTTTTTTGCGTAAACTATGACAGGCCGTTTCAGAATTGACTTCTGCAACATACGTGGTTTAATTTTTTCTCTGTATATGCCCACGTTTGTCTCCATCGGCCGGATGTTTTCGCCTTAAGTGAAACCCAGGTGTCTGAGGATGCTGATCCACAGGATTTTCACATACATGGGTATGAGATATAAATGTCATTTATTTTGATTTCTGCCAATTTATGAAAATCTTTTCACAACAGCTATAATTTCGATTTGAAAGTTGAAAAAAAATTCTATTCAAAATGGCTCACATCACATTGGTTATGCGAAGAATAGAGATAAAAAGCGAAGATATGTATAAGACAGCAAAATAAGAATTACAAAAATTTTTTATGCAATTTTGGGAAAACTCAAAACGTAATGCAAGTTACAAAATTAATATACACAAAAAGTTTTTTCATTACTGCAAAATTTAAAATTTTTTTCACTTAAAAGCAGAGTATAGCATTTAAATAAAATTATAAACGATTTGAAAAAAAATGTTATTCTTCTCACAATATAAAAAAAACTTTAGTATCCGTATTGAACAAAACATAGACCTGACATTTCATACCTAATTTCAACTTTTCAAAAAAAATTCATAAACAAAAAAGCGAATTGAATGAATGAATGAACGATCGGAACATCTACATATATCAGCACTAAAGTAATGATACGACCACCTACAAAATGTTATTTCTTATGTACGAGTATGTAGTGTATACATAGTTTGGTAATCATTTTTTTATTAATAATCATCAAAATAATTTCCTTTTTATTTATAAAATACTAGCATTAAATCGCGGCTTCACTTACGTTAAAATCTCCCTTTTTAATTTTTTTTTAAACAAATATAAGTATAGGCTAAGTATATTTTTAGACGCAGAGTTATCTAAATTTTAAATTTGATGGTGGCGATGGCTGAAGAAGTTTGCATGTTGACTACAAAACCAAAAATTTCCTGGGTTCAATACCAGTTTCATACTCATAAAAATATCTCGCATTTTTTCAGATGTGCATTTGTGTGTTTTTGTGTCAGTTGTTGTTGGAAGGTTTCAGTAGCGAAGGCATAGTCACTGGTCACTGGGCACATCAGAACGCCCTCCTTCGGCGGTATTGTGTAGCACCGGCGAACTAAAATAATTACTAAAAGCAAAGCTTCAAAATTAATACGTCTCCTTGACGTCAGAGGCGGTACAGCACTGCTATAAACAAAGAAGGGCAAAGTTCAGACAGATAGTCACCTCCTGTCATTTCCCTTACTATCCCTTTACTCTAGTTCCACCACAATGCATCGCATGTGTAAGGGTAATCTCCGGACTGCTGGTCCGAGATAAAAAAAAATCGATTAGTTATTTTTTCGTGTCCCTATTTTTGTAAAAAAAAAAATAATAAAAATATATAGCCTATGTGTTCTTCTGGACTCAAATCTATCTATGTTCTAAATTTCATATAAATCGTTTCAGCCGTTTAGCAGTTCAATTTAATTAAATTTAATTAAACCCGACCGGTTTAGCCAACATCTATACATCATTTCACATAGATAGCATTCGAGGGATATTTTTTAATAATAATTTCGTTACTACTCCAGTGTTTCAACCTTCTCGAAAAACCCTTTCTCTTTAGTCCTTGCTTAAGTATTATATTGATTACAAAATCGCCATTATCTATTTTACTTGTAGATATTTTCGCTGTTCTTCAACGACTGGCAGCGGAACTTGGCAAAGTATATCGTTTATGGATATTTCATCGTCTAATTCTGGTACTTAAAGATCCTAAATATTTAGAAGTTATACTTAGCAGTCAACAGGTAATAAAAAAGCCTTTTATATATGATATGTTTTCATGCTGGCTGGGTGATGGACTTCTACTAAGTTATGGTACAAAATGGCACAGCCGTCGAAAAATTCTAACACCAAGTTATCATTTCAAGATTTTAGAAGAATTTGTTGAAGTTTTTGATAGGCAAAGTAATGTATTAGTTCAGAAGTTAGCAACAATAGCTGATGGCAAGAATGCATGCGATATATACCCGATAATTTCATTAACGGCATTAGATATTATTTCGGAAACGGCAATGGGCGTGAAAATTAATGCTCAAAATAATCCACAACATCCCTATGCAATGGCGGTAAAAACGTGAGTTGTACTTTAAATGTAAAGTCAAAAACACCTAAAACTATATATTTATGTATCAAATTCGTTTCAGCGCTGCACATATTCTTGGTACCCGTAACGTAAACCCAATTCAATATTATGATATAAGTTTTTTATTGACTGCCTTTCCATCATATCTGAAGCTAAGGAAAAATGTCAAAATTATGCACGATTTTGCAAATCATATCATAAACGATCGTAGAGCTCAAATGTTCTCGCAAAACCTCACAACAGAAAGTAAGAAAATGAGTGTATTATAAATATAAGAAAGTAATTAATTTTTTAATTATATCGAGCCTTTGGTGCAATACCGTAGTAATTCAAAATTTGAATTTTTTGAGCTGGGTATGCAGAAATGATCTTTGGCGAAATATAAGTATATCTAAAGGAAAAATTATTATGGTTCTATCTCTAATTGTTCAGATTCTACAGCTACAAATGTCTTTATTGCCTCCAGCTATTTCCAACAATCTTTATTTGCAATAAAGAAATATTTCCTTTATGACAAGAAATTTACAAAAAGAAAACATTACAAAACATGCCTCTTTATTTAAAAACTTGTAAAAAAATAACTTTAGTAAACGAAAATACTATCAAAAAGATGGCTCAAAACTTCAAATGCATTTTTCTCAGTTCACGATTTTTTGAATTTACGGTATTGCACCAAAGGATCGATATGTATTTCTTTTTTGAGCGATGGTCTTTTTTATGAAAAGATTTTTAATTATTTATTTTCAATATTTAATATTAAAAAAAACTTTTCATGAAAAAGGCCATCGCTCCAAAAAGAAATATAATTAAAAAATTTAATAAAGGTCGAATAAAAATAGAAGTGAGACTAATAGATAGTAATTAATGTACATAAATAATTTAAGAACCCGAGGAAATTGACGTGGGCCAAAAGAAGCGTATGGCTTTTCTCGATGTTCTATTGCGTACCACTGTAAATGGTAAAATACTAAGTCAAAAGGACATACGTGAAGAAGTTGACACCTTTATGTTTGAGGGTCATGATACCACTACAAGTGCCATATCACATTGTCTGTATATACTGTCTCGTCATGCCGATGTACAGCAGAAAGTATTTGAGGAAGTAGTAGACGTTTTTGGACCAGATAAGGATGAACCCATAACCATGAGTAAATTGCAAGAACTTAAATACTTAGAGGCTGTTATAAAAGAAACTTTAAGAATGTACCCTTCAGTACCTTTGATAGCCAGAGAATGTTTACAAGATATTCAAGTTGGTAAGTAAATTCTCTACTAACTATTCTTATTATTATGCATGCTTTTATGTTCTTAGGTGACAAAGTCATACCGGCGAATACCACAATTGTAATACTCATATACGCAGCTGGAAGGGATGGAGATTATTTCCACGAACCCAACAAATTTAATGCCGAACGGTTTTTTACTGAACCACCTGATAATATTAATGCTTTTGCCAATGTACCCTTCTCGGCTGGACCCCGTAATTGTATTGGTCAAAAATTTGCATTGTTGGAAATGAAAAGTGTCATAAGTCGCGTGGTACGCAATTATGAACTTTTATCTTTGGGTGAAGATTTAGTACCTCTATTTAAAATTATTTTAGACTCTGCAACTGGTATGCAATTAGGTTTAAAACGTCGTATTGAGTAAATTTAAGAACACAAAACCTTTAATAATGAATGAAAAGCAAAGAAAAACCCACACAAATAATCAACATTGTAAGAAGTACTGTTACCATTTAAAATTCATACTTACAGTGGCTCCCGACTAGAGTTTTTCTTTTCCAGGAAAGCGGGATTGATTGTCCAATTTCACGGGAATTCCCGCCAAATACAAAACGGTATACAATATTACTTAATTTAATTTATTTGCACAAAAAACAATTCATGAGATATATTAAATAAGTTGATAAATATTTAAATTTACTAATAATCAATTTCAAAATTATGCTTTTCCCCAAAAAAATACATGAAATGTAATATTCTCATACAGTAAACTATGTAAATAAAATTGATTATTGAGGAGGGAAAGCATATCCATATAGTACTATTTTGCTAATGCTTACTTAGCTCATAAGTGGATCTTTCCTAATTTCTGACTAAAAACTTAAGATTCTTACGTTCAAAATTCAACTAGAATTTCTACACATACATATTATTATTTTTATATTTTTCTTCTCATCTACATTAGACTCTCGATTGGCCAGCATACATAACGCATTTGGAATGAAATGAAAAATTAAAAAATAAAAGAAAAGAATGTAATGTTATATGTGAAATGAATTTACTTTATGATTCTAATTTCAAAATTGTGCATTTTCCTGAAAAAATATGTGAAATTTATTATTACATACATACGAGTACCTCATGATTTTCTCATGAAGTATTTTATGAAAAATAAACTCAAAATTGATTATTATGAAAAACTCCACTGATGAGCTAACTAAGCATTAGCAAAATAGTAATATATGGATATGCTTTGCTCGTCAATAATAAATTTTAATGAGTTTATTTTTTATAAAATACATGATGAAGAAAGAGCACAATTTTGAAATTAGAATTTATTTTATTCGCACCGAATTTTAATTTTAGTACATATTAATTTTGAAAGTAAATTCAGTTTTATTTATACTTTTCATTTTGCATATACAGGGTGATGAATTATTTATGTTGATAAAAGATTCCCTTTTTAAGTGAGTATCTCTACCCCAAGCCATATTAACAGTAGAATATGTTTTTGATTTTACAAACAAAGATCAAATTGGTTTGACGTTCCCCGTTTATGTTGTCTATTTTATTTACATATTTCTATTCTTTGTTTTTCTTATAATTATTTTGCCGCTATAGCTGACGTCGGCCTTAACTCCCATAGCTGGCATACAGAGTACTTTACTATTATTTTTGCGTTTACATTTAAAACTCTATATATATATATATATATATATATATAACATTATTTCAGTATCGCACCTATAGTGAGTTGCTAGTGCTTGAAAATATATTAAAATGGTATAGTGTGCAATTAATAAACAGTTGACTAAAATAATTGATTAATTCTAAAAATTAAAATACCATAATGAGCGAACAAAGTGAAGCAACCTTCGAAACAGAACAAAAGAATGATCGTGTATATCAAGCAGTAAGTGTAGTTTGCCCATTGTGCATGAGAGACAACTTCTTACATATCAATGTGAATAAAACTAAGACTATGTGTTTCGGTATCCAGAATAAGCACATGGTGAGATTTAATTTGTGCAATGAAGGACTTGAAATAGTGGAATTATATTTTGTAGATCACATCAACCTAGTTAAATATAGGGTCTGCTTTGGTATGAAGAGGTTATATGGTCTTGGTTGTTATCTTCCCTTAGGTTGATGGTTGCTAAAACTTTACTTCTTTCTATTGTCAACTATGGGTTGGAGGTCTACTCATCTACTAATCGTACTAATCTGAATCTAGCGAGAAAAATAGTCAATAAAATTGTTAGGTACACTTTTAAGCTGCGAGTCTGAGACCATGTCTCTCCCTTTGTCGATAGCCCCTCTTTTTCTAATTATATTAAGCTCAGACTTACCTTAGTTTCCTACAAAGTTATCCGTTTATCGAGGCCCAGTTAACTATTTAATAGTTTCAAATTTTCAAGGTCCACCCGTTTCCTTCATATACTAAAGGGTGTCTGGTAGCAGATTTATTTTTTCAAACTTAAATAAAAAACGTAATAATTGACTCAAAGTTTTATTAAGAGCATTGAACGATAGAATGGAAATGCGGATTGTATTGTTTAAAGTGTATGTCATCCAGATCCTTGAGATACTTTTTGGAAATTTCATGAATAATCGCTCTTGGAAGTCCCAGTGAGGCTGCTCTTCTCCGTATTGAAAGTCGCGGATTTTCACGTAAACTGCTTTCAACCACTTCAATGTTTTCGGGAGTCTTTGGAGATCGACTGGGCCCTGGCCGAGGGGCATTCATAGCCGAAACAGTTGCGCGGAATCTCTGCACGAATCTCCTACGAACGAACTAAATTTACACTCAGTCCATTACTTATTCACCGAATACCGAACTGAACAAAATTGTCGACGAGCAATTACGTAACAATCATTACTCTTAAAAAATGTCTCCACAACGAACGCGCGATGCTCACTCGACCACTGAAATGAAATAATCGTATTTAAAAATATAAATTTGCTACCAGACACCCTGTACTAGAATAGATGGGTTTGAGCACTCTTTCCTGAGAGGTTACTCTCTATTCCAATGCGAAAAAATAATCGAATAGAATTCGAAAGATTGGTACTCTCCAATCCGTTTGCGCATTTGCCTTTCGCATCTATTATTTTCCCTTCCGTACTCTGTAATGCGAAAGCGTCTGTCAAAATCGTTTTATAAGCGCAAATATCGTGCGTTATATAAATATCAAAGGCAAATAGAGAAAAACATATAAGCACACTAAAAAATATTTATGTATATTTGATATTTAAATTGTTATTTTTAAGGAAAAAGCAAAAAAATTACAAACAAAAAACCTCAGTTTGAAATTTTACTGGATTTCATGGTGCAATAAAGCGACTTGGCCAAGGGCAGTTGCAGTGAGTAAATGCTAAACATGCCGCAAATAATTTGTGGACAAAATGCCTGTTTCATGATATCAAAATAATTATTTTTCGTGTAATTACAGTTAAACCAAAATTTTACAAAGTTTTAAATGTAATTGTACGAAATAAAGAATTTTTTCGACATCATAGAGGTATGTGATGAAAAACGATTTAGACGCAAAACCAGTTTAAAAAGGATAAAAGATGTGATGTGTTTCCTATAGTCGTTTTGTCAATTCTTTCCAAATTTGTTTTTAATAGTTTTTTCAATATTTTTTTAGATATTTTTTTTCAAAACTTTATTATATATATATATGTATATATATATATATATATATATATATAAGTAAGTGACATACACACACCTAATATACCATAAGTTACCTAATATACTATGAGTCACACTTCTCTTCACACTACTAATATAACATGAGTAATACTTCTCTTTAAATATCTAAGGATAAATCAAAACATCATGTGGTGAAGATCATATGAGTAATACTTCTTTAATGATAAGCAAGATCAAACATGTAACAAGGATTGCATGAGTAATACTTCTCATTACACATTTAGTGATAAGCAAAACATGTAACAAGGATTGCATGAGTAATACTTCTCATTACACATTTAGTGATAAGCAAAATACGTAACAAAGATCACACATGTATAAAGATCATGCACGCACGAAGGTCATGCATGAATAATCGTAGATAAGATAGTTCTAGTTTAGTTTTAAGATTCACATTGTTAGTACCTAAGATCAATTTTTATACAAATAAAGGCAGTTTATGAAGAAAACTCAACCACAACACTACGTTGTATTTTATTTATATGTTATCTTCTAGCGTGCTTTGAAGTCAATAGTTTGAGATTGTATTAAAAATGATTTTTCTATTTGATGGGAATTCAGCACACCTTTTTAAAAAATATGTAGTTGGAATTGCTGTGTATCTCCTTCAAACACTTAGCTCGTATTGAATGGATTCTAATTTTAAAATTGTGTTTTTTTCCGAAAGACATTTATTTATGGTATTCTCATAGTGTGTTTTCTTTTATATAAAAGCAAACTCAAAAATTGAGGAGGAAAGCATATCCATATAGTACTATTTCGCTAATGCTTACTTAGCATATCAGTGGATTTTTCCTAATTTCTGACTACAAATTCAAGATTCTTATGTTCAAAATTCAACTAATCAATCGAGAATTAAAGTTGAATACCAAACAAAAAACCAAAAATCTATAAACAAAAACATAACGATCCATGAGTTTATTTTTTTATTTATATTTTAGATTTTTCTTCTCATCTATAAGTATATATATATATATATATACAGGGTGGCACAAAAGGAGCTATATGGTTTGAATTCTTTATAACTTTTTTAATTATTATTTTTTCTTTGTTCTTTTTCAGCATTTTGTGAAGAAGACTTGGGGAGTTAATTATGAAGCATTCGAAATGAAATCATGGCCATTACACCCGAAATTTTGCGGAAAGTTATGGAAAATATGCTAAAAAGAGCACATATGTGCGAAGCAGAAAATGGACATCACTTACAGGATATCATTTTTTAAAGCTAATTGCAAACAAAATTCCCCAATAATATACTGTATTTAAAAAAAAAGTTATAATAATCGCATAAATAAAAAAAGTTATAAACCATTTAAACCATATAGCTCCTTTTGTGCCACCCTATAAAGGCAACAAATAAGCTAGAAATATTGTTCATGAAAAATGTAATAGTTATAATATTATTATATAAGGCTACTATATAAAGTGGAAGTTATATTGCTACTATATAAAGTGGAAGTTATATTGCTACTATATAAAGTGGAAGTTATATTGCGCATGAATTTGATTATATAAGTTAACAACAAATATGTTTCACAAAACGAAAGAAATATTTTTGCGCAGAGCTCACCAGTTCCCATATAAACTACTTGAAGTCATTACCCAACGAAACGTTTAAATTTAAATTGCTGACACTATGTCTAGACAAACGTCCCAATAAAATTGCTGACACTATGTCTGCACTCATTGCACAACAATAGCATTCCTTTAACGCGTGCATTCATATTTTTCTTGATCGTCAAGTTTACCTTTCTTTAGCATAGGACAGGTAAAGTTAGTTGTTAAGTACTACTCAAAAAGATCAGTTGATCTTAGCTTAATGTTAATCAACTAATCATAAATAAAAATTGAAACACAAAAGATTAATAAAGTAAAGCAAATTTATTAAGTGTTACATTAACTGGCGCACACTGGGGATTTCGCGGAAAAAAGTCAAATTGTCAACATACTCTTCATGCAATATGCAGTGATATTTTGCAATTTTAGACTAAATGGTACAATCAAATCAAAAAGAAATAATCCGATCTGACTGCTAGTTTTTTTTTTATAGCCGTCTCTAACTCAGTACTTGTATGTTTTACCGAACCAACTTAATTTAAACCTAAGAATTTCAAATCGAATATTGTTTTATTATGTGAGCTAACGTTTTTCTTTTTATTTTTTATTTAAAGTAGGATATTTCAGTATACTAAAATTTAAAAAATAAACTCTGCAGAGACTTAAGTTTTTTTTTTCGATTATTTGTATGAACATATAACAAAAATCCCTTTTTTCTCCAAACATTTGGACCTGCAATTTTAGCCATACTTTCCCACAGTTGCAAATCACTACTAACAATGGATTAGTTCTGTTTTTATCATATCTGTTTTTACATTTTTAATCAATTTCAAGTACCACCAGGTGCCACCTCTCAATTTGTTGCATTACACAGTAGAACATTTTTCAGCAGATTGATTCGCGACTTAATTCTGATAAGGCTCTTTTGTTTAAGATAACTCAAGAACCACTAGTCGGATTTTGCTTAAACAAATTTATAAAAACCAAGAATTACAATTACTTTCATCTGTTTATATAACGTTTTGCTACATAAGCAACAGTTTCGCAGTTATAAATAAATGTATGAAGAAAAAAAAATATTTTTTGCCTAAAAAATAAATTTTTTTTTTAATTCATAAAAAAACCAAAACGGTAAAAAAGTGTCAAGTCTTATTACTTTCGCGTAAAGTTGCATAACCTATGAACAAAATGAGACATAAATCATGAAAATCGATGAACGCGTTTCGCTTTTATTCACAATTAAGTAAAGGTATGAATTTAAAAAATTTGCTCGAGAAATGCACAAAATTCTTTGGAAAAAACATTGAAGACTTTTTTTATGATTTTCAGAATTAAAAAAAAAGTAATAAACAAAAGGTTATTTGATTATTATGATTGCAGTAGCAAAGTAATAAGCGCTAATAAATTTGCGTGGACAATTAAAAGGAAAAAAGGAAAGTGCACTTTTTTAATTATTTAAGTTTTTCCGTTAGTTATCTGCATGATTTTTTTACAGAAATTGCACCCACATTTATGTTCATGTTTTGGAACGTTTTGAAATATGCGCCCATTCATAAGTACCAGTCAGTAAAATATTGAAAACTACGTAGTATTTATAGGTGTTCATTGATCGATTTTTGTCATTCAACAAGTGCTGACGAACGCGAAAAGTCCAAGCGATTTTTCTCCGGTTTTTTAATTATAACTGAAACTAAGGCCCAAGAGTTTGACGACAATGGAAAGTTCTTCTATTTCACATGGGGTTTTATGCTCGAAGCTTCTGGAGTTTGACAAAGACAGAACAAAATTAAAACAGTTTTTGCAACAATCGCACGTTGGCTTAAACGAAACTAGAGCTTGTGAAATTTTGGATACAATATATAAAAGCTAACATCAAACAAAGGTGGCAGGATTCTAATCGTACGAAGTCGCGATTTGATAAAAAAAATGCGAATTGGCTAGAACGCACATTTACAATTAAGTTTACTGGGGCTGAATGTTCTACCAGTTCTGCACTTGGTCGGCCACGTAAATTGTTTGAGGAGTGCTGTGATCGCGCCAAACGATACAAAAGGGATGAAGTACGTGCTATGTTTCCTCAAGAAGTAATTGATTTTACTTCTAGTATTTCAAAAACCAACCACAAAATTTGTACATTAAAAACTTTAGGGATGTTTACAAAGCTTGAACTTACAAAAGAAAAATACTAGTATCTAATGCATTGGTTAGAAAATGAAGGGTACAAAATACTCGTACCATACAAAGAAATCGCGAAAGAAAAAACTAACAGTTATCCTCAAGGAATTTCTATTACTGAAAGTTCAGGCAGTGTATTTCTGCAAAATCTGTTGGATCATACTGCTAAAAGAGTCCTAGAGACCAAGTCGTTAAAGGAAATAAATAAAATTGAAAGCGGAAATCTAACAATGTACTATAAATGGGGATGTGATGGGGCATCTAGTCAAAGCGAATACCAACAGAGGTTTTCAGATGATCAAATTTCTGACTCTCATTTATATATGACATCAGTTGTACCACTTAGATTATCATTAAGTGATGGCATAAATAAATTAGTATGGAACAACAATAAACCTTCTTCCACACAGTATTCCAGAACACTACAGTTTGCATACGTTAAAGAGACACCTCAAGTTACACGAGAAGAAAAGAGAAGAGTGGATGAGGAGATATCTCAACTAAAAGAATTTGAGTTAACAGTAAATAATCGTAACTTTAAAGTAAAACATGAATTATATTTTAGAATGACTGACGGCAAGACAGCACAATCAGTAACAGAAACACCAGCAGCATCTTCTTGTTTTATTTGTGGAGCCACAACATCCAAGATGAATAAAATCGAAGAAATTCAAGCTATGCCCGTAAATGAACAAGCACTGCAATTTGGTATGTCACCACTTCATGCTCGTATTAAGCTGATGGAGTGTCTTTGGCATGTAGCTTATAATATTGAATTTAAACGTGGGAGAGTCGAATCAAATACTCATCCGATAAAAGAAGCCCGAATATGTTTGATAAAGCGTGAACTTAAAGAGAAAATTGGAATACAGGTTGATACTGTTAAGCAAGGCTCTGCTACGACAAATTCAGGAAATACGTCACGAAGATTCTTTGCTAATCCTGCTTTGATTTCCGAAATCACGGCTCTAGATGAAAACATAATCAACAGGTTTTCAATAATTCTCGAAGCTATAACAATCACCGAGGTAGTAGATCCAAAAAAATTTTGTGATTTTTGTCTGGAGACGGCAAAAGAGTTTGTTGCACTGTACGAGTGGTGCAATATGCCACCTACACTTCACAAAATTCTGATTCATGGAAAAGATATAATTGAAAATTGTATTTTTCCTGTAGGGTTACTATCCGAAGTGGCTCAGGAAAGTCGTAACAAAGACTATAAAAAATATCGCCTTAAGACACTCCAGAAAATGCAGTCGAATTGCCACGAACGAAGATATTATGCACCGAATGATGGTAACATCAGATCCCATAATCTCACATTTGACTCCTTCATTTAGCCAGAAAAAGCATAGTGTTATAAGCGACGAAGTTAAGGCTCTTTTAGAATAATAAATTAAAAATAGATTTAAATTAAATAATAAATTAAAAATTAAAAAAATCAATTAAAATTTTTTGTTAGTTAGGGCTTTTTACATTGTAGGTAACGATATACATTTCTCTAACTTTCTTTATTTTGATTACTTTTGTGTATTACTATATAAATAAAAGTAAATTTGTGATGAAATCACTACATTTTTTGACAAATATATTTTTTTCCTCACCTTCATACAAAAATCCCCAGTGTGTGGCGCGCAACTTAATAAATTTCGCCAAAGTCCTTAAGAAGTGCAAAAACGAAATAAAAACCGGTGTCTATTCGATGGAAGGACACATCTCGTCGGAAAGTTAGACAAAGGAGTCCTAGTAGCACTAAAGTGTAAAAACGGATAATCCAAATCAACGGGCGAGAGATAAAGTTTGAAATAAGTGAAAAAAATTTTATAGCATAAACCCAATACAATCAAATTGTGAAACAAAAGCATAAACCCAATGCAACCAAATTGGGAATACAATAACATTTTATGGCATAAACCGAACGTAATTAAATCGTGAATCAATACTGCTGAAAAAGAACTATAACCCATTGCACATCAACTTTAAAATCTTATGGCATAAACCGAAAATCAACTATAACCCATTGCAAATCAACTTTATCATTTTAAAATATTTTTCTTTACCTCAAAACCGCAAAATATTGTACATTTTTCGTATTAACAAATTTCAAAATATTTTAACAAGATTGTTTATAATCTAGAAAACACACAAAACACAAATTTTTTTTTTGATAATTCTAATTTAGAAATTTTTTTTTTTGGGAATATTGAAAATTAAAAGGAATTACATAAAATAAAAATTTTTTTTTGTTAAAATGGCAAACAAAAATAATTTAATTAGACCACCTATTTTGAACCTGCCAGCAAGCCAGGTACCGAACCAACATCCAAATGCAAGACTCTTAACTCCAGAAATGGAGTTAGCGATCAGCCAAGCTGTTCGAAGACTTTGCATTGCAGAATGCGCAGCAATTGTACCCTCCTTAGTTCAGCCTACATCCAACAATTTCACAGATCAAGGCATAGACGACGCACATAGGGACGACTTAGCGGGTCTAGACAAAATACCGGACGTAATTAGATGTCTAAGAGAATTTTCAGGGGAACCCAAAGAATTTTCCTCGTGGAAAAAAAACGTTGATCGCATAATGACATTATTCGAACCAAAAAGAGGAACACCGAGATACTTTGGAATTTGTAATGTTATCCGGAACAAAATAGTAGGAAATGCGGACACCGCATTATAGTCATACAATACACCACTTAACTGGGAAGCTATATCCCTATGTTTGACAACCCATTATGCCGACAAAAAGGATTTAGGGACTTTGGAATACCAAATGTCAACCCTCATCCAGGGCAACAACACTGTCCAACAATTTTATCAAGAGGTGTATTCACAACTAACACTAATTTTGAATATGATTGCTTGGAGCATGGGCTCAGAAGCTCTTCAAATCTTGACCAAAACGTATCGTGATAAAGCATTAGATACGTTTGTTAGAGGATTAAGAGGCGATATGTCAAAACTTTTGTGAATGCGAGAGCCAACAGACCTCCCACAAGCGCTCCACCTAAGTATGTCTTAAATTGGAGAACCAAAATTTCCGTACACAGCAAGCCAATAACTCCAACAACAGTGCACCCCCGTTACTTCCTAAACGGAATACAAACGGCCAACAAACACCTTTTTACCCGCAATTAGCGCATTTTCGTCAAAATAACCGAGGACCTCAACCATACGCTAACAGATTTAGAAATCAACAACATTATCTTACACAACATGGACAATATCGATTCACACCACCTCAAGAACAAATTAGACCAAACAATTTCATGCAACAATTTTCTAGGCCACCACCACCAAGACCTTTCCAACAGAAACCACCAGTACCAACGGAAGTAGACAGATCAGTACAGACCAGACAAATCAATTACACAAACAGGCAACAGGACTTAAGACAAACGTTCAGAAGACAGGTTCCACCCTCAAATCAAATTAACCACCCACCACCTAAATTGCAGAGAATAAATCAAATCGAAAATATGAACACCATGATAGATGAAGAGGAAATATCGGAATATTATCAGTCGATGATAAACCAACATCAGCATTCTCAAGACTTACAATCTTTGGAGGAATATGTAGATGAATACGTGCAACCCGATTCAACATGCGAAAATGTATTAGACTTTTCAGATATACATTTTTTAGGCTAACGCAGTCGTCATTACCTTACTTTCAATGTAAAACAGTAGAAGGAAAAATAGTTGGCAATCCTATTTCTACTGAAAATACTTTTACAGTCGATTCAGTAGGAGGAAAAATCCTCATAGGCCAACACACAAATATCCACCTTTTTGGAAACGAAACAAGCCTTAAATTCTTCCTTTTACCACCATTAAAATCCTTTCACGGGATATTAGGAAATGACAGCCTAAAAGCATTAAACGCCGTAATACATACAGCAAAGGACATCATGGCAATAAACTACTAATACTAACAGAATAAAAATTTTCCAACAAACATCTCAGGCCGTTAACAAACTAGAGGTAAGAACAAACCATTTACCACAATCGCAGGCAGGAAAAATTCACACTCTGTGCGGAAAATACAATAAACTTTTCATGGACCCGGACAAAAAACTGACTTACACAACCACAATTAAAGCTGAGATAAGAACAACAACTGAAGACCCAATATATTCAAGATATTATTCTTTCCCAATGGCAATGAAAGAAGAAGTCTGAAGCCAAATAACAGAATTACTCACCAATTTGGGTCGTACCAAAGAAAGAAAAGAAAAAAGAAATACCGCTTGGTAGTGGACTACAGGAAGCTCAACTCAGTTACCATACCGGATCGATACCCAATTCCGAAAATAAACGAAGTACTATCGCAAATGAAAAGCCAGAAATTTTTCACGGTCCTAGACCTTAAAAGCGGCTTTCATCAAATTCCACTTGATGAAAAAGGTATTTCGAAGGCCGCTTTCTCCATCAATAACGGAAAGTACGACTTTAGGCGACTACCGTTCGGCTTAAAAAATGCCACGGCAATCTTTCAAAGAACAGTAGATAATATCCTAAGAGACTTAATTGGAAAATGTTGCTATGTCTACATAGATGACATAATCATTTTTGGCGAAAATGAAGAAGCACACTTAAATAACATCGGAAAAGTTTTCGAGACATTGGAAAAAGCCAATATTAAAGTTCAACTCGACAAGTGTGAATTCTTCAAAAATTAAGTTGAATACCTAGGGTTCATTATATCATCCGATGGTATCAAAACAAACCCGAAAAAGGTAGAAACAATAAATAATTTTCTGCAGCCCAAAACCTTGAAGGATCTTCGATCATTCTTGGGCCTAGCTGGTTTTTACAGAAGGTTCATTAAAGATTATGCGAAACTCGCAAAACCGTTAACCGCTCTTTTCAGAGGGGAAGAGGGACGTATGTCCAAAAAAATGTCTGCCAAAATCCCAATACCCCTTAATTCAAAAGCCGTTGAAGCATTCGATAAAATTAAAAGAACACTGGTATCCACTGAAGTTATGTTACAGTATCCCGATTACACAAAAGAATTCCACCTTACAACGGACGCTTCAAATTATGCAATAGGAGCGGTATTGGAACAGGAAAAAAAACCTATAATTTTTATCTCAAGGCCATTGAACAAGACAGAGGAACAGTACGCAACCAACGAGAAGGAGATGTTCGCTATCGTATGGGCTCTCATATCTCTGAGAAATTACCTTTATGGATCAGCATCCATAAAGATTTACACGCTATTAACATACTCGCTGAGTTAAAAAAGCACTAACAACAAACTTAAAAGATGGAAAGCCATACTCGAAGAGTATGACTATGAATTGAAATATAAACCCGGAAATTCAAACGTGGTTGCAGACGCTTTATCAAGACCAGTACAAAATACAGAAAATAACTCTATGACAGCTACACAACACAGTGACAAATCCTCCTCACAAAATCGTATACCTTTCGCAGACGCTCCTATAAATGTATTTAAAAACCAATTAAACCTTACAAAAGGAGAAATTCCCTCACACAATTTTAATATTGTTTTTCCCACGTACCACTGACATTCATACTTCGAGACATTCTTATGTCCTTCGGAATTCCAAAAAATATTATCATCGATAACGAAAAATCTCTTAACTCGTCTCCAATAACACACATGTTATAAAATCAGTACAATATGGAAATATTCAAAGTTCCACCCTATATGAGCACTGTCAACGGACAAATAGAGCGATTTCACTCGACGCTGGCAGAAATCATGCGATGCGTAAAAGCAGAAAAAACACATGATTCGTTCGACGATTTGCTAATTGGGTCCTTTTTCAAATATACACTCACTCCATACACTCCACCACTAAAAAAAAACCCGTAGAAGTCTTCTTTAGCAGAATAACCACAGACACAACACAGTTAGAACGTGACAGGTTAGAAAATATGAAGAATTTAATGGAGAAACAACAGAAAGATCTGAACTTTCACAACAAAAACAGACAGGAATTCAGAATATTTCAAAAGGGCGACACCATATATGCTAATATTAACAAAAGATTCATAAATAAATTATCCCCACGATATATTGAGGAAAAGGTTAAGGAAGACAAAGGAAATACAATACTCACACAATCTGGACATATAATTCATAAAGTTCGTATTAAATCTTGAAAATTTTACAGATTTTTCGCTATACGAACGCTCAAATTGTAACAGTAGATACAGGAACAGCAAAACTACAGACGTCGACATTCAAGATCATTCACATAATCAACCTGGAACGAACCTATACTTGACGACATTAAGACGACCTTAATAAAAGAGGTTACGAAACAGGACGACAATTATTTCTATTTCGCTCATGAAACTCAGAAAATAGAAAACATCTTAAGCAGGCTTAGACCAATATAAAATAAAAGAGCTATAAATGTAATTAAATCCAGCAATCAAATTCAAGAAGAATTAATAAAAACAATGGACAGAAAAATAATAATAATAAAAATTATTAAAGAAGAATTAACTAACGTTGATTATGCTATACAATGGTCCAAAACAGGAGTAGTAAATTCATTTATATTATCAGATTTAGAATTAAGTATAACTAAAGAATTTTTTTAAAAACAAAAAATGATATATTTAAATTTAATAGAAGCAATAGAATACGGAGAAGTCAAAATAGCCCGAAGAGGTCTAACTTTGATTTATATTAGCTCTGTTCATTTACTTTACTTGTAATAATTTGCAACGAGAGAGTAACAAGAATTTTTCCAAAATTACTCTCAAAAATGTGAAAAAGTAAATGAACGCTTTACTTGCTAAAATTTCCAAGTTAAAGTAGTGTTGTAATGTATATATATATGAGTACTTAATAACTGCCCCTATATTTTTTGGACAAATTATACATATATGTATATTATTATAAAAATATTGTGATTATGGTCATTTATATTCGTGACCGGCGTTTTTCGAGTACGGCTTGTAATAGAATAATGAAAAGTTTTGCAATACTAGGCGTAGTCGAAATACGCTAAACACGATAAGGGTGATTAGCTACTTTTGAATAAAATGAATGAATAAAATATCTATTTTTAATTAGTTTATACGTTATAACAGCCTGCCTACACATAGCATTTTTATTTCAAACAACGGAAATAACGGCAGAATGAGGTCGCAAAAATGTTTATTTCCAACTTTGTGTTTTATTTTCCAAACGACTTTCATAATGTGTTGATTCCTCATACGAACCGAAGTTCATGGGGATTTGAGCGTTTTGTTTGACTAAATTTTGGGACTTAGGTACATACTATGAACTAGGTTTCATTTCATTTGTACACCAATAACTTTTGCGAATTTACCTAATTTTATGTAAATTTACATGTTCCAAATTTTGACTTAGATTGCTTTTTCACAATAAGAGAAAATAAGTCTTTCTAACCATAAATGAAATATTTCAAAAGGGTTTACATTTATAGACAAATAATATAAATGATTTTTACACACGAATTTGTAAGATATTTCAGTTTTTGCAAATAAAATTGCACTATTACTTTTTGTAGCATATTCACAAATTTATAGCAATCTGCTCCTAAAGTATTTAAAGTGAATATTCAATAAGTATAAGCCTCCTATTATTTATTAATTAAATAAAATAATAAATAGCCGCCGAAAAACGGGAAAAAAGGAAACAAATTTAGGAAATTTTCATTTTCATTGTAATAAAAAGCTTTATCCAAAATAAAATATCATGTTGCTGCCAGCATTAAACCCCAAAAGAAGTAAAAAAGTAATATAATAAATTATGTGTTAATTTAAATTTATTTGCAAATATTTATCTCAACTACTTGAATTATTTGCCTGCTTAGTGTAAAGTACCGAGTAGATAGGTACCCATAATATTTACAATACTAAAAATAACAGCTGGTCTGTTTGCCGGAACATCCTAAAAGAATCCTAAAATTAGCCTATGCTGTGTTGCTTAGTTCAATTCCATTACACATCTTATTTTGCTTCTATTGTTCCTAAATTACACAAAAAAAAATTTGTTACCTTTTAAATACTTTTTATCGTTTTAAAAGTTTACATTTACTTACAATTTCTTAAATTTTCCAAAATATTTTTATTTTTAACTCAATTTAGAAATATTGTTTTGTAAACACAAACGCAAAACAGCTGTTTAAATAATTATTGCAAGTAAAAATTTTACTTGTAAAAACTTGCAAGAATTTTTCTACCCCTCAATTTTTTACGCTCTTTTAAAGCTCTCTCGTTGCAAATTTTTTGGGTGAATGAACGCTTTCTTGAAAAAATCATTACAAATTTGTAGAAACTTTTAGTAAATGAACAGAGCTATTATAACATTGCCAAAAACAAGTGAAGAAACTTGTAAAAGGATGATCGTAAAAACAGTAAAAAAGAAAAACTCTATTATTAAAATACCAAACCATAATAATGTAATTATATGTAAAAATGAGGTTTTAGAAATAATTAGTGCTTGTATGAATCTATATGATGTATCAATATGTAGAGAGGAAAACCTTGACAATATCACTACTAGCGGATGCTTACCAAATTTACTTGAAGGAAAGCCAATTTGCACCATAACTAATGTAGACCACATACCCACTATAGAAGAAATAGCTCCCGGAACATTACTCCTCAATTCCTATAATGGTTCAATTTAAATAGACCAAAAATACGTCAACATCGACGGAACATTTCTAATCAAATTCCATAATGTTACCATTACAGCCAATAGTAAGACTTATGAAAACAAGGAATTTTCTGGGGCAAAACCCTTCCCGCTATTATTCAACCAGGAAATATCTCCACTAATTTTGAAGAGATTTTATCTATAAAAATGCTCAAAGAACTTCACGTCAATAATACAAAAGCATTAAAGACTTTGAAAACCGAATACACCATCACTATAATTGGAATAATATTTTTGCTTCTAATGGCAATCAAAGCCTTTTTTGACAAGAAAGCTATTTCCATAAAATTCAGTAATGGAACTGAAAATTGCAAACAGGACACAACTGCAGTAGAACCAAAGTCCATAGTTCAACACAATGAGGACACTGTGTTTTTTTAAGGGCGGAGGAGCTAACAACAAATATGTTTCACAAAACGACACAAATATTTTTGCGCAGAGCTCAGCAGTTCCCATATAAACTACTTGAAGTCATTACCCAACCAAACGTTTCAATGTAAATTGCTGACACTATGTCTGCACTCATTGCACAACAATAGCATTCCTTTAACGCGTGCATTCATCTTTTTCTTAATCGTCAAGCTTACCTTTCTTTAGCATAGGACAGGTATAAGTTAGTTGTTAAGTACTACTCAAAAAGATCAGTTGATCTTAGCTTAATGTTAATCAACTAATAAATAAAATAAATAAATAAAAATTTAAACACAAAAGATTAATAAAATAAAGCAAATTTATTGTTACATTAACTTATATATTCAGAATCTAGATTACTTCAATTGCGAGAAATGTTCAACAAGCTTATCTTTGAGTGAATTACGCGTAAGATGGAATGATCTAAATTTATCCAAAAGCGTTCAAGATAACAATTTTTGTGCAATTAGAGAGTACAATTTTTAATTTTCTGTACAAAGTTGCACGAACTTTTTCTTTGGGTAAGTTCGGTTTAGAATTAAATTATCGGCTGTTTTTTATTTAATTAATTTAGTTTAATTAATTCGAAAATTTGCAAAGAAACGGCAAGTTTTTATTTAAAAATTTTAAAAAGAAAATTTTTCAAATAAATTTGAAGTTCTAAGTACATATCGAGCCTTTGATGCAATACCGTCGTAATTCAAAAAATCGTGAAGTGAGAAAAATGCATTTGAAGTTTTGAGCCATCTTTTTGATAGTATTTTTGTTTACTAGTTATTTTTTTACAAGTTTTTAAATAAAGGGGCGTGTTCTGTAAAATTTTCTGTTTGTAAATTTCTTGTCATAAAAGAAATATTTCTTTATTGCAAATAAATATTGTTGGAAATAGCTGGAGGCAATAAAGACATTTGTAGTTGTAGAATCTGAACAGTTAGAGATAGAACCATAATCTTTTTTCCTTTAGATATATATTTCCCCAAAGATCATTTCTGCATACCCAGCTCAAAAAATTAAAATTTTGAGTTACTGCGGTATTGCACCAAAGGCTCTATATATTTGTGCACATTTATCACTTTATTTAATAAAAAAAGGCTTTTACTTTTTCAATTTATTTTCGTCCACATTTTACAGCCGTTGCCAACTATTCAAATATTTTGCTATTCAAATATTATGCATTTGGAACGTCTAAAATCACTAAAATAAAATTTATTTGGGCACTTTTGTGCGCCGATAGCTGAGTAGTCTGCACGTTGACTACAAAACAAAAACAGACCTGGGTTTTCATTTGTGTGTCAGTTGTTGTCGGAAGGTTTCAGTGGCGAAGGCATAGTCACTGGTCACTAAACAATACCAATCCACAATCACATCGGTATTGTGTAGCACCGGCGAAGTAAAATAATAATAAAAAAAATGGCTACTAAACCGAAGCTTCAGCACTGCTATAAATAAAGAACGTGCAAAAGCAGTGCTGTTAAATAATTAATTAAGCTTCACCTCCTGTTGTTTCTCTAACTACCCCTTTCCTATTGTTCCAGCACAATGCGCCGCATGTGTAGGGTTCATCTCCTGAGTACTGGTACAAGACAAAAAAAATATTGGACATAGAACAAGGCCCTTTTTCGTAATCTTTTCTTCTATTCAAATGAAGTAAATATGTAATTACTTTAATAAAAATGAAATATATGCTTTATTTACCTCTGCATAAGGAAAGGGGCTTTATATATCGCACTTAATAGATATTCTATTATTGCCTTCTTTGCCCTATTTAATATACTTTCTAAAAATTGTATTCAAATTTACATTGTAATAAAACACTTTCACGGCAGGTAGTTGCATAAAAAGAACACGCTCTTTTATAATGTCACATGTTTTAATAATTTTAAGATTATTTCGCCTTAATCCCACTTATGCAATTGTCCAGGCGTAGGTAATTCAGTATATTTATCATCTTTATCACTGGCCAAGAGCTTTTGTTTAACTAAATCTATTGGTGGTTCTACCAATCGCCTAGGATCGCGCATGCAATAGTAATTGGCTGATAGCAAATGCGCCGAACCACCAGGGATATCAGGAGGAGGTTGAGTACGGTCGGCTAAACCATCTTCAAATCGCAAAGCTACAGTATGCTCTCGCTAAAAGCACAAATAAATTTTAATTAAATCCTTTACATGTTACTGCCTTACATAATCAAAATTTAATCATGGCAATTTAAATATTGCATGGTACTTACGCCTAATAAAAATGCTCTCAATCGTTGTAGTAAAGGCGATATATCTCGCCGAGCAGCCATCAATCTTGTTTTAATCAAATGAAACTTTTGAATAATAAATAAATAGAAATTACCCAATAGAACTTTCAATTCACAATAGTATGAGGACACTAAAGTATTAGTCACAAATAGACATTTTACACTGAGCAATTTCTATTATCCGCCATCAAATTCCGAAGATGTAAACATCTTCCCATCTGAATTAATGCATGTTTGCAGAACACAAAGAAAAAATGCGACTCGTAACTTTACATTAAAATCAAGAATAAAATACAAAAATTCGTTTTTGTTTTCAATATAAAATCTCGATCCACATTTACTTTCTTGTTCTGTAAACAGAGTTCCAAACCAACATCTTTCTACATATTAAATAATTTTCGTTGCATTGTTTATCCTGCGATAATTTTAGTGTCAATACTAGAAAATTGATAAATATATACCAAAAATTTTATTATTTATAAAAGAAAATCAATATATATATTTTTAATCGTAATAAACGGCTGACGTTTTTTTTTTCATTAAAATCTATTCTCCTTACAAAGGAACAACTGTCCCAATTATGAGAAGTAAATTCATCGGCAATTATTGCGTCAATGATTATAAACAGCGGCAATGAGCTGTTTCCATTAACACTAACATAATTCTGAGAATTGCTTCAATATATGTTAAGTTATTTGTTGCTAGTCATTAGGGGTTTAACCCACGACTACACGAGCAATATCTTCGGAAGTATTGCCGTGCAAATATTGTTCAGCAATAATATCTAACACAAGATGTTAAATTCAAACGAAATTATAATATTTTTTTTTTTCGAACAATTAACAAATTTTGAGCAAAGCTAAATAAATAAAAGTTCAATTTATAAATAAGAATTGAGTTAAATTCTTGGAAGTTTAGTAGTATTTTTTGTATGGTCTAAACACATTTGACGTCGATATTCTTCTCTTGTTATTGTTTCTATTAAGACATAAGGAATTGCGCGTTTGGTCGCGGGATTCAAAACGTTCGGTACGCATTAGCAAAAACTTACTTTTGACAGTTACTGCAATATATGTTAACTTTAATGCCAGTCTATTCGGCGGTTACTGCAATCCACATATGATTTTTACATATGACAACATAATTATCTACATGTTTATTGCTAGTGGAGACCGGGAATTAAGAAGAAATCGTCAAATTGTTATTTTCCATTGCAAACGCCGTCCAAATGACGGCAACTTGCTCATCCGGCAGCCGTGGTTTGCAGCACAAAAATCTGGTAACCAGATTTTAGTTTGTTATTGGTTTTAGATACGCCGTATAAAAAAGTTTGCAAGTTTTGTTTATGTTAAGATTTTAGACCTCTTTGGTTGAGATCATAATCTAAGAATTTGTGGTTTGGAGTGGTTCTTTTTGTACGAGAAAATGACTTCAAATCGTTCTATAATGCAAACAAAGGAAGCTTTATTGAAATCGTATCAAGTTCGCCTTAAAGATGATGTCAAAAGCATGCTTGAAAATTTCGAGGGTATGTAAATTGAATAAATTAGATTTTTTCATAATCTACATAATCGTGACATTTTTCAATTTCTTTTAAAAAAGCCTATGTCAACTGCAGATCTGCTAATCAGTTCGGTTCAACAGTCACGAATCTGTTAAGTAGTACTAAATACGTTGTTTATCCTAGAAAACATTGTAAAAATTTCTTAGATCTACCTTGACGGTGTCCCAGGTGGACAATTTTTGGAATGCCCATAATTGTATAAGTAGAGGAGATCAAGTAGCTATATGTTAATTGGTAAATAGTAAATTCGAGAGGACCGCTGTAACAATATTTTGCGTCGCATGGGTGTAACTAATATATTAAATACATAGTATCGTCTTTCGTCGGAATCTAACCAATAGCTCAGAGACTCATATTTTCAAAGTGTTAATTTTACAGTTTTTTAATACTGATCTTCAAATTTATTAAATATGCTTTAATATGATGGCATTAGGTGGGTTAGACTAATGTTTCAGTCACTTCTCGTCTGAACTGTTCGTGGGTAAATAAACTGCTTTGTTTATACTCGTACCTACCTATTGTTTTTATTTTCACTTTCCACATGCAATACCTGATGCAGTAATTTTTAATTTCTTATCCAAACTTTTTCCTTCATGGAAGTAATTGACAAGGTCGAGTTAACTAATAAAAAAATCGCCCAAAGATGTGGCGAAATATTAAAAAATGATATTTTATGCAACGCCAGTCAAATTGTATACAAATACTATTAATTTATTGTAAATTAGTTGTATACAATAGTTTATACTTTAACAAAACAATTTAATAACTATCTCATATCTGTGTATGTCAATGGATAGGGTTTTCCTAAGGCCTATACGTATGTGGTCAGCTATCACAGTACTTGAAGTAATCAACTTATTGCTAATGACCCTTGCGTTTATCTTCCACATTTAATGAATTGGTAATTAAAATTTAAAACTTAGGTAGCTTTTTATTTTATTTTTCGATATCCTTTCCGACTTCATATCGAAGACACTAGAAAATTATCCGAACAGTGAAATCGTTATTGCTGGTGATTTTAACGTTCTAAATTTATCATGGCTTCGCCATTCGAGCCATACAACTTCAGAGGGCCAATATATGAAGTTATTCGCGGCGGACATTCACCTCGCGCAACTAGTGAATGAGCCAACACATATTGTTGACGGGCACTAATCAAACATCCTCGACCTCTTTCTCACTTCACACCCACATATGTATGAAGTGAATATTAGCGCACCTCTCGGAAATTGGGATCACTGTACCATGTCTGCCTCCTTTTCGATTGCGGAACTTCGGAACGCGTCACAGCCAGCTACGAAACGTTTAAAATATATTTTCGAAAAGGCGCGTTGGGCTGACCTCAACGATTTCTTTCGGCATTTCAAATGGAAGCTCTGCTTTTTTTTTGTATCTTGGACCAGCACTCAGGAGATGACCCCTACATATGCGGTGCATTGTTCTGGAACTAGAGGAAAGGGATAGCAGAAATGATAGGAGGTGAAGATTCACTATCTTGCAACGCTGCTTTTTGCACGTTATTTGTTTTTGTTAGCAGTGTTGCAGCGTCTCTGATGTAAAGGACACGTATTTGAAGCTTCGTTTTTAGTAGCCAATATCAGTAATTATTTTACTTCGCTGGTGCTACACAATATCGACGAAGGAGGGAGTTCTGATGTGATTGTGGATTGGTTACAGCTGAAGCCGGTACTGTTCAGTGACCAGTGAGTATGCATTCGCCATTGAAACCTTCCGACAACAACTGACACAAATGCACATCAGAAAAAATGCGAGATGTTTTTAAGAGTCTGAAACTAGAGTTGAACCCAGGAAAAATTTTTCGTTTTGTAGTCAACGACTACTTCGACCATCGTTGACCATGGTTGAAAATATAATATTGCTTGGTAAGAGAACTTTCATACCATCGAAGCAAATTTCGATTAAACCCAGACCGAAGTCATGGTTTAATCAGACGTGCAGACTTGCAGTCAGATCCAGAGAGAAAGCATTTAGTATCTGGCGGAATGACAATAACGCGGATACTGATTTGATGCGCAAGGGTGAGATCTTCGTGCGCCAAAGTGCTAAGACGTGAAAAACTTTTGTACGAGAAGCGTCTTTGCACTAAAGTTCTTACTGCTCAACGGGGCAGTAAAAGTTTTTGGTCTTTGCTCTCGCTGAAATGCCCAAATAAATTTTAATTAAATCCTTTACATGTTACTGCCTTACATAATCAAAATTTAATCATGGCAATTTAAATATTGCATGGTACTTACGCCTAATAAAAATGCTCAAAAATGGTCTTTCGTAAAAAGAGTGAAGGAAAATGCTAGTTCATCTATTCCCCCTCTTTTGAAGGATGATCAATTATTCACTGACCCGGTTGAAAAAGCTAACCTTCTAGCTGAAATGTTTGCAAGTAACTCTCATTTTGGAAAGAAATCAACCACTGGCCGCTCTCGAGTGTATCCGTAACTATGCCAAAGATATACCTTCTAGCTCGTGCAGTTAAAAGGGTTTTAGCGAACCTCAACATAAGTCTCCTGGGCGATGGAATTCCTGCACTGATCTTCAAACAGTGAACTTCGACGTTATCACATCCTTTGGCAATCCTTTTCAGTACTCTATACTATACAGGTTAATTTCCATTGTGCTGGAAGGTTGCAAATGTAACGCCGATCCCCAAAAAGGGTGAGGCAAGCAAACCTGAAAATTACCGCCCAATCGCAATCTGTTCAGCGATTTCCAAAGTGATGGAAAGTATGGTGAACTTCCACCTAATGAAATATTTAGAGTCCAACAATTTACGGAACGACCGCTAATATGGCTTCCTGGCCGAAAAATGGTGCAGTTCTATTCGCCAAAGTAAAGTCATAGCTCTGAATATTTCTAAAGCATTTGATAGAGTCTGTCATGGGACACTTCTGTCGAAACTTATTGCTTTTGGTGTCGTTGATATTTTCTCTCGATTTATATCGAGTTTTCTCAGGGATCGCGCTATAAGATTTGTTATAGACGGGATCGCATCTAACGAGTACAAGATAAACTCAGGGGTACCGCAAGGCTCCACTCTTTCTCCTACCCTACTTCTAGTCTTAATGACCTCCTGTGTCAAATTTCCTCTCTTTCGCAGATGACAGGCGGGGGGTTACTCTCTATTGCGAAGCAATAAGAGTACAATTTGGTACTCTGTATCACTTACGCAAACGCTTTTGCAAAATAAGTTAAAAAAGAAACAACACTGGCACCACAGCATTCACAATAGCGAAGAATGGCAAAATGAATGTCAAATTTTGTAAACAAAAACATTTTATTAAAAATTTTTTTATAAAAACAAATGTATTAAAATGAAATTCAGTTCATTGTAGTTTTAAAGTTCGTAAACTAGAAATTGCACTTATAGGCATATTAATATTTGACAAAAGTCATTAGAGACAAAAAGTATCGATTAATTAACATAAAAATAACAAAATTATAAAACTCAAAAGTTGATTGCTAAGTACTTATATCACACAGTAAAAATATCACATCGTTTTTTCTAATTCTAAAATTTGCTTTTTTAATTCCAGCTTTTCTATTGAAATTTTTTGTTTTTGGGGATCGTATTCTTTTTCAAATTCAAATTTTTCTTTGCAAAATGTTAATTTTCTTTCCCTTAATTCAAAATTTTTTCTATTATTTCTTACTAATTTCTGTAAGGTATTCTGAATATCGCCCAAACCTTTGATGGATTCCTTGTGGAATAATCTTTGGTTTTCTACTTGCGTTTTTAGCAGAGTATCACTGTCGTTTTCTTTTGACATCCGCGCACATGTGGCTGTCTGAAAACTTTCATCCAAACAGCTACGTTTGGCAGCGTGCGCTGATTCATTTGCACTGTTATTTTCATTTTGGGAAGATAACAAAACTTTTTCTGCAGGCGCTTTGTTTGCTGAAACAGCGTGAATATCATTACAACTTGTGCCAAAGTATGTTGATGCTGTCAGCCCGTTGACGGCTTCTTCCATATGAAGAAGATTTATAATCTGATCCTCCATAGATGAACGCGGGCACTATTGTGACACACCACCACCCGTGCTGGAAATGCTAATTTTGTTCTTGCGCATCTTAACCTTCGTGTGGGTTTTTAGGTCAGACCAAACTTATATGCACATGAACACACATGTGTATATTTATCTGTGTTACTTTTACATTTTATATAAAAAAATACAATACATTACTTTTTTCCAACCAGCTACATCCCTTGCAGGAGGTCCATTAGAATTAAGCTCATCTACCAGTTTTGCCCACAAATTGTTGGCGCGCTGTTTGGCATTTCCGCACTGCAATTGTCCCTTGGCCAAATCGCTGTGTTGCACCATAAAATCAACTAATATCTCGAACTGCCGTTGCTGTGTTTGTAACTTTTTCGGCCTTTACCTAAAAAAAATAATAATTTAGATATAAATAAAAAAAGTATTTGTGCTTTCTTACATGATTCGCTTCCTTTGCGTTTGATATTTAGTTAGCGCAATATATTTGCGCTTAACAAACGATTTTGGCATATGCTTTCGTATTGCAGAGTGCGGTGATGCCAGATTTGCGAAAGTGAAAAATGTAGATGCGTAAGGAAAATACGAAAACGCAATAAAGAGTACCAATTGTTCAATTCGATACCATTTTTCTTACGCATCGCAATATAGAGTAACACCCCCAGCATTTGCCACTCATTTACATTTTGCCGTAGGCTAACATCGACTATGATCACGTCGCTGAGGCAGAATATGAGTGATTCATTGAATTGTGACCTCACGGAAATATCGCAATGGGGTCACGCGAAGAATCAGAAGCTCTTGATGTTCTTGGAATGAAAATTCAGTGTGATGTTCGATGGACTGAGCACATTTTTCACGTCTTAAAAGAAGCATTCAAGTGCCTCGGTTTTTTAAGACGGTGCAAAACATACTTCACCCCATCTGATCTCACTATTTATACCGCCTACATCCGACCGAAAATGAAATACAACTCTATTTGTATGGGCCGGTGATTCAAAGACTATTTTGAAGTTACTCGACCGTGTACAGGAGAGAGCGAATAAACTCGTTGGGGACGGTGGTGTAGCCAACTACATTGACTCCCTTGAGCATCATCGCAATGTTGGGTGTGTTTCGTTGTTTTATCGCTACTACAATGGAATGTGCTCTGGTTCCCGAAACTCGTACATTCCAGAGTACAACGCGTTCATCATTAAGGGCGCATCCATTTGTGGTCGATTTGGCGACAAATCGCACCACACATTACAGAGAGAGAGAACTCATTTTTCGGCCGAACATCACGTATGTGGAACAAACTCCCTGTCGAGGTCTTTCCTGTCACTTTTGACGTGGGAAAGTTCAAATCAAATGTCCATAAACACTACTTATCCTCCTTCCCATAACCTAATTTTCTAGTTCCTAGTTCGGATTATTTTGATTTAGCCATACATTTTTCTATTATATTTTTAGCATTACTTTGTCTGAAATATTTAGCATTTAGCACATAACGAAAATTAACTAAATATATTCTTTTAGCATAAATCTTTAAGCAAAGAAAAAAATTTAAACACGATTTACCTTTATATCATTTTTGAAACCTGATTTGAAAAACGATGTTTTGGAGAAGTCTCCAAAGGAATGAAAAAACTGCTATGACAAATGATTTGAACAAAAGTGTATTGATCATAAATATAAAAATTATTTTTCGATACGAACTTTAATCAATTACTTTAATGTTTTCTACAGCGTGGCGGAGGACCGAAGGTGTTTGAATTCCTTATAACTTTTTTATTATATTTTTTTTTGTTTTCAGTATTTTGTAAAGAAGGCTTAGGACAATGGCTCTTTGAACTCGGTAATTTTGGGCCACCCTGTCCCATAGTTAGGGATAGTACTCATTTAAATATCATGGCGTGTTTGATGTTTTCGCCGCTATAGAAATTTGGTTTAACGAAGTGTTGTCAGAATTTCTGAGTATGTATTTGCCGTAATGGCAGGTAGCACTCATCCAAGGGTTGTGGTGTTTGTGTTTATCTGGAGCTCTAGAGTTGTAAGTCTGAAGTATCCATTCTTTCTGTCTAAAGCGACATATGTACACACGATTGTCAGTTTTTACAATTTTGTAGGATATGGCTATATGGTGATAATGCACTCTCAACAAAAATTGTCTGTTCACACGTTTGGCAGATTATTGTATGGCAAAAGTTGTCAGATCCGATGTTTAACATCGTTGTCAACAGAAATATTTATCTGCCAATGGAGTTATTGTACGGTGCACTAAATTGAGCACATGTGACAATAACAAAGGACTGTAAAATGTGTGGCAATTACGTGTCAATGGAAATAAAAGGTGTTCTCACCATGGTCAGAATTGTGAAAATATTATTGTCATACAATGCAGGGACAATACATTTTGCGACAATGTTGGCACACAAAAATTGTGAGTTCACACTGTTGTTGAACATTTTATTACAATTTTTCTGTCAATATTGTACTATATGACAATCGTCAGTACATACCTTAAGGTGGAATCTTTCTCATGTCCGCAATTCAATTCCATTTTGATATTAGAACTAGAACAACTTCGCTCATTGATTTCATCCATTAGCTTTTCTCGACAGGTTTATTGTCCTGTGATTTCTTATCATTCCCTTTAAAAATTTATTGACTTTCGTGACTTCAATAACCTAAACAGAACTGGCCTTTTTTCATTTCTTAATGTATATAATCTTTAACTCCTCCGATGTGAAGGATAAATGTTTGCTTATTGAATACGTACTGAATGAACTTTTCTGTTTTGTCTCTATTATAAAAATTCGTTTGAGAACTGAGGGAGATTTTTCGATTAAGAACAAAAGTATTGTTCTAGCCAGTTCATTATGTGACATTGCTCTTGCTGCTTTTAAATCTAACCCGTAAAGATAGACATAAATACTACTCTAAGCTTTTTGGTTCTCTAGATTCTACCGTTATGATGTATCAACATGAAAAGTTCGCGGGAAGGGATGATCCTATTCATGAGCTTAACCCTGATGACATAAACAGGTTCTTTGTGGTATCTAACGAGTTTACTTATAGTAGCTCTGTTCTTGATATCTCCTTGATATTAATACTGATGGGTTGTTCTCCACTCCTTCTCCTGCGTAAGTGTGATGGAACTCTTTAATGCCTTGTATAGTATTAAATCTAAATCACTTGGTCTATCTATAAAATTATTGAAAATTGTGTTTCAGATATTATTTTGGATCTATCTAACTCCATCGTTACTACGTGTGCCTTCCTATCCGCGTGGAAGATAGCTCGTATTGTTTCCATAGTCCTCCGTAGTTATAAAGATCTCACACCAATTTCGATTTCTCTGACCTTGCTAAGGCTATTGAGTATATTTTAGAGGGGCAGATGTTGCAATTTATTTCCAGTAATATATCTACATCGCAATTTCCTTTTCAACAGGACTTAAATACTACTTCCCTTCTACTGTGTTTCACTGACTTAATTAGAGCGAACATTAATGAATATAGATTAATTGTACTCATATCTCTCGACTTATCGAAAGCTCTCAAATCTATTTATTGATTTCTCCACCATGATTAATAAATTATCTCATGAGTTCATCTTTTCTAGAACTGCTAGAATTTCCTGGACTTTTTTATTATTTCTTGGCTCGAGTGTGCTTTTCAATGGACTTCTTGTAACTTATTGTCAATTAATACCTCTAAAACTAAGTAAATGATGTTTGGCCATCCACAATGTTTTTTTATGGACCTAGATAATTTTTCTTGATGCTGACAGATCATCACAAGTGTCTGGGTGTAGTTCTTGATAATAAACTATCCTCATATTTATGCCCGCGGGTAGGATTTTGTTCATACTTTGTACATTTTATTGTATCCCTTCACTCTGCATGTTAAAAAAGGATTAGCTCATGCTACTCTTATATTCCCAGTCATTTACGGCTTAGAAGTTTTCTCTGATTCACCTGGGTTTATAGTAAATAGGCTTAAACGCTTGGTTAATGCTATTGTTGGATTCGTCTACAATGTTCGACGTAGGGAATATATCTCTGGGTTCATAATGAAGTTTTTAGGATGCTCTTTTATTAACTATGTTGTACTTCGTAAACTATGTACTTTTTAATTAGTTAGTCAAGAATGGTAAACCCGCCTCCTTACGTACAGTCTTCCAGTTTTCACCCCGCACTATAAATCCACATCTTATCTTACTCTGCCTTCAGAATTACGTATTGTTCAAGCTTAAACTACTTAGATAGCTTTCCATGGAATGAATATTCCATTCTGTAACTAGATGAAATTTTCCTTGATAGTGCCTTTTCTTTAATACCATTTTCCTATCCCTAGGACTTTCCTATCCTACTTTCACCTTTTCCTTATTCCTTTCTTACTTATGATGTAATGAATGCATGGGAAGTTTTTATTATGTAATATAGGTATAGCACTATTTTTTTTTCTTATATGTTTTATTCTCTATATATCTTAGTAAGATTTAATTTGTAATATTTTTTTGTCCAATATGACATATTATTACAACATTCTTCAATAAATAAAAGTTGTACTTTCAAAACGATATCTATCCAAAAAAAGAAAGGAAGTGAAAATACTATTTGTCTAAACTTGTACAAACTAACTGAGTAACCAAATAACAATTACCGAGTTTTGAGCGTACTAGTATGAGTCAACCAGTGTTGGGTAGAAAAAAAACCTGGTAGTGTGTGCCTTTCGTGTAATTTACTCAGAAATCGTTACAATTTCTACCGGGTTGCTGTTGAACTACCAAGGTCTAAGGATAGGGTAATTGTTGAGTTGATTTCCCTGGGCCTTTTTACTGATATATTTGATAAGGTGTCGTGATCGATTAGAGTTTTGATAGTATTCTCCCTTCAACTTCCGAGAATCTGTTCTCTATGGATGGAAGACCGGCTTCGTATATATATAATGCGGCGCGTGCGACTTCATGGTATGCTGGTTTAAAAATGTTTAGTGTGGATTTGGGACTATTACCGTACATGAATATGCCATAGTCTATTTTCCTCAGTACTATAGTTTTTGTTAACTAAAATAGAGTGTTGATATCTATAAAACTTTTTAAAGATAAAAAAACGTATATTAGCTATAAGCTAGTAATGAGGTTTTCACATTGATACGGTGATCTTTCCAATGGTATTTACGGGAAGATATTACCCCTAGAATGTTCAATTTGTCCACGTTTTGTAAAGCAAATCCATCAGTTTATGGATGTCTGAAAAACAATGTATTTTCCTGCAGATATGTACCTTTTTTCTTTTTTGCAATGAGATTTTCGCTCCATTTACTGATATCACCGAGAGCCTGTGAGATCCTTGTCGTCTAGCTATTATTATTCCTTTTGCTTAAAATATATCTATCGTCTGCATATAAACAGTTGGCAATGTTGTTCAGTATTTTGCTTATTTCATTGAACGGAATTGGAAATAAAATTACTGAAAGGGGAGATCCCTGTGGGATGCTATTTTGAAAAGGTAAGGTATTCGAAGAATGTCCATTGATTCTTACCTTAAAGTTTCTATTCATGAGGGTGGCGATGGTCGAAGTAGTGTGTACGTTGACTACAAAACAAAAAATTTTCCTGAGTTCAACCCCAGTTCCAGACTCATAAAAACATCTCCCATTTTTTCTGATGTGTCTTTGTGTCTGTTGTTGTTGGAAGGTTTCAATGGCGAGGGCATAGTCACTGGTCACTGAACAGTGACGGTTTCAGCTGTACCCAATCCACAGGCACATCAGAACGCCCTCCTTCGTTGGTATTGTGTAGCACCGGCGAAGTAAAATCATTACTAAAATGGCTACCAAAAACGAAACTTAAAAATTTACAGCCGTATTAATAAAAAAGTCTTAAATAATGTTTAAAATACATTTTAGTTAAAACGCTTTTTAATCCTAAAACACGTTTTTTAAAAATTCATATTAATAATCAGTATTTTAACTAACATACGTTTTAAGGTTTTTCAAAAATGAGGATGGCAGCCCTAGATTTTTTATTTACCACTTGACTCCTAATGATGCAAAACCGTGATTATTAATTCACGCAGTAATCGTATCTAAATAGTTTTATTGTCGTGTTTAATAAGAATATTGTTTTTTATAGAATAAAAAATGTATGATAAGTTGTATATTAATCCAAAAACTAATAACAGTAAAAATATCGCTTGGTAAGATTGCAATTTTAGTGACTTATTTAATTGCAGTTAAAAGAGTATTTGAATAACGAGTTTCATACTATTTGTTTTGATTGTTTACACATCACTACTTAGTTCTGTGCGGTCAACATTGGTTTTATTTGAAATTTGTGTAAATTCCTTATTTTCAAATCGCTCTTTTATTTCAGACTCGTTAAAAATGCGGCAGTCGTGCGTACTCCCCTCCATCATGCCACTAAATCTAAAATTTTTAGGTGGGCATCGCAAACAACCTAATTAATAAAAATATTAAACTTGAAATTACAAATTACAATTGTTATTACCTGCACATTCAACGAATAAAATCCTTTCCTATTGATGTAATATTGTGCTAAGTCACCTCCAGTTTTTTTAATTTTAATATGGGTTCCATCTATAGCGCCAATAATACCAGGGAAGTTTCTTATTTCTCTAAACTGTTTTGCTAGTTTCACATCTTCTTCAATAGATGTTGGCATTCTTATCAAATTTTTGCCAAGTTTAGCAAGAGCACGAGCTACTTTTTTACAAATCAAGACAACACTTGGCTGTGACAGACTATGAAGATCTCCAGCATCATCCTGAAACTAAAATCATGGTTTTGTGTCATTATTAACATTACTATCACTGCAGGCAAACATATATACTTCTCTTCGTCCCCAGCATCGTAAAGATACAAGAACCTGTAGTTCAGGAGACGTTCCGCAACCTCTACGCTCTACAGACATATCCGTTCTCACCAAATTTACAATTTTTTTAACCATTTGTTTATTAAAGCGGTACTTCTGCTTAAATTGGTTGTCCGGAATAGAAAACGGATCGCTTCTTGGTTTGTAATTTTTCTTTTGACGGTTTCTTGAAATTTCATCAATACGTTCTATTATAAATTAAATTAAAGATATAAAATTTTTACTTTTGTTCATATTACATTTGTTCTTACCAATTCTTTTAATCAAATATAGCGTGTTCATTATTTATTCGAAACAAACGGCTTACTTTTTTGATTAAACGTTTTTTTCACAAATAACAATCAAACAATCACAATGAAAACAAACACTGCACAATATGACTTCTTCTTAAAATAGCTTTAAAACAGGGTAGAACCAATTTTAAAATTTCCATATTTACACAAGGTTTAAAATGTGTATTTCAAGCTAAAATTCGTTTATTAATACAATTTTAATGATTTTTCCTTAAAAATGGTTTAAACTGCGTTTTAAATTTTTATTAATACGGCTGTTAATATGTATCCTTGACATCAGAGACGCTACACACTGCTGTAAAAACAAATAACGTGCAAAAAGCAGTGTGAAGCTTCATCTCCTATCATTTCTCCTATTATCCCTTTCCTATAGTTGCAGCACAATGCATTGCATGTGTAGCGGTCATCTCCTGAGTGCTGGTCCAAGATAAAAAAAAAGTAATTTACGAAATTAAGTATATTTTGGCCTATTTTCCAATATTTTAGAACATGACCTTGTTTAACGCTTTTTCGAAATCAATCGATAATGTTATCACGTGATTTTTGGCTGATACCGCTTTTGATATGTAGTTATTGAACTGCAGCAGTGCGTCGTCACATCCTTTGTTGGGCTTAAAAACAACCTGTTCTATAGGTATTAGTTTTTTCCATTCCATGAGCCGTTCGAAGATTTTTTAAATACAGGGAGTAGGGCTATGTGGCGCTAAGAATTAACTGTGAAGTAATTTTTTGTATTGGAACCAATGTTACTATTGATAGTTTTACAGTTCCGTGCGATGTTGCCGCTTTTATAAATCGTATTGTAAAGGTCTAGAAATTTTGGTTTGGAATTATGGCTTAGAATTTTGATCATCTGATAGTTCTCACGGTCTAAACCTGGAGTTGATCCTTTAACTCTTTTTAGACAACTGGAGAGTTTAATCATTGTTATTTTAACAGCGGTGTAGCTGACCAATGTTGAGTTAGATGATTGTTTACAGTAGTTGAATAATTTAGAAAAATTTTTCTGATGCATATTCTGCCCATTTGTTACAGAAAGTTTTTATGGTTGAGGTTTGGGTTCGCCGTGTGATACGATTAATGTTGGTCCAGATATCAGTTGTAAATATTTCAAAGCTTTCTCTTTTGTCTTTTTTTTAGTTCTTAACAAAACTTGGCACTGTTTTTTTCTGTACGATATTAAATTTGCTGGGATGGGATTGGCTTTAAAAAGATTTTCCTTGAGATCATCTTTTGGTTACGTAAATAAGAAAGTGAATCATTCCACCATGGTACTGTTCTTTTTAGGGTGAACGGTATGTTTTTTTAGGTGGCACATTTTTATTTTCTTTTATTAAAAGTAAAAACACATGTGAACTGGTGGAAGTGAAAAACAATATAGAAAACCGTTATTTTATTTACTCTGTATAAAGTAATAGTAAACAATAATAGAGAAACAGAACCGATCACTCTGAGAGATAGTCGAACACTGAGGTGTTTTTAAAATGCTAACTAATATGATTAGAACTTTCGTTTACAACTACAATTTACTAATTTTCTTCTAATATGTACCGTTATAAGAAATAAGTGAAATATTTTTGTAAGTATCTGTGTCTTTTTCCCATCTTTCTGGCAACATATGGATTCCGCGCCAAATGAACAGCTCTTCTATTGAGGCCAAGAAGGAAATAAGCCAATTTCAGATACCCCGTTCTGAAGCGAAGCGTATCCCAGAGAGAGCATTCTGCATCGATCGGAAGAAATAGTAGTCGGATTGGGCCACTTCTTTTTAAATATTTTTTGGGCATGTAACAACATGCAACAATTGGCCAAGCGTTGTAATGATGTACTATTACGGTTTAATTTATTTATTTTTTTTTTTTCTTGAACCGGCACTCAGGGGATGCCCCTACACATGCGATGCATTGTGCTGGAACTAGGAAATTAGGTTATGGGAATGAGGATAGAGGGAGTAGTGTTTATTGACATTTAATTTAAATTTTCCCACGTCAAGAGTGACAGGAAAGACCTCTGCGGGTAGTCCAATCCACATACGTACTGTTCGGCCAAAAAACGAATTCTCTCTGTAATGCGTAGTGCGGTTCGCTGCTAAGTTGACCACAAATGGATGCGCTCTTATTGATGAACGCGTCGTGCGCGTGAATGACCGGGTTTCGGGAACAAGTTCCCTGATTTCATCAGGACACATCCCATTATAGCAATGATAGAACAACGAAACGCACCCCACGTTGCGACGATGCTCAAGAGAGTCAATAGAATTGGCTACCCTACTGTCTCCTATGAGTAATGTCTTGTCTCTGGGCTTTTTCGGCCAATGCTCACTTCAAACGAATTATTAGGTTCCCTGTGATGATTTGGCCAGATTTCAGCAGCTCATAATAGATTTTTGGCTGGACCCGACGATCTCTCATTTCGGAATCACCATTTCTGAACCGTAAAAACTAAGTTTCGCACGTTGAATCCGATGAAACACATTCACCATAAGCTTTGATGAGAAATCGTTGTGCTCCAGCACCAAAATTTTAACAATGTTTGTGGAACATGCTCACAGAACAAATTATGCAGAGAATGAGCCAATTGCCAAATACTTGCATTTATGTAATAGCTTTATCCCACCTTTAAATTTTAATGTTAATTATGATATTTTTAATAATAATTTTTATTGTCCGTACTGCTGGAGTGTCCAAATTATATATGTTAATTTTTGTTTTATTTTTTAAGGACGCTCTTCGACTTTCATCTTCTTTATTTTCCCTATGAAGAGCGATTATGTTTTATACGATTTAAAGAGATAGAGTTCTATAATACTTTCTTACCATTTTTATTAAAAGTATTATACATACATTTTTTAGCACTGTTTTTAGTTTACGCCAAATTTATCGGCAACAATATTTATTGATAGTGGCGTTATTTCCGACTCGTTTTCTGCATTAATAAGTCGCAGTAATAAAAATATACAGCATATTTTACGTTCTCATTGAGCCAATTCACATGAGAACAATTATGCTGGCATAACATGGCACCTTGTTGGCAAATTCGGGGAAGCGAACGGTTTTTGGTTGGAATAAAAGTAATACATATGGACATACGAAATGAATAAATAAAATACTAACCCACACAAAGTTATGTATACGTATACATTTTATGTCCGATGAATTATGCCGAGTACACACTTGGCATTTCTTTTGTTGTCATTTTCTGATGCCATTTTTGAAACGTATGCAATGCGTGCAATGCTGTTCACATTATAAGACACAATTATGTTGCGTTCATGTGAAACAAATGTGTTTCGTCCCTAAATGACAGCAATGTGGCAATATCGTCTAAATTTAAATCAAATTGTGACATAACGTCATTTATTTACTTTTGCAATTTATCGACTTGTTTAATATTATTTGGTAATATACAAATGGATAATCGTAAAATTATTTAATTGGCTAAGTGGGTAAGACCAAAAATATAATAGGGGGGCCACCTAGCACCACATTCAATACCTCTCTTCATTTCATTTTGCGAGGTTATGACGTCAATTTAATTCCTTGTCCCAATTCGTTGACTTTTCTTTAAATTCAAATGCAATAAAGCATAAAATTATTGTTTTTCTCAATTCATAATATATTTATACATATACATATTAAGTAAATACTTAATATTTTTTTATTCAATAATTTTATTAAATTTTATCTGTAATTATTATTTATAAATACTTACCATGTTTTCAGTATTTACCAAATGCAACGGAATGCTAAAACGTTGTCATTTAATTTTTGTTTGCATGCAATGCTGCCATATTATTTTGACAACCGTCTACATTAGAATCTTAAACAGTTTGCAACGCAATGACACACACCGAAACATTTTGAAAATGACACACGATGACAATCGTACACATTATAATGTTTTCTTGCGATGTCACAAAGTGGCATAATGTGTACGAAAAAATACTGTCCGGATTGTGGAGTAAAAAAAGTAATACTGTCCGGGTTTTAGATGTGTCCGAATACTCGCGTGTCTGGATTATCGATATAATACTGTATAAATTATTAAAGACAAAAACCGCGTTCAAAAGGCACGCAATCTGTTGTGAATCCCGTATTTATAAGTTATAAACCGAATACTTTTTTTTTCTAATTTTCAAACTTTCAACACTAGTGGGTTACGTTAGAAATTTTTATTCCATACTGTTCTTATATTTGACTACTTTTGGTGTTTCCTGAAAGATGACGTGCTCTCTAAAACTTTAGTGAAAATTTCTAAATGATTAAAAATTAAAGTATATTTTATTTTCAGAAATTATTAAACTAGCTCGCGGTGAAGGTGATAGCCAAATATCTAAAACCACTCAATCTGAACAAGACACTTATGAGATGCAAGTACGAGCTGCTAATATTGGTAAGTATTTTTTATGTTATGAAGACGCTTCTAGAAATAGTTATTAAGGGTAAGAATATACAGATGAGAAAATAAGCGTTTTTAAAGCAGTATTGGACGTTTTTTGTCAGTGGAGCTGTGCCAAATCGTTCGTTTCGCTCTTCTTCAATTCAATTGAAAAAAATTAACCCGTTCGTTCAATCGTTAATTTTTGAACGCCAAAGCGAAAGAAAAGAAATAAACAAAACAAAAATACCATACAAAAATACGACAAAAAGAAACAGCTAAACGTAACTTTTTTAAAGATTTGTATGTTGCAAAAATGTGAAAAATGTCAGTAGTGGAAATGTAAACAAAATATTTAATTTTATTAAAAATTTAATCACAACAAGAAGAAATAATTATATATTCATTACTTTATTGCACATGTGTTTCAATAAGTAAAATGCATTGGCTACTACACTAGTAAAAAGTATTTCTTGTACAAAATTTTTGAAGAAAATACAATTTTGTGGAAGTTTTATTAAATCTTATTTGAAATGTAAACTGTTTCTTTTAATAATATTAATAAAAACCAATGTTACAATACAAAAACTATCACATTTTAACCTTGCATTCAAGTGCAAGTCCGAAAAACTCAATAACTTCAAAAATGGTCTTGCACTTTTTAGCACTTTCAAAGATAAAGATAATTATCGCACAAATACAGATGCAAATTTAAATTAACGGATTTCTGGAATATTGTACACTAATGTCGAAGATGATAGCTAAATATAGAACATTCTGCCAGGATAAATTTGCAAATATCTGGAGTATAAATAATTCTGATTGTGGACAATCAGAAAGCAGTTGTAATAACAATCTTGAAGCGAAAGTTAAATTAAGTGTCTGAAAGTAAAGTACAGTTTTTGAACATTATTCAATTAAAGTAACATTGTAAAGAAATTATTAAGTAAAAGGACAAATAAATAAAAACTTAACAAACTAAATTGTAAATTATAGTAAACTAAGCTTTTATCCGCGGTTTCGCTCACGTTATTATCTCCATCGGTTATACAGTTTCGGAAAGGCATATCTTACCTCTACGTTGCCTCCTGCTTCTACTTAAAAAAATATATATGTATTTATATGTATATATGTTCTTCTAGACATAAATACATTTTAATTTAATTAAAATCGGTTAGATGGTCTCACTGGCGTGGAAATTCCCCCTACCTTCCCTGGTTGTCCTAGTTCTAAAAAACGTAATACCCTATAACCTTTCCGGAGTTGCACAATTTCCAATGTGTCTTTTAAACTCAAATACATCCAAATTTTAAAGTTCATCAAAATCGGCTATGTAGTTTTGGAGAACCCGAAATTTTTCCCATATCGCCCTCCAGGTCTTAGTTTTGCAAATGTACAATACCTATGAGAATTTTTAGACACAAATCTATCTATGTTCTAAATTTCACTAAAATCGGTTTGAACGTTTCGAGGGTGCAGAAATTTCCCCCCTTTAAGGTACAAACATACAAACAAACGAACAAACGCACATTCAGCTTTATATATATACATAGATAAAAGATTACACGTTTTAGAAGGTAAAACGTAGCAATTCGTAGTTTTATTTTGCAATCACGAATTCAAGTAAAATACACGTTTTAAAAAGGTAGAACGTAACAATTGGTGTCAAAAGTAAGATTGCAAATATAAAATTTAAATAAAACCACAATGAAATTTGACCAGTTGAAAAAGGAACTGGGTAAATTAGATCTGTCAACTACAGATAATAACGTAGAGCTACAAAAGCGATTTATGGAAGTCTATGAGCAGCGAGTTATCGATATTTTTACTTTAGAGGTTGAGAGAAAAGAAGTGATAGAAGTATTTACTCACCCAACGGCAAGTAGTACGGATCTCAACTCAATACTGTTTGCTATGATGGAGAAACTTCTAGCTAATAATGAGAAAGTTCTGGCAGAAATTCAGGAAACATCTACAGCCAATAATGCGAAACTGCTAGCAGAAGTGCAGGAAACCTCTAGAGCCAATAATGAGAAACTTCTGCCACAAGTTCACGAAACATCTAGAACTAATAATGAGAAACTTCTAGCAGAGGTGCAAGAAAATTCTAGAGCCAACTTTTGGCAGAAGTGCAAGAAGCATGTAGAATCATCAATGAAAAGCTTTTACCAGAAGTTGCGACCGTAAACACAAGAGTTGATCGCATTGAAATGCATGTTGACGAGAAATTTCACGAGCTAGAAACAAAAATAAACAGCTGCAAATTCAAAGTACACCTGTGCAACTTACCGCGGAAATTTCTACCAAATTAAAGGCTTCTTGTTTTGATGGAAGTTCACCGTTCACAGTATTTAAATTTCAATAAAAAAATAAAAAAGTCTAATACAAATCAAATACTCTTCTCACAAAGTGGGACAACACTCACGAGGAAGAACAGATGGTGACGCTCTTCACTCGCCCTACTTTATCTTTTTTTTCGGGACTACCCTTTGCCTACTACTCCTGCAGAATTTGCAAGAGAAATAAAATTGGCCGCAACTATGCCAGCTATAAAATTACTACCTACTTACTAGAGCTCTGTTAAATAGCCTTAGAGAACTTTTGGCAGAAGTGCAAGAAGCATGTAGAATCAACAATGAAAAGCTTTTACCAGAAGTTGCGACCGTAAACACAAGAGTTGATCGCATTGAAATGCATGTTGACGAGAAATTTCACGAGCTAGAAACAAAAATAAACAGCTGCAAATTCAAAGTACACCTGTGCGACTTACCGCGGAAATTTCTACCAAATTAAAAGCTTCTTGTTTTGATGGAAGTTCACCGTTCACAGTATTTAAATTTCAATAAAAAAATAAAAAAAGTCTAATACAAATCAAATACTCTTCTCACAAAGTGGGACAACACTCACGAGGAAGAACAGATGGTGACGCTCTTCACTCGCCCTACTTTATCTTTTTTTTCGGGACTACCCTTTGCCTACTACTCCTGCAGAATTTGCAAGAGAAATAAAATTGGCCGCAACTATGCCAGCTATAAAATTACTACCTACTTACTAGAGCTCTGTTAAATGGCCTTAGAGATATCGTCGTTTTTAGAATATTTTTATAAAAAGTTAATTTTCACAGTAATTTATCGTAACTATTAAAATTTTCCCTTTTCCTCACAACTTCTGCCTAGAGCAATTCCCCTCACTTTTCCTGTGTTAAACAAAAAAAAAACGCAAGCATTGCTTTTATTTTACAGCACTAACACTAAAACCTTTACACTTATTTCTAAAAACTACCCTTATTAATTTAAATTCTTACAACAACAAAAAAATTAACTGCATATATATATTCATATAAAATCTTAATTTAACATTAATACCTCATAAAAAATAAAATAAATAATAAAAAAATAAAAAATAATAAATAGCCCAGTGGCATATTATATTCCAACACAGTCAACAAAAAAAAAACTAATTATTTCAATATCTTTTCTTTTCTCCATCTTTACTCTTTCAACTGAAATTGCACCAATCTCCTAATGCGACAATTTATAGGTTGCCGACCACTTCACGGTATACTATTACAATAAACTAAATTAAAAAAATAGATTTTGCGGTTCCCAATTAGGGACCGTTACCAGCCACTCAAGTGAACTGGTTCGACGTCTGGTACCCCTGTAACGGGTCACCAGGTAACGCGGATATGCAACAATATAAAAAAATTTAAATTTGAAAATACAGACTTATCTGGGTCCTTCTCAGCAGCACGGAATACCTGTCCTAGCCAACAGGTTTCAACAGGTGTTTGCCGAGCTCTGCCAACAGTTCTGGCAGCACGGAAATCCGGTATCCCTTTGAGTTACGTTCTAGGTACTTTAGGGGGTCCACACTGCTCACCGAACTTTCCTTGCCCACTCCTTCTAATCTTCCAAAAGAATACAAAAAGTCAATCAATCGCACTGCCTTCACAAATTTAAACTTTTTATCCGGCCCGCCGTCAGTCGCATATACTAGCTCACTCTTCAAAAAAAACTCTCTTTTTTCATAACACCTATACGACCCTATCGTTTCGCATTCATCCATCACGTTCCCCCTATATGCATTTCCCAGTCTTCCCAACATGGAACACCCATACACCATTCCACCCCCTGGACTAACCAGCTGGAAAATACATGCCATTTATTAACAATAGACATATCACACACAGTCGTTCCTACACTACTTTACATAGTACACTAATTCGCAAGCATTCCTCTCAAATCACACAAACACATTTTCCATCTATATAGCCAAGCATCCAGACGCCACTTTCATTCCTCGAAAATCCACACAAAAACATCTTCCGTCCATAAAGCCAAGTATCCAGACGCCACTCCCATTCTAACCTTAGTCATTCCAAGAAACACACAAAACCACGCAATAAAAGAACGCCATTCATACAAACAGAGTCACTGCCAATACGACACAACACACTCAGCAAACATACCCGCTTCGACGCCCCACGGATGCAACATGTGCTCCTTGATTGGTAACCGGTTTTCTATGTTAAGAGGGTGAGGGTGGCGATGGCACGATGGATGGTAGTCTGCACGTTCACTACTAAACCAAAAACAGACCTGGGTTCAACCCCAGTTTTAGACTAAAATTTTAAAATAAAAATAAACATCTTGCATTTTTCTGATGTGCATTAGTGTGTCTTTTTGTGTCAGTTCTTGTCGGAAGGTTTCAGTGGCGAAGTCATAGTCACTGGTCACTGAACAATACCGACTTCAGCTGATAGCAATCCACAATCACATCAGAACGCCCTCCTTCGACGGTATTGTGTAGCACCGGCGAAGAAAAATAATAATAAAAATGGCTACTAAGCCGAAGCTTCAGCACTGCTACGAGTATAAACAAAACAAAGAACGTGCGAAAGCAGAGCTGTAAAATAATTAATTAAGCTTCACCTCCTGTCATTTCTCCTACTATCTTTCCTATAGTTCCACCACAATGCCTCGGATGTGTAGGAGTCATCTCCTGAGTGCTGGTCTCAGATAAAAAAAAGAGTTATATTTCTCTCTGTGATCGTATTATTGAGTCTTTCAACGTCAGAATTTCTAGTATGGCTATAAAGTTTCGAAGTTTCGTACTTTGAAAAGTTATCTATAAACATTATAAAGCTCTGCTTAGTGTTAACATAGGTATGTACATGAACTATCTCGTTAATATCGGAAGGTGTTTCAGTATATCTGAACTTCGCCTTATTCTCGCTGCCCTTAATGTAATCAATCCTAGCATCGTATTCCGACAGTTGAATAACTTAACAGTTGTCAACTTAAATCTTCTATCAAAGTCTGGAAATCTCAAAATGGGAAGTTCGGTAATCAATCGCTTTAATTTTTCAACTGACATATATTTGGGATCCTTAGTATTCACGTTCCTTTCTTTCTTCAGGCAAGAAATCATTGGCTACTTTAGCGTAGTCCTTTATAAACTTCCGATAGTAGCCATTGGCTCCCAAATACTAATTAATTGGCTTCTGGTGTGAAGGCAACTTCAAATTCCGAATAGCATTAATTTTGCATTAATTTGACTTTATACCGTCTTGAGTCAATACATGCCCTAAATAACAAGTTGCCTTTGCCAGAAAATTTCATTTATCAACCTGTATCTTAAGGTTTGCATTTTCGAGAACAACAAAAACTTTATTCAAGCTATCTACATATATGTTTCTGTCATGACGTACTGAAAACCAGGATGGCGTCCATGTACACCACACATATTCTATTGATTAGTCCCTCACCACCGAATTCGTGAGCCTTTGGAACGTGGCAGATGCATTATTAAGTTCGAACGGTATCCTCACATATTCATAATGGCCAAAGAAAGTAGAAAAGTCTGTTTTGTGTCTGTGTTTAGGTTCCAATATAATTTGCTGGAAACCCTTGAGATATACTAAGCCCTACCCAATTTGTCCAATATAAATTCTATATTGAGAATTGGGTATTTATCAGTGATGGCGTTGTCGTTGATGCCCCTATAGTCGATAACAATGCGTCCTTTCCCCCATGAGTTAACGTCAACTTGTCGCCCTCTCTATAGAAAATTATAAGTATCATGCAGCCTTCTCCTTCATTCAGTTTTGAACCCCTAAGTAGGTCCAAATTCGGGCATTGTACCTTTTCAAATGCACAGACATCATAAATATTAAAAGGATATATTTTAAAATATAGTATATTATTAGCAACCTACATAAAATTTCGCCAATTGTGCGGAACTCTTCAGTATATGGAGTAATTATTGGTTTGCCAATTGGTGTGACACTATTTAGGGTCCTAAAGTACAATTTATGTTCCAGTTCCCTCGTTTGGAAACCCCGCAAGGAACCAGGGGAGATTTAACTCTTCTTGATCCGGTATCAACTAAGCAATGGGAGTTCTGTGCCATGGCCTCCGTAATAAAATTTGTGTCGACATTCTGCTCTATCTTGACCCACCATTATTCTGCAATTTACTTGCATTACAAGGTTGTGGGTAACAATACCGCCGATATCTTCATCCAAAATGGAGTTGCCCTACTTCCACCTATGTTGTGGCGTTTCCGCAGCCCTGTTTATAATTAGTACGTATATCCCTATTAACACTAGGCCTAAAATTCGGCCTTGTATCCCTATGGTTAAATTGACCCACCTAATTCCTCCTTATAAAGTTCATCCGATTCCCTTGTCAGTTGGTTTTGCCAACCTGGCTGGTGGTGTTTTGTTTTTCTTTATTTTTCTCCATCTGATTCCCACGAGTATGACATTAAAGGACGGACCACCCATACAATGACGGCGTGTATGGGCTAGGCTAAACGGAGGGGAGCCTGCCATCGGAGGGGAGCTTTTCTCGACTAGTCCACTTTAACCACTGACTAGCCATTGAAGTCCTCCGCACTGCTACCATACACTTTAAGATTACAAGTGGGGGTAGTTTTGGTCTGCGGGTCCAGCCACAAGTCTGCTTCAACCCCGCGTGCAGATATTGGCATATTGGATACACGTGCGCTCGAGCCTAACTGATAGTTCAGGGCACGTTTCCTGCCGCTTGTGGAGTGTATCAACAGATCCCCCGGCCGACTTTCCCAATCCGTCACCTGGAGACTCGTCCGATGGTAGACCACCACCAAACTTCACACGGAATCCGTAACCGCTCGTTTAAATCATTACCAAACCAAGTGAAAGTATAAGTGAACTGATTCTGAAGCCTGCTGTCTCAATTTTTAAAACAAAATTTCGATACGTGGTGAAGTACAGCATGTACTTTTGGAGTTACTATAACAAACAAAGTTTAATGTATTAAATTTTTAAATGTAATACTAGCGGAATTCAGTATAGAACAACAAAATGTATTGATTTACTAAAGCTACAAGATTTAAAAGTTCTACAATAGTAATTTCCTACAAACCATGAATTCCACTTCCATGAACTTATCACATTATTGAAATTGGTAAAAACTTCACCAGATAGTAAAAATTTTAATCGAAGAATCTTTTTAAAATAGGGCAGATTTTTTTTTAACAGTTTCCATTAAAAGTTGCACAACGCTTAAATTCTTTTCGTACCTTGTAAAAATTCACTCAATCGAAACTATTTCTGAAAATAGTTTCGCCTATGATGCAGCGCAGAAAGTGGAATCTTTTCCTAAACTAATGCTCCATTTACATCATCTATATATAAGATTGTTAAACAAGGAAGAAACAACCTTTGCACATTTGTTTTCTAATAAAAAAAAAACATTTTCCTTCTGTTATTGTCTTATGATTTATTCAAATTATTAATAAATTTTCTTTTAATTTTAGTAAGAGCTGGTGAATCGTTAATGAAACTAGTTTCGGATATAAAACAGTATTTGATTTTGAACGATTTTCATTCGGTAAATGAAGCTATTGCAAACAATTCTCAACTTTTCCGAGCCACTCAAAGAGATTGTGATAAAAAGTTGACCAAATTAAGAGATGAAATGGCAATGGATTTATATGATTTAGAGGAAGAATATTACACGAGTATATTTAAATAGTTCCTAATTTTTAAATAAATAATTTATTTATAAATTTAATTTGAAACGATTTGTGCTGCAAATCAGTGGATTTTTAAAAAAAATATATAAGATATATTGTCATAAGTTTCGAATAAAGAATAATAAATGGAAAATCAGTTTTAAAGTAGCCTCAAAGTACTATGTTACAAAAAGCAGAAAATGTAATAAAACAGAAACATTTGGTTAAGAAATTGCATGAAATATGTATAAAATATCCCAAAAACTACTTTAAGATATACGGACAATTCAGCCATAATTTCCAATTTACAACCCTTTTAAATACATTTCGTGTTAAGAATCGATTTTCATTATGTGCCTGAATATGTAGTATTTACTAATTATTTATATAATTTATTACCATATTCATAGAACGCGTCAAAATACGTTCCAAAGATTTGTTTCGAACATAAAATTCTAATTCAAGTTAAAAATTTCAAATCCGGAGTATAATTTTATGAATATGGCTGTTAATATTTTTATTTTGAATTTTATAAAATAGTTTTGACAAAATAAATTTTCTTTTCCTTTTTATTGTGAATAATAATTTGAAACAAGAACCAATTAGAGGGTGGCGATGTTTGAAGTAGTCTGAACGTTGACTGCAAAACCTGTTTTCAATCACAGTTTCACTAATTTATCTGATGTGCATTTGTGTTTTCTTACGCAAAAAATTTTTCGTGAAAATATTGATAAATTACTATTTTCAGTTGTTCATAGCGCAAAAAAAAATTTTCTATTTCTTACTTTTTATTCTATTTTTTTATTTATTCTATTTATTCCCAATTTTTTACTACAAATTCAAGATTCTTATGTTCAAAATTCAACTAATCAATGTAGAATTAAAGTTGAATACCGAACAAAAAACCAAAAATGTATAAACAAAAACATAACAATCCTTTAGTTTACTTTTTTATATAACACATAGATACATATTTCTATTTTTATCAATATATCTATATATATATATATATATATATGCTTTCGTCCTCAGTTGTTGAGTTTGCTTTTAGAAAAAAATACTTTATAAGAATATCATAAAGAATGTAATAATACATTTCATATATTTTTCTCGGTAATGGCACAATTTAAAAATTAAAATCATATAAAAAAGAGATATTCTATTTTATTTATTTATAACAATAACCAACCAAGCCCATAGGGCCGGCCATATATAGTTGGTGGACTGCAAGTGCAACATAAGAATTATTAAATATGTAGGCAACAAATAAGCTAGAAATAATATTTATGAAAAAATAATAGTTATAATATTATTAGAGCGCTACTATATAAATTGGAAGTTATATTGCGCATGAATTTGACTATATATATTCAGAATCTAGATCAGTTCAATTGCGAGAAATGCTTATCAACAAGTGAACTACGTGTAAGATGGAATCCTCTAAATTTACCCAAAAGCGTGTCAGCAATTATTAACAATTTTTGCACAATTTTGAAATAAAATTAGAGTAAAATTTTTAATTTTCTGTACAAAGTTGCACGAACTTTTTCTTTGCGTAAGTTCGGTCTAGAATTAAATTATAGGCTGTTTTTTATTTATATATGATACTAAGAAATTAATCAGAAAATTTGCAAAGAAACGACTAAAGTTTTTAATTTCAAAAAGATTTTTTAAATAAATTTCCTAATGTAAATACATATATTTGTGCATATTTATCACTTTATTTAATAAAAAATGGCTTTTACTTTTTTTTTCAATTTTTTTTTGTCCACATATTCCAGCCGTTGCCAACGATGTAAATGTTTTTGTTATGCACGTGGAACAGACCTATTTTGTGGTAAATTTTATGGTTTTTTGCGTGTTCTTACTTTTGTACGTTTTGGTCTCTTATTAAGATAAATTATAGATTACTGTCATTTTACCGAACTTTACCAGAAAAGTAAACGAACACACCTATATTAAACCGTCAACGTTTAGGAACATCTGTTTGTTTTGCGTTATAAAAAATACAATGTCTGCGAAAAAACTAATTTTCGAAAGCAATTAATAAGAATAATAATTATTATTTTATAAAATAATTTAATTTTTAATTGACATGAAGTCTTTATTTCATAGAAATTGTGTACGTTTCGTCTTTATTCAACTGTGTATCTGATGATTTTAGGAATGCCAAACATCGTCAAATTTTGCGCGGTTGCGTTTAAGAACATGAGACATTGTCACACTGCAGAGCAGCTGACGTTTAGGAAGGCAGCCAGTCTCCTAACAGCCATACCCATGATCCAAATATATAAGGTCTGCTTGATATTGAATGACAGCTGCCATTTTTTTTTAATTTGACGTCATCGTCGGGAAATGTTTTGTTGTGGTTAAATGGAAATTTAAAAGCTAGTGATTAAAATTATTATTATTATTACATATTTATTAAGAAAATTAAAGGATTATTTTATTGACAATTAATTAAAAATAAATGTGAACTGAGTTAGAGCAAAAAAAAAGAGTTTTTAATAAACAATTTGTGTAGAAAGTGATAAAATTTATTTGGACAATGAAATACTGTGTGGTAAAAGATTGTAAAAGCTCGAAGCAGGATGATAAAAATCTAAAATATTTTACGTTTCCAAAAGATCCAGAAATAAAGAAAGTGTGGATCAATGCATGCGGTAAAAAAAATGTTAACTGGAAATCTGGAACAATTTCTTCTAGACATTTTACGAATAATGATTGGCGTTTAAAGGATATATTATTGAACACGCCAATAAGAAAAAGATTGTTAGATGCGAAGGCTGTCCCATCTTTAAATATCCATGTAAACAGCATTTTACCAGTCGAAAGATCGAAACGATACGTAAAAAGAGCAAACAAACAAATTGTAAAGGAAGCAATTGCTGAATTTGATTTAAAGTAAATACAATTTTTTTAAAATCCACTTTTTTTAATGAAATAATATTTACAATTATTTATAGTCTGCAGAAATTACAAGAAGAAAGTATTGAAAATATTGAAAATGAAAATCCAAATAAGTCAGTTGCAGTTCAAACAGAGGGTTCTATAAACCCTGCCAAGAATTTATGGGAAACATATTAAAATTAGAAAATATATTTAAGGAAATTAATAATAATACTTTAAGTTTTTGAAATAATTATATAAAATACCATAACATTAAATGTGATAACATAGATGTGCCTGAAAATGTAAAATCGTTATTTTTTAAAAGTCGTTTATATTTTAGAATAAGAAATTTAAACAAAAAATTAATACAAGAAAAAAATGAAAAAAGAAAATTAAAAAAGACTATAACGTAACAATTTAATTTGTTTTATTTATTTTACCTTTAAAATAGCAAAATATTTCAAAAAAAACAAACCCCATACATATTAAAAACAAATCTCGACGGTGACGTCACAGTAATAATAATTTGAACTGTCAAGCAGACCTTATATATTTAGATCATGAGCCATACCTAAACAAGGTCGGAAAGCGGAACGTTTTTTCCGTTTAGCTTTTACGCGGAAATGCCATACCTAAATAAAAGCGGCAACGCTATGTCAAAACAATAAAAACAGTTATCAAAAAAATAAATATAACAACCCTGATTATTTTAACAATAAAGTTTATTGGTGTTTGCGATTTTTAAATAAGCATTTTATAAAAAAAAGTTTAAACAATGAGTTATATGGACGATTTACATACCTCCATTTTCTTATAACAAATATTTTTGCATGTTTATTTCTTTCACCTTCTTTATTTGCAACTTACTTCACTATTAAACGCACTGTCAAAATGGGGTTTTCCAATTGGAAAGCGTTGCCGTGCGTTGACGCCGCGGTATTTAGGTATGCTACATACAAATTGTATGGACATGAGAATTTTTGACAGCTATGGCTGTTAGCATCAGAGGCGCTACAACACTGATATAAATCAAAGAACGTGCAATATCAGAGTTGTAATAGTAGGTCTGTTCGTTTACTCAAAAGCGTTATCTTACGCAAAAATTGATTAAATGAGAGAAGTTTTGAGAGAGTAATGCTCTTGCTCTTCTCGCACGAGAATGCCCGTACTTTTTCTTCGGTCTAGTTTGGGCGTGAAGAACAAGCAATCAGTTTGTTTATAATAAACATTGAAAATAACAAAGCAAAATTACAAATGTCCCAAACAGCTGACAGACATTAAAAAAGTTGTGTTGCAAATTTTTCTTAACAATAATTAATTACAAACATTTTTGTTATTTATACCATAAATTGTTAAAAGCTTTTCATAAAAAATACCGTATTTTTAAATAAATATTTTTGTTAATACAAATTATTATTTCCTAACGATGCTACCTATTTGGTAGCGAAATATTGAAAAATAAATAATTGTTAAAAACTTTTCATAAAAAAAAACCATCGCTCAAAAATAAATATAATTAAATAAATTCTTTCAATACTTGTTTTTTTTAAATAAATTCTTTCACAAATAGTTTTTTTTTCGGTAAACTGTCATCAATCACATTAAACTTCCAACGAAAATCAGGGATAATCAAGCCCGTACAATTGTACTTTTTTCAGTACAATTTGCATTGCAAAAGTACTACTTTACTCCACTAAATATTAAGTACCAAAGTATATTCATATGATTATACGTTGTTCAGTAATTTAAATTAATTATAGCAAAAATATATTTTCGATTTTTCTTAGTATAATATTTAATTATTAAATTATTCATAACCACTTTCCACAACTTTTTCACAAACTTTGTCGTTTGGCCTGTTGAATGAACTGACCAACGAAATAGCTAATAAGTTTAGCTTCCCTATAATAACAGTGACGATCATTTGACCGGTGATACGACCGTCATTGTTGACAGAATTATAGGTAATTGCGTAGAACAAAGTTTCTATAATTTTCTCAATGGCAATATGAGAAAAATTACCGAAACTTCTGTGTGCATGTGATAGTCAGCGTTGATGGATAAATCGGTCTCTGCTGACCGGCCAGCATTGACGAATATATCGACCACTGCTGACTAGTCAGCGTTAGAGGATATATCGGTCACTGTTAACGGATATCACAATTGAAATGAAACACTATTTATTTCAATTCTTTATATAGATTTTATTTCAATATTCTACATACATATGTATATAAAGAAGAAATGTAATATAATATAAAATAGAAATATCCATCAGAACCTTGGAGTGGGCCATCATCTGTGAATTTTTATATTAAAACAAACAAACTATTCAGGGATTCGCATAAAAATTAATTCTATCCATCAGCAAGACAATATATGTTGTTGTTAAAACGTGTCGCCGAGTACCGAACACAAAAACGATGCTCTCTTCCACACCCGTAACATGCTACCAAACTAAATGTTTTCTCGTCTAAACTCAGTCGTACGGAGCTTCAAAAACTATAGTCCGAATTATAAGTTTATAAACGAGTAAAATTATCATTTCTGTAAAATGGATGAATTTACGAAAATTCAAGAATACTTTTGTAATGAACTGCATTAATTTTCAACTATTCAACAACACGTTGGTTGTCTCGCAACGAGGTGTTCTCTCGAGTAATAGGAACTCCTTCAGTATTACTTTAACTTCATTGATTTCGAAACAAAATCTCAATATTCAAGAACTCATTTTATTTTATCTTTCTGTTACTAATTGTTAATAATAGTAAAACTTAACACAACTTTTATGTTTTTAGTACATTTGGGGTCAAAAAAGTACAATTTTAAAATTGTCAAATATCTCCGATATAAACAGAGCTGTAAAAAATTTACATTTCTTTTTTTCTGGTAAATTTTATGTTTTTCGTTTTCTTACTTTTGTACATTTTGCTCTCTTATTGAGAGTAATTATAGCTTACTCTCATTTTTCCGAACTTTCCCAGAAAGTAAACGTACAAACGTAGTGAAACTTCAGCTCCTGTCATTTCTCCTATTATCACTTTCCTCTAAGAATAAGTGGCGAAATATTGAACAAATAAAAATTAGAAGAATTTTAATGACCTTAAGCTTGAAAAATAACGGTGAAATAAATAGCAAGAAACATATTATTCCAATTTTTTTCTTTCTTGTTCAAACACATTAACTTGGTTATCCCAAAAAAAAAATTAAATTGAGAAGAATACAGAAGAAAATCATGGTTTTTACAACCACATAAAGCGATTATTCAGAGAAAATTTCATTCGCTACACGATCTCCATAGTAACTAAATAATTAAGGGTGCTTTACATTGTCCCACAAGTCGTACGACATGTCAAATTTTTGTGTAGAAGAGCACAAGTCGGATCGTCTAAACGTAATATGTAATGAAACTATAAGATTTTGAGAGAAAATACGGATGAAAATTTGAGTCGTATGGCTCTCTTGATTTTTTAAAATTTTTCAAAAACCAACACACACCATTAGATCAGGGATGCATTTTTATGTAAACAAATGTGAGCAAGCCAGGGAGGGAAAACTGGTTTCGTAAATTTATACCAATTATAAAATCGAAATGTACATTTTAGACCAAGGTTTATTAATACAAGGTTGTCGCAAGGCGAATTCCTCAATTCGCTTTTGTCCAAACGTCAAATTTTTTGTATACATGTGTTTTGTTAAATATAACATAACCTAAAAAGAACGTGTTAAATTTGTGTAATATGAGTTCAAATTAAATTAATTATTACAAAAAGTAATATATTTTGCATTATTATTATTATAGTATTATATTATCATAATTATTAAGTTATTTACAATCAGTTTTCGTAACTTTCTCACAAAAGTAAACAAACTTTGACGTTCGGCTCAAAAAATACGTTACAAATTCTTGTATCAGCTGACGGCCGAATTTGCTAATGCGTTTACCTGGTAATGAATTTGCCTTGTTTTAGACCACGACAGCACAATTTTATAAAAATATACGTATATTTTCTAAAAGTACACTAAAAATTTTGACCACGAAAATAACATATTCGAAATTTATAAAAATATTTTTCAAGGTTATTAAAAAAAAAATTCTATTGCACAAGAACTCCATCCCTGGGGAAAACAAGCAAACAGCTGTAGTTAAATTAAATGAGAATGTTTTCATCACAAAGTATACAGAGGCGTCAGTTCAAAGCAGCGAACGAGCAGAGAAAGAGACATCATCAAGAGATTTGCTGTCTCTTTCACCCCCTAACTCTGTTCGGTGATTCCTTTTTCTTCTAAATTCCTCAATATTGTTGTTTTGTTTTGATTTTTATTTTCTAGATGTGAAAATTAGCCGTATTTTTCATCTACTTTATGCTCACAATTTCGCAATTTTTAGCACGACAATGTTACAAACACAAAATAGACAGAACCGTCAGTTCAAAGCAGCGAACGAGCAGAGAAAGAGACATCATCAAGAGATTTGCTGTCTCTTTTACCCCCTAACTCTGCTCGGTGATTCCTTTTTCTTCTAAATTCCTCAATATTGTTGTTTTGTTTTGATTTTTAGCTCTGCTCGGTGATTCCTTTTTCTTCTAAATTCCTCAATATTGTTGTTTTGTTTTGATTTTTAGTTTCTAGGTGTGAAAAATTAACGTATTTTTTCATCTTTTTTATACACACAATTTCACAATTTTTAGCACGGCAATGTGGTGTTTTGTACATAGAATATATTTTGTGGTTTTGTATTTCGTGCTTATAAAGCTAATTAAATTGATTTAACAAATAAATATTAAATGTCACGATCAGCTACAAAACCCAGAGCACGAAATACAATCATTATCGGAATTTCTTGTTTTATATATGGTAAAATAGCAATAATGCGTTGACCAATAGCCGACTTCTTAATATTTTGTGAACCTCTGGCCATCATATTGACCCAAAGTGTTGATGTAGGCCGAGAACTGTGTTCTAAGCAAGATCTAATTTCAGATTTATATGCGTATTTGCCATCCTTAATGCTGAATACATATACAATGTTAGTAGCCATTTTCTCTTGAGCAATTAACACCTTCTCGGATCCGTTGATAATAAAATAACCACCTGGATCCAAAGGACACTCATTCAATTCAGTCAAATCACGATCCGTTAATTGTGATAGCAGGCAATAAGTAGAACGTAACATAATGGGAATTTTTCCAATAAATGTCTTGATGCTGAGTCTCAACCGGTGCTTGGCCTTCAACAATTTTGGTTTTCGTTATATCAACATAAATTTCTATTATAGATTATAGGAACTTATTCATTAAAGAAATTTAACACCATAGCATGTGCTTCACTCCACAAAATATTATTATATTATATTAACACAAAACACAATTAAAACAAAGAAAACCTCAAGAAATTATAAATTTGTTCTTATGCACAAATTGTGGCTTATGTTAACAAAATTTTTCACCACAAAACACCAAAATACTGACAAATTTCTTTTTTAGCTTCGCTATGTTTTTTTTTTTACTATATTAACACAAAACACTATTAAAACAAGCTTCACTATGTTTTTACCTATAATATTAACACAAAACACAATTAAAAGCAATAAAACCACAAGAAATTATAAATTTGTTCTTATGAACAAAATGTGGCTTATGTTTACATTTTTCTTTTGTTTACTTTTCATCTTTCGTGAAAGTGTATAGTTGTCTCTTTCTCCCCCTATTTGGAGAAAAGCTGATTTAAAATTTTTTCAGACCCCCAGCTGACAGTTCTAGGTATTCTATGGTTACAAACATAGGTTATAGGAATATGTGGTTACAAAACACAACAATGTGGTGTTTTGTGTTATGAAAATTATGTACTATGAAAATTAATTTCATTTATTAAAACAAATAGATACCAAAAAATCACAAGATCACTAAAATGTTATTTTATTGGCTTATGCACAACAAATTTAATTTTGGTAATTTTTTAGCTTCGCTGTTTTTTTTTGCTATATTAACACAAAACACGATTAGAACCACAAAACACCATTAAAACAAGCTGCACTATGTTTTTTTTACTATAATATTAACACAAAACACAATTAAAACAAAGAAAACCTCAAGAAATTATAAATTTGTTCTTATGCACAAATTGTGGCTTATGTTAACAAAATTTTTCACCACAAAACACCAAAATACTGACAAATTTCTTTTTGGTAATTTTTTAGCTTCGCTATGTTTTTTTTTCTATATTAACACAAAACACTATTAAAACAAGCTTCACTATGTTTTTACCTATAATTAACAATTAAAACCAATAAAACCACAAGAAATTATAAATTTGTTCTTATGAACAAAATGTGGCTTATGTTTACATTTTTTTTTTGTTTACTTTTCATCTTTCGTGAAGTTGTATAGTTGTCTCTTTCTCCCCCTATTTGAAGAAAAGCTGATTTAAAATTTTTTCAGACCCTAGCTGACACTTCTAGGTATTCTATGGTTTTCATCATACTTGATTTTATCCATACCAATGGTGTAAAAGCCAGAAAACAACCATTCGATTTTTACTCCCTTTATTTGAAATACGGATGCAATTTCATTTTATTTTCTCTCATTTTACGTACGACAAATCTTATCGTCTAAAGCACCCTTTAGCAATCACTTCGACGTCAATTAAGTTTTGAAGTGAAACATATAGCATACCGATTTAAGAGAGACTAATGGTGTGTTCGATTCTCAAGAAGTGTATTGTACTTTTAATTTTAAATTTATTCTAAATTTCTTTATAGTGGACCAATAAAGTTCAGATGTTTTAAATTAATATGGCAAAATCGGGCAAGAAATGCAATACATTTTTTGTTGAAAAGAAAACGCCATAAGTGTTAATGTTAACGTTGAAACAAGAAAAGAGATATTTTTCCCATCTTTTATAAAGAAAAATGAAATTGAATGTTTTTTTAACTACTATTCGCATTCTCGACATCATCATCATCATCGCTTTCTGTATCACTTATATATAGGCCCGATATTTTATTCGTATCATTTGCCAGTACTCCTCCAATAATGGTAGTTACTTGTTGCTTACCCTTACCATCAGATGAGCAAAGACTATTACTGATGAAATATGAAAAAAAAAACTAAATTAATCAAATATATCAAATGCAAAAATTTACAAATTGTACTTTTGTCGTTCCTGATTTTTAATTATTTTTTCTCTAACTCCAACACACAGTTCGTATAGATATTTCGGCACAACTGATTTATTATTAAAAGTATCGATAATGCCAAATATTCTATATGGTTTTACCAACATACATAATAATTTTAACTGAAATGGTGATGGTTCAGGACTGTAAAATAGTTGATAGTAACCATCATCGTTGTACATCTCATAATTCTTACAGTTCGCAGCATCATCGCAAATATTTATCGTAATATAATTTTTCTCTTTAAATTTACTATAAATAGAAATGCATTCAAAGATGTTTATACGTTGTCTTAAGAGTAATTACATATTTAACTTACATGTTAGCTTCATAAGGACTTTCTTCACCTGGCAATAAAATTATTCTTTCATCCGTTTCATCACTATCTTTAATAAAATGTACTGCTATGTCGGGATCATCATTACATATAGTCATATAAAACTGGCTAAGATTTGAGACTTTTATACGTTTAGGTAAATATTGAGATAATTTTAAAATGAAATGCTCAAAGCCGAATAAAGGTAAATAAATATGAATTTTTGAAACTTGATGAAATCTGGAAGATTTAATTGATTTATTTATTGCAATTCTAGGGAGTTATATTTAATACGTACTTTGTAATGTCCTCTACAGATTGGAAAACCTTTTGCATTTGATCGATATCACTAAAAGTATGACTTTCTTCCATTCTCTTTAAATTAACATACAACTTTTCAACACCATGCGTTATCCAAGTAGCAAATGTATCATTGAATACTGCTGCTCGAAAATCTGTATAATTTCCTCCGTACATAAAATTTAATTTACCATCTCCAGTGGTGAATAAAAAAATTATTAGTCAATATGAAACACAAAAAAGTAATTGTAATAAAATTAACTCACTTTGTCTAATCAAGAGTAAAACATTATTTGATTCATCTGCTTCCGAAGTGCAAAATAAAATTTGAAGAGTAAGGCGGCGTTCAAGTACAATATCAATAAACTCATAGGGTTTTACAATAACGATATTGCTTTTATTGACACACTAAAATTAATGACAAATATATAGTAGCGATGAAAAAGCAGCACTAAAGTTAGTAATGCGATAAATACGAATAACTGGAGATTATATTTTAAGTAACTAAGATTTCTGTTACATTTGTTGACTTATTGAAATAATTAATAGACAAAATATAGACTAAAATATAGCTCAATAGAAACAATATTCCACATTAAGAATATACCAAGAAAAAATTTGGCAGATATAGCAGTATTTTATTCTATTCTTTAACGAAAGAGTAGTGCGTTGACATAGAGTTAAACATTTATATATTTTTTAGAAATTGCACTCACAGCTACTGAATTAAGAATAGCCCTAAGATACTTCTGCTTACTAAGAGTCCTTACATCAAGCTAAAAGTGTTCTATTGGTGTTAAGTGTGACTATGCCGCCAATATTGTAATTACTAAGTACTGTTTTCAATCATTGCAGGAAGACTCTGTGGCGAAGGCATAGTCACTGGTCACTGAACAGTAACGGCTTCAGCAGTAACCAATCCACAGGCACAACATAACACCTTCCTTCGTCGGTATGGTGTAGCACCGGCGAAGCAAAATAATTACTAAAAAATGGCTACTAAAATGAAGCTTAAAAATTTTTTGCGTTTAAAAATTTCTATATATAGTATAACTAAACTAACTTTTCTGTAATTTTTTTCTTTTCTTGATTTATTTATTGAACAGTATCGTAATAGAAAGCCAGAGAAGCCCAAGCACGTAATTACAGATCATCAGTATGATTCTGAAATGTTAGCTTATTATCCAAAAAGCACCTAAGCATTTATGATGATCAACTAACTCAACTTCATTTCCGCTAAAGAAAATGTGCAGGACTGTATACCGACGGGATAGCTTTAGTCTTAGATGCATTAATTGTTAAATAATTGCGTGCAACCCACGTACTGACATTTTCTAGACATGAATTGATGTTGGTCTCTAGGGCACGGTCAGACAAACCAGTGCCATTAAATAATAGAAAAACTTCATCAGCAAATACATACATATACATATATGTCGAGTAAATTGACGAACCAAACACGTCAACCAGGTTATTTATATAGAGAATGGATAAAAGCGAACCAAGGACAGTGTCATGAGGAATATCAGAATGAAGTGGGAGTACATCAGATACCGTGTGATTGGCAGTTAAATAAAATCTCTAGTAAAATCAAGCTGACACATTAACAGTCCTTTTCACAATGTACGATTAAAACATGACGTGAGTTTTAACAGCGAGTTTTGTATGCCAAAGTCGTCGTTAAAGTCCACGTTAACTTTGAATCGGACATTGTGAAAAGGGCGGTAAATCAACAAAAATTTTTCAAGATATTTCTTAGTATTTTAATCCTAAAGGAATATTCGGAAGACGTCTTGTTTACACTAATCAGCGCCTTTCTATGAATTTTAGTTTTTGAGATATCAATTCCAGATAAGTTGATTGCTTTTTGTCTATTTTAAAACTTAAAATTCAAATAAAGCCACCGATTAGTATAGGCAAAGCGTACTAAGAAAGTTTCTTATATCGACTTATGATATTTTGTGAAAAGTCCAAAGCTATATACCATTAATATTAAGTTTGTGAAATGCATGGCGTAGCTGTTCATGTTTTTGCGGTAAATTCAGCCTGCAGTTTCGTTATTGCTGCTGTAATTATTCTTATAAATCAAAGTCTACATGAAAGGTTCTAACCTTACGATGTGTAGCTTCACAATATTTTTTCAATTGTCCAGCCAGCTTTTGTGTGGTAAATATCATTGGTAATTTCTCCGGTAAAGTTTGCTTTTCCAGATGAAGTAAGTGCGTTAAAATAATTTTTTGTTTAGGCTGAAAAAACAAATTAATTAAATATGAATTACGCGCTATAAACTATATAATAACGCACCTCAAATAATAACGGAAATTCATCAAATACTATAAGATTTCCAAGATCTTTTAGTCTCATAATTTCTATTAGTCTTTTATTTTTACAATATCAACAAACAAAAATTAGCACTAAAAATATAAATTGTGTATATAAATCACAAATTATATCAGCGGGTAATTTTTAAAGAAATTGCCAACTAGATTTCATGTGTTAACTAAAAAAATTGGCACCACTATTTAGCAACAGCTGATTTTATTCTTCACTTATTGACTCGATGTGTTATGTGCAGTTTTAGGATACAATTGTATTTAATAAAATATTGATTTGGATAAATAATTCAAACAGAGAAATTATTTCTTAAAATACATCCGGTCTGTTGGAACACAATATGAATTTCCTGAGGCAAACAATCAGTGTTACAAAGCAATTGACAACACGAGGTAAGTTCGTGTTATTCTATTTTCACCGCAATATACCTGTTTATACATTTAAATATGTATATAAATATATATATTTGTAGAGATTATTGTATAACTAGTTGATATATAATAGTTAAATTAGTATTTCTTAGTTATTTGAAGCCGCTTCATATGATTAAAATATGTTACGTTAAATTTGCACATTCTTAATACAGTAGTAGGTGTGTTTTTTTACTCTTCTGGTAAAGTTCGGTAAACTATAATTTATCTCAATAAGAGACAAAAATGTACAAAAGTAAGAAAACACAACAAATAAACCATAAAATTTACCACTAAATAGGTCTGTTCCACGTGCATAACAAAAGTGCCCAAATAAATTTTATTTTAGTGATTTATACGCTCCAAATGCATAATATTTGAAAAGCAAAACATTTTAATCGGCAACGGCTGTAAAATGTGGACGAAAATAAATTGAATAAAAGTGAACGCCATATGCTCAAATATATGTACATATGTATGTACGTATAACTTCAAGTTCATTTGAAAAATCTTTTTAAAATTTTTAAATAAAAACTTCTGTCGTTTCTTTCCAAATTTTCTGATTAAATTAAATTAATTAAACAAAAACAGCCAATAATTTAATTCTATACCGAACTTACCCAAACAAAAATTCGTGCAACTTTGTACAGAAAATTAAAATTGTACTCTCACACTTTCTCTCAAAATTGCACAAAATTTAGTTCTGTTCATTTACTTTACTAGTAAAAATTAGCAACGAGAGAGTAACAAGAAATTTTCCAAAATTACTCTCAAAAATGTGAAAAAGTAAATGAACGCTTTACTAGCTAAAATTTGTAAGTTAAAGTAGTGTTGTAATGTATAGGTATATATGAGTACTTAATAACTACCCCTATATTTTTTGGACAAATTATACATATATGTGATGCGCAAAATAGAAAGGGACCTAAGGGTAAAAACCGGTTTTGTTCAGGACAGCCATTTTAAAGATTTAAATACGTGTATCTTTGGTGTACTTCACTTTCATAAAACGCGCATATCTCTGGGAGGGAACACTTTTGGGGCATGGGATCGGTCTCATTCGATGCTCAGATGTTGTCCACATCAAAAAAAAAAAAAAAGTGAAAATTGCTTTTTTTTACCCTTAGGCCCCTTTCTCTATGCGCTGTCACATATGTATATTATTGTAAAAATATTGTGATTATGGTCATTAATATTCAGCATTGTCGTGACTGGCGTTTTTCGAGTACGGCTTGTAATAGAATAATGAAAAGTTTTGCAATTTTATTTAATCTAATACTAGGAGTAGTCGAAAAACGGTAAACACGATAAGGGTGATTAGCTACTTTTGAATAAAATGAATGAATAAAATATTTATTTTTAATTAGTTTATACGTTATAACAGTCTGCCATATATATAGCAATGATTTTTACACACGAATTTGTAAGATATTTCAGTTTTTGCAAATAAAATTGCCCTATTACTTTTTGTAGCATATTCACAAATTTATAGCAATCTGCTCCTAAAGTATTTAAAGCGAATATTCAATAAGAAAAATCCTTCTATTAATTGATTTCATAAATAAAATAATAAACAGCCGCCGAAAAACGGAAAAAAGGAGCTAAATTTAAGCAATTTTCATTTTCATTGTAATAAAAAGCTTTATCTAAAATAAAATTTCATGCTGCTGCCAGCATTAAACCCCAAAAGCAGAAAAAAAAAAGTAATTTAATTAATTATGTGTTAATTTAAATTTATTTGCAAATATATATCTGAACTAATTGAATTATTTGCCTGGTTAGTGTAAAGTACCGAGTAGCTATGTACTCATAATATTTACAATACTAAAAATAACAGCTGGTCTGTTTGCCGGAACAACATTTGCCACTGATGTCCCAGATGCTTAGTTTAATTCCATTAGACATCTTATTTTGCTTCTGTTGTTCCTACGTTACACAAAAATAAATTTGTTATCTTTCTCATACTTTTTATCGTTTTAAAAGTTTACATTTACTTACAATTTCTTAAATTTTCCAAAATATTTTTATTTTTAACTTATTTTAGAAATATTGTTTTGTAAACTCAAACGCAAAACAGCTGTTTGAATAATTATTGCAAGTAAACATTTTACTTGTAAAAACTTGAAAGAATTTTTCTGCCTCTCAATTTTTTACGCTCTTTTGATGCTCTCTCGTTGCAAATTTTTTGGGTTAATGAACGCTTTCTAGAAACAATTATTACAAATTTGTAAAAATTTTTAGTAAATGAACAGAGCTTTTGTTATCTTGAAGGCTTTTGGATAAATTTAGAGCATTCCATCTTACATTTTATTCATTCAAAGATAAGCTTGTTGAACATTTCTCGCTATGGAAAATAAAACCACGTAAAAACAAAAGTAGAATATCTAGCCCATGGATAAGTGAAGAACTAATCCAAAATTGTGAAACGCGGGATAAACTTTATAAGAAATGGCACCTTAATGAAAATAATATTCAGAAAGAAAGTGAATACAAAAATTACAGGAATACATTAAACAAAAAATTAAAGTATGCTAAAAATGCATATTATAAACAAATACTTAATGAAAATCGAAATAATGGTCGTGTAACGTGGCAAATAATAAATGAATTAATAGGCAAAAAGTCCATTAATTTAGATGAGACTTTAATAAAAAAATTTAATAATGAAAATATAACAGATATATGTATGTAATAACTTCGCTGTGAACTTCAGAAGAAATGTGGAGCAAATTAAACATGAATGTAAAATTCAAACCTTTAACAACACACAACAAACACTTCAAACTCGCTGTACTTACGGAGCACTGATGAATTAGAAATTTTTAATATATTAAACACTCTTAATATTAAAAAAGCAGCTGGCTTAGATGAAATAAGACCAATAGATTTAAAAAAATAACGCCTTTGTTCTATCTCCAATAATAACCAAGCTTATGAATCTTATATTGAACTGTTCCATAATACCAGAAATTTTAAAAATATCTTATGTTCGACCGATTTTCAAAAGTGGTAAAATATCAGACGTGAACAATTACCGACCGATAGCCATTTTATCTATTTTTGAAAAAACAAAGGAGGAAATAATTGCGAGGAGGTTGAAGAACTTTCTAGATAAGCATAAAATAATAAATGCCAATCAATTCGGATTTCAGACATTTATTGAAATTGTCAATACCTATAAATATCTTGGTGTATATGTGGATGAAAATTTTAAATGGAAGGAACACATAGAGTACGTACGCAAAAAATTAAATAAGGCATCCTATATACTTTATCATTTAAGCTTTTATTCCAATGATAAAGTAATGAGGCAGGTATATTTTTCATTAGCTGAATCCTATATACGTCACGGTGTAACAGCATGGGGATCTTCAACTGGCTGCAGAAAGCTTCAGCAAACACAAAATAAGCTACTAAAAATACTGAAAACGCACAAAACAGCTAATCAACGTGATGAAAACGCAACACATGAAATTTCAAATAACATACACAATCGTAATCTTAACAACCGTATTAATAATAACATTGCAAACGATCTCAACATCTTAAACGTCAACAGCATTTATAAAATATCAGTTGCAATTGATTTTTTCAACGATCCCAGATTTTTACAATCAATCTGCCATAACTACGAGACCAGAATGAATGTAGAAAGAAGATTCCAGGTTCAAAGACATAGAAACGAGTAGTGTTCTCAGTGGTTATTTCAAAGATATTCAACAAGATGCCTCTAGATGTCATTCGAAGAAGCAACGACAGTATCCACAAGAAAAAAATTTTTATAAAGTATTTTATCAGTACGCAATGATTACACACTCGGCGAAGACAGAAGTTCAACCAAATATTCAAAATGTTTAGTAAAATTAATTCATAAAATTTATATTAATATTTATAATTCATTAATCTATTAATTTACCTGCGGACAAGCCTTATAGGCTTTTGCAAAATGTCAATGATGAAATGCAAATTTTTATAGAACTCGGGAATGAATAAAGAATTAAAAAAAAAAAAAAAAAAAAAAAAAAAAAAAAAAAAAAAAAACTTTTGTTATGCACCAGGAACAGACCTAATGTATATGACCATGTACAGTGGCCAAAAAAACTATTCGACATAGGCCGTAAACTTTATATATTTATCAAGAAAAAAATATGGAATGTTGTTTTTAACAAAATAAACTTATAAAAGTCTTTATTAAGGAACACAAAGTTATATTCAGTAAAAAAAATGAGATCTCAAAGTAAAAAAAGCAAAAAACACATGAATTAAAATATTAATAACAAAAAACAGGAAAAAAGTATTCGACATTGATAACATTTTTAAAATACATGAATTGAAATACAAGCTTATTTCTACTTCAGCAGCGAGTTGCTTTTCCTTGCCTACGTATAACCTCTTTTAAACGATCTGGCATAGATTTTACCAACGTTTTGGTATATTCTGGATCAATTTGGCTCCATTCCTCCTGCAGGATAACTTTCATCTGGTGTTTGTTCGTAAATTCACGTTTTCTGATTTTTTTTTTCCAAGTGACCCGAAAGATGTTCAATAGGGTTAAGGTCTGGGGACTGTGGCGGCGTTTTTTTTTATTAATTTTGGACAATTATATAAAAGCCAAAGCTTTGTATTAGTGGCACAATGTTTGGGATCATTATCTTGATAAAACTGAAATCTATTTGCCAGACCCAATTTTTCAGCACTTGACCTCAAATTTTGCTTTAGGAGGTCAATGTACTTTCGGTGATCCATAATCCCATCAATAAACCCAATATTACCCACGCCTGATGCCGCCATACATCCCCATACCATAACACCACCGCCACCATGTTTAACAGTTGGTACCATATTCGTTTCATCCAATTCTGTGTTAGGCCTGCGATGTACCAGAACTTTTCCATCACATCGATAAAGGTTATATTTACTTTCGTCAGCAAAAATAAAATCCATCCAGAACTCCATTGGCTTATTTACATGATCTTTCGCAAAATCTAATCTCAACTTTCTATTTTTCTTAGTAATGTGTGACTTCTTCCTGGCTGATCGGCATGGAAATCGTGCTTTTTTAAGACGTTTCTTATTGTTTGAGGTGTAACGGATATACCTAAGTGTTCCTCAGTGTTTTTAGCTGAAGTGTTAGCAGTAATTTTTGAATTTTTTCTTACTTCACGCACGATTCGCCGTTCATCTGAATCTGTAAGTTTGCAAGGTCGCCCAATCCTTACCTTGTTTATCACAGTTTTACTTGATTTGTACTTTTTTATAATGTAATATACAGTAGTTCTTGACTTTTAAACGATTTCTGATATAGTCTTTTCCGTTTTTCCTAATTTAAAATGATGTATTATTAAATTTCTTACATCAACAGAAGTTTCTTTTCCTTTACGTCCCATCATCGCGATCACTTGCACAGAAATAAGAAAAAAATTCTTGTAAATGATAAACAAGAAACATAGCGATATTTTTACCAACAATGACATGAAGTAATAAGAAATACACAATCAGAATAAGAGAAAAACAATGCCAGTCGAATACTTTTTTTGCTTTGCAATTTTTGTTTTTTCGTTCAAACAGATAGATGAGTTAAAAAATGTGCAATTTTTATTATTTTTAGGACCATAAATTATTAAATACATATAATACAATGTGATCTCATGTTTATACATATAAAAAACAAAAGGATACTAGCGTTTTCAATGAAATTGAAGAAAATAATTGCAATGTCGATAGTTTTTTTGGCCACTGTACGTATAATACAAATGTACACGCATGGTTTTACAATTAAAAATCTACACACATACATACATCCATAACAACATAAACTAGCCCGCAGAAAAAGTACAGATTGTTTCGAGCAAGAAGAACAAGAATATTACTCTTTTCAAAACTCATCTCATTTACACAATTTTAGTGTATGAAAACGCTTTCTGGTAAAATTGGGTACCTAATTTAGAGTAAAAAACACAGCTAGTATTAGGTGTGTTTTTTTTACTTTTCCAATAAAGTTCGTTAAATTGAGAGTAAACTATAATTTATTTCAATAAGAGACAAAAATGTACAAAAGTAAGAAAACGCAAATAACCGTGAAAGTTACCTCAAAATAGGTCTGTTCCACGTGCATGACAAAAGTGCCCAAATAAATTTTATTATATTGATTTTAGACGCTCAAATGCATAATATTTGAAAAGCGAAACATTTGCATCGTTGGCAACGGCTGTAAAATGTTAACAAAAATAAACTGAAAAAAAGTAAAAGTAATTTTTGATGTTTAAACATATACGCTGGGAGGTAAAAATCTTTTTCACAATACAATCACAAATTTTGAGTAAGATTGTAATACAGCTGCATAGAAATACACTAACACCATCTAGTGCGCAATAGTAGTAGTAGTAGCTACTAATTTTCACTAATTGTCGTACATTATGTTATCGTAGGCAAATAAAAACAAATAAATAAAATGAATACAAAAACATTAATTTTAATAACTTTTAAAAAGATTTCATTACTAGATGTTTACACATCTCCCCTGTGATCGGACTCACATTTTTTTTATTAAATATAGTGCTAAATATGCACATATATATGTACTTACAACTTCAAGTTTATTTAAAAAATCTTTTTTAATAAAATTTAATTAAATAAAAACTTTTGTTGTTTCTTTGCAAATTTTCTGATTAATTTCTTAGTTTCATATGAAAATAAAAACAGCCGATAATTTTATTCTAGACCGAACTTACCCAAAGAAAAAGTTGGTGCAACTTTGTACAGAAAATGAAAAATTTTACTTTCTAATTTTATCTCAACATTGTACAAAAATTGTTATCTGGAACGCTTTTGGCTAAATTTAGAGCATTCCATCCAACTTACACGTAGTTCACTTAAAGATAAGCTTGTTGATAAGCATTTCTCGCAATTGATCTGATCTAGATTCTGAATATATATACAGTTTGTAAAAAATATGTTTACAAAGCTTAGAAAAATTAAAAAGTTTAAGGGAAACTCTTATTTGCAAGTAAATTATATAACTTTTATTAAATTTTTTTCTTCATGTATTCAATTGAAGATGTTTATAAACACTTTGCACAAAAAAAAACCAAATTAAATTAAATAACAAAATAATAATCGTAACTTAAAAAATACTTCCAGTTTCTACGCTGTAAAATAAATGTTTACAAAATTGTGTTAAATTGAATTAAATATATTCTAAATGGTAAAAAAAAAGATTTGAGGGTGCTAATACTTGGTGTGCCCTCCTTTAGCTTTAATTACAGCTTCTAAGCGTCTAGACATTGAATGGATAAGCTTTGGTATATCATAATTTTCAGGTATTTTTTCCCACTCTTCTTTAATAAATGTTATTTGTTTTTTGGTGCCTTTTTTCCGACTTTTTTCTTGGGGTGGACCCATGAATTTTCTATAGGGGTTATTCTGGACTTTGTGCTGAGCTATTGATCACTTTTGTACAGTTATATAACAACCAGGATCTACAAATATATGCCTTATGCTTCGGATCATTATCCTGCTAAAATTTATACTTGAGCTTTTCTGGGTCAACAAAACGGAATTTCCGAGCAGTTGCACTCAATTCCTTTTTTAAAATGTTTAGATAGACTTTCTTGGTCATTATATCCTCTAATATTCTTATTTCGCCAACACCATTGCTCGAAATACAACCCCACACCATAACGAATAGTTTACCGAACTTTACAGTGGGTATTATATTTTTATTTTCTAAAGCCGTCAGGGGTTTTCGCCAAACTTTTTGAGGTCCATCATGGTAGTAAAGCATCACTTTCGTTTCATCACAAAAAATAACATCATCCCAGAGCTCCGGAGGAAAAGAAATGTGTTCAATGGCAAACTTATACCTTTTTTCTTTGTTTGCCGCTGATAGCAAAGGTTTTTTCCTCCAACTCTTGAAGAGTATTTATGGTTTTGTAGCACATTTCTAACAGTCTGATGAGAGATACTTACTCCACATTCATTACTGATGTTAAGTGCAATTCCTCTAGTGGATTCTCATCAATCATTTTCAAAATTTTCTTTTCAATTCGCCGAGTTACTTTTTTGGGTCTGCCTGGTGATACATTTGGTTCCAGTCTTCCTTCTTTTTCAGCACGGTTAATAACATTATATACCGTCTTTAGGTTAAGAGACAACATTTCAGCAATTTCTCTGTGAGATTTTCCTTTATAGTAATTAAAATACACCAGTTGGGTAATGTCTTTGTTCAGTCGCTTTCCTGGCATAGTTTATATATAATTGGATAATCGCTTGTTTGTTCTATGAGCTCAATTTAAGAATAAAAGACAACAGCTACTCTTAGCGTCCGTATAAAACTTACACGCAATACATGTGCAAAAAACCAACGGTTCTTTCTTGACTTTGCATTTTTGTAAACATTTTTTTACACTGTTGAAAGTATACAAAATTATTTTGTAGCGTTGTTGTTGTAATATATTCATAAATTTGCCAAAGTTTCGACGCCTGCTTGTCGTCAACATACAAAACAACAGTTATAAAAAAAAAATTTACAAATATAATGATATTGTTGTTGTAAATATTTATTTAAACTTAAATTCTTAAAAAATTTTTGTTTTGTAAACATATTTTTTACAAACTGTATATAGTCAAATTCATGCGCAATATAACTTTCAATGCAGCGCTCTAATAATAAACTTCTCGCATTTTTCTAATGTGCATTAGTGTGTCTTTGTGTGTCAGTTGTTTTCGGAAGGTTTCAGTGTCCAAGGCATAGTCTACTTAAATCATAAAAAAACCAGCGTTTAAAAAACTGCAGTCAATGTAGCAGAAGTCGTAAGTTTTTTCTATTTTTTCGACTTCTCTTTTTGTCACTACACAAACACAACCTGTTGTTTAAGTTAATGCTTCCTAAAATACGAAGAGTGGAAGTCAAAGAAAAATAAAAAAACGAAAAGTTCAAACAGTTGTAGTTGAAGTACAACCAAAAAAACGAAAAGTTCAAACAGTTGTAGTTGAAGTACAACCAAAAAAACCAAAAATTCAAGAAGTCGTAGTCGTAGAATGTTGAAAGAAATACAATCTTCAGTTACCAGTCCAATATATGATCTAAGTAACTGCTTTTTATTTATTTCAATTCTTATTTTTCTTTTGCGTATAACTTTTGAAGAAGTTGGAGAAGAATTTTTAGATGTTTCGATATTATTGTCAATTTTTATATTATGCAGTCTCAGTAAATGTATTTTTAAGTTTGACACTCTATTGTTTTTGTGCTTATTTTTGCACAACTTACATACAGCAAAACCCTCATCCACATCATTATCAAAATATTTCCACACTCCATTTGACTTATTTCGCGGCATTGTATTTCGTTTTTAGGTATTTCTAAAACTAAATAAAGCCGCCGAAGTTATTATTTTAAAATTCATATGCATACATATTTATGTATGTGTTGTATGTATGCAAAAACAACTGAAAAAACACACAATGTATTTAATGCTTTAACTTCGGAATTTATCAAAAGTTGTAGTCAGTCAAACATAAGAATGATCGAACATGTCAACTTCTGTAGTATTTACTACGTTGTGTTTACTTTTATATTTTTAAAGTCTACAAAAACTACGACTTCTTGTTTTTGTATTATACTTCAACTACAACTGTTTGAACTTTTCGTTGTTTTAGTTTTCTTTGACTTCGACACTTTGTATTTTAAGTAGCAGAAGCAAAAGTAGTAGACAAAGCAACTCCACATATCAGAAGTTTTTAAACGCTGAAAAAAACATCTCGCATTTTTCTGATGTGCGTCTTTATGTCTCAGTTGTTGTCGGAAGGTTTCAGTGGCGAAGGAAGGAATAGTCACTGGTCACTGGCCAATACCGGCTTCAGCTGATAGCAATCCACAATCACATCGGAACTATGGATAATAAAAAGAACGTGCATAAAGCAGAGCTGTAAAATAATTAATTAAGCTTCACCTCCTGTCATTTCTCTAACTATCCCTTTCCTATGGTTTCAGCACAATGCTTCGCCATCATCTCCTGAGTGCTGGTCCCAGATAAAAAAAAAATTAACTTTTGTTTGAATTACGTACAAAAGATCACCATTTTTTGGCACACCAATATTCGTAATACTATTTTAAAAGTGACAGTAACTTTGTTTGTCATGCTTGAAGTGTCAAGCGACAAAACCAATTTTGATTAAATTTAAAACATAGATCTATCTGAGTGTAGAAGGACACATACGCTATATATTTTTCCAACAATAGAACCACGAGGGAGAGTTAGGTTAGGTTGGCAGGTTGCTGGATGTAAAGGTCGCAGCCCACTTGGGTACAATTCATTATGGTCTCATTGTTACAAAACTTCCACGTGGTGTAGTGATACAGACATCTACTCCTGGGACCTTATCCTTATGCCTCTCCGAAACTTAAAAAGTTTTTGATCAAAATTAAAACGTAGATAGATCTTAGTTTAAAAATACCTATAAGACATTTTTTTTTATTTCGAAATGGAAACAGGAAGGAATGTAGTAGCAAATATATGCCTCTGTAAAACTATCGAACCGATTTTCACAAAATTTAAATATAGTTAGAACTGAGTACACATACACATATAGTCAAAAATATACATACATAAGTACATAGGCATTTAATTATTCTGCGCTTCCTTGTTGCTTTTTTTCAAATTTGATATGGAAACGTCATTATAAATTTAAATATGTAATATGTCAGCACTAATTCAAACATCAAATATTCGTAAAAACCCGTCATCTTGATCTTTATATGCTTATTTTTCATTAATACACCTATTTAAGTTGTTCAGTATAATAAATACAATTTACATTTCGAAATATTTTGCTTATAATTCAATTCTTTTTTAAAAACGCTTGTTATTTTATGTACTACTATCTGAACCCGCCGCGAATTGGTGTAGCTGTTATAATAGTTTTATTTAAAAAAATTATATGCTTCATGTGTCCTTTATTAAAATCGGTTAGTTAGATTGGAGACGCGGAAGTTGCCTTCTATCACTCGTCGTGGTTTTATATTTGAAAAAATATATAGTCTGTGTCCATCTAGATCTGTATTTTACCTTCCCTGCCTACCTTTCGAGTGCCTACCCATATACACAATTTCAGCTCTCTGGCTATATGAAGAGTACGCACCGGTACATCAAAAGGGAGTGCCACATGCAAAAAAAAAGGATCAGCCTAGCCGCCCTGATAAAAATTGCCCGTATTCTTATTTTTTGTATTATGTACTTTCCCGTATACCGAATTTCAGCTCTAGCTATATTGAGGGTGGCGATGGCACGATGGATGGTAGTCTGCACGTTGACTACTAAACCAAAAACAGGACATGGGTTCAACACCAGTTTGAGACTAAAAATTTTTAAAATAAAAATTAACATCTCGCATTTTTCTGATGTGCATTAGTGTGTCTTTGTGTGCCAGTTGTTGTCGGAAGGTTTCAGTGGCGAAGGCATAGTCACTGGTCAGTGAACAATACCGGCTTCAGCTGATAGCAATCCACAATCGTATCAGAACGCCCTCCTTCGTCGGTATTGTGTAGCACCGGCGAAGTAAAAAAATAATAAAAATGGCTACTGAACCGAAGCTTCAGCACTGCTACGAGTATAAACAAAGAACGTGCGAAAGCAGAGCTGCAAAAATAATTAATTAAGCTTCACCTCCTGTCGTTTCTCCTAATATCCCTTTCCTAAAGTTCCAGCACAATGCTTCGCATGTGTAGGAGTCATCTCCTGAGTGCTGGTCCCAGATAAAAAAAAAAAAAAAAAAGCAAAAAAATATACCAAGTCTTTCAGACCAAAATGAGAAACTTTAGCTTTAACCGTTCTCAAGATATAATGAAATCAATATTTAGTTTGTGTGGGAATTACCACGCCCATTTGTCCAATCGTAACCAGTTTTTTACTGATAATTTTTTATATGTAACTACAAAGTCATTGAACCATATTCAGTAACTTTTACTTCAACCGTTCTCAAGATATACGAAAATAAATATTTTCTTTGTATGGGCGTGGCATCGCCCTGTTGGAATTTTTGAAGTTTATATAGCCTATACTTCCTTCCAGTACACATAGAGATACAGTGAAAATTTCAAGAAAATTGGTTCAGCAGTTTGGCTGTCTACGTATAAGGCACAAACACACATACATACATACATACAACCTTTAATCACCACAAATTAACATTGTTACCAGAAGAGAAGACTAGTGTTAAAACTAAGAAGCGGAGAAAAATCTTTGAGATCCATAGCTAAAAATTTAGATAGGTCACTTTTTTTTGTTCAAAATGTTCGCCAGCCAAAAAAAGTCAGAAGCAAATGGACAACCAAAAAAAAAAAAACGCAGAAGGCAGCAGACAACCTTGTTGTTACACTTGCCAAAAGAAAATCTTTTGTGTCATCCAGAAAAATTTCTGCTGATAAAACGAGTGTTATTCTGCTCCAACTAATCGGTGCTAACTACAAGGTGCCCAGCTATCCGGCCGTATAGCTAGAAAGATTCCATTACGCCGGACAAAAAATTTTAAAGCGAGCCTGATCTTTGCAAAAACAATTTTAAGTTGGTCGCGATTATTACTTATAAACAAATCGCATAAAATTATTTTTAGTGACGAAACCAAAATAAATCTGTTTGGCAATGACAACTGCCGAAATGTGCGTCGCCCCGTAAGTAAAGAATTCCATATACAGTACACAAAAAAGACCGTGAAGCACGGTCGAGGTAATATCATGGTATGGGGCTGCTTTTCGTGTTATGGAACATAATGCTCCTATATGCTGAAGAAAATATGTAGCTTCGATGGTTCTTTCAGCAAGATTACGACCCAAAGCACACATCACGCTATGTGAAGGATAGGTTTCAAGCCAATTGTATTAACCTGCTGGACTGAAAAAGTATATATATATATATATATATATATATATATATGATATAAATCCTATAGAAAATCTTTAGGGAGAGCTAAAACAAAGAATATTACAGCACTCTTTTTCAAAAGAAATAACATCTTTGGAATTTTGTTAAAAAAAACTTGATATGAATGCCCATTAGACAGAAGGCGTAAGCTTATTAACAGTATGCCAAGACGAATGCAAAAAAATTGTTGAAAATAAGGGAGGATACACTGGATATTAAGCAAATATCCAAAATATAGCTATGTAAAATTTATTTTAAACTTTTTATGTAATCATATTCAGAATTGTAATTTTTAACAATTAAAAATATAAGAATAACTGCATTACTTTTGTCATAAGTAAGCTTTAACCTTTATACTTTGATAAGAAAAGAAAAAGAAAAGAACCCGATGTAACAAAATTTTTTGTAATTGATCTAATTTACTTGAAACTCGCCGTTCGGGGGTTTTCGGTACCGACGATTATGAATCTGGTATTAGACTTTGAAAATTCAAAATCCAATATGGCTGATTTTTTTTGTAAAATTAACAAGTCGATTTTGATACATCTGATCGCTTTTGTGGCTTGAAACTAGTTATCCGGGGGTTTTTTGGATTGTAGATTACGAATCTGATATTAGATTTTGAAAATTCTAAATGACGGAGTGTTTTTTGTAGCAATTTGGGATTTATTTGGAACTCATCATTCAGGGCTTTTTAGGGTCGCTGATCACGAATCTGGTATTAAATTTTAATAATCCTAAATGGCGGATAAGTTTTTTTTTAATTGATCCGATTTGTTTTAAAATCATTACTTACAGGTTTTTGCGATCGCTGATAATGAACTTAAAGTCGGGTTTTTAAAATTCGAAAATGTGGCTCCAATTTTATTTCAGTATTTATTTTAAAAACAAAAAAAAACATAATAACTTAAAAATTAATCACAATAACTTAAAAAAAAAACTTAAATTAATTTTGCTTCTTAGATATTTTTTTCTTCGATTTCACTTTTAATTCTGAACTATCATTTCTTCTTTTTATTGTCATAGCTACCATTTATTAGTTTTTCCATGAATTCGCTCCACGACACCGTAACCATTAAAGTAATTTAATAAAGATTTATGTCGTTTTATTCCGCAGGTGTGCAAAAATAGAAGCAAGTTACGACAGATTGGCAATTTGTAATAGGCAAAAAGAACATTTCCATGCTGTCCATATTTTTTTCCCAAAATGCTTTCATAAGCTTTATCAAATGCACTACTTTGTTTACCGGCTTCAATTTTGCTCAATCTTATTAAATCTTGCTAATTTTTCTCCAACTCTAAAATATTATTGCTTGATTGCATGATCTTATCTCGTGGTATTACAAAATTACATCTTTTGTTGCAGCAAGATTCGTTAAAAAAATTACATTCAGCTTCTTCCTGTATATCTTGAAGAGATAAATCACACTCAATGTTTAAAATATCTGAGGAACATTTTTCATCTGTATCACTGATAGTACTAACATCATGGTCTGCACTGTTATCATTTTCACACAAATACAGTTTTCTCCTTTTTTAAAATCACTTTCTGAATACATTTTGCCGGTAAATAGAATTTCGAAACGTAAAAAACGGAATTTTTAAATAAGCATAGAAAGAAGCGTGTAATTAAAAGTTAATAATTATTAGAAGTCTTTGATCAAAAGAATTTTCAGCCCAATTTAAAAAACACAAACTAAAACTATTTATTGAACAAAAGTTTTTACAAAGTAAAAGTCATAAGTTACTTGATTTACAAGCAAAGTTGTTTTACACAAAGTGGAATTCGAGTGTTCTCCCACAGTATTTAAGTTCACTCGCTTTTGACACATTACTTTTTTTTTAATCTTCACTATTTTCTTTTTCTTTACTTTTGTAACACTCCGAAATCATCAAACTGCTAATCAGTAACCTCGATACTCCACAATAATTACCTTTGTTAAGCAGAGCTTAAACTCAGACATTTTGAATTTGGAAAGTCTGACTTTAGATTCAGAACCAGCTACCCCGAAAAACCATGAGTAACGATTTTCAAACAAATTCAGTAACATTACAAAAAAATAGTCCGCCATATTGGATCCGCCATTTTTAATTTTCAAAATCTAATACCAAATTCGTAATCAGCGACCCCCAAAATCTCCTTATAACGGGTTTCGAGCTATAAAAGCGTTCAGGCGTTTCAAAATTAACTTGTTAACTTCAAAATCGTTTTTCTCCAAAACTCATTTTTTGCCCATAGGTCCCTTTTAACTGAAACTGACACATAAGATCAATTATTTTTAGAGCGCTATTCCAGAGAATTGGTAGCTCTTGCAGTAAACTATATCGTTTCTTTCTGCCTTGATCTGTTTTGAATTTTTCATAGTACTGCTTTTAAAATATGTTACTATTTTCTTACACCTAACCAAAATGCTCTTTATATTACACTGTGCCAAAAAATCTTGCACTACAAGATTCACAGGTGTATGCGAAGCAAGGAAGATTTCTTATATGCAACAATTCGCACGCCTTTAGCATAGTGCTATCATTGTCAGTAACAATTGAAGTCACTTTTCCGAAAACACTCCACTCATCTAATATTGCACGGAACGATGATCCAGACAATAGACAAACTACCGAAAACCTTTATCTTTCACTATACTAAATGGTTGTACATCGCTGGCAATCATTGTCATTAAAGCAGCATCAATATTCTTTTTTCATCTGTGTCTGGACCGCATGTTTTTTCTTTTTTAAGAAATGGCATCATTTGTTTTCAATGGATTTGACATTTCTTGAAAAGTCGGATGAGCTCGTTTCAAGTGGTCAAATAGATTTCACCAGTTGCTACTGGTTTTGTAAACTCTGCCACATGAACGGCATTTAGCATACTTTTTGCCTTTAATTTGTTGCAAAAAACGCCACACTTCGAAAACACCGTTTATAAAAAACACATACACAACACAACAAGAGTACGAAAGAGAGGAAAATGTGAACAAAAAAATGTCGATTTGTCGCGTAGATTTTCATTTCGTGCGACTTTGCCTACCCCGCATGCTTTTCTACTACAAGCGATGGTCGAAATAGTCTGGACGTTGACTACAAAACGAAAAATTTTCCTGGGTTCAACGGCTTCAGCTGTATCCCATCCACTGGCACATCAGAACGCCCTCCTTTTGTGTAGCACCGGCGAAGTAAACTAATTACTAAAAATTGCTACTAAAAAACGAAGCTTCAAAATTTAATACGTCTCCTTGATATCAGAGACGCTACAACACTGCAATCAAATAAGTGCAAAAAGCAGTGTTGTAAGATAGTGAAGCTTCACCACCTATAATTTCTCCTACTATCCGTTTCCTCTAGTTCCAGCACAATGCACCGCATGTGTAGTGGCATCTTCTGAGTGCTGGTCCAAGATGAAAAAGCACTAGTAGCAGGGATGTAAACAGCTTCTAAACAAATGTGTAGGTATAGAAATTTGACATTTGATGTCACAAATTGAAGCAGAGAAAAAAAACTGGCGTAGTGATGTCACCTGTTTAATTACATTATGCTATTGTTATTGTTTTTTAATAAACCTTGCCGGTCTTCACTGAAACTTTCGATACATTTTTGTAGTCTATGAAAATCGGTGAATATGTAAAACCGATTTGACGAAGATATTTGGAGTTAATAGAATCACGAATCATCAAATTGGCAGCAATCGACGCGCCTTTCTGAGCTGATTAGATTTTGAACTTGATCAGCTTCGTAGTTTAAAATTTATTTCGAAAAAACAATTTTGAATATTATGATGTCTACTGCACCGAACCTGTTCATGTTATGACATCATCACGAAAATAGTAAGAATCGACTCCCAAGACCTCAAAATGTCGAAATATAATAAAAACTCGATTTTCGAAAATTGGGGTAAAATAACAAGTTACAAAAAAAAAACTAAAAAAAAAATTTTTTCACAAAAAAAGGAACGGTTATTATTTATTTCTTCATGTAAGTTAAAAACAGACCTATACAAAAACTCCAATGAAAGGGATTTCAACAAAACTGATTTCATTCTTCGATTTAAAAATTATTTCAGATTTCAAAATGAAACTTTGTAAAAATTGCAATCTTTTGTGATTATGTCCGCCGCGACTAGGAGTTACATGGTTCATTCGATGAGTCCAATTTTTGACTATTTATTCCAATAAATCTAGCCATATGGCCTCAATAGTGGCTTGAATATTGACTTCCAATGCTTCAAGAAATACTGGTTTATCAGCATAAACCAATGACTTAAGATAGTGCCATAAAATGTAATCAAGAAGCGTTAAATCGCACGAAAATTCAGTGAGTTAAGCCACGACACGAATCGACATTTCGGTGTCTTCTTCAATACTTCGCGCTACAGCAGCAATATTCTCTTCGGCACGCACATTTCTTTGTCTTCTTGGTGACTTTGCATCGAGAAGGGTAAAATTAGTGCGAAAACTATAAATAACTGCACCAATGGCTTGCTCACTATGCCGATTATATTGACCATCAAATGGATGAAATGCTTTATGAACTTCGCGAACAGATTTTTTTTTCATCTGGTACCAGCAGTCAGGAGATGATGACCCCTACAGATGCGAAGCATTGTGCTGGAACTATAGGAAAGAGACAGGAAGTAAAGCTTAAATAATTATTTTACAGCTCCGCTTTTTGCACGTTCTCTGTTTATAGCCCGCTGATAATAATAATTGGGAACATAATTATTTTCAAGTTTATTGCACGTGGAGACAAATATTTAAAGCAAATAATTTGAAACATTATGTATATGACACAGTAGGTCAGCCTGTTATTTTTGCCAAAAGCTTATAGCAACAACGTAATCTAGGACGAATTCTAAGAAAAATTTCCCAAGACTATTGGTTTAAAATGAAAACCTAGTACCCGCCTAGAGACATAAAAATTGGTATTATTTTATATTTCTTTATATCAAATCTTTAGGAAACACGGGTTAGGCAAAAAGTTTTAACAAAATAAAAGATTTTGAAATTTTGTAAAACTATCCCGAACTGACAATATAATAATTTTTATTTGAATGGCAATATTATTTGAAATGAAATATATTCCGTTTTGTTCAGTTGTAAAACAGCCTGAGCTGAACTAATTAATTGATTTGCCACAACTAACTGTATAGTTTACGGTTCTTTGTGAATTCTCGTTATTAACCAAGTTGCTACTTCCTATTCGAACGCATAGGTCGATTTGAGTCGGTCACAAAACAATTTTAAATTGTTGTTATATTTTTCAAATTTCCTTTGCAAAGTATAAAATGAATAATAATATATTAAGTGAATTTATTTTGGGGATATCTTTATATATACTTACATATATGATTCTAATTTCAAAATTGTGCTTTTTCCCGAAAAAAATATATGACATATATTAATACATACATACTTCATGATATTCTCATAAAGTATTTTTTTATAAAAGCCAACTCAATAATTGAGGAGGAAAGCACATCCATATAGTACTATTTCCCTAATGCTTAGTTAGCTTTTCGGGAAAAAGCACAATTTTGGAATTATAATCATACGAGAGTGGATCAATAAGTCCGTGACTTTTCGAACTTCCATCGTAGTTATATGAAATGCAACACTGTTCCCATCCAGTAGCACCTGTTAATAGACTACTGTCAAATTTTGAGCAAGTGTCGTCATTTACTTTGCGTTTATTTTTGCGAAAAAAAACCGTCAATCAAACCAAGGAGGGTGGCGATGGCACGATGGATGGTAGTCTGCACGTTGACTACACAACCAAAAAACAGACCTGGGTTCAACCCCAGTTTCAGACAAAAAAATTTTTAAATAAAAATAAATATCTCGCATTTTACTGATATGCATTAGTGTGTCTTTGTGTGTTAGTTGTTGTCGGAAGGTTTCAGTGGCGAAGGCATAGTCACTGGTCACTGAACAATACCGGCTTCAGCTGATAGCAATCCACAATCACATCAGAACGCCCTCCTTCGTCGGTATTTGTGTGTGAGTTGTTGTCGGAAGGTTTCAGTGGCGAAGGTATAGTCACTGGTCACTGAACAATACCGGCTTCAGCTGATAGCAATCCACAATCACATCAGAACGCCCTCCTTCGTCGGTATTGTGTAGCACCGGCGAAGTAAAATAATAATAAAAAAAATAGCTACTAAACCGAAGCTTCCGCACTGCTACGAGTATAAAAACAAAATAACGTGCGAAAGCAGATCTGCAAAATAATTAATTAAGCTTCACCTCCTGTCGTTTCTTCTACTATCCCTTTCCTATAGTTCCCAGCACAATGCTTCGCATGTGTAGGAGTCATCTCCTGAGTGCTGGTCCTAGATAAAAAAAAAAAAAAAGGAAAATCCCGATAAATACTATGGGATTCTGCACCATCGATTTCAATGATAAAAAAGTGGTTTACTGACTTTCGTTGTGGTCGCACAAGTACAAATGACGCTGAACGTTCTGGACGGCCAGTTGAGGTCAGTACACCCGAAAATGTCGAAAAAATCCACGATATGGTGTTGGCCGATCGAAGAGTAAAAGTGCGTGACAATGTTGATGACATAGGCATTTCATATGGCAGTGTGGTTTCGATTTTAAATGATCAGCTAAGTTTCAGAAAGTTGTCTGCAAGATGGGTGCCCCGTTTGCTCTCAATTGACCATAAACGGAAACGTGTGACAACTTCAAAGGATTGTTTGAATTGGGCTACGAATTGGTACCTCATCCGCCATATTCTCCGGATTTAGCCCCTAGTGACTACTTCCTATTTCCAAACCTACGGAAATGGAACGGTGGAAATAGATTTAGCTCCAACGATGTAAACAAATGCTTATTTTAAGGACTGTCACGGACTTATTGATCCGCCCTCGTATATTAATAATAATATTAAATTTTTTAAAATGCCGCAAACTTATGTACTTATATCTCTGTCTCTTGGCGGGAGCTAGGTTTTAATTTTAGACCCATAGTTTCTTGGAAGTATTTTCTTAGATTTTTGCTTAAATTTAATTTTTGTTATACGCTACTCCAACAAATTTACCTAAATTTCACGATGCTGGTTGTGTAAATTTGGTGTGCATATGGCGGTAGTTCGGAGCGTACCTTCTCGCAAACATTAGCGCAATTCATTATCGTGTACATTTGAGATTTCAAATTGTGCAATAGAACTTAATATTTCATATAAATTAGTACGGTTATAGCGAATATTCGTTTATAACGAACTGTTCATTAAGTGAAAATTTGTACGGTTATAACGAAAAGAGATCGCAAATTTTTGGCTGACGTATTTTGCAACTTTTCATTATTTATCACAATTTCGTAACACTATCAGTAGTTCTTTCAGGTAAGAAATAAATACACAAAAATGTAAAAGAAGTTCTCTAAATATAGCTTTAAAAAAAACTTAAGAAAAAAGAAAGTCAGGATACGGATTGGCACACTCAAGGTCGGCACATGCACTGTACACGTTAGAACCGAACTCGACTGTATTCTGTTTTATATGGTGTTCACACTACCGATTTTGGCACTAAACATGTTTCATTTTATGTGTTTTCCATACATTGAATTATTTTCTAAACACAAAATATTAAACATATGTATTTAGCTCCAAACCAAGTTGGAAAAGTAACAGACCAACCTAATTTACGACGCCAAGCGTTATCTGGCTGTTAAAATTTCTCATGCCCATACAAAATGTATGAAACCAACCGAAATATCGCGGCGTCAAAAGTACTATTGTTTATTTTGTTAATATGGGACTTACACGTTGAATTTTTGCCTTTCAATTTTAAAAAATTCAAAAAATTTTTTTACTAATACAATAACAATTTTAAAATTTGATGAGAGTTTACTTGCAAATTGTAAAAACGGGCAATAAGACAGCTATTCTTATGAACAGCGAAGCCATCTTGATAAATGAATTTGCTTTTAAATTGCTCAAAACTTGAATGCAGCCTACGTCACAGTAGTGTGACCGCAAGCTATATGGACAATTTTTTTTTTGTATTTTCACTTGGCAAACCCTTTAGATTGATTCCAAATTAGAAAAAAAAATATATAAAAAATTTTAGATCGTTTGGATAATTATTGGGCGTGCCTTGAGCCCACAAAGTTTGCTAAAAATGCTATTTTTCTCACTATGGCTCGCTTTAATTGTTCATAACTTCAGTAATATTTATTTTAGAGAAGAACCTTATTCACAAATATTCTAGGGCTATATCTGATGAACAATGTTGCTCTGTATTAGTTTTCTTTAACATTAATATTTAATCACGAAAAAACCAAATTAAAAAATAACAACGAAATTTTCACATATCTTCGCATTCTTTGCCTTTGATAGTTTTTGACTACTTGCAATATATATTGTTTTTGTTCTTCGTCTTTTGTGAGCATTGGGTTTTAGTGTTGCATCAATTTCACCGCTCGTTCAGCTGTATCGTTTACCACGTTAATGTCATTAACAATTTGAAGAGCAGTTTTAAAATTATTATCAGCGGGCCATGAAGTTGGATCATTTTTCAAAAATGCTGTATTGATTTTAAAGCGAAGAAAAAAATTGTTTGTCTCAGAAGAAATGAACTGATCCATTCCGCCTTCGATAACCTGCATAACATTTAAATTTTGAATTGAGGCGCGTTTTACGTTTTCATCTAAAGCCTCACGACTCAATGCCTTCACCATCTCTTTTTTTGACTCATAAGAAACACTGTTATCAAAAAATGCTAAAGCCACACATTCAGGACCATAAGTGGTTTTTAAATTTGTGTAATGCAACTTGAGATATATCAGCATCAATTTTTTTAAAAGAATCCAGTTTTATCAAAAGCTGGAAATCTTTGTATGGTGCTTGAGCAGCAGAAGAGGCAGAGAACCACATCTCAACATATATAAAAACAATAAAAATACATATATTACGTAAAGCTTTCCTATCTTTTACTGCCAGTATATAGCTTTTGCCATCCATCTCGCGTGGTGGACAACCCCAGGGGCGCGAAAAGCTCCATTGCGAATAGGTGGTGTCTCGCCAACAAATATTAGTGTTAGCTCAATAAACTCCCTGTAATCATCTCTTGGCTGTTTAGTTTTTATCGCATCGTTCAAAAATTCAATTATTTTATCTTTATCTGCTGTTAAATATTTTTTGACATCATTATCTTCCATTCCAGACTGATAATTATTTTGGTTTATATATGAATTTTTATATTGCTGAAATATTTTTACATTTCGGCTTTCGGTTTTGCTCATCTTAATTTCAAAGGCACTTTTTAATACGACTTCCAAAATGTGGTGACGGCAAGGTAGCCAAAGAAGCTGCTTTTGAAGACTGTGTTCAATAGTCGTACAAGTTCCATCAATTTGAAATTTATTTAAAAAATCTTTTTTCAATTAAAAACTTTTGTCGTTTCTTTGCAAATTTTCTGATTAATTTCTTAGTATCATATATAAATAAAAAACAGCCTAGAATTTAATTCTAGACCGAACTTACCCAAAGAAAAAGTTGGTGTAACTGTGTACAGAAAATTAAAAATTTTACTCTCGAATTTCATTTCAAAATTGTACAAAAATTGTTAATAATTGCTGTCACGCTTTTGAGTAAATTTAGAGGATTCCATGAACTACGTGTAATTCAGTTGTTAATAAGCATTTCTCGCAATTGAACTGATCTAGATTCTGAATATATGTAGTCAAATTTATGCGCAATATAACTTCCAATTTATATAGTAGCGCTCTAATAATATTATAACTATTATTTTTTCATAAACATTATTTCTAGTTTTATTTGATGCCTACATATTTAATAATTCTTATGTTGCACTTGTAGTCCAGCAACTATATATGGCCGGCCCTATGGGCTCTGTTGGTTATTGTTATAAATAAATAAAATAAAATATTTTTTTATATATGATTTTAATTTTTAAATTGTGCCATTCCCGAGAAAAATATGTGAAATGTATTATTACATTCTTTATGATATGCTCTCAAGTTTTTTTTCTAAAAGCAACTGAGGAGGAAAACATATATATATATATAGATATATATAGATGAGAAGAAAAATCTAAAAATAAAATGGACCGGCACTCAGGGGATGACCCCTACACATGCGGTGCATTGTGCTGGAACTAGGAAATTAGGTTATGGGAAGGAGGATAGAGGGAGTAGTGTTTATTGACATTTGATTTAAATTTTCCCATGCTAAAAGTGACAGGAAACACCTCTGCGGGTAGTCTATTCCACATACGTGTCGTTCGGCCAAAAAACGAATTTTCCCTGTAATGCGTAGTGCGAGTCGCCCTCAAATCGACCACAAATGGATGCGCTCTTAATGATGATCGCGTCGTGCGCGCGAATAACCGGGTTTCGGGAACAAGTTCCCTGATTTCATTAGAACACATCCCATTATAGTAACGATAGAACAACGAAACGCACCCCACGTTGCGACGATGCTCAAGAGAGTCAATAGAGTTGGCTACCCTACTGTGTCCTATGAGTTTCTTCGCCCTTTCTTGTACACGGTCGAGTAACTTCAAAATAGTCTTTGGAGCACCGGCCCACACATGAGAGTTGTATTCCATTTTCGGTCGGATGTAGGCGGCATAAATAGTGAGGAGATCAGATGGGGTGAAGTATGTCTTACACCGCCTTAAAAAGCCTAGGCACTTGAATGCTTCCTTTGAGACCTGAAAAATGTGCTCAGTCCATCGGACATCACACTGAATTTTCATGCCAAGAACATCAAGAGCTTCTGATTCCTCAATGTTTATGCCACCCATTTTTACAGATGAGGCAGCGTGATCGTGCATACGGCGGTGTGTTAGCATGCAGCATTGGGTCTTTTGGGAATTGAAATCGACCCTGTTCGCGTGACCCCATTCCAATATTCTCGTGAGGTCACCTGTTAGCGAATCATTCATATTCTGCCGCGTCGCCGCGATCGTAGTTGATGTCGGCCTACGATCGAATGAATATGAATGGCAGATGCTGCTGTCATCTGCGAAAGAGTGGATAGGGTTTGAAGTATGACATAGGAGGTCATTAAGAAAAATAAGAAATAGGGTAGGAGAAAGAATGGAGCCTTGTGGTACCCCTGAATTGATCTTGAACTCGTTTGATGAGATCCCGTCTATAACAACTCTTATAGCGCGATCCCTGAGAAAGCTCGATATAAATTGAGAGAAGATATCACCGACAGCAAAAGCAATAAGTTTGGACGAGTGTGCTCCATGCCACAGTCTATCAAATGCTTTGGAAATATCTAGAGCCACTACCTTACTTTCGCCAAAATGGTAAATGGATCGACACCATTTTTCCGAAAGGAAAGCCAATAAGTCTCCCGTGGAACTTTCTCCTGGATAATATATAATGGAGAGATTCAGAACTGAACAAAGAACCAGAAAAATTTAATTTTACTATTTAAATCAGCAATCAAATATTTTAACGCAAAGAGCATATCGTCGACGTCATTTTAACGTCAGAATTTTCACTCTGCAGCAATGATTCGTAGAGCAAAGTATTAACGAAACACCAGAAACATCAACGTTCTGCTCAGCTAGCAATTGCTCGTAGACACTACGGCGCATTTTAAAAAAAGATGAATTGTTCCCATATAAAGTCCAATTGATGCATGAATTAAAACCCTTAGATCATCGGCTACATCTCAATTTCTCAGTTAAATTTCAACAGTTGAATGCAATGTGTTACGAAAAAGTCAAATAATACGGTAATACATTTGACATCCCATAAGACCCCCTTATTAATAATAGGGTTTTTTACCAGGAGACATATTCAGCGGTCTAAGCACAGCATTCGATTCGAATTGAAATTTCAAACAAAATTCTATTAAAATGTATACGAACCTCTATCGATTCCAGTGTCGTCATTTCCGTAAGAAAATGCCTAGAGGATTTAGAACATGAAATTTATATCTCCAATTTATTTTAAAAAAATCCCCTATTTGGGGACAAATCGCCTGAACTGAGATTGCTGACAAATCTTTCTATATATCTCTTTGCTGTCTATCTCGTATGAGTACACACGTACAAATATGCAAATATGTAAACTGTGGGCGTCTTCAACAGAAATATTAAAAAAATATTGAAAAATAAGTGTGGCAAACACGTCCAAAAATAAGGGTGAGGATGTATGAAACATTAAACAATTTTGATAAAATTTAACAGTGTTAAACAAAAAACCTTTAAATGTGATTGCGGACAGATGCCACATTAGCAAATAAGTATTTGCAACAAATAAGCAATGTGCGCTGTCACATTGGAAAATATGAAATAAAAGAGTTGAAAATATGTACATATGTATGTCTCTACACAATTATTATAAGTATATGGTATATAGTAGTAAATACATTAAACCCAATATATGTACATATGTATGTGTTATTGATTTTTACATAGTTGCACCTATGTGATCATATGATGACAAAAGGCAATGAAAACAAAAAATAAAAATACTCTTTTTAAGCGAAAAAATAATATTTGTAACAATAGTAATCAATATGATAGCATGAATATTGTACTTTAGTATTTTCAGCTAATCTCTGTGGAAAATCTTGAAACAATGGCCAGAAAAGACTGCAACTGCTGCAAATATCTTTTATGCTTGAAATATTTATTTCGATTCTCTTTTAATAATTCCAACCAAATGAGAATATTTGCTCTGAAACAAACACTTTTTTTATTGCAATTTTGTTTGTTTGTGATAACTGATTGATAGTTATTGTTTAAAATGAAATTAGTTTTTGGTTTTTAAAAGTGACCATTATTTATTCTAATATGTTAAATATTAGACATTGTAGACATCTTTTCGATGGATCTAACGGTGGATTACATGGTTTAGGATGACTGAGTGGTTCTTCGAAACGGAATCGCGCGATTATATTTAAGTGCCTGCTTGCAGGGGGCCATGTGATCTAACCAACCAATGTAGTACATATTTATCACTATGGATGTAGGAAAACGTAAATGCTGTAAGCCTCAAAACATGAAATGTTCACCAGAAACTTGTGTGGATTTAAAAAAAAAATAAGCTATACATGGTGGAAACATGATTTTAAAAACGTACAGGGTGGGCCAAAAGTAATCACCCGGGGCATAAGTAATCAGCCGATGTTCTTTTGCTGTAATTGTTTTCAAGACAAATTTTGGCACTGCTTATGATATGGGCTACTATCTGCTACTATCCCTTTCCTCTAGTTCCAACACAATGCACCGCATGTGTAGGGGTCATCTCCTGAATGCTGGTCCAAGATAAAAAAAAGTGAAAAGTAAACAAATTCACGGAAAAAAAATCATTCACGATGGGCGGAATTTTTTCATGATTGCAAATTTATGGAAAGGGAAAAAGGTATTCTCGATGATTGTGATTTTATTCAACATTGAGCTTTGTTGCATAATTAAATGTGAAGAAAAAGCTTAATGCATGATGAATGATTGAATAAAACATTTCTGAATGCTCAATTTACATTTGCATAAATGGAACGTTCATTTCTACAATGCAGATGTTATTCAACGTTAAGTTTTGTAGCGTGATTAAATGTGAATAAACAAATTATTATATCGAGCCTTTGGTGCAATACCGTAGTAATTCAAAATTTGAATTTTTTGAGCTGTGTATGCAGAAATGATCTTTGGAGAAATATATACATATGTATCTAAAGGAAAAAAGGTTATGGTTCTATATCTATCTACCTGTTCATATTCTACAGCTACAAATGTCTGTATTGCTTCTAGCTATTTCCAACAATATTTATTTGCAATAATGAAATATTTCCTTTATGACAAGAAATTTACAAACAGAAAACATTACAAAACGTGCTTCTTTATTTAAAAACTTGTAAAAAAATAACTTTAGTAAACGAAAATACTATCAAAAAGATGGCTCAAAACTTCAAATGCATTTTTCTCAATTCACGATTTTTTGAATTACTACGGTATTGCACCAAAGGCTCGATATGATAAAATCAACAAAAATGTGATTTTTTAATTCTCCGTTGCACATGGATAAGTAATTTTATTAGACACGCATAACAAAAATTGTATTCAAAAGCAATGAATAGAATAATGTGTATCTAACGGGTATGTGGACACAACCGTTTCGTTGCAAATTTTTTATATGTATGTACGTACACAATTTTGCCTTCGATACCTTCGGTTTAAGAGAGATTCCATTCTCTTTATTTTCTTTACGCGTGCAGTACAGTATCGTTTAATAAATAATGATTATATCCTCCGTTTCAATATTAAGAATTTACAGCAATGTGTACACATGTTTGATAAATATTATTAATAAAAACTAAAATGACCGCCCATTGTGTAAATGAATTTAAAAAAAATATTTGTGTGAAAACCAACAAGTTTTAATCCTTGCACTTTTTCCTTTTGTTAACTCACAATTATCAAAAGTGAACAAATCCTAACAAAATTAAAAGGAATCGGAAAAACAATAGGAGAGAGTAGTGAAATTTTTGACAACTTAAATAACCACACAGAGATTAATGAAATATTTGCATGTGAAATTGGAAGCAAAAAGGGGAAAAATAATATTAAAACCAGTTCAAAACTATGTATATAGAAAAAAATACAATAAAACTGCCTTCAAATGAACAATTTTTGAAGCGTTTAAATGGTTATTGTTCATTGAGATTAATAAAGGATAGGAAAAACGTACATATTTTTATTTGAAAACACCTGAGTTTTAACTATTGATTCTAAAATTAAGAGAAATCATTTGTTCAATTGACAAACTCGTATTAACGTCGTATGCATTGTGTAATCGTTTTATTATACAGTATTGTATTTTTGTTGTTGGTAATTTTTTCTCTGTTCTGATTTTAGGATTGAAATTTATATGTTTTTGAAATAGGTATATTGAGACAGGTCTGAGAATATTTACTTTTTTTATTATTATAAAATTCTTTCAATTATGTGATAGGTTAGGTTCGGTGGCGAAACCTCCCCAAAGAAGAATGCCCCACTTAGGCCAGAGCTTAGGCTCATTGTGGTACCACAAGTAGAAATACCCTATGCGGTCTATGAGGGAATCGAACCCGCACCTTCAGATTGAGAAGATAGATTCTCATGCACTAGACTACGGAGGCACCCAAATACATACATACATATGTGATAAGTAATACCAAAAATTAAAGTCTTAATGATAAATACCAGTATATATTTAATTAAATTCATTTGAAGTTTCAAAGTATTTGAATCAAAATTGTTTATATTGAAAAACTTAAAAACTAATTCGTGTCAAATTGAATTTTTCATACCTGGTTTAATTTCATGGAATAAAATGAAATGAATGTAAAATTTTTTTTCAAAGTAGAAAATATAAATAAAACAAAAATTAAAATACAATAAAATAACGTACTACAAATTTGCCTGTTCACAAGCACATAAAGAAATATCGTCTTTTTTAATATGAAACTGAGCTTGTGAATTGGGCAAATGTTTTCTGCAGTTAAGTTTTTAAGGGTGAGACAAAGTTAGACTTGTTAAACCATAATTCATAAAACCAGTGTCGATCTCCCATGAGGTCAGAACACTCAACAAAAAAAATTCAGGGAGATCAAATTTAAATTCACTGTTGCGTATGCAAAGCATGTACCGAAACTAGTGTAGAGAAGAGATAGGTGAGGTGAGAAGGATGATAGAACTCAATGCTTGCACAAATCTACAGTTCCGAAAGTTGTTACACATCTGGTGTTATGTTGACGCATTAATTTTTAAGTTAATGAAGATACATTTTATTTATTACTATACTTCACCGCCTTTTTTTTTCTCAAATACCGACGATGGACAATTTTTGGTCTGACCGGAATTTGAAGCGTGGATCTTCTGGTTGCAGAGTCACCACGGTAACTAGTCAGCTAACATCACCAATAATCGGAGTCATGAAATTATTTTTAAATTTTGTGATATATGTACATCAAATCGAAACTTGTAATCTATTTACTAATGGGCAGATATAGTGTTAGACTATGTTGAGTACATAAACAGAGAAGTTTTACTGTTCTGTTAACTTCTTTAGCTTTTACCAGCTAGTGATTTATTGCACTCATGAATAAGGATCTCAGAATCGTTCCGCCCAGTATCCTTCTAAAAGGAGGATATTGAGGGAAGTAATGTTATAAGAAAACTGCAGAAGAGAGAGGAGTGTGATTTGTAGGAGTGGGTATTGTGTAGTGAAATAATTACTAAAAGTGGCTACTAAAAACAAAACTTCAAAATTGAATACGTCTCCTTGGCATCAGAGGCGTTATAACACTGCTATAAACAAAAAATGTGCAAAAGCCGCGTTGTAAGATAGCGAAGCTTAACCACCTGTCATCTCTCTCACTATCACTTTCCTCTAGTCCCAGCACAATGCATCGCATGTGTAGGTCCAAGATGAAATAAAAAAAAGAAGTAGAAAAAGCGGCAATAGTGAGAGTTTTTAAAAAATTTCTGCTGTCACGCTAAAACTGCTTTCCGTTCGTAGAATATAAAATCTAAAAACTATAAATTAATTAGAAAAGCGTCAACAGCAGTTGCCTAATATTATAAATCTTTATGCTTCCTAAGAAATCATTTGAATGTATTCACATATTTTTTAATACAAATTAATACTTAATTTTTATCAATATTTGATTTGTAAATATGGTTGTCATTCACAACATCGAAATATCTTAAGTCAGCAACCAGCTGTATTTTCTACCACTTAAGCAACGTACTTCAGAAGCATGTTTGGCAAAAGCCAATCAATTTCCAGCATTTTCAATAAATGTTATTATGAGGCATGCGACAAATAAAATGTTCCCTTCGTAAGATACGTACATGCATACATACCGAGAAAATGAACTCTTAAGCGCAGGTGCATTTATTTCAAAAGATTTTTTCATTTATTTTCGAACGCCCTTTAATGTTTATCAGAAAATAAAATAAGAGTCTAATGAGATGGCAAATTTTTATTTGAAAGGGATCATATAATTTAAATTTGCTCTGTAAAAGGGCAAAGCTATTTATGTAAGTATGAATGCATAATGTTTTTACGTGCCAATCACGATTTGAGGTTTTCATTTAAATTATCGACTAAACGGTAGTTTTCGTATTAAAATCTATTTCACTTTTGGGACATTACAACTTTTTAGACGAAAAAGTTGTCTCATTATTTATAGAATACGATTTCAATCCGCAGCTTACATCGCAGCAGCTTGTCCCGTCAATTTAAGTTTCGAAGGCTTTGTTGTTTCATCGCAAAAATGACGCAAACGACATTATTGTTTAATCGTTTCTCCATTTTTCGTCTAACATTATTTGTCTTAACGGCTCTCCACAAGTAAAAGACTGAAGGAGTCAAATCGAAGATTCGATGCGGCCAAGACAGGCGATTGATTGTTTGATGAGCTGTGGGTCATCGTGCGCAAACCTGCTTAAACCAAAGTTTATCCAAGTTAATTTCATACATTTACTTTACATACTCAAATTACTTTATCGTATTACAACGTTTATACACGCGCTATATGCAAATAAAAATAGTGTGCAAGTACACAACTTACCGTTTACACGGTTGATTACACACGGAATTTAATCTACTATTTTCTGTTCCTTGTTTGGTAAATTTTGACTGCCTTTATGTTATCGATCATTACCATGTTTAAAATTTAAACATTTTAACTAATCGCAAAACCCCTGGATTTTTACTCATCTAATTGCTTTGATAGATATGTATACAGGTGCAATCGTACAATTGCGTACAAAGCTAAAAACTAACCTCATTTTTTGAGTGTTTTATTTACTTATGTATGGTGAGTACAAATAAAGGGTGGTTAAATTTCAAGGGCCGATGTTGATTTTGAATAAAACACAAACTATTTAGGAAATTATTGTAATTTTATTTTATTATGATATATTGGTATTACTCAATTATGTATGGAACAAAATATCGGGCAAATGGGCGCCGCGACCACGGCAACAGTGGATGATCAATTTTCGAAGAAAATCATCTTCAGTGATGAGGCACATTTTCACCTCAGTGGATTCGTCAATAAACAGAATTGCCGCATTTGGGCGAATGAGAATCCAAGAGTGATTGTCGAAAAACCAATGCACCCACAACACCACTGTTTGGTGCGGTTTATGGGCTGGCGGCATCATCGGGCCGTATTTTTTCCAAAATGAGGCCGGTCAGGCAGTTACTGTAAATGGTGTTCGCTATCGTGAGATGATAACGAACTTTTTATGGCCCGAATTGGAAGAATTGGATGTGGACGATATGTGGTTTCAGCAGGACGGTGCCACTTGCCACACAGCTAACGAAACAATGGCTCTTTTGAGCAACAAATTCAATGGCCGTGTTATCTCACGTAATGGCGATGTCAATTGGCCGCCAAGATCATGTGATTTGACACCGTTGGACTTTTTTCTTTGGGGTTATTTGAAAGAAAAGGTGTACGTCGATAAGCCAGCAACAATTCAAGAGCTAAAGGATGAGATAATTCGGCACATTAACGCCATAGAACCTCCATTATGCCTCAGGGTCATCGAAAATTTGGACCATCGGATGGAGGTGTGCCGCCGTGGTCGCGGCGCCCATTTGGCCGATATTTTGTTCCATACATAATTGAGTAATACCAATATATCATAATAAAATAAAATTACAATAATTTCCTAAATAGTTTGTGTTTTATTCAAAATCAACATCGGCCCTTGAAATTTAACCACCCTTTATAAGTGATATGCACAATGCCTCGGATAAAAAATTATTAGTTTCGTACTTATTTTGAATGTCAAAATGATAAATATACAAATTTAGAGCATATTTTGCTAGTGATGTCGAATGCTGATGTTATTTATTATTAATATTTTGACGGTTTTAAGTTTATTATTTCTTTCTTTAACCCGCCAATGGTGACGTACTGGTCTGTGAGACCGGTTGTGTTAAAAAATTCGTATAACTTTATTCTCAGTTATTGTTTTTTGTTGCGATTTCGAGGAGCTGCAGCATTGCACATCCCACACTATCAGTTACTGACGAAACTGCTTAGTGAGCACAACTTCTGTATTTTTTTTCTAACCTGCTGTCTGAGACCGTGAGTCACCGTGTATGTAAACATTATTTTCCTTAATGAATATGTGATTTTTTTATTTTTTTCTTGATTTTAAAAACATTGTTATTTTTAATGCATTTGTGAATTTTAATATTGAAATCAAAGAGCTTAAAATGAATAAATATCTTTGTTTTATTGTCAAAGTACATAAATAAAAAAAAACATTAACTATTAGCAAGACGTTTCGAAAAATCTTCAGTTGAAAACCCCGGTGCATGAGACCGGCGTCACCATTAATCAAAGTCAAATTTGCGTCACCATTAGGGGGTTAAATTACATTCTTAGACTTTCAAACATAACTAACGCTATTTTTGGGAGAAATGAAATCTTGACACACGTTATAAAATTAATATGCAAGCAAAAAAATTCTCTTATTGTAGAATTTTAATTTTTTATTATCTATATTTAAAAGGGGGATTTTAAATTGGTTTAAAATAATAGGCGAGTTGAAAAAATATAGTTATTTTGCTTGACGTAAGCTACTATCCATGGAACTGACGTTTTATACCTAATTTCAACCTTTCCAAAATAGTAAAGCAAAGTTTTTTATTTGTAATTGAATGAATGAAAATAAGGCTTTCGATCCCAACATCTATGTCAGCACTGAAGTAATGATATGAACACTTAGAAAATGTTAATTTCTTGTATAACATTAAAAAATTATAATTTTTGTCTTAATGATCATCGAAATAAATTTTTTTTATATGTTTTTAAAATTATATGTATGTCTCGTCTAATATTCGATAAAAGAAATAAAGTTGAATTATTAAAAAAAAATTTTATTTGTGGACTCTTTCCCATATGTTTTTTATAATTTTTTTAGTGGACAGTATAATTCCGTATTTTCCGAAAAAAATTTTTCCACGCATAATTTCGGTTTGTACAATTTTTCTTTGACGCTAAATTATGGTTGTTCTCATTATCATATGTTTTTACTGGTCTTCCTGATCAATAAAATATATAAAGCTCTGAAAAGAGTGGCAACCTTTTTTTACAAATAGCTTCATTAATCGACAACATATTTTGTAATTTTCTTAATTGCAGATAAATATCTAAGTCACCGTTAATACGTCAAAAGGTTTATAGCCAAAAATTTACATTTGCTAATAAGACGAGCGTAATATCATGTGTTTTTTTAGCTGCATGATAACTATCGATATCGATTGTTGAAATTTCTCTAAAGTTTGTGAACACTGCAGCCACACGTTCAATTTTTGCTTTCAAATTTTTTACACATACATCTTCTCAAAATTCATGTGTGACGTAGGCTGCACGCAAGTTTTGAGCAATTTAAAATCAAATTCATTTATCAAGATAGCTCCGTTGTTCGTAAGAAACCTATTCAGCTGTGTTCTTGTCCATAATTTGAAACAAAACTTGCCCAAAGAATTTTAAGGCAAACTCATCAAATTTTAAAAGTCTGAAATGTTAGTCATCATTAGAACGCCTTCACTATGTGGAAATTTACTTTGAAAAAATAAATCTATTCGCGAATTTTATAGCGCACTTCGTTCATTGTACGGTCAATATAATCGCGCTAGTGAGCGAGTAATTCGTGCAGTTATTTATAGTTCTCACACTAATTTTACTCTTCTCGATTCAAAACCATCAAGAAGACAAAGAAATATGCGTACCGAAAAGAATGTTGCTGCTGTACCGCGAAGTATTGAAGAAGACGCCGAAATGTCGCGTCGTCGCTCGCAAATTATTGTCCTTTGTCCTTCGACTACGTAGAGAATTTTACGTTACACTCTTGGCTTACTGCCTATGAAATAAAAGAGCACTTTTATCACAGAATTCTGTTTAGTGTAAAACTCATTTCTGGTTAAATGGCTACGTCAATAAGCAAAATCGCTGTAGTTGGACCGAAAACAATCCTCAAGCCGTTACAAACCATTATCCACTAAAATTGACTGTTTGGTGCGATTTACATGCTGGCACATCAGCGGTACTTATTTTTTTCGAAAAGAGCAACAATCTGGCGGTACGGTGAATGGCGAGCACAATTGAGCCATGTTGACTGAATTTTGTTTCCAAAAATTAATCACGACATTTGGTTTCAAAAAGACGTATGTAGCAACCTGCCATACAGCGCGCTTAACTGTCGATTGTAACTACACGTTTCTGCTTTTATGCTGGGGTAAGCTCAGCGGTGTCTAGGGTCGTTACTTTTGTTTTATACCGAGGAAGTAAGAGTAAAGTAGGGTAACCTCTCTCTCTTGGATATACCACTGACTATTAACAGAAGGTTTCCGTATCGTTATAAGTAATAAGTTCTCTTACTAATCTTGGTCATACCACTGACTGGTAAGAGAAGGTTTATTCCTACCGTGCGGATTTCAGAGCCCAATAAAAATAACTTGAGTATATGGGCTGAATGTCTCCTATTGGTCTTGGACAGACAACTGACCAATAATAGAACCAACGCCAACTCTACTCAGAGTTGGTTCAATTACTATATCAATAGTAATTCACTTGGCAAGTAAATAATTATTCTCTGTGATCTTTGGACTTATCACTATTTTCTCATTGTAGTCTATCAATACACACACAGACAATTCTGCGGGAAAGCAAAAGAAACTTTTGCATCGACTAATCTTGGTTATTCGGGATTATAAACATAGGTTTTTTAGGATACTAGCTGTTCGATAGAGGAAAATATGGAAGGATCCAGAATAAAATTACCTTTAAATTATGTTATTATATATTTTTTGCAAATCCTTATAATTTATATTTTTAAAAACTTTATTAAAAATGTAAAATAAACAAAATCTGAAATGCTGTTATTAATTTTCGCATATGTTACAAATAAAATGAGCCATATTTCATTAAAATTAATTCATAAATTCTGATTTTATTCACAATTAACTGGTAACACCTATTTTACAGAAAAGTTTTGTGGTTTTATTTCTTTGTTGTAGAATCTTCTATCGAAGAGCTAGTTCTCGAGTTATTTCTAATTACGTGGTTCAAGCTCCGATTTTTTCTTTATAACGGCAAATCTCGGGAACCAGATGCAATCCAAAAAAAGTAATTTAGAGGCATTGAATCGGAGTACCATATATATTCAAATTGACTACGAAATCTTAGTCCACACAAAAAAAATTTGATTTTGTTGACTTGTGGTATTAATACAACACGATATGAGCAAATCCTTAGTACGCACGCACAAATATTTATTTATTAATTAATAACAAAAAATCAAACTCCTAGTTGTAAGCCTACGTATAATCCAGATCTCACTGTATTTATAAAATGATTACGTATAATATTGTAATCTCGTGTAGCGTTAAGTGATGAAAACGATTTTCTTGGAAATTTGTTCTCATAAATAGTTTATGTTAAGGGCTTGAAAATATTACCTCAAAAAAGTTATAAATTTTTAGTAAATTTGGTATTGGTAAAGTTACATCAAACAACTTTCTTGTTTAAGATGCAAATGCGTTCAGTCATTTTAGAGTGATTAAGAATCAAACATGCATATATTCTATGCAGTTATACACATTTTTTTGATTACGTTAACAAAATTATGAATTAATAATATTTTTAAGAACAATGTGCGGTCAGCATGGTTTAAACCATGTCTTTTTCGCGAAAAAAAGTATCCTAATGTTTATCCACTGTATTAGCTATGGATGTCTGTACGTATATACATACATACATATTTATGTATGTGTATATACATTTGTGGCAAATTTCATTTAAATCCATTCTTCGCTTATTGCGTTACATCCAAACATAAAAACTTTCACAATTATTTATTATGCTTATAATACATTTGCATTATTTGCATACTTTATATACATATGTATGTATTTTCCAACGTATTAAAAAGTTTTTATTTCAATTTCAGTTCTCAACAATTCGTTTCAACAAATACGCGAAATTACGCTTCATCGAATGCATCGTATGGGACCGCACATTAAGAAACGTCCACCACGTCAGCCTTTAGATGGGAAACCGTTCGCCAAAGGTGTTGTGCTTAAGACGCTGATCAAAAAACCTAAAAAACCTAACTCAGCCAATCGTAAATGTGTACTGGTTCGTCTATCAACTGGGAAAGAAATGGTGGCATATGTTCCAGGCATTGGCCATAATTTGCAAGAGCACAATATAGTATTGTGTCGTGTGGGACGCCTAAGGGATACGCCTGGTGTTAAGATTAAATGTGTTCGAGGAGTGTATGATTTAAATCATGTAATTAAGAAAAAACCTTAAAATATTAATATTTATTTGTACATTCAAACATAGAATACACTTGTCTATGTTCTTCTTAAAACAAATAAAATGTTAAAATGTTGTCTTTAAAAAAAAAGAAAGGATTTATGTCCATTTGCAAGATTACGATTGATTTTGTCCGTTTTGCTTGTTGGCCTTTTTTTATGTTTCCAAGTGTTTGTGTGTGTTGTCTGTCTGGCAACATTTGTTACTGGATGTTAAAAAACGTTTTTTATACCTTGACGGATTACACATTTTGGTTTCGAAATTGTTTTTTACTTTGTCTACTTGAGTTTTCGTAATCTTAAGTCAACCACTCCATTCTACCAAATAATTTCCTTTTTTTTGTGTAAATTAGAAATTTTCTTTCAGATCTAAAATTTTTTTGCAGTATTATTTTTTTGCATTTAGTTTGTGTTCTTTTGTGGGTATGTGTGTGTGTTTTTTACAAAAATCCATTATAAATAAACAGGATTTGAAAAGTATTTTTACGCTTTAGTATTTTTCTATTGTGGTTTTAATCTATAATGTGGTTTTATCGATAATTGATTGCATTCCTTTTTCTCTTGTCTCTTTTTGTATGCTCATTATTTGTTAAAATGAATTGTTTTGTTTTAAGGATATTATTCGTGTTGCCCGTAAGCCTTTTTCTACAGCCATAACGATTACGTATTGTGTTGCACGTCATTTCTAAGGAACTTTAACGAACATACAAAGAGAGATTTTGCTGCTGGTTTTGACTCAGCAAGTAATCACAAAACAAAAAATTAATATCTATAGAGGTTTTAGGCTAAACATTTCATGGATGTCATATATCGTCATATATGTACATAAAACATAAAACCATGTCACTAAACTTTTTTAGATTTTAAAGGAGAGGGAAAAAACTTGATAACAGGGTTAAGTAACCTACCTGAAAAAAGGTTTTTAAAACTCGCATAAAATTAAAAGAATCACTTATATTTTGAGACTTAACTGTTGGGGATCAATAATGCACGATTTAATAACAACTAATCCTTTTAGCGTGGTTTTCCCCCCTGATCCAACTTTAGTTCCCACAAGTAGTACATCTCAGGCCTCTGTTCTTGATTTTTTCCTTTTTCTTCTTTTCTTGTAATCGCTTAGTGTCTGAAAAATATAATTTCAAAAACGCAAACTGGAATATATTTGCAAACCATGTAAATAATAATGTTGATTCGCTTTCGCAAATGGATATTAGTTCTGAAAATGATATTGACTGCCTAATTGAACAATTTACGAATGTTTTGAAAGATGCTATAGATGTTGGTGTACCAAAAATTTCAATACCAAATATTTACATAAAAAGATTACCAGAATCAATTCTAGAAATTATTAAATTAAGAAACTGTGCTCGTGGAAAGTGGATAAGACTAAAAAACCCACTTTTTAAATCACAAATAAACTTCTTAAACAATGTCATTAAAAGTCAAGTTCTAGAATTTAAAAATCAGCAGTGGAACAACGTTCTATCTAATCTACCCATAGGTTCTACAAAGTTTTGGAGGATATCTAAAGCTCTTAAGAAAAAAGCAAATTGTATACCTACGCTTAAGCAAAATAATAGTTTGTATGTAACGAATAATGAGAAAGCTGAAATACTGGCTCAAAATTTCTTTTCGAGTCATAATATTTCTTCAAACTTAAGTGACTTGGGTACAGAGACTGTAGTAAGCAGTACCTTAAGTGCGATTGATAATGATCAAAACTTAAGTCATATAACGGTTAGCATCAATACTCTTAAAAATATTATTAAAAATTTAAAAAACAAAAAAGCGCCAGGATTTGATGGCATCTCAAATTTTAGTTTGAAGAAAATTCCAGCGAAAGCTTTAAAAGTTCTGTGTCGTATTTACAACTTATGCTTACAGTTTTGTTACTTCCCATTAATTTGGAAAGAATCAAAAACCATCGCATTACCCAAACCTGGAAAAGACAGCAGCAATCCTAACTGCTATCGTCCAATAAGCTTACTAAACACAATGTCTAAAATACTAGAAAAAATATAAAGAAAAATTAGTTTGTTTCACGGAAGAAACTAACATTTTACCGCCACAACAGTTTGGATTTCGTTCGGAACACAACACAATTCAGCCTCTTGTTAGAATAAGAAATATTGTCAAGAACTCCTTCAATGAAGGTAAGTCGACAGGAATGGTCCTAATGGATATAAAAGCGGCCTTTGATTCTGTTTGGCATGATGCCCTAATTCATAAACTATATACAATTGGACTGGATCCTGCGCTTGTCAAAATAATAAAAAGTTTTTTATCAAACAGAACATTTAAAGTTCATACTGGAAATATTTGTTCACAGAACTATGATCTATCTCTAATTTCATACAATCTTCATTTCGGATTTCGGATCATTGCACCATTTCTGCCTCCTTTTCGTTTGCGGAACTTCGAGGCGTTTCACCGCCAGCTATGAAACGTTTGAAATATATTTACGAAAAGGCACGTTGGGCTGAGCTCAACGATTTCTTTCGGCATTTCAATTGGAGGCTCTGCTTCCTCGACAATGATGTCAATGCCATGGCTAAAATGGTCCAAAATATAATAATGCTTGGTATGAAAACGTTCATACCATCGAAGCAAATTTCGATTAGGCCTAGACCAAAGTCTTGGTTTAATCAGACGTGCAGACTTGCAGTCAGATCCAGAGAGGAAGCGTTTTGTGTCTGGCGGAATAATAAAAACGAAGATACTGATATGATGCGCAAAAGGGCGAGAACTTCGTGTGCCAAAGTGCTAAGACGGGCAAAAGCTTTGTACGAGCAGAGTCTTCGCGCTAAAGTTCTTACTGCCCCACGGGGAAGTAAAAGCTTTTGGTCATTCGTTAAAAGAGTTAAGGGAAATGCTAGTTCTTCTATTCCGTCTCTTTTAAAGGCTTATCAAATATTCACTGACCCGGTTGATAAAGCTAACCTCCTAGCTGAAATGTTTGCAGGTAATTCTCACCTGCCGGAAAGCAATCAACCACTGCCCGCATCCGAGCGTGTATCCGTAACTATGCCAAAGATATACTTTCGGGCTCGTGCAGTTAAAAGGGTTTTATCGGACCTTAACATAAATAAGTCTCCTGGCCCGGATGGAATTCCGGCACTGGTCTTGAAGCAGTGCTCTTCGACGTTATCGCGTCCTCTGGCAATCCTTTTCAGCACCCTCTATCATGCAGGTGAATTTCCGTCGTGCTGGAAAGTTGCAAATGTTACGCCGATCCCCAAGAAGGGAGAGGCAAGCAACCCTGAAAATTATCGCCCAATCGCAATATGCTCTACCATTTCTAAAGTAATGGAGAGTATGCTAAATTTCCATCTTATGAAATATCTGGAGTCCAATAGCTTACTTAACGACCGGCAATATGGCTTCCGTGGAGGACGTTCCACGGGTGATTTATTAGCCTTCCTCTCGGAAAAATGGTGTCGATCCATCCACCATTTTGGCGAAAGTAAGGTAGTGGCTCTAGATATTTCAAAAGCATTCGACAGAGTGTGGCATGGAGCACTCTTGTCCAAACTTATTGCTTTTGGTGTCGGTGATATCTTCTCTCGATTTATATCGAGCTTTCTCAGGGATCGCGCTATAAGAGTTGTTATAGACGGGATCTCATCAAACGAGTTCAAGATCAATTCAGGGGTACCACAAGGCTCCATTCTTTCTCCTACCCTATTTCTTATTTTTCTTAATGACCTCCTATGTCATACTTCAAACCCTATCCACTCTTTTGCAGATGACAGCAGTATCTGCCATTCATATTCATTCGATCGTAGGCCGACATCAACTATGATCGCGGCGACGCGGCAGAATATGAAGGATTCGCTAACAGGTGACCTCACGAGAATATTGGAATGGGGTCACGCGAACAGGGTCGATTTCAATTCCCAAAAGACCCAATGCTGCATGCTACCACACCGCTGTATGCACGATCACGCTGCCTCATCTGTAAAAATGGGTGGCATAAACATTGAGGAATCAGAAGCTCTTGATGTTCTTGGCATGAAAATTCAGTGTGATGTCCGATGGACTGAGCACATTTTTCAGGTCTCAAAGGAAGCATTCAAGTGCCTAGGCTTTTTAAGGCGGTGTAAGACATACTTCACCCCATCTGATCTCCTCAATATTTATACCGCCTCCATCCGACCGAAAATGGAATACAACTCTCATGTGTGGGCCGGTGCTCCAAAGACTATTTTGAAGTTACTCGACCGTGTACAAGAAAGGGCGAAGAAACTCATAGGAGACAGTAGGGTAGCCAACTCTATTGACTCTCTTGAGCATCGTCGCAACGTGGGGTGCGTTTCGTTGTTCTATCGTTACTATAATGGGATGTGTTCTAATGAAATCAGGGAACTTGTTCCCGAAACCTGGTTATTCGCGCGCACGACGCGATCATCATTAAGAGCGCATCCATTTGTGGTCGATTTGAGGGCGACTCGCACTACGCATTACAGGGAAAATTCGTTTTTTGGCCGAACGCCACGTATGTGGAATAGACTACCCGCAGAGGTGTTTCCTGTCACTTTTAGCATGGGAAGATTTAAATCAAATGTCAATAAACACTACTCCCTCTATCCTCCTTCCCATAACCTAATTTCCTAGTTCCAGCACAATGCATCGCATGTGTAGGGGTCATCCCCTGAGTGCCGGTCCAAGACAAAAAAAAAAAATCTTTTTACGCATGATTTTCCAGCTTTACATGGATGTAATTCATCTATTTTTGCAGATGACACAGCTATACTTAGTTCAGAAATATTACCGGAAGATATCGTACACACTTTGGAGGAATCAACTAAATAGTTACCGACTATTTTAAGAAATGGAAAATAAAGATAAACCCCTCAAAAACTCAGTCGATCTTCTTTACAAGAAGAAGAAAAAGTTTATTTCTACCACAAACCAACATTATTGTTGGTACCGACTCTGTTCCATGGGATGACAAAGTTAAATATCTTGGTATAATGCTGGATAAAAAACTATTATTTAATGAACATATTAAATATACTGTACACAAAATTAATACAACAATTAAAATAATGTACCCGTTAATAAACAGAAAGTCTGAACTAAATACACACAACAAACTTCTTATCTTAAAATCTATATTCCATTCTATAATGTTTTACGCGGCGCCTGCTTGGTATGTCACCTCTGAGTGTCATCTTAAAAAACTACAAATATGTCAAAATAAACTACTTAAAATGATATATAATTTGCCAATACATTTTTCCACACAAACTTTGCACTCTATGTCTAACATAAAATTAGTTAAAGATAAACTTAATATATTGTCTCAAAACTTTAAAAATCGTTGTAGATACTCTAGCTATCTACACATCAATGCATTAGTTTGATAACGTTTATCCCTTGTTTTTACCCTCTGACATTACTGCCGTACTTATAGGGTTTTTGATATCCCTTTTTCCCTAAATAAATGTATAAATGATAAAATAAAAACATACTTATTAAAAACATTGCTGTAAATGATTAAGTAGAAAAATTTGATTAAGAATTAATCTCTTAAAATTAAAATTTAATTATTGTAAAAATGTAAATGTTACTGTAACAATAAAAATTGAGAAAAAAAAAAAAAACTTATATTTTGATAAAATCGTTTATTTTACATGGACATGCATTTTTACATGGTACACAATATTCAATAGAAAAACCGATTTTTTAAATTTTGTCACTTACATGCTTTTACGTTTTTTATGACGATATGTAAATATCTGTGGACTTTTGACAAAACGACATAAGTGAAATTTGAAATCGTTTTTATTTCATCTTTTTTTACGTTATTGTTTGCCTTTTGAAAAATTTATAAATTTGGTATAATTAAGCTAACTTCTCTGTAATTTTACTTTCTACTTAAATCTCTATTAAATTCAAGCTTACAAATGAAATCAACAACAAGTGCAGATAAGTTGATTACTGTTTGTGTGATATCTCAAAAACCAAAATTTTTAAAAAAGCGCTGATTAGTGCAAACAAAGTGTCTTGTGAAGTTCCCTTTACGAAAAAAAATACTAAGAACATTTCTTATCTCGACTTTTGATTTTTTGTCAAAGGGCCGTATGTAATGATAAGAAGAAAAATTTTTGAAAAGGTATCTGCCATTGTCGATATCGGTTCAAAATATCATAAAGCCAAAGAAAAACAAAGAAATACTTCAACGATTTCATCTTGGATCACCACTCCGGAGACGACCCCGACACATGCAGTGCAATGTGCTTGAACTAGAGGAAAGGGATAGTAAAGGAAATGATAGGAGGTGAAGCTTCACTATCTAACAACACTGCTGTTTTGCACGTTATTTGTTTTTATAGCAGTGTTGTATTGTCTCTGATGTCAATGAGACGCATTTGAAGCTTCGTTTTTAGTAGCCATTTTTAGTAATTATTTTACTTCGCTACACAATACCGACGAAGGAGCGCGTTCTGATGTGCCTGTGGATTGGATGCAGCTGAAACCGTTACTGTTCAGTGACCAGTGACCTCGCCACTGGAATCTTCCGACAACGTGCCTATTTGTACACGTTTCTTGCTTCTCTAACCCGCTCGCTCCCAAATAAATACAAATACCATTTACAACCACTCCAAACATTATCATGTGAATGGCTTGATACTAAATGATCTCTCTACTGAAGGGCGAACCACTGGAAATTCACCAAAGTCCCCACGTTTTTCAATACACATCATGGATTCGTCTTTTGCTGAAAATAGCTCAACAAAATAACCCAATCAACTGGCAGCTGTCGTTTTCTTATTGAAAATAAATAAGGTGGTCAAAAGCTAAATTTTTCATTTTGTTTTTTCCAACAGTTAGATTTTTTGCAAAGATTGTGCGCCGTTAGTCTAGTGAGTAGTGCGCTAGTTTATCAGTTTGGGGGTTTAGGTTCGAATCCTAGCAGAAATTCTTATCTGTAACACTACAACACATGACAGTTTTTTCAAAACAGGTATCACAATGGGACTATAATAAAATTGAACCCAAGTGGGCTGGGACCTTTCTTTACCTTTACGTCCAGCAACTTGCCGACCTAACGTAAATTAAAATTCATAAATTGGTAACAAAAATTGTATTTTAATGTTTTTTATTTCAAAATAAAATATCAAGACGGTGCAAGGGGTTCACAAGCAATACTTTGCTGATTTCTTATACGCTTTTCTGACATTAGGGAGTATTTTAATAAAATTGAAATTAAGTTTGAAATGTATTATATTTCAAATTTTTCAACAAAAGATTCTTAAAATAGATTTCCAATACATTTTGTTTTTCTAAAATGTTACTGGTTTTTATAGCCTTTTGCAAATGGCACCAAATGTTAATTCGGTTTTGACATTTGTGAATTTGTGTTGGAGCAGATTTTCTGGTCGTCCGACAATATTGAAAATTAAAAGATTGCGAGGGTTACCATTCTTTGGTTATACTGATAATGTTAGTTAAACAATACACTGTGGATATGAAGTATTAGAGAAACAATAGTTATCATTTTATATTACTAATGGCAGTGAATTTGGGCCTAAATTGGGCACCGCGGGTGCGGGCGCCAGAAAGTATTTAAATAAGATTTAAAACAGGTGAGTATATCGCCGCAAATTGAGAGTAGAGGGTCAAATATGTTGTATATTTTGCCAATTATTGTTGCAACATATTTAAAAAGAAACGTGATCGCTTTTTAGAATGTTACATACTTTTTAGAATGTAATACGAGTAGTAACGAAATTGCTGTGCATACTGTTCGCGCCCCACGTTGGGCGCCATTTTATTGTTGTGCACTCGTTCGCATCGCTGAGAGAGCATATTTATGCATGATTATGATTATTGTGACAGACTGTTGGCGGCGCTGGCATTATGGCGTATTGCTCCGGCTGAAGCTCGCCGTCTTGGAGGTGGGTTTCTTGCCAATCTTGCCAGCCTTCTCATTTTTCCAACACACAACAAATGCCTGCCCATTATCTACCAATATTAAGATTTAGGAACCCGTCAAGTGTTAAGGAAAATCCAGTTGCCAAACGAACTTTACGAACCCTCGCACTCGAATACTCACCATGTTACCCTATCGTCGCTCGAAGTCTGTTTAAGCCGTTCAATTTTATCCGGCTTCGGTTCGCCACCCACTCAGGATCTTAACGGACCCCACCATGGTAGTACTTTCCGATAAATTAGGTACTACCCCCTACTTTCAACGACTGTGAATCTTACCGGCCCCTTCCTACTTTCATTTTATCTTTCTTTATTTATCTTCTCATATCGCCTCAATAATATTCTCTTCAAAAAAAGTAAATAATACTTATCTATTTATTTATATAATAATATCCTTTCCAAAAAGTATATGATACTTTTCTATTTAATTATATAATAATATCCTTTTAAAAGTATATAATATTTTTCTATTTAATTATATAGTATCCTTTTCAAAAGTATATAATACTTATATATTTATTTATATATTAATATCCCTTTAAAAAGTATATGATACTTATATATTTATTTATATAATAGTATCCTTTTCAAAAGTATATAATACTTTTGTATTTAATAATTTAATTATATAACATCCCTTTTCAAAAGTATATAGTACTTTACTATTTAATTATATAACACCCTTTTCAAAAGTCTATGATACTTATATTTTTATTTATATACTAATATCCTCTTCAAAAGTATATAATACTTTTCTATTTAATAATTTCAATTCCAAACTCTTACTTTGTTTCAGTTTGATAGTAACCTACCACGAACCGACAATACCCGTATAGGAATCTTCACATAAATTATGCCCTAGCGTGAGCTCAACCTAAACGACACGCCTACTATTTCTGTGGTTATCTCGAACAAATTTTAGAATTTAAATTGATTTTGACTTATACAATGGTAATTGATATACTTATGTCTATAAAAGTACTAAGAAATATTAATAAAATGCAAAAATTAATACAATCATTTATGAGACTGTAGAAATATACATATATATATATATATGTCTATAAAAATATTACGAAATATTAGAAAATGCAAAAAGAAAATGAATACAATCATTTATGGGATTGTAAAATATACATATATATATTAGACTGGTCCTTATTTTCTAAGTTAAAAATTTTTAAAGCAGGACCATCTAAAAATGTTATTTTTAGCATAATAATCAGCCTGTAAAAGTTTCAAATTGATATTTTAACATTAACACGTGCCGCATTGAGATTTGAAATTACTTATATACATATGTATGTAAGTGCAGAGTGGCATATGCATATGCCATAGTTCTGCGTCCTGACTAAATTGTTTTTGCATGTTTATAATAAAAGTCTCAATTTTTATTTACTACACATTGGTACATATATATAATAATTTATTTATTTATTTGTTTTTATTAGAAAGAAAAACTCATGGCTTTTCTCGTATGCTGCGGATATTTATTTCTGTAGTTTTGCACGACATGAAAAATTTTATAAGAAATTGATTATTATTAACAAATACTTGAAAACGTTTTATCTTACTTGTAGAATAAACTGCTTTTGATGCTCATTTTTAGTGAAAACTGTGTTAAACTCTTCTATCAATTTGACTCCCCTTTCAGCGAAGTCATTTACAACATTTATCGAAGTTAATATTTCTTTTCCTTTGTTGAAAAATTCATTGCCAGACTATTCGCTGTTATCAGTTTCAATAAATGATGTGCTTATTTTGAAACGCTTAAACAACATCAAGGACTTTTTAGTGATTAAGCTACATGGTAAATCCTTTTCCAGAAAGTAATTCAATTCACTATAGCGTACCAAATATTTTTTCAGAGCTAAATCGTCATCTTCAACATCTTCACTTTCTTTCCTATTGATTAATTCCCGTAATTTTTCCGACATTCGTAGCTTGACTTCAAGTGGTACATTGTCATCAAACTAGGAGAAGGGAACTGGCTCTTCTGCTAAGTACCATAGATGATTTAAAAATTTTTTTAAGCAAACTCCTGCAACTACAGCATCTTTTTCTTTATATTTACTTAAATTTTTTAAAAATAAAATATCGTTCAACGGCTTTATTTGCACCGAACCATGGTTTTATGTAATTAACTACAACAAAACCATATATGCTACATAATGCTGTCTCCTCAGTTTCTGTTATTGGGAATTCTTTCCTTAAGAGAAATATATTTTTATGGAATAAATAGCCTTGGCCATCCATCGGGCCTGATGATAAGCGCCAGGTTTTCGTATTTTTTCCTTTTGGAGGAATGCCTCCCAAAAGCATTACGACGAGTTCCAAGAACTCTGTATAATCATGACGAAGCTCATGGTCATTTCTTAGGGTTTGTAGACAGAACAAAAGTGTTTTCTGACGTTTTTCACCAATAAGTCCAACAAGTTCACTACTTGTGTCGCAGTCTGAGATATTGTGAGAGTTAATTTTTAGGAAAGCTGCCTTAATTTTTTTAAATAACGGAATATCGGGACCGCACGGATAATATAATTGCACTGATGAAATTGCCGCTTGTAAAATTAATTCAAAAATATGGTGCCGACATGCCAGAAACAGCATACTACGTCCCAATTTCATCTCCAGCAGTGTGACAGCTCCATTAAATTAGCCGGTATTCGAATATGTTGTATCCAATACGAAAGCTTGAACTTTTTCCAACAAACCCCAGTTCTCCAAAGTATCAAAAACCGCGCTAGAAATTTCTTTACCCGATCCTGAAGGAATATGTGGAACCCCTAAGAGCTATTCCGTAGAAGGCGCTTTAGTAATGACGGGCAAACGATATTGTTTATCTATTTCTGTCACGTTTGGGAGAAGCTTTGTATCCCAATGGACAACTCAAAAATCAATATTTAATTCTGTAAACCCAGATTGAAAGTCTCTCGCTATATCTTCACGATATTGTTGACGGGCTTTTCTGATTGAAGACCAATTTATAACATAATCCATTGGTTTCAAACATAAACTTTCTACGCATGCACTCAGTAGGTGAACTTTACATTTGTCCATAGCGGCTGCCAGTCTATCATTTACAATTAATTTTCTGCCTCGAGTATCTGCCGAAGTAGATGGTTGTTGAAAAATGCTAAAAGATAGGTCTGAATTGCATGAACTAGTCATTTCTACATCAGAAAGGTGTATTTCATATTCTTCTAAACGTATATTTCTTTCAACATCTGAGGTTTTTGAATCGGTACTGCAAGTTCTTTTTTCTGCATAGACGTTACATTCGGAATGATATTTCTTTATTTTGGCTTCTTCTAAGTTTTTTCTTTCGGCTTTTTGTTTTTCTGCTCCAGTAAGTTTCAAGTCGATTCCAGTCATACTACCTTCCCGATTCGGCTTTCTCTGTGCAATCAAAAAATTTTTATCTCTTCAATTGCTATTAAATTTAATGCATCTGCATGCGTTATGTCGAACAAGTTATTTAAATTTTCAACAAATATTCTTTCTTTCGATTTCTGAGTATCACTTAGCCGTTTACTGGTTTTTCTAAATTTCGCCATGTTTCATATATTTTTTTTAATTTTTTCACACAATCACTGCGATCCTTTGTAGGAATCCGTGCTTTTTTCCAAAAAATCAAACACTCGTCTAGAACTAAATTAGCTGCGTTCGATAAATTCATATTAACAACGCGCATATTGTAGAATAAAACACTTTGTAGAATAAGACAGTCTTTATATGAGAGAAACTTACTACCAAGAATTTGATTTTTCATACATACATACATATGTATGTCATATAATTTTTAAAGCCCAATGCGGCACGTGTTAAAGTTAAAATATCAATTTGAAACTTTTACAGGATGATTTTTATGCTAAAAATAACAATTTAAGAGGGTCCTGCTTCAGAAATATTAAAAAAAAAATTTTTGAGCCAAATAAGGACCAGTCTAATATATATATGTCCATAGAAAATGTTAAGAAATATCACAAAATGCAAAAAGAAAATTAATAATATCATTTATGGGATATGAAAATATACATATATACAGTGACTCAATGTTATAATGGGACAAGCTGTTTATCCAATAACTTTCGAATTATTTTTTTGAACTTATTGGTTTAAGAAGAAAATAAAATTATATTTATACTTTTATTTTTATTATTTATTAAGAACATAAATAAAAAATACATTGACTACCGTCACTGGGATATAAAAACAAAAAAACTAAAACAACACAGAAAATGCTGTCAAAGTAATAATGGGACAATGTAATGAAGTAACAAGTTAAGTATTAAATATATAATGTTTAATATTTAGTTGGAAGGCCTTTTTTCTCTATTACAGCCTTCAATCGATCCGGCATAGATTTCACAAGTTTTTGACAGAATTGTGGGGTTATTCTACCCCATTCCTCTTTCAGAGCACTAATTAGGTCCGGTTTGCAACTTATTTGGTAATTTCTTAATTTTTCTTCTAAATAGGCCCATACGTGCTCTATCGGATTGAGATCGGGTGATTGCGGAGGCGTTTCGAGCACATGTGGGCAATTGTAAAGCAACCAACACCTTACATTGTGAGCCTTATGCTTGGGGTCATTGTCTTGGTAGAAGTAATAATCATTCGCCAGTCCCAATTTCTCTGCAGTTTCTGCAAGATTAGCACGCAGGATGTTGATATAATATTTATGATCCATAATTCCTTCAATAATGTGAAGGTTACCGGGACCAGCTGCTGATATTGCACCCGACACCATAACTGACACCAAGCCATGTTTAACAGTAGGTCTCAAATTTTTTTCTGACAGTTCTTCATTTGGTCTTCTCCACACGAATGACCTTCCATCCGATCTGAATATGTTATATTTGCTTTCGTCAGTGAATATTACCTTATTCCAGAATGATAAATCCTTGTTTCTGTGGTCTTTAGCAAAGCGCACTCGTTTAAGCTTATTAACCTTATTAATAAAAGGTTTTCTCTTAGCTACCCGGCCATTATAATTGTGTTTCCTTAACACATTTCTTACCGTTTCGGGATTAGCTTTCTTTGCTAGATGTATTTCCGCTTCAGCAGCAAGTCTGGGAGCGCTTAAGTAGGGTTTTTGTTTGATTTGTCGCATAAGCCATCGTTCATCCGCGTCGGAAAATATTTTTCTTTTGCTTGGTTTTGCTACATTTTGAAAAGTTTCTGTACCTCCATATCGCTTTATGATGTTAAACACTGTAGATTTTGGTTTATTTACTATTTCCGCAATATTTCTCACGGTTTTTCCTGATTTCGAATGTTCTAATATCAGTTTTCTGATTTGAGGCGATGTTTGTGAACCCCGTGGCGCCATATTTTAATTTTCTTTAAAAACTTATCAAAAATTAATCTGTAATACACTCTAGCAACTTTTAAACAAAAAATTTTTGCAAAATGTTCCGTTATAAAGCCTAGATTATATAGTGAAGCCACCTGTCCCATTATTACTTTGTACTTCATTTTTAACTTATTGTGAATAATTATTTATAAATTAATTTTGACAAACTTAAGAATCATAATCTTTTGAGATGGCAATTAGCACAGTGTTAGCTACACAAAAGCATGAAAATTTTGCATTAAAATCAGTTAACATAGTGCTTAATTATCTCCACATAAATCATTTTAGCTTTGTCCCAATATTACTTTGATTCACTGTATATGTATATACAGTGGCCAAAAAAACTTTTCGGCATTGCAATTATTTTCTTAAATTTCATTGAAAACGCTAGTATCCTTTTGTTTTTTATATGTATAAACGTGAGATCACATTGTATTATATGTATTTAATAATTTATGGTCCTAAAAATTATAAAAATTGCACATTTTTTAACTCATCTATCTGTTTGAACGAAAAAACAAAAATTGCAAAGCAAAAAAAGTATTCGACTGGCATTGTTTTCCCTTATTCTGATTGTGTATTTATTATTACTTCTTGTTGGTAAAAATATCGCTATGTTTCTTGTTTATCATTTACAAGAACTTTTTTCTTATTTCTGTGCAAGTGATCGCGACGATGGGACGTAAAGCGAATGAAACTTCTGTTGATGTAAGAAATTTAATAATACATCATTTTAAATTAGGAAAAACGGAATTTACGAACAAACACCAGATGAAAGTTATCCTGCAGGAGGAATGATAAATGAATGAATGAATTGATAAAGACTTTTATAAGTTTATTTTGTTAAAAAACAACATTCCATATTTTTTTCTTGATAAATATATAAAGTTTACGGCCTATGTCGAATAGTTTTTTTGGCCACTGTATATGTCCATACAAAAAATGTTAAGAAATAAAATATATATAAAAATAAAAAAAATGCAAAAATAAAATTAATACAATAGTTTTTGTAATACACTTATTAGTTTTTGTTGGTGCTGACGAAGTAACTTTATTTGCCGTCTTGACAATAGCATTAAAATTTGTTGGCTCTTGCCGTGAAATTCCCACTTTTCCACCTTGAATTTTATTTGCTATCTTTTACTTTAATATGTAGTTTATGCAAAACCCTATTTTTACGTTTATTATATTCCAAATAAATTCGTTTCACTTAAGAAAATTAACACGAAATAAGAAAAACTTTCTTTTACATTCTCCTCTAATGCACATTTTTTTTCAACTCTAAAAAAAATTCATCCGCGATCGCCATCATCTACTCTTACACCACACCCAGCAAATCTCTAACTGCCACTTTCCTTTGTTTGACACCTCGTTTTTCTTCTTTTATTCGAGACGCTAGCGTCTGCCATCTTTTTTTTCTTCTTTTGGCTCGACACTCGAAGTCTGCCATCTTTTTTTTTTCTTCTTTTGGTTCGACGCTCTAAATCTGCCATATTTTTTTTTCTTTTTTTTTTTTGACATTCTAGTTCTGCCTTACCCATCTACAGGGTGCCCATGACAAAATGTAGCATATACGAGTACGCTACATTTTTGCCAGAATGAAAAACGCCATAAATATCAGTTATTCTTCGCAAAGCTATTTAAATCAGATGTGATTTAAAATTTTTCTTTATCTTTGAAAAACAAATTACAATACCACTAGTATCCAAAAAAAACTTTAAATCAGACAATCTATCTTTGCAGAAAAAGTAAAAATTTTTAAATTTACAGTACGCCATCAACTTTTGCAACAAGTCTGTTGATTTTTTACTACACAGTCGGGATTTTCGAATTATTTAATAATCGTTTTTTAAAAAATCCCGGTGTAGAATACGCTCTTGGCCATAGAAACCTGTTAAGCGGAAAAAATAATGTAATGACAAGGAAAAATAAAATAATTAAATATCAAATCAAAGTTAAAAAATATTTTTCATTCAGAATTTGAAATTATGTTTCTACTTCAAGAGTTTTTTGTATGTGTTCGTATTAAAAACAAGTATTTTTTTCAGTTATCTAATTTAAGTTATTATTATATATAAATATTATTATATATAATATTATTATATATATATATGATTCTAATTGTGCTTTTTTTCCCTTAAAAATTATATGTGAAATTTATTATTACATACTTTATGATATGCACATGTAAAAAAATACTTTATGAGAATCAAAAATTGATTGCCAAATTACTTCGCCATTTGTGGCCCAATTGTTGTGTTTTTTTACTGTTGTGTTTATTTTGTTATAAACTACTTGCTAAGGCAGCTGAAAAACTTAAGACACTTAACAATTTATTTTCTACGTATTTATTCTTAAGAATTTTACAATAAGCATTGGGCATTGACATAGTAATGCCCATTAAGAATTTGGATTTCCTCAATGTTATTCTTATGACCTAAATATTAATAAACAATTTTAAATATGCACAATAAGCATATTGCGCAATATCTATTTTTATGACCTAATTAAAAGTTAATAATACACAATAAGCATATTGAGTAATTATTTAAATATCTATGTATTTAATTCTTTATTAACAAAATTGTAACAATGCAAATTGGTACGAGGGTTGTTCAATTGAGATTTTTTTTTTTTTTTTTATCTAGGACCAGCACTCAGGAGATGACTCCTACACATGCGAAGCATTGTGCTGGGAACTATAGGAAAGGGATAGTAGAAGAAACGACAGGAGGTGAAGCTTAATTAATTATTTTGCAGCTCTGCTTTCGCACGTTCTTTTTTTGTTTTTATACTCGTAGCAGTGCTGAAGCTTCGGTTTAGTAGCTATTTTTATTATTATTTTACTTCGCCGGTGCTACACAATACCGACGAAGGAGGGCGTTCTGATGTGATTGTGGATTGCTATCAGCTGAAGCCGGTATTGTTCAGTGACCAGTGACTATGCCTTCGCCACTGAAACCTTCCGACAACAACTGCCACACAAATACACACTACAGCACATCAGAAAAATGCGAGATGTTTATTTTTATTTAAAAATTTTTTTTTGTCTGAAACTGGGGTTGAACCCACGTCTGTTTTTTGGTTGTGTAGTCAACGTGCAGACTACCATCCATCGTGCCATCGCCACCCAATTCACCATCGCCATTCACAACAATTCTGTATATTTTCTTTTAATGTTTCATATCCAGTCTTTAGGGTTCATCTTCTACTATCAAGATTTCCTCAACATTTTTTTCTTCTGATTTTATTGTTTAAGAGCCTGTTACTTCTTCGTCTTATTTCTCTATATATTCTTCCCTTTTTATGTTTCTTCCCTGAAAAACGTTATTCTTTGTTGATCCGATTCTTGTGGAAGTAGTTATTTTATTTCTTGCTTATACATATATTTCTCCTCATTTTCATATTATTTTTTTTTTCGTTGATTTCTTCAACTTTGTTATGTTTTTGATTCGCTTTATGGCTTTGCTGTTCAACTTCATAAATTAGTTCCGTAATTTTAAGGCGCTTCTTCCTGTTCGCCTTTTTCTCTTTCTTATTTCGCACCACTGTTTCCAAAGATTATGTTTCCTCTTCTTCGTTCGCTTGCCTTCTCTTTTTTCTTTCTTCAATGTTTCATTCCGCTGGTTTTTGTAAGTTACCTCCTAATTTGCCCAACTTTGGCTGCTTTTGCTTCTGAGATTTCTTCCTGATCCCCTGCATTGTCTTCAGTTTTCTTTTTTATCTTTAACTACTTCTTCGGCAGCAACAGTTTTATCGGCGTCAGTTATTTCTCCTCCTAGTCCTGCATATTCAGATCATCCACGTGGTTCCACGTCTCCGCAACTTCCTTAACAACCCTATATTTTTGCTCGCAGACCTCCTCAGCATCGTCCCTTTGGTGTTTCTCCTCCTTAGTCAGGTTCCATATAAAGTATTTCTTTCTCCCTTATACAACAAACAACTACATACATCACTCATTCATGCATACGTACATAGTACAATATTTATTTACGTTTTCCCCGGGCGCGAAGAGCAGCTACGCGTGAGGGTGACGGCACCGGACGAGCGCGAACAGGTTCGGGCGTACGTGACTTTGTCGGTGAAGGGCGCCGCGAAACTGTTCGATATTGGCTACGTGCGTGTCGGATGGATCAGGGCTGCGATGCGGATGTCCGAGAGTGTTGGTAGGTGTTATCGATGCTTTGGGGCGGGACACACCCAGGCAAAGTGTACTGAGACAGACAGGAGGCAACTGTGTATCAGGTGCGGAGGAGCTGGACATAAGATGAGGGACTGCAGAGCGGTCCCAACTGCGTTCTGTGCTCGGGGGCGGGGCGCGGTAGGACTGACCACCTGCCGGGCTCGAAGGGCCGCCCGCTATCCCGCAGAGGATAGGGATGCTCCAGGCAAATATACACAGGAGCAGGACGGCAGATGCTTTGCTATGGCAGATGGTTACCGAGAGGGGCGCGGACGTGGTTGTTATCAGCAAACAATACGGTCCGATGCACCGAGGATTCTGGCTTGGGGACGAAACGGGTACGGCGGCCCTCTGGCTACCTGGCGTCAGTGAACTCGCGGTTGCGCGGTACGGGATCGGCTGCGGCTATGCGTGAGCTCGGATCGGCGGTTTTGTGCTGGTGAGCTGTTACCTCACTCCTAGCGATAGTGTGGCGCGATTTAGGGCGAAGATGGCCGCTATCGCTACGGTTTTGGACGGTGGGAATCGATGGCAGGGGCGATCCGACCCAGCCATCGGCTTATCGGCCACTTTGCATGTTGGATGGTGCCGGCAAGCTGCTGGAGAAGCTACTGCAAAGAAGGCTGGCGGAGACCGTGAGGATGGCTGGGGGCTGTCGGATAGACAGCATGGCTTCAGACCTGGCAGGTCAACGCGCGGAGCGATTGCTGATGTGGTTGAGTGCTTCGAGCGCGCTCAGAGCGAGAGGCGCTATTATCCCAAGCACAGTTGTCCTGGCAACACTCGACGTTCGGAATGCCTTCAACAGCCTACGATGGGCTGATGTTCTAGAGGCGCTACGGGGGAGGTTCCGAGATTTGGGGAAATGTACTGGGTGAGAGAACCAAACGCAGGGTGCTCGAGGCGGTACAGTGGACGGCGGCCCTTAGGGTTGCTTCGGCTTACCGCACGGTCTCGGGCGCTGCGGTCCTGGTTATATGTGTGGAAATACCCATAGACCTCTTGGCGCGCGAGCGGTGGGAGGCTTGGAACTCGAGGGGGAGGGCCCTGGTGTTGGTGCTATTGGTCTGAGACCCCAAACTGTCCGGCGATGGCAGGACAGGTGGACCGCGGTCACGGTCGGCAGGTGGACGGCGAGGCTCATTCCCTGCGTGGAAGTATGGATTCGGAGGAAATTTGGGGAAGTTAACTACTTCCTGACACAATTCCTCTCGGGCCACGGATACTTCCGAAAGTACCTGTACCGGATGGGCAGGGCAGATGGTCCCGACTGCATTTACTGTGGTATTGCGGATGATGATGCAGAACACACTTTCTTCGACTGCACCAGGTGGCATGATGAGAGAGGTGCAATGGCGCAGCGGGTTGGCGGGTTCGCTCCTGCCACGGTGATAGGGAGGATGCTCGATTGTGAGGACAATTAGGACGCGTGGGATACGTTCTGCGGAGGAAGAAGAGGGACCTCGATGCGCTGCTGCATAACGAGGCCCCCTCTGACGGGGACCAGGCGATACGGGCCGGGGCCATGGTATGTTTGACTGCATTATGTCAAGGAAAGACGATAGCGACTTCGACACAGTGGACTGAGCCATTCCAACAATATAATCTGCACCAACTCCGTGTTGGTAGCTTCCTTCTGCAAAGAATCTCAAAGCAGTCACAACTGTGTTAAGCGGTGGTAAAGATGTTAACGTATTCAACTGTGGTTATTGTGCAAAAGTGTCTAGCACATACTTAAAGGCGTCTTTATTTAGGCGAAAGTTTTTTTCGAATCTATAAACTAATTATTTCACACATCAACACTTACCCCCATATTTATAAAAATCTTTTTTGCTTACATGGAAATAGATGTTTACAAATATGGGGTTAGAAAACAAATATATTATAATGGATCGCTCATCTCGAATGGATTGCAACAGTCTCTCAATTTTCACTTTTCAAGCCGAGTCTCTGCATTCTGGAGCATGTTATTCTCCTCTTCCAACAATAACCCCGCTGCTATGGATTCCTTTTTTCCTTGAAAACAAACAAACAAACAATGATGGAAAAAAATGATAATGTCACCTCCGGCGCGATAGAATTCTTCACTCTGGAATATTTTGGCAACAAATACCTCTTATTGATGTTCTGGGTTTTTTTTGGTGTTTCTGTACTTAACTGATGTGTTTATTTAATTAAAGTTCCCACAATATTTATTTGTTTAAGTTGAATAACTGTTATTTGCACAAAATTTGACTTTTTTGTAAAATGTTAAGAAAATTGTTTATATTTTCTGTTCTAATTTCATGCGTTTCACAGCATAACGGCTGCTATTGAACATACTCTTTTCTTCTTCTTTTTCTTTCGATTCAGTTTTTTGTTGGAATACCTTTTTTCGATCTTTGCGTAACTGAATGCGGGAACGTAATCGAAATGCCGAATAGGGGTGAATATTAACATATTTACATTATAACCACTCCGCAAAGTGGTAGCAATTTGTTATTTTTAGCAATTTTACATTAGTGGTAATCATTAACATTTAATTTTTAACGATTAATTTTTTACATATATAATTAATTTAATTATAGATAATCATTTATCTGTGTTTGTTATATGGTTAAGCTGGTCTGTATGCATTTGGTGCCTATACCAAAATCGTCAGTAGACCTTTAACCAGATTCTTGAAAAAAGCTAAAAAATATGAATATGAAATATGAAAAATAATGAAAGTTCTCACTAATACAAGGAACACTGACATTACGAGATAAATGGAATCTTGCAATATCTGGTGTTCGTAACTTTTTCATAGTTCATTATACCATGTATATATATATATATATAGTATGGTGACTTTACAAAGAATATAATCTTCGGCGATCAGGCATACTTTCACCTCAGTGGTTTCATTAAAATGCAACATTGCCGCATTTGGACGATTGCGAATCTACGAGTGATTGTTGAAAAGACGATGCATCCACAAAGAGTGACTATTTGATGCGGTTTTTGAAAATGAGGTCGGCCAAGCAGTTATCATAAATGGTGTTCGCTATCGTGAGAAGATAACGAACTTATTGTGGCCAAAAATTGGAGATATGGATCTGGACGGTATATGGTTCTAACAGAATGGCTCTTTTGCGCGTGAAATTCAATGGCCGTGATATCTCACGTCGTGGCGATGTTAATTGGGCGTCACGATCATGTTATTTGACACCGTTTGACTTCTTTCTTTGGGGATATTTAAAAGAAAAAGTCTACGTCAGTAAGCCAAGAACAATTCAATTAATAATATAATTCGGCACATTAACAAAAATGAACCTCAATTGAAAACATCAACCATCGGATAGAGGTATGCCACCGAAGCCGTGGCGTGTCGGCCAAATGATAAAAAATATTAAGATATTTCTCTGAAAACTTTTTGTTTTATTTACAATTAACATCGTGCGTTTTGGTTGGATCACATATGTACATATGTATGTATTTCCATATGCATGTTTTCATGTAGTTTCATAATAATTTAAAAAAATTGTGTCGTGCGTGCCATGTTTTATTTTATTTAAAATAAATGACTTTCATTTTTAATTTTTGACACGTGACCTGCTGTAACTACTCTTTTTCTACCCCTTTTGCATTAATGAATACTCATACGTTGATATAATGATTAAGCAACAACCCTTTCCTCACGTGCCAACCATTATAGAAACATGAAAATGGGGGTGACATAGTGGGTAGACATTTTGAAATGTTATAAAAAAAATAAGAAAATTGAAAGAGAAGAGGTTTATTACATGCCTTTATAAAAATTTCCTAATTTTCTGTAACATGTATGTAGGAATCTACTGTTTGAAATCGGTTCAAATTATAAATAATTTGTTTCGATTGGTTTGAGCAACTTGAGCCAAAAAACCTGCGTTTGTCGCTTAAGTAGGTTTCGGATTCGACCTCTAGGTCAGCACAAAATTAAAAAAAAATAATGTACATTCTTTAAAGAAAATTTAAATATTTATTCTTTTTTATATCTATTTATTTTAGTTTTTGTTTTTTATATAAAAAAGGATAAATATTTAAATTTTCTTTAACGAAATTGACCTTAAGCTTGTTTATCTCATTATAAGTAAAGCAATAAAGCTTAATTATCTTAATCAAGAAACATATAGAAAAGATGTAGTATAATAATAAGAATTTTCCAACATTACGAAAGAGCCTGACATATAATTCGTCCTATTGGACCTGTACTGTATTTTAATTATTATTTTCTTTTTTCGTTTAATTTCAACACTGAAAAAGAATGTATGACTACTTTAATCAATTGTGCAAATTTTTTCATTTTGGAACATTGGAAAACTATTACAAAATATGAAACATTTTCTATGAAAATTTCATGCCTTTAACTAAATACAATGCAATCTAATATTATATCGCCTACTGTGTTCTAAAGGCGAACGAACAGTCATAAATGTGTAACCTAAAAAATCTCAAAGGACCATTTTATTGTTGAAATTGACTCAGCAAATATGCAACAATTTTTCTCACTCTTTCCTTTTTTTCATTTATTTGCGTCAATACATTTCCCATTTATTAGCAACAGTAAATGCGGTATTTCCATCTTAAGATATGCTTGTCAGCTTATAATGTCTCAATCATATGCCGTTAGTCATTAAATGTCGCCCATTGTTGATTAAACGTTTGTGGTCATTTGTTTGTTGGCGGCGACTTTTGTTTATTTTTTTCATCTTCGTTTCAAAATATAAAATTTCTGAAAAAATTATTTTTCTTTGCATATTTAATGTTAAAAATACAATTATACATACCTACTTATACGAGTATTCTTTTGTTTTCAGTTTGCATTTTCAAGACCGGTGAGATGTGAGTTTTTGAATAACGGTGGTGTATGTGACATTTCCCCTGGTTTCAAGAATTAGAAAAATACGTACATATGTATGTACATACATATATGCTTTCATAATTCTTTGATTCCAGCGTTAGGAATATTTCTGTAATTTTCAATAAAATTTCTTTTAAACGGAATTATAACTTGTTATTAAATGAAAGGGTTAAGTCTATTAACCTTATTTGAGTTCACATATTAAAACATAAAGCTTGGACTCTTTTCAATAATCCATGCGAAATGTGTTCAAAATGCATGTAATTGAATTTTTTCCTCTATCGGTGGGTAAATTCCAATAAGTCTTATCTAATGTAAAAGGTGTCTGGGAGCAGATTTATATTTTCCAACTTAAATAAAAACGTAATAATTGACACAAAGTTTTATTAAAAGCATTGAACGATAGCATGGAAATACGGATTTTATTTTTTAAAGATTATGTCATCCAGATCATTCAGATCCTTTTTTAAAATTTCATGAATAATCGCTCTTGGAAGTCCCAGTGAGGGTGCTCTTTTCTGTATTGAAAGTAGCGGATTTTCACATAAACTGCTTTCAACCAGTTCAATGTTTTCGGGAGTCCTTGAAGATCGACTGGGCCATAGCCGAAGCAGTTGCGCGGAATCTCTGCACCCACGAACGAATTAAATTTACACTCGGTCCATCACTTATTCACCGAATACCGAACTTTGAACAAAATTGTCGTCGAGCAATTACGTCAGAATCATTACTCGACCACTGCGACATCGAGACTGACAAATCCACACAATCGATAATTCCAAAGGTGCCACCCTCCTTCCGCACCGTTTATTACTTTTTCAAATAATCGTATTTAAAACTATAAATTTGCCACCAGACACCCTGTACATAGTTTTCGAAATAGAAAAGTTAAAATCAAGAACATCAACTGTACTTATTAATCTTTGTTTTTAGTGTAATGGTTTATTAATTTTTATGACACATTTTGAAGAATAATGTATGATAAAAAAAAGTTTATTATTTTGGAAGAGAAATAACACTCAGGTTTTCATTGCCTACTATTAGATGTTACCTTCTACAGAGATCACAGGGATAGACAGAGGAAAGCTTCTTACAACTCTGTTTTTTGCACGTTTTTTATTTAGTAGTTTTAGTTTTTTTTGTATTAATTACTTTTCTTCGCCGAAGAAGCTACATTATACCAACGAAGAAGATTGCTGTGAAGTTAGGATGAGCTGAAGCCGGTACTGTTCGGTGACCAGTGACTATGCTTTCGCCATTGAAACCTTCCGACAACAACTGACACAAAGCCATACTAATGCGCATCACAAAAAATGCCAAATGTTTCAATGCCAAATGTGAAACTGGGGTCGAACTCTGGCCTTTTTGGTTTTGTAGTCAACGTACAGATTACTTCAGCCACCGCCACACTTTTTCCGCTATTTTCCCACACACAAACAACAAAGAATATAAAACGAGCGAATATTTAACATAAGCTTACTGACACAAGCCAGAGCAAAAAATCTTCACCTATCGTAGTAATGCCGCCTATCATTATTGTATCATAAACATAACAGCAGAGATGCAGCAACTCCAATTAACAAAACCAGAAACAACAGAGTAGTGCACCAGAAACAACAGAATGAAGCAGGATTCCTTCCTATCACTTCACCACATGCTTCTTCTTACACTATTATTATGCAACTAGTTCCAGTGGTATGCATTGCACCTGAGTTCTTGTTCAAGGAAAAGAAAAATATTGGCAGAAACAGGGTTTATATTAGTAAAAACAGAATACTACTCTTAAAATATACTCGGTGTTGTTTACCTCCCTTGATGGAATTGGTAGGGTTAATTCCTTGACACATACAACACCAAGAACATTATTTATTTCATTAGGATATATTTTGCTATTATTACATCCAAAATCGTAACGTTTTTAGTCGGAAAGAATTATACATGAGACAGCATTCCAAGGAAACATGGGAAAAACAACGTCAATCAATACCAACTTGACCTGTACCTCACTGTTAATTTTAATGAGCGCTTATTCTCGTTCAAAGGTAAAACACAAAACCGTTCGTTCATTTAGTTCTTTAGACTGAATACACAATCACAATAAGTATTAACATCTACATATTTCAATAAGTAAAATGTATAGGTCACTAACTCTGGTAAAAAGTATTTTTTGCACAAAATTTAAAAAAAAAATACAATTTTGTGCAAGGTTTATTGTGTTTTATTTAATTTTTCTTTTCTTTTAAGCATTTCACTTAAAAAAGGAAAATTTAATTTCGGGATTCACAAATTCAATTTAACGGAATGTAAAATTAAAATTATAAAATTCAAATAGCAATAATTACCACAACGTTGACAAAATTTGGAAATTAAAATGGTAGTCATAAATTCATGTTTTAACATAATAATACATAATAATAATCATTTATAAATAATTGATATCGAAATGCTAAAAACAAATGGAAGAACTAAACTAATTCGACCTTTTAATATTCTAAATAAGAAATTATCAGTAAATCTCGTAATAAGTCCATTTTCAATTGAAGTTATAAATTTATTATTTTGGCATACACAATTTTTGAAATAAATATAAGGTGTTTTTTTTTCTTTTCTGGTAAAGTTCGGTAAAGTGCCCAAATAAATTTTATTTTAGTGATTTTAGACGCTTCAAATCAAATCAAATTTGAAAAGCAAAATATTTGAATATTTGGCAACGGCTGTAAAATGTGGACGAAAATAAATTGAAAAAAAAGTAAAAGCCTTTTTTTATTAAATAAAGTGATAAATATGCACAAATATAAGTACTGAGAACTTAAAATTTAGTTGAAAAATCGTCTTCTTTTTTAAATTAAAAAAACAACCGTTTGCCGTTTCTTTTTCTGATTAATTTAGTTAAATTAATTAAATAAAAAACAGCCGATAAATTAATTCTAAACCGAACTTACCCAAAGAAAAAGTTCGTGCAACTTTGTACAGAAAATAAAAAATTTTACCTTCTAATTTTCTCTCAAAATTGCACAAAAACTGTTATCTTGAACGCAATTCACTTAGGGTGCCTCCGTAGTCTAGTGCATGAGCATTAGTCTTATCAATATGGAGGTGCGGGTTCGATTCCCGCTTAGACCATGGGTGTTTCTACAGACAAGCTTAAGAGCTTCGTAGAGTTTGTATTGTCTTTTAAAAAAACAAAAAAAAAAAAATACTTTATGAGTAAGTATGTAATAATACATTCACATATTTTTTCGGGAAAAAACACAATTTGAATCATATATAAATCATATAAATTTGTGCGAGTTCGGGCAATTTTGTTATGCACCTGGAACAGACCTAACGTATATGACCATGTAAAACGTGAGCCAAAAGAAGTCATCCGATGTTGTTTGGCTCTGATTATTTTTCTAAATGAAAAACTTCGATTCTGTTTTTTGATTATGTTTATCTGAACCTTTAGAATTTTATTGGTCAACTCGAGAAGATGATATCGGCCAAATGGGCGCCGTCACAATTGATTGCTATACGGGCTCGTTTTATGGCATTTTTCATCACTTCGGCGAGAAGATTCTCGCACTCGTGTCGAATGTTGTCCTTGAGGTCTTCCAGAGTCTCGGGCTTGTCCATGTAAACACGGGACTTCAAAAAACCCTACAAAAAAAGTGTGAAACGGTTAAATCAGGCGATCTTGCGGGCCACTGCAAATCGCCAAAACGAGAGATGTGGCGACCTAGGAACGCCGTCTTCAGAATATCGGTTGTGGCTCGCGCAGTGTGTGCCGTTGCTCCGTCCTGTTGGAACCACATTTCCTCCAGTCCTAATTCGTTCAATTGCAGCAGAAAAATCAGTTAACATGGCCCTATAGCGCGCACCGTCCACTGTTGTCGTTTGACCAGCGGCGTCCACGAAAACGAGCGCTCCGGGGCCGGCCACTCTTGGTAGCTTCTCGCGCGGTCCCATACTCTTTAAAGTTGGTGGCCAAACGGCGCAGTGTTCGCGCAGTCGGTGTCGGACGACCGGGGAATCGGCGACGGAATTCGCGCTGCACCAACACCACAGACGAATCGTTATGCAAAAAAATAGACACGATTATTCCGCGTTCTTGGGGAGTGTATCGCTCCATGGCTACTTCACTTGTATTCTACATCTGTCTAGTTAACAAATGTCAAAACAAAAATATGAGCATCTTCCAGTAGGGTGATTTCTTTTGGCCCACCTTGTACAATTACATTAATTAAATTAATTAAATCTAAAAACATAAAAACACAATAATTTGGCTTATACATGTTAGTTAAAGAAACCGCAAATAATTTTTAACTAAATCATGAAATAAAATTAACTATTATTTGTTCATTGCATTGTTGGGAAACTTTAAATTTGTTCATTATTACCAGCTGATTGATTGTTCTTCTTGCCCAAACTAGCCCGAAGAAAAAGTACGGGCTGTTTCGTGCAAGAAGAATAGGAATATTACTCTCTCAAAACGTCTCTCATTTACGCAATTTTTATGTAAGAAGACGCTTTCTGGTAAGATTGGGCGATCGCGGGTGCCCAATTTGGAGTAAAAACACACCTATAATAGAAAACAAGTGTTTCCAGTGATAAGAGCTGAATATTCTTTTTTGGACGGTGGCTACTAGCTAAACGTTAAGCAACATTTCATTTGGTGCTAATACCAGATCTTTAACAAAATTCTTAAAAAAACCATAGAAATTTTACATGTTTATACAAGAACTCTCACAAAATATTTGAGAATAACGAAATATACAAACAAAACAAACAAAAAACAAATAGCTTCTTTAAAATTTTTCCTTATACAACAAACTTTTTATTATTTGATTATAAATCTATTTAATTTTTTTAAACCTTTTTAAAACTTTTGTATATATATATTTATTACTTAAATAAATAGCGGTATTATCAAATATATAAAATGCTTATGTAACCAACAAATATAAATGCAAGTAGCACTGTAACTTAACAAGTGAATTTATTATTAACTAAAGCAAGTACTTAAAAAGAATGTAATCATTTGTAATTAATAAATCAATATGTACATATATCACACTTACAATTAGTCGACACTTTGGTTTACAATGATTGTATTTAAGAGGCAAAATGAAAAATTAAATCTTCCAATACAATTATGTAACTATTCTTTCAATTATTCAAGATTAGTCAAAATTCATTACGATATTAATAATTCTATGTTTTATATATGTGAATTTTTTTTCAAGAATTTGGATCTACTGAAGATTTTGGTATTAGTTTGGTTACATAATTTATTTTAATATTAAGGTATAAAAGTGTGAATGATTTTTAAGAAACTTTTTATTCTTAAATAATTTATAAGCGGCGTTTTGTAAATTTTGTCGCCGGCTCGACTAAACAGCTTCCATGAATGACTCAGATTTCATCTGTTATTTTATGACTCCAAAAACTTATTTCAAAACGCGTTATTATTTTAAGACTTTTTTCTTCGAAGCACAACAACAATTTTTTAAAACTATTTTAAAATATTAAGACATTATGACAATATTAATAATTCACTTTGTAAATACCTCAAATATATTTTCCTGGAAAAAAAGTGAAGAACGTGAAAGATGAAAATATTTAATAAAATACAATAAAACTTGCACAAAATTATATTTTATTCAACAAATACTTCTTACCAGAACATATGCAGGGAAAGTTTTTCCTAGCTAATTCTGATGAATCCTCAAAAATACAGCCTTATATACGCCATGTTTTATACAATGAAACGAAAAAGATATATGTATATGAATGGGTAGATGATTTGCCAACTTCAATACACATTGAACGACAAGGAGTCAAAAGTGCTCAGTAAAAACCGCGGATCAATTCGTTCAATTGAACCCGTTCGTTGGCGAGTCCTCTTTGTGTATTTTTTTATACACTTTACCACTTGTCAGCAATGATGCCATTTTAGCCTTTTTTGGTCTTTTACACTCGAAATTTATGTTTTACCTTAATCGCCAGACTTGAAAGCGTTTTTCATACGTTCAAAAGTGATTAACATTTAAGATGGCATCAAAAAATTAATTCAGATAAAGATGTGCTTAAGAAGTCATTAAAATACCAATTCATAGTGAACGCATTCGCTTCTTTGTTGCCGGGTATATATGTACTATGTATTTAAAAATATGTAGTTTAATTCTTTGTTTTTTTTTTGGGTTTATGCACTTGGAGTGCTTGTATAGTAACTTTTAACATGTTTTATGCATTTTTTATTAATAGTAAATAATATGAATAAAAAATTGTTGGGTTTCTTTTATATTTTTTATCTCCAGCTCTTGGCAACACTGCTTTTCTGCTGGCTTTTTTTTTTTTTTTTTTTTTTTTTTGGTGTGTGAGTTAGGGTTGAAAATGCCTTCGCACTTACAGAGACCGTCGTCTTCTGCGTCGAGTGGTGTTGCCACTAAAAAATTCCATCCTCCTCCTCTGGGTAGATTCCTCCCCGGGACCGCTTTCCGCATTACTTCGGGAAGGCCCAGAGCCACGTCCCAATCTGGATCACTTTCACTCACCCACGTCTGGGTCCGCCAAGTCCGCAGCCGGCGCCATGGCCCCGGCCCGTATCGCCTGGTCCCCGTCAGAGGGGGCCCCGCTATGCAGCAGCGCATCGAGGTCCCTCTTCTTCCTCCGCAGAACGTATCCCACGTACTGTGCCACAGCGTCCCAATTGTCCCCACAATCGAGCATCCTCCCTATCACGGTGGCAGGAGCGAGCCCGCCAACCCGCTGCGCCATTGCACCTCTCTCATCATGCCACCTGGTGCAGTCGAAGAAAGTGTGTTCTGCATCATCATCCGTAATACCACAGTAAATGCTGTCGGGACCATCTGCCCTGCCCATCCGGTACAGGTAATTTCGGAAGTATCCGTGGCTCGAGAGGAATTGTGTCAGGAAGTAGTTAACTTCCTCAAATTTCCTCCGAATCCATACTTCCACGCAGGGAATGAGCCTCGCCGTCCACCTGCCGACCGTGTCCGCGGTCCACCTGTCCTGCCATCGCCGGACAGTTTGGGGTCTCAGACCAACAGCACCAACACCAGGGCCCTCCCCCTCGAGTTCCAAGCCTCCCACCGCTCGCGCGCCAAGAGGTCTATGGGTATTTCCCCACATATCACCAGGACCGCAGCGCCCGAGACCGTGCGCTAAGGCGAAGCAATGCTTCCGGCCTGCTCTCAGCCAGGATCTTCAGCACCTCCGACGGCACCCCATCCGGGCCAGGGGCTTTCCCCGTCCTAAGAGCCCCGGCGGCGATCCTCAGCTCCTCCCCGGTAAAGGGCGGTGAAACCTCATCATCGTAGGACCCACGTTCGCCGCCCAGCGGAGGGTGTGGGGAACAGGCCCCCCACAATCGCATCGATCCGCGCGCCGTTCAATTGCACCCCAGCGCGGCTCGCGCCCAATTTTCCCGCCACGATCCTATAACCGAGTCCCCATGGATCACGGTTCAGGTCGCTCCGAAGTTCCTCCCATTTCGCCCTCTTGGTCGCCATAATCGCTCGACGCAACGCCCCGCGGGACCGCTTGTACTCTTGCGTCTCCAGTAGAGTCTCGCCGGCCCGCCTAGCCCTAGTATAGACCCTCCTATTGCGGAGGCAGTCACGCCTGAGTCCAGCAATCTCCGGCGTCCACCAGTACACAGGTCGCCTCCCTGCCCGTCGCGACAATCGGGGCATCGATGCATCGCATCCACGGACAATGCGCCGCATCATAGCACCCGCCAGGGAGTCAGCGTCTCCCCCACCGTCCAAAACCGTAGTACCGTCGAAACCGGCCAAGAACGACCCGCGGTCTAACTTCGCGACGTTCCATCCACGCGCGCCTCTCCCCCCGTGCGCCCGCGCGACGCCCGCCTCCGATACTATCCCAAATTCAACATACTGGTGATCACTCCCAGTATATTCCTCGAGCACCCTCCATCCTTCGATCATCCCAGACAGATTCTCGGATACCAAAGTAATGTCAGGAGTGGTGAACTCGCACCCCGGCCGCCTGAAGGTGGTCGCACCAGCGTTCATGACCACCTGGCCGCCGTATCCAGGACGCACCTCCCCCTCGTGCTCGTCACCGTATCACCCCACTCCACAGCCCTGGTATTGAATTCACCGGCCACCACAAAGGGTCCGGCCATACCAGCCAGAGCGTCCTCGATAGCGCTAATCTTCGCCCTAAATCGCGCCACACTATCGCTAGGAGTGAGGTAACAGCCCACCAGCACAAAACCGCCGATCCGAGCCCACGCATAGCCGCAGCCGATCCCGTACCGCGCAACCGCGAGTTCACCGCCGCCAGGTAGCCAGAGCGCCGCCGTACCCGTTTCGTCCCCGAGCCAGAATCCTCGGTGCATCGGACCGTATTGTTCGCTGATAACAACTACGTCCGCGCCCCTCTCGGCAACCATCTGCCATAGCGAAGCATCTGCCGTCCTGCTCCTGTGCATATTCGCCTGGAGCACCCTCATCTACGGGATAGCGGGCAGCCCTTCGAGCCCGGCAGGTGGTCAGTCCTACCGCGCCCCGCCTCCGAGCAGAGAACGCACTTGGGGACCGCTGTGCAGTCCCTCATCTTATGTCCTGCTCCTCCGCACCTTATGCACAGTTGCCTCCAGTCTGTCCCAGTACACTTTGCTTGGGTGTGTCCCGCCCCAAAGCATCGATAACACCTACCGACATTCTCGGAAATCCGCATCGCAGCCCTGATCCATCCGACACGCACGTAGCCAATATCGATCAGTTTCGCGGCGCCCTCCACGCATCTCCACGGTCGCGCTTGGTCTTAATTCTGCGACCGACGCTGTTTCGCCAGCGTCCCTCAGACGCCGTACAAACTCCGGGTCAATCCTGTCCCCCTCCCAAGTTCCAACAGGATGTCACCGGCCCCCGTCCTCCTGACGGACCGTACCCCCTTCGCGTCGCCCGTCACGCTGCCAAGCAAATCCTTCAGCACCCCCGCATAGGTGTGCCCCACCGCGGGTTTAATGAGCACCGCCTCAGGCTTCGCGCGCCGAGGTCGCAACCGACGGCCCGGGGGCGGTGCCCTCCCATCGTCCACCGCCGGGGTCCCCAAACCCCGTCTCTTCCTCCTTCTCCCCGAGGTGACTGTCCTCCAGTCATCATCCCCGGTCGCAGGAGTTGCCCCGAGGGTCCCATCCGGCCCCTCCGCCCTGGAGGGCACCCGGGCCCGTAGGCCGTCCGGCGGGGCACTCGGGCCGTTAGCCCATTTGACGGGGCAACCGGGCCATCAGCCCGTTTGGAGGGCGCAGTCGGGCCTCGAGCCCGTTTGGTGGGGCAGTCGGGCCGTTAGCCCGTTGGGCGGGGGCAGCCGGACCACCCACCGACCGTCTTGTGGGAGCCGCCGCAGCAGCAGGTGCAGGAGTATCCCCCCAAGCAGAGTCGCAGCCCGCCAGTGGGGACTCGGAAGCGACCCGTTCCCCCCAGCTGCCCTCCACGCACGCCTACAATCGAGCGCGACATCAAGAAGCTCGGCCATTTTGGCCACGCCTCCCTTCACCTCACCACTGATGTTCCTCTGCCGAACACAAGCTTACCGCATCCCGCTCTACACAGCCCTGCATTGAGCGATCGCGGCCTCCTCCCTCGCCATCATATCGCGGATACGTCCCAGTCGCGGCGATTCCCCGCCCCACCAGACACACCCGCACGCGGCGCGACACCGCCCCCGACCCCGTTGGTCGTCGGGCAGACAGTATCCCCCAAAGATCCGCATCCACAGGCGAGGCAGAAGCCGCCCCATCCGTGGTCACCACCGGGGGCGGGGAGCATCTCACAGGAGGCGACCTCAGCACCTTCGGTGGTCCCGGAAATCACCCCGCGCCGGGAAGTGGTGGAGTCCTGGGCACCGCTACACATCGCGCCCGCAGCAACGACGTCCGCAAAAGAGTCGGGTCGCCCAACTAGTGGCGTCCCAACCGAAACTGTTGGCCCCCTTTGAGGGTCGGCCCTTGGAGTGGAGCCAATAAGCCCCCTTGTGGGTCGAGCTTTTATCCTTTGGCGTCCGCTAAAGAGTCGGGTCAGCCCACTAGTGGCGTCCCAACCGAAGCTGTAGGCCCCCTTTGAGGGTCGGCCTTTGGAGTGGAGCCAATAAGCCCCTTGTGGGTCGAGCTTTTGGTCTCCGTCTTTCTTCTCATCATCGTCGTTGTTTTTTTTAATTGAATACATGTAATTCCCACGAGTGTGGGGGAAGTAGGTCGGCCGGGCCATAGCCCCCGATAACCCAGCAAGGCCAAAACATTATTCACCGAGGTGGCCAGGTATCGGTGAAGCTCCGTTTGCGACTAGACTATTTTCTGAAGGGGGCCTCTAGCCAAGCTGATCCCAGGCACGGGTCGCATCACACCATGATCAGGCCCTCAAATCGTTGCTTACTTTAGCCATGACCGAGTATTGGTCTCCAGAAAGGAAAAAACGCTTCCCACCACACAAGGACAATCCACAGTGTAGGGTGAGCGAGGTTTCCTAGAAAGACCCAGACCCGAGCATGTTAACGGTGGCCGCCGCTTGGAGGCAGTAAGTCTTCTTGTGTGTTTCTCCATAAGGATCGTACTCTGACTTCACCCTATGGACCCACACCTGACCACCCTTTTCTGCTGGCTTAGGTTGTCAGTAAATTTGACACGGGGTAGTACCCAGTCAGCATTTTAATTAATTATTGATCATATTCGATTCTTTTTTATTCTTCTTCATGATTAAGTTAATCAATAGTACTTACAATCAATTCCGACACTTTTTCAAGCCATTTTACAGTCATATTACTAGCCGTTAGTGAGTCTTGTTTTATTTGGTATAACATAAAGAAAGTATATTCTTTTATTTTTTTCATTATTTATTTATTACTCTTTTTCGTACAATTTTTAATTTAACATTAAAGTAATTCAAAATACAAAAATTCTCTCACACAGTTTCTTTCTTTTTTTAAATTAAATTTTTGTTTTAACTTTAATTTATATTCTTATCACATCGTTTATTTATATGGTATTTTTTAGTATAAAATATTTAAATTCAAATTGGAAAGTTAACTTTTAATATTTTTAATTAAAATTATGGGAATGTTTAATATTTTTAATTATTTTAAATACATTTTTAATAAAATTTTTTTTTAATTTAGTGTCTAAAATTAATATAAAACAACAGACTTCTTTTTTTAAATAACGTTAAAATTAATTTCTTTTTCAAGTATTTTTTTGTATAATTTATTTTCTTTTAGTTTATTTTTAATTTAGTTTATTATATTATCATACCCATTAATAAAAACTATATTTTGTGAAAAAGTAAAATAATAGTAAAATAAAATTCAATTTGTACTTCAAAAAGTCGAATGACGAGTTATAAATTTATATATGTATGTATATACATATTTATTATTATTATTATTATTATTATTATTATTATTATTATTATTATTATTATTATTATTATTATTATTATTATTATTATTATTATTATTATTATTCTAAACTAAACGTTTTCTTTTTGTGATACGGTCTTTAGCATGCACAAAATGCTTTTGTAGCACTGCATTCATATCTTGATCAGTGCATTTGAATTTCGTATGGCAACTATCTAAGAACATTTTTTTTAAATTATTTTCTTAACAATGGAATTTTGCACTTACTTTTAATTGTTGTTATAACGAAGCATTTTTCGGCGCTTGGCTTAATGGCGGTTCCCTTCAAAATATAAAGAGATGCTAATTCGTCTGAAAACACTTTTCGCACAGCGGCTCGAATAAATTGTGTGGGTCCTATCGCGCCTGTTTTTACGTTTTTAATAGAGTTCTAGCATCTTTTGGCACTTTTATACTACATTTAATCAACAATTCTAAAAGTGCATTAATTGCGATAAAACTTATTTCAAACTTGATACCCCATTTAGCCAATTCATCACACGGTATTGTGTAGCACCGGCGAAGTAAAACAATAATAAAAATGGCTACTGAACCGAAGCTTCAGCACTGCTAAAAGAATAAACAAAGAACGTGCGAAAGCAGAGCTGTAAAATAATTAATTAAGCTTCACCTCCTGTCGTTTCTCCTACTATCCCTTTCCTATAGTTCCAGCACAATGCTTCGCATGTATAGGAGTCATCTCCTGAGTGCTGGTCCCAGATAAAAAAAAAAAAAAAAAAAAAAAACAAATCAGGTTTACTTTCTTCCCCATCACTGTCACTATCAAAGGAAATTTTACACTCTCCATAAAAAGAACTTTGACAATTATCATGAGAACTATTTTCGTTGCTTGTTTGCCCGGATTCTATATCATTAAGACAATTTTCTTGGCAATCTGTTTCTTTACTTTTGGAACATAATAGTTTTTCCGTTTCTTTTTTAGCCAGTCTTCTAATTTGTTTGGCTGACATTACCTTTTTATTTAAACTCACAAATTTAATCAACTTTAATTGTTCTTTGCACCATGAGCTTACCGCACAAATAAACGTAAATTCTCAAAACTCATTTCTTTAAAAATCAGTAAGAAAATTTGTCCCGTTATAAACAGTAGCAAAAACCATAAGAAACAAATTTTCATCGTCAAGATGCGCTAAATATGACTCCAAAATAAAAATAAAAATTCTTAATACAGTCACATTTCGGGCATCTACATGATGAATTTATGATTGCGCACATTCTATACATATTGTTTGCGTTTTTTAAACAAGTCGCTTTCCAAGCATTTGTCGGATTCATTTTCGGGTCTTTTTTTAAGCGCACAACTGATTAATCCGTTTTTAGTCATCTGAGGTAGTCTTAAAAGACTCAGTTTGCTGATTTCTGCCAAAACAATGTTCCAAATGCTGACTGGGTAGCTGGTTGAAAAATTATGCCAACCAAAAACCCTTCTCTTCATGGAATTTGCATACAAGTTGCCATGTTATGCCAGCATAATTATGCCAATTGAAAATTGTGATTCTCGTGTTAACAAGAATGTACAGACTCTTCTGTTGGAGATGGCATAGAAATTGCTGTTTATTTGAAGAAATTGTTTGCTTATCTCGTGTTGTCACCTTGAGAGTCACAAAATGGCACAGAAAAAAATATTTTATCAATTAGAGAAAAACGGAAATACATGTACTTGATTCCTAAATACTTGAGATGAAGCATTAAACGAAATTGCCGGTTTGAAGTATTTTACTAGATACGAATTCGTCGCATTTAAAATCATTTTGAAACTCAAAGGCCCAAATTGAACCGATCTAAGTTAAAGCAATCTATTCTGAATAAATTTTTGCAACCACAAATCACTAGCCTATCATTACAACATAGAGAAAATATATAAAATAATAAATGCGTACAGCTCTCATAACCGGACAAAAATACTGCTACAGTGAGTGTGCGGTTATGCGGGGTTTCATGAAATTGAAGCAACAATTGATACCAACTTAATTTGCAAAGTTATTTTCCACGCATGTTTTTTGAATATACATATGTATATTTTCAGATTTAACTCAAATGCATACAGTTGTGCTTCCTTGTAATGAATATGCATCAGATCTGAAAATCAATTTATTACATAAAAATTTCATTATACAGAAATTATAGTTTTTCTAGTTTTATTTAAATAAATCATGTATCTAGTCCCTCCTTGGTTACGGATGATTTAACTACGTTTGTACAATCGTCGACAACAAGCTTATGCACATTCATATATGTATGTACATATGTATGTACATATGTATTTAGTTACGTTTCAAGCAAACATTGTTGTTGTAAATCGAAGGAGCGAGCATATACCTTGGTTTAAGCCCACCGTAAATCTAGTACCATATTAAATTAAAATGTCACGTGTAAGGATTATATGCATATGTATGTATGTGTTCTCAGAAGGAAAAATTTTTCTTTTATCTTTTATTTAATGCCCATCGGTTTTTACTCTATTTTCTTTCTATTTCATAATTCTGCCGTATGCGTAATTTTTGAAAGTTTCTACTAATCTTGTTGTTACCTGACCGAATAGCCGCTTAAATTTCAATATTTTAAAAATTAATAGGATTAAATTCTGATTGGGTGTCTTTAACTCTTTTGGACATGCCGGTTCTCTCTAAAAGATAAGAAAAATGTTACATATCTGCAGGTAAACTTCATGTGACACCAAGTAACAAAAAAAGAAAGTAGAGTAGGCGTGTGTGTGTGAGAGTGCCCTAAGAGGCTTTAATTAGTACAATTGGTTACAAAATAATCATTTTGTTCAGCTCTCTATGACTAGAGTAAGAAATACTACCTCGTTATATAAAAATCAGCATTAAGTAGGTGAAACAGAAGAACATATCGTTGGTCTCAAGTAGTAGTATTTGTAGTAGAAGTATTTGCTTCTGGTAATAAAGGCACACCATTTAAAATTCCACGTAATTCCACGGGTCATTGTTTACATTTTAGTTGTTTTCTTCTCTAATCTAACTATTTTACGTGAATAAATAGGTTTTAGGCTACTAGCGGAGAAGTTAGTGAGTTTCATTATAATCCGATTACTTCAAGGTGGTTTAAAAGTACATTAAGGAGTTGCATGTACAAGTATTACTTCATGTTAAACGACTGATGTAATTTTTGTCATCTGATTTCCAAATTCTTACATTTTGCTTTGTCAAATTGTTGTTTAAGGTTGCCAAGAACCTAATTTCGCAAAAGTGGATAATAAGATTTTTGCGAACGAAAAAAGAAAAACGGTGGTGATTAACTGTGCGTATTATACTTAAGAATTTTCAAATACGAACTGACATAAGAGAAAATTTGTTAACGAAATTTCCTTACTCTGCAGTTACATGATCAAATTTGTCTTTAAAATTTTTCACACATACTGTTTATCAAAAGTCACTTATATTGAAAGTCGTGGCGCAAACTTCAAGCAATTGTATTTTTCAAAATGGTAAGATTGGTAAGAATGCGCCTCGTAAAATACTCGTGAAGTGCCAAGCGGTGGTAGAATGAAATGAAATGAATAAGGTGAGAAGCCGGTCTCAGGCAGAGGTTACTCATTAACACAATTCGTCGCCATTCAACAGACGACCTTTCATTCCGGTCATCAAGTATCACCATAGGAAGCAAAATTTCACCTTTCGAACTGAATGGGGACGCCATGGAGTCCAAATTGGTTGAGCTCGTTATGGAACACGCATTTAACAATAAGAACAAAGCGGTATCACGTTTCGACTGCGGTAAGATATAGCGGAGTTCCAATGATTGGACGCATTCTCGAAGTAATTCCTAATTAAGATTAATGATACCCTAACTTTTAAGCTCATTCCTGCGCCAAAAGATCTCACAATACCATGGGAAAGAGTTTGGTTACCGAAATTATGTAGCGATGGGTAAAATAACTATCATGTCTTATCCTGTTCATAACCGATACGGGTGCAACAGCGGTGGAAAGGGTGTTCCGTCTGTCTTGCTCCGACCAAACAATGTGACACATCAATACGTTGTCAATGGGGATACAACGTACAAACTGATCTACACTTTCAGCTTTATTCCGACTAGTTGGAGAAACACAAGGGGTTTTAATACCGCATGTCCATAGAAGAGGTCACGGGGATGTAAATAATAATCTGACATGAATGCGTATCAGCAAAGCGGCAGTTAATGAGGTAGTTCACAATTGTGCGAATAAATTATTAATATTTTCCTCATCATTGTTTTAAAGTGCAAAATCATCTCCGATCAAAAAAAATTTAAATCTTTCCTTGTTGCAAAGTTGTAAGGGTTTTGGTCTTCAAAATGTTTCTTTTATACGAAAATTTACGCCGGTAAATTCTTTTTCTCCCGAAAACCTAGTAAAATATATACTATATTATTTATGATAAGCTAAGATAGTTTATCTCACACTTCAAAAACGATCCATTAAACGTAAAATAATTTTACAAAACTATTTATACGAAGTTGTTGAAAATATAAAACAAATTTCAAAACAATCACCAAATAAAATATTTATTTAAGTCGAATAACCCCTTGACGGTTGTACCAACAATCTGTATTTAAAAGAAATTAAGTGTTCAATGAAACACTATCTGAAAGCAAAACACTACGCACAAACACGTGTCCTTTGTGACTGGAAGAAAAATAAACAGATTGTATTCATATACATATGTATGTATGTATGTATGTATGTAGAGAACATTATTTGTTACCAAATGGCAACTTAAAAAAGTGAAATTGTCATTAAATAAATATTTATTTTACATATATCTAACATTGTATTTTCAATATTTTCTTTTTTTCTGGTCAAAGATTTATGAAAAATACAAATAGAACTCTGGGTTTCAGAGTTTTTATAAACATAAAAAATTCACAGAAAACTTATGTATGAGTTCATGTTAAATGCAAATAAAACTAAGTAATATATGCTTCTTTTAACTAAAATGTAGTTTAAATCCTTATTTTCTTTTCATGTCCTTTAGGAATTGTATGCATGTGACTTAAAAGGATTATTACAAAGTGATCTCTTACTGAGTTAACGTTACAACTCGCTGTTTTGTTGGAAATGCTAATGACTTTCGGTTCCGGTTGCTTAGATATGAAAATAATTTGTAACCATTTAAAAATATGTACGAGTAGTATGTAATTTTTTGTGACGTGATTAATGATGTTTGCGTTAAAATGAAATTTATATGCTGTTATTGTCCATGTTGTAAATGGTATGCTTGGTTGGTATTTGCATGTTAATTGTCGCCAGGAATATATGTTTTCCATTTTGTGCAACGTAAGATGTTTGAAGAACCATTAAATTTTTTTTTTTTTAAATAATTGTGAATTTACTTTAGAATTTTGCAGACATTTAGAAAAATTGTATTTTGCATTGGATTTCCAGTGGCGCTAAATGATCCTAATTAGGTAATGATTGTCAAAGAACAATGTGAACGCCTTCCAGAATAGAGCAAAAACCTGGCAAACATCAAAGTGACTTTTTCAATTTAGTATATCTCCAATTGATCAAATATTCCTATTGGATTAAATAAAGAAAAAGAACCAAAGAAAATAAATGGATACCTTTTTTGTATGATATTATTAGGATGTAAATTTGTAGCCACCCAGCATGGCAGTAAAAAGACGTAAGCGGCAAAAGTAAATACCCGTTATAGTGCAGATATACTCGTATGTATGTATGAAATAAACTAAAGACAATCAATTATGCTTAGACCTGAACTACAGATTTAAAAAAACTTCTCCAGTACAATTTTACTTTTAGCGTTTGCGTGTTCTTGTGCGTGAATTTTTAATATTATTATTTTGGAATGATGTTCACATGACTAAATATACGAGTATTAATGATAAATATTTATTCTTACAGTATTAAAGGGAAAACGAGGAGATAAGGAAGAACTTTGATGCTCTTCTCGAAAATGCTAGTAGACAATTGGAAAGATTTTATTTCTAGAAGTGGGCCAATGAATACTCGAAAATCTTTACAGCTTTGTTTTTATGAACTACGAATATGAGGTGATTTGATATGACTACAGAACATAGAAGAACAGAAATGAACCGTTTATTTTGAAAGTGACATAAGTCACTTTTTCAAAAATATCAAGTTAATGATAACATTGATTATAATTTAAAGGTATCTGCTCTTTTTCTAAGAAATTTGCAATCAAAATTTGATCAAAATCTCTGTGGTGTTTAACATTTCGTTGTAAATTTTTTAAGAAACGAGAAAAAACCGTTAAATTGTAATCAATGTTATCATTAACTTGATATTTTTGAAAAAGTGACTTATGCCACTTTCAATAGTGTTTTGAAATCAGGGCAATTCTAAATGATGCTAGGCATAAAAGCAAACTAGCGTGAACTAGCCACTTCATTTTCTTATATAACTTATGTTATTTCAGAGGGTTTCTTTGCGTCATTGCGTCAAAATTCCTGATACCCTTAACTGGGCCAGGCAGGATTGTCATCCCCGTGGGCCTATTTCTGAAATGGGTGCAATCTTTCAAAAAAGTGTATGAAAATAAACTATTTCTAAAGACAGTTATAGAATTTTAAATTGAAATGAAATACAGTTAAATGGCATTAATTGACCATGTGTTTTAAGTACTGCAGCAACAATGTTTTGAACAATTTGAATTAATTTTCTTGGAGCAGTGTTCAGAGACAACCCCTACGTATGCAATACATTGCACCGGTACTAGCTGGAACTTGATAGTATCGAGAAGCTACGGAAGGAGAATTGATAAGAAAGATACGGAGGTTAATACTTACTCAACTCTGCAGTCGCGCGATTTTGAGCATTTGAAAAACAGAGTTGTTGTGTCTCTCATTGTATGTTCACACATTAATATTTTTAAGGTGAATGTTTGACTTTATATAATTACATACTGTTAGCTGTTAACATAAATATAATACAAAATTTTTTGGTTTGACTGAGTGCCACTTTATTATTTTTTATTATATGTGTCCATTTTTTTAGCGGCAACAAAATTCTCAGGTTATGAAATGAGTTAAAATTTTTCAATTTTAAATAGGCTGATATTCTATAGTATAGAGGCAGTCAAATACACATGTGAAACTTTTTTTTTTTTATCTTGGACCAGTACTCAGGAGATGACCCCCACACATGCGGTGCATTGTGCTGGAACTGGAGGAAAGGGTTAGTAGGAGAAATGATAGGAGGCGAAGTTTGACTATCTAACAACACTTACTAAGAAACAAATTATATCAATGGCAAATATTGTAAATAATTGATAAACACCAGCAGACCGAAACAATACGCTGTTTTCGAAGGCTTTCTACACTCAGCTGTTTGGTTAAAATCGCATGAAAATAATCATTTTATGAAAATTTTCATAAAGTTTTCGAAATCGCACGCATTGTCACACCGATGCATTTTTGGTCCACACTGCCTTGGTTTTTTGGCACACGTGTTATATTTGGCAGATCGCACGAATGTGTAGAATAGTAAATCACAGCTTTAATGCCACTAATCAATAGAACTTTTGCTTATTATTTTACTTACAATATGCAACATCAAAATTTACTTTAATAAAATCCCTAGTTACACTTTTAAACATAATTCAATGAGAGCTTGTACTGATAAGATAGAATTAATGATGTTAATAGTACCTTTTAAATGCTACTTACTTTTATTTGTAATAATTATTGCCAGGGGTCAACATGAATACATACCGCAAGAAGTGCCACTGCATCAGAAGGTTAAAATCATACATTATTAAAACAAAATTCTTTTAATTAATAACTATATAATTTGAAGTCGTTTTAAGAGATCTTTTGTAAATATCATTTATATCCCATGTTATTTCTCTCTTAATTTACCTGGTATAAAGAGACTTTAATATGTCGTGCATTGGGTGGCTATCTTGCCAAACTGATCTTAAAGATCTTTCGGCATATTTAACAACATCAAGGCACTGCACGTTTATGATGGTTGTTTGGTTCTGATCAAGAATGAAAGAGTAACTTCCATTCGTATTCGTCGGTCAACAGATTTGAATATGCCAATTGGTCTTGGACAATAATTCATTGGGAATATCACCGACCTAATTATCAAATGTTTGATACTAAATGCGATCGTACAATGTTTGTAAAAATAATTTAAAAATAACGATTTTAAATGTTGGCCTATTTATTAAAATAGTTTAAATTTGCTAAACGTCTAAAAATTCAAAATATTTTATTTATAAATTGGGAGCGCGCTCAAAAAATTACGCCTAAAGCTGAAATCACACGATTGGTCAAATGTACAGATTTCTGTCCATTTTTATGTACAGATCGTGTGAATGACAGCAAATATTTGGCAAATAGCAGATTGGCCGATAGACAGATAAAAAACAACTCTGTTGTACCAATCGTGTGAACGCTTCACAGACCAATGAAGACAGAAAAAATTCTTAAACGTACCGATAATTTGTTCTGCCACTTACTGCTCAATCACAGTGCCCAATCAAGACCGTTATGAGATTTTGATAATTTGCATATTTTGGTAAGTAGTTGTATTTATTCTATAAATACTCGATAAATAATGTTTAATAATTTTTTAAGATCATGGATACGGATGAATAAAATACTTTATTCAACAACATTTGTGCTGCAGAGTGTGGAAATATCGGCAGTCTGACATATGGCGCCACATCAACACCAGAAACAAGTAAGAGGAAGAGACCGCACGTAACAACGGCATGGTCTACGGAAGAGGTTATGAGTTTGATAGCCATCATAGAGAAAAACTCATGTCTCTGGGAGTACTCTTCCGTAGATTATAAAAACCGCAAAAAAAGAGAAAACGCATGGCGGGATATTGCAACAAAATGCCTTGGGCATGACGTAGATGAGTGCAAGGCCAAATGGGCCAATGTCAAAACAGCCTACAACAACACAAAAAAAAAAAAATTATGACAAAATCGGGTCAAGCCGCATCTGGCTCGAAGCCTCATTGGCCTTTTTGGACTGCCATGCAGTTTTATCACAACCATGCCCAGGAAAAAACAGCTTCTTCGGTGTTATCTCTTGATTTTGTCTGCGAGAGCGAAGATACGTTCAACAATTCGTCGAATTGTTCAACTTCAACAAATTTATTAAAAAAAACTCCAGAGAATACATTGGAGCATGCGTTGTCGCTATTGGAGAGTGAAAAGGAGGACAAGTGGAAAACTTTGGAATGTGCTTAGCATTCCAGATGCGTGAAATAGATAAAAAAGGTAAAAATGTTGCAAACAAATTGCACATTAATATCATAAGAACTACCATGGGTGCACTTGAACAGTTAGAAGAATAATAAGTTTTTTTAATTTAACTTTAACATTTTTAACTTGAATTTAATAAACTTGCATAAATATGTGATACATTTGTTTAATTTAGCACAGTGATTTATATTGAAAAGGTATTTCACCAGCGGCCGACATAAAGTATTGCTCGAACTTCTTTCGCTTCATTGCTTATGTACGAAGTTGGGCATTCTGTACATTGCTGACGTATTTGACGAAAATCTTGGGTACAATCTCCACGAACAAGTTTGCCTTGCTCATCGTACATATCCATTGAAAACCCTTCCATATAATTTGAATTTTTATGTATTAACAAATTATGTAAGGCACAGCAGGCCAGTGTTACTTGGGTTGCGTTACGCACTCTTAGCTGAATCGGACGATACAGTATTTGGAACCTCTTTGTCATTATTTTATTTGTTATTTTCAACAACACATCTGGCCCGTGACAATCGGTAATTGAATATGCGTTGCCCAGCACTCAAATTTTTACCTGGATACGGTTTTAAAATATGTTTTTGCATACGGAAAGCATCGTCCGCCACTAAAAGGTATGGAACTGTAGTTCACGGCCTGCCAAAGATTGCGGTGGAGGCAGTCCAAGAGTATTATTGGCTAAAGCATTCTGAAATGTAGACTTTCCAAAAACTCCGCCGTCCGAAACTCTTCCATTGCACCCGACATCAGTGTAAAGGAATTTGTACCCCGCGTAAGCAATGGCCATGAGTACTATGCTGTGAGTACCCTTATAATTATAATAGGTACTTCCAGACCGCGCAAATTACAAAATGTTTATTTAATTTATGCACATCTGATCAGCTGTTTCTTTATTAAGTGAAATAAAGACAAATGGACAAATCGTATGACAGGGTTGTACCGATATTTGTCACTTGCTTGCTGTTGCCATATAAGCGCAGACAATTTTTGCCTAAAATGTCACAATCGTGTAAACACTGAAAAAGTCATCGCTACACCAAATGTTTTTTTGCACAAAAGTGTGCAGATAAAATTTGCCTGAAATCTGTACATTTGACCAATCGTGTGATTTCAGCTTAAGCTTGCAATGTCTATATATTGCCGTGACGATGGAAATGGGTTATAGAAAAGTGAGTAGCGGAATATCATTTGTTAATATTCGATATAAACTTTTCAAGAATCCTGTGGCAAAAATTCGCTCAGTCTTATATGCAGATTTCAATAATGTTCATGTATGTATGTACACTCAAATATGTACATTAATGATATTACTCAGGAATGAGAATGCTAAATATGATTATTTATTTCTCACACTCATGACACAAAATTTGTGCTAAGGCACATATGTATGTACATGTATGCATGTATCTAAAGTATTCATAAATGCGCAGTGAGAAACCGAAAATGATTTTGGTTATGCATATATCAACAGTGAGAAACAAAAAAAATACTTATGAGATGAGATGAGAATTACCTTATCATTAAAACTGCTGTCCATAAGGTTAAATCTAGAAATTATTATAAAATATTTTATTTATTTTATAATACACATTTGAATTGTTTGGGAAATTCCGATATTTTCTAGAAATTTTTCATTTGTGGTAATTGAAGTTAATTGCAGTGATGCCAGTTTAGCCTTTTCGATACTAGATTTAGCCTTTTATTGTGTATTAAACTCTAAATTTACATTTTAGCTTTATGGCTTTTCTAAGCCTTTTTATTTATTGACAATAAAAAATTTAAGTGCAATATGCATAATGCATATGCATAATGAAAAAGGACGTAAATTCATATATTGTACATATATGAATGCACATAAATAAAAAAATAATTTTGGTTGCTTTTTCTCACTTCTGAATAGCAACGAATAAATTAAATAATCGCATACGTAAACGACAAAATGAAAATATTTTCTACTCTCTGACACATTTATGCAAAGAAGCTGCTAAATCTAAAACGTTATTATTCCTGCTCATATATTGGCAGAGAGAGAATTTTCGGTGCTCTAGTATGTAGACTAGAAATGTAGGTGCTCTTCGTTGAAACCGTGCAAAGAAAAAGGACGAGTTCATAGTAGTAACAATGAAACAGGCAGACTTATCCCGACTTTGCGAGGACACACCTTTGGGTCAATATAATATAATGCACTACTACTAATGCCATCAGTAAGCTTCTCGGCCTATCCTGCAGCCGTTCGAATAACTTCAAAATATAGTTGGATGAATACACTCATACGAAAACCTGTTCTGAAATTACGATATTCGATGTAGATCGAAATTCCTATATATTTTAATAGAATTTAAGATTATTTTTTATAACCCTTTTTAAATCAAAAAAAAATCTTTATAAATAAGTCAGTATGTATTTTAAAAACACAATTTTTTAGTGTGTAAGGAGATGTTATCACTTAATCAATTTTCGTAAACAGTACAAGACAGAATTCTCATGCACTGGAGTCCATTGATTTCTTATCCGTTCACATTCTGTAATTGATCTATTGATCAAATGATTTTTTTACTTCATAATTATCACCTTATGAACGAGAAATCAAATCAATCAAAAATAAATTCAAAATGTATTATAATGAAGACGATATGACAAAAAAAAAATCCATTTCAAATTTACACCTGCTGGTTTTTGCATGCAGAACATATTTCTTTTCTTTTTAGGTTCACGTGTGCCAAGGTTAAAAATGTGTTACCGCCCATGAAGCAGCTATTTCTCCAAGTATTATTGTAATAAAAAGAAAATAAAACCCTTGTTATTAGTGTACAAAACAGTAACATAAGCAATATTATGGTTAACATGGTCATTTCAAACGTACTCTCGCATGCATTTTAAGTGTCATTGTTTTTAATAATCAGTTTGCAAGAAATCGTCATAAAAAACCAATCAATGATCAATTATTAGTTAACAATAAGTGTATTGTTTTCAAACAATAAATGCTTCATAATAACTTTATAATCAAAAGAAAACAATTTTGTTAAAAAAATATGAGTGATGGACACAAAAACTATTAAATATCTGTGAATAAATGGCAATCAAGAAGTGCAAACTATATCAATATTTCTGCTTTCATCCCTGGCAACATTATTATAACTTTCCAATTGTTCCCTTTCGTACAGATTTCTTCGTACCAAAAGTTTCAATTGAACCTAAAAGCTGACGACAGGTTTATACAGCCGGTAACTTTTATAGTGAACTTTAAGCATTTAGAAGCAGCCACATTTCCCTATACATATTATTTATCTTGAACCAGCACTCAAGAGATGATGCCTACACATGCGATGCATTGTTCTGGAACTGGAGGAAAGAGATAGTAGGAGAACTCTGCTTTTTGACCGTTCTCTGTTTTTATAGCAGTGCAACACGTCAAACAGACGTTTTTAGTAGCCTTTTTTAGTAATTATTTTACTTCGCCGGTGCTCCATAATAACGACGAAGGAGGGCGTTCTGATGTGCCTTTGAATTGGTTGCAGCTGAAGCCGTTACTGTTCAGAGACCAGTGGCTATGCTTGCGCCACTGAAACCTTGGGACAACAACTGACACAAAGACAAACAAATGCACATCAGAAAAAATGCGAGATGTTTTTATGAAACTGGGGTTGAACCCAAGAAAATTTTGGTTTTGTAGTAAACGTGCCGATATCACCCCGTTTTTTTGTTTTCGTTTTCAATACAAATGTACGACGGAACGAATGAGGGCATATCGGTAAAGCGGCAGTTAAATTCAGTCTTGAAAACTGCCAGAATTGACGACTTTTTTGTGCCCAAAACATGAAATTACGATTTGGCGATATTTTCCTTAAAAATTAATTTTTTTCAATATTCTAGTATCAAAATTTTTTAGGGATCTTGACTATTACATGTAGAGGACAATTATTATTTGCCAGTTAACTAACAGAAAGAAAATGCTATACATTATTGGCTTTGTTGTGATGAGTAATATTTCCACTTAGAAGTTTCACTGGATGAGGGAATTTATAAATTGGTTGAAATATATACGAAAAATACCTCAGCATTATTGAAAAGGCTTCAATCTCAAACGTACTACTTCCATTTATCAGCAGATTGGTTTGAATGGGTTTATTCTGCACATGGAGAAATGTCTGAATGAATCCACAATACAGCTCAAGAACTTCGAAAAATTGCGTTTTCGTAAATTTCGCAAATTTTAAACTACTAAGCCGATCAAGTTCAAAATCTAACCTCAGAAGAGAGCGTCGATTGTCGCAAATTTGAGAAAAATCGATAGATATCGATGTCAAAAATTTAAAAAAAAATTTTTTTCCATTTAATTACTCCGTGATTTCTTGTCAAATCTTTTTTCAATACGCATTAATTTTTTTACTTAAAACCACTGTTGGATGCTGCAAAAATCATTTAAAACTATGCAAACTGTGCATTTTTATCGCTCGCAAATAAACTGAAAATTATTCTGAAAATTAAATTGCTCAAACTTTGGCAACTTTCTCAACAATTTTGAATCCTAAACTTGCGCACTAGAATTATGTATTTAATAAAACAGTATGTCATCACTTTTTCCACAAAAATTATCACAAAAATTATCACAAAACATATCACAAATAAGAACTTCTTAAACTAATCTAAGCAATTGAGTCCTTAAGACATTTTTGAACAAAACTACACTTTTTAGGCACAAATTTAATTTTTTTATGTTTTATTTATTTTTTTTCTTGGAATTTCTAACAAACTGATAATAACTGTCCATTATACAAATCTAATACAATGAAATTTGTCATTAGATGTCACCCAAAGATGCCTTTCATTGGATCAATGCAAAATGTTTCATTACAGTTATGAATATCATTTCTTTAGTTTCACGAAACATTTTCATATACAAAATTTAAATGTTTCATTGGTATAATGACGTTATTACATAACATAAATGAAATTAATTCATAAACTTGATGAAAACTTTCATATATTAAATAATGATCTGTCAACTTCAAACTGTCTAGATGAATTTTCACTTCTTGCTGCAAAGTTAAATTCAAGATGATAGTATATTCTTGTAAAAATAAATGTAGAGTGAACTAAATAACTAACTCAATTAAAATCACAATTTACAAAAAAAAAGGAAAATTCATTACTTGTTCGCTGTGTACCTAACTTCTTATGGCCTTGGTTTGCTTCATCCGAGTATATGCATAAACGTGCTTTTAACCACACTTTTTTTATCAAATGTGCAAACTCAATGAAACTAAAGTGAAATTAACTGGGCTCGGATCGGCGGTTTTGTGCTGGTGAGCTGTTACCTCACTCCTAGCGATAGTGTGGCGCGATTTAGGGCGAAGATGGCCGCTATCGAGGACGCTCTGGCTGGTATGGCCGGACCATTTGTGGTGGCCGGTGATTTCAATGCCAGGGCTGTGGCGTGGGGTGATACGGTGACGAGCACGAGGGGGTGGTGCGTCCTGGATATGGCGGCCAGGTTGGGCCTGGTGGTCATGAACGCTGGTGGTGCGACCACCTTCAGGCGGCCGGGGTGCGAGTTCACCACTCCTGACATCACTTTGGTATCCGAGAATCTGTCTGGGATGATCGAAGGATGGAGGGTGCTCGAGGAATATACTGGGAGTGATCACCAGTATGTTGAGTTTGGGTTAGTATCGGAGGCGGGTGTCGCGCGGGCGCACGGGGGTAGAGGCGCGCGTTGTTGGAATGTCGCGAGTTTAGACCTCGCATTGTCCGTGGATGCGACGCATCGATGCCCCGCTTGTCGCGACGGGAGCAAGAGAGCAAAATGGGAGGAACTTCGGAGCGACCTGAACCGTGATCCATGGGGTCTCGGTATAGGATCGTGGCGGGAAAATTGGGCGCGAGCCGCGCTGGGGTGCAATTGGACGGCGCGCGGATCGATGCGATTGTGGGGGGCCTGTTCCCCACACACCCTCCGCTGGGCGGTGAACGTGGGTCCTACGATGATGAGGTGCCACCGCCCTTTACCGGGGGGAGCTAAGGATCGCCGCCGGGGCTCTTAGGACGGGGAAACCCCTGGCCCGGATGGGGTACCGTCGGAGGTGCTGAAGATCCTGGCTGAGAGCAGGCCGATGCTTGTTTAGTCCAGGGCGTCTTCCCAAGACGCTGGAAGAAACAGCGGTTCGTGCTTGTTAGCAAGGGCAGGGGCGATCCGACGCAGCCATCGGCTTATCGGCCACTTTGCATGTTGGATGGTGCCGGCAAGCTGCTAGAGAAGCTACTGCAAAGAAGGCTGGCGGAGGCCGTGAGGATGGCTGGGGGGCTGTCAGATAGACAGCATAGCTTCAGACCTGGCAGGTCAACGCTCGGGGCGATTGCTGATGTGGTTGAGTGCTTCGACCGCGCTCAGAGCGAGAGGCGCTATTATCCGAAGCGCATAGTTGTCCTGGCAACACTCGGCGTTCGGAATGCCTTCAACAGCCTACGATGGGCTGATGTTCTAGAGGCGCTACGGGGGAGGTTCCGTATTCCCGGATACTTGAATAGAATTCTCCGTAGTTATCTGGACGATCGGGTACTGTTGTACAATACGCCGACGGGGCGGAGGAGCAGGACGATCACGTCCGGCGCGGCCCAGGGATCTGAGGTTGGGCCGGACCTATGGAATCTGACCTACGATGGGATCTTTGGGATGGAAATGCCCGAGGATGCTCAGCTCGTGGGATACGCGGATGATATAGCGGCGGTGATCTTGGCGCGGAATATGGATGACGCCAGGGGGAAGCTGAACCGGGTCATGATTAGGACCCGGATGTGGATTGAGGACCACGGGTTGGAATTGGCCGGGAAGAAGACCGAGGTGATGTTGATGACGCGGTCACACATACCACTCGGCGTCGGCATGCGGATAGGGGATGTGTCTCTGGTTACCCAGAGTGCCATAAGGTATTTGGGCGTCAGACTCGACTGTAGGCTGACTTACTGGGCCCAAATACGGCATGTGGCGACTAGGGCGGCAAAGATGACTGGCATGTTGAGCAGACTCATGGCGAATGTCGGAGGCCCGACACAGAGCAAGAGGAGGCTGATTATGGCGGTCACGAAGTCGATCTTGCTGCATGGGAGCGAGATTTGGGGAAATGTACCGGGTGAGAGAACCAAACGCAGGGTGCTCGAGGCGGTACTCTGGACGGCGGCCCTTAGGGTTGCTTCGGCTTACCGCACGGTCTCGGGCGCTGCGGTCCTGGTGATATGTGGTGAAATACCCATAGACCTCTTGGCGCGCGAGCGGTGGGAGGCTTGGAACTCGAGGGGGAGGGCCCTGGTGTTGGTGCAATTGTCTGAGACCCCAAACTGTCCGGCGATGGCAGGATAGGTGGACCGCGGACACGGTCGGCAGGTGGACGGCGAGGCTCATTCCCTGCGTGGAAGTATGGATTCGGAGGAAATTTGGGGAAGTTAACTACTTCCTGACACAATTCCTCTCGGGCAACGGATACTTCCAAAAGTACCTGTACCGGATGGGCAGGGCAGATGGTCCCGACTGCATTTACTGTGGTATTACGGATGATGATGCAGAACACACTTTCTTCGACTGCACCAGGTGGCATACTGAGAGAGGTGCAATGGCGCAGCGGGTTGGCGGGTTCGCTCCTGCCACCGTGATGGGGAGGATGCTCGATTGTGAGGACAATTGGGACGCTGTGGCGCAGTACGTGGGATACGTTCTGCGGAGGAAGAAGAGGGACCTCGATGTTCTGCTGCATAGCGGGGCCCCCTCTGACGGGGACTAGGCGATACGGGCCGGGGCCATGGCGCCGGCTGCGGACTTGGCGGACCCAGACGTGGGTGAGTGAGAGTGGTCCTTATTGGGACGTGGCCTTGGGCCTTCCCGAAGTAATGCGAAAAGCGGTCCCGGGGAGGAATCTACCCAGAGGAGGAGGAGGGAATTTTTTAGTGGCAACACCACTCGACGCAGAAGACAACGGTCTCTGTAAGTGCGAAGGCATTTTCAACCCTACCTCACACGCCAAAAAAAAAAAGTGAAATTAACAATATCGAAGCAAACTAATTAAATTAATTAACAATTTCACATTTATAATTGACTGGTGTGTGCACAATTTGTGACACCAATTGTTATATCTGTTTAAGGGTGCTTTAGACGAAAAGATTTGTCGTACGTAAAATGAGAGAGAAATAAAAATGAAATTCCATCCGTATTTCAAAAAAAGAGAGTAAAAATCGAATGGTTGTTTTCTGGCTTTTACACAATTAGTATGGATAAAATCAAGTAAGATGAAAGCATTCTCATTTAATTTAACTACAGCTGTTTGCTTGTTTTCCCCAGGGATGGAGTTCTTGTGCAATTGAATTTTTTTTTAATAACCTTGAAAAATATTTTTATAATTTTCGAATATGTTATTTTTCGTGGTCAAATTTTTTAGTGTACTTTTGGAAAATATACGTATATTTTTATAAAATTGTGCTGTCGTGGTCTAAAATGTACATTTTGATTTTATAATTGGTATAAATTTATGGAACCAGTTTTCCCTCCCTGGCTTTCTCACATTTGTTTACATAAAAATGCATCCCTGATGTAATGTTGTGTGTTGGTTTTTGAAAAATTTTAAAAAATCTAGAGAGCCATACGACTGTCAAATTTTCATCAGTATTTTCTCTCAAAATCTTATAGTTTCATTACATATTACGTTTAGACGAACCGATCTTCTACACAAAAATTTGACATGTCGTACGACTTGTGGGACAATGTAAAGCACCCTTTAACAATATGTCTTCCAGTGAGCCTACTTTGCGGCAAAAATGTTCCATAAATTTAAAACTGGAAAACTGGTTCCATAAATTTATACCAATTATAAAATCAAAATGTACATTTTAGACCACGACAGCACAATTTTATAATAATATACGTATATTTTCCAAAAGTACACTAAAAATTTTGACCACGAAAAATAACATATTCGAAAATTATAAAAATATTTTTCAAGGTTATTAAAAAAAAATTCAATTGCACAAGAACTCCATCCCTGGGGAAAACAAGCAAACAGGTGTAGTTAAATTAAATGAGAATGTTTTTATCTTACTTGATTTTATTCATACTAATTGTGTAAAAGCCAGAAAACAACCATTCGATTTTTACTCACTTTTTTTGAAATACGGATGGAATTTCATTTTATTTTCTCTCACATTTTACGTACGACAAATCTTATCGTCAAAAGCACCCTTAAGACAAGCGGCGGTATTTGCTGTGGTCGCTGTCTCGAATGGTATCATTCAACATGTGCCCAAATATCTTCTGAACAACTTGTATTGTTGCAGAAATCAAAAGGTAAATTTATTTTTGAATGCGATAATTGTGCCGGCTCCACAGACGAGCTGTCGGAATTGAGAAATGAAATTAGAACATCTAATGAAAGCACACAGGAGTTGAGAAGTGAAATTAGAACATCTAACGAAAGGACACAAGTTAAACTCGACGCTCTGCTTACAAAAATTTGATGATCAAATCAAGAGTATTAATTGTGAAATCAACAGCTGCAATAAATTAATCAATCAAATTGAGCATGCCCACTCAAACAAAATTAAGTACTTAAAAGTTAAAAATGAAATTCTTCAACCGCTACGATATTATTATATATGGGGTTCCATGTAACAATATAAAATTACCTGATGTCGCTCTTACAATCTTCGAGTTTTTACATGTCAAGATATCTCCACATGAATTAAATTTTTGCCGGCGCATTAAGAACAAAAAGGGTATCCTAGTCAAATTTAACTCGCTACACACCAGAGATGCGGTCATGCACAATTACTATAAATCTGCCAAAATCACCGAATACGATATTCTTAAGAACAATATCCACAAACGTATTTATCTCAATGAGCATCTGTGCAAAACTTAATCGCCTGCGTCGCGACCTCAGAAGAACGACATAATCGCCAAATTCAGAATATTGAACTCTGATCTACGTCGTGTTAAAATACATTTCAAAGATACATCTGGAAAAATACTTGAGTATGAAAACTACTTCTCTTTCTTCAAATCGAAAGAAGACGATAATACCGTAACAGACAAAGATGGCAATATTTCAACTTAAGTGCTGGATTCTGATCCCGGATCCTATAGCGTTGCAGGTTAATCCTCGGCTAGTTCATGGTATATATCATAATATCTCGTTCTCTATTCATTTTCATTAATTGTTACACAGTTCACGTTAGAACTCACCATAACTTTGTTATTAATCTAATTAACTACTCTATTTTTCTTAATTCAATTTCATAAATTTTTTTTTCCTTACATTATTTATTATCTTTAGATAAATTGTATAAATCAATGGTTAAAGTGCAAAGCCATGCAATTGTCATTTCTACAGTAAAATGAATTTCGAAATTTTTGTCACTTACACGGTTTTGCATTTTTAACCTACTCAATATTCTAAATTCAGTTTACGTTACAACTCTCCACATCTCAGTTATAAATTTTATTAATTACTCTGTTTTTTTTCCTAATTCAGTTTCCCAAATTTTCACTTACTTAATTATTCTTACATGAAATGCATAAATCGTCGGTTGAAATGCTAAGCCATGTAATAATCATTTCCACCTTACGTTATTACGTTTTCGCTTACTTAAAAAATCAATTTTGCAATTTTCTTGTTTTCTTTGTAACTTGTGTGGTTTTGCATCTTAACTAACTAAATTTTCAACTAACGTAACATTCTTGAATAACTTTGTCAAGTCTGTTACCATTTAATTTTATTTCCAAAATAGTTTTTAAACTTTTACGCGATTGGTATGGAAATGGTTTTTTAATTTTTTTCATCATGACGTCCCATAACTCTAATATGGGTCCTGTCATCAGTGAAAGTATAACCTTGAAAAATACATTTGAAGGATGCTCTAATCAGCTTCACGTTGCCCACGTCAATTGTCAGAGTATTAACCCCCATTCAGTTAGGATACCCGCTTACTCAATATGTCGCAATGATAGATCCTACCCAACCAGGGTTGGGGGCGTCGGCATGCTTATTGCAGATGGCCTCAAATACAGGGTGGTTTATTCATACAGGGCTTTTAACGATTGCGAGGTTTTACTTATAGAGGTATTTTCGAACAGCTCTACTATTTTGGTGGGTGCCGTGTATCTTCCAAATGGTAATTTGAGTTCTTTGGAGTACCTGATTGGGGATTTCTTCACACGATACAACCACTTGGTTGTAAGGGGTGACTTCAACTGTGATTTATTTGTGCATTCCAAGTCTTCTATTCTTCGCTCCTTATACCATAGACTCGGACTAACTTGTGAACATAACTCTATGCCCACTCATTGGGATATAGGTCGGAACATCACGACTTTGATAGATTACTTCCTGGTGGGTAGGGATTCTAATGTCACCTTGTCTGGTCAGTGGTCGGTACGTTTTCTTCAGTCTTACCATGCTCTGAACTACATCTCTATTGACCTTCCCATGACTATAGTGATGAATGCGTCTATTGAGTACAAACTTACGATGACTTGGACCCGAGTGCTGTCAGCTCTCACGTGGGCTCTTTTGACTCTTCTTTATTTCATCGTTCTGACTCCGTTAACTCGATGCTGAATAAACTCAACATTCTTTTATCGCACCTTCATGAACTTGTACCTATTAGACGATTCAAGAAAGTGAACGGGGGGGAACCTGCAATGAATGGTCTGGAGATTCGTGAGGCCAGATATAATCGCGACTCGGCATCTATGATTTTTAGACGTGCCAGCACTGATACAAACCGTTGTAACTACTTTAGATGTAGAAACAGAATTAAGTTCTTGATTCGCAAGTTTAGGATGCAATACTATGTGGTTCTCTTCGACTGCACTGGTAACGGCAGAATTTAGGATGTCTTACGTAGACTGGGACATAGGGATGTCAATACTAGCGCTTACTTGAATGTCGATATCAACGAACTCAATAGATTCTTTGTGTCCAACGCCATCGCCCCTGCCCCTTGTGATTTTTCTGACTTTGAGGGACGGTTTGGTGGGGTTTTCGTTCCACACTATTCGCGGTGATGATCTACTCTATGCTCTACTGAAGCTTACGTCGAATTCTATTGGTACGGACGGTTTTCCCATTAAATTCATAATTAAAATCTTTCCATATATTATGGAACTTCTTATTCATCTTTTTAACACTATATCACCACCTCTACATACCCTGATCAATGGAAACTTGCTAGGGTTGTTCCTATACCAAAGAGATGGTCTGATACTAGTTTTATACCCATTAGTATACTGCCGGCCATATCGAAGATTATGGAGCACGATTTAAAACTTCAGATTATTAATCATATTTCGCGTACGGACCTCATTTCCGGCTCACAGTATGCATACAGGGACGGGCACAATGCCTCGGACATGCTTTTGGGCACAACTGACACGATTAGAGAACATCTTAATGAGAATAGGGACTGTGTAATGGTTTTCCTCGATCTTACCAAGGCATTTGACCGTTTGGACCACAATATTCCTATTCGGAAATTAAGGGACAATTTCGATTTTTCGGGAACGGCATGCAAACTGGTATATTCGTACTTACGTGGCAGATCTCAATTTGTAGGGATAGACGATTCAAGCTCTGATACTATTCCGGTGTATTATTGCGTCCCACAGCGTTCCACACTCGGACCTATCCTTTGTTTCTTTACCAGAATGATTGTGTTGACGGCCTCGATCCTAATTTGGTGAAACCCTTCATGTTTGCTGACGATATTCAGCTTTTATTTGGTAACATTGGGACTTTTCTGGAGGGTTGTATGAACCACACGCTCCAGCAGGTTCATGACTGGACGACCGAGAATTCTTTTTTTTTTGATAAATCCTGATAATACTAAGGCGATCATGTTCCATACCAGGTATCGTGATGTTACTTACCCTAATATCGGTATCAATGGAGTTAGTATCGCCTATAATCACTCCATGAGATGTCTCGGTATTGTCTTCGACCAATACCTCAATTTTGATGAACATGTCCCGCGTCACTTTAGGGCTTAGGAAACTGTATCACAGTGGTATACACTTTCCTATGAGGGCCAGATACATTCTTGCACATAGCTTTCTTATGTCGCCCCTGAGCTACTGTATTGATGTCTCCTCTGGGACATTTATGTACAATATATGTAAGATTGGTCAAATTATTAGGAGGATCGTTAGATTCGTTTATGGTCATGCTTATTGCGAGGACGTATCGACATATATAATAGATTTCCTGGGCTGTGGTCTGACTCGATATCTTCAATTGCGAACACTGCTATACTTCTGCAATGTTATGATATTTAGCATACCACATTATATCTTCAACAGGATCTCTTTCTCTAGGTCTACCAGAAATCCTCAGATAATTATCGCCCTTGTGACTGGTTCTTTTTGTGAACGATCTTTTCACATCCGGACTGCTCGGGATTGGAATTCTCTGCCACTCCCCCTTCGCAATTTTTAATTTTCTTATAGTGTTTTTTTTTTTGTCTTGGACCGGCACTTAGGGGACGACCCCTACACATGCGATGCATTGTGCTGGAACTAGGAAATTAGGTTATGGAAAGGAGGATAGAGGGAGTAGTGTTTATTGACATTTGATTTAAATCTTCCCAAGCTAAAAGTGACAGGAAACACCTCTGCGGGTAGTATATTCCACATACGTGCCGTTCGGCCAAAAAACGAATTTTCCCTGTAATGCGTAGTGCGAGTCGCCGTCAAATCGCCCACAAATGGATGCGCTCTTAATGATGATCGCGTCGTGCGCGCGAATGACCGGGTTTCGGGAACAAGTTCCCTGATTTCATTAGAACACCTCCCATTATAGTATCGATAGAACAACGAAACGCACCCCACGTTGCGACGATGCTCAAGAGAGTCAATAGAGTTGGCTACCCTACTGTCTCCTATGAGTTTCTTCGCCCTTTCTTGTACACGGTCGAGTAACTTCAGAATAGTCTTTGAAGCACCGGCCCATACATGAGAGTTGTATTCCATTTTCGGTCGGATGTAGGCGGTATAAATAGTAAGGAGATCAGATGGGGTGAAGTATGTCTTACACCGCCTTAAAAAGCCTAGGCACTTGAATGCTTCCTTTGAGACCTGAAAATGTGCTCAGTCCATCGGACATCACATTGAATTTTCATGCCAAGAACATCAAGAGCTCCTGATTCCTCAATGTTTATGCCACCCATTATTACAGATGAGGCAGCATGATCGTGCATACGGCGATGGGTTAGCATGCATTGGGGCTGCTGATGGCGAGTAGTCAGCGTGTTGGCTCTGTAACCAGAAAGACCCAGGTTGGAATCCCAGCCGGGATTGTTGTCATAAATGAAATGAAAGTATTTGATCAATTCTTCAACACTCTTCATATAAAATACTATATTTATTTACATACACATGCCCATTAAAAAATGTATGCCCTCTATAATGTGTGAAAATTCATATTTTTTCGATTTTATGGGAACAAATAGTTCGTTAATATTTATTGCCTGCAGCATTAGGCTAAATAAAAATAACATTGAAAACGTAATATTTTAAATTAATTAATATACTATAAGAAAAAAACACGAAATTCAGTTGGCTATAAAAATAGATACGAAAGTAGATCCTGAAAATAAAAGGATTATTAAGGCCTTATTTTGCTGAAACCAGTTTGAAAAGAGTTTGGGATCGTTATCTCGCTGGAAACACACCACCGTAGTGGCATTTTCTCCTCAGTATACGGTAACATAACATCTAAAATTGTTTTGTAGACCTCTTTCGACTTGTTTAAAATGAGATGCAGGGATTTTAAAGATCACACATATGTGTATGTGTGTTTGTTGTATCGTTAAGGTATTCTATATGAACATTTAGTTGGTGCTTATCATGCAAATAATGTGCCTAGTCTACATATGATTGTATAGCGTAGTTCACAGAGGACTAAGACTAGTCCAAGACTAACCCAGATGTATGGAGGAAACATGGTTTCTATAATAGTACGATATCGTAGGGGTGGACCTTGTAACCCAAAAACTACTGCATGTAACCACTCCATGAAGCACCTCAGAGAGTAATTTAAATGCGACGGAATAATCGTAAATACGAAGAAAAGCACGAGTACTTATCGCATAACAACAAGCTGTTGTTTCCAATGAATTATTCACTGGTGCATTACTTAGGACCATGTTTTGAACCAGTTCATTACAGCTAAACCAACTATTCAGTAGACAGCCAACAAAATTACTTGAAAAGGCTAAAAATCTCACATGTTTATATAAAAAATCCCAAAAATCTTTGAGAACAACAGCATATACAAGCAAAAAAAAAACTAAATAGAAACAAAATGTAAATATAGTCTAGCTTAACGATACAGCAAACACAAATCCATAAGTAAGTAAATTAATTTTTTTCTACGAAGAAGAATATTTCATTGTATTGATGAAATATAGTCATTGCATTTATTAAAGTTTAATTAGTATTTTTAAAAGATCGTAATATGGCAAACATAGAACGTATTCAAGCAAAATATCTGCTAATTTAATTAGTTTTAGCAAATCGTATTCATTAAGTAGAAGAAAAATCATGCAGCTTACCTATATTTTATTATAAATTCATTAAAAATATGTAACCATTCTTTCAATTATTCAACGGTAGTCAAAATCCATTACGATTATTTATCTACGTTTGTTTAACAGGAGGGCACAAAAAGAGCTATATGGTGGTTTGAATTCTTTATAACTTTTTTAATTATTATTTTTTCTTTGTTTTTTTTCAGCATTTTGTGAAGAAGACTTGGGGAATTAATTATGAAGCATTCGAAATGAAATCATGGCCATTACACCCGAAATTTTACGAAAAGTTATGGAAAATATGCTAAAAAGAGCACATATAGACAGGGTGGCACAGAATGAGCTATATGGTTTGAATTCCTTATAACTTTTTTAATTATTATTTTTTCTTTTTTTTTTTAGCATTTTGTGAAGAAGACTTGGGGAATTAATTATGAAACATTCGAAATGAAATCATGGCCATTACACCCGAAATTTAGCGAATTCTGCGAAGCAGAAAATGGACATCACTTACAGGATATCATTTTTCAAAGCTAATTGCAATTATGTATTCTAAAAAAAAAATTATAATAATCGCATAAATAAAAAAGTTATAAACCATTTAAACCATATAGCTTCTTTTGTCCCACCATGTACATATGTATTGTTTAGCTGGTCTGTAAACGGCATTTCATTTAGTGCTAATATCAAAATTTTCAGTAGACCTTCAACCAAATTCTTAAAAAAAGCTAAGAAATTTCACATATTTATACAAGAACTCTCACAAAATATTTGAGAATTGTGTTAATATACAAACAAAACAAACAGACTTATAAAAACATCTCGCATTTTTTCTGATGTGCATTTGTGTGGCTTTGTATCAGTTGTTGTCGGAAGGTTTCAGTAGCGAAGGCATAGTCACTGGTCACTGAACTGTAACGGCTTCAACTGTATCAAATCCACAGTTACATCAGAACGCCCTCCTTCGTCGGTATTGAGTAGCACCGGCGAAGTAAAATAATTACTAACTATGGCTACTAAAAACATAGCTTCAATATTTAATACGCCTCCTTGACATCAGAGACGCTACAACACTGCTATAAAAACAAATAACGTGCAAAAAACAGTGTTGTAGAAAGTGAACCTTCATCTCCTTTCATTTCTCCTACTATCCCTTTCCTCTAGTTCCAGCACAATGCTCCGCATGTGTACGGTTTTTTCTCCTGAGTGCAGGTCAAAGTTAAAAAAAACCAAATAGCAAACATTTTATTATTTGATTCTAAATCTATTTAATTTTTCTAAACCATTCTGACTAATTGTCAACACCTTGGTTGACAATGATTGTTTTTAAAATCAAAAAGAAAAATTAAATCTTCCAATACATGTGAAATTTCTAAGCTTTTTTCAAGAATTTGGTTGAAGGTCTATTGAAGATTTTGATATTGGCACCAAATGAAATGCCGCTTATAGATAGAGCAGCTAAACCATTTAAAAAACATAGATAAATAATTTTATTAAAAATATATCGTTTAGGCTATGAAAATATATTCATTGATATAATGAACTATGAAAAAGTTACGAACACCAGATATTTCAAGATTCCATGTATCTCGTAATGGCAGTGTTCATTGTAGTAATGAGAACTTTCATTATTGTAATGATGGATTTGTTTCGAGTGTAATGCAGAATAGCACAAAGCGTTTTTATGAGAACCCTTAAAATTGATGAAGTCTTTCATTTTAAACATCTTTATTTTTAACTGAAAGCAATACAAATGCGAATAAATAAAAATATATAGTGGAATAAAAATAAGTATTAAAACGTGTTATCATAAAAAGTAAAGACAAACGGAAGGAACAAAGTATTTTAGATATTGTAACTGATTCCATTTTTTTCATTTATTGCAATTCTTTCTTTATGTAAGCACTTCGGAGTAATGTGTTCAATATTTTTCTTGAACATTTGTATAAGAACTTCATATTCTCGACTTATATTCGTTTTGTAATACAATAACCCAGGCGAATGATATGCTAAACCGCGCAACGTATTTACAGTTTTTTTAATTTATTTTTATCTTGGACCAGTGCTCAGGGGAAATCCCCTACATATGCAATGCATTGCACTGGAACTAGGTATAGAGTGCGGATAGTATAGAGAATAGATAGGTGGTGAAAGTGGTAGGAAGATAGAGCTTAATTCTTGAACAACTCTCCAGTTCCGTGTTAATTATAAAGTAGAGTTGCGACGTCTCTGATGTTAATTGTGACCCATTATTTTTAAACTTTTTATTGCTCAAATACCAAAGAAGGAGGGTGCCTTGGCATATAAAGCTCAAAAAAACTTTTTTGATTAGACCGGGCTGGGAGTCGAACCAGGGTCTTTCTGGCTGCAGAGCCAACAGTAACTACGCAGTCATTAGCACATCCATCGTTGGATCGCCACTGCTTCTTCCAACATTTTAAACTAACAAAATTTATTATTTTATTTTTCAGAAATAGTATGGAATGTTCTAATTTTTGCAATGTAGGAAAAAAACTTACGGCTGGTACAACTGGTAATGGAAAATATTCAAGAAATTAGTTGAAAAATGTGCCCTACCTTGAAGAGCTTCTTCCATTAAATTTTTTATTCTTTACCGAAGTTTTTACAAATTTCAATAATGTGATAAGTTTAAGTTTAAGTTAAGTGAAATTTTAAAAATTTTCTGTATAACGAAAAAACTAGTTAATGTCTCGTTTTTGTTTTGTCTTTTTTACATTATTGGTTGCCTTCAGCAAAATATTTTTTTTTCAAATTTAAAATCATCTTTATTAACATCGTATACTTAGCATATAAATTTATAATTTCCAGATTTTATCTATAGATACTATACTATAATAAAAAACTTAATAATTTTAAAATTACAAATGTATTCCGCTTTAACGAACGATATGCTGTCATACAGATTCGTTAAACCAAAAAGGTGCCTTAAATCCGGTACTCTTTTTTTCTTTATTTTTATCAATAAAAGAGCACATTATTTTGATGTACAAGTAAATGTATCTTTATTTATTATCAAATTATATATGTACATGTTTCAAATAATATTTAATAGCTATCAAAAAAAAAGCACAAAGGGATCAATTCGTAACAATGAATTTTTATAAGCGTACATTTACAAATTATTTTAAATAATTAAAAATATACGCTTATTGATATTTCGGAAGTAGATCAAAAGTACATAGTTCTCAAAGAATGACTTCTAATATTTTTCACTAAGATTTCATAGAAAAGACGTGATTAGTGCAAACGTTTTGTGAAGTTTATTTTACTATTAAAATGCTTATCTTGACTTATGATCTTTTGTCAAAAGTCCACAGATATTATTATATTTAAAAATTAACTACATCAAAATCTGTTTACTGACAAATAACAAGTTGTTAGGAACCCAAAAGTCAACATTTCATTCTTGATAAGTGTCAAAAAATAAAAAAAATTCAGAAAATGGATTTTTTCTAAATTATACCAAAAAAATTTAAGGCAAAAATTTGTTTTTGTTTTGTAATATTGGCACGATTTTTTTACGATTCATAAACTACTTTTCAGCCAAAAACAATTTACAAAATTTGCAACGGTTTGTTAAATATTGGCTCTCACAAATATCCACTTAACACCTGAAAATTTTAAAATCACAAGAGCGATATTTCAAAAACGGGTACCTCAGGCAATAAGTCCTTTGAGCAATCGTAATCTTTTTGAATACACGAACCGTCTTTTTTTTCATCTGTTCACAAAAACAAACACAAAATAAGAAAAAAGAAGCAATTTTTAAGAGTTAAATAAAATCAACGCCTACTATGTAAAAGGATATACAGGGAAATCTCTCCTAACGAACACCTCCTATAGCCGGACAAACTTTGTAGAACTGAGATTTTCCTATTTTTTTCAGTACAAAATGTACTGTTCTTAACCGGACACTCTATTAACCGGACGCAGACTATAAATTTTAAAAAATAGTGCGCAAAAAGCCTGTCATAACCGGACAGAACCGTTCATTTTAATTAATTCGTCTTGACTAGTAGTAGTATTTCTTCATTTTCCAACTCTGATTCATATTTGCTTTAATGCCATTGAAAATTGTAATTCTCGTGTTAACACGAATTTACAGACTCATGTGTTGGGGATTGCATAGAGATTGCAGTTTATTTGAAGAAATTAATTGTTTGTTTAGCTCGTATTGTCACCTTGAGAGTCACAAAATGCTACAGAATAAAAATATTTTGTCAATTAAAGAAAAAATTAAAATTACATTTTTTTTTTATCTTGGACCAGCACTCAGGAGATGACCCCTGCACACGCGATGCATGGATAGTTAGAGAAACGACAAGAGGTTGAGCTTAATTAATTATTTTACTGATCTGTTTTTGCACGTTCTTTGTTTATAGCAGTGCTGAAGCTTCGGTTTAGTAGCCATTTGTATTATTATTTTACTTCGCCGGTGCTACACAATACCGACGAAGGAGGTCTTTCTGATGTGATTGTGGATTGCTATCAGCTGAAGTCGGTATTGTTCAGTGACCATTGACTATGCCTTCGCCACTGAAACCTTCCGACAACAACTGACACATAAAGACTCTAATGCACATCAGAAAAATGCGAGATGGTTTTTTTTTTTTTATAATTTTAGTCTGAAACTGGGATTGAACCCAGGGGGGTTACTGTGTAACTCGATTCGAAGGAAAAAATATTCGAGTTCGTACAAATGGTACTGTGTAATACGATTTTCGTAGTTTTTGTTTCGAAAGTGCGGACAAGTTTTTTTCCCTTTCGAAAAATAAATTTCCCTTTCGTAAATGCAACTGTGTATTACGAAGACGGACGTTATTGTGGTTTTAAATTATAGGAAATTGTTCGAAAGCCATTTTGGTAGTGACAGTTGTGAAAATGTAAGTATTTTTAAAAAAAATTTTATTTTTGTAAATGTATTTTTTTATAATGTTTAATAAATTTTTATTATTATTTTTAAGGAGTACTCCCAAAAAGTGTATGTATACAAATAAAAAGCAATATGAGGAAATGGTGGAATATATGACAAGGCATTCTGACTTGGCAAAGGGACATCTTAATGTCCCTGATGCCAAGAGCAAATCAAGCAATATGTGGGAAAAGCTGTGCAGCGATTTAAATGCACTTGGGCCACCCGAACGAGACGTCAAGGGCTGGAAAAAGGTTAAATGTTATTAGCAAGTTCAAACAGTTGAATAAGATATTTAATTTTTTTAGGTTTGGGCGGATTTCAAAAATCATGTTAAAAGTAAATGCCGTCGGAACCGAAGCAGTATTTCTGGGACTGGAGGTGGACCAAGCAGATATTGCTCGCTTACGCCGTTGGAACAACAAACATCTAATTTGCTATCAATAGAGGAAGCTGTAAGTGGAATGTCCGGCACCCAAGAGTTTGGAGCAAGAAGTCAGTTACACAATAAGCCAACATCAAGTCGGAGTTCTAGTGTTGAAAATGTTTTAAATGAAAATTTAGATTCATCTTCTGAAGCAGAGGTCCAAGTTAAATCTACCCCACGTCGCTCGATAAAGAAAGTTTTAGATAAAGATGCCCTTTTAGAAAAGCAAGTAGAAAACCAAATGACATACCAAGAAAGTTCAGTAACTGCTTTAAAAGAAGTTAATGAAAATATGATTGGTCTTCAAAAATATTTACGAAGAAGCTATGAAGTACAAGACCGCATGTACCAACTTGAGAAAGAAAAGCTTCAGTTGAAAAAACAAAAAATTGAACTTGAGAAGGAAAAATTTAAGTTGAAAAAAGAAAAATTTGCATTCAAAAAAATGACAGAGCTGGAGAAATCGAAAAGAAAGATTAAACAACTTGAAATGAAGAAAAGTATTGTAGACCTTGAATTGGAAAAACGAAAATGAAAAGACGAGAGTGCAAATTAATTTTTTTATCTTAATTACATATTTATCACTAGTTCCTTAAATGCCTTATGATAATGAATTTCAAGACTGATTTATCCTTAATTTTGTATGTAAATAATTTTTGTTTCATTCTTTACTGAAATAATTTAATTTTTGTTGTTTAACTAAGTAATAAATTTTATTTATATTATAACATTAAAGTGTTTTTTAATTTTAATAATATTTCATATATGCACATTTCTAGGGCTCTATTCATAGCTAATTTCTAAGCAAACTGTTTTTTATTTCGTCCCGAATAGTCTTGGCTATATCCGTAAAAGTATTATTTTTGGTTTCAAAGTCAGCTGTTGAAAGATGAATTGAAGGCTCGATTTCCAAACTTTCGATTGGGAATTGTTGAACGTTGTACTCCAAACAAATATTGTGTAAAGCGCAACAAACATTCAAAATTTGTGCTGCCTTTTCCGGAGCGTAGTGTAATTCTCGTGCGGCTAAGAGGCAACGAAATCTGGCTTTTAATAGTCCAAATGATCGTTCTATTATAGATCGTCCTTTAGAATGGTTTTCATTGAACAAGCATTCTGGGGAATTTTCGGAAGCATTTCTATATGGTGTAAGAATCCATGGCTCTAAGGGATATCCTGAATCACCTAAAGCAACAGTGTAAAACAAGAAAAATTTATTTAGCGACTAATAACTTTTTATAAATATGTTACCAAGAATCCTAGTTGATCTATCTCCGTTTTCGAATAATTGTTTTAAATATTGCCTTTCGCTTGACAAATTCCACACATGCGAATCGTGGCAGGCCCCACCAAAACGTCCATTTATAGACCTTATAAACATTTCGTGGTCACATATCTTTGAAAATTATATAAAAATTTATTCCAGTTTTGTATTTTGTTAATAAATATGAGTATAATACCTACCGCCATAGCATTGATGCTATGTTTTAACTTTCTATTAAAATATAAGTGTTCATTGATAGCTGGCCTGATGATTTGAATGTGGGTACCATCTACTGCCCCAATGACACCCGGAATTCCGCTTTTTTTGTGGAAGTATCTTCTGGCTTCTTTTCGTTTTTCTTCAGAAGACTCCAACACAATATGTTTGGGACACAGAATTTTCTCAATAGCATTACATACTTCCGACAAGCATTCCGACATCGATTGTTGGGAAATTCCTAAATGTCTGTCTTGCCCTATTTGGTGTTGGTACCCACCTTGAGCCAAAAATTTTAAAGCAGCTGCTAACTTTAGTGTGGGTGTAATGGAAGTACACCTTTTTGGAGATTTTAATTCGCCCTCAATGCTTTTAAGAACATAGGAGAACGCATCCTTACTGAGCCGGAAGTTTTTTACAAAACTAAAAGTAAAAATTTGTTAAAATTTGCGAAATAACAATATGAGCGTATGGTTATTTACCTTTTATTGGAAATTTCCATTATATTTGAAGAGTCTCTAATTAATTTTCTTTGGACTCTTTCAGGCACCGTGTCATCTTTATCATCGAACCACAAGGAAACACAATCCATATTATTCAATGTTAAAAAATATTTAAAAATTTTAATAGCGTTTTTTTTCTTTAAATGCTTTGTTTTGGGAAATTTGTGTGTCAAACAGCAGTGCTACCAACATTTTCACAAGTTTTTCTCTTATGTTTGTGAATACAACTCTGTGTTCGTTTCGAACGATTTACACAGTACGGATTACCTTTCGATTCGGAAATTTCTTTCGAAAGATTGTACTTTTCGAATCGAGTTACACAGTAACCCCCCAGGTCTGTTATTTTGTTTTGTAGTCAACTCGCAGACTACTTCAGCCTTCGCTACCCTAAAACTTGAGATGAACCATAAATCACTAGTCTAGTATTATAACATAAAGAAAATATATATAATAATAAATGCGTACCTCTTATAAGCGTGCACCTCCCATAACTGAGCAAAAATACTGCGTCATTGAGTGTTATGAGAGGTTTCACTGTACGTATATATATGTCACATCATTTTTTTCTTGTTTTAAATCGAAATATGCAAAAAAATCACTTAGAAAAAAAGGGAGTTACGACTTTTATATTTAATATGTCACGATATGTACCGTCCTCCTTAAAGATAATACATGCATTCGCTTAAATGCAACTCGCAATAACATTTTGATAAAGTTTCACAAACAAATTCGCAAAATTTTCCAATATGTCATGTATTAAATAATAAAAGTATTTATTTTAATAATATCTCCACCATATGAAAAGGATCTAATTGAAAAATAAATTCCACATAACTAAAAAAAACAATTGTCATAGTTTGCATGTGCGCGACGCGTGTAAACGCCCCTCGAGATCAATAATCCATCACAAAGAGAGATTTTCTTTTAAAAAAATATTAGCATTTTGAACATGTATAATTTCCACATGAAACTATGCATAACAACTCAAATTATTTGTTTATTTTAACTTTTCCAAATTCGTTTTCATAAACAATCCTTTTTTGTTAAAAATTTTCAGCTGCATATGTTGGCCAAACTGTAAAGGGAGAGAGTTAAATAAGATCTTTATAAAATATTAGTGTTGTTGTTATTGCTAGACACACTTACGTTCTCCAATGAAATGACCAATTTAATTGAGAAAATATAATGCTCGGATTTGTATGAATAACTAATGATTTGTGTCCAATGGCCATATGTCTGTCAAATACACATACATTTTCTTGCAACATATTACTTTAACTCAGTAGTTTTTTTTGCTGACTAATGAATTTTTGTTCCGGTTTTTAAAATTTCTTAAAACTCATGAATAGAACGTGAAAGTAAAAAAAAAAACACAACACGCTTCTACGAGTATTTCTGTAAGAATCCTGCAGGAACGAACCAAATCTCACTGGTTTTAAATTCATGATTAATGACATCTTTCAACGAAATAAAACATGCTACGAATAAATTACAAAAGATCAATTGATGGTGTGTTGAATAAGAATATGTATATTATATTCCAATATTGTATTTAAATCTGCTCATATAATGAAAGTTGGAGTTTTAACGGTCTATGGCGCTGTTATAATTGTTCTCTCGTTTTGCTTTTTTTCATTGGGAAGCAGAAACACTTTCTCATAATCCATAATATTTTACTTGTATATGGTTTTACTGCCCGTTCATAGAAGACGAGTTAAAATAATCGTTCGGCCATTTATATTGCAAACAGCAATAAAAAAAAAAACTCAAATTGTTTTTGTTTTCAATATAAATGGCCGAACGATTATTTTCACTCGCCTTCTATAAACAGGCAGTTAATTCGACTGAAAGGCAGAGTATGAGTGTGACAAGAACACATTGTAAAATATGAACGTATAAGTATTGGATTCGTTCTTGAATAGTGCCTGCTGGCAAAGGCATAATCGGAAATCTGAATCTGATAACTTACTGGCATGCACCAGATTTGTGCACATATGTACATACAGTGAACTCGCGATAATAAGAACTAATTAAAACCAATCAACTTTTGCGAGATTTGCCCATAAAATTAAAAGTTTCTTATGTTAAATGTTTTATATCTCGTTAATTGCAGTTAAAAAAACAACAATTTATTCTTGGAAAAAGTTTAAAGTTATTTTGCTACAAATTTTGTGATTTCCTTTTGCTGTTTTTTTGTGTGTACGTAACAAATTCTGATTGACAGCGGAATATAATTTGAAAGCAAATAGCTGAGGAAATCCCGAAATTAATATGCTGTTGTGGGTTTAGATTTCAACACTGTCTAGATACCACCCGTTAGAAAAAATATAAAAATAAGCTCTTCATATTTTAGAGCTTCGCATAAGTTTTTATTTTAGAGTAATCAATGGAAGGAAAATAGTGTTCATATTTTGGGATGTTCAAATTTTGTGGTGTTCATAATATCGCGAGGGCGTTCTATATATTATATCGGGTAGGTAATACTTAAAAATCCTCCTAGTTAATAACAAACTTTCGGCCCGTTATGTAGCTGTTCAATAACTTACATATGTATATCCATGACATATTTGGCATGTTAAGGGCATTTAGGGATATTTTTTCCATATAGGGCCAAATTTTTGCGGAAAACTATTTTATGGGGTTTAAATGTATTGAATGTTGTATGATGGAATAATTAAACTTCTTTAGAAAAAAATGTTGGTATGAAGTTGGACAAAGACGAGATGGTAGCGATTAAAAATTTTCTAGAATTTTTAAATTAGCGTTACATATCTTTATTAATTCTACCTTACTCAAATGCACCGTCTGAAAAACTGAGGTACTTGAATACTTCTTTTGAGACCTGAAAGATGTGCTCACTCCATCGAACATCACACTTAATCTTCATGCTAAGAACATTAAGAGCTTCTGATTCCTCAATATTTATACCACCCATAATTACAGGTGAAACTGAGTGATCGGGCGGCATGTGTTGGTGTGTAAGCATGCATCATTGGGTCTTCTGAACATTGAAATCGGCCTTGTTCGCGTTACTCCATGTGATATTCTTGTGAGAGCACTATTCAATGAATCACTCATATTCTGCGTCAGCGCCGCGATCATAATCGATGTCGACCTACAATTAAATGAATATGAATGGCAGATACTGCTGTCATCTGCAAAAGGCTGAATAGGGTTGCAAATTTGATTTAGAAGGTCATTAAGAAAGATAAGAAATAAGGTAGAAGAAAGAATGAAGGCTTGTGGCACGCCTGAATTTATCTTGAATTCGTTAGATGAGATCCCGTCTTTAACAACGCTTTGAGCGCGATCCCTGAGAGAGCTCGATATAATTCGAGAGAAGATATCACCGACACCAAAAGCAATAACTTTGCACAGAAGTGCCCCATGCCATACTCTATCAAATGCTTTAGAAATGTCCAGAGTCACTTTACTTTCACCAAAATGGCGAATAGAACTGCACATTTTTCCGAGAGGAAGGCCAATAAGTCGCGAGTACATACGTCGTTTAGTACATTGTTGGACTATAGATATTCCATTAGGTGGAAGTTCGCCAAACTTTTTTTGGGCGGTAATTTTCAGGGTTGCTTGCCTCTGCCTTTTTGGGGATTGGCGTTACATTTGGAACCTTCCAGCACGTTCGGAATAGATCCGCTTGATAAAGCCGTCTTAGTCGTGAATTAGACAAGTTTTTGCAGATTGAGTTGTCAAGGTTTTGGAAACACAAATTGTTTTAGATAATAACGATGAAAATAGATTTTTTAGTCTTCTTACCAAAACAAAAAAAAATAAAAACATACCACGCTTACTTTTCATTTGACCTATTATGTATGAGGCTGGAGTGACTTCAAAAGAAATCATGCTTAATGCAATCAGTTGTTGTACTATTTTTAGTATGATTTGTTTGTTCTTTCTAAAAATCATTCAACTCCTCGCGAAATACTTGTGGCAAATTAGAGATTTTGAAACCACTGATGTGTTCTTAAAATACTTCTGTTAAAGTAGCCGATATTTTATTTCCTTTAGCAACTATTAAACTTCTCATAAAAGTATTATTTGTCTTGTTGTGGGTATCGTTTCGATTTACTTCCGCTTGCAAGGACAAAGTATCCTTTTTGTCATAACAATATGGAAGATCATATTATTGGTCAGTGAAGTGGATTAGAGCAAAAAAAAATTTCTTTTGATATTTTTTATTAAGAAAAATTAGAAGGCTTAAGAATTTTCTCTTCGATTTATTGTGAAAAAATTTTCCTTCCCTTATTATAACAAAAAAAAAACATTACAAATATCATCCTGATGCGCGTAATTAAATTTCCTCATTCCCTTAAGTGAAACTAAACTAAAAAAAAATTATCCAAATTGTTAGACATGTCTATAGCAAAAAATCGATTTCATATTTAATTGAAGTTATACCGAAAAACCGACAATAAATATGTCAACAGTATTACGAAGAGGGAGTAAATTGATGGCCACAAGTTACAATCCCAAATGAAAGTGTGAACATACTTAGGCAGCCCAACAAATATAAATTGAGACCACAGTTGGTAATATAAGGTGAATAAATGGTGAAAGAAAGGAAAATATATGATACACATACATATAAGATAATCTAAAAAAATAGTAGAAATGAAAGCGAGAGTAAGAACAACCCTTCTTTATATCTCATATTAAATAAAACGAAATAATCGAATGCAGTGAAGAATTACAAGAATAGGTTTTTTCATTTAAAATAAGAGTACATGTATGTATGTATGTATGGATATAATAAACCAAACAGAAAACTAGCCACAAGGATGACCAAACATTCATTAATAATGCCAAATTTCTCATATAATACACACCGCGTCACATAAGTAGTTCCCTCTAGATATAAATAAGCAATACATAAATATCATCTGACCTTTTCTCAACATACGAAGTAATAGTGCTGATAAAAATGTTTACAAATTTCCTGACAATTGAATAGAACAAACCCAAGAAAACAAAAATTATTATAATTTTAAAACAAACATTAGTAGTGATTTGAATTTTATGCAATTTTAAACATTTAAGAATGGCTTCATGATCCTGTGGAGAATATGAAATTTTATATATTTCTTTTTTTAGTATTGGTTAACAAAATTTTATTTTCTCTTGCTCCCAAAACTAAATTTACTGAATTATATTGGGTATCATTATAGTTTGTTGAAGACCGCTGTCATGACTCCTGATTTCTAGTACGAGTACGTGCTGTAGTTCAAAGGTTCCACGGTACGAGATGGCACCCGTAGGTCATACGTTCTCTTCGCGGCTGATACAACTCTACATTACAGAGATTATGGAAATTGCAATTGGATTCATCAGAAATCGCTAAATTATTATATTTTTCATCAACGAAGATAAGATGTTAGAATTTATTATTCCACGTCATTTCAATTCGCCAGAACAATAAGAATGCAACTTTGCAATGCGGAGCGAGGATTATTTGTCTTAAAAAAACACTTTGTATTGTTTATGTTTGTTCAAATACAACACAAATATAAATACGGAGTCATATGTATATTGTTATGCAAAATAGCCCCAATATTTTTTATAAAACATCGGTCCAAAATAATGAAAGTGCCCCCAGCCGCGAAATGAAAAATGGTTAAAATTTGGGTCCATATTTCATTATAAAAAAGTACTCAATTTGAGTAAATTTTCAATCGTCTTTTTTTTGCTTAATTGCCTGTTCATAGAAGTGAAATTAATCGTTCAGCGATTTATATTGAAAAAAAGTATGGAATGCCAATTTTCCTCGCAATCGAGCTTCTTCCTTATCACGCTGACAAGAGTGAACTTCCTGATGCAGTCGAAGAAAGTGTGTTCTGCATCATCATTCATTATACCGCGGTAAATGCAATCGGGACCATCTGCCCTGCCCATTCAGTACAGGTACTTTCGGAAGTATCCGTGGCGCGAGAGGAATTGTGTCAGGAAGTAGTTAACCTCCCCAAATTTCCTCCCAATCCATACTTCCACGCTGGGAATGAGCCTCGCCGTCTACCTGCCGACTGTATCTGCGGTCTACCTGTACTGCCACCGTCAGATAGTTTGGGGTGTCAGCTCCATAGCATCAACACCAAGGCCCACATCGCTCGAGTTCCATGCCTCCCTCCGCTCGCACGCCAAGAAGTCTATGGGTATTTCCCCACATATCACCAGGACTACAGCGCCCGAGATCGTGCTATAAGCCGCAGCAACCCTAAGGGCCGCCGTCCGCTGTACCGCCTCGAGCACCATACGTTTGGTTCTCTCACCCAGTACAAATTTCCCCAAATTTCAAGATCGAATTCGTGATCAGCCTCCTTTTGCTCTGTTTCGGGCCGGCGACATTCGCCATTAGTCTGCTCAACATGCCAGTCATCATTGCCGCCTTAGTAGCCACATGCCATATTTGGGCCCAGTAAGTAAGCCTGCAGCCGCACTCTGAGTAAACAGAGAAACATCCCCTATCCGCATACTGACGCCGAGTGGTATGTGACCCCGCGTGATCAGCATCACCTCGGTCTTCACCCTGGCAATTCTAGACCGTGGTCCTCAAGCCACATCCGAGTCCTAATCATGACCTGGTTCAGCTTCTCCCAGGCGTCATACATATCCCGCGCCGAGATGACTGTCGGCAAATCGTCCGCTTATCCCACGAGGTGAGTATCCTCAAGCATTTCCACACCAAAGATCCAATCGTCCTGCTTCTCCACCCCGCCGTTACATCGTACAGCAGCACCCGATCGTTCAGGTAACTATGGAGAATTCTCCATAAGACTCGGGGAATACGGAACCTCCCCTGTAGTGCCTCCAGCACATCAGCCTATCATAGGGTGTTGAAGGAATTCCGCACGTCGAGTGTGGCGGTTCCGAGAGTAGCGCATAGTAACCACATCCGAAATCGCTCCGAACGTCGCTCTTCCCGGTCTGAAGCCATGCTGTCTATCCGACAGCACTCCTGCCATCTCCATGGCCTCCGCCAACCTTCTTTGCAGTAGCTTGTCCAGCAGCTTGCCGTCACTATCCAACATTCAAAGTGGTCGATAAGCCGATGGCTGGGTCGGATCGCCCTTGCCTTTGCCAATAAGGACAAGCCGCTGTATCTTCCAAAGCATTGGAAAGAAGCCTTGGGCTATGCAAAGTATTATATACCGCCATGTCCAGAACGCACCTCCCCCTCGTGCTCGTCGTCATATCACCCCACTCCACAGCCCTGGCGTTGAAATCACCGGCCACCACAAAGGTTCCTGCCATACCATCCAGAGCGTCCTCGATAGCGGCCATTTTCGCCCTTAACTGCCCAATACTATCGCTAGGGGTGAGGTAACACCTCACCAGCACAAATCCGCCAATCCGAGCCCACGTGTAATCGCAGCCGGTCCCGCTCAGTAGAAGAGGAATGCACTAAAAATAGATATTTTGAAGTTTTTTCCCTTTCAAGTCTATTGCAATGTGGTCGCTCGATTGGAACAGACGTTGGTGTCACCACTAAATATTGCCTGGTTATAGATATGTAGCAAATGGAAAAGATTTTAATTTGTGTAAGAATTTTCAGCTACTGAGTCCATTTTTACTATTTTTTATTCTAGCACCCTTAAGTCTACAAAATAAAAAGTATTTTACAACGGTGTTCCTCTAAGTTACTATGTTCTATTAAATCGTATATTGAATAATATATTTAACGGAAAATAAAATTTTAAATATATACCTTATACCCTCTCTGCGATCGGCCACAGATAAAAGAAGCTCGTATTTTGTTTATTTACACTTTACAATGTCAGTGAGTTCCAGCGGTTTTTCCATTAAATAGTGACCCATAGTTTTTCCAATTAAAAGGTACAAAGATCCAAAGCTCGTAAAATTTAATTTATTTTTCTTGTTTCGATTTATTATTTATTTATCTTCGGTTAGGTTAGGTAGCGGACCCTCTCCGAAGGAGAACGCCCCATCTTATTTTATATAAATTTTCTTTTAGTCTGAAATATTAGTATAAGTTCGAAACATGACATAATACTGTCTTCATATACTTTTAGTTTCAGTGAGATGGATTAACACAAAAAACTCGACAATAAACACATTTATTTTAAAACATATACATTTAAGTTAGTGAACTATTGGAGTGGCGGGTAGTGTATGTATTTTACTGTAATTAAACCACCAAGCAACCCTTTTAAATAACTTTTTGCATCCCATGTGAGATTTAACATTTTATCTTTTCCAATTGTTTATTGTTTGGTTTTTTTTCATAAATTTAATAATGGAATGGGCTAAAATATCTCGCCATCATCTGTGGTCATATGTTTTACACAAACAGATGGTATTGGGAAATTCGCCATTATTTAGGAATTAATCCATAATCCAAATGCAAAATCAAAATATATAGTGATCTCAGGAACGCGATTCATAGATGAATTCAATTCTACGTTGCAAGCAGGCTATATACCACAACGCAAGTTGAGTACATATTGAGCAAAATATATGCTAAAAAATTTCGTATTTTCTGTCCATATTGAGCGCGTCATAAAAGTACTGTGCACAGTTCTTTGTTCCTTAGATAAAAAATGCAAAAAATAATCCTGCCTTATATTGTAACAAAAGTTATGTTGTTCGTTGGTAACAATTTGAAGGAATTTTGAAGACTTAGTTCTCATTCATTCCACCAGAGGTGGCAAAATGAAAAGAATTCTTTGCTTTAATTACTAGGAGGCTAAAGTTTTGTTTTTCTGTCAGTTAAGAATATTCAAACTAATAGATTATTTTAACAAGTTTTAAAAAATGTTTTTTTATGTGACTTTTTATTTCCTCAAAAATCTCAATTATTCAACTTAATACAAAAAAATACCTTAAAGTTTAATGGATATTCAACAACAACAACAACTTCCAAACAAATTTGACGGTTTGTTTCTGAATTCTAATAATGTCTTCTATTAATTTACAAAAAAAAAATTATAAAATTCGAACCGGAACTTAAAAAATAAACCAATTCAAAAAGTCCATATTCTGCTTTTTTACTCAATTTTCAATAACTTACAGAACTTAGTAAATAACAAAGCCCTAGCAAATTATGAAATAGAAAAGCATTTATTTTAGTTATGCTCAAAAGCATGAAATGATTTTAATACAAAAGTAATAAAATAAGTAAACTTCGAGTCATAATTAATTACGATTATTCATATATACTAAGGTGGGTAAATTTTTTTGGTCACAGTCGTATAGCAAAATAGAAATCTGCAAAAAATTCTAAGAAAACTATCAGAAGAAAGTATTGCTATAAAATTAAAACCTAGCCACCGCCGACTGACTTCAAAGTTCACATTTGGGTGATTCCATGCCAAATCAATCATGAGTTTTCTTGTCTGCCTTCGAAGTCAATAAAATTTGATACACTTGTTATTATAAGAAACCCGCTAAAAAATGTTTCCCACTCTTTGTCACGACCCTTGAATTATGAGGGGTCGCCTAATATTTTCCAAAAAAATTTTTTGGTAACAGTAGTGTCGTAGTATTCATTAATAGCTTTCCAAAAATTCTAATTGGCCTCTGTAGCTGCAATACAACCGAAGATATTGAATTTAGAAGTTCAAAAGTGTAATAATTTGCGGGCTAAAGATTTTATTCTGGAGTTAGTTTGACTTTATACTCTGAGCTATCTGCATACATACATATGTTTTAAACTTCACAAAAAACGGGTTTGCCGTTTGGTGCAAAGCGTAGCAGACAAACAAAATTACTTTCACATCTATAATAGATATTACAATAAATATAGTTCTCTTATTCGATTTAATTACTTCAGATTCCTTCATTTTTATTTAAAATTTGTAGTACTCTTTCATATCCATCCATATTAATATTCCATTGATTTTTGTTGCTTTCAAAAGAAATTACGCCATTTTTGCGTAAGTAATAACTACACGGCATTTAAAATCACTGTGAATGTGTGCATACAATTTTTGTTTGTTCAGTGACCCAATAATATACCTCTATTTCTCTTCATCCCTTCTTGAAAAATATATTCCGTTTAATCAATAAATCATTGACAAACAAATACAAATATCGACTGCACCAACAGCAGTTCAGCCACAAATTTATATGCATATAAGACATCCATACACACATATGCGAAGGAATATAACAGAAGGAAGAACACAAGCACAACATAAGGAGAGTGTTGTTGCCTGTTGTGACTGTGTTGCGCTAGAATCTATATATGGATATACATACCCTGCAGATAATATTGGACTACGTGGCCCAATGTAGCCAAAATGGAATGGTTACAAACTTGATCCTATGTAATGTAGACGTGGACCGTGTTTTTGAAAATAACAGCCTAGTGTTATTTTCTTCGTGCTTTCTTCGTATTTACGATTACTCCGTCGCTTTAAAAGTACTCTCTTAGGTGCTCCATAGAGTGGTTACAAGAAGCAGTTTTTGCGTTAGTGGGATGTAATGCAGAGGTGGGTTATATGATCCAACCTTAGGACATCGTAATGTTTCCCCATACATTTGGGGTAGTCTTGGACTAATCCTAGTTCTCTGTGGACTACCGTATACATGCATGTAAGGACTAGCCATATTATCAGCAGGGTCCAAATATATATCTAAACACCGCATACACATACATATACATATTAAATACGTAAAAAGAATCAAAAGAATAATCGTAATATTAAGAACACTCTTATTATATTTACTAAAAGTGTAAGAAGTGAAGTAAACCAATCAGAAAATACAAATTTCAAGAGGGGTAGCGGTTTAAGGGTGAGATCGTGATATGTTCGTGCGTGAGGGGAAAATAAAGCGAAAAATAACATCTGTAAAAATGAATATGTATATTTGACACTCAAACACACATACATACATACATATTTAGATATCAAATAAAATTTTAATAGTTTTTAAACTATTATAAAATATAAGAAGACTTATAAATTAATTTAGTTTCTTCTTTTTTAAGTCCAGATATTTTGTATAAGTTATAAAAATGTAAATTTAAAAGAACAACTGCATATTTTTATTACCGTTAAAAAGAATACGTATGTAGATCATGTCCTAACAATTTAAAACTTCCACATATAAACTTAAATCATTTATTTCGAGCATGCACTAAAGAACCATAAGTTGACCTTTCCTCTTTCGTCAAAGAAGGTTGTTACTCTGTCACCACTGTTGATAGACATCATAATTGCCTGAGTGTTACATAACTGATGAAAATAAATTTACATACATATGCACGCGCAGTTATATGCATATGTATATATTATTTTTCTTTAACCAGTGTTCATGAGATGTCCACTTCAGTGTGCACCCAACTATTTTGTTTTTACTTTACTAAAAGAAGATTTTTATTTGAAGTTAAAGACAAACGTTGTTTTTATAAAAATTTATATTTTCTTTCCTTTTATATGTATTTTCTTAACGTAAATATTAGCAAAATATTTGCTGGAATTTGCCGTAAGAAATCATTATTGTTTTACATTAGTGAAGTTAGGAATAGCAATTTTTAATACTAGCGAATACGAATATGTGCGCCAATATTCCCCGAATTTGAATATTCAATCCCTGATATAGCGCCAATAGTTATTTAAAATTTAATAGAAAAAAATTTCACCCTTGTGTCAATAAATGGAAAATTGCGATGGCTGAAGGTCAGATTATCAGCTTGGCACATGAGTACCACTACTGAACATTTCTCAGCTTAGTTTCCAAACTCATACTCATCCTTTAATACGAAATACTCGTACTTTTGGAGACTACTAATCACGTCGAAACAGAAAAAATTTTACTTTTTATTTTTAATTAACATTATTAATTCGATTAAAATACATTTTTTCAATTAAACGTTTTGTCAATTCAATTAAATATTTAATTAATTTTTTGGCTCAATACTTAAATAAAACTGTAGATAATTTATGTGCTATGAAATACTCAAAATTTTGGTTTATTTTCATTTAAATGCTTATCTAATTGTATTTTTTCCTTTTAAAATTTTTTTTTTTTAAATATTTGATTAAATATTTAATTATTGTTATTAAAAATTTAATAGAATTCAATGAAGTCAAAAATATTAATTTAATTAATTTTTAATTGATATTACAAAATTTTTAATTAAAATTCAAACGTCTATTTCTGAAGTTCAATATCATAAAGCATTTTATTACAAAAGCAACTCAATAATTTTTTTATAAATAATTTTGTAATAAAATGCTTTATGATATTTTTCATACTGTATGAGAATATCATAGGGTATGTAATAATAAATTTAACATATAGTTTATAAGGGAAAAGGCACAATTAGAATCATATATATAAATAAATATTCCCAAAATAAATTCAGTTAATATAGAATACTACATGTGCACGGTATGAAATTTTGATATTCTTTTGTTTCTTATGTTTTGTTTAATTTTTTAATTTTTTCATTTGATTCAAAATACATTAGTTATGCTGGCCAATGGCAAGCTAAGTGTAGATGAGAATATAAAACTAAAAATAGAAATATGTGTATGTTATAAAAGTAAACTCATGGATTGTTATGTTTTTGTTTATAGATTTTTTGGTTTGTATGTTTGATATTCAAAAAATTCTCGTTTGATTAATTGAATTTTAAACATATAGATCTTGGGTTTGTATTCAGAAATTAGGAAAAATCCACTGATGAGCTAAGTAAGCGTTAGCGAAATAGTACTATATGGATATGCTTTCCTCCTCAATTATTGAGTTGCTTTTGTAATAAAATGCTTTATGATATTTTTCATACTGTATGAGAATATCATAGGGTATGTAATAATAAATTTAACATATAGTTTATAAGGGAAAAGGCACAATTAGAATCATATATATAAATAAATATTCCCAAAATAAATTCAGTTAATATAAAAGTAAAATATTTTATAAAAAAAACACGTTTAAATTAAAAAGTAAGATAAAGTAAACTCTTACAAAATAGTTTTTATAATATAATCAGAGGCATAAAGAACGCAATGGCCAATACCCAAGGGGATTCAAGAAATATACTTCCTTAATTTCAATACAAATATAATATTCATTTTTGACTACTACACAAATACAGGATGTAATATTTCAAATTACACACACAATTTCTCAATATAATAAAATAAAGTCTATTAAACAAAAGTAATTTTAAGGATCTTTACATAAAAGTTTTGCTACTTCCTTACGCCCAAAAGAAAACAACAGCTCATTCTTCTTTTTTACTTTTTGACTTAGAGAAGCATCGATGTAGAAAAATGAAAACGATGAAGAAGCACGCCTACAAAAACAGCGAAGGTACACACATCCAGAGAGCTACATGCATATCGATGCTATTATATACAAATACAATTGATCTATTCAATCATGACAGCCAATGTCATTTTCTGTGGATCATCCATTATATAAGTATGTATGTATGTGGACCTGTCAACATTTTCATTTATAGCGTACATATAATTGTGAGAATTTTTAATACAGAATAATATTTCGTTAACATTATTATCGTATTATATTGGGTCTCTCAATTAGCTGTCCTGTTCGTATGTACATATACATATGGACATATATATACATATATACATATGTGTCTAAATACTCGTCTATGTACTATATGCAATTATATACTTTGTGTGTGCATATAAAGATATATAGACATACTATATAAAAAATCATTTGAAGTGTTTATTGTATTATTTTAATGGGAAAACTTCATTAACTGTCAGTTCAAGCGATTAAATAAATCCACACTTCATTAAAAATTTCATTAAAATGAAAAAATTTTAATAAATACCCTCTTTTCTCTATTGTTCAATCAATCTTTTTAAATTTCTATTTTCTTTGGGATTGTGTGAAAACCACTACACAATTTTTTAATACAATTGCCAATTGTTTTAAATGTCACATGGCTCCCACACACAAAAGCACAGTTATTGATATAGTTTTCAAACATTTTGTTACACTGAGGAAAAACATAAAATTTGGTATTTAAGAGCAACCATAAATTGCGGAAATAAAAAACAGTCAATGTTAATTCGTATTTGGTACGTATGAGGTGTGTCTTAATGAAGATTATAGTAAAATTGTTTGCTTCTTCGAGCAGTGCTCTCTTAATCACACCTCTACGTGTTTTAGAGAATTTGTAAAGCGGAGTTACTGCGTCTCAGATGTTAAGTTGACGAATTAATTTTTAAGCTAAAGGAGAGCCACTTTATTTATTATTTTACTTCGAGTACAATTTTTTGCATAAATACCGCCCAACTAGAGCACTATTAGCGCAGGCAGAATTAAAAAATTATTAGTCTGATCGGGGATTTGAACCGCAGATCTTTTAGTTGCAGAGTCGGCGACGTAACTATCACTTTTTATAAGATACGATTGGACAATACAGCGAACTCTCCAAAATGTCAAATTGTAGTTGAATACCGTATCTTGTTTTAATTTTGTAACGTGAACATTTTTATGTTACAAGTTTATTCTATTTTCCAGTTTAAAAAATCATGCTCCTTCGAACACAATTTGCGTGATTTATCCCTATTTGCTATTTTGTTTAATGGATTGTATTAAATATGATAAGTTAACATTACTATTCATGGCAGAATATTGACGCTTTGATTGAAGTATGTCATTCGATCGTTAAAGTTAATGCTAATGCAATATGAACCACTTGGTTCCCTCTCCGAATCACAATTACCAATCGTAGTGTTCACACGACTGTTCTTGTTTCATTTAGGTATTTCATATTCAAATTTTTTTTTTTTGGACCGGCACTCAGGTGATGACTCCAATACATGCGATGCATTATGCCGGAACTAGGAAATAAGGTTTTGCAAGGAAATAAGGTTTTGCAAGAAAGGATAGAGGGAGTAGTGTTTATTGACATTCGATTTAAATTTTCCCACGTCAAAAGTGACAGGAAAGACCTCTGCGGGTAGGCCATTCCACATACGTGCTGTTCGGTCAAAAAACGAATTTTCTCTCTAAAGCGTAGTGCGGTTCGCTGCCAAGTCGACCACAAATGGGTGCGCTCTTAGTGATGAACGCGTCGTGCGCGTGAATAACCGGGTTTCGGGAACGAGTTCCCTGATTTTATCAGAACACATCCCATTATAGTAGCGATAGAAGAACGAAACGCTCCCCACGTTGTGAGGATGCTCAAGAGAGTCAATAGAGATGGCTACCCTACTGTCTCCTATGAGTTTCTTCGCTCTCTCCTGTACACGGTCGAGTAACTTCAAAATAGTCTTTGAAGCACCGGCCAATACTTGAGAGTTGTATTCCATTTTCCGTCGGATGTAAGCAGTGTAAATAGTGTAGAGATCAGAAGGGGTGAAGTATGTCTTACACCGTCTTAAAAAACCGAGGCACTTGAATGCTTCCTTTGAGAGATGAAAAATGTGTCAGTCCATCGAACATCGCACTGATTTTTCATGCCAAGAACATCAAGAGCTTCTGATTTCTGGATGTTTATACCGCCCATAATTGCAGATGAGGTAGCGTTAACGGGCATGCGTCGATCCGTAAGCGTGCAGTATCGGGTCTTTTGAGCATTGAAATCGACCCTGTTCGCGTGATCCCATTCCGATATTCTCGTGAGGTCTCCATTTAGCAAATTATTCATATTCTTCCTCGTCGCCGCGATCATATTCGATGTCGGCCTATAATTAAATGAATGTGAATAGCAGATACAGCTGCCATCTGCAAAAGAATGGATAGGGTTGGAAGTTTGACATAGGAGGTCATTAAGAAAAAGTAGAAATAAGGTAGGAGAAAGAATGGAGCCTTGTGGTACCCCTGAATTAATCTTGATCTCGTTGGATGAGATCCCATCTATAACAATTCTTATAGCGCTATCCCTGAGAAAGCTCGATATAAATTGAGAGAAGATATCACCGACAGCAAAAGCAATAAGTTTGGACGAGTGTGCTCCACGCCACAGTCTGTCAAATGCTTTGGAAATATCTAGAGCCACTAACTTCCGCCGAAATGGTAAATGGATCGACACCATTTTTCCGAAAGGAAGGCCAATAAGTCTCCCGTGGAACGTCCTCCACGAAAGCCATATTGCCCGTCGTTAAGTAAGCTGAGTTCAACCCCAGTTTCAGACAAAAATTTTAAAATAAAAATAAACATCTCGCATTTTTCTGATGGTCATTAGTGTGTCTTTGGGTGTCAGTTGTTGTCGGAAGGTTTCAGTGGCGAAGGCATAGTCACTGGTCACTGAACAATACCGGCTTCAGCTGATAGCAATCCACAATCACATCAGAACGCCCTTCTTCGTCGGTATTGTGTAGCACCGGCGAAGTAAAATAATTATAAAAAAAATGGCTACTAAACCGAAGCTTCAGCACTGCTACGAGTATAACCAAAGAACGTGCGAAAGCAGAGCTGTAAAATAATTAATTAAGCTTCACCTCCTGTCGTTTCTCCTACTATCCCTATCCTATAGTTCCAGCACAATGCCTCGCTAAGGAATCATCTCCTTAGTGCTGGTCCCAGTTAAAAAAAAAAAGCCATGGACTCCAGATGGTAGAGCATATTGCGATTGAGCGATAATTTTCAGGGTTCCATCCATTTTCGGAATTCCATCCGGCCGTGGACTCTTATTTATGTTGAGGTTCACTAAAACCCTTTTAACTGCACGAGCTCGAAAGTATGTCTTTGCTATAGTTACGGATACACTCTCGGGAGCGGGCAGCGGTTGATTGCTTTCCGGCAGTTGAGAATTACCTGCAAACATTTCAGGTAGGAGGTTAGGTTTTTCAACCTGCTCATCCTTCAAAAGAGCTGGAATAGAAGAACTAGCATTTTCCATCACTCTTTTAACGAATGACCAAAAGCTTCTACTTCCTCGTAGGGCAGCAAGAAATTCAGCGCGAAGACGCTGCTCGTACAAAGCTTTTTTACGTCTTAGCTCTTTAGCACACGACGATCTCGCCCTGTTGCGCATCGTATCAGTACCCGCATTTTTGTCTTTCCGCCAGATACTAAATGCTTCCTCTCTGGATCTGACTGCAAGTCTGCACGTCTGATTAAACCAAGACTTCGGTCTAGGCCAGACCGAAATTTGCTTCGATGGTATGAATGTTTTCATAGCAAGCAATATTATATTTTGGACCATTTCAGCCATGGTATTGACATCATTGTCAAGGGAGCAGAGCCCCCAATTGAAATGCCGAAAGAAATCGTTGAGTTCAGCCCAACGTGCCTTTTCGTAAATATATTTCAGACGTTTCTTCGGGGCCGTGAAACGCCTCGAAGTTCCGCAAACGTAAATGAGGCAGAAATGGTGCAATGATCCGAATTACCGAGAGGTGCGCTAATATTCATTTCATACTTGTCAGGGTGTGAAGTGAGAAAAAGGTCGAGGGTGTTGTGTTAGTGCCCATCAACACATGAAATATGTGTTGGTCCATTCACTACTTCCGCAAGGTGATTGTGCGCTGCGAATAACTCAACTTAGTGGCCTTCTGGAATCGTCTGGCTCGAATGGCGGAGCCAAGATAAATTCTGAACATTCAAATCACCAGCAGTAACGATTTTACTGTTCGGGTAATTTTCTAGGATCTTCGATATAGTGTCGGAAAGCATCGAAGTTGTATATAGTTTTCCCCCTTTCCGTATTTGCCTAAATATTGCTGGCACTTGTACACAACTTCATTGCGCATATATATGGCAAAGCCCCTGTGTAGATGGAAAAGAGTTAAGAAGTGATACCCAGGTATGTCAAAATCCTATGTGTCAGCATTTTCAGACACCTGGGTTGCATTTAATGCGAAAGCATCCGGCCTATGGAGACAAACGTGAGCATAGACAAAAAAGAAGTTTGCCCTTAGACCACGGTTTTTGCAGAAGTCAATTCTGAATCGGCCTGTCCTGTTCAACGCTAGCTAAAAATCAAATAAAATGTCTATTTTTCTATATCGCAGATGCCACTGAGCTGATCTCCTCTTGAACGACTGCCGTTGATCAGAGTTACTCCTTCATCACCAAACAGACTGGCATCAACAGTACAAAAGATTTCGTCGGGTATGGTTAGATTTTGCACAATAACACGAAAAAAGACCATAAAAGCTCTGATCCGGTCACCATGACCCGAAGTGACAACACCGGTTTGCGATACCACACTGTCCAATATCGTTCCCCCATCACTGATGTAGCGGTTTTTTTTATGTAACTAGTTCTGTTCCACTTTTGTTTTGTTGTTGTTTGTGGTTTATTGAATTTTAATTGAAGTTTATAGTTTCTGTTTTAATTCACTCTGTATGTAAGTTTTTCATTTTTGTAGGTATATTTCGTTGATTGTTCTTGTTATTTTTTAAGTGATTTATTTATCCAATTTGTCAACTGTTTTCGTTTTATTATTTTCTCAATCTCTGATAATATTTGTTAGCACTTATATTTTTATGAATATGGCTTTTTAAATTTGATCAGCGGACCAAAAGAAGACACGTGTGTGCCAGACTGACGACGAAACACTACTTCCTTTTACTTTTTCAATATAATATATAAACTTACATATTGTATATTATATTTCCTAACGCTTTTATTTATTCTATTTTCTACGCTAATTTATTTATTAACAAAATATGTATGTAATATAAAATCTTAAATGCCAAAATAAAAATATTACAAACTGCGGAATACCTTTGTACAAGTATTTATAATTAATTTAACTAAAAATTAATAATTAAACCATTCTATAATTATCAGAGTGAGCATAGTTAGCAGCTCCTCAGCTGAAAATATTTTTTTTCAATTTTTTTTTTATGGGTCTCCAAAGATTCTAAAAATCAGTGAGATCTAAAAAAGCAGTCATCAGTTAAATCAGACTCGGTGATACCACTTAAGGGTGCTTTAGACCATAAGATCTGTCGTACGACATGTCAAATTTTTGTGTAGAAGAGCACAAGTCGGATCGTCTAAACGTAATATGTAATGAAACCATAAGATTTTGAGAGAAAATACGGATGAAAATTGTTTTCATTTCATTTTTTAAAATTTTTCAAAAACCATCACACACCATTAGATCAGTTATGCATTTTTATGTAACCAAATGTGAGAACGCCAGGGAGGGAAAACTGGTTTCATAAATTTATACCAATTATAAAATTAAAATGTACATTTTAGACCACGACAGCACAATTTTATAAAAATATACGTATATTTTCCAAAAGTACACTAAAAATTTTGACCACGAAAATAACATATTCGAAAGTAATAAAAATATTTTTCAAGTTATTAAAACAAAAATTCAATTGCACAAGAACTCCATCCCTGAGTTAAATTAAATGAGAATGTTTTCATCTTACTTGATTTTATCCATACCAATGGTGTAAAAGCCAGAAAACAACCATTCGATTTTTACTCTGTTTTTTTGAAATACGGATGCAATTTCATTTTATTTTCTCGCTCATTTTACGTACGTCAAATCTTATGGTCTAAAGAACCCTTTAACTGTGTAAGGCAATAATATAGCTAAGAGTCCGCCGAACAAGTTTTGTTAATATCTTTTTGCAAAAAAATACCTATTTCGTGCACTTTTTTTAAAAGATATGCTAAGAACAAAATTTTTTTTTACTTTTCTTAGAATAACTTATAGGGACTCCTGATTGTTCACTACTTCCCTAATTGTTGCTAATGTAATTGACAAGTGATTATATAATTGCAAACTTGTTTACCTTTTTTAATAATTTGGGAATGTGCTTACTAACGCAAGAGTTAAACAACCAAAGAATACAAATAAATTATTTATCGGTTGATAAGATTATGTGCCAACTATATTTCTAACAAAAGTTGTGAATTTGAAATTTGACAATTGGGCCATGTGAAGACGGGTGACCGAAATTTCTGATATTGATACCGAACATGCTTAGATATACTGTCGTAAAAGTGGCTTCAAAACTAATTTTATATAGCATTCATTTTATTATTATTGGGAAAGTCAGAATCTAAATCAAGAGAAAACTAAGATTATAGTCTTTAATAGTATGTATGTACATAATTGTTATATTTATTTCGCACAAAAATTTTTCCAAGTGTTCATAGCTATTTTCGTCTTCTTGGCTTATGTATTTGTAATTTAACTCTTTTCCCACCTTAACGATTTAAATACCATTCAACTATATTCTTATTAACCTCTACAATATTTCACCACTACTTTTACATGAAATGAACGGATGCGTATATGCCGTTATGTGAAATTCACGGTGATCATGATGGTTATCAAGGTGTTTCCTAACACATATCCACAATTATTCCTTTTTTTTTCTTTTTATATGTATCAATAATGATAAAATCGAGAGTCCTTTTCCTATTTTTAAGGAAGTCTCAATAATCTTTTTCACACTTTCCTGTCAATTATATTAAATTTTTTTCTTGTTTTGTAAAATTGTTTCCCTTTTGTAATTTTAATATTAAATATAAAGAGCAAGTACATCTCTGCTCATTTATTGTTTTTGGTCACAATAACGGTTTAGCCGGATTAATGTCCATAATATGAACTCCATAAAGAATCCTTTATTTACACCTTTTGCTTTTAGATGAGTTTGTCTATGCAGCATACTAAATACTTTTCATTTGAATGTTAATCACTTAAATCCTTTCGATATTTGCTTGTGTCTTAGCCTTTTTGTCTATGAAATGCCTGCATATTACGGTTTTTTCCTTCTGTCCTTTTATAGAGGACTGTCAATAGTAGTCGTACTACGCAAATAAAGGTAAATCAATATTTTATAGGAGTAACCAGTTATACATAAGTCAAAGTAAGTAAATGTGTTTTTTAGGAAGTAAACTTATCATTTTAGAGGAACATATCATTCTTTGAAAAATTATTTATGAAATATTAAACATTGAATAAGAGAATAGATTTGAGTTTGTAAGGAAATATAATATAATAAAATCGTTCCTCACCTGTGCACTTGAAAGTTTAATAACAAGAAAAAAGAGCGGCGTACACTTTAATCTCGATTATTGGTATTACAGGAACTAAGCAAGTCAAAAGCAATGTGTACTCAAAACATGAAGTTTTATACAGTTAACATATGATACATAAGTACCATACATATAATAATTACATATAAATTTTTTGTATTGTGTAGCACCGGCGAAGTAAAATTATTACAAAAATGGCTCATAAAAATGTAGCTTCAAAATATAATACATCTCCTTAAAAGCAGTGGTGTTGCAACACTGCTATAAAAACAGAGAACGTGCAAAAGCAGAGTTGAAGCTTTACGTCCTGTTATTTCTCCTATTATCCCTTTCCTCTAGTTCCAGCACAATGCATTGCATGTGTAGGCGTCATCTCCTGGTTTAAACAAAATTTTCAAAACTGCAGGTACTGGGAGTCGGTTCTCATTATTATGGTGTGTGTGTAAAGTCATAACTAAAGAACGGGTCAACGTATGGACACCAAATTTGGGAAATTCGAAAGATATTTCTTTTTCTTGAACCAGTGACCAAGAGATGTCCCCTACGTATGCAATACACCTGAACTAGTTAGAGAGGGATAGTGTAGTTGGTTATTACTTAAGTGAGTTTATATGTGAGGTATCGTAGTGCTTCCTAATTAGGGGCAGTACATACAGAGATATGCGGCGATAATCCCGAAGTGCCTAAAGGACAATCATTGTGGTTATTTGCCACTCCTGCGCAAGGTGCCCCTGCTTTCAACTGAAAATGACGGATGTAGAGATTAAAAGTTGATTAAAACATGTAATCACAGGTATCTTTCGCACCGATGGGATGAATGGCACAACGTTATTGTGTCTTCTAACGGTGACCTCTAGATATCGGACTTCCGGTGGTTGTAAGTTGCCTTACCGTGCCATCTGCGCACAGACGCAGCTTTTCCCATCCCTTCCCCTTACTCCTGGAACTTATGGAAAAAGAAAACGCAGTAAAACAATAAAAGCGCAGGAGCACCTCATAAAAACCAGGTCGCTAATCACCTCTCCGAAACATGTGCCGCAAAAAAACAGCCCCGCAGGGAGGAACGGAAGCCGCAAAAGGCAACCTTCGAACCATCTGAAATGGAAATTGATATGAATCTATTCCCCGATGAAACGTTCGACATCACCGCAGAAGAAGAAGATTAACTCCTCACCTTTCCTGTTCATGGCTCAAGAACTGGGGACAAAAAGGTCCGACACAGTAGAGCCGCAAAGCAAAGCGGCAAAAAAAATTACCGGGTAAAAGACATGAAATGGAAGCGAGGAAGCTTGCGTGACCGAGACTAGTAAACTGTTGCTAGACACAAATTTTCCTGGATGCTTGGTTGTATGGAGCATGGTTCCAACATTGATAGAATCGGCTATTTCTGTTAACAAGACGGTCCTGAGACTGGCAAAACGAAAAACGAATACAATGGGCTATATCGACATTTAGTCCATACAGATCTCAGGGACCTGATGTGATATTTCCATGCCTTCTACAAAAGGGTATGGAATACACTGTCCCTACTATGTCCAGACTATATAGGATATAGTTTATTGTTGGGACATATACCAGAAAAATCTGTTGGGGTGTATTTATTGCAAAGGCAGATAGAAAACCCGAGCAATTGCCTAAATCATACAGACCTATAAGTTTCAGTTCTTACTTCGTATGAGGCAATAGAAAATGCCCTTCTATCGAAGGAAGTACCTGCTACGATCATCACATGGATTCTCAGTATTCTAAGGTCTAGGAAGGTTAGCATTCAGTTGGGAGATACGACTAGGTCTATTAGGGCCAAGAGAGGTTGCCTCAGGGATAGGATTCTATCACCTCTTCTGTCGACTGTCGAAATAGATGAACTTCCCCACGACCTAGATTTTCTTACTCAGGGCTATGCTGATGATATTGTGGTATATGTGAGAATACTATTTGGGACCGCATGCAACAACCCATGAATATGATAAAAGAGTGGTGTGCGAATAAGGGTTTTATATCAACCCATCCCAGACCACACTACGGCACTAAGAAGAGGGTTAGCACGAGAGCATTATTTCCCTGTACGAGGCTCTCTGGTAGGAGTTGAGGTCTGAATCCTAGAATAACCTTCCGAACATTGAATTCGGTAGTGAAACCCATAGTAACGTTTGCGTTTTTGGTTGCGAAATAAACTGAGCATCGTGCCGGTTAATAGAGCCCCGGATACCCTAGTTTCAACTGCATATTTTTTTTTCTGGGACTAGCATTCAGGAGATGACTCCTACACATGCGAAGCATTGTGCTGGAACTATAGGAAAGGGATAGTAGGAGGAACGACAAGAGGTGAAGCTTAATTAATTATTTTTGCAGCTCTGATTTTGCACGTTCTTTGTTTATACTCGTAGCAGTGCTGAAGCTTCGGTTTAGTAGCCATATTTTATTATTATTTTACTTCGCCGGTGCTACACAATACCGACGAAGGAGGGCGTTCTGATGCGATTGTGGTTTGCTATCAGCTGAAGCCGGTATTGTTCAGTGACCAGTGACTATGCCTTCGCCACTGAAACCTTCCGACAACAACTGACACCCAAAGACACACTAATGACCATCAGAAAAATGCGAGATGTTTATTTTTATTTTAAAATTTTTGTCTGAAACTGGTGTTGAACCCAGGTCTGTTTTTGGTTTTGTAGTCAACGTGCAGACTACCATCCATTGTGCCATCGCTACCCTCAATTTTTATGGGTGCCGTGGATAAGTACAAATTTATAATTTATAATGCTAGAATTTCTTTTATTCCATAACTTGTATGTAATTAATATTCTCTACACCTAGTAGACACTTTCGACCGACAAAAGTTTTTGCACGTTATTTCCAATTAGTTTAGTTACTACATACTAAAACATTGGCCATTAAATGGGTAACAAACTAGATTAAATGTACCCCCAAGACAGTATAAATAAATTCCAATCGAAATAAATATTGTAAATAAACAAATTGAAATAGTTTCCTTTACGAATCACATTACAAAGTAATCTTTGTTAAACTTGAAGGTCCACTGCTCCTATGGGCACCTCGAAAGAAACTACACCGAGGTCCAACTATATCCGAGCAAACTACTTCCTTTATAAATATATGCACAATTGTTATTCCAGAATTCGGGCAGAATTCAACAGTAATTAATTAAGTAGAGGAGCAGAGCAAGATTTTAATGCAGTTTTACAACATTATAACATACATACATACAAATCATGTATAAGATTATTCGACACAATTTTAATATTAACGAAACTCACTATTCGTTCCAAATTACCGATGAAAACCTTGCAGATTCAGCAACCTGGCAATTTGCGTTGCCATAACAAAACAAAACACATATGTGTTTGAAACTGAGATTTTCTTTCATTTATGGAAATTTGCAACACTGAAAAACATTTCAGAATGATCAAAGAAAATATTTGAAAGGCAAAAATTTTAAACCAACTGAAGATCTACGGTGGCAAAATGTCACGACGGAAGCGCATTCGCGAGAAGCGTGTGCACTCACACTTTGCATATTTGGCTTAATTGCAAAATTTCATGTCTGCTACGAAGAGTATTTCCGTTATAATTTGTAGCTCTAAAAAATTGAATGCCCTTGAAAATAGCTGTTCAATTTTACATTTCCATACATTATAACGTTGGCATACGCTCTACATATAATGCCAAATGCCACTTGTTGGTAAATATGTAAAATGTTCATTTATTGGTGATTGTTAAAGAAAAAAACTACTTCCGAAAGATCATTATGAGGAGAAAAAAGAAAACTTGAAAGAAAAATTCATTCGTAAATATCAATTAGAATATGTAAATTATAAATATTTTTACATCCTTTGGAAATGCCTTCAACCAAGAAAATTAAAAAGAGTAGAAAACAAGTAAATATATAAACAAATAAAAAGTGGTCTTTGCCAGGATTAAACTGTAACAAAGACTGCTTTCCGTAAATGTAAAAAAAAGGATTTTTTAAGGAAATGCTTATTAACAATGCATTTGCAAAGTATACTTGTGTTCATGTATTTAAACATTGAGTGCATTTTTGTGTTAACAACTTAATATTCTAAATGATCCGTTCAAAAATCCTTTGCTAATTGTTATCCTATAGTTATGCTTTTCTAATCCGATCTTTGAAGATGTTGTAATTAAGTATCAGTAACCTAAAGTAAAGCAGCAAGTAAAAATATCAAATTTGTTGCTTTTATTTTTGTATTTAATAAACCGGAAATTTAAACCAAATTTATTGTACCGCAAAGATTGTCCAATAGTGATTATTTAATTTTTTTGGCAAACAAATATTTAACATCCCTTGTAGCAGTACACAAATGATTGTTCAATTAGTGTGGTTTGCTAGTTGACAATAATGCAATTACGGCCATTTTTATTATTTTTTATTATTATTAAATGGCAAAATTAAAAGCAAAAAAGTAATAAATAATAGTTTTCTGAACAAAGAACGTTTAAAAAAGAAGCCAAATATTGATTTCAATCTTCTCAGTTCTCTTTCAATATTTCTGCAGGTGCTATAAAAAAACACAGAATGTTAAAAATTCGAGTAGCGTTTGCCTGTGTTAAATTTGCGTAGTCTTAAGTAACAAGATTGCAATGAAACCCAATATTGAAAAAAGTAAGAAACTTTATAAGTACATTTATTGGGGGTAGTACAGTAAATGCTGATTGAAATAAGCATTGCACTAAAACCTTCGTCTGTATTTGAGCAGTAAAATGTAGGCGAAGTAACATAATAAATGAAATAGCTCTCATCTAGATTAATAGTTAATGCGTGAACATAACAGCGAAGACGCAGAAACTCTACAACGCGCAAATTCAGAGTTCTGCAAAAATTAAGCTCTCTATCCTCCTATCCTTCAGCAGCTATTTCTTCTCTGCAATATCCGGCGCATGCACTGCATACGTAAGGGACATGTCGTTAGTACTGGTCCAAGAAAAATTCAAGGAAATCGGTTTGCTGACTCAACATCTTTTAGTCAACTTTGCGGCATCTTATACATTTTTAAGTCCTTAACAATTCCTGAATATATAAACCTGATTTGATATAAAAAAAAGCTTTTTTTTCGAAATTTTTCGTCAACAATATCCTGGAATCTATCACTGGATTTTAGTGAAATTAGCAGAAGTCGGTTCTATTTTTTCCCAAAATATTGATTTTCCTTTAAAAGTAGCTCATATGTCAATTCAAGATTTAAAATCTCTGCATACAAAATTTCTTCAAAATCTACAAAGCCGTTTTTAAGTCATCGCAGAAAATTTTAAAAAGAACCAAAGGTTCCAATTTTGGCCCCATTTTTTACTCCTAAAAAGCACCTTATATGTTAGTGCAGGAATTCAGAATCGGCGTAATAAATTTCGTTGAAATCGCTAAGGAAACAATCTTAAGGTACGTTCACATATGGCAAATATTTGCCGAAAAAGACGTAAGCACTAAATTCTATAAGATTTTCTTATTAATTAAAAATAATTCTGATTTGAACCAGGTCTTTATCTTATATAAAACAAAAAATTATCAAAGTACCACTTTTATCCTCTTTCTAAATGTACCCTATATGTTAGTCTCGACTATGAATAAGATATCATCGAAATCGATACAACCATTCTTGAGTTAACCATTAATTTATTTCTAAAAAAATTTAAATTTTGCGAGGTGACTTTTTTCGGATTAACTGAACAGAACTAATAAGTCAATTTTAGATTCTGAATATGTTAGATAGGGTTTCTTACATTTTCTGAGACGATATACGTACATATTTCGTTTTTTTAATTTTGGATTAACTTTAACTTTGTTTTAAATATTTATTAAGTCACAATGAAATAAAAACAATTTAAGTTCATCGTACATGGTATACCTTTTTACATAAAGAGCATGTACAATTGTTCAATTCATAATCTCAGTTGTCTGGTTTATCGTTAAAAAAATACGATATTTGTTTATGCAGACAAATTTGTAGTATCGTTATATTGTCGTACTTTTATTTTTGTTCTTAGTTATAAGTTCTTCTTCAACAAAAGTTAACATTAATATAATCCAGACCTGTCCTCAATACTACTATTATATGTAATAATACATAATGCATTTTGGTGTCGACGTCGACGTCGACGTTGACAGCCGCAATAAGGCCGCATGTTTTTTTTGTATAAAACAAAATCGTACATAAGAAAACACATGATATAAGAAACTTTTTCAAACAGCATAGATGATAAATGATATGAAATTTTTTTCTTACGGCAAGACATGTTTATTTTATTGAATATACATTTATAAGAAAAAAGTTTCTTATATTTTATGAGCAATAATTTTCTTATAAACAATAATTGCTCATATGAAAAAAACGCATATAAGAAACAATTTTGTGGCATTTTAAAGTTTCTTATATTCGAAATGTACTGTACACATTAGAAATTTCCGTTCGCATATAGTGGGACAGCACGCAAAATAATGAAAAATTTGTATTCGTACATATAGTACGAGTTCATATAGACAAACGTATAAATGTTATATGGAAGACTTTCAGTATCCTTGATTTGGATCAATTATGCGAGCATTGCATATCAATTAAGCGGTGTGCAGGAAGACTACTGTATATTTCAGTGTTTTTATTTGTAGTTATTTCAAAAAATTACTCATAATTTAAACGTCATTGCATGGGTCTTCAAATGTGAAACCGTCGCATGACACATTCTGATTTTTCTCCACTGAAACATTCTCCATCAGGGCATTGTGTCTTTACAGCTTCTGTGCCGTTGCAATTCCAGTAAGCACTTGCATCATGGTCATGTACTGTTTTTCCATCTGAATTGCCACTTTCACAATCTGGTATGTTATCTTCACCGGATTTACATCCAGCAGAGACGAAGGCAATAGCAAAACTGAAAATTGTCAGAAAATAACTAAACAAGTTAAAAAGATCAGTTAGTTGGGAGCATTACCAAACGAATTATTGCTTTCCACAGGGAAACTTACTAAATTTAATTTTTTTATTCAAATATTTAATTACTGTGTAGTACTTCGTTGGAGAATTGAAAGAACTGTATAAAGTTTTTCAAAATTGTGTTGGCTTTTTTTATAGCAAAAATTTGTTTCTTCACATATTTTTGGCTAAATAGAGAACTAGTAATAAAACAGAAACAATTTGAAGATAATTTTGTTAGTATGCAAACAAATATTGATTTTAGTTTCATAACTTTATGAAGAACGAAAAAAATTTTGTTTTTTTAACAGACACCAGATTTTAATATTTTTCAAACCAACTGTTTTATATTTTCTGTTAAAAAAACAATATTTATCTATCTTAATTTGCTTGAAATTAAATGTTTTCCTTTGTAACGCAAACGAATTAAAAAGTGGATTATATTAATATTCAAAAATAAGGAATAAATAAGTTATAGCATAATTTGTGTATCCCATTATCCGACTATTTAAAGACTTTTAAAAATTCTTACTGTAGACATTAATATAAAAAAATATATTTCAAAAATACTAACATTTAAACAGTTAACTACTAACATTTAAATACTAACATTTAAAAGTCAGTACAGTTTTTTACTTAATTTTACATTAAAATGTTCGGGTGCCTCCCCTCCAGGTCTAGTGAGCAGTGTATTAGTTTATCAGTTGCGGGATCTAAGTTCGATTCCCAGCAGAGACACTAGGGTGTTGTGCAAGTTTTTTCACAACAGGTATACATGGAACCATAATAAAATGGACCCAAGAAATGCTTTCCTGCATAGAGGGTCTTCAGCCGAATTTTTAAATAAATTTTAAATATGTATAAAGAAAAGAAACCCCTTTTCAAAATTTTTGAAATGATACCAAGATTGGATTTTTATATGAAAATTTCAGAGGTCATTAATTCATTTTATATTTTCTTCCTAATTTAAAAATTTTGTGTCACCGTATATAATTCTGTTTATTTAGAGAAACTTCCGTAAACTAGATTTAAGCCTTGTTTTTTTATTTTACTCAAAGAAAAGCTTTTTTATTAAAAGTTATTAAATATTTACTTTTTCTTTAATTTTATATATTTTTTTAAACTTTCTGGAATTTGGTTTTGGACGTATTACCAAAATATTCGCTTGAATTTCGCGAATACGTATGTCATGAAATAGACGAATATTCGACGATACGAATATAAATAATCATAAAAATAATAATTTATTAGAAACAAAAATATTCTTGAGAACTGTTTGTCGTTTTACGAAATTTTTTTGGAATCGATTAACGTAGAAGACCATGCGATGTATTGTGCTGGAACTACTGCATATACTCGTAATAACTTTCGCTACACATTTTCGCGTATTTAATTTATGTGACGATAGCTGAAGTAGTCTGCACGTTGACTACAAAACAAAAAAGTCTTGACTTCGAGTCAAGTTTCGGACTAAGTCATAAAAACATTTCGCATTTTTTCTGATGTACATTAATGTGTCTTTGTGTCAGTTGTTGTCAGAAGGTTTCAGTGGTGAAGGCATAGTCACTGGTCACTGAACAGTACCATCTTCAGCGGATACCAATGCACAGGCCCATCAGAGCGCGCTCCTTCGTCGGAATTGTGTAGCACCAGCTACTAAAAAAAAGCTTAAAAATTTAATACGTTTCCTTGACATCAGAGGCGCTGCATCACTGTTATAAGCAAAAAATTGTGCAAAAGCAGAATCTCAAGATAGTGTAGCTTCACCATTGTCATCTCTCTCACTATACATTATAAAAACTGTTACGTGGCAATTTAGGGAGTTCTATTTTTACGGATTCGCGCATTACGTCTACACCTTCATAACTCTTCAGCGATATGAATTCCTCCATTTACGTCGTCCAATGGTTTCTAAAATCGATGTTCTTCGTGTTAGCTTTTTATGAGCAAAAATACGGTACATTTAAGTGAAATATTTTTTTTTTTTTTTTTTTTTTTGGCGTGTGAGGTAGGGTTGATAATGCCTTCGCACTTACAGAGACCGTCGTCTTCTGCGTCGAGTGGTGTTGCCACTAAAAAATTCCCTCCTCCTCTGGGTAGATTCCTCCCCGGGACCGCTTTCCGCAATACTTCGGGAAGGCCCAGAGCCACGTCCCAATCAGGACCACTCTCACTCACCCACGTCTGGGTCCGCCAAGTCCGCAGCCGGCGTCATGACCCCGGCCCGTATCTCCTGGTCCCCGTCAGAGGGGGCCCCGCTATGCAGCAGCGCATCGAGGTCCCTCTTCTTCCTCCGCAGAACTAATCCCACGTACTGTGCCACAGCGTCCCAATTGTCCTCACAATCGAGCATCCTCCCTATCACGGTGGCAGGAGTGAACACGCCAACCCGCTGCGCCAATGCACCTCTCAGTATGCCACCTGGTGCAGTCGAAGAAAGTGTGTTCTGCATCATCATCCGTAATACCACAGTAAATGCAGTCGGAACCATCTGCCCTGCCCATCCGGTACAGGTACCTTCGGAAATATCCGTGGCCCGAGAGGAATTGTGTCAGGAAGTAGTTAATTTCCCCAAATTTCCTCCGAATCCATACTTCCACGCAGGGAATGAGACTCGCCGTCCACCTGCCGACCGTGTCCGCGGTCCACCTGTCCTGCCATCGCCGGACAGTTTGGGGTCTCAGACCAATAGCACCAACACCAGGGCCCTCCCCCCTCGAGTTCCAAGCCTCCCACCGCTCGCGCGCCAAGAGGTCTATGGGTATTTCCCCACATATCACCAGGACCGCAGCGCCCGAGACCGTGCGGTAAGCCGAAGCAACCCTAAGGGCCGCCGTTTGGTTCTCTCACCCAGTACATTTCCCCAAATCTCCCTCCCATGCAGCAAGATCGACTTCGTGACCGCCATAATCAGCCTCCTCTTGCACTGTGTCGGGCCTCCGACATTCGCCATGAGTCTGCTCAACATGCCAGTCATCTTCGCCGCCCAATCGCCACATGCCGTATTTGGGCCCAGTAAGTCAGCCTACAGTCGAGTCTGACGCCCAAATACCTTATGGCACTCTGGGTAACCAGAGACACATCCCCTATCCGCATGCCGACGCCGAGTGGTATGTGTGCCCGCGTCATCAACATCACCTCGGTCTTCTGCCCGGCCAATTCCAAGCAGTGGTCCTCAAGCCACATCCGGGTCCTAATCATGACCCGGTTCAGCTTCCCCCTGGCATCATCCATATCCCGCGCCAAGATCACCGCCGCTATATCATCCGCGTATCCCACGAGCTGAGAATCCTCGGGCATTTCCACCCCAAAGATCCCATCGTAGGTCAGATTCCATAGGTCCGGGCCCAGCACAGATCCCTGGGCCGCGCCGGACGTGATCGTCCTGCTCCTCCGCCCCGTCGGCGTATCGTACAACAGTACCCGATCGTCCAGATAACTACGGAGAATTCTATACAAGTATCCGGGAATACGAAACCTCTCCCGTAGCGCCTCTAGAACATCAGCCCATCGTAGGCTGTTGAAGGCATTCCGAACGTCGAGTGTTGCCAGGACAACTATGCGCTTCGGATAATAGCGCCTCTCGCTCTGAGCGCGCTCGAAGCACTCAACCACATCAGCAATCGCCCCGAGCGTTAACCTGCCAGGTGTGAAGCCATGCTGTCTATCCGACAGCCCCCCAGCCATACTCACGGCCTCCGCCAGCCTTCTTTGCAGTAGCTTCTCCAGCAGCATGCCGGCACCATCCAACATGCAAAGTGGCCGATAAGCCGATGGCTGGGTCGGATCGCCCCTGCCCTTGCTAACAAGCACGCGCTGCTGTGTTTTCCAGCGTCTTGGGAAGACGCCCTGGACTAAACAAGCATCATATACCGGAAGCAATGCTTCCGGCCTGCTCTCAGCCAGGATCTTCAGCACCTCCGATGGTACCCCATCCGGGCCAGGGGCTTTCCCCGTCCTAAGAGCCCCGGTGGCGATCCTCAGCTCCTCCCCGGTAAAGGGCGGTGCAACCTCATCATCGTAGGAGCCACGTTCGCCGCCCAGCGGAGGGTGTGTGGGGAACAGGCCCCCCACAATCGCATCGATCCGCGCGCCGTCCAATTGGAACCCAGCGGGGCTCGCGCCCAATTTTCCCGCCACGATCCACGATAGCCGAGTCCCGATGGATCACGGTTCAGGTCGCTCCGAAGTTCCTCCCATTTCGCCCTCTTGCTCGCCAAAATCGCGCGACGCAACGCCCCGCGGGACCGCTTGTACTCTTGGGCCTCCAGTAGAGCCTCGCCGGCCCGCCTAGCCCTAGTATAGACCGTCCAAAACCGTAGTACCGTCGAAACCGGCCAAGAACGACCCGCGGTCTAACCTCGCGACGTTCCAACCACGCGCACCTCTCCCCCAGTGCGACCGCTCGACGCCCGCCTCCGATACTATCCCAAATTCAACATACTGGTGATCACTCCCAGTATATTCCTCGAGCACCCTCCATCCTTCGATCATCCCAGACTTACTCTACATCATATAATTTACACAACGGTATACCACAGGGTTCACCGCTTACGGTTGTTTTGTTTTCTATAGCTTTTAATGAGATCAGCTCAATGGTCAACAAATACAAATATATAGATCACTGCATTTATGCAGATGCAAAATGTTCTGGATGAAATTATTAACTGGTCCTTAGGATCTGGAGCAAAAATTTCTACCAACAAAACAAAAATGCTGCATATTTGTAGAAAGAAATGTTGTGACTCAAATCTTCATAACTTATATGTTGATAGTACTATTGTTAAACATGTGGATCAATTAAAAATTTTAGGAGTGGTTTTTACAAAAAATTATTTATGGAGAAATCATTACTTATCCCTTAAAAGATCCTTAATACAGAGAGCTAATTTAATTGGCTTTTTAGCTAGCAATAAAAGTTGTGTTCATATTAATACTTTAACATATCTCACCAGAACTTTAATACTGAACAAAATTGATTATGCTCTTTTCATCATAGGAAATACCTCAAAATCAAATATGAACCTCATAAAAGGAATATATCACCAAGCAATCAGATCCAGCATTAATGCATTCCAAACCACACCAATAGTAAATCTCTTAGCAGAAGCAGGTTTACTGTCCTTAGAAGATCGTATATATGAAGCTAAGTCCAAGCTAACGTCGAAAATTATTTTTCCAAATAATTCCATAATTGACGTAGACGTAAAAAATCAAGTTTCCGCTAAAAGACACTATCGTATAACATCTGCTATCAGAGAATCTCTTCGACTTGCTTCCATTTTAAACATTAACATTTAAAGCAAACCTCCTAAACTCTACTATCCTCCTTGGTTTTTTAACATTGAATTATGTGACATTTCTCTATCGAAATTTAACAAAAACAGATATTCAAATGATGTTTTTATTCAACTTTACCTGGAAAAAGAGAATACTCTATCAAGAGAAGGTTGGAATTTTTATTTTACTGATGGTTCAAAATTACCAAATGGAATTTCTTCTTACGCAATTGAGGATAGAAACGGCTTAATACTTCGTTTGAAAATTCTCCCGGAAAGTACATAAATTTATACAGCGGAAGCAACAGCTATTATAAATGTAATTTTTATTGCTACCAGTAAAAAAGAAAAAACCATAATTTGCACCGATAGTTTGTCAGTTACCAAAGCAATATCCAATCCCCTGTCCCGTAAATGGAATATAATCAATCATATTCGGGATCTCCTCATAATTAACTCCTATCTACTAAAAATCCTATGGATACCAGGACACACCAATATTATTGGTAATACTAAAGCAGATGAAGCCGCCAAATTCGCTAACCACGTCCCTATTATAATGGAACATCACACCGAAAAGACTGATATAAAAGCTTTTATCAAAAATCGTCTTCACCAAAGGAAATTATCTGTATGGACAAACATCATCATCCGCACTATAAGGAATTAAATTGGAACTGCTGTCCCCCTGCTTATCCAACAAAGGTTAACAAACAACAAATAAAAATTTTTTCGCGTTTACGCTTGGGTCATACTTATGCAACACACAATCACCTTATTAATCGAGAGTCAACTTCAATCTGTTCCAAATGCGGGTCAAATCTGTGGATCATATTCTTCTACATTGCAGTAATTTTTGTGACATTAGGAAAACTATTTTCAGTTCCACAAACCCTAGGGAGGTCTTGAAGAATCCTACAGATGAAAATATTTTGAAAATCAACGATTTTATTACACGAACTGGATTCATTATTTAATTTAACGCTGAGAACCTTATACTTTTACTTTAATTTTCTGTACCATAGATCTTAAGATACACATATATATCTATTTAATTTCCTATCTTAATTAGTTACTTTGCTTAAGAGCCGATAGCCACGGCAGCTAGTGCTCCTTGACTTTGCATTAGATATATAATTAATTATAGGTCTAATAAAGAATAATAATAATCAACACAACAACACAATGTACGGATGCATTTGCAATTTGCTTAAATTTACTACGTTTCCACTAAAAAAAAACTTGAGAAAAAATAGATGTGCATATGTATATGCTCCCTTAAAATATATAAAGAGCTGCCACAACTTTTATTGAGTTTTTCGAGCCATATTTTTTTTAATTGTACTATTTTTCACAGGAATGCGATGTATTCCGAAAAGTACATTGATTATCTACCGCAATAAACACAGCAATTTTGCATGTTGCAAATTTGCACAATCAGCATCGTTAAAACCCCTACTGTTAATAATTGCAACCAAGTCTTATCCCATTTTTAAATTTACTCAGAGGTGGATGCAACGCTGTGAATTTGATTCGGAAATATTTTAGACCATTTGAAAGAGATGCCGCTTTTTTTATTGTACATGTAATTTGTGCACAACCGATTTCGAACGGTATTTCCCACTAGCCAAACATTTAACCTGCTTTTTACGTGGAAACTATCACTCATTTTCTTTTGCACAGAGATTTGTATTCCTTGAAAATTTTTTGAAATTTATTTTAAAGTCTTGAGAAGGTTGAAGCAAGGTCAAAGCATAAATTTGCAAAATTTTAAAATGTTTTGTGTACATGCCTCTACAAAACATATACAGTTTGTAAAAAAAATGTTTTCAAAACTTAGAAAAATTAAAAAGTTTAAGAGAAACTCTTATTTGCAAGTAAATTACATAACTTTTATTAAATTTTTTTCTTCATGTATTCAATTGAAGATGTTTATAAACACTTTGCACAAAAAAAACAAAATTAATTTAAATAACAAAATAATAATCGTAACTTCAAAAATACTTCGTTTCTACGCTGTAAAATAAATGTTTTCAAAATTGTGTTAAATTTAATTAAATTTATTCTAAATGGTAAAAAAAAAGATTTCAGGATGCTAATACTTGGCGTGCCCTCCTTTAGCTTTAATTACAACTTCTAAGCGTCTAGACATTGAATGGATAAGCTTTGGTATATCATAATTTTCAGGTATTTCTTCCCATTCTTCTTTAATAAATGTTATTTGTTTTTTGGTGACCTTTTTCCGACTTTTTTCTTTGGGTGGACCCATGAATTTTCTATAGGGTTTAAGTCTGGGCTTTGTGCTGGGCTATCGATCACTTTTGTACAATTATATAACAACCAGGATCTACAAATATATGCCTTATGCTTCGGGTCATTATCCTGCTAAAATTTATATTTGAGCTTTTCTGAGTCAACAAAACCGAATTTCCGAGCACTTGCACTCAATTGCTTTTTTAAAATGTTTAGATTGACTTCCTTGGTCATTATATCCACTAATATTCTTATTTCGCCAACAGCCTTGCTCGAAATACAACCCCACACAATAACGGATAGTTTACCGAACATTACAGTGGGTATTATATTTTTATTTTCTAAAGCCGTCAGGGGTTTTCGCGAAACTTTTTGAGGTCCGGCTCCGGAGGAAAAGAAATGTGTTCAATGGCAAACTTATACCTTTTTTCAATGTTTACCGCGGATAGCAAGGGTTTTTTCCTCGCAACTCTTGAAAAGTATTTATGGTTTTGTAGCACATTTCTAACAGTCTGAGAGCGATACTTACTCAACATTCATTACTGATGTCAAGTGCAATTCCTCTAGTGGATTCTAATCAATCATTTTCAAAATTTTCTTTTCAATTCGCCGAGTTACTTTTTTTGGTCTGCCTGGTGTTTCTTTTGGTTCCAGTCTACCTTCTTTTTCAGCACGGTTAATAACATTATATACCGTCCTTAGGTTAAGAGACAACATTTTAGCAATTTCTCTGTGAGATTTTCCTTTATAGTAATTAAAATACACCAGTTGGGTAATGTCTTTGTTCAGTCGCTTTCCTGGCATAGTTTATATATAATTGGGTAATCATTTGTTTATTCTATGAGCTTAATTTAATGAATAAAAGACAACTGCTACTCTTAGCGTCCATATAAAACTATTATACGCAATACATATGCAAAAACTAACGGTTCCTTCTTGTCTTTGCATTTTTGAAAACACTTTTTTTACACTGTTTAAAGTATGCAAAATTATTTTGTAGCGTTGTTGTTGTAATATGTTCATAAATTTGTCAAAGTTTCGACGCCTGCTTGTCGACAACATACAAAACAACAGTTGAAAAAAAAAAAATTCACAAATATACTGATATTGTTGTTGTAAATATTTATTTAAATTTAAATTCTTAAAAAATTTTTGTTTTGAAAACATTTTTTTACAAACTGTATGTATGTAACTACAAACAATGAAAGCGTATGACTAATTAAAACTGTTATTGTTTTCTACAAGTTGCAAATCTAAATGGCAATATACAGGAATGTGTGTAATGTGTAAAGGATTATGATTTCATTTAAATAGCTTCTTGTGAAAAGGATTAAAAAGAGTTTAAATAGACCCATGGTTAAATAATTCAGAAGGCTAGATGAACTAGTGACGTTCGTATTTTAAGTGATTACAATTGAAAAAATGTTAACAATTTTTATTCAAATGAAATTTACTTACTTATTTCACTACACTTTAATACTCGTATACATACATATGCATATGTGTAAGAGTAATAATTATTATATAAATATAAATATAATTGGGGTATTCACAATGTCTGTTATTAAGTAATATTGTCAAAATGTCTTAATATTTGAAAATAGTTTAAACAAATTGTTGTGCTTCAAACAACAAAGTAAAATAATAAAACTTTTCAAGCTATGTTTATTGTTTAGTCATAAAATGACAGTGCTATCTGAGTCTACACTGAAACTCTTCAGTCGAGCCGGCGATAATATTTACAAGCCGTCGTTACTTATAAATGATTTTAACGAATTCGAAGTGCAAATTTCTTAATTTTTTTTGCAAAGAAGTTTTTATTATCATTATTTTTCTTAAGATAAAAAAAATCGTAAAACTATAACACGCTCTAAAATAAATTTTTTTTTCTCCTGAAGCCGGTATTGTTCAGTGACCAGTGACTATGCCTTCGCCACTGAAACCTTCCGAAAACAACTGACACACAAAGACACACTAATGCACATCAGAAAAATGCGAGATGTTTATTTTTATTTTAAAATTTTAGTCTGAAACTGGGGTTGAACCCAGGTCTGTTTTTGGATTCGTAGTCAACGTGCAGACTACCATCCATCGTGCCATCGCCACCCTCATGGCGGGTTGTTCATAACAGTCATATTTTTTCGTGTTATTATTTTAAAACATATGACTTTATTGCTACTATGAGTGCTATGAACAAAAATTCTTTCATCTGATACGAAAAAACACTTATTAATTTTTGATATCAAGTGAAAAAAATAATTCGACTAGCATAGTAAATAAGAATTTACATCTAAGTCTTGTAATAATTCCATTTTAATTAAAATTTAAAATTGTTCTTTTGGAACACAAAATTTTTGAAACAAATATAATCGAAAACAGCTATTGCCACTGTGCTGAATAATTTTTTGGACAACGGATAGTGGATAAACGTTAAGTGTATGTAAAGTATGTAATGTAAAGGTACATATAAAAACATGAAAAATTTTTTATTCGTATATCATTTATAAGTAGCGGCGCCTTGTAAATAAAAATTTTGGTAGACATTTTTTAAATTGAATTTTAAGTTTTAAACGTTAGAGGAAATTTTAATGGTTTTACGTTTTGTGCCATCCAAAAATTGTCCTTGATATAGTTTGGCAAGACGGGTGAAGAGTGTTGTTGGTAAAGATTTTAAAGATATGACCATGATTCACTTTATATTTAAGTTAATTATTTATGAATATAATTAAATCCACTTATATAGACTTAAACATTTGCCGCATTTAAGCATATTTTTTTTTTTTTTTATCTGGGACCAGCACTCAGGAGATGACTCCTACACATGCGAAGCATTGTACTGGAACTATAGGAAAGGGATAGTAGGAGAAACGACAGGAGGTAAACCTTAATTAATAATTTTTGCAGCTCTGCTTTCGCACGTTCTTTGTTTATACTCGTAGCAGTGCTGAAGCTTCGGTTCAGTAGACATATTTATTATTGTTTTACTTCGCCGGTGCTACACAATACCGACGAAGGAGGGCGTTCTAATGCGATTATGGATTGCTATCAGCTGAAGCCGTTATTGTTCAGTGACCAGTGACTATGTCTTCGCCACTGAAACTTTCCGACAACAACTGACACACAAAGACACAGTAATGCACATCAGAAAAATGCGAGATGTTTATTTTTAATTTGAAATTTTAGTCTGAAACTGGGTTTGAACCCAGGTCTGTTTTTGGATTCGTAGTCAACGTGCAGACTACCATCCATCGTGCCATCGCCACCCTCATACATATTCCATTTTCGATATATGGAGATAGTAAGGAAATCAGATGGGGTTAAGTATCTCTTACAGTTGAATGCTTCTTTTGCGACTAGAGAAATGTTCCGGTTACAGCAAACGTCACATCAAATTTGTATGACAAGAACAGCAAAGTTTCTGTTTCCTTAATATATATACCAGCCATAACTGCATTTTCGAAAATGCATACATACGTATTAATAAATTAATTAATAAAAACGTATTTTCATAAAACGAGCTGTTTAAAAATATATATTTTTTCAATAATATTCCCAAAGAGTACTATAAAAAAATGCTTTTTCAAAAGGAATGATTTCGATGAAAAATAATGAAAAATTTCTGATATTAATATGTTGTAGTAGTAGAATCCAGGTTTTTGTTTAGAGGCAGACAATTTATACTTTTTGAAAATATATGTATGTGCCAATCCCCAAAATCTTGTTCTTTTCTCTCAGTGTGGGAATCGTGCAAAAGGGTTGTCTGCAGTTTACGTTATCAGAGGTAGCCTGCTGATATTTATAAGCACCCTACCATTTTTCTAACGTAATTCAAAAAACACACATTTTTTATTGCATAATTTTTTAGCGTTTTTTACATCTTTGTGTTTCCATAAAAATTCTTAGAACAACAAATTTAACTGAGTTAGAAAATGTATACGGTCAGACACAAACCTTCATATTTATTATGCTGAGACATCGGCTATAAAAACTTACAGTTTTCTTCTTTTTTTTCTTCCTTTTTGTAAATTGTAAATAGTAAAGGGTTTAAGTAAAAAAACATACTTTGTGGCTAATTTATGGGAAATGAATTTTATGATGCATTTCCAATAGTACGTTGGAAAGGGTTGTTAGAAGTTCATAAAAATACAAAAAAATTATGTAGACCTTTAAATAAAGTTTCTCAGCAAAAAAAGAACTTCCAAAGAAGTGAAGAAGATCCTAATATTATTGATCCGGAAGTAGTGAAACTGTGAATAATTTCCATTGCATTTTATATAGGATTGTCCTTGCGGGATGTTCTCTTTTTTGGCACCCCTTCAGTGAATCGGAAGCAGTGTTCAATATATCAAAAAAAAGGGAATCTGATGCAGCTTTCTCAGGTGAGTTTCGTTGCTTTCGCGGTTATGCAAATCGTAAAATGAATTTTATTAATTTATAATTAAATTTAGTTGTATGGCTTGGTAAAAGCTTCATAACTCGGAATAGGAGGGTGACAGCAAATTTTTTATTCAATTTTTCTTTTTTCTTATTTTCCAGTTTTCTAGAGTTCTTTTCTAAACTCGATTTCAGCTAAAGCTGTAACTTTACTTATAATAAAAGGTGATTTTTTAAGAGCTTTCGATTAAATTAAAAAAAAAAAACACATGAAATTTAGAGAAATGTATGCAATCTTTATTTGAGTTGATAGCACGATCTGTGTACATAGTAATTCAACGCCACAAATGGTTCATACGCTGGGTCTAGTTTTGGCATACTCTCTCCAACATATCGTCCGGTATCTCACGAATATATTCTTCAATATTGGCTTCCAGTGCGTCCGTTGCGGGTTTGTCCTGTTGCAATTTTGCTTGTTCACATATCCATTCAACCAGAAATGAGCTTTATCACTGAACACAATTTTCCGATAAAAAAAATGAGTGGATCTTCATTCAACCTTGCCAGCGCCCATTCACCAAAATTTAGCCGTTATGGTAGGTTGTGTGGTTTCATTTCTCACACCAGCTATATTTTAAAAGGTTTTACACCAAAATCCTTCCGGAAAATTTTCCACGTAATTGAGTAACAGAAGCCCAATTGCTGCGTACAGAGCCGAATCGATAATTCACGGTCATCAACAACACTGGCAATACAGCTGCGCTATTTTCCTCTGTCCGCACTGTACGTATCCGTATTGGTTGTTTAATGCCCAATAATGTAACTTTGGTGCGAAAATTAGTTAGAAGATTCCGAATAGCCGCCTCAGAAAGTCTGCCAAACTGCGCATAAAATGATACAAGTGCACGATACACTTTCTTAACCGAGCATGAATTTTGATAATAAAATTCACGCGTTGTTCGTTTGTTAGTCGTTTCACGGTTAAATTATAGACCAAACTGAACATGTTTAACAGTAACATGGTACACGAAAATAGCTGAGCTGCCAAAAGCCGCGAACACGAAAGTTGATAAAAAATCACCCTTTATATCGATTGTCAATATTTTCTCCGTTGAGCCTCCGAATTTTTGATATGGATCTTAAGCAATGTAAAATATACACATATGAATCCTTCAGAAGCTCTTAATATGGCATTATTTAAGTATGAGTTATGACACAGAAAATATTTGCTCTTGCACCATGCTTATCATGTGGCAGCCATTTCCTTTATTTCAGCTTCGAAACTCGAGTGCGGAGAAGTTCTTGTCCCGATATAACTTTCCATTGCCCTTTCTATTCGGATAACAATCCATGGAATATTACCAGGGACGTTTTATTTAACTGTACTTCACCTGCGGCCGAGGTCGCACGGATGATAGTATAGCGACGGTCATATGTTTCACCTTTCATGGTTAGGTCGAGATCTGTTGGGTAACTTACTAGCAGATGATAGTAACAACAATAATACTATTAATGTAATGGCCTGATATGATGGTCTTCTCAGACTCTCAAGACCGATTACTATTCCACTATTGCACACGTAGCAATTTAGTTAATGAATTAAGTAGGTCCATGGTCAAATAAACAATCAAAGAAACAGCCAACTCTATTCCCGAAATACACCAGACGCCGGACATGCATGTGAGAGTTTTCTTGTTAGCTCCAAGTGTTAGCGCACATATACTTTGGTTCTCTGTAATTTCAGATATGTTGAGGGTGACGATGGTCGAAGTAGTCTACAAAACGAAAAATTTTCCTGAGTTCATAAAAACTTCTCGCATTTTTTCAGATGTGCATTTGTGTGTCTTAGTATCTGTTGTTGTCGGAAGGTTTCAGTGGCGAAGGCATAGTCACTGGTCACTGAACAGTGAACAGTGACGGCTTCAGCTGTATCCAATCCAGAGACACATAAGAACGCCCTCCTTCGTCGTTATTGTATAGCACCGGCGAAGTAAAATAATTACTAAAAAATGGCTACTAAAAAGGAAGCTTTTAAATTTCTCCTTGACATCAGAGACGCTACAACACTGCTATAAAAACAAATAACGTACAAAAAGCAGTGTTGTAAGATAGTGAAGCTTCACCTCCCATCATTTCTCCTACTATCCCTTTCTTATAGTTCCAGCACAATGCATCGCATGTGTAGGGGTTATCTCCTGAGTGCTGGTCCAAGATAAAAAAAAAAAAACAAAGAAGATACATACAAATATTTGTGCAATCAAATTACAATTTAATGCCTGGAAGTACTTAAAAAGAGGAACGTGGGAATTATTACTCAATTATCCAATGGTCACCGCGTTTCTTATTATTATTTCATTATAGATATAGAATGCACTATAAACAGTTTAAAAAGAAAAATATGATGTCGAAATATTTTTGTCTGTGTACTATTTTTTAAACACACACATTTCTAATCCTGAACACTTTTATAATCTTTTACAACTACTTACCTAGAATATATCTTAAGTTGTACAAGGTTGATCATAAAATAATTTAACTCTTCGTTTTATTTTTTTAAGAAAATGAAAATATTAAGACAAAAATGGATTTTTGTCACCAAGGGAAAGGATTGCACAAAAATTGCATGTTGAAAAGTATCTAGAAATGGTTCTGTTACACACAAACATATAAATATTTGTTTTAAGAAATTCCTCTGATAACAAACTGTTCGTTACGCCATTTTACAAATAATAGCGTTTCATTTTCAAAACAAGCGGTAATATTTTTTACCCTTTCAAAAACAAATGTATTTCTGGTGGAGAGTATTTTTTTTTCGTAAAATCAAAAAAGACAACAGGCCTTCGACGTATATGTCGAAGACTGACACAGGTGTTGAGAAGAATGGTCTTTGGACCTAATACAAAGATTTCTGTGCCAATGGGGAAATGGCCGAGTGTATTCCGGGAAAGAATCATCTGATTCATATTTCATCACTAATTTCTTTGCTTCAACGTCGGTTAGGTTACGTTAGTTACGTGGCGGGTACTCGCCGAAGGACAACGCCTCACTTAAGCCAGAGCTTAGGCTCATTGTGATACTACAAGCCATTCACAGCCGCATATCACACATTCCTCACACGAAACCACCCCGAATCCTTCAAAATTAAATACGTCTCCTTGACATCGGAGCCACTGCAACACTGGTGTAAGGAAAAAAAAGTACAAAAGTAGAGTTGTAGGATAGTTAAACTTCACCATCTGTCATATCTTTCATTATCCCTTTTCTCTAGTTCCAGCACAATGCATCGCAAGTGTAGAAGTCATCTCTTAAGTGCTGGTCTAAGATAAAAAAAATTAAGTATGGTTATTTTCCTAAACTGTGAAAAGAAGCATTTATCATACCATTATCTAAATCAATCACAATCTAAAGTAATCAATGATACTACAATGATACAGTAATACTATTCGAATGATGTATTTGTAAACTTCTTTGTCAACAACTTTTATCTTTATAACCACTATCCCAAATTGGTTTTCGTAAAGGGCGGTCTACTTCATCGATCCTGCTTTAATTCACTACGTTAATTAATCACGCCTTCACGAATGGAAAATATACAGATGTTGTAAATACTGATTTCACTAAGGCTTTCGATGTAGTTACTCGCAGCGTCTTATTGAAATTGTACTTAATGTGGTTCCTTATCAGAACTTTGAATGGGATTAAAATGTATCTGGAAGGACAACATTAATGAGTCCGCTACATTAATATTATTTCTCGAAAAATTTATGTTAAATATTGTGTTTCACAGGGCAGTCATTTTGTACCTATTGTTTTACTTTTTATCAAGGATTTACCATCTTCTGTATAATTTGCTGATACACAAAGATGCTCTTGAATTCGTATAATCAAACGAGTCGATCGTACTTACAAGAGAGATTTGGATTAATTTTTTACTTGATGTAACGTTAAACTATCACAAAATGTGCAAACATTTTGCATTTCTCCAGAATAGTTAACTCTAGTGTGTGTTTCACCTTGTTAGAGAGTTAAAGTAGAGTTTTTCTTTCTTGGAGTTCTTTTCGATCCAAAGCTTTTGGTCACAAATCACATAAATACGAGTATGTGCATTAATAAGGCACAGGGAGTATTTGCTTTTATTAAACGCTGGGCTAAGGAATTTTATGATACAGTTTTTTTTTTATCTAGGACCAGCACTCAGGAGATGACTCCTACACATGCGAAGCATTGTGCTGGGAACTATAGGAAAGGGATAGTAGGAGAAACGACAGGAGATGAAGCTTAATTAATTATTTTGAAGCTCTGCTTTCGCACGTTCTTTTTGTTTTTATACTCGTAACAGTGCTGAAGCTTCGGTTTAGTAGCCATTTTTATTATTATTTTACTTCGCCGGTGCTACACAATACCTACGAAGGAGGGAGTTCTGATGTGATTGTGGATTGCTATCAGCTGAAGCCGGTATTTTTCAGTGACCAATGACTATGCCTTCGCCACTGAAACCTTCCGACAACAACTGACACACAAAGACACACTAATGCACATCAGAAAAATGCGAGATGTTTATTTTTATTTTAAAAATTTTGTCTGAAACTGGGGTTGAACCCAGGTCTGTTTTTTGGTTGTGTAGTCAACGTGCAGACTACCATCCATCGTTCCACCGCCAACCTCAAACTACCAAACTACTTTATACTTCCTTTCACAGGCATATTCAGGAATATTGTTCAGTCTACTGGAATCCTCTTTATAACATCCACATTAATCGTATAGAGTTTCTTCTTTTTATATTGCGTAATACATACCCCAACCGTATATCGCAATTGTCATCTTATTAATTTTTGTGTCAGTGAGGCTTTCATTAATTTTTAAAATGGTACTTAAGAAAGAAAACACGATGTTCCATCGTGTACGGTTTCTTTTCACCTTGTACTCTCAGCTGTAAAAATTGTTATTCCTATGTTTCGATGCATCCAATAGAAAATTTATTTCGCTACCTTCGACACTTAAACAAATTTTAATACTTTCTTTAAACAACTCTATCACAAAAAATAAACTGTCTCACGAAATTGCTCACTAACTGATCTAACCAACTACTTACATACATACATACATACGTTACAGTAATTTTGGGTTCATTAACAAAATAAAACTTCCGTTTGTCTCGTCAATATGACAAACAAAAACTCTTTGAGTCAACTGAAAAATAAAGAAACAAACTGGCTAAAAATAACATGTTAAATATTTAAACGAAAATCCGAATAAACAAATCATTGGTAAAGACGTCGCCTACCATAGTAATGGTAACAAATAAACGAGTATTCGGGCTAACGAAACAATTATGAAAATTTTTACATTAAAAAGAAAATGTTTTCGTTCTCAACAGAAAGCAAAGAAAAACAAGCAAATTTTATTCGTATGTATGTATGTATAAGAAGAAGAAATTAACGGTATTTTCTTTTCTACCAAAAAATGCGTACTTTCTTTTTAATTTGCAGTTTGGTGTTCGTTTCTTAAAAATGTTTTGCTCATCAACCCGTAAAATGGCGGAATACAATGCACTTCCATATACATACATATATGTACATATGTAAATCTAGCGCTTTAAAAGCTGGTTTTTGTGCTACCAGACAAAGTTAAAAAAAATCGCTTCGCATCGTAGGAGTAATAAAGTTAAGTTGTAAGAGTATTTTTTCTTTTCTCCTTTTTGTGGAATAAACATTAGAAAACATTATATTTCTAATGCTTTTTGTCAGTGATATAAAGTCTAAGTGAATTCAGTGTTAAAAAAGTGTTTATTTCAAAAAAGGGTTTGAAACTTGGATTCGGCAAATACGCAGTCATGTTTATTGAAAAAAGAATGTACATAAACAAATTTGTAAAAGCTTAAAAAAGCACAGAGATGGTTATTGGTGGATCGTCATCTTTTCCAAAAATGCAATAAATTAATTATTGGATTTATCCTCATTATCTACCGAAGAAGAATTATTGCATTTATTGAAATAAACTTATATTTCAGATGTTACAAAGAAGAGGTCTTAATTTCTCATAAATTGTGTTTCATTCTCGTCCAATAGCAAATAGGACAATTTCCGGACAGACAAAAATGAAATTAAATCTGCGCAGTTGCAGTTGACGTTTAAGATGGCATTAAAAATTAATTCAGATAAAGGAGTGCTTTAAAAGTCATTAAAATACCAATTAATAGTGAATGCGCCCATTTTTTTCCAGGTTGGTATCTTTTATCAAAGTGTAATTTTTGTGGTAGAAAAGAAATTGCAGTAAGAATGATGCTGGTTGCTTTAATCGGCTAGTGTTTAAATTTTCTTTTTACTAATCAATATCAGTTAACTATTTCATCAAATGGAATTCTTGTAACAACTTCAATTCAATTTAGTTTTTTTACATTATTTTTACTGCAGTACTTTTGACTTAACTAGCTTTTATTTAAGTGCACATTTGACTTAATGGCGCAAAATGAATTTTTCCTTTCACCATTCCTAAAAATTCAATAGAATTGTGGATTGCTATCAGCTGAAGCCGATACAGTTCAGAGACCAGTCACTATGCCTTCGCCACTGAAAACTTCCGACAACAACTGAAACAAAGATACATCAGAAAAAATGCGAGATGTTTTTATGATTTAGTATGAAACTGGACCCGAACCCAGGATTTTTTGGTTTTGTAGTCAACGTGCAGACTACTTTAGCTTTAAAGGTAAAATACCTATAATTTATTATTTCCTGGCATTCTTCGCTAAAATGCTTTTTATTTACTTTTTGTTTACCTGCACTTTTACCATAATTTTTTTCTCAACTTCAAACTATTTTCTTGCTATAAGTTAAAGTTAACAGCATGAGAAAACCGTTGTATCCATTTCCGTACAACAATACACAAACGTGTTGTTTTTCTTAAAAAAAAATTTGTTGAACATGCACTTACCTGCTTATTTAGACAGGTAATTTTTTAATTATTATTTTTTCTTTGTTTTTATTCCAGGATTTTGTGAAGAAGACTTGGAGAATTAATTATGAAACATACGAAATGAAATCAAGGCCATTACACCCGAAATTTTGCGGAAAGTTATGGAAAATATGCTAAAAAGAGCACGTATGTGCGAAGCAGAAAATGAACATCACTTACAGGATTTCATTTTTCAAAGCTAATTGCAAAAATTCCCCAATAATATTTTTTTTTTATCTGGGACCAGCACTCAGGAGATGACTCCTACACATGCGAAGCATTGGGCTGGAACTATAGGAAAGGAATAGTAGGAGAAACGACAGGAGGTGAAGCTTTATTAATTATTTTGCAGCTCTGCTTTTGTACGTTCTTTGTTTATACTCGTAGCAGCGCTGAAGCTTCGGTTCAGTAGCCATTTTTATTATTATTTTACTTCGCCGGTGCAACACAATACCGACGAAGGAGGGCATTCTGATGTGATTGTGGATTGCTATCAGCTGAAGCTCGTATTGTTCAGTGACCAGTGACCAGTGACTATACCTTCGCCACTGAAACCTTCCGACAACAACTGACACACAAAGACACTAATGCACATCAGAAAAGTGCGAGATGTTTATTTTTATTTTAAAATTTTAGTCTGAAACTGGGGTTGAACCCAGGTCTGTTTTTGGATTTGTAGTCAACGTGCAGACTACCATCCATCGTGCCATCGCCACCCTCTGTATTTAAAAAAAAAATTATAATAATCGCATAAATAAAAAAGTTATAAACCATTTAAACCAAACTAGCTATTCCTTTTGTGCCACCCTGTATTAACAAATTGTTCATATAAATTATTTTTGCTTCTGGTAGCTCTGCGGAACCAATAAATTGAAGCGTAAAAACATTAAAAGTGCTGCTCACTTATTTAAAATCATCAAAAAAAAGTGAACACTCACTTCGCGCAGTTTACTGAATCGTTCAATTAAGCTGGCTCAGAGCTGAGCGGCACAACTCTCCTGCTAAGTCAAAATTACTGTAGAGCGTGCTTTGAACGCAAAAAAGCACACTAAAAAACTTTAAATATTTCATTTGGACATAACCTTTTTGCTCTCAATAATTGTCTGATTTAAAATGGGAGTGTGAAATTTCCTAATAAATACGAATTCCCTCTACTGATACCAGAAATTGCAAGTGCATTTTTAATCATTCTTTCGACACATTCTTGGAAATTAAAATTGTGCTTTAAACACATTAAATATAAACATAATTGAAGCAATGTTGCAACTTTCACAATTTTCTCAGAAATCGTGTTATTAATTTTTAGAGCGAAATTACAAATAATCACTGCAATTTTCGAAAATTGTTATGGTGGCTACAGACGAAGCAACAAGATTATGCAACTAGGCAAGTTTCGTTATTGGTTGCATAGACTGTAGTCATGTTTATGATTACATTCGAGGTTTCAAAAACATCAAAATATTTTGATATTTTCTGGTTGAATTGATGTTGGTTGCTAGTGTGAACCTGATTCATTTCAGTGGAAACAAGCAAGCTGCAAAGTTGTATTTTTTAAACCGTGTTTCCCCAGCGATATTCAATTCAGAAGTGATGTTGCGTCTATGGTTTATTTGTTGGTTGGAGTGTTTGTGTCAAAATATGCAACATGACTGATAAACGTCTTGCATAAACTTGTTGCATCGTCTGTAGCCTGCATTAGTGTCAGAAGTTTGTTTGCACCCATGATCTAAATATATAAGGTCTGCTTGATATTGAATGACAGCTGCCATTTTTTTTTAATTTGACGTCATCGTCGGGAAATGTTTTGTTGTGGTTAAATGGAAATTTAAAAGCTAGTGATTAAAATTATTATTATTACATATTTATTAAGAAAATTAAAGGATTATTTTATTGACAATTAATTAAAAATAAATGTGAACTGAGTTAGAGCAAAAAAAAAGAGTTTTTAATAAACAATTTGTGTAGAAAGTGATAAAATTTATTTGGACAATGAAATACTGTGTGGTAAAAGATTGTAAAAGCTCGAAGCAGGATGATAAAACTCTAAAATATTTTACGTTTCCAAAAGATCCAGAAATAAAGAAAGTGTGGATCAATGCATGCGGTAAAAAAAAATGTTAATTGGAAATCTGGAACAATTTGTTCTAGACATTTTACGAATAATAATTGGCGTTTAAAGGATATATTATTGAACACGCCAATAAGAAAAAGATTGTTAGATGCGAAGGCTGTCCCATCTTTAAATATCCATGTAAACAGCATTTTACCAGTCGAAAGATCGAAACGGTACGTAAAAAGAGCAAACAAACAAATTGTAAAGGAAGCAATTGCTGAATTTGATTTAAAGTAAATACAATTTTTTTAAAATCCACTTTTTTTAATGAAATAATATTTACAATTATTTATAGTCTGCAGAAATTACAAGAAGAAAGTATTGAAAATATTGAAAATGAAAATCCAAATAAGTCAGTTGCAGTTCAAACAGAGGGTTCTATAAACCCTGCCAAGAATTTATGGGAAACATATTAAAATTAGAAAATATATTTAAGGAAATTAATAATAATACTTTAAGTTTTTGAAATAATTATTTAAAATACCATAACATTAAATGTGATAACATAGATGTGCCTGAAAATGTAAAATCGTTATTTTTTAAAAGTCGTTTATATTTTAGAATAAGAAATTTAAACAAAAAATTAATACAAGAAAAAAATGAAAAAAGAAAATTAAAAAAGACTATAACATAACAATTTAATTTGTTTTATTTATTTTACCTTTAAAATTGCAAAATATTTAAAAAAAAAAACAAACCCCATACATATTAAAAACAAATCTCGACGATGACGTCACAGTAAAAATAATTTGAACTGTCAAGCAGACCTTATATATTTAGATCATGGTTTGCACCTAAGACTAGGGGTTTGGAAAATATATATTGAGGCGCAAAACAATGCGTTACATTACAAATGTTAGTACGGATTACGAAGTAGGAAAAAACAATTCTTTTATTTAAGATTCCACTACAAGCCATTCAAAGAACAACCTGTAATGGTAAATCATTTCATTTCTACTTGGTCTATTGTAAAATTAATTCTTAGAAGATTTGAATAATACTCGCACTTGATCATTGCCGTCATTATCATAGAACAGTTTGCACCAATTTTGCTAAAAGATAAACTACAATTTCGTAAGATGTACACAACAAATTATACGAATACTTAAAATTTTTGCGTATGCGTTTTGAAAAATTCTATTTAAAGTAAAGGATTTTATGTTATTTACTAAAAGATTCAAGCAACGAAGACATTTAAATTTTAACACACACTTATTCATAAAATTACAAGGTGGTGCAAATTTGAACGTTTAAAAAATTTTCAGGCTCTTGTAAAGTGGGATATTGGCAAAATCGAAAAGAATTACACAAATAAGTTTATCGAATATTGGAATAATTCTTAAAACGTTAAAAATAATATTGATGTTCTGTGGATTTAATCGAGCAGACTAAGATTCGAGTTAATGAAAGACGCTTAAAAATACAGTGCGTTCGGGACAATTAATTAAAACCGCAAGTATAAATAAGCATGTATGTACTAAAGCTTAAATTTTGCGTTATTTATAGTTGACGTTTTACAGCTTTGTGCTTGGAGTAGATAATGTTATTAATAGAGTGTTAACATTCTGGGATGTTGACGTTTTGTGGTGTTGATGATTTAAAGGAATATGTATAAATAGATGACATTTCTGAAAACATTTATAAAACATTATTAATTAATCACCAAGGTCTATCAATTGCAGAGCTGTACAAGGTTGCAATCGATTTAAGTGCAATCACATGATTTCGCGTTAATGATTGCTATTTTTTTGATTGCCATCAAAATGATTTCAAATTCAAATGATAACATCACTACAATAAAAACGATTGAATAATTTTTTTAATCAATTCATATATTAATAGAAAAATAATTGGAGTTTTTCCGGGAATTCCCGTCTATGGCCGTGTTTGTGTGTTTGACAAGAGGCTCGCGCAAAAATTAAAAAAATTATATATTTCGGCTAACATTTTGAATTTGTCGTAAATTTGTCGTAGTTTATATAATAAAGGAGATAATGAAAAATAATAAAAATTTATACTTGTACAAATTAGTTTTATGTACAAATGAAAAAAGTATATTTTTCAATCTGCTTGTTTTTTTGTCTTGGACCAGCACTCAGGAGATGACCGTTACACATGCGGTGCATTGTGCTGGAACTTGAGGTGAAGCTCCACTATCTTACAACACTGCTTTTTTGCACGTTATTTGTTTTTGTAGCAGTGTTGTAACGTCTCTGATGTCAAGGAGACGTAATAAATTTAGAAGCTTCGTTTTTAGTAGCCATTTTTAGTAATTATTTTACTTCGCCGGTGCTACACAATACCGACGAAGGAGGGCGTTCTAATATGCCTGTGGATTGAATACAGTTGACGCTGTTACTGTTCAGTGGCCAGTGACAATGCCTTCGCCACTGAAACCTTGCGACAACAACACAAAGCCACAGAAATGCACATCAGAAAAAATCCGAGATATTGTTATGGGTCTTAAACTGTGTTTGAACCCAGGAAAATTTTTCGTTTTGTAGTGAACGTGAAGACTACTTCCACCATTGCCACCCATTTAATTGTGTAGTTTGTTTCGCTCTTAAGAGTCTATTTAATACGTTGGTTGGTTGGTCCACTTGGCTGCCGCAGGGAATCGAGTAGAATCGCGAGATTCTGTTTCGAAGATACCACTCAGTGTTCCGAGTCGAACCCCATGTGACGGATCCCAGTCGTATCCAGAGGAGAGATGCACTAAATCCACCCCGTTGCGTTGAGATATCGAATAAGATCACTCACGTGCGATACATACGATAGGTCGTCCAATACGTGTCTGCCTAGAAGTCTGTGCCGCACCACTGGGCACTCGCAGGTGGAAGACCGTCTCCTCCCTATCCGGCTCCCGGCAGCTGCGACAGAATGCATACTGGGGTAGACCCAGCCTAGCGGCATATCCGCCGATCTCCCACTGGTTCGTCAATAGTGCAACCAGCCTTGAGATTACCCTCCGATCCCTATTAATGCGCTTATCCCGTGCCCTTATCGCCGAAGCGTGGCCCCGTATTTTAAAAGGAAACGTGATGAAATAGCGGTATGTGCACAAAAAAATTTTCTGTAAAGGATAAGTTATGAGTGGATTATTGCACCATTTGAAGCTTGGGCATGATTTTTACATAGGGGTATCATTGACTAACATGTGATCACATTTAACAAAACAGCTCGTCATAGAAATGAGTGTTTATAATCCATGCATGTTGTCTGATTTAATTACGCAATTCATTTATTTACGTTGTCTTAAATGTATTATTAATGAGTTCCTGAAACACATTTAAAAATATATTTAAATTATAATTCCAAGAGCGCAGTTGTTCATATGAAGTAATCAGTAGAGTTGAAAGCGTTTTCCATGAATTCAAAAGTTAGAGGTTCTTATGGAACTGTTTCCATTAGACCGTACTTAAGTTAATATAGAGGAACAAAACGTTTATGTTAATATTTATAACTTTTATCAAACAAAAGTCTTTAATATAAAATTTTTATGAACAGTTGTGGAAGTCACTGCTTTTAGACCAACTTTTGAATATATGCGATGTGCAAGTGTTATTTTTTTGGCTCCCCGTTAATTTGGGGATAAAAAATAAGTTGTCATCAAAAATTAAGTTTCTGGGGTATAAACCGGCCAGGCGGTTAGCATTTAATCCGTCAAAATATACCTAAATCGGGTTTCGGATTTTATTTGCCTATAACTCTTAAACTAAAAGGTTTACGTGATTAATTTTTAATGTAAATTTGACGATTAATCGAATAAAATTTAAATATTAACCGAATAATTGTATATTTGTAATTTTATTCTATTAATTGAAAAAATTAGTGTTCATCTGACTTCCGAATCGACTTATTAATATGGAAATGGATAAATACCGGAATGACATGAGTTCCATATAATAGGTATTCATGGTATTTGAAACTATTATTGTATCTCGTTTATAATAAGTATAAATCTAATGTTTGAACAACGACGGCAAAGTAAACAGTTGTTGTAGTTATGGAATGTTGTAATATGAGCATTAGGACTGCACCTGCATAAACTTTTATGCAGTCGGTGCAACTGTTCGTCTAGTAATTTTCTGACTAATTGTTCCCTCAGAACCCTTCGGATTGATTGCTGTCTCATCAGTTACTATGGTGCTTCCAACAGCCTTCGGATTGAATATTGTCATAGCTTTTTAAAGACCTCAAACCCACAGATTAGTAGTAGAGTTCTTTAAAGCAACTAGCTGCAAAAAATCTTAGTCTTCTAATGAGTATGGAAATTTAAAAAAGAAATTAAAATATCTGCAGACAATTGAAGAAAGAAACTCTTACAGTAATTAATCAAGAGCAGAAATCGGAGGAGCACCCTATGAATGAAAATATATATGTACTCGAATGTGAATGTGAGTGATTAAAAAAATTTAAATCACGTGTCTTGAAATAATTGAATTTAAAACATTTAATTTTTTCATTTCTTTTGGGCCACACTGTTTATGCATAATGTCACATGCATAACATGAATCAAGCTGTGATTTCAAGCAACCAAATTATGCCAGTTCGACAACAGCAGCAACAATCACTGCAACACATCCTACTGTCATTACTCACAGTAAGAAGGGCTTATATATAATACTTCTTCTTAAAATCACTGTAACCTTCTCCTTTAAATGTTAACTTTTGTATTGATTAGTTTCTGACAGGATTATTTCACGCATATATGTGCATGTACATACATGTGTTACTCGTATTTATATGTATGTATGTACATATCTATATATATATATATATATATATATATATATATATATATATATATATATATATATACATATATATATTTGTTATTTGTTGAAAATTTTTAGATAAACAAAGCCGTTAAGAGCACAACACATGAGCAAGTTTTTAAGGAATGAAAAAATTATAAATAGCTGTTAATCGACTTCAGAAAGTTTACAAACGTAGTGCTCTATTTTATATCTGTGACATCAGTCTTACAAAAGGTATATAGCTATGCACTTCCTATTTAATCCCTTTTTCCCATTTCCTATTGGAAATTCCAATGTAAAATTACCATTACTAAATGTTGATTAAAATTATGATAAAATTCTGCAAAAAGAATGACTTTATTTAAATTTAAGATTGATTTGATTGTCTTAAAACAAATTGATTCAATATTTTCCGAAATAAAAATTACGCTGCAGAACGTTAAATACATAACATTAAAATTTTATCACGTTAAAGCAATGTAGCAACGTACTACAGCTGTATTCACATCATATATATTTGGCATATAGAATGCAACTATTTAATATGGTAAATTTTTACATACAATCTGAGCATGCTTTATTGTCCACTGCTTACTACACTTTCAATTTAAAGCGTGTTCTATTTTCAATGACAAAACATCTGACATCAGCTGTTTTGCAAGTGAATTGTGTTTGTGGTTCGGCAAATACAAATTCAAATCTATTTACTTATGCATTTTCCATTAAAAAGCTAAATTTTTCTTTAAATTAAATATAATAGAAAATCAGTATATCAACTGAGTACAAAATCAGTACATATATAATTTGCCATCAGTATATTGTTGTGAACAATTATAGGTTAGGTCACATGCGCGTAATATACCAATGTGTGAATATAAAAATTGTAAACCTTTTGTAATAGGCAGTTTTTGACGTACACACAAAATCAATTGCATATAAACCGATGAATAGGTATGTTCTGACATTTGTATGTCGCATAATAGTTGTAAATCGCAAGAATTTTTGCAAGTTCAAATCGCAAACTTGTTGCGTAAGGTGTCAGTCTCTCGAGATATGTATATCGAGTTTTCTCGGAAATGAAATGAGTTCAGAATAAATTCGAACTTCTCTGTCTTCATGCCTTATCTACTCTTTTGCAGATGACAGCAGCATTTGTCATTCTTATTCTTTCGGTAGTAGGCCCTCCATGCCGGTTATTCGTGTCAGGAACCAGAATATAAATAAATTCACATACATTTTATATGGGAAAAACACACCATCACAAAAGCGTCCGTATAACGTATACACGTAGTCATTTCCCAATGTGAAAGTGGGTCTTTCCAACGCATTTATTGGTTTGTATATCGTTTGAGTGGTTCTCAAGTTATAGAATGACCAATATATATATATATATAATTGGTATTCGCTCATTCTTTTAGTAGCACCGGTAGTGATATTTCTGCTTAGTGCTATTGAACAATCTTGCTGCATCCAGATTATGCATTAGCAACCATGACCCTGACGTCCACTTTTTAAATTTTTTTTGGACCGGAACACAGGGAATGCATTGTGCCGGAACTAGAATATAAGGTTTTTGGAGAAATGGTAGAGGGGGTAGTGGTTATTGACACTCGATTTGAATATACCGATATAAAAAGTGACAGGAATCATCTCTCATTTGGATCCACTTACCAAAAAAAATAATTTTCTCTGTAATGCGTAGTACGTGTCGCTTCAAAATCAACCACAAATGGATACATTCTTAATGTTGATCGCATTGTGCGCACGAATGACCGGGTTTTGGGAACAAGTTCCCTGATTTCATCAGAACACATCCCCTTATAGTAGAGATATAACAATGAAACGCACCACACGTTGCGACCATGCTGAAGAAAATCAATAGAGTAGGCTACCCTACTATATCCTACGAGTTTCTTCTCCATTTCTTGTACACGCTGGAGTAACTTCAAAATAGTCTTTGAAGCACCTGCGAAATACATGGGAGTTGTATTCAATTATCGGTCGGATGTAGCCGGTTTAAATAGCAAAGAGATCAGATGGGGTGAAGTATGTCTTACAGTGTCTTAAAAAGCCGAGGCACTTGAATGCTTCCTTTGAGACCTCAAAAATGTGCTGAGTCCTTCGAACATCACATTAGATTTTCATGTCAAGAATATCAAGAGCTGATTCCTCAATATTTTTTTTGGCGTGTGAGGTAGGGTTGAAAATGCCTTCGCACTTACAGAGACCGTCGTCTTCTGCGTCGAGTGGTGTTGCCACTAAAAAATTCCCTCCTCCTCCTCTGGGTAGATTCCTCCCCGGGACCGCTTTCCGCATTACTTCGGGAAGGCCCAGAACCACGTCCCAATCAGGACCACTCTCACTCACCCACGTCTGGGTCCGCCAAGTCCGCAGCCGGCGCCATGGGCCCGGCCCGTATCGCCTGGTCCCGACAGAGGGGGCCCCGCTATGCAGCAGCGCATCGAGGTCCCTCTTCTTCCTCCGCAGAACGTATCCCACGTACTGTGCCACAGCGTCCCAATTGTCCTCACAATCGAGCATCCTCCCTATCACGGTGGCAGGAGCGAACCCGCCAACCCGCTGCGCCATTGCACTTCTCTCAGTATGCCACCTGGTGCAGTCGAAGAAAGTGTGTTCTGCATCATCATCCGTAATACCACAGTAAATGCAGTCGGGACCATCGGCCCTGCCCATCCGGTACAGGTACTTTCGGAAGTATCCATGGCCCGAGAGGAATTGTGTCAGGAAGTAGTTAACTTCCCCAAATTTACTACGAATCCATACTTCCACGCAGGGAATGAGCCTCGCCGTCCACCTGCCGACCGTGTCCGCGGTCCACCTGTCCTGCCATCGCCGGACAGTTTGGGGTCTCAGACCAATAGCACCAACACCAGGGCCCTCCCCCCTCGAGTTCCAAGCCTCCCACCGCTCGCGCGCCAAGAGGTCTATGGGTATTTCCCCACATATCACCAGGACCGCAGCGCCCGAGACCGTGCGGTAAGCCGAAGCAACCCTAAGGGCCGCCGTTTGGTTCTCTCACCCAGTACATTTCCCCAAATCTCGCTCCCATGCAGCAAGATCGACTTCGTGACCGCCATAATCAGCCTCCTCTTGCACTGTGTCGGGCCTCCGACATTCGCCATGAGTCTGCTCAACATGCCAGTCATCTTCGCCGCCCTAGTCGCCACATGCCGTATTTGGGCCCAGTAAGTCAGCCTACAGTCGAGTCTGACGCCCAAATACCTTATGGCACTCTGGGTAACCAGAGACACATCCCCTATCCGCATGCCGACGCCGAGTGGTATGTGTGCCCGCGTCATCAACATCACCTCGGTCTTCTCCCCGGCCAATTCCAAGCAGTGGTCCTCAAGCCACATCCGGGTCCTAATCATGACCCGGTTCAGCTTCCCCCTGGCATCATCCATATCCCGCGCCAAGATCACCGCCGCTATATCATCCGCGTATCCCACGAGCTGAGAATCCTCGGGCATTTCCACCCCAAAGATCCCATCGTAGGTCAGATTCCATAGGTCCGGGCCCAGCACAGATCCCTGGGCCGCGCCGGACGTGATCGTCCTGCTCCTCCGCCCCGTCGGCGTATCGTACAACAGTACCCGATCGTCCAGATAACTACGGAGAATTCTATACAAGTATCCGGGAATACGAAACCTCCCCCGTAGCGCCTCTAGAACATCAGCCCATCGTAGGCTGTTGAAGGCATTCCGAACGTCGAGTGTTGCCAGGACAACTATGCGCTTCGGATAATAGCGCCTCTCGCTCTGAGCGCGCTCGAAGCACTCAACCACATCAGCAATCGCCCCGAGCGTTGACCTGCCAGGTCTGAAGCCATGCTGTCTATCCGACAGCCCCCAGCCATACTCACGGCCTCCGCCAGCATTCTTCGCAGTAGCTTCTCCAGCAGCTTGCCGGCACCATCCAACATGCAAAGTGGCCGATAAGCCGATGGCTGGGTCGGATCGCCCCTGCCCTTGCTAACAAGCACGCGCCGCTGTGTTTTCCAGCGTCTTGGGAAGACGCCCTGGACTAAACAAGCAGCATATACCGGAAGCAATGCTTCCGGCCTGCTCTCAGCCAGGATCTTCAGCACCTCCGACGGTACCCCATCCGGGTCAGGGGCTTTCCCCGTCCTAAGAGCGCCGGTGGCGATCCTAAGCTCCTCCCCGGTAAAGGGCGGTGAAACCTCATCATCGTAGGACCCACGTTCGCCGCCCAGCGGAGGGTGTGTGGGGGACAGGCCCCCCACAATCGCATCGATCCGCGCGCCGTCCAATTGCACCCCAGCGCGGCTTGCGCCCAATTTACCCGCCACGATCCTATAGCCGAGTCCCCATGGACCACGGTTCAGGTCGCTCCGAAGTTCCTCCCATTTCGCCCTCTTGCTCGCCAAAATCGCGCGACGCAACGCCCCGCGGGACCGCTTGTACTCTTGGGCCTCCAGTAGAGCCTCGCCGGCCCGCCTAGCCCTAGTATAGACCCTCCTATTGCGGAGGCAGTCACGCCTGAGTCCAGCAATCTCCAGCGTCCACCAGTACACAGGTCGCCTCCCCGCCCGTCGCGACAATCGGGGCATCGATGCGTCGCATCCACGGACAATGCGTCGCATCATAGCACCCGCCAGGGAGTCAGCGTCTCCCCCACCGTCCAAAACCGTAGTACCGTCGAAACCGGCCAAGAACGACCCGCGGTCTAACCTTGCGACGTTCCAACCACGCGCGCCTCTCCCCCCGTATTTCCTCAATATTTGTAACGTCCATAATTATAGATGAGGCAGAGTGATCGTCCACACGGTGATGGGTAAGCGTGCAGCATTGGGTCTTCTGGGCACTGGAATCGACTCTGTTCGCGTGAGGTCACCATTTAGCGAATTGGTCATATTCTGTCATATTAATGTCGGCCTACGATTAAACGAATATGAATGGCAGATACTGCTGTCATCTGCAAAAGACTGGATCTTATCCTGAACTACTCTTATAGCGCGATCGCTGAGAAAACTCGATATAAATCGAAAGAAGATATCAACAGTCAGAAGATATAAGCATATATAAAAGCAATTACATAATTAATTTAATTATAGATAATTATATGTTTAATATTTGTATTCGCTAACAACTGGTTGTTCTGTTTAATTTATGAATCTATAATAATGTATGAGTAATAGTCATATTATTACATAATCAAAACTTGTTGTACAGAGTCCTATGACTTTTCTTTTATTTATCATGTTCTAAGTTTTTCTCACTTGAAATTCTTTCATTATTTCTTTCAAATCCAAATTTCATCCAATCAAATGAAATATACCCATAAATAAAACCCGTTATTATCCGTCTTGCCCTTCTATAGTAGCCTTATGCTAGTCTTACCTGACTTCCACACTACAAGTCTACATGTTCTTTAACACACTTCACTCTCATCTATTTATTCTGTTAAATGTTTGTATATATGCCATGTACTTCCCTTGGTTGTTATATCGCGTCACCCAAACTAATTTTCCTCTTATTTATATTAATTTCGTTCTTGTACACTGGACAATCTTTACTCTTCGTATTATGGTCTTCATCTAGTCCTAGATTTTACCTTTGATTTTCCCTAATACAGTTTATGCACTTTTGCACCATCTCATTATTGCATTCCCTACTCTTGTATTGTCCATGGCACCTGTAATTTTAAAACTCCCTGGATCTCATTTTTTACTCAGTTCCTCTTTTGTTTTCTGCACTAGGCTTATAATTAAAGGGACACTTTCCGATACATTTGTTATCCCCATATTATCTGTAACTGCCTGTGCATAAGTTATTTTTGTTTTTGTATTTGTTTGTTTGACTATTTTGTTCATTTCATCCCACATCATCATCACATTGCTATTACTAATTTTTTCACATATGTATGTCTTTATTCTTATCTTCCGCTATATTTAACATTCTTTACAATATTTTCACTTCTTCCACTTCCACTGTTAAATCCTGCCTCCTACATTCTTTCCATTGCCTCTTTAATAACTTTATATCATTCTCATTTTGCTTAAGTGCACCTGAGCATTCATTTTATATTCAGTAAGCATTAGTTTGCTCTTCCCTACAGTATATTGTATATTCCTTGATACCAAATCGATATTCTCAATGTATTGCACAAAATTGTTCTCATCTAGCCGAATATTGCTCAATCGCCGTACATTATTTTGTAAAATGGTATACTTTCTTACATACACCATTACATCGTATGTCACTTTCACCCCTAATTGTTGCCTTGCAGTTATTGCAATCAACAATTTTAACTTATACTATATGTTTTTATTTTTTTTTCACCCAATACATGTCCCTATATTTCCAAAATATAAATAATCTTCAGCATATATTCTTTTTTCTATTTTATACTTTTATATAATTATTGTCACTTAATTTTTTTCTTCTTCTAAATTTATTTAGACCGCTTTATTTTTTCCTCCTACATTCTAGCCACAATTGTTTTATAAAGTAGTCCCTAAATGGGGTCGAACCCAGGACCTCAGGTTTTGAAGTCAGCGTGCCATCTTTAGCCATCCCCACGCGTTTGCAATTGTCTTTACTTTTTCGCTGCTCTTTTTGCTAATCTAGATTCAAATAATTTAAAAGTACAGTGGGACCTTGATTATCCGTCATTCGATTAACCGGCAACATCAATTAGCCAGGAAAGAAAAAGATAATGTTTTTGCATCGATTTAAATTCTTTGCTTCTATTAACCAATTACCTATATTATCCGGGATTATAAGCATAACTTTTTTTAATATTGTGAATTTTTTAAAAATAATTTTTAATTATAAACAAAAACCAATTTTCCTGAATTAGCTACACAAATGAGTAGCGAAATATCGAAATATAAATAAGTAATATTTGTATATTAAAAAACAAGAGACCTTCAGCTTAAATAATTAGTAAAATTAATATAATTTTTATCGCTTATTTTTGAACCATCAAACATGATTTCGAAAAAGGGGAATTCCTCCATTGTATAAGATGTGTTGGAAACATATTCAGGTGTTTAATTTATAAACTTTTGAAATGCGGATTAATGTTTTCTTTTCAATGGCCTCCTTATCCTTAAGAAGTGTTCACAGTTTTATTTCTACTTTATTATTTTTCTAATGTTATTGCATACATACAATAATAATCATTTATTAATTATTAAAAATATGTATTAAAAAATACTCAAAATTGCTAAAGATTTTTGTTTCTGATAATGCTATACAAAATAGTAGCGACATATTTAAGGGTTTTGATACAATTTTTCTTAATTTTCGATGTCGAGCGTTTCCAACTTTATGCAGGTACCAATATCGCAAATCTTGTTCTTTTTCAGTAAATTTTTTTATTTTATTTGTATAAAATATACATGTTTGTACTCAATATTTAATAAGAGATATACATGTACTTTCAAGGCACTGATAATAAACGATGTTTTTCAATTACTACTTCAAAAGTTCGCGTTATTTGCCAATTACACTATTTGCAAATACTGAACTTAGTGTTTACACATATGTATGTACGTAATAACTAGATAAAACTATCTGATGGTAAAGAAACCTGAAAGTTTTCAAACAAGTTGTAAATAGTGACGTTATTCACGACTCGTTTTCCTGCGGTAAGAAGCCTTGATAATAAATATATACGGCAATATTTTACGTTCTTATTTGCAATTAAGTCACAATTCGCACGTGACATGGTGACATTTAACGCAAAAACTTACAGTTATTTGTTATGCATTTTTTTAAACTCTTTGTAACCTTTAAGAGATCTTAGAGCGCAAAAGCCAATGGATAATGCCTTCTTTACGAACGTTTACCAAAACAAAACGTTCAATTGAAATACATGCATATGTATGCGAAAGAAACAGGTGCCCTTTTGCGACTTTGTATTCGAATTGTTTAAAATCGGTTAAGTACATATAATTGTAAAATATTTATACATTAGTTAAATTTTATTGCTTTCCTGTGATAATATTAGAAAAGAACGTGTTTTCAAGACGTATGAATTTTTTAGTCTTGGGGGACATTTGTCCATATGCATATGCGAATTTAATTCGATAAATATCCGAAAGAATATGGAATAAAATATACATTATGAAAAACAAAATCTTTGCTTTGGTAACAAATACACTTTTTCATTTCTTCATAATTCATGAAGGAATAAAAAAATAAACGACCGCCTTCATTTCTTTGTTTTAACTACCTTTAAATTGTAGACAATTCTTTTAAAGTATGAGTTCTTTAATATTTTTTTCTGAGAAACTCATCGCACTATTACTAAACAATGACGAAATGTTACTTGACCAGAAATTTTAAGAAAAATAAATTTTTTCACATAATGGGACACGAAGCCTTCTGCATGCAATCCAGAAAATTGATTTCCTTTTAATTCTTTTGCCAAAAATTTTATTAAAATATTACCTAAAGACCTTTCATACAAAACCAAGAAAACGCGGAACCCTTTATGAGAACAAATTTAAAAAATAAATATCATAAAAATATGTATATGCATTTGTATGTGTATATATGTATGTACATACCAAATTTTATATGCATATGTAGCTATAAAATAAAAAAAAATTTCAACCCATTCGCATAACATTATGGATAGTTGTAGAATCTGTAATAAGATTTATTTCGTATACATACATCCATACATATGTACATATACATACGAATATTAAGTAAAATTAACGTACGTAAACACATATGCCTATGTATGTACATACATCCATATATGACAATACATATACATACACATATTTGATTTTGCTCTTCTACACAGAACTATCCCGTTTGTTGTTGAAATAACGAAATAATCACCCTTTCCATTGATTGAAGTTGTCAAACAGTCTCTTGTCTGACTCTTGTAACCAAATCCTCATACCTGTCTCAGGGAAGAAATAACAACAAGTAAAAATTGGTGGAGTGAGAGAGAGAGAGAGAGAGTTAATAATGGCATATTTTGAAGAGTTATAAAAGGGTGGTTAAAATTAATGCTCTGTTTTTGTTTACTTTCTATATAAAGTAAAAGTAAGAAAGAGAAGGACGTAGGCAATTTTTATTTGAAGGGTGAAGAATGCATGGCAATGAAATTGCAACGCAGGCGTAAGTATGTATTAAAAGACAATGCAACAGGCCTGCGTATATAAGCAGAGTTTCCATTACATTACAAATTTAGTAAAGTGCGAAGATTGTTCAATGTGACATCGTAGATAAAAACTACACCTAATTTATTTTGCTTCAAAATTAAATAATAGAACAAGATAAGCTAAAATAGGTGGAAAAAATGATGATCCACGACAAATTTATGTCGGGACAATTTTTGCTGGATTTAAAAAATGGTTCGTAACAAAATATAAATAACAAATAATTCCTTTACTTGTTTCATTATTTTATACTCTAAGAACGTTCCAGCTTATTAAATGCCGGTGCAATTACTCAACAGGACCCCTTGCAACGTTTACAACCTCCAACTCCGCCTGATTTGGATATTTACTCAGCTTATGCTTACCAACATCAGTTACAACGACAACAACAAAAATTGCTTAACAACGCTCGTATTCTCCCTGCTAATTACATTCAACAAGCGTCTCACGCCGAAGTTCTGGATTTATCACGGCGTGATTCCGTCGAGACTCCACACAAAACACCTTCACCTTATTGCACTAACTCTAGCTTAGGATACGACACGCCGGCTAATTCTCCCATCTGCTTAATAACTCAACAACATCAGCAGCCACAACTTTTACCTGCAAATCCTTTATATGCCGCCCAGGTGCAAAATGTTAATAATTTAAATATACCCGTTAATTTAGCAGCGCTGTATCCCACTCTTTACTATCCATCTGCTGTTAAGCAAGAGGTCATATCTAACTCACCACCTCTGTCAGCAACAGTATCAAAACCAGTTAATGATATTGCGAATAATAATATGTTGCAAACTTTTGCATCGGCGGCTGCTGCAGCTACTAGTTCTCTAAAGCATGATCTCAATCCGGAGCACCATTCTCCTCAACAAGCAATAGAATCTGCAGCGAATACCACACCTTCTACTAGCAGTAGTAGCGTGCTCTCCCTAGATCCAAAAAACACACGCCCTTTTAAAGCATACCCCAGAGATCCTTTAGTTATTGCTGCCACTTTCGCAGCCGCCGATGTTTTGATTGACAATCCGGGTGTTGAACGATATACTGAATATCGCAATCGCGTTCTTGAGCAAATACGTACCTCCAATGGTGGCTCACGCACAGTTTCGAATCCAAAAATGCGCCGCACTAATTCCAGCACCCGTATTCATGAGGGGTCGTCCAGCACTAATAGTGAAAATGATGAGCGTCATCATGAAGAATCTAGTGATTGTGATTCTTATTCTGGTCATGATAATAAAACAGCTAGTCGTAAAAACTGCAGGTCCAGCGAAAACAACAATACAAATACCACATCCGGATCCAGTAGCATTGTCAAAGATGCTGCCTATTATGAACGCCGCCGGAAGAACAATGCTGCCGCTAAGAAGTCTCGTGACCGTCGCCGCATCAAGGAAGATGAAATTGCAATACGTGCTGCCTTTTTGGAGAGACAAAATATTGAATTGTTGCGTGAAATTGACGTCCTTAAAGCCCAATTAGCAGTGTTGAGTTCTAAAATACCGTAAACCCCAATATATTCCCACCTCCAAGCGTTGAACGCTTTTTAAATATATTGTGACTTAGTTACGTACCATATTTATTTTATTTATATAATTGTACATATGTATTTAGAAAATGCTTTAGCTGTAAGTAACGACTGATTAGTATATTTCTTAAAAAATTTTTATTTAACAACATTTTTTATATATATGATTCTAATTGTGCTTTTTCCCTTATTTATTTATTATTTATTTATTATTTATTTATTTATTATTTATTTATTATTTATGATATTTTTCATACTGTATGAGAATATCATAAGGTATGTAATAATAAATTTCACATATAGTTTATAAGGGAAAAAGCACAATTAGAATCATATATACATTTTTTATAAATAAAAAAACTAAATTATCAGGTGTGTCACAGAAACCAAATTCGTGCGAAAGTGAAAATGAAAACGATTTTGTTCTGTCAAGTAAACGGAAAAATTTTTCGTTTTAAATTCGTTTCAATATAGTAAGGTGGAATTCAAAGAATGTTAGGTTAGGTTAGCAGGCCACCAAGTCCCAAGTGAATCACCTCACTTGAGTCCTTCTGGGTCCCATTGTGCTGCCTGAGCGCGATCAGTCATCATCCCGTTGCACCGGTCTCAAACCACATCTCCGGAAGGTCCCACAGGAAGGGGAACCCACACACGCTCAATGGCGAGAGCGTGACAGTGACAAAGCAACTGCTCAGCCGTCTCCTCCTCTTCACGACAGCTCCTGCAGAAGTCGTTATATGGCAGACCCAATCTCCTGGCGTGCAGACCAACGTTACAGTTGCCCGTCAGCACCGTCATCCGGAGTAGCCCCCGGTAACTCCCTAAGTCCGACTCTGGTCGTACCGAGGCCAAGACATCCTGGAAATCGAGCAGGTGGTCTCGTTCGACCACCCATTTTGCGCCGTCCCGTAGAGCACCTGCTCTAACTGCATCCTGCAGTATCCCAACGGAATCCCGACATATCCATCGATGTGCCTGTCATGCAGACGAGCGCTTTCCTTGTACAACCCATCTGCCACGTCGTTCCCAGGTACACCACTATGCCCGGTACCCAGACCAGCTCAAGTTTCGCATGTCTCGCCATCTCTTCCAGAGACGCCCGGAATTCACGAACCAAGACCGACGTCGTAGAGTGGTTCAGAATCGTTTTTCATCGGCCAAAACTCTGTAAGTTTTGAACTAATGAAAATTTTTTAGTAATTCCTTTTTTATTTCTTAGATAACATATTAATCTTTTATCTAGTTTTAGTTTCATTAATTCATTTCACTCGGTAGAGTGGTTGTTGAGCAATTTAAGGTTAAAGTTGGAATTTCGTTTTTTTTTAATTGCCATAGAAATTCGCTCTTTTTTTTGTTGTTGTTGAAAAAGCTTTATAACGAAAATTAAAACATCATTATAAAAACAACAAAGTAGGTTATTGAAACTTTAATACATAAGCCAAGTTTTTCAGTCATAAATAGATTCTAGATAAATAACATATAATTACATTAATTACTACCTTATTTCACTCAAATAATAGTAAATGCAAATTATAATTATTTTTCTTAATACTTTTTTTAACCTTTTTTATTATTTGAACAATCTATTTTTTTTAAGCTTTAAGGTTTTTCTTTTTATATTTATTATTTTTATATATATTCTCAATATTTCGTTAACATCGCATATGCGATGCAATATGCTGGAACTATAGGAAGTGGATAGTTAGAGAAACGACAGGAGGTGAAGCTTAATTAATTATTTTACAGCTCTTTTTATAGCAGTGTTGAAGCGCCTCTGATGTCAAGGAGACGTATTACATTTAGAAGCTTCATTTTTAGTAGCCATTTTTATTATTAATTTTACTTCGCCGGTGCTACACAATACCCACGAAGGAGCGCGTTCTGATATGATTGTGGATTGCTATCAGCTGAAGCCGGTATTGTTCAGTGACCAGTGACTATGCCACTGAATCCTTCTGATAACAATTAACACAAAAAGACACACTAATGCACATCAGAAAAATGCGAGATGTTTTTTTTTATAATTTTTAGTCTGAAACTGCGGTTGAATACAGGTCTGTTTTGGTTTTCTAGTCAACGTGCATACTACTTCAGCCATCGCCATCCTCTGGCTGGAATATTGCTGGTAAATATTCCATATTCACCTCTGGATTTGTTCTGTGCTGTAGCAGTACCTGTATTGCCTGATGCTTGTTTTCGTTGATCTATAATCAACCCATGTTTGAGAAATTCTTCTTGAACATTTTTTTTTTAATTTCCTTAGCTCTTTGTTGGTGTCATTATTTCTTACTGATCCTGATGATCCGAAGTACAAATCATACCTGATTTTCAGTATGTGTTCCATAATCCTTCTTCGTGTATATAGCGGTGATAATCTAAATTCATGTACATCAGAACTACAGTCAAAGCCTGCCCAATTTTTCCTTCTATCATTGAAAGCACTAATTGGAAATTTATTTTAATAGTCTGTCTATCTATCTCCAATTCTAAATGGGTGTAGTATTTAGTAGACAATAGTGTTTAATTTTTCACAAATACTCTTTGTTTGCATTGTACTGGGCGAAGGTTCTTTTTTTGCCAAGAAGATCCATCGCATCCCCATTTACAAAAAAGAGTTAACTTGCAGTTTCCATATTTCTTTAGCTCAGTTCCTTTGAATTGATTGTAGCAACCGTTTGGCTGTTTGATCAAGTAGAGCTTGCAGTTGTACCTCTGCTGAAATTGGTGTGATTGTAATAAATTGCTTTGAAGGCCAACAGTCCTTTGTAGCTGCAATTATCTGATGATATGATGGGTATAAATTTGGGCCTTTTTCGATCCCATGCGATCTGAGCTGAGTATACTGCTGTTTTGTTAACTTTAAATCCAGAAATAATGCAAGCGCTTCATCATGTTTTTTCACTGTTTTTCCTCGTGTGGTGTTGGAATGCTTTTAATGTGATCGCACTGTATATCCATGATATACACTGGAGTCCCAATTTGGATCATTCATGGAGACCAAAAAACTGCAACGCAAATCAAATCATTGTTCTAATTATGCACGTAATGGGACCTTAACGAGTACTTTTCCTTTTTTCAATGAGATTAAGTTTCGATTGCAAAAGAAACGAGCTCTTATATAGAATTAAGCTTGACAAAAAGTTATTTGTAATAAGGTAATTGTTTACTTACCATTTAACTTGAATTTTATAACTTGTATTACTCACGTTATTATTTCCATCGGTTAGATAGTTTGAGAGAGGCATATATTACCCGCTTTGTCGTCTCCTGGCCCTATTAAAAAAATTATAGCCTATATTTGCATGTTTTAAATATCACCACAATCGATTGGATAGTTTCGATGATGTAGAATGTACTTATCCAAATGTTTTGGAACCTTGCGTTGGCGAGTTGTTCTTCTATTAGGGAAATAGATTGGGCTTGGTGATGGTTCGAGAGGAGTTGAAGTGAGATGCTCTGATACATCATTTGGAACGTCAAGCCATACCACGCGGTTGAGCTATGGGTGACTGAAGAGTCGACGGTTGCTGATTCGCATTATCATGAAATTGAACTGCGTATGGCTGATGACCTGCTGGTTCATGAAGCTGTGTAGCATATAGTTGCGCATTTGTTTAATCTTGCTCCTGATACTTCGAAAAAGGGGTTGTAGGTGATATCGTGGTGACAAATACTCTTTTGATGTGTGTTTCTATTGTTGCCGTTCTGTTGAATGTGATTTCTGGACTGACCAAGCAGCGATTGGTGATTGTTATGCGTCTGCTGGCTGAACTTTAAGGGAATTAGCTGGTTGATATGTCTTTTAAATGTATACCCCTCGTCTAGTCGTATTAAATAGTGTAGGCGACCCCACTTTTTTATAATAGTGCCATATTTTCATAATTGTTTGTTTGGTGTGTAATAACGGACTTGTACCCTATCTCCCACGCTTAACTGCCTTGCCGGAATGTGTTACAATTTGTTACCACGTAATTCTACAGGTTTCAGCGCATCTAAGCGACATCTTATTTTGCGGCCTAGATACATCTCTGATGGCGTTTTCCCATTGTTCAATGGCGTAGCACGATATCTGAACAAGATTTCTCTTACCTTTGTTTGCATTGGGAATGATGTATTTGACATGACTGCTAACTTGCATTTTAGAATTTGTATATTCCTTTCAGCTAGGCGATTAGTAGCTGGATGTCCAGGTGCAACAAATTTTTGAAATATACCACAATTTCCACTTTTAAAAATCGTAGCATTATCCGAGACGATAACATTCGGATAACCATTCCGTGCAAATATGTTCTGTAAATTTTCTAACATTGAAGATGAAGATGGCGCCGAAGCAGAAACACCCACTTCTATCCACTTAGATTTTGCATCCACTGCCACCAGAAAATAATAGCCTAGGAATGGTCCAGCATAATCGATGTGGATACGCTGCCAATTTTTATCTGATTCTTCCCAGGGGTAAAGCGAAGCGGAGCTGTTTTTAATAGATATGCAGGCTGGACATAAACGTACAAGTTTTTCGATGTTTTTATCGATGCCCGTCCAGTAGACGTAGCGCCGTGCTAATTGATTCATCTTTGTGACTCCAACGTGCATGAAATTAAGTTCCTTTAAGACTGCGTCCTGTAGTTGAAATTTTTGAAAGTACACTATTTTTTTGGGTTTCTTGTTGAATTGTTTGAAATTTTAATTTTGGTGAGGCAATTTGGTTGATAGAGGCAGTGCATATTTGATGAACTTCTCCGTCTATCGGATTTGTTGTAAAACGTTATAATGGTGAGCTAGAGAAACACATTTTCTGAAGAGCTCTTGTGTACAATTTCGTAGTTGTATCCACTTAAAAAGCCTGCATATCTTTGCAACCTGGATAATGTCATTTGCGGCAATTTTTCTCTATGGTGAAAAATTCTCATTAAGGGCTAGTTATCAGTAATTAGTGTGAAGTTGCGACCATATAGGTATTCATGAAAATGTTGAACGGCATAATAAATAGCCAAAGCTTCCCTATCCAGTTGTGAATAGTTTTGCTCTGCGTTTGTTAAGGACCTTGATGCAAACTCAATTGGTCTTTCCATCCCTTCTATAGGAACACATAGAACGCCGGCTATACCGGTAGGGCTGCATCGCACGCAAATTATATAGTCAATTCGGGGTGATATGGCATTAATACTTGATCCCTTGCAATTCCTACAGCGAAAGCTTTTTTACACACAGAATACCATTTAAATTTGACATTTGTTTGCAATAATTTACGTAGCGGTGTAATTAGGTTCGAAACATTTAATATTAACCTGGAACAGTATGTCACCATTCCAAGGAATCTTCTTACTGTTTTTGGTTCGGGCATTTGTAAAATTGCTTCTACATTTGACGAAGACTTTGTTATGCACTTTGTTATGTTCTATTGTATGCCTTGAAATTCTATTTTATTTTTGAAAAATTAACACTTGGATCTCTTTAAATGCAAGTCGAATTTTTGAAGTTGCTGTAGACAGCGATTTAAATTATTTGAACATTCTTCTATTGATTTGTCACATACGATGATATCATCAAAATAATACTCTGTATTAGAAATGTCACGCAAAATTTGGTCGATAATCCGATTGAATTCGGCAGGAGCCGTTTTGATTCCGAAAGACAGTCTATTCATTCTGTACGTACCACGATGTGTGGATATGGTTTGTATTACACTAGACTGGTCATCAACCGGTATGTGGAGGTATGCCTTGTTTATGGGGTTTACTTTAACGTTTGGGTCTAATATCTTAAACTGGTTCGGCGGAAGAAAAGTTACTCCAGAGCCAGAATCAACTTCAAATTTTACTATTTTCCCTTCAATACGAATGTCGTTATGATGTACGTTAAATATCTTGTAAACGCCGTATGTTTCACTTACTACGTTTTGTATTTGATTTGTCGGTCTAATTCCGGAGTCTCTTAATAATGTTTTAATACAAACTTTACTTATGTGGTCTTTATTATAGCAACTTGAACATTTTAATTTTATTCTATTTGTTCGACAGTCTTTTGCATTGTGATCATTTCTGCCACAACGAAGGCACAGCCCAGCAATGCCTAGTTCTGGATAGTTGACTTTCTTCCGATTTGACTGTTAAGGCCTAACCTGTTGTTTATTGTACTGTTTCAACTTTTTAAATGTTATAATTTTATTTATTTCAGATAAGTTGTTGGTGCTATCTTTATCTGCAAACTCCGTTGCATCTACTCTGGCAGCTTCAAGCGCTAACGCATTTGAGACTATTTCTAATTTTGCTGTGCTTGACTGTAGAAGTTGCTCACGAATACCGCTATTACTTACACCCCTAATGAACTGGGCTCATAGAAAAATGTCGGTGATAGAAACTTGAGATGCACATGGGACGTAAAATTACATTCTATTATTTCTGATCGCAAAAAAAGCCACAAATTCAGCAATTGACTGTTGTTCACTTTGATACTTCGATAAAAAACGGTGTTGAGCCACTAGCACGTTCGTCTTTGCGGAAAAATGCTTTCTAAAACTTCTAACAGCTCTTTGAATACCATGCTTGACGGTGCCTTGGGAGCTGTTAGTGCTGTAATGGTGTTAAAGTGCTTCGTGCCAATTGAATTAAGCAAAAGCTTGGTGCAATATTCAGTGTCTGTGCTGATGCCTTTCATTTCGATGTAGTTTTTGAATAGTTGCATACAAATTTTATACGTCTCCTTAGTTGAATCGAATGCATCGAAGTTTGGCACTAACGATGTATTTGTCAAAGAATTTGGCGTTGCACTAGATGTAGACGTCGCAAACTTAAGGATTTCCTCCAACATTTTTTTTTTTAATCCATAAATTGCTTAAACTGAGCGGAATTCATTTCGTATTTAACATTAACTTACAATGAGCTTGCACCTATACTTGCACTTTATTAAATTTCTATTTAAATCGAGTTGATCCTCGTCGCCAAACTGTTGTAACTGGTGGAATTGACTTTATTATGAAACTACAAAATGTAGAATGAAATATATAAAGGGTGTCCCAACAAGAACGCAAGATTTAAATGACTGATGCAGCAATTGAATTGTTTCTCTGGCTGTATGACATGTGGCGCCGTCTTGTTGAAACCATATGCCCTCCACATTCATTTCTTCAATTCTAGGCACGAAAAAACTGGTTATCATTTCACGATACCGAACACCATTGACTGTTTGCACTTGACCTGCCTCATTTTCGACAATTCTGCCTATTGACGAAGCCATCAAGATGGAAATGGGCCTCGTCACTGAAGATGATTTTATCGGCAAAATCATAATTTTCATGTTGTCTCTCCAATACCCAATTAACGAACTCCCTTCGCTGCCCATGGTCAGCTGGCTTCAGTTCCTGAGTCAATTGAACTTTGTATGCATGAAGTTGAGCGACATCATCATGTACAGCGGCGACATTTTCGGTCGATCGATCTGGTCGAAGGCGAGTTGTTGTCTTTACATCACTAACAGACCCAGTTTCGGCAAATTTATCCATTAATCTCTTTACAGTGTGACCCCAAATTGATCGCAATTTGCGAACTGTAGCCGCAAAACTTTCACCATTTTGGTAAAACAATTTCACGATGAGAATGCGTTGTTCATTCGTGTAGCGCTCCATTTTTACTAACCTCGTACCTTCTACTAGCAAACAATAACAATTGTTCACATGTCAAACAATGACAATGCTCAAAGTGTAAATTATTAACAGTAGTGGTCCTCTATTTTGAGCCGTTCGCCATGATTCATTATGTACTTAGATATTGCTGTGCTTCAGCAAGAGGGTGAAATAGCCCCCTTCTTCCCTCGTGCTAAAATTTTTGGACAAACGTTAAGTTTGTGTTTCGTAATATACTTAGATCCATCTGTGTTTAAAGCTCCAGTGTAATCGGTGGAATAGATTCGGAGACGGCGAAATTCCCTCCTGTTCCCCTTCCCTAACCGCTTTTTCTCATGAAAAAGTATCCTATATTTTAGCTGTACCATCTGAATCCGTTAAACGGTTTTTGCGTGATGAGAACAAACATCCCAACATACAAACTTTCACATTTATAATAGCTGAATTCACAAGCCCTTATTAACGTCGTATCCGTTGTGAAATCGTGTTATTGTACGGTGTTGTATTTTTTTGCTGGGCATTTTCTTACAAAAGTGCATGCGGTCTAATCACCGCATTCGATACCGAGTACAATATTGTATCGTATAATCAACCTTATTCTGCGTTTCGATTACGTTCCCGCATTCAGTTATGCACGGATCGAAAAACGGTATTCTGAGAAAAAACTTAATCGAAAGAAAAAGAATAAGAGAAGAGTATGTTTAAAGCAGCAGCTTTGTTATGAAACGTGTGGAATAAAAAATGAAAAAAAATAATCAATTTTGTAAACATCGCAATTGTTAAATTGTAAAACCTTGTTAATTTAGTGAAAATAAAACAGTGATAAATATACAAAAACTAAATATTTTGGTGCAGTTAAGGTATTTGTGGCCAAACTATTCCAGTGTGAGGAATCCAATCGCGGCGCAGGTGAGGGTGGCGATGGTCGAAGTAGTCTGCACGTTGAGTACAAAACGAAAAATTTTTCCTGGGTTCAACACCAGTTTCGGACTCATAAAAACATTTCGCGTTTGTGTGTCTTTGTATCAGTTGTTCTCGTAAAGTTTCAGTGGCGAAGGCATAGTTACTGGTCACTGGGCAGTAACAACTTCAGCTGTATACAATCCACAGGTACATCAGAACGCCCTCCTTCGTCGGTATTGTATAGCACCGGCGAAGTAAAATAATTACTAAAAATGGCTACTACAAACGAAGCTTAAACAAAATTGATTTGTCTCCTTGACTGTAAAAACAAATAACGTGCAAAGAATCAGTGTTGTTAGATAGTGAAGCTATCCTATCCCTATCCTTTCTCCTAGTATCCCTTTCCTCTAGTTCCAGCACAATGCACCGCATGTGTCGGGGTCATCTCCTGAGTGCTGATCCAAGATAAAAAAAAATAAAATAAATAAAGCTTTATTACTGTGAAAAAGTTTATTAAAGAAACACATAGCTTAATTACGAAACGATATAAAAATCCATAAAATAATTAAGACCTATTTGTGTCCGAAATAGTTCAGTGTGAAGAATCCTGTAACGCCGGAGGTGATATTTTAATTTTCTATACATCAGAATAAAGTTTATTTTAATTTCGAGAAGAAATGGAATCGATAGCAGTGGCGTTGTTGTTAGAACAGGAGATTCTCCAGAATGCAGAGTAAAGAATGGAAAGGCGGAAATTGGGAGACAGTTGCAATTTATTGAAGATGAGTGATAAATTGTAAGATATTTGTTTTCAACGTGTGTGTTAGTTATAGATTTCAAAAAACTTTCGCCTAAATTAGGACGCGTTTAATTATGTGTTAGACACATTAAAATGGCAGCTTTTCATATTGCTCAAGTGTATTGTTTTTCGACTAGCAATAAATTAATAATAAACCTTTAAAATTCGAAAAAAGTTTAAAAAACTATTACAAAATTAATTTATAACATTTTATTTAATTGAATACTTTTTTAACTACAAAAAGAAAAATCGAAAAATATTCCTTTAGTAAATAAACAACTTGCAAAAACGTACGATTGCAATACAGAATACATACAATCGAAATCATACGGGGAACGGAACACAGAATACCAAATTTGCAAAACGGAGTTAATTTCGATTCGAATCGAAATGCAGAATAGGGGTGAATATTTCGATATGTTCCGAGTGGGCAAATCGTCTATCGCGATTTGTATCGAATTGTAATTTTTGGAAATTAGAAGAAATAGATTACCAAACAATTCAGCTTTATTACGGTTATTGAATAGACTCGACAGTTTGTAATAGATTAAAGAAACAAACACAGAGGGTCATCCCTACACATGCGATGCATTGTGCCGGAACTACAGGAAAGGGATAGTGGGAGAAATACACAACTACCGACGAAGGAAGGCGTCCTGATGTGCCTGTGGATTGGATACAGCTGAAGGTTTCACTGTTCAGTGACCAGTGACTATGCCTTCGCCACTGAAACCTTCCGACAGCAACTGACACAAAGACAACGAAATGCACATCAGAAAAAATGCGAGATGTTTTTATGAGTCTGAAACTGAGGTTGAACACAGGAAAATTTTTCGTTTTGTAGTCAACGTGCAGACTACTTCGACCATCGCCACCCTTGGATATAACAAAATGCATCTGAAAGAGAAAAGGGGTAAATTTTCTGAGCAATTGAATGGGTTAGGACCGCCAATTTAAACTACAAAAGAATGGCAAATAGTTAGTATGACATGTACTACATAATCCGTTACACTTAAAATAAAATCGTTTGGTTGGTGGTGGTTATCGCCACCCTCAGTTTAGAAGTTATTCGTACAAAATTCAAAAAAAAAAGTCGTTTCTTCTTTGGGAGTACACTGCATTTTTAAGTTTTACTCTTTTGGTACATGACCTCGTACTAACTTTTAGACTGCATACTATATGCAAATTTCAAGACTCTTCCTATTACAATTTAAGTTACATGTCTTTTTCAAAGAAAAAAGAAATCTTTTTTGTATGGGAGCAGTTATGTTTTGTAAAATGCCTATAACGCATGAAGGAATACACATGCAATAACCATATATACATTCATAATGGTGGTACGAATTCCTCGGTAAAAGATTGTTGTGCAAGTTCGCAGTGTGGTACGACGAAAAAATTACAGCTACCATAATCAGCAAAGTTGCTGGCTATGTTACCGTATAAAAAAATTGCTTGAAAAAATTAAACATTAACAAAAAAGAATTAATAATGGTTAATAATTGAAAATGCGAATGGTACACAAGAATAAATATTAACTTTTTTTTATTTCTATGAAAGTGCCTCCGTCGTCTAGTGCGTGAGCATTAAACTCTCAATCTGTAGGTTGCATGCTCGCTTCCCGCCTCAGAAGACCCTGGATGTTTTTTTTAAAGGAAAAAAATTAAAATAAAATAAAAACAATATTTATATATAATCGAACTTTCGCGAACGAAACATATGTTGCTAAAAACTGGGCGACGGGAAAATTCTTTTTCGTTTCACTAGCAATAGCAATAGTCTCACACGCTTTATCCGAGAAACGTTTGATAATTGGTTTCATGGCGATATTACTTTCGTGTGCTCTGGTCAAGGGGGATCTAACTAAAGGAAGAATTTACTTATATTTTATACGCATTCGAGGGAAAGAGGATTTTGTTTAGCATTCATGGGAAATGATTCACGATTGCAATTTTTTGAAAAGGCAATATATTTCGAGGGAAAAAGTATTCACGGTAGGGGCGAATATATTGTACGTGTACCAGTGCCATTAAAGCAAAGTACAAGTGAAGTTGCAGTTTAGTAAACAGACTAGTTCTGAGAATTCAATAAACAACAAATTGGAGTTGAATTAAACAAAAAGAAAAACACATGTTTGTTTATAATTTAATTCAAATTTTATATATATTTTTTGTGGTTCTTGTTGTATGTTTAAATTTTTTACTATAATTATGGATGGTTATAGAATAAGTTTTAAGTTTATTTAATTTATTTGAAGATTTTATTTTTTATTACAACATTGTTTTTCATTCAACTATGGGAAGGTTTTTTATTCTTAATTTTTTTTTTATAAAGAGAGAAACTTTTAGGAATAAGTGATTTGCATTTTATTTTTTGTTGATTAATTAATCGCTTACACTTTTTCTCTAAAATATTTATTAATTATTATTTTGTTGGTGTTTTATTTATTTTTTTACTTTTCGTTTTATTGTAATATTTATTTTATGGTTAAAAATGAGAAAATTTTTTATACTAAATTGATTTTTTGTGGTTATGGAGTAATTTTTCACATAAAAAACTGTAACATATTGATTTATATTTAAATTAAATTTATTTACTGATGCAAAAGTGGTAGTAATAATAAAAACTATAAAAAATAAAGAAACCCAAACTTTACGTCGTGAGTAAATTACGTTTAATAGTTACATTTATGTGAGCGTCAAAATGATAAGGAATGCTCCTTTTTTATTCCTTTTTAATGTGTTTTAACAGACTTGATTACATTTACATATGCATACACCTACTTTCTGACAAAATACATACATACATATTGCTATATTAAACAAATTTGCACTCGTTTATAGATTTATACTCGCTCAAGATGGTTAAAAATGTAGAAGACGACACAGTAAGATTATCGGTAATATATTTGCACAAAAAAATCACATCTTGATTAGAAAACAATTAAAATCAAAACTAACTAAAACGTGTACCAAGGAAACTTCCTCCAAATACTAAATTTTCAGAGGTATCAAGTAGAATCGAATGCCGTAATTCGTCGTACAACAAAGTACACTAACAAAATTATTTTCAACTATATTTAAATGCTGCATTTTACTATCATTTTCACTCTTCGCAATATTCCTGCCACCACTAAATCAGCTTACATAAAGATATGAAAAATGCGAAAATTGCATGAGTAATATAAGACGTAGGCTTTAGCTTATCACCACATTAAACAAATTAATTTTTTATACACATATATGGGGTATTCACAAGGTAGTCACAAAGTTGTATGTTGTAAAATAGTAACACGAAAAAATATGACTGTGTGAGCAACTCATCATAACTTAAATGATATTTCAAAAACATAAACAGCCGCTGTTATAGATCTTTGCCACTTTATTTTGTGAACGGCGGCTTGAGTTCGGCAATTCGGGAAAAAATAACAAAAATAATGTTATTTTTTTTTAATTTACTTATAACTGAATTTAAGCAATACAAATTTCAGAATTTGATGCTCCTAAGAATGTACATATCGTCATATGAAATTAAAAACTCCTAAAATGAAAAAAACCCTATGATACTTTGCATTAAGGCATGTCAAAAATTAACGTATTTCGTTCGAGTGAGGTAGTATGAATGCAATGACGAATAATCTTATGACATGTTTGGATGTATGTATGTATGTTTGTGCCTTAACGGCTGAACCAATTTTCTTGAAATTTTCACAGTAAATCTCTGTATATCTGGAAGGAACTATAGTTTATATAAATTTCAAAAATTCCAACTAGGCGTTGCCACGCCCATACATAGTAAATATTTATTTTTGTATATCTTGAGAACGGTTGAAGTGAAAGTTTCTGTATTAGGTCAGACTAACTTAATGATCAGTACAAATCATCAGTCAAAAAGTGGGCGGAATTGGACAAGTGGGCGTGGTACTCCCCATAGAAACTAAATTTTAATTTCTGTATATCTAAAAAACTGTTACAGAAAAATATTCTAACAAATGACTTTGTAATTAAAAAAAATCACCAATCAAAAACTTGAAGGGATTGGGGAAGTACGCGTGGTATCTCCCATACAAAGTAAATAATGATTTTTGGATATCTTGAGAACAGTTAAAGCTAAAGTTTCACTTTTTGGTCTGAACGACTAGATAGTAAATTTTTTTCTTCGGGCACTTTTCTTATAGCTACAGAGCTGAAATTCGGTATACGGGAGAGTAAATAATGGAAAAAATATGAAAACTGGCAATTTTTATCAGGGAGATAGGCTGATCCTTTTTTGCATGTGGCACCCCCTTTTGATGTACGGGTTCGTACTCTTCACATAGTCATAGAGCTGAAATTTGGTATACGGTAGGGACTCAGAAGGTAGGCAGGGTAGGTAAAACATTTTTTGACAGTCGTACCAAATCTCGGTAGGTTTTTTCCCACAAAGTATTATAAATATCGTAAAACTAGTATTATTGTCTGTAGCCCTTAAGTTACATTCAACAAATTTACAAGAAAAAAATTTTTAATTTTCTGTAACTAGTCTTTTTGAATTGCATTTGACGATATGTATGCATTAGAATATATGTTTAATACTTAAATATGTATTCAATTTAAATATGCGCTTTTTAGTTTCATTCCTATTTAAGATCCTTTTTACTGACGTTAATAGCGACGACTCAGATTTTCGGTGTCAGTTTCTACTACCCAATAGTATGTACGGGGTGTGTACATAAATAAGGTGACAACAATAACAGAAGATGACGTCGAAGGTGTGAAGAATTTTTTTTGAAAATCGTCGGATTACCATAAGAGAAGTTGCATAAGGATGTTGGCAGTCGACTCGTGTCATACAATTTTTTCGGATGTTTTGGGCATGAGGCCTTTGTCAGCAAAGTTTGTTCCGAAATTTCTGAATTTTTATCAGATTGTGAGATTTTTTCGCCAAAAGCAACACGATAATTTGCCTCAGGCATCATATTCACTGGATTTGCCGTTGTGAGTTTTCCCTGTTCCCAAAACTTAAAAGACCTATGAAAGGACGGAGATTTGCAACGATTGATGAAATAAAAACTGCATCGCTGGATGAGTCCAAGGCTATACTAAACGGTGCTTTGAGGATTGGAACAAGCGTTGGCACAAGTGCATTGTATCTAAGGGGGGATTACTTTGAAGGAGACAAAATAAATATTGATGTATAAATAAATTTTTTTTTAACACACCTCGTATACCCAGCAAAAAAAGAACGCAAAAAGTGAAAAGCTTGTTAACATTTAAAATGGCATTAAAAATTAATTCAAATAAAGGAGTGCTTAAGAATCATTAAATACCAATTCATTGTAAACGCATTAACAGATTCCGCTGGGTATATTTAAAAAGTGTTTTAAAAAACATTTTTTTAAGTAATTAAAGGCCCGAACGATATCGTGTGGCATAGTGCAGAGGCAGTTAAATTCGAGTAGAAGCTTAAAGAATTTGGAGAATAGTTTCTTTCCAATAGAATTTTAGACGGTTTCGTTTTATTTACGTTCCGAATTAAACCTTAAATTTCTACACTAATGAATAAACACATTTACGGCTTGGAAATACTTTCTAAGAAACCTAGTGGAAATCGGATGACTATCGTAATTAAGTCGTGATATTTATATTGAAATTATGAAAACTTGACCGATATTATTTTTTTTTACATAATTTCGAACGCTCAAAACGAAAATGTGCTACATATATTTGTACAGTCATTTATTTACACATTTTCTAGCTATCGAGCAATATCTTGCAATTCTCTTTGGTTCAAAATAGAGTCAAAAGTAATTAGAGCCTTATCATTTACTATCTAAGAAAATACTTATGTATGTATATGCATAATTTATTTAAAAATTTTTACTTTCAATATATATTTATATTGCAGTTATATAAGTATATAATATATAGTAAGAAGTATTATTATGGTTATGATGTCGTATTAATATTAATAATAATTACAGTATTTTTTTTATTGGTTTTGTTATTATTGTTTTAATTTTATAATTATAATATTACAATGAAAGTAGTTGACTACTAATACATATTTTTTGTATCATATTTTTATATCGTATTGAAAAAACAATAAATTATTTAAAAAAATAAAACACTACAAGACATTTATATCAAAATGTTTATTTATTAAACTTATCAGAAAGAATTAAGAATAATAATAATAAAAAGGAAGTTATGCCATTTTAATTAATTAATTAATAATAATATATTGAGTTTTTCTATTGTTTATCTGTAAAATGACTTTACAATTAAATAACGATTATTTATAATAAAAATTATTAGTTAAATAATAAAAAACAGAATTAGATATTCTGGGAAATTAGAGCATTATGAACTCCATAAGTTTACGTCTCTATTATGGTATTTAAACTTTGTAAAACTGTAAATAACAATTATTTTCGGTTCTTATTTTTCGTTGCCCTCTTGCTTTTTTAATTGTTCTAAAAATGTTTCTGCTGCGCTTGTCTTTTTGTTTCAATTTATATGTTTGATTTCTTTTAGTTAAATGTTGATTGTTTTTCCACAGTTACGTCACGTCTGACTTTAGTTTAAGCTTTATTTTATTAAATTAAAATTTATATATTTTTTGTTTATTATTATAAATAGTTTTTCACATTGTTTTGCAAATTTTCCTTAAATTCTTAATGGGTTTCGCTTTTCGTCTATGATTTATACACTTATTATAATAAGTTGTTATTTTCTTCATAACTAACTTAAATTTTAAAAATATTTTTAGATGTATAGTTTTACGTTTAAAATGACAAGAGATATTTCTACAGTTTTTCCATATAAAAGTTATTTAGCCATATATTAAAGTGATTCTTCGAAGGCTGCCATTAGATCACTTTGCATATTCATATCAATTTGCCCGGCTCTCTGTAAGGAATTAAAAAGAAACGTTAAAAATTTACTGAAGTATTAAGTTATAAGAATTAAAAATTCTTGTAGATTCTACAGTGGTGAACACATAATCAGAAACGATGACTTACAAATTAATAATGCCTATATAACTTCTTCAGGCATTCACTTTTGGGGGAAGGATTCAAATGGTAGTCTGTCTAAGTCATACATATTTTTTTAAATAATAACACGAAAAAATATGACAGCTGTGAGCAGCCCGCAATAAAAATCATACAATTTAAAAAAACACACACATACATGTAAGTCTTGTAATAACTACATTTACAGCGCATGCTATACGCATCAATATTCAGCTTCAATATTTGTCTTCCTGTTAGTAAAAATATTGAAGCCGCTGACCCACTACGTCAGTATTTTCCATCAATATTAATTTTTTCGAGTTTTTTTCAAGTGTAAACATATAAAAGTTACCGTCAGCAAAATATATATTTGTTTATTTCTTTATTTATTAAAATAAAAGCACTGATGAAATTTTTTATGTTTTGTCACTATATTTTTTGCTTTGCATGTCCCAAAAAGCCATCAATGAGCGATATACTTCACAAAGTTGAGTTCTAATTTTGCAATTTGGTATGATCAATTACAACTCAACCTGTCAAAAATTTTAAAGTGGAAATTCCATCCTATTACAACTTTTTTGTGTTATTACCGATTACAACCACGTGTAAGTTGACAAAATTATGAAAAAATTACAACTCATTCCTACCAGTTGTGTTCGAAATAATGCTTATAAAAATGGGATGCGGCTTAATCAAATTTCTTTATTATCTTAAACTAATTTATTCATCAAGTGTTTTATTAGTATTATATACTCACAATAAATTTACAACAATGAACAGTTTGAAAAACTTGCTGAGTTTATTGTGCAATCGCAAAATTGAGTCAAACAGCAATTTCAATACACCAAAATAAACTTGGGAAGAACTTGCAATATACATACGTAAATAGCTTCAAATCGTCATCAAAAACTCAAAATTGCGATGGATAAAGAGAATCAATTTGTGCATCTTATCCAAAAAAGAAAGTAAGCTACAACTGGTTGTATTTCTTAATTGAAATTTTAAGATTGCTTCGTCGTTGTACGACAATTCACGGTAATGTAATACGAGTACATATATAAATTCATTTTCTTCTATGTTGAAAAGAAAGAAGTTTTCATACAGTTTAAATAAAATTTATGGTTTTACATTTTTGCCGCAATAACACAAGTTTTTTATCCATCAAATGTCAAATCTACCCTTTTTAGGTTGGCAACGTTAATATAATTTCAACTGGAATTATGCTAGGAACACAATTGGGATGAACGACGAACTTCGTCGTACTCAACGCATACGTCGTTAAAAGTTCGTTGCGTATATTCGCAGTGGGCCACACAATAAGGAGGAAAGCATATCCATATATAACTATTTCGCTAATGCTTACTTAGCTCATCAGTGGATTTTTCCTAATTTTTGAATGCAAACCCAATACAAAAAAAAAATACAAAACCTCCTCAGTTATTGAGTTGCTTTTGTAAAAAAATACTTTATGAGAATATCATAAAGTATGTAATAATAAATTTCACATATAATTTTTAGGGGAAAAAGGCACAATTAGAATCATATATATTTCTATAATTTTTACTAAAGTGTGGCACAAACACAACAAAAATGTCTTACAAGCATTTCATGAAATTGCAATTAGTGTGTATATATTACTTGCTCATTGCAAAACACATACTTCCGAAAATATTTCCTTTGTTCCACGATCAAAACATTGAAGAAGAGAACACAAGTACAACAAAACAATGTTAAAATAGAACAAGGCTAAAGTAGAACATCAAAACTATTTTGGAACATTCAAAACATGTTTGAATAACTCTAGATAAACTTGCAAAGAAACTTTTGCATTTTTTATGAACATAAAAAATCGAATGTACATATGTATGCAAAAATAAATTTTTTTAATTCACATTTGGAAAAACAAATAAAATAAAAATATCAGAATTCATATTAGGTTTGAGGTTCGTATGTAAGGTTCTTAAAGAAAAATATTTAAAATTTCGCAAAAAATTTTAAAAATTTATAATTTCACCTACATTTAATGCATCCATTTCAATATACATATATTTAAGATTACTAAAATTTAGAAAAATCACAAAAATCAGAAAGTTGAAATTATGAAAAAAATTTATATACCTGCAAGGTGTTTTCCCTCCTAAATGATATTATTTAATAACACTCGTGTTTACATTTTTACGCTTTTTTGTATTTGTTCTTGTGTACTCTATGCTTTTGGTGCAATTTGCCGTTTTTTTATTTCATTGGCTGTTTTTGTTTTGATGTTCTGCTTCATTTGAACACACAAGCACAAACAAAACTATAGAGAGAAACTTTTCGAATGGTGCTTGTGCTTTAGAATACAGAACTTTCAATACATTTTGTACAGCCCTTTAATTTTTACACTTTGCTTATTATAACTCCATACGGACGGACGCTGTTTGCTTGATAAAAAAGAATATGATAATTTTATATCTGTTAAGGCAGGCTTCATACGAGTGATTTGTGCTTGGTCAACCTCTTTTTACTTGTTACTGGGACTGCGCGCAAATCATGATAGCAATCCACATTCACATCAGAACGCCCTCCTTCATCGGTATTGTGTAGCACCAGCGAAGAACAATAATTACTAAAAATTGCTACTAAAAACGAAGCTTAAAAAATTTAATACATCTCCTTGACATCAGAGACGCTACAACAAACAAAAAAAAAAAAAAGCTGTGTTGTTAGATAGTGAAGCGTCACCTCCTATTATTTCTCCTACTATCCCTTTCCTCTAGTTCCAGCACAATGAACCGCATGTGTAGGTGTCATCTCCTGAGTGGTGGTCCACGAAAAAAAAAAACAGTATAAAAATAAGGCGGCGATGGCACGATGGATGTTAGTCTGCACGTTGACTACTAAACCAAAAACAGACCTGGGTTCAACCCCCGTTTCAGACCAAAATTTTAAAATAAAAATAAAAATTTCTGATGTGAATTAGTGTTTCTTTGTTTGTCAGTTGTTGTCGGAAGGTTTCAGTGGCGAAGGCATAGTCACTGGTCACTGAACAATACCGGCTTCAGCTGATAGCAATCCACAATCACATCAGAACGTCCTCCTTCGTCGGTATTGTGTAGCACCGGCGAAGTAAAATAATAATAAAAATTGTTACTAAAACCGAAGCTTCAGCACTGCTACGAGTATAAACAAAGAACGTGCAAAAGCAGAGCTGTAAAATAATTAATTAAGCTTCACCTCCTGTCGTTTCTCTAACTATCCCTTTTCTATAGTTCCAGCACAATGCCTCGCATGTGTAGGAGTCATCTCCTGAGTGCTGGTCCCAGATAAAAAAAAAAAAAAGGCAGCTATGTGTGTGTGGCAAACTTCTGACCAAGGTTTATTAATACAAGGTTGTCGCAAGGCGAATTCATCAATTTGCTTTTTGTCCAAACGTCATATTTTTTGTATGCGTGTGTTTTGTTAAACATAACATAACCTAAAAAGAACGTGTTAAATTAGTGTAATGTGAGTTCTAATTAAATTAATTATTACAAAAAGTAATATATTTTGCATTCTTATTATTATAGTATTTATATTATTATAATTGATAATTTTTCTAGTTTTTTGACCTTTTTTTATATTAATAACACTAATTATTTTAAGCTTAAGGTCTTTTTATATATTTTATATTTATTTCAATATTTCGCTACTCCTTTGTGTAGCTTCTTCAGGAAAATTGGTGTTTGTTTATAATAAATTTATTTTTTTTTTTTTTTTTTTTTTTTTTTAAATAAACAAATTTTTTTTATTATAAACAAAAACCAATTTTCCTGAAGAAGCTACACAAAAGAGTAGCGAAATATTGAAATAAATATAAAATATATAAAAAGACCTTAGGCTTAAAATAATTAGTGTTATTATTATTATAATTATTAAATTATTTACAACCAAAAGCAAACAAACTTTGACGTTCGGCTCAAAAAATACGTTACAAATTTTTGTATCAGCTGACGGTCGAATTTCCTAATGAGTTTACCTGGTAATGAATTTGCCTTGCTTCTGACCAAGAAAAAACGGCAATTCTATTTTTTATGAATTTTTTGAATTCAAAAATTTAATAATTTTCCAAAAAAAAAATTTTTTTTTAACTTTTTCATCAATAACTACAAAACTAACTAATGGCTAAATCAAAAAATGATAGTAACAAAACTGAAATTTAATAACTTAAAATTTTTTTGACGTAGTGCATAAGAAGATTGAATAAGTCGTTTCAAAATTACGACCAGATGCACTATGGTCTCAATGACAGCATTGGTTTGAACACAAATAATTTTTGCATTTTGTTTTTATTAAGAAATCAGTCGATATTTTTTTGTGAATTGGAGAGCTTATAAAATAAAATTCAAACATTTTTATTAATATTTCTTGCTTTTATTTACAAATTAGAGGTATGTACTTTTTTAATTCTTGATTTGTCGTCGAATAAGTATTCCGTTTATAAAAAAAATTATGAAAAGCAAAACGTATTCGTTAATTGTTCATTTTTATCTATTTTATAAATTGTGTTTTAATTTGACTTTTAAATGTGCATTTACCTAGCTTTAACCTCAATTTTTAGTTCTGTATGATATGTAGCATGTGAATTATTAAATATTTAATGTATTCGCTGCCAGTTTTTGCCATTAAATTAAATATCGAAATTTTAGGTTACAAAAAGAGATTTGTTTAATATTTGGTTCGCTGAAAAGGATCAAAAGAAAAAATTCAATGCAGTTATATCTTACATTTTCATAAAAATTGATATACAGAATGACGAAAATAGTGAATATGAAAATAAATTAAAACAATCAGCTCGGAATTTCGTTACCATACTATCCCAAAAGTGGGCGAAGGCAAATCGAACAAAAAGTTTTTTCGAGTCTAGATGTAAGGCTTAGTTGGATGAGTTCCTTCCGCGAGCATGTATTAGAAACAGATCAGCATTTATTTGTAGTATATTTGGTTCCTATGGAGTTGAAAAATAGAGACAAAGTTATATGGCAAAACCCACGGCCTTCTACACGCTTTTGCAGACCGATTAAGCTTACATTTGAACGAGAAAATAAGACATTAATTACCCAAGAAATTTAACTAATACAAACTCAAATAGCAATAATTTTTCCAAATGAAATACAGGTTAATGATGATATTATACATGTTAATCACTGTTTCTTTTTGACTATGATCGATGGTAAAGTTTTTTAACTATTGCAAATTTGTCGTCACAAAGATGTGGAATTTGTGGAGCTCCATCTTCCGTAATGAATGACATAAAAAAATAAGAGTTGAAAATAAATGAAAGCCTTTATGAGTATGGACTCTCGACTTTGCATGCTTGGATAAGAACTTTAGAGTGCATTTTGCACATTGCGTATAAACATGAGTTGCAAAAATGGCAAGCTCGGGGAGATTTGGAAAAGCTTTGATTGAGTCAAGGAAAAAGATGATAATTGATAGTCTGAAAACAGAAATGAACTTGCTGATCGATATACCGAAGCCAGGTCATGGAACAACATATGATGGCAATTCCGCCAGAAGATTCGAAAACGAAAACTTAATTAGAAGACTAGGGGTCATTTTACGAACAATGAATTATTTCGATCGTATGCTCTCGAAACAGCGGAACTATACGTGGAGCTACATATATCCATGGTATTGCTGCCATCTAATATCCACAAGATATTGATCCACGGTGCAGACATTATTCAAAATGCTGCCCTGCCTATAGGACTATTATCCGAGAAAGCGTTCGAATCTCGGAACAGACATAAGATATGTTAGAGAACATCATGCTCGAAAAATGTCACGGGAAAGTAACATACAAGATCTTTTTAACCACTTGCTTTTTTCATCAGATCCTTATATTACCTCTCTTTCAACAAAACCGTCGAATCGAAATTCCCAACCCCACAAGAATCCATGGCTTTGATTTCTGATAATTGTACCACAGTATATGTAGAATTTTGAATGAATATGTCAATAAAAATAAGAATCCTCACCTATGAAAAAACAATAAAATCAATCATTATAAATATTATTATCTTACATAGAAATTATCACACCCATCCGTTCGATTCCGCCTATTTTTGGTGCAAGATCGTGCCCTGTCATTTAGTTAATTTGTACAAATTTTTATGCTTTTAGCTTCTTTTCAAAAGAAGTTAAGCCTTTTTTCGCGCTAAATTTGACTTTGAGACCACTGTGTAGATGTAAGGACATGCCTCTTCAAAAAACCAAAATTTTAGAAAAACATTTTTTTTACAAAAACCTTACCATATAATTTGCGGATTAAAAAAAATAGTGGTTATCAAAGAAATTTTTACGTGTTGCATAGTATAATCGAACTTTGCTGAAAATTAATGCAAATCGTTCCGTGTTTTTTCCTGCAAATTTTCCTCAACACAACACGACCTCAATCACGCACGAAATCAGATTTCTGCCGTGCGTGTTCGTATAGAAAAAAAAACACGAGACGCTCCTATTTCTAGTTTAATGCTAATGGAGAAAGGAGCTTGCCTTTGGAAATGTATTGTTTTGTTTTTATTCCACGAGAATCGTCATTGTGTTTTTTACTTTTTCAGTAATTGATTTTTTGTGTATGTTATGTGCCCAGGCGATTTGAGTACTCAATTATGCATCTCCTTATTAACTTTAGGTATTTAATATTAACTGAGAATATATGTATGTATGTATGTATATGTACTTAATTACAAGAGATATTCAAGTTTTCATAGTTCAATAAGAATTATATTTATTCAAGTACATATTGAGGTCGACATGTGAATGAATATTATTTAATCTCCGCACTGACAAAAGTTGTTTACATTTTTCGTTCACCACTTTATTTTGTTTTGTTATGATGATTCAGATTCAACAGATTTTGTAACTAAAAAGTTTTCCTTAAGATTTTAAATGAAAAAAGTATTTGAACATATTTAAATGTGTCACTCAAAAATACAAAAATGATCTGCTTTCATTTTGTTTTTCCACGCGGTTTTTATTCTTGTAGACAGCCGCTTTTAACAGTTCGGAGATTGGATATCGATTGAAAGGTATTTATGAGAAAAAAAAAACTCGAAATCAAAAGAAATGACTATAAACACAATACGGTGGACACCAAAAAATGGCGAACTACTATTTTAGTGTAATACAGATAGTTCTTCATGGTTGTCGCAGAAACCAAATCAGATTGTCAATTTCACATAATTGAACATCTGTTCTAATATGAATTGGTGTGATTGGAAAATAAACCAAAACTATTGTCAAATCAAATATTTTAATTTGTTTACATTTGTCGTTATATATATATTTAAATAACGCATTAGAACTGCTGGAGGCAGCAGAACTAGGCATTGTATTCAATTTCTTATACATTTATTGTCAATACTGACTGAATATCTTTCATTTACAAGTTTGGAAAGAATTCTACTGTTAGTGTAGTGTAAATTTTTTGAACAATATACTGAGAGTTTTGCAAAAGAATAATGTCCTTAGTAGGTAAAACTGGTTGATAACGAAAAACTTTATTAACACTTTTTATAATATTGTGTGTCTACATTAGGGTATCCGTTATTTCTTAAAGTGGAAATATTTTTGGTCTCACCGTTCAAAAAGTTGAGACTTGATGCAAAAATTACTCTGAACATGGCCCCTGGGACCATGCCTTTCCATGCATTTATATATTTAAGATTATATAAAAAAAATAAAAGGGGCTACCTATTATTCCGGCCGTGCTCGTCGTTGAGTGTGGTTCATTAGTTCCCCTTAATGTATACGCATATGTTATTTGTCACAATAGATTTTAAATTTTAGGTAGCATTACTCAGAAATTCTAGTGATTCCATATATATATATATATAATTAAAAATAAAACTTCAGTTGACGAAAAAAATTATATGGGCCATGGTGAAATTCGCCACATTATACTAATCCCTCCCTCCATGCTGATAAAAAAAATCCACTTATCAGCCCGATAAAAAAATTAAGAAAAAAGTAGTTTACCTTATAAATAAATTCGTCTACAGTAAAGTCAGTATTATCCCCATTAAACGAAATCCGCCAATTTTTAATTAAACTAAGTATTCTTTCAAAACTTCTATCAGAATTTCCATTCACAAATTGACCACCAGGAGGCCTTTGAGTATTTTGTTGACGTCTTGAGGTTATACTTCTATCATCTCCCTCTTCGTGAGCATTATTTTCTTCTTCCATTCTATTAATTTGCCCAGCATGGTTCATCAAAGATAAATTTCTAAATCCATCAGACATCAGATTCATCATCTCGTCCCTAAATTCCCTTATTGATTCATCCACAATACGACGCACAAAATTGTTATCATTATCAGACTGTTCAGCTACTACCCGTTTATATTGTGATCTAGTCATATATTTACCTACGGGATTTGTTGGAATATCCTTGTCATTACAAACCCCTTGATCTAAAACTTTAGTCGAATTCCTATCTCCTGTTCCAGCTGAAGCGGAATATTACCAACACTACGAACTAACGGCATTTCAAAACCGTTGGATCATCCTTCCCAGTCACCCGATCTCAACCCCATCGAACATTTGTGGAACAATTGGACCGGCAAATAAGAAAAAGGGAAATTACCAGGATGGATTTGTTCAAATCGGTTCAAATTCTTAATAAAATACGAAAGCGGCAATATACTAAATAAAAATCTTCAATGTTTGATCAAATTATAAAATATATTATTAAGAAAATAATGTTGTAAATATAATAGCTTGAGGTGTACAGTTTCTTTTGACGCTCACAGTATATGTGTACAATTATACATTGTACAAGTGTATGCCGCAGCTTCGCTGTGTGGCGCGCATTCGAAATTTTCAATTTTCTATGACTATGCGATAGTCATAATCAGCTGAATTTGACCTATGCCATGGTGAATGCTGCTTTGAGAGCCACTGTAAATGTGAAAAGTACGTGCAGGAATTTGACTTTTAATAATATTAATAAGTATTATTATATAATTACCATAAAATGCACCAAAACTATCGGAATCTATATTCCTATATCAAAATGCGTAGATATATTATTGCGATCAAATATGTTTTGATTGAAATCACCAACTACAATAACATTATTATAACGGACAAACAGATCCTAATGGAGTTCCTCAAAAACAATAAAAAACAAAAAGTAAACTCATGGATTGTTATGTTTTTGTTTATAGATTTTTGGATATGTGTTCAGTAGTCAACATTTAATTCTCGATTAATTAGTTGAGTTTTTAACATAAGAATTTTGGATCTGTAGTCAGAAATTAGGAAAAAATCCACTGATGAGCTAACTAAGCATTAGCGAAATAGTACATGTTTTCCTCCTCAATTATTGAGTTAATTTTTTCTAAATACTGTATGACAATATCATAAAGTATGTAATAATACATTTCATATATTTTTCGGGAAAAAGCACAAATTTGAAATTAGAATCTTATATAGCATAAATATATAAAGATATTCCCAAAATAAATTCATTTAATTTTTAATTTATTTTCATTGATTTCAAAGTTTATGTTATTAAATTAAAAAATTTCTAGAGTGAACTTACCGCCTCCCGTCTTCTACGTTCTTGTTCCATACGTCTCAATTCAGCACGTTTAACGGAACGCTCCTGGGATGATTGTTGGGCATTGGCTGGAGAACCACTGCCTTGTGGTGAAGCTTTTATATCATCAACAACTCGCGACAAGGAGGGTGGTATGTCATGTACACTTTTCCTAAAAATAGCAAACGATAAAACAAACTTCTTTTTTTCTATCCTTCATAAAGTCTCACCTGCCACTTTCCGTAACATCCATTATAGATGGAGCCAAATGTGCAGCACTGCTACTTCCTCCATGAGCATGTGGTGGTTGAACACCAGCCGATGGGGCAGTCACTGACTGATTATGTGATGCACTGAGAGCTGAGGCTAAACTATTACCGCCAGTGTTGCCATTGCCATTGCCACCGCTACTGCTCGAATTCGAACTACCGCCCGCAACCATATGTGAGGATTTTGAATGATGTTGCTTTCTTTGTTGTTCTTTTTCGGCCGCTTCTTTTTGGCGCTTCTGCTCTTTTTCCTTCTCGGCGGCCTCCAGCTGTTTTTGGCGATCGGCCTTTTCTTTGGCTTTATTGCGAAATTGCTGGAATGAGTCCATGGCAGGTTTGGTTTTGTTTGAAGTTGGTGTATTTTGTGGAGAACCTGCCGATGCTAGTATGGACCACGAACTGGCATTTTTCACATTTTGTTCGTGTGTTTTGAATGCTTGGGCAAAATTAGCTTGATTGCCACCGGCGCCGGAGACTACGCCAGCTGAAGGTATTTTCAAATCGGAGGGTGATTGTTGAGGCGGTGGCACCAACACTCCTGCCACCTGCGGCTGTTGTGACTGCTGCGGCCTCTTGTCTGGCGGACTAGGCATCATAGATTCTATAGGTTTAGGCGTTATAAGCAATTTGTTGCTGGTGTGTTGTGTTGGCTCTAAATGACCAAGTCCACTGTTCGAACTACAATCTTTTTTAACGTTTACAACACCAGAAGTGGGGCCACCACCGCTGGGTCCCAGTGATAAATTTCCAGGTAAACCGCCAGCTCCGCTACTCATCATCATGGCCAGCAAATGATTATCGTTACGATTAGGCAACTGATCAAAAATCGAAGAGCCGCCTGGTCCACTGCCATGTGGTAAGCTAAGACCCAAGCCTAAACTATCTAAGGCATTGGAAGCTGTTACATCCGCCATATTATAGCCATTATTGTGAGCATGCTGATGCTGCACAGCTTGTTGCAATTGCTGGTGCATCATTGAATTAAGACCCTCCATTAACCCAAATTGCATTAAAGGAAAGTGATTGCCATTCATGCTAGGAACATTATCAGCTGCCGCTGCTCCCTTCGATAATAGTTCGCTCATAAATTCTACATGATGTTGGTTGTTGACGGCGCCATGCGGATGATTAGATTGAGATTGTTGGCTGCTCTCAAATACCTGCTGTTGTTGTTGCGTCGATTGGTGCTGCATTAAATGAGCAGCATTAATGCCAGCAGCAGCTATTAGGAAATTATCAGCAGCGGTTTTACTGGTTGGCGGCATAGCCAGCAGAGACGGCTGTTCTAATGAAGCAAGCGACTGTTCAATAGGGTCATCAAATTGTGGAATTTGTTTAAGTCCTGCAACCAATGACGCCGTCGTCGTAACCTGAGATGTGGCTGCAGCCCCACCAATACTGGCAGGCGTATCAGCCACATCCACAGGCAATTTGTGTAAATTACTAGCGATGCGTATGCCACCACCACCACCACCACTACTGCTAAGATGTATACTGTGGCTATTGCTCGTGCTTGTTGTAGCACTAGCGCCAACAGCGGTACTCACCACAGTTGAGACAACAGCACCACTGCCACCACCTCCTCCACCACTACTCAACGCAGTTGCAAGAGCTGTAGCAGTAGTGGCAGCATTAACAGCGACAGCAGAATTTGGTGGCATTGTCAAGTCACTAGGTCCATTAGTGCTGTCACGAATGCTAGCTCCACCAACACCACTTCCAATTGTAGAATTTGTTACACTGCTGTACGGCGTTAGCGAAGTGCCACCTACAGTTGCTGCAATTGGAATAGTTGGTGTTGCTACTGAAGTAGGCGTTGCTGAAGGTGTTTTATTTGGGTTATTGATGCTGTGGTTATTTAAAGATGCTGCTGCATCCAAAGTACTAATATTATTAACTACAGACGTGGGTGTTACAACTCTTACTGCAAGTAGCCACGAAGACAATTCATTGTAGGGTGACCACCAATAAGCGATTGGAGACGAAAATATGAAATTTAAACAGAAAAGTAAAATAAAAAAAAAGAGTATTATTAGTCACATTTTTAAGGGAAAAATTGAAAAAATTTAAAATTATGTTACCCTTCTTTGTATTATAACTTACACATTTCAGTTACTTGCTGCAATGATCTTGATTGACTTCTGGATAGTCCTCTTACAGTAGATGGCGCTGGTGTTAGAGGGTCATTTGTTATATTACTGGTATTGGTATTGGTATTTATGTTATTGCCGCCCAGAATTCCGAGTAAATCACTTGATGGCTGACTATTTATGCCCGTCATCTGATGATGCTGTTGTTGAGATGTTAATGTCGGCGGTATAGTTGGTGCTGTTGACGCTGCTGCTATTGGTACAGCACCAGCTAAATTCAGTGGTGGTACAGTATTCATTGTTGATGCTACTGTCGTGGTTGCTGTATTTAAACCACTTCCTGTTATACTTGTCGGCGTTGTTATTGAATTATTCACCTACAAAAATTGTTATATGTGATATTTTGAAACATTTTAATGCGTTTTCAGAAATGGGACATCAGTACTTATACACGAATACAATCTCAAAATACTTAACATATACACACAAAGATTAAAAAAAAAAACCCAAAATAGTATCCACGATATCAATATGTATTGCAAAATAAGGACGCAAAAATAAGGTAGGGTTTTAAGTTTAGGTTAGATTGATGATGGAACCCGAAGATATCAGTTGATATGGCTGTTATATTGCTAGCATAAAAATCTCTTTGCTTTATCAGTGAAATAGTACAGGTATATTGGAAAGAATTAGCACGTGTAACTGAAGTAGTAATCTGAAAATGTATATCGGTTCTTAGGATGTTTCTCTCGTACGAGACCTCGTTTTAGGATAAGAGGAATGTTTTTGGGACGTTAAGATTAACTCTCATGGACGATACCTGATGACGACTTTCGGTTTCAGACGAATAGAAGCCAGGGGTATTGCATGGTTTTCTCTGAAAGTTTCGGAGAAAACAGGAATGATAGCTTCATACTATCCCGGCTGATGTTAACACGTTTTACAATCCAGTGTAAATCACAGCGAATCTGAAATCTTATTAATAACAGGGAATGTGAAATCAGGTTCAGGATACTCTCCTGAAAAAGGGCATATGTAAAGGTTCTTTCATTAAGCGAATCTTATCTTTAAATTTAAATAGAACAAAGTGTGTGCGATATCATCGAAATTTTTTTCTTAGTTTGAAAGACATATTGATGCCATTATATGTAGAATATGTATAACATCGTTCAAATGTCCGCAACGGCTTCTTTGAGTGGACCGCATCCAAAATGTTCGATTTCCCATAACTTTGGCACATAAATCAGGCTGAACTTGACGATGTCAGGGGTTAAGTTGACTCTGAGGACCGTTCCGCTTTGTGGCTTATTCGCATACACCTGCGACTTAAGAAAACCCCACAAGAAAAAGTTTAACGGCGTCAAATCGCACGATCTTGGTGGCCAGTTCACAGCACGTCCATGTGAGACTACCATTCGCTCGTTGTATATGGTCGTTTACCTTTAGTTCTTGCGTCAGTTGAATTTTGTACGCCAACTTGTGGTCTGCGAAAGGCAGAGTTCTGGTGAGCGATGCGAAATCGACTGCCTCGGATTCTCCTGCACATTCTCACAGACAGCGGCGATGTTTTTGGCAAATCTTGCGTTTCGTCGACGTACAGGTGTTGGTCGATTATTTACTGAACCAGTGAACTGAAGTTTATTCACCACATTGCCTTCCTCTCGATAGAACGATTATGGCGACCGTAATTTTGAAAAAACAATTTCATTATTTGCACGTGTTATTGAATGCTATATTCGCCCATGGTGGTTTGTCAAAACAGACTGAATAAATGACAACTAATTTGACGGATGCAGTTTCAACAAGATGGCCGTTATCAACTGTCAAGTTTCGGAAGTTCCTGTTGGAAGACTCTTTATATACTGGCATGTATACTGCGTTGGGTGAAGAGCCACTCCAATGTTAAATTTAATTATATAAACATTTAAAAACTTAAATAGATTTAAATAGAATAATAAAATGTTTGTTGTATAACGAGAATTTTTAAAAAAGCTATTTGGTTTGTTTTTTTTGTATATTTTGTAATTCTCAAAGAATTTTTGGAAGTTCTTGTATAACCATAACCAGCTAAACCATATAACAAACATAGATAAATAATCGTTAACTTTAATTTATTGGTTGCAATTATGGAAGAAGCGGCGAAGGGCGCATCGTTTAAACTGTCGGTCAACCAATACTGAAAGAGCTCTTAGAAGAAACAAAATGGGAGAACTGTAATTTCGAAGGAGTTATGAAAACTACATTACTTTACTTGCAAAGATGAAAGGTAGTCAAATACTACAGGAAATATTACCTGCCACAGAATAAGGCTAGATTGAAGATTTCAAGAAAAGCCAAATTGTTGAAGATGGGCGGAAACTCCCTATTCATAATATATGTCAGTATATAAGATGTATATGTCATATGAAGGGATAAGGTGCGAAATAGTCTTTTTTAGAAGGAATTCACAAGGGATACTAATGGCGATTTCTTTTCTTCCACAAAATTACATCTTGGTAAATACAGATATATAAAAAGTCTTAAGCACTGTAATAGTGCTATTTATTATTGGACGAGAATGAAACATTATCTATGAAAAATTAGGACACCACATTCGTAAAATTTGAAAAGTAAGTGTGGTTGAATAAATGAAATGATAAATAGAAATAAATAAGAAATCATATTGTACGAAGATAATCCAATAATTGATTTATTGCAATTTTGGAAAAGATACGGTTGCGGCAATATACATATTTTTCTTTAAAAGTGTTCACAAATTTCTTCAGTTTCTTTTTTCATAAACATGTAAATAAAAAATATAAAGTGATAGTTGTTTGTTTATCGAATGCCAGTTTAAACGTTTTTTTTTTAAGAAATTGCCCTATATTTTTATCACTATAAACCACCATTATTAATAATAGTTTCTTACAGTTATTAGCTCTGTTCATTTACTAAAAATTTTTACAAATTTGTAATAATTGTTTCTAGAAAGCGTTCATTAACCCAAAAAATTTGCAACGAGAGAGCGTCAAAAGAGCGTAAAAAATTGAGAGGCAGAAAAATTCTTTCAAGTTTTTACAAGTAAAATTTTTCCTTGCAATAATTATTCAAACAGCTGTTTTGCGTTTGTGTTTACAAAACAATATTTATAAATTTAGTTAAAAAAAAAAAAAAAAATTTCCTGAAGATTTTAACCGAAGGTTAACGAAATATCTAGAATATACATATATAAAAATAATAAATAAAAAAAACCTTAAAGCTTAAAAAAATAGATTGTTCAAAAAATAAAAATATTTTGGAAAATTTCTTGTTACTCTCTCGTTGCTAATTTTTACTAGTAAAGTAAATGAACAGAGGTATTATATACATTCTATAGAAAAAATAACGGTAATTTTTCTTATTTTATAATTCAACTTTTTCACTCTACATATTCAAAGCGTTTTTTTAAAACTTTGTCTGGTAGCGCTATGAATGCCCAAAAAACACATTTTTTACATGGCATTCTCAACACTCTAGATTTATATGGTGTATAAAATGTATCTCATTCACCATTACTACGGCTGATTTTGTTGAATGAAACATACTACCTACCCTTTCAGAGAGCAAAACATTTTTAATAAACAAACACCAAACTCCACGTTTTAAAAATATTACGCATTTTTTCGTTGAAAAGAAAACGCCATAAGTCTTTTGGGTGAATATATATAGTGTCAAAGCACTAGCACTACCCTTCCTTCTTGAGAAAACCTATAACATAAATTGGAATGCAATTTTAAGGGGTCTGCATATTTGGAGAATATTGAAATAGTTTCTATTCTTTTTATTTACATAATATGTAATAACACATATTATTTCTGTACATATCGTCGTTGCTCCGACAAAGTCAGTTATGTGTTTTCTACCAGTTTTCCAGGAGAGGATAAAACCGTTTTATTTGGTAACTTCACCGTATTTTTTTTAAGGCTAATCACTTTATTCAAACAATGTAAGTATTGCTATAAGTATTTTACAAAATAAAAATTGAATAATTGCACACTGGCGAGCTACACATTTTGCTCTGAAGCATTTCTAATAAAACTATGGAAAGGGATATTGATAGATGACAATTCCGATTTTGCACGTTTTTTTTTATAGCAGTGTTGCAACGTCATTCCAGCTATGTTTGGTACTTATTTTATTAATTATTTTACTTCGCCGATGATGCCACACAATACCGACGAAGGAGGACGCTTAGATGTTATTTGTACATTAGTACCAGCTGAAGCCGGTACTGTTCAGTGGCCACTGACTAGGCCTTCACCACTGAATAATGCGAAAATGTTTTTATGACAGTCGGATACTGAACTTCATCACAGGACCTTGGGGTTTGTAGTCACCGTGCTATTTACCCCATCCATCGCCACTCCTATATATGTAGCTGTTTATAGAGTATAGAGAATATTATAATGCAAATTATCTAATATTGTGCTGGCAGCATAATATCAGCAAACATGAATTCAGAAACGGATGATAAAATTGCTCTACGGATAATTTATTTTTACGCAACAAAAAAGAAAATTAAATCAGAAGCAAATGGACGATTGGCTTTTAAGAAGAAACAGAGGTTTACATGTAATATTATTGATAAATATGGATATTACAACTCCAGAATACTATAAATATATATTTCTCATGAACGCCAATATAATTGCGTTTTCAATTGTAGCATTTTTATATAATTTTTTAAATTTTGATAAAACATTTTCCCATCCTTTTGCAATTAAAAATTACTGCAACCACCTTTGCTTCGCACAAAAACAAAAAAATTAAAAAGAAAACAAAAATATTTGCTTTCTACTACGCAATACATACTCTTTGATTTTTCTTTCTAAACTCAAATGAATTTCTCATGATTTGTGCGCGCACAGCCCTATTAACAAGTAAAATATTTTCTTTATCAAGCAAACAGTGACCGTTCGTACAGTTTTATAGTAAGCGAAGTGCAAAAATTGTAGCAATAATTATAAATTTATTATTATTTTTTCATTATATGTATATATATATGTATCTCCATTATGTGACATTTAGCGTAATAAACTCTAGTTTAACATTTGAATATGTTATATGTGAGTAGTCTAAAAACGCTACAAACGGCGTATTTAGAAAGCATTAAAAATATTGTTATGAACACCACGTTAACAACACTGTTCCTGAATTCTCATTTTTTTGTCAATGTTCTACTGCACTCGCTTTGCTTGCTATGGTTAACGGTTCCTTTGCTTCATTCTGATGTTTTGTTTTGATTTTTACTATAAAATAGAACTCAAATAGTGTCAGGTACTGTAGCCAAAGCTTTTCAAGTTATGTAGAATTTGTTTTGTTTGAAAATGTTGAAGTGAAGTACTTGGTTTTTTTTAATACTAAATTAAAATACAGTGCTTGACACTACTGCATAGTAGTGTAATGTGTTTTTAGAACATGTTGTGCAGCCTTTTAGTTCGGATGTATCAAATACGTTCCTACAAGCAAGTGGGTCCAAAGCCAAAAAAACAACTGAAAAATAGCAGACAAAAGGATCTACCAATTCGTATATTTCCACTGCCGAATATCCGACAGTGGACGGGAGGGGGTGACGATGGCTGAAGTAATCTGCACGTTGAGTACAAACCGAAAAAAGTCCTGGGGCCTTACTCTCTATTGCGATGCGAAAGAAAAATGGTACGAAATCGAACGATTGGTACTCTCTACTCCGTTTGCGCCTTTCACTTTCGCATCTATTTTCCCTTAACCCTACGGTCAATAACCAGCAAAGTGTACGTTAGTCAATAACCGGGGTACCCCTGTACCCCAATTGATTTTTTTTAACTTATATATTAAAAATTATGGTTTTGAGTCAAATAATATGTAGGTGGTGTTTTTATTCATATACTAGAGTAAAGGCTGATTTTTTAGGAACTTTTTTTTCCTATATATAAATATATAAACAATTTTCTTGAATATGTTCCTGAAAGTTTTTTTGCCTGAAGTCGTTTAACTTGATTTGGCGGACCACTCTCATGCAAATTGACGATAGTGGAGACGCTGCGTAAAAATAAGCCATATATTCCAGATATAATGAAGGATAAGAAACAAACTGTTGGGTGCTCCATATTTGTTTTTCGGGGAAATGTTACTATGTGTTCATATGCGTAAGGAAAATCCACCTCTGTTATTGTGTTATCCACAATGCACGACAACGACAGCATCGGTAGCAATGGCAAACCAGATATCACATTTCATAACCAAACAAAAGGCGGCGTAGATGTGATGGATCAAATGCTCGGCCAATATACAACACAACGGCAAACGAAAAGGTGGCCGTTGTCGCTCTTTTATAACATAATAGATATCAGTGCGTTTTCTGCATATCTAATATATTTTGAAAACAATAATACTATACAACATAGAAATACGCAAAGGAAATTATTTTTGAAGGAGCTAAGCGAAGAGCTTTGTATGCCTATAATTGAAGAACGAGCTACAAATAGCCAAATTACACGCCATTTTTCATCAAGATCCGCCATTGAATGCTATTTGGGAGAACCGATAGCCAAAAACATATCGTGTGAATATCCATCGAACTCTATCCAAGCTCCGGGGAGAAAACCCATTGTTGGTTCTTGTTTCTTGTGCCTCATATTACCAGAGAAAAGAAGGAGAAAAACTAGAAAAGCATGCAACATATGTAAAAAGCCAATATGCGATCAGCACACAACTACAATTTCAAAATGCATTGAGTGTTCGTAAGTATTTTCATATATATAATTCAAAATCATAAAAATTTATAACAATAAAAACCTTATAAAATCGAACTGAAATAAAAAAGATTATAATATAAAATATGCTTTCAATCATAAAAAATATACAAAAGGTAAGTTAAGTAGAAAAACAAATTAAACTAGGATGGGTACCACGGTACCCGGTCATTGATTCGCGTAGGTGTCGAATGTAAAACCGTTTTGAATAAAGTTTTAATAAAAAACGTTTATATTTTTTTCTTTTTTATTGTCTTTCAAGACGTCAATAATGGCGATTTGAAGTTTCACAGCCATATTTTGATTATTAAAATAATGCGAGGATTTTTATTCTGAAAAAGGTACCGGGATACCCGGTTATTGACCGTAGGGTTAAGCAAGTCTGGTATCACCGCACTCTGTAATGCGAAATCGTCTGTCAAAATCGTTCCATAAGCGCAAATACTTTGCGTTAGATAAATATCAAACGCAAATGAGAAAAACATATAAAGACGCTGAAAAAGTATGTTTATTTGATATTTAAATTGTTATTTTTACGGAAAAAGTAAAAAAATTACCAACAAAACAACAGCAGTTTAAAGTTTCAGTGGATTTCATGGTGAAACTTATCGACTTGGCCAAGGGACATTTGCAGTCAGTAAATGCCAAATAAGCCGCAAATAATTTGTGGACAAAATTCCTGTTTCATGATATCAAAATAATTCTTTTTCGTGTAATTACAGTTAAAACAAAATTTTAAACGATTTAGACACAAAACCGATTTGAAAACGATAAAAGATGCGATGTGTTTGCTATAGTCGTTTTATCAATGGCAAATTTGCTTTTAATATTTTTTTTCAATAATTTTTGAGAAATTTTTTTTTAAAAACTCTATTGTTTATATTTCATCTTCTAGCGTACTTTTAAAAGTCAATTGTTTAAGGTTGTATTAAAAATGATTTTTCAATTTGATCGGAATTCATCACATCTTTTCAAAAAATAGTTGGAATTGCTGTGGATCTCCTTGAAACTTTTAGCTCGTGTTTAATAGGGTTTAGAACATACAGAAACGCCTCCATATTCAAACCTAATTTTTGTTCAAAGATAAAATAAAGCAATATTTATTTAAGAACATATGCCGATACAGATTTTATTTTACATGCGGCCATTTAAAGAGAGTATATCGGACCTATCTCTTAGAACTCGACTTGCAACTCGTTCTACACGGTCATTTTCCTTATCAAACAATAACGCTCAGAATCCATCACTAAATATTATTTTTACTTAAAAACTGGTACACTTCCCTTTTTCTAAACTTTGCTTTTCTTTAAAGGATGTTTTTTTTAAATATTTTGACATTTCATTGCTATCAATCTATGCCATATTTTCTTTTGCAATGTCAGTTTTGTTACTGTTTCTAAAAAATTTCCGAAAGGTTTTGCGAAAGTAATAGAGAGTACCAAATTGGCATCTCAACGCATTTAGCTTTCGCATCGCAATAGAGAGTAACCCCCTGTGTTCAACCCCAGTTTCAGACTATATCATAAAAAAATCTCGCATATTTTCTGATGTGCATTATTATGCCCTTTTGTCAGTTATTGTCGGAAGGTTTCAGTGGTGAAGGCAAAGCCACTGGTCACTGAACAGTACCAGCTTCAGCTAATAGCAATCCACAGGCACATAAGAGCGCGCTTCTTCGTCAGTATTGTGTAGCACCGGCAAAGTAAAATAATTATTAAAATGGCTACTAAAATGAAGTTTCAAAAAATAAATACGTCTCGTTGACATCAGAGCCGCTTCAACACTGCGGACTTGTAATATAGTGAAGCTTTACCTATTGTCATTTTCTCCAACTATCCCTTTCCTCTAGGTTCGGCACAATGCATCGCATGTATGGGGGTCATCTCCTGAGTGCCGTTCCAAAGAAAGAAAAAGAAAAAAATAACAAAATATAAGTGCAACTACGGGCACTCTCTCGTAAATTAAGAAAAAGTTTGTAAAAAGAAAACTAATATCTATAATCGCCACTATTTGTTTGACGGAACCTTGAATGAATACTTCTTCAAATTGAATCAAATGAAAAACAGTTAAGTGAATACATACAGATCACTTTTTTTATAGGAACATTTGGCTGATGGCTTACACATAATTAAGGCCGTGTCAGATAGAACTTTGTCGCCTTGCGTGTGGTTTAAAACTTGATAGAAAAGTGTAAAGCAAAACTTTGACAACATTCGTGCGTTGTTTTTTTTACCAAAAAAAAAGTGGTTGATAATTTTGCTATTTATTTTTTTATTATAAAAATAAAAGTCAATTATGTTATTCGACTATAATTTTACAATGTTCTTCTGTTTTAAAAGGAAAATAATAGAAAGGGAGATACGAGTAAAGAAAATTATTCTACTGCTTGTCAAAGCACGCAAAAAGTTGAGAGTTGAAAGTGCTTTATGTGACATGTTTCATATAAGTATATACATTTTATCGTAGGTGTCAAAGCGAATCTGCAACGCAACGCGAAGCAAAGGTTTTATCTGACATGGCCTTCACTTCTGTTAATTTGTAAACCAATGATCGATTTGGTGCAATAAATTTTTTTTAGTAATTTACGCATAACCGATCACGATAATAAAATATATAAATATAAGAAAAGTGAGTTAGAAGCTAACAACAGAAATTTTCGGTCTATAAAAGTAGAATCGTAGCTTTTATGTGGACAAGACTGTTTTATGTATTTCAGGTAAACATATTTTTCCGAATAGTAGGTATTGGATCTGTTTAATGTAGCGGCAGTTGACAATTATGTGATATGTATTTGTAGGTCCATTGGTTTACATAAGTGACAATTCTTAAGAGATAAACTGTTTAAGTTTTTTTTTGTTGGTGATTGCATTATGTACTATTCTAGGCCAATTATAAACTTGAAAGTCACGTCGGGAAGCTTCTATGGGATAGATTGAAGCGATGTTGCCTCCGTTGAACTGTTTATAGAGATGATGACAGTTAGTTCTGTAATCTTTTTCCCTTTCTTTGATATCTTTAAAAATAATACGCTTTATATCTCATTTGTTTATTAAAGGATAAATTCTAATAGAAGCGAAAGTAGAAAATTTGACAGCTTGGTCAGCAATGTAGTTACCAATAATATCCACATTGCCCGGAATCCACATGAGCGTAAATTTTGTATGATATTTAATTAGAATATCCCTTATCTTGGTGTTAATAATGTTTCCATTGGTCAAATTTTAGATAGCTGTGACGGGGGATTTGAAATCTGAACAGATTATATATTGACAGGTAGTGTTTTTATATTTATTCAGGGTGTAGAAGATTGCTTTGGCTTCAGCGATGAAAATAGAATAGCTGTTAACCAGTGTAGCAAAGAACTCCGTTTTTAGGGAGTTATCTATACCTGGAAAGAAGGCGGAGAAAATTGTTTTTGTCCCATCAAAATTTTTAAAAAGCATGAAATTAAAGACATAGGTCTGTAACCTTCAACGGAAGTGTTGTCCTTGTTTTGTTTGGTAATTGGAATTACTGTGGACGGCTTCCAACTTTGAGGCATGGTTCCGGTTCTCGCAGGTGTAATAGAGGAAGTTGTTTTAAAAGTGGGTAAGATATTTTATAAGTACAAAGGGTTTTGCCTTATAATATAGAGTATCGATTTAATTTCGAGTAACGATATATGTAGGTTCCGTAGATCCGTACTGAAGTTTTTGAAGTCGTTACTGAAGTTATCATCCAGTCAATTTTTTCGCTTAGGTTTTGGCAAAAAGATTAAGAATTGCGGTCTAATCAGAGATATAGCAGTTATTTATCACAATAACGCGTAAAAGCCAGGATCTCAATTTAGGACTATTAATAAAATACAGGTTTTTATAAAGCTGATTTTAAAGATAAAAATCATTCGAAAGTTATTAAAATTTTTAACACAGATTTGTGATCCATTATACAAAATCTACAACGAGTACAAGTTGCTTTTAAAATATTTTCACTGTAACACTGTGTTAGGTTAGGTTAGGTTAGAGAGCATTCGACCAAGATGGGACGACACAAGTAGCACAAGTAGTAAATCAACTCAGTTGAGTTGTAAACCGCAATAGGGACATAAATTCAGAATTAATTCTCTAAATAAATTAATTCTTTTATGTACACATATGTATATAAACACAAGTTTAACATAATAACTAACAATTTTGTAAATTATTCATACAAATATATACATATATTATTAATTTTCCAATAGCTATTTATAAAAAGAGCAATAAATTTTAACGATATTTTACTACTCACATTGCTACCATTTGAATCGCGGGTTTTTTTCTTTTTCGGTGGACCTTCGGTCTCGCCTAAAAAATAAAATTTTAATAAAAGAAAAAAGGATTTTTGTTATTGTTAAAGAAAAAAACTAAAGTTAAAATTAGAAAACAATACCTGCGAAAATATTTTGGAGTCTTTAATTGGCTTAACCTGAAAAAAAGGAAAAACGCAAGCAATTGTTGAAGTATATTTTACCTCTAAAAATCAACGTTTTTTTTTTTGTTTATTATTTTTAGTTGAGAGCAGCTCTTTTGCAATTGAAAACACGTTTATTTTTTTGTATGATTTCGGTTTTTGTTTTTTACTTTAATTATCAGTAATAATTAAACTTAGATTTATAAATTATTTAGTATCAATATTAAACTTATGGTTTCTTGTTTGAATTATATGCTTAGTAGAATGCCACCGTCAATAATAATTGTATGAGTGTTTAATTTTTAAAGTTTTTGATGACAAACATACTTTTTTAATTTTGTTATTACTTCTTTTGAGGTTCATTACTTTCCTTTTAATTTCATTTATTTTTAACAATTTCATTTATTTTTATATATTAAGTTTCATTCAAAGAACAGTACTTTATAATATAAAAATAAAAAATACTTATTAAAACTAATATGTATAATTTTGTATATTGATTGAAAATATAATTTTGTCTTCCTCTAATGCTAAACAACAATTAAAATTAAGAAAACTTATGAAATAAATAATTTTTCTCCAACAAGTATCAATATCTATTTGATAGAAAATAAATGTAATATTTGAATTTCAAGAAAACATGCAGCGGGAAAAAAGTTGCGTTTTTTAAATTGTGTTTTACTTATTTATTTATACAAGGTGGGCCAAAAGTCACGCCTGCGTGTAAAAATTGAATAATTTTTTTGTTTATTATGATTTTTTATTGTTTTTATTCATCGAACCGTGTTATACCACCATGCAAAATTTAACGACCGAGCAACGTACCAAAGTGGCAGAATTTTACTTTTTCAATTTTTGAAGACCGAGTTATCTCAAGAATTTCAGATAGAAATTCACCAGACTTAACTGGCCCTGATTATTTTCAATGGGGTTATCTCAAAGAATGAGTGTATGTTAACACGCCCCAAACTATAGAGCAACTAAAGCACAACATTGAAGCTGAGATGAGGGCAATAGAGCCTGTAACTTTGCGTGCATTTATGCAAAACGCCCGTTTAAGAGCCCAATTGTGCATCGATAAAAATGGTGGTCATCTCTCTGATATTATTTTTCATAATTAAAATTTAGATCGTACAAAACTAATATTATATTTAAAAAAAAAATAAAACTAAAAAATAATAATAAACAAAAAAGTTATTAAATTTTTACATACAGCCGTGACTTTTGGCCCACCCAGTAGTTCTTAACATCCTAAAAACCATCTACAAAAAAACATACACTGAGTAATGCGATCGAAAATTAAATAGAGTATGGTTTCTGGTCATTCGACGCTTCATAACGATTTCAATCCAATGTTTTACCAGCACGTTTAAAATTCAATAATAAAGAATTTATGGTCCAACATGGGTTTCTGTCCCCAAAACTGAAAAATATTTTTTTCTAAAGTGCCCCGAATATAGAAATCGTATCTTGAATACTAAATAAAATTACTTTCTTTTATTCTTATTCTTTTATCGGAAAAGTAAATTAATATTAATGTGAATTTATAGGAAACAAAAATACATCTATGTATATGTATTTAATTTCTTAAACCATTGAGTAATTGCATGTGAATGGTGTTAAATTATTATTAAAGGCGTTTTATGAAAGATACACCTTTCCTTTACCCAATACCTCAGTACAGTAGATTTACCTTCTGTCTTATTATTGATGATTAGTCTTCCAAAAGTTCCAAAGACTACATTTTTTTTAATAATGAATATCAATAAGGATTGCTTTGGTTATCGACCTTAATCGTCGGTCGAACATTTCAAATCTCCACTGCATATTTTAATATCTGTAGATGGGAGGTAAACTGCATCAAGACACATTTTGTTTGAAATTTTACAGGAGACCGCAAAAGCATGTTGAAAATCATAAACGGCTTAATATCTGTATTAAAATTTTACCTTAACCCAAATATTTTATACAACTCTACTTATTAAAATATTGTTATATTATGGCATTGATACCGTTCAATAGTCTTTTAATATCTCGAAAACTACATTAGGTAGGACATATTGGATTTTACCTGCCGATAGTGGAAAGAAATTCCGACTGCAACAGTATAAAAAACGTATTTCGAAAGAAATGTGGCTTGGTATAGTTTACCTCTTACCTACAGATATTTACTTTGTAATTTTTATAAATCAACAACAAAGTAATAAAATAAATTTAAGAAAATTTATATTTCCTTTTTTGTAATTTGTGTTGCTCTTTTTGTAATTTTCTCATATATGCTTATGTATATATGAATGTCTAATTATTATGTATAATTATTTTCCTTATATTTCATTTCTTTAATTTTAATATTTCATTAATTTTTTCATTTTCTTTTGAAAATTTTATTTAATTTGCTAAATGTATAGTTCCAATAATGTAATGATTTCTTATGACTGAATATTTTTTATTTAATTCGCATGGTATGTCTCTTAGTAGTAATTTTCAAAATTGTATCACTGCACTGTCTGTTTTCTGTGCCTCATATACACACTTGTGGGTATAAAGCAAAAAATTTTGTAACTAATTTATCGTTTATATAAGGATACTTTCTTTCGGGGACAACTTCTATAAACCGACATCTCCCTTGTACTGAAAAATTATTTTTTTGTTGTCTTGGGAAAGAACATTATTTTCGCTTTACGAGAAGTTAGTCATATTATTTTTAAGTTTGGTACTGTGCGATTTTAACGTTTTAATTTTGTGTTTAACTATAAATTGAAAAATGATTTTTTTTGTATGCACACACAAATTATTTAATTTATGAATATACAGTTGGGGAAAAAACCAACACTTAATTACAATGTGCGAAAAATATGAAATTTTAAAAATTCGGCGAAAACGCTTTTCTGCACTTTAGTTTGTATTTGAATAGCCAGGAAAGGACTTCAATTAATTGTATAACATGGCGGTTAATAGCAAATAAATTTCAAAAGACATTGTACATACTTGTCATTTGCAGTCAGAACTAGCAAACAAATCTAAATATCTATACTTTTTTTAATGTGGAGTTCTTACGGGAGTTTAAAATTTGGTAAAAAAAACCCGTAAGCGCCATGATTATAGATTTTAAAGCGAAAACAATTTAGACATATGTATGTACATTGTATTATGTATGGCAAGATTAATAAAGAAAAACCTTCCCCTCTAAAATTTCGATTTTGGCGGTTATGGCTCGATATACTACTGTTCCCAGCACATTAGAAATGTAATTGTAAATTTTAAAAGGTGGTTAATATGTAATAAAATTTACAATGTAAATTATAGGTAGCAGTCTATACAAAGTTTGATTTTGAGCTTAGCTTTATCAGCATTGTCAACTTATACGAGTAACTAGAAAATATACAGTGCAGTAATGCAAATACAAAAGATAATTTAAATATAATTGTTTCAATTTAACTACGCCTGAAGAAAAATTAACGCTTTTAAATTAAATTGGGAAAGGACGTATTTTCTTTTTAATTGTTGTTTAACGTATAAACTTACAACATACTGTATAGCATGTTGGTTTTCTGCTACCTTTCATATACGTATATATAATTTAATACAAATTTTATTTTTTATTTTTAATTGTTTAATAATTAATTATATAATTATTTTAAAAAGTAAAAATCAAGTTAAGCTGCAAAATAAAAAAAATCAATAATTATAAAAATATAAAAAATAGTACGCTTAATTTTAAATTAAACACAATTATTATAATTAAAAAAATTGCTTTTATTGGAATTATTAAATATTGATTTTAATAATTCGTTAGTTTTTAATTTTAATAAATTTATATATAATTTACAATTTCAAAATTGTACGTTGAATTAAAGTTTTATCCAGTTCATTTATCAAAAAAATTTTATTGTTTTTTATTGTTAAAAAAAAACGTGCAAACAATGTGTAAAGGGGAAAGCCGACAGCCGAAAAATAAATCAAACGCGTCTTTAAAGCAAAATTACTGACAAAGACTTACAGTTTAATAGACCTATGCTGGGTAACGGTTTCTGTTATCTCTATTTTATTATATTTTTCATAATATTGTTTCTTGTGTCTTAAGCTAAAAAAAGTAAATACATTTAAAAAATTTCATTATTTTTGCTATGAACATTTATTGAATTTATTATTTAAAAATAATTTGAATTATTTCTATATTTTTTTTAAAAGTAAGGATTCTTCTAAACGTGGTAGAGGAATTATTGTCAATGAAAATTCAAAAAAAAATTTAATTTATATAGTTCCTTATTGAAAGGAAAAGAAATTTGTTAAATAATAAAAGTTTATGTGTGGGGTTTCTTTACAACTAAGAAATTTTTGGATTCTTATGAATGGCGTAGTTTATTTCAACTTCCGACATTTTTATTCGACATGAATAACATAACAAAACTTGCTTAATTTTTATTGCAGTACAAACATGTCGAAATCAAAAATTATATCGCTCATTAATAAAAATAAAGTAAAATGAAGTCTCAATTAAGAGCACATTAAGTTTATTTTAACTAAATAGTCGACAGTAGACCGCAATGCAACCAAAAAATAATCAATGCTATAACGGAAAATATGTTATATGTTATTGAAAATTTTCCATTTTTTCGTAATGAATTTGAATTTGGTTAGATTCTTTAGAATTTTATGTGTTTATACTATATCGTACACGTGTATAACTCATATCTGATTCAATTACATAAGAGAAAAAAATAGATATTGCATTTTTAAGAACGGAGTAAAATAAGAATTTTTTAACATTTCAATTATCATGGAATGATATAAATATTAACTACAATAAGAGAGAAAATTGCTTAGCCGTCGTTGCTACCCTGCTACTGCCGATTTTCCAAACACATTCAATGTTAATTAGAGCATTAAAATGGTATAGGAGAGCTTACATTTGAGAACTAGTATTTGTGAGTTTTATACTAGAAAAATAGTAGTTAGATACTAATTTGATCTTCTGCAGGGTATAAACATATATTCGCTTTTCTGGTAGCAGAACAGATCTCAGCAAATTCCAAATTTAAAACAAGAAGTCAAGAAGACCTAAACTTCTGGTTAGAATACACATTCACATGTTTTTCACATCCGTGTTATCAGGTTTTGTACGTCATATGTAAATCAGTATAGTCCAATTTACAGAGGATTTATATTTTATGTTATGGCCAAGGGACTGGCGTCAGATTAAAATAAAACACGGTCTAATTGTATTTTGTTCATGCAACAGATTTACAAGATATATTATTACATTTGGCTTGTCAGTCATTTGCAACTTTGCACGTTTTTTAAAATTACCAGTTTGTAGACGATTTATAATTTTTAATTTCACACAAACATGTGTGGTATATCGGACATAAGCTCTTCTTTATTCCGTTTAGACATGTACATACATATGTGCACGAAAGTTTACACTATAAACTTTAAGCCACGTTAATAGTACAAAAATACTTTTCGGTAAACCAATTACTAAATTTAGAATATCCGAAAATAGAGTACTATAGTGATGTAGATAACGATAACTGTTCTAAACTGGAAGAACATCTTCCGAAATTATGTCTTCAACAACACAATCTGAAATAGTTGCAACAAAGAAGCCACAAAATCAGATTAAAAAAAACACTTTAAAGACATTTCTCTTTTCTTTCACACGAATCGAACGCGCAACACATAAAGTGGTTGGTTGCTTTTCTTTCTTTTATTAGGTGGTTAGCTCTTTTTATATTAAAACAATTGGATATAATGAAACTTCATTATCCGTAATATATATTTCTTTGTTCGTTGGAAAGTAATTGAAAGTTAAGTCGAGGAAAATAAAACTGAAGATCAACTAGCAGCTATTATGACGAAACTACTAATGGAACCTCAACAAATGGAAGAAATATGTATGTGTGTATGTATGTACGTGTATGCGAAATAACTTTTGCCCAATTCTAAGAAGCTAAACCATAAATATCACTCATTTTACTAGCAACGAAAAAACTATAGCAATCTTTATATTATAATATTTATTGGAGAGAAAGCCTATCGTTATTTAATTTAAATTACTCGCAAAAACTCTCTTTATTTCCAACTATAGAACCGATTTAAATAAGATAAATTATAATACAAAATTATATCGAATAATTGGATGTAATGAAATCTTATTTAAACTGAGTTATGATATGTACATACATGTATATCAATTAGTAAGGCACATCCACGAAAAATGTGAGCTTTTTAAAATCTGTCCAACTGGCACAAATTATTTAGTAAAATTTAACAGATCAAACATATGTTGATTGGAAGTTCAAAAAATTATCATTTGAAATATGTCGTCGGTACAAGGGAAAGCTCAAGAAAAAAATTGTGTGCAAAATACTTGAAAATTCAAATGTAAGTATAAATATGTGGCTCGACACTTCACTAACTACAGTCAAAAGGTTAGTTTGTCGAATAAAAGATAGCTTTATCAACGCGAAGAGCGTGTCGAATACGTAGCCGCTCAGTTCGAGATATAAAATGCTGAAAAATCCTAATTACGCAAAACAAAAGTGACATCGATCGGCAAAATGCATGCGCTAAGAATAAAGTTTTTCGTGTACGGATTTTAAGTTCAGTCAACTTTTTGGAACAGAGACTTACATAGTAAAACAACAAAACAAAATTCTAGATTTCCGCTTCAGTTATTTTGAAAACATCCCTTTTTTTTCTTAATTTACACACACTTTTCTTAAACGGTAATCAAAAATAAAAATATTAATTAATACATATTAATTTTTTGCATTATGACGTGCAAGCTTTTTTGTTAATAAATTATTTCTTCCGTTCAATAATGTTAAACTTTACACACTTTTTACACATTGTCTGCAAGTGTACTAATAAAAATTATTTTTTCCTTTTATATTCTTAAAAAAAAAAAAAAAAAAAAAAAAAACATTTTTTAAAACACTTTGTAGTTAATGAAATGGATTTTGTACAGCCACGTTTTATTTATTTAATTATTCTTTTTGTTTTGTTATTAGTTTTTGTTTTCATTATTTTTTTTAACTTTTTTTCTACTATTTTATGAACAGGAATCTTTTTAGAATTATTTACTTTCAAACACAATACTTGTCTGAGAATTATGAAAGAAATTTTATTTTATAAAACTTTGATAAATAATCATAATTAAGGCAGTAAAACTATATTTTGGAATTTTATTTATAAGTTTTGAAATGTTAATTAAAATTTAGATTTTTATTAAGAAAAATATTAATTCGAGATCTATAAGAAGACTTTTTTTGCTTGAAGAGATTAAAAATATAAACTTTTTATTCCAAACTGATGGCAGTGGAGGCACAAAACCAGTTAAAGATTAATGACAATACTCCCGCCAATATTAACTCTTATTTCGAAGAATACAATAAAATATTATAAATATTATAATAATACATTATTTATTAAATATTTTTATTCTATTAAAATTATAAAAAAGTTCATGTGAAAGTGTGAATGAATAAAAGGTCCATTCTTTTCTTTAATTAACAAAGAATTTTAAAATGGGGATGCGAGATCTACTACAATAAATGATAGAATTCCGAATAAATCCACATAGAATTGTAAATCATTTAACAACACCGCACCAGAGATTATCATTGTTTAAAAAAAAAATTTTTTCTTTTAGCGGAATAAACTCTAAATTGAAATAAAACCCAAATGGTTTTAATTGCCTTAATTATTTTATATTTTTATTTGAATGCGATTTCCGGCATATGGGCCCCACGGTTGACTTGAAGGATGATGTCTAATCGGAAAGTACAATTTTTGATCACTATTTGCAAGAATGCAGACTGCATGTCTGTGTTGTCTTCCAAGACGTTACTCGTCTGTGGCTTAATGGCACAAAAAATCCAAGCGTGTATTTTAGGATCAACAATAATTTCGTTTTAAGACCACTTACTAAATGTAAGGCGTGCCCTGTGTTCGTGAATCTTCAATTCTTATACGAGCTGAATTTTTTACATTTGGAAAAATCTTCCACAAAGTGGCTGGATACAGCTACGACCGTTTCTCGAATTTTTCTAAAACGATTAAGCCGACGGAATGCGATAAGTTTCTTGAACATACTTCAGTATGTTTTTCTTAAAAAAGAGTTACACAATTAACAGGCCTTGTTCAAGCCTTTATAAGCTATGTACATGCATATGTATGATGAAATGTTAAACCGAACTAAAAACGCCATAAGTAACAGCTGTGAAAAGTGGTAACTTAAAGTTCTATACTTCTTGAAAAATACTCTCTATATTTTAATTCATTTGCATATGTCGTACTTAAGTTTTCAATTAAAAGAAAAAATTCATCGAACATCTTCTAAATGGATTAGTAACTTACGAATCTCTTGAATTCTGGTGCTGCTGCAAAATTTAAATTTTTGAAATAAATAGTGAATCCGGCGGGAGAGACTGTATTTATAACGTTATGTAATGAGACAGACTTGGTTAAAAATTTGTATGAAAGCATTCAAATCGACCATTAGTTTTAAAGGGTTCTAACATCTTTTTTTTTTTTAATATAAAAAAATAACGAATTCTTCTTTGAGAATTTAATTTTCCAATTTAAAACTTACGGCCTTATCTGTAAATGATTGTTAAAGTATATGTATATTAAAAACCGTTTTCCTATACAAAATTCGTACTTTAAACTTACATTACTTTTAACAATCGTTTTGGCATGAGGCCGTAAATTGTTATACAAAACTTAATATCTTATTCAGAATAATTGTTAAAGGTTTTATTATTATCAACAAGTCTGTTAATATAAACTTTTAGAAAAGAATACCTCCAAATAAAACTTTGAAAGTATTACTGCAATTCACAAGACTGCGGTGACTGTTTGCTGTCTGTGTTGTATGTACTTAAAGATTATGAAATAATCTTTTTATTTTTTTAAAATTTTAGCACATACAATTTGATACATTTAGTGCATAACCTTTGTGAATTACGATATTCAATTTTTCTTTTAATTTTTTTTTTATTTTTTTTTAATTTTTTAGTTTAAATTATGATTAAGATAATTTATAATTTCTTCAGTACAATTAATTTTTTTTTTATATTATTTTTTTTTCAATTATCAAATAAAAACGTAGCTTATTTTTCGGATGGTGATTGGAGTCAAGGTTGTCTTCCAAATACATGTTGTATATCTGTGGAACTTTGAGAAAACAACTTATGTCGATTTAAGACAATTTTCCAGATCTTTTTTATCATAAAAGTCCTTTGGTCTAATCGGTATGTTTTTACGATATATAGGTCCAGAAATACTATATATGAAAAATCAACTTATCTCGAGTTTTACTTGATTAACGTTTGGCAAAATAACGTATCGTCAATACTTTTTACTTTTCTTGAAAATGTATACACAATGAGGAAGCGTTATTCAGCATTTTAAAAGTATTTTTGGTCTCCTGAAAAATGTGCAAATTAGAATTAAGTTTTTTTAATCAAAAGTCCACAGATATTCATAAAGTTGTTTTAATTTAAATAAACGTGTTGATTAAATTTATCTTTTACTTTTTAGCTGCTCTAAAATAAAATGTATGTTCTTTTTTCATCATATTAAAGTTATAAAAAATGGAATGATTGGCTGCCCCCAATACACAATTGCTTCACGATTTTCATTTTTTTTTTATTTTTTTTTATGTAACTCACATTACATTGGTATTTATAATTTTCTTCTTACTCTTTTCTAAATTTTTTTCTGTTATTAAAATGGTTCGTTTATCAACTACTTGAAAAACACAAGCAAAAACTTAAAAATGTAGTATAATTAAAGAAAAAAAAAAACAAATCTATATTAAAACTGTAATGATTCAAGCATTAATACAAAGAGATAAAACTATTATTTAGCTGATTTATTATGTACATCAACTACTAGACGAAGTAAAACATAAGAAAAATATCCTCAATTCTAAGCAAATTCTATAACGACAACACAAAATAATAATATTAATATTACACTCTGTTTACCAGCAAAGTTTTACGTTCTGTTTGTTTAATTCAAAAAAGTTTATAGGACAATTTGTTTTACAAATTTGTTTTCATTTGCCTTTCTAAATCTTCTCGTTTGTGATTTTTTAAAATATATATATTACAAAATAATTTTGTTTAATGTCATTATCGTGACTGAAAGAGGTTTATTTTAACAAATATAAATATAAATAAATTATATTAAAAAAAAATAATTACAAAACAACATATTGCACTTAAAAAACTAAGAACTTAGTTCTATAGTTACTTAAAAAACAAATTAAACAAAAAACAAACATTCAATATTTTCTCTTTTTTAATTGTTATTGTGAAATATACAAATTATGAAATATATAGTCAATTTAATTTTTTAGGTTCCTAATGGACAATTTATATTTTGTTCGCCGTTAAAAAGAATTGCAAAAGCATAAGTAACTATTCGAATACAGAAAACAGAAAACTTTGCCGGTAGAAGAAGGGTTAAGAAAATATCTAAAGGAGTTATTCATCTTTAATGCGTGCTAAACTACAATAAAACACAATATTTAGGGAGTTGTTCATAATGTTTATAAAAGGTTATTTCCTGTCTCTCTTAATAAAAAAAAAAAAAATTTCCTTCGTTCAACGTATTCACATTCTAATGGGCAACTTCATAACAGAAGTTTAATTTAAAGCTTTCCGCGATATGAAAGTTTGTTTACATTTCTTATTCGTACAAATAGGGCATGTCCCATACTACAGAAAAATAGTTTGCCAAAAATACTGGAACACAAAAGACCATATGATTTTATACTGTTGGGATTTACTGCATAATTCGATACAAGAGTAAAACTGTCTATACTGGCTGGCCACTGGCCCTTTGGGAGGCACCACGTCGAAAATACACTGTGCAGGAGAGGACGATAGTGAGGTCTCGGTTTTCGTTTTATTGTGCGAGTTCCCAGCCCTGTGCAGGGGCAGACAAAGACTTCGGAGATGCTGAGTACCACAGTCCACATCAGTTACTTCTTTTGAGTTGCGTGCAATGCATTTCAAAAAAACTTATCGCCGAAATCTTAAGCGATAATTGGTTGTAAACAAACAAATATGTATTTTAAAGTTCAAAAGTCTCAAAACACTATTTTTGTAGCATCAGTAAAGTAAAAGCAATGTTGATGTACTACCAAACAAATAAGCTTACAAATATGTTACACTCCATTGCAGATTTCAATAATAGAAATTTAAATACTAAAAATAACTCCAGAAACTAATCGAATTATTATGAAATAAGGAAATTAAACTTAAAAAATTATATATTAAAAAAAAAATATATATATATATATATAAATGATAATTACTTAACCTATTTTTAAATATTTAAATAAAACTTAATGGATTTAATAAAATTGAGGAGGGATAAAAGTGGCAGATCTAAATTCCTAATAAACGCAAGGGTCTTTTGTTAACGTAAGCTTTTTAACTATTGCTATCTTCCTTTTTCTAAATTCGAAATATCTAAATTAAACCAGCAAATAGAAATAACAAAACACTCCCACTGCTTTCATATATTAAAAGCATAATAAAATAAACCTTAAATACGAAAAGAATACAAAAATTGTTTAAACATAAACTTTGTTTCAATTCTCCGTTTCTTCTTTAGTTCTCCGTTTCTTCTATATTCTCTTATATATTTTCTTATATTTAAAATTGTATTTTCATTATTATTTCAAAGATTTAAAAATCTATATTCAATTGCTATTGTTTTATATGTGTATGTATATATATATATATATGTATGTATATAATGCTTGTAATCATCAAAAAAAAAATATTGAAGAAAATAAAATATTAGAAAAAAAAATAAACTTTTAATAAAAATTTCAAGTAGAATTAAATGAAGTAATGCTTTACGGTCAAAATTAATAATAAATGTTATATTAAGTAATTTTTAAGTTTTTTGTTTTTCTTTCTCATTTATAATTGTATAATAGGGTATATGTATAGTAGTAGTAATATTTAGATAGGGAAGTTGGTTTAGTTTGATAATAATCATATTTATAAAACAAAAGTAAATTAAATAAATAAACGCGTCCTAACCTGCTTCACTGTCACTTGAGTCGCTAGAACTACTATCGCTTGAACTGGACGAGGATGTATCGCTAGAACTAGAGCTTGATGAAGGGCGATTTGCGGGTTGAACAGCTTCAACTTTATTCGATGATTCGTCTGAAATTAGAAAGAAAATATATTGCGATAAAAAGATTATGAGAATATATGATTTTCAAGGCTTAGAAAATATACACATTTTCATAAATATTTAAACTTTAAAATAAAAGCAAACTAATTTAATTGATATTACATACTTAAATCGTCTGCCGCAGTTATCTTCACGTATATCACTATGTATATGGTTTTTGAGATATTACGAAGTCATTTTATTGTATAGTCAATTGCTAAAATGTTAATGCATTATAATACCGCATGCAACATAATTGTGGATATACAATAAATTGAAAAACTCGTATCTTCACGTATTTCGTTATCTTGACGTATGTGAACAAAAAACAATTCGTTATCTTCACGTATTTCGCAAAATCCAAAATAATAAAAATTATATGGTAACTTTACAGAAAAATATGGCAAAGCATATTTTTGTTCATTTCCACATTTTTTTTTTCTTGATTTCATATTTTTTATAAAATTCGTAAAATTTGTTAACTAAATTAATTTTACGTGTATTTCGTTTTTTATCTGGGACCAGCACTCAGGAGATGACTCCTACACATGCGAGGCATTGTGCTGGAACTATAGGAAAGGGATAGTAGGGGAAACGACAGGAGGTGAAGCTTAATTAATTATTTTACAGCTCTGCATTTGCACGTTCTTTGTTTATACTCGTAGCAGTGCTGAAGCTTTGGTTTAGTAGCCATTTTTTTATTATTATTTTACTTCGCCGGTACTACACAATACCGACGAAGGAGGGCGTTCTGACGTGATTGTGGATTGCTATCAGCTGAAGCCGGCATTGTTCAGTGACCACTGACTATGCCTTCGCCACTGAAACCTTCCGTCAACAACTGACACACAAAGCCAGCCAAACTTATGCACTTCAGAAGAATGCGAGATGCTTTTTTTATGATTTTGTCTGAACATGGGGTTGAACCAACGTCTGTTTTGATTTTGTAGTCAACGTGCAGACTACTTCAGCCATCGCTGTTTCTATTTATCCATCGCCATTTGTGCAGTTTTTGATGACGATTCGAAACTATTTATGTATATTCCAAGTTCTTCCGAAGTTTATTTTGGTGCATTGAAATTGCTTTTTGACTCAATTTCGATTTAAATTTTGGGAATGCACAATAAACTCAGCAAGCATGCCAAACTCTTCATTGTTGTAAAGTTATTATGACTATAATACTAATAATATAGCTGATTAATAAATCAGTTTAAGATAAAAAAATTCTATTTAGCCGTATGCCATTTTTTGACTCATTATCATCATTGACTCATTATCAGTATTACATGTTTTTTTTATTATATTTGTACCTTAAACTCAAAAATATACCAAAAAAAGACAACATTTATCACTTAATAACAAAATAAACGAAGTATGCTCCTACCAGGTCACGTTTTTGCAGCTAATGGCTGTTGTAACTCAGTTTGACTTAAAATAACAACAATTAAGTATAGAATATAAATTTTGAAGAACAATATTAGCTTTCTTTTGAGATATTAAGCGTGTTTTTATTATTTACCGTTCTGCAGTTATGGATCCCCTTATGTCAGCTTTTTTCCAAAAATTTGGATTTTTCAAACTTTGAGTGACTAGCGTCACGGGTTAACGTCGTTAAATCAAGCTCAAATTTCGGCTCAATAGTTTTCTGGGGTCCAGACGAACAAAATTCCGACATCAATTTTTTGCGATCACCTTAGTGAACACGATCCACAAACATTCGATTATTTCTTAAAACTCTTGGTGGACGATAAAGAGTAAAAAAGTTTGCATTCTCAGAAGATTTTATATTATCAGAAAAAACAATATATACAAATATAATTGAAAAATACGTTCGTATATCTACTAGTAACTGCAAAACTAAGAGTTTCCTCCTAGCTTTATACGATGTTAACTCATAAGGCCAAATTAACTTTAATAAAACAGTTTTCGTAAAAAATTTTCAACACATTCAATACGATTACTGAAATGAGTAATAAGGATTCCAAACAATGAATCAATAATCCAAAAGACTTCGAACCAGAAAGACATATGTACAAAGATTTAACTGTGTAGGGATCTCTGAAATCCGTTGAATTTCTTCTTATAAAACCTATCATACAATATGTAGCAGTTATGGTATCAATATGAGAAGAAAAACGCTTTTTTGTATCAAAAATTACATCCAGCCTTTCGCCTCACTCTCTTGTAACAACCGTACCTGCAATGTTGAAATTAAAAGTGATCAGGTTTAAACAGTGTGTAAATGAGGCTAGGCAGCACATTTTGCAAAATCAAAAATTTGTGGCAAAACATTTATAAAAATAACAATATGTGTTCCTTGTGGAATACGAAAATAAATTTCAATTAAAAAAGTGTTACCACCTCTAACGCTTCATTTTCTATTTAACAAGAATTTTTCAAAAAATTTTTCATTAATACACTCTTCTTAATAACACTGTGATACAAAAGTTGATAAAAAAAAATGTTGCATGTAATCTCATGTATCAATACTGTTTTGTTAAGAGTCCACAAAGAACGAAAATAGCTTTAAGTTTTTTAGGTCACTTCGTAAAGTGATTTTATAACGGTAAATGTAGCGAAAACCTTGTTTTTTAGAGTTTCAAATTGAAAGAGTCATAACTTCTTCGTTATTGTCTATCCTAAGCAAACAGTCATATAGACTGAGTTTAGACGAGGAAACATTTGGAAGGGAAACATTTAGTTTGGCAACATATTACTGGTGGGGAAGAGAGCATCGTTTTTGTGTTCGGTACTCGGCGACACGCTTGGTTTCGTTGCTTACAAAAATAACAATAACAATGGAACAATATTAACAACATTTTCGCGAATGAGAAAACAAGAGAATTCAATATGTTTTTCTTCCAAATCGAGATCGTTTCTTTTTTTTACATTCCTGCGAAATTGACAGTGTTATTAATAAGTGAACTTATACAAAGTGTTATAAATAAAGTTTAGCAAAGGGCAAAAACGTAACTATATTATTTAAAAATGTGTGATAAAAGCAAAAACTTTTCTTTTGTTTTGGATTGTTTGTGGATAAACGACATAGAATAGATATGTCGCTAAATAAGCTTATTATCCCCCTTTATGAAGACTACTTTAGACGTTGCTTAGTACAAGGGAAATGGTATATATCATCGGTTTATTGTGCATCTCCTTACTCAACACTAAGACCCTGGACAAACGATATACATGGTTCTTTTACATTGCCATTTGTCGAACCGGTTAACTGGCTTCCACTACCTCTACATAGAGAAAATAATTGCTATTTGTATTTAACGGAAACAAGAGGATATCATTTTAAAAGAAGACAACATATTAAATACACAAACGTTGATATTGTTATTAAAGGCTCATTTAGCCAAAGCATAACGTTGATGTAGTTGCATCAAAACATGATGTTTGCTGTATGAAAATACAAGGAAATTCATGTCTAAGCGAAATAATGCCAAGTAACTGTAACGTCTTCAATATGTAGAAAATAGAATTTTATAACAACGTTAGATGACATTTGTAAGCATTACCATAGGTTTTCATTCATCAAACACCATGGTTTGATGCAACTACATCAACGTTACGCTTGGCTAAATTAGCTTTAAAACTGTGTTGCGTCAGAAAAACAACGTTGTTCAAAACTTACTTAAAGGAATATCAACAGATTTAACTGAGTTTGAACCATCTCCGACCCATGTTGTAAGCCCGCATCAGAATATATTCTAACTGAACGAGAATTAAATAAACAACACTACGTTTCCCAAGGAGAATTTCATGACCTTGTTCGTGATTTAGAATTGTCCAAAAGACAAACGAAGCTTTTAGGTTCCAAATTAAAACAGTGGAACTTTTTTCAAAAAATGTAAACATCACATTATGGAGAACCGAGGAAACTTATTTCTTTGGATCACTATTCAGCGATAGTACTAACGATAGTGATTTTACTTAGTGCAATGATGCAAATACATTGTTTGAAAAACTTGGATATAATCCTGTTCAACAAGATTGGCGATTATTCATTGATGGTTCAACAAAAAGTAAAATAAAAAGTTATTTTTACTCTTATATTTTCTTTACATACTTATGTATTTCTATCTTCTGTTTTACAGCTTGAAAGCAGTGCTTTTGCATAATGACGGATCACTTCCTTCAGTACCGTTGGCTTACGCTACTAACATCAAAGAATTGCATGATAGTATGGCTCTAATACTAAATGCCATAGATTACACCACACACAAGTGGATAATAATAGCAAATTTGAAAGTACTACCAATTTTGAATAGCATGTAAAGTGTTAACACAAAGTTTTTTTTGTGAATCGAACAGCCGACCCTCTTCTAAACACTACATACAGAGAAATTGGAATTAGCGTACTACAGCTATTGTTGGTGAAAAAAATAATATAAATATCCCATTAGTCAATCCATCGCAACGAGGGTGGTGATGACTGAAGTAGTCCGCACGTTGTCTACAAAACCAAAAATTTCTTGAGTTCAGCCCCAGTTTCAGACTAATAAAAACATCTCACATTTTTTCTGATATCGATTTGTGTGACTTTGTGTTAGTTGTTGTCGCACGGTTTCAGTGGCGAAGGCATAGTCAGTGAACAGTAACGGCTTCAGCTGTATCCAATCCACAGGCACATCAGAACGCCTCCTTCGTCGGTATTGTGTGGCATCGGTGAAGTAAAATAATTACTAAAAATATCTACTAAAAACGAAGCTTCAAAATTAAATACGTCTCCTTGACATCAGAGACGTTACAACACTGCTATAAAAACAAATAACGTGCAAAAAGCAGTGTTCATCATTTCTCCTACAATCCTTTTCCTCTAGTTCCAGCACAATGTACCGCATATGTAGGGGTCATCTCCTGAGTGCTCGTCCAAGATAAAAAAAGACTTGCTTTATAGCTCTTGCAAATACATTACTTTCAGCTTAATAAAAATATGAAGACTTTCAGATAAGGAATTGACTGAAGAAGATGAGGAAGATGTTCATTAAAAGAAAATTAAACTTAAATTCTTACAGAATAGAAACACAATCGGACTTAAAAAAAAATATATAATTTAGCAAAAAAAATTTTAAAAAACGCTACAAGGAAGTTGAGTGGAGTAAAAGTAAATTTTACACGCACTTTGCGAACTGGTTACAAGGTGAACTTGCTGTCCAGATGATTTCAGAAACCACAAATGAAAACAGTGGTGGAAGACCACACAATTCGGTAGATAACTGTTGCGATAGATTTAAGAGGCGAAAACTGAAGAACATAAATGAAGAAATCGGATGTGAAAACATTAAATATAGTTTACTTTACCAATTGCGATCACAAAAACAACTAACGAAAGTAAATATCATTCAAAAAGTTTTTTCCGCTAATCCAGTGAGACCACAACGGTTCCTTAAAAGCATTCCAACACCAAACGAGGATAATCGGTGAAAAAACATGAAGCGCTTGCATTATTTCTGGATTCAAAGTTAACAGCAGTATACTCAGCTCAGATTGCGTGCGATCGAAAAAGTCTCAAATTTATACCCATCATATCATCAGATAATTGCAGCTACAAACAACTGTTGGCCTTCAAAGCAATTTTGTTTTTAATTTTTTTTTTATCTTGGACCAGTGCTCAGGGGCTATCCCCTACATATGCAATGCATTGCACTGGAACTAGAGAGAGCGATAGGGTAGAGAATAGACAGCTGGTGAAAGTGGTAGGAAGATAGAGCTTAATTCTTGCGCAACTCTGCAGTTGCGTGTTAATTAGAAAGCAAAGTTGCGCGCCTGCTGTTTTCTTTTTCGCATTATTTTTAAGCTAATGGAGCCATTTTATTTATTATTTTTCTTCGCCAACGTTTTATTGCTCAAATACCGACGAAGGAGGGTGCTGTAGCACATAAAACTCAGAAAAACTTTTTTCTGATTTGATCTGGCTGGGAATCGAACCTGGGTCTTTCTGGTTGCAGAGCCAACACGCTGACTACTCGCCATCAGCAGCACCAATTTACTACAATCACACCAATTTTGGCAGAGGTACAACTGCAAGCTCTAGTTGATCATACCCAAACGGTTGCTACAATCATTCAAAGGAAGTGAGCTAAAGAAATATGGAAACTGCAAGTTAACTCTGTTTTGTAAATGAATATGCGATGGATCTTCTTGGCAAAAGCACTATAACAATTTTTATGTGAAGATATTTCAGACACAGATCTGTTCATGGTGTCCTTTGTGGTGTTGCGATTAATAAAGAAGAAGATTCAGAACCTTCGACCAGTACAATGCAAACAAAAGATATTTAGAAAAATCAAACACTATCGTCTACTAAATACTGCAGACCAATAAAATTTGCATTTAAAAAGGAAACTCATTAAAAATGAAGTAATTATCACCCTTATTCTGAGTTTCGATTCGAATCAAAATGTTCTCCGTTTGCCAACTTAAGTATTTTGCGTTCCGTTTCTTTTCGATTATATGTATTCTGTATTACGATCGCAACAACGTTTTTGTAATTTGTAACTTTACTAACGGAAAGTTTTTTAATTTTTGTTTGTGTTAAGAAATGTAAGTATAAAATGTAATAAATTTATTTTTTTGCTGTACTGAAATGCTAAAAATTTATTTAATTCCTTAATGAGGGTCGCGATGGCACGATGGATGGTAGTCTGCACGTTGCCTACAAAACCAAAAACAGACCTGGGTTCAACCCCAGTTTCAGACTAAAATTTTAAAATAAAAATAAACATCTCGCATTTTTCTTTGTGTGTCAATTGTTGTCGGAAGCTTTCAGTGGCGAAGGCATAGTCACTGGTCACTGAACAATACCGGCTTCAGCTGATAGCGATCCACAATCACGTCAGAACGCCCTCTTTCGTCGGTATTTTGTAGCACCGGCGTAGTAAAATAATAATAAAAATGGTTACTAAACCGAAGCTTCAGCACTGCTACGAGTATAAACAAAGAACATGCAAAAGCAGAACTGTAAAATAATTAATTAAGCTTCACCTCCTGTCGTTTCTCCTACTATCCCTTTCCTATAGTTCCAGCACAATGCTTCGCATGTGTAGGAGTCATCTCCTAAGTGCTGGTCCCAGATATTTAAAAAAAAAAAAAACCGGCGGGTTTCTCAATCTCTGCTTTTCAATTCTTGACTCTGTATTCTGCAGCGTGTAATTTTCTTCTTCTAAAAACAATGTCGCTGCTATCGATTCCAATTTTTCTTGAAAGTAAAATAAATAAAGTTTATTTTTCTTCTACAATGATGTGTAAAAAATTAAAATATCACTTCCCCCACTACATGTTTCTTCAGAGTGGAATAGTTTTGGGCACGAATACTGTTTACTTATATTCTGCCTTTTTCATTTCTTTCCGTACTTAATTTATATTATATATTATATATTATATGACGTTATAGTTTCCACAATATTAAATCTTATTATTTATTTCATTTATCACTGTTTTTTGCACTAAATTTAAGTTTTACTAAAATGTTTACAAAATTGCTTGTTTTTTCTGTTCCTATTTCACACGTTTCATAGCAAAGCTGCTGCTTTAAACATACTCTTCCCTTCTTCTTATTCTTTCGATTAAGTTTTTTTGCAGAATACTTTTTTTGGATCTGTGCGTAACTGAATGCGGGAACGTAATCGAAACACAGAATAAGAGTGAATATTAGAGCTCAAATTTCAACACTACATCCATTAGAATTGGAGATAGATGGACAGACTATTGAAATAAACTACCAATTAGTGCTTTCAATGATAGATGGAAAAATTGAGCAGGCTTTGACTGACACAAAAGCTTCATGCAACATCAAGTCGGTTAAACCAAGAACTGATAAAGGCAGTATATAGTAATGATGCACATGAATTTGGATTATCATCGCTATATACAAGAATAAGGTTTATGGAACACATACTGAAAATCAAGTATGATTTATACTTCGGATCATCAGGATCGGTAAGAAATAATGACACCAACAAAGAGCTAAGGAAATTAAAAAAGTAACATGTTCAAGAAGAATTTCTCAAACATGGATTGATTATAGATCAACCAAAATAAGGATCAGGCAATACAAATGATGGCAATACCGCAAGGAGATTCTTTTTAGATCCCGAAACAACAACTAATACAACAGGTGTTGATATAGGCTTTATTTCAAGATTTAAAACAATTATTGAAGTTACTTGCGTGCAATGATAAAATAAATGCCAGGAAATTTGGTGATTCTACCAAGAAAACCGCTATTATATATACATCCAAATACCAATGGAAAAGTATGTCTGCAACAGTGCACAAAGTTCTTTATCATGGATAAGATAGCATTAAGCATCATTTATTACCAATTGGACATTTATCAGCGTAAGCACAGGAAAAAAATAAGGATTACAGATTTTACAGAGAACATAATACCAGAAAAATGTCACGAAGTTTTACAAACGAAGATTTATTTAATATATTATTGGCAACGTCAGGTCAGATCCCTCCATATCTAGCATTCAAAATCAATGGAAATTGGATCATTCGGACTTGCATGCCGAAGCTAAGGGACTGCTACAAGACAGAACTAATACAGAGCTGAATATGGCATATCTACAAGCAATATTGAAGCCAAATGAATAATAATTATAATTTGCATTTATTATTATTTGAGTGAAATAAAGTATAAAAATATAAATATTTAATGCAATTTTATGTTATTTATCTTGAATCTATTTTTGACTGAAAAAACTAGGCAAATGTATTAAATTTTCAAAAACCTACTTTGTTGTCTTAATAATGATGATTTAATTTTCATTATAAGGCCTTTTTCAACAACAAAAATAAAGCGCGAATTTCTATGCCAAAAAAATCGAAAGTTCAGCTTTAACCTTAAATTGTTCAACAACCATTATACCGATTTTCATGAAACTAAAACTTCTCTATCAAGAGAATTAAAAAAAAAAATTTCCATTAGTTCAAACGTTACAGTTTTGGCCGATGAAAAACGATTATGAACCACTGTGCGTCCTTCTAAACCTGTTACAGAATATCTTATGGTATTGATGTTGTGTTAAAGTGGTGTTGCCTTCCAATTGACGACGATATTGCTGACACCAAGTAGAATAAGCGCGGCTATGGACGCATGCACAACAAAATTCAATTTATAATCACAGGTATCTTTATTGATCCGCAAATACGGGAATTAGTAAAAGATGACAATTGCACGCAACAAATGAAACTTGGAGAAAACAATACGAATGTCAATAAAAGTACACCATCTCCATGCTCATTTGGAAAGATTTCCATCAAATTTAGGACAGATAAGTGATGAGCAAGGTGAACGATTTCACCAGGAAATACAATCAGTATGCTTTCTAACTACTGCTGATCTTTAAAGCCGATACTGACAGTGAAGTTTATAAAAAGCAGAGAAAAACATGTCATTTCTAAATAAGAAACCAAAAAGTCAAAAAGTAAGTCTTATATTTTTTAGCCGATATAATTGTAATTACCCCTTTCGAAAAGCTAATTTAGTGTTGTTTTTTCACAATAACAAATATATATCGAGCCTTTGGTGCAATACCGTAGTAATTCAAAAAATCGCGAACTGAGAAAAATGCATTTGAAGTTTTGAGCCATCTTTTTGATAGTATTTTCGTTTACTAAAGTTATTTTTTTTACAAGTTTTTAAATAAAGAGGCATGTTTTGTAATGTTTTCTGTTTGTAAATTTCTTGTCATAAAGGAAATATTTCATTATTGCAAATAAATATTGTTGGAAATAGCTGGAGGCAATAAAGACATTTGTAGCTGTAGAATCTGAACAGTTAGAGATAGAAGCATAATCTTTTTTTCCTTTAGATATATATTTCCCCAAAGATCATTTCTGCATACCCAGTTCAAAAAATTAAAATTTTTAGTTACTACGGTATTGCAACAAAGGCTCGATATATTGTTTGGTATCTCATAAGCAACTTAGAGTCTGACGAAAAAAAAAATTTTTTTATGTGTTTTTTACACTTCAACCACTCTCTATAACTTAGTATTTTATTAACCGATTTGTTTGGAAGATAATATCAGATCCTTCACACAGAAGAAAAAATAATAGAAATCGGTAGGGAAACAAAGAAGTTATGACTCTTTCAATTTAAAACTCTAAAAAACACGTTTTTAGCTACGTTTACCGTTATAAAATCTTTTTACGAAGTGACATAAAACACATAAAGCTATTTTCGTTCTGTATGGGCTCCAACAAAACAGAATTGATACATGAGAACCCCTGAATAATTTTTCTGAGCACAAAATTTTCGTAAAAGAGCACTGTTTAATTATTGGCCTACAGGTTGTTACTTGACTACGATCACTAGATTTAAAAACGTGCACGATAGAGTAAATTTTCCAACAGTCCATAAAATTTCTAGTTTGAAGGCAAACGCTAAATACCTTAGTAATGACTATTACAATATTTAGTGAACATTTTTTGAAAAAATAATGAAGTGTACTGTTATATGTTAAGCCCTTTCCGTCCCTCGTCTCCTATTACCCTTTTTACTTTCCCATCTATTTCGTCCCTTTCGACGAGGTTTGGCCAGGACCCTTGCTAGCTCTTTTCTCAGGTAGGTCCCAACCCTATTGTTGGCCTTAGCTTAATAACAAAGTCTCCCCTTCAGAGACAACTGCATACAAATGTCAATGTACCAACATTGCTTCCTTTCTTGGAGGAGTGATAATATCTCCCCCCATTTTTACCCTCCCAACCTTGTTATTAACTCTACTCGCTCATTTTTTTTTTCTATGACATAGACTTAAATTTTATTACAACAAAAAATTAATAATTTAAACATGAGTTGTAAATAAATCTCTTACGTAACTATTTTTTCCAAAACAAACTATAGCTTTACTACATAAATGATTAAAATTTCCTTACATTTAGTTTATAGAAAATTTTTATATTCTGACGCCTAGACTCTAACTTAATACAAACAAATAATAATTCTTACAATTTCGTACAAAAAAAAAATTCAATCTCATACAAAATTTTCCAAACACAATATATGCATGAGGATATAAAAACAACAAGTAACCCCTACATATATTTGCACAGAAAAATGTTCTCTATTTTGTTTCCGCTCAACTCGGTAATACATGGTAATCAAAATTCTATTGCCGCTGACTGCACTTTTTCCACAGGTGAGATAATGAGGCTCAACTCAGTTCAAGCCGTCAGTCTCAAACCTGAAGGAGCTCCATAATGCTAATATAAATTTTGATTGAACTATTCAATACTGACTTGTTATTGGCACTCGCTCTGAACCTCCTTATTGTTTTTTCCTTTGGAATCTATTTATGTGGGACTTACTTCTTATTTCATTTACGCAGTTTTACCGATTGAAAAAAGAAAATTTTCTATTGCCTGACTTATGGGTAACGAAACTGTTATACTACATTTAGGACTAACTTAAAAATTTTTTAACATATACTTAAGAATCTTCATTTGCACAATTATTAATTTTAGTTTCTTCCTATTAACGTATTTACAATATAAAAAAACAAGCTCCATATAAACGTACAGTTTTCACACCGGAATTGCAAATAACAGGAACCTTTCTCGCGGGATTCAACCTGAATACAACAATATTAAATATTCTGTGTTACCTGTTCCCCTTTATTTAAATTCGTATTCACCTCACCACAGCGCAATGTAACTCGCTGTTTGGCTTATCAGCGCCTTCTATAAAGCTGCAACAACTTGGCTGACGGAGTAATAAATATTTATCCCTTCAGAATCCTTGACCAGTACGCTCTATATCCGGTTTTTCATTTTCCTTGAAGTCCCCGAGTTTCCTTTTTATTTTAATTTTTCGGAACTTCTTTTCTTTAAAAATTTTCAGTTAATTTATTTATTCTTTTTTTTTTTTTTTTTTTTTTTTTAATTCCGAAACGATTCAAACTACTTCTTTGCTCTGTGTCTGCACTTTGTCTTCCCTTTTTTCTCACTCGCCTTTTATATTCAATTCTTCCGCACTGGACTTTTCCAAATTTTCCAATGAATTCGCGAATAATTGAAAGAATAGTTCCGTAAACAAATATTGTGAAGACTATCGTTTGCCTATACTCAAAACTGTTTTATAAAAAAAAAAATCCTTAAACGGTTTTACAACAAAAAAAAAAACAAATATCTACAAACGGTTATCCACTTAGAATTTATACATATATACATACATGCACCAACAATCCTACAACCATTCCCTTTCCCCTCTCTTAATCATCACCCAGAAATATCCTACCTATACCAGGGTAATATAATAGGTCTGTTCGTTTACTCCAAATTGGGCACATTAAAATTAAAACCCACCATAAACACAACTGACAAACAAAAAAAAATATATTTACAAATTCACCCATCCACGAGAAGACTGTTGGCCCCAGCAATTAGCCAGCCGCAACAGTACAATCCATCGGAACAGTTGGCATCATTATTTAATGAATAACGAATTTGCCCGTAATCGGATTACAAACTGGTTTAACAAATGTTCTTTGAAAATAATTTGAGGGTGGCGATGGTCGAAGTAGTCTGCGCGATGACTACAAAACAGACGTGGGTTCAACCCCAGTTTCAGACTAAATTATAAAAAAAAAAACATCGCATTTTTCTGATGTGCATTAGTGTGTCTTTGTGTGTCAGTTGTTGTCAGTGGCGAAAGCAATCCACAATCACATCAAACCGCCCTCCTTCGTCGGTAATGTGTACCACTGGCGAAGTAAAATAATAATAAAAAAAATGGCTACTAAACCGAAGCTTCAACACTGCTATAAAAACAGAGAAAGTGCAAAAATCAGATTAGGCTTCACCTCCTGTCGTTCCTCCAAAAAAAAAAAAAAAAAAAAAACAGATCGCAAGATATAACTGAATTCTAGGATGTTACGTTTCATACATTTCGGAATGCCTCCGTTATCTCTTTGCTATTGATATAGAAAAAATAAGATCTAAAGTCTTCCCAATATCACTTTTATAACAATTGAGTTGTTTGAAATAATTAGTTAAAAGAAAAAAGCTGTTAAATATTCATCAATGACATTAAATGGTAGTAATAGATTATCTTCAAAATTCCAATTAACATTAGGTAAATTATTTTTATCATTATTATATCAGCTCTCACTGCAATTAAGGCGCAACCCCTGCCCTGTTTGTCTGATAAAGTACGCCAGCGATCATGACGGTAAACATTATAAAAAAAAACTGTGAATTATTAATTTTATCATGTAGCCAAATTTCGGTAATAACGATAATATATTAGGTGTGTTCGTTTACTTTTCCGGTAAAGTTCGCTAAAATGAGAGTAGCCGACCAAAATGTACAAAAGTAAGAAAAAATAGGTCTGTTCCACGAGCATAACAAAAACATTTGCATCGTTGGCAACGGCTGTAAAATGTGGACAAAAATAAATTTAAAAAAAAAGCCAGTTTTTATTAAATAAAGTGATAAATATGCACAAATATATGTATGTACTCACATTTTTAAATTTATTTAAAAAATCTTTTTTACATTAAAAACTTTTGTCGTTTCTTTGCAAATTTTCTGATTAATTTCTTAGTTTCATATATAAATAAAAAACAGCCTATAATTTAATTCTAGACCGAACTTACCCAAAGAAAAAGTTCGTGCAACTTTGTACAGAAAATTAAAAATTTTACTCTCTAATTTTACTTCAAAATTGTACAAAAATTGTTAATAATTGCTGGCACGCTTTTGGGTAAGTTTAGAAGATTCGATCTTACATGGAATTCACTTGTTGATAAGCATTTCTTGCAATTGAACTGATCTAGATTCTGAATATACAGTGGGGAGCAAAACTGTCAACATGTTTGCCGAAATTACCTAAATGTTGTTATATTTTCTGTTCAACAATCAATATTAGAAACATTTATACAGGAAAATAAATATACGTGTTTGAACAATTTATATTGGAAAACAAAAGTATTTTATTCATTTTAAGAACAAAATTAAATAGTTAATTCTTTCTAGAAGTCATTTTGACAGTTTTGCTTCAAACTAATTTTCTTATGGCTATTAATATTTTATCCACAATCCTTAATTTTTGTAACACTTTTTATACGTCTGGGAATACTTTCCACTTAATTTTGAATAATTGAGGGTGGTATATTTGTCCACTCCGTCTGTACCCGGTTCCAAAATTCGCCCATGTTAGTAGGTGGACTTCTGTGCTTAGCCAACTGACGCCTAATGTGTGCCCACAAATGTTCTATAGGGTTAAGGTCAGGACTTTGTTCTGGCCACTTAAAAGTGTGAAAAGTTTGATTTCGGAGCCAGGTTTGGACAATTTTGGCAGTATGCTTAGGGTCTCCGTCTTGCACATACGTCCACAAAATCAGGCAACTGTATATTTAAAATATGAAGATATGGTATCGATTAATTTTGGTCACATCAGACCATATAACTTTTATCCAGTCCTCTATCGTCCAATTCTTGCGTTCTTTAAAAAATTTAAGGTGAGCTTTAGCATTTCGCTCAGACAAAGCTGGCTTCTTCTGCTTAACGGAAGCGACCTTGCATATTTTTTTCAAGGAACATCGTACTGTGCACACACTTGCGTCAAGTTCTAGCTGAGCAGCAGCTTCCCGAGGGGTCCTACATTCATTTTTTCGCAATAATTTTTACAAATTTGTAATAATTGTTTCTAGAAAGCGTTCATTAACGCAAAAAATTTGCAACGAGAGAGCGTCAAAAGAGCGTAAAAAATTGAGAGGCAGAAAAATTATTACACGTTTTTACAAGTAAAATTTTTACTTGCAATAATTATTCAAACAGCTGTTTTGCGTTTGTGTTTACAAAACAATATTTCTAAATTAAGTTAAAAATAAAAATATTTTAGAAAATTTAAGAAATTGTAAGTAAATGTAAACTTTTAAAACGATAAAAAGTATTAGAAAGATAACAAATTTGTTTTCGTGTAACTTAGGAACAAGAGAAGCAAAATAAGATGTCTAATGAAATTAAACTAAGCATCTGGGACATCAGTGGCAAATGTTGTTCCGGCAAACAGGCCAGCTGTTATTTTTAGTATTGTAAATATTATGAGTACATAGCTACGGTACTTTACACTAATCAGGCAAATAATTCAATTAGTTCAGATATATATTTGCAAATAAATTTAAATTAACACATAATTAATTAAATTACTTTTTTTACTGCTTTTGGGGTTTAATGCTGGCAGCAACATGAAATTTTATTTTGGATAAAGCTTTTTATTACAATGAAAATGAAAATTGCTTAAATTTGGCTCCTTTTTTCCGTTTTTCGTCGGCTGTTTATTATTTTATTTATTAAATCAATTAATAGAAGGATTTTTTATTGAATATTCGCTTTATATACTTTAGGAGAAGATTACTATAAATTTGTTAATATGCTACAAAAAGTATGTGTAGGCAGGCTGTTATAACGTATAAACTTATTAAAAATAGATATTTTATTCATTCATTTTATTCAAAAGTAGCTAATCACCCTTATCGTGTTTAGCGTATTTCGACTACGCCTAGTATTAGATTAAATAAAATTGCAAAACTTTTCATTATTCTATTACAAGCCGTACTCGAAAAACGCCAGTCACGACAATGCTGAATATTAATGACCATAATCACAATATTTTTACAATAATATACATATGTGACAGCGCATAGAGAAAGGGGCCTAAGGGTAAAAAAAAACAATTTTCACTTTTTTTTTTTTTTTTGATGTGGACAACATCTGAGCATCGAATGAGACCGATCCCATGCCCCAAAAGTGTTCCCTCCCAGAGATATGCGCGTTTTATGAAAGTGAAGTACACCAAAGATACACGTATTTAAATCTTTAAAATGGCTGTCCTGAACAAAACCGGTTTTTACCCTTAGGTCCCTTTCTATTTTGCGCATCACATATATGTATAATTTGTCCAAAAAATATAGGGGTAGTTATTAAGTACTCATATATACCTATACATTACAACACTACTTTAACTTACAAATTTTAGCTAGTAAAGCGTTCATTTACTTTTTCACATTTTTGAGAGTAATTTTGGAAAATTTCTTGTTACTCTCTCGTTGCAAATTTTTACTAGTAAAGTAAATGAACAGAACTAATATGAAATCACACGCTTTTGTTCTCATACCACTAATATTCTGATAATAAACTGAGTATTTGTAGATATTGTAAATTATTATAAGCAGAAGTTTTTGTATTTGATGAAAAACTGATTAAAGGTGGTGGAAATGTACAGTTTGTAAAAAAAATCTTTTCAAAACTTAGAAAAATTAAAAAGTTTAAGAGAAACTCTTATTTGCAAGTAAATTATATAACTTTTATTAAATTTTTTTCTTTATGTATTCAATTGAAGATGTTTATAAACACTTTGCACAAAAAAAACCAAAATTAATTTAAATAACAAAATAATAATCGTAACTTAAAAAATACTTCAGTTTCTACGCTGTAAAATAAATGTTTACAAAATTGTGTTAAATTGAATTAAATATATTCTAAATGGTAAAAAAAAGATTTGAGGGTGCTAATACTTGGTGTGCCCTCCTTTAGCTTTAATTACAGCTTCTAAGCGTCTAGACATTGAATGGATAAGCTTTGGTATATCATAATTTTCAGGTATTTTTTCCCACTCTTCTTTAATAAATGTTATTTGTTTTTTGGTCACCTTTTCCGACTTTTTTCTTTGGGTGGACCCATGAATTTTCTGTAGGGTTTAAATCTGGGCTTTGTGCTGGGCTATCTGGATCACTTTTGTACAATTATATAACAACCAGGATCTACAAATATATGCCTTATACTTCGGGTCATTATCCTGCTAAAATTTATACTTGAGCTTTTCTGGGTCAACAAAACCGAATTTCCGAGCACTTGCACTCAATTCCTTTTTTAAAATATTTAGATAGACTTCCTTGGTCATTATATCCTCTAATATGCATATTTCGCCAATACCCTTGCTCGAAATACAGCCCCCACACCATAACGGATAGTTTAACGAACTTTACAGTGGGTATTATATTTTTATTTTCTAAAGCCGTCAGGGGTTTTCGCCAAACTTTTTGAGGTCCATCATGGTAGTAAAGCATCACTTTCGTTTCGGCGCAAAAAATAACATCATCCCAGTGCTCCGGAGGAAAAGAAATGTGTTCAATGGCAAACGTATACCTTTTTTTCAATGTTTACCGTGGATAGCAAAGGTTTTTTCCTCGCAACTCTTGAAAAGTATTTATGGTTTTGTAGCACATTTCTAACAGTCTGAGAGGGATACTTACTCCACATTCATTACTGATGTTAAGTGCAATTCCTCTAGTACTGAAATGTGGATTCTCATCAATCATTTTCAAAATTTTCTTTTCAATTCGCCGAGTTACTTTTTTTGGTCTGCCTGGTGTTTCTTTTGGTTCCAGTCGTCCTTCTTTTTCAGCACGGTTAATAATATTATATACCGTCCTTAGGTTAAGAGAGAACATTTCAGCAATTTCTCTGTGAGATTTTCCTTTATACACCAGTTGGGTAATGTCTTTGTTCAGTCGCTTTCCTGGCATAGTTTATATATAATTGGGTAATCATTTGTTTATTCTATGAGCTTAATTTAATGAATAAAAGACAACTGCTACTCTTAGCGTCCGTATAAAACTATTATACGCAATACATTTGCAAAAAACTAACGGTTCTTTCTTGTCTTTGCATTTTTGAAAACATTTTTTTTACACTGTTTAAAGTATGCAAAATTATTTTGTAGCGTTGTTGTTGTAATATGTTCATAAATTTGTCAAAACAACAGTTGTAAAAAAAAAATTTACAAATATAATGATATTGTTGTTGTAAATATTTATTTAAATTTAAATTCTTAAAAAATTTTTGATTTGAAAACATTTTTTTTACAAACTGTATATAACTTATTATCAGTAGTTATTGAAGAATTGTTGTTACTGGAGGTGATGATTCGTTTTTTACTTTATGTTGAAATTTCTTGATCTTCACATCATCGGGCCAATATTCAATACTTTTTATTTTATTTGCAAATTAAGAATCACACATTCAATTTAGTAAAATCATCATCTCTTTGGTCAATCGATAGCAACGTTAACAGTTCTGAATTTACAGAGAGAGTCTTATATAATATTACCAGTTGTTGTATCCCTATGTAGTCGAGCAACATGTAAACTTACATTGGATGAAGAAACTCTTATGCTTGTGTTGTTGCGTTTGCTACTAGCAACAGCATTGTTATTGTTTCTTCCAAAATTTTGTTTACGTTTTATTCTTTTTCGTTTATTTTTAGCTGCAAAGCTATTTTTATTGTTATTGTTATTCGTGTTGTTTTTTATATCACTAGCAGACTGTAATGTTTGTTCTTGTACGGTTTGGTCAGTAATTGCAGTATTTAAAGAGGTCAATGACTGATTGTTCAAATTGGCATTTAACGAAAATATTTTTTTATTTGTTTTATTAATATTAAATGATGAAAGAGAACTTTTAATATTTTTTATCTTTTCAGACAGTTACAATACTTGATCAGAACGAGATTTAAATTTAGACAGAAAACTGAGACTTGCAACACTTGAGCATGAATTACACGGCCAAAATATATTTGATAAAATGATTATCGTATTTAAAAGTTTTTTTTATCCATTTTTGAACAATTTAAAGGAAATGCAAAAAACAACCGTGGCGGCATTGAACACTAAATTCATCAATGAATTCATCGGAACACGAACCACATAGCTTATATACATTTTAAAGGAATTTTAAATTAAATCAATTCGTATATCAGTGTAGGTTAGCTTACGTTAGAGAGTAGCCGACCAAGATGGGTCGACACAAGTAGCACCGTAGGTGCCGTGACTGTACTAATGGACAATAGCTAAAAGCTCAGTTGTCGAGTGCTGCGTAAATCATACCGCGCCCACAGAGCTTTTGCTATGGCGCAGCCGCAGATACATCCCCACCTCTATTGAGCCTTCCCCCTGAAAAACTCCTCTATCCATCCCTTCCCAACAGAACATGTCAGAAATAATAGTAGCAGATGGCGAACAGGTCGAACGCAGTCCCGCCAGCTCAACAACCATCTCATTACCTCTAATTTTCCTATGCCCCGGAACCTACACAAAGGAAACGGCACAGAAATCACCGACAGCTAGCTCCTCACTACACTCACTAACAACACGAGAGCAGACGCCCGGTGACACCAACGCCGCCTGACTATCGGAAAGAATAGCAACAGTACCCTCCACGCGCCACCTTCTCAGCATCAGGCAAGCCCGTCAGATAGCGACAGCTCCTGCAGAAGTCGTTATACGGCAGACCCAGTCTCCTGGCGTGCAAACCAATGTTGCAGTGGCTCCGTCACCGTCGTCCGGAGTCGTACCCTTGGCAGTTCCCTAAGCCCGGCGGTCCGGCCGGAGTCGTACCAAGGACAAGTCCTCCTGGAAATCGAGCACGTAGTCTCGTTCGACCACCAAGTGTGCGCAGTCCCATAGAGCTCCCGCTGCAACTGCGCTCTGCAGGTTCGAGTGTCCCGCCATCTCGTCCAGAGACGCACGGCATTCAAGAACCAAAATCCACGTATAAACACCCGACAGCGATCTTTTCGCAGCCCTGCTGTCGGTACACACACGAATATATCCGCGTATATCGCGTGGTAAATCATACAGTTCGCCGCCCTCCTTGTGGGCGCTATCTCAGCCTGCACCACGCTGCAACAATCGTTCAGCCTGAAATTCAACCTCCGCCCACAGTGGAGAATGAACAACGCACTCACTCCGTCTGATTTAGATCAGTCCGTGAATACATACAGGGTACACTCTTGGTTGAGAGAAAAGCCTTTGCATTAATTAGTTCCCTTCATTCCGAGTCCACTGTATATGTATATATATTAATATTCCAATTAATTACACTGGTCAACAAGAATTTATTGGCCTGAGTTTTCTTAGTCAGTTTGATTTAATGCGTATATAATTTACATTTATTAGATTGACTCTGGTTCTCGAGATTTACCGTTATATTTAAAATGCGGAGGATGCATCACTTAATTTACAATAACACGAGAACTAGCTCTACGATAGAACTATGAAAAATACGGTAGGATCGAGAATTAAATAACCTATAAATTATGTTATTTTACATTTTTTGCAAATCCTTATAGTTTAGGATATATTCAGAATGTTTTGAGAAAACAACCCTTTTTTCAAGAAAATTAAAAAAAAATCTTTTAAAAGTTTATTAAAAATGTAAAATAAACAAAAATGGAAATGTTGTTATTAGTTTTGGTACTCGCATATGTTACAAATAAAATGAGCTATATTTCATTAAAATCGATTCTTAAATTCTGATTTTATTCACAATCAACTGGTAGCACCTATTTTGCATAAAAATTGAAATTAACATTACCATATGTATGGACTATAAAATGTTGACCTGTGCTATGAGTAGGATTCATAAACTTACCTTTTTTGGCTGTCTTCTTGTTGGTACCTAATTGGCCTGTTACATCTTGCAGACGTTTTTCCAATTCTTGTTTCTTCTCTGCCATTTGCTCATCTTTTGATTTACCGGATGGTTTTTTGTCTAAAGTGGAAATTAAATAAAACCTCTTTAGTAAGAAAATCAAAAAAAAATACTTTCGTATAAAATTAGACAGTTTAAGGCAAATGTGTTTTCTTTATACATATTAAATAAGTTAATCGAAGATACTGTTAAAAATTAAAAAAGAAAAGAGCGAATTTTATATAAATTTCGAACATGCTTATTAAAATAAAAAAGTAGAAAGATTTAAAAGACCATCACCTATATAAACTTCGAAATATCTATTATTTTTTTACTTTTTTTTAGCTAAAAATTCATGCCAATAGTATTTGAACATAAGAGAATTAATTTTTAAAAATTTATAATAAAATTTAATACAATTAAGTTAATGATTTTTTTTCATATTTAACTATTAACTACAAAGAACAATAATATGTCGCTTATTTACTCAAACAGCGTCGCAAATAAAAAAACCTATTTTATAATAAAGGGATTTAAAATTTACATACAAGTCAAAAGAAATTAATGTATCGTTATATTATTATTTATGTTTGTTATATGGTTTTGCTAATTATGAATGTACATTTCATATAGTGCTAATAGCAAAATCGTTAGTAGACCTTTAACAAAATTATTGAAAAATGCTAAGAAATTCCAAATGTTAATAGAACTCCCAAAAAATTTTTGAGAATTACGAAATATACAAAGAAAATAAACTAAGGACTTTTCTTAAAAATTTTCTTTATAGAACAAACATAAAATTATATTATTCTCTCAAACTGTGAGTGTACAAGCTGTTTGTAAAAAGTAAAAGGCGATATCATGACTAATTATGCATTATTAAGACATAAACATCAGATCCAAGAGACACTGCTGCCCTATTGAACGTATGCGAATTACTAAAAAAAAAAAAACTAAAGTGATTTATGCCTACCACTTTATAAGTAATATATTTTTTCTATTTAAAATTCACATATACAGTGGCGAGAACTTGTGGGTACATGGGTACCAAATATTACTTTAAAACGCTTAAAAAGATATAAAATATTTTAAATCTAACCATGTTAGGATGTTATTCTCAAATATTTTTTGCGAGTTCTTGTATAAACATGTGAAATTTCTTAGCTTTTTTCAAGAATTTGGTTAAAGTCTACTGAAGATTTTGATATTAGCACCAAATGAAATGCTGCATATTGACCAACTAAAAGATATAACAAACGTAGAAAATAATCGTAATGAATTTTGACTGACGTTGAATAATTGAAAGAATAGGTCATATTATTTTTCAATAAAAAGAAGGATAATCATTAAACTGCTAATAAATATGAAAGAAAAAATTGTTAACATTCATATTACTTCATAATATGGCAACGCAAAACTGAGCCCACACTTTGGAATAACGGTACAAATTACAGCGGGAATAGATTTTTTACATATATATATATATGTATATACATATATACTATGTATGTAGATAAAGAGAGACATGGAAAAAAATAGTTGATGCATGGGTTCTATTGCAAATGAAGTGGTTCAACGGTGTCACTGGCGAGCACGTGTTCACGTTTAACATAACAGTTGTTCATTTAAATGAGTGCTTAGAACCCACGAATTTTCCACAATTTGGTTACGTTTTAGCATTTAACAAAACATGATACAATGCAAAATTACAACTGCACAGTTGTTCATGTGAATTAATCGGCAGACTTGAATGCGTTTTCCCGCAATTATTTTAGTTAGAGTGCAAGTTCTTTATTTTTTATTCAAATTGAATTTATATATTTACTGCCTGTTCATAGAAGCCGACTGAAAATACTCGTTCGGGCATTTTGCAATTTGAGTTTTTTTATTGTTGTTTTCAATATAAATGGGCGAACGAGCATTTTCACTCGTCTTCTATGGACAGGCAATTAATTTTGACGTTATTGAGTGTTTTTATTTAATTTCTTTTTTCTAAATTAATAACTTTTTTAAGAAAACATAAAAACATATTGCTGCGTTTTTATTTTGCGGGCTACTGTATATGCATACTATATAACGTTCTATAAATAATTTATTCTTTAAAAATTTCGAAGTATGACGTTTTTTGAGTAAATGAGCGATATATTCAATTTGGTAAATGAAAGAAAACTTTAAGAGATAAATAAAAATCAATATATATGTAATATTTAGTTCGTTCATCCAATTAACACGTTCACTACTTTTTCATTATTTTATTCACCTGCGACATTTAATGAGAGTAACAAACAGTATTGATTTATATTTTTTATTGTTTGAACTTATTGTTTTCAAATCTTAGTAAAGGTTTTTAAGGACAATGCAGCAATTATTCTTCTTTCTTTCGAGTTAGTAAAATTATAATACATATATGTATATGTACTGTTGCTCTACTTATTTTAAAGCATAAAGTATATGGCTTTACTATGAAGATGTGATTTTGAAACTTACTTTACGACAAGGTTGAGCTAATCCATTCACACCTTTCTGACCTAAACTAATATAACCTAATCTAATATAAAAGCTTTAACATTGAAGAACAACTTGCATTAATGTACATACATTGCAAAAAAGGTTTGTGTTAGCTTGAAATATTTTATTATCTGATTCTTGAACTAAAATAACAAAACATTCATATCGTGCTAAACCAAATCGAAACTAAAAAATATAACAATTTTCGAGTCAATAACACTGTGTCGACAGAATTTTTTTTGACAGCAATGCGACTTCTCACCCATTAATCTAGACGCGAAACAAAGTAACACTGCGTACTCAGTTTTTCATTTCCTAATCTTTTATCTTTTCTTAAGGATGAAAGAAATATTTTTTCATATTGAGATAAAGTAGTGGTTAAGCAATATTGGTATCAAAATAAAGAGAATACTCTACAGAATTTTATAAAAATATTTACTTTACATCCACTGAAAAAAATATCCTTGCATATCATTGAAAGTCCAAAACCTTCGTCGGTATTGTGTAGGACCGGCGAAGTAAAATAATTACTAAAAATTGATATTTAAACAAAGCTTAAAAAAATTTAATACGTCTCCTTGACATCAGAGGCACTACAACACTGCTATAAAACAAATAACGTGCAAGAAGCAGTGTTGTAAGATAGTGAAGCTTCACCTCCTATTATTTCTCCTCCTATCCCTTTCCACTATTTCCAGCACAATGCACCGCATGTGTAGGGTTCATCTCCTGTGTCCTTATATAAGACTTAAAAATTTCATGATTATATCTCCCTTGGTTCGAAAGCTCTGATATTTTTTCCCGGAGTACAACATGAATTTCCATAGAAATTTAATGTATACAATTCACTTATGAAAAAATAAAAAAAAAATTTTTTTTTGGTACCTAAGTATTGAATATTATACAAATTACATAAAATTCATAATTTTGAAGTTTATGTTTAGTATTACAATCGCGACAAAGTGACTAGCATTTTTCTGCTTGCATGTGCCAAGTTTTTTTTCTTTCAAATGGAAGTGAGGGCGGCGATGGCTGAAGTAGTTAGCACATTGACTGCAAACCCAAAGGTCTAGTGTTCGAGCCAAGTGTCTACAAGTCATAAAACAATTCGCATTTTTTCTGATATGCATTATTGTGTCATTGTATTAGTTGTTGTCGGAAGGTTTCAGTGGCGAAAGCATAGTCACTGTTTACTAAGCAGTACAGGTCATAAAAAGTAAATAAATCAGAAATCACTCCTTCGTTTGTATTGTGGAGCGAACTAAAAGACTTAATAAAGATGGGTATCAAACAGAGCTAGGGCGGCCTAGTGTTTGCCGCACAGTGTAATTTTCGAAGAACTAAAATTTCTTCTGGATATAGGATTTGAATTATTTCAAAGACAGACAAGAATAGAAAAAATTAAATGTACATAGTAATTAGCTTCGGATAAGATTTGTTAAATTCTCTATTTTTAAATAAAATCGCAAAAATATATTTCAACCAAAAATAAATAAAAATTAAAACAAAGTGAATAATGATCGGAAATGCGAAAAAAACAAAGTACGTGATAAGTGTGTGAAAGTGGTGATGTAAATTACTAAAGGCGTGTGATAATTTCTCTTTTTGTCGAATTAAACATATGCTTTTTGTTTTATGCCCATTGGAAAACAATGTAAATGCGACATAGAGAATGAAATGAAAAACTGAACTAGAAAAAGTTATCACAAATAAAAAAACAAATATATATATATATATATATATATATATATATATATATTAGTTTGAAAAAGAATTAAGCTGCACTTCATTTGTCTCTAAGAGAGTCCACAATAAGCGGAAGATTTAAACGTGTAAATTTTGGTTATTTTGATGTAAAACATTACACAAGTATGTACGTAACTGTTGACAAAAGAAAGTCAACCACTTCGAAGTTTTAACGTTACAGTTGTTGTTCTTGTTGTATATCTTGTATAACTTGAGTAGTGCGTGTCATTGGGATAAACTTACAGTAAGGCTTACGGGTTTTTTTTCGTAGACATGATGCCACATAGCTTTCAAGTTCACGCAACGTTGAGGGTTTCAAAGTTTCAAAATCAATCTCAATTTCATCGGGATTAGAGTCGCGCAGGGATGGTTCACGATTTTGTATAATGTGTACAACTCGTCCTAATTTATCACCTGTAGAAGGAAAAGGGAAAACGTTTACAAACAATAACTTTTAAATTTGAAATATTAACAAGAACTTACCCGGCAGTTTATTTATGTCCAACGACAATTGTCTCTTTTCATCATATGACATTGGCTTCGCTGTATCTTCCTCTTCAGAATCGAAGATTACGGCTTGGCTAGTGGGTTTCTTTTTATTGGCGCCTCTTGCACCGGATCCCGTACCAACACCACCTCCAGCTGCTGATGATGTACTGCCTTTAGTACGTTTTGATGGCGCTGTGGTTACTGTTTGACCAATACCACTAGCATTTGCCGTTTTTGGACCACGTTGACCTTTATTTTTAGCACCCTTACTAGCTGCCGTTGTAGCTGTGCCCGAAATACCGCTCGCACCCATGGCAGCACCCTTACCGCCCGTACTGATTTGACCTATTGACATAGCCGAAGCAATATCATGCGCATGCAAAGCATTAGTAACACCTGAAGTGACGCCGGCGCCGCCAGGTGCCAATGAACCAACCGCTGCCGCGGGTACAACAACTCCGGCTCCTAGCGTGCCGCCGCTGGCTGTAGTTTTTTTCTTTTCCTTCATTTTTTTCTTCGCCTTCTTTTTATTAGAAGCTTCTTCCATTAGTTTTCGCATTTCCTCCTGCAAATCGAGCAATTTTGTCTCCAGCATTTTTAATTTTGCATTACGCTCTTCATCCGAATTTGATTCGTTTTCACTGTCCGACGATTCGTCAGACGATGAATCAGAACCCTCATGTTTGCCGTACCCGTGATGGGCTGCCGCTGCAGCCACGGCAGCCGCATGTGCATTTGCCACTGGTTCATCGGGAATATTGGCGTAACGCATTTCAAACACGTCTTGTAATTTGCGACCCATGGCAACAACATCATGATCTGGCGGGTTATATTTGTAACAGTTTGTGAATATTAATCGCACATCAGCAGCAAACTCAGGTGCACTTTTATACTCGCGGTTGTCCATTTTCCGCTTCACGGTACCCAAATCCATTGGTTTCTTAATGATATCATGATAATCATGCAAGCCAAGCAATTCGGCATCAACTGGTTTATAGAAGGGCCATGCATAACCTGAATGTTTTTTGGAAAAAAGTTCCTTAAGGATTTCATTGCAGGATTTCAAGGCATCTGATAGTTTCTCCTTGGATTTTGCCGAGCCGGGTACTACACCGGCGCCACCCGCTGCACCAGCCACACCGCTAACACCCATAGGTGACATCGGATATCCCGTGTCCTAAACAAAACACAAAATATGAAAAACAAACAAAAATAACCATCGTTATATAAAATCTAGGTATTTTAAGTTTTTTTTGTACAGGCGTGCTAAAATATTTAGATGTTTTAATTTTTACAAAGAAATATGAAGTAGAGGATGAAATTATGCAAGGAAAAAGTTGCAAATTCTAATGCATATTAGATGGAATAGCCCATAAAATAGTAAGTGTTTTCAACTTGAAGAAAATATAAAGACCAAACGGACATTAAAATGATTTTAGCAGAAGTTTTGATGGTATTCCGATTTCTAGTTTTAAAGTTTGTAAGTTTGTTGTGCGGTTTCTAAAGCAAAGTATTCTTTGACGGTTACTTAAAAGATAAAGGTAGTTATAAAACGATAAAGAAATAAATATAAAAATCAAAATTGAAATCTAAAATATGTATGTTTGTATGTTTATTGTTCACACATCATGCCCAACACGTTGGCCTACCTTTTTGCCTACCTGTCGGTTAGACTCACGCCTCGTTGCGATTTTCGCACTCTTCGAGTCCATTTGTGCATAAGGTGATTCAAATGCATTTGCTGTTGGTGTAGTTGTGTCAGCCTTTCTTTTCACACCCTTTTTCATTTTAGCCGGTTGCTGAGGAGGTATTACGGCGTCCACTCCAGCCGCTGTGCTATTAACATGGTACGCAGGTACGGTAGCCGCTGACGTTGCCAAAGGAGGATTGGCTCCCGCAGCAGTTACACCGCTATCTAATAGCGTGGAATTAACTCCAGTAACGCCAACACCAGTTGCTGCAGCTGCAACGGAGCCTACCAAAGACATGTGGGTAGCCAAGCCGCTTGCTGGAAGTATGCCGGCTCCGGGAAGTAACGAATTGGCAACGCCAGTTATCAACGCTGTTGTTGTCGTATTCGTACTGCCGGGTACAGTTTGCGGAGCTACTGTTGCTATCGGTGGTATGCCAGGCGTAACTGCAGGTGTACCGCCAGATGACGAAACAGTTCCGCCCATAGCCGACAATGGTCTTGCTGCACTGGTGACACCACTTCCGACACCTCTGCCTCCAGTCGAACTAGCAGGTGTTGTTGGTGCACTTAACAGTGACGCATTGGTCGATGTAGGTGGTTTGGGTCCCGACCGGGGTTTCTTTTTATTACTTCCCTTCGGCGTCACCGGTTCCAATTCGATTTCCTCCTTGGGCATTGCTTCTAATTTTTGCAAAAAGACCTTTTCTAATGTTTGTGCCATAACAACAACATCTTCGCCTGGCTTGTTATATACATAACAGTTGGAGAACATTGTATTTAAGTCCTGGATAGCCTCTTTGGCCGTCCAGTAGTAATTGTTCTCTAAGCGCTTTTTCACCGTACCCAAATCCATCGGTTGTTTGATAATCTTGTGGTAGTCGGGCAGGTTAAGTTTTTTGGCATCGACCGGTTGTTGGAATGGCCAAGAAAAGTGATGCTTCCACACGGCTTTCATAACCGTTTTTATGAGATATTGAAGTTGGTTTGTATTCCGACCTGGTCGATCCGGAGGTGGTACAGTTGGTGGCTGAACGATACCATTAACAGGGTCCACATATGGTTCATTACGTGGCGGTGGTTCCTGCGACATTTTGTTGTATCTTTGTTACAAATCCTTACAATCCAGTATTGCCTCTCCCTTTCCTACACGTCCCTCAATAATGCTGTTAGTTTATATCTTGTTAAGATTGGTGTACGGACCAATCTAGAGGTATGTTTAATAAATGTTTTTGTTTTCTTAAATTTATATACAAAAACTGGTAATTGTGCTTTTTTTATCGTAATTAAAATTTTGTTATAAACAAGGATGTTTTTTCGTAGAGGACGAACTAGCCAATATAATTTATTCACAAATAACGTATTCACACAAATACTATATTTCACTTTTGAAAGAAAGGGAAACCAATTTTAAACATCAACTCTGAACAGAGTTCGAAATTCTTAATGTTCTGTATGATGTTTTTCTTCCGTATTCAGCCACTCCAGCACTACTGTTTCTGCTATTTCGGTGCAAATATTTATTAGCAGTGTTTTTAATAATAACAATAAATTAATAATATTAATAAAGACGTATGTTTTTTGTTGTTCAATGTGCTATTTTCAAATCCTTTTCTGTAGTGTAGAGTTTTGATAGAGCAACTTATATATAATGCTGTACATATCCGTAGTAAGATGATTTGTGGCCATATACTGCTGCTGTAATTGTTTGACGGTTGCTGTTATAGCCCGCATTTTATGGCAAAAATTTCTAAGAATAGGAAAAGAAAACAAAGAACAAAATATTAAATGGTCAGTGAATCGAAAATAATCTTCAAAATTGTCTGATATAAATATAGCAATATGTAGTCTATGATGTGAAGCCAATAATTGCACAAAAAGAGAAGTGAAATTACGGAATTCAATGTCGATGAAAAATTTTGTTGCTGTTTCTTACAATTCTACATAATTTTCGTTCGTTATCTGTGTTTCCTTCAGCATTTGATTTATCTAAGATCGAATATTGTAATATTGGTACTATTGGTACCTATTTTTGCTTTAAGTGGATCTGTGACAAAATTTAAATACTTTCTTCCTTTTGGGTATTGTAACACTAATTTTTAACGTTAAATTAAGCAGCGCCAAAGTGGTCATATATTGTTTTCACTAAAGAACGCTATAAGGCCCTTTCAGACTATAATATTTTGTCAAAAATTAAAGCATTACGTGCAAATGTGATAGTGTGAAAGCAAAATGTAATATTAATTTAGAATTTTTGGAAGTTGCACATATCTCATTAGATTTCTCTATCAAAAAGTATTGTTAAGTCGTAAGACTTGTATTATAGTGTGAAAGGGCCTTTAGTGGCACGTATGTAAGATTCTCTTCGGAGAATCACTGGTGTGAGAGCACCGCACGATTAATAATTTTCAGCCGTCAGTTTATGTTTCTAACGCATAAAAAAAGTAACTGCCTGTACCACGATGTCACACGGTATCGTTCGTTCGCCTTATTACAGTCAAAACAAATACATTTTAAATTTTTTTTTGGAGGCGGACGCTGGATTCTGTAAACAATAGCTCACACTTGGAGAGGATAATACGGATGATGGCGATCCTAATAACGGGAGGAGTGCTAGAGGTAGTGTCTTTACATAGGAGTAAGCATGGAGTAAGTATGGGTGACTACGTAGTCTAGTGCATGCGCATTAGTCTTATCAATATGGAGGTGCGGGTTCGATTCCCGCTTAGACCCTGGGTATTTCTACAGACAAGCTGTAAGAGCTTCGTGGAGTTTGTATTGTCTTAAAAAAATGTCTTAGGCTTCCGGATGAGTGCAGCATTCTTCTTGCCGAGATCTCGACTATCAGGAGGGCGGCGAACTGGCTCATATACAGGGCGATATCGGACGAGAATATCGTCATAATGATGGAGAGCTAACCTACAATAAGGTGCCTCACGGCCGTTTACACCACACCTCACCTTGTCCGGGAGTTCCGGTGTGTTTCTAGGTTCTTTAGTGGTAATGCTTGCGCATTGACTTCACTCAGTGTTAAGGGATAACAGCATGAAAGTAGGTTCCCAATTTAATCTTAGCGAAACTGTCTCTCTGCATTCAGATTCGAACAAGTCTCAAACACAAAAACACTAAGCTGTTTGGGCGGTCTAATTGATTAATGACCGATAGTGCCATGGCAACGCTGAACGTGTTCACAAGCACTTAATAGAAGCTCTGAAGAAATTTATAACAAATTCAAATAAATTATGTCAAAAAAATAATATAAACAGGAAAATTTGTCTAACAAGAGAGAAAATAAGAGACGTGCAATAAAATAATTATTTATCCTTTCTCCCTTGAGACTTGATTTTACCAAACTTTACCAATTTCTGATAATTTTTTTTTTCGTCATACTTATACTTTTTGTCCCGTTATATTTTACAAGTGAAAAAGTGCATTAAAAATAGAAAAATAAGTTGAAAATATTTTAAATAATTCTTAAACAACTTTCTCTAACGGAAAAAAACAATTCCTCCCTAATTACTTCAAAGGCATATTTCATTTGGTCGTTTTGTGTAACATTTATGATGGCTGAATTCCACCAGTGTGGAATCATGTGGATTTTTGCGTTTCATATGCGATCATTGTCTGCAATATATACATAATATTGATATGGCGCTTGTTGATGTGCAGGATAATGTTAAAAGAATAAAGAAAATTTAGCGTTGTATAAAGGTGAATTCAAAGCAGCACTTAAACAAAATAAAACTGAAATTAAGACACTTTTGGAAGCAATTGAAAAGAGATATAAGGAGAGATTGAAAAAATTGGATGAAGCACAAAAATCCTGCGACTTTACGGTAAAAGCAATAAAGGAACTTTACGTAAATGCAAATGAGCAGCACAATAAACAAAACGAAATATGTCACACAATTGAAAAATAACCTGAATATGTGCAAAGAAATTAAAAAAACAATTGAAGAAAAAAACAACAAAACTGGAAAGCTAACGTTTTCTGATGCTTTAAAAAATAATATGGTGATGCCAGACAAAAATAAACAAAATCCGATAATTGTAAAACCAAAAGAAAAACAGGATTCTATTAAAACTAAAACGCACTTGAATCAAAAAGTAAATCCTACTGATTTTAAAATAATAGATGTTAGGCAAAGAAAAAACGGTTCAATTGTTATTCAAAGCGAAAATAACGAAGAAAGGGAAAAAATTAAAGGAGTACTACAACAAAAAATGAGTGACTTATATGAAATAAAAGTACCAAATCAAGCAGAAATGAAAATTAAATTAACAGACATGACATTTAAATTAACAGAAAATGAAATTATTGATAAAATAGAAAAACAGAATCATTATCTTATCAATGATAAAATTGCAGTAGTTAAATTATATGAATATAAAAGAAACGATCGTACAATTTACAATGTTATACTTAAAACAGACAGTGATACGTATACAAAAATTATAAATGCACAAAGAGTTAATATTGGATGGGAAAATTGTAGAGTTGATGGCACTGATGTTATTCAATGTTTTAAATGCAGGGGTTACAACCACAAATCTAATGAATGTAAAATGGAAGAAATATGCTACAAATGTCATGGTAAACACAAATCTAGAGAATGCACAAAGGAAGTTATCAATAAGTATATTAACTGTGTGAGAGTCAAAAATCGGCTGAAGCTTTTTTTGGATGAAAATCATGCAACCACGAGTAAAGAATGCCCTGTGTTTCAGAATAAATTAAACGCTAAAAAAAGAATTGGTTTATCGGCTTAACAACCACAGCAAATTGTTGGTAATTACACGAATGTACAAGGATTAGTTAATAATTTAGTCAATTGGAAGTGATTATCGAAACAAAAAAGCCAGAATTCGTTATCTTATCCGAAACTCACGTAACTAGTGACATAAATGAAAGGGAAATAGAACTAAAAGAATATAATCAATTTTCAACTCTATCTAACTCAAGAAAAACAGGCGGGGTAATTATTTATTTCAAGAAGATATGGACAGTTAGAAAAGTTGCTGAAAAAATTACTGAATCAAAAATATGGATATCTGCATATATTGTGTCACATAACAACATCAAATTTGTAATAGCTGCATTATACAGATCACCAAGTAGTTCTGAAACAGAGTTTATAGAAAGAATGATAAAATAATTGAAGAAATACACGATTTAAACTGCGATAGCATTATAGCAGGCGACTTTAATATAGATTGGTATAGGGAAGGATTTTATAAAAATAAAATTAAAAGTTAACTAAACGACAATGGCCTAAATAAAATAATAAATGACTTTACAAGAGTAGCGAATAATTCAAAAACAATAATAGACTATATAATAACTAATAATCGGGATATAACAGCAGACATAAATACATCTAACAAAATATCTGACCACGAAGCAATAGATATAATAATAGATAATGTCAGGTATAATTCTAATCAAAAACCTTATAAAGAAATTTAATATTTTCAATATAATATACAAAAATATAATAGAAGAATATCGAACATTCAACATATAAATATAAATAATGATATAAATAATAAAGTAGATATTTTTGATGGAATCCTTGAATGTGCGGTACAACAACTAACAACGAAAAAAACAATTATTGAAGAATATAAATGTAACTGGTTCAATACTGATTTATGCAACTAAAAAGAGAAAAAATCAATAAATACCAAATAGCAAGAATAGAAAACACAAATGAAGCATGGGCAATTTTCAAATCATTTCGAAATTTTTATAAAGTAAGAATTGAAAATGAAAAACATAACTATATAGACAATAAAATAAATAACGCAAAAGACCAAAAAGAAATGTGGCGAGAAATCAAAGCCCGGATATTAGTAAAAAACCACAACTCAATTGAAAATTTAATATTTGATCAGATTCAATATGGAGATGATTTAAAAATCGCAAATATGTTTAATAGTTATTTTATAAATAGTATTAAAGCTACCACGGAACAGATAAACGATATACGATATGAAAATAAAATACCTGTAGTAAGATCAGTTTAGATTTCGTACAATAACTAAGGAACTAAGAAATATATGTAAAAATTTAGAAAATAAGCCAGACTTTAATAGAATATCGAGTAAAATGATTAGCAACAGCTGGAATATAGTTGGTAAAATAATGCTAGATATAATAAATACATCACTGGAGACAGGTGTATTTCCTGAGAATTGGAAAACTTCAATGATAACACCAATCGAAAAAATTGCAAAAACAAAGAAATGTGAAGAATTTAGACCAATTAACACATTAAAGACGTGTGAAAAAATATTGGAAAAAATAGTAAAGGAGCAACTAGAAGAATATATAGAATCAAAGAATTTATTAACAATATACCAATCCGGATTTAGAAAAAAATATTCATGTGAAACTGCGGTTAATTACGTAGTAAGCCGATGGAAAAAATTTAAAGAAGCAAAAAAAATCATAAGTATCTTCCTAGATTTTAAAAGAGCATTTAAAACCATTGATAGGAATATTCTAATACAAAAACTTAATAAATACGGCGTTAGAAATACGGAACTAAGATGGTTTAATTCATATTTATCAAACAGGAAGCAAATAACAAAAGTAAATAATGTAAAATCAAATACAATTCTGAATGAATACGGGGTGCCGCAAGATTCAATCCTAGGAGCATTATTATTTATTCTATATATAAACAATATGCCTAATGTATTAAATCACTGTGAAATAATATTGTACGCAGATGACGCGCTTATTTTTACGGAAGCAGAAACAAATCAAGAATGTTATAAAAATATTACTGATGATATGGAAAATATTAACAAATGGCTAAAGATGAATAAACTTAAATTAAATGAAACAAAAACGAAAATAATGGAAATAAATACCGATAGTAATGAAGTTTTTAAAATAAATAATATAATTATAGAGAAAGTTGATCAAATGAAATACCTCGGTTTTATAATTGATAAAGACTTAAAATTTAAAAATCATATTGATTATATCGGTAAAAAAAAAAAATAGCTAAAAAAATAAACTTTTTTCGACGAATAAGGAAACAAATATCGACTTTAACGCCAATTAACATATACAATACTATAATAAAACCACACTTCGAATTCGGTTCAACAATAATATATACATACATGTTGTACAACACAACAGATGCAACGACTACAGAAACTACAAAACCGGGCAATGAGAATCATTTTAAAATGCAACAGATATACCTCAATTAACTTTATGCATGAATCTTTAAAATGGTTAAACGTAGAGCAGAGACTTAAGCTGAACACCATCAACTTAATTCAAAAAATGAAACGAGGAGAAGCACCAGATTACTTAACAGATCAAATTATATTCCTAAGAGATGTTCAACCATACCAGCTGAGAAACATGGAGAATTTTAGAATTGAGAGAGTAATGCAAAGATCACTATTTTACAAAGGCCTTCAACTTTACAACGCACTTCCAGATAATGTAAAAACGGAAAATAATCAAAACATATTTAGAAAACAAATTGTTAATTTTGTAAAAAATAATCTATGTTAGAGCTTAAAGAGAACTTTTATTCTAATACAGTTTATAATTTAATAAGATTTATAAAAGTATTTTTAATACTAATAAAGAAATTTAATAATTAATTAATTAATTAATAACTGTGTCTACTGGTGCCTCCGTAGCCTAGTGCATGAGCATTAGTCTTATCAATATGGAGTTGCGGGTTCGATTCCCGCATAGACCATGGTCGTTTCTACTAGTGGTATCACAATAGACCTAAGCTCTGGCCTAAGTGCGGGGTTTTCATTCGGGGAGGTTCCTTACCTAACGGTATCTACTACCATGTGTAACGAAAACCGCAGCACCCATAACTGCGCTCATTATGTCAAGTTAAGCACATGTTTGCATTTCAGCAAGGTCTCAGAAAAAGTAACATCGAAACGGAGGCCTTCGTCGGTATTAGGTAGCGGAATCATTAGCAAAGGAAAATAATTAATAAAATGGCTTCAAAAATTTCATGCATCTTACTGACATGAGAGGCGCTGCAATACTAAAAACATCCCGTACATGCTATAAAATATTCCAACAGCCATCCATCTATAAAATTACGTATGAATGCTGACTTCGTAGAAAACACGCGCCTTCACAAACACTTGTTGACTTTATATGATATAATAATATTTCTTATATGTACATACATACATATGGAGAAGGTTTTTAAAGTTGAAATTAACTGATTTATCGACCATTAATATAAGATAAAAAATTATGCATTTTTAAGTTTCAACTTACCTTACATTTACAGCAAAAAGTATTTAAAGTCAGCTAAAATTAGTAATCATTGTTATTTTTATTTCTAGTAATTGTAACAAGCAATTAACTGCAAAATATTTAGGCCAAAATATTTTTTATTCTTATGTGAATATTACAATGTGTTTGAAATTTTTCTATGATTAACTTTTTTGTTTATTCCGAGTTCTGAATAATTTATTGCGAAGACGTCAATGTTAAATTTGTGAGTAGTTTTATGTTGTAAAGATCATTCTGGCCATTGTAGTAGATAACATACTGGAAAAAGATAAAATATATGTACAAATAAAATTAGAATTTAAATATATCCATATCATATATATGTATGTATGTATATCTAAATCATACTTTTTTGATTTTAATTCGTTACGAATTAGCTAAATTTTGAATTAATTCTTTTCACAGCAAAAAAGAATTGAATGCAATTTGAATCAATTCAAACAAATTAGGCAGAAATGAATTTCAATTCGCTTCCAATTAATGAAATTTCGCACAAATATGTAGCTTTCTGCAACTTATAATATAGGCTATATTTTATTTCGATTAATGACTGCGATATTTGGCAAGGGCACTTAGGAGTAAAATTATGTCTCTCCGAAATTATACAGCGGTCAATATAAAAATGAAACGAAACCAACTAACCGATTTCAATGAAATTTAAAACATAGATAGTCCAGCGTCTAGAAGGACACAGCTTATAGTATAACGAGGGGAGTTGGTGGCAATTTCCACGTATCCGAAACTAAGTAACCGATTTTAATAAAATTTAAAATATAGATAAGTTTGCGTCTACAAAGCCACATATATATGAATGGGGCCTACGCCATGCCAAGAAAAACTTCCCTATACCATTATATTACCGCCACAATTGTTTTCTTGCATGCCATGTGGGTCATCTGTGAAAATGCATATTTTTCGATTTTATGTGAACAAATAGTCGATCTTCGTTTGTAGTTATTACCTACCTGTTGCATTAGACTAGATAAAAATAATAATAAAAAATTACATTTTATTATTACGAGTATTATTATTATTATTATTCTTTATTAGACATATAATAAATTATATACATAGCTCCCTCGGGTTTGTAGAGCCGAAAATAGTTTTCCTATTGTCAAAAAAATTACTGCAGTGTAGGAGAATATGATCCACAGATAGATTTGACCCGCATTTGGAACAGATTGAAGTTGATTCTCGATTAATAAGGTAATTGTGTGTTGCATAAGTATGACCCATGCGTAAACGAGAAAAATTTTTTATTTGTTGTTTGTTAACCTTTGTTGGATAAGCAGGGGGACAGCAGTTCCAATGTAATTCCTTATAGTGAGGATGATGATAGTCTGCTCATACAGATAATTTTTTTTTGGTGAGGATGATTTTTGATAAAAGCTTTTATAACAGTCTTTTCGGTCTGATGTTCCATTATAATAGGGGCGTGGTTAACCAATTTAGCGGCTTCATCTGCTTTAGTATTACCAATAATATTGGTGTGTCCTGGTATCCATATGATTTTTAGTAGATAGGAGTTAATTATGAGGAGATCCCGAATATGATTGATTATATTCCATTTACGGGACAGGGGATTGGATATTGCTTTGGTAACTGACAAACTATCGGTGCAAATTATGGTTTTTTCTTTTTTACTGGTAGCAATAAAAATTACATTTATAATAGCAGTTGCTTCCGCTGTAAAAATTGATGTAATTTCCGAGAGAATTTTCCAACTAAGTATTAAGCCGTTTCTATCTCCAATTGAGTAAGAAGAAATTCCATTTGGTAATTTAAGGGTGCTTTAGACCATAAGATCTGTCGTACGACATGTCAAATTTCTGTGTAGAAGAGCACAAGTCGGATCGTCTAAACGTAATATGTAATGAAACTATAAGATTTTGAGAGAAAATACGGATGAAAATTTGACAGTCGTATGGCTCTCCTGATTTTTTTAAATTTTTCAAAAACCAACACACACCATTAGATCAGGGATACATTTTTATGTAAACAAATGTGAGAAAGCCAGGGAGGGAAAACTGGTTTCATAAATTTATACCAATTATAAAATCGAAATGTACATTTTAGACTACGACAGCACAATTTTATAAAAATATACGTATATTTTCTAAAAGTACACTAAAAATTTTGACCACGAAAATAACATATTCCAAAGTTATAAAAATATTTTTCAAGGTTATTAAAAAAAAATTCATTTGCACAAGAACTCCATCCCTGGGAAAACAAGCAAACAGATGTAGTTAAATTAAATGAGAATGTTTTCATCTTACTTGATTTTATCCATACCAATGGTGTAAAAGCCAGAAAACAACCATTCGATTTTTACTCTCTTTTTTTGAAATACAGATGCAATTTCATTTTATTTTCTCGCTCATTTTACGTACGACAAATCTTATGGTCTAAAGCACCCTTTAGAACCATCAGTAAAATAAAAATTCCAATCTTCTCTTGATAGAGTATTCTCTTTTTCCAGGTAAAGTTGAACAAAAACATCATTTGAAAATCTATTTTTGTTAAATTTCGATAACAAATGTTACATAATTCAATGTTAAAAAACCAAGGAGGATAGTAGAACTTAAGAGGTTTGCTTGAAATGTTAATGTTTAAAATGGAAGCAAGTCGTAGATGGAAACTTGATTTTTTCCGTCTACATACATATGTCAATTATGGAATTATTTGGAAAACAAATTTTCGACGTTAGCTTGAACTTAGCTTCATATATACGATCTTCTGAAGACGGTAACCCTGCTTGTGCTAAGAGATTTACTATTGGTGTCGTTCGAAATGCATTAATGCTGGATCTGATTGCTTGGTGATTTATTCATTTTATAAGGTTTATATTTGATTATGAGGTATTCCCAGGGATGAAAAGAGCATAATCAATTTTGTTCAGTATTAAAGTTCTGGTGAGATATTAATATGAACACAACTTTTATTGATCGCTAAAAAGCCAATTAAATTAGCTCTCTATATTAAGGATATTTTAAGAGATAAGTAATGATTTTTCCATAAGTAATTTTTTGTAAAAACAATTCCTAAAATTTCTAATTGATCCACATGTTCAACAATAGTACTATCACCATATAAGTTATGAAGATTTGTTACACAACATTTCACAACATTGTTTTGTTGGTAGAAATTTTCGCTCCAGATCCTAAGGACCAGTTAATAATTTCATCCAGAACATTTTGCAATAAGGTTCTACATTCATCATTACTATTTCTTTTGCAGAAAATATATAAATCATCTGCATAAATGCAGTGATCTATACATATATTTGTATTTGTTGACCATTGAGCTGATCTCATTAAAAGCTATAGAAAACAAAACAACCGAAAGCGGTGAACGCTGTGGTATGCCGTTGTGTAAATTATATGATGAGAGTGGCGATGGCACGATGGATGGTAGTCTGCACGTTGACTACGAATCCAAAAACAGACCTGGGTCAACCCCAGTTTCAGACTAAAATTTGAAAATAAAAATAAACATCTCGCATTTTTCTGATGTGCATTAGTGTGTCTTTGTGTGTCAGTTGTTGTCGGAAGGTTTCAGTGGCGAAGGCATAGTCACTGGTCACTGAACAATACCGGCTTCAGCTGATAGCAATCCACAATCGCATCAGAACGACCTTCTTCGTCGGTATTGTGTAGCACCGGCGAAGTAAAATAATAATAAAAATGGCTACTAAACCGAAGCTTCAGCACTGCTACGAGTATAAACAAAGAATTAAGCTTCACCTCCTGTCGTTCCTCCTACTATCCCTTTCCTATAGTTCCACCACAATGCTTCGCATGTGTAGGAGTCATCTCCTGAAAAAAAAAAAAAACCATTTATCCTGAAGCGAATTTTACGATTCGTTAAGTAGGATGAACCATAATTAAAAATTTTCTGTCCGATTTTCCATTTGTTCAAAACATCCAGAATAACATGTAAGCCGTACCTGTGAAAAGCTTTTTCAAAATCAATTGACAGGACTGAAATGTGGTTGTGTGCTGACATCGCCTTCGATATGAAAAAGTCTGTGAAGAAGAGCATCCTAACATCCTCTCCCAGATTTAAATGCAACTTGATTTTTAGCGATGAGGCAATCCTTTTCGGTAAACCATGACAAACGATTGGCAATAATTTTCTCCAGTACCTTGCTTAAGCACGAAATTAAAGAGATAGGGCGGTATGATTTAATGTCAAGTGAATTTAAATGAATTCAAAATGAATCAAACGGTATTACTATTAAACGGTAGAACTATTTAACTGTTTTAAACAATATATAAGTTCACATAAGGAGATGGTATTTTCTAATTGTAAGGTACTGAAGTTGAGTGTAACGTTGCGGTTTAAAACTAATGCCTCTTTTTTCAAACGGTTATATTGTTGTGAGAAATTATCGTCAGCGGAGTATTTTGCCCATTAATTAGCAAGAGTTTTGTTTATGTCACATGGGTCAGTTACGATATGGCGGTTAGACTTGATGGCTTTTATCTGCTTATTAATGTTGTTGTTCGAAAGTCTGTTAATTTTGTTCCAAATATCTGCGATTGATGAATCCCTATTGATGGTACTGGTAAAATTCTCATAGCTTATCCTCTTTAGTTTTTTCATTTCTCTCCGAAATATAGCATTGCTTTTCCTATAACTTATTAGGTTGGTTGTTGAACGTGATCTCTTAAATACTTTCCACATATATTTTTTCGTTACGTAATGAAGAAAGAAATTGATTCCACCATGGATCATTTAATTTTTTCTTTAAGGACGACTGTGGTATAGACTTATTGGCAGCGGATCTTATTGCCTTTGTAATCAATGACGCCTCTTTATTTATATTTTTAGACTGGGGCCTATTATGTAGTTCGTTATCGACCATATTAGAATATTTTTTCCAATCAGCCAGCTTAATCAGAAATTTGCGATTAAAATTATATCTGGCAGTGTTGGTCCTTTAAAGCTATTTTAATAATAATAGGAAAATGGTCACTATTGTAGAGATCATTCAATATATCCCATAATGTTGCACGTAATAAAGTTTGAGAGCAGAAGGAAACGTCGATATTAGTAAGTGTACCATGTGTGGAGAAATGAGTAGGACGCCCATCATTTAAAATGTATAAATTATATGACCTTATTGCATTCTCCAAGGTATAAACTCTTTTGTTATTCTTTTGAGATCCCCATGCACCATTCCATGCATTAAAATCGCCAATAATCAGTTTTGGAGTTAAAATGGAGTCAAATAAAACTGCAAGTTCCTGTTTAGAAAAGTGTTGATCTGGTGGTATATACAACGAAAGTATAGAAAATTTTATATTAAGTTGGATCTGTATGGTCAGCGCCTATAATGAAGAGTTATTCTGGATTATTATACGAGGAATATTATCTTTTATTATTATACCAACGACCTGTTTTGATGTAGTATTAAGAGGAGAATTGTAAAAATAGGCGCAATAGCCTTTTTTTTTATCTGGGACCAGCACTCAGAAGATGACTCCTAGACATGCGAAGCATTGTGCTGGAACTATAGGAAAGGGTTAGTAGGAGAAACGACAGGAGCTGAAGCTTAATTAATTATTTTACAGCTCTGCTTTCGCACGTTCTTTGTTTATACTCGTAGCAGTGCTGAAACTTCGGTTTAGTAGCCATTTTTATTATTATTTTACTTCGCCGGTGCTACATAATACCGACGAAGGAGGGCTGAAGCCGGTATTGTCCAGTGACCAGTGACTATGCCTTCGCCACTGAAACCTTCCGACAACAACTGGCACGCAAAGACACACTAATGCACATCAGAAAAATGCGAGATGTTTATTTTTATTTTAAAATTTTAGTCTGAAACTGGGGTTGAACCCAGGTCTGTTTTTGGTTTAGTAGTCAACGTGCAGACTACCATCCATCGTCCCATCGCCACTATAATTATGTGAGCAATGTGTTTCTTGAATAGATATGACAGATGGATTGTACTCTTTAATTAAAAGCTGTAATTCATTAATATTGTTGATGAAACCTTTAATGTTCTATTGCAATAGACGAAAGTTAGCCAATTTTGAAATCGTAACTGAAAAGTAAAGTTTAATTTACCTAGGTTAGATTATTAAGAGCACAAAGTCATGCATATTGCTTGCAAATAGTCATCAGAGTTGTCCATTCTTTCGGATGATGGTAAAGAGTATTATCTTTATCGATGAGATTTTAGTTATCTTTCCTAGTGGAGAAGATAATAGATCAGAGACATTATCATTTTCGATATCTGAATTAAGTTGTGTAAAAATTTTTTCGATTGAATTATTATTATTGTGAAATTCGAATTATTTTATGTTTTTGTTATTTTGGTTTGTTTTTTATTTTTGATGGATTTGTATCTCTTTCATTAGATGAGGATCTATATGAATTGCGGCGAGGAAGTTTTTCGGTTGTTATGTTTATATTCGGTGATAATGCAATACGTTTTATCTGTGATTTGTTGGTTTGATCGAGTGAATTATTTGGTTCTTTAAGAATTGCAGAATTGGCTGTTCTTTTATACACATATAAAATGTATAAATGTTGGTATCCCCCGGTGATTAACCTATACAATCCAGTCACATTAGGTCTGTTCGTTTACTCAAATATTGATAAATTACCATTTTCAGTTGTTCATAGCGCAAAATCATAAAAATGTTCTATTTCTTACTTTTTATTCTATTTTTTTATTTATTCTATTTATTTTATTTCTTATTTTTTATTCTTCTATTGTTTTCAGTTCATTTGATGCATTTTTGTTAGTTTACTGTAAAAAAAAACATTATATTTTTGGATAAAAAAGTGGAAAAAGTAAGAATTGGAACATTTTTATGATTTTGCGCTATGAACAACTGAAAATGGTAATTTATCACTATTTTCACGAAAAATTTGCACTTTCACAAGGCCAAAACTGCCTGAAGGAGCGTTCCATTGCTTTTGCGATGTACTAGAGAGTTCTTAACTATTGTCTTGGCTACAATTTTTGTCTGAGTATTGGATCGAAAATATCAATGGTTTGGCTGTTATAGGCCAAAATATCAAAAAAAAAAACGTGACAAAAGTCTGATCAAGTCAAAATGAGCCAGCTCGATTTTCACCGTAGACGTATGGTCTAGTGGACTTTTTTGCTTAGTACAATCCCAAGAATCAGAAACGCGAAGCGCCCATTAAGATTTTCAAATCGGCCTACCCTAGTGGCCAGTCCTGCAATTGAAGATTATGAACTGAACGATATATGCTTTCAGCGAAGATCATGCGATTTGACGCCGCTAAATTTTTTTTGTGGGCCTACGTCAAAGACCGTATCTACGCGGATAATCACCTAACATTGCAACATTTGAAAACCACGTTTCACGAAATTTAGAGGTCAATTTAAACGACATTGTATTTCGTGCATAAATAATGGCAATGTCCAACAATATAATGAAATAAAAGTTTCATATCATATATTTATGTGTGTTTTATTTAACTTTACTTTTGAAACCGAAAAATGGATAACTCTGTATATATACATACATATGTAGATGAGAGAAAAGAATGCTGCAATGTGCTTGAATGTGAGGCGGACGGCCATGTTGGGAGCATTGCTTCTGCCTACAATGAGAGCTGCCCACAGAGGGTGAGGTGCCACGGAGGAATGTTCCCTGGTGGAACAGTATCCTGGACGGCTTCGCCATAAGGCTAGGGATCTGTTAAACAGGGCCAATGTGCCGGGATACTGGTCTACAGGATAGCCTTAACGGAGTATAATAACTGAGGAGGTCCAAAAGTGCTACTTGGAGAGAACACCCAGCGCGATTTCTGATCTTCCGCCTGCAGTTAGACTTTAAAAAGCCCTACTAAAAGATCACTCGAAAATATGTGTACCCTGAGAAGACCGATTGGTAGCTACACCAAGAATCCGAGTGAGACAAGCAAACTATTGCTGGACACTTATTTTCCTGGGAGCTTGGTTTTGGGCACCGTGGTGCCAAGGATTGATAGAATTGGCTATCTTTGTTGACAGGACGGTTCTAAAAGTGGCAAACAAGCGATTCAATGAAAAACGGGTACGATAGCCACCAAAGGCTGGCCTCAAGGAAGGGTTCTATCACCTCTTCTATGGACTGTCGTAATCGATGAACTTCTCCACAATCTGAAAGCTTGGGTCTTCGCACTCTGGGCAATGCTGATGATATTGTAGTGTGTATAAGGGGATGGAATGAGGACACGGTTTTGGACCGCATACAAGAGGGCCTGAATCTGATAAAAGAGTAGTGTGCGGATGCTTTCTCTGAATAGAGCGGACTTGGGCTTATTAACGGGGTACTTCTTAAGGTATCAATATAACAAAATTGCTCTCTCTGACCAATGTCTGTCGATTTTGTGTGACACAAAGAAAGCTGAAGACGGCCTCGGCGACTATCATGCGCTCGGCAGACAGAGCCACGATCTGGGTGAAATTGCGCTATCTCCACACAAGCTATGGAACACTGGTCCCCAAATAGTCCTTGGATTCCCTAGAAGCCTTTAGATGGGAGTCTAATATGAAGAGTTTTGCACTATAGACATTTTTGGTCGCGCTGCTTCGGACCCAATAATAATAATAATAATAATAATAATAGCATTCGGTAGACAGAGGCTGCACCTCTTTGGTGCCGTTATTCTGACTCCACGAAACTTGTGGAACACCAACACCCAAATAGTACAGCATGGGCAAATTTTAGGTTAGGAAGTAAATTGGCTATTAAATGATGAAATCAAGAATTGAGCTGTCTTCCTTTGACATTTATTTAGTTGGGAAAGTTTAGCATGGAACGCTACACTCTTGAACAAAAAATTTTAATTGTGAAAATTTACAAAATGTTGAAAATTTTACTTATCACTTCGTAAAATTTTAGCAATTTTTCCTCGTAATCAGGCTCCTTCTGAGACCGCTGTGCGTAATTTAATCGTTACATTTGAACCTCGCGGTATTGGTGCTAACTAAAACGAAGTTAAACTCGTTCAAGAATTAAAGCCGTCGAGCGTTTGTAAATTGGTTGTTAGGAAAACTGAATGAAAACAACGCATTTTTCACCATAATCATCTTTAGTGATAAGGCACATTTTTAATTAGGCGGTTATGTAAACGAGGACAATTTACGCATATGGTGCTCACAAAATCCACAATCAGTCCTCGAAAAACTATTACATCGAAAGAAAGTGACCCGTATTTTTTTTTAATGAACAAGGAAACGCCGTCACCGTAAATCCTCTGTGTTATCTTTTGTGTCCACAATTGGCTAATGGTGACATCAGTGACCTTTAGTTTAATCACGACGACATCACAAGCCACACTGCCGACCAAAGAGTTCAGTTATTACATGAGAAATTTCCCGGTCGTTCTTTTCATTTAACGCAGCTGGATTATTTTCTCTGGGGCCATTTGAAAGACCGGGCACGTGAACAAACCAGAAACAACTGACGCTCTGAAAGATGAAATGCGGTATTGACGAGATAAGCTAAGCTTTGTTGCAAAATGTGGTTCAAAATTATGTCAAAAGAGCGGACGCCTGTCGATGGCCTCGAGGAGGACATAAGCCCGACATCATATTCCACTATTAATTCCCATATTTATACTTTACATTGGTATCAATAAATCTTAATTTTTCAAGAAAAAACGTTTTTAACCCCATTTACTTCCTAACCTAAAATTTGCCCACCCTTTATTTCTTATGGCATTGCACAATAGATCTTCTTTGGTAAATTTATATTTTTAATTTTTTGTCGAATAAGTTGATATACTATAGTGTAAAACATCAAAATTTTACTTTTAACAACTTTATTACAAGATATGGAGAAAAACAAAATATATTCTATAAAATGAATTTCTTTCATATCATCGAATTACTTCCTTAGCAAACATCTATTGTTTTTTTTTTGAGAGCTTTAATATTCTGATATTAGGTTGGCATATTAGGGTTGTATAAACAGAGATCTGGTGGAAAGATACTAGAAGGAGATACTGGAAGTCAAGGACTATTGAAGCATATTATTGGCTTCACGAGATAAAAAAATTTATCTGACTGCAAATGCCAAAGCCATAAAGACAAGTTTAAAAAGGCCCCTAATTTCGTCCAAATTACTGTCACCTAATTACTGTCAAAAAATATGATATATTAGGAGGTGTATGAAGCGGTTTTTTTTAGTTTTATGAGTATTATTTAATCTCTAAATTTGGTCCTGATTGCTTAAAACCCAATGTAAATCATCTGTCAAAAAGAGGCGGAATCAGATAAGTGGACATGACACTTCCCATACAAAGTAAATATTGATTTTTGTATATCTTGAGAACAGCAGTCGAAAAGCGGGTGGGATTGGACACAAAAAGTAGGCGGTATTGGACAAGTGGACCTTTTGCCTTCCACACAAACTAAATATTGATTTCTGTATATCTTATGAACGGTTAAAGCTAAAGTTAGGTCTGAATGAGTTGGTAGTCGATACAAATCATCAGTCGAAAAGCGGTAGGTATTGGACAAGGGAGTATAATGCCTCTTCATAGAGCCAGAGAGCTAAAATGGGGTATACGGGTAAGCACTCTGAAGGTAGGTAGGCCATGTAAAACATAGATAGGTCTGCGTCTAGATGGGCACATATATTTTTTTAATACAATTATTATAACAGCTACAAAAATGCGTGGCCGGGTCAGCTAGTGTATGTATATAATTATTTACATACAACTGTTCTGTATTGAGTTCTTCTGACAATTCAAGCCTTTCGGACGTTGAGTCCATAATTTCTTAATTTCGTTACGTATATGATGTTCTCTCATTGAGTTTATTTTTTTTTTTGGTAAACTAATAAGTACGTTAAAGAAATAACAAATAAAAGAGCGTAAGCAAACATTTATATTTGTTTTCATAAATCAAAAAAAAATTATGCGATAATTGGATCGAAGCCAAGCATTGTACAGGTGAAAAACCTAATCTTATTAAAAACTGTGTTCGGCGGGAAAAACTTACTCCCAAATTAGAAACGCAATAATTCGTGAAAAAAACGGTTACACCATCTTTAATAGTTAATCGCTTTGGTTGGGCAAATTAAAAAGATTCTAATATTTTTTTGTTTTAAATGCATATATATGTATGCAAAACTGCAGGTAATATATGTATATTCATATATCAGTACATGTAAATTACTTTACTTTGCTTTACTTTGAATTTTTTTTTTAAGTATTTATTCATCAATATCCATTTCGTCCCGTTCAAAGTAATCCCCCTCCGATATAATGCACTTATGCCAACGCTTCTTCCAATCCTCGAAGCACTTCTGAAATGCACTTGTCCGTATGGCCATCAGTTCGTTCTTCGATTTTGACTTTATTTCAATTTTTTTTTTTTTTATAATTTTTATCTGGGACGAGCATTTAGGAGATAACCCCTACACGTGCAACGCATTGTGGTGGAACTCGAGGAAAGGGATATAAGGAGAAATGAGAGGAGGTGAAGCTTCACTATCTTACAACTCTGCTTTTGCACGTTGTTTGTTTTCTAGCAGTATTGTAGCGCCTCTGATGTCAAGGAGACGTACTAAATTTTAAAGCTTCGGTTTTAGTAGCCATTTTTAGTAATTATTTTATTTATTTATATCAGCGAATCAAACTAAATGTGAAATAAACAAGATACATCCAGGTATAAAACTGCGTTTACAGAATTTCTGATTTGTATTTGTGAATTTTTGTCATTTATAGGTGGGTTCCCTCAGGGATGTGGCCACTCTAGCCACTGTGGCCAAACGCTTCTTCCTCAGGGAATCAAACTAAATGTGAAATAAACAGGATACATGGACTGCATTTACAGAAATTCTGATTTGTGATTGTAAACTTTTTTAGAAGCTCGCGAACCAAAGGCTTAAATTTTTATATTTGCAATAGTTTCTGAAATAATTCCATTTGGTTTGTGTCTAAGCTGAGACAAAACAAAAATATGATGCAAGTATCCGTTAAAAAAGTCCATTGAAAACTTAAAAAACCAGCGTTTAAAAAAACTGCAGTCAATGTAGCAGAAGTCGTAAATTTTTTCTATTTTTTCGACTTCTCTTTTTGTCACTACACAAACACAACCTCTTGTTTAAGTTAATGCTTCTTAAAATACGAAGAGTCGAAGTCAAAGAAAAATAAAAAAACGAAATGTTCAAACAGTTGTAGTTGAAGTACAACCAAAAAAACGAAAAATTTAAGAAGTCGTAGTTGTTGTAGAATTTAAAATGTTGAAAGAAATACAATCTTCGGTTACCAGTCCAATATATTATTATTTTCTTTATTATTATTATTATTTTAAAATTCATATGCATACATATTTATGTATGTGTTGTATGTATGCAAAAATAACAGAAAAAACACACAATGTCTTTAATGCTTTAACTTCGGAATTCATCAAAAGTTGAATCAGTCAAACATAAGAATGATCGAACATGTCAACTTCTGTAGTACCACGTTCTGTTTACTTTTATATTTTTAAAGTCTACAAAAACTACGACTTCTTGCGACTTCTTCTTTTTGTATTATACTTCAACTACAACTGTTTGAACTTTTCGTTTTTTTAATTTTCTTTGACTTCGGCTCCTTGTATTTTAAGTAGCAGAAGCAAAAGTAGTAGACAAAGCAACTCCACATATCAGAAGTTTTTAAACCAGTGTAATCCAAATCTTCATTTTCTGTGCACAATTGTGCTACAAAAACAATAACAAAAAGTCACACCGACGCTTGTTCTCTTCTATTTCAGTTTGATTTCAGTCACAAAATATACAGAATCGTCAGTTCAAAGCAGCGAACGAGCAGAGAAAGAGACATCATCAAGAGATTTGCTGTCTCTTTTACCCCCTAACTCTGCTCGGTGATTCCTTTTTCTTCTAAATTCCTCAATATTGTTGTTTTGTTTTGATTTTTATTTTCTAGATGTGAAAATTAACCGTATTTTTCATCTACTTTATGCTCACAATTTCGCAATTTTTAGCACGACAATGTTACAAACATAGGTTATAGGAATATGTGGTTACAAAACACAACAATGTGGTGTTTTGTGTTATGAAAATTATGTACTATGAAAATTAATTTCATTTATTAAAACAAATAGATACCAAAAAATCACAAGATCACTAAAATGTTATTTTATTGGCATATGCACAACAAATTTCTTTTTGGTAATTTTTTAGCTTCGATATGTTTCTTTTTTGCTATATTAACACAAAACACGATTAGAACCACAAAACAGCATTAAAACAAGCTGCACTATGTTTTTTTTTTACTAAAATATTAACACAAAACACAATTAAAACAAAGAAAACCTCAAGAAATTATAAATTTGTTCTTATGCACAAATTGTGGCTTATGTTAATAAAATTTTTCACCACAAAACACCAAAATACTGACAAATTTCTTTTTGGTAATTTTTTAGCTTCGCTATGTTTTTTTTTTGCTATTTTAACACAAAACACTATTAAAACAAGCTTCACTATGTTTTTACCTATAATATTAACACAAAACACAATTAAAACCAATAAAACCACAAGAAATTATAAATTTGTTCTTATGAACAAAATGTGGCTTATGTTTACATTTTTCTTTTGTTTACTTTTCATCTTTCGTGAAGTTGTATAGTTGTCTCTTTCCCCCCCTATTTGGAGAAAAGCTGATTTAAAATTTTTTCAGACCCCCAGCTGACAGTTCTAGGTATTCTATGATTTCAGTCGTTAAATGAGTGTTAACGAGTGCACATGTGCGGATGCTTACTGCTTTTTTTCAGCTTTATTGTTTTTTAAGCTTTGATTTAATTTCAAAATAAACCAGCAAACAAAATAGTATAATGGAAGACAAAAATCTTTGTTTTGTCATTGAAAATGCTTTTGGTAACATGCAATGCATTTTATGTTACCAAACATTTAAAACAAAGAAAACATTTTCTATTAAAAGGCATTTTGACCTTTTCACAAAGAAAAAAATAAATTAAAAGAGGAAAAAGGAAAATATTTTTTCTTGAGCAAAAAAACCTTTATATGCAAAAAATTAAAGAATGGCTGTTCTGCAAGAAGAGCAAAATGAGGAAATTTTGCAAAATAAAAGATTAAAAATGGAGATTTCAAGCCAAATAAGTTTGGATTTTTCCGACTTAAAATTTATTTGTTCCAAGCAGAGAAATAAATTAAGTTCTTCAAATTTAAAACATATTTTGTTAATAAGATATTGTTACAAAATCTTAAATTTGGAAAACTTAATTTATAATGCCTAAACACACTTAGATTTTTAAGTTTTAATTGTAAATCAAACTCTACCAATCAAATATATGTGAAAAAAATTGCCTAATTCTGTAAAAACTGAGGCATATTGAGTGTTTAATTTTATTAACTTTTTCTAAACTTCATTTCCATTTTGCTTTTAAAAGTAAAATTCATTACATTTGTAATGCTTCGTTTTGTGTTTGCTGGGCTATATTAACTTATCCAATACAGACGCATGTCATTTATTGAGATTTGACTATGGTTGACTATGTTTTAAACGCTGAAAAAAACTATTGCCGAACTCTCAGATAATAAGTAAAAAAAAAAGGAACAAAATACAATTATACGTTACAAAATGTTATCAAAAAATGTACTTGAGTTCTTGTATCAACATGTGAAATTTCTTAGTTTTATTCAAGAATTTGGTTAAAGGTCTACTGAAGATTTTGATATTAGTTAAACCATATAACAAACATAGATAAATAATCGCAATGAGTTTAACCACTGTTTACCAAACACATACATAGGCATTGTTATTCTCTTTTTTTTATAAAATTAAAGAAACAAGTGGTACACCCTCCTTTGGCAACTGCTTGTTTATGACTGAATAAAACAAGTAAAGTTGATATATTCAGTGTTGCCGATTCCTAAAACTGTAAACGTAACCCTATATGTACTTCACTAGCTCTTATTAAAACTTCATATTAAATTGCTAACGGTATTTATTGTATTACTTTTTGTGTATTACTTTGCCCTTTTATTATTATTGAGTTGTAACTTAATTATTATCGATCTCATTCGAATAAAATGTTGTCCTTATGATATTGATATAGATGAATTCATAAAATATCGGAACAATTAATTCGCATATTTCAGAAAAAGTTCGAGTGAAAATTTTTTATTTATTTTTATTTCGATTTGATTTTTCTTATTATTATCATTTTCTTGAAGTTAACTTTATGTTGTTGTTTTATTTTTTTAATTAAAATTCAATCAATATTATTAGTAAAATTACTGTGGTTTGTTCTTTACGAAAAAAATTGTCGCGTCCGCATTTGTACTTACCCATTTAAAAAAAAATTAAAAGAAGTCACGTGTAATATTTCTTCAAATGCGTAGTTTGGAAGCCAGTGGTGCGAAATTCTTTTTATTATATATATTGCTCTTTCTCACTTCAGCTCAAACGTATGAGACACTAACACATAAACAATGCCCGCGGGCGTTCCTGTGGTAAACACTGGTTTTAACTAACGTCGAATAATTGAAAGAATAATTACATAATTGCATTGGAAGATTTAATTTTTCATTTTACCTTTTAAATACAATAATTGTCAACCAAAGTGTTGACTAATTGTAGGAAAGGCTTAAAAAAAATTAAATAGATTTAAAATCAAATAATAAAATGTTTGTTGTATAAGGAAAATTTTTAAAGAAGCTATTTGGTTTGCTTTGTTTGTATATTCCGTAAATCTCAAATATTTTTTGGGAGTTCTTGTAAAAACATGTAAAATTTCTTAGCTTTTTTCGAGAAGTTAGTTAGGGATCTACTGAAGAATTTGATAGCTCCAAATAAAATGCTGCATATAGACCAGCTAAACCATACAACAAACATAGATAAAATAGTTTATTTTAAAAATTAAACAACTATTAAAATAAAAATTTACTTTGTTTTCTAATATACTTGAAAACTAAAAATAAAAACTGCAACTCTGTACTAATTTGTTCGTCGACGTATGAAATAGAAAAAATTTTATCTCAGAGTTCGTCACGCGAGTTACATACATACATATAAGGCTAACGAACTTGCAAATAAAATAAATGCTGATGCAACTACAGACAAGTTCGACGAATTCTTAATGAAAATAGGTCAATATAAATAAATGCTTATTATGATGAATTCAAATAATTAAATTATTTTAATGCTGGCAATTAAAAGAAATAAAGTTTGCAATAAATATTGTAATGCTAACGTAAGATAATATTTAAGTTTAGCAAGTAAGAAATGCGAAAGTCAGTCTGTTACTTGACGCTGAATAAAAACGTTCAAAATTAAACTTTGTTACTTTTTTTTTTAAAAATATTCACAAATGTGTTTTATTTCTGACGACGAAAGTCCGCAACGAATAATTCGTCGTTCGTCGTAATTGTGTTCCTAGCATAACCCCAATGTTAGCTAGACTTCATTTCAATATACATAATGATTAGAGATTTCGTCCAAATTTTGTGAGAAAGTAAATTTTGTTTTGTATGCCAAATATACTCAAAAGCAACTAAATTTGCGCGAAATCTCGTAAGTACTAGATTTCGTTCAGGTGTAAATGTATGCATTAACAATTTTTTGGTTGTCACGACATTTTAAAAATTAACTTGCCCTGTGGTAACCACTCAAAAACTTATTGTGTTCAGTGTTATTAAGTTCTGGGAAAAAATCTCAGGTTACGCATAAACTACTGTATTTGTTTTGAAATTAAAATTTTTTTATCATAGATCTAATAAATGGTAGTGCGATCTACACGTAAACATATGGCGGTGCAAATAGCTTTAGATAGTTGCGTACATAATTATTCCAAGTTTGTTGAATGTGGAAACCCTAAGTCAACAATGCTCGCAAAAAAAAAAAAATATTTTAAACAAAACTCTTTTTTTCCCCGACATAATAAAAATACGAGTATTTATTTGAGTTTTAATTTGAATTGAAAATACACATATCTGTATTTTTGTATTTGTAATTGTCAGTCTGCATGATAGTATTAGTTTTATTTTAACTAAATCAAGGGCTTGAAATTAACCGCTACATATTTTGAAGAGAAACTTTCACAAACACACTTCAAAATTATTAAATAAATATAAAACAGTATACACAGAACTATTTTTTAAATAAATATATACTATATATATTTTATTTATTTCATTTATTTTCCGTTCCAGTCTTCTATAATGAACTCCGCAAAGCTGAAAAGCCTGCAGAAATATAATCATATGTGTATTGCAATCTTAAGAAATAGGTTTATGAGAAAAAATTTTTCACCTGCCTAAAGTATATTAATTCAAATACTGAAATACTAATAATACTAAAAAATACTAAATAAAAGTATGATAAAAATAAGAAGATATCGCTGTTAAAAAACAAATCACAATAAAATGTAAAAATGTTGGTATCCCCCGGTGATTAACCTATACAATCCAGTCACATTATTTCATACTTACATACATATATAAAAGTACATATAAGTGTCACTGCTGTTAGCTATAAGTAAATCTTAAGCATTACATATTATATTCATTAGTTCAATAAACGTCTTATATAAAAGTTCGTCTTTTGTCTCGTGTACTTTGTTAGACACATCCAGATATAAACTCAAAACCCTCACAAAGGTTATGGGCCTAGAATTGTCTAATTTAAGTCGGTCGAGTTTTTGTCTTAAAGTTTAGTATTTTTTGTGAAAATATTATTTTTATGTGAAAATGTCAAGTTCGATGCAGATCGAAAAATTGAGTGAAGACAACTATACAAGTTGGTCGATCCACATGAAAAGTCTTTTAATTACGTTGGACTATTGGTCAGTAGTAGATGGTCCACGTAAATATTTGTGATTTAAAGAAAATGTCAATACAAGAAATAGTTCGTGGTCTTCAAATAGATGATATTAACAATTGTTCGTGTGTGACATGTGCCATGTGTAAGATTAGTGTGCTACCATTCACAAATTATGGAGAACGTTTTACTAAAAAACCATTGGAGCTTATCCACACAGATATATGCGGCCCTATGAGGATACCAAGTAACGTAGGATCGCGATATTTCATATCGTTTATTCATGATTTTTCTCGCTTTACAACAGTGTATTTCCTTAAGAAAAAATCCGATACTTTGGCAGAATTTAAAAATTTTCAAAGAAAGGCAGACTGGTTTGAAACTATAAATTGTACGTAGTGACAACGGCTCTGAATATATAAATAACAATTTTCAAAATTATTTATCGTCAGCAGGTACATATATCACATCAAACAACAGTATGTTATACTCCGCAACAGAATGGCATTGCAGAGAGGGCAAACCGAACACTCATTGAAATGGTACGATGTCTGCTAATGGATTCAAATTTATCGCACTCGATATGGTCTGAAGCTTTAGCTGTAGCTGCACAATATAAAATGCTTATAAATCACATATATGTTGTTGCTTCCTATCTCAATGGAGAATTGCAGGAAGAGGTGTATATGCACCAACCCCAAATGTTTATTGATAAAAATTATCCAGATCGCGTCTGTAAGCTGAGAAAATTGCTTTATGGACTGAAGCAAGCCGGTAGAGACTGATACCGTAAGATAAATCAAATACTTCTTGATAATAATTTTTTTCGTTGTAAATCTGACAATTGTTTGTACACAATAAATTCAAATGGAGAGTTAGTTTTGATGGCTATTTATGTCGATGATATATTGTTAGCATGCTCATCTCAACAAATGATGCAGCAAATTGTTTGAATTCTTTACAAACATGTTGATGCTGTAGATAGAGGCCCAGTCAAATATTACTTAGGTACGGAAATTGAAAGGGACAGTCCTAGAGGTCGAGTCAAAATCCATCAAAATAAATACACTACAGAACTTCTCCAACAATGGCAAATGGACAACTGTAAACCATCATACACCCCTTTTGCTGCTGGCACTGTTTTAGAAAAATGTAAGAAAGAAGTTAGCAGTGGTGATGTCAAAACCTATCAGTCACTTATCGGTTCGTTGATGTATCTGTCTGTCATATCTCGTCCTGATATTGCTCATACTGTGTCGAAGCTTGCACAATTAGGCACACACCTCGAAAAGGAACATTTTGCTGCAGCTAAGCATATTTTAAGATATCTTAAGCAATACACCAGAGGTACGTTAAGTTATCATTCTACTAATGGTTGAGTTTGCTATACAGATGCTGACTGGGGAACCGAAAAGTATGACCGTAAGTCGTATTGTAGTTTCGTGTTGTTTTTGGGTGGTGGACCAATATCTTGGGAGTCCAAAAAGCAGAGTGTTGTATCTCTCAGCTCCATGGAAGCTGAATATATAGCCATGTGTCAAGGAGCTAAAGAAGTAGTATTTCATCGAAGCATTTTGTCCGAAATAGGCCTCGAAAATTATACAAAAACTCCGACAACGATTATGTGTGACAACCAGAGTGCTATGTTTCTTGTACAAAATCCAGTGGCACATAAAAGAAGCAAACACATAGACATTCGCTACCATTACATACGTGATAAATTTGAATCAAATGAAATCGATCTTAATTATGTCAGTACCGAAGAAAATATAGCTGATTTGTTAACTAAATGTTTAGGAAAGGGAAAACATTATAAATTTTGTAATTTTTGTTTTTTGGCATTTATTGTTAGTCTGTTGTCAAGACACCACTTTATTGCTACATCCAGTTTTATTTGCATCCGTCCGGTTGCATTTGTGATATTTTTATCTGCTACAATGATACCGGTATCGTCCGCGTATGCGAAAGTTTCGCAGTCTTTTAGGCATTTCAGCATGTCATTTGCATAAATTATGTATATAATTGAACATAGCTTAGAACCTTGTGGTATTCCACAGTCATATTGAATTAAGTTACTGAACCTATTTTCTATTTTTAGACAGTATTTTCTATACATTTATTTTCTGTACATAAATTTTTTTGCTTGCTAAAATGGTGCCTACGGCTAAATGTGGCACTTGTAAAAACAATGTTAACGAAAATAATTCTGGCATTGAATGCGAATCTTGCTACAAGTGGTTTCATATTGGGTGTGTGGGAATTCCGTTGGAGTTTTACTCTTTACTGGGATAGAGCAGGAGCATAAACTGCAAGTGCACGCGGTGCTTAGATAACCGTGGTGCATCAGGTCAACGTAAGGCTGATCAAAATCTTACCACTTGCATTACAGATCTTGAAAAAAGGCTTGACTGGTAACTTAAACTCTTTGAATCAAAACCTAAGTGCCTTTACTACGGAAATGGCCTCTGAACAGCAGACTGCGAAGCCTGATTGAAACATATACTGCCGGCATTCGTACGGACCTTTCAACATCGATTAAACAGGTGGAGGACGATACTTGTTCTAATAATATCAGGCAATTGGAGCAGAGTATGTTAAGTAAGTTAACAGGCCTTGAGTTAGAGGTTAACAAACTTCAAAGGAAAACAAATCGGGCGGACATTATAATAACAGGCTTACCTGTGGGCCTCAATTGTCTTAGTGACCCCATTTTAGCGATTTGCGCACATTTCAAATTGAAGGTGGATGCCAAAGATATCTGTTACTGTAGATACCTACAGCATACTAAATCTCTGATTTGCAAATTTAATAGCATTCATCTAAGGGATGAAATTATGAAAATATACCATAATTCGCCTAACCTAAAGTTGAGTGCCGTTATTTTAACAAATATTACCTCGAGGGTTTATCTAAATGACAACCTTACTCCTGCGGGTGTTCGTCTACAACGCAGACTTAAGAAGGAGGGAAAGACTTTATGGTATCGAGTACTAAATAGGGATGAGCCGTTATGCAAAGTCAAGTTTCCGAATGGTGTGGAAAAAACGCTGAACTTTCTGCAGTGCTCCAGTATGTAAGATGGATGATCTCGGTAACAAATTACTATTAATTTTTTTTATTTAACATACTACTTATTCTTTACTTATTGCAATATTCTGTGGCAGTATGTATGGTTGCTCAAGTCGAATGAAACTATTTTTAGTTTTGTTATGTTTCATGCTGAATTAATTATAGCGTTGTAATACTACTAAATTAAATAATTACCATGTAATAAAAATAGTGTTATTAATCCTTATTTTATCTTAGTGGCGCCAAATATTCAGCAAACCATCTGACTTGGGAGTTCACTACATATTGCCACAGATATAGTAATGTATATAAGTATGCATTTATATATCGTCGTCACTTGTCAATTAATTCTTATGTTCAGTATCCAAATTCAAGAAGCAGCAAATTATGAAGATATATATATTTCTACTTTCATTCTGTATTAGTTATGTATATAATGAAATCACACATTATATACTGCTCATTTTTATTCAATATTCTTATTACTACTCTTTTTTGCTATTCCTGGGAAATTATTCAGTATACTTAACGCTTTCTATGAATCCATTGACGATATATAACATTGCGTTAATGCTGTTTCATTATTTTGTATAATGTGTGCAGTCGCGTCACTGATTATAGAGTTATTTGCAATCCACTTTTTAGTTATATCAAAATAAGTTACTGAATTTACATTTAAATTTATATTTATACAATCTTTATTTATCAGTAATAGTCTGAACTATTTTATGAGTTCCTCTATTAATTTGGGTCCGGTTATTGGTGACACATGTCTCGAAAATGTCTTTTTCAGGGATTCTGGTAATTTAAGGATAGCTCATATAAATGCGCAGAGTCCTTCGGTAAGGTCGCATAAGCTCGATGAAATAAGTACGTTACTTAGAACTAGACCACTTGATATTCTCTGTATTACTGAAACATGGTTGTATCAGTCTATTTATGATCAGGCAGTTAGTATCGCAGGATATACAATATGGAGGAGCGATCGACAGTCAGGGATGAGAGGGGCGGTGTTGTTATGTATATAGCGGATGGAATCAATGTGTATTTAGATGTGTGGATAATTTGTAGTGTGAGGGTTTATTTGTGGAAGTCGATTCCGGCTTCGGGGTACTGCTCGTTGGGGTGGCCTATTTACCTAGGGGTGATCTAGATGCTTTTGACAGATCGGCCAGTGATTTGCTTGTACGCTATCAAGATGTTGTCATTGTAGGTGATTTTAATAGCAATTTATTTGACCATATGAAGTCAGTTAGCGTTCATAATTTGTCTAGACGGCTTGCCAAGAAATGCCATCATAACTTTATTCCTACGCATTATGACTCATACCATGATTCTACTTCTCTCCTGGACTATTTCCTGCTGGGTGGGAATATGGAGATTTTAACCTCAGCACAGTTTCAAGTACCTTTTATTTCACGCCATTCATTAATATGTGTCTCCCTGCCTATCAATCCTATGTCTACTTCTAACTCTGCCTATATTAGGGACTATGGTAATACTGATACGGTTGGGATTGAGGGTTATTTGCGGGGGATTGATTTCTCTCCCATTTATTGGACAAATGATGCTGATGAGATGCTATATTTAGATTAATAGGGCACTTCGGAATCGCACAAAATCCCTTATTAGGAAGATGGAATTACAGTAAGGGAGGCGGATTTTTCAGGGATGAGATACTAGGCGAATGTGGAGTCGGTTGAGGAATGCCGGGGTGTTGGCTCAAGCTTCCCCCGCTATGGATATTGATGAACAATATGATATGATATGAACAATCACTTCATTAGAAACCAATTAGGTGTTGATGATGCTGAACCTGCCCTTGTGAGTGACTTTGATGTTTCTAATAATTTTTACTTTTCCAATAGCACTGAATTGGAACTATTTAACTCTTTAAGTAAGATTAAATCCACTTCGATTGGTGCGAATGGTTTGTTGGTCAAACTTATGAGACTTGTGTATCCACTTATGGGGAGACATTTACTTTATTGGTTTAATAATATTTTGACATCGTCTAAATTCCCTACTGACTGGAAGATCTCCCGTATTGTACCGATCCCCAATAGGAGGGGTGTTATGGGCATAGACAATATGAGACCGATTAGCATTTTGCCTACGGTCTCTAAGATTATAGAGAATGTCATGAAATCCCAGATTATGTCTTTCGTGCATCGGAATATGGCTTGGACGTAATACTGGTGCCTTGCTGACTGAACTTACGGATGCGATTAGGGAGAATCTGAATAGAGGCAACTCTAGTGCCTTAGTCTCGATTGACTTGTCTAAAGCATTTGATCAGGTGAAGCACTCCTCTTTGGTGACTAAACTGAATACTTACCACAGTTCTCCAGGGGGCTTGTCGTTTAATATGGTCTTACTTGGCTGGACGTAAACAATATGTATCCTGGAATGGTGTGTCATCCGACCTTAAGCACATTAGTTCGGGCGTGCCACAGGGTTCTGTACTGGGACCGTTGCTGTTTAATTTATTTCTTAATTATCTGGATGACTATGTTTGCAGGGCAATATCATTTGCCGATGATATTCAATTACTGTGGACGGGAGCTGACCTACCTGACGGCATCTGGCAGACTACTATAAATAATGATCTGATCGCGGTTAATTCATGGATGATGAGGAATCATCTACATGTTAACCCGAATAAATCCAAGGCTATGGTTTTCAGGGCGAATAGTGGTCGTATTGATGCTGATCTTGAGCTGAGAATTTCTGGGTCGAGTATTGAGGTAGTTAGCTGTTTGAAGTGTCTGGGGGTTATTATTGACGATAGGTTATCGTTCGGGGTTCATGTTGATGGTTTGTCCTCTAGAATAACTACAACGCTACGTACCTTATATAGATTAAATATATGTTTGCCTCTTCATATCCGGAAAACTGTTGCCAATGCTCTAATTATGTCCAGGATAAACTACTGTCTGGAAGTCTACTCCGGATGTAATTTGGGAAATAGGGATAGAGTAAAATTATTAATTCATAGGGCGGTGAGATTTGTTTATGGACTTGGCATTAGGGCGCATGTGACAAACCACCTCAAATTATTTCTGAATTTTAAATTTGAGGATTTTCTTAAATTTCGTTTACTAATATATTTATACAAAGTAATTAAATTTCAATGTCCAATCAACTTGGTGCGGATGATATCATTTACGAGATCGGTAAGAAATCCGCAAATACTTATACCTCGTATATATAATGCGACTTATGAATTATCTTTTGTTGTGAGCGTTGCTCGGCTATGGAATATGCTGCCTATGAACCTGCGTTTGTTTGATTTATCAGTAGTAAAATTTAAAACTGAATTAACAGCCTATATTAACAGAAATCCTTAATAATTCGGTATATCAGTGAATGACCAATAACCACCAATTAATACATTAACAAAATATTGTAAATATTTTAAACATTATATACATAAGTATGTACCAAATTTACTGTATATATTTATATATTTAAATTATTAACTAGCTCGTATTGAAATTATACTGGTAATATTTTATATTGACCAATAGGCTATGTATCATAGAATACCTAGAACTGTCAGCTGGGGGTCTGAAAAAATTTTAAATCAGCTTTTCTCCAAATAGGGGGAGAAAGAGACAAATATACAATTTCACGAAAGATCAAAAGTAAACAAAAGAAAAATGTAAACATAAGCCACATTTTGTGCCTAAGAACAAATTTATAATTTCTTGTGGTTTTAATTGTGTTTTGTGTTAATATTATAGGTAAAAACATAGTGAAGCTTGTTTTAATAGTGTTTTGTGTTAATATAGAAAAAAAAAAACATAGCGAAGCTAAAAAATGACCAAAAAGAAATTTGTCAGTATTTTGGTGTTTTGTGGTGAAAAATTTTGTTAACATAAGCCACAATTTGTGCATAAGAACAAATTTATAATTTCTTGAGGTTTTCTTTGTTTTAATTGTGTTTTGTGTTAATATTTTAGTAAAAAAAACATAGTGCAGCTTGTTTTAATGGTGTTTTGTGTTAATATAGCAAAAAAAAAACATAGCGAAGCTAAAAAATTACCAAAAAGAAATTTGTTGTGCATAAGCCAATAAAATAACATTTTAGTGATCTTGTGATTTTTTGGTATCTATTTGTTTTAATAAATGAAATTAATTTTCATAGTACATAATTTTCATAACACAAAACACCACATTGTTGTGTTTTGTAACCACAGATTCCTATAACATATGTTTGTAACATTGTTGTGCTAAAAATTGCGAAATTGTGAGCATAAAGTAGATGAAAAATACGGCTAATTTTCACATCTAGAAAATAAAAATCAAAACAAAACAAAAATATTGAGGAATTTAGAAGAAAAAGGAATCACCGAACAAAGTTAGGGGGTAAAAGACACAGCAAATCTCTTGATGATGTCTCTTTCTCTGCTCGTTCGCTGCTTTGAACGGACGGTTCTGTATATTTTGTGCTATGTATATTGCAAAAGAATCAATAAATGAAATGAAATAGTGCCAATACGTGCAAATGTTTACTTAGACATCCGTTCACATAGCTGGCGAAGTTCCCTAAAAGTTGGTTGATATTTTTACCTTTCTGGAAGCCGTGTATGTATATATATGTGACGCGCAAAATAGAAAGGGACCTAAGGGTAAAAACCGGTTTTGTTCAGGAGAGCCATTTTAAAGATTTAAATACGTGTATCTTTGGTGTACTTCGTTTCGTCACAAAAAATAACATTATCCAAGTGCTCCGGAGGAAAAGAAATGTGTTCAATGGCAAACTTATACCTTTTTTCAATGTTTACCGCGGATAGCAAAGGTTTTTTCCTCGCAACTCTTGAAGAGTATTTATGGTTTTGTAGCACATTTCTAACAGTCTGAGGGGATACTTACTCCACATTCATTACTGATGTTAAGTGCAATTCCTCTAGTACTGAAATGTGGATTCTCATCAATCATTTTCAAAATTTTCTTTTCAATTCGCCGAGTTACTTTTTTTGGTCTGCCTGGTGTTTCTTTTGGTTCCAGTCTTCCTTCTTTTTCAGCACGGTTAATAACATTATATACCGTCCTTACGTTAAGAGAGCACATTTCAGCAATTTCTCTGAGATTTTCCTTTATAGTAATTAAAATACACCAGTTGGGTAATATCTTTGTTCAGTCGCTTTCCTGGTATAGTTTATATATAATTGGGTAATCATTTGTTTATTCTATGAGCTTAATTTAATGAATAAAAGACAACTGCTACTCTTAGCGTCCGTATAAAACTATTATACGCAATACATATGTATGCAAAAAACTAACGGTTCTTTCTTGTCTTTGCATTTTTGAAAACATTTTTTTTACACTGTTTAATGTATGCAAAATTATTTTGTAGCGTTGTTGTTGTAATATGTTCATAAATTTGTCAAAGTTTCGACGCCTGCTTGTCGACAACATACAAAACAGCAGTTGTAAAAAAAAAACACAAATATAATGATATTGTTGTTGTAAATATTTATTTAAACTTAAATTCTTAAAAAATTTTTGATTTGAAAACATTTTTTTTACAAACTGTATATAGTATATACTGTAGTGTAACTAAATTAAACCTTTATTGTACGAACTATTTTGAGTGACACTATCACTATTTTTTATCAATATGCAATAAACAAACCGGTGAACTCATGCTCGCCTGTTATTAATATTTTTATACTTTTAAGTTTTGTAGCAAAGCCATAAAACAACAAATATTAGTTTTTTGTAATTTTATGGTCCGTTAATTTTAGTTATAAGCAAGGAATTTTTGTAAATAAAGAACACTTATATTTAAGCCTTTAATCGGCTGTATTTTTATTAAAAGCATTCAACTGCTTAATACCAGACCAGGCATCCAAACTGCCTTTTCTCTAAACTTATTTTTATTGCCAGTGGCGTTTTAAAGCGCCGGCACAAACGCGGGTAGGCTAGAAGATTTCATTTTGCTTAACCTCATTACAATACGCAGTTTGTTCAAAAGAAAAAGTAAATGGCATGGAGCATCATGAGTTCTTGCCAACAGGTCGTACGGTTAATAAGGAATACTACAAGGAAGTTATGCAACGTTTGCGTGAAGCAATACGGCTCAAACGATAGGAATTGTAGAAAAAAAATGATTTTTGCCAAAAACAACACCCTAATCATGCCTCATCCACCTTATTCACCAGATTTGGCTCCCTGCGACTTTTTCCTATTCCCAAAACTGAAAGAAAAGCGTTTTACTACAATTGATGAGATAAAGTCAAATTCGAAGAACGAGCTGATGACCATAGCGAAAAGCGCATATCAGAAGTGATTCGAGGATTGAAAGAAGCGCTGGCATAAGTGCATTATATCTGAGGGAATTACTTTGATGGGGTCAAAATGAGTATTGGTGAATAAGTTCTTTAAAAAAAAATTAAAAATTTATCTTTTCTTTTGAACAGACCTCGTATATCCACGCACTTTATGTTCATAAGTAAAACACATTTTCTTTGTAATATTTGCATCAGTTTTTCTTGCCATACTGCGAACAAAAAACATGGATTGTTGTATAACAACTCCCACTGCCTTGGTCGAAAACATCATACATAGATGATCCGAATTGATTTTGATCAGTAAGCGTCCGAATATTTGCGAGTACTAACAGGCAAGAAGTCTGGCAAGACTATGCCTCAATGAACGTGTTTTCCTTAACCGCTGTTGTAAAATTTATTTTATTAACTTTACCACTTATTTTTGCGCTTAAATATTGACGAATTTTAATACAGGGTTGGTCTGGTGGCAAATTTATATTTTTAAATACGATTATTTCAAAAAGTAATAAACGGTGCGGAGGAAGGGTGGCGCCGTTGGATTTATCGATTGTGGGGATTTGTCAGTCACGATGTCGCAGTGGTCCAGTGAGCATCGCGCGTTCGCTTTGGAGACATTTTTTAAGAGTAATGATTCTTATGTAATTGCTTGTCGAAAATTTTGTTCAAAGTTCGGTATTCGGCGAATAAGTGATGGACCGAGTGTAAATTTAATTCGTCCGTGGGTGCAGAAATTCCGCGCAACTGCTTCGGCTATGAATGTCCCATGGCCAGGGCATAGTCGATCGGAAAACATTGAGCTCGTTGAAAGCAGTTTACGTGAAAATCCGCGACTTTCAATACGGAAAAGAGCATCCTCACTGTTACTTACAAGAGCGATTATTCATGAAATATTAAAAACGGATCTGAAGGATTTCGATGACATACTCTTTAAAAAATAAAATCCGTATTTCCATTCTATCGTTCAATGCTCTTAATAAAACTTTATGTCAATTATTACGTTTTTTATTTAAGTTTAAAAATATAAACCTGCTACCAGACACCCTTTATATTGTCCTGCGGTGTCTGGCTTTTAGTTATTATATCTTTATTTGCTGCCTATTTTTTTTTTTATATTACCATGGCGAACGCTAAAACCTTGGTAAAACCCAAGTAGTTTGTCGTGCGTCCGGTACGCACGCGACTTCTTGCGGTTCGCGGAAACATAGTGGCGAAATAAAAGGGGAAAAAAATAACAGAAGATTAAAACGTTAAAAAAACACAAAGAACACAATAACAAATTAAAAAATAAACTACATAAGTCATTTCCACACACAAAAAACAATAACATAAAATAAGCAAAAAATCAAAACTAACAAAATAAGAAATTGAACTATATGGAAAAATACACTGAACAGCAAAAACAACAAAAGAAAGAGAACCCCCGTTACCAGTGACGGAACGATAATAAAATACACCAGTGCTGACACTACCAATCAGTGCTGTCACTTCGGGTTACGGTGACCGGATCAGGGCCTTCATGTACTTTTTCGTGTCATGGTGCGAAATTCCATTGGTTGATGCCATTGTGTTAGTTGCTGCTATACAGTTTGGTGATGAAGGAGTAATCATGACGGGCCGATTCAGAATAGACTTCTGCAACATACGTGGTCTAAGGGCAAACTTCTTCTCTGTCTATGCTCATGTTTGTCTCCATCGGCAGGATGTTTTCGCCTTAAGTGAAATCCAGTTGTCTGAAGATGCTGACCCAGAGGATTTTCACATACCCGGGTATCACCTCCTATCTCTTTGCTATCTACACAGGGGGCCTAGCAATTCTTAACGACCGGCAATATGGCTTCCGTGGAGGATGCTAATAGGAGCCTTCCTTTCGGAAAAATGGAGTCGATCCATCCACCATTTTGGCGAAAGTAAGGTAGTGGTTCTAGATATTTCCAAAGCATTTGACAGAGTGTTGCATGGAGAACTCTTGTCCAAACTTATTGCTTTTGGTGTCCGTGATATCTTCTACCGATTTATATCGAGCTTTATCAGGGATCGCGCTATAAGAGTTGTTATAGACGGAATCTCATCTAACGAGTTCAAGATTAATTCAGGGGTACCACAAGGCTCCATTCTTTCTCCTACCCTATTTCTTATTTTTTCTAATTACCTTCTATGTCAAACTTCCAACCCTATCCACTCTTTCGCAGATGACAGCAGTATCTGCTATTCATATTCATTTAATCGTAGGCCTACGTCGAATATGATCGCGGCGACGAAGCAGAATATGAATAATTCGTTAAATGGTGACCTCACAAGAATATCGGAATGGGGTCACGCGAATAGGGCCAGATTCAATACTCAAAAGACCCAATGCTGCATGCTTACGCATCGACGCATGCCTGGAATCAGAAGCTCTTGATGTTCTTGGAACGAAAATTCAGTGCGATATTCGATGGACTGAGCACATTTTTCAGGTCTCAAAGGAAGCATTCAAGTGCCTCGGTTTTTTAAGACGGTGTAAGACATACTTCACCCCGAAAATGGAATACAATTCTAATGTGTGGGCCGGTGCTTCAAAGACTATTTTGAAGGTACTCGACCGTGTACTGGAGAGAGCTTGAGTATCGTCGCAACGTGGGGAGCGTTTCGTTGTTCTATCGTTGCTATAATGGGATGTGTTCTGATGAAATCGGAGAACTTAATAGCGCATTCATTTGTGGTCAATTTGGTAGCGAACCGCATTACGCATTACAGAGAAAATTCGTTTTTTTCGCAGAACAGCACGTATGTGGAATGGACTACCCGTAGAGGTCTGTCCTGTCACTTTTGACGTGGGAAAATTTAAATCAAATGTCACTAAACACTACTATCTCTATCCTCCTTCCCATAACCTAATTTCCTAATTCCAGCGCAATGCATTGCATATGTAGGGGTCATCCCCTGAGTTCCGGTGCAAGAAAAAAAAAGAGAAAAAAACAGGATCAACCTAAAGCCATGCTTACGAAATGTGCTGGCAATCAGATTGTCTATAATCTTGCTGAAGGCATGAATCTTTTAGAAGACAACAATCATAATTCGTATTTTTAAACTTTTCTTTTTTTTATATTATTCTCCATGTGTAGAACGTAGGGAGAAAGCGCTGGAATCAGCTTTACATCCACTCATAACAGACAATGTAGCTAAAGGGCCATTCAGACTATTATACTTTGTATTAATACTTGTCAAAAATTCAAATAATACGTGCAAGTGTGATAGTAGGTCTGTACGTTTACTTTTTGGGAAAGTTCGGTAAAATGAGAGTAAGCTATAATTACTCTCAATAAGATCCCAAAATGTACAAAAGTAAGAAAACGCAAAAAACCATAAAATTTACCAGAAAAAAAGAAATGTCAATTTTTTACAGCTCTTTTTATATCGGAGATGATATTTGACAATTTTAAAATTGTACTTTTTTGACCCCAAATGTACTAAAAACATAAAAGTTGTGTTAAGTTTTACTATTATTAACTATTAGTAACAGAAAAGTAAAATAAAATGAGTTCTTGTATATTGAGAATTTGTTTCGAAATCAATCAAATTAAAGTAATACTGAAGGAGTTCTTATTACTCGACAGACAACCTCGTTGCGAGACAACCAACGTGTTGTTGAATAGTTAAAAATTAATACAGTTCATTACAAAAGCATTCTTGAATTTTCGCAAATTTATTCATTTTACAGAAATGATAATTTTACTCGTTTATAAACTTATAATTCGGACTATAGTTTTTGAAGGTCCGTACGACTGAGTTTAGACGAGAAAACATTTAGTTTGGTAGCATGTTACGGGTGTGGAAGAGAGCATCGTTTTTGTATTCGGTACTCGGCGACACGTTTTAACAACAACATATGTTGTCTTTGCTGATGGATAGAATTAATTTTTATGCGAATCCCTGAATAGTTTGTTTTAATATTTGTATATTTTTAATAATTGTATATTTTATATTATATTACATTTCTTCTTTATATACATATGTATGTACATATATATTAGAATATTGAAATAAAATCAATATAAAGATTTGAAATAAATAGTGTTTCATTTCAATTGTGATATCCGTTAACAGTGACCGATATATCCTTAAACGCTGACTGGTCAGCATGGACGAATATATCGACGGTCAGCAGAGACCGATTTATCCATCAACTCTGACTATCACATGCACACAGAAGTTTCGGTAATTTTTCTCATATTGCCATTGAAAAAATTATAGAAACTTTGTTCTACTCAATTACCTATAATTCTGTCAACAATGACGGTGGTATCACCGGTCAAATGACCGTCACTGTTATTGTAGGGAAGCTAAACTTATTAGCTATTTCGCTGGTCAGTTCATTCGACAGGCCAAACGACAAAGTTTGTGAAAAAGTTGTGGAAAGTGGTTGCGAATAATTTAATAATTAAATATTATATTAAGAAAAGTCGAAAATATATTTTTGCTATAATTAATTTAAATTACTGAACAACGTATAATCACATGAATATACTTTGGTACTTAATATTTAGTGGAGTAAAGTAGTACTTTTGCAATGCAAAGTGTACTGAAAAAAGTACAATTGTACGAGCTTGATTATCCCTGATTTTCAATGAAAGTCTAATGTGATTCATGACAGTTAACCGAAAAAAAACTATTTGTGAAAGAATTTATTTAAAAAAACAAGTATTGAAAGAATTTATTTAATTATATTTATTTTTCAGCGATGGTCTTTTTTATGAAAAGTTTTTAACAATTATTTATTTTTCAATATTTCGCTACCAAATAGGTAGCATCGTTAGGAAATAATAATTTGTATTAACAAAAATATTTATTTAAAAAAATCGCATTTTTTATGAAAAGTTTTTAACAATTTATGGTATAAATAACAAAAATGTTTGTAATTAATTATTGTTAAGAAAAATTTTTAAAACAACTTTTTTAATGTCTGTCAGCTGTTTGGGACATTTGTAATATTGCTTTCTTATTTTCAATGTTTATTATAAACAAACTGATTGCTTGTTCTTCATGCCCAAACTAGCCCGAAGAGAAAGTACGGGCATTCTCCCAGCAGTACGGTTACTCATTACAAACTGAAAGCCATCCGATTGTATAATATTATGTCAATAGGGAAAATAAAACGAAAATAGTTAAGCCCTTACAACTCGCATCTGATTCGGATTTGTCTTTTTCCCATCCAATTGTAAAATTAAATGTTTATTAGAAATGAAGATCAAAACAAACACAAATAAAAATTTTGCATCGCATTACCATCTGATTTGGATGGCTTTGTAATGTATCATATTGTCATTTCGTTTTAATTTTAATTAATTTTAATGAGGGTGGCGATGGCACTATGGATGGTAGTCTGCACGTTGACTACGAATCCAAAAACAGACCTGGGTTCAACCCCAGTTTCAGACTAAAAATTTTCAAATAAAAATAAACATCTCGCATTTTTCTGATGTGCATTAGTGTGTCTTTGTGTGTCAGTTGTTGTCGGAAGGTTTCAGTGGCGAAGGCATAGTCACTGGTCACTGAACAATACCGGCTTCAGCTGATAGCAATCCACAATCACATCAGAACACCCTCCTTCGTCGGTATTGTGTACCACCGGCGAAGTAAAATAATAATAAAAATGGCTACTGAACCGAAGCTTCAGCGCTGCTACGAGTATAAACAAAGAACGTGTGAAAGCAGAGCTGCAAAAATAATTAATTCAGCTTCACCTCATGTCGTTTCTCCTACTATCCCTTTCCTATAGTTCCAGCACAATGCTTCGCATGTGTAGGAGTTATCTCCTGAGTGCTGGTCCTAGATAAAAAAAAAAAAAAAAAAAAAAAAATATGAATTTTGTTCTTTTTTCTGAAGTAATTTTTCCGTTATTCTTTCTTTTTCATTTTTATTATTATTCCAAAGTAAAATTTGTATCAAGTTCATAAGTGTTTTTAAAAGTGAAGTGTTAGCGGCATTTTTTGTGGTAATAGTGTTATAAATTATTAAATAAAAATAATTAAAAAAGGTAAGTGAATGTTTTATTTTTATTTATGTGTTAATTTATATACATATGTATGTATGTTTTGTATTTTTATTTGTTGTAAAGAATAAAATGATTGGATTTAGTAAAAGAAATTTAAGAAAACTAAAGAAAATAGAAAGTGAACTATTGAAACAAAATTCCGAAATTACAAAATATTGAAAAAAATGAAGTTCCTAATTTAATTATGCAATAGTTAAAATTCATTCCAAGATCAATGGCATTCAGATACATCTTATTGCACTCCAAATTCACCATAATAGTTGGACCCATCCAACATTAGCTTACAATGTATATTGTGTTGGACCCATCCAACCTTCGCTTACAATGTATATTGTGTTGGATAAATCTTACAGCCTAGGCCATCGCTGTGTAAATGTAAATAGAAATTGTATACAGACATTGGATGGGTCTTGCTTACATTGTCATTGGTCTCAAATCGAAGATGTATGTAGCAAAAATTTTACTGGGCTCGTGCGTGAAGAACAAGAGCATTACTCTCTCAAAACCTCTCTCATTTACTCAATTTTTGCGTAAGAAAACGCTTTTTGGTATTATGAGTAAGCAAACAGACCTAGTGTGAACGCAAAATGTTATGAAAACCATAAGTATTACGATAAAAAATTGACATCCCATAATACATTCTCATTTTTTGAAAATTTTCTAAACGATAATACTTTTCATTTGATTAAAATTCACAAGCCAACTGTTCCGCCGCCGGTGGCGTGCCGTCCATTTTTTGTTATTTTTTTCTTCATATAAAGGCCAAACATTTTTAAAATTATAATCGCATAGAAATATATTTCGTCTTAAAAGCTTTTTTAATATTATTCATTTGATTTATTTCCTTTATCTAAATCGAATATTTTAACTGCTGCATACTTTCATACGTAAAAAAACCTGCCGCCGTTAGCCAATAATAATAATTCAAAATGCGCATGCTGCTTATGTTTCTTTATTATAGTTAAGCCATCAAAACTCCCACAAATTTACATTTATTTCTTTTTTGAAATAACATGACTTTTCATTTTTTTTAATTTTAAAACACTTTTGTTTATTAAAAATTGTTTTCTCAACTTCTGTTTTTTTTTTGTATTTTCTCTCTATACACGTGTGATGGTGTGAATACAAAATGTCAGTTTACGTTAGATTTTTTGACATTCGCAATAAATGTATTTAGATTTCTGTATCGTAAAATGTTATGAAAGTCTTAATACTTGTATAATAGTCTGAATGGCCCTTAAGACGAAATATATTTCTATTCGATTAAAATTTTAAAAATTTTGGGCCTTTATATGAAGAAAAAAATAACAAAAAATGGACGGCACGCCACCGGCGGCGGAACAGTTGGCTTGTGAATTTTAATCAGATGAAAAGTAATATCAAAGACTATAAATATATAAAGATGTTGCACTGTCATACATTGTTCTGCCAATGCTAAATTTGCTGATAGTTTTAGTACAGTGATGTTCGCCACATACAACATTTGTTGAAAAATTTACACAACCAGTTGTTATTCTCCTTTAAAAACTTTCATTCAGTCGTCGTTGAGCAAGCGATGAATACACATGCGAATGATTATTGTCTTTTTTTTCAGAAATTTATTAAGCATTGTTGTTGTTTCATGTTGGACGAAGCACAATAAACACACGCGATTCAATTAGAATTGAATACGAAAAAAATTAAAAAATAATAAAAGTTCAGGAAATGAAATGTGAAAAGTATTTTATGGTAAATGATGCTTTTCACAACATTCAATGCCTTTTATGTTACAAAACAGTAAAAGCGGGTAATGAACACGTTTCAATCAGAGCTAATAATACTTAGATCTCAGGTAAAAGATTTCGATGAAATTAGAACTCTAGAGTTTTGGAAAAATTAAGATGTTGCGATATGTCCCCAGCTCAAAAAAATGCATTTAAAATATTTATCATTTTTTTCCACTACTTAATTTTAGAACACTTATTTGGAGGGAAAAAACAAAAATAAATTCATATAAAACAGTTTTTTTGGGCTTAAATATTATACTAAAAAGTTTAATCATCTGTCATTCCTCATTAGAATTTTTAAAATCGCTTTGAAAATTTTAAATTAAACATTCCATATTAATACGTGCATGGCAATTGCGAATTAATAAAATATTTTTTAAATTCAATGAGGTCATTTTCGCATAAGTAGTGGAAAAAAATGATAAATATTTTAAATACATTTTTTTGAGCTGGGGACTATCGCAACATCAAAATTTTTCCAAAACTCTAGAGTTCTAATTTTATCGAAATCTTTTACCGCAGATCTAGGTATTATTAGCTCTGATTGAAACGTGTTCATTACCCGCTTTTAATGTATTGTAACATAAAAGGCATTGAATGTTTTGAAAAGCATCGTTTACCATAAAATACTTTTCACATTTCATTTCCTGAACTTTTATTATATTTGAATTTTTTTCGTATTCAATTCTAATTGCATCGTGTGTGTTTACTGTGTTTCGTCCAACAAGAAACAACAACAATTCTTAATAAATTTCTGAAAAAAATGACAACAACCATCCGCGTGTGTATTCATCGCTTGCTCAACGACGACTGAATCATAGAATACCTAGAAGTGTCAGCTGGGGGTCTGAAAAAATTTTAAATCAGCTTTTCTCCAAATAGGGGGAGAAAGAGACAAATATACTATTTCACGAAAGATCAAAAGTAAACAAAAGAAAAATGTAAACATAAGCCACATTTTGTGCATAAGAACAAATTTATAATTTCTTGTGGTTTTATTGGTTTTAATTGTGTTTTGTGTTAATATTATAGGTAAAAACGTAGTGAAGCTTGTTTTAATAGTGTTTTGTGTTAATATAGCAAAAAAAAACATAGCGAAGCTAAAAAATTACCAAAAAGAAATTTGTTGTGCATAAGCCAATAAAATAACATTTTAGTGATCTTGTGATTTTTTGGTATCTATTTGTTTTAATAAATGAAATTAATTTTCATAGTACATAATTTTCATAACACAAAACACCACATTGTTGTGTTTTGTAACCACAGATTCCTATAACCTATGTTTGTAACATTGTCGTGCTAAAAATTGCGAAATTGTGAGCATAAAGTAGATGAAAAATACGGTTAATTTTCACATCTAGAAAATAAAAATCAAAACAAAACAACAATATTGAGGAATTTAGAAGAAAAAGGAATCACCGAGCAGAGTTAGGGGGTAAAAGAGACAGCAAATCTCTTGATGATGTCTCTTTCTCTGCTCGTTCGCTGCTTTGAACTGACGATTCTGTATATTTTGTGACTGAATGAAAATTTTAAAAGAGAATAATTACTGTCTGTGTAAATTTTTCAACAATTGTTGTATGGGACGTACATCACTGATGCATACATGTGTTCATACGTTTGTGTCTTTGCATTCTCAAGTATGTGTGCATGTGTGTACATTTAATAAACAAACGAAAGAATCCATATAAACAAACAAAAACAGCAAAGGCTCGTTTTGTGTTCCCACAATATATGTGGACATAAGATACGTAAAGCTAATGTCGCTGATTCTTATTTGATTGGCAAATATATGTATTTTATTGTTGTACTATTGCAAGAACATCGATTCGCACCGAATTCAATATTATTTAAAATTGGAAATTTATTGAAAGGTGTTGCCTGCAGTTGGGTCTCATAAATTTATTTTTGGAAATCTGTTAATAACTCTGCCATTTATAAAACAATTTTCTTTCTCCTCTCTGAAAGAGTATAGCAACGGGACAAGATATATAAAAGTATATATGTATATGTATATATATACATATGTAAGTATATAAAAAGCGCAATTTTGGGGGGGGGGAAGGCTTTTGAGAATGCGCTGGGGCAAAAAATGCAACTAGGCATTAAAAACCGCTACATTGGCAACCATGCATAGCTGGCATACAGACTTTACTTTACCGTTATTTGAATTTTGCGTTTACATTTAAAACTCTTCATATAACTTCATTTCAGTATCGCAGTTACAAGTGTCGTGCTGGAAAATATATATTTTTTTTTTTCTATCTAGGACCAGCACTCAGGAGATGACTCCTACACATGCAAAGCATTGTGCTGGAACTATAGGAAAGGGATAGTAGGAGAAACGACAGGAGGTGAAGCTTAATTAATTATTTTTGCAGCTCTGCTTTCGCACGTTCTTTGTTTATACTCGTAGCAGTGCTAAAGCTTCTTTAGTAGCCATTTTTATTATTATTTTACTTCGCCGGTGGTACACAATACCGACGAAGGAGGGCGTTCTGATGTGATTGTGGATTGCTATCAGCTGAAGCCGGTATTGTTCAGTGACCAGTGACTATGCCTTCGCCACTGAAACCTTCCGACAACAACTGACACACGAAGACACACAAATGCAACATCAGAAAAATGCGAAATGTTTATTTTTATTTTAAAATTTTTGGTCTGAAACTGGGGTTGAACCCAGGTCTGTTTTTGGATTCGTAGTTAACGTGCAGACTACCATCCATTGTGCCATCGCCACCCTCATTATTTATTATATTAAAACAGAATAGTGTGAGTGAAATTAAAAACAGTTTACTAAAACTTTTTGATTAATTTAATTAATAAATAACACCATAATGAGCGAACTAAATAAAAAAACCTTCGAAATAAAACAAAAGAAACTATCGTCTATACAAGGCAGTAAGTGTTGTTTGCCTCATTGTGGCATATCCAAAAGAAGTGTTTCAAATGTAAAAATGTTTCGTTTTCCGTATAAAAATGACATATTGCTTAGAGCGTGGATAGAAAAGTGCAATTTTGAGGAATGTTTTTTGGAAAGATCGCGGACATTATATATATGCGAAAGACACTTTTCGTCCGATTATATAGGAAAGAAATTCTTGAAACGCGGTGCTGTACCAACCCTAAACTTGACTGATGACTCAGGTATAGAAAAAGAAATGTGTTTTGGAAGTGAGGATGTTGCCGTATCTCTATTCAGAACTCCCCCTCGTAAGCGTAAAAGATCGGAATCACCATCGTTATGCATAAATTGTTATAAAATTTGTAAAAATGAAGAGTTTTACCGAAAGAAATATTTTACAATGTTTAAAAAACTTAAAGCTGTGGAGCAAGACAAACATCACTTAAAGGAAAAAATTCAAAGTTTAAAAAAAAGGATCAAAACGTTAGAAAGCAAAATGATGAATACGAAATCGATTGAAGCCGAAGTTGATAAATTAAATATAAATCCTAACGAAAAAACTTTTTGCAAAATGCTCATGAAGGTAAATAGGGGGACAAATGCGCGTTGGAAAGATCAAGAGATAAGCTTTTCTCAAAGTATATTTTACAGATCAACCTCCACTTACTTATTTTTAAGAAATATACTGAAATTGAACCTTCCGAGTCCTTCATCTCTTAGTAGATAGAGTAGCATGAAAAACTTACAGCCAGGCAACAATTTATGCATATATAATGCACTGACGGCCACTGTTCAAAAGATGCAACCTCTTGAAAAAGAATGTATTTTGCTTTTTGATGAAGTAACTATAAGGAAAAATTTTACATATAACAAATGCGCAGATGTTATAGATGGAGTTGTCGATCTAGGATATGAACGAGAGGATGAAATGGGGTCCCAAGTTTGCGTTTTCATGATACGAGGAGTTGTAAAAAACTGGAAGTTCGTTTTAAATTATTTTGAATATTATTTTGGATATTTTGAAAGAAATGGGACTAAATGTGCGTGGACTTACGTGTGATCAAGGTCCTAATAATAGGAAATGCTACGATTTGCTTGGTGGATCTAGTGAAAAACCTTATTTTTTTTATAAAAATTCTAAAATTTACTTGATTTACGACGTACCTCATATTTTCAAATCTATCAGAAATGCTTTAATCAAAGCCGATTTTAAAACACCAAATGGTATTGCGCGCTTCGATGTTATAAAAGAAATATTCGAGCTGGAGTATGGAAGGGCAACAAAAATTACAAAATTAACAACGGTACACATTAGCCCAAATAATTTTCAGAAAATGCGTGTTGGCATAGCTGTCCAAACTTTGAGCAATTCAGTTGCTGCTGCAATCCAATCTGCTAATGAAAATCACCAGTTTACACGAAGCTCATCAGCAGTAGCAACTTCAACGTGTTCCTTTATACGAAAGGTCGATAGCTATTTTGATTGCTTAAACAGCATGTATTTTAACGATGCAAAGCCCCTGAAGCGTGGCTTGAATTTCAATAGCACAACTTGGCATTTGCTCGAAGAGCTAATTACATATATGAAACAAGTTGAATATGAAGGAAACAAAATATATTCAATCGATGGCTTAATTCAAACCACGAGAACTATTTCATCATTATCGTCGGAGTTGTTTGCAGAAAACTCAAATTTGATCTGCATTTTAACAAGCATTTCAATCAAGATCCGTTGGAAAACTTATTTTCATATATATGTACGTGCCAAGGGCGGGCACTGCAATAATTCTTCGGTTTATGAATTAAATGTCGCAATAGCTAAACTGTCATCTCTAAAAATAACTCAATTTAGTACCTCATCGAATTGTGCTAAAGACGATGCGATATTTTTACCTATCGAGTTTCAAACAATTTTAGAGGATACTCAAAGAAGTGCCAGTACATCAGAAAGTACTCACATTTCTGATGTAGATGTTACAAATATATTAGCCGAAAATGAAGATTATTTTAATGAAGATGCTGATTGTTTTAACTCTGAAAACATTCCAATAGAGTTAACATCAAGCCGCTATTTCGTTGGTTACATAGCTCAACGGATATCTTGTGCTTGCTGCCGTATGGATATAATAAAACCCGCGCAAATTTTGTCATATCCATCAGAAATGTTTGTACATGCAAAAAATTACGATAAAAATTCAGATTTTGGAAGTTTGTGTGCTCCATCAGACTTATTTTTTGCAGTATGTAAGATTCATATAAAAGTTTTCGAAAAAATTTTTTCTGAATCCAAAGAAATAAAAAACATAAAAAAAACTATTGTTGAGCAATGTGTAAATTGCACCAAAAATACAATATATTCCTTTTGGTTTCAAGAAAACAACGTATGCTATAAGCACAGAATGGAGATGCTAAATTTATTAATTCTTACACTTTTACGAAAGCATTCCTCGTGGGAAACATACAAATACAAATTAACGAGCGCAGAAAAACTTAAAATTTTAAAACAAAAAACATATGCTCAATTCAGAAAATTATTAAATATGTACCAATCACCAATAATTTCTTGTGCTAGTTATCACTTATTAAAAAGATTTTAATAAATTTTATAATAGTTTTGTAAACAAAATAATAAATTGTATGGTTTTCGAACTCAGGTAAGCTCACGTTTTATTTGATTTATGCATATACATAGATATTCTAACTATACAATTGAAAATTCTAAAATAAAATATTTAATAAAACAAATGAGTATACATAGTTCGGTGCGAATCAACATAAATGCAAGAGTACAATAACAAAAAATTTAATTTTACCCTACAGCCATAGAAATCGGTCGCATTGGCTTTGCACTGTTTATTTGCACATGATTTATATGAAAACAAGAAACTGCTTTTAGTTGTTAATATTGTTATTGAATGTGCTTTGGACAAGAAATATAACACACACAAACACATTTCTCAATAAGATCATTTATATGTGTAAAAAACAAAAAAACCATAATTTCTGTGGAAAAAAAATTTCTAGTAGAGTTAAAAAAAACAAAAATGTTTCAAAAACAACAACAAAATAAACTTGACAAAACCAATGCTTATTACTACATACATACTTATGTACGTACATATGTATGTACAATAAACAAAAGTGTTTTAAAATTAAAAAAAGGAAAAGTCATGTTATTTCAAAAAAGAAATAAATGTAAATTTGTGGGAGTTTTGATGGCTTTAGCTATAATTAAGAAACACAAGCAGGATGCGCATATTGAATTATTATTATTGGCTAACGGCGGCAGGTTTTTTTACGTAGATGGCAAACGTGCCGACTCTTGAAAGTATGCAGCAGTTAAAATATTCGATTTAAATAAAGGAAATAAATCAAATGAATAATATTAAAAAAGCTTTTAAGACGAAATATATTTCTATGCGATTAAAATATTAAAAATGTAGGGCCTTTATATGAAGAAAAAAATAACAAAAAATGGACGGCACGCCACCGGCGGCGGAACAGTTGGCTTGTGAATTTTAATCAGATGAAAAGTATTATCGTTTATAAAATTTTCAAAAAATGAGAATGAATTATGGGATGTCAATTTTTTATCGTAATACTTGTGGTTTTCATAACATTTTGCGTTCACACTATAACACTTGCACGTATTATTTGAATTTTTGACAAGTATTAATACAAAGTATAATAGTCTGAATGGCCCTTTAGGTGTATTATTTTTCGACCTGCAATAAATTAATTAAACCTTTAAAATTTGAAAAAATTAAAAAAAAAACAAATAAATACATAGTACTTTAGACGCCACTGATTTTAGTATTAGCAGCAACTGAAATGTACATGACCATAATCGTTATATAATGATTGTACAAAAAATAAATATCAATTAATGCCATTATACACATACATACAGTGGCCAAAAAAACTATTCGACATAGGCCGTAAACTTTATATATTTATCAAGAAAAAAATATGGAATGTTGTTTTTAACCAAATAAACTTATAAAAGTCTTTATTAAAGAACACAAAGTTATATTCAGTAAAAAAAATGAGATCTCAAAGTAAAAAAAGCAAAAAACACATGAATTAAAATATTAATAACAAAAAACAAGCAAAAAAAGTATTCGACATTGGTAACATTTTTAAAATACATGAATTGAAATACAAGCTTATTTCTACTTCAGTAGCGAGTTGCTATTCCTTGCCTACGTATAACCTCTTTTAAACGATCTGGCATAGATTTTACCAACGTCTTGGTATATTCTGGATCAATTTGGCTCCATTCCTCCTGCAGGATAACTTTCATCTGGTGTTTGTTGGTAAATTCACGATTTCTGATTTTTTTTCCAAGTGACCCCAAAGATGTTCAATAGGGTTAAGGTCTGGGGACTGTGGCGGCGTTTTTATTAATTTTGGACATTTATATAAAAGCCAAAGCTTTGTATTAGTGGCACAATCTTTGGGATCATTATCTTGATAAAACTGAAATCTATTTGCCAGACCCAATTTTTCAGGACTTGACCTCAAATTTTGCTTTAGGAGGTCAATGTACTTTCGGTGATCCATAATCACATCAATAAACGCAATATTACCCACGCCTGATGCCGCCATACATCCCCATACCATAACACCACCGCCATCATGTTTAACAGTTGGTACCATATTCCTTTCATCCAATTCTGTGTTAGGCTTGCGAAGTACCAGAACTTTTCCATCACATCGAAAAAGGTTATATTTACTTCGTCAGCAAAAAAAAAATCCATCCAGAAATCCATTGGCTTATTTACAGTTTGTAAAAAAAATGTTTTTAAAACAAAAATTTTTTAAGAATTTAAATTTAAATAAATATTTACAACAACAATATCAGTATATTTGTGAATTTTTCTTTTACAACTGTTGTTTTGTATGTTGTCGACAAGCAGGCGTCGAAACTTTGACAAATTTATGAACATATTACAACAACGCTACAAAATAATTTTGCATACATTAAACAGTGTAAAAAAAATGTTTTCAAAAATGCAAAAACAAGAAAGAACCGTTCGTTTTTTGCATATGTATTGCGTATAATAGTTTTATACGGACGCTTAGAGTAGCAGTTGTCTTTTATTCATTAAATTAAGCTCATAGAATAAACAAATGATTACCCAATAATATATAAACTATGCCAGGAAAGCGACTGAAGAAACCCATTACCCAACTCGTGTATTTTAATTACTATAAAAGAAAATCTCACAGAGAAATTGCTAAAATATTCTCTCTTAACCTAAGGACGGTATATAATGTTATTAACCGTGCTGAAAAAGAAGGTAGACTGGAACCAAAAGAAACACCAGGCAGACCAAAAAAAGTAACTCGGCGAATTGAAAAGAAAATTTTGAAAATGATTGATTAGAATCCACTAGAGGAACTGCACTTAACATCAGTAATGAATGTGGAGTAAGTATCCCTCTCAGACTGTTAGAAATGTGCTACAAAACCATAAATACTCTTCAAGAGTTGCGAGGAAAAAACCTTTGCTATCCGCGGTAAACATTGAAAAAAGGTATAAGTTTGCCATTGAACACATTTCTTTTCCTCCGGAGCACTGGGATGATGTTATTTTTTGTGACGAAACGAAAGTGATGCTCAAGTGAAAGTGATGGTCCTCAAAAAGTTTCGCGAAAACCCCTGACGGCTTTAGAAAATAAAAATATAATACCCACTGTAAAGTTCGGTAAACTATCCGTTATTGTGTGGGGTTGTATTTCGAGCAAGGCTGTTGGCGAAATAAGAATATTACTGGATATAATGACCAAGGAAGTCTATCTAAACATTTTAAAAAAGCAATTGAGTGCAAGTGCTCGGAAATTCGGTTTTGTTGACCCAGAAAAGCTCAAATATAAATTTTAGCAGTATAATGACCCGAAGCATAAGGCACATATTTGTAGATCCTGGTTGTTATATAATTGTACAAAAGTGATCGATAGCCCAGCACAAAGCCCAGACTTAAAACCTATAGAAAATTCATGGTCGGAAAAAGGTCACCAAAAAATAAATAACATTTATTAAAGAAGAATGGGAAAAAATACATGAAAATTATGATATACCAAAGCTTATCCATTCAATGTCTAGACGCTTAGAAGTTGTAATTAAAGCTAAAGGAGGGCACACCAAGTATTAGCACCCTGAAATCTTTTTTTTTACCATTTAGAATAAATTTAATTAAATTTAACACAATTTTGAAAACATTTATTTTACAGCGTAGAAACTGGAAGTATTTTTTAAGTTACGATTATTATTTTGTTATTTAAATTAATTTTGTTTTTTTTGTGCAAAGTGTTTATAAACATCTTCAATTGAATATATGAAGAAAAAAATTTAATAAAAGTTATATAATTTACTTGCAAATAACAGTTTCTCTTAAACTTTTTAATTTTTCTAAGTTTTGAAAACATTTTTTTTACAAACTGTACATGCTCTTTCGCAAAATCTAATCTCAACTTTCTATTTTTCTTAGTAATGTGTGGCTTCTTCCTGGCTGTTCGCGCATGGAAATCGTGCTTTTTTAAGACGTTTCTTATTTTTTGAGGTGTAACGGATATACCTAAGTGTTCCTCAGTGTTTTTAGCTAAAGTGTTAGCAGTAATTTTTGGATTTTTTCTTACTTCACGCACGATTCGCCGTTCATCTGAATCTGTAAGTTTGCAAGGTCGCCCAATCCTTACCTTGTATATCAGAGTTTTACTTGATTTGTACTTTTTTATAATGTAATATACAGTAGTTCTTAACCTTTAAACGATTTCTGATATAGTCTTTTCCGTTTTTCCTAATTTAAAATTATGTATTATTAAATTTCTTACATCAACAGAAGCTTCTTTCCCTTTACGTCCCATCGTCGCGATCACTTGCACAGAAATAAGAAAAAAGTTCTTGTAAATGATAAACAAGAAACATAGCGATATTTTTACAAACAATGACATGAAGTAATAAGAAATACACAATTAGAATAAGGGAAAAACAATGCCAGTCGAATACTTTTTTTGCTTTGCAATTTTTGTTTTTTCGTTCAAAAAAGTTAAAAAATGTGCAATTTTTATTATTTTTAGGACCATAAATTATTAAATACATATAATACAATGTGATCTCACGTTTATACATATAAAAAACAAAAGGATACTAGCGTTTTCAATGAAATTTAAGAAAATAATTGCAATGTCGAATAGTTTTTTTGGCCACTGTACATACATATGTACTTATATAGTACATAAATATGCATGATAGTATTAATTTTTATACACATGCTATAATAATCGACTGAAAATTTGTTTATTTGGCGTTCATATCTATAAATTCTTTTTTTTTTTTTTAATTATATTATTAATTGACCTTTTTTATTATATTTTTTGATATTTTGTTAACAGCTTGTTAACATCATCAGGAATAATAGGAAATTATAATTCTTTGAAATATAAAAATATTTTTGAAACATGTCACAAAATTTTTGTTATAAAATTTGATTGAAAATTCAAAAATGAGTAGTAGTAATATAGGCGCATATAAATATAACGAATTTTCAACCTACATAAATATATATACATATATACATACACACATATATATATATATATATATACATACACACATACAACATAGACCGACATGTATATATATAAACATATATGCACATACACACACATATATAGCTATATACACAAAGTTTAAAGAAAGTTTATATTTGTGTATATCTAAATATATATATGTGTGTATGTGTGTGTATGTGCATATATGTTTATATATATACATGTTAGTCGGTCTATGTTGTATGTGTGTATGTATATATATGTATATGTGTATATATATATATATATGTGTATGTATATATGTATATATATTTATATAGGTTTAAAATTCGTTATATTTATATGCGCCTATATTACTACTACACATTTTTGAATTTTCAATCAAATTTTATAACAAAAATTTTGTGACATGTTTCAAAAATATTTTTATATTTCAAAGAATTATAATTTCCTATTATTCCTGATGATGTTAACAAGCTGTTAACGAAATATCGAATAATAAAAACAAAATAAAATAAAAAAAGACTTCAGGCTTAATAAATATATATCAAAAAATATAAATTCTTTTTATATTTAAAAAAAAATTTAAATGTTATACCTAGTTAAAAAAAAATTAGTTTGGATAAGATCGCTCAAAATTAATAATTTATTTAAAAAATGCAAATAAAAAAAAAAAAGAAAATCGTAATACTTTAATATTCCTTGTTTACTACCACACAACATAAATGTTTCGTTTCTGTTTATAAATATTCGTCCTTTTCTAGATATTTACACTTACTGGCAAACGAAGCAAACAGAGACTGTGAAGCAAACAGCAAAAAGTGCAATATACAGTACAGTACATTACTCTCGGTAATAATCTGTTTTTTGCAATTGTTTTTCTACATTTCGTTATTTTTCTGTATACAACTCTCAGAATGCTGACGGAAACGTTCACTAACATCCGCTGTTATTAAATGCGGCGTTAATACAAAAATATCAACAAAATATTACGGTCGTGTCAGTCGCAGCGATAAATAACAATACAAAATCAAGCCAATGCACACTAGCATAACATGCAATTTTTATAGAGGCACTGAACAACAAAAATATTCTTAAAAAATTGCCCTTAAAATATTATTCCTTTGTCCTTTGTACATATGCATGTATGTATGTACTTATTTACAAATTATAATTCTGCTGCCAAAAATTCTTTTCTAAAACATTTGGTAGTTTTATAAAGAAATACTTTAAATATTTATATTGAAAGATATTCAACAATTTAATAATATAATTATATTAAAGTATATTTTCCCTTAAATTATGATTTAATATTTTCTAAATTTTTCCTTCCTTACGATGAACAACGGACGTACGTAGAAACAAAAGATGTGTAAAGCATCAAACAATTATTGACATACATATGAGTAAGCATGTCAACAGTCTAATTAATAATATTTCGTGCAATAGTTATCTCTTTTACACTCGCGCAAATGTATAGACGAAACTCTCTCATAAATGACGGTAGAAAAACTTTTAGTACTAAAGTAAAATTTGGAAAAGGATAAATATATATAAGTTAAATATGCTGAATAGTAATACTTCTCTTTTTTTGTTGTAGACGCTCAAATACCTTGCAGTGTTGTATTTAATGGGTCAGAATTTTTTTATGATGAGAATTTTTGTTTACATGTTTTTCGTGAGTGTTTTTTAGTTTTATTTGGCAAAATGTAAAAATTTAATTTAGTTCTACCAGAGCAACATTATAAGATAATATTTAAATGTTTTCTAACAATAAAACAAAAAACTACTTTAAAAGATTTCTTAATATAAAAAAACTTGTTCAAATGAAGATAATTCATAATTATGACATACAGTATATGTACGAATGTTTACTAAATGATTGGTTTGGAATTTTCATTCCACTTGACGTAAAATTTGCTTCATGAATTTTTTTACGTTATCATTCGCAGTGAATGTTGGAAAGGGAAGAAGATTTAAAAACATACAAATTAATTAAAAGCAAAACAATTAAAATTTAATACAAAAATAAAAATTAGTGCGTTTAAGTGTTAAGTTGCGTTTTTAAATATTAGTCAGAATTAAGAAAAGTACACACACCGTATAAAAATCTCGTACATAAATGTAAACGAACACAGATCAAAGCAACCAACACATATTTTTATTTTCATAACATTTATGTGTGTTTCGTTTTAATATTCAATTTTGTACACGAACTTAAGAAGTTCACGTACTGTCCGATTATAACACTTCAAACACACAGGTTCGAGTGTACGAATATTTTAAATTCGTGTACGTTCGCGATAATAAAGTACATGTACGATAGACAGATTCAATTTTGCCTATACATTATGTACTGTACGTGTACGGAAGGAAAAGTACATGAACGAAAATGTTTGTGTACGGAAAAAGTACATGAATGTTAATAATACGTACATTTATGTACGAACATTTTTTGAAAAATCTGATAAACGTAAATGAAAACAACAGCAATTATTTCAAAAATTTTTATTTTTAAAATGAAAATATGTATGTATATAATTCATTGGCAGCAACAAAGAAAAAAATATATGTTAATATACACATATATATATATATATCTCAGGATTGTATTTAGATCCCCGCTTTAATTTTCAAGGAACTCCATTATTAACCAACGAACAAGAACAAACTGCATGGTAGGTTTTAATTTTAACTTCAAAAAAAAAATAATAATAATAATATACATAATTTTTTTAGGACCACTTAATTAAGACTTATGAAATGCTAATTCATATATCGCATTCGTCATCTCCACAAGACGAAAATGCCAATACTTCATTTTCAGAATATCCATTAAATATTACTCCAAGTACATTAAATACCGCACACTCTAAGCTAGCACAACACATAAATATACTCGTAAATATAACAAATTTAAATCCAATAAATCAAAATTATCACATAAAAACAGAACTACTTGCTATATGTGAAAAACAAATGGAGCCGTTAGAAATTAACGTATTGGAGTACTGGAAAAAAATATCACAGTATAATTTAAAACTAAGTAAGCTTGCCGAAGTGGTACTTGCTGATTTTTCAAAAAATGTTCGTACATAAATGTACGTATTATTAACATTCATGTACTTTTTCCGTACACAAACATTTTCGTTCATGTACTTTTCTTGCCGTACACGTACAGTACATAATGTATAGGCAAAATTGAATCTGTCTATCGTACATGTACTTTATTATCGCGAACGTACACGAATTTAAAATATTCGTACACTCGAACCTGTGTGTTTGAAGTGTGTTATAATCGGACAGTACGTGAACTTCTTAAGTTCGTGTACAAAATTGAATATTAAAACGAAACACACATAAATGTTATGAAAATAAAAATATGTGTTGGTTGCTTTTGAACAGTACGCTGAATGTTTGATGTGTGTACTTTCTGAACCTTGATATTAGTCACCGCCATTAAAAAGCATTGCATTTGAACAATAGAAGTACCTGAATGAGTGTGTACATTGAGGAATTTAAAATCAAAATAAATAAAAATAGAGTACTTTAAATAAAATGTTTAGGTTTGTAACTATGATTTAAAAGCTGTTTAAGTTAATCCGTAAGAGAACTCCAAAATTGGGCCGTGATGGGCTTGTATACTCTTAAGAAAACACTCTCAGTCTGTCTGGTCTGTTGGATTGCATTTTATTTATTACTAGCTTTTACCCGCGGCTTCGCTGCCGTTATTATCTCCACCGGTTACACAGTTTAGGAAAGGCATATATTACCCCCACGTCGCCTCCTGGTTCTATTTAAAAAATATATATGTAGCATATGTGCCCTTCTAGACGCAAAAACATAAATACATTTAAATTTCATTAAAATCGGTTAGACGGTCTCATTGGCGTAGAATTGCCCCTACCTTCCCTTGTGGTCGTAGTTTTAAAAAAAGTAATACCCTATATGTTTCGGAGGGGCAGAAATTTCCCCCTATCGCCCTCCTGGTTCTATGTTTGAAAATGTGCATAGCCTATTTCATCCACAAATGGCGAAGTTAAGTTCGTTTATATTATAAAATCTGTTAAAAACAATGTGGAAGGAGTAGCATAATTAAAAAAAGTAGGCGTAAAGGTGGGCCTGATTAAAAAAAAAGTAGCCTATAATTCATTCAAGAGTCCCAATTATATGGTGTGAAAATTTCAGAAAGATCGGTCCAGCGGTTTGTGCTCCTATAAGGCACAAACCCACAAACAAACACACAATCAGCCTTATATATTAAAGAGCTGCATGAACAAAAGAAAAAGCATGTTTGAACATGATCGGCTTGTTTTTTGTATCATACTCGATGTTCATTGTATTGAAGCAACGATGAGTAAACATGTATGAACTAAAGGGTGGTTAAATTTCAAGGGCCGATGTTGATTTTGAATAAAACACAAACTATTTAGGAAATTATTGTAATTTTATTTTATTATGATATATTGGTATTACTCAATTATGTATGGAACAAAATATCGGCCAAATGGGCGCCGCGACCACGGCAACAGTGGATGATCAATTTTCGAAGAAAATCATCTTCAGTGATGAGGCACATTTTCACCTCAGTGGATTCGTCAATAAACAGAATTGCCGCATTTGGGCGAATGAGAATCCAAGAGTGATTGTCGAAAAACCAATGCACCCACAAAGAGTGACTGTTTGGTGCGGTTTATGGGCTGGCGGCATCATCGGGCCGTATTTTTTCCAAAATGAGGCCGGTCAGGCAGTTACTGTGAATGGTGTTCGCTATCGTGAGATGATAACGAACTTTTTATGGCCCGAATTGGAAGATATGGATGTGGACGATATGTGGTTTCAGCAGGACGGTGCCACTTGCCACACAGCTAACGAAACAATGGCTCTTTTGCGCAACAAATTCAATGGCCGTGTTATCTCACGTAATGGCGATGTCAATTGGCCGCCAAGATCATGTGATTTGACACCGTTGGACTTTTTTCTTTGGGGTTATTTGAAAGAAAAGGTGTACGTCGATAAGCCAGCAACAATTCAAGAGCTAAAGGATGAGATAATTCGGCACATTAACGGCATAGAACCTCCATTATGCCTCAGGGTCATCGAAAATTTGGACCATCGGATGGAGGTGTGCCGCCGTGGTCGCGGCGCCCATTTGGCCGATATTTTGTTCCATACATAATTGAGTAATACCAATATATCATAATAAAATAAAATTACAATAATTTCCTAAATAGTTTGTGTTTTATTCAAAATCAACATCGGCCCTTGAAATTTAACCACCCTTTACATACATATGTATGTTTCCACTATAATAGCTAACTTTAATTTAAAAAATTATATTTCTCAAAATATATAAATAAAAGTGAAAAGTAAAAAAAATTCATGGCAGAAAAATCATTCACTATAGGGGGAATTTTTTATTTTGACGTGAAATTATTCACGGTGAATTTCTTCAGGATTGCTTGCAATTTTAAGGAACAAGGAAATATTTCACGTGAAAAAGTATTAATGATATGGGTGATTAATATATTTTTATTAAAACTGGTTTATACTAATTTGTAATTCTATATATTTATTGAAATATTTAAATATTGAAGTTATACCCTTTATTTTTTTTACAAGTATTCAAAAAATATAAAATTATAGCATAACATTCGTAATTGTCATAAAATTCAAAATTTTTTTAATGTTAATTTATTTTGGTGCTTATTGATATTCTTGACAAACTAATAACTATCGTTAGTCAGAACATAAACATCTACACGTGTTGCCCCCTATGGAATCTGGCCTACGATGGGATCTTTGGTGTGGAAATGCCCGAGGATTTTCAACTCGTGGGAAACCCGGACGATATAGCGGCGGTCATCTCGGCGCGGGATATGTATGACGCCAAGGGGAAGCTAAACCGGGTCATGATTAGAACTCGGATGTGGCTTGGCGACCACGGCCTGGAACTGGCCGGGACGAAGACCGAGGTGATGTTGATGACGCGGGGTCACATACCACTCGGCATCTGCATGCGGATTGGGGATCTGTCTCTGGTTACCCAGAGTGAGACTCGACTGCAGGCTTACTGGGCTCAAATACTGCATGTTTCGTCTAAGGCGGCGAGGATGACTAGCATGTTGGCCGCCACAGAGCAAAAGGAGGCTTATTATGGCATACTTCGATCTTGCTGCATGGTAGTGAAATTTGGGGCGATGTACTGGGTGAGAGAACGAATCGCAGGGTGCTCGAGGCGGTACAGCGGCCGGCTGCCCTTAGGGTTGCTTCGGCTTACCGCACGATCTCGGGCGCTGCGGTCCTGGTGATATGTGGGGAAATACCCACAGACCTATTGGCGCGCGAGCGGAGGGAGACATGGAACTCGAGTGGGGAGGGCCCCGGTGCTGGTGCTATGGGGCTGAGGCAGGTGGTAGGACAGCTGGACCGCGGAGCCTATCGGCACGTGGACGGCGAGGATCATTCCCTTCGTGGAAGTATGGACTCGGAGGAAATTTGGTGAGGTTAACTACTTCCTGACACAATTCCTCTCGGCCCACGGATACTTCCAAAAGCACCTGTACCGAATGGGCAGGGCAGATGAACCCGACTGCATTTGCTGCTGTATGACGGACGATGATGCAAAGCACACTTTCTTCGACTGTATCAGATGGCATACTGAGAGGAAAGGAATGGTGAAAAGGGTTGGCGGGTTTAGGGTACGTTTTACGGAGAAAGAAGAGGGACCTCGATGTGTTGCTGCACAGCAAGCCCCTCTGGCGTAAAGTTAATCGCTCGGGTAAGTTAACCGAATTTCAGGGTTCACGTGGCGCTCTAAAAAGTTAACTTTTCTGAGCAGGTACTTATAAATGATAAATACGATTTTTTTTTATTAGTATTATTATTAGTATTAAAATACTTTATATTAACATTTTCGAATTATTTAACAAATTATATATATATAAATATAATATTTTAAAAAATTTTATATAAAACTGATTATAAATTTACATTAATTGCATTTACACTAAATCTTACAAAATTTACACAATTTTTATTGAATACATTATTGTTAACTTCATTTTTCATATTATTTGGCAAAGAATTGAAAAGCTGAAAACCTTTATAGAATATTGTTCTTTGCATTTGTGTTGATGTAGCTCTCTGAATGCGAAAATCATCCGCATTTCTAAGTCCATAATGAAGACTACATTTTCGTTCACAAAATTTATTAAATGAAATGGACGATAAATTTCGAGAAGTTCAATTGTTGATGACAAAGGTGGGGGATAATGTTGACATCATTATCCCACATCACATCAGCATTGATTAAGGCCCCGATTATGGTTTACAACACATAAATATTGTGTTGTTTTGTTGTTTTTGCGATTATGGTTTAAAACAGTTAGGAGTTGTTTAAGTCACAGAGCTGCAATGTAATTATTTCCGTAAAAAACATACATGCTTGTCAACAACTGTCAAGATAAAAAACAAAAAGAATCATGGATATTGGCGTTGATCTATATTTTTCGAACATATTTATTTATTTAATTCATCGCAAAATAAAATTTCCGTCGTGCTGGAAAGTTGCAAATGTAACCCCGAACTGCAGAATGGGAGAGGCATACAACCCTAAAAATTATCGCCCAATCGCAATATGCTCTACCATTTCCAAAGTAATGGAGAGTATGCTAATTTTCCATCTCATGAAGTATCTGGAGTCCAATAGCTTACTTAACGACCGGCAATATGGATTCCGTGAAGGACGTTCGACGGGAGACCTATTGGCCTTCCTTTTGGAAAAATTGTGTCGATACATTCACCATTTAGCGAAAGTAAGGTAGTGGCTCTAGATATTTCCAAAGCATTTGACAGAGTGTGGCATGGAGCACTCTTGTCCAAACTTATTGCTTTTGGTGTCGGTGATATCTTCTCCCGATTTATATCGAGCTTTCTCAGGGATAGCGCGATAAGAGTTGTTATAGACGGGATCTCATCTAGCGAGTTCAAGATTAATTCAGGGGTACCACAAGGGTCCATTCTATTTCTCCCCTATTTCTTATATTTCTTAATGACCTTCTATGTCAAACTTCCAAACCTACAAATTCTTTTGCAAATGACAGCAACAAATGACATGGGACATATTACGTTATTTTATATCAATCCAAAATTTGTGTTAGTTTTTAGAAACTTGTAGAAAAAATACGTTCTTGTATTTACATTGAAAACGAAAACAATTTTTTTTAATTTTATTGCTGTTATCAATATAAGTACACGAACGAATTTTTTGTTTGGTTTTCTAAAAATCAGCACATAATAGTCGAATGTAATGAATGTGAAATATTGTCTGGATATTTATGTAAGATTTTAATTCCACGCGAGACCTCCAGTTTTGAGCGATTGTGCCATGTGTTTAAAAAAAATTCCCACAATTCCCAAATTATTTTTGTGATACAATTCCAAAAGCACTCTTTGTGTTAACTCTTTCTTCGTTATTAAAAACATTTAAACTTAAAAAATTCAAATACGAAGCCAAAAAAATCAGTCTCGTTTGCGATCTTAGACGAACGGAAGCAATAAGTAAAACTTTTTTTTTAGTTTTATTATTTAAAATTATTGAGAAAGTTTGAGAGTTGGAAAATTTACTCTCTTGTAATAATTCAGCATACATATTTTCAACCGTCGCTTGCATTAAAATTGAATTTTTTTTTATTTTATTGTGTCATGCGGATTTTAGGTGTTGTTTGAATTCAAGCTCACAATTGTGTAATCTGATTTATTTTTAGGAAAAAGCTTTGACTTTTCAAAGGAATCAGACCTTCAGCAGGCATTAGGTATTCTTGAAAATTCCGACATTGATTTCTCATCTGATGATGAACTTGAGGACAGATGTTGGGAGCCAAATAATCGCAGCGAAGAGTCTTTCTCATCGGAAGAAGATTTTGAGAAAGGTACATATATCCTACAGTATGACTTTTTCAATTTTAAAAGTTTTTTGCTAGTTCTTTTATCTGAAACGCAACATAATTGGAACTTAAGTAATAACAGAGATGCCAAAAAGAATTTGAATATCATATTCCCATTATACACATATGTCAGAATTTTGTAAAGCTTGGTACTCCTTCTGAATACTTCTCCAAATATTTCCCCGAAAGTCATTAAAACGACGAGCTTACGTATACGTAAATGTATTTTCATGCTGCCACTGGTGATGAAATGAACTTATTGTGTCTGCAATGTCGAGAAACAAGTTTATGAAATTGCGAAGTACAATTCACTTCGTTGATACAAGTAAAGCGCATCCGGCCAATAAACTGTGGAGAGTGCAACCTGTGATTGACTTGGTTAGAATCAATTAGCTACTGATGTCACAACTTATTATTGACGAGCAAATGGTTACATTCACTGGGAGGTGTCCGGGCCGGCAGGTAATGAGATCAAAACCACACCCTGTGCATTTGAAAAAATTTGTGCAACATCTTATGAACTTGTAGTCGATTTTGAGATATTCCAAGGAGCTGGCAGCTTTCCAGATTGCGTGCCGTCAGTCGTATTGAGACTTACGAAATACTTGCCAAACGGAAGTCATATATGTATACGTTGATAGGTTGTTCACTACAATACCACTTTTAGAAAAACTTGCTGAAATGGGTTATAAAGCCACAGGAACTATAATGGCAAATCATTTAGGCACAAGAATAAGTCTTCCTGCTGACAATAAAATGTCCCGTGGTGAAATGCTTCAATTTGTTAAAAATTAAGCAATTGCAGTTGTAAAATGGTGTGATATAAAATGTGTTACGGTAGCATCAACTATATGCGGAAAAGATCCGGTAGGTGAGAAAGAGCGCTGGAATAAAAGATCGAAGAAAGATCATGTGTAATTTTGTTTCGTTTTTTCTTTTGTAATTTGATTCACACAATCGACATTGGGGCAGAATAAAGTAATTTGGAAATAAATCTGCAACTATAAAAATCGTAATTTTTTTCGTTTTTCTAACTTCACAGCACTTCACTTCAGCGTATACCGCTACTTCTACTTGCGGCTTTATTTTTTTGGAAAGTAGCTGTAGCTAAACAATCTTAATGCTTCGGAATAATACAGCGTCTACCGCTACTTCTACTTGAAAAAGTTGGACCTGTAGAGTTAGCCTTAATTAAAAAAAAGGTATGTAAAGTAGGAATTCAAACACTGCTTTTCATTTGTATAGCTCTCTACTGGGAGGTACTTCAGGTGTTCAAATTTCGTTTAGTCAAAGCTCAAGTAAGTTTAACTTCTTCATTGTATTCAGGCTATTAATTACGTATTTCTTTTCAGGTATATTTGCTGGCGATATTTCTACACTGAGCTTCATAGAAGTTTTCGTTTTTTTCATATTGTCTACCACTGAAAAGTAATATTAGATTTTTGACCCTTCAGCCATATAAATCTGGCAACATTTCTTTCCAATATCCATCATCAAGTAGTGCATAAATTTTTGTTGCTGCACTGGGACCATTCAACGTTACAGACAATATTTTAAATAATTGAGATGAACAACTGTCTTGATGGCACTGTAGAACTTTATCTGTCTGAGCATAATTTTCTGTTTCGGCTCTAACAGATGGATCTTGATGCAATATGCGATTATGGTACCGACTGCACCCATTTGTTGCACACACTTTTCTTTTTTGGAACTGTGTTAAATTTTGCCCCTTGCCGAGTCACGAAAAGCATACCGTCAAAGGTCTTACCTGTTCCCACTTAGCATTTGTAGCCAATTTGTTAAATTGCTCACATTCAGCAATCAGATGAGTGCCCTTGTACTGGTAACACTCTTTGTGAACATATTGATCTTCCTTGTTGTGCCATGCTCTATGTGGCCATTCAGAGAATTGTTCGACTGTCGCAATTGAGTTTATAGCAGACGAAAATGTCAAACGCCTTGACAAAGGTATCTTCAACACCAACTGATCCAATAAAGTTGGATTTCACAGGTGCTTGGGGCATGCATTTAGCAGATTTAAAAAAACGCTACGACATATTTTAACGCATGTAGCTAGACCTATAATTTTATCAAGGCGATCTTCAGTTACTGTTGGATAAGCTATTACCTTTTCCACGGGTACGGAATCCCTTCATTTAATTTCATTCCGGATTGCTTTCTATTGTATTGTTTTTACCATTTTATTTATTTCTTACAGGTGTAAATATGTCTCTAGAAATCAATTTCTTGCATTCGCATTTGAATTTCTTTCCGGATAATATTGGTGACGTAAGTAACGAGCACGGCGAGAGATTTCACCAACAAATTAAGACCATCGAGCGGCGCTAGCAAGGATTTTGGGTTTGAGCAATGTTGGGAAACTATGTATTGTTTCTCACTAGAGAAACGGATCCCAAAAGCAACCGAAGACAAAGCAAGAGCCACAATTATTTCTAACAAACAAACTTGTCAATAATGTATTGCAAGCGTACAAAACACAATAAATTGTCGATAAAAATAAAATGTTCGAAAAATATGAGATTTGGATTTATTCACTCAATTTTTTTTTTTTTTTTTTTTTTTTTTTTTTTTATCTAGGACCAGCACTCAGGAGATGACTCCTACACATGCGAAGCATTGTGTTGGAACTATAGGAAAGGGATAGTAGGAGAAACGACAGGAGGTGAAGCTTAATTAATTATTTTTGCAGCTCTGCTTTCGCACGTTCTTTGTTTATACTCGTAGCAGTGCTGAAGCTTCTTTAGTAGCCATTTTTATTATTATTTTACTTCGCCGGTGGTACACAATACCGACGAAGGAGGGCGTTCTGATGTGATTGTGGATTGCTATCAGCTGAAGCCGGTATTGTTCAGTGACCAGTGACTATGCCTTCGCCACTGAAACCTTCCGACAACAACTGACACACAAAGACACACTAATGCAACATCAGAAAAATGCGAGATGTTTATTTTTATTTTAAAATTTTTGGTCTGAAACTGGGGTTGAACCCAGGTCTGTTTTTGGATTCGTAGTCAACGTGCAGACTACCATCCATCGTGCCATTGCTTATAACTTCGTAATTTTTCGGTCGATTTTCTTCTGGGTGATCTTAGTTCTCGTAAAATAATCATCTTTACGTACATAAACAGAAACCAGGCGTTTTTTTTAAACGACTTGTACTTTTCCGTCGGCACTGAATCACTGTAAAATATGAGTTTTTTGTAAATGTGCCCTATTTTCATTGCTATATTTTAAACCGGTTTACCAATGAAAGATCCGATTATACATATTTGTTCGTCATCTCAATACCTTGCATTTGGGTACCAAGAACGTCCCAATGGGACATTTCTAGCTCGAGATATTATTTGTCAAGTGAAAAAAAATAGAAAAAATTACAATATATCAAAAACTGTTCCTTAAAAAAAATTTAACTTTGATTTTCGAATTCAGCGGGAGAAAATACGTAAGGAAAATCACCTCTGATCAAATGTACATTTTCAGTGTAAACTAGTGTTATTTGAGCGACATTCTGAGGGTATATTAGCATGGATTTAACTGAATCCTTTCACCCTGCACCCTGCAAAGATTTCTTAGGGTCTGTCCAGAGTGGCAGCTTGTTGCCTAGCCGAGCTGGTTGACGCTTATTGCGAGAATTGTTCATGCGAGAAACAAGTTTGAGTGTTTATAGTGGATGCGAGAATCAGCGCTGATATTTTATCTATTATTTGTGTTTTATGTACATATGTTTGTGTGCATTTGGGTTTGTTATTCATTGTTGTTTGTGAATTTGAAGTGAAAAGATATGGATTCGTCAGATGATGAGTATTTAGCTTCAGCTATTTTATTTTTTATTTTTTATTTTCTTTTTAATTTTTACATTGCATGTTTTATTTACTTTTTCTTAAATTTTAGTTTTTAATTTTTTTTATGTTTTCCAAACAAGTTGAAATCATAACATAACATAAACAATGTTATCGGCGCTGAAATACGCTTTGAAACTGTTTTCTCGCATTCAATCAGCTTTGCGCTCTGACCAGCTCGGCGCCCACTATGACCGCTTCGCGCTTGTTTGTACTAATTTGTATAGGACCAGTTTTCTCGCATTGGTTCTCGCAATAAGCGTCAACCAGGCTCGACTCGGCAACAAGCTGCCACTCTGTACATACCCTAAGTAAAGCAGTAATATTTTACCAACCTTGCAAATTAAGCATTGTCATTTTAAACTTTATAACACCGTCCACGTTTAGAAACACTTGTTTGCTTTGCATTATAAAAAAAAAACTATGTCTGTGGAAAAACTAATTTTTGAAAACAATTAATAACAATAATAATTATTATTATTTCTTTAATAAAATAATTAAATCTTAAATTAAATATTAATTTCATTTAAATTTTGTAGCTTTCTTCTTTAGTCGCCATCGTTTATAAAAAGCATTGTCAAGCTAAATGATGCTTTTGTTGCATTTATTTGCGTATCAACTGTGTATCTGATGACTTTAGGAATGCCGTACATCGTCAAAGTTTGCACGGTTGCGTTTAAGGGTGCTTTAGACGATATAATTTGTCGTACGTAAAATGAGAGAGAAAATAAAATGAAATTCCATCCGTATTTTAAAAAAAGAAAGTAAAAATCGAATGGTTGTTTTCTGGCTTTTACACCATTGGTATGGATAAAATCAAGTAAGATGAAAACATACTCATTTAATTTAACCCAACCACACAAAGTGGACAAAACACGAATTCAATTTTGAATGTTTGCAACGCTTTTGGATATGCAAAATATAACAGCCCTCTAATATAAAAAAAAAATTTTATTTTTTAATTTTAAACTGTAATATTATTTCGGTAATCATTTTTGCGTAAATAAACATTCAGAATAATGGCAATTGTACAAAATGTGTTAGTGATGTATAAACAATCAAAACAAATAAAATTAAACTCATAATTCGAATACTTTTTAATCGTCGAAAAAAATCATATAAAGGCCGCTTTAAACGATAAGATTTGTCGTACGTAAAATGTGAGAGAAAATAAAATGAAATTCCATCCTTATGTCAAAAAAGAGAGTAAAATCCGGACGGTTGTTTTCTGGCGTTTACACATTGGTATGGATAAAATCAAGTAAGACGAAAACTTATTAATTTAATTTAACTACAGCTGTTTGCTTGTTTTCCCCAGGGATGGAGTTCTTGTGCAATTGAATTTTTTTTTTAATAACCTTGAAAAATATTTTTATAACTTTGAAATATGTTATTTTCGTGGTCAAAATTTTTAGTGTACTTTTGGAAAATATACGTATATTTTTATAAAATTGTGCTGTCGTGGTCTAAAATGTACATTTTAATTTTATAATTGGTATAAATTTATGAAACCAGTTTTCCCTCCCCGGCGTTCTCACATTTGGTTACATAAAAATGCATCCCTGATCTAATGGTGTGTGATGGTTTTTGAAAAATTTTAAAAACTGAAGAGAGCCATACGACTGTCAAATTTACATCCGTATTTTCTCTCAAAATCTTATGGTTTCATTACATATTACGTTTAGACGATCCGACTTGTGCTCTTCTACACAAAAATTTGATATTTCGTACGACAGATCTTATGGTCTAAAGCACCCTTAAAGGGCCATTCAGACTATTATACTTTGTATTAATACTTGTCAAAAATTCAAATAATACGTGCAAGTGTGGTAGTGTGAACGCAAAATGTTATGAAAACCACAAGTATTATGATAAAAAATTGACATCCCATAATTCATTCTCATTTTTTGAAAATTTTATAAACGATAATACTTTTCATCTGATTAAAATTCACAAGCCAACTGTTCCGCCGCCGGTGGCGTGCCGTCCATTTTTTGTAATTTTTTTCTTCATATAAAGGCCCAATATTTTTAAAATTTTATTCGCATAGAAATATATTTCGTCTTAAAAGCTTTTTTAATATTATTCATTTGATTTATTTCCTTTATCTAAATCGAATATTTTAACTGCTGCATACTTTCAAGAACCGGCACGTTTGCCATCTACGTAAAAAAACCTGCCGCCATTAGCCAATAATAATAATTCAATATGCGAATCCTGCTTGTGTTTCTTTATTATAGCTAAAGCCATCAAAACTCCCACAAATTTACATTTATTTCTTTTTTGAAATAACATGACTTTTCCTTTTTTTAATTTTAAAACACTTATGTTTATTAAAAATTGTTTTCTCAACTTCTGTTTTTTTTTTTGTATTTTCGCTCTATTTCAAGTGTGATGGTGTGAATACAAAATGTCAGTTTACGTTAGATTTTTTGACAGTCGCATCAAATGTATTTAGATTTCTGTATCGTAAAATGTGATGAAAGTCTTAATACTTGTATAATAGTCTGAATGACCCTTAAGTAACATGAGACATTAGGTCTGTTCGTTTACTTTTCTGGTAAAGTTCGGTAAAATGAGAGTAAACCATAATTTATCTCAATAAGAGACCAAAGTGTACAAAAGTAAGAAAACGGAAAAAACCATAATATTTACCACATAATAGGTTTGTTCAACGTGCATAACAAAAACATTTGCATCGTTGGTAACGGCTGTAAAATGTGGACAAAAATAAATTGAAAAAAAATAGTAAAAGCCATTTTTTTATTAAATAAAGTGATAAATATGCACAAATATATGTACTTACATTTTAAAATTTATTTAAAAAATCTCTTTTAAATTAAAAACTTTTGTCGTTTCTTTGCAAATTTTCTGATAATTTTTTAGTATCATATATATTAAATAAAAACAGCCGATAATTTAATTCTAGAGCGAACTTACCCAAAGAAATAGTTTGGGCAACTTTGTACAGAAAATTAAAAATTTTACTCATTAATTTTATTTCAAAATTGTACAAAAATTGTTACTAATTGCTGGAACGCTTTTGGGTAAATTTAGAGGATTCCATCTTACACGTAGTTCACTTGTTGATAAGCATTTCTCGCAATTGAACTGATCTAGATTCTGAATATATATAGTCAAATTCATGAGCAATATAACTTCCAATTTATATAGTAGCGCTCTAATAATATTATAACTATTATTTTTTTCATAAACATTATTTCTAGCTTATTTGATGCCTACAAATTTTATAATTCTTATGTTACACTTGTAGTCCACCAACTATATATGGCCCTATTGGCTCGGTTGGTTATTGTTATAAATAAATAAAATAGAATATAATATATGATGATGATTCTAATTTTAAAATTGAGCTTTTCCCGAGAAAAATATGTGAAATGTATTATTACATTCTTTATGATATTCTCATAAAGTATTTTTTCTAAAAGCAAACTCAACTGAGGAAGAAAGCATATATATGTATATATAGATATATATAGATGAGAAGAAAAATATAAAAATAGAAATATGTATGTGTTATAAAAAAAGTAAGGTAATGGATTGTTATGTTTTTGTTTATAAATTTTTGGTTTTTTGTTCGGTATTCAACTCCAATTCTCGATTGATTAGTTGAATTTTGAAAATAAGATATATATCTAAATATTAATATAAATAAGATATATATCACCATGTACAATTACAAATCTTCACACATGCATACATCCATAAAAACACAATAATTTGGCTTATACGTGTTATTTAAAGAATCCCCAAATAATTTTGAACTAAATCATGAAATAAAATTAACTATTCTTTGTTCATTACATTTTTGGGAAACTTTGTAATTTTCAATGTTTATTATAAACCAGCTGATTGCTTGTTCTTCACGTCTAAACTAGCCCAAAGAAAAAATACGTGCAATCTTGTGCGTGAAGAACAAGAATATTACTCTCTCAAAATCTCTCTCATTTTTGCGTAAGAAAACGGTTTTGGATAGAATTGGGCGCCTACGGGGGCCCAATTTAGAGTACACGAACAGACCTATTATCTCTACTCAGGGTTGCAATTTTAAAACAGTGATGCCAACAATTTCATTTATTTATTTTATTATTTAATAGAGCCCATACGGCCATATATGATTAAAGTAGTTGGTTAACAACTTCACTAAAAGATAAAAAGGGTACTATACAAAGTATGTACAAAAAAACGAACAAAAAAATATATACATATACATATTTAGAAAGTTATATAACATAGTACTTATGGTGAATAAAACGTGTTAACAGGCCTCTAAACATGAAAAATCGAGATGTACCTATTCCAAACGGAACTGTGCTTACATTTTTGGACCAAATGGATACAAATTAAAGAAGCAAGTAGTTTATCCAATCCCCTTCACAAAAATATAAACTTGTATCCCCAATATGTCAAGGAATCTTGTTACTTTTGCAAAAACCTCTAACATTAGGTATTTTCATAAAAAAAATAAATTTTTACTGAAATTTCAAATTTGGAATTTCTTTAGAAGTAAAAATTAATTTTTTTTATGAAAACACCTAATATTAGAGGTTTTGGCCATTAGATATCATAAAGGGCCACAACAGCTATAAATTCCATCAATTTCCATCCGCCCATCTTTCTGCGTTCTCCAAAAATTCATCTTCTAGAGAAATTCCAAATTTGAAATTTCAGTAAAAATGAATTTTTTTATGATAACACCTAATGTTAGAGGTTTTGGCCATTGGATATCATAAAGGGTCACAACAGCTATAAATTCCATTAATTTTTATCCGCCCATCTTTTTCCAGTTTCCTGGAATATGATGCATCTTCTAAAGAAATAGGCATTTTTTATTTCAAAAGAACCAAGATTCCTTGACATATTGGGGATACAAGTTTATATTTTTGTGAAGGGGATTGGATAAACTACTTGCTTCTTTAATTTGTATCCATTTGGTCCAAAAATGTAAGCACAGTTCCGTTTGGAATAGGTACATCTCGATTTTTCATGTTTAACAGAGGTCTATTAACACGTTAACAGAGCAATGTATCATACAGAAATAATCGTTTCACAACAGCCAAAAAATGAATAAAACTCCCTGGAGCCAAAAACTTTACAGTTGTTATCAGAAAAAGTAATTTTGATTTTAGGAATATCAGATTTCAATAGTTGATATTTAGCAATTTTTTTTTCCTTATGTAATCTTCTGCATTGGTAAAGCAGTCGCGCAACTTTAGGCGACCAATGATCATTCAAGTAAATCTTTTTATTTATGTCTGTTACTATTAATGAAGAAAGGCATAGTGTTCTAGTTGCAAAATAATTCCTTTACCTTTATCACGATAGAATTTCCATTGTTAGTAAAATAAATATTATTGATATCCTGAGCTCCAATATCGACTCTTAGTTCCTTGAATATTTTAATAACAATGTCACTGACGTTTTCCTGGTACTTCGGTAACCAGTTTATTATTATGTCAGATCTATTAAGTCGTTTCTGCAATATTTCATTTTGGTCCTCCAGAAAGTTAATTTTGTTAGATGTGGACTCGTCAAATCTCTTAATCAGTGAGTTGCAATTATCAATACCTCCTTTTAATTTCGTGAGTTTAGACTTCCATTTCTCCTTAATGTGAGTTAATATTGAGTCAAACTTTTGTTGTATGTCAGTAAGTTCCTTCCGTAGCTCCTCACGAAGTTAGATTTCTTCTGAATTATTGTTTGTTGACTTACATTTATAACAAATTAAGTTATAGGGTGGCGATGGCACGATGGATGGTAGTCTGCACGTTGACTACACAACCAAAAAACAGACCTGGGTTCAACCCGTTTCAGACAAAAAAATTTTTAAAATAAAAATAAACATCTCGCATTTTTCTGATGTGCATTAGTGTGTCTTTGTGTGTCAGTTGTTGTCGGAAGGTTTCAGTGGCGAAGGCATAGTCACTGGTCACTGAACAATACCGGCTTCAGCTGATAGCAATCCACAATCACATTAGAACGCCCTCCTTCTTCGGTATTGTGTAGCACCGGCGAAGTAAAGTAAAATGATAATAAAAATGGCTACTAAACCGAAGCTTCAGCACTGCTACGAGTAAAAAAAAAACTAAAGAAAGTGCGAAAGCAGAGCTGCAAAATAATTAATTAAGCTTCACCTCCTGTCGTTTCTCCTACTATCCCTTTCCTATAGTTCCAGCACAATGCTTCGCATGTGTAGGAGTCATCTCCTGAGTGCTGGTCCCAGATAAAAAAAAAGTGGTTTGTGTCTAGGTTTATATATTTTAAAATTTATCTTCACAGCGATGTTTGGGTGCTAGGTTCGGTTTTAAGCAGAGGAGACTCTGGTCTGTGTCACTACAACACGTAAAGTTATTTCACAACATCAGAGTTGTAAAATAATAAAATTTAACGCAAATGGACTGGAACCTTTCTTTAGCTTACATCTAACAACATGGCGACATAACCTAACCAAATTTTATACATAGTTTACTAAATAAATGTTACTGTTGACAGTATTTATCAAATATGAGTATAGTAAACAGTTGCAATACAAGAAATAAAATAAACATCTTTGTTCGAAATTCAAAATATATGCCCAGATATATTTGTTGGCAATTGAATAGGTATTACTTCATAAAATAAAAAAAAACACGTTAACTGTTCTAGTAAAAATATTAATATTCCCTTGGCTAGAAAGTATACCTTTGTCATAAAAGACCTGCGCCGAAGACTAAGCGTTGAATAGTAGTAAGCGGCCGCTCAACGCCGAAAGGTCCGCGGCTTATTGCTAAGTGACTAAAAATTACTAAAAAAAAAAACTTTTTATTTTTAATTTATTTATATTATAAGCAAGTAAAAATGGTACAGAATAACGGAACAAAATTCTTGATAGAATCTATTCGGTGCTGCTCCGAACAATAAAATGAAAAAAAAAACAAATAAAAAATAAAAACGTTCGAAATGTAACATGTCGTACTAGTAAAAATCAAAGCCATATGTATAAAAGTGATAAATTGTTGTTGTAAAAAAATAACCAAAACAAAACAGCAGAAAAAAAACTTTAACATTTTAACAAAAAGTTGGTTGGAGTAAACTAAGACAAATCGGCGGCTTACTTTAATCCGGGTTTTAGGTTTAGCCCTCCTTCGTCGGTATTGTGTAGCACCGGCGAAGTAAAACAATAATAAATATGGCTACTGAACCGAAGCTTCAGCACTGCCACGAGTATAAACAAAGAACGTGCGAAAGCAGAGCTGCAAAAATAATTAATTAAGCTTCATCTCCTGTCGTTTCTCCTACTATCACTTTCCTATAGTTCCAGCACAATGCCTCGCATGTGTAGGAGTCATCTCCTGAGTGCTGGTCCCAGATACAATTATGTTGGCATAACATGACACTTTGTTGGGAAATTAGATAAAGGAAAGGGTTTTTGGTTGGCATAATTTTTCAAGCAGCTACAATCCCTCATTATTCCCCGTCTTTTGCTTCATGTTTAGTATTTTTTATTCCTGCCTTCTATCTTTATATTTCACAAAAAATTAACAATAAAACAGGGTTGCTATTATTATGATAGAAGTTAACAGTATACCAAACGAAAAGAAATAAAATGAAACGTCAAATAAGAAATCCAACAAAAACTGCATGTACATGAAACAGCGTTTATACTTCCAAAAAATATTCACACCTTCTATCACAGGGTAGTTATTTTATATTTACATTCGGTATTGAGAAATGTCAAAAAAAAAAATTAAAAAAAGAAGATAGAAGGGAGGAATAAAAAATACTAAACATGAAGCAAAAGATTCATGTATGGACACTGTGCACTTTCAAAAGAGAATTCAAAAAACTTTTGCAGCATATGCTTCACAATATGGACGGGGACTATACACATACGAAATGAATATATAAAATACTAACCCACACAAACTGTGTATACGTACATATTTTATGCCAGATGAATTAGTCTCGTGTTTTGGAAAGAACAAAATTTATGCGGATTAAAGTGTTCTCGAATGAATTGGCTCTATAACAACAGATTTTTCAGGATTGTCAAAATATTTATTAATCTCGTCGATTAATTTTCATAATCATAAATGCTCCATCTTCTTTGCTTTTCAGTTACAACAAACGAATTATGTAGTTCTGTCAAAATGACATATCTAAAACCAAATTACTAAAATTTAGGAAGAATTTCTACTTATTTATTATAAATTAGGTCCATATATAATTTATTTTTTGATATCGAGAAAAAGGAATAATTTGTAATATTTACCATTCAAATGTGTGTTGGTATCTTATGTGCATATAAAGCAAATATTTGCTTTTGTTGATAGTTTAGTTTTAGGTCAGGTTAATCCTTAAGATATGATATAGGATAAAATTAATACTTTTTTTGATTCAGATGAGATATTTCTTATTTTATTCTTTACCATGTGTAATATAATTTTATTTCTTTTTACTATGTTCACGATAATAGCAATGTACTAGTTTACTTTTTAAGTATTTTTATAGAATCTTTTATTATTATATTCTACGAAAGTTCTAAATTAACTTCCGTATATCTATGACTAAAACTCTATTAACAAACTCGGAAAAATTATATGAATTGTTTTATTTTGCAGACTCCCTACCGGGCAACAAGAATTTTAAATCCGAGATCAAGAAAAACGACTTTAGAAAAAAAAACATGAAAAACAAACACATGTAAATATACTATTTTATACGCTCAGCCGATTATGTATGCACACACACTGTTGTCACATTCTTATAAACTTAGGCTGCAAAATTTTCGTTTGAAGCACATACATTCGCATATCTACGGGACACGGAACGACTTTATTCTTTCTTACGTTTAATTTCGTATTTTCCCCGGTTTTAATAATTTTTTCTTCGTCTAAAGGATTTTTACCTAAGAATTATATATATATATATATTATTTTGCTTTATCCGACAACGTTCGGAATGTTTTAACAATAATTTTTTATTGTCGTTCACGTAGTTTCTCTCCTGTGCACTTCTGTTACCCAGCAGTCTTGCTTTTTCAAACAGTTTTTTATGCTTTTAATTTGTACACATTCACAAAAATTTTACCACAATTCACTAGATCTTACACTAGAGCGTCGATTTTGATAATTTTTTTATTTGTTTAAATACTTTTAGCACTATTATTATAGAATTTTCTTCACAACGAACGCGTACCTGACCGAAAGAACGCGGGTTTTCTTCAAATATACATTTTATTTTTCGAAATTACTCACGAGCAAAATAAGGCATGAAAAACAGTTCAGCAAGTATCTCTTTCTACCATTGGAATTAAATTAGCACTAGCAAAAGAAGAAAAGCAATAACTATAGAGATCTCTATAAAAGGGAGATACAGAGGACTACGTGTTTGTACTAAAAAAATAAGTATTAACAATGAAACAAAATGGCTGTCTATGCATTAGTGAAAAACATGTAATTATTTTAAATCTTTTTTTTTTTTAATTTAAAAGAAAAAATTTGTTCGCACTTTAACGTCATTAGACTTTAAAAGCCAGAAAATTTTTTTTCAATACAGGCTGTATACAAATTCAAGGCGTTTTTCATTGCTTGTTCGGTGTGGGATAACCATTTATATTTGCTTAATAATTTAATCACATTTTCAATTTTCAGCATTATTAAACGTAGTTTCTTACATTTCTTAACGTTATATATATCTTAACACACTTTTTTTATATAGTTACAAATTTTCCTTTACTCAACGTTTACATTTTACTAAATAAAGTGATTTTTCCAATAACTAAAATGTAAATTTTTTTAACAAAATCTTGGGGTATCCACCATTTTCGAACTTGTACATATATTCAATATAATTCGAAAAATATATTGTAATAATAGCGTTGCCGTATTTATAAGGAATCCATGCAGTTCATCTACATTCACATGGATATTTGTAACTTGGGCGTTACACGGTAAATTTCTTTTTTAAAAATTTAAGGCTTTCTCACTTTTTTTCTAATTCACCCATACTTTTAAAATTTGATGAGAATTTGCTCCCAAATTCTCTGGGCAAGTTTTGTTTCTAATTATGGGCAAGAAAACAGCTCACCTATTTTTATGAACAGCGAAGCCATCTTTATAAAAGAACTTGCGTGGAGCCAACATCGCAGCTATCAAATCAGAAGAATTTTTGAGAGCTGTATGTGTCAAAAATTGGCAAGCAAAAATTGACCATGTAGCTGCCGTGTTAGTGTAACGCTGGCGTATCGAACAAGGTGGGGTTGTTGAAACAGGCGGCAATTTTTTAATGCTACTAGGTGTGTCCGTTTACCCCAAATTGGGCGCCCGAGGGCGCACAATCTTACCCAAAAGCGTTTTCTTACGCAAAAATTGGGTAAATGAGAGGTTTTGAGAGAGTAATGTTCTTGTTCTTCACGCACGAGAATGCCCGTACTTTTTCTTCGGGCTAGTTTGGGCATGAAGAACAAGCAATCAGTTTGTTTATAATAAACATTGAAAATAACAAAGAAAAATTACAAATGTCGCAAACAGCTGACAGACATTAAAAAAGTTGTGTAAAAAATTTTTGGTAGCGAAATATTGAAAAATAAATAATTGTTAAAAACTTTTCATAAAAAAGACCATCGCTGAAAAATAAATATAATTAAAAAATTTTTTCAATACTTGTTTTTTTAAATAAATTCTTTCACAAATAGTTTTTTTTCGGTAAACTGTCATTAATAACATTAGACTTCCAATGAAAATCAGGGATAATCAAGCTCGTACAATTGTACTTTTTCAGTACACTTTGCATTGCAAAAGTACTACATTACTCCACTAAATATTAAGTACCAAGGTATATTCGTATGATTATACGTTGTTCAGTAATTTAAATTAATTATAGCAAAAATATATTTTCGATTTTTCTTATTATAATATTTAATTATTAAATTATTCACAACCACTTCACAACTTTTTCACAAACTTTGACGTTTGGCCTGTTGAATGAAGTGACCAGCGAAATAGCTAATACGTTTAGCTGCCCTACAAGAACATTGACGGTCATTTGACCGGTGATATGACCGTCATTGCTGACAGAACTATCGGTCATTGCGTAGAACAAAGTTTATATAATTTTCTTAAGGGCAATATGAGAAAAATGACCGAAACTTCTGTGTGCATGTGATAGTCAGCGATGATGCATATATATCGCTCGCTGTAGACGGATATCCCAATTGAAATGAAACACTATTTATTTCAATTCTTTACGTTGATTTTATTTCAATATTCTTATATGTACATATGTATATAAAAAAAAGAAATGTAATATAATATAAAATAGAAATATCCATCAAAACCTTGGAGTGGCCCATCATCTGTGAATTTTTTCTTAATATAATTGCCCACAATTATTTAAAATATACAAATATTAAAACAAACTATTCAGGGATTCGCATAAAAATTAATTCTATCCATCAGCAAAGACAACATGTGTTGTTGTTAAAACGTTTCGCCGAGTGCCGAACACAAAAACGATGCTCGTTTCCACACCCGTAACATGCTACCAAACTAAATGTTTTCTCGTCGAAACTCAGTCGTACGGAGCTTCAAAAACTATAGTCCGAATTATAAGTTTATAAACGAGTAAAATTATCCTTTCTGTAAAATTGATGAATTTGCGAAAATTCAAGAATACTTTTGTAATGAACTGCATTAATTTTTAACTATTCAACAACACGTTGGTTGTCTCGCAACGAGGTTGTCTGTCGAGTAATAGGAACTCCTTCAGTATTACTTTAATTTGATTGATTTCGAAACAAATTCTCAATATTTAAGAATTCATTTTATTTTATCTTTCTGTTACTAATAGTTAATAATAGTAAAACTTAACACAACTTTTATGTTTTTAGTACATTTGGGGTCAAAAAAGTACAATTTTAAAATTGTCAAATATCATCTCCGATATAAACAGAGCTGTAAAAAGCACTGAAGATCTTTTTTTTATTTTTGCCACTATATTTTTTAATTTGCACGTCCCAAACAGTCATTAATGATAATTACTTCAATTAATTCGATTACTAAAATTTTTTACCCTATTTCTAATGCGTCACAACTACGATGTGCACTCAAAGTTACCAGAAATAAAATGAATATTGACAATAACACTGCCACACTACGGCAAACTGCTTAAATATTTTGATGAATATAAAATCCATTTTGAAATTCGTCAATATTACCCAGAGTGTATATGTGTGACTATTTTTCTCATACAAAGACAAATATTGAAGCTGAATATTGATCGTGTAGCATCCACTTAGTTCTACTCCGAGTTATATTTTTTCATTCATTTTTGACAGTACATAAATTTTTTGTCACTTGAAGATACACAAAAATCACAAAATACCCAGAAGTGTCTCTAAGTCCCCGTCCATACTGTGAAGCATATGCTGCAAAACTTTTGAGTTTGTTGATGAGAAGGGGAAGAGTGGAAGTATGTACGCTGTTTCATGTACATGCAGTTTTTGTTGAATTTCTTATTTGCATCTTTTGACATGAGGTGTATTTGACGTTTCATTTTATTTCTTTTCGTTTGGTATACTGTTAACATCTATCATAATAATAGCTACCCTGTTTTATTGTTAACTTTTTGTGAAATAATCAAAAATTTAAAAAAAAAAATATAAAATTATATAAAAATTATTATATAATTTTTCTTCTTAGCGTCCATTTTGCTTCAAATTATACCTTGTGCTTCAAATGTGTATCAAAAAAAAAAATATTCACACCTTCTATCACAGGGTAGTTATTTTATATTTACATTCGGTATTGAGAAATGTCAAAAAAAATTAAAGAAAGAAGATAGAAGGGAGGAATAAAAAATACTAAACATGAAGCAAAAGTTTCATGTATGGACACTGCTGAAGCTTCAAAAGAGAATTCAAAAAAGTTTTGCAGCAAAAACTCAACAGTATGGACGGGGTCTGAAAAAATTTAGAATCAGCTTTTTTACTGAGTTACTTTTAGAAAGGGGCAAATATACAAATTTATAATTTCTTGTAGTTTTATTTGTTTTAATTGTGTTTTGTGTTAATATTATGTATAGCAAAAAAAACATAGTGAAGCTTGTTTTAATTGTGTTTTGTGTTAATATAGCAAAAAAAACATAGCGAAGCTTAAAAACGTTTTTGAATATTTACAGACTTTACAATTCATTTACGTTGTAATGTCAAAAAGAACTAGAGAAGTATATAAACACTTGTTTAAATAGCAATTTCTTTCAATGCGAACCTTCAGCATTTCATACAGATTATGAAATAACTTTACGAAAGGCGATAAAATTGGTTAGCGTTGCTGTAGTTATAAGAGGTTGTTGGTTCCATTATTGTCAAGCCTTGAGACGATAAAGTGCAAGAATTAAAAAATTTTGAGCTTTTGTAAAAAAGCCAACAATGTAGAAATTGGTATTGCAAATTTTTAAGCAAGATGTTGGTTAATCCGGAACAAATAGAAGAAATGTTCATAAATTTAAAGAAGCAAGTAATTGATTTTGCGAAAACCCATCGAGATTGATCTTCTTTATTTGTAGAATACTTTAAAAAGCAATGGAAATCAAAAGTGATTTCAATAATATTTAATATTTTTTTTTTTTTCGAAAATAGGCGCAGATTTTCTACTTTTTATCATTTTTCACTTACACATAATCAAACAAAATTTCTTTGATATTAGAAATTTTAATTATTATTAATATGTTTATCTTTATCATTATTTAGGTACTTGTTTTCAAATATTTTTCCCTAAGTTCTAAATAATCCAAACGTTTTAACTAACTCTTCAGATAACTTCTGGAGGATTTTCTGTATATTCCGAACTTGTTATTGAAACGTTACAATACTGCTATAAAAACAAATAACGTGCAAAAAGCAGTGTTGTACGATAGTGAAGCTTCACCTCGTATCATTTTTCCTACTATCCCTTTCCTCTAGTTCCAGCACAATGCATCGCATGTGTAGGGGTAATCTCCTGGTGCTTGTCCAAGATAAAAAAAAACGCTCTAGAAAGTTTTAATTCAAAACTCCCAATGAAAATTAGAAAAACACGGACAGTTATTTAAATTCCTTGATGTTATCCGAAATTAAGATTTTATCCAATCGGTTTCCATTGGGCAATTACCGGGTGGTGTATTATCAGTTTTACCAAAAAAACGAAAAGTGGAAAACAGTAAAATGATAAAATTCGTAAACTGACCCAACAATTAAACAGACGATAAATGTCACTGCCCGATTTTTCACCAAGTTAATAGAGATTTTAAAATGTATCATTTGCTTTACAGAGCGGATAAATACACTTTTGTTGCCATGTAAATACTTTGCTACGGCTGCTTCTAAAAATTTAATATGAGAAATAAATCAAACTTGAAAACAAATTCTCACCAAATTTTAAAAGTATGAGTTTTTAGTATGAAATTCAGAGAATTATAGAATTTGACCTTGTACCGATCATATTAAATTGCTCAAAACTGGTGTCCAGCCTATGTCACAGCGTTCAATGCACATGAAGTTTGAGAACTTTGCACTCAAAGTTACCAGAAATAAAATGAATATTGACAATAACACGCCACACTACGTCAAGCTGAGTGTATATGTGTGCCTATTTTTTTGCAAACAAACGCACCCAAGTACAAATATTGATGCGTGTAGCATGCGCTTAAATGTGTAGGGCTGCCAATAAATTTTTACCATAAAACGCATAATTTTGGATATAAAATCGTCAGAATTAAAAAAACAATCGTCAAAAAAATAATTGGTTTTATAAACCAATTACATATTTGACTATTGTAAAGTTTTAATTAATTTGATACTTTGAACATGTTATACATACATATATACAATTAATTTATTCACAAGGTATGCTATTGAGTCATATTGTCATAATGTCTTAATATTTTAAAAAAGTTAAAACAAATTGTTGTTGTGCCTCGAAGAAAAAAAGTCATAAAATAATAACGGCCGTATTCTTGAAAAAAAAGTACTTTGAAATACATTTTAGTTAAAAACATTTTTAAGCCTAAAAATGTTTTTCAAAAAATTGTATGCATAATCAATATTTTAACTAAATATAATTTTTTAATATTATCGTGGCAACACTACCTTTTTTTTGTCATTTGCTTCTTTGTTAACCGATGTGAAGAAATCATACTTTTCTAACATACCGTCCAGAAGAGTTGTATATGTTAGTAATATAGTAGTAAGTTATTTTAATGAAAAAAGTAGTATAAAAAACAGTGTGTACGACCATTTGCAACCAATATGAATTAAATCCAAATAAAATGTAAAATTATTGCAAGAAACAGAATAAAATAATAAACTAAAATTTTAAATAGTTATATAAATTATTTTCTTTTCTTTTATGTGTGTTTAGCACCAATATTTTAGTAATATACACTAAATTTATATTTTTACTGTGTATTGTGCAACCTTTTGTTTCATTCCGTCTAAATGTTCAATGGCTGCTGAATGAGGAGTATGGCAGCACAAACAAACATATCATTATGGCGACCACACATGTTTATGCGGAAAAACTGCAAAAAAAGCATTGGCAAAGTAATTTTGTTAATTGGTAAGTATCTAATTTAAATTGATTGCCAACAACCTATTTTTAACAATGTCACACATTTTCTTTACAAACAGCAAAACAAATGGACGCCTTTCATAAAACAAGGTGATTGCATCAGATGATGAACGTGATGTAGCTGTATTGATTGCGATGTTCAATGCAATGATTATTGGGAATTAAACGGCCATAGCGAAACGCATTTGGAATCCCTTAGAGAAGATTCCTTCAGGAAATTTAATTGGGTGTGGCGTGCCTGTCAATATATCACCGAATATAAACAAATACAGCGACGTATCTTTTATCATGGTTACTTTTGGTACTAGGCAAACAAGAAGTGGAAAATAAATTCCACGATGTAATGCTCCACCATGAGAATTTTACAAAATACCTGATTTTATTTCTAACTTTACTTGTGAATGGTCCGACTGAGCGAAGTTTTGTATCATTTGTAGATCATATCGTGCAACATGATTCTTTTGAATATGAAATACAAAATCCCCAGAGGACGAACGACCTAAAATACAATGTAATTGGAATTTTTGCAAAAAAAACATGGATAACAAATGAAATTTACATAATTTTTAATTTAATTTGAAATTTTTGATAATGGCCTGGGATGTTTTATTTTAATTGATTCATTTAAAACCACAACGAAATCTTTTGAACTGGGAGATATTTTGCACATGACCTTATTTAAGTTGGAGGTAAATTACAGATTTTTTTCTGACCATGGTTGTGATAAGTTCTATGTATAAACATGTTTCTGAACAAATGTTTATATTGAAATTATTAACAATCGACATCCTTTAATTGGTCGTGAGTTAAACAATAAATCTTGTTTTATTATTCCATAAACATTTTTCAGAGTTGTCCTCCTGTGCATTCCTTGAATCTATTAAGGATTGTTGAAGCATGTTTGGGAGTAGATCGTCCTCATATGGGTGCAGTGTTTTTAGTTTTTTTGCAGAACTGAGAAATAGAAAACTGGTTTCGATATATGAATGTTTTTGAGTTTTCCAAACAAACAAGAAATATAGTTTGCTATAGTATCGAAATACTTTGAACATACGCTTTGCTCAAAATAATTATAGTTTATCATAATGTAAAACAACATTTGCAATGTTATATATTTACGTTTGTTTAATATCAATAATTTTATTCTAGTTTGCAGTTTTTCTTTTTAAGAACATTAATGAAAGAATTTGTTCGTTTTATAATTAAATATACTTCAAATTAAATTCGGCCTATTTTTTAACAATAAAATTAAATTTCAAATTAAAAATATTGTTTTTTTTTGGTATACTCATAGGCCAGGGGAGTGGTAATTTTTCTTATGCAATACTCGGCATGTTCATCGGCAATGGCAGTGTATGTATATAAAATAAAAATTAAAATTAACTAATTTTACAAAAAAAATTAATATCAGGTAAATAAATAAAAACTGTGTATATATTAAAGCCAAACAAATGAAATTTGCTAAAAAGCATATCGTTAATTGAGACGCAAAACGCGCTACTACAAAGAAAGAGTTTGTGTTAGTGCTTTTCCATCGCAGTGTTCTGAAACCTGAAGCCCTACCTACAGTAAATGTTTATCAAATCTTTTACTTTAAATACTAATACTTAAATACTTTAAATTTTTATTTTTTTGAGGTTTAAAATACACATATTTTTTAACAGATTTTATAATATAAACGACCATAAATTTGCCATGTGTGAACCTATTTTCATAATTATTTTTTCTTATGAAGAAGGTCTACAAATTTGTTTTTTTTTTGACAAATCGATAGGGGGTAAGGCAAAGTAAGCGCACCAAAAATTGGTTATGAAATAACTTACAAAGTATGTTGCGTGACTATAATCAGTAAACTTAACGGTGAGAAAAACAGGAAAACGATTTTGGATATGTGGAAGTGACCCAAAGACGACAATAAAGTTGTCCCTTCTTGTATTTTAGCCGTTTACAGGGCATTCACTTAATACGGTGAAAAGTCATAGTCATTAATTACAAAGTAAATGTTATTATGTATAATAAAAAATGAACTGTAGAACATAAAATATATGATATACAATTTAAAGTAAAGAATATACAATAAAAAATCTATAATTTTTTAAATTTTTCTAAAAATTTGTTTTTATGTAGTAAAATGTATTAGGTTTCTTATGACTCTTACTGTTGATTTTGTGAATAATTCGAAACCATGAACAAGAAGAGAAAATGTATAACAAGTATCCTATTATTTTGCTTTATTTCTATAAATTTCATTAAAAACTTTTTATATTTGATACAATAATTTCAGTGTATTTTGTTTCATTTCAATTTGTTCTCAGTAAAGATATGGCAACATAAAATATTTTTGCAAAGCGTTACCGGTGGCAATTTTTTGAGAGGGCTATATTAAGGGTCTTTTGCGAAAAAAGTGTCTCATAAATGGTATTTGAAAAAATGAAAGCTTTATTTTATTTTTAGTATAAAATAAAACAAAAAATTAACAATGGTAAATGCGAAATGTCGTGAGAGTTAATCACTACTATCTACTTAATATTTTTGTATGACATAAAAACCATTATTAATTCAAAAACCAAAGCACACAATTAGATCAGGGATGCATTTTTATTTAACAAATGTGAGAAAGCCAGGGAGGGAAAACTGCTTTTATAAATTTATACCAATTATAAAATCAAAATGTACATTATAGACCACGACCGCCCAATTTTATAAAAATATATGTACGTATATTTTCTAAAAGTACACTAAAAATTTTTACCACGAAAATAACATATTCCAAAGTTATAAAAATATTTTTCAAGGTTTTTAAAAAAAAATTCAATTGCACAAGAACTCTATCCCTGGGGAAAACAAGCAAACAGCTGTAGTTAAATTAAATTAATAAGTTTTCGTCTTACTTGATTTTATCCATACCAATGTGTAAACGCCAGAAAACAACCGTCCGGATTTTACTCTCTTTTTTGACATAAGGATGGAATTTCATTTTATTTTCTCTCACATTTTACGTACGACAAATCTTATCGTTTAAAGCACAAAGTATACAGAGGCGTCAGTTCAAACCAGCGAACGAGCACAGAAAGAGACATCATCAAGAGATTTGCTGTCTCTTTTACCCCCTAACTCTGTTCGGTGATTCCTTTTTCTTCTAAATTCCTCAATATTGTTGTTTTGTTTTGATTTTTCTTTTCTAGATGTGAAAATTAGCCGTATTTTTCATCTACTTTATGCTCACAATTTCGCAATTTTTAGCACGACAATTTTACAAACATAGGTTATAGGAATCTGTGGTTACAAAACACAACAATGTGGTGTTTTGTGTTATGAAAACTATGTACTATGAAAATTAATTTCATTTATTAAAACAAATAGATACCAAAAAATCACAAGATTACTAAAATGTTATTTTATCGGCTTATGCACAACAAATTTCTTTTTGGTAATTTTTTAGCTTCGCTATGATTTTTTTTGCTATATTAACACAAAACACGATTAGAACCACAAAACACCATTAAAACAAGCTGCACTATGTTTTTTTACTATAATATTAACACAAAACACAATTAAAACAAAGAAAACCTCAAGAAATTCTAAATTTGTTCTTATGCACAAATTGTGGCTTATGTTAACAAAATTTTTCATCACAAAACACCGAAATAATGACAAATTTCTTTTTGGTAATTTTTTAGCTTTGCTATATTAACACAAAACACTATTAAAACAAGCTCCACTATGTTTTTACCTATAATATTAACACAAAACACAATTAAAACCAATAAAACCACAAGAAATTATAAATTTGTTCTTATGCACAAAATGTGGCTTATGTTTACATTTTTCTTTTGTTTACTTTTCATCTTTCGTAAAATTGTATATTTGTCTCTTTCTCCCCCTATTTGAAGAAAAGCTGATTTAAATTTTTTCAGACCCCTAGCTGACACTTCTAGGTATTCTATGGTTTAAAGCGGCCTTTATATGATTTTTTTCGACGATTAAAAAGTATTCGAATTATGAGTTTAATTTTATTTGTTTTGATTGTTTATACATCACTAACACATTTTGTACAATTGCCATTATTCTGAATGTTTATTTACGCAAAAATGATTACCGAAATAATATTACAGATTAAAATTAAAAAATAAATTTTTTTTTTATATTAGAGGGCTGTTATATTTTGCATATCCAAAAGCGTTGCAAACATTCAAAATGGAATTCGTGTTTTGTCCACTTTGTGTGGTTGTCAGTAGATTTATATTATTATCTTTATATACAGGGTGTCTGGTACCAGATTTATATTTTCAAACTTAAATAAGAAACGTAATATTTGACACAAAGTTTTATTAAGAGCATTGAACGATATAATGGAAATGCGGATTTTATTTTTTAAAGAGTATGTCTATTCAGATCTTTTTTTAAAATTTCATCAGTAATCACTCTTGGAAGTCTCAATGAGGCAGCTCTTTTCCGTATAAAAGTCGCGGATTTTCACAAAAACTGCTTTCAACCAGTTCAATGTCTTCGGGAGTCCTTGAAGATCCACTGGGCCCTGGCCGTGGGACATTCATAGCCGAAGCACTTGCGCGGAATCTCTGCTCCCACGTACGAATTAAATTTACACTCGGTCCATCGCTTATTCGCCTAATACGAACTTTGGACAAAATTGTATACGAGCAATTACGTAAGAATCATTACTCTTAAAAAATGTCTCCACAGCGAACGATCGATGCTCACTCGACCACTGCGACATCGTGACTGACAAATCCGCACTATCGATAATTCCAACGGCGTCACCGTCCCTCCGCGCCGTTTATTACTTTTTGAAGTAATCGTATTTAAAAATATAAATTTGCCACCAGAGAACGGGGAAGAGAAAATGGAAAGAGGTACAGACTTGACGGTACTCGTCAAGTTTGTTTCTTTCTCTCTTCTTTTTTGTTTCCTTAACCGTAGTATTGTAAAACAAGCGAAACTTGACGGCAAAATGTTTTCGTGTATGAACGTAAATACAGTTTCAAAAGAAAATTTCACAAAAACTGATAAATTACCTAGCATTTACACATGCAAGTGCAAGTTCGAAAAACTCAACACACTCACACTTTTTTACTAACACAACCATATTTTTCGTACTTGCAGCGATTTTAGCAGACAGTGATTTTTTGACACTTGCAGCAAGTTAATGTCAAATATATAAACAGTGTTGCAAAATTTACTTGATTGAGGAAACAATAATTATAATTTTAACTCATCATGGTAACTCTGATTAATGAAATTAAAGAAATGTGTTTTTTAATAAATAACACCAAATAAAAATGGAGGCAAAATTAAATCACTCGGCAATTATAAAATTAATAAATTTATATCGGTCTCATCCAATTTTGTGGGACATGAACAGCAAGATGTACAGGAGAAACGATTTAAAAGCCAAATCGTATGAGGAAATAGCGAATGATATGGGAATGCCTGTTGAAGCTGTAAAGAAAAAAATACGGTCATTGCGTACCACCTACACCGCGGAAAAACGAAAGATGAACCACAAGAAATCCGGCTCAGGGGTGGAAGAAAACTATATCTCCTCATTATCGTGGTTCGGAGAAATGAGTTTTTTGGATAGCTCCATCGTAACGAGGAAATCCATGGACAATTCTACTGAAGTAAGTCTATTTGCAAATTTAGGGCTTAAACTATGTTGAATACTGAACATGTTAATTATTGATCTTAGTAGATCTATTAATAGGGAAGGAGCTTAAGTACAAGATTTGATGTTTTTGGCTTACGCCGTTTGTGAATAATGAATGAAATAATTTAATTTTTAGGAAAGCTTAACAAACTGGATAGAAGTTAATGAAGCGGATTTTGAACAATGTAAAACCAGTAGCACACCTATTGCGGCACGAAAAATTGATAAAGCTATAGAAAAAATACTAGAGGGAAACGAAAATGAGTTCACCGCATTTGGTGCAAGCATTGCGCACCAGCTACAGAGTTTTCCCATTGAGGTTGGATACGAGCTAATGGGCGAAATTCAAATTTTAATCACAAAGCGAAACATTAGAAACGTCCGTGAGAATAGATTAAACTCTTTGGCTTTATATTCAGAATCATCAAGCAGCACTGCGCACATTTGCAACTCTACCCCATCTGACCTAATTGACTTAGCACTTACAGAAGCTCAAATAGTCTTTGATGAAGAATCCGAAACATGATTTTTAATTGCTAATATACATATAAATAATTTTATTAAATTTTTTTGTTAAATAAGTATTTCTATAAATACTTTAAACTGTCTTGAATTTAGAAGTAAACAAAATATTCATTACTAAGAAAACGAATTAATAATAACTAAAGAAAAAATAATACATTAGAAAACAATAACTAAAAAATAAGTAAATGAATTCATAAATTATTATTTTTAGTTGTTAATTTATATAATTTTATTTTGAATATAGCCATTTCTATAAACTGAGCTGTGATTATTATTTGGTTTGTAATGTTTTTGAAGTGAAATGTAACATTTTTTATTTTTGTTAATTAAATAGATTTAAAAAGTTGAATAAAATTGTTTTTTTAACTTGTTGTTCACTGTGAGTAACGTCAGGTAATTTAAGGTTAAACATGTTTAATGTTAACTTTTCCCCATTGGAAATCAACATTTCCATCCGTTACCAGATATCGGGAAACTTCATCTCTTACCCTGCAAGCATATTTATACGTTTTTATATCTTGATGTCCAATTGACGAAAATGTAGATGAATTTTCAGTTTCGAAGTCCGGTGTAGTAGGCTTTGTCTTCTTCCTTGTTAGGTAATTGTGTAAAGTGCAAGCAGTCATCACGATTAGGTCTACAGTTGTGGTTTGAACTTCAATTGGCCTATTAAATATGGCAAATCTTTTGGCCAATCTTCCAAAAGCGCACTCTACAACCATTCTGGCTCGACATAGTCTGTAGTTATATATTTGTTGAGGAACGTTCAATTTCAAAGACCTGCTGTATGGCTTCATTAGATGCTCGTCCAGGGGAAATGCATCATCGCCGATGAAAAAAAAGGTATGTTGTTACCTCGACTTGAAACAAGCTGCCTGCTGTTTGGTACGTTTAGGTCTCCACTTACCAAAGCATTGTACAGGTAGCAATCCTGATAAATTGTGCTATCTGACGCTTTACCATTCGACCCAACATCAACAAATGTAAAGCGGCTGTGTGCATCGACTGCTGCAAAAAGCACGATGCTGAAAAATCCTTTAAAGTTATAAAACTGTGAACCAGTATTAGATGGTGTTTTAATGCGTATGTGCTTGCCATCCAACGCCCCCATTGTATGTGGAAATTGCCATATATCGTTGAAGTCTCTTGCGATCTCTTCCCATTCTTCTTCTGTGTCTGGAAGCTGTAAAAGAAACATTTTTTTTATTTTAATTGTGCGGCTGAAGAATAAACTTACTTTGAGACAAACGTTGCTTAACGCATCATATATTGCGCGCAGCACCTAGGGAAGAAACACACAAATAGTGCTTCTAGAAACTCTAGTCAAAAACTCTAGGGAGCTGAACGAGTCTCCCGTCGCAAGGTACCTTAACGTAATTGCCAATTTTGATCGTGCAGAGATCGCAGTTCGCATGTGAGTGTCGATTTTTGTTATTTTGCTTTCTACCTGTGTAAATATTTCAAAGACTTTTTTTTATAACTAAAAAGCATAAATACAAACATGTTTACGTACCAGATTTAAAATTTCTTCAAATTGTACTATGGTCAAGCGGCAAAAATTGTTGAAATCGGTGTCGTCATCTTCCCACAGCAGATCCATTAACAGATGTGCTTCGAAGTTTAGATCGCACCTCTTTATTAGTAGGGGTTTTACCCAATACCTTCTCTTTATAAGTCTTTTTTTTTTCTTTTTCAGTTTTCTCACATAATTTTTTCAAATTTAATAATAAACCAATTTTTTTTCGTTGATTTGCCTTCGACGACATCTTGAAAATGAACTTTCACTTTACTGTGTAAACTTTCAAGCAACTTGCATGACATTCGGCTATTTCATCAACATTTTCGATGATAATATGTATATACAACTTGAAAGTAATTACTTACATGTGTAAAGGCAGGGTTAAAGTGTTTGTGTGTGAATCACGAGACATATTCAACACTTGACGAATCAAACTTGATGTGTGTAAATCATGAGTAACCAATTTATCCCGGAGCGAAATGGGTTAAAAGTACCGTAGTAATGTAAAAATTACTTGCCTACAATTCGGTCTAAATTACCGTACGTACGGAAATTATCGCACCGTTAGCATCACTGGTTATTTGGACTCTAGCTGTCAAATGGCAAAAAGTGTGAACGCAATAAATCTTGCAAAATTGAAATACAGAATTTTTTTTTAAATAATCTATAAGGAACCTAACGCTACTAAAAATGCCACGTGGTAAATATGTAAATCATAAGGGACGCAGCCGCCGCTTTACGTCACCGGAGGAATTGCAACAACAGAGTGATGAGGAATCTAGCGGTAGTGAAGAATCGTCTAGTGAGGAAGAACAACCTGGCAGTAGTGGTGCAACAGTAAAACTAAGAATTGCTGCTCCTGCTGGCAAAATGCCTACAAGCAGTGAAGATTCCGACGAGGATCCTAAAAATGCTAAAAAAGGTTTTGCCCCCCCTTTTGAAGTTAGTAATCCCAATCGATCTGTGCAGAACGTTATACGCAAATTATCAGAAGTGGATTTAGAAAAGAATAAATGTGTACAGATAAAATTTACCTCAGGAGATCGTAAACAACTTGACAAGCAAAAGAGTCGGGAGCGTTACGAAAAGATGCACGCTGAAGGAAAAACCTATCAGGCTAAAGCAGATTTAGCCCGTCTCGCTCTTATTCGACAACAGCGTGCGGCTGCTGCAGCTAAGAGGGAGGCAGAATTGAAAAAGAAGGCAACCGACGAAAAGAAAGTCGGTGGGTAAACACCACAAGCAGATCAGAAATATTAGCATCCATTTTTAAATTTACATATATTTTAATTACTCTTAAACAGCTATTCTTTTTCTATATGATTAAAATAACTAATTGATTGCAATGTTTTATATTACTGTCATTTAATTTTGCTCATTGCTTTAAATATGAAATGCAAGATTATTTCCTTTATGCTACACGCTATAGAAGTCATTGTCTCAGAATAATGTTTCTGAAATGTAATATAGCAAAATCATTCTTTAATAATACATTTGCTTAATCATTACATTAGTTATTAATAGGAATACATAGGTACTTAACACATAATCAAACTTTTTCTCAAAAGCTACATAACTTTCAACAAGCTATAACTCCAGATATGGGTGATTGCTTATCGAAAATAAATCTTTCGTATAATCACATTTTAAGACACCATGGCCAAATGCGCCAACAACTAAAACAATGGGAGCATCATCGTTGGACTTCTTTAGTGTTAGTTATGTTATGTTAGTTTTTTCTTTATTTGACCAATGTGTGCGTGCGCCAAGATAGCGTCGAAAATAGGAATTTAAAAACCGGGAACATTGTGGGTATTTTCATCATATGTTTCAAATTGGTATTTTAAATGTGGGGAAATGATAATTATTCTAAGAGACGCTATCTTCTCCTGGCTAAACGAGGCTTTGGCACGCATACACACTTACATATATATTCTGAAAGCTGACACTTTCCCCTTCAAAATGAAGGAACCGTGCTAAAAAACGTTAGAGCCGTTTCCGAGAAAATTGGAGTTCTCGAAAATGGCCAAAAAATCGACGCTATCTTCTGTGCAAACGAGACTTTGGCACGCATACACACCTATATATTCGGAAAGCTGACGCTCTTTATCATTTTTAAAAGTTTGTTGGGCTATAGCTCTTCTCGTACAGTTTCCCCAAAAACAGTGCATATATCAATCGACGCGTATATTTAATAGCTATCGTTGGCGGGTAGCACGATGTGTGCACAAAGAAGCGTTTGGGCGCAATAAGTGAAATACTAAAAAAATACACTAAGGTTTTTCGCCATTTCTAAAAAGTTTGTTGGGCTATAGCTCTTCTCGTACAGTCTCCCCAAAAACAGTATATATATCAATCGACGCGTATATTTAATAGCTTTCGTTGGTAGTTAGCGCGATGTGTACACGAAGAATTTGGGCGCAATAAGTGAAATACTAAAATGGACACTATCATTTTTAAAAGTTTGTTGGGCTATAGCTCTTATCGTACAGTCTCCTCAAAAACAATACGTATATCAATCGACGCGTATATTTAATAGCTATCGATGGTAGGTAGCGCGATATGTGCACGAAGAATTGTTTGTACGCAATAAGTGAAATGCTATAAAAATACAGTTTAAGGTTTTTCGCCATTTCTAAAAAGTTTGTTGGGCTATAGCTCTTCTCGTACAGTCTCCCCGAATACGTTGCACATATCAATCGACGCGTATTTTTAATAGCTATCGATGGCAGGTAGCGCTATGTGTGCACGAAGAATCGTTTGGGTACAATAAGTGATATACTGAAAATGTACAGTTACGTTTTTTTTTCCAAAAGTTTGGCGGGCTATAGCTTTTCTTGTACAGTCTCCTCAAGAATGATATGCATACCAATCGACGCGTATTTGTAATAATAAATGGGTAGTGCCATATAGTGCACGAAGAACGGTTTTCAAATTATAAGCGGATAACTACATATAAAGGCGTTGAACAGGTCATTGAATAATTGGAATATATCATCAACATAACATTATTTACATATGAAACTTGGAAATTAAACAGAAAATTTGCAAAGAAACGACGAAAGTTTTTATCAAAAAAAAAAAGATTTTTAAATAAAATTGAAGTTGTAAATACATAAGTATATACATTTGTGCATATTTATTACTTTATTTAATAAAAAATGGCTTGTACTTTTTTTTTCTATTTATTATTGTCCACATTTTCCAGCCGTTGCCAACGATGCAAATGTTTTGCTTTTCAAATATTATGCATTTGTAGCGTCTAAAATCACTAAAATAAAATTTATTTGGGCACTTTTGTTATGCTTGGCGAACAGACCTATTTTATGGCCAAAAAAAATACGTTACAAATTCTTGTATCAACTGACGGGCGAATTTGCTAATGAGTTTACCTGGTAATGAATTTGCCTTGGTAAATTTCGTTAAGGCCGCTTTAAACGATAAGATTTGTCGTACGTAAAATGTGAGAGAAAATAAAATGAAAATCCATCCGTATGTCAAAAAATGGAAGTAAAAATCGGACGGTTGTTTTCTGGCGTTTACACCATAGGCTATTATAGAACCGACATAAACAAAAATGAAAAGGGTTTTCTCAGCTGTGCTATGTAGATCGAAAAGAGAAAGAAAATCATTGGGAAAGCAATGGGTTAGAAGCAATAATTATACATTGCTTTGCACAACATATGTTTAAAAATTATTAGTATTTTTCGTCCACAAAATTTTTGACAAAAGCACGCAAAAATATGAAATTTTATTCATTGTGTTGAACTAAATGTATAATTCAACAAAAAAATGTGGTTTATCTATTAAGCAAAGGGTAAGTATTTAAATGGAATATATTATTTGACTTCCGACAAGGTATTTATCATAATATCATATATTTTCTTGTCAGGCACCCTTCATCGGAGCAATTGGAAACTAGTTTTATGGTGTTAAATTTGCTTAAGTTGTTCAATTTGATGGTCCTCTACAGCAGTAAGTGCAGCATTGAGTAAATGTGCCGTGAATACAAAATATTAGCCGGCCGCTTGTGTTAATTTTTACATATTGAAGTTGCAAATTAGGAAGTTGAAGGTTTTGTTAATTTCCTTCAATTCTTTTCCTTATACAAAAATCAAAGTGAAGTAGTTACAACAAATTCGTGTCAAAAAGAATGGCATGAAATTACTTTAAATACAGGTAGACAAAGCTTATGTTGCGGAATATATGTATGTACATATTTTACAATTTGCTTTCTTTCAGAAAGAACTCACAGTACTTGACGGGATATTAAAGTAGCTAAAAAAGCTGGAGGTGTTAATGCAAACAATAAAAGCAATCGCTTTATTTATTGGCGCAGTATGAGGATGTATTAGAATTATCAGAAATAAGCTTGGATTTTAATTTGTACCAAAATAATGTAAGGTATACATTTACTGATTCACCCGTGATAGCTGTTAACATAGTAGAGCAGGAGATATATTCTGTGTTGTTGGTTAGTACGGTTTGTAGTCTGTATCGTTTGTCTTACCGTCATCCAGTTAATGAACTCTTTGAATAACACAATGACTTGGATCACATTATATCAATAGCGCCATTGTTTGCCAATATTTGATAGTTTAAATGCTGCATGTGTACGTACTGCTGGGGAAAGCCCAGCTTGGGATTGGTTACAAGAAAACGATTTAGCAGATTTACCACAACGAAATATATCCTCAGACATGGTCTGGTCATTATTGCGTAAATAAATGAAGAGGAATGCTCAACACAAATAACGAAAACCGTCGTTAATGAACTACTAAGTTATTTAATACTATTAACTGTTCATATTTTGCCTTTAACAAAATTCCTGAATAAAAGCTAAGAAATTGTTTATCTATATATGTAAAGCTGAATGTGTGTTTGTTTGTACCTTATAGGAGCCCAAACCGCTGAACCGATCTATCTGAAATTTTCACACCATATAATTGGGACTCTTTAAGGAATTATAGGCTCCTTTTTTAATCATACCCACCATTACGCTTCTTTTTTAATTATGCTACTCCTTCCACATGGTTTTTTGACAGATTTTATAATATAAACGAGATTAACTTCGCTATTTGTTGACCAATCGCGATGTGCAACTCCGGGATGGTCATAGGGTATTCCTTTTTTAAAAACTAGGACCAGGAGGGGGATAGGGGGGAATTTTCTGCCCCTCCGAAACGTTCAAACCGATTTTAATGAAATTTAGAACGTAGATAGATCTGCATTTACCATTCCTGTTCGGCGGATATCCGAAAGTTTCACTCACCACAAGATTTTCAAAAGAATCAAATAATGTATTCACAAATTTTTAATGAGAAAACGAATTCTCTTTATTAAAATAAAAAATATGATTATAAATCCCTATTACTTTATTACAAATTACAATTTTTTTAAGAAAACAGTATCAAATCAAAATACAACAAAATTTAAATAAAACAATTTGATTATTTTTAAATTCATAATGAAAGATGAAATTTTTATTTCTTATTTCTATTTCTGAATATTGAAGTTATGTTGAGTGGTAGTTTTTCTTCCTCGGCATGTTCATCGGCAATGGCAGTGTATGAAAATATAAAAGAAAATTAATTAATTCGTTTTATAATTTACTGCCTGGCCCACGACGTTGGAAGAATTTTTTCATTTGTACAAATACATTGGAAATTAATACAAATTTCAAAATATTGTTTTTATATTTTGAATGTAATTGAACGAAAGAAAAAATTCTTTCGATATCGACTAGTTAAATTCTTAAATATTGGTATTTCTCATTTGGTTAATTGAATTTATTTAAATATTAATAACACCAAAAAGAGATATTTAATAAAACAAGAAGAAAAATATATAAGCACAGCAAATGAATCGCAGGTTTTAATTCAGTTGGCTCATGATGGTATTACAATAAACCCTCAAATTATAATACCACAGAGAGAAGAAATATACTTTAGGGAAGTTGATCCACATTAAACAGAGGTTTTTCGGATTTTCACGAAAACTGCTTTCAACCAGTTCAATGTCTTCGGGAGTCCTTGAAGATCGACTGGGCCCTGGCCGTGGGCCATTCATAGCCGAAGCACTTGCGCGGAATCTCTGCTACCACGTACGAATTAAATTTACACTCGGTCCATCGCTTATTCGCCTAATACGAACTTTGGACAAAATTGTATTCGAGCAATTACGTAAGAATCATTACCATAGGCTAATATAGACTCGACATAAAAACAGGGTCGTGAAAATTTAACATCTCCGTTCGCTATAAAGATCGAAAAGGGATAGCAAATGTGTGTTTTTGCAATTTTCCCTTTTCAATGTTTTTATCGGAATTTTTACTTTAATTGACAAAAAATTCCTTAGTCTCTGTCCATATTGTGAAACATTTGCTGCAAAACTTTTGAGTTTGTTGACGAGAAGGGGAAGAGGAGTGGAAGTATGGACGCTGTTTCATGTACAAGCAGCTTTTGTTGAATTTCTTATTTGCATCTTTTGAGATGAGGTGTATTTGACGTTTCATTTTATTTCTTTTCGTTTGGTATACTGTTAACTTCTATCATAATAATAGCTACCCTGTTTTATTGTTAATTTTTTGTGAAATATATTCAAAAATTTAAAAAAAATATATAAAATTATATAAAAATTATTATATAATTTTTCTTCTTAGCGTCCATTTTGCTTCAAATTATACCTTGTGCTTCAAATGTGTATCCAAAAAAAAATATTCACACCTTCTATCACAGGGTAGTTATTTTATATTTACATTCGGTATTGAGAAATGTCAAAAAAAATTAAAGAAAGAAGATAGAAGGGAGGAATAAAAAATACTAAACATGAAGCAAAAGTTTCATGTATGGACACTGCTGAAGCTTCAAAAGAGAATTCAAAAATGTTTTGCAGCAAATGTTTCACAATATGGACGGGGAGTTTAATTTTTTTTACATTTCTCAATACCGAATGTAAATATAAAAGAACTACCCTGTGATAGAAGGTGTGAATATTTTTTTTTGGATACACATTTGAAGCACAAGGTATAATTTGAAGCAAAATGGACGCTAAGAAGAAAAATTATATAATAATTTTTATATAATTTTATATTTTTTTTTAAATTTTTGATTATATTTCACAAAAAATTAACAATAAAACAGGGTAGCTATTATTATGATGATCTTAACAGTATACCAAACGAAAAGAAATAAAATGAAACGTCAAATACACCTCATCTCAAAAGATGCAAAAAAGAAATTCAACAAAAGCTGCATGTACATGAAACAGCGTACATACTTCCACTGCTCTTCCCCTTCTCGTCTACAAACTCAAAAGTTTTGCAGCAAATGTTTCACAATATGGACGGGGACTATGGACGGGGACATAAACCTTGGTAAACTGCCAAGGTTTATTAATACAAGGTTGTCGCAAGGCGAATTCGTCAATTTGATTTTGTCCAAACGTCAAATTATTTGTATACATGTGTTTTATTAAATATAACATAACCTAAAAAGAACGTGTTAAATTAGTGTAATATGAGTTCAAATTAAATTAATTATTACAAAAAGTAATATATTTTGCATTATCATTATTATAGTATTATAATTATTAAATTATTTACAACCAGTTTTCTTAACTTTCTCACAAAAGTAAATAAACTTTGACGTTCAGCCAAAAAATATACGTGACGGGCGAATTTGCTAATGAGTTTACCTTGGAAACTTCGTTAATAACATTTTTGGAATGCACGTGTAAACTGTCACAAAAACAAAATAAAAGCATATAAGTATATCAGAGATATAATTTCAAATAACAAAGTAACTTAAAACACAAACAGTAAAGAAATACTTTAATTTTTTATAAATGGGTGGCAAAGGGAAAATTATTAATAAAAATAACAAAGAACAACCTGGCAGTAGTGGTGCAACAGTAAAACTAAGAATTGCTGCTCCTGCTGGCAAAATGCCTACAAGCAGTGAAGATTCCGACGAGGATCCTAAAAATGCTAAAAAAGGTTTTGCCCCCCCTTTTGAAGTTAGTAATCCCAATCGATCTGTGCAGAACGTTATACGCAAATTATCAGAAGTGGATTTAGAAAAGAATAAATGTGTACAGATAAAATTTACCTTAGGAGATCGTAAACAACTTGACAAGCAAAAGAGTCGGGAGCGTTACGAAAAGATGCACGCTGAAGGAAAAACCTATCAGGCTAAAGCAGATTTAGCCCGTCTCGCTCTTATTCGACAACAGCGTGCGGCTGCTGCAGCTAAGAGGGAGGCAGAATTGAAAAAGAAGGCAACCGACGAAAAGAAAGTCGGTGGGTAAACACCACAAGCAGATCAGAAATATTAGCATCCATTTTTAAATTTACATATATTTTAATTACTCTTAAACAGCTATTCTTTTTCTATATGATTAAAATAACTAATTGATTGCAATGTTTTATATTACTGTCATTTAATTTTGCTCATTGCTTTAAATATGAAATGCAAGATTATTTCCTTTATGCTACACGCTATAGAAGGCATTGTCTCAGAATAATGTTTCTGAAATGTAATATAGCAAAATCATTCTTTAATAATACATTTGCTTAATCATTACATTAGTTATTAATAGGAATACATAGGTACTTAACACATAATCAAACTTTTTCTCAAAAGCTACATAACTTTCAACAAGCTATAACTCCAGATATGGGTGATTGCTTATCGAAAATAAATCTTTCGTATAATCACATTTTAAGACACCATGGCCAAATGCGCCAACAACTAAAACAATGGGAGCATCATCGTTGGACTTCTTTAGTGTTAGTTATGTTATGTTAGTTTTTTCTTTATTTGACCAATGTGTGCGTGCGCCAAGATAGCGTCGAAAATAGGAATTTAAAAACCGGGAACATTGTGGGTATTTTCATCATATGTTTCAAATTGGTATTTTAAATGTGGGGAAATGATAATTATTCTAAGAGACGCTATCTTCTCCTGGCTAAACGAGGCTTTGGCACGCATACACACTTACATATATATTCTGAAAGCTGACACTTTCCCCTTCAAAATGAAGGAACCGTGCTAAAAAACGTTAGAGCCGTTTCCGAGAAAATTGGAGTTCTCGAAAATGGCCAAAAAATCGACGCTATCTTCTGTGCAAACGAGACTTTGGCACGCATACACACCTATATATTCGGAAAGCTGACGCTCTTTATCATTTTTAAAAGTTTGTTGGGCTATAGCTCTTCTCGTACAGTTTCCCCAAAAACAGTGCATATATCAATCGACGCGTATATTTAATAGCTATCGTTGGCGGGTAGCACGATGTGTGCACAAAGAAGCGTTTGGGCGCAATAAGTGAAATACTAAAAAAATACACTAAGGTTTTTCGCCATTTCTAAAAAGTTTGTTGGGCTATAGCTCTTCTCGTACAGTCTCCCCAAAAACAGTATATATATCAATCGACGCGTATATTTAATAGCTATCGTTGGTAGTTAGCGCGATGTGTACACGAAGAATTTGGGCGCAATAAGTGAAATACTAAAATGGACACTATCATTTTTAAAAGTTTGTTGGGCTATAGCTCTTATCGTACAGTCTCCTCAAAAACAATACGTATATCAATCGACGCGTATATTTAATAGCTATCGATGGTAGGTAGCGCGATATGTGCACGAAGAATTGTTTGTACGCAATAAGTGAAATGCTATAAAAATACAGTTTAAGGTTTTTCGCCATTTCTAAAAAGTTTGTTGGGCTATAGCTCTTCTCGTACAGTCTCCCCGAATACGTTGCACATATCAATCGACGCGTATTTTTAATAGCTATCGATGGCAGGTAGCGCTATGTGTGCACGAAGAATCGTTTGGGTACAATAAGTGATATACTGAAAATGTACAGTTACGTTTTTTTTTCCAAAAGTTTGGCGGGCTATAGCTTTTCTTGTACAGTCTCCTCAAGAATGATATGCATACCAATCGACGCGTATTTGTAATAATAAATGGGTAGTGCCATATAGTGCACGAAGAACGGTTTTCAAATTATAAGCGGATAACTACATATAAAGGCGTTGAACAGGTCATTGAATAATTGGAATATATCATCAACATAACATTATTTACATATGAAACTTGGAAATTAAACAGAAAATTTGCAAAGAAACGACGAAAGTTTTTATCAAAAAAAAAAAGAAGATTTTTAAATAAAATTGAAGTTGTAAATACATAAGTATATACATTTGTGCATATTTATTACTTTATTTAATAAAAAATGGCTTGTACTTTTTTTTTCTATTTATTATTGTCCACATTTTCCAGCCGTTGCCAACGATGCAAATGTTTTGCTTTTCAAATATTATGCATTTGTAGCGTCTAAAATCACTAAAATAAAATTTATTTGGGCACTTTTGTTATGCTTGGCGAACAGACCTATTTTATGGCCAAAAAAAATACGTTACAAATTCTTGTATCAACTGACGGGCGAATTTGCTAATGAGTTTACCTGGTAATGAATTTGCCTTGGTAAATTTCGTTAAGGCCGCTTTAAACGATAAGATTTGTCGTACGTAAAATGTGAGAGAAAATAAAATGAAAATCCATCCGTATGTCAAAAAATGGAAGTAAAAATCGGACGGTTGTTTTCTGGCGTTTACACCATAGGCTATTATAGAACCGACATAAACAAAAATGAAAAGGGTTTTCTCAGCTGTGCTATGTAGATCGAAAAGAGAAAGAAAATCATTGGGAAAGCAATGGGTTAGAAGCAATAATTATACATTGCTTTGCACAACATATGTTTAAAAATTATTAGTATTTTTCGTCCACAAAATTTTTGACAAAAGCACGCAAAAATATGAAATTTTATTCATTGTGTTGAACTAAATGTATAATTCAACAAAAAAATGTGGTTTATCTATTAAGCAAAGGGTAAGTATTTAAATGGAATATATTATTTGACTTCCGACAAGGTATTTATCATAATATCATATATTTTCTTGTCAGGCACCCTTCATCGGAGCAATTGGAAACTAGTTTTATGGTGTTAAATTTGCTTAAGTTGTTCAATTTGATGGTCCTCTACAGCAGTAAGTGCAGCATTGAGTAAATGTGCCGTGAATACAAAATATTAGCCGGCCGCTTGTGTTAATTTTTACATATTGAAGTTGCAAATTAGGAAGTTGAAGGTTTTGTTAATTTCCTTCAATTCTTTTCCTTATACAAAAATCAAAGTGAAGTAGTTACAACAAATTCGTGTCAAAAAGAATGGCATGAAATTACTTTAAATACAGGTAGACAAAGCTTATGTTGCGGAATATATGTATGTACATATTTTACAATTTGCTTTCTTTCAGAAAGAACTCACAGTACTTGACGGGATATTAAAGTAGCTAAAAAAGCTGGAGGTGTTAATGCAAACAATAAAAGCAATCGCTTTATTTATTGGCGCAGTATGAGGATGTATTAGAATTATCAGAAATAAGCTTGGATTTTAATTTGTACCAAAATAATGTAAGGTATACATTTACTGATTCACCCGTGATAGCTGTTAACATAGTAGAGCAGGAGATATATTCTGTGTTGTTGGTTAGTACGGTTTGTAGTCTGTATCGTTTGTCTTACCGTCATCCAGTTAATGAACTCTTTGAATAACACAATGACTTGGATCACATTATATCAATAGCGCCATTGTTTGCCAATATTTGATAGTTTAAATGCTGCATGTGTACGTACTGCTGGGGAAAGCCCAGCTTGGGATTGGTTACAAGAAAACGATTTAGCAGATTTACCACAACGAAATATATCCTCAGACATGGTCTGGTCATTATTGCGTAAATAAATGAAGAGGAATGCTCAACACAAATAACGAAAACCGTCGTTAATGAACTACTAAGTTATTTAATACTATTAACTGTTCATATTTTGCCTTTAACAAAATTCCTGAATAAAAGCTAAGAAATTGTTTATCTATATATGTAAAGCTGAATGTGTGTTTGTTTGTACCTTATAGGAGCCCAAACCGCTGAACCGATCTATCTGAAATTTTCACACCATATAATTGGGACTCTTTAAGGAATTATAGGCTCCTTTTTTAATCATACCCACCATTACGCTTCTTTTTTAATTATGCTACTCCTTCCACATGGTTTTTTGACAGATTTTATAATATAAACGAGATTAACTTCGCTATTTGTTGACCAATCGCGATGTGCAACTCCGGGATGGTCATAGGGTATTCCTTTTTTAAAAACTAGGACCAGGAGGGGGATAGGGGGGAATTTTCTGCCCCTCCGAAACGTTCAAACCGATTTTAATGAAATTTAGAACGTAGATAGATCTGCATTTACCATTCCTGTTCGGCGGATATCCGAAAGTTTCACTCACCACAAGATTTTCAAAAGAATCAAATAATGTATTCACAAATTTTTAATGAGAAAACGAATTCTCTTTATTAAAATAAAAAATATGATTATAAATCCCTATTACTTTATTACAAATTACAATTTTTTTAAGAAAACAGTATCAAATCAAAATACAACAAAATTTAAATAAAACAATTTGATTATTTTTAAATTCATAATGAAAGATGAAATTTTTATTTCTTATTTCTATTTCTGAATATTGAAGTTATGTTGAGTGGTAGTTTTTCTTCCTCGGCATGTTCATCGGCAATGGCAGTGTATGAAAATATAAAAGAAAATTAATTAATTCGTTTTATAATTTACTGCCTGGCCCACGACGTTGGAAGAATTTTTTCATTTGTACAAATACATTGGAAATTAATACAAATTTCAAAATATTGTTTTTATATTTTGAATGTAATTGAACGAAAGAAAAAATTCTTTCGATATCGACTAGTTAAATTCTTAAATATTGGTATTTCTCATTTGGTTAATTGAATTTATTTAAATATTAATAACACCAAAAAGAGATATTTAATAAAACAAGAAGAAAAATATATAAGCACAGCAAATGAATCGCAGGTTTTAATTCAGTTGGCTCATGATGGTATTACAATAAACCCTCAAATTATAATACCACAGAGAGAAGAAATATACTTTAGGGAAGTTGATCCACATTAAACAGAGGTTTTTCGGATTTTCACGAAAACTGCTTTCAACCAGTTCAATGTCTTCGGGAGTCCTTGAAGATCGACTGGGCCCTGGCCGTGGGCCATTCATAGCCGAAGCACTTGCGCGGAATCTCTGCTACCACGTACGAATTAAATTTACACTCGGTCCATCGCTTATTCGCCTAATACGAACTTTGGACAAAATTGTATTCGAGCAATTACGTAAGAATCATTACCATAGGCTAATATAGACTCGACATAAAAACAGGGTCGTGAAAATTTAACATCTCCGTTCGCTATAAAGATCGAAAAGGGATAGCAAATGTGTGTTTTTGCAATTTTCCCTTTTCAATGTTTTTATCGGAATTTTTACTTTAATTGACAAAAAATTCCTTAGTCTCTGTCCATATTGTGAAACATTTGCTGCAAAACTTTTGAGTTTGTTGACGAGAAGGGGAAGAGGAGTGGAAGTATGGACGCTGTTTCATGTACAAGCAGCTTTTGTTGAATTTCTTATTTGCATCTTTTGAGATGAGGTGTATTTGACGTTTCATTTTATTTCTTTTCGTTTGGTATACTGTTAACTTCTATCATAATAATAGCTACCCTGTTTTATTGTTAATTTTTTGTGAAATATATTCAAAAATTTAAAAAAAATATATAAAATTATATAAAAATTATTATATAATTTTTCTTCTTAGCGTCCATTTTGCTTCAAATTATACCTTGTGCTTCAAATGTGTATCCAAAAAAAAATATTCACACCTTCTATCACAGGGTAGTTATTTTATATTTACATTCGGTATTGAGAAATGTCAAAAAAAATTAAAGAAAGAAGATAGAAGGGAGGAATAAAAAATACTAAACATGAAGCAAAAGTTTCATGTATGGACACTGCTGAAGCTTCAAAAGAGAATTCAAAAAAGTTTTGCAGCAAATGTTTCACAATATGGACGGGGACCTAGCTGTCAAATTGCAAAAAGTGTGAACGCAATAAATCTTGCAAAATTGAAATACAGAATTTTTTTTAAAATAATCTATAAGGAACCTAACCACAGAGGTCTAAACAGAGTTCTCAAAAGTGACAGTTGTAAAAGCCCCGTATCAGCTGTTGGACCAAACCGAAAGTTATGAACAGGAATGGGGAATTCAATGTATAAGAAGCAACAAATATAGATTGCTGTGTTGAACATCTGTTCAAAAAATTATTAGAATTTTTGGTTGACAAAATTGTTGCAAAAAGCACAATTTTTGTAAACTTTATTTAATTATGGTAAATTAACTTGATATTTTAGCAAGAAAATGTGGTTTATCTTTTAAGCAATTGGTAAGTACCTTATTTAAATATATAAAGTGATTTCCAACAACCTATTTTTCACAATATCACACATTTTCTTTACAGGCATCAGTGCAGCAAATCAAATGGACGCCTTTCATTGAATGTGAAAATATATTAAAAGGAAATTGCATCAGAATATGATGTACGGCTCAGCATTTGGAGCAGGTTTTGGTCCTCAAAGCTTACCGCTTGGAATGAGTTTACCATATTCAGCACCACCTACAAATTATTCCACACACCATCAAATGACGGGAATACCAGTGCCTAAATTCCACGATGTAATGCTCCAGCAAGAGAATTTGACAAAATACTTGATTTGGTCTCTAACTGCACCGAACTGTGAGCAATCTTTTGTATCAATTGTAGAATTTCAAGACGAACGATATAAAATAATGTAATTGGATTTTTTGCAAAAAAAAAAATCTAATAGAACACATACGCATATGTACATTCGAAAAAAAACAAGTGGCCTGTTTTCTTTGCAGTTAATTATTAAGGACAAAGATTACGCTATTTGATCATCTCAACCAGATAATAATAGTAAGTAGAACAATGTAAGTAAACAATTTACTGATTTTTTCCATCATTTATTTGCTTGGCAAATTTTTAATTTTCAGCACAAAAATATCAATGCGCTCAGTATTTTAAATACTTTGCTTCGGAAAAGTTTTTAAGGTCACACATGATAAAGCACGTATATTGCTTCAAATGGAGCATGTGTGATATGACTTTTTCTTCTGCCAGTGATTTAGCCACGCATGTTCGTTATCGTCATCTAAAGTGTATGGAATGCGATTACCTATGTGTGTGGGAATCCGACCTTAATCAACATGTTCAGTTGATACATAGCCAGGAAGTTCATCGTTGTGAGGAACCGGGATGTACTTATGCGGTTAAAACATTTCAAGCCTTACGAAGGGTAAGTGCTGTACTAGATAATTTATTTGAATTATTTCTGTTATGGTAAAAAAAAGTAAAAGCATGCAAAAGAATAAGCAATGATATATGCAGTTTCGTTTTTTAAATCAATGGACTGGTCATAAGTGCAACCTTAGTTAAAAGTGAATTTCCAGACTTCTAATTCTTTAAAAACAATACCATTGTTTTTATACAATAAACGTAAATAAATTGTTATAGTTAATGTTTTTAAATATTGAAACTGTTTTTTACTCATCCTACATTTACTAACTTTTTGTTATGCATATTTTATATACATAATTAATTAATTTGTTATGAAAATATAATGTTATTTTTTTCGTTCATTTAGCACTACCTGGAAATACATAAAAACACTACTTTCATATAAATTTGTCACTGTTGTGAACAAGCCTTTAAGAATGGTAAAACTCTATCTTCACATCCCAAGAAACATGACTTTAAACTTCCCTCCGGTCACCGACGATTTACCTAACGGATAGATGAGAAAGGCTTTTATCGATTAGAAACAACACGTATTAAAAGTTTATTTGTAATTGATTTGCTTTGTAATTTGCTTGCTTTGTATTCAAATAAATTGCAATGTAACACGTCATAACTATCTCTCGCAATTACAACATACCATAATGTGAAGCAACTAATGAAAACACATACAAAAGAATAATACAATATTATGTGCATATTTTTTTTTATTTCACTTAAATGATTTTTGAATAAAATTTACAAATAAAAAATTAAATTTACACATTTTTTATTTAATTGAATTTTGAATTTTTGTGGTAGCTTTTACATTTCTGGATGAACAAATTGGTACTGTCTGAAAATATATAAAAAAAATTATAAGTTTTTTTACAATAATATGATTTTAACAAACAAAAAAGACTTACCTGTGCTCATCCTTCAGGAAGTGATGTAATTCCTACCAGGGTCAACCCAGTGATTGTAGATTATTTCAATTCTCGGCACGTTCAGCGGCAATAGTGGTATATGAAAATAGAAAAAAAATTATTTATCACTTAAAATCACAAAAATATATAAATAATGTTGATTTTTTTTCGACCTTTACCACAGAAGGAATAAAGATGATTTTAGTATTCAGTGGACAATGAAAAATGCAAAGCAATGCTCGCTGTTCTACAAGGGACTACAGCTATATAATACATTGCCAAATATAAAAATATATTTACATATCGCACTGCCGCCTTTGCTAACAAAAGCTTCAAATTTAAAAAATTTCATGCAGAGGTTTTGTTAGCGAAGCCGACGTTTGGAAATTTATGTTTATAAATAATTTCAGAATTTATTAACAATTTTACTAAATTCTGAAATATATTTTCAATATGATACCCATATTGCCCATATTCGATGGAAAATACACCCTTTATTCACAAGTTTGGAATGGAACTTCGGAGGCACATAACTCGGAAACTAAAGGTTTCCGGTCACTTTTTTATTTTATTTCTTCCTCTTATTTTTTAATTTTGTATAGGGTGGAATACTTTTTTGTGGATCCGGGAGGGTGCCCTAAACTTTGGATTCGCCCAAACTTCATATGCATACATATTGCTTATGTATTTAAGAAAAATTTAAAGACTTACCTTTTTGCATCTCTCGGGAAACGATGCACTTTATCCACTCCCGTGCATCCCATTATGCAGCTTCCACTCCTGTCAATTACAATAATATAAAATACAAATATAAAATGTTATAATAATATTTATTTTAGTACTTACATTTTTTCAGCAAACAAAAACCTTTTTTTCAATTAAGTGTGTATGCTTATAAAAACACACACACACACACAAAATTACACCACAAGATTATTTAAAAATTATATTTATTATTAAGAAATTCAACATTTAACTTTTTATTTATTTAATCTAAACTTTTTAAATGGAATTATTAATATAAATATCCACAACGAAATTTGACAATTGGACAAAATGTAAGAGATAGCACTATGATTTATAGATTTGCTATCACTTCCTTAAATTTGTCCAATCGACATCTCCGTTTTAGTCATACAAACTCTGTTTTAGTTTTGATATGTCGTGTCTAGTTAGCCTATGAACCTAACGCTACTAAAAATGCCACGTGGTAAATATGTAAATCATAAGGGACGCAGCCGCCGCTTTACGTCACCGGAGGAATTGCAACAACAGAGTGATGATGAATCTAGCGGTAGTAAAGAATCGTCTAGTAAGGAAGAACAACCTGGCAGTAGTGGTGCAACAATAAAACTAAGAATTGCTGCGCCTGCTGGCAAAATGCCTACAAGCAGTAAAGATTCCGACGAGGATCCTAAAAATGCTAAAAAAGGTTTTGCCCCCCCTTTTAAAGTTAATAATCCCAATCCATCTATGCGGAACGTTCTATGCAAATTATCAAAAGTGAATTTAGAAAAGTATAATAAAGGTGTACAGATAATATACGCTTCATCAGATCTTAAACAACTTGAAAAGCAAAAGAGGCGGGAGCGTTACAAAAAGATGCACGCTGAAGGAAAAATCTATCAGGCTAAAGCAGATTTAGCCCGTCTCGCTCTTATTCGACAACAGCGTGCGGCTGCTGCAGCTAAGAGGGAGGCAGAATTGAAAAAGAAGGCAACCGACGAAAAGAAAGTCGGTGGGTAAACACCACATGCAGATCAGAAATATTAGCATCCATTTTTAAATTTACATATATTTTAATTACTCTTAAACAGCTATTCTTTTTCTCAAAAGCTATAACTCCAGATATGGGTGATTGCTTATCGAAAATAAATCTTTCGTATAATCACATTTTAAGACACCATGGCCAAATGCGCCAACAACTAAAACAATGGGAGCATCATCGTTGGACTTCTTTAGTGTTAGTTATGTTATGTTAGTTTTTTCTTTATTTGACCAATGTGTGCGTGCGCCAAGATAGCGTCGAAAATAGGATTTTAAAAACCGGGAACATTGTGGGTATTTTCATCATATGTTTCAAATTGGTATTTTAAATGTGGGGAAATGATAATTATTCTAAGAGACGCTATCTTCTCCTGGCTAAACGAGGCTTTGGCACGCATACACACTTACATATATATTCTGAAAGCTGACACTTTCCCCTTAAAAATGAAGGAACCGTGCTAAAAAACGTTAGAGCCGTTTCCGAGAAAATTGGAGTTCTCGAAAATGGCCAAAAAATCGACGCTATCTTCTGTGCAAACGAGACTTTGGCACGCATACACACCTATATATTCGGAAAGCTGACGCTCTTTATCAATTTTAAAAGTTTGTTGGGCTATAGCTCTTCTCGTACAGTTTCCCCAAAAACAGTGCATATATCAATCGACGCGTATATTTAATAGCTATCGTTGGCGGGTAGCACGATGTGTGCACGAAGAAGCGTTTGGGCGCAATAAGTGAAATACTAAAAAAATACACTAAGGTTTTTCGCCATTTCTAAAAAGTTTGTTGGGCTATAGCTCTTCTCGTACAGTCGTGTTGTTGGTTAGTACGGTTTGTAGTCTGTATCGTTTGTCTTACCGTCATCCAGTTAATGAACTCTTTGAATAACACAATGACTTGGATCACATTATATCAATAGCGCCATTGTTTGCCAATATTTGATAGTTTAAATGCTGCATGTGTACGTACTGCTGGGGAAAGCCCAGCTTGGGATTGGTTACAAGAAAACGATTTAGCAGATTTACCACAACGAAATATATCCTCAGACATGGTCTGGTCATTATTGCGTAAATAAATGAAGAGGAATGCTCAACACAAATAACGAAAACCGTCGTTAATGAACTACTAAGTTATTTAATACTATTAACTGTTCATATTTTGCCTTTAACAAAATTCCTGAATAAAAGCTAAGAAATTGTTTATCTATATATGTAAAGCTGAATGTGTGTTTGTTTGTACCTTATAGGAGCCCAAACCGCTGAACCGATCTATCTGAAATTTTCACACCATATAATTGGGACTCTTTAAGGAATTATAGGCTCCTTTTTTAATCATACCCACCATTACGCTTCTTTTTTAATTATGCTACTCCTTCCACATGGTTTTTTGACAGATTTTATAATATAAACGAGATTAACTTCGCTATTTGTTGACCAATCGCGATGTGCAACTCCGGGATGGTCATAGGGTATTCCTTTTTTAAAAACTAGGACCAGGAGGGGGATAGGGGGGAATTTTCTGCCCCTCCGAAACGTTCAAACCGATTTTAATGAAATTTAGAACGTAGATAGATCTGCATTTACCATTCCTGTTCGGCGGATATCCGAAAGTTTCACTCACCACAAGATTTTCAAAAGAATCAAATAATGTATTCACAAATTTTTAATGAGAAAACGAATTCTCTTTATTAAAATAAAAAATATGATTATAAATCCCTATTACTTTATTACAAATTACAATTTTTTTAAGAAAACAGTATCAAATCAAAATACAACAAAATTTAAATAAAACAATTTGATTATTTTTAAATTCATAATGAAAGATGAAATTTTTATTTCTTATTTCTATTTCTGAATATTGAAGTTATGTTGAGTGGTAGTTTTTCTTCCTCGGCATGTTCATCGGCAATGGCAGTGTATGAAAATATAAAAGAAAATTAATTAATTCGTTTTATAATTTACTGCCTGGCCCACGACGTTGGAAGAATTTTTTCATTTATACAAATACATTGGAAATTAATACAAATTCCAAAATATTGTTTTTATATTTTGAATGTAATTGAACGAAAGAAAAAATTCTTTCGATATCGGCTAGTTAAATTCTTAAATATTGGAATTTCTCATTTGGTTAATTGAATTTATTTAAATATTAATAACACCAAAAAGAGATATTTAATAAAACAAGAAGAAAAATATATAAGCACAGCAAATGAATCGCAGGTTTTAATTCGGTTGGCTCATGATGGTATTACAATAAACCCTCAAATTATAATACCACAGAGAGAAGAAATATACTTTAGGGAAGTTGATCCACATTAAACAGAGGTTTTTAGCTAATAGAAAATTGTTTTTATGGAGCAGCTTTACTACAGTATATTTCTTCAGCAAATTCTAACACGTCAAAAACAACAGTCTTACCTGATGTCGTCCTTCGGGAAATGATGCAGTCTTCCCTGGAGCACATCCCATTATACAGCTTCCACTACTATAATTTTACCTGATTTAAATAACATTTTTAAATAAATTTAAAATATTTTCCATTTTTCTTTCATTTCTTTTTTTTATTAATTTTACAATTGAACATAAGCAGCACATTCAATTGCTTTTATTTAGAATTTCACTTTGTTTGGTACGTACACTTATTACCGAACACTTTTTTCTTTTTTTAATATTAATATTTTGGCGAAAAATTATATAAATACGCCAAAATATTAAAAAATTTGCACATTGTAAGGAATTTTTTGTCAATTAAAGTAAAAATCACAAAGTATACAGAGGCGTCAGTTCAAAGCAGCGAACGAGCAGAGAAAGAGACATCATCATGAGATTTGCTGTCTCTTTTACCCCCTATTTCTCTTCGGTGATTCCTTTTTCTTCTAAATTCCTCAATATTGTTGTTTTGTTTTGATTTTTATTTTCTAGATGTGAAAATTAAACGTGTTTTTCATCTACTTTATGTTCACAATTTCGCAATTTTTAGCACGACAATGTTACAAACATAGGTTATAGGAATCTGTGGTTACAAAACACAACAATGTGGTGTTTTGTGTTATGAAAATTATGTACTATGAAAATTAATTTCATTTATTAAAACAAATAGATACCAAAAAATCACAAGATCACTAAAATGTTATTTTATTGGCTTATGCACAACAAATTTCTTTTTGGTAATTTTTTAGCTTCGCTATGTTTTTTTTGCTACATACATATATTAACACAAAACACGATTAGAATCACAAAACACCATTAAAAAAACCTGCTGCACTATGTTTTTTTTACTATAATATTAACACAATTAAAACAAAGAAAACCTCAAGAAATTATAAATTTGTTCTTATGCACAAAATGTGGCTTATGTTTACATTTTTCTTTTGTTTACTTTTCATCTTTCGTAAAATTGTATATTTGTCTCTTTCTCGCCCTATTTTAAGAAAAGCTGATTTAAAATTTGTCAGACCCCGAACTGACACTTCTAGGTATTCTATGGTAAAAATTCCGATAAAAACATTGAAAAGTGAAAATTGCAAAAACACACACTTGCTATCCCTTTTCGATCTTTATAGCGAACGGAGATGTTAAATTTTCACGACCCTGTTTTTATGTCGGGTCTATATTAGCCTATGGTTTACACAATTTGTATGGGTAGAATCAAGTAAGACGAAAACATTTTCATTTAATTATCTACAGCTGTTTGCTTGCTTCTCCCCATGGATGGAGTTCTTGTGCAATTGAATTTTTATTTAATAACCTAGAAAAATATTTTTATTACTTTGGAATATGTGATTTTCGTGGTCAAAATTTTTAGTGTACTTTTGGAAAATATACGTATATTTTTATAAAATTGTGCGCTCGTGGTCTAAAATGTACATTTTGATTTTATAATTGTTTAACTTTATGAAAGCAGTTTTCCCTCCCTGGCTTTCTCACATTTGTATACATAAAAATGCATCCCTGATCTGATGGTGTGCATTGGTTTTCGAAAAATTTTAAAAAATCAAGAGTTCATCCGAATTTTCTCTCAAAATCATATAGTTTCATTACATCTTACGTTTAGACGATCCGACTTGTGCTCTTCTACACAAAAATTTGGCATGTCGTACGACTTGTGGAAAAATGTAAAGCACCCTTAAAATAAAATTTATTTGGGCACTTTTTTTATGCACGGCGAAGAGACCTATTTTATGGTTTTTCCGTTTTCTTACTTTTGTGCATTTTTGTCTCTTATTGAGATTAATTATAGTTTACTCTCAATTTACCGAACTTTACTAGAAAAGTAAAAACACACCTCTTGTAATAAGTCCCCGTCCATATTGTGAAACATTTGCTGCAAAACTTTTGAGTTTGTTGACGAGAAGGGGAAGAGCAGTGGAAGTATGTACGCTGTTTCATGTACATGCAGCTTTTGTTGAATTTCTTTTTTGCATCTTTTGAGATGAGGTGTATTTGACGTTTCATTTTATTTCTTTTCGTTTGGTATACTGTTAAGATCATCATAATAATAGCTACCCTGTTTTATTGTTAATTTTTTGTGAAATATAATCAAAAATTTAAAAAAAAATATAAAATTATATAAAAATTATTATATAATTTTTCTTCTTAGCGTCCATTTTGCTTCAAATTATACCTTGTGCTTCAAATGTGTATCCAAAAAAAAATATTCACACCTTCTATCACAGGGTAGTTCTTTTATATTTACATTCGGTATTGAGAAATGTAAAAAAAATTAAACTCCCCGTCCATATTGTGAAACATTTGCTGCAAAACATTTTTGAATTCTCTTTTGAAGCTTCAGCAGTGTCCATACATGAAACTTTTGCTTCATGTTTAGTATTTTTTATTCCTCCCTTCTGTCTTCTTTCTTTAATTTTTTTTGACATTTCTCAATACCGAATGTAAATATAAAATAATTACCCTGTGATAGAAGGTGTGAATATTTTTTTTTGGATAGACATTTGAAGCACAAGGTATAATTTGAAGCAAAATGGACGCTAAAAAGAAAAATTATATAATAATTTTTATATAATTTTATATTTTTCTTTTAAATTTTTGATTATATTTCACAAAAAATTAACAATAAAACAGGGTAGCTATTATTATGATAGAAGTTAACAGTATACCAAACGAAAAGAAATAAAATGAAACGTCAAATACACCTCATCTCAAAAGATGCAAATAAGAAATTCAACAAAAGCTGCATGTACATGAAACACCGTACACACTTCCACTCCTCTTCCCCTTCTCGTCTACAAACTCAAAAGTTTTGCAGCAAATGTTTCACAATATGGACGGGGACTATGGACGGGGACATAAACCTTGGTAAACTGCCAAGGTTTATTAATACAAGGTTGTCGCAAGGCGAATTCGTCAATTTGATTTTGTCCAAACGTCAAATTATTTGTATACATGTGTTTTATTAAATATAACATAACCTAAAAAGAACGTGTTAAATTAGTGTAATATGAGTTCAAATTAAATTAATTATTACAAAAAGTAATATATTTTGCATTATCATTATTATAGTATTATAATTATTAAATTATTTACAACCAGTTTTCTTAACTTTCTCACAAAAGTAAATAAACTTTGACGTTCAGCCAAAAAATATACGTGACGGGCGAATTTGCTAATGAGTTTACCTTGGAAACTTCGTTAATAACATTTTTGGAATGCACGTGTAAACTGTCACAAAAACAAAATAAAAGCATATAAGTATATCAGAGATATAATTTCAAATAACAAAGTAACTTAAAACACAAACAGTAAAGAAATACTTTAATTTTTTATAAATGGGTGGCAAAGGGAAAATTATTAATAAAAAACGTAAATTTCAAGGGCACAGAGAAGATGACCCGGAATTCGATTTAGCTAAAAAGCATTTAAAGAGTAGCCACTTGCAAGCAATGGAAAAAAGACTGATTATTGTGCTAGAAGGAGCTCAATTGGAAACGGTGAAAGTAGGAATGATAAATTTAAATTTATAAATATCTACTAAGTTTAACGTAATTTTTAGATGGGCAATACTTTTGAATTGCTAAATTGTGATGATCACGCCAATATAATGCGTAAAAATAAGCGCGATCCAGGTTCATGCCGGCCCGACATTACTCATCAGTGTCTGCTAATGTTGTTCGATTCACCTCTGAATAGAGCTGGATTTCTACAAGTATATATACGTACTGAAAGGAATGTACTGATAGAAATTAATCCTCAGACGAGAATACCACGTACTTTTAAACGTTTTGCCGGTTTAATGGTGCAATTGTTGCATAAGTTCTCCGTAAGAGCTAATGACACTTCAACCAAACTAATGAAAGTAATTAAAAATCCCATAACTGATCATTTGCCTGTGGGTTGCAAAAAATATGCAATGTCATTTTCTGGAAAGTTAATGACAAATATTAAAGATTTAGTGCCAAAGAAGTCTAACGATGATGGTGATCCCATTGTTTTCGTTGTTGGCGCATTTGCCCATGGTGTCTTAAAATGTGATTATACGGAAGATTTATTTTCGATAAGCAATTATCCTCTATCTGGGGCTATAGCTTGTTCAAAATTATGTAGTGCTTTTGAGGAAGTCTGGGGTATAGTTTGATTATGTATTTATAACCCTTATTCTACTAGGGTCGTCAATATAAGACGCAACTGTTTTTTATCTTTTGCTGGAAATCGGTATATCAGTTGTCGATATTTCCGTTTATTGTATGTCTGGTATCCTGTAAGAATATGTGACGTTGATGTTGTCTTTAATTGGCTTTGATATTCACCCTTATTCCATTTGGCGTCGGCAACATTGTCGTCAATTTTATGGCAACATCAATTTAACACAACATCAATACTAACTTGGTATTTTCTAACAACTCTAATGTGACATTGCCTGTTTATCGATAACCTTAATAAAGTACAATACACATATCTAATTTTTGAGTCATTTTATTTATTATTTGTGGTAAAGAAAGTGTAAATTAAATAATAGTGAAGAAATAAAAATGCTTTTCCTTTCTGATTCGGAATCCAGCGATGAGGAAAATAAAAAAAAATTAATAGTGGAAAGAAGAATGCTTAGTCTTCTATTTTTAATTTGCCCGATGTAAGTAATAAACTTAAAGTAATAATTTTCTAATTAACAGATTTTGTTATTTCTTGAACCATACCAGGAGGATTAATCTGTTTTTGAAATTGTAGCATATTTTCCACTGCTTCCTCCAAGGGGCTTAATATATGTTGCTTGAAAATACCGCCTCCCGTGGCTCTAGACTCTGTCTTATTCATCACAATTTTTCTTTTGACCTTAAATTTTAAGTCTCCAAATCTGTAAAAATAATTCCGCTACAACAACATAGTTTTGTCGCAAAATTCACCTTACCTTTTACCATCCATGACTTGTTCTATTTGGAGGCCCGAGTGAATTTAGCACAGTGGCAATATTTTCCCACAGTTGCTTGAAATCAGGCTAGGAACAGTGCCCATGCGAAATCCTCGGGCAAGAGAAGGATTTTTTTCCAATTCTTCCACTAGCTTTTCAAACTGGCAGGGGATTGGTAATTTTGATTTTGTCCATTTTTAGTTAAATAATTTATAAACTATTTAATTATTTATTTGTTTTGAGTTTTTATTGCAATTTTTCTTAATTTTTGCAGTTTTATAAAAATTATTCTATTTTTTTTAACCGCAATTTAACACAACACAAAAAACACAGACGACAGATTCAACGGCAATTATCGACAACATCAATATCAAACTTACATATAAAATACCAAATCAGTGTTGTCCGTCATCAATACATGGCAATATTGCCAACTGTAATACCTTTACCGGCAAAACATAAAAAACGATGTTGTCTTATATTGCCGACGCCAAGTGGAATAAGGGTGAATGTGTTCTCTCGTGTTCAAAAAAAAAGTTGTGAAAAAGTAAAAGTTGCAAAATAAGAAAAAGAGTTGGCTTAAGTCTAAACAAAAATATTTTTTTTTTTTTTTTAATTGTTTTTTTATTTACAATCTATTTTACAATATTCAGTAAATTCGATAAATTTAAGATACAATCACATCCTTAAGTTATTAAACTACAATAAGCTTAATAGACTGTTTTAGGAAAAAAAGCATTAAATTAATGTTATGTATAAAAGACTATTTTCTATATTGAAGATTTAACACATGAAGCCTATTAAGTCTTCTAATTTCATTTGATTCATCTAGCAGGGAAATGCCAATATATTGCAATGATTACTAAGTCGGTTAACGTATCGTATGCTAAATCTGTTTATTTCGTCCAGAACAAAAGGAATTTTTAGATCTCTGTGAATTTGTTTGTTGGTCATATACCATGGAGCGTTGGCTATGAGCCGTAATGTTTTTGACTGATAACGTTGCAATATCTCAACGTTTGAATGACTAGCTGTATCCCACAGCTCTATACCATAGGTCCATACTGGTTTTAAAATAACTTTGTATAGCTTAATTTTGTTTTCCATACTAAGTTGGGACTTTGTACCAAGTAACCAGTACATTTTTTTTGTTTTGAAATTAAGCTGTTCTTTCTTGGCCTTAATGTGATCTTTCCAAGTGAGACGTTTGTCAAGATGCATTCCTAGATACTTAACGCAATCTGTTTTTGGTATTTGTAAGTCATTCAAATATAATGATGGACACTCTTCTCTTCGCAAAGTAATATGGTTTGATTTATCTGTATTAGCTTCGATTTTCCATTTGCAAAACCATTGTTGTAAAACATTAAGTTCTCTTTGAAGGATAGTTGATGCTTCAACTAAAGAATTATTTGCAGATATAATAGCAGTATCATCAGCCTAGGTAGCTAGTGTAACATTATCTATTGTGGGCATGTCGGATAAATAGTATGTAATATGGGACTTAAACGCTGCCTTGTGGTACTCCTGAGTATATCTCGTATATATTAGACTTTTCATCGTCAACCTTTACAAAAAATTTCCGATCTTGTAAGTAGGATTTAAGTACCGAGTAAAATGGTGCAGGTAATAAGGATTTAAGTTTGTATAAAAGGCCTTCATGCCATACTCTATCAAACGCTTGCTTAATATCTAGGAATACCGCTGAGCAATACATTTTTCTTTCTAATGAGTCCGATATAACATTGATTATCCTGTGACATTGTTCTGGAGTGCCATGTTTTTCACGAAAGCCAAATTGATGGTCAGGTATAATTTTTTGTTTTTCCAAAATTGGTTGTAATCTGGATAAAAACAGTTTTTCAAATATCTTCGAAAAAGTTGTTAGCAAGCTTATGGGTCTATAGGATGCGACGGAGTTTTCGGGTTTATTGGGTTTTTGAATCATTATTATTTCAGCACATTTCCATTCAGATGGAAAGTAAGAAAGTCTTAAAATAGAGTTATATATTAAAGTTAAATATATAATGCTCTTCTTGGATAATGACTTAACAACCGTAGAATCAATTTTGTGATGGCCCTGGAGACTTTTTATTATTGAGCTTACAAATTTCACTCTGTACTTTGCTAGGAGAAAGAGACTTAATCGGTACATCCAACAAACAAAATATAAAATAAAATACAAACAAAAATATAAAATAAAAAAAATTGGCTGCAACCCATATTTTTCGAGTTATGGGCCTGTGAAGTTCCAATACAAGTGTGTTAATAAAGGGTATATTTTTCATAGAATGTGGTCAATATGGATATAATTTTAAAGCAGTTGGGAAAAAATTAATAAATTTAGAAGATGTAATGGCATACACAATCCTTAAGCTGGGCTTAAGTCTTGCTATGCAGAGAATCTTTAGTATGCAGCGCAGTTTCGGAAGATACCATGGAGAAAAGATTTAACACCGGCTCTTTTTATTAAAGAGCACATTAATTAAAAATAAAAATAAGTATTCGCTTTTGGAGCTGCTTGTTCCGAAAAGAATCCTTTACTAACCAGATGATTTCGTAGGGGCACTTTTCCTAATGATTCTAAGGAACAGTGGGAAAGTATTGCGACCGCTCTAAATTCTCATGATCCACCAATTAGAACTGCTGAAGGAGGCAAAAAAGGAATGTAAATAGTGCGTTACAAAAATAATTTCTGACGGAAATCTTTTTACAGATTTGGAGGGATTTAAAGTAAAACAAAAGAATTATTGTAAATAAAGCAGAGCGTAGAGCTACTGGAGGCAGTATTTTATGGCTCGATTATGAATAGCAACCGAACTTCAGTTGCGTTGTCAGGCGGCAACCACAAAATTGTGGTTGCTAGAAAAGCACTAAAATGTACTGAAATTAGGCAACTGTAGTTAATGCATTGTAAATCTGCATTACCTGCATTATCATTTTTAGGAACTGGCAACTGAACAACAGTTCGGTTGCTATCCAATATCGAGCCATTAAACAAGTAATACTAAGCTAATAATAACTTTGTTTTCTTTCCAATAGCCGTAAACTTTAGTTAAGCCAAATTGTTCCTTAATGTTTTTCACAGCAATTTTTTTTTACTAAAAATAGGACGTATATTATGTAACTTGTGTATTGGTTGTCTGCTTCACAGGATAAATCACGTGGAAAATTAATAATGGCGATACCAAGTAGAAGAAGGGCGAGTATTTATGTACTCTTATTAATAAGTAATGTAATTATTAAGCAAATGTAATATTTAAAAATGATTTTGCTATATAATATTTCTAAAAAATTATTCCACATTATTCTGACTGACAAATAATGACTTCTAGAAGGTGTAGCAGACAGGAACGTAATATTGCATTTTTATTTAAAGCAATTAACAAAATTAAATGAAAGTAATATAAAACAATGCAATCAAGCTATTTTAATCATATGCAAACAAATGGTTTTTTAATAATAGCAATTGAAATATATAGTCACATAAAATGTGCGACTGGACCATGATGAATTGGACCCAAGTGGGTTGGGCTCTTGTATACATATACATTTTATGCCACTAAATAAAAACCGATTAAAATTAATCATGATAATTATTAGCGTATTCAATAAAATATGTTTTATAATACAAATAATTTTTTTTTTTTAAATTAAAATTTTTGTATGGGGTTCATCTTAATGACTGAAGATGGTTGCTAGACATGTTCTGAAAGCATGTTGGGGTAACAAAAATATGATATACATATAATACTAGCTCTTACCCGCGGCGAAGGCATATCTTACCTCTACGTCGCTTCCTGGTTCTACTTAAAAAATAGATATGTACCATATGTTTGCTTCTAGTCGCATAAAGACATTTAAATTTCATTAAAATCGGTTAGATGGTCTCCTTGGGGTGGAAATTGCCCCTACCTTCCCTCGTCATAGTTTTGAAAATGTACATTATCTATTAGAATTTTTAGACGCAAATCTATACATGTTCTAAATTTCATTAAAAGCGGTTTGATTATTTCGGAGAGGCAGAAATTTCCTCCCTATCGCCCTCCTGGTCGTACTTTTGAAAATGTATATAGCCTATGTGAATTTCTCGACGCAAATCTATCTATGTTCTAAATTTCATTAAAATCTGTTTGAACGTTTCGGAGGTGCAGAATTTCCCGCCTATCGCCCTCCTGGTCCTAATTATATTTTTATTTATATTTTATATTAGTATATACGATTCTAATTGTGCTTTTTCCCTTATAAACTATATGTGAAATTTATTATTACATACTTCATGATATTCTCATACAGTATGAAAAATATCATAAAGCATTTTATTACAAAAGTAACTCAAAAATTGAGGAGGAAAGCATATCCATATAGTACTATTTCGCTAACGCTTACTTAGCTCATCAGTGGATTTTTTCCCAACGTCTGAATATAAACCCAAGATCTATATGTTTAAAATTCAATTAATCAAACGAGAATTGTTTGAACATTAAACATACAAACCAAAAAATCCATAAACAAAAACATAACAATCCATGAGTTTACTTTTATAACATACTCACATTTCTATTTTTAGCTTTTTTATTCTCATCTAAAAAGAATTTTGATATTCTTTTGTTTTGTTTCATTTTTTAATTTTTTCATTTGATTCGAACTGCATTAGTTATGCTGGCCGATGGCAAGCCTGGTGTAGATGAGAATAAAAAAGCTAAAAATAGAAATGTGAGTATGTTATAAAAGTAAACTCATGGATTGTTATGTTTTTGTTTATGGATTTTTTGGTTTGTATGTTTAATGTTCAAACAAGTCTCGTTTGATTAATTGAATTTTAAACATATAGATCTTGGGTTTATATTCAGACGTTGGGAAAAAATCCACTGATGAGCTAAGTAAGCGTTAGCGAAATAGTACTATATGGATATGCTTTCCTCCTCAATTTTTGAGTTACTTTTGTAATAAAATGCTTTATGATATTTTTCATACTGTATGAGAATATCATGAAGTATGTAATAATAAATTTCACATATAGTTTATAAGGGAAAAAGCACAATTAGAATCGTATATATAAATAAATATTCCCAAAATAAATTCAGTTAATATAAAATACTACATGTGCACGGTATTGAATTTTGATATTCTTTTGTTTTGTTTCATTTTTTAATTTTTTCATTTGATTCGAACTGCATTAGTTATGCTGGCCGATGGCAAGCCTGGTGTAGATGAGAATAAAAAAGCTAAAAATAGAAATGTGAGTATGTTATAAAAGTAAACTCATGGATTGTTATGTTTTTGTTTATGGATTTTTTGGTTTGTATGTTTAATGTTCAAACAAGTCTCGTTTGATTAATTGAATTTTAAACATATAGATCTTGGGTTTATATTCAGACGTTGGGAAAAAATCCACTAATGAGCTAAGTAAGCGTTAGCGAAATAGTACTATATGGATATGCTTTCCTCCTCAATTTTTGAGTTACTTTTGTAATAAAATGCTTTATGATATTTTTCATACTGTATGAGAATATCATGAAGTATGTAATAATAAATTTCACATATAGTTTATAAGGGAAAAAGCACAATTAGAATCGTATATATAAATAAATATTCCCAAAATAAATTCAGTTAATATATTTTATATTAGTCTGACTTCTATTTTTATTTGACCTTTTTAAAAAAATTTTGTTAATACAAATTATTTCCTGACGATGCTAGAGCTATTTGGTAGCGAAATATTGAAAATAAATAATTAAAAAAACTTCATAAAAAAGATCATCGCTTGTTCACTACCCCACCCCTAATGCACATACATCAACTCCAAGGAAAATATCAACAATGTATTTTTATAATTGGTGTATACATACATATGTATGTACAGTCTAAGAAAAAGTCTAAATACACCCCCTTATTTTAGATTTTTAGGAAATTTGTAAAGAATTTTAAGGAAAATTTTATTGTAACATTTAAGGCACCAATAAATAGTTTTGTTTTTAAATTAAAAATGTAATTCAAAAGTATTATAAAAACAAAAACAACAAAAATATATAAAATTCACAGGAAAAAAGTCTACATACAGCAACAAAATTAAACATTAAGTTAACGTTTTTAATATAAAAACACAAAGGTAGAAAGCTTTCAGTATTTGGTTGGTCCACCCTGGGCATCAATTACTGCTTGAAGACGACGGGGCATCGAATTAACCAAATTTGCTGTTATATCTGGTGTGATTTCAGCCCATGCGCGTACAAGAGCAGTTTTCAGACTTTGGCGACTGCTTATGTCATATTTTCGCACCATTTTTTCGAGAACTTCCCATACGTGCTCGATCGGGTTCAAATCTGGTGATTGTGGTGGAGAATTCAATTGCCTTGGAGCATAATACAAAAGCCAGTCTCGAAGAACGTGAGCGGTATGCTTCTGATCGTTGTCTTGTTGGAAAACCAACTGATACCGCAGGCCTAAACTATCAACGGATGACTTTAGATTTTGTTCCAATATACTTTTATATTGATAGCGATCCATATTGCCTTCGACAAACACCATCCGACCCACTCCAGATGATGCCATAGCCCCCCAAACCATAACACTGCCACCACCATGTTTCACTGTAGGTATAGTATTTTTTGGATCAAGCGCAGTGTTAGGTTTTCTCCAAACCTTGGATCGACCATCATTTCCAAAAATGTTGTATTTTCTTTCATCAGTAAATATAACGCGATTCCAAAAATCCATACCCTTGTTTAGATGCGCCTTAGCAAACTCAAGTCGAAGTTTACGGTTTTTTGCTGAAATTAATGGCTTTTTTCGTGCTACTCTGCTTTTAAAGCCGTTCTCGTGTAAAGCATTTATAACTGTTCTTGGTGTTACAATAATGTTAGAACATTTTTCAATGTGTTCCGCCAATTTTGGGGCACTTTGGATCCCGATTGACTTCTTTTAGAATGCTGCTCACATCGCGTCTCGAAAGCTTTCTTGGTCTACCAGTTCGTGGTCTATTTTCAGTATTATTTGTTATTTTATAATTTCGGATAATATTTTTATTTATTTTTGAAATTTCTCCAATAGATTTACCTTCTTTCCGCAGATTAACCACTACATTTCTAACTGAAATCTCTATCTCTTTTCTTTTTTCCAGTTTCTACGATTAAAGTTAAAATATTGTCTTCTTAAGATATCACTGTCTCAATTAAAATGAATATAGTGTTTGTAAAAGCAATTAAAACAAAAAATAACGGTTGTTTTCCTGCTTTTGTTCTTAATTTTCCATTTACTACGTGGAGTTACCCCACTGTATGTAGACTGTTTTCCTACGATTTTTTAACGTTTTTGTTATTACTGTGTTTACAGTATTTATGAATTGCATTTTCATTTTATAAATAAACTTACTTATTGGTGCCCTAAATATTGTCATACATGTTTTTTACATTTTCTTTACAAACTTCCTAAAACTCTAAAATTAGGACGTGTGTTTAGACTTTTTTCTTAGACTGTACATATGTAAGTGGAACCATTTAATTTTTATTTTAGTGATTTTAGACGCTTCAAATACATAATATTTGAATCGTTTGCAACGGCTGTAAAATGTGGACGAATATAAATTGAAAAAAAATGTAAAAGCCTTTTTTATTAAATAAAGTGATAAATATGCACAAATATATGTACTTTCAACTTCAAATTTATTTGAAAAATCTTGCCGTTTCTTTGCAAATTTTCTGATTAATTTAATTAAATAAAAACACCCGATATTTTATTTCTAAAGCGAACTTACCCAAAGAAAACGTTCGTGCAACTTTGTACAGAAAATGAAAAATTTTACTCTCTAATTTTCTCTCAAAATTGCACAAAAATTGTTATCTTGAACGTTTTTGGATAAATTTAGAGCATTCCGTCATACACGTAATTCACTAAAAAATAAGCTTGTTAACATTTCTCGCAATTGAAGTGATTTAAATTCTGAATATATATAATCAAATTCATGCGCAATATAACTTCCTATTTATATAGTAGCATTAGCTAATAATATTATAACTATTATATTTTTCATGAACAATATTTCTATCTTATTTGTTGCCTATATATATAGATGAGACAAAAAAACTAAAATAGAAATATGTATATGTAATAAAAAAATATAAACTCATGGATTTTTATGTTTTTGTTTATAGAGTTTGGTTTTTTGTTCGGAATTCAATTTCAATTCTCGATTGATTAGTTGAATTTTGAACATAAGAATCTTGAATTTGTAGTCAAAAATTGGGAAAAGCACACAAGTAAGCATTAGCGAAATACTACTATATGAATATGCTTTCCTCCTCAATTTTTGAGTTTGGTTTTATATAAAAAAATACTTTATGAGAATACCATAAAGTATGTAATATTACATTCACATATTTTATCGGGAAAAAGCACAATTTGAAAAGTAGAATCATATATAACTAAAATAAATTTGTGCGAGTTCGGGCAATTTTGTTATGCACCTGGAATAGACCTAATATATATGACCATGTACAATTACAAATCTACACACATGCATACATCCATAAAAACACAATAATTTGACTTATACATGTTAATTAAAGAAACCCCAAATAAATTTTAACTAAATCATGAAATAAAATAAACTATTATTTGTTCTTTGCATTTTTGGGAAACTTTTAATTTACATCATTATTGTTTACTTATAAAGCAGCTGATTGCTTGTTCTTCACACCCAAACTACTCCGAAAAAAAAATACGGGCGTTCTCGTGCGTGAAGAACAAGAATATTACTCTCTCAAAACCTCTCTCATTTACCCAATTTTTGCGTAAGAAACCGCTTCCTATTTTAATCGTCTAAAATTACTAAATTATGCATTTTAAGCGTCTAAAATCACTAAAATAAAATTTATTTGGGTACTTTTGTTATACGTGCGAAACAAAGTTATTTTGTGGCAAATTTTATGGTTTTTTGCGTTTTCTTACTTATGTACATTTTTGTCTCTTATTGAGATAAATTATAGTTTACTCTCATTTTACCGAACTTTACCAGAAAAGTAAAAAATTACACCTATTATTAAATTTACCACAGAATAGGTCTGTTCCACGTGCATAACAAAAAGATTTGCATCGTTGGCAACGGCTGTAAAATTTGGACAAAAATAAATTGAAAAAAATGTAAAAGACATTTTTAATTAAATAAAGTGATAAATATGTATGTACATATATTTTAAAATTTATTTAAAAAATCGTTTTTAAATTTTTAAAGAAGAACTTTTGTCGTTTCTGTGCAGAACTCAGGAGATGACCCCTACACATGAGATGCATTGTGCTGGAACTAGAGGAAAGGGATAGTAGGAGAAATGATAGGAGGTGAAGCGTCACTATCTTACAAGACTGGTTTTTGCACATCATTTGTTTTTATAGCGGTGTTGTAGCGTCTCTGATGTCAAGGAGACATAAAATGTTGAAGCTGTTTTTAGTAGCCATTTTTAGTAGTTATTTTACTTCGCCGGTGCTACACAATACTGACGAATTAGGGCGTTCTGATGTGCCTGTTGATTGGTTACAGCTGAAGCCGTTACTGTTCAGTGACCAGCGACTATGCCTTCGCCACTGAAACATTCCGACAACAACTGACACAAAGACACACAAATGCACATCAGAAAAATGCGAGATGTTTTCATGAGTCTGAAACAGGGGTTGAACCCAGGAAAATTTTTCATTTTGTAGTCAACGTGCAGACTACTTCGAACATCGCCACCGTCACCCTTTGGTTAATTTAGAGGATTCCATCTTACACGTAGTTCACTTGTTAATAAGCATTTCTCGCAATTTCTATATCTATATTCTGGATATATATAGTTAAATTCATGCGCCATATAACTTCCAATTTATATTTATAGCAGCGCTCTAATAATATTAGAACTGTTATTTTTATACCCTTCACTTTAAGTGTAAAGGGTATATATTAGTTTTTCATTCCGTGTGAAACTTTTTTAATATTCGTCTCAGAAGAAAAATTTATATATTTTCAGAAAGGTTATGAATAGAGAAGTTTATAGAGCCGTGTCCGTCTGCCTGTGTGTCCGTTGTTATGCCCTTTTTGGCCAAATTAATCATCTCATAAAATTCGTTTTGTGTCAATTGGCCTACTACTGGCTCTGCGTATTGAAATTCGGGCAAATCGGTTGAATAGTTTCCGAGCTACAGCCGAAGATCCACGACCACCTCGTTTTTTTACTTGAAATTTTAGTACAAAATTGTCCACAACTTCGAAACGGTTGGAACAATTTTAGTGAAAATTGGTCCGTGTATGTAACTAGGTGGACTACTTACTTTAAATACCATTTGGACCCGCTAAGTAGCTTCAGATATGTTCAAAATATGCAAAAAAACTAAAAACGCGATTTTCTTATGAATAGAACAACATTTAATTTAAAACATAAAAATAAAAAATACATACATAACATGATTCGAACCACCATCAAACTTCACCAAAAGGCCATCCATATACTCAGTCACCTCACCCACCAAGACCGCTGAGTTTGTTATAACTTATCTAGACTAAATCTTACCACAATTTTCCCACTAATACTATCAAATACACTAACCCAAGTCTTGTAACGACCCTTTTGAGCAATACATCTAAAGAAATTTTACCATATATGTATACGGTCTGATGAAACAAATACATTCTTAGCACTCATAAACTCATGGTGCCAGTTTTTATAAACAATTTTTTAGAAGCCAAACATCCTCATTTTTTTTTGCTATTTTTATAAATATGTACAGTCATGTGAAAGAGTAGCATTGGTTTTTGAGCATTTCTATATGCAAAAAAAAATTTTATTTTGACGAACAGTTGGGATAGAGGACATATAGATGATTATCCGATTTTTACTTATATACATATATTTAAAATTTTACATTAAAAAAAAAACAAAAAACTGAGACAAGTTTAATTGAGTTGATTGTTAAAATACGTAGTGGGAAAGACTTAATTGTTCTTCGCTACACCCAAAAAAATTTATAACAAATAGTTTTTTTTTACAATTTCTGTTAAAAAACATTTTACAAAATTTAAAAAAAGGCAGAATGTTTTCTTACTTATACGTCTTTGTGTGACTGTTTTTTGGACAGTAGCGCACACAAAAACAAATATTGCCGCGGTTATTAATGGGTGTAGCATCGGCTTAGCTAAAGAAAATATTAAATCTAACAGTGAAAATGCTGAAATGACTATAACGACGGATTATGTAAGCGGGTCAATGAATTTGAATGTGAGTTTTTATTTTAAAAATATGTTCTAATAAATACGTGCTATCAGAGATGCTAACTATTCAAAACTAAAATACGCCCACTGAGCAACCTAAATATGCCAAACTTTCAAATTACAGAATTGTCTGCTGCTTTATGAATTATTATTCAATTTAAATTCATAAACTTTTTTTTTGGATGTAAAAAATATATAATAACTGATTTTTCATGGAAATTTAGTTATTAATCTTTTAATGAATGAAATGAATTAAAATATGAATAAATTTTAATGAATTCGGCAGTAAGAATTTGTTGCATTAAAGAAGAAAGCCCCAAATAAAATTGAAACTGCGTTTTTGCATAATTTTTGCCAGAAACAAATAAGCGTCTCAAATTTGTACGACGAAAAAAAGTTACTTACGCCGTACGTTTTTTGAACAATAATAGTGTCTTCTTTGCTGTAAAGCTATCCAAAAAAGAAATATTTTGATGCATTTGTGGCTTACACTATTCTTGCGTAATCGTATCTTTCAAACAGAGGATTACACCATTTTGTGCTGTAAGTATTTCATATATTTAAAGACAGTACTCAAATATTACTTATATTTTATGGAAGTAGAAGATTCCACAAATAGTTTATTTTTACTAAATAAAGCAAATCTGCCTGAAGAATTAGAAAAATTCTTAATGTAAAAATATTATGTTTATAAATAATTACAATATTTCTTATTTTATTAATTTATTCTCTCGCCTGTAAAGGTATAAAATTTAAAGATTTGCCCTTTTGCATTTCAATAATAAAAACTCACATTCACTCTTCAACGTTGCTCCCATTTTACCATAATCACTGCTAGATTTAACATTGCCTTTCGTAAATTGTAAAAAAGAATTCTAATTTGATAGCAATTTATCTCATCATTATTTTCGTTATTTTTTTTGGGTTATTAAGAAAAAAACAAAATGAACCCTTTTAAAGCGAATGCTACACGATTTGCTTCAAAGAATGCTTCAAGATTTGTCATTGTGTACGCACACATTGTGCTGAACATTGATCGTGTAGCATTCGCTTAATACAGAATAGCGGAAAAATATTTAGGGACGCTATAAATGAAATAATTTTACAGTGACGGGTAAAGAAATCGACAGGTTTTCATTAAAATTTAATCACAACATAATTTTGGTTTTAAAAAATTTATAATAATGAAGTTCGCAGTGAACTGGGCATTTGTTTATTTTGCAATATAGTAACAATTTTAAAAATGTGACCTTTAAAAAATTTAATTTTTTCAAAATTTTAAGCACATAATGTATTAAAAATTTTCCGATTTTACTTAATTTATAATAAAATATAATAATCATAAAAGAAATAGCATTCAGTGTAAACTGTGTCAATGTTTGCAAATTTGAATTAAAAATTTCATCAACGAAAAATCGAGTTCTACATTTATGCTTGTTATGGTAGTTTCATAAAAAGAAATATTATTTTCTACTCTTTCATGATCCGCCATTGAAAATCAAAAAAAAAATGTGGTGTGGTTTCTGAACTATTTTTTGGTGAAACTGACATATCGCCATATAAAACGTAAAACCATGTAAGTGACAAAATTTAAAAAATCGGTTCCTCTTTTGAATATTGTGTACCATGTAAAATAAACTGTTATCAAAATATAAGTGATTCTTTTAATTCTATGCGAGTTTTGAAAAAACTTTTTACAGGTATCAAGTTTTACAAATCTCTTTTAAAATCTAAAAAAGTGAAATTACATGGTTTTACGTTTTATATGACGATATACATACTTTTAATTTATGAGTATTTAAATCTGGGGTCTCCAAGCTCATGCATTCACATTAGGTCTGTTCGTTTACTTTTTGAACTTTAGTTCGGTAAAATGAGAGTAAGCTATAATTACTATCAATAAGAGAGCAAAATGTACAAAAGTAAGACAACGAAAAACCATAAAAGTTACCAGAAAAAAAGAAATGTAAATTTTTTACAGCTCTGTTTATATCGGCAATGATATTTGACAATTTTAAAATTGTACTTTTTTGACCCCAAATGTACTAAAAACATAAAAGTTGTGATAAGTTTTCCTATTATTAACTATTAGTACCAGAAAGATAAAATAAAATGAATTCTTAAATATTGAGAATTTGTTTCGAAATCAATCAAATTAAAGTAATACTGAAGGAGTTCCTATTACTCGAGAGACCACCTCGTTGCGAGACAACCAACGTGTTGTTGAAGAGATAAAAATTAATGCAGTTCATTACAAAAGTATTCTTGAATTTTCGCAAATTCATAAATTTTACAGAAAGGATAATTTTACTCGTTTCTAAACTTATAATTCGGATCATAGTTTTTGAAGCTCCGTACGACTGAGTTTAGACGAGAAAACATTTAGTGTGGTAGCATGTTACAGGTGTGGAAGAGAGCATCGTTTTTGTGTTCGGTACTCGGCGACACGTTTTAACAACGACATATGTTGTCTTTGCCGATGGATAGAATTAATTTTTATGCGAATCCCTGAATAATTTGTTATAATATTTGTATATTTTAAATAATTGTGGGCAATTATATTAAGAAAAAATTCACAGATGATGGCCAACTCCAAGGTTCTGATGGATATTTCTATTTTATATTATATTACATTTCTTTTTTTTATATACATATGTACATATAAGAATATTGAAATAAAATCAACGTAAAGAATTGAAATAAATAGTGTTTCATTTCAATTGGGATATCCGTCTACAGTGATATATATGCATCAACGCTGACTATCACATGCACACAGAAGTTTCGGTAATTTTTCTCATATTGCCCTTAAGAAAATGATATAAACTTTGTTCTACGTAATGACCGATAATTCTGTCAGCAATGACGGTCATATCACCGGTCAAATGACCGTCAATGTTCTTGTAGGGCAGCTAAACTTATGAGCTATTTCGCTGGTCAGTTCATTCGACAGGCCAAACGACAAAGTTTGTGAAAAAGTTGTGGAAAGTGGTTGTGAATAATTTAATAATTAAATAATATATTAAGAAAAATCGGAAATATATTTTTGCTATAATTAATTTAAATTACTGAACAACGTATAATCATATGAATATACCTTGGTACTTAATATTTAGTGGAGTAAGTAGTACTTTTGCAATGCAAAGTGTACTGAAAAAAGTACAATTGTACGAGTTTGATTATGCCTGATTTTCGTTGAAAGTTTAATGTGATTGATGACAGTTTGCCGAAAAAAAACTATTTGTGAAAGAATTTATTTACAAAACCAAGCATTGAAAGAATTTATTTAATTATATTTATTTTTGAGCGATGGTCTTTTTTCTGAAAAGTTTTAAACAATTATTTATTTTTCAATATTTCGCTACCAAATAGGTAGCATCGTTAGAAAATAATAATTTGTATTAACAAAAATGTTTATTTAAAAAAATGGTCTTTTTTAAGAAAAGTTTTTAACAATTTATGGTATAAATAACAAAAATGTTTGTAATTAATTATTGTTAAGAAAAATTTTATAACACACCTTTTTTAATGTCTGTCAGCTGTTTGCGACATTTGTAATTTTTCTTTGTTATTTTCAATGTTTATTATAAACAAACTGATTGCTTGTTCTTCATGCCCAAACTAGCCCGAAGAAAAAGTACGGGCATTCTCGTGCGTGAAGAACAAGAACATTACTCTCTCAAAACCTCTCTCATTTACCCAATTTTTGCGTAAGAAAACGCTTTTGGGTAATATTGGGGTAAACGAACACACCTATTGTCATGAATATCAAAACCATTTTGATATTTGTCTATACTACACAGAGCGTATATGTGTGACTATTTTTCCCACACAATGACAAATATTGAAGCTGAACATTGATCGTCTGTCAGGCGCTTTAGTCGCAAAACTCTACATACGATTTAATTTCTTCAATAAATTTTAATTTTTCAGAGAAATACAAAAAAGTTGTTAAACTTTTTTATTTCATAGGATTAACAATCTTTACAGAAAATAAAAAATAAAATGAATGAATGAATAAAATAATAAATTTTATAAAAGCAAAAGTCTACATATGATACATTATAAAAACTTTGGGGTGACTTAGAAAATATTTAATGGTATTTTTTTGCATCTTAAACGTCTTTAAACCTTTTAGGCATTGAAAAAATATTTTTTTTGTTATTTCGGTGAAATATTTCCCTTTCGTCTTTTAAAATCATTTTCAAGTGAGAAGTGAAGGAAGTTCTTCTATATCTAAGTTTCTGTTTTAAATAAATTAATAAATGTGCCTTTTAAATACTTACAAGTAAGAATTTTCAAAAATTTTACTTTACATATAAAATAATGATCAGATTAAATTAAAATTCGAATTCATATGTAGAGTTTTGTGACTAAGTGTATATTGTATTTCTTTTTTTCTGGCTTTGCTGTGCCTTTCTATGGATAGATTTATATTAATTAATGAAAAATTATATGTAATACGGGCTTTAATACCAATTATTATTCATACGAGTATATATCAAAAGTGGGAATTTTTTGGGTATTTTTATTACACATGTTTCAGGGCACCAATAAATATTTTACATACTGGCAGCATTACTGAAATGAGGGAAAATTAATTACGCTCAAAGGCAAACAACAAAAACAAGCATAAAATAGGTGTGTTCGTTTACCCCAAATTGGTTGCCCCCGGGCCCCACAAATAGTTTTTTTTCGGCTAACTGTCATCAATCACATTAAACTTTCAACGAAAATCAGGGATAATCAAACTCGTACAATTGTACTTTTTTCAGTACAACTTGCATTGCAAAAGTACTACTTTACTCCACTAAATATTAAGTACCAAGGTATATTAATATGATTATACGTTGTTCAGTAATTTAAATTAATTATAGCAAAAATATATTTTCGATTTTTCTTAATATAATATTTAATTAATAAATTATTCACAACCACTTTTCACAACTTTTTCACAAAGTTTGACGTTTGGCCTGTTGAAAGAAGTGACCAGCGAAATAGCTAATAAGTTTAGCTGCCCTATAAGAACATTGACGGTCATTTGACCGGTGATACGACCGTCATTGTTGACAGAATTGTAGGTAATTGCGTAGAACAAAGTTTCTATAATTTTCTCAATGGCAATATGAGAAAAATTACCGAAACTTCTGTGTGCATATGATAGTCAGCGTTAACGGATATATCGGTCACTGTTAACGGATATCACAATTGAAGTGAAACACTATTTATTTCAATTCTTTATATTGATTTTATTTCAATATTCTAATATATATGTACATACATATGTATATAAAGAAGAAATGTAATATAATATAAAATAGAAATATCCATCAAAACCTTGGAGTGGGCCATCATCTGTGAATTTTTTCTTTATATAATTGCCCACAATTATTTAAAATATACAAATATTAAAACAAACTATTCAGGGATTCGCATAAAAATTAATTCTATCCATCAGCAAAGACAACATATGTTGTTGTTAAAACGTGTCGCCGAGTACCGAACACAAAAACGATGCTCTCTTCCACACCCGTAACATGCTACCAAACTAAATGTTTTCTCGTCTAAACTCAGTCGTACGGAGCTTCAAAAACTATAGTCCGAATTATAAGTTTACAAACGAGTAAAATTATCCTTTCTGTAAAATTGATGAATTTGCGAAAATTCAAGAATACTTTTGTAATGAACTGCATTAATTTTCAACTATTCAACAACACCTTGGTTGTCTCGCAACGACGTAGTCTTTCGAGTAATAGGAACTCCTTCAGTAATACTTTAATTTGATTGATTTCGACACAAATTCTCAATATTCAAGAATTCATTTTATTTTATCTTTCTGTTCCTAATAGTTAATAATAGTAAAACTTAACACAACTTTTATGTTTTTAGTACATTTGGGGTCAAAAAAGTACAATTTTATAATTTGTATATATCATCTCCGATATAAACAGAGCTGTAAACAATTTACATTTTTTTTTTCTGGTAAATTTTATGGTTTTTGGAATGATCTAAATATATAAGGTCTGCTTGACAGTTCAAATTATTTTTACTGTGACGTCACCGTCGAGATTTGTTTTTATATGTATGGGGTTTGTTTTTTTGTAGAAATATTTTGCAATTTTAAAGGTAAAATAAATAAAACAAATTAAATTGTTATGTTATAGTCTTTTTTAATTTTCTTTTTTCGTTTTTTTCTTGTATTAATATTTTGTTTAAATTTCTTATTCTAAAATATAAACGACTTTTAAAAAATAACGATTTTACATTTTCAGGCACATCTATGTTATCACATTTAATGTTATGGTATTTTAAATAATTATTTCGAAAACTTAAAGTATTATTATTAATTTCCTTAAATATATTTTCTAATTTTAATATGTTTCCCATAAATTCTTGGCAGGGTTTATAGAGCCCTCTGTTTGAACTGCAACTGACTTATTTGGATTTTCATTTTCAATATTTTCATTACTTTCTTCTTGTAATTTCTGCAGACTATAAATAATTGTAAATATTATTTCATTAAAAAAAGTGGATTTTAAAAAAATTGTATTTACTTTAAATCAAATTCACCAATTGCTTCCTTTTCAATTTGTTTGTTTGCTCTTTTTACGTATCGTTTCGATCTTTCGACTGGTAAAATGCTGTTTACATAGATATTTAAAGATGGGACAGCCTTCGCATCTTACAATCTTTTTCTTATTGGCGTGTTCAATAATATATCCTTTAAACGCCAATCATTATTCGTAAAATGTCTAGAACAAATTGTTCCAGATTTCCAGTTAACATTTTTTTTACCGCATGCATTGATCCACACTTTCTTTATTTCTGGATCTTTTGGAAACGTAAAATATTTTAGATTTTTATCATTCTGCTTCGAGCTTTTACAATCTTTTACCACACAGTATTTCATTGTCCAAGTAAATTTTATCACTTTCTACACAAATTGTTTATTAAAAACTCTTTTTTTTTTTGCTCTAACTCAGTTCACATTTATTTTTAATTAATTGTCAATAAAGTAATCCTTTAATTTTCTTAATAAATATGTAATAATAATAATTTTAATCACTAGCTTTTAAATTTCCATTTAACCACAACAAAACATTTCCCGACGATGACGTCAAATTAAAAAAAAATGGCAGCTGTCATTCAATATCAAGCAGACCTTATATATTTAGATCATGGGTTTTTGCGTTTTCTTACTTTTGTACATTTTGTTCTCTTATTGAGAGTAATTATAGCTTACTCTCATTTTACCGAACTTTACCCAAAAAGTAAACGTACAGACCTAATATTGAAGCAGTTTGACGTAGTGTGGCATCGTTATCGTCAATATTCATTTTATTTCTGGTAACTTTGAGTGCACATCGTAGTTGTGACGCATTACAAATATAGTAAAAATTGTTTGTAATCGAATTAATTGAAGTATATCGCTCATTAATGGCTTTTTGGGACGTGGAAATTAAAAAATATAGTGACAAAGACAAAAAGAAATATCATCAACGCTTTTTTTTTAATAAATAAAGGAATAAATAGATATGTATTTTGCCGACGGTAACTTCAAAAAATGTTTTCCGACGGTAACTTTTATTTGTTTGCACTAGAAAAAAATCCCAAAAAAATTAATATTGATGAGAAATGTTGGCGTAGAGTGCCAGAGGCTTCAATACATATACTAACCCAAAGACAAATATTGAAGCTGCATACTGATGCGTGTGTCAGGCGCTTAAGTGTATAATATTTAGATTTTTTAAGTGTTGCCTTCTTATTTTCAATTAAAAAAAAAACGCTGAAAAAAAATATACTGTCATGAATATCAGTGCACTCATCTACACAAATAGAAAAATATTTACAGTTTATTATTCTGTTTTTAATATTGGAATAAATGAATGCACTAATATTTTTCGTCCGTTGGCATGCTAAACTTTCAGATTTACCGAAGTAATTTTCTGCAAACAAAAAATGATTTTTATATACACAACCGGCTTGCTTGAATAATCACAAAAGACTATAGTTTTTATTCAACAAAAATTAAAATTATCTGGGCATGCTCTCTTTATTAGTGTGATAGCATTCGCACATGTGCGGTGTTTTGCGGTTCCTGATTTACATTCTTAACTATAAATATATATATATGTTCCGCTCACTCCTATAGGGGGCATATAGCATTCTTTATGTTCATAACTTTGTTGTTTTATTATTTTGTGTACATACATGTATACATAAGGACTACTGAAAAAGTTCTTTAGGCCTTTCTTTGATTTAATGACTCTGAATTTAATGAGGTCGATGGATGAGCTACCAAAGAGCAAGTTGTTGAGTAGCAAATTTTTTTGAATGAGTTCGAATCAGAGTGTCCCTCAGAACATCCGTTTCTGTTTTTTACTGGTTATATAAATTAAAAATTGGTAAACACATTAATTGGAAAAGTCAAAATTTTTTTTTTTTTATTTACAAAACAAATATATATAGCTCATCTAAAGGAACAACAGTTGTGCCCTGGTATAATTAAACGTAAGGAAGAATGTGTGGAGAAAATAAATTTTTTTCGTTGCTTCGTATTTCCATTTGAAATGAAATACGCTTGTTTGGTGCATAAAAATTCTTTAAAAAAATTGCTATCATTCGTCCAATGTGATTTAGTTTCCAATATATTGTAAAAATATATTCAATATAAATATACAGAAATTGAAAATAAGAACAAGTTTTGAAAAAAAGTGTATTCCTCCAATTCTACGTATTGAAATTTTAATATTTATGTACATATCGCACACTAAATCATAAACAGTCACAACCCAAAATTTTTCAAAATCGTTTTTATTGCATAATCGAGGTCACAGAACAAATCTCTAACGACCACAAAAATTTTGTTGGCATCACTGTTTTCCTTAACTGGAAAAATACCGTTATGTCTGTTTTTATGTTATTTGTGCCGGTTGTACGTAATTGAGGGTGGCGATGGCACGATGGATGGTAGTCTGCACGTTCACTACAAATCCAAAAACAGACCTGGGTTCAACCCCAGTTTCAGACTAAAAATTTTAAATTAAAAATAAACATCTCGCATTTTTCTGATGTGCATTAGTGTGTATTTGTGTGTCAGTTGTTGTCGGAAGGTTTCAGTGGCGAAGGCATAGTCAGTGGTCACTGAACAATACCGGCTTCAGCTGATAGCAATCCACAATCGCATCAGAACGCCCTCCTTCGTCGGTATTGTGTAGCACCGGCGAAGTAAAACAATAATAAAAATGGCTACTGAACCGAAGCTTCAGACTGCTAAAAAAAAAAAATGTATAAACAAAGAACGTGCGAAAGCAGAGCTACAAAAATAAGTAAGCTTCACCTCCTGTCGTTTCTCCTACTATTCCTTTCCTAAAAGTTCCAGCACAATGCTTCGCATGTGTAGGAGTCATCTCCTGAGTGCTGGTCCCAGATAAAAAAAAAAAAAAAAAATCAACTACAGAGTACTGTTTTCAGTTGTGACAGCAAGCTTATTAGTAACTGAGTATTTTAATTTCACGTTAATAGTATTATTTCGAGTTGTGACGCTATTAATGAAAAAAGTGTTAAATTTTGTGGTGCATCATTTAAAGTCCAAAAATTTGTCAAAAAGTTTAATGCAAAATTTAGTTCCTTAGTTTTCACTTAGCTGTCGAAAATGTCGTGCCCAGATATTGAACAATATACATCTACACTAAAAATTTCAAGTGAAGAAACTGATTCTCGTACAAATAGTGACAGTAGTGTAAATATATTTAGCGATCCTGGGAATTTAGTTTATTTGCAATTAAAAAGTCATAATTTGATATACTACCACAACTCACTGAAAAAATTGCAATGAAAGAGTCACAACTCAAAATATCTCCTTATTCTCATAATAATAGCACAAAATTAAAAGAAATTCAGTTAACTTTCTTTAAAGATAATGTTCTTTACTGTGGAACACAATTTAATTATAAAATTGCTATCATGTGTCTAAAAATAAAAACTTTATGAATTTTGGGTTGTGACTGTATATGATTTAGTGTGCGATATGTATTATTAATATACTATATATGTATGTATGTGGGTCTATAATCATATAACGCGTCGAAACATGCACCCACAAATTTTTAAATTTTACAGGAGGAAAAAAATTTACAAAACAGTACTGATATACCTATGCAACATCGTTTTTTAGTTGACAATAACGTCGGCAATAATTAATTGAAACCCTAATTTTGAATTGTTTGCCACATATGATTTTATGTTTCATGTGACAATATGACAGTATTTCCGTATAAGTTTTTTGAATTAATTTGCCTATATATACACATATACATAGGCAAATATGCAGTAAGCGTTAAATGAAACACTTATAGTTTTCATATTGTAAAAGTATTCACCTCAAATAAATCAAATACTATATAATTAAATATAATACATGTGTACATCCATATCTCGATGTAGGAAAAAGAAAATGCTATATTCCTCAAAACGTGAGCAATCAAAAAACCTGTCTGAAATTAGAAAAAACTCATTACTCAAAAACTATACATCGTAGGAAGATGTTTTTAAAAACATATTTTTATGTTTCTCGTGTTATATATTACCTATAAATAAAAATAAATAAATATGTCTTTCTAAGTCTATAATGACCAACGTTTCTGCGCTTCACAACATCCCAATAAGAAATTTTCAATGGCAACTAAATGTTTGTTTTATTCTTCAGACAGATTTGCTTTTTTTTTTTTAACAAAAATAAGCTATTTGCGGAATCTTCTACTTTTATAAAATCTAAAGGGTGCTTTACATTTTCCCACAAGTCGTACGACATGCGAAATTTTTGTGTAGAAGAGCACAAGTCGGATTGTCTAAACGTAATATGTAATGAAACTATACGATTTTGAGAGAAAATAAGGATGAAAATTTGAGAGTCGTCTGGCTCTCTTGATTTTTTAAAATTTTTCAAAAACCAACGCACACCATTAGATCAGGGATGCATTTTTACGTAAACAAATGTGAGAAAGCCAGGGAGGGAAAACTGCTTTCATATATTTATACCAATTATAAAATCAAAATGTACATTTTAGACCACGACCGCACAATTTTATAAAAATATATGTACGTATATTTTCCAAAAAAAATTTTGACCACGAAAATAACATATTCCAAAGTTATAAAAATATTTTTCAAGGTTATTAAAAAAAAAAATTAATTGCACAAGAACTCCATCCCTGGGGAAAATAAGCAAACTGCTGTAGTTAAATTAAATGAAAATGTTTTCATCTTACTTGATTTTATCCATACCAATGGTGTAAACGCCAGAAAACAACCGTCCGATTTTTACGCTCTTTTTTTGACATACGGATGGAATTTTATTTTATTTTCTCTCACATTTTACGTACGACAAATCTTATCGTTTAAAGCGGCCTTAAGTAATATTTGAGTCTTGCTTTTAAATGTATGAAATGCTTACAGCAAAAAATGGTGTCAGCCTCTGTTTTAAAGATTCGATCTCGCAAGAATTGCGTAAGCCACAATTGCAGCACAATATTCGTTTTTCGTAGCTTTTCGGTGAAATTTGGCTGGTATGATGACTTGGCTGTTTGAAGTTATATAGTAATCGAACAATTAGGTAAAAATTCGGCACTACTACTAAACGACAATGCGGCAATTCAGACGATTCAGAAATAAAGTGAGCCAGTGAAGGGTATCTAAGATCCGGCACAGCCGAATATAGCACTCTTACTTGTTTTCACAAACATTATTCCTGGCTTATTTGTTGCCTAGATATTTAATTATTCTTATGTTACACTTGGAGTCCTATGGCCCTATGGGCTCGGTTGGTTATTGTTATAAATAAATAAAATAGAATATCTCTTTATATATGACTTTAATTTTAAAATTGTGCTTTTCCCGAAAAAAATATGTGAAATGTATTATTACATACTTTATGATATTCTCATAAAGTATTTTTTTATAAAAGCAAACTCAACAACTGAAAAGGACAGCATATATAGAAGAGAAAAAAAATCTAAAAATAGTATGTATAATAAAAAAGTAAACTAATGGATTGTTATGTTTTTGTTTATAAATTTTTGGTTTTTTGTTCGGTATTCAACTTCAATTCTCGATTGATTAGTTGAATTTTGAACATAAGAATCTCGAATTTGTAGTCAAAAATTGGGAAAAGTCCACTGGTGAGCTAAGTAAGCATTAGCGAAATAGCAATATATGGATATGCTTTCCTCCTTAATTTTTGAGTTTGCTTTTATATAAAAAATACTTTATGAGAATATCATTAAAATTAGAATCATATATAAATAAATTAAATTTGTGCGAGTTCGGGCAATTTTGTTATGCACCTGGAACAGACCTAATATATATGACCACGTACAATTACAAATCTAAATCTAAATCTCAAATTCTAAATCTAAAACACAATAATTTGGCTTATACATGTTTATTAAAGTAAACCCAAATAATTTTTAACTAAATCATGAAATAAAATTAAATATTATTTGTTTATTTCATTTTTGGGAAACTTTTAATTTTACTTCATTATTGTTTACTTATAAAGCAGCTGTTTGCTTGTTCTGCACGCCCAAACTACGCCGAAGAAAAAATACGGGCGTTCTCGTGCGTGAAGAACAAGAATATTACTCTCTCAAAACCTCTCTCATTTACCCAATGTTTGCGTAAGAAAACGCTTTCTGGTAGATTTAACGTAGGAAAACACACCTATTTTAAGTGTCTAAAATCACTAAATTATGCATTTTAAGCGTCTAAAATCACTAAAATAAAATTTATTTGGGCACTTTTGTTATGCACGTGGAACAGACCTATTTTGTGGTAAATTTTAAGTTTTTTTGCGTGTTCTTACTTTTGTACATTTTTGTCTCTTACGGCCATTTTCACAATGTCTGATTAAAACTTAATTGGAACTTTAACAGTCGGTTAACTAAAAATATATTTCACAATGTATGATTAACTTTTAACTGACACCATTTAAAAAAAAAAAAAAGGGTGGCGATGGCACGATGGATGGTAGTCTGCACGTTGACTACGAATCCAAAAACAGACCTGGGTTCAACCCCAGTTTCAGACCAAAAAAATTTTAAAATAAAAATAAACATCTCGCATTTTTCTGATGTTGCATTAGTGTGTCTTTGTGTGTCAGTTGTTGTCGGAAGGTTTCAGTGGCGAAGGCATAGTCACTGGTCACTGAACAAAACCGGCTTCAGCTGATAGCAATCCACAATCACATCAGAACGCCCTCCTTCGTCGGTATTGTGTACCACCGGCGAAGTAAAATAATAATAAAAATGGCTACTAAAGAAGCTTCAGCACTGCTACGAGTATAAACAAAGAACGTGCGAAAGCAGAGCTGCAAAAATAATTAATTAAGCTGCACCTCCTGTCGTTTCTCCTACTATCCCTTTCCTATAGTTCCAGCACAATGCTTCGCATGTGTAGGAGTCATCTCCTGAGTGCTGGTCCTAGATAAAAAAAAAAAAAAAAAAAAAAAAGTGTCTGTTAAATTTAACCGAACAAAATGTGGCGGTTAACAATATAATCGACACCTATGCATAGCTAATTTTAATTGATAAATAGAAAAAATGTACACATATAAAAAATGGGAAAGTAAGACTTATATTTTTTTAATGTTTATAATTTTAAAACTTTGAAACAAAAAAAGAAATCTTGCTGTGATATTAGAGGCTCTACAAAAAACTTTTTAAAATGTGTATATCTTAATATTTTTATAGACCAATATTTTACCTGTCGCACTTGTTTTATTGAATGTTCCAAGCAGGAACAATTTGTTGCTTATGAATATTCCGCCATTTCGTTCAGTATACTTCAATGTTTTTTTTCACAAACATTAAGATCACAGAATTTTAGAAATTTAGGTATATTCGTTTTTGTGTTTTGGAAAACATAACTTGGACGATAATACTTAAATTAAAAAGCGTAAACGATATAACACTAAAAGATATGGTTGGCGGACAACTACACACACAACTGCACATGCAAAAGTTGGTGCAGGAAAGTTTATATCATGAATGCCGTGCTGACCACATTAAACTGCCATAAAATTAAGTAGGTACTCTAACTCTAAAAATAAGTTTTTTGTTGGCTTTTTGTAAAACAATTTATTCTTTTAATTTCATTCGTAGACAAAATATGTTAAGCTCGTACAGTGCAAGGATATCATTGCATACGCTGCAATCTTCTAAACGAGAAAGACTGCAATACGATAGTTGGAAATTTTTATCAAATCGGCCTCTGTTCTATGTATATATATGGAGGATTGTGAAATTGTGTTATTTATAATTGTATTATATAAGTATATTTGTATTAGAACGAAATATTAATATTTAAATTTTTTTTAAATTCCAATTTATGTATTCTTTCAAATAAATAATGTTAAAACGCATGTATATATGTATTTTTGTTTAACGAAACAATAAGATAATGGAATTACCCCCTTATGCAAAAACCAATTGTTCAAGGTTAATTGTTAAACCAACATAAACTCAAATGACTTAAATTTTCTTCAGCAGAAAAAACTTAACAGAAACTGCAAAAATTAAAATGTAAATGCCGATAAAAATAAAACTTTGCATAGAAATTCGTTTCATAAAATTGTTTTTATTTTAAATATAATTGTATATTACAGCAAGTATTTTATTTTTAAGAACTGCAAATTTGTTCCGATTTCTTCTGGCTGTAGTTGCTTGCATTGCCCATCTCATCTACGATCCAAAATCCAGCACCACATATTCACGCACTCGTTTAACATATAAAACGAAAAAGAAAAGAAATTTTTTGTTATAAAATTGGAAATTGAAATAGGTAATTAAAATGGCCTAATTGTATATGTATTATGAATGAAATAAAATAAAAAGGCATATACATACATAACATATAACAATTTTTATATATATTTTGTTTATTTTTTGGTGGTCCTGAGAAGGACCAATTATATATAATGTTCATTGTGGTAATCATATACATATATTTAAAAACTTTTGGTCCAGTTTGTTTTGTCAATCACAAACCAACTGGCCATTGCTATTTTATAAAACACAAACACATTTGGTTGCTTTTATTAATCACAAAATCAACTGGAACTTCTTTTTCTTATGCTAACAAATTTATTAGCACTAAACAATTTTGGTCCAATTGGTTTTGTGCTTAATAAACCAACGGAACGTTTGTATTTCATAACACACTAACACTTTTGGGGTAGGTAATCAAATATATTTAAAAACTTTTGGTCCAGTTTGTTTTGTCAATCACAAACCAACTGGCCATTGCTATTTTATAAAACACAAACACATTTGGTTGCTTTTATTAATCACAAAATCAACTGGAACTTCTTTTTCTTATGCTAACAAATTTATTAGCACTAAACAATTTTGGTCCAATTGGTTTTGTGCTTAATAAACCAACGGAACGTTTGTATTTCATAACACACTAACACTTTTGGGGCAGATAATCACAAATGTTTAAAAACCTTTGGTCCAGTTGCTGTCGTCAATCACAAACCAACTGGCTTTTGCTATTTTATAAAACACAAATACACTTTGTTGTTTTTGTTAATCACAAAATCAACTGGAACTTCTTTTGCTTATAATAACATATTGTTTAGCACTAAACACATTTGTTCCAATTGGTTTTGTGCTTAATAAAATAACTGGACGTTTGTATTTTAAAGCACAGTAACACTTTTGGGGGTGGGTTTTAGAACTTGCGACACTAGCACTCAATAGAAAATGTATGACTTACCTTGCTACTCCTACTGAGCCAGTTATCCTACTTCTTATAGCTGCTTTTATTCCATAAATCCATTCTTTGGCGTCGATGTCATGTATTGCCTGAAACACAAATTTTTTATTAGGGCCTAAAATTCAATTTGATAACATGTACATATATCACCTACCTGTATAGACTTTTCCGGAACATGTGAAGCTTATATGCTTCTGTGCACCATAAAACGCAATGTTGGCTCCTAAAAAATTTAAATATAATATAGTAAAAGCATTTAGATAATTACTTTTTAATTAAATACATATGTATGTACTTACCTTTTGGTTTTTGTTCACCGGCTTCTACATCCGCTTTTGTGTTGTTTTGCTTGTTTTCACTTTTGGTAACATGTAGACAAAATAATCTATAATATTTATGTCTACATATTACCAACTTTGGTCATGATATTGGAGGAAAATGGAAAATTATTTCCAATTTGCTCCAATATTTTACAAAAAAAATTTATTTTCTGTCAACCAAAATAAAATTTCACAAGCTTCGTACGACAAAGAAAGCAACATTTTTAAAAATCTATTTGTTGTCCCTCTCGCACGAAGCTTGAGACCTGGCAGCACTAAAATGTTTGTGTCGCGTCTAGTTGTAGTTTATGATTAAGATTTTTTTCTATTTTCTGTCATTATAGTATTTTTTGTAAACAAACACAAACAATATTGCCATACTTTTTAGCGAATTCTTTTGTTAAGTAACTGAAGGATGGTGAAACTGAAATCATTAACCGTCGATAAAATAGTGCCTGTTAAGCAAACCGCCAGTTTGTTAATTTTCTGTTAAAAGTAAAATAATTAGACATTGTGAAAATGGCCGTTATTGAATTAATTATAGTTTACTTTCATTTTAACGAACTTTACCAGAAAAGCAAAAAAACACACCTTATAATAGGTCTGTTCGTTTACTTTTCTGGTAAAGTTCGGTAAAATGCGAGTAAGCCATAATTTATCTCAATAAGAGACCAAAATGTACAAAAGTAAGAAAACGTAAAAAACCATAATATTTACCACATAATAGGTTTGTTCAACGTGCATAACAAAAACATTTGCATCGTTGGCAACGGCTGTAAAATGTGGACAAAAATAAATTTTAAAAAAAGTAAAAGCCATTTTGATGTGTAAACATCTATAAGCAAGGGGGTAAACATTTTTTTCACAATACAATCACAAATTTAGAGTAAGATTGTAATTACGATAACGCGGTGTATGAGTATATTACTGTAATCATACGGACAACAAGAAGTACAGAGAAACTTACAGCTGCATAGAAATACACTAACACCATCTAGTGCGCAATAGTAGTACTAGTAGTTGCTACTAATTTTCGCTAATTGTCGTACATTATGTTATCGTAGGTAAATAAAAACAAATAAATAAAATGAATACAAAAACATTTAATTTTAATAACTTTTAAAAAGATTTTTTGCACTTTTAATAAGAAATTTACTAAAACAAAGCAAAATAAGGAAAACAAAAAAATATTTCATTACTAGATGTTTACACATCTCCCCTGTGATCGGACTCACATTTTTTTTTTATTAAATAAAGTGATAAATATGCACAAATATATGTACTTACATTTTGAAATTTATTTAAAAAATCTTTTTTAAATTAAAAACTTTTGTCGTTTTTTTGCAAATTTTCTGATTAATTTCTTTGTTTCATATGTAAATAAAAAACAGGCGATAATTTAATTCTAGACCGAACTGACCCACAGAAAAAGTTCGTGTAACTTTGTACAGAAAATTAAAAATTTTACTTTCTCATTTTATCTCAAAATTGCACAAAAATTGTTAATAATTGCTAGAACGCTTTTGGGTAAATTTAGAGGATTCCATCTTACACGTAGTTCACTTGTTGATAAGCATTTCTCGCAATTGAACCGATCTAGATTCTGAATAAATATAGATAAATTCATCCACAATATAACTTCCAATTAAATTAAAAAAAAATTTTAAAATTGTGCTTTTCCCGAGAAAAATATGTGAAATGATGATGACATTCTCATAAAGTATTTTTTTTAAAAGCAAACTCAACAACTGAGGAGGAAAGCATATATACTATATATAGATATATATAGATGAGAAGAAAAATTTAAAAATAGGAATATGTATGTGTTATAAAAAAAGTAAACTAATGGATTGTTATATTTTTATTTATAAATTTTTGGTATTTTGTTCGGTATTCAACATCAATTCTCGATTGATTAGTTGAATTTTGAACATAAGAATCTTGAATGTGTAGTCAAAAATTGAGAAAAGTCCACTGCTGAGCTAAGTAGTAATATTAGTATATGGTTATGCTTTTCTCCCCAATTTTTGGAGTTTGCTTTTATATAAAAAAAATACTTTATGAGAATACTGTCACATATTTTTTCGGGAAAAAGCACAATTTTAAAATTAGAATCATATACATAAAATAATTTGTGCGAGTTCGGTCAATTTTGTTATGCACCTAGAACAGACCTAATATATATGGCCATACACAATTACAAAACTTCACACATGCATACATCCATAAAAACACAATAATTTTTATAATAATTTAAGAAACCACAAATAATTTTGAACTAAATCATGAAATAAAATTAACTATTCTTTGTTCATTGCATTTTTGGGAATCTTTTAATTTTACTTCCTTTGTTATTTTCAATGTTTATTATAAACCAGCTGATTGCTTGTTCTTCACGCCCAAACTAGCCCGAAGAAAAAATACGGGCGTTCTGGTGCATGAAGAACAAGAATATTACTCTCTCAAAATCTCTCTCATTTACCCAATTTTTGTGTAAGAAAACGCTTTTGTGTAAACAAACAGACATATTAGGTCTTGGTCTTCACGCATGAGAATGCCCGTACTTTTTCTTCGGGCTAGTTTGGGCATGAATAACAAGCAATCAGTTTGTTTATAATAAACATTGAAAATAACAAAGCAAAATTACAAATGTCCCAAACAGCTGACAAACATTAAAAAAGTTGTGTTAAAAATTTTTCTTAACAATAATTAATTACAAACATTTTTGTTATTTTTACCATACATTGTTAAAAACTTTTCATAAAAAATACCATTTTTTTAAATAAATATTTTTGTTAATACAAATTATTATTTCCTAACGATGCAAATAGGTAGCTATTTGGTAGCGAAATATTGAAAAATAACTAATTGTTAAAAACTTTTCATAAAAAAGACTATCGCTCAAAAATAAATATAATTTAATAAATTCTTTCAATGCTTGGTTTTTTAAAAAAATTATTTCACAAATAGTTTTTTTTCGGTAAACTGTCATGAATCACATTAAACTTTCAACGAAAACCGGGGATAATCAAGCTCGTACAATTGTACTTTTTTCAGTACAATTTGCATTGCAAAAGTACTACTTTACTCCACTAAATATTAAGTAGCAAGGTATATTCATATGATTATACGTTGTTCAGTAATTTAAATTAATTATAGCAAAAATATATTTTTGACTTTTCTTAATATAATATTTATTTATTAAATTATTCACAACCACTTTCCACAACTTTTTCACAAACTTTGTCGTTTGGCCTGTTGAATGAACTGACCAGCGAAATAGCTAATAACTTTAGCTTCCCTACAATAGCAGTAGCGCTCATTTGACCGGTGATACGACCGTCATTGTTGACAGAATTATAGGTTATTGCGTAGAACAAAGTTTCTATAATTTTCTAAATGGCAATATGAGAATAATGACCGAAACTTCTGGGTGCATGTGATAGTCAGCGTTGATGGATAAATCGGTCTCTGCTGACCGGTCAGCATGGACGAATATATCGACCACTTCTGACTAGTCAGCGGATATATCGGTCACTGTTAACGGATATCACAATTAAAGTGATACACTATTTATTTCAATTCTTTATATTGATTTTATTTCAATATTCTAATATATATGTACATACATATGCATATAAAGAAGAAATGTAATATAATATAAAATAGAAATATGCATCAGAACCTTGGAGTGGGCCATCATCTGTGAATTTTTTCTTAATATAATTGCCCACAATTATTTTAAATATACAAATATTAAAACAAACTATTCAGGGATTCGCATAAAAATTAATTCTATCCATCAGCAAAGACAACATATGTTGTTGTTAAAACGTGTCGCCGAGTACCGAACACAAAAACGATGCTCTCTTCCACACCCGTAACATGCTACCAAACTAAATGTTTTCTCGTCTAAACTCAGTCGTACGGACCTTCAAAAACTATAGTCCGAATTATAAGTTTATAAACGAGTAAAATTATCATTTCTGTAAAATGGATGAATTTGCGAAAATTCAAGAATACTTTTATAATAAACTGCATTAATTTTTAACTATTCAACAACACGTTGGTTGTCTCGCAACGAGATGGTCTCTCGAGTAATAGGAACTCCTTCAGTATTACTTTAATTTGATTGATTTCGAAACAAATTCTCAATATTCAAGAACTCATTTTATTTTATCTTTCTGTTACTAATAGTTAATAATAGTAAAACTTAACACAACTTTTATGTTTTTAGTACATTTGGGGTCAACAAAGTACAATTTTAAAATTGTCAAATATCATCTGCGATATAAACAGAGCAGTAAAAAATTGACATTTCTTTTTTTCTGGTAAATTTTATGGTTTTTTCGTTTTCTTACTTTTGTACATTTTGCTTTCTTATTGAGAGTAATTAAAGCTTACTCTCATTTTACCGAACTTTCCCAGAAACCCAGCAGTCCGGTTACTCATTACAAACTGAAAGCCATCCGATTGTATAATATTATGTCAATAGGGAAAATAAAACGAAAATAGTTAAGCCCTTACAACTCGCATCTGATTCAGATTTGTCTTTTTCCCATCCAATTGTAAAGTTAAATGTTTATTAGAAATGAAGATCAAAATAAACACAAAAAAAAATTTTGCATCGCATTACCATCTGATTTGGATGGCTTTGTAATGTATCATATTGTCATTTCGTTTTAATTATGAATTTTGTTCTTTTTTCTGAAGTAATTTTTCCGTTATTCTTTCTTTTTAATTTTTATTATTATTCCAAAGTAAAATTTGTATCAAGTTCATAAGTGTTTTTAAAAGTGAAGTGTTAGCGGCATTTTTTGTGGTAATATTGTTATAAATTATTAAATAAAAATAATTAAAAAAGGTAAGTGACTGTTTTATTTTTATTTATGTGTTAATTTATATACATATGTATGTATGTTTTGTATTTTTATTTGTTGTAAAGAATAAAATGATTGGATTTAGTAAAAGAAATTTAAGAAGACTAAAGAAAATAGAAAATAGTTTGAAACAAAATTCCGAAATTACAAAATATTGAAAAAAATTAAGTTTCTAATTTAATTATGCAATAGTTAAAATTCATTCCAAGATCAATGGCATTCAGATAAATCTTATTGCACTCCGAATTCACCATAATAGTTGGAACCATCCAACATTCGCTTACAATGTATATTGTGTTGAACCCATCCAACCTTCGCTTACAATGTATATTGTGTTGGATAAATCTTACAGCCTAGGCCATCGCTGTGTAAATGTAAATAGAAATTGTATATAGACATTGGATGGGTCTTGCTTACATTGTCATTGGTCTCAAATCAAAGATGTATGTAGCAACAATTTCACTGGGTAGTAAACGTACAAACCTAATGTGAATGCTTTATTTGTTGTTGGAATGTCAAATAATCCCTTCACAGGTATTTATATAAAACTGAGAAAACTTGGCAGCTCTGTTTGTTATATATATATTGAATTGCTTTTGTTGACCGCTGTCATTAATTGTTTGCATCACAGATTATCAGTGGTTTGCATTTCAGAAATATACAATTGCATTGCAAATTTATTTTAAATATTTTTATAAATACTTACCTTCAATTTATTAATAATTTTTGAGTGAACAAAATGTGCTTCGTGTTATTGCTTTGTGTTCTGTTTTATTCAAATGACGCTGTTCTTGGTAAGAACGTTTTAAAAAATAGCACAGATATTTCTAGCATGGATATAGTGCATTATCAACCTGAACAGGTGCATTTGTCATTTGGTGGTAAGTTGCTTAATACTATCAGTTGCCTCAGTTTATCTAAATACGGTCAAAAATTTCGTTATTGACAGTTAATACTTTTTAAAAGATATAATATTTCTTATTATCAGTACACAAATTTGCTATTGTGTATCTGCAGTAGAACGAAACAAGCATTGGGAAAAAAATACTATGTTTGACTACAGAAGGCCACTGTACTCTTTATTTTGGATGTAGCAAGGCTTGCTTGCTCTATTCAATACTCATATTTTTTTCGCTTCAAATGTAGATTTTTTTATTTTTGCTTTGGCAAAAAAAGACTAAAACAAATAAATGTTAGTCCTTCTTCGCCTCTCTCATAGAAGGAAGTGGAGAATGTGTACCTTATCTTTTCAACGAAAGAGCAGAGGCCTTCTATAACTCATTCTTTATCAGTTACATGCGTATGGTAATTGAATCGAAAATATGCCTAAGCAGGCCATTAATAACGCCTGAAGTATGAAGGTCTTCTGTATTATTCACGTTCTTATTTCCGGTTCCCCGGTAGTCTTGTTAGTAGTGTGCTAGTTTACAAAATTGGTGGTTCTAGGCAGTGTACGGATTGGAACACTCATGTGCGCCATTTGCACATGTGCACTGTATACAATTTTGGCACATATGCTGCACACGCACATCCAAATCTGTACCCGGGTTAACTTATTCATAATAAATATTTTTGTAATAGTGCATTCGGAAATTACTCATGACTGTATCCAAATTATACATTTGGATAAAAATTACAATTGTTTTCTTCTTTTTTTTGGTATTCTCATAAAGGTATCAAAAGCATCAATTTTCAGTATCAACCTAATGAAAATAATAATGATATTTTTTCTATTTATTGAAGCATAAATTATATTAAATATAAAATATACATCAGTCGTAAGGCAGATGTAAACTGACGAACAGCCGTTGTGTCATTGTAATTAAGTCGTCGATTTAAGTCTGTCATAAAACAATTTTAAATTGCTCTTAATAACATTGTGGGCATATGGTATCGCGGTACGTCTATCTTGTACAGTTATATTTTGCAAATTTATTTTGTAAATTATAACTGAAATAATCTATATATCGAGCCTTTGGTGCAATACCGTCGTAATTCAAAAAATCGTGAACTGAGAAAAATGCATTTGAAGCTTTGAGCCATCTTTTTGATAGTATTTTCGTTTACTACTATTGTGTGGAAAGTAATCAGGGCCTTAGGAAAAAGTTTGCTATAAACAAAAATTCACGATTACCGCAGTTCGCTATAATCGTACTAATTTGTATGAATTATTAATGCAAAACTGTTTGGACCGGAGAATTAGTTCGTTGCAAGCCAAAAATTCGTTATAACCTATATTCGTTATAGCCGAACTCCACTGCATTTGAAAACATATCGAGCCTTTGGTGCAATACCGTAGTAATTCACAAAATCGTGAACTGAGAAAAATGCATTTGAAGTTTTGAGCCATCTTTTTGATAGTATTTTTGTTCACTAAAGTTATTTTTTTACAAGTTTTTAAATAAAGAGGCGTGTTTTGTAATGTTTTCTGTTTGTAAATTTCTTGTCATAAAGAAAATTATTCATTATTGCAAATAAATATTGTTGGAAATAGCTGGAGGCAATAAAGACATTTGTAGCTGTAGAATCTGAACAGTTAGAGATAATTTTTTTTTCCTTTATGTATATATACTTCCCCAAAGATAATTTCTGCATACCCTGCTCAAAAATTTTTAATTTTTAGTTACTGCGGTATTGCACCAAGGGTTCGATATATAAAAGACAAACATGTTAGTTACACCATTTATAACTCGAGAACGGCTGGAGCGATGTGAATGATTTTTGGCATTTTGGATTTGTCTTTGCTCAGGATACCATAATAGCTACTAAAAATTTTCAAAATATGATCAGGAGGGCGACAGGGGGAAATGTCTGCCCCTCCGAAACGCTCAAACCGATTTGACCGAAATTTAGAACATGAATAGATCTGCATCTAAAAATTCACATAGGCTATATACATTTTTAAAAGTAGGACAAGGAGGGCGATAGGAGGAACTTTCTGCCTCTCCGAAACGCTCAAACCGATTGTAATGAAATTTCCAACATAGACAGATCTGCATCTAAAAATGCTCTTCGGTAATGTACATTTTCAAAACTAGGAGCAGGAGGGCGATAGGGGAAAATTTCGGCCTCCAAAACTATATTTCCGATTTTGATGAACTTTAAAACTTGGATGTACTTGAGTTTAAAAGACAAATTGGCAATTGTGCAACTCTAGGAAGGTTATAAGGTATTACTTATTTTAAAACTAGGACCACGAGGGAAAGTAGGGGCAATTTCCACGATAACCGGACTATAACCGATTTTTATGAAATTTAAATGTAATTATATTTTTGCGTCTAGAAGGACACATATGGTACAAACATATATATTTTTGAAATAGAGCCAGGGGGCGACGTAGGGGTAAGATATGCCTTTCCGAAACCGATGAAGATAATAACGGAAGCGAAGCCGCGGTAAAAACTAGTTAAATATAATATACAAAAAATAATAGTAATTCATATATGAATGTACCAATCTACATTGTAGAAAAGAATTGTCATATTTATTTATATTTCAGATAAAAAAATACAGTAGACTCGGCTGTTGTATATACGCCGACGCTCTCTCTAAAATTTTCTTTTTACTACTTTCAATCTCCGATTTGGAGAAATGGTCACATCGAATGCTTTTAAGTGAAGACCGAGCTTTTCAATAATTTAGCATTTTTATTTTAAGTATTAAAAAAAGGAAGCCATTGTAACGGATGTTTCTCAATAGCATAACAATCATATGTAAACGCATATGCTTTTTGCCCTTTTTAATGACATCAATTATTATAATTTGGTTTTTTTACATATGTACATTCTTTGTGTAGGCTAAAATGACAAAAAGTGTACTGTCTGCAATTAAAAAAAAAGAGGACTCAAAATCAAATTACACACAAATTGCATATGAAACTTATTACACGTGGGCAAATTGTTAACAATGTGGACTTTAGAATTGCATATACTATGTACTTATTTAATTTTTTGAAAGCTATATTAAGAGAATTTCTTTTCTACAGGGTGTCTGGTAGCAGATTTATATTTTCAAACTTAAATAAAAAACGTAATAATTGATACAAAGTGTTATTAAGAGCATTGAACGATAGAATGGAAATACAGATTTTATTTTTTAAAGAGTATGTCATCCATATCCTTTTTTAAAATTTCATAAGTAATTGCTCTTGGAAGTCCCAGTAAGGCTGCTCTTTTCGGTATTGAAAGTCGCGGATTTTCATGTAAACTGCTTTCAACCAGTTCAATGGTTTCGAGAGTCCTTGAATATCGACTGGGCCTTGGCCGTGGGGCATTCATAGTCGAAGCAGTTGTGCGGAATCTCTACACCCACGAACGAATTAAATTTACACTCGGTCCATCACCTATTCGCCGAATACGGAACTTTGAACAAAATTGTCGACGAGCAATTACGTGAGAATCATTACTCTTGAAAAATGTCTCCACATGCTCACTCGACCACTGCCACATCGTAACTTACAAATCCGCAAAATCGATATTTCCAACGGCGCTACCTTCCCTCCGCATCGTTTATTACTTTTTGAAATAATCGTATTTAAAAATATAAATTTGCCACCAGACACCCTTTATTTTGGTGTCTTTGACATTTATAGTTGCTGTTTAACGGCCGTATTCATAAGTTATATTGCGCTTGAATTTGACATATATATTCAGAATCTAGATCAGTTCAATTACGAGAAATGCTTATCAACAAGTGCCAGAAATTATTAACAATTTTTGTACAATTTTGAAATAAAATTAGAGAGTAAAATTTTTAATTTTCTGTACAAAGTTGCACGAACTTTTTCTTTGGGTAAGTTCGGTCTAGAATTAAATTATAGGCTGGTTTTATTTATGTATATATGATACTAAGAAATTAATCAGAAAATTTGCAAAGAAACGACAAAAGTTTTTAATTTAAAAATTTAAAAAAGATTTTTTTAAATAAATTTCAAAATGTAAGTACATATATTTGTGCATATTTATCACTTTAATTAATAAAAAATGGCTTTTACCTTTTTTTGCAATTTATTTTCGTCCACATTTTACAGCCGTTGCCAACGATGCAAATGTTTTTGTTATGCACGTGGAACAGACCTATTTTGTGGTAAATTTTATGGTTCTTTGCGTTTTCTTACTTTTGTACATTTTGGTCTCTTATTGAGATAAATTATAGTTTACTTTCATTTTAACGAACTTTACCAGAAAAGTAAACGAAAACACCTAATAACAAAATTACTAAATTTTTATAAATTTGTTTTGCATTTTATTAACTATCTACATATACAAATTTATAATTCGCCCCTTAATTGAAATTGTTTTTGTACCATACGTACATACATATATCGAGCCTTTGGTGCAATACCGTAGTAACTCAAAATGTGAATTTTTTGAGCTGGGTATGCAGAAATGATCTTTGGGGAAATATATATCTAAAGGAAAAAAATTCAAATTTTGAATTACTACGGTATTGCACCAAAGGCTCGATATTATTTCTATAAGAATTATTTCAATATTAAATTGCTCGAGAAGTAATTTTTGTGAAATATAGTTTTTTCAAAGAAAATAATGTATGTACAGGGTAGACCAGAATCACCATAAAGTTTAAAAATTTTAAATCTTTCATTATAAAATATGCAAAATTAAAAATTTTTTACACTAAGTATAGAAAATAATACTTAAATGACCCCCGTTTTCAGCTTTGCTCGTTTTAGCGCATTTCTCATAATATCTTTCAACATTTGTGGCTGTAGCGCTCGAGTTTAAGCAACAATGTTGGCCTTGAGGCAAGGATTGTCGTGGGGTAGTTCACATATACTCACTCCTTCAAATAACGCAAAAATAAAAATAGTGTTGACGAACCTGGCGAACGCGCTGCCCAATTAATTTTCGAGTTTCTGGAAATTATTGCCTCTCAAAAAACTATCATCTGCGGGTTTTAATGCTTGCACGAATTAACCTTATATGGGAATAACAGTAAAACTTTTTTAAAATACGTCTTAGTAATGTACGAGCCATTTCTAGCTGAGCAGTACGCCTTCTGGTCGATATTTCTGGCGTTTCGTTAACGGTTTGCTCTACAAGTTCAATATTTTCCGCAGTGAGAATTAAAGGTGGTTTACCGGGTCGAGTCAAATCTCTTGCGGTGGTGACGATGAAATAAGCAACGAATCATCGCTTCAGAGGGTGGAATTCTGTCGTTAAAATATCGACGAAATGATCTTTGCATTAAAATAATTGATCGCTGATTTAAATAATAAAATTTCAAAATTCTGGTTCTTTGTTCAGTTGTGAATCTCTCCAATATGTATTCTCCAGGTGTTATTTTTATAATCTGAAAAAGAAAAAAATATATAAACGAAAAAGTTGTTAAATTTGTAAACCCCGCGCTGACATTTGGCCCATAGTGTAGTATTCTTTGTTTTCTATTATTATTATTTTTTAATTTAGTTCCAGTTTGTTGTTTTTCAAGGTTTTTAATGATTGTGTAGTATTCACATATTTTCTCTTATCATTTATTTCAATTTTTTATTGTTATTGTTTTTCAAGTTATTTGCAAAATTTTTTTATTTTTTCCGACTTAATACATTTAAATACAATTTAAAATTAAATTAAACATTAGAAGCTTATAAGTTGCACCATATTATAAAACTAGATTTTGCCTAAATGTAGTGCGGGAAATAGTCGAAATTAACTAGATTCAGCTCGAAATCTGATATCTACGATGAAGATTGTACTCAGGTTTAAATTCACTAGGTATTACTTTATTTTTAAACTGTGGTTTTGGCATTTAATGGCTTTCAAAAACAAAATAACGGCTTCAGCTGTATCCAATCCACAGACACATCAGAACGCCCTCCTTCGTCGGTATTGTGTAGCACCGGCGAAGTAAAATAATTACTGAAAATGGCTAAACGAAGCTTCAATATTATTATTATTATTATTATTATTATTAACAATATAATTACAAATTATATGTTAATATTTAACGAGCAATGACATCGTAGGCATACAGCTCGATAATAGTGTAATAAGATAATAATGACTAGGGTAAAATATTGAAATCGGATAATACATTCATTTGGGCATATATTGATATAGATTTACTTAAATAAAATACATAAAGATACCATGAAATTTTTCCATATAGGCCTATTTTCCTGAGAAATTGTGAGATTAGCGATACATTATTTGGAGATGGATTCGACAGGTAGGATTTTAGGGAGGAATTGTGGAAAACTTGATTGCGTATTCTATTGAATTTAGGACACTCCACAAGGAAGTGAAGTGGGTTACCCTGGGGTATATTACAGTCACAGTAAGATGGTGTGTCAATATTAATCAAGTGTCCGTGGGAAATTCTGGTATGGCCGAGTCTAAGGCGAGTAAACTTCACCAAGTCTAGTCTATTATTATGTGATGGCGTTAGGTCGTCTATAATAGTGCAACCATGAAGATGTCATACTAAAAGTCAGTGTCCTGTTATGCTGGCCGATGGCAAGCCTAGTGTAGATAAAAAGAAAAATCTAAAAATAGAAATATGTGTGTGTTATAAAAAAGTAAACTCATGGATTGTTATGTTTTTGTTTATAGATTTTTGGTTTTGTGTTTTTGGTATTCAACTTCAATTCTCGATTGATTAGTTGAATTTTAAACTTATAGATCTCGGGTTTGTATTCAAAAATTATGAAAAATCCACTGATGAGCTAAGTAAGCATTAGCGAAATAGTACTATATGGATATGCTTTCCTCCTGAGTTATTGAGTTTACTTTTGTAAAAAATACTTTATGAGAATATCATAAAGTATGTAATAATAAATTTGACATATATATTTTTTAAGGGAAAAAGCACAATTTTAAAATTAGAATCATATATAAAGAGATATTCCCAAAATAAATTCAGTTAATATACAATTTTGTTTATTTTATAAATAAAAAAAAAACTAAAAAAACAATCTGCACACAACACTATTATACAAAATATAAATTAATAAAGAATTCAATTCAAAATAAATTTCAAAAACAAACTAAGAAACAAATTAATACAAAGTAATTAATAATATATAAAAAACCAAATATTTAAAAATTAAATAGTCGTTTATATTTTACGTTCAGTAAGCAAATCCTTCAAAGTAGCGTTTTTGCAATATTGGTGCCTGCAATGTTAAATAACTTAAAATAAATACAAGGAAAGTTTAAGAATATTAATTTGACATTTGGGTGTGCAGCATTAACAATCTTAAAGTTTTCGAATATGCGTTTCCCGAATCTGCCCAAGTTCTTGGAGCGAATTTTAAAAATGTTTCAGAAATATTGAAACGTAATACATTTTTCGTGTTTAGAGAAAATATTTCTTCTAAATTACTGAATCATCTCTATTTACAAGCTCTTTAACATGTTTTGGTTTTAATAAAAGTTTCTTTGGAATAAACTATTTACTTTCAGAAGTATTTTCAGAAATTCCAATGCCCACTTTCTGTACTACTTTGGCCTAAGGTTAGGTGGCGGACCCTTCCCACTAAGGGCAGAGATTAGGCCCATTGTGACACCAAAAGCTATTCATATCCGGGGATCAGACAGTCGCCACATGAAACCACCGCAATTTGAAAATAAATTACTCTATTGCGGAAATCCTCACCTGTGGGAGTTCAGTCAATGATGGCAGGAAATGTGAGGTGAAGGTCCTTCGATGTTGAATGGCAAGAGCCGGCCACTGGCACATGAGGTGAGCAACCGTCTCCTCCTCCTCCTCCACAGCTCCTGCAAAACTTCCCCGAGGTCTATCGGTATACCTTACAATGAGGCAATAGCCCGCGATAACTGCGACAGTGCGATGGATGGCCATGCGATTCAAGGAAAGAAGACACTTAGACCAGCAGAGCCTAGCAATACTGTAAATCCCTTCCTGCTGCCAACGAAACGGCCTCCGCATACTTCGATGGAAAGATACCCAGTTTAACCGAGGCAATCGGAACATATATGCCCACTAATAGTTCGGAAATTGCGAGCTCTGTACCCGCCTTGGCCAGGCCAACAGCAACGCAATTATCCCTGTATCTCGGGACCCATATAAAAGTCACCGTGGAATGGTCCGAGATTTCTTTGAGAAAACTCCGGCATTCATGGAGGAGGACCGACATCGACTGACGCCCCTCAGGCTTAATTACAGCCTGCCTCTTAGAGTAAATCTGAAGATTTTCTGGGAAAATCCGGCTATACAACAAGCATTACACAGTCTTTTGTATTTCCACAACCTCCGCCTGAAATACTCTGCAGTGTTCAGGAAACCCTAATGTTAAGAACCCTCATGTATATACTCATGTAGTCGACCAGAATGTGTCTCTGACCCTCAAAGTCCAGTCTAAATAACAAATAAAATAATAAATAAGATAAAAGAATAAACAATTTTTTTTCGTATCAAATACGGGTGTTTCGTATACTTTCACAGAGATGCCACTAGTGTTAACATCAAGTTACACAGTCGCAGAATCGTTAGTTCAAGCAACCTGTAAGTCGACAAATTTAACAATTGTCATTGTCGAATCGTTAAAAGTTACGAATCGCACTACAGGAGTTAACTGCATTTAGGCCCCAACAAAAGGTCTGACGGAATCCAATGAAGCATATGAAATAAGTCCTTAGTTGGAGTGGAGCAGAATGCGCAGGTGAACAGAACATCTGACTGTCTGCGCACCCTGTCTATCAGCCTACAGAAAAACTAATATTTGCACACAGTCCACCCGACGTGAGCACCGTAAAGCAGAATAGGTTCCAGCACGGCCCGATAAAGTCAGTAGGTCGTGGCAGACCTGAACCACAAGTCTTACCTACAGCCGTCTTACACGAGTAAGGCGCTTTGGTCTTTCTTGTTACACATATCCTCGATCAAATTAAACAAATCAAACACACTCTTCTTCACTTTAATAATATAAATAGTTTACCATTTTGGAAATTGCTTTTTCAAAGATATATTTGCTTATTTCCCTATTTTCTTCCAATTCCTTTACATCCAACAACTTGCCGACTTAACCTATTCTAATAGAGCTTTTAGCAGTATTATTCTTCAACTCGGTAAAGCTAAATCTCCATTGTAAAAATCTAAACAAAGTCGATTTATCGGTTTTTAGTAACAAATAGAGTTCTGTAACGTGTATTGCTAAATATTACAATATTTGGAACACTATAAGTAAAAACTATTTTATGTGTATACATTTTGCACCGAACCTAAGACAAGTATCTTAATTTTTTAAATTGATTTCTTATAAAATCTAGTTTTATGCAACTAAATCATATTTAATTTTTGTTATATATTTTATATAATCTTAAGAAAATGACTGATACAAATAATATGTGATTTGCCGTTTATCGTAGGATCTCTATATTTGTTGAGTAAAATAATTATTTATAAAATCGATTTACATACATTTAAATTTTATTAATATTATATTGTAATGTTTGTATTGTATTAAATAACGCCAGAAAGCGTTCCCGTACAAAAAAGTTTGGTAAATGAAAGATGTTTTGAAAGACATTACTCTAGTAATGTTCTTGTTCTTCGTGCTTGAAACAGCCCACACTTTTTCTTCTAGTTTGGGCAAGTAAACAATCTTTCAGCTGTTTTAGAAATAAACAATAGCTGTATTTGTTTATCCCAAAATTTGTATAAAGTTGCACTGATTCTACTGAAATCCATTCGTTTACACAAAAATTTACAAAAGAGAACACCATTTGAGAGAGTAAAATGATAGTACTTTTCTGAGAGACTGCAAATTTTTACTGAACGAATTTTTGGCAGTAGAATCCACTGGAAAAGAAAAACATATGGTTCAAAAATAAACAAACAAAATTTAGCAAATGAAAGTTTACAATTTTCCATAAAAATTTAACAAAAGAAAAAGCTGAACTAAAACTGTAACAAAAACTAAAAATAATAGTTTTTAACATGAAACAAATTGAAGATCATCATACAATATCTAGTTTTCTTTTCTCAGATTTCTTTTATTTACATTAATTTCTTAGAGGTGTAAAATTAGTATATATTTGAGTACTTATTACAGCATATTAGGCCGGTTCCAGGTACATAACAAAAGTACCCGAACTTTTGAGAGTAAAAGGAAAATTACTCTCTGAACGTGAAAAAGTTGCAAAAAATTGTTGGAACGAAAAAAACCACAATTGAACATCTTGCAATACTAGTGCTGCTTACTTTCTCAAATCAATTTTATTTTCATGATTTTAGACGCTTAAAATGCATAATATTTTAAAAGTAAAACATTTGCATCATTGGCAACAACGGAAAAAATGAATGTAAATAAATGAAAAAAGTAAACTATTTTTTATTAAATAAAGTGATAAATGTATCTACTTACAACTTCAAGTTTATTTGGAACATCTTCCTCTTTGGCTTTTTCTTGAATTTTTAACTAAAAACTTTTGTCGTTTCTTTGCAAATTTTCTGATTAATTTCTTAGTTTCATATCTAAATAAAAAACAGCTGATAAGTAAATTCTAAGCCGAGCTTAGAAACCAAAGAAAAAGTACGCGCAAGTTTGTACAGTAAATGAAAAATTTTACTCTCATTTCTCTCAAAATTGCACAAAAATTGTTATCTGAAACGCTTTTGGGAAATTTTGTGGGAGTTCGCGTACTTTTTTTATGTACCTGGAACAGACCTATTATTTAGCGTACCGAATACTAAAAATTTAGTATTGATGTATTTTCGCATGACATTTAAACAGAAACAAATGAAAAAAATCATATAGCAAACAAAAAAGTTTAAAACCTTATGGAGACTACTATTTAAATACATTTCTTTACGAATTTATGATTACAACAACGGATTGTATTAAATACCAAGTACTTGTATATACTGTATATATACAACTCATATTTTTATAATACTATGATTTTTAGTGATCAGCTGTTTTGAATAATCTGCAAATTTTGGCAATTTTTCCAGTCGTTTACTTTTTTGTGTTAGAGACATTTTTGACAATAATTTTTTTAAATTAAATAAAATTTACTCTACTACTGGCTTTTACTAAGAAAGTAAACGAATGGACCTGATAACAAAGTAACCAAATTACAGTGCACTCGCGATAACATGAACTAATTAAAACCGGCGTTGTTCCGGTTTGCGAATTTTTTACCTTTCGGTCTTATTGCGGTTGTCAACGTCGACACCAAAGTGTATCCTCTCAAAGCGATATGCTACATCTTTCAGTTAAAAAGGTTGAATTTTGTAAATGCCAATTTAAATTAGAAATGAAATTCAATTATAAGAAATATATGTATATCTACATACATATTTATAAAAATGGGATTCCCGCAACTAACAGACCCAAAAGTTTAATGTTTTCAATTTTTTAGCTCAAGCGCATTGATTTTCATTGTTCAAATTATACAGCTTTCAAGTTAATTAAAAAAAAATTTGTTGACATTATGCTGTGTTCACGTTATCGCGTTTCCATTTTGTGGCAAAGCCGTTGGTTTTTTTGCAAACTTTCACATTTATAATATTAATAATATCTTCTAATAAATCTTTATCTATATAGAGAAAGCTGAATGTGTGTTTTTTTTTCTATCTTGGACCAGCACTTAGGGGATGACCCCTACACATGCGATGCATTGTGCTGGAACTAGGAAATCAGGTTATGGGAAGGAGGATAGAGGAAGTAGTGTGAATGGACATTTGATTTGAATTTTCCCACGTCATAAGTGACAGGAAAGACTTCGGCAGGGAGTTTGTTCCATATACGCGATGTTCGGCCGAAAAATGAGTTCTCCCTGTAATGCGTAGTGCGGTTCGCTGCCAAGTTGACCACAAATGGATGTGCTCTTAATGATGAACGCGTCGTGCGTGTGAATGATCGGGTTTCGAGAACAAGTTCCCTGATTTCATCAGAACACATCCCATTATAGTAACGATAGAACAACGAAACGCACCCCACGTTGCGACGATGCTCAAGAGAGTTAATAGAGTTGGCTACCCTACTGTCTCCTATGAGTTTCTTCGCTCTCTCCTGGACCCGGTATAGTAACTTCAAAATAGTCTTTGAAGCACCGGCCCAAACATGAGAGCTGTATTCCATTTTCGGTCGGATGTAGGCGGTATAAATAGTGAGGAGATCAGATGGGGTGAAGTATGTTTTGCACCATCTTAAAAAACCGAGGCACTTGAATGCTTCTTTTGAGACCTGAAAAATGTGCTCAGTCTATCGAACATCGCACTGAATTTTCATGCCAAGAACATCAAGAGCTTCTGATTCCTCGATGTTTATACCGCCCATAATTACAGATGACGCAGCGTCATCGGGCATGCGTCGATTTGTAAGCAACGCTGCATTGGGTCTTTTGAGCATTGAAATCGAACCTGTTTGCCTGACCCCATTGCGATATTTTCATGAGGTCACAATTCAATGAGTCACTCATATTCTGCCTCAGCGAAGTGATCATAGTCGATGTTGGTCTACGACTTAATGAATATGAGTGAGAAAGGCTGCTGTCATCTGCGAAAGAGTGGATAGGGTTGGAAGTTTGACATAGGAGGTTATTTAGAAAGACTAGAAATAGGGTAGGAGAAAGAGTGGAGCCTTGCGGCACCTCTGAATTTATCTTATACTCATTAGATGAGATCCCGTCTATAACAACTCTTATAGCGCGATCCCTGAGAAAACTCGATATAAATCGAGAGAAGATATGACCGACACCAAAAGCAATAAGTTTGGACAGAAGTGCCCCATGCCAGAGATATCCAGAGCCACGACTGGTGAATAGAATCACACCATTTTGACGAGAGGAAGGCTAGTAAGTCGCCCGTAGAGCGCCCTCGACGGAAGCCGTATTGACGGTCGTTCAGTAAATTGTTGGACTCTAAATATTTCATTAGGTGAAAGTTCATCATAGTTTCCATCACTTTGGAAATCGCGGAACAGATTGCGATTGGGCGGTAATTTTCAGGTTTGCTTGCCTCACGCTTTTTTGGGATCGGCGTTACATTTGCAACCTTCCAGCACGATGGGAATTGACCTGTATAGTACAGAGTGCTGAAAAGGATTGCCAAAGGACGTGATAACGTCGAAGAACACTGCTTCAGGACCAGTGCAGGAATTCCATCCGGCCCAGGAGACTTGTTTATGTTGAGGTTCGTTAGAACCATTTAGCTGCACGAGCTCGAAAGTATATCTTTGGCATAGTTACTGATACACGCTCGGGTGCGGGCAGTGGTTGATTGTTTTCCGGCAGGTGAGAATTACCTGCAAACATTTCAGCTAGGAAGTTAGCTTTTTCAACCGTGTCAGTGAATATTTGATCATCCTTCAGAAGAGGATAAAAAAGAATAGAAGAACTAGCATTTTCCTTCACTCTTTTTACGAAAGACCAAAAGTTTTTACTGCCCCGTTGGGCGAATACGTTGCTCGTACAAAGCTTTTTCACGTCTTAGCACTTTGGCACACGAAGATTTCGCCCTTTTGCGCATCGCATCAGTATCCGCGTTTTTGTCATTCCGCCAGATACTAAATGCTTCCTTCCTCTCTGGATCTGAATGCAAGTCTGCACGTCTGATTAAACCATGACTTCGGTCTGGGTTTAATCGAAATTTGCTTCGATGGTATGAAAATTTTCATACCGAGCAATATTATATTTTCAACCATTTCTGCCATGGCATTGACGTCATTGTCAAGGAAGCAGAGCTTCCAATTGAAATGCCGAAAGAAATCGTTGAGCTCAGCCCAACTAGCCTTTTCAAAAATATATTTGAAACGTTTCGTAGCTGGCCGTGAATCGTTAAGAAGTTCCGCAAACGAAAAGGTGCGCTAGTGTTCATTTCATACTTGTCAGGGTGTGAAGTGAGAAAAAGGTCGAGGGTGTTGTGTTGGCGCCCGTCAACACACGGAATATGTGTTGGTTCATTCACTAATTGCGCAAGGTGGTTGTGCGCTGCGAATAGCTCAACATATTGGCCTTCTGGAGTCGTATGGCTCGAATGGCGGAGCCACGATGAGTTATGGACATTGAAATCACCAGCAATAACGATTTCACTGTTCGGGTAATTTTCGAGGATCTCCGATATAGTGTCGGAAAGGGCATCGAAGTTGTATAGGGTGGTTAAATTTCAAGGGCCGATGTTGATTTTGAATAAAACACAAACTATTTAGGAAATTATTGTAATTTTATTTTATTATGATATATTGGTATTACTCAATTATGTATGGAACAAAATATCGGCCAAATTAGCGCCGCGACCACGGCGGCACACCTCCATCCGATGGTCCAAATTTTCGATGACCCTGAGGCATAATGGAGGTTCTATGCCGTTAATGTGCCGAATTATCTCATCCTTTAGCTCTTGAATTGTTGCTGGCTTATCGACGTAGACCTTTTCTTTGAAATAACCCCAAAGAAAAAAGTCCAACGGTGTCAAATCACATGATCTTGGCGGCCAATTGACATCGACATTACGTGAGATAACACGGCCATTGAATTTGTTGCGCAAAAGAGCCATTGTTTCGTTAGCTGTGTGGCAAGTGGCACCGTCCTGCTGAAACCACATATCGTCCACATCCATATCTTCCAATTCGGGCCATAAAAAGTTCGTTATCATCTCACGATAGCGAACACCATTCACAGTAACTGCCTGACCGGCCTCATTTTGGAAAAAATACGGCCCGATGATGCCGCCAGCCCATAAACCGCACCAAACAGTCACTCTTTGTGGGTGCATTGGTTTTTCGACAATCACTCTTGGATTCTCATTCGCCCAAATGCGGCAATTCTGTTTATTGACGAATCCACTGAGGTGAAAATGTGCCTCATCACTGAAGATGATTTTCTTCGAAAATTGATCATCCACTGTTGCCGTGGTCGCGGCGCCCATTTGGCCGATATTTTGTTCCATACATAATTGAGTAATACCAATATATCATAATAAAATAAAATTACAATAATTTCCTAAATAGTTTGTGTTTTATTCAAAATCAACATCGGCCCTTGAAATTTAACCACCCTTTATATAGTTTTATCCCTTTCCATATTTGGGCTTCTGTAAAGAAACCCGAAGTGCAAAAGATGTGCCCTGATTTTAAATTTAACCCATAGACCGCTAAATTCAGGATCATTCGTGCGTAAGGATTGCTGGCACTGGTACACAACTTTATTGCGTATATATATTGCAATACCCCTATGAAGAATAAAGAGGGATAGGAGGTGATACCCAGGTATGTGAAAATCCTGTGGATCAGCATCCTCAGACACCTGGGTTTCACTTAAGGCGAAAACATCCGGCCGATGGAGACAAACGTGGGCATATACAGAGAAAAAATTTGCCCTTAAACCACGTATGTTGCAGAAGTCAATTCTGAAACGGCCTGTCATAGTTTACGCAAAAAAAAATCAAATCAATAGTCTATTTTCTATTTTTTATATTGTCGACACCAATGAGCTAGTTGCCGCCTGAGAGATTGCTCGATGATCAGTGCTACGCCTTCATCCCCAAACAGTCCAACAGCAACTATCCCACTGGTATCCACAATATAAAAAATTTTATATTTTGCTTTTGATAGGAGTTTTTAGCACAATGACGCGAAAAAGAGCCATAAAAGCCCTGATCCGGTCACTTTCACCCGAAGTGCCAACACTGGTTGGTGGTGCCAGCACTGGTAAATATTTTCGTTCGCCCGTCACTGGTATAGCGGATTTTATTTTCTGTTCTATTGTTTTGGTTGGAATTTTATTTTTGTTGTTGTTTGGTAAATTTAAGATTAATTTATTCCCCGTTTCCATTTAATCTAAAGTACCGTTTATTTTATTTAATGCATTTAAAGTTGGTAAGTTTCTTTAGTTTGTTTTGTTTCACTGTTGTTGTCACTATTTTCTTCCGTTTTTTTTTTTTTATTTTTTTTATTTTTCACTCCGCTATTTTCGTTTTTAGTCAATTCTGTGGTAATTTACATATTTGCTTCACAGAAGACGCGTGTTTACCGGACGGACGACACGACACTACTTGATTCGGTTTAGTTTAACTCTCGAATGTGTGTTTTCTCGAGTGTTTGTTTGTTTGTAACTTATAGGAGCCCAACGGCTGGACCGATCTTCCTGAAATTTTCACACCATATAATTGGGACTTTTGAATAAATTATAGACTACTTTTTTTTTATTTACGCCCACTTTCAAAAATTCCAAAGTAAATATTTATTTTTGTGTATCTCGAGAACGGTTGAAGAGAAAGTATCTGAATATGGTCCAAATGACTTCGTAGTTTAAAGCAAATCGTCAGTCAAAAACTAGGAAGGATTGGGCAAGTGGACGTGGAACCTCCCATACAAACTAAATATTGATTTCATTATATCTTGAGAATGGGTAAAGTTTCTGTATTTGGTCTCAGCAACTTAATGGTCAGTACAAATCACCAGTCAAAAAGTGGGTGGACTGAACAAGTGGGCCTGAAGATACGGGTAGCCACTCCAAAGGTAGGAAGGGGAGGTAAAACATAGATAGGTCTGCATCTAAATGGACAAATATACTATATATTTTTTCAAAGATAATACTACGCCGGGTGGTAGGGAGGCAACTTCCGCGTCTCCGAAACTAACTAACGGATTTTAATGAAGAACACAAGAGACATATATATTTTTTTTTAATAAAATTATTAATTATTAAACTAGCTTTAATAAAGGATGCAATAGTCATATATTTTTTATCACCTATTAAACTGGCTGAGGATCAGGTCTAAAATATGGTGTTGGAAACCGACGGTGGAGGCAGATCAATTGATTTATAATAGTCTTTTAATAGCTTAACAACGCCGTTTTTCGGACTAGTAGTGACACGTGTTGTATCACAAATGATAATTTTTATGGATTTCCATAAATCAAATTGTGGCGGCTTTTCCATGTTCTAAAACAACCACTGATAAATTAATTTTCTTATATTAATTCCTTTTTAAATATATATTACTTATTTTTATTGTAAAATAGCGGATTCTTCCCCTTTACCGCAAATTTTAAATACAGACACAAGTCAGGTTGATGTATTGATAAGAAAAACTATTTGCGTTTTTTGGACAAATAAAAAAACTGATTTCCAAACTTTATCGCGTTTTGTTATAGAACTTTTTTTGATAACACCCAAAAAAGTAATACCCTTCTTTAAATAATTCTTTATTCGACTATTCTAGGGCCTATACGCTTATTCTATTTTTTGATATTGCAGAGTCAGTACGTTTCTTCTGTTTATCCTTTTTTTATTTTCCTTTTTTTTGTTTTCAAGTCTTTGCAATTTAAAATTTAAAAGAGATTTTTATCGCGTTCACAAATCTATTTCTTAAATTGCAGAAAACCCTCATTATATTGTCGTAACATGGTCAACACGTAATGACACCGGTGAAACAATAGTCGAATATGGCGATTCCAATAACTTAATATATCAAGCTGCTGGTACTAGGCAAGAATTTATGGATGGTGGGGATAAGAGAAAGACCCAATTCATTCACAGGGTAATTTGAGAAATTTTAGTTAATTTATTTTCTTTGTTATTGTTTTCGAACAAAAATTAGGTCAAGCTTAGAAATTTAAAGCCAGCTACCAAATATATTTATCATTGTGGCAGTAAATTGGGTTGGTCTGCCAAATTTGACTTTCGCACAGTGCCAGAGGGCAATGAATGGTCACCAAGTATTGCCTTATTTGGCGATATGGGAAATGAAAACGCTCAATCTTTAGCACGTCTACAGCAAGACACACAAAATGGCATATATGATATGATCATACATGTTGGAGATTTTGCGTACGATATGAATACTGACAATGCTCGGGTGGGTGATGAATTTATGCGACAAATCGAAAGTGTGGCTGCTTATTTGCCATATATGGTAGTACCGGGTAATCATGAGGAAAAATAGTAAGTAACTTTAAATGCTCTGCAGAGAAAATATTAAATTTTTTAACTATGAATTTTCTTAGTAACTTTTCAAATTATAGAGCACGTTTCAGCATGCCTGGTGGCACTGAAAATCTATTTTATAGTTTTAACTTGGGTCCTGTGCACTTCATAGGCATTTCAACGGAAATGTATTATTTCCTTAACTACGGCTTAAAAACCTTAGTGTTTCAATACAGCTGGCTTGAAAGAGATTTACAAGAAGCTAATAAACCAGAAAACCGTGCCATACGCCCTTGGATTCTGGTTTATGGACATCGTCCTATGTATTGTAGTAATGAAAATGATAATGATTGTACTCACTCAGAGACTCTCACACGAGTTGGTTGGCCTTTTGTACACATGTTCGGTTTAGAGGAGTTATTTTATAGATTCGGCGTTGATGTGGAAGTATGGGCACATGAACACTCCTATGAACGTTTATGGCCCATTTATGGCTATAAAGTTTTAAATGGTTCGTATGAAAAACCATACCATAACCCCAAAGCTCCAGTGCATATTGTTACTGGCTCAGCTGGTTGCAAAGAAGGTAGAGAACCATTTCTTTCAAATATGCCAGAATGGAGTGCTTTTCACAGTCAAGTTAGTATTAATAGCGTTATAGAGTAAATACATATATACATATATTTTCTTATTTGTTTTTTTTTTGTCTCTGTTAAAATATAGGATTACGGTTACACACGCCTTAAGGCTTACAATAATACCCATTTACATTTCGAACAAGTTTCAGAAGATCAAAATGGAGCAATAATAGATTCATTTTGGATAATTAAGGATCAACATGGAGCCTATAATTAAGATTAGGCTATTTTTAATAGTTAAAGAGGAATTTATAAATATTAAGTTGGTTGCACAAATTAATATAGAACAAAAATAACATTTCAGTATTTACATACAGGGTATTGAAAATTATAATAAGAAACGAAAGTTTGGTTCTGTTTTCAATATACATACAGTTGCCCAATAAAGGCTACATACAGCGCCAAAATTTAAGTTTTCTTTTTATTTAAAAAGAATTATTTAAATTTGAGCTAAACAAATATTTTTATTTTCCAAATAAAACATAAAAACAACAAAAATTCATTTACTTTTTGGCTTAAAATAAAGTAATAAAATAAAAACGTAATTCAGTCTTAAAACATATCACAAAAAAGTGTACATACAGCTTATATTAGACTTTGATTTGCTAGATTTTAATGAAAATAAATTTAAACTAATATTTTGTCGGGCCACCTTTAGCATCTACCAATGCTTGTATGCGTCTAGGCATTGATGAAACCAATTTTTCTGTTATATCTGATCCAATTTTTTGCCACTCGTCTGTTAGTGGGTTTTTAGGTCATCTTTGTTAGTTTTTTTATTTTTTTGCACGCGTCTGCCCAATTGATCCCAAAAATTTTCAATTGGATTCATATCCGGGGATTGAGGAGGAGAATGTAACTGTTTGGGGACATTATAGAGAAGCCATTCCCTTACAACGAGAGACATCTCTCTCTTCTGACATGATCTCTGGTTAGGATCGTTATCCTGCTGGAAGATCCATTTGCCAGAAAGACCCATGATGCTGCCGGACTCTTCAAATTTGCCTTCAGAAGATTCAAATAAACATGACGGTCAATACTTACCAAATTTCCTACACCAGCAAAAGACATACACCCCCAAAACTATTACAGATCCTCGTTTTTATTTTATTACTTTATTTTAAGCCAAAAAATAAATCTATATTTGTTGTTTTTATGCATGTTTTATTTGGAAAATTAAAATATTTGTTTGCTTAAAATTAAATAATTCTTTTTAAATAAAAAAAAACTTAAATATTGACGCTGTATATAGACTTTATTGGGCAACTGTATATAATTACTCAAAATCCACTTGTTGGTCTTTAGAGGAGCAAACAATTAATTAATGCAGAGTTGAATTATAACAAAAGTCATTATGTACATACATACATATGAGTCGTTCAGTGGATAAAGGGAATGAGTCCATTTTCGGCGTTTTTGAGATTTAGCGTGGATGTAGTGCTTATTACAAACGTAATTTGTACGTATATAACTTAGGATTCCATGAGTTTCAAAACAATGCTAGAGACATGTTTGTTTGGCCAGAAACTAAGGGATCAAGACGCTCCCAAGAAATCGCATCTTGTTTGGTCAAATACATAAAAATGTTTGCTGATACGCACGATCGGATTGTTTTGTGGTCTGACTCATGTATTGGATAAAATAGAAATATCAAAACTGTCTTAAGTTTACTCAAATTAGTTCAAAGTACTGATATAAAAGCTAAGTCGATTTTTTAATTTTTAAATTTTTAGTAAGTGGACATACCTACTTACCCAATGACGCCGATTTCGCCATTATTGAGTCTAACGCAAAAAAAAATTCAGCACATTTATTCGCAAAATAATTGGATAAATATAATCGCAACATGCAAAAAAAAGGAACAGTTTCGAGTGGTTAAAATGACCCATTTTGATTTTTTCTCTACAAAATCTTTGGAAATAACGTTTGCAATCGCAAAACCAATACTGCGGGACAACCGGTAAATTGACTCCAAACAAGGTGGATCAAACTAGAGAGATCGAAACCATGGTAATACATGAGGGTGGCGATGTCACGATGGATGGTAGTCTGCACGTTGACTACACAACCAAAAAACAGACCTGGGTTCAACCCCAGTTTCAGACAAAAAAATTTTAAAATAAACATCTCGCATTTTTCTGATGTGTATTAGTGTGTCTTTGTGTGTCAGTTGTTGTCGGAAGGTTTCAGTGGCGAAGACATAGTCACTGGTCACTGAACAATACCGGCTTCAGCTGATAGCAATCCACAATCACATCAGAACGCCCTCCTTCATCGGTATTGTGTAGCACCGGCAAAGTAAAATAATAATAAAAAATTAATTATTAATTAAGCTTCACCTCCTGTCGTTTCTCCTACTATCCCTTTCCTATAGTTCCCAGCACAATGCTTCGCATGTGTAGGAGTCATCTTCTGAGTGCTGGTCCTAGATAAAAAAAAAAAAAAAATATAAAAATAATTTCGATGAAAATTTTGGATTTGAAAATATAAACATAAGAAAGAAAGGTAAAGTAATGTTATTGAATAGCGTGAGTCAAAGTCTATTGTATCCTGAAACTATGCCTATAACAAAAGAAAAGAAAAAGGATATGATTGATTTATAAAAATATATCCCTCCCGTGTACCATACTTTCTATAAAAACTTGAAAACAGTATCAAGTCAGAAAGATTATTCTGAAGAAGACATTTTGTTAAATTTGTTATACTTACGATTCATTTAAAAAGAAGAAATTTTTTTTAGTTATTTTTTGTTTTAAAAAGAAGAAATGTTTTATGTTATTTTTTCTTTTAAAAAGAAGAAATTTTTTATGTTATTTTTTTTTTTAAAAAGAAGAAATTTTTTATGTTAAAAATAAAACTGTGCGAATGCACTGAACTAAAAAACAAATTATCTGCAGCCTTTTTTTACAAAATTATAAAAAATTTACTCTTTCCAAAATATACTAATTCAATTAGAACACTACGCGAGGTAAGCCAATATTTAGAAGGATATTTTTTTTTTTTTATTTCCGAACGAATGCTCAAAGTCAAAACATAATTAATTTGCATTTTTACGCTATCGATTTTAACAACAAAAAATTTGGTGGACTTATTCCCTTTTTCCACTGAAACTCTTATCAATAAAAACGTATTTGTATCATATTAACAGGTTTTGTGAACACATACACTTACATACTAGCATTATATATGTATTTACAAATTGTAAAAGAAGCCCCAATAATTAATTTTGCAATTTTAGTTCTGAGTTTTGTTGTAACAACTAGTTTTAAAGTCAACGTCAACTGCTCTGTCGTTTTTCTCCATTTCAAATTTTTGGACTCATTCCCTTTATCCACTGAACGACTCATATGTAGATATACTAATTTATTATTTATAATAATAATTTTGTTCTTATGAATAAATTTATCATTTCACGTAGTATTAAAATATATACTACATATGTATATAATGATGAATTTAATTTTATTGACTTTGGTTTTGTTCGTTAATGAAATGCACTGTACACTGTACGTTGCACTGCAAAATAAAAAAAAATTACACTTTCAATTCACATTATATATTTATTGTAATACTCTATGAGAAACAGAATTTTTTTGTTTTTTCCATTTTCTCGGCAATTAATCAACAATATTCTGTCAACGTAATTTACATTTTTGTTCTTGATTTTGCGGGAGCTGCCGATTCTAAATCATATTTTCCATACAAAGTTAGTAGGAGCATGTTGTCAGTGTTGCCAACTTTTTAATTTTTGCACTAAATTAGTGCTTTAACGCTAATTTAAAGTTCAAAAGGCTATTTTAAAATACTGATAGCAGTGTTTACTAATTCACAATAATTTTTATTCCTAAGTAAAACTAAATCTGCTATTTTAAAATTATTTTTTCGTACATTTCTATCGTAATCTATTTTTTGCCTAATTTATTTCTCTCCAATAATTCTTGAGCTCTCCTACTAATCTAATTTTGATTCCTTTGCTAATCTTCTATGTTGTACAATGGTGTAATTCTATCTATTTTACCTAATTCTTTAAATTTATGCGGGAGTCTCGCAAAAACTAATTCGTACAGTTGAAGGCTTTGTATTAAAACAATAAGTAAAGTATTTTAACCATTCATGCCAATCAACTTTGTCCACTGATATACATACATATATTCATTAAATGTTCTATGACGCCATTCTACTGTACCCAGTGTTTGATGATAATACGCTGTTGAAGTCAGTTTTTTAATTTTCTTATATTCGCATATCTCTGTTAATAGTTTTCATACTAGTTCCCATGTCCGAAATGAACGTCTTCATCGGTTTTTAGATAAGTATAAAGTTTTCAAATATGGCTTTGGATACCATTTTGGCAGTTTTGTCTGGTATTGGTATAGTCACTAAATATTTGGTTAAGTCACATATTATGTTGACTGCATATTCCTTTCCATGTATTGATCTTGGAAATGGTCCTATTGTATTCACGTATACTGTATCAAATGGTTTTAATGGTGTTGGTGTGATAGTCAATGGACTCGTCCAATGTTTAGTAATTTTGGTAATTTGGCATTTATGGCATGCTTTCACGTATTTTTACATTCTTCCGTTGTTCTGTAGATTCCTCAATGACCTTCTTTTATTGGGTCATCATGATAATCCTATATAATATTAATTATATTATTAATTAACCTTTTTTATTATATTTTTTGATATATATTTATTAAGCGTACATTCATACTTACACACGCGCGCATACACACATACAAACACACATACATACACACATATACACACATACATACACACAAATACACACATACATACATATACTCATACATATACAGTCATAAACATATCCATATGCAGCCACAAATATATGTACATGCACACATACATACATACATATACATATGTATGTGGGAATGCAGAAGAGAAAGAGCTAAAAAGACGCAGTGTGAAAGAAGTCGTAAAGAAGAAAGGCCGCGTTTTAAATTGAAAGTTGAAAAAAAAGATCCTTAACATTATTTAAAATTAAATATTTGCTTTTCTTTAAAATAAAAACTGAATAAACATTGAATTACTGAAAAATATAAATAAAACCCACAAACGTTTTGATCATATTTTTCCTACATTTGGGGGCTCGTCTGAGGCCAAAAGAAATCAAATAAATTAATAAAGTGTCTTAAGAAGAATGTGAAAACAACGATTCATTAATAATGTACATTAAAATAAAATAATAAAATTCTAATTCCAAATCTATTTTACATAAAGTTAAAAAATATATACTTACATACATACACATGTGTACAATGCTTCAGAATGTGTATACATACATATGTACAAAAAGTTTTAAATAAGAAGAATAACGGTTGAAACATTCCATAAACCAAAAACCGCAAGTAATATCGAAAACGAGAGTACAGTGGAGAAAATTTAAGAGAAAATAAAAATAAAATAAATAATACTGTGCAAAACCGCGGATTATACATTAATCTGTGTTTGTTAGTCCCCGTACATACTGTGAAACATTTGCTGCAAAACTTTTGAGTTTGTTGATGAGAAGGGGAAGAGGAGTGGAAGTAGGTACTCTGTTTCATGTACATGCAGTTTTTGTACCAAACGTATTACAAGAACAAAGTCAATTACAGAAAATTTTTCAAAGTGATAACGATCAAGAAGAAAAATTAAAAAGTGCAGTTTTAAGAAAAAATGTAGATATGGCCCAAGAAAATAACATAATATCGGTTGCTGATGTTGAAAGAACTATTCCTATCACAAAGTATACAGAGGCGTCAGTTCAAAGCAGCGAACGAGCAGAGAAAGAGACATCATCAAGAGATTTGCTGTCTCTTTTACCCCCTAACTCTGTTCGGTGATTCCTTTTTCTTCTAAATTCCTCAATATTGTTGTTTTGTTTTGATTTTTATTTTCTAGATGTGAAAATTAGCCGTATTTTTCATCTACTTTATGCTCACAATTTCGCAATTTTTAGCACGACAATGTTACAAACATAGGTTATAGGAATCTGTGGTTACAAAACACAACAATGTGGTGTTTTGTGTTATGAAAATTATGTACTATGAAAATTAATTTCATTTATTAAAACAAATAGATACCAAAAAATCACAAGATTACTAAAATGTTATTTTATCGGCTTATGCACAACAAATTTCTTTTTGGTAATTTTTTAGCTTCGCTATGATTTTTTTTGCTATATTAACACAAAACACGATTAGAACCACAAAACACCATTAAAACAAGCTGCACTATGTTTTTTTTTACTATAATATTAACACAAAACACAATTAAAACAAAGAAAACTTCAAGAAATTATAAATTTGTTCTTATGCACAAATTGTGGCTTATGTTAACAAAATTTTTCATCACAAAACAGCAAAATAATGACAAATTTCTTTTTGGTAATTTTTTAGCTTCGCTATGTTTTTTTTTGCTATATTAACACAAAACACTAATAAAACAAGCTTCACTATGTTTTTACCTATAATATTAACACAAAACACAATTAAAACCAATAAAACCACAATAAATTATAAATTTGTTCTTATGCACAAAATGTGGCTTATGTTTACATTTTTCTTTTGTTTATTTTTCATCTTTCGTAAAATTGTATATTTTTCTCTTTCTCCCCCTATTTGAAGAAAAGCTGATTTAAAATTTTTCAGACCCCTAGCTGACACTTCTAGGTATTCTATGATTCCTATATTTGATGGTGAATCAGGAATGACAATAGACATGTGGTTAAAAAATTTTGAAGAATATGCTCTGGCATATGGTTGGTCAGAGGTACAGAAGTTTGTGTTTGCCAGAAATAAAATGAAAAAGTGTGCAGATTTATTTTTACAGTCGGTCACGGTTTGTAATTATGCTACTTTAAAACAACTTCTGTGGGATGAATTTCATAAGGACTGAAATTCATTTGCAGTTACGAGAATGTAAGAACAAAGAAGGTGAAAATTTTAATGAATATGTGTTACATATGCGCCGAATTGGTTCTTTAGGTGCAGTCGATGAGCGTTCTATAATACGCTATATCGTTGATGGTATTAGAAGAAGGGCTGAATGGAAAATAGGCATGTATAGTGCACGTAATTATAAAGAACTAAAAGAACAATTTGAATTATATCAGGGAATTTATAAATACAGAAACGAGGAAACAAATAAATATCGTAACAAAATAGTAAATAATAAACATAATATCAAAGTGTTTCACTGTTTCAATTGTGGATCTCCGGATCATAAACGTAATGACTGTACATTAGATGCACCCAAGTGCTTTAAATGCAATAAAAGTGGCCACATATCTAGAGATTGTAAGTCAACAAATAAATAAATAATAATAAAATAAACAAATAGTATATAAACTGCACAATATTTAATGGACAGTTGAGAAATTTAATAATAAATAATAAAAAGTTTAAATGTTTTATTGACAGTGGTGCAGAAATATCTGTAATTAAAGAAAGCGTGGTTCGAAAATATTTTAAAGTGGACATTAAAGACTATAACAAAGAGATTACGGGTTTCGGTTATGGGGTAACTGTCCCTAAGGGTACATTTAAGGTTAATTCGGTATTTGATGAACTTTGTATTGAACACAATCTAGTAATTGTGCCGGATAATTCAGTTGACTACGATATCGTGATTGGTTATGACGTTTTAAGTAAAATTCGATATTCGTCTGACGAAAATGGTTACAAGTTTCACTCTATAATAGAGAACAAGTTAAATAATGAAGTACAAAATGATATGAACATAAGTATATAAATATAAAGAATCCGAAGTTGTTGCACCATTTGAATATGTAGAAAAGATCGAAAAAATTAAAAATAATTATAAGTAGATAACGCGATAAGTCCTATCACCATGAAAATATTACTAGAAAAAGAAGATCCGATATACTCATCTCCCAGGCGTTTATCACAACATGAACAATATATAGTCGACGAGCAGGTGGATGAATGGTTGAGAAGTGGTATAATTAGAAAATCAACTTCCCAGTATTGCAGCCGAGTAGTGTTAGCATATAAAAAAGACGGATCAAAGAGATTGTGTATCGATTATCGAAGACTTAACAAAGTCTGTTTTAAAGATAGATTTCCAATGCCAAATATGGAAGATTTAATTGATAGTTTAGCTGGATCACCTGTTTTTAGTACTCTGGACATAAAGAATGCATTTTTGCACGTGCCAATTGAAGAAAATAGCAAAAGATTTACTGCTTTTGTTACTAAAAGAGGTATTTTCGAGTTTAATTTTGCACCTTTCGGATTTTGCAATTCTCCAGCAGTTTTCATACGATTCATCAATTCAATATTTCGAGAACTCGTGAATGCAGGTGCTATACAAATATACATGGATGATATAATAGTGTACTCCAAAGACAACGAAACAGGTATGAAAAATTTAGAAAAAGTTATTAATGTTGAATCGAAAATAATTTAATGATTAGTTGGAAAAAATGTAAATTTTTACAAAACCGTGTTGAGTTTTTGGGCTTAATTGTTGAGAATGCTTCTATTAAACCGAATGAGGAAAAAATTAAAGCAGTAAAAAATTTCCCTATGCCGTATAATATAAAAGGTATTCAATCATTTCTTGGACTTGCGGGATTTTTTCGCAAGTTTATACAAAACTATTCAATAATTGCGAGACCACTAACAAACCTTTTAAAGAAAGATGTGCAATTTTCATTGAATGAGCAAGCTGTAGGGGTTCAAGGGGTAGCAAGTTCGCGTTTGGAGCTATCTTGATTCAACAATTTGCATCCAGTTTATTTTTACAGCAAGAAAACATCGAATTCTGAAGCAAAACTACACAGTTTCCACTTAGAGATAAAAGCTGCCTATCTTGCGAAGAAAAATTTACGCCACTATCTCTTGGGAATAAAGTTTGACCTTGTTACAGATTGTTTAGCATTTCAACAAACACACAGAAAAGACAATATATTATTACCTTCTATAACCAGATATGTAATGTACATGCAAGATTTTAATTACAATTTAAATCATCGCAAAGGAGAGCGTATGAAGCATGTTGATGCTCTTAGCAGGAATTCGATAAACATTGTTAGCGTTGAATCGGAATTAAAATGTCGGTTACGAAAAGCACAAGATAGTGATGATTACTTGAGAACAATAATGGAGATTTTACAAATTCGTCCTTATGATAATTACACGTTGATAGGTGGTCTTCTATGTAAAAAAATCGATGGAAATGAGCAGTATTTGGAGACCCAAACCGCATAATAAGCGATAAAGGGCCAGCGTTCATGTCAACAGCATTTGAGGATTTTTGCAAAAATAAAAATATAGAGCATATTATGATAACAGCAGGTGTACCAAGGGGCAACGGCCAAATAGAACGGGTAAATAGGACAATACTGGCGGTAACTTCTAAACTTTCATCTGAAAAGCCTGAGCAGGGGTTCAAATACATAGGAAATATACAAAAGGCTATTAACAGCAGATATCACAGATCGGTAGGCCGATCACCATTTGAGGTGTTATTTGGCGTAAAAATTAAAAATGATAACAACAGTGACGTCATCCAAGCCGTAGAAAAAGAGTTAGTCGAATTTGATAAAGAATGAAATGAGTTAAGAAGCGAAGTAAAGCAGCAAATAATGAAACTGCAAGCCCAATACAAGAATAATTTCGACCGAAGAAGAAAACAAAATGTTGGATATAAAGTTGCAGATTTAGTAGCCATAAAGAGGACACAATTTGTTGCCGGCAGGAAATTAGCCAACGAATATCTAGGGCCGTATGAAATTACGAAAGTAAAGCGGAATGGAAAATATGAAGTGCGAAAAGCAGCGTCGTTTGAGGGTCCAAATTGTACATCCACAAGCAACGATCACATGCAATTTTGGCGTTATGCGGAAGTTGATGACGAAGATGCCAGCTCATCCGAGGCGGATGACTAGTCGGATGGCCGAATGTGGGAATGCAGAAAAGAAAGAGCAAAAAAGACGCAGTGTGAAAAAAGTCGTAGAGAAGAAAGGTCGCGTTTTAAATTGAAAGTTGAAAGTCGAAAGTTGAAAGTTGAAAAAAAAGATCCTTAACATTATTTAAAATTAAATATTTGGTTTTTTTTTAAAATAAAAACTGAATAAACATTGAATTACCGAAAAATATAAATAAAACCCACAAACGTTTTGATTTTCATTTTCAATATTTTCAATACTTTCTTCTTGTAATTTCTGCAGACTATAAATAATTGTAAATATTATTTCATTAAAAAAAGTGGATTTTAAAAAAATTGTATTTACTTTAAATCAAATTCACCAATTGCTTCCTTTACAATTTGTTTGTTTGCTCTTTTTACGTATCGTTTCGATCTTTCGACTGGTAAAATGCTGTTTACATGGATATTTAAAGATGGGACAGCCTTCGCATCTAACAATCTTTTTCTTATAGGCGTGTTCAATAATATATCCTTTAAACGCCAACGATATTCGTAAAATATCTAGAACAAATTGTTCCAGATTTCCAGTTAACATTTTTTTTTACCGCATGCATTGATCCAAACTTTCTTTATTTCTGAATCTTTTGGAAACGTAAAGTATTTTAGAAATTTATCATCCTGCTTCTAGCTTTTACAATCTTTTACCACACAGTATTTCATTGTCCAAATAAATTTTATCACTTTCTACACAACTTGTTTATTAAAAACTCTTCTTTTTTTGCTCTAACTCAGTTCACATTTTTTTTAAATTAATTGTCAATAAAATAATCCTTTAATTTTCTTAATAAATATGTAATAATAATAATTTTAATCACTAGCTTTTAAATTTCCATTTAACCACAACAAAACATTTCCCGACGATGACGTCAAATTAAAAAAAAATGGCAGCTGTCATTCAATATCAAGCAGACCTTATATATTTAGATCATGGGCACGACCAAGAATAAATTGAATACTAGAATAGCCGGTCACAAATCGGATCAAAAATATAGACACATAAATTCACAAAAAACCGCTTTATCTTCCCATTGTTCTGAATTATATCATTTTTCTGATTTTGAGAATGTTTCAATATTAAACATAGAAAATAATTATAAACGGCGCTTAATGTTAGAAATGTTAGAAATTATTAATACATAGAATAAATTTCAAGGCAGACACAGATAACTTAGCACAGAATTATAGATATTTAGTTAGTAAAAATTTACGTAATATTTGTTAGGTTAATGATTATTTCGTAGGATAACGATTATTTGTTAAGGGTGCTTTAGACCATAAGATCTGTCGTACGACATGTAAAATTTTTGTGTAGAAGAGCACAAGTCGGATCGTCTAAACGTAATATGTAATGAAACTATAAGATTTTGAGAGAAAATACGGATGAAAATTTGACAGTCGTATGGTTCTCTTGATTTTTTAAAATTTTTCAAAAACCAACACACACAGGGATGCAGGGAAAACTGGTTTCATAAATTTATACCAATTTTAAAATCGAAATGTACATTTTAGACCACGACAGCACAATTTTATAAAAATATACGTATATTTTCTAAAAGTACACTAAAAATTTTGACCACGAAAATAACATATTCCAAAGTTATAAAAATATTTTTCAAGGTTATTAAAAAAAAAATTCATTTGCACAAGAACTCCATCCCTGGGAAAACAAGCAAACATATGTAGTTAATTTAAATGAGAATGTTTTCATCTCGCTTGATTTTATCCATACCAATGGTGTAAAAGCCAGAAAACAACCATTCGATTTTTACTCTCTTTTTTGAAATACGGATGCAATCAAGAATGATTAAATAAAGATTACGCCAACAAGCTAAAATAAAAATACTTTTCTGCGCATGATGGAACTCTGACGTCACTCAACATGTATTCTGATTGGCTAATAAAACTCAGCTGAAGAACTATTATGTTATTGTAAAAATGGGACAGTGGGGCAAATTCAGTTTGATAATAAACAATTTTAAAGAACATATGATTCTAATTGTGCTTTTTCCCTTATAAACTATATGTGAAATTTATTATTACATACCCTATGATATTCTCATACAGTATGAAAAATATCATAAAGCATTTTATTACAAAAGTAATATATATATATATATATATATATATATAAAATATATAGTTTATAAGGGAAAAAGCACAATTAGAATCATATGTATGAATAAATATTCCCAAAATAAATTCAGTTAATATAAAATTTTAAAGAACTATTTTATTTTCCATTTATTTTTATTTAAATATTTTATACATATAAATAGTGAACCCAAGTGTTAATTATTTCCCTTTTTCCCCATTCCAAAATTTGTTGTTGTTATTTTACTTAAAAATAAAAATCATTAAAGAATATTTATAGAATTTTTAGTTTGTTATTTTACTATACTTTCTCTTTCTCTTATACGTGCTTTCAACAATTTCAGAATTTAGTTTTCTAATTCTAAAATACATTCTACATCTAAAAAAGTTTTTTTACGTCATCACTGGCTTCAATTTCTTTTGCTTCCAACAAATGCTTTTGTAAATATCCACTTTTTTTTTTTTTTTTTTTTTTTTTTGGCGTGTGAGGTGGGGTTGAAAATGCCTTCGCACTTACAGAGACCGTCGTCTTCTGCGTCGAGTGGTGTTGCCACTAATAAATTCCCTCCTCCTCCTCTGGGTAGATTCCTCCCCGGAACCGCTTTCCGCATTACTTCGGGAAGGCCCAGAGCCACGTCCCAATCAGGACCACTCTCAATCACCCACGTCTGGGTCCGCCAAGTTTGCAGCCGGCGCCATGGCCCCGGCCCGTATCGCCTGGTCCCCGTCAGAGGGGGCCCCGCTATGCAGCAGCGCATCGAGGTCCCTCTTCTTCCTCCGCAGAACGTATCCCACGTACTGTGCCACAGCGTCCCAATTGTCTTCACAATCGAGCATCCTCCCTATCACGGTGGCAGGAGCGAACCCGCCAACCCGCTGCGCCATTGCACCTCTCTCAGCATGCCACCTGGTGCAGTCGAAGAAAGTGTGTTGTGCATCATCATCCGTAATACTACAGTAAATGCAGTCGGGACCATCTGCCCTGCCCATCCGGTACAGGTACTTTCGGAAGTATCCGTGGCCCGAGAGGAATTGTGTCAGGAAGTAGTTAACTTCCCCAAATTTCCTCCGAATCCATACTTCCACGCAGGGAATGAGCCTTGCCGTCCACCTGCCGACCGTGTCCGCGGTCCACCTGTCCTGCCATCGCCGGACAGTTTGGGGTCTCAGACCAATAGCACCAACACCAGGGTCCTCCCCCCTCGAGTTCCAAGCCTCCCACCGCTCGCGCGCCAAGAGGTCTATGGGTATTTCCCCACATATCACCAGGACCGCAGCGCCCGAGACCGTGCGGTAAGCCGAAGCAACCCTAAGGGCCGCCGTCCGCTGTACCGCCTCGAGTACCCTGCGTTTGGTTCTCTCACCCAGTACATTTCCCCAAATCTCGCTCCCATGCAGCAAGATCGACTTCGTGACCGCCATAATCAGCCTCCTCTTGCTCTGTGTCGGGCCTCCGACATTCGCCATGAGTCTGCTCAACATGCCAGTCATCTTCGCCGCCTTAGTCGCCACATGCCGTATTTGGGCCCAGTAAGTCAGCCTACAGTCGAGTCTGACGCCCAAATACCTTATGGCACTCTGGGTAACCAGAGACACATCCCCTATCTGCATGCCGACATCGAGTGGTATGTGTGCCCGCGTCATCAACATCACCTCGGTCTTCTCCCCGGCCAATTCCAAGCCGTGGTCCTCAAGCCACATCCGGGTCCTAATCATGACCCGGTTCAGCTTCCCCCTGGCGTCATCCATATCCCGCGCCAAGATCACCACCGCTATATCATCCGCGTATCCCACGAGCTGAGCATCCTCGGGCATTTCCACCCCAAAGATCCCATCGTAGGTCAGATTCCATAGGTCCGGGCCCAGCACAGATCCCTGGGCCGCGCCGGACGTGATCGTCCTGCTCCTCCGCCCCGTCGGCGTATCGTACAACAGTACCCGATCGTCCAGATAACTACGGAGAATTCTATACAAGTATCCGGGAATACGAAACCTCCCCCGTAGTGCCTCTAGAACATCAGCCCATCGTAGACTGTTGAAGGCATTCCGAACGTCGAGTGTTGCCAGGACAACTATGCGCTTCGGATAATAGCGCCTCTCGCTCTGAGCGCGCTCGAAGCACTCAACCACATCAGCAATCGCCCCGAGCGTTGACCTGCCAGGTCTGAAGCCATGTTGTCTATCCGACAGCCCCCCAGCCATCCTCACGGCCTCCGCCAGCCTTCTTTGCAGTAGCTTCTCCAGCAGCTTGCCGGCACCATCCAACATACAAAGTGGCCGATAAGCCGATGGCTGGGTCGGATCGCCCCTGCCCTTGCTAACAAGGACGAGCCGCTGTGTTTTCCAGCGTCTTGGGAAGACGCCCTGGAATAAACAAGCATCATATACCGGAAGCAATGCTTCCGGCCTGCTCTCAGCCAGGATCTTGAGCACCTCCGACGGTACCCCATCCGGGCCAGGGGCTTTCCCCGTCCTAAGAGCCCCGGCGGCGATCCTCAGCTCCTCCCCGGTAAAGGGCGGTGGAACCTCATCATCGTAGGGCCCACGTTCGCCAACCAGCGGAGGGTGTGTGGGGAACAGGCCCCCCACAATCGTATCGATCCGCGCGCCGTCCAATTGCACACCAGTGCGGCTCGCGCCCAATTTTCCCGCCACGATCCTATAGCCGAGTCCCCATGGATCACGGTTCAGGTCGCTCCGAAGTTCTTCCCATTTCGCCCTCTTGCTCGCCATAATCGCGCGACGCAACGCCCCGCGGGACCGCTTGTACTCTTGGGCCTCCAGTAGAGCCTCGCCGGCCCGCCTAGCCCTAGTATAGACCCTCCTATTGCGGAGGCAGTCACGCCTGAGTCCAGCAATCTCCGGGGTCCACCAGTACACAGGTCGCCTCCCCGCCCTTCGCGACGATCGGGGCATCGATGCGTCGCATCCACGGACAATGCGCCGCATCATAGCACCCGCCAGGGAGTCAGCGTCCCCCCCCACCGTCCAAAACCGTAGTACCGTCGAAACCGTCCAAGAACGACCCGCGGTCTAACCTCGCGACGTTCCATCCACGCGCGTAAATATCCACTTGCGAGTAATAATTTGTCGCCATTCAATTTGGAAAAAATTGAGTCACACAGTATTAGCGTGTTCATTAACGAAGTTGATGGCTTACTAAGTCCACCTTCACTTAAGTGATTAACCCATGAATAATTGCGTTTGGTTGAAGAATTACTCACAAGATCAGGATTTTCATTCTTCAGTTTGTGGCAAATATATCCGGCCAAGTTCTCTAAACCATCATATTCCATATTTTCTATTTCGCTTTGGTTAGTTTCTGTAGTCAAAACATCTGCCTGAATGTTAAGGTTAACACTCTTAAGTATAGTACCTGAAGAAATCACAAAGTTTATAAAACTTTGTGTTATTTAAAATTTAAGCTTTCAACTTACCCGTTAAAGAATTATCTACATCTAAATCGGGTGTATTGTCAACTTCTACATTTGCATTACTACCCAAAATGCCTTCGTTAGACCCCATTAAATATGATCGAAGTCTATATTTGATCGTGAAGTCCGCCTTTCGACCTAATTATTCCAAAAAAAATTTCCAGCACATCTTGATTAAACCGATACGTTAGCAAATACTCAATATTATATCGACTTTTAAGTTCAATATATAGCATTTGTAACGCTTTATTGGATTGAATGATACCTGTAGAATACATTTATGTCAAAAGAAATAAATCTGTGTCACAAATTTTTAGAGTACAATATAATTTTCAACCTTTTTGGAAAGGTAGCATAGACTTTTTGCCAATCACACGGATCTCTGACATCATTTGCGACATATTATTTAGAATGATATTTTGTTTTTCAAGTGCTAAACCATATGCGTGTAATCGGTCTCTGGTATCCTGTCTCGGTACTCTCGAATTCATAACATCGAACCAGTCATTTACCTAGTTAAGTAAAATTTCTTAAGTAGTTTAGGTATGTTCTAGAAAAATTATATTTTGTAAGTAATTACGAGTTTAAAGAGTTGACTGCACTCGCTCCAATTTTCGTTGGTCAAATATCCCAAACTGGCGGCTCGTGTTATAGATTGCGAAATTGTATGTGAAAAAAGTTTCGTGGCCAGTTTAACCTTTTGCCTTTCAGGTCCGACCACACATAAATTGTGTGGTGATATTTTATGCGTGATCTGCAAGTCATTTGATTGGAGGCATAGGAGACTTAAAATTATATCCTTTTTGACTTCTTTTTCGTTAATGATAAACCCACCATCAATGAAATGATTTCTCAAAAGTTTCATCAAATGAGGAACATCATTAAAAACAAAAATTTTGATTTCATCGAACAAAAACCTACATATATACATATGTTACGTATATTCATACAAAAAAAAAATTTGAAAAAATTATTGAGGCATATTTACATAAAACATACCATGGTTTTTCGTAATCAACTTCAAGTTCACTGAACAGTTTTCTGTTACCTCCACCTAAGTCACAAACAATGGCCACAATTGTAAAGCCACTCTGCTTCATAGTATTCAATATATTGAATAAAATACTTTTTGACATTTGGGTATCATAGTCATAATATATGGGTTGCTTCCAATTTGAAATTAAACCTTCCAGCGAATTAACAAAGGTTCTAAAAATTCTTGATTTTGATAGAAATAACTTACCTCTTAGCAAGGCCACTTGGATATAATTAGCTGGTTCTAGCACTAAATCTGCTGACTTGTCATAGCAATACTTTTTTTTTTGCCTTCATCTCATCAAAACTCAACACACATACTTTTGCAGTTTCTGACATTTGGTTGGCCGCAGATAGTAGTTTCACAACAGGCTCCAAAATACCTTTCGACATGTCCAATTTTTCCGACCATCTTTGCAACGTTCTCACCGATGGAAGTGGGAAATGTTTCTTCCTTAAAAGTTTGTAAGCTCTGGCACTCGCTGAGTATAGGTTGATAGATTGAGCAATGTCTGTTTCGGTAAAATTTTGTCTTTTATCACCGCTTTTTAGTTTTTTTATTTGACCCTCAGTAAACAAACGCCTCAGTGCCTTCTCGAGATTTGAGTTTGCAAAGCTTAGTTTTTGAATACGACAAGATAAATTTTTTATTGTCACATCACATTGACTTTTTGCCATTTCCAGCGAACAATTCTCCTTAAGAAGTGATTCTCTAGAAACGATTTAAATAATTATTTGTTGTTTTTTTAAATACTAACATACATTTTCAATTCCAAAGTTTTAGTGTAACTTTGGAGACCATCTTCTTCAGTGTCAGTCGGCAATTCGGCATTTACACATTTTACTTTTAAACTTTTTTGATTATTTATTTGTTTTTTTGTTTCATCTTCTTCAGTGCCATAAGCAGTTTTCTTTTCACTATCAATAATAGTATTTTCTAAGGACGGAACTGCATTGGGTTTTAATTTCTTAGTACTTCGTTTACTAAATCCTATAACGACTTATTAACGGACTTAAAGAATTGATTATGTGGTAACTTACCCATTTCATATATTAAATTTCTTTCAAAATCCTCTTGCTTAAAATGTAAAGCACAAATTTTTTCTTTTTCAGCATTTACAGGCTTTACACGCTTGCAGAATTTCACCCATAACTTCCTTTGAGCTTCATCTCTTGGAAAACTATATAATGACACAGCTTTATGAAAACAAAAAAATTTCGATAGCAATATTACATTGTAACACAATTAATTTCTCACTTTTTTTTTTGTTGTTACTTTGTTTGCAATTGCCCACTGCGCATTTCATGCTTGCTCTTTTTGTTCTCTTTTCACTTCTATTTGTGGTTTTTGTTTACAGCTTATGAGCTTTATAAAGCAAGTTTTTTACACTTATTTATTATTTAATAATTATTTAAATATATTTATTATAAAATATAGCACAATTTATTATAAAATTCAACACAAAACATTAACTTTGATAAAAGCGATTTCATTTGCTTGTTTGAGATCTCTCTGAGTAAATTGTGTGAAGAGTTGCCAAATGTAGTATAAAATATAAATTTTGTACGAGAAAGTATTAGTTTTGCATATAATAAACATTTGGCAATCTCTTCGAGGGGATGCAAACGTCATCAAACGGTAAATCATGCGCAAGGCGTAATCTTTATTTAATCATTCTTGCGACAAATCTTATGGTCTAAAGCACCCTTTAGTGATAATTTATTATTTGTTCGATTTATTGTTTGTTTAAAATTGTTAAAAATTCATATATTTATTTTTATCAAACATTTTCTTGTAAAAAAGCACATATACAGCTATGGACATATAAATGGCACATTTTACCTTTAGTTCTTTCTTGTGCTACAATATCGGAAATATTAATAATAAACAACAAATTTTTGGTTTTTTGCAAAGTTGTATTACTAATATTTAATATTAAATAAGTTTACACTAAAATTCATTAATATAAAAACTAAAAAAATTCATTAAGTCTAAACACTCCTGAAATGAGTTGGACACATAAATGGCACAATCTTGAAAAAGTATAAAAAATTTGCTTTCCTCGATTTTTTTCTGTGTACCAGCATTTTATTGTTAATATTTAGTGCTAAACCCTTTGTTTCTGATGACAGCTTCCCACCTCCTGCCCATACTTTCGACGAGTATTTCGCATTTTGCTTTAGGTATCTCATACCAAGCGTTTTGCGCTGCTCACCACAGTTCGTCCATATTTTTATAATTATGTGCATGCATTAGTATGTTTTTGTGTCAGTTGTTGTCGGAACGTTTTAGTGGCAAAGGCGTAGTCACTGGTCATACAACAGTACCAGCTGATACCAATCCATAGGCACATCAGAGTCTCCTCCATTCAAGTCATCAAGGCAGATAGCAATAGATATAAATGATTCCATGAACGTGGAAATATCTAGCAGGGTTGTCAGAAGAAGATTAAACGAGGCAAATTTGTTTGGACGCATTTCCAGAAAAAAGCCACTTCTCTCAAAAAAAAATATTTCAAAACGTTTAATTTGCGCCAGAGACCATAAAGAAAAATCCATAAATTTTTGGAAAAACGTGTTATGGAGCGACGAAACAAAAATTAATAGGATGGGACCTGATGGTAAAATATTTGTTCATCGTCCTAAAGACCAAGAGTTCAATTCTCGGTTCACCCAGAAGACAGTAAAACACGGTGGGGCAACATTATGGTTTGGGGTGTATTTTCTTGGCATGGAGTAGGTCCGCTTGTTAAAATAAATGAAAAAATGGACAAGTTTCAATATTTAAACATTTTGAAAAACTATATGGAGCCATATGCCTTCAACTCCATGCCAATTAAGTGGAAATTCATGCAGGATAACGATCCCAAGCATACCTCCAAAGTAGTAAAAAAAAGTGGTTTTGTGAGGAGAAGATTGATGTTTTTGATTGACCAGCCCAGAGCCCTGACTTAAACCCCATAGAGAACCTATGGAACGAAGTCAAGGTTGAAATAGCGAAACATAATTATAAAAATATGAACAAACTGTGGTCAGCAGCGCAAAACGCTTGGTATGATTTACCTGAAGCAAAATGCGAAAAACACGTTGAAAGTATGGGCAGGAGGTGCGAAGCTGTCATCAGAAACAAAGGGTTTAGCACTAAATATAACCAATAAAATGCTGGTACACAGAAAAAAATCGAGGAAAGCAAATTTTTTATACTTTTTCAAGATTGTGCCATTTATGTGTCCAACTGATTTCAGGAGTGTTTAGACTTAATGAATTTTTTTAGTTTTTATATTAATAAATTTTAGTGTAAGCTTATTTAATATTAAATATTAGTAATACAACTTTGCAAAAAACCAAAAATTTGTTGTTTATTATTAATATTTCCGATATTGTAGCACAAGAAAGAACTAAAGGTAAAATGTGCCATTTATATGTCCATAGCTGTATATATGTATATATTCAAGTATATATTCTCATTTATTAGTTCTTTATAATTGTTGTTGTATAATATTTTTCATATTTTTGCACCTGTAAATACAGTGGCCAAAAAAACTATTCGACATTGCAATTATTTTCTTAAATTTCATTGAAAATGCTAGTATCCTTTTGTTTTTTATATGTATAAACGTGAGATCACATTGTATTATATGTATTTAATAATTTATGGTCCTAAAAATAATAAAAATTTCACATTTTTTAACTCGTCTATCTGTTTGAACGAAAAAACAAAAATTGCAAAGCAAAAAAAGTATTCGACTGGCATTGTTTTTCCCTTATTCTGATTGTGTATTTCTCATTACTTCATGTAATTGTTGGTAAAAATATCGCTATGTTTCTTGTTTATCATTTACAAGAACTTTTTTCTTATTTCTGTGCAAGTGATCGCGACGATGGGACGTAAAGGGAAAGAAACTTCTGTTGATGTAAGAAATTTAATAATACATCATTTTAAATTAGGAAAAACGGAAAAGACTATATCAGAAATCGTTTAAAGGTCAAGAACTACTGTATATTACATTATAAAAAAGTACAAATCAAGTAAAACTGTGATAAACAAGGTAAGGATTGGGCGACCTTGCAAACTTACAGATTCAAATGAACGGCGAATCGTGCGTGAAGTAAGAAAAAATCCAAAAATTACTGCTAACACTTCAGCTAAAACACTGAGGAACACTTAGGTATATCCGTTACACCTCAAACAATAAGAAACGTCTTAAAAAGCACGATTTCCATGCACGATCAGCCAGGAAGAAGCCACACATTACTAAGAAAAATAGAAAGTTGAGATTAGATTTTGCGAAAGAGCATGTAAATAAGCCAATGGAGTTCTGGATGGATTTTATTTTTGCTGACGAAAGTAAATATAACCTTTTTCGATGTGATGGAAAAGTTCTGGTACATCGCAAGCCTAACACAGAATTAGATGAAAGGAATATGGTACCAACTGTTAAACATGGTGACGGTGGTGTTATGGTATGGGGATGTATGGCGGCATCAGACGTGGGTAATATTGCGTTTATTGATGGGATTATGGATCACCGAAATTACATTGACCTCCTAAAGCAAAATTTAAGGTCAAGTGCTGGAAAATTGGGTCTGGCAAATAGATTTCAGTTTTATCAAGATAATGATCCCAAACATTGTGCCACTAATACAAAGCTTTGGCTTTTATATAATTGTCCAAAATTAATAAAAAAAAAACGCCGCCACAGTCCCCAGACCTTAACCCAATTGAACATCTTTGGGGTCACCTGGAATAAAAAAATCAGAAAACGTGTATTTACGCACAAACACCAGATGAAAGTTATCCTGCAGGAGGAATGGAGCCAAATTGATCCAGAATATACCAAAAAGTTGGTAAAATCTATGCCAGATCGTTTAAAAGAGGTTATACGTAGGCAAGGAAAAGCAATTCGCTACTGAAGTAGAAATAAGCTTGTATTTCTATTCATGTATTTTAAAAATGTTACCAATGTCGAATACTTTTTTTGCGTGTTTTTTGTTATTAATATTTTAATTCATGCGTTTTTTGGTTTTTTTACTTTGAGATCTCATTTTTTTTACTGAATATAACTTTGCCCAGCCAGCATTTTTAGAATTTTTCAATCAAATTCGAGTCTTTTTCGACTCTACTGCGCGATTAAAAAGGCGGAATATGCGCGCATTTTCTGAACATAAAAGATACTTTTGTCGGGAGAAAAACGTGACCACCCGCGACTTATTCACTTCATTTGCGACTCTTCTTCGAGTCGTCTTTCAGTCACGTTTCTAATCGCTTGGGAGTCTTTTGCGAGTAATTTAACAGTCTGTTTAGGAGTCTTTTTGTTATCATTTATCACTCATATTTCTAATCATTTTGGAGTCTTTTTTATGTCACATATGACAGATATTTAAGACATTTATCAGTCGCACTTCTAATCTTATTTGACTCCTATTGGAGTATTTTTCAGTCGGCTTTCTGAGACCAACGTTCACACTTACCCGATTTAAAAAATCACGTTCATATAAACGTGGAGTAAAGAAATATGTAGTTCATGTTCATGTGATCTATGTATGTACATAATACATCAAAGTTTATTAAAAAATAATTGTTTTTCTTCAAATTCCATCTTTAAAACTTATTTTTAATTACAAAAAATATAACAAAAAGCGAAAAAACTAAAGAATAATTTTGTACATTTTCTATTTGTACTTTAAGTTGCTTAACATAGAAACAATAATTACTTCAAAAAAAAAAATGATTTTTAATATAAAAAAAACTATAATTACTTTAATAAAAATTGTTACTTTTTAAAACTCTTAATCTCTACGTTTTCTTTTGTTCAATCTGTCTTTAGCATGCACGAAATGCTTTTGTAGAATTACATTCATGTCCTTGTCTGTGCATTTATATTTAAGATGACAAATATCTGAAACAATTTATTAAGTGTTTCTCTGTTTTGTTATATTTAATTATTAATTGTATTTGAAATATGAACTTACTTTTAATTCTCGTTATAAGATAGCACTTTTCGGCACTAGGCTTAGCGCTGGTCCCCTTCCAGCTGAATAATGTGGCTAATTCATCCGAAAAAACTTTGCGAACTGAATTTCAATAAATAAATTTAATTTCAATATTTACTTTTATGATTTTATTATAATTTTTTAATTTATTCGCACGTAACTTCACACCACGATGTAACTTGTATAAATGAACAAAATTTTAACTTCTTGAAATTTATTCAAGAATACGCAAAAATTGTCCCGTTATTCTTAAGAAAAAGAAAACAAAACAAGCAGTATTTAATCTTCTATCTGCGCAAAAAATTATCATAAAATGCAAAATTATAAGCACTTTTCAAACACCTGCATGATAGAATTTTAATTACGCTTTTTTCAATCTTCCAGATGCGCAAAATATGATCTACTGCTAATACCTCTACTGCTCCAACTTTAAAGGTTATTCCACCAAAAAGGATTATTTTTGCCGCTCGTTTTGATTCTAATACAAGTACCGATGCTGTTAAACGTTATATTTGTTTCAAAATTGGTAATGATATTGACTTATCCGTCTACAAATTTAAATACTCTAATCAGAGACGTAAATCCTCTTTCAAAATTATTGTTAATGAAGAAAATTTTGATTCAGTTGTTAATCCAGATTTTTGGCCGAAGAACGCACTTATACGTGAATACGTGTATAGTGAAAACGTCCCTTCTGATATAGTCCACCTACCACAAATTAATGCTCCATCGTCTAATCTGACAATTTCAAAAAACTAAATATTTTACCTGATAAATTGTCTATAGTTTACCAAAATGTTCGTGGTTTAAATACAAAATTACCTTCAATATACAACCAAAGCTTTGATTTTTTATATGATGTTATTATTTTTACTGAAACCTGGCTTGTCGATAATGTACTCAATACTGAAATTTTCTGCGGAAATTATCAAATTTATAGACGCGATCGTGGTAATCTTATCAAAGGTGGCGGTGTTCTGATTGCAGTTTCTAATCGTCTATCTTCTGATGTTCTTTATAGTGAAGGTCTGTATGACATCGAGTTTATTGGTGTTGCAGTTAAGTTAAAACATATGAAAATGTTTATTACCTGTTCATATATTCCTCCAATTTCACCTGAAGTGGTTTACATGAAACATGTAACAGCTATTGGGAATGTTGTTAAGGCCGCAAATCAATACGATTACGTTATTGCTCTTGGCGATTTTAATATGCCTTTATTATCATGGGACTTCTCTTCTGAAGTTAATTATTTCATTCCGAGAATGGTTGGAGGTAATGCTTACCATATGGATTTTGTTAATTCTCTTCTAGACTTGAATCTTTGCCAATTAAATGGCTTATACAACGCAAATTCGAGACTACTTGATTTAATATTCCTAAATGTACTGAGTGACATCTCCATTGATCGCTGTTACCCGATCTCTTTGCCTGAGGACTTACATCATCCTACAATTGGAATTGAAATTTCTGTTGCATCTAGTCGTGTTTCTGTGTCATCATTTCAAACAGAGAGAAGAGAATCGTTTTGCTTCAAGAAAACAAACTATAATAGGCTTGATGAGCTTCTGTCTAATACAAACTGGTTGAACCTTTTTACGAATGCTGCTTTAAATACTAATTCAATACATATTAACAAAATGGTTGACACGTTTTACAAAAGAATGTATCTGTACATGAATCAATGTATTCCTAAATGTTTTGATTCTAATCGTTCTGGCCCGCCATGGAATTCCAAAGTTCTTTCTGCTATAAAAAATAAAAAGAATAAGTTCTACAAGAAATATAAATCCTCTGGACTTTTTGCTGATTACGCCAAGTATTCTGTAGCTCGTGCTCAATACATCTCAGCTAATCGCTCCTGCTATTACAGATATTTAATTAAAGTCAAACAAAATTTAAAATGTGCTCCTAAAACATTCTATAAATTCGTAAATTCCAAAAGAAGATCGAGTTCGTTTCCTTCTGTGATGAATTACCATGATATTGAATCCGATAATGATGTTGCAATCTGTGATTTGTTTGCGGATTTCTTCTCGTCCACATATTCTGATGTCAAGATTGCTGATTCAGATTCTCATCCACTATCTGAATTACCATATCCACCTGTTTCAATACCACTTCTTGATGAACTTACCGTAGTTAATACCTTAAAAAAACTGAAATTTTCATTTAACTGTGGTCCTGACCGAATACCGAGTTGTCTGTTAGTTAGATGTGCTGAAGCTTTATCGACCCCACTAACTCTTATTTTCAATGAATCAATAAGGACTGGATGTTTTCCGCAGGTTTGGAAAACCTCTTTCATAATTCCATTATACAAAAATGGTAGTAAAAATAATATCGAAAACTACAGAGGCATTGCTAAACTGAGCACTCTACCGAAGCTTTTTGAAAAAATTAGTACTGACATTCTTTCTCATCAAGTATCATCTGTATTGTCTCCTTTCCAACATGGGTTTCGTAAAGGTTGTTCAACTGTCACAAATCTTATGCAGTTAACATCACTTGTTCATCGTGGTTTTAGACAACAAGAGCAAACTGATGTTATTTATACCGACTTTAGCAAGGCGTTCGATAAGGTTAATCACGAAATACTTTTGAAAAAGCTTGACTCAATGGGATTTACATTAAACTGTCTTAAGTGGATAAAATCGTACTTGACTGATAGAACTCAAAATGTTCATTTTAAAAACTGTTATTCTAAGCCGATTGCTGTATTGTCTGGTGTGCCGCAGGGTAGCCATTTAGGGCCGCTCTTGTTTTCTTTATTTATAAATGATCTACCGAAAATATTGAAGTTTTGTCATGTCTTAATGTATGCTGACGACGTCAAAATTTTCTTAAGCTATAGAAAATATGCTGATCATCACTACCTACAGGAGGACTTAGATGCATTTAGCTCTTGGTGTAATCGTAATTTGATGGAATTAAATCATAAAAAGTGTAAATGTATGAGCTTCTTCCGTGGACGTAACTTAAGCGTAAAATATATTTTAAATGGTTACTCGCTAGACAATTTAAATATTATTTCCGACCTTGGCATTCTACTTGATTCCAAGTTAAATTTTATACAACATATCTCTTCTACTGTTGCTAAAGCACGCGGTCTTCTTGGATTTATAAAACGATGGGCAAAGGAGTTCTCCGACCCGTACATTACAAAGCAATTGTACACATCTCTGGTAAGACCTGTTCTTGAATACGGCTCAATAATTTGGGATCCAACGTATATGGTTCATATCAATAGTATTGAATCCGTTCAAAAGCAGTTTCTTTTATTTGGTCTACGTGGGCTTCGCTGGAATCCGTTGGATCTCCCACCTTATACTAGCAGACTTGCCTTGATAAAGCTGCCGACCCTTAAGAGTCGCAGGACTATGCTTAATGTTACTTTTGTTTTAAATTTGCTAAAAGGAAATGTTTGTTCTGAATTTTTGATTAGCAATATCTTTATTAATGTTCCTTCACGATTTACACGTCATTACTATCCGCTTGCAGTTAAAGTTTTCAGAGTAAATTATGCTAATTCGGAACCATTGTTAAGAATTTGTAAGCAATTTAATAAATTGTATAACCATATTGATTATTCGCTTAATGTTGATAGTGTCAAATCTAGTTTAATTGTATTTTTAAACTCTTAATTATGTACTGTATATCATTATATCATTTGTAAGGATCATGAATCCATAGATGTATGTAAAAAAAAAAAAAAAAAAAAAAAAAAAAAAAAAAAAAAAAAAAAAAAAAACAAGTAACGGAAATAAAATTCTTATTTTAAACGTCTGGGCGATTAATTTGCGATTGCTATACAATTTGTTATTGTATTTTAAATCAAACTATTTCTGCCCATTAGCGAGAATCATTTTCGAGTCCTTTTTTGATCGTGTTAGTGATTAATCAGCTTTTGATCACCAAAAGTAATCAAAGAAGACTCATCAAGGTGATTTTTTAAAAAACGATCTTCCAAATGCTAGCTGGGTGCGTACGTATATTCGTCTATGAGTATATGTATGCATGTTTTTTTTTTTTTTTTTTTTTTTTTTTTTAGCTGTACGAGCTACGGCTAGGGAATCTTCAAAAGATATTGGCGGCCCGAGCCAACCAATATGCACGATTCACAATTCACCAGGCTTTCTTTCCGGCCTGCCCTGCGCCTACGTACTAAACCCTAGCCTCGAGCGTACTCTCTCCATCCCATCTCCCCCGGAACCACCATCAAGTATTACCTCAGGGAAGAGGTCGTTCAGCGATTGCTGCCTTCTGCTACTGCATGTCTTGCTCTCTCGGCCAATCTCTGGCGCACTAAGATCTCCCTTGCGTAATCGCACACAAGGTCCCAGTTCTCCGCCTTGTCCAGCATCTGGCCAACAAGGTTGTCCGGGGTGATCCGAGCTCCCATTGCAATTCCCAGGGAGCATCTCCGATCCTCATATCGCGGACAGTAAAAGAACACATGCTCAACTGTTTCAACCGTGTTAGGGCATTCTGCGCATTTATCATCCCCATCATGGCCGTACTTACGGAGGTATTGCCTGAAGCATCCATGGCCGGTTAACATTTGGGTCAGGTAAAAATTTACCTGCCCATGTTTCCTTTGTACCCACTCAGCTACTCTTGGTATGAGCCTATGGGTCCATCTCCCTCTGGCGGAGGTATTCCACTCAGTTTGCCATCCTTCCAAGTAGGTGTCCTCCAGATTGTCGGGGTTCTCTACCCCAGCTCTCCTCGCAACATGCTTCATCTTTTGCATATCCGCAGCGAACTGTAGTGGCACCAGTCCCGCTACGACGAATGCTGCGTCCGCGGACACTGTGCGGAAGGCCGAGGCGACCCTGAGCGCGCATCTTCTGTAGGCAGCATACATCCCTGCCCTATAGGTTGGCCTGAGCATGGCCTCGGCCCAGATGGGGGCTGCATAGAGGGCAATCGACCTCACCACACTGGCCAACAGCTGCCTCCTCTCCTGGCGTGGACCCCCCATATTAGGCATTATTCGCGACAGGGCACACGACGCCACGGCACATTTCCTGCCAGCATATTTAAGATGTTCCTTAAATGTGAGCCTGTTGTCAATCATTACGCCCAGGTACTTGATTGCTGGCTTCGAGGGTATTCGCTGGTCTCCAACAGTTATGGTAATGTACTCCATTTTCTTCCTGCTGCTTATCAATATTGCCTCAGTTTTGTGGTCAGCAAGCCAAAAAAAAATATTCACACCTTCTATCACAGGGTAGTTATTTTATATTTACATTCGGTATTGAGAAATGTCAAAAAAAATTAAAGAAAGAAGATAGCAGGGAGGAATAAAAAAAACTAAACATGAAGCAAAAGTTTCATGTATGGACACTGCTGAAGCTTCAAAAGAGAATTCAAAAAAGTTTTGCAGCAAATGTTTCACAATATGGACGGGGACTTATGCATGTTGTGCAGTGTTGTTAGTTTTCTTCCAAATTGCTCAGGGAAATTATTTTTCTAAATTTACAATATTTCTGATTTCTTTTGTGTATTTTTGTTTTTATGAAGAATCCTAATTTCTTCGTAATCAGAGATGCTTTCCGTTTTTATATTATTTTCATTGATCGTAACGATGGCGTTGTTGGTGTTCATGATACGGATAAACGCTCTGTTAGCTTTTACCAATTTGTTTGGTATAAATACACCTTGTGCAAGTTCCTGATTTGGAATCAATACTACTTCATCTGAGTTACTTAATGTTATTTGGTGGGCTACTTCACAACTTGGCGATTTTATTATAGTGGTTTATAATTGGTATTTTAATTATATGTACATATATCGAGCCTTTGGTACAATACCGTAGTAATTCAAAAAATCGTGTACTGAAGTTTTGAGCCAACTTTTTGATAGTATTTTCGTTTACTAAAGTTATTTTTTTTACAGGTTTTTAAATAAAGAGGCATGTTTTGTAATGTTTTCTGTTTGTAAATTTTTTGTCATAAAGGAAATATTTCGTTATTGCAAATAAATATTGTTGGAAATAGCTGGAGGCAATAAAGACATTTGTAGCTGTAGAATCTGAACAGTTAGAGATAGAACCATAATCTTTTGTCCTTTAGATATATATTTCCCCAAAGGTCATTTCTGCATACCCAGCTCAAAAAATTAAAATTTAGAGTTACTACGGTATTGCACCAAAGGCTCGATATGGTATATTAAATGGTCTCAAAACAATGCAATAATGATTGTCATTCAAATCTAGTACACAATTATACTTTTTCATGACGTGCAAACCGATAATTCCATCACAAGGTATCGGAAAATTATTATTTACCTCTTGGAATGGATGGGGTACAATAAATTTGTTAAATTTAAAATCGAAAAATGTACTTCCGATTGATTGAATCTCGCCTTGCCCTATTACACTTAGTGTTGTTGTTCTATTTCTGTTTATTAGATGTGTTTTGAAAAATTTTGATTTTATTAATGAGATATCAGCACCTGTGTCTACCAATAGTGTTATTGCGTCGTGGCTATTGTTGATTCGATTTTAATAAAATAACATAAGCTCAGGTTAAAATGATATATCTTACCAAATTTCTGCGGTCATTATTATTAAACCTTCGGTTGTTTCCATTATTTGTTTAATTATTGTGTAATTATTGTTGTTATTGGGGTTATTTAGTGAGTAGTTGCGTTGATCACGAAATCTTTAGTAATTTCTGTTCAAATTGCCATTCAGGGGCCTTTGCCTGAAATGTAGTATGGTGTTTTGTTCTCCAGTTGCCTCTGTGTAGCTATTGATGAATTTACTGACGGCCTCATTCATGTCACTGAAGTGGCCTGCTTCCATTATGAGTTTTACCTTATCGAGGGTACAGTTTTTAGTGATGACTTTTACCGTAACTCGTGCAAAATCACATGGCAATCCATCCGCAATGTATGCGTTTTCCAGTGATCTGGTAAGGTACTCCATCTCAATACAGTAAGCATTAGCAGTTTTATTATTCGGCTTGTTATTCATTATTTTCGCAGTTATTACTTCTACAGACTTTCATTTAACTGAATCTTTTAATTTCTTGATGATTTCAGTAATACAGGCCTATTCTGCAAACCACTTTTTGTCAAAGTGATTTGAAATCACGGAAATTGTGTTCTGCACACAAAAATTTTTATAATCTCGTGATTTGAAATCGTCAGCTAAATGACTGACGATTTGAAATCACTTGCTTGTTTTTTTTTGCTATGTATTTCGTTTAGAATTTAATAAAAATGCTATAATATATTTCATGTGAGTTGTTTTCTATTTACTTTTGTAATAAAATTGGGTTTGCTACATATAAAAACTTAAATATGGGCAAATTTTGTAAGAACACTGCTTTTTTAGTAAATAATTTGGGGTATTCAGAAGGTAGTCATAAAGTTGTATGTTGTAAAATAATAACACGAAAAAATATGACTTGTGAGCAACTCATCATAACTTAATATGTTATTTCAAAAACATAAACAGCTGCTGTTATGGATCTCTGCCACCTTATATTGTGAACGGCGGCTAGTTACAAAAATTTTGAGGCGGCTTGAGTTCGGCAATTCGGGAAAAAGTAACAAAAATAATGTTATTATTTTTTTAATTACTTATGACTGAATTAAAGCAATACAAATTTCAGAATTTGATAGTCCTAAGAATGTACATATCGTCATATGAAATGAAAAACTCCTAAAATGAAAAAAACCCTATAATACTTTGTATTAAGGCATGTGAAAAATTAACGTATTTGGTGCAAGTGAGGTAGTATGAATGCAATGATGAATAATCTTATAAAGGGTGTCCCAACACCCTTTATTTAAATTTGAAATGCAGCAATTAAATTGTTCCTCTGGCTGTATGACATGTAGCGCCGTCTTGTTGAAATCACATGCCCTCTACATTCATTTCTTCAATTCTAGGCACGAAAAAACTGGTTATCATTTCACGATACCGAACACCATTGACTGTTTGCGCTTGACCTGCCTCATTTTCATAAAAAAAAGGTCCAATGATTCCTCCAGCCCAAAATCCACACCACATTGAATTTGCTTCTCGTGAATCACTCGAGGATTTTCCTCACCCCAAATGCGACAATTCTACCTATTGACGAAGCCATCAAGATGGAAATGGGCCTCGTCAATGAAGATGATTTTATCGGCAAAATCAGCATTTTCATGTTGTCTCTCCAATACCCAATTAACGAACTCCCTTCGCTCCATTTTTACTAACCTCGTACCTTCTACTAGCAAACAATAACAATTGACACTTCAAATGGCGTCAAATTTAAATCTTGCGTTCTTCTTGGGATACCCTTTATATATAAATGACATGTTTGGATGTATGTATGTTTGTGCCTTATAACCGATTTTCTTGAAATTTTCACAGTATCTCCATGTATATCTGGAAGGATCTATAGAGTATATAAATTTAAAACATTCCAAATGGGGTTGCCACGCCCATACAAAGTAATTATTTATTTTTCTATATCTTGAGAACGGTTAATAGTGAAAGTTTCTGTATTTCGTCTGACTAAATGACGAGTACAAATCACCAATCAAAAACTGGGAGGGATTGGGGAAGTGACCGTGGTACCTACCGTACTAAGTAATAATGATTTTTGTATATCTTGAGAACGGTCTGAACGACTTGATAGTAAATTTTTTTCTTCGGGCACTTTCCTTATAGCTAAAGAGCTGAAAGTCGGTATACGGCAATTTTTAGCACGGAGATAGGCTGAACCTTTTATGCATATGGCACTTCCATTTGATGTACGGGTGCGCACTCTTCAAATAGCCATAGAGCTGAAATTTAGTATACGGGTAGGGACTCGGAAGGTAGGAAGGGGAGGTAAAATATTTTTTGACAGTTGTACCAAATCTCAGTAGATTTCTTTCTCACAAAGTATTATAAATTTTTTTTGTATTTTTAATTGTATTATTGTCTGTAGCCCTTAAATTACATTCAACAAATTTACAAGAACGAGCAAAATTTTTTTAATTTTCTGTAATAAAGCCTTTTTGAATTACATTTGACGATATGTATGCATTAGAATATAAGTTTAGTACTTAAATATATATTCAATTTAAATATGCGCTTTTTAGTTTCATTCCTTTTAAGATAATTTTTACTGACGTTAATAGTGGCGTCTTACAATTATTATCAGCCGCTTGACTAAGGCGACTCAACATTTCGGCGCCGGTTTGTACTTCTACTTACAACACATCAGTATACATACATACTTTAAAAAGTGTCATTATTTTACGATTTTTTTGTGTGAGGACCAACAACAACATTTTTAAACTATTGTAACATATTACGACAATACGACTAAATACGAGACTTTGTGAATACCCCAATTGTTTGTCGTGGTTTACATTTACTTTTTAGCAGTCAGCTGGTTAATTTTTTCGAACATGTTTTTGAGTTTGCCAAAGTAACACAGTCTTTAGAAGTCATGTAAATATATAGATATTTTACCATCATGTTCTTTATTTAAGACAAATTTTATATATTGTTGTATAAAAAATCAATATGGTCAATAACTAAATCATTTTTGTGCAAATTTATAAATAATTAAATGCAAAATTTAAGCAAATTTCGTTAATGAAAACACTGGCAACTTCGCAATTATACATACATATACATATACAGTTTGTAAAAAATATGTTTACAAAACAAAAATTTTTTAAGAATTTAAGTTTAAATAAATATTTACAACAACAATATCATTATATTTGTAAATTTTTTTTTTATAACTGTTGTTTTGTATGTTGACGACAAGCAGGCGTCGAAACTTATGAATATATTACAACAACAACGCTACAAAATAATTTTGTATACTTTCAACAGTGTAAAAAAAATGTTTACAAAAATGCAAAGTCAAGAAAGAACCGTTGGTTTTTTGCACATGTATTGCGTGTAAGAGTTTTATACGGACGCTAAGAGTAGCTGTTGTCTTTTATTCTTAAATTGAGCTCATAGAACAAACAAGCGATTATCCAATTATATATAAACTATGCCAGGAAAGCGACTGAACAAAGACATTACCCAACTGGTGTATTTTAATTACTATAAAGGAAAATCTCACAGAGAAATTGCTGAAATGTTGTCTCTTAACCTAAAGACGGTATATAATGTTATTAACCGTGCTGAAAAAGAAGGAAGACTGGAACCAAATGTATCACCAGGCAGACGAAAAAAAGTAACTCGGCGAATTGAAAAGAAAATTTTGAAAATGATTGATGAGAATCCACATTTTAGTACTAGAGGAATTGCACTTAACATCAGTAATGAATGTGGAGTAAGTATCTCTCATCAGACTGTTAGAAATGTGCTACAAAACCATAAATACTCTTCAAGAGTTGCGAGGAAAAAACCTTTGCTATCAGCGGCAAACATAGAAAAAAGGTATAAGTTTGCCATTGAACACATTTCTTTTCCTCCGGAGCACTGGGATGATGTTATTTTTTGTGACGAAACGAAAGTGATGCTTTACTACCATGATGGACCTCAAAAAGTTTGGCGAAAACCCCTGACGGCTTTAGAAAATAAAAATATAATACCCACTGTAAAGTTCGGTAAACTATCCGTTATGGTGTGGGGTTGTATTTCGAGCAAGGGTGTTGGCGAAATAAGAATATTAGAGGATATAATGACCAAGGAAGTCTATCTAAACATTTTAAAAAAGGAATTGAGTACAAGTGTTCGCAAATTCGGTTTTGTTGACCCAGAAAACCCAGAAAAGCTCAAGTATAAATTTTACCAGGATAATGACCCGAAGCATAAGGCATATATTTGTAGATCCTGGTTGTTATATAATTGTACAAAAGTGATAGATACCCCAGCACAAAGCCCAGACTTAAACCCTATAGAAAATTTGTGGGTCCACCTAAAGAAAAAAGTTGGAAAAAGGTCACCAAAAAACAAACAACAGTTAATAACATTTATTAAAGAAGAGTGGGAAAAAATACCTGAAAATTACGATATACCAAAGCTTATCCATTCAATGTCTAGACGCTTAGAAGCTGTAATTAAAGCTAAAGGAGGGCACACCAAGTATTAGCACCCTCAAATCTTTTTTTTTACCATTTAGAATATATTTAATTCAATTTAACACAATTTTGTAAACATTTATTTTACAGCGTAGAAACTGGAAGTATTTTTTAAGTTACGATTATTATTTTGTTATTTAATTTAATTTGGTTTTTTTTTGTGCAAAGTGTTTATAAACATCTTCAATTGAATACATGAAGAAAAAAATTTAATAAAAGTTATATAATTTACTTGCAAATAAGAGTTTCCCTTAAACTTTTTAATTTTTCTAAGCTTTGTAAACATATTTTTTACAAACTGTAAGTAGGTATTTTGTGCTAATAAAAAATTTATGGTGTGTAAAGCTTCACGCTCTTTTTTTAAATTATGCTTTCGTAAAGCAATTATTGACAATAAACTAGCTCCTGACATTTTTATATTATTCATTTCATCTAATATTTTAATTCACAATGCAAAAAAAAATATAAACAAATATAAAAAATCAGCTGTTTTCTCGTGTTTTCGAAAAATTAAAACCACGCCGATAAATGTAAAATCACGTGATTTACAGAACAGCTTTAAATCGTCGGTGTGGTTTCAAAACGGTTCGTGATTTCAAATCAAGTGATTTGCAGAACAGGTCTGATCATAGAATACCTAGAACTGTCAGCTGGGGGTCTGAAAAAATTTTAAATCAGCTTTTCTCCAAATAGGGGGAGAAAGAGACAAATATACAATTTCACGAAAGATCAAAAGTAAACAAAAGAGAAATGTAAACATAAGCCACATTTTGTGCATAAGATCAAATTTATAATTTCTTGTGGTTTTAATTGTGTTTTGTGTTAATATTATAGGTAAAAACATAGTGAAGCTTGTTTTAATAGTGTTTTGTGTTAATATAGCAAAAAAAAACATAGCGAAGCTAAAAAATTACCAAAAAGAAATTTGTTGTGCATAAGCCAATAAAATAACATTTTAGTGATCTTGTGATTTTTTGGTATCTATTTGTTTTAATAAATGAAATTAATTTTCATAGTACATAATTTTCATAACACAAAACACCACATTGTTGTGTTTTGTAACCACAGATTCCTATAACCTATGTTTGTAACATTGTCATGCTAAAAATTGCGAAATTGTGAGCATAAAGTAGATGAAAAATACGGCTAATTTTCACATCTAGAAAATAAAAATCAAAACAAAACAACAATATTGAGGAATTTAGAAGAAAAAGGAATCACCGAACAAAGTTAGGGGGTAAAAGAGACAGCAAATCTCTTGATGATGTCTCTTTCTCTGCTCGTTCGCTGCTTTGAACTGACGTTTCTGTCTATTTTGTGGGTCTGATAGTCGATTTATCACTAACCAAATGGCTTGCGGAGACCTTTTAACTTTGTCTTCATTAGGGATACAGCTGTTCTTTCATGTGCTCCCTTTATAGAGTCGAGCAAAGCTAGCCAGTCGATAAAAGAACGTAAATGTTCAGGTTTGCCAGTGAAATCCGTAATTAGTTTCGAGGCTCTGTTCAAGAATTTCATTATTGATTAACTCATTGTATCGCAGGTTATTGGTACAATTATGTGACAAGGTTCACTGAAATTTTCCTTCTTTCTCCTTTTCTTTTCTATTCTCAAAATTATATTGATATTAATCAATTAAACTTCTATTTTCAAAATGGTTGTCGGCGAGCCTTATCAGTTATAGTTTCTTCAGGGCATCTATTCTTGCCCACATACTTGTCGCCGTTTACCAGTTTGGTGGAAGATCCGAGTTGATTAGGCGCAGCTGGGTGGCTGTTGTTGTTTCTGTTGGTGCTTCGTTCCTTCTTTGGCGAGCACGATAATCCTCAATGGTTAAGTGTTGTGGTCCTGGCTTCACAATATTACCTTTTGTTCAGGTGATGTCCTCTTTCTCTTCTGATAGACCGTTTTTGATTGATTCGGCAGGAAAAATTAAAAAAAAAACTTTTGATTTAGGATGGTGCTTAATTTTTAGCACTCATTCCCAGGACCATTGGCAGGATCGCCATGTAGAAAAGGAATTAAAAATTGATTAAGTTCTTTTCTTGACCTAGAGCTCCAAGTGAAGCTCTCTAAGTCTGATTTATTAATCTTCTTAATTTTTAAATTAATTCTACTTATATACTAACTATGTCAATATCTAGATTCACAATTTGAGTGACATTTCAAAATGCAGTCCAATTCATATTCTTAAGTTTTCTTATAGCTATATTTATAAATTCAATACTCGTATATCTGCCAGACAATCATGAATTTTAAGTGATTTCCAAATTCATGATGGAGTTCTTCAAATTATTAAATATAAATTATTTAAAATACAAATCATGGGAATTAAAATTGTAACATGATTAGGGTGAAGTTATTTTGGTATTTAAAGTGTTTTATGAAATGTGCCGCTTGCCGCTAAAAACGACAAAATAAACAAAATGTGAATCCATATGCACTGCATGTGCAATGCACACATTACCAAATATTGCACTTGAGAATTTTGGGTTATTTGATACTTCTTAGATTTATATAAATGTGTCTGCATTTATGACTGCTTGTTGTGTTACTTGTGTGTTGGCTATATTGACATATTATGCACGCTACAGCATAGTAGGTTGATTATGGCGACCATAATACCCAGCAGTGCTCGAAAATTGGCCACACTTGAACCATTACATTTGTACAGTAAGTTTTAACAATTTCTTCGCGTTCTTCGGTTGTTAAACGATCACTATTCGTAAATGGCAAACCTTTCACTGAATAAATGACACTTAAGATGACAGATATTTAACAGCTGACAGCAATCCCAGACTGATAACGGGTATATACAAGGTGGGCCAAAAGAAATCATCCGGGGCAAAAGTCATCAGCCGATGTTCTTCTACTGTAATTTTTTGTTTAATTACAAACTTTGGTTCTGCTTGGATGGCCTTCAAATCTAGCGGCAGCCACTTGGCCGATATCAGAAGCTGAACCAAAGTTTTTCATGAAAATAAAAAATTACGGGAAAGAAGTAACGGGTGATTACTTTTGGCCCGGGTGATTTCTTTTGGCCCACCTCGTATAAGTTTGCCGAATTTCGGGTCACCTAAATGTTGAACTGATTCGATGAAATTTGATAAAAATGTTCAGATGGGCATGCAAACAAATATGTGTGCCACAAAAAGTTGTCTAGGGTCCTAGGATCGTAAAATATCGCAAAATCCGGTATAATATAATACAAATTATTATTTCCTGACGATGCTTCCTATTTGGTAGCGAAATATTGAGAAATAAATAATAATTGAAAAACTTTTCCATCGCTCAAAAATAAATATAATTAAATAAATACACTAATTGTACATATTACTTGTACATACCACGGTACTCATAAACACATTTTTTCATTTTCTATATTCTTATTTTCAATATCGATTGAGAGGGACAGTCTGGGTTGAGAGAATATACTTTGCCCGAATTAGTTCCCTCTTCCCCGAGTCTACTATAGTTTTTTTTAGTTTCCATCTTGAGATGTTAATTAAATATAAGAATATTATTACAGTTGCTTATTTTAATTGCCATATATTCAACGTTGGTAGATCGCAATAATGGGATCTGCCCGTAACCCTTTTGGAATTTAACCAATTTAAACTAAAATTCTTCTGTGGGTTCGCTGCAACATAACAGTTCAATTGCTTCAGGTGGAAGTGTAGAACGTTTTGTTGTAAGCGTCTATTTAAAAATTTTGTGGAAATTAATGGATCTGAAGTATCGACAGCCCTATTAAAAACGTCTGCCAGGTTATTGGTACCGTTGTTAATGCGGAAGTGATGGCATCTAGCAGCTTCTTCTGCAAAATAACCCATAGGAAGTGCAGTATTTTCTAATATTTCTTTTGAATATATCAGTAATTTATGATTCTGAAAACGTTTTGCTGTTTCAAAGCAGTATGTTTTAAATTTACTTTTTTGAACCGCTCTAATAAAATTTTGTCAACATCAGTTATTTCAGAAAAAATAAAGTGCTCGACGAGCAGTCATTCCGTCATTTGTGACACCTACTCTGGGCATATCGACACGAAGTCCGAGCTTTTCCAAAAAGCGTTTTGTATATTTCAAACAGTTACATTTTTTTTAAAACAAACGTTATCTGAAAAAAGAGGCGTACTCGTAAACCACAAAAAATAGCAGCTTGAAATAAATTGCATATAATTAATTATATATTGCTTAATCTATGTTTTCAATTTCAAAGAGGTCAAATGGCGTCAAAATTTTTATGGCTTACAGAAGGCCAAAGATTTAGGGAAATAGCGTTTTAAGGTTATGTATTCTAATGGGTTATTTTAAGTATAACGACGTAAACATAAAGCGGTATCAATTTTTTTTTAAAGACTATACAAACTCTACGAATCTCTCAAGTTTATCTGTAGAAACACCCAGGGTCTAAGCGGGAATCGAACCCGCACCCCAATACACATGCAATGCATTGTGCTGTAACTAAAGGAAAGGGATAGTAGGAGAAATGATGGGAGGTGAAGCTTCACTCTGCTGTCAAGAAGACGTATTAAATTCTGAAGCTTCGTTTTTAGTAACCATTTTTAGTAGTTATTTTACTTCGCCGGTACTACACAATACCGAAGAAAATAACAATAACAACAGTAAAACTCAACTTTAATTTTTCCACTTTTGCACAGAAAAAGTGCCTGTTTGACCTAATGTGCAGTGGAACTTTCCGATTATTACTTTTCAAATAATGAAACTTCTACTGAGAACACTATGCAACAAATTAAAAAAAAATATTTTTTTTCTAAAATTGGGGTTTTTTGAAGAGGCTGGTCCCTACCTCTGATCGTAACTTTGGTAAAACTTATTCAATATTGTTATCCAATACGACAAAAAATTCAAGTTTCATTACTATCATTTTTGTATTTAGCCATTAGTATTGGAGTTATTGATGAAAAAGTAAAAAAAAAGAATTTTTTTTTTAAAAATTTACCAAATTTTTTAATTCAAAAAATTCATAAAAAATAGAAAGCACAAAATAGTTACCAGTTTTACTACTTAATCTTAAATGTGAATGTAATAGACATAAACTAAACTTTACATCATGAAAATCCATGGGTAAATGCGTTTTTAATGCCGATTAAGTGAAAGTACCTCCTTTGAGGTAAAGTTCATTTTTTGCTAGCATTTAATAGACAATTTTTTAATAAACAAAGTTAACAACTAGTTATATTTTAATCAAAAAGATGGGCAAAGCATAATCTAAAAATAATTTCGACATTTGTTTAGTCTCCTGTGCTTTTGATAATTTGATTCCCTATAAGGCACCAAATAAAATGTCCCATAATATTTTCATTCCACATTCCCTGATAACGTTGCTCCATGGTATTAAGTTGTTGATGAAATCGTTCACCATGCTCATCGCTTACGACACCTAGATTTTCCGGAAAAAGTCCAAATGCGAATGCAAGTGTGGCGATGGTCAAAGAAGTTTGCACGTTGACTACAAAACGAAAAATTTTTCCTGGGTTCAACCCCAGTTTCAGACTCATCAAAACATCTCATGTGCGTTTCTGTGACTTTGTGTCAGTTGTTGTCGGAAGGTTTCAGTGACGAAGGCATAGTCACTGGACACTGAACAGTGACGGCTTCAGCTGTATCCTATCCACAGCCACATCAGAACGACCTCCTTCGTCGGTATTGTGTAGCACCGGCGAATTAAAATAATTACTAAAAAAATGGCTACTAAAAACGAAGCTTCAAAATTTAATACGTGTCCTTGACATCAGAGACGCCATCTCCTGAGTGCTGGTCCAAGATAAAAAAAAATCTATTTTTAGTGACATTCTTACACTTAAAATTAGAAATTTCGAAAAATAATCAAATATGAATAAAAAAATTCTTTTAATTAATATTAACAATTTTTTAATAGTTTTTAATCAAACAAAAAGTTAGAAACAATTTGTCGAAATGAATTCCAGGCAGCTTTCTCATCTGGTGGTAATAACTCTTCAAAGGTAGGGTTTAGAGGCGGTTTTCAAATTTGAAGACCATCGAAAACGCCTTCACAAATTTTTGCAAATGAAAGATTTGTAAATATTTCGGGTATTCACAAGGTAGTCATAAAGTTGTATGTTGTAAAATAATAACATGAAAAAACATTACTGTTGTGAGCAACCCATCATAACTTAACATGTTATTTCAAAAACATAAACAGCTGCTGTTATAGATCTCTGCCACCATATTTTGGAACGGCGGCTACTTACAAAAATTTTGCGGCGGCTTGAGTTCGGCAATTCGGGAAAAAGTAAGAAAAATAATGTTATTTTTTTTTAATTACTTATAATTGAATTTAAGCAATACAAATTTCAGAATTTGATATTCCTAAGAATGTACATATCGTCATATGAAAGGAAAAACTCCTAAAATGAAAAAAACCCTGTAATAATTTGTATCAAGGTATGTGAAAAATTAACGTATTTGGCGCAAGTGAGGTAGTATGAATGCAATGACGAATAATCTTATATATATATATATTTTTTTTTTTGACATGTTTGGATATGTATGTATGTATGCATGCATGTGTGTATGTTTGTGCCTTATAGACAGCCACGCCCATAAAAAGTAAATATTTATTTTTGTATATCTTGAGAACGGTTGAAGTAATAGTTTCTGTATTTGGTCTGAACGACTTGATAGTAAATTTTTTTCTTCCGGCACTTTCCTTATAGCTACAGAGCTGAAATTCGGTATAAGGGAGAGTAAATAATGGGAAAAATATGAAAACTGGTATTTTTTTTTATCGGGGAGATAGGCTGATCCTTTTTTGCATGTGGCACTCCCATTTGATGTACGGGTGCGCACTCTTCACATAGCCATAGAGCAGAAATTTGGTATACGGGTGGGGAGGGGAAGTAAAACATTTTTTGACAGTTGTATCAAATATCAGTAGATTTCTTTCTCAAAAAGTATTATAAAAATTATAAAACTTGTATTATTGTCTGTAGCCCTTTTTCATCTGGGACCAGCACTCAGGAGATGACCCCTACACATCCGAAGCATTGTGCTATAGCAAAGGGATAGTTAGAGAAATGACATGATGTGAAGCTTAATTAATTATTTTACAGCTCTGCTTTTTGCACTTTCTCTGTTGATAGCAGTGTTGAAGCTTCGGTTTAGTAGCCATTTCTATTATTATTTTACTTCGCTGGTGCTACACAATACCGACGAAGAAGGGCGTTCTGATGTGATTGTGGATTACTATCAGCTGAAGCCGGTATTGTTCAGTGACCAGTGACAATGCTTTCGCCACTGAAACTTTCAGACAACAACTGACACACAAAGACACACTAATGCACATCAGAAAAATGCGAATGTTTTTTTTAGGATTTTAGTCTTAAACTGAGGTTGAACCCAGGTTTGTTTTGGTGTTGTAGTCAACGTGCAGACTGTTTCAGCCATCCCCACCCTCGCCCACACGTTACATTCAACAAATTTACAAGGAGAAGCAACAATTTTTAATATTCTGTAACTAAAAACTTTTGGAATTGCATTTGACGATATGTATGCATTAGAATATATCTTTAATACTCAAATATATCTTACAATTATTATCAGTCGCTTGACTAAGGCGACTCAACATTTCGGCGCCGGTTTCTATTACTACTTACAACACATCAGTATACATACTTTAAAAAGTGTTATTTTAAAATTTTTTTGTGTGAGGACCAACAACAATATTTTAAAACTATTGTAAAATATTACAATATTAAGACAATATGACTAAATACGAGACTTTGTGAATATCCCAATTGTTTTTAAATAAGCAAAGACTCTACTCTCTTTGTTTAGTGCTTTAACAAAAATTTTAACTAATCCCAGCTTTATATGTAGTGGTGGTAAGATCACATTGTCCTTTTTAATCAATGCAGAATACTTTACATTATGCAGGCCTAGCGTGCTTTCGGATCTTGTTTCTAATCTTTTGTGAATTAGTGATTTCCTAGATCTCTGCGATCCCAGAGATACAGAATACAGCAATATTTTGTATAGCCACCTTCGGGAGGCCTGTTAAAATTGCAACAATTTTTAAGTCGCAATACACTTTCCGGTTATGCTTTAGATAGTTTAAATTTCTTAATAAAGGGGCCATAGTTTCATATGTTTCTTTCATATTCACGGCTTGGACAATGGGCATAGATGGCTTCTCGTTGCCAATATGTAGTAAAACGGCTTTAAGGCTTACAAACAGCTGCCACTCACGTGCGACATTTTTTTTGGCCTAGCTTCACAAAAAGACAATTTATGTCGTAACAAAACCACATATTATATTTTCTTTTATAAAAAGTCGCATATGGCTTATGTCGGTTCCAGTACGTAATTGACTTGACGTCATTTTCTATGAAGTTTCGCTCTCTTAAACGAGATGCCAAAAGCTCCGACTTCTCTTTTGTTAGCTCGGGGTCTCTTATAAGATCAATCTGATCTGGTCTTAGATCATCTGATGTACTACAGATGGTCGAAGATGAAGGTTGACGGGGTGATGAAATGTTACCATATTGTCCATCACACGGATTTTCAAAATATGACCTCCTATCGTGATGTAAAACGAGAGGTAAATCCACCGGCGGAAGTGGTGGCGTAGGACCATCGTATATGTTTTCCAAAAACCTCTTTTACTGCTTAAACAAAAATAGCATTCAGATTCTTGACTCGATGTTTCACTCCACGGCATAGGTTTCTTGAGCGTTCTGTAAGTAGAGAAAAAGTTGCTTTGGGAGAATGTATAGATATATATATAAAACTTAATTTAAAAGTACTTACTGAGAGTTCGATGAAGATAGATTTCTTAAAAAAAACTCGGCAATTCCCACATCGAACTAGCTGTCCAGTACTGGTCAATGTTGTCTGCCTTTATTTGAAAACAATCTTCGTATTTAGTTTGGTAAAAAATTGAGAAATGGTGCCGTTTGTTCTTGCTGATAAATTTGCTACACATAGCAAAATATATTTGGCTTATTTTTACACAATATTTTTCTAAGTTTCTCGCTCATTTTTTTATTTTTGTATCTCAAATAAACACTTGTCTTCTCGAAATTTACTTGTTGACTAATGCTGATTGTGCAAAGTAAACCCTTTATATACCTATTTTAGATGCCAGTTCCCGTTTACTTAATTTTTGTAATAAAAAGGAAAATAACATATGCATGCACGCAGGTGGACACAACAAACAATACCACCGATTTCGTTTTAGATAACAAATGTCAAAAGTAGGTACTTTCACTTAATCGGGAATAAAACACGCAATTATCGATGGATTTTCATGTAGCAAAGTTTATTTTATTTCTATTACATTCATATTTCAGATTCAGATAGTAAAACGGGTAACTATTTTGTGCTTTCTATTTTCATGATTTAAAAAATTTGGTAATTTTGCCAAAAAAAAATAAATTTTTTTTACTTTTTCATCAATAACTCCAAAATTAATGGCTAAATACAAAAATGATAGTAATAAAACTTAAAGCTGGTGTAATTTAAAATTTTTTGACGTACAAAATTGAATAAGTTTTACCAAAGTTACGACCAGAGTTAGGGAGCAGCCTCGTATTAAAACCCCAATTTTAGAAAAAGAAATTTTTTACAAAAACCTTACAATAGAATTTGAAATTATGATGATTTTTGTAGTTAGTTGCATAGTGTAATAACTCTATTGATTTTGTTGATGGTTGTTTAGCCTTTGTAATTATAAGATAGCTTTTATTGACGAAATAAATTGAGAGAACTTTATTTGCTTTGTTTTAATATTAACTCTGTTTTATTTGTCAATAATTGTAGGATAAAATTACAATGTATAAACTTCTGTGTTGTTATTCACTTTCAGTTAGTTCACACTGGCCAAACCAAATAGTCAAATCAAGTTCAATTAATACCTTTTTACCGTTTTTCCTTAAAAACAGTTTTAGCTTCTTGGCCGCTGATTCTAGAAAACTTCTCGTTGGTGCGTAGTGGCCTAGTTGCTCATTTTAGTACGTAGAAGTATTCGGTATTTGCCACAGTTGCTTTTCGTTTAGTTGTGTGATAACTATGAAGACAATTGATGTGAAAAATGTAAAATATTTAATGTTTTTATAAATACATATCCTCATATGAATTCATTAAAGCCCTAAGTTACATTGAAAACATTTTACAGGAGAAGCAAAAAACTTTCAAATTAACTTTTATGCTTGTATTTAGCGCTTGTGGAATTTTTTTTTATCTGGGACCAGCACTCAGGAGATGACTCCTACACATGCGAAGCAATGTGCTGGAACTATAGGAAAGGGATAGTAGGATAAACGACGGGAGGTGAAGCTTAATTAATTATTTTACAGCTCTGCTTTCGCACGTTCTTTGTTTGTTTATACTCGTAGCAGTGCTGAAGCTTCGGTTAGTAGCCATTTTTATTATTATTTTACTTCGCCGGTGCTACACAATACCGACGAAGGAGGGCGTTCTGATGTGTTTGTGGATTGCTATCAGCTGAAGCCGGTATTTTTCAGTGACCAGTGACATTGCCTTCGACACTGAAACGTTCCGACAACAAGTGACACACAAAGACACACTAATGCACATCAGAAAAATGCGAGATGTTTTTTTATTTTTTTTTATAATTTTTAGTCCGAAACTGGAGTGAACCCAGGTTTGTTTTTGGTTTTGTAGTCAAAGTGCAGACTACCATCCATCGTGACATTGTAGACGTGTGAAATTTTGCAGGAACATGTATTTTGATACGGTGCACATAATCAAATAAAAGTCAATTTTGAATTTTTTGTAACTTACATAATAAAATCTCATTCAACAAACTAAAATCATTGAACGACTCAATGATTAGTTAATTCCCTGGCATTTCTCTAAATTAAGTCAGGAAATATGTGGGCTTGTTCGGCAAATGTAGGGGTCTTGCCGTATAGTCAGACCTTATAGTTCCACTATAGTAAACATATAACTGGCAGATTATTGGGATCAAAAAAGGATCAGTTTGGATTAGTGGTGGTCTTATGGGACTTCGAAAATGCGTCTAAATTGCAAAGGCAGAAGATGAAACTGAAATTCAACCTCTACGCCATCGCCCGCGCTTTAAAATGTGTGCTGACTGAATTAGATGAAGTCATTAGGGGATTTGGGTGATTTACTGAGGCAGGTAGGGCTATGAAATAATACTGGTCCGGTCTGCAACGCTTGAATAGTGTCACAAACGGATCGAACTGACGAAACCTAGTGATCCACCTAACATACTTCTCAAAAATTACCAAAATCAAATTTAATCAAGTTTTTTGTACAATGTTATATTAAATGTTGCTATTATAATTCTTTATATTTTATATTAACAACTATCTAATTATCGATTTTCATAAAGAAACTTTAAGTGATATTATTGTTACATGGTCAACACGTAATAACACCAAAGCCTCTATATGTAAATATGGAACAAAATCCTTAACAAATATACAAGAAAATAAAAATGGACCCAGAAAATTTGTAGACGGTGGTAAAGCCAAAAACACTCAATTTATACATAGGGTATGTTAATTTTGTATTATACAATTAACATATGATTAAGAAAACAATTAATAAGTATTTTAAACGAAAGGTAACTTTAAAAAATCTGATTGAGAGTAGCCGTTACTTATATCACTGCGGCAGTGATTTGGGTTGGTCTCCCCTTTATCGGTTCGACACTCCGTCTATACAAGAGAATTGGTCACCCAGCTTAGCTATTTATGGAGATATGGGTAATGAAAATGCCCAGTCCTTGCCTAGGTTGCAAGAAGAAACACAACTTGGAAAGTATGATGGTATTTTACACGTAGGAGATTTTGCTTACGATTTGAATACAAATGATGGGACAGTGGGAGATGAATTTATGCGCCAAATTTCAACGATAGCTGCTTATGTTCCGTATATGGTAGTTCCAGGCAATCATGAAGTAGCTTAGTATGTCTGTTATTCGTTGTTTGAAATAAAAATAATTAATTTTTACTTATTCCTTTTAGCAACTTTTCGAACTATAAAGCTCGATTTAGTATGCCTGGTAGCTGGGAAAATTTTTTTTACAGCTTTAATTTGGGTCCTGTTCATTTTATAGGGATTTCTACTGAAGTTTATTATTATTTAAATTTGGGTTTGAAACCTTTAATATTTCAATATAAATGGCTAAAAGAAGATTTAATAGAAGCTAACAAACCAGAAAGTCGTGCTAAACATCCTTGGATTATTACATTTGGTCATCGCCCCATGTACTGCAGTAATGACAATGGAGATGATTGCTCGCATCATAATACTGTCGTTAGACGGGGTTTACCTTTATTGGGAGGATTTGGTTTAGAAGAATTATTCTATAAATATGGTGTCGATGTTGAATTTTGGGCTCACGAACATTGTTATGAACGCTTGTGGCCTATATACAATTATACGGTGTGTAATGGTTCACTAGCTGAACCTTATCGAAATCCCAAAGCTCCAATACATATAATAACGGGTGCAGCTGGTAATAAGGAGGGTCGTGAACCTTTCTATAAAAACATACCCAAATGGAGTGCTTTTCACAGTCAGGTAGGTTTAAAATGTAGCACCATCTTCTAGAGAATTATTGTATTAATTACAAATTCTTTTTAATTTTAAAGGATTATGGATACACTCGCTTTAAGGCGTATAACTCTACCCATTTACATTTCGAACAAGTTTCGGATGACAAAAATGGATATATTATTGACGAATTCTGGATTATTAAAGACGAACATAGAAGTTATGACTTTAAATAAATTGCAAATAGTATATGCAATATAAATTCATAATTTATTCAAAGTGATCCATTATTTTAACAGTATGTTTGTATGTATTACAAATCACTTGTAATATAAGAGGGTCCAACAGCGAACCTTTATAATTGTATAAAAAGTTGAATTATACTCGTAGGTATGAAAAACTGTTGGAACAGAAAATTTTTGCTGCTAATTGGAGATAATTATTTGTGTAATTGGTAAACTAAATTAAATTTTTTCACTATATGAAGTGGATGATGGTGGTTTTAGGCATAGTGAAATTTCTTTTATAAATACAATTCAACTTTAATAATTACTATTGCCTGTATGCAGCCATCTTTCCATAGCTTATGTACCATTAAAATTTTTAAATTAATCGAGGAACGAAATTAAATTTGATCTTTATATGTACATATGGATGTTGATGGTTTTAACAAAGTGATATTTCTTGTATGAAGAAAATATTCAACTTTAATACTTTTGTTCATAAGCTGAAGTTTTTTGCATTACATGCATATACATACATATCATATATATATTATTGCAGGCCGCCATTTTGCGTTACATGCATAGATGATACCATTACTCCTAAAATCAATTAAGATGAACTTGTATAAATTAATTAATGAAATATACCGTTAAAATTGGGTTATCCCGTATGCAGCTCGTTTTGTTTTATATCCTTTATTTGCCGTGGTTTTACTTCTATTTTCCGTGATTCATTTTTATTTATTTTTTTCTTGGACGGACAGCCAGGGGATGACCACTACACATGCGATGTATTGTTCCGGAACTAGGAAATAAGGTTTTGGCAGAGAGGATAGAGGGAGTAGTGTTTATGAACATTCGATTTGAATTTTCTCACGTCAAAAGTCAAAGAGGGTGGCGATGGCACGATGGATGGTAGTCTGCACGTTGACTACACAACCAACTGGTTCAACCCCAGTTTCAGACAAAAAAATTTTTAAATAAAAATAAACATCTCGCATTTTTCTGATGTGCATTAGTGTGTTTTTGTGTGTCAGTTGTTGTCGGAAGGTTTCAGTGGCGAAGGCATAGTCACTGGTCACTGAACAATACCGGCTTCAGCTGATAGCAATCCACAATCACATCAGAACGCCCTCCTTCGTCGGTATTGTGTAGCACCGGCGAAGTAAAATAATAATAAAAATTGCTACTAAAGCGAAGCTTCAGCACTGCTACGAGTATAAAAACAAAAGAACGTGCGAAAGCAGAGCTGCAAAATACTTAATTAAGCTTCACCTCCTGTCGTTTCTTCTACTATCCCTTTCCTATAGTTCCCAGCACAATGCTTCGCATGTGTAGGAGTCATCTCCTGAGTGCTGGTCCTAGATAAAAAAAAAAAAAAAAAAAAAAAAAAGTGACAGAAAAGACTTCCATTCCACAAACGTGCTGTTCGGCCAAAAAACGAATTTTCTCTGTATTGCGTAGTACGATTCGATGCCAACTCGACCACAAATGATTGCGCTGTTAATGATAAACGCGTTGTGTGCATGAATGACTGGGTTTCGGGAAGAAGTTTCCTGATTTCATTAGAACACATTCCATTATAGTAACCATAGCACAAAGAAACGCACCCTACGTTGCGGCGCTAGGCTCGGTTAGGTTAGAAGACACCCGACCAAGATGGGTCGCCTCAAGTTGCAAGTAGCAAGTTGTCTAATAAAGGTGCCCCAAGGCATCTCAGCCTCGAACTAGCCACACCGGCGCACTCATAGAGAAAGTGTACAACAATCTCTCTCTCCGAATCTTTCCCAAAAGACTACAGGCCGCAAGTCTACTAAAGGAAAATCGGGAAAAGCTCAGAAGTTGGCGAGTTCTACGTACATCATACCGCGGCCACAGAGCTCTTGCTATTACGCAGATGGAGAATGACACCCACTTCTCCTTTAAGATATTCTCATAAAGTATTTTTTTTTAAAGCAAACTCAATAATTCAGGAGGAAAGCATATCCATATAGTACTATTAACTAATTTCTGACTACAAATCCTAGATTCTTATGTTCAATATTCAACTAATTAATCGAGAATAAAGAAAAGTTGAATACCGAAAACCAAAAATCTATAAACAAAAACATAACAATCTATGAGTTTAGTTTGGTTTTATATTAAACATATGGAGCCTTTGGTGCAATACCGTAGTAATTTAAAAAATCGTGAACTGAGAAAAATGCATTTGAAGTTTTGGGCCATCTTTTTGATAGTATTTTCATTTACTAAAGTTATTTTTTTACAAGTTTTTAAATAAAGAAGCATGTTTTGTAATGTTTTCTGTTTGTAAATTTCTTCTCATAAAGGAAATATTTCATTATTGCAAATAAATATTGTTGGAAATAGCTGGAGGTAATAAAGACATTTGTAGCTGTAGAATCTGAACAGTTAGAGATAGAACCATAATCTTTTTTCCTTTAGATATATATTTCCCCAAAGATCATTTCTGCATACCCAGCTCAAAAAATTCAAATTGTGAGTTACTACGGTATTGCACCAATGTGCACCAATATGCTCGATATGTACATATTTCTATTTTTAGATTTTTCTTCTCATCTACAATAGTCTGTCAAGAGCACAATTTTGAAATTAGAATCATATATGTATATAAAGAGATATTCCCAAAAATAAATTTGGTTAATATTAATTTTATTCTTTAATAAAATTTTCATAACAGGAAACTTAAATGATTTTGTTGTTACCTGGTCCACACTTGATGCTACCAATCATTCTGTAGTAGTATATGGAGAAAATTTTAATAATCATAAGTCATTAAAAAAGCTATTAGGTACATCACAACGTTTTGTAGATGGCGGACCCAAGAAGTCCACGCAATTTATTCATACCGTTGAACTAAAAAATCTTAAGTGGAAAACGCGTTATGAATATTCATGTGGCAGTGATTTTGGTTGGTCGCCTATATTTTTCTTTGATACACCACCAGAGGGCAGCGATTGGTCACCCAAATTAGCTATATACGGAGATATGGGTAATGAAAATGCCCAGTCACTAGCACGCCTGCAGAAAGATACACAGCTAGGCATGTACGATGCTATAATACATGTTGGCGATTTTGCCTATGATATGGACACTCAAAATGCTGAAGTGGGGGATGCCTTTATGCAACAAATAGAGACAATAGCTGCTTATGTACCATATATGACTTGTCCGGGGAATCATGAAGAAAAGTAGTAAGTAATCTCTATGTAAAATTTAACATGCTGTTTGTATTAAATTTGCCTGCATTAAATATAGTAAATCAAATTAACTGCAAATTGTAATTTAATGTTATACACCGAAATAAAGTTATTATCTATAAAACAAAATATTCTTTATTAAGAAAGTATTTCTAATAGAAAACATGTTTTTAAAAATATTTAGCAATTTTACCAACTATAAAAACCGCTTCAATATGCCCGGTAATCACGATAGCTTGTGGTATAGCTTCAATATGGGTCCTGTACATTTTGTATCCTTTTCTACAGAAGTCTATTATTTTCTCAATTATGGTTACAAACTATTAACGAAACAATTTGAGTGGTTAGAGAAGGATTTAAGTGAAGCCAATAGACCTGAAAACCGTGCTGTTCGTCCATGGATTATTACCTATGGTCACCGTCCGATGTATTGCAGTGATGACAAAGAATTTGATTGCAATGACAATTTGGAAACATATATACGACAGGGTTTGCCCATTATTAAAATGTTTGGTTTGGAAGACTTATTTTATAAATATGGTGTTGATGTCGAAATCTTTGCACATGAGCATTTCTATACACGTCTTTGGCCCATATATGATTTTAAAGTTTACAATGGTTCTCTGGAAGCACCGTATACCAACGCGAAAGCACCTATACAGATTATAACTGGTTCAGCTGGTTGTAATGAAAATCGGGAACCCTTTTCTAAAGTTTTGCCGGAGTGGAACGCTTTTCATAGTAATGTAAGTGGTAAAGGAGAATTGCTCCGCAATTCATCATAAATTGTTTTTAAAACCGCAATTAAATATTTATTTTTTTGCACTTCATTTCAGGATTATGGTTACACTCGTTTAGAAGCCCGTAATCGAACTCACTTATATTTCGAGCAAGTTTCTGATGACAAAGATGGCGAGATTGTGGATAAATTTTGGATAATAAAAAATAAATATAGTTCATACCAAGTTATGCAAACGTTTTAAGTCGGACATAGAAACAATTATAAATTTACTGTGAATAAGAGACGTACTAGTTATAAGAGAAACGAAGAAGAGGTTATATTTAACCATTAAAATTGTTGAATTTTAGTTAAAGTTATTTTTAACCATTATTGTAAAAAATATTTAATTTTGATTAAAATGTTCAAAATTTCCGCAGTTCGGTTAGCTTCAAATGTTTTTGGCGGTTGTGAGAGCCATGACAATACGATAGTAGAATCACACCAAGCTCGTACCTTGATTGATTCATATGGCAAGGCACTAATAATTCGTTTCAGTAGGCGTAATAGTAAAAGAGCTCTGCATAACTCCAACTGGGGCAAAGATTTTTGCTTTATGGGAGCACCACATGTCTTGGAGTCAAGAAGTGTTACATGTGTAGCGACAGAGGAATCACCACTTCTACAATAGATATTGTTGTCATAAAGAAGCAAGGTCTGCAGGCATACATACATCCCATAATAAATTTTTGCGACCACAGCTCTCAATAAAATTTGAAATCGGACAACGATTGGACACAAAATTCCCATAGGATCAAATATTCTAGATACATCAGAGAGTACTTGCATTTTTGTAGAAACCGCGTTATTTGAGAGTAATAGTCTGTAGCCTATTGATCCGTGGCGGGTTGCCAGAAAACTCCCAGAATCTTTTTTACACCTTCATTGGGTGATTTCAGGGATAGTACCTTAATTAACTCATCGCGTTTGGTTAAGATTTGTTCCTCTGAGGCAGCACCAGTAAGGACATCGTCAACATACTGGATAGGTTTTTTTGTAGTCCTGTGCCAATTGCTCCAGAACGCGAACTCAGAGGTAAGGGGCACAAGCTGTGCCATAGGTTACTGTGCAAAGTTCATAATGTTTAACTTCTGTTAAGGGTGATTCTCTCCATAAGATTCGTTGGTAGTTTTGCTGAGCTTGAGAAACCCAAATCTGCCGGAACATCTTTACAATGTCGGCCGAGAAGACATACCGATGAAAATGAAAGCGAAGACAAACTGAGAATGAGTCCATTTGAATGCTGGGTCCAATATGCAGCGTACTATTTATCTATATGCCATAAGAGTCTTGAAAGGACCCATTAAATACTACGCGTAGCTTTTCGTCAAGAACTGAATTATATTTGTTCCATTTGGGCTGACTTGGCGCATATGACCAAGATTTTCATATTCACGCATGAAAGTGTTGCACTGTTCCCGAAGGTTGGCATTACGTTGATATCTTCTTTCTACAGCATAGAATCGGGACAGGACTTCCTTAATTGTATTTCCAAAACGGGGCTCATCCATTGAGGGTGGCGATGGCACGATGGATGGTAGTCTGCACGTTGACTACGAATCCAAAAACAGACTTGGGTTCAACCCCAGTTTCAGACTAAAAATTTTAAAATAAAAATAAACATCTCGCATTTTTCTGATGTGTGTCTTTGTGTGTCAGTTGTTGTCGGAAGGTTTCAGTGGCGAAGGCATAGTCACTGGTCACTGAACAATACCGGCTTCACCTGATAGCAATCCACAATCACATCAGAACGCCCTCCTTCGTCGGTATTGTGTAGCACCGGCGAAGTAAAATAATAATAAAAATGGCTACTAAACCGAAGCTTCAGCACTGCTACGAGTATAAACAAAGAACGTGCGAAAGCAGAGCTGCAAAAATAATTAATTAAGCTTCACCTCCTGTTGTTTCTCCTACTATCCCTTTCCCATAGTTCCAGCACAATGCTCCGCATGTGTAGGAGTCATCTCCTGAGTGCTGGTCCTAGATAAAAAAAAAAAAAAAAAAATTTTAAAAGGCAATTGAATTATGTATTTACCATCGCTACTGCTGTAGTGAGTTGACTTGAAATGACACTCAACAAAGGCATTATCTGGGTTTATTTGAACTTGGTGTTCAGGCTCTTCTATTTCTCAAAAACCTCTTAGGCAGCGATTGATATCTGCGGTTGAGATGAGAGAAACAGTGCGGTCACCAATATGCAATGCTTCGACACAAGTAACAATCCACCCAAATATTGATAAGATGGCAACAGTGTTTCCTTGTGAGTCAAAGCGCCTATCAAACGTTAGTATATTCCAGATCTGTTCGAGTCCACACAAAATATCGATCTGTGATGAACGTTATAGGAAGGATCTGCAAATACTTCACAGATTGATTCTCAAATGACTGACTCGGAAGCGATGCTGTTATTTGGGTCAATATATGTACCTCTTGTACAAAAATGTGGCGGACCCACTTTTATTGAAAAAATTCAGGTGAACCTGAATTAATTATTTTACAGGTCTGCTTTTACACGTTCTTTGTTTATAGCAGTGCTGAAGCTTTTGAAGCACTGGCCCGTACTTGAGAGTTTTATTCCATTTTCGGTCGGACGTGAGCGGCATAAATAGTGAGGAGATCAGATGGGATGAAATATGTCTTACACGGTCTAAAAAACCGAGGCACTTGAATGCTTTCTTTGAGACCTGAAAGATGTGCTTAATCCATCGAACTTCGCACTGAATTTTCATGCCAATAACATCAAGACCTTCTTATTCTTGAATGTTTATACCGCCCATAATTACAGATGACGCAGCGTCATCGGGCATGCGTCGATGCGTAAGCATGCAACATTGTGTCTGTTGAGCATTGAAATCGACCCTGTTCGCATGACCGCATTGCGATATTTTCGCGAGGGCACCATTTAGCGAATTATTCATATTCTGCCTCGTCGCTGTCATCTGGAAAAGAATGACAAGAAGGTCATTAAGAAAAATAAGAAATAGGGTAGGAGAAAGAATGGAGCCTTGTGGTACTCCTGAATTAATATTGAGCTCGTTAGATGAGATCCCGTCTGTAACAACTCTTATAGCGCGATCCCTGACAAAGCTCGATATAAATTGAGAGACGATATCACCGATACCAAAAGCAATAAGTTTGGACAAGGGTGCTCCATGCCAGACTGTCAAATGCTTTGGAAATATCTAGAGCCACTAGCTTACTTTCGCCGAAATGGTAAATGGATCGACACCATTTTTCCGAATGGAAGGCCAAAAGTCTCCCGTGGAACGTCCTCCACGGAAGCCATATTGCCCGTCATTAAGTAAGCTATTGGACTCCACATACTTCATAAGATGAAAATTTAGCATACTCTCCATTACTTTAGAGATGGTACAGCATATTGCGATTGGGCGATAATTTTTAGGGCTTCTTGCCTCTGCCTTCTTGGGGATCGGCGTTACGTTTGAAACTTTCCCGCACGATGGAAAATCACCGCATGGTACAGGGAGCTGAAAAAGATTGCCAGAGGACGCGATCACGTCGAAGAGCACTGTGCCGGAATTCCATCCGGCCCAGGAGACTTATTTAGGTCTGCTAAAACCCTTTTAACTGCACGAGCCCGAAAGTATATCTTTGGCATAGTTACGGATACATGCTGCGGTGCGGGCAGTGGTTGATTGCTTTCCGGCAGGTGAGAATTACCTGCAAACATTTCAGCTAGGAGGTTAGCCTTTTCAAGCGGCTCAGTGAATATTTTATCATCTTTTGAAAGAGGCGGAATAGAAGAACTAGCATTTTCCTCTTTTAACGAATGACACAAAACTTTTACTTCGCCGTGGGGCAGTAAGAACTTTAGCGCGAAGACGCTGCTCGTACAATGCTTTTGCACGTCTTAGCACTTTGGCACACGAATATCTCTCCCTTTTGCGCATCATATCAGTATCTGCGTTTTTATCATTCCAGCAGATACTAAATGCTTCATCTCTGGATCTGACTGCAAGTCTGCACGTCTGATAAAACCAAGTCTTTGGTCTAGGCCTAATCGAAATTTGCTTCGATGGTACGAACATTTTCATACCAAGCAATATTATATTTTGGACCATTTCAGCCATGGCATTGACATCATTGTCACGGAAGCAGAGCCTCCAATTGAAATGCCGAAAGAAATCGTTGAGCTCAGCCGAACATGCCTTTTCGTAAATATATTGCAGACGTATCGTAGCTGGCCGTGAAACGCCTCGAAGTTCCGCAAACGAAAAGGAGGCAGAAATGGTGCAAAGATCCGAATTTCCGAGAGGTGCGCTAATGTTCGTTTTATACTTGTCAAGGTGTGAAGTGAGAAAAAGGTCGAGGGTGTTGTGTTGGTGCCCGTCAACACATGAAATATGTGTTGGTTCATTCACTAATTGCGCAAGGTGATTGTGCGCTGCGAATAGCTCAGCATATTGGCCTTCTGGGGTGGCATGGCTCGAATGGCGGAGTCACGATAAATTATGGACATTGAAAGCACCAGTAATAATGATTTCACTGTTCGGGTAATTTTCGAGGATCTCTGATATAGTATCGGAAAGGGCATCGAAGTTGTATATAGTTTTCTCCCTTTCTGTATTTGGGCTTCTGTAAAGAAACCCGAAGTGCAAAAGATGTGCCCTGATTTTGAATTTAACCCAAAGACAGCTATATTCATGCGTGCCGAAAGATTGCTGGCACATAACCTCATTGCGTACATAGATCGCAAGGCCCCTGTGTAGATGGAAAAGAGATAGGAGGTGATACCCAGGTATGTGGAAATCCTGTGGGTCAGCATCTTCGGGCACCTGGGTTTCACTTAAGGCGAAAACATCCGGCCGATGGAGACAAACGTGAGCTTAGACAGAGAAGAAGTTTGCCCTTAGACTACGTACGTTGCAGAAGTCAATTCTGAATCGGTATGTCATGATTAACACGAGAAAAATCAAATAAAATGGCTATCCTCTGTATTGCAAGCGCCACTGAGCTAATCGCTGCTTGAATGACTGCCGGTGATCAGTGTTACATCCTTCACCACCAAACACTCTAGCAGCAACCAACACAATGGCACCAACAATGCAAAAGATTTAGTCGGGTATGGTAAGGGGAATTAGCACAATGACACGAAAAAAGGCAATAAAAGCCCTTATCCGGTCACCGTGACCCGAAGTAACAGCAATGGTTGGTAGTGGCAGCACTGATTCGTATTCGTCGCCCGTCACTGGTATAGCGGTTTTCTCTTTTTTTTTGCTTTTTCTCCCCAGTTATTCCACAGTTTAATTTGTTATTGTTTTTTGTATTTTATTTATTATATTTATTTATTTATAGTTTATTTTATTTCTTTGTTTGTCACTATGTTATTTTTTTATTTTCTATTTTTTTCACTTATATTTTTCTTTTATTTTATTTCTGTTGTAAACTATTTTTATTTTTCGTAACTATTTTTTTTTTTAAATTTCAAGACCGAACAGCGGACCAAAGGAAGACACGTGTACACCGGTCGAACGAATAAACAATCGTATTCATTAAAACTTTTAGCAGGTTTATAAACTGTTTATAAGCAAAAGTGGGTAAAGATGTATTCATATGTAATTAATAGGATTTTTCACGTTTTTTGAAGCATCTATAAAAAATTAATCGTGTGAACTCAGACTTATGGCAGAAGTAGAATCAAAGAAATCCGAAACATATAAAAAATAAAAAATATTGATGGTAGATATAAAATTTTTTTTCGCATTTATATACTTACCTGTACTCAAACTTGCAATGGTTAAAAAATAGACAATAATAATGATATTATAATAAGAACATGATTGGTTTATTTAGTTTTTGGAAAAAAAGAGAAACAATTTAAATTAAGGGTCTAATTGTCAATTTGTATATGTATGTATGTTCACAGTTAATAAAAAGCAAAACAAAAGCAAATTTATAAAAATTTAGCAATTTTGTTATTCTTTCCTATGTAAAATAAAAAGAGAGTTGCAGTACGTAAACATAAAATTACTACAAATCTTCAAGTTCTATAGAGCTGTTATTGTTCGTTTATGAATACAAATTTTAAAAAGTGATTTATTAGTCAAAAAGTCTATTACCACGTTCACACTTATGTTTTTAAACGCGTTTAAGCAAAGTGTTTTAATAACTAAACACAACCGTTCACACTATAGGTCTGTACGTTTACTTTTTGGGAAAGTTCGGTAAAATGAGAGTAAGCTATAATTACTTTTAATAAGAGAGCAAAATGTACAAAAGTAAGAAAACGCAAAAACCCATGATCTAAATATATAAGGTCTGCTTGATATTGAATGACAGCTGCCATTTTTTTTTAATTTGACGTCATCGTCGGGAAATGTTTTGTTGTGGTTAAATGGAAATTTAAAAGCTAGCGATTAAAATTATTATTATTACATATTTATTAAGAAAATTAAAGGATTATTTTATTGACAATTAATTAAAAATAAATGTGAACTGAGTTAGAGCAAAAAAAAAAGAGTTTTTAATAAACAATTTGTGTAGAAAGTGATAAAATTTATTTGGACAATGAAATAATGTGTGGTAAAAGATTGTAAAAGCTCTAAGCAGGATGATAAAAATCTAAAATATTTTACGTTTCCAAAAGATCCAGAAATAAAGAAAGTGTGGATCAATGCATGCGGTAAAAAAAATGTTAATTGGAAATCTGGAACAATTTGTTCTAGACATTTTACGAATAATGATTGGCGTTTAAAGGATATATTATTGAACACGCCAATAAGAAAAAGATTGTTAGATGCGAAGGCTGTCCCATCTTTAAATATCCATATAAACAGCATTTTACCAGTCGAAAGATCGAAACGATACGTAAAAAGAGCAAACAAAGAAATTGTAAAGGAAGCAATTGGTGAATTTGATTTAAAGTAAATACAATTTTTTTAAAATCCACTTTTTTTAATGAAATAATATTTACAATTATTTATAGTCTGCAGAAATTACAAGAAGAAAGTATTGAAAATATTGAAAATGAAAATCCAAATAAGTCAGTTGCAGTTCAAACAGAGGGCTCTAGAAAATATATTTAAGGAAATTAATAATAATACTTTAAGTTTTCGAAATAATTATTTAAAATACCATAACATTAAATGTGATAACATAGAAGGGCCTGAAAATGTAAAATCGTTATTTTTTAAAAGTCGTTTATATTTTAGAATAAGAAATTTAAACAAAATATTAATACAAGAAAAAATTTAAAAAAAGACTATAACATAACAATTTAATTTGTTTTATTTATTTTACCTTTAAAATTGCAAAATATTTCAAAAAAAAAACAAACCCCATACATATTAAAAACAAATCTCGACGGTGACGTCACAGTAAAAATAATTTGAACTGTCAAGCAGACCTTATATATTTAGATCATGGCAAAAACCATAAAATTTACCAGAAAAAAAGAAATGTCAATTTTTTACAGCTCTGTTTATATCGGAGATGATATATAAAAATTATAAAATTGTACTTTTTTGACCCCAAATGTACTAAAAACAAAAGTTGTGTTAAGTTTTACTATTATTAACTATTAGTAACAGAAAGATAAAATAAAATGAGTTCTTGAATATTGAGAATTTGTTTCGAAATCAATCAAATTAAAGTAATACTGAAGGAGTTCCTATTACTCGAGAGACCACCTCGTTGCGAGACAAACAACGTGTTGTTGAATAGTTAAAAATTAATGCAGTTCATTACAAAAGTATTCTTGAATTTTCGCAAATTCATCCATTTTACAGAAATAATAATTTTACTCGTTTATAAACTTTTAATTCGAACTATAGTTTTTGAAGCTCCGTACGACTGAATTTAGACGAGAAAACATTTATTTTGGTAGCATGTTACGAGCATCATTTTTGTGTTTGGCACTCGGCGACACATTTTAACAACAACATATGTTGTCTTTGCTGATGGATAGAATTAGTTTTTATGCGAATCCCTGAATAGTTTGTTTTAATATTTGTATATTTTAAATAATTGTGGGCAATTATATTAAGAAAAAATTCACAGATGATGGCCCACTCCAAGGTTCTGATGGATATTTATATTTTATATTATATTACATTTCTTCTTTATATACATATGTATGTACATATATATTAGAATATTGAAATAAAATCAATATAAAGAATTGAAATAAATAGTGTTTCATTTCAATTGTGATATCCGTTAACAGTGACCGATATATCCTTAAAGGCTGACTAGTCAGCAGTGGTCGATATATTCGTTCATGCTGACCGGTCAGCAGAGACCGATTTATCCATCAACGCTGACTATCACATGCACACAGAAGTTTCGGTAATTTTTCTCATTGCCATTGAAAAAATTATAGAAACTTTGTTCTACTCAATTACCTATAATTCTGTCAACAATGGCGGTCGTATCACCGGTCAAATGAACGTCACTGTTATTGTAGGGAAGCTAAACTTATTAGCTATTTCGCTGGTCAGTTCATTCGACAGGCCAAACGACAAAGTTTGTGAAAAAGTTGTGGAAAGTGGTTGTGAATAATTTAATAACTAAATATTATATTAAGAAAAATCGAAAATATATTTTTGCTATAATTAATTTAAATTGCTGAACAACGTATAATCATATGAATATACCTTGGTACTTAATATTTAGTGGAGTAAAGTAGTACTTTTGCAATGCAAATTGTACTGAAAAAAGTACAAATGTACGAGCTAGATTATCCCTGATTTTCGTTGAAAGTTTAATGTGATGATGGATGACAGTTTACCGAAAAAAAACTATTTGTGAAAGAATTTATTTAAAAAAACTAGTATTGGAAGAATTTATATAATTATATTTATTTTTGAGCGATGGTCTTTTTTATGAAACGTTTTTAACAATTATTTATTTTTCAATAATTCGATACCAAATAGGTAGCATCGTTAGGAAATAATAATTTGTATTAACAAAAATATTTATTTATAAAAATGGTATTTTTTATCAAAAGTTTTTAACAATTTATGGTGTAAATAACAAAAATGTTTTTGTAATTAATTATTGTTAAGAAAAATTTTTAACACAACTTTTTTAATGTCTGTCAGTTGTTTGGGACATTTGTAATTTTGCTTTGTTATTTTCAATGTTTATTATAAACAAACTGATTGGTTGTTCTTCACGCCCAAACCAGCCCGAAGAAAAAGTACGGGCATTCTCGTGCGTGAAGAACAAGAACATTACTCTCTCAAAACCACTCTCATTTACCCAATTTTTGCGTAAGAAAACGCTTTTGGGTAAGATTGGGCGCCCGCGGGCGTCCAATTTTGAGTAAACGAACAGACCTAGTATATGATAACTTTTGTACTCTTTAAACATAAAATAAGAATTTTTTATGTTAAGCTGTATTCACACCACATACACCCTTCCAAGGAATGTCACTGTTTTATACACAAGTGATTTTGTGTGTACGTCAAAAGCTAGGTTTTACAAAATGTTTACAATTTTTATGTTCACATATTGGTATGTTACGACGTACATCTGACATAACCTATATATATATATATATATACCTATATACTGATGGACAATTATATATCGACTTATATTTCTATTCATTTAATTTAATTTAAAATAAATTACAAAATAACAAAATTTCTAACGCATTGAAAACGAAACCTTCTTTGGGGATTACTTCACAAAAACGGGGAAAAGTTGGAACCAAAAAGGTCGCAGGCGAAGGTAACCCTGTTCCTTAGTTATGTTCTCTTAAACGAATGCTACACGCATCAGTATCTAGCTTCAATGTTTATCTTTGGGTTAGTATATATATTGAAGCCTCTGACACACTACGACAATATTTCTCATCAATATTATTTTTTTTGGGGTTTTTTCAAGTGTAAACATATAGAAGTTACCGTCGGCAAAAAATTTTTTTAAGTTACCGTCGGCAAAATATATATCTATTTATTTCTTTATTTATTAAAAAAGGCAATCAAGATATTTTATTTTTTTGTTTTTGTCAATATATATTTTTCAAAAAGCCATTAATGAGCGATATACTTCCATTAATTCGATTACAAAAATTGTTTACTGTATTAGTAATGCGTCACAACTAAGATGTGCATTCAAAGTTACCAGATATAAAATGAATATTGACAATAACAATGCTACACTACGTCAAACTGCTTCAATATTGTGATGAATATCAAAACCATTTTGATATTCGTCAATATTACACAGAGCGTATATGTGTGACTATTTTTCCCACACAATGACAAATATTGAAGCTGAACATTGATCGTGTAGCATGAGCTTTATTTTGCTTAGTTTTATTGAGACCGTACTTTTTATGATTTGTTTTTATGAGAAATATGTATGGATATAATGTGTAGACTCGTTATAACAAAAAATTTTGGGGGTTAGCACTTAAAAATGTGTTCAAATTAATTTGCCGTAAAAAATATAATCTTGCTCTTCATATTGTATTTTTGATTGTCATTTACCTAAAATGAAGTGAGTAGGTCTCTTGAAGTCATATCATAAATTTAATTTTAGCGCTTAGTAAAGATGAAGTAAAATTGTATGGAAGTTTGTAGTTTTTATTTGACCGATTTGAAAAATCTTTTAATATAATTTTAATGGTCCTACGAGCCGGATCGGTCTATAATTATTTCAAAAATTAAAAACTAAGTAGGAAAAAAGGCTTAAACTTCAATTGGAACAAGTTGAAACATACAGTTTGTAAAAAAAATCTTTTCAAAACTTAGAAAAATTCATAAGTTTAAGAGAAACTCTTATTTGCAAGTAAATTATATAACTTTTATTAAATTTTTTTCTTCATGTATTCAATTGAAGATGTTTATAAACACTTTGCACAAAAAAAAACAAAATTAATTTAAATAACAAAATAATAATCGTAACTACGCTGTAAAATAAATGTTTTCAAAATTGTGTTAAATTTAATTAAATTTATTCTAAATGGTAAAAAAAAAAGATTTGAGGGTGCTAATACTTGGTGTGCCCTCCTTTAGCTTTAATTACAACTTCTAAGCGTCTAGACATTGAATGGATAAGCTTTGGTATATTATAATTTTCAGGTATTTTATCCCATTCTTCTTTAATAAATGTTATTTGTTTTTTGGTGACCTTTTTCCGACTTTTTTCTTTGGGTGGACCCATGAATTTTCTATAGGGTTTAAGTCTGGGCTTTGTGCTGGGCTATCGATCACTTTTGTACAATTATATAACAACCAGGATCTACAAATATATGCCTTATGCTTCGGGTCTTTATCCTGCTAAAATTTATACTTGAGCTTTTCTGGGTCAACAAAACCGAATTTCCGAGCACTTCTACTCAATTGCTTTTTTAAAATGTTTATATAGACTTCCTTGGTCATTATATCCACTAATATTCTTATTTCGCCAACACCCTTGCTCGAAATACAACCCCACACCATAACGGATAGTTTACCGAACTTTACAGTGGGTATTATATTTTTATTTTCTAAAGCCGTCATGGGTTTTCGCGAAACTTTTTGAGGTCCATTATGGTAGTAAAGCATCACTTTGGTTTCGTCACAAAAAATAACATCATCCCAGTGCTCCGGAGGAAAAGAAATGTGTTCAATGGCAAACTTATACTTTTTTTCAATGTTTACCGCTGATAGCAAGGGTTTTTGCCTCGCAACTCTTGAAGAGTATTTATGGTTTTGTAGCACATTTCTAACAGTCTGAGAGGGATACTTACTCCACATTCATTACTGATGTTAAGTGCAATTTCTCTAGTGGATTCTCATCAATCATTTTCAAAATTTCTTTTCAATTCGCAGAGTTACTTTTTTTGGTCTGCCTGGTGTTTCTTTTGGTTCGAGTCTTCCATCTTTTTCAGCACGGTTAATAACATTATATACCGTCCTTAGGTTAAGAGAGAACATTTTAGCAATTTCTCTGTGAGATTTTCCTTTATAGTAATTAAAATACACCAGTTGGGTAATGTCTTTGTTCAGTCGCTTTCCTGGCATAGTTTATATATAATTGGGTAATCATTTGTTTATTCTATGAGCTTAATTTAATGAATAAAAGACAACTGCTACTCTTAGCGTCCGTATACAACTATTATACGCAATACATATGCAAAAAACGAACGGTTCTTTCTTGTCTTTGCATTTTTGAAAACATTTTTTTTACACTGTTTTAAGTATGCAAAATTATTTTGTAGCGCTGTTGTTGTAATATGTTCATAAATTTCTCGAGGTTTCGACGCCTGCTTGTCGACAACATACAAAACAACATTTGTAAAAAAAAAATTTACAAATATACTGATATTGTTGTTGTAAATATTTATTTAATTTTAAATTCTTAAAAAATTTTTGTTTTGAAAACATTTTTTTTACAAACTGTATATAAGGGCAGTCTAAAAAATCAAATTAGGGAACAAATCTAGTTTAGGGACGCCGCTCCAAATTGAAAAAAATTAGATACGTCAATAGAAAATTGAAAAATAAGAAGAAAATACGTCCGGCAACGCTTAGTTTTCGAATTATGGACCTACGAAATTTCCTTATGGAAACGCAGATTTCTACTACATTTCGGAAAAGAAATGGCCAATATTGGTATCATTTGGAAGGTTTTAAAAATATCTATTTTTATAAACATAAAATTTATTTAAAAATTCTTAACGCTTGAAGTGCGAATATAATTTTTGCATAATTTTCCATTGAAATATTACAAAAGCGCATTATGTAAGTCAAAATTCAATAAAAAATATAATAATATAAGGAACACTGGCTTCGCTAACAAAAGCTTCTCTGCATGACTTTTCTCCTCCATGGTATATATATATATATATTCTTTACTTATAGTTTGTTTTTAAGTTTTTTAACTTTTCTTTTAATTTTAAATGAATAAAAATATATTTTTTTGAAATATTTTTTAAGGGAAAAAGCACAATTTAAATCATATATAAAGAGATATTCCCAAAATAATTTTTTTTTTAATTTATAATTTATTGAGCCTTTGAAATAAAAATTGTCAGTATACATACATTTTTTTAACATAATATTTAAAATTTAGGACTAGAATGTAATATCGTAATTAAAATAAATTAAAAAAAACAGTTACAAAGGTTGATCACATTACCTAAAGTTATGTAGTGTTACTCCCTTGCTCCCGGGGCTGAGCAGAATTCGAGAGTAAATCTCCTAACTTAAATTATTCTAAAAATCAATACCTAAAATTATATATAAAATAAAAAAAATAAAAAAAATTATATATAAAAAAAAAAAAAAAAAATTAAATAAAAATAAAAAACAAATAATAAAAAATAATAATAATAAAATGATATAATAAAACGTTTAATTAATCTAACTAACCTCTATGTATGCCTTGTATAGTTTATGAGAAAAAAGTATGTCTCAAGGAATTGGATACATGAAACGATGGTGCAGTCTCATTCAAATAACCAATGGGGGATAAATAATTTACATTTGACCAACTAAAACATTTTTGATTTTCATAAATATCTGATATTAATTTATTTTCATGATAGGAGGCTTTTCTAAATCCAAATTGGTGATGTGGGATAACAGAAGTAGTGTCAACGTGGTGCCGTAGTTTCTCGAGAAGCAATTTTTCAAAAAGTTTGGACAGAATCGGCAATAAGCTTATTGGACGATAAGAAGATACTTGCGTAACATCTTTACCTGGCTTAGGAATCATTACGATTTCTGAGTGCTTCCATGCTTTCGAAAACGTACCCAACCGCAACATAGCATTGAAAATAAAGAGAATCAGCCGCAAAGCAGATTGTGGCAGATTAGTTATCATTGCTCCAGTGATTTTGTCAGTGCCTGGAGCTTTCCTGGCTTTTAACGTTTTTATGGCAAATTCGACTTCAGCAAAGCGGAATTTAAGTGGACGTTGTACTCTTTCGTTTATAACAAACTGTAAATCAAAAACGCCAATATCCATTTTCCTACGTAAGATTCCTTCAAAGAGCTTTCCTATATTTGAAAGTAATGATATTGGTCTCAAGTTATTGATATCTGTATTATTAAGTTTTTTTCTAATAGGAATTATTTTAGATATCTTCCATATATTAGGGAAATAAGAATTATTAATACATTGATTAAAAATGACTGTGAGGAAGATTAGAAATTATTTCTAAAATTGAATTCTCAATTTGTGAAACATCTCTATCAGGGGTAGATGCAGAGTATATTCTAAACAAGTGATGTCTTAAATTATTAAATTTTTCAACTGAACCTTCTATAGGAATATTATTTACAGATAATTTATTAATAGAACTATTTTTCTTGTGACCTATAATTCTATAAATATTTCTATGAGCACTTGGACTGGGACGAATATTTTTTAATTTTTCACTAAATAACTGATTCTGCTCAATTTCCATTTGTCTTTTAATTATTATAGAAAGTAACTGAATTTGTTTTGATAATAAAATATAATCAGGACTTAAACGATTCCAGGACCTGCGATAGATCTTCTTCAAATTTTTCTGCCAAGTGTACTTAATTTTAAAAAGATGTTTTATGTTATCAGATACCACAAACTTTTTGTTTTTTAAAACAATTTTCTCTGAATTCATGTTAGTTACAAAGTTAACAGTTGAGGAAAATTCATCAATATACTTATCAATTTCTGAATTTGAGAAGTTTCTTGAAGTTTCCGGTAAATGTAATGAGAGTTTCTCAATTACATAATTTTTAAAGTTTTTCCAATTTGTTTTTTGAAAAGAAACATAAGTTGAAAGTGGTCTTAATATAAATTCAAAGTTTTGAAAATTGAATTCTAATTTTAAGGGAAAATGATCTGAGAAAGTGGAGAGACTATGAATTTGGTAATTTGGATTTGATGAATAAACAAGATTTATGCTTAAAAGAAAATGATCAAGAAAAGAACATCCATTCGGAAAAGAAGGGAAAGTGTTGCAAATTCTAAAAAAGTCTAAAGAAAAATTTTGAAGCCAATTTGTATTATTACAAAGATCTCCCCAAATAACATTTTTTGCATTAAAATCACCACCAATAAATATTCCTTCATAATTTGGATAATTACTTGCCAAGATAGAACGACCATTGTAAATCTTTGATTGATCAAAATTGCATGGAATATAAACTGAACCAAATAAAAAATTCTTTGGAGAATTATTAACTGAAATTTTTATACTAAGTAAAACATTTGGAAACTCAATGTCTGATATGTAAATTCTCGAACAATCGTAACGATTATTTAATGCAATTCCAACACCTTGAGAGCTGTTGTCTCTAAAAATGGAATAACCTTCTAATCTTAAGTTTTGATTTGTCCTTAAGTGAGTTTCTTGAATATATGCTATATCAATACATGGTAACATATTTAACAGATCTACTCTACGACTCACCTCGATGAGGGATTTAACATTAAATGTTACCAAATTTAATAATGTACGGACCATAAGTCAGGTTTATTTCATCCATTAAACTCATACATTGATTTCTAGCTACCTCTCTTGATAACGATTTGCAATTATTCATGAATTTCCCAATTTTTCCCTCCAATGTTAAAGGTTCAAGTTGACATAAAGATTGTGCAATTTTCAAGAACTCCTGAATAAAAGAAGGCAATTTATTGTGTGATTCAGAGCTTTTCGAAATAGTATTTCGAAATAAACTAGAATATGATATATCTTTTTTAACAAAATTTTAAGAATTTATAGCACTAGCAACTTTATTTAAAACCTTTTCTTTATTTTGTCTAGCCGATATCCTAATGTTTTCCTTTCTGTTAATATAGTTTTTATATTCTGAGCAACCTCTAAAATATGAAGGATGGCCATATTTATTACAGTTAACACAATATGGCAAATTTTCCTGAGAAGAAATACATTTACATTAACCTGGTGCATGACCCTCCTGACATTTGAGACATTTGTAAGGTCTGTTACAATTTCGAGACATATGACCCCATTTTTGGCAACGCCAACATTGAACTTCCTTTAAATTTGCTTTTGGGGACTCCCAAGTAACTTTTTGATTTAACAAATAATGTAATCCCGTAATCTCATTTATTTTACTGCCGGAAATTAGGGTGATTAAAAATAAACCAGTTTCCAAATTATTTTTCTTAGAATAATTTGTAGAAAATTTGGATACCGTATCAACTGTGTTGGGAACCAACGAATCATTTTCATTTTTAATTTCAGACAATTCTGTTTTATAATAAAGTCCTCGTAATACTACACTAGAACGTTTTAGTTCCTTAGGAGTATAAGAATAAGAATCTATCCTTTTATCCTTTAAAAGGCCCATCATCTCAGCCCATCAGCTGCAGCATCTTTTAAATAGAATTTACTTTTATGTCTATTTTTGTTAACAATCTTATACACAATTTTTTTTCATTAAGCTGATCAACTAAGTTCTTAATGTTAACGTTAAATAAGAAAATTGGAGGACAAGTCATTTCTCGTAGGGTGTGCTACTTTATCATTTCTATTAACACTATTATTGCGTTCCTCTTCTATTTCTAATTCTCCAAGAATAGAAAACCTATTTTGTGTATTAACATTTGTTCTCGGTTGTCTTTTATTGACAAACGAAAATTCAGATAAATCTACCTGGACATCATGTGACCTTTTTCTTTTAATATAACTTTGTGTGGTACTTTCTTGGTAATCCATAGATTTGCATCTTGACTCTTGAGTGATGGTTAAATTATCTTTATTGAAATGAGAATGATCCTCTGGGAATTTTGATTGCGCATCATTACCATATATAATTTGTTGTTCTTTAACACAACGCAGGATGAGCAAGGCTAATCATTGCTTCTTATCGAGAGTTCATCACAGAAACAGACGTCATTTATCATTTTCTGTACAGATGGTGAATTACCAGGTTTATCGGGAGGTAATTTTTCAAAAAATTTGGGATTATTATTATCCATAATAAAAGACGTCTCAATTGTATATGTATGTATGTAATTATATACAATTTCTATTTTATTTTAGTTATTTTGTTATATTTAATATTGGCCATTTGGAAACTTCGTAGGTCCATAACTCGAAAACTAAGCGTTGCCGCTTTTTTTCACTTTTCTATTGACCTATCTAATTTCTTGAATTTGGAGCTGCGTCCGTAAACTAGATTTAAACCCAAATAAGAACAGATAAAAACAAAAGAAAATATGTGAATATATTATGTACAAAATTCTGGATTATTAAAACTAATAAAGTACATTTTGGTTACATACAACGTTATAAAATTTGTTCTTGTTTACGGTTACGGAGCTAAACTTCAGCTTAAAATTTCTGACGTAATCAGAAAATTGCGTCAATAGCAGTTTGTTTTTTCAGCCGACATTAAAAAAATGTTTCGGCAAGTGATGGTCGATCCACATGATTGGGTATATCAACAGATTCTTTGGAAACCATCCTCATCCCCGACAGCGGAGTAGTGTTCAGGGTTCCTCAGGGAATGTTTTCCAACTTTGTTTGTTTCTTATATTTTTTTTTTGTGCAGTTTAGTTTTAAAGAGTTGTGAGTTCTGGTGTCTTTTGTCTGTTCTCCATGAAATGTCTGGATATGTTCAGTTCGTATAAGGGTAGTGTTGTAAATGGTAGTTATTAGTTAGGAATCGTTCGGTTAGGGAATTTAATTTTTTAAATTAATATAATCACGGGTGGCGATACTTACTACTTTTATGATACCCGGGTAGAACGAGGGTGCCTGGTAACTTCTGCGATGATCATGTAGCGAGGAGGGTAGTAATAAATTATAGATAGGATATATATATGTGGGAATTGTTATATATATATATGCATAATATATATATATAGATATATATAAATATGTATATACCTATAATCATATACATAGTACAACGGTGAAAGTTTGGGAAATTGGGAAGGCCTGGAATGATGGGAAAAGTCCAGGTGAATCTGAGGGTAGTTAATGTGCGAGAAAGTAGATTTTAGGACATTGACGAATTAGATACTGGCTCGATCGCACAGAAATATAATTCTGGTAAGAAAGAAAACTGTCCCAAGAGGGGAAAAAGAAAAGGGAAAATAAATAAGAAGGAAAAAGAAAAAAAGTGAAATCGAGTAAAATAAATTTGTAATAGGAAAGGAAACAATGGGCAGTCAACCTTTTGGAGGAAGAAAAAAGCCATAGAAGCCTGAAGGGGAGAAAGGGTGTAATATGTGTGGACACGGTGAACCTCAGAGGAATTTGATGGGAATCAGGAGAGGCCATCATCAGCCAAAAGATTGTCTACAGCATCCATCAAAGAGGTAATCGATCCTGAAGATTTTGAGGGTGGTTATAATAAATGCCACAGATCGCACCCGAGGGAATTAAATAGCTGAATTGTATATATATATTTATGTAGCCAACAAGACTCCTTGAAGAAGAAAAAAGAAAAAAAGCGCGAGCAGAAAGGGCGATTTGGTAAAGATTTTTTTTTTCATGTTATTTTAATTTTGGATCTTTCAATATAAAATTTACAAAATGTGTTCAAATCTTAATCTAAAAAAAAAAAAATTGTATCTATTGCCAATGCAATTTCAACCCGATGGTCACACAGAATTTTCATCCCATTAGATCAAACATTAGGGTCCTTTTGAGTGTTCTGTGGCCCTCGAAAACCAGCAAGTCTCTAGCAAGTGGATTGGGATGCACCGTGATCTTCGTCCTATACCTCGTACAGACTTTTTTGATTTCATCTTTAATGGATGGAATTTTTAGGTCCCTGTGTATATTTGCATTTTTCATGTACCATGGAGTACCTGTGATTATTCGTAAAATTTTCGACTATCTTCTTTGTAATTTTGCAACATTTGATGCGGAAGCAGTTCCCCACAGCTGAACGTCATATAGCCATATGGGCTTTAAAATCGCTTTATACAACAGCACCTTCATATCTAGGCCTAGTGCAGAGTGTCGTCCTATAAGCCAGTAGAGCTGAGCAGTTTTCAACTTCAGTTGAGTGATTTTGGCCGCTATATGACTAGTCCACGTAAGACGTCTATCGAGATGAATACCAAGATATTTTACGTGGTTGCCCTCAGGTATTGTAACACAGTTTATCGTGATGGGAGGACAATTGTACCTTCTCAGAGTAAACGTAATGTGGACGCACTTAGAAGCATTTACTTTTATCTTCCACTTTGATAACCATTTTTCCAATCGGTTCAAATGCGCTTGAAGATGTTGACTTGCTACTGCTGCATTCTTGTGTATGCTTAGAAAAGCAGTATCATCCGTGAAAGTTGATGTATACGTCAATTTACTTGTAGGCATATCCGCAGTAAATAAAATGTACAGAAAAGGACCGAGGATACTTCCCTGTGGTACACCAGCATGGATATTTTTAGTGGAAGATATCACAGATTTCGACCTTATATGAAAATATCTATTTTTTATGTAATTTTTTAACAATTTGTGAACGTTTTCCGGTAGCAAGTGTACAATCTTGTGCAACAGACCGTCGTGCCAGACTTTGTCGAACGCTGGAGATATATCAATAAAAAGTGCCGAACAGTATTCTTTATTCTCGAAAGTCGTTCGGACAAGGTTTGTTATTCTGTGCACTTGTTCCACAGTGCTGTGCATTTTTCTAAATCCAAATTGGTGATGTGGAATAACAGAAGTAGTGTCTACGTGGTGCCGTAGTTTCTCGAGAAGCAATTTTTCAAAAAGTTTGGACAGTATCTGCAATAAGCTTATTGGACGATAAGAAGATACTTGCGTAACATCTTTACCTGGCTTAGGAATCATTACGATTTCTGAGTGCTTCCATGCTTTCGGAAACGTACCCAACCGCAACATAGCATTGAAAATGAAGAGAATCAGCCGCAAAGCAGATTGTGGCAGATTAGTTATCATTGATCCCGTGATTTTGTCACTGCCTGGAGCTTTACTGGCTTTTAACTTTTTTATGGCAAATTCGACTTCAGCAAAGCGAAATTTAAGTGGACGTTGTACTCTTTCGTTTATAACAATCGGCGCAATACGGGAAGCGGTTACATTTGGTGTAAATACATTTTCCAGGTGGTTGGCGAATTCCTCAATTTTTTCTTCTGTACTCTTCACAAATTCTCCATTTTGTAACCTTATCGGGGCCTCGTACGTGGTGGGTTATTTCATTTTTTTTCGTACCCCTCCACAAACTATAATCTGTTTGCTCTCTTGTGTCCAGACTTTGCAGATATTCATTCAGTTGAAATTCTTTGTCCTCTTTCAGCAAAACACACAGTTTCCGTTGGCATTGATCTAGTTGTGCCTTTAATCCAGGTGAACGGAGCTCCTGCCACTGACGCCTCAATTGTCTTTTCTGTCTTATCAAGGACTCAACGCTGGCATTACTGTTATATTGACGCCTGCGTCTTATCAAAACGTTTGATGCGGAGACTGCTGTCGGGGAGGTATTTACAAACAATAATTGTAAAGGATAATATAGACATGAGACAAGGTTCAGTTAAGGCTAAATTCTAGATTGTAATATTCACTTAATCATGGTTAAAGTAGCCTAATATCAATGCCCATTTTTTTATGGCAACTAGTAGAGCTACCTTTTTGCAGCAATCCGTAACTTTATGTTCAGGCATTGTTTTTATCTGCAATGTTATGGATCTTATTTCCCTTTCTTTTATAACTTGTGGACCATTATTTATGTTTATAGTTTAATATTTGCCTTTTCAGCTTTTAAATATAATACCTCCCTTTTCCTCTGCTTTGGAAAACAAAAACACATTGCTGGTATCACCATGTGGCCCAAAATGTTCAGCTAATGATGATGTATATTTAATGGTCATTTGGCTGTTTACTTGTTTTTTTCCAACCAGCTATACAATGTGATATATTTTATGTATATTTTGAATTATAATTTTGTGAAATAGTAAAAGGGGGCACATATATATACAAATATTTAGATATTTACAAAATACAATAACTTTTTAAAGTTTCGGTTAATTCTTCTTTACACTTTCTCTTTGCCTTAAATTCTAAGAAAAAAGTGACGCAGCAATTAAAATAGCTTCTCATAGCATATATGTACTTAGGAAACATTTAATTTTTAATATTGCATTCGTGCTTACTGTCTACATATTCAACTTTATGTAAAATACGCAGGACAAATCTGTATAAGTTTTCTTGGGCGTCGTTAGTTTTTATTTAAACTACCTGTTCGGATGTTTGCCGAACACAAGTAGTACTTGTCTGTGCGAAATTTTCATGAACAGCAATATCAATTTTGATTGATTTTCATATACATTGTGCACAGACAATTATTACTTGTGTTAGAGAAACAGTACTTAAGCGAGACCATGCATTTTAGCGCAGATAAATGTTGGAATACTAAAAGACTAACTGAATTTTGTGGTAAATGGTTTATTGTCGAAAAAGTAGGAAGAAAACACTATGCAATAAATTAGAAAAAAATTATTTATTCTTTGATAACCACAATTTTTTTTTAATCTGCTGTGGTCACCTAACTACAAAAATCATCATTATTCCTAATTCTATTGTAAGGTTTTTGTAAAGAAAAATTTGTTGTAAAATTGGGGTTTTTTTGAAGAGGCTGCTCCCTACCTCTGGTCGCAACTTTGGTAAAACTTATTCAATCTTGTTATGCAATACGTGAAAAGATTTTAAATTACGCCAGCTTTACATAATAGAAAAACCAAAATAATTTAATTTTTTATTTTTAATTATTTATTTCTGTTTTCTTACTTTTTATTATAAAAACAATATTATTAAAAAATATTATAAAATAAATAAATAGTATTTTATTTCAACTGATATATCTGTCAGCAGTGGCCGATAAATTCGTCAACGTTGACTGGTCAGCAGTGACCGATATATCCATTAACGCTGACTGTGAAGCAGTGTACTATGGAGTACAAAATTCATAAGTTAATCATCAGCCAATGCACATCAGAAAAAAAGCGAGAAGTTTTTGTGATTTACTCTGAAACAGGTGTCGAGAACCCAGGATATTTTTTTTTTTTTTTTTTTTTATCTAGGACCAGCACTCAGGAGATGACTCCTACACATGCGAAGCATTGTGCTGGGAACTATAGGAAAGGGATAGTAGAAGAAACGACAGGAGGTGAAGCTTAATTAAGTATTTTGCAGCTCTGCTTTCGCACGTTCTTTTGTTTTTATACTCGTAGCAGTGCTGAAGCTTCGGCTTAGTAGCTATTTTTATTATTATTGTACTTCGCCGGTGCTACACAATACCGACGAAGGAGGGTGTTCTGATGTGATTGTGGATTGCTATCAGCTGAAGCCGGTATTGTTCAGTTTTGTAGTCAACCTGCAGACTACTTCACCCATCGCCACCCTCATGTGAAATTTATTAATTTATTTGGTCATTTATTTTATTTATGAAACAAAACAAATTATAACAGCACAATAAACGTACCTATAACAACTAAAGAGAGACAACACAAAATATAACATCGTTAAAGTAAAATGTTATGATATAAACTCTTTAGTGGAAACAAAACTGATATGAATAGAGCTTACATTTGCGGATAACTCGCAATATTTCTCTTTAGTTAACTCTAAAGGTGCTATTCTTATATCACAAAGAGGGAAAGAACTGTATTTGTTTTGGCGAAAGAGTACGGAAACTGATGTAAGATTTTTGCAATAGCTAGATATTACCAATTAATATGGTTTTCTTGCAAAAAGCGAAAATTGAACAATGTTGAGTTGGATCTCTTTAGGGGAAATAGTGCGGTATATTAATTTTTTTATTTGTTTAAAAGAATCAACTTTCATACATTAAAAAAATTTATTGTTTTAAATTTTTGCAACATAACCAACAAATATCGAGTCAACGTCAATCTAATTTCTTCTGGAATTAATTGTAATTCGTAAAAATAAAAATAACAAAAAGAATTAATGTCTGTATTGCACATCCAATGCGTATGAGTTTATGTTATACTCGTAGTGCATTTACATTTGAGATTCTTAAACTAGTTTGAAATGATAAACAAGTTCCATAAACTATTATAACAGTTAATTCATAAAACAAATGTCTTTAATATTAAACAAAATCAATGAATTTTATTATTTCTAAACTTTGTTAAATTTATAACAGGTATTTCCTTTATTTTTTTCTTCTGTTTTTCGTAATTTTTATTCTAAGAAGTGTTAAATGTAACTCGCGTAACCCCACAAACAAAAAAACAGAGTTGCATTTTCAAAATATAGTTGTTTATGTCGTACACGTAAATGCACTATTACACACAGTCATAGCAAGCGACAGTCAAGTGGCTTTCCAAAATATTCTTCCCGATATTTATGTTATTGTTGTATGCGGCTATCGGCATGTTTCTATCAAACTTATGTATAAATATGAGTGTTGCCGCCGAAGAATTCGGAAATTACACATGACTGTGTCCAAAATTTTTACTCCAGTCTGTATTTACCTCTCATTTGGTGAAAAAACCAAAAAAGAAATTGTATATGCCATATCCCAAAAAATCTTTGAGTTACAAAATATACAAACAAAATGAACTATGTAAATAGCTTCTTCAAAAAATTTTTTCTTTATACATTTTATTTTGAGATTTAAATCTATATAATTTTCCTAAACCTTTTTTCAGTTAGTGATCCTTTGGTTGAAAATGATTGCTTTTAAAAATAAATAACTATTAACCGTAAAATATACATGTCTTAAAGAAGGTCTAGCATGACGAATAGCTCTCGCGTCATTGAATTTATATAATTTTTACGTGCGGTTAAGCTTGAGTTTCTTGTTGGGCCGTCGATAGTTTTGCGTCTAATAGTATCGTTTACGGTTTTTTGTGAATTTTTGGCTTTCTCATTTTCCCCCTCTTCGTCTCGACCCTTGAATTATGAGTGCTCCCATAATATTTTTCTAAATTATTTTGTATTGCCTGACTATGTAGACATAGCGGGCTAAAAATTTCCATTTTTTGATTTCTTTGCGACAATAACCAATGTACTAAATTTTATTAACATCGGAAGCACAGTTGAAAAATCATAACTGATTTGGCTTGGAATTACCCAAATGTGAACTTTGATGTCCCTCTTGATTTTAGACCCATACTTTCTTTTGGTAATATTCTTAGAATTTTCAGAATCCGACTTTGCTAAACGCCTTTATATATATAAGTACATCAAAACAAATTTAATAAGAAATAAGGCATTGGAAACAATTGAACAAAGCTGCGAACTACATGTATTTATGCCAATATGATGCGTTTTGGAATGCTAAGGCATTCGCCCTTTTCAAACCCGAGTAAAAATTGAAAATCATGTTTTTAAATTTAATAAAATCACATAGTATAAAAATACGTATATAATGCATATATATATCTGTAGTTTGCACCTTTTGTTCAATTGTTTCCAATGCCTTATCTCTTATTAAATTTGTTTTGGAAATCCACTTAGTATGAGCGAGGAAAGTTGAAAAAATCTGCTATTTTTTATAATGACACAGGGCAATGGCATCAATTATTCCAATTTGTTTTTTTATACATCCAGTGCGTTGGCTCAAATGACAAAAAAATTAGTGTAATGTAAAAACTTCATAAAACATAGGACACAATGTAAAATTACACATAGATTACACATGAAATTAATTGAACATGGGCAACACATGCAAGTAACAATTACACGCAATATATGTAATTACAGACAAAGTGTCCACACTGATAAATATGTATATAAATATACTCAATCAAATATTAACAGATCTTGTTTCATTTTAGTTCCACTCAAGCATGAATATAGAAAATACTCCAGCATTCATGATGGCTTGGTGGTATTATTAAACTAACATATAGATGATTTATATATTATATTTTAAGCTTAAAGGTTTGATTTTATGTTGACTTGTTCTACGTCGATATTTCGTTAACCATCGGTTAAATCTTCAGGAAATTTTTATTATTTTTTATAAAACTTTGTTCTTTTTGAAATTAATATTAATTTCTGTAATATTTATTTATATATATTACATTAATTTCCATACTATTAATTTCAAAAGGAAAAAAATAATAAAAATAAATGTTAAAATAAAAAAAGTTAAAAAATCATCATTAAAAAATTAACATATAGATGTATAAGAAGATTATCGTTTTTATTATTAAAGGAAATTATTAATACTTATTTGAACTCCTAACGCGTAGCTGTAAATAAATTAGAGAAACAAAATAAATTGTCATCCTTTCTCTTGGAAATAATATAATCATCCACATTTTCATTATACCTCGTTTTAAAAACATTCTTCGCAAATATAATTTTGATTTTTTTTTTTTAATTTTATCAGATCACTCTTTTATTTGTTATCCTTAAGATGTAAACTATGGTTTGATGGTTCTCCTATTACCATTGGCCTTTTTTATACTAGTAGAACATAGTCTTACTACAAAGTTTCTTAAATGGTTTAAATCGACAAAAATACAAAAACAGGTAAACTCATTAGCTATTTCGCCCGTCAGTTGATTCAACAATTTGTAACATATTTTTAGGCCAAACGTTAAAATTTGTTTAATTTTGTGAAAAAGTTAAGAAAAGTGGTTGTGAATAATTTAATAATTAAAATAATTTAATATTATAATAATAAAAATGCAAAATAATTTCCTTTTTCTGTAATTAATTAAAATTCAACTTATATTACACTAATTATTACGTTATTTTTTCAGTGGATGAGCTAAATAAGCATTAGCGAAATAGTACTTATGGATATGCTTTCCTCCTCAATAACCGTGATGGCCAAAGATCAGTTTATTGTTTTTTCTTTGCAATGTTTTCAGATTGCTTGCTTCGATTAACCGTGATTACCTCTATTATGCGTGATGGCAGAATTTTTTTTTATTAACTTCAAATTCATATATACAATATAATAAACATGAAAACGGGGAATTCCCTTGTTTGCATACGATGAATCAGAAGCATTTACAAGTGATTAGTTTAATTTAGTCAAATAATACAGAAGATTTTAAGGAAGAATTTAATATAAAGAAAGCCCTGTGGTCTATTGATAATTCTTGTGACGCTGTTACTTCTGAAGTTTAGAAAAACGTTTGGAATAATTTGCTCTGCCAGATAATGAAAGTGTGGCATATTTTTAAAATTTTATAAAATATTTTCATGCAAAAATTCATTGATTTTTGTTGTAGGTATGGAAATATCGAATACGCTCGAGAATGTGGCACAAATAATCAAAATCAAATTATATCAAATAAAATAATCAAAACGGATGACTTTACAACAGAGGATTTAGAAACATGGCGATAGAGGCATCTAGCACATTGCTGAATTTCCTTGATAGCCCTGGCATCCGAGAAAAACTTATAAAAGAAAATTATAAGTTGAAAAATATTAGACAAACATCATTACACGACTTTTTTTAAGAAATTGTGTTCTTTTCTTGCTTAATGTCATTTTTTTGCCTCATGTTTTCAGTAAAAAATTTAATGTAAACATCGTTATTTAATTTAAAAATGTACATAAACTTCTTGAATTAATTTTTTTTAATGCAAATATGTATGTACACCAATGTTCACTTGTTAAATAATTAAAATATTAAAAAAACTGTATAATATAAATTGTTATTCGATTAACTGTGAAAATCGATTATCCGTAATGCCATCACGGATAATCGAGGCCCGACTGTATCATAAAGTAATAATGCATTTCATATATTTTTTCGGAAAAAAGCACAATTTTAAAATTAGAATCAATAGATAATCCCAAAGAAAATGCATTTAATATAAAATACATATTGGTATTAATTTATTAATATTAATTAGGATTTCAATTTATTGTATATTTTTACTTGACACATGAATAAAATAAATTTTCTATGCTTTTGAGCTTAAGTTGCCTTTTAGCAAATCCAATAAAACCACAGAGGGAACAATAGACTCGTCAGTTTACCGAGTTTGAAAAGAAAGAAAATTAAGAACAGGAGTTGAGGCTGCATGGGTATGTAAGGCTGTGTGCCATAAAAATGTTGTAATTGCATCAACGTGTGGTAGTGTGTTTTAAGGTTTCTGTTATTCCAGTCGGTTGCCTTTTACATGTCCGTTAATGTTAATGGCAGCTGCTTAGGGTCAGTTAGATTTCTTTTTTCTTCTTAATTTTATTCTGCTTATTTTTCTAACATTTTAATGCTATTACTTTTCCCACTTTTCTATTTAACATCGTTTGCTGATTTGATTTTAAACATGTTTTCTCTTTTGTGCTTTCACTTTGAGGTCCTTATGAACTGACTTTCATATTTCTATTTAAACTAGAAGTTTTTGTTAACTTTTTTTCTTTTATTAAGTGGTTTTGGAAAGAGAGAGGTTAAAACTTTTATTAAATACAGAACGGATGTGATGTATTGATTGTTGTTACGAATATTATATTCACAATTTTATTTAAAGTAAAGTTTCCGTTTCCTTTAAATGTCTATTTTTTTTTCATGTTATTTTAATTTTGGATCTTTCAATATGAAATTTACAAAATGTGTTCAAATCTTAATCTAAAAAAAAAAATAGTTTCTATTGCCAATGCAATTTCAACCAGATGGTCACACAGAATTTTCATCCCATTAGATCAAACGTTTGGGTCCTTTTGAGTCTTCTGTGACCCTCGAAACCCAGCAAGTCTCTAGCAAGTGGATTGGGATGCACCGTGATCTTCGTTATATACCTCGTACAGACTTTTTTGATTTCATCTTTAATGGATGGAATTTTTAGGTCCCTGTGGATATTTGCATTTTTCATGTACCATGGAGCACCTGTGATTGTTCGTAAAATTTTCGACTATCTTCTTTGTAATTTTGGAACATTTGATGCGGAAGCAGTTTCCCACAGCTGAACGCCATATAGCCATATGGACTTTAAAATCGCCTTATACAACAGCACCTTCATATGTAGGCCTGGTGCAGATTGTCGTCCTATAAGCCAGTAGAGCTGAGCAGTTTTCAACTTCAGTTGAGTGATTTTGGCCGCTATGTGACTAGTCCTCGTAAGACGTCTATCGAGATGAATACCAAGATATTTTACATGGTTGCCCGCAGGTATTGTAACACAGTTTATCGTGATGGGAGGACAATTGTCTCTTCTCAGAGTAAACGTAATGTGGACGCACTTAGAAGCATTTACTTTTATCTTCCACTTTGATAACCATTTTTCCAATCGGTTCAAATGCGCTTGAAGATGTTTACTTGCTACTGCTGCATTCTTGTGTATGCTTAGAAAAGCAGTATCATCTGCGAAAGTTGATGTATGCGTCAATTGACTTGTAGGCATATCCGCAGTAAATAAAATGTACAAGAAAGGACCGAGGATACTTCCCTGTGGTACACCAGCATGGATATTTTTAGTGGAAGATATCACAGATTTCGACCTTATATAAAAAGATCTATTTTTTATGTAATTTTTGAACAATTTGTGAACGTTTTTCGGTAGCAAGTTTACAATCTTGTGCAACAGACCGTCGTGCCAGACTTTGTCGAACGCTGGAGATATATCAATAAAAAGTGCCGAACAGTATTCCTTATTCTCGAAAGCCGTTCGGACAAGGTTTGTTATTCTGTGCACTTGTTCCACAGTGCTGTGCATTTTTCTAAATCCAAATTGGTGATGTGGGATAACAAAAGTAATGTCAACGTGGTGCCGTAGTTTCTCGAGAAGTAATTTTTCAAAAAGTTTGGACAGAATCGGCAATAAGCTTATTGGACGATAAGAAGATACTTGCGTAACATCTTTACCTGGCTTAGGAATCATTACGATTTCTGAGTGCTTCCATGCTTTCGGAAACGTACCCAACCGCAACATAGCATTGAAAATAAAGAAAATCAGCCGCAAAGCAGATTGTGGCAGATTAGTTATCATTGCTCCCGTGATTTTGTCACTGCCTGGAGCTTTCCTGGCTTTTAACGTTTTTATGACAATTCGACTTCGGCAAAGCGGAATTTAAGTGGACGTTGTACTCTTTCGTTTATAACAATCGGCGCAATACGGGAAGCGGTTACATTTGGTGTAAATACATTTTCCAGGTGGTTGGCGAATTCCTTAATTTTTTCCTCTGTACTCTTCACAAATTCTCCATTTTGTAACCTTATCGGGGCCTCGTACGCGGTGGATTGTTTCATTTTTTTCGTAGCCCTCCACAAACTATAATCTGTTTGCTCTCTTGTGTCCAGACTTTGCAGATATTCATTCAGTTGAAATTCTTTGTCCTCTTTCAGCAAAACACGCAGTTTCCGTTGGCATTGATTTAGTTGTGCCTTTAATCCAGGTGAACGGAGCTCCTGCCACTGACGCCTCAATTGTGTTTTCTGTATTATCAAGGACTCAACGCTGGCATTACTGTTATATTGACGCCTGCGTCTTATCAAACCGTTTGATGCGGAGACTGCTGTAGCTTCTTTCAGGATGTTGGTTGTGAGGATTACAGCATCTTCTACTTCAGACTCCGATTTCAAAGAAAAGTGTTGTGGCAAGTGGGCACTAATGTACATTTTGTACTTTAGCCAATTTTTATGTTTTTTATGACAACAAATATTTTGCTCTGCATTTTCAGAAGCGCGAAAAAAATTAAAAAAAGTAGGTGAATGATCCGATGAAATATCCATAGACGGAACCAAATGAAATAGTTCTCTTCTTATGTTACGAGTGACCGCAAAGTCGATCACATCTGGAATTTTGTTAATATCTGTAGGCCAGTAGTGGGATGACCTGCAGATATTGCATCCAAATTGTGAAGCGATATCGCATCCAAAAGTTGCCTTCCTCTTGGTGAAATAAGTCTGGAACCCCAAAAAGTGTGTTTTGCATTAAAATCACCTGCTGCAATAAACTTTGTTTCTAACGTTTTAAAAAAGTTTAAAAATTTATCCGTAGTAATGGAGTGTGTGGGTGGACATTAAACGGCAGAAATCGATGTACCATAACGTGGTAAGCTTATGGTGGTGGCTTGTATGTGATCCGTCGAGTATTCTGGCAGGGGAAAATGGGCAACATCTCTGTGAACCAGTATTGCTGTCCCTCCACAAGCTCTGCCACTTGGATGCTTTGTATCATTTATTTTGAAACAGTTCTTTTGAGTACAATGTGTTTCGGATACAAGAAGTACATCAACTTGTTGTGATTGTTGGAACTGTTGCACTTCATACTTGTGCTGGCTCAGGCCATTGGCATTCCAAAAACAAATTTTCAGCGTAGCCATTATTTTTTGTTCAACAAAATTTGCATCAGCATGCTCTGGTTTTGCAACATTTGCTAGAACATACTCTGCATGTTGGACATAAAACTGTTCATAGTGTCTATCAATTTCTCAAAGGCACTTTGAATATCGGGCAGTGGTATGTGCTCACCTTCCTTCAAAACGTTTGCATACCAGTTAACTCGATGACTTTCCTGCGATGTAGTACCTTTCTTTAACTTTTCAGCGTAACTAACGTGTTGCACATTTGTACCATGAGCTCTTTGAATTTCACGGGCGGAGGTTGTTGGCAAATTAGGAAAATTAGTTTCCTTAAGCTCGAGTGGTACTGGCACTGGTCTTCTTTCCTTGCTTGAATTTTTTAATTGCAAAAACACTTTGCAACCACGATAATTGGCAGTGTGTTTTTCACCACAATTACCGCATTTTCTCACATTCGTGTCTGATTTCGGGTGTGGGCATTCCAAAGATTTGTGAATGTCTCCACATCTCACACACACGGATGGTAATTTACAAAAGGATTTTGTATGTCCAAACTCCTGACAATTTTGGCACTGAGGAGGACCCTTACGCTTAATCGGTTCCTGTACGACGATTCTTCGGTTCAATAAGAATTTGAAATTGTATATGGGGTGAGTCTTATTTTTTTTCAATTTAGTTGAGTCGAAAGCAAAATCAACTTTAAACATTGACTGAGGAATTTTCTCTCGGTTAATTATATTGTAAATTGATTTAACATCGAACACCGCATTTTTTAGAGCATCTTTAATATCCTCAGTCGGCACAGAATTGTCAATACCTTTAATGACCACCACTAAGCCCTTTGCACTCTTCAATTGGTAAGTGTAGTAACATTTTTTCTCCGCATCAAAATTGTTCACTATGGCCCTATAGCCTTTCTCGCTGTCAGCCTGAATCAGAAATAATTAAGTGCATATTATAGTTTAAAGTTTTTTTTATTTGATTTTTTTTTATTGTGGCGTGAACATTTTGTATTATTTCCTTTCCTTAGTAAATAAGTACAATCTTAATGTGTTTTTGTGAAGCCGTAATTATTTAATTTTTATAGTGCAGTGAATGGTGAAGAAATAGACTGTCTATCTTTTAATCGTGATTTTTTTTGCCTCAGATTGGGCTAAATAATTTGCGGTGTGGTAGATATTCCACTACATCATTGCCAGGTAGAATTATTGATTTAAATTAGTATAAAATAAAGGAAAAAGATAATAAATTAGGTTGAGGGACTAACCACTAATCTTAGAGAGCTCCTTCAGGCTAGTTAGGATTAGCCATATTTAGATTACGGTTATAACGGTAGTGAAAGAAAGTGCTATCAGGAGAAAATAAATGGTTTCACTTGGGTAGTGAAATTAATATCCGCTATTTCGAATCCGTTATTTAAATAAAAGATTTTTTTTTTGTGTTTGGTCTGAACCCTTTACTGTACATTAATTACAGAACCGTTAACGGCAATAAGTTTTTTTTTTGATCTTGTATATAGAATTATTTTGTTTATTTATTATTAATTTGCATTTGTTATGGGAAAATTTAATTCGTATCCAATTGGGAAGAAAAAAAAAGGAAAGAAGAATATTTATATTTTATAAAAAAAATTTTAACTTAAATTTAAATTAGTTAAAAATTAAAAAAAGAATTGTTATAAAAGTAAACTCATGGATTGTTATGTTTTTGTTTATAGATTTTTTGGTTTTTATATTTGATATTCAACTTCAATTCTCGATTGATTAGTTGAATTTTAAACATATAGATCTTGAGTTTGTATTCAAAAATTAGGAAAAATCCACTGACGAGCTAAGTAAGCATTAGCGAAATAGTACTATATGTATATGCTTTCCTCCTCAGTTATTGAGTTTGCTTTTGTAAAAAATACTTTATGAGAATATCATAAAGTATGTAATAATAAATTTCACATATATTTTTAAGGGAAAAAGCACAATTATAATCATATATAAAGAATATTTATTTTTTTATGTTGTCAATAAATTTTTGTGTTAGAGTAAGTTCTTCTTATTTAAATAAAATTAGATAACGTATGTTTATAACGTTGAAATAATGTGTTGTGCTTAAAAGGCAATTGGTTGAAGGCATGAAGGTGAGTTAAAGGAAGAAAAAGTCGAGTGAGAGTGGGTCGCAGGTGAGAGTGGGTCGCAGGTGAGAGAAAGGTTACGGATTCATAGTAGTGTGATATGGTTGGGTGGGCAATAGTAGAGGTGAACATTTGCCTCTGAAAAAGCGGGAAGCAAAGGGTCGTCATGTGTGTGTCTGTGTTTTGTTTTCCTGTATTTTTTTTGTACAATGGTCGACGAGATTCGTTATAGAAATTTTTTATGTGCAGCTTACCCAGTGGGAAGGGTTGGAACCTTTCTGAGAGTAGTTCGCCGATACATGAGCTATGTGGAAGTCCCGCTGGTCACTGCGGCTGTAACACAATATAACCCGACTTTTTGATCCACTTGGATGGAATACTCCCGCGTCAGTATTCAAGCTGAAATACTAATGCAGGATATTTGTCTCTCTAAGACAAATTGGGACGAAGGGTTCAACGGCGAGTTGGCAGACAGGTGGTCAAAATTTATGACCAACATAGAAAATATCCATAAAATATCAATACCTCGCTGCGTTGCTATTTCATCAACAATTCTTGGCCTCGAAATTATGGTTTCTCGGATGCTTCCAAGCACGCAATGGCGGCTGTTATATATTTACCCATAATCACTGAGTATGACTGTATATCTGTACATCTAATGGAGGGTGGCGATGGTCGAAGTAGGTTGCACGTTGACTACAAAACATAAAAATATCTCACATTTTGTCTGATGTGTATTTGTGTGTCTTTGTGTCAGTTGTTGTCGGAAGATTCCAGTGGCGAAGGGATAGGCACTGGTCACTGAATAGTAACGGCTTCAGATGTATCCAATCCACAGGTACATCAGAACGCCCTCTTTCGTCGGTATTATGTAGCACCGGCGAAGTAAAATAAATACTAAAAATGGCTACTAAAAATGAAGCTTCTCCTTGACATCAGAGACGCTACAACACTGCAGTGTTGTAAGATTGTGAAGCTTCACCTCCTATCATTTCTCCTAATATCCTTTTCCTCTAGTTCCAGCACAATTCATCGCATGTGTATAGGTCATCTCCTGAGTGCTGGTCCAAGATAAAAAAAAACCAAAAACATAAGTTGCTCCAATAAAGCGTCTAACCATACCACGTCTTAAACTCAATCTGCAATCATTCTCACTAAAAGAATTGCTCACTTGAAGACTTTATTAAATAACAATAGTGTTGTAATGCACTTATGGTCTGATTCATCAGTTAAACTAACCTGGCTAAAAGGACATGCTTCACGCTGGAAAGAATACGTTTCTAATCGTGTACAAAAAATTTTAAAACACCCTACCCGATGCTAAATGGCATCACATTTCGGATAAGTTGAATCCTTCAGATTGCACATCACGGGGGCTTGCAGTTCAACAACTTGTCGAGCATCCCTTGTGGTGGCAAAGTCCCAAATTTCTATTAAATTATTCATCATCATGGCCAGTATTCGACATAAATTTAGGCGACATTAACCTAGAAGAGAGGGCATCTAACCGAGTTATAAATATAGTGCGTCGTCATCAAGAAATATCTATTTGGGAATTGATTACTAAATTTTCAAAATTATTACGCCTTCTTAGAGTGACTGCTATCTGTCATAGATTCTGCACAAAATCTAAAAAATCATTTATTCAGCAACCATTAAGTCATGAAGAATTAGACTGTGGGCGTAGGTTTTGGATAAAGTTATCTCAAAACTCTTATTTTCAGGAGGAAGTTAAGGCTCTTCCAGGAGGTCTATATTTACCAAACGCTAATCCACTCAGCAAATTTACTCCTTTTATTGACGATGTCGGCTTACTTCGCATTAGCGGGCAGTTACGTAACGCTCTTATTAATTCGGATGCTAAAAATCCTATTATTTTGCCATCCAAGTCAGCACTTACTTATTAATTGCAGAAGCCCATGAAAAGACCCTTCATGGTGGCACACAGGTCATGTGCGTATATTTGTGGCAGACTTACTGGATGGATCTTTAATCCATCAAGGCATACAACCGACGATGTGTTCGTTGTGTAAGGGTGAGAGGAGAGACCGCTCGTCAACTCATGCACTTTTCGTTTGCCTATCAACGTCAGACGTTCATCTGGAAGTTACGTGCGCCAAGATAGCGTCGATTAATTAGCGTCGAAAATAGGAATTTAAAAACCGGGAAAAATTTTACGGGAACATTGTGGGTATTTTCATCATATGTTTCAAAATGGGAATTTAAAACTGGGGAAATGAAAATTATTCAAAGAGACGCTATCTTGTCCTGGCCAAACGAGGCTTTGGCACGCATACACACTTATATTAATGATGGCACTCAGTGAAAGTTTAACTCTTAGTCTTTCTTAATGACCTCCTATGTCAAACTTCCAACCCTATCCACTCTTTCGCAGATGACAGCAGCCTTTCTCACTCATATTCATTTAGTCGTAGGCCAACATTGACTATGATCACTTTGCTGAGGCAGAATATGAGTGACTCATTGAATTGTGACCTCGTGAAAATATCGCAATGGGGTCAGGCAAACAGGGTCGATTTCAATGCTCAAAAGACCCAATGCAGCATGCTTACACATCGACGCATGCCCGATGACGCTGCGTCATCTGTAATTATGGGCGGTATAAACATCGAGGAATCAGAGCTCTTGATGTTCTTGGCATGAAAATTCAGTGCGATGTTCGATGGACTGAGCACATTTTTCAGGTATCAAAAGAAGCATTCAAGTGCCTCGGTTTTTTAAGACGGTGCAAGACATACTTCACCCCATCTGATCTTCTCACTATTTATACCGCCTACATCCGACCGAAAATAGAATACAACTCTCATGTTTGAACCGGTGCTTCAAAGACTATTTTGAAGTTACTCGACCGGGTCCAAGAGAGAGCGAAGAAACTCATAGGAGACAGTAGGGTAGCCAACTCTATTAATTCTCTTGAGCATCGTCGCAACGTGGGGTGCGTTTCGTTGTTCTATCGTACTATAATGGGATGTGCTCTTATGAAATCAGGGAACTTGTTCCCGAAACCCGATCATTCACGCGCACGACGCGTTCATCATTAAGAGCACATCCATTTGTAGTCAACTTGGCAGCGAACCGCACTATGCATTACAAGGAGAACTCATTTTTCGGCCGAACATCGCGTATGTGGAACAAACTCCCTGCAGAGGTCTTTCCTGTCACTTATGACGTGGGAAAATTCAAATCAAATGTCCATTCACACTACTCCCTCTATCCTCCTTCCCATAACCTGATTTCCTAGTTCCAGCACAATGCATCGCATGTGTAGGGGTCATCCCCTGAGTGCTGGTCCAAGATAAAAAAAAAAAAAAAAAAAAAAAACACCCTCCGACCCACATTTTGCGAAAGTTGGAATCCAGTGTCAAATCTGTGAAATTTCATATGCGTAGAATCATTGGTGATAACGCTCTAACTTTTGAGGAACTGTCAACACTTTTAGCTCAGATTGAGGCCGTCCTAAATTAACGGCCATTGTGCCCTCTATTTGATGATCCCACTGATGTAAACGCAATTACTCCAGCCCTTTTTCTAATTGTACCAGAACCTTCAGTTACTGATTTGTCTATTTCAAGATTGTCTCGCCTTCAACTTATTCAACTAATGACAGAAAGCTTTTGGACGCGTTGGTCCCAAGAAAACTCCAGCCAAGAAGTGTCACTGGTTCTCATTGTCGATGAAAGATATCCACCAACCAAATGAGCATTAGGTCGTATTCTAAAAGTTCATCCAGGGTCTGATGGACTACTAAGAGTTGCAACTGTAAAAACCGCGTCATCAACTTTGAAGCGTCCTTTGGTAAAACTTTGTCCACTTCCAGTCGATGACAAAATTGATCCTATTAAGGATTAGCAGTATATTGAAATGTTTTATCTACTAAAATTTTAATTTACTTTGTATACTAATAATATTTCGTATCCTTAATTAATGTCATTCTGCGAATTACAACTAAATTTTTAAAACTTTGTTTCGTTTTTTCCGGAACGAGGAGGGCGGAATATTCGAATTAATTTGTCGTCTTCTGTAAAAAATATAATCTTGCTCTTCATATTGTATTTTTAATTGTCATTTACCTAAAATGAAGTCAGTCGGTCTTGGTTTTAGCGCTTAATAAAGATGAAGTAAAATTGTATGATAGTTTGTAGTTTCTAATTGACCGATTTGAAAAATCTTTTAACAACAAAATGAAAAAATTAATTTTAATTACCGTACAAATATAGAAATTAAATTCTACCGTTTGGAGGTCTAAATTACCGTACCATACTGTAATTACCGTATGGTTAACATCACTGCGTGTAATAAAATACTAACGCACACTAACGGCCATTTTCACAATATCTGATTAAAACTTAATTGGAACTTTAACAATCGGTTAACTAAAAATATATTTCACAATGTATGATTAACTTTTAACTGACACCATTTAACGAAAAAGTGTCTGTTCAATTTAACCGAACAAAATGTGGCGGTTAACAATATAATCGACACCTATGCATAGCTAATTTTAATTGATAAATAGAAAAAATGTACACATGTAAAAAATGGGAAAGCAAAACTTACAGTTTGTAAAAAAAATGTTTTCAAATGAAACATTTTTTAAGAATTTAAGTTTAAATAAATATTTACAACAACAATATCAATATATTTGTGAATTTTTTTTTATGACTGTTGTTTTGTATGTTGTCGACAAGCAGGCGTCGAAACTTTGACAAATTTATGAACATATTACAACAACAACGTTACAAAATAATTTGGCAAACTTTAAACAGTGTAAAAAAATCTTTTCAAAAATGCAAAGACAATACAGAACCGTTAGTTTTTTGCATATGTATTGCGTGTAAGAGTTTCATACGGACGCTAAGAGTAGCTGTTGTCGTTTATTCTTAAATTGAGCTCATAGAATAAACAAGTGATTATCCAATTATATATAAACTATGCCAGGAAAGCGACTGAACAAAGGCATTATTCAACTGGTGTATTTTAATTATTATAAAGGAAAATCTCACAGAAAAATTGCTGAAATGTTCACTCTTAACCTTAGGACGGTAATAATTAACCGTGCTGAAAAAGAAGGAAGACTGAAACCAAAAGAAACGCCAGGCAGACGAAAAAAGTAACTCGGCGAATTGAAAAGAAAATTTTGAAAATGATTGATGAGAATCTATATTTCAGTACTAGAGGAATTCCACTTGACATCAGTAATGAATGTGGAGTAAGTATCTCTCATCAGACTGTTAGAAATGTGCTACAAAACCATAAATACTCTTCAAGAGTTGCGAGGAAAAAACTTTTCCTATCCGCGGCAAACATAGAAAAAAGGTATAAGTTTGCCATTGAACACATTTCTTTTCCTCCGGAGCACTGGGATGATGTTATTTTTTTGTGACGAAACGAAAGTGATGCTTTACTACCATGATGTACCTCAAAAAGTTTGGCGAAAACCCCTGACGGCTTTAGAAAATAAAAATATAATACCCACTGTAAAGTTCGGTAAACTATCCGTTATGGTGTGGGGTTGTATTTCGAGCAAGGGTGTTGGCTAAATAAGACTATTAGAGGATATAATGACCAAGGAAGTCTATCTAAACATTTTAAAAAAGGAATTGAGTGCAAGTGTTCCGAAATTCGGTTTTGTTGACCCAGAAAACCCAGAAAAGCTCAAGTATAAATTTTACCAGGATAATGACCCGAAGCATAAGGCATATATTTGTAGATCCTGGTTGTTATATAATTGTACAAAAGTGATAGATACCCCAGCACAAAGCCCAGACTTAAACCCTATAGAAAATTTGTGGGTGCACCTAAAGAAAAAAGTCGGAAAAAGGTCACCAAAAAATAAACAACAGTTAATTACATTTATTAAAGAAGAGTGGGAAAAAATACCTGAAAATTATAATATACCAAAGCTTATCCATTCAATGTCTAGACGCTTAGAAGCTGTAATTAAAGCTAGAGGAGGGCACAACAAGTATTAGCACCCTCAAATCTTTTTTTTACCATTTAGAATATATTTAATTAAATTTAACACAATTTTGAAAACATTTATTTTACAGCGTAAAAAATGAAGTATTTTTTAAAAAAAAATTTGAGCAACTTACATTAACAAATAAAAAAACAATAAACTTTAATATAACAAATAAAAATACAAAAAACAATAACAAATTAAACGGTGGAATAACTGAGAAAAAAAAATCGCTATACCAGTGACGGGCGAGAAATAAAAATCAGTGCTGACACTACCAACCAGTGCTGTCACTTCGGGTCACGGTGACCGGATGAGGTCTTTCATGGCCTTTTTTCGTGTCATTGTGCTAATTCCCTTTATCATACCCGACTAAATCTTTTGCGTTGTTGGTGCCATTGTGTTGGTTAATGCTAGACTGTTTGGTGATGAAGGAGTAACACTGATCACCGGCAGTCGTTCAAGCAGTGGCGACTGCAATGCAAAAGATAGACATTTTATCTGACTTATCTCGCGTTAATCATGACAGCCCGATTCAGAATTGACTTCTGCAACATATGTGGTCTAAGGGCAAACTTCTTCTCTGTCTATGCTCACGTTTGTCTCCATCGGCCGGATGTTTTCGCCTTAAGTGAAACCCAGGTGTCTGAGGATGCTGACCCACAGGATTTTCACATACCTGCGTATCACCTCCTATCTCTTTTCTATCTACACAGGGGCCTTGCAATTTATATACGTAATGAAGTTGTGTACCAGTGCCAGCAATCTTTATAAACGCATGATCCCGAATTTAGCTGTCTTTGGGTTAAATTCAAAATCAGGGCACATCTTCTGCATTCCGGGTTTCTTTACAGAAGCCCAAACACGGAAAGGGAGAAAACTATACAGAACTTCGATGCCCTTTCCGACACTATATCGGGGATCCTCGAAAATTACCCGAACAGTGAAATCGTTATTGCTGGTGATTTCAATGTGCATAATTTATCGTGACTCCGCCATTCGAGCAATACAACTCCAGAAGGCCAATATGCTGAGCTATTCGCAGCGCACAATCACCTCTCGCAATTAGTGAATGAACCAACACATATTTCATGTGTTGACGGGCACCAACACAGCACCCTCGACCTTTTTCTCACTTCACACCCTAAAAAGTATGAAATGAACATTAGCGCACCTCTCGGTAATTCGGATCATTGCACCATTTCTGCCTCCTTTTCGTTTGCGGAACTTCGAAGCGTTTCACCGCCAGCTTGCTTGGTATGAAAACGTTCATACCATCGAAGCAAATTTCGATTAGGCCTAGACCAAAGTCTTGGTTTAATCAGACGTGCAAACTTGCAGTCAGATCCAGACAGGAAGCATTTAATGTCTGGCGGAATGATAAAAACGCAGATACTGATATGATGCGCAAAAGAGCGAGATCTTCGTGAGCCAAAGTGCTAAGACGTGCAAAAGCTTTGTACGAGCAGAGTCTTCGCGCTAAAGTTCTTACTGCCCCACGGGGAAGTAAAAGCTTTCGGTCATTCGTTAAAAGAGTTAAGGGAAATGCTAGTTCTTCTATTCCGTCTCTTTTAAAAGGCTGATCAAATATTCACTGACCCGGTTGAAAAGGCTAACCTCCTCGCTGAAATGTTTGCCGGTAATTCTCACCTGCCGGAAAGCAATCAACCACTGCCCGCATCCGAGCGTGTATCCGTAACTATGCAAAAAATATACTTTCGGGCTTGTGCAGTTAAAAGGGTTTTATCGGACCTTAACATAAATAAGTCTCCTGGCCCGGATGGAATTCCGGCACTGGTCTTGAAGCAGTGCTCTTCGACGTTATCGCATCCTCTGGCTCTACCATTTCTAAAGTAATGGAGAGTATGCTAAATTTCCATCTTATGAAATATCTGGAGTCCAATAGCTTACTTAACGACCGGCAATATGGCTTCCGTGGAGGACGTTCCACGGGAGATTTATTAGCCTTCCTCTCGGAAAAATGGTTTCGATCCATCCATCATTTTGGCGGAAGTAAGGTAGTGGCTGTAGATATTTCAAAAGCATTTGACAGAGTGTGGCATGGGGCACTCGTGTCCAAACTTATTTCTATTTGATGTCGGCGATATCTTCTTTCGATTTATATCGAGCTTTCTCAGGGATCGCGCTATAAGAGTTGTTATAGACGGGATCTCATCTAACGAGTTCAAGATCAATTCAGGGGTACCACAAGGCTCCATTCTTTCTCCTACCCTATTTCTTACTTTTCTTAATGACCTCCTATGTCATACTTCCAACCCTATCCACTCTTTCGCAGATGACAGCAGTATCTGCCATTCATATTCATTTGATCGTAGGCCGACATGAACTATGATCGCGGCGACGCGGCAGAATATGAATGATTCGCTAACAGGTGACCTCACGAGAATATTGGAATGGGGTCACGCGAACAGGGTCGATTTCAATTTCCGAAAAACCAATTGCTGCATGCTAACCCATCGCCGTATGCACGATCACGCTGCCTCATCTGTAATTATGGGCGGTATAAACATCGAGGAATCAGAAGCTCTTGATGTTCTTGGCATGAAAATTCAGTGTGATGTCCGATGGACTGAGCACATTTTTCAGGTCTCAAAGGAAGCATTCAAGTGCCTAGGCTTTTCAAGGCGGTGTAAGACATACTTCACCCCATCTGATCTCCTTACTATTTATACCGCCTACATCCGACCGAAAATGGAATACAACTCTCATGTATGGGCCGGTGCTTCAAAGACTATTTTGAAGTTACTCTACCGTGTACAAGAAAGGGCGAAGAAACTCATAGGAGACAGTAGGGTAGCCAACTATATTGACTCTCTTGAGCATCGTCGCAACGTGGGGTACGTTTCGTTGTTCTATCGATACTATAATGGGAGGTGTTCTAATGAAATCAGGGAACTTCTTCCCGAAACCCGGTCATTCGCGCGCACGACGCGATCATCATTAAGAGCGCATCCATTTGTGGTCGATTTGACGGCGACTCGCACTACGCATTACAGGGAAAATTCGTTTTTTGGCCGAACGGCACACGTATGTGGAATAGACTACCCGCAGAGGTGTTTCCTGTCACTTTTAGCTTGGGAAGATTTAAATCAAATGTCAATAAACACTACTCCCTCTATCCTCCTTCCAGTAACCTAATTTCCTAGTTCCAGCACAATGCATCGCATGTGTAGGGGTCATACCCTGAGTGCCGGTCCAAGACAAAAAAAAAAAAAAAGTATTTTTTAAGTTACGATTATTATTTTGTTATTTAAATTAATTTTGTTTTTATTTAGTGCAAAGTGTTTATAAACATCTTCAATTGCATACATGAAGAAAATAATTTTTCTAAGTTTTGAAAAGATTTTTCTTACAAACTGTATATTTTTTCAATGGTTATAATTTTAAAACTTTGAAACAAAAAAAACAAATCTTGCTGTGATATTAGAGGCTCTACAAAAAACTTTTTAACAGGTGTATCTTAATATCTTATATATATTTTAATATCTTAATATTTTTTTAAACCAATATTTTACCTGTCTCACTTGTTTTTTTGAATGTTCCAAGCTGGAACAATTTGTTGCTTATGGCTATTCCGCCATTTCCTTTCAGTATACTTCAATGATTTTTTTCACAAATATTAAGATTTTTTTCTATTTTCTGTCATTAAAGTATTTTTCGTAAACAAACACAAACAATATTGCCATACTTTTTAGCGAATTCTTTTAAGTAACTGAAGGATGGTGAAACTGAAATCATTAACCGTCGATTAAATAGTGCCTGTTAAAGGCCCGTTCAGACTATTATACAAGTATTAAGACTTTCATCACATTTTACGATACAGAAATCTAAATACATTTATTGCGACTGTCAAAAAATCTAACGTAAACTGACATTTTGTATTCACACCATCACACTTGAAATAGAGAGAAAATACAAAAAAAAACAAAAGTTGAGAAAACAATTTTTAATAAACAAAAGTGTTTTAAAATTAAAAAAAAGGAAAAGTCATGTTTTTTTCAAAAAGAAATAAATGTAAATTTGTGAGAGTTTTGATGGCTTTAGCTATAACAAAGAAACACAAACATAATGAATTGTACGTTCGACGAAGTAGAAAACGGTATTGGAGCCGTGAATGGCTTCTACGGCGGTATTCGGACAGAGATTTAACTCATATTGCAACCAAGGAATTACGACTAGAGGACCCAAAAAGTTTTGAAAATTTTTGCAGGCTCTCTAAACATTCCTTCCAGGAATTGTTAAATGTTGTTGGCCAAAGTATATCAAAACAAAACTCAGAATCCGTTTCAGCTACAACACGGTATAATTTCTTAAAATAATTATGTAATAACATCATGCTAATTCTCTGTATCTTTTTCCGCTCAGTCTGCTTATCACACTAAGATATTTGGCAACGGGAAACTCCTTTAAAGATCTTTCCTATGGGTTCAGAGTATCTCCATCGTTGATTTCAGAGCTAGTTCCAGAAACTTTGCGCATATTGAATTATTATTATTGGCTAACGGCGGCAGGTTTTTTTACGTAGACGGCAAACGTGCCGGCTCTTGAAAGTATGCAGCAGTTAAAATATTCGATTTAGATAAAGGATATAAATCAAATGAATAATATTAAAAAAGCTTTTAAGACGATATATTTTTATGCGATTAAAATTTTAAAAATGTGTTGCGGGGGAATATGACACGGAGTTGCTGATTGTGTGGAACTGCTGGAAAAGGAAAGTCGGAGAGTATTAAATGGGATATGGTGAAATGGAACTGTACAGACCGTAACCTGATCGAATGTCCTGAACTTTCCTGCTCCTTTGCATACCTGTTGATGGAATGAGTGATTTGCGATTATGCACACCACATGTTATGCGTTCGATTTCTTTTCTCGTTTTTCTCTGTCAGTTGTGAATGATTATGTAGGGTTGTGTGTGTGTGTTGAATGTGTTTAATTTTAATAGGGCATGTGATTGGCAACGCTATGATTTTGCGTAATTGTGAAATTATTAGCGGTTTGTTTCAAAAGCGGAGACAATTATTGTTGTGTATGAATGGGATACGGTGCTTGCTGAAATGCTGTTACCCTGGTATCGTGGAGGTATGTGGATATCCTTTTACCGGGGGACAGAGGGTATGGATTAGGTATGAGTAGCAAAATGGATATAATACGGGGATTAACGGGAAGGAATTTATAAAATATAGGCGAATGGACACACAGTTAGCAACCTAGAGGTATTTCTGTATATATATTAATACATGTACTAATATATATGTATAGAAGTAGCGGGAATTATATATATTGTTTCCAGGGGAAATGAGGGAAAACGGTATGTTTTTCTCAGTTCTGATTTGTGAAGATATTTTTGAAAATAGGGAGAGTGAAGAAAGTCTTTGAACGAAATAGTCGAAAGTACTGTAGGGTAATTTTTTTGAAGAAGATAAAGGGCAATAAAATAGTGCCGTACGCTCGGAAGCCAGGGGCAAATTTATCTAAGGACGAATAGGAAAAAAGCTTGATAAAAGTCTTATAGAAGGAAAGGAAAATAGTGCAGTACGCTCGGAGGCCAAATTGTAGTTTGAAGCGAGGTACCCCTTATTCTAGAAGACGAGCACATCCTGGAGCCAAGAAGTTATCTGGGGAGGCCGAGTCGATTGCGTTGGGAAGCCGACAATTTGTCTACAGTGGAAGTAACAACCGATACGTGTCCGGTGCAGTTGCAGACCGTCGGAGTTTGTGTTAGGACAGAACAAATCAAAGGTAGGCCAGACACCCCTAAATAAATTATCCTTGGAGGTCAGAGAGTACTCATGTACTGAATCCTGATAAATTTTCCATGGAATAAATTGAATAAAGTAAAGTATTCGTACGCCCATCTTCACCTAAGGAATTTATTGATTTTTTTTTTATATTATTGTATATATCTTTATAATTAAGTGTGCTGTTCGTGAAAGGATTGTGTGTATCGTGAGTGTTTAGTAAATAAGATAATTCAATCGTGCTACCAGAACAAAAGAAGATAAACGGAAATTAAGTCGATCCGAGATAATAGAAATAAGAAAAGGGAGACTGTGAATATAAATATATCGCACTATAGGGCGAGTAGACGCGAAGTAAGACAAATTTGCTAGAACAGAGCACTGAGGTCCGTCCTCAAAGAGCTCTTTTAGGCGCGAAAAAAAATTGATAATTCCGATATTGATTTTGTAGAGTATATCTCATCTACCCTATAGAAAAAAGGCGATATAATTATATGTGCAAAGCGTGTGATTTCGAATTTTTTTGATAAATGACCGCTATAACGGGCATAATTATTTGTTATATATTTTTTTTTTTGAGTAGCATGAAAATTTTTTGTTTGAGAGGAAAGGAGACAAAAAAAATAATTATCTCAATTGTTTGGTTTTGCTTGTTTAATATAAATAAATTTGTTATAATGTTAAGTTGAATCTTAGTTAATAAATAGTATGTTAAATAGTAATAAGATGAAACTGACTGAGTAGAATTTAATTCGAATGGGATTGTTGTAGTCGAATGAGGTAAGGCAGACGGGTTTATGGGTCCATAAAAATTTTCTCTGTATTGATTATGGCCACGGTAGGGTAGGGGCAATCAGAGGTTAACACCAACCTCTCTGTTGTGAATGTTTTCCTTTTGTTTTATGAAAGTGCTTTTGTTGTAAGAATAATTTTTTTTCTTTTTTTTTATGTCTATTACGCCCCTGCATTAGTGAAAGGGTTGAGAACTACCCCCAGAGCGAGCCGCGAGTAGCTAGCAGGGCCAGCTGACGCTAGTGTAAGGAGAATCTGAATCGTAATTCGTAACAAATGTTGGGCCTTTATATGAAGAAAAAAAAAACAAAAAATGGTCGGCACGCCACCGGCGGCGGAACAGTTGACTTGTAAATTTTAATCAGATGAAAAGTAGTATCGTTTAGAAAATTTTCAAAAAATGAGAATGTATTATGGGATGTCAATTTTTTATCGTAATACTTGTGGTTTTCATAACATTTTGCGTTCACGCTATCACACTTGCACGTATTATTTGAATTTTTGACAAGTATTAATACAAACTGTAATAGTCTGAATGGCCCTTTAGTTAATTTTCTGTTAAAAGTAAAATAATTAGACATTGTGAAAATGGTCGTAAAGGGTGCTTTACATTGTCCCACAAGTCGTGCGACATGCCAAATTTTTGTGTATAAGAGCACAAGTCGGATCGTCTAAACGTAATATGTAATGAAACTATAAGAGTTTGAGAGAAAATACGGATGAAAATTTAACAGTCGTATGGCTCTCCTGATTTTTCAAAAACCAACGCATACCATTAGATCAGGAATGCATTTTTATGTAAACAAATGTGACAAAGCCAGGGAGGGAAAACTGCTTTCATAAATTTATACCAATTATAAAATCAAAATGTACATTTTAGACCACGAGCGCACAATTTAATAAAAATATAAGTATATTTTCCAAAAGTACACTAAAAATTTGACCACGAAAATAACATATTCCAAAGTTATAAAAATATTTTTCAGGGTTATTAAAAAAAATTCAATTGCACAATAACTCCATCCATGTAGTTAAATTAAATTAATATGATTTCGTCTTACTTGATTTTATCCATACCAATGGTGTAAACGCCAGAAAACAACCATTCGATTTTTACTCTCTTTTTTTGACATACGGATGGAAATTCATTTTATTTTCTCTCACATTTTACGTACGACAAATCTTATCGTTTAAAGCGGCCTTTAGTCCCCGATCATACTGTGAAACATTAGCTGCAAAACTTTTGAGTTTGTTGATGAGAAGGGGAAGAGAAGTGGAAGTATGTACTCTTGTATGCATCTTTTGACATGAGGTGTATTTGACGTTTCGTTTTATTTCTTTTCGTTTGGTATACTGTTAACATCTATCATAATAATAGCTACCATGTTTTAGTTTACACGTGTTTGTGAAATTTAATCAAAAATTTAAAAAAAAAATATAAAATTATATAAAAATTATTATAAAATTTTTCTTCTTAGCGTCCATTTTGCTTCAAATTATACCTTGTGCTTCAAATGTCTATCCAAAAAAAAATATTCACACCTATCACAGGGTAGTTATTTTATATTTACATTCGGTATTGAGAAATGTTAAAAAAAATTAAAAAAAGAAGATAGAAGGGAGGAATAAAAAATACCAAACATGAAGCAAAAGATTCATGTATGGACACTGCTGCAGTTTCAAAAGAGAATTCAAAAAACATTTGCAGCAAAAACTCAACAGTATGGACGGGGACTAAGCAATGTATACATCGTATACATTTTATGCCAGATGAGTTAAGCGAATGCTACACGATCAATGTTTAGCTTCAATATTTATATATTTATACGTATATGTGTGACTATTTTTATAAAATGACGCACCCAATGACCAATATTGAAGCTGAACATTGATCGTGTAGCATTCGCTTTAATCTAGTGTGTTTTGGAAAGGATATTTTGTGTTGAAAAGAACAAAGATTCATTGCGTCAATAATTTTCAAAATTTGATTGAAACCTAGTACATACTATGTTGACAATTAGTGCAAATATAAAGAGATTCAATAGAAATTCTATGTTTATTTTTCGCAGAAACGTCTTTTTTTGATGTTTGGGAATCTTTGGGGATATATTAAAATTTTTGGGGCATGTCGAAAAAAATTACCTGGCAGGCCTCGAGAAATTAGCACCAAAAGAAAAATGAAAAAAAGGATAATAACTTCTTTTTAATTTTCTTAATAATGTTTTGTGTTCATTAAAAAACGAAATAAAAATGTATGATTTGGAAGTGTATAAGGATAGTGTAAATTATCTTATTAAAAAATTGTGTTTGGGCATTTTGCAACAAAATGATACCTTAAGTGCTGATCAAATACAAGCAGCTCTGCCTAAGCTAAAAGCATTGGCATATCAGATATTGCTGAAAAAATCTCCAAGGCCAAAAAATAGAAACCAATTGGAAGAAAATGTAGATTTTGAACCTCAACGTGCATTGGATGTACAAATATTTGCTTCCAAATTAAATTCTAGCGCCAGCCCTGAAGTTTGTTCTAAGTTTATTGCATTTGAAGAGCAATTACAATCGATTAAAAATGAAATCTATTTTAGCAAAGGTGCTGGGAAAGGTATTTTGCAATTGATGCTGGCAATACAAGGAAACGTCCATGAAGAGTATAAAATGGTAAGAAATAAGAAAATAGTAATATATAAAAAAGCGTAAAGAGCTATTTAACACTTGATAGGTAAACATTTTTTTCTTTAATTTGTAGCCTACTATGCGTTCTCTTGAAATACTGATACCTGGACCTTTTACTCTTCATGCCAGCTATAAGGACAATCGACATTATCCTGCATTTAACGATTACGACATAATGAATCCATCACCGAAATACTTTAAAAAGCCAAAATATTTAAAATACACAGATAATCCTTATTTACCCAAATTCTTATTGGATGGTGAAATTAATCAATTAATGGCCGTAGAAACACAATTTTCTGCGACAGTGTTTAGAAGCCGCAATGACGAAGAATTCACGTTTACCGGTATGACAAACCGGGTATTACGACCATCCATGCGTATAAATATTGATGCTTTAAGATTATTTTCTGACGCATTTAAACAAGAACCAGTTAAATCTTTTACAAAGAATTTAAGTCTACCCAAATCTTTAGCAATGTCAACTGATGCGACAAAAAACAAAAGCAGTTGTACAACAGAAGAAAAAAAAATATTATCTTGGAATTGGGAAGGTTTGGGATGTTTTGGTATAACCTGGTGCAAGCCGTTTGCGGGGGAAGCGAGTATACCATTGCTATTGCAGAGTCATATAAATAATGAGAAGAGAAACAAATTTGATGCATATATTTTAAACCTGAGTGATTTTTTGAACGATTTAAAATTATTAACGGGTATTCAAATATTTTATTTTAATATGTACATATATTTATGCAATATTTTCAATCAATTTTATTAGTTGGTATTCAATCGGATACTTTTTATCATGATGAATTTATTGTATTTGCCATGAAACGTAATGTAACTATAGAAGGAGTATTGCCTGGAACTATAAAATATTTTGTGGAAGGTTTCTTAGAATGTGGCTCGTGCTATAAACGTATGCAAACCATGATTGTGAAAACAGATTATAAACTCATATTTGAAGGCTTCATGTTTAAAGTAAGAGATTTAATTACCGAACTTTAAATATAAATGTTATTTAAATTCTAGGCCCTATGCAGTGCGATTGATGAATATTTATTAACGTTCCGACAATTTGTTTTTGCAAAAAAAGATACTCACTTAATGGGTTTTTACAAGCGCATGAAAAAAATGATGAAACAAATAATAAATCTATCGTTTACTTTGGCTATACATCCAAATGGTATGTACTGAATAGTCTTTATAAAACATTTTGCCTGATTATCGAATCCTTTAAACTCTAAACGAATTACTATTATGAAATAATATTTTGAGATCAAATTACGGCATTCGATATCGAACGAAATTCCGATACATTGTAAAGAATTTTGTTTGTAATTTCTTAGTGATGGACAAATGTAAAAATTGTGTTGAAATTTTTGAACAGTATCGATATACATTTTTTAAGAACATCTAGATTTTGATATATCGAAACATATTTACCCAAAAATTTTGTTAAAATATGCCAAATATAAAAATTAAGTACGAACAAACGTACAAAAATAAATATTTATTTCTGCTTAAAAATTCAATAAAAATGATACGTGGATGTGGATGTTGTTGGCTGAGTAGACGCGTGTTGACTACGCAACCGGAAAACACCGGTTCTAATCGCCGATCAAACCAAAAATAAAATGACTCCTTTGGGTTATAAATTAAAAACAACACTGCTGTATAAATTCTCAAAAACACACAACTGCAGAGTTATGCTAGAATTAAACTCGCTATCCTTGTATCCCTTCACCACCTGTCTCTTCTACACACTATCCTTTTCCAACGACGTTTAGTAACGCTCTTATAACCTAAGAAATCAAACTTATGTGACCCAAAAAGACCAGAAGTTGCAAGCTGGTCATATTTCTTTGTAATCATGAGGACTCATGAAGGGTCTAGATCTGTCCTTACTTCTGATACTGACACTGTGTTTTAATTTCACTTTTTGCTTTATTAATGGTCATTAATTGTGCTGTCAACAGCACCTCGATCAAAATCTCTTTTGATTTAAAGCAAAATAGCACAACAATTTTTGTACCAGCATGCTTAAAAATCGTAGTAATTAATGCACTCTCCATACACTTACGCCATAAGACCTTAAAATAATGTTAAGTTTGATCTCGCAGCGATTTTTGCATTAATCCCTACAACCACTACAAGGCCACTCTGAATGGTTGGACAGTAGTAGATCCAAAAGGATTCCACTAGTGAAGTGGTCCCAATGGCCGTAGTGGCAAAGCTATAGTCTGGTTAGACTTTGGAAGCCAATAAAGCAAAGCAGATCAACGCAAGAAAGCTTCCTACAATTTGAATTTCCAAAGAAATACCGCTTGCTTGCCACACTAGATATCCTCCGAAGAGGATTCCCATGCAGTAATTTTCGAGTCTATCGCATTAGACAGCTGGCTCTTTGGCAAACAACCCGTTGCACTGTGATTCCAGAGATTGGATTGCAGAATTAGTCATAATTATAAGGTGATTTACTTGAGAATTATATATTTAAAATTAAAAATTTAAATATATTTACTACAGCCGCCACCTTTTCGTAAAATTTTTTCAACAAAGCTGCTTTTGCAATAAACCCTAAAATGGCTTTAAAAATATTAAAAACGATACTCGTAAATAAGAATCGATGTACCGATATATCGGTTTTTGTAAGGTCGGTGCTATATATCGATATTTATTTTATTTAATATCCTAATTTTGATATATCGATATATCTTGCCCACCACTAAAATTGCTCATCCAATTGAATGCCGTAATTTTGTCCCAGTTTTACCACTTTATTTATATGTGTTAGTCATACATGGCCATACTGCATTATATTTGTAAAGCATTTTCAGTAGCAGTAGCCATAAAATTTTGCTGCTGAATGCAGAACTAATATAATTTTACTGCTGAATGCAGAACTAATATAATTTTACTACTTACTAAAAAAGTTCAGCATTCAACAAATTTTTCTGAAAATTTTCACTAATAATGACATTTCTTTATCTGTAACAGTGAAATAGTACAGATAACTAAATTTTATAAGAGCGTACTGAATTTGAATGTTGCACGGTAAAAATGTTTTAGATTAGTTTTAATAACTAGTCAAAAAATATATGTTCCGGTACTGAAAACACTAGTATGATGTTTTTTTATTTATGAAAATTTTAATGAAAGATGAAAAATTCTTATTGATAACAAAATTTGTTTACATTACCAGTAAATTTTTGAAAAAATTTTGAGCTAATATAGATATATTCTTTTTTAATTTTTTTAATCAAAATTTTGTTGGTTATTCCTAACTTTTAATGCTTTATAAATTCAATGCATAATGCCCATGTAGGGTATTAGTCTTACATTGACAAGTAACAGTCAAGCAATGATTGCCTTTCTACGAAAGGAATAGTGATAGCGATTACAGGTGATGTAGGGATAGATAGAAGAAGGCATCAATATTTTTACAATACTGCTTTTGCAAGTTTCTTGTTTTAAAGCAGTGTTGCAGCGCCTCTGATATCATTGAAACGCATAAAACTTTTGAAGCTGTATTTGGTAGACATTTTATTAATGCTACACAATACCGACGAAGGAGGGCGATCTGATGTTACTAGAGGAATAGTATCGGCTGAAGCCGGTGACCAGTGAATATGCCTTCGCCATGGAAGCAGTCCGACAACAACTGGCACAAAGTTACACTAATGCACATCAGAAAAATGTGAAGGAGTTTTATGACTCAGTCTGAAAGTCGGGTCGAACCCAAGACTTTTTGTTGTCAACGTGCTAACTACTCACATGTTTATATAAAAACTCCCAAAAAATCTTTGAGAATAACCGAATATTAAAAATTATTTTATACAACAGACATATATTATTCGATTTAAATCTACTTAATTTTTCTACCCCATATTACAATTAGTCAACACATTGGTTGCCAATGATTGTATTTAACACTGTATGGATACTGTTCATCGAATCGACAAAACTTATTTACTTTTTATCATATAACTCTTTTGTGTGTGTTCATATTACGCTCTATTTCGTATCGAAAAATAATTTTCACTTTTATATTTAATTTTTTTCTATATTTTTTAATTTCTTTGTTAATTTTTTTACTTTAAAAATCGTTCCGCAAAAAATTGTTTTTAATATTTCCTCGATTCGACGAAGGGTACTAAAATAAGAGTGAAAAATTACATTCAATATAAGTTTGTTTACTCCTTTGGTTTTTGTGCAATTTTTTTGGTTCATTTGTTTATATAGTACAGTCACACTGCGTACCCCGTTAATGCGAAAACCTCAACATTTGGTTCCTTGAGAAAAACTCTTTAATTCGTAAAAATTCAAAGTCTAAGGAAACCCCTATAAATCGTACTTAATTGTTAAAAACCTCTTAATATTCGTAATAAAATCCAATCAGGAAAAAAAATTAAATTACATAAGCAATGTTTTTCAACAGCTATTTTAGCTATAATCGGATTTTTTTGTGTTTATTTAGATTAGTAAAAAAAAATATATCATAACATTAATAATGGAAAATAGAAAATTGAAGTTGCCAAAACATATGGTATCGCTCCTTCAACGCTTTTATAAATTTTGGAATAAATAGAATTCATAGTGGGAAAATCTTTAGAAGAAGCTGAATAATTAGCACTTTAGAAGTACCGTATGTTATGGTTTATGTTGACAGTCTAAACCCCTATAAATCGCTTTTTTTAAACCTCGATTAATCGATATCCCTTTATTTCGAAAACTCTTGCAATTCGTAAAAAATAACTGGTTTCTTCGAATACGAATTAACGGGATTCTACTGTAGATAATTCGAAATTATTGTTTTAGAGCGGATTTTTAACATGGAGATGGGTGGCGATGGCACGATGGATGGTAGTCTGCACGTTGACTACAAAACCAAAAACAGATCTGTGTTCAACCCCAGTTTCAGACTAAAATTTTAAAATAAAAATAAACATCTCGCATTTTTCTGATGTACATTAGTGTATCTTTGTGTGTCAGTTGTTGTCGGAAGGTTTCAGTGGCGAAGGCATAGTCACTGGTCACTGAACAATACCGGCTTCAGCTGATAGCAATCTACAATCGCATCAGAACGACCTCCTTCGTCGGCATTGTGTAGCACCGGCGAAGTAAACTAATAATAAAAATGGCTACTAAACCGAAGCTTCAGCACTGCTACGAGTATAAACAAAGAACGTGCAAAAGCAGAGTTGCAAAAAAATTAATTAAGCTTCACCTCCTGTCGTTTCTCCTACTATCCCTTTCCTATAGTTCACGCACAATGCATGTGTAGGAGCCATCTCCTGAATGCTGGTCCCAGATTAAAAAAAATATTTAGTTAAGTACAGGGTGGGCCAAAAGTCACGCCTGCGTGGAAAATTTTAATAACTTTTTTGTTTATTATTATTTTTTATTTTTCATATATAATATTAGCTTTGTACGATCTAAATTTTAATTATGAAAAATAATATCAGAGAGATGACCAGCATTTTCATCGATGCACAATTGGGCTCTTAAACAAGCGTTTTGCATAACTGCACTCAAAATTTCAGGCTCTATTGCCCTGATCTGAGCTTCAATGTTGTGCTTTAGCTGCTCTATAGTTTGCGGGTTGTTAACATACACACGTTCTTTGAGATAACCCCATAGAAAATAATCAGGAGCAGTTAAGGCTGGTGAACTTCTATCTGAATTTCTTGAGATAATTCGGTCTTCAAAAATTTAAAAAGTAAAATTCTACCAATTTGGCTCGGTCGTTAAATTTTGCATGGTGGTGTACACGGTTCGATGAATAAAAGCTAAAAAAAAACAATAAAAAATTATAAACAAAAAAGGTATTAAATTTTTACACGCAGGCGTGACTTTTGGCCCACCCGATATAATGTTCGTTTTTAGTTGTTAAGATGATAGTGAACAATTTTTATTTGCCAGTTTAATTGGCCAACGTAGGTGGTTTAAACTTTGTTGAAATATGGCAATATACAACACAAACATGTATGACAAGTCACTAACAAAATGTAAACAAAGAAAAATTATACAAAAGTTGTCATTTTTTTATTATGCGAGGTTTAAACCTCCACTTAAAAACTACAAACACGATTACACTCAATTAAATTTATTTGTAGATTACCTAATTGTTTACAAGTGAGTTTAATCTCGATGTTAAAAATCCGCTCTTAGAGTTTTTGTATAAATATCTGAAGTTTCTGATTTCTTTTTTAAATTTTGTGTGTGTTCAAAACAGAATATAAAATTGGCTGTAGCTTTATTTAGTTTAAAATAAAGATGTGTTGTAATTTATTTCATCATTGTATTTGACACATGTTTAGGTATTTATTTATTTATTTAATTTGTTATTAATTTATGTTTGTTGTTCGGTTAAGCTGCATTTCAGCGCCAATAAAATGCACCACATAATCTAGATTAACCAAACAAATATAAATATGAATACTTAGTACATTTTAAAATGTGTTACTTATTTTTGGGATAATTCGATATCAAATTCCAATGTTTTCTCTAAATTAAAATTAAAATCAAAGTTGACGTGGATTAACTTTAAATGAATAAGTTGTTCTCATGTATGTATATCCAACAGTTAAAACCAATGTTAAACCTCCGATGGGTTCTCAATTTTTGGGCCATTTATATCGGGAAATTATGCGTTTGACGGAAACAGACTACATTACTTTATTGGTTTTCATATTAAAAAGATGCTGTCATGTATATTTCAAGCAAGTATATAATTATCATTATCCTTAGGACTGAAAAATATTAAGTAAATATATATATATATTTTAGACATTTACAAAAATGGATTTTTTACGGTCTTCTAGATGATCCTTGTAATGAACTTTTTGTGGGCTTTGTAGATCACTATAGAGAACACACTAAATATTTTTATGATAAAGCGTATTTTGTGCGTAAGGAATCAGTGCCTGGATTTTTTCAAAATTTTGAAGAACAAATATTACAGTGTGGCAAATACACCATGTTATTGAAAGCCTACAAACCGAATGTACATATCCATTTACAGTTAAAGGTCTAAGTGCAGACAGCTCAATGGCCGGACATCCTTCATATGGCGACAAAATTACTCACCTTGGTTTAAAATTACCATAGAAAATTATTTCATTTAGTTGTTCTTTTTAACTCCTTAATCTCCACCTAATATGAAAAATTTCGGCGACGGTAGCTGTCCGCTTACGGGAGCTTTAACTGTATTATATATAAAGAAAAAGAAAATCAAATCAATTTAATCAATTTCCAATTTTTCAGCATGCTATATTCGATTTACATTATCCTTCCTTATCAGTGTGCCTTTCTTTTGAAGAAATTGAAAAACTAGATTTATCTTGTCTACAGTATATAGAAAATGCTAAGAAAGTATGTGTTGAATCTATAACAATACGTCAAGTCTTTGAGACAAGATCGCAAGCGAAACGACAATTTTTCCAACGCATGGTGGAGAGATCAAGAGCCAACTTGGAACGTTGGACCGATGAACAACATGAGCTAACTCTCAAAGGATCCGAACAAAAGAAAAAGCGATTGGAAGAACTATCCATGCAGCTAAGAGATGCTAAAGAACTTAAAATAAGGGAACGTAATGAAAGCGTTGAAATAGAATTGAGATATCTAAGAGAAGCAGAAAAAATTGAGGAACAACGAATACTTAAAGATAATATAAATTTACGAAAACGCATCGAATACTATCAGGAATTAAGTAATATGGTAAATGAAAATAAAAAATTTAAAAATAGCGAAAATAAAAGGAAACTCGACTTAAATATACCACCTACATCAACTCAAGCAGAACAACTTCAAACTCCTGCCAGTACAGCCGAAACAGAGTTTGTATCTTGCTTTGGTGATGAAGATGATCGATCGTCTGAATATGAAGAATGTATATCGGATCGATTCGTAGAAAAATTTGCAGAAAATGAAATGCATTTAAAAGAAATTTATACGGGAAATTGCGAAAATGAAAGTAGAAGAAAATTACTCACAGAAAGTTTGAAAAATGATGGTCTACAACAAATCGAAGAAAATGCTAATAGTATTAAATCATATATTAAACACAATTATTCCGATTTGTTAAACTCCAATGAAACTGAAATTGTAAATATAGCGCAGGAAAATCGCCAAAAAGCCATGTCAAGCACAAATATGGAACAATGTCTTAAAACTATGGAAATCGATGTTAAAAAGTCTTACACTGAGGAATGCACAAAGCAAGAAACTAAAGGTATTGTAGAACAAGTTCAAGAAAAACCATTACATATACTATTTTATTATATTATAATATATATAGGTGTAATCAGTGTATAGTTGCTTTATCAGAAATGTTATATATATTTTTTTAATTTTTTCTAATTATTATATCAGGCCGCTTTAATACAAGTAGCTTTCCTTGTTTGTAGTAGTTGCATTTTATATTATGCTCTCTTCTCAGAAATTTCTTTAACAGACACCCATAACACGTGAATGCTTATGAAAATAACACTCCGCCTATTTGAGGGGTTCGTAATTTTAAAACGGCCGCCATAGAATTAATAGTTTTATTTAAAGTTTTCTTCGTAGAAAATCTCTTAAATTTCATTAAAATCGGTATGATAGTTTTGGAGAGGCATATCTAATATCATCTAAATAAGGGATATTCGATTTCCATTTTCCCACGGTAAAAATAACAGGAAAGGCATCTGCGGACGTTTATTTCACATACGTGCCGTTCGTCCATAAAACAAATTTTCTCTGTAATGCGCAGTGCGATTCGTTGCCAAATCGACCACACATTAATGATGAATACGTTGTGCGTATGAATGAGCGGGTTTTGGGCACAAGTTCCCTAATTTCATTAGAACACATCCCATTATAGTAACGATTGAGCAATGAAACGCACCCCACGTTGCGATGATGCTCAAGAGAGTCAATATAGTTGGCTCCCCTACTGTCTCCTATGAGTTTCTTCGTTCTTTCCTGTACATGGTCGAGTAACTTCATAATAGCCTTTGAAGCACCGGCCCATACATGAGAGTTGTATTCCATTTTCGGTCGGATGTATGCTATTCACTTGTTAGAATACCTCACACTGGTTAATTACCATTTGATTTAATTCCATGAGTTTTGGATAATAGATTTTGTATTTCATTTGATTATATGTTTGAAGTATGCCGGAATGTAAGCTCTCCCTTACAAGACAAAAACCTATTTGTTTTACTGCCTCTGCTTCGGTTTCTATGTCCTGTGCCCGCATCGTGCATTTTACCCCTAAGTTTTCCAAATCATGGTATTGTAGATTTTCTTCGGCTGGTACAGTAACCATTGATACGTTTTTATTCTCTTCTTGATTGTTCACGCTATTTTTTTTTCTCTGGAACCAGCACTCAGGAGAAGACCCCTACACATGTGATGCATTTTGCTGGAACTATAAGAAAGAGATAGAGAAACGACAGATGTATTCTTGTTTTAGATCGGCGCCTACTCTTAGAGCCTTATCCGATCGTATTACAGGAGTACGGGTGTTAAAGAAAACGTCACATCTAACGTCCTCATGACCCAAGAATGATAACATACAAACCTGTGCCATAAGTTGCAATTTAATTCATAATTTCTTGGCATCATGAACTTCCATGAACTTGGCATCATCCATGCTGAGGAGGTTGGGCCTGTCTTAAACCCTTATTTACGTTCTATACTTTTATTTATCAACTTTCGCTTTCATTAGTTGTCAATTTTGATCTGTTGTTTGGCAACAGCACATAGATCTAAATTGTTTTACCTTATCATTTCATAGCCATACGATTCGTACAGCATGTTCATAGTATAGTTCACAAAATTTCTGTTTTGTAACGCCATGTGATTTTTAAAATTAATCAAATCAAATCTCCCAGCGATGTTTGGTATTAACCACAACCACTACGAGTCCAACTCTAATCGATCGGGTACCAGTATCATGTTCAAAGAAACTGATAGGGCTCCCAATCCCCGTAGTATCCCCGTTATAGTCCTTGATAAGACTTCGGAAGAAGTCAAGTTCAGCGCATATAGAACAAGAAAGCTCCCTACAATGTAGAATTCCAAGAAATTCCATGCAATGCTAGGCATTTAGCTGAGTTCCCGGTATTGCAACACCCGTGCCCTCCGAAAAAGACCTCATGAAGGTGCGATCTATACTTATAGACAAGTCTAATATAGAAAAGCCATATCTTTGCTAAGTAAGAATTCGATGAAAATCCTATACTTACAACCAAATAATGTAACAAGCCATTATTTATGTATGAACAGCGTATTCAATAAAGAATACTTCCTTAATAAAACATACACGTTCCCATTCCTCTGATACCAGAGATAGGGAGTTTCATATGAGTTTTAGGGTATAGAAGACAAGGTATGTTCTGCAAACTCTTCTTATACCCGAGCTGAGGCCCGCGGGATAGCTATTTCCCGTAAGTCAAATCAATAAATTGAAATGACTCCCCCTGCGGTAATAACGCACCAACAAGATCGATTATTAAATGATCGTCTTCAATATATGATACATACATACCGATAAAGAAAACTTCCTTGATAAACATACTCGCTCCTGTTACACTGATACCAGAGATAAGGAGTTTCCATATGAGTTCTACGGGTATAGAATCCAATGTTCCATCAACAAACTATTCGTATACCCGAGCTAAGGTCCGTGAGCTTGCTGCCCCCATAATCATAAATGATTCCTTATGCGGTAGATCTTGATAGGAAGAGCCAAAATCATGCCAAACCCGCAGGTTCAGCTGGGAAAAGTCAATAGCAAGCTAAAGACTCTCCCTTGCATCACCAATGTCCATTTACAATTGTTGACCTTGGGTCCATATACGTACTTCGTAGTCAAAAGACTCGGTGTACTTTAATTGTTGTGAGAACGAATGGACAAACTTCTCAAGCCTTCCCAACTTAGCCGATAGTAAACTATCGTTTCTAGCGAACACCACGAAGAGGTGTGGGATAAGCTCATCTACGACTTACGTCATAGTTTGTTCGCCATAGAGAAACGACAAATGTGTTCAAGATTTGCGCGGACACCTACGCATAGCGTCTTATTTCACGGTGCTCTCAACAGTGAGTGAAATCAAGAGGATCACTACCGCCCCCTGGCACTCGGAGATACAAAATCCTGTTTCACTACCAGTGCACGGGTGGCAAATCAAATTATAGTTTTCCCTGGTCTATAATGTGTACCTTGCTAAGGTGTTTCGAGCTGTCCAAACTCTGTGTCACATCAGAATGTATTGAAGTCAGATGATTAGTGTCGTGTCGTCCGTCCGGTATACACGCGTCTTCTGTGAGGCGGATAAATTACCACAGAATTGACTAAAAACTAAAATCGGGGAGTGGAAAATAAAAAAAAAAAAAACCGAAGAAAATAGTGACAACAACAGTGAAACAAAACAAACTAAATAAACTTACAAACTTTAAATGTTTTAAATAAAATAAACGGTACTTTGGATTAAATGCAAACGGGGAATAAATAAATCTTAAATTTAACAAACAACAACAAAAATAAAATTCCAACCAAAACCATAGAACAGAAAATAAAATCCGCTATACCAGTGACGTGCGAACGAAAATATTTACCAGTGCTGGCACCACCAACTAGTGTTGGCACTTCGGGTTAAAGTGACCGGATCAGGGCTTTTATGGCTCTTTTTCGCGTCATTGTGCTAAAAACTTCTATCAAAAGCAAAATATAAAATTTTTTATATTGTGGATACCAGTGGGATAGTTGCTGTTGGACTGTTTGGTGATGAAGGTGTAGCACTGATGATCGAGCAATCTCTCAGGCGGCAACTAGCTCATTGGTGTCGACAATATAAAAAATAGAAAATAGACAATTGATTTGATTTTTTTTTTGCGTAAACTATGACAGGCCGTTTCAGAATTGACTTCTGCAACATACGTGGTTTAAGGGCAAATTTTTTCTCTGTATATGCCCACGTTTGTCTCCATCGGCCGGATGTTTTCGCCTTAAGTGAAACCCAGGATTCTGATCCACAGGATTTTCACATACCTGGGTATCACCTCCTATCCCTCTTTATTCTTCATACGGGCCTTGCAATATATATACGCAATGAAGTTGGGTACCAGTGCCAGCAATCCTTAGGCACGAATGATTCTGAATTTAGCTGTCTATGGGTTAAATTTAAAATCAGGGCACATCTTTTGCACTTCGGGTTTCTTTACAGAAGCCCAAATATGGAAAGGGATAAAACTATATACAACTTCGATGCCCTTTCCGACACTATATCGGAGATCCTCGAAAATTACCCGAACAGTGAAATCGTTATTGCTGGTGATTTCAATGTCCATAACTCATCGTGGCTCCGCCATTCGAGCCATACAACTCCAGAAGGCCAATATGTTGAGCTATTCGCAGCGCACAACCACCTTGCGCAATTAGTGAATGAACCAACACATATTCCGTGTGTTGACGGGCACCAACACAACACCCTCGACCTTTTTCTCACTTCACACCCTGACAAGTATGAAATGAACACCAGCGCACCTCTCGGAAATTCGGATCATTGCACCATTTCTGCATCCTTTTCGTTTGCGGAACTTCGAAGCGTTTCACCGCCAGCTACGAAACGTTTGAAATATATTTACGAAAAGGCACGCTGGGCTGAGCTCAACGATTTCTTTCGGCATTTCAATTGGAGGCTCTGGATCCTCGACAATGATGTCAATGCCATGGCTAAAATGGTTCAAAATATAATAATGCTTGGTATGAAAACGTTCATACCATCGAAGCAAATTTCGATTAGGCCTAGACCAAAGTCTTGGTTTAATCAGACGTGCAGACTTGCAGTCAGATCCAGAGAGGAAGCATTTAGTGTCTGGCGGAATGATAAAAACGCAGACACTGATATGATGCGCAAAAGGGCGAGATCTTCGTGTGCCAAAGTGCTAAGACGTGCAAAAGCTTTGTACGAGCAGAGTCTTCGCGCTAAAGTTCTTACTGCCCCACGGGGAAGTAAAAACTTTTGGTCTTTCGTAAAAAGAGTGACGGAAAATGATAGTTCTTCTATTCCGGCTCTTTTGAAGGATGATCAAATATTCACTGACCCGGTTGAAAAAGCTAACCTCCTAGCTGAAATGTTTGCAGGTAATTCTCACCTGCCGGAAAGCAATCAACCACTGCCCGCACCCGAGCGTGTATCCGTAACTATGCCAAAGATATACTTTCGAGCTCGTGCAGCTAAATGGTTCTAACGAACCTCAACATAAACAAGTCTCCTGGGCCGGATGGAATTCCTGCACTGGTCCTGAAGCAGTGTTCTTCGACGTTATCACGTCCTTTGGCAATCCTTTTCAGCACTCTGTACTATACAGGTCAATTCCCATCGTGCTGGAAGGTTGCAAATGTAACGCCGATCCCAAAAAAGGGTGAGGCAAGCAAACCTGAAAATTACCGCCCAATCGCAATCTGTTCCGCGATTTCCAAAGTGATGGAAAGTATGGTGAACTTTCACCTAATGAAATATTTAGAGTCCAACAATTTACTGAACGACCGTCAATACGGCTTCCGTCGAGGGCGCTCTACTGGCGACTTACTAGCCTTCCTCTCGGAAAAATGGTGTGATTCTATTCACCAGTTCGGCGAAAATAAAGTCATGGCTCTGGATATTTCTGGCATGGGGCACTTCTGTCCAAACTTATTGCTTTTGGTGTCGGTGATATCTTCTCTCGATTTATATCGAGTTTTCTCAGGGATCGCGCTATAAGAGTTGTTATAGACGGGATCTCATCTAATGAGTATAAGATAAATTCAGGGGTACCGCAAGGCTCCACTCTTTCTCCTACCCTATTTCTAGTCTTTCTAAATGACCTCCTATGTCAAACTTCCAACCCTATACACACTTTCGCAGATGATAGCAGCCTTTCTCACTCATATTCATTTAGTCGTAGACCAACATCGACTATGATCACTTCGCTGAGGCAGAATATGAGTGACTCATTGAATTGTGACCTCATGAAAATATCGCAATGGGGTCAGGCAAACAGGGTCCATTTCAATGCTCAAAAGACTCAATGCAGCATGCTTAGACATCGACGCATGCCCGATGACGATGCGCCATCTGTAATTATGGGCGGTATAAACATCGAGGAATCAGAAGCTCTTGATGTTCTTGGCATGAAAATTCAGTGCGATGTTCGATAGACTGAGCAAATTTTTCAGGTCTCAAAAGAAGCATTCAAGTGTCTCGGTTTTTTAAGACGGTGCAAGACATACTTCACCCCATCTGATCTCCTCACTATTTATACCGCCTACATCCGACCGAAAATGGAATACAGCTCTCATGTTTGGGCCGGTGCTTCAAAGACTATTTTGAAGTTACTCGACCGGGTCCAGGAGAGAGCGAAGAAACTCATAGGAGACAGTAGGGTAGCCAACTCTATTAACTCTCGTGAGCATCGTCGCAACGTGTGGTGCGTTTCGTTGTTCTATCGTTACTATAATGGGATGTGTTCTGATGAAATCAGGGAACTTGTTCTTGAAACCCGATCATTCACACGCACGACGCGTTCATCATTAAGAACACATCCATTTGTGGTCAACTTGGCAGCGAACCGCACTACGCATTACAGGGAGAACTCATTTTTCGGCCGAACATCGCGTATATGGAACAAACTCCCTGCCGAGGTCTTTCCTGTCACTTATGCGTGGGAAAATTCAAATCAAATGTCCATTCACACTACTCCCTCTATCCTCGTTCCCATAACCTGATTTCCTAGTTCCAGCACAATGCATCGCATGTGTAGGGGTCATCCCCTGAGTGCTGGTCCAAGATAGAAAAAAATACTGTTTGTTCGAGACACACTCCAGTGACTAATGATGAATGGGAACAGCGCCTAGTGAAGTAAAAGCCGTATCAGAATATATGAATATATGAATAAACCAAAAACTTAACTTCCAGCGTGACTTTTGGTGGTAACCACAGCCACTACGAATCCTTTCCCAAACCAGCACACAACTGAGCGTTAGAGCTGTGGGGCTTCGCTGGCCCCGTAGCATTAGATTAGAAATGAACTGTATTTATACAGTCACACGGAACTGCAAGCATAACTCCTCAATCTCTAGTAAGATTTCGGAGAGTCGCCTCTTCTGTCATATTCAAACTCCATGGGAGTTTAAGGTAATGCTAGACCTTTAGCTAGGTACCGCGGGCTTGCTAAACACCCGTAGGTTTGAAACTCGTCCCAAACCCTCCTGCAGGGTTAGAGAAACGACATGCGTGTTTCAAGATTAATGTGGATACCTGCCCGAAGGCTCTACCCCACAGTGGTCTTAACACCGAGTGAATTAGAGACGACCACTAACGCCTCCAGAGCAATAGGTGCTGCAAGTAATACTTGCATCCTAGAGTTGGGTAGCAAATCAGTATAGTTATCCCTTATTCTATAATGCACCTTGTTGAGGTGTTCGAGCGGTCTAAACTCTATGTCACATCAGAATGTATTTTCGTCAAGAACTTTTAAACAGTAGTACTGTTAGTTCGAGACACATTCCGGTGACTACTGTTGAATGGCAACATCACCTAGTTAAATAGAAGTCGTATCGAGATATATGTGTGCACCTCACATATTCTCGAACAAACCAAAGACTCGACTTACTGCGTAACTTTAGGTTTTAACCACAGCCACTACGAATCCATTCCCAAACCAGCACATGCACTCCAACTTTTCAGGGTTGACATGAAGCACTCACTTAAGAGTACATCAGTCATTAAACCCTTACTTAGCGCTAAAGGTGTGGGGCTCAGCTGGTCCCGTAGTGCTAGATTAAAATTGAACTGGGCTTAATCAGTCACACGGATAGACAAGCATATCCTCCTCAAACTCTAGTCAGATTTCAAAGAGTCACCTCTTCTGTCATTTTCAATCTCTAGGGGAGACCAAGGTAATGCTACACCTTTAGCTAGGTACCGCGGGGTCGCTAAAACAGCCGTAGGTTTAGAAACAAGTTCCTAAACCCCCTTGCGGGTATAGAGAAACGACAGGAGGTGAAGCTTAATTAATTATTTTACATCTCTGGTTTTGCACGTTCTTCGGTTTAGTAGCCATTTTTATTATTATTTTACTTCGCCGGTGTTACATAATACTGACGAAGGAGGGCGTTCTGATGTGATTGTGGATTTCTATCAGCTGAAGCCGGTATTGTTCAGTGACCAGTGACTATGCCTTCGCCACTGAAACCTTCCGACATCAACTGACACACAAAGACACACTAATGCACATCAGAAAAATGCAAGATATTTTTTTTTTAGCTTGAAAGTGGGATTGAACCCAGGTCTGTTTTGATTTTGAAGTCAACGTGCAGACTACTTCAGCCATCGTCACCCTCGCTGAAGTTTATCTCATTACATAGGCTTGCTTGAAGGCGTGTTATGTCTTCCTCTTGTATCTACTCTGTTCTTTTATCCTACTCAGAAAATCTGCCACTTTATTCTCCTTACTCTTGACATATTGTATTACAAAATCGTATTCTCCTAGTTTAAAAAGCCACCGTTGATGCTTTGGAGACATATCCTTACCCCTATATTTCGAATGTAAGAATTTTATTGGTCGATGGAATTTGAAATTTTCTACTATAAAGGTAGGCTCTGAAGTACACCCCATAATATTGCCAAGAATTCCTTATCAGTAGCTGAGTAATTTCTCTCATGATTATTAAGAGTTCTAGATTCAAAACAAACCGGGTGTCCTTCCTGTGATAGGACAGCTCCAATTGCATAATTTGATGCATCAGTGGTTAACACAAATTGTTGTTCATAGTTTGGGAATCTTAAGAAGGGATGTGAACTAATTAGATTGTTCAACTTTTCGAATGCCTCTATATAAGTAGGATCTTTCATGTTTTTTTTTTAATTTTTTTAAATACTTTATTAATTATATTTATTTTTGAGCGATGGTCTTTTTTATGAAAAGTTTTTTAATTATTATTTATTTCTCAATATTTCGCTACCAAATAGGTAGCATCGTCAGGAAATAATAATTTGTATTAACAAAAATATTAAAAAAAAAAAAAAAAAAAAAAAAAACAAAAAATACTTTATAGTAGATTGGGCTACTTTTTGCATAATCCTATCCTGTAATACCTTGTTTTTCTGTTCTTGTTCTGAATTATTTTGATTTAATTTTTTTCAATATGTGTCACAAGAATTCATTCTCTTCATTAAGTTACACTTGTCAATTTGAATCCTTAAGTTTGCTTTCTCCAATACTTTGAAAATGTCTGTTATTGCGTTTATGTGTTCGTTTAGCGATGTACTGAAGATTAATATGTCGTCCAAGTAGACTATGCATGTTTTGTTGATGAAATCCCGTAAAGTTTCATTCATTAGTCTTTGGAACGTTACCGGTGTGTTTTTCAGTCCAAACGACGTTCGTATGAATTCATAGAGTCCGTGAGGGGTAACAAAAGCGGTATTTTCCCTATCTTTTTCACCAATCAAGGGTCAAATCGCCGCATTCGTGATCGAATGAGCTTTCGTATCGAATAACATTTCGTGACGTATCGAATAGCCAGATCGAGGCATACGATGCGTTCGAATCGAAATTTGTTTTAAAATGTAAAAGATTTTTGTGCGTTGTCATAGAATAAAAACATAAGGTTACAATCTTTATATATAAAAATTACATGTTTGTATGTATGTATGTGTGCTTTATGAAATTTTCACGTATCCCTGGTATGTGGAATGAACTATATAAAATTCAAAAATTCCAACTGGGCCATAAAAAGTAAATATTTATTTTCGTATATCTTGCAAACGGTTGGAGTCTAAGTTTATGAATATGGTACAAATGACTTTGTACTTAAAACAAATCATCAGTAAAAAACTGGGAGGGATTGGACAAGTAGGCGTAGTACCTCCTATACAAACGAAAAATTCAAAATCGACTTTTTGATTGATTATGGCACATTTTGGCTAATTTATCTTAATGAAAATTTTTGATGTTAGTAAATTTTTTTTTATTTATTAAATAAAAAAATATGACTGAATAATAAAATAAAATTTTTCTTTCTTAAATAGCAAACAAAAAACTAGTTTACGACAGCTTTTTGTCTATCGAATGCATTTCGAGAGAATGTACTCGTTCGACTGCTCGTTATCGAGTGCCACGATCTGAAATTTCGATACGTTTTATTCGATAACGAATATGACGATCTCAAAAAGTAAAATTTCGATCAAATTCATTCGATCACGAATGCGACGATTTGGGCCCAGGATTTGATGGCAACTTTTGACCAAATCTGTAGTTGTGAAGTATTGCCCTCTTCCTAATTTATCCAATATTGATTTTGATGGGCAATGGAAAATTGTCATCTATTGTCACCTCGTTCAACTTTCTGTAATCCACCACCAATCTGTATTTTGGTTCCCCATAATTGTCTATTTTCTTCGGCACTACTATTAAGGAGCTGGAATACCTTGGCCTACTTTTCCTAATTATTCCCTGTTCCTCCATTTCTTTTATCTGTCTTCTTACCTCAGCCTTATGATGTGGCGGATATCTATATAGTTTGGAATTTATTTGCTCATCCGTCGTCGTCCTAATTTCATGATGTATTTTCAAGGTAGTTGTCAATTTGTCACTTTCCTTAAAGAAGTGACTCCTAAATATTCTCAAGATTTTAATTATTTCCCTATGCTTCTCACCCTTCAAATGATCTAGTTGAATTCTCTTCCATTCGAATGCAATTCCTTCCAGCGTACAGCACTCAATATTCCTATAGGGGTTTGTTATAAATCTACAAACATTCCCATTAATTGATATATACCCATCTAACAAATTTATAATCGTGTTAAAACAATTCAATAAGTCGATTCCTATTATAAAATTATATTTTATTCCCCTAAATTCCGTTATTTTCCATCTAATTTTTGCATGAAAAAAGAGATTAAACTCATTAGGAGCATCACTTACTTACTTAATTATATATTGTATTTATAGTACTGAAATTAATTGGTTGTTTCAATAAAATTTTTCCGAAATTGTTTATATTCTTATCCATTAGACTTATGAGTATGTTAGCTAATGTGTCTATTAGTGCAATATAATTTTTTCCGTTAATTGTGATTTCTATGGTGGGTAAGCAATCTGATTTGGTAGTCGCAAAAAAATATCATGGCTTTGTCTGACTTAACCCACACCACTATGTGGCGGGTTCGGATCAGAGTATCCTGCCATTGGAACACCCTTGATTTCTGTATTCAATTCGTTTTGGCTTTGATAATATTGATTTCTATCGGAATTACAAGGATTTCACCCTGAATTTTCTGCTTGGACGGATTTGTGTAAATTATAGAAATGGTTCTGCCCTATTTCGATATTATCTATTTCCATGGGTTGGATTCGATCCTGCCTGGGTGGATTCCAGTGGTATTGGCCGAAATTTGGCCTAAGGTTTCCTATCTGAACGAAATTCGAGTTATTATCCCTTTTATATTTGATTCTATATCGTCCTGAATTACCAAAATTATTAAAGTTTTGATTAGAATGTTTATTATTATTAATACTACCGTTATTGTTATAATTGTTAAAGGAATTTCTCTGTCCTTTACCCATGTTGTAATTCTTAATCTTTACCTGTGTGTATTTTATAAATTCCGGTCTAATGCAACTGTCTTCGTACCTTCCTCTTTTCATGATGTCTAATATGCTACCTAAATCCCGCATGTCGTAAATTTTATCTAAGAAAGTACCCTGCGTTATTTTCTTGATTGTGTTTATTAATACCTTATCGATATTGCTTAAATCTATAAAATGATCACCACTATGATATATTATCAGTTCATCTGTTTTGTATTTTATATTTTGCACTTCTATTCACATAAAAGTTGTTATATCTGATGGGGTTCTGTGTCTGGCCTGTATCTAAGTTTAAGAAATTTTTAGTCAGTTCCCAGTCGTCCACTTGTTGTATACATACATTGATTATGATGTTTTTCGCCTGTCATTGTATACATCTGTAGTACGAGTATATTGCTTTAGTTGCTTCTTTCTCATTGTTTCACTGCTTATTGTAGATAAGAGATATTCAACATTGCTCATGAAGGAGTTGACGGTTACTTGACCATCTCCTGTAAACGTTGGTATATGCATTCGACACGTTTTTGAAAATCTGTTCAGTTGCATGTCCTTGTGGCTGTTGTTGTGGTTACTGTTGTTGTTGAAATTGTCCCTGCAGTTCTATGTATGCATTACGTAGGCCTTCTAGTTGTGCATCTTTTCATGCTAGTTCCTCTGCCACATTTACGGATGGTAATTGAGCTTGTTCTTCCATTTTTCGTCTTTGGTCAAAGATTCTTTGTCTTTTGAAATACACTTTGATATAAGTTTTTTCACTGCACTAGATGTTCCTTCAATATTTTTTAATTGGGTTCACAGAATTAAATTTTCCTTGAATTTTTTCTTAATTGTGTCCACTTTTTTAAATGTTCACTGAATTAATTTTTTTTAATTTTTCTTAATTGTATTCACTTTTATACATGTTCACCGAATTAAATTTTCTTAGAATTTTTCTTAATTGTGTCCACTTTTTAAATGTTCACTGACTTGTTCAGTTACTTTGTGTGTGTGTGGTGTTCAGTTTTCTTTGATAGAATAACTCTTTCCCGACCTGCTCCAATTTTGTTTTCTTGTCCTTTTGGAATTAAAAAAAAACCAAATTTTATTTATTTTTAAATATTTATTGTCAGTGGAGAAATCAAACTGTTTAATTTCATAGAAGAACTAAAACTAAACTTTTACAATGTTAATCTTCTTTTTTTTCAAAATACTTTTATATAATTGACAAAAAAAAAAAAATTTTTTTCTTTTCAAATAATATAAAATATTTTGATTTTATGTTTGCTAAATAATTCGAAAAATTTAATTTTCCTGATCATGCTAACCAAGGGTTAGCGAAATATCGAAAATAAACAATTTAAGAAACTTTTTATAAAAAAAGACTTACAGAGCTGAATAATTTATTGCATACAATAAAAATAGAAGGTCAAATAAAAAGAAGATTAATATTAATCTTCTTTTTTTATATTACAATTTTCATTAATCAAGAGTTTTATTATTTTTTATTTTTCTTTAAAAAAAAAAGTAAATGTTGCAAAAGCGTGCTGTTAAAGAATTGTCTGTATTTTGCTCAGCATTTAATTATTGAAAGCTAATCTAGCAAATGTGTGCAACGTTAAATTTTTAAGTGAAAATCTTATTAAAGTGTGCTAATTGAAACAAAATGATGACAACACAATTTACAATTTATTTTGTGTAACTAAACTGAACTTATTAAAAAAAAAGAGCTGAAGGGAAAAATGACGATCCATAAGAAATCAAAAAGAGCTAAATCTAAATATTAAATCACTGTTTGCATCACTGCTTTATGGTATTTTTATTTTGTTTATTTTTCCTTCTTTCGCAAACTCTTTGTATTTGTTCCTCTCTAACAGTAAGTCATTGAAAAAACCTGATTTAAAATTTTTCAGACCCAATAGTTACGCTTCTGTTTGTTTTGTCGTTGAAGCGCCTCTCATGTCAAGGAACCGTTTTAAATTTTGAAGCTTCGTTTTAGTAGGTACTTTTTTACTTCGCCAGTGCTACACAATACCGAGGAAGGAAGGCTTTCTGATGTGCCTGAAGCCGGTACTGTTTAGTGACCAGCGACTATGCCTTTGCCACTGAAACCTTCCGAGAACAACTGACACAAATACACACTAATGCACGTCTGAAAAATGCGAGATGTTTTTATGATTTAATCTGAAACTGGGGTCGAACGAAATTTTTTGTTTTTGTGGTCAACGTGCAGACTAACTTCAGTCATCGACACCCTCATTTTAGAGTGGCAGTTTTACTAAATCCTATGAGTAATTATTAAATAAAAAACTGCACAAACTAAAATACTTCTAACTTACCCATTTCATATTTTAAATTTCTATCAAAATCGTCTTGTTTAAAATGTAATGAGCAAATTCTCCTCCTATGTAAATTAATGGCGTCTGGAGAATTGCAAAATTTTATTTTGTTGTTCATTGTTTTTTTGAAAAATGTAAAAGGGCACAGATAAAATAAGTTTAATTAAAAGCACGCGCAAAATACATTTTTGCTAAAATTTTTAAGCAAGTTAATTTTTCCAATTACAGCCTTTAAACACACTTCCCACATGGTTTTTATAATAATAATAATGCAATATTTTATAACTTTAAACTCAAAATTCTTGATCTATAACGAAATCTGATAAATTAATTTTTGGAGAACTCTGAAAGTGATTTCTACTGCAGGGTTGCCAAATCTCACGCAACATATAAACTTTTTCGGGCAAAATTAGGAATATATTGTCTATCTTTTTATTTAATTATTAAGCTCGAGGTTATCATCATTATGGTTGTTATTACTATTAAATTAATTAATTAATTACATTTAGTTGTTAAGGGTAATGATTATTTAATATGAATAATTAAATTATTTATTTAAGTTTTTATTAGAAATAAAATTTAAAAAATGTTTAAAGTTATAAAATATTATTATTATTATTGTTATTGTTATTATTATTATATATTGCAGTATATTATTATAATTATAATTTGTTATATATGTAAATATGTACGTATGTTTTAAATTTGTTATACTTGTGTTTTTTTGGCGTGTGAGGTAGGGTTGAAAATGCCTTCGAACTTACAGAGACCGTCGTCATCTGCGTTGAGTAGTGTTACCACTAAAAAATTCCCTCCTCTTCCACTGTGTAGATTCCCTCCCGGGACCGCTTTCCGCATTACTTCGGGAATGCCCAGGGCGGTGTCCCAATCAGGACCGCCCTTTACTCACCCATGTCTGTGTTCGCCAAGTTTGTAGCTGGCACCGGCCTGTACTCCCTGGTCCCCTTCAGAGGGGGCCTCACTCTGCTGCAACGCATTGAGGTCCCTCTTCTTCCTCCGTGGAACGTACCCTGCATACTGCGCCACAGCGTTCCAATGCCCTCGCAGTCGATCATGCTCCCTATCACGCTGGCAGAAGTAAATCCGTCAACCCGCTGCGCAATTGCATTCCTTTCAGCATGCCATCTGATGCTACTGAAGAAAGTGTGTTCTGCATCATCATCCACCATACCGCAGTAAATGCAATCGGGACCATCCGCCTTGGCCATGCGGTACAGTTACTTTTGGAAGTACCCGTGGTTCGAGAAGAATTATATCAGAAAGTAGTTAACCTCACCAAATTTCCTACGAATCTATACTTTCACGCAGGGAATGACCCTCGCCGTACACCTGCCGACCGTTTCCGTGGTCCACCTGTCCTAACATCGTTGAACGGTTTGGAGTCTCAGCCACAAAGCACCAAGACCACGGCCCCTCGCTCGAGTTCCATGCCTCCCTCCGCTCGCACGCAAAGAGGTCTATGGGTATCTCCCCACAAATCATCAGGACCGCAGCTCCCGAAACCGTACGATAAGCCGAAGCAACCCTAAGGGCAGCCGTCCACTATACCGCCTCGAGCACCTTGCGTTTGGTTCAAGATCGAATTCGTGACCGCCATATTCAACCTGCTCTTGTTGGGCAGCCAACATTCCCCATGAGTCTGGTCAACATCCTATTCATCCAGAGACACATGCCCTATCTGCATGCTGACGCCTAGTGGTATGTGATCTCGCGTCATCAGCATCACCTCAGTCTTTTCCCTGGCCAGTTCCAAGCCGTGGTCCTCAAGCCACACCCGAGTCATAATTATGACACAGTTATACTTATGTTTACGCCTATAATATCTACTACTATAGTAATTTTTTTTTTGTTCTTTCTTTTCACAAACCAAAACTTTTAGAGAAAATTTTGTGACATTTTTAGAAAATATTTCTTTTATATTTAAAATCTTTGAAATTTTATATTACTTATTTCCTGAAGATAACAAAATATCGAAAATAAATTACAAACAATATAATTCTAAAAGAATAACGACCTCGAGCTTAATAATTAAATAATAAGATAAATTATAAAAAAGGTCAAATAAAATAGAAGATATAGTTTATATATTATCCAACGTTTCTTCTTTTCTTCCGACAGGGTATATTGGAGTTTCAATATTGAGTGAGTTGCCGTCAATCCTCGTCAAATTTTATTATTGAAAACAGACCGGTTTCGGCAATGTGTTATCTTTAGTGTCTTTGCTTTTATTGATCTGTTTCATCTGTTGTCATCAGTTTGGTCATCATTTAGTAAGTAAACTCTTTCTTCTAGAATAGGGGAGGTTTTTTGATAGATGTACCTATCGTTCTCTGTTTGCTGCGTGTGTCGGCTAGCTACCTGTTTCCTTTGGAGTGCAAGACTTTCAAGAACCTCATTATCTTGGTTGTTTGTTGTGTGAGCAAGTATTTTGTTTTTTTCCTGAAGTTAAAAAAATCCGTTATACATTATCCTTTATCGTTTACTGTTTTTTATGGTTTTGTGCCCTTTCATATGGTATGCATTTCGTTTAGATTTACGTATTTATTTTTTTTATGCTGGACCAGCACTCAGGAGATGACATGCGGTGCATTGTGTTGGAACTAGAGGAAATGGATAGTAGGAGAAATGATAGAACGTGAAGCTTCACTATATTACAACACTGGTTTTTGCACTTAATTTGTTCTTACTGCAATGTTGTAGCGTCTCTGATGCCAAGGAAACGTATTAAATTTTGAAGTTTCGTTTTTAGTAGCCATTTTTAGTAATTATTTTACTTCGCCGGTGCTACACAATACCGACGAAGGAGGGCGTTCTGATGTGACTGTGGACTGGATACAGCTGAAGCCGTTACTGTTCAGTGGCCAGTGACTATGCCTTCGCCACTTAAAACAAAATATATTCAATCGATGGCCTAATTCTAACCACGAGACCTATTTTGTCCCTATCGTCCGAATTGTTTGCAGATATGTCAAATTTACTCTGCATTTTAAGGAGCTATTTCAAGCAAGATCCGCTTGAAAATTTGTTTCCATATATACGTGCCAAGGGCGGACACTGCAAAAATCCTTCGGTTTATGAGTTAAATATCGCAGTAGCTAAACCGTCATCTAAAAATAACTCAATTTATCTTCTCCTCAAATTGTGCAACCGACAATGCGATATTTTTACCAATTGACTTTAAAACAATTTTAGAAAATACTCAAAGAAGTGAAGGTATATCAGAACGTACTCACACCGCTGACGCATATTCGATGAAATTTAAAATTATTCTGTTGAAGATGTAATGTTTCAATAGAGTTAACATCAAGCCGATATTTTGTAGGTTATATAGCTCAACGAATATCTTGTGCCAAATGCCGTACGGATATAATTAAAGCAGCGCAAATCTTGTCATATCATTCAGCAATCTTTCTTCATGCAAAACAGATTTTGGAAGTTTATGTGATCCATCAGACTTATTTTTTGCAGTGTGTAAGATTCACATAAAAGTTTTTGGAAAATATTTTTCTAATTGTAAAGAAATAAAAAACATCAAAAAAACTATTGTTGAACAATGTGTAAATTGTACCAAAAATACAATATATTCCTTTTGGTTTGAGGAAAGTAACGTATGTTTTAAGCACCGTATGGAGATGCTAAATTTATTAGTTCCTAATCTATTAAGAAAACATACATACCTCATGGATAACATATTAATGCAAAGAAATAAGCACTGCAAAACTTAAAATTTTGAAACAATAAATAAAAGATATTTGCATACATATATACTTTTATAAACAAAATTATAAATCGTTATGAATGGCAAACTTCTGTAATCTCACGTTATATATGTATGTATGTATGTAGATACATACATGCAGATATTAAATGTATGTAGGTATACAATTAAGATTTCTAAAACAAATTATAGTTCGGGGCGATTCGACATACAGTTTGTAAAAAAAATGTTTTCAAAACTTAGAAAAATTAAAAAGTTTAAGAGAAACTCTTATTTGCAAGTAAATTATATAACTTTTATTAAATTTTTTTCTTCATGTATTCAATTGAAGATGTTTATAAACACTTTGCACAAAAAAAAACAAAATTAATTTAAATAACAAAATAATAATCGTAACTTAAAAAATACTTCCAGTTTCTACGCTGTAAAATAAATGTTTTCATAATTGTGTTAAATTTATTCTAAATGGTAAAAAAAAAAGATTTCAGGGTGCTAATACTTGGTGTGCCCTCCTTTAGCTTTAATTACAACTTCTAAGCGTCTAGACATTGAATGGATAAGCTTTGGTATATCATAATTTTCAGGTATTTTTCCCATTCTTCTTTAATAAATGTTATTTGTTTTTTGGTGACCTTTTTCCGACTTTTTTTCTTTGGGTGGACCCATGAATTTTCTATAGGGTTTAAGTCTGGGCTTTGTGCTGGGCTATCGATCACTTTTGTACAATTATATAACAACCAGGATCTACAAATATATGCCTTATGCTTCGGGTCATTATCCTGGTAAAATTTATATTTGAGCTTTTCTGGGTCAACAAAACCGAATTTCCGAGCACTTGCACTCAATTGCTTTTTTAAAATGTTTAGATAGACTTCCTTGGTCATTATATCCACTAATATTCTTATTTCGCCAACACCCTTGCTCGAAATACAACCCCACACAATAACGGATAGTATACCGAACTTTACAGTGGGTATTATATTTTTATTTTCTAAAGCCGTCAGGGGTTTTCGCGAAACTTTTTGAGGTCCATCATTGTAGTAAAGCATCACTTTCGTTTCGTCACAAAAAATAACATCATCCCAGTGCTCCGGAGGAAACGAAATGTGTTCAATGGCAAACTTATACCTTTTTTCAATGTTTACCGCGGATAGCAAAGGTTTTTTCCTCGCAACTCTTGAAGAGTATTTATGGTTTTGTAGCACATTTCTAACAGTCTGAGAGCGATACTTACTCCACATTCATTACTGATGTTAAGTGCAATTCCTCTAGTGGATTCTCATCAATCATTTTAAAAATTTTCTTATCAATTCGCCGAGTTACTTTTTTTGGTCTGCCTGGTGTTTCTTTTGGTTCCAGTCTACCTTCTTTTTCAGCACGGTTAATAACATTATATACCGTCCTTAGGTTAAGAGAGAACATTTTAGCAATTTCTCTGTGAGATTTTCCTTTATAGTAATTAAAATACACCAGTTGGGTAATGTCTTTGTTCAGGCGCTTTCCTGGCATAGTTTATATATAATTGGGTAATCATTTGTTTATTCTATGAGCTTAATTTAATGAATAAAAGACAACTGCTACTCTTAGCGTACGTATAAAACTATTATACGCAATACATATGCAAAAAACGAACGGTTCTTTCTTGTCTTTGCATTTTTGAAAACATTTTTTTTACACTGTTTAAAGTATGCAAAATTATTTTGTAGCGTTGTTGTTGTAATATGTTCATAAATTTGTCAAAGTTTCGACTCCTGCTTGTCGACAACATACAAAACAACAGTTGTAAAAAAAAAATTCACAAATGTACTGATATTGTTGTTGTAAATATTTATTTAAATTTAAATTCTTAAAAAATTTTTGTTTTGAAAACATTTTTTTTACAAACTGTACATACATAGTTGCAATAGTACAACGGTAACATACGTATTTTTACACTACAATAACACAATCGGTTGAATTCGCTTTACATATTTCTTTGCACAGAATTATATGAAAACATGAACTTTTTTCTTTAATCTCTCCTGCCTTTCTGCTAATTGACCAGCAATTTTTTCATGTAAATAAAACAATTTTTAATTTACAGTTTTCCCGACTTTTCGTAGACCTTTTGTCTACTTTTTCAAGGGATCGTCTATTTAAATTAATAAAACAGTTAAAGTGCAGAAAATTAAATGTAATACTTACAATTTTTTAAATTGTTCTACATTAAATAAAATTTTGAAATTCTATTTTAAATTCTTTTTTCTCTATAATTTAAAATTAAAATAAAAAATTACTTCAATCACTCTATAGTTGTTAATATTGGCGGTGTCCTCTTTTAAATTCATTGTTTTGCTGATTTTTTGTTGTATACGTAAGCTCTCAATTATGCATCTTTTTCTTGAATTATTTTCTCTGTCCAGTATTTTTATATTATTAGCTGTGCTGTTGTTTCTTTTTTCTTTGCGATATCCATTTTGTGTTATCCAATTCTCGTCTCCAAACTTCTTTTTGTTGTTCCAATGTGTGTAAGTTCTCAGTTTTGGGCATTGTTACCTTTATGCAGCCTACAAACGGGGGAACATTGTCGTACACATGTGTTTCTTTCAATGTGCCATTTATCAATCCACACGAGGGAACCAAAAATAGAAACATCAGTTGTGTATTAGCGATTGTTGATGATACAACTAACACGGAAAAAAACAAATTTTAAAATTGTAGTGCAGAAACTATTCACCGTATACAGAGAAAGCATGATTTCAATTCCATAGTTTCCCGCAAAAAGCAATTTATTAATAAGAGAACAAAACCTTCATGCCTAAAGTTCGCTAAGGAACACATTAGCAAGAACTCAAGCTTTTTGAATCGTAAATTTTTTGCGGATGATTTCAAATTTCATATATTTATCTCGGACAGTCTAACCAAGGACTATAAATATATGAAGATGCTCTAGTACCATATCGACCCCTGTGCGCGAAATTATCGTATGTTAAATCTTTTTCTAAATCGACTTTTTTATGCAAATTTGTTCTAAATCCATTAATTCATCTGCTAATAAAATATTATAGCAATAATTGTTACAGTTATGGAGATAACACTATGTACATTTTATCGTATGTGACAGCTAATGCTGTAAGGCAACAACAAAAAAAGGAATAGAAACGCTCTCATGTAAAATTTAGGTCGATATAATGTTCGTCCAGTGCTAAATTTACTGATGACAGTAGTCCTACTTCCTGATTTTGAAAAAGAGTATTTTATATTTTCAGAGAACTTATTATTCTTATCTCTCTATTATTTATTTACTTATACATGCATTTTTATACGTGTGTGGATTCGAATACATAGGTACATACAAGAATGATTAAATAAAGATTACGCCAACAAGCTAAAATAAAAATACTTTTCTGCGCATGATGGAACTCTGACGTCACTCAACATGTATTCTGATTGGCTAATAAAACTCAGCTGAAGAACTATTATGTTATTGTAAAAACAGGACAGTGGGGCAAATTCAGTTTGATAATAAACAATTTTAAAGAACTATTTTATTTTCCATTTATTTTTATTTAAATATTTTAAACATATAAATAGTGAACCCAAGTGTTAATTATTTCCCTTTTTCCCCATTCCAAAATTTGTTGTTATTTTACTTAAAAATAAAAATCTTTAAAGAATATTTATAGAATTTTTAGTTTGTTATTTTACTATACTTTCTCTTTCTCTTATACGTGCTTTCAACAATTTCAGAATTTAGTTTTCTAATTCTAAAATACATTCTACATCTAAAAAAAAGTTTTTTTACGTCATCACTGGCTTCAATTTCTTTTGCTTCCAACAAATGCTTTTGTAAATATCCACTTGCGAGTAATAATTTGTCGCCATTCAATTTGGACAAAATTGAGTCACACAGTATTAGCGTTTTCATTAACGAAGTTGATGGCTTACTAAGTCCACCTTCACTTAAGTGATTAACCCATGAATAATTGCGTTCGGTTGAAGAATTACTCACGAGATCAGGATTTTCATTCTTCAGTTTGTGGCAAATATATCCGGCCGAGTTCTCTAAACCATCATATTCCATATTTTCTATTTCGCTTTGGTTAGTTTCTGTAGCCAAAACATCTGCCTGAATGTTACGGTTAACACTCTTAAGTATAGTACCTGAAGAAATCACAAAGTTTATAAAACTTTGTGTTATTTAAAATTTAAGCTTTCAACTTACCCGTTAAAGAATTATCTACATCTAAATCGGGTGTATTGTCAACTTCTACATTTGCATTACTACCCAAAATGCCTTCGTTAGACCCCATTAAATATGATCGAAGTCTATATTTGAATTCTTCTCGATCAGGGTGATCGTGAAGTCCGCCTTTCGACCTAATTATTCCAAAAAAATTTTCCAGCACATCTTGATTAAACCGATACGTTAGCAAATACTCAATATTATATCGACTTTTAAGTTCAATATATAGCATTTGTAACGCTTTATTAGATTGAATGATACCTGTAGAATACATTTATGTCAAAAGAAATAAATCTGTGTCACAAATTTTTAGAGTACAATATAATTTTCAACCTTTTTGGAAAGGTAGCATAGACTTTTTGCCAATCACACGGATCTCTGACATCATTTGCGACATATTATTTAGAATGATATTTTGTTTTTCAAGTGCTAAACCATATGCGTGTAATCGGTCTCTGGTATCCTGTCTCGGTACTCTCGAATTCATAACATCGAACCAGTCATTTACCTAGTTAAGTGAAATTTCTTAAGTAGTTTAGGTATGTTCTAGAAAAATTATATTTTGTAAGTAATTACGAGTTTAAAGAGTTGACTGCACTCGCTCCAATTTTCGTTGCTCAAATATCCCAAACTGGCGGCTCCTGTGATAGATTGCGAAATTGTATGTGAAAAAAGTTTCGTGGCCAGTTTAACCTTTTGCCTTTCAGTTCCGACCACACATAAATTGTGTGGTGATATTTTATGCGTGATCTGCAAGTCATTTGATTGGAGGGATAGGAGACTTAAAATTATATCCTTTTTGACTTCTTTTTCGTTAATGATAAACCCACCATCAATGAAATGATTTCTTAAAAGTTTTATCAAATGAGGAACATCATTAAAAACAAAAATTTTGATTTCATCGAACAAAAACCTACATATATACATATGTTACGTATATTCATACAAAAAAAAAATTTGAAAAAATTATTGAGGCGTATTTACATAAAACATACCATGGTTTTTCGTAATCAACTTCAAGTTCACTGAACAGTTTTCTGTTACCTCCACCTAAGTCACAAACAATGGCCACAATTGTAAAGCCACTCTGCTTCATAGTATTCAATATATTGAATAAAATACTTTTTGACATTTGGGTATCATAGTCATAATATATGGGTTGCTTCCAATTTGAAATTAAACCTTCCAGCGAATTAACAAAGGTTCTAAAAATTCTTGATTTTGATACAAATAACTTACCTCTTAGCAAGGCCACTTGGATATAATTAGCTGGTTCTAGCACTAAATCTGCTGACTTGTCATAGCAATACTTTTTTTTTGCCTTCATCTCATCAAAACTCAACACACATACTTTTTCAGTTTCTGACATTTGGTTGGCCGCAGATAGTAGTTTCACAACAGGCACCAAAATACCTTTCGACATGTCCAATTTTTCCGACCATCTTTGCAACGTTCTCACCGATGGAAGTGGGAAATGTTTCTTCCTTAAAAGTTTGTAAGCTCTGGCACTCGCTGAGTATAGGGTGATAGATTGAGCAATGTCTGTTTCGGTAAAATTTTGTCTTTTATCACCGCTTTTTAGTTTTTTTATTTGACCCTCAGTAAACAAACGCCTCAGTGCCTTCTCGAGATTTGAGTTTGCAAAGCTTAGTTTTTGAATACGACAAGATAAATTTTTTATTGTCACATCACATTGACTTTTTGCCATTTTCAGCGAACAATTCTCCTTAAGAAGTGATTCTCTAGAAACGATTTAAATAATTATTTGTTGTTTTTTTAAATACTAACATACATTTTCAATTCCAAAGTTTTAGTGTAACTTTGGAGGCCATCTTCTTCAGTGTCAGTCGGCAATTCGGCATTTACACATTTTACTTTTAAACTTTTTTGATTATTTATTTGTTTTTTTGTTTCATCTTCTTCAGTGCCATAAGCAGTTTTCTTTTCACTATCAATAATAGTATTTTCTAAGGACGGAACTGCATTGGGTTTTAATTTCTTAGTACTTCGTTTACTAAATCCTATAACGACTTATTAACGGACTTAAAGAATTGATTATGTGGTAACTTACCCATTTCATATATTAAATTTTTTTCAAAATCCTCTTGCTTAAAATGTAAAGCACAAATTTTTTCTTTTTCAGCATTTACAGGCTTTACACGCTTGCAAAATTTCACCCATAACTTCCTTTGAGCTTCATCTCTTGGAAAACTATATAATGACACAGCTTTATGAAAACAAAAAAATTTTGATAGCAATATTACATTGTAACACAATTAATTTCTCACTTTTTTTTTTTGCTGTTACTTTGTTTGCAATTGCCCACTGCGCATTTCATGCTTGCTCTTTTTGTTCTCTTTTCACTTCTATTTGTGTTTTTTGTTTACAGCTTATGAGCTTTATAAAGCAAGTTTTTTACACTTATTTATTATTTAATAATTATTTAAATATATTTATTATAAAATATAGCACAATTTATTACAAAATTCAACACAAAACTTTAACTTTGATAAAATCGATTTCATTTGCTTGTTTGAGATCTCTCTGAGTAAATTGTGTGAAAAGTTGCCAAATGTAGTATAAAATATAAATTTTGTACGAGAAAGTATTAGTTTTGCATATAATAAACATTTGGCAATCTCTTCGAGGGGATGCAAACGTCATCAAACGGTAAATCATGCGCAAGGCGTAATCTTTATTTAATCATTCTTGGGTACATACATGTGTACCAAGGCGTATCAAACAAGGTGGAGTTGTTTAAACAGGCGGCTGTACCTACGTTTGTACAAGTGACGTCAAAAGTTGTTTATGTTTGTGATTTGCAAGCGCCGTTAAATTAAAAATTCTGGTTTTGGTTAGAATCAAGGTGTTGAAAATCAAATGATTTTAAAAAATTAAAAACGTTTTGTGTTGTTTAAATATATAAATTCAATAAATATACATATTTAAAAAGTTTTCGAAAACAAATTGTGTTAAGAATTATATTTGTTTTTTTAATTTTTGCGTTGTGAGAATAAACTTTGCGTTCTGTGTACTGTGCAAAAGTTAAAAAAAGTTGTTTTATTAAATTACAAAAATGCGTTATTTCTTGTTGTGACGCAAGAAAAACATACCCGGGATTGGGACTTTTTTCGCAGTCCCAAAAGACGAATGCTTATGAGAAAAGTGGACAAAAGTATGTCTGAAAGATTTTAAACCAAATTAAACCAATTTTTCGAAAAACGACATAGTAACTGCCGGACATCGTTTTTGCTTAACCCTTTCGGTCCTATTGGGATAATACGTCCCAAAGAATGTTGAATAATCCTATTTCTTGTCTTAAGTAAACAAATCATATTTGAAAATGTCCCAGTCGTACTTTTGAGTTTTAGTTTATGAAATAAATAACGGGACTTAGTTTTGAGTGAGTTTGTAATAAGATTTTAGCGTCAGTTGATGAGAAGCTCTCGTAGAGGCAACTTCATTTGTAATTTAAAGAAGGAAGCTGTATCCGTGTTGCAACCAAAATTGGTATATTTGGTTGAACCAGCTGAATTTATTATTTGTGAATGAAAAACTTTGTTTATTCTCTGTAAGTATAAATTTTTGTTAGTTTTTGTTGGTTTGGGACATATTGTCCCATTCGGGTTTTTCGTTGGGCTTATATATCCCATTCGTATTATATGTAGGAAAAAATGTCGCAACTAAGTGCAGAGCTTCAAGAGCTTTTAGAAGCCGATAATTCCGATTATACTGAATCAAGTGACTCTGAGCCGGAAAATGAATCATCAGAGTCGAGTGAAGAAAATGATGAAGGCAATGACGAATTAATCGATGAAAATAATCCAAGCGAAAACTTTGTAAATCCATTCCTATGGTCACTACCAGACGCAAATTTTCGACCAAGAATGCAGATCCCAATCGAAAAACAACCAATAATTTTGGCTGATGTTAACCGCAGTTCAACACAATTAGATATTTTTAAAAAGTTGTTTCCGAAATCGCCGATAGTACAAATAAAAGACTAGAAATGTTGGAAAGGGACAAAAAAATAAAAATTGCAAAAACTGATGAGCATGAGATTCTAATGGTACTAGGATGTTGCCTAATCATGAGCTGTAACAAAGTTCCAAGGATTCAAAATTACTGGAGCACACATCCATCTCTTGGAAACTTAGCCATAAAAAATGCGATATCAAGAGACCGATTTCAGCTAATAATATCCAAAATGTATTTCAATGATCCTAAAAAACCAGATGGATGTTCAAAACTGTATTATGTTCAAGAACTGTTATCTTGTGTAAAAAAAACTTTTCCTAGTGTTAGAACGGAAGCAACATTTCAAGCTATTCAAGCTGGGACAATAGCCCCAAAAATCCGAGTGGGACAATATATCCCAGGATAATTAAAGGACATACGAAAAAATTTACAATGCAAAACATCATAATTTTTGATGTTTTTTACATATGTGAAAAAAGATTTTTAATATTTATTGTTATTTAGCCAATAAAAACCCGGACCGAAAGGGTTAAAGCATGATACACATCGCACATTATGTTGACGATATTGTAATTACATACATAAATAAGAAATAGATTGCGACATCACACTCGCACTTGCCTTTGTTTATTTACATTTGAACATTTTTAACCGAAAAACACTAAAATTCATCAAAAATTAATTAACATTTATAATATTTATATTTTAAGCAGTACCTCAACATTTACCGCTTTTTTATTGCTTTCTTTATTATTTTCTTTAAAAAACGAAAACTAATAATTCTTACAGACACTTTATGTTCATAAAGGGTGCTTTAGACCATAAGATTTGTCGTACGTAAAATGAGCGAGAAAATAAAATGAAATTGCATCCGTACTTCAAAAAAAGAGAGTAAAAATCGAATGGTTGTTTTCTGGCTCTTACACCATTGGTATGGATAAAATCAAGTAAGATGAAAACACTCTCATTTAATTTAACTACATCTGTTTGCTTGTTTTCCCAGGGATGGAGTTCTTGTGCAAATGAATTTTTTTTTTAATAACCTTGAAAAATATTTTTATAACTTTGGAATATGTTATTTTCGTGGTCAAAATTTTTAGTGTACTTTTGGAAAATATACGTATATTTTTATAAAATTGTGCTGTCGTGGTCTAAAATGTACATTTTGATTTTATAATTGGTATAAATTTATGAAACCAGTTTTCCCTCCCTTACTTTCTCACATTTGTTTACATAAAAATGCATCCCTGATCTAATGGTGTGTGTTGGTTTTTGAAAAATTTTAAAAAATCAAGAGAGCCATACGACTGTCAAATTTTCATCCGTATTTTCTCTCAAAATCTTATACCCAGTGAAATTTTTCCTACATACATCTTCGATTTGAGACCAATGACAATGTAAGCAAGACCCATCCAATGTCTGTATACAATTTCTATTTACATTTAAACTATTATGGTGCATTCGGAGTGCAATAAGATGTATCTGAATGCCATTGATCTTGGAATGAATTTTAACTATTGCATAATTAAATTAGGAACTTAATTTTTTTAAATATTTTGTAATTTCGGAATTTTGTTTCAAACGTTCACTTTCTATTTTCTTTAGTCTTCTTAAATTTCTTTTACTAAATCCAATCATTTTATTCTTTACAACAAATAAAAATACAAAACATACATACATATGTATATAAATTAACACATAAATAAAAATAAAACAGTCACTTACCTTTTTTAATTATTTTTATTTAATAATTTATAACAATATTACCACAAAAAATGCCGCTAACACTTCACTTTAAAAAACACTTATGAACTTGATACAAATTTTACTTTGGAATAATAATAAAAATGAAAAAGAAAGAATAACGGAAAAATTACTTCAGAAAAAAGAACAAAATTCATAATTAAAACGAAATGACAATATGATACATTACAAAGCAATCCAAATCAGATGGTAATGCGATGCAAAATTTTTATTTGTGTTTGTTTTGATCTTCATTTCTAATAAACATTTAACTTTACAATTGGATGGGAAAAAGACAAATCCTAATCAGATGCGAGTTGTAAGGGATTAACTATTTTCGTTTTATTTTCCCTATTGACATAATATTATACAATCGGATGGCTTTCAGTTTGTAATGAGTAACCGGACTGCTGGGTAGTTTCATTACATATTACGTTTAGACGATCCGACTTGTGCTCTTTACACAAAAATTTGACATGTCGTACGACAGATCTTATGGTCTAAAGCACCCTTAAGTGAAACACATTTTCTTTGTAACTTTTGCATCAGTTGTTTTTTACATCTCTCGTACAAAAAACCTGTGTGGTTGTTGCATTTTTGTACAACAACTCCGTAACACACTACCTTGTTAGAGACGCCTTGCATGTGTACAGATCCTAAACAAAAGAAAAAATATAAACAAACAAACACAAGCTTTGTTTTCACACAATTTATATTCAGATTAGCCTATGATTTATATGGACATTAGGTCCGTAAAGTTGAATATCGCCGATGTTTTAATAGTATGACAAAAATATGTATTTTAATGTAGTAAAGGGAAATGCGGAATAATCGCTCTTGGAAGTGCCAGTGAGGCTGCTCTTTTCCGTATTGAAAGTCGCGAATTTTCACGTAAACTGCTTTCAACCAGTTCAATGTTTTCGGATCGACTGGGCCCTGGCCGTGGGACATTCATAGCCGAAGCACTTGCGCGGAATCTCTATTGCAAGAACATCGATTTGCACCGAATTTTAAATTTAGTACATATAAATTTTGATAGTATTTTCAGTTTTATTTATACTTTTCATTTTGCATATACAAAGTGATGAATTATTTATGTTGATAAAAGATTCGTTTGTTAAGTAAGTATCTCTAACCCAAACCATACTTATAGAATACTAGCTTTTACCTGCGGCTCCGCTCCCGTTATTATCTGTATCGGTTACACAGTTTCGGAAATGCATATCTTACCGCTACGTCGTCTCCTGCTTCTATTTAAAAAATATATATGTAGCATATGTGCCTTTCTAGACGCAAAAACATAAATACATTTACATTTCATTTAAATCGTTAGATGATCTCGTTGGCGTGGAAATTGCCTACAAAATTTTTATGTTATGTCATTTTTGTAGAAAAATTTTATTGGAAAGATATAAAGAATTTGTCAACAATAAAAGTCATACATGTACATTGTGTTTTGTACATTACTTTTTATATAAGAACTTTGTGGAATTATTAGAAAGGGTTTGCATCACCACCACTACATTTCAATAGGTTATGGGCCCAGACATACGATTTGGAAGTTTTTGAATTTTTAAAAGCAAGATTTTGAAAAATGTTATCGTCGTCATTATATCAAATAGAAAAGCTAGATGAAAGGAATTACGAGACATGGAGTATTCATATGAGAAGTATCCTTATTCATTCTGGTTTTTGAAAGTATGCAAGTGGCGAAGAATAATCAGATTCAACCTGGAGTCGTGATAAAATTTTGGAGTGGAAGAGTAATGATGAAAAAACGCTCGCAACAATTTTATTAAGTGTTGTCTACCCAGTTGAACCATATTAAAAACATTAACAAATCTAAAGATGCCTGGAATAAACTTAAGGAAGTTTACAAGCCGAGTGGTCCGATGCAAAAGGTTAGCTTATATAAAAAGCTGTTAAATTTGAACATGAAAGACAGCAAAGATATGGCCGAATATTTAAACAGTTTTTGTGAAATTACGGAGAAATTAGCCGATGTTGGAATTAGTATTCAAGAAGAATTATTGGTAGTCATTTTATTGTCAAGTCTTCCGAGAGAGTTTGAAAACTTCGTTATTGCCATAGAGACGAGGGATTATCTACCAGCGTTAGGAACGTTAAAGGTTAAACTTCTTGAAGAATATGAACGTCGAAATCAACAAAACGAATCATCTAAAATTTAACAAGCTTTTGGTGCAGCCAAAAAAGAAACAGGTTACAAGAAAGGTAATAATAATTTGAAAGTTCAAAAGGGAAATTGCTTCATATGTGGTAAGAAAGGTCATTATGCAAATAAGTGCAACGCAAAACGTAATCAAGAAAAAACTTACTCTTTGATTGCCATGGCGAATTCTGAAAAAAGAGATACACAAACATCGACGTGGTACATTGATAGCGGTGCTACAAGTCACATGTGCGCAAATCGAAATTTATTTTGTAAATTAGACAGATGCAGTGATAATATAATGTTGGCAAATAGAAAATCAATTGCTGCTGAAGGAATAGGAACAGTCAATCTGTTTATAAATAATAATAAAATTGTACTAAAAGATGTTTTATATTCCCCAGATCTGAATGGAAATTTTTTATCTGTCAATAAGGTCGTACAGTATGGTGGCAAAATCAAATTTAATAATAAGGGTGCAATATTTACTGATGCTTACGGTGAAATAGTTTTAAAAGCCCGTAAAGAAGAAAATTTGTTCCAATTTAAGGTAAAAATACCGAACGATAAATTATTTGTTGTACAATCCATTAATGAAACTTTGCATCGTCGATATGGACATTTGAACTATGAAAGCCTATTTGAGTTGTCGAAGAAAAATATGGTGAATGGTATAAATTTGACGCACAAACCTCAACATCCGTGCGAAATATGTATGGTTAGCAAAATTCATGCTATAAAATTCCCGAAGAAATCTGAAAGTAAATCTGGTGAGTTGTTAGATTTAATACAGTCAGATGTGTGTGGTCCTATGAAAATAGTATCAGTTGGAGGTTCAAAGTATTTCCTCACATTCATAGATGACAAGTCAAGAAAAGTTTTTGTTTATTTTTTGAAATACAAAAGCGAGGTATTTGAAAAATTTTAAAATTTCAAAGAATTAGTAGAACGTCATGTAAATCGTAAAATAAAATGTATTCGTAGTGATAATGGAGGAGAATATATTAATAAAGATTTTAATAAGTATTTAGAGCAATGCGGAATTCAACGTCAGTTAACGGTACCTTATACGCCGCAACAGAATGGGTTAGCGGAAAGGTTTAATCGAACAATAGTAGAAATGGCTCGTTGTATGTTAGTCGATGCTGGTTTAAAACAAGATCTCTGGGCTGAAGCTGTAGCAACAGCAGTTTATTTACGTAATAGATCTCCATCAAAAAGCCTCGATGGAAAAACGCCTTATGAAATATGGACGGGTCGTAAGCCATGTGTAAATCATTTTAAAACTTTTGGTACAAATGCAGGGGGTTATTCTGAATTGCGATGCGAAAATCAATGCGATGCGAAAATACATAAATGCGAACAATTGCTATTCTGTATTGCGATATTCGCAAAGTTATTTTTTAATCGCATTTCAAATGCGAAAAGGTGGCAATTCGGTATTCTACATTGCGAAAACAAATGTCAAACACATATAAAATTCGCAATATTTATTCGACAACAAAATAGCATTCGCAAAGTACAAACATGTAAGTGAAAGATAATATGTTATTTATTTATTCATCATATATTTATTATTTAATTCAGGGAAGCAAGCAATAAGACCGCCAAACCACGTCAATTTGAAATAATGACAGAATTTATGAATAAGCACAGCCAATTGGCAAGAGGCTATTTGAAAACACCAAATGCACGTCAGTCGGCAAATACTTTGTGGCGAACGTTAACTGAAGAACTAAATATCAATGGACCACCTATTAGAGAAGCTGCAGGATGGAAAAAAGTATGAAATATATAAACCAGTTCAAAAATATTTGACTTCAACTTTAATTTTAATAGGTTTGGGCCGATTTTAAAGTACACACCAAACAGAAGCTTAGACGAAATAAAACCGACATTGGCGGCACTGACGGTGGCCCATCAAGATATAATCCACTGTCTCCCTTAGAGGAGCAAGTGGTGAAATTATTAAACATGACGGATTCCGTAAATGGATTACCAGGCGCACTTTGCTTCGGGACAACAACTGCTTCCAATCTTTGAAAGAATGGTGAAGACATGGCTGTAATGGAACAGTTGGATGAAGTGCCGTTACAAGAATTAGCTACGGAAGTAATAGTTGATTCGGAGGTGGCAACAAATGTACGTTCCCAAAGCTGTGAACGTAATCCAAGAAAACGTTCACGCTCAGTAAGCCTCTGTGATAGAGATAGTCTGCTTAAAAAGCACGTTGAAAATAAAATTGCATACCAAAAAGAATGTATGGCTTCATTGAAGCAAATAAATGAAAATTTGAAAAGTTTAAGTCGATATCAGAGAAAGGATTTCGAAATAAGAGAAAAAGAATTGGATCTGGCAAGACAAAAGTTTGAATTTGAAAAAGAAAATGCAATCGAAAACAGAAATCTGCTGAAACAAAAACTTGAGTTAAAGTGTTTTGAAATATTAAAGACTGTTTTATCTAGTAGTTAAGAATAATGAAAAGGGTTTTTTAAATAAAAAATTTACATAAATTTAAATCATATTGTTTTTTATTTCATCTCTAATATTTCTAGCGATGTTTGTATAATTGTTGCTACTAATATTATAATTCCTTGAGTTTGGTATATTATTATTCGATTGCGGCAGATCTTCGGAGTCCACAATTTCCTCCGTTGGCAATTCAACGTTAAACTTGCAGCAAATATTGTGCAACGCGCAACAAACATTTATAATGCGTACCACCTTTGGTGGATCGTAATGTAGCTCTCGGGCCGCTAGCAAACACCGAAATCTTCCTTTCATTACACCAAACACTATTTCAATTATTGATCTGGCCTTGCTGAACGTTTCATTGAAAAGTGCTTCGGTAGAAGCGTCTGCAGCGTTTCGATATGGCGTTAAGATCCATGGTTCTAATGGATAGCCTGAGTCGCCTAAAAGTTGTTAAATTGTAAAAGCATTACAATAAAAATAAAAAAAAATACTTACCAAGGATCCAAGTTCCGTTCATTCCGCTGTCGAACTTTGTTTTCAATATTTGTCTTTCATTGGAGAGATTCCACACATGGGAATCGTGACTTGCCCCTCCATACCTACAATCGACAGCTCTAATTATCATTTTATGATCACATATCTGAAATAAACCATTATTAAAAATGTTATCTTTAAAAAACAAAAGATTACTTACAACCATAGCATTCATGCTATGCTTAAGCTTCCTATTAAAATATAAAAGTTCATTTTCACTGGGTCGTATCATCTGAATGTGTGTACCATCTACTATTCCAATCACACCAGGAATATTACTTTTTCTAAAAAAAAAAGTTTTTGCTTCTTTCTTTTCGTCTTCGGACATTTCAAATTGAATATGCTTAGGACATAGAATCTTTTCAATTGCTATGCACACTTCCGCCAAACATCGCGACATAGCTGGCTGAGATATTCCGAGGAAATGATCTTGACCAATTTGGTGCTGGTAGCCACCTTGACCAAGAAATTTTAACGCAGCCGCTAATTTGATAATTGGTGGAATTGCACTTGATTTCGTAGTATTGCATTCCGAGCTAATATTATTTAAGACATATACAAATGCTTCTTTATTTAATCTAAAATTTTTTATAAAGCTGAAAAAGAAATATTCTGCATAAGTAAACGTATATTTTTCGCAAGCATCAAAATAAATTACCTGTTTTCATTCAAGCTTAGAATATCGGATTTGCTTCTAAGCAATCTTCTCTGTATCCTTTCATTTTGCTCATGCCCTTCTCCGTCGTCCAACCACAGTGCCACAGAATCCATTTTTATTATTTTTTTTTTTCTTACAGAATTTCCTAAATAAATTTTATAAACAATTTTCACACCCAAACACAAACAATTTATGTATTTTTAATTTGACGTTTGTTGACACTGACGTTTATTTGAGCAGCGTTGCCACGATTTGAAATAAATTGCGAATGCTATTGCGAAAGTCTAACAGAATACCAATTTTCTTTCGCATCGCATTTCATTTGCGCATCGCATTGATTTTCGCATCGCAATTCAGAATAACCCCCCAGTAGTTTTGAATAAAAGAAGAGGAAAATTTGAATCCAAAGGTGCAAATATGATGATGGTTGGTTATTCCAGAGTATCAAAAGCATATCGCTTATATGATAAGAAAACACGAGAAGTTATTGAAAGACGCTATATTTTATTTAATGAATATAAATTACCCTGTAAAGAAATTAATGATAACATTCAAAATTTTATGGACTTCGAAGCGATTGTAAATAAGAAAGATGTCGATGAACCATTTGAGACAAATAATACGTCAAATCAAGAAGATTTAGAGTATAGCATTGTAAAATCAGTAAATAGCGGTATTTCACTTGATGAGGTTGTAGAAACAAATCAAACAGTTAAAAGTGGGCCAGGTGGACCTAAAATTTTTAGTAATGGTAGGCCAGGTCGTCCAAGAAAAACATATATCAACAACTGAATAATGCAGTGAAGGAGCAAGTTCCAAAAACTTTAGAAGAGGCATTATCCAGTCGTGAGAGTGAAAAATGGAGAGAAGCTATGAAAAAAGAAATGTCTTTGTTAGAACAAAAGGAGACATGGTCATTAGTTGATTTACCAACAGCTCATAAAACTATTAAAAGTAAGTGGGTATACACTTTAAGGAAAAATAGTGAAGGTGAAATTTAACGGTTTAAGGCAAGGTTGGTCGCCAAAGGCTGTAGTCAAAAATACGGCATAAATTACGAAGAAAATTTTTTCCCTGTTATAAAGTACGAAACGATAAGAATGATTTTGGCATTAGCAGCTGAGCATTTGCACCAAATATATGTAACTTCAGCATACCTGAATGGAAATTTATATGATAAAATTTACATGCAACAGCCTCAAGGTTTTGAAAACAAAAGGTATCCAAATAAAGTGTTACGTCTGCACAAATCTCTTTACGGTCTTAAGCAATCCGGGAGAGCATGTAATGTTAAATTAGGTGAAGTTTTATGTAAGATTGGATTTGAAAGTTGCAAAAATGAACCGTGTTTATATTAAAAAGTACAAAAGAATTGATTGTAGTCGCAGTTTACGCCGACGACATAATCGTTGGATGTAAAAATAAAGCAGAAATATTAAAATTCAAGTCTCAAATTAGTAAGGAATTTGAAGTATCAGATAAAGATTTATTGGAACATTTTTTGGGGATGAAAGTTGAACGTAACGGTGAAACTGGAGATATAAATATCTGTCAGGAAAATTATATTAAAGATTTGTTACAAATTGTAAAACATCATCAATTCCACTAGAACCAAATTTTCAAACAAAATGCAACGAAAAATGTGAAGAGGTTGATAGCACATTATATCAATCACTTATTGGCTCTTTATTATATTTAGCTTTAACCACAAGGCCAGATATATTACATTCTGTAAATAAATTAGCACAAAGAAATACTAATCCACATGTAGAACACTTTAAAGCGGCAAAACAAGTTCTTAGATATTTGAAAGGAACTCAAAATCTTAAATTAAAATTTTGCAAAAGTAATCAAGAGTTAATCGGTTATGCTGATGCAGACTGGGGTGGATGTAAAACTGACAGAAAATCATATAATGGATACATATTTTATCTTGGAAATTGTGCAATATTTTGGGAGTCGAAAAAACAATCCACAACAGCATTAAGCAGTACAGAAGCTGAATATATGTCTATATCAAATGCAGCAAAGGAAGCAGTATACTTAAGAAGATTGCTACAAGAACTTGGTTTCATAAATGAAGAAAGTATTAAATTGAACGTCGATAATCAAGGAGTTTTAAAATTAGCAACAAATCCAGTATTTCATAATCGCAGCAAACATATAGATATAAAGTATCATCACATTAGAGAAGTAGTAAATAATAAAGAAATCTATTTGGAATACTGTCCTACAGAAGATATGATTGCGGATATATTTACTAAAAATTTGTCTAAAGTAAAACATAATAAATTTGTTACTTTGTTAAATTTAAAACCATAAAATCAGTTTGTAAAATATATATGTTGAGGAGGAGTGTTGGAAATATAATTTGATCATTAACACTTTGCTTATTCAACATGTATATTCACATAGTTAGCTTTGACATATGTTTTATGTTATGTCATTTTTGTAGAAAAATTTCAATAGATATAAAGAATTTGTCAACAATAAAAGTCATACATGTACATTGTGTTTTGTACATTACTTTTTATATAAGAACTTTGTGGAATTATTAGAAAGGGTTTGCATCACCACCTCTACATTTCAATACCTCCCCTCGTGGTTCTAGTTTTAAAAAAAGTAATACCCTATAACCTTCCCGAAGTTGCACAATTGACAATGTGTCTTTTAAACTCAAATACATCCAAGTTTTAAAGATCACCAAAACGGCTATGTAGTTTTGGAGAGGCTGAAATTTTCCCCCTATCGCCCTCCTGGTCCTAGTTTTGAAAATGTACATTATCTATGAGCATTTTTAGACGTAAATCTATCTCTGTTCTAAATTTCATTAAAATCGGTTTGAATGTTTCGGAGAGGCAGAAATTTCGCCCCTATCGCCCTCGTGGTCGTAGTTTTGAAAATGTACATTACCTATTAGCATTTTTAGAGGCAAATCTATCCATGTTCTAAATTTCATTAAAATCGGTTAGAACTTTTCGGAGGGGCAGAAATTTCCCCCCTATCGCTTTCCTGGTTCTACTTTTGAAAATCTATATAGCCTATGTGAATTCTTAGACACAAATCTATTTTCTAAATTTCATTAAAATCGGTTTGAACGTTTCGGAAGGGCAGAATTTTTCCCCTATCGCCCTCCTTGTCCTACTTTTGAAAATGTATGTAGCCTATGTGAATTTTTAGGCGCAAATCTATCCATGTTCTAAATTTCATTGAAATCGGTTTGAACATTTCGGAGGTGCAGAAATTTACCTCCTATCGCCCTCCTGGTCCTACTTTTGAAAATGTATATAGCCTATGGGATTTTTTAAATGCAAGTCTATCTACGCTCTAAATTTCATTAAAATCGGTTTGAACGTTTCAGAGGGGCAGCAAATTCCCCCCTATCGACCTCCTGGTCCTACTTTTGAAAATGTGTATAGTAGGGGGGGCGATTAGTATGGAAGGAAAAAAATCTTAATGGGCGCTTCGCGTTTCTGATTCTTGGGATTGTACTAAGCAAAAAAGTCCACTAGACCATACGTCTACGGTGAAAATCGAGCTGGCGCATTTTGACTTGATCAGACTTTTGTCACGTTTTTTTTGGATATTTTGGCCTATAACAGCCAAACCATTGAGATTTTCGATCCAATACTAAGACAAAAATTGTAGCCAAGACAATAGTTAAGAACTCTCTAGTACATCGCAAAAGCATTGGAACGCTCCTTCAGGTAGTTTTGGCCTTGTGAAAGTGCAAATTTTTCGTGAAAATATTGATAAATTACCATTTGCAGTTGTTCATAGCGCAAAATCATAAAAATGTTCTGTTGTTGATAATGTTGTAGTTGTTGATAAGCATTTCTCGCAATTGAACTGATCTAGATTCTAAATATATATAGTCAAATTCATGCGCAATATAACTTCCAATTTATATAGTAGCGCTCTAATAATATTATAACTATTATTTTTTCATAAACATTATTTCTAGCTTATTTGATGCCTACATATTTAATAATTCTTATGTTACACTTGTAGTCCACCAACTATATATGGCCCTATGGGCTCGGTTGGTTATTGTTATAAATAAATAAAATAGAATATCTCGTTATATATGATTCTAATTTGAAAATTGTGCTTTTCCCGAGAAAAATATGTGAAATGTATTATTACATTCTTTATGATATTCTCATAAAGTATTTTTTCTAGAAGCAAACTCAACAACTGAGGAGGGAAGCATATATATATATATAGATATATATAGATGAAAAGAAAAATCTAAAAATAGAAATATATATGTGTTATAAAAAAAGTAAACTAATGGATTGTTATGTTTTTGTTTATAAATTTTTGGTTTTTTGTTCGGTATTCAACTTGAATTCTCGATTGATTAGTTGAATTTTGAACATAAGAATCTTGAATTTGTAGTAAAAAATTGGGAAAAGTCCACTGCTGAGCTAAGTAGGCATTAGCGAAATAGTACTATGTGGATATGCTTTTCTCCTAAATTTTTTTATATAAAAAAATACTTTATGAGAATACCATAAAGTATGTAATAATACATTCACATATTTTTTCGGGAAAAAGCACAATTTTAAAATTAGAATCATATACATAAATAAAATAATTTGTGCGAGTTTGGTCAATTTTGCTATGCACCTAGAACAGACCTAATATATAAGACCATGTACAATTACAAATCTTCACACATGCATACATCCATAAAAACACAATAATTTGGCTTATACATGTTATTTAAAGAAACCGCAAATAATTTTGAACTAAATCAGGAAATAAAATTAACTATTCTTTGTTCATTGCATTTTTGGGAAACTTTTAATTTTACTTTCTTAGTTATTTTCCATGTTTATTATAAACCAGCTGATTGCTTGTTCTTCACGCCCAAACTAGCCCGAAGAAAAAATACGGGCGTTCTCGTCCGTGAAGAACAAGAATATTACTCTCTCAAAATCTCTCTCATTTACCCAATTTTTGCGTAAGAAAACGCTTTTGGGTAGAATTAGGCACCCGCGGGCGCCCAATTTAGAGTAAACGCACAGACCTGATGAGCGCGTGCGTGCTTGTTTTATCCATTTTTAAGAAATCATATAACAAATGTAAATAAAAACCATATGCTATAACAGTGCTACCAATATTGAAAAGTAAAAGATTGTTAGGGTTACCATTCTTTGATTATACTGAGGATGTTAGTTAAACAATACACTGTGAATATGAAGTACTACTTAAGGGTGCTTTACATTGTCCCACAAGTCGTACGACATGTCAAATTTTTGTGTATAAGAGCACAAGTCGGATCGTCTAAACGTAATATGTAATGAAACTATAAGATTTTGAGAGAAAATACAGATGAAAATTTGACAGTCGTATGGCTCTCTTGATTTTTTAAAATTTTTCAAAAACCAACACACACCATTAGATCAGGGATGCATTTTTATGTAAACAAATGTGAGAAAGTCAGGGAGGGAAAACTGGTTTTATAAATTTATACCAATTATAAAATCCAAATGTACATTTTAGACCACGACAGCACAATTTTATAAAAATATACGTATATTTTCCAAAAGTACACTAAAAATTTTGACCACGAAAATAACATATTCGACAGTTATAAAAATATTTTTCAAGGTTATTAAAAAAAAAATTCAATTGCACAAGAACTCCATCCTTGGGGAAAAAAAGCAAACAGCTGTATTTAAATTAAATGAGAATGTTTTCATCTTACTTGATTTTATCCATACCAATGGTGTAAAAGCCAGAAAACAACGATTTTTACTCTCTTTTTTTGAAATACGGATGCAATTTCATTTTATTTTCTCTCTCATTTTACGTACGACAAATCTTATCGTCTAAAGCACCCTTTAAACAATAGTTATCATTTTAGTTTTCTATTAATTAACTAATGACTGTGAATTTTAGTTATTTTTTTTACGCTCAAATATTTCTAACGGAGTAAATATTACTTGTCAGATAAACTAGCGATAATTTTAATCAAAATTAGAGTTCTAGTAATTTCTTCATGGTTCGCAGTAAAATTTAATCTTGTAAGGCGAAACATATTGTTACAACTATTAATGGCTGAGCTGTTCTCGAATTTTGCTGTTTGTGGAAAGTTTCAGGGTTAAACGATTTCTATATTGTTTATTATGTAAATAAATCAATAAAATAAATATGTAATTAGTGCAAACTTAAAAATTTATAATTTGAGTGAAAAAAAATGATTGCATAAACAAAGTCTTCCTTATTTATTTATAGCAAACTATGAAAACCTGCTGAGTGATGCCAAGCGTAATAAAATGAGGGATTTAAATGCAGACTTAAATTTTCATAACCAAACTTCTCATACAAAATCTATGCCCGATATAAATTTAAATACTTTGCCCGATTCGGAATTAACAGACTTGCAGCGGAATCGCAGACGTATGATGCAAAATGACTTATTTTGTGAATATAATAAAGATCCCTTTATGGCAAGATCTAACTTGTATCTGAATTTAGATAGCGAACGTGCTCGTAATCGCCAAAAAGTGTTAGAAAGTGAATACAATATATTGACGGGGAAATTAGAAAGTAAAACTCCGGCATATAATTGCGTAACGTTAGATGTACCTATAAGTCCGATGTCAACCACTTCAGATAACACGCCCTTAACAGATATTCCTAATTATAAGCAAGCGGATAAAGAAAATGGAAATGTCATTATTAAAGAAAATACCCAAGACAATATAAAATCACAAAAAGATTTAAAGCTTAATATTGCTTTAACAGGAAATTTACTGGAGGACTTGACAATTTACACAGCGGCTGAATATACACCAGAATGTGGTCTTAATACAGCTGGCATAATGGCCAAACAAGGATTTTCATTCCTTAATGAGAGGAATGTAAAGAAATATCAGCAAGATGCCTCGACGGAAGCTCCTGTTCTTAATGAATGTTTGCAGAAGGAAAATCCTTGCCCTCAACCCGACTATCAAAATCCTTATAAACGTTGCTGTGAGCTAATTTCTACAAATTTTACCTGCAATACTATCAGCCCCTATATACGGCTTAATAATCCTACTAAAAAAGCTGCAGTTTTAGAAAATGCGAAAAAGCTAGACATGAATACAATGAGTGTTGTAACACTAACAGAATTTATACAAAAATCACTTATTATACCCATGAACGCCCATTTAGAATTGGTTAACAATGAAGTGATGCGAATGTTTTTAAAAGATTTAAATATTCTAGACCATTTTTGTAGTTTGCGCAACTATTACTTTATGATGGATGGCGAATTTGGTTCCATAATATGTGATGGAATTATTAGAAACTTGGAAGATGGTGCCACGCCGGACAAATTATTAAATTATCAAATTTTACATTCGATCTTAGATACTGCTTTGGGATCGAGTATAACAGGTTAGTAATTTGTATAAAGGTAGAAAAATAAAATGCAACACTTCAGTTGTATTTTGATAGATATTATTTTGTTCTTACGCTGTTCTTTTCTTATTTGTGAAATATAATTATTTATTGGTAATAATAATTGGGGTATTCACAAAGTCTCGTATTTAGTCGTATTGTCGTAAAATCGTAAAATAATAACACTTTTTAAAGTATGTATATTGATGTGTTGTAAGTAGTAGTAGAAACCGGCGCAGAAATGTTGAGTCGACTTAGTCAAGTGGCTGATAATAATTGTAAGACGCTGCTATTAACGTCAGTAAAAAGGATCTTAAATAGGAATGAAATTTAAAAGCGCATATTTAAATAGAATATATATTTAAATATTAAACATATATTCTAATGCATACATATCGCCAAATGCAATTCAAAAAGACGTTAGTTACAGAAAATTCAAAATTTTGTGCTTCTTGTAAATTTGTTGAAAGTAACTTAAATGCTACAGACAATAATACTAGTTTTACGATCTTATAATACTTTGTGAGAAAGAAATCTACTGAGATTTGGTACGACTGTCAAAATGTTTTACCTGCCCTCCATACCTTCCGAGTTCCTACCCGTATACCAAATTTCACCTCTATGGCTATGTGAAGAGTTCGCACCCGTGCATCAAATGGGAGTGCCACATACAAAAAATGATCCGCCTATCTCCCCGATAAAAATTGCCAGTTTTCATATTTTTCCCATTACTTACTCTCATTACTGTATACCGAATTTCAGCTCTGTAGCTATAAGGAAAGTCCCCGAGGAAAAAAATTTACTATCAAGTCGTATAGACCTAATACATAAACTTTCACTTCAACCGTTCTCAAGATATACAAAAATAAATATCTACTTAGTATGGGCGTGGCAACGCCTAGTTGCAATTTTTGAAATTTATGTAGCCTATACCTCCTTTCAGATATACGGAGAGATACTGTGAAAATTTCAAGAAAATCGGTTCAGTCCTTGAGCTGTCTATAAGGCACAATCATACATACACGCATACATACATACGTACTACCCTGACAGTAGAAGGTTCGTACTCCCTTTAAAATTTCTGCAATGCTATTTTCAATATTCTTGTAAATATTTTTACATATCAAAATTTTTAAAAAATTTTTTGTTTTATGTAGTTAACTGCTAGACTAATGAAATGCAATACTAAAATTTTAATTCTTAATAAGTGGTTTTTTATACAGCCATGTCTTTAAATAGTCCTTTAAATGCAACTTTGTAAAATTGACCAAGAAAGGTTCGTACTTTACATTAACTGCCGTTATTTTTTTATTCAAATGTTTTAAAAATAAAAAAAAAAAATTTTTTAATAAAATTCTGAAATTTATGATGCGCGCGGTAAAGCTATTTCTAACGAAGTTCGAGAACTTATCATCCAAAAATTTAAAAATGGCAAAAGTTATTCGGAAATTTCATTAGAACTACATTTCGCCAAGTCAATTGTACAATTTTATAAAAAAAATGATTAGATTTCGCCAAATTTTGCAAAATGTGGTAGAGTATCTAAGGTTACGCCACGCAATTTGCGGCCATTAGAAAATTTAATCAAACATAACAGACGCAACACAGTTAGGAATTTAGCAACAGAGTGGTCACTAGCAATTGGAAGGCCTATAGGACGTGAAACTGCAAGAAAATATTTGAAAAATTTAAATTATAGTTTTTACAAGGTAAATAAAATAAGTAAGTTAAAATCCTTCACGTATCGTTATTTAAAAAATAATTGTTTAAGGCAAAAGCAAAACCGTTTCTAACACGATTATTATGGGCGAAAGAGCGACAATTATGGACTCAAAAGCAGTAGGATTCAATTATTTTCAGCGATGAATCAAGATTTGAATTATGTGTAGGCGACACAGGATCAAAAGCATTGCCGAAATTTTAAAGGGAGTACGAACCTTTTACTGTCAGGGTAGTATATCCAAACATGTCATTTTTATTTTTATATATAAGATTATTCGTCATTGCATTAATACTACCTCACTTGCACGAAATACCTTAATTTTTGACATGCCTTAATACAAAATATTATAGGGTTGTTTTTCTTTTTAGGAGTTTTTCATTTCATATGACGATAGTACATTCTGAGGAATATCAAATTCTGAAATTTGTATTGCTTAAATTCAGTTATTTCTCGCGTTAATCATGACAGGCCGATTCAGAATTGACTTCTGCAACATACGTGGTCTAAGGGCAAACTTCTTCTCTTTCTATGCTCACGTTTGTCTCCATCGGCCGGATGCTTTGGCCTTAAGTGAAACCTAGGTATCTGAAGATGCTGACCCACAGGATTTTTACATACCTGGTTATCACCTCCTATCTCTTTTCCATCTCCACAGGGGCCTTGCAATTTATATACGCAATGAGGTTGTGTAACAGTGCCAGCAATCTTTAGGCTCGCATGATCCCGAATTTAGTTGTCGTTGGGTTAAATTCAAAATCAGGGCACATCTTTTGCATCTCGCGTTTCTTTACAGAAGCCCAAATACGGAAAGGGAGAAAACTATATACAACTTCGATGCCCTGTCTGACACTATCGGAGAACCACAAAATTACCGGAACAGTGAAATTGTTATTGCTGGTGATTTCAATGTCCATAATTTATCGTGGCTCCGCCATTCGAACCGTACAACTCCAGAATGCCAATACGCTGAGCTATTCGCAGCGCACAATCACCTTGCGCAATTAGTGAATGAATCAACACATATTTCATGTGTTGACGGGCACCAACACAACACCCTCGACCTTTTTCTCACTTCACACCCTGACAAGTATGAAACGAATATTAGCGCACCTCTCGGTAATTCGGATCATTGCACCATTTCTGCCTCCTTTTCGTTTGCGGAACTTCGAGGTGTATCACCGCCAGCTACGAAACGTTTCAAATATATTTACGAATGCGCACGTTGGACTGATCTCAACGATTTCTTTCGGCATTTCAATTGGAGGCTCTGCTTCCTTGACAATGATGTCAATGCCATGGCAGAAATGGTCCTAAATATAATATTGCTTGGTATGAAAACGTTCAAACCATCGAACAAATTTCGATTAGGTCTAGACCGAAGTCTTGGTTTAATCAGACGTGCAGACTTGCAGTCAGACCCAGAGAGGCAGCATTTAGTATCTGGCGGAATGATAAAAACGCAGATACTGATATGATGCGCAAAAGGGCGAGATCTTCATGTGCCAAACTGCTAAGCTTTGTACGAGCAGCGTTTTCGCGCTAAAGTTCTTAATGCCCGACGGGGAAGTAAAAGCTTTTGGTCAATCGTTAAAAAAGTAAAGGAAAATGCTAATTCTTCTATTCCGCCTCTTTTAAAAGATGACCCGGTCGAGAAAGCTAACCTCCTACGCGACATTATCGCGTCCTCTGGCAATCCTTTTCAGCACCCTATACCATGCAGGCGAATTTCCGACGTGCTGGCAAATATAACGCCGAACCCGAAGAAGGGAGAGGCAAGCAACCCTGAAAATTATCGCCCAATCGCAATATGCTCTACCATTTCCAAAGTAATGGAGAGTATGCTGAATTTCCATCTTATGAAGTATCTGGAGGCCAATAGCGTACTTAACGACAGGCAATATGGCTGCCGTGGAGGACGTTCCACGGGAGACTTATTAGCCTTCCTCTTGGAAAAATGGTGTCGATCCATCCAACATTTTGGCGAAAGTAAGGTAGTGGTTCTAGATATTTCCAAAGCATTTGACAGAGTGTGGCATGGAGCACTCTTGTCCAAACTTATTTCTTTTGGTGTCGATGATATCTTCTCGATTTATATCGAGCTTTCTCAGGGATCGCGCTATAAGAGTTTTTATAGACGGGATCTCATATAACGAGTTGAAGATTAATTCAGGGGTACCACAAGGCTCCATTCTTTCTCCTACCCTATTTCTTATTTTTCTTAATGACCTTCTTGTCAAACATCCAACCCTATCCACTCTTTCGGAGATGACAGCAGTATCTACTATTCATATTCATTTAATCGTAGGCCTACGTCGAATAATATCGCGGCGACGAGGCAGAATATGAATAATTCGCTAAATGGTGACCTCACGATTTCAATGTTCAAAAGACCTAATGCTGTATGCATACGCATCGACGCATGCCCGACTGCGCTGCCTCATTTGTAATTATGGGCGGTATAAACATCCAGGAACCAGAAGCTCTTGATGTTCTTGGCATGAAAATTCATTGCGATATTCGATGGACTGAGCACATTTTTCAGGTCTCAAAAGAAGCATTCAAGTGCCTCGGTTTTTTAAGACGGTGCAAGACATACTTCACCCCATCTGATCTCCTCACTATTTATACCGCCTACATCCGACCGAAAATGGAATACAGCTCTCATGTTTGGGCCGGTGCTTCAAAGACTATTTTGAAGTTACTCGACCGGGTCCAGGAGAGAGCGAAGAAACTCATAGGAGACTGTAGGGTAGCCAACTCTATTGACTCTCTTGAGCATCGTCGCAACAAGGGGTGCGTTTTGTTGTTCTATCGTTACTATAATGGGATGTGTTCTGATGAAATCAGGGAACTTGTTCCCGAAACCCGGTCATTCACGCGCACGACGCGTTCATCATTAAGAGCACATTCATTTGTGGTCAACTTGGCAGCGAACAGCATTACGTATGACAGAGAAAATTCGTTTTTTGGCCGAGCAGCACGTATGTGAAATGGGGCAAGAGCTCTTTCCTGTCACTTTTGACGTGGGAAAATTTAAATCAAATGTCAATAAACACTACTCCCTCTATCCTTTCTCCCAAAACCTTATTTCCTAGTTCCGGCACAATGCAGCGCATGCATAGGGGTCATCCCTTGAGCGCCGGTCCAAGAAAAAAAAAGTAATTAAAAAAATAACGTTATTTTTGTTACTTTTTGCCGAATTGCCGAACTCAAGCCGCTGCGAAATTTTTGTAACTAGCCGCCGTTCACAAAATAAGGTGGCAGATATCTATAACAGCAGCTGTTTATGTTATTGAAATAACATTAAGTTATGGTGGGTTGCTCACAACAGTCATATTTTTTCGTGTTATTCTTTAACAACATACAACTTTATGACTACCTTGTGATTACCCCAATTATATGTGGATATATTTTTAATATCAGAAACTAATTTCACTAGTAAAACTTACTTTAAAATTAATGAATCCGTATACTCCAGATAATGGAGCCCATGGATGAGCTACTATATTGAATAAATTTATCTATCTATATAATAAAAGAGTGGTGACTGACTGATGCATCATTGCCCACCCAAATATCTCAAAAACTAACGCAGATAGAATAAAAATTATTAAAGCATATAAATGCTGCTGAAAAAATTTAACCTTAGTACTTTTATGTCATTTAAACGTATTTTTTTTACTATTTTTATCCACTCGTATGATATGTAGTAGTACCAAGTTGATACATCATGTAGTTACTTTTTTAATGCATTTTATACTAATGCTTTGTGTCCATTTTTTACTGTATAAAAAGAATATAAGTGAATACAGAAATATATTAAATTATAAGAAAAACATCTCACTTATCTTCGCGTCGCCATTGTGCTGCGTGTTTTATTTATTTTGCATCTAAATTTATTTGCATGTCTTTCTTACGTATTGACTACAACAGTGTTGCAAATGGGAACACAATACATTGTCAAAATTTTGAGGGTTGCATTTATGAACACACTGTATTGCATTACTACAAAGGAACATGCGTTTAAGAAGTCAGCCGTATTTTTCAGTAGGGAGCATAAAATGAAATCTCTGCAAATACAATATGGCGAACGCCCTAAAATAGCGGACTACTATTATTTACCGACTTCCGTGAAAAATGAAAGTGGCTCTTTTTTTATCTTGGACCACCACTCAGTAGATGACCCCTACACATGCGGTGTATTGTGCTGGAACTAGAGGAAAGGGATTGTATGAGAAACGATAGAAGCTTCACTATCTTACAACACTGCTTTTTGCACGTTATATGTTTTTATAGCAGTGCTGTAACGTCTCTGATTTCAAGGAGACGTATTAAATTTTTAAGCTTTGTTTTTAGTAGCTATTTTTAGTAATTATTTTACTTCGCTGATGCTACTCAATATCGACGAAAGGGGGCACAAAGACACAAATGCACAACAGAAAAATGCAAGATGTTTTTATGAGTCTGAAAATGGGGTTGAACCCATTTCTGATTTTAAAACGCAATTTTTCTGTAAAATTTAACTTCTTGGAGAAGGTACTTTGTGGAAAAGATACTATTTCTGAAAGATACTTATTGTAAAAACACTTTGTGGAAATGTTCTTTTTATAAAAATCAATATCTATAAAAAAATTTCCGCTAAGTTGTTGAGAAGTTGTAGCATATAACGTCCATAGATCTTTTAATTAATGGGATGTTACAAGTATAGAGTATGCATTAAATATCCGGCTTCTGTCTCGTCGGCTAGTGGGTGGGTTCAAAGCTACTCCTGTTTATTAATGAAGTTCTATCAAAGCTACAGAACGCATAATTTTAATATGCATGCTGACTGTAAAAAAAAAAAAAAGTGAAAGGTCAAGATTTGATAATTTTTTTATTTCCGAACCGTTTATGAAGTTATTTTTACCATATAATAAAGATTTAAAAAGATATATGCGGACATCATTTTAACTGTATACTCTTAACATAACCAAATTTTAACAGGCCAGTGCAATGTTAATAAAAGCGCAACAAAAAATTGTTTCTTTTGCTTAGAAAATTTCTTTTGTTTAGAAAAACGATGCTCATAAGGCACAAATTTAGGAGGAAAAAATAAATACATAATCACTTACATATGTATGTTACTGTTACTTAGGTTTCTATAGATAGTAGTTTTGTTCGTTTAGATTGCTCATTTTCCTTTCTTTTTCTGTTGTAATTTGTTGTTAAGGTTAATTTACGAAGTGTATATTATAAATTATGAAAATAAATTTTTTTTTTACATTGATTGTTTAAAACCCCTTAATTTTACACCTAAAAATTACTGATTAACAATTTTTTTTTTAAATTCACTGTTTCTTTTAATTTTATGTAAACATAACTGAGAGCAAAGCTTACATCTTTATATAATTAATTCAAGACTTTTTGTTTAAATTTTTCTTATTATTTTTTTTGTAGCTTTTCAATTGTTGTAATTTTTACACTTTGAAAAGAGAAAAAAAAATTTACCGCAAAAGAAATTTAATTGTTTTTTTTCTTTTCCTTAAACTAAATTATTCACTAATGTTCCATATTTTCACCATATTTTTATCTTTCGAATCTAGTTTCACTTGTTCATAATATATTCTCCTTCACACCAATTTCCGGAAGACTCTGTGCAACAATATCTGTGATATTGGAATTGGGTTATCCAATATCATCCTTATCACCACTATTTTTCCCAAATTTAGTATATCGCCTTACTCCTGATATATTTATTTCCTTGGTCTATTTTCGTTTTCTATCCCCCTACCGTAAGCCGATGTTCCCAGCAGGGAAAAAGGTGGCTAACAAAAGATTCCTAATTCACAGGCAGTTGCAGCTGCTAAAGTGAAAATCAAATCGATATATTCAAAAGTTCCTGTCTGCTAAATACCTCAAATGAGGGTGGCGATGGCACGATGGATGGTAGTCTGCACGTTGACTACACAACCAAAAAACAGACCTGGGTTCAACCCCAGTTTCAGACAAAAAATTTTAAAATAAAAATAAACCTCGCATTTTTCTGATGTGCATTAGTGTGTCTTTGTGTGTCAGTTGTTGTCGGAAGGTTTCAGTGGCGAAGGCATAGTCACTGGTAACTGAACAATACCGGCTTCAGCTGATAGCAATCCACAATCACATCAGAACGCCCTCCTTCCTCGGTATTGTGTAGCACCAGCGAAGTAAAATAATAATAAAAATGGCTACTAAACCGAAGCTTCAGCACTGCTACGAGTATAAAAAAAACAAAAAAAAAAAAGAACGTGCGAAAGCAGAGCTGCAAAATAATTAATTAAGCTTCACCTCCTGTCGTTTCTCCTACTATCCCTTTCCTATAGTTCCAGCACAATGCTTCGCATGTGTAGGAGTAATCTCCTGAGTGCTGGTCCTAGATAAAAAAAAAAAAAAAAAAAAAAAAAAAAAAAAAAAATTACCTGTTAAATACGAACACAGTTCCTCCTTGTTCTAAAAGAGGAAGCACCTCCAATTTGCCTCAAATATTCTATCCCCTTTTGTTCAGAAGTAATACAACCAAATAAGCCGTTCCTCCGTGAAAATGTTGCGGTGTGCTTTTGTTGAAAAATAATAAAATGTGTCGTATTAAAACTCTCTTTTATACCACCAGAAAACATCAGTTATTGGAAAAGTGGCATTAAAGAACATGCATTAATAAATTCAGCGTAATCTCCTATGTACTGATCTCACTCTACACCCCAGCAAACATATGGGTATGAGATATAGGTTGTCAATTATTCTGGGTCTATCCATTACCCAGGCCGAACCGAGTGTAAGAATACGTAAAAAAAAGTCTATTATTCCTAGAAAAAAATTAAAATGACCAAACACTACTGTTGCGTTATAAAAAATGTTTAATTTTAACAATTAAATAAAACGCGCGAGAATTTCTTATTTGATAAATTTGATGTTCAATCGTTTAATGACGTTTTTACAACTGTTCTTAACTATTACAAAATATTATATTGAACCACTAAACGAGAAAAGAAAACACTAATAAAAATGTGTAGCAAGTGGTCCGTTATAATATTTACAGCAATAGCAATACATTATACATTTTTTGCTGATGATTAACAATATTAAGGCGACGTTAATTGTTAAAGACCAAAGAAAAAAATATTATACATATATTTAATGAAAATTATTTAAATGAAATAAACCTAATAATTAATCATCTGCGATCTTATCCGACATACTCCCCCCGTTGAAAGGCTTCTGTAAGGCGGGTAAGGGAGCCACCTTGTGCATAGGACGACGAAATATCCCACTTTTTGATTTCAGCTCTACGACTCGCGGTCGTTTATCGGAACCCATTATAGCCTTTGTTACGCGAGCTAGTTGCCATTGTTGAGGTGGAGTGTTATCTTCATGGACTATGACAAGTTGACCTTCAATTATGTTGGGCTGAGACTTGAGCCATTTTGTTCGTTCTTGTAGTGACAGTAGATAATCTCTAGACCACGACTTTCAAAATTGTTGTTTCAAATATGAAACACGCTGCCAATGAGTGAGATGACCTGGCTTGTTAATGTCGAATGATTCATCAGGCGTTGCCAATAATGTTGAGCCGATTAAAAAATGTCCTGGTGTTAAAACTTCACCATCATTAGGGTCATTCGAACATGATGCAATAGGGCGTGAGTTTAGAATGGCTTCAACCTCGACTATCAAGGTTTGTAACTCTTCAAATGTAAGATGTGGCTCGCTGAGATTTTTGAGCAAAAGAGCTTTGGCTGAAAAGACGGCAGCCTCCCATAGGCCGCCAAAATGTGGAGCTCGAGGAGGAATGAAACAAAATTGAAATCCCATTTGATTTGAATAAGTTTTTATTCCACATACAACGTCTTTTTGAAATAACGATGTTTTTAGGTTGGCCAGTTTATTAGAAGCTCCAACGAAGTTTGTGGCGTTATCGCAATAAATCTTTTCGGGCACTCCTCGTCTTCCAACAAATCTTTTAAAACACAAAAGAAAGTTGTTTGTCGACAAATCAGACACAAGCTCCAAATGTGTAGCCTTTGAGCTAAAACAAACAAAGACTGCTATATAAGTTTTGTAAGGTAATTTACCACGAATACGATGTGTGCATAGAAACGGGCCAAAAAAATCTACTCCTGTTGTTAAGAACGGCCGATGAGCTCGAAGTCGGTCAGCAGGCAAGTTGCCCATAATTTGTTCCATTAATTTTGGCTTGTAGCGAAAGCAGTGAATGCAATTTCGAACTACTTTTCGCACAACATCTCTAGCATTAATAAGCCAAAGTTTTTGACGTATGATGCCCAGTAAAACCTTTGGCCCAGCATGGAGATGAATACGATGTAAGTGCTCGATGTATAATACTATAAAGCGATGATTTTTTGGAACTAGCGCAGGAAATTTAGCATCGTATGGAATAGGAGCTTTCGATAAACGCCCACCAACACGAAGTATTACCACGCAGCACTTTCCAATTTTAGTATTGTGCAAAAATGGTGCTAATTTCTGTAAGGATGGATTAACAAGTTTTGCCTTTGACAGAGCAATAATGTCATCATGAAAGTTATGCGTTTGTATATGTGCTATAATGCGCCAAAACACATGACTTAGCTCGATCGGGCTAGTTTCAGATGCTTCCTTAGGCGTCAAATTACGGTTCACTGGGCATCTATTAAAAATACGAAAAAGAAACGATATTATTCTAATTATTTTGTAATAAGAGGAATGCTTCTCTATTATGGCATCGATTGTTGATGGTGTTACATCTGTACATTTGAAGACAGCTGCTCTATTTTTTTCTAAAACTTCTGAGTTAGAGAAGTCATCTGTTTTGGGCCAAGTATACTGACTATTCTGAAAAAACCCAGGACCAATAAACCATATTGTTGTTGGAAGCTCTTGTGCGCTGCAACCTCGCGATACGATATCTGCTGGGTTGTCTTTGGATGGTCTCCAGTAAAACCCTTTTGTGTTATTTTGGAGTTCAGAAATACGATTAGCGACGAAACAATTTAGAGTTGATGAGTGTAAATTGAGCCATTGGAGAACAATTTTGGAATCTGTCCAAAAACAAACTGACGATATGTAATTTTCCATTTTAAATTTTATTTTTATCCCACGTTCGACTTAGTAGTAAAGCGGCACATAGTTCAAGACGAGGTAGTGATTGTGCCTTAATCGGAACTACTTTGGATTTGGCGATTAGTAAGGATATTTTGTATTTTCCGTGTACCAATACTCGAAAGTAAATACAACATCCGTATGCTCGTTGAGAGGCGTCTGCGAAGCCATGGATTTCACCACGTACCTCTGAGGATGTAAAAATATATCGTGGGACTTCGATGTTTTTTATATAGGGCAAGTCATCTTTTATTTGACACCAGAACGATTTCAGTTGGCCAATTATATTTTCATCCCAGTCAAAGTTCTGCAATCAAAGCTCTTGGAGAAGAATCTTACAGCGTACGACAATTGGACTAAGTATTCCAAGTAGGTCGTAAATTTTCGAAACATGAGACAAAATCGATCTTTTAGTTGGTTCTATGAAGGCTGGTAAATCAAAACGATAGCAAAATATATCCTGATTTGTTTTCCAGGACATTCCCAAAGTTTTGGTGATATCATCCGTTGAGCTCTTAATTTTTACTTCTGAGTCTTTAGTTGAGGTAATGTCAGGGCGATTACTGTTCCATTTTGCTAATTCGAGCCCATGAGACCTTAGTATGTGAATTAGTTCTGTTTTCTTTAACAGTAAAGTTTCCACATCCTGTGCACCAGTTAATATGTCGTCGACATAGAGATCTTCTCGCAATGTTTTAGAGCCGAGGGGAAAAGATGAGAGATATTTATCTGCAATGAAAAACAAACTGCGAATTGCTAAAAACGGTGCTGATGACAAACCATAGGTGACTGTGTTAAGCTGAAATACTTGGAGCCTTTCGTGCTTATTGTTTCTCCAAAGAATTAACTGGAATTTCCGATCGTGCTCATCAATTTCGAATTGTCGATACATTTTAGAAATATCTGCTGTTAGAGCAAACTTATTCAGCCGAAAAGAAAAAAGTGTAGTGATGAGGTCCTGCTGTATTGTAGGTCCAACCATAAGAATATCATTTAAAGATATATTTGACGAGCTGAGCCATCAAAAACGACACGAAGTTTTGTGGTAGTGCTTTGAGGTCGAAGAACGCAATGATGAGGAATGAAAAAATGTGGGCCTTGTAAGGAGCGATGATATGGCGTCATGTGTCCCAGAGACATATATTCATCCATGAATTCAACATACATAGACTTCAGCGTAGAATCTCGATATAACCGCTTTTCAACTGATAAAAAACGTTTTCGTGCCATTTCAAAAGAATTACCAAGCAGCTCACACGATTTTTTTAATGGTAATCGCACTTGATTTTCCCACTTGATTTTACTACGACATTTTCAACGAAATGCTTTTCACATGCTGATTCTTCTTCAGTGAATTTCAAAGGCGTTCTGTTTTTCCCAGAACCTTTTTAAAGTAGAGTCAAGAGTATCTGTGGCTATTTCGATGGCTAAGTTACAAGTTAATGGAGCCGTTTTGGATTGGCACATACTATTGCCCCCAACAATCCAACCAAAAACTGTATTGACGAGGCAAGGCAGACCATGTCCTAGTGAAATACGTCCATCGAGCAACATATTGAAAAATATCTCTGTGCTAATTAACAAATCAACCTTTTGTGGCTTGTAAAAGAGTGGATCTGCTAGTTCTATATTTTCGGGTAATTTGAATGTCGAAGTGTGTACGAACTCAGCAGGCTGTTGAGCAGAAATCGATTTAGTTACAGAAAAAGTTGAAGACAATTGATAGGAGCTAATTCGCGATTTTATTATAGTATCAACTGAAAATTTAATTTTTGTATGCAACCCGCCAATTCCGGAAACATCTTGACAGTTTTGTTGAAATTTAAGTTGTAATCGCTTAGCTACTTCCTCAGTGATAAAATAAATTTCAGCACAAGAATCAAGAAGAGCTCTTACCGGTTGAAACGAACCAAAGTTATCTTTAATTAGAATTACAGCAGTTGGTATTAAAGCTCTTTTGTGTGAACGAGTTACTAAGGAAACTGGATTACCTATATTTGGTAACTGAGTTTGTGTGGCATTAGCTTGGGGAGACTCAGCTCGCACGTAAATATGGAGAATTGTGTTATGAGCTGCCTGACAAACTCGACAACGACTTTTGGAAGGGCATTTTGAAACTACATGACCTTTTCGAAGGCAGTTTATGCAGTGCCCATTACGTTTTATAAAACTAAAACGTTCAGAAACTATGAGCGATAAGAACGAAGAACAGGTCACGAGAGAGTGCTCATCACCTTTGCAATATGGACAATGCGTATTTGTAGTCGAATTTACAAACGCCCGACGAGTAGAGGTTGGCTTTGGTTTTGTGCCAGTATACACGTTTTTAGTATTTTCTAGTTTTTTACCATGACTTTCTAGAAATTGACATCGATGGCTCAAAATTTCATAGCAGGTGTCCCAAGACGGTAACGATTTGAAATCCAGTTTTTCATCATAATTTTGCCTAGATGCATCATCAATTTTCGACAACACTAAGTGAATTATGATTGCGTTCATGACATCGAGCTCCGAACCAAGAGATAAAAGTGACCCACGAATTGCAGAAACTGTATCGATAATGTTGCGCAATGAAAAACTATCACCTTTAGACATCTCTGAAACATTGACCAGAGATGTAATATGTTCCAGGAAAATAAGTACCTTGTTGTCATAACGCTCCTGTAACCTCTGAAGAGCCTTAGCGTATTTTTCATCAGTTACTTGGAATGGTTCAACCACTGCAAGAGCTGACCCAGACAAGCAATTGAGTAAATAGTTGAACTTATCGGTTGCAGTTATTAATGAATTTTCATGTACCATGTTATTAAATGTTGTAATGAATCGTTTATAGTCTGCATACTTTCCATCAAATCGAGGCAATTTCAATGAAGGCAAACGAGTTTGGTGAGAAAGTCCTATCGATGAATTAGCAAAGCTTTGTTCCAAGGAGGTTGAACAACGAGTATATTTAAAAACGACAACAGTTTTGCTTTAGATATAATATAAATTTCTTCGAGATCGCTCCTTGCCTCATCTGTAGGACAAATCTTTTCTATCTTACTTTGAGTGTGAGAAATTTGCTTGAAGTACGCTTCCAAAATTTCCAACCTACATTGCAAGATTGTTGCATCTACTTTTCCGCCATCTTTTTCGATTTTTTTGTGTAGGTTAGAAATGTTTCGTTTCATAGTGGTTCTTTGTTGTTTTAATAAGAACAATTCTGAAACACCAGAGGTGTTTGTCTCAAGTACCACGTCATTGGTCGCCATTTTAATTTTAGATGAAAAGACTTTGGCCTAAATTTAGTGACACACTTGATATTGTTAAATTTTTATTTAAGCAGATTTTGCTTCAAATTGAAAATAAGAAAAACGTTTTGTTTTGCAAAAAATGCCTCTTTTTTCTTGTTTGTTGAACAACGATTACAGCAGCGTAAAGTCGGCTTCAAGAATTTTCAAAAGTGAAATGCAGCTGTACCACGATAGGTTGTGTTGCACCCAAAAACGAAATATTTATTTGCGTCCCTTGTTGTACACAAATTCAATGTATATGTTGGTTGCGGCTCTACGGGCCTAAAACTCTTTTACCGAATAAATAATTAGAATTTTATTTATTTTAATCCACTTTAATACTGCTGTTCTGTCACGGTCGCCAAAATGTTGCGTTATAAAAAATTTTTAATTTTAACAATTAAATAAAACGCGCGAGAATTTCTTATTTGATAAATTTGATGTTCAATCGTTTAATGACCTTTTTACAACTGTTCTTAACTATTACAAAATATTATATTGAACCACTAAACGAGAAAAGAAAACACTAATAAAAATGTGTAGCAAGTGGTCCGTTATAATATTTACAGCAATAGCAATACATTATACATTTTTTGCTGATGATTAACAATATTAAGGCGACGTTAATTGTTAAAGACCAAAGAAAAAAATATTATACATATATTTAATGAAAATTATTTAAATGAAATAAACCTAATAATTAATCATCTGCGATCTTATCCGACAACTACTTTTACCCAAAAAAAATTCCATTATACTAGTCATTACTACCCATAGGAAACCGCCTAGTACAATCGATTCACTTGTGTTAGTTTGGAAATTACTGCATTATCCAGTAAACTAATGTATGTATATAACCAGAATACATTGGTGCAGTTATATGAATGTTAAATGACAAAAACAAAATCCAATGTAAATGAGTACGGTTATAAAAAAAATCAATGAGAGCTAAGTATAAAAAATTAACGTTGAAAATATTCGCTACAAGCGGCCCTACATTACCCCCTGCTAAGATCAGCCAAATCTAAAAAAATTACTGCCGTATGTCCTTCGCGTGGTAAACCCCAACAGGCCTACCTGATATATCTTCTAACTCGTAATAACATGTACCAATCTTATTCCTAACCCTTGCCTTTACAAATGGTGGGGCAAGTTTCGCGCTGAATCCCTTCTCAAACTTGCTTTGCGTAAAATTTCTTCTATAAACCTCCTGACCGACTATATAATTGACTCCTCTTGATCGAATATTATAAACCCTTTCATTCCGTTGTTGTTGCTTTGCCATATTTTTACCAGCCCTAGTTCGAATCAAGGCCAAGGAGTCCGCACGTGTAAAATTAATTGATCTGTCATCCAGCATTTCCAGTCTACGTAGCAACTCATATGATTTACCCTTGGTAATCATGTGTTGACCAAACGCCATGTAATAGGGTGAAGTATCTATAGATGACTGTATAGACGACCGTAAGGCACAGCTAATACTGCTGAGGTGTTCATCCCAATTACTCTGGTCATGTTTAATATATGCCCTTATAGCCGCTAGTACTGAACGATTAACACGTTCAGATGCCTTGGATTGGGGCGAATGTACTGCTGTATAATCGTGTTTAATGCCATAAGTATTCAACAATCGATTAAATTGTTCGGATTTAAATTGGCACCCATTGTCCGAAACTATAACCTCAGGCGTGCCAAAAATATGGAAAAGTTGCCGTTCGAGGTACTTAACTATGATATCGGCAGTAAATTTCTTTACTGGTTCCAAGAAACAGAATTTCGAAAAATGGTCCATCACAATGAAAATTCCTACATTGCCAGCCCTAGAGCGCGGATAAGGACCAAAAAAATCCACAAACAATTTCCGAAAGAATCTAACACTCTCCGTTGTCCTACCCATAGGAAGTCTCATAACGTAGTTCGGGTGCTTCGTACTCTTACAAATCTCGCAGGAATTCACAAAATCCCAAACCTCATTCACCAAGTTTGGCCAAAAGTAAAACCTCCGGATGCGCTCCAATGTTTTATTAATACCGAGGTCGGCGAGTTCGTCCTCCACTTTCTCTCCGGAACAGTGCTCCGTCCTTCGATACAAGTATCCGTCTACTATCTTTAAGTCTTGGGTTTTATCAATATCTGCCCTAATTCTGTACAACATTTCCGTATAGTAGTCCCTTGAAAGTGTGTAGAATCCAAATCCACGAAAACCCCAGTATCATCCAAAGTAAAGGGTGGTTAAATTTCAAGGGCCGATGTTGATTTTGAATAAAACACAAACTATTTAGGAAATTATTGTAATTTTATTTTATTATGATATATTGGTATTACTCAATTATGTATGGAACAAAATATCGGCCAAATGGGCGCCGCGACCACGGCGGCACACCTCCATCCGATGGTCCAAATTTTCGATGACCCTGAGGCATAATGGAGGTTCTATGCCGTTAATGTGCCGAATTATCTCATCCTTTAGCTCTTGAATTGTTGCTGGCTTATCGACGTACACCTTTTCTTTCAAATAACCCCAAAGAAAAAAGTCCAACAGTGTCAAATCACATGATCTTGGCGGCCAATTGACATCGCCATTACGTGAGATAACACGGCCATTGAATTTGTTGCGCAAAAGAGCCATTGTTTCGTTAGCTGTGTGGCAAGTGGCACCGTCCTGCTGAAACCACATATCGTCCACATCCATATCTTCCAATTCGGGCCATAAAAAGTTCATTATCATCTCACGATAGCGAACACCATTCACAGTAACTGCCTGACCGGCCTCATTTTGGAAAAAATACGGCCCGATGATGCCGCCAGCCCATAAACCGCACCAAACAGTCACTCTTTGTGGGTGCATTGGTTTTTCGACAATCACTCTTGGATTCTCATTCGCCCAAATGCGGCAATTCTGTTTATTGACGAATCCACTGAGGTGAAAATGTGCATCACTGAAGATGATTTTCTTCGAAAATTGATCATCCACTGTTGCCGTGGTCGCGGCGCCCATTTGGCCGATATTTTGTTCCATACATAATTGAGTAATACCAATATATCATAATAAAATAAAATTACAATAATTTCCTAAATAGTTTGTGTTTTATTCAAAATCAACATCGGCCCTTGAAATTTAACCACCCTTTAGATGGATCCAAACCAACGATTGCAGACAAACCCTCTCTGTTGGCTCTCGAAAGCGTATCAGGAACTACGTTGCGACTGCCCTTACGATGTTTTATTTTAAAATTAAAGCCCTGTAGCTTTAAAGCCCATCTTGCTAAGCGAGAGCTTAGATCTGTTTGGGACATGAGCCACTTCAACGATGCGAATTAATGTCTCGACTGAGTAGTAATAAAAAAATAAATTTTTTTTTTCTGCGACTATGCGCATTTATTTATTATTATATTTTCTTATTCTACAACTTAAAACTACGCTTAAACACTATGTGTTTCTTGATACTGTATATTTTAAAGACTGCCTTTACATTCCTTAAAGTTTGCCTTAAATACTAAAATATGAAAACTATAGTTTATCAGTTTTCTTTGTTTCTTATTATAGTTTATCAGTAACTTAAATTATATGGTTCTTATCAATAGTTTACAAAATATTCTGCGATTCATAATTATAATATTCTTTGTTTCTTAAATATGTTTCTTATCTATAGTTTACAAAATATTCTGTGATTCATAATTATTACAATATCCTTTCTTTCTTAAATATGTTTCTTATCTATAGTTTACAAATTATTCTATGATCCATAATTATTACAATATCCTTTGTTTCTTAAATATGTTTCTTATCTATAGTTTACAAAATATTCTATGATTCATAATTATTACAGAGAGATAGAAAATATATATTTATGTATGAGATTCGTTAACTCTGCATGAGCGTCGTTAACTCTCCCCTGAGAGCGTCCCGATCTCTTCTAACTCTTTCAACTTGTTGGTTATAATAAATTTTAAAATTTTGTTCTGCACGTTTTCTCTTATATAGTAATACATTTTTAAATATTTTAAGTCCAATATAAATTATACCAAATATTATAGTTATGAAAATTAACGTGTAAAAAATTGAACGTATAGGATGTTCTTCATAAGGTATAATTAATTTTTTTAGTGAATCTATATTGTTAAATGCGTTTTCACTATCTGAATTTAGTATTTTCATTATTTCAAAATCCTCATTATGTTTTGTGTGTATTGCTTCTATGAGCCTGTCATGTATATTCCTATAAGTGTTATTGTCTATTCTAACTTGATCTGTATATGTTACTAATGTTATGCCTGTGGTAGTAGTATTGTCGACTTGATGGGTACTGTTGGAGCCTTTTCTAATTTTATTTATTTAAATTTCTTTAAATTTTAATTTCCTTTCATTGCCTTTAACTAATCTGAATATATTAACTTAATTTAATTGTTATGAACATTTTTCATCCACACTGTACATTCTTTCGTTCTTTATTTCCAATATTTTTTGCATTGTTTACATAAATACAGTTTTAGAACTCTTTTTCTTAAATAAAAACCAAACAGTTAAGTTTTTATAACGTTTCGCTGAAACAAGTGGTATTTTTTACTTCGTCGTTGTTTTAGCTAGTTTTCGAAATATACATAATTAGTAATTAACGTTTTAAAGCACTGCGCTTCTATCTTTTCGAATTAAATATAATAGTTTATCGAAACAAACTATTACTAAAATAAAAAAATCATTAGAACGATCCACAAATCATACAAGTACCATCCAATAATATGGAACCTTCATCAATTTCTAATAATGCATTGTTATATTCTTGAATGACTGTACACTTACTATTCCTGTTGTAAAGTAGTGGGAGTATACATGTATCCGTTTCATTGTTTCTTCTGCAAATATTTTTTCCTAAAAAATTCTTACAATGGTCCACCCTGACGAAGTCTATTACATTGGGCTATCTGATCGTCCGTTTAAGTTTTTAATTTCTACGTCTCCTCTGATCCCTGATGCGACCATCACGAGTAATGTTAGAAAGAGGATTATACCCCTTGTAGTTAAGACAGTGTCCTCACGGTCTTCCTTCACTATGTATTTGGTGTACCTGGCATCTTTTTTCCTTCTTACGCCTTTTTTTTACGAGAATTTGTTCTTCTGGTTGAAAAGTTCGATGTTTCGTGCTTTGGTTTAGTCTGCCGAGTGTCTTCTCTGATGCGTCTTTTAGCTTCTTGTATATGTCCTTCTTATTATACTTTATTTTATTAAACAAAATATTAACCAGCTTTTGTCCTGTGACGGTATGTGTGCTGTTATTCAATTCCCTTATGGTTTTATAAATTTTTTCAGTTATTGTTGTTTCGTTTTGAATCTTGAATATTCTAGCTAACTCGGAGATTGTGCTATGAGCGCGTTCAACTTGTCCGTTTGAAGTCGATCTATAGACTGGAGTTTCTATCTTTTTTATTCCATATTTTTCACACATCATATTTACTGCTGGTGTATTGAGACACCTTTCGTTATCCGTCATTAGTCGTGTGCAGTTTGGGTAGTTGTTTGTGATAACTTCCTCGATTTTCTCAGACATGTGTTCTCTTGAATCTATTTCTCTGAGGGTAATGTATTTTGAGAATTTATCGACAGCGACTAGAAATGTTTTTTTTTGTCATTAAAATAAATATCCATATGTATGTATTTTCCGGGTTCTGTTGGTATGTCGGATTCTCCTAATGGTTCTCTTGTGGGGTTTCATTCATATTTGCCATATAAACAGGGTGTACATTGTTTATTAAATGCCTTACATTGTTGTTTTATCTCAGGCCAATAGTGAGTTTCCAGTATCTCTTTCATGTTGTTTTTGTATCCTCTGTGCGCTCTATTATGTGTCTTTTTGATTATTTCGAGTTGCTTATCTCTTTCTCGAACATCGATTAATTTTGTTGGTGTGTATTAGTAAATGTGTTAGTTATAATTGGGCTTCTTACGTAAATAGTTTCTCTTGAAGTGTGTATTGCTGTCATTTTGTTTGGTTCCAGTATCTTTTTTAGTTCTGTTATCAAGTTTTTTTCATTTGTGAAATTTACGGTGTGTCTAATCTTGTTTGTGAATACCGTACGTGTTCTTGTTTCATTAATTCTTTTATTGGGTACAAGTTCGATTTGAATTGCATATGTATTCATTGGTCGTGCTACTTGCTTAATTTTTTCTGTGTATGAACTTTCGGCTGAATGGGTCGTGTCAACGGATGAAGTATTCATTTGCTGTCTTGACAAGGCATCGGCTACCACATTTTGGTGTCCCGGCTTGTATACTAATTTCGCTCCAAAATCTTCGATTATCGCTTTCCAGCGTTTCAATTTTGGATTTGGATTTGGATTCTTTTCAGATATAGAGTGGGTTAAAGATTGATGATCCGTATAAATTGTTAAGTCTGTTGTACCGTAAATATAATTTCGTAATTTTTGCAGTGCCCATATGATGGCTAGCAACTCTTTTTTTTTTTTTTTTTTTTTTTTTATCTTGGACCAGTGCTCAGGGGATATCCCCTACATATGCAATGCATTACACTGGAACTAGAGAGAAGGATAGGCAAGAAATAGACAATTGGTGAAAGTGGTAGGAAGATAGAGCTTAATTCTTGCACAACTCTGCAGTTGCGTGTAAATTATAAAGCAAAGTTGCGGCGTCTTTGATGTTTTTTGACGCAATATTTTTAAGCTAATGGAGCCATTTTATTTATTATTTTACTTCGCCGACGTTTTATTGCTCAAATACCAACAGGAGGGTGCTGTAGCACAGAAAACTCAGAAAAAACTATTTTCTGATTTGACCCGGATGGGAATCGAACCTGGGTCTTTCTGGTTGCAGAGCCAACACGCTGACTACTCGCCATCAGCACCCTCTCTTTTCATTTGTGGAGTAATTTTCTTCTGTTTTACTCAACGTTCGACTGAGGAAGAATATTGGTTTCTTCATTTGACTGAGAACCGCTCCAATAGCTATGTTAGAGGCGTCTGTGGTCAGTTCAAATGGTATGTCATAACTAGGTTGGAAAAGATCAACCTGTTCTGTTAAACAATCCTTCAATTTATTAAACGCTTGTATGGCGATGTCATCTAATTCTATTTTCGTTTTTGTGCTCTTGTTTTTTCCTATCTGTCCATTTTCTCCTCGTAGATGAATTGTAAGGGGTTTGGCTATATTAGCATATCCCTGTACGAATTTTCTATAGTATCTTGTCATGCCCAGGAATCCTCGTAAGTCTTTAAGTGTTTGAGGGATAGGATATTTCTTTATTGCTTCCACTTTTTCTGGATTTGTCGTGATTTTATTGTACTTGATTATGTGGCTTAAGTATTCAACTTCGGTATGAAAAAGTTTTGATTTTTCATCTGATACTTTTAATGTTGCTTTATTTAAAGCATTGAATATAATTTCTATATTTTTAACGTGTTCTTCAGGTGAAGAGGAATAGATAATAACGTCGTCTATATAGACGTATGCGAATTTACCTATATACTCTCTTAAAATGTCATCGACACATCTCTGAAATATAGACGGTGCATTTTTTAGGCCGAATGGCATACGAATAAATTCATATTTGCCACCGTTCACACAGAAAGCAGTTTTTTCTCTGTCGTCTTTTTTAATTTTCACCTGATGGAACCCAGATTCTAAATCTAGAGTCGTAAAGTATCTTGCCTTCCCTAAATTCTGTATAGTCATGTTTACGTCCGGGATGATGTAGCGATCGGTAATCGTGTGAGAATTTAATTTTTGAAAATCAATGACCATACGTCGTTTTGGTCGTCTTGCCTCATCAACTCCCTTTTTAGGAACAGTCCATATTGGAGAGTTGTATGGGCTATTACTTCTCTGTATAATGCCTTCATCTAATAATTTCCCTATTTACAAAATCGTTATTCCCTATGGGATATGGGTACTGTTTTGTCCATATTGGGTCTTAATTTTTCGTTCTAATCGTGGCTTCTATTGTAGTTGTGAAGGGTAGTGGTCCTATGTCATTATTTTCCTTCATCATTCTGTCTATTTCCGGTTTGTATTTCTCTTCTCCTATTATGTAATTTAACTTGGGCTGCCTGTCACTACTTATGGTGGTTAAAGTCATGTCCCTAAGATTCACATTTACATTTAAAATTCTTGATCCTTCTAAACTTAAAATCATATCACAAGATTCAATATTTTCCAATTCAAAAACTGTTATCTCTCTGTTCATTAATTTAATTATTTGTTTAAATTTTTCTTATTATTATTTTTGTAGCTTTTCGATTGTTGTAATTTTTACACTTAGAAAAGAGATAAAATCTACCCTCTTTAAAACGTAGTTTTGTTGAAACGTATCCATTTTACTTAATTTTTGCTTTTCTTCTCCAACATTTTTTTCATATGCTACCCATATCATGGAAGTGGATAAAAAATAGTGGTCCGCCATAATGTGCTTGCAGAGATATCATTATATTTTATGCTCCCTTCAAAAATCCCTCCAATTTAATACACATAGGAAGGGGGTGTATAAAAATATAAAATAATAAATAAATAAATCTAATATATAAAATTCTCGTGTCGCGGTGTTTGTAGTTAAACTCGAATTAAAGTTCGAGGGTGGCGATGGCACGATGGATGGTAGTCTGCACGTTGACTATGAATCCAAAAACAGGCCTGGGTTCAACCCCAGTTTCAGAATAAAAATTTTAAAATAAAAATAAACATCTCGCATTTTTCTGATGTGCATTAGTGTGTCTTTGTGTGTCAGTTGTTGTCGGAAGGTTTCAGTGGCGAAGGCATAGTCACTGGTCACTGAACAATACCGGCTTCAGCTGATAGCAATCCACAATCACATCAGAACGCCCTCCTTCGTCGGTATTGTGTACCACCGGCGAAGTAAAATAATAATAAAAATGGCTACTAAACCGAAGCTTCAGCGCTGCTACGAGTATAAACAAAGAACGTGCGAAAGCAGAGCTGCAAAAAAAATAATTAATTCAGCTTCACATCCTGTCGTTTCTCCTACTATCCCTTTCCTATAGTTCCAGCACAATGCTTCGCATGTGTAGGAGTCATCTCCTGAGTGCTGGTCCTAGATAAAAAAAAAAAAAAAAAACTCCGAAACGGCTCGATCGATTCTCATGAAATTTTGTGTGCACATTGGGAAGGTCTGAGAATTGGACAACATCTATTTTTCATCCCCCTAAAATTAACCACGCCCACTTTACTCCCACTATTTTTTTTACCTACTTTTTCCTTTTTTGCAATATGGGTATCAAATGAAAGGGTATGATGAGGAGATTTTGAAAAGTTAATCATCAACTTAAATCCAATATGGCGACGGACCCTAAAACTACAAAAACCTATTTTTAATGCTTATTTGGAATATGGGTATCAAATGAAATGGTATGATGAGGAGATTTTGAAAAGTTTATCATCAACCTAATTCGGAAGGTTTCAGTGGCGAAGGCATAGTCACTGGTCACTGAACAATACCGGCTTCAGCTGATAGAAAACCACAATCACATCAGAACGCCCTCCTTCGTCAGTATTGTGTAACACCGACGAAGTAAAATAATAATAAAAATGGCTACTAAACCAAAGCTTCAGCACTGCTACGAGTATAAACAAAGAACGTGCAAAAGCAGAGCTGTAAAATAATTAATTAAGCTTCACCTCCTGTCGTTTCTCCTACTATCCCTTCCTATAGTTCCAGCACAATGCTTCGCATGTGTAGGAGTCATCTCCTGAGTGCTGGTCCCAGATAAAAAAAAAATATGGCGACGGACCCTAAAACTGCAAAACCTATTTAAATGCTTATTTGCAATATGGGTATCAAATGAGGAGGTTTTAAAAAGTTTATCATCAACCTAAGTCCAATATAGCGACTGACCCAAAAGGGATGAGAATGAATCCGGTCTCCTGTCTTACTCACTATACAGTTGATAGTAAAAATATTAATAATTATTTTTAATGTTTAGATAACTATCGAGAATTGTAATTTAAGATATATTTGTTACTTTGATAAAGATTCATTTATTAATCTAAATAAAGCATACGTTCATTGTCTACAACGCTTTCGATTATAAGTAAATCCCCGACACTTGTAGTAGCTAGTTATTTTTATTGAACTAAAAAACTGTTTCCTAGAAATAATATACATGGCAAAACAACGTTTGCCGGGTCAGCTAAAAACAGCAAAACTTATTTTTTTTCTCATTAGTAAACAGATTCCGTGAGAAGCCGGGACGGTCATCTAGTAAAAATATAAAAATAATAAATGTACATCATAAGCACTATTTAAATGGGATAAAAGTACAAAGGTACAATTTTACTCCATATAATTTAGAATTTTGAAAACGTAAAAAAAGCACACTCGGAATTTTTTCTATAAGATTACCGAAAAAAGCTTTGTTCTGTGTGCAATACTTTGGTACAAGGTGGGCCAAAAGAAGTCATCCGATGATGTTTGGCTCATATTTTTTTTCTAAATGAAAAACTTCGCTTCTGTTTTTTGATTATGTTTATCTGAACCTTTAGAATTTTATTGGTCAAGTCGGAAAGATGATATCGGCCAAATGGGCGCCGTCACAATTGATTGCTATACCGGCTCGTTTTATGGCATTTTTTATCACTTCGGCGAGAACTTCGGGCGACAGATTCTCGCACTCGTGTCTAATATTGTCCTTGAGGGCTTCGAGGGTCTCGGGTTCTCGTAAACATGGGACTTCAAAAAACCCCACAAAAAGAGTCTGGTACGGTTAAATCGGGTGATCTTGCAGGCCAGTGCAAATCGCCAAAACGAGAGATGGGGCGACCCAGGAACGCCGCATTCAGAATATCGGTTGTGGCTCGCGCAGTGTTCTGTCCTGTTGGAACCACATGTCCTCCAGTCCTAATTCGTTCAATTGCGGCAGAAAAAACTCGGTTAACATGGCCCTATAGCGCGCCGTCCACTGTTGTTGTTTGACCAGCGGCGTCCTCAAAAACGGGAGCTCCGGGGCTGGCCACCCTTGGCAGCGCCTCGTGTGGTCCCATACGGCCAAACGGCGCAGTCGGTGTCGGACGATCGGGGAATCGGCGACGGAATTCGCGCTGCGCCAACACCACAGACGAATTGTTACGCAAAAAAATAGACACGATTATTCCGCGTTCTTAGGGAGTGTATCGCTCCATGGCTTGTTCACTTGTATTCTACATCTGTCGAGTTCACAAATGTCAAAACAGATTTGACATTGGCCGCCATTTGCAAAAATAAGGGCATCGTCCAATACTTGGCCATATAGGGAAAGAGTACCAAACACATATTATTTTTCAATTCGGTTTTTCAGTGCTACTTTTTATGATATTTAAATAGCACTGAAATACCCAATGTCGCGTATTTAAGTTCTATTTAAGTTACCATATGATTTCCACTATTTGTTTTGCACAAATATCATGTGGTCAGGGAAAAAGTTATTTTTCTATTATTATCGGCGGTTTTGTGCTGGTGCGCTGTTATCACACTCCTAGCGATAGTGTGGGGCAGTTTAGGGCGAAGATGGCCGCTATCGAGGACGCTCTGGGTGGTATGGGCGGACCTTTTTTTGTGGCTGGTGATTTCAACGCTAGGACTGTGGAGTGGGGTGATCCGACAACGCGCACGAGGGGGATGTGCGTTCTGGACATGGCATCCAGGTTTGGCCTTGTGGTCATGAACACCGGTGGCGCGACCACCTTCAGGAGGGCGGGGTGCGAGTTCACCACTCCTGACAACACTTTAGTATCCGAGAATATGTCTGGGATGATCGAAGGATGGAGGGTGCTCGAGGACTGGGAGTGACCACCAGTATATAGAGTTTGGGATAGTGTCGGGGACGGGCGCTAGGGGGGAGTTGCGCTCGTGGAGGGTCGCGAGGTTGGACCGCGGGGTGTTCTTGCGCGGTTTCGCCGGCGGGGCTCTGCTTGAGGCCCAGGAGTACAAGCGGTCTCGTAGGGCGTTAAGTCGCGCGATTATGGCGAGCAAGAGGGCGAAATGGGAAATATTTCGGAACGACCTGAACCTTGATCCATGGGGACTCGGCTTCATCGTGACGGGTAAATTGGGCGCGAATCGAGCTGGTGTACAATTGAACGGCACTTTGCATGTTGGATAGTGTCGGCAAGTTGCTGAAGAAGCTACTGCAAAGAAGGTTGACGGAAGCCGTGTCGATGGCTGGGGGCTGTCGGATAGATAACATGGCTTCACACCGGCCAGATCGACGTTCGGGGCGATTTCGGATGTGGTTGCGTACTTCGAGGGCGCCCAGAACAGACGCTACTATCCAAAGCACATAGTTGTCCTGGCTACACTCGACGTTCGGAATGTCTTCAACAGCCTACGGTGGGCTGATGTTCTGGAGGCGCTACGGGGGAGATTCCGTATTCCCGGATACTTGTTGAGAATTCTCAGTAGTTACCGATACACCGGCGGGGCGGAGATGCAGGACGATCACGTCCGGCGCGGCCAAGGGATCTGTGCTAGGTCCGTACCTATGGAATCTGGCCTACGATGGTATCTTTGGTGTGGAAATGCCTAAGGATACTCACGTCGTGGGATACGCGGACGATATAGCGGCGGTCATCTCGGCGCGGGATATGTATGACGCCAGGGGGAAGCTAAACCGGGTCATGATTAGGACTCGGATGTGGCTTGAGGACCATGGCCTGGAACTGGCCGGGGAAAAGACCGGGGTGATGCGGATAGGGGATGTGTCTCTGGTTATCCAGAGTGGGTTAAGGTATTTGGGCTTAAGACTCGACTGCAGGCTTACTTATTGGGCCTAAATATGGCATGTGGCGACTAAGGCGGCAAGGATGACTGGCATGTTGAGCAGGCTCATGGCGAATGTAGGCGGCCCGACACACAGCAAAAGGAGGCTGATTATGGCAGACATGAATTCGATCTTGCTGCATGGGAGTGAAATTTGGGGCAATGTACTGGGTGAGAGAACCAAACGCAGGGTGCTCGAGGCGGTACAGCGGACGGCGTCCCTTAGGGTTGCTTCGACTTACCGCACGGTCTCGGGCGCTGCGGTCCTGGTGATATGTGGGGAAATACCCAGAGACCTCTTGGCGCGCGACCGGACGGATGGCGAGCGGAAAGCGGTCCCGGGAAGGAATCTAACCAGAGGGGGAGGACGGAGTTTTTTAGTGGTAACACCACTCGACGCAGATAACGACGGTCTCTGTAAGTGCGAATGCACTTTCAACCCTACCTCACACGCCAAAAATAAAAAAAAAATCCCTTCACACTTGTAATCTCCATTACTATTCCTTTCCTAATAGTAAACGCCTATAGTAGGCAATCATTGCCTGAGTGTTACTTCTCTTAAAAAATTAAACCATTGCTCAATTCACAATTCGTTTTAAAAAAGCCGGTATGTTTTTAGGTACTTGTGAACAAGCAAATTTCAATATTGTTCTATTTTTTATTATGTGTATATAATGTTTGTTTGCGTGTACCTTATAAGAACCCAAGAGGCTTATTCTGAATTGCGATGCGATGCGGAAATATATAAATGCGAACAAAGTGCCCGCCCAAATAATTGATTATCAAATAACTTCGCCATTTGTGAATCAATTTTCAAAATAATTTTTGCATATTTTTTTTTTATCTGGGACCAGCACTCAGGAGATGATTCCTACACATGCGAAGCATTGTGCTGGAACTATAGGAAAGGGATAGTAGAAGAAAAGACAGGAGGTGAAGCTTAGTTAATTATTTTGCAGCTCTTTGCTCTTTGCTTTTGCACGGTCTTTGTTTATACTCGTAGCAGTGCCGAAGCTTCGGTTTAGTAGCCATTTTTATTATTATTTTACTTCGCCGGTGCTACGCAATACCGACGAAGGAGGGCGTTCCGATGCGATTGTGTATTGCTATCAGCTGAAGCCGATATTGTTCAGTGACCAGTGACTACGTGCAGACTACCATCCATCGTGCCATCGCCACCTGCAAATTTTGCGATGTAGGGGTTCAGTGCCCGACTTTAAAAAGTGAATATAAAATAACTGCGTCATTTGTGGACCAATTTCAAAAATTCTTTTTTCATATGGGTAAAAGGGGTAAAATCGATAAATTTATATCTCAGAAACTAATGGCCAGTTTTTGACTTGATATTTAAATACGTAATTAGTTAATTTTCATTTAAATTTAAGTTATGTTTAAATACAGCTTTAGTTTTTCAGTGATAATTAAAAGTTCGTATTTAAATACGATAAAAGTGTGGTACCACTATGAAATTATGGGTAGTTTTTCAACACAACACTGTTTATGAATGGCATCATGTGGTACAGAAACATTTTAAAAAGTAATAAAAACACTTTTTTAATTGAAAAAGTTAACAAACCTTGTTTATATTACTTTTATATTGTAATAAATGTACACTTTTATGTGCGTATACACGTATATATGTAAATTAAAGAAAAATAACTTTTTCCCTGACCACATGATATTTGTGCAAAACAGATAGTGGAAATCATATGGTAACTTAAAGAGAACTTAAATACGCGACATTGGGTATTTCAGTGCTATTTAAATATCATAAAAAGTAGCACTGAAAAACCGAATTGAAAAATAATATGTGTTTGGTACTCTTTCCCTATATGTACTTTTAGTGGGTAAAACTCAAAAATTAATTTCGGTATCTCTTTTTAAACCATATATACAAGGAGGGCCAGGTATTGGACGATGCCCTTATTTTTGCAAATGGCGGGCAATGTCAAATATGTTTTGACATTTGCGAACTAGACAGATGTAGAATACAAGTGAACAAGCCATGGAGCGATACACTCCCCAAGAACGCGGAATAATCGTGTCTATATTTTTGCGTAACAATTCGTCTGTGGTGTTGGCGCAGCGCGAATTCCGTCGCCGATTCCCCGGTCGTCCGACACCGACTGCGCAAACACTGCGCCGTTTGGCCGTATGGGACCACACGAGACGCTGCCAAGGGTGGCCGGCTCCGAAGCTCCCGTTTTCGAGGGCGCCGCTGGTAGAACGACAACAGTGGTCGGTGCGCGCTATAGAGCCATGTTAAGCGAGTTTTTTCTGCCGCAATTGAACGAATTAGGACTGGAGGACATGTGGTTCCAACAGGACAGAGCAGCGGCACACACTGCGCGAGCCACAACCGATATTCTGAAGGCGGCGTTCCCGGGTCGCCTCATCTCTCGTTTTGGCAATTTGAACTGGCCTGCAAGATCGACCGATTTAACCGTACCAGACTTTTTATGTGGGGTTTTTTGAAGTCCCATGTTTACGAGAACAAGTCCGAGACCCTCGAAGCCCTCAAGGACAACATTCGACACGAGTGCGAGAATCTGTCGCCCGAAGTGATAAAAAAATGTCATAAAACGAGCCCGTATAGCAATCAATTGTGACGGCACCCATTTGGCCGATATCAAATTCTCGACTTGACCAATAAAATTCTAAAGGTTCAGATAAACATAATCAAAAAACAAGCGAAATTTTTCATTAAGAAAAAAAATATGAGCCAAACAACATCGGATGACTTCTTTTGGCCCACTTTGTACCAAAAGTATTGCACACAGAACAAAGCTTTTTTCGGTAATCTTATAGAAAAAATTCCGAGTGTGCTTTTTTACTTTTTCAAAATTCTAAATTATATGGAGTAAAATTGTACCTTTGTACTTTTATTCCATTTTAATAGTGCTTATGATGTACATTTATTATTTTTATATTTTTATTTATGTATTTATTATTTTATATTTTCATAAACCCCCATGCTATGTGTATCAAATTGAACGGATTTTTGAAGGGAGCATAAAATATAATGATATCTCTGCAAGCACATTATGGCGGACCACTATTTTTTATCCACTTCCATGATATGGGTACCATATGAAAAAAATGTTGAAGAAGAAAAGCAAAAATAAAGTAAAATGGGTACGTTTCAGCAAAACTACGTTTTGAAGAGGGTAGCTTTTTATTTTTTAGAAAATAGACTGTTGATATAACAATAAAGGTATCCAAATTTGATGGAGATGGCTTCCTCTAACAATATCTACACAAAAGTGGGCGAGATTAGATAACCGACAGTGAAAAAATAAAACGACTAAATGGATAATATCACGTACTTGATCTTCCTTTTAAAACATAGAAATGTAATATTATTTATTTTAAATGATTATTGTCTTCATATTTTATACACTACTAGATTAACCCGGTGCGCTTCGCTATTTCTCAACAACTTAGCGAAAATTTTTTTATAGATATTTATTTTTATAAAAAGTACATTTCCACAAAGTGATTTTCCAATAAGTATCTTTCAGAAATAGTACCTTTTCCACAAAGTACCTTTTCCAAAAAATTAAATTTTTCAGAAAAATTGCGTTTTAAAAACAGAGAGTGGCGATGGTCGAAGTAGTCTGCACCTTGACTATAAAACGAAAAATTTTTCCTGGGTTCAACCCCAGTTTCAGACTCGCAAAAACATCTCGCATTTTTTCTGATGTGAATTTGTGTGACTTTGTGTTAGTTGTTGTCGGAATTTTTCAGTGGCGAAGGCATAGTCACTGGTAATTGAACAGTAACGATTTCAGCTGTATCCATTCCACAGGCACATCAGACACCCCCCCTTCGACGGTATTGTGTAGCATCGACGAAGTAAAATAATTACTAAAAATAGCTACTAAAAACGAAGCTTCAAATGTCCATTCAAATGCCAATCGAAAGTACACTTTAGTATAAGTTGACGGTATGTCTTTTGAAAGACAAAAATTTTATAATTTATTCGAAAACGGGTGCAATGTAGCGTTCGTCGCGAGGGTTCTGCCTATATGCTCACATACATTATTATTTATCTACATATGTATGACATCTGAAATTTGATAAACAAGCAAAATGACAAAAAAACATGGATTGAAAAGGTAAAAGAAGAAAGTTTGTAATAATGTAAAGAAAATATCAAAATTGTTTGATGTTATAGGGTTGTTTCAGATACTGTGTTTGCCTTGAGTGCTACTTTTAATATAACTAACGTAAACCCGAAGAAAATAATCCAGATTATTATCATGAAAATTATATATTCATATAAGTATATAATTAATTATATATATATAATTACATATGGTATAAAAATTCATTAAAATATATGTATGAATATCGCTAACGTAGTCCATTCACTGTAACTGCTGCTGCAATGAAATATGTATGAGATAATAACCATTGACTGACATTTCCACAATTGGAAATATTACTGGAGCGAATTGTTAATATGGTGAATTCCTGAAAAGAAACGTAGAAAGAAATTGCATATTTTTTTCAAATTTTTTCTTAGAAGCTCAAACATTTGGAAGGCTGATAAGTATAGTTCCATACACATAATTATTCTTTGTGTTTATAGGTAAAGATAAAAATGCGGAAAATCTTTCCTTTATCGTCAACGACGTACCTGAGAAGTTTGAGTTGAGCTCCCCTGATGTTCTAAATAGTCTCAGTCTTAGTTATCGCATCACTTGGCCTCTGAACCTTATTTTGAATCCAGAAACACTGGAACAGTATGGCAATATTTTTAAATATCTTATAAGAGTACGACGCATCAGTTGGATATTGGAAAGAGCATATCAAATACTAAAAGAAGTTGTAAAGAATCATGGCAGTGTCATACTCAAATCCCCCCAATATAGACATGTACAGTTGATACGACATAAATTTTATCATTTTGTTCATGCCTTGCAACACCATATAACAGCAAATGCTCTGCAAGCATCATGGAAAACGTTCAAAGATGAACTGATGACAGCAAAGACAATTGAAGATATATATAGGAAGCATACTACCTATATAAAACGTATATTATTCTTGTGCATGCTAAACAAAAGAAGTTCCGAATTTTATAATACTATCGAGAATGTATTTAAAATATCATTGCGCTTTTACAAGTAAGTATAATTCCCTGACCTTATTATCTCATTGATTTGAATGCTTTGTTGTTTTCAAATTGATTAGCTAAATTTACGCTAAAATTTCGCCATTTGATTATGTATGCATTTGTCTTTTAGCAATTTAAAGTCAAGGGAATTCAAATTGAAATCTGGCAATGAACATTTCACTCACTCTCGTTACGAAAAGTTGGTTAATGATGAATTCGAATTTGATAAATTCATCAAATACACCATTTATCTGGGAAATAAAATTGTACGTCATGGTTACCAGGCAGAGATTGGCGAATTCATCAGCTTAATTAATTACAATTTTTACTATATGCAAAATGCATTTTAAAATAGAAAAACTATTCTAATTTATTTAAGTGCATATCGCTCATTTACTCAAACAACTTTATAATTCAAAGAAATTAGTTTTGTAAAAAAAACTTGCTTAAAATTGTTCATTCATCTCAATGGGAAATGAAATAATATTCTTATATCACGAGGTGAGTTTCAACACTATTAATATAAAATGTTTACACTACGCAAACAGCTATATTACGAATTATTTTTCAGTATTAAATCAAAAATTTTGTTTTAACTGAAGTCGCTGTTCAAGTAAATGAACGATTAATGCACAGGTTTGTATGGAAGAAAATTTTAGATAGACTCAAAATAATTTTAAAAATTATGTTAATTATGTATGAATGTTATTCTCACAGTATTTTAAGGGCCAGTTTTTAACTTGACGATTAAGATTATATGAGTTAATCTTAATAGTTTTGGGACACTTTTTGATCTTTCTATATTGGTTTAAGCTTTCGATCATAAAATTTTGTTTCCTAGTTTCAACAGTGATGGTGAAGCAACAAAAGATTAAAGAATGTAATAGTAATCTTGAAGTTAAAAACTGTTCCTAATAGCTTAATATTCTCATTATGCGTAAAAAATGTTTTAATAAATGTTTAGATTTGGTTACTATATATAGATATATACATATATTTTTTTTTAAATATATAAGTATTAATGCATATATTTAAATATTTATTGTATTGTAGTTGCATAGAAGGAAATAGTGCATTAATTTTGCAATCTCCAATAACATTGATTAGTAACGCAAAATTATTGCAATAATTTTTTATATGTATTTTGATTGGTGGTTTCAATCAAATTCATTGCTATGGAGTGAAAATAGGTTAGCGCTAAAATTAAATTATTCGATTTAAGAAAAATGCATTCAGCAGTTTACTGCAATCATGTGATTGCAACGTAGAAAAGTTGCATTAAATTTTTAGTTAAATGGATTTATAATTAGTTTTGTGCACTAATTAAAAAATAAAGAGAAATAATTCATCAGAAGTAGTAAAATCCAATAAAAGGATATAATAGTAGAAATTAATATTGCTTTTTTTACTTAAAAATAAAAAAATTATTTCTGTTCTTAAGCTCTAGCGTTAAAAAGAAAAAAGAAATTTCAAATGAAGATATTCATATATACACTAGCTGACCCGGACACGCGTTACTATGGCTGTTATAATACCAAATTTGTGTGGCTGACATATTTACTTTGTGTGGGAGGTAGCATGCCCACTTGTCCAATACCACCTACTTTTTGACTGATGATTTGTATGGACTTTGAAGTCATTCAGGCCAAATTTAGAAAATTTACCTTAAACCGTTTTCAAAATATTAAAAATCTACATTTACTTTATATGGGAGACACCATGCCCACTTGTCAAATTCCACCCGCTTTTCGACTGCTGGTTTGTTTCGACTAACATGTCATTCCGACCAAATTTAAAAACTTTAGCTTTAACCGTTCTCAAGATATATGGAAGGTACCATACCCACTTATCCGATTCTGCCTTCTTTTTGACTGATAATTTACATAATCTTTTAAGCAATCTGGACCAAATGCAGATAATCTTACTGTTACCGTTTTTGAGATTACCAGTGCCAGCAATCTTTAGGCACGGATGATCCCGAATTTAGCTGTCTTTGGGTTAAATTCAAAATCAGGGCACATCTTTTGCATTTCGGGTTTTTTACAGAAGCCCAAATACGGAAAGGAAGAAAACTATATACAACTTCGATGCCCTTTCCGACACTATATCGGAGATCCTCGAAAATTACCCAAACAGTGAAATCGTTATTGCTGGTGATTTCAATGTCCATAATTTATCGTGGCTCCACCATTCGAGCAATACAACTCAAGAAGGCCAATATGCTGAGCTATTCGCAGCACACAATCACCTTGTGCAATTAGTGAATGAACCAACACATATTTCATGTGTTGACGGGCACAAACACAACACCCTCGACCTTTTCACCACTTCACACCCTGACAACTATGAAATGAACATTAGCGCACCTCTCGGTAATTCGGATCATTGCACCATTTCTGCCTCCTTTTCGTTTGCGGCTTTTCACGTTCAGCTACGATACGTCTGAAATATATTTACGAAAAGGCATGTTGGGCTGAGCTCAACGATTTCTTTCAGCATTTCAGTTGGAGGCTCTGCTTCCTTGACAATGTCAAGCCGTGGCTGAAATGGTCTAAAATATAATCAGGTATGTCATGGAAATCGATCGATTTGAAATGTAAATCGTCTTTTGAAATCGACAGTAGTGTGATGAATTTCGATCGATTTCATATTCCATATTTGTTTCGTTTCCACATATCTTCTCTAATTCCAACTGTATAAAATCTAATAATACAACTGTAAAATATGTAAACGTATGTATATGTTAGTGACGTTTGTAAAATATTTAAACAAAATAACAAAATAAAATTTGTATCAAAATATTTTATCATTTTTATTTATAAAATGCCTTTTTTTGCTGCGGTTTCGCTAATTCTCTTGGAAGAAATTAATAGGATGAATAAATAGCGAAAATCTTCTAAGAAAACGTTTAAGAGATAAATCGGATTCCTTAAATTTGCCATATGAAATATGGCGGCTGTATGCATAATGAAAATTTAGCAGCTAGTTGGTCACTATGTAGATCGAGATGCTAACCAGCACACGGATTTGTTTTAGCAGCCCATTGGTATAGATTTTATGCATAATGAATTTTCGTCAGTCTGCTAACCTCTTATATATCAACTATTTAAATTTCACTTCTATATTTACTAGTATTTATTTGAATAGATTTGTTGAACCTTTTCGTTTAAATAAGGACAGATTTATAATTATTTTTTATTTATTTTTTTACTTTTTTGTGTATATTTCCTTACATTTTGTTCAAGTGAAATTAAACGATTTGAAAACGAATTTATACTGGCATTATCGAAATGCGTCACATGTTAAAACCGTCTTTTTTTCAATGAAACAAGATGGAATTTGAAATCAACACAACAAATCGTCACATACAAATTCATCACACTATTTGTCGATTTCAAAACGTTTTAAAGCCGAAAACGATTTTCATCACATACCTGAATATTGCTTGGTATGAAAATGTTCGTACCATCGAAGCAAATTTCGATTAGGCCTAGATCAAAGTCTTGGTTTAATCAGACGTGCAGACTTACAGTCAGATCCAGAGAGGAAACATTTAGTATTTGGCGGAACGACAAAAGCTCGGATACTTATATGACGCGCAAAAGGGCGAGATCTTCGTGTGCCAAAGTGCTAAGACGTGAAAAAGCTTTGTACGAGCAGCGTCTTGGCGCTAAAGTTCTTACTGCTCCACGGAGAAGTAAAAGGTTTTGGTCATTCGTTAAAAGAGTAAATTAGAATGCTAGTTCTTCTATTCCGCCTCTTTTAAAAGATTCACTGACCCGGTTGAAGAGGCTAACTAACCTCCTAGCTGAAATGTTTGCAGGTAATTCTCACCTGCCGGAAAGCAATCAACCACTGCCCGCACCCGAGCGTGTATCCGTAACTATGCCAATGATATACTTTCAAGCTCGTGCAGTTAAAAATATTTTAGCGGACCTAAATAAGTCTCCTGGGCAGGATGGAATTCCGGCACTGGTCTTGAAGCAGTGCTCTTCGACGTTATCGCGTCCTCTGGTCCAATAGCTTACTTAACGACCGGCAATATGGCTTTCGTGGAGGACGTTCCACGTGAGACTTTTAGCCTTCCTCTCGGAAAAATGGTGTCGATCCATCCACCATTTTGGAGAAAGTAAGGTAGTGGCTCTAGATATTTCCAAAGCATTGGACAGAGTGTTGCATGGAGCACTTAGTCCAAACTTATTGATTTTGCTGTCGGTGATATCTATTCTCGATTTATATCGAGCTTTCTCATGGAGTTGTTATAGACGGGATCTCTTCTAACGAGTTCAAGATTTATTCACGGGTACCGCAAGGCTCCATTCTTTCTCCTACCATATTTCTTATTTTTCTTAATGACCTTCTATGTCAAACTTCCAACCCTAGCCATTCTTTTGCAGATGACAGCAGTATTTGCTATTCATATTCATTTAATCCTAGGCCTACGGCGAATATGATTGCGGCGACGGGGCAGAATATTAATAATTCGCTAAATGGTGACCTCACAAGAATATCACGCGAACAGGGTCGACTGCGCTGCCTCATCTGTAATTATGGGCGGTATAAACATCCAGGAATCAGAAGCTCTTGATGTTCTTGGCATGAAAATTCAATCCGGTCATTCACGCGCACGACACGTTCATCATTAAGAGCGCATCCATTTGTGGTCAACTTGGCAGCGAACCGCACTACGCATTACAGAGAAAATTCTTATGTGGAATGAACTACCAGCAGAGGTTTTTCCTGTCACTTTTGACGTGGGAAAATTTAAATCAAATGTCAATAAACACTACTCCCTCTACCCTCCTTCCCATAACCTAATTTCCTAGTTCCAGCACAATGCATTGCATGTGTAGAGGTCATCCCCTGAGATTCGCTCCACGAAAAAAAAAAAGTTCATAGAAAAACCGATAAATAAAATTGAAATAAAATAGACATAAAAAATTTAAATATATAGTGTTTCATTTCAACTGGGGCTTCTGTCAACAGTGACCGATATATCAATCAATGCAGACTAATAAACTACATTAGAGTGAGCAGTTCGGAAGTTTCGGTAATTTTTCTCATATTGCCCTTAAGAAAATGATAGAAACTTTCTTCTACGCAATGACCGGTAAAATGATCGTCACTGTTCTTGTAGGGCTGGTAATGAATTTGCCTTGTGCCACACTGTGAATGTACGCAACGAACTTTTGCCGATATTTTTGATATTGCACAACGGCATCTCAAAGTCTGTACATTATCGAACCAAAGCGATAATTCCAGGATTTGAGCTAAAGCAGTAGTAATTTATATATTACAATTCCGATGTTTGATATTGCACATCCTCTGCTCATTATTGACAAGGGTGTCCCGGTGGTCTAGTGAGTAGTGAACTAGTTTATCAGTTGGGGTTCTAGGTTCGATTACTAGCAGAGACTCTGGTCTGTATCACTTACAACACGTGGAAGTTTTTTCACAACAGGTATAACAATGCGACCATAGTAAATTGGACCCAAATGGTCTGGGACCTTTCTTTATATCCAGCACCTTGCCGACCTAACCTATAAAAGGGGACAAAGCAACTTCTCATCGTCATATTTTAAGTAGATTTTTTAAAAAGGTAAGAAAATTTTAAATTTTGAAAGACAAAATTTTAGCGTTGAAGTATGTAAGTATGAAATTAGGAATAAAGAGTAATTATTGTCATTTTCTGGTTCCTATTCATATGATTATGTATACATATGTATGTATGTATGTAAGTAGGAACTTACAATCAAATACCTAATTGTTGAATCTAATTTGTAACAAAACATCACGTTACTTATTCGTTTCTGCTCAATAAATACATAAATAATATAAAAATTTTAGTGAAACATTTTTTAACCATTAATTTAAAATTTTCATAAAACTCATATATTTTGTAATACTAGGTACATATGTACATATGTATGGATTTACCTAAATATAAACAAATGTTATAAACAATATATTCTCGTATTACTAACTCAATTCGCAATTGGTTTTTGTAAGAATCAAAATTTTGAAGCAAATAACAAAAGAAGTCTGAAGGTAATGAAAAGAAAATTTTTAAAAATATGTACATATCTACAGACATATGTACATTCTTATATACTACTACCTGAACACGCCACGCGTTGCTGTAGCTATTGTAATAGTTTCATTTAAAAAAAATTAATATGCCTCCTGTTAGTTTCTGGTACGCACAAGTTGCCTGCTGCCACCCGTCTAGCCTTATCTGTGGACATATATATAGTCTGTGTCCATCTAGATTCTAGATGCAGAGCAATTTATGTTTTACCTTCACTCCCTATCAGAGTGCCTAACCGTATACCCAATTTCAGCTCTCTGGCTATATGAAGAACGCGCACCCGTACATAAAATGGATAAAAATACTGATAAAAATTCCCAGTTTTCTTATTTTTCCCATTATTTACTCTCCCGTTACCGAATTTCAGCTCTGTAGCTATATTGAAAGTGTCCGAAGAAAAAAAATTTACTATCAAGTCATTCAGACCAAAATGAGAAACTTTTAGAAACAAAAATCATTATTTACTTTGTACCTATGGGAATTACCACGCGCGCTTGTCAAATTCAGCAAACTTGTTGACTGATGATTTGTACTGACCATTAAGTTACTCGACCAAATACAGAAACTTTAACTGTTCTGGAGATATAATGAAATGAATATTTAGTTTGTATGAGAGGTACCACGCCCACTTGTTCAATCCCTCCCAGTTTTTGACTTGTGATTTTTTTAATTACGAAGTCATTTGTACTAAATTTAGAAGATTTTACTTTAACAGTTTTCAATATATACAGAAATCAATATTTTGTTTGTGTGGCAGGTACCACGCCCACTTTTCTAATTCCCCCACTTTTTGACTAATGATTTGTACTGACCATTAAGTTACTCAGATCAAATACTTTAACTTTAACCGTTCTCAAGATATAAAGAAATAATGAGATATTTACTGTGTATGGGAGGTACCACGCTCATTTGTCTAATCCCACACAGTTTTTGACTGATGATTTGTTTTAACTACAAAGTCATTTGGACCATAGTCAGAAACTTTCACTTCAACCATTCTCCTTATGTATACAAAAATAAATATTTACTTGGAATTTTTTAAATTTATAAAGCCTATAGTTCCTTCGAGATATACACAGAGATCGGTGAAAATTTCAAGAAAATCGTTTCAGGTGTTTAGCTGTCTATAAGGCGCAAACATACATATGTACATACAAACATGTCATTTTTATATACATATAAGATAACCCAGTGGCGAATGTCGTGAAGATTCATTCTGAAAAATGACAATGTTCAATCATTAATGACAGATGCTGAATTTTCTCTGTCGTCATACTTGAATTTTTTCAGCAATTGTCCAAAACATAGATGACCCGAATTGATTTTGTTTGAGTTGCGTCCAAGTATTAACGACTCGTAACTGACAGTATCATATGGCTATGACTTTTTATTTAGGGCTTATTTCTGATTTAAGAAAGAACGCTTTCATTCGCATTCTATGAGAAAGAACATTGATTTCGATTTCTCTACACACTTTCTATGCGAACAGTGACTCGATCTAGAACTCGAATGAAAACGTAAGTGTTTTCATATAAAATCCGATTTCTCTGTTAAGAACGTGTCGTCAACACTGAGAATGAAATGTCAAAATCACTCACTTTTGGTTTTGCTTTCGTAAGAGAATTTACATATGAGTATACATACTTGTAAATAAAAAAAGAAGAATAAAAAATAATACTAAAAAATCTAAGTACAATAAAAAAGTATTTACAAATGGGTAACAAGTGGTAAGTATAAACTATTCATATGATATACATATGAATGTATGTATTTAACAATTGTTTTTTCAGTTTAAAGAAGTTAACAATGCAGCAACTGAAACACTTTTATAAAATTAAAACAAAAAACACAAAATTTACAAATATTTTTTTAAATTTTCTCACCCTTTTATTTATTGATACTTTCCACCAGCTGATCACACTTACACGCAGTTGTATTAGCTTTAGAATAACTTCGTAGTATTTTTTAATACTTTTAACAGAAATATAATAATTTATGATATGGCATTGCTTCTACTTATTAAAACGTAAGATACCAAAATTGACATACGTAACTTAGTGCGAAAGAAAGTGAGTGCCAATGAGAAATCCAAATTGATTCGAATTCGAGCGAGTGCTTTTCGTTCGCTTAAGTTATCTTTCTTAGCTCAGAAATAGGCCATTAATTCGTGGCCATCCCAAGGATTCGTAACAGGCAAACTCAGCTTTTTCAATATTCTTCAAATCGATGAGAAACTAGAAACAAACAAATCTTTAATAATCCGTTACTTTTTTGTTCTTTCAACCATTGTCGAATACTTGTAGCAGTCAAATTCCAGCAGAGTTCATCTTTGTATCGAATAATAACAGACAATACCGATTACTTTCAAGTTCCTTTTATATGGTGAATCTATAGTGAATATGGCTTAGAAAGTCTGAATTCACCCGATTCATGTTTTAATGACATGAATCTTACTTTTTCTTCTGTGAACTCTCTATGGTGTTCACACAATTCATGTCATGTTGGCGACATGTATGTACATATATTGTTGGTGTGTATATTCAAATTAAGAATGAGAAAGCAAAATGGACCAACAGTATATGCACATGAGTACTTGTTACCCTTCCCCTCGTTATTCTCTCCTAAAAAGTAGCAATCATGTCAGTAAAACATGAGTCGAATTGAGATCTAGTTTGTAAACAGGAATCGTATATAAATGAAAATATCAGCTTGATTACGTCGCTCAAAAAATGTCACTGGGCACGTTTACAAATTCATCTATACATATGTACATAAGTATGTAGCTATTTACCTATTTCTGTTCCCTAAACCTCTTTAACGGCCATTTTCACAATGACAGATTAAAACTTAATTGGAACTTTAACTGACACCATTTAACGAAAACGTGTCTGTTAAATTTAACCGAACAAAATGTGGCAGTTAACAATATAATCGACATCTATGCATAGCTAATTTTAATTGATAAACAGAAAAAATGTACACATGTAAAAAATGGGAAAGCAACACTTATATTTTTTCAATGTTTATAATTTTAAAACTTTGAAACAAAAAAAAGAAATCTTGCTGTGATATTAGAGGCTTTACAAAATACTTTTTAACATGTGTATATCTTAATATTTTTAATATTTTACCCGTCTCACTTGTTTTTTTTGAATGTTCCAAGCTGGAACATTTTGTTGCTTAAGGCCGCTTTAAACGATAAGATTTGTAACTGACACCATTTAACGAAAACGTGTCTGTTAAATTTAACCGAACAAAATGTGGCAGTTAACAATATAATCGACATCTATGCATAGCTAATTTTAATTGATAAACAGAAAAAATGTACACATGTAAAAAATGGGAAAGCAACACTTATATTTTTTCAATGTTTATAATTTTAAAACTTTGAAACAAAAAAAAGAAATCTTGCTGTGATATTAGAGGCTTTACAAAATACTTTTTAACATGTGTATATCTTAATATTTTTAATATTTTACCCGTCTCACTTGTTTTTTTTGAATGTTCCAAGCTGGAACATTTTGTTGCTTAAGGCCGCTTTAAACGATAAGATTCGTCGTACGTAAAATGTGAGAGAAAATAAAATGAAATTCCATCCGTATTTCAAAAAAAGAGAGTAATAATCGGATGGTTGTTTTCTGGGAGGGAAAACTGCTTTCATAAATTTATACCAATTATAAAATCAAAATGTACATTTTAGACCACGAGCGCACAATTTTATAAAAATATACGTATATTTTTCAATAGTACACTAAAAATTTTTAACACGAAAATAACATATTCCAAAGTAATAAAAATATTTTTCAAGGTTATTAAAAAAAATTCAATTGCACAAGAACTCCATCCCTGGGGAAAACAAGCAAACACCTGTAGTTAAATAAAATGAAAATGTTTTCATCTTACTTGATTTTATCCATATCAATGGTGTAAACGCCAGAAAACAACCTTCCGATTTTCCCTCTCTTTTTTGACATACGGATGGAATTTCATTTTATTTTCTCTCACATTTTACGTACGACAAATCTTACAGCCATACCTAAACAAGAGCGGAAAGCGTTTTCTAGCTGTCAAAAATTCTCATGCCCATACAATTTGTATGTAGCATACCAAAATACCGCGGCGTCAACGCAACGGCAACGCTTTGCAACTGAAAAATCCGATTTTGACAGTGCGTTTAATAGTGAAGTAAGTTGCAAATAAACAAGGTGAAAGAAATAAACAAAAAATATTTATTATTAGAAAATGGAAGTAAGTAAATCCTTTAAATCGTCCATATAACTCATTGTTTAAACTTTTTTTTATAAAATGCTTATTTAAAAATCGCAAACACCAATAAACTTTATTGTTAAAACAATCAGGGTTGTTATAATTATTTTTTTGATAACCCTGTTTTTATCGTTTTGACATAGAGTAGCAACTTTTATTTAGGTATGGCAGTTCAGCGGAAAAAACGTTCCGCTTTCCGATCTTGCTTAGGTATGGCTGTTATCGTTGAAAACGACCTTTATGAATATTTCGCCATTTCCTTTCAGTATACTTCAATGTTTTTTTTTCACAAACATTAAGATTTTTTATATTAACTGAATTTATTTTGAATTTATTAACTGAATTTATTTTATCAATAATTTCATTTTCTGTTAATTTAAATGTCATGTCTGTTAATTTAATTTTAATTTCTGCTTGATTTGGTACTTTTATTTCATATAAGTCACTAATTTTTTCTTGTAGTACACCTTTAATTTTTTCCCTTTTTTCGTTATTTTCGCTTTGAATAACAATTGAACCGTTTTTTCTTTGCTAACATCTATTATATATACGATTCTAATTGTGCTTTTTCCCTTATAAACTATATGTGAAATTTATTATTACATACCTTATGATATTCTCATACAGTATGAAAAATATCATAAAGCATTTTATTACAAAAGCAACTCAATAATTGAGGAGGAAAGCATATCCATATAGTACTATTTCGCTAACGCTTACTTAGCTCATCAGTAGATTTTCCTAATTTCTGAATACAAACCCAAGATCTATATGTTTAAAATTCAATTAATCAAAAGAGAATTTTTTGAATATTAAACATACAAACCAAAAAAAAATAAAAAATCTATAAACAAAAACATAACAATCCATGAGTTTACTTTGTGTGTTATAAAAAATTCTCGTTTGATTAATTGAATTTTAAACATATAGATCTTGGGTTCGTCGATTAAATAGTGTCTGTTAAGCAAACCGCCAGTTAGTTAACTTTCTGTTAAAAGTAAAATAATTAGACATTGTGAAAATGGCCGTAAATCTATTTATACATACATACATATATATGAATGGAACAACGCAAAATATTCCAACAAATCATCTATTTTATATAAAATGTAAGTGGTAGATATGTATGTATATAGTTATATGATTCATTACCACATATTAATCGATTTATACATCATATAAATATGTATGTATGGATATACTCTTTGTTATTCCTAAATTTTCTCTATTTAAACTTCACTATATTATTGGATTAACGCAGAATATTCCATATTTATTATTTTAATTCATACAACAAATCATCTTTTTTGAATAAAATGGAAGTGGTAGATATGTAGATATATGATTCATTGCTACATATTAATCGATTTATATACCATATGTGTATACTCTTTGTTATTCATAAATTTTCTCACTTTCAGTGTTAGCCATCGTTTAAATAATATGACAGTTTTCTAAAAGTTGTGTATTTGGAGGAAGTATAAGCTACGCATCATATATGTATGAGACAAATTTTAGTTCATAGTGCATTTACACTGGTTCGAAAATTAGCACTTAAGTGTATATGTTCTGTACTCCACGGGAAATAAATCCTAAAATATTTTTTTGTTTTAAATGTAGCTGAACGAATGAAATAAATTTTTTTTTTATCGTGGACCTGGCAGTAAATTATTTAATTATATTATACGAGTAGAAGGTATAAAAAAATTGTTTTTATTAATTTATATATAAAAAATTATATTTGGAATGCTGAAAGAGAAATTAATTTTTTTGGTTCGTTGTATTGTGCAATAAAAATTAATATTTACGAGAAATGTCTAGTGTTCACGTTGATTTGCAAGTTGCAGTAATTCTAATTTTGCGCGGACTATGTAAGCTAAAAAAATGCTGTCTGCCGTTGAAAAGTTTTTCCTTTTTGAATTTCTGCTATACACAAAGCTTTAAATTATTGGCGGCATATGTCAAATCACTGTGGCATCCATTTATATCATGATGCAATAATGAGGTGGTATTAATACAGCAACAAATACAACATTGCAACAACAAAAATTTTGATTGTGCAAAACGCGCCTTATGCTAAAAATTATGAATACATTATCCAAAATTTGCTCACACGACACCTAAAACACTTAGCTTTTTGGGCACACCCAAAAAACGAATAGAGTTAGAACATAAGCTAATGCCAAGTGTAAACGCACTTTTATATTGTTACTTAACAACACTAAATAGAATTCTTCTGTACTATTCAACACTGTTAAAACAATTTCTCTCTCAATAGACAAAGACAAAATTTTTTTGGAACTAATCTACTAAAATTAAAAATACTTTTTTAACTACGTTTTAATCAATTTCGCATAATTCTTTATATATTCGATATTGAAAATTTTTAAATTTTAAGAAAATCATAATATAGCAGTGGAAAATTATTGTTTTTAATATTAAAAAGGTGAAATACTGATTTTCTGCTGGTGAGATAGCAGTATTTTATATATAAAGCATTGCAATATTTTATATGGAATATATAACAGATTTCCCCTTTTTGTAGCGACAGTATAAAAGTAACAGCAGAGAGCGATCTGTATTCATTTGATAGCAGGCATTTGTGAACAGCGTACTTTGTGTGAAATAAGAGGATTGCGAAGCATACTATCCCAAAAGTAAATTCTTAGAAAAAAAGTAATTAAATTTTTTTGTGATATAAGTAGACTTTGGAAAATATTTTATAAACTGGTGCGAAGCTATAAAAATATATTCTGTTATAAGTAGTTAAAAGGTGAGAGAATTAAGAAATTTGCTTGGAGAGTATTTAAAATTTTAAATACCTACTAAATAAAATTTTATATTTTTTTTTATTGTGTAAGAAAAAAATACAATGAATCAATTTGCAAAGTCATTGTGAAGAAATCCAAAATGGCGATTTATATTTCTGTGACGAGCCATAAAAAAACAATGCAGATAAACAAGCCTTTTAAAGAAAGTTGGCGGCGGTAGTTGCCATCGCCGATTTTTCTATAATTGAAAATTGTCATACGCACGGCGAATTGAGAAGCCCAATTCTGAACGGGATTTTTCTTTTGTATACAGAAAATTGTGCTCCATACTATTTGGTAAAGAATTTTAAGTTGAAAAAAAAACTGAGTTTAAATAATTATTGGTTTTCACGGTGCTGATTGTGCATATTGCGGTAGTCCGGTGCGGTATTTTTTCGAATACGTTGCGATCCTGTGAAGGGAATATATAAGATAATTTTGTAAAATAGCATTAGAATTGCTAATCGCCGAAGTTGATTTTATATTTTTCGAAACTCGTTTTGTTTTTTCGAAGTTGTATTCGAACAATCTGAATGTATTTTTCATAACAAAATATAATGGTTGCGATATTGGTTTAAAAAAAATAGCTCAAATAATGGTTCCGATATTGGCTGGTCAGACGATTGCGGAATTCAAAGCATATTTTCATATTTTTAATTAAAATTGTAAAATAAAAGATTACAATGAATTAACGCGAGATTTTAACATTTTCAGTAGAGACCAAAAATTGTTTGTCGTTACATTATAAGTGTATTTGAAAATCCAAATACACATTAGTTTTTTGAAATGAAAGAGCGGCAACGCTTCACTTAAACTTTTTCTTTTAACTTTAAATTAATAAAAATTCGTTTCTTTTGAAATTAAAAAAAAAAAAAAAAATTTATTTCACAAATTTATTATCCGGTCCTTAATAGGTTAAGAATTTTTAAATTTTATGTTTATAGTAAGATATTTTTAAAATCTTTCTAATGATACCACTATTGGCCATTGGTTTCCGAAATGTAGTAGAAATGTGCATTTCTATATGGAAACTTCGTAGGTCCATAACTCAAAAACTAAGCGTTGCGTTCACTTTATTTTTCAATTTTCTATTGACCTATCTAATTTTTTCTCCATTTGGAGCGGCGTCCGTAAACTAGATTTAAGCCGGTGAAAGTTTTTCAGCGAATAGATATTAATGTTGGTTGATTTCTGACAAAAAGTGAAAATTTTAAAATTTCGAGTTAATATATTCCACTTGGTGAGCAAATGCGATATGTATATATGTATGCACAACTATTTTTGTTCAAGGTTTTTTTTTTAGTGCAAACGGAGTAAATTGAAGGAAATTGCAAATGCTTGAATTTTTTGTGTTGATAAAAACGATGCTTTGTTTGAATACGTTTTGCACTACCCATCGTGACAATTTATGCAACATATCGCCATATGATTTAAAAAAAATCCTTACGTTCCAAAATATTAAAAATTGACATTTTGATTTATTATGATGCGCAGAATGAAAGTACACGACTAGATTGAGAAATAACGTTTTTATCAACAAAAATTTAAAAGGCGCCAGTGCAAGCGTGAAAGTTGATTTCAAAGTGTTGCTGTAAAATTGTTCAATGTAAATCATGCCTTTTATGAATTCATAACGGAAAAATGCATGTTCTCACAAAATTTTATGTTTGCATAATAAAAATTATCTATTTTATGTATCTACAAATATGTGATTATACTATAAAAAATTTATTTTCCTTAAAGTTTTTATTTAAAGAAATTCAAGCTTTATGATGTATTATATTTTTTATATAAATTTATTTCGATATTGCGTTGCAACTAATGACTTCCTAAACGGATATCTACAATGTATCAATACAGTATTAAATCCCAAGTTGATAATTCTGTAGTTCCTTTTGGTAATACGTTTTATACTAACACTTTGTGTTCATTTTTTACTGTAATAAAAATATAAGTGAATATAGATACACATATTAAATTATAAGAAAAACCGATTAGCTTCATTCTTGCGTCGCAATTGTGCTGCGTCTTGTATTTATTTTGCATCTAAATTTGTTTGGATACCGGCAGCTATTACTCGCCAAAAACTGTGCAGCACATAAGCCGCACATGCATGTGCCAATCCGTAACCTGTGCCCATGACCGTTAATAGTAGAATTCATGCCCCCTTTAAATTTTTTCAGTTTCAGTCCAATTCCAATAAATATTGAATTCTATGATAACACCGAATAAAATGAATTAATTTTTCATTTGTTATTTTCAAGTATATGATGTATTCCTAACAACTTTGGGAAGATTTTAGAAAGTAGTGTATGAGATCATCTAATTTAGATAAAATGTAATATAAAAAGAAATATTAGTATCACTTCTATTTTTATTTGACCTTTATTAAATTTTTTAATTATATATTTTTTTTTTTTTGAGCGATGGTCTTTTTTATGAAAAGTTTTTTAATTATTATTTATTTCTCAATATTTCGCTACCAAATAGGTAGCATCGTCAGGAAATATTAATTTGAATAAATATTTATAATAAAAAATTAATTATTATTTCCTGACGATGCTACCTATTTGGTAGCGAAATATTGAGAAATAAATAATAATTAAAAAACTTTTCATAAAAAAGACCATCGCTCAAAAATAAATATAAATAAAAAGAAATATTCAAGTAAGTTAATTTAAAATTTATTTCCAGAAACTAGAAAATGCAAATCTTCGTGAAGACCTTAACTGGCAAGACCATCACATTAGAGGTCGAACCTTCTGATACTATCGAAAATGTAAAGGCAAAAATTCAGGATAAGGAGGGTATTCCTCCAGATCAACAACGTCTAATTTTTGCTGGCAAACAACTAGAAGATGGACGCACTTTGTCCGATTACAACATCCAAAAAGAGTCTACACTTCATTTGGTTCTCCGTTTGCGTGGTGGTATGCAGATTTTTGTCAAGACTTTGACTGGCAAAACCATTACTTTAGAGGTGGAGCCTTCCGATACCATTGAAAATGTTAAAGCTAAAATACAAGACAAGGAAGGAATCCCCCCTGATCAACAACGTTTGATTTTTGCTGGAAAGCAGTTAGAAGACGGGCGAACATTGTCTGATTATAATATTCAAAAAGAATCTACATTGCACTTGGTATTGCGTTTGCGTGGTGGCATGCAAATATTTGTTAAGACTTTAACGGGAAAAACTATAACGTTAGAGGTTGAACCATCGGATACCATTGAAAACGTTAAAGCCAAAATTCAAGATAAAGAAGGTATTCCCCCAGACCAGCAACGTTTAATCTTCGCTGGTAAACAGTTGGAAGATGGTCGTACATTATCCGACTATAACATTCAGAAGGAGTCCACCCTTCATCTCGTATTGCGTCTTCGTGGTGGTATGCAAATTTTCGTAAAAACCTTGACTGGTAAAACTATTACATTAGAAGTTGAGCCGTCTGATACCATCGAAAATGTTAAGGCCAAAATTCAAGATAAGGAAGGTATTCCTCCAGACCAGCAGCGTTTAATCTTCGCTGGCAAACAATTAGAAGACGGCCGTACATTGTCTGATTACAACATCCAGAAAGAATCCACTTTGCATTTAGTATTACGCCTTCGTGGCGGTATGCAAATATTCGTCAAGACATTGACAGGCAAAACTATTACTTTAGAGGTTGAACCATCCGATACCATTGAAAATGTTAAAGCTAAAATTCAAGACAAAGAAGGTATTCCCCCAGACCAGCAACGTTTAATCTTCGCTGGCAAACAGTTGGAAGATGGTCGTACATTATCCGACTATAACATTCAGAAGGAGTCCACCCTTCATCTCGTATTGCGTCTCCGTGGTGGTATGCAAATTTTCGTAAAAACCTTGACTGGTAAAACTATTACATTAGAAGTTGAGCCGTCTGATACCATCGAAAATGTTAAGGCCAAAATTCAAGATAAGGAAGGTATTCCTCCAGACCAGCAACGTTTGATCTTCGCTGGTAAACAGTTGGAAGATGGTCGTACATTGTCCGACTATAACATTCAGAAGGAGTCGACCCTCCATCTTGTGTTGCGTCTCCGTGGTGGCATGCAGATTTTCGTGAAAACCCTAACTGGTAAAACAATCACCTTGGAAGTCGAGCCGTCCGACACCATCGAAAATGTCAAAGCAAAGATTCAAGATAAGGAAGGTATTCCTCCAGACCAGCAACGTTTGATCTTCGCTGGTAAACAGTTGGAAGATGGTCGTACATTGTCCGACTATAACATTCAGAAGGAGTCGACCCTCCATCTCGTGTTGCGTCTCCGTGGTGGCATGCAGATTTTCGTTAAAACGCTAACTGGTAAAACAATCACCTTGGAAGTCGAACCATCCGACACCATCGAAAACGTCAAAGCCAAGATTCAAGATAAGGAAGGTATTCCCCCGGACCAGCAACGTTTGATCTTCGCTGGTAAACAGTTGGAAGATGGTCGTACATTATCCGACTATAACATTCAGAAGGAGTCGACCCTCCATCTTGTGTTGCGTCTCCGTGGTGGCATGCAGATTTTCGTGAAAACCCTAACTGGTAAAACAATCACCTTGGAAGTCGAACCATCCGACACCATCGAAAACGTCAAAGCCAAGATTCAAGATAAGGAAGGTATTCCGCCGGACCAGCAACGTTTGATCTTCGCTGGAAAACAGTTGGAAGATGGTCGTACATTGTCCGACTATAACATTCAGAAGGAGTCGACCCTCCATCTCGTGTTACGCCTACGTGGGGGTATGCAAATTTTCGTTAAGACATTGACTGGGAAAACTATTACTTTAGAGGTTGAACCATCCGATACCATTGAAAATGTTAAAGCCAAAATTCAAGACAAAGAAGGCATTCCCCCAGACCAGCAACGTTTGATCTTCGCTGGTAAACAGTTGGAAGATGGTCGTACATTGTCCGACTATAACATTCAGAAGGAGTCAACCCTCCATCTTGTGTTGCGTCTCCGTGGTGGCATGCAGATTTTCGTTAAAACTCTAACTGGTAAAACAATCACCTTGGAAGTCGAGCCGTCCGACACCATCGAAAATGTCAAAGCAAAGATTCAAGATAAGGAAGGTATTCCTCCAGACCAGCAACGTTTGATCTTCGCTGGTAAACAGTTGGAAGATGGTCGTACATTATCCGACTATAACATTCAGAAGGAGTCAACCCTCCATCTTGTGTTGCGTCTCCGTGGTGGCATGCAGATTTTCGTTAAAACTCTAACTGGTAAAACAATCACCTTGGAAGTCGAGCCGTCCGACACCATCGAAAATGTCAAAGCAAAGATTCAAGATAAGGAAGGTATTCCTCCAGACCAGCAACGTTTGATCTTCGCTGGAAAACAGTTGGAAGATGGTCGTACATTGTCTGACTACAACATCCAAAAGGAATCTACTCTTCATTTGGTATTACGTCTTCGCGGGGGCGCAAACTAAATTTTACGAGCAAATTACATCTTAAAATTAATAGTTTTTCAAAATATTCACCTTGATCTATTTTATTTTCTATCCGATTTCTTATTTTATTGCAACTAGTTTTTTTTTTAATTTAATTCATTTCCGTTATATTGGCAAATAAAATTTTAACAAATATTTTAAAGTTTTTTTAATCCGTATTTGACTTTCTACGAACCAGAAATTCCGTTATATCTGGCGGTTTGTATAAAAGTTATGAAGTTATGGGTAATTTAAGCCTCTGAAACTTATTGATTGTGATGAACTTGAACGAAATCACAATTAAGTCTGAAGTGATTTCTTTCATATTAAAAAAAAAGAGTTATGCTAAAAATTAGACAAATCGGCTCACAAGCACAGCCTCCATTTGGGTACGAAAAATTAAAAATTTCATTTTTAAAACAGGAAAACGAAAAATATCTAATTCAATTGATTAAAAAAAAAATCTTGAGTCCGCAATACTACTATTCTAATCATCAGAATTATGCATACCAATTTTGTATCATATTCCAATCTTTGGAATCGGCGTCATGGAAGAAATAACCGTTTGTGAGCTCATTTTGCGATCGTAAAAGTTACCCCCGTTAGAAAATTGTACCCTAAAAGTGAGTCACCTCAGAGAATCATTTACGAACTAATTAATTTTTTGATATTTAAATCATTGGAGAGTCTTATCATAATTTAATCCTCAATTGTATAATTTCTGAATATATTTTAAACCCTTAGTGCTTAGGAGAAATTTTTGAATCATTTTGCAATCGCGTTCTGTTTTGCGATTCATTTTAGAATCGTATTTATTCTTTAAGTTTTATAAAAAAAGAATTATTTAAAATGTTATTTTAAGTTTTATTAATAATTAACAAAAAGTATTCGTAAGTAAAGATATAAAACGTAGAAGTCTATAAGCTTTTGCAACAAAAAGTAACATGTATGTATTGTAATTAAAAAATTTTTTTTTTATTAAATCCTTTATTAGTATTAAAAATACTTTTATAAAGCTTATTAAATAATAAATTGTATTACAATAAAAGTTCTCTTTAAGCTCTAACAATGATTATTTTTTACAAAATTAACAATTTGTTTTCTAAATATGTTTTGATTATTTTCCGTTTTTACATTATCTGGAAGTGCGTTGTAAAGTTGAAGGCCTTTGTAAAACAGTGATCTTTGCATTGCAGTTGTTGGTACTCTCTCAATTCTAAAATTCTCCATGTTTCGCAGCTGGTATGGTTGAACCTCTGTTACGTATAGATTTTGCTCTGTTAAGTAAGTTGATGGTGTTCAGCTTAAGTCTCTGCTCTACGTTTAACCATTTTAAAGATTGATGCATTAAGTTACTTGAGGTATATCTGTTGCATTTTAAAATGATTCTCATTGCCCGGTTTTGTAGTTTCTGTAGTCGTTGAATCTGTTGTGCTGTACAACATGTATATATTATTGTTGAACCGAATTCGAAGTGTGGTTTTATTATGGTATTGTATATGTTAATTGCCGTTAAAATCGATATTTGTTTCTTATTCGTCGAAAAAAGTTTATTTTTTTACCGATATATTCACTATGATTTTTAAATTTCAAGTCTTTATCAATTATAAAACCCCGAGGTATTTTATTTGATCAACTTTCTCTATAATTATATTATTTATTTTAAAAACTTCATTACTATCGGTATTTATTTCCATTATTTTCGTTTTTGATTCATTTAATTTAAGTTTATTCATATTAAACCATTTGTTAATATTTTCCATATCATCAGTAATATTTTTATAACATTCTTGGTTTGTTTCTGCTTCCGTAAAAATAAGCGCGTCATCTGCGTACAATATTATTTCACAGTGATTTAATACATTAGGCATATCATTTATATATAGAATAAATAATAATGCTCCTAGGATTGAACCTTGCGGCACCCCATATTCATTCAGAATTTTATTTGATTTTACATTATTTACTTTTGTTATTTGCTTCCTGTTTGATAAATATGAATTAAACCATCTTAGTTCCGTATTTCTAACGCCGTATTTATTAAGTTTTTGTATTAGAGTATTCCTATCACTGGTTTCAAATGCTCTTTTAAAATCTAGGAAGATACTTATGATTTTTTTGCTTTCAATTTTTTTCCATCGGCTTACTACGTAATTAACTGTAGTTTCACATGAATATTTATTTCTAAATCCGGATTGGTATATTGTTAATAACTTGTTTGATTCTATATATTCTTCTAGTTGCTCCTTTACTACTTTTTCCAATATTTTTTCACACGTCTTTAATGTGTTAATTGGTCTAAATTCTTCACATTTCTTTGTTTTTGCTATTTTTTCGATTGGTGTTATCATTGAAGTTTTAAAATTTTCAGGAAATACACCTGTCTCCAGTGCTGTATTTATTATATCTATCATTATTTTACCAACTGTATTCCAGCTGTTGCTAATCATTTTACTCGATATTTTGTTAAAGTCTGGCTTATTTTTTAAATTTTTACATATATTTCTTAGTTCTAAAGTTATTGTACGAAATCTAAACTCTGATCTTACCACAGGTATTTTATTTTCATATCGTTTATCTCTTCCGTGGTAGCTTTAATACTATTTATAAAATAATTATTAAACATATTTGCGATTTTTAAATTATCTCTATATTCAATCTGATCAAATATCACATTTTCAATTGAGTTGTGTTCTTAATATCCGGGCTTTGATTTCTCGCCACATTTTCCTTTGATCTTTTGCGTTATTTATTTTATTGTCTACATAGTTATGTTTTTCATTTTCAATTCTTACTTTATAAAAATTTCGAAATGATTTGTAAATTGCCCATGCTTCATTTGTGTTTTCTATTCTTGCTATTTGGTATTTATAGATTTTTTCTCTTTTTATGCAAATAACATCAGTATTGAACCAGTTACATTTATTCTTCAATAATTGTCTTTTTCGTTGTTAGTTGTTGTACTGCATTTTCAAGGATTCCATCACAAATATCTACTTTATTATTCAGATCATCATCCATATTCATATGTTGAATGTTCGATACTCTTCTATAATATTTTTGTATATTATATTGAAAATATTAAATTTCTTTATAAGTTTTTTGATTATAATTATACCTGACATTATTTACTATTATAACTATTGCTTCGTGGTCAGATATTTTGTTAGATGTATTTATGGCTGCTGTTATATCCCGATTATTTGTTATTATATAGTCTATTAATGTTTTTGAATTTTTCGCTACTCTTGTAAATTCATTTATTATTTGCCTTAACCCATTGTCGTTTAGTAAACTATTAACTTTATTTTTATAAAATCCTTCCCTATACCAATCTATATTAAAGTCGCCTGCTATAATGATATCGCAGTTTAACTCGTGTATTTCTTCAATTATTTCATCAAAGGCTTCTATAAACTATGTTTCAGGACTACTTGGTGATCTGTATAATGCAGCTATTACGAATTTGATGTTGTTATGTGCAACAATATATGCAGATATCCATATTTTTGATTCAGTAATTTTTTCAGCAACTTTTCTAACTGTCCATATCTTCTTGAAATAAATAATTACCCCGCCTGTTCTTCTTGAGTTAGATAGAGTTGAAAATTGATTATATCCTTTTAGTTCTCTTTCCCTTTCATTTATGTCATTAGTTACGTGAGTTTCGGATAAGATAACGAATTCTGGCTTTTTTGTTTCGATCACAGAATATACATACAGAATACCCACAAGTGACAGTTGAAAAAGCCCCAAATCAGGTTTTGCACAAGTGTCGTGAGAGTGAATAAAATGATAGCATAAGCAATGTATTAAAAGCAATGGTTATACCTATACTTTTAAAAACAGATGTTTTGCAATGTAAAAATCTATTTGTTGTCCCTCTCGCACGAAGCTTGAGACCTGGCAGCACTAAAATGTTTGTGTCGAGTCTAGTTGTAGTTTATGGTTTCGATAATCACTTCCAATTGACTAAAGTTATTAACTAATCCTTGTACATTCGTGTAAATACCAACAATTTGCTGTGGTTGTTAAGCTGACAAACCAATTCTTCTTTTTTTAGCGTTTAATTTATTTTGAAACACAGGGCATTCTTTACTATTGGTTGCATGATTTTCATCCAAATCAAGCTTCAGCCGATTGTTGACTCTCACACAGTTAATACACTTATTAATAACTTCTTTTGTGCATTCTCTAGATTTGTGCTTTCCATGCCATTTGTAGCATATTTCTTCCATTTTACATTCATTCGATTTGTGGTTGTAACCCCTGCATTTAAAACATTGAATAACATCAGTGCCAACAAATACTCTACATTTCTCCCATCCAATATTAACTCTTTGTAAATTTATAATTTTTGTATACGTATCAGTGTCTGTTTTAAGTACAGAATTGTAAATTGTACGACCGTTTCTTTTATATTCATATAATTTAACTATGTACTGTAATTTTCTCGTTGATAAGATGATGATTCTGTTTTTTTATTTTATCAATAATTTCATTTTCTGTTAATTTAAATGTCATGTCTGTTAATTTAATTTTAATTTCTGCTTGATTTGGTACTTTTATTTCATATAAGTCACTAATTTTTTCTTGTAGTACACCTTTAATTTTTTCCCTTTTTTCGTTATTTTCCCTTTGAATAACAATTGAACCGTTTTTTCTTTGCTAACATCTATTATATATACGATTCTAATTGTGCTTTTTCCCTTATAAACTATATGTGAAATTTATTATTACATACCTTATGATATTCTCATACAGTATGAAAAATATCATAAAGCATTTTATTACAAAAGTAACTCAAAAATTGAGGAGGAAAGCATATCCATATAGTACTATTTCGCTAACGCTTACTTAGCTCATCAGTGGATTTTTCCCAACGTCTGAATATAAACCCAAGATCTATATGTTTAAAATTCAATTAATCAAACGAGAATTGTTTGAACATTAAACATACAAACCAAAAAATCTATAAACAAAAACATAACAATCCATGAGTTTACTTTTGTAACATACTCACATTTCTATTTTTAGCTTTTTTATTCTCATCTACACCAGGCTTGCCATCGGCCAGCATAACTAATGCATTTCGAATCAAATGAAAAAATTAAAAAATGAAACAAAACAAAACAAAAGAATATCAAAATTCAATACCGTGCACATGTAGTATTTTATATTAACTGAATTTTATTTTGGGAATATTTATTTATATATACGATTCTAATTGTGCTTTTTCCCTTATAAACTATATGTGAAATTTATTATTACATACCTTATGATATTCTCATACAGTATGAAAAATATCATAAAGCATTTTATTACAAAAGTAACTCAAAAATTGAGGAGGAAAGCATATCCATATAGTACTATTTCGCTAACGCTTACTTAGCTCATCAGTGGATTTTTCCCAACGTCTGAATATAAACCCAAGATCTATATGTTTAAAATTCAATTAATCAAACGAGAATTGTTTGAACATTAAACATACAAACCAAAAAATCTATAAACAAAAACATAACAATCCATGAGTTTACTTTTGTAACATACTCACATTTCTATTTTTAGCTTTTTTATTCTCATCTACACCAGGCTTGCCATCGGCCAGCATAACTAATGTATTTCGAATCAAATGAAAAAATTAAAAAATTAAACAAAACAAAACAAAAGAATATCAAAATTCAATACCGTGCACATGTAGTATTTTATATTAACTGAATTTTATTTTGGGAATATTTATTTATATATACGATTCTAATTGTGCTTTTTCCCTTATAAACTATATGTGAAATTTATTATTACATACCTTATGATATTCTCATACAGTATGAAAAATATCATAAAGCATTTTATTACAAAAGTAACTCAAAAATTGAGGAGGAAAGCATATCCATATAGTACTATTTCGCTAACGCTTACTTAGCTCATCAGTGGATTTTTCCCAACGTCTGAATATAAACCCAAGATCTATATGTTTAAAATTCAATTAATCAAACGAGAATTGTTTGAACATTAAACATACAAACCAAAAAATCTATAAACAAAAACATAACAATCCATGAGTTTACTTTTGTAACATACTCACATTTCTATTTTTAGCTTTTTTATTCTCATCTACACCAGGCTTGCCATCGGCCAGCATAACTAATGCATTTCGAATCAAATGAAAAAATTAAAAAATGAAACAAAACAAAACAAAAGAATATCAAAATTCAATACCGTGCACATGTAGTATTTTATATTAACTGAATTTTATTTTGGGAATATTTATTTATATATACGATTCTAATTGTGCTTTTTCCCTTATAAACTATATGTGAAATTTATTATTACATACCTTATGATATTCTCATACAGTATGAAAAATATCATAAAGCATTTTATTACAAAAGTAACTCAAAAATTGAGGAGGAAAGCATATCCATATAGTACTATTTCGCTAACGCTTACTTAGCTCATCAGTGGATTTTTCCCAACGTCTTATTATTTTTCTTATTATTTTCTTATTATTATGATTAATTGAATTTTAAACATATAGATCTTGGGTTTATATTCAGACGTTGGGAAAAATCCACTGATGAGCTAAGTAAGCGTTAGCAAAATAGTACTATATGGATATGCTTTCCTCCTCAATTTTTGAGTTACTTTTGTAATAAAATGCTTTATGATATTTTTCATACTGTATGAGAATATCATAAGGTATGTAATAATAAATTTCACATATAGTTTATAAGGGAAAAAGCACAATTAGAATCGTATATATAAATAAATATTCCCAAAATAAAATTCAGTTAATATAAAATACTACATGTGCACGGTATTGAATTTTGATATTCTTTTGTTTTGTTTTGTTTCATTTTTTAATTTTTTCATTTGATTCGAAATGCATTAGTTATGCTGGCCGATGACAAGCCTGGTGTAGATGAGAATAAAAAAGCTAAAAATAGAAATGTGAGTATGTTACAAAAGTAAACTCATGGATTGTTATGTTTTTGTTTATAGATTTTTTGGTTTGTATGTTTAATGTTCAAACAATTCTCGTTTGATTAATTGAATTTTAAACATATAGATCTTGGGTTTATATTCAGACGTTGGGAAAAATCCACTGATGAGCTAAGTAAGCGTTAGCGAAATAGTACTATATGGATATGCTTTCCTCCTCAATTTTTGAGTTACTTTTGTAATAAAATGCTTTATGATATTTTTCATACTGTATGAGAATATCATAAGGTATGTAATAATAAATTTCACATATAGTTTATAAGGGAAAAAGCACAATTAGAATCGTATATATAAATAAATATTCCCAAAATAAAATTCAATTAATATAAAATACTACATGTGCACGGTATTGAATTTTGATATTCTTTTGTTTTGTTTTGTTTCATTTTTTAATTTTTTCATTTGATTCGAAATGCATTAGTTATGCTGGCCGATGGCAAGCCTGGTGTAGATGAGAATAAAAAAGCTAAAAATAGAAATGTGAGTATGTTACAAAAGTAAACTCATGGATTGTTATGTTTTTGTTTATAGATTTTTTGGTTTGTATGTTTAATGTTCAAAAAATTCTCGTTTGATTAATTGAATTTTAAACATATAGATCTTGGGTTTATATTCAGACGTTGGGAAAAATCCACTGATGAGCTAAGTAAGCGTTAGCGAAATAGTACTATATGGATATGCTTTCCTCCTCAATTTTTGAGTTACTTTTGTAATAAAATGCTTTATGATATTTTTCATACTGTATGAGAATATCATAAGGTATGTAATAATAAATTTCACATATAGTTTATGAGGGAAAAAGCACAATTAGAATCGTATATATAAATAAATATTCCCAAAATAAAATTCAGTTAATATAAAATAACATCTATTATTTTAAAATCAGTAGGATTTACTTTTTGATTCAAGTGCGTTTTAGTTTTAATAGAATCCTGCTTTTCTTTCGGTTTTACAATTAGCGGATTTTGTTTATTTTTGTCTGGCATCACCATATTATTTTTTAAAGCATCAGAAAACGTTAGCTTTCCAGTTTTGTTGTTTTTTTCTTCAATTGTTTTTTTAATATCTTTGCACATATTCAGGTTATTTTTCAATTGTGTGACATATTTCGTTTTGTTTATTGTGCTGCTCATTTGCATTTACGTAAAGTTCCTTTATTGCTTTTACCGTAAAGTCGCAGGATTTTTGTGCTTCATCCAATTTTTTCAATCTCTCCTTATATCTCTTTTCAATTGCTTCCAAAAGTGTCTTAATTTCAGTTTCATTTTGTTTAAGTGCTGCTTTGAATTCGCCTTTATACAACGCTAAATTTTCCTTATTTTTTTTAACATTATCCTGCACATCAACAAGCGCCATATCAATATTATGTATATATTGCAGACAATCATCGCATATGAAACGCAAAAATTCACATGATTCCAGTGCATTTCGAGAGTATTGGTCTATGCCCTTTTTGCATACACCTTCGCATATTAGCCCAGTTTCACCACGTATTGGTGTTCTACACTGGTGGCATTCAGCCATCATAGATGTTACACAAAACGACAAAATGGAATATGCCTTTGTGGTAATTAGGGAGGAATTGTTTTTTTTTTTCGTTAGAGAAAGTTGTTTAGAAATTATTTAAAATATTTTCAACTTATTTTTTAATTTTTTATGCAGTTTTTCACTTGTAAGATATAACGGGACAAAAGTTTAAGTATGACAAAAAATTATCAGAAATTGGTAAAGTTTGGCAAAATCAAGTCTCAAGGGAGAAAGGATAAATAAAAAAAAATATTAATAAATATTTTATTGCACGTCTCTTATTTTCTCTCTTGTTAGACAAATTTTCCTGTTTATATTATTTTTTTGAAATATTTTATTTGAACTTGTTATAAATTTCCTCAGAGCTTCTATTAAGTGCTTGTGAACACGTTCAGCGTTGCCAACATCTATAATGATAATAAAACCAATGCAAATTAAAAACAAATAAGAGTGCTATATTCGGCTGTGCCGAATCTTAGATACCCTTCACTGGCTCACTTTATTTCTGAAATTCGCCTGAATTGCCGGATAGTCGTTTAGTAGTGCCGAATTTTTACTTAATTGTTGGATCTGGTCCAAAGGACCAGACCTTTTCGGTCAATATATAACTTCAAACAGCCAAGTCATCATGCAAACCAAATTTCACCGTAAAGCTACCAAAAACGAATATTGTGATGCATTTGTGGCTTACGCCATTCTTGCGTGATCAGATCTTACAAACATATACATATACATTACATATATGATTATAGACCCACATACATACATATAGAGTATATTAATAATGCATATGTACATAAATAATTAAATTTCAATACGTAGAATTAGGGGAATACACACAGAAAAAAATTATTTTCATAATATTTATGAAAATCGTTCATATTTTTTTTCGTTCATAAAATATTTGAAACGTACTTAGTATATATGAATTATTTCTCGTATTTTAGATTCTCTTTAAGATTCCCAGTATTAAGTTATGAATTTCGGTATAAATGTTATGAATTAATTTCATACACTTACTTGTTCATAAGAAATTTTTCTTAGATCTAATGAACATTTTCCTTGAAGATAATGAATTATTCTTAATTCTACAATTTTTCAAAATTAAATAGTAATTTTTCTTGGATTTTATGTGTAGCTTCATATAAAATATTAAGAAATTGAAGTAGCGTATTTTTTATTTAAGATACTATTACTTGGTTTTATGAAACTATTCATAAAAATTACGACAAATGTTCATAATATTTTAAAAACTTTTTTATAAATATTAACAGAAACTAACGGTATAAACTGGATAAGTGATGCTGGGTATGCTGCATGTAAGAAGAGTACATGTTTGCTGTTTAAAGCATTAGAAGTTTAAAAATAATAAAAAAAATTAATTTCAGTTTTGTGTTAGCGTGCCTAGTGTACGCGTCTTAAAGAAATAAATGAAATTGATTTTGTGCATAAAAATTGTTAAATATAACAACAGTGTTAAAATGATTCCACGCTTTAAATAAAGTGTTTACAGATGTAAGTGAATATATTTTGCATTTAAAAGAACAACATTATTGTACAGTAAGTGATAAGTTTGAATGTAGTAATGAAAGTTGTCACCAATTGTTTGATAATATTTATAGATTTAACCGATTTTTAGGAATTCTATCGAACTTGTAAAAGAGGGCGTATTTATGCTAAAGTTTGCTAAAGCACAAATGAAGAGTGCTTTATCAGATTCAACAAAGCCTTCAAGTAATGAAGATATTCAATTTGGTGAGAAAATATATAAAACATTGGAAACATAAATTTTTTATACAAGTCTCGTTTTTTTATATTTTATATATATGTATATCAAATTAGTGCCTGAAGAAGAGTGCGAAATATTAAGAAATTCCTTAAGTGATGAAAGCTTTCTGAGGAGGAGTATCGACTATTGAAAAAAATGTAGTCAGTATCGATTTGCACAAATTCGTGCAAATTTTTTCAATGCAAATTGATCTCAATTTTTTAGAAGAATTTTTATGCACCAAACAAGCGCTTTTCATTTCAAATGGAAATACGAAGCAACGAAAAAAAAATTAATTTTCTTTACACATCCTTCCTTACGTTAAATTAGGCACAACTGTTGTTCCTTTAGATGAGCTATGAACGTTTGTTTTCTAAATTAAAAAAAAAAAATTTTTGACTTTTTTCCAATTAATGTGTTTCAAAATTATTAATTTCTATAACCAGTAAAAAAAGAAACGCAAGTTCTGAGGGACACCTATGATTCGAACTCATTCAAAGAAATTTGCTACTCTACAACTTGCTCTTTGCTAGCTCATCCATCGACCTCATCAAATTCAGAGTCATTAAATCAGAGAAAGGCCTAAAGAACTTTTTCACTAGACCATATGTATACATGTATGTACACAAAATAATAAAACAACAAAGTTAAGAACATAAAGAATGCCATAAGCTCCCTATAGGAGTGAGCGAAACAATATATGTATGTATATGTTTATAGATAAGAATGTAAATCAGAGACCGCAAAACACCGCACATGTGCTAATGCTATTACACTAATAAAGAGGGCATGCAGCCATAATTTTAATTTTTTTGAATAAAAACTTTAGTCTTTAGTGATTATTGAAGCATGCGGGTTGTGTATTCGCATGTTACTTGAAAACCAAGGCTGCCACTTTATTATTATTTATAGATATGAGCAGATTGTGTAGTAGTTTTTTACTAGACTCTGCAATGTTGAATGAATATGAAAATGATTTTTTGTTTGCCGAAAATTACTTCGGTAAATCTGAAAGCTTAGTATGCCAACGCACGGAACAAATTAGTGCATTCATTTATTCTAATATTAAAACTAGAATAATAAACTGTAAATATTTTTCTATTTGTGTAGATGAGTGCACTGATATTAATGACAGTATATTTTTCTTCAGCGTTTTTTTTAATGGAAATAAGAAGGCAACACTTAAAAAATATAAATATTATACACTTAGTTGCAAAACTCTACATACGATTTAATTTCTTCAATAAATTTTAATTTTTCAGAGAAATACAAAAAAGTTGTTAAACTTTTTTATTTCATAGGATTAACGATCTTTACAGAAAATAAAAAATAAAAATTCACGCTGTTTAATATTATAGAATTACATATGTACATATGATACATTATAAAAACTTTGGGGTGACTTAGAAAATATTCAATGGATTGTATGGTCTTTTTTGCATCTTAAACTTCTTTAAGCCTTTTAGGCATCGAAAAAAATGATTTTTTTGTTATTTCGGGGAAATATTTCCCTTTCGTCTCTTAAAATCATTCTCAAGTGAGAAGTGGAGGAAGTTATTCTATATCTAAGTTTCTGTTTTAAATAAATTAATAAATGTGCCCTGTTAAATACTTACAAGTAAGAATTTTCAAAAATTTTACTTCACATATAAAATAACGATCAGATTAAATGCAATTTCGAAATCATATGTAGAGTTTTGTGACTAAGTGTATATTGTATTTCTTTTTTTCTGGCTTTGCTGTCCCTTTCTATTGATAGATTTATATTAATTAATGAAAAATAAATTTAGTGTCATACGGGCTTTAATAACAATTATTATTCATATGAGTATATATCAGAAGTGGGAATTTTTTGGGTATTTTTATTACTTTGTTTTTACATACTGGCAGCATTACTGAAATGAGGGAAAAATAATTACGCTCAAAGACAAACACCAAAAACAAGCATTAAATGTGAATGCTTGAGCCAGAAGCCACACCACATTTGGTTGCTTATTAATGGCGCAAAATAAAAGAACGGTAAACATCAGTGTAGAAAATAATATTTCTTTTTATGAAACTGCCATAACAAGCATAAATGTAGAACTTGATTTTTCGTTAATAAAATATTTAATTCAAATTTGCAAACATTGGCACAGATTACACTGAATGATATTTCTTTTATTATTATTATATAAATGTTATTATAAATTATGTAAAATCGGAAAATTTTTAATACATGATGTGCTTAAAATTTTGAAAAAATCAAATTTTTTAAAAGTCACACTTTTAAAATTGTTACTATTTTGCAAAATAAACAAATTCCCAGTTCAGTGCGAACTTCATTGTTATAAATTTTTTTAAAACCAAAATTATGTTGTGATTTAATTTTAATGAAAACCCGTCGATTTCTTTACCCGCGACTGTAAAATTATTTCATTTATTGCGTCTCAAAATATTTTTCAGCATTTCAGTAGTAAGCATGTACCATTCGCTTTAAAATGGTACATTTTGTTTTTTTCTTAATAACCCAAAACAAATTTGAGATTGAAGAGCAGTGCTGCTGGGAAATAATGATGAGATAAATTGATATCAAATTAGAATTATTTTTTACAATTTACGAAAGGCAATGTTAAATCTAGTAGTGATTATGGTAAAATCGAAACAATGTTGAATGTGAGTTTTTATTAGTGAAATGCAAAAGGGCAAATCTTTAAATTTTATACCTTTACAGGAGAAAGAAAAAATTAATAAAATAAGAAATATTGTGATTATTCATAAACATGATTTTTTCACAATAAGAATTTTTCTTATTCTTCAGACAGATTTGCTTTATTTAGTAAAAATAAACTATTTGCGGAATCTTCTACTTCCATAAAATATAAGTAATATTTGAGTACTTCACTTAAATGTATCAAATACTTACAGCACAAAATGGTGTAAGCCTCTGTTTGAAAGATCCGATTACGCAAGAATAGTGTAAGCCACAAATGCATCATAATATTCTTTTTTGGTAGCTGTACAGCAAAGAAGACACTATTATTGTTCAAAAAACGTACGGCGTAAGTAACTTTTTTTCGTCGTACAAATTTGAGACGCTTATTTGTTTCTGGTAAAAATTATGCCAAAACGCATTTTCGATTTTATTTGAGGCTTCTTCTTTAATGCAACAATTTCTTACTGCCGAATTCATTTAAATTTATTTATATTTTAGTTCATTTCATTCATTAAAGAATTAATAAATAAATTTCCATGAAAAATCAGTTATTATACATTTTTTACATCCAAAAAAAAAAGTTTATGAATTTAAATTGAATAATAATTCATAAAGCAGCAGGCAATTCTGTAATTTGAAAGTTTGGCATATTTAGGTTGCTCAGTTGGCGTATTTTAGTTTTGAATAGTTAGCATCTCGATACCACGTATTTATTTGAACATATTTTTAAAATAAAAACTCACATTCAAGGCCATTGGCTCGCATACATAATCCGCCATTGTAGCAATTTCAGCATTTTCACTGTTAGATTTAATATTTTCTTTCGTTAAGCCGATGCGACACGTATTAATATCCGCGGCAATATTTGTATTAGTGTGCGTTAGTGTTCAAAAAACAGTCACACATAGACGTAAGACTTAAGAAAACATTCGACCTTTTTTGAAATTTTGTAAAATGTTTTTTAACAGAAATTGTAAAAATAAAATTATTTATTATAAATTTTTTTGGTGTAGCGAAGAACAATTAAGTCTTTCCTACTACTTATTTTAACAATAATACCAATCAATTCAATTCAACTTGTCTCAGTTTTTTGTTTTTTCTTTACATGTAAAATTTTAAATATATATAAATAAAAATCGGATAATCATCTGTATGTCCTCTATTCCAACATTATTTCGTGGCAACACTGTTCGTCAAAATAAGATTTTTTTTTGCATACTGAAATGCTCAAAAAGCAATGCTACTACTCTTTCGCATGAATGTACATATTTATAAAATTAGCAAAAAAGAATGAGGAGGTTAGGCTTCTAAAAAATTGTTTATAAAAACTGGCACCATGAGTTTATGAGTGCTAAGAATGTATTTGTTTCATCAGACTCCGTATACATATATGGTAAAATTTCTTTAGATGTATTGCTAAAAAGAGTCGTTACACGACTTGTGTTAGTGTATTTGATAGTATTAGTGGGAAAATTGTGGTATGATTTAGTCTAGATAAGTTATAACAAACTTAGCGGTCTTGCTGGGTGAGGTGACTGAGTATATGGATGGCGTTTTGGTGAAGTCTGATGGTGGTTCGAATCATGTTATGTATGTAAGTAAGAAGTATGTTTTAATTTAAATATTGTTTCTTCTATTAGTCCATTTCATAATATATAATGCATATTTCATTAAGAAGTCGCGTATAAATCCGTTCTTATTTAAACGATAATATTCAACAAATCTATTTAAATAAATACTAGTTAATATAGAAGTAAAATTTAAAAATTTAAATACCCACATTTCATCTGGCAAATTTAAGAGATCCGATTTATCTCTTAAACGTTTTCTTAGAATATTTTCGCTATTCATCCTATTATTTTCTTCCAAGAGAATTAGCGAAACCGCATCAACAAAGGCTTTTTGTAAATAAAAATGATAAAATATGTTGATACAAATTTCATTTGTTTAAATATTTTACAAACATCACTCACGTACACATATGTTTACATATTTTACAGTTGTATTATTAGATTTTATACAGTTGTATTTAGAGAAGATATGTGGAAACGAAACAAATATGGAATACGAAATAGATCGAAATTCATCACACTGTCGATTTCAAAAGACGATTTACTTTTTAAATCGACCGATTTCCATCACATACCTGTATATGTATATACATACAGGGTGTCTGGTAGCAGATTTATATTTTCAAACGAACGAATGCATATTTTTTAGTAATTCTTTTTTTATTTGTTAGATACCATCTTAAGCATAGGCTGATCTTAAGCTTTTATCTAGTTTTATTAGACTGGTTGTTGAGCAATTTAAGGTTAAAGTTGTACTTTAGATTCTTTTTTGAATTAGCATAGAAATTCGCGTTTTGTTGTTGTTGAAAAAGGCCTTATAATGAAAATTAAATCATCACTATAAAAACAACAAAGTAGGTTTTTGAAAATTTAATATATAAGCCTAGTTTTTCCAGTCATAAATAGATTCTAGATAAATAACGTAAAATTATATTAAATACTTTATTTCACTCAAATAATAGTAAATTCAAATTATAATTATTATTCATTTGATTGAAATATTGCTTGTCAACATTCCATATTCAGCTCTCTATTACTTCTATCCTGTAGCAGTCCCTCAGCTTTGGCATGCAAGTCCGAATGATCCAATTTCCATTGATTTCGAATGCTAGAGATGAATGCATCTGACGTTGCCAATAATATATATAAATAAATCTTCGTTTGTAAAACTTCGTGACATTTTTCTGGTATGTCCAATTTCCATTTATTTCGAATGCTAGAGATGAAGCGATATGACGTTGCCAATAATATATTAAATAAATTTTCGTTAGTAAAACTTCGTGACATTTTTCTGTTATTATGGTCTCTGTAATCCTTGTTTCTTTTTTCCTTGGCTTCCTCTGATAAGTCTCCAATTGCTAATAAATGATGCTTAATTGTCATTGACATCTTCTCCATGGTAAAGAACTTTGTGCACTGTTGCAGACACACTTCATGGTTATTTGGTTGTATTTATACTAGTGGTTTCCTTGGCTATTCACCAAATTTCGTAGCATTTATTTTCTCGTTGCACGCAAGTACTTTAATAGTTGTTTTAAATCTTTAAATAAGGTTATATTATATGTAATTTCGGGACCAAAACGAATCTTCTTGCGGTATTGCCATCATTTCTATTAACTGAGCCTTGCTTTGGTTGATCTATAATCAACACATGTTTGAAAAATTCATCTTGAACATGATTCTTTTTTAATTTCCTTAGTTCTTTGTTGGTGTCATTACTGATCCTGAAGATTCGAAGTCCAAATCATAGCTGATTTTCAGTATGTGTTCCATAAACCTTATTCTTGTATGTAGCGGTATAATCCAAATTCTTATGCATCAGTACTATCAGTAGATAGTCAGTAGACTTTGTCGATTCTTGGTTTAACTGACTTGATGTTGCTTTGCATATAATATAGCTAGATGAAGCTTTTGTGTCGGTCAAAGCCTGGGCAATTTTTCCATCTATCATTGAAATCACTAATTGGTAGTTTATTTCAATAGTCTGTCCATCTATCTCCAATTCTAATGACTGTAGTGTTGAAATTTGAGCTCTAATATTACTTACTTCATTCTTAATGGTATCATGAGTTTCCTTTTTAAATTCAAACTTTATTGGTCTGTAGTATTTAGTAGACGAAGGTGTTTGCTCTTTCAAATATACTTTGTTTGCATTGTACTGGTCGAAGGTTCTGAGTCTTCTAAATTCTTTATTAATCGCAATGGCACAAATGACACCATGAACAGAACTGTGTCCGAAATATCTTCACATAAAAATTGTTTATATTGCATTTACCAAGAAGATTCATCGCATCCCCATTTAGAAAAAAGAGTTAACTTGCAGTTTCCATATTTCTTTAGCTCACTTCCTTTAAATTATTGTAGCAACCGTTCAGCTGTTTAATCAAGTAGATCATGCAGTTGCACCTCTGCCAAAATTGGTGTGATTGTAAAAGATTACTTTGAAGGCCAGCAGTCCTTTTTAGCTGCAATTTTTATTTTATTTATAATAACATAATTAATTGATTTATAATATAATTAGTATTAAAAATACTTTTGCAATATATGTACATGATTTAATCTTCCTATCATTACATATCAGTATTAAATCTTACATTAATAAATTGTTTTCTAAATATGTACATTCTCATTATTTTCGTTTTTCATATTATTTGGTACTGTATTATACAGTTGTAAGCCTTGTAAAATAGCGATCTCTGCATCTGTGTTGTCATAACCCTGTTTACTCTAAAATCGTTTACGTTTCTTAGTCCGTACGCTTGGCTTTCTCCTACATATCTTATTTGCTCACAAAGGTATCTCGTTTGTTTCATCTTCTTAATAAATCTGAGCGTGTTGAATTGAAGTCTTTGTCTCACATTTAACCATTTCAGGATATTCAGCATTGTATTTATTTCAGTATATGTATCACATTTTAATATTATTCTCATAACTTAATTTTGAAATTTCAGCATTCTTGCCAAGTGGAGTGTGTTACTACATGTACTGGAAGTGTGATTTTAATAGGTGTTTTTTTACTCTAAATTGGGCACTCGCGGGATCCCAATTTTACCAGAAAGCGTTTTCGTACACAAAAATTGGGTAAATGAGAGAGTAATGTTCTTGCTCTTCTTGTACGAAACAGCCCGCACTTTTTTTGCGGGATAGTTTGGGAAAGACATGGAGATTTGTATTATACGTACATGGCCATATACATTAGGTCTGTTCCAGGTGCATAACAAAAGTGCCCGAACTCGCACAAATTTATTTTATTTATTTATAATAATACCAACCGTGCTCATAGGGCCACAAATAGTTGGTGGATTACAAGTGTAAATAAGAATAATTAAAATGTAGGCGACAAATAAGCTAGAAATAATGTTCATGAAAAAATTAATAGTTATAATATTAATAGATAAGGCTACTATATAAATTGGAAGTTATATAGTGCATGACTTTGACTTTATATATTCAGAATCTAGCTCAGTTCAATGGCGAAAAATGTTCAACAAGCTTATATTTGAATGAATTACGTGTAAGATGGAATGCTCTAAATTTATTCAAAGGCGTTTAAGATAACAATTTTTGTGCAATTTTGAAAGAAAATTAGAGAGTAAAAGTTTTCATTTTCTGCACAAAGTTGCAGGAACTTTTTCTTTAGGTAAGATCGGTCTTGAATTAAATTATCGGCTCTTTTTTTATTTACATATGAAACTAAATTATTCAGAAAATTTGCAAAGAAACGACAAAAGTTTTTATTTAAAAATTTAAAAAGAAGATTTTTAAAATAAACTTGAAGTTGTAAGTACATATATTTGTGCATATTTATCATTTTATTTGATAAAAAATTGTTTTTACTTTTTTCAGTTTATTTTCATTCTTTTTACAGTTGTTACCAATGATGCAAATGTTTTGCTTTTAACATATTAACATGTAAGCGTCTAAAATCACTGAAATAAAATTTATTTGAGAAAGTAAGCAGCACTAGTATTTCAAGATGTTTAATTGTGACTGGCTGTATCATAAACCATACAATACCTAGAACTGTCAGCTGGGGGTCGGAAAAAATTTTAAATCAGCTTTTCTTCAAATAGGGGGAGAAAGACCAAATATACAATTTCACGAAAGATGAAAAGTAAACAAAAGAAAAATGTAAACATAAGCCACATTTTGTGCATAATAACAAATTTATAATTTCTTGTGGTTTTATTTGTTTTAATTGCGTTTTGTGTTAATATTATAGATAAAAACATAGTGAAGCTTGTTTTATAGTGTTTTGTGTTAATACAGCAAAAAAAACATAGCGAAGCTAAAAAACTACCAAAAAGAAATTTGTTGTGCATAAGCCTATAAAATAACATTTTAGTGATATTGTGATTTTTTGGTATCTATTTGTTTTAATAAATGAAATTAATTTTCATAGTACATAATTTTCATAACACAAAACACCACATTGTTGTGTTTTGTAACCACATATTCCTATAACCTATGTTTGTAACATTGTCGTGCTAAAAATTGCGAAATTGTGAGCATAAAGTAGATGAAAAATACGGCTAATTTTCACATCTAGAAAATAAAAATCAAAACAAAACAACAATATTGAGGAATTTAGAAGAAAAAGGAATCACCGAACAAAGTTAGGGGGTAAAAGAGACAGCAAATCTCTTGATGATGTCTCTTTCTCTGCTCGTTCGCTGCTTTGAACTGACGGTTCTGTATATTTTGTGTCATAAACTACATGTATATGGTGTTTTGTGATGTATATTCTGTGGTCTGCATTCCAGCAAGAGTAATTTTCTTTTTATTCCCAAAAGTTGACGTATTTTGTGGAAAATTTTATGGTTTTTTACGTTTTCTTACTTTTGTACATTTTTGTCTATTATTGAGATAAATTATAGCACAGAGGTCTAAACAGAGTTCTCAAAAGTGACAGTTGTAAAAGCCCCGTATCAGCTGTTGGACCAAACCGAAAGTTATGTACAGGAATGGGGAATTCAATGTATAAGAAGCAACAAATATAGATTGCTGTGTTGAACATCTGTTCAAAAAATTATTAGAATTTTTGGTTGACAAAATTGTTGCAAAAAGCACAATTTTTGTAAACTTTATATAATTATGTTGAATTAACTTGATATTTCAGCAAAAAAATGTGGTTTATCTTTTAAGCAATTGGTAAGTACCTTATTTAAATATATAAAGTGATTTCCAACAACCTATTTTTCACAATATCACACATTTTCTTTACAGCATCAGTGAAGCAAAGCAAATGGAATGAATGAATGTCAAAATATATAACAAGGAATTTGCTTCAGAATATGATGTACGGCTCTAATTCAGCATTTGGAGCATGTTTTGGTCCTCAAAGCTAACCGCTTGGCATGAGTTTACCATATTCACCACCACCTACAAATTATTCCACATCCTATCAAATGACGGTAATACCCGTGCCTAAATTCCACGATTCCGCCAAGAAAATTTGATAAAATACCTGATTTGGTTTTTAACTGGACCGAACTGTGAGCGAACTTTTGTATCAATTGTAGAATTTCAAGACGAACGACATAAAATAATGTAATTGGAATTTTTGCAGAAAACAAATGGATAACAAATATCGCCTAATAGAACACATACGCACACATTCGAAAAAAACAAGTGGCCTGTTTTCATTGCAGTGACTTATTTAGGACAAAGATTACGCTATTTGTTCATCTCAACCAGATAATAATAGTAATTAGAACAATGTAAGTAAACAATTTATTGATTTTTTCCATCATTTATTGCTTAGCAAATTATTCATTTTCAGCACAAAAATATCAATGTGGTCAGTGTTTTAATAACTTTGCTTCGGAAAAGTTGTTACGGTTACACATGATAAAGCACTTCATTTCTTCAAATGCATCATGTGTGATATGACTTGTTTTTCTGCCAGTGATTTAGCCACGCATGTTCGTTATCGTCATCTAAATAATAAACCATTTAAGTGTATGGAATGCGATTACCTATGTGTTCGGGAATCCGACCTTAATCAACATGTTCAGTTGATACATAGCCAGGAAGTTCATCGTTGTGAGGAACCGGGATGTACTTATGCGGTTAAAACATTTCAAGCCTTACGAAGGGTAAGTGCTGTACTAGATAATTTATTTGAATTATTTCTGTTATGGTAAAAAAAAGTAAAAGCATGCAAAAGAATAAGCAATGATATATGAAGTTTCGTTTTTTAAATCAATGGACTGGTCATAAGTGCGACCTTAGTTAAAAGTGAATTTCCAGACTTCTAATTCTTTAAAAACAATACCATTGTTTTTATACAATAAACGTAAATATTTTTATGTTATAGTTAATGTTTTTAAATATTGAAACTGTTTTTTACTCATCGTACATTTACTAACTTTTTGTTATGCATATTTTATATACATAATTAATTTGTTATGAAAATATAATGTTATTTTTTTCGTTCATTTAGCACTACCTGGAAATACATAAAAACACTACTTTCATATAAATTTGTCGCTGTTGTGAACAAGCCTTTAAGAATAGTAAAACTCTATCTTCACATCCCAAGAAACATGACTTTAAACTTCCCTCCGGTCACCGACGATTTACCTAACGGATAGATGAGAAAGGCTTTTATCGATTAGAAACAACACGTATTAAAAGTTTATTTGTAATTGAATTATAGTTTACTCTATTTTACCAAACTTTACCAGAAAAGTAAAAAAACACACGTATTAATGTGTCCAATATTGCAAATTTAATTGAAATTGAAAGTTAAGTAGATTGCGTTAATTATTTATATGTGTACATTAATATTTTTTTAATCTTATTGCATTCACAACTTGTTTCATTTTGTGTATCCTGGTACTTCTGCAGCAGGTTCTCGGTCAAAAGTAAATAACCATCCGCGGCGCTATAATTGAGCTATACAAGTCGACGGTGAGCCAAAGGCAGGCTACCATTAAATTAATTAATATACTTATAACAGGCACAACATGGTGGCGATCGAGGGCAGTATCTGATTGTTTTAGTTCACAGATGTTCAGATTTCAGATTTTGTTGGAGATTTCTATTTTATATTATATTACATTTCTTTTTTATATACATGTGTCATATGTATTAGAATATTGAAATAAAATCAATATAAAGAATTGAAATAAATGGTGTTTCATTTCAATTGGAATATTCGTCAACAGTGACCGATATATACGTCAACGGTGATTTTTCTCATATTGCCCTTAAGAAAATGATAGAAATTGTGTTCTACGCAGTAACCGGTAATTCTGTCAGCAATGATGGTCAAATGACCGTCACTGTTCTTGTAGGGAGGTGGCTGCATTAGCTAAAATTCTCATCAGCTGATTTCTGTTCAGTTGTCAAAGTTGTGTTTAACTCAAAGCGTGTTAATACGTAAACTGTTTTGTCAACTTGAATAAAATTGTTGCATTTGTAAACAAAAAATGCTGTTGTTGTAGGGACGAGATCACCTGGTATGAATTCGTCTTGGTTTGATTTTACTTGATAAATATATTTTAGTTTAGTGTATATCAAGGTTATCGCAAGGCGAATTCGGTTTTCGTCCAAACGTAAAATTTTTTGTATAAATGTGGTCTGGTAAAATAACATACCTAAACAGAACGTGTTAAATTAGTGTAATAAGAGTTAAAAATAAATTAATTATAACAAGAAGTAATATATTTTGAATTCTTATTAATATAGTATTACATTATTAAAATATATTACTTTTTGTATTAATTAATTTAATATTGCACTAACTGAACACGTTTTTTTTTTATCTGGGACTCAGCACTCAGGAGATGACTCCTACACATGCGAAGCATTGTGCTGGAACTATAGAAGAGGGGTAGTAGGAGAAACGACAGGAGGTGAAGCTTAATTAATTATTTTTGCAACTCTGCTTTCGCACGTTCTTTGTTTCTACTCGTAGCAGTGCTGAAGCTCCGGTTCAGTAGCCATTTTTTTATTATTGTTTTACTTCGCTGGTGCTACACAATACCGACGAAGGAGGGCGTTCTGATGTGATTGTGGATTGCTATCAGGTGAAGCCGGTATTGTTCAGTGACCAGTGACTATGCCTTCGCCACTGAAACCTTCCGACAACAACTGACACACAAAGCCACACTAATGCACATCAAAAAAATGCGAGATGTTTATTTTTATTTTAAAATTTTTAGTCTGAAACGGGTTGAACCTAGGTCTGTTTTTGGATTCGTAGTCAACGTGCAGACTACCATCCATCGTGTCATCGCCTCCCTCAACGTTCTTTTTCGGTTATGTTGAATTTAACAAAACATATGTATACAAAAAATTTAACGTTTGGACGAAAAGCGAATTCGCCTTGTGACAACCTTAGGTGTGTCCGTTTACCCCAAATTGGGCACCCGCGGTCGCCAATCTTACCCAAGAGCGTTTTCTTACGCAAAAATTGGGTAAATGAGAGAGGTTTTGAGAAAGTAATGCTCTTGTTCTTCACGCACGAGAATGCCCGTACTTTTTAATCGGGCACTTTTCATAAAAAAGACCATTTTATTAAATAAATATTTTTGTTAATACAAATTATTATTTCCTAACGATGCTACCTATTTGGTAGCGAAATATTGAAAAATAAATAATTGTTAAAAACTTTTCCTAAAAAAGACCAACGCTGAAAAATAAATATAATTAAATAAATTCTTTCAATACTGGTTTTTTTAAATAAATTTTTTTTTGGTAAACTGTCATCCATCACATTAGACTTCCAATGAAAATCAGGGATAATCAAGCTCGTACAATTGTACTTTTTTCAGTACACTTTGCATTGCAAAAGTACTACTTTACTCCACTAAATATTAAGTACCAAAGTATATTCATATGATTATACGTTGTTCAGTAATTTAAATTAATTATAGCAAAAATATATTTTCGATTTTTCTTAATATAATATTTAATTATTACATTATTCACAACCACTTTCCACAACTTTTTCACAAACTTTGTCGTTTGGCCTGTTGAATGAACTGACCAGCGAAATAGCTAATAAGTTTAGCTTCTTTACAATAACAGTGACGGTCATTTACAGGTGATACGATCGTCATTGTTGACAGAATTATAGGTAATTGCGTAAAACAAAGTTTTTATAATTTTCTCAATAGCAATATGAGAAAATTTGCCGAAACTTCTGTGTGCATGTGATAATCAGCGTTGATGCATATATATCGCTCACTGTAGACGGATATCCCAATTAAAATGAAACACTATTTATTTCAATTCTTTACGTTGATTTTATTTCAATATTCTTATATGTACATATGTATATAAAAAAAAGAAATGTAATATAATATAAAATAGAAATATCCTTCAGAACCTTGGAGTGGGCCATTATCTGTGAATTTTTTCTTAATATAATTGACCACAATTATTTAAAATATACAAATATTGAAACAATCTATTCAGGGATTCCCATAAAAATTAATTCTATCCATCAGCAAAGACAACATATGTCGTTGTTAAAACGTGTCGCCGAGTACCGAACTCAAGAACGATTCTCTCTTCCACACCCGTAACATGCTACCAAACTAAATGTTTTCTCGTCTAAACTCAGTCGTACGGAGCTTCAAAAACTATAGTCCGAATTATAAGTTTATAAACGAGTAAAATTATCATTTCTGTAAAATGGATGAATTTGCGAAAATTCAAGAATACTTTTGTAATGAACTGCATTAATTTTTAACTATTCGACAACACGTTGGTTGTCTCGCAACGGGGTGGTCTCTCGAGTAATAGGAACTCCTTCAGTATTACTTTAATTTGATTGATTTCGAAACAAATTCTCAATATACAAGAACTCATTTTATTTTATCTTTCTATTACTAATAGTTAATAATAGTGAAACTTAACACAACTTTTATGTTTTTAGTACATTTGGGGTCAAAAAAGTACAATTTTAAAATTGTCAAATATCATCTCCGATATAAACTGAGCTGTAAAAATTTGACATTTCTTTTTTTCTGGTTAATTTTATGGTTATTTCGTTTTCTTCCTTTTGTAAATTTTGCTCTCTTATTGAGAGTAATTATAGCTTACTCTCATTTTACCGAACTTTACCCAAAAAGTAAACGTACAGACCTCTTGTATTAATAAACCTTGCTACAGACTTTGCAACTAACAGCGAAACCTGCGTGGTGACTACACTTGTAGCATCGTCAATAGCATAGATTACCGTCAATAGTCATCATCATTAAGTCCCCGTCCATACTGTGAAGCATATGCTGCAAAACTTTTGATTTTGTCGGTGAGAAAGGGAAGAGGAGTGGAAGTATGTAGCCTGTTTCATATACATGCAGTTTCTGTTGAATTTCTTATTTGCATCTTTTGACATGAGGTGTATTTGACGTTTCATTTTATTTCTTTTCGTTTGGTATACTATTAACATCTATCATAATAATAGGTACCCTGTTTTATTGTTAATTTTTTGTGTAATATAATCAAAAATTTAAAAAAAAATATAAAATTATATAAAAATTATTATATAATTTTTCTTCTTAGCGTCCATTTTGCTTCAAATTATACCTTGTGCTTCAAATGTCTATCCAAAAAAAAATATTCACACCTATCACAGGGTAGTTATTTTATATTTACATTCGGTATTGAGAAATGTCAAAAAAAATTAAAAAAAGAAGATAGAAGGCAGGAATAAAAAATACTAAACATGAAGCAAAAGATTCATGTATGGACACTGCTGCAGTTTCAAAAGAGAATTCAAAAAACTTTTGCAGCAAAAACTCAACAGTATGGACGGGCACTAATCATTAATAATATTTGTTCATTTTAAGCACTAGTTCAGTAACGTTTAATACTTACGTATTATTTAATATATGCAGAATGGTGGAAATATCTCTGGAAAATGTGAAGCAGCATAATAAACCCAATGATTTGTGGGTAATAATTGAAAATAAAGTTTATGATTTAACAAAGTTCCGTAATGAGGTTGGTATATCTTCTGCTTATGCATATTTATAGCAAAGGACATTATAATTAATTCTGTTACAGCATCCTGGAGGTGAAGAAAGTTTGGATGAAGTCGCAGGTCGTGACGCTACCAAAGATTTTATTGATGTGGGCCACAGTCAAGAAGCCAGGTTTGTATACCAACCAAGTAACTTATACGTATGTACATACATACATACATTAATTCTTATTATGCATGCCAGCTAAAAATAATATGCGATGTAAAGATGCTTATTGAATTATTGCTCGATTCTAAATATTAAAATGGACAAATTAGGATGTTACACTTCAAAATTATAGAAATTATAAAAAAGACCCTTTCGACGATTCCAATTATACACAAGAAAGACTGTTTTTAAACGTGTTAAATAGTGCAAAATACCATTAGAAATTATATTATGTTCTTTATTTCATCCATTTATATTTTACAAAATAAATTTGCAAAATTTTAATTAAAATAATTTTATTAATAATAAACAAATAAATTAATTAAATAAATACAAAATACATCAGTATTTTCATAAAACTGAATTATAAACCCAAAATGACTTCAGAACGGAAGTAAGTGGATTGTTATAAAAGAGAAAGAAAAGAAAAATATTGAGTGGAATATAAGCTCATGTTTTGTTTAATTTAGGTGGCGTTTCCTTAATCCGAACGGCCAACTAATGTACAAGTTATTTATTATTTATTCTAATTTCCTGAGATTTAAACGAGAAGAAATACATTTCGATCAAATTGGTCTCGTGAGTTAATTCATATACACATTATATTTACGCTTAAAAAGTGTTGGTGTATGCATTGTATAACTAAAGATAATGTGTGAGGTCGTAAATACATTTCAACCAATGGGTTTTTCCATGTATGCTTGTCATATAACTACATATCGTTCTTGTCAATTAGAAAAGACCTAACTCGCATTTTTCGAAATTTACTCTTTTTGTGATAACTATTTATTTCAAGCAAATACACTTTTCACGAAAATTTAATAAGTAGTCTCAAAAATAATGGTTTGTAGCATTTACGTTTTGATATTTACTTTACAATAATAAAAGTTTCTATTGTTTTTTCTTCTCCAGAAAAGTTACAATTATTTAGTTAGACCCTTTCTACATGAGATCATCGATATAATATATGTGTACTAGTTTTGTGATTGCATCGTGAGGTTTATCGCAAATGCAGAAGTACATATACATATACATACATATGTTACACGAGTAATCGCAATTTTAAGTTTTGCAAGAAAATTATAAATAATAAATTTCTAGTCAAGTGCATACAGATGTACATACATATGTATGTATTTTGTTGTGTGTCATTTTAGTCACACAAGACAGTAATTAAAATAAACATGAAAGAAATACAGTAACGAATTTTCTGTGTCACTGATCACCAACGGCGGATATGCACATTATCATTATATTAATTAAAAATGCATGTGACGCATTTGTTTGTAAAAGTGCCCGCATTCCGTGAACTTGCTGCAATAATTGGACACGTTAAGATGGTACCTCAGGCCACCATGACCTGTGAAGTTATCCGTTAAATCACTATTAAACTCCGCTCTATTCAGAGCAAGCAGTCTAATTCCCTTTCCTCCCAGTTTCGAAGAAATTCTTTTCTGTGGCTTTTTGTAAGTCCAAGGAATGGCTCTGGCCCAATTAGGGCAAGTTTGCCGCTCGTTTTGCCAAAAAAAAGGTAGTCTACCATTTCATTACCCTCTTACTCCTCATGACCTATTCCATCAGTTGGACAAGTCCTCAATGCCCCCCGTGATGCCAACACAAATGGTACGATGTAGTTTACCCAACATGTCTCTAGCTCTTCTTTGCATTACGTTCGGCCACCACACTAAAGACGAATAGGTGACCAAAGGTTTCACCACCGTGTTGAATGTCCAGAAGGTCATTCTGGGATTCAGACCACAAGTCCTACCAAAAAGCATCGTACAGTTAAAGAATGCCCTCGTCGGTAATCTTAAGATGTGTGTTCCAGGTGAGCGTCCTATCCAGCGTCACGCCGAAATAGTTCTCCTTAGCGGAGAATTGTAGTGTCATTCCATCTAGGACAGGGCATCTGAGATTGACGCCTCTCTTCCTAGTGAACAGCACTACTGTAGTCTTGGATGGGTTGATGGACAGCCCTTTATTCGCACACCATATATACGATAGTCCATAGAAGAGGTGATAGAACCCCTCCCTGAGGGCAGCCTTTATTGTCTCATAGGAGGTGTTGTCAAAAGGTCCCGAAATAAAAATTAAATGAAATATCCATGAGCTACCATCCGGCCTTCTCAGGGTATATATGCCGTTCGAGTGGTCTTTTAGTAGAGCTTTTTGAGTCTCAATGCAGACGGAAGATCAGAAATCCTGCTGCAGTGTACTCTCCAAGTATCCCTTTTGGACCTCCTCGCTTCTTTATTGTATTCTATTGCTATCCTGTAAGGAGACCAGTCTCCTTCACCTTGATCCTGTTGAACAGAGCACTTAGCCTTATGGCGCAGGATACCAAGGAACATTCCTCCGTGGCGCCTTCTCCCTCTGTGGGCAGCTCTCCTTTTAGGCAGAAGCAATGCTCCCAAAAAGCCCGCCTGCCTCTCATTCAGGCTCCGCGCTTACCAATATGCGCTCTCAGGAGCAGTTATGAATTGCTCTAATTCAAAGCGATAGAGATCCCAATTTGTCCTTTTGGGATCCCGGTAAATTCTCACCTGCGGTGAGGAAAGCCCCTTGAACCTTATGTCCATATGGACCGACATATACTTCCCCCGATTCCACTGTATATTTATTATTAATGTTGTGAATATACAGCGTCAAATAACGGAAGTTAAGTTATGATAATTTGCTTTCACTGATACCTAACTATTAACATGCAAAACAATTTATGCAGGGAATTCAATTGGAACGAATTGTGACGAACTCTTCGGAAAATTTATTTCTATTTCATACGCCGACGAACAAATTAGTGCAGAGTTACCTTTTTTCATTTTAGTTTTCAAATATATTAGTAAATAAAGTTAATTAGTATTTTAATAATTGTTTAATTTTCAACTTCCATCTGTTAAGTTAAATATACACAATTATTGCTTAATGTTTAATTTTTTCAAATAATTTTTGATACGGTCACACAGCCAACAAACAACTTTGCTATCACAGATGTAAATTATTCGTCGTAATTGTGCGCCACACTGCAACGAACTTTAACTGGCGAATTCGTTGTGCTAAACGAAACGAAATTCGTCGTTAGTCCCAATTGTGTTCCCAACATTAGTCATTGCTTTAGGAATTCTCATTCTGAAGAGAAAAATACAGTTTGGAAAAAAAAGTGTAACGGCATAATTATTTTGTGAAATTTTTTCGTCACCTTTTGCAATATAAGTTAAATAGTTACAAATCAAGATCAGAACAGAAATTGTAACAAAATATAAGTTTGGGGTTTCTGTAATAAAAATAGCCCGAGAACATAATTTACCTCTGCAAACTGTTTACTATCAAATAAATAAGTACAAGAAAACCGGAAAAGTTACCACCTTGTGTCGAACAAGGAGAAAGCGTTAGACTACACGCCATGAGGATCGACTAATCATTCGGAAATTTCCTAGCGAGCCGCTGCTAAAGGCCCGTTCAGACTATTATACAAGTATTATGACTTTCATCACATTTTACGATACAGAAATCTAAATACATTTATTGCGACTGTCAAAAAATCTAACGTAAACTGACATTTTGTATTCACACCATCGCACTTGAAATAGAGAGAAAATACAAAAAAAACAGAAGCCCGCGGGCGCCCAATCTTACCCAAAAGCGTTTTCTTACTCAAAAATTGAGTAAATGAGAGAGGTTTTGCGAGAATAATGCTCTTGTTTTTCACGCACGAGAATGCCCGTACTTTTTTTTCGGGCTAGTTTGGGCATGAAGAACAAGCAATCAGTTTGTTTGTAATAAACATTGAAAATAACAAAGCAAAATTACAAATGTCCCAAACAGCTGACAGACATTAAAAAAGTTGTGTGTTAAAAATTTTTCTTAACAATAATTAATTACAAACATTTTTGTTATTTATACCATAAATTGTTAAAAACTTTTCATAAAAAAGACCATCGCTGAAAAATAAATATAATTAAATAAATTCTTTCAATACTTGCTTTTTTAACTAAGTTCTTTCACAAATAGTTTTTTTTCGGTAAACTATCATCAATCACATTAAACTTTCAATGAAAATCAGGGATAATCAAGCTCGTACAATTGTACTTTTTTCATTACACTTTGCATTGCAAGAGTACTACTTTACTCCACTAAATATTAAGTACCAAGGTATATTCATATGATTATACGTTGTTCAGTAATTTAAATTAATTATAGCAAAAATATATTTTCGATTTTTCTTAATATAATATTTAATTATTAAATTATTCACAACCACTTTCCACAACTTTTTCACAAACTTTGACGTTTGGCCTGTTGAATGAAGTGACCAGCGAAATAGCTAATAAGTTTAGCTGCCCTACAAGAGCATTGACGGTCATTTGACCGGTGATATGACCGTCATTGCTGACAGAATTATCGGTCATTGCGTAGAACAAAGTTTATATCATTTTCTTAAGGGCAATATGAGAAAAATGACCGAAACTTCTGTGTGCATGTGATAGTCAGCGTTGATGCATATACATATATCGCTCACTGTAGACGGATATTCCAATTGAAATAAAACACTATTTATTTCAATTCTTTACGTTGATTTTATTTCAATATTCTTATATGTACATATGTATATAAAAAAAAGAAATGTAATATAATATAAAATAGAAATATCCATCAAAACCTTGGAGTGGGCTATCATCTGTGAATTTTTTCTTAATATAATTGCCCACAATTATTTAAAATATACAAATATTAAAACAAACTATTCAGGGATTCGCATAAAAATTAATTCTATCCATCAGCAAAGACAACATATGTTGTTGTTAAAACGTGTCGCCGAGTGCCGAAAAAAAGCTTTTAAGACCAAATTTATTTCTATGCGATTAAAATTTTAGAAATGTTGGGCCTTTATATGAAGAAAAAAATAACAAAAAATGAACGGCACGCCACCGGCGGCGGAACAGTTGGCTTGTGAATTTTAATCAGATGAAAAGTATTATCGTTTAGAAAATTTTCAAAAAATGAGAAAGTATTATGGGATGTCAATTTTTTATCGTCATACTTGTGGTTTTCATAACATTTTGCGTTCACACTATCACACTTGCACGTATGATTTGAATTTTTGACAAGTATTATTACAAAGTATAACAGTCTGAACGGGCCTTAAGTATGTATGTATGTACATATGTATGTATATGAGGAATCAGTGGGTTTCGAGAAAAAGTTCGCTGATTTCATTAGAGAACATCCCTTTATAACAACGATAGAACAAAGAAACATACCCCACTTTGCAACGATGCTCAAAAAGTCAATAGAGTTGGCTACCGTAGCGGTCGAGTAACTTCAAAATAGTCTTTGAAGCATCGGCCCATACAAGAGAGCTGTATTCCACCTTAGGTCGTATGTAATTTGTATAGAGAGTGAGGAGATCAGATGGGGTGAAGGATGTCTTACACCATCTTAAAAATCCCAGGCACTTTAATACTTTATTTGAGACGTGAATAATGGGCTCAGTCGATCGAATATCACACTGAATTTTCCTGCGAACAATAATTACAGATGAAGCAGCGTAATCGGGCATGCGTCACTGTGTAACCATGCAGCATTGTGTTTTTTGAGCGTTGGAATCGACCCTGTTGCGATATTTTCGTGGCGACACTATTCAATGAGTCACTCATATTCCCCCTGCCTGAGCGCCAAATGCTATTATCATCCGCAAAAGAGTGGATATGTTAGAAGACAAGGTCATTGAGAAAGAAAAGGAAAATAGTAGAAGAAAGAATGGAGCCTTCCGGTACCCCGAATTATTATTGAGCTCGTTGGATGAGATCCCTAATCAGTGACAGTGTTCGATATAAATCGAGAGAATATATCACCAAAAGCGAAAGCAATGATTTTGAAAAAAAGTGCTCTATGGCATATTCTGTCAAATGCTTTAGAGATATCTATAGCCAGAACCTTACTTTCGTCAAAATAGTGAATATGACGACACCATTTTTCCCAGAGGAAGGAATAAGTCACCCGTGCAGCGTCCTCAACGGAAACCATATTTTTTTTTTAGGAGATTACCCCTACATATGCGGTGCATTTGTTGGAACTAGAGGAAAGGGATAGTAGGAGAAATGATAGGAGGTGTAGCTTCACTATCGATCGTTAAGTAAACTGTTTGCAATAGAACCCATGCATTAACTATTTCTTTGCAGGTCTGTTTTTGCTGGGTATGTAAATATTACCAAACATGTGTGTATAAAAAAATTTAAAACAGCTCGTCATTTAAATGAATGCTTAAACCAATGAATGCTCAATGATTTGATTTGGTTTTAACATGGGTTCGCGCAATTCGTGTATTTTTGTTGTCTTGAATTATTATTATTATTAATGAGTTCCTGAGACACATTTGAAAATTTATATAAATTATAATTACAACTGCGTAGTTGTTCGTATGAATTAATCGACAGAGTGCATTTCCCATAAGATCATAGGTGATAATTTTGTTAATATATAACATGACGTTAAAATGAATTCAGATATAAAAGTGCTTAAGAGATCATGAAAATACCAATTAAATTAGATTAAATTTTACTTCTAAAATTTCAGAGATATCATGAAAAAATACTATATAGGAGATTTAGCTGCGAAAGAGTGCGAAAAAAAAATACCAATCAGGTAATTTTATTTAGTGAAAAATTTATCTATTTTTTATATACATATGTACATAAATATGTCGCATGTTATAATGTTAAATTAAGTCATTTTATGATATTTTCATTATAGATCATATTATTATCGCATAAATTCAAATATATATATACATATATTACGTATCCATAAATATAATTAGGAAGTTGAAACAGAATAGTTTATTTGGGTGAAACACAATTAGTTTTGATCTGTAATTCGAAACGCGAATTATTCGAAATATGATGTTATTCACATTGGCATACGATAACGTTTCTTTCAGTTCCAATTTCTGAAAAAAATTGTAATCAAATCCGATTTTCAAATGTCTCAGAATTTATCTAAACATTTTAGAATCATCGTATGAAAGATTAGTCAAGTTGCAAATAGATCAATTATTTATTTTCATTTAAATTATTATATTTTTGTTTGCTGCTAAAGTTCTAACACTCGGGAGGAGAAGGAGCTACGATTAGTTTTGCTATGAAGTGAGAAAATTAAAAGAAAGAGTAAAGTTTGGGTACCAGACATCTCAGCTCTTGATTGTATATATGTACATACATATATAATACTATGTAAGTTTCTTTACTTTTAGAGTAAAGTTCGGTAAAATAAGAGTAAACTGTAATTTATCTCAATAAGACACAAAAATTTACAAAAATACAGGAACCCAAACAACTACAGACTTTATCACAAAATTGAAACGCGAGTATATACAGTGCACTCGCAATAACGTGAAGCCCACTTAATGTGAAATTTTTTTAAATTAACTATTCTGAAAGCCTAACAAAGTTTGACAACTCTATTATTCGAGCAATAAAAGTCAATACGCTTGAGCTGAAAAAAGTGAAAAGTTAAAATTCTGGGTATAAAGCTCTATAACTTGAACAGTAAAAACCAAAGCGCTTAGTTACAAAAAAGTTAAACTGTTAATAGTTTGCTTTTCTTAGTTCTGTACATATGTCAATAATTTCAAATTATTATATAATTATGTGTGAGTTAATGTAGATAAAACGAAAAGACAATTTCATAAATATGGATTCTTATTAAAAATACAATACAATTTTATTCTTCTATTCTTTGTATTCGAAAAGGTGAACAATTCGCAAACGTGAACACCGGCACAACAGCTGATTAGTAAATTATTAGTATTTTTGTTTTGATATCATCTACCATAATATAATATACATATATGTATATATATATAATACTATCAGTTTTTTTTATTTTCGATAATATTTTGGTTTTCCCGAACTAATTTCAGCAGCAATTCAATATCTTGCGCGGTAAAGCTCGATGAGCACGCGCTTGTTTTATGCATTTTTAAGAAATAATGCAGTAAATGTAAACAAAAACCATATGCTATAACAGTGCTGCCAATATTGAAAATTAAACGATTGTTTGGGTTACTATTCTTTGGCTATACTGAGACTGTTCGTTAAAGGCCGCTTTAAACGATAAGATTTGTCGTACGTAAAATATGAGAGAAAATAAAATGAAATTCCATCCGTATTTCAAAAAAAGAGAGTAAAAATCGGATGGTTGTTTTCTGGCGTTTACACCATTGGTATGGATAAAATCAAGTAAGATGAAAACATTCTCATTTAATTTAACTGCAGCTGTTTGCTTGTTTTCCCCAGGGATGGAGTTCTTGTGCAATTGAATTTTTTTTTAATAACCTTGAAAAATATTTTTATAATTTTCGAATATGTTATTTTCGTGGTAAAAATTTTTAGTGTACTTTTGGAAAATATACGTATATTTTTATAAAATTGTGCGGTCGTGGTCTAAAATGTACATTTTGATTTTATAATTGGTATAAATTTATGAATGCAGTTTTCCCTCCCTGGTTTTCTCACATTTGTTTACATAAAAATGCATCCCTGATCTAATGGTATGCGTTGGTTTTTGAAAAATTTTAAAAAATCAAGAGAGCCATACGACTCAAATTTTCAGCCGTATTTTCTCTCAAAATCTTATAGTTTTATTATACAGGGTGGCTGATGAATATTGCTACATCAAGAAACTCAAATAAGTTTTTTTTCAGTGTACGGAATTAATATTTCTTTTATTCATGTCAAAGCTCATTTAATTTTATTAAATATGCTTAATTAGTTTTAAAAATAATGGAATTTAAATGCCCCCCACCGCTCGTTGATACATGTGCGGCATCTTACCAAAAAGTTGTTCATTACTGCTTAGAGAGTTGAGACAGGAATAGCCGCAATTGTTTCTCGCATGGATTGCTTTAGTTCATTCAAATTTGTTGGTTTTGCTTTGTAGACTTCCTGTTTGCAATAACCCCACAAGAAAAAGTCAGGTGCAGTAAGGTCCTGGGGGGCCAACGGAATGTGGAGTTTCTGGATATCAACTTATTGGGAAATTTTCGTCGCAATTCTGTCATAACAGGCCGGGCTATGTGAGGAGTTGCACCATCTTGTTGAAACCATACACAGTTGAAAGGAATTCTCATTCGGCGTAATTCTGGATAGAAAACTCTCAACATGCTCAAGTAACGGTCTCCAGTAACTGTAACGGTGTGACAATTTTCTTCAAAGAAGTAGGGCCCGACAATGCAGCGTGCTGAAACTGCACACCACACTGTGACACGAAGTGGATGCAATTCCGTCTCATGGAGTATCTGTTGGTTGGAAGTACTCCATATTCGACAATTTTGTTTGTTTATGTTGCCGTTTAAATCGAAATGGGCCTCGTCAGACATAAAAAGACAGTTCAACATGTTTTCGTCCTCTTCCACCATTTGAAGCATCTCCTGGCAAAATTCCAAGCGAATCGGTAAGTCTGCTGCATTCAGTTTGTTGACCATTTGAATTTTATATGGGAATAAGTCCAAATCATTGTGCAAAATTGACTGCAATGACTGTCTGCTTATACCCATTTGAGCAGATACGGTTCTTGTCCAAACTCTTGGAATGTTTTGTATGGCAGCAGCTACAGCAACGATTGTTTCCTCCGTCCGAACTGAAGGGTTTCGATGGTAAGGTCTTCTTTGGACTGTTCCATACTCGGCAAAATTGTTCACAAGTCTCATTACGGTCCATCTGCTCGGAGGATTGCCGCCAAACGTGCGCCTATACTCTCTTTGAACCGAAACTACGGACTGCAGTGCTTGATAGCGGCGGACAATCCAAATTCTTTTTTCAGTGTCCCAGTTATCCATTTTTGTTAAATCTAAAAATCAATCTGCAAAATAAAAAAAAAATTAACCAGATTCATTAAATAGAAAAAAAGTTATTAAATTTCTTTTTGGTAGCGGCTTTCATCAGCCACCCTGTATATTACGTTTAGACGATCCGACTTGTGCTTTTCTACACAAAAATTTGGCATGTCGTACGACTTGTGGGACAATGTAAAGCACCTTTAAACAAGACACTGTGAATATGAAGTATTAGTTAAACAATAGTTATCATTTTAGTTTAGTAATAATTAACTAATGACTGTGAATTTGGGCCTTATTGAGATAAATATAGTTTACTCAAATTTTACCGAACATTACCCAAAAAGTAAACAAACACACCTTCTATAAAGTGATCACGTTCCTTTCTAAATATATTCAAATGTGGAACATATTTGATCCTCGACTCTCAAGTAGGAGGAGATACTGAACTGGTTTTAATATTTCACAAATACCTTTTTATACAAATAAAAACTTTTATTGTTGTGATTTTATTAGATAAAGCGGGAGATTTATAAAAACAAATTATTATTGTTGATAAAGCTATGTTAAAACCGTAGAATCAGTGAAACGTCTCAAGTACTTTGTACCATTGTGGTAATAAAAAATGTATAACTTTTTAGAGGTATTGGCAAACTGTACATCATACATAATTAAAGTCTTTAATTTTTTTGCGTTCCTTTATTATTGTCCTTATAGAGATAAATTATAGTTCTCTCTCATTTTACCGAACGTTACCCAAAAATTAAAGAAACATACCTATAGTTACCTTATTCATCCTTTTTGGCCTCTAAATTAATTTTATTATATTTTTAGCTGTAAATATTTCTATTCTACTAAAAAAATTAAATACTACAAATCAAAATTTTAATCAGATTATTGGAATCTCTAACAATTTCGTAAGTTGAAGATCAAACAACTCTGTCATTTACAATCACTACATTATTATCATTTTTGCTTTTTATACAATGCAAATTTAACATTTCTAATTCATCAATGCTTACTCCTTTTTTTGCCACATATTTGCAGTCCTATTTCCGTTAATGCCACCCCAAGCAACGAATTGCTTAATGTTAAAGAAAATGAAAAATGTTGCATTATTAGTTAATTATATTATGGTTTTGTGTTAACTTATTCGTTTTGCTGGATTTTATTATAGTTTTAAATTATTTTTCTGAAAGATTCAAAATATAATTCACATAAAAAATGTCTACAGGAAAATTGCTATTATCGTTGGAGCTGTGGTAACTGGTGTAGCTGCCGTATTTTTGATTAAAAAAGCATTTGCCAAGAATTAGTTTTAATACATAGAGTTTTTTATATATTATATATGTATAGAAGACAATAATAAAGGTCATTCCTTCCGTTGAAATATCGTATTGTTTTTGACGCTTGATCAAATGTAGAAGTAATTATATACAGTGTTTATTTTTAACGTAAAATGTAATTCAATTGGTAGATGTACATACCTATGTATGCATATACCTACATAAATACATATGTATGTATATATAAACATAAATATATGAATAATTTGTTATTGCAAATAATAATAATAAATTTTTATTGCAAACAAGTATAAACTTATGCTTTACAAATTATTGCTAATATTTTTCAAGTTAAGTATACATTTTTGTATAGTAATAAATTGCTTTTTGTTCTCAATAACATAGCAGGTGTAAGTGGATGCAATTGAGCTATCTTCCAAATTGGCATCCTGCACAACCTAACCTCAGCAAAAAAGTGGTTTTTTGTTTTTCGTAATTTATAGTCTAAATTTACTTCTTTGTTACCATATAGTATGTATGTATCTATTGTAACTTCAATACATGTGGAAGTAATTGCACTATAAATTTCGATAATATAGAAATCTGTAATTTCACTTCATTTATTAATTCTTTTCAAAAAGACCTAACCTAATAGGTCATAATCGGTCCCACTATTCTACTCATAAATAGTTCTATTTTATATTATATACACAATTTGGCCACAAATTTGCTTTTGTTCAATTATGTTATATTTATTTACTTTTTTGTAACTACATGTATTTTATTTATACCAACTAAATACTTGTTTAATAAGTTCCCATGCACTATATTAAAAACTTTAATCCTTAAAAGCTTCATTCAAAGCTGCTAAGTTGCGGTCGTTTACGTAACCTTGTAAATCGTTTCGCCCCATTAGCGATATAACCATTTTTAATGTATTCCATATAGACTCAGACATTTGCTTTTGGCCAACTCCCAAAGAATCAGCTGGCAGTTCGCGATTGACTACTACGTTACATTGCATACTTAGAGCAACCAGTAAATGCTCTACCGCTTGTCTGTAAGCTTTCAAATTCAAACAGCATACGCCGACATTATAACGCACACGTATGAAACCTGGTTCTAGTTCCAATGCCCTTTGGTAGGCCTCAACAGCCTCTACGGAACGTGATCCATTTGCCAAACTAGCTCCCAAGCGATTCCAAACTTTTGCATTTTTTGTGTTTGCATGCAAAGCAACCTGAAAACAATCTACTGCCTTGTCATATTCCGATGAAAGATTATAAAGAACACCTAAAGCCTCCTGGAGCTCGGCATCTATTGTTTCGGGATCAATACGTACGGCTTGCAAATACATGCTCTGTACCTCCTGTAATTTGTTGCCACGTATCAAAGATGATGCCATTGTAGCTCCATTATTAACTATTGCTTCTGGTTCAGAAGGCACTATATGTTTATATTTAGGGTGAATTTGCAACCACTTGGTTAACATTTTTACTGCTTGTGATTGTAGACTCTCATTGGTGTAACACACAGCTAAAGCCATTAAAACCTTGAGATTATCTGGCCTTAAATCTATAGATCTTTTTAAGGCTGCTATACCCTGAGGATCCATTTCATTTTCGGCTAGTGAAATACCTAATAATTCCCAAGCTTCCGCATTTTCCGGATCCCTACTAGCAGCCGCTTCAAAACACAAGACAGCACGTGGAATGTCGCCTTTATCCAAGTATTCTTTGCCTTTTTCTAAAACATTATCTACATTCTTCATTACGTTATCTTCTGCAAACATGTATTCTTTATAGGGATCATACGTTTCATCAAATTCCGATAACCAAGGATGATCTGATTCCTCTGATAATTTTGCCCATTCGGCCTGCAACCGTTGCCAAAACTTTTCATTATAATTGGCGGCAGCATACTCGCTGTTTTCGTTACTTGATTGATAATCATTTATCCAATCCTCGCTCTGAAATTCTGGCGATAATTCGTCCGTCCTATCCATGGAACTGGCTTCCTCAAAAAATTTATTAGTTAGGCCAGTATTTACTTGGTGGTGCAATATAGAATTAGTGTTTGAAGGGTACATAGGTAAGTACGTAGGTTTATTGAGAAAAGTTTGTGGAGCATCTTCGAAGAATTCACGTACATGTGTCAGTTGCTGTTGCTGGGGTTGCACGTGCACCATATGAGGTATGCTTGGTGGCTTTGTTTGCATCGTATTTCCAAATTCCTGTCTCCAGTGATCGGCTACTTCATCTATAACACTAGGACCATGTTGTAATTGTGCTGGACCCAATTGTGAGTGCTCAATTTCACGCATTTCTTGCAGCAACGTTTCCATTTGGAAGGATTGAGGTGGACCTGAAACCTGTCCCAAAAACTCATTTACCATATGCTCGTCCTGCCGTACAGAATGTTCTAATTGAATTTGCATAAAACCGTCATCCTTACGGGCGGCATCCCTAGTAATTTGACCACCTAATTGCATTAGAGGATTTACACCACCGCAATCACCTTCTACTAGTTGTCGTAAGGACATGTTGACTAAATTGTACTGCAAAGAGTTTCAAATACGGAATAAAAATAATTGGAATAAAATATTTTATTTATAGTTGCTATAGATATATGTACATATATTATAATCTGTGTTCTAAAGTCTAATATTGATAATAACAAAGTGTTGTTTTGATAAACGGGATGTGTTTTGCTGACAAAAGCCAGCTGTTTGTTAAATAATAGGTCTGTTCGTTTACTTTTCTGGTAAAGTTCGGTAAAATCATGATCTAAATATATAAGGTCTGCTTGACAGTTCAAATTATTTTTACTGTGACGTCACCGTCGAGATTTGTTTTTAATATGTATGGGGTTTGTTTTTTTTTTTAAATATTTTGCAATTTTAAAGGTAAAATAAATAAAACAAATTAAATTGTTATGTTATAGTCTTTTTTAATTTTCTTTTTTAATTTTTTTCTTGTATTAAATTAAATTTAATTAAAAAAAAAAATTAAATTTCTTATTCTAAAATATAAACGACTTTTAAAAAATAACGATTTTACATTTTCAGGCACATCTATGTTATCACATTTAATGTTATGGTATTTTAAATAATTATTTCAAAAACTTGAAGTATTATTATTAATTTCCTTAAATATATTTTCTAATTTTAATATGTTTCCCATAAATTCTTGGCAGGGTTTATAGAACCCTCTGTTTGAACTGCAACTGACTTATTTGGATTTTCATTTTCAATACTTTCTTCTTGTAATTTCTGCAGACTATAAATAATTGTAAATATTATTTCATTAAAAAAAGTGGATTTTAAAAAAATTGTATTTACTTCAAATCAAATTCAGCAATTGCTTCCTTTACAATTTGTTTGTTTGCTCTTTTTACGTATCGTTTCGATCTTTCGATCTTTCGACTGGTAAAATGCTGTTTGCATGGATATTTAAAGATGGGACAGCCTTCGCATCTAACAATCTTTTTCTTATTGGCGTGTTCAATAATATATCCTTTAAACGGCAATCATTATTCGTAAAATGTCTAGAACAAATTGTTCCAGATTTCCAATTAACATTTTTTTTACCGCATGCATTGATCCACACTTTCTTTATTTCTGGATCTTTTGGAAACGTAAAATATTTTAGATTTTTATCATCCTGCTTCGAGCTTTTACAATCTTTTACCACACAGTATTTCATTGTCCAAATAAATTTTATCACTTTCTACACAAATTGTTTATTAAAAACTCGTTTTTTTTTTGCTCTAACTCAGTTAACATTTATTTTTAATTAATTGTCAATAAAATAATCCTTTAATTTTCTTAATAAATATGTAATAATAATAATTTTAATCACTAGCTTTTAAATTTCCATTTAACCACAACAAAACATTTCCCGACGATGACGTCAAATTAAAAAAAAATGGCAGTTGTCATTCAATATCAAGCAGACCTTATATATTTAGATCATGGGTAAAATGAAAGTAATAGGTGTGATCGTTTACCCCAATCTTACCCAAAAGCGTTTTCTTACGCAAAAATTGGGTAAATGAGAAAGATTTTGAGAGAGTAATGTTCTTGTTCTTCACGCACGAGAATGCCCGTACTTTTTCTTCGGGCTAGTTTGGGCGAGAAGAACAAGCAATCAGTTTGTTTATAATAAACATTGAAAATAACAAAGAAAAATTACAAATGTCGCAAACAACTGACAGACATTAAAAAAGTTGTGTGTTAAAAATTTTTCTTAACAATAATTAATTACAAACATTTTTGTTATTTATACCATAAATTGTTAAAAACTTTTCATAAAAAAGACCATCGCTGAAAAATAAATATAATTAAATAAATTCTTTCAATACTTGCTTTTTTAACTAAGTTCTTTCACAAATAGTTTTTTTTCGGTAAACTATCATCAATCACATTAAACTTTCAATGAAAATCAGGGATAATCAAGCTCGTACAATTGTACTTTTTTCATTACACTTTGCATTGCAAGAGTACTACTTTACTCCACTAAATATTAAGTACCAAAGTATATTCATATGATTATACTTTGTTCAGTAATTTAAATTAATTAAAGCAAAAATATATTTTCGATTTTTTTTAATATAATATTTAATTATTAAATTATTCACAACCACTTTTCACAACTTTTTCACAAACTTTGACGTTTGGCCTGTTGAATGAAGTGACCAGCGAAATAGCTAATAAGTTTAGCTTCCCTACAAGAACATTGACGGTCATTTGACCGGTGATATGACCGTCATTGCTGACAGAATTATCGGTCATTGCGTAGAACAAAGTTTATATCATTTTCTTAAGGGCAATATGAGAAAAATTACCGAAACTTCTGTGTGCATTTGATACTCAGCGTTGATGCATATATATCGATCACTGTAGACGGATATCACAATTGAAATGAAACACTATTTATTTCAATTCTTTACGTTGATTTTATTTCAATATTCTTATATGTACATATGTATATAAAAAAAAGAAATGTAATATAATATAAAATAGAAATATCCATCAAAACCTTGGAGTGGGCCATCATCTGTGAATTTTTTCTTAATATAATTGCCCACAATTATTTAAAATATACAAATATTAAAACAAACTATTCAGGGATTCGCATAAAAATTAATTCTATCCATCAGCAAAGACAACATATGTTGTTGTTAAAACGTGTCGCCGAGTGCCGAACACAAAAACGATGCTCTCTTCCACACCCGTAACATGCTACCAAACTAAATGTTTTCTCGTCTAAACTCAGTCGTACGGAGCTTCAAAAACTATGGTTCGAATTATAAGTTTACAAACGAGTAAAATTATCCTTTCTGTAAAATTGATGAATTTGCGAAAATTCAAGAATACTTTTGTAATGAACTGCATTAATTTTCAACTATTCAACAACACGTTGGTTGTCTCGCAACGAGGTGGTCTCTCGAGTAATAGGAACTCCTTCAGTATTACTTTAATTTGATTGATTTCGAAACAAATTCTCAATATTCAAGAACTCATTCTATTTTATCTTTCTGTTACTAATAGTTAATAATAATAAAACCTAACACAACTTTTATGTTTTTAGTACATTTGGGGTCAAAAAAGTATAATTTTGAAATTGCCAAATATCATCTCCAATATAAACAGAGCTGTAAAAAATTGACATTTCTTTTTTTCTGGTAAATTTTATGGTTTTTTGCGTTTTCTTACTTTTGTACATTTTGCTCTCTTATTGAGAGTAATTATAGCTTACTCTCATTTTACCGAACTTTCCCAGAAAGTAAACGTACAGACCTACTATCCCAATTGCATGTATTATTTGAATTTTTGACAAGCATTAATAGATAGTATAATAATAATTTTAAAATTTTTCAAAAACCAACACACACCATTAGATCAGGGAAGCATTTTTATGTAAACAAATGTGAGAAAGCCAGGGAGGGAAAACTGGTTTCATAAATTTATACCAATTATAAAATCAAAATGTACATTTTAGACCACGACAGCATAATTTTATAAAAATATACGTATATTTTCCAAAAGTATACTAAAAAAGTTGACCACGAAAATAACATATTCGAAAGTTATACAAATATTTTTCAAAGTTATTAAAAAAAAAATTCATTTGCACAAGAACTCCATCCCTGGGAAAACAAGCAAACAGATGTAGTTAAATTAAATGAGAGTGTTTTCATCTTACTTGATTTTATCCATACCAATGGTGGAAAAGTCAGAAAACAACCATTCGATTTTTACTCTCTTTTTTTGAAATACGGATGCAATTTCAGTTTATTTTCTCGCTCATTTTACGTACGACTAATCTTATAGTCTAAAGCACCCTTTAGTAACTACTACTACTGCTATTGCGCACTAGAAGGTGTTAGTGTATGTTAAGTTTCTCTGCACTTGTTGTTGTCCGTATGATTACACTAATCCACTCATACACAGCTGACACCGCGTTATCGTAATTTCAATCTTACTCAAAATTTGTGATTTTATTGTGAAAAAAATTTTTATCCCCTAGCGTATAGATGTTTACACATCAATAAATTTGTTATCTTTTTAATACTTTTTATCGTTTTAAAAGTTTACATTTACTTATAATTTCTTAAATTTTCCAAAATATTTTTATTTTTAACTTAATTTAGAATATTGTTTTGTAAATTATTGCAAGTAAAAATTTTACTTGTAAAAACTTGCAAGAATTTTTCTGCTCTCAATTTTGTACGCTCTCTCGTTGCACATTTTTTGGGTTAATAAACGCTTTCTAGAAACAATTGTTACAAATTTTTAGTAAATGAACACAACTCATGTTTTTTTTGTTTTGTCATACGCAATACTGCCATACTTTATTTGAAAAGCAGAGATTTTATCATTTTTGGCAATAAACAAAATCGTTTGGAATCTGGAGAACCTAAAACAAAATCGATCGGAATTGCAAATACGGAATCAAAACCAGTCCGTTCAGATTGTGACATGCCTGGGTGCCTCCGTAGTCTAGTGCGTCTAGACCCTGGTTGTTTCTACAGACAAGCTAGAAGAGCTTCGTAGTTTGTTGTTAAAAAAAAATATATATTCATAGTAATATAAAATTCAAAATCGACTTTGTTTGATAATGAGCCATAGTATCAAAATACATGTGCGTGCAATTAGAAATAATAGTCTTATCAAAAAATTTCAGAAATGCCTTAGTGCATGCGCAAAGTTAGTTAGAAAGTAATTTGCTTCTGTAAAAGTTGAATCTAACTTAGGACCTTTGTGAATTCATATGACGATATATTACCACAGAGGTCTATGATATTACACAGTACTTAAACATTGAATTAATTATAGATATTATATACAGTAAATAGACAATAGTATTTAATGTTAGTGAAAATAAAACAATTTAAATTGATCAAGAGTATAAATATCATAGACTACTAATATACTGTATTCTAGGACAATATGTAAACTAAAGCGCTGCATTATCTAGCTTTATAGATGAGCATGCTCATGTGTTCATTATAAATTGCCTATGTTCGAACACAATGTAACTTACTGACCATACGTTTGATTCAACTGCGATGTCAGTGAGCAAAAGTTTGTTCATACCATCAACACATAAACTCTGTTTTTTACTGATTGAATGTGTTCTTGTCATCATGAGCATGTGCCCGTGTTCGTGATTATATGGTTATGTTCGAACAAAGGATTTTAAAAGTTATTGCATTTGAAATAGTTTTGGATTTATAATCTGTTTTTTACATTTCATTGTTGTATGTATATGCCGCCTACAAATCCATAAGGTACATTTGTATACTTATAGAAACTAAAAAATGACTAAGTAAATTTTAATATTTTTTATTCTTTATTATTTATGTTTTTTTTTTTTGTAATTTAGGATTTTACATAATTCAATTCTTATTTTAGTTTGTTTTTGTATTAAAAAAGTGTAGAGAATTTGTTCGTTATGTTAATAAAAAAAACCTTATTTTCCCGTATTTTATTTGATTACCCGAACATGTCATCGTGTTTGTTTTTGCTCATAGTTATTATGGTTGTCTGCAACTGTGATCATGATCATAAACACAATTACTCGTTTATGTTCATGTTCAGCTCATGCTTGCTCGCAAGTGTTTATAGTTCATACATGTTTACTCATCGTTGCTTCAATACAATGAACACAGTCGAGTATGACACAAAAAAAAAAGCCGATAATGTTCAAACATGCTTTTTCTTTTGTTCATGCAGCTCTTTAATATAAACTGGACCATATAATTTATTTTTAAAGCTTATTTGTTATATCTACAATATGACAATTCTCCCTTCCTTCCGATTTCTCAGTGCATACCTCTGCAATGGAGTCTGGATTTTCCAGCCAAAATTTATATTCTTCATTCAAATTAAAGTTTCTTTGATAACCACATAATTTACACAATAACTGAATTTGAACATGCTGATCTATTTTATCCACAGTTTTTCCTTTTCTTTTATTTTGATGTATGGCTCGCAGATCGCCGGTTATTCCTGGCTTTTGCGCCAAAGAGCAGCGTTTGCAAATACCACGTTTTACATTGGGATCCCTAAAATGGAAAAAATAACATGATTGGAAATTTCTAGAGGACTATGAACATACATTTTTAAAACAGCTTTCTTCCCAATACTTTTACACAGTTCGCCATAGTACGACGATAGAGCATTGTTTTTCCCTGCCAGTAGCTGAGAAGCTTGATATAAGAAATTCATACGAGTAAAACACTCCTTGTTTTGAAAATTGTATTTCGCTTTGAATTGAGACATATTTTTTATTTATCTGCCTAAATTGTAAAATTAGATATTGCTTTCAGGTCAATCTGTGAAGAGTACGAAGCCGATATATATTGGCGGTCAGCGGCGCTAACACCGAAATAGTAGGCGGCGGCGGCTGCGACAAAAATTTGTCGACTAAGGGCTTATTTCTGATTTAAGAAAGAACGCTTTCATTCGCATTCTATGAGAAAGAACATTGATTTCGATTTCTCTACACACTTTCTATGCGAACAGTGACTCGATCTAGAACTCGAATGAAAACGTAAGTGTTTTCATATAAAATCCGATTTCTCTGTTAAGAACGTGTGAGAATGAAATGTCAAAATCACTCACTTTTGGTTTTGCTTTCGTAAGAGAATTTACATATGAGTATACATACTTGTAAATAAAAAAAGAAGAATAAAAAATCTAAGTACAATAAAAAAGTATTTACAAATGGATAACAAGTGGTAAGTATAAACTATTCATATGATATACATATGAATGTATGTATTTAACAATTGTTTTTTCAGTTTAAAGAAGTCAACAATGCAGCAACTGAAACACTTTTATAAAATTAAAACAAAAAACACAAAATTTACAAATATTTTTTTAAATTTTCTCACCCTTTTATTTATTGATACTTTCCACCAGCTGATCACACTTACACGCAGTTGTATTAGCTTTAGAATAACTTCGTAGTATTTTTTAATACTTTTAACAGAAATATAATAATTTATGATCTGGCATTGCTTCTACTTATTAAAACGTAAGATACCAAAATTGACATACGTAACTTACTGCGAAAGAAAGTGAGTGCCAATGAGAAATCCAAATTGATTCGAATTCGAGCGAGTGCTTTTCGTTCGCTTAAGTTATCTTTCTTAGCTCAGAAATAGGCTGTAACTTATTCATAAGACAGCATGTTTTTTCAAATATCCTTTAAAACTGTCAGTTTTTTACATACACATAAGCCCAACTCACAATCTTGTGCATATGGTATTGCATCATTGCATTTGCAAAAAGGTATAGCATATTTTTGCTCTACAGTAACAAAATACACAGCAATGCACAAGCTAGACTTAAATTTATATGCAACACTTAAAACCAATAGGATTTTTTTGCTATGAGTATGTAACACCTAATTGCAAATAAACAGCTGACTAACAAGCCAATCAAATCGTAATCGCCGCATACTTGCCGCTGCATATTTTCCTCCAAAAAAACCAGTAGTGCGATTCATTAACTTTTATTGGACATATTTTTTTTTGGCAAATTTGTTTGTTTTTTCAATCAGCTGTGAATTTTGTTCTTGCAATGAGTAGTGCATAATAAATTAAAAATGTCATTCACAGTTGATAGCACAAATTTGCTATTGCATATATTTTCAATCTCAAATGCACAAGATTGTGAGTAGAGCTATAGTATATTTGCAAGGTTTATTAATACAAGGTTGTCGCAAGGCGAATTCGTGAATTCGCTTTTTGTCCAAACGTCAAATTTTTTGTATACATGTGTTTTCTTAAATATAACACAACCTAATAAGAACGCTTTATATTAGTGTAATATGAGTTCAAATTAAATTAATTATTACAAAAAGTAATATATTTTGCATTCTTATTATTATAGTATTATATTAATTAAATTATTTACAACTAGTTTTCTTACCTTTCTCACAAAAGTAAACACACTTTGACATTCGGCTCAAAAAGTACGCTACAAATTCTTGTATCAGCTGACGGGCGAATTTGCTAGTGAGTTTACCTGGTAATGAATTTGCCTTGGTATATTTGCTAATTCTATATGGCAACATAAATTTAAAAAAGTCCGAATGAGATACCAAAAGCGTATTGAAATAACTATACTACTATTTCCTCGCTTAGTTACAAGGTAGTTAAAATGTTAATGTTATTATTTTCTTAGTTCCGGGAATGATATTTTTCATAAAATTTTTAGTTTTGACCCCCAATTTCACTCAGTTTTTAATACAAATTTTGGAAAATAAATAGCAGCAGAAAACAATAAAAGATTTTTTTAATATATAACTAATTTTTGTCAAGTGACATATTAGCATGTGTTTATATGTATCAGGGTTCAAATTGGCACATTCTGTGCGCCGCATGGACATGTGCATTTGCCAATTCCTGCTGCATATTTTGTATGCTTTCTCTTGAGATGAGCAGCACATTTTGCTTCAGCTCTTAAAATGTGCAGCACACATGTACATAGTACATATTGGACTCTGGTCAAATGAAAAAATTTTGATTTGATATTATGATGCGCATTCGATAGAGGTAGTGTTATTTTTAATTTGTATAAATATTTGGTTTTATTTTTTTTGAGAGAACTGATATTATGAGTGTGAAATTTTGTATGTTTGGATGTTTGTTACTTAATATCTTGGAAACGATCTGGTAAATTTCGATGAAATTTGGTATGTAGCAAGGTTTATTAATGAATTTGCCTTGGATTGTAGTTAAAGGGTGCTTTAGCCCATAAGATCTGTCGTACGACATGTCAAATTTTTGTGTAGAAGAGCACAAGTCGGATCGTCTAAACGTAATATGTAATGTAACTATAAGATTTTGAGAGAAAATACGGATGAAAATTTGACAGTCGTATGGCTCTCTTGATTTTTTAAAATTTTTCAAAAACCAACACACACCATTAGATCAGGGATGCATTTTTATGTAAACAAATGTGAGAAAGCCAGGGAGGGAAAACTGGTTTAATAAATTTATACGAATTATAAAATCGAAATGTACATTTTAGACCACGACAGCACAATTTTATAAAAATATACGTATATTTTCTAAAAGTACACTAAAAATTTTGACCACTAAAATAACATATTCGAAAGTTATAAAAATATTTTTCAAGGTTATTAAAAAAAAAATTCATTTGCACAAGAACTCCATCCCTGGGGAACACAAGCAAACGCTGTAGTTAAATTAAATGAGAATGTTTTCATCTTACTTGATTTTATCCATACCAATGGTGTAAAAGCCAGAAAACAACCATTCGATTTTTACTCTCTTTTTTTGAAATACGGATGCAATTTCATTTTATTTTCTGGCTCATTTTACGTACGACAAATCTTATGGTCTAAAGCACCCTTAACTAATAGCCTGAAATGACATATAGGGTACTTTAAGGTGTACAAATTATCTTAAATCGGTACTTTGATACTTTTTCACATTTCTGTGCAGCGTTTAAAAAACTGCAGTCAATGTAGCAGAAGTCGTAAGTTTTTTCTATTTTTTCGACTTCTCTTTTTGTCACTACACAAACACAACCTGTAGTTTAAGTTAATGCTTCTTAAAATACGAAGAGTCGAAGTCAAAGAAAAATAAAAAAACGAAAAGTTCAAACAGTTGTAGTTGAAGTACAACCAAAAAAACGAAGAGTTCAAATAGTTGTAGTTGAAGTACAACCAAAAAAAACGAAAAGTTCAAACAGTTGTAGTTGAAGTACAACCAAAAAAACGAAAAATTCAAGAAGTCGTACTTGTTGTAGAATTTAAAATGTTGAAAGAAATACAATCTTCGGTTACCAGTCCAATATATTATTATTTTATTTATTATTATTATTATTTTAAAATTCATATGCATACATATTTATGTATGTGTTGTATGTATGCAAAAATAACAGAAAAAACACACAATGTGTTTAATGCTTTAACTTCGGAATTTATCAAAAGTTGTAGTCAGTCAAACAAGAATGATTGAACATGTCAACTTCTGTAGTACCACGTTGTGCTTAATTTTATATTTTTAAAGTCTACAAAAATTACGACTTCTTGCGACTTCTTATTTTTGTATTATACTTCAACTACAACTGTTTGAACTTTTCGTTTTTTTATTTTTCTTTGACTTCGACTCCTTGTATTTTAAGTAGCAGAAGCAAAAGTAGTAGACAAAACAACTCCACATATCAGAAGTTTTTAAACGCTGTTTCTGTGATTTCATTATCTAAGAACACTGGCATTTATGGACCGAATTGAAAAATTTTTTTTCATTCGACGGGGTTTTCGCTCTGCTTGGGCTACATTTACATATATTTGTGGAAAATGAGCAGCGCCACGCTATGAAAAATGAATTATTCGTCTTACACAAGTTTCTTTTAATTTTTTATACATTTGCAAATACAATGAAGTCCGTTGACTACATTCAGCAGAATAAGACTTTAAAAGTGGACAACAGTGTTGCCCGACATGGAAAAAATATTACTTGTTTTTAGTCACTTTTATCCAATTCTGTTAAAATTTCCCAGTACCATTGCAATTTTACATGCGTTGAACTGCCCATTTTCAAAAAATAAATACATAGAACCCAATCTGAACGAAAACCCAGTCGAAGGAAACATAAATAGTACTATTCGTTCAATTTCTTCCGGTCGTACAAGCTCTACAAGATTGAACAACACAAAAAACAACAAGCATTTTGTAAATTAACTTTGGGATGTCATAAAAACAGACCGATGTGAAGAAATCATACTTTTCTAACATACCGTCCAGAAGAGTTAGTAACATAGTAGTAAGTTATTTTAATGAAAAAAGTAGTATAAAAAACAGTGTGTACGACCATTTGCAACCAATATGAATTAAATCCAAATAAAATGTAAAATTATTGCAAGAAACAGAATAAAATAATAAACTAAAATTTTAAATAGTTATATAAATTATTTTCTTTTCTTTTATGTGTGTTTAGCACCAATATTTTAGTAATATACACTAAATTTATATTTTTACTGTGTATTGTGCAACCTTTTGTTTCATTCCGTCTAAATGTTCAATGACTGCTGAATGAGGAGTATGGCAGCACAAACAAACATATCATTATGGCGACCACACATGTTTATGCGGAAAAACTGCAAAAAAAGCATTGGCAAAGTAATTTTGTTAATTGGTAAGTATCTAATTTAAATTGATTGCCAACAACCTATTTTTAACAATGTCACACATTTTCTTTACAAACAGCAAAACAAATGGACGCCTTTCATAAAACAAGGTGATTGCATCAGATGATGAACGTGATGTAGCTGTATTGATTGCGATGTTCAATGCAATGATTATTGGGAATTAAACGGCTATAGCGAAACGCATTTGGAATCCCTTAGAGAAGATTCCTTCAGGAAATTTAATTGGGTGTGGCGTGCCTGTCAATATATCACCGAATATAAACAAATACAGCGACATATCTTTTATCATGGTTACTTTTGGTACTAGGCAAACAAGAAGTGGAAAATAAATTCCACGATGTAATGCTCCACCATGAGAATTTTACAAAATACCTGATTTTATTTCTAACTTTACTTGTGAATGGTCCGACTGAGCGAAGTTTTGTATCATTTGTAGATCATATCGTGCAACATGATTCTTTTGAATATGAAATACAAAATCCCCAGAGGACGAACGACCTAAAATACAATGTAATTGGAATTTTTGCAAAAAAAACATGGATAACAAATGAAATTTACATAATTTTTAATTTAATTTGAAATTTTTGATAATGGCCTGGGATGTTTTATTTTAATTGATTCATTTAAAACCACAACGAAATCTTTTGAACTGGGAGATTCTAAAACTGGTTTCGATATATGAATGTTTTTGTGTTTTCCAAACAAACAAAAAATATAGTTTGCTATAGTATCGCAATACTTTGAACATACGCTTTGCTCAAAATAATTATAGTTTATCATAATGTAAAACAACATTTGCAATGTTATATATTTACGTTTGTTTAATATCAATAATTTTATTCTAGTTTGCAGTTTTTCTTTTTAAGAACATTAATGAAAGAATTTGTTCGTTTTATAATTAAATATACTTCAAATTAAATTCGGCCTATTTTTTAACAATAAAATTAAATTTCAAATTAAAAATATTGTTTTTTTTTTGGTATACTCATAGGCCAGGGGAGTGGTAATTTTTCTTATGCAATACTCGGCATGTTCATCGGCAATGGCAGTGTATGTATATAAAATAAAAATTAACTAATTTTACAAAAAAAATTAATATCAGGTAAATAAATAAAAACTGTGTATATATTAAAGCCAAACAAATGAAATTTGCTAAAAAGCATATCGTTAATTGAGACGCAAAACGCGCTACTACAAAGAAAGAGTTTGTGTTAGTGCTTTTCCATCGCAGTGTTCTGAAACCTGAAGCCCTACCTACAGTAAATGTTTATCAAATCTTTTACTTTAAATACTAATACTTAAATACTTTAAATTTTTATTTTTTTGAGGTTTAAAATACACATATTTTTTAACAGATTTTATAATATAAACGACCATAAATTTGCCATGTGTGAACCTATTTTCATAATTATTTTTTCTTATGAAGAAGGTCTACAAATTTGTTTTTTTTTGACAAATCGATAGGGGGTAAGGCAAAGTAACCGCACCAAAAATTGGTTATGAAATAACTTACAAAGTATGTTGCGTGACTATAATCAGTAAACTTAACGGTGAGAAAAACAGGAAAACGATTTTGGATATGTGGAAGTGACCCAAAGACGACAATAAAGTTGTCCCTTCTTGTATTTTAGCCGTTTACAGGGCATTCACTTAATACGGTGAAAAGTCATAGTCATTAATTACAAAGTAAATGTTATTATGTATAAAATAAAAAATGAACTGTAGAACATAAAATATCAATACTTGTTATATATTTTGTCTTCTTTTTCATGGTTTCAAATTTTTCACAAAGTCAACAGTAACAACCATATGAGAACAAATACATTTTACTACATAAAAATAAATTTTTGGAAAACTTTAAAAATTATTGATTTTGTATTGTATATTATTTAATTAATATTATATATTACATATTTAATTTTCTAAAGTCCATATTTTATTATATATATGTATTTTTTATACTTAACAACGTTTACTATGTAAATAATGACTATGACTTTTCACGGTACTAAGGGTATACCCTGTAAACGGCTAATATGCCAGAAGTGACAACCCTATAGCCGTATTTGGGCCACTTCTATATATGGAAAACCGTTTTCCTTTTTTTGACACCAAGAAGTTTACAGATTTTATTCACCCAACATACTTTGTAAACAAGGACTATGACTTTTCACCGTACTATGGGTATACCCTGTAAACGGCTAATATGCCAGAAGTGACAACCCTATAGCCGTATTTGGGCCACTTCTATATATGGAAAACCGATTTCCTTTTTTTGACACCACAAAGTTTACAGATTTTATTCAGCCAACATACTTTGTTAACAAGGATTTAACATTTTTTTCACCGTACTATGGGTATACCCTGTAAACGGCTAATATGCCAGAAGTGACAACCCTATAGCCGTATTTGGGCCACTTCTATATATGGAAAACCGTTTTCCTTTTTTTGACACCACAAAGTTTACAGATTTTATTCACCCAACATACTTTGTGAACAAGGACTATGACTTTTCACCGTACTATGGGTATACCCTGTAAACGGCTAATATGCCAGAAGTGACAACCCTATAGCCGTATTTGGGCCACTTCTATATATGGAAAACCGTTTTCCTTTTTTTGACACCAAGAAGTTTACAGATTTTATTCACCCAACATACTTTGTAAACAAGGACTATGAGTTTTCACCGTACTATGGGTATACCCTGTAAACGGCTAATATGCCAGAAGTGACAACCCTATAGCCGTATTTGGGCCACTTCTATATATGGAAAACCGTTTTTTTTTTTTTGACACCAAGAAGTTTACAGATTTTATTCACCCAACATACTTTGTAAACAAGGACTATGACTTTTCACCGTACTATGGGTATACCCTGTAAACGGCTAATATGCCAGAAGTGACAACCCTATAGCCGTATTTGGGCCACTTCTATATATGGAAAACCGTTTTCATTTTTTTGACACCACAAAGTTTACAGATTTTATTCACCCAACATACTTTGTAAACGTTAACTTAACAGTGTTGTTTTAGGAGGTTATTAATTACGTGTTTTGAAGCAATGTAAAAGAAAATAATTCAATAGGCATGTAGTGCATGCGAATATTAAAGATTTTGTAATACTTTTAATTAAAACGTATATAATTTTCATTCATGAAATCGTTAATATAAAATAATAAAATTTTTTTCTAATTTTTATTGTGCACAACAATATATCTATGTTGCCTTTCAAGTGGAACGACATGGAAAAGTACTAAAATATGTAAACAAAACTGTTAAATGGTTGCATAAATTTGTATTTTAATACTTTTTTTCGGATTTTAATGCCTTTTTCTTTGGAGTACTTTTTTTTTCAACTGTGCGAAAAAGTATGTTAGCAGTAGTGTAATCACGGTATGATTTCTTCACACAGGTTAAAAACAGACTACTACTCTCTCAAAAGTAAACACACACAGGCTACAAAGCAAGAAAAACATTAATTTTATTTATGCAAGCCTTAAGTCTATGTTCATACGATACATGCCATATTGCCAAGATTCATTATTTTTCTTCTTCGAACTTTCAAAGGCGTTCACACAATTCATGTCTTGTTGACGACATGTACATATAGTTTGTGTGTATCTTAATATTCAGAGTAAGAAAGCAAAATGTACTGACAGTACATGAACATGAGTACTCGTTCCTTTTCCCCTCGTTACTCTCGCCTATAAAGTAGCAATAATGTCAATCATATGAACACAGAAGAAATGCTTTTGCAACTTTTTGCTTTCTCAAAATAAAAAAATGAGTAAAATTGTTAATTGCGCGGTTTCTCAAATTAAAAAAATTAGTAAAATGTAAACAAATTTTGACAATCGAGTATAAAATATTTGTAAAACACATAGCGAGTTCGACAGACTTAATAAAGAGATCTTGCGTTCGTATTATTCTGGAATCAATTGTATTAATTTTTTATTAAATAAAGAGATAAATATGCACAAATCTATGTACTTACAACTTTAAGATTATTTGAAAAACCTTACATTTTGCTTTGTCATAAATTTTTAACTAAAAACTTGTGTCGTTTCTTTACAAATTTATTTCTTATTTTCATATGTAAATAAAAAACAGCTTAAAGAAAAAGTTCATGCATTTTTTAAGAGTAATGATTCTTACGTAATTGCTCGTCGACAATTTTGTTCAAAGTTCGGTATTCGGCGAATAACTGATAGACCGAGTGTAAATTTAATTCGTTCGTGAGTGCAGACATTCCGCGCAACTGCTTCGGCAATTAAAATGGCCCACGGCCAGGGCCCAGTCGATCTTCAAGGACTCCCGAAAACATTTTTTTTTTTTTTTGGCGTGTGAGGTAGGGTTGAAAATGCCTTCGCACTTACAGAGACCGTCGTCTTCTGCGTCGAGTGGTGTTGCCACTAAAAAATTCCCTCCTCCTCCTCTGGGTAGATTCCTCCCCGGAACCGCTTTCCGCATTACTTCGGGAAGGCCCAGAGCCACGTCCCAATCAGGACCACTCTCAATCACCCACGTCTGGGTCCGCCAAGTTTGCAGCCGGCGCCATGGCCCCGGCCCGTATCGCCTGGTCCCCGTCAGAGGGGGCCCCGCTATGCAGCAGCGCATCGAGGTCCCTCTTCTTCCTCCGCAGAACGTATCCCACGTACTGTGCCACAGCGTCCCAATTGTCTTCACAATCGAGCATCCTCCCTATCACGGTGGCAGGAGCGAACCCGCCAACCCGCTGCGCCATTGCACCTCTCTCAGCATGCCACCTGGTGCAGTCGAAGAAAGTGTGTTCTGCATCATCATCCGTAATACTACAGTAAATGCAGTCGGGACCATCTGCCCTGCCCATCCGGTAAAGGTACTTTCGAAAGTATCCGTGGCCCGAGAGGAATTATGCCAGGAAGTAGTTAACTTCCCCAAATTTCCTCCGAATCCATACTTCCACGCAGGGAATGAGCCTTGCCGTCCACCTGCCGACCGTGTCCGCGGTCCACCTGTCCTGCCATCGCCGGACAGTTTGGGGTCTCAGACCAATAGCACCAACACCAGGGTCCTCCCCCCCCCGAGTTCCAAGCCTCCCACCGCTCGCGCGCCAAGAGGTCTATGGGTATTTCCCCACATATCACCAGGACCGCAGCGCCCGAGACCGTGCGGTAAGCCGAAGCAACCCTAAGGGCCGCCGTCCGCTGTACCGCCTCGAGTACCCTGCGTTTGGTTCTCTCACCCAGTACATTTCCCCAAATCTCGCTCCCATGCAGCAAGATCGACTTCGTGACCGCCATAATCAGCCTCCTCTTGCTCTGTGTCGGGCCTCCGACATTCGCCATGAGTCTGCTCAGCATGCCAGTCATCTTCGCCGCCTTAGTCGCCACATGCCGTATTTGGGCCCAGTAAGTCAGCCTACAGTCGAGTCTGACGCCCAAATACCTTATGGCACTCTGGGTAACCAGAGACACATCCCCTATCTGCATGCCGACATCGAGTGGTATGTGTGCCCGCGTCATCAACATCACCTCGGTCTTCTCCCCGGCCAATTCCAAGCCGTGGTTCTCAAGCCACATCCGGGTCCTAATCATGACCCGGTTCAGCTTCCCCCTGGCGTCATCCATATCCCGCGCCAAGATCACCGCCGCTATATCATCCGCGTATCCCACGAGCTGAGCATCCTCGGGCATTTCCACCCCAAAGATCCCATCGTAGGTCAGATTCCATAGGTCCGGGCCCAGCACAGATCCCTGGGCCGCGCCGGACGTGATCGTCCTGCTCCTCCGCCCCGTCGGCGTATCGTACAACAGTACCCGATCGTCCAGATAACTACGGAGAATTCTATACAAGTATCCGGGAATACGAAACCTCCCCCGTAGCGCCTCCAGAACATCAGCCCATCGTAGGCTGTTGAAGGCATTCCGAACGTCGAGTGTTGCCAGGACAACTATGCGCTTCGGATAATAGCGCCTCTCGCTCTGAGCGCGCTCGAAGCACTCAACCACATCAGCAATCGCCCCGAGCGTTGACCTGCCAGGTCTGAAGCCATGCTGTCTATCCGACAGCCCCCCAGCCATCCTCACGGCCTCCGCCAGCCTTCTTTGCAGTAGCTTCCCCAGCAGCTTGCCGGCACCATCCAACATACAAAGTGGCCGATAAGCCGATGGCTGGGTCGGATCGCCCCTGCCCTTGCTAACAAGCACGAGCCGCTGTGTTTTCCAGCGTCTTGGGAAGACGCCCTGGACTAAACAAGTATCATATACCGGAAGCAATGCTTCCGGCCTGCTCTCAGCCAGGATCTTGAGCACCTCCGACGGTACCCCATCCGGGCCAGGGGCTTTCCCCGTCCTAAGAGCCCCGGCGGCGATCCTCAGCTCCTCCCCGGTAAAGGGCGGTGGAACCTCATCATCGTAGGGCCCACGTTCGCCAACCAGCGGAGGGTGTGTGGGGAACAGGCCCCCCACAATCGTATCGATCCGCGCGCCGTCCAATTGCACCCCAGTGCGGCTCGCGCCCAATTTTCCCGCCACGATCCTATAGCCGAGTCCCCATGGATCACGGTTCAGGTCGCTCCGAAGTTCCTCCCATTTCGCCCTCTTGCTCACCATAATCGCGCGACGCAATGCCCCGCGGGACCGCTTGTACTCTTGGGCCTCCAGTAGAGCCTCGCCGGCCCGCCTAGCCCTAGTATAGACCCTCCTATTGCGGAGGCAGTCACGCCTGAGTCCAGCAATCTCCGGAGTCCACCAGTACACAGGTCGCCTCCCCGCCCTTCGCGACGATCGGGGCATCGATGCGTCGCATCCACGGACAATGCGCCGCATCATAGCACCCGCCAGGGAGTCAGCGTCCCCCCCACCGTCCAAAACCGTAGTACCGTCGAAACCGGCCAAGAACGACCCGCGGTCTAACCTCGCGACGTTCCATCCACGCGCGCCTCTCCCACCGTGCGACCGCGCGACGCCCGCCTCCGATACTATCCCAAATTCAATATACTGGTGATCACTCCCAGTATATTCCTCGAGTACCCTCCATCCTTCGATCATCCCAGACAGATTCTCGGATACCAAAGTGATGTCAGGAGTGGTGAACTCGCACCCCGGCCGCCTGAAGGTAGTCGCACCGCCAGCGTTCATGACCACCAGGCCCAACCTGGCCGCCATATCCAGGACGCACCTCCCCCTCGTGCTCGTCACCGGATCACCCCACTCCACAGCCCTGGCATTGAAATCACCGGCCACCACAAAGGGTCCGGCCATACCAGCCAGAGCGTCCTCGATAGCGGCCATCTTCGCCCTAAATCGCGCCACGTTATCGCTAGGAGTGAGGTAACAGCTCACCAGCACAAAACCGCCGATCCGAGCCCACGCATAGCCGCACCCGATCCCGTACCGCGCAACCGCGAGTTCACCGCCGCCAGGTAGCCAGAGCGCCGCCGTACCCGTTTCGTCCCCGAGCCAGAACCCCCGGTGCATCGGACCGTATTGTTCGCTGATAACAACCACGTCCGCGCCCCTCTCGGCAACCATCTGCCATAGCAGAGCATCCGCCGTCCTGCTCCTGTGCATATTCGCCTGGAGCACCCTCATCTGCGGGATAGCGGGCAGCCCTTCGAGCCCGGCAGGTGGTCAGTCCTACCGCGCGCCGCCCCCGAGCACAGAACTCACTTGGGGACCGCTGTGCAGTCCCTCATCTTATGTCCTGCTCCTCCGCACCTTATGCACAGTTGCCTCCTGTCTGTCCCAGTACACTTTGCCTGGGTGTGTCCCGCCCCAAAGCATCGATAACACCTACCGACACTCTCGGACATCCGCATCGCCCCCCCCCACCCTCGGTGGTCACGGAAACCACCCCGCGCCGGGAAGTGGAGGAGTCCTGGGCGCCCGCAGCAACGACGTCCGCAAAAGAGTTGGGTCGCCCAACTAGTGGCGTCCCAACCGAAACTGTTGGCCCCCTTTGAGGGTCGGCCCTTGGGGTGGACCCAATAAGCCCCCTTTGTGGGTCGAGCTTTTCCTCCTTGGAGTCCGCTAAAGAGTCGGGTCGGCCCACTAGTGGCGTCCCAACCGAAGCTGTAGCTGTAGGCCCCCTTTGAGGGTTGGCCTTCGGAGTGGAGCCAATAAGCCCCCCTTGTGGGTCGAGCTTCTGGTCTCCGTCCTTCTTCTTCCTATCATCGTTTTTTTTTTTTTCTCCCGAAAACATTGAACTGGTTGAAAGCAGTATACGTGGAAATTCGCGACTTTCAATACGGAAAAGAGCAGCCTCACTGGGACTTCCAAGAGCAATTATTCATGAAATTTTAAAAAAGGATCTGGATGACATACTCTTTAAAAAATAAAATCCACATTTCCATGCTATTGTTCAATGCCCTTAATAAAACTTTATATCAATTATTACGTTTTTTATGTTAATTTTTTCATTATTTGACCAATGTTTTGTTTTTAGGATAATCGGGTGTTTCCCTAAGCTGAATTTTTGGTAAATTTTTGTTTTTGTGTTGTTAATAAAAAAAATTATTTGGATGTTATTAAATCTATTTGCTCAACGTTTCGTTGTTTTTTTGCCAACTTCTTCAGGAGCTTTCTTTATTTAATTAAATTGTTTAATTTTTACATCGCATTTCCATTCTATCGTTCAATGCTCTTAATAAAACTTTATGTCAATTATTACGTTTTTTATTTATGTTTGAAAATATAATTCTACTACCAGACACCCTGTATAAGCGAAAGTCTCTAAAAATAGCTTTGAAGAAAAAACTTAATAAACAAGTGAACTTCACTGTATAAACTATAAAATATAACTGAATTACAAAATGTATATTGACGCAAACCTGTTTTGAAAATTTCAGCTCGATAGCTCCTACAGCTGCAGATATTATGCTTTACTAACAAACACATAAACGATTTTATATATATAGGTAATTAGATATAAGAAAAACACGCTTATAAGAAAATATTTTGTGAAATTTTATGACTTTATTATAGTTGTTATATACTGTATTTAATGTAATTTCTAATGGTGTTTCTTTTCTGACAAAAATGTTACATGTATGCTACGACATTTCGTTACTATTTCTGTTTCATTCTAAAAAACATTAAAACGTAACATTAAAAAAGGTATTTCCTTCCTTTCTAAATATGTTGCACAAATAACTGGCAAAATATGCAACATATTTGACCCTCTACTCTCAATTCGTTTTTTACATCGTTGTTAAGTACTTTTTTATACAAATAACAATTATGAAAATCAATATACTCTTGACTTTGACTAGATTCCATCAGACTTTTGTTAGAGGAAGATTCTGTTTAATTTATTATTTTTTTTAATGTAAACTTTTTTGATAAATTTTTGGTTTAAAGTTTTTGCACCATGTTCTATGTAATAGCAGCTTATTAGAAAACAATGTTACTGACGATTTTTATTGATAAAATGGTGCTAAAAACCGTAGAAACAGTGAAACGCTAAGTATACATTAATGTTAAACCTCAAATATTTGGTACCATTGTGGCAGAAAAAAATGTATAAATTTTTAAATGTATGGGCAAACTGTAGAAAATGTTATTCATCGAAAGGGCAACATTTTTGTTCAGAAAGGAAATCACCATAAGTTTTAAATAAAATGTACCTTCTAAAACACAAATGAACAACTTCGAACAAATGAACAAATTTGATTCCCGTTGTTTCAATTTTCGGTATCGTTTTCCGAATTCAATCACGACGCAATTCGAGGGACTATTGTATAAAAGTACATAGCTAGGAAGGCGAATCTTTTCCTGCACTAAAATGCACTGATATTTTGTCTAACTTGAAAAAACTTAAAATGTCCTTTAATTATGGTCCTGATGGAGTTCCAAGTTGCATTTTAAAGCGATGTGCTGAATCATTTGCCACACCATTAACTTTATTGTTTAATGCTTCGATAAAATATGGCTATTTTCCTGTATTGTGGAAAGATTCGTATATAATACCTCTATATAAATCTGGTAATAAGTCCGATATTACGAATTATAGAGGTATTGCTAAATTAAGTGCCATTCCGAAACTGTTTGAAAAACTACTTGCCGATTTTTTATGTCATCACACTGCATCGTTAATGTCACCTTATCAACATGGTTTTAGAAAAGGGTGCTCAACTACAACTAATGTTCTTCATTTAACTACTTTAGTCAATTATGCATTTAGCCAGAAGAAACAAACTGATGCCATTTATACGGACTTCAGTAAAGCATTTGATAAAGTCAACCATCAACTTATTCTTGCTAAACTGAATCTATTCGGCGTAACTAATAACAGTTTAAACTGGTTAAGATCGTATTTAATTGATAGAAAACAAACCATTCGTTTTAACAACAGTTCTTCTAAGTATATATATGTCTCATCTGGTGTTCCCCAAGGCAGCCATCTTGGGCCGATTCTATTTTCGCTGTTTATTAACGATCTTCCTAATGTTATCAATTTCACCAATATACTAATGTACGCTGACGATGTTAAAATCTTTTATTCTTTTAATAATTTTATCGACCACGTTTATCTTCAGAATGATCTCGACAATTTTTTTGTATGGTGCAGACATAACATGATGGAGCTGAATTTAAAGAAATGTAAATGCATGCGCTTTTCCAGAAGTAACCCAATTGCAGCTAACTACTCATTGGGAGATCATCAGTTGGAGTTAGTTGATTCATTTCTTGATCTTGGAATTTTACTGGATCCAAAGCTAAATTTTTCTTCTCATATTACCTTGGCTGTAAATAAAGCTAGAGGTGTGCTTGCCTTTATAAAGCGCTGGGCTAAAGAGTTTTCTGACCCTTACATTACGAAACAGCTGCGTGTGTCGCTAGTTAGACCTATTTTAGAATACGGATCAATCATAAGGGATCCTCACTACAACTTTCATAATATTCGTATTGAATCTGTGCAAAAACAATTCTTGTTATTCTGTTTACGTGGCCTTCGATGGAGCTCCTCAACAAAATTGCCTTCCTATACGAGTAGATTAGCATTAATAAAACTACCTACTCTCAAAAGTCGTCGTACAATGTTAAATGTGTCTTTTATGGTAAACCTTATCAATGGTAATATTTGCTCCGAATTTCTGTTAAATTCTGTTAAATTTAGTGTACCTTGTCGTAGTATTCGTCATTATAATCCTCTTGTTATTAACTTTTGTAGATCTAATTATGCTATGGCTGATTCTTTTACGAGGTTATGCCGACAATTTAATAATTTGTCTGAATTTGTTGATTTTTCTCTAAATAACAATGTTATAAAGCATAAAATCATTGTTTTTTTGAATTCATAAATTCAATATAGTCATAAGTACATTGTTATTAGTCTGTAAGGATTATATCCATTGACTAAATTTAAATAAATAAATAAATAAAAATTCATACCAGGTGAACTCGTCCCCACGAAACAGGATTTTTTGTTTACAAATACAGAAATTTTATTCAAGTTGTCAAAACAGTTCATTTATTAACATGCTTTGAGTAGAAAACAACTTTGACAACGGAATAGAAATCAGCTGATGAGAATTTTATTACCAGGTTAACTTACTGGCAAATTCGCCCGATAGCTGATACAAGCATTTGTAACGTATATTTTGAGCCGAACGTCAAAATTTGTTTACTTTTGTGAGAAAGTTAAGAAAACTGGTTGTAAATAATTTAATAATTATAATTGTTGAATCAAGTTCAACAGTTGATCGTTTATAAATTTTTATATTTCAATCGAATTAATTTTTCTATGAATATCCCGAAAACGGCGAATTGGGTTTTGTTATACACACTTTTCCTTTTTTTTCTATATATACTTATGTATTAAAACACTCATTATTATATCGTCAATAAAGCAAGAAGCTTTTTCCAAAAAAAAAAAAAAAAAAAAAAAAAAAAGAAGCTTTTTCCAAAAAAAAAATTATTACTTTCACTAAACAGTTTTGTTAACGGTTATTTAATATTCTTCAATTTCTTCAATAAATTAAACAAAATGTCAACAGCAAAAAGAAGATGCAAATTTGACCTTTTACAAATTAGTCCTTTTTGCACGAACTTCGAAAAAATTAGTTCCCAGGAGCACACCTATACGTTTCTCGAAGTAAAAAATCAAGAGTTAGAAAGAAGATGGGCCAAATTAAACGAATCTTATGAAGATTACATGATAGAAGAAGATGCTCCCAAGGAGGATGCTAAAGACAATTTGTCAGTGAAATATGAGGAAGCAAGCGAGTTATATCAGTCCCTAAGGACAAAAATACTTTATAAAATAAAATTAAGCACAACAGAGCAAACTCAGAATGTTAACATTCGGTCGTCACTCAAATTGCCATCGTGCGAGATTCAAACTTTTGAAGGAGGTTATTCAAAGTGGCCTGCCTTTAGGGACATGTTTCAGGCAGTCATTGGTAAAGATCAATCAGTAGCTCCAGCTCAAAAACTATATTATTTGCGCAGCAAAGTGAGGGGGGAGGCCTACCAAGTCATAAAAGATTTTGACTTGGTAGATGATAATTTCGAATTAGCTTGGGAGAAATTGAAAATTCGATTTGAAAACAAAAGACTCCTTGTGCAGGACCAAATCAAAAAAATTCATGCTATCTCTCCAGTTTCAAATGAAAACATGAAGTCCCTCAGATACATACAAAATTCGGTAAATGACTGTTTGGCAATTTTGAAGAACCATCATATAGAACTACACGATAATGACCCGTTTTTAATTCATGTCGTAGTTTCCAAACTTTCGGATGAAACTATTAAAGAATGGGAAATTACTTTGAAAAATCACCGCGAGTTGCCTACATGGCCTCAATTGAATGAATTTCTTTCAGAGAGAGTTGAAATTCTTGAAACGATGATAGATAGGAAAAAACCCGTTCCGAGGGAAGGCCAGTCGGCAAGACCTCAAGCATTTCACGTTCAAGGTGACCAACGTTTCAGTTGCAAAAAATGTAACCAAAATCACCCACTAAGACTTTGTAAATCTTTCAAAACGATGTCACCAAATGACCGTATAAAATTTGTATTTGCCAATAAATATTGCGCTAATTGCCTTTCGCCAACTCATTTTAAATCTAAGTGTTTGAGCACAGGAGATTGTACTGTCTGCCACAAAAAACATCATACTCTGTTACACTTAAATAAAGCTGAAATTTCACAAAATGAAGGTGGATCGTTTAACCATTTACACCAACCAAACAACGAGGTTGAAGGGCCCTCCATATCAGGTACTCAAGTCAGAGCAATTTCTCAAACATGTGCAGTTCATGGTGCAGGCACCACAGTGCTGCCTACCGCTGTGATTTACCTCGAAAAGGCCGGGGAACTATTTACCGTTCGGGCACTACTGGATGCTGGTGCCGAAAAAAGTTTTATTACCACACGTATACAACAAAAACTAGCACTACCGCTGGAGTTGCATCCTCGTAAAATATCAGGATTTGGGGGTACAGTCGTCGGAAATTCTAAAGAAAGTTGTTACGTTACTGTCAAATCGCGAATATCGGATTTCAAAATGCAAATAGCGGCTATTGTGGTATCGAAGATTGCCAATATCTTACCTTCCAATCCTGCTAAAATCTTAGATTTTACGGGGATAAAAAATCTTACCCTTGCCGACCCACACTTTTATCAACCCGCCTTTATCGATATGGTAATAGGAAGTGATTTTCTGCCGTCAATAAATCTTAAAGGTGTCCGAAGAAATATATCTGGAAATTTGGAAGCCAGAGAGTCCCATTTTGGTTGGTACTTATCAGGACCGGATAATGGCAGCGAAATTAATGCGTTTTCTACAACAGTCAGTACTTCAGACGATTTTATTTTTCACGAACAAATAAAAAGGTTCTGGGAACTTGAGGAAGTCGAAATAAATTCTACTCCCAGCGAAGACGATTTATTTTGCGAGAGTTATTATAAAGCAACAACATACAGACAACCCGACGGTCGCTACGTAGTACGTTTACCTTTCAAAGAGAAATATCCTCGTGAGATATTTTTGGGATCTTCACGCAACAGTGCTCTGGGTCAATACTACCGAATGGAAAAAACTCTTGAAAAGACTCCGGATTTAAAAGAAAAATATCACCAAGTTTTACATGAATACGTCCTATTAGGGCATATGGAACCAGTATTTCATCCTGAAAATAAAACCAACAGGCAACTCTCTTATTATCTGCCACACCATGCGGTTATTCGACCAGAAAGCAAGACGACAAAAATTAGAGTTGTCTTCAACGCTTCAAAGAAAACGAATAGTGGATATTCTTTGAATGACGTTCTTCATCAAGGCCCAGCTCTTCAAACCGAGTTACTGAAGACAGTGCTTAGTTGGCGCTATTATAAATTTGTCTTTACCGGCGACATTGAGAAAATGTTCCGTCAAATTGTAATTCATGAAAAGGATCGATCTTATCAACAAATTTTGTTCCGTAATGAAACGGATAGTTTTATCAAAACATTTCAAATGAAAACGGTCACATTTGGCGTAAATTGTGCTCCATTTTTGGCCATACGCACTTTACAGCAGTTAAGTAAGGACTGCATAAACTCTTTTCCAAAAGCATCTGAAATTTTAAACAACGAAATATATGTGGATGATATTTTGTCTGGAGGACACAGTCTGGAGGAAGCACTAATGAAACAGAGTCAATTGATACAAGCTCTTAACACAGCAGGCTTCCCCTTGAAGAAAATTACAGCCAATGACAGTGTTCTGCTAAAACATTTAGCCCGGGAGGACCTTCTTGACGAAGACTTTCTAAAGTTTGATAATAGCAGCACGATTAAGACGTTAGGTATTCGCTGGAATGCAAAATCAGATTTCTTCCATTACGTTGTCGAACCTAATAGAATTGTATCTACGAACACAAAAAGACAAATCTTATCTGTGATAGCAAAGTTGTTCGACCCACTCGGCTGGATAGGTCCAGTAGTTATAATAGCGAAACTCTTCATGCAAGAGCTATGGGAGCTAAAAGCAAATTGGGATGAGAGTGTCCCACCGAACTTACAACTTAAATGGAACAATTTCGTTCAAAATCTACCAAAAATTTCTACCTTGACGATTCCAAGATGGGTGCAGTTTACACCATTTTGTCGGGTTCAGATCCACGGATTCTGCGACTCATCCGAAAGGGCTTATTGTAGCGCGATTTACATACGAACCTCCACTTCCGACGAACAAATACAGTGCCATTTGCTAGTTGCTAAAACAAAGGTCGCACCGATAAAAAAGCTTACAGTTCCTAAGCTTGAATTGTGTGGAGCATTGTTGCTTGCAACGCTAATAAAAGGCCTCACGGAAAATATAACATTCCCTTACGAACTCTACTTGTGGACGGACTCGTCAATAGTCCTAGGGTGGCTACAAAAACCGCCACAAAGCCTGAAAACTTTTGTTGCAAATCGAGTTGCAAAAATAATAAATATCGTCAGTAATAGCAGCTGGCAACACATTAAAACAGAAGACAATCCGGCCGACCTCGGCACTCGCGGTTGCGCTCCTAAAGAACTCATGGAGAGCAAAATATGGTGGCATGGTCCTGCATGGCTAGCCGAACCTACTGAACGTTGGCCAAAACCTCGAACTTTTCGTCCTACCGAACTAGAGACAAAAAAGGTCTCAACTTACCACGCCACTCTTCAAGACAACAACAACCCTCATATATTAGCAAACTTCTCGTCCTTCGGTAGAGCTCTTAGAGTTATCAGCTACTGCTTTCGTTTTCTCAATTACAAGAGGAAAAGTGAGAGTCTATACGAACGCTTTATCACGGCAGATGAAATTCAGTTCACAAAAAATCGACTCATCCTTCTTGCCCAGCAAAATCATTTTCCTCAAGAACACGAGTGTTTAAAGGAGAAACGGACAATTCGCAATAAAAGCACACTGTTAACGTTGTGCCCATTTCTCGATAAGGATGGTCTTTTACGCGTAGGAGGTAGACTGAACAATTCGGAACTAAGTTTCGATGAACAACATCCTATAATCATTCCACAAAAATCCTATTTGGCCAAACTATTAGTCGAATATACACACAAAATTTTATTGCATGCTGAACATCACGTAATGCTACGAGCTGTTAGGCATGGCTTTTATATACCTCGACTAAGAAATATAATTCGACAATGCATACGGAATTGCAAAACGTGCACTGTCTACAAGCATCGAGTTCAGCAACAGATAATGTCATCACTCCCCCCAGAAAGAGTAAAATTTTCATTACCGTTCACCTATACAGGCATCGACTTCGCTGGCCCATTCAACATTAAAACTTCTAGTCTCCGAAACGCCAAGACAATAAAGGGTTACGCAGCTATTTTTGTATGCTTCTCTACGAGAGCAGTTCATTTGGAAGCTTGTTCCGAGCTCTCTTCTGAAGCGTTCCTAGCCTGTTTCGATAGATTCATTGGCCGTCGCGGTTTACCAAAAACAATGTTTTCTGACAATGGTCGGAACTTCTTGGGAGCCAGCATGGTACTACTTAAATCCTACAACGAGTTCTTAAAAATTACTGAAAAGGCCTTAATAGATAAATATAACACTCATGGATTCAAGTGGTCGTTTAATCCACCGTACGCCCCTCACATGGGTGGCTTGTGGGAAGCTGCCGTGAAAAGCATGAAATCGCATTTTAAAAAGGTGGCAGGTAATCTCAACTTTTCCTTTGAAGAATTTGCTACTACGTTAATCCGCATAGAAGCGGTATTAAATTCCCGTCCAATGTCTCCATTGACTGAAAACCCAATGGAACTTTTACCTTTAACTCCTGGACATTTTTTGAAGGGAGCTCCACTAATTGCCCTGCCTGAATCTCCTGAAAACCCCCCCGTAGAAAATTTAAGTCTTATCAAAAGATGGGATCGTTTAAAGGCCATACAACACATCTTTGCCCGCCGTTGGAAAAACGAATATATTACTGAGCTCCAACGACGCCACAAATGGAAAACAGAACAGCAAAACATCAAGCCAAATGATTTTGTAATAGTTAAAGACGATTTCTTACCCCCTACCGAGTGGCGACTGGGACGAATACTAAAAGTAATCTACGGGAGCGACAACAAGGTGCGTGTAGCAGAAATCAAAACGCAAAACGGAATTATAACACGCTCAATTGTCAAATTATGTCTCTTGCCAACTACTTTTGCCACAACAGAAGATACCCGTTCAAATAATCCACCCGAGTTTAATCCAGAACCATGCAAATTAAAGAAATAATCACTTCAAAATTAAGTCGCAACCCAAAGATACTAATAATACAGTATATATGTTTGTTATTTTCTTTTATTCCCCACAGCTTTCACCATGCCACCCCGTAACCCTCGCCTTAAAATTATGCCCTCAGTCAACGTTAAGATTTTGAAGATCTTACCTCAAGAGATGGAACTATTGTTGGAATTGTTGCCATCATACAACCAAGGAGGAAATATGAATCCACTAAGTGAGCATCTCAGATCTTTAAAAAAGCTAACACGCCTTCAAATCGCTTCGTGCCGCTTAAAGGAAGAAGTTAATGAACTCTCCGGAAACCAAGTTTACGGTTTTCGGATACGTTACGAAGCAAACAATAATAATATAATACTATAATAATAAGAATGCAAAATATATTACTTTTTGTAATAATTAATTTAATTTGAACTCATATTACATTAATTTAAGACGTTTTTTTAAACTTATGTTATATTTAACAAAACACATGTATACAAAAAATTTGACGTTTGGACGAAAAACGAATTCGCCTTGCGACAACCTTGTATTAGGTGTGTTTTTTACACAAATATATGTACTTACAACTTCAAGTTTTTTTAAAAAATTTTCTTATTTGTTACCTACATATTTAATTAATCTTATGTTACACTTGTAGTCCACCAACTACATATGGTCCTATGGGCTCGGTTGGTTATTGTTATAAATAAATTAGAATATCTCTTTATATATGATTCTAATTTTAAAATTGTACTTTTTCCCAAAAAAAGCATGTGAAATGTATTATTACATACTTTATGATATTCTCATGAAGTATTTTTTTATAAAAGCAAACTCAATAACTCAATATATATATATATATATATATAGATGAGGAGAAAAATCTAAAAATAGAAATATGTATATGCAATAAAAAAAGTAAACACATGGATTGTTATGTTTTTGTTTATAAATTTTTGGTTTTTTGTTCGTATTCAACATCAATTCTCGATTGATTAGTTGAATTTTTAACATAAGAGTCTTGAATTTGTAGTCAAAAATTGGGAAAAGTACATTAGTGAGCTAAGTAAGCATTAGCGAAATATGGATATGCTTTCCTTCTCAATTTTTGAATTTGCTTTTATATAAAAAAATACTTTATGGGAATACCATAAAGTATGTACATTCACATATTTTTTGGGAAAAATCACATATATAAATAAAATAAATTTGCGCGAGTTTGGGCAATTTTGTTATGTTCCCTGAACAGACCTAATGTATATGACCATGTCAAATTACAAATCTACATACATGCATACATCCATAAAAACACAAAATTTGATTTGTACATGTTAATTAAGAAACCCCATATAATTTTAAAGTAAATATATCATGATGTAACATTTTCTATTATTTATTCATTGCATTGTTGGGAAACTTTATATTTGACTTAATTTTTTTTTACTTATAAACCAGGTGATTGCTTTTTCTTCTCGCCCAAACTAGGCCGAAGAAAAAGTACGGGCGGTTTCGTGCATGAAGAACAAGAATATTACACTCTCAAAACGTCCCTCATTTACTCATGATCTAAATATATAAGGTCTGCTTGACAGTTCAAATTATTTTTACTGTACCGTCACCGTCGAGATTTGTTTTTAATATGTATGGGGTTTGTTTTTTTGTTGAAATATTTTGCAATTTTAAAGGTAAAATAAATAAAACAAATTAAATTGTTATGTTATAATCTTTTTTAATTTTCTTTTTTTGTTTTTTTCTTGTATTAATATTTTGTTTAAATTTCTTATTCGAAATTATAAACGACTTTTAAAAAATAACGATTTTACATTTTCAGCCACATCTATGTTATCACATTTAATGTTATGGTGTTTTAAATAATTATTTCGAAAACTTAAGTTTTATTATTATTAATTTCCTTAAATATATTTTCTAATTTTAATATGTTTCCCATAAATTCTTGGCAGGGTTTATAGAGCCCTCTGTTTGAACTGCAACCGACTTATTTGGATTTTAATTTTCAATATTTTCAATACTTTCTTGTAATTTCTGCAGACTATAAATAATTGTAAATATTATTTCATTAAAAAAAGTGGATTTTAAAAAAATTGTATTTACTTTAAATCAAATTCACCAATTGCTTCCTTTACAATTTGTTTGTTTGCTCTTTTTACGTATCGCTTCGATCTTTCAACTGGTAAAATGCTGTTTACATGGATATTTAAAGATGGGACAGCTTTCGCATCTAACAATCTTTTTCTTATTGGCGGGTTCAATAATATATCCTTTAAACGCCAATCATTATTCGTAAAATGTCTAGAACAAATTGTTCCAGATTTCCAGTTAACATTTTTTTTACCGCATGCATTGCTCCACACTTTCTTTATTTCTGGATCTTTTGGAAACGTAAAATATTTTAGATTTTTATCCTGCTTCGAGCTTTTACAATCTTTTACCACACAGTATTTCATTGTGCAAATAAATTTTATCACTTTCTACACAAATTGTTTATTAAAAACTCTTTTTTTTTTGCTCTAACTCAGTTCACATTTATTTTTAATTAATTGTCAATAAAATAATCCTTTAATTTTCTTAATAAATATGTAATAATAATAATTTTAATCACTAGCTTTTAAATTTCCATTTAACCACAACAAAACATTTCCCGACGATGACGTCAAATTAAAAAAAAATGGCAGCTGTCATTCAATATCAAGCAGACCTTATATATTTAGATCATGCATTTACCCAATTTTTGTGTAAGAAAACGTTTTCTGGTAAAAAAACAAACCTATTGATAAACCTTGATGAAGTCACTTGGTATGAATTCGCCTTGATAGCTACCTTTGCAGATGTTGATTATAACAGTTTCCACATTTAGTCCCATTATATATTATAATTATTACTAAACACAGCTTTTAGATACTATTTTTCAACTCTGTTTTATAAATTAGCTAATTTGTGAAAAATTCAAGAGATACATTGTGTGGTGATGTGAAGTAATTGTTCAGCATTTTTTTAAAATATATTTCGTCCTAAAACAGTTTTTTGTTGTTAATAAGATTTGCTATAAACTATTAACTATGCCCTTTAATACCCGTCATAATTTTACAACACGCAATGATTATTCTGCGGGCAACAACAGTATGGGAAGTAGCAATGGTACAGGAGCAGCCAGCGGTAATACTGTAAATGGCATTTTACGTAAAGGTAATGGTTCTTCAACTGTTTCTTCCCTGTCCAGTACGGTCAACGTAAACGAAGCGCGCCATGTTGACTTATTGGTATTTGGTTATGCATGCAAAGTATTTCGCGATGACTCCAAGGCACGTGATATTGACCAAGGGAAACACTTAATTCCTTGGATGGGTGATAATAATCTAAAAGTTGACAGGTTAATATTTGTTTATTAAATATATGTACTATATATTGTTGTCTATGTATGTATGTATATATTCTACAGTATCTAATCACATTTTGGCGGAACTAGTACAGTTAAGTGAAGCAGCTCCAAAAAAACAAAAATAGGTTACGTGATAGAAAATTGTAAAATAAGGGAACAAAACCAATTTAGTGAAGCAGCTCAAAAAAAAATAGCCATGTGATAGAAAATTTAAAAATAAAAAAAAAGTATAAAATAAAGAAGTTTGCGGCAACCCATATTTTCCGAGTTATGGGCGTCTGAAATTTTCGTATATAAATGTAATTTTTTACTATATATATTTCTGAATGTAGATGGCCAATATTGGTGCCATTTAGAAGGTGTTTAAAATATATTTCTAAACATACAATTTTAAAATTTATTTTAAAAATCTCGATACTTTTCGTGGTAATAGTTTTTTGTTTATAATTTTACATCGAAATGTTTCCGAAGTGCACTACTTAAGTATGTATGTATGTAGCTGATTCAAAGTGCAATTAAATATAGAACGCCAGCTTTGCTAACTAAAGTTTTTATGCATGGCCGGCATTCGGCCGGGTGCAGATATTTTCTCTATGGTATAACAAACAGCGGTTTTGCTCACTGAAGTCGTTCTACATGACCGGCTTCGGCCGTTCGCAGGGGTTTTCTCCTCAATAGTGTAACAAACATCAACTTCCCTTACTAAAAGTTTCTTGCATGATCGGTCGGGCGCAGAGATTTTCTCGTATGGTATAACAGACAAAGACTTCGTATTTACTATTAGTATTACTGCATGACTAGCACAAGGCCGGGCACAGAGCTTTTCTCCTGGGACCTGGGATGTATTTTTATTATATTTTTAATTAAAGTTTTCTTTTTTTTACTAAAAAGAGGCGGGCCTACCCCTTTTCACCACTCGAACCGGCGCTGCATATTAAAGATTTTCCGCATAGCAAGACTTAAGCCGCGCTTAGGATCCTTAGCGCTGCCTAAGTCTTGCACACCGTCTCACACCAGAAGCCGCCATGCACCCACACACCATAACTCCAACACCACCGTGTTTGACTGTACCAACAAAATTTTGCTTCTCAAGTTCAGTTCCCGGCATCCACTTAACGTTAAAATTATTCAGCTCATATCAATTGGAAACAGCTGTGTCCGATTATATTTCTTTAAAAAAATTGTGTGCCAAAAGAACAATTTACAATTTTAATTAAAATGGAATTATTAGCAACCGAACATGTAAATTTTTATTTACTTTATTAAAAATTCGAATTATTTTAGTTTCTTCACTTCTCTTTAGCATTTCGATATAAAACATTAATAAATGTTTTTTTCATATCAATGAATTTAGTGAAATAGCACACTACATTATAACTGGTTGTTCATAGCAGTCATATTTTCTCGTGCTATTATTTTAAAACGTAACTTTATGAATACCTTGTGAATACTTCAAATATTTACATTTGTAAGTACAGGCTGCCTGGTAGCAGATTTATATTTTCAAACTTAAATAAAAAACGTAATAATTGACACAACGTTTTATTAAGAGCATTGAACGATAGAAAGGAAATGCGGATTTAATTTTTAACGAGTACGTCATCCAGATCGTTTTTTAAAATTTCATGAATAATCGCTCTTGGAAGTCTCAGTGAGGCTGATCTTTTCCGTATTGAAAGTCTCGGATTTTTACGTAAACTTTGAAGATTGACTGGGCACTGGCCGTGGGGCATTCATAGCCGAAGCAGTTGCACGGAATCTCTGCACACACGAATGAATTTAATTTACACTCATCAATCATTTATTCGCCGCATACCGAACTTTGAACAAAATTGTCGACGATCCTATGTCATACCTCAAACCCTATCCACTCTTTCGCAGATGACAGCAGTATCTACCATTCATATTCATTTGATCGTAGGCCGACATCAACTATGATCGCGGCGACGCGGCAGAATATGAATGATTCGCTAACAGGTGACCTCACGAGAATATTGGAATGGGGTCACGCGAACAGGGTCGATTTCAATTCCCAAAAGACCCAATGCTGCATGCTAACACACCGCCGTATGCACGATCACGCTGCCTCATCTGTAAAAATGGGTGGCATAAACATTGAGGAATCAGAAGCTCTTGATGTTCTTGGCATGAAAATTCAGTGTGATGTCCGATGGACTGAGCACATTTTTCAGGTCTCAAAGGAAGCATTCAAGTGCCTAGGCTTTTTAAGGCGGTGTAAGACATAATTCACCCCATCTGATCTCCTCACTATTTATACCGCCTACATCCGACCGAAAATGGAATACAACTCTCATGTGTGGGCCGGTGCTTCAAAGACTATTTTGAAGTTACTCGACCGTGTACAAGAAAGGGCGAAGAAACTCATAGGAGACAGTATGGTAGCCAACTCTATTGACTCTCTTGAGCATCGTCGCAACGTGGGGTGCGTTTCGTTGTTCTATCGTTACTATAATGGGATGTGTTCTAATGAAATCAGGGAACTTGTTCCCGAAACCCGGTTATTCGCGCGCACGGCGCGATCATCATTAAGAGAGCATCCATTTGTGGTCGATTTGACGGCGACTCGCACTACGCATTACAGGGAAAATTCGTTTTTTGGCCGAACGGCACGTATGTGGAATAGACTACCCGCAGAGGTGTTTCCTGTCACTTTTAGCATGGGAAGATTTAAATCAAATGTCAATAAACACTACTCCCTCTATCCTCCTTCCCATAACCTAATTTCCTAGTTCCAGCACAATGCATCGCATGTGTAGTCATAGTCATCCCCTGAGTGCCGGTCCAAGTCAAAAAAAAAAAAAAAAAAAAAAAAAAAAATTATAAGAATCATTACTCTTAAAAAATGTCTCCACAGCGAACGCGCGATGCTCACTCGATCACTGCGACATCGTGACTGAGAGATCCGCACAATCGATAATTCCAACGGCGTCACCCTCCCTCCGCACCGTTTATTACTTTTTGAATAATCGTATTTAAAAATATAAATTTGCCACCAGACACCCTACATAAGTCAAAAACACAAAGAAACGTAACAAAAAATAATTAATTTCAAGTCTATATTAAAAAATTTACCAAAAAAGCACATAACAATATCTCAATTTTTACGTTCATAAAATTTTTTGTTCTCTGATTGAAACATTTTCCTCTTCAATTCTAGCTTTGCCATTTTTCACTTCATTCCTTCCAATTCATTTTTCTTAAAAAATTCGAACTTTTTCTTTTCTAATTTGTATATGCACTCCATTGAATCACTACTATCTTTTAAGTATTAATTGGCCGTTGCGATGTCCATATTTATTTCTTTTATTTCATTTATGACCATACTTACACCTTGCAATACACGTCGCAACTTTTGCATGCAAGTTTTTGATTGATAGCGACGCCTGACGAAGTAATTTTTGCATTATTATCGTTTTTGTTTTGCTCTATTTTCGTTTTTAAATTCAAAGTATTGTCATTTTTTTACTCAAGAAAAAAAGTTTAATTTATAGGAAAACTTTTGTTTGGAATTTTTTTGAATTACAATTATATACGAATTGAATTAACTCTCTGTAAAATCTATGTAGTATGTATTCATACAAAAGAGTAAAATTACTATTTTGTCAGTTTTTTTTGTGAGTTTATTTATTTATAATATTTAATAACTTATACTATAATAAACAGTAATATACCATAATAATTATGATTAAGTAATTGACTGATATATCAACGCCCAGTACAAACGACAGAAGCTTAAAAGTTTAAACTAGGTACATTGCTACAGCTTTTACTGTAGACATCCTATCAAATGGACAAGTGCTTAGTAATTTTTTTTTTAAATACATATGTACTCTAATTTTGTGAAAAGAGAAAACTGATCTTCATATTTGCTTTTAATGCAAAAGCTATATTTGATATAATGCTGGTATTGCATTCTTCTCAAAAAAGTTACAAATGTATATGTATTGGTACTATTTAAAATGTCACTATTAAGCTATAAAAATTACTCTAATTTGATACTTTATATAATAAATAAAATCTTAAGCTTCTTCTAATCGTTGTACAAGGTGGGCCAAAAGAAATCAACCCATTGGAAGATACTCTTATTTTTGCAAATGGCGGCCAATGTCAAATCTGTTTTGACATTTGTGAACTAGACAGATGTAGAATACAAGTGAACAAGCGCGTAACCTACGCCCAAGCCATCCTAAATCGCTAGAACAAAGTGGACGATTTTTCGACCAAAATCATAACGAGCGATGAGGCTCATTTGCACCTCAGCGGGTACGTGAACAAGCAAAACTATCGGTTCTGGTTCACCGAAAATCTACGAGTGATGCACGAGGAGCCATTACACCCGCTCAAAGTGAGTGCATTGTGCGCTGTTCACGCTGGAGGAGTCATCGGGCAATTTTTTTCGATGACGCCGCTGGTCAAACGACAACAGTGGACGGTGCGCGCTATAGGGCCATGTTAACAGAGTTTTTTCGGCCGCAATTGAACGAATTAGGACTGGAGTACATGTGGTTCCAACAGGACGGAGCAACGGCACACACTGCGCGAGCCACAACCGATATTCTGAAGGTGGCGTTCCCGGGTCGCTTCATCTCTCGTTTTGGTGATTTGCACTGGCCCGCAAGCGCCCGATTTAACCGTTCCATACTTTTTTTGTGGGGCTTTTTGAAGTCCCATGTTTACGAGAACAAGTGCGAGACCCTCGAAGCCCTCAAGGACAACATTCGACACGAGTGCGAGAATCTGTCGCCCGAAGTGATAAAAAAATGTCATAAAACGAGCCCGTATAGCAATCAATTGTGACGGCGCCCATTTGGCCGATATCATCTTCTCGACTGAACCAATAAAATTCTAAAGATTCAGATAAACATAATCAAAAAACAGAATCGAAGTTTTTCATTTAGAAAAAAAATGAGAGCCAAACAACATCGGATGACTTCTTTTGACCCACCTTGTAGTACTGCATATTATAAAAGTTGCGTTGCAATTCTTTTTTTTTTACAAATAGTATTTAAAACAAGTTTTAATCGCTTAAGGGTGCTTTAGACCATAAGATCTGTCGTACGTAAAATGAGCGAGAAAATAAAATGAAATTCCATCCGTATTTCAAAAAAAGAGAGTAAAAATCCAATGGTTGTTTTCTGGCTTTTACACCATTGGTATGGATAAAATCAAGTAAGATGAAAACATTCTCATTGCTTGTTTTCCCAGGGATGGAGTTCTTGTGCAAATGAATTTTTTTTTTAATAACCTTGAAAAATATTTTTATAACTTTCGAATATGTTATTTTCGTGGTCAAAATTTTTAGTGTACTTTTGGAAAATATACGTATATTTTTATAAAATTGTGCAGTCGTGGTCTAAAATGTACATTTTAATTTTATAATTGGTATAAATTTATGAAACCAGTTTTCCCTCCCTGGCGTTCTCACATTTGGTTACATAAAAATGCATCCCTGATCTAATGGTGTGTGATGGTTTTTGAAAAATTTTAAAAAATGAGGAGAGCCATACGACTGTCAAATTTTCATCCGTATTTTCTCTCAAAATCTTATGGTTTCATTACATATTACGTTTATACGTTCCAACTTGTGCTCTTCTACACAAAAATTTGACATGTTGTACGACAGATCTTATGGTCTAAAGCACCCTTTAATAGCAGTATAACACGCTTAGTAGGCAAGACTGCCTTATTGTTTGTATTCCATTTTATTATTATACTAGCTACACCCGGTGTGCTTCGCTACCCCAAACAAACTTATTAAATCTCACATACTTTTGTATAGATATTGTTACGGTAAGCCACCTGCATCAAATGTGAATACATTTTTTTGTTATATCAACGAAAGATTTCGGAAAAAAGCTTTGTTCAGTGCAAAATAAATTGGGAGATATATGGTTGCAAATAAAAATACCAAAATAGTTTTTTTTTAGTTTTACCCACATATATGGAAAGAGTTGAAGCACATGTCCGCTATTTTTTTTAACAGCATTTAAATGATTTTATAATATTTATTCTATTTCTATTAGTTTGTGAGATATTATATTATCGATTTTACCCTTTTTTACGCCCTTAACATCAGCCTATCCAAAAGTCCATTCTAAACATAGAAAGAGAAGTCTACATAACGAACACGGAGTTAGAGAGGGCGCTCTACAAGATTATTGTGCTAGAACCCCTTCTCCATCGACATACTGGTGGCCTCTCTTTTGGAATCTCCTTTCCCCTGCGTCAGTTCCCCCGTATCGTCTGCGTGGAAAATTACTCTGAAACCGTAGTACATCTCCCCTTCCTCTCGCGGATAATCGAAAGGGATTCCTGATTCAGCAGTACTGAGATTTTCTGAAACCCCCCAGGGCTCCGAAGCCCGAGTCACCTTCGAATTGCTGGTAGGTACCTCCGGGTTTCTAAGCCTCAGGAGCCTCAGGGTCTCCGCCTTCACGGATGGTACATAAGCACCCTAGCTAGGGGCCGAGGCCAGCGTGGAATCTCCTTTACGGGGACCACGTTCAGTCTAGCTCCCTCCCACAGCTCGTGCAGACGTGCGATCCCTAGCTTTAGCAGCATAACCGATCGCTGGTCCATGCCAGCCATGAGTTTGATGCGCCCCCAACCAAATAATGGAAATAAATTACCTTCATTCCCAATTGGCTACCCAACGAAATTTAAAGAAGAACATGAAAATATAAAATTATTTTTAACAAAATTTCTTTTAATCGACATTAGTGGTGACTGGGTGTAGATTTAAAAATGGTGAACTTTTTATTGGGTCAAAAACATGGATACCCTAAACACCCCTGCTCCCTATGCCTGTGGATTAATCGTGCGAAAAACGAACACTGGAATAGAAAAGAATGACCGCCGAGAGCATATATGACTGTAGAAAAAGAAAACGCCATTCATGATCCTTTAATATATCGAGAAAAAACTATTCTTCCACCACTACATATTAAACTTGGACTTATTAAAGAGTTTTTGAAAGCTTTAGATACGAATGGTGATTGTACAAGGAGAACGATTCCACCAATGTATCAAAATCAAGCAGGAAAGATACCAAAGCCGATGGGATTGTCATATGATGGCAGACTACTGCTGGAACTTACACAAAGATTGTCCTGTGAAAACATACAGTGGAAAATCCCGCGTAAAAGTATTTTCTTACCAACTGAAAACTAATTCATTAAAACTCAACTACTTCTGTTTTGTGTTAATCACTTTAAAATACCAAAAATATTAAACCACAAAATTTATCGTTAAAATAGATGCTACCAGTTAATTGTGACTAAAGTCAGAATTTATGAATGGATTTTAATGAAATATGTAACGTATGCAAGTACCAAAATTAATAACAACATTTCAGATTTCTTTTTATTTTATATTTTTATTAAACTTTTAAAAGAAATTTTTTTAAAATTTTCTTGAAAAAAAGTGTTTTCTCAAAACCTTCTGGATATCTCCCAAACTATATGCATTTCCAAAAAATGTATAATAACATAATTTAAAGGTTCTTTTATTTTCGATCCTTCCATGTTCTTAGTTCTAACGAATAGCTAGTTCTCGAGTTATTGCAAATTAATTGATGCAACCTCCGCTTTTTTCTATATAACGGTAAATCTCGAGAACTGGCGTCAATCCAAAAAAAGTAATTTCTAGGTATTGAATCGGAGTACCGTATGTATTCATATTGACTAAGAACACTCAGGCCAATAAATTCTTGTTGACCAGTGCAATTCGCCCATACCTTTGAATACATTTCTAAAAATGTCATTTCTGAGTTAAGACATTTATATATATGTACACCATTTTTCCACTTCTCTACCTCATATGAAGTTGAACCGGAAGCATTCAAATCTTGTGCTAGCCTCTGTCATAACTCCTTAGATTTGTTTTGAATATTAGAAACATTTAGGTGTCCTTTTCCAAATCCATATGCAATATCATGAATTTTCTACCATTATTTCATATTGCCTTGGCTTAGTGTATAACTAATAAATTTTTTTATTACATACATATGTACGTATGTATTCATAAAAAATAAATCGAATTTGAAATTGGTTTCAGTACAACTTTTTCATAAAATATATTTTCAAACACATTTAAAATCCAAATTAATTTTTTATAAATACCGGGGTAATAATGTAAATACATACTTACATTTTCTAATAAGTATTTTATATTTTGTTTTTTTTTGTGGCATATCAAAAACAATATATATAAAAATTTCCGCAATCAAAATGGCATTCGAAAGAAATATATACGTTGATAACACTTTTGACATTTGTTTTCGTACTACATAATTGCATTTCTGAAAGGGGTTTTTTGCTTTCGTAAAGGGGTAAAAACATTTCCATAACTACGAACTTTCGGAAATTAATTTACGAGAATCGTAACACGTGCCGTTTTTACGAATTCGTAATACATAATAGCCCCCAGGCAAAGCCGGTGTTCGTAATACCATAGAGGTGAAAATACCTGCGCCCGTCCGAAGGCCAGTCATTTAAAGAAGCTTTAGTTAGCGTAGCCGGTGTTCGCTTTGTAATTTATATTTTTATTGCCCTTTGAATAAAGGAAATAGGTACTTACTAAAGTGATCAGCCCGGTTTTCCAACCAGTTTTTTAGTGCTATGGCTGTTGGTTTTTTTTTTAAATGTTAATTTCTCGAATGTCGAATAGCCCGGTTTTTTTATTGGGAAAAAAAGCACCCAGGCGAATTTTTGGCTGAAATTAGTTTACGGACGCCGCTCCAAATTGAAAAAAAAATTAGAGAGTTCAATAGAAAAATAAGAAGAAAATTTAAATAAAAATTTATGAAATAAAATTTTTTATTTTATTAAAAAAAAAATAACTTATTTTTATTCATAATATTAAAAGAAAAGTTAAAAAACTTAAAAACAAACTATTAGTAAAGAATATATATATATATATCATGGAGGCGAAAATGCTTGCGGTCATACAGAGAAGCTTTTGTTAGCGAAGACACTGTTTGTTATACCATGGAGGAGAAAACTCTTGCGCCCGGCCGAAGGCCGGTCACGCAGAAAAACTTTTGTTAGCGAAAGCACTGTTTATTATACAAAGGAGGAGAAAATCCTTGCGGCCGGCCGAAGGCCGGTCATGCAGGGAAGCTTTTGTTAGCGAAGCCACTGTTTGTTATACCATGGAGGAGAAAATACTTGCGCCCATAACTCGAAAACTAAGCGTTGCCGGGACATTTTTCACTTTATTTTTTCTTCTTATTTTTAAATTTTCTATTGATCTATCTAATTTGTTTTTTCAATATACAGCGGCGTCCGTAAACTAGATTTGTTCCGAATTTTTTACGATTTATTTCGACAAAAAAAAAGTACCTTTTATATCAGTTAAATTTTTGCAAACCTTCTCTTTTGATTTTTACACTAATTTTACCAGTGTAAACACGTAAGATGTTTCATGAGTTTGGCAACATTTATTGGTACATATTCGTGAAACAAAGTTCAATGCGTCTTTAACTAGGTGGTGAAACCAAGGCGTCTTTAACAAGGTGGTGTTGAATGGAGTATAGTTGTACACACATTGTTTTTCGAGATCCGGTGCTACACAATACCGACAAAGTAGGGCGTTCTGATGCGATTGTGGATTGCTATCAGCTGAAGCCGGTATTGTTCAGTGACCAGTGACTATGCCTTCGCACTTGAAACCTTCCGACAACAACTGACTCACAAAGACACACTAATGCACATCAGAAAAATGCGAGATGTTTATTTTTATTTTAAAATTTTAGTCTGAAACTGGGGTTGAACCCAGGTCTGTTTTTGGATTCGTAGTCAACGTGCAGACTACCATCCATCGTGCCATCGCCACCCTTAAAAACAACTACTGCAAATATTACAAAAGCAATGCGTTTTGGACGTTTGTTGTACAAACGAAGGTACAGCAAAAAATTCCAGCCTGTTTTAACAACTCCATCTTGTTTGATACGCCTTAAGGGTGCTTTAGACCATATGATCTGTCGTACGACATGTCAAATTTTTGTGTAGAAGAGCACAAATCGGATCGTCTAAACGTAATATGTAATGAAACTATCCAATTTAAAAAAAAAACGGATGAAAATTTGAGTCGTATGGCTCTCTTGATTTTTTAAAATTTTTCAAAAACCAACACACACCATTAGATCAGGGATGCATTTTTATGTAAACAAATGTGAGAAAGCCAGGGAGGGAAAACTGGTTTCATAAATTTATACCAATTATAAAATCGAAATGTACATTTTAGACCACGACAGCACAATTTTATTAAAATATACGTATATTTTCTAAAAGTACACTAAAAATTTTGACCACGAAAATAACACATTCCAAAGTTATAAAAATATTTTTCAAGGTTATTAAAAAAAAAATTCATTTTTCATTAATTTCATTGGATTTTTACTCTCTTTTTTTAGAAATACGGATGCAATTTCATTTTCTTTTCTCGCTGATTTTACGTACGACAAATCTTATGGTCTAAAGCACCCTTTAGGTGAAACAAGCCACGTTTTTTGTCCGTGATATGTCAAACACAACTGATGCAAATATTACAAAGAAAATGTGTTTTACTTATGAACAGTTATGTTAACCGTACGGTAATTTTAAATTTTTTTTTTCCACACATAAACTACATATTTCTCATAAAAACAAATCATAAAAGTATAACGCCAATTGTAACGAAATTCTACATACCGTCTAGAAATTTTCATTTGTATCTGAATGGTACCCTATTGAGTGCTTAATTGGGTCCCTCAATTGGGATGTAATGAAAAAAATAAGTTGGGGAGTGCCGAAGCAATACTGCTTTTCGTTTTTCTGTGTAAAATCCCTACGGGGATGTATAAGACCAACACTTAAAAACTATTTTTGAAAAATCTTGCTTTATTTATGAAAACCGAAAAACATTTTCAACTGATATTTTTTCATAAATAATAAATAATTTTTTAAATTAGAATTTTTATACCCCTCACTTTTAGTGTAAGGGGTATATATAAGTTTGTCATTCCGTTTGAAACTTTTTTAATATTCGTCTCAGAAGAAACTTTATATATTTTCAGAAAGGTTATGAATAGAGAAGTTGATAGAGCCATGTCCGCCTGTCTGTCTGTCCCTCTGTCTGTGTTTGTGTCCGTTGTTATGCCGTTTGTGGCCAAATTAATCATCTCATAAAATTCGTTTTGTATCAATCGGTCAGCAGTAGACCTGAATCTCTTCGTAATTAAATTCGGGCAAATCGGTTGAATAGTTTCCGAGCTACAGCCGAAGATCCACGACCACCTCGTTTTTTTACTTGAAATTTTAGTACAAAATTATCCAGAACTTCGAAACGGTTAGAAAGATTTTAATGAAATTTAGTCCGTGTATGTAACTAGGTGGACTAATTACTTTAAATACCATTTGGACCCGCTAAGTAGCTCCAGATATGTTCAAAATATGCAAAAAAAAACCAAAAGGCACGCGATTTCCTTATGAAATATGCATTATTTATTATGAAATAGACTAATAGAAACAACATTTAAATTAAAACATACTTCTTACTTACATACATAACATGATTCGAACCACCATCAAACTTCACTAAAACGCCATCCATATACTCAGTCACCTCACCCATCAAGACCGCTGAGTTTGTTATAACTTATCTAGACTAAATCATACCACAATTTTCCCACTAATACTATCAAATACACTAACACAAGTCGTGTAACGACCCTTTTTAGGAATACATCTATAGAAATTTTACCATATATGTATACGGGGTCTAATGAAACAAATACATTCTTTTTTTTTTTTTTTTTTGGCGTGTGAGGTAGGGTTGAAAATGCCTTCGCACTTACAGAGACCGTCGTCTTCTGCGTCGAGTGGTGTTGCCACTAAAAAATTCCCTCCTCCTCCTCTGGGTAGATTCCTCCCCGGGACCGCTTTCCGCATTACTTCGGGAAGGCCCAGAGCCACGTCCCAATCAGGACCACTCTCAGTCACCCACGTCTGGGTCCGCCAAGTCCGCAGCCGGCGCCATGGCCCCGGCCCGTATCGCCTGGTCCCCGTTATGCAGCAGCGCATCGAGGTCCCTCTTCTTCCTCCGCAGAACGTATCCCACGTACTGCGCCCAATACCGTGCGGTAAGTCGAAGCTACCCTAAGGGCCGCCGTCCGCTGTACCGCCTCGAGTACCCTGCGTTTGGTTCTCTCACCCAGCACATTTCCCCAAATCTCGCTCCCATGCAGCAAGATCGACTTCGTGACCGCCATAATCAGCCTCCTCTTGCTCTGTGTCGGGCCTCCGACATTCGCCATGAGTCTGCTCAACATGCCAGTCATCTTCGCCGCCCTAGTCGCCACATGCCGTATTTGGGCGCAGTAAGTCAGCCTACAGTAGAGTCTGACGCCCAAATACCTTATGGCACTCTGGGTAACCAGAGACACATCCCCTATCCGCATGCCGACGCCGAGTGGTATGTGTGCCCGCGTCATCAACATCACCTCGGTCTTCTCCCCGGCCAATTCCAAGCCGTGGTCCTCAAGCCACATCCGGGTCCTAATCATGACCCGGTTCAGCTTCCCCCTGGCGTCATCCATATCCCGCGCCAAGATCACCGCCGCTATATCATCTGCGTATCCCACGAGCTGAGAATCCTCGGGCATTTCCACCCCAAAGATCCCATCGTAGGTCAGATTCCATAGGTCCGGGCCCAGCACAGATCCCTGGGCCGCGCCGGACGTGATCGTCCTGCTCCTCCGCCCCGTCGGCGTATCGTACAACAGTACCCGATCGTCCAGATAACTACGGAGAATTCTATACAAGTATCCGGGAATACGAAACCTCCCCCGTAGCGCCTCTAGAACATCAGCCCATCGGATAATAGCGCCTCTCACTCTGAGCGCGGTCGAAGCACTCAACCACATCAGCAATCGCGCCGAGCGTTGACCTGCCAGGTCTGAAGCCATGCTGTCTATCCTACAGCCCCCCAGCCATCCTCACGGCCTCCGCCAGCCTTCTTTGCAGTAGCTTCTCCAGCAGCTTGCCGGCACCATCCAACATGCAAAGTGGCCGATAAGCCGATGGCTGGGTCGGATCGCCCCTGACCTTGCTAACAAGCACGAGCCGCTGTGTTTTCCAGCGTCTTGGGAAGTCGCCCTGGACTAAACAAGCATCATATACCGGAAGCAGTGCTTCCAGCCTGCTCTCAGCCAGGATCTTCAGCACCTCCGACGGTACCCCATCCGGGCCAGGGGCTTTCCCCGTCCTAAGAGCCCCGGCGGCGATCCTCAGCTCCTCCCCGGTAAAGGGCGGTGAAACCTCATCATCGTAGGACCCACGTTCGCCGCCCAGCGGGGGGTGTGTGGGGAACAGGCCCCCCACAATCGCATCGATCCGCGCGCCGTCCAATTGCACCCCGCGAAGTTCCTCCCATTTCGCCCTCTTGCTCGCCATAATCGCGCGACGCAACGCCCCGCGGGACCGCTTGTACTCTTGGGCTTCCAGTAGAGCCTCGCCGGCCCGCCTAGCCCTAGTATAGACCCTCCTATTGCGGAGGCAGTCACGCCTGAGTCCAGCAATCTCCGGCGTCCACCAGTACACAGGTCGCCTCCCCGCCCGTCGCGACAATCGGGGCATCGATGCGTCGCATCCACGGACAATGCGACGCATCATAGCACCCGCCAGGGAGTCAGCGTCTCCCCCACCGTCCAAAACCGTAGTACCGTCGAAACCGGCCAAGAACGACCCGCGGTCTAACCTCGCTGTCTCGCGGACAGCGTCCCTCAGACGCCGTACAAACTCCGGGTCAATCCTGTCCCCCTTCCAAGTTCCAACAGGATGTCACCGGCCCCCGTCCTCCTGACGGACCGTACCCCCTTCGCGTCGCCCGTCACGCTGCCACGCAGATCTTTCAGCACCCCCGCATAGGTGTGCCCCACCGCGGGCTTAATGAGCACCGCCTCAGGCTTCGCGCGCCTAGGTCGCAACCGACGGACCGGGGGCGGTGCCCTCCCATCGTTCACCGCCGGGGTCCCCAAACCCCGTCTCTTCCTCCTTCTCCCCGAGGTGACTGTCATCCAGTCACCATCCCCGGTCGCAGGAGTTGCCCCGAGGGTCCCATCCGGCCTCTCCGCCCTGGCCCTCTTAGATCCGCCAGTGGCAGCCGGGCTGGCAGCCGCCCGCTTGGCAGGTGCAGCCCGTTTCACAGGGGCAGCCGGACAGCCAGCAGCCCGCTCATCGGGGGCACCCGGGCCCCTAGGCCGTCCGGCGGGGGCACTCGGGCCGTTAGCCCGTTTGACGGGGGCAACCGGGCCATCAGCCCGTTTGGTGGGGGCAGTCGGGCCGTTAGCCCGTTGGGCGGGGGCAGCCGGACCACCCACCGACCGTCTTGTGGGAGCCGCCGCAGCAGCAGGTGCAGGAGTATCCCCTCAAGCAGAGTCGCAGCCCGCCAGTGGGGACCCGGAAGCGGCCCGTTCCCCTCAGCTGCCCTCCACGCACGCCTACAATCTAGCGCGACATCAAGAAGCTCGGCCATTTTGGCCACGCCTCCCTTCACCTCACCACTTATGTTCCTCTGCCGAACACAAGCTTCCCGCATCCCGCTCAACACAGCCCTGCATTGAGCGATCGCGGCCCCCTCCCTCGCCCTCATATCGCGGATACGTCCCAGTCGTGGCGATGCCCCCGCCCGACCAGACACACCCGCACGCGGCGCGTCACCGCCCCCGACCCCGTTGGTCGTCGGGCAGACAGTATCCCCCAAAGGTCCCGCATCCACAGGCGAGGCAGAAGCCGCCCCATCCGTGGTCACCACCGGGGGCGGGGAGCATCTCACAGGAGGCAACCTCAGCACCAGGCCGCTCCTCCTGAAGATCGCATCGTGAGCGAGGTTTCCTAGAAAGACCCAGGCCCGAGCATGTTAACGGTGGCCGCCGCGTGGAGGCAGTAAGTCTTCTTGTGTGTTTCTCCATAAGGATCGTACTCTGACTTTACCCTATGGGCTCACACCTGACCACCAACAAATACATTCTTAGCACTCATAAACTCATGGTGCCATTTTTTATAAACAATTTTTTAGAAGCCAAACCTCCTCATTCTTTTTTGCTAATTTTATAAATATGTACATTCATGCGAAAGAGTAGCATTGCTTTTTGGCCATTTCTATATGCAAAAAAAATCTTATTTTGACGAACAGTTTTGCCACGAAATAATGTTGGGATAGAGGACATATAGATGAGTATCCGAATTTTATTTATATGTATTTAAAATTTTACATTAAAAAAAAAACAAAAAACTGAGACAAGTTTAATTGAGTTGATTGTTATAATACGTAGTAGGAAAGACTTAATTGTTCTTCGCTACACCCAAAAAAATTTATAACAAATAATTTTTTTTACAATTTCTGTAAAAAAACATTTTATAAAATTTCAAAAAAGGTAGAATGTTTTCTTACTTGTACGTCTATGTGTGACTGTTTTTTAGACACAAATACACACAACTACAAATATTGCCACGGATATTAATGCGTGTAGCATCGGCTTAACAAAAGAAAATATTAAATATAACAGTGAAAATGCTGAAATGACTATAATGACGGATTATATCAGTCAATGGATTTGAATGTGAGTTTTTATTTTAAAAATATCTTCAAATTAATACGTGCTGTCAGAGATGCTAACTATTCAAAACTAAAATACGCCCACTGAGCAACCTAAATATGCCAAACTTTATATGCTGCTTTATGAATTATTATTCAATTTAAAGTCATAAACTTTTTTTTTTTGGATGTAAAAAATGTATAACTGATTTTTCATGGATATTTATTTATTAATCCTTTAATGAATAAAATGAATTAAAATATAAATAAATTTTAATTAATTCGGCAGTAAGAATTTGTTGCATTAAAGAAGAAAGACTCAAATAAAATCGAAAATGCGTTTTTGCATAACTTTTACCAGAAACAAATAAGCGTCTCAAATTTGTACGACGAAAAAAAGTCACTTACGCCGTACGTTTTTTGAACAATAATAGTGTCTTCTTTCCTGTAGAGCTACCAAAAACTAATATTTTGATGCATTTGTGGCTTACACTATTCTTGTATAATCGGATCTTTCAAAAAGAGGCTTACACCATTTTGTGCTGTAAGTATTTGATACATTTAAATGAAGTACTCAAATATTACTTATATTTTATGGAAGTAGAAGATTCCGCAAATAGTTTATTTTTACTAAATAAAGCAAATCTCTCTGAAGAATAAGAAAAATTCTTATTGTGAAAAAATCATGACAATTTTTCATTATGCATTGCCACCATTTTGCATTATCCTAAAATATTGTACAATCTGACAATCGCGTGAACATAGCTTTAGACTATAGCTAGTGTGTTATTGTAAACTATTTCGGAATATGCAGCACAAATAAAGAAAGTTTTGCAAGCCAACGATACCCATAAATGCGAATAAAGAAAATATTTGTGCTTCACATTTCAAACAGGAATTTTTTGGACCACTTTTTGATATGGGTAAGTTAACACAAATTTAAATTTTAACGTCAGACATCCTACACAACAATTACGCCTAATGGCGTAATTTTCATTTCTATCGTTCCAGTTCAGGTTTAGTTATCACATATTTGAAAGATTTTTACAAATTAATAAAAAAATTGAATCTTCCCAGACCTGGCCTCTATACAACTATTTCAAAAACAAAATTCAATCCTATAATCATAAAACATTTCTATAGAAAAATTACCAATAACAAAAATACAATACTGTATAATAAAACGACGTTAATATGAGCTTGTGAATTGAGCTGTAGTATTTCTGGAACTACATATGTATACTATATCGTAACATACCCTACGCCTTAAAAATTTCCCTTTATGATACAAAAATCGGAAAAATTTGCTTAAGTCGACTTAAGTTCTTTTGTGAAAGGTGCACAGAAATGTTTTTGTTTTCAAATTACAACAGTTAAATACGTAGAGAACTGATAATTTTTAGTGCACAAGAAACAATTTTCGTCGCAATTTTTACGAAGTATTGACCCTAGGAAAGCCAAATCAAAGTTTATTCACAACCTGACATGACATGCAAGGAGAAATCGTAACAGCCAACCCTCACAAGATATGGACAATCTTGCATTCTCTTCAGCTAAAATATAAATAACGATGAAACTTTTTAAAAATTACCATAGGAAAAAACTTATTTATGAATCACAACTTAATTAGTCATAATGATAAGTATCGTTTCAGAGAAATATTTTGCTAAATTACGAAATACTAAATACGAAAGCAGTTTCGTATAAACATTTAAGATATTTTTACCCAATACTGTATACATTTTCTATACGTACTTTATAGCATACAATCACCAATTACTTAATTCAAAGAGTGGAATGGATAGCATTTTAAATATTTTCATTAATATTGTTACGGTAATACATTTCTTAACAGCAATTTCTGCAATACCCTCGTAAAAACGTGTTTCTGGATTTATATCGAAGGACAACACAATAAACAAACACACAACTCCATACACAAACTTACGCAAACCAAAACAATAAACAATTACATAGCCTGATCAGGGCGTATCCAACTAGATGATGTTGTTACAACTGGTGGCAATATTTTGCTGTACCTACCTTTATGCTTCAAACGTCAAAAACTTGTTTATGTTTATTTCTATTTACAAGTGCCGATAAATTAAAAATTTGTTTTTGCTGAGAACAAACTTTGTATATAAAAGCAAATGATTATAAAAAAATTAAAAATTCTTGCATTCTTATGTTCATAAGGGCCCTTTTACATTGTAATACTGAGTAATACGATATGTTAAAAAAGTTAATCAAATGGGAAAGTTTAATAGTGTAAAAACAATATGCTATGACCAAAATACGGATGGGAATTTGAGAGTCGTATCGCTCTCATTTTCAAAAAGCTTATACTTTTCTTTTTATCAGGGGTGTGTTTTTGTGTAAGCAACCAAAGAAAATACCAAAACAACGAAAAAGTCATTTGCTTCTAAACCGGTTTTGTTCTTACTGCTTATACTTTTCATTTTATTTCAAGTGTGATAGTGTGAAAGCAAAATGTAATATTACTTTAGGTTTTTTTGGCAGTCGCACCAAATCTCTCACAAAGTATTATGAAAGCTGTAAGACTTGTATTATATTGTGAAAAGGCCTTAAGTAAAATACATTTTCTTTGCAATATTTGCATCAGTTGTGTGTCTGAGTTCACACGATTCATGATTTAATGACATGATTCTTACTTTTTCTTCTTTGAACTCTCTTTGGTGTTCACACAATTCATGTCTTGTTGACGACATGTACATATAGTTTGTGTGTATCTTCAAATTAAGAATGATAAAGCAGAACGTACTGACAGTACATGCACATGAGTACTCGTTACCCTTCCCTTCCATTTTTTACATTTAGTTTACTTTATATAGCCTAAGTAATACGTAAATTTTACTTGTAAAGAAGTAAAATCAGGTTTTATATTACGAAACGTTGTTAACACCCTTTTGTTTTATTAAAAATCATTTCTGTTGTAACAGAAAGTTTAAAACTGCTGCAGCAGAAACAAAAATAAAAGAACACAGTATTTAAATTCAAAATTGATAGGAAATTATTTGCACGGGTTTGTTAGCCTTAAATTGAAATGGTGTATGTATATAATGTTTTTTTATAATTTTTTTATTTATTTGTGACTAGTATAAAAGAAATTGAAGACTTAGTTTTATAAAGTACAACATATTCTGGTATTTGTATTTTTTTTTAACTTTTTAACGTAGTAACGCTGGCTATGAGTTGATATCTGTCAACAAAGTACTCATTGTGCCAATATCTACATTCGGTACGTTAATGTCAAAAATTGGCACAATGAGTACTTTGTTGACGTATATCAAATCATAGCCAGCGTTACCACGTTAAAAAGTTAAAAAATAAAGAAATAAAAAAATACCAGAATATGCTTTACTTTATAAAACTAAGTCTTCAATTTCTTTTATACTAGTCACAAATTAAAAGAAAAATTATATAAAAACATTATATGCATACACCATTTCAATTTAAGACAAACAAACCCGTGCAAATAATTTCCTATCTATTTTGAATTTAAATACTGTGTTCTTTTATTTTTGTTTCTGCTGCAGCAATCTTGAATTTTTTGTTACAACAGAAATGATTTTTAATAAAACAAAAGGGTGTTAACAACGTTTCGCGATATAAAACTTGATTTTAAAACTTTACAAGTATAATTTACGTATTGATTATTACTTAGGCTGGAAAAAGTAAACAAAATGTAAAAATATTCACATCTCCACTTAAACAGAATCAACCAATTTTGATTTAAAATAACCTACAACAGCAACGCTATTCATAGCTGTCAATGTACTCACCGTACGTAAAAAGTTAAAAGTTGGTAAACTTTCGTACTTTGCTTTGACGGAAACTTCCTGAATGTGACAAGCCTCATAAGAAAACATGTATTTTAACTTAGTTGTCAGTTGAAAAAGTCAAAGTATGACGGATGACGATTCTATGTGCCTTGGCCTTTATGCAGTTGTACAATCTTGAAGCGAACGATTAAATTAAGTGCCGAAAGTAAACTACAGATTGTGAACATTATTAAATTAAAGTAACAATGAGCACAAATTATTGATTAAGAGGAGAAATTTATAAAAGCTTATCAAACTTAAATTGTAGTGAATAAATGAATACACGTTTGAAAAAGGTAAAATGTTAAAATATCTTAAGACTAATTTCTGCTTATTACAATTATGAAATGCATAGATATTTAATTTTTGTATTTATTTGAGTTATACAAAATTTTTTCTCATATTACGAGAACGAACCTATTTGGTTTTTTGTTGCGAATTTAAACAAGTAAAATTTTAAGCATACTTTTTTGCTACTAGTTTGTTTACTAGGAATATTTTTAGAGCTGTTCTTAACATAAGGGTTAAGTAAAAGATAATAATTGAAACAACCACATGTTCAAGTCGCAATGAAGTATTTTATAGAATATTTAAACTTTTAAAAGAAAATTTCCTTAATTTTTAAGAATTCGATATGTAGTACATTTTCAAATCCATCCATAAATAACTTCATTCTTGTAATATATGGGCCTGTTGTAATGCTTATCTATATTTTTGTAAACAAACGTGTAGTCTCTCTTTGATTATTAATATAAATGTAAATACAACTATTTAATTAATTTAAACTCAACAAATAACTGAAGAAATGTTTAAAAATACGAAACGTTAAATCAAAGGCAAATTTGTTTTTGGGCGTGCTTTTTGTAATTTAAAAAAACCAAATCACAAAATGTTGACACTTTAAGGAATCTGCACATATTCCTAATAAATTTGTTTTTCTTAGTGACTATTAAATAACGTATTATTTCTTTGGAAGGACAAAGAAATAAAAAACATTTTTGAAAATTAAAATCACACGAAACTTATTTTCAAGAAGAAGATGCACAAACAGAAAACAAATCCAATTTTTTAAATAAATTCAAATTTAGCGCTAATTTAAGTACATGTACGAACTCGATTTTAATGCCAAAACTAAATGGTATGTATATTCTTTGTTCAAATTAACTATAACAAGGTGTCAAAGTTTAGGTTGCTAAAAAATTATTAAAAAATAACTAGAAAATTTTTAAATTTATTTTTGCTCATGTTTTGACTATGATTTTAATTTTATTTTGTAAACTATTATTTCTTTTTTCCATACGTTTTAAAACGATCGTCCTTTTCTCGAAATCAAAATAAACTAACAAAAAAAATTTTTTTAAATAAAACAAACCTCTTGAAAATCGTTAAATGCCAAAAATCATGCATCGCTCGTACTCTTTTACACAAAACAAAAATTCAGATATGATGTGCGTGGTGCTTTATATGATTTAAACCTTTATGAACCACCACCGGGAGGTTATGGCAATCGCTTAGATTATTTGACGGCTGAAGAACAAAGAGCTGAGCAGTTGTGCGAAGAAGAGCGCTACTTATTTTTGTACAACAATGAGGAAGATGTCATAACAAAACAAGGTAAGTTGGCTAAAATTTTGCGAAATAATATTTGCTTAATAATAAAAGATAAATATTTTGTTACGGAGCTTTTAAAAAAGTTCCCTAAATATTTTTTAAAATGTTTAATACATACCAATATTGTTTTTGTAATAAAAATATAAAATTTAGCTTTTAAATAAAGTGATTAAAACCGTAAAAAAGCATTAAAACAAAGTGCTCACACGTAAGTAAAATAATTCCATCGAATGGATACCCAAAAATTGTTAGTAGAAAAAGCTCTTTAAAAAGCTTTAACTTAAATTTTGAAGGCTTAAGGATATAATTGTACATTTCTCTCACAGGTAAATATGCGAACAGTTCTTAAACCGTACTAATATTTATTTACAGATTTATTAACAATGAGTTACGAACAAGGAACTGAAAATAAAATGAATCATTCTTACAAATAAATCGTTTCTTCAACTTGATCTACGAATTTCTGTTTTTTTTTTAATAAATATATTTATATATTTAAAATTATGAGCTTCTCACGATATACTTTTTAGATATTTTCTTGCTGACAACATTTCTGTTGTATTTTTTTCTAATGGTGCATTGCTGGAAAATTCATTTTGGTTTTTTATCTTTCTTCTAATACTTTTTTTGGGTTTATTTTGGCTTTGGTTAAAATGATGCATCAAATTCAGAGGAAGAATGGAAACGTCTACAACAAGAAACTATGGGTAGCAGTTACAGTCAAGTTGGATTTTTTTATGATCAGTCACAACCAATTGGTCCCAATCGTGAAGAGTTTTTAAACTCTCCAACATGTGAAGAAGCTGAACAAGCTTTTCAATTGCCTTATAATTTCCAAGTTCCGGCAGGTATGCAATTGGTGAGTTGATATATTTTTGAACTTAAAATACAAATATTTCGATTCATATGTATGTAATAGAGTCTTTCAAAGTTAAATTAATAATAGATTAAATTGGTGCGCTTCGCTGCCCCAACACCCACTTATACAGGCGCACCGACTATTTTACAGATATTGTGTATTGAGAAAAGAAAGAAACAACTTTATATTTGATCCACTCTATTTTGTCTTTACTTTTTCGGCTTTATTTGTGCAAAAGCAAAAGTGTATTTTTTTTGGTATTTACTTCTTACTTGTTTATTGGTGTCAGTAATAATTTGATAGTCGTCTTACTTCTAAAGTATTGAACAGCTTTAAATAAAATTAAGATTATGAACATCTGTGCAACAGCTTTGAAGCCATATATGTACATATCTTTCTAAAATCGGTTCTGTACTACAGTCGTAAAAGGGATTATAAAAAACATGCTTGCCAATAAGCAATATAATAAATATTTACAACCGTATTCATTAAAAAAAAGTATCTTGTTTTTCAAATAAATTTTGGCAAAAAACATTTAAGCCTAAAAAAGGTTTTTGAAAAATTCGTAGGCATAATCAATATTTTAAATAAAAATAAATTTTTAATATTATCGTAGCACACTACTTTTTTTACTTTGCCACTTGCATCTTAGTTCTGCAAAAGAATGATTACACAAGGTAACAAAATCGAAAAGAATTTGAGGGCTTTTAAAAGTACTATTTTTTTTAAATTCGCTGAGGTAACCTTCTTACAAAAATCGTAATTTTTTTCAAATTCTATGGTAAGGTTTTTGTAAAAAAATTTTTTTTCTAAAATTTGGGTTTTTTGAAGACGCTCCCTACATCTGGTCGTAACTTTGGAAAGACTTATTCAATCTTGCTATGCAGTAGGTCAAAAAATTTAAAAAAATTACGCGAGTTTTAAGTTTTGTTACTATCATTTTTTGATTTAGGCCATTAGTTTTGGAGTTATTGATGAAAAAGTGAAAAAATTTTTTTTTGTGGAAAAGTTACAAAATGTTTGAATTCAAAAAATTTTTAATAAAAAGAAAGCACCAAATAGTTATTACTTAATCTTAAAGCTGAATGTAATAGAAATGAAATAAACTTTATTTCATGAAAATCCATGAATATTAAGTGAATTCGCTCATTTTCACAAGGAAGTTTTTATTATCATTATTTTTCATAAAATGAAAAAAAATTCAAAAACCTAGTTTTTTTGCTCTGCTGAAAAATCATTATTTTTTCACTTACAACGTTATTCGCAGCTGTGCCTCAATTATCATAATTATGAATGTTTATTTTCGCAGAAATGGTTACCCAAATAGTATTACAGTTTAAAATTAAAATATAAAACTTATTTTTTATCATATTAAAAGCCTGTTATATTTTGCATATTTTTTTATCCCAAAAGGAAATTATTAACATAGAGGGTGGCGATGGCACGATGGATGGTAGTCTGCACGTTGACTACAAAACAGTTTGTAGTTTTACGAGCCCTAATCACCATTGATACACCAACCATTTTTTTTAACAAATCAACATTCAAAGCTTCATATTTTAGAAAATAATATAGACTGCACCTCAAAATGTTTTTTTCCAAAAATTGTTTTTTTTGTCTTTAAATATATAAAAAAAATTTTACATATTAAGATAAAACTTTGGCAAACATCAACTGCATCCGAATTTGATTATTTGGACCACTATTAATTCATACAGTGGTTAGTTTTGTTATTTAAAACTACGTTGCGCCCCCCTAATTTTTATAAAAACAGTTAATCGTTTGTCATTGTATTAGTTAACTTTTTTCATTCTTGTCGGCTTACTGAGTCGCATATTTCCTGCATTTTGCTTCTTAATCCGCTAACAGTAACTTGTGGGTCATTTCGCAGTTTCGATCCAATATCTTCTCCATTGACAATGAACTGAGACTTCTTACTCTGTATGATTTAGGTAATTGCAGGGAGTTTGGTTTTTTCTTGGACCGGCACTCAGGTGATGACCTCTACACATGCGGTGCATTGTGGCGGAACTAAGAAATAAGATTTTGGGAAAAAAGTAGATGGAGTAGGGTTTATGGACCTTCCATATGAATTTTCCTACGTTAAAAGTTACAGATAATATCAAGTTTAACGTGGGTAGGTGCCCATAAAGCCCAACCCCACAACCCCAGGGTGCTCTCAACACCGGGTGGGTTAAGACGTTAACCATGGTCTCATGGGCATAGGGAAATACAAATTGTGACTTAAGCACACGCAGGTTGCAATCCATAAGCATAGTTACATCCAGCCTATGATTACATCTCTCTAAGGTGGCTGCCTAAACCCTGTCTCATATTAGAGTTAAACCCTCCGGTTGAATGGCAACAGCACCTAGATTCGTAAAACCGGAACACAACTCCAACCTGTTCGGGGTTGACACGAAGTATCTACGACAAAGTCTTCCACTAGAAGACCAGGCCATATTGTCATCAGGCCTTAAAAGCCATGGGGTAACCATGAAGACTTGGTTCACTAAGCTCAAGCAAGCTCAGTGGTGGTACATCAGTCATTAATCCCGTACTTTGAAGAAGCTATCTGGGCAACCGGTTTCCCGTGAAACCAGACTCGACAAGGGCTGGGATTAAGCAGCCAAAGACCGTAAAACAATCCAAGTCAGATCTCTGTCATATTCAAGTTTTGGAAAAACTCAAGCCAATAAATCACCTTCCCCATTATTATATCTGCGGACCAAAGGCCCTGATAGAGTACGAAATTATCCTAAGACCATAACGTACTTTTTATAAAGAACTTAAACTTAACTTAAAGAACAATAGAGAAATTCCTCAACTAATTAGCTGGTACCGCTTGCTAAAGACCCATAGGTTATGGAACACAGTTTCAAAACCCCTTGTGTTAAAAGCTACAGGAAGGACCGTTCGGCCGGTTTTGGGAATAAGTTCCCTGATTTAATTAGAGCACATCCCATTATAATAACGATAGAACATCGAAACGTAGCCTACATTTCGCGCAGCTCGTGAGAGTCATTAGAGTTCTGCACTCTACGGTCCTCAGTGAGTTTCCCCGCCCTTTCCTGGATAACTTGAATAACTTCAAAATATTCTTTGAAGCACCGGCCCGTACATGAGAGTTGTACTCCATCTTTGGTCGGATGTAAGCGGCACTAATAGTAAGGAGATCAAATGGGGTGCAGTATTTCTTACACCGTCTTAAAAAACCGAGGATTCTCACTCGGATTCCTGGCCTCCTCAGGGTACATATACCGTTCGAATGGTCCTTTAATAGGAAGTCTAACTGCGCCTGGAAGATCAGAACTCCTTCTGTAGTGTTCCCTAAAATTAGCCATCCTCAGTTCCTATTGAATTCATTTAAGACTGTCCTGTAGAGAGCCCAGGATCCCGTACTCCTGCTCCTATTGAACGGAGCCATAGCCTTATGGCGCAAGCTGCTTAGTGTACTGTTCCACCGATGAACATCCTTCCGTAGCGCCTTCACCCTCAGCTGTCAGTTCTCATTGAAGGCGGAAGTGAAGCTACCAAGAAGGCTGTCTGCCTCACATTAAAGCTCAGCCTTCAGCAATATACACTCCCTGGAGCTGGACACACACGTCATACCTAAGTAAAAATCGAAAAGAAAGGTACCTCTTGCATTGATGTCCGTACTTCCCCATCCCGTTTGGAGGACGTTTTCACCGCAACAGAGAACCCATTGGAGATGGTTTTGGTTGGCAGGGCAGTGACCTGTCTTGTCAGGGCGACCTCCTCATCTTCTGGTATGTAGGCAGAGGCAAGTACTACCTATCCGAGGCTGCCTTTCATGATTGAGATTTATTTGAAAACACCAAATTTGTCTTCTGTGTTTACCAGGGCTTTTGTTCTCAGAAGACACACAGTAACGTACTGCCATTCAACACCTGCCCAGGCAGAAAAATGCATGCGGGGCAATGTTGGCAAAGCATTTTTTATGGTGGTTGAAGTGTTGGCGAGACGTAAGTGGTCTTACGCTCACAGTGCTGATACTTAAAAGATTAACGTCGGTTGGTCGCCCAATAATTTTTTATAACCATGGTTAAGAATTGGGAAAACTAAACGTTTAATTGTTTACCAATGCATCAAACCGAAAGACAGCAGCCTTGTCCCAAGAAAGAATAAAAATTAATAGAAAATGCATTGCCAATGAAATTAATTAAGTTTTTTTTTCGTAAAATTAATAAATACTATATAATTTATTATAATTTATCGGGAGGTTCTTCCTCCACATGTGTCCTTCGTTGCAGCTAATCAGTAACTTGTTTTCGATAAAATCAACGATTGCATCTCGACTTGGAACTTCTTGAGTAACAAATCTGAAAAATTGCATGGAAATATTCATTTAAATCTACCATATATGTATGTAGTTCTTGTTACATTTGAGCTCTGCATAAATTTGCGTGGCTTTGGAATTTTTTTTTATCTTGGACCAGTGCTCAGGGGCTTCCCCTACATATGCAATGCATTGCACTGGAACTATAGAGAAAAATAGGGAAGAAATAGACAGGTGGTGAAAGTGGTAGGAAGATAGAGCTTAATTCTTGCACAACTCTGCAGTTGCGTGTAAATTATAAAGCAAAGTTGCGGCGTCTCTGATGTTTTTTGACGCATTATTTTTAAGCTAATGGAGCCAGTTTATTTATTATTTTACTTCGCCGACGTTTTATTGCTCCAATACCAACGAAGGAGGGTGCTGTAGCACAGAAAACTCAGAAAAAACTTTTTTCTGATTTGACCCGGCTGGGAATCGAACCTGGGTCTTTCTGGTTGCAGAGCCAACACGCTGACTACTCGCCATCAGCACCCCCTTTGGAATTGGCTTTGGAATTTTTTTTTGCAGAGCCCTTTGTTTGCTTTTGAATAGCCACTAAATTTTAATTGGAGTTCCTGGCTCATTAGCGCCGACAAAATGGTGACTATCGCTCTGTTAGCATTTTTTGCTTTTGTCTTGTATGACAAAAATTAAAAAAAATAAAAATAAAATAAAATATGAAATGAGATTTGTATGAATCGAATAAGAAGTGGTTAGCAATCAATTTCTAAATTTCAAATTCTATAAACTTTGCAAGTTCTGGAAAACGTTTTCCAATTCCTAGTTGTGCTTTAATATCTATCACTGTTGGTTATTTACTTCCTGGGCATTAAAATATGGAACTGAATATTCGTCCGACACCTAAATTATATTTGTCGACCTTATGCATCGATATTATGATCCTAGTTCTCAAGACATGAACATAATCTCATACATTCTCCAGATGATGTAATTAATGCATGCGGTTCGATTTCAGAGTTTGCAGCTTTTGATTTTGAAAATAGTCTGAAGCATTTAAAATCTATTGTAAAATCAAAAATAAATCCAATAGCTGAAGTTCAAGGAAAGTTGCACACATTTCATGACAATATTTTCTTAAAAGGCAACATTTATAATGAAGTCTGTTTGACCGCTAAGCTATAAAGATGTAGGAATATACATAAGTACATTTTTCGAAACTTGAACCACCATAAAAACGAAATCAAATTGGAAATGGTAAATGTAAAGTGTATTCTTACCAATTTACAAAATAAAACTATCGCCATCATTGGTTTTTTTTTTTTTTTATCTAGGACCAGCACTCAGGAGATGACTCCTACACATGCGAAGCATTGTGCTGGGAACTATAGGAAAGGGTAGTAGGAGTAACGACAGGAGGTGAAGCTTAATTAAGTATTTTGCAGCTCTGCTTTCGAACGTTCCTTTTGTTTTTTTTTTTATACTCGCAGCTGTGCTGAAGCTTCGGTTTAGTAGCCATTTTTTTTATTATTATTTTACTTCGCCGGTGCTACACAATACCGACGAAGGAGGGCCTTCTGATGTGATTGTGGATTGCTATCAGCTGAAGCCGGTTTTGTTCAGTGACCAGTGACTATGCCTTCGCCACTGAAAGCTTCCGACAACAACTGCCACACAATGACACACTAATGCACATCAGAAAAATGCGAGATGTTTATTTTTATTTTAAAAATTTTTTGTCTGAAACTGGGGTTGAACCCAGGTCCTTTTTTTTTTGGCTGTGTAGCCAACGTGCAGACTACCATCCATCATGCCATCGCCACCCTCAATGGTTTACATAATCGGGTTAATGTGAATTTGTTTGTACCAAATAAATAAATAAACAATGTTCAAATTTAATAAATTCATAAATGTAAGTACAGTTGAACCTCGGATTTCCTGGCCTCTATTAACCGGTTACATCTGTTAAATGGCATGCTTTGTTTTAGAATCTCTGTTATCTGTCCTTTTACCTCTATTATCCATGTTTAATTATACCTGCATCAACCGTGCTTTACTCCTATTATCCGTGCCACGAACAACAGTTTATGTACAATAATTGAAATTCGACGATTCCCATTTTTGTTACATATTCATGCCTTGTTATTTTTGTTTTCTTTTTTGATTATTTAAATGACATTTGGCCTTTTAACTCTAAATTTTATTGATGGCTCGTTCAATTACACAGTACAACACATGATTTTGGGAATCAATTCTGAGAATTGCACGTGGAAGTAGCGCCAAAAATAAGAACTTCTGCATCATTCGTTTTGTTTCGTTGGCTGCATTAATAATTTAATGGCTATACGAATTTTTTTTCTCAAGGTGGATTTTTATCACTTTTTTTTATTTTTTATTTATCTGGGACCAGCACTCAGGAGATGACTCCTACACATGCGAATCTTTGTGCTGGAACTATGGGAAAGGGATAGTAGGAGAAACGACAGGAGGTGAAGCTTAATTAATCATTTTTGCAGCTCTGCTTTTGCACGTTCTTTGTTTATACTCGTAGCAGTGCTGAAGCTTCGGTTTAGTAGACATTTTTTATTATTATTTCACTTCGCCGGTGCTACACAATACCGACGAAGGAGGGCGTTCTGATGCGATTGTGTATTGCTATCAGCTGAAGTCGGTATAGTTCAGTGACCAGTGGCTATGCCTTCGCCACTGAAACCTTCCGACAACAACTGACACACAAAGACACACTAATGCACATCAGAAAAATGCGAGATGTTTATTTTTATTTTAAAATTTTAGTCTTATATTTTAACATTGTTATATCTCGGTCTACCGTACGGAATATGTTTTGTGTCTGAAGCAAAGTTGTAGATATTGAATATGAAAAGAAAGTGGAACAAACCGACCCGAAAAAGTGCATCCAGTGCCTTAAAAATCGCAAAAATGCTAATTTTCCCCCCCGATTTTCACCTTTTTTTGCTCAATAACTGGATTACAAATACACAAATGTGGTGTTATTTTCTTTATAAACTTTATTTTGCGTGAAAATAAAAATTCCGATTCATGTTACAGCTATTCTTACACAGAAAATATGCGATTTCTATTTGCTACTATGCAAGGAAACAAAATTTAAAACTTTTTCAATTATTGTCAATATCCATTCTCGGTGAAGTTGACGCTTGTGGTTCTGAAGATCTTGTTTAGATTCTTTATATTCATGTTCTGACTCTGCATCATTATCCGAGTTAGACATAATATTCAAGGGCATGTTTGTTGTATCCACGAATTTCAGTCTCATGTTCATCTTCGGTGGTTTCATCTTCAAACTGCATAATTTTAGAACTTCACCAACAAACCTCCGCAAGCAATGCATCTAATTTTTTGCCTTTGAATTGTTTTCCATTGACATGGTCACCTGGTGGAACCTCTCTCCTTGTTCGTCGGATTCCTGAGGTAATTGTGCCCAAAATATATCAAAGTGGAAATGCATGAAATGTAATTTTAACTTCATGGATGCATTGATATTTTCAAAATAATACAAGTTGTCCACTCATGTCTGTATGTCATCTCGCTGTGCACGGGTCTTTCCTAAAACGCCTTCAATGACTTGTTTCAATGCGTCCAATCCATATAGTTGGTTATAATGGTTCGAAAGGCACGATGGATGGTAATCTGCACGTTGACTACACAACCAAAAAACAGACCTGGGTTCAACCCCAGTTTTAGAAAAAAAAATTTTTAAATAAAAATAAACATCTCGCATTTTTTTGATGTGCATTAGTGTGTCTTTGTGTGTGAGTTGTTGTCGGAAGGTTTCAGTGGCGAAGGCATAGTCACTGGTCACTGAACAATACCGGCTTCAGCTGATAGCAATCGACAATCACATCAGAACGCCCTCCTTCGGCGGTATTGTGTAGCACCGGCGAAGTAAAATAATAATAAAAATAGCTACTAAACCGAAGCTTCAGCACTGCTACGAGTATAAAAACGAAAGAACGTGCGAAAACAGAGCTGCAAAATAATTAATTAAGCTTCACCTGTCGTTGCTCCAACTATCCCTTTCCTATAGTTCCCAGCACAATGCTTCGCATGTGCACGAGTCATCTCCTGAGTGCTGGTCCTAGATAAAAAAAAAATATTTGTGAAAGATTCGCTTTAATTAATTTTCGTATATGCGGTCCATTCAGAGTACCGGTTTGAAATAAAAAAAGCATTTACGAAAAACGTATTGGTAATGCGAATATATAGAAGTGAACAAATTTAGATATGACAATATTTAAATACAGACAACGATACGTACCTTTTCTAATTTTAGCTTCACTGAGTGTTGGAAACATGGATTTCAAACAGTCATAGGCGTCGTGAATATCTTTCACTACCACATTTCGCAGCTATTCCTAATTTCATGTGGAGTGATTTCAACATCCTTTATCGAAGGTTCATTATGTAATTTTAATTGTTTCTCAAGGCCGGGAGTTCTTGCTTTCCAATCTTTACATTGATCTTGATTCCCAGTGTATCGCGAATCCCAATTACAAAGAAAGCAGTAGTATTTACGAAAACCGCCCTTTAATATAAAGCCTTGTATTATGTTGACAATCTTTAGATCAAAACAAATCTTAAATTTTTTCAAAATAATACAGCAACTTGTCTGTATGTCATCTCGCTGTACACAGTTCTTTCCTAAAAGGCCTTCAATGACTTGTTTCAATGCGTCCCATGCACATAGGTGGTTATATATGTAGGTGGTTATAGGTTTGTTTATATAGGTTTGAATAATTCTTTAAATGACATTTGGCCTTTAACTCTAGATTTTAGTGATGGCTTGTTCAATTAGTAAGTCATTGAAAACAGCAAGCAAATTTATTTCTTTTTAAGACAAAAATGCTTTAATTTATGACTATCTCTAAAACATAACGATTAAATTGTTGTCTGAAAAAATGTTTTTTATACAACCGTGCTTTTTGATTATCCGTGCTAATCCCGGTTCCATGCAACCCGGATAATCGAGGTTCAACTGTACATATATTTTTGTTATCTTGGACCAACACTCAGGAGATGACTCCTGCATATGCGATGTACTGTGCTGGAACTAGAGAAAAGGGTAGTTAGAGAAATTACAGAAGGTGAAGCTTAACTACCTTACAACTCTGCATTTGTTGCAGCGCCTCTGATGTCAAGGAGACGTATTAAATTTTATGAAGCTTAGTTTTTAGTAGCCATTTTTTTTCAGTAGTTATTTTACTTCGCTGGTTCTACACAACACCGACGAAGGAAGGCGTTCTGATGTACAGTTGAAGCCGTTATCGTTCAGAGACCAGTGACTATGCCTTCGCCACTGAAACTTTCCGACAACAACTGACATAAAGACACACTAATGCATATCATAAAAATGCGAGATGTTTTTAAGATTTTAGTCTGAAGCTGGGGTTGAACCCATGAAATTTTGTGTTTTGTAGTCAACGTGCAGCCTACTTCAGCCATCGCCACCCTCTGAATAGTACTTAATATTATAAGTAAAACAATATTGTTTTATACGTACAATGAAAAACATTGAAAAATTCCACACCAGAAGGAATTTGCACTCGATGACTACAAAAATGTTGCACTGTGTTATTTAACACCGTAAATAATTTATTTAATTAAAAAAACAGCTTTTTGCGATCGTTTGTAGAAATGATATCGCGTTTAGAGATGGTTGAGTATAAAACATACTTGTCCAAACAATATAAATCAGACGGGTTATTTAAAGTTATGTAGTGGGTGGCGCAAAATTAATCACCCTATCGTAAGATGTAATAACTTTTGCAAATGGCGTTTACGTCCATCATATTTGACATTTGTGAACTGGACATTTGCAGAATATAAACAGACAAACAATGGAGCGTTATACTCCGCAAGAGTGTGGAATAATTGTGTCGATTTTTTTTTTTACCAATAATCGGTTGGTGGTGTTAGGTCGTGTCGCGCCAACTGGACAAACATTACGCTGCTTAGCTGATCCCCTAGAACAGACTGGAAGCACAACAGACCCCTACACACAACGGACCCTACAACGAATTTTAGTGAAAGACTTACACATGTTCCCATACAAACTGATGCAAACAATGCATCAGTTAATGCCTGCTGAGCGTCAGATCGCCCGATTCCCGATTCAAAAACAAAATTGCGCCACCTTGCACATACATATCGTTACCTTAATATAGAAAGGGCATAACTAAAAATTTACTTTAAACGAATAAGAAATGTTTTCATAAAAATTAAAGTATTCTAATCGCGATAATCAGTTTCTTATTAAATTCTCTGTTGGAACACACAGACTTCTTTTTATTAATTTGGTTTTAAAGTGTTTTCTAGATAAAAATATAAAAAACCCCGATTTAGAAAGAAAAATTAGTTAGTCTTCTTGAATAAAAGGACAAGAAGTCGACAACAAATCAAATAATGAGAATGGAATAACAAAAGAGAATTGAAATAAATTTTCGGTACAGGCAATTCTGTAACGGCCTCCTTTCGTCTTTGCTTGCTCTCCTACACACTCAGACTTTCCCAATCTAAAAGCAAACAAAGAAAACAGGAATTAATGCAAAAAATGTTAGTGGTAATTCAATAGAAAATAGGGAAAATATGAGCAACTATAAGAATGAAGTAGATAACTTAAATTTCCTGCTTAAATAGCTACTAAGAAATCTACTACTGAGTAGGTTAAAGTGGTTACTGGAGTCATAAATTTGTATTCGAATTATTATTAAATTTTAATTAATTATTTTGCTCATTTTATACTTTCAGCCTGAAACAATGAAACAACATGCTATAATCGAGAAAACAGCTCGTTTTATAGCATCGCAAGGTGCACAAATGGAAATTCTTTTAAAAGCTAAACAATCTAATAACGTACAATTTGAGTTTTTATCACAAAACTCATCACTTAATCCCTACTATAAATATGTGATAAATGGTATTAATGATGGGACATACCCCCAGCATACGGAAGCCAAAGAAGCAGATAATAAAGAAACTGAAAATGTTAATGGAGGTAGCATTAGTGCCAGTGTTGAAAGTGGTGTAATAAAATCGGTTGTAACAGTGCCCACAATAAAATACAAACCTTCAGCAGATTGTGCTTACACGCAATTAATTAGCAAGATCAAGGGTGTACCCCTTTCCGAATTACATGATGAAACTTCAAGACAAAGTTCTACTTCACAACAAGAAAGTGCAAATAATTCACCTTCTTTAACACCGGTTCTATTACAATATAATGGCGCTACTTTCATAACTGAACAAGACGATAATTCTAATTCAGATGTGACGGTAACCCAAAGCACATTGAACGATTCGCAGCCAAAAGTGGAGATACTAAAAAATTCCAGTGCTTTGGCTCTGGCACAAAACTATTCTTCGGCTTCGGAAACAGAAGACGATGCAGCTTTTGGTGAAGCAAAAGAGAAAACACCACCAATACTAGAATTTCCTTTACCACCGGAAAGTTTACAAAATATAATAGATAAAACTGCTGTATACGTTATAAAAAATGGACGACAGTTTGAAGAAACTTTGCGTAGTAAATCTGTGGAGCGTTTTACATTTTTGCTACCTTATAATGAATATTATCCGTATTACATGTACAAAATAACGGGTGATCCAAATGCTGCTTCTAAGGAACAGAAAAAACGTAAAGCCAAAGAAGTTGCAGAAGCCCTTTTAAGTAAAAAAGGTTTGACTGGTGATAAAACATCAACAGTAACAAGTAGTTTCTCTTTCTGTAAAAAATAAATAAAATTGTTATTAATAAATATTTTTGTATTTAAGATCCCGTATCATTTTCCATTAAAACAAAAGATGAAAGTGCTACAAACGTTTCTCTACAACCTGCTTTACCCCAAGAGCACAGTGATGAAGAGGATAAACCAAATGCTAAAACCACCAACTCTAGTGTACAGCGTCATGTACCCGAACATGTACAAAAGGCCATACAATTAGTGGAATCTCAGCTAATGGCTAGGAATGCTCAATTAGCGGTTACTTTAGGCTTGCGTAAACCCCCAACTTCTACTAGTAGTACTATTAGCAGTATCAAATCATTAGCGTCACGTTATGAAGCGGATAACATTTCAAATAAAGTAGCAAATTCTTCGCCCGGAAGAAACGTTGGCACCTCCACCACTACAAAATCAGAAGCGCAACGTAATGCTTTATTTGAACAGCAGCAGCTACAAAAACATAAGGAACTGAAAAAAGGTGCGTTTGAATTTTTTTGTTTTTGTTGCAATATTATACCTCACGATTGTTGAATTGTTGCAGCTGAAGAAAAAGTTAAAGATAAATTGGCTCAAATTGCACGTGAAAAACTTGGTGGGTTGATATCGAAAGAGAAGCAATTACAGCTAGAGCGTAAAAGAAAAGCTTTGGCATTTTTAAATCAAATAAAAGGTAAGCGAGATTTTATTTCGGTTTAAGAATTGTCATGAAAAATCTCGATTAATTTTGGTACATGAAAAAAAAGCATTATTTTTTTGTTTAGAAGAACACATCACTCGTGTTGTGTGGAGTGCTTAAAACACTACATTACCTACAACCAAATAATTTTGTTGTGGTTAAATTTTTATGAATATCTTTCCGTTCACTTTTGCCTGCCATTGTACTTCGAAATTCTCCCACCAACCCTGCTGCAAAACATTTTTGGGCACCTATGTTCTAGTGGTACTTCAATTACTAGATTATATGCTCCTTCTACAACTTAAAATAGGTAGTAGTAACAATTTTAAAAGCTACTCCGATCAATTTCTTTTTGCGCTACTACTACAACTAGCGCTACCCGTCTGATGCCAAACTTTGAGCACAATGCTTTGAAAGGCATGGAAAAACTTTGAATTTAAAACCGTCAATTAGTTTTACTTGTATCATACATATTTATTTATTTAATATTGGTTATATACAGTGTTCTGGGAATAGACTAAAAAACCAGTAAAGGCCCTTTCACACTATAATACAAGTCTTACGACTTTCATAATACTTTGTGACAAAATATCTAAAGTAATTTGATTTCACACTATCGCACTTTAAATAAAATGAAAAGTATAAGTTTAGAAGTAAATAACTTTTTGTTGGTTTGTTGTTTTCTTTCTTTGTTTTTGTACTCTACTACAAGCCTGATAAAATGAAAAATCTTTACGTTTTGAGAAATTTAACCTCACCTGCATGGTAGGACACTCGCTTAGAAAACTGTCGTCGATTTTAATCCGATTGAATAAGGACTTGCTTTTATATGAAATAAAGTAATCAAAATGTTTGTCTGAAATTAACAATAGAAAATAGTTATCAATTGGATATTAAAGGAGTAAAAAATGAAAACTATTATTTTTATTTGTCAGACTAACCGTAAAGTCTACCGCGAAGTTCTTCTTTCGATGGGATGTACCCGTTACCTGCCGCTAACGTAATTTTATTATTTAAGTTAGCTAGCCACCATTATCGTTTTGGTTTTTTTGATCTGCATCATCGTCAAGTAGAGACAACATACATACTTCATCAGTGAAGTACCATAACTATGCCAAAGATATACTTTCGAGCTCGTGCAGTTAAAAGGGTTCTAGCGGACCTCAACGAAAATAAGTCACCTGGCCCGGATGGAATTCCGGCACTAGTTTTATTTAAGCAGTGCTATTCGACGTTATAGCGTCCTTTTCAGCACCCTATACCATGCAGGCGAATTTCCGTCGTGCTGGAAAGTTAAAAATGTAACGCCGATCCCCAAGAAGGGAGAGGGAAGCAACCCTGAAAATTATCGCCCAATCGCAATATGCTCTACCATTTCCAAAGTAATGGAGAGTATGCTAAATTTCCATCTTATGAATTATCTGCCAATAGCTTACTTAACGATGGCTTCTGTGGAGGACGTTCCACGGGAGACTTATTGGGCTTCCTTTCAGAAAAATGGTGTCGATCCATCCACCATTTCGGCAAAAGTAAGGTAGTGACTCTAGATATTTCCAAAGCATTTGACAGAGTGTCGCATAGAGCACTCTTGTCCAAACTTATTGCTTTTGGTGTTGGTGATATCTTCTCTCGATTTATACCGAGCTTTCTCAGGGATCGCGCTATAAGAGTTGTTATATACGGGATCTCATCTAACGAGTTCAATATTAATTCAGGGATACCACAAGGCTCCATTCTTTCTCCTACCCTATTTCTTATTTTTCTTATGCCAAACTTTCAACCCTATCCATTCTTTTGCAGATGACAGCAGTATCTGCTATTCATATTCATTTAATCGTAGGCCGACTTCGAATATGATCGCGGTGACGAGGCAGAATATGAATAATTCGCTAAATGGTGACCTCACGATAATATCTGAATGGAGCCACGCGATGTCTTGATGTTCTTGGCATGAAAATTCATTGCGATATTCGAAGGACTGAGCACATTTTTCAGGTCTCAAAGGAACCATTCAAGTGCCTCGTTTTTTTAAGACGGTACTTCACCCGATCTGATTTCCTCGCTATATACCGCCTACATCCGACCGAAAATGGAATACAACTCTCATGTATGGGCCGGTGCTTCAAAGACTATTTTGAAGTTACTTGAAGAAACTCATAATAGACAGTAGGGTAGCCAACTCTATTGCCTCTCTTGAGCATCGTCGCAACGTGGGTGTGTTTCGTTGTTCTATCGTTACTATAATGGGATGTGTTCTGATGAAATTAGGAAACTCATTCCCGAAACCCGGTCATCCACGGGCACGACGCGTTCATCACTAAGAGCACATTCATTTGTCGTCGACTTGGCAGCGAATCGCACAACGCATTACAGAGAAAATTTGTTTTTTGGCCGAACAGCACGTATGTGGAATAGAGAGGTCTTTCCTGTCACTTTTGACGTGGGAAAATTTAAATCGAATGTCAATAAACAATACTCCTTCTAGCCTTTCTCCCAATACTTTAGTTCCTCGTTCCAGCACAATGCAGCGCATGGATACGAGTCATCCCTTGAGTGCCCGTCCAAGAAAAAAAAACACAGTTTATCCAAGACATCTAACATACACACCTTTTCTCGTTTGAGAACTTAGAGCTAACTAATATTATTTTAAATGAACAAATTGTCCTTGAAATTCATCGAGTGCATGGCGCTCGGTGGCCGAATTTTAAGTTTATTCTCGTTATCTCCTCGAAGAAATATTAGTGAAAGCTGTATCAGTTCTCGATAGTCTCTTCCAATAATGTCTTTAGTCAGCTCAGATCGATAAACATGTACAAGTTTATCAATTTCTAAAAAAGAGGTGATAACTTTTCTGTGTAGCTTAGAATTTTTTTTGGGTATAACACTTCCAATTTTTGTCTCAAAAGTACATTTTAATACCAACTCGTAGACATGATGGGGACAAGCAATAATAAGCACGTTCCATATTATTTTCAGCTCCAGAAGTACATAAGCACCATTAATACGACCTGTATTTAAAGCAGTTGTATCGTAACAGAAAATCTATCTTCAAGATCGCAGTCAATGATAGCGTTCCATACTTTGGTACAGCGATAAGTTATTCTACGAAATCAAAATTGGTAAACGCTACAAAATGCAAAACTAACAACAAATTTTAAATCGAAATCATTTTGTGGAGAGTTTTATTTTTTGTACTTTACAAAAACATAATGCTACTTAAAATTACACATATGTTAGTTTCAATTAATTTTATGTACTAAATTAACAAAGTTTGTTCGCAATATTTTCTCTTGTTTATTAGATTCATAGTTCTTAGAAAATAAGTACTGATTAAGTGCGTTGAAAGTCGGCACGGGTTCCTGTAGTTGAAAGTGCATCAAACTTTATTTACACACGCTCTGACATAATTCGAAAAAAAGTAGAGGGTATGCACTAAAAAATAACTTTTGTATTTGAGGGACACTCTAATGTACACGCAAATAAGAGTCCCATTTAATTTATTCTGGCTTTAGGTGAATATCTCAGTTGAACGCCTTCAAAAATTTTAAGTCACCAGTTAGAATTTTTGTGTTTTGGTTTTGTGTTTGATAAAGAATTGGATTGTATAAGTACTGACAATTTCAAACTTATGCTGGGAATGCAATTGGGAAGAACGACGAGTTTTTCGTTGCGATCTTTCGACATCGGAAATAAAACACATTTGTACATATCAAAATTAACACAAACCGTCATCGACGAAATTCATCGCACGTGACGAACTTTGCGATAGATTTATTTCTATGTCATATGCCAACGAACGAGGAACAAATTAATACAGAGTTACCGTCTTTCATTTTAATTTTCAAATATATTAGTAAATAAAGTTAATTTTTATTTTCAGAGTTTAATTTTTAAAATAAATCATTTAATTTATAAATTGCTTTTTAATTGTTTTTCGTTAATGTTTAATTTTTTCATGTCATTTTGTTTTTATACGGTAACAGATACAACAAACAATTTAGCTGGTTATGACAGCCGTAATTTTTTATCGTAATTGTGCGCCACATTACGAATTTACACTACGAACTTTTACCTGTTCTAGACGAAATTCGTCATTCGTCCCAATTACGTTTACAGCATTAGACAAACCGGGAATACTTCTAATTACATTATTAGAACACGGACGCTTTAATAAACAATCGAATATATTTTTAATTTGTCTTCACTATTTTAACTTTAACTCAGTATTCATTAGTTTTAATTCCCGTTCGGGTTACATTTCATGTTTTGAAAATTATTTTAGCATAATATTTAACTTGGTTTTAGGTGCTTCCGAAAATGATGTGTACGAACAAATCAAATCAAACAAAGATGGTGATGGTAACAACAGTGACGATTCGGATGAATCAGTGCACTCTATACCTATTACATCGTATGGACCCAATACGGATGATGAATTTGAAGGAAATCAAATTAAAACGCCAACACCTCCCTCGCCCCCCCATATATTGTCAAAAGTTAAGGAGCTCGTAAACTATAAAAACACCACCGTGAACGTATCCGATGATGATGAAGTGGAATTAATAAGCGAAATCAAACCAAAGGAAAATTACACAAACCGAAGGTCTCGGTCAAAATCTCCAGAAGTTTTAATAGCGTGTCGACAAAAGCGCAGACGTTATAGAAAGCGTGATAAACGGACACCTCCTTCAGATTCTCCACTATCCTCGAACAATGAAGTTTACGAGGAACAAGACAGAGGGGAGAGGAAAGAACGTAGAATTCGTAGATCAAATACAAAATCTCACAAATTGATAAAGCTAAAAGCAAAAAATCAGTATAAAAGTAAGAAGAAGTCAAAAAAACATTCAAAATCTAAATCTCGAACGCGTTCTCGATCACGTTCCCACAGCCACCAATACCATCCCCACAGAAGTCAATCTTACAGTTTTAATCGTGAAGATAACTATGGACAAGGTACCAGAGAACAGGAAAAGGAAAGAGAACAGCGTAAAAGAGCATCTCACACTCCCAGTAGCAGCGATTACAGTCGTTCACATAAGGATAAACGACATAGATATGATTAAATTACTAATCCCAATATTACAGAGTTTTCTTTTACATATATTTAATCACGTAAAGAAATAATGCTTCCGTTTATCCATATCACTGATATTTCCGTGTCTAAATGTGTATGTTTTAACACATGGGATGTGCATAAAAGTTCTATTTTTAAGCTTTAGTTAAGACTTAATTAAGAGTTCATATAGAAATATTTTATAATGAAATATACGTAAAATGTTGTTTAAATTGTTTTAGGCACTTACTAACCTGTCAATATTACAAAGAAATTAGAAATAAAACACAGAAGGAATTGCTAAATTGCTAAATTGTGTTTATTTTTAATTTTGTTTTCTTGAATAGATATTTTTTTAAAATATTTATTTATTTATTCCACATATGTGCTGTTTGACCAAAAAACGAGTTTTCTCTGCAATGCGTAGTGCGTTACTTGTTTTCATCAGAACACAACCCATTATAGTAACGATAGAACAACAAAACGTACCCCACGTAGCGACGATTCTCCAGAGAGGCAATTCTCCGTCCCCAATGACTTTCTTCCCCCTCTCCTGTACTCGGTCGAGTAACTTAAAAATAGTAATTGAAGCACCGTCCCATACATGATTATTGTATTCTACTTTCGGTCAGCTGTAAGCGGTATAAATAGTAAGGAGATCTGATGGGGTGAAGTATGCCTCACATACAGCACAAAAATGTGTTCAATCCATCCAAGAACATCAAGAACTTCTGATTCCTCAATACTTATACCATCCATAATTTGAGCGTTGAAATCGATCCTGCTCGCGTGACCCCATTGCGATATTTTCGTGAGGTCACTGATACTCAGCCGCGATCATAGTTGATGCCGGCCTACGATCAAATCAATATGAGTGGCAAATACTGCTGTCATCTGCCAAAGAGCGGGTCAAGAGAAGCCAATTAAGAAAGATAAGAAATAGGGTAAGAGAAAGAATGAAACTTTGTCCCTGGATTAATCTTGAACTCGTTAAATGAGATCCCGTCTATAAGAACTCTTATAGGTCAATATAAATCGAGAGAGAATATCACCGACACCAAAAGCAATAAGTTTAGAAAAAAATGCTCCACGCCATAGTCTGTCAAATGCTTTAGAAATATTTAGAGCTAATATCTTTTTTTTTTTTTGTCCAAAATGGTGAATATATCAGCACCATTTTTCCCAGAGGAAGGCCAATAACTCTCCCGTGGAGCTTCCGGTTTTTATAAGATATTCAATTAATTACACTTTCGGTGTATTTTTTCCAATAACTGAAAATTTAATTTAATTTAAAATTTTAAGAAGAAAATCGATTCTTCCAAATACTCGCTAATTGCTCGATTCTTGCAACACGAAAATTTTTCTCATTACGTCCTCAGTACGCGTAGAGAACGTGAGGGCGATGTTGTCTTTTTGTCGTGACACGCATAATTCAACACGAAGTGTTTGGGACGCACGCGACTCAAATAACCCGAACTTATTGCGTGATAAAAAAACAAATTTATTATTCTATCTTTAAAAACAAGTTTTATTTGCGAATTTCTTTTTACGAATCAACTCCGACTCTTAATGGAGAAACTAAGACTGATTTCTATTTTACATATTACTTAAAAGTTAACTTAAACTCAATCATAATTGTTGCATCAGCTCAATTCTGATTGGTTGACTTTATGAAAATTTTCATAGCTCAAAATGCTATCATTTGCACTTTTATTACCTGAAAACATTTTTATTCTTAAAAATGTTTTTAAATTAATTTACCTTATGAACTTGCAGAATTGCAATTTATTTGTTGTTTTAAATTCTCTTAATATTTTTGTGGGAACTGAAATGAAATTGAATATCTTTTTTCCGTTGCACTAATTTTCATAAAGTCAAATTACTTTGCAACAATTTTACAATATTATTTTATTTGTTTATTGCTTCTAAGAACTTATCAAATTTATCAGGGATATATGTAACTACCCCCTCCTTTAAATTAGAATTCTCCTGAATTCTATTATTTAATTTTATTTTAATATTTTTATGTTTTATTATTATTACCAGTATTAAAACTATTACTGCAAGTATTATTAGAATATTACATCCATATGAAATATTAGAGTGGTATTTCAAAGCTTTAATATTTTGTATGTTATTTTTATGTTCTTCTATTTCTAGAAATGATAATTTATTTGAAAAATTTTGAATTCTATTTGGCATGTTAATTATTTGTTTTTCTTCAATACTTTCAATAATATTTGAAAAATAGTAATCTTTAATTTTTATTGAACAATTATTAAAAGTGATTAAGACGTTTCCGTTTAGTACAGTTTCTTTCAAAATACAAGTTCCATTAACAGTAATATTTATTGCGTTTTTAATTATTATTGTGTCTATATCTAATTGTATAATTTCTAGGTCCTTATTTTTAATTAGTTGACAATTTTCTTTTATTGTACAATGATTACTTAATTTTGATTCTTTTATGTGTTTATTTTCTTTGTATTGGTATGTTTTATTTTCAAATTCAAAGATCTGTTCTATGACAGAATCAATTTCCTTATTGTGAATATTTGGTAGTGGAACAATATATCTTAACTTAATTGCTACGAATATTTTTGGTATTTTAATTCCTAAAACTAGACAAGAGTTATTGAAAAATGTTACTCCAAATTGATTATATTTTAACTTTTCATAGTTAATTTCATATTTTTCAATTTCTTTACTGGTTAATATACTAGGGTGTACAATTCCATACTTTGCCGAAATTACATTTTCTTGTAAATGTTCTATTTTATTCTTTATTAGTTGTATATTACTTAACTGTTCTAAATATAAACTTTTATTGTTTTCAATTTCTAAAATTTTGCTTATAGAATTTAACTCTTTTTCAATCTTAATCCTATCATCATTTATTACCTGTTTTATGTGACTTAAAGATTTATTAAAATAATCATTAATTATTATCTGTTGATTATTATTTTCCACAAAATCATTAATATTAAATAATTGTTTTTGAATATTTTGTCGATCTTCGTCGTCCATAGTCCCGAATAACCATTTTTGTAAACTACCTATACCATTAATTAATCCACGTCTTTGTCTGTGTTGTCTCGGTAATAAAGTTAACAGTTTGGTTTTTGTGTCACTTAGTTCTGAGTTCAATATTCCCTTATTTTCAATCCTCATTAATTTTATATTTTCCGATATGTTATTTAAAATTTCTTCAAGGTCATGAAGATTAATTATGTGTAGCACTATGTCCGTTTCAGTAACAATTTCCTGATTTTTCATGTATATGTCCGTGTATCCCTTTTGTTCCGTCAAAAGTTTTGTGGTCATTCCTCCCTTAATCATTGGTGTCCGAGTCATTATCATTAGGCATATCATTAGTATCTGTAAATTTATATTGTCGTTTAATGTTACAAGGATGAATGTTATCTAAACGTCCCTTTCTATATTTAGGCTGTTCCTTATGTCTAACTGCTTTATAATTCTTAATGAATCCTTCCTCCCTATTTTCTCTGTAATCTTCCCGTGATCTGTTACTTTTCTCTATTAAGCGTTTTTTATTTTCTTCTAAATTTATTCTAACCTTGTTCGCATCTATTTTATTCTGCTGAACATCGTTGGGTGTACAATGAATGGTTGAATGATATCTTTCATTGTAGTTTCTAATTGATTTTTGAATTAATTGCTTTACCGATAATTCCCTATTTGCTTTATACAATATTCTAAACTTTTCTGCGATAGTATTGTGCAAACGTTCTATATCTGAATTACCTGTGTGACTGTTAGGTTTTGTAAGGTGCATTTCTACATTTTCACTATCTAAAAATTCCTTTATTCTGGCAGCCTTGAATTCATTATCTGCAATTATTTTCCTCGGTTTACCTATTCTAGCGAAATGTTCCTCCAATTGTTCTATTATTGTTATATTATTTCTGTCGTTCAGTGAATATGCCGTCGCAAATTTAGAAAATTTATCTATTATAGTTAAAAAAACATATCTCTTCATTACATAAGTATCTATATGTATAATTTCGTTGATTTCTGAAGGTGTTTCTGTAACCGCGAATTTTTGTTTGATTGGATTCCTATCATATTTTACTTCTTGGCATAAATCACATTGATTAATTACCAACTGAATCAACTCTAATAGTTTTGGGTAATATATCCTATTTTTAATTTGATTGTAAGTTTCAAGGATGCCTGAGTGTACACTTTCTCTAACATGATAAAAGGATATTTGTTTAACTGCTTCAGTCTCTGTTTCCATATCTTGAGCTCTTATTGTGCATTTAGTAAATTTTATTTGTCTATCATTAGAGAACATTTCTATTAGTTTTTCCTGAACTACGTTGTAACTTCGTTCGTATAGTTCCGAATATATTCCAATATTTCCCTTTGTAATATATTTTCTGAATATTTCACCCATTATTTCAAAATCGCTTTCTGCTATAAAAATTATTCGTTTGTTATGTATCATCTTGCATTCTACTATTTTATTATCAGTTAGTATAATCTGTGTCTTGTACTTATTTACTAATTCTTCTTTAATATGAAAATGATCCTGTAGATTTTCTATTGCCGAATGAACTGTTTCCATTGATGTATTATCATTTTCCACATTGTTTACTATATTAAAATCATTAATTTCATTATTCTCCTGACCTGTATCTTCTTGATTTTCTATTCTACTCAAAAAGTCTGCTACCCTATTTTCTTTTCCCTTTATGTACTCCATGTCGAAATCATATTCCCCCAATTTCAATAGCCATCGTTGATGTCTTGGCGACATGTCCTTTCCCTTATATTTCGTGTGTAAAAATTTGATGGGTTGATGGTCCGTAAAAATTTTAAATCTTCGTCCGTAAAGATATGGTCGTAAGTAATTTACGCTCCATAGAATTGCTAAAAATTCTTTGTCTGTTGCTGAATAATTTCTCTCGTGGTTATTTAATGTCCTAGATACAAAGCAAATGGGATGTCCTTCTTGCGAAAGAACGGCTCCCATTGCATAATTCGAGGCATCTGTTGTAAGCGTGAATTGTTTTTCAAAATTTGGATATCTCAAAATTGGGTGTGAGATAATGAGGGATTTTAATTTTTCAAAAGCTTCTATGTACATTGGATCCTTTATATTTATTTTCACTCCTTTCTTTAAGTATTTCGTCATGGGTTGTGCTACTTTAGCATAATCCTTTACAAACTTCCTGTAATATCCTGTTAGTCCGCGAAAGCTTTTGATTTGTTTTCCGGTTTTTGGTAGTGTTAAATCCTGAATAATTTTAATTTTGTTAGGATTTGGCTTTATTCCCTCCTTAGTTAATACATGTCCTAAAAATTCCGTTTGTCCTTTTAAAAAACTACATTTATCTATCTGTATCTTTAAATTAGCCCTTTCCAGCACCGAAAAAATATCATTGATCGCCTTGATGTGTTCCTTCAGTGACGTACTGAATATCAATATGTCGTCAAGGTATACCACGCAATTCTTATTTATAAAATCTCTTAATGTCTCGTTCATCAGTCTCTGAAACGTTGCCGGGGCATTTTTCAGTCCGAAAGGCATTCTTATAAATTCGTACAATCCGTGTGGAGTGACGAATGCAGTTTTCTCCCTGTCCTCTTCTCTAATTAAAATTTGATGGTAGCCTTTAGCTAAGTCGAGGGTCGTAAAATATTGCGCCCGACCCAGTTTGTCTAGGATTGCGTCTATGTTTGGCAATGGAAATTTATCGTCTATAGTTATTTCATTAAGTTTTCTGTAGTCCACCACAATCCTGTACTTTCTTTCTCCTGAATTATCTAACTTTTTAGGGACCACTATTAAAGGACTCGCATAACGAGAGCAACTCTTCCTAATTATACCCTGCTCTTCCATTTCCCTAATTTGTCGCCTTACTTCCACTTCGTGTTGTGGTGGATACCTGTATAGCTTGGAATTTATCTGTTCGTCCGTCGTTGTTCTGATTTCGTGCCTGATGTTCATTGTACTGGTCAGTCTGTCCCCTTCTCTAAAAAATAATTCCCCGAATCTATCTAAGAGGTTCCTTACTTCTCTATATTCCTCCGTGTTCAAATGATCCAACTGAACTCTGTTCCAGTCAAAGTCTGATCCTTCCAATGTGCAAACTTGGATGTTTTTATATGGATTTTCTATAAAATCTGTTATTCTATTATTAAATGAGATATGTCCATCCACAAGATTTATTATTGTGTTAAAGCAGTTCATCAAATCAATTCCTATAATGAATTTATATCTTCGTCTCTTTAATTGAGTCATCTTCCACCTGACTTTCGCATTTTCCTCCACATTAAATTCCCTAGGTGCGTCTGTTAGTACTTCATACCTAATTATATTCTTTCTGTTTATTGTACTAATTTCAATTGGTTTTATTAGTAATGTTTTCCTAAATTCTTTCATATCATTGTCTATTAGACTTATGTTTGCACCTGTATCTATTAGCGCATTATATTCCCTATTATTAATTGTTATCCTTACGAGGGGTAAGTAGTCTGAGGTTGTTCCCGAAAAAAATGATTTTGGTTATTTGGGTTTTGTTCAAGTTGACCCCTGTTGCATTCACCGTGGTTTGGTTCCGAATTTCCTATCATTTCATTCAACTTATAATTTTGTACTACATTATTGGAATCCATGGGTGCGTTTAGGTCTTGCCTAGGTTGTTCCAAGCGATTTTGGCTGTAACATGATCTAGGGTGTCCTACCTGCCCGACCCTTTGGATATTATTATTATAATATTTATTACTTTTTTCTATTGTATCAACCTCCATGGGTTCAACTGCAACTTGTCTAAATGGGTTCTGGCGATATTGGCCTGTATTTCCGAACCTATTAAAACTATTAATCCTTCCTGCATTAAAATTATTATTTTGCCTATGTTGGCCTGAATTATTTTGGTATTGAGGGTTCCTATTCCATTGTCCTGTCTGTGGTACTCTATTAACTCTATTATCTATGTTTCTAGTTTTAAAATTTGCATGTGCTTTATTATATTGTTGTCTTTTATCCTGATACCTATTGTTCCATACGTTTGTTGACCTATCCTCCTTTATTTTGAATTTTCTATACTCTGTCCTGATACAACTGTCTTCAAATCTTCTGCTTGTCATTATTTTTAAAATGTTATTCAAATGTCCTTCGTTATAAATTTTGTCTAGTAGAGTTCCCTGTGTCATTTCTTTCATTGTGTTCACTAATAAACTGTCTATGTTACAAAGGTCAATGTAGTGATCCCCTGTATAGTATATTATTAATTCGTCCGATTTATATTTAATTTCTTGAATTTCTGTCAATAATTCATTAACACTATTTACCTTAAGATTTGATATCTTCCTGTAGAGTTGGTGTGGTTCAATATCAGGACGATATCGTAGTTTCAGTGTCTCCTTTATTAATGGCCAGTTGTCTGGTTCCGGAATATTGATTATCACGTTCTTGGCTGGGCCTTGTATAGTTCTATAAAAAATGGCTTTTGTAGCTTCCTTCTTTAATTCCTCATCCGTTATTGTTGATAATAGGTACTCCACACTGCTCAGGAATGAATTGATTGTCATTTCTCCGAGACCCGTAAACAGTTGGCGTTGTAACTGTTGCCATTGTTGTTGCTGTCCGTCTTGTAAAACTGGGGTTTGCTGTTGTTGTTGTTGTTGTAATTGTTGCGCTTGTTGCTGTAATTCTACATAAGCTTGGCGCAAGCGTTCCAGCTGTTGATCTTTCCTGATCAGTTCGTCTGCCAGGCTGATCTGCTCTTGAGCTTGTTCCTCCATTGTTCGGTTTTTGTCGAAAATTCGTTGCCTTTTAGAACTTGTTTTCAAAAGTTTTAAGAAAGGACTGTGGCTCCCACTTGACATCAATGTTCACTGCACTATTTAGTGGTGTTCACTTTTTCTAAGCGTTTGCTGCACAATTATTTTGTTTATATAGTGGCGTTCAATTTTCTTTTAATTGTTCACTGCACTATTTTGTGTTTTATCAATTTGTTCTTTATCACTTTGTTTTTGTGGTGTCTATTTATAATTGTAAGAGTTCACTACCTTGGTGTTTTCACTTCAATTTTAATAAATGTCCACTGTACAAAATTTTCTTTAATTCGGTTCGTATCACTGGATCCTTTTACTCACTAGGATCCTACCGACTGCGCCACTCAAATAACCCGAACTTATTGCGTGATAAAAAAACAAATTTATTATTCTATCTTTAAAAACAAGTTTTATTTGCGAATTTCTTTTTACGAATCAACTCCGACTCTTAATGGAGAAACTAAGACTGATTTCTATTTTACATATTACTTAAAAGTTAACTTAAACTCAATCATAATTGTTGCATCAGCTCAATTCTGATTGGTTGACTTTATGAAAATTTTCATAGCTCAAAATGCTATCATTTGCACTTTTATTACCTGAAAACATTTTTATTCTTAAAAATGTTTTTAAATTAATTTACCTTATGAAATTGCAGAATTGCAATTTATTTGTTGTTTTAAATTCTCTTAATATTTTTGTGGGAACTGAAATGAAATTAAATATCTTTTTTCCGTTGCACTAATTTTCATAAAGTCAAATTACTTTGCAACAATTTTACAATATTATTTTATTTGTTTATTGCTTCTAAGAACTTATCAAATTTATCAGGGATATATGTAACTTGCGCGTGGTTGATCAAAATTGACACCAAAAAACCACGATACGATTTTGGGGGTAAAATATATACACATCCTCGAATTTCCACTAAAGAAAGCATTTAATATGGGAATGAAAATAATCCAAAAATAAATAAATTAGAATAAGCCATGTTGGCATTAAAGTTGAAAATTGTTGTAATAGGCCAACAGAATACGAAAACGATGCTTTACAATTTTGGAAGTATGCAAACAATTTAAAGATTTACGTGACTAGTGAAGGGGTATTCTTTACAAGAATATTGAGCACAAATCTTTATAATTTTTATATATTAAAATACAAATAGAACATACAGGTCTTGCATGAAACTTTAAAGATGAAAGTCCATACCACGCGCTATACGCTTCTACGCGTTTAACGTTTCAATTAATACAGCACAAAGTGTAGAACGCGTAGATACATAGAATGCATGAAGGTTTACTTTACACTTTTGTATGCGTCGCAAACTTGCAAACTTTTTGAATGAAACTTTTTGTGTTAAAAAAATATTAAGTGCAAGGGGGAAAATTTAATTCTATAAAAAGTTATTTCTATTAAATTACCATTTCACTTTCTGCATAAAAAGCGTTGCATATACCTTGAATATAGAAAGAAATGTTGTGCTGAAAAGATCTACATATATAAGCGCTTTTGAAATTAATTGTATGAAAAACCTCGGCAATTGCATGCAACTCGTCACGAGAAACTAGTTTTTACTGTACTATTAATAAATGTTATATTCAACTTATTAATTTTTTATTGGTTATTTTTGTATTAAAATCATATAAAATATTACAAGAATTTTTATTTTAAATTATTCAAACTTAGGGCTCTGTAAAAAAACAAATTTATTTTGTTGTTAATATGTCGCACACCTAAGTAGTGTAACTTCTTCATTATGTTTAAGGTTATGAATTCCACAACTAAAATTCCAACACTCCGGGTAAATATTTATCGATTAAAGATTGATAATAAGGCCATAATTCATGAATATCAGGTACTTTTTCACTCTTTGTGTATAAGTCATACCGGCTGGAAAAAGAAAATAACAAAGTAATTAATAAAAAAAGTTTACAAAATTCGAAAAATTTTTTCATTAGCTAGAAATAAAAGTTGTTTCTTTAGTCATTTCGAACGCTGAATCTGCAGTCCGTTTTTTTCCATCAACTTTAGTTTTCACGATATTACGGTTTGTAAAACATATACAGGGTGGCGCAGAATAAGCTATGTGGTTTGAATTCTTTATAACTTTTTTAATTATTATTTTTTCTTTGCTTTTTTTCAGCATTTTGTGAAGAAGACTTGGGGAATTAATTATGAAACATTCGAAATGAAAAAATAGCCATTACATCCGAAATTTTGCGAAAAGTTCTGGAAAATATGCTAAAAAGAGCACGTATATACAGGGTGGCGCAGAATGAGCTATATGGTTTGAATTCTTTATAACTTTTTTAATTATTATTTTTTCTTTGCTTTTTTTTCAGCATTTTGTGAAGAAGACTTGGGGAATTAATTATGAAACATTCGAAATGAAATCATTTCCATTACACCCGAGATTTTGCGAAAAGATATGGAAAATATGCTAAAAAGAGCACGTATGTGCGACGCAGAAAATGGACAACACTTACAGGATATCATTTTTCAAAGCTAATTGCACAAAATTCCCCAATAATATACTGTATTTAAAAAACAAATTATAATAATAGCAGAAATAAAAAAGTTATAAACCATTTAAACCATATAGCTCCCTGTAGAAGCATAACTTGGAAAGAGTTACCCTATTCTATAAAAAAATTCCGAAATTCGAAAGAAATTGTGCCCTTTTTCATTACATTTGGTGCACAACTTTTGATTTTATTCACAATTTATTAAAAAGAAATTTTCGAAATTTTTCGAGCAATACTTTTCTTGAATCTGTGTATGTACATATGTGTAGGATTTTGACATACATATTTTTATGTATATTATGAAAACAATATTATCAGGGCTGTCATAGAATCCAAGTCGGTTTTGCAAACCGATATTGGTTTCATTTGGTGTCATGAGAACGTGTCGGTTTTGTTATCTACGAATGCAAATAAAACCGATATTCGAATCAGCTGTTTTGTGGTTTTGTTCCTTTGTTTACTACTTTTAATGCACTTTTTGTTTGAATTTGTTTGTGAAAATAGATATGCGAAACGAATTTATTGAAAATAAAAAATTGCTATTTAAAATTAAATTTATAGCAATAAAAAATTTTTTATTTTTATGTTTTCCCCTATTAAAGATAAAAACATGGAGATAAATACTTCTTTTTACAAATTTATCAACTAAAATTTACTTACATTTTCGCAAAAAAATTAACTTGTAAACTAAAACAAAATGAAAAATGTAGTTTTTAATTACTTTAAGTAAACAAATGTACAATATTTTAACAAAATATCTGATGGTATTAATAAAATTAAATGATTGCAAATGAAAACCGACAGCAGTCGGCTGCTTAGTTTATTTCCAATAACATTTCCGATAACATTGGTTTCTGTGACACCTAAAACCGACATTATTTCTAGTTCGAACATAAAAGTGATAACATTGGATTTCATGACACCAAAGTATATTTTTTTATCAGTTTCAAATCCAATTCCGATAAGATTGGTTTCTATGACAGCCCTGTATAATGTCCGATAAAATCCCGCTTGCCCACAGCAGACACCAGTAAGATCGACATCAAACAATTAGCAAACATTTCTCGGATAAAACATTCGTTTCCAAAGATTCCATTATATATCAATAGCGAATCTTCAGGAATATCGAAAATGAACATTCTCAACGATATTCGCTAAAAATAAAAGAAGACTGTCTAATATTTTGTTTTTCGTCTGCTATGGTCAAACGGGAAGAATGAATTACGATATCAGTAAATACCACACCCCACTGTGTATCAAGAATTATAGAAATAAAGATTATGCTTTGCGCATGATTGCTCTCTCGATGACGCAGTAGTTCACTTCTAAAGGCCATGGCACATAGAATACATTCACTACGTCTCCGTCAAAGCAAAGTACGAAAGTTGGCCAACTTTTAACTTTTATCGTACGTTGAGTACTTTGACAGCTATGAACAGCGTTGCCGTTGTAGGTTATTTTCAATCTAAATTGGTTGATTTTTTTAAGGTGGAGATGGGAATATTTTTTGCATTTTGTTTACTTTTTTCAGCCTAAGTGATACGTAAATTTTATTTGTAAAGTTTTAAAATCAGGTTTTATATTGCGAAACGTTGTTAACACCCTTTTGTTTTAGGACACAGTACTTAAATTCAAAATAGATAGGAAATTATTTGCACGGGTTTGTTTGTCTTAAATTGAAATGGTGTATGTATGTATATAATGTTTTTATATAATTTTTCTTTTAATTTGTGACTAGTATAAAAGAAATTGAAGACTTAGTTTTATAAAGTAAAACATGTTCTGGTATTTTTTTTATGTTTTAACTTTTTAACGTGGTAACGCTGGCTATGAGTTGATATCCGCCAACAAATTATTCATTGTGCTAATCTCTTCCGTCGGTACGTTAATGCCATTTGAAAAAGTCAAAGTATGAAGGATGCGTAATCTATGGGCCCCAGCCTTTTAATCACATTGGGCGAATGATCGCAATATTTTTAAGAATTTTTATGCAACGAAGCAACGGAAAAGAATTGCTTTACTTTACACATTCTTCCTTTCCTTAATTTATACCAGGGCACAACTGTTGTGCCCTTAGAGTAAATAATTTAAATGTTTGGTTTGTAAATTAAAAAAAAAATTTTACTTTTTTCCAATTTATCAATTTTTATAACCCGTAAAAAAAAAGAAATGCAAGTTCTAGGACACACCAATGATTCGAACCCATTCAAAAAACTTAGCTACTCGCCACTACGCGCGGAACTATCTAATGCACCGACCTCATTACATTCAATGTTACTAATGCCACTCACAGCCGCCTACAGAGCTTTTTACAAATCCATATATACAGTGAAAACTCTCATAACCGGACGCTCACTGTCACAATATTTTTGTCCGGTTATGAGAGGTGTCCGCTTATATTTATATTTTATATATTTTCTTTATGTTATAATGCTAGACTAGTGATTTGGGGTTGAAAAATTTTTTTCAGAATATATTGCTTTAACTTAACCTTTGGGTTTCAAAATGATTTAAAAAATTTTTAAAAGTAAAATACTGCAAACCGGCAATTATTTGAGCAATCAAGTACATGTAATTTGTATTTTTGCCTTTAATTGATAAAATATTTTTGTCTGTGCCATTTTGTGACTCAAGGTGACAACACGAGCTAAGCAAACAATTTTTTCAAATAAACAGGAAGTTCTATGCAATCCCCAACACACGAGTATGTACATTCATGTTAACACGGGAATCACAATTTTCAATGGATACGAATCAGAGCCTTGGTGAGTTTCAAACAAGGTGAATTAATTCAAATTAACGCTTCTGTCCGCCCCATTTTTTTTTTTAAATTTAGTGTCCGCGTCCGGTTATGAGAAAACTTTTTGTATTGAAAAACTGATGAAAATCTCGGTTCTACAAAGTTTGTCCGGTTATGGGAGGTGTTCGGCTATAGGTGTCCGTTAGGAGACGTTTCACTGTATACATATATGTATGTACACAGTATAATAAAACAATAAAGTTATGAACATAAGCAATGCTAAGGCAATTCATTACCAGCCGTACAAGAAATGGACGACCGAAACTAATACACACATTTTTTTTCCTAAAATATTTGTTTAAACATATGATTGCTATTGCTGATGGATAAAATAAATTTGTATGTGAATGCCTGAATAGTTTTAATATTTGTATATTTTCAATATTTGTGGGTCCTGAAATATTAAAGTGTCCAATTATATTTAAAAAAACATGGATATTAAAGTGAAATTGAAAGATAAGTATATTGCGTTAATTATTTATATATACATATATTTTTAATCATAATGCATTGACAACTTTGTTCATTTTATGTATTCTGATACTTCTACAGCAGCTTCTCCGCCAAAAGGAAGAAACCATCTGAGTCGAAAAAATCGAGCTATTGAATTGTAACAGGCGCAACTTGAGCCAAAGGCAGACTCAACTTTCCAGCATGGAGACGATCGAGGCTAGTGTAAATATCTGAATGTTTTAGTTCACAGATGAAGTCCCACTCCAAGGTTCTGATGGATATTTCTGTTTCATATTATATTACATTTCTTTTTTATATATATACATATATATGTATATAAGAATATTGAAATAAAATCAAATAGTGTTTCATTTCAACTGGGATATCTGTCGACAGTAACCGATATATCCATCAACGCTGAGTAGTAAACAACATTAGAGTGAGCAGTTCGGAAATACACCCTATGGGCAACAAAATTCATAAGTTAGAGAAGGATGCAAAATCACATGTACACAGAAGTTTCGGTAATTTTTCTCATATTGCCCTTAAGAAAATGATAGAAACTTTGTTCTACGCAATGACCGATAATTCGGTCTGCAATGACGGTCATATGACCGGGTTACGAATTCAAATTAAGAATGAGAAAACAAAACGTACTGACAGTACATGCACATGAGTACTCGCACTCCAATTATTAGGTCTATGCGGCTTCGTTGTTCTATCGCTACTACAATGGAATGTGCTCTAAGATGCATAACATTTCTGTACCTACGTTTGTTCTTCAAACCTCAAAAACACAATTTCTTTGTAATATTTGAATTGGTTGTTTTTGACATATCGCAAACAAAAAACGTGTGTAGTACAACAACTCCATTCACCACCACCTTGAACAAACACACTGTCTGTTTAAGATTTTTATTTTTACCGATTTTTATTAAAGAAAATTGGCATTTGAAAAATATACGCTAAGTGCTGCCAAGTTCTTACATATTGACGGCGGGATATTTATTAACTTCCTTTAAATTTGCAAATACAACTCAGCAGCCCTTTCGAACGTACTACATAATAAGATTTAACTTCCTAATTGGAAATTTTTTTTCGATCCGAATCGAATTACATAATAACGCCCAGTACAGTTTCCTATTGTAATTTCCTGCAGGGTATGAACATCTGGGCAGTTGTAATTATAATTTAAATACATTTTAGAATGTGTTTCGGGAACTCATTAATAGTACATTCAAGACAACATAAATAAATGAATTCCGTAAACCCATGCTAAAACTTGGTTAAGTTTAATTGAATATTCATTTATTTAAAAGACGAGCTGCTTTGTTAAAAGTGAACATATTCTCGCCAATGATACCGCTGTGTTAAAATCATGCATTCTTCACCTGCTTTGTTATAAGGAAAACCATACCACAATTCTTATGATATAAATTGCATTCGTTACAACATAAATCATTTCCTCCAAAAAATATATTTATTTGAAATTTTATTGAATGCGATACGGATAACAGCAAGGCAAATATAAAATCCTTACTTGCCCTCTGTAATAGTTATAATACATATTCAGCTACTGCTAAGTCAACTGAAGTTCGATTGCCATTCATAATGAATCAATTAACAAATGAAAACAGTGTTTCAATCAGAATATGACCAAACTAATTTCATGAAATGTTACATATAAAAAGAATTAGATTAATACCGCTGGAGAAACGGAAAATTTGAAGTAAAAATATTTCCGCGCATGAAAAGTAAAAGTGAGTGAAAAAATATTTATTGCCGGTTTAAGGATATCCCCTCGTTCGTTCTGTTCCTGCATTTGTATTAAAAACATAAACAATTTTTTGGTTTTTGTTTTCAATACAAATGTACGCACGGCATGAGGGGATATCGGTACACCGGCTATTAGATTTTTATTTAATTCATGATGCATATTTCAATTCAATTCATGATTCAAAGTTTCATTAATTTACACTTGCTCTTATCTAATTTGTAAAACTGATTGTATCCCATATGAAATCAGCTGTTGTAATTCTCATATTTTTTTTTTTTTTTTTTTTTTTTTTATCTAGGACCAGCACTCAGGAGATGACTCCTACACATGCGAAGCATTGTGCTGGAACTATAGGAAAGGGATAGTAGGAGAAACGACAGGAGGTGAAGCCTAATAAATTATTTTTGGAGCTCTGCTTTTGCACGTTCTTCGTCGACTACAAGACTTAAATTTTTATGAACTTTTTGCCCATCTACAATATCGTAAGAATAACATGAGTTAGGGCTCTTCTATATTCGCTTATATTTCATTATCTTTATTTCAGTTCAAACACTTGAAGATTTTATTTACCTCTCGTAATAAACGCATTTTGAATTTATTTCATGTATGTATGTCTGTATATATTTTCTTATTTATTTGTTTATTTATTGCTTTCCTGTTAGTTTAATATTTTAAATGCTGCACCGTTGTTAATTGTTACAATTGAAATTTCTTTTTGAAATAGTCACGACGGAAATGCGCCACTTTTATAGCGCAATCGTTAATTGAAAAAAAAAGCAAAATCGTCATCTATCTTTGTACTCATTTGATTCCCGTTATACGAAATACAATTAATAAAAAATAAATAAAAATTAATAAATTCTTGAATAATGGTTCTAATCATTAAAACTCAAAAACATAAAATTACTTAAAAAAATCTACTAAGAGCAAAACAAACACACTAAGAAAATATAATGTAAGTTATAAATTTGGCGATAAAGTCTTAAATTAAAAATGATGCGTCGATTTACTACCAGTAGTACTGCAACTTTGCTGTTGCGTGTTTTGTTAACTTGTAAAGCAGAAATGTGTAAAAATTAAGTCATACTCCATCATTTCCGTTAGAGCGCACAACATACCGGTTTTAGGCATAAGTGTGGACCGGTATGGGATTGGATCCACGTAGTTGCCTCTCTTTTCAACCTAACCTACTCTTGAGGTAGCATTCGCTTAGACACCTGCTTAAGTATGGCATGATATTTATGCTCAATGTGCTACTTTGGAGCATTTTTTTAAATGCTTTTTTCATCGCAGGGAATATGTGAAAGAATGTAAAAGAAATCATATGAATTCGTTCCGTCGGTTTATTATCTTCGTTGCACTTCGTAAAATTGATCATTGTACCATTCCCTTACAAGAGTGGGTTTTAGTATACACTAAAGTGAGGGAATGTAGTGAACTCTACATTATTTGTTTTTTTTTCTTGTATAGTTTAGGCAATACAAACATTCATATGTAAGTGCTTACTTTAAATCACATTCATAAGGAAGAAAAAGTAAATTCTGGTTCCAAAATTTTAATTATTTTTCGGTGGGAACCTACTGTATCATTGCACCGTGTAATTTAAAAAATTTCATAAAAATTACATTTTGCTTTTAGTCTGTGCAATCATCATATGAAACTAAAAAAAAAACAAAAAAAAAAGTGATGCTTATTTTAATGCATGGTTTCAGATTCAAACAAACTGGTTCGATCAACTTACCTTATTGGTGTCATTGGCGAGCATTTAACAAAACAACTCATCATTTAAATGAGTGTTTAGAACCAATGAATGTTCCATGATTTGGTTCCGTTTTAGTATGTGTTAAGGAGTTCCTGTAACTCATTTAAAAATTTATTTAAATTATAAGTACAAGTACGCAGTTTCTCATTTGAATTAATCGACAGAGTTGAATGTTTTTTCCATGAGGTCAAAAGTGATAGTCTTGCCAACATTTAAGATGACATTAAAAATGTATTCAGATATAGAAGTGGTTAAGAAGTCATGAAAATACAAATTCATCGTAAACCCATTCACTTTTTTCTGCTGTCAAAATTACAAAGTTCTTAGTTGAACCAGCAAAAATGTTCTTCAGTGGCATGTTCATCTTATAAATAAATTTTTGTCATTAATTTAAAACTTGAATTTATATATCGCACTTGATCAACCGGAGGGTATAAACTAGAAAATTAAATATTCTGTAGAGGTCAAAATTGTTTGTCGATGCTTTTGAAAACCCAAATAAATCATGGGTTTTTGGATAATTTTCGAACATTTAAAACATCATTATAAAACCTTAATGTTAAAATTTTAATTAATTTTAAAAATTTGAATTCTGCTAAAAATTTATTGTTTTTATTTGGCATAGTTATTTGATATCTTGGACCAGCACCCAGGAGATAACCTCTACAGATACTATGCATTGTGCTGGAAATAGAGGAAAGGGATAGTGAGAGAGATGACAGGTGGTGTAGGTTCACTATCTTACAACTCTGCTTTTGCACGTTCTTAGTTTGTAGCAGTGTTGCAGCGCCTCCGAAGTCATGCAGACGTATTAAATTTTGAAGCTTTGTTTTTAGTAGCCATTTTTAGTAATTAATTTACTTCGCTGGTGCTGCACAATACCGACGAATATGCCTGCGGATTGGCATCAGCTGAAGTCGGTACTGTTCAGTGACCATTGCATATGCCTTCTCCACTGAAACCTTGCGACAACAACTGACATAAAGACACACTAATGCACATTAGAAAAAATGCGAGATGTTTTTATGACTTAGTCTGAAACTGAGTTCAAACCCAAGACCTTTTGGTTTTATAGTCAACGTGCAGACTTCTTCACCCATCGCCACCCTTACGAACTTGTCGAAAAATACAATATGTAAAAAATTCAAGTACTTTTAAGTTTTTTTTTCTATTCTGGAAACCTCTACATGATGTTTTTTGAAACCTTTGCAGAGATGTTGGTTTTTATACAAGTTTTTCCTGATTTTTGACATTGAATTTATAATTTTGAATATACATATACTATATGTACATATTTAGTAGTAGTTTCACAACAAGTTTGAATAAAATTAAACATTTTTCTTTCTAAACGATTTTCAGCCTTAGTAATGAAAATTGTTTCTGATAACTTTGTCTCACACGCACTGGCTAACTGTATCGTTTACTGTTCCCTGTGAAGATCTAACCGAGTTTATTTTGCTCACATGAAATATTAAGAGGAAAATTTATTCTTATTGAACTCAAGAATTAGTCATACTAATTATATGTAATTGGTGATGGCGTTATGATTGAGGTTGTGGCTAAATAATTCTTATTTAAATAACTAAGTAACTTAAATAAAAAACAAACAAATAAATCCTTCACACGGCGAATTCATATCAGCTGCACTTATAAGCCCTGCTTACGACCAAGGCAAATTCATTACCGGGTAAACTCATTAGCAAATTCGCCGTTAGCTGATAGAAAAATTTGTAACGCATTTTTTGAGCCGAACGTCAAGGTTTGTTTACTTTTGTGAAAAAGTTAAGAAAACTGCTCGTAAATAATTTAATAATTATAATAATATAATACTATAATAATGAGAAAGCAAAATATATTACTTTTTATATTAACTGAATTTATTTTGGGAATATTTATTTATACATATGATTCTAATTGTGCTTGATTTTATTGATTGTTATGTTTTGTTTATAGATTTTTTGGTTTGTATGTTTAATATTCAAACAATTCTCGTTTGATTAATTGCATTTTAAACATATAGATCTTGGGTTCATATTCAGACGTTGGGAAAAATCCACTGATGAGCTAAGTAAGCGTTAGCGAAATAGTACTATATGGATATGCTTTCCTCCTCAATTTTTGAGTTACTTTTGTAATAAAATGCTTTATGATATTTTTCATACTGTATGAGAATATCATAAAGTATGTAATAATAAATTTCACATATAGTTTATAAGGGAAAAAGCACAATTAAAATCATATGTATAAATAAATATTCTCAAAATAAATTCAGTTAATATAAAATACTACATGTGCACGGTGTTGAATTTTGATATTCTTTTGTTTTGTTTCATTTTTTAATTTTTTCATTTGATTCAATATACATTAGTTATGCTGGCCGATGGCAAGCCTAGTGTAGATGAGAATAAAAAGCTAAAAATAGAAATGTGAGTATGTTATAAAAGTAAACTCATGGATTGTTATGTTTTGTTTATAGATTTTTTTTTTGTATGTTTAATATTCAAACAATTCTCGTTTGATTAATTGATATTTAAACATATAGATCTTGGGTTTATATTCAGACGTTGGGAAAAATCCACTGATGAGTTAAGTAAGCGTTAGCGAAATAGTACTATATGGATATGCTTTCCTCCTCAATTTTTGAGTTACTTTTGTAATAAAATGCTTTATGATATTTTTCATACTGTATGAGAATATCATAAAGTATGTAGTAATAAATTTCACATATAGTTTGTAAAGGAAAAAGCACAATTAGAATCATATGTATATTACTTTTTGTAATAATTAAGTTAATTTGAACTCATATTACACTAATTTAACACGTTCTTTTTAGGTTATCATATATTTAACAAAACACATGTATTCAAAAAATTTGACGTTTGGACAAAAAGCTATTTGACGAATTCGCCTTGCGACAACCTTGTATTAATAAATCTTGCTTAAGGGTGCTTTACATTGTACCACAAGTCGTACGACATGTCAAATTTTTGTGTAGAAGAGCACAAGTCGGATCGTCTAAACGTAATATGTAAAGAAACTATAAGATTTTGAGAGTAAATACGGATGAAAATTTTACAGTCGTATGGCTCTCTTGATTTTTTAAAATTTTTCAAAAACCAACACACACCATTAGATCAGGGATGCATTTTTATGTAAACAAATGTGAGAAAGCCAGGGAGGGATAACTGTATTCATAAATTTATACCAATTATAAAATCGAAATGTACATTTTAGACCACGACAGCACAATTTTATAAAAATATACGTATATTTTCTAAAAGTACACTAAAAATTTTGACCACGAAAATAACATATTCGAAAGTTATAAAAATATTTTTCAAGGTTATTAAAAAAAAAATTCAATTGCACAAGAACTCCATCCCTGGGGAAAACAAGCAAACAGCTGTAGTTAAATTAAATGAGAATGTTTTCATCTTACTTGATTTTATCCATACCAATCGTGTAAAAGCCAGAAAACAACCATCCGATTTTTACTCTCTTTTTTTTGAAATGCGGATGCAATTTCATTTTATTTTCTCTCTCATTTTACGTACGACAAATCTTATCGTCTAAAGCACCCTTTAGACTATTTATCATCAAAGTTGCTATACAAGTAAGTTTACCTGGTATGAATTCGCCTTGATCCTTCATTAACTATATATGTACATAGGTATATATACATACATATATGTATATATGTTTTATGCATAATTCAAATATTCTTTTCTTAATTTATATATATATATATATATATATATATATATATAGATCTTGGATTTGTATTCAGAAATTAGGAAAATCCACTGATGAGCTAAGTAAGCGTTAGCGAAATAGTACTATATGGATATGCTTCTCCTCAATTATTGAGTTGCTTTTGTAATAAAATGCTTTATGATATTTTTCATACTGTATGAGAATATCATTAGGTATGTAATAATAAATTTCACATATAGTTTATAAGGGAAAAAGCACAATTAGAATCATATATATAAATGAATATTCCCAAAATAAATTCAGTTAATATAAAATAATAATAATACTTATTTTTATAATAAACATTTCTTAATTCATTGTAACCAAAATTTTTGCGGTTATTGGAAATCGTATTAGTGCTCTATTTAATTATGTATATTTTTTGTAAAAATTTGCACAACTTTTTTATATATTAAGGAGCGATTATATATTTTTTATCATCTCTCTAATGGTTATTGTAGGAGACAAAAGATCTTTTATGTCGAGTTGTACGCCGTTGGACCATCTGCTGGCGCATTACAATAACCATAATAATATATTTTTATCAAGTCCGAAATTTTGACTGGACATAGAATTGAATTTTTCTCATTATTTTTCAAAACCTTTAATTTGTCTTATATGTATGTACATATTAATGGATTTGGATTTCCAAGATATCTAAAACTTTATGATTTTAAAAAATTGTTTTAAGTAAATTTTGTTAACGTGTATGCTATCGTAAGAGTATATAATTTTTATAACAATATTCAAAATAAAGCATCTAATTAAAAGAATTTCAAACAATGTTGTCACCCCTTGTTTATTTATCGCTTATCAGGTGCTTAAATCCAAGTTTATGATTTATAATTAATTTATTCATTGGTTATCCAACGAAACGTTTTTTTTTAATTAACGACGAATGCTTTCGCCAGCATAGATTTAAAGAACATGAAAACTGATTCTGGTAATTTGCCATACATATTTCTAGTTTTATTGAAAATAATTGATTTGAGTACTTAGGAAATGTGTACATTTCGGAATATACTCCAATTTCCATTCCTTTTTACATTTATAAATACCAAAACCTACGCCGAAATATAAATGTATGTATGTATGTATATCAGTAGAGTATATATGTAATTTGAGATTACACATTTTTCAATTTTTAGAAGAATATTTAAAAAAATCTTGCAAATACTTTTTAAGCACGCTCCTGTGATTGAACAAACGATTTACATTTCAATGTATATTTTCAATCACGTGTGATTTACTCCAATCACTAAGAATGTGTAATCTATTTCATTCAACATTGCATTCCTTTATTTAACTGATCGAAAGGTAAATTTTTATACTAGTGTACTTTCCTTTTCTTGTTCAAATTCAAAAAAATTTGCACTGTTTTCTTATATTTGTTTTCCTGTCACTTTTTACTCGCAAACAACGCAATAAAAATTGTTCTATATTAAATAATAATCAAGAGGTAATTTTCCAATATCAATTTGTAAATAAAAAAAACACAAACATCAAGCCTACTTATAATGGAAACAATATTGTGGTTAATATTCTGTAATAAATTGTCTTATCAATTGTAATATGTACTACATGCATACATATATTTGTATATACTTATTTATATGATTTATTTGAATTCATAACTGATTTCCCCTACACGTGCAATAAAATAAACTGGTAGTGTGCACTATTCATTCCAACGGAATGAAAGAAATTATTATTATTTTTTTTTATTTGTGATATCGCATATATAGTACATACGTACATATATACAAGGTGGCCCAAAAGAAATCACCCTATTGGAAGATGCTCTTATTTTTGCAAATGGCGGCCAATGTCAAATCTGTTTTGACATTTGTGAACTAGACAGATGTAGAATACCAGTGAACAAGCCATGGAGCGACACACTCCCCAAGAACGCGGAATAATCGTGTCTATTTTTTTGCGTAACAATTCGGCTGTGGTGTTGGTGCAGCGCGAATTCTGGCGCGCTATAGGGCCATGTTAACCAAGTTTTTTCTGCCGCAATTGAACGAATTAGGACTGGAGGACATGTGGTTCCAATAGGACGGAGCAACGGCACACACTGCGCGAGCTATAACCGATATTCTGAAGGCGGCGTTCCCGGGACGCCTCATCTCTCGTTTTGGCAATTTGCACTGGTCCGCAAGATCGCCCGCTTTAACCGTTCCAGACTTTTTTTGTGGGGTTTTTTGAAGTTCCGTGTTTACGTGAACAAGCCCGAGACCCTGGAAGCCCTAAAGGACTACATTCGACACGAGTGCGAGAATCTGTCTCCCGAAGTTCTCGCCGAAAGATGAAAAATGCCATAAAACGAGCCCGTATAGCAATCAATTTTGACGGCGCCCATTTGGCGGATATCATCTTCTCGACTCTACCAATAAAATTCTAAAGGTTCATATAAACATAATCAAAAACAGAATCGAAGTTTTTCTTTTAGAAAAAAGTGAGAGCAAAACAACATCGGATGACTTCTTTTGGCCCACCTTGTACATACATATCACACATAAACACAGCATACGTGCATATGTATGTCGTTATGCACATAATCAATACATATATTTTTCATAAGGCTTTGTGCAATGATAAGACGACTTTTGAGATATTGTTGAACTACAAAGAATTTCAATTTGAATGGGTATAAAAATTGCTTGTATAATATAAAACAAAATTATAGCAAATAGTCTTGACATTGATTTTGTAAAAGCAAAGAAGAAAACCCAAAACCGATAATTATTATTATTTTTTTTTAAATACACATAAAGAAATTATTATGAAGATTTTGTAGGACACTGCAGATAATGTGACTAGTCTACACATGTATGTATAGTGAAGGCTACGGACGCCTTGAACCAGTCCAAGAGTAACCCAATATATGGCCTATTTAACATTACTATGTCCAAGGGTGGACCATATAACCCATCGAACTAACCCACATTATACTCCATGCAACTACTTCAGGGAGCACCTAAGAGAATTATTTGAATGCGTCGGAGTAATCGTAAATCGTAAACGTAAAGGAGCATGTTTGTAACCAGCTAAATTCAACTACACTGGACCACTATTATCTGCTGCGGAGTTTCAAAATTACATCTGGTAAAACGTGACATGGGGTTTAAAACGAGCAAATTAAATAAAATTGTGCTCGCGAGCGGAGGAAAAGAAACCATCTCAATTTATGTCCAGTTTCTTACTTGAATATAATAATTAGATTAGAATAGTTACTTTTTTGTTGTTTAAATCATCACCGTTGGTAGACAGGCATTGAAAGTGGTAGGCAGATAGAGCTTAATTCTTGCACAAATCTGCAGTTGCATGTTAATTATAAAGGAAAGTTGCGGCGTTGACGATTATTTTTAAGCTAAAGAGAGCCATTTTATTTATTATTTCACTTCGCCGACGTCTTATTTCTCAAATACCGACGAAGGCAGGTGCTGTAGCAGCGAAAAGTCAGAAAAAAAATTTATTTATCTGGGAATCCAACACGGGTGTTTCTGGTTGCAGATGCCATACCCTAACTACTCCCATTCAGCAGCTCCACCTGATTTTAGTAAAATTAGCAGCAATCGTCATTTCTTCTTGAGATTAAGATGGATTGATTAGATTTTTAACTTTATTCCGAAATTTTACGAAATCTACCGAACGAAATCGGTTGAGTATCTGACGACATCAAAGTGAGTGAATAACTTTCGAATGCGGAATACTTCGTTCCGTTCCTTGACCCCTTCGTACATTATGGGATATTTACATACACACACACAAACATACGGAAGAATGCCATCAAAGGTGACCGCTTTCTGGAGGTTGATAATGAATATTGCGCCATCATCACCTTGGATGTCAAAAACGCATTTTATTCGCCTGACTGGAACACCACGCTAGCTGCACTCAATGGGAAAAACGTACCCAAATACTTCACTGAATTGGTTGCTGACTACTTTAAAGATAGAGTGCTTTTGTACGACACGGAAGACGGAAGGAAGTCATAAGCGGTGTCTACAGGCATTCCTCAGGGTTCTGTGCTGGGCCCAATACTATGGAACGCCGTGTATGATGCGGTACTAAGGCTTGAGCTACTTGGTGGTACGCAGATCATTAATATTGCAGACGACATTGCCCTAATAATAAAGGGCAAATACCTGTACAAGCTTGAAAGAACGTGCTACGATTCCATCGCTATAGTTAGAAGGTGGATCACGAGCATAGGTGTGAGACTTGCTGACCATACGACAGATGTTCTGCTTTAAAGCAGTAGGAAGAAAACTCTAAGCGGGCGATTAAGTACTGGCGGGTTATGATCGATCACAGACTCACGTTCAAGGAATATCTGCAGTATATAGGTGTGAAATGGCCAAAAACGACTTCCGCACTTGCGCGAATAATGCCTATCCTGGGCGGTTCAAAGAAGGATGGGGGTAATCAAATAAATTTTCCTCTATTCGGCCCCCGTATGGGCGGATGCTATGAACAAGGAATCATATAGAAGAGGAATAGATGCGGCCTATAAGAGGTATGCACTTAGGGTCGTTTCTGCCTTCTGAAACACGTTGCAAGAAGAATGGGGCTAGCGCACCCCAGTAGAATGATAAAGTTTATTTTTATTTTACTTCTTCAGTGTTATAACAAGACAGATATCTTTACATGTGGTATAGAGTTTTTTTTTGTAAAATTGAAAGGAAAACAATTATTACAAATGAATGAAAATTTGGTTGTGTTTAAGTTCATAGTTAATTTATCACAATAATAAGAAAAATTTCATTTAATTTTTTAGAATAAAGGAAAAAGAACAATCCGAAAGGAAAGACAGTTAAAAGTTGTAAAAAGCTAATTTCGTTTTCAACTGTTGACGGTTATCAGATGTTGACGTTTGTGCATTCTTAAAATCAAAATATTATTGATACTGCAGTTTAAAGTGATTTGATTGTTCATAAATTCAAACTATACCAAAAGCAAATCCAAAAAATAACAAAAATAGGTTTCCAACCTAAATAAAAGCAACAAAAGTATTTTTCTTGGGACCATGGCATAAATATCTCTACTTTTACATGACTTGGAAGAAGGGTAAACCCCTGATTCATAACTACATATGTATATATTTTAATTGTACTAAAGCTTAAATAATAAGCTTTTATCATATACATTTTCATCACCTCTGTCGGGTTAAATAGATGATATTGATTTTACAACGACCTACCTGTTGACACAAAGAGTACTGAGGGTGTGGTTAGGAGCACAGAAAATATGTTCTACTCAACTGGTGTTGGGGATTAATTGTTCTATTTCCTTTATTCTAAAAAAAAGAAGAGTAATTTTTCATATTATTATGATAAATTGACTATCAACTTAACATATGGCCTATTTGGTTTTTTCATTACAGCCACATTTTTCAACGGTTCTTGACAAAATCAGTCTTGTTCGATAAAAGACAAATTGCATTCTTTGGTATTCGTGTTAAAAGTGACGTTTATTGCTTTAATTGGGCATAAATATATCTCAAACTCCAAAATTTTTATTATTTTTTTTAACAATTACAGTTTCCTAATATATCGGGATCTAATTCTTACTGCTGTATAAACTTTTATTATTAGATGCATCAATGACTTATGTAAATTGATCGACCAAGACATTTTGAATCGGTTCTATACTTTTCTCAGGGGGCTAAAAATACGATGGGACATATATGTCCCAATCGACGGCAAAGGTAAAAATATAGGATAATTTTTATTAGATTTTATTTAATTTTTTACAATTGAAAAGGAAAGAAGAAAATAAACAATTAAGTAAAATACAAAAAAAAGAAACATAAAATTGTGAAATTATTCATATACTCGTATGTACACTAAATCAAACTCAATTTTAATTGTGGTAAATTCCAAACTGTCGTGCATTATATTGAGAAATCTTATTTGGATATGTTACAGTAATTTTATCTGCAGATCCAGACTACCAACTTTGTAAATTTTTTTCTTAACGACTTTCAATGTTGAACTTCACACTCTATCTACTCTTTCGCAGATGACATTCATATTATTTATGTACTAGGGCCAACATGACGGTTATTAGTGTCATGATGCAGAATATGAATGAATATGAATCGCAGATTTGTAACGATCTCAAAGTAGGGTCCTGCTAATATGTCGATAACGCTGGTAAGACTCAATTCTGTTTCCTTACGCATAAGCGCATGACTAAAAATGTTGCTACATATGTAGTTATGGATGGTCGCCTTACTATCTATATCACCTATGTCCGACCGAACATGAAATACAACTCTCATGTTTGGGGGGTGCTTCAAAGTAGGTGCTTATCGGTGACAGTAGAATGGTCAACTCAATTTACTTGCTAGAGCATCGTCGCTACAATGCTACAATGGAATGTGCCACATTAATATAGGGAACTCACTCCCGAAGCTCGGACTGTTATCTGTGTAGTCGATTTAAATGCAAATTGCTCATTATAGAGGAAATTAATTTTTTATCCGAATTATTCGTAGTTGGAATAAACACTCTGCGGATGTCTTGCCCTCAATTTTTATGTTGGAAAGCTAAAATCGAATGTTCACAAACACTACTACTTCTATCCTCCTACCCATAATCTATTTTCCCAGTTCTTGTGCAAAGTACCGCATACGTAAGGGAATCTCCCATCAAATTTTACAATATATTCGTCTATAGACAAAAATTGCCTTGAATTAAAAAAAAAACCTTAAAGTTGAAATCGTTTTTGTTTGTTTTTAATTTAAACAGAGGAGTTCGTTAGTTGATGCATTTTTCTGTTTACTTTTTATAATGAAAATATGCTTTTAAATGTTCAGTACACTTGTTCCCAAATTTTTACCGTTGACGACGATTGGGACACATATATCCCATGATTTTTCTCGTCTAGAAATGTTGTATTTTCGAGTAAGAATCCATAATAAAATGTTAAAAATTTCCAGCGCAAAATTCTTCGTCGTCAAAAGTTTAAATAAAACCAAATTGTCATTCATTCATTGTTTTTTAAAAAACATTAACTGCATCGAATAAGCTGTGAGCCACTTTATTTCTACCAATTTTTTATTTCAAATGTGGTTCTTTTTGAAATGCCAAGTTGCCAACGGTGCAAGATATGTTTTGCCACTTGATAAAGATGATTAAGGATAGGAATTCATGCATTTGTTAATTTTTTCTTTACATTTACTAACTAACTTTCATAAGAACCATTTGTTTAAATCATATGAAATATAAAATTATATAATTATATAATATATAACGAAACTCTTATTTATCTACATATGTAAAAGTATTAGAGTTTGTTTAATTGAAAAATGTAAAACGTTGACGCTCTACCTCAGCTGCTAGTTCATTTGTAGAATATTCAGTTTCTAGATTTTCGCTGTTAGAACTGGAAAATATTGAAGCAATTTGTTGCATTTTTTTAATCTTTAATTTTTATACACATATAACTTTTCAAATTTATTTCTAATTTCTTCACTTATTATGCATTTCAAATCATCGTCAGTTAAATCGATTTTAAAGAATTGAACCCTATTATTAGGCGATGGTGAGGACAAGAAAACCTTAATTTGTGTGTACAAATATTAATTTATTGCTTAAGTTTGGTGACTTAAAAATTTCTTTAAGTTTTTGAATAGCAATATTATCTGCATCTAACTAGCTGAAATATCCAGCATAGTGCATTAACAAATTGATGCTATTTTTGTTGCAAATTTGTTGATTCGGAAAGATATTTTATTTACGTTTAACTACGACTAACGGTTAAAATATGTATGTACATGAAAATCCTATCCCTAATGATGATATACAATTTAAGCGCACTTATATTCGCTTTCGTTTGGCGAATTCATTGTGGTTATAAAAAATAGATTCAATCAGTCTATTTATGCAGCTACACTTTTTATTTATTTGAATCTATTTTATTTAATAGGAATTATACAATTAAAACAACCACATACACATAGTATATTTAAGATAAATTTAATCAATACATTTAAACATAATCAGTTCTGTTTATTTTCTAAAGCGTGCAGAATTTTAAAATATGGGCTAAAGTACACAATAATTTACATTAAAAGCAACTATAAATTAAAATAAATGTATACGCAAAAATACCATAAATATTGCATTGATTTCTATAAACATTATAAAATAAATACTTTTCAACTAAAACTTAATATTTATAAAAAAACAACTTTAAATTTAAATTTAAATGCACATTTCAAAAAATTATTAAAACTTAACATAAACTGGCTGACTCTAAATGCGAACAAAAATTTCCATTGAAAACAATACAAAATTTTGTTATTTATATTTTCGATATTCAAGTATTCAGAGGCAATTTTCGTTCGCATTTAGAGAAAAATTAATTTAATTAATTAAATTTAAAGTGATATTTTCAATATTATATGTATTTATGTTACGAGTATTATATCTGCTTATTATCTACCTGTTTATATACTGGTAAACTGCAATTGAAATAAATAAAATGTATTTAAGTATGTACGTATATCCATGGCTTAATATACGAGTAGAAAAGTCGTTTCTGAAAAAAAGAAAGTCTTAATAAAACATAAAAACTGAAAGCAATATTTTTTATACATCTGTATGTAGTAGATGTCTCTTTAAATATATTAAAAATGTACTATAACCAGATAACTTTAATTAAATAGGATTTTTAAAATATTTTGCGTATTAATTCTCAATTGAATTTCAATGAACTACTGACAATATTTGTATTAAAAAAATTTTTTCATGATCAACTAATTATGGGAAACTAATGTGTTGTACATATGCATATACATTTGTACATATAAACATAAAAATAATTAAATAAAAGCTGTATACTCGTATATTTTCTTTTCTTTATTTATCTGTCTAAACTACACTTTCATTCATTAGGTCTTCCTCTTCACCGTATTATTTACTTGCAGTGCGGCATCACTCTTTAATGCAGTTATATTTTTATAGTTACTACTGCACTGCGAGTCTGCTACTGAGCGTCCATCACCCTCATCGCGTCGCAAGAATTCGTTAAATGGGCTTGGTGCTCTTTTCAAATTCGGCATTGTGCTCGATACATTAGTGCGAATTTTATGCTGACGCTCTAAATTATCAGCCGTTGTTAGGTCACTAGCTTTGACTATACTCGAAGGTACATTACTAAGCCATGGTTTTAGATTCGATTTCTTTTGCACTGTAGCGGCTTTGCAGTGGCATATGATATCAGATGGTTCGCCACAAATTGAGCACAATTCTTTAGGTGCTATGTTACAGCTAGAACCTTGGGTACTTAATGTCTTGGTATTGGCCGTACTAACCGAGGATGTAGACGATGCTCCGCTTAGTTGCATTTCGTTGGCGGCATCTACTAAACTTTTCAGAGTGCTCCTATTGGCCGTTGTGGCTTTACAACTTTCTGTTTCATCATAATTTTTGCTTAATAGTAGTTTCGATAAGGGCGGAGCTAGTCCCAATCCTAAATTTCGTTCGTGATAGACTTCGGAAATGGTTGGAGTCATTTCTCTATTCATGTGGCGCATTATCGAATCTTGTATGGTTTTCTGATTAGTTTTGACCACCTCCTTAGCTACTGCCGCCTGAGTGCTTATATTGTTGGCGGTATTTATGCTATTTGAATTGCCTGAACTCAAATCGTTTTTAGCTTCCTGCAATAAGTCATTGTCAGCTTGTGAAAAGTACAAGTTGGAGGCATTAAACACTAAAGCATTGTCTTCATCTTCGGGTAAGTTAATTGGTTTTCTGCTGCCAGCTGTATTAATGGTTGTAGCTGAAGCAGCAGCAACCACCGTGTTCACGGAAGCTAATGTGTTCATTTCGGTTCTGACACTCAAACGATCCATGAACAAAGCATGCTCCTTATTTACTCTAGCAGCTACAGAAGTTTGGGCACTGCCCAATTTTATTTTGGGTTTTAAACGGAAATGAGACATTTGTCCCACCTTTAAACTTCTTTCGAAATCCGATTCGCTGCTATTGGACTCGAGAGTTCCTGTGCTGGCAGTGATAGAAGCCACAGTTTGACCTAAGTTATTATAGACCGGAGCCATGGGCGCTAAAGGTCGCAAACTATCTACTAAAGGCATATTTTGTCTCGGCGGGGGTAATGGAGGCATTATTCCTCCTCTACGTAACACCGTAGCATGTCCGGAACCTTCCCAATCTGTTGTTGAACTGGCGGAACTACTACTGTCTGGCCTTCGACTGCTATTGCTGTTGGAGACTGCTGACAATTCTGGTATCGCGTTGTCGGCCAAGTAACCCACACCGCTGCTCGAATATAAATTGCGTATTCGAGTCTGATGAGCCAAAGCCAAAGATACATTGGGATCTACGGGATTTTGATTTGTTACCGGAGGACTGGGTGTAAACGCAGCATCACTTTCTCCGCCCCCACCAGGCCGGGATACCCTTACAGGCGCTCTTAGTGCTGAAGGTGCCAAGCGACAGTTATTGGCTTTAGCTATATGAGACTGTGATATATAACCGTCTGACAATTCGCTATCGGTAGTATTATTTAAACTAGAGTCCAAAGTGGGATATAATGTAGCTGAACTAATGGAAACAGTACTGAGGGCGGTAGTGGTTTCGTTATCAGTTCTACCACCATCCGGTTCTCCACGGCGTCTTACATACGATATGAAGGCTCCACTGCCATTGCTTATAAATCGAGATCGATTTATGGGCAGGGGAGGCAAACTCAGTCCCATGTTGAGGTTCTTCGTATTGTCTATATTTAAATTCTGATGAGATGGTGCAGTCATAACTGGTAAGGCTGCCGCTGAAGCATTATTTAATGTTATGTCGATTGAAGTTTCTTCTATAAGGGACTCACAACTACTGGAAGAGTCTAAACCTAAAGTTTTTGGTGCCTCTTGAGTGTCTGAAAAGAATGAGAGAGAGCAAAAAAAACATTTTCATAATTCGCTTTTCCTTCTAAAAAGTTGATCTTAAAAATTTACCAAATAGAGCTAGCAGGGCTTGCAAAACAAACTGACAAGTCCTTCTGTTGGCCTGCTTGCCTGTTCTTAAAGTCACCTGGTCTTGACCAACCTCAGTGAGATCGAAACCCATAGAAGCCAATAGTTCATGACAGCCCGCTACACGCCATAATCTTACCGACAGTGGTATCTCTATTGACGCTTCTAGTTCTGGGCTACCCTTGGGTGGATATTGTGTTAAAACATTTCGTATAACTGCTATAATATCATCTGCTACTTCAGAGCTATTCACAAGTTTTGCTAAGGCTTGCAAAGTTAATGGGGTGAGGGCCAACAGTGCCTGTAAGCTAGCCGAACATTGTGAGAGGCGATCTTCGGGATCGGATTGTGGGAAAAATACACTAGAAGGTATACCATCAGCAGCCGGTTCAAAGCGAAATCCTACTGCCATTAGCAAATCCTTGCAACCACCCACTGGACCCGCCTTATTCTCTATGCTTTTCTGTGTTGTATACATTGCATTCTTCTGACCTCGATGTATTCTTTGTAAACTCTTCTCCACCAAATGTAAACAAACGCGCAGAGCATCACGGCATTTGTCAGGAGTACGCATGAGTTCACATAAAGCATATAGTAAAGCGGAATAGAAGGCTCTTAACAAAATCTTGGCTGCCGTCTCTGGCAGTGGCCATAAAGATATTAACACCGCTCCAGCACCCGCTCCCAGCCAACTACCTGCTAAATTTGCAACGCCTGAACCCGTTATCGGTTCTATAGAATGATACGAACTTAGAACCACCAATTTGGCATTGAGTTTCATATTCAGAACATCCATCGAGGATAAAAGAAAGTCTGAAAGTTGAGGCAATTCCATATTACCACCCGATAATTCGGGTGCATCATCTTGTCCTGCAGCATTTTCTGTATTTGAAGACTGGTAAAAACGTTTCTGTGACTGTGAGTCTACTACTTCACCAGGACTTAAAACTACTGCTCCCATTTTCCAGCTAAGATTTGCAGCAAAGTGCTCACATTCTGCAGAGAGTAGTTCCGACATCACTGCCTCTTTAGTGGCATTACAACCAGCTAAGGTTTTAGCTTGAAGCATATCTGCTACCATAGCTGCTTCCTGTAAAGAAGCAGGTGACTCTGACCATCCCCATGTCTCCGATAATGTTGTGGGAATGCGAGGTCCACCTACCACTAAAGCTGTATTAAGGTTTTCCGTTAATTCACGAGTACGCAAAACTTTACTTTTTATTTTTAAAGATTGAAGAGAAGGTACGGTAATCAAAGAGCATCTCTCAGAATGGCAAAAGGTACCAAATAAAGTTCATTTTCCAAAACCAATATCAATTCCTTGCGTCCCTGTCTGGAGACAGCTCCGCCTGTGGGGAGTAGATCGTCGAAAGGTTGCAATAAAACATAAACAAGAAGGACCTTGCCATGCAGGCAACATGGGAGCTCTACGGGAACGTGATGAACCTTGCAGGCTACCTATAGACCTAGTAGAACCTTGTAAACTCGCCACCGATCCACCTACAGAACCCAAACTGAATAAAGAACTTAAGGAATAGTTGGAGGAGTTCAGTAAGTGATTACGATTAACCATGCGCAGAAACCCAGATCTTTCGTTGGAAAAATCATCCAAAAGATTTTCAGTACTAGAACGCCAACCACTGCCGTCTCCTTCGTGTAAAACTGAATCGGAATTAACACCCAAATTATCACGCACCATATTTATGTAACATTCCAAAAGACTATCCTTATTTTCCGTGGCCTTGCCATGTTCCGCCAATTTTTCAGTAGAAATTTTTAATGACTCTTCACTGATTTTGATGGCATGAAAACGTACTATACCCTTTTGGGGTTGCAGGAACCAGGCGTACAATTCATCGCCGGCCAAACTATAATACAAAACATTGTTTTTAGTGCGATTCACAATGTCGTAGATGCTTTCACTGCAAGTCATCAGGGTTTTGCGGGATATGCTATTAGTATCGGGCATAGAACGAGCCTTACAGCGTTCGGCTGCCACTAAAGCGTCTTCGTTACGTTGCATACCGACAAAAATTTGTTGTAAAATGTGATAGGAAGAGGTCTGCAAGTCGAATAAGTTACACCGTGCTTCAGGACTGCGCTGTTCGAAGCGTACAGATTCCAATAGTTGGGCAGCAGTTTCCATTTGAAGTTTAGCGGCTTCATTATCACCGGAAGCTTTTAAGGCAAGACCTGGAAAAGTAATATTTCAGTTAAACATATCTTGAAAATATATCTTTTCTATTATGCCCTGCCAAACTTACCCAATTGATGTCTTATTTTAGCCTCCTCTTCCGATTTATTAATAGACTGTGCTGTATTTAAGCCCTGCTTCAGAAAGTTAATTGCCTGTGAATGCTGAGCCATCTGATGGAATACTCGCCCTAAAACAAGTAAAATATTTAAGCAATCTTTTAGGTGCATATGTAAATTCCAAAGTTATCTCACCTAATGATCCACAGGCATACGTTTTACATAGTCTGTCTGTGGTTAAGGCCAATTGTTTTTCATAAAACTTTACCGCATCAACATACGAACGTATGGCTTCATACACCGCTCCCAAGTTGCCACAAGCACGAGCTTGCATGAAAGCATTTCCTAAATGATCGCCCATTTCCAAATCCATTTTATGCAATTTTAAGGCACCATCGTTATCCCCCATACGCTGATAGACATTACCCAAAGCGCTGGTGGCATCGGAAACTAGCATTCTATCACCCAATTCTCTAGCTATTTCTTGTTGATGCTCCAAACAGTTAACCGCTTGCTTATGGTTACCTAGAGCGCAATGTATATTGCCCAAATCGCCATAGGATACAGCTTTTACTTCTGGACTACCTAATTCATGGGCCACCACCAAGCGTTTCTCCAAACACACTAAGGCTTCTTGAAGATTACCGACAGCACGATGACTGTGACCCATACCCCGATAAGCTCTTTCCTGGTCACGAAAACTTTGTAAAACAGTTGCCAATTGCAAATGTCGTTCATGACATTTGACGCCCTCTTCATAATCGCCTAAAGCATCGTAACAATCGCCTAAGTGGCCCAATGCCCTTGCTCGATCATGTTGAGTGGTGGGTAAATTTACTCTTTCCAGAGTGCCCAACTGCTGTTCTAAATATCCGATTGCATCTTCATAATGACCCATATTGAGTTTGGCTATACCCAAGTTGCCATATGATTGAGCCTCTATTGCAGAATCTTGTAATTCTTGAGCTCTTTCCAATTGTTCTTGGTAACACTTTACAGCATGGGTATAATTACACAACGCCATGTGTACTGCTCCCAAATGGCCATGAGCCTTACATTCTCCCTTCAAATCAGACATTTCTTGTCTTAATGTCAATTCTTGAGTGTGATAACCTAACGCCTTGTCGTACTTCTTAATCAGACGATGTGCTAAACCTAAGGCACCACAGGCGGCTGCTTCCATAGACCGCTCTCGCGACTGACGTGCTAAAGTCAGTTGACGTTGATACATTTTGGTTGCCTCTTCGATTTCTCCCGTTTTAATCAGAATATCCCCTATATTTCCTAAAGCTCTAAACTTGCCCGACAAATGGTTCGTCATATGGGCTACTGCCAAAAAATACTTCTGACATTCCAAGGCTGCCTGATTGTTACCCAAAGCCAAGTGGGCCAAACCAAGATTACAGTAAGCTCGACCCATATTCATTTTATCCTGCAAATCTTTAGCCAATGCTAAATCTTGATCATAATATCTTACAGCTTCCCGGTAATTGCCGATACAGTAATGGGCATAACCCAAAAAATGGCAAGCCTTGCCCTCAGCAGAAACGTCTCCAAGCTCTTGCGACAACATCAAATACTGTTCATAATAGGGCACAGCCTGGGCAAACTCTTGTCGCGAACTTAAACAATTTCCTAAGTTTAATAAAGCACAAGCTTCACCCTGTGTATCCTTCAATTCACGCGCTATGTTCAAGTGAGCTCTATAGTGTATCAAAGCCATGTCGTAAGCCCCCAAAGCCTGATAAGCCACCGCTAAATTTCCATGGGTAGAAGCCTCAGCACTGCGATCATTTACCTCTTTGCTAATGGTCAATTCTTGTTTGTGATATTTAATAGCGGCTTCGTATAAACCAGCCGAAGAGTAAGCATTTCCTATATTTCCATAAGCGCGGCCCATGCCAGCTCGGTCTTGCAACTGTCTGGATATAGTTAAATGGGCTTGGTGTAACTTCAAAGCAGCATCGTGTTCCCCCAGAAGTTGATAGACTATACCAAGATTGGAGCAAGCTCGACCTTCACCTATTTTGTCGCGAGCTGCCAAAGCCATTTCCAATTGTTTTTCATGCCATTTTTTGGCTTGCACAAAATCAACAGCACATCGGGCAGCATGACCTAAACCGGCGTATGCTCGTGCCTCAATATTCCGGTCTCCTAGTTGCTGCGAAATCCTTAGCACTTGTTCGTGAAAAGTCATGGCTTGAGTAAAATTACGATGATAATGATAACAGAACCCTAGATTGGAATAAGCTCTGGCTTCCTCTACTTGATTGCCCAGTTTACGTGCAAGTCGCAAATGTTGGGTATGACAATCAACTGCCGAGTCGAATTCTCCCATTGCCAAATAAACGGCACCCACATTGCCTATTTCACGGGCCTCCTGCAAGCGATCACCAATTTGTTTTACCAACTGAACACATTGTTTGTGACTGGCCAGCGCATTAGGATAATCTCCAATGGCGGTATAAACATGTCCTAAAGAAGTTAACGCTGCTGCAGCCGCTTGAGTATCTTTACATTTCATAGCCAATACCAACTGATAACGGTGGGCGGTTAGGGCCTTCTTAAATAAAGCTTGGCTGAAGTAGGCTGAACCCAAATTACCGTGAGCGCGGCATTCTCCAGCAGTATCGCCCAAGCTTTTAGCAACCGCCAAATCCTGTTGCATATAACCAATAGCAGCTTCTAAGACTGTAACGGCAGAGTGATACTGACTAGCCTGTAATAATTCCTGACCCACTACGGATATCACCACAAAAGGAGATTGATCCAAGTTCATGGCACGCAGTTGCTGCAAAGTGGGCTCGAGAGCATGCTTTAAAGGACTTTTGATGGACGCCTCCAAAAGACCAGCTAATAATTGCTTGTTTTGAGGATCTTGTGCTAAGCCGGCAGCAAATGAGGCTAAAGCTTCGTCATAACGCCCTAAGCACTGTAGCGCTACACCTTGTCTAAAATAAGCTTTAGGCCATTGGGGGCACAGCTCCCGGGCTTTAGCAGCATCCTGAAGAGCCAAAGCAAATTGACCATGTTTCAAACGTGCCGCTGAACGGTTGCTGTAGAGTATATAATTGCCGGGATCCAATTGTAGAGCGTCTGTGTATAGCAGAACGGCAGTACCAAAGTCACCACTCTGGCAGGCGGTATTTGATTGACGGACTTTTTCCAAGAACAAAGCACGATTGGCCGCTGTGAGCTCGGGATTGCACTCCGGTTCATTCTGAAAAAAATATAACAACTTTATATTTAAAATTTTGTATTAACGAAGACGAGAGAACATATTTTTCAACTACTTTTTCTAACATTTTTCTATAATTGTGGGATATTAATTTCAAATAATATTCATATCTTTAAATCGCCTCAATTTTAATAAGGAATTTCAGTTCTATTTTTAACTAATTTTCAACATTTTAAAATGTTGTTAAAAATCCATTTATTAGATAATAAAAAAAATACGAGTTTATAAAGTTGGTTATATTCTAATATACTACACAACACGCACATCAACGCACAACACTACAATTATTCAAAGAGTTTACCTTTAAAGGTATTCAATCTTAATCAAACATATTTTTATTATAATTTTTCCTCCGCATGCATTTGCGCTCTCGTTGCCGCCCTCTTGCGTTTTCAACTTACATATATATTTTTTTCATGAAGAAAAATTTAAATTATATTAACAGTGAGTGCAATAACAGGTTGAGGGCACCTTTGGCACAGGAAAGCACACTTGAAATTTGCAATATTACTATGCAAGTTAAATTTTAAACAACCTCTGGATATAGAACAATCAACAAAGTTAATAATTTCCATTGAGAGTGTTTACAATCAAATCGGTTAATTTTCGAAAGCAAATAAAACAACCAATCATGACAGAATTTTTCTTCGTTAAGGATAATGAAGGGGCGTCGAAATATGTTTTGTTTTTCTACCTTAATATGATACAAGTACTAAAATTATGCGACAAAAGGTATTCACAAGGTCCTACTGAACCTTCAATCCTTGTTAACGGTCCAAATACCGTTTTTGATTGACGCATTTGGAACATTTCGGTTATTATTTATCAGGCTAAAGGTCGCAACGTTTGTAGTGAGAAAGAATTAAACATGAGACAGCATTCCCAGGAATCAAGGAAAAAATTTACCTCATTCAATATCAACCTGAACAGGCTATATAGTCATATTTTGAGTTATTACTACTATTAGTATTACAACAAGCATAAACTAAATTTAGAGTTGACTTAAAATAAATATTGAAAAGATTTTTTTACTATGTCAGAGAAAACGAAAGAAATTGTAATGAATTTTTTTATTAAGTATTCTGTCAACTTCGCTGTGAAGTTGGAATTACCAATTTCTTATCAATCAAAGCGGAAGTTGAAATACTGTTACGAGTTTGAAAACTTGGTATGATATTATTAGTCACTGTCATAAACGTATACTGTTGATATATTCTGTGCAGTCTATTTTTAATATGAAATAAGTTTTTTTGCTTAATCTGATCGCACTTGTACAAAACATGACTCAAATTACCAAAGATATCAATTGAAAAAATAATGGATTTCATTAATAATGTTTATAAATATTAGTACGAAAAGTACTGATATGTAATTAAAACAAGCAGAAATTTAGATTATTTGAAATATCCAGCTCTGGAAGTTCTTAAAATGATTACAAAATTCTTAAATCAGGATAAAAATCATATAGTAAGTACGTAAATCTATTTTGTATTTTAGGAATTCTCAAAGATTTTTTTGAGTTATTGTATTAACATGAAAGATTTTTAGCTATTTCAAAAATTTCTAGCATCTCATCTCATCTCCAGATGAGTTGGTATAAGCACCAACGAAATGTACGTAGAGACAAGCTTAATCATACAAGCATTATATGAAGTAATGTGCACGTTGACTACAAAACCAAAAATTACCAGTTTTAGCCTCATAAAAACATCTCGCTTTTTTTCTGATATGCATTTGTGTGTCCCTGTGTCAGTTGCTGTCGGAAGGTTTTAGTGGCGAAGGCATAGTCACAGATAACGGCTTCAGCTGCATTCAACCCACAGCCACATCAGAACGCCCTCCTTCGTCGGTATTGTGTAGCATCGGCGAAGTAAAATAATAATTTTTTTTTTGGGATCAGCACTCAGGAGATGATCCATTTAGTAGCCTTTTTTTTTTTATTATTTTACTTCGCCGGTGCTACACAATACGAAGGAGGGCGTTCTGATGTGATTGTGGATTGCTATCAGCTGAAGCCGGTATTGTTCAGTGACAAGTGACTACGCCTTCGCCGCTGAAACCTTCCGACAACAACTGACGCACAAAGACACACTAATGCACATCAGCAAAATGCGAGATGTTTTTTTTTTATATAACTTTATTCTGAAACTGGGGTTGAACCCAGGTGTTTTGGTTTTGTAGTCAACGTGCAGACTACTTCAGCCATCGCCACCTCTACTCACTTAATTATTACTAAAGATGGTTACTAAAAACGAAGCTTAAAAATTTAATACGTCTCCTTGACATCAGAGGCGCTACAACACTGCTATAAAAACAAAGAACGTGCAAAAGCAGACTTGTAAGATAGTGAAGCTTCACGTCCTGTCATTTCTCCTACTATCCCTTTCCTCTAGTTCCATCACAATTCATCGCATGTGTAGGGGTCATCTCTTGAGTGCTGGTCCAAGATAACAAAATAGACAAGTTATAAATTCTCGAATCAAGCACATATTAGATTTTCGATCTCGGTTTGTCTTAAATCAATCTAGTTTTCGGGTTAAGACATTTGTTTCCAGTACTGGAGGTGATCGAAGGATACATTCATGAATACCGCTCCATCCAACAGGTGGCACACCCATTGAGATCTCCAAAGCCTAGCATTTGCTAAAGACTCTGGTTGGTTTACGTGGCTGCCAGCGTACAGGCACTCAAGTACAACCGCGAGATTCCGTGTCGAAAAATAGCATTCACTTATCCGACCCTAACGCATGTAGAACATCCACCGCTGGATCCATCGAGAAAATGTAGTAAAACCACATCGTTCCGTTGAGATCGCTCAGAACATTTTTGTTCAAAATCGGTGCCGCCCTACGCACAACGCCGGGAACTCGCAGAGCATGTGGGAAAATGTCTCCTCATTATCCCGTTACCTACTGAATGTTTTGTGCTTGAGTCCCAGCCTACCTGATCTAAACTCAATCGACGTCTGATAGTGGTAAATATCAACTTCCAGCCTCATCACTCCGTTCCTCAGTAAGGAAGACAGACTGGTATATTCAGAGGTAGCGGTTGGTTTTATTCGCATTTATTTCTCAACTGATAGTCCCATTGCAATGACTTTAACAGACATGGGGGATTCACACACCAGGCATAGGAAAAGGGTCAAATATTCAACACGTTAAATATAACTCTAACTTAATTACGCCCGTCTCATTCTCCAGAGCGAACCCATTTGCTAGATCACAAGCGCGAATTGTCTACCATCAACCAGATAGAGCAAAATAGCCATTATAGAGGGCTCCTTCCTGCTCACCTCTGCAAATCTCTATTACCAGTTTATAACCAATATAACAAATATACATATTCATACCCGTAGTGTGTAACAACAATTCGTACAAAGTATTCAATAAAACTTAGATGCCAGGAGTTAAACTTGTTGTCGCCACAATTCGTGTTACTTTTTTTTTTTTTTTTTTATCTAGGACCAGCACTCAGGAGATGACTCCTACACATGCGAAGCATTGTGCTGGGAACTATAGGAAAGGGATAGTAGAAGAAGAAACGACAGAAGGTGAAACTTAATTAATTATTTTGCAGCTCTGCTTTCGCACGTTCTTTTTGTTTTTATACTCGTAGCAGTGCTGAAGCTTCGGTTTATAGTAGCTATTTTTATTATTATTTTACTTCGCCGGTGCTACACAATACCGACGAAGGAGGGCGTTCTGATGTGATTGTGGATTGCTATCAGCTGAAGCCGGTATTGTTCAGCGACCAGTGACTATGCCTTCGCCACTGAAACCTTCCGACAACAACTCACACACAAAGACACACTAATGCACATCAGAAAAATGCGAGATGTTTATTTTTATTTAAAATTTTTTTTGTCTGAAACTGGGGTTGAACCCAGGTCTGTTTTTTGGTTGTGTAGTCAACGTGCAAACTACCATCCATCGTGCCATCGCCACCCTCTTGCCTCTTATGTTTGCGAGTACAACACTACTAAAATGTATGCTAAGTTTAAATTATTATAATGGGAAAATGTAATTTTTCTTAACTAAACAATACCAACATAAACAACATTCCAGAGTTAAACGCATTTGCGGTGTTTTTGTTTTCTTCGCAGAAACTTGCAGTTATGCTGCACTTCTTTACTTAAGCAATGAGAATGAGAGAAAGTTAAGGAAATAGAAACTAGCAATTAAATGGATAGAGTTGAAAAAAATAGTTGGTTGCCAGATATATTTCTGGCATGCATTTTTATTTAGAGGAAAATGAGAGATCGAATTCATACTTAAAACTTCCTGTACGCCAGAGTTGAGCTTCCGCTTTTTGTATAGCTTTCGAATAATCAGTGCAATTGTGATTTAATGTTTGATACAATCCATTTATAACTTCCGAAATTATTTATTATATAATTATATAGAAAATAGTCAAGGCGTAGTATGAACAGATATCAGTGATGTTATCATCTGAACCAGAGATCACCAATGCATGTTTTTGTCAAGAAATATCAAATATAAGTGGGTAGGCGTCACTCAAACTCATTAGCATAAGTACTTCGCACTTTAAGAAAAGTTTTGCAACCAAAATGGAAAAAAGAGTAACCAAATGCGAAAAAGTAACTAAAAGTTTTCTGTAAAAGTTTCCTTTTGATTAGCCCGCAATTAATAATTAATAATAATAGAACGATATATGCTTCAACAACACATTGAAATTACTAAAATTCAGTACAAGCTAGTGATGTGAGGAATCAAACTCATGTATTTCGCACAAGATGTTTTACAGACCATTATGTTAAACAAATCCAAGATTTTGCTTAGGTCTTAAAGTTATTAAGTTCAATTAAGAGACCAACACATGCCTACCGACCATCAACAACATCGTGTCTCGGAGGCGACGTTAACAATAATTATTAGATGCCTCTCATTCTGTAATGTGTTACTGTGTGGTGCTCCTTTTGTGCTGGCGGCGTCAATGGACCTTACTTTTCGAAAATTATGCTGCAGCACCTGCTACGTTGAATGGATTGCCGTGAAAAGTTTCCCTGACTGTGTGTTTGGGCGATTGGCTACCGAGATTTTGTGATTTAATATATATATAATTTTTCTTTCCAGGTCGTAAAAAATAAGGTTCACACTGAGGCAGACAATCGCCCGACGACCTCAAAGAAGGAATTCATGAAGTTATCGACGACATATAGCCGCAAAGGTGTGAATTGAAGATGGAAAATTTAATGAAAATAGTATAGTACTCTTTGGTGAACACAGTGTACACATTTGGGAAAAAACTAACCAATAAACATCGCCAATCAGCTCTAGAACAACACAAAAACAAAAGGGAAAACAGGCATTTTGCTTATGTAAAATTAAAAGTATATTTATCAAGTAGAGGCAACTCTACGACAATACAACAACACCAAAAACAACAGGCATTTTGTGAATGTAAAATACTACCGATATAAGGTGTGTTTTTACTTTTCAGGTAAAGTTCGGTAAAATGAGAGTAAACTATAATTTATCTCAATAAGCGATAAAAATGTACAAAAGTAAGAAAACGCAAAAAACCATAAATTTACCACAAAATAGGTATGTTTTAGGTGCATAACAAAAGTGCCCAAATAAATTATATTTTTGTGATTTTAGACGCCTAAAATGCATGAGGGTGGCGATGGCACGATGGATGGTAGTCTGCACGTTGACTACAAAACCAAAAAGAGACCTGGGTTCAACCCCAGTTTCAGACTAAAATTTTAAAATAAAAATAAACATCTCGCATTTTTCTGATGTACATTAGTGTGTCAGTTGTTGTCGGAAGGTTTCAGTGGTGAAGGCATAGTCACTGAACAATACCGGCTTCAGCAGATAGCAATCCACAATCGCACTCCTTCGTCGGTATTGTGTAGCACCGGCGAAGTAAAATAATAATAAAAGTAGCTACTAAACCGAAGCTTCAACACTGCTACATGTATAAAAAAAACGTGCAAAAGCAGAGCTGCAAAATAATTAAGCTTCACCTCCTGTCGTTTCTCCCACTATCCCTTTCCTATAGTTCCAGCACAATGCTTCGCATGTGTAGGAGTCATCTCCTGAGTGCTGGTCTCAGATAAAAAAAAAAAAAATTTGAAAAGCAAAACATTGGCAATAACTGTAAAAAGTGATTGAAAATAAAAAAAGTAAAAGTCAGTTTTTATTAAATAAAAAGATAAATATGCACATATGTACTTCCAACTTCAAGTTTATTTGAAAAATCTTTCATTTTGCTTTTTCATAAATTTTTACTTAAAACTTTTGTCGTTTCTTTGAAAATTTTCTGATTAATTTCTTAGTTTCATATGCAAATAAAAAACAGCGGATATTTTAATTCTAAAACGAACTTACCCAAAGAAAAAGTTTGTGCAAGTTTGTAGGGTAAAAAAAAGTTTTACTCTCTAATTTTATCTTAAAATTGCACAAAAACTGCACCACTAAGTTTTGTAGACCTATTCGATTTCAGTTTGCTAAAGAAACAGAAGATCTTTCTGTGCAAGAAGAAGCCTATTTTAAAAATAAAATTAACAATTTACAACCATCCATTTTTAACATCAACAACAACGAAATTAAAGTTGTACATTCATTACAATTAACCATGGTTGATGGTAAAGTCTGTAGTGCTTTAAGTAACACAGCGTGTAGTAGATGCTATATTTGTGGTGAAACACCGAAATAAATGAATGATATTGACATGTGTTTAAGTAAACCCGTTATTGATACTGCTAGATATCAGTTTGGGTTATCTCCTCTGCATTCATGGATAAGATTTTTCGAATATTTTATACATTTATCTTACCGATTAGATTTTAAAAGTTGCAGGCTCGTTCAACAGATGAGAAGGAGCTTCTTGCACAGAAAAAACTATATGTTCAGCAGCAGTTTAGAACACGATTAGGTTTAATTGTCGACAAAGCTCAAAGTGGCGGAAGTGGCACATGAATGACGGAAACACTAAATTCAGCTATATCAACTGAAATAACTGGCTTAGATCAAGCAGTTATTGATCGGTGTCATCATCTTTTGCAATGTCTTTCGTCGGGATACAAAATTAATAGTGTAAAATTTAGAGATTACTCGTTAGGAACCGCGTGAATGCTTATTAGTACGTATCCATGGTATAATTTGCCTGCTTCAGTTCATAAAGTGTTAATTCATGGATCGAAAGTAATTGATCACTGTCTAGTTTCCATAGGCGAGATCTCTGAAGAAGCCGCTGAATCTTGTAATAAATTATTTAAGAAATTCAGACGAGACAACACGCGAAAAATGTTTCGTGTTGTCACTAACACTGATCTTTTGCATAGACTTCTTCTAAATTCCGACCGGTTTATTTCTTCTTTACGTAAATTACCACAAAAGAAGAAGTCTATGCTATCACCTGAGGCTTTACGTATGTTGAGTTTTTGAAAATAATGTACAAATGTTGTATTAAATTGCCGTTATAAAATTTATTATAATTTCTTTAATTAATAACTAACATTTTTGGTAAATAAATTATTATAATATTATATTGAAAGACTTTTTTTTATCTTATTTTACCCTAATTGGCCCTTAAATACCGTAAACATAAATATTCATATTAATTTTGATGACTATAGCTGAGTAAACTACGTATGACCGCCTTCCTTAGAAACCTGAACCACTGTGCATTGTTGGGCAACTTTTAATTTTACTTTCTTATTACTTATGAGCCAGCAGATTGCTTATTCTTCTTGCCAAAACTACCCCGCAGAAAAACTACGGGCTGTTTCGTGCAAGAAGAACAGGACCATTATTCTCTCAAAACGCCTCTCATTTACCCAATTTTTGTGTAAGAAAGCGCTTTCTGGTAAGATTGGGATCGCGCGGGTGGTCAGTTTAGAGTAAAAAACACACCTATTATCAAAAACAATAGACATAAACGGAACATAAGAATTTTGGACGGATAGACAAGACTTGACGCGCTGATTTAAGTTCCACTTCAATTCTCTTTTAAAGGGAAATCCCTCGCTTAGGCAATGGATATTCTTCGCGATTTCCGTCGTTTCAAAGATATGCTATACATATCTTTTTTTTTTCGCAATTTTGTAATTTAATTTAGAAAATCGTTATTTATTTAACAATTTACTATCCTTCTCATCCAAATTTTCCCATTAAATAACTTGGCAACCTTTCTCTCACACCATAAAATAGTGCATAAGAAGGAAATCAAAAACTGCACGATCACAACAATTCTTAAAAATCTAGAGCAAATCTAACAGAAGGACAGAGAAAAGAAGCACATCTGCTTTACGCATTCCTTCAGGGCATCGAATACAAATGGCCAAAGATTTGTTTGCATTTAAAAAATCCTCTTTCATTGTAATTTTTCATTCGCTAAAGAAAGAAAGCTATGGAATGATTGTGATTCGTTTTTTTTCTTCTACTTTTTTTTAATTTATAGACCTTTAACTTTATAAAGTTGCCCTGTAGAGTAAGTGAGTAAATGTACTGTGACATGGTGTAGCATTGTGTGTTCTTCTGGTTAACTTTGCAGATTTGTGTACTGAAGCTGGTAATTATGTTAAATGCAGTCATGTTGTAAAAATTGCTATTTTATTTCGATTTTGAATGGAATTTCTGTGTAAATTTATGCTTATACGTTCAACTTTTCGGCGCTGCCTATTAGGGCAGCATTATAATTTGCGTTTTCTGCTTTAAAGCGCTGTAGCTGCTAAAATAATAAAACCAAATTAGCTTGAAATTTAGTTGGCAGCAACTGAACGCATGCATACTGTCGGTTGGTAATGCAGTCGTTGAAGGTTGAGTCACGTTTAGGTTTAAGAAATTGTTGCAAAAAAAAAATCAAATAAGAATCTATCGCATTTGAACTTGTTGGCTAGCGAGGAGCACTGTTTCCCAACAGAAATTTTTAAATTTTTTATAACATGAAATATCGATTTATATCATATATGGTATGTATATCATATCAAATACATATCAACTTAATACAAGCAATTAGAGAGAGACGTGCCAGCATTTATGTTGTACCTCTAACTCGCCGTCTAAATTAGATTTGTTTTTATCTTGGACCAGCACTCAGGGGATGACCCCTACACATAGTGAAAGAGATGACAGGTGATGAAGCTTCACTATTTTTGCCCTTGTTTTGTTTGTAGCAGTGCTGCAGCGCCTCTAATGTCAAGGAGACGTATTTTGAAGCTTTGTTTTAGAAGTCATTTTTAGTTCAGTTTTTATGACTTAAACCTCGTATTTTGTGACACCGCAAGGAAACATTATAATATCTACCATTGTCAACGTGAGTCATTTTCAAAATTTTTCGTTATGTGTCATTGCGTTATAAACTGTTTATGTCTCTAATGTAGACGGTTGTCAAAATAATATGTCAGCATTGCAGGCACAAAAACGAATTGACGACGTCTTGGCATTTCGTTGAATGTGGTAAATACTGAAAACATGGTAAGTATTAAATATTTATAAATTATAATTATTTATTTAATGAATTTACTTTGGGAATATCTTTATAACATTCTAATGTCAAAATTTTGCTTTTTCACAAAAAAATATAGGAAATGTTTTTATACATACTTAATTTCTGATTACAAATTTAAGATTCTTATATTCCAAATTCAACTAATTAATCGAGAATTAAAGAATACTGACACAAGACCAAACATTTTTAGACAAAAAACATAATAGTTTTAATAGCGTGAACGTAGAATTCGTAGATCAAATACAAAATCTCACAAATTGATAAAGCTAAAAGCAAAAAATCAGTATAAAAGTAAGAAGAAGTCAAAAAAACATTCAAAATCTAAATCTCGAACGCGTTCTCACACTCCCAGTAGCAGCGATTACAGTCGTTCACATAAGGATAAACGACATAGATATGATTAAATTACTAGATCCCAATATTACAGAGTTTTCTTTTACATATATTTAATCACGTAAAGAAATAATGCTTCCGTTTATCCATATCACTGATATTTCCGTGTCTAAATGTGTATGTTTTAACACATATGGGATGTGCATAAAAGTTCTATTTGTAAGCTTTAGTTAAGACTTAATTAAGAGTTCATATAGAAATATTTATAATGAAATATACGTAAAATTGTTTAAATTGTTTTAGGCACTTCCTAACCTGTCAATATTACAAAGAAATTAGAAATAAAACACAGAAGGAATTGCTAAATTGCTAAATTGTGTTTATTTTTAATTTTGTTTTCTTGAATAGATATTTTTTTAAAACATTTATTTATTTATTCCACATATGTGCTGTTTGACCAAAAAACGAGTTTTCTCTGCAATGCGTAGTGCGTTACTTGTTTTCATCAGAACACAACCCATTATAGTAACGATAGAACAACAAAACGTACCCCACGTAGCGACGATTCTCCAGAGAGGCAATTCTCCGTCCCCAATGACTTTCTTCCCCCTCTCCTGTACTCGGTCGAGTAACTTAAAAATAGTAATTGAAGCACCGTCCCATACATGATTATTGTATTCTACTTTCGGTCAGCTGTAAGCGGTATAAATAGTAAGGAGATCTGATGGGGTGAAGTATGCCTCACATACAGCACAAAAATGTGTTCAATCCATCCAAGAACATCAAGAACTTCTGATTCCTCAATACTTATACCATCCATAATTTGAGCGTTGAAATCGATCCTGCTCGCGTGACCCCATTGCGATATTTTCGTGAGGTCACTGATACTCAGCCGCGATCATAGTTGATGCCGGCCTACGATCAAATCAATATGAGTGGCAAATACTGCTGTCATCTGCCAAAGAGCGGGTCAAGAGAAGCCAATTAAGAAAGATAAGAAATAGGGTAAGAGAAAGAATGAAACTTTGTCCCTGGATTAATCTTGAACTCGTTAAATGAGATCCCGTCTATAAGAACTCTTATAGCTCAATATAAATCGAGAGAGAATATCACCGACACCAAAAGCAATAAGTTTAGAAAAAAATGCTCCACGCCATAGTCGGTCAAATGCTTTAGAAATATATAGAGCTAATATCTTATTTTTGCCAAAATGGTGAATATATTAGCACCATTTTTCCCAGAGGAAGGCCAATAACTCTCCCGTGGAGCTTCCGGTTTTTATAAGATACTTTTTGTGTTAAAAAAATATTAAGTGCAAGGGGGGAAAATTTAATTCTATAAAAAGTTATTTCTTTTAAATTACCATTTCACTTTCTGCATAAAAAGCGTTGCATATACCTTGAATATAGAAAGAAATGTTGTGCTGAAAAGATCTACATATATAAACGCTTTTGAAATTAATTGTATGAAAAACCTCGGCAATTGCATGCAACTCGGCACGAGAAACTAGTTTTTACTGTACTATTAATAAATGTTATATTCAACTTATTAATTTTTTATTGGTTATTTTTGTATTAAAATCATATAAAATATTACAAGAATTTTTATTTTAAATTATTCAAACTTAGGGCTCTATAAAAAAACAAATTTATTTCATTGTTAATATTTCGCACACCTAAGTAGTGTAACTTCTTCATTATGTTTAAGGTTATGAATTCCACAACTAAAATTCCAACACTCCGGGTAAATATTTATCGATTAAAGATTGATAATAAGGCCATAATTCATGAATATCAGGTACTTTTTCACTCTTTGTGTATAAGTCATACCGGCTGGAAAAAGAAAATAACAAAGTAATTAATAAAAAAAGTTTACAAAATTCGAAAAATTTTTTCATTAGCTAGAAATAAAAGTTGTTTCTTTAGTCATTTCGAACGCTGAATCTGCAGTCCGTTTTTTTCCATCAACTTTAGTTTTCACGATATTACGGTTTGTAAAAAATAACGGCACTTTTAAAACATATACAGGGTGGCGCAGAATAAGCTATGTGGTTTGAATTCTTTATAACTTTTTTAATTATTATTTTTTCTTTGCTTTTTTTCAGCATTTTGTGAAGAAGACTTGGGGAATTAATTATGAAACATTCGAAATGAAAAAATAGCCATTACATCCGAAATTTTGCGAAAAGTTCTGGAAAATATGCTAAAAAGAGCACGTATATACAGGGTGGCGCAGAATGAGCTATATGGTTTGAATTCTTTATAACTTTTTTAATTATTATTTTTTCTTTGCTTTTTTTCAGCATTTTGTGAAGAAGACTTGGGGAATTAATTATGAAACATTCGAAATGAAATCATTTCCATTACACCCGAGATTTTGCGAAAAGATATGGAAAATATGCTAAAAAGAGCACGTATGTGCGACGCAGAAAATGGACAACACTTACAGGATATCATTTTTCAAAGCTAATTGCACAAAATTCCCCAATAATATACTGTATTTAAAAAACAAATTATAATAATAGCATAAATAAAAAAGTTATAAACCATTTAAACCATATAGCTCCCTGTAGAAGCATAACTTGGAAGGAGTTACCCTATTCTATAAAAAAATTCCGAAATTCGAAAGAAATTGTGCTCTTTTTCATTACATTTGGTGCACAACTTTTGATTTTATTCACAATTTATTAAAAAGAAATTTTCGAAATTTTTCGAGCAATACTTTTCTTGAATCTGTGTATGTACATATGGGTAGGATTTTGACATACATATTTTTATGTATATTATGAAAACAATATTATCAGGGCTGTCATAGAATCCAAGTCGGTTTTGCAAACCGATATTGGTTTCATTTGGTGTCATGAGAACGTGTCGGTTTTGTTATCTACGAATGCAAATAAAACCGATATTCGAATCAGCTGTTTTGTGGTTTTGTTCCTTTGTTTACTACTTTTAATGCACTTTTTGTTTGAATTTGTTTGTGAAAATAGATATGCGAAACGAATTTATTGAAAATAAAAAATTGCTATTTAAGATTAAATTTATAGCAATAAAAAATTTTTTATTTTTATGTTTTCCCCTATTAAAGATAAAAACATGGAGATAAATACTTCTTTTTACAAATTTATCAACTAAAATTTACTTACATTTTCGCAAAAAAATTAACTTGTAAACTAAAACAAAATGAAAAATGTAGTTTTTAATTACTTTAAGTAAACAAATGTACAATATTTTAACAAAATATCTGATGGAATTAATAAAATTAAATGATTGCAAATGAAAACCGACAGCAGTCGGCTGCTTAGTTTATTTCCAATAAAATTTTCGATAACATTGGTTTCTGTGACACCTAAAACCGACATTATTTCTAGTTCGAACATAAAAGTGATAACATTGGATTTCATGACACCAAAGTATATTTTTTTATCAGTTTCAAATCCAATTCCGATAAGATTGGTTTCTATGACAGCCCTGTATAATGTCCGATAAAATCCCGCTTGCCCACAGCAGACACCAGTAAGATCGACATCAAACAATTAGCAAACATTTCTCGGATAAAACATTCGTTTCCAAAGATTCCATTATATATCAATAGCGAATCTTCAGGAATATCGAAAACGAACATTCTCAACGATATTCGCTAAAAATAAAAGAAGACTGTCTAATATTTTGTTTTTCGTCTGCTATGGTCAAACGGGAAGAATGAATTACGATATCAGTAAATACCACACCCCACTGTGTATCAAGAATTATAGAAATAAAGATTATGCTTTGCGCATGATTGCTCTCTCGATGACGCAGTAGTTCACTTCTAAAGGCCATGGCACATAGAATACATTCACTACGTCTCCGTCAAAGCAAAGTACGAAAGTTGGCCAACTTTTAACTTTTATCGTACGTTGAGTACTTTGACAGCTATGAACAGCGTTGCCGTTGTAGGTTTTTTCAATCTAAATTGGTTGATTTTTTTAAGGTGGAGATGGGAATATTTTTTGCATTTTGTTTACTTTTTTCAGCCTAAGTGATACGTAAATTTTATTTGTAAAGTTTTAAAATCAGGTTTTATATTGCGAAACGTTGTTAACACCCTTTTGTTTTAGGACACAGTACTTAAATTGAAAATAGATAGGAAATTATTTGCACGGGTTTGTTTGTCTTAAATTGAAATGGTGTATGTATATAATGTTTTTATATAATTTTTCTTTTAATTTGTGACTAGTATAAAAGAAATTGAAGACTTAGTTTTATAAAGTAAAACATGTTCTGGTATTTTTTTTATGTTTTAACTTTTTAACGTGGTAACGCTGGCTATGAGTTGATATCCGCCAACAAATTATTCATTGTGCTAATCTCTTCCGTCGGTACGTTAATGCCATTTGAAAAAGTCAAAGTATGAAGGATGCGTAATCTATGGGCCCCAGCCTTTTAATCACATTGGGCGAATGATCGCAATATTTTTAAGAATTTTTATGCAACGAAGCAACGGAAAAGAATTGCTTTACTTTACACATTCTTCCTTTCCTTAATTTATACCAGGGCACAACTGTTGTGCCCTTAGATTAAATAATTTAAATGTTTGGTTTGTAAATTAAAAAAAAAATTTTACTTTTTTCCAATTTATCAATTTTTATAACCCGTAAAAAAAAAGAAATGCAAGTTCTAGGACACACCAATGATTCGAACCCATTCAAAAAACTTAGCTACTCGCCACTACGCGCGAAACTATCTAATGCACCGACCTCATTACATTCAATGTTACTAATGCCACTCACAGCCGCCTACAGAGCTTTTTACAAATCCATATATACAGTGAAAACTCTCATAACCGGACGCTCACTGTCACAATATTTTTGTCCGGTTATGAGAGGTGTCCGCTTATATTTATATTTTATATATTTTCTTTATGTTATAATGCTAGACTAGTGATTTGTGGTTGAAAAATTTTTTTCAGAATATATTGCTTTAACTTAACCTTTGGGTTTCAAAATGATTTAAAAAATTTTTAAAAGTAAAATATTGCAAACCGGCAATTATTTGAGCAATCAAGTACATGTAATTTGTATTTTTGCCTTTAATTGATAAAATATTTTTGTCTGTGCCATTTTGTGACTCAAGGTGACAACACGAGCTAAGCAAACAATTTTTTCAAATAAACAGGAAGTTCTATGCAATCCCCAACACACGAGTATGTACGTTCATGTTAACACGGGAATCACAATTTTCAATGGCATTAACACAAATACGAATCAGAGCGTTGGTGAGTTTCAAACAAGGTGAATTAATTCAAATTAACGCTTCTGTCCGCCCCATTTTTTTTTTAATTTAGTGTCCGCGTCCGGTTATGAGAAAACTTTTTGTATTGAAAAACTGATGAAAATCTCGGTTCTACAAAGTTTGTCCGGTTATGGGAGGTGTTCGGCTATAGGTGTCCGTTAGGAGACGTTTCACTGTATACATATATGTATGTACACAGTATAATAAAACAATAAAGTTATGAACATAAGCAATGCCAAGGCAATTCATTACCAGCCGTACAAGAAATGGACGACCGAAACTAATACACACATTTTTTTTCCTAAAATATTTGTCCAAACATATGATTGCTATTGCTGATGGATAAAATAAATTTGTATGTGAATGCCTGAATAGCTTTAATATTTGTATATTTTCAATATTTGTGGGTCCTGAAATATTAAAGTGTCCAATTATATTTAAAAAAACATGGATATTAAAGTGAAATTGAAAGATAAGTATATTGCGTTAATTATTTATATATACATATATTTTTAATCATAATGCATTGACAACTTTGTTCATTTTATGTATTCTGATACTTCTACAGCAGCTTCTCCGCCAAAAGGAAGAAACCATCTGAGTCGAAAAAATCGAGCTATTGAATTGTAACAGGCGCAACTTCAGCCAAAGGCAGGCTCAACTTTCTAGCATGGAGACGATCGAGGCTAGTGTAAATATCTGAATGTTTTAGTTCACAGATGAAGTCCCACTCCAAGGTTCTGATGGATATTTCTATTTCATATTATATTACATTTCTTTTTTATATATGTACATATATATGTATATAAGAATATTGAAATAAAATCAAATAGTGTTTCATTTCAACTGGGATATCTCTCGACAGTAACCGATATATCCATCAACGTTGACCGGTCATCAGTGACTGATATATCCATCAACGCTGAGTAGTAAACAACATTAGAGTGAGCAGTTCGGGAATACATCCTATGGGCGACAAAATTCATAAGTTAGAGAAGGATGCAAAATCACATGTACACAGAAGTTTCGGTAATTTTTCCCATATTGCCCTTAAGAAAATGATAGAAACTTTGTTCTACGCAATGACCGATAATTCGGTCTGCAATGACGGTCATATGACCGGGTTACGAATTCAAATTAAGAATGAGAAAGCAAAACGTACTGACAGTACATGCACATGAGTACTCGCACTCCAATTATTAGGTCTATGCGGCTTCGTTGTTCTATCGCTACTACAATGGAATGTGCTCTAAGATTCATAATATTTCTGTACCTACGTTTGTTCTTCAAACCTCAAAAACACAATTTCTTTGTAATATTTGAATTGGTTGTTTTTGACATATCGCAAACAAAAAACGTGTGTAGTACAACAACTCCATTCACCACCACCTTGAACAAAAACACTGTCTGTTTAAGATTTTTATTTTTACCGATTTTTATTAAAGAAAATTGGCATTTGAAAAATATACGCTAAGTGCTGCCAAGTTCTTACATATTGACGGCGGGATATTTATTAACTTCCTTTAAATTTGCAAATACAACTCAGCAGCCCTTTCGAACGTACTACATAATAAGATTTAACTTCCTAATTGGAAATTTTTTTTGGATCCGAATCGAATTACATAATAACGCCCAGTACAGTTTCCTATTGTAATTTCCTGCAGGGTATGAACATCTGGGCAGTTGTAATTATAATTTAAATACAATTTTTTGGTTTTTGTTTTCAATACAAATGTACGCACGGCATGAGGGGATATCGGTACACCGGCTATTAGATTTTTATTTAATTCATGATGCATATTTCAATTCAATTCATGATTCAAAGTTTCATTAATTTACACTTTTGCTCTTATCTAATTTGTAAAACTGATTGTATCCCATATGAAATCAGCTCTTGAAAATTCTCATATTATTGCCGTTGTAGGTATTAATTTTTCTGAACGCTTTAGAACGCGCTTAAATACACATACGTAATGCAATTTAAAGGTACATATATATATAATATAATACTCACTTGAATATTAAAACCCATTTTTTGGTTTCGTCGTCTTCAGGTTTGGTCAAATGCTGATAATCGCCTCCATTGTGCCAGGGATAAAACGAATGAAAACGGATGATCTTACAGGCAATATCAGGTAGTTTAGTTTTATTATGTTTCAACACCTGATACATGTATTCATCGTGGCCCCAAGACATAATTAGGTTATCAACGCCACATTGGGGGTCATATATTCCATATTTAGTGTTATAACGCGGATCCTTACCATCGGGATTACCCTCAAAACTATCCTTGCGATAAACTATACTGTCACCCCAATTACAGCCTACTGGAAAAGTATCTCCTACCACACACCATTGGGGCTCATCATAGAAGGCCATTATTTTACCTAAATCATGTACTAAAGCAGTTAAATGGAACCAATCGCATTCGGGAAATTCTTCACGGGCTCTTTCGGCCGCTTGGAAAGCATGAACAATATTGGGCAAATCAATGTCGGGATCAGACTCATCGATTAAATCGTTAAGTTTCTCAAGAGCTTCACGTACAGTGCTCTTCATCGCATTAAATTGCAACCACTTTTGACGGCGCCCTTTAACAAAATCTACTGTTTGATTTAAGTGCATTAAACGATAAGTTTGGCGTACGCGTTCTTTTAAGGGATCTGCTATATCTACACTGTAATCACGAAACTTTGAAAGACTTTTATCGGCAAAGGTGGGCTCCGGTCGTAATAATTCCGAAGGATCAATGAAATCAATTTGATGCTATGATAAGTAAATTTTGTATATCGTTATCTTAATATAGAACGGCTCTAACTCATATTTGTCTTCAAACCGAGGTTTTTATTTTTGCATATTAAGACATAAAAATAATATAATAATCTAATAAAACTTTGATGTGAAAAATCTGTATAACCTAAGAATTTAATGACTCGACTACAAGACTTAAATTTTTATGAACTTTTTGCCCATCTACAATATCGTAAGAATAACATGAGTTAGGGCTCTTCTATATTCGCTTATATTTCATTATCTTTATTTCAGTACAAACACTTGAAGATTTTATTTACCTCTCGTAATAAACGCATTTTGAATTTATTTCATGTATGTATGTCTGTATATATTTTCTTATTTATTTGTTTATTTATTGCTTTCCAGTTAGTTTAATATTTTAAATGCTGCACCGTTGTTAATTGTTACAATTGAAATTTCTTTATGAAATAGTCACGACGGAAATGCGCCACTTTTATAGCGCAATCGTTAATTGAAAAAAAAGCAAAATCGTCATCTATCTTTGTACTCATTTGATTCCCGTTATACGAAATACAATTAATAAAAAATAAATAAAAATTAATAAATTCTTGAATAATGGTTCTAATCATTAAAACTCAAAAACATAAAATTACTTAAAAAAATCTACTAAGAGCAAAACAAATACACTAAGAAAATATAATGTAAGTTATAAATTTGGCGATACAGTCTTAAATTAAACTTTGCTGTTGCGTGTTTTGTTAACTTGTAAAGCAGAAATGTGTAAAAATTTAGTCATACTCCATCATTTCCGTTAGAGCGCACAACATACCGGTTTTAGGCATAAGTGTGGACCGGTATGGGATTGGATCCACGTAGTTGCCTCTCTTTTCAACCTAACCTACTCTTGAGGTAGCATTCGCTTAGACACCTGCTTAAGTATGGCATGATATTTATGCTCAATGTGCTACTTTGGAGCATTTTTTTAAATGCTTTTTTCATCGCAGGGAATATGTGAAAGAATGTAAAAGAAATCATATGAATTCGTTCCGTCGGTTTATTATCTTCGTTGCACTTCGTAAAATTGATCATTGTACCATTCCCTTACAAGAGTGGGTTTTAGTATACACTAAAGTGAGGGAATGTAGTGAACTCTACATTATTTGTTTTTTTTTCTTGTATAGTTTAGGCAATACAAACATTCATATGTAAGTGCTTACTTTAAATCACATTCATAAGGAAGAAAAAGTAAATTCTGGTTCCAAAATTTTAATTATTTTTCGGTGGGAACCTACTGTATCATTGCACCGTGTAATTTAAAAAATTTCATAAAAATTACATTTTGCTTTTAGTCTGTGCAATCATCATATGAAACTAAAAAAAAAACAAAAAAAAAAGTGATGCTTATTTTAATGCATGGTTTCAGATTCAAACAAACTGGTTCGATCAACTTACCTTATTGGTGTCATTGGCGAGCATTTAACAAAACAACTCATCATTTAAATGAGTGTTTAGAACCAATGAATGTTCCATGATTTGGTTCCGTTTTAGTATGTGTTAAGGAGTTCCTGTAACTCATTTAAAAATTTATTTAAATTATAAGTACAAGTACGCAGTTTCTCATTTGAATTAATCGACAGAGTTGAATGTTTTTTCCATGAGGTCAAAAGTGATAGTCTTGCCAACATTTAAGATGACATTAAAAATGTATTCAGATATAGAAGTGGTTAAGAAGTCATGAAAATACAAATTCATCGTAAACCCATTCACTTTTTTCTGCTGTCAAAATTACAAAGTTCTTAGTTGAACCAGCAAAAATGTTCTTCAGTGGCATGTTCATCTTATAAATAAATTTTTTTCATTAATTTAAAACTTGAATTTATATATCGCACTTGATCAACCGGAGGGTATAAACTAGAAAATTAAATATTCAGTAGAGGTCAAAATTGTTTGTCGCTGCTTTTGAAAACCCAAATAAATCATGGGTTTTTGGATAATTTTCGAACATTTAAAACATCATTATAAAACCTTAATGTTAAAATTTTAATTAAATTTAATTAATTTTAAAAATTTGATTTCTGCTAAAAATTTATTGTTTTTATTTGGCATAGTTATTTGATATCTTGGACCAGCACCCAGGAGATAACCTCTACAGATACTATGCATTGTGCTGGAAATAGAGGAAAGGGATAGTGAGAGAGATGACAGGTGGTGTAGGTTCACTATCTTACAACTCTGCTTTTGCACGTTCTTAGTTTGTAGCAGTGTTGCAGCGCCTCCGAAGTCATGCAGACGTATTAAATTTTGAAGCTTTGTTTTTAGTAGCCATTTTTAGTAATTAATTTACTTCGCTGGTGCTGCACAATACCGACGAATATGCCTGCGGATTGGCATCAGCTGAAGTCGGTACTGTTCAGTGACCATTGCATATGCCTTCTCCACTGAAACCTTGCGACAACAACTGACATAAAGACACACTAATGCACATTAGAAAAAATGCGAGATGTTTTTATGACTTAGTCTGAAACTGAGTTCAAACCCAAGACCTTTTGGTTTTATAGTCAATGTGCAGACTTCTTCACCCATCGCCACCCTTACGAACTTGTCGAAAAATACAATATGTAAAAAATTCAAGTACTTTTAAGTTTTTTTTTTTTTATTCTGGAAACCTCTACATGATGTTTTTTGAAACCTATGCAGAGATGTTGGTTTTTATACAAGTTTTTCCTGATTTTTGACATTGAATTTATAATTTTGAATATACATACATATGTACATATTTAGTAGTAGTTTCACAACAAGTTTGAATAAAATTAAACATTTTTCTTTCTAAACGATTTTCAGCCTTAGTAATGAAAATTGTTTCTGATAACTATGTCTCACACGCACTGGCTAACTGTATCGTTTACTGTTCCCTGTGTAGATCTAACCGAGTTTATTTTGCTCACATGAAATATTAAGAGGAAAATTTATTCTTATTGAACTCAAGAATTAGTCATACTAATTATATGTAATTGGTGATGGCGTTATGATTGAGGTTGTGGCTAAATAATTCTTATTTAAATAACTAAGTAACTTAAATAAAAAACAAACAAATAAATCCTTCACACGGCGAATTCATATCAGCTGAACTTATAAACCCTGCTTACGACCAAGGCAAATTCATTACCAGGTAAACTCATTAGCAAATTCGCCGTTAGCTGATAGAAGAATTTCTAACGCTTTTTTTGAGCCGAACGTCAAGGTTTGTTTACTTTTGTGAGAAAGTTAAGAAAACTGCTCGTAAATAATTTAATAATTATAATAATATAATACTATAATAATGAGAAAGCAAAATATATTACTTTTTGTAATAATTAAGTTAATTTGAACTCATATTACACTAATTAGCACGTTCTTTTTAGGTTATCATATATTTAACAAAACACATGTATTCAAAAAATTTGACGTTTGGACAAAAAGCTATTTGCATAATTCGCCTTGCGACAACCTTGTATTAATAAATCTTGCTTAAGGGTGCTTTACATTGTACCACAAGTCGTACGACATGTCAAATTTTTGTGTAGAAGAGCACAAGTCGGATCGTCTAAACGTAAAATGTAAAGAAACTATAAGATTTTGAGAGAAAATACGGATGAAAATTTTACAGTCGTATGGCTCTCTTGATTTTTTAAAATATTTCGAAAACCAACACACACCATTAGATCAGGGATGCATTTTTATGTAAACAAATGTGAGAAAGCCAGGGAGGGATAACTGTATTCATAAATTTATACCAATTATAAAATCGAAATGTACATTTAGACCACGACAGCACAATTTTATAAAAATATACGTATATTTTCTAAAAGTACACTAAAAATTTTGACCACGAAAATAACATATTCGAAAGTTATAAAAATATTTTTCAAGGTTATTAAAAAAAAAATTCAATTGCACAAGAACTCCATCCCTGGGGAAAACAAGCAAACAGCTGTAGTTAAATTAAATGAGAATGTTTTCATCTTACTTGATTTTATCCATACCAATCGTGTAAAAGCCAGAAAAGAACCATCCGATTTTTACTCTCTTTTTTTGAAATGCGGATGCAATTTCATTTTATTTTCTGTCTCATTTTACGTACGACAAATCTTATCGTCTAAAGCACCCTTTAGACTATTTATCATCAAAGTTGCTATACAAGTAAGTTTACCTGGTATGAATTCGCCATGATCCTTCATTAAGTATATATATACATAGGTATATATACATACATATATGTATATATGTTTTATGCATAATTCAAATATTCTTTTCTTAATTTTTTTAATACTTATTAATAATCATAATAATAATACTTATTTTTATAATAAACATTTCTTAATGCATTGTAACCAAAATTTTTGCGGTTATTGGAAATCGTATTAGTGCTCTATTTAATTATGTATTTGCACAACTTTTTTATATATTAAGGAGCGATTATATATTTTTTATCATCTCTCTAATAGTTATTGTAGGAGACAAAAGATCTTTTATGTCGAGCTGTTCGCCGTTGGACCATCTGCTGGCGTATTACAATAACCATAATAATATATTTTTATCAAGTCCGAAATTTTGACTGGACATAGAATTGAATTTTTCTCATTATTTTTCAAAACCTTTAATTTGTCTTATATGTATGTGGGATGAGAGGGTAGAATAGAGGGCAGAACAGTACGTACTAGGTTATACAACACAGGACAGTACCTACTGAGTTGTACAACACTTACGGACAAGAGACAGAAGAAAAAGGAAAAGAAGGTTGATTGAAAATAAGTGGAAGAAAAAAGATTATTCTTTCGGAAGTTGTGAGGAATCAAGTTGTGAAGTGTGCAAGGTCGGACGGACATGGTTCCGAGCATTTGTGAAATCTTTTAAACTTAATCTTACATTTCTTTGTGAAATCTTTTAAACTTAATATTACATTTTTTTGAAATAAATAAATCTTTGAATTCTTGAATTGAACATTTTCCTGAGGATATAAAATCCTCAAGGGTTTAATTTAATCATCGCTACATTTGGGGGCTCGTCCGAAGGCCAGATTTCGCTAATAGGCAAAAGTTTGAAAGAAGAAAAAAGAAGTGTATACAATTTATGTATATAACGTTTTTGAGAACTAAAAGTTGATAAGGAATTTACCTAACGGTATTTAATATAAAACTGCATTTATGTACTAAGTATTGTGTATAAAATATATGTATAACTAAAAGAAGAAAATTGAAACGTTTGATATTGAAACATTCAGAGTTTAAATACAACTCGAAAAAAAAAATTATCCGAAAAAGAGAGTTAAAAACCCTTTCCACGAATGTAAGTCAATAAGATAAAAAATAGAAAATGTTAAAATTTTGTGCAAACTTTAAAGAATATGTCTAAAAAAAGAGACGATGAAGAGAGAATAAAAACGCGTTCAAAAATAAAAGAATTGAAACTCCGAGGAAATAGTGATCAAAACAAACAAAATGTTGAAGATAAAAGTGAACACGAAACCGCAATGGAAAATATAGAAATAAAAACAAAGTGCTTAAACAATCAAGTAGAGACAAATTTAATAGAACAAAAACTAATACACGGAAAATACAGTGAATGCATTTTTGTAAACAAAATAGAAAAAGAACCCAGAACAATGTCACAAAAAGAAAATGTTCAAGTAGGTTTTGATCAAGTGGCTGTTGACGGAGCAATTCCAGTGTTTGAAGGCGATAGTGGTATGCCCATTAAAATGTGGATAAAGAACTTTGAAGACAATGCAAGTGCTTATGGTTGGAGTGATACACAAAAATTTGTTTTTGCGCGAAATAAGATGAAAAAATCCGCGGAGTTATTTCTCCAATCAGTATCAGTTTTCGATTTTGGAACTCTAAAGGGGATGTTGATTGATGAATTCCACAGGGAATACTCAAGTGCCGAAATTCATTCGCAGCTGCGCGCCCGCAGAAAACGAGATAGTGAAACAGTACATGAGTACATGTTACATATGCGACGGATTGCTACCTTTGGGGAAGTAGATGAACGTTCAATTATCCGATATATTGTGGACGGTATAAAGGGTAAACGCGAAAATAAATTAAATTTGTATAGTGCTAAAAATTACAAAGAGCTTAGAGAGCAGTACGAAATATATGACAGCGTTTTTCGATGTAGCAGTGAAAGAGAAAACAATTATAAAGTTAACAAAAATACTAACGATACAAAAACCGTATATTGTTTCAATTGCGGATCAAAAAATCATAAACGTAGTGCTTGTCCTTTGGAAGGACCAAAATGTTTTAAGTGTAGCAAAACTGGCCACATAGCGAAAGATTGCAAAAACACAACAACTAACCAAGTGAATTGTACAATGAAAAATACTAGTCTAAAGAAAGTAATAATAAACGGCAAAGAATTTGATTGTTTAATAGACAGTGGCGCGGACATTTCATTAATAAAGGAAAGTATTTTTATTAAGGACTTTGGAAAAGGAATTGAGAATTATAAGCGGGAAATAGTCGGTTTCGGTGGTGCAGTGACAATACCAATTGGCATTATAAGGGTGAATTCCAAGTTTGATGAAATATATTTAAAACATAATCTGGTTGTTGTTCCAGACAATGCCATTGGTCATGACTTTGTTATCGGGTTTGATATCTTAAAAAAATTTCGATATTCTTCGGATGAAAAAGGTTATAAATTTCACTCGTTAATTAAAACCAATGTCGAAAAAGAAATTGAAAAAGTAATGAACATAAGTGTTAACGAAGAATCCAGTGTTGTGGCACCAACCGCCTACAAAAGACAAATCGAAAAAATGAAAAACAATTATTCGCCGGTTCGGGCTGTAACAAATAGTATTAAAATGAAAATCGTGCTAGAAAAAGAAGATCCAATTTATTCATCGCCAAGTCGTTTGCCACCACCAGAACAGAAAATAGTGGAAGAGCAAGTAGAAACATGGCTAAAGCAAGGTATTATTCGTAAATCTGTATCCAATTATTGTAGCCGAGTGGTCTTGGCTGATAAAAAAGACGGTTCGAAAAGGATGTGTATAGATTACAGGCGTATAAATAAAGTTTGTTTCAAGGATCGATTTCCTGTTCCAAATATGGAAGAGTTAGTTGACTGTTTATCGGGTGCGTCAGTATTCAGTGTGCTGGACATTAAAAATGCCTTTCTACATGTTCCAGTTAAAGAGGAGAGCAAAAAGTATACAGCATTTGTAACAAAACAAGGAATATTTGAGTTCAACTATGCACCATTTGGTTTCTGCAACTCACCAGCTGTGTTCATACGTTTTATAAATGCAATTTTCGCCAACTTAGTGAATGATAACATAATGCAAATTTATATGGACGATATCATCGTCTATTCTGCTGATGAAAATACAGGTTTGAATTACTTGCAAAAAGTTTTTTCTGTTGCTGCCGAAAATAATTTGGAAATAAACTGGAAGAAATGTAAGTTTTTACAAAGAAAAGTTGAGTTTTTAGGAATTATTATAGAAGAAGGTAAAGTGACTCCAAGTGAAGAAAAACTGAAAGCAATAAAAAATTTTCCAGAACCACGTAATATTAGGGGAATACAATCCTTTCTCGGTCTTACTGGATTTTTTAGAAAGTTCATAGCAAACTATTCAATAATTGCTAGACCTTTGACAAACCTGCTTAAAAAAGATGTAAAATTTCTAATAAATGATGAAGCTAAAAAATCTATATATAAACTAAAAAATTTGCTGATATGTCAACCAGTATTGAAAATATTTTCGAGAGAAGCAAGAACAGAGTTGCATACAGATGCATCAAAGTTTGGTTTTGGGGCCATACTTGTACAACAATTTGAGGAAAAATGGTATCCCGTTTATTATTATAGTAAAAAAACGTCTGAATCTGAATCAAGATTACACAGCTATAATTTAGAAATCAAAGCAGCGTTTTTAGCTATGAAAAAGTTGCGGCATTATTTATTGGGTATAAAATTTGATTTAGTAACAGATTGTTTAGCGTTTAAACAAACGTACGACAAAAGTGAACTAACACACTCAATTTCAAGATACGTAATGTATATGCAAGACTTTGATTATAGTCTAAAACATCGAAAAGGAGAACGCATGAAACATGTAGATGCACTCAGCAGAAATGCAGTGAATGTCGTTAGCTTAGAATCAGAGTTAAAATGTCGCCTCCGGAAAGCGCAAAGTAGTGATGAAAGCATAAAAACTATTATTGAAGTATTGAAAATTCGTCCATATGACAATTATAAATTACTTGGAGGAGTATTATGTAAATCAGTGGAGGGGCAAGATGTTTTTGTTGTTCCCCGTAACATGGAAAAGGAAATAATAAATAAGGCACATGAGTTGGGGCATTTCAGTGTTGCCAAAACTATCCATCAAGTAAAACAGCAATATTTCATTCCACACATGGAGAGTAAAGTTAAGAGGGTTATACAAAACTGTATAAAATGCATTCTGTTTAATAAAAAGCAAGGGAAACTGGAGGGATTTCTAGAGTGTATAGATAAGGGTGATTTGCCACTATGTACAATCCATGTGGATCACTTGGGTCCCATGGATGCAACTTCTAAGAGGTATAAATACATTTTTGCCATAGTAGATGGGTTTAGTAAATTTGTTTGGATATACCCTACAAAAACGACTGGCGTTGAAGAAGTTATTAATAAACTGGAGAATTGGTGTTCAGTGTTCGGTGATCCACAACGCATAATCAGTGATCGAGGGTCTGCGTTCACTTCGAAAACTTTTGAAGAATTGTGTAAATCTAAAAACATAGAACATATCGTAACTACAACCGGTGTGCCGAGAGGAAACGGTCAAGTTGAACGTGTAAACAGAGTAATAATATCCGTATTATCAAAACTTTCTGCAGAAAAACCTGAAATGTGGTACAAAGAAGTGAATAGCGTACAGAGAGCTTTGAATAGTACCTTGCATAGATCTACAAATCGATCACCGTTTGAACTTATATTTGGCGTAAGAATGAAAAATGAGAGCTGCACAAATATAATTGAAATCCTTAGAAACGAACTTGAGGCTGAATTGGAGGATAAACGACAACAAATGAGACATGAAAGTAAGCAGCAAATACAGAAGATACAAGATGAATACAAGAAAAACTTCGACCGAAAAAGAAAGAAGAATGTAGACTACAAAGAAGGCGACTTAGTAGCAATCAAAAGAACACAGTTTGTTGCCGGTAAAAAGCTATCAAATGAATACCTTGGTCCTTATGAAGTTACAAAAGTTAAAAGGAACGGCCGATACAATGTTCGAAAAGCTGCTTCGTTTGATGGACCAAATTTAACCGTCACTAGTAATGATCATATGAAGCTATGGTGTTATTCTGAAGTTGATGACGACTGCAGTAACTCCTCCGGGACGGATGATGAGTCGGATGGCCGAATGTGGGATGAGAGGGTAGAATAGAGGGCAGAACAGTACGTACTAGGTTATACAACACAGGACAGTACCTACTGAGTTGTACAACACTTACGGACAAGAGACAGAAGAAAAAGGAAAAGAAGGTTGATTGAAAATAAGTGGAAGAAAAAAGATTATTCTTTCGGAAGTTGTGAGGAATCAAGTTGTGAAGTGTGCAAGGTCGGACGGACATGGTTCCGAGCATTTGTGAAATCTTTTAAACTTAATCTTACATTTCTTTGTGAAATCTTTTAAACTTAATATTACATTTTTTTGAAATAAATAAATCTTTGAATTCTTGAATTGAACATTTTCCTGAGGATATAAAATCCTCAAGGGTTTAATTTAATCATCGCTACATGTATGTACATATTAATGGATTTGGATTTCCAAGATATCTAAAACTTTATGATTTTAAAAAATTGTTTTAAGTAAATTTTGTTAACGTGTATGCTATCGTAAGAGTATATAATTTTTATAACAATATTCAAAATAAAGCATCTAATTAAAAGAATTTCAAACAATGTTGTCACCCCTTGTTTATTTATCGCTTATCAGGTGCTTAAATCCAAGTTTATGATTTATAATTAATTTATTCATTGGTTATCCAACGAAACGTTTTTTTTTAATTAACGACGAATGCTTTCGCCAGCATAGATTTAAAGAACATGAAAACTGATTCTGGTAATTTGCCATACATATTTCTAGTTTTATTGAAAATAATTGATTTGAGTACTTAGGAAATGTGTACATTTCGGAATATACTCCAATTTCCATTCCTTTTTACATTTATAAATACCAAAACCTACGCCGAAATATAAATGTATGTATGTATGTATATCAGTAGAGTATATATGTAATTTGAGATTACACATTTTTCAATTTTTAGAAGAATATTTAAAAAAATCTTGCAAATACTTTTTAAGCACGCTCCTGTGATTGAACAAACGATTTACATTTCAATGTATATTTTCAATCACGTGTGATTTACTCCAATCACTAAGAATGTGTAATCTATTTCATTCAACATTGCATTCCTTTATTTAACTGATCGAAAGGTAAATTTTTATACTAGTGTACTTTCCTTTTTTGTTCAAATTCAAAAAAATTTGCACTGTTTTCTTATATTTGTTTTCCTGTCACTTTTTACTCGCAAACAACGCAATAAAAATTGTTCTATATTAAATAATAATCAAGAGGTAATTTTCCAATATCAATTTGTAAATAAAAACAAGTAAGAGTGCTATATTCGGCTGTGCCGAATCTTAGATACCCTTCACTGGCTCCCTTTATTTCTGAAATTCGCCTGAATTGCCGGATAGTCGTTTAGTAGTGCCGAATTTTTATTTAATTGTTGGATCTGGTCCAAAGGACCAGACCTTTTCGATCAATATATAACTTCAAACAGCCAAGTCATCATGCAAACCAAATTTCACCGTAAAGCTACCAAAAACGAATATTGTGATGCATTTGTGGCTTACGCCATTCTTGTGTGATCAGATCTTTCAAACAGAAGCTTACACTTATATGATTATAGACCCACATACATACATATAGAGTATATTAATAATGCATATGTACATAAATAATTAAATTTCAATACGTAGAATTAGAGGAATACACTTATTTCAAAACTATTGTTTTTTTCCGGCCATATGCTTGTTCTTATTTTTATTTCTATTGAATATATTTTTGCAATATATTGGAAACTAAATCACATTGGACGAATGATCCCAATTTTTTAGAAGAATTTTTATGCACCAAACAAGCGCTTTTCATTTCAAATGGAAATACGAAGCAACGAAAAAAAAATTTATTTTCTTTACACATCCTTCCTTACGTTAAATTAGGCACAACTGTTGTTCCTTTAGATGAGCTATGAATATTTGTTTTCTAAATTAAAAAAAAAATTTTTTGACTTTTTTCCAATTAATGTGTTAAAAATTATTAAAATTAAAATTATTAATTTCTATAACCAGTAAAAAAAGAAATGCAAGTTCTGAGGGACACCTATGATTCGAACTCATTCAAAGATATTTGCTACTCTACAATTTGCTCTTTGCTAGCTCATCCATCAACCTCATTCAATTCAGAGTCATTAAATCAGAGAAAGGCCTAAGAACTTTTTCAGTAGTCCATATGTATACATGTATGCAAGAATGATTAAATAAAGATTACGCCTTGCGCATGATTTACCGTTTGATGACGTTTGCATCCCCTCGAAGAGATTGCCAAATGTTTATTATATGCAAAACTAATACTTTCTCGTACAAAATTTATATTTTATACTACATTTGGCAACTCTTCACACAATTTACTCAGAGAGATCTCAAACAAGCAATTGAAATCGATTTTATCAAAGTTAAAGTTTTGTGTTGAATTTTATAATAAATTGTGCTATATTTTATAAGAAATATATTTAAATAATTATTAAATAATAAATAAGTGTAAAAAACTTGCTTTATAAAGCTCATAAGCTGTAAACAAAAAACACAAATAGAAGTGAAAAGAGAACAAAAAGAGCAAGCATGAAATGCGCAGTGGGCAATTGCAAACAAAGTAACAGCAAAAAAACAAGTGAGAAATTAATTGTGTTACAATGTAATATTGCTATCAAAATTTTTTTGTTTTCATAAAGCTGTGTCATTATATAGTTTTCCAAGAGATGAAGCTCAAAGGCAGTTATGGGTGAAATTTTGCAAGCGTGTAAACCTGTAAATGCTGAAAAAGAAAAAATTTGTGCTTTACATTTTAAGCAAGAGGATTTTGAAAGAAATTTAATATATGAAATGGGTAAGTTACCACATAATCAATTCTTTAAGTCCGTTAATAAGTCGTTATAGGATTTAGTAAACGAAGTACTAAGAAATTAAAACCCAATGCAGTTCCGTCCTTAGAAAATACCATTATTGATAGTGAAAAGAAAACTGCTTATGGCACTGAAGAAAATGAAACAAAAAAACAAATAAATAATCAAAAAAGTTTAAAAGTAAAATGTGTAAATGCCGAATTGCCGACTGACACTGAAGAAGATGGCCTCCAAAGTTACACTAAAACTTTGGAATTGAAAATGTATGTTAGTATTTAAAAAAACAACAAATAATTATTTAAATCGTTTCTAGAGAATCACTTCTTAAGGAGAATTGTTCGCTGAAAATGGCAAAAAGTCAATGTGATGTGACAATAAAAAATTTATCTTGTCGTATTCAAAAACTAAGCTTTGCAAACTCAAATCTCGAGAAGGCACTGAGGCGTTTGTTTACTGAGGGTCAAATAAAAAAACTAAAAAGCGGTGATAAAAGACAAAATTTTACCGAAACAGACATTGCTCAATCTATCACCCTATACTCAGCGAGTGCCAGAGCTTACAAACTTTTAAGGAAGAAACATTTCCCACTTCCATCGGTGAGAACGTTGCAAAGATGGTCGGAAAAATTGGACATGTCGAAAGGTATTTTGGAGCCTGTTGTGAAACTACTATCTGCGGCCAACCAAATGTCAGAAACTGAAAAAGTATGTGTGTTGAGTTTTGATGAGATGAAGGCAAAAAAAAAGTATTGCTATGACAAGTCAGCAGATTTAGTGCTAGAACCAGCTAATTATATCCAAGTGGCCTTGCTAAGAGGTAAGTTATTTGTATCAAAATCAAGAATTTTTAGAACCTTTGTTAATTCGCTGGAAGGTTTAATTTCAAATTGGAAGCAACCCATATATTATGACTATGATACCCAAATGTCAAAAAGTATTTTATTCAATATATTGAATACTATGAAGCAGAGTGGCTTTACAATTGTGGCCATTGTTTGTGACTTAGGTGGAGGAACTTGAAGTTGATTACGAAAAACCATGGTATGTTTTATGTAAATATGCCTCAATAATTTTTTCAAATTTTTTTTTTGTATGAATATACGTAACATATGTATATATGTAGGTTTTTGTTCGATGAAATCAAAATTTTTGTTTTTAATGATGTTCCTCATTTGATAAAACTTTTGAGAAATCATTTCATTGATGGTGGGTTTATCATTAACGAAAAACAAGTCAAAAAGGATATAATTTTAAGTCTCCTATCCCTCCAATCAAATGACTTGCAGATCACGCATAAAATATCACCACACAATTTATGTGTGGTCGGACCTGAAAGGCAAAAGGTTAAACTGGCCACGAAACTTTTTTCACATACAATTTCGCAATCTATAACACGAGCCGCCAGTTTGGGATATTTGAGCAACGAAAATTGGAGCGAGTGCAGTCAACTCTTTAAACTCGTAATTACTTACAAAATATAATTTTTCTAGAACATACCTAAACTACTTAAGAAATTTCACTTAACTAGGTAAATGACTGGTTCGATGTTATGAATTCGAGAGTACCGAGACAGGATACCAGAGACCGATTACACGCATATGGTTTAGCACTTGAAAAACAAAATATCATTCTAAATAATATGTCGCAAATGATGTCAGAGATCCGTGTGATTAGCAAAAAGTCTATGCTACCTTTCCAAAAAGGTTGAAAATTATATTATACTCTAAAAATTTGTGACACAGATTTATTTCTTTTGACATAAATGTATTCTACAGGTATCATTCAATCTAATAAAGCGTTACAAATGCTATATATTGAACTTAAAAGTCGATATAATATTGAGTATTTGCTAACGTATCGGTTTAATCAAGATGTGCTGGAAAATTTTTTTGGAATAATTAGGTCGAAAGGCGGACTTCACGATCACCCTGATCGAGAAGAATTCAAATATAGACTTCGATCATATTTAATGGGGTCTAACGAAGGCATTTTGGGTAGTAATGCAAATGTAGAAGTTGACAATACACCCGATTTAGATGTAGATAATTCTTTAACGGGTAAGTTGAAAGCTTAAATTTTAAATAACACAAAGTTTTATAAACTTTGTGATTTCTTCAGGTACTATACTTAAGAGTGTTAACCGTAACATTCAGGCAGATATTTTGGCTACAGAAACTAACCAAAGCGAAATAGAAAATATGGAATATGATGGTTTAGAGAACTTGGCCGGATATATTTGCCACAAACTGAAGAATGAAAATCCTGATCTTGTGAGTAATTCTTCAACCGAACGCAATTATTCGGTTAATCACTTAAGTGAAGGTGGACTTAGTAAGCCATCAACTTCGTTAATGAACACGCTAATACTGTGTGACTCAATTTTTTCTAAATTGAATGGCGACAAATTATTACTCGCAAGTGGATATTTACAAAAGCATTTGTTGGAAGCAAAAGAAATTGAAGCCAGTGATGACGTAAAAAAACTTTTTTTTAGATGTAGAATGTATTTTAGAATTAGAAAACTAAATTCTGAAATTGTTGAAAGCACGTATAAGAGAAAGAGAAAGTAAAATAACAAACTAAAAATTCTATAAATATTCTTTAAAGATTATTATTTTTAAGTAAAATAACAACAACAAATTTTGGAATGGGGAAAAAGGGAAATAATTAACACTTGGGTTCGCTATTTATATGTATAAAATATTTAAATAAAAATAAATGGAAAATAAAATAGTTCTTTAAAATTGTTTATTATCAAACTGAATTTGCCCCACTGTCCTGTTTTTACAATAACATAATAGTTCTTCAGCTGAGTTTTATTAGCCAATCAGAATACATGTTGAGTGACGTCAGAGTTCCATCATGCGCAGAAAAGTATTTTTATTTTAGCTTGTTGGCGTAATCTTTATTTAATCATTCTTGCATTTATGTATAATAATATGCATGTATGTAAATAATAAAACAACAAAGTTATGCACATAAATAATGCCATAAGCTCCCTATAGGAGTGAGCGAAACAATATATGTATTTGTTTATAGATAAGAATGTAAATCAGAGACCGCAAAACACCGCACATGTGCGAATGCTATTACACTAATAAAGAGGGCGTGCAGCCATAATTTTAATTTTTTTGAATAAAAACTTTAGTCTTCAGTGATTATTGAAGCATGCGGGTTGTGTATTCGCATGTTACTTGAAAACCAAGGCTGCCACTTTATTATTATTTATAGATATGAGCAGATTGTGTAGTAGTTTTTTACTAGACTCTGCAATGTTGAATGAATATGAAAATGCATTTTTGTTTGCGAAAATTACTTCGGTATATCTGAAAGCTTAGTATGCCAACGCACGGAACAAATTAGTGCATTCATTTATTCCAATATTAAAACTAGAATAATAAACTGTAAATATTTTTCTATTTGTGTAGATGAGTGCACTGATATTAATGACAGTATATTTTTCTTCAGCGTTTTTTTTAATGAAAATAAGAAGGCAGCACTTAAAAATGTAAATATTATACACTTTGTCGCAAAACTCTACATGCGATTTAATTTCTTCAATAAATTTTAATTTTTTAGAGAAATACAAAAAAGTTGTTAAACTTTTTTATTTCATAGGATTAACGATCTTTACAGAAAATAAAATATAATAATTCACGCTGTTTAATATTATAGAATGAAAAAAATAATAAATTTTATAAAAGCAAAAGTCTCCATATGATACATTATAAAAACTTTGGGGTGACTTAGAAAATATTCAATGGATTGCATGGTCTTTTTTGCATCTTAAACTTCTTTAAGGCTTCTTTTAGGCATCGAAAAAAATGATTTTTTTGTTATTTCGGGGAAATATTTCCCTTTCGTCTATTAAAATCATTATCAAGTGAGAAGTGGAGGAAGTTATTCTATATCTATGTTTCTGTTTTAAATAAATTAATAAATGTGACCTGTTAAATACTTCCAAGTAAGAATTTTCAAAAATTTTACTTCACATAGAAAATAACGATCAGATTAAATGCAATTTCGAAATCATATGTAGAGTTTTGTGACTAAGTGTATATTGTATTTCTTTTTTTCTGGCTTTGCTGTCCCTTTCTATTGATAGATTTACAGTAATTAATGAAAAATAAATTTAGTGTCATACGGGCTTTAATAACAATTATTATTCATTCGAGTATATATCAAAAGTGGGAATTTTTTGGGTATTTTTATTAATTTTTTTTACATACTGGCAGCATTACTGAAATGAGGGAAAAATAATCACGCTCAAAGACAAACAACAAAAACAAGAATTAAATGTGAATGCTTCAGCCAGAAGCACACCACATTTTTTTGCTTATTAATGGCGCAAAATGAAAGAACGGTAAACATCAGTGTAGAAAATAATATTTCTTTTTATGAAACTGCCATAACAAGCATAAATGTAGAACTTGATTTTTCGTTGATAAAATTTTTAATTCAAATTTGCAAACATTGGCAATGTTTACACTGAATGCTATTTCTTTTATTATTATTATATAAATTTTATTATAAATTATGTAAAATCGGAAAATTTTTAATACATTATGTGCTTAAAATTTTGAAAAAATCTAATTTTTTAAAAGTCACACTTTGAAAATTGTTACTATTTTGCAAAATAAACAAATTCCCAGTTCAGTGCGAAGTTCATTGTTATACATTTTTTTAAAACCAAAATTATGTTGTGATTTAATTTTAATGAAAACCCGTTGATTTCTTTACCCGTGACTGTAAAATTATTTCATTTATTGCGTCTCAAAATATTTTTCAACATTTCAGTAGTAAGCATGTAGCATTCGCTTTAAAATAGTACATTTTGTTTTTTTCTTAATAACCCAAAAAAAAATTTGAGTTTGAAGAGCAGTGTTACCGGGAAATAATGATGAGATAAACTGATATCAAATTAGAATTATTTTTTACAATTTACGAAAGGCAATGTTAAATCTAGTAGTGATTATGGTAAAATCGAAACAATGTTGAATGTGAGTTTTTATTAGAGAAATGCAAAAGGGATAATCTTTAAATTTTATACCTTTACAGGAGAAAGAAAAAATTAATAAAATAAGAAATATTGTGATTATTCATAAACATGATTTTTTCACAATAAGAATTTTTCTTATTCTTCAGACAGATTTGCTTTATTTATATAAACTATTTGCGGAATCTTCTACTTCCATAAAATATAAGTAATAATTGATTACTTCATTTAAATGTATCAAATACTTACAGCACAAAATGGTTTCTGTTTGAAAGATCCGATTACGCAAGAATAGTGTAAGCACAAATGCATCATAATATTCTATTATTGTTTAAAAAACGTACGGCGTAAATAACTTTTTTTCGTCGCACAAATTTGAGACGCTTATTTGTTTCTGGTAAAAATTATGCCAAAACGCATTTTCGATTTTATTTGAGGTTTCTTCTTTAATGCAACAATTTCTTACTGCCGAATTCATTTAAATTTATTTATATTTTAGTTCATTTCATTCATTAAAGAATTAATAAATAAATTTCCATGAAAAATCAGTTATTATACAATTTTTACATCCAAAAAAAAAAGTTTATGAATTTAAATTGAATAATAATTCATAAAGCTGCAGACAATTCTGTAATTTGAAAGTTTGGCATATTTAGGTTGCTCAGTTGGCGTATTTTAGTTTTGAATATTTAGCATCTCGATACCACATATTTATTTGAGCATATTTTTAAAATAAAATCTCACATTGAAGGCCATTGGCTCGCATACATAATCCGCCATTGTAGCAATTTCCATCCGTTTCGAAGTTATGGACAATTTTGTACTAAAATTTCAAGAAAAAAACCAAGTTGGTCGTGGATCTGCGGCTGTAGCTCGGAAACTATTCAACCGATTTGCCCAAATTTCAATAGGAAGAGATTCAGGTCTACTACTGACCGATTGACACAAAATGAATTTTATGAGATGATTAATTTGGCCACAAACGGCGTTTCAAGAAACACAAACACAGACAGACGGACAGACGGACACGGCTCTATCAACTTCTCTATTCATAACCTTTCTGAAAATATATATATTTTTCTTCTGAGACGAATATTAAAAAAGTTTCACACGGAATGATAAACTTATATATACCCTTTACACTAAAAGTGAAGGGTATAAAAACACAAACATCAAGCCTACTTATAATGGAAACAATATTGCGTTAAATATTCTGTAATAAATTGTCTTATCAATTGTAATATGTACTACAAGCATACATATATTTGTATATACTTACATATTTATATGATTTATTTGACTTCATAACTGATTTCCCCTACACGTGCAATAAAATAAACTGGTAGTGTGCAGTATTCATTCCAACGGAATGAAAGAAATTATTATTATTTTTTTTTATTTGTGATATCGCATATATAGTACATACGTACATATATACAAGGTGGCCCAAAAGAAATCACCCTATTGGAAGATGCTCTTATTTATGCAAATGGCGGCCAATGTCAAATCTGTTTTGACATTTGTGAACTAGACATATGTAGAATACAAGTGAACAAGCCATGGAGCGACACACTCCCCAAGAACGCGGAATAATCGTGTCTATTTTTTTGGGTAACAATTCGTCTGTGGTGTTGGTGCAGCGCGAATTCCGTCGCCGATTCCCCGGTCGCCCGATACCGACTGCGCAAACACTGCGCCGTTTGGAAACCAACGGTGAAGAGTATGGGACCACACGAGATGCTGCCAAGAGTGACCGGCCCTGGACCGCCCGTTTTCGAGGACGCCGCTGGTCAAACGACAGCAGTGGACGGCGCGCTATAGGGCCATGTTAACCAAGTTTTTTCTGCCGCAATTGAACGAATTAGGACTGGAGGACATGTGGTTCCAATAGGACGGAGCAACGGCACACACTGCGCGAGCTATAACCGATATTCTGAAGGCGGCGTTCCCGGGACGCCTCATCTCTCGTTTTGGCAATTTGCACTGGTCCGCAAGATCGCCCGCTTTAACCGTTCCAGACTTTTTTTGTGGGGTTTTTTGAAGTTCCGTGTTTACGTGAACAAGCCCGAGACCCTGGAAGCCCTAAAGGACTACATTCGACACGAGTGCGAGAATCTGTCTCCCGAAGTTCTCGCCGAAAGATGAAAAATGCCATAAAACGAGCCCGTATAGCAATCAATTTTGACGGCGCCCATTTGGCGGATATCATCTTCTCGACTCTACCAATAAAATTCTAAAGGTTCATATAAACATAATCAAAAACAGAATCGAAGTTTTTCTTTTAGAAAAAAGTGAGAGCAAAACAACATCGGATGACTTCTTTTGGCCCACCTTGTACATACATATCACACATAAACACAGCATACGTGCATATGTATGTCGTTATGCACATAATCAATACATATATTTTTCATAAGGCTTTGTGCAATGATAAGACGACTTTTGAGATATTGTTGAACTACAAAGAATTTCAATTTGAATGGGTATAAAAATTGCTTGTATAATATAAAACAAAATTATAGCAAATAGTCTTGACATTGATTTTGTAAAAGCAAAGAAGAAAACCCAAAACCGATAATTATTATTATTTTTTTTTAAATACACATAAAGAAATTATTATGAAGATTTTGTAGGACACTGCAGATAATGTGACTAGTCTACACATGTATGTATAGTGAAGGCTACGGACGCCTTGAACCAGTCCAAGAGTAACCCAATATATGGCCTATTTAACATTACTATGTCCAAGGGTGGACCATATAACCCATCGAACTAACCCACATTATACTCCATGCAACTACTTCAGGGAGCACCTAAGAGAATTATTTGAATGCGTCGGAGTAATCGTAAATCGTAAACGTAAAGGAGCATGTTTGTAACCAGCTAAATTCAACTACAATGGACCACTATTATCTGCTGCGGAGTTTCAAAATTACATCTGGTAAAACGTGACATGGGGTTTAAAACGAGCAAATTAAATAAAATTGTGCTCGCGAGCGGAGGAAAAGAAACCATCTCAATTTATGTCCAGTTTCTTACTTGAATATAATAATTAGATTAGAATAGTTACTTTTTTGTTGTTTAAATCATCACCGTTGGTAGACAGGCATTGAAAGTGGTAGGCAGATAGAGCTTAATTCTTGCACAAATCTGCAGTTGCATGTTAATTATAAAGGAAAGTTGCGGCGTTGACGATTATTTTTAAGCTAAAGAGAGCCATTTTATTTATTATTTCACTTCGCCGACGTCTTATTTCTCAAATACCGACGAAGGCAGGTGCTGTAGCAGCGAAAAGTCAGAAAAAAAATTTATTTATCTGGGAATCCAACACGGGTGTTTCTGGTTGCAGATGCCATACCCTAACTACTCCCATTCAGCAGCTCCACCTGATTTTAGTAAAATTAGCAGCAATCGTCATTTCTTCTTGAGATTAAGATGGATTGATTAGATTTTTAACTTTATTCCGAAATTTTACGAAATCTACCGAACGAAATCGGTTGAGTATCTGACGACATCAAAGTGAGTGAATAACTTTCGAATGCGGAATACTTCGTTCCGTTCCTTGACCCCTTCGTACATTATGGGATATTTACATACACACACACAAACATACGGAATAATGCCATCAAAGGTGACCGCTTTCTGGAGGTTGATAATGAATATTGCGCCATCATCACCTTGGATGTCAAAAACGCATTTTATTCGCCTGACTGGAACACCACGCTAGCTGCACTCAATGGGAAAAACGTACCCAAATACTTCACTGAATTGGTTGCTGACTACTTTAAAGATAGAGTGCTTTTGTACGACACGGAAGACGGAAGGAAGTCATAAGCGGTGTCTACAGGCATTCCTCAGGGTTCTGTGCTGGGCCCAATACTATGGAACGCCGTGTATGATGCGGTACTAAGGCTTGAGCTACTTGGTGGTACGCAGATCATTAATATTGCAGACGACATTGCCCTAATAATAAAGGGCAAATACCTGTACAAGCTTGAAAGAACGTGCGACGATTCCATCGCTATAGTTAGAAGGTGGATCACGAGCATAGGTGTGAGACTTGCTGACCATACGACAGATGTTCTGCTTTAAAGCAGTAGGAAGAAAACTCTAAGCGGGCGATTAAGTACTGGCGGGTTATGATCGATCACAGACTCTCGTTCAAGGAATATCTGCAGTATATAGGTGTGAAATGGCCAAAAACGACTTCCGCACTTGCGCGAATAATGCCTATCCTGGGCGGTTCAAAGAAGGATGGGGGTAATCAAATAAATTTTCCTCTATTCGGCCCCCGTATGGGCGGATGCTATGAACAAGGAATCATATAGAAGAGGAATAGATGCGGCCTATAAGAGGTATGCACTTAGGGTCGTTTCTGCCTTCTGCACTGGTAATTGCTGGACTGATGCCGGTGCGACTAGTGGCATATGCTGAGAAAGAGAAACACGTTGCAAGAAGAACGGGGCTAGCGCACCCCAGTAGAATGAATGTTGGCGGCATAGAATGATACCAGCATTGAGCTACTTCCATAAAGGGAAGATATATCCATAGACTCGTAGGGAGAATAGCGGAGTGGACAGATATGAAACACGGAGAGGTAAACTTCTACCTGACACAGTTGCTAAGCGGACATGGATGCTTCAGAGTATACATCTACAAGCATGGTCACGATGATGATGATGTGTGCCCAGAATGCCCCAATATAAGAAAGATTGCTTTCTTTTATTGCCCGCGGTATGGAAATAGTCGGCGTTCGTTGGAGCGGACAATCCGATCACGGATTACGCCCGACAACATTGTTCACTTGATGCTAGCATCAGCTGAAAATTGGAATTCTGTATCTGCTTACACAAGAGAAGTTTTGGTATGGCAAAGGATAGCGGAGAGGGCAAGGTGTGCAGAACGGGAGAGCAGCATTCGCTGAATCACCAATACCCCGAAGGAATACTTGACTGTGGTCCCGGGGATAACTGGATGGGAGAATGACGAAAGAGGTGCAGTTTAGTACGTAGGCGCATTATAAGCCATAGAGTAAGTCTTGATGCGAATCGTGGCTACCAATATCTTTTGAAGATTCCCCTACCCCTAGCTCGTATAGCTACAAAAAAAAACACAAACACACACACAACATATATAAAGGGTGGGAAAATTTGAGGTTAGGAAGTAAATTGGCTTAAAAACACACTTCTTTCCGACAAGTTCAGTTTTATTCATACCAATGTAAAGTATTAATACGGGAAGTTATAATGGAATATGACGTCGGGCAAATATCAACCTCTAGTACGTCGGCAGACGTCTGGTATTTTCACAAAATTATGAACCTTATTTTGCAACAAAGCTCCGCTTATCTTGTCAATGCAGCGCCGAATATCGAATGAGTTTCTTCGCCCTCTCCTGTACTCGGTCGAGAAACTTCAAAATAGTCTTTAAAGCACCGGCACATATATTAGAGTTGTATTCCATTTTAACATGACAATTTTTTAAGAAAAAATTCAATTTCAAGCAAGTTTTCATTTCATATTTATTTATTTCAGAATTTTGTAATAATAAAAGCCCTCATCTGGCCAAAAGAATATTACAATAGATTTAAAACATAGATTCTTAAAACATTAATAGTAACCCTAAATTTATAACTAGATAACAATCGTTTTAATATCAGCATAGAATTTAAAAGGTAAAGATCATAATACGGCATCAATTTGTTAAAAGTATAATAATTTATCAAAAAAAAAAAGGTAAGCGAAAAATTGTAAGCCCGATGGCTGCGATATCACACCAACTTCCTGAGAGTCGCATATAAACAAACTATGTCATATTGCCAACAAAATTAAAATGAGCAATGAGCAATCTTCGGTAGGTCTTGGGGGGGAACTGAAAAGATCTTAAAACAGCAGGCAAGCGATTCCATACACGAGCTGTACTTACGAGGAAAGACTTATCCAGGAGGGAAGTGTGTATTCTGGGAATGAAAATTTGTGTATTTCTAGATGAATGACAAAATCGAACGCATTGAACTAAAAACGCGGGTGTAGAATTTCTAACAAGTTTATAAAGGCTCATAAGCAGCTTAATTGTTAAGAAATTAGAGAAACTACACTTTAACATTTGTGCAACATACTCCGAAACATGATCCCTATATGTTAGCCGAAATACGAATCGCGTTATCTTATTGACCAATAGCTTAACTGTATTAATGTTTCCATTCGTTGTGCATAAATACACCTCCATACAATAAGATATCTGAGAAAATAGCAAGGCATGAGCTAACTTAAACCTTACTCGAAAGGGTAAATAAACATTCAGGGAGTATAAACGACGAAGCGTGAAGTTGATATTCGAACATAACCTATTAATATGATAGGCATAGTTCAGCTTACAATCAAGCATCACACCCAACACTTTCAATCTGTCAACCCAACCAATGGGTACCCCTTGAATATGAACCGACAAATCCGGTACCGACAATGTCCCGAACCTCATAGCACTAGTTTTAGAAAGATTAATTCTAAGAGAGTTAGATTCCATCCATGCTTGGACACCGCTCAAGGTATTATTAATTTGGGTCTGAAGTAGATTACCTGATCGCTCCCCAAAAAATAAAAACTGAATATCGTCAGCGTATGCGTAGGTTTCACAATATTCCCCATTAGTCACATGGAAAATGTCATTAATATACATAGAGAAGAGTAGTGGCCCCAGAATGGAGCCCTGGGCCACACCTGAAAACACTGATCGTATCCGTGATTGATTATTTTTGAGCGAAACAAACTGACTACGGTTACTCAAATAAGAGTGTATCAAAAAACAAGAGCTTCGGGAGAAATTAAAATGAGAATGCAGTTTATTTATCATCTTAGCATGATCTATACGGTCAAAGGCCTTGGATAAATCCAGAGAAACAAGGATGCATGATTTACCCGTATCCATCTTGTCCCTTATCATTTCGGTAATACCCAATAATGTAGACGAAGTGCTACAATTTCGTCGAAAACCAGTTTGCCTGTCATTCAGTAGTGAAAGGCGTGAAATTTGTTCATAGATCTGTGTTTTAACTATATGTTCAAAAACTTTAGACAGTACAGGTAAGATACTAATTGGTCTCAAGTTGGTTAAAGCTGAGCTAGTTCCCGCTTTCGGAATCGGTATTATCCTAGCACACTTCCACTTTTCGGGGTATGTTGAGGTCGTTATAATGGAATTAAAGAGATGCAAAATATGATTAGCAATTAGAGGAAGGATTATCTTATAAAATCTTAGTGGTATTCCATCTAAACCGCAAGCATTCGATTTTATCATCCTAAATGCAATAAGTAAATCAGACATGTAAGCGCGGTTGAAAGCAAAACCGTCAAAGTGAACACTGGATAACTCGGCTCCTATATCAGAGTTCGTATCCGGGGATATGTTCAGTCCATCACAAAAATAATTATTTATAGTGTCCACATCCACCCCATGAGGAGCAGACAAGGATTTACCCACTCCTTCAGTTCTGAGCCGATTCCACATCTCCCTTGTGCTCATTTCTTCAAACGCCCTCGAATAGTGACCCTTTTTAACATATTTTCACCCGCAATTATTTCTGTTTTTCTCACTTTTCTCTACTTTTGTCTACTTTTGTCTACTTTTATGTTGTTTAGAAAGCTTTATTTTTCTTTTCGTATTTGTGAAACGTATGAAAGTTCACTTTCGTAAATTTTCTATGACACAACTGATAATCTTTTTCGAAAATGTCAATCTTTTATAAATCGGGCGTGCAGAACGTGGCCTTGAGCGGCCCTGAACACGAACCTGAATCTCTTACCGATTAATCTTCATATTTTCTCCGTTTCGGCTCAAAGTGCTAGCAAGTTAAAGGAGGACGGCTTCTTCAGAGAATCCCGGTATGGTCATACCAGCATTCTCCGAACCCTTCCGAGCTTCATTCCGGACTTCCATTGAATATCTCCGCTCGAAAACTTGTTTTCGCGGGGCGTTGCTTTCGGGTGGCGGCAGGGCGGTCTTCTAAGACGGAATCAGGAGTGGAGGCGGGTGTTTTCTCCGATTATCTGGGAGTTTCTGTTTCCAACAGGCTTCCACATACCTCCAGTGTCTTCCACGCGGAGGATTTCGCTATCTGGCGGCCTTGCCTGATGTTGAGAAGGCGGCGCGTGGAGGGTACTGTTGCTATTCTTTCCGATAGTCAGACAGCGTGGAGGGCGTTGGTGTCACTAATCGTCTGCTCTAATGTGTTGTTTGTATCTGATGGAATTGTTCAGGTATGTGAACGGCAAAGGGTTTCTACGGGGTTAGGGTAACAAAACGGCACCTACGGTGCTACTTAACTTAACCGATTAATTTCAATAACCGAACGACTAACCGATTATACAAATAGATTACCCTGATTTATAATCTTACGTTCATACTATTTACATAAAGATTTATGAACCTTAAACGAATTTGACATTTGATGAACTTTTCGCAAGTGTATGTTCTCATTTAATTAACAAAATTATGTTTTGTGTGTATTAATTATTATTGTTTTTTAATTTTAATTGCTTCTTCAAGCGTTTAATTTTATTTTATTGTTGCTTTATTTTAGTCTGTAAGATAAGCATTCTTATCACTGTTGGTGTGTTTATGCCATTCATTTTCCAAGAAGCTAATTGCTAATTTAAAAAGTTTTTAATAAAATTTCTTCTCGATTTCATTATTGTTAATGTTATTATTATTTATTTATTCCTGTTTACTACAATACCGCGAATATCGTCTGTGTTTTCTATTCAAGGCACTTCGGGCTATCCTTCCAAGAAAATTTGATTCACGCAAAACTCTTAGCACTGTTTCAGAATTGCAGGCCTTTCCCAAGTATTTTTCAGCTTCAATCGTTGATTTTCTAATGCTAGGACCTCTTATTTGTATCACTTAGTATTTTATTTGGTGCAGATGTACCTTTATTTGCGATTATATTTTCGTGGAGAGACCTTTTGATGACGTCTTAACAGTTGAGGAACTATTGCCATAATTTCTGCAATTTCACGTTGACTTTTTTTTTTATCTTGGACCAGTACCCAGAAGAGGACCCATATACATGCGGTGCATTGTGCTGCAACTACAGGAAAGGGATAGTAGGAAAAATGATATGAGCTAAAACTTCAATATCTTACAACACTGTTTTTTGCACGTTATTTGTATTTATAGCAGTGTTGTAACGTCTCTGATGTCATGCAGACGTATTAAATTTTTAAGCTTAGTTTTTAGTAGCCATCTTTAGTAATTATTTTACTTCGCCGCTGCTATACAATACCGACAAAGGAGGGCGTTCTGATGTGCCCGTGGGTTACTGTTCACTGATTAGCCTTCGCCACTGAAACCTTGCGACAACAACTGAGACAAAGTCACATACAAATGCACATCAGAAAAAATGCGAGATGTTTTTATAAGTTTGAAACTGAGTTTGAGCCAGGAAAAATTTTTAGTTTTGTAGTCAACATGGAGACTACTTCGACCATCGCCACATCAAACTGAACGGTTTGTCTTCAAATACTACTTAAAAATGATTGTAAGAAATTACTAACGCCAAAAAAAATTTAATATTCTCAGAGAGATTTTTAATGCATTGCATCATTTAAACTGTGAGGGTATTTTAATGAAAACATATTCCACTGATAAAGTTTATTTTTATTTTACTTCTTCAGTGTTATAACAAGACAGATATCTTTACATGTGTTATAGAGTTTTTTTTTGTAAAATTGAAAGGAAAACAATTATTACAAATGAATGAAAATTTGGTTGTGTTTAAGTTCATAGTTAATTTATCACAATAATAAGAAAAATTTCATTTAATATTTTAGAATAAAGGAAAAAGAACAATCCGAAAGGAAAGACAGTTAAAAGTTGTAAAAAGCTAATTTCGTTTTCAACTGTTGACGCTTATCAGATGTTGACGTTTGTGCATTCTTAAAATCAAAATATTATTGATACTGCAGTTTAAAGTGATTTTATTGTTCATAAATTAAAACTATACAAAAAGCAAATCCAAAAAATAACAAAAATAGGTTTCCAACCTAAATAAAAGCAACAAAAGTATTTTTCTTGGGACCATGGCATAAATATCTCTACTTTTACATGACTTGGAAGAAGGGTAAACCCCTGATTCATAACTACATATGTATGTATATATTTTAATTGTACTAAAGCTTAAATAATAAGCTTTTATCATATACATTTTCATCACCTCTGTCGGGTTAAATAGATGATATTGATTTTACAACGACCTACCTGTTGACACAAAGAGTACTGAGGGTGTGCTTAGGAGCACAGAAAATATGTTCTACTCAACTGGTGTTGGGGATTAATTGTTCTATTTCCTTTATTCTAAAAAAAAGAAGAGTAATTTTTCATATTATTATGATAAATTGACTATCAACTTAACATATGTCCTATTTGGTTTTTTCATTACAGCCACATTTTTCAACGGTTCTTGACAAAATCAGTCTTGTTCGATAAAAGACAAATTGCATTCTTTGGTATTCGTGTTAAAAGTGACGTTTATTGCTTTAATTGGGCATAAATATATCTCAAACTCCAAAATTTTTATTATTTTTTTTAACAATTACAGTTTCCTAATATATCGGGATCTAATTCTTACTGCTGTATAAACTTTTATTATTAGATGCATCAATGACTTATGTAAATTGGTCGACCAAGACATTTTGAATCGGTTCTATACTTTTCTCAGGGGGCTAAAAATACGATGGGACATATATGTCCCAATCGACGGCAAAGGTAAAAATATAGGATAATTTTTATTAGATTTTATTTAATTTTTTACAATTGAAAAGGAAAGAAGAAAATAAACAATTAAGTAAAATACAAAAAAAAGAAACATAAAATTGTGAAATTATTCATATACTCGTATGTACACTAAATCAAACTCAATTTTAATTGTGGTAAATTCCAAACTGTCGTGCGTTATATTGAGAAATCTTATTTGGATATGTTACAGTACTTTTATCTGCAGATCCAGACTACCAACTTTGTAAATTTTTTTCTTAACGACTTTCAATGTTGAACTTCACACTCTATCTACTCTTTCGCAGATGACATTCATATTATTTATGTACTAGGGCCAACATGACGGTTATTAGTGTCATGATGCAGAATATGAATGAATATGAATCGCAGATTTGTAACGATCTCAAAGTGGGGTCCTGCTAATATGTCGATAACGCTGGTAAGACTCAATTCTGTTTCCTTACGCATAAGCGCATGACTGAAAATGTTGCTACATATGTAGTTATGGATGGTCGCCTTACTATCTATATCACCTATGTCCGACCGAACATGAAATACAACTGTCATGTATGGGGGGTGCTTCAAAGTAGGTGCTTATCGGTGACAGTAGAATGGTCAACTCAATTTACTTGCTAGAGCATCGTCGCTAAAATGCTACAATGGAATGTGCCACATTAATATAGGGAACTCACTCCCGAAGCTCGAACTGTTATCTGTGTAGTCGATTTAAATGCAAATTGCTCATTATAGAGGAAATTAATTTTTTATCCGAATTATTCGTAGTTGGAATAAACACTCTGCCCTCAATTTTTATGTTGGAAAGCTAAAATCGAATGTTCACAAACACTACTACTTCTATCCTCCTACCCATAATCTATTTTCCCAGTTCTTGTGCAAAGTACCGCATACGTAAGGGAATGTCCCATCAAATTTTACAATATATTCGTCTATAGACAAAAATTGCATTGAATTAAAAAAAAAACCTTAAAGTTGAAATCGTTTTTGTTTGTATTTAATTTAAACAGAGTAGTTCGTTAGTTGATGCATTTTTCTGTGTACTTTTTATAATGAAAATATGCTTTTAAATGTTCAGTGCACTTGTTCCCAAATTTTTACCGTTGACGACGATTGGGACACATATATCCCATGATTTTTCTCGTCTAGAAATGTTGTATTTTCGAGTAAGAATCCATAATAAAATGTTAAAAATTTCCAGCGCAAAATTCTTCGTCGTCAAAAGTTTAAATAAAACCAAATTGTCATTCATTCATTGTTTTTTAAAAAACATTAACTGCATCGAATAAGCTGTGAGCCACTTTATTTCTACCAATTTTTTATTTCAAATGTGGTTCTTTTTGAAATGCCAAGTTGCCAACGGTGCAAGATATGTTTTGCCACTTGATAAAGATGATTAAGGATAGGAATTCATGCATTTGTTAATTTTTTCTTTACATTTACTAACTAACTTTCATAAGAACCATTTGTTTAAATCATATGAAATATAAAATTATATAATTATATAATATATAACGAAACTCTTATTTATCTACATATGTAAAAGTATTAGAGTTTGTTTAATTGAAAAATGTAAAACGTTGACGCTCTACCTCAGCTGCTAGTTCATTTGTAGAATATTCAGTTTCTAGATTTTCGCTGTTAGAACTGGAAAATATTGAAGCAATTTGTTGCATTTTTTTAATCTTTAATTTTTATACACATATAACTTTTCAAATTTATTTCTAATTTCTTCACTTATTATGCATTTCAAATCATCGTCAGTTAAATCGATTTTAAAGAATTGAACCCTATTATTAGGCGATGGTGAGGACAAGAAAACCTTAATTTGTGTGCACAAATATTAATTTATTGCTTAAGTTTGGTGACTTAAAAATTTCTTTAAGTTTTTGAATAGCAATATTATCTGCATCTAACTAGCTGAAATATCCAGCATAGTGCATTAACAAATTGATGCTATTTTTGTTGCAAATTTGTTGATTCGGAAAGATATTTTATTTACGTTTAACTACGACTAACGGTTAAAATATGTATGTACATGAAAATCCTATCCCTAATGATGATATACAATTTAAGCGCACTTATATTCGCTTTCGTTTGGCGAATTCATTGTGGTTATAAAAAATAGATTCAATCAGTCTATTTATGCAGCTACACTTTTTATTTATTTGAATCTATTTTATTTAATAGGAATTATACAATTAAAACAACCACATACACATAGTATATTTAAGATAAATTTAATCAATACATTTAAACATAATCAGTTCTGTTTATTTTCTAAAGCGTGCAGAATTTTAAAATATGGGCTAAAGTACACAATAATTTACATTAAAAGCAACTATAAATTAAAATAAATGTATACGCAAAAATACCATAAATATTGCATTGATTTCTATAAACATTATAAAATAAATACTTTTCAACTAAAACTTAATATTTATAAAAAAACAACTTTAAATTTAAATTTAAATGCACATTTCAAAAAATTATTAAAACTTAACATAAACTGGCTGACTCTAAATGCGAACAAAAATTTCCATTGAAAACAATACAAAATTTTGTTATTTATATTTTCGATATTCAAGTATTCAGAGGCAATTTTCGTTCGCATTTAGAGAAAAATTAATTTAATTAATTAAATTTAAAGTGATATTTTCAATATTATATGTATTTATGTTACGAGTATTATATCTGCTTATTATCTACCTGTTTATATACTGGTAAACTGCAATTGAAATAAATAAAATGTATTTAAGTATGTACGTATATCCATGGCTTAATATACGAGTAGAAAAGTCGTTTCTGAAAAAAAGAAAGTCTTAATAAAACATAAAAACTGAAAGCAATATTTTTTATACATCTGTATGTAGTAGATGTCTCTTTAAATATATTAAAAATGTACTATAACCAGATAACTTTAATTAAATAGGATTTTTAAAATATTTTGCGTATTAATTCTCAATTGAATTTCAATGAACTACTGACAATATTTGTATTAAAAAAATTTTTTCATGATCAACTAATTATGGGAAACTAATGTGTTGTACATATGCATATACATTTGTACATATAAACATAAAAATAATTAAATAAAAGCTGTATACTCGTATATTTTCTTTTCTTTATTTATCTGTCTAACTACACTTTCATTCATTATGTCTTCCTCTTCACCGTATTATTTACTTGCAGTGCGGCATCACTCTTTAATGCAGTTATATTTTTATAGTTACTACTGCACTGCGAGTCTGCTACTGAGCGTCCATCACCCTCATCGCGTCGCAAGAATTCGTTAAATGGGCTTGGTGCTCTTTTCAAATTCGGCATTGTGCTCGATACATTAGTGCGAATTTTATGCTGACGCTCTAAATTATCAGCCGTTGTTAGGTCACTAGCTTTGACTATACTCGAAGGTACATTACTAAGCCATGGTTTTAGATTCGATTTCTTTTGCACTGTAGCGGCTTTGCAGTGGCATATGATATCAGATGGTTCGCCACAAATTGAGCACAATTCTTTAGGTGCTATGTTACAGCTAGAACCTTGGGTACTTAATGTCTTGGTATTGGCCGTACTAACCGAGGATGTAGACGATGCTCCGCTTAGTTGCATTTCGTTGGCGGCATCTACTAAACTTTTCAGAGTGCTCCTATTGGCCGTTGTGGCTTTACAACTTTCTGTTTCATCATAATTTTTGCTTAATAGTAGTTTCGATAAGGGCGGAGCTAGTCCCAATCCTAAATTTCGTTCGTGATAGACTTCGGAAATGGTTGGAGTCATTTCTCTATTCATGTGGCGCATTATCGAATCTTGTATGGTTTTCTGATTAGTTTTGACCACCTCCTTAGCTACTGCCCCCTGAGTGCTTATATTGTTGGCGGTATTTATGCTATTTGAATTGCCTGAACTCAAATCGTTTTTAGCTTCCTGCAATAAGTCATTGTCAGCTTGTGAAAAGTACAAGTTGGAGGCATTAAACACTAAAGCATTGTCTTCATCTTCGGGTAAGTTAATTGGTTTTCTGCTGCCAGCTGTATTAATGGTTGTAGCTGAAGCAGCAGCAACCACCGTGTTCACGGAAGCTAATGTGTTCATTTCGGTTCTGACACTCAAACGATCCATGAACAAAGCATGCTCCTTATTTACTCTAGCAGCTACAGAAGTTTGGGCACTGCCCAATTTTATTTTGGGTTTTGAACGGAAATGAGACATTTGTCCCACCTTTAAACTTCTTTCGAAATCCGATTCGCTGCTATTGGACTCGAGAGTTCCTGTGCTGGCAGTGATAGAAGCCACAGTTTGACCTAAGTTATTATAGACCGGAGCCATGGGCGCTAAAGGTCGCAAACTATCTACTAAAGGCATATTTTGTCTCGGCGGGGGTAATGGAGGCATTATTCCTCCTCTACGTAACACCGTAGCATGTCCGGAACCTTCCCAATCTGTTGTTGAACTGGCGGAACTACTACTGTCTGGCCTTCGACTGCTATTGCTGTTGGAGACTGCTGACAATTCTGGTATCGCGTTGTCGGCCAAGTAACCCACACCGCTGCTCGAATATAAATTGCGTATTCGAGTCTGATGAGCCAAAGCCAAAGATACATTGGGATCTACGGGATTTTGATTTGTTACCGGAGGACTGGGTGTAAACGCAGCATCACTTTCTCCGCCCCCACCAGGCCGGGATACCCTTACAGGCGCTCTTAGTGCTGAAGGTGCCAAGCGACAGTTATTGGCTTTAGCTATATGAGACTGTGATATATAACCGTCTGACAATTCGCTATCGGTAGTATTATTTAAACTAGAGTCCAAAGTGGGATATAATGTAGATGAACTAATGGAAACAGTACTGAGGGCGGTAGTGGTTTCGTTATCAGTTCTACCACCATCCGGTTCTCCACGGCGTCTTACATACGATATAAAGGCTCCACTGCCATTGCTTATAAATCGAGATCGATTTATGGGCAGGGGAGGCAAACTCAGTCCCATGTTGAGGTTCTTCGTATTGTCTATATTTAAATTCTGATGAGATGGTGCAGTCATAACTGGTAAGGCTGCCGCTGAAGCATTATTTAATGTTATGTCGATTGAAGTTTCTTCTATAAGGGACTCACAACTACTGGAAGAGTCTAAACCTAAAGTTTTTGGTGCCTCTTGAGTGTCTGAAAAGAATGAGAGAGAGCAAAAAAAACATTTTCATAATTCGCTTTTCCTTCTAAAAAGTTGATCTTAAAAATTTACCAAATAGAGCTAGCAGGGCTTGCAAAACAAACTGACAAGTCCTTCTGTTGGCCTGCTTGCCTGTTCTTAAAGTCACCTGGTCTTGACCAACCTCAGTGAGATCGAAACCCATAGAAGCCAATAGTTCATGACAGCCCGCTACACGCCATAATCTTACCGACAGTGGTATCTCTATTGACGCTTCTAGTTCTGGGCTACCCTTGGGTGGATATTGTGTTAAAACATTTCGTATAACTGCTATAATATCATCTGCTACTTCAGAGCTATTTACAAGTTTTGCTAAGGCTTGCAAAGTTAATGGGGTGAGGGCCAACAGTGCCTGTAAGCTAGCCGAACATTGTGAGAGGCGATCTTCGGGATCGGATTGTGGGAAAAATACACTAGAAGGTATACCATTAGCAGCCGGTTCAAAGCGAAATCCTACTGCCATTAGCAAATCCTTCCAACCACCCACTGGACCCGCCTTATTCTCTATGCTTTTCTGTGTTGTATACATTGCATTCTTCTGACCTCGATGTATTCTTTGTAAACTCTTCTCCACCAAATGTAAACAAACGCGCAGAGCATCACGGCATTTGTCAGGAGTACGCATGAGTTCACATAAAGCATGACCCATTAAGGCCACCTTATTGGAAAGACGTACATTGCCACCAATAAGCAAAAATCCAGCCCAGTTAGCCGGATGGGCAAAATGTTTGGTGTGCTGCACTGTTTGCATGGCCTCAGCTAGAGCTCTGAAAAATGTTTTAAAAAATTTTAAAATTTGCAAATTTAGAAAAAAGTTTGTATTAAAAACATACCTGGCTGCTCTTACGCCCTGTAGTAAAGCGGAATAGAAGGCTCTTAACAAAATCTTGGCTGCCGTCTCTGGCACTGGCCATAAAGATATTAACACCGCTCCAGCACCCGCTCCCAGCCAACTACCTGCTAAATTTGCAACGCCTGAACCCGTTATCGGTTCTATAGAATGATACGAACTTAGAACCACCAATTTGGCATTGAGTTTCATATTCAGAACATCCATCGAGGATAAAAGAAAGTCTGAAAGTTGAGGCAATTCCATATTACCACCCGATAATTCGGGTGCATCATCTTGTCCTGCAGCATTTTCTGTATTTGAAGACTGGTAAAAACGTTTCTGTGACTGTGAGTCTACTACTTCACCAGGACTTAAAACTACTGCTCCCATTTTCCAGCTAAGATTTGCAGCAAAGTGCACACATTCTGCAGAGAGTAGTTCCGACATCACTGCCTCTTTAGTGGCATTACAACCAGCTAAGGTTTTAGCTTGAAGCATATCTGCTACCATAGCTGCTTCCTGTAAAGAAGCAGGTGACTCTGACCATCCCCATGTCTCCGATAATGTTGTGGGAATGCGAGGTCCACCTACCACTAAAGCTGTATTAAGGTTTTCCGTTAATTCACGAGTACGCAAAACTTTACTTTTTATTTTTAAAGATTGAAGAGAAGGTACGGTAATCAAAGAGCATCTCTCAGACAAATATTCACCGTCTTCTTTGTTACTTCTTAAAATGGCAAAAGGTACCAAATAAAGTTCATTTTCCAAAACCAATATCAATTCCTTGCGTCCCTGTCTGGAGACAGCTCCGCCTGTGGGGAGTAGATCGTCGAAAGGTTGCAATAAAACATTGAACAATGTATGTAGGCAAGAAGGACCTTGCCATGCAGGCAACATGGGAGCTCTACGGGAACGTGATGAACCTTGCAGGCTACCTATAGACCTAGTAGAACCTTGTAAACTCGCCACCGATCCACCTACAGAACCCAAACTGAATAAAGAACTTAAGGAATAGTTGGAGGAGTTCAGTAAGTGATTACGATTAACCATGCGCAGAAACCCAGATCTTTCGTTGGAAAAATCATCCAAAAGATTTTCAGTACTAGAACGCCAACCACTGCCGTCTCCTTCGTGTAAAACTGAATCGGAATTAACACCCAAATTATCACGCACCATATTTATGTAACATTCCAAAAGACTATCCTTATTTGCCGTGGCCTTGCCATGTTCCGCCAATTTTTCAGTAGAAATTTTTAATGACTCTTCACTGATTTTGATGGCATGAAAACGTACTATACCCTTTTGGGGTTGCAGGAACCAGGCGTACAATTCATCGCCGGCCAAACTATAATACAAAACATTGTTTTTAGTGCGATTCACAATGTCGTAGATGCTTTCACTGCAAGTCATCAGGGTTTTGCGGGATATGCTATTAGTATCGGGCATAGAACGAGCCTTACAGCGTTCGGCTGCCACTAAAGCGTCTTCGTTACGTTGCATACCGACAAAAATTTGTTGTAAAATGTGATAGGAAGAGGTCTGCAAGTCGAATAAGTTACACCGTGCTTCAGGACTGCGCTGTTCGAAGCGTACAGATTCCAATAGTTGGGCAGCAGTTTCCATTTGAAGTTTAGCGGCTTCATTATCACCGGAAGCTTTTAAGGCAAGACCTGGAAAAGTAATATTTCAGTTAAACATATCTTGAAAATATATCTTTTCTATTATGCCCTGCCAAACTTACCCAATTGATGTCTTATTTTAGCCTCCTCTTCCGATTTATTAATAGACTGTGCTGTATTTAAGCCCTGCTTCAGAAAGTTAATTGCCTGTGAATGCTGAGCCATCTGATGGAATACTCGCCCTAAAACAAGTAAAATATTTAAGCAATCTTTTAGGTGCATATGTAAATTCCAAAGTTATCTCACCTAATGATCCACAGGCATACGTTTTACATAGTCTGTCTGTGGTTAAGGCCAATTGTTTTTCATAAAACTTTACCGCATCAACATACGAACGTATGGCTTCATACACCGCTCCCAAGTTGCCACAAGCACGAGCTTGCATGAAAGCATTTCCTAAATGATCGCCCATTTCCAAATCCATTTTATGCAATTTTAAGGCACCATCGTTATCCCCCATACGCTGATAGACATTACCCAAAGCGCTGGTGGCATCGGAAACTAGCATTCTATCACCCAATTCTCTAGCTATTTCTTGTTGATGCTCCAAACAGTTAACCGCTTGCTCATGGTTACCTAGAGCGCAATGTATATTGCCCAAATCGCCATAGGATACAGCTTTTACTTCTGGACTACCTAATTCATGGGCCACCACCAAGCGTTTCTCCAAACACACTAAGGCTTCTTGAAGATTACCGACAGCACGATGACTGTGACCCATACCCCGATAAGCTCTTTCCTGGTCACGAAAACTTTGTAAAACAGTTGCCAATTGCAAATGTCGTTCATGACATTTGACGCCCTCTTCATAATCGCCTAAAGCATCGTAACAATCGCCTAAGTGGCCCAATGCCCTTGCTCGATCATGTTGAGTGGTGGGTAAATTTACTCTTTCCAGAGTGCCCAACTGCTGTTCTAAATATCCGATTGCATCTTCATAATGACCCATATTGAGTTTGGCTATACCCAAGTTGCCATATGATTGAGCCTCTATTGCAGAATCTTGTAATTCTTGAGCTCTTTCCAATTGTTCTTGGTAACACTTTACAGCATGGGTATAATTACACAACGCCATGTGTACTGCTCCCAAATGGCCATGAGCCTTACATTCTCCCTTCAAATCAGACATTTCTTGTCTTAATGTCAATTCTTGAGTGTGATAACCTAACGCCTTGTCGTACTTCTTAATCAGACGATGTGCTAAACCTAAGGCACCACAGGCGGCTGCTTCCATAGATCGCTCTCGCGACTGACGTGCTAAAGTCAGTTGACGTTGATACATTTTGGTTGCCTCTTCGATTTCTCCCGTTTTAATCAGAATATCCCCTATATTTCCTAAAGCTCTAAACTTGCCCGATAAATGGTTCGTCATATGGGCTACTGCCAAAAAATACTTCTGACATTCCAAGGCTGCCTGATTGTTACCCAAAGCCAAGTGGGCCAAACCAAGATTACAGTAAGCTCGACCCATATTCATTTTATCCTGCAAATCTTTAGCCAATGCTAAATCTTGATCATAATATCTTACAGCTTCCCGGTAATTGCCGATACAGTAATGGGCATAACCCAAAAAATGGCAAGCCTTGCCCTCAGCAGAAACGTCTCCAAGCTCTTGCGACAACATCAAATACTGTTCATAATAGGGCACAGCCTGGGCAAACTCTTGTCGCGAACTTAAACAATTTCCTAAGTTTAATAAAGCACAAGCTTCACCCTGTGTATCCTTCAATTCACGCGCTATGTTCAAGTGAGCTCTATAGTGTATCAAAGCCATGTCGTAAGCCCCCAAAGCCTGATAAGCCACCGCTAAATTTCCATGGGTAGAAGCCTCAGCACTGCGATCATTTACCTCTTTGCTAATGGTCAATTCTTGTTTGTGATATTTAATAGCGGCTTCGTATAAACCAGCCGAAGAGTAAGCATTTCCTATATTTCCATAAGCGCGACCCATGCCAGCTCGGTCTTGCAACTGTCTGGATATAGTTAAATGGGCTTGGTGTAACTTCAAAGCAGCATCGTGTTCCCCCAGAAGTTGATAGACTATACCAAGATTGGAGCAAGCTCGACCTTCACCTATTTTGTCGCGAGCTGCCAAAGCCATTTCCAATTGTTTTTCATGCCATTTTTTGGCTTGCACAAAATCACCAGCACAACGGGCAGCATGACCTAAACCGGCGTATGCTCGTGCCTCAATATTGCGGTCTCCTAGTTGCTGCGAAATCCTTAGCACTTGTTCGTGAAAAGTCATGGCTTGAGTAAAATTACGACGAAAATGATAACTGGACCCTAGATTGGAATAAGCTCTGGCTTCCTCTACTTGATTGCCCAGTTTACGTGCAAGTCGCAAATGTTGGGTATGACAATCAACTGCCGAGTCGAATTCTCCCATTGCCAAATAAACGGCACCCACATTGCCTATTTCACGGGCCTCCTGCAAGCGATCACCAATTTGTTTTACCAACTGAACACATTGTTTGTGACTGGCCAGCGCATTAGGATAATCTCCAATGGCCGTATAAACATGTCCTAAAGAAGTTAACGCTGCTGCAGCCGCTTGAGTATCTTTACATTTCATAGCCAATACCAACTGATAACGGTGGGCGGTTAGGGCCTCCTTAAATGAAGCTTGGCTGAAGTAGGCTGAACCCAAATTACCGTGAGCGCGGCATTCTCCAGCAGTATCGCCCAAGCTTTTAGCAACCGCCAAATCCTGTTGCATATAACCAATAGCCTTGTCTAGCTGGTTCAGAGCCCAGTGAGCTGAACTGAGGGCAGAGAACACTGAACCTCTGAGTTTCAAAGAACAGGAACCAATACGCAAAGCAGCTTCTAAGACTGTAACGGCAGAGTGATACTGACTAGCCTGTAATAATTCCTGACCCACTACGGATATCACCACAAAAGGAGATTGATCCAAGTTCATGGCACGCAGTTGCTGCAAGGTGGGCTCGAGAGCATGCTTTAAAGGACTTTTAATGGACGCCTCCAAAAGACCAGCTAATAATTGCTTGTTTTGAGGATCTTGTCCTAAGCCGGCAGCAAATGAGGCTAAAGCTTCGCCATAACGCCCTAAGCACTGTAGCGCTACACCTTGTCTAAAATAAGCTTTAGGCCATTGGGGGCACAGCTCCCGGGCTTTAGCAGCATCCTGAAGAGCCAAAGCAAATTGACCATGTTTCAAACGTGCCGCTGAACGGTTGCTGTAGAGTATATAATTGCCGGGATCCAATTGTAGAGCGTCTGTGTATAGCAGAACGGCAGTACCAAAGTCACCACTCTGGCAGGCGGTATTTGATTGACGGACTTTTTCCAAGAACAAAGCACGATTGGCCGCTGTGAGCTCGGGATTGCACTCCGGTTCATTCTGAAAAAAATATAACAATTTTATATTTAAAATTTTGTATTAACGAAGACGAGAGAACATATTTTTCAACTACTTTTTCTAACATTTTTCTATAATTGTGGGATATTAATTTCAAATAATATTCATATCTTTAAATCGCCTCAATTTTAATAAGGAATTTCATTTCTATTTTTAACTAATTTTCAACATTTTAAAATGTTGTTAAAAATCCATTTATTAGATAATAAAAAAAATACGAGTTTATAAAGTTGGTTATATCCTAATATACTACACAACACGCACATCAACGCACAACACTACAATTATTCAAAGAGTTTACCTTGAAAGGTATTCAATCTTAATCAAACATATTTTTATTATAATTTTTCCTCCGCATGCATTTGCGCTCTCGTTGCCGCCCTCTTGCGTTTTCAACTTACATATATATTTTTTTCATGAAGAAAAATTTAAATTATATTAACAGTGAGTGCAATAACAGGTTGAGGGCACCTTTGGCACAGGAAAGCACACTTGAAATTTGCAATATTACTATGCAAGTTAAATTTTAAACAACCTCGGGTTATAGAACAATCAACAAAGTTAATAATTTCCATTGAGAGTGTTTACAATCAAATCGGTTAATTTTCGAAAGCAAATAAAACAACCAATCATGACAGAATTTTTCTTCGTTAAGGATAATGCAGGAAGCGTCGAAATATGTTTTGTTTTTCTACCTTAATATGATACAAGTACTAAAATTATGCGACAAAAGGTATTCACAAGGTCCTACTGAACCTTCAATCCTTGTTAACGGTCCAAATACCGTTTTTGATTGACGCATTTGGAACATTTCGGTTATTATTTATCAGGCTAAAGGTTGCAACGTTTGTAGTGAGAAAGAATTAAACATGAGACAGCATTCCCAGGAATCAAGGAAAAAAATTGACCTCATTCAATACCAACCTGAACAGGCTATATAGTCATATTTTAAGTTATTACTACTATTAGTATTACAAGAAGCATAAACTAAATTTAGAGTTAACTTAAAATAAATATTGAAAAGATTTTTTACTGTGTCAGAGAAAACGAAAGAAATTGTAATGAATTTTTTTATTAAGTATTCTGTCTACTTCGCTGTGAAGTTGGAATTACCAATTTCTTATCAATCAAAGCGGAAGTTGAAATACTGTTACGAGTTTGAAAACTTGGTATGATATTATTAGTCACTGTCATAAACGTATACTGTTGATATATTCTGTGCAGTCTATTTTTAATATGAAATAAGTTTTTTTGCTTAATCTGATCGCACTTGTACAAAACATGACTCAAATTACCAAAGATATCAATTGAAAAAATAATGGATTTCATTAATAATGTTTATAAATATTAGTACGAAAAGTACTGATATGTAATTAAAACAAGCAGAAATTTAAATTATTTGAAATATCCAGCCCTGGAAGTTCTAAAAATGATTACAAAATTCTTAAATCAGGATAAAAAATCATATAGTAAGTACGTAAATCTATTTTGTATTTTAGGAATTCTCAAAGATTTTTTTGAGTTATTGTATTAACATGAAAGATTTTTAGCTATTTAAAAAATTTGCTAGAAGGTCTCCAGATGAGTTGGTATAAGCACCAACGAAATGTACATACGTAGAGACAAGTTTAATCATACAAGCATTATATGAAGTAATGTGCACGTTGACTACAAAACCAAAAATTACCAGTTTTAGCCTCATAAAAACATCTCGCTTTTTTTCTGATATGCATTTGTGTGTCCCTGTGTCAGTTGCTGTCGGAAGGTTTTAGTGGCGAAGGCATAGTCACAGATAACGGCTTCAGCTGCATTCAACCCACAGCCACATCAGAACGCCCTCCTTCGTCGGTATTGTGTAGCATCGGCGAAGTAAAATAATAATTTTTTTTTTTGGGATCAGCACTCAGGAGATGATCCCTACACATGCGATGCATTGTGCTGGATTTATAGGAAAGGGATAGTTGGAGAAACGACAGGAGGTGAAGTTTAATTAATTATTTTATAGCTCTGCTTTTTGCACGTTCTTTGTTTATAGCAGTGTTTAAGCTTCGATTTAGTAGCCATTTTTTTATTATTATTTTACTTCGCCGGTGCTACACAATACGAAGGAGAGCGTTCTGATGTGATTGTGTATTGCTATCAGCTGAAGCCGGTATTGTTCAGTGACCAGTGACTACGCCTTCGCCGCTGAAACCTTCCGACAACAACTGACGCACAAAGACACACTAATGCACATCAGAAAAATGCGAGATGTTTTTTTTTATATAACTTTATTCTTAAACTGGGGTTGAACCCAGGTGTCTTGGTTTTGTAGTCAACGTGCAGACTACTTCAGCCATCGCCACCTCTACTCACTTAATTATTACTAAAGATGGTTACTAAAAACGATGCTTAAAAATTTAATACGTCTCCTTGACATCAGAGGCGCTACAACACTGCTATAAAAACAAAGAACGTGCAAAAGCAGACTTGTAAGATAGTGAAGCTTCACGTCCTGTCATTTCTCCTACTATCCCTTTCCTCTAGTTCCATCACAATTCATCGCATGTGTAGGGGTCATCTCCTGAGTGCTGGTCCAAGATAAAAAAATAGACAAGTTATAATTCTTGAATCAAGCACATATTAGATTTTCGATCTCGGTTTGTCTTAAATCAATCTAGTTTTCGGGCTAAGACATTTGTTTCCAGTACTGGAGGTGATCGAAGGATACATTCATGAATACCGCTCCATCCAACAGGTGGCACACCCATTGAGATCTCCAAAGCCTAGCATTTGCTAAAGACTCTGGTTGGTTTACGTGGCTGCCAGCGTACAGGCACTCAAGTACAACCGCGAGATTCCGTGTCGAAAAATAGCATTCACTTATCCGACCCTAACGCATGTAGAACATCCACCGCTGGATCCATCGAGAAACTGTATTAAAACCGTTCCGTTGAGGTCGCTCAGAACATTTTTGTTCAAAATCGGTGCCGGGCTACGCACAACGCCGGGAACTCGCAGAGCAGGTGGGAAAATGTCTCCTCATTATCCCGTTACCTACTGAATGTTTTGTGCTTGAGTCCCAACCTACCTGATCTAAACTCAATCGACGTCTGATAGTGGTAAATATCAACTTCCAGCCTCATCACTCCGTCCCTCAGTAAGGAAGACAGACTGGTATATTCAGAGGTAGCGGATGGTTTTATTCGCATTTATTTCTCAACTGATAGTCCCATTGCAATGACTTTAACAGACATGGGGGATTCACACACCAGGCATAGAAAAGGGTCAAATATTCAACACGTTAAATATAACTCTAACTTAATTACGCCCGTCTCATTCTCCAGAGCGAACCCATTTGCTAGATCACAAGCGCGAATTGTCTACCATCAACCAGATAGAGCAAAAGAGCCATTATAGGGGGCTCCTTCCTGCTCAACTCTGCAAATCTCTATTACCAGTTTATAACCAATATAACAAATATACATATTCATACCCGTAGTGTGTAACAACAATTCGTACAAAGTATTCAATAAAACTTAGATGCGAGGAATTAAACTTGTTGTCGCCACAATTCGTGTTATTTGCCTCTTATGTTTGCGAGTACAACACTACTAAAATGTATGCTAAGTTTAAATTATTATAATGGGAAAATGTAATTTTTTCTTAACTAAACAATACCAATATAAACAACATTCCAGAGTTAAACGCAGTTGTGGTATTTTTGTTTTCTTCGCAGAAACTTGCAGTTATGCTGCACTTCTTTACTTAAGCAATGAGAATGAGAGAAAGTTAAGGAAATAGAAAAATTTATCTCAATCGCTTATATAGAAAAAGAATTTATCTGCGTTTGTTTGCGAATGTGCATGGTACAGAGGGTCTTCGTCTCTACGACTAGATTCGTAGCACATACATATTTTCTTCACAATTTTGGAAGCCCGATAAAATTTAAACTAAAAATCAAACATAATAAATAATTGTATTTATCAAATCTGCATAAAATCGCAACTCAACGAAAAGTTGATCAGCAGTGCTAATAAACTACATATATACATATATAGTTTCAGTGAGTTTTATAGTGTTTTTCAAAGAATAAATCATTTGTGTTTGTTTTACAATGGATATTCAAGTTGAGGGTATGTACCGTTATTATGATGTTTTTTTTTACTTCATTAACCAAAACATATTAAACATATTTGAGGTGCTGTTATTAAGTGTTCTTTCTCAAGAATGCTTGTACTGGATACTTGGCTGTCGATTAAGGAAAGTTCGACCGAAAGTGAGCATCGAAATCGTGTAGTTCACAGTTAAACGGAGTTACTGCCAGATGCGGAACGTTTAAACATTGGAAGTCTTAAAATTAAAATAACCAACCTTTGTAAAAGATTGGTGAAATGGAAGTTTGTGAGCTGTCTGCTATAGTCAGCGAACATACTCTGAAGCCTGCAGAGAGTAACCAGCCTTCCAGAAGTGTACTACATGGACTGCAGTAAGAGAACAAAACGCCGTAGATTAGCTAAGTTAGTTGATGTATATGATTCCGCGATGAACTATTTGTTGAGTGCTTCTAGCCGATCTAACACCTCTCGTGTGAAATTTAGTACAAACGAAATATTATCAGTCATAATTGAGGCTAAATTAACAAAACACCAGTATTTAGTACTAAAGGAGTTTATCAATTCACAATTACCAAATGCATTGCCATCTTATCATACAACTTCCCGTATACTAGAAAATCAAAATGATGTCCTCAGTAATGCTGACATTAGTAAAGATTTTGTTTTGATTGGTAAATGGGGCTTTGACGGAAGTACGTGGCACAGTGAATATAAACAGGCATTTTCAGATTCCAGTATACAAGATAATACCTAATTTGTTACTTCATATTGTCCACTTCGTTTAATATGTAAATCAAATACTTCCGATCCGGACCAAATTATATGGAAAAACCCACGGCTTCCACTAGGTTTTTTAGACCTATTCGATTTCAGTTTGCTAAAGAAACAAAAGATCTTTCTGTGCAAGAAGAAGCCTATTTTAAAAATAAAATTAGCAATTTTCAACCATCCATTTTTAACATCAACAACAACGAAATTAAAGTTGTACATTCATTACAATTAACCATGATTGATGGTAAAGTCTGTAGTGCTTTAAGTAACACAGCGTGTAGTAGATGCTATATTTGTGGTGCAACACCGAAATAAATGAATGATATTGACATGTGTTTAAGTAAACCCGTTATTGATACTGCTAGATATCAGTTTGGGTTATGTCCTCTGCATTCATGGATAAGATTTTTCGAATATTTTATACATTTATCTTACCGATTAGATTTTAAAAGTTGCAGGCTCGTTCAACAGATGAGAAGGAGCTTCTTGCACAGAAAAAACTATATGTTCAGCAGCAGTTTAGGACACGATTAGGTTTAATTGTCGACAAAGCTCAAAGTGGCGGAAGTGGCACATCCAATGACGGAAACACTGAATTCAGCTATATCAGCTGAAATAACTGGCTTAGATCAAGCAGTTATTGATCGGTGTCATCATCTTTTGCAATGTCTTTCGTCGGGATACAAAATTAATAGTGTAGAATTTAGAGATTACTCGTTAGGAACCGCGCGAATGCTTATTAGTACGTATCCATGGTATAATTTGCCTGCTTCAGTTCATAAAGTGTTAATTCATGGATCGAAAGTAATTGATCACTGTCTAGTTTCCATAGGCGAGATCTCTGAAGAAGCCGCTGAATCTTGTAATAAATTATTTAAGAAATTCAGACGAGACAACACGCGAAAAATGTCTTGTATTGTCCTAAGACTGATCTTTTGCATAGACCGACCCGTTGATTTCTTCTTTACGTAAATTACCACAAAAGAAGAAGTCTATGCTATCACCTGAGGCTTTACGTATGTTTAGTTTTTGAAAATAATGTACAAATGTTGTATTAAATTGCCGTTATAAAATGTATTATTTTTTCTTTAATTAATAACTAACATTTTTGGTAAATAAATTATTATAATATTATATTTAAAGACTTTTTTTAATCTTATTTTACCCTAATTGGCCCTAAAATACCGTAAACATAAATATTCATATTAATTTTGATGACTTAGCTGAGTAAACTACGTATGACCGCCTTCCTTAGAAACCTGAACCACTGTGCATTGTTGGGAAACTTTTAATTTTACTTTCTTATTACTTATGAGCCAGCAGATTGCTTATTCTTCTTGCCAAAACTACCCCGCAGAAAAACTACGGGCTGTTTCGTGCAAGAAGAACAGGACCATTATTCTCTCAAAACGCCTCTCATTTACCCAATTTTTGTGTAAGAAAGCGCTTTCTGGTAAGATTGGGATCGCGCGGGTGGTCAGTTTAGAGTAAAAAACACACCTATTATCAAAAACAATAGACATAAACGGAACATAAGAATTTTGGACGGATAGACAAGACTTGACGCGCTGATTTAAGTTCCACTTCAATTCTCTTTTAAAGGGAAATCCCTCGCTTAGGCAATGGATATTCTTCGCGATTTCCGTCGTTTCAAAGATATGCTATACATATCTTTTTTTTTTCGCAATTTTGTAATTTAATTTAGAAAATCGTTATTTATTTAACAATTTACTATCCTTCTCATCCAAATTTTCCCATTAAATAACTTGGCAACCTTTCTCTCACACCATAAAATAGTGCATAAGAAGGAAATCAAAAACTGCACGATCACAACAATTCTTAAAAATCTAGAGCAAATCTAACAGAAGGACAGAGAAAAGAAGCACATCTGCTTTACGCATTCCTTCAGGGCATCGAATACAAATGGCCAAAGATTTGTTTGCATTTAAAAAATCCTCTTTCATTGTAATTTTTCATTCGCTAAAGAAAGAAAGCTATGGAATGATTGTGATTCGTTTTTTTTCTTCTACTTTTTTTTAATTTATAGACCTTTAACTTTATAAAGTTGCCCTGTAGAGTAAGTGAGTAAATGTACTGTGACATGGTGTAGCATTGTGTGTTCTTCTGGTTAACTTTGCAGATTTGTGTACTGAAGCTGGTAATTATGTTAAATGCAGTCATGTTGTAAAAATTGCTATTTTATTTCGATTTTGAATGGAATTTCTGTGTAAATTTATGCTTATACGTTCAACTTTTCGGCGCTGCCTATTAGGGCAGCATTATAATTTGCGTTTTCTGCTTTAAAGCGCTGTAGCTGCTAAAATAATAAAACCAAATTAGCTTGAAATTTAGTTGGCAGCAACTGAACGCATGCATGCTGTCGGTTGGTAACGCAGTCGTTGAAGGTTGAGTCACGTTTAGGTTTAAGAAATTGTTGCAAAAAAAAATCAAATAAGAATCCATCGCATTTGAACTTGTTGGCTAGCGAGGAGCACTGTTTCCCAACAGAAATTTTTAAAAATTTTTATAACATGAAATATCGATTTATATCATATATGGTATGTATATCATATCAAATACATATCAACTTAATACAAGCAATTAGAGAGAGACGTGCCAGCATTTATGTTGTACCTCTAACTCGCCGTCTAAATTAGATTTGTTTTTATCTTGGACCAGCACTCAGGGGATGACCCCTACACATAGTGAAAGAGATGACAGGTGATGAAGCTTCACTATTTTTGCCCTTGTTTTGTTTGTAGCAGTGCTGCAGCGCCTCTAATGTCAAGGAGACGTATTTTGAAGCTTTGTTTTAGAAGTCATTTTTAGTTCAGTTTTTATGACTTAAACCTCGTATTTTGTGACACCGCAAGGAAACATTATAATATCTACCATTGTCAACGTGAGTCATTTTCAAAATTTTTCGTTATGTGTCATTGCGTTATAAACTGTTTATGTCTCTAATGTAGACGGTTGTCAAAATAATATGTCAGCATTGCAGGCACAAAAACGAATTGACAACGTCTTGGCATTTCGTTGAATGTGGTAAATACTGAAAACATGGTAAGTATTAAATATTTATAAATTATAATTATTTATTTAATGAATTTACTTGGGAAATATCTTTATAACATTCTACTGTCAAAATTTTGCTTTTTTACAAAAAAATATATATGTATATAAAAACATATACATACTTAATTTCTGATTACAAATTTAAGATTCTTATATTCCAAATTCAACTAATTAATCGAGAATTAAAGAATACAGAACACAAGACCATACATTTTTAGCCAAAAAACATAACAATCCATGAGTTTATTTTTTATATATAGGTACACATACAAAATCATATTTCTATTTTTATATTGTTCTTCTAATATAAATAATAATACTATAAAATGACAAGAAAAGAAATGCCTAGTGTGTACTCGGTATTAGTCTGAAGCTCTGGTCGAACACAGGACTTTTTAGTTTTTTAGTGAACGTGCAGACTACTTCATCCATTGTAGTTCCGTACATATAATAGGTGTTGACCGCTCCGCCAAGCTTATTCTTGTCTACAAGCTAAATTGTGTTCAATTATTTGGAAACAAATATAAAAATAGCATTTTGCCAATTTTGTTTTTTTTGCCGACATGACTACATTGTAATAAAACAGTCAATTACTTTCTTTTTAATAATAGTAATAATAAAAAAGGTATTAATTCTATAAAACCATTTTTTCATATTTCGCAATATAAAATATAAATTTTTAATAAAAGAAGAAATTGGTGTGCTCCTACTGATAATTGCTAATAGAATTTATTAAACAACTATGTATGTATGTATGTATACTAAAAAATACTAACAACTACAAAACTTGACTTTATATGGAATCTTTTTCTTCTCTTTTATAGTACGAAAAACCTAACTTAATGTTGTTCTATATGAAGACATATAGTACATTTGTACATACATATGTATGTATGTATGTACATATATGCAGCCTCTCGTTTGTGCTAACTCATAAAAAATTTGGTTAAAATTTATTTGAAAACAGTAAACCTCTTCACTATTATATTACGTCTGATCTAATTCTTTACAAAAATTCCTAATGTTCCATTTGGTCTTTCAAATGGTGTATTGAGTAAATTTTCCTTTATTTAAAGTTTGTAGGGAACTTTATTTTCTACCGCCATTTTGTTAATCATATTGCCTGGATTGTTGTTTTAAGTCTTATTACTGTTGCTGTTGTTGTATAAGCCTAACCCCGACTGGCATTATGGCTGCCTGATTGGATGGATTTCAAAAGAAAAACGTTGTATTCATCCGCTTAATTTTTTTTAATATAAAGAAAAGTCGACAGATTGCAAATTACTTTGTGCACAATTGCTATAATTTCTGCATGCAGAAGAATGTGTTTTTATAAAAATAATCATAATAATAAAAAAAAAATTACAATTGACGTATTTATTTGGGTTGCCACATTATTGAGCGCCCTATAAAAGGGTATATTCAGTTTTGTAATGAAACTTGATTAGTTTTTAATCAAATCTTAATGTTGAAAACGAACCATGATGCAATTACTAAGGTGACAGCATTAAAGCTTTTACAGGCGTTCGTGTGTTTGTACTTTGCGACATAAAATGTCAGAAAAAATTTTCACTCGCAATATTTAACCACAAATAATATCTTCTTTTTTTAACAAAATTTTTTTAACAAAATACCGAGCAATAAAATTACGCAAATTAAATTGCTTATCACTTTTTCTTAATAGTAAAAAACAGTTAAACAAATGTGCTTGTACAGAATTTTGATAAAAAAATTATCACTTGACGTAATGATGCCCTGGCTTAATTACATTATGAAACGAACGGATGCTTCACCAAAAGGAAAATAATTAGAGAGGGACATAGAAAATGTAAAAAGAAGAAGAAAAAAGTCTCGACAACGCATAGTTTTCGATTAATGGTTCCCCGAAGCTTTCATATAGAAATGCTATTTTCCATTATATTTCTCATTTGAAAGGTTTTAAAGATATTTCCCTATGTATACGTATATTATTTAGAAATTTTTTATTTTTAAGGACCGCCGATAAGTTTGTGAAATTAAAAATGTTTTTTGTAACATAACCTTTTGTTAGCGAAGCCGGTGTTCACATACTGCTGCATATTTTGCTGGAGAAACAAGGTTACAAAATACGACTTGCTTGCTTCCACTGAAATGAATCAGTAAAAACACAAAACATATATTAACACTATGCCATCAACATCAATTCAACCAGAAAATATTAAAATATTTTGATGTTTTTGAAACGTCGAATGCAACACGAACTGGAGCCATAAACATGACTACAGACTATGCATCCAACGACGAAACTGGCCGGGTTGCAGAAACATGTTCATCGTCTGTAGCCACCATACCATCTTATCGAATGCCAAAAAATAAAACACACATCCGTAATTTTTATTAATAAAAATTATATCAAATATAGATTTAGAGGCGATGTTAATAATTGTTTTAGTTGTTACTTTGAACGAACAATAAATTAATTTATTTAAATAAAAAAGGGTGTACCGTTTATTAGGATGCAAAATATATTTAATTTCATTTTTTGTATGTATGCATTTATGTTTGTTCTTTATAGAGAACGTAAGCCGTTTGGCTGCACCGATTTTCTTGAAATTTTCACAGTATCTCTCTGTATATCTCGAAGGAACTGGAGGCTATATAAATTTCAACATTTCCACGCCCTTACAAGTTTAATATTTATTTTTCTATACCTTGAGAATGGTTGAAGTTAAAAGTTTCAGGATATGGTCCATATGACTTTGTAGTTAAAACAAATCATCAGTCAAAAACTGGGCGGAATTGGACAAGTGAGCGTGGTACGTCCCATACAAAGTAATTAATGATTTTTGTATATCTTTTTTTTTGTTCTTGAATCGGCACTCAGGAGATGACCTCTACACATGCGATGCATTGTGCTGGAACTAGATGAAAGGGATAGTTGGAGTAGGTGAAGCTTCACTATCTTATAACTCTGCTTTTGCACGTTATTTGTTTTATAGCATTGTTGAAGCGCCTCTGATGTCAAAGAGACGTATCAAATTTTTGAAGCTTCGTTTTAGTGGCCGTTTTTAGTAGTTATTTTACTTCGCCAGTGATACACAATATCGACGAAGAAGAGCGTTCTGATGTGCCTGTGGAATGGCTCCAGCTGAAGCCGTTACTGTTCAGTGACCAGTGACTATGCCTTCGCTACTGAAACCTCCCTACAATAACTGACACAGACACATTAATGCACATCAGATAAAAGCGAGATGCTTTTATGATTTCGTCTGAAACTGGGGTTAAACCGAGGAAATTTTTGGTTTTGTAGTCAACGTGCAGACTACTTCAGCCATCGCCACTCTCACGGTTAAAGCTAAAGTTTCTCATTTTGGTCTGAGTGACTTGGTACTAAATTTTTTTTGCTTTGGGCAGTTTTAATATAGCTACAGAGCTGAAATTCGGTATCCGGAAGAGTAAAAAAATTAATAAATTTATGGAAAAAATCTTACACAACATGTCGAACAAACAACACAATTACAAATACAAGAAATAACACAACAACACCAACTCTTAATAACGAAGAGAACAACATTACTAGCAACAACATGAACAGCAACACACAAAACAGCATTAACGCCCACAACTTTCGTAAACAGCGATATCGTCGATAATAGTAAAAACGTAACACGTTTGCGGCGATCAGCTGGCAAAAGCTGTAACATAAGTAATGCTCGTTGCTGTTTACTAAAATCGTATCATTGAAATTGTCACTTAGAAAATCTACAGAAAATAGATTTTTACGTTGCAAGCGTCAACTTGGCATCACTTACATATACAACAAAAGTTTTACGTTTTTAATAACCGACACCTAAAGTTGAACGACACTGACAGCCGCATCTTTTGTTTCGAGAAGCCCAACGCATCAATGGCCATTGACTTCTAGTATCCCGTTCTAGTTTTTATTCACCACATCTCTCTTTCTACTAGCCTAATGTACACCCGTAATGTCAAAAAATTAAAGTTGAAAAAAAACAATAGATGTTTGCTAAGCAAGTAATTCGGTAATTATTGCAGAACAGCCGATAACTATGACATAAAGAAATCGTGTCTATTTGTATAAGCTACTTACTTCTCTATCTCGTTCGCTCCCAAACAAATACAAATGCTATTTACAATCACGGCAAACATTCATATTAATGACTTGATACTAAAGTGATATCTACTGATCACTGTAAAATGAATTGCAATCCACTGGCAATTCACCGAAGTCGCCACGTTTTTCAATACATATCTCGTACTCGTTTATTGCCGAAAGATGCTCAACAGAACTTCTCTTCATTCGTAGAAATAAAGCGCACTTTTCCATCCAGAAAATATTTTGTTATCAATAATAACAGACCATGATCTGCTAGTACGTTCAGATGGCTTTACTAAGATTTCATCCGCCCGCAATGAAGCAACAGGATACATTCGTCAAATGATCGGCCCACAAGTTGGTAATTACAGTGTTCAAGCGAAATAATCGAATTATTAGGATAGTAGGAAAATAACTTCAATTGATGCTTTATTTTGATAAACGTAATTATATTTCGCAGCTTACGCATGTCATTCAAAAAACACCGATCGTTTTGTTCATATAGTGCATGAATCTTTCACAGCGGTCACCGATGACCAACTAGAGAGCTGCCAAAAATACAACCAACTTGAATCACGTCGAAATATGATTGATTAAAATTGCGAACATATTGTTATTTTTTACGTTTTTAAAACGTGTATTTTAGTTGAATTGGTGATAACACAACGAATTATTACGTTTTACGTTTTAAAAGGTGTATTCTTTTAGTTACAACTGCTTAACGATAGCTCACAATCAGCCTTATTAATACTCCAGACATTTGTCACTAGATCCTGTTAGAACATTATATTTTTGTCTTTGACATTTGTGTATAATATTCCAGAGATCCGTTAATTTGAATTTACATCTGGATTTGTGGTATAATTATCTTTATCTTTTGCTTATTTGATCTCACTATAGTTGTATTAGTGTGAATGTGTGTTCGTCAGGCTATGCACATGTTTACTGTTTTGCTTTGCGTCAGTTTGGTATGTGAGTTGTGTGTTTGTTTATTGTGCTGTCAGTCGATGAAAATCCAGAACATTCTAATGAAATACGTTTATACGAGGGTGATTTCCAAATTTCTGTTAATAAATGTATTTCCGTAACAATATTATTTTAGCTTAATTTTTTAATTTAGTATAATTTAATTTTAAACTGTTTCTGCTGGAATTATCGAATTACTTCCGTAGTAAACATCAATTGTTTTTTTCCGAACTTTAATTTTCTGACATTAGGGGGATACAGTAGGGTGGTAGAAACAGAGATCTTTTGGATAAATACTAGAAGGGGATAGTGGAAGTCAATGGCCAAATGGCATAATAATTCTTGAGACAAAAACATGGAAGATCCGACTGCAAAAGTCAAAGATATAAAGTAAAGTTTAAAAAAGCGACCGCTACCTTCGTAAAATTTTTCTTTTTTTTTTAATTGCTGCCTAAAAATACGTTATATTACGAGGTGGTGTACGGGGGTTTTTTGAGCTATTGTCTAATATACAATATATATACAACAATAAATATACAACAACCTTAAAAATAATTGTATACTGTAACAATTCATACAATTTTGACATAAAACGGTGCCTTTTGACTTTTTTCGTTGCAAAAATTATAAGTTTTAAAATAATAAAGATATTTTAAAAATGTATAAAGCATTTGAAAAATACTCCCTTCCGTTTAAAAATAAGTAACATGCACGGCCATAGGCCCCCAGAGCCACTATGCATAGTGGTTCTTTCTTTCCAAAAATCATAATTTTTGAACTTACCAAAATATTTCTAATAGTTCAAAATCAGTTAAATTTTAAATCTTTTAAGTGCTGCCACATTGAGTTAGGCACTGGACACGGTGACACCTTTTGACCTTTTTGGTCGCAAAATTCATATCTTTTGAAGTAAAATTTTTCAAATTTAAAAAGCATTTCAAACACAACTTCTTCAAATGATATTTTCATAAGGAAGTCTAAAAAAATACCACTCTAATATAACATATTAGACTAATATTATATTTTTTATTTATACTACAGATACACATTTTTGAAATATTTTTAATATTAATGCTATATAATATATAATGATATTAAGTTATTTCGTATATTTTTTTTCAAACTAATATAATTTTTTTTATTAGTTAGTTTTCTTTAAAATAGTCATTAACATTGGGAGCGATATCTTATAGACTTAACATATCGGAGCTATAATTATGTTTTCCTAAATCCTTTCGAGATCTTACATGTCTCCGTGAAGAGGCCGCCAACATATTGAATATGTCCTCATTCTTTCTAATCCGTGAAATTTTGCAAATATTCGTGTATCTAAAGTGTTTGTAGTCTTTGGTTTTGCATTCCTGCGCTTCTTCTGATAACTCTCAAATTGGTGAGCTTTGATATTCAATTAAATTTTTACTATGAGCCAAAATCTAATGGACCGTAGGAGTAAGTTTCTTCTCAGGGGGCATTTGAGCTAAAAATTGTGCAGTTTTTGATGCATAAGCATGAAACTTTGGGCCATTTACCATTTCGCTAGAGTTTATAATATTTAGGATAACAGGACAGAAGCTATAAACATATTTGCATCTATAATATTGTTTGTTTCTAAGCACTTTGACCGGATGATCCATCATATCTCCACTTATTTATCAATGAAAGCATATCTGGAAGTAATACTACTTGCTTTTCAGGCAAACTTTCAATAAGGCGTTTGGCTGTATGATTCATTAAGTCCTGCAATTTAACCTCTACCGATACTTCAGTAACCTTTGCTGCTTCTTTTTTTGGCACATGCAATCTTTTTTGTATTCAGGAAGAATATTCATGTTATGATTCTTTAAAGAGCTTCAGAAAATAGAATATTTTTCCTTTGACAATCCCAAGTTCTTAAATAACGCTAATGCTTCTTCTATGCTTAACTGAATGCATTACAGAATAATTTAAATTTTAATTGTAAGTTCGTTTTCGCTATGAGATTGTAACAAGAAAACTTGTAATTTTTTGTGGCCAAATTTAGTTAAATTATCTAAAGTATTGTGCATCAAATATGCTAAGAAATTATTAGGGGTGGGGGCATTTTTGGCCATTTTTAGATATGCTCTACTTTATTTGTGCGGTGTCTGAAAAACGGCAACTGCCGAAAAAGTAAGGCATCTGATGACCATTTTGTTTTTTTTTTTAATAAAAAATAAACATACCTTTAAAAGAATACCAAAAAAGTAATGATCAAACGGCAATGTTACTGCCACTTCAATTCTAAAATATATTTTTTTTAAGATCACCTTTTTTGGCTTTCTAAAAAATTGTCGACTTTAAGCAGCTCCACCACCTATAATTTTTATTCAATTAAGAAAAACGTTCTTGAAATGGGATCAGTAAGAAGCTCTTTATACGATGTGTTCATTCATTTTACAAAATTTTGTTATCAAATTTTGTATTTTTGCCACGGGTTTTGGGAAAAGACGCCACAGTGCGGTGATGCGATGACGTCTTGATGATCCAAAATAGCGATGATAACAACTTTACCAATATATATAAAATATAAACATGTTCAAAATATGGATAGCTAATTTTAAATGAATATGCTATTAATTTTATACACTTTATAAACAGTGGAAGCTTGATAATCCGTATAATGGCATGCATACCCTAATCCGCATTATCGAATTATCCGGAATTCCGAATAAAAATTTCAAAACTTTATTTTTGTATTAAAAATTGCTTTTGAAACACATATTGAATGATATATTAGCGGAATTTACGGTTCGTAGTAAAGACATTTCAGATTTTGCAGCTGTAGTATAACAACAAAGCAACAAGATATATTTAAAAAAAATCTTAAATCTAATTATTTTCCTTGGCAAAATACCCATTCACTTTTGGTTGTCAAGAACATTTAAAATTTTTTTGTGAAGCATTAAAATTTTTTTATGTCGATATGATTTCCTTCTGACCATTCTATTCATGTATCCAAACAAAAGACGTGGAATTGCGTAGTAAAATAATTTAATTTTCCAGCAAAAAAGGGAGAAAAACCTTGTTTTTGGAATTACAATTAATAGATATGAACCTTACACAACACTTTGCATGCAATCCGGATTATAAAGTTGCAATCAATGCGGGTAATAGAGGACGCAATGTAATGAATAGTGCTGTAAGTATTATCGAATAATCGGTATTAGCGACGTTTGAATTATCAAGGTTTTACTGTATTAAAAAAAAAGCCAAAATCATGAATAATTTATATAGATATCATATATACGACGTCTGTTTGAAAGAAAAGGTGAATTTTGTTTTCTTCGATTACAATGGCGTGGTGTATCATGAGTTCTTGCAAACAGGTCGTACCGTTAATAAGGAATATTACAAGGATTATGCAACGTTTGCGTGAAGCAATACGGGTCAGACGATTGGAATTGTGAAAAACAGAATCATGGATTCTGTATCACGATAATGCACCAGCTCACACATCAATGCTAGTTCGTAATTTTTTTTGGCCAAAAAGAACACCTTAATCATGCCTCAACCACCTTATTCACCAGATTTGTCTCCCTGCGACTTTTTCCTATTCCCAAAACTGAAGAGAATAACGAAAGGAAAACATTTTGCCACAATTGATGAGATAAAGTCAAAATTGAAGAACGAGCTGATGGCCATACCGAAAGACGCATAATAATAATCATTTGAATGATTAATTAATAAATAGTTTTCTTTCAATTCATTTTCGAAATTATGAAAACTCGCATTATACTCTATTTCAAGGTTTAGCGGTGCTGGTGGTATATTCTGACTATTTTTATTAAAATTTTTATTTTTTTGCGGTTTACATTGATGACACGTTATTTTGTTTCAGAAAACAATAATTCAAAATAACGTAAAACACATAGCATAAATATTAACTGAATTTATTTTGGGAATATTCATTTATACATATGATTCTAATTGTGCTTTTTCCCTTTTTGTTTTCAGTTTTTTCAGGTTTGTATTCAGAAGTTGGGAAAATCCACAGATGAGCTAAGTAAGCGTTAGCGAAATAGTACTATATGGATATGCTTTCCTCCTCAATTATTGAGTTACTTTTGTAATAAAATGCTTTATGATATTTTTCATACTGTATGAGAATATCATAAAGTATGTCATAATAAATTTCACATATAGTTTATAAGGGAAAAAGCACAATTAGAATCATATGTACACATAGCATAAATTTTTTTTTAGAAATTTGATTTTTTGTTTTATTGTTTAAACATTTCAAGCAGTTTGCATTTTATATCGTTTTTTCTTCTCTTCCCCTGTAAATTTATGCAAAGTGATGTTACGTTAGTTTGTATTTTAGTTGAATATACATATATAAAACATTTTTATATATTAGTTGTATTATTTTGAGTAATTTAATGAACTTTCTATCATTTTAATATAAGAATGATTTTGTCAACGATCTACATATATAATACATATACATACTATATAAACTATATTCAGACATTAATTGAAACCGACAAGCTCGAATAGCAAACATTTTGAGTACATTAAATGTGAAACCATTGAACCAACAATTTTTCTAGTTTTAATGCAAAAAAAAACAATAATAAATAAATAAGTAAAACTAAACAAGTAACAAAAATAAAACACCTTCGAACATCGTGAAATTAACAATCATATAAAACAACTTTTAATAATAGTTAAACAAAAAGAAAAACACCGTCCGCAAATGAAATGATATGCAAGTACAATAACAACAAAAGTTAAATGAAAATAATATTGTGAATGAAGCCAGAAACACTTGTTAAGAAAAACGTCCTCGTGATGTCAGTTTCTATGAAAATGCAGTCATCTGCAAATAGTATAAATGCATTTAAACAAGCGTATGCTTACATGCTGCACTTAAGTTCACTAAAAAAATTAATATGAGACAACAAAAAAAAAATAAGAAATAATAAGATGGATAGTCACAGAGATTTAAACAAAATAGTAAGATAGACTTAAAGACGGAAGGACGGCTGGACAGACAGATGAACAGATAGTTATACAAATGGATATATAGACAGACAAACGGAAGGACTAAAAAACGCACGCAAGTTGAAAAGCAGCAACGTCATGTTGATGCTGTTCAAAATTAAAATTCAAAAGAAAAAAGTTAAAGTTAATGTTTAGAATTGTATAGGAATCTATTTTTAAGATTGTGGTAAAATTTATCATGGAATCACTGTGGGATGAAGTGGATTACATAAAGTATTTGGAGCAATTTCTAAATTTAAAATTTTTCTATTATTCTCTACATCAAACACAAAGACTTAAGGCACCTTTGAAAACATTCGTATTCATTTGATTTGAAATCTGTAGTTAGTAATTCTCAATTACGTTTTGAAAGTTTGTAAACATAAAAACTAATAAATAACTGGTAATATTATTTTAAATTTATAATTCTTCTAGTTTTTTGACCTCTTTTTATATTAATTATACTAATTATTTAAGCAGTAGGTCCTTTTTATATATATAATATTTATTTTTATTCGATATTTCGCTATTCCTTTGTCTAACTTCTTCAATAAAATTGGTTTTTGTTTATAATGATTTATTACTTTTATTTATTTTATTATTTATTATATTATTTTTATATTATTTATATTTATTATTTATTTATAATGATTAGAATAATTTTGTTTATAATAATTGCAATCTCCTTCAATATTTAAATGCAACTTAAGTCTTGTATTTAGTGGGTTTACGAGTATTTATCCGGATTACGTTGTTACTACATATTTATTGCGCAGAAAACATATTTTCGCTTTCCTTTATTGTGATTATTTTGTGTCCCTACTTCATATCAAATGTCATCAATAAAAGGGAAATAGACATCAATATGATGAGAAACGTTATCATTGAATTTTGTCATAATTTTAGTGTCATCTATGCTATGACTGGAATGACATCAATATGATATCATTTGTTATATATTATTAAAGTGTAAAATAAGTATATACAAAAGAAAAGAGTAAACAATGTTATGTTTTTAATAGGCATTTGAATAAGATTTTTACTGTTTTACTTCTTATTTTTATGTTTAAACATATTTTTAGAAAGTAAAAAAAACGTGGCAATGCATTGATATTGATGTATACGCATCATCATTACTATGACATAGCTAATAATAAAATCTGCATGTACAGTGTGTTCAGTTTTTTTATCTTAGACCAGCACTCAGGATATGACCCCTACATATGCGGTGCATTGTGCTGGAACTAGAGGAAAAGAATAGTAGGAGAAATGATAGGAGGTGAAGCTTCACTATTTACAACACTGCTTTTTGCACGCTATTTGATTTTATAACGAATTGTCGTTTATAACGAGTCCCAAGAAGAGAAATGCATGGTCATTTATACGGTTATAAAAGTGTACATTTTTGTCTGACGTATTGTGAAACTTTAAAGTATTGATAACAATTTGGTAAAACTATTAGTTGTTCTCTGAATTAATTAGTGTTGACACCACCAACCAGTGCTGTCACTTCGGGTCACGGTGACCGGATGAGGTCTTTTATGGCCTTTTTTCGTGTCATTGTGCTAATTCCCTTTACCATACCCGACTAAATTTTTTGCATTGTTGGTGCCATTGTGTTGGTTACTGCTAGACTGTTTGGTGATGAAGGAGTAACACTGATCACCGGCAGTCGTTCAAGCAGCGATTAGCTCAGTGGCAACTGCAATACAAAAGATAGACATTTTATTTGACTTTTCTCGCGTTAATCATGACAGGCCGATTCAGAATTGACTTCTGCAACATACGTGGTCTAAGGGCAAACTTCTTCTCTGTCTATGCTCACGTTTGTCTCCATCGGCCGGATGTTTTCGCCTTAAGTGAAACCCAGGTGTCTGAGGATGCTGACCCACAGGATTTTCACATACATGGGTATCACCTCCTATCTCTTTTCTATCTACACAGGGGGCTTGCAATTTATATACGCAATGAAGTTGTGTACCAGTGCCAGCAATCCTTAGACACGCATGATCCCGAATTTAGCTGTCTTTGGGTTAAATTCAAAATCAGGGCACATCTTCTGCATTTCGGGTTTCTTTACAGAAGCCCAAACACGGAAAGGGAGAAAACTATACAGAACTTCGATGCCCTTTCCGACACTATATCGGGGATCCTCGAAAATTACCCGAACAGTGAAATCGTTATTGCTGGTGATTTCAATCTCCATAATTTATCGTGGCTCCGCCATGCGAGCAATACAACTCCAGAAGGCCAATATGCTGAGCTATTCGCAGCGCACAATCACCTTGCGCAATTAGTGAATGAACCAACACATATTTCATGTGTTGACGGGCACCAACATAACACCCTCGACCTTTTTCTCACTTCACACCCTGCAAAGTATGAAATGAACATTAGAGCACCTCTCGGTAATTCGGATCATTGCACCATTTCTGCCTCCTTTTTGTTTGCGGAACTTCGATGCGTTTCACCGCCAGCTGCGAAACGTTTGAAATATATTTACGAAAAGGCACGTTGGGCTGAGCTCAACGATTTCTTGCGGCATTTCAATTGGAGGCTCTGCTTCCTTGACAATGATGTCAATGCCATGGCTAAAATGGTTCAAAATATAATATTGCTTGGCATGAATACGTTCATACCATCGAAGCAAATTTCGATTAGGCTTAGACCAAAGTCTTGGTTTAATCAGACGTGCAGACTTGCAGTCAGATCCAGAGAGGAAACATTTAGTGTCTGGCGGAATGATAAAAACGCAAATACTGATATGATGCGCAAAAGGGCGAGATCTTCGTGTGCCAAAGTGCTAAGACGTGCAAAAGCTTTTGTACGAGCAGAGTCTTCGCGCTAAAGTTCTTGCTTTTGGTGTCGGCGATATCTTCTCTTGATTTATATCGAGCTTCCTCAGGGTTCGCGCTATAAGAGTTGTTATAGACGGGGTCTCATCTAACGAGTTCAAGATCAATTCAGGGGTACCTCAAGGTTCCATTCTTTCTCCTACCCTATTTCTTATTTTTCTTAATGACCTCCTATATCATACTTCCAACCCTATCCACTCTTTCGCAGATGACAGCAGTATCTGCCATTCATATTCATTTGATCGTAGGCCGACATCAACTATGATCGCGGCGACGCGGCAGAATATGAATGATTCGCTAACAGGTGACCTCACGAGAATATTGGAATGGGGTCACGCGAACATGGTCGATTTCAATTCCCATAAGACCCAAATCTGCATGCTAACCCATCGCCGTTTGCACGATCACGCTTCCTCATCTGTAATAATGGGTGGCATAAACATTGAGGAATCAGGAGCTCTTGATGTTCTTGGCATGAAAATTCAGTGTGATGTCCGATGGACTTAGCACAAAGGAAGCATTCAAGTGCCTAGGCTTTTTAAGGCGGTGTAAGACATACTTCACCCCATCTGATCTCCTTACTATTTATACCGTCTACATCCGACCGAAAATGGAATACAACTCTCATGTATGGACCAGCGCTTCAAAGACTATTTTGAAGTTACTCGACCGTGTACAAGAAAGGGCGAAGAAACTCATAGGATACAGTAGGGTAGCAAACTCTATTGACTCTCTTGAGCATCGTCGCAACGTGGGGTGCGTTTCGTTGTTCTATCGATACTATAATGGGAGGTGTTCTACTGAAATCAGGGAACTTGTTCCCGAAACCCGGTCATTCGCGCGCACGACGCGATCATCATTAAGAGCGCATCCATTTGTGGTCGATTTGATGGCGACTCGCACTACGCATTACAGGGAAAATTCGTTTTTTGGCCGAACGGCACGTATGTGGAATAGACTACCCGCAGAGGTGTTTCCTGTCACTTTTAGCTTGGAAAGATTTAAATCAAATGTCAATAAACACTACTCAATCTATCCTCCTTCCCATAACCTAATTTCCTAGTTCCAGCACAATGCATCGCATGTGTAGGGGTCATCCCCTGAGTGCCGGTCCAAGACGAAAAAAAAAAAAAAAAAAATCTATCGGTTTCAATTCTTGCACCAGCTGAATTTTGTATGCACACACTACATACTAGTACAATCTACTTTCAAGTACAATTCATTTGAAATCACTTCAGTGTAAATTTTTGATGATCTATATTCTACTTTTTACATTAGAATTCCAATATTTCAGACTTATATTAAAAAAATGTATTTGGAATCAATTTTAAGAAAATTTTTAAATTTTATTAATATCGGGTAATACTCTACTTTTCAAATTTCACTACTTTTCTAGATGTTTATATTTATATAATTTTGCTAATATATTGACATTTTTATGTAAAATTCTTAATTTTTTCTTTGAACATACATATAAGTATATTTATTGGGCTTGCAAGGTCTGTTCTAACTGCACAAATGATTACAGGTTAATTTTTCAATTAATATTTTTTTAGTTAAAATCTCATCAAACAGCTTTATTTGATATAAATGTAGAAATCCGCATGGAAATATGTAAATAAGAAACTTATTTTAACTATATGTCATTAAAGTTCATAGTAACTTATAGATCTTGTATATCTTTAGTAAATCTATGAATTTTGTTGTTGTTTTACTAAAGTTGCAAGATCTAAAAAGTCTTTACTACGAGCCGTGATTTACGCTTTTAAGTAATTAATTCCTGCTATAAATTATGCAATTTTGAATAATTTTAAATATCTAGCCATTTCTAGCTATTTTTTATTTTAAATCTAGCCAGTTGCTCCTTTTAGCAAATGTTCTCTTTCTACCTACTGATGCCAACTTTTTAGAGTAAAAACGCGTCAACATTTTTGAAAAAGTCGATAAGACACTATCTATGTATATAATATTTAAACTTTGTATACGTTTTGTTCCAATTAATTGTTGAATACACGTGGTCAGGTATTTTGAAGCTTAAACAACATATCTTATCCCTTTTTAGGTTTTGTCGAATGTGAATCAATGAATGTATTTAAGGACATTTTGTTTCTTATTTTATTTTTTAAGAAATCAGTGTAAGATAGTGAAACTTTACTTCCAATCATTTCTCACACTATCCCCTTCCTCTAGTTCCAGCACAATTCACCGCATGTGTAGGGGTCATCTCCTGAGTGTTGGTCCAAGATAAAAAAATGCAACTAAAACTCTTCCCAACTTCTGCATTTGGGTATGAGTATGTCAATATCCAATTAAATTGAACTGGATTGTGAAAAGTGCTAAATTTGTGGGTTTTTTAATTTAGGGCCAATAATCTTTTTTCGCTTTTTGAGAATAAAGACGGGCTGAAATAGCCCGAAAAGTTGCATGCCTGTTTATTGCAGCAAATTAAAAAATGATTGCAGAGGTTTAAAAATAGCGAACCTTTAATCTATCTATCCCTTCACCATCTGTCATCACTATCACTATCCCGCTCCTATAGAAGTTAGTAAGCATGATGCAATAACTAGGTGACATTACTACGCTAAATGACGATTCTCGCTTATGTCCCTAAGCTTATAACAAAACTCCACTCATTTCTTCTTCTTCGTTATTTGTTTGTGTGCAAAAAACAGCAGTGTGTGTTGTAATGTCGTATTTGTTGCCGTAGTAATGTCGCCTATTTATTGAATCATGCTGGTAGGCAATCATTGCTTGAGTGTTAGTCCCCGTCCGCACTTGCAATTTTCTTGCAGCAATTCTTGAGTTTGTTGCATAGAGAGGTGAGAAGATTGGGGAGGAGTATACGGTTTCATGTGTTTTGCAATTCTCTTCTGTTTTGCAATTCTCACTATTCAACTTGAAGTTTGATGTAGTTGCATTGGCATTATAGGTAAAAAAAAGGCGGAGCAAATATGAATATTGCAATGTTTACACTAATGCAATTTCAAAGTAGATTTTTTAAAAATTGCAGCAACAAAAATTGCAAGTGGGGACGGGAACTTACTTCTTTTTATATACAATATAAAAAAACTATATTTATGTCTCGAATATAGATGGCAACCGAAATACAGTTTTTTTCGATATACTCTCTTCCTCTAGTTAACAAATTTTTGAACCCCTCTGCCCCATTGTGTTGTTGAATACATAATTTTAACTGCAAGTTTTTGCAGCATTTTATAATGATATTTAAGCGTAAAAAAGTATAAAGATCGTAATAACAACAACAGAAACAACAAGAAATAACACAAAACATACTACATGTTGTAATAATAAAAAGGTGTATATTACATGTTGTAGATATTTGTTTATTTTTTTTTGTTCTATTTTTTGCTGCATCAATCTTTCAATAATTTATAAACTTGATAATGACTACTTAGTGAAGTGTTTATTTTTTCTTAATGAATAAAATTTTTTAAGAACATATTATGCTGGCATTTTATTTCTGATATTATTTATTACAAATGTAAAGTATAGTTTTTTGCTATAAGAAAATGCTCGAACTGTTGAAAGCAGAATGGTAAAATGAAATTGTTGTAATTTTTAACATAAATAATAAAAAAAACAAATCTTGTCAATGTCATGTCATGTTTATTAGCTTTAAATATATTTTTCCCTTCTTGTAAAGAATTACAGCAATATAAAAATAGTGGGTAGTTCAATTTTGAAATAAAAAATAATTAAAAAAAAAATATTATTAATAAATAAGTGTAATAACTTTGTGGCAAATTGATTTTTTTCAAAACTGATGGATTCCAAAAAAACAAAATATATACTTATGTATGTTTTATAAAAGTTTATTAAATTATTTAAATATATACTATATATATACAGATCTTAGATTTTTGTTAATTAATTTAATTTTGTGGTCCGATTAGCCTACAATGGAAAAATAATGAAAGGCAAATAAAAGGGCAGTATTATGACGCGTGGGAAAAGGATTGTCAGTAGTTTTCGAATCATCATTAAAACGTATTTCATCGTTGGTGTGAGGGGATTTTATATTTTTAATTGTTAAAATGCATACTTACATATGTATGCGAACCTCAGTAAATGCAATTAGTTAAAATTTTTCAATTTTAAATAGGCTGACAATCTATGGTATCGATTGTAATTCAGGTAATGAAAATTATATGTGATTGTTACTAAGAAACAAACTAAATCAAAAGCAAAATTTTAAATAACACTAACAATGACTAGCAGAACCGAACACTATTCTCTTTTCGAAAGCTGCCGTTTTTATTTTTATGATGGCGAACGACATATGTATGTACATAAGCTTTAACGAATCCTAGCAAAAAGCTTTTTTTCTTTGGCGCCGTGGTCGCGGCGCCCATTTGGCCGATATTTTGTTCCATACATAATTGAGTAATACCAATATATCATAATAAAATAAAATTACAATAATTTCCTAAATAGTTTGTGTTTTATTCAAAATCAACATCGGCCCTTGAAATTTAACCACCCTTTATTATCATTAAGTTTTCGACAATGATTTGTGTATTGTTTATTTAGTCGACAAAATGTATGTGGTGTTTAAAATATTGTTGTTCGAATATTTGGGTGTGAACATGTGTACATACCATTAAATCATATGCCTGTTTATGTGTTACGTACATACATACATATTTCCAAAAAAATTTAATTTTGTTTATACATATATGTATGTATGTAAATGTATGAAAATAAATAATATATATTACATTCAAACAAAATGAACAACTGAAATAATAAGTAAAATAAAAGAATAAAATTTTTTTTTGTTTTCGTTTTAAATACGAAGCATTTGTTTGTTTTTTACATGTTCCTCTTTGAACTTTTCGTATATTTTCACAGAGATGCCACTTGATTTGAATGTTTATCTACTACCGTTAATATCAAGTTACAGAATAGCAAAATCTTTAGGGCAAGCAACCTGCAACGTCGACAAACTTAACAATTCTCGGAACATTACAAGTTACTGAATCGCACTACTGGGTTTAAAATTACCATAGAAAATTTTTTACTCCACACTTTTTAGCGCACATCTCCAACATCGCCAAAATATAAATGTTTTCAACTGTGATGATTTGCACAATAGCAAAATGTCTTGCACAATTTTAATTCCATGCTCTGGGCGATGTTGTTCCACTGAACTTCCTGAATAGCCAATGTTTTTTTAACCCAATGTCTCATAAAACGTTAGCTTGATATTCTAAAGTGATTTTTTTAGTGTGTCGAAATTATTTTGCCATTTAATGCAGAATAACGTGTATAAAACTTCGGTTATTGGAGACAATTCTGTTAAAAAAAAAGTAATTGCGTTTGGTGCGAAAACTTTTTTTCCATTTCGCAAAATGAATATATTGCCTCTGTATACTTTGCCATGATCTATTCGACTATCCTATGCTACATATGTATACATAAACTTAAAATGCATACAGTAGATACATTAGAGCATGCAACCTTACAAGCAAAAAAAAATAGTGCGCCGTACACCCTCTATAAAGTATTTTTGGAAAGCAATTTCTGGGAAAAGACTTTTCATTGTATATTTGGCATTTACAGAAGGATCTTAGAGTATGATATCAATGCTTTTGTCTCCAGTATTTATCCAACAGATCTATGTTTCTGCTACCTTAATATCAAAATATTAAAGCTCGGAGAAAATAAATACACTTTTGCTAAGGACAATTCCAACAGAAACATTTTAAAATGTAATTATAATTATATATATTTTAAAATGTAAAATAACCAAGGTGAAATAAAATATTGGAATGATTGATTAATATTTAAACGTGATTAAAGCGTGAAATCAATAATATCATAAAATTCCTCTCAAATACTGTGGAATGGCATTAGCAGTGTGGGAATATTAATAAAGAAATTCTGTATTGAAGCACTGATTTCAAAGTGTCAACAGGAATGTTATGTTGGTGGGTTTTTAAGAAAATGCATGTAATATAAAGGCGTCGAAACCACTGTTTCTCGTCGGCAATTTTTGCAAATGAACAAAAGACTTAGACAACAAAGTTGCATTCGAGTTTTATTTTGACTTTTGGTTCTTAAAATGTTTTTTGTTGTTGAATCTCTTCATTTGAATAATATAACAATATTTACCGTTGTATTCGTCGTTTCCAGATGAAAAGTATGAAAGATGCACAATTGTCAACGTTTCATAGTGCGTAGTTTCGTTGCGTGAATTCGTAGTGCCTACGGTGTAACTCTTATCGTCATTAAATTGAAGGTCTTTACTAAAGACCTATTGTCATAATTACTGTTTAGCACAAGCACAAGTGTAGTGGTAGTAGTAGTAGTGTACAGAACTACATATACTTATATTTAACAAGGTTATAGCCAAATTTTTTTTATATTATTTATATATGTATTATATAGTTTTGTGCATTGTAAAAAACATTAACTTCGAACGGTTTCAAAAAATAATTTCAAAATTGTGCAAATTTGCAAAACGATTCGTTTTAAAATGGTAAAGCAGAAAACTGAAAACTTTTGCTTTCCGATAAGCAAATATTATATACGATATGTAAATATGGCACACAGTTTTTGTCGCAAATTGATAAAACATATAGAATTCTTTACTTGAACATCAACAACAAAATGCATCCATTAACACATAACTTCATCAAGATTTTGTAATCAAGTCTGGTGTTTCACTCTTCACTTTGGGTTTTAGAATTCAAAGCAATTTGATTCATAATTACAATAGCTCTTTGTAATCGAAAACGAAATATGGAAACTCTTTTTTAACTTCCCGTTGTAGGATGTTACTGATTTTATCCCAATTTTCGATAATCCGAGTTTTCATTATATTTCGATATTTTAAGCCTGGGAGTCGATTCTGACTATTTTCACGATGATGTCAGTAAGGATGTATGTGTGTGTGTGTATGTATGTGTGCATTAATTTAAATATCTCATAACTTAAGAACGCGGCATCGCATGCGCACAACATGCGTATCATTTGAAAGATATTGGCCTCTTAGAGGTCGTCAGATAATGAACCGATTCCATTTTCGAAACCGATTATAATATAATTTTTTTTACTGAAAAGTAACACTCAGGTAATGATTGCCTACTATTAAAGGGATAGATAGAGAAAAGCTTCATTATTATTACAAATCTACTTCTGAAGGTTTTCTTTCGTTTTTACAGCAGTGTTGCAAGGTTTCTGATGTAAACTTTTTACTTCGCTGATGATGCTACACAATACCAATGATGGAGGAACCACTGATATTACCTGTGAAACCAGTAGTGTTCAGTGAGCAGGGACTTTGAAGATTGTATTAATAAAGAGACATGATCAATAAACACATAGCGTTACAGCTATTTATGTACAAGAACTCTGGAAACGACTGCAAAGAAGGAAGAAGGAACAAGCGGAGGTTCGTTGATTTTGAAAGAGATACAAGTCCATTCATAAAACACACATCACAATCATTTAAAATCTTAAATATTCAAGTTGTTTTTTCTTTTTGTGAAGTCAATTATAAATAATATAGGTAAATTATATTCTTAAAATTTCAAAATTTTCTAATAGAATGCTAAATAAAATCATTTGTTTATTAACACATTTATTTCGATCCCTGTAGACCTCTCTGTGGAAATGCCTATATGTGACGCGCAAAATAGAAAGGGACCTAAGGCTAAAAACCGGTTTTGTTCAGGAGAGCCATTTTAAAGATTTAAATACGTGTATCTTTGGTGTACTTCACTTTCATAAAACGCGCATATCTCTGGGAGGGAACACTTTTGGGGCATGGGATCGGTCTCATTCAATGCTCAGATGTTGTCCACATCAAAAAAAAAAAAGTGAAAATTGCTTTTTTTTACCCTTAGATCCCTTTCTCTATGCGCTGTCACATATATGTATATATTTCTATGCCTATATTTTCTATGAAGAATTTTCTAATAGAATGCTAAATAAAATTATTTGTTTATTAACACATTTATTTTCGATCCCTGTAGATCTCTCTGTGGAAATGCCTATATATGTAAATATTTCTATGCCTATATATTTCTAAAATAGAATAATAAATTAAAAGTTTTTAAGATAAAAATACAGCGCAAGCTCGATTTTTGCAACCCCCGACTCTTGCAATACCCCGGTTTTAATAAGAGACAAAATTTTTTACTTTTTTTATGGACCGGCACTCAGGGGATGACCTCTACACATACGGTGCATTGTGCCGGACCTAGAAAATAAGGTTTTGGTAGAAAGAGCAGAACGAGTAGTGTTTATTGACATTCGATTTGAACCTTCCACATACGTGCTATTACGTCAAAAAATTAATTTTCTCTGTAATGCGTAGTGCGAGTCGCTGCCAAATCGATGGCGATGATCGAAGTAGTCTGCACGTTGACTACAAAACGAAAAATTTTCATGGGTTCTACCCCAGTTTCAGACACATAAAAACATCTCGCATTTTTTCTGATGTGCATTTCTGTGTCTTTGTGTCAGTTGTTGTCGGAAGGTTTCAGTGGCGAAGGCAAAGTCAGTGGTCACTGAACAGTGACGGCTTTAGCTGTATCCAATCCACAGGCACGTTAAAAAGCCCACCTTCGTCGGTATTTTGTAGCACCGGCGAAGTAAAATAATTACTAAAAAATGGGTACTAAAAACGAAGCTTTAAAATTTAATACGTCTCCTTCACATCAGAGACGCTACAACATTGCTGTAAAAACAAATAACGTGCAGACCACTTCGACCATCGCCACCCTCTTGCTTCTAATAATAAAAATGCTGAACATGTACTTACCTGTACATTTAGCTAGATAAATGCATTGAAAGTACCAGCACTTTTGTCTTACCTGCACAAAAAATGGTGTAAAGTTGATCGTGCAGCTGATTCAAAATTCCTGTAATTACAATCGATATTCAGGAATAAGTGTGAAAGATAAAAATGCCAGAATTGCTCTAGAGCTCTTATGAGCATTACTAAGTGCTGGTATTGCTTTAAATTCTATATATAAAAAAAATATTTATTTTGCGTGAAGTATTTAAAAGCTGGGACCAATTTATATATCACAAATGCTTCAATCTCTGCATTGGAAATATACCTTAACCTGAATAACTCTAATATTATTTTTTTTTTATTTTGATGATATCGTTAATGAAATTACTTCATATAATAAAACCGTTTCAATACTTCCTATAGAGCAATAGAAAAAAATAGAAAAGTACCTGGTACGTTCATCAAATGGATTATGAGTGTGCTAAGGTCCAATACGGTCAGAATTGAATTCGGAGTTACGACTAGGTCTATCAAGGCACCCAGAAGTCGCCCTCAGAAAGACCTTCTGAACATTCTACTCGGTGGTGAAACGCAGAGTCACCTATGTGTCTTTGGTATGATGGTCGAAGGCCATGCAAAGGTGGTCTGGCGACGTGTTGGGTAAACTGCATCAAACCATCTGTGTTGACATCAAGTGGGCAATAAGAACTTGTTCGACTGATGCAATGGGTGTGCTTTTGGGCATACCACCAATTTTGATCATGATCGAGAAGGGACCCGTTCTGGAGCCCTGAGATTGGAGGGAATATCGATGAAGAAGGGTGGGGACATCAGAGAGGATCTTGCGAGACTACATACCTCAATTCTCCACAGCGATGAAATGGTGTCACCGAGAATTTTTGTCTCCAGGAACTTCCGGGTGGATATCAATGACTAGAGAACTAGGGGACCAACTCTATCAATTTTGAACGGGGGTATTGGGTATGGTATACTGATGGGTGCAAGCTGGAGAATGTTAGAGCAAGGGCGGGCATCAAAAGACACCGGTTCAGAAAATCGATTCCGATGGGCATATACACAACAGTTTTTCAGGCGGAAGTTCATGCCATCGGAATAATTATGGCCAAATGTCTCACGTTCTTTGCGATTTTCCTGCACTCGACACAAGGTGTGGAACACCCGAATAGTGCATAGTTTTCGTAGGAGCTTTTAGAAGGGTCAAATCTAATGGGGTTTGCACAATAGATCTTCTTGGTTGCGGTGCTTCCTGACCGCAATAAAAATATTAAAAATAAATAATAATTACTTTTAATTATTGATAAGGTGTTCTTTACTGTCCATGATGGCACTGATACCGTTCAATGGTCTGTTTAATATCTTTAAAAATACATTAGATAGGACTTGTTGGATATAGAGATAAATTATAATTCCAACAGTATATAAAACGTATTTTGAAAAAAATTTTACTTTGTGTAGTTTACATCTCACCTACAGATATGTACATAAGTATTGTATGTTATGTCGCATGTAATGCTTTTAATGTTAATGCACTCTTTATTTTGCTTTTAAATTTTTATTAGTCATCGTAATTTGCTATTAAATTTGTTTTGAAATTGTATGAAATATTTCTTTTTAAAAATTTTTGATATCAAAGCAAAATTTTCTGAAGAGAATTTGTTTTTTGATTGCGTACGGGTGGATACTTCCCTTAGCTCAATGAAAATACTTCGGAACATTAGGGCGATTATTACTTGTATAAATATCTAGTTACGTGATGACAAACGTGTATAAAACTTCGGTTGTTTGAAAACAATTCTGCTAAGAAAAGTAGTTGCGTTTGGTGTGGAAACTTTTTTGTCGAAAAAAATACATACATAGTGAGTCTTCATACTTTTTTATGCTCTATTTAACTATGCTATGCCATTATTCCTATTTAAAAAAGTAGAAAAAAAAGTTATACACCAAATATATTTACATACACACATGCATACATGAAGTGTATTGACTACAAAATAAAAATCAACTAACCGAGAGAATACGCCACCGGACCATAACCGAAGGAGAACGCTAAACGCAGGCCAGAGCTTTGGCCCATTGTGATACCACAAGAAACACCCAGGATCTAGGCGGGAATCGAACCCGCACTTCCAGATGATTGATAAGACTAATTGCTCATGCACTTGGCTACGGATGCACCCAAATATGATAGTAAGTATGTTACGAAACCACAACTCAGATAGTTTCGCTACAAAGATGTCTTGACCAAAAAATTTTGAATTCTACATTCTAATGAAGACAGTCAATCCTTAAGCAACTAAAGAAAAAGGCCAGCAAACTTACGTTTTAAATCCTTGTAAACACAATATTTCATTATTCCATTAGCCAACTTGCTATAACCTCCAGAAAGGATTTATAACAAAATGTCTGCTTTTATAAATCATAAAGGCCGATTGTTTAAGCGAAGCAACACGTAGAAAAGTAGATATAAAAAAAATTATAACAACAACAACACATAATAAAAATAACAACAATGATAATGACTACTCGCCAACGAGATAAAAAAATGGCAAAATTTAGAGAACAGAGTTCTGGGCACCACACAATAGTATAGAACAACGCAAACGAACAAAACATATAAGGAATCCTTTCATTATGTACCGCTGTCATGTCACATAAATCGCTGTCTGTAAATGTCTTTTCAAACAGTATTGTTGCTTGTAGTTGTTTTTATTGTGTTCGTTTGTACAAGTACTCGTTGGTACCTTCTCAGATGATGCCAATTGTAGTTGTTCTTTCTGTTGCCTTTGGTTATTGTTGCTCATGGTGTGCTTTTTGTAATTCTTAAAGAGGATACTCTATGCTCCTGCACTCCATGAAGGCAATTTTATATAAATTTACACGAAAATTAGAAATTATAAAATTGCTAGATTTAAAATCAAATAATTTGTACAAACATGTATGTAGGTTTTCTGCAATTAATGTTTTTAAACTACTAATCTATAGTTAATTCAATATACAGTTAATTCTGCCTTAACGCGGTAGATACGTATTTCGAAAACCCATAAAAAAAGAAAGACTAAATAAAAATGAGGAGTTTCGTTCCACGTACATATTAAATATCAGATATAATTAGATAAATATTTAATTCAAATTCATATTTTATTTTAACAAAAAACAATAGAGAAAACACTTCACTTAGAATAAAATATCACAAAAAATAGTACAGTTACAAAAAGAAATAATTATTTTGGAGGTTTATTTAATTCAGAAATATTTATATATGTATATGCGGACATTTTTTCTTATTATATTTAGGTTTTTTTTTTTACATTTAACATTTACAGTGATTTCTATTCTGGACAAGTGAGTTGCACTTTCATTTAATTTATTCACAAAATTTGGACTTTATTGTTGCCTTTTAAAATGTTGTAAAATGGTTTGGAAATGCAAAAATAAGGTGTTAATATTTGAAATGAATAGCTCAAAATTGTTCAAGAAATGCAATGTACTTTTGGCTGAAAAGAAAACAACACTAAATTTGAGTGCACTCTTACTTTCACCTGAACTTATTTTAAATAAACAATGTAAAACTCCCGTTTTGATTGCGGTCATGTTTTTGTATAAACATAAGTTTCTCTAATAAAGGTACATAATTTTTAGACCGCCTTACAGCAAATCTAATCAAATCGTGTCAAAACAGAATGAAATATTTTTTGGAATCATGTTAAATCAAATTCGCGTAAAAAGAAAATTAAGTGTACTGTAGTTTTGCTCTTACAAAAATACAATATTTTCTATAGAAAAGACTTTTTATACAAAAGTATTTCATTCGAAAGTACATAATGAAAATAAATTTGAGAAAAATACTTTCATCAGCCCTGTTCGGTGTGATTTTTGACAAAAACAGCTGACTTCTTTTTTTTTCACTGCGTTATAAATCATAAATGTAAATACTAATTATTAAGTGTTTTTTTCTTAATAATACATCTAATTTTGCCAGATAATTAATAAAGATCACGTTAAGTAAAATATTTAAATAACTTATCGTATTGTACATTATTAAAACATTATGAAAGATCAGATGAGGCAGTGTTTTCAGAACAATGGGATGCTTAGTGAATATAGATTTAATTTGCATTATAGTCAAATACGTCGTTCGTATAATTTGGCACCTGGTGTTCTGCTGACTGCATTGAGTCAGTCTATCAGGAAGAATTTCATTTTTGGGTTTTAATCTTCAGTACGCAAGTAGCAATGGTTATTCCTGGCTGGTCGCAGGCAGTTTGAGTTTGTTAATAGTTTGCTTTCTAGTATAGAATAGTAAGGACGGAAGTTCCATAGCGTTCAGTTTTAGGTTGAATTTTATGGCTCGATTATGGATAGCAACCGAAATTCAGTTGCGTTGTCAGGCGGCAACCACAAAATTATGGTTGCTAGAAAAGCAGTAAAATACACTGAAATTAGGCAACTGTAGTTAATGCATTGTAAATCTGCATTACCTGCATTATCATTTTTAGCAACTGGCAACTGAACAACAGTTCGGTTGCTATCCATAATCGAGCCATTATTTCCCTGTAAGAAGAGCAGTTGCTGTTGATTGCATTCAGTTATTGTGGTCTTATCATGTGCGATCACTGGTCAATGTTCATATATAAGAAATCCAAATTTTAATAAGTTGACTGATTGGATGGATACTAATTTCGTATATGTATATAATTTCCCTTTTAGATTTAATATACGTAAAATGGCTATATAATAGATCTAGATATGCGGAGGTGTGATACTGTTGTCGATATTGTCAATCAAATGATTTGCTTGGTGTTCTGAGAAATGAGAAATTGTCTTTAAAACCACACATGTATTGAAAGCATGCGCTGCAGGGTTTGTCTCACACGTACCACATTAAATAAAGAATTTTAGGTAATTTCACGTTTTATTGGACTTGTGCAATGAAGTGACAAGTGTTGTGTACTAGTGATGTTACGAATAGTTGGCGTAATTTGCTCGCCCCAAAAATTGATTATGAAATATTTTTCACATTTGTGGAAAAATTCCGGTAAAATTTTTTTTTAAATTGTGTTGGAAAATCAAAGTACCGGCACACCCATCATTATCGGTCGCAATTTCTTATCCAGGGTCCTCTTTCCATGTTTAGATGCACTAAAAAAAACTTTTAGATATTCTAATGTTAAGGTAGTACAAGAGGGTAAAAACGGATAAAATTGATAAACTAATATCTCAGAAACTAAGACAGATAGAACAAAAATTACAAAAGCATATAAATGCTGCAGAAAAATAAGAATTTTCAGTGGGTAAAACTAAAAAAAAAAATTTTTGGAATCTCTTATTGCAACCATATATCTTCAAAGGTATTGCACATAGAACAAAGCTTTTTTACGTAATCTATTCTTCTAGAAAAAATCTGGAGTGTGTTTTCTTACTTTTTCGAAATTCAGAAATATATGGAGTCAAATTATAGCTTTGTACTTTTATCCCATTTTAACATTTAAATAGTGTCATAGCCCCTCTCATGGCAGTAAACCAATGTTTGAAACAATCAGTCTTACATATAATAATTTTTTGCTTTTCTAGCCGCATATGTAACATTTAGAAGTATAAATTATTTGAGGAAGGATGACTTTTGGAAAGCAGTTGCACCGTTAGTATTGTGTGTGGAATTTAAAGAAAAGCAAATTATTATTGCGTTCTTTCACCACATATTTCTACAGTCCACAATAGATGAATAATATGTCCACTTCACAGCCGACGAATGATGTCCCTACGGTAAGAGTGAGACAGAAAAGCGCTCCTAAAATGGTGAGGTATTAACGAAGGTAAAATATAAATGTATTGTGTAATAATGCCTATGTATGTATGTTATGTAAACTGTTATAAATATTAACTGTATATTTTCTGTTGTTTTACATACATATGTTTTTTATAATTGTTGTGGATTTGAATGTCAATATGGTGTCAACTAAATACCAATAACTTATTGGCTCAATACCGGTATGGTGTCAAATCAAAACCAGTATGGTGGCAACACAACACCAGTATGGTATCAAAATGTAAACAATCTTTTCATTTCCACACTACATCGTTCTCAATATTCTTCAATATTCGAATTGATACCTTTCGTACACAATTTGACACCGAATGAGATCATTTAGTACACGGATGGCATCATTCTTTTTCTGGGTGCATTTAATCTAGTATATAATTTACATTAAATATTTTTTTATTTTCAATAAATGTATATATCATGATACAAAGTGTTTTTAAATTTATTGTATATGACTTAATAGTATCTGTTGAGAAGGCTATCGGCCAAGGCAATAGTTTTCAAAGGTATTTTGAATAATAACACCAACTTAATAAAAGACTTGATTCATTAGGCAAATGTATTATGCATTAAAATTCCTATGTATAAAAAGTAAATCTGCTGTCAAGATGTTTGTCAGGGATAATTTCCCAAACTATTTGATCAATTTTACTGGATCGAAATTTAGAACAGATGACACTTTTTCCAACTTAAAATATAGGCTATACAGTTTTCAAAAATTCTAATTGGAGATGCTACGGCCATAAAAAAAAAATACTTGTTAGCTTATATCTCAATTCACTAAATTGGTCCAGATAGTTTAAAAGCCAATGTAAATCATCTGTCAAACAGAAGGAGGAATTGGATAAGTGGGCATGATACCTCCCACATAAAGTAAATATTGGTTTTTTATATCTTGAGAATGGTTAGAGCTAAGGTTTCTCATTTTGGTCTGAATGACTTGATGGTCAGTTTTTGCTTCGGCCACTTTCATTAAGCTACAGCGCACAATGGTTCAAGTTTCTAAGGAAGGCGGTCATACGTAGTTTACTCAGCTATAGTCATCAAAATTAATATGAATATATATGTTTACGGTATATATGGGCCAATTAGGGTAAAATAAGATAAAAAAAGTCTTTAAATATAATATTATTTATTTTTATTTACCAAAAATGTTAGTTATTAATTAAAGAAAAAATAATAAATTTTATAACGGCAATTTAATACAACATTTGTACATTATTTTCAAAAACTTAACATACGTAAAGCCTCAGGTCTGAATTGCTTTAATAATTATTACAAGATTCAGCGGCTTCTTCAGAGATCTCGCCTATACAAACTAGACAGTGATCAATTACTTTCGATCCATGAATTAACACTTTATGAACTGAAGCAGACAAATTATACCATGGATACGTACTAATAAGCATTCGCGCGGTTCCTAACGAGTAATCTCTAAATTCTACACTATTAATTTTGTATCCCGACGAAAGACATTGCAAAAGATGATGACACCGATGATGGCTTGATCTAAGCCAGTTATTTCAGCTGATATAGCTGAATTCAAAAAAAAAGTTCTTGCAGTGTTTCCGTCATTCGATGTGCCACTTCCGCCACTTTGAGCTTTGTCGACAATTAAATCTAATCGTGTCCTAAACTGCTGCTGAACATATAGTTTTTTCTGTGCAAGAAGCTCCTTTTCATCTGTTGAACGAGCCTGCCACTTTTTAAAATCTAATCGGTAAGATAAATGTATAAAATATTCGAAAAATCTTATCCATGTATGCAGAGGAGATAACCCAAACTGATATCTAGCAGTATCAATAACGGGTTTACTTAACACATGTCAATATCATTCATTTCTTTCGGTGTTGCACCACAAATATAGCATCTACTATACGCTGTGTTACTTAAAGCACTACAGACTTTACCATCAATCATGGTTAATTGTAATGAATGTACAACTTTAATTTCGTTGTTGTTGATGTTAAAAATGGATGGTTGTAAATTGCTAATTTTATTTTTAAAATAGGCTTCTTCTTGCACAGAAATATCTTTTGTTTCTTTAGCAAACTGAAATCGAATAGGTCTACAAAACCTAGTGGAAGCAGGGCGTGGGCGGATCGGAAGTATTTGATTTACATATTAAACTTCCATTTCACCAATCTTTTACAAAGGTTGGTTATTTTAATTTTAAGACTTCCAATGTTTAAACGTTCCGCATCTGGCAGTAACTCCGTTTAACTGTGAACTACACGATTTCGATGCTCACTTTCGGTCGAACTTTCCTTAATCGACAGCCAAGTATCCAGTACAAGCATTCTTGAGAAATAAGTGTTCAAATATGTTTAATATGTTTTGGTTAATGAAGTAAAAAAAAACATCATAATAACGGTACATACCCTCAACTTGAATATCCATTGTAAAACAATGAGTCACAAATGATTATTCTTTGAAAAACACTATAAAACCCACTGAAACTATATATGTATATATGTAGTTTATTAGCACTGCTGATCAACTTTTCGTTGAGTTGCGATTTTATGCAGATTTGATAAATACAATTATTTATTATGTTTGATTTTTAGTTTCAATTTTATCGGGCTTCCAAAATTGTGAAGAAAATATGTATGTGCTACGAATCTAGTCGTAGAGACGAAGACCCTCTGTACCATGCACATTCGCAAACAAACGCAGATAAATTCTTTTTAAATTAAAAGTACAGATATAGAGTAACATTTTGATATGTAACTTGAAGGCGGCATAACACGGCAACATAGTTAATACCTTAAGTAAAAAAAAACGTCGTAAAAAATATACGTGAAAATTGATTTTTCGTGAAACCGCTTTCCGCAAAATACGTTTTGCTTAAAAACTTATTAAATACATAATAATAACGGTAAACACCTTCAACTTAAATATCCATTGTAAAACAATAAGTCAAAAATGTTTTTTTCTTTGAAAAACACTCACTAAAAATTAACTTTATTAGCACTGCTGAAAGAGATAAGGAAAGTTGTTTTGATTTGTTCACTTCCGATGCACAAAAGTAAATGTAAAAAACAACTGATTGCAAATCTTTTTGCATGTTTTAGTAGTACTACTAATAGTGAGTATTAGAGCGAACTAACCACAGACCACTATGTCCTACTACTGAACCACTGTGCAGCGGTGCGTTTCGGTATACGAGAGAGTAAAAAAATTTTTATCAGGGTGCATAGGTTCTTCCTTGTTTACATGTGGGACTCAGATTTGATGTACGGTGTAGAGCCAGAGAGCTGGTTATACGAGTAGGCACTCGGTAGGTAGAGAGGAGCGGTAAAACAGAGCGCAGTCTGCTCAGTCACAGTAGAATAGATTAATTAAAAAGAAAACGAATTTCTGGATATATCTGGGTGTATAAATGCGCAATATATAATTTACGAAAAATTATGTAACTTTTTGTGAAATTTCTAGAGAATATTAAATTATTTGACGATAACCAACTACATATGCTACCCGTTCCTGTCGACCGATATGATTTTAGAGCGAGAATTCTATTAAATTTCTTAATCTTGACGAAATCTAACTACTTCATTAAATATTCCAAGAATTCCAAGTGTTTACAATTGAACTCTTTAGTTGTTCGACTGTTGATTTTTCATTTAAGCTTTCACAGCTAATTGTTGGCTAGATGTTAGTTTTATTTCCCATAAAACAATTAGCCACTGTTTGTGGCTGAAGCTCACAAAATAAATGATGAAAGGAAACAAGCAAAACTTACAAACCAAATAGACTTTATTTATTAGCAAAGATTTTAAACATATTTTCCCCACGGAATTTAAAAAAACAACAACAAAGAGACATTGCCATTGTGTGTTTGTTTTCTTAGTCTTTTGTTTTAAATAATATATTTATTGCCAGGCAGGGCTAAATGTTGTTTTTCCTTGTTGGTTTGTTGGCTGGAAGATTTTCTTTTTGTTTATTTTCTTCAGAGTTTCTAAGAAACTTTTTTTAAAAATATAAAAACTTAAAGCTTCTTCTGTATAATGTTTCTATTACATATCAAACATAGTTTAATGACTTCCTGGATTTTTTAGTTGTGTTTTTTGCTTTTTTGCGTATTGCGAAGCATTAGATCAGCGTTGCTATCGACAGTGTATAGAAATTTTAGAGATTTCTCAAAGTTTTTCTTCAAAGATTTAAAGAACAACTTCAACTATTTTTCTATAAACTTGTTTCAAATTAAAAAAAAAATAAAGTAAAATAGAAATGACGTGTCATTAAATGTATTATAATTAACTTTTTTTAAATTTTTGTATAGTCAAATTAAATTGCTTATGAAATATGTCTCTGATTTATTAATTTTATATGACTGAATATAAAATTCAGAAAGTTAAAAAAGCTCCAGCCATGCCCATTATGAAAGGTTCCTTTATGTCTCCTCCTTATTTAATGTTAATTTTACTCATTTGTTTTTGTTTTATTTAGCCCTTTTTCTATGTTCGAATTACGAATACATTTCGAATTGTGCTGATAATCAAACATATAAAGTGTATAATTTTTAAATTAGGGTACACATCTTTTTAAATCCGCAATGATAAATAAATTCTAAACAAAAATAACAAGTGCTTTACCATTGCTTGTTTGCCTTAAAGTTTTCTTCATCTGAATAAATTACCAGTCATTATCCCAAATCTAGTGGGCAATACAATGTTGCGACAAAACAAAGTTTACAAAATATACAATGTTGTATGAATACGAATGTGAATTAATGTAGTTGTTTAAATGAACAGGTAATAGCTTCATGCACAGGGAGAAAATGTGGTAAAAGAGATCCTTAAAAAATATAAAAAAGCTGCCAGCAGAATGATGAAATTAAGTACGAATTTTATAAATTATTAAGTCGTCGTGAGAAAAAAATTATTTATAAAATTGCTTCTTATGCCTAATAAATTATACGTTTTCCAAAGAAGCTGCAAATGTGATGTAAAAACTCAACTTATTAATTGACCTTTAATTTAAAATTGTCTCTCCGATCTGTCTTTCCTAAGCCAAAAAGTGTTATTTTTTAATTGTTACTTTGTAGGCATCAATGCCCTAAAAACAAAAAAAAACTAAAATTAATGTGTAAAGTAACACTTACCAACTGAGTTTATTTATCGTTTTAATATCCATACTTAAAAGAAAGCTAGATGTCTTGGACATGTAATGAATGTGATAATAGGAAGGGCTCTAGTCAAGGGTGTATTGACTATGAAAACCAGTCTGAACTCTTTTGCTATCTTTTCGGTTCCCTACAAGACCGGCACCACGGCTTAAAGCCTTTGTAGAAATTGTAATGCTGTAATCATTGAGGCAATTTCAACCAAAAAAGGTTAACCGTCGGTCAGATGAAGAGTACACGATGTGCTGTAACTTGGAAAAAAAAGTTCCTTTTGAGGGTGGACGCCTGAGCAATAATCTCACTAAGTACGCACAATAGCCTTAATAAACCATACCGCAACTTGCAGGACTACATTTCCCAAATGCCCTCAACACGTTCAAATGAACTATTAAACGTGTTTATTAATTTCTTTAGTTACCAAAGTGATGAATGCTTTGAATAATAAAAGTAAATCAGCTTCAATATGATCATATAACATTCAGTTACTCCGGGAATCGCGCTTTTACGTTTGAATCTTGTATGGCATAAACAAACTTGCAAATTTAATATGTTAGCAAAATTAGCACCAATGATATACTAGATTTTAAAATATATAATTAAAAAAAAAACCAATTGTAATGGAATTGTTGCAACTGTGTTGAAATGTTTTCAGTGTAATACATACATATACATATATTTCTTTTATACTTACTTGTATATGCAGCCATTTACAAGAGCGAAAAGCAAACTGTAAGTATCATTAACGTTTTTGTTCTTATTGTTACTGTTCAGTCATAAAAATAATATTAATAAGATTTATAAAGAAAAAACAAAAGAGGAAGAAACAGAAAAGATGAAAAAATCGAAATGTTATAATACAATTTAAAGTTTACATAGTTCGTTTAACTTGTACACTTCGGGTAGGTATAATAAAAATAATTCAATCAAGAGAAAAATTGCAAAAAATAACCAACAATAAGAACAACAAATGCAGCACACTAACAAATTAAAAAAAAAAGAAAAATAAACGTTCAGAAAAATTCCAATCAACACATACCGATCGTCACTGATCGCATTCCAAATGCACTGCTTTAGCGCACACAAACTCTTTCATATCCACATAATTTTTGAACTGACTGTGAACATTTGGATTCTTTGGGCTGAGTAGAACAGTGGTAAAGAATGATAAGTATTTTAGGTATAATGAGAGTAATTGGACTAGGAGAAAATGAGAGAGGAAAAATAAATAAAGATAGAGAAAAGTTCTAAGCGTATAGAATGGTTGGAATTAGCTTTGCCAACTTTTAAAATTTAAAACGCACAAAAATTTAGAACAAAACAAAAAAATGCACATTTTCGAAAAAAATCACTAAATTTAAAATATTTAGCTTTTTTAATTGGAAATTTATTTTATAATATTCTTTTCATAAAAAAATATTCTATTAAAAGAACAACAACAAATGGAATAAAAAGAAACAGCGGTGTTAACTTCTAGGAAACGAAGAGTGATAGAGATTACAGGTGGTGAAGGGATATATAGAAGAAGGCTTCATTATTTTTACAATACTGCTTATGCACGTTTCTTGTTTAATAGCTGTGTTGCAGAGCCTGTGATATTAAGGAAACGCATTACATTTTTTGAAGTGGCTCCGCCATTCGAGCCATACGACTCCAGAAGGCCAATATGCTGAGCTATTCGCAGCGCACAACCACCTTGCGCAATTAGTGAATGAACCAACACATATTCCGTGTGTTGACGGGCACCAACACAACACCATCGACCTTTTTCTCACTTCACACCCTGACAAGTATGAAATGAACACTAGCGCCCCTCTCGGAAATTCGGATCATTGCACCATTTCTGCCTCCTTTTCGTTTGCGGAACTTCTTAACGTTTCACGGCCAGCTACGAAACGTTTAAAATATATTTTTGAAAAGGCACGTTGGGCTGAGCTCAACGATTTCTTTCAGCATTTCAACTGGAAGCTCTGCTTCCTTGACAATGACGTCAATGCCATGGCAGAAATGGTTGAAAATATAATATTGCTCGGTATGAAAATTTTCATACAATCAAAGCAAATTTCGATTAAACCCAGACCGAAGTCATGGTTTAATCAGACGTGCAGACTTGCAGTCAGATCCAGAGAGGAAGCATTTAGTATCTGGCGGAATGGCAAAAACGCGGATACTGATGCGATGCGCAAAAGGGCGAGATCTTCGTGTGCCAAAGTGCTAAGACGTGAAAAAGTGTACGAGCAGCGTATTCGCACCAAAGTTCTTACTGCCCAACGGGGCAGTAAAAGCTTTTGGTCTTTCGTAAAAAGAGAGAAGGAAAATGCTAGTTCTTCAATTCCGGCTTTTTTTTTGAAGGATGATCAAATATTCACAGACCCGGTTGAAAAAGCTAACCTCCTAGCTGAAATGTTTGCAGGTAATTCTCACCTGCCAGAGATCAATCAACCACTGCCCGCACCCGAACGTGTATCCGTAACTATGCCAAAGATATACTTTCGAGCTCGTGCAGTTAAAAGGGTTCTAACGAACCTCAACATATACAAGTCTCCTGGGCCGGATGAAATTCATGCACTGGTCCTGAAGCAGTGTTCTTCGACGTTATCACGTCCTTTGGCAATCCTTTTCAGCACTCTGTACTATACAGGTCAATTCCCATCGTGCTGGAAGGTTGCAAATGTAACGCCGATCCCAAAAAAGGGTGAGGCAAGCAAACCTGAAAATTACCGCCCAATCGCAATCTGTTCCGCGATTTCCAAAGTGATGGAAAGTATGGTGAACTTTCACCTAATGAAATATTTAGAGTCCAACAATTTACTGAACGACCGTCAATACGGCTTCCGTCGAGGGCGCTCTACGGGCGACTTACTAGCCTTCCTCTCGGAAATATGGTGTAATTCTATTCACCAGTTCGGCGAAAGTAAAGTCGTGGCTCTGGATATTTCTAAAGCATTTGATAGAGTGTGGCATGGGGCACTTCTGTCCAAACTTATTGCTTTTGGTGTCGGTGATATCTTCTCTCGATTTATATCGAGTTTTCTCAATGATCGCGCTATTAGAGTTGTTATAGACGGGATCTCATCTAACGAGTATAAGATAAATTCAGGGGTCCGCAAGGCTCTACTCTTTCTCCTACCCTATTTCTAGTCTTTCTTAATGACCTCCTATGTCAAACTTCCAACCCTATCCACTCTTTCGCAGATGACAGCAGCCTTTCTCACTCATATTCATTTAGTCGTAGGCCAACATCGACTATGCTCACTTCGCTGAGGCAGAATATGAGTGACTCATTGAATTGTGACCTCATGAAAATATCGCAATGGGGTAAGGCAAACAGGGTCGATTTCAATGCTCAAAAGACCCAATGCAGCATGCTTACACATCGACGCATGCCCGATGACGCTGCGTCATCTGTAATTATGGGCGGTATAAACATCGAGGAATCAGAAGCTCTTGATGTTCTTGGCATGAAAATTCAGTGCGATGTTCGATGGACTGAGCACATTTTTCAGGTAACAAAAGAAGCATTCAAGTGCCTCGGTTTTTTAATACGGTGCAAGACATACTTCACCCCATCTGATCTCCTCACTATTTATACCGCCTACATCCGACCGAAAATGGAATACAACTCTCATGTTTGGGCCGGTGCTTCAAAGACTATTTTGAAGTTACTCGACCGGGTCCAGGAGAGAGCGAAGAAACTCATAGGAGACAGTAGGGTAGCCAACTCTATTAACTCTCTTGAGCATCGTCGCAACGTGGGGTGCGTTTCGTTGTTCTATCGTTACTATAATGGGATGTGCTCTGATGAAATCAGGGAACTTGTTCCCGAAACCCGATCATTCACGCGCACGACGCGTTCATCATTAAGAGCACATCCATTTGTAACCAACTTGGCAGCGAACCGCACTACGCATTACAGGGAGAACTCATTTTTCGGCCGAACATCGCGTATGTGGAACAAACTCCCTGCCGAGGTCTTTCCTGTCACTTATGACGTGGGAAAATTCAAATCAAATGTCCATTCACACTACTCCCTCTATCCTCCTTCCCATAACCTGATTTCCTAGTTCCAGCACAATTCATCGCATGTGTAGGGGTCATCCCCTGTGTGCTGGTCCAAGATAGAAAAAAAAAAAAAAAGCATAACAAGAGTCTTTTCCAAAAATTCAATAAAAAATTAACATGTACATAACGTACAAGGCCATCCATTTTCATTGGCATAGAGCGCAAATTGTATAGCTAATGGGATGATATCATGGGATAAGATATTTCTAACATTTATAATATTTTTTTCGTAAAATTTCAATCTGTCTCGTATCCTTTCAACTAATTAAATTGTAAACCAAATCAATAAATTGTGTAAGATACAGAAACATTTTTTGTAGACTTCAAGGAATTTTGTACTAAAATTACACTTGGTGCCACCACAAGTAGAGAAAAGCACTAAAAATTTAAAAATAAAAGCATCGACCACTGACTAAAGAATTTTTCGCGAACAAATTTTAAAAAGCACTAAAACAGCGCGAAAACATCGAGTTGACAACGCTGGTTCTAATGTCTTCACAAAACGATAAATAGTCGAAATGTTGTGTAGCTGAAATAATTCATCGGTTTTTGGTCAGTGAATCGTTGGGGAATTAATTAATGAAATGATTCTTATGGCACGTAATTAATACGCCTACACAACATACATATATTGCTATACCTGTTATAAAGATGCAGATTTCCATAAAAATTAAGTTAAAAATTGTACCAATCGTTATCATCTATCTGTCTTTTCTAATAAAGACAGTAATAAATTATTTACATAAATTTTTTTGCAGGCGTTCATTGCCTTAGTAAGTTAAAAAGGAATACTATAGAACGTTTTCTTCGCCTCGAACATTTACAATGAAAATAGGAAATTTCCGTGAAAGTGTGGAAAAAAAAATTACAAAGTTACCGAGAGCTGTAAAATATTATTTCCATTTATTATTTCAATCTATTCCACTGTTATCCGCAGTTGTCTTATTGTACTGCCTTTTCAAAGCGAATGTGCGCGATTATTTGTTGCTGTGTGGAAGGGCACATAGAGTTCTTTCTTTACTTTTGTTAACGTTTAGATTTGTTGCTATAATACCAATTCTACGGAATCAGTTTTAGGAAGTAATGCGCAAATTTCGAAGGTTGTACAATTTTTGGAGAGAAAAGTTATCAGCACTGTGTCTGAAAGAAAAATCAAGTCAATGAAGAAAGTGACAATCCGATTCTAGCCATAAACTAACATAACATTAGTTCAGTAACTCTGCAAAAGCATTGTTATGGGAGAATTAAGCGATATATCTCTCACTTAAACACATGTCTCTTCTGTACACTATACTTTTTCAACTATTTCAGGTGCAATACTTTGCATACGTAAGGCACACATACAACTTTGCACAACTAGAAGATATTTAGAATATACAAATGTATGTACTTCTACACAATATTATTCGAATACTACCACAGTTTTTACAGATTGACGATCATAATTATAGTGGTGCGTTCACACGATTTCATACTAAATTTCTGGGCACAAAAACTATATACGTAATTCGTCTGGAAGGATGAAATATTGTTTGTGCTGGTGTTAGATAAAAATATTTATCGAAAACATCGTAAAATAATTGGGTGATTCTGTCATCAAAATTTAAGTGTAAAAAAAATTTTTGTCATCTAAAACTTAAAAAATCACATAAACATTTTAAAATAATTCACCATTTTGTAGAGTTTCCTTTAGAAATATGTCGTTTCTAAATCACGCCGATTCCATTAAACTTTGAACACTCTATAAGGAACAAACGACATTCGTTCTACAACAACGTATCATTGAGTAAGATCAAAATCAATAAATTTATTATTATTCTCTGGTTTTTAAAATTAGATGTAGACCGATTGTGCCACTTTCGAATCAATCACGTCATATACAAAACAGTGATAAAAAGGTTATGCAATTACACACCATGAAAATACATACAATACTCAATATTATTAATGTAGCTTGCCGCCTGCAATATCATTATGCTCAAACCAGTAAAAAATCTTACGGAGATTTTACTCTATACCTCAAATCTCGCGGATTCAAACCAAATGGAAAATGTTGGCGAAGCAACTCTGCATTAGAAGTTAAGAAAACGTGCAACTACTGAATTGTTTAAAGCGGCCTAGACACTTTCAAAATAATCATCTAGCATCGTGATGGTGTTAGTGTATGGCAAAACAGGTAGGTGACGTAGACGAATTTGATGTCAAGCGGCTTTAACTTGTATGTAGCCCTGACGGTGTTGCTAACTTTTCGGAACACAAGATACATTAAAATTAAAAAATGCACTAAAAATCACACTTTCCATCTCTTCTTCTTCTTAATTTAAGCGAAAAATATAAAGGAAAATACGAATAAATAACATTTTCTTTAAGTAATAAAAATGTAATGGTGAGAAGTAAACTACACCAAGTCTAATTTTGGAAATATAACAGGAGACCGCAAAAACTTGTTGAAAATTTCTGTATTGAAAATTACCTTACAAAAATTGCCAGTCACAAGCATGATATTTTCCTAGCTGTTTTCTATTTTAGCGACAATTTCCACACTTTTAAAAAATTTACAAGGTTTATTATGTAATTTTTATTGTTTTTTTTTTACAAAAGACGTTGTCAACACTTAATAGGGCAACTTTGGCAAATTTTCCAAATTACTATACCCTGCAATCACGATAACGTATGTGAACGCGGCCTCATGTGAAAAAAGCTCTATAAATTGAACAATAAAAATCTATAAGGTTAAACTAAAAAAAAAGATAAAAACGTTAAAATTCCGGGTCGTTTATTGCGGGAATACTACTTTTACAAACACAGTCAAACCGCGATAACGCGTACTCCGTTAATTTGATAACCTCAATAATTCGATATAGTGGCTGGTCCCTTGAGAAACACTCTTTAATTCGTAAAAATTCCATACCTTTTTTTCTCCTCGTTTATTGGCATTTTTTTAGCAGGTTAAAACCTTCCTTAACTGTTGAAAACCTCTTATAATTCGTAATAAAATACATTGTTAAAAATAAATGAAATTACAAAAGCAATGTTTTTCAATGTTTTTTATATTACTAAAAAAGTATCGCTCCTTCAACGCTTTCATAAATTTTGAAAAAAAAAGAATTCATAGTGGAAACATCTTTAGGTAGTATAGTAAAACGACAAGAAGAGCTGAATAACTAGAACAGGTAATAGATGTACTTTATTTTATGGTGTTGACAGTCCAAACCGCAGTAAATAGGTTTCTTTTTAACCTCGCTTAATCGAAATTCCCTCATTTCAAAAATTCCTGTTATTCGTAGAAAATAACTCGTTCTTTCGAGTACGAAGTAATGGGATTCTACTGTATGTATGTAAGTAGAATAGACTCGTGGTAGAGGGAACGCGCGATTGAGAGAAATACTCGAATGAGGGTATAGCAAAAATTATTTCATTGAGTATTCTGTAGAGAGAACCTTCACTCTGATATAGTATTGCGTAGAGGAAACTTCGCAAATTTAGTGTGAAGGCAAAAAACTTATGATAGTTATTCCATTTATAAAATCGTTACAATTGCTTCGTTTTGTAACATTTCAAATGAAATGCTCGGTTTTTACTTAGCTGATCAATACAGAAACTTTTGGGCAGCCAGCCAGCGTATGTATAACAGCTGACATCTTCTTTTTAGTTATACGTATAGTGTGTTTAGTGGAACCCCAAAATATATAATAACATAGTTATCCAAAAACGAATTTTGTAACCGGTTTTAACGTACACTTTAATTTTAACAATTGTGTTTTTGTATATGAACGTAAAACCAAAGTATTAATAAACACTTTGTGTATTAAAAGTTTTGTATGATATCAATATCGGTTGAAGCGTACACTCTTGGGTGAGAGAAAAGCCTTTCCATTAATTAGTTCTCTCTATTCCGAGTCTACTGTATATATTTTTTTAAATTGATTACCTTAAAAGATGGACAAAGTTTGAAAGAACGCTTTGTGCGTTGAACAATATAAAGCTATGCGCTTAGTTACAAGAGAGTTAGTGCTAGGAATCACCTTTTTACATGAAAGTATATGCGTTATCATCTGTACTTGTCATATGTGTTTTTTGACGATCATTTTCATTTAGTATATCAATACTAATTTTGGAAAAGATAAGGCAAGAGAAAGTAATTGTTGTATATGCTACGGACATACAATTATTATATAATTTTGTATATGCTACATACATATGTACTTCAATGATTCCAAATTATTATATAATTTTGTGTGATTTAATGTATAAACAAATATTTTAATAAAATCCAATTTCGTAAATATACATTCTTATTAGAAATAAAAAACAATTTTCAGTATTCGAAAAGGTGAACCATTTACAAATGTGAACAACAAATAAGTCTACGTTATCACGAGTGCCCTGTTAAGTGAACACAACTCTTTTTATAATTTGCTTATAATAATTACTGGACTTCTTTTAAAACTTGTTAAAATCACTAAAGGCACTAACGAAAGAGTTAAAAAGCACCAACCCAGCCAAGTCAAATCAGCAAAAAATTTTTCTGAGTTATCTGTGCTACAGCTCCCTCCTTCGTCGGTATTTGGGCAATAAAACGTCGGTGAAGTAAAATAATAAATAAAATGGCTCCATTAGCTTAAAAATAAAGCGTCAAAATTAACATCAGAGACGCCGCAACTTTGCTTTATAATTAACACGCAACTGCAGAGTTGTGTAAGAATTAAGCTCCATCTTCCTACCACTTTCACCACCTGTCTATTCTCTACCCTATCTCTCTCTAGTTCCAGTGCAATGCATTGCATATGTAGGGGATAGCCCCTGAGCACTGGTTCAAGATAAAAAAAAAAAGAATCAATTATCACGCCTAATAACAACCGCTTCTTCCAATTAATTAACATTTGGTTTCGTTTTAGGATCCTTTTTACTAAAGATACAATATACTGTAATGCATAATTAGCAAAAAAAAATATAGCTTTTATGAATAGTATGGAATTGAAAGACATATCAGAAATAAAAATAAAGACTGGCGGCTACAATTAAGAAATGTTAAATTTTATAAGACACTCATTAGACCTCACAATCCGCTTCGATATGCGGAATGACCCATCAGCGATGGGGGAACTTAGTCTGGGCCAGATAGATGCTAGCGATAACTAGGGACTCAGTGATAAGGTTGTAAGTCGATCAATACCACTCGAATACCAGGCGTCAATATAGTGTAGAGCAAATGCTGGGATTGACACGAATGTTAATGGTTGATGCGTGTGCCACTTGTTGGAAGAGTCGACAATCATTTGGCACACGAAGGGACGTAGACGGACGTGATTTGGTGTTTGTTTGCTTCGACGTCGCCCCACACTGGAAAAAAACGTACTTTAAGTGCGTTACTTCTGTCACAAATACATACATTTTTTAAAACTTTTTTAGTTCTTGGTAGGCTAGTGGTAGGTAGAGTGGGTTTTATGTAATTTTGCACTGTGCAGGACAAAGCCCAATTTAAAGTTGATGCGTATTTTGTGGAAGCTGCTACAAACAAACTTTACGACTGCAAAAACAATTGCAACTACATTCACACAAATCTTAACCGACATAAAATACGAATATTAAAATCACAAAATTAAGAAAAAAATTCATGTCTAGTATTGTGTTTTTATCGTTTTGAGCCAGTTTCAGCGCACACAAATGCAATCGATGTGAAAAGAAAAGAAATATATTTGTATGTATGAGTATGCATGGGTGTGTGTGTATGTATTTATAGTACATTATAGTGCAGAAATTAGGGGATTACATGATGCTTTAAGGCATCGTGGTTAATCGTGTTTAATTTTCTGCTAATAATGCGCGGAGTAGTGACATAGAGTAGTTTTGGGATTACTATGATGTAATGCATGGCTGGAGTATATGGTCCTCACCTAGGACATCGCAATGTTAAAGGGAACACCTTTATTTCATACATTTGGGTTACTTTTGGACTAGTCGTAGTCCCTTATGGAGTATACTTTACAGGCGTGTGTGGAGTAGCCGCGATTTCTGCAGGGTAAGCACAGGTGGTAGAAGAAACTTAGTAAGTGCATTCCAAACAATGTGTGTATGAGATAAAATAAATATTTATGTTTCCATTGCGATACGTTCGCGCATATCAGGCAATCAAACAAATATTTATACTTGAGAATATGTATAAAATTAAAAATTTTTTCGATTTTATACACATCTTCAAAAGTAGGAATATTAAAGAAATTTAATTTACAGCCATACCTAAACAAAAGCGGAAAGCTTTTTCTAGCTGTCAAAAATTTACAACCCCTTACAATTCGTATGTAGCATACCGAAATAACGCGGCGTCCACGCAACGGCAACGCTTTGCAATTGGAAACTCCGATTTTGACAGTGCATTTAATAGTGAAGTAAGTTGCATATAAAGAAAGTGAAAGAAATAAACATAAAAAAATATTTGTTATTAGAAAATGTAGGTAAGTAAATCTTTAAAATTATAAACGGTATATACATTTTTTTTTATATTTCTTTTCTAATTTAGAATTTTAACGAACAAATTATAGAGCTGGTTTATCTAAATCCTTTCCTGTACGACAAAAGAGATGACAAGTATAAAGACGGTAAAAACAAAGAAAAAGTTTGGGAGCATATTGCAAAGCGGACAAATTTGTCAGGTAATAAAAGTGAACATTTGGTATCTTCATCCTTAAAACTAATAAGTTTTCTAAATCTTCCAAATCGTCCATATAACTATTATTTAAACTTTTTCTTATAAAATGCTTATTTAAAAATCGCAAACAACAATAAACTTTATTGATAAAATAATCAGGGTTGCTATATTTATTTTTTTGATAACCTTGTTTTATCGTTTTGACCCAGCGTTGCCGCTTTTATTTAGGTATAGCATTTCAGCGTAAAAGCTAAGCGGAAAAAACGTTCCGCTTTTCCCTCTTGTTTAGGTATTGCTCTTAAGCAGGCCTTAAAGAGTTTGAATTTTTGCTTTTTTAAAGCTTTTTCAGTCGAGGAGCTTTTTTAGGGCTTTTGCTATTTATTTAAAAAAAATGGTAACGCTGAAATTAAGTCGGTGGATGAATTCAAGGTTTAATAAATTTCTCTAATTGTTGTAAAAAAAACATCAAAATACTAAATCCAAATCAGGCTAACGCCGTAACGTTTATACTCACAAAGAATTAGACGTGATACTACATTCAAAAGGAATAAGGAAAAAATCAACGTCAGTCTATAACAAGCTATACAGGTTATTGGAAGTCGCCAAACAAGAAAACTTGAACACGTATGAGGCGTTTTTTCTAGTGCATGACTCTGTATGAAAGCTTGAACGTCACTAATGATCTGAACTGCAAATAAATGTATTGTAAATATTATAAAAATAACTCGTCCCTAAACAATAGTAAATAGCTAATTTTACTTAAATATTGATATAGCCTGCAAGAATAATAATTCATAGACGTGAATAAAATTAGAAGTGGTACATAAACCAGTAGACAATAACTAGATGTTAGAAACATTATACAGGTAGTCATTTATACAATTAGTCAACACGTTAGTTGACAATGATTGTTTCTAAAAGGCAACGGAAAATTTAATTCCTATATAAGTTAAAAATATTAAAAGTCGTTTCACAGGAACTACTTTTGATCTACTTCCGAAAGAACAATAAGTGTATATTTTCTACTTCTCAAGAAATTATTAAGAACAACATTGAGAAAATTAACCCATTCCCAGCCATTGTACTCGCTTGAGTACAGAAAAAAGGCAATATTTAAGTACGTATAAATTTGTTTGCCAAAAAAATTATGCAACGTTTCTTGTGCTTTTGCATTTGTCACATTGTGCTTTAAAACACACTTAAAAAATTTTTTGAAAAGTATACCGTTATTGCTTTTTTTTTGTTTGGTTTTGTGTACCACTTTATCATATTTGTGATTTTTAGCTAAGTTAGTAACAACTGAGCTGCGTAGAGTAAATACTGTTTCGTCCAGACAAGAGTTTCTTATAGTTTTCTGTAGAAGAGTGATTGTGTGAATGTTAAAAAAAAGTTACAAGAAAAAAATTGTTTTTTGGACAACTTTATGTGAGTAACAAAATCGGTGTACCCAATCGAATACAATGGCTTGATATGTATACATTTTTTAGAATTTTCCTTGGACCAAAATGGAATTTACAGCAATCAAACCGTCAAGTTTTTATGGTAAAACTTTTACAAATTTAAGCATGGCTCTTGATTTTGTGGGTAGAGATGGTCACGAAAATTTCGATATAGCGATTATTCCACCAGATCCGGACTATAACACAGACGAAGAGGAGGATAATGCTGATGATATTCTTTTTGATCGTATGCCAAATGATGTACCAGGTGAAATAGGAGTATTTTTCGGCAGCGATAGCGAATATGATATTCCACTTGAGCAGTTGCGACAGACAATGATGTCTTCAAAATCAAGCGAAATAGCTCCTAAGTGGACAAAGTGGACGATTTTCAAAAAGGAAAAGATAGGATATTTTGATTGCAGTTAAATGGAACGACAATAGCGCTGTAACCGTGGGGTCGAATTTTGAATGTCTTGAGGCAATGCATATGGTAAACAGATGGGGTAAAACTGAAAAAGCTAAAATTGGTGTAAGCCAACCGAGATTGATCGCAGAATATAATGCTGGAATGGGTGGCGTTGACCTCCACGATCAAGCTCTCCATAACTACAGAATAAAATTCCGAGGAAAGAAATGGTGGTGGCCGCTATTTACCGCAATGTTGAGTTCTGCTGTGGTAAATGCATGGAAATTGTTTAAAACTACACACAGATCTCAAATGGACCTGCTTGGGTTTCATCGCAATATTGTCCGATTTTATTTGCGAAATTATACCCAGAAAACGAATATTTCGAAACGGTCGCTGTCTTCTGGTGTTGCATTTAGTGGTGAAAACCAATTTCCTAAGAGGGTAAAAAATCAGTTACGATTTCGTGAATGTCATAACAGAATAAGATGGTTATGTGAACAATGCGATGTTGCTCTATGTGTTGAAAAAGTATGTTTTAAAAACTTTCATACCTTAAAAAAATAGCATATTCAAGACGCCACTGTACTCGCCCGAGTACAGCTCTAAAAGTACACTTCCAAATATTTTTTTTTTAATTTTTTGTTTTTTCTATATATCTTAATTGTATTTATGTTTAAAAAATAAATGAGTCACAATATTTTTTTATGTGTAATGATCTTGGCGTTTAATGGGTTAATATGAACTTGATATTCGTGTATGTTTGTACATACATATGTATGTATGTATGTATGTATAAAACATTTGACTGTATTATTTATTATTTGTTTAATCGTAAAACAAATAAAGTAATAACATATACATTTATTCAATGAAATACATTAAATTAGAATTTTTGTAGAATTGGGATTTATCATAACTTGCTTCATATTATTTGCATTAGAGCAAATCGATATGCTACTTTTCATAGGTCCGTAGGAGTAATAAAAAATTGCTCTGCTTAAATAAGTAAATTAGTATCACGAGCATTACTGCAGATTAAATGAACCTGCATCAAAAAAGAGAATTTCCGGCAGCAAAAGCCCTATGTGAAAAGAAGTAGAACTAATTCCATTTTGCACTGATTCTGGATCATAAGTAAAAGGCCAAAAACGTTATTTTCTTTCTTGATCAAAATATAAGTCATTCTTCAATGTTCAAAAGTATAAGAATTATTCAATTAATTCATTTTCTATAAAATGAGGCCCCCACAGTCACGCCTGAGTCCAGCAATCTCCGGCGTCCACCAGTACACAGGTCGCCTCCCCGCCCGTCGCGACAAACGGGGCATCGATGCGTCGCATCTACGGACAATGCGCCGCATCATAGCACCCGCCAAGGAGTGCTATCGAAACCGGCCAAGAACGCCCCGCGGTCCAACCTCGCGACGTTCCAACCACGCGCGCCTCTCCTCCGTGCGCCCGCGCGACGCCCGCCTCCGATATTATCCCAAACTCAACATACTGGTGATCACTCCCAGTATATATTCCCCAGAATATGGTTTATGCATCCTAGAATTGCATGGTGTATCTCTCTAAACCAGTTTATCCAAAAATCAAGGCTAATATTTACAATGAACCAACCATTATTTCTCACAAATCTTTTCTCTGAAGTTAATTCAAAAACTATTCTATCGAATAATAATAGCCTAGCGTCAGTCTTCCATCCTCCTTGCACATGCACCATCCAATCCCTGCTTCACTAGATTTAAGTTCTAATTTTAAGGAAGTTTCCAATCAATGTGTTGGAAAAAGTCAAAGCATACTATAATAGTAACACTTTTGTGATACCTGCTGTAGGCTTATTAATGAAACAGCAGCTCCTAAAAGTTAGATAGATCTAAGACAGTGGAGAATTTAATACTGAATACAATAGAGAACTTATGGAGAAGTTTCGCTGTAGCCTTCTGTATATATTATACAGCACTCATAAGTTAGATATAAGTTAGTGTTTGCACTAATGAGAATTAAGACTGATGCAATTGAACCTATGCAATTGATGCAATTGAACATGTTAAGTCACTTTTTGCTTGGGAAGATTTAAATCAAATGTCAATAAACACTACTCCCTCTATCCTCCTTCCCATAACCTAATTTCCTAGTTCCAGCACAATGCATCGCACGTGTAGGGGTCATCCCCTGAGTGCCGGTCCAAGACAAAAAAAAAAAAAAAAAAAAAATATTCCTCGAGCACCCTCCATCCTTTGATCATCCCAGACAGATTCTCGGATACCAAAGTGATGTCAGGAGTGGTGAACTCGCACCCCGGCCGCCTGAAAGTGGTCGCACCACCAGCGTTCATGACCACCAGGCCCAACCTGGCCGCCATATCCAGGACGCACCTCACCCTCGTGCTCGTCACCGGATCACCCCACTCCACAGCCCTGGCATTGACATCACCGGCCACCACAAAGGGTCCGGCCATACCAGCCAGAGCGTACTCGATACCGGCCATCTTCGCCGTAAATCGCGCGCCATACTATCGCTAGGAGTGAGGTAACAGCTCACCAGCACAAAACTGCCGATCCGAGCCCACGTCCTATATTCAATTTACTAAAGCAAGAATCAAGCAAGTGATTGACAACTATATTAGCCAAATTGGTGATGCTGGAAAACCGATAGGAAATCCCTATTTTAGGTATTAGGTATTAGGTATTCTTATACTTAAAATATCTAGTATTCTCTATACAAAATTTAAGAATACGAAAAAATAGATTGTGCTCGATATGAGTATGTCCATCTAATTCACTCCATCTTATCCTTATGATATCTAAAGCTAAATCTACTGGAACACTAGGAAATAATGATACTACATCAAATGAGTATAATCTTTCACTATTACTTATATTTATATTCTTTATTCTATTTTTAAAATCTAATGAGTTCTTATATTATTTGTGCCGTGTATTTTTACCTGCTCCCAAGATATAATTTATTGCTGCTATTGCCGGCAGCTAACCAAAGAAATCTATGTTCAAAGTGCATTGTTTTATGCTATTGGTGATAATGCCGGGCAATGAGACATTTTGAAAGCAGATTGTATTAAAATTTATAATTAGTGTTGGTGATAATGTGTGTTTGTGTCAGGATATCTAGTTCCCCATTGAAAACAGTGTTACATTCAAGGCTAGATATCCTTTAAAACATTTCCAGGAAATGAAACCACAATTTATTGTTCAATGCCCCATATTGATATGTGTGTTATTTTAATTCAATACCACTTTACCTTATATCTATCTGTAGGTGGGAGGTAAACTACCGCAACTACAATTTTATTTGCAAATACGTTTTTTAATTTCATAATCATTATTATAATTTTTTTCTTTATTACTTTCACAAAAAAGCTACATTTACAAAAAGTTACTTTGACAAAAAGTTACTTTTATAGAAAGTTACTTTTACAAAAAAAATTATTTTATTAATTCATTTTATATTCGAAAAAAAAGTAAAGTAAAGTTTCCACATTATATTCGGACTTAGTTTCGAAAATATAAAGTTTCTTACAAACTTTCCACATATGCAGTAACTAATAAATTATTTTCATTAAAAAATTGCGTTCAGGAAAAGAGTGCTATAGAAGTAAAGATGTTGTTTTTAGACCAACAAAGATATCGAAAATGATTACTTCAATCTTTGAAAGCAACCCTTGTTGTTCCTCCACGTGTAGCACTTTTTGCGTTTATGTTTTTTCCTTTCTACTATATTTATATGGTTGCAATAATTTTAAAATTTATACAATTTATGCTGTTTATATAACAATATTTTTTTCTTCTATTCAAGGCTTGTTAACGCCCCACATTTTTTGGTCGGTTGGCTGGAAAATGTTGTTTTTGAATTGCTTTACTGTAAGAGTGCAATTTCTATAAGTATGTATAACTAAATTTTTTTTTGAAGTTTTTTTCGTTTCGGCATTTTAATTCACAGAAGGCAAAAAAGATAAAACTAGTGATAGCGTTGACCACCGCTAGGTGAGATAACATCTGCCATTATTGGCTGCAATAAGAAAAAAATAAGAAGAGAAAAGGAAAATAACAAAAAAAAAAAACTTAAGCAACAAATAACAAGTAAATGGCAAAACAAACAGATATGTGTGTATGTATGCACGTACAAAAAGGATCATCAAAATATAAGTATATTTTTAAAAATTAAATGGAACTAACTAAGCTTAAGACTTTTAATGCATTATGACTATTAAATGAAACAAAAAATTCATATCACAGAACCGTGTGACTGCAGCGGCTGTCTTACTGTATCAGTCCAATTTTCCTAGACGGAACATGGTCTACGGTTCTACCTTATGAATGGCATGGGCGATATTAAGTGTTTTTCTTTTTTTTTTATTTTGGACCAGCACTCAGGAGATGACCCCTACACATGCCGTGCATTGTGCTGGAACTAGAAGAAAGGGCTAATTAGAGAAATGACAGAAGGCGAAGCTCCACTATCTTACAACTCTGCTTTTGCACGTTTTTTTAGCAGTGTTGCAGCGTCTCTTATGTCAAGGAGACGTATTAAATTTTTTGAAGGGTAGTTTTTAGTAGCCGTTTTCTTAGTAATTATTTTACTTCGCCGGTGCTACACAATACCGACGAAGGAGGGCGTTCTGGTTTGCCTGTTACTGTTTAGTGACAAGCGTTTATGGCTTCGCCACTGAAACTTTCAGACAACAACTGATTCAAAGATACACTAATACACATCAGAAAAAATTCGAGATGGGTTTATGAGTTTTAGTCTGAAACTGGGGTTGAACCCAGGCAGTTTTGTTGCCAACGTCCAGACTATTTCAGCCATCGCCACCCTCTTATTCTTACTCTTTAACGAACCCCAGAAGACAAAGTCGAAAAGGACCAAGTCTAAGGGGAGTAATTGACATCACCGGTGTGACTGATAACTCTTTCTGCAAAAATGATATTTAAAGGTAAAAATTTGTTTGAAGTAACAATTTTGTTTGGTAAAGCAGGTTTAAACGTACAATTTAGCAATCGTTTGTTATACTATAACGGGAATCAAACATTCTCGAAAACCATATTTCCATTCCAGGCTATAAGAAGTCCGAAATTATTGCAATGTAGCGCTTGCGTTCATAGAAACCGTGTTCCAATGATGCCAGTACTCCAAAAGTCATACCAACTGACTCACTTTGTAAATTCATTGACTTCTCGAGACAGATTGTCGTGAGGGTTTTGCTATTTCATTCGCAGCAATCTTGTTTTTTGTTCTAGAAGACAATCATTTTGTGCCGTAGGTGTATGATATTCAGTCATATGATTTAAAAAGATACGTGTACTTCGACCACCCTATATATTGGATACAATAATGCACAGTTGGAATAGAAACCCCATTATCAACCACATCATTATCATTGCATGATCAGTGCCACCACTTTTCCAACGAGCATATTTATGATCTTCTTCTCTGTTACTCTTTTCCAGATTTTAGAAATTTTACCTTTTTTTTATGAATGCGCGTAAATATTTTGCAAAAAGAAAGGAATTTTATCCATAAAATATTATTTTAGTTTTTATTACATTTCCATGATGATTGTCTTGTTTTTGTAATAACAACGAAAAAAGTAATGGTAACTTTTTCTACATATTTAACGTAAATAAAGTTTTTAACAAACAGGAAAACCTCAAATATGTGAAAGCATATTTTTTCACCGAGGCGGAAAAATATAGGTCTTATTCGGTAAAGCACGACTTCGACGCATTTGGTACACATGTTGACGTAAATGAGGTAAATATGAGACATATATATTTGTTGGTTGGCGGGTTAGTTTACGTGGCTAACAACACTACTACTAATTCCACCCCGTTGAGATGAGTTATCGCAGAAGGTCACGTATACCCACATGCGACATCTGTGATACGGCATCCAGTATATGTTTGCAAAAAAAAAGGATGTCGCACTATGTGCAACTCGCAGAACAGCTGGAAAACCATCTCCTTCATTTCCCGACAGCGGCAACAGAATGTATTGTGAGGGAGACGTAGCCTACCGGCATGTCTGCCTATCACCCAAGCATGAGATCCTCCTCCGGTCCCTATTAATAATGTGCTCCTTGCATTTGTCGTTGAAGCGTGCCCACAGTTTCCATGCGACCCCACATGTGCTCAGTGGAACAGAAATTGCTGTGTGCCGGAATTCAGATGAGAGTACTGTCGGCCCGATAGCTCAAATTGGATAACACATCCTTGCATTGATTCATCAAGACCGCGTAAGTTCTGTGTCACCCCAGCGCAACAAGTGTAGTCTACTTATTTCTCTCAGTTAGATTCCTACCCGCTTTCCTTATGGCCAGTATTTCAGCCTGAAATACACTCATCCCATCCGAATGCAGGTATGATTGCTGCACGCCAAGATCCCTTGAGAAGATTCAAGATCCAAATCCGCAAACCATTTTCGATTCGTCAGCGTAGAAGTCGTTCCCTATCTCACCCATTCTCCATCGTCCCCTAGATAGGAATAGAACACCGAAAGTGCTTCCAAAGTTCATATCAAACACCATATATCCCAACACCAGGTCTGGAGGGAGCTGATCGAAAATTCTCGCATGTCCGTAAGCGCTTGATCACCACCATCCAGTTGTTGCAAGCCTTGCAGCCGCACTAACAGATATGACACTGACGTACAAATCTATGGGGTTCAAGTCCAGTATAGCATTTCGGGTCTCTGACACCCTTTAACTACAATGCACGCTAATCCCAGCGATCAATATGTCCGTCCGTATTGGATGTATAATTGCTGTATACATCCACCTCACCATCATAAGGCTTAGCCCCCATTTCTTATGAAAGGTCCTGCGATAGCTGTATGTCGTATGTCGCACATTCTATTTCTACGATAGGAGTCAAAGAAGACCCTGAGTTACTTCGCACCATTCGGCAATGTCAGTGCATGGTTCTTGTGGTAAATAATACCAGTTCTGTTTCGTTTGGGTTTACTCCAAGCCTACGATTTGTACCCCAATTACCGAGTGCACCTGAATCATTAGTCATGATATCGCTTATCACGTCCGTAAACATCCACGATATCAATATTACCACCATCGTCAGCTTAAGAAACGACATTAACAATCCTGTTATTCAATTCGACCAGAATTAAACAATAACGATCATCAAGATTGCTGTTACACAGACTGAAAGCAGATTTTGTCATTCGGTGCAGCAACAATTTCTGTGATGCAAGTCGAGACAACAATTTTCGTTTTTTTTAAGACTTTGAGTTGCTGCTCAGGTGTAATATTAACCCATTAATTTTTAAGCTAAAGGAGAGTTATTTTATATATTATTTTCCTTCGGCGAAGTTTTATTGCTCAAATACCGACGAAGGAGAGTGCGAACATATCAGACAAATTTTTGATTTGACGGAGTGTGCACAGCAGATTTTCTGGTCGATGAGGCAACACGCGAACTACTCAGCAAACAGCACGCCAATCGATGTTGGCGCATAGTTTGTTGGACTGATAGATTTTACAACACATTTTTTTTGTTTTAGAATCATATTGTAAAGTTTTTAGCGTATATTGTCACATTTTTACGGCATATTTATCCCTGGTAAATAATAAATAATTCATGTAGTTAAGTTTAAAGTTTTCGTAAAGTTAAGAATAATTATACAAAATTATTTATTATCGTTATATCTGTAAATAATTATTTTATAATAGCGAATTTTTAAAAAATTATAAAATTTTACTTTTACGTAATATCTTATTTCCTTATTTACCTTTATATTTTCCACTACTTTCCCCAAAATAAGGTGGTAGTGTGGGTAAATATTTTATTTATATTTTGTTTGCGACTATTAAAAAAATTTTAAAACTTTTAAATAAATATCTTTTGCATCATTTAAAGCACGTAATATTGCTGATAATTTGAAACTGCCTGAAAGCATTATAATATTATTTCCCAGTACTTCATAATTATTGTAATAAAAATATAAAAAAACGTTAACATTAAAAAGTTTATTTACACTGATGGTAAACATTTAATACTTATTGGATTTTCCCATTAGATACTAAAGTTATTTAAAAGTAAAATCGGTTTGACATGTGATTATTGTAAAATGTTAAATAACAACGTTAAATTACACTATATCTAATGTATCTGTTAACAGAACTGGAGTCGTAGACTTTTCCAGCTAATGTGACTCAAAGCAATTGGTGTCCCATTAATTAAATTTTTGTTGGCTTGGTGGTCTTGATGGGAAAGAACTTTACACCCGTATTAAATTTCTCAATACACTGAAAGAAAGTCATTCGAATAATGGAATTGTTTTATTAAATGTTCTCTATTATATTAATAAATGTTTCCATTGATACAATAAACAAATACATTAGATACACGAAATCTTTTAGTCAGTTAAATTTATGTTAAGATAAAAGTATGTAAATAATAAAGTAACCTTAATGATATTTTTCAATTTACACAGCTTTTAGATTGTGCAATTTTTCTTGAAACAAGTTTCTTCTATTCTCTTTTAAAACTGTCGGAGTGTTTAGACACGGTCAGTCTGCTTCGGCAATTTTCAAAAGAAGAAACTACAACAACTCAACGAATAAAATTTTAAAAATTATATTAAATATAATATATTCTTCATTAAGTTTAATAACCGTTCATTCGCTAAACAGAAACAAATTTAAAAAGTGTGCAAAATGATTGAAACAACTAAAATAATGTTTAACTTTTCACCTCTAACTAAAATGGATTATGGATTACGGATTATCGAAAAATATTTTTTTCCCATTATTGATAGTTGTAGTTTTGATTAAATATATAATTAAACAAATTTCAAAAATTAAACCAAGTGTTTAATTGAATCAATCAACACATTAATTTGAATAATAAATAATTTTTAAATTCAAATTAAAATCATCCCCATCTGTCCATATAGGTATGCCGATCATTCACTTTTGCTAACGGACAGTTAACTATGAGTAAAAACTGCATAAAGTTATTGATTAAATTAATTAACATATTGATTAAAGAACTAAATATCAATCAAAAAGTTAATTGGGAATAATATTTTTTTCATTTCTCCTTCTATGAAAAAAGTATTTGAATTAATTAATATCATAATTAAATTGCAATATTATTATTTTTTTTTCTTATCTTGGACCAGTGCTCAGGGGCAATGCATTGCACTGGAACCAGAGAGAAGGATAAGGTAGAGAATAGACAGGTGGTGAAAGTGGTAGGAAGATAGAGCTTAATTCTTGCACAACTCTGCACTTTCGTGTTAATTATAAAGCAAAGTTACGGCGTCTCTGATGTTTTTTTTGACGCATTATTTTTAAGCTAATGGAGCCTTTTTATTTATTATTTTACTTCGCCGTCGTTTTTATTGCTGAAATACCGACGAAGGAGGGTGCTGTAGCACAGAAAACTCAGAAAAAACTTTTTTTTTTTCTGATTTAACCTGGCTGGGAATCGAACCTGGGTCTTTCTGGTTGCAGAGCCAACACGCTGACTACTCGCCATCAGCACCCTCATCCATCAGCTTTGATTGAAAAAAACACTGATAATATTTTCTGTGTATTCTTTCAGAATTCTAAACGAGAGTAATGGAATCACTGGGTGCATTTCTTTATAATCCGAGGGAGCTTCTAAGAAATCAATATCAATTAAAAATCATTTGCTACTTCTTCAGAAAAATTAATATTTTACCGTTTAAGTTATTACTGCGAATAATCACACTATTCTTCGTCATGTTTCCTCTACAACTTTTTGTTTTCCTTTTTTTAGCAATTAAACAAAATTAAATGATAAAAATCTTTTGTACGAAATGCAAATAAATGCATTTGGTATTTTATTTTATTTTATTTTATTTTTGTTTCATTAACTTGAATGAAACAATCTCAAATACTCAATCAGTTCCAAGTGTGTTTATTTGCCAGAGTATTTAAACGGTCTAAATAAACACCATTTAAGAAATAAAAAAAATTAAAATTATTCATGCTACGGAACGCCAACCCACGTCTGTTGTATTCACTGTGGCCACTTGTGAAACAAAAAAAAATTTAAAAAAGCGATAGAGTTTATTCACAGCATATTATTTCTTTTTAAAGATTAACAAAAACTCTTACGGAAAACTTCTCTTATTACTCTTTCGGCAGAAAATATATATGTTATTCAAATTGTTTAGAGAAAGTTATCGGTAAATTTCTAGTTTAAAAGGAAGTTTATATCTGTAAAATATTTAGTTTAAAATAAAAGTTTTTAGTAACGAAATTCTTTTATTTCTATAAAATGCAACAACTTATTATTTTGTTAAAATCATTCGAACGTCATTATTTACATACATATGTAATCAAAATGAGCTAGTGATCGATAAAATACAGTAAGTTAAAATACATGTGATAATTACTGACAAACAAACGAAATCAAAGACGAAAATTGTAAGTCGCACTGACAAACACTAGTAGAACGGAACAACATGCCGTTTTCGAAAGTTGCTACACTTTCATCATCAGCGTTCTTCATATTTTGTCCACCGTGTCTGGTTGTGAGTATTATTGTTTTATTTTTCATATATAATATATGATCGTCCGGGAGAGCACGGTTCCAACCCTAGTCAGTCACCAAAAAGTTATTCTAATATGTATCACTGTCTGCGTTTATGTACATCACAGCTATCCTGTGTCGGTTTTTGGGCAATAAAAACATGGTCAAACTAAAATAATAAGTAAAATTCTCTGAAGTTAAAATGGTTTGAGTCTAATTAACACCAGAAACCCTGCACATCAGCTTTACAAATTTACAAAAAGCGCAACAGCAGATTTGAGTAAGAATTAACAGCGATTTGAAAGAAAAGCTATGAAAGCGATTACTTGCAGATATCTACATATTATTGCGATAACTTTCAATTTATATGAAAAAGTTGGCAGTGGAAATATTAGACAAATGTGTTTATAACTCCTGAGACAAGTAATTGATAAGTTCTACTTTTAGAGATGTTATTGATAAATTGAAAATTTAATTTTAATTCTATAGAAAACTTTACAATACTTCTCTATTTTTATTAACATACGTATTATGGACAAATTTCCATTTCCATTAAAATGTTTTGACAACCTTTTGTTATTGAACTGTTATCGATAAATTTATATTTCTATAGAAAGATTATCGACGATTTTCTGTTTCTATACAAAAGTCTATGTATAATAAGTTGCTACTTCTATAAAAAAGATGTAAATAACAACATTTTAGTTATATATGATGATAAATGATCGATAACATTGTATTTCTGTGCAAAATTCACTGAGTAAATTTTGTTAAAATTGTATCGATAATTTCTGCTACTTAAACAATTTAATCAATAATAAAAAATGTTTTAATTGAACATTTTTGTTTTGTTATATTTTTTACTAACTACTAACTACTAACTAACTAGTCTAATGGAAGGACCTTTAAAACCTTAGATCAGCAAAACAGACAAAAGAAAAAGTTTCTTATAAAATTTCAAAAACAACCAATTGACGAGTAAAAGTACTTTTAAAAATGTCATTTAGAATCAAATATACATAAGTACATACATAAATAAATTTAACATTTTCAGCCCAACTTTTAATCTATAAAAAATTTTCTGCAAACAATGAGCATTGGAACTCATATGTGCTTGGTTTCCATTTAACGATGGCCCGTAAACAATTTAATTTGTTGCCGAATGGTAAAACATATCAAAATACAAGAATGTGCCAAATTCTTAGGAATTAAAATTTCGAAATGCATTCTGCATGAAAGCAAAAAGTTGCAAGGAACAACAAATAAATGTGGCAATTTAAAAAAGAAAAAATAAACGATTCGGCCGTCTTAAAGGCAATTTCGAAATAATCAAACAAAAAATAAACATAAAAAAGGAAACGAAATCTTTACGATCAACTCACGTCTGGCACGTCTTTCAGTGGTGACAAACAGGACACAATAAAACATATTGTGTAAAAAATTGAAAAAAATAAATTTCAAATAGCTGCCCAAAGAAATTATTTCAAAAGGCCAATTTACACTGTCTCCATTAGAAGTGTTCTCTAAAGTCTTTAAATCGTTGACTTTATTCATTTACGAGTAATAAACCATGTGTTCCTAAGAACTGTGAATTGTTATCGGTAAGGCACATATGTTTGAATGGTTAGTTGGAAGTCAATTGTAGACATTTTATTTTCTTACTCACTTAGTCGTAGTACTTCCTCTAATTATAATTGCGAATAAAAAATATATACATATACATATGTATATAGAAGAGAATTTTGAAGGCATCTGCATTGCTTTTTGCTATTTACTTTTCTACTATCATCGATATCGACTGTGCAATTCTTGTATTTACATATACGAGTAAATAAATTTTTAAGTAGAGTGAAAATGCTAGATAGCCAAATGAAATGTGACAATTACTAGAAACAGGTTACTTCAAATAAAGTTTTAAATAAACTCACACATAAAATTAATAACATCCCTGTTGGAAGGGTGTCTCCATGTCATTAGTTTTGTCGACTTGTTTGGAGATTTTTGAGAACATTGTCAGCGCATCGGGTACACTTTTAATTTTGAATTTGATGGGTAGAAACGTTTTTTACATCTGCAAAACCATTTTTAAATTTTTTTATTCTCATATTGCTGTATTAAAAATAAATATGACTGCACGTAAAAAACATTTTTCATAAACAAATATGCTTTCTACTGCATCAAGTATTATTAGTGTGGAAATCTAGTAGATAGTTTTAAACGCGTTGACTAAAATTACTCAAATATACTAATATGTAGCTCAGTTGCTAATATGGCGACACAATATTAAATAGCACAACGTCTTCAAACCCGTACGATACTACATTTATTTTTCATTAAGTAATATAAAATAGATAGAAAGGGACAACAAAGCCAGAAAGAATAAATACATTATAATATTTGCATTTTTAAATGTTCCCTCCATTTTTCGCTTAAAAAAACGCTAAGGATTTTCATAAATCGCTAAGGATTTTAAGCTCCAAACGTCAAATTTAATTTGAAACTTTTTACATTTCTTTGGCATTTACTAATTTTTTATCGATAACACTAGTGCACGATTTGACGTTTTTGCATTTCTCTTAATATGGTTTTACTCTTCTGAGTTGATTAATTTTCCCATTACAATATATTTGCGTTCTTCTCCAAAATTTGAACAATGCAGAAAAAATGTAGTGTCATAAGGGCTTTAGTAGTAGATTTTCTATCACAGGTACATGTTTTTTTTTGTAGTGTAGAGAATATACAGGTGGTGATAGTGGTACGAAGATAGATTGTTATTCACAACTATGAAGTTTTTTATAATTATAATTATAAAACAAAGCTGCGCCTTCTCTGATTTTCTATTTAACCTAAATCTATTCAATCTAAAAATCTATTAAATTTCACTATTGTCATTTTATGCCAGGAGCTAATGGAAGGTATTAATAAAAAAATGTACACACATACTTACGGTAAGAAACCAATAAAGTATGTCCCAGCACACTTGGCCTCCATTTCATTATGGTCCCATAGTGATAACTGTTGCGAATCGAACTTATATAAACTAGCGCACTACTCAATAGATTACCGAGGCACCTTATAAGTCGAACAACGCAATGTTGTTCCGTTCTGCTAGTGCTTGTCGGTGAAATTTTCAACTTTCCTTGATTTAATTTTTTTTCGGACATTAGCTTAATAGAAAATCTTTAGAAATTGTCATTTTTATTTGAACTACTGTTATTATAATTAATGAATATTTAGTTGTGTTTAAGTTCGTAGTTAATTTATCTCAATAATGTGAAAATTACTTTTGATTCGAATAAAGGAAAAAAGGACACCAGTTGTTAGAATACGTATACAGATTTTCTATGCTAGGCCTGCTGACGGCAAAAACTATTCCGACGTGCTTCTGGCCACTCCAGACTTTTTCCTTTTTTCTAAATTGCTGTTATCGTTTATCATTTATTGCAAGTGTATCTATATTTTCAATAGCCGTTTTACTTTGCTTTTACATATGTAACTGTTTACTTTGCAGTTTTAAATTTAGAAAATGAAACAGTCAAATACAAAATAACTTTAGAAGAATAACATTACAATAATTTTTTCAATAATAAATAGATTTTCATATGCATATACAACTTTTATTTATTTACAACCTGACCCCGCCACACTGCTGTTATGTATATTAAAATCCGTTAGTTTCGGAGATGCAGAAGTTGCCCCTACCACCTGTCGTGGTCTTCTCTTTGAAAAAATATATAGTCTATGTGTTCATCTATTTTTTTTTTATCTGGGACCAGCACTCAGGAGATGACTCCTACACATGCGAAGCATTGTGCTGGAACTATAGGAAAGGGATTGTAGGAGAAACGACAGGAGGTGAAGCTTAATTAATTATTTTGCCGCTCTGCTTTTGCATGTTCTTTGTTTATACTTGTAGCAGTGCTGAAGCTTCGGTTCAGTAGCCATTTTTTTATTATTATTTTACTTCGCCGGTGCTACACAATACCGACGAAGAAGGGCGTTCTGATGTGATTGTGGATTGCTATCAGTTGAAGCCGGTATTGTTCAGTGACCAGTGACTATGCCTTCGCCACTGAAACCTTCCGACAACAACTGACACACAAAGACACACTAATGCACATCAGAAAAATGCGAGATGTTTATTTTTATTTTAATATTTTAGTCTGAAACTGAGGTTGAACCCAGGTCTGTTTTTGGATTTGTAGTCAACGTGCAGGCTACCATCCATCGTGCCATCGCCACCCTCACCGCCACCGCCACAGTATACCGATTTTCAACTTTGTAGCTGTAATGAAAATGTCCGAAGCAAAAAACTTTACTATCAAGTCATTCAGACCAAAAAGATAAACTTTAGCTTTAACCGTTCTCAAGATATACAAAAATCATTATTGACTTGTTCAATTCCGCTCACTTTTTGACTGATATTTGCACTGACCAACTTTTAACCATTCTTAAGTTATAATGAAATCAATATTTAATTTGTATGGGAGCTACTATGGCCTGGACAAGTGGCCAGTCCAGTTTTTGAAAATAAATTTTTACTTTATATTTTTGAAAATTATAGTTCCTTTCAAATATACAGAGAGATACTGTACAAATTTCAAGAAAATCGGTTCAATCGTTTAGCTGTCCATAAGGCACAAACACATAAATAAATATATACATACAAACATGTAATTTTTATATGTATGTACCCAGTCAGAAGTTTAATCAATTTTTGATCATAATCGAGTGTTTTTTATTCTTCTTCGCGATTAAATTAATCATTTATGCGCACGTTTCTGAATCGAAAACGACTGTTTTGTCGGGAGAAAATGGTACCTTAGATACGACTCTTCAAAACGAGTCTTTTATGACTCGCGTATCTGACTCATTTTCGAGGCAGTTTGCAATAGTACTTACAATCAATTACCACACTTTTTCAAGCCATTTTACAGTCATATTACTAGCCGTTAGTGAGTCTTGTTTTATTTGGTATAACATAAAGAAAGCATATTCTTTTATTTTTTTCATTATTTATTTATTACTCTTTTCGTACAATTTTTAATTTAACATTAAAGTAATTCAAAATACAAAATTCTCTCACACAGTTTCTTTCTTTTTTTAAATTAAATTTTTGTTTTAACTTTAATTTATATTCTTATCACATCGTTTATTTATATGGTATTTTTTAGTATAAAATACTTAAATTCAAATTAGAAAGTCAACATTTAATATTTTTAATTAAAATTATGGGAATGTTTAATATTTTTAATTATTTTAAATACATTTTTAATAAAATTTTTTTTTTTAATTTAGAGTCTAAAATTAATATAAAACAACAGACTTCTTTTTTTAAATAACGTTAAAATTAATTTCTTTTCCAAGTATTTTTTTGTATAATTTATTTTCTTTTAGTTTATTATATTATCATACCCATTAATAAAAACGGTATTTTGTGAAAAAGTAATATAATAGTAAAATAAAATTCAATTTGTACTTCAAAAAGTCGAATGACGATTTATAAATTTATATATGTATGTATATACATATTTATTATTATTATTATTATTATTATTATTATTCTAAACTAAACGTTTTCTTTTTGTGATACGGTCTTTAGCATGCACAAAATGCTTTTGTAGCACTGCATTCATATCTTGATCAGTGCATTTGAATTTCGTATGGCAAATATCAAAGAAGAAAATTTTTTTAAAATTATTTTCTTAATAAAGGAATTTTGCACTTACTTTTAATTGTTGTTATAACGAAGCATTTTTCGGCGCTTGGCTTAATGGCGGTCCCCTTCCAACTATAAAGAGATGCTAATTCGTCTGAAAACACTTTTCGCAAAGCGGCTCCAATGAATTGGTATGGGTCCTATCCCGCCTGTTTTTACTATTAAGTTTTTCTGAAAATGTTCGATTATAAATTGAAATGGCACGTAATGTTATATGTATATCATACTTACAAATTGTCTTAGTTTGTCTTCATTTTGTTGTATTTCTTCATTGAATTATATGAAGTCATCCTTGTTTATATACGGAAATTTTTGAAAATCTTTGCATTCCTCTAAAAGAGTGTTACCATTATGGTGTTGTCTATTCTTTCCAGTGATGACCTCCTCCGTCAATTTGGTAACTGATCGCTTATTACCATCCTTTAACTCTCTTATTTCCTTTCTATTTATTTAAACTCACAAATTTAATCAACTTTTATTGTTCTTTGCACCATGAGCTTACAACACAAATAAACATAAATTCACAAAACTCATTTCTTTCAAAATCAGTAAGAAAATTTGTCCCGTTATAAACAGTAGCAAAAACCATAAGAAACATTTTTTCATCGTCAAGATGCGCTAAATATGACTCCAAAATAAAAATAAAAATTCTTTATACAGTCACATTTCGGGCATCTACATGATCAATTTATGATTGCGCACATTCTATACATATTGTTTGTGTTTTTTAAACAAGTCGCTTTCCAAGCATTTGTCGGATTCATTTTCGGGTCTTTTTTTAAGCGCACAACTGATTAATCAGTTTTTAGTCATCTGAGGTAGTCTTAAAAGACTCAGTTTGATGATTTCTGCCAAAACAATCTTTCAAATGCTGACTGGGTATAATATTTTTAACTTAAAAGCACTAGTTACCTTTTATTTTTTTTTGTTACATTCATTTCAAACTAAATTTTTTAGTTTTGTTTATAAAGAATATTTTGTTTTGTTAAAAAAAAATATTAATTTTTTCTGTTTGCCTACCCAAGAATAACAGTCTAGCTACGCTTATGCCAGAGAGGTTGTTGTAAAGCCTTAAATATCATATATTTAATCCGAGAAGTACATATTCTTATCCACATATTTGATTGCCAAAGGCTCATATATTTGTTTTTCAGTTTCAGTATAGGCGAGCACTCACATATTCACATATCCGCAAAGCTCAAAGCTTTGTTTTAGTACATGTGAGAACGAAATTAGATTTTAAACTTTTTGAAGTCTTTCTTTTATTAAAATTTTTGATTTATAAGCCGTCCACCCGAGGGCATCGAGAAATACTTGGATATTTTCTGAATAGTTATTTTCTACTTCATTGTACACATGGGTTTTGAATCTTTAGAATTAGTGATTCTTATTTGATCTACAATTATTACAATTATTATTTCCTCGGTATTTGAGCAATAAAACTGTCAGCGACGTAAAATAAAAATTAATTAAACCCTATTCGTATCACTTTACCACCTATCTCTTCCAAAAATAAGGTATCGCATAATATTTTTGATAGGAATCTTAATTGCCTGAGCATTACTGTTCTTAAAAAATTAAAAAGACTGGACGAAGATCTAAGGGGCGGAAGTTACTAACTCCTCGTTTCAACTATTTTTTTTAGTGAATTAATGCTTTGTATTCGTTCTAGAGTATGGACTATTTAGGAATTCTTAGAGCGCTAATGTTTTGATTTCGAATCTCAGAATGAATCTTGAAATCTTTCACTGCTGATGTAAGGACTTTTCTTCACTTTAATGAATCAACAATACCTTAACTATGCTGATGGCCCGGTTGCCCCCGTCAAACGGGCTAACGGCCCGAGTGCCCCCGCCGGACGGCCTAGGGGTCCGGGTGCCCCCGATGAGCGGGCTGCTGGCTGTCCGGCTGCCCCTGCCCCTGCGAAACGGGCTGCACCTGCCAAGCGGGCGGCTGCCAGCCCGGCTGCCACTGGCGGATCTAAGAGGGCCAGGGCGGAGGGGCCGGATGGGACCCTCGGGGCAACTCCTGCGACCGGGGATGATGACTGGAGGACAGTCACCTCGGGGAGAAGGAGGAAGAGACGGGGTTTGGGGACACCTGCGGTGGACGATGGGAGGGCACCGCCCCCGGTCCGTCGGTTGCGACCTCGGCGCGCGAAGCCTGAGGCGGTGCTCATTAAGCCCGCGGTGGGGCACACCTATGCGGTGGTGCTGAAGGATTTGCGTCGCAGCGTGACGGGGGACGCGAGGGGGTACGGCCCGTCAGGAGGACGGGGGCCGGTGACATCCTGTTGGAGCTTGGGAGGGGGGACAGGATTGACCCGGAGTTTGTACGGCGTCTGAGGGACGTCGGTCGCGGAACTGAGACCGAGCGCGACCGTGGAGATACGGGGTCTTGACTCCTTGACGGTCGTGGAGGAGGTGGAGATGGCGGTCCGTGGTCTGCTCGCCGGGCGCGAAGAGCAGCCCGCTATACCGCAGATGATGAGGGTGCTCCAGGCGAATATGCACAGGAGCAGGACGGCAGATGCTTTGCTATGGCAGATGGTTGCCGAGAGGGGCGCGGACGTGGTTGTTATCAGCTAACAATACGGTCCTATGCACCGAGGATTCTGGCTCGGGGACGAAACGGGTACGGCGGCGCTCTGGCTACCTGGCGGCGGTGAACTCGCGGTTGCGCGGTACGGGATTGGCTGCGGCTATGCGTGGGCTCGGATCGGCGGTTTTGTGCTGGTGAGCTGTTACCTCACTCCTAGCGATAGTGTGGCGCGATTTAGGGCGAAGATGGCCGCTATCGAGGACGCTCTGGCTGGTATGGCCGGACCCTTTGTGGTGACCGGTGATTTAAATGCCAGGGCTATGGAGTGGGGTGATCCGGTGACGAGCACGAGGGGGAGGTGCGTCCTGAATATGGCGGCCAGGTTGGGCCTGGTGGTCATGAACGCTGGTGGTGCGACTACCTTCAGGCGGCCGGGGTGCGAGTTCACCACTCCTGACATCACTTTGGTATCCAAGAATCTGTCTGGGATGATCGAAGGATGGAGGGTGCTCGAGGAATATACTGGGAGTGATCAGCAGTATGTTGAATTTGGGATAGTATCGGAGGCGGGCTTGGCGGGGGCGCACGGGGGGAGAGGCGCGCGTGGTTTGAACGTCGCGAGGTTAGACCGCGGGTCGTTCTTGGCCGGTTTCGACGGTACTACGGTTTTGGACGGTGGGGGAGACGCTGACTCCCTGGCGGATGCTATGATGCGGCGCATTGTCCGTGGATGCGACGCATCGATGCGCCGTTTGTTGCGACGGGCGGGGAGGCGACCTGTGTACTGGTGGACGCCGGAGATTGCTGGACTCAGGCGTGACTGCCTCCGCAATAGGAGGGTCTATACTAGGGATAGGCGGGCCGGCGAGGTTCTACTGAAGGCCCAAGAGTACAGGCGGTCCCGCGGGGCGTTGCGTCGCGCGATTATGGCGACCAAGAGGGCGAAATGGGAGGAACTTCGGAGCGACCTGAACCGTGATCCATGGGGACTCGGCTATAGGATCGTGGCGGGAAAATTGGGCGCGAGCCGTGCTGGGGTGCAATTGGACGGCGCGCGGATCCATGCTATTGGGGGGCCTGTTCCCCACACACCCTCCGCTGGGCGACAAACGTGGGTCCTACGACGATGAGGTGCCACTGCCCTTTACCGGGGGGAGCTGAGGATCGTCGCCGGGGCTCTTAGGACGGGGAAATCCCCTGACCCGGATGGGGTACCGTCGGAGGTGCTGTAGATCCTGGCTGAGAGCAGGGCGGAGCATTGCTTCCGGGGTATGATGCTTGTTTAGTCCAGAGCGTCTTCCCAAGACGCTGGAAGACACAGCGGGTCATGCTTGTTAGCAAGGGCAGGGGCAATCCGACCCAGCCATCGGCTTATCGCCAACTTTGCATGTTGGATGGTGCCGGCAAGCTGCTGGAGAAGCTACTCCAAAGAAGGCTGGCGGAGGCCGTGAGGATGGCTGAGGGGCTGTCGGATAGACAGCATGCCTTCAGACCTGGCAGGTCAACGCTCGGGGCGATTGCTGATGTGGTTGGGTGCTTCGAGCGCGCTCAGAGAGAGAGGCGCTATTATCCGAAGCGCATAGTTGTCCTGGCAACACTCGACGTTCGGAATGCCTTCAACAGCCTACGATGGGCTGATGTTCTAGAGGCGCTACGTGGGAGGTTCCATATTCCCGGATACTTGTTTAGAATTCTCCGTAGTTATCTGGACGATCGGGTGCTGTTGTACGATACACCGACGGGGCGGAGAAGCAGGACGATCACGTCCGGCGCGGCCCAGGGATCAGTGCTGGAATCTGACATACGATGGGATCTTTGGGGTGGAAATGCCCGAGGATGCTCAGCTCGTGGGATACGCGGATGATATAGCGGCGGTGATCTTGGCGGGGGATATGGATGACGCCAGGCGGAAGCTGAACCGGGTCATGATTAGGACCCGGATGTGGCTTGAGGACCACGGCTTGGAATTGGCCGGGGAGAAGACCGAGGTGATGTTGATGACGTGGGCACACATACCACTCGGCGTCGGCATGCGGATAGGGGATGTGTCTCTGGTTACCCAGAGTGCAATAAGGTATTTGGGCGTCAGACTCGACTGTGGGCTGACTTACTGGGCCCAAATACGGCATGTGGCGACTAGGGTGGCGAAGAAGACTAGCATGTTGAGCAGACTCATGGCGAATGTCGCAGGTCCGACACAGAGCAAGAGGGGGCTGATTATGGCGGTCACGAAGTCGATCTTGCTGCGTGGGAGCGAGATTTGGGGTAATGTACTGGGTTAGAGAACCAAACGCAGGGTGCTCGAGGCGGTACAGCGGACGGCGGCCCTTAGGGTTGCTTCGGCTTACCGCACGGTCTCGGGCGCTGCAGTCCTGGTGATATGTGGAGAAATACCCATAGACCTCTTGGCGCGTGAGCAGTGGGAGACTTGGAACTCGAGCGGGGAAGGCCTTGGTGTTGGTGCTATTGGTCTGAGACTCCAAACTGTCCAGCGATGGCAGGACAGGTGGACCGCGGCCACGGTCGGCATGTCGACGGCGAGACTCATTCCCTGCGTGGAAGTATGGATTCGGAGGAAATTTGGGGAAGTTAACTACTTCCTGACACTATTCCTCTCGGCCCACGGATACTTCCGAAAGTACCTGTACCGGATGGGCAGGGCAGATTGTCCCGACTGCATTTACTGTGGTATTACAGATGATGATGCAGAACACACTTTCTTCGACTGCACCAGGTGGCATACTGAGAGAGGTGCAATGGCGCAGCGGGTTGGCGGGTTCGCTCCTGCCACCGTGATAGGGATGATGCTCGATTGCGAGGACAATTGGGACGCTGTGGCGCAGTACGTGGGATACGTTCTGCGGAGGAAGAAGAGGGATCTCGATGCGCTGCTGCATAGCGGGGCCCCCTCTGACGGGGACCAGGCGATACGGGCCGGGGCCATGGCGCCGGCTGCGGACTTGGCGGACCCAGACGTGGGTGAGTGAGAGTGGTCTTGATTGGGACGTGGCTCTGGGCCTTCCCGAAGTAATGCGGAAAGCGGTCCCGGGGAGGAAGCTACCCAGAGGAGGAGGAGGGAATTTTTTAGTGGCAACACCACTCGACGCAGAAGACGACGGTCTCTGTAAGTGCGAAGGCATTTTCAACCCTACCTCGCACGCCAAAAAAAAAAAAAAAATGCCTAAAATATGTATGTACACAAGTATAACCCCATTGTCTTTGGGAAACAGTGTATTTTTTTTTTGTGATATATTTATATTTATAAACCGTCTTGGAGCACTCCAAGTAACTAAAACTTGCTGAAATTAAAAACTTTATCATCGGTAAAAATGAAAATGAAAAAAATAAGGCAAAATCCAACCGAACTTTTTTTTGTGACTATTTACCTTTCCGATAAACAGTTTCAATAAAAATAAAGAATCTGTATGTCACGTTTGTCTAATAAGTTTTACCGAATTAGCCAACATCCAGACTATAAAAACAGTAAAACATTGTCTTTATCTGTTCTTTCACGAAGGGTTAAATTGTATGTTACATTTGATACTATAAAGAAGGCTGCTCAACATGAAACTAAACCTTAATTAAACAAGAAAAGGTGTAGTGAAGTCAAGAAGTTAGAGGAACTTTAAAATTTGCAAGAAAATTAAAAACCTTTTTTCCCTTCTTTGAAAGGAAATTACAGCCCCGAAATGAATACAAAATTTAAATGCATATTCAACTTGTCATAGATGAATGGAATTCATCTAAGATGTTTATTTTTCTTTTAATTTTTTTCAAAAAGACATTTTTTAGCTAAGCGTGTCGTTGTTCTGATTTGGATCAAATTTGGATGTGTATGTTTTTTTTTAATATCAGAATATACAGAAGAATAAATAAAACATGCATGCCAATACTTCAATATTTTCTTTATATTTTAAAATTGTTAACAATGTCGACTTTGGGATTTCATATACAGTTTGTAAAAAAAATGTTTTCAAAACAAACATTTTTTAAGAATTTAAATTTAAATAAATATTTACAACAACAATATCATTATATTTGTAAATTTTTCTTTTTTACAACTGTTGTTTTCTATGTTGTCGACAAGCAGGCGTCGAAACTTTGACAAATTTATGAACATATTATAACAACAACGCTACAAAATAATTTTGCATACTTTAAACAGTGTAAAAAAATGTTTTCAAAAATGCAAAGACAAGAAAGAACCGTTCGTTTTTTGCATATGTATTGCGTATAATAGTTTTATACGGACGCTAAGAGTAGCAGTTGTCTTTTATTCATTAAATTAAGCTCATAGAATAAAAAAATGATTACCCAATTATATATAAACTATGCCAGGAAAGCGACTGAACAAAGACATTACTCAACTGGTGTATTTTAATTACTATAAAGAAAAATCTCACAGAGAAATTGCTAAAATATTCTCTCTTAACCTCAGGATGGTATATAATGTTATTAACCGTGCTGAAAAAGAAGGTAGACTGGAACCAAAAGAAACACCAGGCAGACCAAAAAAGTAACTCGGCGATTTGAAAAAAACATTTTGAAAATGATTGATGAGAATCCACTAGAGGAATTGCACTTAACATCAGTAATGAATGTGGAGTAAGTATCCCTCTCAGACTGTTAGAAATGTGCTACAAAACCATAAATACTCTTCAAAAGGTGCGAGGAAAAAACTTTTGCTATCCGCGGTAAACATTGAAAAAAGGTATAAGTTTGCCATTGAACACATTTCTTTTCCTTCGGAGCACTGGGATGATGTTATTTTTTGTGACGAAACGAAAGTGATGCTGTACTACCATGATGGACCTCAAAAAGTTTCGCGAAAACACCTGACGGCTTTAGAAAATAAAAATATAATACCCACTGTAAAGTTCGGTAAACTATCCGTTATGGTGTGGGGTTGTATTTCGAGCAAGGGTGTTGGCGAAATAAGAATATTAGTGGATATAATGACCAAAGAAGTCTATCTAAACATTTTAAAAAAGCAATTGATTGCAAGTGCTCGGAAATACGGTTTTGTTGACCCAGAAAAGCTCAAGTACAAATTTTAGCAGGATAATGACCCGAAGCATAAGCCATATATTTGTAGATCCTGGTTGTTATATAATTGTACAAAAATGATCGATAGCCCAGCACAAAGCCCAGACTTAAACCCTATAGAAAATTCATGGGTCCACCCAAAGAAGAAAGTCGGAAAAAGGTCACCAAAAAACAAATAATATTTATTAAAAAAGAATGGGAAAAAATACCTGAAAATTATGATATACCAAAGCTTATCCATTCAATGTCTAGACGCTTAGAAATTGTAATTAAAGCTAAAGGAGGGCACACCAAGTATTATCACCCTCAAATCTTTTTTTTTTACCTTTTAGAATAAATTTAATTAAATATAACACAATTTTGAAAACATTTATTTTACAGCGTAGAAACTGAAGTATTTTTTAAGTTACGATTATTATTTTGTTATTTAAATTAATTTTGTTTTTTTTTTTGTGCAAAGTGTTTATAAACATCATCAATTGAATACATGAAGAAAAAAATTTAATAAAAGTTATATAATTTACTTGCAAATAAGAGTTTCTCTTAAACTTTTTAATTTTTCTAAGTTTTGAAAAGACTTTTTTTACAAACTGTACATACATATGTTCTGTTCTCGAAAATAAAATATCAAGGAGAACCAAAAATAAAGCAACACAAAGAAAACCGAACATGATCATGCAGACACTAAAACCGAGAGTTAATAATTTAATTCTTCTTACAAGTTGATTGTTAATAAATAATTAATAAAAATGTCTTTATGCATAAGCAAATGTGTAGGCATATGCGTTTATTATACAGGGTAGCCCGAAATGACCGAAGGGTTTGAGTTCAAAGAGCCATTGTGGCCCTCGCAGTGTGCGCTGTAGCTTCATCCTGTTCGACCCATACTTGCGGATGATTTTCCACCGCTGGCCTTAAAAAATTTTTCAACATTGTCCGATAACTTTTCGTAGCCCTTTTTGCTTTTTAACGAACCCATTCAATTGGAAATGGTCTTCATCGCTCATAATTCAATTATAATAAAAATCATGATTTTCTTCTGAAATAAAGTTCAACAATTTTACCACGTTGTTCATTTTAATTTCCCGAAAACTTCTTTAAAAAATACTGAAAACAAAAAAAAAACAATTGTATTGAAAAGTTATAAGGAATTCAAACACCTTCGCTCCTTCGGGGCCACGAACATTGTACAGGATGTTCGTAAATTTGTTGCTAAGACAAGATCATCCATGCATTTAAAAACTGAGAACTTATGATAGCTTTGTTCTCCCCGATCATGTCGATTTCTTATTAGCTATAACAATGTTATTATCATTATTACAATTGTACATGCAGTTTAAATTACTATTAATTGTATTCGCATATATGCATGTAACTCCAAATCCCAACATTCTATAATAATTCCTGATATTCATGGCCACTCGTTACGACACTGTGCAACGCCTGCAAGGCATGTCAAAAAGTATGCTTTAACGTGGATTTTAAGGGTAATCCGTTTTCCATTCTAATCTCACATATTTTTTCCACATTAACTTTTTCATTCTTCTGCTGCACAATTGACACTTTTGCCTACCAATGGACCAGATTTTTGAAATAAAAGTATCGCCTCTTTCCGTACACCAAGTATAATCAAAGCAATTTTCAATTTCCATCAATCTATTAGTATTGATTAACGCCTACTCACAAAATTTATGATGATGATGGCCTTCAAAAAATAAATAAAAGTTAAAAAACAAAATGGAAACGCTTTTATCGTATCTCGTTTTAAGTTCATTGAAGTTTAAAACATAAGTACATACACATTTCTGCTCTAATTCTTAATAAAAACTTTAAATATGAACAAAACGCGTTACTGGTAAATAAAACTAAATTCAAAAAAAATATCTATATAAAATAAAACAAGTTCCAGTCAAGCCGTATAAACATCAAACTCAAAAGCCCAAAAACTACCTATAGCCAATAACCAAAAAACACAAAAGGCAAAAAAATCGATTAAAATTGTAAGAAATTAAAAGCAAAACGCGAAAAGATAAAAATAAATTGTGCTCTTCAGCAAAAAAAAAAAAGGAAAACAAATTAAAGACTTTAAATATTATGAAGGTCACCTATAGAATAAATCCAACCAACATTTAAACAATAAAAAATATATGTATGCAATGAGTACATAAGGACTTCAAACAAACCCTTTTATCTCTGCTCAGTGCCTTTTCCTCCACAACAAATTAGACCATGTACGTTTTATGTAGATGCACATATTTTGCTTTTGAAAGGTATAGCAGTGCGCATAAGAGAAGGTTTTGTGTGACTGTCGGACTCACTACTTTTTTTAAGTGTTATTCATCTTGATATGGTGCCGTCGTTGGCTGTGGTCCTTGTTACGAATTTTAATTTGTTTTAAAATTTAGATAAAGATAAAAATGAATCAAAAATCACAGATAAGGCACGACTGCATGAAGATTTATAAAATGGTAGAAGCCAAAGAAGAAATCTTAATCGAAATAATTCGAATTCAAACACCAAATACGAGGATTAAGAGCCAACATAATGACATAATGAAAAGGAGAAGGAGTAAGAAAAACTTTTAAAATACGTTTTTTAATTTTTTCCTTAAGAAAATTAATAATTTCTTGTTTCATTCCCCAGTATTCTTCACAAAGATTTCTCTCTAACTCTTAAAGACGTGAGTTAAAAACATATTCTAGTCATTCAAATTGTGGACATTAGTGTCTGTGGTAATGTATGTATATCATAGCGAGCTAGGTTGTCGTTATGTGGGCAAAGAGCACCGTCGTCGAAGGAAAATACCCCTCTTTTAGCTGAAAATTAAGACGTCTACTTAATACCAGCGATGCTGAAACTCTGCGTCATAAATAAATTAATAAGAAGCGTGCAAGAGCTGAGTTGTGTATCATTTTATTTTACAACATGTATAAGTTGTAATTGTTTTATTTGTTTTTATTTTACTTCATTTTAGATTCCAATCGCAAATGTAAAGATTTATAGGAACTGCTTATTAAAAGAGTTTACAAAATTGTTTTTCTGCGTGGCTTTTACCATTTCATCTTCGTGAATAATACCGAACTACGTCTACAAATCATGCAGATATTTAAAGAAAAATGAGATTCGCGCTCTTAGTAAAATTTTCGCTCAATATAACTGTCCACGTTATGATAGGTTACGTTAGATGGCAGCCGTTCAAGACGGCTTGACCCAAATAGCACCATAGGTGCCGTTTGGTACTTTAGACCCGTAGAAACCAGAGGACGTTACAGCCACCCTGTGCCATTCACGTACCTCACTAAGCCCGTCAGATCCAAGCGAGAGCATAGGCCCAGGTTATCCAAGAAAGACGCCCCAGGGTATCTAAGACTCGACCTAGCCAGACCCGGCCACTTACAGAGAAAGTAAACATCAGTCTCCCTCTCCGAATCTTCCACACAGCCCCTACAGACTGCATTGACCGGATTGATAACGGTGTAACCGCAATTAATTTGAGGAAACCACATGGTTTCGAAAAAATTTTGCTCTACAGAATAACAACCATTTTCAGAAATATCGTGATGAGCATATCGAACAAAATAGCCGCAGCAATATTTGACTCATAGTTCTTCAACAACGATGGAGATGAAAACGTTGTAGTTAATAGTGGCCGTTGTTGGGCCATAATGACGAAAATTGTTTTCGTCTCGTCATTGATTTATAATAAAATGTCCGGCGAATTTATAATTTCTCATAAGCAGGTAATTAATTGGCCTCTATGATAACGCGGTTTGAATTTAATGTGTTATAAATATCACGCTCGTTAAAGATAATGAATTTGGCGCTGCGAAATAAAGCCCCAAAAATAAGGCCCCGAAGTGTGCAATGAAATAAAGGCCCAAAGTCAACACAGAAAACGAAAATACGAAATTTTTGGGGAGTTTTGGTACTTTTTTTATTTGGGGTCTTATTTTTAATTTTCAAAATCAAATGAAAAATTAAAAACTAAAACAAAAGAATAAAAATCATTAAAATCTATTAGCAGGCTGGCCGATGGACAGCCTAGTGTAGAAGAGAAGAAAAATCTAAAAATAGAAATATGTATGTGTAAAGAAAAAAGTAAACTCATGGATTGCTATGTTTTTGTTTATAGATTTTTGGTTTTGTGTTCGGTATTGAAATTTTAATTCGCGATTGATTAGTTGAATTTCGAACATAAGAATCTTGGAAAAATCCACTGATGAGCTAACTAAGCATTATAGAAATATTATAGTACTATTTGGATATGCTTTCCTTCTTAATTATTGAGTTTGCTTTTATAAAAAATACTTTATGAGAATATCGTAAAATATGTAATAATATATTTCAAAAAATTTTTTTTTTGGGAAAAAGCACAATTTAGAAATTAGAAAAATATATGTATGTAAAGAGATATTCCCAAAATAAATTCAGTTAATATGCCATATTTATATATTTTGAAACTTAACTTAAATTAAAATAAAATAATATGTATTTTTTGCAACGGTTTTATATTTATTTTCTATTTCCCCTAAAAGTAACTATTTATTTTTGTTTCAAAATAATAATTAAGAATGTAATTGAGAAATGTATATACTTTTCTCTAAATAACTATATATTTTAAAAATGTTTTCAGACATTCTATTACAAATAAAAGTACCAGTTCAATTAATACTTAATAAATTTGGCAAACACAAAGTAAGTCTTTATGCAAGTACTTTTTAATGCAATGTCTAATTTTTGGCTGGGTATATTCTTTTCACTTTTTCCTTATGTTCCATCACTATTGATCAAAAGATCCAATTCTCGTTCTTAGCTAAAATCGACATTTTGTAGCATTTTGACAAACTTAAAGAAAATTTCTTTGCATGACCGGCCTTCGGCGGAAAATTAATTTAATTTCACTTTAGTCTTTAGTATAAAAAGTAGAGTAGATTCGAGTCCTTTTCATGTTTTCATTCTGGTATTTATATTGAATTTATATGAATGGTTACACTTACCTCGGAGAAATCTCTTTGGGACATTTTTACAGCATCATGTTGTGTGGATAAATTAGAACTACTTAAGTCACCATTCAATTCATTGCCCTTGAAATTCATAGGCAAATTTAAAAAATTTTCATAATTTGTCATCGCTTATAAAACATTCAAAACACTTTGTCTGAACAAACGGAGACAAATCTTTAATTTTCGCTCTAATTCTTTCGTTGACACATTTTTGCTGCAATATTATTTTATTGCTGCAAATAGAAGAGGGTTAAAAAATCATGAAATACTTGATATTTATAGAGTTTTAAAAAGTTATTAAAAAGTGCAGTTTTCAAATTTCCAGCTTACAAGTCTACTTTTTCAACTTCAACTTTTGAAACATTTGGTTTGACTTCTGCTATTAAATAAATTACTGATTCTTTTATTTCTGCCGTTTTTATCTTGGATCAGCACTCAAGAGATAGCCCGTACACATGCGGTGGATTGTGCTGGAACTAAAGCAAAGGGATAGTAGGAGAAATGATAGGAGGAAAGCTTCACTATTTCGTGCTTTTTGCACGTTATTTGTTTTTATAGCAGTGTTGTATCATCTCTGATGTCAAGGAGACGTATTAAATTTTGAAGCTTCGTTTTTAGTAGCCATTTTTAGTAATTATTTTACTTCGCCGATGCTACACAATACCGACGAAAGAGGCATTTCTGATGTGACTGTGGATTGGGTATAGCTGAAGCCGTTACTGTTCAGTGACCAGTTACTATGTCTTCGCCACTGAAACCTTCCGACAACAACTGACACAAAGCCACACAAAAGCAGATCAGAAAAAATGCGAGATGCTTTTGAGTCTGAAACTGGGGTTGAACCCAGGAAAATTTTTCGTTTTGTAGTCAACGTGCAGAGTACTTCGACCCACGCCACGCATTTATCTTCGAAACACTCCTTAGCGCTCTGTGGGCAAAAAATTATGGTACATTTTGGGAAAAAATATTATTTTAAGTTTCTTTTTGTTTGGATTATTTAAAAAAATGTTTTTTCCAGTTTGCAGAATAAAACTTTTGCATTGTATAGAGTATTTTGAGAGCCAAATTGTGATATGAGTGAAATATTGATTGTTTTGAGGAATTTTATTAATAAAAATTTTAATTTAAATAAAATTTTGGGCTGGAATAGAAAAAAATTTATTGTAAAATATATTTCATACTCTTATTTATCTATGTTAGCTGGTCTATAGCTACATTTCATATGGTGTTAATACCAAAATCGTCAGTAGGCCTTTAAACAAATTCTTGAAAAAAGTTAGGAAATTTCATATGTTTATACAAGAACTCAAAAAAAAAATTAACCCTACCTTCGGCATAAAAAAATTTATTTTTTCGAAATGGCCGTCCAAACATAAGTTATATTAGGAGATGTATGGAGATTTTTTTTGATGTACCGTCTAATGTACATATCTTATATATAAAAATTACATGTTTGTATGTACAGCATGTTACGAAAGTCTACATATGATAATATTCAGTTGAAAAATGTGGAAAAATAAAAGAAAGCAAAGATTATATTACACAAAATGTTTATTTACGATAACAGATATGAAAGTTAAACAAAATTTAAAGCAATTCATTAATAACTTATATAAAAAAAGACATATATTCATATTTATGCAGTTACAAAAGTCTACATGCGGTTAATATATAACGAAAAGTTATACAAAATTAGTAGCCTGTTGGTCCACCATTTGCATTTATAACTTTCTTAAGTCGGGAGCGTATGGATAGAGCTAACTTTTTTGTGACTTACGGTGAAATTTTTTTCCACTCTGCAAGTATACCGTTTTTCGCGAATTGACTGACGATACCTTTCTTTCTTTCACCTTAATTTTAAGATGTGCTCACAAATGCTCGATAGCGTTCAGATCTGGAGGTTGCAGCAGCCATTCTTTAACCAAGCCAGAACTATGCTTCGGATCATTGTCGTGCATGAAGACGTAATTTTCTATAATCTACCACAATTATATTGCAATAGAATATATGAAATTATTTCATAAATTATTAAGGGATATCAAAATGTATGAAAATACTCACAAAAGTGTTGTGTTCACGATTTTATTTGTTATAGAGAAGATTTCGTTATAGAGAAGTTCGCTATAGATAAGTTCGACTGTATTTGTGTTTGCGCCCTATAGACAGATAAATGGCTGAACCGATTTTCTTGTAATTCTCACAGTACTTCTTTGTATATATGGAAGAAACTATAGGCTTTATAAATTTCAAAAACTCCAACTGGGTGTTGTCACGCCATTAGAAAGTAAATATTTATTTTTGTGTATCTTGAGAACTGTTGAAATGAGAGTTTCTGAATGTGGTCCAAATAACTTTGTGGTAAAATAAATCATCAGTCAAAAACTGGGGAGATTGGACAAGTTGGCGTGCTACCTTTCATGCAAAGTAAATAATGATTCTTGTATATCTTGAGAACGGTTAAAGTTAAAGTTTCTCATTTTGGTTTGAATGACTTGATAGTAAATTTTTTTTTCTTCGGGCACTTTCATTAAGCTACAGAGCTGAAATTCGGTATACGGGAGAGTAAATAATGGAAAAAATATGAAAACTGGCAATTTTTATCAGGGGGACTAGGGTGATCCTTTTTTTCATGTGCCACTCTCATTTGATTTACGGGTGCGCACTCTGAAAGCTGAAATTGGTTATACGGGTAATTATTCGGAAAGTAGGGAGGGAAAGTAAAACATAAGAAGGTCTGCATCTAGATCGATACATAGAATATACTTATATTTTTTCAAAGATAACAGCACGACGGGTGGTAGGCGACAACTTCCGCGTCTTCGAAACTCACTAATCGATTTTAATAAAGGACGTGTGGACATAAATTTTTTTTAAATGAAACTATTATAACAGCTACAGCAATGCGTGGCGGGTTCAGCTAGTGTATATATAAAAAGCTTGTCACTATATTTAAAAAGTAAACAAGTAAATTAAATAACTTGGTGTTATTTATTTTAAGTTTTAAAAATTTCAACGAGTGGTTAAAACACCATCTTTCCTACACAGGTACTCCCGAAATTTACCCTTATATATATCTACGACTAATTTCGTAGATATCTACAAAAGCTTCTGTGTAAAGGCAAGTTTAGAGTGAAAATTTTAAAAGAAAAGTTTATTTTATTACTTGTAGGGTATTTGAATAAATGTTTTGTTTTTAATTTTTTTACTTTTCATTTATTTATTATGTATTTCTCGATAATTAATTAGGCAAAATATCAGGCTACAAATTTTCTACAAATTTTTGTATTTATTTTTATATTTTACTTTTTAAACAATATTTGGCGAAATTTTTCACAGTTCTCATTTTCTCTTTGTGGCATAAAAATTAAACTCATTCTCAAGCCTTATTTCTCAAGGCGTTATAACAATCCGTGTTTAAGTTTTACTTTGAATAGTTGTTGAAACTGCCAAAAAAAAAATTTTTAATTTAAACTGGAAAAAAATTAATTTTTGAAAACAAAGCAAAAAAATATTGTAATTTGGTTTCGTAAAATTGAGTCATAAAAATTTATTATGTAAAACGAATCAAGTTATAAAATATTTATTTCCTTATACAACAAATAAGAAAAGTGGCGGCAAACTTAACTTAACATGTATAGAGTGTAATCGTTCCAAATTAGCCATAAGATTTGAGTATCTTTCTTTTTTCTTACTCTTTTCTTAAAAGCAATAAAGATGAAATATTAAAGAAAAATTCTTATAACAGTTTCACAGGCGTTATTTCGAAAAGGCTATATGATTTATTACCTTTAAAAATGTTTATGACAATTCAAGAAATATTTTCTTATTTATTCGCACAGACACTGGTATTAATTTTTTAAGAACATTTTTTAATTAAAGTTTATTGATCCATTCAATTTTATGTTAAAATATTTGTCAGTAATATTTAAAAGATTTTGTAACTAATGAGAGTTGAAGAGAAAGTTTTGTCATTGTACTCAAGTGAAAGATACACATATGTATATAAAAGTCAAAAGCCATATTGATTCATATTTCGTCATATCTTCATATGATCAAAAAACCCCCAAGTTTCAAAAAAATTCAAATTTGACCTTTTGACGCACCGTATCAATAACATGTGGCTTCCTGAAGATCTGCGTGACCCATAAGTCACTAAGAACTTGAACCGGCTTCAACGTTCTATAGGCGCTACCGCACGAAGGACAACTTCGCAAGCTTTTGAAGCCACAATGATGCCTGAAAATACTTAAATAAAACACACTGGTCTCCACAGGGTTGCCAACCACCTCCAACCAACCAACCATGCTGAAGGTTATGTCCCAAGTAGAAACCGTGCAAATTATAGCAGCCCTGTCTACTTTGCTGCCATATACATATCTTAAGATTATCTTATAGTATCTCAACCATCTTGGTGACGTAGTAATATATATCAGCAGAAAACCCTCACGCTTCTGTTTAGCATCGGTATAAACACTGATCGCATACATGACTGGATAGGTCAAAAAGTCTTGTCGGGAATAAGTGAAGAAGACCGAGCGATGCATACCCCCGGTGTGCAATTCCAGACTCCTAGGGTACCGATAATTTTTGGTTCTTCAGCCTTGTAGAATTTTGTCACCAAGTTAAGGGCCACCTGGCCAAGTGGAGCTGTAAGTTACGTCGGAAATCAATTCAAACTCAAATTTTAAACACTGTCCAACAAAAAATTTATTTAGAATAAAAAACCTCTCTCTTTCTTTTTTTTTACTGCTTGTAATTCGTTGATATTAATTTAAAATTACTTTTTTATAATTACATAAATCTGATAGAAATCTTTTTTCATCTGAAGGCTAAAATGTATAGCAATTAATGGGTGTATGTGTCATAATTATAAAGCAAAAACTGGTGTGCTGATGAAGAAAAAATTTAATTTTTTTATATAAAATTCGAGAAAAAATTCAATTATTTCTTATCATCAAAAACAACTCAAACAAGCTGGCATTAAAATATAATGCAGGTGTAACATCAAAATTATTATTATTTTAACTTCTTTTTTTTGCGATCATAAATTCAAAATATTTAAGTTTATAATGATATACATACACCCATAGACACATGCACACATACATGTAGTCATAGTTAAAATATTTTTAGACATTCATTCTTTACATGTTTGCTTTTAACTCGGTGAAAAAAACGAAAAAATGTGCAAAAGTGGAAAGAATGATTTGCAGGGTCAACAGCAAATATGTAGTAGAGTTGCTTGAATATTGCGAAAGTAAGACCTTTTTGAAATGCCTTTACAAACATTTACTTAATGTCAAAATTTAAGTTTAACTAATGTCTCGATACAATTTTCGCTGGAGTAATAGGAATTATCTTTATAGGTAAATTTAGTTGATATTTAATACGTTTTAAACACAATTTATATTTTGGATTAAATTTTTAAAGAAAGCACAATAATCAGTAAATGTGCTTGGTACACTGCAAGACCACCGAAATGAAACGCTTTTTCACCTAGACATGGTGTTCGAATACTCTTCTCATGTGAAATTATTTTTCAACCACATCAGCCGTGTTTGCCAGAATTATTTATTTTTTTCCCAAATAAAAAATAGTAATAAGTAAGGCATTATTTTCCAATGGAGGTAGAACTAAATACCGAGGTCGCTGCCTAACATGCAGAACCCATAATATGAAGTCAAGGTATTCAGTTATTAGGCATTTCAATACGTTAAAATTTAAAAAAAATATAGGTATACAAATTCTTCAAAACTAACTATTACGCATGAAAACATAAATTGTATATTGAGAAAGTAAATCTGCGTAAAGAACGAAATTTGTCATCGGCTGGAGCATATACACTAGAGTTGGGTTCATGAGCTCTTTGAAGTGAGCGCTGTTTTCAGCTCAACTCCTTTTGGTGAGCTGGTTCGTTTAGTTCGTTCAGTAGCTCGGTGTATCAGTTGACTTTGGTACCTCAGTTGAATTTGTTTTTTAGCTCTGTCGATTCAATCAAATACAGCATCAAGCAGAGTTGCTAGAAGAAAAGTGCTAAATCGCAAAAAAAAAACAAATGCTAAAATGTTCTACAGTTTAAAAAATAAGCTATTTTTTGTAATACTACTGTTAGTGATATACATACTTATGAATACATGTTTTTACACGCGAAAGACCAAATATATTTGAAATTAAGTTACTAGTAGTATTCAAAATTTCAACCACTTTATTTTCATCTACTTCATATCGAGCGTTTGGTGCAATACCGTCGTGATTCAAAAAATCGTGAACTGAGAAAAATGCATTTGAAGTTTTGAGCCATCTTTTTGATAGTATTTTCGTTTACTAAAGTTATTTTTTTTACAAATTTTTAAATAAAGAGGAATGTTTTGTAATGATTTCTGTTTGTAAATTTCTTGTCATAAAGGAAATATTTCATTATTGCAAATAAAAATTGTTGGAAAAAGGTGGAGGCAATATAGACATTTGTAGCTGTAGAATCTGAACAGTTAAAGATAGAACCATAATCGTTTTTCCTTTAGATATATATTTCCCCAAAGATCATTTTTGCATACCCAGCTCAAAAAATTTAAATTTTGAGTTACTGCGGTATTGCACCAAAGGCTCGATATATCAATTCCTTTTGGCACTTTCCAGATAAACCTATTTTTCTAAAAATATCGTCCGATTTGTTTATAGAGTGGCAGCAAGCGTTGTCTAATTTTACACTCTCTGTTATATATGTATATATAAAAAAAATAAAATAAACCAATTTTCCTGAAGAAGCTACTTGTGTAGGTGTAGCGAAATATCGAGTAAAAAAAATATTACATAAATCAGAAAGGACCTGCAGCTTAAATAATTGGTGTAATTAATATAAAAAGAGTTCAAAAAACTAGAAGAATTATTAATGATATTATTATTATTGTATTATTCTTATAATTATTATTGTATTATTATTATTATTGTTATTACTTAAATAGACCTTAAGTACCCCACATTGACTATGTAAGTACTATTTAAATTCCATAAAAGCAGCAGTTAAAAACTGTATTTCTTATATAAATACGTCAAAAATTGGTCTTAAGTACAATGCCGTGTCATATAGGCAAAATGGTTTAAAGATGAAAGCCAATGACGATAACAAGCTTAAATCCAATAAATACATGCTACAAGTCAAATTTATTTAAGAAAATAATAGTGTTTGCACTAACTTGCCAATGACGTGAAATATTCGCTTCTGGCATCATACAAATTTTTTTTGGTCCTGGTCGCACTGAAGAACTAATTAAATGGACGTATAAAAAACATTGAAAGCGCTCTTCACTGAACTAAAATCATCAAAAAAAGTGAGCGCTCACTTCGGTCGGTTTAGATAATCGTTCAATTGAGCCAGCTCAGGGCTGAACGACACAACTGTAATATCTGCAGAGATGCCAATCGGGATTGATTTTAATTTTGCATTTTGGAAATCCCGATCGATTTAAAAATTCAGATTTATAACGAAATATTTAAATATAGCCTTTTTTCATAAAATCCAAAAAAATAATTTATATTTACTAACAATTTTATAAAGGTATAAATTTACTAAGTAAAATAGGCAGACCTTCATGTACGAAATGGAAATCTTGAAAAACTATTATGTTTCACAATATGTAAATATTGTTCCGTTTTACCTTTTTAAAACGTGTATTTTACTTGAATTCGTGATTGAAAAATAAAACAGTGATTTATTACGTTTTACATTTTAAAACGTGTATTATTATATTACTACAATTTACGATTTAATTTGATAACCTTTATTTATTTGTCCTTTTACTTAATAATTTCTTCACATGCTACTTTAGTTGAATAATGTAGACAATCCATAGTTTACATTCAGGCAGATAATTTCTACGTTCGCTTCAAGAGTGTTTTTACAACTGCGTAACGATTGCTCACAATCAGTCTCATTTATACTTCAGACATTTGCCACTAGACCCTGTTAGAAAATTCTATTATTGTCTAGCAACTTTGACATTCGTGTAGAATATTCCAGAAATCCGTTAATTTGAATTTACATCGGTATTTGTGCGATAATTATCTTTAACTTTTTGCTTATGTTATTTTACTATTGTTGTATTATTGTATTTATTATAAATTGCACACCCGCGGGATGCAACTCTTACCGAAAAGCGTTTCACTACACAAAAATTGGGACGTTTTGGGAGTATAATGTTCTTGTTCTTCTTGCACTTTCTCTTCGGGGTAGTTTGGACCTGTAAACAAGCAATCAGCTGTTTAAAAAATAACAAATTAACCAAATTACAGAGCACTCGCGATAACGTAAACTAATTAAAACTGGTGGTGTTCACGTTTGCGAATTGTTCACCTTTTCGAATATTGAAAATATAACAAAATTGTATTCTATTTTTAATAGGAATCCATATTTATGAAATTTGTTATAATAATTAGGAATTATGGACATATGTACGGAAATAAAAAGAATTTTCTTGTAACTAAGAGCATTGTTTTTGATTGTTCTAGTTACAGAGCTTCATTTTTAAGTTTGTGCTTTTTTTAGGGTATATACATACATACACACATTTTTATACAAAAGGGATTCCGCCACCTAACGAACGCAGAATTTTGACGTTATAATTTTCTTTGAGCTTAAGCGCAATGTTTTTTATTGTTCAAATTGTAAACCCTTCCAACTTTGTTCATCTCTTAGAATAGTTAATGAAGAAAAAATTTTTTTCACATTAAGCGTTGTTCTCATAATATGGTGTTCACATTTTAGCGACTGCACTGTGCACATTGGCGGTTCCATTTTGTGGTTTCTTGCGTTGCCGTATTTTTGTACATTTTTATCTCTTATTGAGATAAATTATAGTTTACTGGCATTTTACTGTAAGAATGAGAGAAATAGAGATTACGCCTGCAAGCAAAGATAATAAAATTGTTCTGCGCATGTTGAAACTTTGACATCACACAAGATGTGTTCGCATTGGCTAACAATTTTTTGCTCTCAACTTATTATTTTTATATCTCATGTACTAATTCTGTTTTGTTGGTGTCAATAGAGAACGAAAATACTTTTAGTTTTTTTAAGTCACTTCGAAAAGTGATTTTATGACGTCTTTTTTAGAGTTTGAAATTTAAAGAGTCATAACTTCTTTGTTTCCCAACCGATTTCTATTATTATTTTCTGTTTCAAGTATCTGATATTATTTTTCAAACAATGCATACTTTTTCTAAATCGGTTTATAAATGTCTAAGTTATAGTGGTTGAAGTGAAAAAAACACATTTTTCAAAAAAAAATTTCTTCCTCAGGGTCTAAGTTGCTTATGAGATACCAAACAGTATATACCGTGAGCGTCAAAAGAAACTGTACACCTCAAGCTATTATATTTATAACATTATTTTCTTAATAATATATTTTATAATTTGATCAAACATTGAAGACTTTTATTTAGTATATTGCCCGCTTTCGCATTTTATTAAGAAGAATAACAAAACTGCAATAACAACAAAAAGTACATAACAAAAACAAAAAAAAACTTCATATTCTTAGCGTCAAACGAAATTGTACATTATCTCTATTTTGAAATAATAATGTTGTTTTCAAAAAACTTAGTATTTAGTTTGATTGCCATTTGACTTTTTTACAGCTTGCAATCTACTGAGCATCGATTCCACTAGCTTCCTTGTTACTTCGGGGGATATTTTTTGCCATTCCTCCATTATCACCGATTTGAGCAAATCCTTGCTGGTAATTTCCCTTTTTCTTATTTGCCGGTCCAATTGCTCCCACAAATGTTCGATGGGGTTGAGATCGGGTGACTGGGAAGGATGATCCAACTGTTTGGGAAGATGTCAAAGCAGCCATTGCTTTACTATTTTGGCAGTGTGCTTGGGATCGTTGTCTTGCTGAAAGACACAAGTTCGATCCCAGCCCAATTTTTCGATGCTCTGTGCAAAGTTATTTTTTAAAATGTTGACGTAATCTGTTTTATTCATAGTGCTTTCTATGAAGATCAAATTCCCTACACTATTGGCTGCCATACATCCCCACATCATAACCGAACCACCACCATGCTTCACTGTGGATATAACATTTTGCTGAGCAAATTCAGATCTTTTTGTTCTCCAAATTTTGACTGGTTTTTTCTTACCGAAAATTTCAAATTTGCTCTCGTCGCTAAAGAGCACATTGTTCCAGAATATATTAGTTTGATTTTCGTAATTTTTAGCAAACTCTCGACGTCGACGTTGATTGATTACCGATATAAACGGTTTTCTTCGTGGAAATCGTCCAAATAGTCCGCTTGCATGTAGGGCTCTTCGTACTGTGCTGGTACTAACATTAATGCCTGACGATTCTTAAATATTTTCGGATATTTTAACACCACTTTCTGTTGGATTTTGCTTCACTTTACGGACGATGGACCGTATTTGAGTACTGTTTAGCTTGGCAGGCCTTCCAGATTTACGGCGATTTTCTAAATTTGAAAACTTTTTGTATTTGTCAATTATAAATTTTACAGTGTTGTGACTTATTTCAATCATGGAAATTACCTGCAAGGATTTGCTCAAATCGGTGATAATGGAGGGAGGAATGGCAAAAAATATCCCCGAAATAACAAGGAAGCTAGCGGAATCGATGCCCAGAAGATTGCAAGCTGTAATAAAGTCAAATGGCAATCAAACTAAATACTAAGTTTTTTGGAAACAACATTTGTTATCTATGGACTTTATAAATAAATTCATACAGTCATTGTAATGCGTTTAGAAAAATTTAATAGATATAAGTTGAATAAGTCTGTTCCGGTAATTCTCAAATATTCTTTAGGTTATTTGAATAAATGTGCGAGTTTTCTTAGTCTTTTCAAGAATTTAAAAGTCTACTGGTGAGCATTATGATGGCATTAGTACCAACGAAATGCAGCTTATAAAATAGATATGTTTTTAATAGAAAATAGGAATTTATTAAAAACATAGGAAATTATTTATTAATTAAGACACATTTAGTATTATAACAAAAAATATTTACAAAAAATAAGTCTGTAATAGTTAGTGGTTTTCGAAAATTATCAAAATTAAATGACACCTACTGACTATCAAATTTCTAAAATTATCAAATATGCTTTGTAAACTCGAAAATTTTTCAAAATAATAAATGCTGTAAATTATAATTAAATATTTTTTTTATAAATTTCATAATACAAATTGTTACAGGAATAAGAAAAGAAAAAAGAAAATAACATTTTATAATATCGAGGCATTAACCACACATTTGTGTCTAAGTCTTTTGTTTTTCTTTTAGAAACATCTTAAAACTTACGACGTAAGAAACTAGACGATTTAATAGTTCAATTGTAATGATTCTTAATTTTTGCTGTATTAAAAAAATTGCTATTTCGTAATATAAAAATACAAACACTTTTTTAATCTTTGGACAACACGCTGTGGTAAAAAAGTTTGGTTGTTCTAATAAATGTACCAAGGAATATTGAAACCAGGCGCATGAGAGAATAGGGGAAAAGGATGAGAACAAATACAATACAATAACAGCATGCACTTTTGTTTGTGTAAAGTTCACAATGCTTGTTAAAATATACATAAGCATGTTCAATTCCCAAGCTCGTATTAACGTCGTATGCATTATTGTATATTTGTTGTTGATACAGAAGTGTGTTCTGATTATAGGATTGAATTATTTTTTTTATTGAAGTCAAGTCTGGACATATAGAATTTTTTCAAACAAAGCATTGTTTGATTTTTTTTCATGTTTCATTAATTATTTTTGTTTGGTTCTAACAGAAATTTATCTGAATTTTATTTTGATGCACAAATTTTCCCATATTTTCATATTTTATAATAAATGTAATTTTGTTAAACAAACCAGCCTAACAAGTGCTTATTTTGTAATAAATGTGTAGAGATTCAACCAATAAAATTGCAAATTGAGATTTCAAGGTTATTGATTACAATAATATACAAATACAAATAAATACAATTTATTTATTCAATTGTTTAATGTAATTAATAATTGAATTATAAAAGTTATCAAAATCCTTTGAAGAAAAATATTATCAAATTCTCTCCTGTTATTGTGCCAGATATAGTTAGCCATGTTCTGGCACTAGCAATATAATGTGAGTTGCAAATCACCAAACTTAATTTTACATATTCTGAAACTCACGCGTTTTCCTTGTAATTTGTGATTTAATGTTTTAAACATTTTTAATATAAAAGTCTGCATTTTTCAAAATTCTAATAATTTTAAATGGCATTATTGGAAAAGTAACTGGTTACTTTCTTTAAATTATTCACAACGCTGTTACACATATTTTGCGAAGATCATTCAGATCAGCAATAGAAACACAAAATTAACAATATAAAACAACATCTCAGAAATTCAATATTTTTATCAAAAATATTACGAAACCATTTTGAGTAAGATAAATATACCAGTTTACTTCAGTATACCCTTGCGATTTGACTTCCCCAAAATTCTTGTGATTGCGATTTACAGAACACCTCTCCTGCGTATTCAAGTCACAATCGCAAATATTATGCGATATGCGAGAGTCAGAACATACCCGAGTATGAAATTAGCCACTGATAACCACAACTAGAAAATATTATCCACTTCCATTTTCATGTTGGCGAGTTAATTTCTGTATCCATACTTGTCATTACCTTTCCTCGAATTAGATATTCGATAGAAATAGATATTCAGCCCAAACAGCGAATCACGGAAAATTCTTTTCTTAAGAAAAAATTTCTCCAATTATACATTCCATGAAAACAAAAAATCGAACAGGGGCATTTTTGAATTTTGTGGGCTGCTATACTGATTTTTTTTTATTGGACGAGCACTCAAGAGATGACCCCAACACATGCTACGCATTGGAAAGGGATAGTATAAGAAATGACTGGGGATGATGCTTCACTATCTTACAGCTGTGCTTTTTGCTCATTCATTGTATTTATAGCAGTGTTGTACCAACTCTGATGTCAAGGATACGAATTAAATTTTGAAGCTTCGTTTTTAGTAGCCATTTTGATTTATTGATACATACTCACTTAATCTATTGTACGTTGTACGACGCCTTTTTCAACTGACATTAACGTAACGACGAATGACGAATGAAAAGAGCGAACTATAACATATGACGGTGACTGTGTTTTTTTGTCTTTATAGAACGATTTTTTGTGTGCAAATATATACATATTTATTACTTTTCAACAGTTTGAGAAAACAATGTAATGCAAGTTGATTAGGAAATTGATGTTGTTTTGTTCTTTTGGGGTAAAAAGAAAAGTTTCATGCGATATTTTTACCATAATAGGACCCTTCATTCAGACAATGAATTTCTTCATTGTATCAATAAAATTTGTCATTATAAGTTATGTTCTTCTTTGTATCAATGGGTAATATTTATTATTTTATATGAAGAATATGTCATTGTGTTGATGAAATACTTTCTTTGCATTTATGACACTTTAATTTCTATTTTGAAAATATTATAAAATTACAAATATAAAACAAACTAACTACTAATTTAATTTGCTTTAGCATATCGTATAAACTACACTAAAATTTTGCACCTTTCTTATATTTTATCATAAACTCGTTTAAACTATGAAAATATATTCATTGATATAATGAAATATGAAAAAATTTAGAAGAATACCTACTGCAAGATTTCATGTAGAAAAACGTTTAATAAAACCGTTTCATTATATCAATGATTTTTTTTCTCAGCGTTGCTTAAAACTTAAGAATACGTCTTCTAGAAATATCTACTCAGTATAATTTTTCCAATTGTATCGTTTGAAAATAAAGCAGCGGTGAAAGAGTAACGCTATAAACTGCAGGTTCAAGTCTTTGTTCAAAAAGTAGAATTGACTACACACCCATAAGTAAAAAGAGCTAAGTCACCGTGCTTTTCGCACTGTACGGAAACGTTGGAAGAGTTTTGGACCCACTTACATATTATTATCATTGAAAGAAAGATTGATGAGGGCAGATAACTAAGGTCAAGGGAAATGACAAAATCATTACATCGGATAATTCAAAAAGTTGTACAAAATTAAGAAAAAAAAAACAGTTTTCTGTTTGTCTTATAGATGTTTGGTTGTTGTTGTATTTAAAAAGTAATCCAAATAAATTGTAAAGGACCAGACAGTTACGAGTAAAATAGGGCATCCTGTCTGATACATAATATAGTCAGCATACCCACTGTGTAGCTATAAGTTTTTCGCTGCGAACATGAACTACATAAGTACAGACATACTTTTTTGTTATTACTGCAGCATTAACATGCCATAAACATTGTTTAAGTTTACGCTCTAATCATCCAGCTTTCGGCAAACATTGTTGTCATTTTCTTTAATGTTTGCCCCCTCAATACATATGTATATGTTCGCTGCCTAGAAAGAAGAGAAGCAAAAAGCAACAACATGTTAAAAAAATACATTTTGCTTGATTAACTTTGTGGTATTTACAGGGTACAGTTATGCAAGAGGAACTGTGTTTTATTTTTTATTTAATTTTCATTATAATTATTTATTCAAGTCTTGGGTCTATGTATTCATGGGCGATTAGAATAATTTGATAAATAAACTGAATATAAGAAGAAAAAAGACAAAGTCATGCATGTAGTTGTTAATTTATATCAAATGCAGACATGATGATACGACATTTAAATGATATGAAGTGGAAAAGATTGGAAGAGAAATGCTTGGCTGACAACAATAATACATTGGAAGTGGCAGGATGAAAACAAACAGACAAAACTACATGATAAAACAATATGACAATTAACAGTTACAATAAAATATTAAACGATAAGATTTGCATACGTTGCAAATGAATTAAATAGAATATCTGCATATACACGCAGCGAAAAGAGTCACAGGTACGACAAGCATGAAAGATCTTCTGCCAAGTACATACAGTGAGTCAAAGTAATATTGGGACAAAGCTAAAATGATTTATGTGGAGATAATTAAGCACTATGTTAACTGATTTTAATGCAAAATTTTCATGCTTTTGTGTAGCTAACACTGTGCTAATTGCCATCTCAAAAGATTATGATTCTTAAGTTTGTCAAAATTAATTTATAAATAATTATTCACAATAAGTTAAAAATGAAGTACAAAGTAATAATGGGACAGGTGGCATCACTATATAATCTAGGCTTTATAACGGAACATTTTGCAAAAATTTTTTGTTTAAAAGTTGCTAGAGTGTATTACAGATTAATTTTTGATAAGTTTTTAAAGAAAATTAAAATATGGCGCCACGGGGCTCACAAACATCGCCTCAAATCAGAAAACTGATATTAGAACATTCAAAATCAGGAAAAACCGTGAGAAATATTGCGGAAATAGTAAATAAACCAAAATCTACAGTGTTTAACATCATAAAACGATATGGAGGTACAGAAACTTTTAAAAATGTAGCAAAACCAAGCAAAAGAAAAATATTTTCCGACGCGGATGAACGATGGCTTATGCAACAAATCAAATAAAAACCCTACTTAAGCGCTCCCAGACTTGCTGCTGAAGCGGAAATACATCTAGCAAAGAAAGCTAATCCCGAAACGGTAAGAAATGTGTTAAGGAAACACAATTATAATGGCCTGGTAGCTAGGAGAAAACCTTTTATTAATAAGGTTAATAAGCTTAAACGAGTGCGCTTTGCTAAAGACCACAGAAACAGGGATTTATCATTCTGGAATAAGGTAATATTCACTGACGAAAGCAAATATAACATATTCAGATCGGATGGAAGGTCATTCGTGTGGAGAAGACCAAATGAAGAACTGTCAGAAAAAAATTTGAGACCTACTGTTAAACATGGCTTGGGGTCAGTTATGGTGTGGGGTGCAATATCTGCAGCTGGTCCCGGTAACCTTCACATTATTGAAGGAATTATGGATCATAAATATTATATCAACATCCTGCGTGCTAATCTTGCAGAAACAGCAGAGAAATTGGGACTGGCGAATGATTATTACTTCTACCAAGACAATGACCCCAAGCATAAGGCTCACAATGTAAGGTGTTGGTTGCTTTACAATTGCCCACATGTGCTCGAAACGCCTCCGCAATCACCCGATCTCAATCCGATAGAGCACGTATGGGCCTATTTAGAAGAAAAATTAAGAAATTACCAAATAAGTTGCAAATCGGACCTAATTAGTGCTTGAAAGAGGAATGGGGTAGAATAACCCCATAATTCTGTCAAAAACTTGTGAAATCTATGCCGTATCGATTGAAGGCTGTAATAGAGAAAAAAGGCCTTCCAACTAAATATTAAACATTATATATTTAATACTTAACTTGTTACTTTATTACATTGTCCCATTATTACTTTGACAGGATTTTCTGTGTTGTTTTAGTTTTTTTGTTTTTATATCCCAGTGACGGTAGTCAATGTATTTTTTATTTATGTTCTTAATAAATAATAAAAATAAAAGTATAAATATAATTTTATTTTCTTCTTAAACCAATAAGTTCAAAAAAATAATTCGAAAGTTATTGGATAAACAGCTTGTCCCATTATAACATTGAGTCACTGTATATCGTCAATTTAAATTTATCAAATCTAAATATAAAAAAATCTTTAGAATTAGTGATTTTTATTTGTACTACAATTATTATATTTATAAATTAATAAAAAAAGTTATTAAATATTTTTAATAATATCACTCTGTGGTAAATTACAAAAATGAAATTGTTTGTTGGATGGAGGAGACTCATTAATTTTGAAGCTACAGGATTTATTTTAATAATTATTTTACTTCGACGACAATTCAATGCTCAACTACCTATAAAATTTTCAGATATGAATTATTGCATATTGCCAAGAACTTTTTACTGATCATGTTATTAAAATGTATGAAAATTATGGGAGTTGGAGCCGCTCAAAGTTGGTAATTTTTTTTGACTTGAAAAAAGTAAATTTTCGACAAAAACTTTACGTTTAAAAATGTTGATTTACTTCCTTCAACAGGCAATCCGTAAAATTACTACTGCAAATAAAGAAGCAATTCCGATTTGGTTAGAGATAACTGTTGTGATGTATAATTCGTTCACAGCGCTTACATACAACTACATATGCAACTATGTACATTTATGGCTTCTGTATTTCCTTCAAGGATATTAATATAATATAGGCATAGTTCAGCTTACAATCAAGCATCACACCCAACACTTTCAATCTGTCAACCCAACCAATGGGTACCCCTCGAATACGAACCGACAAATCCGGTACCGACAATGTCCCGAACCTCATAGCACTAGTTTTAGAAAGATTAATTCTAAGAGAGTTAGATTCCATCCATGCTTGGACACCGCTCAAGGTATTATTAATTTGGGTCTGAAGTACATTACCAGATCGCTCCCCAAAAAATAAAAACTGAATATCGTCAGCGTATGCGTAGGTTTCACAATATTCCCCATTAGTCACATGGAAAATGTCATTAATATACATAGAGAAGAGTAGTGGCCCCAGAATGGAGCACTGGGCCACACCTGAAAACACCGATCGTATCCGTGATTGATTATTAATCATCCTTAATCCTTTAATCCTTCTGTTTTGGAAATAAAGAATGAAAACGTTTTTACTGTCAGTTATGAATTTTTATTTATAATAATTGATGGTAAGGTTTTGAATGCAATTACGAATATCTCGTTAACTTTAAAATGTAAAGGAAAAACTGAGTATAGGAAAATAAACTCATACAAAGAGAATTTTTTAAAAAACTTGGACTGAAAGTAGAATATCCAAAGTATTAATATGGAAAGTATGGATAATTTTTGATAATGATAAGATGACTGGTCAAATTACTGGTGCCGATATTATTATTATAAAACGAGTTGCCATTGTAATTAATGTACTAAACTCTAAAGAAAGTATAAATGAATCAAAATTTGAAGAATACGCATAAAAAACTGCCCAACTTTTAACCCAAATGTATCCCAGTGTAAAATATTTGAAGTCATTCCTTAAGAACTACTTTTGATTTTCTTCCAAAATATCAATAACTGTATATTTTCGACTTCTCAGGAAGTAGTTAAGGACAAAATACAGTGAATTAGTATGAAAATGATTTTATTTAAAAAAATTCGTTTATGTTTATTTATGTATATATGTATGTATGTATGTATAAACATTTATTTATATAAACTTTATTATTTATTTAATCGTAAAAGAAATGAAGTAGTAAAAACTACGGTGCATGTTCTGTAAACCGAATCCGCAAAAATTTTTCGTTTTTACACATAAATTAAATAAGATTAGAATTTTTTGATATATATTTATTAAGCCTGAGGTCTTTTTTTATTTTATTTTGTTTTTTATTCCTGATGATGTTAACAAGCTGTTAACGAAATATCGAATAATAAAAAACAAAATAAAATAAAAAAAGACCTCAGGCTTAATAAATATATATCAAAAAATATAATAAAAAAGGTCAATTAATAATATAATTAAGATTAGAATTTTTATATAATTAGACATTGTCATAACCTGCTTCTGAATTAAGGCATAGCAATAGGCAACTTTTCATAGCTCCGTAGTAGTAATAAATAATTTGTTCTAATGCAATGATTTTCAACCAAAAGTGCATTGCATATTTAGCCCTTTTTATTCAGAATAGTTGCACTTTATTCATTTTAAGGCCTTTTTAAAGCACTTTAAAAGAGAACTAAAGTACACGCATTTCTAACAAATGAAGTGAAAAGTGCTATGCACTTTTTGAGAATCGAAATCCCTATAAGAAACATTAAAAAAGTAGATCTACTCAACATACATAGCGAGCATTATTTCGAATTCAATGAATCGCCATCAACAAAGAGAATTTTCGGCAATCATATGTAATAAGAAGTAGAACTAATCCGATTTGCACTACTTCCGGATCACAAGTTCATGATCTTAATGACTTCTTTCGAAGGACTTTTTTCACTGGGATCTTTAAAAAACTTTCATCTACGGTACACCAGATTTTGGTTCATGAGAAAAATTTAATCAGTGCTTACCAATTTGAAGGAATTTTTTTCTCTTGTGCCTATGTATGAACGAATTCAAAGGTAGGGTGAAGGGTATTTTCTTCAGAATTTTTATTCTTCAAAAGATAAATTAACCGTGATTTCCATCCTTGTTAGTCTTTCGTTTACAATATACCATAATTCAAGTTGTGTACTAATATTTGGAGTTTATTAGCAGATTTTACTCGTTCCCTACTTAAGCTTCCAACTTTATGCCTACTTATGCAATATTTTATCTCCATCTTTTTTATATTGAACAAAAAACATTCGATTTCCGTTTTATTCTCTTAATTTCAAATAGAAACGTTTAAAGATTAAAATATTTGTTCATGGAAATATTAATTTCTCAAATAGTTTTTTTCTCTTACTGTAAAAACTGTTTTCTCAGCAAGTTTTTACAAATCTAAAATCTAATAGCAATAAACACAGCAACAGCAAAGAGATTACGTACTGGCTTCAAACAGAATCATAACATTCTTGGTGTAATTTGAAGACATTATTTACGGTTTGGCGTCGGAACAATGACACCTTCATAGTTGTTTTTAAGTAAAAGGGTACTGTAAACGATTAAATCATGACAAAGCCAATGATGGAAATATTTAGACAATGTTTGGAGAACTGAACAAGAAAGATGCATTTACCACTCGTAGTTGGTCTGCTTATTCACTACTTCTCATGTAATTTGTAATTATGTATGTTTTGTATCTAAATTGCTATTCGTTTTAATTTTCTTCAACCTTTTTGCTCTCTTCGTTTTGATTGTTTTCTTTAGAGTCACATATAAACGTAGAACATTTTTTAAATATTTCAATAAAAGCATGTGAAGCATGTCCTCTACTATATAAGCTACACGTTATGGACTACAGTCACCAACAGTCAATCCATAAAGGCTTAGAATCCTCAGAAAGAGACAATTGTTCGTGCTGGAAGGAAGCGAAAAAAGTAGTATAAAATACCGCATTTACATTTCTAGCATGATTTTTGAACTTTCCAAGTGAAACATAGCCAGTAAAAAATTTTAAAAATGTTAATCGAGTTTGGAATTAAACATTTCTGGTGGTATCAGTTCCCAACTGGATTACCAACTTAATGGTTTTAACAAGGCCCGATCGATTCTTGGGAAGTTATTACATTTTTATTGTGTGAAATGGTTATATTTTTACGCAGGAAGTTCTTATAACTCAATTTACTTTTTTCTTCTTTGAGTTGAAAAAGTATTCCGAACGGAGGGGGTGAAGCATCGCATCGTGAAGCCTCTCATGTAGGGGCAGTAGATACAGAGGCATGCGGCGGTAATTGCCAATTTTCTAAAAAGCAAGCATTGTGGTTATTTGCCACTTCTGCGCGAGGTGGCTTCGACTGAAATTGGCGGATATAGAGAGGAAAACTCTATAAAACCTGTAATCCCTGCTGTTATTCGTATCTATGGGAGGAATTACATTACCTTAGTGTGTCTCGGCAACCTCCTCGGTACTCAGCAGAGCCGCTAAAAAGCAGCTAAAATATTTTCTGGGTACGGGACATGAGATTTTTTTTTTGTTATCTGGAACCAGCACTCAGGAGATTACCCCTACACATGCGATGCATTGTGCTAGAACTATAAGAAAGGAATAGTTAGAGAAACGACAGGGGGTGAAGCTTAATTAATTATTTTACAGCTCTGCTTTTGCACGTTCTTTGCTTATAGCAGTGTTGAAGCTTTGGTTTAGTAGCCATTTTTTTATTATTATTTTACTCCGCCAGTGCTACACAATACTGACAAAGGGGAGCCTTCTATTGTGATTGTGGATTGCTATCGGCTGAATCCGGTAGTGTTCAGTGGCCAGTGACTATGCCTTTGCCACAGAAACTTTCCGACAACAACTGACACACAAAGACACACTACTGCACATCAGAAAAATGCGAGATGTGTTTTTTTATGATTTTAGCCTGAAACTGGGGTTGAACCCAGGTCTGTTTTGGTTTTGTAGTCAACGTGCAGACTACTTCAGCCATCGCCAGCCTTGAGGAACAAGGAAGCTTGCTCAACAGTCAGCTGCTATGTACCGACAATGCTCTAGAAGCACAACTGCAAATCATACAAAACCAAGGTCTGTCGATTTTGTAAAAGTGACACATTGTCCTGCACTCGGCAGACAGAGGTTTCTCCTCCTGGGTGGATCTGTGGTGCCAACACCACACCCGAAATAGTGCTTGGATTCCTTAAAAACCTTAGGATGGGGGTCTTATATGATGGGCTTTGCACAATAGACCTTTTTGGTCGCGGTGCTTCGGCCCAATAATAATTCGGAACAAAATTCGAATTGCAGAACACAATAATGCAAAATAAATAAAAATTTTGGAATAAAATGAAATGATTTAAAAATGAAATAACATTCCACTTAATATTATTTGTATATAGGGAAAAGTCTATATATAATTTTTAAAGCGCATTACACATGTCAACGTTATAGAGACAAATTCTGACATATATCAGCTCCAATAAGATTAACCTTGTTTGTAATACAATGCGAAAAGGTTGAGGCTGATGCCTCCAGCAACGCGACCATCCTGATATATTTATAATATAACTACTGTTTAAATTTCATGCGAAATTACATCAATAATAAATTTTTGGTATCCGGTACCCTAAATAATATACTGTTATAAGTATTCAAATATATACTAGTTTTTCATCGCTAAGAAATTAATGTAAATAAAACAATTGTAAGAAAAGTTTTGCACTCAAAGTTAAAAAAAGAAAATTTGATATTGCATACTCTTCTTTAATTTGTTTCACGTTGAAAACTATTATTTTTATTATTTTAATTTAGCTTTTTTTTTTTATCTGGGACCAGCACTCAGGAAATGAGTCCTACACATGCGAAGCATTGTGCTGGAACTATAGGAAAGGGATGGTAGGAGAAACGTCAGGAGGTAAGCTTAATTAATGATTTTAAAGCTCTGCTTATGCACGTTCTTTGTTTATACTCGCAGCAGTGCTGAAGCTTCTTTAGTAGCCATTTTTATTATTATTTTACTTCGCCGGTGTTACAAAATACCGAAATACCGACGAAGGAGGGCGTTCTGATGTGATTGTGGATTGCTATCAGCTGAAGCCGGTATTGTTCAGTGACCAGTGACTATGCCTTCGACACTGAAACATTCCGACAACAACTGACACACAAAGACACACTAATGCACATCAGAAAAATGCGAGATGTTTTTTTTTTTTATATAATTTTAGTCTGAAACTGGGGTTGAACCCAGGTCTGTTTTTGGTTTTGTAGTCAACGTGCATACTACTAACCATCGTGCCATCGCCACCCTCTTTTCTTACTTTCAAATACTTTAATAACAAATTTTGAAACTTTTGTTTGTTTATTTTTGAACCACATGCTTTTCTTTTCTAGTGGATTCTACTGGCAAAAATTCGTTCAATAAAAATTTGCGGGTTCTCAGAAAATAACTGTCATTTTACTGTCTCAAATGGTGCTCGCTTTTATACATTTTTGTCTAAACGAATGGTTTTCAGTAGAATCCAGTCAAAATTTGAAAAAATTTTGGGGTAAACGAATCGAGCTAATATAATACTAGATGAGCAGTTTGGTTTTCGAAAACAGCATTCAACTATACATCAAGTAGAACGAATCGCGAAGCTTATCTCATATTAAAAAAAGGCAGCGTAGAAGTACGCGAATAATTTTTCTGAATATAAAAGAGAAAATATATGTATTTAGATATCCAGTTCTTTTTCAAAAGTTCATACAAAGTTTTTTAAACCAAAGAACATTTGTTGTTCTTTCTTTGAGCGGATCATCCCCGCTAGAGTACAGTAAGGGCCAGTATTATCGCCTCTACTATACTCGATTTATATCTCAGACTTTAAAATATTAACAACTAAACTAACTAAAGCAAAGAATCAAGATATAATTTTTCCGTTTAACAAATAGCCCAAAAGAAATCCGACTCTCTCTGTTGTCTCTTGCTGCAATAGCAATACCTCTTAATAAACTAGAAAATATTCAAATATTCAACCTACCGACAGGTTACTGAAGGAATAGACTGCATAGAATATAGCAACAAGATATCTTTGTGACAGTGATTGATAATATCTAACAAATATTTGAAACATTCAACAGTATTTCAAGTTCTATTTTAATAAGAAATTTGTAATTTATCTTCTTCTCCAAACCTACGGGGAAGTTTTTACTTCTTTATTTATTGTTGTTAAAGAAAATAATTATATTATAAAATGTAATTTTAAGCCTCAGCTTCCAAGCTGGCATTACAATACATTACTATGTATTTACATATTTACATAAGAAAATAAAAAAAAATATATTTAATAAAATTGGAAAAACAAGAATAAAAAGTGTTTTTAATTATTTAAATAGGTAACATCGTCCGGAAATAAAGGGTGGCGATGGCACGATGGATGGTAGTCTGCACGTTGACTACTAAACCAAAAACAGACCTGGGTTAAACCCCAATTTCAGACTAAAATTTTAAATAAAAATAAACATCTCGCATTTTTTTGATGTGCATTAGTGTGTCTTTGTGTGTCAGTTGTTGTCGGAATGTTTCAGTGTCGAAGGCATAGTCACTGGTCACTGAACAATACCGGCTTCAGCTGATAGCAATCCACAATCACATCAGAACGCCCTCCTTCGTCGGTATTGTGTAGCGCCGGCGAAGTAAAATAATAATAAAATAACTACTAAACCGAAGCTTCAGCACTGCTACGACTAGAAACAAAGAACGTGCAAAAGCAGAGCTGCAAAATAATTAATTAAGCTTCACCTCCTGTTGTTTCTCCTACTATCCCTTTCCTATAGTTCTAGCACAATGCTTCGCATGTGTAGGAGTCATCTCCTGAGTGCTGGTCCCAGATAAAAAAAAAAATTTGTATTAATAAAAATTTTTTTAAAAAAGGAGAAAAAGAAAATATTAAAAAAAAAAATAAAAATAGAAGTGAAACTAATATAAAAGACGAGCAAATCTTACCATAAAGATAAGGCTAAAGAAAAACACAAGAATAGCAATACATCGCAATAAATAGAAGATTTAACAAATATTTTGTTGGGAGACGTTTCAAAATACAGGATAATTCAGCATTATACAAAAATAATATAGAAAAATATTTGGAAATTAAAAAAGAAGTTAGACGAGAAGTAAATGAAGATGTTCTGCAATCAATTAAAAAAGAATACTGACGTAAGGAGAATAACAAACAGATACAAGACAATAAGTGAGAAAATTGTAAAAGTAAAATCAAATATGAGATTTCTTATAAATTGTCGTAATATAGGAATTGTAACAAAATATATTAATAATTGAATCTAAAATTTGCAAAATATATTTGAGATTAATAATAATCAGAAAATTTGGAATACACTAGAAAATTACATTATTTCGTTTCAAAAATATTTTCGTTTTCCTCTTTTCTTAAAAAAGTTGTTGTTAATACAAATATTAGCGAAATATTGAAAATAAATAATTAAAAACACAATTTTTATAAAAAGGACAATCGCTCAAAAAAGGAATATAATTAAAAAAAAAAAAAAAAACTAATAAAGGTCTAATAAAAATAGAAGTGAGACTAACACTTGTTATATCATCGATTTACTCGCCGCCCCTATTTTTTAATTTATTATTATTATTAATTATTATTTTATTTATTATTATACTTTATATTTTTTTTAATACCTATTTTTTACCCTTTTTTATTTTAAGAACAGTCTATATATATATTTCAAGCTCAAAGGTTCTTTTACTATATATAATTAGTTTAGGATTTTAAAATCTATATAAGAAGTGTTTCAATGTTGTTTAAAAAGTACTTTTTAAATTCATTTTTAAACGTGGAGAACATAACTCGTTGCTTGGTCAATTCAAGTCAACATCTTGTTACGGACAGCTTCTGATTTTGCTGTGTGTGGCGATTAATAACTTGTGAATATTAGTGAAGAGAAGTAGACAAGTTGCCTATATTTCTAATTGCTTTAAATACAAATTTCATAAGTTGCTTCCAGTAAGTACTTAAAATGATCAAACGTTCGGTATCTGACTGGTAGACAGAAAACCAATTTTGGAGATTTATTTTGAGTTGATTGTAATGACCTTAACGCAGAATTAGTTTGAAACCCATATATTATTGGAAGATAAGTTAAGTGACTATGATTCAAAAATCATTTACCATAATTTTAGTTCTAAAATTAAATTTTCTCCCAAATTTATATAACATCCCTATAGCAGAAGACATCTTGGATTTAATGAATTTAATGTAATTATCTCTTTGCAGTTTATTATTGAAAATTATGCCTAAATACTTTATTGTGTCAGATTCCTGTATTAACATACCGTCAATATGAACAGCCATTCTTCAATAATTACTCAAAATGTATTGTCGGAATATCATAAATTTGGTTTCCCCAGCATTCAGTATCAGTTTGTTAAATCTAAAGAACTCTGACAGTATTGCTGCATCGGATTCTATTTCTATTTGTAATACCTGAGCCTGTCTGTAAGGATAGAGTAAGCAAATTTCGTCCCCAGACATAACTAGTCTTACATTAAATGGTATGTTCCTAATGTCATTAATAAATATCTTGAATAAAAGTGGTCCCAATACACTACCCTAAGGAACCCCACAATTGACATCTAACAGATTACTTTAAAAATCTCCTATTTGTACGTATTGCTTTCTATTTGTTTAATAAAAAACTTTATGTAAAAAACTTATGAAAACAATGTAAACAGCACGTCATAGCCATTTGCAAAAGTAAAAGTTATAAAGTGAAGAATATTAGTTGTAGCAGTCCATGTGCAATAAGGCCGAAACTTAATGAATACGCCAATCCAATATAAATTTTCCAAAAACTTTTATCACAAATATCACTTAGTTTAGCTATGCCGTTATAATCACTAATATCCGATATATTTCCGGATTTAAAAAGGGGGATAAGATTTTCTTTCCATATTTTTGGGAAGCAACTACAGCTTAAAGATGCATTAATGCTTATGTACAATGAAAACTCCAATTTTAAAATTTAATATATATAGAGCAGCCAGAAGAATCTCTAATTGGTTAAACGAAGAAAATCAAAGACTTTTATGATTAACGTACAACATTATCATCAGGGAGAAAATTCTTATATTGCAATAGAGATCTAAGAAAAAAATAACTTACAACAAGTTTACTATTATAAGCCTTAAACTTATAAATTTGTTGTGGAAACTATTGCGAAAGGCTTGTAAATAATAATTTAGTTACAAAAATTGATTTCTTGCTTGTCTGTAATTTACATCAAGCTTACAATCTATATGTAAAATAAGCTTCCATAATAATATTTTATAAAGAAAAAAACACCTTTTTTGGTCGGACGGGGATTGGACCAATGATTTTCTGGTTGTAGAATCAACGCGCTAACTACTGAGCCAACACCAGGTAGCGAAATGCTTTATTGGGAAAGTTAAATTTTAAAATTTTTGAGTTAAACGTTCTGAAATTTTCTTTCACGATATATTTTTTTTTGCTTTCATTTTCAACGTTGAATTTTATTAAATACAAAGATGAGAAAGAGAGAAATATATATCTATGTTTAACATAGAATTTATAATAAAAACAAGTTTTTTTTGCCGAGATGTTATTCGAGAAATTAACTTTAAAGAAACCGAAAGCCATAGCACTGACAATATCAGTTGGAAGACTGATCAGCCTAAATATGTGAAAATGTATTGAAATTTCCGTCATTAACAAAAACTGCACTGTACTAATTTATTAGCACTTATTAGTACTATGTTGCACGCCCATCTGCTAGTCATAGGTTCAAGATCAACCACAGAATTCGGTATTGGTGTCAAATAGTTTAACCAAAACAACATTAAATCCTGTTTTAAGCAATTCAAACTGGTTACTCAAATTTAGGTTACGATAGAAATTATTAAAAACAATTAATAAGAACTGAACAACAAACTAAACATGAACAAATATTTGTTGAAGTAAGCGTAACCAATAAGGCCTTATCTCAATATAGTATATATAATATACAATATACTGGATTTTGACAAAAAAAGAAGATATTCACTTCTTACTCACAAGTTTTCACGTCTCAAAGGCCTGTCTTTTAAAATATTTTGAAAAAATTTACCTCGTTCAATCCATTTAATATCATTAATAACTGGAAAAATTCTTTTCAACACATTAATTTACTTCATCATATTCGTTTCATGAAAATAACTACCGAACAAAAACTACAATTTATTAACTAGTGATATTATACAAATGAAATGAAAACTCAAAAAGCTTCAACATTTTTTAAGGTATAAATAAGTTAAAATATGCTAAGACCGCCGCTCTTGATTTGACAAATTAGTAAACGATTTAATAAATGAATAACTTAAAAGTGTATTACATTTTACACTTTATTTATTAAAATAAATAATAAAAAATAAAAAAATAAATAACAAAACACCAGTTTCAGACTCATAAAAACATCTCGCATTTTTTCTGATATGCATTTGTGTGCCTTTGTGTCTGTTTTGTTATCGGAAGGTTTCAGTGGCGAAGGCATAGTCACTGGTCACTGAACAGTGACGGCTTCAGCTGTACCCAATCCACAGGCACATCAGAACGCCCTCAGTCGTCGGTATTGTGTAGCACCGGCGAAGTAAAATAATTACTAAAAATGCCTACTAAAAACGAAGCTTCGAAATTTAATACGTCTCCTTGACATCAGAGACGCTACAACAAAGCTGTAAAAAAAACATATAACATGCAAAAAGCAGTGTTGTAAGATAGTGAATCTTCACCTCCTATCATTTCTCCTACTATCCCTTGTCTATAGTTCCAGCACTATGCATCGCATGTGTAGGTGTCATCTCCTTAGTGCTGGTCCAAGATAAAAACAAATTATAAAATAGTTTCTGTCTTAATTGAAAGCATCATTTTTATATTGTCACTACTCTCTTATCCTGTTGAATAACGTTAATTTATAATGGCTGCTCTGGAACATAGAGAATTTAATGCAACAGCATGTAACATCTTCCATATACTTTTGGACTTCTTTTGTATGATACGTTTTGTTTTTGTTCTTCTTTTATCTTTAATTTTGGAAAAAAGTTTATTTCTAGACTTTTATAGGTAATTAAAGTATTAAAAGCATAATTTTATTGCTTAAGCAAATCGATTTAATTCGGAAAACCCATTAATTTTTATGTATACGAAATTAAATGTAAAAATATGGACAAAAGTTCTTCATAATGGAAATTAAAAATTGACATGGGAATGAAGAACAATTTATAATCGATAAAATATCTATTATATGTATCAAGACAAATTCATACCAAGTGGAAAAACAACAGGCATTTCGTTTGTGTAAACTAATTTTCATGCTGAAAATAACTACCAGCACATTAGGTGTGTTCACTAGCTTCTGAATAAAGTGTGAATAAATACAATAAATAAGACAAAAAAATGTCTAAGCAGGAAGCAGGAAAGCAAACAATTTACATCAACATCTTTCCGCAACAATGCAAAATACCACCAACTTTTGGTTAACCCAAGCATGTGTAAACTTAAAACACTTAAAAAAAAAATTTTTTCCTCTCCCAAAAAAATTCGGGGCTTAAGGGTTAACAGTAACTAGTGAAAAAATTTTTTTTCGCGAACCCTCGTTAAATTTTAACTTATTTTGTATATCTTGGATCAGCACTTAAGAGATGACTCCTACATATGCGATGCATTGTGCTGGAACTAGATGAAAGGTATAGCGAGAAAGATGACAGATGGCGAAGGTACACTACCTTTCAACTCTACTTTTGCAGCGCCTCTGTTGTCAAGGAGACGTATTAAATTTTCAAGTTTTGTTTTAGTAGCCATTTTTAGTAATTATTTTACTTCTGTGGTGCTACATTATACCGAAGATGGAGAGCACTTGTGGATTTCTATCAGCTGATGACGGTACTGTTCAGTGATCACTGACTAGGCCTTCGCCACTAAAACCTTTCGAAAAACAACTGACACATCAGTAAAAATGCGAAATTTTTTTATGACTTAGTACAAAATGAACGGCGCCAAATCACATGATCTTGGAGGCCAATTGACGTCACCAAAACGTGAAATTACGTGTTCAGAAAACTTCTCATGGAATAAAGCCGAAATGTGTGATTCGTAGCACCGTCATGTCGAAACCACATATCGTCCAGTTTATAATCTCCAGTTTGGGGACATTTGCTGAGAACGATGTGGAATCGACAAATTCGGAGTATCCACCAAGCTTTCACTAACAGAAGCAATATTTTCGACAGTGCGAACATTGCGATGATGCACAGGCCTGAACACATCTGTAACGCTTCCAATATCTTCAAATGTGTTTATAATCTTGCTAACTCTTTGCACAGTAGGTCGATTACGACGATCTTAATCACACCATAATGCCCGAAAAGTAGTTAGTTTCAATTATTTTTACGCATTATGCGGTTGTCAACAATCCATATTCGTAATCGGCAAAGTTTTTACTAAATAAATGACACTTCAGATGACAGGTATTTAAGAGCTGGCAGCTTTGGCATACCTGCAGTTTTGAATCCACTGAATGCATAACCGTTTACAAACTGTATATTTGACGATTGCGTTTATTTCGTCAAATATATCAAATATATTAAATATATTCAAAATCTTAAATCTCCTCCGAAAAAATTTTAGCTCCCATTTCTTATTGATTTAAAACTTTAAAATTTTTCTCCTTTGCTGTTTTTCTGATTTATATATCGGTCATAAAATATTTTTCTCTTTACCGCTGTAAATTTCTGTTGCAACAATAAGATATTAATTTATTCTAACAACTATGATCGCTGCATGAATCATCATTATCATCAACACATATCAAATAAAAACCAAAATAAGCATACGAAGTTGATTGTAAATCCGAAACTAATCAATATGCGATTACTGATTGCTAGACAGACGTTCTAATTTTGAAATATTGAAAGGTTTGGGGTTTGAAGGGAAACACATCAAAGCCGCTTAATTTACTAAGGTTTCTCTGATATGTCCATTAGCTGTTATACTTCTTTTCCTTTTCCCTTCAAAACACATTGAACTAAAACCAGACTTGTTTCATGTATGTTAATTAGTAGCTGGGTGAGTATATAATGTGGTTATATTTTCTTAATTCATTAAAAAAAAATACACATACATGCACAATTTAATAAGTTAATATTCATTTAATAGAGGTAAATGTGAGACAAGGTGATATTTTGAAACAAACGAAAAAATATGTAAATTAAAAAAAAATTAAGCATTAGCCGAATTTTTACTTAATGTCATATAAATAACGTAGAAGATAAATAAAATCCAATATTAAATTGTTATTTAAAAATTACTATTTTCCATTAGAAAATAGATTTAAATGGTTTTTTACGAAGACCTACAGACTATGCATTTGGAGAGATTGCTCGTGCCAAGTGGTTAAAATAAAGAGTGCTACTAATCACTGTAGTCATTTTCCCACTGTAGTAATTTTGAATAGTTATTTGCGGCTGCCGCCGATGGCAGTTTATATTCGAGTTCTAGTTATGGTTAAAGCATAATTAATACTTCCAGACCAACATTCCTCTTATCTCCAAAGAGACTTTGGCACAAATGCAAAGACTTTTCTCTCAACCAAAAATATTGATTGAATTCTGTATGGAGATATATCTATTAAACTTTTTAGAATACGGCAATTATTATATATTTTTTTATTTACATATTTATATACATTGAAACTAAATATTAGTTAGGGAAATCCAACATGGCTCACTATATTTCTTTTAGCTTCATTGTGTTATGAACTGCAATTATATATATTTTTAAGAAGAATGACATATTACTATGGTTGTCGTTAAAATAAAAATTATTCGATTAAATTGAAATTTTTGTTAGAATAAAGAATTATTCGAATAATTTTTGTGGAATATTTTACATCTCAGAACTTTCAAAGTTGTTAAATAAATTACATGAGATTATAAGTACTTGAGTTAGTCTGTCTGTCTATGTTCGCTAAACCTGCAAATAATATTGGACTACGTGGTCCATTATAACTGAAATGGACTGGTTACAACATGATCCTATCTAAAGCAGCCGTGGACCATGTCAAAGAAAACAACAGCTTATTATTACACGGCAAGTGCTCGTGCTTTTCTTCGTATTTACGATTACTCCGTCTGATTAAAATTACTCTCTGAGGTGCTGCATTGAGTGGTATCATGGAGTAGTTTTTGGGTTAGTCCGATGGGTTATATGGTCCACCACTAGGACATCGTAATGTCAAATGAACCATATTTTCTCCATACATTTGCTTTAGAGTCTTCCGTAGACTACACTATACATGCATGTGTGGACTAGTCACACTATTTGCAGGGCATCTGTCGTTTTTTTTTTCAATAAAAAATATGGATTTTTCGACAGTTACGAAAACAAATACATAATAAGTCTGTTCCAGGTGCATAACGAAACAGTCCGAACTCGCACATATTAATCCAAAAGCGTTCCAGATATCAATTTTTGGGCAATTTTGAGAGAAAATAAGAGAGTAAAAATTTTCATTTCCTGTACAAAGTTGTACGAACTTTTTTTGTGCAAGTTTGGGCTAGAATTTAATTATCAGCTGTTTTTGTGCATATTTCAAAGTTTCTTTAATAAAAAATTGCTTTTACTTTTTTCAGTTTATTTTCATTCACTTTTTACAGCTGTTGTCAAAGATGTAAATGTTTTGCTTTAAAACATTATGCATTTTAAGTGTCTAAAATCACTAAAATAAAATTTATTTGAGAAAGTTAGCAGCATTAGTTTTAGGAGGGTGGCGATGGCTGAAGTAGTCTGCACGTTGACTACAAAACGAAAAATTTTCGTGGGTTTTTCTGATGTTCAATTGTGTGTTTTTGTGTCAGTCGTTGTCGGAAGGTATCAGTGGTGAAGGCATAGTCACTGGTCACTGAAAAGTAACGGCTTCAGCTGTAACCAATCCACAGGCACATCAGAACGCCCTCCTTTTTCGGTATTGTGTAGCACCGGCGAAGTAAAATAATTACTGATATCGGCTACTAAAAACGAAGCTTCTAAAAATTTAATACATCAGAGACGCTACAACACTGCTATAAAAACAAATGACGTGCAAAAAGCAGTGTTGTAAGATAATGAAGCTTCACCTCCTATTATTTCTCTTACTATCCCTTTTTTCTTTAGTTCCAGCACAATGCACCGCATATGTAGGGGCCATCTCTTGAGTGCTCCTCCAAGATAAAAAAAATTTTATATTCGATTCTGGAATACGGCCTTCTTAATTTACCTTCATACATCGCTCGACTTGCTCTTTCTTATTAAACTACATACTACAAAAAGCCGTCCAACTATGTTAAATTTGTAATTTATTTTGAATGTTATTAATTGTGATTTTTGCTGCGGATTTGTGATTAATGAAATTTAATTTTATGTTCCTCAATGTAAATCCTACAATTTCATATTCAATGAATATGGTTAAAGTTAATTATGGTGAAGCTGATCCCTCTCATCAGGATTCCATATAACCAATTGCAAAAGTAATATGTGGAATAAAATTCAACTTTCATGTCAAGCGAAACAACCAAATCGATCAAATTAAGTTAAAATTTACGACAATTTTATTATTTCTTTATTTAGTTTGCACTTCTTTAAATTAAGTTCCTTTAACTTTACATTGTACCATTCATATAACGAGCCTAAATCCTTTTGAAGGTATTGATCATCCAACAATTCGTTATAAAATAAAAGAAAATATATTCATGCCGACTTCCCACATTATGCTATTGAAGAACTTTATTCCCATGTGCCAAGAACTTATAAATACTGAAATAATGAATGAAAACTATAATGTTCTAACGGCCTGTTTGCATTCTATTTGATAAGTGTGAATATATCTGATTTATGGTAAGACAGTAGGGTAGCCAACTCTATTGACTCTCTGAGCATCGTCGCAACGTGAGGTGCGTTTCGTTGTTCTATCGTTACTATAATGGGATGTGTTCTGATGAAATCAGGGAACTTGTTCCCGAAACCCGGCCATTCACGCACACGACGCGTTCATCATTAAGAGCGCATCCATTTGTGGTCAACTTGGCAGCGAGCAGCACTACGCATTATAGAGAGAATTCGTTTTTTGGCCGAACAGCACGTATGTGGAATGGACTAACCGCAGAGGTCTTTCCTGTCACTGTTGCGTGGGAAAATTTAAATCAAATGTCAATAAACACTAATTTCCTAGTTCCAGCACAATGCATCGCATGTGTAGGGGTCTTCCCCTGAGTGCCGGTCCATTTATGGTCCTTCGATCCTTCAATATATGCCACAATTAAAGCTCGATTAATGTGTTCAGTCCTTTCTTTAGTTCGCGAGTTCTGGTTTACAAATATAAAGTTTTCTCTGTCTTGACTAATGGCAAGAGTAATAATTTGCTGTACCAATTATTACAGTTGTGACTCATGACTAGGGATAGGATGTTCATGTAAATACATGTTTTTGTCTTTGGTTGTAGTACGACAATAAACAAATTTGCTATGCAAATACACATGGCAACGATTTGTTAGTACATATTTTTGCATATTTAATTATAAATGTATATTTTTAATACATTTTATAGTTTTTGTATGTTATAAAATAAATTTTGATGTTTTTTGATTAGTTCTATTCTGTTTTCACATTGGTCTCTTATATTTTTTAACTTCTAAAACTACGCTAGATTTTTTCACGCAAAATTATAACACAAATTATATTGAACGTTTGAGGACGAAGGGCGGGTGTGACGAACGTAATTGTTGGCGATATGGACGACTTTGCTGTTTTATGGGTAAAAAATTTTAATTAAATTAAAATACTTTTATATTTAACAGTATTGAACGTTTTTCATACTAAGATGCTGCATGTAACCTGTTTAGCTCATGCCATGCACGGTGTTGCTGAGGAGATTAAAAATCAATTGAGAAGATTAAAAAAAAAATTTTAAGAAATGCAACAAATTGCATCAGTATTTTATATTCCTAGCAACAAAAATTTAGAAACTGGGAAAATGTTTGTTAAGAAAGCAATGAAGTTGATTTTTTCAAATTTTTAATATTATTTAATGTTGAAAAAGAAAACAATTAATAAATGCATATTTTATAATTTGTTTTTATCTTGGACCAGCACTCAGGGGATGACTCCTATACATGCGTTGCCATTGTACTGGAAGTGGAAGCTTCACCACCATTGCGAAATATTTGTATAACTTAGTCTGAAACTGAATATCTCGTATTGTACAATAATATTGCCAATGTGTATCAATGTCAATTGAAATTGAAATTGAATGCTTAAGAGAGAAGAATTCTTAAATGGTTATGTTCATTCTGGAAAGATGCATAGTATATTTTACATTATTTTTTTTTATCTGGAACTATAGGAAAGGGATAGTTAGAGAAACGACAGTACTTTATTATTATTCGCATTTAAAGTGATGTAAAATGACTTTATAGCAGAGCAGTAAATTCCAAATATTTTGAATAAATAAAGTGAAAAATGTAAAGAATGTAAAGCACCGTAAAACTGAAATTCATCAAGAAAGAATAAAACAGGTTGAAGCAGGTTGTACTGTTTTAGATAAATTAGTGTATGTATTAAAGAAATATTAAAATATTTTCCAAGTTACTTAAGAACATTTATGCTATAGGTTTTTTAAAACTACAATTATTGATTTATGTTGGGTTGAGCTATCCTATATACAGGGCGGCGCACAATGAGCTATATGGTTTGAATTCTTTATAACTTTTTTAATTATTATTTTTTCTTTGTTTTTCTTGTCAGCATTTTGTGAAGAAGACTTGGAAAAATAATTATGAATCATTACACGATCGAACGCAGCATATACTGCAGGTGCTTGCAGGTGCATACTTTGTTAAGGGACAATTCAGCGAACGCATTATTTCGCGCACAAGCGCTTTTAACTGGCCTCCACGTTCCACGTTAACAGCTCCTGACAGTTTTCTTTGGGGATATTTGAAAGAAAGAAAGTACGTTAATAAATCAAGAACCATACTCCAACTAAAAACCAACATTCGAAATGAAATCATGGCCATTACACCCGAAATTTTGCGATTACACCCAAAATTTTGCGAAAAGGTATGGAAAATATGCTAAAAAGAGCACGTATGTGCGAAGCAGAAAATGGACATCACTTACAGGATATCATTTTTCAAAGCTAATTACAAAAAATTCCCCAATAATATGCTATATTTTTTAGAAAACAAATTATAATAATCGCATAAATAAAAAAGTTATAAACAATTAACCGATATAGCTCATTCTGCGCCACCCTGTACATACATATCGCACTATTTTCTCTAAAGAGAATCAACTTTCATACATAATTTCAGTAGAAGCAAAAAACTGTTTTTTTTTAAATACAGGGCACTCGCGATAATATGAACTAATGAAAACAAGGGCAGTTCAAATTTTTGGGATTGTTCATATTTACAAATGGCACAAAATTTTAATAAAACCAAGTCATTTGCTTACCACATAAAGTTCTTTCCTGTATAAATGAAAGTCTAATTTAGATAGTTAAAATGTTTGTTTTATTTTAAAACATAAAAGGAACTTTTTCATTAAGTTTGTTTGCAGAAAACAAAAATATACTTATTTCTATACATATTCATATACATAAATTCTAGAAATATAAAGCTAATGTTCAAAAAATTTGGTTATCTTCTTTTGCCGTTTCTTTTGGTCGAGAACTTTTAAAACTGTCTTCTCACGTAAGTCTCTTAAAATATCTAAAGCTCGCTGTTTAACCATTTCACCTTCAGCCCAATCCAACGCCTTATTGAAAATATCGACAGCCTCCCCGGCTTTAATCATCCTCTTTGGTTCCTCCACACAATCATCTTCATCGGATATTTTTTTTTTTTTTGGCTTGGACCGGCACTCAGTTCCCTGATTTCATTAGAACACATCCCATTATAGTAACGATAGAACAACGAAACGCACCCCACGTTGCGACGATGCTCAAGAGAGTCAATAGAGTTGGCTACCCTACTGTCTCCTATGAGTTTCTTCGCCCTTTCTTTTACACGGTCGAGTAACTTCAAAATAGTCTTTGAAGCACCGGCCCACACATGAGAGTTGTATTCCATTTTCGGTCGGATGTAGGCGGTATAAATAGTGAGGAGATCAGATGGGGTGAAGTATGTCTTACACCGCCTTAAAAAGCCTAGGCACTTGAATGCTTCCTTTGAGACCTGAAAAATGTGCTCAGTCCATCGGACATCACACTGAATTTTCATACCAAGAACATCAAGAGCTTCTGATTCCTCAATGTTTATGCCACCCATTTTTACAGATGAGGCAGCGTGATCGTGCATACGGCGGTGTGTTAGCATGCAGCATTGGGTCTTTTGGGAATTGAAATCGACCCTGTTCGCGTGACCCCATTCCAATATTCTCGTGAGGTCACCTGTTAGCGAATCATTCATATTCTGCCGCGTCGCCGCGATCATAGTTGATGTCGGCCTACGATCAAATGAATATGAATGGTAGATACTGCTGTCATCTGCGAAAGAGTGGATAGGGTTTGAGGTATGACATAGGAGGTCATTAAGAAAAATAAGAAATAGGGTAGGAGAAAGAATAGAGCCTTGTGGTACCCCTGAATTGATCTTGAACTCGTTAGATGAGATCCCGTCTATAACAACTCTTATAGCGCGATCCCTGAGAAAGCTCGATATAAATCGAGAGAAGATATCGCCGACACCAAAAGCAATAAGTTTGGACAAGAGTGCTCCATGCCACACTCTGTTAAATGCTTTTGAAATATCTAGAGCCACTACCTTACTTTCGCCAAAATGGTGGAGGGATCGACACCATTTTTCCGAGAGGAAGGCTAATAAATCACCCGTGGAACGTCCTCCACGGAAGCTATATTGCAGGTCGTTAAGTAAGCTATTGGACTCCATTATCTTCACATTCAATAGCATCCTCATTCCATTCTTTAACGTTCGAGGTCGTATATTCAACCTATGAAAAAATATAGAATAACAAACAATTTTAAGTACATTTCAGAGAATACAAACCTCGGGTATTAAGGCGCATAAAACATTGGCGGCGCTTTCTTCCAATTCACGTAAATTCATTTCCAAATTTTCTCTAACAACACTTAGAGGAATTTCATCTTCGGGATCATCTTGATTCACTACCATATTTAAAATGTTGTTCCAGCATTTGGATAACACAGCTGAATCCACTCTTCTCCAAGCTGATTCCAAAATAATGATAGCTTCCTTTAATGTAGTCTGCTTCATAGTTTCTATCAAACCACCCCCTTTAGCAGCAATGGAAGCCAAAAGGCTATTTCTGTAATACAGCTTTGTGATCCTTATAGCATTTTGGTACATGGGCTGGAAGAGTGGGGTTACGTTCGGTGGCATAAACATTACAAAAATAGAGCTGTTTTCAGATTTTAATTCGTCCTCAGATGGGTGAGATGGGGCATTATCTATTAAGAGAATAGCTTTCACTGGAAGCCCTTTTTTGGTTAAAAATTGTTCCACCTAAATTATGTAAAAAATATTTTAAAATGAATATGTATGTGCCGATTAATGTCAATATAAAAGCTTTTACCTCTGGAACAAATGAGCGATGAAACCAGTATTTAAAAATGTTACCAGTCATCCACGCTGATTTAGAATGACGATAGTGAACGAACAGGGCAATCAAAATTCTGGAAACAACGGGGTTTTTTTGACTTTTCCCGTATCATTTGCACAGCAAAGTGACTCTTTGTTTTTCAGTCTTTGTACCTGGGGCTGATTTTTCCTGAGAGGACACGTATGTTTTGGTTGGTAAAATTTTCCAAAATAAACCGGATTCATCGGCGTTATAAAGTAGATCATTACTTAATCCAAGCTCTTCAATCTTCGATCTAAATGCCACTTTAAATGGTTCAACCAACTGGGGTTGAGAAGAAAGTTTCTCTCCTGAAATGTGGAGCAATCTTACACCGAATCTCTTTTTGAAATTCTGCAACCATCCGTCACTCGCGTTGAAGTCAGAGTTATTATCCTTAATATTATAATGAATCTCCTTGGCCTTTTCTTGCAACATTAGTCCACTGTTGGGGAATTTCTTATCCCTCATACGCATAAAGCATTTATACAATGATTTTTCCATTTTTGGGTACTCCGACGGTCGCATAGTTTTTCTTTTTCCAGGTCCGATGAATGCATTGTTGACACATTTTGAAAAATATTCTTTTTTATTCCAGATACTGTGGACTTTGTCACTCCATATTTCTTCGCTAAATTAGTAACAATTGCACCTCTTTGTAAATTCTCCAAAATTTCATATTTTTCCTTTAAAGTTAGAAATTTATGTTTTTTTGTATGCATATTTTACAAATTATTCACTTTTAATTAACACTTAAAAACCAAACATGCGTTTGCGTCTGCGTACATGTAAAAACTAACTAAAAAGTGCACTTGTTTGTTTGATCATTGACATTTGGCATTCAAATATTAATAACTCGGGGTTTCCCCTAATTTTTATACATATTATGTAACTGAAATCCGTTTCAAAATAAAAAAATTAATGTTCATATTTTAAAGCTTTTGTACAAAGTTCATATTTTGGAGTAGTCAATGGCAAAGAAAAAGTGTTCATATTTTGGGGTGTTCATTTATTAGGCTGTTAATATTATCGCGAGTGCACTGTATTTGCAAAAAATAGGATTAAGAAGTATACAACCGCATTTGTTTCTACAATTTTTTCAGTGATTATCGAAAACAAGAAGTTTTTTGAGTGATTCCACTTTGTGTGAAATTTGTTAATTTAATCTCATAAATATAGAAACAAAACAAATTATAACAGCACAATAAACTTAATCTTAACAAACATTTTAACATAAACATAAGTACAACTTAAAATATTTTCTTTCAGTTGAAACAAAAAATGATATGAATTGACAACTCTAAAGGAGCTTTTCTTATATCAGAAGGAGGGATAAAATTGTATATATGGGCGAAAGATATAAGATTTTTACAGTAGCCAGTTATGACAAATGAATTGAAAACTTTTGAGTTGGCTCTCTTTAGAGGAACCATGGCTTCCAAAAACGAAATATTTTTTGTTGTGTAAAAAAATACCTTTTAATGTAACAAAAACATACACTTACGATTAATCGAACTTCTTTCAAGATAAAGAGAAAGACATTGCAAATGAACAATAATTATTATTTCTAAGAACTTCAAAATCTCTTTTTAATGAAGTTCCGACATCAAGTTATTTTTTTCCTTGCTGCAACGTTATTAAAAACTCATTAACAAAATCTTTCTGCGTTTTTAATAATTGTATTGCTTTTCAAATACACGCAATTTTTATTTAATTTAATTTTAAATGTTTATTTCCACATAAAAATTATTATTTCATATGAAAAACAAGAACAATAAAATCCAATTTATTAACAAAACTGTGTTAAAAAACAAAAGACTTCAGGAACAAACCCGTTTTCTGTCAAAGCAAACACAAACACAGAGAAAAACAAAAACAAAAACACAACACAACAAATAACATTTAATTGAAAAAACATGTATAGAGAGCATTAGCCACAAAATATCGTTGGTGCTGTTGTATTTTTTCTTCGATCAACAAAATTGAATTAAATGAAAATTAATTTTTGAATTTATTTCGGTATACTAACAAGAACACGAAAAAAACAAGAAAAGACAATATATTTCCAAAAAGCCAACATTTATAATTACAGGTGAATGCACATGTTCGAGAAATAGAAAACAAAAAAATTAAAAGAAATATTTTTAAAGGTAGAAGAAAAAACCAAAACAAGAAATATACTTATTAAAAATATTTTTTTTTTGTTTAACAATGACTTTACGAACTCAAATCTGTATATTTGTGCACACACTTTCAGGGGTATGTGCGCCAGTATGTGTTAGAGAAATAATAAGAAAAAGAAGTGGCAAAGGAGAGATATGGTAAAAGAAAAACAAAATAAATAAATAAAAAGCTAAGTGTAGCATGTTACTAAACAGTGTTGATAATTTTAAGTTCATAAAATCCTCCATTGTTGAAAACTGACTTTTTGCATTTCCTGTTGCATTGCTTAAAATATATTGTTAATTTTGAGATTAAAGCTATTTTTTACAATTCATTTATAAATGTATTATTTGCAATTAATCGGAAAACCCTCTATATAGAAATGTCAGAGAATTCAGTAGTTTTATCTTGCAAAAAAAACTTGTTCTAAAATAATAATTTAAGATGAGATGGTTGAGTGCTCCAATTGTATGTTGACGCATAGTAATAGCACACATAGTGAAAAAGAAAGTTTCGTGTTTGGGTCACCTCACCGCGACCGTTCATTTATTGATTACCGAAATCTTAAGAGTAGCATCTCTTTCAATTACTTCGTCCGGTACTACACCAAGTTTATGCATAATCAGTTATCCAAAATCTATATTCCAAACAATATTGCAAATTTGAATAGACTGCGCAAAGCACTACCACAGAAGACCAGGCGACCACCTGATTCAAGATGTAAATGTAGCTTCATAATAAATCCAAAATCAATTTCATATCTCTGTTTTTTATAACGTTTCCTTTTGTTCTAATCTGATCAGCATAAAGAAATATGCTACCCGACGTGTACTGAAGAAATTCATACCATATTCACACGGCAATATGAACCACTTTGTTCAATCTCTGAAACAAATTTGCCAATCATAGTGTTCACACGACTGCTATTGGTTTATGTTGGCATTTGGCTCCTCAAATGCCTTTTTTTTGTTGCATTTTTTATAAATTTTTTTTTATTTATTTTATTTTACACACTTATTTTTTATTTTTACTTAATTCGTGTTTTGTTTTCTCAGTTAGTTTGGATAAACTAGCGATAATTAGCTATCAAAATTAGAGATAAAACTAATTTCTTTGTGGTTCGTATTTGCTTAAGAATGAAGCAACTTGGTTCACTCTCAAAATTTTGTATGGCGAACCAAATAGTTTCAATCATTGTTGAATGAGAGAACGAACCACGGTAGTATGATTTGCGGTGTCAAACTTGCTAACCCGAACTCCGTTCCTGCTTGTTAATACTACTGGTCAAAAGATTTAGGTGCAACATTATTTATATCAATAAACAAAATCTGACTATTAGGATTACGGAAATTTTACTGGCTAATTGCAGTTTTTATATAATTAACAATTAACAAAAAAAAAATGAGCTATGGATCAAAATCAATAATTTTTTTTTGAGAACGCGTCACATTCGTCGTTAGACTTGAATTCTATTTAAGCCTAAACACCATAGCTATATCTGTGGAATTATGGAATATGCTTATTTTAAACTTAATAACGTCGATTTCTATAAACTTAACACTATTATTATGAATGCTTTTATTTTCCTTAGAGTTTCTACTAACATGAGAATATATTATTCCACTTTTTAATAAATAATTTATTAAAGTTAAATACGATTTTAACATTTACATGATTTAAGAACATAACTAGACATAAGAGACTCTTCCATATTAACACAGATATAACAGCATCAGGACAGTTTTGTAATTCATCATCACCATGCTGATCTCTCATATTTTCTTCTGACAATTTTGTGAACTAGAACATCTCACTTAACTGCCATTGTAAGTGTAATTTAACCAACGGCTGCAATTGAACTATGAATTGATAAATTGATTAACGCATTTAGCCTGATCTATAAATTGGTAGAGGTCTATTAGGGTCCAAAAACTGAAACTGAATTCCACCAATATTTCAGTAAAAATAACTTGGCTCGTATTTAAAGAAAGAAAAAAATCATTAACAATCCTCTTCAGCCAGTTAGAGCAAAATTATTTTTCTTGTGTTGGTTTCTTCGTTTTCAACACTCAAAAATATTAAACAAAAATAACAAACAGCCACCAGCGAAAACAACATGCAAACAAGTCAAACAACTTTTATGCTGCTGCTAACGTTGAGGAATGTAATGAAAATAACAACAACAACAAATAAGACAACATTAAGCTGAAGACAAAAAAAGATCAAATATGAAATGAGGTGTACACACACACACACACACACACACACATTTTCACTCTTGGATTTAGAAACTCGCTCACACATACTATTGCATGTTTTACCTTCATAAACAGGGCAAAAATTTTCTTTTTAATTATATTGCAAATAAGACATTAAATAATTAAACAATGGACCAATGTTCCATACCACAATCACAAACGTGAAATTTTTTTTCGACTTTTATAAAATAAATTTAATTACTGGTAGTTGGTTTTCCATATCAACACATTTAAAAATTTTCCAATTAGTTTTTCTTTTTCCTCTAAGACATTTTATTAATATGAAAATTTGATTTTCTTTTTCATTTGCAATATTTTGTAATTCACTTTTTTAACAAATTTCTTTAAACAATTTCTTCACATTATTTGCTTTCTCAGCTTATACTTTCATTATTTTTTTAAACCAAAATTTTTCTTGACATATTCCTTAAATGAAAATATTTTTCTTCCAAAATAAGTAAATTTTTTTCTTTTGGAATATTTTCCACTTTATATCTTTAAAGCGATGTAAAGTTGCGTTTTTAGCCGTTTAAAGTTGTTACTCGCTCACATGTCACAGAGAACTGTTCGCTATAATTTCAGCTTAAAAGTACTAAAGCTGCCATTTCAGAGGAATAAAATTAAATACTCTTTTTATTTGGTTCTTTAAGCTTCAACATCTTCCAGTAACGTCGATAATAAAGTGAAAAAACAAAACAAAACAAAAAAAAAACAAAAAGGATTAATTATTTTATTATTTAGCTTTAATGAAAATATTTATGCAGAATTGATGATTTTGCTGATTCCATCGAAAGAAACTATTACGAGTATTTTTTCATAATTAAATTTTTTCAAAATGTAAAACCAAAAGAAGTTGGTGACTAAAACAGTTCAAAATAAAATTATTTAAAATATTTGCATACTTTAAGGCAGTGGGAGAATTAATGTAAAATTTTAAAACTTTAAATTATAAATGTTGCTTGAAATGTCACCTCTACAACTCTACACCTCCGCACGACTGTTTGCTTTTATTATTCTTTATTTCGTCAGAAAATAAATCTTATAGTGTTTTCTTTTCAATTAAAAGTGTATTTAATTTTTTGCACAATTTGGTGCATTCATTTGAAATGTTTGCACTTTAACTGAGAACAATAAAATGCAAATATTTTTTAGAACTATTGTCAAAACTGCGACGCGCTTGTCATTTTAATTCATACAATATTATTCACCTTATATATTTTATATTATGCAATAAGAGGCACAATAATTTTAAATGTATTAAGGCTCAACTAGAAAGTTGTACATTAAAAATGCTAATATTTTGTGCCAGCTTCGAATATGACATACATATGTACATATTGGTATATTACTGTACTATATAAAAATTCCACATTTAAATTGCAAATGGGTGGCGATGGCTTAAGTAGCACGTTGACTAAAAAATCAAAAAGTCGAGTGCTCGAGCCGAGTTTCAGACTAAGTGATAAAAACATTTCGAATTTTTTCTGTGGTCACTGAACAGTACCGTTTTCTTCTGATACCTATTCACAGGCACATCAGAACGCCCTCCTTCGTCGGTATTTTGTAGCACCAGGGAAGTAAAATAATTAATAAATAAAAAGAAAAACGTGGAAAAGCAGAATTGTAAGATAGTGAAGCTTCACCATATGTCAACTGACATCTCTCCCACTATCCCTTTTCTCTAGTTCCTGCACAATGCATCGCACGTGTAGGCGTCATCCCCTCTCCAAAACAAAAACATGTGTACTAAATATTTTGTGCAGTTTTATTATATACAAAATTTTGTACTAATTGAAGGTATAAAATTAATTACTACGTAATTGAAACTAAAAATATTAATAGTAGAAAAGGTATCGTGTAGAGAAGAGACAGGTGGTGAAGTGATGGAATATAATTTAATTCTTTTGGAGCTCTGCAGTTGTGCTTTTTTTTTGTTAATTTGTAAAGCACAGTTGCCACGTCTATTGAGTAATGTTGGCGCATTAATGCGAAGAGGAAGAAATTACATCAAGAGGGACATTTTGTTTATTCTTTTACTACGCTGAAGATTTTTTACACAAATATCGACGAAGGATGGCGCTGGAATAGGGCTAGACGGTGATTTTAACCCAAGATCTGGCTGTAGATTTAGTGCGATAACTATTCAGCCAACTGTGGCCCTCACATTACTACTTGGCATAGGCTCTGGGTATTCGTACCGTCAACTGCAAGTACACTGTGACGCTTTATTCAAAATAAAAAATTAATGCTCGGGTGCATAGGACCATGTGAGCGGGGCTGGAGTTCACATAGCAAAAATGACTTCAGGAATATGATGACGTTTTAATCACCATTTAAATTTTTTTGTGGAGTTTTCGGAAGCTTCACGTCTATAGCAAGAAGCAACGTTCAGCCAGATTTGTGATAAACAATCAATACAAGTTCAACTTCTCCAATCACAATTTATTTGATTATGTCTTTAAAGCTCCGGATATCAGAACGAAAGAAATATTATTTGTTTAAGAAATAATTTCTCTAAAGATTAAAATTCTTCTCTGGTTTTATTTTAAATTAAAAACCTCCCCTTCTAAAAAATACTTTAATTTTTTACATTAAAATTACAACGATTTTCTCTTTGGAGGGCAGTCCTTAATCGGTATACACTTATTGTTATCATCACGTGCAAAGCCTTCATTACAATAACAACCATCAGGACATCTTATATTACGTATTAGACAGGGTTCACCGAGGGTAGCGCACAAAGTTTGACAGCTCGGGCCACAATCCTTATATATTTCATTTTCGGGACAAATACGTGTGGCGGCTATAGAAACAAAAAATGTTTAATAAAAAATAAATTTTATTTTCACTATGAAATAATGACCTTCACCCATTCGAAACGTTGAGAAGATAGAAACTATTAAAATCAACAAGATGCAGTTTATAGAATATATTTGTAACATTTTAAAATTAATTATTAAACAAATTTCTTATAAGATTAAAGAACGTTACGTGCAAGTTCCAGAATATAAACTGATTAAAGTATTGCGTGTTATTTATATATTTATGGGATTTTTATTAAATTTAATCAATTTTCAGCGAAAAGAGTATTGAAATAAATACAGTCGACCCTCGATAACTTGAAAGTCAAGGGAGCGGGAAAAAAAGTTCAAATTAACATTGGATCAATTAGTGTTACCGATTTGTGTGTAATTATTCGAAAAATATTCAAACAATCATTCATATTTTGCCTCACCGCGCCGATCAAAGCGTTGTTGGCCTACAATTAAATGAATGTGAATGGCAAATGCTGCTGTCATCTGCAAAAAAAGTGAGTAAGCTTGAAAGTTTCAGACAAAAGTTGATTAAAATATAAGCAAAAGAGTAGGAGAAGGAATTGAGCCTTGCGTTATCCCTGAGTTAATCTTGGATTCGTTAGATGAGATCCCGTCTGTAGCAACTTTTATAGCCCGTCTCTCAGAAAGCTCGATATTTTTCAAGAGAATATATCACAAAGGGCTATAAGTTCAGACGAAAGTGTTCCATGCCACACTATTTAATTTAAGATATACATAGATTGCTTTTTACATCAATAAGTTCCACAGAGAGAGGGAGAGAAAAAGTTTGTCGTGTGTGTTCGTGGTGAACGGGGACAGGCATCGTACAAAGATTAATAATTTTGTACGCCCTGTGGCAGCCAACAAGTGGTTACAGCAGGATGGAGCAACATCACACACGGCCCGTGCTACAATTAGACTTTTAAATGAAATTTTTGAAGACCGAATTATCCCAAGAAATTTATAATTCAATTGGCCAGCACGTTCACTAGACTTAACTGCCACTGATTATTTTCTACGTGGTTATCTCAAAGAACGAGTGTATGTTAACAAGCCCCAAACTATAGAGCAGCTAAAGCACAACATTGAAGCTGAGATCAGGGCAATAGAGCCCTGTTATGCAAAACGCCTGTTTATGAGCCCAATTGTGATCGATGAAAATGGTGGTCATCTCTCTGATATCATTTTTTATAATTAAAATTTAGATCGTACAAAGCTAATATTATATTAAGAAAAAAAAAAAAGATAAGAACTTGAATTTCTTATTCTTATAAATTTTTTAGTAAATGAAAAAAAAAAAAAATAGTGATAGATTTTTTTTAGATTGCATTTGTTTCACCAGGAAAATTAATTAAAATTTTCAATGCTTTCATTTCATAAAGCAAAATTTAATGAATTTTTTATGCTTTTTTTATGAAAGTTAGTTTTTAAGCTTCAAAGGCTCATTATTTCTAGTAAATCCAGTCCCAATAACCATTAGCAGTTTTCATGAAAAAACTTTTACTTTAAAATTACCAAATGAATTTATACTGACTAAGGGTCTCTTTCACCAAACATATTTAAACACAATTTAATTTAATTAATGATCTTTATTTAAATTATGTTTAAACAAATTTTATTTTCACCAACTGAAATAATGAAACACAAGAAAGTATGGTAACGCTCTGAAATTTAATATGATAGCGTCAACTTACAGCTTTTTAAAAAGCTGTTTAAAAGCTGTTTTAAAGCTGTTTCATGCTGTTGCAAAATCAATATTTAGATGCATAGTTCTGGCTACTTAAACAGTATTTAAATATTCAATGAGTATATCTAGATGAAAATGAAAATCGACATTTAAATATGAAATGATATTTAAATAGAATTGGTGAAATAGGCTCTAAAACTGTAATTATTTTTCTTAACAACACACAATCTGCGAACTACTTACAGCTAGTCTGCAGAAACACACAGGATCTAAGCGGTAATCGATAAACTAATGCTTATGTACTACGGAAGCAATTATTCTCCTTTTCTTTTTTAAATACAAAACAGTTAACGAAATATTTTTAATTTGAATATTCATCATAGAAAATTAGAAAGCTTAATTTTGCAAATATTTTTCTACCATATTCTCATTAAAAATACAACATAACAACGCTTTTTAAATTCATTATGTACTTAATATTAACAGGGTGCTTGTGCTTCGTAAATAATTATAGTTAATTTCGTAACCCTAGGAAACGCGTTAAAAAGTCAAGAAAATATAGCGAAGACAATGACCATAAATCATGAAAAGCTTTTCCTTTTTAAAAGTGTAACCAAACTAAAGCAATATTGTTACACATAGCAAATACAAAGTGGCGCAAAATATGTCATCCCATGTTCTTTTGACTGATTTAGTTTTAATTTGGATTGTGTTTATTTGATAGACCATGCAGTACACGCTCAGTTTGCGCAGCTATTTAACCCTAGACCGTCATCCTTATTTTTTGTATAGTAAGTTTATCTTTCGGAATTTTGACTCCGACATAATTTAACTGACTATAAAACGCGCCACGAGCAAAAATATGTAGCAAAATAGATTTTTTATTTATATTTATTTAGTTATTTTTTTTATTAATATTTAAAAAAAATCTTTTATATATTTTTTAATCTTTAACGAAAAATTAACATTTCATAGCTCTCCTTTAATAGGTATGGTTTTGTAGACAGTTAATAATAAAACATGAAGAAATATAGCATATTGCAAATTTTTTCAATTCAAGTGATTTTTATGAATCCTGAAAAAAGATTTTTCATGGAAGTAACGATATTTATAGGTTTTTGGCAGGTTTAAGAATATTGTGTGTGTACATTACATATGAATTAATAAATGTCATGTTTAAAATTCCGAAAAATTGACATAACAGCTCATAACAATGCACATCTGATCGAATGTGGCAACTCCTGCTTTGCTACACCATGCTGGGTTTATTTGTTTTCTGATTTATAGTGCCTTATTCGTTGCACGATGACAAAAGCTAAAACATTTTGTTTGGTTTTGGCTTATTGTCGTAGCAAAATATGGCCGTACTTCACTTTGCAACGGACTCGTCTTGATCAACTTCTGTGTCAGAACTTATCGATTATCAAAAATCGATTTCTAAGTCATCGTTGTTGTCAGTTCTTGATAGGAACTGTTCAATTTGTGCATCTGTTAGAGATCGCTTATTAGTCATCTTAGAGAAACAATAAAATTTTTTGTTCCAGAAAAAAGCTAAAAGTTGCACAAACGTCATCTTTTTCATTTTGACTACGGTGAAAAACTAAATGAAAAACAAACACTAACAATGTACATAGTTTGCTGCAAGTCTTGATCTAAAGAAAAAATAAGTTTTAACTTAAAAATAAAATCTCGTGTCGTCTTTTTGCCGAAGGATGACGGTGCAGAGTTAACAACCAGCCCTGTAGTGGAAACAGGTTTATTTAAAATTTTTTATTAATTCTTACAAATAAAACCTTTATATTAATTGAATATTAGATATTAAATATTTCTTATAAATATAAATAGGAATTGGTTTTAAAAATGTTGGAGATTTTAAGTTGTTTTTGGGGAAAATTATTCTTCTAAATAATTCCCAGTTCATTTAGTGTCATTTTGGAAAGACCATTCTATTCATATATGTATTTACATCGTGTGTTTTTTTTTAGCTGCATGAGAACTATTTCAGCTGATTTGACAGCTGAGAATGTCAAACTGTGTAGACATTTCAGTTGTGTAAGTTTCGGCAAGTTATTTAATGCCAGAACAACGCTTCAAAATTCTGGAAAATTTCTTCGAAAAAAAAAAATAAATCTGTTCGCGAAGTTCATAGCGCACTTCTTCAATTTTATGGTCAACATAATCGGCCTAGTAAGCATGCAATTCGTGCAGCTATTGCTCGTTTTATCACTAATTTTACTCTTCTCGATTCAAAACCATCAACAGGACAAAGAAATGTCCGTACCGAAGAGAATATTGCTTCTGTATTGAAGTATGGAAGATGACACCGAACTAATTACATAAATTACAAAATTAAACACAAAAATTTTCCAAAAAGACTCCTGGCTTAAGAACAAACTAACGCGATTCTCCGTTAATACTGCTTCTGCTAAGAAAAGGCCAAAAATAAAAAAGTCTCGCAAATATAAAATGTTTTTCTGCCAACTGTTGCAATATTAAAAAGTAGGCTGTCGCAATAACTAGACCGCCGCGATAAAGGGTAGTCGCGAATACCGAGCTAATAATGTATTATATTCAGCCTGATTACCCTGCCTGGCGTAGTCGTTGTTCGCCAGCTGTCGTAGTGGAAGGCGAATATAATATTTTTTGGGAAAATGTTTGTATTTTCACCATCTGACGAAGAAGAGGTATATAATAAAGTCGACTTGCATCCGAAATTGCGACAAGTTTTTTAAATCCCAACCATAAGTAAAATAAACAAATACGATGTACATGAGGCTTTAGCGGAGCAATATCTATACGGAGCGTGCAATTAAAATTGTGCAAGACATTTTGCATCTTTAGATTTATTTATTTTTATATACTCGTATGTAAGGGAGTATGAAAGGATTTGTATTTTAAAATAAAAATTTAACAAATTCCGATTTTTTTTTATTTTCTGACATTTATTACTTGCACAAAATTTGCCACCACATAGGTTTATGCAAAATTTTTCGTAAAAATTAAATGTACTATATGTAACGTATTTTATATTCCACTCTTCGACTAACCTCTGCGTCGTACGGTTGATTTCTTTAAGCCTCATTGAGTGTATTCTTTTTTAATTCTTTTTTCATTTTCATAATTACATACAGTGATACTGACAATTTTTCGTACCGGTAGCGTGATTGAAGCCAATTATAATTAGTGCGTATGTAGAATCCGCCCTATTTGGGGACAACCGTTTCGAAGCGTTAGCCGACGACCCCCACCCAAAAAAGAAACGAACGAAAACGTACTTAAAATATTCCCTGAATTACCCATAATTCAAAAACCCAAAATATGTCATTCTCTCGGCAATCGGAGACAAAAACATCCAAAGTTATTCCTGTTTTATCGTTCGTAATAGCAAGTTTGTTCAGACACAAGCTACCTACTTCCATGTGGTGTATTACGGTGGTCAGGTGTGGGCCCATAGGGTAAAGTCAGAGTACGATCCTTATGGAGAAACACACAAGAAGACTTACTGCCTCCACGCGGCGGCCACCGTTAACATGCTCGGGTCTGGGTCTTTCTAGGAAACCTCGCTCACCTTACACTGTGGATTGTCCTTGTGTGCTGGGAAGCGTTTTTTCCTTTCTGGAGACCAATACTCGGTCATGGCTAAATTAAGCAACGATATGGGGGGCCGGATCATGGTGTGATGCGACCCGTGCCTGGGATCAGCTTGGCTAGAGGCCCCCCTCAGAAAATAGTCTAGTCGCAAACGGAGCTTCACCGATACCTGGCCACAGCGGTGAATAATGTTTTGGCCTTGCTGGGTTATCGGGGGCTATGGCCCGGTCGACCTACTTTCCCCCACACTCGTGGGAATTATATGTATACAAAGAGAAAAAACAACGACGGTGATGAGAAGAAAGCCGGAGACCAAAAGCTCGACCCACAAGGGGGCTTATTGGCTCCACTCCAAAGGCCGACCCTCAAAGGGGCCTACAGCTTCGTTTGGGACGCCACTAGTGGGCCGACCCGACTCTTTAACGGACGCCAAAGGAAAAAAGCTCGACCCACAAGGGGCTTATTGGCTCCATCCAAGGGCCGACCCTCAAAGGGGGCCGACAGTTTCGGACTCTTTTGTGGACGCCGCTGCTGCGGGCGCAATGTGTACCGGTGCCCAGGACTCCTCCATTTTGGCCGGTTTCGATAGCACTCCTTGGCGGGTGCTATGATGCGGCGCATTGTCCGTGGATGCGACGGGCGGAAAGCGATCTGTGTACTGGTGGATGCCGGAGATTGCTGGACTCAGGCGTGACTGCCTCCGCAATAGGAGTGTCTATACTAGGGCTAGGCGGGCCGGCGAGGCTCTACTGGAGGCCCAAGAGTACAGGCGGTCCCGCAGGGCGTTGCGTCTCGCGATTATGGCGAGCAAGAGGGCGAAATGGGAGGAACTTCGGAGCGACCTGAACCGTGATCCATGGGGACTCGGCTATAGGATCGTGGCGGGAAAATTGGGCGCGAGCCGCGCTGGGGTGCAATTGGACGGCGCGCGGTTCGATGCGAAAGTGGGGGTCCTGTTCCCCACACACCCTCCGCTGGGCGGCGAACGTGGGTCCTACGATGATGAGGTGCCATCGCCCTTTACCGGGGGGTAGCTGAGCATCGCCGCCGGGGCTCTTAGGACGGGGAAAGCCCCTGGCCCGGATGGGGTACCGTCGGAGGTGCTGAAGATTCTGGCTGAGAGCAGGCCGGAAGCATTGCTTCGGTATATGATACTTGTTTAGTCCAGGGCGTCTTCTCAAGACCCTGGAAGACACAGCGGGTCGTGCTTGTTAGCAAGGGCAGGGGCAATCCGACCCAGCCATCGGCTTATCGGCCACTTTGCATGTTAGATGGTGCCGGCAAGCTGCTGGAGAAGCTACTGCATAGAAGGCTGGCGGAGGCCGTGAGGATGGCTGGGGGGCTGTCGGATAGACAGCATGGCTTCAGACCTGGCAGGTCAACGCTCGGGGCGATTGCTGATGTGGTTGGGTGCTTCGAGCGCGCTCAGAGTGAGAGGCGCTATTATCCGAAGCGCATAGTTGTCCTGGCAACACTCGACGTTCGGAATGCCTTCAACAGCCTACGATGGGCTGATGTTTTAGAGGCGCTACGGGGGAGGTTCCGTATTCCCGGATACTTGTATAGAATTCTCCGTAGTTATCTGGACGATCGGGTACTGTTGTACGATACGCCGACGGGGCGGAGGAGCAGGACGATCACGTCCGGCGCGGCCCAGGGATCTGTGCTGGGCCCGGACATATGGAATCTGACTTACGATGGGAGCTTTGGGGTGGAAATGCCCGAGGATGCTCAGCTCGTAGGATACGCGGATGATATAGCGGCGGTGATCTTGACGCGGGATATGGATGACGCCAGGGGGAAGCTGAACCGGGTCATGATTAGGAGCCGGATGTGGCTTGAGGACCACGGCTTGGAATTGGCCGGGGAGAAGACTGAGGTGATGTTGATGACGCGGGCACACATACCACTCGGCGTGTGGCATGCGGTTAGGAGATGTGTCTCTGGTTACCCAAAGTGCGATAAGGTATTTGGGCGTCAGACTCGACTGTAGGCTGACTTACTGGGCCCAAATACGGCATGTGGCGACTATGGCGGCGAAGATGACTGGCATGTTGAGCAGACTCATGGCGAATGTCGGAGGCCCGACACAGAGCAAGAGGAGTCTGATTATGGAGGTCACGAAGTCGATCTTGCTGCATGGGAGCGAGATTTGGGGAAATGTACTGGGTGAGAGAACCAAACGCAGGGTGCTCGAGGCGGTAAAGCGGACGGCGGCCCTTAGGGTTGCTTCGGCTTACCGCACGGTCTCGGTCGCTGCGGTCCTGGTGATATGTGGAGAAATACCCATAGACCTCTTGGCGCGCGAGCGGTGGGAGGCTTGGACCTGGAGGGGGAAGGCCCTGGTGTTGGTGCTATTGGTCTGAGACCCCAAACTGGCCGGCGATGGCAGGACAGGTGGACCTGCAACACCACTCGACGCAGATGACGACGGTCTCTGTAAGTGCGAAGGCATTTTCAACCCTACCTCACACGCCAAAAAAAAAAAAAAAAAAAAATGTGGTGTATTACTGCTTACATTCGATCGCGACTGTAAGCAGAAAAACTAGATATTTCATGCCATAAAGTAAAAGCGAGACCTTATTATCCTAATGTGCTGTAAATCCTGCCAAATGCCAAAAAAATGGTGTAAAAACAGTCTTCTATGTGAAACATGTGCCCTGCCGACGCATACACCAACTGAATGTACACGAACTTTTTGCATAAACTGTTCCGAAAACCATACATCGAACTCTAAGGAATGTAAAGTTTTTAAACAGCACAAAGAAATTCTAAAAATTAAAACCAAAGACAAGTGCACGTTAAAAGCAGCGACAGATAAGTATGAAGCACAAACAACAATACCACAGTTGGTTCAATCATTTTCTGTTGCGCTAACCAACAAAAACATTAATAACACAGCAAGTCATATCATACAATTGACAAAATGTAATACTTTAATTGAACAAAATAATAAATCAATAACTGAAACAACAAATATTCATAGGCACCTTCAGCTCCCAGCCGTAGTGCAAAATTGAAAATTTTGTCCTCAACGAAGACCTCATCGTATTAAACAATGGATGTCCCACACATTTTTCTACGCATAGAACTTCTCGATATTTCCCCCCCAACCAACTGACGCACTGTGTTCCTGGAAAACACTGTCGAATCTTTATGGAAGCGACCACTATCATATCTTAATAATAGTGGAAAAAAGCGAACAAAACCAAACTTTTCAGCCAAATTTAAAACCGATTGCGCCAACTGCCCATTATTTCAACAATACAATGCAAAGAAAATTTTTCTAAAACCGAAATCAATGATAACATCAATCAACAAGCTGCGTTATTAATCAAATGCATTAGAGCGGCAGGCAATGTTAGTATTCCCTAAACACGACAAAGATAAATAAATTCAAACGCAGCAGAAATGATTATAATCTTCTTCACTACAAAAAACATAATGCCTTATTTAGAAGAGCTGTTGAAAAAAACAAAGTATACAAAAACTGACCGCCAACATTACGCCCACCTCCTGTTCGCAGCCCCAGATGCGCAGCTTAAAAATATGTTGTTCAGAAGTGCAATACACATTTGAAACAACAAGTCATTAACTCTTATTATAATAATTATAATTCTTATTATAATAATTAATTATATAAAAGAATTATAATTTCCTATTATTCCTGATGATGTTAACAAGCTGTTAACGAAATATCGAATAATAAAAAACAAAATAAGATTAAAAAAAAAAAAAAAAAAAAAAAAAAAAGACCTCAGGCTTATAAATATATATCAAAAAATATTATTAAATTATTAAAATTTTTTTTTAAATGACGTGAACAAAAAGTATATCGCCAGTTTTAGCACTATTTGTCGAGTGAATTCGTCTTGCACTCTAATAGTACACATAATAGTGATTCATTTGGATCGTTTTCGATAGTGGTGGTACCATTTAAAAAAAATTGTCTCATTTGAAACTCAAATGTGTCAACCGTAATCAAGCTGATTATAATTTTTTTTCATTAAGTAGAGAAGTAGCCGCCGCAACAATTGATGACCACACAGAACCGATTTATGGCATTTCCCATCATTCTATGCAGAAAATGGGGCGATCTACCGATATTGCGGATATTCTCCTTGAGTTCTTCAAGAGTCTGAGGCTTGTTGACATAGACCCACGACTTCAAGACCCCTCACAAAGAACTATAGAATGGTTAAATCGGCTGACTTTGTCGGCCAGTGTAAATCACCAAAACGAAATCTTCCTCTTAGAATTACGCTTGAATTACGTTGTTCCAACCTGTTGCAACACATGTTTAGCAGTCCCAATTCGTTAAGTTGAGGAAGGAGAAATTCGTTGGGCATGGCTCTGTCGCTATATTCTCAGCAGAACGGTTGCTGCGGGGCCCACAGAACTGACAGCATCTCATGTTGAGACTGACGAACTATTACGAAAAAAGATAGAGTTGTATGATAAATATCAAAATCTCAAATCTTTCAGTATCGATTAAAAAAAAGAGTGATTTTCAAAAAATATGTCTTAGTTTTCAACATAAAATTAATGTTTCCAACATTATGTTCGACTAGACGTGACTTCCAGTTTTGCCATAGATATACAAAGTTTACATGGCCAAAATATTTTTCCATCAATTCAACATATAACAAAATATTTAAAATGACGACATTCTCAGTTATCTCAAAGCTAGTTTGGATTTCAAATTTGAGCTTCAGATAACTTTTTATTCACACGGCCCAATGAGCTAAAAGCAGTCAACAAAACTGATCCACATTTAAATTAATTTCAGGCCAAAGAAAGCAAAAGCTTTATAAAATTTTATTTTATTGTAATTTTAAATTCTAGAAACTTAATATGCCCCTTCAGAAAGTACTGAAAGTTAAATTTGAGTATTAATTTTCTTTCCACACTTAAACAATGATTAAAAAAAAACATTAAGGCCAAAGAAATTTTCCAATTTCACATTAAAAGATGGCAAAATACTCAAACGTATGAGATGATTGACTGTTTGATTGATGATTGTCTTTCACAAACATTGTTTGCTGGAATTCTATGATTTACTTTTCTCTCTCTGTTGGTGCCTAGAATGCTAACCTGATGCGATCAAAACGTTCTTTTCATTGCTGTGGGAGAATCAAAATGCATTGCAGCCAATATGGAGAGTTTTTCAAACTGTATTAATAAAAAAGTTTGAGTTTATAATGTAAGATGTATCGACCGGCCACACCAATTTTATTGATTTAGCAATGGGGTCAATTTGACATTTCGAAACACATGGATATGAAGCAGCGTTATATTCGTAATGACGGTGGCTGAAGTAGTCAGCACGTTGACTACAAAACCAAACATTTCCTGGGTTCGACTTAAGTTTCAGACCAATTCATAAAAATATCTGACATTTTCTCTAATGTGCCTTAGTGTGTCTTTGTGTGAGTTGTTGTCGGAAGGTTTCAGTGGTCACTGAATAGTACCGGCTTCAGCTGACCCCAATCCACACCTCATAGTGTCGTCCTTCGTCGGTCTTGTGTAGCATCAGCAAAACAAAATAATTACTAAAATTGGCTACTAAAAACATAGCTTGAAAAACTTTAATATGTCTCCTTGACATCAGAGGCGTTGCAATACTGCTATAAATAAAAAACATGCAAAAGCAGAGTTGGAAGATAGTGAAGCTTCACCTCCTGTCATTTCGCTAAGTGCCCCATTTCTCTAGTTCCAGCACAATACATTGCATACATATGGGTCGAATATTAAAAAAAAAATATGCCAATAAATAAAAGTACACGTTTATATGAGAATGATTATTTTGACGACAACTAGCATGATACCATCAACAAGGTAATCGCACTTCTACAATACCAAAAACACAAGCATTTTGTTGATAGAGATATATAGAACGGTGTCAAATTCAGTTGCCTGTGTATGTAAAAATAATACAGCGCTTAGAGTAACCCTGCACATAATATTGGACTACGTGGTCCATTGTAACTGAAGTGGACTGGTTACAAATATGGCCCTATGTAATACAGCCGGGCGCCATGTCATTGAAAATAACAGCTTCTGGTTATACAACAAGTGTTCGTGCATTTTGCCATATTAAAATTACTATGTGAAGTGCTTCATGGAGTGGTTACATGGAGTAGTTTTTGTGTAAGTCCAATGTAAGCAATGGTGGGTTATATGGTTCACCCCTAGGACATATTATGTTAAATAGACCATGAACTGAAGCTTTTGTTAGCGCAGCAAGTGTTTGTTATATCATAGAGGAAAAATTTATATAATTTTATTTTTATCGCACTTTTATCTGAAAAATATATATATTTACGTAGTGCATTTGGAAAAATTACTAGTCGTGGACTAGTACTAGTCCTCTATGAACTACACTTCAGTTCCATGTATAGACTAGTCGCTTTATTTGCAGAGAAATTATCAAACTGAATTGTAAAAACAAACAGAGCACGAGTGTTTTGCTTGAAGCACATACGAGGTCTGTTCAAAAGAAAAGCTGAATTTTGTTTTCTTAGATTACATGTGGTGCAACATAAGTTCTTGCCAACAGTTATTACCATTAATAAGGAATATTACAAGGATTATGTAACGTTTGCGTGAAGCAATACGGATCAAACGATCGAATTTGTGAAGAAAAAGAATCATGGATTTTGTATCACGATAATGCACCAGCTCAGACATCAATGCTTGTTCGTGATTTTTTGCCAAACAGCAGACCCTAATCATGCCTCATGTCTCCCTGCGACTTTTTTCTATTCCCAAAACTGAAGAGACTAATGAAAGGAAAACGGTTTGCCACAATTGATGAGATAAAGTCAAAATAGAAGAAAAGGGATATTGATGCATAAATAAATACTTTTCAAAAAAAATTCGAAATTCAGCTTTTCTTTTGAACAGACATCGTACGCAGCCAGACTCAAACAATTTGTCTAAAAGTTAAGGATTGGAGAAGACATTATTGAATTTCCAAATTAAATTTTTGCTCAAGATTGTTAAAAACTTTTTTGGTGAATATTAATTAGTGAATTGGTATTTTGGTGTTGCAAATTTGCGGTTCTTTGCCCTAAAATGGTTAATGAGGAAGATCAAAGTTTTTTGCATGTTGAACGTTCTACTTTTTTAAGCATTGATACGATGGAGTGCAACATCATAGTGGAACGGAAAATCTACCCTTTTGAATTTTTAAACAGAATATCACCATCTGGAATGCCCCCTCATACGGTGCACGTTAAGTTGGGTGGTATTTTCATGCTTTTGTCTAATTTAAATACTGATAATGTGCAATGGCAAAAGGTTGCAAGTGCCAAAATCTTTCATACTCAACTATTCTAAAAGCACTGCCAATGCTAGTTCTGCGTACATTCCCAATATTTATTTGGCTCCCTTAAATATGAACCTACTATTCATTATACGACGGAGTCAGTTCCCCATTAGCTTGCCATTATCCATCACCATAAACAAATCATAAGGTCAAACGTTGAAAAAGATGGGGAAATATTTGACAAAAACATGGGCAATAATATGTTGCTTTTCCAAGAGTGATGTGATGCTAAAGGTAATAGTAATAGTAATAATTATATTTTTATGGTGGCGATGGCCGAAGTAGTCTGCACGTTGACTACAAAACGAATAATTTCTCTTGGGTTCAACCACAGTTTCTCACATTTTTCTGATGTGCATTTGTGTGGCTTTGTATCAGTTGTTGTCGGAAGGTTTCAGTGGCGAAGGCATAGTCACTGGTCACTGAACAGTAACGGCTTCGGCTGTACCCAATCCACAGGTACTTCAGAACGCCCGCTTTCGTCGGTATTGTGTCGCAACGGCGAAGTAAAATAATTACTAAAAACGGCTACTAAGAACGAAGCTTAAAAATTTAAATTGTCTCAGACACGCTACAAACACTGCAAAAAGCAGTGTTGTAACATAGTGAAGCTTCACATCCCATCATTTCTTCTACTATCCCTTTCCTCTAGTTCCAACACAAAGCACCGTGTAGGGGTCATCTCCTGAGTGTTGGTCCAAGATAAAAAAAAGAATAGTATAACATTCATTGCTTCTAAACACTAATTTAAATGACGAGTTGTTGTCCTAAATGGGAACCAGGTAATTTGCGATAGAACCCATGCATTTATTATTTCTTTGGCATGTCTTTTTATGCTGGGATTTGGTATAAAATTAAAAATTAGTTGCCCACAAATTATTTAGATCAAAACTCATTAAGGTACGATACAGGCCGGGGCCGGGGCCATGGCGCCGGCTGCAAACTTGGCGGACCCAGACGTGGGTGATTGAGAGTGGTCCTGATTGGGACGAGGCTCTGGGCCTTCCCGAAGTAATGGGGAAAGCGGGGAGGAATCTACCCAGAGGAGGAGGAGGGAATTTTTTAGTGGCAACACCACTCGACGCAGAAGACGACGGTCTCTGTAAGTGCGAAGGCATTTTCAACCCTACCTCACACGCCAAAAAAAAAAAAAAAAAAAAACTCATTAAGGTCATCATTATTTTTAATCATTTTAATTTTTAATATACATAGATGTAATTTCTATTAGTTATCAACTTTGATAATACTTTCTATTCAATCTCCTCACTGTCGTTTTTTTAGTATATAACTTTCTCTACACGAATATTTAATTAGGTTAATTGAGTAAATTTTCCCGTTATTTTTATGTTAAATTTTTATTGCTTTGCTTCTCAAAAAAGTACGAAAATTTAAAAATGAGATTTATAAAATGATTCCCTTTGGCTGGTCGTAGCAGTTGTCACACTAATGAATTAAAAAATAAAACTGAACTGACATTAAGATGTTTGTTTATCTTTTCTATGTCATATTTCGCTTTGCTTTTGCATCTCTTGACATCTAAAGCAAGAATTTGCAGTCATACAATTTATTCAAGAGCAAGGTCATCTTTTTATAAGAAACAGGATGTCTGGTAACTTTCGCTGAGATGATACACCAGCTGGGTATTTCGTGGGACAAATGATGTGATTTAACAAGGTTAATTTTAAGAAGAACAAGTAAATAATAATGGTCTGCCTTACTAGACATCTCTCGGCGGACACAAAAGAGCAAGATTTTATCTCGCAAGAAAATTATTTAGAAATAAAAAAAACAGTTTGGTTGCCTTATCGCCATATGCAATTAGATTAAAAAAAGCAAAACATTCGAAAAATGTCACTACAATTTAGTTTTGCACTTATTCCTTTCTTCTCAATTATTTACTCACTTTTTACACATTATTTCTGATTAAGGGAAAAAATCTCCAAGATGAAAAGAAAATAAAAAGGAGTAAAGGGTACAAGCAGAGTAATAAAAACAATTTTAAACAAGTGCCAGCAAATGTAAACATAATAAGCGTTTAAAACTTATTAAATGTCAACTTAGAAACTATTTTTAAAATGCACTGAACGTTAAAATACTTCGTTGTTGTAAAATAACTGCAGTATTGTTTTTTTATTTTTACTTTTGCTTAATATTATAGTTTTTGTGCCATATAAGGCACAGTGGTTTTGGATAATCGCTTTTGTTGAACTTTAATATTAAAGCAATTAGACGTAAATAGATAGATAAATTATAGAATATAGAAATGCTTTCCTCTTAAAGCTGTATTCGCGTTATAATACAGGGTGTCTGCCGGGAAGGTATACTACTTTGTTTTGCCGCCATTTTGGTAAACATTAGTCTTTACAGTTCATATTTGGCAGTCGTGAAGTAGCCACGTGGCAAATTTATTATGGAAAAATATTTGGTAAACCAACGTGTTTTAATCGTTAAAACATATTATCAAAATCAATCAACGATTATTGTGACGATGAGAAAGTTACGTGAAATTATTGGGAGAAAGAACGTGCCAACAAAACGCACTATTTATTGTGTAGTGAATGATTTCGAAGAAAGATGGTCTGTAGGTGATAGGCCCAAGCATGGACAATAACGTACTGCAAGATCGGCTGAAAACATTACTGCTGCTCAACTTCAATTCGACGCCGTGCTCAGGAGCTTGGTCTTCAAAGAACACCTTTGGCCACAATTTTTAACGCCACAACTGCATGCTTTGGGCTTGATTAACATGTGGTATCAACAAGACGGTGCCACATCGCATATAGGCAGGATTACAATGGAATTATTGCGAGACCTCTTTCAACAACAAGTTATTTCAAGAAATGGTGATGTTGATTGGGCTCCACGGTCGCCTGATTTAACTGCTCCACACTTGTTTTTGTGGGGATATCTGAGAAGCAAGATTTATGCAAACAATCCAGAAACGCTTGAGCAACTCAAACAAAATATTCGTGATGAATTAATGTAATACCGCGTGAAATGTGTGAGAATGTAATGAAAAATGTGCTCAAAAGTGCTCGCATTTGTGAGGCTGACAGAGGCGGACATTTATCTGATATTGCGTTCCATACATAATTGCCTGCCGACATTAAATAAAACATTTATCAATATAAGATCCATTCTCTTTCATTTAATCAAAAATTATAAACAAACAAAATAGTATACCTTCCATTCATTTGATTTTTGATGGGGAATTGCATACAAAATGTACATAACAAAATCTTTCTTGTAAATGTAAATGTAATTGATTTTATGGTAAGAGCAGTTATTATAGTGCTCAGATACATAAATAATAAATAAAATGCAAATCAACAGACCAATTGAGTGTCGTTTGTGAAAGTATACAAAGCCAGGGAGACCGACTTTTGGAGTTCTATTATAGAGTAACTTAAACTGCTATTACATCATAGTTCCAAATCTAAACATTTTATTTAAATTATTTTCATTTTTTGAAAGCTGTAATGTTCACACTTTTCTTAGTTACTGCAATCGGATACTTTTATTGTTCAAATGCACAACATTTTATGTAGGTGACGAATTTACTGACCGCTGAATTTTTTAAAACACAACTTAACAATTAAAGACTTGTTAACCGACGAATTTTTATTGCTGTTTTAATTTTTTTTTGGTTTTATTAATTTTTATATTTTCTCTTTTCTACATTCACTGAGAATCATAATGGGAAAAAATTCCACATGAATACTATCGAATGCAATGAAAAAGTTAGCAATGATTAATAGGAAATCATGTGATTGCAAATGACCTAATTGATTGCATTCCTGCTATATTTTGATTCTATATCTGCTATATACTTTTCACAAAATCACAGAAAAATGGGACTTACTCGACTCAACTTGTCAGCAAACGCTAATTAATTTGGTCACATCTCAAGAGCTATTCCTTACTATAACCAACTTCATGTTAATAATAATTGTTTTGAATTTATGTTTCAACATCTTCAACTTTAACGCTAACTATGCGAAAGTGGCATCAACCCACTTTTATTTACGAGTTTTCAGTCTATAATACTCGTACCACTGTATTAAGGTTTTGGTAGCATCCTTATAAAGAAAGGAATAGTATAATCAGTTTTATCCTTATTACTTGTGCCACTAAGTTAAAATGAACTACTTTTCAATGGTTGTATACAATTTTTGTTTTATTTTCATTTACTGCCCAGCAGCCTCTGAAACTGTATCTTTCAAACGACTGCCAGACTGTGGCGATTTAATGTACCATGAACGTGACTTCTAAAACATTTTTATCTTTATGAAAACTTAGGTTTTCCATTACAGAAAGCAGTGATATATATTATTGATTGGGATGAGAGAAAGCATTTATTGTTTACAAATATTGCAGCGTAGATAGGCAGCTTGGAGGTTGTGATATAGGTTGCTGTTGCTGGCAAGCCACAATTGTTGGAGCAATTAAGCTATCCATCTACACTAAGCTGATAATCTAATTATAATAACTTAAAATAAAAGAAAATCTTTATTTAAACAAAAAAAAAACGAGTGCGAGAATAAAAATAATAAAAATCAGAGTAGTTCTCATTTGGCATTAAAAATAAATGCATCAATACAACACCAGCGACGGAGCAAATTTGCTTTATAAATTAACAACAAGCGAAACTGACGTATTCATATCGTTAAAAATTTTTCGAACGCTTTTTACTTCTCTAGAGCTGCAGGGTAGTATTTGCTTTACTTTCTTTTCGATATCCGTCTGCCGGCCTTGCCGTCTTTCTTATTATGTTTTTAGTATCTGTTGTGGTAGTGTTATTGAATTTACTCAGCATTTTACATAATTAAGTGCAACAAGGAAACATTTAACAATGAAGGAGACACACTATGGGCAAACAGAGGAGAGGAAAGAAAAACAAAATCACTCTACAAGTACTAACAACAAAATGTAATGGCGTACATAGGGACGATTACTTTATAATGTTGATGCTGTATTTAGAAATCTTTGATAAAATATTAATGCAAGCTTTGTCATGATAATATTGGGTTGTTTAGCAGCAAGGAAATTATGGATTTTGAATAAATGTACAACTATTTACAAGGGATCATTATTATATGATATATTTCATGTCACACCGGATTATAATTCAATTTAAAGGAGCTCTAAGTAACATGAGAGAATTTAAATGCAAAATCACGGAAACGGTGTGCAGAAATAAGAAAGTCGGCAGAATTGTTGTTTTGGTGCCGATATGTTCAACTCCTCATTTTCAGATCGCCAACGTGGGTTATTTTTCTTTTCGATTTAAGCCTATATATATACGTATCCGAAAATTTTCAAAATCTATCAAACCGAACCGGTTGCTTATCTCACAACATCCAAATAAATTCAATATATTTCGAATGCGGCACATTTCGGTCCTATCCGTTGACCCGTATTTAAGTAAGAACCTGTTTTTAAAAATTTTTTTATCTTGTCCCAGCACCCATGTGATGCATTGTGCAAGTACTATGGGAAAGGGATAGTGAGAGAAATAACAGGTAGCGAAGCTTCACTATCTTACGCCTCTGATGTCAAGCAGACGGATTAAATTTTGGAGGTTCGTTTTTAGTAGCCATTTTTAGTAATTCTTTTACTTCGCCGGTGCTACACAATACCGACGAAGGAGGACGTTCTCATGTGCCTTTGGTTACAGCTGAAGCCAGTACTGTTCAGTGAGCATTGACTATCCCTTCGGCACTGAAACCTTCCGACACCAACTGACGCAAAGACACACTAATACACATCAGAAAAAATGCGAGATGTTTTTATGATTTCGTCTGAAACTGGGGTCGAACCCAGGATAAGTTTTGGTTTTGTAGTGAACTTGCAGACTACTACAGCCATCGTCACCCTCAATATGACCTGTTTACGTATGTATACACACACACACATCCCAAAACACACACATCCCAAAACACACACACACACACACATACGCATATACGTATATATTGATATCATCGCAAAAATATTTAGAAAATCCCAGTATCTCAAACCGATTTTCCGAAATTGGGGTAAAATCATAAACTTCCTGTAGCTGGAATTAAAAAAGTATATTGATTACTTCTGTTGATAAAAATATATTTTTACTAAGCTCGTTTATAAATAATTTTGTAAAGAAAAGCAACATAAACATTATGATTGAACAATTTCCCGTGCAAAAGTTATCTTATATATAAAAATGACATATTTGTATGTATGTCTGTTTGTGCTTTATAGACAGCTAAACGCCTGAATTGATTTTCTTGAAATTTTCACAGTATCTCTCTGTATATCTGGAAGGAACTATGGGCTATATAAATTTTAAAAATTCCAACATATACAAAGAAAATATATATTTTAGTATATCGTGAGGTTGAAGTGAAAGTTTCTAAATATGGTCCAAATGGCTTCGTAGTTAAAACAAATCATCAGTCATAAACTGGGAGGGATTGGACAAGTGGGCGTGGCACCTCCCATACAAACTAAATATTGATTTCGGTATATCTTGAGAACTCGAAAAGTAGGGAGGGACGGTAAAACATTGATTGCTCTGCATCAAGATGCACACATGCACAATATATTTTTTCAAAGATAAGAACACGAAGTGTGGTAGGGGGCAACTTCCGGGTCTCCGAAACTAACTAACCGATTTTAATAAAAGACATGTGAGGAATAAAAGTGGTTTTAAATAAAACTATTGTAACAGCAACAGCAATGCGTGGCGCCTTCAGCTTGTTTAACATAATTTAAAAAAAAAACTACAAAAGAATTTTGGGTAAAATCAATACCACTCTTAAGATACAACAATTCTTCAATTTCTACAATTAGTCTTATTGAAATTTTACCTCAAATTTCGCAGAAATCGCTGTGTGATTTGTTGCCCACGAAAACCGTTCATGTTTTTGTTATGTGCAAATGCCTTGTTTTTTTTTGCAATTATTGCAAAATTATTTTATTATTAAAAATAAAAAACAAATCGCCATTAGGACCGTAGTAAAAATACGTTGTGTTTGTAATTTAGGTCACATTCGACTTAATGTAAATTCGCATATTTACTCGTGTTCGAGGTGCAATATGTTTTAAGTATATTTGAATTTTAGTCTCTGACTATATATGATTGTGGTGAAGCTAGAACCGATTGCGAACCACCAAAGCAACGCTTTGAGTTTTTTAATTGCATTATGTCTAGAAACGCGGATTTTGCTTAAAAAAACCATGACTCAGAGTAGCCCAATTTATTCCTACATCATACAAGTAAAATTGATGTTAATTGAGCGAACATTATTTAGAAATATGGTGCTTCGTATGTAATGTCGAATAATACACAGTTACACCGACTTTTGCACTTTGGCATTGTAATCGATGTAATGAAGGAAAATTTCGGCGATTCATAAATACTTTTTATAACCTAAGAGTCACAATCTTGTGACTTAATATATTTCTTAAATCCTTGGTTAATCTTTAAAAGACAATTTCTATAAAAGACGGCATAACGCTGCAATGTTCCTGTTCAATGACCTGTTGATTTCAATGATGATTTCATGCATAAAATAATAAATAATACGTAAATGTAGCTGTAAAACAATTCAATGGAATGTGATATAATTATATCTCTTTGGTATTATAGAGGGAGTACATTTTTTATACGAACCGTTCCACAGTGATGGAAGTTATATAGAGGAGAGCGACGAAAATAGTAATAGTTGCAATATCGCCTTGAAATTAATACATAGATTATATTCCTGAAAATCTCGCCAAACGCCCATTTTATATAGATCAATAAAAAATTTATGGATATTATGCACAAAGAAATATAGAAATATATTTTAAAAATCTTTCAAATGATACCAATTTTGATCATATACGTTCAAAAATGTAGTGGAGAATCGCACTATTATATGGAAACTTCTTAGGTCCTTAACTCGAAAACTAATCGCTGTCGACAAGTCTTTCACTTTATATTTTCATCTTATTTTTCATATATAATTTTTTTTTTCGTTTTGGTGAACCGTTGGTAACTAGATTAAGATTTAAAAATTTGGCACTGGTCTAAATATGTCAAATTTCTGCATGTTATGTAGACGACATTGAAGAAAATAAGCATTTCGTAATTGAGTCAACTATTATTTTGTGAAATCAATTAAGTGCAGCAGTCATTTAACTAAAAATACATTTCAAAAGCGTTCTTATGAGGATATAAAATATTTAATATTGCCTATACGACGTGAAACTTTTTTTACAGTTTACTAAGTTTACAGCTACTTTACATTACATAATATATATAGACATCATATCACATCATTTATCATATCTCGTGAAATAATACAATATATTGGCTCATTTGTTTTCGTTTTTAAGAGAACTCGACATTTAGTATTCATATGTATCCATTGTAAACATTCTGCCAAGTCTTTATTATGTCATATACATCCCTTCAATTTAAAATGATATTTTTTTGTTACTTTTATATTAATATATATATACTGTTATGAACGATGAATTGTTTTTATTTTTTGATTGCTTCTTAATGAATATAAAAAAAAAATGTTTTTGAAATATACATTTTCCATTATCTGATTTTTCAAAGCTGAAACAACTACTGTACCGATGTTAATAAAACTCGAAAAAAGCTTAAGATGTTATCTATCTACTAAAAAAATAATTACTAAAAAATCTTCATTAGTTCCAAAGTTACAGAGTTTTGGCCGATGTAAATCGATTCTGAACCACTGTGCGTCGTCATTTTCCGGAACCAATAACGCGCAAATCGAGAGACTGCAAAATATCTAGTATTTGGTTAGAAATCTATTTTAACATAAAATAAGTTGTCATAGGAGCCCAATTAGTTTATTTGTATGAATAATTTGAAAATGTGTTTCGTCGCTCATTATGACATTGTTCAAAAAGTTGTAATTTCTCACGCAACCAATCTCGCAAACAATTTTTACACGATCTTGTATTGCGTATGATGACATTATAAAATCTTATTGTATTAAATTAAACATATAAAATCAAAAACTTTAAAAATCAAAAAGTTGTAAGCATTTCAAATCAGTCGGTCGAAGAAGATTTCTTTCACCTGTGTAAAGATTATAAACACAATTCGAGCATTCAACTTCATACGATTCCAAAATTCTATTCCAAACCTGTCACGATTAAGTAAATCTTAGCAAAAACTGTGTTCCTTTGCGAAGTTTATAGAACAACTTAGGAAGGCATGATTACAATAACAGACCTTAAAAGTGAAATAGTGTAACTTCCAGTTTATTTTGTATTGTATTCAATAAAAAAAAACATTAAATACGATTTTTTCTACTTGATGCTTTAGGCCATATGTCAATCTATTTTGAGAAACTATAAGTTTTTAACGCAACAAAATTATAGAAATATTATACAATGTATTACACTTCAGGTCAACTGTAGTCATATTTCAAGAACAATTATATTCTTTTACGTCTTTACTATGCAAAGAGCAATAACGAAATACAGAAATCAAACCCTTTCGTTTATATTAAACTTTCAAAAGAGATAAACTTGTCTTTTCGTTCATCGAAAAAATTTTTGTTCCCAAGAAACCACAAAGTTCATTGAATTCATAGAATTTACATAGAATTTTTTATGAAAGAATTCTTTCTTCACCAACTACAGCCTATTTATTTTAATCTTCAAAAGTTAGTTGTTTAATAATAACATTAAGCTTGAAACATTCAAATAATCATCAGAACCGCGGGGTAAATGCAGCGATATTTTAAATCAAACTTAAATATGCAGAAATTTTCATTGACTTAGTATTTCAGGTATGGGTGACATCTATTTCTTATATACAAAGTTAAAGTCGATATCAAGCTTAGAATTTACAATTTATACTTGTATTATTGTTGGAAGTTCATTTATAAGGCAACTAAATAAATAAAACACAGAAAGATATTGCCTTTTGAAAGTTACTGAGTTTAATCTTTTAAATGGGTAAACGTTGCACAAAATGAACCCTAAAGCGTTTGGTACAAGCTTGAATTTTACTTAAATGCGATCAAGAGAAAAGGTTTTAGTGGAACATATTTGATACAGCACACTATTTATTAATTTTGCTAAAAAGTGTTTGCGATTTAGTTTGCCTTATGATTAATAAGGATACCGGAACATCTGGGTATAATAGGAAAGTAAGAGGCTAATAAGATTGCTAAGAAGAAAAAACATTTTAATAACGTCACACTGCAGATTGTCAGGTCATTTCGAAGACTCGGGAATAACTCAAACAATGGGCGGTAGCAGAGGATAAGAGGTTTGAGCAAAATGCTGCAGTGGGTAGGAACTCTAGAGTACCCTGGCGCAATCCGAACGGGGAAAAATCAAAGAAGTTATTGGGGCTAAACAGTAGAGTGTTTGTCTTAATGACCGGCCACACGGAGACGAAGTCTCATGGCGTTTGCATGGGATTGATGGTGCGTGGTAGTAGGTCAACGCTGTTGCCCCTCTTTCCGACAAACCCAACCTAACATAGCTTTATGATTGGCCATCGCAATTACTTTCGTTATTATGGTAACTTATTGTAAATGGAGCATAGGATTCTTATTCATCTAGCAAGTACACTCTTAAGCATGGGTTGCATGCAATTCAACCATGTGTAATGGTTAATTTAACAGAAGAATTAGTGATTGTATTGAGAGATGTTTTGAGTAATGTATTTTAGACAAGTAATTTCCTTTCTGCTATAACATATTCTCTACTTCCTTTTAATATAGCCTGAAGTCGTTTGTTTTAAATTATGGTCGATTTACTGCGACACTGTTAAACAGCTAAAAAAATACACTATTCAATAAAACTTTTTAGCAATTCAGCTATTAATTTATGGATTAATAAGTCAGGTTGATATATGTATACTATACTATTTTTTTATTTATTCTATTTATTTTATTTCTTATTTTTTATTCTTCTATTGTTTTCCGTTCATTTGATGCATTTTTGTTAGTTTATTGTAAAAAAAACATATTTTTGGATAAAAAAGTGGAAAAAGTAAGAAATAGAACATTTTTATGATTTTGCGCTATGACAACTGAAAATGGTAATTTATCAATATTTTCACAAAAAATTTGCACTTTCACAAGGCCAAAACTGCCTGAAGGAGCGTTCCAATGCTTTTGCGCTGTACTAGAGAGTTCTTAACTATTGTCTTGGCTACAATTTTTGTCTTAGTGTTGGATTGAAAATCTCAATGGTTTGGCTGTTATAGGCCAAAATATCCAAAAAAAAACGTGACAAAAGTCTGATCAAGTCAAAATGGGGAAGCTCGATTTTCACCGTAGACGTATGGTCTAGTGGACTTTTTTGCTAAGTACAATCCCAAGAATCAGAAACGCGAAGCGCCTATTAAGATTTTCAAATCGCCCCACCCTAATGTATAGTCAAACTGTAAAATTTAATACATTTGGATCTGCTAAACATACTTAAGTTTCAGCTAATATCAAAGTATATTTATTCAAGTAAATGCAACTCTGCAACGGCTATTGTTTTGGCTATGAATCGTTTCGTTACTGTTTAAATGAATCGTAATTAGCTAGCAAATATTTCAGCAAAACTTCTATGTGATTCAGCTAATAAGTTGCAAATGAATATGTTCGATTTAAGATGTGAATACTTATTGTTACTGAAATTATCATTTATGTTTTTTTTAAATAAATAATAAAAGATTTTTGGAATAGCATTTGCAAATAGTTTACAAATTATGTGCAAAAATGAATTTCATACGTTTAATTGAGTTAGCCTTTATTTTTATCTACTAATAATTATTTACATAATTAATTAAAAAGGGCTAATGATCGAAAACATACAGCCATTCATAATTCAGCAGTGATTTTCGGCAACAGTATCGAAAACCTACTTTGCTGAACTATTTGGACATTTCCAAACCTTCCACTATGGTAATCCTTTTTAACTTGCAGTTATGCAAATTCCAACCCATTGGGTTTATATGTCTCTTACAATTTCCTTTAAATACATTTTTACAAATAGAGCAAAAATACTATGCAACTCTATTGGATTTCAATAAAAGGCAAATGTTTACACAGGTTTTATTTGACTTCTTTTTTCTTTTTGCTAAATTTCCTTCATCCGTTTTCCTTAATTCTTTCGGCTGTGAAAAGTTGTATATAAAAGAACAAGTTGTAAGAAAAGAAAACAAACTTTATTGAATGAATTGTAATGGATAACTTATAGAAAATTTCTGCTAAAGTTACTCGTAATATTGGAAATGGCAATTCTAAACTAGGCAAGGTATATTAAATTTAACAATGTTTTTGTAAATTTATTAAAAATGTGACTGAATGGAACTAGTTTATTAGTTCAAGGAAAGTTAAGGTTGTTATTGTGTCCGTGTGGATCATTAGAAAATTAATGTAAAATAAGTAAGAGTGCTATATTCGGCTGTGCCGAATATTAGATACCATTCACTGGTTCACTTTATTTCCCATATTCGTCATAATTTCCGGATAGTCGTTTAGTACTGCCGAATTTTTACCTAATTGTTAGATCTTTCGGACCAGCTCTTTCACACCACTATATAACTTCAAATAGCCAACTCATCGTACCAACCAAACCAAAATCACCGTAAAGCTAGCAAAATCGAATATTTTGATGCGCCATTCTTGCGTAATCGGATCTATCAAACATAGGGTTACACCATTTCTTCCTGTAAATATTTCATACATTTTAATGAAAAACCCAAATATTACTTAGATTTTATAAAAGTGAAAGATTCACCAAATAGTTTATTTTTAATAAATAAATCAAATCCGTCGGAAGAATAAAAATAACATTTAGTTGCCATAGAACATTTCTTATTAGGCTGTGTGAACCGCAGAAAAATTGGCCTTTATAGACTTAGAAGGATATATTTATTTATTCTTTATTTATAGGTAATATATATGACTATAATCAACTAGAACACGACTTTGCAACTATCAATACTATTTTATAAATTTTTTTCCTCCTGTAAAATTCCACAAATTTGAGGCTGCATGTTTCTATGCGTTATATGATTTTGGGCCCGCATACATTTCTTCCGGCCATATATTTGTTCTTCCTTTGACTTTCTGTATATTACTATTGAATTTTTTTATTCAATTCATTTCAATTAAATTTTTATTCGTGTTATATAATTTTAATTATATTATATATTATATTATATATTATATGTGTTATATAATGTTATATAATTTTACTTATTCTTAATGTTTATATATAAAGAGTTTAAATGTTGTATCTTTTTCTACTTAATTATAATGTAAGTTATTTTATAAAATTATGTATAAATATTTACAATGTTTTTAATTGGAGGCAAAATTTAGCAAAACCTATTTAAATATTTTTATATTAAAACAACTAATCCTAAAACTAAACTCCATACGATGAGCCGGCTCATTGATTTGCTCATACCCCGTATTTAGGCATCTGGTGTTAAAATTTTATAAATTAGTTTCAGCAATTTGTTTTGGGATATTTGTATTTTTTTTAAATGACAGTTTGCAGTGTTCGACCAAACAGATGCTGCGTAAAAAATAACAGCATGAAAAATTCTTTTTAGTACTAACTTTTTATTGTTGATTAAGTTTATAATTCCTATTGATTAATGAGTATAGTAATTTTGCTAGTACATTTACTTTGTTCACAATCTATGAAATATGGTCTCTGAACTTCATTTCGGGATCCATTATTACCCCAAGGTATTTAATTTTTTGCTCCCATTGGTTCTCAAAAACAAAGTTATTTTGCGGCAGAAAACATGCTTTGCACTTTCTTGAAAAATAGATTGCCGATGCCTTTCCGGAGTTCAACTTTATTTTCCATGTATTAAGGTTTGATATAATGTCTATCGATAACACTTCACAGCTGAGAATAGCTGTGTTGTCAGCAAATACGTGCAGTAACTTAAATGTGGGAAATGGGACGTATATAGGCTATAGAGAATAGGAGACAAACAGGAGCCCTGTGGGCAACCTGCTGTAATGATGAAAGGGTCAGACGATGATGAACTAATGTGTACTCGTAAGGAACGTAGTGTATGAAAGTTTTGAATTATTTTTATAAGGTGTGCTGGAAAACCATAGTATATCATTTTAAAAATTAGCCCGTCGTGCCACATCGAGTCAAAGGCAGCTTTGAAATCTTATAATACCACACCCGTTGACTGAGTTTCTAATTATAATCAGTGGATGGGAAGTGTTATGTTCCCTGCGAAAGCCGAACTGTTCGGTTGGAATAATGTTTTTAGTTCTGCGCTACGTTTTAAAATTGTATTTAGAGGAAGCAGTCCACGTAGTTACATATACGGACTTAATTTCATTAAAATCGTTCCAGCCGTTTCGAAGTTATGAAAGTTTTTGTACTAAAATTTCAGGTAAATAAACGAGGTGGTCGCGGTTTCTTCGGCTGTAGCTCGGAAACTATTGAACCGATTTGCATGAATTTAAATAGCAACCGATTCAGGTCTACTACTGACCGATTGACATAAAAACGAATTCTATGTGATGATTAGTTTGGCAGAAAATTGCGTTTCAGCGGACACACACACTGACGGACATGGCTCAATAAACTTCCTATTCATATTTTCGAAAATATATAAATTTTTCTTCAGAAAGGAATATTAAAGAAATTTCCCACCGAATGACAAAAAAAAATATATAATCGTTACACTTAAAGTTAAGGGTATAAAAATGAAGAATGAATTATGCACCATATTTATCGTATAGGACTAGGATCACTAGGGTGATCAATTATTCGACAGTTTTAAGAAACGGGTTTTCGAATAGTTCGAATATTTGAATAATTAAAAAAAAGCGGTTACTGTTTTGCAAATGAAGAAAAAAAAGCGGTGGTTATACAAAAAATATCCTAACATATAAATAGTTATAGTATGTGAGAAAAAAAAAATATATAAAATATTTAACATCGTCACGCACATATTGTCTTTATTACACCATAGTTTTATAATACAAACTCCTTTGTTTCGAGAATGCTAAATAATAAAATGTAATACAAAATAATTAAATGTTTTCTATTTTGGTATATTTTGTTTATTATTTTAAATCCAAATTAGGCTAAAGTTCCTAACATGTTTAGCCAGAAAGAATAAGCTATGAGACAGCATTCCTAGTGAATAAAGGAAAAGTCAACGTCAAGCAATACCAACATATGTATATAGGTATTTTAACGACACTGATGACTTTTCTGTGCAATTCGTGACATACGATTTCATACATATTAATTTTATATGTATGTACATGTCAAGCCTTTCTTGTAAATGTCGCAAAGTTCAACTTAAAATAAAAAACAATCAAAAATATAAGAATTGACCAGTGGCATTATAATTCATTTTACACAAAATACTTGACGAAACAAACCAAAAAAGTTCGCTTCAAGTAAAAAAAAAAAATATGTGCGCAGTTAATAATGGAAACAAAAATTAGGTAATGAAAAGGAGTATTGTATGTTTGAGATGGTAAATTTAGAACTTCATTTAGAAGAGAAAAAAATAATTTAATTGATTTTTTTTGCCGAAGATGAACAAATGGGAAAAAATTCGACTGGCCGGTTTTTTCATTGAAAAAAGTACTGAAAAAAACGATTCGAAGCTCGGTTGAAAAATCGGGCTGATCACCTTACTATTCACACAGGGAAGAGAGCAACTGGGCGCAAATTACAGCATTCGATATTGAACGAAATTCCTATATTCCCTGTTTTTATCCTTTGCTCTACATAATAAAAATAACATCTAAATAACAATCAATTGTATTTGTCGTACAGCTTACAATCGTTTTATTATCAAAAGCTTTTCACATTTGAATAAATTGCTGTGATATTGAGTTATAACTTTCTTAATCGCTGTGGCTTGTTTAATGTGATGATTGCCACCACTTACTGCATATCTGTAGCATGAAGTATCAGTAAATGCAAGTATCCGTGTTTCCGATTATTGCACAATCTCCGCCTGTATTTCGTCTGCAGTACTTTTTCCGACAGCTGAGAGGCCATTGAAATATATGTATTGGCAACCCTGCTGAGGACATTGTAGTGCGTGTGTTGATTAATAATTAAGCTGTTGGCAGGTTCGTCATGTATCGACGGTTCTTAAAAAAAGAAGAGGTTACTAACCCTAAAAACTTTGGCACGATTGCAATATAAGTGATGCATAGTATGTTAAATTATCTTCTTCTGGCATACTTATCTAGAGTCACTAAGTTTACTAAGAGACGAAAAGTCCAGCATCCGGCCGGGACATTCTCCACGTAACCTTTTGGGCTTCCTTTTGAAAAAGTGGTGCCATTTTATATACGTATACACTACGCACATACAAAGCTTTCAATGCTGAACTTCTTGCTTTTGTATTACTTTTGTATATCGTCTCATCAAACGAGTTAAATGTTGTTCCGAGGAATATCAAATGAAGTGTCTAAGTATCCCGGCTATTGTTTATATCACATATATATATATACATACATATATATATATATATCTTATAGAACACTCATTCAAAACACAAATTTAGACAAACAACCAAAATAAATTGACTCTTAAACAAGTGGATCTTTTTCAATAATCAACAATTTTTTCAGAATAAATTTATGAAATATTTCTTTAAAAGCAATAAAATATATCTGTACGGAGCATGATGAAATTAGTATTAAAGAGATTTCCATTTTATCAAATTTCTTTTTACAGAAAAGTTATTGGTTTTTGGTGCAGAATAAGCTTTGAAAAATGTACTGTTTCGTAATTGGCTTCTCTTTCACTTTTAAATGTTTTCGTGCACGGGGGTGTAATTATTTCCATTGCCAACATTATTTCATACAAAGTCTTACCAATGCTGGCGGCATTATAGGCTACAACTACATTGGCATTTTCTAAAGCGCTTATTTTCTCCCTATCTCCTCCCTTTCCACCTGATATTATAGCACCGGCGTGACCCATACGTCTACCTGGAGGAGCTGAAAGTCCAGCTATAAAAGCCACCACCGGCTTCGAGATATCACCACAATTATTTTCATTTAAATAAGCCGCCGCCTTCTCTTCAGCATCACCACTTATTTCGCCAATCAATACAATTCCTTTGCAATTGCAATCATTTAAAAATATTTCCAAGCAATCTATGAAATTAGTGCCATGGAAAGGATCACCACCTATACCCACACACAAGGTTTGACCCAAACCATATTCGGTTGTTTGATTTACTGCTTCATATGTCAAAGTACCCGATCGTGACACGATACCAATCATGCCATGTTTGTGTATGTACGTTGGCATTATACCAATCTTACATTGTTCGGGTGCAATTATACCGGGACAGTTGGGGCCCACAAGACGTGATCTTTTTTGTGTCAAGAGAGCATGTCTAACTTTTACCATTTCTTTTTGGGGTATACCCTCAGTAATGCATACTATAAGAGGAATTTCCGCCTCAATGGCCTCCATTAGAGCTACATGGGCTGTAGGAGGTGGCACATAAATTATCGTGGCATTAGGGCTTACACTTCTTTTTGCCTCTTCAACTGTTCTAAAGACAGGCAACTGTAAATGTTTGGCGCCAGCCTTCTTAGGTGATACACCTCCAACTATTTTCGTGCCATTTGCTAGAGCTTCTTGACAATGAAAAGTGGCTTGTTTACCAGTGAATCCTTGACAAATAACTTTGGTTTCCTTAGTGATGGAAAAATTTTTTCGAGTCTCGCAGTAACCATCTTCACAAAAAAAACGTTGTTTTTTGAGAATATTTAATATTAACAGAGATTAAAATAATTGCGATTTCATTGCGGAGCGAAAATTTGCAAGGAGAGCCATTATTAAAACAAAATTTGCACTTAAACTTTCATATGCTTACATACAGATTTATGTATACGTACTATGTAAAAACGTTTTTTATTTCTATGTACATTAAAATTTTTCACAAAATTGACATTCGAACAAAAGTTTTTGAAACTAACTGACAATAATAAACAACACCACTCTGCTTTAAATTTATGTCGCCAGTTATCGGCATAAATTGATAACAGAGAGACAGAACAAAGAACATTTTTGTTTACAAAACGAAACATTCTGCAGGCCTTCTAAAATTTTCTTATTGAATTATATTATATATATATTAAATTTTGTATTTTAAATTTAATTTTTTCCAATATTTCGTTTTCACAATGTAAAACTTTCACACGAATTTGGTTTCTGTGACATACATATTATGTTTTTTTATCTTTATTTAAATATTTAAAATATTTTCCCTGAGGAAGTTTTACATTGTGAAAACGAAATATTGGAAAAAGGAAAGATAAAAAACATAACATGTATGTCACAGAAACCACATTCGTATGAAAGTCAAAATAAAAACGTTTTTACATTCTCCAGAAAACGTAAAACACAAAAATTTTTCGTTTTAAAATCGTTTGAAAATACTAAGATGGAAGTGTTAATTTGAGAGCTCTTACATAAAAGAAATGTTGAAAAAATATTTCAAATGGTAAAGCATCCTGTTGGTTCTTAAGCTCTGTCTTAAAATATATATATATGTATATAACCAGCGAAAATATATATATACATTAATAGCGAATTTTATATATTTTTTTAAGTTAATAACACTAATTATTTAAGCTGTAGGTCTTTTTAATATATGTAATATTTATTTTGATTGTCAAAATTATAGACATTTAGTTAATAAGAGATTGAATATATAATAATTGTATTTGTAATTTTTATTATTATACATAGAGTTACATTTAGAGGCGGAACAAAAAATTGTTAGAACTATAAAAATATAGTTAATTACTTAAAAAGATATAGAAAAAAGATTTTTATTATTATTATTTTATATTAACTGAATTTATTTTGGGAATATCTCTTTATATATATGATTCTAATATTGCTTTTTTCTCTTAAAAATTATATGTGAAATTTATTGTTACATACCTTTATTATTGGAGACAAGAAAAGGAAGTGCAAATTGAATAATTATTCCGTATGCGTTTCAGTTTTATGGTATCCCTTTATAATGTTACAAACTGTGATTTAGTTAATCATCTTTATAGGTCCTAGGCAGATCAGACGTACGGGATTCGCTTTGAAAGCTGAACATCGATAGCAACTCCGCTCTCTGGTGTTTACTTCATCACTACACATTGATTGAAAATATGTTAGAAACAATATATGTACATGTCATCATCAAGGTCTTCCAGAATAATTTTAGTAAAAAAAATTCTAACCTGTATTACAAATATGTAATGCAAATTTATGAAAGGCAAAATCTTCAAGTGCATATTTGTTTGTTCAGTTATTTATGAATGTGGTTTTAAACCACAACTCCTGCTGATATGATATATTCGAGTTCATTATTTATGGTTCAGCACTAACCTGGTTGTTTGAAATGTTTGCTTTCAACATACTATGTAATTTACACACAACTATCAAATGTTTGTTTTACACAAAGAATTTATTTCACACTTATTAGAATTTTAGAAAACGTAAATTAAGTGCATACTTTCGAGCGGTTGTGTTGGACACATAACAATGCATATAAATTAATTCTTACCCAGCAGACAAGAAGTCAAACCTTTAAAATACGATGACTATAATTCAATATCGAGCACAATTCTCAAAGGTTTGAATTTAACATTTGAATTCAAATTGATAATGATTTGAATATAAACATTTAAAAATCAGTGCTTTATCAATTTGTCTTCAATTTGATGTCAAGTGTTATTCTCATATTGAAACAATAAACGGAACAACACTATTTAAAAGTAATGATTTCATTACAACTGAAAAATATTACGTATTTACTGTTTTTATAACGAAAAAAGTATTTGTTTCTGAATACAAAATTATTTTTAATTTGAACAGGAGATCGTGAATAATAAGAAAATCGTAAAAGTGCAGAAAAAATAAGTTTATAAAGCGAAAATTGTATTTCATTTAAATATGTTTCACATTATTATTACAATCAAATATAAATCATTTTCAATTTGAAATCAAGTCTTAGTGTTCATTGACTGCATGCTTTCTCTGGATTATTTACAAATAATAAGGATATTTGTCATTTAAACTGCAGCATACTTTTAAGTAAAATTCATATGCACACAGACTCTTTGCATTAAATTTTAAATATTTTAATTTAAATTTATGCTCATATTATAAAAATTTTCCATTGAATATGACATGTATTGTAATACGAATACTAATTACTTAAATGATTTTAAGAATATCATTAGAAGCTGCTAATATTTTTTTGAAACCCCATAAAGTAGTCAATAAATTAAATCAGTTTAATAGCAAAATAAAATATCGCATTAACCAGAAAGACCAACTACAATTACGAATTAATCGGCGAAGTAAAGTAATTAATTGAAATGGCTACTAAACTGTGCTTAAAAAACAGAATGCGTCGCCTTGACATTAGAGACGCTGCAACATAGCAAATGCAAATGTGCAAATGCAAAGTTGTTAAAATAATGAAACTTTCATTCGTGTATTCCTTCACCACCAGCCATCTATATCAGTATCCCTTTCCTATAGAAGGTTACACCTACTAGCAATCAATGATTGCCTAAGTGTTACTTCACTTGAAGGTAGCGATGGCTGAATCAAACTGCACGTTGACTACAAAACCAAAACAGATCTGGGTTCAACCCCAGTTTCATACTAAAATTATAAAAAAAAACATCTCGCATTTTTCAGATATGCATTTGTCTGTCAGTTGTTTTCGGAAGGTTCCAGTGTCGACGGCATAATCACTGGTTACTGAACAATACCGGCTTCAGTTGATAGCAATCCACAATCACATAAGAACGCCCTCCTTCGTCGGTATTGTGTAGTACCGGCGAGTTAAAATAAAAATAAAAATGGCTACTAAACCGAAGCTTCAACATTGTTATAAACGTGCAAAGGCAGAGCTTCATCTCCTGTCATTTCTCTAACTATCCCTTTCCTATAGTTCCAGCACAATGATTCGCAAATGTAGGAGTCATCTCCTGAGAGCTGGTCCCAGAAAAAAAAAGAAACAAAAAAAAATACGAAGAAGGAGAGGATTGCCGTAATTGTTCAACAACATTCACAGGATTTGGCGTTGGCGCTAAAACTAAATCTATCATAAAAAAATCAAGATTTGCAACCATGGAAAAAAGAAACACAGCATCGTTGGAAATGCTCTAGATCAGACAAAAAATATTTATCAGAAAGGTGCATAATTTTTGTTAGGGGACAATTCTGCTTCTCAAATCTCGTTTCTGACAAGGACTATAATGCGCGGTTAAGTTTAACTGAATAAAATATAGTGATACCGAATCGACAAATATTTAACGCAGTAATTCGCAATGGCTTACTACATATCCAGAAGACTAAATGGGATTTGAACCCCAGAGTTTTGACTCGGGTCAAAGTTGTAGGGGCAGTCCCAAATTAATTACGCAAAAACTATAAAATGTATATGATTTTAATTGTGCTTTTTTCCCTTAAAATAATATATATGTGAAATTTATTATTACATATAATATATATATATTATACAATTTTTTTTAAAGTGGCAAACAATACACTTTCTCTGAAGATGTAGCGGGTTAATATATACCAACAAAATCTTCCCTGTAATATTCTGAATAAATCTTCTGAACGCATCGTATACCAAAAACATAAGTATCACACCATTTTCTATGTCGTTATACTATACAAAGATGAGAACTTTAAAAAGGCCGTGAAACGAGTTGCAGTCGTATGGTTTTAAACCGCCGATACACGTTCTTTATTTAGTCCCCTCCATCGCAACCCTCAAGAAAGTCTGGAGTCCTTCTCTTTATTTATTTATTTATATTTTATTTATTTATTTAATTTAGTCTATGGAATATATCCTTACAAACAATTTACAAAACGATTATAATACATAACACAATTATAAGTTTAAGAATACAATTATTAATTTTCTGATTACACTAACATTTAACGAAAAGTCCATCAGCGTTTGCGTAATTTGCTCTAAAAAATTGCACGGATAAAGGTACAAAATTACAGAATGTACGCTGCGCATATATAGCCATTAATAAGATAAGATTTAAGATAAATGTGTATATTAAACATAGTTCTACGGCTTTTTAGTGTAGGAAGCTTAATTAGACTAAGTCTGAAGGCAAGTTAAGTGGGTTGAAATTTAGTCCACGTAAGCAAAACAACCAGATTTGGTTCTGCACCGATGCAATTGCATTTCTACGATTGCTGCAGATTGGATCCCATATTATTGAACAGTATTCCAGTATAGGACGAACAATTGAATTGTATAAAGTTTTTGCAATATACGCATGGGTAAATTCTTTTGCCTATCGTTTAATAAAGCCTAGTGCACACCTTGCCATATTTATCACAGTCGAAATATGTAGAACGAAACTCAGTTTACGGCCAAACAAAACACCAAGGTCTACCAAACTTTCAACTATTTCCAATTGGTAGTTTCGCAGACAATAATTGTTGTAAAATGATTTCTTTGAGTTAACGAATTTGTAAAAAGATTTTGGATCAGGTTTCAAGTTATTTCTTTCTTTATTTAAATATTATGAGTAACATAAATTATTCAATCTTGTGTATTCGGCACGGCACGTTTAAAGATTTTTTTTAATCTTAGACCACAGTCGCTTTTTATCAGTGAGAGTGAGAAGTGAAGTGCTAAGAATTTTTTTTAGTTCAAAAATAATATAATAAACAATATAAATTAAACAACAACATATAGCATACCAAATACCGCTAGTTTTTATTTTATGTTGTTTTTGCTCTGCTTTACTTGCTGTATATTTTTCTTTTTTTTACCCAGCAAACAAAAATTAATTAATAAATAAATAAATAAATAAATAAATAATAAATGAGCCATGATGGCTTAAATATAAGCCCTAGTCGTTCAAGTGTTCCCGAAAGGAATATATACGTAGCAACGAAATCGGATGAAGGTAAAACTCGTTCAAGCAACAACTTAATGAAGAGTGTGGACAACAGTAATTACGTTTCCATTAAAACACCCAAGCGAACACAATCAGAGTCAGATTGCTCGCGATCTAAAGAGGATCCCAAAACATCATTCGCAGCTTTAAAAACGCCCTTAGACGGTACATTGCCTCCGAATTCGGATAAGGAAAAGGCACAAACCGGTATGGACAGGTACGTAATAGTGACGAAAAGGAAACGTAGCCCGAAATCGGCCAACATCGCATCTCAACATAAGGTAGCTAGAGATTCCGAAACCGCTAGCGTTGCTTCTCAAAACCGATTTGCAATTCTGGGTAATGACGATAACGTCCCTACGACCGCGGGTAAATCCCCAAAACCACCTCCAATATATCTAAGACAGGCAAGCTCGAACATTATAATAAAAAACTTAATAGAAACTATCGGTGAGAACTCTTTTTACACCGTGCCGGTAAGACGCGGTAAAATCAGTGAAACGAAAATTCAGGTCCTAACAGAAGACAATTATCGAAAAGTTGTAAAGACGTTTGAGGAAACAAAAAAAAGCTTTTACACTTATCAGCTTAAAAGTGAAAAAGGCCTTCAATTGATCATAAAAGGTGTTGACCCCAGTGTTGCTACAAAGGAAATAAAGGACAGACTGGAGAGTCTAGGCTTTAAGGTAAAAAATGCAATAAACTTAATAAATAAAGAAAAGGTACCACAGCCCATCTTTCGTGTCGAACTTGAGCCAGGTAAAAAAAAATTAAAGAAGGGTGAAGTTCACCCAATATACAACGTGAGATATCTGTTGCATCGTAGGGTGACAATAAAGGAACCTTACAAGAGATCAGGACCTGTGCAATGCCAAAACTGCCAAGAATTTGGCCATAGTAAGACATACTGCAAGCTACATGCTGTCTGTGTAGTGTGTGGCGACCTACATAGTACAGCAAACTGCAAAAAGCCAAAAGGTGACCCGAAGGCCAAAAAATGCAGCAACTGTGGCGAAAACCATACCGAAAATTATAGAGGGTGCAGAGTCTACTCTCTCGTTAGAAGCTCGTCAAACCAGATACGAAAAGTTGCTTCCCGGACACAAGAACAGCTCGTTACCAATGATTACCCTCAGCTGCCGACATCAAATAATCAACAAATTTCATATGCGAACATTCTAAAAGCAAATTCAGCCACGCCTCTAACGCGCAGTGCCCAGAAGACAAACAATAACACCACAAACATCAGCTCCAAGCCTTCAGTGTAGCCACAACCCATAAATTCCAGCCAAATGGAAGCCAAAATAGAAATGTTGGTGCAAACAGTTCAAAATTTCGTTAATACCATGTTGCCAATGATGCAAACACTGATAAATATGCAAACTGCGCTTTTGCAGGCTGTAACAAAAAGTCCATGAACTGCCTAAGGTTATGTTTCTGGAACGCTAACGGCATACGCCAACAAAAAAACGAACTTGAGCACTTCCTAGCGGATCAACAAATCGATGTTATGCTCATTGCCGAAACTCATTTAACACCTAGAAGTGTTTTTAAGGTAATAGGCTATACATTTTATGACGCCAAAGATCCCCGTGGTAGAGCATGTGGGGGCTCAGCTATATTAATAAAGAACAGAATAAAGCACTACTTAGTGGGTGCAGTCAGCAAAGACTATCTTCAAGCAACTTCGATCTGTCTTGAAGAATTTTTCAAAGGCTTAGTTATATCGTCAATTTACTCGCCTCCGCGGTTTTCAATTGCTGAGGATCAATACTCTGAATTCTTTAAATCGTTGAGCAATAGTTTCCTAGCTGCTGGCGACTTTAATGCAAAGCACACGCATTGGGGATCACGCCTGATTACCCCAAAAGGTCGCGTTTTATACAACGTAGTTTCCAAAATGTTTTTGACGGTGGCCTCCAGCGGACAACCAACATATTGGCCAACTGATCGTAACAAAATACCTGATGTCATAGATTTCGCAATCACAAAGGGCATTGCAGCTAAAACCATTCTTGTTGAATCTTCTGTTGACTTATCATCAGATCATTCACCAACTATAATTACAATATCACTCTCACAAAACTCACACGCGACTGAGATAGTTGAAAAAATAAAAACATACACAAATTGGTTGAAATTTCGCAAATACCTTGCTACTCACTGCTGTCAAAACGTATTACTTCGTACACCAGACGATGTAGATACATCTCTTACACAATTGGACGAAAGTCTCCAGCTGGCGGCACAGCACGCTATTATTAATTCACGCAAAATTAGGCAAGAAAAAATTTGCTCCACAGACATCGAATTATTATTAACTGAAAAAAGAAGAGCTCGAAGAGAGTGGCAGCTTCATAGATCCCCTCAACTCAAAAGAAAACTAATAGAGTGTACCAAAAAGCTAAGAGAGATGTTACAATCCAAAAAAACTGATTATTTAAATGAGTATCTTAGAGGTCTTGATGCAACACCGCAATCCGATCATTCACTATGGCGTGCTACCAGATATCTCAAAAGACCGGTTATTCGTAAACCTCCATTTCGAACCCCAACTGGGGATTGGGCAAGAAACGACACAGAAAAAGGCAAGTTGTTCGTTGAGCACTTAAAAAATGTTTTCACCCCCAATGCACCAAGCGACCCTGAAGAACTTCCATCGATAGTTACGGATGCAGCAGTTTCGATAAAGTTTAAATTGAAAGACGTCGAAGAAGCTATCGCCAACTTGAACCCTAAAAAATCTCCTGCCATCGATAAAATTAGCAACAAGATGCTCCAAGAGCTCCCAACTACAGTAGTTAAAAGAATTCTCCACATCTTCAACGCGATATTGTGCATTGAATACTTTCCATCTAAATGGAAGATATCACTAATAACTATGATACCTAAGCCAGGTAAAGACCACACCAGAGTTGAGTCCTACAGGCCAATTAGCCTTTTGCCAAATTTATCTAAGCTTTTTGAAAAATTATTAGCTATCAAGTTAAATAAAATCATTAGCGAAAAGCGCTGCATTCCAGACCATCAGTTTGGCTTTCGAAGTAAACACAGCACAACTGAGCAAACACATAGACTTGTGAATGTTATAAAGCATACCCTAGAAGAAAAAAAGTACTGCTCAGCCCTCTTTATCGATGTTTTCCAAGCTTTTGATAAAGTGTGGCATAAGGGATTAATATATAAACTGACCCAGTACCTTCCTGAATATATTTGTAAGCTACTGGAAAGTTACCTGCTTTGTCGCAAATTTATTTTAAAACAAGGTGATTGGCTGTCATCACCGCAGCCGATTGAAGCTGGAGTTCCCCAAGGCAGCATATTAGGTCCATTGCTGTACTTGATATACACCGCAGATTTGCCAACAGTCGCGAACATCCATACCTCAACTTTTGCCGATGATACAGCTTTCTTAAGCATTCACGAAAGTGCTGACGAAGCATCTCGTCGCCTACAGCACCAAACTTCGCAGCTGGAAAGCTGGCTAAAAAAATGGCGAATCAAAGTTAATGAGGATAAGTGCGTACATATAACCTTCACCCTGCGCAGAGACACATGTCCTCCTATTGTGATCAACAACCAGTTAATACCTCAACGTTTGGAGGTGAAGTATCTAGGGATGCACATTGATAGACGGCTAACATGGAAACAGCACATCGATGCAAAATTAACTCAAATGAAATTAAAAGCAACTCAACTAAATTGGCTTATTGGTCGAAATTCTGTGCTAAAACTGGACTGTAAACTTTTGCTTTACAAAGCAATTTTAAAACCAATATGGAGCTATGGTATCCAGCTATGGGGCACTGCCTCAGCTTCCAATATAGAAAAAATTCAAAGGTGTCAAAACAAAATACTGAGAATGATAACAGATGCTCCGTGGTATATAAAAAATTCTAACATACACAAGGATTTAAATATTCCGACAGTCAAACAAGAGATAACAACATACGCAACGTCATACCTAACCAAACTCCAAGATCATCCAAATATACTAACCCGAAATATTTTAAGCGAAAGAGGGTTCATTCGACTGAAAAGAAGGGATACTCTTTCCCTAGCCCGAACGTAGTAGACGCGGAAATAAAACTATACGAGCAATAAATAATTTTGTACAGCTAGGCTGTACTTAATAATAATTAGCAATTAGTTCTTAAGATTTGAATACTTATTGTTAGTTCAATTGATTTTGAAGATTCAATAAATAATATATATATTGTGTAAAAAAAAAAAAAAAATCTTAGACCAGCACTCAGGAGATGACCCCTACACATGCGATGCATTGTATTGAAACTTTGAGGAAACGATTAGTGGGAAAAATGACAGGAGATGAAGCTTCACTATCTCAGAAGTCTGCTTTTGCACGTTTTTTGTTTATAGCAGTGTTGAAGCTTCGGTTTAGTAGCCATTCTTATTATTATTTTACTTCGCCGGTGCTACACAATACCGACGAAGGAGGATGCTCTAATATGATTGTGGATTGCTATCAGCTGAAGCCGGTATTGTTTGTTTTATTTGATGAGATTTAAATAGAACCATAAAGAAACATGCACACATTTTTTATCGTTCTCAGTCTTGACACTGAATGTAATTAAAAAAAATTAATTACTGGGTTGAACGCTGGGTTCGTAGTTGTGTTTAATAAATTATATATGTGTACTGCAAAATTATTACAGCTTAAAGAAACACCAGCAAAAAATCATTTTGTTTCATCGACACTATATGAGACAGCCCTTAAACTTTGAACTTTGAAGATTTTGTTGAAATCTTTTTACGAAACTTTAGAGAAAATCAAACTCCAAATTAGAAGTAACTAACTTTCCAAATACTTTGTTATTATTTATGATTTTCTAGTCATTAATGCGAACATTTTAATTCTGACTTAAAGCAAAATGAAAAAATGTGTCCGTTTGGGAAAAGTTCGATTACAATTCGTATAAACATACTCGTATACACACCAAGCGATAGAGAAAGGCAATTATTTCTAACTTTCTTTAAGTATTAATCTAATTATTTTTTATTTATAAATTAGTAATAAAATTTTACGACATTAAAATTTGGAATTATTTTCTAAAATTTCTTCTGAAATTACCTATTCTAAGGAAGAGACATGTTTGCAAGTGACTAGTTCTTAACAAAAATTCCCTGTCGGAGTTTTTTACTTGAATTTTACTGTCAATTTTTTTAGTTATTGAACACATTTTAGTTTAGAAACCTGTGGTTTTCAATTTTACCACCAACAATTTTAGCAACGAAATAATATTTACATATTGCGGTTGAAGGTAACAATCAAACTATAAAATAAAATAATTTCTTTGCTGAAACGTTACATTGTAATCAAAATAATTTAAACCAGAAGATCTTAACAAAAAATATCCGCAGTCGATGACGTGTCATAAGCATGTTTTCTAAAAGTGGCGTGATTATTAGTAAGAGAAAATGTAAAATATATTGCACAGTTTTGCTTTGATATTCGTGGGAGTATGAACATTTTCAAAATAAATAAATTTTATATATTTAGAGCTTGTAAGAAATTTATTTGTAGAAAACAGCGTGTAACGTTCAGTTCACTTTTCTTTTTATTTTTAATTATATTAAGTTTAAACATTTGTTACACATGTTACGGCAATACATTTCTTAAACTCAATTTGAGTACTACACTCGAATAAATGTAATTCATTCGGACGTTCTGGTTTTTTATCGACTGACAACACAATTAACAAATACACAACTCACATAACAAACTTACGCAAAGCAAATCAATATACACACTAATACAACAATAGTAAGCAAACAAGCAAAATATTAACCCATTACAGGTCAAGAGTGCCATACGGCACTCAAATTAATGCTTTCTTTAACAGGCTTTAAAAAAAAATTGCATACAAATTTCTTACTGTACTTTATGTACCGTTATTATTATATTTGTTCAGCATCAAATTATATGCTTAGCAACCCAGTACCTTAGAAGCTGTTGTAAGCATCACATATTTTCTTGTAGACTGTCTGTTTTTTTCTTCAGAATTTTCCAAAGTCATGAGCAGTCGAAGGTAAAAAGTGGATAAATAATTTGTTTGCAAGAATTGCAACAAGATATTTACTTTTTTTAAAAAACAACAAAATAATGTTTTTAAATAATAAAACTTGGTGCAATATTATGATGAGTATTTCCTAAAAATTATATTTAAAAATTGAAAGTGCCATATGGCACTCTTGACCAGTACTTAGGAAAAATTAATACCTGTTTTTTTAGACTCAATCCGCAACAAATTCTAGACTATTTGGCAGAATTAGGAACTGATAGAAATAATATTGATGAAATTATTATTGAACCACCATCGGCAGACTACGCATCGGCAGAAGATGATGCCGATGAGGACTCCAGTGGAAATATTCTTGATATTCACCATAATCAAATTCAAGATTGTACTTTTGTTACAAAAAGTGGTGAAGATTAGAACTCGATTTACCTGTTACTGAAATAAGTAATACACCAACTATGTACATCTTTTGTTGGAAGAAAAAGAAAATATTGTGAAATATCCCAAACAGACTATGAAGACCTAGAAATACTACCTAATTTACAAATATCGAGAAACAGTTTGAAATGGAAATGCGTTAGGGAGGTTCCCACTGTTCCACAGTTTCCTGAAACTAATTGCAACGACTGCAATAAAAATCCAATTGAGTTGTTTAATCAGATCTACGATGATGAGTTAATAAAAATGATAGTATCGGAATCCAACAGTTACCCACAATTCAAAAATCATGCTGATATACAAATAACCGAAAACGACATTCGCTCGTACATAGGCATCTTGATAAACAGTGGGTACATGCAACCATCAGAGAGTAGACTAATGTGGAAAGCTTATGACGACGTCCAAAATAAAGCTGTTTCGAATGCAATGTCAACAAACCAATTTAGAGCTATCGGCCAATACATTCATTTTGCTTCAAACGATATGTACAACGCAAACGACAAAATGGGGAAGCTGCGTCCACTAACCGACAAATTAAATCAAAAATTTGCAAAATACTTCCATCCAGAGCAACATTTATCGTATGATGAGTCTATGATTGCATACTATAGCCGTCATAGTTGTAAGCAATTTATAAAAGGTAAACCTATTCGTTTTGGGTATAAGACAAAAACAAAGAACAAACATTTCACGGCCTGCTGTAGTATCAGCATATAATCAAAATATGGGTGGAGTTGATCGTATGGATCAAAATGTATCCAATTATCGCATAGCTGTTCGTAAAAAGAAGTGGTGGTGGTCAATTTTTACTTGGACTATAGATGTCGCAATTCAAAATACGTGGCTGTTGCTTCGAAAGGCTAAAAATAGTATGCCACAGTTAGAATTTCATCGAAGTTTAGTCCAACATTTATTAAAAACTTGTAGTGATAAGTCCCGTTCAGACTTCGCTACTCGGCGGTATGCTCATATTGCTAATGTAAGTACTCGTTACGATGGTGTTGCTCACTATGTGCAACTATGTACTCGACGTCATTGTGCTCTAGAAACCTGTAAAAGTCAAACCAGAGCGGAAGTAACGTTGCCTTATATATAAAATGCTTTATCTCATACCATACAGAAAGAATTCGGCAATAGCTATTTATCCTTTTTTATATTTTTCTATAAGTTAATGTATATGTTTTGTGTTTATGCTTTATAATATGAACATTAGATCTTCTAGAGTCGGATAAATAAGTGAAATAACTCACTAACTTTTTATTAAATACATGCAACATAGTTAGTATGGAAGTGGTCAAGAGTGCCGTATGGCACTGTTCCCTGGAGCGGACCAGGTAGGTCGTAGGGGTAAAACGGTAGAAAATTTGGAATTAGGGTAGAAATATTACTATATGTGCCAAGTTTTATTAAAATTGCTTCACATGGAGCCCGTGACCATTAATGGGTTAAGATGAAGATAATTAACGAACAAATACAAATGTAAATTCAAAATTAACTGATATCTGTAATATTATATACAAATGTCAAAGTTGCTAGATAAGACTAGAATGTTCTAACAGACTGTAGTGGCAAATAGTTTTGGTGTATAATAAGGGTAATTGTCACCAAGGGTGATGCCGTTTGTAAAAACACTCTTGAGGCGACCGTTTAAATTAACTGCCTGAAAACATACTACATATTGTAAATATTATACACATATAGTAACATTGTGAACAAACTATTGAAAGAAGGACAAATAAATTAAAGCTTATCAAACTAAATTCTTAATTGTAGCAAATAAAAGAATACACGTTTTAAAAGGTAAAACGTAACAATCCGATGTTTTATTTAGCAGTCACAAAGTCACGAATTCAAGTAAAATTCACGTTTTAAAAAGATAAAATATTTTTATATTTATTATTTCAAAAAAGCAATGTTTTTAAATCGTTAATCAATGCTTATAATTGGAGAACCGGAAATTTCCTTTACAAAATATGCTATGGTTCAAAGTATATTAATTCAAGTATATGCAACTCTAACAAAATAAATTTAGAAATGTATTTTATTTGTGTGCCAAAAGCTACTGGTTACAAATAGAAGAAAACGTGTGGAAGGAGAAAACAAAAGCAGAAATTTTTAGTATTTTTGTGTGAAACAAAACAAATTTTATAAAATTATAAAATAAAATAAAAATTTACAAATTAGGCAATAATTCCCATATACCACTGAAATTAAAATATACTGTCACTGCCTTACAAATGCCAGGTTATGATCCAATAAAAATAATATAATAAAATACAAATAATAATTGGATCATGTGGCAGGTAAGAATGTTATTTAAAATATATTTTATACAAGTTGGAACGCTCCAGCAACGGTATGTATTTTTCTGTTAATTCTCACTTAAGACCTGATATACAAAAGCCTCCAATACGTTCGTATTGTTAAAAATAAAAAAATTATAAATATAATAAATAACGACTATTAATATATGTATATCAATTTATCAATTTTTCCAAAACTTTTCAAAAATTAAATAAATTGAAATCTATACGATTATTGTACACGGTGTTTTCTTAGATTTACACAAGTTTAAATCATAATAAAACAAGGAAATATTGTTCAATTCTAAATAGGCTAGTGATCGATAACATATAGGCAGTTTTATAACAATAATGTTTAAATATTATTTCGGCCATGTGGGCGCCATTGTTCAAGGCGCAATCTGGACACCCATTTTCATTAACTTTTTGCAGCATTTGCGGACCTATTTCGCCAATAACTCTTCGTATGTTAATTTCCAGGCGTTCAATTGCCTCTGGTTTATCGACGTAGACAAGTGACTTTACATAACCCCAACGAAAATAATATAACAGGATGAAATCACGTGATCTTGGTGGCCAATAGGCCAATAGGCCAATAGGAAAATACGTGAAAATACTCTTTCGTCAAAAGTTTTTTTGAGTAAAATAATTGTAGCGCGCGTTGTATGGCATGTGGCTCCCTGCTATTTGAAACACATGTCAGCAAGATTAATGCCACCGAAAAGAGGTCTAATCATGTCCCCATATCGTTCACCATTGACAATAACATTACGACCATCATCGTTTTTGAACATATATGGACCAAAGACCCCATCAGCCCATAAAGCACACCAATTTTTTGTATAAAGAATTTATAAAAGAAATTTTAGAAGAGCTGTTTAGTTTATTTTGTTTCTATATTTCGTAATTCTGCAAAAAAAATATTTCTTGTTTAATTTCAATTTTTAATGTTTGTTTCTTTTTTTTTGTTTTATTTCTTTTTCAACTACAAAAAACAAACTACCAAAATAATAGAAATTACCGTGTTTTTAAGTTATTGTAACTTCCAGAATTCTACTATCTCAAATAGTAAAAACTACTGATTTTTAATTTAATTTGACTAACAATAAATATCCAACCGATTCAATTATATTACAGTGTCTTTCATTTATTTTTACCATAATTTTAAATAGTAATGATAATAATTTAATTACACTAATTGGACTCTTCGCATACTTTCATCTTTGGCATATGAAAAATAATTTTCTTTAATTCGATAAACTTATAATATTTTTATTTGTTAAAATACGGCAAATTAACCCACCAAAAAGTGCTTATCTTTTGAATAAATTGAAGATGAACACGAAATAAAATAGGAAATACTGGAGTCAGAGAAAGAAGTGACCTTAGATGGAATTAAAATTAGAAATATGCAAATTCTTTATTCAATGAAATACTTTCGTAATCACAATACGAGTGGGTTAAGCTCAAAAGATTCGCCAAGAAGTCATAAATGCGTTGTTTACGCATAGGTATTTTCATGACTTCTTAAGTACTTCTGTCATGTGCACCCTGTAGATGGGTAAGGCAATCAAGTGTCAAACGGAGAAAGATGGCAGGCGCAAAATATGAACTGTCAAACAAAAAAAAGATGGCAGACGCAAAATATGAACTGTCAAACAAAAAAAAGATGGCTGACAGCTATAGTTGAAGTGGTCAAGCAAAAAAAGTGCGGCGGTTAATAATCGTTTGGGCATAGAATACCTAGAAGTGTCAGTTCGGGGTCTGACAAATTTTAAATCAGCTTTTCTTAAAATAGGGGGAGAAAGAGACAAAAATACAATTTTACGAAAGATGAAAAGTAAACAAAAGAAAAATGTAAACATAAGCCACATTTTGTGCATAAGAACAAATTTATAATTTCTTGAGGTTTTCTTTGTTTTAATTGTGTTTTGTGTTAATATTATAGTAAAAAAAACATAGTGCAGCTTGTTTTAATGGTGTTTTGTGGTTCTAATCGTGTTTTGTGTTAATATAGCAAAAAAAACATAGCGAAGCTAAAAAATTACCAAAAAGAAATTTGTTGTGCATAAGCCAATAAAATAACATTTTAGTGATCTTGTGATTTTTTGGTATCTATTTGTTTTAATAAATGAAATTAATTTTCATAGTACATAATTTTCATAACGCAAAACACCACATTGTTGTGTTTTGTAACCACAGATTCCTATAACCTATGTTTGTAACATTGTCGTGCTAAAAATTGCGAAATTGTGAGCATAAAGTAAATGAAAAACACGTTTAATTTTCACATCTAGAAACTAAAAATCAAAACAAAACAACAATATTGAAGAATTTAGAAAAAAAAGGAATCACCGAACAGAAATAGGGGGTAAAAGAGACAGCATATTTCTTGATGATGTCTCTTTCTCTGCTCGTTCGCTGCTTTGAACTGACGCCTCTGTATACTTTGTGGTTTGGGTGTGGCGTGGTGTGGATGTGCATACGGAAAAGTTAAAATTTAAGATTCGGAAACAGTGAAAGAAAAGTTAAAATAAATGCAATATACATATATATAATACGCTCTTGAAAAAAAAAACACTTAATGACAAAAGAAATTCTTCAAAAATATTTGCCCACAAAAAAAAGGCACCTTTACTGCAGATTTTACCAAGTCTTAACAGATTAAAGTAATATTTATTAAAAATTTATATTACAAGATTTTTATTATAAACCCTAATTAAAGACTTATAAAGTGTAAGCTAAAATTAACAACGCAAAAAAAATAATTACACAAAAAATTAATAAAAAAAAAAAAAGGAAAATTCAAACTACAAAAGGAAACGCACTGAAGAAAACTCAAAAGGAACAACGAATCTACATCAACAGGAACAACTGTACACCGATTTCCTGCTGTACCACATCAACCAACAACTTCTTCAAGCTCGGCCTACAAAACTCGGCCACACATCCGTATCAACTGCTAAATCAGACAACCCTGCTTAAAAGGCGACAAAGCATCCAACAACCATGCTAAAACCAGAAAGGATGACAACAAAGTACCTGGTGAATGATTCCCTAGACTCGGATGTTATGTCTCATGTAGTCATTTTTATTTTCATATTTCCCCAAACATTTATATATATATATATATATATATATAAGCACGGTCTCTTGAATGACTAGTAATTTAATTTTTTGTATTTTCGTGACATTTTTCATATATATATATATATATACATACAATAAGTACAGTCTCCTAAAAGACTGAATCATTTTTATTTTTAGATTTCATAAATACTTTCTATATATATGTATATATATAAGTACAATTTGTACAGTCTCCTAAAAGACTGAATCATTTTTATTTTTAGATTTCATAAATACTTTCTATATATATGTATATATATAAGTACAATTTGTACAGTCTCCTAAAAGACTGAATCATTTTTATTTTTAGATTTCATAAATATCTTCTATATATATATGTATATATATATATAAGTACAGTCTCTTGAATGACTAGTAATTTCATTTTTGTATTTTCTTATTTCTGAGAAAATTTTTGTTTAGACATAAGCATATCGATTACCGTCGTAGACGTAAAAATAAATTTAAATTCTAAATTTTTGTTCGGGATAACCATAGGAATAGTAGGCATGTTGTTTAGGTTGAGCTCACCCTAGGTCATGATTTAAGTGAAGAAGGGTATTGTCGGTTCATAGTAGGTTACTATCAAACTTAAACAGAATAATAGTTTGGAATTTAAATTATTAATTAGAAAAGCATCCTAAACTTTTAAAAGAATATTAATGTATTTAAATTGTTAAACTGAAAAGTGTTATCTATTTGTAAAAAGGAAACGTTTAAGAAAGATATCATTACATGAATAAATATATATATATATAATCACTATGTACATTTTCGTCTGAGGAAGAAATTATTGAAACGGAAATGGATAGATAAATAAAAAGGGTAAGGTGAAAGTAGAACAGGACCGGTAAGAGTCACAGTAGTTGAATTTAGGGGGTAGTACCAAATTAATCGGAAAGTACTACCATGGTTGTGGGTGGCGAACCGAGACCGAAAAAGGTCGAACCGAAGCCGGAAAAAGTTGAACGGCTTCAACGGACTTCGAGCGACAGTAGGGTAATATCATGAGTATTCGTGTGCGAGGGTTCGGAAAGTTCGTTTGGCAACTGGATTTTCCTTAACACTTGACGAGTTCTAAATTTCAATATAGGTAAATAATAGGCTGGCATTTTAAAATTTTTTATTGTTGTGTGTTGAAAAAAAATGAGAAGGCTGGTTGGCAAGAAACCCACCTCCAAGACGTCGAGCTTCAGCCGGAGCAATACGCCATAATGCCAGCGCCGCCAACAGTCTGTCAAAAAAGGTCATAATAATAGTTACAATTTTTTTTATTACATTTTATCATTTCTTCAAATTTTATTCTTCAATATTCAATTTATTATACCAAATTATATTCTTCATATATACACACACAAAACACAAAATGGCGCCCAACGTGGGGCCTAAACGGGGTGTATGCATGGCATATAATAATTATATACATTTTTACAGTTATCAAATAACAATTCATTCTTTTATATTTATGCCCGTATTATTCATTTTATTCAATTATTTCACATTCTTTATTATTCTTCAAATATCATTTCACACATTTTATATTCATTACATTTATATTTATTCAATTTCATTCCATTGAGGGTGGCGATGGCACGATGGATGGTAGTCTGCACGTTGACTACACAACCAAAAACAGACCTGGGTTCAACCCCAGTTTCAGACAAAAAAATTTTTAAAATAAAAATAAACATCTCGCATTTTTCTGATGTGCAGGTCTGTTTTTTTGGTTGTGTAGTCAACGTGCAGACTACCATCCATCGTGCCATCGCCACCCTCAAATGTTAACAACATTATCACTTTGAGGTCATGGAAAATGGATTTAATTCTGCCGATTGATTCATATGAACATCTGCACAGTTGTAATTATAATTTAAATAAATTTTTAAATGTGTTACAGGAACTCATTGACCCATGCTAAAGCATAACTAAATCGTGGAACATTCATTGGTTCTAAGCACTCATTTAAAATACGAATTGTATTGCTAAATGGAAACACATGCTCGCAAATGCGCCCCTTTTCATTGATCTTGAACTAAGTTTACAACAGAACCCATGCATTAATTATTTCTTTTCAATGGCTTTTTTCCTGGGTATGAACAACTGCGCAGCTGTAATTTAATTATTGTAATTTGCGTTATAGTTATGACACTCTGTTTTCTTTGTCTTCTTGTAGCAATGTAACTGTGTTGCTGTAGAAATAATAATTTTCATATAACAGTGTGTATTTAAATTTTCAATTTCAAATATTATTAAACATGTTCTCATATCATTTGGGACTGACATACATATACATATATAAACACATATAAACACTAACATATATATATAAACACTTTTACAATATTATAAATGTTTTAAGTACTTCGATGGACTAGTGATCAGATAACAGCTAATTAACCCATTTTATCGATAATAGAAAATATCTTATTGCAAATTAATGGATCGTTGCTTAAAATGTGTGCAACATAAAAAGGCTTTGTTTCTTTGTATCCTTTGGGTTAAATAGTTCACATCAGATGTTTTCCACATAATTCAGTACTTAAACAATTCAGTACACAAACAAACAAAGAAAAGTATTAATTTATGTTTTGTTCCATTGCTGACGCCTTTTAAAGCAAATACTCCTCTTGTACTTTCAGCAAAGTTTTCTGTAAAACACACAACATACTGTTCAGAACTAATAACAAATAATTGTTTGCTGTACTAATTAGCAAAGTATATTTAATAATTTTCGTGCTCGTACAAGTTTGTGTTGTGCCCTTTTATTATTTATTTCTGCACCATGCTGTTATACTTAATTTTCTTTTTTTATAATAATGAATGTAAATTATTCTAAATATTGTTTGTAGCCGCACATGTTGCCTTTCACATACATTAACAATTAGTTTTGTTAAATATTTTATTACGCTACAAAAACACCAGCGTTGTACACAAAAGCAACAGTACATTAACAATTACAATAACTAAAAACTTTTGAAATTATTCATGGTACATTTAATGAAATAAAAGTGAGAAAAATATCTAAATTTATTTTATAGATAAAGCAGTTTCCTGTTTGCTAACTCATTTACCTGAATAGCAGGAATACGAAATACTTGTGTACAGTGACGGACAAAAATAGTTTCGATTTAATTTATGATAAACAAATAGATTTTTGCGTAATTTATATATTGATTTCTTAAGTATAAAAGTAATACTAAAACAGTTTTTAAACTCGGTTTCTACCAGGTCTTAAATTTCAAACCAATAAATTAACAATCATATACATAAATAGATACGGATGTACATACATACATCATACCATTATTCTAAATAAAATTCTTACTCAACATGCTTTCACTACAAACTTACACCCAACAACTTATAACCAAAATCAAGAGCTTACGAGATTATAAACCTATAAACATGTGTTTTTATCTTATTTTAAGCGCACAATCGTTATAATCTTGCCATTTTGATAAAGTTTCATGCATTCTAGTTAATCTGAATATTGCATTACAATACAAAATATGTGCACTAACGAGGGACTTATCATTCTGATGAACTCTCTACTATGTTATCATAACTTTGCATGTAATGCTAAATATTATTGGATGCTCTCATCCGAATCTGCGTTCTGCATAAAATTTTACATGAGGAGAGTGGTTCGAAACAGGTTGCAAAATTTCACCAGAGCAACGTTTGAGTGAAATGCAAAAAGTGTAACAATTGTAGTCCCTAATTTTGTTATTGATTGTATATTTAATAGCAATGGAACTAACTAACTGCTTGTTGTTAGAAAAGTAAGTATTAGTTGTTCATAGCGCAAAATCATAAAAATGTTCTATTTCTTACTTTTTCAACTTTTTTTATCCAAAAATATAATGTTTTTTTACAGTAAACTAACAAAAATGCATCAAATGAACTGAAAACAAGAGAAAAATAAAAAATAAGAAATAAAATAAATAGAATAAATAAAAAAATAGAATAAAAAGTAAGAAATAGAACATTTTTATGATTTTGCGCTATGAACAACTGAAAATGGTAATTTATCAATATTTTCACGAAAAATTTGCACTTTCACAAGGCTAAAACTGCCTGAAGGAGCGTTCCAATGCTTTTGCGATGTTCTAGAGAGTTCTTAACTATTGTCTTGGCTACAATTTTTGTCTGAGTATTGGATCGAAAATCTCAATGGTTTGGCTGTTATAGGCCAAAATATCCAAAAAAAAAACGTGACAAAAGTCTGATCAAGTCAAAATGCGCCAGCTCGATTTTCACCGTAGACGTATGGTCTAGTGGACTTTTTTGCTTAGTACAATCCCAAGAATCAGAAACGCGAAGCGCCCATTAAGATTTTTTTCCTTCCATACTAATCGCCCCACCCTAGTATGTATGGTAGAGTACAATTTACTGTTTAATTTTAATAATATTTGGGAACTTAATGTTTTGTGCATATCTTTATTCTCCATTATCTCAAGATTTTTAATCAACTGGCTATCAAATTAATACGTCTGATGGAGATATTTTTTAAATGTCACTCTTAACTTCTTCGTACCATGTTCTTTAAAGAACTAAACAGTATGTGTGTGTTTACAGATGAACATAATAACGTGCCGGAATTGTAGAATAACAAAAGCGGTAAATAAATTAAATATTCGAGTAAGAAAGTTATTAGTGGAAAACAAAAAAAATTAAAAAACTTTTTACTTTTAGTATCATACAGTGATTGTTCGAAAATTTATATCCGTTTAACCTGTTCATTTTATGGTACTCAGTGTATGTCTATTACAACTAAAATTTTATAACCATCAGTGTTATTGAAGCTGTAATACTGATAATAACAGTAGGAGATGTATGGGTGGTGCGTGTGTGTCTGGCTGGATGTAGTTTAGTGTAACTTCCGTATTCTTAAATCTATTCCCCACTTCCCAAAGCACTTAAAGAATGATAATTATGTATGTTGTGTTAGTATGTGTGCATTAAAGCTACAATGATATTCATAAAAATAGTAATTTTTTTAAACGGCAATGCTTTAATCATTCATTTCTTAATAAAAATAGAAAAATTGATATGTAGAATTACAAGAATTCCTTTTCTCAATATTAGCAAATAATTATTAAAAAAAATGAGGTTGGCGATGGCTGCAGTAGTCTGCACGTTGACTAAAAATAATATCATAAAAACATTTCGCATTTTTTCTGATGTGCAATAGTGTATCTTTGTGTCAGTTGTTTTGTCGGAAGGTTTCAGTGGTGAAGGCATGGTCAGGGGTCACTGAACAGTACCGGCTTCAGCTGATAGCAATCGACAATCACATCAGAACGCCCTCCTTCGTCGGTATTGTGTAGCACCAGCGATGTAAAATAATTATTAAAAATTACTACTTTTTAGTAGTTTGTTTTCAAAGCTTCAAAATTTAATACGTCTCCTTGACATCAGAGGCGCTGCAACACTGTTATGAACAAAAAACTTGCAAATGCTGGATTTTAAGATAGTTAATCTTCACCACCTGTCATCTCTCTCACTATCCTTTCCTCTTCAGCACAATACATTGAATATGTAGGGATCATCCCTGAGTGTTGGGTCAAGATAAAAAAACAAAATAATATTTTAAATTTTGGTGGACTTACTTCATTGTTCTAATAAATCCGTATAATAATAATAGTAATATATAGTCATATAAGACTCATGAAACATTATATATTGTTGACATGATGTTGACATTAGAAGTGATTGAGTTCATAGGAAACATAATAATAAATCGTGCTGCCTTGATTCAAATCTTAATTAAAACAAACTTATATAATTGAGACTAGGCGAAAAAAGCTGCCGTGAAGGGCTCACCGTTCTTTGGTTTTATCACTAGTGGAAGTCATTGGTTTCTGCTCTGATCCCATATACTATCTGATAGTTCTTGTTTATATAGGTATTGTTATTTAAATAGAGCTTCCGAATAATAACATTGAAAAGCTTGTTGGTAGTTGAGATTTTGTAGGAATTCAACCGTTAGGAGTTCTGAAAGAGTTTTCTGACGGTCACATTTTTGAGTTGGCAAAACTACTTTCCAGAGATAGTAACTTTGTAGTTACAAACTTTTGAAAATTGTTGAAAGTTTTCATCAAAATAATTATTTTGTCAATAAATTTAATCGCGTATTAATCGCATACACTTTAATTCGGTTTAGAATTTATCATTGCCGCACCACATGTATTACTTCCGGGATCAGTTTGAAAGCGATTGTCTTAATGACATCATAATCATAACTTCGAGATGGAAAATAATATACCATTATATACAATTTGATGTAACCTATAGGAAGTTAAGAGTATGCTATATCACGGAAGAGTTCTACCCACAAACTCTTCTTAAAATGTTTTTATAATTATTGTAGTACCAGAAAAAAATTTAGCCAGTTATAAAACGAATCACAATCCTGATTCTCGTGCTGTCCTGAGTGCAGAGCGCTGCTTAGAATCAGTATTGCCAGAATAGCTCTATGGAAGAATGTTAAATGTACAATATCAAACTGGGACAACATTTCACTATGCTAAATAAAACTTTTTATAAAAACGCTTTATTTTATATGTTTATAGTATAAATATAAATATTATGATACATATCTCGTCTCGAACTTATATAATTGAGCAGAGCAATTAAGTTTTTATTGTTTTTCCCAATTGTGCTCTTTTATTAAAAAGACCTTTAACGTCGTAGGCGATATTTCTTTAAAAGAATTTTCCCCGATTGCATTTTTAAAACTAAAACCTCCAGAAAGACGTTGTATCTAGTTTTTCATCCCTATGCTGTTTCAAAATATACTACCATTGATTTTAAATAATATTTATATTATAACCAACATCGTTTTTGTGTGATTTATTATGTAATTATTTTTTTATTTACTCAATGCGATTCAAAATTAATTATGGTTATTTATCTATGCCGGTTATATGGTTTAGCTGTTCCATATGTACATTTCATTTGGTGTTCATACTAAAGTGTAATTTGATCAAAGGTCTACAAACGATTTTGGTATTATCGCTAAATTAAACATAGGTAAATAATTATGCTTTTATTATTTTACTGCTACTTTTTCTAAAGTCACTGTCACTGTTGTAACACATACAAACCCCAACATACACTCATGTTTCATAACCCCTATTCAATTAAATTCCTATATAAGTTTAACCCACCTCTTCGATTTCATTCCATCAGCAAGAAAAACGCTTCAATTTATCACATTGTAGTTGTGGTAAGCAGAAAGTGCATTAAAGATGCAAAACAATCGAATAAAGGGATTTCCACGTTTAATAATTGTGAACATACATTTCGACCTTTTTTCAATAAAACGGTCATAGTCTACTAAACACACTTTGATGTGAATTTTAAAAATAAATGTTTATTAAGTTTTTCTAAACTTTAGTGATGCATTTGATAATAAGTTAAAAGGTAAGAAGTAAGTGATCCGGTCCATTTTCATCTTTCGGTTAATATTTTATATCGATCGAACTGTATGCACATCTCAATCTCATGCAAGTATCCACTTAACACCAACCGTTAGCAGTACACTAAGCAACTGTCTGTTGAATAGCAACAGCAACTTAAGAAGTGACAAGTTGAACAGTAACACACCACAACGATGTGTCTCGCAAATACCAAGATTTCCTGTCCTAGCATTTTTGAGTTCAACCACCAATTCTACGAACCCAAACCCATGACCTGACATACCCCGTACTTTTCAGAGCGGAGGTAAATTGAGTCATTGAACGGCTTCGACTCAGATGGCCATACACAACGAACATTCTCTACTAAGTACATTTCAACAAAACTCTTACTAAGAAGGAACTATGGGGCAGCGGTGCCGTAGTAACATTAATAAAGCTAGTTTAGACATGATTCCTCTAAAAGCTTCGCTTCACTTTTTAAATCAGTGCAATTCTCGTTAACCTCGCCACACATCTTAATTGTCTGAGTATTGATTCACTTAAAAAAACAAATTGGAAGCTAACATCACTTACGGATTACTGCTGAAATGATGGACAATTGTAGTCACAGAAAATATTTAAAGGAAATTGTACCCTACAAGTTACCTTCATATTCGCCAGTGATTGTTTTATACTCTTGAAGTACCGCGTGAGATGCCTATAGCTTCCACTATATCTCTCACTTTCAATGTTTAAATATCATAACGTGAATTTTTCCATTATATCGTTTGTAGAGATCTCTACTAAGCAGCCAGAACGTTCGGCATCTTCCGTGCTTGTCAACGAAATTTAGGAAATGGTAGAGACCTTAAATATTAAAAAGCTTATCGTTGGTGTGAGTGATGGTCTTTTTCCGGTAAAAATAATGCTTAATGAAAACGCGAAATTAATTTTTTTTATTTTATGCTCAAATCACGCATGAGAGTGCAATCAAGCAAAAATTAAACGACACAGCTTAAAATTTCGTCAGCAGTGAACTCACTGAAGCCTGTAAACAGTAGCAGTCAAGGTAAGTTTATTCCAGTAGATGCAGCAGAAAACAGCAGTCATTTTGTTTGTGTAAAATCTTACCGAGGCAAACAAATATCACCTGATTAGTTTCACGGGCCGTATAACTGACACATTTTAGGGGCAGCGTTGGAGTTTCAGTAAAGAAGCGGGAAAAAACTCACGGATGTAATATACTGACCTTCTAATATATAAAAAAGACATGTTGGTATGTATGTATGTGTGTGCCTTATAGACACCTAAACGGCTTAACCGATTTTCTTGAAATTTCCACAGTATCTCTCTTAATATCAGGAAGCAACTATGTACTATATAAATTTTAAAAATTCCAACTGGCCGTTGTCATGCCCCTTACAAAGTAAATATTTATTTTTGTATATCTTGATAACGGTTGAAGTGAAAGTTTGTGGGTGTGGTCAGTACAAATCATCAGTCAACAAGTTGGTTGAATAGGACAAGTCGGAGTGGTACCTCCCATGTAAAGTAAATAATGATTTTTGTTTCTAAAAGTTTCTCATTTTGGTCTGAATGACTTGATAGTAATTTTTTTTTGCTTCGGGCACTTTCAGTATATGTAGCTGCAGAGCTGAAGTTCGGTATACGGCAGAGTAAATAATGAGAAAAATATGATATTTGATTTACAGCTGCGCACACTTCATATAGCCAGAGAGCTGAAATTGGGAATACGAGTACGCACGCCGAAGGTAGATTGCTCTGCTTCTAGATGGACACATAGACTATATACTCTTATTTTTCAAATATAAGACCACGACGGGTGGTAGGGGCCAACTTCTTTGAATAAAATTATTATAACAGCTACAGCAACGCGTGGCGGGCTCAGCTAGTTTTTTTTTTATAAAGGTCTTCTTTGTAATATGTCATACGTTTTATGCCTGTCTACTTTCCAATGAAAAAAGAATCGTCCAAATCGGTTAATAATCAATAGATGCCGCGCACCACATTTATTTAAACAAGTGGTGAAAAGATACATATTTTGACACATTGACTTCAAAGAGATGATAATTACATGCGTTAAAAGGGTCAGCAGGTCCTCAATTAGCCTTGGATCACCCCTTAGCATTTTCTCTTCTAAAATTTACTAAATAATTTTATTAGTTTATATTATTTACCTAATTTTATGTTACAAATTTATATAAATTCCAACATACATTTATATAATTCTCCCTCCGTGTAGCATTTCCAGATGGTTATTTCATAGATCGCAAACACGAATATTTATTTAACATTGCAACGCAAAATAAACCCTTTACCATAGCTTATTCAATGCTTGAATAAAGACAAATAAAACAATAATTGAAAACTTCGCCAGCAGTGTTTAGATTTTCAACGATATTGTAGTATTCTTTACAGTAACATTTGATATCTCTAAGTTTGTAACAATTACAGGATTATTCAGAATTTTGTGTGCGTCCTTCATAAGTCTGGCTCTACTAAAGAAGTTCACTATTCCCCAGTGAATAATTTGTCTAAGAGATTTTAAATGTGTTAAATTTAACATGAGTTTTGTATGTGTTTAAAATTTAGATTTGGTGTAACAAACGCAAATTATAAACATTTTGTGGTCTAATTTGTGGTTTCTGTCTGTCAAAGTATAATTGGAATGGAAGAAAATAAAGTTACCTCAAAAGCCACCGCTACCACGACACTATAGTATTTATTTTCTTTTTTTGTGCAACTAAACATACAATAATTCTGCTACAGTTACAAATTCCTAGCAATTCATATGGCTACAACATCTGAAGCTTTGGCGGCAAATGTAAGGGAAATATTTTAAGTATTAAATAAATTTTAAACATCGAAAACTAAATTTATTTGCATGTAAAGTAAAACGTTATTGCATCAGTAATTTAGTTGAAATATAAATTTTGATATTCAGGGTAACCCAGCCAAATACACCTGCGAGAGCATAATGTGTTGGTCATGATTGAAGATCTATTTAGTAAAAAAGTATCGCCCAACATTAGACTTTTCAGTACCGTTCAACTTTAGCTGTCAATCTTATTCTCTATTAATTGTAATTCCGAAAAGCAAATTATATAGTTACGCAATTCCATGTTCTTTGTTTGGATGCATCAATAAAATGGTCAGAAAAAAATCATGTCGACATTAAAAAAATTTTAGTGCTTCACAAAAAAGTTTGAACCGTTGTCGACAACCAAAAGTGAATGGCTATTTTGCCAAGGAAAATATATAGCTTTAAGATTTTCGCTGCTACATACTGGAATTTTTAGATCTTGCAGCTTTATTAAAGCTATACATTTTGTTGTTATACTGCAGCTGCAAAATTTAAATGGTCTCTACTACGAACCGTGAATTCCGCTAATATGTCATCCGATATGTCTCTTAAAATCATTTTTAATACAAGAACAACATTATTAAAATTTTATTTGGTAATCCGGATATTGGGATAATTCGTATTAGGGTCTGCAATTTTCAGCATTATTAAGCTTTTACTGTAATGCCAGGTTTTCTACGTGACAAAATCAACGATACGATTTTCGTAAACAGAAACGAACATAGCGTCTACAACTGACAGAATATAAAATAATTCCATAGCAGCACTATTGTATCGGATATTAAATTTCATAATATATATTTATATACTTATATTCATATATCATTCATATATCATTATATTAACTGTTAAAATCGTACACATACAATAAAAGTATTGCGCATTGCTGTATTTTTCGCAGTTTCGTTTGTTGGAAAATTATTTTGTTACTTAAATTGCCAAAATTTTAATAAAATATACAGACTATTAAAAAATGTTTACCGCTCGGGTGCATATATGAACAGTGGGAAAGCGAAAGAAATTTGTTAGTTTGTATATATGTATGTATGAGATGAGAAGAATTATCAAATTCTCATTAAAAACATTGAAATGACGAAAATGTTATATTTGACCATTAAAATTGATGAACTCAAATAAAGGTTATTTTTAACCATTACCGTCAAAAACATTTAATTTTTTTCACCGTAACCAATATAAATGAGAAAAAATTTAATTTCTTTACATTTTTTAATAACATTCATATAAAACCAATATAAATCAACTCAACGTCGGCATTATGTTATGCCAACGAATTTTTTCCCACAAAATGTGAGATAAATTCACTTATGCATAATGACAAAATTCGTAAGTATCATATATGAATACTCACACATTCAAACATTTTGGTTGCATTTCATCACATATGAATAGAAACGAATAAATTAAATCATCACATACGTAAACAACAAAGGCAAAATATTTTCTAGTCTCTCATCATGTATGCGAAGAAGCAGTAAAAACTAAAATGTTCTTATTCCTGTTCATATACGATACGAACGGTGCGAGAATATTTCCGTACTCTGATTAATACTGATATAAATATTTTTTTCTCGTTACTCTGCTGACGTTCTCTCTTATATTATATCAAAGTTAATCACAGTGGTAGACCATTTTGCCAGGTAATCGTCACGAACGTGATACGTTTTTACTAACTGAGGCTTAAGAGGAAATATAATTTATGTATTAAAATCGGAAGCGGGCAGGCAAAAAAAAATCCTATAATTTTTTTCAATATACAGTTTTTCTGAAAACTTTTTCTTCTATATGAACTCCCTAACGGTAATTTTTGAAATTAAATTTTTTCGTTGACTCAACCTCATTAAAATGAGAGTTCAAACAATTGTACACTAAAAAAGCAATTTATATCACGGCGCTCCACCAAACTAATTTATATCTGAGCGAAGCAAATAAAGCAGCCGAATTTAGTCAAAGTGAAACTATTTTATTTCGCAAGCTTTAAAATGTACTTTTCATATAAACACACACATTTTCTACATTTATAGATTAGTATTCATAGGCATACCATTTTGGCAGAATAAATAAAGAAAAAGTTAATACTGTTCAATAAAGTACAAAATGCGAATGTGAATTTTTTTATAGAGTAAGTTTATAAGCGTCCGCACCGTCAATTATAGTTAAACAAAGAAATATATATTTAAAATTAATGAAACTTGCTTTATTTGTATCATTCATCATTGATTCCGGCCACATGCCCGAGGCAATTCACGCATTAGGAATATTAAATTTTTACATAACTGTACGTGAGCCGTTTGAATGAATGCCTTTTAATAGTACGAAATATTCGGAAATATCAGAAATTAAGTGCGCCGAAAACAGACAAACTGAGATATTAATCCCTCAGACTATTCACCGTGAATTATACAACGCTTTATTTTATGGACTTAATAAAAGATAAAATTCACAAAGCACATAAAATTCCCAAAAAAAAAGCATCACAACTGCAATGAATTTTTTTTGGAAGACAATTAAAGCACGCATGACATGTAATATGGGTCTCAGAATGATTTTTGCAAACAAATTTTTCGCAATTCGAACATTTGATTGAGTATTTTGTACTACTTGAGCGATTTGGGCAAAAGAAGCAACGCCCTCTTTTTAAGCTTTGGGGCCTTGGATCAGTTACTCTGGTATTTTGAAGGTTTTTTGAATGCGACTTAGCAGGACTGCTGTATGGTATTTCCTCGCGTATAAGGCTCATACCTAATTCCTCTAAGTAAATGCGGCGCGTATACTTTTTATTTCCATTCCAATCTGGATTTATCGCTGAAAAAATTACGTATGCGTTGTAGCCCGATATATCTAAAATATTATAGAGTAGTGCCTGAGGCCATCGATTAGAATGCCTTTTACAAGCAAAACGTGTAGGACCAGGTGCAAGGTTCATAATGTTTTCTCTTGTACACCTACCAATATTCTTTATTGCGGATGTTTCCGACCACATATATTTTCCATTTCTGGAAGCATATGCTGCTGATTCTGCTTCACTTTCATCAATAGTTCCGTAGCTTTCTTCATCTGAGTATGATGAAAAATTGGAATCATGTATAGTTCCAGCTTCAGAAACGAAATCTTCCTCTTCTTCAGTAGATGTATCGTTTGGTATTTCATCTTCCAAATCAGATTGCATAAGCAGCTCTGCAATCTCTTCTGGTTTCATAATTGTATATATGCATGAATGTTCAAGGTCAAAGCACAAGTGTACAGTCGAAAAATCATTCACGAATAGTAACAAAATATGCTAAACACAGAAAAACCTGCTATGCACAAATATTTTCATTCGTTTTACTTATATTGTAGTTATTTTTTAACGGGACATTAAAAAGAAATTCTGTTACTACAATGTGTTATTTGTATTGGGCAAATTTGACCCACATATACCACATGCGTGATTTTTTTTACACAGGTAAAACAAAAAGAGCTAGAAGTTTTTTACTTTGAATTTAAATATTATACGCAAAATTAATAATTGTACAAAAGTATAAAAAAAATTCATTGAGCAGTTGCAAAAATAATACGCTTCAAAAACAGTTTGGGCAGTTTTGACCCACAAATACAGGATAAGGGTTAAAAGTATGAAGATAGGTCTTGATGAGCCAATAATAAATAAGCAAATAACAGTTTTCTAGCCTTATTTTTTAAAATTGTTTTAAAATAAATACTTTATTCAAAACTTAAATACTATTTTTGGGCTTAAATAAATAAATTTGGAAATAAAACATCTGATAGGCAGGAGTCGCCGGTAATAAAGTTCAAAGTTTCTTGAGAATTTATAATGAGAAATAAGTTTAGTCTGTGTCGGTTGGTATTGATTGACTTTGACTTTTCCTTTGTTTCCTTGGATTGCTGTCCCATGTCTAACTCTTTCTGACCAAAAATGTTACGAACATTAGCCCACTTAAGATTCCTTGGGGCGCCTTTTTTTGACAACTTGGTGCTGTGCTCTCGTTTCGATCTGACAGACTTAGTGAGGTACGTGAACGTCAACTGCCCTCTCAGGTACTCTAACCTAGCTCACTTTGGATTTAATAATTACCAAAGTATGTATACTAAAATGTGAAAAGTTTATTAGTTTTGATTTATTTTTATTATTTATGATGCTGGAATAAAAACAACATTCACGAGGATTATAAAAAAAGGACGGTCTAATTGTGTAAGATAAATGTAACATGTGCGTGACGATGTTAAAGGTTAAAAAAATACTATACATATATTTTTTTTCAGATAACATTGTCGAACACGAGAATTATATAATAAGGAAAATTTGGCTTATTGACAGAACCAAAACTCATATGAATCATTGGCTGGCTCCTAACAAAATTCCTTGTAAAATAACAAGGAATACTTTGTTTCAAATTTAAGACAACTTTTTTCTTCCTTCAATATGGCAGACTTAAGTGGTGCAAAGCCATCTAAGCATTTTTGCTATTTTTCCAGAAATGTTACTGCATAATAGTACAGCATATATTAAATCAAATTATTCTACAAAATTCATACAAAACGAATTAACTAAACATTTCAGCAGAAGCTTTAAAATCTGCTTTTTATAATTTGTTGCTTAATAAGGTTACTTTTTGTAGTAACCATTAACCAACGAACCAACACCTGCTGATTGATAATACTTCTACTTGTTGTCATGTAGCCCCCATGAATTCGCCTTGGATAAAATGAATTGGTGTTCTATTAATATTTTGATAACAAAATAAATTAACTATTCACTCAATTAATTCACTATCGCAAGATATAAATATAAAATAAAAACATGAGTACATTGTGCTCCAATGAAACAATGTATAAATATACATACATAAAGGTACTTATCTAAAAAGTTTATATTCAGCTTTGTCAGAGAAACCAAATTCGTACAACAGTGAAAATGAAAACTTTTTTACCTGCTCTAGAAAGTTTAAAACGAACAAAATTTTCGTTTTCAATTCATTTTAAAATTGTAAGGTGGAATTGTTAATTTGAGGACACTGTAAAAGATATATCAATAGGCGAAGAATCCTTTAGTTAACTTAAGTTATGTTTTAAAAAAATTCCAAACCAGTTTTAAAAGCAAATTTTATATTTATAATTATTTTATATTATAATTTTAGATAAGAAATATTTCTTAAAGTTTGCAAAATGAACCAGACAAAATATGAAAATAAGGAAAAAAAAGCATTGCCATATTTTTACATAACTTTTTTACTTAAATGCAACTATTGAACCACCAATTACACAAGGCAACAAAATCGAAAAAATTTTAAAGGCTTTTAAAACCACTATTTTTTTAACCCGCTGTGGTTAGCTAACTAAAAAAATCATCATTATTTGAAATTATATGGTAAGGTTTGTGTAAAAAAATTTTTTTTTACAATTGGGTTTTTTGAAGAGGCTGCTCCCTACATCTGGTCGTTACTTTGGAATAACTTCTTCAATTTTGTTATGCAATACGCCAGCTTAAAGTTTTATTGCTATTATTTAATTTAATTTAAAATTTTTTGACGTATTGTATAACAAGATTGAATTAGTCTTTCTTCATCAAAAAATCCCAAATAAAAGTAAAATTTTTTTTACACAAACCTTGTTGACCTGTGTAATTAATATTTAACAATTTTTAAAGAATCAAATTTAATTTCAAGCAAGTTTTTTAATTTACATATTTTTATAATACCCGTAATTGTTTTTATAGTTTTCCCCATTTATCTATTTTTATTTACTTGTCGTTTGTTTACAAAGCAGCAACTTAATAGAGATGTCATATTTAGTAATAAAAGCAAAGCTTAATTTTTTTTCCCAGTTACGTATTAAAGCTGAAGAACCAAAACAAAAACGGTACGAATAGAAAAATGGGCAAATTTTCACTTTCGCAAATTTTCTGTGATACACCTAATGAAATGCACTCAAAATTTTCTGTAATTTCAAAAATTATTTTAGATAAGTACTATTTGTATTATGGAAACTACTACTGTGCGATTTATCATTTAAAATATTAACAATTTTAGAAATTTCTTAAAAATCAAGCACGCATGCGGATACAACTGTAGTTACTATAGTTAACACGTCCATGTGAACTCCGATGTCTCTTTTACTTTTAGTTTTTCATTTAAATTTTGTTTCCTACCAAAAAAATTATACATAGTATATCTGATAGTTTTTGTTTACCAGTCATCATAGAAAAGTTTATTTAACTTGTAATTTACGTTGTTCTTATTTATTTTTGGACTACATGCAGTAGTCTGTCTGTGCAAAAGCAAGAATAACTTTTACAGTTTTGTTGAAGCAACAACAAAACAGGTCAACAACAACATTCTAGTACATCACTATTTAGTAACAAATACGGCAATTAGTTGATAGCTGGAGAATAAGGGATCAAAGAAGAAAGTAATTACGTTTTTTTTGTTCTCTATTTTACATATAAATATGTATGTATATGTTTTTTTGGACCACTGCCCAGGGGATATCCGCTACGTATGCAATGCTTTGCACCAGAAGTGGATGGAAAGGGTTAGTGTAGAGAGGAGACAGGTAGTGAAGTAGGCTTGCCAGATGGCCTGGATTCGCCTGGATTTTCCAGTTTTTTATGTCTGGTCCAGTTTTTTCATATTTTATATTCTTTTATAATGAAATTAATATTTTTTACAGAATAATTGTATTCTAAACACAATAAAATTACAACTATATTTGCAAATGTTTAGATTAGATATTTTCGTAACTCCATTAGTACAATTTTTTGTACATAACTGACAATTTATAAAGTATCATCACTGTCACATTTTGCTAATTGTATATTTAAGTCCAACACTAGTAATTAAGTAAGTGCATTTTAAAAATGGTCCAGTTTTTTTTCTGGCAAGCCTATAGTGAAGTGATATATGTACGAGTATAGCTTAATTTTTGAACAACTCTGCAGTTACTAGCGTTTTTTTTTTTTTTTTTATCTTGGACCAGCACTCAGGGGATGACCCCTACACATGCGATGCATTGTGCTGGAACTAGGAAAACAGTTTGTGGGAAGGAGGATATAGGGAGTAGTGTGAATGGACATTTGATTTGAATTTTCCCACGTCATAAGTGACAGGAAAGACCTCGGCAGGGAGTTTGTTCCACATACGCGATGTTCGGCCGAAAAATGAGTTCTCCCTGTAATGCGTAGTGCGGTTCGCTGCCAAGTTGACTACAAGGGTTTTGTACGGCAGAGTACGGCACTTCTAGTGTTATGTCACTGCTCTCATTCGGGAAAAAGTAACAAAAATAATGTTAGTTTTTTTTAATTACTTATAAATAAATTTAAGCAATACAAATTTCAGAATTTCATATTCCTAAGAATGTACTTATCGTCATATGAAATGAAAAAATCCTAAAATGAAAAAAACCCTATAATACTTTGTATTAAGGCATGTCAAAAATTAACGTGTTTCATGCAAGTAAGGTAGTATGAGTGGAATGACGAATAATCTTATCCATATATAAAAATGACATGTTAGGATGTATGTATGTATGTATGTATGTTTGTGCCTTATAGACAGCTTAACGGCAGAGCCGAAATTTTCACAGTATCTCTCTGCATATCTGGAAGGAACTATAGGCTATATAAATTTCAAAAATTCAAAGTAGGCATTGCCACACCCATACAAAGTAATTATTTATTTTTGTATATCTTGGTAACGGTAGAAGTGAAAGTTTCTGCATTTGGTCTGAACGACTTTATAGAAAAGTTTTTTCTTCGGGCACTTTCCTTATAGCTACGGAGATGATATTCGGTATACGGGAGAGTAAATAATGGGAAAAATATGAAAACTCGCAATTTTTATCAGGGAGATAGGCTGATCCTTTTTTGCATGTGGCACTCCCATTTGATGTACGGGTGCGCACTCTTCAAATAACCATAGAGCTGCAATATGGTATACGGGTAGGGACTCGGAAGGTAAAGGAGGTAAAACATTTTTTAACAGTCGTACCAAATCTCAGTAGATTTCTTTCTCACAAAGTATTATAAAAATCGTAAAACTTCTAAAGGGTGTCTGGTAGCAGATTTATATTTTCAAACTTAAAGAAAAAAGTGATAATTGACCCAAAGTTTTATTAAGACCATTGAACGATAGAAGGAAAATGCGAATTTCATTTCTTAAAGAGTATGTGATCCATATCCTGTTTTAAAATTTCATGAGTAATCGCTCTTGGAAGTCCCATTGAGGCTGCTCTTTTCCGTTTTGAAAGTCGCGGATTTTCACGTAAACTGCTTTCAACCAGTTCAATGTTTTCGGATCGACTGGGGCCTAGCCGTGGGACATTCATAGCCGAAGTAGTTGCGCGGAATCTCTGCACCCACAAACGAATTAAATTTACACTCGGTCCAGCACTTATTCGCCGAATACCGCACTTTGAACAAAATTGCCGACGAGCAATTACGTAAGAATCATTACTATTAAAAAATGTCTCCGAACGCGCGATGCTCACTCGACCACTGCGACATCGTGACTGACAAATCCGCCCAATCGATTATTCCAACGGCGCCTCCCTCTCTGCGCACCGTTTATTACTTTTTGAAATAATCGTATTTAAAAATATAAATTACAAGGAGGAGCATAAATTTTGAATTTTCTGTAACTAAAGCAGGTTTGTACTACTACTTGCAACACATCAGTATACATACTTAAAAAGTGTTACTATTTTACGATTTTTTTGTGTGAGTACCAACAACAATGCTTTTAAACTATTGTAAAATATTAAAATATTACGACAATACGACTAAATACGAGACTTGTGAATAACCCAAATATAACAAATGTAAACAAAAACCATATGCTATAGCAGTGCAGCCAATATTGAAAATTAGTAGATTGTTAGGGATACCATTCTTTGGTTATACTGAGAATATTAGGTAAACAATACACTGTGAATATGCAGTATTAGTTAAACAATAGTTATCATTTTAGTTTACTAATAATTAACTAATGCCTTTAAATTTGTGCCTTAGAAAAAAATAACTTTATTCCTCATTTGGGGTCGTATTAGACACGCATACCAACAGTGAAGTCTAAACTATCCCAGGCGATGACTGTGTCTTTAAAATGCTTATTGGGACTCTTGAATGAATTATAGGGTATGCCTGCTTTTTTAATTATGCTACTCCTTCCACATGGTTTTCAACAGATTTTATAATATAAACGAGCTTAACTTCGCCATTTGTGGACCAATCGCGATGACATTTGGTGCAATTAGTCTGTGCAACTCCGGGAAGGTTATACAGTACTACTTTTTTAAAAACTAGGACAAGGAGGGCGATAGGGAGGAAATTTATGCCCCTCCGAAACGTTAAAACCGATTTTAATGAAATTTAGAACAAAGATAAATCGATAGGGGGGAAATTTCAGCCCCTCCGAAGCGTTCAAACCGATGTCAATGAAATTTAGAATGTGGATAGATCTGCATCTAAAAATTCTCATAACCTACACACATTTTCAAAAGTAGGACCAGGAGGACGATAGGGGGAAATTTCTGCCCCTCCGAAACGTTCAATGAAATTTAGAACGTAGATAGATTTGCGTCTAAAAATTCACATAGGCTATATACATTTTCAAAAGTAGTACCAGGAGGGCGATAGGGGGTAATTTTCTGCCACTCCGAAACATTCAAACCGATTTTAATGAAATTTAGAACATAGATAGATCTTCGCCTAAAAATTCACTTAGGCTATATGCATTTTCAATACTATGATCAGGGTGGTGATAGGGGGAAAATTTCGGTCTCTCCAAACTACATACCCGATTTTGATGAACTTTAAAACTTGTATGTATTGGTTTAAAAGACACATTGGGAATTGTGCAACTCGGGGAAGGTTATAGGGTATTACTTTTTAGGTAGGGGCAATTTCCAAGCCAACGAGACCATCTAACCGATTTTAATGAAATTTAAATGTATTTATGTTTTTGCGTCTTGAAGAAGACATATGCTACATATATATTTTTTAAATAGAACAAGGGGGCGACGTAGGGGTAAGATATGCCTTTCCGAAACTGTATAACCGATGGAGATAATAACGGAAGCGAAGCCGCGGCTAAAAGCTAGTTCATTTTATAAATCTCATTTATATGACGGATTCACACGGCTATTAAGTCATATTGTCAAAATGTCTTTATGAATTTAAAGTTAATGTCCTACTCAAGTGACAGCGTTGAGTAATATATTACTTTGTATATACATATATACATATCTACGTCTGTAATATGAACACTTTCTGTTAAAAAAAAAATTTAGCAACACATGTATGAATTGAATTTACATGTATCTCCTGAAAGAAAAATAATAAATAAAAAATTATTGTTAAATTTTTATATCTATTAATAACAAGTCTTCGCAAGTCGTTCTTTGATACACATAAGTATATATGCATCGTGTAATTTGAGATGTTCAAGAACATGGCTACCGAGCAGTTGCCATTCGGCGTAGAGCGGCATCACTTCGGTCAGGATTTGGCAGTATTGTTTTTCATGTATGACCTTAACGCGTTGTCTGTATCATTTTTTTTATCACCCTGAAGACTGAAGAAGTAGATATATGGAAGAATCAAATCATTTCCCAAAAAAAAGATAACATTTTACTTAAAATTATTTTCATAGCGGATGGAATTTATAAATAGACAGCGAATGAGTAAGAGTGCTGCTTATTTTAATTGATAAGAGGACTAATTGAATTCAAATTGCGCAAAACTTTTTATGAAATTAGTCTATTTCTTTTATAGTTTTTAGATACCACCACAAGAAATCAATGCTTATAATGAGGAATGGCCTTAAATGTCGAAAAGTAGTCTTTATTTTAGCCATTTTTTCATATTGGTCTACCTGTGCACATCAAGTTTAGTTCTACAGCATTTAACAAAGAATTTTGAACGTGATTTAGACTAAATAGTGAGAAAGGTGAAATAAGTGCATATTTTGAAAATTAATAAAAACGAAATTCAAAGATTAAGTAAAATAGAAAATTAATGGCGAAAGTATAAAAACTTGGTGCTATAAAAGGAAAAAACAATTCATTTAACGACAATGGGCAAAAAACCTCTTATCTTTTGGAAATTTTTTATTTTAATTAATTTTCAGTTTGTGTTTTTATCTAAAAGGCATTTTAGTGTTTAATATGTATACGCGAAGTCATCTTGTTTTAACAGAGGAATCAGAAAAAAAATTCTTCCATCTTTTAAAGAATTTTAAGATAAATTTTTTTTTGTCGTACAAAAATGGCAATTCTTAAATTTGGCGAAATATTCCCTATTCCATAGTCATTTTATATTCTGTTAACATTGAATGCAATGCGGAAAGGTGTTAAATGTTTAAAAATTTTGCTTTTTTGTGCTATCGTAATTGTGTGGTTGTGTTTATATAATTTTAGTAATAAAATGATTAAATTCAAGGAAAGGAAGGACAAAATATTAAGAATAGACATAAGAAAAGGTAAATTTGTATTTATAATTTTCAATCAGAAAAGATGGTATAAATAATAATTGCGACCGAGCCATTCTGTGTCCTTATAAAATGCCACAGAAATAAGCTTCTTAGGAACTGGCAGGAAAGGAAAATTAACATGCTTATGTCAGTCTCAACAGTGGAATATCAGATAAACTTCTTTTCCATGGACTACTTGAACCAAATTGGTCTCACTGAGACCAATGTCTCTCCATTCTTTGAGTATGGTACTGAAAGGTCAGAGCACGTTCTCTGGGATTGCCCCGCACTCGGTGGAGAGTGGCTTCACTAGTTTGGTGACATTGATGTGACTTCATGGGAGGCATGGAACACCAAATCCCAATAGTGATTGGAGCCGTGGGATGGACGGTTAATGTAAAGGGCTTTACACAATATATCTTCTTTGGGCGCAGTGCTTTCTGGACCAGATAACAACAAACGACTTCGAAACTTAACATTTTTCATAATTTCTAAATGACTGCACGAGAATTCTTGCAAGTATTACACACACCAATGTTAATGTAAACAAATATATTGCAATTTGACAATGTGAATTAAAGCCCAAAATTGTGTAATGAAGAATGGTCTTCAATTCGTCACCATTTTCCCTTATGCAAAATAATCCAAATATTTATTATAAAGCATCGCCCCAAAATAAAGAAAAAATTTTTCAAGGTGCTAGTTTTGGGCTTATATCGGATATGATCTGGTTTTGAGAAATGCAATTTTTTTCCAATGTAATGAAATGTACAGGCTTCCTCAATCCCACATCCAGCACCGCGACCTATTTACCACTCCATTCTGTCTAACGCCCCTTGAGTACACTAACGCATCGGATCCGCCCTCTCTAATGGAGAGGCCCGAGGTTTCCTTCCGTATGTGTGAACATAACCTCCAGCTCGTTTTCATTATGTCTGAACAATTGATGATACGATGTGCCATAAATTTATCATCATCAGAGCAGAACCTGCAGATGCTCCTGTAAGTGATGCCCATTCTGTGAAGCTGCTCGTTGCAGTTGATGCCTGTTCAACCGCAGTGGGTGTGAGAATAATCCTTTTATGCACTATAAGAGTTATTTGGCTCCATTTGCATCCAGAAATCGTTGAGTATCCTGTGGCACTCCAGAAGGATTCTTGAGTTGTAGGCATGGCTGTGTTGCCAGGAGCTGGAGAACCAAAAAGCTAAATCGGGTTTTTGAAAAAGCTAGAAACATCTAAGCGCCCAAATAGGTTGAAAAAAGCCTAAACAATGTTTATCCATAGTTCTATTACACTATTAATAAAAATGCTTAAAATATGTCAATAGTTATAATATAATAAGGCACTACAAGTGCACAAACAAAAAAAACCAAATAAAGCTACATATTTCTAAATACATACAAATCAATATATAACATAAAAATTAGATACATATAATTTTTGGTTCAATTCAGTATTGTATCAAAAATATAGCAGAATATTTGTATATTACAAGTATGAAAATACTTTTCATATAAAAAACGGATTATATTTATAAAAGATACGTTAGTTTAATATAACAAACGACGATAAACGGGTACCTTTGTCGTTTACGGCTTAATTTTTTTTATAGAAACAGATGGTCCATCATTATATTTTACATTAAAAATTATTTTGAAAAGACGCGATGGTCCAATTTTTATCTTAGCTCCTTAACAGTATGACAGGGGATCCGAGTACCTACATACATTAAATATGAAAAATGATTATCGCAAGTATATTTTACTAAAATAAAATTAAAGAAAGTGATTCTGAATATTTAAGATTAACTGCTGTATTCATAACAGTTTTTGAGATTTATAAAAGGTATCTGGATTGAATTTTGTGTACAAAATTTTTCTATTAAACCTTTTATAAATGAATACGGCAGAAAAACTTTTATTTTGTGAAAGAGAAACAAGCAAGAAATATTGTTTTTTCATATATGTAGCTTCTTCAGGACATACAAATCACTTATTTATGTACCTGGAATAGCTGAACTTTTAGGAAAGTCGGGGATATGTGAATCAGGGAAATATGCAATTGCTTAGTTGTGTAGTAAGACTAATGATAAGGTACAAAAGTTAAATATGTCGAATTTAATTTATAAGATACTTTGTGGTGGGAATGAAAATAATGATTGTGACTATATATGTATATATAGGTACAACTAAAAATAAATTAAATTAAATTCTCACTGTTCTAGATTAAATCACTATCCAAACTTTGAAAATGTATCAGTATTGAACACAGAAAATAATTATAAACGTAGATCGAATCTTTATACTTATTTCAAATCCAGAATATATTTTTCTGAATATGGCTGTTAATATTTTTATTTTGAATTTGTAGAATATGTTTGAATTTTCATTGAAAAAAATATTTTCTTTATTGTGAATTTTAAAGAAATATTTCTTCATTATAAAAAAAAACCAATTTTCCTGAAGAAGCTACACAAAGGAGTAGCGAAATATCGAACAAAAATAAATATTACATAAATCACAATGACCTGCTGCTTACATAATTAGTGTAATTAATATAAAAAGAGGTAAAAAAACTAGAAGAATTATATAAATCTTTCCCAAGTACACTCTAAATTGCCGATTAGGCTGATGATTGGGAGATAATTCTAACTAAGTTTTTTGTATAGAAAAACCAGATTTAAAAGCGTTTATGATGGTTTGCCAGTGCAAAACTTTCCATGCAAATGGTAAGAGTTTAATGCATTGCAAGCTAAAAATATTTTGATGATATATTTTCTGGCTTAGAAAGCACGGAATGGCTCAACTGTTTTTGATTGTTTTCAATGTTCTGCCTGTTTTTGTGTTGTAGTCGTTTATTACTTTTTTCCCTTTACAGTTAGTTTCATATAAAATAATGTGCACATTTCAGTTGAGAATATACTTTTGAATATTTGTTTGGCTGTATATAATTTGTATTTTGGAGCTTCTGCATTACGTTGTCTTACATCCAATTTTGCAAAGGAGTGTACATGGAAAACTATGGCAAACCGACTGAAAGCTAACGGCCCTCCATCAAGGTTCATTCAGATTGTCCCTAATTATTTTTGTAAAAGATTCACATATTGTCTAGTACACAACAAACATTTACCATTTGAGTACCTTTTGCAGCGCAATAATGAAACCTTCTAGATACCATCATACATCTAAAATGGTTTTTCAAAACACCAGAGATACTGTAGCGTTTCTGATGTCAAGGAGACGTAATAAATTTTGAAGCAGCGTTTTTAATAGCCATTTTTAGTAATTATTTTACTTCGCCAGCGCTACTCAATCCCAACGAAGGAGGCCGTTCTGATGTGCCTGTAGATTGGATACAGCTGAAGCCGTTACTGTTCAGTGACCAGTTGCCACTGAAACCTCGCGACAACGCCTGACACAAAGGCACACAAATGAAAGAATCGTATTTAAATATGTAAATTTCCCACCAGACACCCTGTGTAAATAAATTTTGACTAATTCGGCAATAAGAATTTATTGCATTAAAAAAAACCACAAAAAACCGAAAATAAATTTTTGCATATTTTATACAAGAAACAAATATGCGTCTCAAATTTGTACGACGAAAAAATGCCACTTACGCCGCACACTGGGGATTTTTCTATGGAGGTGAGGAAAAAAATATATTTGTCAAAAAATGTAGTGATTTCATCACAAATTTACTTTTATTTATATAGTAATACACAAAAGTAATCAAAATAAAGAAAGTTAGAGAAATGTATATCGTTACCTTCAATGTAAAAAGCCCTAACTAACAAAAAAATTTAAATGATTGTTTTAATTTTAAATTTATTTTAAATCTATTTTTAATTTAATATTCTAAAAGAGCCTTAACTTCGTCAAATGTGAGATCATGGGATCTGATGTTACCATCATTCGGTGCATAATATCTTCGTTCGTGGCAATTCGACTGCATTTTCTGGAATGTCTAAGGCGATATTTTTCATAGTCTTTGTTACGACTTTCCTGAGCCTCTTCGGATAGTAAGCCTACAGGAAAAATACACTTTTCAATTATATTTTTTCCATGAATCAGAATTTTGTGAAGTGTAGGTGGCATATTGTACCACTCGTACAGTGCAACAAACTTTTTTGCCGTCTCCAGATAAAAATCACCAAATTTTTTTGGATCTACTACCTCGGGAATTATTGAAAACCTCTTGATTATGTTTTCATCTAGACCCGTGATTTCAGAAATCAAAGCAGGATTAGCAAAGAATCTTCGTGACGTATTTCCTGAATTTATCGTACCAGAGCCTTGCTTAACAATACCAACCTGTATTCCAGTTTTCTCTTTAAGTTCACGCTTTATCAAACATTTTCGGGCTTCTTTTATCGGACGAGTATTTGAGTCGACTCTACCACGTTTAAATTCAATATTATAAGCTACATGTAAAAGACACTCCATCAGCTTAATACGCGCATGAACTTATGAATGGGCGCATATTTCGAAACGTTCCAAAACATCAGTACACATAAATGTGGGTGCAATTTCTGTAAAAAAAATCATGCAGGTAACTAACGGAAAAACCCAAATAATTAAAAAAGTGCACTTTCCTTTTTTCCTTTTAATTGTCCACGCAAATTTATTAGCGTTTATTACTTTGCTACTGCAATCATAAAAATCAAATAACCTTTTGTTTATTACTTTTTTTTTTAATTCTGAAAATCATAAAAAAAGTCTTCAATGTTTTTTCCAAAGAATTTTGTGCATATCTCGAGCAAATTTTTTAAATTAATACCTTTATTAAATTTTGAATAAAAGCGAAACGCGTTCATCGATTTTCATGATTTATGTCTCATTTTGTTCATAGATTATGCGTCTTTACGTGAAAGTAATAGGACTTGACACTTTTTACCGTTTTGGATTATTTATGAATTAAAAAAAAAAATTAATTTTTTAGGCAAAATATATTTTTTTTTCTTCATACATTTATTTATAACTGCGAAACTGTTGCTTATGTACCGAAACGTTATATAAAGTAATTGTAATTCTTGGTTTTTCTAAATTTGTTTAAGCAAAATCCGACTAGTGGTTCTTGAGTTATGTTAAACAAAAGAGCCTTATCAGAATTGAGTCGCGAATCAATCACCTGAAAAATGTTGTACTGTGTAATGCAACAAATTGAGAGGTGGCACCTGGTGGCACTTGAAATTGATTAAAAATGTAAAAACAGATATGAGACAATGTATTAGTAGTGGTTTCCAACTGTGGGAAAGTATGACTACAATTGCAGGTCCAAATGTTTGGAGAAAAAAGGGATTTTTGTTATATGTTCATAAAAATAAACAAACAAAAAAAACTTAAGTCTCTAAAGAGTTTATTTTTTAATTTTCAGTATACTGAAATATCCTACTTTAAATAAAAAATAAAAAGAAAAACGTTAGCTCACATAATAAAATAATATTCGTTTTGAAATTCTTAGGTTTAAATTAAGTTGGTTCGGTAAAACATACAAGTACTGAGTTTGAGACGGCTATGAAAAAAAACTAGCAGTCAGATCGGAGTAATTCTTTTTGATTTGATTATACCATTTACTCTAAAATTTCAAAATATTACTGCATATTGCATGAAGAGTATGTTGACAATTTGACTTTTTTCCGCGAAATCCCCAGTGTGCGCCGTACTTTTTTTTGAACAATACTAGTGTCTTCTTTTCTCTAAAGCTACCAAAAAGGAATATTTTGTTTCATTTGTTGCTTGCGGTATTATTGCGTGATTTCATACATTTAAATGAAAAACTTCAATATTATATTACGGAAGCGGAAGATTCCGCAAATAGTCTCATAGAACTCATAGTCAAACTAAACATTCCGCCAAAGCTCTAACCACTCACCCAATAGGACAACATTTGCGTTATGGTGTACCAGCTTTTACCCGCGACTTCGCTCCCGTTATTATCTCCATCGGTTATACAGTTTCGGAAAGGCATATCATACCCCTACGTCGCTCTCTGGGTCTATTTAAAAAATATATATGTAGCATATGTGTCCTTCTAGACGCAAAAACATAAATACATTTAAACATGAAATACATCCAAGTTTTAAAGTTCATCAAAATCGGCTATGTAGTATTGAAGAGCCGAAATTTTCCCACTATCGCCCTCCTGGTTCTAGTTTTGGAAATGTACATTACCGATGAGCGTTTTTAGATGCAGATCTATCTATGTTCCAAATTTCATTATAATCGGTTCAAACCGCGGAGGGGCAGAAATTTCCCCCCATCGCCCTCCTTCTCATAGTTTAAAAAAAAGTAATACCGTATAAGCTTCCCGGAGTTGCACAGACTAAATGCACCAAATGTCATCGAGATTGGTCCACAAATGGCGAAGTTAAACTCGTTTGAATTATAAAATCTGTTAAAAACCATGTGGAAGCAGTATCATAATTAAAAAAGTATGCGTAAAGGTGGGCGTGATTAAAAAAAAGTAGCCTATAATTCATTCGAGAATCACAATTATATGGTGTGAAAATTTCAGTAAGATCGGTCCAGCGGTTTGGGCTCCTATAAGGTACAAACACGCAAACACACATTCAGCTTTATATATATAGATAGAGAATTTAAACTTAAAATTTTAATGGAAAAAATTAAAGGCGGGCAGGGGTTTTGTCACGTGAAGTGAAAAAAGAAAATTGTGCACAATAGGATTCATATCCGTTAATTTTTGGTTTTTATTTTAAAAAATAACAACTTTATTCAAGAAACTTAAAAGGACATAACAACAAATGTGTTTTATTTATTAACAAGTCAAAATATAACAATATAAATAACGTTCAAACTTTTTAAATAAATGGTTAGAGGATATTCCAAAATTAGGAAAAAAATTATCTTCAGAAATATTAAGAAAAATACTGCTGGTTTGTATGGATTTGGCTAATAAATAAAAAGATACGAGTATTTAACTGAAAATAATTTAAATAAATAAATATAATAATATATAATAAATAAAATTTAATTGTTCTTAATTAATTTAATTGTAATTAATTAATTGTACAGAGAATAAGCGTGCAATTGATTTCCAAAATCGATTAGAAAATTTTAGGGGTAGAGTTCTTTTCTAAAATATTTCCCTGTTGTTAGGCCGTTTTGGTTTCTAAAGGCTAAAATTCCAAAGGCCATATCCGTCATAACAACAAAAAATAATTTAATAAAAAAAAATTACTTTGTGTCAAAAATAAACTCGTCATTATTTTTGTATGCTATTGTGAAAAAATTATTTTTATAAATAATCACAATACTTGTTATCTTATTATTTTGTTTATCTCTACTGACAGGCTTTCATTAAAATTCAATCTTAAGATAGTTTTGGTTTTAAAAAAATTATAATAATGCAGTTATTTAAAGCATCATTGTTTATATGTGCTGGAAATATTATTCATAATATAAATAATTCTCAGGATATTCGTTTGATGGGAAATTTAACTGAACTGAGCATTTGTTTATTTTGCAAATTTTTAGCAACATAATGTATAAAAAATTTTCCGATTTTACATAATTTATAATATAATTTATATAATAGTAATAAAAAAAACATCAAATTTAATGTAAATTGTGCCAATGTTTGCAAATTTAAATTAAAAATTTTATCAACGAAAAGTCAAGATTTTCTACTTTTATGCTTTTTATGGCAGTTTCGTAAAAATAAATATTATTTTCAACGCTGTATTTGGAAAACTATCAACAGAGTTATTTAGCTTGCCTGTCATATGAGTCGCTATTAAAAAGCAAAAAAATATGGTGTGGCTTCTAAACAAATGTTTAGTGAAACGATATCTCCTTTTTATATATGACTACTTTTTTTTTATCTTGGACCAGCACTCACGAGATGACCCGTACACGTGCGGTGCATTATGTTGGAACTAGAGGAAAGCGATAGTAGGAAAAATAATAGGAGGTGAAGCTTCACTATCTTCCAACACTGCTTTTGGCACGTTATTGGTTTTTATTAAATTTTTAAGCTTCGTTTTTAGTAGCCATTTTTAGTAATTATTTTACTTCGCTGATGCTACACAATACCGACGAAGGAGGGCGTTCTGATGTGCCTGTGGTTTGGATACAGCTGAAGCCGTTACTGTTCAGTGACCAGTGACTATGCCTTCGCCCGCTGAAACCTCGCGACAACGACTGACACAAAGACACCTAAATGTACATCAGAAAAAATGCGAGAGGTTTTTTTTTTTTAAGATCGAATCTGCGGTTGAACCCATGAAAATTTTTTCGTTTTGTAGTCAACGAGCAGACTACTTCGACCATCGCCACCCTATTATTAATATATAATATATGTAAGTGATGGTTGCAACGTTGTATTCTTGTAGACAATAATGTCGGCAAAGATATAACATACAATAATTAATTGAAACCCTAATTTTGAAATTTTTGCCACATATGGTTTTACGTTTCATGAGACAATATGTAAATATTGCCTATAGCATAAATTAGTTTCTTTATTCACTTCAGTATTCACTTCAAAAAATTCTAATTTATAATTAAGTAAAATGCATATGTACATTGTACATACATAAATATCTCGATGTAGGAAAAAGGAAATGCTGGAATCTTCAAAACGTGAATATTCACCACAATCAAAAACTTTGTCTGAAATACAAAAAAATTATTACACAAAACCTCTATATAGTACCAATCTATATATATAAATGGAAGTGCATACTTTGATGTCACGACTAACTGCAGAAACGGGTCGACCGATTTCAACCAAGTTGGGTCTGTAGATGTTTTATGTGAAGTTTGCACGAAATCGTCTCAGTGGTTCCGTGATATGACATTTTGAATGTCATATATAATCCGGGGCGGTGAAATGTTGTTGCCAAAAAAATAGATTATCAAATTACTGGCTTTTGTGGACCAATTTTTTTTCATAAGATGGAAATTTAGCATTCTCTCCATTACTTTGGAAATGGTAGAGCATATTGCGACTGGGCGATAATTTTTAGGTTTGCTTGCCTCTCCCTTCTTCGCGATCGCCGTTACATTTGCAACTTTCCAGCACGACGGAAATTCGCCTGCATGGTATAGGGTGCTGGAAAGGATTGCCAGAGGACGCGATAATGTCGAAGAGCACACTGCTTCAAGACTAGTGCCGGAATTCTATCCGGGCCAGGTGACTTATTTTTGTTGAGGTCCGCTAGAACCCTTTTAACTGCACGGGCTCGAAAGTATATATTTGGTATTTTTACGGAAACACTCTCGGGAGCGGGCAGTGCTTGATTGCTTTCCGGCAGGTGGGAATTACCTGCATACATTTCAGCCAGGAGGTTAGCCTTTTCAACCGGGTCAGTGAATATTTGATCATCCTTTAAAAGAGGCGGAATAGAAGAACTAGCATTTTCCTTTACTGTTTTAACGAATGACCAAAAGCTTTTACTTCCCCGTGGTGCAGTAAGAACTTTAGCGCGAAGACGCTGCTCGTACAAAGCTTTTGCACGTCTTAGCACTTTGGCACACGAAGATCTCGCCTTTTTGCGCATCATATCAGTATCTGCGTTTTTATCATTCAGCCAGATACTAAATGCTTCCTCTATGGATCTGACTGCAAGTCTGCACGTCTGATTAAACCAAGGTCTAATCGAAATTTACATCGATGGTATGAACGTTTTCATACCAAGCAATATTATATTTTGGACCATTTCAGCTATGGCATTGACATCATTGTCAAGGAAGCAGAGCATCGACTTGAAATGCCGAAAGAAATCGTTCAGCTCAGACCAACGTGCCTTTTCGTAAATATATTTCAAACCTTTCGTAGCTGGCGGTGAAACGCCTCGAAGTTCCGCAAACGATTAGGAGACAGAAATGGTGCAATGATCCGAATTACCGAGAGGTGCGCAAATGTTCATTTCATACTTGTCAGGGTATGAAGTGAGAAAAGGGTCGAGGGTGTTGTGTTGATGCCCGTCAACACATGAAATATGTGTTGGTTCAATCACTAATTGCACTAGCTGATTGTGCGCTGCGAATAGCTCAGCATATTGGCCTTCTGGAGTTGTATGGTTCGAATGGTGGAGCCGCTATAAATTATAGACATTGAAATCACCAGCAATAACGATTTTACTGTTCGGGTAATTTTCGAGGATCTCCGATATAGTGTCGGAAAGGTCATCGAAGTTGTATATAGTTTTCTCCCTTTCCGTGTTTGGGCTTCTGTAAAGAAACCCGAAATGCAAAAGGTGTGCCCTGATTTTGAATGTAGCCCAAAGACAACTAAATTCGGGATCATGCGTGCCTAAAGATTGCTGGCATTGGTACACAACCTCATTGCGTATATAAATTGTAAGGCCCCTGTGTAGATGGAAAAGAGATAGGAGGTGATACCCAGGTATGTGAAAATCCTGTGGGTCAGCATCTTTAGACACCTGTGTTTCACTTAAGGCGAAAACATCCGGCCGATGGAGACAAACGTGAGCATAGACATAGATCACGTACATATGTTGCAGAAGTCAATTCTGAATCGGCCTGTTATGATTAACGCGAGAAAAGTCAAATAAAATGCCTATCTTCTGTATTGCAAGCGCCACTGAGCTAATCGATGCTTGAATAACTGCCCGTGAGCAGTGCTACATCCTTCACCACCAAACAGTCTAGCAGCAACAAACACAAAGGCACCAACATAAAGGGTGGTTAAATTTCAAGGGCCGATGTTGATTTTGAATAAAACACAAACTATTTAGGAAATTATTGTAATTTTATTTTATTATGATATATTGGTATTACTCAATTATGTATGGAACAAAATATCGGCCAAATGGGCGCCGCGACCACGGCGGCATACCTCCATCCGATGGTCCAAATTTTCGATGACCCTGAGGCATAATGGAGGTTCTATGCCGTTAATGTGCCGAATTATCTCATCCTTTAGCTCTTGAATTGTTGCTGGCTTATCGACGTATACCTTTTCTTTCAAATAACCCCAAAGAAAAAAGTCCAACGGTGTCAAATCACATGATCTTGGCGGCCAATTGACATCGCCATTACGTGAGATAACACGGCCATTGAATTTGTTGCGCAAAAGAGCCATTGTTTCGTTAGCTGTGTGGCAAGTGGCACCGTCCTGCTGAAACCACATATCGTCCACATCCATATCTTCCAATTCGGGCCATAAAAAGTTCGTTATCATCTCACGATAGCGAACACCATTCACAGTAACTGCCTGACCGGCCTCATTTTGGAAAAAATACGGCCCGATGATGCCGCGAGCCCATAAACCGCACCAAACAGTCACTCTTTGTGGGTGCATTGGTTTTTCGACAATCACTCTTGGATTCTCATTCGCCCAAATGCGGCAATTCTGTTTATTGACGAATCCACTGAGGTGAAAATGTGCCTCATCACTGAAGATGATTTTCTTCGAAAATTTATCATCCACTGTTGCCGTGGTCGCGGCGCCCATTTGGCCGATATTTTGTTCCATACATAATTGAGTAATACCAATATATCATAATAAAATAAAATTACAATAATTTCCTAAATAGTTTGTGTTTTATTCAAAATCAACATCGGCCCTTGAAATTTAAACACCCTTTACAAAAGATTTAGTCGGGTATGGTAGGGGGATTTAGCACAATGACACGAAAAAAGGCCATAAAAGCCCTGATCCGGTAACCGTGACCCGAAGTGACAACAGTGAATGGTGGTGTCAACACTGATCTGTATTTTTTTCGCCCGTCACTAGTATAGCGGTTTTCTTTTTTTTTCCTTTTTCTTCCCAGTTATTCCACCGTTTAATTGTTATTGTTTTTCCTATTTTGTTTATTATATTCAAGTTTATTGTTTTTTATATTTGTTAGTGTAAGTAAGTTATTCAGATTTTCTTAAGTTTATTTTGTTTCTTTGTTTGTCACTATGTTATTTTTTATTTTCTATTTTTTCCACTTGTACTTTTTTATTTTAATTTATTTCTATTGTAACTATTTTAATTATATTTATTGCGAGACCGAACAGCGGACCACAGGAAGACACGTGTCTACCAGTCGAACGCATAAACACTACTCACTACTTACATATGTTAAAACAAAAACAATTTTTTAAAGCAAGAAAATACCATTTATTACTACCTTTCTTTTTAATTGCAGTACCAACAGAAAAAGATTTTGTAGAGAAAATCTTATATGACATTCCCTACTTACCCATCGAAGACCTCACTAATCTTCAATATAAACAACGCAACCTCAATGCTTCATGCGCTTGGTACCCCTCACTGCTCGATGTTGAAATACACAACGACTATTGGCAAAAGTATAACAATCACAATTTTTCTTACTACATCTTTGGCGCCTACTTAGACAATCGATCCTCCGCAGTACACACTGAACCTGTTATACGCGTTTTAACCATGATAAATTATTTAGGCGAGAAATACGACAGCTATCCCTTAACTTATTGTCAATTATGGTATGACGAACAGCCTCAACCATTTATTACACCCATGCAAGAAATGCACAAGATCTGGTATTATGAATGGGGCCATGATCCTCATTACCACTATGCCCATTTTATATCATGCCCCCTACCACAAGAGCACAAACAATGGATACCTCACACAGTGTCACTCGTAGAGAAACCCTGTGACAAAGCCACAAATAATGTGCGTATAATTTATCAGCCTTTATTCCCCCATGAAACTAGAGGAAATTTTGCTGTGTGTATCAAAGGTTTAGATTACCCAGCTACAGACATCTCACATCGTATGGTGGAATACATCGAAACATTGCGTAGTTTGGGAGCCCAAAAAATTACAATGTATCAGTTGCAGGTACATTCAAATACCACAAAAGTTTTAAAATATTATGAAGATACAGGATATCTCGAGTATCGTCCGATGAGTTTTTCAACGGCGGTGAGCAATTTGAAAGACTATCGTCATTTAGAAATGAATAAGAATCGCTGGTCTTATATCCTCCACGAAGTGATACCATATAATGATTGTTTGTATCGCAACATGTATCGCTATAAATATGTTGCTGTGGTCGATACAGATGAAGTTCTCATGCCCGTGGGTAACATTACTACCTGGCATGATTTAATGGTTTTCGGTGAAAGTATAAAAACAGAGGATTGCACTCGATTTGCCAGTTTCTGTTTTCGCTGTGTATACTTTCCACGCTACCCTGAAAAGCCTCGCTACAGCATGGACATGCCGGAGTATTTTTATATGCTGCAACATGTGCAACGAGTTAGAGAACATATACGACCTGAGTGGGCTACTAAATGTTTGCATAATACTGATCGTGTTATAGCCACACATAATCATTTCCCTATACACTTGGTGCAGGATGTCTGCAATTCATATTCATTTGCACCAAATATAGCACAATTGCAACATTATCGTGAGCCTGAAGTTGAAGATACCTTAAATGATCCTGTAGTAGATTTAAGTTTATGGCGTTTTAAATATAAAATCATTCAGCGTTCAATAAAAGTGCTTGAAGACCTGGAATTTTTTGGAGATGATTAAAGAATTATGATATTTAAAAGAATTATTTATTAGCAGGGACTGTACCAGCACTAAATTATAACTCATTTTGAGTTCTTTGATAACAGTTATTTTATGACATACAATATTTTTCAACGTACGAATGAAATAACGGATGAAACTCTTAAAAAGATTTTCATGCCGTCAAAAAAATAATTTTATTTTATGTAAATTGATGCCCAAAGCTTTTCTAAAATAACAAACACAAGTTAATAATGAGAAACTGAAAACTTATATTATACTTATAAATATATACTATACATATGCTATATTAATGAGACTTAATTCTTCTTTATATGGCTGGAGATTTCATTTGTTATATTTTGTTGACGGAATCTTCCTTGGTGATGCGTTAATATAACTTTTCTTTGCTCCTTTCAAAATTGTCACATTAATTAGAATTTTTTATATTAACTGAATCTATTTTGGAAATATTCATTTATATACATGATTCTAATTGTGCTTTTTCCCTTATAAACTATATGTGAAATTTATTATTACATACCTTATGATATTCTCATACAGTATGAAAAATATCATAAAGCATTTTATTACAAAAGCAACTCAATAATTGAGGAGGAAAGCATATCCATATAGTACTATTTCGCTAACGCTTACTTAGCTCATCAGTGGATTTTCCTAATTTCTGAATACAAACCCAAGATCTATATGAAATGAAATATCATAAGGTAAATCAAATAAAATATCATAAGGTATGTAATAATAAATTTCACATATAGTTTATAAGGGGAAAAGCACAATTGGGATCGTGTATATGGATGAATATTCCCGGGATAGATTCAGTTAATGTGGAATACTACATGTGCACGGTATTGAATTTTGGTATTCTTTTGTTTCTTTTGTTTTGTTTAATTTTATAATTTTTTCATTTGATTCAGAATACATTAGTTATGGTGGCCGATGGCGAGCCTAGTGTGGGTGGGGGTGGAGGACTAAAAATGGAAATGTGTGTGTGTTATAAAAGAAAACTCATGGATTTTTATGTTTTTGTTTATAGATTTTTTGGTTTGTATGTTTAATATTCAAACAATTCTCGTTTGATTAATTGAATTTTAAACATATAGATCTTGGGTTTGTATTCAGAAATTAGGAAAATCCACTGATGAGCTAAGTAAGCGTTAGCGAAATAGTACTATATGGATATGCTTTCCTCCTCAATTATTGAGTTGCTTTTGTAATAAAATGCTTTATGATATTTTTCATACTGTATGAGAATATCATAAGGTATGTAATAATAAATTTCACATATAGTTTATAAGGGAAAAAGCACAATTAGAATCATGTATATAAATTAATTAGAATATAATTATGCTTAGTAGAAATTAGAAAATGTATTTGGTTATAGTAATAAAAATTAATAACATTGACCATTAAAAACAGAACAATCATAAAAATAAATATTTTTGAGATGATTGGGAACACTCGCTTTGGTTATAATGGTTTTTATTGCAATATAATAGCAGATCGGCACCGTACTGCTTTCAAAAAATGGGAGCAGTTAACATGTTAAATTCCGAATGACATGGAATCAACTGGACTGTTTCCTATGCCTATGAATCAAGAATGATTAAATAAAGATTACGCCTTGCGCATGATTTACCGTTTGATGACGTTTGCATCCCCTCGAAGAGATTGCCAAATGTTTATTATATGCAAAACTAATACTTTCTCGTACAAAATTTATATTTTATACTACATTTGGTAACTCACAACTTCACACAATTTACTCAGAGAGATCTCAAACAAGCAAATGAAATCGATTTTATCAAAGTTAAAGTTTTGTGTTGAATTTTATAATAAATTGTGCTATATTTTATAATAAATATATTTAAATAATTATTAAATAATAAATAAGTGTAAAAAACTTGCTTTATAAAGCTCATAAGCTGTAAACAAAAAACACAAATAGAAGTGAAAAGAGAACAAAAAGAGCAAGCATGAAATGCGCAGTGGGCAATTGCAAACAAAGTAACAGCAAAAAGACAAGTGAGAAATTAATTGTGTTACAATGTAATATTGCTATCAAAATTTTTTTGTTTTCATAAAGCTGTGTCATTATATAGTTTTCCAAGAGATGAAGCTCAAAGGAAGTTATGGGTGAAATTTTGCAAGCGTGTAAAGCCTGTAAATGCTGAAAAAGAAAAAATTTGTGCTTTACATTTTAAGCAAGAGGATTTTGAAAGAAATTTAATATATGAAATGGGTAAGTTACCACATAATCAATTCTTTAAGTCCATTAATAAGTCGTTATAGGATTTAGTAAACGAAGTACTAAGAAATTAAAACTCAATGCAGTTCCGTCCTTAGAAAATACTATTATTGATAGTGAAAAGAAAACTGCTTATTACACTGATTACACGCATATGGTTTAGCACTTGAAAAACAAAATATCTTTTTAAATAATATGTCGCAAATGATGTCAGAGATCCGTGTGATTGGCAAAAAGTCTATGCTACCTTTCCAAAAAGGTTGAAAATTATATTGTACTCTAAAAATTTGTGACACAGATTTATTTCTTTTGACATAAATGTATTCTACAGGTATCATTCAATCTAATAAAGCGTTACAAATGCTATATATTGAACTTAAAAGTCGATATAATATTGAGTATTTGCTAACGTATCGGTTTAATCAAGATGTGCTGGAAAATTTTTTTGGAATAATTAGGTCGAAAGGCGGACTTCACGATCACCCTGATCGAGAAGAATTCAAATATAGACTTCGATCATATTTAATGGGGTCTAACGAAGGCATTTTGGGTAGTAATGCAAATGTAGAAGTTGACAATACACCCGATTTAGATGTAGATAATTCTTTAACGGGTAAGTTGAAAGCTTAAATTTTAAATAACACAAAGTTTTATAAACTTTGTGATTTCTTCAGGTACTATACTTAAGAGTGTTAACCGTAACATTCAGGCAGATGTTTTGGCTACAGAAACTAACCAAAGCGAAATAGAAAATATGGAATATGATGGTTTAGAGAACTTGGCCGGATATATTTGCCACAAGCTGAAGAATGAAAATCCTGATCTTGTGAGTAATTCTTCAACCGAACGCAATTATTCATGGGTTAATCACTTAAGTGAAGGTGGACTTAGTAAGCCATCAACTTCGTTAATGAACACGCTAATACTGTGTGACTCAATTTTTTCCAAATTGAATGGCGACAAATTATTACTCGCAAGTGGATATTTACAAAAGCATTTGTTGGAAGCAAAAGAAATTGAAGCCAGTGATGACGTAAAAAAACTTTTTTTTAGATGTAGAATGTATTTTAGAATTAGAAAACTAAATTCTGAAATTGTTGAAAGCACGTATAAGAGAAAGAGAAATTATAGTAAAATAACAAACTAAAAATTCTATAAATATTCTTTAAAGATTTTTATTTTTAAGTAAAATAACAACAACAAATTTTGGAATGGGGAAAAAGGGAAATAATTAACACTTGGGTTCACTATTTATATGTATAAAATATTTAAATAAAAATAAATGGAAAATAAAATAGTTCTTTAAAATTGTTTATTATCAAACTGAATTTGCCCCACTGTCCTGTTTTTACAATAACATAATAGTTCTTCAGCTGAGTTTTATTAGCCAATCAGAATACATGTTGAGTGACGTCAGAGTTCCATCATGCGCAGAAAAGTATTTTTATTTTAGCTTGTTGGCGTAATTTTTATTTAATCATTCTTGCTATGAATCATTTTTGTTGAATTGACTCTATATCTCCAGATTTTCACTTATATGGAATAGAAACAAGAGGAGATTGCACAATATATAAATTTCATTTACTTGAAAACCACTATTTTAATGACATTATTATGTTTTAATTCGTATAATCAATTTCAAGTTTTTGTTGTTTATTTTTTATTTCTGTTTTAAAAGAAAAGCAAATCTTAGTAAATTTTATTTGTATGTAAAATTTATTGAGTTTGCTGTTTTAAAAAATGTGTAATAATACATTTCATATATTTTTTTTCGGGAAAAAGCACAATTTTAAAATTAGAATCATATATAAATTTATGTTTGTAAGAATCCGTTCAAAGTTGTTTGAGGGCGGCGATGGTAGAAGTAGTCTGCACGTTGACTACAAAATGAAAAATTTTTCCGGGGTTCAACCCCAGTTTCAGACTCATAAAAACATTTGGCATTTTTCTGTTGTGCATTTGTGTGTCTTTGTGTCAGCTGTTGTCGGACGGTTTCAGTGGCGAAGGCATAGTCACTAGTCACAGTTGTATCCAATCCACAAACACATCAGAACGCCCTCCTTCGTCGGTATTGTGTAGTATAGTTGTGTCGTTCAGCTCTGAGCTAGCTCAATTGAACGATTCAGTAAACTGAGCGAAGTGAGCGCTCACTTTTTTTGATGATTCTAGTTCAGTGAAGAGCGCTTGTAAATAAATTTTGTATGATGCCAGATGCAAATATTTCACGTCATTGTCGTATTAGTGCTAATACCATTTTTTCTTAAATAAATTTCTGTCTTGTAGTTAGTATTTATTTGATTTAAATTTCGATACTTGAATAATAATAATAATAATCTAAATTTTATTAAAATTTTTTATATATTTATATTAGTCTATGTAAAACATTTCACAAATTACCCTAAAAAAAAAAATTTCAGCACCAAAAACATATTTTCTTTTTCTACTACTGATTAAAGCTGCCTTTGTGCTGCTTTTGATTGAATCAAAAGAGCTAAAAAATCAGTTCAGAAACAAAATCAACTGAGCGACAAATTCAAGTGAGCATCAAAATCAAATGAGCTAAAAGTCAACTGATACTACTGAGCTACTGAACGAACTAAACGAACCAGCTCACCAAAAAGAGCTGAACTGAAAAGAGCGCTCACTTCAAAGAGCTCATGTACCCAACTCTATTGTGTAGCATCGGCGAAGTAAAATAATTACTAAAAATGGCTACTAAAAACGAAGCTTCAAACTTCAATACATCTCTTTGACATCAGAGGCGCTAAAACACTGCTACAAAAAAAAAAAGTGCAATAAAAACAGTGTTGTAGATAGCGAAGCTTCACCTCCTCTCATTTCTCCTACAAACCCTTTCCTATAGTTCCAGCACAATGCACCGCATGTTAAGGGGTCATCTCCTGAGTGCTGGTTCAAGATAAAAAAAAAATTACAAGTTTTAATTGAAAAAATAAAATATCCGAATTATTTAAAATTCGAAAAAATACATTTTTGCACATATATATGGGAAAGATTTTAAAGAAGATTTTTTTTGATTGGATTGGCGTTAACATCTATAGGATGGAATAGGCATAGCAATAACGCCTTGGGAGAGATACACAGACGAAAGATTCCTTAAAAAAATAAGAACTAGTAACTCCACTGAGGAGGATAAAGCTGCTGTAAGGAGACGGAATAGACTATATGCCATATGGGAGTGCCCATACAAGTGAGCTAAAAATCGCACGCATCTTATTATGGAGAATAAGAAGTGTGAGTACTTTACGAGTAAATTGAGTGCATACAAATATTTCCTGTAGTGAGTTATGGAAAAACGGCTTGGTTTGAGCGAAAAAAGAGAATTGAATGTGATATGTAGATATCAATCTCGTCGATCAAGTCCACTCCAGTTAATAATGATGGAATTAGTATTAAATTTATAAAGCTTATATTCATATTTATACTTCTTCCTATTCCACATATTGTTAATTACATCATTACGTTATCGACGATTGGAAAGTTGCTAACATAACCAGTTGTCAAAGGGAGTCATCATATTAGCATCCTATCATCTCTTCCCAAGGAGTTTGAAATATTAGTATCTAAACAAATTATAACTCAGTTGCAAAGTCTTTTATCGAAATATTATTGTGATACTGCCACAGTGAAGGTTTTGGAGGAGACTCGCCCATCCTTCTGTAATGGTTCTTCTTGATTTTGCAAAAGCTTTTGATACTGTCAACTATGAAGTTCTATTACTTAGCTGGAAAAGTGACCTGGTCTTGGTAACTCTGCTATCAATCTTATTAAATTATATTTTATGGATCGTTATCAAAGAGTTAGGTCTAAATAGCTTCTTTACTATACTTGGGCATTTACTCTTTAGCATGTTTATTAATGACAGCATTCACTGTTGTAAAAACTCTTCCCTTCATTTATATGCAGAAGAGACTCAAATTTACCTATCTCGACTCTTGGGGATAGTTGGTAATTGATATTTATCTATGGAATTTCAATAATAATCTTAAAACTAATAAATCGAAAACTCAAGGTTAGTATGCAGAAAGTGGTTGTTGAATATGTAAGATAGTAAAAATCTTGGTTTTGCTTCTAATTCCGTACCACATTAGTTACTCTATTACGGGAATGTACAACATTCTTGACAAACTATGGTATTCTTCGGCTTTTATTTCGAGAGATATTAAGCTAAGATTTTTATAGACCCTAAAAAATTAATAAATAAAGAAATATGTATATAAAAAATACATACATACATACGGTAGAAGAAAATATTTATTCCAGAATTAAAATAAATCCAGAATATCTCTCTCTCCCCCTACTTCTCTGTGTCATTGCTCACTCACTGTAATTAGTTAGTTGATCAATTCGTGATAACAAAAAGTACTAGTACTGCTCGTGTCATAGAAGTTTCAACTGAAAAATTCAAATATTTGCACAATTGGTAAAATAACAAATACGCTTGTTGATAACGATGATGTTAATAAAAAAGCCAAATACATATACAAACATATAAAGGGTGGTTAAATTTCAAGGGCCGATGTTGATTTTGAATAAAACACAAACTATTTAGGAAATTATTGTAATTTTATTTTATTATGATATATTGGTATTACTCAATTATGTATGGAACAAAATATCGGCCAAATGGGCGCCGCGACCGCGGCAACAGTGGATGATCAATTTTCGAAGAAAATCATCTTCAGTGATGAGGCACATTTTCACCTCAGTGGATTCGTCAATAAACAGAATTGCCGCATTTGGGCGAATGAGAATCCAAGAGTGATTGTCGAAAAACCAATGCACCCACAAAAAGTGACTGTTTGGTGCGGTTTATGGGCTGGTGGCATCATCGGGCCGTATTTTTTCCAAAATGAGGCCGGTCAGGCAGTTACTGTGAATGGTGTTCGCTATCGTGAGATGATAACGAACTTTTTATGGCCCGAATTGGAAGATATGGATGTGGACGATATGTGGTTTCAGCAGGACGGTGCCACTTGCCACACAGCTAACGAAACAATGGCTCTTTTGCGCAACAAATTCAATGGCCGTGTTATCTCACGTAATGGCGATGTCAATTGGCCGCCAAGATCATGTGATTTGACACCGTTGGACTTTTTTCTTTGGGGTTATTTGAAAGAAAAGGTGTACGTCGATAAGCCAGCAACAATTCAAGAGCTAAAGGATGAGATAATTCGGCACATTAACGGCATAGAACCTCCATTATGCCTCAGGGTCATCGAAAATTTGGACCATCGGATGGAGGTGTGCCGCCGTGGTCACGGCGCCCATTTGGCCGATATTTTGTTCCATACATAATTGAGTAATACCAATATATCATAATAAAATAAAATTACAATAATTTCCTAAATAGTTTGTGTTTTATTCAAAATCAACATCGGCCCTTGAAATTTAACCACCCTTTACATATTTCTATTTATCTGTGATTTAACTTGAACTCGAATTTTATGTTTACACCTAAATTGGTTAATACAAAATATATATTTGTATTTGCATTGGTAGTTTTCATTATTTATTGCTGGGAAAAATTATATAACCTCAAGTTGGTAATAGTTCTAATTTAAAGAAGATTTAATGACTTTGGTTTGTAATCACTATGAAGAAAGAAAAATTTCCGAGAAAAAACATGTTCAAAATCGCACGACAAATTTCGCATACGCCAAATCAATAATAAATAGAAAGTGATAAATTGTTAACCGCCGACCAAACGAGCAATTTCTTGTGTTTAATACAAGCAATAACATCAGCTGAATAATGACGTCAATTTCTAGTATTCAACAATGTATTTAAATGTGGCGAACACGTACATATCTTAAAAAAAACAAAAAATACTAAATATTTAACTCTATTGTTATAAATAAAATGAACTTTTATTAAAAAACTTGTTTTTAATTTAACTTTGTTAAAAACTTGTTTGTTTTAACGTAAAAAATTAATTTCTTCTGAATTTGACAGCTTATGTTAGATATTATAGCTCAGCAATATAATATAAGAGTTGTTCTTTAATACGTAATCTAACACATGTTTATGCGGTTCAAACGGTAATATCATGTGTTGGCAAATAAAGTTGACAGTTGCCACTGCAATAATTGTCAAATTTACTGCTGTGTGGTCCCTGTCGATTTAAAAATATGTATATTCTTTAATTTTCTAAAATTAATTCGATATGATAAGAAAATAATAATAAATTTAGTGAAAAGTTGGAATATTTTGTACAACTTCACTTATGAACTACCCATACTCGTATATAGTTGCCTTAAGAAGTTTTTTACAGAGTACTGTAAAATCCATTTTAAAAAAATGTAGTAAACCTTCCAAACATTTCGTTTTTCTGTGCCACATTATTGCATTTCAGCGGATGTTTCCATATTTAAACCATATTTTTCAAAAACACTCATGAACGCTTCAAGTTGGCAGCGCTCTTCGGCTAGCGCGTAAATTTGTAATCAGTAAGACAAAAAGTAATTATTCATACTATCAAAACTACTTGGGTTCGATTTCACTTAATTAGTTCGAATCATTGTTGGACTCTATTCCCGAACGAAATTATAATGCCATTTTAAAAAACGAAGGCTTTTCGAATTAATAAATGCTTCTTGAGCAAGTTAAAAAACAGTGCAATAATGACAGAACATTGGTTGTTCTATTTAAAAAATGGGGAGTGTGTATTTAGTTTTTGTGGAAACAAGTGTTAAGTAAAAACTTTCTCAAATAAAATTATATTCAGCACTGAAATTATAATTTGGTTTCTTTTCTATTAGTTGTTGTGGACGTTTAAACATACGCACACGCATTACTTCTTTAAGTTTCCTTGTTATTGAAATAAATTTTTTGAGAAAATACGCTTACAGTCAATCGAATGCCTGTATTTTAATTTTAATATTAATAATGTCGAAACTTTTGGATATAGTGAAAATCGTGTTTGGTTTTATCATTATAACTTTTTTTTTGTACTTGTATAGTTTTAAAAATATTTCCTTAATATTCAGTAAAAATATCGAACGAAAACTGAAAGTGGACCGAAGAAAAGGTAAACTCAACCCCCTAATATTCAATAACTGTGTATAACGGTCAAACCTGTTATTTTTACAGACAATTTAAAATATTAGTCCCCAAACGTTCATGTTCAGTTACATATGTATGTATGTCTTTTTACACATCTGATCTCTCGACAATGTTATTGGTTTTTTCGTTATTCTAATATCCACAGAATCCAACTGCGCAATCGATTGCTGTCGCTGTACGAAGCTGACGAGTAGAGCTGCAAAACAATCGATAGTATCGATAGTTTTTTTTAGACTGATTATCGATAGTTTTCTATCACTATCGATACTATAGCCTAATCTTAAAAGTAAATATCTAGTCGATGAAATGTAGCCAATGCAACATTTCTAATAACTAATTTTACGCAGGTTCTTATCCGTCCGTAAATATTTTTAGTTAAATTATAATGTGCGAATAATAATCACATACGGCGGCTGCGGGTAAGTATCGACTTGTCGAGACTTCGTTCTCTATATAAATAGTTCGGGTTGCAAAACACCGTAAGTATATATTCAAATCTAAATATTAAAATAATAAATACTAATTCATATTTAATAGAATAAAAATACAAGAAGAAGTTGACGCTCTTAAAATAAATGCGTACTGCTGTTTTGTCGACACAAAAACTTTTAACGACAAAAAATCACGCTGCAGAAAATATTTCGAAATCATTGCAAACAGTATTAGATGAGTCGGGTGTGATGACAAAAGTGACGTCAATAGTCACTGATAATGTCAGCTGCATAATCAAGGCATGTAACTTATTGCAGAAAAGAAACCTACCTTGCTTTGCACATACACTGAATCTTGTGGTGCAAGATTATATAAAAGGAGTTTTAACGAAATGTAAGAGGATTGTGATATATTTTAAAAGCAGCACGATTTCATATGAAAAATTTAAGGCTGAACAAGATAAGGAAAAACCACATAGTTTGCTGCAAGAAGTACACACCCGAAGGAATAGCGCCTTGAAAATGATTGAGAGCATTTTAGTCACAAATAGCTGTATTTTAAAAGTACTACCAGCAACGCCAATAGCACCACCACCCCTAACAGCAGATGAAAACGAAATACTGAAAGATTTGATGGAGCTACTGACACCGTTTGAGATAGCGACGACTCAAACTTCGTCCAGTACTTTCGTTACAATATCTCTTTTCATTCCTATAACGTGTGGTCTTTTTCAAACTCTGGCCGAAGTAAAGTCAAATCTGAAGACATTTTAAGGGCAACAGGCTTGTACTTTCCTTACAGAAAAAGTAAGAAAAATACTTTTCTAGGAACATTATTAGATCCTCATTTTAAAAAGGAAGGATTTTTATCAACAAATAATGCGTCGCAACTTTTAAAAAATGAACTGAGTTTCATAAGCCAACCAAGTAGTATTTCTGTGCAGAATATATGTAGAACCGTCAACTTCCAAATCCATTTCAAATCATGTGGCAGAACGGTCCCTTTTAAAATTTGTTGGTACCAAAATAGCCAAAAAAGCGACAAATCAGCAAGTGGACGCCATAATATCCCTCAGAAAATATTTTGAGAGCGAAAATTTTAAGATAGGTAGTGATCCACTGCATTTCTGGAAGGTAAAACGTATTTAAAGTAATAAGAAGTGTATATTTTTACAGAATATTTGAAAGGATTAAATCATGTGCCTTAAGGTATTTATGCATACCGGCAACTTCTACGGAATCCGAAAGAATGTTCAGCAAAACTGGATCCATAATTTCAGAACGAAGAAGTTGCTTAAAACCAAAGACTGTTGATAAGCTTTTATTTATTAATAAAAATTATTGGGAAACTGAATATTTGAAATAGCTAATATCTACTCATTTGTATATCTTAATACGATGTTTTGTTTGTTTCTGTTTCGTGTGTGTGTTTACCTTTTTGAAGTTATATTAGTTGTTTTTTTTGTGGTTATTGAAATAAAATTTATATTACAAAAGTAAACTGCTTTTATTTAAATAAAATATATATCTAAAAGTATCAAAAATAACTGTCAAGTATTAAAACTTTATCCTCCCATATATGTTCAATAATCCATACTTTTCACTTGACAACTGTTACAACTGCCAGAAGTACCACTTAAAAACCCGATAGTTTCGATAGTTTGCCGATATCGATAGTTTTGCAGCTCTACTGACGAGTAAGTCAGTTTTAAATATTATTTTCAGCTAAATTTTGCCGACTATCGATAGTTTTGCAGCTCTACTGACGAGTAAGTCAGTTTTAAATATTATTTTTTAGCTAAATTTAGCGATGTTAAGTTTTTATAAAACTATTATTAAATAGATTCAAGTAGTTAAAATCGAATAATATTTGTCTTATAATTAATGCTGATGCCAATAGTCAACCGCTGGTTGCTTTCTTTCGGCATAGTTTTCTGTCTGGTAACATTATTAATTATGCTGAAAACAGCTGATGTCATATGTTTGCCAGATCAAAATATAACTTCGGACATTTTCGAAACGATAGCAAAGTACTCTGATGAGTAATATATTGCTGTCAGATGAATAAAATTTCACTAGTCCTCATTGAACTAAGTACCCAGAGAAGAATATAACTGAATTCCCAGAGGTAATAATGAATAAGGACGCCAAAACGAAATAAGTCGCAAAAATTCTTTGTTGTTGTCCCTTATATAAAACATTGGGGACTTTGTTCATTTCTGTTTTTTGTTTAACGCTTGACCGAAAAGTAGAAACTAATTCCACAATGAACTAAAGCTTCAAAGTTTAAGTACTTAGTTTTGCTGAACGAACACCGAAGACCAGATACGTAGAAAATCTTTAGTATTAAAAACAATATGTATTCAATTTGGATTTCAATAAAAAGAGTTTATTTATTTATTCGATGTAAACTAATACCGTTTATTCACAAATTTTAGCGATTTAATTCGTTATTGAGGTTAAGGACGTATTTCAAATAGAAATGGGCCAGGGTTGGCCAATATTTAAAATACATGTAATCGAAATGCGGATTTGAAATACAAGTATGTAGTTTGTGTTTTTATTTTAAATACTAAGCTCCTATCATGTATCAACTAAAAATGTATTTTTACCAACTCTGCATTGAGTCCCCTAAGAATTATCTATTGTCCACTATAGAATATTTTAGGCACTTAGTTTATTTCTGTTTTAGAGACTTAATCCATAAAATACATACTTCTTACGGCCTCCATATGGGCGGGCCAGCACTTTGCGTTCCCCGCCAACTCCGAAAAAAAAATAGTGAACCTTTTGCACATGTAAAAATCATTTTGAAAATTGGTCCACAAATATTCAATTTATGGGCCGCTCAGTTGGGAGGGACCACGCCCACTTGTCCAATTCCCCAACTTTATCAGTGATGATTTATAATGAACATTAAGTTACCAAAACAATATACAGAAACTTTAGCTTTAACCATTCCCAAGGTGGCGGTGGCATGATGGATGGTAGTCTGCACGTTGACTACTAAACCAAAACCAGACCTCGGTTCAACCCCAGTTTCAGACTAAAATTTTAAAATAAAAATAAACATCTTGCATTTTTCTGATGTGCATTAGTGTGTCTTTTTGTCAGTTGTTGTCGGAAGGTTTCAGTGGCGAAGGCATAGTCACTGGTCACTAAACAATACCGGCTTCAGCTGATAGAAGAGCTGTAAAATAATTAATTAAGCTTCACCTCCTGTCGTTTCTCCTACTATCTCTTTCGTATAGTTCCAGCACAATGCCTCGCATGTGTAGGAGTCAGCTCCTGAGTGCTGGTCCCAGAAAAAAAAAAATAATGAAATCAATATTTAGTTTGTATGGGAGGTATCACGCCTACTTGTCCAATCCCTCCCATTTTTTGACTAATGATTTCTTTCAACAAGAAATTCATTTGGACCATATTCAGAAACTTTCACTTCAACCGTCCTCAGGATATACAAAAATAATTATTTACTTTGTATAGGCGTGGCAACGCCCAGTTGGAATTTTTGAAATTTGTAAAACCAATAATTCTTTCCATATATACAGAGAGATACTCTGAAAATTTGAAGAAAATCGATTCCGTCGTTTACTTGTCTATAGTAACCGCTCCAATAATTGATTATCAAATAACTTCGCCATTTGTGAACCAATTTCCAAAATTATTTTTATTATTATTTTACATTTATTGTCGAAATTTCAGAGAGATGTGGATTAAGTGTGCGACTTTAAAAAGTGAATGTCAAATTCGTCGTTTGTGAACCAATTAACAAAATTCTCTTTTCAAATGAAAAAATTCCGCAAACATTTTTTTTAAATTGGTGCAAAAGGCAAAGTGCTCGTCCACCCATCATTATCGGTTAAAATTCGGTAATGTAGACTCCTCTTTCCATGTTTAGATGTACTAAGAAAGGATTTTTGGATATTCTGATGTTAAGGGAGTAAAAAAGGATGAAAAGATCGATAATATAATATCTCACAAACTAAAAAAAATAGAAATAATAATTATATAATAAAATGTCTGAAAACACAATATGGGTGACAATTATTTTTTACCCACTTCAATGATCTGGCTACCAAATGAATAAAATGGTTGAGAAGAAAACATGAAAATTGGAAAAATGGGTTCCTTCCACCAAAACTGCGTTTTGTACCTTTCTCATTTTTCCTTGATAGAACAATAAAAGTATTCACATTTGATGTGGGTGGATTACCGTAACAATATCTATACAAAAGTGGGCGAGATTAGATAAGTTTGTGAGGTAGGGAAACACACCTTTAATTATAAAATTAAAATACAGCTCCAACAAGGAGCTTAAGCAAAATTTCACTACTTATAAGTACTTTTTTGTATCACTTTTGAAAATATTGTATTATATATTCTTGCAATTAAACATCTTTACAGGGAGCAATTTAGAGCGCCAAATATTAATAAATAATAGGATAGACAGTAATAGTAGGACAAGAGGTACAAACATTTTTAAATTATGTACATACATATCGTTACTTAATATAGAAAAGCCACAATTCATTTTTCTTTTAAAATTTGGTTTATTCGAACCAGCAACATTTTATCATTTTCACTACTAAATTTATCACTTCTCTTTGGCTTAAACATTCAAAATTAAAAAAAAAATTTTGCCAAATGCAAAATATTAAATCCGAGAAGTAAGCCAATAATACATATTTTTGAATGGTTTGGTTATAATATATATATTTTTCTAAATCAATGGTCGTATACATATACTGAAACAGCCTGGGGATGGCAAATGAAATTTTCTGAAATTTTTAATTTCAACAAAATTCAATCGGTGCAAATTCTTTTAAAAAAATATCGACATTGTAATGTTATTGCTGGTTTTACAATTTTCTAACGCCGACGTGAAATACTATATTGAATTCATTATTATAAAAATTTAGGTTTTCACATTTCAAAACAAATACTGTATTATAATATTACAGAACCACAAAATAAAATGAACTTAAATAGAATGAAATTGAAGTAGAACATCGCTGAAGTAAAACCAATTGAAATAGTGGTTCTGCTTCAATTTTGTTTACAAAGTTTGTTGTTTTAATTAATTAATTTTTTTTTGGTATTGAGTATCAGTGCTGCATACGCAGTGTGCGCATCTATATTATATTTTGGCGTTTTATGTGAAAAAAGTCCAGAGGATATATTACATTATTTTATATCAACCAAAATTTACTGTTTGTTTTTAGAACATGATAAAAAAAATTGGTTTCGTTCGAACGAAAACAATTTTTTTTTAATTTAACTGCTGTTATCAATATAAATACACGAACGAATTTTTTCTTTTGTTTTCTAAAAACCAGCTCTTAAGACTCAAATGTAATGAATGTGAAATATTGTCTGGATATATATGTAGGATTTTACTTCCACGCGAGACCTCCAGAGTTGTTTTAATGTTTCCTTCTTTCAAATTTTTAGTTTTTTCGGTAACACTATCACATGTCATGTGAAAACTAAGTTTTACTAAGAAATTAAATAATATGGATACAAGTCAATTATTAATTGTAGAAGTAAAAATTTGAATGCCTATATACGGTGGCTCAAAAGTAATCACCCGATGTCTTTTTGCTGTAATTTTATTTAATAAAAAGCTTTGGCATGTATGGTCATCAACTCTGGCGGCGGTCACTTAGCCCATATAATAAGCAGTGCCAAAATTTGTCTTAAAAAAATTACAGCAAAAGAAAATCGGGTGATTTTTATATAATTTTTACTTTTGATTAAACTTTTTCCCATCTTTTTCAATTAAAAATTACTTGCACCCACCTTTGCTTCGCACAAAAACAAAAATATTTGTTTCGTACTTCTCTCCGCAATACATACTCTTTGATTTTTGTTTCTAAACTCAAATGAAAAAATTATCAGGTTTTCGCGTACAATCTCAATTTCTCATGATTTGTGCGCGCACAGCCACATTAAAAAATTTTTTTTTTATCAAGCAAACAGTGTCCGTTTGTACGGTTTTATAATAAGCGAAGTGCAAAAATTGTAGCAATAATTATAAATTTATTACTATTTTTTCATTATGTGTATATAAGTATGTATATCCATTATGTGACATTTAGCGTAATAAACTCTAGTTTAATATTTCAATATATTACATGTGAGTAGTGGAAAAACGATACAAGCGGCGTATTTAGAGAGCATTAAAAATATTGATATGAACATTACGTTGACAACACTGTTCCTGAATTCTCATTTTTTTGTCAATGTTCGACTGCACTCGCAATGCTTACTATGGTTAACGGTTAATTTGCCTCATTCTGATGATTTGTTTTGATTTTTAGTATAAAATAGAACTCTAATACTGTCAAGCACTGTAACCAAAGCTTTTTAAGTTATGTAGAATTTATTTTGTTTGAAAATGTTGAAGTAAAGTACTTGATTTTTTGTAAAGACTGAAGTAAAATACAATGCTTGACACTACTGCATAGTAGTGTAATGTGTATTTTAAAACATGCTGTGCAACCCTTTACTGGGAATTGCTTAGAAAATTTAATAAAAAAAAAATACATTAAAATGTCCCGGCTACAAAACTTAAATTTTTATGAACATATTTCTAATTTCTGTAATGTAAGTTATTAGTTAGGTTCTTTTAAAGTAACGATATATTATAGTATTTATTTAGAATTTTTGGATCAACTTGGTGAGGAAAAAGATACTATTTCATTCAAAAAGCAATCGAACATTTTAATAACTCAATACAGGAGGTATTTAAAGTATCATTCCGGAGAGTTATAGTATTGGGAAAGATTAACTACCATTTTTAATTTATATATGGATCTGTGCAGTCGAAAACTTATAAAGTTTCTCCATTATCTGCTGATGAGCCGCCGCATTAATAAAAATGCTTCTTTCTTCTTCGCATTTTATAAAATTTTGTTCAGAAGCAGTTCTTAACAAATACGTACGTATATTTGTCACAAATGTTAAAAACTTCTACTGTCAATAAAATTGTAATTTCACGCACCAGAAACATTTCTGTTGTGTTTCAGACACACACCATTTCACACACAGCCTAATAGCAATTTGATAAGAACGATGTAAGAAACATGTAATCTAATAGGGACTTAAACAATTAAATGTAAATTATTTAAGGATATCAGCAGTAACATTCTGGATTTTATCGCAATAAAACACAAATGATAAATGAACGAATATTAACCAAACATTTATTGTAATTAAAAAATATTAGTTATTTCCTGACGATGTTATAAAGTGTTAACGAAATATTAAAAATTAATAAAATGTATTATAATTTTAAAAGCTTAACAAATTTATCAAGAAAAACTTTGTTCATAAAGCTCGACACCGTATTAGCAAAGACTATAAATATATAAAGATGTTGCACAGTCATACATTGTTCTGCCAATGCTAAATTTGCTGATGGTTTTACTACAAAAACCACTTTTTTCAAGAGAGTCATTTATTTTCTGAGAGAATTTATTATTCTCATGTCTCTACTATTCATTTACATATGGATACATGTGTTCATACGTTTGTGCCTTTGCATTCTCAGTATGTGTGCATGTGTGTACATTTAATAAACAAACGAAAGAATCCATATATACAAAGAAAAACAGCAAAGGCTCGTTTTGTGTTCGCACAATATATGTGGACATAAGATACGTAAAGCTAATGTCGCTGATTTTTATTTCATTGGCAAATATATGTATTTTATTGTTGTACTATTGCAAGAACACCGATTCGCACCGAATTTAATATTATTTAAAATTGGAAATTTATATAACTATGTATATCTATATAAAAATAACGTGTCACGACGTTTGTTCTCGCTAATCTCCGAAACTACTGGACCGATTTAATTGAAATTTTGCGCAGATATGTTAACAGTGTATAACTTGAAATATAGGCTATATTTTATTTTGAATTTGAAATAGAAAAAATTGCTTTTTGAATAACCTGGTCATTTATAAACAGATTTTCAAAATTATTCTTTTGTTTGAAAGGTGTTGCCTGCAGTTGGGTCTCATAAATTTATTTTTGGAAATCTGTTAATAACTCTGCCATTTATAAAACAATTTTCTTTCTCCTCTCTGAAAGAGTATAGCAACGGGACAAGATATATAAAAGTATATATGTGTATATATATACATATGTAAGTATATAAAAAGCGCAATTTGGGGGGGGGGGGGGGGGGGTTTGAGAATGCGCTGGGGCAAAAAATGCGACTTTTTTATTTTAATGAAGATGTTGATTGTTTTAACTCTGAAAACATTCCAATAGAGTTAACATCAAGCCGCTATTTCGTTGGTTACATAGGTCAGCGGATATCTTGTGCTCGCTGCCGTATGGATATAATAAAACCCGCGCAAATTTTGTCATATCCATCAGAAATGTTTGTACATGCAAAACATTACGATAAAAATTCAGATTTTGGAAGTTTGTGTGCTCCATCAGACTTATTTTTTGCAGTATGTAAGATTCATATAAAAGTTTTCGAAAAAATTTTTTCTGAATCCAAAGAAATAAAAAACATAAAAAAAACTATTGTTGAGCAATGTGTAAATTGCACCAAAAATACAATATATTCCTTTTGGTTTCAAGAAAACAACGTATGCTATAAGCACAGAATGGAGATGCTAAATTTATTAATTCTTACACTTACGAAAGCATTCCTCGTGGGAAACATCCAAATACAAATTAACGAGCGCAGAAAAACTTAAAATTTTAAAACAATAAAACATATGCTCAATTCAGAAAATTATTAAATATGTACCAATCACCAAAAATAATTACATTTCTTGTGCTAGTTATCACTTATTAGAATGATTTTAATAAATTTTATAATAGTTTTGTAAACAAAATAATAAATTGTATGGTTTTCGATCTCAGGTAAGCTCACGTTTTATTTGATTTATGCATATACATAGATATTCTAACTATACAATTGAAAAATTCTAAAATAAAATATTTAATAAAACAAATGAGTATACATAGTTCGGTGCGAATCAACATAAATGCAATAGAACAATAATAAAAAATGTAATTTTACCCTACAGCCATAGAAATCGGTCGCATTGGCTTTGCACTGTTTATTTGCACATGATTTATATGAAAACAAGAAACTGCTTTTAGTTGTTAATATTGTTATTGAATGTGCTTTGGACAAGAAATATAACACACACAAATACATTTCTCAATAAGCATCATTTATATGTGTAAACAACAAAAAAAACCATAATTTCTGTGGAAAAAAAGTTTCTAGTAGAGTTAAAAAAAAAACAAAAATGTTTCAAAAACAACAACAAAATAAACTTGACAAAACCAATGCTTATTACTACATACATATCTATGTACGTACATATGTATGTATGCCTAAAATTTTTGTGTTCTCTTCTCTTGCTCAAAGACTCTCTTGCTACTCTTGCAATTTTTGTTTTTATTCAATGTTCTACGTGCAATATCTTTATATATTTATAGTCTTTGGTATTAGTTTATATTGTCATTGATTGTGCTGCGTGTACATGTGCTCAAAGTATATTTATCAAGTTCATCTCCACAAGAAAACAAAAATAGCAAAAACAACAGGCATTTTGTTTGTGTAAAACTAGCCAAATATGTCAAACTTGTTTTTTACCGCTCTCTCATAAGGAAGCAAACAAATATCATTTATGTATATCCCCAGCAGTCCGGTTACTCATTACAAATTGATAGCCATCCGATTGTATAATATTATGTCAATAGGGAAAATAGAACGAAAATAGTTAAGCCCTTACAACTCGCATCTGATTCGGATTTGTCTTTTTCCCATACAATTGTAAAGTTAAATGTTTATTAGAAATGAAAATCAAAACAAACACAAATAAAAATTTTGCATCGCATTACCATCTGATTTGGATGGCTTTGTAATGTATCATATTGTCATTTCGTTTTAATAATGAATTTTGTTCTTTTTTCTGAAGTAATTTTTCCGTTATTCTAACTCTTTTATGTAAATAAAATTTGAGCTGCATTTTCTTTCTCGTTCATTCTATTAGTTTGTTAAAAAATTGACTGGTAACAAAATTTTTTTTATTTTATACAAACACTTTTAATTTCCTTTTATTTCATATAAATAATTTTTCTTAAATTTGATGTGCGAAGGTATAACGAATTTTTGTTTTTATTATGCCGTTGTAATTTTTTTTGCCTTGCCACTTCGATAAGAAATGTTCAATTAACTGAGCTGAACTAGAATAAGCGCTCTCTTCAAAAAGCTGATGAACCCAACTCTAATTGAGCGCTAATGTATCATTCTCCATCAGCGCGGTATTTTCATTGCCCTCCATAGTTGACGCACAAATATATGTATGTATATAGTCGAGGCTGAAGAACTAATTATTATAAAAATCATATACATACAGAGATAAAATTTTAAATAAGACATAAATATATCATATAAAACTATCAATTGTGATCGAGGTGTTGGAGACCGTTTTTCATATTGTATAATATTAAATCAATTTTTATATATATAATCACTTTTTCTAATATATTTACTTTCTTCCTAAGGGCAAAATTTTAAGTCGTATTTTAACTTCATTCACTGACATATCATCATATTTTTTATTCTATTTGATATCATTACAGCTCCTAATGAAGAAACATTCGTGGAGAAAATAGCTCATGATATTCCCTATTTACCCATCGAAGACCTCATTAACCCACAACATGCGGAACGTAAATTAAATGAATCATGTGCCTGGTACCCCTTACTATTGGATGTTCGAATACATAATGACTATTGGCAAGAGTACAATAACCAACATTTTTCTTACTACATCTTTGGCGCATACATAGACAATCGACCTTCGGTAGTATATACCGAACCTGTGGTACGAGTGCTAACCATGATAAATTATATAGGCGAGAAAAACGAAGACTATCCCTTGACCTATTGTCAATTATGGTATGAGGAACAGCCACAACCATTTATTATGCCCATGAAAGAAGTGCATAAAATCTGGCATTACGTGTGGGGGCATGATTCGCATTATCACTATGCTCATTTTATATCATGTCCCCTACCACAAGAGCACAAACATTGGGTACCTCACACGGTGTCACTGGTAGAGAAACCCTGTGACAATGCTACAAATAATGTGCGGGTAATCTATCAGCCTTTATTCCCTCATGAAACTAGAGGAAATTTTGCTGTGTGCATCAAAGGCTTAGATTATCCAGGTACAGACATTTCACATCGCATTGTGGAATACATCGAAACGTTGCGTAGTTTAGGAGCCCAAAAAATTACAATGTATCAGTTGCAGGTACATTTAAATACTACAAAAGTTTTAAAGTATTATGAAAATACAGGATATCTCGAATATCGTCCGATGAGTTTTTCAACCGCGGTGAGCAATTTGAAATATTATCGTCATTTAGAAATGAATATAAATCCCCAGTCTTATATTCTACACGAAGTGATATCGTACAATGATTGTTTGTATCGCAACATGTATCGATATAAATATGTTGCTGTGGTCGATACAGATGAAGTTCTCATGCCCGTGGGTAACATTACTACTTGGCATGACTTAATGGTTTTCGGTGAAAGTATAAAAACAGAGGATTGCACTCGATTTGCCAGTTTCTGTTTTCGCTGTGTATACTTTCCACGCTACCCTGAAAAGCCTCGCTACAGCATGGACATTCCAGAATATTTTTATATGCTGCAACATGTGGAACGAGTTAGAGAACATTTAGACCCTGATTTAGCTACGAAATGTTTGCATAATACTGACCGTGTTATAGCCACCCATAATCATTTTCCCATACACTTTAAAAATGATGTGTGCCCTTGTTACAGCTTTAAGGCTGATACAGCGCAACTGCAACATTATCGTGAGCCTGACATAGAAGAAACGTTAGACGACCCAGTAGTAGATTTAAATTTGTGGCGCTTTAAGCATCAAATAATAATACGTTCTAATAAAGTTTTGGAAAAACTGGGATTTCTATAGAGAAGATTTTTGTGCGTTCATTTAATTTACCTTTTAATGGCAGTGATAAAAATAAGCTTTTGTTAAAACATATTTGTTACATGCACCAATTATCAGAAAACTGAACGACGCTGAACTGAACTTCATGGCTATTAAAAATGGAATATGACATCAGGAAGAATATGACAATAGTAAAGTGTATGGCTATAAGTATACAGTACAGTGCGTAACATAAACAATAAATTATTAAAACTTCATTTCATTTTTGCAAATTGGCATTTTGTAGTTGTTGTGTAATTTGTATAATTAAAATTTGTTTTATAATTGTACAATTTAAAAATTTTAATATATTTCTGCAAAAACTCTATCGTTTTTTTTTGAGAGATGTAATTTTCTGACATTATGGTGTTATAAAAGTTGGTTAAATTTTAAGGGCCGATGTTGATTTTGAATAAAACACAAATTATTTAAGAAATTATTGTTATTTCTTTTTATTATGATAATATTGGTATGGTTCAATTATGTATGGAACAAAATATCGGCCAAATGGCCGCCGCGACTTCAGCACACCTCCATCCGATGGTCCAAATTTTCGATGACGCTGAGGCATAATTGAGGTTCTATGCCGTTAATGTACCGGATTATCTCATCCTTTAGCGTTTGAATTGTTGCTGGCATATCGACGTACACTTTTTCTTTCAAATAACCCCAAAGAAAGAAGTCTAACGGTGTCAACTCACATGATCTTGGCGGCCAATTGACATCGCCACCACGTGAGAAAACACGGCCATTGAATTTGTTGCGCAAAAGAGCCATTGTTTCGTTAGCTGTGTGGCAAGTGGCACCGTTCTGTTGAAACCACATATCGTTCACATCCATATCTTCCAATTCGGTGCATAAAAAAATCGTTATCACCTCACGATAGCGAACACCATTCACAGTAACTACCTGACCGGCCTCATTTTGGAAAAAATACGGCCCGATGGTGCCGCCAGCCCATAAACCGCACCAAACAGTCCTCTTTGTGGGTGCATCGGTTTTTCGACAATCACTCTTGGATTATCATTCGCCCAAATGCGGCAATTCTGCTTATGGACGAATCCACTGAGGTGAAAATGTGCCTCATCACTGAAGAAGATTTTCTTCGAAAATTTATCATCCACTGTTGCACATTTCTTGCCACCATTCAGACCATTGACGACGTTTGGAATGGTCAAGAGGCTTTATTTCTTGAGTCAATTGCACCTTGTAAGCGTGTAAATGCAAGCCTTTATGCATAATGTTCATCAACGACGAGCGTGAGAGGTGCAATTGTTGGGCAAGACGACGAGTTGAGGTGCACGGCTCTTCAGCCACACTATCGCGAACAACAGCAATATTTTCTGCAGTACGAGCATGTACTAGTGTTTTAACATCTCTTACAGACCCGGTTTGCTCAAATTTTTGCACGATTTTTCCGATTGTACGCACATTTGGACGAGTAAATTGACAGAAAAAAACACGAAGTGCACGATATGCATTTAGATTTGAACGCTCATTTTCATAATACTAATAACTTTAACGCGTTGCTCGATTGTGTATCTTTCCATGGTTCAAATTGAGTTAGTCTGAAATTGAGAAATGTCAAATGAAATGCAGAAAAAAACTTGACGTTTAGGTGTGGTTCACATTCAACATCGGCCCTTAATATTTTTTTTTTTTTTTATCTTGGACCAGTGCTCAGGGGATATCCCCTACATATGCAATGCATTGCACTGTAACTAGAGATAAGGATAGGGTAGAGAATAGACAGGTGGTGAAAGTAGTAGGAAGATAGAGCTTAATTCTTGCACAACTCTGCAGTTGCGTGTAAATTATAAAGCAAAGATGCGGCGTCTCTGATGTTTTTTGACGCATTATTTTTAAGCTAATGGAGCCATTTTATTTATTATTTTACTTCGCCGCCGTTTTATTGCTCAAATACCGACGAAGGAGGGTGCTGTAGCACAGAAAACTCAGAAAAAACTTTTTTCTGATTTGACCCGGCTAGGAATCGAACATGGGTCTTTCTGGTTGCAGAGCCAACACGGTGACTACTCGCCATCAGCACCCCCTTTGTTAGGCTGGTAGAAACAGAGATCTGGTGGATAAATACTAGAAGGTGATACTGGAACTTAATGACCATTGATGCAGAATATTGGGCATCTCGAGACAAAAGCATTGATATATCATTCTTTAAGATCCGACTGCAAATGCCAACAATATAAAGAAAAGTTTAAAAAGGCGACCCATACCTTCGTCAAAAAAATTTTTTTTTTCCAATTTCTGTCCAAGGATACTTTATATTATGGGCTGTATGGGGCATTTTTTGTTTTGCCTGTAAGTTGGTACGGTCTACTGCACAGTGTTGCCAACTCTATTGACTTGACTCTCACTATTTCAATAGAATGTAATCTGATGATAAAATTCATTCGCGAAATCCACTCCTTGTTAAGCTAACGTCATCGAAAACAACTTCATTTGTGATCGATATGCCAGTGAATAATTTCAGTGGAGGTCGAAGGAATATTTCCGCTTTCAAATAAAATAATTTTTCGTTTCATATAACACGTTGTCATTCAAAAGCTTTCTACGGTTGGTCCCAGGGTACGGATTTGCGAGTGAGTGTTCAGCACATATGCCAAAATAGTATACATTGAACATAAGTATGTGCCGCACATGAGTCTGACAACCCATAGCCTGGTTGCTACTGATTATCAGTTTTTATTAATTTTATTTCATTTAGTACCAGCTGAAGCCGCCACCCGTTGCTGTTATAATAGTTATATAGTTTTATTTAAAAAAATTATATGCCTCATGTGTCGTTTATTAAAACCGGTTGGTTATTTTCGGAGACATGGAAGTTGTACTGTACCACCCGTCATGTTCTTATCTTTGAAAAAATATATAGTTTATGTGCCCATCTAGATACAGAGAAATCTATGTTTTAACTTTCCTTCCTACCTTCTGACTGTCTACTCGTATATCCAATTACAGCTCTCTAGCTATATGAAGAGTACGCACTCGTACATCAAATGGGAGTGCCACATACAACAAAGGATCAACTTAGTCCTCCGATGAAAATGGCCAGTTTTCATATTTTTCTCATTTGCCCGAAGCAAAAAAATGTACTATCACGTTATTCAGACCAAAATGAGAACCTTTAACTTTAACCATTCTCAATATATACAAAATTTATTGTTTACTTCATATGGGAGGTACCACGCCCACTTGTATAATTCCGCCAACCTTTTTACTGATGATTTGTACTCGCCATTAATTTACTAAGACTAAATACAGAAACAGTAATTTTAACCGATCTAATGATATAATGAAATCAATAATTAGTTTGTATGGGAGCTACCACGCCCACTTGTCAAATCTCTCACAGTTTTTGACTGATGATTTTTTTTAACTACAAAGTCATTTGAACCACATTCAGAAACTTTCACTTCATCCGTTTAGCTGTCCATAGCTGAACATAAAATTGGTTATTTCAATTGATTCTAAATATATTATGTATGCTGACCAATGAACAGACTAGTCTAGATGAAAAAAAAATATATAAAAATAGAAAAATGTATGTATGTATGTGTAAAAAGTAAACTCATGGATTGTTAAGTATTTCCTTAAATTTTTGGTTTTGTACCCATAATTAAATTTTTATTCTCGATTGATTAGTTGAATTTTGAATATAAGATTCTTAAGTTTGTGATCCGAAATTAGGAAAAATCCACTGATAAGCTAACTAAGCATTAGCGAAATTGTACTACATGCATATGTTTTCTTTCTCAATATTCAACTTTTTTGAGTTTATTTAAAAAAAAAATTATAATACTTTATGAGGATATCATAAGGTATGTTATAATACATTTCATATATTTTTTTTCCGGGAAAATGAACATAATTTAAAATTTTAACTGGATTTAATGTTTCAATTCCCACTATTTTATTTTTCGAAAATCGAGTTCTCATTATATTTCTACGTTTTAAGTTCATGGGATGCAACTCTGACTATTTTTGCAAACATCTTTAACTTCAGAACGGATCAACAGATCGGAACCAAATTTATCGCGTGCCAAGATATTGAGCTCATTTAGATATCCTGAGATAATAAACCGATTCTGTTCAGTAGATTGCGAAAATTTTGTTTTGTTTTTTCCAAATAAATTATAAACTACTTAAAAAACTTATCAAATGGAAAAATTTGCGAAAAATCTGTAATGTTTGTTTGAAATTATTCCGTAATGGTCTACAATGTCAACCGATTCCATTATTATTATTTTTTTTTATTTTGTCAAATTGTTTCTTGGATAAAATTTGTTTGAAGATTATCCTCAAGCAACAAATAATTAAACTCACATTCTAATCAGTCTAATTTAAGGCTAAGAAGCACTTATAAGTCTCCCTGAACTTTTATATTTTCTCTCAACAGGGTTTTTAAGATGTTCTCTAAGTTGCGGATCAGTCAATCTACGCCCTCAGGCGTGTTTATCCCTGCTGTTTGAACTGATATATATTTTTTATATTATAATATTTCTATTTTTTTACAACTTTTTAATAATAATTACCAATAATTTTTCAAGCTTAAAGTGTTTTGTGTTTTATAAAAAGTAATTACATTTATTTTCCAATGTTTCGCTACTCCTTTGTGTAGCTTCTTCAAGAAAAACATTTTTTTCAAGTGCTATCATCTCCAAATACACTAGAACCCAGACTCTTATGCCAAATATCTATTTGAACCTTTTATGTATATGAGATTTTTTACTTTGCAATTAAAAATTTTTCTAAATTTTATTTTATTTTCAAGCACATGTTCTAAATCTACGCAAAAACGGTGAATGTATTAAAAAAATATATTTCGTTTCTGGAACTTAAATAAACTTTACTAATTGGTGGCTAAATAAAGAAATGTTAAAACTTTTATTCAAAATGCACATTTGTCCACAAATTTAATTTAAAATTTAATTTATTTTTAATGATACAAGCAAAGTGATTATTTCCATTGTGGCAATAGGGAAAAGTCTTAATTGCAAATCAGGAAAAGTAAGAAGTATTTACCACTGTTTTTTTTTTCTTTCTACCAGTGTTCGTCAACGTCCAAATACATGCCATACGTTAGGGAACTACAGTGCACTCGGAGTATAGTGAACACTTTGTAATATGAACTACCCGATATAATGAACTGGCTATTTTTTACATTAGTTACTCTAAATAGTGAACTCCACAAACCTCTATAAAGTGAACACAGTTTTTTGCACAATGATTGTCAACAAAAAAGCTAAGTTTTTTCAATACCGTTATTTCTCTTTTATATATTCATTGTTTTTGCATTCTTTTCTTGTTTTAATACACATTTAATGAGATGACTTCAGTTTAAAATTCGATCTTGACACGTGTTTATATGTATGTAAATTGATTAAAAAATGCGTGCGCATAAAAAAAAAAATTTTCTTTCCATTAAAGTGAAACAAGAAATTCTAAAAGAACTAGAAAATGGAGTAGAAGCTACTGTTCTTGCAGAGAGATTTGATGTAGCAAAATCCAGAATAAGTGGCATAAAAAAAAAACAAAAACAAAGTGGAAGCCGGAGTTCCATGCTTAAGTAAAAGTGCCCTTAACAGAAAGACATTTCGAAAAGCAGAATATCCGCGTCTCGAAAAAAGACTTTTCAATTGGTTTCTAAAGCAGCGATCTAAACACTTACCAGTAAGCGGTGAAATGCTTATGCAAAAAGCCAAAAAACTGCATGAACTATTGAGCGAAGCGGGTGGTTTTAATGCAAGTCCAGGCTGGCTCCAAGGCTTCAAGAGTCGATACGGAATTCGGCTTTTAAAAATTTCTGGAGAGAAGCTTTCGGCTGACACCTCAGCTGTAGACCCTTTTAAGAACAATTTGAATGGCATCATTAGAGAGAATGAATTTTGTGCGGAGCAAATTTACAACGCCGATGAATCAGGACTTTTTTGGAAAATGCTTCCCGATAAAACATATGTTTCTAGCGGGGAAAAATCTGCTCCAGGAAGAAAAATTCAAAAAGCCAGAATAACATTTTTGGCATGCACGAATGCCTCTGGTCTCCATAAATTAAAACCTCTAATTATTGGACACGCTAAGAAACCTAGATCTTTTAAATCAATTGAAATTCCTGTAAACTACCAAAGTTCAAAAAATGCTTGGATGACCTCTGCAATATTTAAAGAATGGTTTCATAAGTCATTTGTCAACCAGGTCTGAGGTTTAATTTTCTTTAAAAAAAAAATATGTATGTATGTAAACTTTTATGCTTTAAATTTAGGTCAAGGCATATTTAAAAGGAAAAGGCCTACCAATAAAAGCAATGCTGCTTCTTGATAACGCGCCTTGTCATCCTCCCCAGAAGGAACTTATTTCAAGTGATGGATGCATTTTTGTCGTTTATATGCCACCAAACGTTACGCCATTAATCCAGCCAATGGACCAGAATGTGATTCGCATAACAAAACTTTTTTACAAAAAATATCTCCTTCAACGTGCTATAAGTGAGTTTTTTAAAGATTTAACTCTCAAAGATGCAATTTTCATTCTTGTAATGGCATGGCAAGAACTAACGCCAGATGTGATTAAAAAATGCTGGATTCCTCTTTTGGGTGATTTTATTAACGCAGAAGACTGCGAAGACGAAGAGGACAACGTGCCACTAAGCTTATTGCAAATTTCTTTGCGTCAGCAACTTGAACAAGAAGTAAACCCTATTTTGGAAATGCTCCAAACTATTAATCCAAATGTGAGTATGCATGATATTAATCGCAAATAAAAAACTAAGTGTTATCTTAACTCTAGACGGAATATACTGTAGATGACATCAGACAATGGAACAATGCAGAAAATGCGCTTTCGGTATCTGTTGATGATGAATCTAATGCCAGTACCGATAACGAAGATTTTGAGCAGTCAGCAAATATGGAACGCATTCCAGCCACTCAAGCTGTTCAAATTTTTGAAAAGGCAATTGAGTGGGCTGAACATAATTCAAATAACTCTGAAGACATTTTAGTTTTGCATAAATTTCGTAACTTAGCTTTTCAGAAAGTTAAAATATCTCGTAAAAAGCAAAAAAGTTTAAAAGATTATTTTGTTACACAATAGTATGTAATTTGTGTGGTATCCATTCTTGACACATATGTATTAGTCAAATGAGTACAAATATTTTTATTACTGAATAAAAAATCATTATTTTTTTACATTATATGAATAAATTTTTTTTATTTTTGAATTTCTTGATATAGTGAACAGGCCTGTGCATTAATTAGTTCACTATATCCCGAGTGCACTGTAGTTGAAAAAGATAGTCTGGAGAAGAGATAGGTGATGAAGTGAGATTTACGATCTCACAGTGCGATCGAACAGAGCCAGAGGTTCAGAGACAAACCATTCTTTTAGTGATACTTCTAATGGAATTGGCATGTATGTTTTTTGCACTTTCGTTAGAAATCGACTGTCATAATTTGCCGTTTTTTTTGCCAGTAAGATTATTGACTAGATGCAAAGACACCTGCACACATATTCAATTCTTAGTTAAAATTTTAAGAGAATTTAAGCAATTTCAGCGAACCATTTAATTTTATAAATTTTAATGCAAAAAGTATCAGCTGCAATTGCAATATTTCTAAGTAAAATCAGACATAACAAATCTTTGCTGCTTTCACTTCTTTCTTTTACTCCGAGGTGACAAAATAAAGTTTTATTTTAAAAAAAAATCTTATCCATTTTTCCAATTCAAAACTGCATCTTAGAACAAAAAATTAAAAATAAAAAAATATTAAGTGTTTTGTTGAAACCAACACCTGGTGCAAGTTTAGTTTCGTTCGTTTCGATTTTATTCTTCTTTTCTTTATCCTGAAATGCTGCCATTTATTTAAAGGCTTCCAGAATTCTGCCGTAGCAGCAACAACAGCACTGTTTTGCTTGCGGAATCCAAATATTTATATATTTAAACCTTAGAAAATAAATAGAGTAGTTTTTCGTACAAAGTTGCAAAAAATATTATAATTCTTTACTATTTTGTTGAAATAAATACCACTTTGTAAATACGAGTACATGTTGATGTATAGAAAAATATTTATGCAGATGTGAATTTATATAAATTACTTTTTTATATGCAAATAAAATATATTTTTCATCGTATAGGAAATGGAAAATTTGTAGATTTAAAATAAAACAGACATTAAGAGTAAACATTTGCATTACTTAAGAACTTAAAGTTGTCTACACTGAGAGACATTTTCTAAAAAGTTTTGTATGGCTAAAATTATGCACTAATCAAACATAAATTAAGTCTAGTGGAACTAGAAAACCAATTGTACCTGTCTTTCCTAAGATACTCCGATGTAGAAAATCGATTTCGATGGGTGTATACCCACCAGGCAGAAGTTACTGCCGTCGGAATATGTATGGCCAAGTGTCTCAACGAGTTAGGGAAGTTTAAAATCGTTACATTGGGCTGGATTCCTGGATATGAGGGTTATGAGAGTAATTAAATATCGGACTATCTGGCAAAAAGGGCGGCAAATTTGCCCCTAATTGGCCCCATAGCCGTTCTGTGGACTTATGAAAAGCTATAGAAATGAAATTATTAGAAACTGGGATGAAATGAGATTTGCTGCTCACTGGCATAATTGTTCCGGGTAGCATCAGCCAAAACGCTTCCTGATCCCGAAGGGTGCAATCCCAAATAAAATTTTTTTTCGGGAAAAGGCACAATTTTGAAATTAGAATCATATATGTATGTATATAAAGAGATATTCCCAAAATAAAATCATTTAATATAAAATACTACATGTGCACGGTGTTACATTTTCATATTATTTTGTTTTATTTTCTAATTTTTCGTTTTATTCTAAATACATTAGCTGGCCGATGGCAAGCCTAGTATAGATGACAAGAAAAATCTAAAAATAGAAATATGTATGTATGTGTAATAAAAAAAAAAAGTAAACTGATGGATTGTTATGTTCTTGTTTATAGATTTTTGGTTTTGTGTTCGGTATTCAGCTTTTATTCTCGATCGATTAGTTGAATTTTGAACATAAGAATCTTGAATTTGTAGTCAGAAATTAGGAAAAATCCACTGATGAGCTAAGTAAACATTAGTGAAATAGTACTATATAGATTAGCTTTTCTCCTCAATTTTTGAGTTTGCTTTTATAAAAAATACTTTATGAAAGTATCATAAAGTATGTAATAATACATTTCATATATTTTTTCGGGCAAAAGCACATTTTTGAATTAGATTCATACAAATTATTTTTTTTTTTAAATGAACCATTTTTTCAAATTTTTTTTTGTGATTTATTTTTGTAACTGTTTGTTCTATTCGCGTTTGTTAAAATTAAATATGTGTATGAAGCCAAACTAATGGGAATTATATATTTATCTTATTTTATACATATGATTCTAATTGTGCTTTTTCCCTTATAAACTATATGTGAAATTTATTATTACATACCTTATGATATTCTCATACAGTATGAAAAATATCATAAAGCATTTTATTACAAAAGCAACTCAATAATTCAGTTAATATATCTTATTTTATCTAATATTTAATATGCATACGGAATAAATTGTCTTATTTTATGTGGAAATTGTATGTTTTTTACGGGAGTTTTCGAGAAAAATTTAGAACGAAAAAGCCGTATTTTTCCAATAATTTCATACCAATTTTTTCATATATGACCGCATTTCTCATTCACATTCTTCAATTTCTGGAATCCTTTGGCAGGATTTTATTTTCATTACTTTCGCTTCCAGATTTTCAAAACCATACCTTTGATGTTAGGCTACACATATTTTTAGTTAATACTTTTGCGAAATCGTTTGAAGTTCCTAGTGGAAACACTGAAAGTTTTTAGTAGCAACCTGCTGTCTAAATCGGCAAAATCTATTGAATATTAAACAAGAAAGATTTGAATTTTTAAAGCAAAATTAGACTCCTTAAAAATTATTCACTTTTAATAAAGTAGTGCTGCCTCCTGTGAAAAACCAAAAAGTATACCACATAAATCACTTGGTTTATTAAAATTTTATTAATGATTTCAACTTTCTAAATCATCTTCTTCATCATCTTAATAACCATTCAAGTGATTTTCGTGCGTTACATAAGGTGGTTTACAAGCAGCGTTGCCACAATGATGATTTTATCATATTTTTGATGATTTTTTAACCAAAATATGATTTATTGATTTTTTCCCTCAAATTATGAATTCTAATTTATAGAAATTAAGATTTTTTTATTTCAATTGTTTACAACTTTCATTGTAATTGTACTACAAAGTGAAGTTAAATTTTGTGTCAGCTTGCTTATGGGTTTTTTTGTTTACTTTACACTTGTTACCTTGTAACAAACACATATATGTATATTCCACTCGAATCTAAATTGCGACGCAAAGCGTTGTAGCAACACACTTGAAAATGCCAAAATAACTTAACCCTAATCATGTTGCACTTATAATTCCCAGGCTTTATATTTACAATTAATTTATATTTAATCATTTTAAACCACTCAATCATGAAATTGGAATTACACAAAATTCATGATTTCCTGGTAGATTTAATTTATTTTATATGTATAGCTACTTAGGCATAAGAATTTCAGTGCATTATGAGATGTCACTCAAATTGTAAATCTAGAATCTATTCATAAGTTAGTATATAATTAGAATTTATTTTAAAATGTAAAGAATTATTAATTATTATTATGTTTTCATATAAAATCCGATTTCTCTGTTAAGAACGTGTTGTCAACACTGAGAATGAAATGTCAAAATCACTCACTTTTGGTTTTGCTTTCGTAAGAGAATTTACATATGAGTATACATACTTGTAAATAAAAAAAGAAGAATAAAAAATAATACTAAAAAATCTAAGTACAATAAAAAAGTATTTACAAATGGATAACAAGTGGTAAGTATAAACTATTCATATGATATACATATGAATGTATGTATTTAACAATTATTTTTTCAGTTTAAAGAAGTCAACAATGCAGCAACTGAAACACTTTTATAAAATTAAAACAAAAAACACAAAATTTACAAATATTTTTTTAAATTTTCTCACCCTTTTATTTATTGATACTTTCCACCAGCTGATCACACTTATACGCAGTTGTATTAGCTTTAGAATAACTTCGTAGTATTTTTTAATACTTTTAACAGAAATATAATAATTTATGATATGGCATTGCTTCTACTTATTAAAACGTAAGATACCAAAATTGACATACGTAACTTAGTGCGAAAGAAAGTGAGTGCCAATGAGAAATCCAAATTGATTTGAATTCGAGCGAGTGCTTTTCGTTCGCTTAAGTTATCTTTCTTAGCTCAGAAATAGGCCATAAATTCTTTTTTTTTATTTGAATTTACTACAGCGCAACGTAATATAGCGCTTAGCTTTCACGCTGAAAAGAGTAATCTATATTAGAGTGTTAACGTTGCGCCATAATCAGTACTGTTTATTCACTTTGATTAATAAAACACTATAAATAGAAATGATAAGTAGAGATAAATTACTAAATTGTCCTGAAAACAACTAAATTGTCATTATTTTTGCAGCCAATTTCACTTCACTGGATTTTCCAATTGCAAAGCGTTGACGACCCGTTATTTCAGTTGGTTTCATACATTTTGTAAGGGCATGAGAAATTATGACAGCGCTTTGCGTCGTAATTTAAGTTGGTCTGTTCATAGAAATGCATCATTTAATTTTAAATTATTAATATTTTAATATCAATTTACTTGTATATATAATCCATTTAGTTACTTTTATTTTTAAATGGAAATAATAAATGCCGTGCAAAATACGATTTTTATTCATAAAATATGATTTTTTTTTTCGGCATATGATGATTTTCTTCGCAAAGTTTCTGGCAACGCTCTTTACAAGATTGACTGTGGCTTTTCGTACCCAGGCTCTTTTGCACTTTATTTTCATGAGCAAAAAAAATCATAAATGGTATTTTCTTATGGTGGTCCAAATCTCTCTTTGAACATTTTATGACGATGGCACATGAATATTTAATGAAGAAGAAAGAAGTTATAATGGACTAAGAATAATATAGAGAAAAGAAAAACTATACTAAAGAAGGAAATAATATAGGAAATGGATTGGATGGACAATAAAGAAAAGAGTTAAATGGCTGCTAAACTGTCTTCAAAAACGTACAGCAGAAAGACAGAAAATTGTTTATATTGAACAAAGGCAGCATTATTTATAACATTCAATTGAAGTACATATACTATACATTCTCGTCGGTTTCCTTAATCATTAAAACTTATACTATAGTTTCAACAGGATTGTGATACGTCTCACGGAACTATTATTTTAGCAAGTGGAACTGTACGACTTGACCTTTATGTTATGCAGACAACCCCAAGGATGCTTCAGCAAATAGAGGTAAACATAAATCATAGCATTACTTAAATATTTTCAGAAATTCATAAAAATTGGGTTGACTGATACCTCTTAAACATAAAACCCATTCCTACCCTATTTCTAGTCTTTCTTAATGACCTCCTATGTCAAACTTCCAACCCTATCCACTCTTTCGCAGATGACAGCAGCATTTCTCACTAATATTAATTTATTCATGAAAATATCGCAATGGGGTCAGGCAAACAGGGTCTATTTCAACGCTCAAAAGACCCAATCGACGCATGCCCGATGACGCTGCGTCATCTGTAGTTATGGGCGGTATAAACATCGAAGAATCATCGCAACGTGGGGTGCGTTTCGTTGTTCTATCGTTACTATAATGGGATGTGTTCTGATGAAATCAGGGAACTTGTTCGCGAAACCCGGTCATTCACGCGCACGACGCGTTCAGCATTAAGAGCGCATCCATTTATGGTCAACTTGGCAGCGAACCGGCGAACATCGCGTATGTGGAACAAATTCCCTGCCGAGGTCTTTCCTGTCACTTATGACGTGGGAAAATTCAAATCAAATGACCATAAACAGTGCTCCCTCTATCCTCCTTCCCATAACCTAATTTCCTAGTTCCAGCACAATGCATCGCATGTGTAGGGGTCATCCCCTGAGTGCTGGTCCAAGATAAAAAAAAAAAATCAAAATTCATGGATGTCCCAGCGAAAGTTCACAGAAATATTTCTCTATGGCATAAACTAGAGCTTAAAATCCCGCCTTGCTTGTTGACCACTAAATCTAATTTTCATACCAAAGATCTTTACTGGTGCAATCGATTTGATAGCTGTCGTAAGAGTTCGATTCAATTGGTTAAAATGATTAATACTCTTCTTATGTCGTTTTTCAGCATATACTTTTGTTTTATAACTGACTTCTAAAAGCAACATATAATTATCCTATTCTGATGGGAGGAACTGCATTAACATCCTTTATGGGAAAAATTTAAAGACCAGAAAACAATACTCTGCACTGAGAGAAAAAGCTTCATTCAGACAATTAATTCCTTCTGTAAGAAGTAATCGTTTTGTGACTTAAAAATGCTACTTTTTCTTTAAATTCGTATCGTTCACCATTAAATATTATCTATGTATGGGGAAAAGTAGTAAGGAAGGCTTAAAATGTATATTTATAAATTGCTTTTCATGTAACTGAATACATACACTGCGTTTCACATGAATAGGTGCAGTGTTTTAGCAACCAATTAGAGCTTGCTGCTCTCAGGATAATTCATGCAGAGAATTATGTTGCACTTTTTATTAAAGGTTTAACAATTGAGAAAAAGAGTATACACAAAGAAGACTTGAAAAAGTTCCGTTAAAAATAATATGTACTTCTTTTTATAATTTGCGAAGAAAATTGTGAACTATTTTTGCGTCAGTTGAATAGGTGCAGTGATTAAAATGTGTTTGTATGGTCATTTGTGTAAAATTTAATTACAAAATAGTTCAGCAATTTTTAAAAACAAAACACAAAAATAATTTTTAATCGATTTTAATTGAAAATGGGCCGTGGTAAATCTTTAACGTTGGAAGAGAAGGCAAAAACTGATGCCTATGATGATCAAGGTCTGTCCGGCGGAGAACTTGCTTTAAAAATTAGTAAAAGCGCTAACGTTGTGTGGAATTATTTAAGAAATAGAGAAAACTATGGCAAAAACATGAAGGGACGGCAAACAATGGCCACAACAGCTACAGAAGGCGAAATATTCTAAGAATTGCCTCCAATTCTAGTGACTCTGCTGCAAAAATCAAAGTAAAAAGTGGTTCCAGTGCTAGCCTTTCCACAGTTAGAAGGATACTAAATACAGCAGAACACTTAAAACGTATTAAGTTGCAGAAAAAACCACCATTGAACCAGCAACGTAAAGAATTACGGTTGAATTTTTGCAAAGAACACATGACTTGGAAGAGTGAGTGGAATAAAGTAGTTTTCTCAGACGAAAAAAGTTCAATTTTGATGGACCCGATGGTTACAACTACTATTTCCATGATTTGAGAAAGGAAGAACGCTTTTTAGCCCGTCCCCATAGTCGAGTAGGTGGTGTTATGGTCTGGGGTGCAATATCGTACTATTAAGTCATAGACTTGGAATTTAAAACCACCAAAATGACAGTAAATTTCTATCAATATATTCTGCAAACAGCGTTTCCAAAATTTCAAGATTTGTTTGGACCCATCCCATGGACTTTCCAGCAGGATAATGCTCCTATTCACACGGCAAGGCTTATTAAAACGTGGATTAGCGCACAAAATGTTGAATTGCTGCCATGGCCACCATACTCCCCGGACTTAAACATAATGGAAAACGTATGGGATGGGTGTCTCGGAAAGTGTACGAGTCTGGGCGGCAATTTGATGACCGAGAATCTCTAATTGTTGCAATAAAATCGGCATGGTCGCAGATTTCTTTACAATATTTATCGCAACTGTATAACTCCTTTCCAAATAGAATTTATGAGGTAATTTTATCGAAAGGAGGAAGTACACATTATTAAAAATGAATAAAAAATTAAATTAATAAACAAAACTTAACTGTTTTCGTGCTTTTTTTTATAATTTTTTATTGTTTTATAATATGAACCTATTCAACTGACGCAAAAATAGTTCACAATTTTCTTAGCAAATTATAAAAAGAAGTACATATCATTTTTAACGGAACTTTTTCAAGTCTTCTTTGTGTATACTCTTTTTCTCAATTGTTAAACCTTTAATAAAAAGTGCAACATAATTCTCTGCATGAATTATCCTGAGAGCAGCAAGCTCTAATTGATTGCTAAAACACTGCACCTACTCATGTGAAACGCAGTGTACATAGGGCTCGTGGCCCATTGATAACACTCCAGAGTGATCGCCATTAGAGACCACAAGTAAAAGACGATTTCAGTGTTCATTTTGTCTATTACTTTTCATGCTATTAGGCAGTTATATGTTTTAAAAAAAGAAGGAAAAATGAAAAAGTATTTGTTTAATAAGTTTTTTTCGAAATTAAAATTATTATTATTCTTCCAAAGAAAAACATTCCTTTAAAGAAAATTTTTTTGATTGCTGTCTACTTTTAAATTAAAGTTATATTATAGAATTTAAGAAATTATTCCTTTTATTCTTAACTTTTTGGTTAGTTCAATGTAATTTTTTTAAATAAAATACTCTTTTCTGATTTATGATACATTTTTTCAATTAATAATGCATTTGTAGTTACAAACCTAAAAACCAAGAATTCAAATAAAATAATAATATTATGTACACTTAAAACGTGCTCTGGAGGTTTTCGACGATATGAGCTAATTTTTTCTTGTTACGTCGTTTTTTTTCTATTTCACTTATCAATTTTAACAATGCCTCTCGTATCGGTAACTTACAATGTTCTCCTTTGACTGACTCTTTATAATTGCATTTTGATAAGGTGCAGCATTTTAACCGATTTGGTGTTTGAGCCAAGTACGAGTATATTCTCAATAGTAATTAGCAAAAAATTGTAGAAAAAAAATGTTTTTACAATGTTATTCGCAAATGCCCTTCAATTGTATGGAGGTATTATTAAAGCAAACGTGGGCTCAATTCACAAGCTCAGTTTTATCTTTTAAAAAAAGACGATATATCGTTATGTGCCTCTAAACAAGCAAACTTGTAGTATCATTATGTTATCGTTTTTTTTATTTACATGTATTTTCTTCTTAAAAAAAATTTTACACTAATTTCTTTTTATTCCATGAAATTAAACCATGTATAGAATGCTAACCGCGAACCCGTGTCTCTACTAGCGACTTTGAACGTTTATAACTGCAAAACTAAATACAATAGTGTATCGTTTAAGTGACCATTGATGAAATACGGTTCAGTGGTTTGATAGTTATAAGCTTTTAAAGGCGATACCTACGTAAACACATAACCGAACTCCCTTGTACCCAACAGTTTTTACATTAAAAAAGTGCGAATAAGAGGTTCTTTAAAGATTTTAGAATTAAATTTTTATTCCGATTTTCTTTTAATATAATAAGAAGTGTGAATATAAAAAATGGGTAGCAATTTGTGCAGATACAATTTGTAATCGATCGTTCCTGGCACATTGGTTTCTTGCAAATGCTGCATGCTTTTCATGTTTTTCTTCTTTGTTTTGTAGTATAAATAGCAAGATGCTGTTCCTGGCTTTTTTAATTGTGCTGAAGTTTATGTAGATGGAGCGCTTTTGCAAGTAGTATGTAGTGGTCGGTTTAGGTAGCTCTCAATAGCTATTTTCGTCTCTCTAAATAGCTTTCTTCTGTTTGCGGGATTTGGTATAATTTTTTGTTCTATAGTACATTTTATATGCAGCCAAGGCCGTTATGTCCAAAATATTGAAAACCATGCCAGTGGCAATATAATTTTTATAGTTCGCTTTGTTGTATATTCTGAATATAACCAAGCCATGACGTCAACGCCACCTTTGCTCTTATAAGGTTCTATAATTTTCGGTTTTCCACTTTTTCCTATCACGCCTTCATAGTTTATTGACGATAGCAGCGCTACAGGTTTGCTAGTATATTTTGCGTATTATGAAATTCAAATTAGGGTGAAGTTTGCAACATTTTAATTTAGAAAGAATTAGACAAAATATCAATTAATATCAATCTATACAGGGTAAACTTATTTCCTATTTCTTCTCTTTCATTTGAACTTTTTTATTTTATTAGTAAACTGCAGGCCGTAATGCTTTAAAAATTATATTGTTGTTATTTATTTTGATATATTGATAACAGTTTGTTAACATCATCAGGAAATAAATGATATAAAATTTAAAATATGTATATTCAATATTCAAAAACCAAATATTTTCTAAAAATGCCACAAAATTTTGCAAAAAAAGAGAAAGAGTGCTTAACATAAAATAATAAGAAAGTTTTAGTTTTGGTGGAGATTAACAAATTGGAAATTTTACTGTCCGGTTTTTTTTCAATGACGAAAAACCGGACTATTCGACATTCAAGACATTTACATTTAAAAAAAAACTGACAGCCTTACCACTGAAAAAACGAGTTCGAAACCCGGTTGGAAAACCGGGGTGGTTCCCCTAATACATACTTCGTTCTTAAGTCTCATATTTCAATAATCAATAAAACTGAAATTATCAATTCGAAAAGTGCTTCTTTAAGTGAAATTTAATTCGCAACCTTTAAATTGTGAAATATTTAAAAAATTAAATATTAAATGAAATAAACTTCGCCTTTAGAAAATGTTGAGTTTTTAAAGGTTTCTTTGTCAATTTATTAACATTTTTGATTGTTTAATTGTAAAACATTTACCTTTCCTTTTTGCCTTAAAAGACTAGTTTTATGCTAATAAAATGTTAATTGCATTGTCGTTATCTCATTTAAATAAACCCTTTTGCTTTTTTTTCCTTTTATTTGTTTTGACAGAACTTTCAACTGTTCAGTATTTGTTCAACAAAGAAACTTAGTGTCACAATGACATATTTTAACCCTGCGAAGAGAATGAATTCACATGTGTAACAATGTTCTTGAAATAAATTCGATTATGTGCATTTGATGAAATTTTTTTTTGTTTGAGATTCTGAGGGAAAGATAATAGGTGTGTTCATTTACTTTACTAGTAATAATTAGAAACGAGAGAGTAACAAGAAATTATCCAAAATTACTCTCAAAAATGTGAAAAAGTAAATGAACACTTTACTAGCTAAAATTTGCAAGTTAAAGTAGTGTTGTAATGTATAGGTATATATGAGTACTTAATAACTACCCCTATATTTTTTGGACAAATTATACATATATGTATATTATTATAAAAATATTGTGATTATGGTCATTTATATTCAGCCTGCCTACACATAGCATTTTTATTTCAAACATTGGAAATAACGATTTTCATAAAGGGTTCTTTTAATGTGTGTTCGAATAAGCATTCGTTAATAGATATTATTATTTTGGCACCTTATTGTGGTATTATTATAATAATTATATAATATTAAGTATTTTTTAATCTGATTTTATGAAGAACTATTTATGTAAATAAACACTAATAAGAAACTACATTAACGCGCAAGCAAATGTGAGTTAAATAGGAGAATTTTTGTTAATTATTGTCTAACATTAATGCTCTGCCTTTGCAATCGTTTCCAAACATTTTAACACAAAAACGTATAGTCTACACAGTAAATTTTTATGATAGGAAAAGAATCTGACAACTGGCAAAATAAAAATTTCCAAACTTAAGCTCGTTTTAGTAAAAATTAGAAATCAACATAATATTTTGTATTTCTTGTTTTATTAACTCTTTTTTATTTACAGACTTATTTATAAACATTTTCAAAGGCTTTATCAAAAGCTTATAAGGAAAAATGGGAAAAACATTATTTATAAATGAAAATTAGCGTGTTGATGTGTTGATTCCTCATACGAACAGAAGTTCATGGGGGTTCGAGCGTTTTGTTTGACTAAATTTTGGGACTTAGGTACATACTATGAACTATGTTTCATTTCATATGTACACCAATAACACGGTGCGACAGTCCAAAAAACCTGGGACCGGTTATTATTTTTCTTGTAGGTCTTGTCGAGTTAAAGAAGATTCCAATAGTTAAATTTGCCGGACACCTCCAAAATCCGGATTTACGGTTAAAAAACCGGTTTTTGTACCTTTGCGGACTTATAAGCCAGTAATTTTGTTGATAATAATCCGATTTTCAATTTCTTACTAGATTTGGAAAGAAGTAACTGAGATCTTTCGAATGATATATAATTTATCAAAGAAAACTTGAGAAATTTGGGTGTTATTGTCGAGCAAACACAAATTTTGTAGATTTTTCAAAAATTTTTCAACTTTGGTGACGTTTTTATACATTATAATGTAATAAACTATAATACTATTGAATTTATTTAAAAAGTACGTTTATTAACTATTACAACGCATATTTGGGGTTAAAAATAAATAAATAATTGACTGAGTTATTAAACTTTTCATGAAAATAAACTTTTAAACATTTTATACAAATTTTATTTTAACTCAAAAGTGTTTGCTTTACCGTTTTTTTTTTAAATCAGAATCATCAGTTTCTCGTTTAAGTGACCAGCAATATTCTGAAATCATTTTTATTATATTTTTTCCTTCAAAGCGTTTTTCAATAGTTGTCATTTCCTGGTGAAAATGTTCGCCTTGTTCATCACTGAACTGGCCCAGGTTATCTGGGAAAAAGTCCAAATGCGAATGCAGAAAAAGAATTTTTATGGACATGTTGCAGCCCATTTCACCATACGCACTTAAAAACTCATTGACAACTGTGACATAGTCGTCGCTTCTGTGATTTCCAAGGTAATTATCGCATAGCGCAACAAAACTCTTCCATGCACGTCTTTAAACGGAACTTAGCTTGTTAATGAAATCTGCATCCCTCAAAATTTTTCGAATTTGAGATCCAATAAAAATACCTAAAAGTTATCAAAACAGATAAACACGTACTAGATATGTAAACAAATTAATTAATACCTCCTTTTATATTGGATTCACTTAGTTTTGGGAACACCGCTTTGAGATGACAAAAAGCGTCGCCGTTTACATCTAATTTTTTTACAAATTGTTTCATGTATCCCAGTTTAAGATGCAGTGGTGGCAGAATAACGTCCTCAGCTTTAACTAACAGATTCAAAGTGAAAAATAAGACATTAACAAAACGACATATTAAAAGAAAAAACAATAATTTTACATGAGTAAAGCTCTCATTACAAATATTTGTTGTAATTCTATGTTGTGTTTAGGCTAACAGTGATTTGTAATTTTAGAGAAAGTGCATAAAAACAACACCAAAAACATTGTGCAGGCATTTTGTTAAAAATTTTGTTTTCATGAAAAGTTTAATAACTCAGTCAATTATTTATAGAAAGATCTCAGTTACTTCTTTCCAAATCTAGTAAGAAATTGAAAATCGGATTATTATCAACAAAATTACTGGCTTATAAGTCCGCAAAGGTACAAAAACCGGTTTTTTAATCGTAAATCCGGATTTTGGAGGTGTCTGGCAAATTTCACTATTGGATTCTTCTTTAACCCGACAACACCTACAAGAAAAATAATATCCGGTCCCAGGTTTTTCTACTTCATTCAGTTTTGTACCACTGTGTAACTTTTGCGAAATTTACCTAATTTGATGTAAATTTGATTTTAAATTTAAAGTTCCAAATTTTAACTTCGATTGCTTTTTCACAATAAGAGAAAATAACCATAATGAAATATTTTCAAAAGGGTTTACATTTATAGACAAATAATATAAATGATATTTACACACGAATTTTTAAGATATTTAATTTTTTGCAAACAAAATTGCCATATTACTTTTTGTAGCATATCCACAAATTTATAGCAATTTGCTCCTAAAGTATTTAAAGCGAATATTCAATAAGTATAAGCCTCCTATTAATTGATTTAATAAATAAAATAATAAACAGCCGGCAAAAAACGGAAAAAATGGAAACAAATTTAAGAAATTTTCATTTTCACCCCCCAGGGGTGGTTCCAGGGGTTGTGCCACTGGCATAGGTGGGTTGGCCCTCCAAAGTTAGTGGGGACCGGTCATACTCGATTAAGGCACTCTAAATGGGTCAAAGTGAGATGTTTCAAAATTTGACCTTTCGGGTCATAAGTCGGAACATCAAAATACATTGTAGAGGTATGGTTCCTTCGGCAAAGTTTCGTATTTTGATCCCTAGAATACGATTTCCTTGTAATTTGAGCGATTTTTAAATCGACCCGCCCTAGTGTACATATATACATACAGTCGAACTTCTCTATAACGTAGCAGTTGGGGACCGTCAAATTTCTACGTTAAAGAGAAAATTCGTTATAGAGAAACTGCAGAAAATTTTTACTACATTTTTTTTATGTAGAAAATATATTTATTAAGACAAAAAAAATTGTTTTTACATGAACACATTGATTTTTTTTTTATTAATACATACATATGTGACTAAATTGATGCAAAAAATAGATTGCTAAAAACTTCGCAATAAAGAGATTATTTAGTGTGAAAAATTCTATTTAGGTCTTAAAAAATTGTACGTTACAGAGAGAACTTCGCTATAGGGATGTTCGTTATAGGGAGATCAAAATGTATGAAAATAGTCACAAAAATGTTGTGTTCACGAATTTTATTTGTTATAGAGAAGATTTCGTTATAAAGAAGTTCGCTATAGAGAAGTTCGACTGTAAATACTTATGTATATAAAAAAATTGTGTTCATGTTAACCACTGATACACAAAAAGGGTAAAATGTTTCTTAATTTTTTCGATTTGACGACAAATGGCGACTTTAGCTTTTCTAAGGTTAAATGTTTAAACTGTAAACAAAAACAAAATATTATGTATTTTTCATGTTTACTGCTCATCAACATAATAAATTTTTACACAAAACATGTTTTTCATGGGTAACTTTAGTCATCCTATTAGTTTTTCTATTTTTTTTTTTAATATTTATATTTTTCTTTCTTTGAGATTTCCAACGAACGTTGTGCGATCAGTATGACCACATGTAAGAAAATATTTTAAGTTTCATTTGTCTTAAAATAATGCTAAAACCAAAACTAAGCTCAAATAAAATAATATTGCAATTTCATGTTTAATTACAGATTGTTTATTTTCCAATAATTAATTTTCCATTATGTTATTCCAAAAATATATTTTTTTCGTTGCAATAAAACAAAATTTATAGCGAAGAAAAAAAATGATTTTATTATTACTTCTGTTTTGCAGAAAATCATGTGGACACGGAAAAATTTTTTTCAATCAGAGTAAAGAAAGCAAGTATTGAATAAAAAAGTTAGAAGTTAATTGCATAACACTTTTGAAATTGGGAATAATATTTAAAAATGGATTTTTGCCGAATATTTGCCAAGGACAACACTCAATGCGCTGGAAGAATATAATATAAATATTCAGATAGGGAGAGGAAAAAATTGTGTAAAGCTACTTGTATTTTAAGTAATTATATATTTCAATATTAGTAAAATAAATTTTAATAAAAGTGGATGTTACACGCATCAATATTCCGCTTCATTATTTGTCTTTGCGTTAGTATTAATATTGAAGCATCTGACACACTACATCAATATTTCTCATTAATTATTCAATTATAATTATTCAATATAATTAATTTGTTTGGGTTTTTTTAGTGTTGACATATAGAATTATATAACTATTCTTTCAATTATTCAATGTTAGTCAAAATACATTACGGTTATTTATCTATATAAACACGGAAATTCCAGATTTTTTTTTCAATAATTTCATTAAATGTCTACTGAATATTTTGGTATTAGCACCAAATAAAATGCGCATATATGTATATAGTGAACTCGCGGAAACGCGAACTAATTTTTACAGATGGTGTTCATGTTTTCGATTTTGTTCACGTTTTAGATTGCATTTTTTCTAAAACATATTTTAGTTGCTTTTATCAAAAGTTAAAAATTAAATTTAAAAATGTAATTTAAAATAAAGTATGTACGTTTTTTGCACCTATGAAACATGTTTTGATTATACTTTTTGTAAGTTCCTGCCATATTTTAATATACACACATCGCTACTATGGTGTGTAGAAGGGTTTCTAAGATACTAATTTCTAAATTATGTTTAATTCATCAAAAAATTGAGGTTAGCAAAATTTAAACTACAATAATTATAAATTTGTTTAATTAGTTTTTATTGAAGAGGACCAACAACAAAAAACATTCTTTGATACAATGGCAAATATATAACTTTTTAAGACAACAAAAGTGTGTGTTAAAATTATTTCATTCAAAGGTTTTATGTAAGATATTAAAATGATTTTAATGGATGGATATTCATTGGACGAGCTAAACAAAAAAGTCGGTGATCTCTTGTAGACGTTGTTTTTGCTTGAGCATTTGTAATGCAGCCTTTTCTTTGAGGTTTCTTAATAGTCTGTTTTTATTGAACAAATCGTTCAAATCGTTTGGGTAGTTCATGTTTCTGGATGTTCACGTTTCTGCGAGTTCACTGTACCAGCTAAACCATATAACAAATATAGATAATTAAACGTATAGAAATTACCGTCGACAAAATATTTATTAGAAAAATCACAGATGATATTTGTTATATTTTTCCCACTATATTGTTTGCTTTACACGTTCCATAAAGCCATCAATGATGCGATATACTTCAATTAATTCGAGTATAAAAATTTTTTCCTCCATTTTTAATGCGCCACAAGAACGATGTTCACTCTAACTTACCAGAAATAAAATGCATATTGACAATAACGATGGCACACTACGTCAAAGTGCTTCAATATTTTGATGAATATCAAAAGCATTTTTATATTCGTGAATATTACACAGAACGTATATATGTATGTGACTTTTTTTTGCAAACAAACGAACACAAATCCAAATATTGAAGCTGAATATTGATGTGTCTGGCCTCCCCTGAATAAAACAATTTTTTTTTTCCGTTTATATTATTCGCCAATTAAAAAAAAACTGTTAAAAGTATCTAAAATATATACATATTTCATATTAAATAATGCTAAGAAAGTGCATTATAAAAAATGTGTTTTAAATGAATTATAAGTTTAACTGCAAAAATACTAAAATGGTCACACAGTTATGGCAAAATGTGTAGTAGCTCTTTCAAAGAACATGAAAAACTAAAAAATATGGTGTACAAAAAAATTTCGGTAAAATATCTAGTCACATAAAAATAAAAACTTTAGAGATTGTAAAAAAGTGCCATTTTATTTTTTGCTTGTTTGTTTTAAATTTCTGTCCAGCTTGCTAAAGGATACTGCTAGTGCTGTTTTAATTATATCAACTTTGTTTGAATTTAACAGCCACCACTACCAAGAATTTTTCCACAAAAACACTAAAATTAAGTTTAAATTAGTTTTGAAAGCACTTTTTATGATTAAACTTAATTGTTCGTAAAACTTTTAAAAATGTGTTGCTTTTATTTTATAACACACAGCCTTCCTCTTTGTGAAAATTGTTTGGTTAAGTAAATAAAATTACAAATTCAATTTTAAGATAATGAGCATCATAATAAAATGTTTATTTAAACAATAGATAACTCGCTAGGAAAAAAAAACGGATAATAGTGGAAATATTTTAAGGAAAAATTTAAAAATAATTCTAGGGAATAATTAAAGAAAAACTATAGAATAATTAAAAAAACCTTGTTAGCTACAGCAACGCCAGACGGGTTCAGCTAGTAAATATGTAAATAAATAAAAAAATTGTGTCCCAATTATTAATTTTTTTATTCAGAAGTAGACTTTAAACCTCATCGCTTATAAAAGCGTCTTTATGACGAGAAGCCCATTTCATAATGCCAGTATAAAATTTTACTAAAATATTTATAGATTTATTCAAGTACAAACAAATAATCCTCATATTCACTCACAAGTAGTTATCTTATCTGCAACAAGACTTCCAATAAATAGCGTACAAATTCTAAAGCGAGTTATAAAAAATCTTGTTATTTATTTCTATACAACAAAGCATGAATTATAAATAAATACTACAGCTAATAGAGAGCGTAATTTCGTTTCAATCGTTAAAACAGATGCTGGGAAAAGAAACTTACAAAAGAACTTATTAAACAAAGTAAACTACTTATGTGAATCAAATTGGCAGATGATGGTTTCTTTAATATCGAGCGCTCGTTGTTCTTTTCTTCCAACCAAGTTTTGCAGGTGGTTTCATTTTTAACAAATCTAAACACCGATTCGGCCACATTGGCAGGTGTAATTTCTTGACATTTTTCCAAATGATGCAGAGTGCAGGTTTCAAATTTTACCAAATCTATGCAATGCTCGGGGTCTATTACAAAATCGGGTAAATTAAACAAATCGGGCATGGTATTGTCTTTGGGAACAAATTCACTAAATGATCTATTGGCACAATGTGTTATGGCATCTTTATTCGCCTCGAAACATTCCGGTCCATCTTCAGCCACAAATAGAGCAATTTGATCGCCACCACGAGCACACATGAAACCCAAAAGTCCCGTAAAAATGCGCACCATAATGGCATTTTGAGCTTTTTCCTTCTTACTAAGACAGGGTTGTATGGCGGTGTTGAAATCTTTAAAACATTGCTCTCCCTGCGGAACCTTAAGACAATATTTGTGAAAAACTGTGTCCAGTTCACCAGTGGGACGAGCTGCATCGATTTCATCCTGTAGGGCTGTTAAATTGCCAATTCCGGATATACATTTTGTGAAATTTAAGGCTTGTAACTCAAATTGCTGGTACAGGATTGAATTATCAATGCCAGTAGCTTTTTTGCATTTTGCTTTGAAAACGCGTTTCAAGTCATCTGCGAAAATTTTAAATTATAGTCCCATTTCAAAAGCACGTACATAATTATAACTTACCTAAACTGAAGTTCGTATTTCTATATTCAGCTGGCAAGAACTGGTTTTTCAATGTATCAATTTGACTGACATCGAAGGCCTCGGATTGAGTCATTAGCATGACAGTCAGAGCGGCTATTATAACCAAAAAAACTAATTGAATTGTAGACATGATTGGAAAAAAATATTTCTCCAATATTATTTTTATTTAATAAAAATAATTCTTCCGTTGGTTAGAAATATGGAATATTAAGCAGCTTTCCAATATCGTTTAAAGAACAACAAGTACTGAAATGCGTGTTTATTCCTTAATAATTAATTATTATAAAAATTATCGATAAAATGATAACAACAAAAAGTAAGAAATGAAATATTTTTATCATCAAGTATGTAATCTTATCTCTTTGATTAAGAAGTCAACTTGCAAGCCCATTTACTTTCTCTTTTGTTAGTGACCGCAACTTTCCGCAGAAAAATTATAAAATTTTGAAGCTTCCTCAAGATGACAACAAATGTTAAGTTATAAGAAAAAGATGATGTGGGCGGGTTGATAAGTATATTTACAACTGACCATTTGGTAAGCGTTAATGTTGTGTTATTATGGCTCATAATGCAACTACTTATAACTAACACTGCTACCTAGTATGGCAATTTTTAGTTCTTTTTAGCTCTTTTTTATTTTAATAAAATTTTTATTATTTATATATTAACCCATTATCAACCATTGTACATGCTTGAGTACAGGAAAAACGTTTCAAGAGGTTGAATAGCGACGCATTCAACTTTGTGGAAAACACAAATTTGATATTACCATTATTCCCCCAGATCCGTATTGTAATACGAATGTGTGTGTGCATCATAAACACTATTTAAATGGAATAAAAGTAAAAAGCTACAAATTTACTCCAATTATTTTTAAATTTCACAAAAGTAAGATCGCACACTCGAAATTTTTTCTCGAATAACAGATTACGGAAAAACTTTTATTCTATGCTTAATACTTTGGGATATATGTATATAGTTGCAAAGAGTAATACCAAAATATAATTTTTGTTTAGTTTTAGCCGCATATATAGAGAGAGTACCAAGCACATGTCCACTTATTTTTTAGCAGCATTTATATACTTATATAATTTTTATTCTATTTGTTTCAGTTTCTGAGATATTATATTATCGATGTTTTTACCCTTTTTTACTCCCTTAACATCAGAATATCCAAAAATCCCTTCTTAGTGAATGTAAACATGGAAAGAGAAGTCTACATACCAAATTTCAACCGCACTAATTTAAAAAAAAATTTTGCGGAATTTTTCAAATTTGGAAAGAGAATTTTGTTCACCAACAACCAATTTGATGTTAATTTTTTAAAGTCGAGCACTTAACCCACTACTTTCAAATTTCGACAATAATGAACGTTTTCCATATGCAAAAATAATTTGCAAAATTGGTCCACAAATGGCGAAATTATTTCATAATCAATTTTTGGGGTCCTATTCTTCTGATTATTTGGACTGACCATTAAGTTACTCAGACCAAATACAGAAACTTTAACCGTTCTTAAGATATAATGAAATCAATATTTAGTTTGTTGGGGAAGGACCACGCCCATTTATCCAATCCCTCCCAGTTTTTGCTAATGATTTGTTTCAACTACAAAGTCATTTTAGAAACGTTCACCTCAATCGTTCTTAAGATATACAAAAATAAATATTAATTTGTAAGGGTGTGCCAACGTCCAATTGGAATTTTGGAAATTTATGTAGCCTATATTTCCTTCTAGATATACAGAGCGATACTGTAAAAATTTCAAGAAAATCGGTTCGGCCGGTTAGCTGTCTATAAGACACAAACGTACATATATACATACATTCATACATACACACATACAAACATGACATTTTTATATATATGAAGATACCTACCTCCAAAAAGTAAAGAAAATGTTTTACCCATGTAATGTTTTCTCTAAATTTTTTCTTTACATAGAAATAATCTCAAACGATACAAATAGCAGGGTGGCGATGGCACGATGGATGGTAGTCTGCACGTTGACTACAAAACCAAAAACAGACCTGGGTTCAACTCCAGTGTCAGACTAAAATTATAAAAAAAAATATCTCGCATTTTTCTGATGTGCAATTAGTGTATCTTTGTGTGTCAGTTGTTGTCGGAAGGTTTCAGTGTCGAAGGGATAGTCACTTATCACTGAACTATACCGGCTTCAGCTGATGACAATCCACAATCACTTCAGAACGCCCTCCTTCGTCGGTATTGTGTAGCACCGGCGAAGTAAAATAATAATAAAAATGGCTACTAAACCGAAGTTTCAGCACTGCTACGAGTGTAAAAACAGAGAACGTCCGAAAGCAGAGCTGTAAAATAATTAATTAAGCTTCACGTCCAGTCTCCTACCATCCCTTTCCTATAGTTCCAGCACAATGCTTCGCATGTGTAGAAGTCTTCTCCTGAGTGCTGGTCCCAGATAAAAAGAAAGAAAGAAAAAGTATAAGGTAATTTTAAATAATAAGTAATTTTTATTGCTATAAAACACGAGAGCCCGATACTGGGACATTGTATTAATGTAAATATGTAAATATATATGCATACTATAGTTTATTATATTTTAAGAACATCCTAAGTTGAAAGGTAAATAAACGAACCTAAAAAAAAGTAAAGAAGATGTTTAAAAGTAACAAAGCAAACAGTACCCTGTTGTAAGCAGAATTCGAAATTTTATGGAAAAAACTTTCCTATCAAATAGTCTTTAAATTATATTATTTTGATCCAGTAAACTCAAAATTTGAAAATTTGAAAATTTGAAAAATATGAAAATTAAAATACAAACTTCTTTTCTTTTCAATACAGAGTAAGCTTATAGAATAGTTTAAAGAAAAATCGTCGGCTAATGAAAACCCTTTTAAAGAAGTCTCGGTTTTATTACCTTTTAGTAAGGCAGAGGTTATAAGATCATTTAGTGGCCCGGACATTTCTAAAACAAAACTTCAAATGATTTTGAATACAATGAATTTGATTCTTTATATTATATAGTTTGTAAAAATAAAATAACTGGAATGATTTCGGAATAACAAATGATCGCATTAAAAAATATATAATGAAAGCCATATACATATTTAAGGAATTCTTCGAGAAGGACGAATATTTACCTGTATTTGAAGTTGTTGTAACAAGCAATAAAATAACAATTTAGCTCATTTTTATAGTTTTACAAATTTATTAGTGATTTTATAAATTTTATAAATTATTTTTTTTACATATATTTTTCTTACTTAGTTCATACATATGGATTCTAATAAGCTTGGTTTTTATAAGAATTTTTAAGTTCCTGGGGAATTGTATGAAAATATTACAAATTAAATTTAATCCATGTGTATGCTGTTATCTATTACGCGTATCGGACTATCACAATAAAAGAAATAAAAGTGATTATAGAGAATTAGGCCAGTTAATGGCTCTGAATTACATACAAGTTACATCACGTTCTTTTGTTTCTTATATGCTTACAGTTAATCGTAGCTGGCATTATAATACCTGATGCATTTACTTATTTTATTAAATAATAGAGAGTTTATTCCACATAGGAATTGTTCGGTTGAAGAAATATTTTTCGATGTAATGCATAGTTCGATTCAGTGGCAGATCGATCACAAATCACAGATCGAGTTTTTCGCAACGAGGATAGGGGAGGGAATGGGGGGTTGGATATAATAATTAATTTCATTAGATCATATAGATAATATATTATTGAAGATTAAACGCCGCTGTATTTTTAATCTTGTATCTTTTAAAAACTGTACCAAGTGTTCTTTATTAATTTAAGATTAAAATAAAAAGGTATAAAGTCCAAAATGACGAATTAAATAAATTGGTGCGAATTGCTATTACTGTGATAAAAAGCAATACGTACTTGTAAATAAACGTTTGTTGACAATGTGTATGAATAATATTGGAATCTTTAAGTAATTAGCTTAAAGCGAATAGTTTAAAAATCGGAAAGCTTAATTTGCTTTTTATTAATTATATTCATTAGAGGTAACCCTCAACGTATGGGAAAACTGAAAGCTCATCTAAATCAAAATCGTAGCACAGTTTTGTGTAAAATTTATAGTAAAATTTGACAGAACATGAGATCGAGCGAGCTCATATTTTAGTAGAATATTTTTTAACCTAATCTAACACAAAAGCGGCCTACAATTTTGGAATAACGAAAACAAAAATTAAGGACCATCTTAATATTCATACACTATCCGGCCAAATATATACTCGTATATATACGTGGCCAAAAAAACTATTCGATATAGGCCATCAACTTTATATATTTATCAAGAAAAAAATATGGAATGTTGTTTTTAACAAAAGAAACTTATAAAAGTCTTTATTAAGGAACACAAAGTTATATTCAGTAAAAAAAATGAGATCTCAAAGTAAAAAAAGCAAAAAACACATGAATTAAAATATTAATAACAAAAAACAAGCAAAAAAAGTATTCGAAATTGGTACCATTTTTAAAATACATGAATTGAAATACAAGCTTATTTCTACTTCAGTAGCGAGTTGCTTTTCCTTGCCTACGTATAACCTCTTTTAAAAGATCTGGCATAGATTTTACCAACGTTTTGGTATATTCTGGATCAATTTGGCTCCATTCCTCCTGCAGGATAACTTTCATCTGGTGTTTGTTCGTAAATTCACGTTTTCAGATTTTTTTTTCCAAGTGACCCCAAAGATGTTCAATAGGGTTAAGCTCTGGGGACTGTAGCGGCGTTTTTATTAATTTTGGACAATTATATAAAAGCCAAAGCTTTGTATTAGTGGCACAAATGTTTGGGATCATTATCTTGATAAAACTGAAATCTATTTGCCAGACCCAATTTTTCAGCACTTGACCTCAAATTTTGCTTTAGGAGGTCAATGTACTTTCGGTGATCCATAATCCTATCAATAAACCCAATATTACCCACGCCTGATGCCGCCATACATCTCCATACCATAACACCACCGCCACCATGTTTAACAGTTGGTACCATATTCCTTTCATCCAATTCTGTGTTAGGCTTGAGATGTACCAGAACTTTTCCATCACATCGAAAAAGGTTATATTTACTTTCGTCAGCAAAAATAAAATCCATCCAGAACTCCATTGGCTTATTTACATGCTCTTTCGCAAAATCTAATCTCAACTTTCTATTTTTCTCAGTAATGTGTGGCTTCTTCCTGGCTGATCGTGCATGGAAATCGTGCTTTTTTAAGATGTTTCTTATTGTTTGAGGTGTAACGGATATACCTAAGTGTTCCTCAGTGTTTTTAGCTAAAGTGTTAGCAGTAATTTTTGGATTTTTTCTTACTTCACGCACGATTCGCCGTTCATCTGATTCTGTAAGTTTGCAAGGTCGCCCAATCCTTACCTTGTTTATCACAGTTTTACTTGATTTGTACTTTTTTATAATGTAATATACAGTAGTTCTTGACCTTTAAACGATTTCTGATATAGTCTTTCCGTTTTTCCTAATTTAAAATGATGTATTATTAAATTTCTTACATCAACAGAAGTTTCTTTCCCTTTACGTCCCATCATCGCGATCAATTGCACAGAAATAAGAAAAAAGTTCTTGTAAATGATAAACAAGAAACATTGAGATATTTTTACCAACAATGACATGAAGTAATAAGAAATACACAATCAGAATAAGGGAAAAACAATGCCAGTCGAATACTTTTTTTGCTTTGCAATTTGGTTTTTTCGTTCAAACAGATAGATGAGTTAAAAAATGTGAAATTTTTATTATTTTTAGGACCATAAATTATTAAATACATATAATACAATGTGATCTCACGTTTATACATATAAAAAACAAAAGGATACTAGCGTTTTCAATGAAATTTAAGAATATAATTGCAATGTCGAATAGTTTTTTTGGCCACTGTAGATAGAAATCCAATTTTAGGTGATACAAACTTCAGTCATGCAACATTCATTTCATAAAAATAGCAATTTTCGTAAAAAAAGTTATACGTTATATATATATATATATATATATATATATGTAAAAGTTATTTATATATATAAAAGTCTACCACCCTTCTTGTCTTTGGAAAAATATATAGTCTATGTGTCCATCTAGATGCAGAGCAATCTATGTTTTACCTTCTCTCCCTACCTTCCGATTGTAGCCATATTGTATTTGTAGTTACAAAGTCATTTGGACCACATTCAGAAACTTTCACTTCTACCGTTCTCAAGATAGAGAAAAAATAAAAATGGGCGTGAAAACACCCAGTTGGAATTTTTGAAATTTATACATAGTTCCTTCCAGATATACAAAGAGATACTGTGAAAATTTCAAGTACAGGGTGGCTGATGAAAGCCGCTACCAAAAAGAAATTTAATAACTTTTTTTCTATTTAATGAATCTGGTTAATTTTTTTTTTATTTTGCAGATTGATTTTTAGATTTAACAAAAATGGATAACTGGGACACTGAAAAAAGAATTTGGATTGTCCGCCGCTATCACGCACTGCAGTCCGTAGTTTCGGTTCAAAGAGAGTATAGGCGCACGTTTGGCGGCAATCCTCCGAGCAGAAGGACCATAATGAGGCATGTGAACAATTTTGCCGAGTATGGAACAGTTCAAAGAAGACCTTACCATCGAAACCCTTCAGTTCGGACGGAGGAAACAATCGCTGCTGTAGCTGCTGCCACACAAAACAATCCAAGAGTTTCGACAAGAACCTTATCTGCTCAAATGGGTATAAGCAGACAGTCATTGCAGTCAATTTTGCACAATGATTTGGATTTATTCCCATATAAAATTCAAATGGTCAACAAACTGAACGCAGCAGACTTACCGATTCGCTTGGAATTTTGCCAGGAGATGCTTCAAATGGTGGAAGAGGACGAAAACACGTTGAACTGTCTTTTTATGTCTGACGAAACCCATTTCGATTTAAACGGCAACATAAACAAACAAAATTGTCGAATATGGAGTGCTTCCAACCAACAGATACTCCATGAGACGGAATTGCATTCACTTCGTGTCACAGTGTGGTGTGCAGTTTCAGCACATTGCATTGTCGGGCCCTACTTCTTTGAACAAAATGGTCACACCGTTACAGTTACTGGATACCGTTACTTGAGCATGTTGAGAGAGTTTTTCTATCCAGAATTACGCCGAATGAGAATTCCTTTCAACTCTGTGTGGTTTCCTGGCCTGTTATGACAGAATTGCGACGAAAATTTCCCAATAAGTTGATATCCAGAAACTCCACATTCCGTTGGGCCCCCATATCGCCTGACCTTACTGCACCTGCCTTTTTCCATTATTTTTAAAACTAATTATTTTATTTAATAAAATTTAATGAGCTTTGACATGAATAAAAGAAAAATTAATTCCATACACTAAAAAAAAACTTATTTGAGTTTCTTGATGTAGCAATATTCATCAGCCACCCTGTACATCGGTTTGCCTTTTAGATGTGTATGAGACACAAACACACATATCGGGTGGTTAAATTGTAAGGGCCGATGTTGAATGTGAACCACACCTAAACGCCAAGCTTTTTTCCGAATTTTATTTGACATTTCTCTATTTCAGACTTACTCAATTTGAACCATGGAGAGATACACAATCCAGAATGGTGGCAAGAAATGGCAACAGTGGATGATCAATTTTCGAAGAAAATCATCTTCAGTGATGAGGCACATTTTCACCTCAGTGGATTCGTCAATAAACAGAATTGCCGCATTTGGGCGAATGAGAATCCAAGAGTGATTGTCGAAAAACCAATGCACCCACAAAGAGTGACTGTTTGGTGCGGTTTATGGGCTGGCGGCATCATCAGGCCGTATTTTTTCCAAAATGAGGCCGGTCAGGCAGTTACTGTGAATGGTGTTCGCTATCGTGAGATGATAACGAACTTTTTATGGCCCGAATTGGAAGATATGGATGTGGACGATATGTGGTTTCAGCAGGACGGTGCCACTTGCCACACAGCTAACGAAACAATGGCTCTTTTGCGCAACAAATTCAATGGCCGAGATAACACGGTAATGGCGATGTTAATTGGCCGCCAAGATCATGTGATTTGACACCGTTGGACTTTTTTCTTTGGGGTTATTTGAAAGAAAAGGTGTACGTCGATAAGCCAGCAACAATTCAAGAGCTAAAGGATGAGATAATTCGGCACATTAACGGCATAGAAACTCAATTATGCCTCAGCGTCATCGAAAATTTGGACCATCGGATGGAGGTGTGGCGCCGTGGTCGCGGCGCCCATTTGGCCGCTATTTTATTCCATACATAATTGAGTAATACCAATATATCATAATAAAATAAAATTACAATAATTTTCTAAATAGTTTGTGTTTTATTCAAAATCAACATCGGCCCTTGAAATTTAACCACCCTTTATATGTATATGTATGTACATGCATTTCATTTTTATATAGATATAAGACTAGATCACCGTGCCGGCTTCGCACGGAATCTGTTTACTAATGAGAAAAAAAATAAGTTTTGCTGTTTTTAGCTGACCCGGCAAACGTTCTTTTGCCATGTATATTATTGTATATTAATGAATTTATTTTGAGAATATCTCTTTATATATGATTCTAATTTTAAAATTGTGCTTTTTCCCTTAAAAAATATATGTCAATTTTATTATTACATACTTTATGATATTCTAATAAAGTATTTTTTAAAAAGATAAAAAGAAAAATCTAAAAATAGAAATATGTGTGTTTTAAAAAAAGTAAACTCTTGTATTGTTATGTTTTTGTTTAGAAATTTTTGGTTTTTGTGTTTGGTATTCAACATCAATTCTCGATTGATTAGTTGAATTTTAAACATATAGCTCTTGGGTTTGTATTCAAAAATTAGGAAAAATCCACTGATTAGCTAAGTAAGCATTAGCGAAATAGTAGTATATGGATATGCTTTCCTCGTCAGTTATTGAATTTACTTTTATAAAAAAAATACTTTAGGAGAATATCATAAAGTATGTAATAATAAATTTGACATATATTTTTTTAAGGCAAAAAGCACAATTTTGAAATTAGAATCATACATTTATATTATTTCTAGGAAACATTTTCTTAGTTCAATAAAAACAACTACCTACTATAAGTGTGCGGGGATTTACTTATAATCGAAAGCGTTGTAGACAATGAAAGTATGCTTTATTTAGGTTAATAAATTAATCTTTATTAAAGTAACAAATATATCTTAAATTACAATTTTCGATAGCCATCTAAACATTAAAAATAATTATTAATATTTTTACTATCAACTGTATAGTGAGTAAGACAGGAGACTGGCTTCGTTCTCATGCATTTAGGGTCAGTCGCCATATTGGACTTAGGTTGATGATAAACTTTTTAAAATCTCCTCATCATACCCTTTCATTTGATACCCACATTGCAAATAAGCATTAAAAATAGGTTTTTGCAGTTTTAGGTTCCGTCGCCATATTGGATTTAGATTGATGATAAAGTTTTAAAAATCTCCTCATCATACTCTTTCATTTGATGCCCATATTGCAAAAAAGGAAAAAGTAGGTAAAAAAGAGTGGGAGTAAAGTGGGCGTGGTTAATTTTAGGGGGATGAAAAATAGATGTTGTCCGATTCTCAGACCTACCCAATATGCATACAAAATTTCATGAGAATCGGTCAAGCCGTTTCGGAGGAGTTTAACTACAAACACCGCGACACGAGAAGTTTATATATTAGATTTCAACATGACATCGTTTTATTGCTCCACTACCGATAAAGCAGTTTGCTGTAGCACATGAAACCCTTCTGGGTCTTTCTGGTTGAAAAGTCAGCACGTTAACTACTTAGCTGTTAGCATACATTGCGGGAAAATATACTTTCTTTACGACCGCCACATCATTGCCATACATCGTACAAATTGCACACATTTGAAAAGAACCAATTTTAAAATTTTTTACAATCTAATAATTTTTGTACAAGTTTACAATTTATTTATTACAAAATTGAGATTTTTTCAAGTTTTAAAGTAAAAGCTCATCTTTTTTACACCGTTTCACGTTGCTGTTGTTGTTATTACGAAATTAATTATATAAAATCCAAATCCTTCAAAGCTTTTGTACACTTCTCAATTAGGAGCTTATGAAAACGATATATATTTGCATCTTTTATTATTTCGTGATCCTTTCTAATTTCTTCCTTACTGGCCTCTATACGATAGTGTTGCAATTGAACATAAGAAGTGTCCAAGTCTAAAAACGGACAACTCGTATTCAAATAAGCCAAAGGGTAATGGTTGTGCAGTGTAAGAACATGCTGAGTGTTGTGTAGACATTTGACATTATAATGATCGGCTGTATAATCTTTAAAGCGATACAAATGATTGAGCATATACATATATGATGGACTAGGGTCAATAGGTACTCGTTGATTTTGCCATTTTCCAGGGAAGTAGACATTTTTGGCACATAAAGCTGAAAACCCTGAAGTGCAATTACTTTCATTTGCTAAAGACAGACCCTTTTCCAACAAATGTTGCCAAACCTTCAAGCTGCCCTTGGGCATTATAATTTCATCAATATCTAATAAAGATACATAATCGTATTTGTATATATTACGATAGAAGCAATCATTATAGGGTATTAACTCATTAACACGCTTGTTCAAAGTATAACTCTTAATAAGCCAGTGTTCCAGTTTGGGTTGATTCACTACTCCTCCGACTAAAGTAATTTCTCTTACTTCAACGAAACCTTTCGCTTCATAGTATTCCAAAACTTTGGTCATATTTGGATGAATTTGCAAACGATATATGAACACTTTGTGCACACCCAAAATATTCAGCAATTCCAACCACTCCACTAAACGAGCACTTAAGTCTTCATAAGGAAAGTCCAAGCCTTTGACGCACACCGCAAATTCATGTTTTTTCTCATTCAAGTCAAGTTTCTCGTAAATAATTCTTAAACTATTTTTAGCCATATTACACTGGTGTTCTACCAGATTAACAACTTTGGGTGTGTTATCTCGTGTTATATTGGTGTTTTGAGGTATTTTACAAGTCAAAAGATATGGATAATAAACTTCTTGCTGTAAACCCCAATTTCTATCCCATATAAGTTTATGCTCTTTCACTACTGCCAAAATTGGCTTGTTGTCATCTTCGTACCATAATTGGCAATAAATTATGGGAAATTCATTCTGTAGGTGATTGCTGAGGGCAAGAATGCGTATTACAGGTCCAGTGTCAACTCTTTCATCATAATAGGCTCCATATAACTGATATATGCTGTTGTTAATATAAAACGTTTGCCAATAAGTATTATAGAAATTCAACATTTGTATGGGTGGGTATTGCGCACAATTTTCAAATTTCTGCATTACTTTGTTCGAATGATAATAAAAATATTCCAGCGGCAGACTGGGTATTTTCTTTTCCATTTCCGTCATCAATTCGATGGTTAGAGGTTCTTGAAAACAGAGGATAATTAATTCTATAAATTTTAGAATTATTCAGGCAAGAAGAGAAAATTACGAAATAACTTCACATGAACAAGAGGAAAAGTGGAATAATTTATGGTTTTTAATGCCCCAGCTGAATATGAGCACACTCTAATATTCGTGATCACAATATTTTGTACTATCGCAGACACATTCGGGCTTAAAAGAATAAAGTTTCCACGCCCCATTTCTATCTGAAGAGATTTTTTAATAAACATGTTATTTCTTTGAAAACGGAAGCGATACAGAAGCAAATAATGTTCACTATTTAACTGTGTTACATACTTTGGAAAGGTAATTTACAGTACATTAATGCGGTTTGTGTTTAGAAACTCGAATGAACTTTATAATTTGGGGGAGGTGAGAGCAACCCTATCGACTGCTCTTAAGAACCCATTTAGAACAAATTTAAATTTTAAGTGGGATTACCTTTGGCTGAGGAGTTAGCGCGTTGGTTTTGGGACTAGAAGATTCGGCCTTCAAGATTTGTCTATGCTTTTCTTCATTTCCAAATAAAATTCAGTTCGGACGAGATTTTTCGAATGTACTTTCTCAATGTAGGTCTTTCCAATATCTTATTAAAATTAAATTTTTTTAACAAGTCATATGCAATGGGAACTTACAATCCAAGCTCGTTGAGGAATTTTGCTAGGCAAAGGTTTCCAGAGTGCTATTTATATTTTTCTAAAAACTGTCGCTTTTCAGTTTGAGTTTTATTTTCGGTTAACACATTAACAAGACTTAAGCCTTCGTAGTTGATCTTCAAAAAACTGAAGTTGACACTGTATCTTGAAATTTCGCACATGGGAAGTTCATTGCCTTCAGCTTACGAGTGTGGCAAACTCGCGCGAAGTAAAAATACACAGCTAAGGATATACAAGAATTTTGTGCATTACCAAATATTAATACGAGTATCCGTAAAACTCATATGACCGAACCAATCGCTGGAATCAGAGGGCATCAACGGGGAGCAAATATATTTTATAAAGGAAGTAGTTTTAATTGATACGTTGTTTTATATGGCTCACAGGAGTTACCGAACATTATTTTTGTACTCGTACCGTACAGCTAATATGTATAACTTGATAAGTTGTACTTATTGCACAGAAAAAATCCGTAATCAGCATCATTAAAAAACCTTATTAATAAATTGTTATGCATATTAAAATGTTTACCAATTTTCAGCCTGCAAACAAATTGATCATACCAATTAACGTATTTGTATTCGTGTGGATTTTCAATACGTAAAAGTCTATTAAAATGTTACATATTCTTATATATTCATATACAAATATATATCTAAATGCATACACATGACACTTTAGAACTTTTTTCAACTAGGAAATTTAATTGGCGCAATTAAAAGATTGTTTGCAAAAAATTTGGAAATAATTACTCTTTCATACTTTTTTGCAGAAAATGTATTCTGTGTATGCTTGTGTGCACTTTCATAAGAATTTAAGAGAGTATTCTGTTCTTTGAATAGCAAATAATACGTGTTCTGGAAAATGGTATTACGAGTTTCCAAGATCACTTTGCAGTTGTACCAATAACATATATTGCCTCCCTCCTTATCACTGAAGTAAGAGAGTAAAAGTGAAACTCACATATGTATGTAAAAATAGCGCAATTGCACGTATTGGATATATGTACATCGGCACACATTTACTTAGACTCCCCTAAATGTACTAAAGGTACTATCAAATCTGACCAGTGCCACGGAACCGGAGACCCACAGTAACATTATCATCATCTCACAGCTGTGGTTGTTACCTAAAATACGCAGGAATATTAGTTTTTGGTTCAAGACGGTACACTTTGTTATCTTACGATACACTGAAAAAGGTCGTCATTCATACAATGAATTTTTACATTAAGAGAATAAAATCTGTCATTAAAATTCACACAAAGATGCCTTTCATTGGATTAATGAAAAATGTTTCATTACATTCGTAAAACAGCATTTGGGTCAGTGTTTCATAAATGTAATTAAGATATTCCTTTAGTTTAACGGAATATTTTCATATATAAAATATAAATGTTTCATTGATATAATGATGCTATTACATAACATATACGAAGTTAATTCATGAAATTGATGAACATTTTCTAGTATGAAATAATATTGCTGTCATAAATGCAATGAAAATATTTCATCAATCCAATGAAATATTCTTCAAATAAAGTAATAAATTTACTTACGTATGTATGCATGTTTGTTGTATGGTTAAGCCAGTCTACAAATCGTTGCTGCTTATGCCAACTCATCAGTAGACATTCAACAAAATTTCTTGAGAAAGTTAAAAAATTTCAAACGTGTATGTATATAAAAATTCCATAAAAATTTTCGATAATAACAGGATGTACAAATAGAAAAAACCAAGTAAAAACGAAATGTACATATAGACTAGCTTAACGATACAACAAACATACATACACATATACGTATGTAGTTAAATTTATTTTTTTATATGAAGTACATATCATTGTGTTGATGAAATTCTTTCATTACACTGTAATTTGTATTTGTAAAGAATCATAAAATGAGAAATATAAAACATTTTTAAGCAAAATAACTGCTAATTGCATTAGCTTTAGAAAATCGTTTACATTAAGTAGGAATAATCATACAGCTTACTTATACTTTAACATAAATTTATTAAAAATAAAACTCGTTTAGTATATGAAAATATATGTATTCATTGATATAATGAACTATGAAAAATTTTTGAAGAGCAAAGATTGCAAGGATTCATGTATATAATGTAATTATTCATTGTATTACTGAAGACTTTCATTATTATAATGAAGAACGTTTAATGAAACCGTTTCATTATACTAATGAAGGATTTTTTTTAGTGTACGTGTTCTGCTGTGACTCTATACTAATCTAAGTGCTGTTCCATTCAACATAGTCACCTGAGAGAGAGCGGACATTGTAAAGATAACAAAAATGATTAAAAATATTTTAGAGAATAGCAATATCGTTTATTTTAGGGTTAAGTATTTATAACCAAACAATTATCGTTAAAATTTAATAGTGAATCGCACTACAGTAGCAAGGTGATTTCTAAATTCCATAGGGGCGTAAGTAAACGTTTGCTTTTCCACTGTTTCACTGTTGAGAGCTCAGTTAGGTTCGGCTACCTGAGCGGGCACTGCCGCTTAATCTGGACAGAAATTGTATCTTGCAAGTCATTGGGAGGCAACGGTGTACTCGTTAATTTTAGACTCTCCAGTTTGTTAAACTACATCGAACTAACGAAGGAAGTAAGAATATATCTTACATTTCCTATTAATGGCCACCATCGTAAAGATTTTATGAAGCCATAGAAAAAGATAGGTTTCACTATTGTAATACATATCTATTTCGTAAGCGACAGTGATATTCAGTTCAAGTTTGTGAGTTTTTTAATACTTTAAAATGATAAAAATTTACCTCTCACATTATAATCCAGTTTTATATCTGCATGTTGGGACCATGATTTTTCAAATTGCTTATTATATGATGATTTTCGTAATTGTTCCATTCCATGCTTTTGTTGTCCCTGGCTAGAACGGTTTCCAATCACATTACCATGATTGAAAATATACGTTAGCATTATAATCAAAGATGAAATAAAAGCAGCCGCGGCAATTAATTTTAAAATTGAGGATTTTCGTGCCATCTAGAAAAAGAAATCTTGTTAAAATTAAATAAATAAAAAATAAAGTCTGCAGATTTTTTTCTTTTACTTTTCATTAAATAAATTTTTTTGTCTTTACGATTAGTTCACATCCAACAATTCACTCTCAACATTTTCAAAACAATTATAAAGGCTGGTTGTTTGCGGTTTGCCCTTATCTTCTGTTTGATAAATTATTTATTTACTGCTAGTTTGCTATTTGATATGAATAAATTCAATTGAAGAGGGCTAAAAAGAGTAAATCAATAATGAAGAGTTTCATAAAAATTTTTCAAATATTTGTGATAAGGGTACGGACCGTTATGTTTTTCAACACTCGTCAAACACTGTAGTTATGGATGTATATAATGAACTCGAATTTAAAACAATCGTGGCGAATTGGATACACTCTACTTCATTAGATAAAGTAAAATCTATATTACAAAATCTTGAAATTTTGATGCCTTTTTAAAGTTTTTTATGTCGGTTTGTACAATTTTTGCCCAGTTTTCCTTATTTCATATGTTGCCAAAATTAAAGTTCATTTATGTCAATCCAATTACCGCCACATTTTAGATCGAGCAAAGTTCATTGAAATTTTCTCTTTTTGCTATCAAGAACTCCTTCCTTCGTCGGTATTGTGTAGCACCTGCGAAGTGAAATAATAATAAAAATGGCTACTAAACCGAAGCTTCAGCACTGCTACGAGTATAAGCAAAGAACGTGCAAAAGCAGAGCTGTAAAATATTTTTTTTTTTACACAATATGTATTATTTATTGAATCTTCAAAATCAATAGAACTAACAATAAGTATTCAAATCTTAAGAACTAATTGCTAATTATTATTAAGTACAGCCTAGCTGTACAAAATTATTTATTGCTCGTATAGTTTTATTTCCGCGTCTACTACGTTCGGGCTTAGGAAAGAGTATCCCTTCTTTTCAGTTGAATGAACCCTCTTTCGCTTAAAATATTTGCTGTAAAATATGTAATTAATTAAGCTTCACCTCCTGTCGTTTTTCCTACTACCCGTTTCCTATAGTTCCAGCACAATGCTTCGCATGTGTAGGAGTCATCTCCTGAGTGCTGGTCCCAGATAAAAAAAAAGGATGGTATTAAATTTCTAAACAAATTTATAGCAAATAAATAGAATAGCTTTCCATATCGACTAAACAAACACATTTAAATGGGCAATTGGTCTTTCGACAAATGCCTCAGCGCTTTGCAGAGTAAACAATTTTTTTCAGTAAAAATATTAAGAGTTATATTTTAGTTTTAGTTAGTTTATTTAGATTGTGTTTTTTTAAACCGAATAAAACTTTAAAAATCGTGAATGAAAGAAAGAAAGATGCAATAATTTCTCTCTCGATGACGTAGTTGTTCCCTTAAAAACAACTACATACAACTTTTACTGAATTAAATTTTACTGCAATAATTTTGTGTGATTCCTCTTACGTTTACTGCCGGAACTTTTTGGAGCTTGTGTAATATTTTCGTTAATTTCGCTTTCATCGATTTATTGTCAGGTTTTTCTCATTGTTTTATTTTTTTGTTTTCAATTTTTATTTATTTAATTTTTTTTTGGTGTATACTTTTTTTAGTTTCACAAACATATAGCAAATATAAACTATGGTTTTCATTGTTTTACTACATAACTCTGCAAATGCAATGATGCAAGAAAATTTCCACAAGTTTGTTAATAGTTTCAAAATTTACCAGGGACCGTAAATAATAGGAATTCAGAAAATTTGAACTCAAAAACTATTCATGTAAAAGTCAACGGAGACCTATATTATTATAAATAGATTCATATTGAAGTGCTGTATCAGAATCCATGGTGGTTTAGAGTTAGTTTTCATAATTGTTTCTGTAGTCAATAAAAAATTACTGAATACTTCATTTTCGTCAGTAAGCAGTAACATTTTATTCGTTACTGCATTGTGCTTAGTAACCAGTAAAATTTAAAGCAGTAAAAATGGTAGATACTGGTTACTACAATTTTTTTCAGTAATCAGAAAATTTCTAATTTTTTGTGCATTATAAATATGGTCATATAAAGGGTGGCACAAAAGAAGCTATATGATTTGAATTCTTTATAACTTTTCTAATTATTATTTTTTCTTAGTTTTTTTTCAGCATTTTGTGAAGAAGTCTTGGGCAATTAATTATGAAATATTCGAAATGAAATCATGGCCATTATACCCGAAATTTTACGAAAAGTTATGGCAAATATGCTAAAAAGAGCACGAATGTGCGAAGCAGAAAATGGACATCACTTACAATATAATTTTTCAAAACTAATTGCAAAAAATTCCCCAATAATATACTGTATTGAAAGAAAAATTATAATAATCGCATAAATAAAAAAGTTATAAACCATTTAAACCATATAGCTCCTTTTGTGCCACCCTGTATAAATATATATCTGTGGCTTGGAGCTGAAAGTGCCAATGTCAATATTTTTTATATTTTGAGTTAATCATTGCAGTCGGTTTCTTTTCTTAATCTTTTTTATTTCCTTGAAATAGCCAATGTCTAATTTAACCGATACAGCTTCACAAGGGTTTTGCTACCCAATTCTTTGCAATGACATTAAGAATTCTTCTATAAAAATTGCAATTTTTTCAAAGGTGTATATTTTCACATTGCCCCCTTTAGTTCCACGAAACAGATATATATGAGTGTGTTTTGTTAAACTCAAGTAATTAAGATGCCTACAAAGAATGGTAGTGGATAGTATAGAATACACACAGGCGTGATGCGATAAAAAAGTCTTAATTCTAACCAATTTTTTTTGAGAGAGCGCATTAATTTTTTTATCTACAAGAAAGCTTTTTTCTTTTTTATTTTACTTCGCCGATATTTTCATAGTACTATAGCCACCTGGCATAGGATTTGAAGTCACGATTTTGGTATTATATAGTCAACACGCTAACCATCTCAGCCAAAAAGAGTTTTAGCTCTGATGTTGATACTACCTTTTCAAATGGGATTAAAAAACTTACATGACTGTACTAATCCCGCACTCCAGTGAAATTAAAGAGATATTTACAACATCACAATTCAGTACAATATTTATTTTAATTGCAAAGTCCAACTCAATATACATACTTATGTACACGGAGGGCCAAAAGTAATCACCCGATGTCGTTTTGATGTAATTTTATTTAATAAAAACCTTTGGATCTGCATGTATCATCAGCATCATCAACTCTGGCGGCGGTCACTTAGCCCATATCATAAGCAGTGCCAAAATTTGTCTTAAAAAAAAATACAGTAAAAGAACATCGGGTGATTACTTATGCCCCGGGTGATTACTTTTGGCCCACAAAGTAGAAGATTAACATTCATAATAATACTCTTGAGACCACACTATCTTTTTTTTCTGCCCAGCCATGGCTTATGTTCTTCTTGAATGATTTCCCATGAGCAGCTACTTCTACTTCGTTCCCATTCATATATATTACCTCATACTCTTTTAAATCATAGTTTGTTGTCAACTTGTGTGGGAACATTCCCAACATTCCTTAGAAGAACCTTATCTCCGATCGCTATTTCTGGTTGTTTTGCGTTTCGTTTTTTATTTCCTCTTCCTTCCTTTCTGCTTAGATAGTATAAATATCTAAATCTCTTGCTGACGATTCAATCATGTCATCCGTTATATCGTGAATAGTTGGTATTTTGTCCCGTATGACCCGGTTAAACATCAATTCAGATGGCGGTGAGCCAGTCGTACCATGTGGCGTCACGTAGTACATTAAAATGAATTTCAGTATTTCCTATTTATAGTTGCTTTTATTGTCACTGGCAATCTTCAACCGTTTGACTAGCGATTTGTTCATATTTTCCACCTCTTCATTTTCCTGTGGCCAATAGGGTGGTGTGGTGATATGTCTGATGTCGTTTTCTCTTCAAAAATTTTCAAATTCGGCGCTTACATACTGGCGGCCATTATCTGTTCTTAACCCGAGTCTTAAAAATATTTCCTGCATGGCCTTTATGATTCTTTCAGAAGATATGTTTCTCAAAAACACTATTTCTTCATATCGAGAATAATAGTCACATAGAGCCAGGACGTACTCATTGTTAGGCAGTGGGCCTAATAAGTTCGTCGCCACGCATTGCCATAGGCCGTTTGGAAATGCATGTCTTAGCATCGGTGATGGATTAGAAATTTTCGATACTAGTAGACGGTCACGACAAGTTTTCACCAAATTTTATGCGTCTTTATCAATTAATGACTACCACACTTTGGCCCTTAATCTGCGCTTCATGGCTGATTCACCTGGGTGTCCCTCGTGAGCCAGTTGAAGGACCTGCTCGCGCAATGTTTTAGGTATCACGATACGAGTGCCCCGCAAGAGAATACTGCCTATTGCTGAGAGTTCAAAACGAAAAGGGTAGTAAATATTTTTCTTCTCTCCGTCCCACGACCCTATGCTGAATTGCCCCATCTTCGTTACTTCTATTGGCTATGAGCGTGATTGTAAGAGGAGGCAGCGTCGAGTGTGCCAAGACATGTAATATATTATATTCGCAATTCTCGTCGAATGAATTCGTATTGGAAATTTTACACAGTCCACCACCCGTGTTCTTTTCTTCGGGTCGAAGTACGATAAATTGGGAATTTCCGCCAGTTTCAGCTTAAGATGTCGAAAGGCATTTATTTGCTTGTCACCCCACACGAATCTGTTATCCGACTTGAGTAAGAGCCTTAATGATTCAGTGACATCTGCCAAATCAGATGAACTTACCCACGTAAGTGATTAAACCCAGAAAACTTCTCACCTCTTCTCTAGTAGTAGGGCTCGAAAATCGGTGATCACTTTAATTTTTTCGGGATCCGCCGTAAAACCGTTTCCAGAGATAATGTGGCCTAGAACTTTTAGCTTCAGCGCATTCCAGACACATTTGTTTTCATTTAGAGCCAGGTTATTTCCTTTAAGTATTTGGAGAACCTCCTGAACCGTCTTTTCGTGTTCCTCCTTCGTGCTGCCAAATATTATAACGTCATCTATGCAATTGAGGCAATTACTACAACTTGCCAACAGTCCCTCTAGTGCGTTGGGAAACTTCAGATGCCGAATTTACTTCAAACATTAATCTCATATACCGATATAATCCTTTATGTGTGAAGCATATGTTACGCAGCACCCGGTATAATTATTTTCATTGCTTTATATTATCTTTGTTATATACTTAACTTATACTTTATATATTATCTTTGTTATATACTTAACGTATACCGTTAGCATTATTCTCTGATAATAAACGTTTTAATGATTTAGTACTTAAACTGCAATAGCCCGTGTCTTACTTACATCGGACACAACATTTGGCGACGAGGCAAAAGAAAAAAAATATGTCTCAAACACCAATTGCATTGATTGGAACAATTGAATCATATAACATCGGTGATGATTTCAACTTATACATCAATAGACTAAATCATCTTTTGTCCTTAAATAAGATACAGAAGGACGAGGATAAAACATCTTTCTTAATTAGTCTTGGAGGGCCGGAGTTGTATAAGATTTTGTGCTCAATTCTATCTCCTAAAAGCGAAAGGGATTATAAATTTGAAGAGATAGTAAAAACGTTGAATGTACATTTCAAACCAAGGAAAAATATAATTTTCGAATGCTTTAAGTTTTTTAAAAGGGAGCAACTATTATCTGAAATAGTATCTGATTATATTGTTGAATTAAAACAGTTGCCCATGAATGCGAATTTGAACTTTTCCTGGATAAGGCACTTCTAATAAAATTTGTATGCGGCCTAAACAATGAGAACATACAGAACAAGTTACTTAATGGTAACACCGTCAACTCATTTGAAACAGCATTTGCCCTGTCGATAGACATGAATCAGAACAATGTGGAGATGTTAAGAAATCGATATGTACTGAAATTAAGTCATGAAAAACCCTCTCACAGTACAAATTTTTCCAGGCAGAGACCACAACAACAAAGTATAGAAATTCCACAGCGCTTCCAGGAAAGAGGTAACAACAGCAGAGTAACGTGCTTCTATTGCAAGAGAAGGGGACATATTGAACGGCGTTGCTGGGCCAAACAAAATGATGAAAAAGGTGGCAGAAGAAACAGCGGAGAACGTAAGAATTAGAATAGAAGTAGGGTAAATAATATTGATTATAGTAGTAGCAATGATAGTGATTACTTGAATAATTTTAGAAATGTAAATTTAGGAAATGTATTTGAGGGTACTTATGCCAAAAGTTTATTAATTCATGTTAAAATTGAAAGTATCGAATTCGAAATGGAAGTTGATACGGGAGCTTGCGTTTCAGTTATCCATATATCTGATTATAATAAATACTTTAGAAATATTAAATTGCTAAATGACACTAAAGCTTTAAAAATGATTACCGGTGAACGTGTAAGGGTTGTTGGTGCGATGTATGTAAATGCCGAATATAATAATCGGAACCAACATCTAAAATTATTTGTTCTGGATTCGGATCAAAAATTTATTTTTTTAATGGGAAGAAACTGGCTGGATTTACTTGTACCAAATTGGCGGCACATCTTTTGTAATATTGAAGATGTCGGAAGTTGTATTTCAAATATTAATTTAGAACTATATAATTCATTATTTTCAAAATCAAATAAGTCTACAATAAATGAATACACAGCTGAGATTTCTTTGAGGGACGATTCATACCCTATATTCTCGAAAGCATATTCGGTACCATATGGGTTAAGAAAGAAGGTAGAAGACGAACTAGATAAAATGTGTAGCGACGGCGTAATAATTCCGGTAATAGAAGCAATTGGGCCAGTCCCATTGTAATAGCCAATAAAGGTGACGGATCCATAAGAATATGCGTTGATTGCCATCGAACGATAAATCGTTTTGTTGAGATGGAACATTATGTGATTCCTCGTTTAGATGATATACTTGCGAGTTTGGCTGGGTGGAAATTCTTTTGTAAACTAGATTTGACAGGTGCATATCAACAGGTAAGAGTAACGGAGCGGTCAAGAGAACTCCTAACGATTAACACACACCGCGGATTATATCAATATACACGTCTTATTTACGGCTTAAAGACTGCACCGCAATTGTTTACAAAGATTATGTTTGAAATATTAAAAGGGCTGGACAAAACTCTGGTTTATTTTGATGATATCTTGATAGGGGGTGCCGATATAATTGAATGCGAGAAAAATTTGAGGAATGTAATGGATAGATTACTAAAATATAATGTAAAGATGAACTTTGACAAATGTAAATTTTTCGAGGTTGAAATCGATTACTTGGGATATACTATAAACGGAAACGGAATCATACCATCTAAATCAAAAATCGAGGCCGTAGTAAATGCTCCAGCACCAACAGATAAAACACAACTGAGGTCCTATCTTGGTATGATAAATTATTATAACAATTGCGTTCCAAATTTGTCATCGGAACTGCATTTATTACATGATTTAACAAGGAGCAATGTGAAATCGATATGGTCTGAAAAACATCAGAACACATTTGAGAAGAGCAAACATTTGTTAACGGACCTGACTTCATTAGCTCTTTACGATACTTCTAAGGAAATAATAATATCATGCGATGCCAGCCCGTACGGTGTTGGGGGCGTTTTGTCACATGTTATAAATGGAAAAGAGTACCCTGTAATGTTCGTATCAAGTACTCTGAAACCTGCCGAGCGTAATTATTCACAGTTACATAAAGAAGCCCTTGCTATCGTGTTCGCAATACGTAAATTCCATAAATAATTCGGCTTGCCATTTATAATTGAGAGTGATCACCAACCTTTAAGAGAAATATTTTCAGACAAGAAAAATTTACCTTCTGTTACTTCTAACAGATTACACAGGTGGGCGATTTTTCTATCATCTTACAATTACACTATTCGGTATAAAAAGAGATCCAAAATGTGCCATGCTGATGCGCTTTCAAGGTTGCCACTTCCTGACTACACACAGGAAGAGAGTGATAGCATTAATATATTCCAACTAGTGAATTACCTCCCTATTAAGATAACTGATGTGCGACAAGAAATTAAGAGTCATCCTAACCTTAAACTGGTCTATAAATATTTGTTAAACGGTTGGCCTGAAGTTATCCCTAGCAATATTGACAAATACCACGCGAGACGTATATCGCTAGCTATAGAAAAAGAATGTATATTTTATGGTGATAAAGTTCTAGAGAACACGGGCTATTGCAGTTTAATTACTAAATCATTAAAACGTTTATTATCAGAGAATAATGCTAACGGTATACGTTAAGTATATAGCAAAGATAATATATAAAGTATAAGTTAAGTATATAACAAAGATAATATAAAGCAATGAAAATAATTATACCGGGTGCTGCGTAACATATGCTTCATTTTCTTCCCAATTTAATAAGCTTAGTATTACAATAACAGTAACTTACAATAAGTCACTTAACCCATTACTGCCTAATGGTTATTTAAATACCCAAGAAAGTGCAGACATATAAAAAATTTTGGCGGGGGACAGGTAAGAGATAACTCGGTAATTTTTTTTAATAGAACAGAGAAAATATTGAGCTTAATTATGGCATATAGAAAGGTTATTTTTTATTTTGTTTAACTTCTGTTTTCTACAGACAAAAAATCGAAAATTTTCTTAGTCGGCAAATGCTGCAAAAAAGTGATGCCAAACAAAGGAAAATTAAAAAAACTACAAACGTCCACTTTTGCCAACTAGTTTAAGTTGTCCACTATGCTATGAAAAAAATCCGTAGCGATAAGTCAACACACCAGGCCTTCTGATATGCATAAATCAAAAGGGTATTTAAATACCCGACAGTCCCTGGTATGTACTAAAAGTGCTTAATTTTTACTACATAAAAAAATTGTTTGAAATGAATTAAAAGCATATTTAAACTGAATATTTTGAGTTTATTAATAAGTAAACTTGATATTTAAAAGATATATGTATGTCATTTAGCCTTAGCCATTTTCGTTTTCTCTGGTGCAACACCGTTGTGGTAATCTAGGAAGCATGGAGCGGGATGCAAGTTCACCTTACACTTTAAGCAGTCATATTCAGTTTTCCCACCGCATTGCGGATAACGATGACGAGTATGAAGCTTTCCGATAAAGTGATCGGTACGGTCATAACGCATTGTCAGTTTTGCCCCAGAAGCCGACGTCCTCCCCGGATGATGATAGTTGGATTTGATCATGATTGCGTCGCATACCTCTACTAGAAAGTCCAGTTGTGGCATTGGTGGCTTATTTTCATACTTGCGGAAAAGGCAGTGTAACTTCCACGCATTTACCATGGCCGCGTCAAAAGCATTTGTAATCAACGGCCAGTACCACTTTTTTCCCCGAATCCGAATTCTGTAATTATTCATTGCATTGTCAAAAAGATCAACCCCTCCCATGCGCTGATTGTATTGGTTGACCAAATGTGGCTGCTCAATCGTAACCATTTTTCTATTCTTTCTATCATACCGTTTTGTGCGGACCATTGGTGTATGGCTAAGGAAATTTGATAGGAAGGCCACGACCTGAAAGTACAAGAATTAATGAAGACCATATCAGTGATACAGGTAAAGCTAAGGATGTTCATATTGATAAAATGAACTTTTTCTTTGAATAACTTACCGCATTATCATTCCAACGCACCGCAAGTATAAAGTTATTCTTATCAAAACGGAAATCAGAAGTCCCGCGTGGCTTTTTTCTCATTTCCTTGACGTTCATTAAATCAGCGTGATTGGTCCGATTATCACGAATAGTTCCTAGGGCAAAATATCCATCATCGGACAAATGAGTCATTGTCAAATGTAACCGTGTGCTTGGCGCGGTTCTCTACATGTGACAACAGCGATAGGACGACCCTTTCTCCCAACCCGAAACGTTGGTCCACCTGTTCTGATGCACCAGCATATAGAATAAGCTGATACAAATACCCTTCTACCGAAGCCAAACACCAATACTTAAATCCTATAAAGCTATCATACAACTGAATGAAATAGTTGTTTATTTTTTACATGTTCCTGAGTATTTTTATTTCCATTCGGTTGTATACATAAGGCTCGGCTCCCTGTTGCCGACGTGGACAGCTATATGAATTTATTGTTTCTATAAATAACTGTTAACATTTTTTTTAACATTTGAAGAATGCGAATAATAAAAAAATGTCATCACAATAGTTTGTTTTTTTCATGAGAGGTGTGATAAAGTGAAAGTTAATACTTCACACCAATGCCTGTCGGGTATTTAAATACCCATGCCATATCTCAGGTCGGAGGTCACGTAATTTTTTTTATTTTTTTTTTATCAACTTCTACGGTCTTCCGGACTCACATTTGCAAATTTCATCAAAATCGGACAAGCCGATCTATGGGCAGGCAGGAATGGGTTAATTATAATTATTATTTACATGTAACTACAATATTACAATCTCCCATTTTTTTTTTCTTCGTAGTTCTCTCTTTGCTTTTTAATTCTTTCAGAGCGTCTTAATTCAAATTCGCAAGGTACATCAATACTTCTTTTGCGTTTTCTATTACTTCTGTATGTTACTGTATTTCGACCATACCTTAACACTCTACCAACAAATTTCTTTAATTGATTTAGATGTGCAACTCTTATTTTACCATTAATATCAATACTATATCTTACTCCACTTAATCTTTTCACAATTTTTGCATTAATCCATTTAACGTAGTTATTTGAGACATTTCTATACAACAAAATTTCATTATCTTTAAATTCTATTAATTTATCATTTATACCATTTCTAGAATTATCTTCCTCTCTCTTGCTTATCTTTAAACTTCCGCCATTGTAAAATTTTGATGTAGAGGTTTCGTTATAATTAGGATTTAGTTCATCTAACAATGTTTTAGGCTTATAATTAAATATTGAACTTGACGGTGTATTACCAGTAATTGCTGTTGGTGTGTTTCTATATTTCAATAAGAAGTTATTTATTTTGAAATTCCATGACTTATAACGAGATTTCGGATCTAGAATATATTTCTTTAAGCTTTTCTTTAGTGTTTGTACTGCTCTTTCTGCACTGCCGTTACTTTGCGGGTGATAAGCAGGCGATTTAAAACATTCAATGCCATTATTCTTACAAAATTCTATAAATTCTTTTGATCCGAACGGTGGACTATTGTCACTTACGATATTCTTTGGTAGGCCAAATATCGAAAAAAAACCATCTTAAGGAGTCTATAACATCTTTGGCTGTTGTAGTTTTGAGGACTTTTGCATCAATCCACTTGGAAAATGTGTCAACTATTACTAGTATAGTAACACCTTCAATTTTGCAAAAGTCCAAATGAATTCTTTGAAACGGATATTTAGGTTCGGCCCATGAAGTGAATGTTGGTTTGGAAGAATTCTGGGTTGCACTACAAATTGTACAGGATTTTACATACGTTTCAATATCACTATCGATACCAAACCACCATACATACGTCCTGGGTAACGCTTTCATTCTTACAATTCCAATGTGACCGTCATGTAACAACTCTAGAACTTTAGCTTTTAAAAGCTTCCGGTATTACTAACCTATCACCATAAAATATACATTCTTTTTCTATAGCTAGCGATATACGTTTCGCGTGGTATTTGTCAATATTGCTAGGGATAACTTCAGGCCAACCGTTTAACAAATATTTATAGACCAGTTTAATGTTAGGATCTCTCTTAATTTATTGTCGCACATCAGTTATCTCAATAGGGAGGTCATTCACCAGTTGGAATATATTAATGCTATCACTGTCTTCCTGTGTGTAGTCAGGAAGTGGCAACCTTGAAAGCGCATCAGCATGGCACATTTTGGATCTCTTTTTATACCGAATAGTGTAATTGTAAGATGATAGAAAAATCGCCCACATGTGTAATCTGTTAGAAGTAACAGAAGGTAAATTTTTCTTGTCTGAAAATATTTCTCTTAAAGGTTGGTGATCACTCTCAATTATAAATGGCAAGCCGAATTATTTATGGAATTTACGTATTGCGAACACGATAGCAAGGGCTTCTTTATGTAACTGTGAATAATTACGCTCGGCAGGTTTCAGAGTACTTGATACGAACATTACAGGGTACTCTTTTCCATTTATAACATGTGACAAAACGCCCCCAACACCGTACGGGCTGGCATCGCATGATATTATTATTTCCTTAGAAGGATCGTAATGAGCTAATGAAGTCAGGTCCGTTAACAAATGTTTGCTCTTCTCAAATGTGTTCTGATGTTTTTCAGACCATAACCATTTCACATTGCTCCTTGTTAAATCATGTAATAAATGCAGTTCCGATGACAAATTTGGAACGCAATTGTTATAATAATTTATCATACCAAGATAGGACCTCAGTTGTGTTTTATCGGTTGGTGCTGGAGCATTTACTACGGCCTCGATTTTTGATTTAGATGGTATGATTCCGTTTCCGTTTATAGTATATCCCAAGTAATCGATTTCAACCTCGAAAAATTTACATTTGTCCAAGTTCATCTTTACATTATATTTTAGTAATCTATCCATTACATTCCTCAAATTTTTCTCGCATTCAATTATATCGGCACCCCCTATCAAGATATCATCAAAATAAACCAGAGTTTTGTCCAGCCCTTTTAATATTTCAAACATAATCTTTGTAAACAATTGCGGTGCAGTCTTTAAGCCGTAAATAAGACGTGTATATTGATATAATCCGCGGTGTGTGTTAATCGTTAGGAGTTCTCTTGACCGCTCCGTTACTCTTACCTGTTGATATGCACCTGTCAAGTCTAGTTTACAAAAGAATTTCCACCCAGCCAAACTCGCAAGTATATCATCTAAACGAGGAATCACATAATGTTCCATCTCAACAAAACGATTTATCGTTCGATGGCAATCAACGCATATTCTTATGGATCCGTCACCTTTATTGGCTATTACAATGGGACTGGCCCAATTGCTTCTATTACCGGAATTATTACGCCGTCGCTACACATTTTATCTAGTTCGTCTTCTACCTTCTTTCTTAACCCATATGGTACCGAATATGCTTTCGAGAATATAGGGTATGAATCGTCCCTCAAAGAAATCTCAGCTGTGTATTCATTTATTGTAGAGTTATTTGATTTTGAGAATAATGAATTATATAGTTCTAAATTAATATTTGAAATACAACTTCCGACATCTTCAATATTACAAAAGATGTGCCGCCAATTTGGTACCAGTAAATCCAGCCAGTTTCTTCCTATTAAAAAAATAAATTTTTGATCCGAATCCAGAACAAATAATTTTAGATGTTGGTTCCGATTATTATATTCGGCATTTACATACATCGCACCAACAACCCTTACACGTTCACCGGTAATCATTTTTAAAGCTTTAGTGTCATTTAGCAATTTAATATTTCTAAAGTATTTATTATAATCAGATATATGTATAACTGAAACGCAAGTTACCGTATCAACTTCCATTTCGAATTCGATACTTTCAATTTTAACATGAATTAATAAACTTTTGGCATAAGTACCCTCAAATACATTTCCTAAATTTACATTTCTAAAATTATTCAAGTAATCACTATCATTGCTACTACTATAATCAATATTATTTACCCTACTTCTATTCTAATTCTTACGTTTTCCGCTGTTTCTTCTGCCACCTTTTTCATCATTTTGTTTGGCCCAGCAACGCCGTTCAATATGTCCCCTTCTCTTGCAATAGAAGCACGTTACTCTGCTGTTGTTACCTCTTTCCTGGAAGCGCTGTGGAATTTCTACACTTTGTTGTTGTGGTCTCTGCCTGGAAAAATTTGTACTGTGAGAGGGTTTTTCATGACTTAATTTCAGTACATATCGATTTCTTAACATCTCCACATTGTTCTGATTCATGTCTATCGACATGGCAAGTTGACATGCTGTTTCAAATGAGTTGACGGTCTTATCATTAAGTAACTTGTTCTGTATGTTCTCATTGTTTAGGCCGCATACAAATTTTATTAGAAGTGCCTTATCCAGGAAAAGTTCAAATTCGCATTCATGGGACAACTGTTTTAATTCAACAATATAATCAGATATTATTTCAGATAATAGTTGCTCCCTTTTAAAAAACTTAAAGCATTCGAAAATTATATTTTTCCTTGGTTTGAAATGTACATTCAACGTTTTTACTATCTCTTCAAATTTATAATCCCTTTCGCTTTTAGGAGATGGAATTGAGCACAAAATCTTATACAACTCCGGCCCTCCAAGACTAATTAAGAAAGATGTTTTATCCTCGTCCTTCTGTATCTTATTTAAGGACAATAGATGATTTAGTCTATTGATGTATAAGTTGAAATCATCACCGATGTTATATGCTTCAATTGTTCCAAGCAATGCAATTGGTGTTTGAGACATATTTTTTTTCTTTTGCCTCGTCGCCAAATGTTGTGTCCGATGTAAGTAAGACACGAAGAAAAAAAAATGGGAGATTGTAATATTGTAGCTACATGTAAATAATAATTATAATTAAGTGAGTTATTGTAAGTTACTGTTATTGTAATACTAAGCTTATTAAATTGGGAAGAAAATGAAGCATATGTTACGCAGCACCCGGTATAATTATTTTCATTACTTTATATTATCTTTGTTATATACTTAACTTATACTTTATATATTATCTTTGTTATATACTTAACGTATACCGTTAGCATTATTCTCTGATAATAAACGTTTTAATGATTTAGTAATTAAACTGCATCGGACACAACAATGTGTAATGAAGGTAGTTATTTCACGACCTTCTTCGAGTAATTCAAGCTGGTGGTAGGCACTTTAGAGGTCCAAACTGGAAAAATAATTCGCTCCTCTTAATTTCGTCATAAAGGGCTAATTAATTCTCTCTAAATTACAAAATTTAATGTGCCGCCAATATAACAATTTGTAATAAGACTATGATTGAATGTGCTGTCGGTCGCAAAATTTAATGTTTCCCATTTCTTATGATATTTTACACAATTTAATGTGCTGTTCTTTCGGTACTAAGCAGTAATTAAAAGTCTACCCAGTCATACACTTTTGTGTGTTGTCGACCCCAAAAATTTTCGATTTCCCATTCACAAATAGATGCTAATATTTAAAAAAAAAAATTAAATTCTATATAATTCCATATCTGATCATTTATGCCTGCCGCAAGTACATACATACATATGTGTAAGTACACATGTATGTAAGTAGATACTTAGCTAATGATGGTGAACGTGATTCTTGCTATGCTCATTATCCAAATATTTACCACTCGTCGCCAATGTACTAACACCTCACTCCAGTGAAATTATGATATTTAGAACAGCACAATTCAGTACAATATTTATTTTAATTGCAAAGTCTAACTCAATATATGTACAATCAATAGCTATTACACCAAGAAGATTAACATTCGTAATCATACGTGGTCTCAAACGCCATATTTTTTTGTGCCCAGCCACGTTTCCACACTCTTGCTTTTTCAATATACATATATAATCAGAGCTACCACAATGACAAAAAATTGTATTTTTATCAAAACGTACATATATATTTCGTATTCTTTGTCAGATATTTGATTTTAGTACAATTATATTAATCATATTAAAAAACAATAATTCCAATAAAAGTCTACTTAATTTCATTATCTATTTCACATTTACTTACTATATGACATTCCCATAAATATTTCCTTAATACATGGACGAATAAATTGATGACATTTTACTCAACATTTTGTAGCTGAAATGAATGCTACATGCGCGATTAATTTCCAAATAAACTTAACAAATATAAAACAAGCATGGTGCAGCACTTGCACTTGTATTCTAAACAAAATGCATTATTTAACACAAGCCGTTTGTTTTAAAGTAGCTTAATTCAATTTCTAAAAGAAATGAGTTAGCTGCTAGTGAAATACTAAATATAAAGCTGACCAGATAAAAATGATAGGAAAAGAAATTGACACAAGCCAACAACCGTGAGAGATATATAATTGTGTGTATATTCTGAAGCTACTTTTATGCACATCATTCAAGTCGACTCTTCGTTTTGGCTGCCACCATTTCAAATGGTGTGAGGGTGGGGTCCAATATGTTCTGATTTTTTAATATCTTAGGGACGTCATATCCGAGTTTATTCGCAGTCCATGAACGTTACAAGATTTAGAGTGTCATCCATATTTTACCTAATGGCTTCAATAACTGCCATATTAGATCTGATACCAAATAAATATGAATGGGAAATATAGATGCCACCCGCAAAAGAATAGATAAAAGTAGTCGTAAAAAAAATTCAAAATAGAGTAAGAAATATTACAGAAACATGCGGTCCTAATTAATTTATGATAAATACTCGTTTTAAGATATCCAATCTGCAACAAATCTCTTTGAGAATAACCGATATAAATCGAAAAAAGCTATCACCGAGACCAAAAACAATAAGTTTTGATAGAAATATTCTAGACTCACTATCAAATGCATTGGAAATATCTAGAGCCATCACATTACTTTGTATGGACTGACACCATACATTTCCGAAAGGAAATCACCTTTTAGAACATACAGCCTGTCGCTGAGGATGTTATTGTACACAAAAAGATATTAATTCACCATACTCTCTATTAATTTAACGAGTGAAGAGCATATTGTGGTTGGCCGGTAATTTTTAGGATTACTAGTTTCTTTATTTTTTGGGATTGGCGTTATATTATCAACTTTTTAACATTGAATTCTTCCTCTTTGGATTTTACTGCAGGTCTCCTGAATCCAGCAGTTTCCCCTGGTATATATGTAAACGTGGAATTATAAATAATGCCCTTTTTAAAATATAGCAAGACAAGTCGAAAGAATTGGACATTAACGTTAAGTGATTGTGTCGCAGCGAGAATACAATTGTAATATCATCTTCACGGGATAATTTGAATGGGGGTACTTTCTTTCGCAACTCTTTGAGAATTGTAAACAATTCTAAACAAGGAGTTGTAATTGCCCAGCATCTGCTATCTTAATAATATTCTGCAGCTTTTTATCATTGGTAGGGCGTAGTTGAATTATTTATCTATTGGCAAAGCTTTGTTTATGCCTTTCTCTTCAGTGCCTTCGTATATTAATATGACTAGAAGTGGGAAGGTTGCTGGTTCGACTTGCTCCCTGAACATTTCGATTGTGAAAGTGATCTTTTTTATTTGAGAAATATAGAAACATAGAAGCAGAAAAAGTTAAAGAATCTTTATAATAATTAAAGGGAAATTATTTATTGTTGTTATTCCTCTACAATCTTTTTTTAGCTTCCGGCTATAGGAAGTTACTGATTTTATCCCAGTTTGTGAAAGTAGAATTTTCATTATATTTCGACATTTTGAGGTTCTGAACGGATCGGAATAAAAATTTTTGCATTCGCTAGATATTGAGCTAACTTAGATGAACCGTTTCGGATGTATAGATTTCAAAAAATTGTTCTTTAAAAATGAATGTAAAGCTACTACCAAGTTCAAAATCTAATCAGCTCTTAACCTTAAAATTAAATTTCTTTTGACTAAAATCGAGTGAATCTTTCGAGATGAAAAATTGGAAAAATTCGTTTTTTTTATGTAATTATAGTATAATATTCTATATATATATATATATATATATATATTTATTTTTTTATTTTTTTTTATTTATTTACATACATCTATGGATTCATGATCCTTACAAATGATATAATGATATACAGTACATAATTAAGAGTTTAAAAATACAATTAAACTAGATTTGACACTATCAACATTAAGCGAATAATCAATATGGTTATACAATTTATTAAATTGCTTACAAATTCTTAACAATGGTTCCGAATTAGCATAATTTACTCTGAAAACTTTAACTGCAAGCGGATAGTAATGACGTGTAAATCGTGAAGGAACATTAATAAAGATATTGCTAATCAAAAATTCAGAACAAACATTTCCTTTTAGCAAATTTAAAACAAAAGTAACATTAAGCATAGTCCTGCGACTCTTAAGGGTCGGCAGCTTTATCAAGGCAAGTCTGCTAGTATAAGGTGGGAGATCCAACGGATTCCAGCGAAGCCCACGTAGACCAAATAAAAGAAACTGCTTTTGAACGGATTCAATACTATTGATATGAACCATATACGTTGGATCCCAAATTATTGAGCCGTATTCAAGAACAGGTCTTACCAGAGATGTGTACAATTGCTTTGTAATGTACGGGTCGGAGAACTCCTTTGCCCATCGTTTTATAAATCCAAGAAGACCGCGTGCTTTAGCAACAGTAGAAGAGATATGTTGTATAAAATTTAACTTGGAATCAAGTAGAATGCCAAGGTCGGAAATAATATTTAAATTGTCTAGCGAGTAACCATTTAAAATATATTTTACGCTTAAGTTACGTCCACGGAAGAAGCTCATACATTTACACTTTTTATGATTTAATTCCATCAAATTACGATTACACCAAGAGCTAAATGCATCTAAGTCCTCCTGTAGGTAGTGATGATCAGCATATTTTCTATAGCTTAAGAAAATTTTGACGTCGTCAGCATACATTAAGACATGACAAAACTTCAATATTTTCGGTAGATCATTTATAAATAAAGAAAACAAGAGCGGCCCTAAATGGCTACCCTGCGGCACACCAGACAATACAGCAATCGGCTTAGAATAACAGTTTTTAAAATGAACATTTTGAGTTCTATCAGTCAAGTACGATTTTATCCACTTAAGACAGTTTAATGTAAATCCCATTGAGTCAAGCTTTTTCAAAAGTATTTCGTGATTAACCTTATCGAACGCCTTGCTAAAGTCGGTATAAATAACATCAGTTTGCTCTTGTTGTCTAAAACCACGATGAACAAGTGATGTTAACTGCATAAGATTTGTAACAGTTGAACAACCTTTACGAAACCCATGTTGGAAAGGAGACAATACAGATGATACTTGATGAGAAAGAATGTCAGTACTAATTTTTTCAAAAAGCTTCGGTAGAGTGCTCAGTTTAGCAATGCCTCTGTAGTTTTCGATATTATTTTTACTACCATTTTTGTATAATGGAATTATGAAAGAGGTTTTCCAAACCTGCGGAAAACATCCAGTCCTTATTGATTCATTGAAAATAAGAGTTAGTGGGGTCGATAAAGCTTCAGCACATCTAACTAACAGACAACTCGGTATTCTGTCAGGACCACAGTTAAATGAAAATTTCAGTTTTTTTAAGGTATTAACTACGGTAAGTTCATCAAGAAGTGGTATTGAAACAGGTGGATATGGTAATTCAGATAGTGGATGAGAATCTGAATCAGCAATCTTGACATCAGAATATGTGGACGAGAAGAAATCCGCAAACAAATCACAGATTGCAACATCATTATCGGATTCAATATCATGGTAATTCATCACAGAAGGAAACGAACTCGATCTTCTTTTGGAATTTACGAATTTATAGAATGTTTTAGGATCACATTTTAAATTTTGTTTGACTTTAATTAAATAACTGTAATAGCAGGAGCGATTAGCTGAGATGTATTGAGCACGAGCTACAGAATACTTGGCGTAATCAGCAAAAAGTCCAGAGGATTTATATTTCTTGTAGAACTTATTCTTTTTATTTTTTATAGCAGAAAGAACTTTGGAATTCCATGGCGGGCCAGAACGATTAGAATCAAAACATTTAGGAATACATTGATTCATGTACAGATACATTCTTTTGTAAAACGTGTCAACCATTTTGTTAATATGTATTGAATTAGTATTTAAAGCAGCATTCGTAAAAAGGTTCAACCAGTTTGTATTAGACAGAAGCTCATCAAGCCTATTATAGTTTGTTTTCTTGAAGCAAAACGATTCTCTTCTCTCTGTTTGAAATGATGACACAGAAACACGACTAGATGCAACAGAAATTTCAATTCCAATTGTAGGATGATGTAAGTCCTCAGGCAAAGAGATCGGGTAACAGCGATCAATGGAGATGTCACTCAGTACATTTAGGAATATTAAATCAAGTAGTCTCGAATTTGCGTTGTATAAGCCATTTAATTGGCAAAGATTCAAGTCTAGAAGAGAATTAACAAAATCCATATGGTAAGCATTACCTCCAACCATTCTCGGAATGAAATAATTAACTTCAGAAGAGAAGTCCCATGATAATAAAGGCATATTAAAATCGCCAAGAGCAATAACGTAATCGTATTGATTTGCGGCCTTAACAACATTCCCAATAGCTGTTACATGTTTCATGTAAACCACTTCAGGTGAAATTGGAGGAATATATGAACAGGTAATAAACATTTTCATATGTTTTAACTTAACTGCAACACCAATAAACTCGATGTCATACAGACCTTCACTATAAAGAACATCAGAAGATAGACGATTAGAAACTGCAATCAGAACACCGCCACCTTTGATAAGATTACCACGATCGCGTCTATAAATTTGATAATTTCCGCAGAAAATTTCAGTATTGAGTACATTATCGACAAGCCAGGTTTCAGTAAAAATAATAACATCATATAAAAAATCAAAGCTTTGGTTGTAAATTGAAGGTAATTTTGTATTTAAACCACGAACATTTTGGTAAACTATAGACAATTTATCAGGTAAAATATTTAGTTTTTTGAAATTGTCAGATTAGACGATGGAGCATTAATTTGTGGTAGGTGGACTATATCAGAAGGGACGTTTTCACTATACACGTATTCACGTATAAGTGCGTTCTTCGGCCAAAAATCTGGATTAACAACTGAATCAAAATTTTCTTCATTAACAATAATTTTGAAAGAGGATTTACGTCTCTGATTAGAGTACTTAAATTTGTAGACGGATAAGTCAATATCATTACCAATTTTGAAACAAATATAACGTTTAACAGCATCGGTACTTGTATTAGAATCAAAACGAGCGGCAAAAATAATCCTTTTTGGTGGAATAACCTTTAAAGTTGGAGCAGTAGAGGTATTATAAGCAGGAACTGATGGGTTTAAATTAGTAGGAATACAGCTGTTTTGCAATGGTTGTGGTGAAACTAAAATTGTTCCCGAAGATATTTCACGAGTTTTAGTTGAGCTCGCGGTGCCACATACGGAAGGAACTGATTCAACAAAATCATATGATGGAGTTAATACTGGAGTGGTTACAAGAGATGCTCCAGAAATATCGCTTATTTCAATAGAATTAGGTTTAGATACCAGTGAACTTGTTAATGTTTTCTTCTTTCCTTTGGGTGAGCACGGTGCCTTATCAAACAGGTTCCTGTAATTCAAAAATTTAGTGTTTAAATTTTTCAAATCATTACCCAATTCATCCAATGTACTTTTAGTGGATTTAAAAAATTTATAAAATTCCACATCAAACAAAATACAGTTTTTACAACACCAGCGGAGTCCCTTGTTCTCATGCAAATTATCCACAGTGCGTGCAGATAAGTCAACGCATTTTGCATGATAAACCGATTCGCAAAGCCAACAGGCAACCATAACATCATCGGACTTATTGCGACACTTCGGCTTAGAACAGGCCATAATTAATATATTAGAAGCGATGTAAAAAGTTAAATTAATTTAAAATTACCAAAGTATATGTATGTAGACACTTTGTTAAACAGCACAAATATGTAATAAATTGCTTATATTGCTTTTGTTATTTAAAGATTATTTATTGCACCAAAGATAATGTTGTTGTTTCAACCAAAAAGTATGTACACTGTTTAAAGTAATTTAACAGTTAATTTAAAGTTATTGTTTGTGTAAATTCTTTGTAAGGAATTCCAATTGCAGAGCACTATGCATAATATGCAAAGAAAATTCAGTTGTTGTTGTTAAAAATAGATTTAGTGAGTAAAAAATGACTAAATCTTTAAGCAGCCAAAATGTATTTTATCACACAATTGAATAATTAAATTTGAAATTATAATGCACAATAACTTCAATAAAATCAGATAGATTTAATTAATTTATAAATTAAAAACTCAGCGCACAAAAATTTTCAATCGAATCGGAACAGTGTTGTCAATATCAATATATATACTATATAATTCCAAAAGGCTTCGTCAAATCGGGTTTAGATATTCAGCGATTTTTAGAAAAATTTAGGAAATTTGCTTTTTTTTTAATTATTTAGTAACTTCTTTTCGATACGGAAAAATTTTCCTGGACTTAGAAATCTAATCGAATGCTACAAATTTACTTTAATGAGTTAAACTTAGCGTGAAGTTTCAGAGATGACTTGCAGGGTGAAGCGATTTCCATATTTTTTAAAGTAATAACGCTTTGGCGATGAAGATGTCTACAAAATGTATGTTACTTTCTTATTAAAAAGTAAAAGTGCAGAGAAAATATAGGCGGCGATGTGATCGACAGTACATCTTAATCTTTCTACAAATCTGGTGTTGGGAGTTGTGTTAATTTTTGAAGTAGAGTTACTTCATTAATTATTAAGCTAATTTTTTTTATCTTGGACTAGCACTCAAGAGATGACCCCAACATATGCGGTGCATTGTGCTGGAACTAGAGTAAAAGGATAGTAGGAGAAATGACAGAAGCTGAAGCTTCACTATCTACAACTCTGATTTTTGCACGTTATTTGTTTTTTTTATAGCAGCGTTGTATCGTCTCTGATGTCAAGGAGACTTATTAAATTTTTAAGCTTCGTTGTAGTAGTCATGTTAGTAATTATTTTACTTCGCCGAAGGAGGACGTTCTGATGTGCCTGTGGATTGAACACAGCTGAAGCCGCGACTGGTCAGCGACCAGTGACTATGCCTTTGCCAATGAACCTTGTGACAACAACTGAGACAAAGACACATCAGAAAAAATGCGAGATGTTTTTATGAGTCTGTATTTTTGTAGTCAACGTGAAGACTACTTCGACCATCGCCACCTTCAATTAACGTTTTTCTTTGCTTGAATGTATTTGAAGGATGTTCGCTATGATGTACTATACCTACAGATAATATTGAACTACGTAATCCATTGTAGGTGAAATGGACTGGTAGTAATTTATGCGTTATGACTTAAAAAGATCTACCGATAGGAAGTAGCAAGGTGTTTAATAACTGAAAGTCAACAGAACCGTTCCATGATAAACACAGGAACTGTTCCTCAGCCCAGAAGTGCTTTACGTATTAATAGTTTGTTTCTAGTTTTCCTGATTTAATTTACTTTTTTTTAAAGTTTAAAATGTGCAATCTGTGGGATGACTCAATTTTTCCTTTAAACATAAAATTTGCTGGCAGCTCCAACTGCTAATTTCTAATATCGATGTAAATCGATCTTCAGAATAAACAGTAAGTCATATCAGAAAAAAAGTTTTGATAACTGCACTAAGGTTTTAGACCGTGGAATCGACAAACTCTCACTTCAAGCTGTCAAACGTCGATGGTGGCGATTGTACGATGGATGGTAGTCTGCACGTTGACTACAAAACCAAAAGCAGACCTGGGTTCAACTCCAGTTTCAGACTAAAATTATAAAAAAAAACATCTCGCATTTTTCTGATGTGCATTAGTGTGCCTTTATGTGTCAGTTGTTGTCGGAAGGTTTCAGTGTCGAAGGCATAGTCACTGGTCACTGAACAATACCGGCTTCAGCTAATAGCAATCCACAATCACATCAGAACGCCCTCCTTCATCGGTATTGGGTAGCACTGCCGAAGTAAAATAATAATAATAAAAATGGCTACTAAACCGAAGCTTCAGCATTGCTACGAGTATTAAAACAAAAGAACGTGCGAAAGCAGAGCTGTAAAATAATTAATTAAGCTACACCTCCTGTCGTTTCTCCTACTATCCCTTTCCTATAGTTCCAGCACAACTCTTCGCATGTGTAGGAGTCATCTCCTGAGTGCTGATCCCAGACAAAAAAAAAAAAAAATTATATATAATGACTTAATAAATTATTAGTCAGAATAAAATAAATAGTAATCGTCGGGACTATAGTTTACAAAATATTCGTTTACACCGGTGCTCTTTTTTTATTATTAGTAAACAAGGATGAGTGAAATGGTGCCTTGAATTTGTTTATATGGATGGACTTGTGCTGCTTTCTGACCTAAAGGAAACTAAGTGCATGAGCGTTAGTGTCATAGTAGTTTTAAACTAATTGACATATCCACTGACATCCACAATACCAACAACAGCTAAAATACATTTACATAAAAAGACCATATCTTGTACAAACGGATGCTTCATTTAAATGTTACAGCACTACATGCACTGTTTGTGTTATTCTTGTACTGCTGTCAGTGGGTATTTTAGTAAACAATTTTTTTTTTTGACAGATTCTAAATTTGATGTCCCTATGTTTTGTTAGAATATACAATACAGTAAATTTTTCACCAAGGAAAGTTTAACTAAACAAGAAAATAAAGCAATAGAGACACAAAATTTCATTTTCATTTTACATGTAACTACAGAGTGTTTTTCTTTCGGACACGAAATGAGGCAAAGGAATAATATATTTTAGATGCCTGAATTAAACGAAATGGCAATATTGTGAAGACAAAATGATTGAAAACTATCTTCTCTGCTAACTGCTGTTTGTCAATTTTTGTTTTTCTCATCTCATAGAAATGGTATTATTTTGAGGTACAAAAAGAGTGACACTTTTCATAAATTTTCAGGAAACAAATTAGAAAACATTTTAACAGGGTATAGAAATAAGGTTATTAGCCAGTAAGAATAAGAATAAGGCGTTATCCTTTCTTTTTTCTTATCTCACTCAGGCGCTCAGGAGATGACCCTTAAACATACAATGCATTACGTTGGAACTAGAGGAAACTGATAGTAGGAGAAATGGCAGGACGTGAAGCTTCACTATTTTACAACTTTCCTTTTGCATGTTTTATGTTTTATAGCAGTGTTGTAGCGCTTCTGATGTGAAAGAGACGTATTAAATTTTGAAGCTTCGTTTTAGTAGCCATTTTTAGTAATTATTTTACTTCGCCGGTGCTGCACAATACCGACGAAGGCGGGCGTTCTGATGTGCATGTGGGTTGGTAACAGATGACCAGTGACTATGCCTGTTCAGTGACCAGTGACTATGCCTTCGCCATTGAAACCTTCCGACAACAACTGACACAAGGCCCCACAAATGCACATCAGGAAAAATTCGATAGTCTGTGACTGGGGTTGAACGCAGGAAATTTCTGGTTTTGTAGTCAACGTGCAGACTATTTCAGCCATCGCCACCCACAAAAGTATAACATAAATGCTACATGTCATTACTATTCGTGTTCCATTCTGCAAAGTATATAACATTCTGTAAAGTGAACACGTTCCTCTCTTAATATTTTAAGTAGGGGTGGAATCAGCGTTGCCAGAATAATGATTTTATCATATTTTTGTTGATTTTTTAACCAAAATATTATTTGATGATTTTTTTACTCAAATTATGATTTCTAATTTAGAAATTATGACTTTTAATTTCAAGTGATAGAACTTTCATTGTAATTGTACTACAAAGTGAAGTTAAATTTTGTGTCAGCTTGTTGTTGGTTTCTTTAATTTACTTTACACTTGTTACCCTATAACAAACACATATCGAGCCTTTATACTTACAAAATGGGATTTTACAATTGCAAAGCGTTGACGCCGCGTTATTAGGGTTGGTTGCATACATTTTGTATGGGCATGAGAAATTTAGACAGCCAGACAGCGCTTTGGTCTGTTCATAGAAATGCTTCATTATTTGGGAAATAAAGACCGTAAATAGTATCTCTGCATAGCTGTTATTTTCTTGGGAAGTACAAATTATTTTCTGTTGTAAAAATGAAAGCATTAACTTTCTTAACTCTGAACCGTCATCCTTTTTTTTTTTTTTTTATCTGGGACCAGCACCCAGGAGTTGACTCCTACACATGCGAAGCATTGTGCTGGAACTATAGGAAAGGGATAGTAGGAGAATTAATTAATTATTTATTTTTGCAGCTCTGCTTTCGCACGTTCTTTGTTTATACTCGTAGCAGTGCTGAAGCTTCGGTTTAGTAGCCATTTTTTATTATTGTTTTACTTCGCCGGTGCTACACAATACCGACGAAGGAGGGCGTTCTGATGCGATTGTGGATTGCTATCAGCTGAAGCCGGTATTGTTCAGTGACCAGTGACTATGCCTTCGCCACTGAAACATTCCGACAACAACTGACACACAAAGACACACTAATGCACATCAGAAAAATGCGAGATGTTTATTTTAAAATTTTAGTCTGAATCTGGGATTGAACCCAGGTCTGTTTTTTGATTCGTAGTCAACGTGCAGACTACCATCCATCGTGCCAATGCCATCCTTCGTCAAAATGACGACATGAGATTTTATTTTTAAGTTAAAACTTATTTTTTCTTTGTATTTTGATCTAATTTTTAGTAAAGCGATAATTGATTGCAAGCTGTGGCTAGATCAAGACTTACAGCGAACTGTGTACATTGTAAGTGTTTGTTTTTTCATTTAGTTTTTCACCGTAGTCAAAATGACGAAATATGACGTTTGTGTAACTTTTAGGTTTTTTCTGCGACGAAATATTTTATTGTTTCTCTAAGATGACTAATCAGCGATCTCTAACAGATGAATAAATTGAACAGTTCCTATCCTGAACTGACAACACCGATGACTTAGAAAGCGATTTTAATGAAATAAGTTCTGACTAAGAAGTTGATCAAGACGAGTCCGTTGCAAAGTGCGGTACGGCTATATTTTGCTACGATAATAAGCCAAAACAAAACAAAATATTTTAGCTTTTGTCATCGTGCTACGAATAAGGCACTATAAATCCCAAAACAAATAAACCGAGCATGGTGTAGCAAAGGAGGAGTTGGCACATTCGATCAGATGTGCAGTGTTAAGAGCTGTTCAAGTATAACGAACAGATGGCTGCTATGTCAATTTTTCGGAATTTTAAACATGACATTTATTAATTCATATGTAATGTACACACACAATATGCTTAAACCTGCCAAAAACCTATAAATAGCGTTAATTCCAAGAAAAATCTTTTTTCGGGATTCATAAAAACCATTTGAATGTCAGAAATGATATTTAAGATTAGCTGCAAATCAATAACCCCAGTTTCCAAGAATTTACCTTCACAAAATCAAAATAGATAAAGGAAAATATGTGCACTTACTCCCTCTTCGAAGCGAAGAATAATGATAAATGTTTTTTGTGGAAAGTCCCAAAAAAGGCGAGTGGCGAGCATAAAATTCAAGTTTGTGCATCGTGCTTTATACGAAAGAATTTACCTCGAAACTCATGTTCATTTTTTAATTTAATATCTATGTTATAAAAAACTGACAGACTGCATTGAAAAAATTTGCAATATGTTATATTTTTTTATGTTTTATTATTAACTGCTTAAAAAGCCATGCCTATTAAAGGAAATATAATAATAAATTAAATATTAACAAATATATAAACGATTTTCTATAAATATTAATAAAAAAAATAAATAAATATAAAAAAAAATCTATTTTGCCACGTATTTTTGTTCGTGAGGTGTTTTATAGTCAGTTAAATTATGCCTTATTCAAAATGAACAAGGATGACGTTAATGTACAAAAAATAAGGATGACGGCCTAGGGTTAAGTAAAAAAAAATAAAAAAGTAATGTACAAGTATTTAGTACGAAAAGGTAAAATTAATATTTCTACCATCAATTTACTTGTATATACATATAATCCATTTATTTACTTTTACTTTTAGATGGAAATAACAAATGCCGTGAAATGATGATTTTTTCCATGAAATATAATTTTTTTTTTTGGCATATGATGATTTTCTTCTCAAAGCTTCTGACAACGCTGGGTGGGATACTGAACTGGTTTAAATCTTTCATAAATACCGAACAAAAAAACACATGCAAAAGAAATAGTTAATGCACTTGTTCTATTGCAAATGAATTTTTGTTAAATTTGAATTGATTGTTAAATTTTAACTCATGATACAGGTCTGTGTGCTATCATTCTTGGGTCATGAGCGCGGTGGTGTGACGTTTGCTTTACACACCCGTGTTCTTTGAATACGATCGGATGAGACTCTACGAGCAGGTACCGATGTAAAACAAAACACATCTGTACATACGGGAAGGTGATTGCGTAATGAGATTTGTGCGGGAATGTTGGACCAAGAGAGTCATTACGACCACCATGGGGGAGGCTCTTTTGATGAGGGAGATGGCGAGAGGTACTCCGCAAGGTGGGATTCTCTCGGCGTTACTATGGTCGGTTACGCGGACGACGTCGCCTTTGTGGTGTTGGGTTTCAATCCACACACCCTTTGCTGGAAGTGTACTTAAAACTCATCGCAGGGTGGAGGATTCTTTTCACCAGGCGTACCTTTAGTACCCCGACAGTGTCCGCTTAGTTCTATATCACAAAGATCTAGGAGCTTTTTTGGACCCCAAACTCCCCTGGAGGGATAATGTGGTAGAAGGTATAGCGCTACACAAGGTCCATAAGTAAAACTTGGGGGCTTAGGCCTGCTATGACTTATATACTGGCTTTAGTGGACCGTGGTGGTACCTATTCTGCTTTACGGTGCTCACATTGGGTAGATGGCGTGCAAATATCAGTGTAACTGTAGGCTGATAGATAGGGAGCGCAGACAGTCAGCTGTCCTGCCTTTGTCAGTCAAGTTTCAATCAAGTACACAGAGTTTGCAAAACCGAACTGTTGGCGGACATAGGTATTTCGATTGGCTCGGTTAAACTGAGTATCCTTCGGTTGGTGTATGTGGGGTTACAGTTTCTTTGGCAGCATGATGGGTATGTGCAGTATTGATAAAATCTGCTGGACCAACTTAGATAGGAACAGGACTAAGTGTTTTCTTTCCTTGAATCGCATGGCCATCAATTGCACTGCTGCCGCACTCACGTCGCGGTTGAGGGTTCTTCGCTTCACATTTCCTGGTATCATAGACTGTCCTTTCCCGGGTGAGAATTTTCACTATAGCGCGATTTATCTTGGAATCGGGGTGGTTTCGTGTGCGGAATGTCTGATCTACGGGTCTGAACGGCTTGTGGTATTACAATAGGATTAAGCTCTGTTCTAAATGAGGCGCTTTTCTTCGTGGAAGGTCCGCCACTTAACCTAACATGACTTATTACTGATCCCACTATTAAAGAGGTATTATATTTTTTAAATTGTGTATTCCCATAAAAGAGCAACTCAATGGTGTTTAAGAGGTGATAAAGAATTTTTTTTTAATTTTTATTTTTTTTATTAGTGCAAAATTTCTTTCAAATTTGATTTCTCTTGAAATGCTAAACTTGGTGTTGCAAAAATTTGTAATTGAATTTATTCTTCATAAATAAGCAATGAACTTAGTTCATACTGTTGCTGGTGTCCTTTCATTAAATTTATTTTATTTAATAAATTTTGTTATTTCTCTATGTGTTGTTGAAGTGTTTGTTAACATGTTTATAAGCAAAAATAAACTTCAAGCTGGTAATTAAACTTAAAATTTATTTGCATAAAGTTTCATTATTTTGCAGATGAAGATATTATACGAATCCCAGTGAAAAATATTAGAAGTCTTTCCGTAGCAACTGCTTTTGAACTGTTTCCGAAGTATCAGTAAAGACTCTTTCACATTGTAATACTGAGTAATACTACATGTCAAAAACTTAAATCAAATGGGAAAGTATAAAAGTGTAAAAACAATCATTTATGAATCTGACCATACGGAAGGCAATTTGACAGTCGTATGGCTCTCACTTTTTTTTTTAAAAATTTTCATAAAAGCTTATACTTTTCATTTTATCAAGGATGTGTTTTTTAGTGTAAGCAACCAAAGAAAATAACAAAACAATAAAAAAGTCATTTGCTTCTAAACCAGTTTTGTTGTTACTACTTATACTTTTCATTTTATTTCAAGTGTGATAGTGTGAAAGCAAAATGTAACATTACTTTAGATTTTTTGGCAGTCGCACCAAATCTCACTAGATTTCTCTCTCACAAAGTACTATAAAAGGCGTAAGACTTGTATTATAGTGAGAAAGTGCCTTTATGGAACTTCAAAAATCACGAGAAGCATCTTTTCATAGCTTCGTAGGAGTAATGAAAAATTAATTTCATTGAACGGATTAGAAAAAGGCTTTAAAAATTTAATTTTTTTAATTAAATGACAGCCCTATGTCAAAAGGAGTAAAACTGCTCCGATCTGCAGGATATTAGTGAATTCTTTGACATCCCTTTTTTCACTGGGATGTAATGACCATAAGCATGTTGCAAAATATCCCTTTAATTCGAACCACAATTGAAAAATCTAAGAGTTTATTTGTTAATCTTATTACTGCTGCAATTCGGCAGTTAAATTACTTTCTAACTACTTAATTTTTAGGAAAGATTATGACAATTAATAAAATGATTTAAAGTGTGTGCAGTTAGAAAATTGCAAATAAATTGAGTTCTTTAGTTGTCCAATGCAATTTGTATGCAACTATGGAAATGCATAATTGATTCAAATTAAATTTAATAAAAAAAATTTTTGATAAAGTTACATACATACATATAAGCTTTAGTAAAATATTAAAAATGTGTATTCATATTCCGGCGAATTGTTGGAAGTTATAATTTTCGTTACGAAGTATTTTGTAAAATAACAGGATTTTACTTTCTAAAATTGAATTGTGTTGCTTAATTACAGCTAAAGTTTTACAACTTTCAATAGTTGTACTTAGCCACCTGACTGCAACTTAATTGATGATTTTATATATTGTCCAAATCACGTCTTGTCAGTACGATGACAAGAAATAAAGAAGACCAATTTATATCAATTAAGAGTGCATAGAACATTCAGTAGTTGAACCTTCATTATTTTTCTTATTTTCCTTAGTGTAAAATTATATTTATTTATGTCAGCTGCATTAAATTTAAATCTAGTCCAGTGATGCTCAATAAATCTTAAGGAGCTCGTAGTTTTTCAGTTCTTAAAAGTTAATATGAAGAGCGCATCTTACTTTGTTGTGGGAGGTAGTCAATTCACACTATTTAATATTGTGTGATGTGTTTCATTTCGTGTTCTAATAGTCTAGTACTTGTTATACAGATGATTTGAAAATATTTCGACACGGATCACTAAATAATATCCTCTCTTCACGAAATATAATTTGCTGTTTTTTTTTACCAATACGTACATTTTCAAGAAGTTGCAAGATCAGTGCAGTTTGGAATAATTAATAAAAATATTCCTAAAAAGATTATAAAAATAAAAAAATAAAGTTATTTAATATTTATTTAAAATTTTTCAATTTTAAATACGCCAATGATCGATAACTTACACGAAGTCAAATTTACATGTGATAATTTCTAAGAAACAAACACAAAAGTTATTTAACTAATTCTGTTTGGATGCCGCAGCATTAGTAATGAGCCAAATTTTAGAGTTACAAACGTTCTTGAATGCTTTTAGACCGCTTCCAGAAATGTAACGAATATTTTATTGCACCACCATTCGCGTGAATGGTGGTTCAATTACGTTATTTATATCATTCAAATTGATCATTTCCATGTAACTTGTGCAATTAAAATTTATATCTGGTTTTTTATAAACTCTAACTTCCGTTGGGTCTTCAACATCGGTTCGATAGCATAGAATTTTCTTTATAGCACAGTCTCGCTTTTCTTTGCTATCATCGAACAACATTGATAGCAAGATATTTTCCGAATGCGCATAATATGAATTATCTTTAATTACTTTATTGACAATACTGCGTAAATGAGGTTGTAGAAACCGTGACCAACTAATGAACTTGAAAAATAATTCACTACCGTATACGACAGAGCTGTAATACTTGATATTGAAGTACATTGGCACATAACATTTAATTATAAATTCAACCAGAATCCGTAAATTTTCGGATGGATTTTCCGTTGTCGCTTACAATCGTAATAATCTACCGGCCTTGGTAAGCCAGCGAGAATGTACAATTTTCCCTGGTTTGATGTTAGCCAGATCCACCGAAACCACACCGCGAGAAATTGCATGAGCCATGTCGTATAAGTACTTCGAATCGGTGGGAAATTAAATTTTTTCTGGAGCAGGGGGCATATTTTTAAACTCAATTTTCTGAAAGCCGTCCACCACCTGAAATATATAATAATAAAATAATTAAAAACGGTTGACAATTATAATAAATGAGTGATAGCAACAACTTACCGGAAGAGTTTCACAAGTTTCGATTTGACGGCTCAGTTTTCCGCTTGCCGATCTTGGTCCAGTGCTGGTGGCTTCAAACAAATGCCGAAACGGAAGTTCGTTGAAGTGTAGAAGGCAGACGAACCAATGTAATGGTCTTTTTAACAGTAATTCGAATCGTCGTATAATTCCAAGGTGTGGGCCAGTGTTTGTTGGCTCACCGTCAGTGCATATGCCAATTAATGCAACCACGTTGAAAAAATCATTTAATTTGGTTGTTTTGTATTCATCGGTTTCATGTTCCAGTCTTACGTAACCAATCAATTCAGAATTCGGTTATCTCAAAATAACAATATGAGGTTCTTTTACCATCCTAGTATGATACTTCTCATCAATTTTATGTCTCGTTAAAGTATCATCTTTTCTGCCATCGAATGAAAACGCTAACAAATTGGTATCATCTAACCGTTTGCGAAGCACTTGTTGTCTGCATTTCTCTTTTTCTCTGCGAACTTTCGCTTTATGCATGATGAGAGGTTCGCCAAGCTTATCTTTCATTTTTAAATCTTGGAAAAGAGCGGTCCTTAATGCTGATGCTACTCTATCAGGCACACCAAATCTGTCACATATCAAGGCAAAGTTAGACGTTGCTCCTTGCTCTTCAATTTCCATCATAAATGCAGCCACTGTTAGTCTTCTCTGATTATGTTGATCGTGCATAAACTCTTTGAGGCGTTCTGGAACCAAGCCGCATGCACATGGAGCTGCCTTCAAATTGCATTTACATGTTCCAATATAAAAAATTGTTTCCAGAGATTTTAGAAACTGTGCAAATTTTGGGTTTTTCTTTTTGCTCTTGATTTGGTCTTGATATTTGTCAAGCAATCTATTCAATTTAATATATACACAATTTTTCGCGATTATTTCCATACCAAGTTTTTCCCAAATTTCAATCAACTTATTTTGTACTTCAATAGTGAATGATTTATAAGAAAACTTTTTTTGGTCTGTTTTAGCACGTTCGCTCAAGTAAAAATAATATCTCAAGATATCCAGATGGGTAGGTAAATCAAGATCACTCAAATTAGTAGACACACCAAAAACAGTAACATCATGCTTGGGTATATGACTCATTGGGTTTTCGATAGTTGTTGTGGCTTCATCTTGCGGTGTACAGGATGGTGGATTCATTGTAATATGATGATTGTTTAAATAATAAACTATGTAGCTTACGCTTTGAGTAGTTGTAAAATACTGAATTTTTATTATTAAAAATTTTACTTAAATACTAAAAATGTGAACCTTAAAACTAAATAGTACATATTCGTACCTGATTTCAGGCATGCTCTTCACTGCATACAGCTACATATTGTAAACACATGGAAGATATATTTTATTACCTAGTTATCAGGGATTACCAGTATTTAACCCAAAAATAACACAAGATTCTTGTTTCATTTACATATGTTCTGACTAAATACATTTCTAAAGAGAAAAATAAACTCCAAAAATAAAAAAACATAGCCATTTCGCTGATTTTTTCTTGTAAAGTGCCAAAAATGGTGATGGCGGTGTGCCACTGGCATAGGTGGGTCGGCCGTCCAAAGTTAGTGGGGGTCAGTCATACATTTTGACTCGATTGAGGCACTCTAAATGGGTCAAGTGAGATTTGACCCAAAGGGTCTAAAGTCGGGACATCAAAATACATTGTAGAGGTATGGTTCCCTCGGCACAGTTTCTTATTTTAATCCCTAGAATACGATTTTCCTTGTAATTTGAGCGATTTTTAAATCGACCCGCCCTAATATATATATATATATATATGTATATATAGCATCTCATTTTTCATCTCCAAATATTTCCAACAAGTGGGTGGCGATGGCTGAAGTAGTTTGCACGTTGACAACAAAACCAAAAATTTCCTGGGTTCAATCCCAGTTTCATACTCATAAAAACATTGTGCAGCACCGGTGAAGTAAAATAACTACTAAAAAAGGCTACTCAAAAACGAAGCTCAAAAAATTTATTACGTCTCCTTGACATCAAAGAGTAGGGGTCATCTCTTGAGTGCTTGTCCAAGAAAAAAAAAGAAAATGCAAAAGCAGAATTGTAAGATATTGAAGCTTCACCTCGTGTCATTTCTCCTGCTATCCCTTTCCTCTAGTTCCAGCAAAATGCATCGCATATGTTGGGGTCATCTCTGAGTGCTTTACAATCTATCAAATCAAATTATTTACAATCTATCAATTACAGATAATAAGTAAATTTTATGAAGTCGCTAATATTAACAATGACTGCTGAACTCCTTTGAGAACAACAATATATTCATAAATATAATAAAGGATACAAAAAAATTAAAATTCTATATACTATGTATTTACATATATACAATTAGACAATGCAAATTTCTACGCATATATGTACATACACACATATATGCATATACATATGTATATATAGTCATTTTCGAAATGGCAAATCTAGTACATGATTTCTCTTTAGTCTACGAACTTCATTGGTATCATCTAGCAAAGTAATTGCCAATACTTTCCTGTGATTACTTAACCTCTCCAAGTAATTTCTGCTAAAATTCCGAATTTCATCTTTGACCGTTAAAATTGATAAGTCATCATGAATGGCTTTGTTTGATATAAACCAAGAAGCATTAATGATACAACGCAATGTTTTAGATCGAAACCTTTGTAATATTTCTATATTGGAGTTATGGCTGTGCCTCAGAGTTGTATACCGTAGGTCCAAACCGGTTTTAAAATTGCTTTATATATCATTATTTTACATTCAACACTAAGTTTAGATCTTTGTCCCAGTAACCAAAAAAGGCGTTTAGTTTTTAAATTCAAATGTTGTCTTTTAGCTTTTATATGATTTTTCCATGTAAGTCTATGATCAATGTCTAGTCCTAAATATTTGACCGAGTCATGTTGTGGAATGTGGCTGTTATTAAGAGAAACATTTGGACAATTTCTACGACGTAATGTAAAGGTAACATGTGTAGATTTTTCTGTGTTTACTTTAATTTTCAATTTATTTAACCAACTTCCAATTTCATTGATTTCTTCCTGAAGGAGTATTGAAGCAGCATTCGGATTTGTATTGGTTGCAAGAATTGCAGTGTCATCCGCGTATGTTGCTACCAAGACATTATTTCTAACTGGCATATCCGATGTGAAAATTGTATACAAAATAGGACCTAATACACTACCATGAGGGACACCAGCTTTAATACTTTATATCTCCGAAAAGTTTCCATTCACGTTAACATAGACCTGTTAACCTGTCATCAAGATATGATTTTAGATATGAGATAGAAATGTGTTGGAAGTTTTAAGTTTATATAACAATCCATTATGCCAGACTTTATGAAAGGCTTGCTCTACATCCAAAAATACAGCTGAACAATATTTTTTATTTTCCAAAGAGTCTCGTATATTCACTATACGACGGCATTGTTCGGGGGTGCCATGGTTTCGTGAGAATCCAAATTGCTATTCTGCAATAATACATAATTTTTCGATTAAAGGTAACATTCTTTTCAGAAATTTTTTTTCAAATATTTTGGAGAATGTGATTATTACTTTTTTATTTTTGTATTAACTGAATTTATTTTGGGAATATTTATTTATACATATGATTCTAATTGTGCTTTTTCCCTTATAAACTATATGTGAAATTTATTATTACATACTTTATGATATTCTCATACAGTATGAAAAATATCATAAAGCATTTTATTACAAAAGTAACTCAAAAATTGAGGAGGAAAGCATATCATATATATATATGATATTTTTCATACTGTATGAGAATATCATAAAGTATGTAATAATAAATTTCACATATAGTTTATAAGGGAAAAAGCACAATTAGAATCATATGTATTTTTTATTTTTGTTTAAAAAAATTTATTAAAAATTTAACAATAATGCATATAATTCCTATTATTAAATATTTGTTTGAAATTTTCAAAACTGTTCACTAAATTTTTAATTGTTATTATAAAAAATTTCTTTTTAAATAAATTTAATCAAGTCAACAATAACAATTTAATTGATACTATTAATTTCTTTAATCTAATTAATTTTATAATTAATATTAGAAAAGTTTCTATTTAAAATTTTGTTTTCTTTTTTTTCTGTGCACGCACTTTTAAATCAAACGTTTGCTTTTCGCAAGCAGATGTAGATTTTGTACTATAAAATTGTTTATTAAGGAAATATAATTTTCTTTTTTAGGAATGAAGATCTCTTAATGCTTTGGACTTCAGTTACTTAAAACCAGCAAACAATTAAATATGACTATGTGTAGAATATTTCAACCAAATCATTATTTTAATTTTTGCAAAACTTTATTACTTCAATGAACCGTGACAGAAACATTTTCAACTTAACCAAAATGCCATTTATTTGTCAGTCATTAAGAGAAACAACAACTTGACCCACAAATCTGTATAGCCAGAATGCTTACAAAATAAAAAATACAATAGAATTGCAACTTTTGATACTAAAAACAGCACTTAATAACATTTTATATCCAAAACAAAATATAAATTACAGTCTTATAAGAAAAATTACAATTGCCAAAACTACAGAAAAAGAAAAAAAATAAATTAAATTACTCTTTGAAAAAAATGTGAAGACTGAAGCGACAAATGTCATGTCATTAAGAGTGACATGCAGTGTCACTACTGTTTTGCAATTGTAAATTATAACACGAAATCAATTTACTAAAAAATTAAACGAAATAAAACCAAAAACTAAAAAGCTTTGCTAAAATGATAGAAAATTCTGTTAAAAAAAATTCAACAAACAAATCGATTGAAATTTTAATAACAGTTTTTTTATTTGGAAGTAGATATTTGTATTATGAACAATTTTAAAATTTAAAGTAATTTATGTTGAAAATATTGGTATTCAAAACATGCACACAGATGTACATATGTTCAAGATTTATGTAGATACCAGCGCATTGCGTCAAACCCCACGGTGCTCCCAACACCGCGAGAATTCTGACAACCACCACCGCCCCTTATAGGCAAATGGCAGGACAACCATGGGATTTACCACGTAGACATAGGGTGGCATCCAAGTATCATAGTTTTCCTTTGTCTATGATATTACACCTTGCTAAGGTGGTGCGGGCTGACTAAACCCTGTGTCACATCAGGCAGTTTAACTCAGTATCTTTATCATCAATCATCAATCAATCTATCACAGGACAGAGCATGATGAATAAATGTCCATATAGATCAACACACTCTCCGGTGACTACTTTTGCTAATGTCCCGTAAGTTATGAACAAGTCCACAAGCCCGTTGTGTACATATAGGAGTACTCCAAGATTATCTGCTTTTGTGACTCTAAGTATACTCACTTTATACCATGTTCACACGGACAGCATTGTTCGAGCTTCCCTCTTTCATTTGTGGTTCGCACACCAATCACGATCGAAAAACATGATTTGCTATACAAAATTTTGAGAGCGAACCATGCATATTCATTATAATTTGATAAGAAATTATCGCTACTTTATCTGAACTAACTGAAAAAAACTAATAATATGTAATTGTGTAAAATAAAGTAAATAAAAGCATTTGCAAAAAGGATAAATAATATACATATTCATATGCTTTATAAATTGAGAAAAAGAAATGCCGTAATCAGAACTAAGAACAGTCATGTGAACAACACAGTCGGCGTTCGTGATTCAGAGATCGAACCAAGTGGTTCATATTGTCGTGTGAACATAGTATTAAAAGCGCTTGCGGTGCAATCGCTACCTTATTTATTTTGTGTAAGTACCCACCGGTAAAAATCGCCATAATCTCTGATGTGAGCAATACCCAGCGGTAAAATAAACGAAGTACCTAGATAATAATCGCTGACGTTCTAAGCTGGTATAAGAGTACTTAAACTGTAATTTATGTGTAATCTACACTTCTATATTCACTTATTTTCCCGTCTACATTTAACATAAAAGTGTCATAGGCTGTTTAATTGGTACGCTCTCGCTTAAAAAGTAAGGGATGATGTCAACAAGTGGCATTATAATTGCATTTATATCTTTTTGGAATTGGGATGGGCAATGTTTTCATTTCATTCTTTTATTGAATATGTGAATATATGTATTTGTTGTTTTTGAGAATTTGAGAAGCTGAGTTGCTAGGATTCAGGCATTTTGTGGACTAGTTAATTTTTAATTTAAAAGATAGAAATTTCATTTATTATTTTCTACGCCGACGTTGTATTGCTCAAATAACGACGAAGAAGGGTTCCTTTGTCGCATACTCATTAGAAACAAGATTTTTCGGTCTGATTGGAAATTTAAAGCGCGTATCTTCTGTTTACAAAGTCAAAACGTTATCATCAGCCTGAAATATTTTTGAGTTTTTTTTTACTAATCAAAAAAGCTGAATTTCACGAATTATAGCCATCAAAAACTGCTAATAACCTAGTAAATCTGCATTAAAAATTAACAAACCCCGCAACAGCATATTTCTGGAAGTTTACTTTCACAATTAGGAAATTAAAAGACATACATTTCTTCAATTATTTCTTGGTCTTCAAACTTTTACATTTGGGAACTATTAGATGGAGACGAATTTTCTCCCCTTAATATTTGTAATTTGTTTACTTGAAGAACATGAATTTTTCAGTGGATAAAAAGATTTAAATGGAGGAAATATAAGTGAAAATATTTTGGATAAAATACTCAACAAATTGTGCGCAAAATCTACGTTAAAAATCTGAATCAGATGATTTTTTTTATCTTGGACCAGCACTCAGGAGATGACCCCTACATATGCGGTGCATTGTGCTGGAATTAAAGAAAGGCATAGTAAGAGAAATGGCAGAAGATGAAAATAAAAAAATTAATATACAATGAAAAAAATATAAAATTTTTAAGCTTCGTTTTTAGTAGCCATTTTTAGTAATTATTGTACTTCGCCGGTGCTACACAATACCGACAAAGGAGGGCATTCTGACATGCCTGTGGATTGGATACAGCTGAAGCCGTTACTGTTCAGTGACCAATGACTATGCCTTCGCCACTGAAACCTTACGACAATAACTGACACAAAGACAGACAAATACACAACAGAAAAATGCGAGATGTTTTTATGAGTCTGAACATGGGGTTGAAGCCAGGAAAATTTTTCGTTTTGTAGTCAACGTGCAGACTACTTCGATCATCGCCACCCTCTGATTTATTAAATGCTGAAATAAAGGTAAGAAAGTAAGTATGCGAAACAGAGGGAGAAATTTTTTTGGAATGTTCCCTCCACAGTTATTTCAAAACAATTACGATAACGTGGAAAAATTCGTACTTAACACTGTGTAATCTTTGTTAAGAGCAATAATACTACTGCAGAGATGTGTTTTAGAATTCAATTAAATTTTTTTCTATATTTATACAATTTTTAAGAAAATTATTGCAACATTTGTTTCTCTCACAAATATTTATGGAGATGAAAAATATGCTGCAAATTCCTTTAAATTTTTTTTTCCTAAACCTTTGCTCTACTACACTTTGTAGTTGTACTCATACACAAAAGTAATTCAAAAAGTTTTCAATAATATTCTTCTCAATCATCTAGCGAATACTTATCTTTGAGGTATCTACGACACAACAAAAAAATTATACTTGAACTTTCATGGAATGTATGACACACTGAAGAAGAGACCATCAGAGGTAGGAAGAGGAAAATGCTGGTATATAAAAATTGCATAAGTTTTGCATAGTTTACAGTGTTGCCGAGTTCTGTAATTATTAAGAAACGATTGGGTCAATACGATTTTTTAGATTTTAGTGAACAAAAAATTTACGATAATTTTATAGTTAAAGTTTTTACTCAAAAGTGTTTGAAATCACAACTTGAGATAAGATTTCCACCTTGTTTAACTTTTTTTTACTCTAACTGTTCAGCGGAAAGAACTTTTAACACACAAAAACTAAACATAAAAAAAAATACTTACGGAATACGGATACGTGTGGTATCATTTACAGCAAAATTTTTTTGCAAATGAAAGTATAGAACAAAATGTAGAAGATACTTTTAGACGAAACAACGAAATACATAAGGAAGTTATATATAGGAATTAAAAGTTCCTATTTATTACATAAATGTAAACCGAAAAGTACAAATTTAATTTATATTAAACGTTTTCATATATCAAGCCTAAACCGTCTAAAAGTCGGCGTTCCATGATTATCGATTTCCTTTTTTTTTTTTGTAAAAATCGATAATTATCGATTAGTTGTCTCATCTCAGAAACTATCATTGCTGCAAAATGTGCCAGCTATATTTACCATATATATTAGGCTGGCTAGTGCTAAATACTTTCGTAATGCGCTAGATCTATGAATGGCATATGTTTTCATATGTTTATAAAAAAACTCCCGGAAAATTTTTGAGAATAGCGTAATATACAAACAAAAAAAATAGCTTCTTCAAAAACACCAAACATTTTACTATTCGTTTTAATATTTAATATTTTTTTCAAAATCTTTATTTTCTACTGACGATATTGGTATCAGCACTAAATGAAATGTACATATAGACCAGCTAAACCATACAATAAAGATAGATAAATAATCGTATTTAATTTTGACTCATGTTGAATAAATGCAAAAATAGTTACTTAATTACTTAGCAACTATGACATTTGTGTAGAATATTCTAGAAATCCGTCAATTTGAATTTACATCTGTTTTGTGCGATAATTATTTTTATCTTTATCTTTTGCTTATGCTAGCTTCCTATTGTTTGTTGGATTAGTGATTATGTATGTTTTTCCAGCATATGTATCGTATCGTATCGTTTTGCTTTGCGTAAGTTTGGTATGTGACTTGTGTGTTTGATTATTATGTTGTCAGTAGAAAAAAACGCAATAACTTTCTATTGCGTTTATACAAGGGTAGTACTCAAATTGCTTTCAATAAATGTATTTCTTTAATAATATGTTATTTAACCCTAATCAAGTCAGATTAACTTTGTAACGAATCCAACTAAAATGTGCTGCAGAGGCACATATAAACCCATTGCATATTATATTTGGGAATTATATCTCTTATTTGCATTTTTTTCTTTCAAAACAGTACTTGTATTGTAGAATAAAATCCGCAACCTCCGAAAATTTACTGTCGTAATCTTAATCTTGGTTTATAGTTTCTTCAAAATCAATATCTTCAATAATTGTCTTGATTTTAACATATAAATATATTTTAGACATTGTGGGAACAAGTTTCGTCTTTACAACTTTCTCTTTGAAAATTAGCCAACAATTGTATAAACTGTGTAAGTTTACATTGAATGATAAAAATTGAATGAGAATTCCCCGTAATTTAATTTGTTGGTTCATAATGTTTTCGTATGTGTCTGATAGGCACATTATGACAGGATTAAGTATATTTGTGGTTTTACATAAATAAATAAATAAATTAAGGATTAAGGTTAAATTATGAAAAATATCCTAAATTGATCAAAGAAGTAGTAAAAATTGTACTCTATTTTCTAGCTTTAATTACAATTTGTAAGTTCTTTGTAGCCCTGACTAAACGTGTTTTAGCCTTATGTTGTTTCATAATCTGATCATATTTTTCATATGTTACCGTTTTATCATCATCACTATACGCATACGCGCTCACATTTTGCTTTTTTGATATTATTCAACATTCAAATACTTATCCTTCATGCCAACGAACACTTTTGCTTTTGTATTTCATTCTTCGCTAAAATAATAATCAAACAGCCGGAATGACTGAAATAATTCGGCACATGATTAAAATAAAATGAGGGTGGCGATGGCACGATGGATGGTAGTCTGCACGTTGACTACAAAACCAAAAACAGACATGGGTTCAACTCCAGTTTCAGACCAAAAATTATAAAAAAAAAACATCTCGCATTTTTCTGATGTGAATTAGTGTGGCTTTGTGTGTCAGTTGTTGGCGGATGGTTTCAGTGGCGAAAGCGTTGTCACTGGTCACTGAACAATACCGGCTTCAGCTGATAGCAATCCACAATCACATCAGAACGCCCTTCTTCGTCGGTATTGTGTAGCACCGGCGAAGTAAAATAATAATAAAAAAATGGCTACTAAACCGAAGCTTCAGCACTGCTATGAGTATAAACAAACAACGTGCGAAAGCAGAGCTGTAAAATAATTAATTAAACTTCACCTCCTGTCATTTCTCCTACTATCCCTTTCCTATAGTTCTAGCACAATGCTTCGCAAGTGTAGGAGTCCTCTCCTGAATGCTGGTCCCAAATAAAAAAAAAAAAAGTAGCAGCGCCAATAACAACTCTACAAGAAATTTATAACAGAAACTAAACCACACACATACATTTTTTTTCTAATACATTTGTAGAAATTTTATATTACACCGAACATATAACTATCATTGCTGACCGAATTATCGGTCATCGCTAACGAATGTATGTTACAGAGTTTCATTTTTGACATTTTTCGACGTGAAAAAGTAATTTCGTGTGAATCCCAAAAAGTTTGATACTTCTCTCTAAATATTGTGTTTAAAAATTAAATATTATAATGATAATAAGTATACTTATCAAATAATTGAAAAACTTCGGCTTTAATTAATTTGAGTAATCATAAATTATAAGAAATAAATTAAAAATAAGAACTAAAAGTTTAAAAGATAAGTGGTTTTCTTTGGTAATAAATTAGTGAACAAATTAAAAAATATAATAAATAAAATTAAAACATTTTGCAAATTGCCTGTCAAAAGAAAAAAGGGTTATGAGTCCAATATAATAAATATAAAAAATTTATGGAAAACAGTAGTGATTATTGTCACAAACAATTTTTTTTTTTTTTTTTGGCGTGTGAGGTAGGGTTGAAAATGCCTTCGCACTTACAGAGACCGTCATCTTCTGCGTCGAGTGGTGTTGCCACTAAAAATTCCCTCCTCCTCCTCCTCTGGGTAGATTCCTCCCCGGGACCGCTTTCCGCATTACTTCGGGAAGGCCCAGAGCCACGTCCCAATCAGGACCACTCTCACACACCCACGTCTGGGTCCGCCAAGTCCGCAGCCGGCGCCATGGCCCCGGCCCGTATCGCCTGGTCCCCGTCAGAGGTGGCCCCGCTATGCAGCAGCGCATTGAGATCCCTCTTCTTCCTTCGCAGAACGTATCCCACGTACTGTGCCACAGCGTCCCAATTGTCTTCACAATCGAGCATCCTCCCTATCACGGTGGCAGGAGCGAACCCGCCAACCCGCTGCGCCATTGCACCTCTCTCAGTATGCCACCTGGTGCAAATTTCTTCCCCAAATTTCCTCCGAATCCATACTTCCACGCAGGGAATGAGCCTCGCCGTCCACCTGCCGACCGTGTCCGCGGTCCACCTGTCTTGCCATCGCCGGACAGTTTGGGGTCTCAGACCAATAGCACCAACACCAGGGACCTCTCCCCTCGAGTTCCAAGCCTCCCACCGCTCGCGCGCCAAGAGGTCTATGGGTATTTCCCCACATATCACCAGGACCGCAGCGCCCGAGACCGTGCGGTAAGCCGAAGCAACTCTAATGGCCGTCGTCCGCTGTACCGCCTCGAGTACCCTGCGTTTGGTTCTCTCACCTAGTACATTTCCCCAAATCTCGCTCCCATGCAGCAAGATCGACTTCGTGACCGCCATAATCAGCCTCCTCTTGCTCTGTTCATGACATTCGCCATGAGTCTGCTCAACATGCCAGTCATCTTCGCCGCCCTAGTCGCCACATGCCGTATTTGGGCCCAGTAAGTCAGCCTACAGTCGAGTCTGACGCCAAATACCTTATGGCACTCTGGGTAACCAGAGACACATCCCCTATCCGCATGCCGACCCCGAGTGGTATGTGTGCCCGCGTCATCAACATCACCTCGGTCTTCTCCCGGCCAATTCCAAGCCGTGGTCCTCAAGCCACATCCGAGTCCTAATCATGACCCGGTTCAGCTTCCCATCCCGCGCCAAGATCACCGCCGCTATATCATCCGCGTATCCCACGAGCTGAGCATCCTCGGGCATTTCCACCCCAAAGATCCCATCGTAGGTCAGATTCCATAAGTCCGGGCCAAGCACAGATCCCTGGGCCGCGCCGGACGTGATCGTCCTGCTCCTCCGCCCCGTCGGCGTATCGTACAACAGTACCCGATCGTCCAGATAACTACGGAGAATTCTATACAAGTATCCGAGAATACGGAACCTCCCCCGTAGCGCCTCTAGAACATCAGCCCATCGTAGGCTGTTGAAGGCATTCCGAACGTCGAGTGTTGCCAGGACAACTTGCGCTTCGGATAATAGCGCCTCTCGCTCTGAGCGCGCTCGAAGCACTCAACCACATCAGCAATCGCCCCGAGCGTTGACCTGCCAGGTCTGAAGCCATGCTGTCTATGCGACAGCCCCGCAGCCATCCTCACGGCCTCCGCCAGCCTTCTTTGCAGTAGCTTCTCCAGCAGCTTGCCGGCACCATCCAACATGCAAAGTGGCCGATAAGCCGATGGCTGGGTCGGATCGCCCCTGGCCTTGCTAATAAGCACGAGCCGCTGTGTTTTCCAGCGTCTTGGGAAGACGCCCTGGACTAAACAAGCATCATATACCGGAAGCAATGCTTCCGGCCTGCTCTCAGCCAGGATCTTCAGCACCTTCGACGGTACCCCATCCGGGCCAGGGGCTTTCCTCGTCCTAAGAGCCCCGGCGGCGATCCTCAGCTCCTCCCCGGTAAAAGGCGGTGAAACGTCATCATCGTAGGACCCACGTTCGCCGCCCAGCGGATGATGTGTGGGGAACAGGCCCCCACAATCGCATCGATCCGCGCACCGTCCAACTACACCCCAGCGCGGCTCGCGCCCAATTTTCCCGCCACGATCCTATAGCCGAGTCCCCATTGAACACGGTTCAGGTCGCTCCGAAGTTCCTCTCATTTCGCCCTCTTGCTCGCCATAATCGCGCGACGCAACGCCCGGCGGGACCACTTGTACTCTTGGGCCTCCAGTAGAGCCTCGCCGGCCCGCCTAGCCCTAGTATAGACCCTCCTATTGCGGAGGCAGTCACGCCTGAGTCCAGCAATCTCCGGCGTCCACCAGTACACAGGTCGCCTCCCGGCCCGTCGCGACAATCGGGGCATCGATGCGTCGCATCCACGGACAATGCGCCGCATCATAGCACCCGCCAGGGAGTCAGCGTCTCCCCACCGTCCAAAACCGTAGTACCGTCGAAACCGGCCAAGAACGACCCGTGGTCTAACCTCGCGACGTTCCAACCACGCACGCCTCTCCCCCCGTGAGACCGCGCGACGCCCGCCTCCGATACTACCACAAAGTGTCCGGCCATACCAACCAGAGCGTCCTCGATAGCGACCATCTTCGCCCTAAATCGCGCCACACTATCGCTAGGAGTGAGGTAACACCTCACCAGCACAAAAACGCCGATCCGAGCCCACGCATAGCCGCAGCCGATCTCGTACCGCGCAACCGCGATTTCACCGCCGCCAGGTAGCCAGAGCGCCGCCGTACCCGTTTCGTCCTCGAGCCAGAACCCTCGGTGCATCGGACCGTATTGTTCGCTGATAACAACCACGTCCGCGCCCTCCTCGGCAACCATCTGCCATAGCAGAGCATCTGCCGTCCTGCTCCTGTGCTTATTCGCCTGGAGCACCCTCATCTGCGGGATAGCGGGCAGCCCTTCGAGCCCGCCAGGTGGTCAGACCTACCGCGCCCCGCCACCGAGCACAGAACGCACTTGGGGACCGCTGTGCAGTCCCTCATCTTATGTCCTGCTCCTCCGCACCTGATGCACAGTTGCCTCCTGTCTGACCCAGTACACTTTGCCTGGGTGTGTCCCGCACCAAAGCATCGATAACACCTACCGACACTCTCGGACATCCGCATCGCAGCCCTGATCCATCCGACACGCACGTAGCCAATATCGATCAGTTTCGCGGCGCCCTCCACCGACAAAGTAACGTACGCCCGAACCTGTTCGCGCACGTCCGGTGCCGTGACCCTCACGCGTAGCTGCTCTTCGCGCCCGGCGAGCAGACCGTGGATCGCCATCTCCACCTCCTCCACGACCGTCAAGGAGTCAAGACCCCGCATCTCCACGGTCGCGCTCGGTCTTAATTCCGCGTACAATTCCGCCGTACAAACTCCGGGTCAATCCTGTCCCCCTCACAAGTTTCAACAGGATGTCACCGGCCCCCTTCCTCCTGACGGACCGTACCCCCTTTGCGTCGCCAGTCACGCTGCCACGCAGATCCTTCAGCACCCCCGCATAGGTGTGCCCCACAGCGGGCTTAATGATGAGCTGAGATGAACTAAGTAATCTACAGAGCTTAGACAGTTTTTGTTATATACAGGTATTTTCGTTCTGATAGATTTTGACAGTAGTGATAATTATTATCACTTTTTATTATTACATATTTTATTAGGGCCTATTAAAATAATCAGCATAAGAAATGTTAACAAATTAGACGAATTTGTATGCAAAGTTATCAAAAAAACTGAAAAATTTTTGAACAACCCTTTCAGTCCTTTAGTGGTTTATGCATAATCTTTGGAGGTATCTTAAGTAGTGAAACTGTAGATCCGCATAGATTGCAAATACTTTTGTATTCCACATAGTGATAAGTTTCTTCTCATAACTCTCCTACACCACATTTTCTACGAATTTTCTCACTAATTATACTGGGAGTGTAGTAGAAGATTTATATTTTCAAACTTAAATAAAAAACGTAATAATTGACACAAGGTTTTATTAAGAGAATTGAACGATAGAATTTAAATGCGGATTTTATTTTTTAAAGAGTATGCCATCCAGATCCTTTTTTAAAATTTAATGAATAATTGCTCTTGGAAGTCCCAGTGAGGCTGCTCTTTTCCGTTTTGAAAGTCGCGGATTTTCACGAAAAATGCTTTCAACCAGTTTAATGTTTTCGGATGCCCCTGGCCGTGGGGCATTCATAGCCGAAGCAGCTCCGCGCCGAATACCGAACTTTTAACAAAATTGTCGACGAGCAATTACGTAAGAATCATTACTCTTAAAAAAAAATGTATCCACAGCGAACGCGCGATGCCCACTCGACCACTGCGATATCGTGACTGACAAATCCGTACAATCGATAGTTCCAACGGCGCCATCCTCCCTCCGCACCGCTTAATACTTTTTGAAATAATCGTATTTAAAAATATAAATTTGACACCAGACACCCTGTATAATAATAACGACAATAATAAATTTTTGTTATTAATTATATTAGTATAATAAACAAATATTTGTACATATATAAATATATATATGTATATATAATATATTATTATTAAAAAAAAAATTTTTAAGTTTTAGGTCTAAAATTCACATGTATATATATTCAAGTATATATTCTCATTTATTAGTTCTTTATAATTGTTGTTATATAATATTTTTCATATTTTTGCATCTGTAAATATGTATGTTTAAAATTGTTAAAAAATTCATATACATATGTATGTATATGTATTGTTAAACACACTTCCTTATTATATACATTTTCATCATACAGTTTATTGTTAAAAACTTTTTATTTATAATTGTTGTTATTTAATGATTTCTTAATATATGCATATATGTATGTATGTGTGCATGTACATAAATTTGTGGCTACATATGTATATGTTTATGACTGTATCTTTGCATGTGTGAACGTACATGCGTATGGTATGAGTGCATGTATGTATGTGTGTTATGTGTATTTGCGCGTGTGTACGTATGCATGTACGCGTCCGTATGTTTGTATGTACATTTGTATATGCATGTTTATGTGTGTATGTTTGTATGTATAAATGTGTATGAGTACATACCCTGCAGAAATCGCGGCTACTCCACACACGCATGTAAAGTATACTCCATAAGGGAGTACGACTAGTCCAAAAGTAACCCAAATGTATGAAATAAACATGTTCCCTTTAACTTTGCGATGTCCTAGGTGAGGACCATATACTCCAGCCATGCATTACATCAGAGTAATCCCAAAACTACTCTATGTCACTACTCTGCGCATTATCAGCACACGGTTAGTTTCAAAACTACTCCTTGGAATACCACAGCAGACTAGTTTGGAAACTGCTTTATGATAGTACTCCATGGAATATCAATATGGGGTTAGTTTTTTAAAATACTCGAATGTCAATATTCCATGGAATACTACAGGAGACTAGTTTGGAAACTACTCTTTGGTAAAACTCCTTGGAACACCCCCTAAAATATTTTGCTAAAAAAAGAAAATAAATAAGGGAACCAAATACAACATTTTTCGTACACAATTTTCTCCATTTTTAATTTGTTAAAAAAGTATAATAATAAATAAGAATTAAATAAGTAATTGCAAATGCATATGCATTTAACAATTATATTCACACATGTACATTTTATATTTAACTTTTAACCTATTAAAAATCAATATAACGAAAGAAAAAATAACAAAAAAACGAGCCTTGTTCATGACAAAAACTTAAAATTAAATAATTTCTATGCAGACTTTTATAATTTTGTATGTAAATTATTAATGATTCAATATGTTTTAACTTAAAATGAATTCATTGAAATTTCAATTCAATTATTTTTTTGTTGAAATAAATGATTAAATTTTATTTTGATTACTTAATTTTGATTAATTCATGGTGAACTAAAAACTAAAAATTAATAATTCTTTTACAGCTCTGTTTTGTACGGAAATTTGTTTTATAAACTAAAAACTTTTATTTCATTTTTAATAAATAATATAGTATAGTAATAAGTAAAACTATGGTATTAGGGAGAAAAGAAATCTTAAGAATTAAAAAGCCTACTTAAAGTTCATTGAGGCAGCAAAGAACTTAAATCACATTGCTTTGACCTGATACCTTTTTATTTTTGCAAATAAACCGGAAGTGCCGTTTCTTTACCACTTGAAGTGTGCACCTCATGTCTTTCTCTGCATTGGAGGAATAATGACTTATTGCAGCTGGAATAAAATTTAGCTATTAAAATTAAATAGTGTTGTACCTAAAATACTTACATATAACAGTTTTGTATACATTTTTATAATTTCTTAAACTTTTTTTTCCACATATTCCATCTGTATTATACATCATGGACAATTCTCGGGATAGTATGCGCTCGAAATTTTTGCTAGCATTTCCATCTAGTAAATATTTCACAGCTGATATCTGAAAAATTTTAAAAGTTGAACAATTTCTAATGCGATTTTTAAAAATTAAACTATTCATAATAATTACGTAATTTTCTTCATTAGCTTCGTTTATATCCGCTTCTATTTTCTGAAGATGTTCTTCAGTTTTGCGCATTTTATGTAAAGGGTGGTTAAATTTCAAGGGCCGATGTTGATTTTGAATAAAACACAAACTATTTACGAAATTATTGTAATTTTATTTTATTATGATATATTGGTATTACTCAATTATGTATGGAACAAAATATCGGCCAAATGGGCGCCGCGACCACGGCGGCACACCTCCAAATTTTCGATGACCCTGAGGCATAATGGGGGTTCTATGCCGTTAATGTGCCGAATTATCTCATCCTTCAGCTCTTGAATTGTTGCTTGCTTATCGACGTACACCTTTTCTTTCAAATAACCCCAAAGAAAAAAGTCCAACGGTGTCAAATCACATGATCTTGGCGGCCAATTGACATCGCCATTACGTGAGATAACACGGCCATTGAATTTGTTGCGCAAAAGAGCCATTGTTTCGTTAGCTGTGTGGCAAGTGGCACCGTCCTGCTGAAACCACATATCGTCCACATCCATATCTTCCAATTCGGGCCATAAAAAGTTCGTTATCATCTCACGATAGCGAACACCATTCACAGTAACTGCCTGACCGGCCTCATTTTGGAAAAAATACGGCCCGATGATGCCGCCAGCCCATAAACCGCACCAAACAGTCACTCTTTGTGGGTGCATTGGTTTTTCGACAATCACTCTTGGATTCTCATTCGCCCAAATGCGGCAATTCTGTTTATTGACGAATCCACAGAGGTGAAAATGTGCCTCATCACTGAAGATGATTTTCTTCGAAAATTGATCATCCACTGTTGCCGTGGTCGCGGCGCCCATTTGGCCGATATTTTGTTCCATACATAATTGAGTAATACCAATATATTATAATAAAATAAAATTACAATAATTTCCTAAATAGTTTGTGTTTTATTCAAAATCAACATCGGCCCTTGAAATTTAACCACCCTTTACATACATTTTGCAGCTGAATTTTGTGCTCAGCCAGCATTTCGACTATTATTTTATTTTGATCAACCGTGGTTGCTGAAAAAAATTAAAAACAAACTAGAATAATTATGAAGGTTAAAAAAAGTAAAAGAGCATTATAATGCTTGGTACCAAATATTATACCTTGCAATTTTGACACCTGTTCTCTTAAAATTTTGTGATCGGCTATTATCTCTGTAATCATTTGATTTTGTTTGTCGATCATTTCTGTAACATAAATATATAATGTATTAGCCCGTAAAAAACTGCAAATTAGTTTTTAGTTTACCTTTAAATTGGATACAGACGTAGCATGGGTTGTTTTTGGTACGATCTAAGAAAAAAAACAAACAAATTATATTGTATTTTTAAAAGCAAAGGGCACTGATTATTATTTTATACTTACAATTTAAGAGTTCGTTACAATCATTTCGCATTTTCAGATTTGAGGATTCTTTCTCCATTTTTACTTATTGTTTGTTTTATTTATTGTTAATATTTTATATATATGATTCTAATTGTGCTTTTTCCCTTATAAACTATATGTGAAATTTATTATTACATACCTTATGATATTCTCATACAGTATGAAAAATATCATAAAGCATTTTATTACAAAAGCAACTCAATAATTGAGGAGGAAAGCATATCCATATAGTACTATTTCGCTAATGCTTATTTAGCTCATCAGTGGATTTTTCCTAATTTTTGAATATAAACCCAAGATCTATATGTTTAAAATTCAATTAATCAATCGAGAATTGAATTGAATATCAAACACACAAACCAAAAAATCTATAAACAAAAACATAACAATCCATGAGTTTACTTTTATAACACACACATATTTCTATTTTTAGTTTTTTATTCTCATCTACACTAGGCTTGCCATCGGCCAGCATAACTAATGTATTTTGAATCAAATGAAAAAATTAAAAAATGAAACAAAAGAAACAAAAGAATATCAAAATGTAATAAAATGCTTTATGATATTTTTCATACTGTATGAGAATATCATAAGGTATGTAATAATAAATTTCACATATAGTTTATAAGGGAAAAAGCACAATTAGAATCATATATATAAATAGATATTCCCAAAATAAATACAGTTAAGTTAATATTTTATTGTTAATATTTGTGTAATTATTATTAAGTGCAGCTATGTAGGGTAGGTATAAAAATAACTTTATTTTTATAAGGTAATGACAGAAGTTTGCAGTGAATAGTATTTATATTAAACATCGTCTCTTCTTCTTCCATCGTTTTCCTATTACTAAAATTTAAATTTTGAAGCACGTAATTGTAAAAGGCTTATATGGCAGTGCAAGGCATATATTGTTTGGAGCTTTTATACCTAAATCATATTCGTCAGATGAATAGCGGTATATAACACCATTTTTCTCTTTTAGCCCCAAATTTTTTGATTCCTTTATTACACATGTATGAAAATGTCTTGCATACAATTGCTCCAAAATACAAGTGGGTTTGCGCACATCTTTTTTAATCATTGTCAAAATAAATAAATGTAAATGATTTTCAAAATCGTATGCTGAAAAGTTATATAGCAAACCGTGTTGCCTGACACATTCGCATATGTGCAGCATACTGTGAACATTATATGTTACACTTTGAGGACCAAAAACGATACTAAAATTTTCAACAAATAGGTTTAATAAATCTTCTGCAGATTGGATAGGGTTTTCATGTTAGACGGTTTATGTTGTATATTTGTATGTGTATATGTATATATATATATATCTATATATATTTATGTAGGTTTCAATTCGTTATATTTATATGCGCCTATATTACTACTACTTATTTTTACTTTTCAAACAAATTTTATGACAAAAATTTTGTGACATGTTTCAAAAATATTTTTATATTTCAAACAATTATAATTTCTTCTATTCCTGATGATGTTAACAAGCTGTTAACGAAATATCGAATAATAAAACAAAATAAAATAAAAAAGACCCCAAGCTTAATAAATATATGTATATCAAAAAATTAATAAATAAATATTTTTCAAAAAAATTCAAAATTCATTTTTTCTTTTGAACAGACCCCGTATGTGTTCCAAGTGAAAACTATGTCGTTATAACATAAAAATTAAAAAATTTCTCTCCCAAATTCTCGGTAATAGAAAAAAGTATAAGAACGTTTTAGTAAGGTGCACGCCTTACTTATGCCATGCATTACACCTGAGACAGGAAACTATATTTTAGGGAGGAAGATAGAGGGAGTTGTGTTTGTGAATTTAAATTTCTCAACATTGACAGGGAAGACTTCTGCAGGGAGCGCGGATACAATGTCGGAGTTTCGGGAAAGAGTTCCCGGATATCAAAAGGCTTATTCCTTTAAAGTGTCTAGAGTATAGAGAGGCATACTCCACATTGCGCCAATGCCATAGCGAGTTGGCTACTCTCCTTTAACGATAAACCCTTCTGTACGCGCCCTACTAAACCCTATACATACTTTGAAAGACCGGATAGTAAAGATATCGGATGAAGTGAAGTATCTCTTAAATGATCATAATACGAAAGTAATTTAATTTTTTTTTTGATATAATATTTTGGATAAAGATTTATTAGCTTCCATTCCATCATTATTTTTATTTGTAAATTCGTAACTTTTATATTTTACTACAAAAAACTTTTACCCCAAGCAGATTTGCAGATGCATACCATTGGCTACTATTGGATATGAAGGTCGTGAAACATTTTACTAATTAAAATTGTTCATATCTTTTTTTACATGCATACCCAGCAAAAAATTTTAAAAAAAGGTGAGTTTGGAATTAAGCATTTTTGGTTGATTACCAACTTAATGATTTTAACAAAGTGTGAGACAAAAAAAATCGATTCTTGAGAAGTCATTACTTTTTTATTGTGTGGAATGGTTATTTTTCTACGCAGGAAGTTCTTATAACAAAATTTACACTTTTCTTCTTTGAGTTGAAAAAGTTCCGCTATTTCTGTATTAGCAACCAAATTCGAATTGCAGACATAATGTTCAAGCTGTAATCGAGATAGTTTGAATTTATGTGTATAAATAAAACAAATTTTTAATATAAATATTTATGTATTTTTTAATACTATTAAATATTTTATTTAATTCAACAAAGTGATATTATAAATATTTAAAATTAAAGATTCAAATAGTTCTTAAAATATTTACTGAAAGGAATAATATTTCTTGTTAACTTAAATTAAAATAATATGTACTTCTTGGAACTAGTTATATATTTATTTTATTTTATTTCTCCAAAAAGTAATTACTTCTTCTAGTGGTTTAAAATAATTAAGAATGTAATTTGAAAATTTATATCCTTCTTTCTAAATAACTATATATTTTGAAAATGTTTTCAGACATTCTAACAAAAATAAAAGAATCAGTTCAATTAATACATCTGATTTTTATAATTTTGTGTAATGTATTTAGTAATCGAGCAGTTAAATTTGGCAATCACAAAAGGAAGTCATTATGTGGCAAGTAGTTTTTATAGTAAAGACTAATTTTTTACTGGGTATCTTGCACTATAAATTATTTTAAGTGGAAATAAAAAAAAAAAACGGCACCATTTTCCATTTATTATAGCTGACAGTCATAATTTTTCTCACATTCTACTTTGTTTTACGATTCCATTGCTATTCTTGTTATTCTTTTTTTCACCCCATATCTAATTTCCTCTTCAAAAGACACACTTCCGTTTACATTTATTTAACAAAGACCAGGGGAAAAACTTAAATAATTCATAATATATTTCAAAACAGCAACCTCGCAATTTCCTATTGAAATTTTTGTTATCAAAACCTATTTACTCCAACATTCATAAATTCTCCTATAAACACACTAACTTGTTTACCGTCATGGATTTTAACCGAACATTTCTACTGCTCATTTGTTCGTTGGCACAAAAATAATAATGACTTGTGCTTATAAAAATGTTGTCATGTTTTTGTTGTTGTCGATATTAATTTTAAATCAACATATTTGTTTAATTGTAACCCTAAAAATGCCATTTAAGGACAGAAGCAGGCCAATAACCACACATCAACAACCGTTTTGAGGAAAAGTTTAAAAAAATTATTTGTAAAATGGGGTTAGGGGAGGTATTTACAAACAATAATGGTAAAGGATAATATAGACATGAGACAAGGTTCAGTTAAGGCTAAATACTAGATTGTATATTCACTTAATCATGGTTAAAGTAGCCTAATATCAATGCCCATTTTTTTATGGCAACTAGTAGAGCTACCTTTTTGCAGAAATCCGTAACTTTATGTTCAGGCATTGTTTTTATCTGCAATGTTATGGATCTTATTTCCCTTTCTTTTATAACTTGTGGACCATTATTTATGTTTATAGTTTAATATTTGCCTTTTCAGCTTTTAAATATAATACCTCCCTTTTCCTCTGCTTTGGAAAACAAAAACACATTGCTTGTATCATCATGTGGCCCAAAATGTTCAGCTAATGATGATGTATATTTAATGGTCATTTGGCTGTTTACTTGTTTTTTTCCAACCAGCTATGAAGCTATACAATGTGATATATTTTATGTATATTTTGAATTACAATTTTGTGAAATAGTAAAAGGGGGCACATGTATATACAAGTATTTAGATATTTACAAAATACATTAACTTTTTAAAGTTTCGGTTAATTCTTCTTTACAATTTCTCTTTGCCTTAAATTCTAAGAAAAAAGTGACGCAGCAATTAAAATAGCTTCTCATATCATATACTTAATATTGCATTCGTGCTTACTGTCTACATATTCAACTTTATGTAAAATACGCAGGACAAATCTGTATAAGTTTTCTTGGGCGTCGTTAGTTTTTATTTAAACTACCTGTTCGGCTGTTTGCCGAACACAAGTAGTACTTGTCTGTGCGAAATTTTCATGAACAGCAATATCAATTTTGATTGATTTTCGTATACATTTTGCACAGACAATTATTACTTGTGTTAGAGAAACAGTACTTAAGCGAGACCATGCATTTTAGCGCAGAACTAGTGCGGTATATTAATTTTTTTATTTGTTTAAAAGAATCAACTTTCATACATTAAAAAAATTTATTGTTTTAAATTTTTGCAACATAACCAACAAATATCGAGTCAACGTCAATCTAATTTCTTCTGGAATTAATTGTAATTCGTAAAAATAAAAATAACAAAAAGAATTAATGTCTGTATTGCACATCCAATGCGTATGAGTTTATGTTATACTCGTAGTGCATTTACATTTGCGATTCTTAAACTAGTTTGAAATGATAAACAAGTTCCATAAACTATTATAACAGTTAATTCATAAAACAAATGTCTTTAATATTAAACAAAATCAATGAATTTGATTATTTCTAAACTTTGTTAAATTTATAACAGGTATTTCCTTTATTTTTTTTCTTCTGTTTTTCGTAATTTTTATTCTAAGAAGTGTTAAATGTAACTCGCGTAACCCCACAAACAAAAAAACAGAGTTGCATTTTCAAAATATAGTTGTTTATGTCGTACACGTAAATGCACTATTGCACACAGTCATAGCACGCGACAGTCAAGTGGCTTTCCAAAATATTCTTCCCGATGTTTATGTTATTGTTGTATGCAGCTATCGGCATGTTTCTATCAAACTTATGTATTAATATGAGTGTTGCCGCCGAAGAATTCGGAAATTACACATGACTGTGTCCAAAATTTTTACTCCAGTCTGTATTTACCTCTCATTTGGTGAAAAAACCAAAAAAGAAATTGTATATGCCATATCCCAAAAAATCTTTGAGTTACGAAATATACAAACAAAATGAACTAAATAGCTTCTTCAAAAAATTTTTCTTTATACATTTTATTTTGCGATTTAAATCTAAATAATTTTCCTAAACCTTTTTTCAGTTAGTGATCCTTTGGTTGAAAATGATTGATTAAAGAAGGTCTAGCATGACGAATAGCTCTCGCGTCATTGAATTTATATAATTTTTACGTGCGGTTAAGCTTGAGTTTCTTGTTGGGCCGTCGATAGTTTTGCGTCTAATAGTATCGTTTACGGTTTTTTGTGAATTTTTGGCTTTCTCATTTTCCCCCTCTTCGTCACGAATATTATGAGTGCTCCCATAATATTTTTCTACATTTTTTTGTATTGCCTGACTATGTAGACATAGCGGGCTAAAAATTTCCATTTTTTGATTTCTTTGCGACAATAACCAATATACTAAATTTTATTAACATCGGAAGCACAGTAGAAAAATCATAATTGATTTGGCTTGGAATTACCCAAATGTGCACTTTGATGTCCCTCTTGATTTTAGACCCATACTTTCTTTTGGTAATATTCTTAGAATTTTCAGAATCCGATTTTGCTAAACGCCTTTATATATATACATCAAAACAAATTTAATAAGAAATAAGTCTTTGGAAACAATTGTACAAAGCTGCGAACTACATGTATTTATGCCAATATGATGCGTTTTGGAATGCTGAGGCATTCGCCCTTTTCAAACCCGAGTAAAAATTGAAAATCATGTTTTTAAATTTAATAAAATCACTTAGTATAAAAATACGTATATAATGCATATATATATCTGTAGTTTGCACCTTTTGTTCAATTGTTTCCAATGCCTTATCTGTTATTAAATTTGTTTTGGAAATCCACTTAGTATGAGCGAGGAAAGTTGAAAAAATCTGCTATTTTTTATAATGACACATGCAAGTAACAATTACACGCAATATATGTAATTACAGACAAAGTGTCCACACTGATAAATATGTATATAAATATACTCAATCAAATATTATCAGATCTTGTTTCATTTTAGTTCCACTCAAGCATGAATATAGAAAATACTCCAGCATTCATGATGGCTTGGTGGTATTATTAAACTAACATATAGATGATTTATATATTATATTTTAAGCTTAAAGGTTTGATTTTATGTTGACTTGTTCTACGTCGATATTTCGTTAACCATCGGTTAAATCTTTAGGAAATTTTTATTATTTTTTATAAAACTGTTCTTTTTGAAATTAATATTAATTTCTGTAATATTTATTTATATATATTACATTAATTTCCATACTATTAATTTCAAAAGGAGAAAAATAATAAAAATAAATGTTAAAATAAAAAAAGTTAAAAAATCATCATTAAAAAATTAACATATAGATGTATAAGAAGATTATCGTTTTTATTATTAAAGGAAATTATTAATACTTATTTGAACTCCTAACGCGTAGCTGTAAATAAATTAGAGAAACAAAATAAATTGTCATCCTTTCTCTTGGAAATAATATAATCATCCACATTTTCATTATACCTCGTTTTAAAAACATTCTTCGCAAATATAATTTTGATTTTTTTTTTTAATTTTATCAGATCACTCTTTTATTTGTTATCCTTAAGATGTAAACTATGGTTTGATGGTTCTCCTATTACCATTGGCCTTTTTTATACTAGTAGAACATAGTCTTACTACAAAGTTTCTTAATGGTTTAAATCGACAAAAATACAAAAACAGGTAAAGTCATTAGCTATTTCGCCCGTCAGTTGATTCAACAATTTGTAACATATTTTTAGGCCAAACGTTAAAATTTGTTTAATTTTGTGAAAAAGTTAAGAAAAGTGGTTGTGAATAATTTAATAATTAAAATAATTTAATATTATAATAATAAAAATGCAAAATAATTCCTTTTTCTGTAATTAATTAAAATTTAACTTATATTACACTAATTATTACGTTATTTTTTCAGTGGATGAGCTAAATAAGCATTAGCGAAATAGTACTTATGGATATGCTTTCCTCCTCAATAACCGTGATGGCCAAAGATCAATTTATTGTTTTTTGTTTGCAATGTTTTCAGATTGCTTGCTTCGATTAACCGTGATTACCTCTATTATGCGTGATGGCAGAATTTTTTTTATTAACTTCAAATTCATATATACAATATAATAAACATGAAAACGGGGAATTCCCTTGTTTGCATACGATGAGTCAGAAGCATTTACAAGTGATTAGTTTAATTTAGTCAAATAATAGAGAAGATTTTAAGGAAGAATTTAATATAAAGAAAGCCCTGTGGTCTATTGATAATTCTTGTGACGCTGTTACTTCTGAAGTTTAGAAAAACGTTTGGAATAATTTGCTCTGCCAGATAATGAAAGTGTCTGGCATATTTTTAAAATTTTATAAAATATTTTCATGCAAAAATTCATTGATTTTTGTTGAAGGTATGGAAATATCGAATACGCTCGAGAATGTGGCACAAATAATCAAAATCAAATTATATCAAATAAAATAATCAAAACGGATGACTTTACAACAGAGGATTTAGAAACATGGCGATAGAGGCATCTAGCACATTGCTGAATTTCCTTGATAGCCCTGGCATCCGAGAAAAACTTATAAAAAAAAATTATAAGTTGAAAAATATTAGTCAAACATCATTACACGACTTTTTTTTAAGAAATTGTGTTCTTTTCTTGTTTAATGTCATTGTTTGCCTCATGTTTTCAGTAAAAAATTTAATGTAAACATCCTTATTTAATTTAAAAATGTACATAAACTTCTTGAATTAATTTTTTTTAATGCAAATATGTATGTACACCAATGTTCACTTGTTAAATAATTAAAATATTAAAAAAACTGTATAATCAAAATTGTTATTCGATTAACTGTGAAAATCGATTATCCGTAATGCCAACACGGATAATCGAGGCCCGACTGTATCATAAAGCATATTTTTTCGGAAAAAAGCACAATTTAAAAATTAGAATCAATAGATAATCCCAAAGAAAATGCATTTAATATAAAATACATATTGGTATTAATTTATTAATATTAATTAGGATTTCAATTTATTGTATATTTTTAGATGACACATGAATAAAATAAAATAGAAGATATTCTTTTCTCTGCTTTTGAGCTTAAGTTGCCTTTTAGCAAATCCAATAAAACCACAGAGGAAACAATAGACCCGTCAGTTTACCGAGTTTGAAAAGAAAGAAAATTAATAACAGGAGTTGAGGCTGCATGGGTATGTAAGGCTGTGTGCCATAAAAATGTTGTAATTGCATCAACGTGTGGTAGTGTGTTTTAAGGCTTCTGTTATTCCAGTCGGTTGCCTTTTACATGTCCGTTAATGTTAATGGCAGCTGCTTAGGGTCAGTTAGATTTCTTTTTTCTTCTTAATTTTATTCTGCTTATTTTTCTAACATTTTAATGCTATTACTTTTCCCATTTTTCTATTTAACATCGTTTGCTGATTTGATTTTAAACATGTTTTCTCTTTTGTGCTTTCACTTTGAGGTCCTTATGAACTGACTTTCATATTTCTATTTAAACTAGAAGTTTTTGTTAACTTTTTTTTCTTTTATTAAGTGGTTTTGGAAAGAGAGAGGTTAAAACTTTTACTAAATACAGAACGGATGTGATGTATTGATTGTTGTTACGAATATTATATTCACAATTTTATTTAAAGTAAAGTTTCCGTTTCCTTTAAATGTCTATTTTTTTCATGTTATTTTAATTTTGGATCTTTCAATATGAAATTTACAAAATGTGTTAAAATCTTAATCTAAAAAAAAAAAAAAAATAGTTTCTATTGCCAATGCAATTTCAACCCGATGGTCACACAGAACTTTCATCCCATTAGATCAAACGTTTGGGTCCTTTTGAGTCTTCTGTGACCCTCGAAACCCAGCAAGTCTCTAGCAAGTGGATTGGGATGCACCGTGATCTTCGTCCTATACCTCGTACAGACTTTTTTGATTTCATCTTTAATGGATGGAATTTTTAGGTCCCTGTGGATATTTGCATTTTTCATGTACCATGGAGCACCTGTGATTGTTCGTAAAATTTTCGACTGTCTTCTTTGTAATTTTGGAACATTTGATGCGGAAGCAGTTCCCCACAGCTGAACGCCATATAGCCGTATGGGCTTTAAAATCGCCTTATACAACAGCACCTTCATATCTAGGCCTAGTGCAGATTGTCATCCTATAAGCCAGTAGAGCTGAGCAGTTTTCAACTTCAGTTGAGTGATTTTGGCCGCTATGTGACTAGTCCTCGTAAGACGTCTATCGAGATGAATACCAAGATATTTTACGTGGTTGCCCTCAGGTATTGTAACACAGTTTATCGTGATGGGAGGACAATTGTCCCTTCTCAGAGTAAACGTAATGTGGACGCACTTAGAAGCATTTACTTTTATCTTCCACTTTGATAACCATTTTTCCAATCGGTTCAAATGCGCTTGAAGATGTTGACTTGCTACTGCTGCATTCTTGTGTATGCTTAGAAAAGCAGTATCATCCGCGAAAGTTGATGTATGCGTCAATTGACTTGTAGGCATATCCGCAGTAAATAAAATGTACAGGAAAGGACCGAGGATACTTCCCTGTGGTACACCAGCATGGATATTTTTAGTGGAAGATATCACAGATTTCGACCTTATATGAAAAGATCTATTTTTTATGTAATTTTTGAACAATTTGTGAACGTTTTCCGGTAGCAAGTTTACAATCTTGTGCAACAGACCGTCGTGCCAGACTTTGTCGAACGCTTGAGATATATCAATAAAAAGTGCCGAACAGTATTCCTTATTCTCGAAAGCCGTTCGGACAAGGTTTGTTATTCTGTGCACTTGTTCCACAGTGCTGTGCATTTTTCTAAATCCAAATTGGTGATGTGGGATAACAGAAGTAATGTCAACGTGGTGCCGTAGTTTCTCGAGAAGTAATTTTTCAAAAAGTTTGGACAGAATCGGCAATAAGCTTATTGGACGATAAGAAGATACTTGCGTAACATCTTTACCTGGCTTAGGAATCATTACGATTTCTGAGTGCTTCCATGCTTTGGGAAACGTACCCAACCGCAACATAGCATTGAAAATAAAGAGAATCAGCCGCAAAGCAGATTGTGGCAGATTAGTTATATTGCTCCCGTGATTTTGTCACTGCCTGGAGCTTTCCTGGCTTTTAACGTTTTTATGGCAATTCGACTTCGGCAAAGCGGAATTTAAGTGGACGTTGTACTCTTTCGTTTATAATAATCGGCGCAATACGGGAAGCGGTTACATTTGGTGTAAATACATTTTCCAGGTGGTTGGCGAATTTCTCAATTTTTTCCTCTCTACTCTTCACAAATTCACCATTTTGTAACCTTATCGGGGCCTCGTACGCGGTGGGTTGTTTCATGTTTTTCGTAGCCCTCCACAAACTATAATCTGTTTGCTCTCTTGTGTCCAGACTTTGCAGATATTCTTTCAGTTGAAATTCGTTGTCCTCTTTCAGCAAAACACGCAGTTTCCGTTGGCATTGATTTAGTTGTGCCTTTAATCCAGGCGAACGGAGCTCCTGCCACTGACGCCTCAATTGTCTTTTCTGTCTTATCAAGGACTCAACGCTGGCATTACTGTTATATTGACGCCTGCGTCTTATCAAAACGTTTGATGCGGAGACTGCTGTAGCTTCTTTCAGGATGTTGGTTGTGAGGATTACAGCATCTTCTACTTCAGACTCCGATTTCAAAGAAAGGTGTTGTGGCAAGTGGGCACTAATGTACATTTTGTACTTTAGCCAATTTTTATGTTTTTTATGACAACAAGTATTTTGCTCTGCATTTTCAGAAGCGCGAAAAAAATTCAAAAAAGTAGGTGAATGATCCGATGAAATATCCATAGACGGAACCAAATGAAATAGTTCTCTTCTTATGTTACGAGTGACCGCAAAGTCGATCACATCTGGAATTTTGTTAATATCTGTAGGCCAGTATGTGGGATGACCGGCAGATATTGCGTCCAAATTGTGAAGGGATATCGCATCCAAAAGTTGCCTTCCTCTTGGTGAAATAAGTCTGGAACCCCAAAAAGTGTGTTTTGCATTAAAATCACCTGCTGCAATAAACTTTGTTCCTAACGTTTTAAAAAAGTTTAAAAATAGATCCGTAGTAATGGAGTGTCTGGGTGGAAAATAAACGGCAGAAATCGATGTACCACAACGTGGTAACCTTATGGTGGTGGCTTGTATGTGATCCGTTGAGTATTCTGGCAGGGGGAAATGGGCAACATCACTGTGAACCAGTATTGCTGTTCCTCCACAAGCTCTGCCACTTGAATGCTTTGTGTCATAAGTATGATAATCCTGTATTTTGAAACTGTTCTTTAGAGTACAAAGTGTTTCGGATACAAGAAGTACATCAACTTGTTGTGATTGTAGGAACTGTTGCACTTCATACTTGTGCTGGCTCAGGCCATTAGCATTCCAAAAACAAATTTTCAGCGTAGCCATTATGTTTTGTTCAACAAAATTTGCATCAGCATGCTTTGGTTTTGCAGCATTTGCTGGAACATACTCCGCAGGTTGGACATAAAACTGTTCATAGTGTCTATTTATTTATCAATATTTATCAAACTGTCACATAGCTTTTGTTATTGCGAAATATATGTTTTTAACACCATTTGGCCTAACCCTAATATGCTAATCCCATCTATTTGAAAAATATTTAGTTCTTTGTTGTAATACTTTGTAGTACTTTCTTTGTGAAATTACTTCTTGATTTTACATAAAAACAATTATTTTCAAGAATAATAAAAAAAAAATTTTGCCACAACTGGTTTTGGCTTTATGATTGGAATAGTGAGCCCCAGTGGAAACGTGGTATAAACAAAACACAAAAGTATAATTTCAATGTGTAAACTTCAATCATATTTACCTACCAGGAGCCAAAGGAGAAAAACAATAAAAAATGAGAACAAACAACGAGTTTTCCAATAATTGCGAATAAATAGTAAATTTTTTAAGAGAAGTGTGTTACGAGTAACTTCTTTTCTGGGCGGTTATAGTATATAGAGAGCGAGGTGCGTTAATTCCGAATGAGGACACTGTGATGCATAGACACTTATGAACGTCATACACGTGGTAGGAGTAGAGTTTGAAGGCACAGCACCAAAACATCAATTAAAAATTAAATACTTAGGAGAGTGATTTTTTTATACTTTAAAATAATTTTTTAAAACGAAAATAATATTTTTGGTCTGACAGAGAACATTTGATTAATAGAATTTTCCGTTATGCTTCCGTTGTACTTCTTGCTAAGCGATTTTTGCGTAGCTTTCCACTCACATTCGGACTTGCAGTGACATAATCCAGTTTATTACAGTGGGCGGTACAATGCCTCTTTAAAGATTTTATTAAAGCCAAATATGATAGTGAATTTCTGATAGTTCTACACATTGCATTTCTGTGAAACCTTGAATATCATTTTCAAATATACCATCAGTATTGCCAGATGTTTTAAGATTTGGATGCAAATAATCCAAATGTAAATTGTATGCATCTAATTACAGTGAAAAAATTTCATGCCAAACAAAATTGTCTAACACACTGAGCAGATTTTTTGGGAATCCTCTTTATTTGCCAGTCCACATTATGTGACGATTTATTAAACAAAATTTTTAAGAGAAACTTTCTATAGTTTGTTGAAACAACAGCTCTCAAATTCCATTTGCTTAAATTACAAAAGTTGACTATAACAAAATAATGACAGCAGCCACTGACTACTTTGGTCTGGTGGTTTTGTCCTTCAATTGTGTTTCGAGCAGTAGAGTAAAAAAATATTAAACAAAAAACACTATCGGTTCGTTGGTCATATTGACACATTTTTAATATTAAGACAACTTTTGGTGAATGCAAATGGAAAAAGTTTTCAGAATGTGCCACCATAAGTATTTTTGTATTAATGAATGGTTGTAAATGCTATTTTCTTCGTTAAGAACATTCAAATTGAAATCGTGAAGGGGACAATGAGCATTTAATTTAATTTTTATATTAGTTTGTTAAAATTTTAAGTTTGAACTTAATATTAATGATGTTAAATCAACGGGAAACGGGCAGCACCGCAAGTAAACTAAGACGCCACAGTTTACAGTCGAACACCCCTTAGTTTATTGGCATTTTGGTGGCCAAAGAGTGCATTATAAGAATAGTATTTTATACTTTTAGAACAGTACGTGTAATTGCGCATTTGTACTAAATTTCTTGCTCCTGAAAATTTGCTATTCTAACTAATGCATTTCATGCATTTAAATGTATTTAGATTTTGCACTTCCACTTTTAGGATCTTTCAATTGAAATTGAATTTTATTCAACGCAAATTAAATGTTATTCAAAACAAATTAAATTACTTTCAATATAATTTCATTTAATTTTTAAATTTTTTCCAGTTCAAATTCACTTTTTTTCTTTCTGAATAAAATTTTTATGGGATTTTACACTAATTTTTATACCCTTCACTTTTAGTGTAAAGGGTATATATAAGTTTGTCATTCCGTGTGAAACTTTTTTAATATTCGTCTCAGAAGAAAAATTTATATACTTTCAGAAAGGTTATGAATAGAGAAGTTGATAGAGCTATGTCCGTCTGTCCGTCTGTCCGTCTGTCTGTATTTGTGTTTCTTGAAACGCCGTTTGTGGCCAAATTAATAATCTCATAAAATTCATTTTGTGTCAATCGGCCAGTAGTAGACCTGAATCTCTTCCTATTGAAATTTGGGGAAATCGGTTGAATAGTTTCCGAGCTACAGCCGCAGATCCACGACCAACTTTTTTTTTTTTTTTTTATCTTGGACCAGCACTCAGGGGATGACCCCTACACATGCGATGCATTGTGCTGGAACTAGGAAATCAGGTTATGGGAAGGAGGATAGAGGGAGAAGTGTGAATGGACATTTGATTTGAATTTTTCCACGTCATAAGTGACAGGAAAGACCTCGGCAGGGAGTTTGTTCCACATACGTGATGTTCGGCCGAAAAATGAGTTCTCCCTGTAATGCGTAGTGTGGTTCGCTGCCAAGTTGACTACAAATGGATGTGCTCTTAATGATGAACGCGTCGTGCGCGTGAATGATCGGGTTTCGGGAACAAGTTCCCTGTTTTCATCAGAACACATCCCATTATAGTAAGGATAGAACAACGAAACACACCCCACGTTTCGACGATGCTCAAGAGAGTTAATAGAGTTGGCTACCCTACTGTCTCCTATGAGTTTCTTCGCTCTCTCTTGGACCCGGTCGAGTAACTTCAAAATAGTCTTTGAAACACCGGCCAAACATGAGAGTTGTATTCCATTTTCGGTTGGATGTAGGCGGTATAAATAGTGAGGAGATCAGATGGGGTGAAGTATGTCTTGCACCGTCTTAAAAAACCGAGGCACTTGAATGCTTCTTTGGATACCTGAAAAATGTGCTCAGTCCATCGAACATCGCACTGAATTTTCATGCCAAGAACATCAAGAGCTTCTGATTCCTCGATGTTTATACCGCCCATAATTACAGATGACGCAGCGTCATCGGGCATGCGTCGATGTGTAAGCATGCTGCATTGGGTCTTTTGAGCATTGAAATCGACCCTGTTTGCCTGACCCCATTGCGATATTTTCATGAGGTCACAATTCAATGAGTCACTCATATTCTGCCTCAGCGAAGTGATCATAGTCGATGTTGGCCTACGACTAAATGAATATGAGTGAGAAAGGCTGCTGTCATCTGCGAAACAGTGGACATAGGAGGTCATTAAGAAAGACTAGAAATAGGGTAGGAGAAAGAGTGGAGCCTTGCGGTACCCCTGAATTTATCTTATACTCGTTAGATGAGATCCCGTCTATAACAACTCTTATAGCGCGATCCCTGAGAAAACTCGATATAAATCGAGAGAAGATATCACCGACACCAAAAGCAATAAGTTTGGACAGAAGTGCCCCATGCCACACTCTATCAAATGCTTTAGAAATATCCAGAGCCACGACTTTACTTTCGCCGAACTGGTGAATAGAATTACAACATTTTTCCGAGAGGAAGGCTAGTAAGTCGCCCGTAGAGCGCCCTCGACGGAAGCCGTATTGACGGTCGTTCAGTAAATTGTTGGACTCTAAATCTTGCATTAGGTGAAAGTTTCTTTCCATCACTTTGGAAATCGCGGAACAGATTGCGATTGGGCGGTAATTTTCAGGTTTGCTTGCCTCACCCTTTTTTGGGATCGGCGTTACATTTGCAACCTTCCAGCACGATGGGAATTGACCTGTATAGTACAGAGTGCTGAAAAGGATTGCCAAAGGACGTGATAACGTCGAAGAACACTGCTTCAAGACCAGTGCAGGAATTCCATCCGGCCCAGGAGACTTGTTTATGTTGAGGTTCGTTAGAACCCTTTTAACTGCACGAGCTCGAAAGTATATCTTTGGCATAGTTACGGATACACGTTCGGGTGCGTGCAGTGGTTGATTGCTCTCCGGCAGGTGAGAATTACCTGCAAACATTTCAGCTAGGAGGTTAGCTTTTTCAACCAGTTCTGTGAATATTTGATCATCCTTCAAAAGAGACGGAATTGAAGTACTAGCATTTTCCTTCACTCTTTTTACGAAAGACCAAAAGCTTTTACAAAAGCGCCGTTGGGTAGTAAGAACTTTGGTGCGAATACGCTGCTCGTACAAAGCTTTTTCACGTCTTAGCACTTTGGCACACGAAGATCTCGCCCTTTTGCGCATCGCATCAGTATCCGCGTTTTTGTCATTCCGCCAGATACTAAATGCTTCCTCTCTGGATCTGACTGCAAGTCTGCACGTCTGATTAAACCATGACTTCGGTCTGGGTTTAATCGAAATTTGCTTCGATGGTATGAAAATTTTCATACCGAGCAATATTATATTTTCAACCATTTCTGCCATGGCATTAAAGTGTTTATTCGTTCGTCTGGTAGACACGCGTCTTCTTTTGGTCCAAATAAATAAAATTGAAACGGGAATCGAATTTATTATTCACATTAATAACACTAATTATTTTAAGGCTAAGGTCTTTTTATATATTTTATATTTATTTCAATATTTCGCTACTCCTTTGTGTAGCTTCTTCAGGAAAATTGGTTTTTGTTTATAATAAAAATATTTTTTTAAAAATTCACAATATATGAAAAGTTCTTGTCAAGAAAAAAAAAAAAAAAAAGAAAAGTTCTTGACAAGAACTTTTCATATATTGTGAATTTTTAAAAAAATTTTTTTATTATAAACAAAAACCAATTTTCCTGAAGAAGCTACACAAAGGAGTAGCGAAATATTGAAATAAATATAAAATATATAAAAAGACCTTAGGCTTAAAATAATTAGTGTTATTAATATAAAAAAAAAAGGTCAAAAAACTAGAAAAATTATTTATTATTCACATTAAAAATAAAACAGAACAAGTGCCAAAAAATTAATAAACAAGATAGTGACAAATAGAAAAACACAATAAACATAAACAACTGAAAAAATTCACTTACACGAAAAATTAACAAAAACAATAAACTGAAAATAAAATACAAAAACTATAACAATTAAACAGTGAAAAAACCTGGAGACCAAACAAAAATAAAGTATTCCAAACATATACACGAATGAACAACAACAACTTACACAAAAAACAAATATAAGAAAAGGAAAAGCCCCGTTACCAGTGACGGAACGACATTTAAAATACATCAGTGCTGACACTACCAACCAGTGCTGTCACTTCGGGTCACGGTGTCCGGATGAGGTCTTTCATGGCCTTTTTTCGTGGCATTGTGCTAATTCCCTTTACCATACCCGACTAAATCTTTTGCATTGTTGGTGCCATTGTGTTGGTTACTGCTAGACTGTTTGCTGATGAAGGAGTAACACTGATCACCGGCAGTCGATCAAGCAGCGATTAGCTCAGTGGCAACTACAATACAAAAGATAGACATTTCATTTAGGTTTTCTCGCGTTAATCATGACAGGCCGATTTAGAATTGACTTCTGCAACATACGTTGCAGCATATTTTATAATTATGCCTGACGTTGATCTGCCCGGTTTTAGACATCCTCCAAAATCTGTGTCGCTGTAGCACTCCAATTCACATTTAGCATTCTTATTATATACAATACCAAAATCAATAGTTCCTGCAATATATCTGAAAACCCTTTTTACACGATTGATATCTTCGAATAGTACTCATTTTAGCAACTGGACTAAAAGTTTCGTTGTAGTCTATTCCACCACGTTGTCGAAAACCTTTAATAACAAGCAGAGCTTTGAACTTATCAATGGAGCCGTTTGGGTTTGTTTTAACCTTAATTACCCATCTACAAAACAAAGACTTTTCTTCTTTGGGCAATTTTTCCATTATCCAAGTATGGTTTTCTTTTAACCCTTTCCTACCGGCTATGAGATAAAGTAAAAAATTGTAAATTTATTTTTATTATTATGTAAACATATTACAAATGAAACTAATTATCGTATTTTTCAAATTTTTATTTGGACTCTTAGTATTACTTTTAGGACCTAGACTTATAAGTACCGTCAGTCTATTAGTGTTAAAAAAAAAAATAAAATTCAGGAACTATTTAAAAAATTTTAATTATTTGCCTCATGATATTCCACGAAACAGTTTTTCTTTTCTTTTAGGCATAAAAAAACATTACAGTGAGAGCATTTAGAATGAGGTTTTGACTGTACCTTCTTCATGCTACATACCTCACACCTCCCTCTTCTCACAACAAATACTGCCCAATGAATACCTCTATTACCAAGCCTTACATCTTTCAATGTGGAGAAGTCTATTTTGCGCTTTTTGTTTGAACAAGGACTTGAAACATTAACTTTCGGTTGTCGTTTTTTCTTACTGAGATCTTTCATAGTCATTAATCCTTGAGCTATTGATCTTCTAAAATCTTTCACTGTAGATTTTTCAATTATAAGTCCAAGAACAACATATGCATTTACAAAGGCGATATCTAGCAGACCCCAGAATATCCTATGCCACCATTTAGGCGAGTGCTCTCAATCGATCAGCGGTGTCAACATCTCCCATATATGTGTTATAATCCTTAACCAACCTAGGACAAATAACTGCAGACTTGGTTCCATTCTTCTCCTTTCGTAAAACGGCAGTTTCTTCGTTCCCATGAAAATTTTAAAAAAAATTAACTATTTTATTATCTCTCCACTTCCAGTAGCCAATATTGAGATCTGAAAACATGTACTCATACCGTCCTCTTTTTAGTGTGAAGTCCATTACCATGTTACTCCGAATACCCTTACGGTTTGACCTTATTGTACCGCATCCAAAAGTTTTTTCACTTTTTAACTTTTCGAGTAAGGAAAGTAATAAAGGAGAAAAAATTGTCAAAATATACAACTTATTCTTAGCTCCATTCTTGTTCAGTCAACTCCAATACTACTCTTTCCGCCAAAGTATATTCAGAAAACTTTGCGCGTATTTCATCGCCTTTGCCTTGATATATTTACAATAAATTTTGAAATAAAACCTCTCTGATCAGCTAAGCACCACAATTTGTATTCTATTTTTATGAGTTTCAGGGGTAGATATTGTTTGAATACAGTATGAGTACTTATAAGTGAGTTGTGCAGATCCGGTGCGGAAGAGTAATCATCAGTCCAAGAAGGACGAGTATTATAACCCATATAAAAGTTCATGCTTGTCATTTTGTGTGGCATACAAATTGCTTTGATACACAATGTCATCAAGAATAGTATCAATTAGGACCATAAATACATCCGTAGGCTTAGAGCATGTACTAAAGTATTCGTCCACGACAGCAGTATTTTGAAGGTATTCCGGTAGGTTTGTTTGAACATCTCGTTTTTCCATTTCCGAATAGGTTCTGGAACTCTTTTTTTGGACTGCAATGTGTTAGCAAGGGTTGTTTTGGAAAGTGGCATTTCATTGGCTGATTGTATATGTGGGAAAAATAAATTTCAGCTTCAGGAGTTATATAGTATGCTTCATTTTCAGCTTCTAGAGTGTGTAACGAGTGCTATATAGCTTCATAAATAGTTTAATCAAAGCTCGCCGGGGGCTGATTAGTGGCATCTTCATCATCAGATAATTCTACATCTGATGTCAAATTGCATTCTGGGATATCCTCGATCTATAATGTTTCTATTAGACAAATATTTTTCGAAATATCCATCTATAAAGCAAAGATTGTACAAATTTTCATATAAAAAAAACATCCCCGAATGTATTCCAATAATTCTTAAAGTCCCTGTCGGTACTTATAAGTCCGTAACGGTTTTTGCGGATTTTACATACATAAAATGTATAAAATACCTTTATAATATAAATACTGCGTAATATAGATAATAAAGTTTTTATATATAAAAAAAATAATACTTACCTTGTAAAATTTATATATATAATGGAAACAAAAATGCAAAATTTTTCTGTAGCAATTCGTCTGCAGCACCACGTTCAAGCTGATACTGAATGGCGATTTTTAATTTTTTTTCAACAGAACAATTTTTATTGTTTAGCTTAATTGTTTTAGAAGAGATATTTCAGCAGAACGAAAGCCTTTGTGTTCTCACTTTTTTTTAAATTGACCGTTACCAATTAAGTACGAATTAGTACCGTCAGGGAGGAAAGGTTAACGAAATCAACTCTGAATTCATTGCTTTTAGCCACATTTCTTTTTCATCACTAACCAGTACTTCACTGCAGGTTAAAGGTGTTTTTATTTTACTAACAAAATCAGAAACCAGCATTGCATAATCATCATTGCAGGTTTTTATAATTATCGTTCTATTCCTTAAAAGTTTATAAAGCGGTTCATCTTCTTCTGAGGATGTTTCATCTCTTTCTTCGTCGTATGTTTTCTGCTTCAGTTTCACCAGAATTATCATGCTGTTCATTTATATGAGATGTTTTATCATTTGCTTCATTTCTTTGACCTGAATTTTCATCAAAAAAATTAAACGGTAACTATATTTTAAGTATTTCTGAAATATCTTTCATTTCATTACGGACCAATTTTTGCTCTCCACAATTTCTTAATTTTTCTTCAAATATTACGTGCCTACATAGTTGTACCAAAGACTATAAATATATAAAGATGTTGCACTGTCATACATTGTTCTGCCAATGCTAAATTTGCTGATGGTTTTAGTACAAAAACCATGCTAAAACCACTTTTTTCAAGAGAGTCATTTATTTTCTGAGAGAATTTATTATTCTCATGTCTCTACTCTTCATTTACATATGTATACATGTGTTCATACGTTTGTGCCTTTGCATTCTCAAGTGTGTGTGCATGTGTGTACATTTAATAAACAAACGAAAGAATCCATATAAACAAACAAAAACAGCAAAGGCTCGTTTTGTGTTCGCACAATATATGTGGACATAAGATACGTAAAGCTAATGTCGCTGATTTTTATTTCATTGGCAAATATATGTATTTTATTGTTGTACTATTGCAAGAACATCGATTCGCACCGAATTTAATATTATTTAAAATTGGAAATTTATATAACTATGTATATCTATATAAAAATAACGTGTCACGACGTTTGTTCTCGCTAATCTCCGAAACTACTGGACCGATTTAATTGAAATTTTGCGCAGATATGTTAACAGTGTATAACTTGAAATATAGGCTATATTTTATTTTGAATTTGAAATAGAAAAAATTGCTTTTTGAATAACCTGGTCATTTATAAACAGATTTTCAAAATTATTCTTTTGTTTGAAAGGTGTTGCCTGCAGTTGGGTCTCATAAATTTATTTTTGGAAATCTGTTAATAACTCTGCCATTTATAAAACAATTTTCTTTCTCCTCTCTGGAAGAGTATAGCAACGGGACAAGATATATAAAAGTATATATGTGTATATATATACATATGTAAGTATATAAAAAGCGCAATTTTGGGGGGGGGGGGGCTTTTGAGAATGCGCTGGGGCAAAAAATGCGACTTTTTTATTTTAATGAAGATGCTGATTGTTTTAACTCTGAAAACATTGCAATAGAGTTAACATCAAGCCGCTATTTCGTTGGTTACATAGCTCAACGGATATCTTGTGCTCGCTGCCGTATGGATATAATAAAACCCGCGCAAATTTTGTCATATCAATCAGAAATGTTTGTACATGCAAAAAATTACGATAAAAATTCATATTTTGGAAGTTTGTGTGCTCCATCAGACTTATTTTTTGCAGTATGTAAGATTCATATAAAAGTTTTCGAAAAAATTTTTTCTGAATCCAAAGAAATAAAAAACATAAAAAAAACTATTGTTGAGCAATGTGTAAATTGCACCAAAAATACAATATATTCCTTTTGGTTTCAAGAAAACAACGTATGCTATAAGCACAGAATGGAGATGCAAAATTTATTAATTCTTACACTTTTACGAAAGCATTCCTCGTGGGAAACATACAAATACAAATTAACGATTAACGAGAAAAACTTAAAATTTTAGAACAATAAAACATATGCTCAATTCAGAAAATTATTAAATATGTACCAATCACCAAAAATAACTACATTACTTGTGCTAGTTATCACTTATTAAAAAGATTTTAATAAATTTTATAATAGTTTTGTAAACAAAATAATAAATTGTATGGTTTTCGAACTCAGGTAAGCTCACGTTTTATTTGATTTATGCATATACATAGATATTCTAACTATACAATTGAAAATTCTAAAATAAAATATTTAATAAAACAAATGAGTATACATAGTTCGGTGCGAATCAACATAAATGCAATAGTACAATAACAAAAAATGTAATTTTACCCTACAGCCATAGAAATCGGTCGCATTGGCTTTGCACTGTTTATTTGCACATGATTTATATGAAAACAAGAAACTGCTTTTAGTTGTTAAGAAGAAATATAACACACATAAACACATTTCTCAATAAGCATCATTTATATGTGTAAACAACAAAAAAAACCATAATTACTGTGGAAAAAAAATTTCTAGTAGAGTTAAAAAAAACAAAAATGTTTCAAAAACAACAACAAAATAAACTTGACAAAACCAATGCTTATTACTACATACATACTTATGTACGTACATATGTATGTATGCCTAAAACAGTTGTTGTCGGAAGGTTTCAGTGGCGAAGGCATAGTCACTGGTCACTGAACAATGCCGGCTTTAGCTGATAGCAATCCACAATCACATCAGAACGCCCTCCTTCGTCGGTATTGTGTAGCACCGGCGAAGTAAAATAATAATAAAAATGGCTACTAAACCGAAGCTTCAGCACTGCTACGGGTATAAACAAAGAACGTGCGAAAGCAGAGCTGGAAAAATAATTAATTAAGCTTCACCTCCTGTCGTTTCTCCTACTATCCCTTACCTATAGTTCCAGCACAATGCTTCGCATGTGTAGGAGTGATCTCCTGAGTGCTGGTCCCAGATAAAAAAAAAATAACCCTTAATTGCTTTTTTATGTAATTTTCTTCTTTTCTGTTTAAGATCCTGAAAGTAGCAGGTTGATCCAACAATTTTTAAATGTTTAATACAAGGTTTCTTTCCTATCCATAACTCATAAGGACTTGTATCTTTAACTGATGATTTACCGGTTCTGTTTTAAAATATAAATAGCACTATTAGTAAATTCTGCCCATAAAGCGTCTGGAAAATTGATTTCTGCATTCGAATACATAAATGTTCTGACCATCTCAATAACTGTACGATTATCTCTTTCTGAAGCACCATTTTGTTCAGGGGTATATGGAGCTGTTAGTCTTTGCGATATACCATTTGCATCCAACATAATTTTAACATCTTTTGAGACCATAGCGAAATTTCGTAAACTGATCTTTATATAAAACTAAATACCTTTTTCCTTGAAAAGACATTGGGAAAGGTCCGGCTACATCAGATGAAATTAACTCTCCTGGCTTTGTTGCTTGCATTCTAGTTCCAAATGGAAATCTATGTGCTTTTCCGTATACACAAGGTTCACATATTTCGACATCATTTTCTGCTTTTATACCTAATATGGTCTCCATCATATGCTCGACATATCTCTTGTCTTGGTGACCCCATCTCTCATGGTATAATTGAATACTTGATTTATTAATAGTAGCATAAATTCTATCTGGATATATTGGCTTAATATCAGCTTTATATAAGCCACTTTTTTCTTTACGAAAACCACATAAAATTGTTTTACCATTTATTTTTAACTTACATTTGTTTTGTGTTTTTTTTTTTTTTCTCTGTTATTCTTATCTTGACTTGCTAAAACTGAAAATAAATTTCTTGATATTCCAGGAACATACCATACATCCTTAAGTTTTAACCTCAAGCTTCGATTTCCAATTCTCGAATAAATTTCAATGACACCTTTACCTATTACTTTTAGAAATTCACTTCCAGCAGCTTTTAACTCATTAGGCGTCTTGAATTCTTCAAAATTGGTAAACATATCTACTGAATTGGTTACATGTTGAGTAGCTCCATTACCTATCCACCAATCGTTATTAGAATATAATGTATTCATTTCATTAGCAATTACCGACAATTTAATATTTTTGTTCTGTTCATTTTTGGACGGATAACCATTTGCAATCCATTCTTACAATCTCTTATCCAATGTACTTTTCTTTAGCAATAGTTGCATGAAGTATCTTGTTTAACACCTTTTTTATAAGTCTTAAAGGTATTTTCTCTTTTTCTATACCCTTTAGCAACTAAAGCTTCTGGATCTTTATTTTCAAACTTACCGAAATTTCGTTCATGCATGTAAAGCTGATTTGTCATTTCTTCAAAAATTCTTTCTTCATTTTTGGTTAATAACATCCAACTGCTCTTGAAGTTTTCAAACAGTTATGGCAAAATTTCCATTGTTTTACATACCAATAGCAATTCAGGTAACGATTGTTCATTTCGGCTTCTAAGACCGATATTTACTTCATTCCATAGACTTTTTAGTTTTGCAATATGCATAGACACATCTTAGATTGAAGTCCAGTGAAATGAAAAAAATCACTGCAAATCTTGAAAACTTGATCCTTTGATGAAGCTTCATTTAAAGACTTTAAGGTTTCCCATGCATCAGCAGCTTCTTCAGTATCCATAATTTTTTGATAAACTTCTTCAGTAACTGCACTACTAATCATCGATTTCGCATAACTGTTCGCTTTTCTAAACCGATCACATAATAGTTGGTGAGGTTTTAGTTCATTGCTACTATCATCTGCTGTTAATGGCATTGGTTTAGAAAGTTTCCTATCTATGACATCTATTGCTCCATCGTGATAATCTAAGAAGTCTCTAATTTTTCTTTTCCAAATGGGCCATTCTGTTTCTCCTGATAAAAGCTTTATATGTTTGGTAAAATCCATATTAAAAAAAAATTTTTTTTTTAATTGTAATTGGCTGTTCTTATTAAATTTGAATATTTATTTAAGAATACTAAAAAATATACATCTAGATTTTGAATTAACAACAAATGAATAATTGATAAATATAGATATTATAAAAGAATTTATAATACTAAGTACATATTTAGAAAGATTAAGTAATAACTATATATAACAAATGATTAACCATCATAATTTTAAACTTTTGGTTCTAAGGAGTGGATTCGTAAGATATTTAAAAATTGTAAAGCGACCATAATTAACACAATAAACTGAAGTAACTAAAGCAACAAAAAAAAACGTCAAACTCTTTTCCAGCTCACAGCATCAGTTTATATTTCAACACAACACAACATTTAGAAATTTTTGATATTAGATCTAACAAAAAAATAAAAAAAATACATTTCGAAAAAGAAAAAATAATAAGATGTGTTTTTCTATTTACATATTTTTCGATTAAACCAACATATTTGAGGGTGGCGATGGCTGAAGTACTCTGCACGTCGACTACAAAATCCAAATAAAATAAAATACTTCAGTTTAACACCAGTTTCAGACTAAATCATAAAAACATCTCGCATTTTCTCTGCTGCCCATTAGTCTGTCAGTTGTTGTCGGAGGGTTTCAGTGGTGAAGGCGTACTCACTGCTCACTGAACAGTACCGGTTTCAGCTGATAGCAATCCACAATGACATCACAGCTCCCTCCTTCATCGGCATTGCACCAGCGTAGTAAAACTTTTACTAAAAATGTCTAAAGCGAAGCTTCAAAATTAATTTGTCTCCTTGACATCAAAGGCGCTTCGACACCTTTTAAACAAAGAACGTGCAAACGTAGAGTTGTAAGATTTTGGAGCATCACTTCTTGTCATTTCTCTAATTATCTCCTTCCTCTAAGTTCCAGCACAATGCAACGCATGTGTTGGTGTCATCTCCTAAGTGCTGGTCCCAGTTAAAAAAAAATGTTACTGTTATGATAATAAGTCGGTTTCGCATAGAATTCGATCAGCCAGGACTGATTCATACCTTTAACTAAAACGCAGTCGATACACTAAACAGCGTGGAATGAGTAATAGCGAAGATACGGAAGATTGAGGGTATTGCAACTTTATGTTTTAAAGTAATTAGCACGAAAATGGTCCGGAAGGTTAAAGGCGTTTCACACTATAATTCTTTTCATTGACTTATAAAAATTCAGGTATTACGTAAAAGCGTGATAGTATGAATGCAATGTGTTATGAAAATACAAATAATACGATAATACATACATTTGACATTCCTTAAGACTTCCTCGTTTTTAGAAATTTTTCTAAACGATAATATTTTTCTAATCCAAAAACAAATAAGAAAAATAACGATATTAAATAATAATCATTTATTTCTGAACCTGTTTTTTCCCCATTATTCTTTTCATTTTATTTGACGTGCGATACCGGAAAAAGAAAATGTAATAGAATTTTATTATATGTCAATTAAATCTCGATCTTTATTTGCATTGGAAAATTTAATTTGTCGTCAGTTTCTTAATTGAAAATAAAATTTTTCTAAAATTTTTTTAAAGAGAATTTAATTTATTTATTACACAGTACAACATTTTTCGGCTCATTGATTTGGTTCGCAATTCTGGGAATTCCACGTGAAAGAAGCTCCAAAATGCGTCATTCGTTTTGTGAAGTTGACTGGATTAATTATTTAGTGGCTGTAGAATAAACAACCCCTTTGTTCAGAGAGAATTACATTTTAAAACCAGAAGAACGTAGAATATTTCAATATGGAAAATAATAAGTGCCCAAAATTGGATGACTTTTGTTACGTTTGTGATCATATCGTCCTAAAAATAAGCAAACAGGATCGAAAAAACTTATTTACTGAGGAATTTTTTTTTTATCTGGGACCAGCACTCAGGAGATGACTCCTACACATGCGAAGCATTGTGCTGGAAATATAGGAAAGGGATAGTTGGAGAAACAACAGGAGGTGAAGCTTAATTAATTATTTTCCAGCTCTGCTTTTGCACGTTCTTTGCTTCTATCCGTAGCAGTGCTGAAGCTTCGGTTTAGTAGCCATTTTTATTATTATTTTACTTCGCCGGTGCTACACATTACCGACGGAGGAGGGCGTTCTGATGCGATTGTGGAATGCTATCAGTTGAAGCCGGTATTGTTCAGTGACCAGTGACTATGCCTTCGCCACTGAAACCTTCTACTACAACTGAGGAATTGAAAACAGAATATTGTCATTATGTTGATGAAACACATTTTAGTGGTGCGAACACAGTGTGCAAATGTTATAATACCTTCATAATGTGGATACATAGAAAATGTGTAAAGTTTTCTTATATGAAGCCAGTAATTTGGTGGCAAGACCTAACAGGACATGATTAATACTGCTGCTATGCACGCATAAATTCCGGTTATGGATTGAACATAAAGAAATTGAAAACAAAAATATACGTTCTCTCTTTTACAACGATACTTCCAGTACAACGCGCTACTGTTACCGATCCACCTAAAACTCCGAGTGTGGATACTGTGTCCCTGTCAGCCAAAACCGTTTTCACCGTTCAATGTGAATGATGCACTCGATATTGAATATAATGCAGGACAACTAAGATGGGACTATCGCAAAAAAATTCCAATTTTTTGACATCATTTTTGAAGCGTACAAAACTCACAGAGCAAAATGTCAGCGCAACATCATACCGAAAACACCAAGCAGTTTTCAGAAAATTTATTTCGTTGACGAAGCAAATACGTTCTCTTTCTGCCATGATATCACAGATTTAGTGCAAAATATGGGTATTTATTATATCGCTGGCAATTTGCGTTTATTCACCCATGGTACAGTTTCAAGTTTGAACGCTGTGCTATTGCACAAAACAAATAAAAACCGCCCATTCTATTGGGATTCAGCACAACTATGAAGGAAAGGTATGAAACATTGTGCGAAATTTTGGAGAAAATCTAATACAATGTACACAAATGGGATATTTGTTGTAATCTAAGGCTTGTCAACATAATACATGGCTTTATATTAAAGGGCGGTTATCCTAAATACTTCTGCTTTCTTTGTAATTTGGATTAGCGAAATACTGGTAATCAATATCAATGTAAAGATTGAAAACAAGAACTCCCGAGCTCGAGAAACAATTAAAATTACATAATGAACTATTGATAAATGATGTTGCCATCACTCCACATGAAATTAGGCATAGCTGGGAAATGTGGTAGTCAAAGATATTGAGGACACATATACGGTACGTACGTATATATAGGTACGTATCGTTGTCTGTATTTAAATATTGTCATATCTAAATTTGTTCACGTCGATATATTCGCATTACCAATAATTTTTTCGTAAATGCTTTTTTTATTTCAAACAGGTATTCTGGTACGACAATTAATTAAAAGCGAATCTTTCACAAATATGCTTCCGAACCAATATAACCACCTATGTGCATGGTACGGTTTGAAACAAGTCATTGAAGGCGTTTTAAGAAAGAACCGTGAGATGACATACAGACACGAGTGGACAACTTGTTGTACTATTTTGAAAAAAACCAATGCATCCATGACGTTAAAATTACATTTCATGTTTTCCTCCTTGATATCTTTTTGGCACAATTACCTCAGGAATCGGAGAAACAAGGAAAGAGGTTCCAGCATGTGACCATGACAATAGAAAAGCTATTCAAATCATTCAAATCGGAGGTTTGTTGGTGGAGTTCTAGAATTCTGCATTTTTAAGATGAAATCACCGAAGATGAAGATGACACTGAATTTGGTGGACACACTGAAGAAAACGTGCCCTTGAATATTATGTAAACTCGGATGATGATGCAGACTCAGAACATGAATATGCACAAACAAAGAAAACAAGATCTTCCGAACCACAAGCATCAACTTCAACCAGATTGGATATTGACAATAATTGAAAATCGCCTAAATTTTGTTTCCATGCATAGATAATAAATATATTTTCTGTGTAAGAATAGCTGTAACATGAATCGGTATTTTTATTTGCATGCATAATAAAGTTTATAAAGAAAAAAAAAAACAATATATTTGTTGATTCGTAATGCAGTTACTGAGCAAAAAAGGTGAAAAATGGGGAAAAATTTACATTTTTACGATTTTTAAGGCACTGGATATACAAATTTACTTCAGACACAAAAGAGATATTCCGTACGGTATACCGAGATATAACATTGTTAAAATATAGAAAAAGTGATAAAAATCCACAATGAGCAGTTTCCCAATGACTAAAGCGGATTTCATATGATTTTGTCAACTTCATCCATGGTAACTTATCGGTAAAAATTCTTCTTTATTGTGCTGAAACAATTTTAGTTCATGCAAAATGGTGACTGCCTGATGGATTCAACACTTGTTCTATATCATGCAACTTCAGATTACGACTGGCTTAAACTATTTCATGGACATTTTTTATATTAACAATTATCGAACAATTGTTTTTCTTGGGCAATATTATTAATAATTCAAGAATTCCGATTTTTCCATTTTTTTGAAAATTACTCATCTGGTAAATTTAGTTTTTCTTGGGGCCGCAAAATTTCCGTAAAAAATTGTGGCGAATGGAAATCTTTCTGTAGTCTCATATAGGATTGAAAAAGTTACATTTCTTTCAATTTTTACTTTTTTTCTTCCATACTTAAATGTTAATTAAAATTTAAAAGTAATTCCTTAAACTACACTTTCTTTGTTTAAATTTTGGTGTGAAAAAACTTCTCTATTGCTCTTTTATTTTCTTAGCAATTTAAACAATTTGAACTAAAATTCTATTTTATTTCATTTAATTTTTTCTTTCTCTTTTATTTTTAGTTTATCTCATTGGGACTGAAACATCATGGCTTATGTTTTGCTTTCTCTCAGCAAACAAGCCAAATTTGATTTTCCACTTGAGCTAATTTAATCTAAAACCAATTGTATTTTCTCTAATACATTTCATTCATAGTAAAAATAAGGAAAATCAAGAGGAAAAGGTACAAAATATGATTAGCTTAAACTGGAATAATGTTTATGCTTGAAATAGATATTTAAAGAAAATATATAGCAGGAAAATGACAGAAAGGATTTTACACAAGAAAAAGGAAATATTTCAGTTTCATAAAAATTTTGTTGAAGATTAAATGGATCGCTTTAAGAAAGTTGGTGCTTAGAAAAGTAAAAAGCTTTAAGAGTAATGCATTAAAAAGTAGAATAATACTATGACATTTAAAAAAGTTAGTGCTGTTATATTTTTTAAATAATACATAATAAAATGTTAGCAGCAAACGCCTTTAATTGTGTCCATCATGGGCAACTGTTTTACACAGAAGTCCAAATGGTCTATTACTCTTACGTAAATTTAAACTTTGCAAATCAACTGTTTCGTGTTGCCAAGCAAACTTATGCGTAAATTTGTATTTCATTCATACCACTTCTATACTTTGTAGTTATATATGAGGATATGTATGTATATGTATGTATGTATGCATGTATGTGTGTATATAAGTACAGTACCAGCCAGAAAAATAGTGCGACATCTGTCAAATATCTGAGAGAAACGTCGAAAAAATTCAGAATCGTATACGATTGCTGTCGGACTTCAGAACGAAAAATGAAATATTACGGTTTCGTTAGGAATTTATCTTTTTAATTTTTTTATATTATATTTTCATAGGCGTTTTAAAAGACATACTTTCTTGTTGATAAAAATTTTATATTGCCTTTAAAATATTTTACGAGAATTCTGATTCCAGATAAACTATCGAAAACTATTAATGAATTCGTTACGACAAGTCCGATTTCAGACAAACTACCGAAATGTCTCAACGAATTCGTTACTGCAAATTTTACTTCAGAAAGAATCGCATCTTTTGGTTTGGTAGGGGCACGAATTCTAACTGACATGAAGGGGGAAATCCTGAGTGCTTTTGCCTGAAATTTCGGATAGAAATCTGACAAAAATCGGAAGATATTCTGATTATATTATTAAAATCTGTAAGATTGTAAATTGAAATGTAAACAGAAATTTTGCCGATAGCTAAAGACTTCTGTAAATTGTTTTGCACTTGTTTTATTTATTTATTTTCTATTGCAAATGAAATGGTTCAGATTAGCTGAAGAACGCATGATTGGCGTGTTATTGGCGAACACATGTTCACATTTAACAAAACAACTAGTCATTTCAATGAGTGCTCTGAACATTTAAATGTTCCATGATTTAGTTACACTGTTAGCATGTGTTCGCATTTAATAAAACAGATTGTCATGCATACTCAAATATAATTTAATTAAAAATGCCATTATTTTTCATTTGTCATTAAAAAAAAATATCAAATTATGAGTAACAAATTAAAAATATCTGTAGAAAATCAGTCACAAATTTATTAGGCACAAAACGTAAAATCCCACTGACATATTCATACGTCGAAAACCGTATGTATATTTACTGTCTGACAGAAATCTCTCCGAAGACTCTAAGTACATAGAAAGTCAGAAAATTGGCAGAATTGTTTGAATAAGACAACGTAGGACAATTTCGCTGGTTGGGTATATATCAAAATGTATGTTTGTATAAAAATATATGTACATTAAGGTTTGTCAATTTGTTCGGGTTAGCAAAAACGTGACAGGCGTATAGCTAAATCGAAGTCTGCACAAAATTCTAAGAAAATTACCAGACGAAAGTAAGGTTATAGAATCAAAATTTAGCTCGCGCCGAGAGACATCAAAATTCACATTTAGGTAATTTTTTTGCGACATATCCTAAGTGACGCACTTTAAATTTTTATTAGTAGCATATAAATAAACTTTTTTAGGTGTAGTTCGTATAACAAAAGCTAGTAGTCGAAGTCTTCGGGACATCGTCTCTACATGACATGCGCCAATCACTGAAAACGCATTGTTAGTTAGCGTCTGGACTCTGCAACCAGAATGACCCGTATTCGTTTTCCAGCCCCGCTGAAGTCAATAATTTTTTCTTATTTTTCTGTACTACAGCATCTTCCTTCGTTGGTATTTAAGCAATAAAACGTCGGCGATGACACAGTAGTGCTCTCGAAAGGATTACCAAGGCTGGTGCAAATTTATAATTTTTTGGAAAATATGTAAGTACAGTACGAGCTCGGTATGCGCAACCGAAAGGAAATCGGGGTTGTTGCTTTTACCGAAAAGTTGCAATAACCGACCACTAAAAATTTAATATAAAAACACACCATTATTTAACTTAAATTCATTAATTTTTATTACTTTAACATAAATTAAGCATAAAATTAATGTTTTATACATAAGTACATACTTAAATAAAAAGCAAAACAAAAAATAAAAATGAACTTCATATTTTATACGTTTATATATGAATGTATGTGAGTTCTATTATAAATAGAACTTAGTTTGAGAAAAAGAATGTTGAAATTTTGGTTTGAGGTTTAGACTTTTTAACCTTTTGGGAAATCGCAGCTTCCTTAATTTCTTGAAGAGCAATTAATTTTTCATAAGGAATATCATTTTCTGTTGCCCACTCCATACAAATGTCAAGGGCTTTAATGGCATCATCTAATTTAACTTTTTGTGTTTTTTCAATTTGTACATTCTCTGCAATTTCTTCGTCTGAAAGATCTATAGCTTCGGGCTCATCTGTATAGTCTTCTCTGATCCATTCACCGATTTCACCATCTGTCAAGTTCATATCCGGTAAAATATCCTGTAACAAATTCGAAATACATGGTGTAATTGAAGTCAGTTCGTATCGCAAGCTCATTTTTTTTGATTCTGCTGACTGTGGACTTGTTAACTTTGTAATCAATACAAATCTTTTTAACAGATTCACCATTTTGCAATTTGCTCAAAATTTCTAATTTTTGTTTAATTGTTAGCTTAATCACTTTTTTTTACTACTCCCATATTTTTTAAATGATGTGTACTTAACAATGATCTTCACTTAACTCATGTAAAACTTTAAACGTGCAACGCATTGCAAAGATTGAGATTATGAAAACTGTTTAAGCGCTGCTCCTGCGTGAGCACAAAAAAGTAAAGAGCATAAAATAAATAAAAAAAAGTACCACCACTGACATGTGGAAAACATTTTTAAGAAGGGTTCTTTGCTGATATCTTAAGTACTTGTTAAAACTACGTTTCTGAAGAAATAAATTCAGAGAGAAAAACGCTTAAAATTTAATAAAACAGAAAAAGTTGCACTTATCGAGACTGTTTTTTGAAAAAAGTTGCACTTATAAAGACTGTAATGTAAAAAAATTGCCTGTTGCGCTAATCGGGGTGTTGCGATAATCGGTGGTTGCGCAAATCGAGCTCGCACTGTATTATGTGATAGTTGGCAATCCTGCAATTAATCTACTCGGAGAATTCTCAAAAATATTATATCGGTTCTTTAATAAACCACGAATTTTGAGTCATATGTTTTACTAAATACTTATGAAAATAATAAAATAATTAAAATTATAAAAAAAAAACGTTTAAATTAAAAGGCAACAAAAACATAGAATAGAGCAGAAAGATAACAAACTTGAAGTCTGCAGTGGGACAGTGTAAACAAGAAAACAAATGGGCAATAGTGGGAAAAACTAATTTAATAAATTTTTTATATCTTTGACTACAGCTAGGTATATCATTTTACTATTTTCCAAAAGATGCAGTACAAACAAAAATAAATAGAAGTCATTCGTACAGCATGACATATTCATATCTTCTATACTTTAAGCTTTAGCTTAAATCGATTATAAAAAAGAATTTGAAAATAAAAAGAAGTAAATTAATTCAAAATTTGCAGTCACCCTTAGATTGTATATTAACTGAATTTATTTTGGGAATATCTCTTTATATATGATTCTAATTTTAAACTTGAGCTTTTTCCCTTAAAAATATATTTAAAATTTATTATTACATACTTTATGATATTCTCATAAAATATTTTTTTTTTCAAATTTATTTTTACAATTATTGAGTTTACTTTTGCAAAAATAAAAAATGAAGAAAAAATTGTAGTCTACATTTCAATCTTTTTTGAAAACAAAAAACTTAAATTTGGAAATACGCTAGTTCTTGCAAACTAAATTTCAGCAGGTTATTATGAATATTTTTAAGGTAGTAATAAAAGATTTTAGCAATCAATAATTTAAATAGGAGAATTGTAAATTGTACCACTCTTATGTTTGCATACTACATAATAATTAACATATAAATTATATAATACATAAGTTATTTGACAATGACAGAACACGTTGTGTGACGTCAGAATAGCTTCAGAACAGATCATTTTTATTATGCGTGCCTCATGTGTTAGTACCCGTCCAGTCTGTGAAAAATTTGCTGATCATACTTTGACACATTGAAAATTAAACTAATCAAATATCGAACCATATTGCGAAGTTGTTATTTTAAATTTAAAAACGTGGTACGAATCGTTAAAAACTATTCATATTTTATTAGTATCGCTCTATTTTTTATAAAAGATGTTAACTTCTATAAGAAAGAGAAAGTCAGCTGATGACGGGATAGATTGAAGAAATCTTAATTTTTTTACAACTCTGCTTTTACACGTTTTTGGTTTTATAGCAATGTTGCAGTACCCATCATGTCAAGGGATGCTTTCGATTTTTGAACCTGTATTTGGCAGACATTTTATTAATTATTTTACTTCGCCGATAATGCTACACTAAACCAACGAGTAGGTATCTTTGATGTTTTTTGTGGATCAGTATCAGCTGAAGGCGTTACTGTTGAGTGACCAGTGACAATGGCTTCGCCACGGAAACATTCCGTCAACAACTGACAAAAAGCGACTCTAAAACACATCAGAAAAATGCGAAGTGTTTTTGTGACTGGGCCCGAAGCCACAACTTTTTGTTTTGTAGTCAAAGTGGTAAGTACCTCAGTTGTCGTTACCTTGATATCAAATAAAACTAACTTTATTTTTAAATAGATATTTTAAAATCCCAAATCCTAGTGTTAACAAAATCAATCCCGTTTGCCTTCCCTAATTGCCATCTGTAATCGTCCACTAAAATTTTCTATTAACAATAGAACTATTTCTTTGTGATTATACTTATGGATTTTAGTATCACTTTGAAACTTGTAGCAGTCATGATAACTTATAAAGGAACTTTCTAGTTTAATTTTTTTTGGAAAACAGACTGCAATTACAGGACAAAGTTAAATTTTTTCCTTCGCTATTTAATATTGCTTAATGAGGTCATTAACAACATCTTTTTGGGAAAGTTTTATTTTACTTGTCTTCGGTTGATAAATGTATAGCTAAATTGTAATACTGTATACCCAGTAAACAGTATGTTGAAGAGATATTTCTTTTATTTCTTCATAACTCAATATACGTTACTGTCCTTTCTTGATATAGAGGTCGCCTTTAACATCGTGGGTTCGGAGACTCGGGCAACTGGATGTTCTTTAGTCTATCATCAGCCTAGTTTAAAACTTTCTGATATATAGGCTTATTACATACACTATAGGGGATGCTGCGCTGGCAAAAGTAGTGAAAAGGTTGCAGGGTACCCCTTTATATGTATGTATTTAACATTCACCTTTCCTCCATATTAATATTTATTCATATGATTATATAATCGTTTGAGAAGCGTTGGAGAAGCCTGTGGCACGATAATTGAGAGGATTCTAAGGACATTTATGTTGATACACTAGCTTCTGCCTGACTTCATGGGCAAGCAGTTGGCCATGGAGACGGCGATCAGAAAAGACGTGGCGGATGCTGCAATCTAGGGGCTACTATAGGAGGTCCCGACGGTTACTACTCATCCGTACCCCTACCTGATAGAGAATTTATGGTAACGACCTCGGGCACGTAGGTGGACGTGCTGGACGTCTACACCGATGGCTATAGGTCAGACTGTATTCCCAAAGTCATGAATGCCAATCGTGGGGGTCCATCTGTCATCTATTAAAATCAAACGAATTAATTTTACAAAAAATATAAATTATCTGGACTATACTAATCACTCTGCAATTACCGCTCAATACAACTTGTTAAATTAATCATGTTACACACTATACTTCACTATATTTTTCTTGTCTTATGAAGTATAAGGAGTTTGAAGTGAACAATAAACTGACAATAAGTAACCTTTTTGTTGATTTTTTGTCGACCACTTATTCTGATGCAGCATGATGATTCAAGACTGAAGACTTTAGAACACTATACCATTTCTTGATGAAGTATCTGTTGTTAATAGTTTGATAAAGATGAAATTTTCATACAAATCAACCATTAACAAATTTGTTCAGCCTTTGAATCAACTTGGTTATTTTCCTACATTTTGGAAGGAATCTGATCATCTTTGCCATCAAGTTTCGTCAATTCTATATCCGAATCAACATGGTTTTAGAAGCGGTTGCTCAACTATAAGAAATCTTTTCCATTTATTAGTAAATAGAGGATTAGTTCAACAAAAATAAACTGATGTTATTTACACCGACTTCAGCAAAGCTTTTTACAAGGTCAATCACGAACGTACGTTCTTATAAAAAAAACTTGATATAATGGGATGTACTCATAACAGCCTAAAACGGATTTTTATCGTATTTGATTAATAGAAGACAAACAATAATTTTCAAGAAGCTGTCAAAACAAATTTAAGTTGTATCTGGCGTGCCGCAAGAAAGGCTTTTTTGACCATTATTGTTTTCTCTGTTTATTAAAGATCTCCAAAAAAATATAAATAATAATATACATATGATTCTAATTGTGCTTTTTCCCTTATAAACTATGTGTGAAATTTATTATTACATACTTTATGATATTCTCATACAGTATGAAAACTATCATAAAGCATTTTATTACAAAAGCAACTCAATAATTGAGGAGGAAAGCATATCCATATAGTACTATTTCGCTAACGCTTACTTAGCTCATCAGTGGATTTTCCCAACTTCTGAATACAAACCCAAGATCTATATGTTTAAAATTCAATTAATCAAACGAGAATTGTTGAATATTAAACATACAAACCAAAAAATTTATAAACAAAAACATAACAATCCATGAGTTTACTATTATAACATACACACATTTCTATTTTTAGTTTTTTATTCTCATCTATGATCTATATGATCTCTATATGATATAAGATATAAGATCAACTCTCACATGATATAAGATCAACTCTCAGGCAAAGAATATTCCTACCAACGATGGTGGTATTGTGTGTTACCTTCGTTTTGCAGAGGGGTAGTGGTGAGAAGAGACAGATCCTGAAGTGATAGAGTATGACACATTAATTAGTAACATAAAGGAAAACTATTTGGATTATGATTTTACTTAGCGAACATTTTGAATTCCTGTAATAACGACGAATAAAGACGCTCTATACAACAACACGTGAAAAGCTTTTTTCAGAACAGGTATCACAATGGGATCATAGTATTTTGGACCTAAGTGGGCTGGGACCTTTCTTTACCTTTACATCCAGCAACCTGCCGACCTAACCTAACCTAATGTTTGAACGTGCAACCTTTGAGCTGTAGAGTCAATATGTTAAATACTCAACCTGAATACATGCCTCATATCCGGAACCTGTCTAACTGCTGTCATTTGCTTTATGCTGGAGTATCCTTCTGCCGTAGCCTAGTGCATGAGCATTAGTCTTATCAATATGGAGTTGCGGGTTCAATTTCCTTCTAGACCCTGGGAGTTTTTACTTGTGGTATCATATGGGCCTAAACGCTGGCCTAAGTATAGCGTTCGCCTTCGATAGTATGATATCTGAAAGCACAAACTACGATAACTGTTTTAGTTAAAAATGAAATCATTATATCATTGCGTATTGGACGCCTTGTTCTAGGAAAAAATAATTAAAATAACAGTTTTGACTTCTCCTTCATGCCTACATTTAGAGTTACAAATAAGAAAGAAATATCAGAACACATTGGGTATTAAGTAGCATCATAAACACTTACCACTTCCAGGGAACACAAAAAAATGTTCAGTAATTATAACGTTTCATGTTCAAAAAGTATTGCTGGGTTTTAAGGAAACAAAAATAATTTCCGAAAAGTTTTCCATTTTTTCTCTCTTCTTGTGTATACAAAGAAATTATTGCATGCGATACACAAAAGAAATTTAAATGAATGTTCACATGAGTTTTTGTTTTTTTTTTGTTTGTACCATTTATAAAATTTACGAGCAATTACAAAGATAATTAATTGTATTTCTTAATATTTATATACACTCTGCTAAATAAAGAAACTAATGAAGCATAACTTTTGGCTAGACTGCCGGAATGTGATTAACTAATAATAAATACAAAAGATTATCAATAAGCGGCAACCAGATAAATTTATTACGGGATTAGTTACGAGATAATTTAACAAATGGTTGGAATAACGTTAAACATAAATGTCTCTGCATAATTTCAAAATCGTATACACAAATTTAAGTACAATTCAAAGTTTTTCTTGATTTTATAGAATTTAAGGACAATGATGGAAAGTTAATCAAAAATGAGCATAATATTATGGTACAGTATGTGATCAAGTTTATGTCGGTAGCTCCTCGTGAGTAACCATTCCGTACGTTTAATCAATTATATAGATTTATTAATTTTTCAAGGAATCCAAATGTAATAAGTAACTCCATAATTATTTTTCTTAATTCATAGTAAAAATAATTTTATAGATATATACATACATATGTTTGTTAACATTTCTTATTTTATAAAAAGTGTATAAGAAAAAAATCCATAGACAATAAATAAATTGGGAGCGTTGCTAAACTGATGTTTTAATTATTTATTAAATTTATATATAATTGGATACTTCTAAATTATGAGATGAATTGGTAACTGCAAGGTCCTCATAAACTTTAATAATGAGCACTGTAATGTAAAGCAATGACAAATGAGTTGAGGCATCCAGGGGCCAGGGGAATCGAACCTTCAACCTCCATATTGATAGACTAATGCTCAAGCAGTAGACTACCGAGCCAATCTGAGCAATTGAGACTTTCGTCTATTTTAAAACATTTTTAAAAACAAATTACAATTCTTAGACACAAAATTTAATTTTTTGTATTGTATTTAATTTATTATTATATTGACGTTTGTTAAAAATGGTTATGCAGGTGATGCAGGTTGAACATGCATTACTCCAGTTACCTAAATCCCAGTACAATTTAGTGCTCTACTGGCAAGTTTAAAAGGAGGCTTTTATAAAAGCCTCGCAAATATTCACAATTGCACAAATGACAATAAAAAGCGTTTTCATGAGAACCCTTATTATGTTATTGTATTTATGAGAGCTATGAACCCATCATCGCTTTGTGATTTTGTAGGTAGTTATGCCGAACATTAGTCCACTGAGCCTAACCTTTGCTCTAAGTAGGGCCTTACTTTTTGTTAAGAAATGTTAATAAAAATAATTAATAACTGTATTCTATAATACAGGGTAGCCCAAAAAGGAGCGAAGGTGTTTGAATTCTTTACAACTTTTTCATTATAATTTTTTTTTTGTTTTCAGTATTTTGTAAAGAAAACTTCCGGAATTTAAAATGAAACAGTACACAATTGAACAACGTGCTAAAATCATTGAACTTTATTTCAGATGAAAATCATGATTTTATTCATAAATTAATTATGAGCATCGAACCCCATTTCCAATTGAATGGTTTCGTTAATAGGCAAAAAGGTCTACGGAAAATGCAAGAGTTGTTTAACAGCAAGAATTACACCCACTTAATTGTACCATTTGGTGCGGTGTGTCGTCGGAAAGGATAATTATTGAAAATGAACACGGTGTCGCTGTTTCCATCACTGGTGTTAGATATCAGACAGTGTTGGAACATTTTTTAAGGCCAGCCTTGGAGAACAAACCGCAAGTATGCTTCCAACAGAATGGAACCAATGCGCACACTGCGAGGGACACAAAGGCTCTTTGAACTCAAACCCCTTTGGTCATTTTGGACACCCTGTACAAGTAAAAAATTATATGAAAAATTTTTAGTATTTCCATACTAAACTTTTTTAAACAATTACTACTTATATTATAGAAACTGCACCAATGTTGTTCTGTTAAAATAAATACAATTGTGTTTATTCTACTACAAAACAATGTAAATTATTCACGAAACTTGCGTCACAATATGCTTACGGCTTTTGAGAAAAGCTATACAATTTTTGGTGCGAATTAAGTTAGTTTGGAATTCTTTTATATTCATTCTTTCTAACATAAAACTTATTTTCTGCTGCATTATTTTCAAACATTATTTTTGATTTTAATTATTATATTTTGTCTACAAATTCTTTCGAAAGTAAATATAAATTTTATTAAAATAATTGGTTTAATTATATTTATTTTGGCTGATAATATTTGCGAATGTTTATGAATTTGTGCTAACCAAATATATTATAAAAAATTTAGTCTTTAATTGGAAAGATGATTTTGTGAAAATTATTAAATTGTTGATAAGTACTAAAAACATTTAAATAGTAATATGAACAATATTCACATAAGTGGCTGTTAGGATTTAAAAAAAAATTTAAGAGAATACTTAAATGCACTACTCTTCATCCAGCTCCATATTAAAAGAATTGCTTAGAAAAAATTTCAAGTATTCTTTCAAGTTTTTGCAGTAACAGAAATAAAGCAAAATATTTCCTAGCTCTTGTTTCCACTCGAATACTTTATTAAGAAAATTTAATTCCATTAAAAACAGTCATACAGAAATATTTATTCACAATTTCTATCTTTAAAAAACTGTCATAAATTAAGTGCAGGCCATCGAATAAATGGGTTAAATTGTTCACAAAATTTTACATAAACAAATGCTACCAACAAAAAATGCATTTTCCATATACACAAATCTATATTTATGAAATTAAATAGACATGCATACATCCATATACACAGAACAAAATTAAATTCATAAATACATATATTATTTTTACTAAAATAAGTTCTACCACAGAATTCATAAAATGAAGTACTACAATTCGTAAATATTTAATTAAAAGAAGGAACATTTTATTAAATTTAATTTCTTGAATGAAAGGAATTGATATTTATAAAAACTTCAAACAATTAATTTGTTAAAAACAGTTGAGAAATTTTAATAAATATAGGCATTGAAGCAATTAAAATGTTTTATGAAAAGCCATTTGGAACTAATAAAAGGTATGTATAAAACAAATAAAATATTGTTAAATTTTGTTGGTTTTTACTACAAAACTATTGTTAATATGTATGCTTCTTTTATTTTACACACATGTTTTATTTACAGAAACTATAGGTAATTTACATGAAATTTTGGGTTCTATACAAAAGAACTTAGCTGAAGAACTCAGGGTTTTCACATAGGGTGCCATTAGCATGTGTTCACATGTAACGAAATGAATCGTAATTTAAATGAGTGCTTAGAACTGATGCATATTCCACGATTTGCTAAGGTTTCAGCTTATGTTCATTTAACAAAACAGGTCGTCATACGTATAACTCAAAGTACAAAATTTCAGTTACTGTTGTTCATATGAATTATTCGGGAGAATTGAATGCGTTTTCGATGAGTTCAAAAGTGATAATCTTATTAAAATTTAGGTTATCTTCAACATGAATTCAGATAAAGAAGTGAACGCATTCACTTTTTTCCTGCATGTGTACTTTTGTATTTAATTAATTATTCAATTATGTAATTTTGTATTTAATTGCATTAAAAATCTGTTTATAACATGTACTATTACAAAATTTATAATTTCATATATAATAGTTCATGTTTTATAGCAGAAGCTTTTGAATACTTTGGTTGCAAGTCATATAAAAACGATTCCATGAAATTTGAATACACATCCGACTCTTTCTTTCATTTTACGCAAAAAGATAAATATTTTATTTTCTTATCTTCCTCAAATATTTGAGACTTGTAAAATATTTGAAGACTTTCTGTTTAATCTTGATTTTAGCTGAATATTATGTGTCGTGTTTTTCTTAATTGAGTAATTTTGAGTCAGAAATTTAACGACAAGTGCCACTAATTTGTCAGTTATTATACATGCTTCAAACACTAACGAAATGAAATAAGCCCTGCAGTTAAGAAGCATGAATTCTAAGGCGTTAACGTTTATTGGCTTAAAAATTCCACCGTTGAATTCTGAAATCGAATGTCCCTAAGTTATTACTTTTGTGTTGGAAACAAGTTTATTGCAGTTTATACACCTTTCAAAGGTACTAGAGCAAAAATTCCATAAAAAATTTACAAAGAGTGTTGACTAGAACAATACAAATTCACTAGTAATATAATAATTCCAATGACTTCATAATTTATCCAGTGAAAAACTTTTGGTAAGAGAATTTCGTCAGAAGTACATTTATAGTGTCACAACTGGCTCAGAGAAATTGAACAACGTTTTTATTAAAAAGAAACTATGAAGATATTTTGGACACAGTACGAATTTTTGACGAGGATCTCTGTATCTCTCAGAAAGATGTTCTGGAAATGAAATGTCAACGATGGTGGTGACCCGCCTAGGCCCTGGGTGTTTCTACAGACAAAAAAATTTCACTTATTTTTCACAAAAAAAAAAACTAAACCGTCTTTAGTTACTGCACAATGATAAGCCGCATATTCCCTTTGGAGAGAACTGCATGGCTCAAACGTTGTGGAATATTGAAATTAGAATTTTTAAAACCAAATTATATGAGAAAATAACTGTTTAATAAAATTGTTGCTTTGGAACAACAAATTGCACTTGTATTCGTACCTACAGGAGAACTCTTGTAGACACTTAAATATACGCTGCATAACACGAGTTCTAATCCTGCCCTTAGAGTAGAAAGTTACGTAAAAGGTTATCTAGCTGATGAGTGAGTAAATGTGTCACAGAAATTCGGTGAGTGGGGTCGAAATGGTATGAGGTAAAGTGCAAGGATAATGAGCACAAGTACGCAATATTCATAACGTATCACATACATGCACACGTAGTGAAATTTAATTATATTTTCCCTAATGCGAGTAAAAGGAAAAAAATTATATAGAAAAAATCCTTGAAACCAAGAAAAAGCCTGTTCTTGCTGAAAACACAGATTTGAGATACTCGTACACATTAACTTGTTTTATATTGTTGAACTGTATCACGACATACTTATTTTTCAGCGAGCGTTACGCAAGAGCGCAATGTAAATGTAAAGTAATTTATTACAATGTAAATATAAAGTAATGTGCAACACTTCACGCAAGAAATGTTAACATAAAAACAGTTCAAGAAAATGTTGAGAATTTCATGTGTTGTATTCGTAATTCAGAGAATAAATTACACATTTAATAAGCTGCACGTTTGTCTACAACGAAGTTTTTATTAGTCCTGTAAGTTGTAATAGAATTTAATGGCAAATTTAAATGCTCCTGATGTTGAAAGGCTTTCAATGAAATGTATACGTATGAAATTTGTCTTGAGCTTGTACATTAAGGTTTTTTTACGTAAAGAAGTAGTTGTTAGAACATTAATTATTTAATTTTATTTTTCTAAAGAACTTTAAAAAGTACCAACAAAATTTTTTGTATTAAATCTTCTGTTTTAAAGTGCAAAACATTAAATTAAAAATACTACCTAATTTTAAATTGGATGGGTTAATTTCACAAAACTTTCGTTGCAACAAAATTTTAAATAAAAAAATAGCAGTTAAATGACCGTTGAAAAACCTTTATCTGGTATAGAAGCTATGTACGATGAACTTTATGAACTACCCTTTTTTAAAATATCACCAAAGACAGTTGAGGTCTATACCATAAGGAGAATATTGAATTTGCACTCAATTGTGCAGCGTATATTTTAAGGGTATAGAAATTTAAGTTCTAAATACTGCGCATTTTTGCCAGATGTTATTGATTTGTTATTTTCTGTGATGACGAATTTCAGAGCAGAACTTAGTTTAATAGCGAATGGTGGCTTAATTTATTTAAAAAGTGTTGTGTCGTGTTTGTTTCTTAAAAAAATTTTGCTCTCAGAAAAGTTTAAAAATCGGTTCACTCCATTGTAAATTTTTCTATTTATTTTAATTATTATTTATTAATCTATCACTATAAGTAAAAGATATATAAAAAGTTATTATTATTAATTATTATTAATAATATTAATTTTAATTACAGTGTAGGGCGAAAAGATAAATAAAAAAAATTGTAAAACAAATTTATACATAAACTGTTCTATCAACTTCACAATAAAGTTCTAGAAGAAGTTAAAATTACAAATTTCTTAGTACATATGTATATATATATATAATATGTACAGTTAGAGTATTTTAAAAAAGAAATATTATTTTAAGTAGTCCAACATAGTCCGTTGTTTTTTCTTAGCTTCCAGTGATTTTTGCACAGCGATTTGTATTCGAGCGAGTTAGTGTTGATTTCGGTCCAATCGATTTCTTTATCGAAAATTTGAATGACTTTAGCTGCCTTAATTTTAATTTTTTTTGGGTTATTTGTTTCGTCATGCTCGTCCTCATCAGAATCTACAACAACCTGATCCGAGTGATAGATAATTGTCGTCAACATCATCGCAATCGTCATCTATATTTGTTTATAATTCTAGTTCATCAATAAATCAGTAATTAGTGAACAATCAAAACATGGATACATATATTTTTATCTCTAAATTATTTAAACTCAAGCGCACAACCGCTGTATGTAATACTCACACGTGAACTGAATTCATCTTATTTTGTATCAAAAAATAATAAACAAGGCAATAGTAACGGATTTATTTTTCTGTATAATAACTGTAATATTCATAATAATAAATATAAATAATATATATATAATATTATTTTGGTTTATTATGTGCACATCCTTCTATACATATATATATATATATATATCAGATCGAAGGTTCTCTCTCTATAGAATACTCAGTGAAAGAATATTTGGTGTCCCCTCGACTCAGTAATTCCTTTAATCCTGAGTTCGCTCTACCCCGAGTCTACTGTATTTACATACTTGGTTTATTACAAAATAAATGCAAAATAAAAATACAAATATTGAAGTTGTTGCTTCTTTTGTTTTACAAATTATAGGCCATTCCGTGTTATTAAAAATAAAGTATATGGTCATCCGTATAGTGGTTTCAAAACCGCCGGTCTAACAAGGCTTTCAGCTCTTAAATATCTGTCATCTGAACTGTCAGATTGGAAACATTTCAGACGTAGTCACCCCTGTTCATAATTGCAATATCGCTTCTGTTAGTGAAAATGTGTCGAACAGTTCACAGCAATTTATCACAATATTGTGAAGAAATTACATTCCTGATGTGAATAAGGGAAACATTTTCCTAAGCTCTGACGGGTTTAATAGATGATACTGATGAGTTTACAACTACCTCCCTGTTGACACAAAGAGTACTGATAACATGCATAGTGGCATAGAAAATGCGCATCATACTCAGCTAGTGTTCTGTTTTCTTTTTTGAAATTGAACACGACAAAATTTCTTTAATATTTATAATAAAAGTTCATTTATTCTTTTATTTTAAATGACGTTTGTCAGCAACATTGACTGTTGTTGTTTCCCATCTTATACGAATAAACAGTACACAGTTACTATCTTATATATAAAAATTACATGTAAATATGTATATATGTATGTATGTTTGTGCCTTATAGGCAGGTAAACCGCCCTTTTTCTTGAAATTTTCACACTGTCTCTCTGTGTATCTGTTACCACGCCCAAACAAAGTAAATATTTATTTTTGTATATCTTGAGAACGGTTGAAGTAAAAGTTTCTGAATATGGTCCAAATGGCGTTGTGGTTAAAACAAATAATCAGTCAATAAAATGGGAGGTATTGGATAAATAATACAAACTAAATATTGATTTCAGTATATCTTGCGAACGGTTAAAGATAAGGTTTCTGTATTTGGTCTGAGTAACTAAATGGTCAGTACAAATCATCAGTGGGCGGAATAGGACAAGTGAGCGTGGGCCCTACCGATTGTCCGCCACAAAAATTTATTGTCAAATAACTTCGCCATTTGTGGACCAATTTTCAGAACTATTTTGCATATGGAAAAGGTCCATTGTTGTCGAAATTTGAGAGTGGTTGGGGCTAAGTACCCGGCTTTAAAAAGTGAATATCAAATAACTTCGTCGTTTGTGAACCAATTTCTAAATTATTTTTTTAAAAGGAAAAATTCCGCTAAATTTTTTTTTTAAATTGGCGGGAAAGGCAAAGTGCTTCATATTCCTTCCATATACATACATATATGGGTAAAAATAAATAATACTATTTTGGTATTTCTCTTTGTAACAATATATCTCCCGAAGGTTTGGGCATAGAAAAATAAAGTTTTTTCCATAATCTTTTCTTCGAGGTGTGCGGTTTTACCTTTTCGAAATTCGAAAATATGTGGAGTAAAATCGATTCTTTGTACTTTTCTCCCATTTAAATAGTGCTTATGATGCACATTTTTCGCTATTTTTAAACACCGCCATGAAATGGGAATCAAATTAAAAAGAATTTTTGAAGGGAGCATAAAATATATTGATATGTATCTCTGAAAATACAATATGGCGGACGACTATTTTTTAACCACTGTAATGATTGGGTACCAAATGAAGAAAGTGGTTGCGTAGAAAACCTGAAATGAAGTGAAATGGGTACTTTTCAGCAAATCTGTGTTTTGTACCTTTTTTTTTTTGGTTAATATAACAATAAAAGTATTCACATTTGATGCAGTTGGCTTCCCGTAACAATATCTATACAAAAGTGGGCGAGATTAGATAAGTTGGTGTGGTGTAGCGAAGCACGCCGGGTATAGATAGTCATCAATAAACTTAAAATTCGCATAAAATGATAATATTAGAGATCGCGCTTAACTTAAATTCTACTAAAATAATGCTATTGAGTTTGGAAAAGCATCTCTTTAAAGACCCCCACAATGGAAGATGTCAAAAATTACTATGATTCCTAACCTAGAAAACGATATACGCAAGCGGAATCACATAGATATATATATCGAGCCTTTGGTGCAATACCGTTGTAATTCAAAATTTAAATTTTTTGAGCTGGGTATGCAAAAATGATCTTTGGGGAAATGTATATCTAAAGGAAAAAAGATTATGGTTCTATATCTAACTGTTCAGATTCTACAGCTACAAATGTCTATATTGCCTCCAGCTTTTTCCAACAATATTTATTTGCAATAATGAAATATTTCCTTTATGATAAGAAATTTACATTACTGGGTCAATTTTGCCCAAAGCTTCACTTATTTATGGATTCAGATTATTTAAGTCTGAGTCACTTTGAAGACTTTTAACGTATGCTTGAGTATGAATACCTTGCAGGTATTTCTTCGCTTGTTAGCTCCATACCTAACTCTTCCAAATATTTGCGTCGCTTATACTTTTTATTTCGATTTCAGTCCGTATTAGTACTTAGAAAAATTATGTACACGTATCCAAATGTATCCAAAATGTTGTATATCCATTAGGTCTCATCTTACATGTATAAGTTCTTATATATAAAGTGAGATAACATAAGTTTGACAACAATAACTATTTATTATTTTGTGTAAAAAAGTATAGACAATATGTTTCATTTATTGCTTCAAAATTTTAAGTTTTTCAGTGCGTATTCCTTTGTATTGATTAGGAACTAATAAATTTAGCATATCCATACTATGCTTAAAACATACGTTACTTTCCTCAAACCAATAGGAATATATTGTATTTTTGGTACAATTTACTCATTGTTCAACAATAGTTTTTTTGATGTTTTTTATTACTTTACAATTAGAAAATATTTTTCCTAAACTTTTATGTGAATCTTTCACACTGCGAAAAAAGTCTAATGGATCACATAAACTTCCAAAATCTGTTTCTTTATCATAATTTTTTGCAACAAGAAATATTGCTGAAGGATATGACAACATTTGCGCTGGTTGAATTATATCCATACGGCATTTGGCACAAGATATAACCAACACAATATCGGCTTGATGTTAACTCTATTGGAACATTGTTAGAGTTAAAACTATCAGAATCTTAATTTTCAATTACGCATCGAATATGCGTGTAAAATCTACGTCAGCGGTGTGAGTACTTTCTGATATACTTTCACTTCTTTGAGTATCTTCTAAAATCATTTAGAGTCAATTGGTAAAAATATCGCATCGTCGTTTGTACAATTTGATGATTTTGATTTATTTGATTTTTTAAGTTATTTTTAGAGATGATAGTTTAGCTACTGCGATATTTAATTCATAAAACGAAGGATTTCCTTGGTACGTATATATGATAATAAATTTTCCAGCGGATCTTGGTTGAAATGACTCGTTAAAATGAAAAGTAAATTTGAGTTTTCTGCAAACAATTCGAACGATAGGGACAATAAAGCTCTCGTGGTTACAATTAGGCCATCAATTGCATATAATTTTTCTCCTGCATATTTTATTTGTTTCATATAAGTAATTAGCTCTTAGAGTAATTAGTAAGCTGTGCCATTGAGCTTCAAGCCACGCTTCAAGGGCTTTCCACCGTTAAAATACATACTATTTAAATAATCAAAGCAGCTGTGGAACTTTTTTATAAAACTACACGTTGAAGTGGCTTCTGCTGATAAACTTCATGCAAACTGGAGATTTTCATTAGCAGATTGAACCGCAGCAGCAACTGAATTGCTCAAAGATTGAAGAGATATGGCAACGCGCATCGTTTTGAAATCAGCTTTGATGAAAGCATATCTTATAGATTTAAAAATACGGAGTACATCGTACATCAAATAAATTTTGGTATATTTATTAAAAAAATAAGGTTATTCACAAGATCCGCCAAGCATATCGTAGCGTTTTCTATTATAGACAACATTAACGGTGAAGGTCAAACTAATTTGGTCTTTGTTTGTAAAATCCAAAGAATGATATGAGTACAAAACAGATAAACATATTCTACTGATAAATTTGCTTGGGTTAGAGATACTTACTTAACAAAAGAATATTTTATCAACAAAAATAATTCATCCCTTTGTATATGCAGATAGAAAAGTATAAATATTACTGAAAGTAATATCAAAATTTATATGTACTAAATTTAAAATTCGGTGCGAATCGATGTTCTAGCAAGAGGACAACAATAAAATACTTATTTTTGTCATACAATTAAAAAAATTACGATATTAAACTTTACGTACCTAATGTCCATATAAATTGTGGGAGCGTATATGTGTGACTATTTTTCGCACACAATGACGAATATTGAAGCTGAACATTGATCGTGTAGCATGCGCTTTAGACACACTAAGCTAGAGAAAAAAATCGTCATCGGGTGTAGTAATGCCACCTAGTTATTGCTTCAGTACATTTAGCACTGGACGAACAATTTATGGCAGTAGAACATCTTCATATATTTATAGTCTTTGGTTCTATATATACCAGGTATGAACATTTGCGGGTTTCTAGTTGATCTGGTGAGAGAAATCATTCAAAATACATTTGGCGGTTGGGCATCGGGCACGTCCAATTTTTCTTTTCCATCCTCAAAATATTTCAAACAATATCCAGAAAAAATTATGGAAATCGATCCAGCTGTTTTAGCGTGATACGCTTAGTAACGGACATCATTTAAGTTTTAATTATATAGATAGTTTAAGAGTTTCGGTGAGTAATATATTTCCAACTACGTCTTCTTCTGGTTCTATTTTGTTATGTATATGCTATGAGTTATTTTCGACTCAGATATGGATATCCATACTTTAAATTTCATAAAAACAGTTCATATACCCATACGTCCACTCGTGGTACTACTCGTATCTCTTTAAAAATATATAACCTGCCTATGTATTCTTTTAGACTCTGATCTACCTACGTTTTAAATGTTATGCAAATCGGTTTGATGGTCAAACAATCATTTAAAAAAATATCCCGCACCTATGCACTTCCTGAGAAAATTTTTGTATATCTAGATACGGGATCCAATTTGTATGCAAAATTTCAAAAGGAATCAGTTAAAAATAAAAAATTTTTCGTCATATGGCAACATCGCTGTCCACTGATGTGTGAGCTGGCGCATTATTGTGATGCAGAATCCAAGATTTTTTCCACAATTCCGATCATTTGAGCCGTATTGCTTCACGCAAACGTTGCATAACTTTCTTCTAGTATTCTTTATTAACTGTAGGACCTGTCGGCAAGAACTTATGATGTACCACGCCATTGTAATGCATGAAAACAAAATTCACATTTTCTTTAAAAAAAAAACCTTGTATAGTCGTCAAAAGTAAGGGTTTCGCAACATTTAGTATGATCATGAACATGTGCCATAAGTCTCAGTCCATTTATAACTCAAGACTAAAATTATCCAAATAGGTCCAAGGCGTTCTCGAGTTTCGAATAACAATCAATTAAGCAGTTTCGGGAGAAATTGTGCTTTTATTTTCGTTTGTTTATCAATTCAACTCGTTATAATTTAAAATGCAATTTTGTTTACACAAAAGAAAAAAAATTAAAACTAAAAAAATATACAGTCGAACTTCTCTATAGCAAACTTCTCTATAACGAAATCTTCTCTATAACAAATAAAATTCGTGAACACAACATTTTTGTGAGTATTTTCATACATTTTGATCTCCCTATAACGAACTTCCCTATAGCAAAGTTCTCTCTGTAACGTACAATTTTTAAAGACCTAAATAGAATTTTTCACACTAAATAATCTCTCTATTGCGAAGTTTTTAGTAATCGATTTTTTGCATCAATTTAGTCACATATGTATGTATTAATAAAAAAAAATTAATGTGTTCATGTAAAAACAATTTTTTTTATCTTAATAAATATATTTTCTACATAAAAAAAATGAAAAAGTAGTCAAAATTTTCTGCAGTTTCTCTATAACGAATTTTCTCTATAACTTAGAAATTTGACGGTCCCCAACTGCTACGTTATAGAGAAGTTCGCCTGTATTGCATTCTTTTTACCAACAACAAATCAAAAATTTTTTTAAGAGAGACACAAATATTCATAAAGTGGCTGTTCATGAAACAAACTAATGATTATAACAAAAGGCTACTCCAGCACGTACTAACGTTTATCCACACTTACGTGAGTAAAATTAAAAAGAACTATAAAATTTTTTTCTTCACTAAGCTCGAAGTAAAATAATGGTGTGACGTTAACATTTTGAAAAAATTATTCAACGGAAGCCGGTTCGAAAAAAAAATTTCGAGAGTTTCTATGGAAGAAAAATTCTGTGAGCTTTATCAAAAGTTGGACCGCAGAATATAGCAGAAAAAAATGTATTCGTCTAGGCATTTTTTTTTATTTTACAGATTTTACAATAAAATTACCTTCGTTTCAAAATATGTAGATGTTGCATCCTAAAAAATAATATTGATTCATTTAAAAAATTTTTTTTTTAAATATACCATAGAGCATTTTTTATTAATGTTAAATTTATTTTGTGCAAAATAAAATGGTTTTGTTAGATACTCGTATTTTACACATCCATCATTTTACCATTATAAGCCTAAAACATTAAATTCCAAACAAAATGAATAAGTCGCGTCCACACTTGCAATTTTTATTGCAGCAATTCTTTTGTTTGTTGGGTAGAGAGGGGAAAAGAATATGGAGAAGTACAGGGTTTCATAAAATCTGCAATTCTTATTATTCAACTTGAAGTTTCATGTAGGTTAATTGTTATTGTAGGTAAAAAGAAGAATTAAGAAATATAAAAATTGCAAAATTAGAATGTCATAATTTGGACACTAATGCAATTTCAAAGCAGAATTTTTAGAAATTGCAGCAACAAAAATTGCAAGTTTGAGTAGGGACTAAGAAAATAACTTAATTGGATACTATATTCTAAAAAGCTGATGTGGTTCTTTTTAGTTAATTTCTCAGGTTTTGGTGAAATAAAATTAAAAAATAAAACACTCTACGACGCATGTAACCAACAACATTTGTAGCCGAGTACCTGTGTCAGCTGATGCGGTATATCTGTTTTGTAAAAATCTCATAATTATTTTTTATATTTAGAAAACTTAAAAAAATAAGAATGTCTGAAAATTTTACTTAACTATTACTTGCATAGCCCAGAACTATTACTATTAATTTTGCACAAATGTATGTATTTATTTTGTAATGCTTCTACAATAAGGTGGGGCGATTTGAAAATCTTAATGGGCGCTTCGCGTTTCTGATTCTTGGGATTGTACTAAGCGAAAAAGTCCACTAGACCATACGTCTACGGTGAAAATCGAGCTTCCCCATTTTGACTTGATCAGACTTTTGTCACGTTTTTTTGGATATTTTGGCCTATAACAGCCAAACCATTGAGATTTTCGATCCAATACTAAGACAAAAATTGTAGCCAAGACAATAGTTAAGAACTCTCTAGTACATCGCAAAAGCATTGGAACGCTCCTTCAGGCAGTTTTAGCCTTGTGAAAGTGCAAATTTTTCGTGAAAATATTGATAAATTACCATTTTCAGTTGTCATAGCGCAAAATCATAAAAATGTTCTATTTCTTACTTTTTTTGGATAAAAAATTTTTATTCTATTTTTTTATTTATTCTATTTATTTTATTTCTTAATTTTTATTCTTCTATTGTTTTCAGTTCATTTGATGCATTTTTGTTAGTTTATTGTAAAAAAACATTATATTTTTGATAAAAAAAGTGGAAAAAGTAAGAAATAGAACATTTTTATGATTTTGCGCTATGAACAACTGAAAATGGTAATTTATCAATATTTTCAGGAAAAATTTTCACCCTCACAAGGCCAAAACTACCTGAAGGAGCGTTCCAATGCTTTTGCGATGTACTAGAGAGTTCTTAACTATTGTCTTGGCTACAATTTTTGTCTCAGTATTGGATCGAAAATCTCAATGGTTTGGCTGTTATAGGCCAAAATATCCAAAAAAAACGTGACAAAAGTCTGATCAAGTCAAAATGGGGAAGCTCGATTTTCACCGTAGACGTATGGTCTAGTGGACTTTTTTTTTTTTTTTTTTTTTTTTATCTAGGACCAGCACTCAGGAGATGACTCCTACACATGCGAAGCATTGTGCTGGGAACTATAGGAAAGGGATAGTAGAAGAAGAAACGACAGAAGGTGAAGCTTAATTAATTATTTTGCAGCTCTGCTTTCGCACGTTCTTTTGTTTTTATACTCGTAGCAGTGCTGAAGCTCCGGTTTAGTAGCTATTTTTATTATTATTTTACTTCGCCGGTGCTACACAATACCGACGAAGGAGGGCGTTCTGATATGATTGTGGATTGCTATCAGCTGAAGCCGGTATTGTTCAGCGACCAGTGACTATGCCTTCGCCACTGAAACCTTCCGACAACAACTCACACACAAAGACACACTAATGCACATCAGAAAAATGCGAGATGTTTATTTTTATTTAAAAATTTTTTTGTCTGAAACTGGGGTTGAACCCAGGTCTGTTTTTTGGTTGTGTAGTCAACGTGCAGACTACCATCCATCGTGCCATCGCCACCCTCATTACAATCCTTTGCTTAGTACAATCCCAAGAATCAGAAACGCGAAGCGCCCATTAAGATTTTTTTCCTTCCATACTAATCGCCCCACCCTAAAAATATTCTGAAAATAATTTTTAGATTTATGACTCATTTAATAAGATTTTACGGCAGCATTAAAGCAAATTTTCAGCATCACATTGACTACCAATTTTATATTCTTTCATGTGTGTGTATGTATTTTGGCAGACGTATCAATTAATTCAAGCGTTTAGAAATGAGCATAAATCGTGACTTTATTGGAACAAACTACAAAGGCAAGCAATAGTTGAATAAATTTGTAATTATTATAAGTAAACGTGTTTATAACATAAATTAACACTTCTTAAAAGGTTTTATTAAGTCTGTAAATAAAAAATTCAATTATAAGCCATTAAGAGTTAATATTCGTGAATTGTTTTCGTATAAAATTTAAAGAAGATTATTTATTATAGTTAAACAATTAGTCATTATAGCAGCAGCGATGTTGAATCAAAGTCATTAAGTAATAAGAACATCCAAAATGAGATTATATATATATATACATATGTATGTAGATAAATTTAAATATAATGAAACAAGGTTTTGAAGTGAAACAAGTGAAGAAGCTAAAAATTAGCAACACGTTGTGGTGGCTGTTGACAAAAAGCTAATGTTTTAAAGCCTAAAATTACGACCATATGCAAAAATGATTGTTAAAATAGATGTCTGTTTGAAGTACTAATTTTGTATGCGAAACCCAGCTTTAACGTACACGTTAACTTTAGCAATCGTTTTAGCATAAGGTTTAAGAAAATATTTTAATAATAGCAATTTGATTAGGTAGGCGATCGTATGACGTTTCACTGTACATGTTTTTTTTTATAAAACACAAATTGGTAAGCACTGTTGGATTATCAAGAAGTTGTAGAAATTTAAAACTAATTTTCTTAGGGAAAAATTGCCAAAATCTATCGCTATCCACTATTATATGACTTAAAGCACTGAATAAAAATTCTACGCCCAGAGCATGGGGTTATTCCCGATCGTAACAATATAATTCATTATACACCATACCTGAAGAAATCATAACAAAACAGTTTTCTCAAGTAGAGCAAAACATGCACAGTTAATAATGAAACAAAAAGCAATAAATGGCAAAAACAGTTGTAAGTTGTAGGATGGTAAATTAAGAGCTATGTAATATTGAACAATTATATTAATACAATGAATTATAAGTTCTCTAATAACAAAAATTTTTTTATGTTTATTTCTTTCACCTTCTTTATTTGCAACTTCCTTCACTATTAAACGCACTGTCAAAATCGGATTTTCCAATTGCAAAACGTTGCCGTTGCGTTGACGGCGCGGTATTTCGGTATGCTACATACAAATTGTATGGCCATGAGAATTTTTGACAGCTAGAAAACGCTTTCCGCACTTGTTTAGGTATAGCTGTTAGTTCGGTAATATATTACGCATGGCAAAGAGAGCATAGTTTTTGTGTTCGGTACTTGACAATACGATTTTTTCACATTTTCTTTGCTTACAAAAATAAGAATAATAATGAAATGTCACCGGCAATAGTTTCGTCTCTGTGAACGCGAATAAAAAAACAAAAGAGAATTCCAGATGTTTTTCTTCCAAATGTTCGCCTGTATAAAATCGGACATTCAGTTAAACATCAAAATAACACACCGATTAATATGTTAACGAGGGAGTTTAATTTTGAAATAAGTAATTTTTATTGTATTCGTACGTTCATTCTCTCTCTAAATTAATTAATACTTTCTTTTCTTTCATCTTTCTGAATATCACAGAATATCTGAGATTCAACAAAAAATTCAATCGCAGATAGAATTATGTACATGTAGACTTCGATTAACTCTGAAATAATATCAGAGCGAACGTCTGCAGAATGAGATAATTACCCCTATCGTGAATACTTTTCCCCATGAAATATTTCCCCTTTCCCTAAATTTGCAATCGTGAAAAAATTCCCCGTGAATAATTTCATGTTAAAATAAAAATCCCCTTATTGTGAATGATTATTTTCCTGTAAGTTTTTTCACTTTTGCATTTAAATTGTGTTTTTATTTAGATATTTTGATAAATATAATTTCTTTAATATCAAGAACAGTTGTTATAGTGGAAAGATATTTAAATAATAAATAAAATAGAAACTAACAGACCAATTGATTGCGTTTTGTATGCAAAGACATGGCGACCAAGTTTTGGAGTTCTCTTACGGATTAAATTCAACTGCTAGTACATCATTGTTCAATGTCTAAACTTTGTTTTTAAATTCAAATTAATATGAAAAAAATTAAATTCAGTCTATCAGCTCATATAACATTTTTCAAGTCATTTATTTTTAATAAATATATGAGATAAACGCTGGAGTCCCTCAAGGCAGTATACTTGGACCGATTCTCTATACGATTTTGACATATGATATGACGATCAGTGAAAATGTTTTAATTGCAATTTATGCAGATAATACAGCGGTTTTAGCATAATTTTTTTGTCCAAATAATGCTTCAAGTACTCTGCAATCACATCTAAAAGGAATTGAAATATGATTAAAAAAGTGGAATATTAAAATTAATGCAGAAAAATCACTACATATTACATTTTCTTTAAGAAAAGGCAACTATCCACATATATACTCGTATAACAATAGCCAAATACCTCAAAGTGATTGTGTTAAATATTTTGGATTGCACATAGACAGAATATTAACAAGGAAAGAACAGATTAAAGCAAAAAAGCAGCAATTAACTATTGAAACAAAAAGTCTCCTTGGGTTATTAGATCCTAAATCACAATTAGGTATGGAAAACAAAATTATATATGATTCTAATTTAGAATTGCACTTTTTCCTGAAATAATATGCAAAATGTATTACTACATACTTTATGATATTCTCATAAAGTATTTTTTTTATAAAAAAAAGCAAACTTAATAGATGAGGAGGAAAGCATATCCATATAGTACCATTTTACTAATGCTTACTTAGCTCATCAGTGGATTTTACCTAATTTCTGATTAATTTTTCAACATTCTTATGTTGAAAATTCACGAAATCAATCGAGAATTGAGGTTGAATACTGCACACAAAACCAAAAATCTATAATCAGCAACATAACAATCGATAAATTTACTTTTTTTATTACACATACATATTTCTATTTTTAGATTTTTCTTCTCATCTACGTTAGGCTTACCATTGGCAAGTATGTTAATGTACAGGGTGGCTGATGAATTTTGCTACATTAAGAAACTGGAACGAGTTCTTTTGTAATGCATGGAATATTTTCAATCTCTTTTCATTTGAAAGCACATCGAATTAGTCTTAAAGAGAATCGAATTTAAATGCCGGCCCTGCTCATGGATGCAGGTGCGGCATCTTGGCAAAAAATTGTTCATTACTGCCCGCAAAGTTAACGCTGGAACTGTAGCTATTGTCGCTCGAATTGATTGTCTTAGTTCCTCCAAATTTATCTGTTGCGATTTCTACACTTCCTGTTTACAATAACCATACAAGAAAAAGTCCGGTGGAGTTAAGTCAGGCGATCTAGGGGCACAACGGAAGGTTGATTTTCTTGAAATGAGCCTGTTAGTTAGTTGAACCAAAACTACAGACTCCAATGCGTGATAGTGGCATTCTTTTTCCAGTGTCCCACTTTTCATTTTCATTAAATCTAAGGATCAATCTACAAAAACCAAAACAAAAAACTCCAGATAGAAAAAAGTTACAAAGTTTTCTTTTGGTATCGGCTTTCATCAGCCACCCTGTATTTTGAATCAAATTAAAAAATAAAACAAAAGAATATTAAAATCTAACACCATATTGTATATTAACTGAATTTATTTTGGGAATATCTCTTTACATATGATTCTAATTTTAAAATTGTGCAATCATACCACTTATTCATATTAAGCCTATTTTTTAAGTGTATGGCGACTTAACGAATTCATTTGTACGGCAGAAACTTTATGTTCTTCCACTGGACATAGTTTAACTTGGCTTGAAAACACTTTTACAAGCTGAAAATTCCTGTGGTCACTGATTTCGCTATGAAAAGTAAAAAAATAAAGAAAATACAACGATAACAAAAGAAAATATCTAGAATTGTGCGGAAAAAAAAATAAAATTAAAAAGCAGTGGCAGGCATTAAAAAAATTTGGGAGCCAAAGATGAATAAAGCCTTCATTTAGAAATAGGAAGTGGTTAAAAGATGCAGGTCTTTTTTAAAAAATTTTCAGCTTTCTTTAAAAAAATATTTTATTGAAAACCCCTTATGGCGCTCAATGGTTCAAGTCAGTGTGGAAAAAAAACCGAACAATAATCTTAATGCGTTAAAGAAAACTTTTGAAAAAATTCCAAAACTAAAAACCTAAAGTTAACGCATAAACTTGCCGTAGTTTTACTGATTTTTTTATTTTCTTTTTATTTTAAAACTATTTTTGTTTCACTTTATTTGTACTTGGCCTGTCTTTACGAAACTGTAGCAGAGTGGAATAACAAAAAATTTTTTGTTTTAAAAACTTTAGTTTAGTTTAGTTTTTGAATGCTTTCAATAGTAAATTTTCACAGGTTTTTTTTTATATATTTCTTTTTTTTTTGCAAGTACATATTGTTGTTAGTTTCCAAATATTTATTTTAGTTTAAGTTTTGTAAAAAGTCTTTGTCACGCCACTTGGATAGAAGTTATTGAAATGGAATTTATTTCTATGACAATGTCAGTGACAATAGAGAAATTACGAAAATATATCGGACTCGTTGCAGCTTGAAATTCTTGAAATTTTTATAATAAAAATAATTTTATGAATTTGTCTTAGCAACCTCATGCAGCTTAAATAAAGTTTTAGTTTGACAACTGATTTATAAATCATTTAAAATATTAATACGACGGAATCTTTATTACGGCCTTAATTTGACCGTTTTGTTGCATGTGGCGTTGAAGAGTAAAAATGTAATTGACTTAAAGACGAAAAGTTTTTACTTAACACAACCGAATGAAAATAAAAATCTAAAAAGTCTTAAGACGTCCTGCCAACTGTTCTCTAGATGACCGAACGGCAAATTAACAGCCTATCAGCAAAGAAATTGTTTATTGTTATCACTTAGCCCTCCAGTGCCGATATTTGAGCATAATAAAACAGCGCCGAATTAAAATAACAAAAATATTCAGGATTCGAAATACAAAAATGAAGAAAAGTGATTTGCAACCCAATTAGATTATATTGAAACAAATTTGTGTTACTTTAGCAAATAAATTTGCTTTAATTACAAAGATACATATAATTTCTTAATTTAGCTTTCATGACTTCTATTTGGAGAGGAAGGAACATAAAATTCTTCTGCATTCATCTGCAACTCGAAAAAAAGGAAAAAGAAATTAAAGAAAATAAAGAAATGCCAAAGCACAAGAATAAATGGAATAGAAATGATTTATGGCAGATGAATACATAAAGAAATAAAATATGAGAGATATTTGGTTTAATGAATAGAAATTTTTTCATACTAAAATGCTTTAAATATAAAATTCTAAATTTAAAAATTCACCAAACAAGACTTCAACAGCTATCTCATCTCTTTTAAGAACCCTGAACGCATTTTCTCTGTGTTGGCTTAATAGAAACTACATTAAAAAAATCCTTTATCGCGCTTTAAGAATTGCGAAATTTTTTTTCATTTCGAAAATTAATTGTTATTTTCTTACCACATACTTTCTAAGTTAAGACTTCGTGTGGTAAATAAATAAAAAACATTTTAATTTATCACCGTAATAAATAAATTTTTATAAAACTTCAAGTATTTTTATGATCTCCGATCATGTTATAGAGTTTAACGTTTGAAAAATCAACCCCTTAAACAAACAACCACACATTTAGGGTGTGGCGACTAGAGAATTCAGAGTTGAAGAGGGTTGAAGTTTGCTTTTCTTCATCGAAGATTTTATTTGAATAACACTATTGTTTTTCCAAAGATAACAAATTGATTTGTAACAATTATAATTTATGTAACAAAGGAAGGGTAAATTGTGTTGGTAGAGGCATTTATTTCCCTCACGTTATTGTTGTTCTTAAAGAATGTTTTCTATTTGTCTCTATATAAAAAAAATGTTTACGATAATGCAATAATGTTTTTATTTGTACCATTTACTGTTATTAACGTGAATCGTTGTAATGATTGCTGGTCTCAACGCCACTATTCCATTTGTATTTCACAAATATTTGAAAGTTGTTCATGAAAACTATATTATCTTGTAATTCCATTAAACTTCAGGTTACATCCGAGTCAGGTCTTGATTATTTATTGATTGAAATAGATTCGGTGTGTATTACAGTGATATAATGCGCGGGATATGGATGACGCCAGGGGGAAGCTGAACCGGGTCATGATTAGGACCCGGATGTGGCTTGAGGACCACGGCTTGGAATTGGCCGGGGAGAAGACCGAGGTGATGTTGATGACGCGGGCACACATACCACTCGATGTCGGCATGCAGATAGGGGATGTGTCTCTGGTTACCCAGAGTGCCATAAGGTATTTGGGCGTCAGACTCGACTGTAGGCTGACTTACTGGGCCCAAATACGGCATGTGGCGACTAAGGCGGCGAAGATGACTGGCATGCTGAGCAGACTCATGGCGAATGTCGGAGGTCCGACACAGAGCAAGAGGAGGCTGATTATGGCGGTCACGAAGTCGATCTTGCTGCATGGGAGCGAGATTTGGGGAAATGTACTGAGTGAGAGAACCAAACGCAGGGTACTCGAGGCGGTACAGCGGACGGCGGCCCTTAGGGTTGCTTCGGCTTACCGCACGGTCTCGGGCGCTGCGGTCCTGGTGATATGTGGGGAAATACCCATAGACCTCTTGGCGCGCGAGCGGTGGGAGGCTTGGAACTCGAGGGGGGAGGACCCTGGTGTTGGTGCTATTGGTCTGAGACCCCAAACTGTCCGGCGATGGCAGGACAGGTGGACCGCGGACACGGTCGGCAGGTGGACGGCAAGGCTCATTCCCTGCGTGGAAGTATGGATTCGGAGGAAATTTGGGGAAGTTAACTACTTCCTGACACAATTCCTCTCGGGCCACGGATACTTTCGAAAGTACCTGTACCGGATGGGCAGGGCAGATGGTCCCGACTGCATTTACTGTAGTATTACGGATGATGATGCAGAACACACTTTCTTCGACTGCCCCAGGTGGCATGCTGAGAGAGCTGCAATGGCGCAGCGGGTTGGCGGGTTCGCTCCTGCCACCGTGATAGGGAGGATGCTCGATTGTGAAGACAATTGGGACGCTGTGGCACAGTACGTGGGATACGTTCTGTGGAGGAAGAAGAGGGACCTCGATGCGCTGCTGCATATCGGGGCCCCCTCTGACAGGGACCAGGCGATACGGGCCGGGGCCATGGCGCCGGCTGCAAACTTGGCGGACCCAGACGTGGGTGATTGAGAGTGGTCCTAATTGGGACGTGGCTCTGGGCCTTCCCGAAGTAATGCGGAAAGCGGTTCCGGGGAGGAATCTACCCAGAGGAGGAGGAGGGAATTTTTTAGTGGCAACACCACTCGACGCAGAAGACGACGGTCTCTGTAAGTGCGAAGGCATTTTCAACCCTACCTCACACGCCAAAAAAAAAAAAAAAAAAAAAAAAAAAAAAAAAAAAACAGTGATATAATAAAGGGGTGAATGTGATAGAATAGCAAATGACTAGATAGAATGATACAAACTAATCTTACAAATAATATGATCTAAGAAATGTTTACAGGGTATTAGAACGTTTTTAAAATATTTTTAATATTATTTTGTATTTATCTATATCTCCCTTTGTTAAACTTTATTTAGTTGATTACTGTGTAAATTGTTTAATCTTTTAATTGCAGAAATACAACAATACAACAGTTATCTAATCTCGCCCACTTTTGTATAAATATTGTACCGGTAACCACGGCATCTGCATAAAATTTGGATACTTATATTATTATATCAACAGACCCTATTCCTGAAAATAAAAAAGGTACCTTTTTCAAAACGCAGTTTTGCCGATAAGTAGCTATTTCACTTTATTTTTGGTTTTCTCCTTACCCATATCATGGAAGTGGGTAAAAAATAGTCGTCGGTCATATTGCGCTTGCTTGATAACCTTACCTTGGGGTTGTATAAAAAATAGTAAAAAATATTTACTTGAGATTTTTTCTACAAGAAAAGATTACGGAAAAAAGCTTTGTTCTATGTGCAATTCTTTTGGAGATACATATATGGTGGCAAAGCCAGATACCAAAATTAATTTTGTTTTTTGGAGTTTTATTGATGATGGAATTACTAGGTGGCATCAAAGCAAAAAAGCTTATTTCAGCATTTGTATGATTTTTTAATTTTTATTCTATCTGGCTTAGTTTCTTAAATATTAAGTTATCGATTTTAACTGCTTTTACCATTTTTTACCCCCTTAACATTGTAATATCTTAAAATCCTTTTTAGTGGATCTAAACACGCAAAGAGGAGTCTACATACCGACTTTCAACCGATGATTATAGGTTGGCAGGTATTTTGCCTTTCCCCGCAATTTAAAAAAAATTTTAGCTGATTTTTTCCATATCAAAAACGAATTTTTGAATTGATCCACAAACGACGAAGTTAATTGATTTTCACTTTTTAAAGTCGGGCATTTAGCCCACACAAAGTAAATATTTATTTTTGTATATCTTCAGAACGTTTGAACTGAAAGTCTCTGAATATGGTCCAAATGACTTCGTTTAGTTAAAGCAAATCATCAGTCAAAAACTGGAGAGTTTGGTCGGAGTAACTTGATGGTCAATGCAGACATCAGTTAAAAAGTGGGTGGAAGTGGATAAGTGGGCGTGGTACCTCCCGTACAAACTAAATATTTATTTTATTATATCTTGAGAGCGGTTAAAGTTAAAGTTTCCGTATTTGGTCTGAGTAAAGTAATGGTCAGTAGAATTCATCAGTCAAAAAGAAGACAGAATTTACCAAGTGGGTGTGGTTTATATCATAATCACAGAAGTTCAACATTTATTTCAGGAAAAGAAATAAAAAAATTTCAAAAAAGTTCATGAACATATGCTTTATATCAAAATTTTTTTATTTTATATACATATGTGTAGAGAAGCACGCCGGTATTTAGCTAATAAAATATAAATATATATATATATAAAATATATATAATGCGCACATAAATATATATGTAAATAAAAAACTAATTTAAAATGATAAAATTATTAAATATTTTACAAGAAACCGCCAGAACATGTTGAAAAGCACAAAAGCTTTTTTTGTGTCTATTTATTTATTCAAACTCTTTATTAAATATTTGCTTTAGCACGAATATTTTGTATAACTATAAAATAATTTTTTTATTTATTATAATTATTTATTTATTAATATTACCGTCACATATTAAAAGGCATAGTCACTGGTCACTAATAACAATGTACTTACGACTATATTGAATTTATGAATTCAGAAAAGCAATGATTTTATGCTTTATAACATTATAATTAAAAGAAAAATCAACTAATTCAGACAAATTATTAAATTGTCGGCATAACCTCGTAAAAGGATCAGCCATAGCATAATTAGATCTACAAAAGTTAATAACAAGAGGATTATAATAACGAATACTACGACAAGGTACACTAAATTTAACAGAATTTAACAGAAATTCGGAGCAAATATTACCATTGATAAGGTTTATCATAAAAGACACATTTAACATTGTACGACGACTTTTGAGAGTAGGTAGTTTTATTAATGCTAATCTACTCGTATAGAAACGCAAATTTGTTGAGGAGCTCCATCGAAGGCCACGTAAACAGAATAACAAGAATTGTTTTTTGCACAGATTCAATATGAATATTATGAAAGTTGTAGTGAGGATCCCATATGATTGATCCGTATTCTAAAATAGATCTAACTAGCGACACATACAGCTGTTTCGTAATGTAAGGGTCAGAAAACTCTTTAGCCCAGCGCTTTATAAAGGCAAGCACACCTCTAGCTTTATTTACAGCCAAGGTAATATGAGAAGAAAAATTTAGCTTAGGATCCAGTAAAATTCCAAGATCAAGAAATGAATCAACTAACTCCAACTGATGATCTCCCAATGAGTAGTTAGCTGCAATTGGGTTACTTCTGGAAAAGCGCATACATTTACATTTCTTTAAATTCAGCTCCATCATGTTATGTTTGCACCATTCTGAAGATAAACGTGGTCGATAAAATTATTAAAAGAATAAAAAATTTCAACATCGTCAGCGTACATTAATATATTGGCGAAATTGATAACATTAGGAAGATCGTTAATAAACAGCGAAAATAGAATCGGCCCAAGATGGCTGCCTTGGGGAACACCAGATTCGATATATATATACTTAGAAGAACTGTTGTTAAAACGAATGGTTTGTTTTCTATCAATTAAATACGATCTTAACCAGTTTATACTGTTATTAGTTACGCCGAATAGATCCAGTTTAGCAAGAATAAGTTGATGGTTGACTTTATAAAATGCTTCACTGAAGTCCGTATAAATGGCATCAGTTTGTTTCTTCTGGGTAAATGCATAATTGACTAAAGTAGTTAAATGAAGAACATTAGTTGTAGTTGAGTACCCTTTTCTAAAACCATGTTGATAAGGTGACATTAACGATGCAGTGTGATGACATAAATAATCGGCAAGTAGTTTTTCAAACAGTTTCGGAATGACACTTAATTTAGCAATACCTCTATAATTCGTAATATCGGACTTATTACCAGATTTTTATAGAGGTATTATATATGAATCTTTCCACAATACAGGAAAATAGCCATATTTTATCGAAGCACTCTCATGTTCTCTGAATTACTCAGATTCTTCTGTTTACGCTAAACATGTTCAAGCAATTTTTTTTTTTTTTTTTTGAAAATGCCTTCGCACTTACAGAGACCCTCGTCTTCTGCGTCGAGTGGTGTTGCCATTAAAAAATTCCCTCCTCCTCCTCTGGGTAGATTCCTCCCCGGGACCGCTTTCCGCATTACTTCGGGAAGGCCCAGAGCCACGTCCCAATCAGGACCACTCTCACTCACCCACGTCTGGGTCCGCCAAGTCCGCAGCCGGCGCCATGGCCCCGGCCCGTATCGCCTAGTCCCCGTCAGAGGGGGCCCCGTTATGCAGCAGCGGTTCGAGGTCGCTCTTATTCCTCTATGCACCTCCGACGGTACCCCATCCGTGCCAGGGGCTTTCCCCGTCCTAAAAGCCCCGGCGGCAATCCTCAGCTCCCCCCGGTAAAGGGCGGTGGCACCTCATCATCGTAGGACCCGCGTTCGCCGCCCAGCGGAGGGTGTGTGGGGAACAGGCCCCCACAATCGCATCGATCCGCGCGCCGTCCAATCGCAACCCAGCGCGGCTTGCGCCCAATTTTCCCGCCACGATCCTATAGCCGAGTCCCCATGGATCACGGTTCAGGTCGCTCCGAAGTTCCTCCCATTTCGCCCTCTTGCTCGCCATAATCGCACGACGCAACGCCCCGCGGAACCGCCTGTACTCTTGGGCCTCCAGTAGAGCCTCGCCGGCCCGCCTAGCCCTAGTATAGACCCTCCTATTGCGGAGGCAGTCACGCCTGAGTCCAGCAATCTCCGGCGTCCACCAGTACACAGGTCGCCTCCCCGCCCGTCGCGACAAACGGGGCATCGATGCGTCGCATCCACGGACAATGAGCCGCATCATAGCACCCGCCAGGGAGTCAGCGTCCCCCCACCGTCCAAAACCGTAGTACCGTCGAAACCGGCCAAGAACGCACCGCAGTCTAACCTCGCGATGTTCCAACAACGCGCGCCTCTCCCCCCGTGCGCCCGCACGACGCCCGCCTCCGATACTATCCCAAACTCAACATACTGGTGATCACTCCCAGTATATTCCTCGAGCAACCTCCATCCTTCGATCATCCCAGACACATTCTCGGATACCAAAGTGATGTCAGGAGTGGTGAACTCGCACCCCGGCCGCCTGAAGGTGGTCGCACCACCAGCGTTCATGACCACCAGGCCCAACCTGGCCACCATATCCAGGACGCACCTCCCCCTCGTGCTCGTCACCGTATCACACCACTCCACAGCCCTGGCATTGAAATCACCGGCCACCACAAAGGGTCCGGCCATACCAGCCAGAGCGTCCTCGATAGCGGCCATCTTCACCCTAAATCGCGCCACACTTTCGTTAGGAGTGAGGTAACAGATCACCAGCACAAAACCGCCGTTCCGAGCCCACGCATAGCCGCAGCCGATCCCGTACCACGCAACCGCGAGTTCACCGCCGCCAAGTACCCAGAGCGCCGCCGTACCCGTTTCGTCCCCGAGCCAGAATCCTCGGTGCATCGGACCGTATTGTTCGCTGATAACAACCACGTCCGAGCCCCTCTCGGCAACCGTCTGCCATAGCAAAGCATCTGCCGTCCTGCTCCTGTGCATATTTGCCTGGAGCACCCTCATTATCTGCTGGATAGCGGGCAGCCCTTCGAGCCCGGCAGGTGGTCAGTCCTACCGCGCCCCACTCCCGAGCACAGAACGCACTTGGGGACCGCTCTGCAGTCCCTCATCTTATGTCCAGCTCCTTCGCTTTCCTATAGTTCCAGCACAATGCATCGCATGTGTAGGGGTCATGTCCTGAGTGCTGGTCCAAGATAAAAAAAATATTAAAATGGTGTTATTTTCTTCCCATGATTGTATTAGTACTGGTCAATACCCTAGTCAATATCTCGAATACTACATTAGATATATATTATTGGAATTTATCTACCGATAAAGGAAACAAACTATAACTCCAACACTATAAAAACGTATTTTGAAAAATAAATAAAAAATGAGAGTTCGTCTATTTTACATCCGCAGTTTTTAATAATTTTTAAAATTTCTAACCATTTTTTTAATTCTAGGTTTTTTATGTGTCGAGTTTTGCCAACTTGAAAAAGCAAATTCGCATCAATTTTTAAAAAGTCGAATGTATTAGTGAAAAAGTATAGTGTATTAAAATTCGAAAGGTAAAACTAGATATTGTAAGTGCACATGGCTAATTGCTTGCAAAGTTACAGATTCTGAAATAAAAATTTGCAATTACATGTTTGGTCTCTTTTTGTTTTATTTGTCATTATTACTTATTTTATTTATTCGTATTTTGTGTATTCAAGTAAGTACTTTTTTTTTAGTTTTTATAAATTTGTTTATTATTTTTCTTGAAGTATTAACTTTGACCTGGTGCATTACACTGACCTTAGAACCATATTTATAAAACCAAACGCTTATTATTTTGAGATTCTTAAGCAATTATGATTTAATTAACTTTTCTATATGACTATGGAGCTTAACCCACCAAGCATGTCTTTGCTTGAAACCACTTTTTGTATTAAATCGTAAAAAAAATTCATTACTTTATTTACACTTCAGCTAATACTTCTCTATAAATAAATTTCAATGTGAATGTCAAGTTTGTGGTGTCGACGTGTGTCTACGTCAATCGAAGAGTCAGCAAACGTATCGAAGGCAGCCAAATTATAGAAAAGACTTGATAATCTATAATGATGATTTCAATTGATGCATATAGCAATGATGTTGATTAACCACAGCCAATTGGATTGCCTTGCCGAATGTGAGCTGGTATTTAAAAACATTTTAAATTATTTGTTATTCAATATTTTAATGGAAATATTTAATTACCATCAAGCTGAATTTGTTTTTAATGTCAAATAGCAAATTCAGTTTCGCATATACCACATCATTATGATGTTAAAAATAATAGACAACACGGTCATTTCAAAAAAAGATTTAAAAAATTTTTCCACAATTCACAAAACACAATATCATCTCATGAAAATAGAAATAATTCCATACCGAATTCCATGCTGTTAAAATTATTAAAGTATGTTTGAGGGTTAAGACACTCGATAAATTTCCATTTTAGATGGGGTCGCATTATTGTAATGCCTTCACTGCGTGTTTTTTTCTCGTACCTGACTTTTACAGAGATATATGTATCTAATAAACCTCCAACAGCCTTGAAATCGAATTTTAAATGCAGGGACATCTTGGTAAAAGTGTTCTCCAAGTTCATCACTGACTTCAAAGGAAAAAGTCGATAATCATCTGATTTCTTGTTAGCAAAGAATTTCATTGCAAGATAAATAAAACCGTTAAATACTTGTGTTTGAGAAACAGGAATGCAAGCCGCTTTTTTTACAAAAGAGAATGCGTCCCAATTTTTTGTGCAATGACGGAGAAATAATTTGGTCTGGTACAGTCAAAGTTTTAACTTGAATGTTTTTCGGTCCCATTAGTAAGGAGAAACGTGACGACCAATCTTCTTTATTAAAATGTTACGATCGCACTCGACTATTCCACTCGGAAAGGAAGCAGCAATATTTAGTATGGCGTGACTGTAGACAATTAGCAAAGAATCCACTTTAAGATCTGCACAAAATCCTGCTCTCTCTATTTAATTTTTGTTTTAATACAAGTTTCATTATATCATACGTTTCTTTCAAATTACCAACATAAGTTAATTTATGTTCAGTGTTACTGGTACACTACCAATTAAGAAGACCCATAGGTTTCCTTGTGAATCCCTTTGATGAAAAAGGATATGAAAGAAGAAGGAATGGAGTAGAAGAAGAAGCAGGGAACCCAGACGGGGAGAACATCACTAGTCGTACAGCAAATACAAATATACGGGAGGTGTAAATATAGTAGCTTAATTCCATTATATAATAAAACAGCGTTCCAGCATCTTTTTTAAGAATCAATAACAAATCGCCATTCAGTAGCGACATGGCTATAGGAGGACTTGAGACTTGAACTCACGGTTTTCTAACTCAGTTTACAACTATTCAAGGCCTCGGAAGGAGATGATGTTTGTGGCGTGGTACGGCTTCTGAGAATGGCTTATCCATAATTGCTGAGGTGTTCTTTGTGTTAATACGCACATACTTTGAAAGGTGAATTTATTTCAAACTTTTCGACAAGCAACTAATTTCACACTTAAGTTTTTGGCGATGGCCTGCAAAATTTTTTGGAATTCTTAATGTACATATCGAGCCTTTAGTGCAATACCGTCGTAATTCAAAAAATCGTGAACTGAGAAAAATGCATTTGAAGTTTTGAGCCATCTTTTTGATAGTATTTTCGTTTACTAAAGTTATTTTTTACAAGTTTTTAAATAAAGAGGCATGTTTCGTAATGTTTTCTGTTTGTAAATTTCTTGTCATAAAGGAAATATTTCATTATTGCTAATAAATATTGTTGGAAATAGCTGGAGGCAATAAAGACATTTGTAGCTGTAGAATCTGAACAGTTATAGATAGAACCATAATCTTTTTTCCTTTAGATATATATTTCCCCAAAGATCATTTCTACATAACCAGCTCAAAAAATTAAAATTTTGAATTACTACGGTATTGCACCAAAGGCTCAATATATGTACATGTAACTGCTTTGAGATTTTTAGCGAAGATTTTTTCGCAAAAAGATTGATCTATAATACACCAATTGTTAATTTATTTTTGAAGATAAGTCCATAAAAAGCTTATCCAAAATTTATGTTGCTGATGCAGAACTATCTTTAAAAAATAAATACAGCTGATCATACTATTCATTTTGGACATCAATAAAATATTTTATATGTAAGATTTCTTAGCGGAAGACTAATTCTAATTATTTTCTTCGCTATGCTGAACGCAGATTTTGTTCCTCATTTGTATTACTAGTGAGAAATGTTGTTCGCTATGACTTGCAATAATATTAGAACGACAGTTAATACTTTAGATATAAAACACTCATAATATGAGTGACTCCTTTTTGAAATTGAACCATCAGCTGGAAGAAGGAAATAAGCGCCATTTTTTCTTACGCTTCTGGAATGCTTTTCTAATGTTCTATGGCATGTTCTATCGGATGTTGTGCCGAAACTGATTTTGAAAAAGACCACAATCGCATTTATTAAGATCTGATTTTCAATGGGGTGGTGATATGTAATTTAAAAGTGAGTTTATTATAAACCCTGCGACCATTGAGAGAGTTGCGTTATTGCTTCAATATTTTTTTGTAGAAAAGATAGAAAGAGACATATTCTTTATTTAAATTAATTCATGATATGCTCCGATTTCTACTTTTAATCAACTGCCATATTTATTTCTTCATTAAAATTTAACTCAAAAAAGCTCCTGTTTGAAACTTTGTTACAAGTAAGACACGTGCTAACAATTAAACGCACATTAGCGTTAACAGATTCTTATTATGAGCAACGTAGCAGGCTTAAGCTTGACTTTCATCCTTCGTCATAATTTCTGGAAATGTCCATAATAGATTCTGTTAAATGATTATACTCACTCGTATAAAGTCAACATGAAATTTGAGAGTGTAACAAATATTTAATAAATTTTATGACCTTTACTTTATTTCCAGCATATTTGTGACAATTTATTATGACTGGCGCACGTTTTAAGTTAAACTCATACTTTAACTGCAGCTTAGTTTGTCATTTCTCGCATATACTCTGTGTGTTACAATGTCTTCGGTGTCACGTATTTGTTGGAAGTGTTAGTTTAACATGTGTTTTATGATTGTAATTTGTACTTTGAAGGCAAAAAAAATATATAAATTTATTACCGTTACTTCTTCTGCAAGAAAGTAAGGGGATGAGTTTCTGCTAGAATTTTGAAAGAGATGATTGAGGGTGAGTGGCAAACCAAGCTGCTTATGTAGCAGAACTTGTTATCACAACAGTATACGTATAACCATATCCATATACATACATACATATGTATATATACATACATACATATATTTTTAACGTTTGATAAATTACTTTTTTGTTTTAACAATGAAGAGTAAAATATGTCGATGGCAGCGAGAATAAAAAATATTCTTATCATATATTTGTATGCGAATTCTATATACCCTTCAAGAGGGCATGGACAAACAAATATGTACAACCGTACTTTCATGAATAAAAGTTGATTTTTTAAGATGAAAAAAAAAACATACAATTTAGAGAAATGTATAAAATCTTTATTTCAGTCGATATAAATATCTATGTATATAATTCAATCTTTAAAGACGACTTAATTTAATGTTGACCGCAGCTACGCCTCAAATAGTTCATACGCTGGGTCCAATTTGGGATACTCTTTGGATACTTGGGATACATTTAGAAAACAGTATTTTCGAGCGATTAATACTTGGTACTCGGTAGCAATGGATTGATACCAAAAGTACTTGGCTTCTAAAGAAACTATCGAGTTATTTTTGAAATATATGTACATATGTATTTATGTTGGACTAGTAAGGGAAAATGTTACCAATGCTTTATATTTTCCCGATATCCTCCATAATTTCGCACAATATTTACAAAATATAAATTTTAGACATCCGACAAACGTTTACAAACTATGTATGTATGTATACTTTGACGTCAAAAGTATACTTTTCGCACATGAATGGTACAAAGATACATATTTGAATTTGCGAAAAACAAATTTTTATTATTATTGGAAAATCGTTTAAATATCAATAAGGATTATATCATGCTAAAACAATCTGGATTTTGTATTTTCTTTATCAAAATACGTTTGTAAAATAAATAGAGCCTTATAATGATGTTATTATATATTTCAAGTATCAAAAATAAAACATTTAATATTAACTTCTTTTTAAAATATTAAAAATATGCTGACTTCCAAAATTTTGATTGTCTTGTATTCAAACAAAGTATACTAATTCATCAGTTTCAAAGTTGATGCCCCTATATTTTATTGCTGGCATTAGCAAACTCAACCTTATTTATTGTAAATTTAAAAGAAATATAATAAGGAATACAATATTGTTATAAAGGAAACACATCATTGCAATGTTTCGCAAATTTGCAAATCTACGTTGACTAAATAGTGCTGCAGAATTGTATAAATAAGCTTTTCATAGATACGTTTCGGAATTCAGCCATACAGTCGATGTCCGGTATAACGAATCAGATGCTTTCGTTAAATTGGTAGATTCGTTATACCGAACAAATTAGTTTTATATAAAAACTATAGTGATTAGGCATTAAATTAAAATTTTTAGAGCTGATGGCCAATGTAGCCAGTTCTCTATAATTAAATTTAATCTTACAATTAAAATAAATAATAATAATAAAACTTTTATGTGCATTTATTATCTCAGTACAGTTCCGTGTTCTGTAAAACAGCATTATGGGGTTCAAAAAAATTATGTCGAGAAGACATATGAGAGAAGTGACGTTTTAATATTTATTTCATCATATGAGGGGTATAGATGCAAAGACTGCATCTCCACTTTTTTCACAAACGTAACTAATAATACCTTTTAGTTGTATTTAATGAATGCTTCCGATTAGTGAATATAACATCAGATACAATTTTATTCCATAAAAAAGTATGTTCAAAATTTAAGAATTGATGCAAAAACGGCAATGTCCAGTGGATATTGTCGTTTTTGTCATGATCACAGTTTGTTAAGCTCTTTTTCTTATCAATACTTGGCATTAGAAGATGTAGATTAAGCCATGTTATGAAGATTTCATAGAGACGGAAAGCCAGCTACTGAAAGACGCGGTAGAGATCGCACGAATTATAAGTATAAGGTAAAGAAATTAGCTGTAGTAAGTTTTTTGAAATTTTTAAAATGTGTTGAGTCCCACTATTGTCGAGCACAGAGAGTGATTTAAGTATAAGCAAATTATTTAAAATGTATAATGAAAAAACATCGGATGAATTAAAAGTGAAGAAAAGCTACTTTCGTTCAATATTTAATTCAAACTTCAATTTGGGTTTTAAAGTTCCAAGAGTAGATGAATGTTCAACTTGCACGGAGTTCTGTGAAAAAATAAAAAGATGTAAAGATGACCATTTACAACAAACTTACACAACAGAAAAACGAATACATACATTAAAATACAAGGAGTTTTACAAATTTGTAAAAGACGAAAGTCCTGAAGTTTTAATTCTGAGCTCTGACTGTCAGAAAAATCAAGTTCTTCCCAAAGTTTTCGATCAGGCAGCGTATTACAGTAGACAACTTTACTTTCAAAATTTCACTATTGTTCAACGACCATCTACTGCAAAACTCAACCGCAATAATGTTTTCATTTATACATGGACTGAAAATAAATTTTCAAAAAATTCAAATTTAATTGCATGGGTTGTTCATCATCGCTTAAAAAATACACATTTTAATGACAAGATTGCAACATTACACCTTATAGCAGACGGATGTGGTGGGCAAAATAAAAATTCTATTATGATTGGAATGTTATCAAAATGGTTTTCGCAAGGTCGTTCTTCATTGAAAAAAATTGAATTGATTTTTCCTGTTGTAGGTCACTCGTATTTACCGGCTGATAGAGTTTTTGGCAATGCTGAGAAACGAATAAGGAAAATGGAAAACATCTTACTTCCTGAAGAATATGAAACAATTTTATTAGAATTTGGTACCGCCCAAAAAATTATAGATGTTTGTCCTGTAAATGACTGGAAAGAATCAAGCAAAGAGTATTTACTCCCACCTTGAAAATGGCATTGTAAATTCTCCACAGCAAAATCATTTTTTTTCAAAAAAACAAATCAGGGAGAAGTTATTATTACAGGTGAAGAAAATTACAGGAACTATTGCAATCAACACAATTTTCGCAGTATCTGTAAAAAAAATTTCAAGTTGGGAAATATGCAACTAGAACAGATACAACCATACTCTGTAAAAATTAATTCGCTGAAGATTAAGGACGTTAGTAATTTATTGAAAAAACACTTTGGCGAGCACTGGCAGAATGATGAAAGCCTTAAATTTATACAGACATTGTTAACAACTCACAAAATCAAATCGTTGCGGAAGATGACACCCAAAAAGAGGAATACTGCTCTGAATTTATAGAAGAAACACCATTAATAAAAATTTGATTGTATAATAATTTAAGTTATTTGCTAAAAGGTCTAAATAGGTTGAATTAAGCCTTTGTTAAGTTTTATTTAAGAATTTTATAACTATTGATTTTTTTTAAGTATGTACTATAATAAAAAATTTTGGATTAAAAACAAAACTGTATTATTTATCAAACAATACAAAATCCATATTCGATTAATTCAAAAGCAGCTATTGTAATGATTATAGTGGTTTATTATATTTCAAGAAAAAAACCTATCCTTTTGACCAAAGGAAAATAACAAAAATTGAATAACAGAAGTCGGTGGGACCCGTCTAAGCCTCTAGCTACAGTGGTTGGGGAGGTTCTTGACTTCTGTCAGAGCAAAACACCATTACCATATTATTATTTCAGAGTCCCGTTTTCATCTAATACACGAACAAGAGTCAAATTACAGAATAACTGTTGCCAGAATAACAACACCAAAGATAATTAATACTACTAAAGCTCTTGAATATGGAAATTTAACTGAGATATTGACGTCGAATTAGTAACATATTTGTGGAGTTTAATGCGCTCAAAACCCGCCCTTACCTTTGTACCTCTAGGCGCGAATAGTTTTAGAAGTACCCTTTTCAAACACTTTTCCTTCAACCCCCTTTATAGTATAAGCTCAAATAAATTTACTCCATATTAACAAAATTTATTATGTACATTCACTAAAAATCCATTAATTGTATTTAAAGTATATACATATGTATATAAAGTTGTCCTAGGTTCTAAACATAAGTGTAAGTTAATTCTTAACTTCCAAATAATATTTTTAATAAAGGGTGGTTAAATTTCAAGGGCCGATGTTGATTTTGAATAAAACACAAACTATTTAGGAAATTATTGTAATTTTATTTTATTATGATATATTGGTATTACTCAATTATGTATGGAACAAAATATCGGCCAAATGGGCGCCGCGACCACGGCAACAGTGGATGATCAATTTTCGAAGAAAATCATCTTCAGTGATGAGGCACATTTTCACCTCAGTGGATTCGTCAATAAACAGAATTGCCGCATTTGGGCGAATGAGAATCCAAGAGTGATTGTCGAAAAACCAATGCACCCACAAAGAGTGACTGTTTGGTGCGGTTTATGGGCTGGCGGCATCATCGGGCTGTATTTTTTCCAAAATGAGGCCGGTCAGGCAGTTACTGTGAATGGTGTTCGCTATCGTGAGATGATAACGAACTTTTTATGGCCCGAATTGGAAGATATGGATGTGGACGATATGTAGTTTCAGCAGGACGGTGCCACTTGCCACACAGCTAACGAAACAATGGCTCTTTTGCGCAACAAATTCAATGGCGGTGTTATCTCACGTAATGGCGATGTCAATTGGCCGCCAAGATCATGTGATTTGACACCGTTGGACTTTTTTCTTTGGGGTTATTTGAAAGAAAAGGTGTACGTCGATAAGCCAGCAACAATTCAAGAGCTAAAGGATGAGATAATTCGGCACATTAACGGCATAGAACATCCATTATGCCTCAGGGTCATCGAAAATTTGGACCATCGGATGGAGGTGTGCCGCCGTGGTCGCGGCGCCCATTTGGCCGATATTTTGTTCCATACATAATTGAGTAACACCAATATATCATAATAAAATAAAATTACAATAATTTCCTAAATAGTTTGTGTTTTATTCAAAATCAACATCGGCCCTTGAAATTTAACCACCCTTTATGTAGGTATACAATTTCTGCTACTAAAACAACAATTTGAGGTTATATTAAAGTGACGTCTGAAGTACCTTTCAGAAAATTTACCTTTTTGGGATATAATTTAGGAAATTTCTCCGGATTACCTTTACCTTTACCCGCAATCCAAAGTTTTTTATGGGATTTTTTTTCTCCTTAGAAAATTGGATACCCATGAGGAATTGTCACTACAACAGCCTTTTGTGTGGTCAAAAAAAATTTGATTGCCTGAGTCTACCTTTACAGGGATTTTATTAACAAAATTTATATTTTTGTTCTTCTTGTTTTTTTTTTGGCAAATCGTTTTCCAGACTCTGTAATCTGTAAAACATATCACCAATTAGTTCAAGAAAATTATCTACAGTTTTTCTTCCCTAAAATTATATTACCTGTACAATTATCTTGATGTCCTCTGATATGCAATAGAAACTGCGAATTCTCATTGCCAGGTCACGTGTCAACTTTCAAAAGAATGATGGCGTACAATTTTTCAACCAAGTAAGTTCCATTAAAATTTCGTGGAAATTTCTATATACCGTTTTATTCAATTATCATAAAAAATTTTGTTGGTTTTTTCTAGTTTCCATTGTTTTGTACTAAAACTCGATGCTGATTCACCTAAAGGTAATCTAAGTACACCAAATCTGTCAGCCATCACTGAACATACAGAATATCTCAAATGACGATAGTTAAACAAAAATAAACTGTTCAAAAGTATCGTTAAGATGTCGAGTGAGGTTTGAAAATTGTGAGCCATGACAAAAACTATTAATCTTGAAAAAAAAATTGAATTCGAACTTCGATATAAATATTCCAAGACAAAATACGATGAAAAATATATATGCAAATTTTAATACTGAATATTTCATTCAAAGAAATAAAAATTTTCTTTGCATTTCAAAAAAAAACCTATAAGAATCGTAGTTTCATTATGTAACTAAAAGTCCTCCATTACACTATGTCCATTTGATTAGAGCAAACACAGCAATCTCCAATTTTATTATTATAATTGCCAGCAAACCGTTATATCGTTTTGGTTGGAACTTGCGTCATATCTTCATCTTATTCTTATTTACTGATTAGCATAATATACAATAAATAAATATGAATATTCTTTGAGCTAGAGGTTTTTACTATTTATTACAAAAACTATAAATGTGGAGATTGCAGTCTTTGTATCTATACCCCTCATATGATGACACTAACGGTATTGTTATGTCTTTGGTTTGGCTTTTGTCTGTAGAAGTTGGTATAGAGGGCGTAAAATTAGTTGACCGTTCGTAATAAAAGGCACGCTCATATCGGATTTTCGTTAAATTACTTGTTTGTTATACCATGCGTTGACTGTATATTACAAAAATAAATAAAATATATACATTAAAAGCATACTATGCAAATTTATGCATTTATAGCAAAATATGCAAAAACATTCAAGAAAAATCCATGCTATTTTGATGCAAATCTTTTGGTTCGCAAAATAGCTGGTTGTAATTGATTTTGCATTACTGACTTTGCATTTCACTTTATAAATTCCCACATTAATTGGAAAAATGAATACAAATTTTCCTACGGGGTATCTTTAATTAACCCTGACAGCATTTTACTTTAAAAATTCCCACATTTATTGGCTTTTCATATGAGTGTTACTGTAACAATTTGATAAAAATTCTTCCAACTAAAAAGTAAAATGCATTGATAAATAAATAGAAATATTGGACTTCAATTTTCGTTTCTTTTAATACACATACATATGTATACACCACCAACTGCTTAACTAAGAAAATGTTCTTCTTTTTGCCGCCCTCTAATTAATTGACGTTAAGGCAGGTTATGGATGAGTGTCTTTGGCACGCATGCCGGTGATAAATTCGAAAAGAAAGAAAAGCGAAATGTCACCGTTTGAGAATACAACTGTAAACAGATATTCGAGTAAATAAACAAAATATAATGAGAAAACCACTAAACATAAATAAAACGTTTGTTTTAAAAGAGAAGGAGCCTTGTTAAGAAAAAGGAAATAAAGAAAACAACATCCAGCTGTATTTACTGTTGAATTCCAAGCAGGGATGGAAATGTCTTATATTTTTGTACAAACAAAATAATAACATAACAAAAATGTGCATAGATATTCACACGTACAGAAAGGAATATAATAAATAATAAAAAATACGTAATAAATACATAATAGATATGTACATACATAAAGATACATACATAGAACATAAAATTTTTCATTACTAAAGATCTGAAAATATTTTCAGATAATAAATTGTTTGTTATTTAAAAATTCAAGTTTTTGTTGACTTTGATAAATATTTTGTTTGTGTCAAATTGACTAAAATGTAAACGTATATTATAGTTTGAGTTATTGATATCTTGCAAAGACTGTACATATTGCTTTGCCCATTTCTTCCATTTCTAACCATGGAAATTGTTTCATCCACTTTTCGCGAAATGCATCAAATACGGTTTCACTTTCTTACTTCTAATAATTTTTTTTAACTTAAAGTAAATCCTTATTTCACCTTTATATACAAAATTTATGTTTAGATTTTTAAGCTGTACCATGTAAGCCAAAGTACCAAAAGTGTTGAAAGTGTACCAAGAAAAATAAAGTACGATTTCCATCCGTGGTACAAACCACAATTATTGTTAGAATGCTCAGTTTCTTTTATATTTACAGCGACTTAACATTATAAATTTCTGTAAAATGATTATTGAAAAGTTCAACTTAGGTAGTTAACAGTTGTGGAATTTATGTTGGTTCTAACAGAGGGAGATTAAGGCATTTAGGTTTCGTTAGCCGAACAGTTCTCCTTGTTAGTTGGAAACCGGCTTCGCAATGTGAAACAGTTAAAGTATGTTTGACAATTTTTCTTTATTTATTTTTCAAATACGAAAAATCTTAAATTTCACCTATTTGAAGTATTGACTTGCATGAGTTTGCGAGGCTGCAATGTGTTATTCCACGTCTAAAAATTAGCATAATACAAAATACACTAGAAGAAATTTTTCTCCATAACGGATTATTTTTTAAGACACACAGAATTCAATTTGCATGCCAACTTTACATATGAATTTTTTTTTTTTTTTTTTACACAATATATATTATTTATTGAATCTTCAAAATCAATTGAACTAACAATAAGTATTCAAATCTTAAGAACTAATTGCTAATTATTATTAAGTACAGCCTAGCTGTACAAAATTATTTATTGCTCGTATAGTTTTATTTCCGCGTCTACTACGTTCGGGCTAGGGAAAGAGTATCCCTTCTTTTCAGTCGAATGAACCCTCTTTCGCTTAAAATATTTCGGGCTAGTATATTTGGATGATCTTGGAGTTTGGTTAGGTATGACGTTGCGTATGTTGTTATCTCTTGTTTGACTGTCGAAATATTTAAATCCTTGTGTATGTTAGAATTTTTTATATACCACGGAGCATCTGTTATCATTCTCAGTATTTTGTTTTGACACCTTTGAATTTTTTCTATATTGGAAACTGAGGCAGTGCCCTATAGCTGGATACCATAGCTCCATATTGGTTTTAAAATTGCTTTGTAAAGCAAAAGTTTACAGTCCAGTTTTAGCACAGAATTTCGACCAATAAGCCAATTTAGTTGAGTTGCTTTTAATTTCATTTGAGTTAATTTTGCATCGATGTGCTGTTTCCATGTTAGCCGTCTATCAATGTGCATCCCTAGATACTTCACCTCCAAACGTTGAGGTATTAACTGGTTGTTGATCACAATAGGAGGACATGTGTCTCTGCGCAGGGTGAAGGTTATATGTACGCACTTATCCTCATTAACTTTGATTCGCCATTTTTTTAGCCAGCTTTCCAGCTGCGAAGTTTGGTGCTGTAGGCGACGAGATGCTTCGTCAGCACTTTCGTGAATGCTTAAGAAAGCTGTATCATCGGCAAAAGTTGAGGTATGGATGTTCGCGACTGTTGGCAAATCTGCGGTGTATATCAAGTACAGCAATGGACCTAATATGCTGCCTTGGGGAACTCCAGCTTCAATCGGCTGCGGTGATGACAGCCAATCACCTTGTTTTAAAATAAATTTGCGACAAAGCAGGTAACTTTCCAGTAGCTTACAAATATTTTCAGGAAGGTACTGGGTCAGTTTATATATTAATCCCTTATGCCACACTTTATCAAAAGCTTGGGAAACATCGATAAAGAGGGCTGAGCAGTACTTTTTTTCTTCTAGGGTATGCTTTATAACATTCACAAGTCTATGTGTTTGCTCAGTTGTGCTGTGTTTACTTCGAAAGCCAAACTGATGGTCTGCAATGCAGCGCTTTTCGCTAATGATTTTATTTAACTTGATAGCTAATAATTTTTCAAAAAGCTTAGATAAATTTGGCAAAAAGCTAATTGGCCTGTAGGACTCAACTCTGGTGTGGTCTTTACCTGGCTTAGGTATCATAGTTATTAGTGATATCTTCCATTTAGATGGAAAGTATTCAATGCACAATATCGCGTTGAAGATGTGGAGAATTCTTTTAACTACTGTAGTTGGGAGCTCTTGGAGCATCTTGTTGCTAATTTTATCGATGGCAGGAGATTTTTTAGGGTTCAAGTTGGCGATAGCTTCTTCGACGTCTTTCAATTTAAACTTTATCGAAACTTCTGCATCCGTAACTATCGATGGAAGTTCTTCAGGGTCGCTTGGTGCATTGGGGGTGAAAACATTTTTTAAGTGCTCAACGAACAACTTGCCTTTTTCTGTGTCGTTTCTTGCCCAATCCCCAGTTGGGGTTCGAAATGGAGGTTTACGAATAACCGGTCTTTTGAGATATCTGGTAGCACGCCATAGTGAATGATCGGATTGCGGTGTTGCATCAAGACCTCTAAGATACTCATTTAAATAATCAGTTTTTTTGGATTGTAACATCTCTCTTAGCTTTTTGGAACACTCTATTAGTTTTCGTTTGAGTTGAGGGGATCTATGAAGCTGCCACTCTCTTCGAGCTCTTCTTTTTTCAGTTAATAATAATTCGATGTCTGTGGAGCAAATTTTTTCTTGCCTAATTTTGCGTGAATTAATAATAGCGTGCTGTGCCGCCAGCTGGAGACTTTCGTCCAATTGTGTAAGAGATGTATCTACATCGTCTGGTGTACGAAGTAATACGTTTTGACAGCAGTAAGTAGCAAGGTATTTGCGAAATTTCAACCAATTTGTGTATGTTTTTATTTTTTCAACTATCTCAGTCGCGTGTGAGTTTTGTGAGAGTGATATTGTAATTATAGTTGGTGAATGATCTGATGATAAGTCAACAGAAGATTCAACAAGAATGGTTTTAGCTGCAATGCCCTTTGTGATTGCGAAATCTATGACATCAGGTATTTTGTTACGATCAGTTGGCCAATATGTTGGTTCTCCGCTGGAGGCCACCGTCAAAAACATTTTGGAAACTACGTTGTATAAAACGCGACCTTTTGGGGTAATCAGGCGTGATCCCCAATACGTGTGCTTTGCATTAAAGTCGCCAGCAGCTAGGAAACTATTGCTCAACGATTTAAAGAATTCAGAGTATTGATCCTCAGCAATTGAAAACCGCGGAGGCGAGTAAATTGACGATATAACTAAGCCTTTGAAAAATTCTTCAAGACAGATCGAAGTTGCTTGAAGATAGTCTTTGCTGACTGCACCCACTAAGTAGTGCTTTATTCTGTTCTTTATTAATATAGCTGAGCCCCCACATGCTCTACCACGGGGATCTTTGGCGTCATAAAATGTATAGCCTATTACCTTAAAAACACTTCTAGGTGTTAAATGAGTTTCGGCAATGAGCATAACATCGATTTGTTGATCCGCTAGGAAGTGCTCAAGTTCGTTTTTTTGTTGGCGTATGCCGTTAGCGTTCCAGAAACATAACCTTAGGCAGTTCATGGACTTTTTGTTACAGCCTGCAAAAGCGCAGTTTGCATATTTATCAGTGTTTGCATCATTGGCAACATGGTATTAACGAAATTTTGAACTGTTTGCACCAACATTTCTATTTTGGCTTCCATTTGGCTGGAATTTATGGGTTGTGGCTACACTGTAGGCTTGGAGCTGATGTTTGTGGTGTTATTGTTTGTCTTCTGGGCACTGCGCGTTAGAGGCGTGGCTGAATTTGCTTTTAGAATGTTCGCATATGAAATTTGTTGATTATTTGATGTCGGCAGCTGAGGGTAATCATTGGTAACGAGCTGTTCTTGTGTTCGGGAAGCAACTTTTCGTATCTGGTTTGACGAGCTTCTAACGAGAGAGTAGACTCTGCACCCTCTATAATTTTCGGTATGGTTTTCGCCACAGTTGCTGCATTTTTTGGCCTTCGGGTCACCTTTTGGCTTTTTGCAGTTTGCTGTACTATGTAGGTCGCCACACACTACACAGACAGCATGTAGCTTGCAGTATGTCTTACTATGGCCAAATTCTTGGCAGTTTTGGCATTGCACAGGTCCTGATCTCTTGTAAGGTTCCTCTATTGTCACCCTACGATGCAACAGATATCTCACGTTGTATATTGGGTGAACTTCACCCTTCTTTAATTTTTTTTATGTGGCTCAAGTTCGACACGAAAGATGGGCTGTGGTACCTTTTCTTTATTTATTAAGTTTATTGCATTTTTTACCTTAAAGCCTAGACTCTCCAGGCTGTCCTTTATTTCCTTTGTAGCAACACTGGGGTCAACACCTTTTATGATCACTTGAAGGCCTTTTTCACTTTTAAGCTGATAAGTGTAAAAGCTTTTTTTTATTTCCTCAAACGTCTTTACAACTTTTCGATAATTGTCTTCTGTTAGGACCTGAATTTTCGTTTCACTGATTTTACCGCGTCTTACCGGCACGGTGTAAAAAGAGTTCTCACCGATAGTTTCTATTAAGTTTTTTATTATAATGTTCGAGCTTGCCTGTCTTAGATATATTGGAGGTGGTTTTGGGGATTTACCCGAGGTCGTAGGGACGTTATCGTCATTACCCAGAATTGCAAATCGGTTTTGAGAAGCAACGCTAGCGGTTTCCGAATCTCTAGCTACCTTATGTTGAGATGCGATGTTGGCCGATTTCGGGCTACGTTTCCTTTTCGTCACTATTACGTACCTGTCCATACCGGTTTGTGCCTTTTCCTTATCCGAATTCGGAGGCAATGTACCGTCTAAGGGCGTTTTTAAGGCTTCGAATGATGTTTTTGGATCCTCTTTAGATCGCGAGCAATCTGACTCTGATTGTGTTCGCTTGGGTGTTTTAATGGAAACGTAATTACTGTTGTCCACACTCTTCATTAAGTTGTTGCTTGAACGAGTTTTACCTTCATCCGATTTCGTTGTTACGTATATATTCCTTTCGGGAACACTTGAACGACTAGGGCTTATATTTAAGCCATCATGGCACATTTATTATTTATTTATTTATTTATTTATTGTTAATTTTTGTTTGCTGGGTAAAAAAAGAAAAATATACAGCAAGTAAAGCAGAGCAAAAACAACATAAAATAAAAACTAGCAGTATTTGGTATGCTATATGTTGTTGTTTAATTTATATTGTTTATTGTATTATTTTTGAACTAAAAAAAAATTCTTAGCACTTCACTTCTCACTCTCACTGATAAAAAGCGACTTACATATGAATGCTTTCATTTCCTTAATTGTGTGTCTTTGTGTGTCAGTGCAAAAGCAGAGCTGCAAAATAATTAATTAAGCTTCACCTCTGTCTTTTATCCTACTAGCCCTTTCCTATAGTTCCAGCTTCGCATGTGTAGGAGTCATCTCCTGAGTACTGCTCCCAGATAAAAAAAAGAACAACTAATTCCACTTGATAATATTTTTAAAATTGTTAATTTATCTACAGCATTATTATTTAGTTCTAAATTTTTGTCAATGAATAGAAAGAGGATATACAAAATTTGTCATACGATATACTTACATAATTTTGATAGATTTTGTTACACAATAAAAATACATTGTATGTTATGGATTTCCTCGATAACATAGGATTTTATCGGATCCGAAGTAAAGCACTATATAAAAATTACTCTGTAAAATCTATAATTCATTAATAGTTGTACAAAAGTAGAACTTGGAAGAATATACTACATTTCATAAATGCATCGAATTAATGATAAAATATATTTAAACCGTACGAAAATTAAAATATATTTGTCTGCAAGTTTTTTTGTTTCCTATAGCGGACAGAACCTGTACGTATCACTTTGCATCGAAGAATGGACAAAAATAAAAACAATTTTTGTCACAAATTGTCACCACGCTGGTATGTAAGGGTTTTTTTTTTAAAGATAATAAAATATTTCAAATAAATGTTAGCAAAATTATTTTCTTTGCCTGCTTTTGCCGCCACGAGAGGGTACTAATAACTCAGAGAATTTTACGCAAAAATGATACTATTATTTTCTTATTCTGATACTAAAATGTATTTCATACACTATGGGTGGTATTATGGGCCTTATGAACTATAAGGTTTTAATAGAAGTGATTTTATCCAAAATTAAAATAAAAAAATTTCTTTATTCTTTATATTATTTTTTTATATTTATTTATTTATATTATTTATTATTTATGCAGTTTCCAATATTTTTTTCATGTAACGTAAAGAGTAGTGCTACAAGCTGTTAAAAATGGGTTTTTAAACAAGAGCGAACAGAATATAGTTGAAGTAGTCGTTGCAGTAGAAGTTGAAGCGTAAAATTCGACTTCTTGAACTTTGTTGCGGAACTGTTCTTTGTCAGCTGATTGTCAGTAATAAGATTTCAAAAAAGAAATCAATAATATGTTGATGGAAATGCATTTGTTACACAATATAATATGTATTGTTATTAATAATTCACATATTATTCTTGTACAGAGTGGCACAAAAGAAGCTATATGGTTTAAATAGTTTATAACTTTTTTATTTATGCAATTATTATAATTTTTTTTTAAATACAGAATATTATTGGGGAATTTTTTGCAATTAGTATCCTGCAATGGTATTCGGTAAGTGATGTCCATTTTCTCCTTTGCACATACGTGCTCTTTTTAGCATATTTTCCATAACTTTTCGCAATATTTCGGGTGTAATGGCCATGATTTTATTTCGAATGTTTCATAATTAATTCCTCAAGTCTTCTTCACAAAATGCTAAAAAAACAAAGAAAAAATAATAATTAAAAAAGTTATAAAGAATTCAAAACATATATATATATATGTGCCACCCTGTATAATTTATTAAGTTTTTTAAGAGTTTATTTGGTAACCATGGAGGAACCTTCAGTATTCTGTCCGCTATTTTCCTGCAGCGCTACTAGTTAGGTCGCCAGCTTCAGCTACTATTACAAGTTCTTTTTTCTGTTCAGGGCCTTATACTCTTGTGATAGCAATAGCTATTGCCATAAGCATAATATAATTTTTTTCTCGTCAATTACTGCTGTCGTAGCCATAAAGAGCTTTTGTATCTCTTTTATTATTAGGAAAGTAGTTTATGGTTATGGCGGAAAACTAAAATTCAATTGGTTTATATATGGTGGTTATGGCTGTGGCAAGTTGTACATTATCGAATACCAGGGTAAGGATTTGCGAGTGAGTGTGCAGAACATGTGTCGCAATTGAATTTGCACTGCGTACCATAAGATTTATTCGTTCAGTTACTCTCTCTGGTTATGGCTAAGTCACGTCTAATTTAACCTTTAAGTTCTGTCTTAAAAAATATGCAAAACCAGTTTTAATAATGAATTTTATATAATTTTTAAAGTTTACATTATCAACATGCGAAAGAAAAAAGAAAACCATGGATATATTTTCCTACTTTCTATCGGACTTGACCAGCAAGTATTAATGTTTGACAATTTATACAAGTTTTCTAGTAATTAGTATTTCTATATTTTCCGCCTTTTACTCACGTTAATTTACTTATCTGTTGCTTACACAGACTTCTTAAATTTTTTTAAAATGCCTAAAAGTTTTTAAGTTTTTAGCTTCAAAAATAAGTTTTTGAGAAATTCATTAAAATTTTCAAGTTTTGTTTATTAATTTTTAATTTACAGTATATATGACGAAAATATTATTTGATGAGTTGATTTTACTTGATAAATATACTTTGGATAAATATTTAAAGGGAAACGCTGCGAATAATGGAATATTTATAGTTTCAAATAATTATTTTTGTGTTATTAATTTTAAGCAGCAATGTAATTGGAGACAATAGCATAGAATATGCTACAAACACATCGGCTCCAACAAAAGCTAAAAAATAAGGTAATCTACCATGGTCGTTATCTTAGTTTGAAGAGGAGAGTGGCGATGGTCGAAGTAGTCTGCTTCAGAAGTGACGGCTTCAGCCGTATCGGTATTGTGTAGCACCGGCGAAGTAAAATATTTAATAAAAATGGGTACTAAAAAACGAAGCTTTATAATTTAATACGACGCCTTCACATCAGAGACGCTACAACACTGCAGTAAAAACAAATACCGTGCAAAAAGCAGTGTTGTAAGATAGTGAAGCTTCACCTCCTATCATTTCTCCTACTATACCTTTCTTATAGGTCCAGCACAATGCATCGCATGTGTAGGGGTCATCTCCTGAATTAATTCAAAATATATATTTTTCTACTTTTTTCATTATTTGGACACTTGTCGGAAAAAGTTTTTTGTTGAAAATTTAAGTTTTTTTTTTTAAATATACTGTATCCGCAAAAATTTTGAGAATGTCATTAAAAGGAAGAGGTTAAGTAAATTTCGGAAAACTATTACTAAATTACGATTAACTAAAAATGTTTTCTATGACACCAAATCAGTTTTTTTACTGTTTCAAAAAGTATTTTTTTTTTCTTGGCCCAGCACTCAGGGGATGACCCCTACACATGCTATGCAATGTGCTGAAACTAGCACTATCAACGCCACTAGCACACACCAGAGCCAAAGGCTGAATTAAGTAGTATGGAATTGAACTTTATTTGAAACAAATTGTTGGGAAATATTAATGGTTTACATAATTTTTGGTACCAGTATAGCAATTAAAATCTTTTACTTCAAATTAACACGACACCTCACCTTTCGTTGATATGTACATGAATATTGCCGTCCCCAGAACAACAATTTATTTCAAATACGTGTACATGTACATACATACTTATGTATATGCAATATATCAGACTGCATTTGCTCTTCAATTCACTGCTTATTCAACATTTTAAACCAAGTCAATTTGTCTGTTGTCTTATTTCGTTCGAAGAACAGACATCTGCTTTTACATTGTAGATCACCGTTAGGCATAAAGAGAATTCATCTGAGATTAAATAAGTATATGTACAATAAAATACTGAAGGCAGCCATAGGGAGTAGCAGCGAATATTCAGGATTGCTTTTACTTCATAAAATTTTATTAGAACTATGTTGGCCGGGTTTTTCATTCTAAGTTTATAATACTCTGCAGCGTGTTGTGTAAACGTAATGCCTCTTAATGCTGCCGTCCTTTGTATTTATTTAACTGTTTGTGTGGCAAGTATTTAGAAGTTGCAACAATATACTGCACTTTTCATTTAACATTTCTGAATGTGCTTTATATGTTTTTTTCCTCTCAACAATAACAACAGCGAGTAACATATTTTATTGCAAAGTCTCGTTGCTTAATTTTAATACATATTTTTTTCTTTTGTATTCGCAATTTCATGTTTAATATGAATATTTTATTCGAAATACTATTCGAAGAGAAATAAACAAATCGGTAGCGAAAACTTAAGTTTAATCACTGTCTTAAAAATAAAATACCAACAATGAAATTTCTTTTTATTTATTTACTTTATTTATTATTGTAGCACAACAAGATAAATATTTTGCGAGTATAAGTTACACTACTACTGAGTAGATCAAATAACAGGAAAAATATACCGAAAACAATTTTTTGAAGATCGCCAAGCTATAGCTGTAGCAAAATTTAGATTAAATTTAAAGTTCCTCTCCAGACTATGAAACAGTTGCTGCAGAAAGTTCCTAAAATTCTTTCTTGAAACTGTATTCGTGTCCGTACTATGAAACTTTTGTTTCGCAGTTTTGTTGATTTTATGACTTACTTCTTTGTTCTTCTCATTTTTTTTAAGTTTTATATACATATGTGCCAGATAAAATACTCCGTTAAAATCCCTATAAAATGTAAATCGTCATTTCAGTTTAAAAAAATCGTAAAAAAAAAATTAAACAACGGAAGATGCATACTTTAAATACATTTTTTATATTTATGTCTATGTACACTACATTTTTTTTAATTGAATACTCATATGGAACTTGCACAATAACAGTGTCTTAAGTCAAAATTTTTAAGTTTTTAGTAAAACTAAAAATCCTTTTCATTTTACATATACAGGGTCTGGTAGCAGATTCATATTTTCAAACTTAAATAAAGAACGTAATAATTGACACAAAGTTTATTTAAGAGCATTGAACGATAGAATGGAAATGTGGATTATATTTTTTAAAGAGTATGTCATCCAGATCCTTTGGATCCTTTTTTAAAATTTCATGATAAATCGCTCTTGGAAGTCCTAGTGAGGGACGTATTTAAAAATAAATAAATAAATTTGCCACCAGACACCCTGTATATGAAACGATAAATATAAAGGCAGAACTGCACCAATTTTTATAGTGCGCACTAAATATAGATTTTTCATAAAAAAAAAATTATATAATACACTATTGTGCGATATATGAGAAAATATATTAACATATCGAGATGCAGTAGCCAAAAAGACGGAAGCACCCTGATTATAGATTTTATATTTTCCTTATAAAGGCTTATCTCACAAAATATCAAAGCTGTGAAATAAATAAAGATTAACTGCCTTATTCATAAAAAAATTTTTTTATAAAGGGTTTAACAGACATATTTCCATACAAAAATCAATAAATATACCTTCCATAAATCCTAAAAATTTTTATTTGGAGCAAAATTTGATTCTTGCCGCTTACGTCTTTTTGACAGGCTCGATAGGTATGTATATTTTTTTTATTTTTTCTTTTGTCTTGGACCGGCACTGAAGGGATGACCCCTACACATGCGATGCATTGTGGAACTAGGAAATTAGGTTATGGGAAGGAGGGTAGAGGGAGTAGTGTTTATTGAAATTTGATTTAAATCTTCCCAAGCTAAAAGTGACAGGAAACACCTCTGCTGGTAGTCTATTCCACATACGTGCCGTTCGGGCAAAAAACGAATTTTCCCTGTAATGCGTAGTGCGAGTCGCCGTCAAATCGACCACAAATGGATGCGCTCTTAATGATGATCGCGTCGTGCGCGCGACTGACCGGGTTTCGGGAACAAGTTCCCTGATTTCATTAAAACACCTCCCATTATAGTATCGATAGAACAACGAAACGCACCCCACGTTGCGACGATGCTCAAGAGAGTCAATAGAGTTGGCTATCCTACTGTCTATTATGAGTTTCTTCGAGTAACTTCAAAATAGTCTTTGAAGCACCGGCCCATACATGAGAGTTGTATTCCATTTTCGGTCTGATGTAGGCGGTATAAATAGTGAGGAGATCAGATGGGGTGAAGTATGTCTTACACCGCCTTAAAAAGCCTAGGCACTTGAATGCTTCCTTTGAGGCCTGAAAAATATGCTCAGTCCATCGGACATCACACTGAATTTTCATGCCAAGAACTTCAAGAGCTTCTGATTCCTCAATGTTTATGCCACCCATTATTACAGATGAGGCAGCGTGATCGTGCGTACGGCGATGGGTTGGGAGCTACGATAAATTATGGACATTGAAATCACCAGCAATAACGATTTCACTGTTCGGGTAATTTTCGAGCAACCCCGATATAGTGTCGGAAAGGGCATCGAAGTTCTGTATAGTCTTCACCCGTTCCGTGTTCACAGAAGATGTGCCCTGATTTTGAATTTAACCCAAAGACAGCTAAATTCGGGATCATGCGTGTCTAAAGATTGTGGCACTGGTACACAACTTCATTGCGTATATAAATTGCAAGGCCTCTGTGTAGATAGAAAAGAGATAGGAGGTGATACACATGTATGTGAAAATCCTGTGGGTCAGCATCCTCAGACACCTGGGTTTCACTTAAGGCGAAAACATCCGGCCGATGGAGACAAACGTGAGCATAGACAGAGAAGAAATTTGCCCTTAGACCACGTATGTTGCAGAAGTCAATTCTGAATCGGCCTGTCATGATTAACGCGAGAAAATCTGAATAAAATGTCTATCTTTTGTATTGTATTAATGTATTGTAATTAGTAACGTAGTTATATACTTTACAAAAAAGTTTCGGACTTAACCAAGCCGTACAAATGCTCACAGGCAATAACAAAATAATTATCCCGTCACCAAGAAGTGATCCAAAAATGTATTTTTAATTGAAATTCTTTTGCACGTAATTGATTTTACAAATTTATAGTTGACTCGTTTACGAAAACGTTATTTTCTACAGAACCCTCCGTCTCGATATATATTTATTTCTATAAATAGGTTTTTTTTTTTTTATCTTCGACCAGAACACAGGAGATGACCTCTACACATGCGGTGCATTGTGCTGGAACTATAGGATTGGGATAGTAGGAGAAATGACAGAAGGAGAAGCTTCACTATCTTGCAACACTGCTTTTTGCACGTTATTTGTTTTTATAGCAGTGTTGTAGCGTCTCTAATGTCAAGGAGACGTATGAAATTTTGAAACTTCGTTTTTAGTAGCTATTTTTTTTTAGTAATTATTTTACTTCACCGGTGCTACACAATATCGACGAAGGAGGACGTTCTAATGTGCCTGTGGATTGGAAGCCGTTACTGTTCAGTGACCAGTGACTATGCCTTCGTCAACAACCTTCCGACAACAACTAACACAAAGGCACACAAATGCACATCAGAAAAAATGCAAGATGTTTTTATGAGTCTGAAACTGGGGTTGAACCCTGCAGCAGTTGTCAAAATTGCGTTATTACTAATGAAGACATCTCATTTCCGCTTCTTGCATTCTATTACGCAATAATTGAGATGTCAAATGGATACAACATATGTAAATTAAAGAACGCCGAAATCGAATTTAAAGAAAGCTAAAAAATACATACATCAATTCGGACGTCATCGCGAAAATAATTACGATAATGACAAGTTGGGGCAATTCTTCTCCTAGCTGACTAAAACAATATTATATTTATATTAAATCTTAAAAATTTTGAGGAGTTTTTTAAATAAAAATTGCTAACACTTTCTTAATTTTTCATATAACAATGCGTATTCGAACGTATTGCTAATACTTTTTAATGTGAAATTCACAGCAGCATTAAATACGACTTTCTTGTCTCCTATTCCAGTCGGTAACCTATTACATCATATTTGACCATATTTTTATTTTTATTTATTGTTGTACTTACCTTCTTTTACAATACGTAATTGAAAGTATCAAAGTATCAAAGAAAAACCACTTATTTTAAGTTTTCTTCTTTTATATATTTGTGCTACACTCCTTTATAATGGAACGAAAACCCAAAACACTCCTTAAATCCATACTTGCGAAAACTGGTAATAAATAGTTTATAATAGTAGGACGTGAAGAGGCATTCACTACATGTTTCTCCATGATGTTAAGCTTCAAGAAAAAAATAGCAAAAATTATACATTTTGTTGTAAGCAGTCTGTTGAAGACAGCCTCTTCTTCGTTGCTTGTGGATGCCATCATAACCTGTTCACCGTTTGAGCCAGTAATGAGCAACATACAGCATGAAACATCTTCATTGATTTTACCACATTATTTTGTGTTTTCAAGCAGTTTAGCAACAGGTTTTTTCTACTATTATTTCCATTTAGTTTTTAATTTTTGTAAATGTGGGTAATAGATTTGGCCAAATAGAAATATTATTTTTAAGTCAGAGGTTTTGGAATAACGCTTGATAAAATAAGTATGTTTTGCTAAATTAATTTAATTACAAAACTTTTGTTCGAAATTTTTTGGTTATTTAATTAAACTTTGCTTATTTATAGTATGTACTGTTATATTAATTTCGAACATTTTTCTGCTTATTAGTATATTTTTGGTTTATTATTAAATCCAATTCAAGCTAAAGTTCATAAAGGTTTTAGTCAGAAAGAATTAGACATGAGACAGCATTCCAAGGGAACAATGAAAAAGCAACGTCAATCAGTAACCACTTACACAGGTATTTTCTTATTTTCTTTTCAATTTGCAACATGCTTTTTTTAATACACCAAAATGAATTTGAAATGTAGTATCTACACATGAGAAACCATTTATTCCTAAAGACAATATGCCGTTATGTTATTGAATTATGAAGGAATGTGTCACCAAAGAACATATGTAGTTAAATTCAAAGGCATAAGAATATAATCATAATGTGCCATTGGATAACGCTCATTGCTCATGTACTCGTATGTGCTCACTGCCCCATTTGTAAATGCTATTAGTTGATAAATACCATTAATGTATTTAAATACATTAGAGTGGCAGCGATTTGCTAGGCAATTTTTAACAACAGGATATCAATGATATCAACATCTGAAAAATTTGAAGCTAATCTATGAATGATTGATGGACCCACAAGTTGGGTTAAGTTTGGTAAGTCTAAATTTCTTAGACAAGTTCATGTAGATGTCATTATTACTTTAGAACGGTCCGTCCATTTTTGTCCAAATAAATATAGAAAAATTTGTAATTACAATTCTTTTGTTCTATTCCTATACTATTTCTCAGTATAATCAACATTTTAGTAGTTATAGAATTATGGTTTTTTCACATTATCGTAAATCCGCAAAAATTTGAACAAAATGAGACATTTCTTTTTTTTCTGTTATCTGGGACCAGCACTCAGGAGATGACTCCTACACATGCGAGGCATTGTGCTGGAACTACAGGAAAGGGATAGTAGGAAAAACGATAGGAGTTGAAGCTTAATTAATTATTTTACAGCTCCGCTTTCGCACGTTCTTTGTTTATACTCGTAGCAGTGCTGAAGCTTCGGTTTAGTAGCCATTTTTATTATTATTTTACTTCGCCGGTGCTACACAATACCGATGAAGGAGGGCGTTCTGATGTGAATGTGAATTGCTATCAGCTGAAGCCGGTATTGTTCAGTGACCAGTAACTATGCCATCGCCACTGAAACCTTCCGACAACAACTGACACACAAAGACACACTAATGCACATCAGAAAAATGCGAGATGTTTATTTTTATTTTAAAATTTTAGTCTGAAACTGGGGTTGAACCCGGGTCTGTTTTTGGTTTAGTAGTCAACGTGCAGACTATCATCCATCGTGCCCTCGCCACCCTCCTTTTATTCCTTTTATTTTATCAGAAAAACAAAATAAGAGCGTTGGAACTTCAACGCCCCTAATTTAGTTATTTTTTTCTTGGACCGGCACTCACCCACTCGAAGACCCTTACACATGCTATGCATTGTAGGAAACAAGATTTTGGGAAAGAGGATAGAGGTAGTAGTGTTTATGGATATTCGATTTGAATTTTCCCACGTCAAAATTTACAGGAAAGCCATCTACGAGTAGGCTATTCCACATACGTGCTGTTCAGCTAAAAAAAAAGAATTTTTCCTGTAATGCATTGTGCGCTCGTAATGATGAAAGCGTTGTGCGCGTGAAAGACGCGGTTTCGTGAACAAGTTCCCTGATTTCATTAGAACATTAGTTCCAGCATAATGCATCGGATATGTACGAGCCATCTCCAGAGTGCTGGTCAGATGATAAAAAAGCAGTAGTATGGTGACTACCATGTCGCACAATAACAAGTTATATCACTATTATTTTATTATTAAGTTATATCACTATATTTTTATTTTATTTTTTATATTTATTCAACGCGAGTGATAATGAATTACGATTATTTATATATTGTATTTTATTTGTATTTCTTTTATTTATATATTGTATTTTATTTGTATTTCTTGTTGTATGGTTAAGCTTGTCTATATGTAAATTTCATTGGTGTTTATACAAAATTTTAGCAAAAGTTAAAAAACCTTTCATCTTTTTGTATTAAAACTCCCAAAAAATCTTTGAATATTATTAAAATACAAAATAGAATTCCGTACTAAATTTCAGATTATTTTATTGATTTTATGATTTCGAGTATTGGATTTCACAACTAATCTAATTTTCGCCTTCTATTAAATATGTATATAGGAGTACTATTTGTATTTGAATTTTTTATTTTTTTATCTAGGACGAGCACTCAGGAGAAGACTCCTACACATGCGAAGCATTGTGCTGGGAACTATAGGAAAGGGATAGTAGGAGAAACGACAGGAGGTGAAGATTAATTAATTATTTTGCAGTACAACTCGTACTATTATGAAGTAAAAAAATTTAAATTGAGTACGATCTTTATATTTCTGTGCAGCAAGGAAGCTACTATCACGTAACTGACAACATCAAAACGATGGTCAAACAGCGTCAATAAGAAAGTACATTGTATAAGTACATTTGTACACACAACCATGTTGAGTGGATAACAAATATATGGATCAAAATATAGCAGCATTACCATAAAAAAAGGTACTAAGAGCTTTTGACGTAACAGTTAAACGTCTTTATGAATAATTATTTCCAATAATTTGAGGGTGGCGATGGCAAGATGGATGGTAGTCTGCACGTTGACTACAAAACCAAAAACAGACCTGGGTTCAACCCCAGTTTCAGACTAAAATTTTAAAATAAAAATAAACATCTCGCATTTTTCTGATGTGCATTAGTGTGTATTTGTGTGTCAGTTGTTGTCGGAAGGTTTCAGTGGCGAACGCATAGTCACTGGTCACTGAACAATACCGGCTTCAGCTGATAGCAATCCACAATCGCATCAGAACGCCCTCCTTCGTCGGTATTGTGTAGCACCGGCGAAGTAAAATAATAATAAAAATGGCTATTAAACCGAAGCTTCAGCATTGCTATGAGTATAAACAAAGAACGTGCGAAAGCAGAGCTGCAAAAATAATTAATTAAGCTTCACCTCCTGTCGTTTCTCTAACTATCCATTTCCTATAGTTCCAACACAATGCTTCGCATGTTAAGGGGTCATCTCCTGAGTGCTGGTCCCAGATAAAAAAAAAAATAATAATAATAAAAAAAATAAATAAAAAAATGAAGTAACACAAAATAAACCACAAAAGAAATAGTTAATGGATGGGTTCTATAGGATATGAACTGATTCAATTAAGCTGAAGAATCTATTTATTTAATATAGGGGTGTCATTCACATTTAGCAAAACAATTCGTCATTTAAAAAATTTAAAATAAAAATTTATTTAATTTATATTAACTACACTAATTATTTAAGCTGTAGGTCCTTTTTATATATGTAATATTTATTTTTATTCGATATTTCGCTACTCCTTTGTATAGCTTTTTCAGGGGGGAAAAAACCAATTTTCAACCAATGTGTTTTCCATGAGTTCAAAAGTGATAGGTTTGTTAACATTTAAGATGGCACTAAAAATTAATTTATATAAAGAAGTGCTTAAGAAGTCATGGAAATACCAATTCATAGGAAACGCATTCAGAATTTTTTTTTTTTGCTGGACAATTAATAGGAAATATATAGAAACAAGTTAGAAACCATTTACATCTCGCCTACCACCCCTCTTATCAACTAGATGTTACCTGTTTTATGCCCTGTTTTACAAAGAATTTAAAATTGTCGCGAGAGTGAATGAGAATCATAAATCATTTTAGTTTTCTTAATGTTTAGCTCAAGAGTAGTATCATTAAGGTTTCCTCATTTATAACTGCCATAGATTTTCTTAATGGTCGTGTTGATAAAACATTTATTATCTTTTCTACCGTTATGTTGTTCTCCTTTTAAACTCGTTGCAGATTAAAGACGTTTTTGCTCAATACTTTTGCTGTTGTTTTAAATCCAAATCTCCTTTTTGTTACACATCATTTAGTGTCCCAAGCTAATAAAGATGTTGCAACAGCTAACAGCGTCACAAAGATTGATATGCCAGTATTGGATAGTGACACGTTAAAAGGATAATTTTATACTCCTGGATACAAAAAGGGGGAATGACGTGAATAGTATAATAAGAACTTAACGGTTCTTAAGATAACTGAAAGCAAGTTTTTAAAATTTTAAAAATTACAAACTATTATATAAAACATTTAAAAAAAGCAGTATTATTTTGTCTGCGTCTTGCCTGGTTTTCGAAGTGATGGCGAACTCTTGGGGCTATTTACAGATGTAGGAGTACATAGTAAAATATTATCATCTTAATTGAGCTCTTTGTATGTTCGCTTGAATCAGAATGCCGACACAGCAATGCTGGGAATACCACCGTTCGACTAACAAAAAGAAAACGGCTACACTTCAAGGACTGTGTATGCATGGTAGTATCAGTTGACATTACTTTGAGTACATTACTCAGCATTGTGGAATTACTGTCCTTCTACAAAGTGAGTTTAGATAAATAGCTGGAAATGGAATGCATAAATAAGAAACGTATTATTGGGGAACTATTTCGTACGGACTAATTGATGGACGATTATGCCGACTAATAATGTATGAATAGTAAAATGTGTTTCTCTAGACTGTGTCAAAAATAACATCAGGGACGCCGCTACTTTGCTTCATAATTAACATGCAACCTTTATGCGAAATTTTTGAAAAAGCTAAAAAATTTACTACGACTTTTACTACAAATCTCTTTATTCTTAATTAAATTAATGAATTAAAATTTTTCATTATAATTGGGTATAACTTAGTGCAATAACTTTTAATTTCGGTTTTTCGTGTTTTTTTTGTGTTGCCTTTCCACGTACGGGAAATACCTAGATTGCATCAAAAAAAATAACTGGTGTGAGTGTGGCAATGTTTTATTTTTACCTTAAAAGTTGAAAGCGATGTGAAATATTACTGAAGTCTGGTCTACCTTATTTGGTTTTAGTGCAGCCAAACAATTTAAGTGAAAAAAAGTGTCTGAAGACAAAAGACACAATAATGAAATGAAATAATTGACGGAAGTAGATAAGAAAATGCAGAAGGAATTTATATGGAAACAAATTAAAATTATTGCAAAAAAAATTTATTTATTTTTTATTAACATCCTTAATTTGAAAAGTACAATATTTTTTCATTTAAAAGTTTAATCAATTCAATTAAATTAATTTATGGGCTCGATACTTAAATAAATAAATAAATAGTTTTTTTTTATATGAAATACACGAAATGATTTGTTTGGGAATGATTTTGATTACAAATTTTATGAGAGACTTTAAATTTGGAAAAGAACGAGAATTCTTTAGTTCAAGTGTGGGTAGTGATATATGTAGGAGTATAAACTCACTGTTAAGTTGCATTGCAGGCGGTCACCATGGCTTGGCAGAGGCTTCGCTCCTAACCCAGGAAGACACATGTCTAAGAATCTACGTCCTTAAGTTTTGAATCTTCAGAAAATTTTGATATATTAAATTTTTAAATTTAAGTTAAGTTAAATTATTTTTCATTTCTTCTTCTCTTTATATTTTCCATTCACATAAACTTTATTAGGGCGCAATTTTTTGCCTCATTTGAACTTAAATCACATTTTCCCACATTTAGCATTCAAGTTGTCCTTAACTTTTTTTCGTTTTTCCCATAATTCATACAAATTTCAAATATTCTGTTTTATTTTTTCAACATATTATTTTCGAGTGCAGTCATACATTTTTTTCTTCTGCCAAGGATCTTATAGATTTGTCACAATAAAATAGAAAAAATTATTCAATGTGTAATTCATGATTATTTTTTATTTTCATAAGTGTTTTTCGCTTTCAAATGCAATAGTTAAATTTTTTAGGGATTTCTTTTTGATTTTACTTCAGCTTGTACTTATGAACGGCAAATAAGATTTGAAGGAAGTGGTGCCAAGAGTAAAAAAAAAAGTTTTGTTTTTGGTAGAAAAAAGCTTTGAATCGAAATTTATGACTTGCAGCTAAAACAAATGACAGTTTAAGTTCAAAGGACAGTGTTGGTAAAGATGAATAGAAAACGTGAAGAGGAGAGAAAACTGTAAAGGTATTAAAAGGAACGGGATTCATAAGTGGTCTTCATGTGGAAATAGTTAAAGGCATTAAGGTACTGCTATGGATTTTCACACAAAAATTTTGTTTGTTATGTTTTAAGTACAGTCACATTTCGAATATTTGTGATAAGAGGACTTGATGAGAATATTACGATTGTGTTAGCACAGCACGGTGCATTCAGAATTCTTTTATAAAGAATGTAAGTAGAAAATGTGAGTTTGGCAAAGTATTAGAGTCTTAGATTCTTATTTTTGAGTTAACTAACGTTCAACCTTGGGAAAAAAGAACCATATATTCATGACGATCCACTCTTTAGCGAATTAATAATTTGCAACTTGCGTACTGGTAATCATCTCTTCAGCTGCCAATACGTGCCGATGAAGGCTGTGATCAGAGCTGACAGAGGAAAGTCTCCAAAAAACGTGAGTAAGAGTGTTATATTCAGCTGTTCCGAATCTTAGATACCCTTCACTATACCTTTCATTCGTCTGACTTTCAGCCTAGTCGTTAAGTAGTACCGTATTTTTACATAATTTTGGTATCTAGTCATTTGGACCAGCTCTTCAGACCACTATATAACTTGAAATAGCCAACTCAACGTATAAACGAAATTTCACCGAAATCGATTGAAATTTTTTTGTCATACTGATTTATCTGTATCCCTATATGAACATTTTGAAGAAAACTATAGGAACTATAGGAAAGGGATAGTAGGAGAAACGACAGGAAGTGAAGCTTAATTAATTATTTTACAGTTCTGCTATTGCACTTTCTTTGTTTATAATCGTAGCAGTGCTGAAGCTTCGGTTTAGTAGCCATTTTTATTATTATTTTACTTCGTCGGTGCTACACAATACCGACCAAGGAGGGCGTTCTGATGTGATTGTGGATGCTATCAGCTGAAGCCGGTATTGTTCAGTGACCAGTGACTATGCTTTCGACACTGAAACCTTCCGACAACAACTGACACACAAAGGCATACTAATGCACATCAGCAAAATGCGAGATGTTTTTTTTTTTTAATAATTTTAGTCTGAAACTGGGGTTGAACCCAGGTCTGGTTTTGGTTTTGTAGTAACCGTGCAGATTACTCACCATCGTGTCATCGCCACCATGAACAAACGTAGTAAATTTCATTGAAATTGGTTAAGGCCTTTTAAAAATAATATATTTCGCTTATAAAATGACAGAAGCGCCACTTAGCTGATCAAATCAGTATTTAGAGTAAGCAGTCTACCTAGTTACGTAAACGAACTAAATTTGAACGGAATTTGATTTCAACGTACAGACGGATATGCCTCAATAAAATTCTCTATTCATCACATTTCTGAAAATATATACATTTTTTTTCAAGCTTAAAAATTGAATACGTTTAGTTGACGTATTAGTGACGCTACAACACCGCTATAAAAACAAATGCTGGTTCAAGATAAAAAAAAAATCGCACTACTCATTCAATACTTCGCATTTAGAGTAAAGGTCCAGTAGTTACCCCCGAGATGAAATGGATGTCGAAAAATATCAGCAGAATGTGTACAAACACTACTAAATCGTTCCTCCTTCCTGCCATAACATATTATCTAAGTTGCGGCGTCGGTTTAAGATCTTCTTTATGCTCCGATTATAAATCCATATAAGAAAGCAGTTTTCAGTTGAACCGAATTTCCCGTCCAACACTAATGTCTACTGAGGCAAGAACAAAAATTCATTCTTATGCCAATGGCAGCTGAAGTGTTTTCAAATGAATTCTCTGCTTGTGCATTGAAGTGGTGAAATTGTTTGCATACAAAAGGAAAATCATCTATGTCCATGTCCTTGGAACGTTTATTGACACGAAACGTATCAAATCGTAAACGATTTAAAGACAATTTATAATGATTTGCTTTTCTTTTTCCATGTTCTTCTGCTATCACTCCTTTCAAAATTTAAGTATTGTCTTTCAGAGTTTCTACTCATTCTCACTTTAAAATTAAAATTTCATTAAGCAGTATTTTTAAATTTTTTTGTGAATTTGGTTGGTGCATTTAAATGAATTTAAAAATACATAAATGTATGCATGCTTATTCATATGCACACTTATTTTATATATATGTAATATGCATGTACGTATGTTTAAGAGTAGATATTTCTTAAATTTAATTTCATTTCTGTTTATTGTCGTGGACGGGAACATGTTTGATGCAATTTAAACTGCAGATATAATGGCCTCTAGCTTATAAACACACTCAACGAAATTTTAAAGCTAAAGGTAGAACTACATAACACCCGTTCATTCTTCGACGAGTGTCATGCGGTCAAAACCTTTACCGAGAGACAGAAAATTTTAAAGTAAGAAAATAAAATGAAATAAAAAAAATTTACGGTAACCCATATTTCACGAGTTATGAGCCTCTGAAGTGTCCATGAAAACTGATTATGTGTTAAAACTACACAACGCTTCAAAAAGTTAAAAGTTATCCAACTTTCAGCATCAGGCGTGTCGAAATATTTTGTGTGTAAATTGTTGTTCTCTGGAAAAACACTATTTTAACGTTTCTTCTACAACTGCATACAGCTCGCGCACGCAGTAATGCATGTTATATACTTACCCCCGTATGCAGAAACGATTCTTAAAGTTAAAGTGTAGGTTAAAACCGATTTTCCCATACAAAATTCTTACTTCCAGCAAATATTAACTTTAAAAATCGTTTTTTGCATATGGCAGTTATACCTTAAATGATTCGCTAATAAGAAAAATCAGTTTTGTTCTAACGTTATCGTTTCTTAGTATATATACTTGCATCCATATTCTCTATTATAGAGGATCGTTAACGACTAAGTAAATCTTTTTTTAACCTTTTTCAATTTACATTCTCCATTTGAAAAAGGATTAGCAACAGTCAAGGGCATAATATAGAAATTGAACTATGAAACAAGCAATGCATAAATAATTATACAAATACAATACATAAAAATTACATTATTAACTATTTAATATAAAATAACTACTTAAATTAAAATAATATACAGTGGACAAAACACGAAGAACTCTGATGATGGAAGTGTAGCAACTTTCGAAAACGGCATGTTGTTTCGTTCTGCTAGTGATGTCAGTGTAATTAACAATTTTGTTCTTTTTATTTAATTTGTTTCTTAGTATATAACTATCGCATGTAATTCTCATTGCCTGTAAAGGTATCAATTATCAGTTTCAACCTATTGAAGAAACGATTAAAATATTATTACGTTTTACAATATTAACATTTAGAGAAAAATTAATGTGTTGATAAAATTTGTTTATTAATTATATTAAGATAATCAAGCTTAAGGTCAGTATTTTTTAAAGAAAATTTAAATATTTATTCTTTTTTGTATCAATATTTCGCCGATATCATTGGTTGGCTTCTTCAGGAAACAAAATTTTTTCTTTCTGATTATAAAAATATTTAGAAATTACAATTGAAAAATTAAACATTGTCAACATAAAAATTTAAAAAATCAAATATTGTCAACATAAAAATTATTTAGGAAACATACAAATACACATTGATGAAAACCGGATATAATTATATTTTCCGTTCTTATCTAATAAATATCTGTAACATTTTTAACATATGTATGCATATCTACGTTTATAATTAAGTTCTGTGTTTAAAACGGCAATATTATTAAAATCTGGATAATGGTCTCAATTCGAACAATGATAAAATAATGATGTTTACTTCTATAATGGTGACCCCCTTTTCATCCAGCTATTCTAGTTCTTAATTTATTTTTTCTTGTACCTACATATACCCTATTACATTTTTCGTTATTTTTCCCAATACATGATATTCGATAAATCACGTTAGGTCTATCTAATTTTGCTATTTTATCTTTAGTTCTACTAAATAATTTTCCTACATTGTCATACATTCAGTTATACAGACCAAATTTTACAGTCTGAAATGTTTATATGTGTATGTATGTATATGTTTTTAAATTTTATTTTTTACCTGGGACCAGCACTCAGGAGATGACTCCTACACATGCGAGGCATTGTGCTGGAACTATAGGAATGTGATAGTAGGAGAAACGGCAGGAGGTGAAGCTTAATTAATGATTTTACAGCTCTGGTTTTGCACGTTCTTTGTTTATACTCGCAGCAGTGCTGAAGCGTCGGTTAGTAGCCATTTTTATTATTATTTTACTTCGCCGGTCCTACAAAATACCGCGAAGGAAGCCATTCTGATGTGATTGTGGAATGCTATCAGCTGAAGCCGGTATTGTTCAGTGACCAGTGACTATCCTTCGACACTGAAACCTTCCGACAACAACTGACACACAAAGGCACACTAATGCACATCAGCAAAATGCGAGATGTTTTTTTTTTTTTTTTGGGTTGAACCCAGCTCTGTTTTTGGTTTTGTAGTCAACGTGCAGACTACTAACCATCGTGCCATCGCCACCCTCTATATTGGTTTTTTATGTGTATTATGTTCATCTCGTCATCAATAATGCTTAAAATAGCACACATTGAAGGGCTTGCAGATATTTTCGATGAAAATGTAGTGTGAGGTCTACGATAGAAACACGTGTAGTTACATTTTTTTATAATTAAATTCACTAAGATTAACATTGCACTAACCATTAAAATTGTCAACTATGTATTGCAAAAGATAATAGTCAGCATGATGATTGAAAGTTAAAAATATTTAGTCGTCGTCATCATACACAACAATATTTGAATATTTTATAGTTTTTGGAAGATCATTAATAAGCAGAGAGTACAACAATGGTTCAATATGACTTCCTTGATGATTTTCTTATTTTCTCAAATAATTTTGGTATTGTGCTGATCTTAGCAATTGCTCTGTAGTTTTCAATGTTATATTTGCTTCCATATTTAAGTATAATATGAGTAAATGATTCCTTCCAAAATGTAGGAAAATAACGAAATTTGATTGAATAAATTTGTTTGAATAAATTTGTCAGGAGTTTTGTAAAAGCTGCAGCATATTTTAAAAGTAATGAGCTCGGAATGCCGTCGGAGCTACATTGCTATGAAAATTTCAAATGTTTCAAACTATTAACAACAGTTACTTTATCAACAGATGGTATTGACATACTTAAATTAACCAGTTGAAAAGAATAACACAGTGTTGGATCATCATATGCTACATCAAAATAAGTGGTAGAGAGAAAAAATCTTCAAAAAGATAAGAAAAACTTCTTAAATAAAAAGTGCTGGTACAAGATTTCGACAAAAAATTTCATAATAAAATTATAAATCAAAATGTGCACTCATGATAATAGCGTTGCCAGATCCCATAAGTAGAAGCGTTTATAAATCAAATAAGTTAGAAGTATTCAAATGTTAAGCACAAAACTCGTAATTCTTTGAGTATACTTCACACTGAACCAAAAAATTTGTTTTTCGTGTTTCTTGGTTATTTCGTCTTCCTTCATTTCAGTTAGAATATTTTCAATAAGCCAATTAATTCACATTAAGCTAAACGATTCTCTCAAATCAATTTATTTTTCATTTGAGGAATTTTTTGAGTGTCAATCTATACACATCGAAAGCGGAAGCCAAAAATACCAAAGACCACTACACTGGGGGTTTAATGGATTTAAATATACTAGTGGTTGTTTTCATTTTAGAACCCCCTTGCCGCATCGAGGAACTACAGAAAATAACTAATCTATGCAATATATGCATGTTATAATTGTTGTTGTTGTTATTATTATTGCTTTGTATGTGCAACTACAAGCATTAGAGAATTTATAGTGAAAATAATACTGCTGCAAGTTAGTTGTAGCTGTAATGGCTTATGTAGCTGCTATTTTTGGCTATTTCTGTTTTTGCCACTGATGATGATGTTCGTTTTGTTGCAATGGAATAAAATGTTTAAGCTATTCAGGCGTCAAATACCATCGAGACGATGTCAACATACGTTAAACTAACCAACCGTAAAGTAATCTCAAGCCACAATTGCTCTAAACCACCAATACTGATACACTTAATATACTCTATTAAAAAGCCTTCTTGTGGGAGTATGACTGTTTGTGTATGTAGAAACATCTATGTGTGTGTGTCCTTAAAGGATATAATCTCGCTATTATTACCACATGTGTGTGTAAGTGCTCAAGGGTTTGGGTTTCATCTGTGCGCATTTGCCACTTGCCTGCCAGCCAATTTCAAAACAAACACAAATTCAAGAGATGATACTTTAAAGTCTATTTAAAACATCTAAGAATTGAGGGACAAATAATAAATTTTACGACCCATGAAATACACGTAAACTACTTTTTAAGCCACTATGGGAACAAACGTTTCGTTTATGCATTGGAAATACTCGGATTACAATGCAAACACTTTATTATCACGTTAAGAAATTTTTTTAATAAGAAAAATTTCCGCACTTATTTGCGATTTTAGTAATAACGCAGGGCTTGTTTGATGCCAACCTCGAATTGTTTTCTTTTTGGACCAGTGCTCCGAAATGCCATCACTAATGCAATGTATTGCACCGGAACTATTTGGAAAGCGCTGCAGAGAAGGGATAATAGGTGAAATAGAGTAAGAAGGATAGAGATTCTTGCACAATCTGCATATTGCGTTTTTTTTAATTTTATTAAACAGAGTTTAGCATTCTCTGACATTATATGTCTTTATCTGACATATCTATGTGAGTAACGTAAACTCGTTTTGTCTTAATTTGTTTTAGATAGAACGTTAATAATCACTTTCAATAAGTCGAAGGAATGCCAGGCACATGACTCCAATGTAGATTACTCGAATTTTTTTAAAGCTGATGTGAATAACGTATGAATTTCTAATAATAAATGTTTTACCGAAAAGTAGAATAATAGAGAGCAAAGCCTTCAGAATAATGGAATTAAATTTCTGAAATCAACTTTATCCAGCTTAAGTGAACATCTGTTAATCGAACGAATTATACTTAAGTTACTCCTTTTAGCCATATATTTAAAAATTTGTTTTAAAATTTTCAATTTATAGTTTGCTAAAATTTTAATTCTTCAAATGTAGTTTAAAAATATTTCCTTTTTTTCGAAAAAATATTTTTTTCCCTAACTTTGGATTTAATAAAAAAAACTACAAAATTTTTAACTTTTCCTTTTTTGGAAATGTTTTATTTTTTTTTTTTAAATTTGTTTATATCAATTGCAGCTTTTTCGCACAAAAGCCTTTATCGGCTGCCCTCATGCGTACAAGCACTTTGTTTCAACGGTTGTATGTTTAACTAAACATTATGAAGTTTAAATCCCATGATTGACAATCGGCAACAATACAAATTTATACACACAAATTAAGTTGCATATGCCAGCTTCACATTCATACATTCATTGCTGTTCATATTGTTTTCCCAAGTCTGGCTAATTTCGGGTAATTATCCTTGAGATGTGTAGGTAGGGAGTATTTTTAAATGTTGTCATATCTTCTTAATTTTTCACGATACTTTCAAAAACACGTGAATAGAAGAATGTCAAGACTACATAATGGAGACATAATTTTTTAAAGTGATTGCGTTTTTTTTAACTCTGAAATAGCAGGAGGTTGGTGGAATTCCTAATTATGTGGTAATTAAAAGAAAAATATTGACAGATATAATAAAAATTACTTTCCAGCGCACAGTGCTATTTCCTTTTTATTTTCCTTCTTTGCGAAGACTATGAGGCTTCGTCCGACAGTCTTAATAAAATCAGCTTTTAGAATTTTTAACTAGACTTACTTTTCTTTGAAAGAACGTTCAAGCGAACTCCAAAAATTTTCAAGGACTGCAGATAATTTTGTTTTCAGCTTTAAGAATTTGTCGGTATTTATCAATTATGCAATCATTGCTGAGATAGGGTTATCTTATATTTTTGTTTAATTTGGGATTTTTCTCTTTCTTTTGTCAAGTTTCTAAAGTAAATTTTTTTAAGAACTATCTCGAAGTAAAGAAACAAGTCAAGTTAAGAAAAAGAAAAAAAGAAGAACAGTCATTTTTAGTCAGATAGGGAATAATTCTAGATTTGAAAACCTTTGGAATAGAAGTGAACCATATATATCCAGTAAAATTACGAGTATTTTTAATAATTTTTATTGAAGAGCATTAAATTTAGAGTTCATAAAATCACTATTGCAAATGATTATATAACTTTTTAAATTTTCTCTATATTTTATATATATTTGAATTTAAATTACAAACTATAGCAAAAGCTACGAATGGGCTTCACATTTGAACTATTAGAGAGTAAAATAATTTTCAATGTGAAGTCGGGGCCATGATGTTATTACTAAGCTGACAGCACTAAAATTTTAACAGGCATTCGTCCGTTCGTGCTTTATGCCATAAAATGTCAGTAAAAGAGATTCTCCAACAATAATAAATAATTTGAAAATAATTTGGTACATAATGCAATTACACCAGGTGGCATCGCTAAATCAGGTGATTATTTTTTTCTCTGCTTAAATTTGCGACTTAAAATGTCAAAATTCTATATAAACACATTTGTTAACAGTTTTTATTATGAACAAAAAGTGATAAGAAATTTAATTTACGTAATTTTATTGCGAGCGGTAATTTCTTAAAAAAAAATCAATTATTTGTGCTTAAATATTGCGATTGAAAATTTTTTTTTTACATTTCATGTCGCAAAGCACAAACACATGAATGCCTGCAAAATGTTTAATGCTGCCACATTAGTAATTGCATCATGACTTGGTAGGTATAGAATTTTGACATATTACTACACAAATATATGCAGAGCAATAACATATGAAAGACATTTTATTTGTTATTTTACTTTGCCAACATTTTGTTGCACAAATACCGACACACGAGGACGCTGTTAGTACAAAAACAAAATTTTTGGTCTGACTGGGTACTGAACCGCTGATTTCAGATTGCAGAGTCAACGCGGTAACTACTCTACCAATAGCAGTCCATCAAGAAAACTTAATACGGTGTAAATATGCTGGTCCAAGATAAAAAAAAAATACTAAAATACACTAAATGCACATATGTTGAAATATTAAATAGATTTCTTATAAAAAAAAATTTGAACTACAGTGAAACGTCTCATAACCTCCACTCACTGTCGCAGTACTTTTGTTCGGTTATGAGAGCTGTCCGCTTATAAGAGGTACACATTTATTATTTTAAATATTTTCTTTATGTTATAAAGCTAGACTGGTGATTTGTGGTGAAAAAATTTAATCCGAATATATTGCTTTAACTTAGATCGGTTTAATTTGAGCCTTTAAGTTTTAAAATGAATTTAAATGTTTCTAAAAGTAAAATACTTCAAACCGGCAATCTCAAGTATTTAAGGAATCAAGTACATGTAATTTGCATTTTTTGTGCAATTGATAAAATATTTTTTTTCTGTGTCATTTTGTGACTCTCAAGGTGACAACAGGAGCTAAGCACACAATTTCTTCAAATAAACAGCAAGTTCTATGCAATCCCCAACTCATGAGTATGCACATTCGTGTTAACACGTGAATCACAATTTTCAATGGCATAACACAAATACGAATCAGAGGTGAAAAATTAAAACGGTTCTGTCCGCTTATAAGAGGCTTTTTGCGCACAATTGTTTAAAATTTAGTGTCCGCGTCCGGTTAATATAGTGTCCACGTCCGGTTATGAGAATACATTTTGTATTGAAAAACTGATGAAAATCACGGTTCTACAAAGTTTGTCCGGTTCTGGGAGGTCCCCAACTATAGGAGGTGTCCGTTGGGAGAGGTTTCACTGTGCATTCATATTTATGAAAAACGTAAAAAGTGCATAAATAGGAAAAAGGCTTTTGTTTAGACAATAACTTAAACAAAACTTTTTAGCATTTCACGAAACCTTAAAAAAGGGAAACTTGACAAATGGCAAAGTCATTCCTATGCGAAATTTTAAAAACTCCTTAGCCCATCTTGAGTTATCGATGAAATACACGATATAATGAAGAATGAATAATTTTTTCATTCATATATATATGCGCTTTAATGGATAATAGCTTTGATTTCATTTTTATAGAAATATGGTTTTAATCGTTCTATATGTTACCCTTAAAATTTTCCAATTATCCTTAAGTGCAAATAATTATACATTCTTTTTTCCATGCTTTTTGCTTTCATTTCTTCTTTAATACAGGTCTTTTCTTTTATTCCAGTGTTTAAGGTTGCATTTAAAGTAATGGGGTATTTCGTGCTGAAATCTTTATCGGTGTGATGAATGTAAGGGTACGGTCACATATGGCAAATATTTGCCCAAAAAAAAAACGTAACCAGTAAATTCTAAACACTTTTTTTACTATTTCAAAATACTTTTGATTTGAAACAGGACTTTATTTTAAATAAAACACCATTGGTTTTCAATAAATTATTACTTCAATTCATTTTGACTTTTATATCCCATGCAATATTAACTAATTAGTTGCCGAAAACAGTGGTTACGTGTTTCTTGGACAAATATTTGCAATATGTGACCATACTTTAAGTATGTGTACGCTGGTAATTTGGCAACAAATTAAATTGAAAGAAATTTAAATTAAATTTTAAAAGTGCTATAATAATATTTGACTCTTCAAAATTTACACAAGAGCGCTTATAAGTTTTGTGAATTTTTAAAACAGGGGCAAATCAAGTCATTCGATATCCGGTGCACGTTCGTGTAGAGAAAATTTTCCATTACTTGAATTTTTTGGTATATGGTATTCGATCCCAAGGATGATAGAAATAAAGATTACGCCTTGGGAATGATTACTCTCGATGACGCAGTATTTCCCTCCTAAGGGTTACCAAGTATCTTTCATATGTGAAATTGATAATTTCATTAAAGAAATGTATGCAACATTTGCTGAGAGAATTCTCACAAAAAAAAAAATTATCGGTTCTTTAATAAACAACGAATTTTGAGTCATATTTTTTATTAAATGCAAATAAAAAATTATAAAAAAATTAAATTTATAAAAAAACGTTTAAATAAGTGTGTTTAAAGTTTAAACTTTAAACAAAGAAATAACAGACACAAAAAACATAGAAGAGAGCAGTAAGAGTGCAAACATAAAGTGTGCAGTAGGCCTCTGAACACAAAATACCAGAAAAAAATAAATGAGGAATTGTGGGAAAAACTAACATTTAATAAATTTATATCTTGGACTATAGCTTTATCATTGTATAATTTTCCGGACGATGCAGCACAAAGAAAGATATGGGTAATGTTTTGTAAGTGAGACACGTAAATGTGAATAAAAAAAACTTTTGTGTTTTAGATTTCATTAATAAAATTTTTGCAGGTTATTATGAATATTGCTAAAACTTTAATAATATGATTAATTTAAAATATGTTTTTAAATAGAAAAATAACAATAATAATTAGAGAACAAAAAAATTGGTGTTCATTTTTGCGAATTGTTTGTTTTTTCGAATACTGAAAATAGAACAAACTTGTATTGTATTTTTAATAAGAATCTACAATATTTAAGAAATTTGTTTTTAATAAAATATTTATTTTTAAATTAAATCACTCCAAATTATATAATAATTTGGGATTATTGATATATGTATGTAATAAAACAGAATATTAAACTTTTATCATAAGCTTATAACTGCCGCAAATCTTATTTTATTTTATAACGGTTTTCTTTGCCAGATAGGTAAACACCGTAGCAACGTACACGCACATTTTGAAATACTAAGCTTGGATAATATTTAGTTGAGAGCAGTTTGTTTAAGTGTACTCACGCTGTGAAAATAAGTTGGAAAAAGTGAAATAAAAAGGTGAATAAAAAAAAAACAAAAAATTTCATTAAAAAGAATTTTTTTTTTCAAAAAAAAAAGTACAATTCAGTTTTAGAACAGCTAGGTTAAGAACATAAAATAATAAAAGTGAAAAAAAATGTTGAAACCTTTTACGTAGGATTTTTTATTCCTATAATGTTGCCTATATACTATTTACCAGGGTAGATAGATCTTCAAAATTTTTATTTATTTCATATTTAAGCATGTGCAAACTTAAAAAAACTTAAAAAAAATTTTTCTCCCTCCCAAAAAAATTCGGTACAAAAGTATGGTAGCAATACGAAATTATGGGTAGTTATAGGTAGTTTTTAAGTTTAAGGTTGTTAATTTTTTAGGATAGTCAATTATAAAAAAAATATATCGACATACACACATATGAATAAAAAAGCGATTCCTGCAACTAACGAACCCAGAATTTTAACGTTTTACATTTTATAGCTTAAGCGCTTTCAAAATTAATCTTTTAAAATAATTGATTTAAAAACATTTTTTTTTCATATGTAGCGTTGTTCACGTTATCGCGAGTGGACTGTATACATTGGTTGAGTTTCCGTATTTTTGTACATTTTTACCCAAAAAGTAAACAAACGCATCTAATTTTGCAAAGTAATGCAAAGTTAATATTTCGATGACATTCGAAATGATGGTACGTAAAATATTAAATTTTTAAGTTTTTTATGATCGCCACGTAGAATTAATAACATATACATGACTTTAGTTAATTATATTTTTATTTTGTTTAAATATACATGGGTGCCGTGTAGTCTAGTGCATGAGCATTAGTTTTATCAATCTGAATACCCTGGGTGTTTCACAATTAACCAAGCTTTGACCTAAGTGGGTCGTTATTCTTCGGCTACGGTCCGTAACCTAATCTATATGAAACCTACCAGCAAATTTTAATTTAATAATTTCGCAGTAAAACTGATGCCATTCGTTTCGACTAACAAAGCACTCTAATTAAGTAAACAGAGCGGATGAAGGGTTAATCTTCATTCATAAGTACATAATTTTTGTTTTCGTGGAACTCACCCTTCTATAAAAGAAAAAAGTCTTCCGCTACAAATTTAGTTCACAGCATTGAAAGTAAATTGAATTTTAATTGATGTTCACTTTTATTCTTTTCTTCATCGGGATTTAAAAAAAAATATTTTCTTGGTCTTCTTGCCGTTCCGATGTATTCCTTTATGTACTCATTACCACTGAAATGCCGTGGAAAAAGGGGTCGAGGCCACTTGAACAGTTTTACTGCTGTTTTTAATTGTTGATGTTATAGCGAAGCTGAAAGTAAAATAAAACTTGAAGTTTATTATGCGAAGGAAATTTTCCAATTTATGAGCAAATTTTAACAAACGAAAGTTTTTAAAACAAAAATGTTAAATTATTATTATTACGTACGTCATGATCTTTTATTCTACTTACTTTTTTTTAATAATTAAATTTTAAAAGGTAAAATGAGTTTCATTAGTTTTTGTTGTGCAAGAAAAACGAAACGCATTTAACTGAACAGTGAAGATATAGAAACGAGAATAAGAGAAGAAATTTTAATTCAAATCAAATGAAGGGGAAGACTTGCAATTTAATTGATTTGTTGGATTTAGTTCAACGCAAAATTTGGTAAATGCAACTCCGTTTTAATGCTTCATTCATTCATTCTACGAATAAATTATTTCCGGGAATAACTTTAGCATTCCTGCCTTTCAGCAACCTGCTAACATTTTTTTCACTTTTCTTTTAAATATTTATATTCTTTTCGCCTTTCTTCATTTTTCCATTTTTCATTTATTCTTATAAATATTTAAATAAAATTCTCAAAGGGATTCCTTTTAAAATTATTTTCGATTCTTTTATTTTAATAATCTGTTGTGCCGCAAATATCCTTTGTAACCACAAAGTAATGTTTCCTTAAATAAATGTGGTTGGCATGCAAATGAAGGGGAAATAATTGCTTGAGTTTAATATTCACAATGATGATCAATATATGAAAGGTGTATGTAATTTGTATATGTCATAAAAGCGGTTTCCACTGAGACACAAAGTAAAATCTGCAAAATTTATATGAACAGCTGAGACGTCTTAAATTGACCCCTTCAAAAAAAGTTATTTGTACTTATTAAAGGGCTCTTCACAGCTGAAACATTTGTTTTTATACAAAAAAATTGTCACAAACCAACTTGAGAAGGAGATTTACGTAGAGGAAAGTGACTGAGTGATGCGGATTTGCTTAAATTTTTGGCATTTTTGGCATCATTATACGAGTACTTTGACATTTAGTGCCAATTTTTGACATCGTATTTTTTTATTAATTCGCATTAATCAATAGCTATTTCATAAATTTTCGGTCTGTTGTTGATCCAGCTAAACATTAAATAAAAGTTAAAAAAAACTTATAAATAAAGAATGAGAATTTGGTTGCAAAAAAACTTATTTGCACAGAAATGTAATTGAATTGAAGTTAAATGTAATTGAAATAGCCTAAGTCTGTTGGCCAGTGTACAATAATGAAAATACATATTTGATTTTATTGCATTTTTTTATTTTTGTATTTTTGTCAAATAATCATCTATATGAATATTTTCTGATTGTTGCCATTGTAAACATTTTCATACTTATAAGAATATGCTAATATTTTTTCCAGTTATTAAATGTTTCAATAAATGTTTTGAAAAATCCCTTAAGACTAGTTAAAGTTGATGCAACAAATATTTATGCTTTTACTGATTGTGGGAAAAAATGATGAGAGAAAATAAATACAAATTGAAAAACTATAAAATTTAAATATAATTCCCTTGTGAATTATTGTGGTTTTTGGAAACAATTGTAAATATAAAATTTTTAAAATTTGCAAATTTGAGCAAGAAGAATGTAGTAGACGATTATCTTTCACTCGTTTTTCCTCATTTTTTTCTATGACAGAGTTGCCAAATGTCAAGCTTTTCGTGCTCGAAAATTTTAAGAAGATTCATATTAAATAGAGCATTAAAGAACTTTGGAAAAAGTATTGTATAATTGCAAACAAATAAACAAAAAAAAAAAGGTCAGACATTTTTGATAGAAGTTCAATGTTTATTATCTCGTCCCTATTGGAAACACGATAATCCACTTTCGCAAGCTTCTATTTAGGGGAATTGTGAGCCAACAAATTCAGTTACCGTAAAACGGACCAAACAGTAGCTATTGTCAGCCAGGGCTGGAGTATAAGTAATATTTTTGTGACGGTTGCTACTTTCACGTAGTGCAATTCATGACAGTATTTCAATTTTCTCAACGATAATTCTAGCTGATTCACCGACAACCGCTATTCGCCCACGACTGTTTTCACTTGACGTTGACGTGACTCACTCCATCAGTTTCAGAAATTTATCGATATTGCTTTTTCGACAAATCTGTTGTTGCGCGTTAGTTAATTTCTAAAACATCGTTGCTACATCTCTGGGATGGAGCAGATGCATTAATTTTTAAGCTAAAATACAGCCATTTTGTCATTATTTGGCAAAATACGTGTCAACGAGGTAAAAACTGCATCTAAACTATTGGTATTCGGTCCATATTTGTAATTTTAAAGTCCAGCCATATTCGAGTATTCCGGTCATTTTTTGTGCAAAATGGAAACAGTACTTACGATCATATTTATTTCATTTATCTAAATTCTTTAGAGTGGGTATTTTCATCTCTTAGTAAAAAAGTAAAACTATAAAATTTAACGCAAAATTGACAAATCGCAGACGGCTTATGTCTCACGTAGGACAGTGTTTTCAGCACAGGCACAAGCAAAATTTTTCAACTGTCCTGGAATTCTAGTAGCAAAGTCAACGTGCTAACTACTACAGTAGCACCTTAGTTTATTCCGTTTGTATTTTTGTTATCTTCAAAGAATTTTCGGATGTTTTTACATAAACATGTTACATTTATTTAGCTTTTATAAGAATTTGTTTAAAGGTGTACTAATGAGTTGGTATAAACACCAACGAAATGAACATATAGACTAACTTAACTATACAACAAGTATTGTTCTTGCTTGTTAATATAATTACAAATGTTTCCACGTTACTTTTACTCTTAAACAAAAAAAAATTTTTTAAACTCTCATTTGTAATATATATTTAACATTGGCAACCACTTTTGTTGATGTCAAAAATAAATTTTGGGCTAACTTCGCTACAGCTACAGCGGTGGTCATGTAGTCATATCGCTGTATTTTCGACAAAAATAACCCTTTACATATAATACTACATTTACACCTGAGAAATATAGTACTTGCGAGATTTGGTGTAAATCTAGTTGATTTTGAGTAGATTTCCCATACAAAATTAAATCTATCTTCTCACTAGATTTGGACGAAATCTTCTCAAATCTAGTAGTACTTTGAAATGCTTTTACAAATTGTACCAAAATATACAACGATTTAGAGTAAGTATGCATGTATACTAATAATACATGGGGTTTGTTCGAACCAAATGTCTAATGCTATACTGAAAAATTTCTGTCATAAAATGAAATCTAGGTAAGTGTCAATAAAGTGTGGTGTAAATCGTCTAGATCTTGAGACAGATTACAAATCAGATCTACTAGATTTCAGTCTGGTGTAAATGTATTATAAGATTGTGTATTTTCATTTTTACACATTGTAGTCGGTAGCTTTCTACTTTCTATGTGTTTAGTACTTACGTTACAAAAAATATATTGCAAAAGTTGAAGTTGTTTATTGAAATTTCAGTTAAAATTTAAGAAAAAGTTTCAATTTCATTTTGCTGGCCAATCCAATTATTATGGTTGGCATGATTTTCAAATAGATAAACAAAAGGTTAAATGAATATTGAAGCTTGTCTTTATCTTTTTAAAACTTATTTATAGTTTTTCTAAAATCGTTAAAAATTTCGTACATTCTACTGTAGTGAAAAAGTATTTTATTTATTTATGTACTTGGCAAGTTTTTGTTTCTCTATTAAAATTTATCTTGTTGCTGGAAAAATAAATAAAAGCAAAACTTGGTTGTGGAAAAAACAAACAAAATGAACCGGGTTAAAAAATGGAAAAATATTTGAACTATGTGCTGTTTACACGCATGAAAAACAAATAAACGAACAAAAGAACGTAACGAATTGAAAAAATGGTTTTTGTTTTATTTGGAAATCAGTGGAAAAAGTTAAAGGAATGACTTTCGCATAAAAGCAGTATTAGGCAAACGCTATGAACAAGAGACGAAAGTTGATAGATTAAATTTACTCATAACTAAGTTCTTGTACATATTTACACTTTTTGTTGCTGCAAGTTTTAAAAATTCAAATTTGAAAGTGTACTAGTGTTCACATTATGAAATTATAGTTTTGCAATTTCTATATATTTCTTACGGCGGTTTTTGCGTACAATACCAATGATTCAAGTAGAATAGCGAGAATTACGAAGAAAACGAGAATTCCAGGACACATGAAACCGTGTACTCCTCCTCAATCTTGTCACCTTTATCGCCAGCAAATTCAAGAATTGCTGCAACAAAAATTCCAAGTGTGAACGGGAGTAAGCAAATACAGGGTGGGCCAAGAGGAGCGACGGTGTTTGACTCCTTATCACTTTTTTATTATAATTTTTTTTTTGTTTTCAGTGTTTTGTAAAGTAGGCTTGGGTAATTAAAAATGGAAAAGTACATAATTTCAAAACGTGCCAAAATCGTTGAATTCTAATGAGAGGAATATCATGATTTTAATCATAATTTAATTATAAATGACGAGGCCCATTACCAATTGAATGGGTTCGTTAATAGGCAAAAAGGGCTACGTATACCGTTTCGTGCGTGTATCGTCGGAAAGGATAATTGGCCCATATTTTTTGGAAAATTAACACGGTGTTGCCGCTTCCATCACTGGTGTTAGATATCGGACAATGTTGGAAAATTTTTAAGGCCAGCCCTGCAAAACCATCCGCAAGTATGGTTCCATCAGGATACAGCGCACACTCCGAGGGACACAATGACTGTTTTAGGACACCTTGTATAAACCAACCATTTTAACCAAAATTAATCAGTTTCTCTTATCATACAAAATTCATATCTGCTCATCTATGTGTATTAAATAAATTAAAACATTTTTTAAATACTCCATTTTATCTTATTGCCGCTCACTACTTTGAAACAGAAATTTAAAAAATTTAAAAGAAATAAAAGTCACATAAACACAAAAATAAATACAGTTAAGAGCCAGCAGAATACGTTTTTATATTACTAATTTGATGCTGCCATCTGATGACTGAAACGTTCATCTTTTAAACAAGAAATTCTTTGCAAATACCCTACTTTGTATTAAAAAATGTTCCAAAAAGTATTTCAATTGTTATATATGGCTAAAATTAAAAAACAGTGGTTTTAAAGCATAAACAGAAATTTTACTTTACTGTAAACTATAAACTGACTTAGTAAATCTCAAAAAAGCAAAAACACTTCTGGTGTATTTAGACGGGGATAATATAAAATGATTTTGGCATGGAAAATATGATAGAAATTAATGATGAGAGTGACTCTTGTCCACATCCTGTTAAGCTAAGGAATATTAATAAAGCTATGAGAATTATTTTTTTTTTGGGCGAGGTAACACATTAATAATCTTACCGACAAAGGCACCATTGCGTGTTACTTTCTTTTAGAAAGAAATAGTCCTGAGTAGAGACAGGCGGTGAACTCACTGAGTAGAGTTTAATTCTAAAAAGCATAGTTGCAGCGCCAATATTTCTGAAGTAACACATTCATTTTTGACCGAAGAGCGCCTTATTTTATTTAGGAACACGCTATAGTATGCATTAGCATAGACGCTAATGCATATCAATAATTCAAGGATGACTCGAGAAGGTTTTTAACTCATCACTATCACGATTCATTGTGCTGGAACTATATGAAAGGGATAGTTAGAGAAACGATAGGAGTTGAAGCTTAATTAATTATTTTACAGCTCTGCTTTTCACGTTCTATGTTTATAGCAGTGTTGAAGCTTCGGTTTAGTAGCCATTTTTATTATTATTTTACTTCGACGGTGCTACACAATACCGACGAAAGAGGGCGTTCTGATGTGATTGTTGATTGCTATCAGCTAAAGCCGGTATTATTCAGTGACCACTAACCATGCCTTCACCACTGAAACCTTCCGACAACAACTGACACAAAGACACACTAATGTACATCAGAAAAATGCGAGATGTTTTTTTTTACAATTTTATTCCGAAACTGGTGTTGAACCCAGGTCTTTTTTGGTTTTGTAGTCATCGTGCAGACTATATTAGCCATCGCCACGCACGCATCGCACTACGTTACGGAAGAAGCTTTTATAAATATACCTCTGTTCACGCTCATGACCGTTAGCATTCGTGATACAAAACGGGAATTTTTATTTTACAAAGATTTTTTTAAAGTATCAAAACTTCCAGTTGTCCTCTGAGTTTAAGAATTCGATTACTTCTGGTGGAAGTTGCAGCCTATGTTAGTATTTCACGCGTTTTCCCAACGAAGGGCTAGAGGTGTGTGGACCCGATGTATCCAATGGTCTCTTAAAAACATCTTCTAAGTTATTTTTGCGGCTACTTATTTCTCTGGCATGTAACAATTTGTCGGATTTATAAACTTTTTGGCGAGATTCTGAAGCGAATTCACTAAAGCAGCCAACTGGAAGCACAATTGATTCTATAATTTTATACTACTGATACTTTCAAACTGCAGACATATTTGTCTGATTACTTTTATGAGCAACCGCATCTGAAACAAGAACGAGTGGTTCAAAGTCATTGTTTTCAAGGCGCTTTTTTTATCTTTCAGACTATTAGGAAAATTTAAGCTGTGATCGTCTAGACTTTTTTTCTTGGAGAATAGACAAGTGGTAAATGTTATAGGAATATAGAGCTAAATTCTTGCACAACTCTACAGTTGCGTGTTAATTATAACGCAAAGTGGTGGCGTTTCTAATATTAATTTTGACGCATTATTTTTAGCTAAAGGGAGCCATGGAACATGTAATTAAAATAGGAATAAACATCGGGACTTTTATCAGCTTTTTTGTTTTTCGCCCGCCATATATTAAATAGTTCAGTATTTAAACCTTCGAAGCTACCTGTAAAAATAAGTTTTTAAAGTCATTTGATTTTAAATACAAAGTTTGTTCTCACCAAAAACAGAATTTTTAAAGAAGTTTTTGACTTTTGATGCACAAACGTGTAGGTATAGCAAAAAATTGCCACCTGTTTTAACAACTCCATCTAGTTTGATACGCGTTGATTTTAAGGTCACTTTAATTTCTTCGATTTCACCAAATTAAAAGAAAATTTACTGTATTTTTTAATTACTATAAAATTACTCCCCTTCAACATTATTTTTAATTTTTATGAATTTTTATATTATAACTTTAAAATCAAATGCACGCATAATATAATCCACTCATTCACTTCCCAACAAACCAATTGGCTTGAAAATAATAAGCTTACCAACAGAAGCCTTAAACTTGAAAAAGACTTGAGAATATATTGAAAAATGCTATCGTAATAATTGTAGAAAAATCAAAACGGAACTCTCGTGAAAATATTATATGCACATGATTACTATAAGCTTATCCTTCCAATTGTAGAATAAGCTTACGAATCTAAATATTATTAACATTTAAGTATATAGAAAAGCTTATTCGTTTCAATATTTTTATATGCTAGCTTTCTTACATAATGTGGAATAATAATGGAACAAATAATATATTATTTAGTTTTGAAAAAGAAAAATTGTTATTATATCATATTTAAATTTTATTAATATAAAATTTCGAGTCCACTCACTTTGCAATTTAAAAAGAAATGTAAAGGGTGGTTAAATTTCAAGGGCCGATGTTGATTTTGAATAAAACACAAACTATTTAGGAAATTATTGTAATTTTATTTTATTATGATATATTGGTCACTAATTCGCGCTTGTGATATCGATACGTGTGCGTGTGTGTGATCGGTACAAATTTTTGAATTAATTGAATTAATAACTCGTACATTTTTGATTGGGAAAATTCGCGGATAGTATCGTTGGAAAGGGCGTTTTCTGAGCTTTCCAACGGTGTATCATAGTCCCGGATCGGAATAAGGAATTAGGAGCAGTTAATTTTTTGAAAATTCTGTAAATAAATAGTGTTGTGTTAAAACATACAAACTGGACATTTCTAAACACACATAAAGAAAAAAGAAAACAGAAAACATAAAGTGAAGTTTTTACTAAACACAAATAAATATTAAAATATAAAAACATAACAAATATAAAATAGAACTATCACAAACAATACATATAAAAATAAATTTAAACAAACCAACAAATACTACTCAAACATAAACAACAACAACAACAGTACGTGGCATTACTGTACAGTGCATTGTTTTCTATATGAGTGCAAGCGATTGCTCGAACAAAGCAAATGTGAAAAAACAAAACGGCAGACATGCATACATAATTGTCAACTCTGAAAGCAAGAGTAGTGAGAATATTTACGATCCTAAATGCAATAGAGATTATTTAACCCTGAAACCGACCACTGGTCCAATTTTTGCTGAAAAAAGTGCAAGTGATTCAAATTTGAATAAGTGTACAGAAGATAAAATAATTGTATCGCGCCCATTTTCTCCCATAAATAAAAGTACGGATCTTCCGTCGTGTTCAAATTTTTCAAGCCATAAAATACCTACTGGAATGGACCGCTACATCACGATCACTAAGCGTAAATCCAGTCCTAGGGCCGCCAATACTGAACCCGACCCTAAAATGCCACGAACCAATGAGGGTCAAAATAGGTTTGCCATTCTTGGCAAAATGGCCAATAACAATACGGAAAAGCCAGAGCAAAGAGCAATAAAACCGCCACCAATATATTTGCGAGAAGTGTGTACTAATTCTTTGGTGAGTAAATTGTCAAAGTTGATAGGTAAAGATCACTTTTACGTGGTCTCTATTCGCAAAGGTAACGTGCTGGAGACAAAGATTCAGGCCGACAGCGAGAAAGGCTATAGGGCCATAGTGAACAAGTTTGATGCGGAAAAAAAAGGTTACTACACTTACCAATTGAAGAGTGCAAAGGGCTTAGTGGTGGTCATTAAAGGTATTGACAATTCTGTGCCGACTGAGGATATTAAAGATGCCCTGAAGAATGCGGGGTTCGATGCTAAATCAATTTTCAATATAATTAACCGAGAGAAAATTCCTCAGCCAATGTTTAAAGTTGAAGTTGCTTTCGACTCAACTAAATTGAAAAAAAATGAAACTCACCCCATTTACAATTTAAAATTCTTATTGAACCGAAGAATTGTCGTAGAGGAACCAATTAAGCGTAAGGGTCCGCCTCAGTGCCAAAATTGTCAGGAGTTTGGACATACAAAATCTTTTTGTAAATTACCATCCGTATGTGTGAGATGTGGAGACATTCACAAATCTTTGGAATGCCCACACCCGAAATCTGACACGAATGTGAGAAAGTGCGGTAATTGTGGTGAAAAACACACCGCCAATTATCGTGGTTGCAAAGTGTTTTTGCAACTAAAAAATTCAAACAAGGCAAGAAGATCAGTGCCAGTACCACTCGAGTATAAGGAAACTAATTTTCCTAATTTGCCAACAACTTCTGCCCGTGCAACTCAAAGAGCTCAGGGTACAAATGTGCAACACGTTAGTTTCGCTGAAACGTTGAAGAAAGGTAATACATCGCAAGAAAGTCATCGAGTTAACTCGTATGCAAACGTTTTGAAGGAAGGTGAGCACAAACCACTGCCCGACACTCAAAGTGCCATCGAGAAATTGATAGACACTATGAACAGTTTTATGTCCAACATGCAGGGTATGTTCCAGCAAATGCTGCAAAACCAGAGCATGCTGATGCAAATTTTGTTGAACAAAAAATAATGGATACGCTGAAAATTTGTTTTTGGAATGCTAATGGCCTGAGCCAGCACAAGTATGAAGTGCAACAGTTCCTACAATCACAACAAGTTGATGTACTTCTCGTATCCGAAACACATTTTACTCAAAAGAACTGTTTCAAAATAAAAAATTATTATAATTATGACACAAAGCATCCAAGTGGCAGAGCTTGTGGAGGCACAGCAATACTGGTTCACAGAGATGTTGCCCATTTTCCCCTACCAGAATTTTCGACGGATCACATACAAGCCACCACCATAAGGTTACCACGTTGTGGTACATCGATTTCTGCCGTTTATTGTCCACCCAGACACTCCATTACTACGGATCAATTTTGGAACTTTTTTCAAACGTTAGGAACAAAGTTTATTGCAGCGGGTGATTTTAATGCAAAACACACCTTTTGGGGTTCTAGACTTATTTCACCAAGAGGAAGGCAACTTTTCGATGCGATATCCCTTCACAATTTGGACGCAATATCTGCAGGTCAACCCACATACTGGCCTACAGACATTAATAAAATTCCAGATGTGATCGACTTTGCGGTCACTCGCAGCATAAGAAGAGAACTATTTCATTTGGTTCCGTCTTTGGATCTTTCGTCGGATCATTCACCTACTTTTTTGAATTTTTTTCGCGCTTCTGAAAATGCAGAGCAGAATAAGTGTTATCATAAAAAACATATAAATTGGCTAAAGTACAAAATGTACATTAGTACCCACTTGCCACAACACTTGTCTTTGAAATCGGAGTCTGAAGTAGAGGATGCTGTAATCCTCACAACAAACATCCTGAAAGAAGCGACAGCAGTTTCCGCATCAAACGTTTTGATAAGAAGCAGGCGTCATTACAACAGTAATGCTACCGTTGAGTCCCTGATAAGGCATAAAAGACAGTTGAGGCGTCAGTGGCAGGAGCTCCGTTCACCTGGCTTAAAGGCACAACTAAATAAATGCCAACGGAAACTGCGTGTTTTGCTGAAAGAGGACAAAGAATTTCAACTGAATGAATATCTGCAAAGGTTGGACACAACAGAGCAAACAGATTATAGTTTGTGGAGAGCTACAAAAAAAGTGAAACAACCTACTTCCTACGAGGCCCCAATAAGGTTACATAATGGTGAATTTGCACAGAGTACAGAGGAGAAAATTGAGGAATTCGCCAACCACCTGGAAAACGTATTTACACCAAATGTAACCGCTTCCCGTATTGCGCCGATTGTCATAAACGAAAGAGTACAACGTCCACTGAAATTCCGATTTGCTGAAGTCGAATCTGCTATAAAAACGTTAAAAGCCAGAAAAGCTCCAGGCAGTGACAAAATCACAGGAGCAATGATAACTAATCTGCCACAATCAGCATTGAGGCTGATTCTCTTTATTTTCAATTCTATGTTGAGGCTGGGTACGTTTCCGAAAGCATGGAAACACTCAGAAATCGTAATGATTCCTAAGCCAGGTAAAGATGTTACGCAAGTATCTTCTTATCGTCCAATAAGCTTATTGCCGATACTGTCCAAACTTTTTGAAAAATTGATTCTCGAGAAACTACGGCACCACGTTGACACTAATTCTGTTATCCCACATCACCAATTTGGATTCCGGAAAATGCACAGCACTGTGGCACAAGTACACAGAATAACAAACCTTGTCCGATCGGCTTTCGAGAATAAAGAATACTGTTCGGCACTTTTTATTGATATATCTCAAGCGTTCGACAAAGTCTGGCACGACGGTCTGATGCACAAAATTGTAAACTTGCTACCGGAAAACGTTCACAAATTGTTCAAAAATTACATAACTAATAGATCTTTTCATATAAGGTCGAAATCGGTGATATCTTCCATTAAAAATATCCATGCTGGTGTACCACAGGGAAGTATCCTTGGTCCTTTTCTGTACATTTTATTTACTGCGGATATGCCTACAAGTCAATTGACGCATACATCAACTTTCGCGGATGATACTGCTTTTCTAAGCATACACAAGAATGCAGCAGTAGCAAGCCAACATCTTCAAGCGCATTTGAACCGATTGGAAAAATGGTTATCAAAGTGGAAGATAAAAGTAAATGCTTCAAAGTGCGTCCACATTACGTTTACTCTGAGAAGGGACAATTGTCCTCCCATCACGATAAACGGTGTTACAATACCTGAGGGCAACCACGTAAAATATCTTGGTATTCATCTCGATAGACGTCTTACGTGGACTAGTCACATAGCGGCCAAAATCACTCAACTGAAGTTGAAAACTGCGCAGCTTTACTGGCTTATAGGACGACACTCTGCACTAGGCCTAGATATGAAGGTGCTGTTGTATAAGGCGATTTTAAAGCCCATATGGCTATATGGCGTTCAGCTGTGGGGAACTGCTTCCGCATCAAATGTTGCAAAATTACAAAGAAGACAGTCAAAAATTTTACGAATAATCACAGGTGCTCCATGGTACATGAAAAATGTAAATATCCACAGGGATCTAAAAATTCCATCAATTAATGATGAAATTAAAAAAGTCTGTACGAAGTATAGGACGAAGATCACGGTGCATCCCAATCCACTTGCTAGAGAATTGCTGGTCTTTGAGGGTCACAGAAGACTCAAAAGGACCCAAACGTTTGATCTGATTGGATGAAAATTCTGTGTAACCATTGGGTTGAAATTGCAGTGGCAATGGAAACTATTTTTTTTTTATAGTATATTTTTAGATTAAGATTTGAACACATTTTGTTAATTTCATATTGAAAGATCCAAAATTCATAAATAACATGGGAAAAAAAAAAAAAAAAAAAAATGATATATTGGTATTACTCAATTATGTATGGAACAAAATATCGGCCAAATGGGCGCCGCGACCACGGCGGCACACCTCCATCCGATGGTCCAAATTTTCGATGACCCTGAGGCATAATGGAGGTTCTATGCCGTTAATGTGCCGAATTATCTCATCCTTTAGCTCTTGAATTGTTGCTGGCTTATCGACGTACACCTTTTCTTTCAAATAACCCCAAAGAAAAAAGTCCAACGGTGTCAAATCACATGATCTTGGCGGCCAATTGACATCGCCATTACGTGAGATAACACCGCCATTGAATTTGTTGCGCAAAAGAGCCATTGTTTCGTTAGCTGTGTGGCAAGTGGCACCGTCCTGCTGAAACTACATATCGTCCACATCCATATCTTCCAATTCGGGCCATAAAAAGTTCGTTATCATCTCACGATAGCGAACACCATTCACAGTAACTGCCTGACCGGCCTCATTTTGGAAAAAATACGGCCCGATGATGCCGCCAGCCCATAAACCGCACCAAACAGTCACTCTTTGTGGGTGCATTGGTTTTTCGACAATCACTCTTGGATTCTCATTCGCCCAAATGCGGCAATTCTGTTTATTGACGAATCCACTGAGGTGAAAATGTGCCTCATCACTGAAGATGATTTTCTTCGAAAATTGATCATCCACTGTTGCCGTGGTCGCGGCGCCCATTTGGCCGATATTTTGTTCCACACATAATTGAGTAATACCAATATATCATAATAAAATAAAATTACAATAATTTCCTAAATAGTTTGTGTTTTATTCAAAATCAACATCGGCCCTTGAAATTTAACCACCCTTTAGCTGCAGAACACATTTAACAAATTTACTCAAATGAAGGTAACGGTAGCCAGTTTGCTCTGCCGCTTATATATTATAAGTGCAGAAGAAAGACAAAAGGGTTTTAGAATCTATTGAAAAAGATAAGTCTTTTTTAATCGCCATATTGCCATTTTCAATCATAGTTTAGAAACAGTTGTCTATAATAAGTTTCACAAGCATGGTTAAAAACTGTTTGTGAATTCATATTTTATCAACATTATTATAAGTGCAATTAAGAAAAGCTTAAAACCCTCTATTTATATATGTAAGTTGATTCACAAGTTGTATTGCAGTTTGATTGCTATATAGCTTGTTGTTGTGTTGTTTTGATTAATTTGCAAACAACATATGTATCTTGCATGTATAAAATAACGATAAACCACTATTGATGACATAATTGTTCAGGGATGCTTTTTTTAGTATGTTATTAAATAGTGAAGCCCAAATTCACAGTCATTAGTTAATTATTAGTAAATTAAAGCGATAACTATTGTTTAACAAATACTTCATATTCACAGTGTATTGTTTAACTAACATTCTCAGTATAACCAAAAATTGGTAACCCCAGCAATCTTTTAATTTTCAATATTGGCTGCACTGCTATAGCATATGGTTTTTGTTTACATTTGTTGTGTTATTTCTTAAAAATGGATAAAACAAGCGCGCACTCATCAAACCTTACCGCGCAAGATAGTGAATTGCTGCTGAAATTGTTTCGGGAAAACTAAAATATTCTCGAAAATAAAAAACTGATAATATTATATATATATTATTATATATATATATATATTATCAAAACAAAAATACTAATAACAATTTTCTAATCAGCTGTTGTCTAACTATTTGCTAACCAATGACATTTAGCGGTTTAACTAATAGTAAACAAAAAGCTGTGAATCAAATATTATTGGTTAAATTGTTGCTATTAGCTAACTGATGACTGTTAATTTGGGCATTAGTGAAAAAGAGTAATAATTAAAAAGAACTTAGTATTTTTGGCGAATACAACGGAAAAAATTCGTACATTGCTTTGCTTCTCATGTACAGATTAGCATATGTTTATAAAATACCGCCCACTTTTAGCATTTAATTTTTTTCAGCTTTTACTTAGTAGGGTACTTATCCGTTGATTATGTCTACCTACAGCTTAAAAAAATCTAAGAATAATTTCAACGCATATAAGAGATACTTAAAGAAAAACGAACTGTTGAAAACTTCTGTACATACATGTACATATGTATATACACATACACACGCATCAAGACTTTAAGCTAAAAGAAATAAATACTCCTTTTCTCGTCCCTACATATGCCAAAGTGTTTTTGTTTGAAAGGATGCGTCCTTGCGATTGTACATATTTGTATTGTCGTGTATACTTACTGTATCCAAGTGTAAGTAATACTTACTTATACGTTCTTACTTGTATTCCTGTATGTACATATACGATACAGACAAGTATCGCTTTAAATATTTACGTTATTACCAAAGAAATACTTCGATACTCATAAGAGCAGTGTAAACAAACATTAGAATAAAAGTTATGAGGGTTACTTTTTCCCTTTTCTGTTTTTTCCACTATTCTTTATTATAAGTAACATTTACTATATTTTATGCAAATTGTTACAGATCTATTTGGTTTTATATAAACGATATATTTACTTATGTGCTTGAGAGGAAATTGTAAGGAAAAAAGGCTTTAAATTACGCAATTTAAATAAAATATTAGTGTGCATATTGTAAAAATTTTTAAAAATAATATTTATTGAGGGTTTCGCATTATTTTTAATGTACACTGATCGAAAAACCATCATAATGCTGATATTATTTGACATAAATATCGTAGAGGTGAAGAAACATAAAACACGTTCCACTAGACAATGCGTTACAGACTTGTGTGAAAATAAATTGGAAATAGTGTCTTTTCATAAAGCAAGTTACAACAAATTTTCAACTTTTAGATGCGTTGCTTACATTCTGCCAGCGACTGTGTATATGCATATTAATGCACTATACATATTAAGGCGTGGTGTATGAATTGCTCTTTTTGAAGCATTAAAAGTATAAAACGCCTCACAGCGTTGTCGTGATAACCAGCTGCTGTCCCTGATAAATCCGCTCATCTCGCTGAGCCCAAGTCAGAAACCTCGCTGGCGAACAACGCTCCACCCAACATTCGGAGGGGTAGGTCGTCTCCTCCTTCTCTTCGTCATTGAAACCATTGTGTGACAGACTTTTGCATCTGGCATGAATTAATTTCAGCACCTGCTTTTTGGCCTAATACTTAAAACTTTTTCTCTATACCTATTCCTAATGAAATATGGTGCCGATAAATATAGAAATATCTCATGGCGTCGGTTTCGATTTCACTGGATTACGGAAATTATTTTTGTGTATTTCCACACAGTTTTCAAAATATCTCTTTCTCTAACCACACTCAATATTGTATTCGCGATCAATACAATCAAATAATACACTATGAAAATAAATGCATACCGCAATAGCGCATTCCCTCTAAATGTCGCCGTCGTAAGAGTGCTTAATCGTATGGCTAAGTTGGTTATACAGTATTGTAAAACATTTGTGTCAATAGGGGCTGTTCAAATGGCGCTGACAAAACTAGCAGATAAAGGCGTGGATGTAAAGACATTTATGTTGTATCCTAAAACGTCGGATCTTAACAAAAGGAACGGGCTAACATTTGACAATCGTTGTCTATAAAAAATCATATGATACTTTGGGGGTGGCGATGGCTGAAATCCAAAAGCAGAGGTCGTGTGTTCGAGTCCAGTGTCCGAAAAAGACATAAAACGTTTCCATTTTTCTAATGTGTATTAGTGTGCTTTTATGTCAGTTGTTGTCGGACTGTTTCAGTGGCGAATCCCCAAGCAACATCAGAGCGCAGAGTCATCAGCGAAGTACAATAATTAATAAAAATTGCACAGCTTCAAGATGTCTAGCCCCTCACCACCTATCATCACTAGTAACACCTAGTAGTAGGTAATCATTGCCTGTGTGTTACTTCTCGTTGAAAAATGTAGGCTTAATATCTTCCAAACGCTGTATGAAACGAAACACACGCCTAATTAGGTTGCGTTCTGCCCATAACTAAATGCCATCATGCGAACTTTATTCAAGACTAAAAAGAAACTAAATAGTAAATTGGTTTTTGGCGCGATTTACAAATCAACCCGTGATGACTTTTAGCTATACATATATATCTTACATTCCCCTGATAATAATAATGTCATGCACTAAGTTAACATATTATTTATATGTATGTCAATCGCGCAAGACGTTGGATATGCTTTCCTTATTGATATTGCTTAAGTATGGGCATAGAGGTATCTTTTTCGGTGTATATTTGATTGTGCGCCCAACTGTTGAATAAATCGCATTTGACAGAAAATGTGGTGGGACTGGACTTCGTGAGGGCCGCGAGAGGGTACAATATTGCTAAGTACAACAATGTACTGAGACACTGTGTTTTTATTTCGAGTATGTAGAATGGGATATTGGCGTATTCGAAATATACCCTACGCAAAATTTGCTCATTTATCACTGGGGATCAAAGTTCGCGTTTAAATGTGTTCAAATGTGTGCGTCTTATTCCACGGTGCCCTCAACACTGAGTGAAATCAAGACGATCACTACCGCCCCCATGGGACTCGGAGACACATAATCCTGTATCACTACCAGTGCACACGGCTGGCAAATCAAATTTTAGTTATCCCCGGTCTATAAATTGCACCTTGCTAAGGTGTTTCGAGCTGTCCAAACTCTGTGTCACATCAGTAAATCAAGAACGCTTAATTAAACCAGTAATAATGTTTGTTCGAGAAACACTCCGGTGACTACTGTTGAATGGCAACAGCATCTAGTTAAGTAAAAGTCGTATCAGAATATATATGTCAAACTCACATATATCCCCAACAGACCAAAAACTTAACTTCCAGCGTGACTTTTGGTGGTAACCACAGCCACTACTAATCCTTTCCAAAACCAGCACACAACTCCAACTTTTCGGGGTGGACACAAAGTACCCACTTAAGATTACATCAGTCATTAAACCCTTACTGAGCGTTAGAGCTGTGGGGCTTCGCTGGTCTTGTAGCACTAGATTACAATTGAACTGTATTTCTACAGTCACACAGAAATGCAAGCATAACCTCCTAAATCTCTATTAAGATTTCGAAGAGTCGCCTCTTCTGTCATATTTAAACTCCAGGGGAGTTTAAGGTAATGCTAGACCTTTAGCTAGCTACCGCGGACTTGCTAAACATCCGTAGGTTTGAAACTCGTCCCAAACCCCCCTGCGGCGAAGTTCGCGTTAATGTGGAACCATCAACTTTATACACCGACCATTTATGCAACCGAAATAGACTTCCGTTAAAAAACTCGCGGGTTTATTGCTTAAAGCAGAAGAAAAACAATTTATTAAATTTGTTTATAAAATAGTTCTTATCTTGTTTCCTTTTGATGAACTAAAAAAAATATTTCCGTTTAATTTATTTAACTTTTTTTTATCCATTTGTGAGCTGATTTCGTTATTCTAACACAATTTCATTCCTTCCATTTTCATTTTGTCAACACTATATTTCCTTGTTTTATTATACAAAGTAACGAAAATTAACAATGAAATAAAATAAAAAGTAAAAGGATTTCCCACAAACCACCTGAATAGATTGTTATTTGTTGTGATATTCTTGTGTTGATTGTTGGTTTTACAGTAATTGTTGTTTTAGGATGTTATAAAACACACAACCAAAAGGAAAAATAAAAAGAATTAAATTGTAAAAATGCCATAATGACCAAAGACTTTGAAAGAGATAAGAGATGGCTTGATAAAAATTAGGTAATTAAGAAAAAGACAGGAGAAAAATCACAAAAGTTTGATCTGATCTTGCTGGTTATGGTTACATTTCATGCATCCTTTTACTGATAATTTTAATGTAATTGTTGACTTTTAAATTGAATTTTGTAAAATTTAACACATCTGTAGCAACTGTAATGTAGTTACAGCACAATGCATTGCGTGCGTATGCCACGCGCACTGTAGCGAAGGCGGCAAAAAAAGTTTTAAAACTATGCGAACAAAGTGCTGTATTTTATTTGTAATATTCCAATTAAGTAAAATCGAAACAAATTTTTAAAAATGGTTAATTTTTTAAAGAGTTTTGATGTTTTAAAATCAACAGTTTTCGGTGTGCATGCAATGATTTTAAAATATGGTACAAACGTATGCAAACTTTAACAGGGTAAAAAAGCGTTGTTAATTAGTAAAACATGCTACAAAATATAAGGTGAATATTATTATAATGTGGCTCTACTTTACGTTTTTCTATATTTTGTAACTCATATGATTGTTATAGCGATTCGTGCATAGAATTAATTTACGCTTTTTGTTGCACTTTTTTCAATTTTTTCAATAAGGACATTGTTTTCCTAGACCTATCGTTGCTCCGAACTTGATAAAACGTCGTCAAACCTTTTGTTGTGTAAAATTCTATAAATATTCAATGTTTTAAGAAAATCTAACTTTATCTGATATTTTAAGACATTTTTTATTTCAGTATATATGTGAACGATCTCTGCACCGAAGTATTCGAAATATTATTATATATAATCTTTCAGCAATTAAAACTCCTTCTATTTTAAGCCTCTCGTTATATGAAAACGCCATACTGTATGACATGTATTGAGCACTAGTACAAAACTTAACAACAGATGGAAAGAGAAAGATACAGTAGAGTTCAACGTTCCTTTCTTCGTTTTCGACATATGTTTAATCTCTCCTTACCCTCTACTCATCGTTACAGCCAACCACTTTATTAGAGACTGAGAGGAGAGGAAGATTACAGTGGTAAATGGCGGTGTTCCTGCACTGAAATGCAGAGGAATATGGAAGAAGATGGAAGTATTTTTCTGACACTTTTTGGCACGAAGTACATACACACGAACGCCTTTTAAAACTTTAGTGCTGTCAGCTTAGTGACACCGTTTTAAACGGCTAATTTTTTATTTCTTTTATCTTGGACCAGCAGTCAGGAGATGACCCCTATATAAGCGGTGCAGTGTGCTTGAACTAGAGGAAAGGGATAGTAGAAGAAATGACAGAAGGTGAAGCTTCACTATCTTTAAACTAAGCTTTTTCTTTGTTTTTATAGCAGTGTTGTAACGTCTCTGATGTCAAGGAGACGTATTAAATTTTGAAGTTTCGTTTTTAGTAGTTACTTTTAGTAATTATTTTACTTTGCCGATGCTACACAATACCGACGAAGGAGGGCGTTCTGCTGTGCTTGCTGATTGGATACAGCTGAGGTCGTTACTGTGCAGTGACCAGTGACTATGCCTTCGCCGCTGAAACCTACCGACAACAACTGACACAAAGACACACAAATGCATAACAGAAAAATGCAAGATGTTTCTATGAGTCTGAAACTGGGGTTGAAACCAGGAAAAATTTTTCGTTTTATAGTCAACGTGCACTAAAAAAATAAAAAAAACGATAATTTCTTACTCAAAATATTATAATTCGTTTTTGGTACTCACTGGTATGCTTTCCGCTAGCTATTGTACTTTCCCCATGTCTATTCACGTATAAATATTCTGTAAACAAAAGGTATGTTTTTTATACTAAAAATTAGGAACCCGCCGTATTCCAATCTTACCAGAAAGCATTCCCGTACCCAAAAATTGGCTAAATGAGAGACTTTTTGAGAGAGTAAAATCCTTGTTCTTCTTGCACGAAATAGCCCGCACATTTTCAGCCTACTGCCACGGAAGCCTACTGCCACGGAAGCCTACTGCGTGAGCATGTGTCTATCAATATGGAGGTTGCGATTTCGATTGCAGACAAGCTTTTATAAGAGCTTAGGAGACTGTGTATTGTTTAAAAATATACCAAAAAAAGTTAAAAAGTTTTATTAAAATATTTAGTTATACATTAAATCACACAAAATTATTTAATACTTTGGAATTATTGACTTCTGTACGTATGTATATACACACATTCATATATTAATTGAAACTTGACAAAAATTAATTAATATTAAAAAACGATTATTTTTTTTGCAGCTTTTTCAAAAGAAAAGGTGAATCTTGAATTTTTTTGAAAAGTATTTATTTATTCTTCAATATCCATTTGGTCCCCTTCAAAGTATTCTTCTTCAGATATAATGCACTTCTGCCAGCGCTTCTTCCAATCCTTGAAGGATTTCTGAAATGCGCTTTTCGGTAAGGCTATCAGCTCGTTCTTCGATTTTGACTTTATCTCATCAATTGTGGCAAACGCTTTCCTTTCATTAGTCTCTTCGGTTTTGGGGATGGGAAAAAGTCGCAGGGAGCCAAATCTGGTGAATAAGGAGGTTGAGGCATGAGTAGGGTGTTGATTTTGGCCAAAAAATCACGAACAAGCATTGATGTGTGAACTGGTGCAATATCGTGATGCAGAATCCATGATTTTTTGATACAAAATTCCGATCGTTTGAGCCTTATTGCTTTACGCAAACGTTGCATAACTTCCTTGCCATCCACGAATACTTCACTCGATTCAATCGTCAGAACCATGTATGACGGACATTAAATATTGGCAAGAACGTTATATCTCGAACGACGTGGGATGAATGAAAAAATACAACTACGAGAATCTGAGAAATACGATTTCAAATAAAAAATTATATAACGACCGAATTATGAATTAGAAAAGAAAGTAGATAATTGAGGTGGATAGATTCTACAACATTAGATCCTAACATCGCGACACCTTATGAATGGTTTGTGACAATGGTAGTGATTAGATAGATGGATATTCTTATATTAATAAAGAAACGATTTAAGTATATGAATTTTGAAAAATGTTTTTAAACATTAAAACCAACGTAAGAAAATTCTCCGAGGCAATCAATAAGGCCACGAGAAATTAGAGCAGCAGTTCGATAAGAAGTAGAATCACACTAGGAATAGGCATGGCACCGGGAACATTATTAGGAATACGATCAGCGAAAGTAACTGCATGTCAGTACAGCTGGTATTACTAATACAGTAGAATCGGTGTAGAGGGAACTAATTCGTGCAAGATCTATTTCCCCCTTCAATCGAGATTGAAAATAAGAATATTGAAAATGAAAAAAATGTGTTTATTAATACTGTGGTATGTTCAAGTAATATGTAAAGTTAGTGTATTTATGTATTTGAAATAAGAAATGTTATTTTAAATAGTCCAACGTAGTACGTTGTTTTCTCTTTGGTTACGTTAGGTCGGCAGGTTGCTGGGTGTAAAGGTAAAGGAAGGTCTCAGCCGACTTGGGTCCCATATATTATGGTCCCATTGTAACACCTGTTGTGAAAAAACTTTCACGTGTTATATTTTTTTTTTATCTAGGACCAGCACTCAGGAGATGACTCCTACACATGCGAAGCATTGTGCTGGGAACTATAGGAAAGGGATAGTAGGAGAAACGACAGAAGGTGAAGCTTAATTAATTATTTTTGCAGCTCTGCTTTTCGTTCTTCGTTTATACTCGTAGCAATGCTGAAGCTTCGGTTTAGTAGCCATTTTTATTATTATTTTACTTCGCCGGTGCTACACAATACCGAGGAAGGAGGGCGTTCTGATGCGATTGTGGATTGCTATCAGCTGAAGCCGGTATTGTTCAGTGACCAGTGACTATTTTTTTTTTTAAATTATCAACATTTAGAATTAAAATTTAAAAAAAAAAATTTACATAAATTTTTTTTTCTTTTCTTTCTGAGTTTTTATTTTTTTTAGTTCTAAATGAGAAAATATACGATACTTACGAGTAAATGTGTATGTATGTATGTTGTATAAAATAATTTATTAGTGCGTCCTTATTTTTTCCTTTCTTCTGCTGGGTCAACCAAATATCAAAAACTGCTGAATTCTGTAAACAAATGACGACTGAAAAAAAAACTGAAAAACCGCAAAAAACCGCAAATCGAGATAACCATTTTCAAAAACTAAACACTTCAAAGTAATTTGGTTTTTAATCTTATGCTTAACACTCCTAAACAAAATGTGTTAAGCTTACTCAAACTTAAAAAATAAAATAAATTCGAAAATGTTAAAGACTTTTGGAAAAAGTTATTTTATTTTTTAGAGTATCCAATTTTTGAGTATTATATTTTACAAAATTAATAAACTTACCATCACCTTCGTTTTCCATTTAACACGCTTTGTTTTCAGCTTTAACAAACAATTGAAGTAAGCACTATAAAACACCGAACGCAATTCTGTTTACAAATGAAGCAAACAAATTCAACTTCGATGACTCAACGAATAACGGTAAATTGCATATTACAACAACAAAATTAATTTTTGGTTGTTTTGGAGTGTTGACTACTAGATTTCAAAAACAAAAACATATTTCATGAGTGTAAACATTTTGACTTTTGGCCAACGAAATGAAATTTCCGACCACAGTGCACTGGCATGAAACTTTCGCAGTTTTAATTTTCTTAAAAAAATTTTGTGCAACACAGAAAAAAGTAAAATTATTATTCAATTAAAAAATCGAAGATTCAGTTGAAATAAGAAAATGATTTGAACCTATCACGGATATAGTAGTAACATATATTCTTAAAAATTTCCCGATTTTACTCCTTTTCACCATTTCATTTTGATTGCAGTATTTTGAGAGAATCATATTCGGGTATTAAGAGCTTATCTGTAATCGCTAGTTGGTTTACACAGTTCTAACGCAACTGCGAACACCAAGGATCACATCCTGTTTCATTGACAAATATAATTTGAGCCATGCCTTCCTAATGATTGTTGATTCCAAATGTTATTTTTTTGGACTAACAGTTCGTGAAAAGTGCTAAAATTTAAGATTTTCAAAGAAATGTGAAAATTAAACAGCAAGGCACTTTAATGGCATGTTAAGTCAAATAGAGGACATACTCTCAAGAAAAAATATTGCCACGGTGAGAATAAAATATATGAGAAATAATCTACGAAATATATATAAACACATTTGTTAACATGTCTTACACCTACACAATATACAAAAAAAAAATAAAAGCACAATTTCTAACAATCACAGGTAATTTTTATATTTTCTTTCAGCAGCAGGGCAAGTAAGAATTTAGTGTATAGCTCCCATTGAAAATTCAGCCACTTAAAAGGAAGAAATTTATTCAATATTTTTTCTTAACAACTCCAGAAACTGTTTGAATAAGTTTCACCTTCAACACAATTTGAATTTATTTTAATTTCTAACAGTTTTTCCAAAATCCTTATAAAGGAAGTGAACATAGTTGTTGCATACTTCAGAGAGCAGTGGAATGAAAATCAAATTGTTTATACCTTTAGAGACAAAGTACGAGTTCCTCAATAAGAGTATTTCGAAGTTGATGACCTTTAAAACAATTAATGTCTTCCGCCCATAACAGATCCATTAGCTACAATCCTTCTCCTTACAACCATTATATGAGTCGCGATTTGCAATGATTGCTTTGAATTGCGTTATAAATCATGAGAAATGAGGATTTTGCGACCCAAAATATCTATTGTATTCCCAACCTGGTGTCAGAGCACCTCATCTAGATCTCCCCTTTTGTGGAATGTCGGGATAACTTTCGGTTTCAGCATTGGCAGTTCCCAATCATTCAGAGGGTATAATGCCTCACAGTCCCCCACAAAGGCTTTCATACTATTTGAGAGTATGGTCCCGGGTAGCTGCTACTCTCAAAGAAAGAAACCTCCGATTGAAATACACGGGCCTACTACAGCCACGACAGTCATCACCGGAGAAAGATTGGACCGTAATGAGTGAGTCATAATTATACCTGAACTTTGACTAAATAATATCAAGAATACATATGTATGAACATACCAAGCAATATATCTTAATTTACCGTTAACGCTAACTTTCAAAGATTACAAGACCAAGATTATATGATTTTCGAAACATGACAAGTGACGGCGTCATATGATGGTTAATATGACAAAATAAATGAGTAAAATTCAGCGAAAAGTCATAATACTTAACAATCAGTCAGTCGCATAATCCACCTATGCATATACATAATAGAGTAACGTTATTGACCGACCCATCATCGCCCAGTCTAAACGGATAAAGCTAGGGGCTTGAAAATTCGTATGTATAATCCTCTTTCGATGTTTAGTCCACTAAGAAGGGATTTTTGGATATTCTAATGTTAAGGGGGTAAAAACAGGTAAAATCGATATCTCAGAAACTAAGCCAGATAGAATAAAAAATTTAAAAGCATATAAATGCTGCCGGAAAATAAGCGAACACGTGTTTTGTACTTTTTCTATGATTTTTTTATGATTAACTTTTAGTGGGCAGAACAGACGAAAACTGAATTTTGGTATCTTTCTTTGCAACTACATATATATCTAACAAAGTATTGCACATATAACAAAGCTTTTTCCCTTAATATTTTCTTCTATAAAAAATGTCTAAAGAGTTTTATTATGTTTTCGAAATTCAAACGTACGGGCATATATGCGGTAAAATTGTACTTTTGTATTTTTATGCAATTTAAATAGTACTTATGATGTAAATTCTTTACTATTTTTATACACCCCACGAAATTTTTGAGAATAAAACTAAAAATAAAGTGGACTGAGGACTTTTGGGAAGAACTGTGTTTTTAAAATGCTACCTTTTTTTTTTGGAAAAAGCACTGGTGAGCTAACAGCAAAAGTATCCAAATTTGATACAGATGGCTTGGTTACCGGAACAATATCTATACAAAAGTACGAAGCGCGCAAATAATTTCTGACTCAAGTAGAGGGAACGAAGTAGAAATAAAAATAATATGAAGCAACAAGATGAAAATTGTGAAAAGTATAAAAGAGAAAAAGAAAAAGAAACTTCACTATCTTCGAACTCTGCGCTTGAACGGTCTTTGTTTTATAGCAATGTTGCAGCACTTGTGATGTCAAGGAGACGTATTAAATTTTGAAGCTTCGTTTTAATAAAAATTTTTAGTAACTATTTTACTTCGCCGGTGCTACACAATTCCGCCGAAGGAGGGGGTTCCGATGTGCCTGTGGATTAGTAACAGCTGAAGGCGGTACTATTCAGTGGCCAGTGACTATGCCTTTGCCACTGAAACCTTCCGCCAACAACTGGCACACAGACACATTAATGCACATCAAAAAAAATGTGAGATGTTTTTATGATTTAATCTGAAACTGGGGTCGAACCCAGAACATTTTTGGTTTTGTAGGCAACGTGCAGAGTACTTCAGCCATTTCCAAAATATAAAAGGGCAGTAACTACTCGTAGTTTAAACCGTTCAGTAAATAATTCAATTTCCGTCATGTTTCGAACATTACTTTTTTTTTATGACATTGTGGTATGAAAAATCTAATAATCAAAAATATTAAAAATTATATTGGACCCACCAAAGGTATTTTGGCCCTTTTAAATCAACTATTTTTAGATATGTATTCTTAATTGAGATAAGTTAAACAATTTTATTTAGTGTTCACACATATTTCATTTAGTCAATTTAGCTTATTCAGGGTTTCACAACTGGAAAAAACCAACGTTTTGAGGTAAAATTCGCTGGTCATCTCTCTTTTCCTTTTTGTTTTTTTTTATTCAAAGTTTTGACATTTGGCTTGCCATTGTACAGAAATTTTTCTTTTCAATGAAGAAAGAGACTTCCCAGTAACAATACTTGTGAGAAGGGTTGCATTTCAAGTATTACTCAATATTCATAATAATTTCGTACTTTTTGCTCAATAACTTAATTCACATTTTATGAGGAATATTGAACTCAATAATGGTATTTATTGTAAAAATCTCAATAAAGGTGCATGTGTGAGCACCGCATAAATCTAAAAAAACTCAAAATACATTTCTCCATTCAATCAATTTGTTTTGCTGGAATATTTTTTGCTATCGATTCATAAACAATGTTCTGTAATCATTACGGCTGTATGGTTTACTGTCCATATCCCAACCCGCAAAGGGATGATGTATGTAACGATAGTTTCGTACTCGTATATACAGGGCCTTAGTTCCCTAAGCTCGCTTGAGCTTAGTGGACCAAATCTTCAAGGCTACCCCACGGGCTTTAAAGCCTGATGACAATATAGTTCTAGTTGAAGACATTCTCGGAAGGTACTTTGTGTCCGGTTTATTGCGGTTGACTTCGTGGTGGCTGTGGTTAATACCGCAAGTACGCGGGGAGAGCACTTATTGGTCTGGTTCTACTAATCTAGGTGCTGTTGCCACCAACAGTAGTCACCGGATGTGACACAGGGTTTAGACAACCTATGTGTACCTAGTCAGTCTGTAGTTGTCTTTCCATGTGTCCATGGGGGCGGTGGTGAACATCTGAATTCACCGGTGTTGGAAGCACCGTAGGGTTGGGCCTTCGGGCAGGTACCCATCACATCTGTTCATATCCCACAAAATTGGCTGCGAACGGTACAAATTAATTAATTTTGAAATATTTTCGTTGCTCGACTTTGCTTCCATTTTAGATTTTTGTTTATTTTATACCAAACAGAGTTACCGCATTCATAATATAAGAAAATTTTTTTCATAAGCGGCTGACACTTGTTACTATTCATATTTTATTTTAATTTTAATTTTAGTAATATTAACGCTCTATAATTCACAAACTTTCGTTTTTTGTGCGTATTTCAAGAAATGAATGATAATAATGCAATAAAAAAATATCTTATTTTGAATTTTATACGGGTGGCGCAGAATGAGCTATATGGTTTAAATGGTTTATAACTTTTTTATTTATGCGATTATTATAATTTTTTTTTTAAATACAGTATATTATTGGGAAATTTTTTGGCAATTAGCTTTGAAAAATGATATCCTAAAAGTGATGTCCATTTTCTGCTTCTCCAAAACTTTTCGCAAAATTTCGGGTATAATGGCCATGATTTCATTTCGAAAGTTGGTTCTTAGAACTATACTCCGTTCTTGGTTTGTTAACGTACACTCTTTCTTTCAAATATCCCCAAAGAAGACTGCTACTGGAGCTGCCAGTTCGCAAAATTTGTATATATTAAGTTGTATATTAAGTGTATATAAAAAGTTGTGAATGTATTGTGTTTTTCGTAGGTTTAGTGTCATGTGTGAACGCTAAGTAAATTAACACAAGTACACGGCCGACTTATTAACATCGATTCATCTTCATTGGAAAACTCTTTACTTGCACGCCTGATTTTCTTACATTGCATTAAATATGAAATAAAATTAAAATAATATATGCAAATATATAAAAATAAAACCTTTATACACATAAATCTTAAGTTATTCAAGGATTTAAAAATAGTAGTTTCACACACAAGTTTTTTTCTACAAAAATGTTACTACCCTGTAGTTATGAAAGGTCAATAATGCACGTGCGCCGCTTCGGTTTTTCCAATTTAATATTTGTTGAACTACTTATTAATGACGTTATAATTTGTCTATAGACTTGATTTTTTATTACATCCATAGAAGTTGTTAGATAGCCGGTTCCCGAGAATCACGCTTTAAATATCAGTTTCTAGTTGAGCATTTATTCTGGAAACAACGGGGTTAAATGACTGTTTTTATGTGTATGTATGCTAATGAGAAAGTGTTGGAAAGTATTAGAGTGCAAAGTAGTTTATAGTAGCTTCTGTGGTAGTGTGTGTTTCCTGCGCTTAGTACCGCTAAGCTGAAGACATGAAAAATGTCATTCTCAGCGTATTAACAAAGTGACTTTTATTTATATACATATATTTTTCTTTCTTGTAAAATATGCGTTATATTTCTTTGGAAGTAGTAAATTATGCAAATTTCAAAAGATTCATAGTAAATTCAGAAAAGTTTTCTTTTTCTTGCCGTTAAAGAATTTTTTTTTAAATCAACTTTGATGCGCAGATTTTGCAATTTGAATTTAATTTTTTTTTAAATTCAAGTGACTATCACTCTACTATGTCAACGAGTAATAATTGAAATTTTATAATGGGTTGATATAAGTACATATGTATGTATATTATAGGTTCATTAGAATGTATAAAGGTTGAATTTTCGTAAAAGTTCAGGCGAATTATTATAACATTTAGTATAAAATATTCGAGTAAATGGTGAGCATTTGAGCTAAATCGAAGTACTCTAACATGTGTCCCGCGGCGGTCAAAGTTCTTATTAACCGAAATTCAGATGATTACCTGCAAGTTATCAAAGAATTTGCTATGTTTGTGCTGACCATACCATAGTTTTAGAGAATGTAAACTACGAGCTTTGTTCAAAAGAAAAGGTGAATTTTGTTTTCTTCGATTACAATGGCGTGGTGCATCATGAGTTCTTGCCAACAGGTCGTACGGTTAATAAGGAATACTACAAGGAAGTGATGCAACGTTTGCGTGGAACTCAAACAGCTCAAACTATCAGAATTGTGGAACAAAAAATCATGGATTCTGCATCACGATAATGTACCTGCTCACACATCAATACTTGTTCGTGATTTTAAGGCCAAAAAGAACACACTAATCATGTCTCAACCACCTTATTCACCAGATTTGGCTCTCTGCGACATTTCCCTATTCCCAAAACTGAAGAGACCAATGAAAGGAAATCGTTTTGCCACAATTGGTGAGATAAAGTCAGAATCGAAGAACGAGCTGATGGTCATACTGAAAAGCTTCGAGGATTGGAAGAAGCGCTGACATAAGTACATTATATCTGGGTGGGATTACTTTGAAGGGGACAACATGGATATTGATGAATAAATAAATACTTTTAAAAAAAATTCAAAATTCACCTTTTCTTTTGAACAAATCTCGTACATCTTGATATTAAAGATGAAGACACTCAGCTGGTTTATAATTATTACTTTCCCGCTATTCCTGCGGCTGTAATTGCAAGACGAGAATAAAGATGACTTCTATTGAAGAAAACGGTTTGTTCGTATCTTCAAGGAACAGTGACGCTGGCAAACTGGTAGATAGGTCACATAAAATAAAAGTAAAAGTGAAAGTAAAAAAGGATGACGGGAACAGTTAGTTGTAGGATTCTTTTTGACAATATAACCGTACAGGGGACAGAGAGAGCAGAATTTTACAGTCTGTATTTAGAACACAATATGCATATAACATGCGTATAAATATGAACGTCAATCAAACTTTATTTCTATAAAAAAACGTAATAACTTACAACTTGTTCGCGTTCTTGTAGTACTCAAAATATTAATCGTCGGTAGAAATAAATTCATGAATTCTTACTAAAAGTTCATAATTGCTTTAAATAGATATTTCTGCAAAAAAGGTAAACAGCTAAATTGTATTAAATTTCGCTATTTTTTAACTGCAAATGATGTTCAAATCTTTGCTGTTACTACACTTGAATCAATACAAATTTCAATTTCCACTGATCCAAGAATTTTGATATTTTGTTTCAAATAATTTGAACTTATTTTAACAACACTAATTTATACAATATGTACGATTTAAAAACTTTTCATTTGTTTACAAAACTTCGTTGTTTCTCTTTATGCTGTTACAAAAGGGTTATAATTTGTGTGCTAAAATTTTATACGAGAAAAAACAAATAATAGTTATTTGCATAACGGTAATAATGTGTTTTGATATCATACCGTTAACGCGACACACAACGTTCGACGGATAAAAAAAAGAAACGCATTTCACAAACGCAAATTATGACCTTTATTATGAGCATCATTCGATGTTCGATAGTCGCTGGCTATCGAACACGAATAGCGAATGTTAAATTGGTATTTTGAGTTTGCAGGTCTGTCGAAATTTACGAAGAGCATTGCATTTTTTATCGAACAGAATTTTGCATTCGACACGCATCGTCATTGAAATATTTTTGTGATTGTTTTATTATTTTTGTTAATTGCACATACATTTTTAATATTGCAGTAAAAATTACTGCACCGCTGTAAGTTGGTTTGTAAAAAAATACTGATGCGGCATTCGCTTACAAACCTGCTAACGTATCGCATAATATTTGTTCGCAATGTCCCACTTTGAAGCATTTCTTTTCTAGTGATATTTTCAGCGCAGGAAATACATGTGGTGAAATCATTGGATCTAAAAGCATTCATCCGAATTCGTTCCGTCGGATTATTATCTTTGTTGCACTTCGAAAAATTGATCATTGTGTCATTGCCTTACAAGAGTGTATTTTAGTACGCACTAAAGTAAGGGAAGTAAACACTAATATCTTTGTTTTTTTTCTTCTTGTATTGTTAAAGAAGTCAAAATGATATATGTATTTTCTATTATACATTATTGTTCTTGTAATGACAATACATATGTATATGCTTACTGTATACCACATTCACAAGGCAGAAAAAGTAAATACTGCTGCCAAAATTGTAATAATTTTTGCAGGCAAATTTTTTTGTTAATAATATTCATAAAACTTCACATGTATCGAATGCGCTTCATAATACCAAAAGAAAATGAGATCGATAGTCGAACACGTTCATAATAACGTACTGTTACCTATCCGAGCTTGATCCATTTTTACGTGCTTTGATCGTAACGCGTACTACAAAGAGGCTGTTCGATATGTTTGGTGCTTGTCAGCCGACATGAACAATTTTCCTTTTGCCAAGAAATTTTCAAAGCTATTATTGAAATAAGTTTCAAAAATCGCAAGCATTTATTTGTTAGTGATATCATTTTAATTCATATATTTTCAATAAATTTACTAATGGTTTTACTTTTTTTGTTCGTTAACCAAGTGCTACGACAGTGAAAATTAATACCGTACTCATAGGTGAGTTCTACCAAAGACTATAAATATATAAAGATATTGCACGTAGAACATTGAATAAAAACAAAAATTGTTTGCATTTATAGATGCTGTGGGGGGAAGTAGCAAGAGAGTCTTTGAGCAAGAGAAGAGAAAACAAAAATTTTAGGCATACATACATATGTACGTACATAAGGATGTATGTAGTAATAAGCATTGGTTTTGTCAAGTTTATTTTGTTGTTGTTTTTGAAACATTTTTGTTTTTTTTAACTCTACTAGAATTTTTTTTTCCACAGAAATTATGGTTTTTTTTGTTGTTTACACATATAAATGATGCTTATTGAGAAATATGTTTGTGTGTGTTAAATTTCTTGTTCAAAGCACATTCAATAACAATATTAACAACTAAAAGCAGTTTCTTGTTTTCATATAAATCATGTGCAAATAAACAGTGCAAAGCCAATGCGACCGATTTCTATGGCTGTAGGGTAAAATTAAATTTTTTGTTATTGTACTATTGCATTTATGTTGATTCGCACCGAACTATGTATACTCATTTGTTTTATTAAATATTTTATTTTAGAATTTTCAATTGTATAGTTAGAATATCTATGTATATGCATAAATCAAATAAAACGTGAGCTTACCTGAGTTCGAAAACCATACAATTTATTATTTTGTTTACAAAACTATTATAAAATTTATTAAAATCTTTTTAATAAGTGATAACTAGCACAAATAATGTAGTTATTTTTGGTGATTGGTACATATTTAATAATTTTCTGAATTGAGCATATGTTTTATTGTTCTAAAATTTTAAGTTTTTCTCGTTAATCGTTAATTTGTATTTGTATGTTTCCCACGAGGAATGCTTTCGTAAAAGTGTAAGAATTAATAAATTTTGCATCTCCATTCTGTGCTTATAGCATACGTTGTTTTCTTGAAACCAAAAGGAATATATTGTATTTTTGGTGCAATTTACACATTGCTCAACAATAGTTTTTTTTATGTTTTTTATTTCTTTGGATTCAGAAAAAATTTTTTCGAAAACTTTTATATGAATCTTACATACTGCAAAAAATAAGTCTGATGGAGCACACAAACTTCCAAAATATGAATTTTTATCGTAATTTTTTGCATGTACAAACATTTCTGATGGATATGACAAAATTTGCGCGGGTTTTATTATATCCATACGGCAGCGAGCACAAGATATCCGTTGAGCTATGTAACCAACGAAATAGCGGCTTGATGTTAACTCTATTGCAATGTTTTCAGAGTTAAAACAATCAGCATCTTCATTAAAATAATCTTCATTTTCGGCTAATATATTTGTAACATCTACATCAGGAATGTGAGTACTTTTTGATGTACTGCCACTTCTTTGAGTATCCTCTAAAATTGTTTGAAACTCGATAGGTAAAAATATCGCATCGTCTTTAGCACAATTCGATGAGGTACTAAATTGAGTTATTTTTAGAGATTACAGTTTAGCTATTGCGACATTTAATTCATAAACCGAATTATTTTTGCAGTGCCCGCCCTTGGCACGTATATATGAAAATAAGTTTTCCAACGGATCTTGATTGAAATGGCTTTTTAAAATGCAGATCAAATTTAAGTTTTTTTCTATTTCAAATTCTAAATAAAATATAGCCTATATTTCAAGTTATACACTCTTAACATATCTGCGCAAAATTTCAATTAAATCGGTCCAGTAGTTTCGGAGATTAGCGAGAACAAACGTCGTGACACGTTATTTTTATATAGATATACATAGTTATATAAATTTCCAATTTTAAATAATATTAAATTCGGTGCGAATCGATGTTCTTGCAATAGTACAACAATAAAATACATATATTTGCCAATCAAATAAGAATCAGCGACATTAGCTTTACGTAACTTAGTCCACATATATTGTGCGAACACAAAACGAGCCTTTGCTGTTTTTCTTTGTATATATGGATTCTTTCGTTTGTTTATTAAATGTACACACATGCACACATACTTGAGAATGCAAAGGCACAAACGTATGAACACATGTATACATATGTAAATGAAGAGTAGAGACATGAGAATAATAAATTCTCTCAGAAAATAAATGACTCTCTTGAAAAAAGTGGTTTTAGCATGGTTTTTCTACTAAAACCGTCAGCAAATTTAGCATTGGCAGAACAATGTATGACAGTGCAACATCTTTATATATTTATAGTCTTTGGTTCTACTTTTTGGTTTTGTTTTTCACAATAATTTTACTGACAAATATTGTGTAATAAAATCAATTCATGCCAAATTTCATGTAGGCATTAAAATGGACAAACATATCACTACACACTCGAATTGAAAGATTTTATAGAAATCATCAATTAAAACAAATTGAAAATCTTGTGGTTCCAGTACATAGAAAATAATACGGTCAGGATTGAAATAAAAAGGAAGATTCAATAAAATAATAAATAAAATAAAATATTAGAAAACTGCGCTGCTGCTGCTACGTTCAGTTGAAAATAAATACATAAAATTGATGGTGGAAAAAAAAATTGTTCAACACATTTTTTTTACATATTTGATGGGGGGGTCGGGGTCTCTCCGTGATTGATCAACAATAATGATTTTGTAACCAAATGTGGGTGGGGGCGGGGACTTCTTCCTACGTAGAACAAAGGCATATATGAGAGAATAGCGACTTGTCAATGATGGTAGTGTGATGATGAGGTGGGGGAGGAGGAGTTTTTAAATTTGACTGCTGAGGGAAAAGTAGAGTTTGTTACAGAATTAGGAGCTAGAAGAGAGAGCTTAAAATTGCGAACTATACACATACACCAAACCAGATTGTAAAGTAAAGAATGACGGGAATCACGATCCCACAAACAACCTATCACGAAAATTTTACAATTATTGTTCATTTGACTATTTTATTTTACATCGTGAATTCAATTAAGATATTAATAAAAATATAATAATTAACTAAGCAAAGGTGTAATTGTGAAAAATTTAACTATTATTTTTTCTGTGCAGATTATTTCATATTTGTTACAAGTTACAGTAAAACGTGGCTTTAAGTAACATTATTATAAAAGTAATACTGTTATAAATATAGCAAATTTCTAATTTTCAAGGGAGAAGAATAGAACAAGCTGTTTATTATTCCATCTTAAAATATTTCGATTTATCAGTGTGCCAGTGTATGCAATATCACATGAGAATAGATGGAAAATATTACATTTGTCACATATTGCATTGAGAGTTAAAATTTAATTTCGTTTTTAGAAATAATTTCACTTTAAGTTCAAATAGATATCACATTTCAATAGCATAGATCCGTATTATTTGTATGAGCCTTCAGAGAATTAAGAGAAACATTCTAAAAATCGTATCAATTCTGCTGCATCTGTTAATGAAAGTTAAGGAACCTTAGAAAAGGCAACTTTCCACAATATAATACTATGAGATACAGGAAATTATGAAAACATCCACAAAGTACAATAGGAGCTTTTCTCTGTATCAATCAAGACTGCGAACGAATATATTCTATTTCGCTAGAATTCACCCTTAAAATTATTTAATACGAAATATGAATATCTCAATTGTAATAGGCCGCGTTTTCTCTTCACCATTCAATGTCCATTAATGCCTTAATGGTTGGGTTGCATTATTCCATTGACAACGTCTCTTAATTTGTGTGAACATAATCATATGATTCCGGTGACCACTTTATTAGTACACGCCGTGCTCAGATATATCGTTCGCTTCGGACATGTAAATAATAGCGTTGCTTATACAGGTGGCGCAAGATGGAGGGCATAGTGTAGTTGGAAAGGGATAGTGTGGAGCAGATAAAGATGGTGAACTGATAGAAAGACAGAGACCTTAATTCTTACGCAACTCTGCAGTTGCGTGTTTTTGAACCGCGTATCTTTTCGGTCTATAAAATAAAAACAAACTTTCATAATGCTCTTTGATTTTGAAATTTTTTTATTCCTAAAAGCTACAAATATTTTCTGTTCAAAATGAAAACATAATGACAACAATACCAGGCAACGAATTACAGTTGAAGCAAGCAAATGAACATCATACAAATGGCAGATGACATTTTTTTGCACAAAAAGGCACAAGACTTGTAAACTAACTTGCTTTTCTTGCTGTGTTTTGTTTTTGACATTTATACAGACAGTTGACATACAGAAAAAGTTTACAAGAATGTAGAGAAAAAATTTAATAAAACTCTAACAATAGGAAATTTTTATTAAAAATATTTAATTTATTTCAGAGAATGTCACGTTCCCCATCCCTTAAACAAACTGTGAATTGTATCGAATATGTTGCCGATTATTATTGCTGGATATGATGAGAAATGTGCTCGTTATAAGTTCGTAATATGTTTTTCTAAATAGTACCTCTTTTATTATTATTTAAGTCATTTCACCAAATGCATACACGTATATTTAATTAATTTCACCAATAAATTATAGCTACTTATTTTAATTTTTTTTGTTTCCTGATTTATTATTATTTCTGCTATTTTTACCATTATGGCTTTTATTAAGAATGTGCACATAAATCACTCAATGATGAAACTGTCCGCTACATAATGGCAAATACGGAAATACAACAACTGTGCATAAGGCTCATTTAAGATGTCAGAAACATAAAAAAGTTAAAAAATGGAAGAAAATTAAGTAGAAATACTGAACATCGTATAACCAAATAACGAAATTTTCAAAAATACAAATAAACACTCTTCTTTTTTTTTGTTAATAGTGTGCGCACTTGTGATTTTTATTAATATGACTCGATATGTGTAACAAACAGAGAAAGAAGAAATCTAAACAAATACTGGCAACTGATTTTTTCATTTCTGTTTCTATTTCTTGCAAAGTAAAATTGACTGACCCAACATACAAAATATATATTTTTTATTGGGGTTCACTTTTATCCACAGTTTTCTTTTTTGCTTTTGAAATCTTCTATAACGAAATGTATCGTTATGTTTTACTTGAATGACTTACAATTGTTCAACACAAACAGACATATTTATGTAACTTGTTAACAATATGGCTTTTGGAAAACAGTAACTTTCTTTTCAAATGTTATAAAAGGTTATCTACTAAAGACGGGTTGAAGGCTATTTAAACGCAGTACTAGGGGACAGTGAGAACTTTAAGTCTTCAACCGTATCGTGTCCAAATTCGTTGCTCTTACATAATAATTAAGTCCCTCGTAGGCCTCAATGTCGATGCGGAAGCACAAACGAAACCCCGCTACCAATATACCTAATATATGAATGGTTTAAAGATGTGGCCAGCTATTCTGAAGATAATATCAACTGATTAGTAAGATTGTGTGATTTACTTTAGTTTTACTGCTTTATTCCTTTTAAATTTCAAATGTTCATACGAGCGCGAATTACAGAAACAAGTGCAACGGGTTGAAGGCTATTTAAACGCAGTACTAGGGGACAGTGAGAACTTTAAGTCTTCAACCGTATCGTGTCCAAATTCGTTGCTCTTACATAATAATTAAGTCCCTCGTAGGCCTCAATGTCGATGCGGAAGCACAAACGAAACCCCGCTACCAATATACCTAATATATGAATGGTTTAAAGATGTGGCCAGCTATTCTGAAGATAATATCAACTGATTAGTAAGATTGTGTGATTTACTTTAGTTTTACTGCTTTATTCCTTTTAAATTTCAAATGTTCATACGAGCGCGAATTACAGAAACAAGTGCAACCACAACTACAACAACAACAGAACCACCAACAAAGCCACCTAGATTAAATAGCTATATCACCAAATATTAAAATGTTAAAAAAAAGAAAACTAAATCAAACAAATTTTAACAAGTAAATAAAATATAAAAACTTTTAAAATGATTAAACAATATTATTTAATTGCTAAATGAATCAAAATAAACAATATATGCAATTTATTGAGCTTTTAATTTGTTAACTCTTTTGCCATTTATCGTAATAACTTTCATGTTAAAAGAAATTTTTTTAATATATAAATTAATAACTTGATAGTAAAAGAAAGCACTTGTGTTTTTTCGAAATCCTTTTAGTGTTTATGTTAACTCGCGAGCAGCAATTTTTAAAATGTTCCATTAAGCCCTGTGGGTTAAAATAGTTTGAGAGTTTTACAATCCGAAAGTTGTGCGTTCAAACCATACTATAGTAACATAAAGTACGGTAATGTACAACACAATATTCTCCTTCGTTAGTATTTTAGAAATGGGTAGATCAGCGAAGTAAAACAATCAGGTATCCCTGTCAATACCAGAGATACTAGAAAGCGTTTTCTTACGCAAAAATTGGGTAAATAAGAGAGGTTTTGAGAGAGTAATATTCTTGTTTTTCACTCACGAGAAAGCCCGTACTTTTTCTTCGGGATAGTTTGGGCGTGAAGAACAAGCAATCAGCTGGTTTATAATAAACATTGAAAATAACAAAGCAAAATTACAGAAGTAAAATAAAAGTTTCCCAAAAATGCAATGAAGAAATAATAGTTAATTTTATTTCATGATTTATTTAAAAATTATTTGGGGTTTCTTTAATTAAAATGTATAAGTCAAATTATTGTGTATACAATAGGTCTACTCCAGGTGCATAACAAAATTGCCCGAACTCGCACAAATATATTTTATTTATATATGATTATAATTATAAGATTGTGCTTTTTCCCGAAAAAATATGTGAATGTATTATCATATACTTTATGGTGTTCTCATAAAGTATTTTTTTATATAAAAGCAAACTCAAAAATTGAGGAGGAAAGCATATCCATATAGTACTATTTCGCTAAAACTTACTTAGCTCACCAGTGGACTTTTCCCAATTTTTAACTAAAAATTCAAGATTCTTATGTTCAAAATTCAACTAATCAATCGAGAATTGTTGTTGAATACCGAACAACAAGCCAACAATTTATAATCATAAACAACAATACATTAGTTTACTTTTTTTATTACACATACATATTTCTATTTTTAAATTAATCTTATTTCCTCCTCAGTTGTTGAGTTTGCTTTTAGAAAAAAATACTTTATGAGAATATCATAAAGTTAATAATAATAGATTTCACATATTTTTTTCGGGAAAAGCACCTTTTTAAAATTATAATCATATATAAAGAGATATTCTATTTTATTTATTTATAACAATAACCAACCGACTACAACTGTAACATAAGAATAATTAAATATGTAGGCAACAAATAAGCTAGAAATAATGTTTATGAAAAAAATAATTGTTATAATATTATTAGAGCGCTACAAATAAAATATATTGCGCATGAATTTGACTATATATATTCAGGATCTCGATGTAACTACGTGTAAGATGGAATCTTCTAAATTTACCCTAAAGCGTGCCAGCAATTATTAACAATTTTTTGTACAATTTTGAAATAAAATTAGATATTAAAATTTTTAATTTTCTGTACAAAGTTGCACGAACTTTTTCTTTGGGTAATTTCGGTCTACAATTAAATTATAGGCTGTTTTTTATTTATATATGATGCTAAGAAATTAATCAGAAAATTTGCAAAGAAACGACAAAAGTTTTTAATTTAAAAATTTAAAAAAGAAGATTTTTTAAATAAATTTCAAAATGTAACTACATATATTTGTGCATATTTATCACTTTATTTAATAAAAAATTGCTTTTACTTTTGTTTCAATTTATTTTTGTCCACATTTTACAGCCGTTGCCAACGATGCAAATGTTTTTGTTATGCACGTGGAGCAGACATATTTTGTGATCAATTTTATGGTTTTTTGCGTTTTCTTACTTTTGTACATTTTGTTCTCTTATTGAGATAAATTATAGTTTACTCTCATTTTACCGAACTTTACCAGAAAAGTAAAAGACACACCTACTGAAAACTCGTAAAGATTATTTATCTATGTTTGTTTTATGGTTTAGCTGATCTATATGCATTTTTCATTTGGTGTTAATACGAAAATCTTCAGTAAGCCTTTAAAATAATTCTTTAAAAAAGATAAGAATAGTTACATAGTTGTTTTAAAAAAGTTAATTTAAATTTTTTTTTTATCTTGGGCCATCACTTCATATGCAATGTATTGTCCTGGAACTAGAGGAAAGGGATAGTCAGAGAAATGATGAAACTTTACTATCTACCAAATCTACTTTCGCACTTTCTTTGTTTTTATAGCAGTGTTGAAACGTATCTGATATCAAGGAGATGTATTAAATTTCTGAAGCTTCGTTTTAGTAGCCATTTTTAGAAAATTTTACTTCGGAGATACACAATACACAATGCCGACGAAGAAGCTCGTTCTGATATACCTCTGGATTGCTATCAACTGTACCCAGTACAATTCAGTGACCAGTGACTATGCTTTCGCCACCTTCGGACAACAACTGATAGAAAGACACACTAATGCACATCGGAAAAAATATGAGATGTTTTTATGATTTACTCTGAAACTGGGGTCGAATCAACCGTCGTCGACCGAAAGTCGACTAATTGTAAAAAAGTTCAGAGAAATTATATAGCTTTAAGTCGAATAATAAAATGTTTGTTGTATTTTTTTAAAGAAGGTATTTGGTTTGTTTTGTTTGTTTGGGAGTTCTTGAATAATTAAATTAATAAAAGTATAAAGTTTGAGTTTTTTGCTCACCTGAAAAAACCATCTGTTAATATAGTAATGTAGTTAATTAAAATGAGAGTTGAACATGTAGCATTTTTTTAAAGGGAAGATCATGAGAAAAGAACGCGTTATAATATTAATATAACAGAAAAGAACATAGAGAAATGTAAAAGGTAGAATAAATGCAGAACATTACTCAGGCAAGAAAACGACATTAAATAACTAAAACTTATTATTTGCTAAAATAATTTTTGCTTACCTGTACTTTTACCATAATTTGCTCTAAATTTTAAATTATTTTCTTTCAAAAAGTATTCGCTGAGGAGAACATGCCTTCAATTTCCATATAGCATTACACTAACGTGTTCTTTTTAATAATAAAAATTGTTGAACATGCGCTTACCTTTATATTTAGGCAGGTAAATGCATTTAATGTAACAGCATTTTTGGGCATACCTGCACAAAAAATCGTGCAAAGTTGATTATTCTACTAAGCCAAAATTGCTGTAACGCGCAACAGTAGAGCTGTATAAAAGTTGTGAGGCATTGCCTCAGTGTTACTGCTCTTAGAATTTTCGATGACGAAAATTATATAAAAACTTTGTTTTCAATGGGAAACTTCTACCAATAAAAAGTTATAAGTAACAAATATTTTAAAAATCCTACTGAACAAAACTTTCGTTTAAATTTCAATAGAAAGCTGCCACAGCTTAAGTTCTACAGCACTGAAAAGTGCAAATATTTTTAATAAATAAAGTGAAAAATATAATGCATTTTTCGTGCATTGAAATCGCAATTAATGACCGGTTCTTCAAGAAAACCCCTGTTCTTTTTATAAATTATTTCCCGCCGAAAAAATAATTTGGATGCTTTGACAACATATTGTTTTGTTGAATATATAGCGTATCAAACACCATAATAATGTCAAGTGATTTATTGTACTTCGTTGTATTTTATTAGTGGACAATTTAGAGGAGCTTTGTTGAAATGGCAGATATTATTCCACAGAGCATACAACTAGACGAATGAGCAATATTTAATAAATTTATAAGTGTTTCTAATGACCAAAATAGCAAACTAAGTCCACATAGTAGAAATGCGTAGTACTAAACTGTTAGTGGTGAAGAAACTAATGAATAAGATATAAAAGAAAAGAATTAATTATAGTTGTTGGTATTAAATGCTAAAACAATTAATCACATTTGATATTTTTACTTTACAGTGTGAACTAACAATAACAATTTACACAATACAATTTCCAAATCTAGTGCAAATTTATTGAGCATTATTTAGCACACGACAGTGAAGAAATTGATAATAATTTTTCAAGATAAACCAAAAATCCAACTGATGATGGACAGGTACTGAAACTAAAATTCAGATACATAGAAAAAACTATTCAAATTGTTGCAGAACTCGAGAAAGCACAAACAATTCTTTCAGATACCAAGTGAAAAGTTTTAAAGGTCTACATTGAGTTGGGGAACATGACTTCGTCTACAAACTGTGAAAAAAAACATCACACAAAACAAAATTTATAATATTTTTTAATACTTTTTTTCACCTTTTTGATTTTAAGAATAATATATATATTATTTTAATTATATTATATTATTATTCAAAAAATTATAATTTCCTATTACTAGATGTTAACAAGCTGTTAACGAAATATCGAATAATAAAACCAAATAAAATAAAAGAAAAAGACCTCAAGCTTAATAAATATATTGCAAAGTATATATTATTTTGTTAAATTTAAAATTTTATATTAATTTCAAAAAGAAAAAATAATAAACATTTCTTGAAGATGTTAACCGATAGTTAAAGAAATATCGAAATATATAGAAAAATAAACATAGAGACGAACCTTTGAGCTTAAAAAAAATAATATATATATTGTTCTTAAAACTTATAATATTTACCACGAAGACCAAGGTACAGGACTTTAAACCCCTTCGACTGCAGAACCATGTACTGACGTCTTTCAGAGGCTCTGAATGCTTTGCTTAACTTGACTCCTATAGATCTGTACGTAAGAGCCATACCGGCTTGTCCGGCTGCGAGGCTAGCGGATTGGGCGAGTGTGTTTCATGCTGAGCGAGGGAGGTGCACGGGGTAGGGTCGGCATATTTGTGCTATCCAGTTGGAGTTGTCGGGCTGTGATCGCTATGGACGTATCGGACGCAATTCCTGTAGTGTTGCTGTTCGGCACTATAAGGAGCTCGATCATGGGACACTATCTTCGGGAGGCGAAGAAGAAGTGGAACGGGCTGAGCACAAGTGTCGTCGCAAGGAAATTCTGGCATCGCATCGGCGATAAGCGCTGGGAAAAGATCATTAATAGGGGGCCGAGGAGTATCTCACGGCTGGTTGTGGCGTTGACGGGCTACTGGGAAATCGGCAGACATACCGATAATGCATTCTGTCGCAGCTGCCAGGAGTCGGATATGGAGGAGACGGTCTTCCACCTGCACTGCGAGTGCCCGGCGTTGCGTCGATGCGGCACCGATTTCTGAGCAAACACGACCTATCAGAGATATCGCACGTGGGTATGAGGGATCTTATGCGATACCTCAATGCAACAGCGTGGATTTAGTTAATCTTTCCTCTGGTTCCGACGGGGGATCTTTCACACGGGTTAGGACTCGGATGAGTTGCGATTCTACTCGAGTGCCTGCAAGCAGACACGTAGACCAACCATTTTTTGAACATTAATTAATTAATAATAGAGTTGAAAAACAGTTGTCTGGGCACGTAAATACATATCCTACGCTACCACACACATAATGCATGCTATACATTGATTGCGTCGTATGTGCTGACTTTGATTATGAAATGGGATAGATTCAAAGGCGACTCCCATGCAGGAAATAATTTGGAAATTGGTGGGTAAATCATAATGCAAATTATACAGGTTAGCTGGTGTACTCGATCTTTAAATGGTCCATGGCCTAAAAAACAACTTATATATCTGCACAAATATGTATAGAATAAATTTTCAGGCACCGATATTCCAGTGGTAATGCTAGAAATATAAATCTATTCGAATGATTTAAAAACTTTAGTTACCTTGAACCTACAATTGAGAACTTAGTACTGATACAGGAAATCGATTCCAATGGGTGTATACCCAACAGTATCCCAGGAGGAGATTCATGCCATACGAACGTGTGTGTCCGAGAAGATAAGGGCCCACATCTATATAGTATCGGGTAGTCAAGCTTAAGGCCTTCAGTCGACCATGATGGCCTCAAAAAAGGGAATTCAGAACTAAGACCTTCTCAATGAGTTGGAGAACTCTAACGCCGTTGCATTGGGCTGGCGTCCTGCTCTTGAGGGTAATGAAATGGCGGACTATCTGGCAAAACGAGGGACAAATTTGCCCCTAATTGGACCAGAGCCATTCTGTGGACTTAAAAAAAGGTACAGAAATGAAATTGTTGGAACCTGGGAAGAAGGAGAATTCGCTGCTCACTGGCATAATAATAGTGCCAGCCAGCGTCAGGCCAAAGGCTTCCTGATCGCGAATAAGTTCCTTTCGATGAATAGAGCCTATTAACAGACTTCAGAGGCCATTGTGGAATGATATACCACAATCTCTCCGATATCAATATCTGTCGATTTTGTAAAAGTGACACTGAGAGATTTGAACACGTTCTCTGCGACTGTCCTGTGTCGGCAGACGGAAGTTTCACCATCTGGGTGAAATTGGGGTGTCTCCACACAAGTTTTTTTTTTTTTTTTTATCTTGAACCAGCAGGAGAAATGATTGGAGGTGAAGCTTCACTATCTTAAAACACTGCTTTTTGCACGATATTTCTTTTCATAGCAGTGTTGTAACGTCTCTGATGTCAAGGAGAAGCTTCGTTTTAAGTAGCCATTTTAGTAATTATTTTATTTCGCCGGTGCTACACAATACCGACGATGTGCCTGCGGATTAGATACAGCTGAAGCCGTCACTGTTCAGTAACCAGTGCCTATGCCTTCGCCACTTTTTTTTTTTTTTTATCTGGGACCAGCACTCAGGAGATGACTCCTACACATGCGAGGCATTGTGCTGGAACTATAGGAAAGGGATAGTAGGAGAAACGACAGTAGGTGAAGCTTAATTAATTATTTTACAGCTCTGCTTTCGCACGTTCTTTGTTTATGCTCGTAGCAGTGCTGAAGCTTCGGTTCAGTAGCCATTTTTATTATTATTTTACTTCGCCGGTGCTACACAATACCGACGAAGGAGGGCGTTCTGATGCGATTGTGGATCGCTATCAGCTGAAGCGGGTATTGTTCAGTGACCAGTGACTATGCCTTCGCCACTGAAACCTTCCGACAACAACTGACACACAAAGACACACTAATTCACATCAGAAAAATGCGAGATGTTTATTTTTATTTTAAAATTTTAGTCTGAATCTGGGGTTGAACCCAGGTCTGTTTTTGGATTAGTAGTCAACGTGCACACTACCATCCATCGTGCCATCGCCACCCTCAAACTCACTGAAACCTTCCGACAACAACTGACACAAAGCCACACAAATGCACATAAGAAAAAATGCGAGGTGTTTTTATGAGTCTGAAACTGGGGTTGAACCCAGGAAAATTTTTCGTTTTGTAGTCAACGTGGAAGTTGTGGAACAACTCAAAAAGTTCTTGAATTCTAGAAAGCTTAAGATGTCGGTCTAATATGAGAAGCTTTGTTCAATATATCTTTTTGCGGTGCTTTGGGCATATAATAAGGCAATGAGGCAACAATAATCTGCTTTCAACGATTAGAAGAAGATTTAGTTATAGCATTACAATTAAAGAAAGCCAATACAGTCTCTTTTTTTGTCGATATGTCGCCGGATTTTAGCTGCCACTGAATATAATAATAATAATATATAATAATGTAACTGGCAACTGTTTTTCTAATACAAAAAGTGGGCGGAATTGTGCAAATAGGCGTTGTTCCTCCCATACAAACTAAATATTGATTTGATTATATCTTGAGAACGGTTAAAGTTAAAGTTTATATATTTGGTCTGAATAACTTAATGGTCAGTATAAATCATCAGTAAAAAAGTCGGCGGAATTGCATTAGTGGGCGTGGTCCTCTCAATTGGTCGCCCCAAAAATTGATTGTCAAATAACTTCGCCATTTGTTGACCAATTTTCAAAAATATTTTTGCATGTGGAAAAGGTTCACAATTTTTTTTTGTAATGGGGGGTGGAAGGCAAAGTGCCCACCCCAAAAAATTTTTATCAAATAACTTCGCCATTCGTGGACCAATTTTCAAAATTATTTTGCATATGGAAAAGGTGCCGGCCCACCCATCATCATCGGTTGAAATTCGGTATGTAGACTACTCTTTTCATGTTTACTTACATCACTAAGAAGGGATGTTTTGATATTCTAATGTTAAGGGCGGAACAAATGGTAAAAACGGGTAAAATCGATAAATTTTCCTTATGTGTGGGTAAAACTAAAAAAAAACTATTTTGGTATTTTCCCAAAGTATTGGGCATAGAACAAATGTTTTATACCGTAATCTTTTCTTCCAGAAAATATTTCGAGTGTGCGATCTATCTTTTTTGAAATTCGAAATTCATTGTACCTTTGTAATTTTATCCCATTTAAATAGTGCTTATTATGTACATTTTTACTATCTTTAAGCACCGCCATTATAGGGGTATCTATTTAAAGGGATTTTTGAACGGAGCATAAAATATAACGATATGTATTGCTTCATATTATGAAGTACATACAATAAGTGGAATAAATTTTTTATAAAATTATTGTGGACTCAAAACAGAAATAAATTGTTGGTTTAAAATACATGAGATGAGATATTAAATAAACTTCAATAAACTTGCTCATGAGGTAAAAATCAAGCAAATAATTTTGTAGGCGGTCTGTCTGCTATCTACGTAAGCGAGTCAAACATTGATAGTCACATGAGAAAACACTCAAAACATTTAACTTTCTTAAATGAAAAAAATGAGTTGCCGAGTTAACCTCTTTTTTATGCTGGTCAAATATGGCATGGAAATAAATATGTACTCGTAAATACTGACTATTCCAACTGGGACTTCCAAATTTTGACAGTTGATAACAGCCTTTTGTTGAAGCTACATCTATCAAATTAGTTATCATTTATTAAATCAAATTGTTTAATCGAATTGGATGTTTGGTTTGTTCAACGTACCGAGGCCTTCGCCCATTTTAAGGTCGCCATAATATTTCTACCCAGAGCACTATACGCAATATGGTAAATAAATTTGAGTCCACTAATTCAGTAAACTATCGTACGCCGACGAAACGCAAGATCTGTCGAAAACATTGCTGCTGTCCTCTAATTATCATCAAAAAATCATTTTCAGCGATGGGGTCCATTTCTGGATGAATGGGTACGTTAACAAAGAAGATTGTCGAATTTGGGACGTTACTAATTCACATGAGATCCAAGAGCGTACAACGCATTCCGAAAAAGTCACTGTTTGGTGGGGATTTTGGACTGGCGGCGTCATCGGTCCATATTTCTTTGAAAACGAAGTTGGAAAGGCCATCACTCTTAACAGTGAGGACTATAGGTCGATGATTACCAATTTCTTTTGGCCTAAATTGGATGATCTGTAAGTTAACGACATGTGGTTTCAATAGAACAGCGCTACATGCCACACAGATTGTACCACATTTTATATCCTGCACCTTCGATTTGATGCCATCAATAGTACTAAAATCTAAATAAATAGACATATATATTTATCGCGTTAATGCTTCCGAGTTTCTAAAAACTATGCACGAAGATATGATAAGAATATTATTCGAATTCACATGGTAAGTTGTAAATGATTCTCGTCTCTCTTTATGTATCCAAAAGAACAAAGGCACAATAAAGCATTTTGTTAATCTTTTATACTGCTATAAGTAATGTATTCACTGACTTTAGTGCATTTAGGCGGCATTTTTGGAAGCATTTGTTCCTAAATATGCAATGTATTGTTACGACATCTTTAGTATTTCTTCTAAATTACGACTATTTCTTGCTGGGATTTTATGGGCTAAGGATCAATCTTTATACTTAAAAAAGTGGAGTAAAGCGGAGAAAATTCAAAGCCACTGTTATAATTTTTTGTTTTAGTTTTTCATTACTGGTTATTTTATTTTTCTTGGGAGTTTTTTAAGATTTATTTCATTAAATTTTGATATCGATTTTATTAGTAGGACTTATTTAATTTTTCGGGATTTATATCATAACAGCGCAAAATGTTTCCGTCATCAATTCGTTTTTCCGTGCAAAACAACATGTGCAGTACTTTTTTCACACGAAACTGTAACCAATAGCTGTACTGTTTTTATTTGAATTTGTTGTGTTATGAACATCACATCAACATACATACATATATGTACATAAGTATATACTATTAAAATGTATTTAAATAAAAATAAATAAATTTATTTTTTTTAAATAATGGTTTTCATTGAAGCATCCAGTTCGTTGTTATTAGATTTTTATTTTAAAGACAATGTTGCATGGAATATTCGAACAGAGTACTAGGATTAAGGCTGTTTTTTTTATTCAATCATAATACAAACTGGCTGGATGAATAAGTTGGAACTCCAAAAAAAAAATCACAAATTCAGTTCAGTAATCTATATTTCCATTTAATCAGATTGTTTTTCCAGATAAACCAAACCACTCAGCGCATTGCGGTCAAAAATGTTTCTGTCTCTGCTTAATATACTTGGCAACATTAAATTATTTATTCTGTTTCATGTCAGTAAACTGACCACAAAAAGAATTCGGTGCACAACGTGCATTGGTCCTTACCAAAGAGTGATGAACAATTTTTTTTACAAAAAAGTAAAAGTCCACACGCATTTATGAACGATTTTTGTAGCTGCAAATGAATAACAATTGTTGAAAATTGTTTATTAACAAAAGCAATTAAAGCGTGGCAAGTGCATGGTAATTTTTTCAATCTAAATTTTTTATTTTTGGGATGTAAATGAACTTTGAATGAGCGTTACCTGGTTAAGGTTTGGTCACTTATTTCCTGCAATGAAAACCAACAAAATTTCGCAAATCACTATTAAAACCATATGATTAATGACCATACCTTATTCCGAATTACCTTAACTTGTTCTCTACTGGCCATCTTTAAAGAAAATAAGGATGGAGGAACAACCTTCTACAGTAAACGATGCAGCTCTTTAATCCCTCTTCGCAAGAAATTGATTTGTTGTTGAGACGCGCTCTGGTTGCTGTATTTCAAGTCACATATTAACATTCAGTAATCACGAATAAAAACAAATCCGACGGCCATCAACAATTTTTTCCGCTTTAAACTAGTGTCAATGCTAATGTACTTCACAGCGCCCTAATTGGTCGGTGTTTGAGCAGTGGCATCGGCGAAGTAACATCTTAAACAAAATTGGTCTCTTTTTTCTTAAAAATAAATACGTCAACATAGCACCAGAGATTCTGCAACTTTGAGCATAAACAGCAGAGTTGTGTAAGAAGTAAGACCTAAACTCTCATTTCATCATCTGACTCTTCCCATCACTATTCCGTTCCGGAGATAATGTAAAACAAACGGTTACTAATGTCAGTTAGTGTATCACCATTAGAGATGCGACAGAAGTGGCACACTTCCTTTTACGGCCACCACAGATTTTGATGATAGCACCAAAACTAGATGGATACCAGTCTTGCAAGTGGCAACGTTGTAGGACAAGTACGAATCATTTCCATTGTATTTGGACGTTTTCAACCATTTTCGTTTCATCACGGACCTCTTATTTCCCAATTGTTTTAAGACAGAAGGAACACCAGGAAGAAATGTGTGTCTTTTTAATAGTTCAGTTCAGAATCAAAATTCAAAATTACGTAGTAGAAACCCGAACAAATGTGTAGTTTATCTCAACGGTTTTCAATTATCTGAAGTTCAGCTTGTTCAAAATTATACGTTTTTTCAGAAATATACGGCCATGTTCTCAAAAACTCATATCGCTTAAAATTTACTCTTTCGTTTTGAAAACGAAAGATACATATGTGTTCTGACAAACGAAAACGCTAGAAATTTGGAATTTTCACAACGCAACTGCATACTGAAGCGATTTGGTAAATTTTATTGATTTTATTTAGACTCTAAATAGAAAAACAAACGATGCACAATTAAAATTTATTATGTTTTTATTTTCTTTTAACAAAAACTAAAAAGGATGTCAGATTTTTAACGAAAAAAAAAACAATAATAAAAACTTGTCGTGGTTTTGGCAATTGTTGGCGCCAACTTTTTAATTATAAACTGGCGTTTTCAGCAAACTGCTGATCTTACTGATGTTTGAAAAGTGCATGCTGCTGATGATGCAAAATTTGTATGTATGACTGTACGTAAATGCATACTTACGCTCTATCTGGAATGTAAAATAGATTGGAATAATACCACAGTGTTCGTTTTTTAATTACTTCTTTTCCTGAATTTATTTTATTTAAAAACAAAAACTCTTCCTACATTTTTACTGAAAATTTAATTTTGTTTGTTTACATTTTGTTAAAGCAAAACATATGTTTTTTTTTTTTTTTTATCTTGGACCAGTGCTCAGGGGCTATCCCCTACATATGCAATGCATTGCACTGGAACTAGAGAGAAGCCAATAAATATTTTGCGATGTAGCTTTCAGTTTTTTGTTTTAGCTTTTTTTAACCAAATCATTACATTAACGGAATTTACTAAATATTGCATTCTGTTTTTCTGAACAAATGTTCATTCAAAAATTAAGTAGATCTTTACAAAAAACCTGAACAAAGCATTTAGTTAGCGCATGGACAACCATACTTTTTTCGTACAGTAGAAACAAAATTTATATTTTTCACCTGAATGCTGCGTATTAAAAAGGAAAATATGTACTCGGCTTTTAAAGTTTTGAACACATCTCTAAAGGGGTATAGTAAATATGCCTGTTCTGAACGTTACGTTTACCTCATTTTCTTCTTACACAAATTCATTTGGTCCTCTTGCTTGCTTTTGTAAAATATATGAATTTTAAATTCAATCTTTTTCCCAGTAGGGCATTTTATGGAATGAATATGAAAGGGCAACAGCGAAAAAGCTGTAAGTGAAATTCTAAAAAAACCAAAATTTGCATATCGCGTAAAATCACATCAGTTGTAAACACATTCACTACTATTTGTTAATTTTTGCTTCGCAAAAATTGTTTTTAAATGTCCCGTCGAGTATATTACAAAGGAAATGTATCCTGTTTCCCTTTTTCTGTTAGCATTAAATGCCTGTTTGACTTTTTTTTTTTCTTTAAAAATCGAAAAAGGGAAAAATAAAATAGTATAATATTTCCGTATAAACCATTAAGCTTTTTTAGCATCGTAGTGGAAAAATTGAGTAAAATTTGTACAAAGTTACAAAAAAAAAACACGAGAAGAAGTAAAGCAGTCAGAAACTATTAAAAAATATACAGGATTATTTTGTTTTCCATTAAAACAATCTTTAGGCTTTTACACGAAATATCCATTAATGAAATCCGTGTTGCAATATTTATTTATTAAGGAAAGTTAACACCGAGTCGAAGAAGACACAATCGATATCGAAAAACTTAATTGAATTATGTTAAATAAATATTTGCTACCAATGTGGAAACGAATCAGTTAAAAATTGCTATATTTTTTAAATTAACAGATACTCCGTAGTGTAGGCACATGAAGCAAAGTTTTATTTTTCTGCTTGAAAACTCTAACGAAACTAATAATGTAATTTTAATTGTATTATTAAAATATGCCATGTGGCCTTCAAGTCTGAAGTTGCTCTGGTTATCTGATACTGGCAGACCAAAGCTGCTCTCTGCCTATCCAATTTCATACGTTATGAACAACAAAAACAAAAATTCTACCGAAAACGTGTATATCTAAAAGTATTGAGCTCTAAGGAATATCAAGTTCTTTCTTGGTACAATAACTACTATATATCACAATTGCCAATACATTTTTTGTGACTATGACAAATCTCGCTGAATTTCAGGCTGAAAAATGCAACACGCCTGTTTTATTTATCATTTTAAAGAAAACTGGTTTAAAATATGATTTCATTATAAATAATTCATTTATTTATACATGTACATTACGGTGGGTAAATTTCTTTGGTCAACAAGCGTATAGCAAAAACGTGATCTACGAAAACTTCTACGACAATTTTCTCAAAAATTGAGTCTAAAATCAAAACCTAGCCGAGATTCACCAAAAATTCACATTTGTATAATTCCAATCCAAATAAATCATAAATTTTCTTGTAGCCTCCGATGTCAATAAAATTTGATATACTTGTTATTGTAGATACAAAACCAAAAAGTACACCGTTTTAGCCTACTAGATCTAAACGACCTATATATTTTAACATAAAAAATTTAAATATATGTATATTATGGTGAGTCAATGTGTTAGTCTGAGAGACCCGATTTGCATCGTTTCGATTTGCGTCGCTGTTGAAAATATGGTTCAATCCGCTTTGCTTTTGATTCCGATTAGCGTACAAAAAAACTACACACTTTGTCGTGTACACAACATACTCCAAAAATATACATATATCGGCAGGGGCAATATTTGCCAAAGAACACATCATAGCGTTGAGAGTATACAAGCAATACACATGTAGTGCATTGTGCTGGAACTAGTGGTAAGGGATAGTAGGAGAAATGATAGGAGGTGAAGCTTCAATATCTTACAACACTGCACGTTATTTGCTTTATATTAGTCTTATAGCGCCACTGATGTCAAGGAGACGTATTAAATATTGAAGCTTTGTTTTTAGTAGCAATTTTTAGTAGCCATTTTTAGTACTTACATTACTTCTCCGGGCTACACAATACCGACGAAGAAGGGCGTTCTGAAGCCATTACTGTTCAGTGACCAGCGACTATGCCTTCGCCACTGAAACCTTCCGACAACAACTGACACAAAGGCACACAAATGCACATCAGAAAAAACTCGAGATGATTTTATGACACTGTTACTGCGGTTGAACCCAGGAAATTTTTCGTTTTGTAGTCAACGTACAGACTACTTCGGCCATCGCCACCAGTGGTAACTAACAAATTTGATTGCCAACGAAAGATATTAACGTCTGGACCGCATAAATATTTGTTAGGATACATGTTAAGCAACAGCTCTTATAATAAAGAGTATCTCAGTAAGAATGCTCTTTTCAAATTAAGTGTCATTTGATATTTTCTTATTTGTTTTTTGTATAAGTGGCAACTCGAAAATTTGACGGCTGTCGCATATGTTTATTCCGATTATTAAAAATGGAGCGCTTTACGAAAGAACAACGTGTTATAATTGTGAAAACTTTTTACAAAAATTTTAAAAGTTATGCTGAGAGGATTCGCGGTTTAACATCGAGTAGATAAGTTCGGTCGAAATTAAATCGAATGTACTATCTTTCTAATAAATAACTGATGGAACATAAAAAAACAATTACCATTTTTTTTTGAAGCCTTAATTTTATTAAATTAAGTCAAATTATATACTCTGCAATAAATTTTAATACAAAATAATCAATTTAAAAAACACTCCCATAATTTTCCATGTACTTGTTACTGTATGCATATAAAGTAGATGGATGAATAAAAGCACATTTTCACTAAATTCATTAGGTATATCAATAAAAAATCTCTTTTAAATAAGAATAAACATTATTTTGAACAAATTTTCGGTAGCTTTGTTGACGTATTGACGTTTAAAAAATCTTATTCGAAATCATGTTCGAATGTTGGAAATCGTGTGATTTTTAGAACACCAAATTAGCATTTATTCGGTTTTGAGAAATCAAACATTTTTAAATCGACTTGGTTTACAGAACAGGTTGGGGCAGCAAAACATATTTCACTCGCTCTCCTGAAAAGTACGGAATTGCATATTGGATTGTTTTACATAGTAGGGAAGATATGTACGTGTTCGCCACATCTAAATACATTGTTGAACACTAGCAATTTTTCGATATTATTGCTTGTATTAAGACACGAGAAATTGCTCGTCTAGCCCACGCAAAGATCTGTTTGGAAATTAACCAAACTCGAATTAAATAGAGGCGACAATTAGCAACATCAGCAAAAGTTGTCAAAGCGTTGGCCACTACCTGGTTTCCACACGTAATATGAATCAGGAAAACATACAAATAATACAAAACTCACGGAAAAGCCTTAGCTAACGAAAAGTTTAGAAAATTATTCAAATTGGTGAAGTCCCATTTTCAGAAAGCTTGCTAAAAGAGCATATTTCAGACATATACTTAGAAGTCAGGAGATATATACGTCAATGACTAGTCTCTATATGGCTCATTTAGGTTCTATTCAAAGATCTGATCAAAGCACTGAAATAACAAGCATAGAAATAACAATGACAGTTGATACGACAAATTGCTCACATGGTGGTGCTAGATTCATTTAATTACTCAAAACAAAAATATAATTGTATTTTCAATGTTCTCAACGGTCTCAATTAACGACGCAAATCGGGCCTCTAGAGTCGTAAATTTATACTCTTTTTCTAGAATTAACTATTCTTCATTGAATTTTTCTTCTTTGTTCAGTTATGTTAACCCGTGATAAAAGAAGTGCATTCGATTTTTCGTCTATGCCCTGTCCTATCAAAACGCAAAAGAAAGCAAAAAGTAGTGAAGAACAAAAGATCATTAATTTTCATTGCAAAATATAGATATTTTACACATTTTTTTTTTTCATATTTCCTATTACTAACAAATCAGGCTGCATATTTTCTTGCTACTAAATGCAAAACATGTCTTTCACCCACTTCGGTATTTCTTTTTTAAAACTGTTTTATTCTTTTCCTCAACGTTTCGAATTCTTTTAACAATGAAGCAGTTTCTTCTTTATATTTTTCCCAGAATATTTTCATCATACAAAAAAATGATAAATGATTTTTGCAAAAGCTTCATTTAACGAAAAAAAGTTAAGAAAAAGATTTCGAATTCTTTTGTTACAAAATACTCAAATAAAGGATGAATTCATGATTTATACCCCATTCGGTTGCAGTAGCAGATTAAGGAAAAAATACGTCGTCATGACTACAAAATACAAAGATTTTTTCATTGCTCCACAATGTAATTTATAAATGCTGCAAAGATGTTATTTCTTGAACAAGTTTCTCTTTTCTACATGAAGTATTTAATAATTAGAATTTAAAACAATTAAATTGTATGGACAAAGAAAAGTAAATGAGTATAAAATTCCATTTTGACCAATCTGTGACAGCATCTCGATTCCAGGTAAAAAATTAAATAGAACGTGGCTGTTAAGTGTTCATAAGAATGCGAAGTTCCATTAAGTGCTTCAATTAAGGCCTTCAAATGCAATTAGGAGGGTAGGAGTTCCACTGTGGATTCAAATTTTAATTATGATAGCAATTCCTGTGAAAAGGTAAATGGAAGAAAGATACGACCACTTACGTTTGTCAAGAAAGCTGGGGAAACATGTGAATGTATTGAATTAAAATTATAGATGGGCGGGTGTTAAATTTTTCCAACAGGCAATGACCCATACACAAATATCAAGATATCGATCACGTACGAAAGACACATGCCAAATCACATCCAATAACAAAAACTTTTTTTTGTATATTGCAAATACATATCATCATACGATTTCAAAAAAGCAATTGTCACGACGTCTTTTTCTGCTGAAGTAAACTCAGCAGTGTCCACGATGCTGTCACAAATTATTTATTTGTTTTGGACATCGAGAAAGAAGGCTCAAACTTAATTCTTTTAATTATATTTCTTTATTCAAAATATATGCTGACAAAATATATGAGACTAGCCCCCTCTACTCAATAATAATTTACGACCGTGGTTAAATTAAGTTAAAAGACGGTCGACTAAGATGGGTTGATCCAAGTAGCCGTTTTGTCACCTTAGCCCTGTACTGTTCACGTACCTAAATAAGTCCGTCAGGTCCAACCGAGAGCACAGCCCCAAGTTGTCCAAGAAAGCCACCCCAAAGAATCTCAGCTTCGGCATCCGAAGCGTACCCACAGCTCCTACAAAAATCTCTGTAACGATTTATACATTTAATATGATATAAAAAAATAAAAGGGGCTACCTATTATTCTGGCCGTGCTCGTCGTTGGTTGTGGTTTATTAGTTTCCCTTAATGTATACGCATATGTTATTCGTCACAATAGATTTTAAATTTTAGGTAGAATTACTCCGAAATTCTAGTGATTCCATATATATATATAATTCAAAATAAAACTTTAGTTGATGATAAAAAAATTAAATGGGCCATGGTGAAATTCGCGACATTATACTAATCCCTCCCTCCATGCTGAAAAAAAACCACTTATCAGCCCGATAAAAAAATCAAGCAAAAAGTAGTTTACCCCATTTGTCTTCACCTTTCGTACCACCGTAACTCTAAATTCAAAATTCTATATTTGCAAACAATTATATGTCGGAAATTACATTATTTAATAATTAAATTTATGTATGTATGAATATCCGTTCAATTAAACAAATAAAAAAATGACAAAAAGAATTAAAATTAAACAAGTTAATAAAAGTTAGTGAATTAAAGTGTGACAAAAAAAAATTTTTTTAATAATAACAAAACTTCTTTCATATGATGTATGAAGAATAGAAAGTGCGAAAAATAATTAGGATAATGTAATGTAAATATCGTTAGGGTAATTTTAATAATTTAATTATGTAAAAAAATTTCAACTGTCAAGAAAGGAAATGATTACATAACGCGTCCACTGAGCTCCTGCTATGGTGCATTTAGGAATACAACTCGACCTCTCATGAGTCATCTTCCTGAAAAATACCTACAGCGGTATAATCACTTGATTGCTAAAATGATGCATATGCAACAAAAATGTAAAATATATAAAATTCTATCAGATGCACTAAAATGTAGAATATTATTTACAATTTTTATTATCGAATATGCAGTCCCGGTAGTGAGTGAGTAGCTCGAGTAACTTAATTTTAAGCCATGGTTCTAGATGCGCAACCAATACCTCAGAAAATGGCACAGCCGAAGTTTTCCACATTTATTGCTGAATTTTTAACCAAATGTTACACATAAAATGATTCTAAGTGTCTATGAAGTAGATCATGCGCACGTTCAGAAATTACAAAAAACCAAGGTGTACAGATGGCTATATGTTTAGGGATTTTCATTAAGAGCTTCCTATTTTTAAACTTAAATAAAACAAAGTTTGTGTGAGATATGATCAACATTTTATAATCACTTGAAGGACCTATTGATGCCATTATATGTGGAATATATAATTGATCAAATGCAAATAGTACGATCTCGGTCGATAGTTAGCGTCAGGTGACCATCCCCTTGTTGTCGTTTACCTTCAGTTCCTGGGTCAGTTGAATTTTGTACAGGAGCAGGCCCAAGCGACGTCGCAAAATTCGCCAAGTTGTCTGCGAAAGCCGAATTTTTCGGAGCGGCGCAAAATCGACTGTCTCGGATTCTCCTGCACACTCTCGCGGACAGCAACGGTGTTTTCGGAAAATCTTGCGTTTCGTCGACGTACCAGTGGACTCAAATTAGCCAATACATTGCGAATAGTCCTCTCGGTAGAACGATTAAAGCGACCGAAAATTAGCGAAGCGCGTACTGCGAACAGAACTCTCGTTTTGATAAAACAATTTTATTATTTGGACATGTCTTTGAATGCTAATCCTCACATGTAGACTTGGTTTAATTATAAACTCTTATATAACTAACACAATTTACATATTTCCAAAAAACGCTGATAATTGTTTGTTATTTTATTATTTTAAATTGAAGAAAGAGGAGGTGGAAGTATTTGTACTTCCGGTTTAATATGAGGAGAACATCAGTTAACAGGTTCAATTCAGTCAATATAATATTCTGATGTTGCAGCTCATAGTTCCCCTGGAGAGATCGAAAATATTACTTTAAAATTTACGTTACACCTAATAGCGGTAATAATATTCTAATGCATTTCTAACTGAATGTCTCTTGAATGTTTCATTTTGAGTTTTTGAAAGAACCTTTATTTACTAAATTTAAATGGGAAGCATGTAATTGGATTTAAAAAAATTCAAATAATTGTTTACTACCTTTTTAACAAAATGAAGCACCTTAGTTTAAATTATCTATTGTTATGACCCCGATTCTAATTGATTAAAGCTGAAAAAATGCCATTAAACTAAAGATTGTGAAAAAGCTTAATTCTCGTATTATTTAAAAAAAAAAGTTGAAAGTTTTGCATATTATAATAAAAATGTATTGTAATTTTTTTCATTACTTTTATTTTGAAATATGTACATTGTTTTCCTAAATATGCCTACCAAAAGTTTCTTTATGTTGAGCTCATAAATCAACCACATATAATAATAATCCATTTATGTATTTTAATATCCTAAAAAACAATTTCCCATTACCCATAAATAATTCCAATTCAATTTAAAATAATGACAGTTTACAAATCAGTAACTATTCAATATCTGTACAATAATATACGAATGAAATGAAAATAAAATTCATTCTATATTTATGTAGTTAAGCCGAATATAACATACCCTTCGAATGTGCTGTAAAAAGTTTATGAATAAAAGGCTTTCGAATAAACGCAATTCAACTCACAGTCTATTGCGTTCCCACTGATACACAAATACTGCATAAACAACCGCTCAGAACTAAACAGCTAAAGTAGAGCTTATTCCTTGTAATCAGTTATAACAAAAGTTATATAATTTTAATGCCAATGGATCCCTGATACTCATTTGCAATAAGTTTGCTTATCATCTCTAGTTAACGAGGTTATAAAATAATTGATTTAAAATTTACAAGCTGCTGTACCCCGTCAAGTCGAAAAATTTTCTGGTAAGTTTATTTTAACAGCTCTTTCGTATTTGAGCAATGCAACGTTTTACGATTGGACAAGCTAATGCGTCAACATAACATTAGAGACGCAGCAACTGCGCTTTACAAATTCACAGTAGCTTACAAGAATTAGGGCATATTAATTCTATAGTTATTATTTTTCCGGTGTGTTAGATTTCCTGGGTATTCCCGCTAAATACAAAAAGATACAAAATATTATTTACTTTATTTGAACAAAAAACAAATAACAATTCGTAAATTGCATAAAATAAGTAAATAAATGTATTACACAGTAAAAACTTATAGCTTTATTTTAAAACCTTGCAATTTTCATTATATACTATTTTGAATTTCAATAAATTTTGTATTTAAGTTCCAAACAGTTTATGAGTACATTTGAAGTGTAGAAAATAAAACCAATGGTTGCCTGGAAATTAAATAAAAGAAACATTTTTATTTTCCTCATTCCATCTATTTATAAAACAGGTGAAAAATATTAAAAGTCATTCCTTAGGAACTACTTTTGATCTACTTCCGAAGTATCAATAACTGTATATTTTCGACTTGTCAGGAAGTTATTAAGAACAACATGCAGAAAATTAATATGAAAGTGATTTTGTTCTACAAAATTCGTTTATGTTTGCATATTTTTCTAATCATATTTGTATATACGAGTATGTATAAAATATTCGTAATGAATCGTGAAGTAATAAAAAATACAATTCAATTGCATTTCGATGAAATAGTTTTAAAGAAATTAAATTTGTTCATAACCTGATTCTTGTTAATAGCATTAAAGCAAAGCGCCTGTGTGTAAAAATTCATTCTTCTAAATCTAAAAATTTTTACCGTGTATGCGTTACAAAAATACAAAGTTCAGTTCTTTTTTTAATAATAATGTAATCATTAGATACATATCAGCAGGTGGAAGGAAACTGCATCAAGTTACATTTTAGAAATTTTACTATAAACCGCAAAAACATGTTGAAAGTCACAACTGCTCCAATCACTGTATTACAAATTTGCCTTACCCCGAATATTTTATATAGGTCAGGTACACATATGTTTACGCAGCATGTTGTGCGCCCTACCGAAGATCCGGGGTACCCACTTCAAAAACCTATCTCATAAAACCGGTCACTGCAAGAATCCAGGCCGCGCCATTTATTCCTTAAGGTCCCTCCAATACGAGTACCCAAGGCCCTGCAGGTCCGGTATATTTTCCATTACTCTAACTAAAGCAGTGTTCTTTACTATATTAATACTGTTCTATCCCTTGTTAAATATAAAAACAGTATCAAAGATTTGGTTCTTCAAAATCGAACAAAAAAAAAGACTGCTGTTTATGTATCGTTATTTTGAAAACAACAGCAATCCATCTGGAAATTTTTATGTACCTACTATTAACCCAAAAAAATATCTGATCATGTTGCTGAAAATATTGTATGCGTTAGTTTAATATCAAACTTCCAACACATCGCCAGCGTCTGTTAACAGTTCTGATTTCTTTTGGTATATTTGTGGCGAGTGTACGCCAAAGTCTGGCTAAATTGAACAGTGATATCTAGCTTGTACATATGAGTGCACTGCGCCGGAACTGGGAAAGGAGAGTGCATAGAAGAGACAGATGGTGAAGTGAACAAGAATAGAACACATTCCTTGCACAACTCTGCAGTTGCGAGGTTTTGATAATTTTTAAAGCAGAACTGCTGCGTATTTGCTGTTGATGATGATGTTTAATATTAAAGACAGCCATTTTATTTCGCCGACGCTTTCTTGCGCAAATAGCGATGAAGTAGTCCAACCGAACATTTTACGGTTGGAAAGCCAACGAGATAACTAGTTAGACAACAGCACCTAACAACACTTTAAGGGTTTGGTAGGGTAATAATATTAACGTATCTATCAGTACAAAAATAAAAATGTTTGTGACATTTAAAAGGCAGTTTCCATGCACACAGAAAAAAATTCCATTCTAAAATTAACATTACGAAATGATGATTAAAATCATATTTTTTTTTTATCTTGGACCAGCACTCATGAGATGACCTCTACACATGCGGTGCACTGTGCTGGAACTAGAGGAAAGGGATAGTAGGAGAAATGATAGGAGGTGAAGCTACACTATCTTACAGCACTGGTTTTTGCACGTTATTTGTTTTTTTTATAGCAGTGTTGTAGCGTCTCTGATCTCAAGGAGACGTATTAATATTTTAGCTTCGTTTTTTAGGAGCAATTTTTAGTAATTATTTTACTCCGCCGATACTACACAATACCGACGAATGAGGGCGTTCTGATATGCCTGTGGATTGGATAGATCTGAAGCCGTTGCCGTTCAGTGACTAGTGACTATGCCTTCGCCACTATTAAATTTCTGCAAAAATAATGACCTGATTTAATTTAATATTGATTCACATTCATTTGAAATAAGCAAATGTCCAAGTTGCCTTAAAACAAATTGACTCTATATTTTTCATAGTAAAAATAACGTTACACAACGTTAAATATATAAAAATCCCGTTTGTAGTGAAAGTAAGTTTTATCACTTTAAATCTACGTTGCAATCTAATACATCAATACGGCAAAAATTCAAGATTTTTGGACAAAGGTAGAGTAATGTAAAATTAACATTGAATCAGGTAACATTGAGCAATGTTAAATACCCAATTGACAAATTTTAAATCAAACTTAAATCAGATTCAAATTACTTTAAGGAGTTTTTTCAGTTTATATACTGAGTACTTCTGAATGACTTTTTGGGAGTGTTTATATAAACATGTGAGAATTCTTAACTTTTCATAAATTATGTTGCATGTCTAATGTTAAATGTTTAATTCAACAATGTATCACGTTGTTTCAAATTTAATTTCATGTTAAATCGATTAAGATGAGATATTAAATCAACATGACTTATAGATATTTTAAAGTGGGATCTTGTTGTTTATATGTTATAGAAAACCATGCTGATTTAACATGAGACATAATCGATGCCGGAAAATGTTATATTTTCTTTTGATGGTTTTTACAATGAAATTTTTCTCTGTGTGTGGAGGATGTCGGCAATGAATTTTCGAACAATAGAAAAACGTTTGCAACCAGAATTTGTTACAAACATTGTTAAGCCATCAAAGCCACAAATTTAAATTTAAATGCAATTTTGGAAATATTTGTTTATGCATATACATAAGTATGGGTAAGTATTTATATATGCATGTATCTTTCTCTTTTTATATTAAATAAAAAAAAAAAAGAAATCGTGTTTCTATTATTTTCCCATGGCGATTTATTTAATGTACAAGATTTATATTTCCAAAGACTTTTAATTGAAATATGTTTAATTAATGAAATGAAAGTGTTTAAACATTAGTAAAATTAATTTCTATTGTGCCTTTTCCGAAAAAAATATATGAAATATATGAAATCTATTATTACATGCTTTATGATATTCTCATTTTTTTTTTTTTTTATTTGGGACCAGCACTCAGGAGATGACTCCTACACATGCGAAGCGTTGTGCTGGAAAGGGATAGTAGGAGAAACGACAGGAGGTGAAGCTTAATTAATTATTTTGCAGCTCTGCTTTTGCACGTTCTTTGTTTTTTTTTTACGAAAAACTCTTTTGCAGCTAAGAGAAGCAACAAAGAATTTTTATCCAACACGCTACTCAACAATTACAACATAATAAAATTAGATTGTAATGTAGGAGCCACTATAATGCGAGTTTTTCTAAAGTTTTCCGCATACTGATATATGTAATAATTGTGAGCATAAAAGCAAAGTGTTGATGATATGTTATTTCTCAAGATTTATTTTGCAACTGTTGGAATGTCTGCTTGCACTTGAGGATTGGACTTCATACTTTAGCACTAACTCACGACGAGTGCTCTTGAATTAAATATATTATTTTGTTGGATTTATAAATAGTATAGTAATTGAATTTTTCGTGAAAATTTGTCTAAGAAACAATAGTCACAGAAAAGCAACAAAATTAATGAAGAAAATAGAAGGCTACTTACTTGAGTTTTTCAGATTGCCACTGCAAAATTAAATTTTTTCGTCGTCGTCATTTCTTTGCATTCAGCCAGAAGGCGTTTTATCAAGAACACGTATGGCTTGTGTTCGTCTTCATTCTCTACAAAAATTTTTAACAAATTGCGTCCAATAAAACCACACGTCACATATATATAGATACAAACCTACATACCTCCCAATATTAAAACTGTTGTTTTTTAATATTCAGCTTTGTTTCTTATCAATGTGGGCACTTTCAATTTGTATTTAAACTGAATCTATTAGGCAAATCAATTTTTTCAAGCGGCTGGGAATATTAACAATATTAATTCAAACCGAAAGATTTCAACACATGTTTTTGACAAACCAAACAAATTTATACAAGCATCAATGTACAGATGAAATTAGCAACGATTCTATATAGACAGGGTAGAAAAATAAGTGCAAATTTTCTTTGCAATTTCTTGAAGCTTAAAAGTTAAATGGAAAGGAAACATGGCAGTTGATAGAGTAACTCATTTACTCACGATTGTTAAATTAAAGGGCTGTCCTTCAATATTATATTCACGAGCAGTCGTAGAGGTCTTTTCTGTCAGTTTGCTAGTCCGTAACTATGTATCTCTAACTTGAAATTATTCGAAAATGATTCATTGGGAAATCAGTGAGGTATGATATTTGATGTTTATATAAACTACCATCGGATGTCGTATGTGGACTCCGTGGAGGACGTTCCACGGAAAACTTCTTGGCTTCTCTCTCAGAAAAATGGTGCCCATTCATTCACTATTTTGGCGAAAGTAAGGTAGTGGCTCTTGATATTTCCAAAGCATTTGACAGAGGTGCATGGAGCATTTTTGTCTAAACTTATTGCTTTTAGTGTCGGTGATATCTTCTCTCGATTTATATTGAGCTTTCTCAGGGATCGCGCTATAAGAGTTGTTACAGTTAGTATTTCATCTAACGAGTTCAATATTAATTCAGGGGTACCACAAGGCTTCATTCTTTCCCCTACCTTATTTCTTATCTTTCGTAATGACCTTCTATGTAAGACTTGCAAGCTTATCCACTCTTTTCCAGACGACAGTAGCCTTTGTCACTCATATTCATTTGATGGTAGACCGACATAGACTATGGCCGTGGCGGTAAGGCGAAGTGTGAGTGACTCATCATATAGTGACCTCACGAAAATATCGGAATACGGTCACGCGAACATGGTCGACTTCAATGCTGAGAATACCCAAAGCTGCATGCTTACGCATCGACGCATGCCCGATCACGCTGCCTCATCTGTAATTATAAGCATTGAGGTATGAGAAGCTCTTGATGGTCTTGGCATGACAATTCAGTGTTATGTTTGATGGACTGAGCCTCGGCTTTTTAAGACGGTGGAAGACATACTTCATCCCATCTGATCTCATTACTGTTTATACCGACTATATCTTGTATTGATCGATGCTTGAAATACTATTTGGAAGTTACTCGACCATTTACAGGAACGGGCGAAGAAATTCATTGGCTCTGCAACCGGAAGGAACCGGTTTCGATTCACGACCCGGTCAAGTCAAACATTTTTTCTTATTTTCTGGATCCGTTACCTTAAAAACAATGCGTCATAATTTACGTCATAGCCGAAACTTTGATTTATAATTAACACCCAACTGCAGAGTTGATAATTAAAATCTTTTTTCCTACCACTTTCAAGACCTATTTATTCTCTACACTATACATCTCTCTGTCTAGTTCCAGTACAATGCATTTCATATATAGCGGCTTTCCCCTGAGCACTAGTCCAAGAAATACATTGATCGAAATGCATTTCTACTCCATCCTAGTCTAGTCCTGGTCTAGTCTTCCTCTAGTTTCAGCCCAGTCCTAGTTTTTTCTTAGTTTAGTAATTTGTTTGTGGTTGTTTTTTAATTTTGTAACACAATTTAATTTTTTTAATTTTTAACTGATGTTGTTTAAATATGAATTGAATTTAGTGTTTTACCAACCGTAGAAACTTCTTGATCCCTTTAATGTCACACAGGCACATGCGAGCCACGACTTTTTGTTTTGTTTTTATCGCATTTTTTTACCAGCATTTCTCGTAGACATCATGTTTCTAGAACATCAACATGCTGAAATTGTTGGGGGCTTGATTTGTCATGTTTGCTTTTCGTATTCAGTTGATGTAGTTGCAAGATTTTTTTGCAGTCGTTGCCATTGCGGGTACAAGCATTCATGGAGAAAGGAACCATGAATGCCTTTCTTCTGTGATGGATATTATTGAGTAGTGCAAAAAATTCAAATGTCATTTGCTAATTGTAGAACTTTTTGTATCACTGACATATTATGTTGCAAGTTTTCACATTTGACAATTTCACATAAATAGCATTTAAAATAGCATTTAAAAAGTTGGTCACTAGCATTTAGAGAGCAAATTTATATAAAAAGAAGATTCAATTTAAATTACTTAAATGTTGTATTACAACTTTTTTTTAACTTGAAGGTGTCGCCATAACGAGGCCCACATATGACATGTTTCACATACAAGAGCGGTTGCATTAATTTCAAACTATTAGTAAGGGTGTTTGAGCATATTTCTATTTTAAATATCAATACATTTCGTAGGCTGTTTCCATACATATATATACAGTGCAGTCGCGAAAATATGAGCACCGCAGAGTATGAACACTATTTTCTTTCCCTTAAGTGCACTAAAATATGAACAGCTAATTTTTGTATTTTTCAACGGCTTTTATATAGCCAGTATTGAAATGTACATCAAATGGGTATGCGGTTAAGATCTTATTCAACTGCATAATAATTTGGGGATTTCCCCAGTTGTTTAAGAAATTGTCTTCAGCTGTCTCAGAATTTTTCACATAAGACCTAAAATTTGTTTACGGTATTCCCTTACAAAAATCAATTGTTATTTTTTTAAATCCAGTAAACAATATAATTAAAACAAACAAATTTATCGTAACGAACTTTTATTTTTAAGGGAAAAACGTTTTTAAAGAGGAAGTTAGATGCCGTTCGCATATATTAACAATGTTTACAAAAGTTTTCTGGTTTTAATTAGGTCATATTATCGCGAGTTCACTGTATAAATTTTTTCGACTATCAAAAGCTTTTTTGTACGTAAGGATGTGACTATCTTTATGTAAATGACTTTCATTACACAATTTTAAATGTTTATAAATTTTTTTAACATGTTTACATAAGTTGCAAGCAATATATCAAATTGTCACTTTGTGTTTTTTTAAAATGGCTATGAACGAATATATGGTTGCAGGCAACTAGATGTACATATGTATGCATGTAAGCATATGTTGGTTGGTATTTGTACCTAAAAGTATGCAATGCGAATTGTACACGAGTTAGTTCATGCAAAAGTACAACATTTTCTTTTTCTTTGTGCACAATTTAACTTTGTTTCGTATGTAACGAAACTATTTTGCTTTATTTCCAATTCGAATTTATACGAGGTGGCGGTAGCAGCATAGGTGAGTGTGTTAGCAAATGAAAAACTTTATTTATTAATTTTTTGATTTATTGAAAAAATAAGTTTAAAATTTTCGAGGAATATGTTATTATCTTATTTGTGTTAAAATAAGTGGCACAGTGTGAAAAAAAGTGCACGAGTGGAAATACATATGGTAGTAACCGAAAAAAATTGGAATCGAAAAAATTCGAATCAAATCATTCTATTTCGTACCATATTGCCACATGGATCAATGTTCATTCGCACAGTAAGTAAATTTTATGCAAAATTCAAGATAGATTTAAAGCTCAATAATAATTACCGTGAGCAAATGTAGTGGAACGCAATGTGTAGACGGTGATGTAAATATGTCTGCATTCTTTGCACCTGTTCTTATTTATGAAAAATCTACCGGCAGTTCTTCCTCGAAATAACAGTGGTACATACTAAAGGAACAACACAAAGAAAGTAAGAGGATTAAATAAAAATTGCCATACTTGCAATATGTATTTTAAAAAAAAGTTCAGATACTCAAAAGTACATGTATAATTTAATCACCTTTATGCGAAATAAAGAATTGCAAGGAAGTGTTGAATCCGATTTAACTGAATGGCTTAATTCGTCAACTAGAACATCGACAAATGCAGGAAGAGCAAATAGATAATGGCATTGAATAACTCTATTCATCTCCTCCAACTAATACAGAACTACCAGAATACATTAGTATTCTTCAACAAAATACAAATTTGGTTATATTATTCGAAAGCTTAGTCTTTAACAATACGAATATCACGAAAGTTCGTGTTCATGGGTCGATCAGGTGTCTCAAGGCTCTTTAAAAGCCATCAACGTTTTCCTATCGAAGGTAAAACGTTTGGAGATGGTATTCAATAAAGTTAACGGATTGAATATATAACATTCCCGTAAACTTCGCATGTGTAGGAGTCATCTCCTGATTGCTGGTTCCAGATAAAAAAAAAAAAGAAATGGATGACCGGCTGACTGTTTTAGTTCACAGATAAAGGCCCACTCCAAGGTTCTGAAAGATATTTTTTTTTTGTATATATATGTACATATATCCGTCAACAGTGACCGATATATCCGCCAGCAAATTTGCCGCATTCGATTCGATACAGTTTATAAGTCCAGGAAAAATAATGCGTATCGAAAAGGGATTTGACAAGAAATTATGAAATAAATAAAAACGAACACTTTTTTACGCAAATTGTCGACATCGATATCTCCTAACCATTTTACCGATTTTAGTAAAATTGAGTTTATAAAAATCAGTGAATATCTAAAAGCCATTTGGCGAAGTCTTTTGGAGTTATTATAAAAAAACAAATTTTTATAAAGTTTTCTACAACGATATCTCTCCAGCGAATCACTCCAGCAGCAGTTTCTTTTAAAGATAAGAGCTGATTAAATTTGGAACTTGATAGTTAAAAATGTTGAAATTTGCGCATAATTCTTCCGATTGTGTAAAAATTTGGTCGATCATGCTGACCAAAATAATCACGAAGTGCACGAAATGCTTTTTAGATTTGAACGCTCAGTTTCAACGAGCTTAGCGAGCTTGGCTTCAACGATCTTAGCGCGCCGCTTAATTGTGCAACTCTACATGGTTGAATTTGTCAAACACTGAAACAAAAAAATGGCAAATTAAGTTGGGCAAAAAACTTGACGTTCAGGTGTGACTAACATTTAAAATCATGCATTATGGTTGGACCTCTCTTTATAAATATATTTATAATTTTCGAACATTTTATTTCGTTCACACGTTCTAAGTTATGAGATATAATTTTTTTTAAATTTTTCGCCAACGATATCTCTCGAAAAAATCACCCCAGTAACTTAATTTTATTATACAATATACGAGTATTTTAAAAATACTCTACGTTATAACAGAAAAGAAAAAAAGTGAATATGGTCATCATTTTCTACATTAATATATTTTCGTTCGCTGAAATGCTTCCTCATACTTGTACTGGCTTCCTAACAAAAGTTAATTATGGTTTACTGCACAAAATTGTCTTCATTAAATATCTCAGTAGCGCATGTAGCTTTCCCACGTCTGTATTTATTGCTAATATCTATTTAAAAGCATACATTTCCGTTTTCCTTCTCTGTATCGTTCAGTATTCTTTGAAACCCAATTTCCACAAATTTTTTAATGCGATGCGCCGCAGTAGTTGCGAAATATTTTTCAAATTACAACAAGTGCACACCAGTATTACGAATATGAACTGATTTTGATACTAAAAAACATTACAAAACCTATAAGCGTAATCAGAAGCAGCTGAGATGAATTTAGTACTAGCTTTTACCCGCGGCTTCGCTCCTGTTATTATCTTCATAGGTTATACCGCACGTCGCCTCCTGGTTTTATTTAAAAAATATATATGTAGAATATGTGTCCTTCTAGATGCAAAAACATAAATACACTTCAATTTCATTAAAATCGATTAGATGGTCTCGCTGGCCTGGAAATTGCCCCTACTTTCCTTCGTGGTCCTAGTTTTAAAGAAAGTAATAGCCTATAACCTTTCCGGAGTTGCACAATTATCAATGTATCTTTTAAACTCTAATACATCCAAGTTTTAAAATTCATCAAAATCGGCTATGTAGTTCTAGAGAGACCTAAATTTTCCCCCTATCGCCCTCCTGGTCCTACTTTTGAAAATGTGTATAGCTTATAACATTCCAGGAGTTCCGCAGACTAAGTGCACCAAATTTCATAGCGATTGAGGGTGGCGATGGTCGAAGTAATCTGCACGTGGACTACAAAACGAAAAATTTTCATGTGTTCAACCCCAGTTTCAGAATCATAAAACATCTCGAATTTTTGTTGATGTGCATTTGTGTGGCTTTTTTTTTTTTTTTTTTTTTTTGGCGTGTGAGGTAGGGTTGAAAATGCCTTCGCACTTACAGAGACCGTCGTCTTCTGCGTCGAGTGGTGTTGCCACTAAAAAATTCCCTCCTCCTCCTCTGGGTAGATTCCTCCCCGGGACCGCTTTCCGCATTACTTCGGGAAGGCCCAGAGCCACGTCCCAATCAGGACCACTCTCACTCACCCACGTCTGGGTCCGCCAAGTTCGCAGCCGGCGCCATGGCCCCGGCCCGTATTGCCTGGTCCCCGTCAGAGGGGGCCCCACTATGCAGCAGCGCATCGAGGTCCCTCTTCTTCCTCCGCAGAACGTATCCCACGTACTGTGCCACAGCGTCCCAATTGTCCTCACAATCGAGCATCCTCCCTATCACGGTGGCAGGAGCGAACCCGCCAACCCGCCAACCCGCTGCGCCATTGCATCTCTCTCAGTATGCCACCTGGTGCAGTCGAAGAAAGTGTGTTCTGCATCATCATCCGTAATACCACAGTATATGCAGTCGGGACCATCTGCCTTTCCCATCCGGTACAGGTACTTTTGGAAGTATCCGTGGCCCGAGAGGAATTGTGTCAGGAAGTAGTTAACTTCCCCAAATTTCCTCCGAATCCATACTTCCACGCATGGAATGAGCCTCGCCGTCCATCTGCGGACCGTGTCCGCGGTCCACCTGTCCTGCCATCGCCGGACAGTTTGGGGTCTCAGACCAATAGACCCACACCAGGGCCCTCCCCCCTCGAGTTCCAAGCCTCCCACCGCTCGCGCGCCAAGAGGTCTATGGGTATTTCCCCACATATCACCAGGACCGCACCGCCCGAGACCGTGCGGTAAGCCGAAGCAACCCTAAGGGACGCCGTCCGCTGTACCGCCTCGAGTACCCTGCGTTTGGTTCTCTCACCCAGTACATTTCCCCAAATCTCGCTCCCATGCAGCAAGATCGACTTCGTGACCGCCATAATCAGCCTCCTTTTGCTCTGTGTCGGGCCTCCGACATTCGCCATGAGTCTGCTCAACATGCCAGTCATCTTCGCCGCCCTAGTCGCCACATGCCGTATTTGGGCCCAGTAAGTCAGCCTACAGTCGAGTCTGACGCCCAAAACCCTTATGGCACTCTGGGTAACCAGAGACACATCCCCTATCTGCATGCCGACGCCGAGTGGTATGTGTACCCGCGTCATCAACATCACCTCGGTCTTCTCCCCGGCCAATTCCAAGCCGTGGTCCTCAAGCCACATCCGGGTCCTAATCATGACGCGGTTCAGCTTCCGCCTGGCGAGCTGGCCGCTCGAAGCACTAAAGCACATCAGCAATCGCCCCGAGCGTTGACCTGCCAGGTCTGAAGCCATGCTGTCTATCCGACAGCCCCCAGCCATCCTCACGGCCTCCGCCAGCCTTCTTTGCAGTAGCTTCTCCAGCAGCTTGCCGGCACCATCCAACATGCAAAGTGGCCGATAAGCCGATGGCTGGGTCGGATCGCCCCTGCCCTTGCTAACAAGCACGAGCCGCTGTGTTTTCCAGCGTCTTGGGAAGACGCCCTGGACTAAACAAGCATCATATACCGGAAGCAATGCTCCGCCCTGCTCTCAGCCAGGATCTTCAGCACCTCCGACGGTACCCCATCCGGGCCAGGGGATTTCCCCGTCCTAAGAGCCCCGGCGACGATCCTCAGCTCCACCCGGTAAAGGGCGGTGGCACCTCATCGTCGTAGGACCCATGTTTGTCGCCCAGCGGAGGGTGTGTGGGGAACAGGCCCCCCACAATCGCATGGATCCGCGCGCTGTCCAATTGCACCCCAGCACGGCTCGCGCCCAATTTTCCCGCCACGATCCTATAGCCGAGTCCACATGGATCACGGTTCAGGTCGCTCCGAAGTTCCTCCCAATTCGCCCTCTTGCTCGCCATAATCGCGCGACGCAACGCCCCGCGGGACCGCTTATACTCTTGGGCCTCCAGTAGAGCCTCGCCGGCCCGCCTAGCCCTAGTATAGACCCTCCTATTGTGGAGGCAGTCACGCCTGAGTCCAGCAATCTCCGGCGTCCACCAGTACACAGATCGCCTCCCCGCCCGTCGCAACAATCGGGGCATCGATGCGTCGTATCCACGGACAATGCGCCGCATCATAGCATCCGCCAGGGAGTCAGCGTCTCCCCCACCGTCCAAAACCGTAGTACCGTCGAAACCGGCCAAGAACGACCCGCGGTCTAACCTCGCGACATTCCAACCACGCGCGCCTCTCCCGCCGTGCGACCGCGCGACGCCCGCCTCCGATACTATCCCAAATTCAACATACTGGTGATCACTCCCAGTATATTCCTCGAGCACCCTCCATCCTTCGATCATCCCAGACAGATTCTCGGATACCAAAGTAATGTCAGGAGTGGTGAACTCGAACCCTGGCCGCCTGAAGGTGGTCGCACCACCAGGGTTCATGACCACCAGGCCCAACCTGGCCGCCATATCCAGAACGCACCTCCCCCTCGTGCTCGTCACCGGATCACCCCACTCCACAGCCCTGGCATTGAAATCACCGGCCACCACAAAGGTTCCGGGCATACCAGCCAGAGCGTCCTCGATAGCGGCCATCTTCGCCCTAAATCGCGCCACACTATCGCTAGGAGTGAGGTAACAGCTCACCAGCACAAAACCGCCGATCCGAGCCCACGCATAGCCGCAGCCAATCCCGTACCGCGCAACCGCGAGTTCACCGCCGCCAGGTAGCCAGAGCGCCGCCGTACCCGTTTCGTCCCCCAGCCAGAACCCTCGGTGCATCGGACCGTATTGTTCGCTGATAACAACCACGTCCGCGCCCCTCTCGGCAACCATCTGCCATAGCAGAGCATCTGCCGTCCTTCTCCTGTGCATATTCGCCTGGAGCACCCTCATCTGCGGGATAGCGGGCAGCCCTTCGAGCCCGGCAGGTGGTCAGTCCTACCGCGCCCCGCCCCCGAGCACAGAACGCACTTGGGGACCGCTGTGCTGTCCCTCATCTTATGTCCTGCTCCTCCGCACCTGATGCACAGTTGCCTCCTGTCTGTCCCAGTACACTTTTCCTGGGTGTGTCCCGCCCCAAAGCATCGATAACACCTACCGACACTCTCGGACATCCGCATCGCAGCCCTGATCCATCCGACACGGCCGTAGCCAATATCGATCAGTTTCGCGGAGCCCTCCACCGACAAAGTAACTCACGCCCGAACCTGTTCGCGCACGTCCGGTGCCGTCACCCTCACGCGTAGCTGCTCTTCGCGCCCGGCGAGCAGACCACGGACCGCCACCTCCACCTCCTCCACGACCGTCAAGGAGTCAAGACCCCGCATCTCCACGGTCGCGCTCGGTCTTAATTCCGCGACAGACACTGTCTCACGGACAGCGTCCCTCAGACGCCGTACAAACTCCGGGTCTATCCTGTCCCCCCTCCCAAGTTCCAACACGATGTCACCGTCTCTTCCTCCTTCTCCCCGAGGTGACTGTCCTCCAGTCACCATCCCCGGTCGCAGGAGTTGCCCCGAGGGTCCCATCCGGCCCCTCCGCCAGTGGCAGCCGGGCTGGCAGCCGCCCGCTTGGCAGGTGCAGCCCGTTTCGCAGGGGCAGGGGCAGCCAGCAGCCCGCTCATCGGGGGCACCCGGGCCCCTAGGCCGTCCGGCGGGGGCACTCGGGCCTCGAGCTCGTTTGGTGGGGGCAGTCGGGCCGTTAGCCCGTTGGGCGGGGGCAGCCGGACTACCCACCGACCGTCTTGTGGGAGCCGCCGCAGCAGCAGGTGCAGAAGTATCTCCCCCAAGCAGAGTCGCATCCCGCCAGTGGGGACCCGGAAGCGGCCCGTTCCCCTCAGCTGTGTGGCTTTGTGTCTGTTGTTGGCGGAAGCTTTCAATGGCGAAGGCACATTCAATCCACAGGCACATCAGAACGCTCTCCTTCGTCGGTATTGTGTAGCACCGGCGAAGTAAAATAACTACTAAAATGGCTACTAAAAACGAGCTTCACCTCCTATCATTTCTCCTACTATCCTCCCTTTTCTATAGTTCCAGCACAATGCATCGCATGTGTAGGGGCATCTGCTGAGTCTGGTCCAAGATAAAAAAAATGGCGAAGTTAAGCTCGTTTATATTATAAAATCTGTTAAAAACCATGTGGAAGGAGTAGCATAATTAAAAAAGTAGGCGTAAAGGTGAGCTTGATTTAAAAAAAAAGTAGCCTATAATTCATTCCAGAGTCCCAATTATATGGTGTGAAAATTTCAGGAAGATCGGTACAGCTTTATATATGTACATATAAATATGTATGTTGAAATTTTTACATGTATTAACAAAATAAATATATAAAAATTAAGATTTTCGTTTTTTTATTTGGAATAAAAGTTGACGTTTGTAAAAAAATATTGTTTCATACAGGACAATTTGGAAGGAATGAGTTATATTAAATTGGAATAAACATAGTTCAATTTATGGCACCTCTTCTGGAGTACAAATTTCGAATTAACTTTTACGATTCCATGTTTTCTAATGTTTTTGATAGTAACTGCGCCGATTTCTTTTAACTTTTCATTTCATCTTCATATACAGGCTAAAGTAACTATATGATTTTTTTTTAAATAAATATTGAACCAAATGAAAAAAAAAATATATGATAAAAATTAAGTTATTTTTTTGCTATTTTTTGACATTAATTATGAAAAATAATGTCAGTTAAAAAAGCACCGTTTTCTCTAACGTAAAAATGCGCTCTTTTTATAGCATTTTCCATAACTTTGTTGAGTGTGCCTTGTGGTATACGATAAATTTTTTCTTGAATGTTGTCTTTAGTTGTCTTTGAGATGGTCCCACAAGAAAAAAATCTGCTGCAGTAAAATATGCTGATCCTGGTGGCCATTTCCAATTGCCGGTTTTAGAAATTATCCCTTTCGGAAGTTTTTGTCTCAATAACTTCATCGTTGGACAGGCTGTATGGGCTGTTGCACCATCTTGTTGAAACCATATGGGGGCATTACTGGGCAGATCGCCTTCTTGTTGATGCCTCCGGATTTTCTGCCACGCTCTGTCTTGCAGCATCAATATTTTTAGCCGATATGCCAGTTCGAGGTATGCCCGTACGTCTTGAATCTCCCGACAGTCCCATATTTAGAAAAATTATGCACCAGCGAACGAATGGTTGTACCTGTTGGACAAGTTTTTACGCCAAAAATTCTCCGTTGAGTATTAATTATCGAACGATTATTTTCAAGGAATATAAAAACAAAGTTATTTCTTTGCACAATTGTATTTTTTTATATTCTCCATTTTCATTATTCTCCCAAGCTTAACTCTTTAAAAAAAAATTAAATGTTCACAAGCAAAGAAGTTATAATTTTTCTACATCATATAGTTACTTTAGCCGCACCCTGCATTAAAATAATAAGAAAATTCATACTACTGGGACTCTAAATTTATCAAATGGTCAAAACTATATCCGATGATTGCTCCCAAGGGTATGTAACTCTACAGGCGTATGAAAAACAGATGAAAAACTTTTATGATGATATGATATATTTGTGTGAAATGAATGGAAATAACTAAAAAAACAATTTCGAAAATAAAATCGAGTAACGGCCTTTCTACATGACACCAACGATATGCTTTATACTTTTTATTTGAAATTCTTTTCTGGGTTATACATATAAATAAAATGATATTTGTGTTGAAACCCGACATAAAACAGCAGAGGCAGTCAAACAAGAATCTATTTGAATGGCTAAACAAATTCATGAAGAAATTAAATACAATTTATTGGAATATATTCGTATTTTGTACTTATTAAAAGGAAATAGTATGAATAAAGAAAAAGGGAAGACTTTGCTCAGCAGCAACAAGTAAATCGTTAGCTTCGCTAAAGTTCAGGTTTTGTGAAATTTTTGTTTTTTTTTATCTATATATACATATAAAGCTAAATGTTTGTTTGTTTGTTTGTTTGTTTGTTCCTTATAAGAGCCCAAACCGGTGGACCGATTTTCCGGAAATTTTCACACCATATAATTCGGACTCTTCAATGAATTATATAGGCTACTCTGTTTTTTAATCACGCCCACTTTTACTCCTACTTTTATAATTATGCTACTCCTTCCACATGGTTTTATAATATAAACGAGGTTAACTTCGCCATTTCTGTACCAATCGCGATGAAATTTAGCGCAATTAGTCTATGGAACTCCGGGAAGGTTATAGGGTATTAACTTTTTTAAAACTAGGACCAGGAGGGCGATAGGGTGAAATTTCTGCCCCTCCGAAATGGTCAAACCGATTTAAAATAGGAGCATACATAGATAGATTTGCGTCTAGAAATTCACATAGCCTATGTACATTTTCAAAAGTATGAGCGGGAGGGAGACATGGGAGAAATTTAAATCTATCTATGTGTCTGTGTCTAGAAGGACACATATGCTATATATATATATTTTTAAATAGAACCAGGAGGTGACGTAGAGATAAGATATGCCTCTCCGAAACTGTATCACCGATGCAGATAATAAAAGGAGAGAAGCCGCGGGTGAAAGCTAGTTCTTTATAAAAAGTATTTTTGATCCAATTACTGTATAGTGAAACCTCTTCTAACAGAAACCTCAATTTTATACAGAACCAGTTTTTTTGTACAAAATGTATTTCCAGAACCGGACGTGGGCAATAAATTTAAAAAATTAATTTTGAAAATGAAATGGCCTTGATTGGAACTCACCATTGTACTCACAATTGTACATATTTTTCATTTTTCAACTCTGATTCTCTCTGATTTGTTTTAAAGTCATTGAAAAATATGATTCCCCTGTTAGGTTAGGTCTGCAGTTTGCCCATTGGAAAGATTTTGCTAGAGAAGAATTTACCCATCAAAAACATTGAGAGTCGTTTTGAAACTCAACGGGTCAAATTAAACCCATATACTCGTAAGTTAAAGCAGTCTAATCTGAATTAATTTTTTCTTTATTTAATTTTTATATAAAATAATAAATCTGTATCTCTCATAAGCGGAGAGAACGTTGAGGATCCGGTTATGAGAGGTTTCACTGTATACAATTCTCATTTAGTTAATATGTGTCATTAAATCAATACAATTATTAAAATTATGTAAATTAGAAATACCCTGTTTATACACTTTTCGTTAATTATGCTGCTTTGTCAGAGATTTATTTTATTAAAAATAATATTCACTCAATATATTTTCTGTTTTGAAAACTGTGCAATTGTTTAGTACAATTGTACCAAAAACACCTTAAGGCTGCCTCTTCTATTGAATTGTGCTATTTTTATAAAATAAGCTTTTGTTTGATAAGTCACGTCTAAACGAATAAAAGCCCCCATAACCGCTACTACTTTTACAAACAAATGCCAAATTTATTATAAGAAAATGTAAAAAATTCAAGATTCTTCAACAATCACAAAATTGTTATTAACCCACAAAGAATAAAGACAAACTTAATTTAAAATCTTTTCATACCTTTAAGCCCACAAAAATTAAGTGACATGATGATGTCGCAAGCTATATAAAACCTTTAGCAACATTTTTTTACTTTATCTCTTGCAACACTTGCTGTAAGCCATCATTGCAGACATCTGGTAATTACAACTATTATTATTTTTAGTTGTTGGTGTTATTTTCAAGGTGCTGGATGATTAATGTAGCAATGCCTGAATTCTTGTCAAACTATGCATGTACAAGTTTAAGTTTATGTAGCAATTTGATTATAATTTTTAGTGTAAAAGATGTTGCAACTACTATTAAATTGCTTGAATAAAATGTGAATTTTTTTCTTTGAAATACAAAATTTTGATTTTATTATCGACATACATATGTAACTTTCTTCATTATAGTAGAATTTTTTATGGTGATATTTAGGTGGCAAATAATCATTTCTCTGTTACTCAGGTAACAAATTAGTAAATTTTTGCTATTCAACTGACTTTGCGTACCTCATTGTGGTACATGAAATTCAGCTAGCAAATAATTAAGACTTTGGTATTCAGCCAGCAATCAACTATATTTTTGAGAAGTAACTGTAATGTTATTCTGTTTATTTAACGAGTAAAAAATAATATCTTGGCTATCAAGCTGTCAACTAAGCAAATTTTTTTAATTTATCAAGTCTTTCCAATTTAGCAGAAAAACAAACATGCATCTTCTGTGCAGCTTATCTTTGCATTCAGCAAAAAATTATTATATTTTTGCTTGTCAACTAGCGAAATGCAAGTTTTATCTATTCTGCTGACACACAGGTTTTGTATATTCAAGAACTCGTCGCCATTAAAAATAACTGTTTTTGAACTACTACAACTATTTTTTCTACCTGGCAAATATATTTTGAATATCTCGCAAGACCAGAAGAAAAGTTTCATTGCTGTTCTGAGCTAGAACATCTCACATCTTTGCCATTGAACCTAAAAATTCTTAAAACTCGGGTATTTGTTCTGCAACTATTCAATCAAGGTCGTCTTCCACTATTACCAAAAGCTACGCACGTTTTGGAGATCGACTTCTATGGAAAGGATGTACATACCCGCTGTGCATTATAAAAAAAACTAACTGTGCAAGGGAAAGTTTTTTTTTCGGTATATTCTCTCAATATTTCAATTATAACTGAATGTCATTCTGAACCGAAAAATAAGTAGTGATAATTTCATTCAAATGTATATCGCTACTACGCTGTATATAGTCCATTCGGAAGCATTACTAATACAACCACTACTCTAAATAAACTCCGAAACTCGAAATTATTTGCATGAATTTTGAGGAAAAAAATTCTCGTTATCATGGTACAGTCGCGACACGAACAGTGTGTAAATTAATTAGCCACAGTCTTCTGGCACACCTTAAACTACAGTTCCAATATGGATGGATATCATCTACTCGTTCCTTTATTAGTCACTAACGTATTCTATTGCTAGAAGTGTATGAAAGCCATGGGGGAAAAAAAATTATTTTCGTAATATAGTAGAATAAGTTGGAAGTGCTGCCATCGTGTGACTCTTTTCATGATCAATTGTCAAATAATACCAATTAAAAGTAATATAATACCTTTGGCCTTAGCTCTCGGCTTTCTGCACCAATGTTGGGTTTGTGCTATGTCCCGAGCTTGTTCAGATATACCCGGTCCTTTAAATAACCCCAAAGGCAATAGTCGGATGCTTACAAATTTTGTGAACGCGCAGGCCAATTAATTTCCGAAAAAAATTGATTTCATTTCTGGCCTACTGTTGAAATTTAACTGCAAAATTTAGACGTTGCCGACGGTCTGCAGGTCTTAATTTTTAAACCAATAAAATTCTATTCTTTTTTGTTCAGTTGTGGATATATCAATTATTTATTCTCCAGGTATTATTTATATAATTTGAACAAAAAAAAAAATTCACAAAAAATATAAACGGAAAAGTTATAAAATTTTTAAACCCCGTGGTGACTTTTTATTATTCTGTATTTTCTAACGATTATGTTGTTCAAAATAAAATCTTTGCCTTTATTAACTGGTTTAAAATATGAAATTAATTTAATAATGTATCTAAATTTTATGACTTTATCATATTTGGCTTAGATAACAGAATTTATATTTAATCCAATTTCCTTTTACACACTACGTTCTACTTCAAACAAAAACTTCATTCATATTTATATTTAATCATCGTAAACGAAACAAGGATGTGAAATAACAAACATCCTGCCAACCAACCATTTAACTAACCCAGCAACCATACCACTCTTTTAAGATGCCTTTGAAATTCAATGCTGCTCAAAATAAATTACGAAATGAAAACGTTTGCAAATATAACATAAATTGAATTGCTACTTTAATGTTGATTTTACTAACATTTTATTATAATTTTTTTGCCGCTCATGTCGTGGCAGATGGTGCACAAGTTCCAAAAAAAATAATGATTACAAGCATATTTCTTTCAAGCTTGTATTGAATGGTTGTGACTTGCAGTGGGTGCTGTTAAAATATTAAAGTGATTTGACATGCAAGAGCAGCTAATATTTTTTTGTAAGGAATGTTATGCACCCTAAATCTTAACGGTTTACGGGTAAACTTTTATGAAAATCGAATGAAACCCTCAACTACGTTATGTGCTTTTCTTACTCGTGCGAAGCATACGAGCGCATTGTAATTGCAATTTATACAATTTTTGAAAGCGTAGCCTTTGCCTAATGGCCCCCATTTGTGACTCACATCATTCCTTTACGAAAAAAAAGTTTTTCCTCTCGGAAAAATGGTGCAGTTCCAGTCACCATTTTGGCGAGAATAAAGTCTTGTCTCTAGACATTTCGAAAGCATTTGACAGAGTATTGCATGGGGCACTTTTGTCCAAAATTATTGCTTTTGGTGTCGGTGATAACTTCTCTCGATTTATATCGAGCTTTCTCTGGGATCGCGCTATAAGAGTTGTTATAGACGGGATCTCATTTAACGAGTTCAAGATAAATTCAGGGGTACCACAAGGCTCCATTCTTTCTCCTACCTGATTTATTATCTTTCTTAATGACTTTCTATGTCAAACTTCCAACCCTATCCACTCTTTTGCAGATCACGGCGTCAACTGTCACTCATATTCATTTGGTCGTAGAGCGACATCGACTATGATCGCGGTGCTGAGGCAAAATGATTGATTAATTGAATAGTAGAGTGGCCTCACGAAAATATCGCAATGGGGTCAAAAGAACAATGTTGCATGTTTACACACCGACGCATGCTCGATCGTGCTGCTGCAGCTTTAATTATGGGTGGTTTGAATATTGAGGAATCAGAATCTCATTGTGTTTTTGGCATGAAGATTCAGTGTGATGTTCGATGGACTGAGCGCATATTCAGGTCTCAAAAGAAGCATTTAACTGCCTCGGTTTTTAAGATGGTGTAAGACGTACTTCATCCCATCTCGTCTCCTCACTATTTGTACCGCTTACATACGACCGAAGATGGAATACAACTCTCATGTATGGGCCGGTGCTTCAAAGAGTATTTTGAAGTTAACCGATCGTGTTCGAGTACAGGAGAGGACGAAGAAGCTCATTGGGGACGGTAGGGTAGCCAACTCTATTGACTCTCTTGAGCAATGTCGCAATGTGGGGTGCGTTCTATCGCTAATATAATTGGATGTGTTCTGATGAAATCAGGGAACTTGTACCCGAAACCCGTTCATTCCTGCGCACAACACGTTCATCTTTGAGGGCGCATACATTTGTGGTTAATTTGGCAGCGAATCACACTATGCATTACACAGCGAACTCATTTTTTGGTCGTAGCATATGTGGAACAAGCTCCCTGCAGAGGTCTTTCCCGTCACTTTTGACGTGGGAAAATTCAAATCAAATATCCATAAACACTACTCCTTCTATCCTTCTTGCCATAACCTCATTTCATAGTTCCAGTACTATGCATCACCTGTGTAGGGGTTATTCCCGGAGTGATGGTCCAAGATATAAAATAAAAAATAAATATCAAGCACAAAAGTGGTAGGCAATACTGATAGCAACTTTTTGGGAACTAAATGCACATTGAAAGCAATAAAATCCACTAAAAAGGGTAGATTATTAGCAAAGGGGTAGTTTAGAGAAGACAGGTGGTGAGGTGATAGAAAGATAGAGAGCAGTTGCAGTTGCGCGATTGCTGGCAATTTGTAATACAGAGTTGCTGCATATCTGGTGTATATTTATTTATTTTATAATTATTTTTCATTTTATTCAACGGTACTCAAAATTAATGACATTCATTTATCTATATTTTTGGTTTAGTTGGACTATATGTACATACATTTCATTTGGTGCTAACATCAAAATCATCAATAGACCTTTTACCAAATTTTGAAAAAAAAAGTTAAGAAATTCCAACATTTTTGAGAATTACGAAATATACTAACAAAATAAACCAAATCAAAAATTTCCCTTACTCAACAAACATTTTATTTATCGATTTAAATGTTTTTAATTTTTCTAAACCAATAAATACTCCTATATTCTCTTTCAAGCTTAAAAGTATGTTTATATTTCTTATTTTTTCTCTTTTTTCGATATTTCGTCAACCATCGTTGAACATCTTCACGAAATTTTTAACATAAAATATTAATACAGTGTAAATTCGATAATCCGGACCCCACTAATCCGGAATATTCAGTAATCCGGACAGAATTTTGCAGCTCATTGCGTATTCTATAATCCGGATTGATTGCAACTCTATAGTCCGGATTGAATAACACCCGTTTTTATTAATTTTTTTATTCAAATCACAGCATGCTTTGAAAAATACAGTTAGAATAGTGTGATATGAGTATGTTTTGGAACGTTGCACATGCGTTTTTAGTTTAGTATTGATGCAAGATGCCTTCAGTGAAGAGAGCACATAAGACTTTATCTATTTTAGATAAAGTAAAAATTTTTGAAGAACTTAGTAAAGGTATGAGTGGAAGGGTGTTGGCTGACAAATATTGGGTTGGTATTTCCACTATTTCAGATATAAAAAAAAAATTATAGCTTCAAAAGTTGAGTTAATTTTTTACATGATTTTTAATTAAATACATATGTATAAAAAAAAAAAATATTTTACATTCAGGTTTGCGAAGACATCTAATCGAAAACTATTGAAAAAGCGCAAAATTTTAAAAAATCAAAATGTGTGTGCAGTCGCCCCTTTCTGTTGAAAGCACGTGTGTAAAAAGTACGATGGATGAGCTCACAGGTTTGGCAAAAAGCATTCCGTAATCATGCGTCGATAATTTTCACCGTTGACATTCGTCGCCTGGCCTCGAGAATTTTCGAAAAAAATGGTCCAATTATCTCATGCGTGGAAAAGGCACACCCAACATTTAACCTGGGGCAATGCAATGGTTTTTGATTTTTTTATCGAGGGTTGCGGGTTCCTGGAGACCAGTAATGGCAGATTTTGTTGTTGACGTGGCCGTTTAAGTGAAAATGAGCCTCGTCGCTCCAAAATTTGGGATTTACAGTGCGAAAACGCTCCAACATATTTTCACAAAAATTTTTGCGTAAATCAAAGTCACTTTCTTTCAGTTCTAGAACGATTTGAATTTTAAAAGGATGGAACTTCAGATCCTTCTTTAAAATTTCATGAATAATCGCTCTTGGAAGTCCCAGTGAGGGTGCTCTTTTCCATATTGAAAGTCGCGGATTTTCACGTAAACTGCTTTCAACCAGTTCAATGTTTTCGGGAGTCCTTGAAGATCGACTGGGCCCTGGCCGTGGGGCATTCATAGCCGAAGCAGTTGAGCGGAATCTCTGCACGCATGAACGAATTAAATTTACACTCGGTCCATCACTTATTCGCCAAATACCGAACTTTGAACAAAATTGTCGATGAGCAATTACTCTTAAAAAATGTCTCCACAGCGAACGCGCGATGCTCACTCGAACACTGCGACATCGTGACTGACAAATCCGCACAATCCATAATTCCCAAGAATATAGAATTGTTTATTATAATAAATAATGTAATAGAATAAAAAAATGATTTTTTTTCTAAACTTTTTAACAAATATTTTTTTATTATTTTTCTTCGGCGACGTTTTTTTTTGGTCAGAATGTGCTTTTAGCACAAACGAAATTTAAAAATATTTGGTCTAACTGTTTCCTGAACCAATGATATTCCGGTTGTATAATTAACGGACTAACTACTCAGCCAACAGCCCCTCTGCGTTTTTTTTTATCTTGGACCAGCACTCAGGAGATGACCCCTACTAATGCGGTGCATTGTGCTGGAGGGAAGGGGTAGTAGGAGAAATGACAGGAGGTGAAGCTTCACTATCTTACGACACTGCCTATGGCACGTTATTTTTTGTTTTTATAGCAGTGTTGTAGTATCTCTGATATCAGGGAGACGTATTAAATTTTGAAGCTTCGTTTTTAGTAGCCATTTTTAGTAATTATTTTACTTCGCCGATACTTCACAATACCGACGAAGGACGGATTTCTCATGTGCCTGTGTATTGGGTACAGCTGAAGCCGTTATTCTTCAGTGACCAGTTACTATATCTTCGCCACTGAAACCTTCCGACAACAACTGACACAAACTGACACACAAATGCACAAAAGAAAAATGCGTCATGTTTTTTTATGAGTCTGAAACTGGTGTTGAACCCAGGACACATTTTTCGATTTGTAGTCAACGTGTAGACTACTTCGACCATCGCCACCCTCGTATTCGCAGATAATTATTTTTCAGAGAAAAGTAGGCTAAAGTACTTCTCTTCGAGTAAGGCTTCGAAAAATATTTTTCCTCGTAGAATAACTGTTCAGTATTAAGACCACCTTGTTAATAGCATAATATAGGTATACGTATAGTTACCTATTACTTTTTTGTGTAATTTTTTATGTATTTACTTGTGAGAACTTTATTGCATGCATAATTAAGTTGTTTGCTAAACCAACTAAAATCTGTCAAATAGAAAAAACAAATCAATAAAAAACGTTAAGATATAAAATGTATAGTAGTTGAAACGCGTAAAATGTGTATTAAATCTTAAAAACAATCTGAGAGAAAAAAGGAAGTGTGGCATTGGAAATTCAGTTACTGATTACCTGTAAAATCTAAACAATACACAGTTTCCAAGTCATAACCAGCGCTTTAGTGGAGGAAAGTTTTTGTTACCCTTAAAAGTATTTCGCCAAATCATTGTTATATTTATTGAAATTTTAAAATAGTTTGTAGTGTTCCAAAACAAATTTTGCTTCTAAATTTATAATAAAAAAAAAATCATTTAATTATAAAGTAAAGTATGTAGTTGTAAGTTTTACCATTAAAAGGGCAAAGAGACAATACATGAAATCTAATATTTACTCCAGCGTTTAAGCATTTGACATTTGGGGATAAAAGCAAATAGAGTCAGAGAGCATAGTACCTTAGAAAGCAAAAAGCTGTTGGTGAAGTCGCGTTTGTTGCTTATATTAATGCACATTGCGATTTGTATTCGGTTTCAGTTAAACGTATATTCAAGGCTTTGAGTTTGAATTGAGAGGAGTGAGAATTGTGGCCCAACAAATATTCTTTCCCCACAACTGACACATGTGATTCTTTCAAATATAATTTTTGTAATAGGAAAGTACCATGCAGTTTTTTTTCCGCTAATTTTATAGTTTCTTCTTTTCACTAGTGAAACAGTGTGAACCAAGCTCAATGGAGGAAAACAATATTGCTTATCCCCTTTCCAATGACGTTGCTTCAAAGTTGCAAGGCAAAGTCTGCCATTAGAAAGGAATTTCTCTAAATTATTAGGAGAATTCGGAAGGTGTGCTATTAAGTCATATTGCCAATAGTCTTAATATTTTAAAGTTCTTCAAACAAAAAAGTCATAAAAGAAAAAGGCTTTATGTGCTATGCGTATTGTTTTGTCAGAAAATAAGTGCAAAAATCTTAGTCGTATGCTGAAACTCTTTAGTCGAGCCAGTGATGATATTTACGGATACAGGGCTCGAACGCCAGACCTTTGATTCTGGAGTAAACGTGCTGACTACCTTCGCCATCGCGGTGCTTCCTGGCCCAATAATAACAATGTGTATTCGGTAAACGGCAAACAGTAAATTGACACGAAAAATCGAAAGACCGGTTTTTTGTAAACTATTGAAAGTCGGTATATTTAAAAAAAAAAATAAAAACAGTGAATACCGGGATCTGTTCCGGTTTTTAATACTATTGAATAAGTGCATTACATATAATATGTTTTAAACCTTTGAAAAAATGTATAATGAACTAATACTATTTTATCAATCCATAAATTTATAAATATAAATCTATAGGAGGAATTGAATTGCGCAAAAGAGCACGTTTTTTGGTTGATTCGCAAAATACAACGAAATGTCAAATAACGCCCACATTGCAGTTGCTATCGTATTATATTCAATGAATATTACTAATCTACCAAATAATAAAGAGGGATCCAGGTCGGCTAAATTATTGTTACTACCACCCGTGTACATTATTCACAAAAATTGCTACCTGGGAGAAAAATTCACCGTAAAACTTTTCTTATTATCGAGCTTTTTGTGAAACATTTCAACAAAAAACTGTTAAAATGCATAAAAACAGACTAAAAAAAGTGAGTTTTAGTCTCCAGCGACATTGAAATAAATTGTAAACAACCAATATACTCTTCAACCCTCACAACTGTTTCACTAAAAAACTAAAATATTTTTTCATAAAAGAATGCTTTGAAAAAAAATTTGTGAAACAAATAAAATGCTGTGATGTATTTTAGGGTTTCGACAAATTGAAAAGTTGTTGATGCATTTGGCAGAAATGTTGCAAAATGTTTATACAGGCTGAGTAAGAACTAAGAGTTTGTTTTTTATGTGTTATTTTAACGCTTTTGAAAAAAATATGTTAAAATTACTGTAGTTTTAGTAGAATGTTCTTGGAAATAAAATAAGAAAAAAATACAACAAATTGTCCAATCAGAGACGCCGCAACTTTGCTTTATAATTAACACGCAACTGCAGAGTTGTGCAAGAGTTAAGCTCTGTTTTCCTACCACTTTCACCATCTATATATTCTCTACAGCTATGTGATTATTAAACCAACACCTCGAAATTGTAGAAACTTAAAGTTTTAAAGCTATTATAAGGAGGAAGAAGATTTTAAAGGTGCTGTTCGTACTGATTGTCGGCGATCTTCGTTCTTGTCGAGAAATTATGCTACAGGTTGGTGGCAGGCACTCCTTTTTTTCAGAGAAGTAAGAAATTAAGCTGTCTACTGATGACGCCCTGCTCCCTGAGAGACAGCATCAGCAGTTTAGTACAAAGACTTTCCGGGTTCTTAGTCAATGGCTCTCGTTGAGGGATTCATGAGGGAGGAAAACTAACATTCCCCGCCGTCGAAATGCCAAAAATATGTGCTGCTATTTCGCTACTATCTAAACGATTTTCCCATATTAAGATTTTGTAATACAATTTTCTTTTTGGATATATAATTACGTGTAAGACGTGAAAGTCATATAGACGTGAAAGAGATATACATATGTATGTATTATGAGAGCATAGTTTTATTAGATGTCAAAAAATGATTTTATGTAAATATTGTACAAACTGAAGGAGAATATCAAAAAAATATAAGGCAGACTGAATGACTTATTCATGATGCATATCCATCATGAAAGTGATACTAATCTCGTACTTTATAAATTTGCCCTACAAAGAAATCACAAATTAATGATTTAAGAAGAATTATGATTTATTTTAATGTACGTACATATAGGGTTTTAACTACAAATTCGGACTTTTCTATATCAAAATCAGTTGAATTAATTTTAAGTGTTTTTTTATCTGGGACCAGCACTCAGGAGATGACCCCTACACGTGCGAAGCATTGTGCTCGAAATATAGGAAAGGGATAGTTAGAGAAATGACAGGAGGTGAAGCTTAATTAATTATTTTACAGCTCTGCTTTTTTGCAAGTTCTCTGTTTATAGCAGTGTTGAAGCTTCGGTTTAGTAGCCATTTTTATTATTATTTTACTTCGCCGGTGCTACACAAAACCGACGAAGGAAGAATTTTCATTATAAAATTCTAAACAAAAATTTTGAACTTTTTCTGTACGATCCAGGCTACAGGTTAGCGTGACCGTGTGTCATTACTCTGTAAAAACAGTTCAATAATTGAGATTATCGAACTCGTTTTGTAAAAAATATATGTACAACGCAGCAAAGAATGCTGGCTAAGAAGAGTTTAGAACTTGGACACGGAACAGAACGGGCTACATTTTTAAAATATCGTATTTTAAATTGCAGTGAGAAGTCCTGCAGCGTATTTGGAAAACTAACGGCAACATGCTAAGTTTCATGTAAGTGTTTTCTATGATTAACCCCCTTGAACTAACAGTTATTTTCCATGAATGCCTGTCATTCGCAACTTTTTTCCATAGAAGAAAAGCAAAAAAAAAAACACACACAACCTGTACTTTTCCTCAAACTAGTTGTTTTTTCGAAGGTAAATAACAAAAAAGAGAAGAACATTCGTTTAATTTCATTCATGTAGGAAGCGTTTTTACTAGTTCAGAGGATGTCTTTATTTGAATGAATACGGGTACGGTGACCATAATTTTGAAAACAAAATATGGAACAAGAAAATATTTAACCAACACCAACTATAGAGTCCCAGGATGGAAATCAGTGTACAATTGTAGTTTTATTTTTGGAACATTTTCAACCTTCTTGGTGCCGTGATACTACCGCGACTTGGTACAATTTAAAAATCTCTACGTTTTGTACCTACCGTTTGAAACACATAGGTATGTATGTGTCCAATTAAATAAACTTTCTCGTCGTTTTAATAATTGTTTGTTTTACATAAACATTTTTAAAAAAGTCGTGTTGTTAACGATAAAGATTAATTTCAATAAATATAATAATTTCTTATTAACTTAATAAATTGTTTATCAATACTACAATCTTTAAAATGTTACTTAACAAAAAGTAGGTAATAAATAGTTTATTAAATATCTATGTATGTATATCCAGTGGAAAATATTAGAAATCACTCTTTAGGAACTAATTGTTATCCACTTCCGAAATATCAATAATTCAATATTTTCGACTTTTCACAGGAAGTTATTAAGAAGAACACCTAGAATATTAGTATAAAACTTCCTTTATTCCACAAAACAAAAATGTATAAAACATTTGACTTTATTATTTATTTATTCGTAAATCAAATGAAGTAATAAAAAAAGCAATTCTATTGCACTTGATTGAGGAATCGGATAAATTATATTAAATTTGAATTTTTGTAGATTTGGAACTTATCATAACCTGCTTCTTATTAATAGCATTAAAGCAAAGCAATAAGCAACTTTTCATAGCTCCGTAGAAGTAATAAAAAATTGGTTCCATGCTCTGATGAAAAAAGATTAAAAATATAGATTTACTTAACATCACAATCATTACTTCGAATTCAATGAATTGGGATCAAAGAAGAGAACTTCCGGCAAATACAACTCTATGTAAAAGATTTAGAACTAATCTGATTTTGCACTACTTCCGGATGACAAGTTCAGGATCTTATTGACTTCTTTGGAAGCACTTTTTCCGCTTCGTATTCAATAAAAACAGTCATTAGTTAAACATTTACAGTCGTATTAATAAAAAAGTCTTAAATAAGGTTTAAAATACATATTAGTTAAAACGCTTTTTAATCCTAAAACACGTTTTTTAAAAATTCATATTAATAATCAGTATTTTAACTCACATACGTTTTAAGGTTTTTCAAAAATGAGGATGACAGCCCTAGATTTTTTATTTACCACTTGACTCCTAATGATGGAAAACAGTGATTATTAATTCACGCAGTAATCGTATCTAAATAGTTTTATTGTCGTGTTTAATAAGAATATTGTTGTTTATAGAATAAAAAATGTATGATAAGTTGTATATTAATCAAAAATCTAATAATAACAGTAAAAATATAGCTTGGTAAGATTGCAGTTTTAGTGACTTATTTAATTGCAGTTAAAAGAGTATTGAATAACGAGTTTCATACTATTTGTTTTGATTGTTTACACATCACTACCAATAATACCAGGGAAGTTTCTTATTTCTCAAAACTGTTTTGCTAGTTTCACCTCTTCTTCAATACATATTGGCATTCTTATAAAATTTTTACCAAGTTAAGCAAGAGCACGACCTACTTTTTTACAAATCAAGCTCACACTTGGCTGTGACAGACCATGAAGATCTCCAGCATCATCCTGAAACTAAAATCGTAAAGCTACTAGAACCTGTAGTTCAGGAGACGTTCCGCAACCTGTACGCTCTACAGATATATCCAATCTCACCAAATTTACAATTTTTCAGACCGTTTGTTTATTAAAGCGGTACGTCTGCTTAAATTGGTTTTCCGGAATAAGAAACTGATCGCTTCTTGGTTTGTAGTTTTTCTTTTGACGATTCCTTGAAATTTCATCAATACGTTCTATTATAACTTTAATTAAAATTATAACATTTTTACTTTTTTTTTTTTTTTTTGGCGTGTGAGGTAGGGTTGAAAATGCCATCGCACTTACAGAGACCGTCGTCTTCTGCGTCGAGTGGTGTTGCCACTAAAAAATTCCATCCTCCTCCTCTGGGTAGATTCCTCCCCGGGACCGCTTTCCGCATAACTTCGGGAAGGCCCAGAGCCACGTCCCAATCAGGACCACTCTCACTCACCCACGTTTGGGTCCGACAATTCCGCAGCCGGCGCCATTGCCCCGGCCCGTATCGCCAGGTCCCCGTCAGAGGGGGCCCCGCTATGCAGCAGCGCATCGAGGTCCCTCTTCTTCCTCCGCAGAACGTATCCCACGTACTGCGCTACAGCGTCCCAATTGTCCTCGCAATCGAGCATCCTTCCTATCACGGTGGCAGGAGCGAACCCGCCAACAAGCTGCGCCATTGCACCTCTCTCAGTATGCCACCTGGTGCAGTCGAAGAAAGTGTGTTCTGCATCATCATCCGTAATACCACAGTATATGCAGTCGGGACCATCTGCCCTGCCCATCCGGAAGTATCCGTGGCCCGAGAGGAATTGTGTCAGGAAGTAGTTAACTTCCCCAAATTTCCTCCGAATCCATACTTCCACGCAGGGAATGAGCCTCGCCGTCCACCTGCCGACCGTGTCCGCGTTCCACCTGTCCTGCCATCGCCGGACAGTTTGGTGTCTCAGACCAATAGCACCAACACCAGGGCTCTCCCCCTCGAGTTCCAAGCCTCCCACCGCTCGCACGCCAAGATCTCTATAGGTATTTCCCCACATATCACCAGGACCGCAGCGCCCGAGACCGCAGCGCCCGAGACCGTGCGGTAAGCCGAAGTAACCCTAAGGGCCGCCGGCCGCTGTACCGCCTCGAGCACCCTGCGTTTGGTTCTCTCACCCAGTACATTTCCCCAAATCTCGCTCCCATGCAGCAAGATCGACTTCGTGACCGCCATAATCAACCTCCTCTTGCTCTGTGTCGGGCCTCCGACATTCGCCATGAGTCTGCTCAACATGCCAGTCATCTTCGCCGCCTTAGTCGCCACATGCCGTATTTGGGCCCAGTAAGTCAGCCTACAGTCGAGTCTGACGCCCAAATACCTTATCGCACTCTGGGTAACCAGAGACACATCCCCTATCCGAATGCCGACGCCGAGTGGTATGTGTGCCCGCGTCATCAACTTCACCTCGGTGTTCTCCCCTGACAATTCCAAGCCGTGGTCCTCAAGCCACATCCGGGTCCTAATCATGACCCGGTTCAGCTTCCCCCTGGCGTCATCCATATCCCGCGCCAAGATCACCGCCGCTTTATCATCCGCGTATCCCACGAGCTGAGCATCCTCGGGCATTTCCACCCCTAAGATCCCATCGTAGGTCAGATTCCATAGGTCTGGGCCCAGCACAGATCCCTGGGCCGCGCCGGACGGGATCGTCCTGCTCCTCCGCCCCGTCGGCGTATCGTACAACAGCAACCGATCGTCCAGATAACTGTGGAGAATTCTATACAAGTATCCGGGAATACGGAATCTCCCCCGTAGCGCCTCTAGAACATCAGCCCATCGTAGGCTGTTGAAGGCATTTCGAACGTCGAGTGTTGCTAGGACAACTATGCGCTTCGGATAATAGCGCCTCTCACTCTGAGCGCGTTCGAAGCACCCAACCACATCAGCAATCGCCCCGAGCGTTGACCTGCCAGGTCTGAAGCCATGCTGTGTATCCGACACCCCCCCCCCCCCCCCCAGCCATCCTCAAGGCCTCCGCCAGCCTTCTTTGCAGTAGCTTCTCCAGCAGCTTGCCGGCACCATCCAACATGCAAAGTGGCCGATAAGCCGATGGCTGGGTCGGATCGCCCCTGCCCTTGCTAATAAGCACGAGCCGCTGTGTCTTCCAGCGTCTTGGGAAGACGCCCTGGACTAAACAAGCATCATATACCGGAAGCAATGCTTCCGGCCTGCTCTCAGCCAGGATCTTCAGCACTTCCGATGGTACCCCATTCGGGCCAGGGGCTTTCCCCGTCCTAAGAGCCCCGGCGGCGATCCTCAGCTCCCCCTCGGTAAAGGGCGGTGGCAGGTGGAGGGTGTGTGGGGAACAGGCCCCCCACAATCGCATCGATCCGCGCGCCGTCCAATTGTACCCCAGCGCGGCTCGTGCCCAATTTTCCCGCCACGATCCTATAGCCGAGTCCCCATGGATCACGGTTCAGGTCGCTCCGCAGTTCCTCCCATTTCGCCCTATTGCTCGCCATAATCGCGTGAAGCAACTCCCCCGGGACCGCCTGTACTCTTGGGCCTCCAGTAGAGCCTCGCCAGCCCGCCTAGCCCTAGTATAGACCCTCCATATTTACTTTTGTTCATATTACATTTGTTCTTACCAATTCTTTTTATCAAATATAACGTGTCCATTATTTATTCGAAACAAACGTTTTACTTTTTTGATTAAACGATTTTTTTTTCACAAATAACAATCACAATGAAAACAAGCACTGCACAATATGACATCTTAAAATAGCTTTAAAACAGGGTCGAACCAATTTTAAAATTTCCATATTTACCCAAGGTTTAAAATGTGCATTTTAAGCTAAAATTCGTTTATTAATACCATTTTAATGAATTTTGCTTAAAAATGCTTTAAAATGCGTTTTAAAATTTTTATTAATACGGCTGTTAGTAAACACTTAAACAATTTTTAACAACAATTTGCAAATTTGATTGCAAAATAATTATTCTCATATGTTTTTCAAGTTTCAATAAAAACTTTAATAAAATTTAATATTGAATCAATTAAAAATATTTTTCTGAAGTTTATTAAAATGTTCGGAAGTTCTGTAAAAATTTTTATCGCAGCAAATTTAAAAAAAATATAATTGGCAGCAGCGATTTTTCACCATTTTACCATTCACTTCACCATTAAAAAAAATTGTTGGAAAACATTTTTATACGAAGTTTGTTCAAAAGAAACAGTGAATTTTGTTTTCTTCGATTACAATGTCGTGGAGATGAGTTCTTGACAACATGTCGTATGGTTAATAAAGAATACTACAAGGAAGTTATGCAACGTTTGCGTGAAGCAATACGGCTCAAACCATCGGAATTGCGGAACAAATCATGGATTCTGTAGCACAATAATGCACCAGCCCACACCTCAATGCTTGTTCATGATTTGTTGGCCAAAAACAACGCCTTAATCATGCCTCAACCAACTTATTCACCCGATTTGGCTCCCTGCGACTTTTTCCTATTCCCAAAACTGAAGAGACGAATTAAAGGAAAGCGTTTTGCCACAATTCATGAGATAAAGTAAAAATCGAAGAACGAGCTAATGGCCAAACCGAAAGCTCATTTCATAAGTGCTTCGAGGTTTGGAAAAAGCGCTGCCACAAGTGCAAGAGAGGGATTATTTTGAAGGAGACAAAATGAATATTGGTGAAGAAATAAATACTTTTCAAAAAAATTCAAAATTCACCTTTTCTTTTGAACAGACGTCGTACTGCAGAACGAGGAAGCAGGTTAAGATTAATTTTTTTATTTTAAAATAAAACTTTGTTAAAATAAGTAAACAAGAGGAGGAGCATTTGGTATCATTTCGCGACAAGTGTATGAAACAATTAACATGGGTAGAAAGGGCAAACCAACGTGTTTACTATGTGCGAAGTATCAATAACGTTTCCAAAGTTGAAATTCTCAATTTCATTTGAAATTTTGCCAATTTTATATCTGAAATTTTCATTTTCATTTGGTATTTTCTCAATATTATCCGTAATGTTATCTATTTCAATGAAAAATTATGTAGTGGTAACGTTTATCAATTTGAAAGGAGTGCACGCATTTCAGTAAGTCTTGAATAACAAAGGCAATTTTAATTGCACAATTTCTGTATAATTTTTCTATTAAACTTCCTCTTATGACCAACAATATTCGTTTTTAATTTTCTGAATTGAATTGCATAAGATATTGAAATTGTTAAACTAAAATTCCTTTCTTGTTTTTTTTTTACATTTTAATATTTTATCACAGATATCAGGTATTCTATGTTTTTGTGTTAACTTAAAGTTATTTCTACCAAAAAGTAATATGACTAATAAGTGCTACATAATACCGACGGAGGAGGACGCCCAGATGTGTCAGATGAAGCCATTAAAATGCAGTGACCAGTGAATATGCCTTCACTACTGAAACCATCCGACAACAACTGACACAAAGACACACTAATGTACGTCAGAAAAAAAAGAAGTGATTTTATGAGGCCGAACCCAGGACTCAATAATTCAACCATCGCCACCCTCATTAAGTCAAGAATTGCGCAACTATAATTGCCCTTTGAAAAATAAGTTAACAATCACATTCGCGATTATACGAACACCCCATAATTTAAACACTTCTTTCGTTGAATTGACTAATCTGAAATATGACTTGTGCTTTAAAATGTAAGCAGATTATTTTTATATTATTGAACGGTGTTGAAATCTAAATCAACAGGATAGTGCTTAAATTCTGATTAAACTGCATAATAATTTGGGGAAATCTGTTTGTCTTTAAATTGTCTTCAGCTGTCAATCAAAATTTCTTATATACATGTTTAAAATTTTTTTAAAACAAATTTAACGTGAAAGGTTTTTAAATACTTGTATGTATTCATCTTTTTTAAAAATAAATTGTAATAAATTGTAAAAAATTTTATATGAGAAACTTTTATATTTGTGGAGAAAATGTTTTTAAATCGAAATTAGATTCGCAAATATGAACAATCTTGCACACGTTGACTGGTTTGGTTCTAATTAGTTCATATTATCACGAGTTCATTAGATTAAAATGATATATTTTATATGCCAAGATATGATTGTTCTAATACAGTGTGATTGATCATATAGTCGACTCTCGATAATTTGTAGTTCAGGGGAGCAGAGAAAAAGTTTATATATTCAACAATTGATATTAACAAGAGTTTGACTGATATTAAAGCGCACATAAAATGCATTGCGAAAACGATTAAACGATTTAATTATTCAAATGTTCCAAAAGCACGTAGGCATTCATATTTCCAGTTCAAATTATAGAGTGCAGAAAGTCGAAACTGCAAATTATATATATGCTAACAATATGAAATTCTTAAGTATATTTGACTACTTTATTTATATATCGGCGATCAAGATAACATTCAAATAATTTAAAATTACATAGAACACCAATGACTTTTATTGAAAAAATGGAAAAGAATTTAAATTATCGTGATATTAAAATTAACGGGTTTCAAATTATCTGTAGCCGACTTTAATTTATTTTTACAATGTTTTATTTGATCAATTTCATGGATAAAAAAAATATTTTACATAATTTTCGATAACTGCATGTATTGGTTATTTGTTGACTTCTCCAATTTTGTTAAAACCACACAAAGTTGAAAGGAGCATATTTTCGGTGTAGCTCAAGAGCGAAAAAAAATGCATGTAACATTTTGACATAATGATATCCAGTACTCGTTATAGTGTGGCGACATTTCAGCTCGATGATACTGCAACTCAAGCTGTGCGCAAATCTTTCTCCTGGAGGATATCTGTGTTAATTACACTATAAAAAAGTAAGTTTATTGAGTGGCACATATGACTGACTGTCTTTATGATCGCCCTGCCTAAATGCGTGAACCTACACATTTAAAATTGTGAAGTTAGGTCGCTCCCCCTATGTGTAGACCCTTTAGGAAAGGATTTTTCAAAATTCGAATGCAAAGTGGTAAAAAGGGTAAAATCGGGTAAAATTGGTAATCTAATATCTCCGGTAATATGTATATTTATTAATATTGAATTAAAATCTGAAATGTTTTTTTAATTCATATAAAAAATTAGCTGACAGGTGTCTAGTACTTTTTTAATATTTTCATCTTTTAGGGGACAAACGATAATAGTGTCGAGACGATAAGTACTCTTCCTACATTGTTCCCAATTTAATGTATGACAGAAATCTGTGAGAAGTCTCTAAGAATAGAAATCATTTCGCTGCCTTGAATGCTTTAAGATGCAAATACATGTGAAAATGTTTTGAAAATATTTGTTTAAATAACAGTATGATTGTGAAAAATATCAGAAGTAGAAGCTCTTTAGGTTGTTCCTCAAACTTGCTTATTAAAATTTTGCCTTAACTCTGAGCAATTTTTACAATATAAAGACAATAAAGTTTAAACTTAAAATATACATATTCGAAATATTAATGCTGTTATTGTTATCATGTTTGTCATAAAATACAAGATTTTTAATACCGCATTACAAAATGTCTGCTTAAAGAAAATTATTAATAGAAATTTTGATGAATTATATGTAACTAAATTCTTAACGTTGAAAATTAAAAGGACACATCCCTTGTCATTTCATGCAATGACGTGGCGTTTATTAAGAAAGTATTTCCAATAATATCGCGAATACTTCTACTCGGTGGAAGAAGACATGTTCTTCTTGGACTACAGTGAGATTATCAAAATACCCAAAGTTGTTTTGACTTTAAGATCGTCGCTCGATTGTGACGTACATATATAGAAATTACTCAACTGGATATTAAGTTCCATTGCTCGATAAAGGCTTTAAATTTCCGCCATATTAACCAGAGATGCTATTGGATCGTTCACAGTGCGCCATGTACCACCGTTAATTTCTTTAGTTTTTAGGAAGTAAATAAATTGATATTTGAAGAGTTGAAGCCTCCGAAAAATATATCATCATTTGCTTTCTTCTATTTTTAATGCATTATGTGTATGTATCTGTGTATATGTAAAGGGACCTTAAGAACGGGCCTACGGATCGAACCCTAATTTGCCGCATTCGAAAGATGTTGAGTTCACATGATGTCCGGAAATAATTAAATTTTTTTAAAATAAATTTTATTTTAATAACGATTTTAATCGTTAATCGTTTAATTTAAAGAAAATTTTGAGGAAATCGTCCTTTTTTTCGTCAAAACGTACCTGAATATTCACTGACTTTAAAAATGTATGTGATGGCGCAAATGTTATCAAAATCTATAAAACGGTTTCAGTAATAGCGTTTATTTGAAATTACTCCGTAATTTCATGTAGATTTTCAGTATGCATTTGGGTTAACCTCAGCGGGAAGTCATGCAGAGACAAGCGATTACCATATATATTTTTTTGTTATTTTTAAGGAAACAACAACAGTTTTTATCGTTTACTCTTCATTCAAAATAAATTTTTCGACATTATTTTTCCTTCAACAATCTCCTTTAGTACGTTCATTCACACGTAAAGCAGACCTCCGTTGGCCGAAAATCACAGCACTACACCTCCATCACCTTTCAACATCATAATAAACTTTGATTCAGGTAGTAGTTTAAGGAAACCCCCAGTAAACGTGTACAATTTTGAAGTCACGTTTTAATATCCATTCCTAGTTAAAATGTAGGTATCTTTGTGTGAATACTAAGTCACATACAAATTGCAAGACTGACAACAGAATAGCTGTTGAGGAAATGTAATTAATTAATGTAGAAAATGGAGGAAAATACAAACAAAGTTAAAAGGTTACAAAACGAGAATAACTCCTTTGCTTTAATTAAAATGCTTTGAATTATGATATTTGGAAGGAAGATTTATAGATAATAAGAGAAAATGCTTCTTAAGCACAAAATATACTGCGACAAATTTTTGTTAAACAATCACAATGTTTTTCCTTAATTTTTTTAAAGCGAAAACAAAGTTCGCATTGTACAATAAGAGCAGTCCTAATAGATCTCGCAGACCATAAAGTAATTGCTGAATTTTGTAAGCAATCGAATTTGTTAGCTTTAATTTGAAGCAGAATATTACGATGATCCTAATTAATATTTTGGCAGGTATATTGCCAAAAGCTGTAGCATTTTATCATGCAAGAGTTACTTGCTACATTCATAGCTGTATTGTTATCATATGTACTATGTTATAAATTAATACATATGTACTTGAGTCTCAATGAGGTTTTGAAATAGCTTATTTTTTACATTTAAAAGCATCTGCAGAAAAATATGAAAAACTTTTATGTTTCAAAAAATAATAATTTTGCATTCATCCAGCTACGACAAAGATTTTTTTCTTGGACCCCTCCTCAGGAGACTGCCGTTATATATGCAATGCTTTGCATCGAAACAAAGAACTTAGGTTATGGAGAACCGTTCGGCATGGACTTTAATCCACATAGGAAAATTTCGCTTAAAAAACAAATATTCTCTGTAGTGCGTAGTTCGATTCGCTGTTAAATCGACCATCATTAAATCGGATACCATAACAGCACATTACATTGAATATACTATCGATACATACCCCAGATTGTGACGATGCTATACTATACTGTAACCGAGAAGACTCTTCGCACTCTAATGTACACGGTCGAAAAACTCAAAATAGTCTTTGAACCACCGGCCCGTGCATGAGAGTTGCATTCTATTTTCGGTCTGATATAGGCGATATACATTTCAAAAAGCCTAGACACTGAAATAATTCTTAAGAGACTTAAAAATATGGTTAGTCCAAGGAACGTGAATAGCTTTGTGATTCCTTAACATGTATACCATCTATACAGACGGCGCAGCACTTTCATCATTAATGAACATCAGTACGCCCTCTTCAGTACTTTGCCAATGTTAAATGATATCGGCGAGGTATTGTGAAGAACCAGCGAAGTAAAATAATTACTGAAATGTCTACTAAAAAAAAACTACAAAATTGAATACGTCTCTTTGACATCATAGGCGCTGCAACACTGCAATAAACAAAAAAAACGTGCAAAAGCAGAGTTGTATGGTACTGAAGCTTCACCACCTGTTATCTCTCTCACTATCCCTTTCCTCTAGTTCCAGCACAATGCATCGCATGTGTAGGGGCCTTCCCCTGATTCTAGTCCAAGATTAAAAAAAAGCTCTCATTTAGCTTAAAAATTAATGGTACTCGCCACACCAGATGATCAGCAGCTCTAATTTTTTACCGTGTCTCGTATTTCTATTTGAGACAACCAAAATGCAAGCTTTTTCATCGAAAATAATATTTACTTATGAAATTTATAAACTCGTAAATTTCTAATGGCATTCTTGCGGCCTGTTTTAGCAATTTTCGTTCAAATGTTACAGAAAATTCTTGCGAACATTTTTTTTTTTTTTTTTTTTTTTTTTTTTTTTATCTATGACCAGCACTCAGGAGATGACTCCTACACATGCGAAGCATTGTGCTGGAACTATAGGAAAGGTATAGTAGGAGAAACGATAGGTGGTGAAGCTTAATTAATTATTTTTGCAGCTCTGCTTTCGCTCGTTCTTTGTTTATACTCGTAGCAGTGCTGAAGCTTCGGTTCAGTAGCCGTATTTATTATTATTTTACTTCGCCGGTGCTACACAATACCGACGAAGGAGGGCGTTCTGATGCGATTGTGGATTGCTATCAGCTGAAGCCGGTATTGTTCAGTGACCAGTGACTATGCCTTCGCCACTGAAACCTTCCGACAACAACTGACACACAAAGACACACTAATGCACATCAGAAAAAAAGTTGTTTCCGTTTTCAATGCAATTAAACTTCAAATTTTAGAGGAACAGCCAACAGGCAATTAGTTTAAAGTTTTCCATCCCAGTCTCTTAATATTTTAATTATTGCAATGCAAATTGAATTGCCAAATGACTATCGTTCTCCTTTTATTGGGTTATAAAATTTATTTGCTCACCTAACATCCAGACTTGAAAGAGCTGCAATAACAAAATGATTAGTATCAATGCCAAAAAGAAAGAATTAATTAATTTAAGTTGGCAACTCGAATTGCTGTCCATAAAAGTTTGAAACTGCAATAACAAACCAATTGAGTTAAAAGTAGGTAATAAAAACACAAGGAAGAGGTAATAAAGAGATAACGTAAATTAAATCACTTCATGTAAAAGTCAAGTGCTAATTTGAATTTATTTTTGCTGTCAATACAAACAAAAATATTGACTTCTCTTTTCAATGTTCATGGCAAAAATTCCATTGAATTTTATTTTATAAGAATAGTTGGAAATGGGAGTTGATGTTGCATTTGTGCCTCACCTCTACTAGCAAAGCAAACTGTAATTTTTAATTAAATTCTTAATAAATTTATGATTTATTAAAGTCCTTTGGCCTCTTCGGCAACTTGTGTTTCTTGTACCATTAAAAATTTTTCAATTGAAAGTCAAGTTTTTCTTTTATGTTTTCATTAACAAAAACAATAATGACAAATTATTAACAGTCTTTAGAAACTTTTTTAAATTAATTTTTGAACTACATACTTACAAACACACATGCAAATGCACATACATAAATAAATGTACCCTGCAGGAAATGACAATAGTAAAACTGCACTGCTTTGCTACTGCTTCCGTGTTCAGTACTAGTGACTTGTTATATCGCAGGTAATGTAATTCAGTATACGAGTAGACATTTAACACGTGTGTGTCATTGCAAAATATGCTACTGACGTTGATCCTATGTAGTCTATAAGGTATCAGATTTGTTCTTGTGGGAAAATGAAAGCAACCATATCTCTTTTCACCACAACAAAATGAGGCAATGAAATATCCTCTTGCAGTTGCAAAGAGAAAGATATGTTCTCTTCTCATCTTAGACAAAAGGTGGCGTGCAATAACTTCCAGGTGAAATAAGTCCCAAGGAAAAAATTAAATAAGTTCCAAAATGTTTTCTTAGAAATGTGTCATAATGACATAACTCCCATACCTTTGAGATTTACTTAATTTTTTTGGGAATTATTTAATTTCTTTGCTTGGGATTTATTTCATAATTAAATTACTCCCAAATGATATAAGTCCCGCAAGAATTTTATATGGGGGTTATTTAATTGTATTTTGTTTTTCGGTCATATTTCAATTGCTATGGGAGTTATTTTCTTTTTTTGGGAGTTATTTCATTTTCAATTATTTGGAATTTCTTTAAAATTTTTCGCTTAAATCTAGATTATGGGCATTCATCAAATGGGAAGAAAATTAGATAAGGCGCCAGAAGCGTTTGTTAGCGCAACCGGTGTTCTGTATACCAAAGAGGAGAAGCTTTGGTAAGAAAAGCCAGTGTTGGTTATACCACAAAGGAGGAAATTCTTGAGCCCAGCAGAAAGCCGGCTATGCAGATAAGCTTTTGTTAGCCAGTGTTTGTTATATTGGTATACTTTTCGTTGGATTAACTTCATATCGACATAGTGCCCTTTGGTAACATTTTGATTTAATTTCTTATTGGGGGCTCTTTCTTTCGTTTTTAAGCCTTATTTCATTTCTGTTCAGCGCTCTGATTTTAGGAATTATTTCTTTGGCAGTTATTTCATAACGAAATAACTCCCAAAAATTGGGATTTTTTTCATTTCTTTTGGGGGAAAACTCTGGAGAGGTGGGGTTCTATCGCCGTCTGCGCCATAGCATAGGTTCTATGGGCGCGGTATGATTTACGTAGAATTCGGCAACTCCTGCGCTTTTTCCGATTGTCCATTTGTAGACTCACGGCCGTCTGCAAAGACCACTGGTCCATCGGCACGCATCCTGACAGGATGGGCATTCCGTCTAATGCCTGGTATAGGGGCTGTGAGGATGATTCGGAGAGGGAAACTGTTGTGCACATTCTCTGTGAGTGACCAGGTCTGGCTAGATCGAGACTGAGATTCCTTGGGGCGCCTTTCTTTGACAATTTGGAGCTGTACTCTCGGTTGGATCTAACAGACTTAGTAAGGTACGTGAACGGCACGGGATGGCTGTGATGTCCTCTTGTTTCTATGGTGCTACTTGTGTCGACCAGTCTTGGTCGACTGCCCTCTAACCTACCCTAACTTATTTTATTTCTTCAGTGTGGGACTAGCTTCATTTATTTTGGGATTTATTTCACCTGTGAGTTATTTCACAGACCCAAGAGAAAATAAAAAGTGAAGGCAATTACTTGGCAATTACTCACCAAAACCAATCGACAAAACCGTTGACTTGGAAACATTTGGTCCCATGCTTCCTGCAGGGGAGTCACACATAATATTTTGTTGGAAAGGAGTACATGGAAAAGTGAAAACAATATTTTTGCATTTGTTTAAAGAAAAAGTTGTGCTTTATTTTGTTATAATTATAAAACTTTTCAAATTGTAAAGAGAAAACTTTTATTTGTAAAATTTTTATTTCAGGAGATTTTGTGCTCTCAACAGTTTCACTTCTAGGGGTAATTAAGATAATAAGTATTGTGATATATGCTGGTTAGAAACAGTGAGTCCAAAATAAATAATACTTGCATATTTTCTTGATTGCAGTATAACTGTTAACCTTCAGGTTCAGTCAACGCAGTCTGAGGTTTTTCAGTATTCACTTTGCTTTTTGAATAACCCTGCAAAAAAATGCGGAAGAGGCAGATTTAGAGATTAGCGTGACTAGCCAATGTCGCCTATTTGAAATTACACTTCCACAATTAACTTGTGGAAATGACTGAAACTGGTGCACAATGTTCTTTGGCGCATCATACTACTGAAATTAGTAGTAGCCAAATAAGGGCGTATTTCCACACATAACGAGCTAAAATGTCAAATTAAATTTCATAACGACAGTTTTCTCTGAGCAAAAATAGTCAATGGACGTTGACTCCTATACATGCAATGCGTTGTGCTGGATCTAGGAAATAAAGTTAGCCATAAGCGGTAAGGGGAATAGTGTTTATGGACATTCGATTTGGATCTTCCCACGTCAAAAGTGACAGGCAATACCTCTGCGGGTAGTGCATTCCACATACGTGCTGTTGTGCCAAAAAACAAGTTTTCTCTGTAATGCGTAGTGCGATTCATTGTTAAATCGACCACAAATGGATGCGCTCTTAACAAGTTCTCTGATTTCATTACAACACATGTCATTATATTAACTAATGCCAGTAAAAAAGAACATATTGGTAACGACAACGGTCAATTGTAAAATGCATTTTATATGGAACCATTTAACTAATTTAGGTTCTCGGCGACATTCTCTCTTCGAGTGGAAGTAAGATCCGAATGACAAGCTGGGCTTTAATAACTTCGACAATTTGGTAGTTGAGTTAACAGGACTGGTATTTTAAATGTACGGCTCCAGAGGTATTAAGTTTTGCAATTCGACCATAAAGATAGAGATTAATTTAGCATCTGGCCTTAGTCTATTTTTAGTCCAGTCTCAGTATAGTCTTAGTCTAGCTTTAGTATAGTCTGATTCTATTTAGAATTCAATAAGAGTCATTTCATAATCCAGACTTTAACTAACAATGGCGATGCCTACTGTTGCTGTGATGATGCTTACTCTTGCTTTGTGTAATAGTTTGTCATGTTACTTTCATAGAGAAGCGTTATTAAGTTTTACTGTGCATTATTTTCGATTATTCTTTTCTTTATATAAAATCTATTTACATTTAAATATGTTCTCTACCATACTTTCCTCCTTATGTTTTTTTACCATCCTCCGTGCTGTAGAATTTGAGATAAATAAAATATTTTCTGCTACTTACACGTTTTCTTTTTTAATTTCATTTGCAAATTCCTTGAAATTAAATCTTTTATTTGCAGAACAGTAGCCTATTGAAGTCCTATCAGCTACGAAGCTTTTGTGTGGGCATTACAGTGTTCATTCTCCCTTTTTTCATTATATTTCCTCAAGTGGAAAATGAAATATTTTGGGGTTTTACCTGTTTTTCGATTTTAGATTTTTGCTCCATTAGACGGGATTTTGTAAATTCGAAAAATAATAGTGAGTGAGGTTGAAGGTGAAATGGTTAAGAAGAAACATTTTTTCTTTCCGTTTGTAAAGAAATTTCAATTTGTTGCAAATTACTTTTTATTATTTTACATAAAATGCAAATTAATATTTTTTTAATTTTTCAGTGGAATGTAAAATAAGAGTAATTCTGTATAAAAAAACTTGATATTGAATGTTGCGCAGAAAGAAAAAATTTCTTGCTTTCTGATAGCCCGGAAAAGAAAAGTCGAATTAATTTTTATACCATACTTTGTTAGCCGTTTGTATTAATAATATAATTATTTCTTAACTTTATTTATTAAAATATATCTATGGTCATGGGATATCCCCTACATATGCAATGCATTGCACTGGAACTGGAAAGAGGGATAGGATAGGTGAAAGTGGTAGGAAGAAAGAGCTTAAATCTTGCACAAGTTTGCAGTTGCGTGTTAATTACAAAGCAAAGTTTCGGCGTCTCTGATGTTTTTTTGACGCATTATTTTTAAGCTAATGGAGCCATTTTATTTATTATTTTACTTCTCCGAAGTTTTATTGTTCAAATACAGATGAAGGAGGGTGCGGTAGCACAGAAAACTCAGAAAAAACTTTTTTTCTGATTTGACCTGGCTAGGAATCGAATCTGGGACTTTCAGGTTGCAGAGCCAACACGCTGACTTGTCGCCATCAGCACATTAGCCTACGTCTACATAACAGTAGATACAATAGATATTTTTAATGTTAGAACTTATTTGATATTCGAATTGTTTATACGGGTGTCTGGTGGGAAATTTTTATTCTTAAATAAGATTATTTCAAAAAGTAATAAAAGGTGCGGAGGGAGGGTGGCGCCGTTGTAATTCTCGATTGTGTGGATTTGTCAGTCACGATGCCCCAGTGGTATACTGACCATCGCGCGTTCGCTGTGGAGACATTTTTTAAGAATAATGATTCTTACGTAATTGCTCGTCGACAATTTTGATCAAAGTTCGGTATTCGGCGAATAAGTGATGGACCGAGTGTAAATTTAATTCGTTCATGGGTGCAGAGATTCCGCGTAACTGCTTCGGCTATGAATGCCACATGGCCAGGCCCCAGTCGATCTTCATTGAACTGGTTGAAAGCTGTTTACGTGAAAATCCGCGACTTTCAATACGGAAAAGAGCGGCCTCACTGGGACTTCCGAGAGCGATTATTCATGAAATTTTAAAAAAGGATCTGAATGATCTGGATGACTTACTCTTTAAAAAATAAAATCCGCATTTCCATTATATCGTTCAATGCTCTTAATAAAACTTGGTGTCAATTACTACGTTTTTTATTTAAGTTTGAAAATGTAAATCTGCTACCAGACACGCTTTACTATTACATTTTTAAACGGGTCTTGGGAATTAAGGGTACATTTGATGTTGCAAGTAGTGGTTTTTGGTGTGCTTCAGTAACCTCTGTAGGATGTGCGGGTTCTATTCCCGCCTACACTCTGGGTGTTTCTTGTGTTATCACAATGGGTCTAAACTTCAGGGTGGCGATGGCTGAAGTAGTCTGCTCGTCGACTATAAAACCAAAAATGCCTTGGGTTCCACCCCAGTCTTTGTGCCTTTTGTTGTCAGAAGTTTTCAGTGGCGAAGGTATAGTTAGTGGTCTCTGAACAGTATCAGCTTCAGCTGATAACAATCCACAGAGAGCACTCCTTCGACGGTATTCTGTAGCACCAGCAAAGTAAAATAATTACTAAAAATTACTACTAAAAAAAATTCAATACGTGTCCTTGACATCAAAGGCGCTTCTACACTGCTTTAAAACAAAAAAAAAAAGTTTAAAAGCAATAGAGTTGCAAGATAGTTAAGCTTCTCATCCCTTCATTTCTCTAACTATCACTTTTCTCTAGTTTCAATACAATTCATCGCATATATGTGGTCCACAATAAAAAGAAGGCCTGAGCTAAGTAGGCCGCTGTCCTTCAGGATGGGCCCGCCTTAATTTAAGTAGTGTTGGTGCCGTAGAGTACAGAAAACGATTAGTAAATAAAGAGTTGGAATATTTTAAACAATGTAATACTTAATTTTCGCCTTATTCCATTGGTGTGCTGTCGCATGTCTTATTCTCTCAGACTAAAAACGTAACTTTAGCCTGATTTGGATTTAATAATGAACCAAAAATCAAGTAATAACCAAAAGTGTTGCCAAGTAAATATTACATTAATACAAGGTGGTGCAACATTATCTCCCGATGTTCTTTTGTTTATGCACTGTCTGCATGTACAAAATGCAATTTACATTTATGTATACCAAACAAGGATCTTAACTGTTTTGAGGAGTACCGCAACTTAAATTAATTGTTTAAATTTTTTCAGTCCCATATACTTTTGAAAAGAAAATAACGTAACTGTTGGAGTTTTTCATAATTTTTTACGAAAATATCCATATTGTATGCAATTTTTAACTACTTTTTATATTTACTTATATGGTTTATATTTAGTTAACTTAATATCTTTACTGTCGTATTCATAAAAATCGTTTTCTATTTATAAAATTTTTATTAAAGAAATTTACAAATTAAATTCATATACCTTCTATAAATCCAAAAAAATTTTCACAATACGGCAGTTACTTTGTAAAGTTTGATTAGAACGTTGCAAAAGAAATTTCTGAACACAAATGTTTATAAAATAATATGAAAGTAAGAAATTTATTGCACATTGCACATTGGAGAGTGTCATTCCATGTTGGTCGCCTTGACGTTTGCGGGAGGTTTTATGGGAATATAGGACTTCGGTAACGGGGCTCTATGTTGCCATGAACTAAGAGGAAAGCTTCGCATTGGATCCAGATGCTCTGAGGATACTCCCAAGGTGTTGAAGTACACGTGCCGAAGGCTGAATGAATGACGTGTAGTAAAATTTGTGAATAGCAAACGGTGGCCGGCAAGGTCGGATGTACAGGATGGCGCAGAATGAGCTATATGGTTTAAATGGTTTATAACTTTTTTATTAATGCGATTATTATAATTTTTTTTTTTTATTACAGTATATTATTGAGGAATTTTTTGCAATTAACTTCGCACATACGTGCTCTTTTGAGCATATTTTCCATAACGGTTCGCAAAATTTCGGGTGTAATGGCCATGATTACATTTCGAATGTTGGTTTTTAGTTGGAGTATGGTTCTTGGTTTGTTAACGTACACTCTCTCTTTCAAATATCCCCAAAGAAAACTGTCAGGAGCTGTTAAATCTTTTGTGGGTGCAATGAGCACATTAAAATGACGACGATATGAATGCTGTGTCAACACAATAGACTGTTGCTTTGAAGAATAAAATTTAATTATTTTTGTACGTTGTTCGATCGTGTAATGATTGATAATTAATTCCCCAAGTCTTCTTCACAAAATGCTGGAAAAAAACAAAGAAACAATAATAATTAAAAAGTTATAAAGAATTCAAACCATATAGATCACTCTGCGTCACCCTGTATAAGTGCTTTCTCCCGGTATGTCGGTCATACCGGGAGTTGACCAATACCTTTCGAGGTTACTCGTGGGTATTTATATGGATACAAATACAAACTAAAAATCTGGGTGTGCTGTGCACGTCCTCGGAGGATGAACTCTTGGCCTTCAGCCAGGATACTATCATCCAGACCAGTGGAGTAGAGAGTGATCGACATAGCACTCATACCCAAAATTTTCAATGGAGGCTGCGGCTACCAAGGGATGGAATAGGAAGTCCTCGGGATCGCTGTTGAAAGCGCAATACCAAAGCGCGATGCCGGAGGCAGGGTTGAGTCCGACAGCGTAGTTAGAGACTACACGAGGTACGCCCAAGTCTCAGCACCTGCAATAACAAGTTTCAAGCGACGGTATCAGCCGCAAAACGTAGCGTCATCCAAACGCAATCGATCGTAGGAAGTGATCGACCGTGTATCCAAAAAAAACCAGGTTTCGAGAAGTAACTCAGGTTTCATCAACCAGCGCGGCCGCAAGGGTAGCCAGAGGGCACCTAAGTGTTGCACTTGTAGACTCGACAACCTACAGTGGAAGGAGGATACTGTCCCACTGGGGATCCATTTAGATGGTCATTGATCGCCTCACGGCGAACCAGGGGCCAGTAGCATCCTTTGACTCGGAAGAGATATGCCGCGGCTGCAGGGTGATCAAATGCGCCAATAAGTTCTCTCAGGCGTTTTTGGAGAAATGCGTGGAGGCGAATCGCATGGGATGGTCTCAGTCTGAGACTCATCCACACCTCTAAAATTCCAAAGACACTCAGAGCCCGAATTGGTTGGCTAATGTTAAGATAGATGGGAGGAAACTCATCCTCTGCCTGCAGGGGGTTCCCACGGCTGACTGAGCGGTCATCAAGATTGAGGAACCCGATACAAACAGTACCTCCGCCCTGCTGCTAATAATGAAAGGGTTCCAGGGTGCACTGGAGCAGCAACAAGGCAAGCTCCGCTTTGGTATTAGATCCGCGAAAGTCAAGGTATTCCCAGCGAGGAGTAATGCAGCGGGACAGACGGGTAAGCTCATGGATAATCCAAGGCTGTCTGGGACGGACTTGGCGAGGTAGAACTACCGGTTCGATATGGCTAAGGCAACATTCCCCATTTGGGGAAGCAGTTAGATCAATGAACGAGGTGAGTCCCTTTTTGATTTTATCGTTGACACTAACCTCCATATATGTAACAGGGGCACACTAACATTCGTCTTTCCAGAATCAGGTGGGTGGAATGGGTGACCAGAAGTTCTTAATTTAACACTGACATCTTCTTTATCTCCGTTTAATGTTAGGAACTGGAGGATTTCTAATGATAATTCTTTCTCGGATCATCCTCTGATCCTTTTTGATGTCAACTTTACTGTACACGTTCCTCCTTCTCGGTGATATCCAAGTATGACGAACTGGGCTCTGTTCGGTAGGGTCGTTAGTAGTAGGTTGAGGAATTGCTCTGGTTACATACGAGACTGGAGGAACGAGTCGGGTCCCTAGAGGAAACCTATCGGATGGCCTTCAAAGCTGCGTGTCCGTTCTCGCGCAGCAGGAAGACTTATCCCAAATGGTGGAGGAAGGTCAGGAGGGTATTCAATGAATGTTTTGTAACCACAGATTTCTGGAACTATAGGGTAGGTCTGGGAGAATATAAGAGGGCTCCTGGAGGGCTTTCTGTGACTCCATTAAGACAGTGAGGGACTCCGCTAGGATTTTGTCCAAGAACCACTCCAACAAGACTCTGGTGAAGAGATTGAGTCATACTTGGAGGTCCTCATGGATGGGAGTGCGGGTGCTTCGACTGATGTTCTTCCTATCGTTGGACAAAAAAGCGTGGGTGATAAACAGTTTTTCTCCTTTCAAAGCACACGGGCTGAATGGGATTCTGCCAAGTATGCTGCAAAGGACGCCGTGATCTGTGATCTCTACCTTGCAGGCTATATATTGTGCGAGTCTATCCTTCAACTATATACCTACCAGTTGGAGATGGGGTCTTAAGTCTAAGATATCCTTCTGGACAAACAGTGCCGTGGTTAGACCGTATTATCCTACGGTTGCCTTGCCGTCAGCAGGGCCTACAATCTGGGCAGCATGGTGGCGATAGCACGATGGCAGTTTCAGACTAAAATTTTATAACAAAATTAAACATCTCGCATTTTTCTGATGTGCATTAGTGTGTCTTTGTGTGTCAGTTGTTGTCGAAAGGTTTCAGTGGCGAAGGCATAGTCACTGGTCACTGAACAATACCGGCTTCAGCTGATAGCAAACCACAATCACATCAGAACGCCCTCCTTCGTCGATATTTTGTAGCACCGGCGAAGTAAAATAATAATAAAAATTGCTACTAAACCGAAGCTTCAGCACAGCTACGAGTATAAACAAAGGACGTACGAAAGCAGAGCTGTAAAATAATTAATTAAACTTCACCTCCACACACAATGCCTCGCATGTGTAGGAGTCATCTCCTGAGTGTTGGTCCCAGATAAAAAAAAAAAAGGATTTAGCGATCTGCGTGTTTTGGGGTTAACGGGGGCATACAGGACGTGCCCATTGACCTACATATTTTCTCCGTGTTGGCTCAGAGTGCTATTAGGCTAAGGGGTGGGGTTCTTCAGGGAATCTCCCTCCGGCTATAGCAGCATTTTCCGAACCCTTCCGAGCGTCATTACGAACTTCCCGTTCTCCGCTCGGAGACTAGTGCAGTCACCACCTTCCCTAGTAGGAATGACTAAAGGAGGGGGCAGTATTCACCGATGGTTATAAGACGGAATCAGAAGTGGGGGCGGGTGTTTTCTCCGATAATATGTGTGAGCCTCCGTTTCCTACAGAATTCCAGATAGCGAAAACCTCCGCCTAAAAGGCACTGGAGGTATCTGGAATCCTGTAGGAAACGGGCTTGCTTGATCCTGAGAAGACGGCGCTATGGAGGGTACTATTTCTATTCCTTCCGATAGTCAGGCGGCGTTGTTGTCACCGATCGTCTGCTTTTGCGGAACTGGGGTTGGCCGGTTCGCCAATTGCTTCTATTATATCTCACATAGGAGTCCCTTTTTCTGTTGCGAAGCGACGGATAGAAGGGTTTTTCAGGGGGATGGCTCAGGAGAGGGGGGGTTATATCTGCTGATGCTGATTAACGTAGAACTCGGCAACTCCTGAGCTATTCCCAATTGTTCTTTAGTAGAATCACGGCCGTCTGAACGGCCACTGGTGGCACGCATGCTGAGAGAATGGGCATTCCGTTCAATGCACGGATGGGATGTCGAGGATGAGATTCTTTGGGGTCCTTTCTTTGACAACTTGGGGCTGTGCTTTCGGTATGATCTCACGGACTTAGTAAGGTACGTGAACGGCACGGGGTGGCTGTGACGTCCTCTGGTTTTTACTGGGCTAGAGTAGCAAATCGGCAATTACGGTGCTACTTGTGTCGATTGCCCTCTAACCTACCCTAACCATATGACATATACTACGTTTATACGTACGAATTAATTGCAAATAAAAATAGTAAGTTTGCAACTTATTGTTTATACGGCTGATTATAAATGAAATTTCTTCAACTTTTTGGGTTGTCTGATGGTTATCTGGTAGCACTATGATGAAAAACATGTGGAAATGAAAAAATGTATGAAACAATTGGCAACTTTTTGTGTTTTATTTGCAAATAGTTTAGTTATTCGTGAATAGCTTTCGTGGGTTAATAAACCGTTTAGAAAAAAATATATTTATCGTTCTTATTTGCAAAATAAGACGTGCGTATAAACGTAGTAACAGTCTTAAAAACACATTTCGGAATCAACATTTTTATTTTTTTTAGTAGTTTGTCTTCTTTAATTAAATGAAAGTTATGTTGATGTTTCCCGAGTGTTATTCATAAAATATTTAACTGGTCTTTTTTTAAAAGAAATCAATTTTGAAACCAAAAAAGCTTTATTGCTTCGCATATGTACATAAGTATGTATTTTAGGATGGGTGAATTTGTTCACTTGATAAATAATGTAACAGGCATATAGCAAAATCAAAATCTGCACAAAATTCTAAGAAAATTATCAAAAGAAAGTATGGGTCAAAATCAAAACCTAACAAAGTTCAAAGTTCAAAGTTCAAAGCAAATCATGAATTTTCTAGTCTGCCCGATGTCAATAAAATTTGGTATAGTGGTTATTATCGCTAAGAAACCAAGAAGAAAGAATTTTTTAGGCCGCTAGGTCTACATGGGCCGACAATACAGGCGGCACAATTTCCCCTAAAAAAAGTCATTACACTTTTGCAATCTAAAATTTCAATATCTTCATTTCTAGATACAGAGCTACAGAGGTTCATTTAGATTTGTTTTAAAGCTCTGTTACCAAAAAATTTTTTGCTAAATACGTTTTTCCTATACGACTGTTGACCAAAAAAATTTAGCCTACTTAATATATTTACGTTTGGGAACTATTTTCACAATACAAAAGTTTCTATTTTGCACTGAAATCCCAAAGTGAAAAATGCATTGTGACTTCAAAATTGTTTTTTTTGTGTCTTTTTCTATTTCAGGGCAACAATATCTCATAGTTTTTATAGCAGATATTTAAAGGGAATACTACAGTTCCTGCTGGCTGATATAATTTTTTGTTTATTATTTATTATAATTAAAAAAAAAATAGTTGTTCTTTGAATTTTCGTGTCTATTTTTTTTACGTTTTTGTGTCATTAACATAACCACTTCTTTAATTTCAATGACAAGTACGAATTTTATTAAAATTTTCGGTCGGTTCTGTGTGTGCAAAAACTTGTTATTTTATTTTACTTAAAACATATATTAACTGGCATAGGCCAGCAGATGCAAATAAGATTCTTTATATTTTTAAATATCTTTATTGCCTCTTTATACACTGTAAATAATGAAATATGGCAGTAATACTGCAAATTATTTAATCATTCATAATTACTAGTCCGGTTCTGCCAATATGGTGAATGGGTGAGATAGAGAAAAAAGGACTGAAACAGCTGCAAGATCTAAAAGGTTTTTCGTACGTAGAGTGACTACCTCTAATATAGAGAACAACTTTTTATATTTTTATTAGATTATCCGGATAATTCGGATAATTTGATAATCTGAAATAGGGTCTGCAATCAATTATCCGGATTCTCAACCTTCTACTGTATTGTTATAAATAAATGAACGTTTTCACGATGTCTTCACAGACATGTCTTTCAAACGCGGGTGTTTGGTTTTTTGGGGAGCGGGGTAGAGAAGAGATGTTGCGAAATAGTCACGATAAGAATTTCCATCTTTGCTTTCTGCATTTCTGTTTACACTGATTTGTGTTGTTATTGTTATGTTTTATAAATCAACCCTAGAAACATTGATTAAAAATAGTCGTAAAAATGCAGTATGTTTTTGGTAGCAAGCTTAAAATAGAATTACAAAACAGACATGTCTAGAAAATCATCGTGAAAATTGGATGTTACTATTGTTTTAGACATCTTACTGTCATATAATATTTAAGACTAGCTGACCCGGTCCGCGTTGCTGGCCCTAAGCAAACATTAGTGTTGTATTACCACCCGATTTATTTATTTAAAATAAAAAAAAGAAAAAAAAAATAAATATATGTGACAGCGATAGATAGATAGAGAAAGGGACCTAAAGGTAAAAAAAGCAATTTTCACTTTTCTTTTTTTTGATGTGGACAACATCTGAGCATCGAATGAGACTGATCCCATGCCCCAAAAGTGTTCCCTCCCAGAGATATGCGCGTTTTATGAAAGTGAAGTACACCAAAGATACACGTATTTAAATCTTTAAAATGGCTCTCCTGAACAAAACCGGTTTTTACCCTTAGGTGCCTTTCTATTTTGCGCGTCACATATGTATATGTCATTGGTGGTGCAATATGAAAATTAGATTTTGACACGCCCCTCCGCCCGCAGACCGAAAATCAAAAATCAGACTTCACAGTGTCACCCGCCTGCATATTCTGAAGATTCCTTGAAAATTTCATCAAATTCGGCCCAGCCGTTTTGGAGTCACACATCCTGTTTTATATATATAGAAGATATCCGTTCCAATCGCTATATTACGGACTTGATATTCCTGTTATACTGTTTTATGGATTGTAGTGAATTCTTTAGTCTGTGCTATTGACGGCATGGTATTGGTTTTTGCTTTCCTCCGTTTCGTTTAAGTTTTTCCATTCATTTTCATTTGACAATGTGTCCTGATGTTTGCAGAAGGATATAATTCTTTTAAACAGTTTTTTTTATATTCTATTTCTTTGTGAATTATGTAAAAACTACATTTGACTTTAACAGTAACGGAGAAGTTCGTGACGGTAACTTTTTTACTTAAAGGTGTCACATACACGAGCGAAAAGTTTATGGCAGAGTGTCGCATAATTTACTACGTGGTTGGTATGAATTATTACTATTGTCCCAGAATCGAAGAAAACCGAATTAAAAAATAAAAAGAAGTTTAAAACATTTGAGGTGTCATTTTTGAAAGTGGAATATATCCACTTTGTAAAATAAATTAGTTAACGGAAATTTTCTTCTCTTCATATATACATGGTGGCCGAAAATGAGCAAAAGTGATTGAGTTCCCTATACGTTTTTTATTATAATTTTTTTTTGATTGCAGTATTTTCTAAAGAAGACTTGGGGAATTTAAAATGAAACAGTACACAATTCAACAACGTACCCAAATCGTTGAACTTTATTCCTCAAATCAACGATCTAGTAAGAACCTTTCTGGTGCCGGTAGATGACGAACTTTGCACACTGGTGGCAATATTAAACGGGTACAGGAGAGTATTCGGGAAGATAGAGAAACATCAACTAGGAGACGTTCGATACAATTTGGCCTCTCACGATGGTCGCTGCATACAATAAGAATGTTTCTATACAAAATTTAGCTTATCCAAGAATTGAAACCGACAGAATGCAATTTATTTTCGTCAAAAAGCAGAAGAAAATCATGATATAAATGAATGAAATAAAAAACCCCAAAGCTTAATTAAATAGATTGTTCGAATAATAAAAAAGGTTAAAAAACAAGTATTAAGAAAAATTTAATAATTTACTATATGTCATTATAAAATTATAATTTATATAGAAAGAAAAATATAACTGTAATATGTTCACAATATTTTTAACTCAAAGCCAAACTAGAGGAAATTGACTTATTCCACTTTCAAATATAACAGCTCATTTATTGGAATTAAAAATGGTTTAAAAAAAATTAGATTAATAAACAATATTTTTAAGAAATTTAATTTTATTTATTGAAGGAGAATAATACTTTAGCAAATATGTAACAAGGAATTCATAAATTACCATTTTAAAAACTAATTAAATATCAAGTATCCTAAATTTACTAGAACTTTCTCACAATATCTTGCTTACACGTAAATCTGTATTTAATTTTGAATTAATAGCACAAATGCAAATGAAGAATCACTCAAAAATGCAATAAATATGAAACACAATAGAAAAAATTTTATTATTAGAGAAATTTAAATGGCACTTACAACTATATACAGTCGAAGCTCGGTACAACGAAAGATATAATGTCAGACGCTTTCGTTTAACTATGAAATTCGTTATATTTGCACAAAATAATTTTAAACTAATACTAGAGACATTTGTTTAATATAAAATATTTACGAATATGTCTATTTTCCGTATCAGTACAGTTAACCTACTACAATGCTGTAGTCATGTTCGCAATATGCCAGCAAAAACTTATCTAAATTTGGAAGCACTGAAAACTGTCCGGAACCAATACATTGAATATTTAAAATTGATTTATTACAAAAATGCTGCCGAAATGCGCTAAAGTAAGTGACTAAACTGTTTATAAGAATATAAATGCTTAAAAAGCATTCCTGTGCGTTTGTCTGTTTGTATACATAAAGTAATGCTTCTAAGCGGCTCTTCGCGAACAAAAATAATTTTTGCTGGGATAGATACCCAGGAAAACCTGCTATTTTGAACTGGTCATTAAAAAATAATTTGCATTTATTGCAGTTTACAAATGAAAGCCATTGCAAGACTCTCTAAATGTTGGTTCTTGCTCCCATTTAACATCAATATATCCCTCTTATTGTGGTATAAAACATTCTAGTCTTTTTTTTTTTGCAAACAAATTACATAAGTTCATATGCATTTAGCACTTAAATATTTACTAGTACTTTAAGGTTTTCAAATTCCTTGTGAAATATTAGACATACATTCAATAGAAATAAAACCGAGGGCTAACCAAGAACACAAATTTTCAACACAACTGCCAGAAAAAACAAGTTATAAATCGTCATGAAAATAAGAGGAGAATGTAAATCTAAAATAGTTATTTTGTAAATGTTTTAACTTGTAGCCACAACGTAGAGTTAAATGTCCACATAGGCCCCATAGAGATAAATGTCCACTTTTTGTGTTATTGTGTGCGAAAGGCATTGGCCTATAAAATGCAGTTGGAGGAAGTGAAAATCTTTTTAAATTTTTTCTGACACTGGAAGTTAAGAATTTGCAACCTTATTCTTTAATTCGGAAAGAAACTTCCTTTGAAATAATCATCCTGAAAACAATAATATTAAATTTTCGAATAATTCGGCCAACAACTTCGATTTGGAGCAATTTCAGATGTCATCAGAAAAACACTGCCAACTGTTTATTATTGAATAGTAATTTAGCGGCAGGGCAAAATCATAGGAAGATCACACAGTGTTTGTTAATACGCATATCGTGGGGAACAGTGATCTCAATTATTTTGATTAAAAGAAGGATACTCAATGGGTCCTGATGCTGAAAATATTACATATTTTCTATTGTCACGATTGTACTGGCGTTGTTTTATTTTTTCGGAAGATTATTTCATATCTCTTCACATTCTTGCAAAATATTAATTAATAGTTTTTTATGTTTTTAAAATTGTATCCCAAAGATGTTCTATGTTGCATGTAGGTCCTTATTAATTATTTCACTCCCTGTTGGTATTTATTGCTGCATACAAGGACACGAAAAACTGGTAATGAATTCATTGTAGTGAAAGTTGTCAGAGAACATGAAAAAGAGAAATGATTGCCAAATAGTTTCATGTGACAATAAATTAAAAAATAATACGATGGAAAGTAGCAAAAATGAAAAATGTACATAAATACACTCTTCACTACAGATATCAGTCCAATACAAAAGCCAAGTTAATATCACACCCACTGACCTTATTAGAACCAAAATTACGGTTTTCAAATTAAAATTAAATTTGTGCAGAGCCTAAATGCATCATGGACTAATCTAACGAAAGGATAAAACCATATGTATTTTCTAATTTGCAATTTAGTATGTAATAAACAATTGTGTAACCCACAGTTTTCATTTTATTTTGCTGTGATTAATTTATTTTCAATTATTGGTCCCTGTCACAGAGTATCTTAATGCTGCTTAACAATTTTAAATATTATCGTTGTTTCATTGTGAATACTTCCATCTTAATTTAAAATAATTACCAGATCTACTTCATTATTCCTATAGTTTCTGTAAATCCATTCGCTGTTTTTATGCTGATTTCACCACATTAATTAGAGATAATGTGGGAAGGAATACATCGCCACATTCACTCACTCCATTATTATTCGATACAATTAAAGAAGGAAAAAAATGGGCGGAGAGTGGGGAAAATTTACGTAATTATAAAATAATACAATAAGCATACATGTTTTAAAATATTTAAGAAAATAAACATGTAAATGTGTAAATAAAAGTCGGATTAAGTAGGATACTTTAATCTTCGACGACATTAAAATACTTTAATTGAAACCACGAGCGATAGATCCAAATTAAATAGCCTCTCGCATTAAAGAAGCTGGTAAATATGAAATAGTATGTTTCATATCGCACTGAAAAAAATTCAACACAAAAGTGAATAATGGAAATTGTAAGCTCACCTTTTAAATATGTATATGGAAGTGTAGCCATGCAAAACGTGACTTTTTTAACACAACTTTATGTGCTGTCACAAATTTTACAAAAACAAATCCGATTATATAAATTTTTTAACCACATTTTAAAAATTTAAGTAGGTTTCAGTGATATAAAAACGATTCGAATTTTCGCCTAAGGGCGTGAAGACTTACACTACTTTCAACCATTTAGATGATAACAATTTAATACTTAAAAATAATTTCAATTGTACTTCACGTTACTCATTTCTTCAGGAACAATTTCACTTCTTCGATAAAAAAGCGGAGGAGAATGTACTTAAATACACAGTATATATGAATAGTTTTTCTAGAGCAAAACGAAATATTGATTGCTCACGTCGCACAGCATTCCCCTGATACAGCAACCCAATAGAAAAACGCTGTTTTCAATTCATATCGTCCAGTGTGTGGTACCATTTAAGACGCCTGCCAACACTGAAAGCATGGAGAGATTGCTAGGGAAGTGAATGAGTAGCGAATAATTCTTTAGAGTTTCAACGTCTTTGATGTAGAGTTTTTAAAGGAAAGGAGAGCGGAACTGTACAAACAATAGTTTGTAATTAAGAAACGTGCTCTTGCTATTAAAAATATGGAAAAGTAAACGACATACACTATCAAGAAGATATAAATGCACTATAAGGGGCGAGCTTACTGAAAATTTTTGAATACTACATTTTAGAATTAAATTTGTTTCGCATATTCAAAATGCCGCCGTATCATTTTTAAATAACTTTATGATTTTTGAGTGGTCTTAGCTGAGTATTTACCATGTTGATTATGCAATCGGAAGGTACACGGTTCAATTACCAGTCAGACAAAATATTTTTCTAATTTATTCAATTTAAATTTCAATAATAAAATTTATTTATCTTAAAATTTAAATTTGTATGTTTTAAAATTGTTTCGAAATGGGAACAATAATGCAGTTTTTTTTTGTTATTCTTATCCATTTTAATATAAAATTAATAGCAAATTTAAATAAATTTTTTTTATTGAATTTTAATTGTGTAAAATTTGTTTTTATTACTAAATATCTTCCACGTGGGCGGCCTTTGGCCGCACTTAAACACCATGGTATTTCCCGAAGATTTTCTGCGTATAAAATGTGTAGTAGGCGTCGTCGTCATAGAAAATTTTATTGAAGTGAAAATGTTTCAGCCCAAACAACGACTGGCGGCTATGCAAAGAATTGTTTGAAGATACCACCTTTATGGGAAATACCGCAGAGGAAACAATTCGGAAAGTCCGGCTAATGTTCGGAATGAGGAGAAGAAGTGAGGCAACGGAAAGAAGAAGAGAAAAAGTTCAGTGATGCAGATGACGCAGAAAAACCTTATTAGCGATCCAAAAAGCAATTTATTTATATTTAAAAAATTGTAGTAAACTTCAAAAGGCAAGTTCTTTTTTTTTTGTTTGGTTTAGTTTAGTATTTATTTCATTAGTGGTTATTTAATTTTTCCTAGGATTTATTTAACTATTCTTAACATTTATTTCATTAAAGTCTATTGTATTTTTATAGCTATTTAATTCCTATTTGGGTTTTATTTTATTTTACAATTTGGAAGTTACTTAATTTTTTCTAATTGGAACTTATTTAATTTTTGGTTCGAAGTTATTTCATTGGGAGATATTTCATTTGGGACTTATTTCATCGTGTCGTCTTTTCGTATCTGTAACATTTTATTGTGAGCAATTTTAATTTAAGTTTCCTTTGAAAATAAATTAAAACATGTAGTTCAACAAAAAAAACAAAGCAAAACAGTACTACCACCTTATAAAATTAATAGATTTTGGTTTAACGTGGCACCTTTGATTTTCCCGATAAGTTCGATTGAAATGAGTGCGCGGTGCTGCAGAAAACTTACAATAAAAAATTTTTGTCTACACAAAATTTTCGTGCGGAACAAACATAAAAATTAATATTATTTACAATATTAAAAAATTTCTATAATTTGCTAAAATTTAAGAAAAAAAAAATAATCTCTAAAATAAGATAACAAAAATAAGAGAAGCGCTTGATAGCCGGTAATGCCTTAAACTTTTTTCGCTAAGTTTAACGTAATGGAAAATCGATTCCTCTCGAACCATTTTACAGAATTTGGTAAAATTTGCGGTATCACATATATTTTTCAAATCTAGAAATAATTGAAATAGATTAGATGAAGTCTTTTGTAGTTCTTAAAAAAAATACTTTTTCGAATTTTTTCAGCAACAATATCTATCGAACAAATCACTTGATTTTAGTTGATTTTTTTTAAGTTTAGGAGCTGATTATATCAATATATCAATATATTTCTAATGCGGCGAATTTGGTTTCGATCCGTTGAATTGTTCCTAAGTTATGAGATTTTCCCAAACTTACATACATATATATATCAACACTGTCATCACCGCCAAAATAGGGGTAAACGACTCGCAAAACTAAATTTTTGAAAATTTGCGTTAATGAAATTACTGATTCGTATAGCGGGAAGTTAAAAATTTTAAATTAGAGTCACTCGTCAATACTGTTAAAGTTCAAATAAAAATATTTTTTAACGGCTGCAATGTATTTAGATGTCGAATTTCTTGGATATCTCAATTGTGAAGCAGACGAAAAAGCAATAATTTTGTTTATTATAAACAGTGGTTGTGTCAGACACAACTAAACATGAAAAATAACAATTTTGACAGACATTTAAATTATATATCAGTCAAAAATTTGACAAGTTTAATATAAAACACATGTATTATGTTAGTTTCTAAAACGTATGCCAAATTCTTAATGTCACTTCTCGTACCTCCTCTTTAATATTCTGCTTTTTACAAAATAGCCGCTATCTGGCGAAAATAAACTACGATCTAATTTAAATTTGTGACTCTAACCGGAACAAAGTTTTATTAGGTTTAGATAACAAGTATGTATATTGTAGTAAAATATGTAACATGTCAGATGTGGAATACATTTTGTATTTGTCACCATTCGTGCGGTAAAGTATTGTCATTCCTGAGAAAAAATAATAATTAGACACAAAATTAAAAATGTATCGTTTTACAATTTAAAAGTGTGTCTTCGTTGTAGAACAGTGTTTGAATCATAAAGAAAATATGTTGGATTAGTTTCTATTGAATTTATAAATTCTTTAATTATGGTTATTAATTTTTTAGGAACTTATGCAATTAAGTACATTTGTAATTTTTTGTATTAGAAATTAAGAAAAAATTACTTAAAATAGCCTATCTATGTAGGCAATCATTATTTCTATTGGATGTATAAGTTTGACAAATTTTAAGCGATTATTGTGAAACAGTTAGGAAATTAAAAATCTATTTAAATATTGAGTCCGTTAGATTTTGCATTCTATCTAGCGCGAAGTGAACTTCTTATGTTTTGAGGCCGATTAAAGAGTTTACTAGTAAGATCATTCTACATCGATAGAAATTAACAGAAGTCAGAATATAGTATATTCTAAAAACTTTTTTAACTGCTTTTTTTCAAGAAGTGTTAGAAATTTATTTTAATTATTTTGGTTGGATATGTCACCCCATATTCCGGACTAATTTCGTCCAATAATAGCTTAAGATGAATCAAACGTGTTCAGAACCGGTTCCGTGTGGTAGTCTGGTCCAATAGACGGGACACCTCTGGTTCATCAAATTCCAGCTTTGTCATTGACTTTAATGGTTGGCCAGGCATCACAGCGATGAAACATGCGTATTTTAGATATGTAATATTTTTTAAAATTAAATTCTCAATTTCGAAAATTTGATTCAAACATTTTTACAATATACACAAAAATAATTCTTTGCCTTAGGTTTACTTTTTCTTCATATGCCACTGAAGTGTACCATTTCTTAACTTCCACTATTTCACTATTTTTTTTTTCGTGACCAGTGTAGCGCAATTACATGCATAAAATTTCACAAAAATTTATTACTTCTGTCCAGCAGCAGTGCATATTTTTATGGGTGTTAACTTGCGTTATTTAACTGCCTCGAGCAGATAAAAAATTGCAAACAAACAAAATAAAATACTTAAATTTCAGCATGACTTTAGCTGAATGTTCATGTGTGGATGACTGGCCAGCGTAGTTTTACAATTTCGCTGTTGAGTGCATAAATTGTTGCGTTGATAGTTTGTGGGTGGCTTTTCTGGTTTTTAACACAAATGAAGCTGTTATTTATTATATTGCCAGCTTAAGTCCATAAACCTTGTTGGATTTATATAAAAAAAAACACGTAAACGACGAAAAGTAAAATATACATAAGAAGGGTTTGTTGGATTTTACTATGAATAAGAAGAGGTAAAAACAGTTCCAAAAATCTAATGCCTAGAAGCAAATTGTCATAATTCTTTTGGTTGATTATAATTCCTAAAAAATCTTTCATTTTATTATTCTACATGGTTCTTTAAACAAATGAATGTATTTCTGAGCAACCAAAACAAATATTAATTTCTTAAATAACCCTAAATTTTTATTAAATTTTTTATGTTATTCCTCTATAAACAATAATATAGAATGTACGAATGTAAAACAATTTCAATAACACAATACGTATGATTAATGTAGTTTTAAAACATGCAAAATAACACATACGCAAGTACATAAGTGCTTCCACTGAGAGAAAAAAATTATCAATAGTACTCAAATATAGAAAAAATTGTAATTTAGTACACACTTTTTTTAATATATTTATAGTGTGTTCAGCATTTTCTGAACCATCAATAAACGTTCTAATCTTAAATACAAAATGTTATTATTATTTTCGGACGACCAGCGCCCTGCTAAAAGTTTGTACCCCCGTTAAAATTTCTTACTTAAAGCTATTGGATTTCATTGTATTTTCGAGCGTTTTCAAAATGTGTATTAATTTTTATTCTTCTCGTTTATTATTTTTCTTCGGCGACAGTTTTAATTGCTTAAATAGCTACGTATTGCTAATTAGAGTAGAGTTTGAACCATCTGGGTGAAATTGAGGTGTCTGCACACAAGCTGTGGAACACCAGAGCCCAAAAAGTGCTTGGATTCTTTAAAAGCCTTAGAATGGGAGCCTAATATGCGGGGCTTTTCACAACAGATCGTTTTGGTCGCGGTGCTTCGGACCCTATAATAATAATAATAAAGTATTTTTGTATGATGAAGTCTTATAACTCATATGAACATCAATTATTCATTATTTGAATTTTGGCTTGACTGACATTCTAATTTGATGTGTTTATGGTGTTTTTTTTTATCAATCACGTACACATTTTTAACAACACTCCAAAGGGAAACATTGCCGAATAAAATATATTTCGTGTTAGAACTAATTGAATTGCATGTATTGTAAACAATATAAAGTAATTCGAAGTACTATATTGTGTTCAAAGAATAATAAATTTTTATTATTAATTTTGAAATAATAATCTAACACAAAAAAATTTAAATGCAATAAATATCTTATATATAAAAATGACATGTATATACGTATGTTTGCGCCTTATAGACAGCTAAACTGCTCGACCGATTTTCTTGAAATTTTCACAGATCGAACTGTATATATGGAAGGAACTATCAGCTACATAAACTTAAAAATTCCAACTGGGCGTTGCCGCGTCCATATAAGGTAAATATTTATTTTTGTGTATCTTGAGATCGGTTGAACGGAAAGTTTCTGAATATGGTCCAAATGACTTTGTAGTTAAAAGAAATCATCAGTCAAAAACTGCGATGGATTGGACAAGTGCTTTCGCCCACCAGCCATAACATGTGCAACCAGGCTGAACTAATTGTCGAAAGTCTTTTCCCACAGAGGGCCGAAATAACATACTCCGTGCGGGACAACGAGCAGCACGATGCCATCCCGGAGGTCAGCATTCAGGAATATGAAGCAGTATGTAGGGAGGTAAAGCTGAAAAGAGCATCAGAGACTGATGGGATCCCAAAAATTGCACTCAAGCCGGCTATGGAGAGCAACACGGAGGCGTTTAGGGAAGTGTTCGATGCCTGCAAACAGGAGAGGACATTTCCTAGAATATGGAAAAGGGCAAAAGATTGGTGCCCATTCCGAACGGCAATAACCCGCAGGATGCGTCAGCATATTGCCCGAGCTGCATGATTTACATGACAGGTAAACTACTAGAGCAGATAATCTGCCGAAGACTGGAACTGGCTCTAGGGTAAGGAGGCTAATCGAATCACCGATTTGGCTTCCGAATGGCACGCTCTTCGGTAAATGCCATAGAAGTGGTCAAGACTATGGCGAAGGATGCCATCAAAGCAGACCGCTAGTTGGGGTGATAAGGAATATTGCGTCATCACCTTGGATGTCAAGAAAGCATTTTATCGGCTGATTGGGACACCAAGCTAGCTGCAATCAATGGGAAGAACGTCACCAAATACTTGATTGAATTGGTTATGGTTTCAGGATGGAGTGCTCTTGTACGACACGGAGGATGGCGGGAGGTCATATGCGGTCTCAGCTGTCGTGACTCAGGGTACTGTGCAGGGCCCAATACTCTTAAACGCCATATATGATGCGGTACTAAGGCTCGAGCTACTTGATGGTACGCAGATCTTTGGTTTTGAGGTTGACATTGTCCAGGTAATAAGGGGCAAACACATCTTTCACAAGGAAAGTTTTGGTACGGCAAAGGATAACGGAGAGGTCAAGGTGTGCAGAACGGAAGAGCAGAATTCGCTGAATCACCAATCCCCCGAAGTAATACTTCACTATGATCCCGGAGGATAATTGGATGGGAGAATTATGAAAGGGGTTGGGGTTTAGTACGTAGGGGCATAAAGCAATAGAGTAAGTCTTACCGCGAATCGTGCATATTGGCTAGCACGGGCTACCTATATCTTTCGAAGATTCCCCACCCTAGCTCGTATAGCTACAAAAAAAAAAACATTTTTCGCCATGGCAACTCCAGTGGCAAGCTTTTTTGGTTACTTTCAGCCAAAATTCGTTACTTTTTTTTCCAATGTATACCTGTGTACTTTTTCTGCGTTTTGGCTATATTTTTTTTAAACAAAATGATAAGAGTTACTATTGTGGTACTATATTCCTTTCATGAGATTTTCCATCACCAATTCGCATATTTTCGGCAATATGTCTTCATTTTCGAAAAGTAAGATCAAATGACCCCATCAACCCAAAAAGAGCACCAAACGTTCACACATTAGTTGTGGAGAAACTTTTCGACAATAATTCTAGTTAACTATTTTTATTTGCAAAATTTAACGCTTTCGCAGCAACTTTGTGTAACTTCTTCACGAAATAAATATAATGAAATTTTTTTTTTTAACTAAAGCTCGAATATTTTTTAAATAAAAATTATTATTCAAAATATAAAGGCACGCCGTTGTCATGATGGCCTGTAGGTATGATTTCGTCTGTTTTTCTTATCTTGGACAAGCACTTCGGAGATGACACCTTCACATGCAATGTACAATGTACATGGAACTAGAGGAAAGGGATAGTGAGAGAGATGACAAGAGCTGAAGCATCACTATCTTACAACACTGCTTTTGCACGTTTTTTGTTAATACTCGTAGTAGTGCTGCAGCGCCTCTGATGTCATGGAGACGTACTCAATTTTGAAGTTTTGTTTTAGTAGTAGCCATTTTTAATAATTAATTTACTCCGTTGGTGCTACACAATACCGACCAAGGAGATGTGCCTGTGGTTTGCTATCAGCTGAAGCCGGTACTGTTCAGTGACCAGTCCTTCGCCACTGAAACCTTCCGACAACAACTGCCACAAGTCACACTAATGCACATCAAAAAAAATGCGAGATGTTTTCATGATTTAGTCTGAGACTGGACTCGAACCCAGCGCTTTTTGGTCTTGTAGTGAACGTGCAGACTACTTCAGCCATCGCCACCTCCCTTAATTAATGGTATTTGTCGCTCAGAATTCGAAACAGGAATTGACAAACCTGGATTGTGTTCAAGATTTTGGGCAATAATATTATGATTTTTAATAATTTCAATGCGTTATTAAACCTTAATATCGTTCTATTTGAGTAGCTGAGATGCAAAAGCCGCTCGTTACACATTATGCGAATTTTGGGAAAATGCGAAAAACATTTTGCAGCTGATTAAAATAATCAAATTAGTGCAATGCTTTTAATTCTGAAATCTTATGCCTTCCCTTATTAAAAATTCAACAGCTAGAAAGTCGAAACTAATTGAAATATTGAAAAATACTATATTTTTGTTTGTAATGGACAAGTTTGGCTACGACTTTTCCAAACATACGAGTTTTGCTACAAATCATATGGGATCAACCTTAATCACTCGACTTTACTATATATTGTGAAAATTATATCAATTTATTAAAAATCTGGAAGCAGTGGTAAAAAAGGTAATGAAAGCTAATCAATATTATGGTAATATTATCATTATGACATAATGAATATTCACTTTATGAATACTTTGTGTCTTATACATATGTTTTTTGTTGTCGTAATTACATTACAATCCTGTGCGTACTAAGTTTTCCAGCCTTAATCCTTCCATTTTTGTTAATTGTACCACGATCAATTTCCTATTGAAATGTAGTTGTGGTGATGCAAACCCATTCTAGTAATTCCACAAAGTTCTTATATATAAAGCAATGTACAAAACACAATGTACATGTATGACTTTTATTGATGACAAATTCTTTTAAACTATATATAAAATTTTTCTACAAAGTGACACAACATAAAAAATATTTCAAAGCCAACTATGTGAATATACATGTTGAATAAGCAAAGTGTTAATGCTCAAATTATATTTCCAACACTCCTCCTCAACATATATATTTTACAAACTGATTTTATGTTTTTAAATTTAACAAAGTAACAAATTTATTATGTTTTAATTTAGACAAATTTTTAGTAAATATATCCGCAATCATATCTTCCGTAGGACAGTATTCCAAATAGATTTCCTTATTATTTACTACTTCTCTAATGTGATGATACTTTATATCTATATGTTTGCTGCGATTATGAAATACTGGATTTGTTGCTAATTTTAAAGCTCCTTGATTATCGACGTTCAATTTAATACTTTCTTCATTTATGAAACCAAGTTCTTGTAGTAATCTTCTTAAGTATACTGCTTCCTTTGCTGCATTTGATATAGACATATATTCAGCTTCTGTACTGCTTAATGCTGTTGTGGATTGTTTTTTCGACTCCCAAGATATTGCACAATTTCCAAGATAAAATATGTATCCATTATGTGACTTTCTGTCAGTTTTACATCCACCCCAGTCTGCATCAGCATAACCGATTAACTCTTGATTACTTTTGCAAAATTTTAATTTAAGATTTTGAGTTCCTTTCAAATATCTAAGAACTTGTTTTGCCGCTTTAAAATGTTCTACATGTGGATTAGTATTTCTTTGTGCTAATTTATTTACAGAATATAATATATCTGGCCTTGTCGTTAAAGATAAATATAATAAAGAGCCAATAAGTGATTGATATAATGTGCTATCAACCTCTTCACATTTTTCATTGCATTTTGTTTGAAAATTTGGTTCTAGTGGAACTGATGATGTTTTACAATTTTCCATATTGTATTGTTGTAACAAATCTTTAATATAATTTTCCTGACAGATATTTATATCTCCAGTTTCACCGTTACGTTCAACTTTCATCCCCAAAAAATGTTCCAATAAACCTTTATCTGATACTTCAAATTTCTTACTAATTTGAGACTTGAATTTTAATATTTCTGCTTTATTTTTACATCCAACTATTATATCGTCGACGTAAACTGCGACTACAATCAATTCTTTGTCTTGTATTTTTTTATATAAACACGGTTCATTTTTGCAACTTTCAAATCCCATCTTACATAAAACTTCATTTAATTTAAAATTCCATGCTCTCCCGGATTGCTTAAGACCATAAAGAGATTTGTGCAGACGTAACACTTTATTTGGATACCTTTTGTTTTCAAAACCTTGAGGCTGTTGCATGTAAATTTCATCATATAAATCTCCATTCAGGTATGCTGAAGTTACATCTATTTGGTGCAAATGCATTTTGTGCTCAACTGCTAATGCCAAAATCATTCTTATCGTTTCGTATCTTATAACAGGGGAAAAAGTTTCTTCGTAATTTATGCCGTATTTTTGACTACAGCCTTTGGCGACCAACCTTGCCTTAAACCTTTCAATTTCACCTTCACTATTTTTCTTTAAAGTGTATACCCACTTACTTTTAATAGTTTTATGACCTGCTGGTAAATCAACTAATGACCATGTCTCTTTTTGTTCCAACAAATACATTTCTTTTTTCATAGCTTCTCTCCATTTTTCACTTTCACGACTGGATAATGCCTCTTCTAAAGTTTTTGGAACTTGCTCCTTCACTGCATTATTCAGTTGTTGATATATTTTTCTTGGACGACCTGGCCTACCATTACTAAAAATTTTAGGTCTACCTGGCCCACGTTTACCTTTTTCATTTGTTTCTACAACCTCATCAAGTGAAATATCGCTATTTACTGATCTTACAATGCTATACTCTAAATCTTCTTGATTTGAGGTATTATTTGTCTCAAATTGTTCATCGACATCTTTCTTATTTACAATCGCTTCGAAATCCATAAAATTTTGAATGTTATCATTAATTTCTTTACAGGGTAATTTATATTCATTAAATAAAACATTGCGTCTTTCAATAACTTCTCGTGTTTTCTTATCATATAAGCGATATGCTTTTGATACTCTAGAATAACCAACCATCATCATATTTGCACCTTTTGATTCAAATTTTCCTCTTCTTTTATTCAAAACTACTGCATTTGTACCAAAAATTTTAAAATGATTTACACATGGCTTACGACCCGTCCATATTTCATAAGGCGTTTTTCCATCGAGACTTTTTGATGGAGATCTATTACGTAAATAAACTGCTGTTGCTACAGCTTCAGCCCATAAATCTTGTTTTAAACCAGCATCGACTAACATACAACGAGCCATTTCTACTATTGTTCTATTAAACCTTTCCGCTACCCCATTCTGTTGCGGCGTATAAGGTACCGTTAACTGACGTTGAATTCCGCATTGCTCCAAATAATTATTAAAATCTTTATTAATATATTCTCCTCCATTATCACTACGAATACATTTTATTTTACGATTTGTATGACGTTCTACTAATTCTTTGAAATTTTTAAATTTTTCAAATACCTCGCTTTTGTATTTTAAAAAATAAACAAAAACTTTTCTTGACTTGTCATTTATGAATGTGAGGAAATACTTTGAACCTCCAACTGAATCTATTTTCATAGGACCACAAACATCCGAGTGTATTAAATCTAACAACTCACCAGATTTACTTTCAGATTTCTTCGGGAATTTTATAGCATGAATTTTGCTAACCATACATATTTCGCACGGATCTTGATGTTTCTGCGTCAAATTTATACCATTCACCATATTTTTCTTCGACAACTCAAACAGGCTTTCATAGTTCAAATGTCCATATCGACGATGCCAAGTTTTATTAATGGATTGTAAAACACATAATTTCTCGTTCGGTATTTTTATTTTAAATTGGAACAAATTTTCTTCTTTACGGGCTTTTAAAACTATTTCACCGTACGCATCAGTAAATATTGCACCCTTATTATTAAATTTGATTTTGCCACCATACTGTACGACCTTATTGACAGATAAAAAATTTCCATTCAGATCTGAGGAATATAAAACATCTTTTAGTACAATTTTATTATTATTTATAAACAGATTGACTGTTCCTATTCCTTCAGCAGCAATTGATTTTCTATTTGCCAACATTATATTATCACTGCATCTGTCTAATTTACAAAATAAATTTCGATTTGCACACATGTGACTTGTAGCACCGCTATCAATGTACCATGTCGATGTTTGTGTATTTCTTTTTTCAGAATTCGCCATTGCAATCAAAGAGTAAGTTTTTTCTTGATTACGTTTTTCGTTGCACCTATTTGCATAATGCCCTTTCTTACCACATATGAAGCAATTTCCCTTTTTAACATTCAAATTATTATTACCTTTCTTGTAACCTGTTTCTCTTTTGGCTGCACCAAAAGCTTGTTCAATCGTAGATGATTTGTTTTGTTGATTTCGACGTTCATACTCTTCAAGAAGTTTAACCTTTAGCATTCCTAACGCTGGTAGAGAATCCCTCGTTTCTATGGCAATAACGAAGTTTTCAAACTCTCTCGGAAGACTTGACAATAAAATGACTACCAATAATTCTTCTTGAATACTAATTCCAACATCGGCTAATTTCTCCGTAATTTCACAAAAACTGTTTAAATATTCGGCCATATCTTTGCTGTCTTTCATGTTCAAACTTAACATCTTTTTATATAAGCTAACCTTTTGCATCGGACCACTCGGCTTGTAAACTTCCTTAAGTTTAATCCAGGCATCTTTAGATTTGTTAATGTTTTTAATATGGTTCAACTGGTTAGACTTAACACTTAATAAAATTGTTGCGAGCGTTTTTTCATCATTACTCTTCCACTCCAAAATTTTATCACGACTCCAGGTTGAATCTGCTTCTTCTTCGCCACTTGCATACTTCCAAAAACCAGAATGAATAAGGATACTTCTCATATGAATACTCCATGTTTCGTAATTCCTTTCATCTAGCTTTTCTATCTGATATAATGACGACGATGCCATTTTTTCTTTTTAAATCTTGCAATAAAAATTCAACAACTTCCAAATCGTATGTCTGGGCCCATAACCTATTGAAATGTAGTTGTGGTGATGCAAACCCTTTCTAGTAATTCCACAAAGTTCTTATATATAAAGCAATGTACAAAACACAATGTACATGTATGACTTTTATTGATGACAAATTCTTTTAAACTATATATAAAATTTTTCTACAAAGTGACACAACATAAAAAATATTTCAAAGCCAACTATGTGAATATACATGTTGAATAAGCAAAGTGTTAATGCTCAAATTATATTTCCAACATTTCCATTTATATATTTATATTTATTTATATATTTTATACATTCATCATGTATTTAAGCTTCTGTCCAACATATCTACCGCTCTGTGGCTTCCTATTTAAATGCATTAATAAGAATTTCAAAACTAAATGGTTTTGTAGCAGACTGATGATGCATGAATGTCGATTGCAATTTTATCAAATATGCAATATAATTTGGTTCCTGTTGATGTTGCCATTTGCAATTTGCATAAATTACGACAAACTAACTGCGAACGGCTTTGAATTTGAAAATTTGTTATTGAGAGTTTGGCATCGGTTAATTTTTAATGAAACACATATGTATATATGAACAATATACACAAATCATACGCACACTGCAACCGAAATTTATAGGAATTTATTTTTAAATTCTCTATTACACATGTTGTTAAGTCTCGTGTCAATTATGATTTTTCATATTTTGTATTGCAAGGGAGGTTAGTTGTGGTTTAAAGTGTTGATTAGTTCTGTAATGGAATGTTATAACAAGCGTATGGTAATTAGTGTGATGTTGTTGCAAGAATAGTCATGTTAGTAAAATTTAATTACGCTTAAGATTATAATATGTAATTACACATATTTCATGAACAAAATATGCATTACATTACTTATCAGTAGATTTTAGTCGCAAAAACTTTTTATGGAAAATTAGTTGTTGACCGCAGATCCGCCCGTGCATTATTAATAAACACTTGTTCTTTCATATACTTCAACCTGTTCTTCAAAAACTGTATTTCTATTTTTTGCTAAAATCTTTGCTGTAAAACGTACATACATATTTACTTACAAGTATACATATTTACGTTCCACAACATAATTTAGTTATTTTTCAACTCTTTTAATTAACTGCTCAGAGAGAGTTTCACATACATACATGTTCTTATGTACGCAACTGTATATTCGTTTCGACGTTTCAACAATAATAGACCTTTTTCATATACAAAAATAATTAAAAAAAATAGGTCCACAGATGGCGAAGTTATTTGATAATGAATTATCGGGGCGGCTACTTTGCGGTCCCCTCTCCCAACTTCCAAAAAAAAAAATATGTGAACTTTTTCATATGCAAAAATCATTTTGAAAATTGCTCTACAAATGGCGAAGTTATTTTTAATAAATTTTTGGGCGCCCAATTTGGACGGACGGCGTCCAATTCCACCAATATTTTACTGATGATTTGTACTGACCAATAAGTTGCTCAGACGATATACAGAAACTGTAACTGTAACCGTTCTCAAGATATAATGAAATCAATATTCAGTTTGTATGGGAGGGACCACTCCCACTTGCCCAATTCCGCCCACTTTTTTACTGATGATTTGTACTGACCATTAAGTTACCCAGACCAAATACAGAAACTTTAGTTTTAACTGTTCGCAGGATATAATGAACACAATATTTAGTTTGTATGGGAGGTATCACGCCCACTTGTCCAACACCTCCCAATTTTTTACCGATTATTTCTTTTAACTACAAAGTCATTTGGACCATATTCAGAAACTTTCACTTCAACCGTTCTCAAGATATACAAAAATAAATATATACTTTGTATGGGCGTGGCAACGCCCAGTTGGAATTTTTAAATTTATGTAGCATATAGTTCCTTCCATATATACAGTTCGATCTGTGAAAATTTCAAGAAAATCGGTTCAGCCGTTTAGCTGGCTATAAGGCACAAACATACATACATACATACAAAAATGTATTTTTTATATACACGATAAATGAAAAAATTGTTTAGAAACTTTAGAAATTTTCTTTAAAAAATGTTTCAATTTAAATATCAATTTTCCCTGTTCTGTGACTTAATAAACTTAAATCTTTTAAATCTATAGCAAGTGATTTGCCATTCTTCAAAATGCTGTCCACAAGAAAGAAAAACAAATTTAAAAAATAATAATGAAAATGGAATAGTTAGCACAATCTAAAATCCAAATATATCCTACTAACATTTTATTCATACAGAAACAGAAAAAAGTTTTTAAATTATTTAACCAATGTTATTTGTTTCTAAACATTTTTTGTTTCCCGTATTTTCCTCTTGCAAAAAAACATACTCTTGACCACAAATCCGCCATAAACAAAAACAAAATAAAAATAGAAAATAGAAATTGGAATATATGAGTACTAAAAGCTTTAAACACTGTTTTTATGTTGTTGGAAATGACACTCAATAACCGCAGATTTCAAAAAGTTCTTAAAAATATACTCGTATGGAGCTGGAAGAAAAAAAATAAAAAACTTAGAACAACCATTTACAAAGAGGAAATGGAATCTGTGTAGTGGTTAAAAAGATAAAATAAACCTGGCAGTGGAACGAATATCATCTTGCACCAAAAACGTGAGGGAAACGTGCTGAAATTTAACGATTAACCTGCGAAAAATTATCTAACAATGTATTGTAAAGGCTGTCCACATGGTCCTAAGCGATATTTAACGATTGGTGGACAGCGTACACTTCTGTACTTCTGTTCCATTCCTGTGTAATGGAATATGGCATCATACTGCACATTACAGACGTCTCGGGATATTACGATAAGCTTTCATTTGACTTCGCGTTTGTTAATATATTAAGATATCTTAATTATTTTCCTCATTAAAACATTTCTTTCACTTTAGAATATTTCCGCTTTAATTACAAAATACGTCAAGCATTTCTAAGATCACCCTTGTATTTACTCTGCGCTATTCGGTATTTAAAATATTAGACGTTGCGAAATATAAAAAAATTTAAAAGTATAAAAGTTTTTTAAATTACAAAATATGAAAGAAAAGTTAGTAACGCTTAGAGTCGTAATCAGTATGACTGTGTCGTTAACTCCTACTTTGGCCCGATAAGTCACTAGACAGACCCCGACAGTCTGTATGAGCTCCTACCATACATATTTTATTAAATGAATATAGTGTGTTCCTTTAAAAATTCTTATTTTGATTTAAAGTAATCAAAGAAAACAATTTATATCAGAAGAATTCATTTTGTTGGAATAAAAATTTTACGCCATTCATATGATTTGGGTCAAGTGGGGCACGTGGATTCACTGGAATCGTAATGGTATTATTATACTTTTTTATTATTATACATTTTGCAGCGAATTATGTCGAATTGATTTATCTTGTTTTTCCTTGACAACAGCTTTGTACAGCGTTTATCGTTTGTTCGTTGTGAGTAGATTAGCCATAGCTAATCGATATGTCCGCAATATTTTACTATAAAATGACAAACAATATAAACTCAATTATGAAATCAGGACAAAGCAAGGTGAATTAATAACAGGTGACCTTACTATGGCAGCTGGCGACTATTTATCACTGTTTGATGTCAAAATTGTATGAATTATTTTGACAACGTACAATGATTTTTGTGGTGGTTGTATTAGTAAGTTTAATTGCTACGAATTCGCCTTGGGAAAAAATATACAAATGAAGTGCATAAAAGGGACCTTCTACTTCTATTATTTGATTGTAATAGAAACTTATTCTTAGAATATCGGCAGCTGAAGAATTTATAGAGCCATATTGCGCAAACGCGTAGTAAACTCGATACACAGCCGCAGTTATGAATCCCATCGCTCAATGCAAATATATTTACAAATATCCTTTATTACATCCGTTACTCTATTCGATAATCGCGTCAGATAGTTTTACGACTTATCAGCCGAAAGACTTGATCAACCTCAGTATTAAACAAATTACAACAGTCTTCGGTCTTTTTAAGAACGCGACATTCATTACCCAGAAAATTCGTTTTTCAGCCGGATAGTTAATATGCGGAATAAACTCCCCGCAGAAGTCTTCTGGCAGTGTTGATTTTATCAAGTTGAATTCGAATGTCGAGAAACAGTATTTCCTCTAGCCTGCTACCTGTTATATATTCTAGCTACTTCTGCCGCAAGAAATTGTATGTATGTATAAGGATCACTTCGTGAATACTGGTCCAAGAAAAAAAATACTTTGCTATTTGATAATGTTGTTTGAAAAATGTCTAGTGACATAAAAGTAAAAGAACTAAAAGATACTGTCATATATCACTTAAGTGTGTGAAAAAAGAAATGCCTTTATTAGGGTAAGTTCCCTCCCATCATACCACAACATACAGCCTAACAATGTAAATATGGGGATTTCCATTTATATACACAGTACTGAATTAAATCCAAATAGTTATAACCAGTTACTCTTTCACCCTCTTAAGAGTGTAAAACAGAAATTGATCTATCATTCCGTCCCAAGATTAGAGGATGGCGATGGCTGAAGCAGTCTGCACGTCGACTACAAACCCAAAAAAAACTCCGGTTCGACCCCAGTTTTAGACTGAATCATAAAAACATTTCGCATTTATTCTGATATGTATCTTTGCGTCAGTTGTTGTCGGAAGGTTGGTCACTGAACAGTAACGCCTTTTTTTAATTTTCTTAATACGTACATATCTTTACTTTAATATAGAAAAGCAATAACTAATTTTTTATTTGTTTAATTGTTGACTTGTTTACATATTTTTGAGAGATAATCTTTTAAAATAAAACCGATAAAAAATTTGTTGTTTTCCAACTGAGAATTGCTTAGAGAATTTAATAAAAATAGTCGTGACTGCAATAGTAAATTTTTTATAAACATGTATCCCTTTTTTGTAAAGTGAATCGTTAGTTGGGAGCTTTCTATATTAATATAATTGTGGCACCCTGTCACTTTTCTGCCTACTAATTATTTTTACATCTATGTTACTTTTTTATATTTTTTCATTTACTTTACTCCATAGAATACCTAGAAGTGTCAGCTAGGGGTCTGAAAAAATTTAAATCAGCTTTTCTTCAAATAGGGGGAGAAAGAGACAAATATACAATTTTACGAAAGATGAAAAGTAAACAAAAGAAAAATGTAAACATAAACACATTTTGTGCATTAGAACAAATTTATAATTTCTTGAGGTTTTCTTTGTTTTAATTGTGTTTTGTGTTAATATTATAGTAAAAAAAACATAGTGCAGCTTGTTTTAATGGTGTTTTGTGGTTCTAATCGTGTTTTGTGCTAATATAGCAAAAAAAACATAGCGAAGCTAAAAAATTACCAAAAAGAAATTTGTTGTGCATAAGCCAATAAAATAACATTTTAGTGATCTTGTGATTTTTTGGTATCTATTTGTTTTAATAAATGAAATTAATTTTCATAGTACATAATTTTCATAACGCAAAACACCACATTGTTGTGTTTTTTAACCACAGATTCCTATAACCTATGTTTGTAACATTGTCGTGCTAAAAATTGCGAAATTGTGAACATAAAGTAGATGAAAAAACACGTTTATCTTTCACATCTAGAAAATAAAAATCAAAACAAAACAACAATATTGAGGAATTTAGAAGAAAAAGGAATCACCGAACAGAGTTATGGGGTAAAAGAGACAGCATATTTCTTGATGATGTCTCTTTCTCTGCTCGTTCGCTGCTTTGAACTGACGCCTCTGTATACTTTGTGCTTTACTCGTTTGATCGACTCTTCGTGTACACGATTCAAGGCACGCGCCATTAATTAAATAATATTCTACTACTACTTGTTATTAGCATAAGTCTGGATTAAATAAAATTAATTATATTAAAAAACATCACGCTATTCTTGTATAGTGATCCAACTATCACTAAAACTGGTGACCCCGACGTGATCACGTGGTGTTTTAAGACAAGTGCGTATAGACATACTGGAACCATAAGTAACGGTACCGTCCACATTCCTGACGACTTTGAAGAAAAGTTCTAAAAATATTATAAAGAATGGCTGAAGAAAACATCGATGTTCACCGAGAATATTGCCAATACTGGAGACCAATCGATCGCCGTATCGCCAGCAGCCGCCAATGTTGCTGTAGTTTATGCTCGGCTCCCTTTACCACAGATGGCCAGATCCAATATCGAATCATGGTTTACGACCATGGACTTCTGGTTCACTGCTTCTGGAATTTTTTAGCGACAAACAGAAAACTGCAACAGTCCTGGGAGCCTTAGATCCGAGTGTGATTTCACAGTTATCGGAAGTCATAGCGGAGATGCCACAAAATGAGCAATACGACTATATACGGAAGAAAATAATACACCACTGTGCAGACAGCGAGCAGTGCAGACTACTAATCGACTCCTGTCTGAGGGTTAGGTGACAAAAAAACGTCTGAACTCTACTACGAAATGAAAAGGGGGCCGGAACTACTCTCGGCGCGGCAGATTTAAAAGGACTGTGGATTAAGAGACTCTCCGGCGTCGGACAAGCTGTTGTTGCCGCGTCGACCGGTACCGCTTCTGAATTCACTAGAATTGCAGACTCCATCGTAGACGCTATATCAGCCAAACACTATTACAAAGAAGGTATCTAGTGAAATTGACGAGTTACGTGCGGCAGTATCTGGATTAAATAAAATTAATTATATTAATTAAAAAACATCACGCTGTTCTTGTATAGTGATCCGACAATCACTAAATAACGATATGTATATGTGAAACATATTTGGAATCGAGTCGAACTAATTTTGAAATTTGGATTTATCCGGATTATCTTCAAATATTTTTTTTCACATATTTAGCAATCTCTGTGCGAATTACTAGCCACATTTAGATGACCATTTCTGTCTATTTGGTCAGCCTGAATATAACTAAAACTATACAATAACGAGAACGGCAATTGCAGCTGCAGTATACGCAAACTGTCATTAGAATTTAAAGCAATGACAGTTACCATTTACTACATACAAAGTATCATTACAGAAATAATTTAAACTATATTCACATTATGATGTATTTGTCATATAGAATGTAACCTTTTAATATGTTAAATTTGTGCATACAGTCTGAACACCTTTAAAAAATATCATTTGCTATTTCTCTATGTGCAGAAGAAGAAGATGTAAGAAGACTTTAGATTTACAGTGTGTTCTATTTTCAAATAACAAAGCATCTGACATCCGGTGTTTTGCAAGTGAATTGGTTTTGTGGTTCTGCAAATATACTCGTATATTAAAATCTATTTATTTATTCTTATTCTTAAAAAAACTTAAATTTGTAGTTGAATTAAATTCAGTATAGCTATTTTAATTTAAAAAATTGCTTAAGCTTTATGTCTGTTATATTTTCTTTCTCTTTTATAAATTTCTCGACATTTCGCTGCAACTTTGTCAAAAAATAATAAAAAAAATATAGCGGACCTAAAGCTTTAACAATTTTTAAATAAAAATAGTTATAAATTAATAAGTTCGAATAATTTATATTAATAAATTAATTTAAATTCAAAGTGAATAGAAATATAAATCCGTATATAATTTCTCTTCAGTATATTGTTTTTAACTATTATAGTTTATGTCACATGTAAAAATTTTAAACCTTTTTAAAGCGCAGTTTTTGAAGTACACACAAAATCACTTAAGTATAAAACAATGACATTCCTTAAGGAAAGTATATATAATGTGAATACAGCTTTAGTTGTATGAGCACAACACAATACAATTACCACACGAGAGAACAACAAACTTCTAACATTGTGTCCGTCCCATTCAGGTTTCATACATTGTTCATTCTCTTTTCCATCTTTTTTTTAATTGGTTTTGTCAATTAAAGTATTTGCTGTTATATTTGTTGCATGCACCATTTTTTTGTAGCTTTTGCTACAGTATTAAACTAAACCACACATTTCAACGTTGAAAAGGATGTAAAAGTAAAAACTTTTTTAAAATGTTCTAAAGGCATACCTTAAAGTAGTTGCAAAACATATTAATAATACGGTTAGCTTGCTATATAAAAACTAAATAAAAAAAATATTTGTCATACAGAACTGGGTTAATTAGAAAAAAAGGATGTTAACAAATTCTTTGTGTAACTGTTAACTTCCTATGTATTGTTTGTGTGTACTAATTCTCAAACAGTTTTTCTTTTTTAATACAATTTAAACGGAAATAATATATTACAATAACTAGTAGTTTGTCTCATAACTGGCGGTAGGAAATTTTCTATAAACACAGTTAAGTTGTTGGGAGTTTTTAAAGTGTTCAAAGTGTGGCATTAACAAAATAATACCTGCACCGATTATAAAGATAATCACATTGGGTATTCTGTGTAAGGACACATTTCCTACTGGATCTTATTTTCTATACCAATTCACATCGTACACATTGTTCCTGTTGCTAGCATATATTGCAAATTTGTTGCATAAATGGAAGAAGCTTTTTTTAAATCTGTCTTAACTGTATATTTTCTACTTAAAAGTGTAAACAGATTTTATATATTTAAATCATTTTCTAACTCTGAGACACTAAACAAAAGATGAAAGCAACTTTAAAAAAAAAATTATTCAGCGTTGAAACGTAAAGTAATATTATGGATATGACAAGTATTAAACAAAGTTTCAAACAAATAGTGTAAACCAATGTGCACATTAAAGTGAGTAAGATAGATGTATTTATTATCCTAAAGACGAATGTAAGAAAGATATTCGAAAAACACCAGCATTTTACCGATAAATTCAAATACGCATATCGTCACCTAAAATGCAAAAGGGGCTGCTAACATGACTTTTTTAAAAATTTTACAGGAGAAACAAAAACGTAATAACATGAGAAGTGTTGTGGTTACAAATATAATTTTTCCGCAATATCCTCCAAATAAAATGATGAGTTTCCTAATACCAAGAAATAAATGTTGAAAGCTTAGTAAAAACTGCCTTTTGAATTTCTTTATAGAAGTCGCTATTTTTAAAAGTAGAAAGCTAAAAATTTGTGAAGGCATGTGCCTTGATGCGCTGTACCAATATCCATTAAAAGTTAAATTTTGAGTTTTTGGTAGTTACGCTCTTTTACATTTCAGCTGACGATATGTATGTATATATATGTTATAGGGAAATGTGCAAAAGTCCGCATTCATTAATCGAATTTTGAATGATAATATAAAAATGCGTCCCCCAACATTTCGACGAAAAATACCTTCCAATAAAAAATATAAATTTTGAAAACTACCGTTTAATAAAAAAAGCAGCTCCTGCATGAAATGTACACACAGACATAACATAAAAAAGTACCTTTATATAAAAGAGTATCATTTCCTAAAATACCTTTTTATAATAAAATTGCGTTTTTGCACAAAATTCGTTTTTCATAAAAAAAGTACATAAAAAACATAAGTACATAAGTACGTTTGCACTGAAAAATTACATTTTAATAATTAAATAATAGAGTGTTATCGGTGGTGTAGTTAGCGCGGTGTCTCTTCAACCATTTCAGAACATTTTTTTCATTTGTGTATACTAAAGCTATGTTCACACGGTTGTCAGATTGTACAATATTGTAGAATACGGCAATATGGTGGCAATGCACTCACAAAGAAAAATTGTTACCATCTGGTAATTTGTCTAATCACACTATTGAAAGTAAAGCATACAATTTCATTGACACAGTTTTTTTTTTTTTTTTTTTTAGTTCTGCGACTATATATTTGTCTAACAATAATAATTAACCGTTCACACGGTTGTTAGATTATTGTATGGCAAAAGTTGCCAGATCCGATGTTTAACATTGTATCTAAATATTTATGGGCAGCATTGCCAACAGAAATATTTATCTGCCAATGGTGTTATTGTACGGTGCACTAAATGAAGCACATGCGACAATAACAAATGACTGTAAATAATGTGTCAATGGAAATGAAGGGTGTTCTCACGATTGTCAGAATTGTGACAATATTATTGGCATACAATGCACCGACAATACATTTTGTGACGATGTTGCCACACAAAAATTGTGTGTTCACTCGGTTGTTGCACATTTTGTAACAATTTTTCTGTCAATATTGTAGTAAATGACAATAGTGCGTACATACCTTAAGAGTGCTTTTGTTCGTCGGTATATGAGTAACGCTGCCAATGTAACTTAAAAAATTAACGCGCAACTGCAGTGTTGTGCAAAAATCTAATCATTCTCATCGTTTTACACCTGTCTATTCTCTACACTACTCATCCCGAAATAGTTCTGGTGCGATGTATTGCATATGTAGGATCTTAAAAACAATATTTTTTGACAATATTTATGAAAAAAAATTTTTTTTCATTAAAAAAAAAACGTTTTCGTAAGCAATGTTTTTTTTCATTATATATAGGCAATCTAGAATATCCCAAAAAAACATAAGTATTTAAACATATTAGATATATCGCTTAACAACGGCATGTAGTTATGTATTTGCGTAGTTTATAGCTTTCCTCCCTAATAATGATGAAGAATGATGAAGAATGATGAAGACAATGACGATAAAGATGTTGAGGATTTACACTCATTCCCTTATATTATTATTGAAAAACGAACGTCCACACAAGTTGTGTAAAATTATATTTAGCAAATATTACTGAATCTGCAAAATCAGCATTAGACAGTTGTTCGGTTGAAGTCTGGCGGATAGAGTTTTTTTTTATTGATATTGAGTTTAGGAATCGTAAGGGATTTTGAAGGATCAGTATATTTAATTTAATTTTTTTTCTGCCAACAACATTGACCTATAAGTAATTTCAGACAACACAGCATCAGCTTAAGTAAAAAAAGGTTTTTAAATAAAAAAAGCGAGAAACAAAAAGCAAATAAAATAAATTGAATTTGAACCAAATCTTACACATTTGCTAAAATTAAGCTGAAAAGAAAAAACTTCATATATGTATGCATACACGGTATTACTTTTTTATGAAAAGTAATTTTTCTATAGCAAGATAGTTGCTCTCAATATTAATGTTGCATATGGAAAAGAATCCTTTTATGAAATATAACTATTTTGTAACAATTATATTAGTTTAAACTACATGTATATTCATACTCGTATATTCCCAAAGTAAATTCATTTAATATCTAAATGTATATTTTTTTACATTCCTCTTTTTTAAAATCATTTTTTCATAGAAATCAATTTAGAAATTTAATAAAATATATTTAATAAAATTTTAATGCTACAAAAAGCATAAATTATGCTAAAAAATTTTTTATATGCCCGCCTACTATTAAACAGTTGCACAAATGTATATATGATTTTCTTGTTAATACGTAAAATATATACACTCTCACACCTGCTTTGATTTAATTCAATTTACATACACAAACAAGCAGGTACCAAACATTTTTTTGTTATTTTCTTTAAGTATAGAAATTTACATTTCTTTGCACACATTAGATTCGCTTCGAATAATCTTGGTGGCTGTGAGATACCGTTGGCGAAAATATAGATTTAAATTATTCTTTTTCGCAGCTATTTTGATAGTGGTATTACATTGGCGTATTGAGGCAAAGCTCCTTTAAATAGGGAAAGAAAATCTTCATCATACTCTGGAGAAGAACACCTCTGAAAATTGTTCAGTACAATACAGTAGACATGAACACTGTTATAGACAAGAACGAAAATTATTAGGAGGCATTGTATGCATTTAAGTTAAGGAAACTTGTTTTAGAACGAAGGGATATGCATCGTTACAAAATTTTATATGTTTCATGATGAACTGAATCAGCCATAATTTGATAGACTAATCAATATTTGTTTTTGGGAGTGCTTTTGATGGATTGATAGTTAGCGCGTTGACCCCATAGCCATAAGATAGCCAATGACCCATCCCGTGGAAAAAAAATTCTTATCTCCACATTCCAGCAGCAAGAGTACTGTGCAGCCAAAATATTTTTTTGATGTGCGTTAGTGGCTATGACAATGTTCATAGCAGCGCCTTCCCTTGTGCATATTTTAGCGTCACGCAATTAAAATAAGATGATAATAATATATGTCCCTCTAGCAGGTAAACAGGGCCGCATTAACAAGTGTGAGCGCCCTGGGGTAAATAAAAGTTTTATAAAAATTTCATTTTATTTTTTTAATATTCTTTAATTCAAAACTTAAATTATAATTATTATTATTAATTAGAAAATTATTCAAAACGTTTTATAAACATGTGTAGATTAAATATTTAACTTAACTTTAACTAATTTAAATAATGCTTGTTTAACTCATATATTTAAAAATTAAATAAAATTTGTTTAATTTTTAATTTTGCAATGAAAATTTTCTGCACCCTATATCATGCAGGCGAATTTCCGTCGTGCTGGAAAGTTGCAAATGTTACGCCGATCCCCAAGAAGGGAGAGGCAAGCAACCCTGAAAATTATCGCCCAATCGCAATATGCTCTACCATTTCTAAAGTAATGGAGAGTATGCTAAATTTCCATCTTATGAAATATCTGGAGTCCAATAGCTTACTTAACGACCGGCAATATGGCTTCCGTGGAGGACGTTCCACGGGTGATTTATTAGCCTTCCTCTCGGAAAAATGGTGTCGATCCATCCACCATTTTGGCGAAAGTAAGGTAGTGGCTCTAGATATTTCAAAAGCATTCGACAGAGTGTGGCATGGAGCACTCTTGTCCAAACTTATTGCTTTTGGTGTCGGCGATATCTTCTCTCGATTTATATCGAGCTTTCTCAGGGATCGCGCTATAAGAGTTGTTATAGACGGGATCTCATATAACGAGTTCAAGATCAATTCAGGGGTTCACAAGGCTCTATCCTTTCCCCTACCCTATTTCTTATTTTTCTTAATGACCTCCTATGTCATACCTCAAACCCTATCCACTCTTTCGCAGATGACAGCAGTATCTACCATTCATATTCATTTGATCGTAGGCCGACTATGATCGCGGCGACGCGGCAGAATATGAATGATTCGCTAACAGGTGACCTCACGAGAATATTGGAATGGGGTCACGCGAACAGGGTCGATTTCAATTCCCAAAAAAACCCAATGCTGCATGCTAACACACCGCCGTATGCACGATCACGCTGCCTCATCTGTAAAAATGGGTGGCATAAACATTGAGGAATCAGAAGCTCTTGATGTTCTTGGCATGAAAATTCAGTGTGATGTCCGATGGACTGAGCACATTTTTCAGGTCTCAAAGGAAGCATTCAAGTGCCTAGGCTTTTTAAGGCGGTGTAAGACATACTTCACCCCATCTGATCTCCTCACTATTTATACCGCCTACATCCGACCGAAAATGGAATACAACTCTCATGTGTCGGCCGGTGCTTCAAAGACTATTTTGAAGTGACTCGACCGTGTACAAGAAAGGGCGAAGAAACTCATAGGAGACAGTAGGGTAGCCAACTCTATTGACTCTCTTGAGCATCGTCGCAACGTGGGGTGCGTTTCGTTGTTCTATCGTTACTATAATGGGATGTGTTCTAATGAAATCAGGGAACTTGTTCCCGAAACCCGGTTATTCGCGCGCACGACGCGATGATCGTTAAGAGCGCATCCATTTATGGTCGATTTGAGGGCGACTCGCACTACGCATTACAGGGAAAATTCATTTTTTGGCCGAACGGCACGTATGTGGAATAGACTACCCGCAGAGGTGTTTCCTGTCACTTTTAGCTTGGAAAGATTTAAATCAAATGTCAATAAACACTACTCCCTCTATCCTCCTTCCCATAACCTAATTTTCTTGTTCCAGCACAATGCATCGCATGTGTAGGGGTCATACCCTGAGTGCCGGTCCAAGTCAAAAAAAAAAAAAAAATTAATTTATTCCTGTTCGATTAAAAAGGCCGAATTATTTTCTTTTATAATTTGACAAAATATGAACTTTTAAAAACTCAGTTTTTCTTTATGAAGATATTCTCCAACTAAATATATATTTCACAGAGTTTCGCAGAATGCAATGACCATCGTTTCGGGGATATTGAAGGTCCCCACATAAAATTTCTTAGGAATGTGTGTGGTTTTAAAGCATATTTTACGAAAACTATTTTTTAACATCTGTGATGATAGCACACATTTTTAGCGTTTAGTAATACCACTTAACAAATAATATTTATAAAAAATATTAAATAAGTACATGAAAACAATTTAATTTTCCGATAATGTGCTTTACTCAAACTTAAAATGTAAAGTTGCTTGTAAAGGGTGGTTAAATTTCAAGGGCCGATGTTGATTTTGAATAAAACACAAACTATTTAGGAAATTATTGTAATTTTATTTTATTATGATATATTGGTATTACTCAATTATGTATGGAACAAAATATCGGCCAAATGGGCGCCGCGACCACGGCGGCACACCTCCATCCGATGGTCCAAATTTTCGATGACCCTGAGGCATAATGGAGGTTCTATGCCGTTAATGTGCCGAATTATCTCATCCGTTAGCTCTAGAATTGTTGCTGGCTTATCGATGTACACCTTTTCTTTCAAATAACCCCAAAGAAAAAAGTCAAACGGTGTCAAATCACATGATCTTGGCGGCCAATTGACATCGCCATTACGTGAGATAACACGGCCATTGAATTTGTTGCGCAAAAGAGCCATTGTTTCGTTAGCTGTGTGGCAAGTGGCACCGTCCTGCTGAAACCACATATCGTCCACATCCATATCTTCCAATTCGGGCCATAAAAAGTTCGTTATCATCTCACGATAGCGAACACCATTCGCAGTAACTGCCTGACCGGCCTCATTTTGGAAAAAATACGGCCCGATGATGCCGCCAGCCCATAAACCGCACCAAACAGTCACTCTTTGTGGGTGCATTGGTTTTTCGACAATCACTCTTGGATTCTCATTCGCCCAAATGCGGCAATTCTGTTTATTGACGAATCCACTGAGGTGAAAATGTGCCTCATCACTGAAGATGATTTTCTTCGAAAATTGATCATCCACTGTTGCCGTGGTCGGGGCGCCCATTTGGCCGATATTTTGTTCCATACATAATTGAGTAATACCAATATATCATAATAAAATAAAATTACAATAATTTCCTAAATAGTTTGTGTTTTATTCAAAATCAACATCGGCCCTTGAAATTTAACCACCCTTTATTTATAAAATAACAATACGTAAAACGAAAATGCTAGAATAAAATTCAAAAAATCGTTTGCGACCGACTCCGCTAAAAAAAAGCAATCAAAATTGTATCATTTAGGTCTTTTGGCACCCTCGGATCGTTGGCGCTCCTGGGCTGCAGCCCAATTAACCCTGTGGTAAAAATTAGCCCTATGGGTAAAATCAAAAAATTGCTTTTGTTTGCAATACAAATGTGCGAACGGAACGAACGAGGGGATTTTGGTAAATGGGCAGTAAATATGCTTTACTTCCATCATAAGAAATTCTTTTGTTTTAGGAAGTGAATAGTGCAGTATCATGCTATTTTTCGAGTGTATTATTTGACATAATGATGAACTGAATGTTTTACGTACATACCTACATACTTATATATGTACGTATATATTTATATACATATGTACATACATAGTAATGCATATACTACGTATTTTATTGTATATGTGTTTTCAGCAGGGAAATGTTGAAATTAACATCGTTAACAAATATCAATACGTTGGCATTGCTACTACAGTGTGCAGCATCATAACTGAAACAAAAAATTAATAAATTATTTTCAATTTGCTAATTTGAAAATTATATTAATCCAGCTCTTACTTCGACTGATTGCTCCGCTAAATTATATTTTTGAATTATTTCATACATTTTACAATAAGCTTTAATTTCTTTTAATATGTTGGTCTTACATCTGTGTTACGCTCTCTATAAAATTTACTGCCTGTAAAAAATACATTTGAATTTAATTTTGAATTGCAAATATTACTTTGCCCAAAAGCAGTTCTGTAAAGTGTATTGTAAATATGAGCTAGAGCTGGTGGATTTCGAATACAAAATGATTTTTTAAAAAGCTCTTAAGGAAACCAAGAGTAAGAAGTGTAAATATAATAAACATCTAGCAGATACTAAAGAAGCTTTGTAGGATTATCGGTTTAAAGTAGAGGTAAAAATATCATTACAATCATCCCAAGCATGTGACAGAAAGAATAAAAAGAATATAATAAGATCTATCGAAATAGTTTCTGTCATTGCTAGCTCACCTGTAGAGAAGAAATCCCTCCATTAGCTTCAACTTACCATCAGTTTTTCGTGGATAGGACAGCATTATTATTATTTTTTATTACAAAATTCCTCTTACGAGGACATGTAAAATTAATAAAAAAAGCTCATTTAAAATTGTAAATAAAACATTATGCAGAAAAGCATAACGAATGGAAGTCATGTGTATTTTACAATAAGTTGAACTAAAAACTAAAAAAAATTAAATAAAATAAAAACGAGTAAATAATACATACAAACATATGGTTGTGGAGTTTTTTTAGCTATAAAATTTTGATTGAACAATATATATCTACTCGTATGTAGTATATGTCATTTATAAAAATTATTCTTTTCATTCCACCGATTCCAATAAGTTTTTTACCTTACTATGTGTTGAAGGTAAACTAACACCAAATCTAATAAAGTAGTGTTGAAAACACAATTGGAACGACCGACGCATTTTTCTTTGCGAACTATCGTCATCAGAAATAAAACACATTTTTGCACATGAAAATTAACACAACACCGACGTCGGAAAAAATTCGTCGTGGTGACAAACAAATCAATACAGAGTTCTGGTTTTTCATTTTAGTTTTCAGATATATTAGGCTATAAAGTTAATTTTTATATTAATAATTGTTTTTTTTTTTTTTTTTTTTTGATATATATTTATTAAGCCTGATATTATTTACATATATATTATTTATATATATAGATATATTTATTAATTATTCCTGATGATGTTAACAAGCTGTTAACGAAATATCGAATAATAAAAAACAAAATAAAATAAAAAAAGACCTCAGGCTTAATAAATATATATCAAAAAATATAATAAAAAAGGTCAATTAATAATATAATTAAAAAGTAATAATTGTTAAATTTTTAACATACATCATTTAATTTAAATATACACAATTACATTGTAATACAAAAGTTGAGAAAAAAAATTATGCAGGGGTTCTCATGTAGCAATTCTGTTTTGTTGGAGTCCTTAGAGAACGAAAATACCTTTAGTTTTTTTAGGTCACTTCGAAAACTGATTTTATAACGGTAAATGTAGTGAGAAACGTGTTTTTTAGAGTTTAAAATTGAAAGAGTCATAACTTCTTTGTTTCCCAACATGAGCGGCAGAAATTCGCAAAAACACGCAACTGCAGAGTTGAGCTAGAATTAAGAACTCTATAATTATATAATTTCCAGCCACTTAAAAAGGTCACAACATGCGCTATAAAAGCACCAGTCAAGCAAATGTATCTCTATCAGAAGATTCGTATTAATCCAACAACAACCGTCTGCTTGCCATTCTCACCTACTATACAAGCAATGAATCAGCACTTATTAATTGCAGACTGCATAGCAGTTTCCCTTCAGAGGCTAAGCAAGATAAACATCATCATAAACACCGTAAAATGAAAACGAAATCTATTGCAACCAGTGCTTCGAACCGGAGCCGAACCTAAAACCGGAATTTATAACCAAACCGTAACCGAACCCAATTATTTTAAATACAAAAAACCGTAACCTTAACTGGAACAAACTTTCATTTCGGTTTTTTTCTGTTCTTTTTCGCCCCTTAAACAACAAAAATTATTTAAGAAATTATAATTTTCATATGGTTTAGCCTGTGTAAGTGTACATTTCATTTGGTGCCAATATCAAGATCGTCAGTAGACCTTTAATCAAATTCTTGAAACAGGTAAGAAATTCCATATGTTTATACAAGAACACCCTAAAAATCTTTGAAAAATCGGAAATATACAATATAAATATATATAAATATACATGTTATTCGATTTAAATCTACAGTGTGGACCAAAAAATCAGGATTTTATTCATAATTTAATTATGAGCGACGAGGTACATTTCCAATTGAATTGGTCGTTAATAGGCTAAAGGGGAAATACTGAAAAATACGGACAATCCAAGAGTAGTTCAACAGCGAGAAGTACGCCCACTTTGGTGTACTGTTTGGTTCGGTGTTTCGTCGGAAAGGATAATAGGCCCATATTTTTTTTTTTATATTAGCACGGTGTCGCCGTTTCCATCACTGGTGTTAAATATGTCGGAAAATTTTTTTATGGAGAGCTGTGGAAAACTATCCGCGAGTATGGATAGCGATGGAAGAATAGCGCCGACCGAAAAAAAATTGTAAACCGAAACTATAAAAGTTAATAACAGAAACGAAAACCGGAACAAATTAAATTGCGATTCGAAGTTCTGACTGCAAAACAGCTGTGGCAATTTTTACCCCTTAAACCTGTGCTTGGCGCTGTGAGTTTTTTATGGGTCACATAGTATGTATCAGTAATAAAGCACCGGTTAGACGTCGAATTTCAACCCAAAAAGGCATTCCTTCTATTGTCTTCTGACTCAGGGCTAAATGGCCGTCCCATTACTACAGTGTTTCTGAGACTTGTATTATATTGTTTTACGGTTATTATACATTATTATTTTGTAATATATAAACGTACTGTTAAAACGTTGTGCACTTTTAGAATACTTAAAACGTTTTATAAGTCAATGACAATCACAAACCAAAAATAATCACTTCCATAAGAACTTCGTGAGAAGTTTTCGCATCGAGAAAAATAAAAGAATTATAATGATTATCCTCCATACGATACGAAAACTAAAATGAACCTAAAAAAAACATGAAAACTTGAGTTTTTTCCTACTCGTCTTTTGTTTCATGGCATGATAATAATTTTTTCGATTCCAAATTTTCTCTCATGTGTTACAGAAATAGTGATGGTAACCAAATATGTTTAGACGGTGATTGATGAGAACAAAAAGTACCATTTAAGTGGTACCAAAATTGTATGTATATACATTTTTGCAATTCACTTTATATTATATGTATTTCATATATTGTTATTAAAACAACATATATTTTAAATATTAAATGAATTAAAGTTTTTTTTGGTTGAAAAGAAAACACCATAAGTATTTTTTTTTTTTTTTTTTAGGAAATCAGGTTATGGGAAGGAGGATAGAGGGAGTAGTGTGAATGGACATTTGATTTGAATTTTCCCACGTCATAAGTGACAGGAAAGACCTCGGCAGGGAGTTTGTTCCACATACGCGATGTTCGGCCGAAAAATGAGTTCTCCCTGTAATGCGTAGTGCGGTTCGCTGCCAAGTTGACTACAAATGGATGTGCTCTTAATGATGAACGCGTCGTGCGCGTGAATGATCGGGTTTCGGGAACAAGTTCCCTGATTTCATCAGAACACATCCCATTATAGTCGAGTAACTTCAAAATAGTCTTTGAAGCACCGGCCCAAACATGAGAGTTGTATTCCATTTTCGGTCGGATGTAGGCAGCATAAATAGTGAGGAGATCAGATGGGGTAAAGTATGTCTTGCACCGTCTTAAAAAACCGAGGCACTTGAATGCTTCTTTGGATACCTGAGAAATGTGCTCAGTCCATCGAACATCGCACTGAATTTTCATGCCAAGAACATCAAGAGCTTCTGATTCCTCGATGTTTATACCGCCCATAATTACAGATGACGCAGCGTCATCGGGCATGCGTCGATGTGTAAGCATGCTGCATTGGGTCTTTTTAGCATTGAAATCGACCCTGTTTGCCTGACCCCATTGCGATATTTTCATGGGGTCACAATTCAATGAGTCACTCATATTCTGCCTCAGCGAAGGGATCATAGTCGATGTTGGCCTACGACTAAATGAATATGAGTGAGAAAGGCTGCTGTCATCTGCGAAAGAGTGGATAGGGTTGGAAGTTTGACATCGGAGGTCATTAAGAAAGACTAGAAATAGGGTAGGAGAAAGAGTGGAGCCTTGCGGTACCCCTGAATTTATCTTATACTCGTTAGATGAGATCCCGTCTATAACAACTCTTATAGCGCGATCCCTGAGAAAACTCGATATAAATCGAGAGAAGATATCACCGACACCAAAAGCAATAAGTTTGGACAGAAGTGCCCCATGCCACACTCTATCAAATGCTTTAGAAATATCCAGAGCCACGACTTTACTTTCGCCGAACTGGTGAATAGAATTACACCATTTTTCCGAGAGGAAGGCTAGTAAGTCGCCCGTAGAGCGCCCTCAACGGAAGCCGTATTGACGGTCGTTCAGTAAATTATTGGACTCTAAATATTTCATTAGGTGAAAGTTCACCATACTTTCCATCACTTTGGAAATCGCGGAACAGATTGCGATTGGGCGGTAATTTTCAGGTTTGCTTGCCTCACCCTTTTTTGGGATCGGCGTTACATTTGCAACCTTCCAGCACGATAGGAATTGACCTGTATAGTACAGAGTGCTGAAAAGGATTGCCAAAGGACGTGATAACGTCGAAGAACACTGCTTCAGGACCAGTGCAGGAATTCCATCCGGCCCAGGAGACTTGTTTATATTGAGGTTCATTAGAACCCTTTTAACTGCACGAGCTCGAAAGTATATCTTTGGCATAGTTACGGATACACGCTCGGGTGCGGGCAGTGGTTGAATGCTCTCCGGCAGGTGAGAATTACCTGCAAACATTTCAGCTAGGAGGTTAGCTTTTCCAACCGGGTCAGTGAATATTTGATCATCCTTCAAAAGAGCCGGAATTGAAGAACTAGCATTTTCCTTCACTCTTTTTACGAAAGACCAAAAGCTTTTACTTCCCCGTTGGACAGTAAGAACTTTGGTGCGAATACGCTGCTCGTATAAAGCTTTTTCACGTCTTAGCACTTTGGCACACGAAGATCTCGCCCTTTTGCGCATCGCATCAGTATCCGCGTTTTTGTCATTCCGCCAGATACTAAATGCTTCCTCTCTGGATCTGACTGCAAGTCTGCACGTCTGATTAAACCATGACTTCGGTCTGGGTTTAATCGAAATTTGCTTCAATTGTATGAAAATTTTCATATCAAGCAATATTATATTTTCAACCATTTCTGCCATGGCATTGACGTCATTGTCAAGGAAGCAGAGCTTCCAATTGAAATGCCGAAAGAAATCGTTGAGCTCAGCCCAACGTGCCTTTTCAAAAATATATTTTAAACGTTTCGTAGCTGGCCGTGAAACGTTAAGAAGTTCCGCAAATGAAAAGGAGGCAGAAATGGTGCAATGATCCGAATTTCCGAGAGGTGCGCTAATGTTCATTTCATACTTGTCAGGGTGTGAAGTGAGAAAAAGGTCGAGGGTGTTATGTTGGTGCCCGTCAACACACGGAATATGTGTTGGTTCATTCACTAATTGCGCAAGGTGGTTGTGCGCTGCGAATAGCTCAACATATTGGCCTTCTGGAGTCGTATGGCTCGAATGGCGGAGCCACGATACGTTATGGACATTGAAATCACCAGCAATAACGATTTCACTGTTCGGGTAGTTTTCGAGGATCTCCGATATAGAGTCGGAAAGGGCATCAAAGTTGTATATAGTTTTATCCCTTTCCATATTTGGGCTTCTGTAAAGAAATCCGAAGTGCAAAAGATGTGCCCTGATTTTAAATTTAACCCATAGACAGCTAAATTCAGGATCATTCGTGCCTAAGGTTTGCTGGCACTGGTACACAACTTCATTGCGTAATTTGCGTAATGGAAATTGAGATAAAGGAAAGGAGAAAATCGGTTGCTGACAAATCTGGAGATCGTGCTGGCCAATTAATTTCTGTATTTCTGGAAATTATTCGCTGTCCAAAAATTGTACTTAAAAGTACCATTGCGTCTGGGGCAGTGTGAGCTTCTAAATACAAGTTGAAATGGGTCCACAGTTAGTGTTTATTTCAAAATCGATACACTTTACCCCATATGGCTAACTAATAAAGTGATTGGCAAATTCCAATTATTATTTCATATATATATGTATGTAAAGAACACTATTGGATTTAAACCGCTTATTTTAAAATTTTTTTTGTGCTTTGAAAGGTTTATAAATAATTTTTTATATAAAATCTGTGTTATAAATATAGAAACGTAAAGTATTTAATTAATTTGTAACTGAAGATTTATTCTCATAAATACATAATCTGAATTCATTTAGAACTGTGTTAAATAAATATAAATAAATAAATACAATATGCATTTTAAATGCAGTTATTTTTAATACTTGACTTTTCTATAATTCTCAATTATTTTGTATTGGAAGTTTTCATGTAAAGATTCGATGCTTTAGAGATTTTCCCAAATTGTTGATGAAGCTCCACAGAATAGTTGGAATTTCGGTGAAATATTAATTGTAAAATTGTATTAATTGTATTAATAGTAAAAAAAAACTCAAATTGAATGAAAGTTTTCCATATATTATAGAATTTGTTTTTAAATAGATCTTAATAAATATGACTAATTAAAATTTAAAGAATTTCGAAATTTACTTTGCCTTTAAATATCCAGCAAAAAAAGTTAATGCGTTCACTATGAATTGGTGTTTCCATGACTTCTTGAGCACTTGTCATCTGAATTCATTCCAAATGTCATTGTAAATGTTAACAAGATTATCATTTTTGAACTCGTGGGAAACACATTCAACCAAGTTTTTATTATAATTTAATAAATTTTTAAATGTGTTGCAGGAACTCTTTAACCCATGCTAATACGTAACAAAACCATGCAAGATTCATTACTTCTAAGAAAGAATTTAAATGACAAGTTGTTTTGAGGTTGGCGATAGCTGAAGTAGTCTGCACGTTGACTACAAAACTAAAAAAAACCTGAGTTCGACCCCAGTTTTAGACTAAAGTCATCAAAAAAAACCTGTCGCATTTTTTCTGATGTACATTAGTGTATCTTTGTGTATCAGTTGTTGTCGGAAGGGTTCAGTGGCGAAGGCATAGTAACTAGTCACTGAACAATACCGGCTTCAGTCGACGTAGTAAAAATAATAATAAAAAAATTGCTGTTAAACCGAAGCTTCAAGATAGTTAAGCTTCACCGTATCGCATGTGTAGGGGTCATCTCCTGTGTGCTGGTCCCAGATAAAAAAAATGTGAACACATGTTCGACAATGACAACCGTATGTTAAAGTCATGCATTCTTCAGCTAAGGTGAACTAGTTCATTTGCAATAGAACTTATGCATTGACTCTGTCTTTTGCATGTCTATTTTCACTGGTTATGCTTTAAATTGACATGAAATTTACTCATTATTCTGTATGTATGTGTATATTAAGTACTAGTTATTATATAATTTAATAAATATTTTATTATTTATTGTACTTTAATGTAAAGCATATTACACATTTTTTTTTTAATATATAGAAAAAACAGCAAAAACGATCAAAAAAGCGTCACTGATTTTTATTATCACAGTTTTAATTGAATTTTTAATTTTTCTATAAAAAAAGAAATAAAATGAAAACAACTACAAAAACATTATAAAAGATTAACGTTAAAATATAGATTTCTCACTGATTGTTATATTAAACGCCTAGAACGATACTATATTGTTTTACAGCTATATTTTTTTAATAAAGAGTTATTAAAAACGCTGTTAAAATAATGAAATAATTACATGTACATGATAATTTGCAAATATTAAAAATAAACAACAATGGCAGGTAATAAGACCGGAAGTAAAAAAAACATTTAATAAGATAATTGCCAGGAAATTTGTTATAATTTTCTCTATTTTTAGGCTTTTATTGTGTTATAAATAATTGCGTATTTTGTGACATATTTTTCACTTGTATTTTTACTCAATGCAATTATTTACCTTTTATTTATCATTTCAATAACATTATATTCATTTTTAAAATTAACTAATATCACCTTTAATAAAGCAACTGTCAATAGCTTAAACCATCAGAAGTTAAACCATTTAAATTTTTTTTAACCAAATTTAATGAAATTTAATGCATTTTAATTAAGTTTTATGTTCGTAGAAATACCATTTTCATGCATTTTTAAATAATGACATTATTTTTATACAGAACAATCTACATTGTATAAATAAATATTATTTTATTTAAATGACCACAAAAATCATGTTTGCAAAAATTTACAAATTACAGCTGGGCACACGAACAGCAATAAAGATATGTAAACCAAACTATGATAATACAAATTAAATATACAACGCTAGACAGTGGCAGACAACTGAAGCTACTGGGATACATAAGGAATTACAGTATTTTGCAAAAACGATAACTAAAATTAACGTATATATTAAATGGGGATTTCTCATAACTAAATTTGTATTAGGACGTTAAGCTGCATAGGCTGTTCATGATGATGCTTACCCTTGTAACATTCCAAATTTTATATATTGAAATTAGTTTAAAAAAATAATTAAAAGGCGACATTACGACAGATTAGAAAAACACATGATCCTAATTGAAATATTGAAAGCGTCTGTAATAAAAAAATAAAACATTTGAAAAAAGTTCTAAATAATAATGTAGCATACGTGGTTGACAATCGGCCCCACTGTTAATCTCCGAACAAAAATTACCAGCTAAATAAATATGCTTGCAAAACTTAATAAGATTAAAAGCAAATAAAAGTATAAAATATACATACAACCATATATATGTATATCTGAATATATTGGATGATTCCATAAATATTTTAAAATTATTTAATTTAAAAGCAAATTTGTTTACAAAAATATTCGTAAGGCAACTACGTACATATCGTTAGCTTAATAGGGAAAATCCCTAACTCAATTTTGATTTTTAGTTGGGCTGTTACGTATTTTGATAGATAATCTTTTAAAATAAAATCGATAAAAGAAAATTTTATGAAAAGACTGCTTTAAAAAGAAGTCGTGACTCAAAACTAAAAGTCAAAATGGAAAGATCTTTTTTTTAAAGGTACTTTTTAAGAAATAAACGTCACTTAGCAGTAATATTGTGTGATGGTGGAAGTATTTAGCGTGTTGACTATAAAACCAAAGGTCCTGGGTTCGAGCGCAGTATCCGACAGAAAACAGTTGTCAGTTGTAGTCAAAGGTTTCAGTTAAGAAGCATAGTAACTGGCCAGTGAACAGTACCGCCTTCAGCTGATATTAATCCACATACTAATACTTGTGCAGCATCAGCGGCGAAGTAAAATAATTAGAAAAATGGCTACTAAACACTGCTTAAAAATTTACCACTATTAGTAGAAATAAACAAATAACGTGTAAAAGCAGAATATAATTACAATAAAAAAATGCCTCTGTGTATCCCTTCGCCACCTGTCCTCTCTTATCGGTGTTTCGTTGGACGATTATAAGGACCAAAAATATCCGCATTGATCTGTAATCTTTATTTACACATTCTGTCTGTTATTTGCAGACATACACTTTCAAACGAACCGATAAACTCTGTACAAAACCCTATATTTTAGTACTGAAAGTCAAAATAGCGTCGAATTTTGGAATTTAAAAACCGGAAAAAGATTTTTTTTATATTTTAATCATATGTCTAAAATTGGGAATTCAAAATTGAGGAAATTATTATTTGATATTAATTACGTCTATAACAGCGCATAATATTTACATTTTTTTTTAACCAAACCGGGCATTCGCACGTATACACACCTATATATTTCCCTTCAAAATGCTGGAACCGTGTTAAAAATCGTTAGGGCCGTTTGCGACAAAATTGGAGTTCTCGGACTGATCAACTGTCCAACGTCGAAATTTTAAAGAGGCTACAAAAAGAAAACTTAATTAATTTAATAAAGTGTAAAACTGCGTCTCTAGCTGCATTACTGCACGAGATAAATATGAACTGTTGCAGCTGAGCGTGCAAGGCAGAATAATAGAAAAGGACAACGGAAGGATACAAGTGTCTTGATTAAGAGATATTCGAAACTGGACTGGTTTGAGAACCATGTGAACTAATCAATACAACGAGGAACAAACGGAGAATAAACAAAATTTTGCTATTCATACATATTTGCCAAATATTGTAAAGTAGTATGATGGCAACCCTAAAAATTATTGAAATAAAGCGGTTTCAACGATATGTTTTACATGAGAAAATTTTGATAAATAAGTGGTAATGGAAGCCACTTGGCAAATATGTCACACTTTACAAACCTCATTCTATGTATTCGTAAAATTAATTTTGTTTTCCGAAACACGCTATGAAATTTGTTTAATAAACCTTTTATAAACAAAAATATATCTTACAAGCAAAAAAAATGCATACGTTCACTATCAGTTGGTACTTCGATGACTTCTTAAGCACTTCGTTTTCTGAATTAATTTTTTATTGCCATCTTAAATGTTAACAATATTATAGCTTTTGAATTCATGGAAAACGGATTAAACTAAGTTGTTATTATAATTTTAACAAATTTCTAAATGTGTTACAGGAACTCATTAACCCATGTCTTTTTCCACTGACACAGTAATAACTTTATTTTCTTTTTTATTAAAATCTTCTGTTCATTTTGGGACAACTTTTATTATAACGATTATAAATATTATTTTCTTTTATTTCCTTGCTGAACATGCTGTTAGTTTGTCCCTATAAATGGTTTGATAGCTTTTAGAAGAATTAAATTACTTGAGATTAATTTTCAATTAAGTTTAAGTTGGTTTTCATTTCAGTTTTGGCAAATGCATCCTCACGGATATAATGCCGTATACTTGTATGGATGAACATTCATGTATTTCCATGAGATTTCCTCATAGTGGGCCAGTTTGCAATATTGCAGTCAAAATGTTTTGATTGATAGCACTTTAATTTCCAATTAGAGATATATAATCTGCATTCTGGGTTCAGAGTTATCAAAATAAATTCAATTTCCTTCTTATATTTGTTTTGTTATTTACAGTTAAGAACGGTGTACTCACATGCATACGAACAGAATGTTTGTGAAAGGAAATTCTTCTTCTGGATCTTCAATCGTTTATTTAATAATTTCAATATATTCGGAAATTCTGAATCGACGTTATTTAAAATGACAGAAGTTAGTAAATATGTACTTGTCGAAGATTGTTATTTTTGACTTTTAGCAGCTACTGAAATATGCATAACAATTAAGAACGCTATAATTTCTGTATGCAGTAATGCATTTTTATTTTCATTCAAAGTAAATTAATTTAAAAAGACAAGGGAAATTTGTACCGGAAAACATTTTGCGCAAAGCCATATTAATATATTTAAATAGAATATCAAAAGTAGAAGTCACGAAATATCTTGGCGTTTACATACAGAACAACTTTTAATGGGATACACATATACAACATCTGAAATCGAAAATAAATTCTGTTGTTGGACTAATGTACAAATTTAAAAACTAATTTGACATAAGAACAAAACTTGTCATTTACCAAGCACTTATTCAAAACCATTTAAATTATTTGCCCATCATTTATGGTTACAAAAGGAGTAGCGAGCTGAAAGCATTACAAAGGGTTCAAAATAGAGCTTTAAAAACTCGTTATAAATTGCCATTATTTTATTCCACCTTAAGCTTATATAAAGATGTTGCCGTAACGGTTCCACCTGTTTATGGGCTTTACAAAATCCAACTTTTACTACATGTTTTTAAATCGTTGCATAATATTGGACAGCACACAGTAACGTTTGCTAGAAATCAAACTACGTTTAATACGAGATATAATATGAATCTTCGAATAGCTTTATGCAGATTAGAAACTACTAAGCAGCGTGTGGAACACATAGATAGTTTAGAGTATAATAATCTTCCTCAACATTTAAAAGGCATTGAAAGGATATATATTTTTAAAAAGAAACTAAAAGAATATTTATTGCAAAATTTTGAAATGCTTTTTTGATAGTTAACATTTTTTTCGTCGCATACCTACACATGTATTTTTGTCGTTTAATTTATTTTTATAGGAAATTTTTCTTTTGTTTTAATAACTCTTATTTTATTATATATGTATGTATATGATTGTGAGCAAAATCTAATTTATATATTTTTTAATATATATATTTTTTTCCTCTATTATTGCCAACTCATTTCAATAATGTCCCATGGACGCTGAGGCACGAACGATTGTAAAAAGTAATAATAATAAAGGTAAAATTTGGATTAAAAAAAAAAAAAAAAAAAACTAAGGAAAAATTGCAAATCTTCGTCTTTTTTTCGTTCATTCAAAGAATTTTACAAAATTTAAATTATTCTTTTTCACAGACAGCGAGTATTCATTAATCGCATTGATTTTGTGCTGCAATCACCGTTGAATATTTTTGGTAATGTAGCTCTAATTTACCATGTTCAATTTCTCAACTGTTCTCTTTTAAATGTGTAAATTATAAGATCGAGGAAACTGTTCAGTGTTCAGTGATGTCTTCGCCACTGAAACCTTCCGACAACAAAAGACACATCAGAAAAATTGCGATATGTTTTTATGAGTCTAAAACTGAGGTTGATCACAGGATATGTTTGGTTTTGTAGTCAACGTGCAGACTAATTCAGCCATCATCATCAAATAATCAAACTGTTTTGAAATGGATTTAAATTTTAGTAGAGGAAATATTCCATCTTTTGTAACTTTCTTTTAAGTTCTTATTTCATACTTGCCTTATTAATCGTAGAAAGATGACGTTATTCTATCGCTAGTAAAGAAAAATTTAAAAACGCATACATCTGAGTGACTTTCATTATTTTTTTAAAGTTAAATATAAGGAAATAGGTACTTTAGTTTTAATAGAATACGCAATTGAGAGAGCATCGAATAGTTTTCAATGGTCGCAAATAACACAGCACCAGTAAAATGTACCACTGTTCGCTTTTACTGGAATGTAAATTTTATAAATTACTCCGGCACACATTGTGTAAAACAATTTTATCTTAGTTATTTTCAATATGTGTATATATCGACAAAGTCTACATATTTTTCAAATAAAGGATTTTTCAATAAGTGATTGTTAGAGTGATATAGAACCGAATATGCATGAGCATGATATTATTATTTTCTTTGGTCGCTTGGAGCGGTAAAACTAGTTTCAAAAAAAGTGAATTGGTATTTTCATGGCACTTCTTTATCTCAATACATTTTTAATGCCTTCTTATATGGTGTTCAGATATGCAGATTTATTGAGATTTCTGCAATAAATGCCATTACTGAGCTCAATATTCCTTACAAAATATAAATTGAGCAATAAGTACGAAATTGTTATAAATATAGAGTAATACTTGAAATGCAACCCTTCTCACCAGTGGTTTTACTGGGAAGTCTGTTCAGTAAAAAGAAAAAATTCTGTACAATACCAAGCCAAATGTAAATAAAAAAAAAATAAAAAAAATATGACCAGCGTATTATACCTCAAAACGTTGTTTTTATGCAGGTGTGTAATACTAATTGAGTAATTTAAATTGACTAAATTAAATATGTATGAACCCTAAATTAAATTCCTTAAATAATCTCAATTAAAAATGCATGTCTGAACATAATATTAAATGTTAACAAAATTATCACTTGTGAACTCATGGGAAATACATTCAACTCGGGCGATTAATCCATATGAATAACTGGGCAGTTGTAATTCGAATATAAATAAATTTTGAAATGTGGTACAGGAACACCACTAACGCATGCCAAAACATAACAAAATCATGGAACATGCATTGGTTCTAAGGACTCATTTACCGACTTGTTCTGTTAAATCTGAACACGTGTTCGCCAACGATACACCTATGTTAAAATCATGCGTTCTTAACTATTTCTTTTGAACTTCTTTGTAGACTTAGTCGTTTACGATTTAATGGCATGTACTTCACAAAAAGTATAGTGACCTAGAAACCCACGATCACATCATATTCGTTAGAGGTATTTATTTCTCCTTTTTGATTTGCCATTTAATGCTGATGCCTCATTAGGCACTCTATGAAACCATGATAATTTGGCATAACAGACGAAGTAATAAACATCAGTTTTGACAGATTCTGCCACTCCCTGTCAGCAACAAATTTTTGGCAATCTTTTTTATATAAAATTTATTTATATTTTGTTTCAGTGTTAGTGTTTTTCTTATTTTTATGATTATAAAATGTTACCTAACAATGATAGAAACTGAAAATACCCACTTACCACCACTGACCATAAAAGCCGTAAATGTTGGTCTAAATTTGCTTGTACAATTTTTGGCTATTTTATTTATGGATTTGTGTGCATGTGAATTTATTCCATCATGTTGTGTATTTTTGACCGCGGAATGGAGTACAAGCAGGATTTTATTCATTATTCCACTTGAAAATTTTTTTAATACAAATAAATGCTTTTGGCAGTCATGATTATGATACTCCAACGAAAAGCAATTATTAAATTTTACATCCAGCACTGCAATGAGATTTAATTAGTTTATTATTTCCTAATTATAAATTTAAATTTTATATACAGAAGAATATATGGTTTTGAATAATTAAAATATCCAAGTTTTAATAAAACTAACACGCTTAAAGGAAAAGAAATAGAAACATTAACACATATTTACATTCAATTATACTTTAATAGAGTGAGTGACTTCGAAAAGAAAAATCATAAGTCATAGAAATATTTTCTTATATTAATTATACAGTACACTAGCAACAATGTGAACTCATTAAAACCGGCGATGTTTATGGTTGTGATATATTGATATTTTGGAAGTAACAAATGTACTTTAAAATACCGGCTTATTTATTAAAATTTTTATTTGAATTTTAAAATCATTCAAAATTATATAATAATTTTAAACTATTTATATTTCTGAGTTTTTCTTAGATTTCACGAATTCCATCTTTGTGGTCTTGAACAGATTGTATGCAACCGATTGTAACTGCAGAGAGGAAATGTCTAAGCATGTTAAATCACAAAATATCTGTGGGTAATTGTGATTGCCTCTTCGACTAAATACACGGTCTACACAAACTTTTCACGGCCATCCATTCACAGTAACAGATGCTTCAGACTTATGTTAGAAAAGTAAGATTCAATCACCAGCACAAAAAGCGTCCCAAATGGTCAAACATTAGGTATGGAGAGGTTTTCGATAATAGTTGACGTCATAAGATGAAGCTTTAAGACATAAGCAAAATAAAATAATTCTGCTTGTGGGAAGTCCAATTCCAAAGAGAAATTGACAATCCTATATTTTTTTCAATATTATGGGCTACAACACAATATTCGGAGTTGTTCTTGTGCGACGTACATAAGTTGGTTTCTTCACATCACTACCTAAACCCAACAGCTCCGCCAGTTCCACAATTCCTGACCGAGAAGCCGATTCACGATGATTCGAAAATTCTTTAGTTTTGCGAACTGTGACTGCGAAATTTTCACCATTATTTTTAGTGGATTTTAGTAATATTCAGTACGATATATATCATTCTATTTTAACAAAAAACCTTTAGTTACTTTTATTTGCATTTGGTTACTCTTGTTTTGCATTTTGGTTAAAAAAATTTTTTGGTCCTGGCAGCCCTAACTAGAAAAAAATCTTTGGGATTGGTATCGAATTATTATTATTATTATTATTTTCTACAAATTTTTCCCGTTCCACTGTATGTTATTAAAACTAATTTACAGAATTCTTGTGTTTAAAGATTTTTCAAATACCTTAAAATATTTTTGTGAATGTTTTTCCCACTTGATTTGTTAAATCTCTTCTAAATTTTAAGTATGCGGCAAAAGTTCAATTATTTTGTCTGGATTTGTCTGATATTATTTATTTTCTCTTGTTCTACGGTCGTAATGCTGTTAGTCAGCAAAAAATTGCAATCATTACTCATAATAAAATATATTTTTCCGCTCGTTTCAAAGGCAAATAAAAATGTAAAAAATATCTTTTGTTTCAAACAATTTTCCTACGATTAACGTGCTTTTTTTGTCCACCTTGCTTAGTCACCCTTAAAATATGTTACATTTTTTATTGGTTGCAGAAAAAACATGGTGATTGTCATTGTAAATGACAACAAAGTAAGAAAAAATTAAAACCGGAATATTTTAAATATGTTTGAAAGGAAATGAAAAATTGCATTTCCAACGAACATGGTCCGCTATATTTTTTTTCTTTTTGTCAATCGGAATTTAAAAATTTAAAACACAGTTTCTTTCATAAAATAAATTTCAAGATATAAACAGATTGCAGTAAAAATACAAAATACTTTTAGTTTTGAAATATTTATGTTGGAAAAGTTAATGGCTGCTTTAGATTTTAAAATATTCCTATTGTTCTTATAAGCTCGATAGTTCGATTTTAAATTCGCAAACAGGATTTTCAAAAATATTGATGGAAACAAAGGTTTTCATTTTAGACGACATGTTTAGTTTTTGCTTATTTCTGATGTTAAAGTTGAAGTTTTACTTAAGTGTTCGGAGATTTATATTTGAAACGCCGATACACTTTATAGCACATAAGTAGCATGACTCCAAAGACCATTTTATGCAAACTTTTAATTTTAAACTTCTAATTTGTTACTAATATGCATTTAATTATATTTTTTGTTTACTTGTATATATTAAAAGTTTTTAAATGTTTCTGTCGAAGACATATTTTCTGGTATATTCGAAAAATCGAAAATTGAGCTAGAGTATTTTTGAGGTTAATTTTAACTTCAATATATTTTCTACTTCACTACTAAATCTTATTTTCGAATGTAAAATTATTTTTTTTCTTGTTTTATTGCTTTATTTAATGAAATTTACAGATAGATTTAAAAATTCCTTGTTCCAGCTTTTACCCCGTTTTTGTTTATTCATTTGGAACTCTTTTCAAGACTTTTTCAAGTTAAATTTTTTCCTAAAATTCTTTCTTTTTCTTCTTCTTTGTTTCTCCCTCTATTTGATTAAATTTTCTATTGTATTATTTGCTAAACTATTTGCCATAATTTTTAATTCTATTGTTGGCGATTTATTGTATTTTCCCAACCATTCATTTAAGTAGCAACGTAATACATAGACGAGTACCAATTCTTTTTATTCCTCTGAGTAATGTTTTTAATTATAGCAGTGAATTTGGTATCCTTTTCTAAAATTGGAAAAGTCATATTGGTTTGTTCTCACGTATGTGATTTTCGGTATTATTAAACGGCCGATTGTACTCAAATGTAGGCTAGTGTAATGCTTTAAAGCATTACACATTCCCTCTCGCACGAAGGAGGTGACCTGGCAGCACAAAATTTTTCTGTGACGAGTCTAGTTGTAGTTTATGCTTTCAAGCAAAATTGTGACAAGTTGAGCAATATTCTACTAGCTATTCTAAATGCAGAACACTAAGGGTTTCATTACATATCCTTCTCATTTACTATGATTTCCGCCAAACTTACTAATTGGCAAAGTATATTTATCAAGTAGCTGCATCTCTACAACAAAACAACAATACCAAAAACAAAAGCCATTTTCTTTGCGTAAGACTAGATAAATATGTCTAACTAGTGGTTTACTGCTGTCTCATAAGCAAACACACACACTCTACAATTGCAAGAAAAACATTAATTTCGTTTTGTATGCCTTAAATGCTTTTGCAACCGCTCTCAAAATAAAGAAATGAGTAAAACTGTGAATGACGTGCTCTCTCAAATTAAATAAATGAGTAAAAATGATATTGGCGCGCATAAATGTAAACAAATTTTGACATATACGGCGTGTAAAACATAAAGGAGCAAAAAAGTGTCACCGAATGAGTTGATTTTACTTGATAAATATACTTTGGTAATCGACATTATAGTAGTTATATTAGTGCTCTGATTTGTTTTATATATTTTTATACATCGATGTGTGTGTTTTGTATTTTATCAATAGTCAGCGTCAGTGTTGTCAGTTTTTTTTTTAGCTTCTACTTCTACTTTGAAGTGGTTGGCAACAACTTCATTATAATGTGTTTCTACAAAGCTGCCAAGTAGAATTTTTTAAAAATAGCTGCAAAAAAATATGGTAAATAAAGTATTAAGCAGAGTTAAAAAATATAGCGAAATATATCGCCAAGTACTTAAAAAACTGTCATGTAAATCGACAATCGCCATTCTAAAATTTTCATCGCCAACAACAATTTTTTATTGCCACGTTTGGGGAGATATCGCTACATCTGACAACCCTGGTCAGCGTATTCATATTATTTAGCCACATCCATAAAATGTTCATCGTCTTTCTGCTATTTAATTGGATTTTTCCAACAAAATATAAATTTTTTTATGCTTTAGTTGTTGGCTAATGGATTTTCATTATATGTCTTATTAGCAAAATGAATAACGAATTGCGAATTCCAAAAGGGGAATCTTTTTTAACCCTTATGTGAACACCAAGGTACCCCGGTACCTTTAGCACTTTCATCTTGTTTTATTTAATGGAAGCAGATGGTTCTCATACTTCAAACTTCTTGAGAACTCCTAACTATTGAAAAAATTTAAATTATCATTACTTTTAGGCTAAAAAATTATATTGAATTGGCGTAGTAGTCCAATTTATTTCTTACGCCCTTAACAGTACGGCAAGGTACCCGGGTACCTTCATACATTATATATGAAAAAACTGTTATAACAAGTACAATATTATTGCAAGATTACTAAAGCAAAATAAGATAAAGTCGTTATAAATATTTTATACTTGGATATTTATTTACAGAAAGAGAAACAAAAACAAATATAATAATTTTTATTCATATAAACAGAAAAATAAGAAAAGACAAATATGAAGTTACAAATAAATTCTACTAATTACTGTTCGAACAATTTACACATATTGCGTAGTTTGTTGAATGTTGATTACAAATCGGTTTGGAACAAGAGTGACAAGAGTGACAAGATTTACGTGATTTCTGTTGTTTCATGCGTAGTTTCGAGCACACGTGACAGCTTCCTACTACTGGAGTACGTCAGCTTTTATCAGTTTTTTTGCAAAGCAGAAATATTTGATGTTAAAACCTCAAAATCTTTTCCAAGCACACTTTGTAATGCTAATTTGACAGTTGATTCGGCAATAACTTTCGGGTTTTTAGCACGTTTTTCAATGTTTTTCTTACATAATTCAACACTCAGTTCTTTCAGAAATTGTCTGCGACGATCTGTGGAACGCAACTGTGTATTGTTTTCTATATATATTACATAGGACGCCAATGCAGCTATATATATTGCATTATAAAATAATGATAGTGGCCATCGACTTGTTCTGCGTTTGCATGTGTATTCGCCTAATAATTTATCCATGTTCTCAACCCCTCCTTTAGTGTTATTGTAATATGTAATAATTTCAGGTTTAGCAGCAAGAGTTGATTCCACGTTAGGCTCTGTATGCCTACTTGACAACAAGACTACAGCTTTGTTTTTTTTAGGTACGTAAGAGCACAACGATGCGTCTTTACTAAAAGCAAAATTTGTGGAATATATTTTTCTAAAATTAAATTATAAAATTAAAAAATAATACGTATTAGCAAAAAATGTATAACACGAACCTGTCTTTATGTGGCTGCATATTAGCTGGCAGAAACCGTTTATTCTTTCTTACAGTTCCCACAAGTGTCAGGTTCCATGAGCTTAAAGTTTTTGCTAGTTCTAAGGATGTAAAAAAGTTATCGGTAGTTACATTCTTTCCTGAGTTTTTGTACGGGAAAACCAGATCTGTTCTTTCGCATGTATTTGTCTGTCGTCCGCCTCCCGGGGGGGGGGGGGTACCAGTGTACAAAATTCCATGCAAAGGATAGAAGTTAAACGCATCACAAGCCCTAAATATTTTTATTCCATATTTTTCGGGCAGCCTTATCCGTTTCTGCTCGTAAGTTGCGGGTTTCACATGTAGCAAGGTACATCAATCCAGGTGATGTCATCCCGCCAGCTGACTTTTTTGCTTCAAATCAAACTATAAAAGAACGTAAATTGTAAATCTCAGAGTTATTTTCCGAGATCATGCATATATTTTTCTTTAAAAATGTTAGTTTACCATAATTTTTCCATATAGGTACCCGGGTACCTTGCCATGCTGTTGAAGGTGTTTTTTTTGGTATTCACATAAGGGTTAAAATCCTGCTGTCTTCACATAGAAAAAAAAACGTATTCTGATGCACAATGGGATAAACAATAAAAAAAATTCGACCTTTGGGAAAAATCTAAAGAAAAGAAATTTGTAACGAAAGGTTTGAGTTAAACTTGTTGTTCTAATTAAAGTAAAATTTATAAAGTATTGACTAAAAGAAATCTTTATATTACTTCACCATTTTTGCTGAGGTAATTAACTCTTTTGTTTTGGCAAGCTAAAACTAAAATTGATTTTACAACCAAAGGAGAGAGATCTGCATATTACGTTGAAAAAATTTGGTCATTTATAAACAGCTTCGTTTCAGTAAAACCCTCATAAAAAATGAACACTTCGTCTGTCATTTATACTTCTTCGTTTACACCAACTAAGAAACTACAGACGGAATCCACAGATTAATTTAACAAATGCTGGTTTTATGGTCCGCTATCTAAATGGTCTTCAGCAACACCAGCAGCAACTAAAAAGCTACAAGAATAATTGGTATTATTGTCAAACAAGGAAAAGGAGTGAGAGCCAGGGTTGGACAAGTAGCAGTTGTGTGATGGTTATTAAAAAGATAAATATTTGTAGCATTCATTTGCATAAGCTTAATAAATTTACAACTATTTATCAGCACAAACGCTGATATATATACATTCAAATACACATACATTCAGATTTATTCAATTACAAAATCACACAATCACACCCATTTAATGAGAAAGGAAATGTGAACTGATATACTCACAAGCAATGGAAGTGAAAATATACATCCATTTACTACAGTGTTCCATGTATTTGAAATTTTTACAATATTTAATTATTTTCTCTATTTAATTACTTCTGCTGGAGAAGGCTTCACATGCATGACGCCCATGGTGAAATAAAATTTTTAAAGCGTTGACTGTCTTCAATTTTTTACTGGCGTTCTACTCAAAAGGCGTTGTACTTATAAGGGGAATTACAGTGAAAGCACTCATAACAGTCACCGTCGCGGTGATTTTGTCTCTTTCTGAGGCGTATCCGGTTCTAAGAGGTACACATTTATTATTTAAAATATTTTATGTCATAATCCTACATTTTGCGAGTACTAACTAAAGCAATACCGAAGTAGTGTATTGCGGATGGAAAATAATTATTCAAATTAAATTGCTTTGATTAGATCGATTAAATTACGAAATATACAAACAAACCAAAAGATGGCGATGGTAGAACTAGTCTGCACGTTGACTACAAAACGAAAATTTTTTTCCTGCGTTCAACCCCAGTTTCAGACTCATAAAAACATTTCGTATTTTTCTGTTGTGCATTTGTGTGTCTTTGTGTCAGTTGTTGTCGGAAGGTTTCAGTGGCGAAGGCATAGTCACTGGTCACTGAACAGCAACGGTTTCAGCTGTATCCAATGCACATCAGAACACCCTCCTTCGTCTTCACTCCTATCATTTCTCCTGCAATCCCTTTCCTATAGTTCCAGCATAATGCACCGCATGTGTAGGGTCATCAAAAAAGAAGCTATTTGGTATATTTCGGAATTCTCAAGTATTTTTTATGAGCTAGTGAAATTTCTTAGCTTCTGCAATTTGGTTAAAGGTCTACTGAAGATTCTGGTATTAGCGCCAAATGAAATGCCGCATGTAGACCAGCTAAACCATATAACAAACATAGATAAATAATCATAATGAAGTTTGACTAACGTTGAATAGTGGAAAGAATAGTTACATATTTTGCTCTTTATTTTTGAAACAGTTACTCTAGTGTGTAGTGCGCTAGGGTCTATGATCGATTCCTCACAGAGACTCTGGTCTGTGTCACTACACACGTGAAAGTTTATTCACAACAGGTATCACAATGGGACACCATATACATTTAGCTCTTACTAAGAAGGGACACCGCTTAGCACGCTACCAGCGTAGAAGCCACTGGTGAGACGCCAAAGTCTTACTTATTCCGACTTATCCCGAAAGCAGGGTGGTTCCTGCAATTTAGAAGTTGTACTTATGAGCAAAACTTTTTCTGTAATTTCTTTATAATTGAAAATAAAGTTAAATTATTTTTTTCTAATTTTTATGTGAATGAGATACAAATTCCCATAATTTTCATTTCAAAATTGATAACTTTTGAAACGATGCAAGCATGTCAGTAGGAGTATAAACGTTAGTGTCCGACATCGCACTTTATTTCATTTGTGGCGTGTAATGAAATCTTAAAACAACTTTTGCACTTCATTCATCCTCTGTTCAGCTTCTCGTTCAAATTTCAACGTATTTCAAGCGTGACTAGTTTTTCGTTAAACATGCATGGAAAATTGCATTATTTTTCTGCGAAAAAAAAAATTATTTTTAAGAAAAGATTGTAAAAATAATTGCATTAAAAATCATATTTTTTATATTCAATTGAATTTTGATTTGAATAACTTAGAAAAAAGTACGCTTCTGTTTTCATGATGCATTTTCTTTCCTTCTCTCTCTCTCTCTCTCTCTCTCCCACTCTTCTTTGTGAACGAAACCATCTTTTAATTAAGTTGTTTACCAATTTTTTTTATACTTTCAATTTCACTGATATTGTTTACCATGCTTTTCATTTCATTTTTATATAGAAAAAAAATCTTTTGCAATATTTTCCATATTTTTAATCCACAATAATTGTTTAGGTTTATGGGAATTTTCTTTTACTTCTCAATTTATAATGTTGGAGATATTTTAATTTAATGACTAAAACTAAAGTTAATTTCAAATTATGGAAGAGGTATAAAGAAGAAGTGATTAAATGAAGACACAATTAGTTAGACATGGACTAGGAATTGTTAAGCAAATGTAAGAACAGTGAAATGCAAATCAATGTCATAATAAGCGAATATAAAAAGGTATTCTTCAAAAGCATTTGAAAAAGTGTATAGTTGACGGAAAATATAGTGCACTTGCATTAACGTGATATACACTGACTATCTGTTGTGTTTTGTTGTGCCAATAAAACGCGTCCCTTTATAGAATTGATTTATAGTATAATATACTTGTTAATAATTATATATGTCTAATTATATAACGTTGCCAAAAATGACAAAAGGGGTTTGAGATCAATGAGTCATTGTGTCGCTCGCAGTGTCCTTGGCGGCTCCATTCTGTTGGAACCATACTTGCGAATGTTTTTCCACGGCTGGCCTTAAAAAACATTTTCAACATTGTCCGATATCTAACACCAGTGAAGGAAACGGCGACACTGTGTTAATTTTCATAACAATATGGGCCAGTTATACTTTCTGACGAAACACCTCACCAAGTAATCTTAAGTGGATGTAATTCTCGCTGTTGAACTACTCTTGGATTTTCCGTAGCCTTTCAATTAGAAATGGGCTTTGTCGCTCATAATAAAATTTTGAATAAAATCAAGATTTTGTTCTGATTTTGGCACGTTGTTCAATCGTGTACTGCTCCATTTTAGTTTTCCGAAGTCTTATTTACAAATGCTGAAAACAGAAAATAAAATGAAAAATTATAATAAAAAAGTTACAACGAATTCAAACACCTTCGCTTTTTTTGGGCCACCCTGTACATGTAATCTTCACTATTTTTTTTGGAATAAACTTAATGCTTTATTCTTAATGTGTAATATAAAATATATTTATATGTTTAGATGAAAAAAACTAAGGAAATTTTGTAAAAGCTTTAAAGAAATATAACAAAAATATGGATATTGCCGCAGTTATTGCATTCATCCATTAAATGCGGACCAATTATTGGATTTTCATATTGGGGGTCAAGTGTTGCTCTTCAAATTTTAACCCCACACTTCTTCACTAAAACGTTCATACTTTTAAAAATTGATTCGAATTTACTTTCTAATTGCCTCTTCAATTGTGAGTTACCGGTCTTATCAACGCTTTTGTTGATGTTTTCTTGACGATGACACTTTGAGAAATAAAATTGCTTTGAAATTGCATGCAGTTTTCTATTTAACTGGCTTTTGACAAACAGCATTTGTGAAAAATTTTAAGGAAGAACTTGAGCATAGAACTGCCTAAAACAATCTTATTTTCAGATGTTGAAAACAGTATTTTGTTCTCGTCTAAATAGTGTTTTGCTCGGCTGAAAAACACTTTATACACACACCTTTTAACTATTTGTCATTTTTTTGTGCAAAAGGAAATCACGTCTATTAGCCTTCACCCACCTCTTTATTGTATTTTATTGAAAGCGCAATTCGGAGTTTAAATTAGAGTTGTGACTCGGTGATACAAGATAAAGTAGATTCTTTAATTCATTAAACATGCACACTATACAAGATCGAAATAAGTTTTTAGAGAGAATACTGATCATGTATCAACTAACGGTGCTTTAAATTCCCCCCAATTTTGCTTAAATTTTCTTTGCGCTTTATTTCAAGTCGACTTTAAATTTGTTAGCAAAATGTTATTTATATGTTAAGTTGCACTAAAACCGGATCTAACTAATTATATTGTTATCACATTTTGCTCGTAGCTTTTTTTTAATTTATTTTTTCTGTAATACCAAACAAAACACATTGAAATTTAAATATTGTTTGTGGAGCACAAACTTCGTGACAAATGCATGTTTTTAAAAGTGATTTTTTTGTAAAAGATATAAATTTCGTAAAACTACTAAAACGTGTTACATGGCAATTCTAAATTAGAAACCAAACACAAAATAATAATAATAATGAGCAAAAGTGCTTAAAACCAAAAATTAACCAAGTAACCCAGAGTTTGGCACCAACCACCAATTCATTTCGTCAGCATTTGAAAGTTGAATCACAGAGCAGAGGGTAGACCTCACCTTGAGTTAAAACGTGCATGATTTAAAGAAATGAAAAGTTATGCAAAATTGCGCAAGATAAGTTGGAATTATAATAAAAATATATTTTTGCAAAATAATTACTTGAAAAAGAAATAACAACAAGCAAAAGAAATAACAACAAAGGATTTAGACACTGATATATTCATGGAGAAGATAGTTTATTAAATTATTTAAAAAAATCTTTACATTTTTCCTTCTTCTTCTACAGGGTGGCACAGAATGAGCTATATGGTTTAAATGGTTTATAACTTTTTTATTTATGCAATTATTTTAATTTTTTTTTAAATACAGTATATTATTGGAGAATTTTTTGCAATTATCTTTGAAAAATGATATCCTGTAAGTGATGTCCATTTTTTGCTTCGCACATACGTGCTCTTTTTACCATATTTTCCATAACTTTTCGAAAAATTTTGATTGTAATGGCCATGATTTCATTTCGAATGATGGTTTTTAGTTAGAGTATGGTTCTTGGTTTGTTAACATACACTTTTTCTTTCAAATATACCCAAAGAAAACTGTCAGGAGCTGTTAAATATGGTGAACGTGGAGGCCATTTAAATTCGCTTGTGCGCGAAATAATGCGTTCGCCGAATTTGTTCCTTAACAAAAGCCATTGAGGCACCTGCAGTATGTGCTGTGTTCGATCGTGTAATCATTTATAATTAATTCCCCAAGTCTTATTCACAAAATGCTGAAAAAAAACAAAAAATAATAACAATTAAAAAAGTTATAAAGAATTCAAACCATATATCACATTCTGCGCCACCCTGTACTAGGTCTAGGACTTTACAAGCAACGCATTGCGACGGCACTATTAAAATAGGGTCTTCAAAGGTGAATAGAGGGGAACACACGATTATAAATTTTGAATATCAACATATAACAGGCAAGACTTCTGTTTAGTTAATTCCACATTCGGTCTGTAATATTATTTTTTATTTATTTATTTATTTTTTAAGTCTACAGACAAAAATTTTTATCAACATTACACGTCTATTAAATGCGGACTTTCAATAGATTTTCAATAGATGATCAATATTGGCACAATTTTCTCTAAATACTTCAGTTGACAATGGATGAAACCGACAATACGGTAACATTATCAAAATTAATATAAACGTTACATTCAACGTTGTTTTCCTACTTTTAAGTGTTGGTAATTAACTAAGAGGAAGTATACTAGTATAAAGCGACATATTTCATGAATTCCCTTGCAGATTCCGTAGGCAAAATAACAAAAACTGTTTTTGCACCGATTCTATACTACTAGTATGTATTAGTATGCATTAGTATGGGTCCCAAATTGATAAACCATTTGTGCGATTGAGTTCCTTGATTGCATTAGAGAACAGTAGAAATAAAACAGCAATAAATCACGCAACACTTGGCAACCCTAGCAGTAAGCTACTTCGCCCTCTGTTTTTTGCAGTTTTAAAATAGATTTCGGGACATCGTCTATTAGCTCAGAGTTGAGTCAGGTGTTATTTTATCGTCTTAAAAATTAACGAGGGTGGCGATGGCACGATGGATGGTAGTCTGCACGTTGACTACGAATCCAAAAACAGACCTGGGTTCAACCCCAGTTTCAGACCAAAAATTTTAAAATAAAAATAAACATCTCGCATTTTTCTGATGTTGCATTAGTGTGTCTTTGTGTGTCAGTTGTTGTCGGAAGGTTTCAGTGGCGAAGGCATAGTCACTGGTCACTGAACAATAACGGCTTCAGCTGATAGCAATCCACAATCACTTCAGAACGCCTTCCTTCGTGGGTATTGTGTACCACCGGCGAAGTAAAATAATAATAAAAATCGCTACTAAAGAAGCTTCAGCACTGCTACGAGTATAAACAAAGAACGTGCGAAAGCAGAGCTGCAAAAATAATTAATTAAGCTTCACCTCCTGTCGTTTCTCCTACTATCCCTTTCCTATAGTTCCAGCACAATACTTCGCATGTGTAGGAGTCATCTCCTGAGTGCTGGTCCTAGATAAAAAAAAAAAAAAAAAAAATTCCATGAATGCTTCTTCTATGATATTGATTTATAAATAGAAACGACCCATATGACACAAAACATAAATGACAAAACTTTGTAAGAGCAAGAGAAAAGAGAAATATTGTATTTTTAATTGAAATAAATTTAAATGTGTAGCAAAAATGGAAGGTTAAATTGCCTTTGAGAGCTACAGAAGCTACATACGAATTCAGCGTGTAAACCATCTGGCATTATTAAAACAGGAGGACAACGTCGGCACTATCTCATAGTTCAGATTTGCAAGTGAAGTACTCATCAGTCAAATTTCCAGCTTGTCAATACAGCTATAACCTTAATATATTGTCATGCGTATCTAATTTGCAATACACCATCGCTTTGGTCTAAACTAATGGGTGATTCAAGTAGAGATACTTTTTTCAAAAATCTTTTTTTGAGTGTCATGTTTTTTGTGAGTCGTGTCATGCTGTCATGTTATTTTTGTTTAGTATTGTTTGGCATATCATAATGGAAAGACTTACGCCTGAACAACGTTTACAAATCGTTCAACTTTATTACGAAAATTCACGTTCTGAGAGAAATGTGTTTCGTGCAACTTATGGTCAACATAATCGGCCTGAGCGTACTATTCGCAACACCATCACCCATTTTGAGACCCAGCATTCATTATTGGATAATGTTTGACCGAATAGACCACGTCCAGCATGCTGTGAAGAAAATATAGCGGCCGTAGCTGAGAGTGTACACGAAGACCGTGGAGAGTCGATTCGGCGCCGTTCGCAGGAACTCGGACTGACGTATGGAACGACTTGGTGCATTTTACGTCGAGATCATAAAATGAAAGCGTACAAAATACAGCTTGTGCAACAACTGAAGCCGCTCGACCTTCCCAACTGACATCCCTTCGCTCTATGGGCTCTTGAAAAGTTCCAAGAAGATCCGTTGTTTTCGAGGCAAGTTTTGTTTAGCGATGAGGCCCATTTCTGGCTCAATGGGTATGTAAACAAACACAATTGCCGCATTTGGGATGAAGAGCAACGTGAAGAGTTGCAAGAACTGCCATTTCATCCAGAAAAAACAACGGTTTGGTGTGGTTTCTGGGTCCTTATTTCTTTAAAAATTATGCGGGTGCGAACGTAACCATCAATGGCGACCGTTATCGTGCCATGATAACCGACTATGTGATGCCTGAAATTGAAGCTCGTGATCTCGGCGACATTTGGTTTCAGCAAGACGGCGCCACTTCCCACACATCGCATCAATCAATGGATTTATTGAGAGAACATTTCGGTGAGCACATAATTTCACGTTTTGGGCCGGTCGATTGGCCACCAAGATCGTGTGATATCACACCGTTAGACTTTTTCCTGTGGGGATATGTAAAGTTTAAAGTTTATGCGGACAAACCCGCTTCGATTCATGACTTGGAGGAAAACATCACACGTGTTATTCGCCAGTTACCAGTCGAAATGCTCGAACGAGTCATCGAAAATTGGATTCAACGGATGGACCATCTGCGACGTAGCAACGGCCAACATTTGATATAAATAATCTTTTTTTTTTTTTTTTTTTTTATCTGGGACCAGCACTCAGAAGATGTCTCCTATATATGCGAAGCATTGTGCTGGAACTATAGGAAAGGGATAGTAGGAGAAACGACAGGAGGTGAAGCTTAATTAATTATTTTACAGCTCTGCTTTCGCACGTTCTTTTTTTTTATACTTTTAGCAGTGCTGAAGCTTCGGTTTAGTTGCCATTTGTATTATTACTTTACTTCGCCGGTGCTACACAATACCGACGAAGGAGGGCGTTCTGATGTGAATGTGAATTGCTATCAGCTGAAGCCGGTATTGTTCAGTGACCAGTGACTATGCCATCGCCACTGAAACCTTCCGACAACAACTGACACACAAAGACACACTAATGCACATCAGAAAAATGCGAGATGTTTATTTTTATTTTAAAATTTTAGTCTGAAACTGGGGTTGAACACAGGTCTGTTTTTGAAGTCGTAGTCAACGTGCAGACTGCCATCCATCGTGCCATCGCCACCTAATATCATAGTCTTCAGTAGCCTTTTAACGAAATTCTTGAAAAAGGCTAAGAAATTTCACATGTTTATACAAGAACTCGCAAACAATATATGAGAATTTTAAAATACACACACAAAGCAAATAGCTTCTTTAAAATCAAATCGACAAAGTAATTTGATAATCCATTTTTTGCGGGCACATTTAACCCGCCTTGTGAAAAAACCTCTTTCATATGCAAAAAGAATTTTGAAAATTGGTCCCAAAATGCCGAAGTTTTTGGATAATCAATTTATGGTGCGGGCCCTTTGCCCGTAATTTTAATTGTAATTTTAGTGCTTTTAACAAATTTTGATAAAAAAAAAACTCAAGTAATTATTATAAGCAAATTAGAGAATGTGTTCACTTTACGAGACATCTTATAGACAAAATTAAAGCAAGACTACGTAGAAATTGAAAAATTTAGCTAAAAGCTTCTCTATTAAATGCTGACAACATAATAACAATTAATTAAAATGCTGCAATATGTCTTGTAAAACAATTTATTACAAGTGTGGAAAATGTTTTCAGTATAGAAAACGATTCGAAAATATTAAGCATTGTGACTGGAAAATTAAACAACACACACGTCCCTTTTGGATAGAAGTAAACGAGAGATTCATTAGGAGAAAATTAATTTTTGATTTATCAAATTTCGCATGAAGAATTTTGATCTTACCTTTTGCAAATCCTGACCATCACTACCTTTTCGCGGTGTGATGGTTTAAGTACGGACTGTGGACCGGGTGTTACGTCTGATCCATCGAGGTCACGTGGAGACTTAGGGACTGGATAGGACGTATACAAAGGATTACCCGACCCCCAAACCGATGTGTTGAGCGACCAGTGCCTATCGAAATTTTGCAGCCGGGGAAATAGGCTCTATTAGAACGGAGTCTTACTGACAGCGGGGCACCTCAGACGACTGCCTTCTCCATGTTAAAGGGGGGCTATGACGTGGATGGTTTTCCCTTCCCCTATACTCGTGGGTACAATATTTTTTTTTTATCTTGGACCAGCACTCAGGGGATGACCCCTGCACATGCGATGCTTTATGCTGGTACTAGAATATAGAATATAGTTTGTCGGAGAGGCCAGGCCAAACTAAGGTACGGACGACTGGCTCAAAACAATCTGCAGGAGGGTACAGGGAGAAACCTAGGTCTGCCAAATGCAAGGCTGCTCGCGCCTCAACTCATACATACGGCGTAGGCATACAGTAGCTACCAACATACCAATTGTGGATAGGGACACCAAGAGGAAGACCTAATATCCCCGAGTTCCACCGTTTCAATCCGGCGAAGGGACCAGGAAACATATTTCGGGTCTCGGAGCTGTGTCAACACCCTAGCTACGCATCAAGCGGCGTATGGCAGTGGTAGTAAACTGCGAACAAGATTTTGGGCTCCCTTAGCAGCACTCCAGCTCCATAGACCACAAAGAGGCATGTGACTCAAGCGAGGCGATCGTACCTTCAGCGGCGTGCCGCGATTAGGATCTGTAGTAGACTGGGGGAAAAGCCGACGGAATTGGTATCAGCCGACGAGACATCGTCGCTAAAATGCGCAGTCGACATCTTAGCGGAGCGTACAGTTAGGACATTGTGGTCAGGGTACGAGAGCAACATCCCGCCAGGAAGCGGTTAAAACCCCACGCGTCCAGGGAGTGACCGTACAGCGAAGTGGCTAAGGATAACCTTGTCATGGCAGTGATGGACAGGGCAACGCTGACTGTGACATCGGAAAACTGGGTCACGGTCAGGAGGCAGTTGATGGGAGTTCTCGGAAGGGTTGTGGAAGACAATCCGGGGGTGTACCCATGCTGCAAGGAGGCAGGATAGTTGAGAGGGCACATCAAGCTAGAGGCATGCGCGGATGAGCGATCGGTTATGCTGCTGAAGCTATGTATTGCATGTCTGCGAGAGCTGTGGTAGGAAGCTAGACTAGACGTGGTGCCCATAAAGGACATTCCACGATATCCTAGGGCCCTAGCTAGGGTGCCTAATGTACCATCCGTGAAGGAGGACATTCTAAGGCTCCTGAGGCTTGGAAACCCGGAGATACCTACCAGCGATTGACAGGTGACTCGGTTTTTTTGCCCTCGTAGGGTTTCAGGGAGATCTCAGTCTTGCTGAATCAAGAATCCCTTGCGATTATTCGTGAGAGGAAGGGGGAGGTGTGCTACGGCTTCGAAATAATCTTCCTCAGAATCTACCGTGAAACTATAAGTGGGAACTTAGGTAGGGGGAAAGAGACCCATAAAACGGTGGCCGACATTCGGTCGGTTCGCCCTCTCTAACTCTTCGTTAGTGCGGTAATTCTTCAAGGCGGCTGAAGAATCAGAATCTTGGAATCAGACCAGGGAAACGCCAACGTAACAGTCGTCGACAAAAACAGTGGAGATGGAGACGATGAAGATCTTTCAAATTAACCTTCATAACTCGAAAGGACCCTCGGCTGCGTTGCTCCTGAGAATGGCAGAGAGGCAAGAGGAGCTAATTCTGGTCCAGGAACCCTTGGTCCGAGAGAACAACGTCTGTGGGGTACGGAAAAACGGGTACAGGCTTGATTAGGTAAGATCAGGTCTTGTATTCTAGCTTAGACTAGACTGTATATTTTCATTCTATCTGATTACAGCGACCAGGACACGGTGGCGGTAGACAGATGGTAGATACCATGGGGTTTGTCTCCAGCTACATGGCCGACGAATGCGAGTCACCTCCGGAGATGATTCGAGGACTGGTGGACATGGCGGCCTGAAGAAGCTGGTCTATCATAATATTCGTGGTGGAATGAAATGAAAGAAAAAAGAATAAAATGAAAGAAATTGACAATACACCACACAAGCGACTTCTTACAAAATGTCAGCCAAAATATCTAAAGCCGTTTGACAAACACGCAAACCGTGGAATAGACTACATAATAGACTTGCACGAAGACATATTTTTTTCATGTTTGGGAAGCCGCTTTGAAATTTGTGATTCCCCTGTTAATTGAAATATCTGTTTATTTAAAGAAATTGTTTGCTTAGCTCGTGTTGTCAGCTTTAGAGCTACAAAATTGAGTGTGGCGATGGCTGAAGTAGTCTGCACATTGACTACAAAACAAAAAGAGAACTGGGTTCAATCCCAGTTTCAGACTAAAATTATAAAAAAAAAACATCTCGCATTTTTCTGATGTGCATTAGTGTGTCTTTGTGTGTCAGTTGTTGTCGGAAGGTTTCAGTGGCGAAGGCATTATCATTGGTCACTCAAAAATACCAGCTTCAGGTGATAGCAATCCGCAATCACATCAGAACACCCTCCTTCGTCGGTATTGTGTATCACCGGCGAAGTAAAATAATAATAAAAATGGCTAAAAACCGAAGCTTCATCGAAGAACGTGCAAAAGCAGAGCTGTAAAATAATTAATTAAGCTTCACCTCCTGTCGTTTCTCTAACTATCCCTTTCCTATAGTTCAAACACAGCATCGCATGTGTAGGGGTCATCTTCTGAGTGCTGGTCCCAGATAAAAAAAAAATGCCACACAAAAATATATATTGTCAGTTAAAGAATTTTAAAATTAAAATGTACTGAATAATAAAATTTGTTAACCACAAATCCGACTACCGATTTTACATTACAACATACATAAAATATTTAAAACAATTAATTTGTACCTCTTAGAAGCGGACACGTCTTATAACCGGACAAAAATACCGGGACAGTGAGTGTCCGCTCATGAGAGGTTTCAAGTACATATGTATATTGATTGAAAATGCTTTCCCTATTGACCTAACTTGTAGATTGATAACACAATTCAAGAATAAAATAAAATACATAAATAAAATTAAATATTTAAATGAAAAAATATTGCGTATCCAAAAGAGTGTAAACATAGGTACCATGTATTGCTGATGGTCGTATAAGTTGCAATAAGGTTTGTATATATGAACAACTAAGAATAGACTTAAAACCGGAATAGCAGGTGAAAAATCGGACCAGAGTTGGAAGAAAAGTACGCAAAAGACTGGCTTAGCTTATCATTGCGATAATTTAAATCAGAAAATACAATGATTTGGATCCCAGATTACAGTTTGGAAATTCGTTGGCAAAAATTTTCCGAGTTTGACCAGTAACCCTTTGGGGGTGCTTTCTTATGAAGTAACCTAAATAAATGTTATTGACCTGACAAACATTCGCATGATTTAAATGAAGGAAACAAAAAAAAATTAAGTTAATTGCAGCCAAATATAAAAAAAAAAAACAAAATACATATGAATCACTGACTTAGCGTTGCTGCTTTTGTTTATGGATACCACTTTAGCGTAAGTGCTAGGCGAATTAAAACTCAACGACCAATGGTCTTATTTAGGTTAGTGTGTTAGTATCATCACAAAAATCTCTTAAAATCTGAATGTTTATCGTTGAGGCATTCTTTTACAATATATGTACGTAGAAACCATGGCTGAGAACTAAATTTACGCTGGTGTAGAGAACTTATTATATTGCAATGTATTAGGTAATACAAAGTAAATTTACCAAACTTCTTAACAAGGTGTAACAGCCTTCGAAAACAGCTTGTTGTTTCGTGCTGCTAGTGATTGCCAGTGTGCCTTACAATTTTTTAATTTAGTATTTGAACAATAAAAAGGCGAAGTAAAATAATAAATAAAATGGTTCACCTCTAGTTTCAAAATTAATGCGGTAACATAACACCAGAGACGCAACAGCTCTGCATTACATGCTCAACTGCACCACCTATGTATCTCTTCTCTGCCATATCCCTCTCCAATTAGTTCCGGTGCGTGCACTGCATACATTAGGAACATCTCCTGGTTTAAAAAATATATAAAACTCTTTTGATATGCTCTTTATGCATATTAAATACTATTTCTTCACCTAATACGTATCGGTATTGTTTTCGATTTCCTTAGAATTATTAATTCGATTATTGCCTCTATTGTTTTCTTTTCTTCTCAAATGGCCTTCATATATCGTTATTGTTAATGGGTTTGAAATAACTGGCTTTTTTTTATTTTTGTTTTTACTTAACGCTTCTTGATGTTGTTACAGTTATAAGTTGGAAAGTTTTTTTTTCCATTTCATTTAGTTCTTTCATATTTTTCTTCCATTAGAATTTGTTTTTCATTTTGTGTTTGGCCTACAGCATTGTCGTAATGTTTTATAAATAGAAAAATCCATATAGAAAGCATTTAAAAAGAAAAACTCATATGAATGGCTTTTTACTAGACTTTCCCAGTACAACATAAATAAATGAATGTACTTTTTTTTTTTTTTTTTTTTTATCTTGGACCAGCACTTAGGGGATGACCCGTACACATGCGATGCATTGTGCTGGAACTAGGAAATCAGGTTATGGGAAGGAGGATAGAGGGAGTAGTGTGAATGGACATTTGATTTGAATTTTCCCACGTCATAAGTGACAGGAAAGACCTCGGCAGGGAGTTTGTTCCACATACGCGATGTTCGGCCGAAAAATGAGTTCTCCCTGTAATGCGTAGTGCGGTTCACTGCCAAGTTGACCACAAATGGATGTGCTCTTAATGATCAACGCGTCGTGCGCGTGAATGATCGGGTTTCGGGAAAAAGTTCCCTGATTTCATCAGAGCACATCCCATTATAGTAACGATAGAACAACGAAACGCACCCCACGTTGCGACGATGCTCAAGAGAGTTAATAGAGTTGGCTACCCTACCTATGAGTTTCATCGCTCTCTCTTGGACCCGGTCGTGTAACTTCAAAATAGTCTTTGAAGCACCGGCTCAAACATGAGAGTTGTATTCCATTTTCGGTCGGATGTAGGCAGCATAAATAGTGAGGAGATCAGATGGGGTAAAGTATGTCTTGCACCGTCTTAAAAAACCGAGGCACTTGAATGCTTCCTTGGATACCTGAAAAATGTGCTCAGTCCATCGAACATCGCACTGAATTTTCATGCGAAGAACATCAAGAGCTTCTGATTCCTCGATGTTTATACCGCCCATAATTACATAATTACTTTTTCATTGTGCCAGAAAATTTGTTTCTTTTAGGTTGAGAAAATATTGTTATAATAACCTAATGATAAAGTTATTCTTTTAAAGAGTGGAGGGAATTGGTTAGGATATTGGAAAAGTACAATAACGTTATTTCGTTTTAGGCAAGAGGGTGGCGATGGCACGATGGATGGTAGTCTGCACGTTGACTACTAAACCAAAAACAGACATGGGTTCAACCCCAGTTTCAGACAAACATTTTTAAAATAAAAATAAACATCTCGCATTTTTCTGATGTGCATTAGTGTGTCATTGTGTGTCAGTTGTTGTCGGAAGCTTTCAGTGGCGAAGGCATAGTCACTGGTCACTGAACAAAACCGGCTTCAGCTGATAGCAATCCACAATCACATCAGAACGCCCTCCTTCGTCGGTATTGTGTAGCACCGGCGAAGTAAAATAATAATAAAAATGGCTACTAAACCGAAGCTTCAGCAGCACTGCTACGAGTATAAAAACAAAAAAAGAACGTGCGAAAGCAGAGCTGGAAAATACTTAATTAAGCTTCACCTCCTGTCGTTTCTCCTACTATCCCTTTCCTATAGTTCCCAGCACAATGCTTCGCATGTGTAGGAGTCATCTCCTGAGTGCTGGTCCTAGATAAAAAAAAAAAAAAAAAAAAAAGCAAAACTTTCGGACTTACTTGTCATTTAAAGCTCTTCAATTACAGACTGAAAATTTCTAGTTGTAAAATTTAAAATATCATACAGCCACTATTATGGTACATATTTTAATAATCATACCTTCTCTTTACAGCAGAGTTCTCCGGAGTTTTTTAAAGTGCAAAACAGACCTGCAGGTTTTTAATCGGATAATCGGTTCGCAATGTTTCAGGACCATTTTCGAATTTAAATAAAATAGTTAATGCAATTTTGTCAATACCAGTGACAACAGCCAAAGATGAAAAAGTTTTCTTAAATTAATGTAAATCTAACCAAAACACGCAATAGTGTGATGAATTAAATATATGTATAAATATACTTTATGTTACGTTTTTACTTTTTAAATTTAAATTTTTTTTCTTTTACATAGTCAGTCAAGTATAATCTGGTCGACCTCTGATTGAATATTAAATTAATATTAAAATTTCTTTACAATTTTCGTACACCATTTTATTTTTGTTATGTTACAATTTTTAAGAATTAAAATTTTACATTAATATTGGAATTAGAACAGTGTTCTTCGACGTTATCACGTCCTTTGTCAATCCTTTACAGCACTCTTTACCATGCAGACGAATTTCCATTGTGCTGGAAGGTTACAAATGTAACGCCAATCGCCAAAAACGGAGAGGCAAGCAACCGTAAATATTACCGCCCAATCGCAATCTGTCCTACGATGGAAAATATGGTGAAATTCTTCCTGTTGAATTATCTAGAGTCCAATAGCTTACTTAACGACCGTCAATATAGTTTCCGTATACGACGGTCATCGGTGACTTATTAGCTTCTCCTCGAAAAAATGAGGCCAATTCATTCAACATTTTGACGAAAGTAAGGTGGTGTCTCTTCAAGCTTTCTCAAAGATCGTGCTATAGAAGAGATGTCATCTTACGTGTTTATTTCAATGCAGGCCAATATGGAATACAACTATCATGTATGGGCCGGTGCTTCAAAGACTATTTTCATTATGAACGGTACGATGGCCAACTTTATAGATTTTCTTATTTTATCGTTACTATAACTATTGCTTTTGAAATCTTTTTCCAACCATTTTATATTTAAGATAAAGTTCTATTTCGGCCAAAATATTTTGCGTCTAATTTTCGTTGTTTGCTGGGTAATTACACTTCACATGCAAGCAAATATCATCTAGTAGGACTCAAATTTGAGCTTTCATACGTATATTATGTTTTAAATGTCACAACATTCTGCCTTTAAATTTTACTTTTTGCTGTTGTTCTAACTGTTATTATTTCCACTAGACTGGTGATACGTTTTTTGCAACATGTTTCCACCAGTGCTTTTTAATTTTTTGTGTACAAAACATACATAAGAACATGTGCATGGCCTGAAGGTTTTGACCTATTGACAGACAAGTGACAAGTGCCATACAGTTTCGTTTTGTGATGCTACTTTTACTCTCTGTTTCGCAGTCAGTTATATAATATTTTTCCCCTAAGGGCTCTTGGTAAAATAACCCACATGGTCACTGACATGGTTTGAAAAATAATAAATATTTAAATAAAAAAAAATTTGAAACAAAATATTGATGTTAAAATTCTTAAGGACTTAAGCCAATAAGCGCATGAGTGTGTAAATAAATAAATACTTTATGTTTGGTTAACAATGTCCTTGGAAAGAGAATACTTGTACTTAAACTCGACAGTAGTTTTATATCACAAAAAAAAACTTTTTCCAATAATTCTGTAGAATTTGTTAACTTTTCAAGAAAAATGTTTTGTTTGTTATAGATATTATTTTTTCGAATTTTCCCTTTTATTATAAAAAGAATTTTTAGGAACAAGAAAACTTTTGTCCAGAATAGAAATTTTTTATTATTTTTGTCTAGAAACTGGGAAGAGTTTAATACATATCAAGGCGAATTGAGCACCAACTGGCCTTATTAGCGCAACTGCTTATCAGCTGTTTCAAACCAATCTGTCAAAACATAGTTATTTTCATCACTTTTTTACAATTCATCATAAAGTTGATGATCGCCATGTACTGATTAAAACTGACGCAACATTTTTTAACAGTACAGTACTGTTGATTATTGTATGAATAAGGCCACTTGGCGGTCTATTCGCCTTGATACGTATTTTTTATGTGATCAATATGTTTGTACTTTTTCTTGTTACGATATTTTCTATAGAAATTTTATCGAATTTGTTATTGAATTTTTTTACGAGTACATTGTCACTATAGCAACGTTTTACTTTCTGCAAATAAATGAAATGGCTACCCTCAACTGAAAAGTAATGCATTAACCCTAGATATGCGATGCATTGTGCTGAAACTATAGGAAAGAGATAGTTAGAGAAATGACAGGAGGTGAAGCTTAATTATTTCTTTTACAACTCTGCTTTTGCACGCTCTTTGTTTAAAGCATTTTTATCATTATTTCACTTCGCCGGTGCTACACAATACCAACAAAGGAGGGCGTTCCGATGTGGATTGCTATCAACTGAAGCCGGTATTGTTCAATGGCCAGCGACTATGCCTTCGCCACTGAAACCTTCCGACAACAACTGACACATAAAGAAACACTAATGCACATCAGAAAAATGCGAGATGTTTTTTTTATAATTTTAGTCTGAAACTAGGGTTGAACCCAAACCTGTTTTGGTTTTGTAGTCAACGTGTAGACTATTTCAGCCATCGCCACCCTCAACTAACTACCTCCCTGTCGACATAAAGAGTACTAATGACGCGTGTAGTGGCATAGAAAATATGTATATACGTATTCTACTCACTTGGTGTTGGAGATTAATTGTTCCTTTTTTCCGTTATTTTAAACAAAAGTAATTTTCTCATTATTGTGATAGCTCATCACAACTAAATAGTTATTTATTCATTTGAAAATTTGCAATTTTGGTTTTGTTTTCTTATATCTTCGCTTCTCATCATTATTCTTCGACTATACCAATGGGATTGTGAGTAGTCGAAAGTGGACCTGTTATGAACAGACAGTAAACAGAAAAAGCAATCAACCCAACTCATCAGAACATAAAATTAAAATACAAACATATTTATATTAATTCATAAATTCATTTTTAAATATTACATTTGTATAAGGTGAAGGTATCTATTTTGAAAGACCAGAACATTTTTATATTTTATTTCCGACTCTGTTTTTTAACTTTTTTATAGCAATGTTGCAGCGCCTGTGATGCCAAGGAAATGATTTAAATTTTTTTCTGGAAACTGTATTTTGTTGCCATTTTAATAATTATTTTACTTGCCCGATGACGCTCTAAAATACGGACGAAGGAGTGCGCTCTGATGTGTCTTGTGGATTAGTATCAACTGAAGGTGAAGGTACTATGCCTTCGCCACTGAAACGTTTCGACAACAGCTAACAGAAGGGAACACTAGTGTACTTCAAAATAATTAGAAGTGTTTTTACAATTTGGTCGGATACTGAGCTCGATCCCTGGGCTTTTGGTTTTTCTTATAACGTGATAACTAGCTCAGCCATCGCCACCCTCAAGTTTATCTTCATATTTATTCCCTGTCAGCCATTAATTTTATAAAGCTTATATCAGAATAATTTCGAAACTTTCTCCGTCCAATGTATGAGCCAATTCATTTCTGAATTTTTCTGAAAAGTACTCTAAAGTTATCAGCATCAACCACATCTGTCCATGCTGTCGTCGAACACCTAAGAAATTTTGCTTACCATCAAATTAACATTATTACGTTTAATAATTTCCTTTTTTTTAACTTAAATTTGTTCAACTCTAAAATCTCGCTTTAATTTGTTAAGCATTCTGTGTGCAAAGTTTTATGTCTTGCATAAACACTCATGAAAAAACATACATATTATACACAAGAGTAAGAAAAGAACACTTTAGAAACCGTGTTGAAGGAATTGTATATCATATGAAGTAATATTTTAATAAAGAAAAGATTTTTTTTTAACCGAAGCAAATAAAATTCTCTCTCGTAATATAAAAATATAAAGATTAAACAAAAACGACAACACTGCCATGCATTCAGCTACGTTTTCAATTAGTAAAAGTGGAAAATTATCTGAAAAAATCAATTACGTGCAACCAGGGTTGCCAAATCTTTTTGATAAAAAATCGGCATTATCGGCAAATCGACAAATTAAAATAACCCATTTTAAATTCAATAAAGCATATATATATTTCATTTTATTTAACTTATAAAATAACATAAAAATCAATAAAAATAAATGTTTTACAAATAAATTGTAGTTAATTTTAAAAAAGGGTGGCGATGGTGGAACTAGTCTGCACGTTGACTACAAAATGAAAAACTTTTCCTGGGTTCTACCTGGAGAGTTTCGAACTCATAAAAACATCTCTCATTTTTCTGTTGTACATTTGTGTGTCTTTGTGTCAGTTGTTGTCGGAAGGTTGCAGGGGCGAAGGCATAGTCACTGGTCACTGAACAGTAACGGCTACAGCTGTACACAATCCACAGGCATTGCCGAAGTAAAATAATTACTAAAAATGGCTACTAAAAATGAAGCTTCAAAATTTAATACGTCTCCTTGACATCAGAACTGTTACAAAACTGCTATAAAACAATAACGTGCAAAACGTACGTTAGTGAAGCTTCACCTCCTATCATTTCTCTTACAATCCCTTTCCTCTAGTTCCAGCACAATGCACCGCATGTGTAGGGCTCATCTCCTCAGTGCTGGTCCAGTATAAAAAAAAATATATATATATATCTAGTATATATATTTTGTACTTTAGAAAAAATTGTTTTTAAAGTTCAAAAAAGTATTTTTTTATATTTTTGTATGAACATATATTTTATAGATACATTTTTCCTAAATCACTTTTAATATAGTATCAAAACATTTTGTATTATTGAATTTTAAATAATCTTTAAATATTGTTTTATTTAGGTTGACTTGACTAAAAATTCTTTCCACATTTGCAGAACAATGTGAAAAGACCATAATTTGTTATACAAATTTTGATAGCAGTGGAAATATACCTGTAGAATCCCCACGTTTTAAATCTGAATTTTTTGCCAACAAGTATGGAAATTTACTTCCAAATTTCAGTTTCAAAATTTACAAATATTAACTCCCCAAACTCAGAGTTCTTTTTCCCAAATAAAGCTGGGACATTCTTTTGGAATTTCCATAAAAGAATTATGTCTTTTTCATAATTTTGTTAGGGTTTTAATCATATATATATATATTTATAAAACCTGAGGTCTTTTTTTATCTTATTTTGTTTTTTATTATTCGATATTTCGTTAACAGCTTGTTAACATCATCAGGAATAATAGGAATTTTTTATAATTTTTATTAAAAATAATTCCTATTATTCCTGATGATGTTAACAAGCTGTTAACGAAATATCGAATAATAAAAAACAAAATAAGATAAAAAAAGACCTCAGGCTTAATAAATATATATCAAAAAAAATATAATAAAAAAGGTCAATTAATAATTTATATTTATAAAATTTTTTTTTTCAAAATTAAAACATTTAACCTTTGATTTGCAAGTTCTATATAAAAAATAATACAGTTATTTACTGTACTGCTACATACCACTTTAGTAATTGCATCTTGTTTTTTAGTGTAACAATTATTCTAGCGTTGCTGAAAATTAAAAAAATTATATTAAAATAAAACAAAGTTAGCGTGTTTAAGTGTTTATCGAAAATTTGGCAGTTTTTGAGCAAATCGTCACTTTGACAATTTTGAGGCCAAAAATCGACAAAATGCCGATAAATTCGCAAATATGGCAGGCCTGCGTGCAACAAAAACGATACAAGTGAAAATGAGAATCAGCTACATCAGACAACATGTAAAGAGGAAACGCTTAAAACTCATACAGAGGAAACAAAAAGAGCAAGACAACAAATAAGGATACAAACCACAACAGAAAATACTGCTACGGAATATAAAACCAAGAAAAGACACTAACACTTGTTCACAAGAATCATGCACCTGTTAGATACGTTTTAAAGTAAATCCATTATACAGACACATGCACATATTTATAGTGGGGACCACAGAAATAAAATTTTTAAACAGTTTGTGAAATTTTTAAGGGTCTGAAAGGAAAATGTGTCAAAGAAAATTTTTTCACTTTTAAGAATTTCGAAAAGTTTTCTACAAAACTTTCAGTTTGAAACTTGTTGTCTTCATTAATTTTTCGATGAGATTTTTTATATTTTTCTTAAATGTGCTCTAAATATTTAAAGTTTTATCCCACTGTACCTTAAAGAAAGAAGGTGTGCTTCAATTTCGTTTGCATTCGAATATAAGTTTTGCAACAATTCGTTTGCTTGCAAATGAAAGGAAAATGTGCACTTGTTAACAATTTCAAACAAATATTTTGGCCAACAGGAAGAGAAGAAAGAAATACAGAAAATAATTTTAAATTGAAGAGGTTGCTGGGCTGCATATATTGGTAGCTAACTCATGCAAACATGTGCTGGCTAAATGGAGTGCTATAGAGAATATTTAGGAGACTTGCAATATGTAGTTTATTTTTTTTTTTGTTTCTTGGTTTGTGCAGCATTTATGAACATGACTGAAAGTACAAAATTCTAAATGTGCTATCGCCAAGATTTTTTTTTAACTTTTTACTGCTCTCTTAAATTTCGAACCAAAAAATTTCTATAAGGTGCTGAAAAGTATGTACAAACGTTGATAGTTTTTGCTCGCAATTTTGCCGAGGGCAAGAGATTGGATTTATAAAATTTTTGCTACATTTCATTTATAAAAACACATGTAAACATTGTATTTTTTGGCTAACGTTTGCTTAGTAGGTTTATTTCCTGATTGTTGCTGTACAATTGTTTGAAGAATTTCTCAGGTAAAAATACAACAATTGTTAGAATCTGTAACTTCAATTTCTTAAGTTTTTGCCCCATACATATATCAATTGTTATAAAATTATTAACTATTTGTTAAACAAGAACGAACAGCAAAATTTAAGAGACAATAATAATTGTATTGGCAAAATACAGGGTGGCCCAAATGAGACCTAGTGATGTTAAACACGTGTAACTCTTGTAATAACGGTTTTTTTAAATGATTTATTTTTATATGTTAAATACATTTTATGGAAATTTATGTGAAATATGACATCAGACAAATGACCACCATTTTGCTCGATACAGGCATTGGATCTTTTTAGCGCATTTTGCATTACACGGCGTAATGTTTCTGGTTGCAGGCGCCGTATTTCGTCTCGAATATTCTGCTTGAGCTGTCCAAGTGTCTGTGATTTGTTAACATACACTTTGTCTTTTAAATATCCCCATAAAAAACAATCGGGCGCAGTGAAATCTGGTGAACGAGGAGGCCAAGGGAAATCTGAATTTCTTGAAATTATGCGTTCACCAAAAATTTCACGCAGCATGTCCATAGTTTGCCTAGCAGTATGCGCAATGGCTCCATCTTGTTGAAACCACAAATTAGGATGTTGCTCCACCATTGGCCGCAAAAAGTTGTCGATCATTGTTCTGTAAGAAGCCCCGGAGACCGTTTCTGGCGTTTCATCCTCATTCTCAAAGAAATATGGGCCGATGGTTTTTGTGCCCTTAACACCGCCAAACAAACAGTGCATCTGATTGGGTGTGACTGATGCTGATGTATTGCCCTTGGATTTTCGGAGCCCCACAACCTACAGTTTTGTTTATTCACATAACCTGATCTTACGTTAAAAAAACGGCGATAATTTCACTGCGTCAGAACAATTGATCGTTGTGAAGAATAATAAAAAACGATAATTTTAATGCGTTGTTGTAGACTGTACGTATTCATTTTAAATTCCCAACAGTTCAGTTATAATCTGCAAAAAGAAAAAATAAATTATGTTAAAAAATAAAAAAGTTTTTTGTGTTTCACATCAGCTGGTCTTATTTGGGCCACCCTGTACGTTCAATAATTTTGTTCAATTTCATTTGTTAGTTTTTATTCAGATATACTATGTACATATATTCTCTTCCATAATTTTTGTTGAGCTTAATGCTGGGTACACACTATGGCATTTTTTGCCATCGCAAGCAAATATTATACTCGTATACAGGCATTGCACATTTTTCAATAATGGCCTCACAAAATGCCAATAAAAGAAATGTGAAGTGTGTAAAAAGCATAAACTTGATTTACAGTTTATTTGTCAGTTTTCTATTGCGTCTGTGACAGGCAAGATATTTTTGTTTCTAAATTTCATATCTCTCTCTCATTCTGGCTTTCCAAATTTATTGTTCAAAACGATGTGTTCGAAGTCAATTGTATAAACAACAAAACCGTTGTAGACAGTTTAAATTGTCAACTGTGTTAGCAGTGTGTAAATGTAATCCAAGCACTTCTTAAATGGGAAGGTAGCCTCTAAAAGACTAACAAGCAAAAAAATGACTCCATGAAGAAGAAATAAACTAAATGCAATAGGAAAAGAAACATAAACTAATAAACAACTTTAGAGAAAATAAAAAAATTTTTATAATATGTTTCGTTTAAAATATGTAAAAGAATTCGATATAGTATTTCCAATTCAGAATTTCCTTAAATAAATTATCATGATGTAAAGTGACTGGTAACTAAACCTGCTCCCCAATTAGCAAAAATTCCTTCAAAATGTCATTGATTGTAATATTCTACAATTTGATGACGAACACAATTTAGATGGTGAAAAGTATTGAATCATTTTTGAAAATCGTATTGAATCCAAATCGGAGTGATGCTGCTTCTAAGGCGTTTCCTTGTAAAAATAAATTTGTATACAGTATTGTCAATGCCAATAGCAACATCTAACGCTATAAGAATTAGTTCACAATACAATATCAATAACAATAAAGCAAGAAACAAATTAGACAACATTATGTGCGGTGCACCGTTTTTAAGCCCTTGCTACTCTTTCTGACCCTTTTTTAAATTTACCCTTTTGTATAATTTTGAACTAGTTTGTGCTACTTTTTGTCCCAATATGTTTAAAGTCGAATGAAAGTAACACCGTATTTAAATTTCTATTAATAGAAAATAATAAATATAAGAAGCCAATAATTTCCCAGCAAAAAATTTTAAAAAAGGTAATCCACTTTCGAATTAAGCATTTTTGGTGGAATCACTTCCCAACTTAATGATTTTAACACACCGTATGACTAAAATAATCGATTATTGAGAAGTCATTACTTGTTTATTGTGTGAAATAGTTATTTGTTTACGCAGGAAGTTCTTATAACAAAATTAATTTTTTTCCTTTGAGCTGAAAAAGTTTCGCGATTTCAGTTTTTTCAACCAAATTCGAATTGCGGACATAATGTTCAAGCTGTAATCGGCTGTTTACCACACAAGGTGGACAATGCACGACGAACGCTGAAGATGAAGTGGGGCGATAGGGAAAAATGTCTACCCCTCCGAAACGTTCAAACCGATTTTAAAGAAATTTAAAACATAGATAGATTTAAGTCTAAAAATTCACATAGGCCATGTAGATTTCCAAAAGTATGATCACTACATAGCCGATTTTGAAGAGCTTTAAAACTTGGATGTATTTGCGTTTAAAAGACACATTGGCTATTTTTCAAAACTAGAAATACGAGGGAAAATAGGGGAAATTTCCGCACCTCTGAGACCATCTAACTGATTTTAATGAAATTTAAATATATCTATGTTTCTGCGTCTAGAAGGATACATATGCTACATATATATTTTTTAAATAAGACCAGGACGTGACGTAGGGGTAAGATATGCCTCTCCGCAACTGTATAACCAATGGAGGTAAAAACGGGAGTGAAGCCGCGTGTAAAAGCTAGTATAAAATAAAAAATACACATTCTAATGTATGTAAATTTGTATTGATAGTTTTATCAAGTTAAAGATTCAAGTTTTTAAAGATGAAAGTGTCAAATTTTCGGTTGTGTTTTTTACATGAAATATTTTTTTAACTGTAATTTCTCGAAGATTTTGCAAGAACATTAAGTTCATCAAAGAGTTGGTATTCTCCTCCGCAGTAAAAAAGTACAGTTTTAGTTTAAATAACTAACATAAGTTACGGTTAAGGGTTAAATAAAATAAGTTTTGGCTGAAAATTACTAAAAAAAAAAAGATTTTAACAAGAAAAAATTTATTTTTTTAAGATTAGATATTTACCGATTTTTATAACTTTAAAAATATATCGGATTGCGCAAATTTAACCAAAATTTGGAAAATTGTTCGATGTTGAAAGTATACGAAAAATTTTTTTGTTTTTAATTATGGATACGCACTAATTTTTATTGATGTAAAAACTGTACCGAATGATACAAATTTGCTTCGAAAGGTATGCCCGGCAAGATCAACCGATTCTCACACATTTTTTGTTTGTTGTTTTCTTGGACACCCACACACGCGGGCATTGTCACATACGCATGTAATGCTTTCAACCAGAATAAATTTTCAAAAGGTAGTGTTGAGAAGAGAGAGGTGGAGATACGGGATCCAGTTTGTATGCAACATTTCAAAAGAATCCGTAAAAAATAAAACGATTTTCTATATATAGATTTAAGAGAAGGGAAATAAAATCAATTACAATTCAATTTAAATATATTTTTTTTTAATTTTCGTAATGGGGAGAATATAAACATTTCAGTTTTCAGATGCATTTCACAAATATTTGAAGTGGAGCAGAAATAATATAAATAAATACCTTCTAAAGATACTTCCGACGCAAAGTATCAAAATCTTATGAGGATTTCATTATATTTACGTATGCAATGATTAGAATGAATACTTGCACAACATTGCACTTGCGGCGTTTTTTAGAATTTTTAAAGCAGAGTTGCTGCCTCTATGTTTGACGCTTTCATTTATTTGAATATAAAAGAAAACCATTTTTTATTATTTTACTTCGCCGACAGTTTATTCTTTTTTTTGTTCTGATTAGGTCTAGAACCGAGAATGCAGATCCAATACGCTAACTACTCAACCAACAGCACATAAAGTTCTAAACCTTTTTAACTCAGAGGAGGAGGTTAAAAATTTGACTATATTTTTTTATGTGTTTTACTTTAGAATTTTTTACTGAGTGGACCCATTTTTTTAATTTTTTTCTCACAGGAAAGTTCGTGTTTACAGTATCGCCCTATAGCGGGCGCATCGGCGGAATACACATCTCCTCAAATAAAAAAAATTTTTTCATATTAAAGACGAGTCAAGAATAAAATAAAAATTTTAAGAAGATTAACGTAATGAGACAACTAAAAGTCTAAAACAAAAATTTTTTAAAAAAACTTAACCAACTTAAAAACGGAAATAAAAAGTAAAAAAGAACAGCTTGATGTCGGGGCCAAGTACGAAATACAATATGTATACCAGTAAAACAAAAAGAAATTTGTGTACATATGTATATACATATATATGACATGCATAAAACGTATTACATTTTTTTTTTATTTTTATCTTGGACCAGAACTCAGGAGATGACCCCTACAAATGCGATGCATTGTACTGTAACTATAGGAAGGGGATAGTAGGAGAAATGTAAGGAGGTGAAGCTTCACGATCTTACAACACTGCTCTTTGCACGTTATTAGTTTTTATAGCACTGTTGTAATGTCTCTGATGTCAAGGAGACGTATTAAATTTTGAAGTTTCGTTTTAGTAGCCATTTTTAGTAATTATTTTACTTTGCCGGTGCTACACAATACCGACCAAGGAGGGCGTCCTGATGTGCCTATGGATTGGATACAGTTGAAGCCGTCACTGTTCAGTGACCAGTGACTATGCCTTTGCCACTGAACCCTTCCGACAACAACTGACACAAGGACAGAGAAATGCAAATCAGAAAAAATGCGAGATGTTTTTATGAGTCTGAACCAGGGGTTGAACCCAGGAAAATTTTTCGTTTTGTAGTCAACGTGCAGACTACTTCGACCATCGCCACCCTCAATGTTCCAAAACAAGGCAGCAATACATCAAGCCATCAAGATGAAAACGAAAATTTTAATTTTTTAAATTGTATCAAGAAAGGTAAATTAGATTAATTTTCTTCACTGAATATTAACAATTGTAATACATGTAAATTACTAATATTAATCGTATATTTTATTGTGTACGTAATGAAAATAAATTAATAAATAATCTACGCTGGGCTGTTATACTGTGTGAGAACTGTATATAAGTAAAGGTGTTTTCTTTTCAATCCATAGTACACTACATTTATTGTACAATATTACCCTCTTCATTTCAAACACTCATAATTTATACACTCTACAACACTTTAGAAGTGCAAAGTGCAAAGCACTTTTGTAGAAGTGAAATCACTACAAAGATATTAAGTATGAAAATTTCTGAGATATCGTTGTTTCCTTTAATATGTAACATTTAAAAAAAAAAAAACTCAATTTGGCGTTGTTAACATTTAAAAGCTCACAATACTTGACTAAGTTAAAAAATGTGGGAAATTAAAAACTTTTTGAAATCAAAAATTGTAAGACTTATTTGATATGTAAACTTTAAAACGTGTCCACTTCTACTTCATTTAAGTAGCTGGTAACATGTTTGTAGAAATTTTATTGGGAAACTTCCCTTTCCATGATCCTTACAATTCTTACATTGTTTGGTTTATTTGATTGTACGGTTTATTTGATTGTTTGCTTGTTTGGTTAAACGCTAAGGGAATTGACTTATTATATTAGCAGCTCATCATGATGTCAACTTTTTCATTTTTATTTTTACGCAGATAACAAGCAGAGAATACTAATACAAATTATTTGTTAAATAAAGTAAAAAATAAAAAAAAAAATAAAAAATTCTGCAGCAGCTACAAATATTACACATGACTTTTTTTCAACAATTTCTGCACACACACGAAACTTCTAGTAACTTTTAGCAATGTGCGTGTGTGTATGTGATATTTTCATCAGTGTACAAATACTTATTTTGTAACTTATTTTAATAAACTTAGCAGTTCGTTTAATAAGTTTCATTACTTGCTAACAAATATACTTGTAACGTTGTAAATAATATAAGCTGCATGTCATAATATTTTTATGAGAGTAAAAGTCGGTATTAAATATATATCAAGATCGAATCAATTAGTTAAGAAACATATTTAAAAATTCAATTAAAATTTCCGTAATCTTCATTGTCGTGCTTGAGTCGTTAAATAATACAACTGCTGAACAGTGGTGAGGAATAGGCAAACCTTTTGAGTGACTGAGAAATGATGCCACAAAAAATAGTTAAGCAGAAGTTCAGAGTAAAGGAAGTTAATTCATAATGCGGAATAAAAAAACACTGACTACAATTTCACTCGTTTATAGTGTTCTGTTGGCTGCGGAGTTAGCATTTCTACTGGGCAACCAGAAGATCCGTGGTTCAAATCACCGACCAAAAGTTTTTCAATTACGTCTGCGCTAAGAGTGGCTTCCTACATCGGTGTTTGACAAACAAATCGTCGCCGAAGTAAAATAATAAATAAAATGGTTCTGCCTTAATAGAAAAATGTATGCGTCAACATAACAACTAAGGCACAGCAACAGCACTTTACAAATTCTCTAAAAAACCCCCACTGCAGTCTGTAAGAATTTAAGCTCTATATATCCTTCTTATCACCTCACCATCTGTCTCTTTTCTGAACTATCAATTTCTAAGCAGTTCTGGTGCATGCATTGCATATGAAGGAGATATCTCTTGAGTACTGGTGCAGGAAAAACATATATCTCTTGAAGCTTGATTTGGAAATGTTCTTTGACTCGATTGTCCCCTTCAGATTAATTCAAATCTTTACCATGATTTTAAGAAACGATTTACGCCATAGTGCAAACGTCAGAGATAAACTTTATAATTGTCAACACAATTGTACTAAAAACAAAACTTCTAGCCGTTGTCAATATAGTATGTGGATAATAACAGCATTTCCCGTATACAAGTACATGTTATAAACCTTATCGGATTAAATGGATGAAATAAATGACTTCACAACTACGTCATTGTTCACACAATGAGTACTGTTGACGTGTGTAGTGGCATAGAAAATATGTACATACATATATACTTGTTATACTCAACTGGTGTTGGAGATTAATAGTTATTTTTCCTTAATTCTATTCAAGAGTAATTTTCAGGGTATTGTGGATTAAATATTTATTCATTCATGCATTTGTAATACTTGTAGGTTCAAATAAATATCACTAATTCTTAGAGATATGTTAAATGTTAATAAAACTAATCGCTTTGTGGATTAATTTTCATTTATAATACCCGCCGTTCTAGATTCTTGACACTACTTGCAGTCTACAGTATACCCCGTTTAAATACATAACGCTTAAATGCTTTTGACCTCTATTTGCCTTGAGTTTTATATATCCGCCTTTTCCTCAATTTTTCAAACAAAAGTCCACGTTTAATTTCCATACGCTTCATTATCCAATTCGGACAATTGCCTTAAAAATTTAATTCCCTAAATAAATTGTCCCCAAAATTGAGAATAACACTGCAAGTATTGCAACCAATTTTATTTGTTGATCATAGTTATGTATGTATGGATACGTACGCTTTTTATAGTTAGATATGACAAGATATCTCAAAAAGCGGTGCAGATAACATCTAAGACAGCAAATTACATTGTTTTTTATAGCTGATGCATAAAATTAGGAATAGCTGATGCATACATGTCGTCGTCCGGGGTTTTAAGTGCATTTCGATTAAATCGGTATTGAATTTTATCATGATTTAAAAAAACAAATCTTAGTAGGATTTTTCGATTTTTATACCATATAATTGTTTTAAATAGATACTTCTGAGGAAGGCAATAAAGCATACCGGAAAATTATAGTAAAACGCAATATTCGTACATTCATTTACAAAAAAACCAATTGATAATTGGTTCCGGCAACCTTTTTTTATTATATTTGCTGTTTCGAAATGACGATACAAAACTTTATTATTATTTATTATTATTAATATTATTGTCAATAACTTATATTGCATATATTGCATATATTAAAGATATTTAATTTTAGGAAATGGCAAGCGGCAGAGATGAGCGCTCAGCTCTTCTGGATACCGCTTCAATTTTTTTATCGTAGGCAAATGTATGCGTTATTTCCAAAAGCGGCAAGTGTCAAATATATATAAATTCTTTTATAATATACATATATATGTATATAATATATGGATAAAAAAAAATTAAAAGTCGTGTAGCAAAAATAAAATCTACGGAACATTTTAAGCAACTTTTCAGAAGAAGCCATAAGTCTGAAATCATATGCTATTCTGCGCAAATCCACATGAAAATTTGGAAGGACACTAACGAATTAGTTTGCATTAGAAACATAAAATTCGGTCTGTATATATATAAAAAGTATCATAACTTTGTCAAGTTTCGACCGATTTTAATAAATGAAGTCTCATTTCACATATTTTTTTTAATTTTTTTAAGAATTTTATATTTTTGAATGATGTGATCGTGAGTTTTTAGTGCAACTATAAAGTATATAGATTAATGGGAGCAGAAAATCTTTATGTCGATTCGCGCAGGATAGTATTTGATCACACACCCATCCTTTCTTGGGAAATTTTTGCAGAATTTATCGTAGATTATGTTTTGGTTATACAAAATTCGAATTTTAAAGAATTTTATATATGTATAAGGAAATTCGACATTATATTTATTAATAGACTAATGAATAGTGCAAATAAAGAGCACTCTTATCAATATGACACTCAAAAGTATGTGAAGGTACTCTAAATTGTATACATTTTTGTATCTATTTCGAAAAATTTATTGGTGTTGTCTAGGAGATGTACTCCTACACATGCGGTGGATTGTGCTGGAACTAGAGGAAAGGGATTGTGGGAGAAATGATAGGAGGTGAAGCTTCATTATCGTACAACACTGCTTTTGCACGTTATTGGTTATTATAGCAGTTTTGTAACGGCTCTGATGTCAAGGAGACGTATTAAATTTTGAAGCTTCATTTTTAGTAGCCATTTTTAATAATTATATTCTTCGCCGGTGCTTCACAATACCGACGAAGGAGGGCGTTCTGATGTGCCTGTGGATTGGATACAGCTGAAGCCATTACTGTTCACTGACCAGTGACTATGCCTTCGCCACTGAAACCTTGCGACAACAACTGACACAAATGCACATCATAAAAAATGCGAGATGTTTTTATGAGTCTGAAACTGGGGTTGAATACAATAAAATTTTTCGGTTTGTACTAAACGTGCAGACTACTTCGACCATCGGCACCCTCATTATTTCATTCTATCAAAAATTTTATGGTAATGCAGTCTGGAGCGGCAAGAGAGAAAATTTTAACAATATTTAACTTTCCTACGCGACCGCGTGTAACAATATTACTAAACTGATTCTATTGTTATAAATCAAATATTTATTTGCTGTGGATGTTATTTGATTTTTAGTTTGGACAACTCCTGAATCACTCCATGTAACTATATTTTTCTCAACGAACAAAAAAAATTAAATTCGTTTACAGTGGGAAATTAGTTACTCTACAGTATAATGGAACGCTTAGTTTTGGCTGTAAGAGAGAGAGTATACTCGTACTTTAAAACAGTGTTCTATATAAAAGGAAGAACTCTTAATAATTCTTTATAACAGAAAAATATATTGAAAAATATTATCATTTACCAAAATATTACTTGCACGTAGAGCAAAATGTCAAGCAGTAATCAATTCGATAATTTTTTATTGAAATTCAAGTTAGTCATTCAAGTTCTGTTTTGAAGGATATAGAGCAAAATGGACACGATTTATCTCAGACGATATAACCGAAAATATTTGGGGTCGAAAACCTATGGAGGCACCCTTAATTCAAAGTTGTCAAAATGGCTTATGAAGCACATAAAGTCACCGACGACGAAGTATGTATGGACTTTAATTATCCCACTGAGATAATTAAACGTATTCGTTTAAATGTTTTCCCCGCTTAATTACTCAAATATTTTTTGAAATATAGCACAAAGTTTTGCTTCGTTTTTCCTACTACACACTACACTAGCCGCACGTAATTTTAACTGAATTCCTCAAAGTTTCGGCTCGCTACAAAAGTGTTCAACCAGCTCAAATGAATTTCATAATGACGTCTTTAACTTTGTTTAATTTTAAGTAGAAGCTGCCCTGCTTCATACTTAAGGTAATACGAAAAAGAAGGAAAAAAAAAACATAGAAAATAGTAGTAAATTGTCGGCAAAGCCGGAAAGAATATATACAAATGTACATGGATACTCGTATGTACATGCAAAACATGAAACGAATACAGATGAAGTGAAAATTTACCATACCATTTTACAAAGAAATATCTAAATGGGATGGCTTTTACCTTTGATAAGCGGGCCAAACATTTGCAGAATAGTTGTGCAATTTTTCGTATTGCTCAATAAGATCGCCTATGTGTATGTCAAAGGTGACACAATATGTTGCCCAATATTGTATTGGATGGGTCACTTTAAATGTTTCTTTATTTCGCAGCACAGGCAAACGAAAAGAGTAATTTAAGAAAATTTAATAAATTTTAAATTTAATTCTTCATTGTAGCAATCATTGCTTCAAAACCAAAACCAAAACCAAAAATTTATTAAATAAACAAAGTAAATAAAAAGTTGAAGCAAATTTTATTTTATTGTTTTTTGTCTGTCTTATTTTTTATATATTTGTTAGAACAAGAGTGGCATTAAAATGGTACAAAAGAAGAAAATCGGCAATTTGAGTCAATTGTGCCATTGGCAAACCATGCATTCGCTTTATTTAGTGTACCACCATGTCCTTTTTACTATTTTATTGTTGCTGTTATATATATGGCTGTGCATTACTTGTTGTTGTTGTTGCTTGCTTTTTAAATGCTTCTCAATATCCTTGCCAACAAATATAGGCAACGGTGTTATTTGAACTGAAAGTGAAATATGTTGCATATTTGTATGTGTGGAGTATGCAAAATATGTATTGAAAAATTGGAAAACTGAAAACAAGGTGACCAGATGCACAAAAAAAATGATTATTACACATCCATGCTTAGGTGAAAATAAAATCTTTTGATTGAAAATAATGTTTTAGACTTTTATATATTAATACATTTTTTTTCGAATTGAAATTGTTTACTTTAAGTGTATTATGATATGCATATATTGACTTCCACCAGTTGGTTATACGTATTAAATTGCTTTTAACGGGTGCTCCAAATACTAGTATATTTTTAAGTCAAATTATTTGTGCTATGATATATTTTTTCCGTTCGAAATTTTGACTATTAGACAGTCTCACATCTGCGGGAACCAAAATAAATCATTCTGTTTATACAAGAATTCCCAAAAAATCTTCGAGAATTACGTAATATACAAACAAAACAAACCAAATAGCTTCTTTAAACAATAAACATTTTATTATTCGATTTAAATCTATTTAATTTTTTTAAACCTTTAAATAAATGAGAGAATGTTTAATTGAATTTTAAAAACCGCTCTCTGAAACTAAACTTCATGCTATATAAGTGCTACTGATGCTTTATATTCAAAATTGTCAAACCGATGAAGCAATCGATAAAAAAAGGAGCGATGCAGCAGACGAAGTAGGAGCCCGCGCTTTAAATGAAAAAATTTGTATAGCATTAAATGTCCAATCATGCACCATACGAGTTTGGTTATTCTGTGTTTGTGTTTTGGACAACTGGTGAACAATATATGTGTGGCCATTGGGAAATAATATTTATTTTTTGATTTTAGAGTTACGTGACTGGTTGCAGCACTGACTGACAGCCCAAAGCCTGCTTTCTGGAGGTATGAATACATGATGGAGACATTATTTGAAATTCAAATAATAATGGATAAGAAGGAGCATAACCGTGTCGAATGGGAAAATTTATACTTCCGGAATTAATTGGAGTGGACTGCAAATTACAACTATTATAATTTATGTTTGATAGAAATTATATTGCTGGATATATTATTTGAGGGTGACGATGGCTGACGTAGTTAGCACTTTGCCTATAAAACTAAAGATCCTGCGTTCGATCTCAGTTTCTGACTAATTCATACAAATACCACTCTTTTCTGATGTGTATTAGTGTGCGTCTTTGTGTCATATGTTCTCGGAAGGTGTCAGCCCCAGCCAAATAAAATAGTTACTAAAAAATGTGTACCAAAAAACTCAGCTTCAAAAATTAACACGTCTCCCTGACATCAGGGGCGCTTCAACACTGAAATAACAAAAAAAAAAACGTGCAAAAAGCGAGCTTTCCTTTCTTTCACTGTCCTATTTTCTCTAGTTCCAGCACATGCGAAGCATTGTGCAGTGCTGGTCGAAGATAAAAGGGGCAACAATTTCATTTTCGTACTTTTATTCTTGTAAAGTTGTCGATCTTTTCCAAGTTCGAAAAAGGGCCAAAAATTTTACACCTTTATAAACTTTTTTCTTTCAGTTCCCATACAAAAGGAGGAGGGCAATATCTGCCTTGCGGAAACTTTCAAATCGATTTCAATTAATCTTAAAAGCAGATGAATTTGAAATTGCATATTAATAAATGAATATTTACATTTGGTGGTTGAACTGAAATTAATTAGAGATTAAATATTTTTCCTTTAATTTCAGGGTGAGGTACGGAAAAGGGTTAAAAACGGGAAAATGGAAATTAAAAGCTGGAAGTTCGACTTTTTTGAGTGGGAAGTCTTTAAAAATCTTACGGTTAATATTGTCTGAGGCAGCGTTAGACATTTAACTGTCGGGAGAAGACACAATTAGCACATGACGTAAAGAAAAAATAACATACGAAAATTAATTAAGTTTAAAGAATTTTATTGGATTTATAAAAAAAAAAATTGCCCGAATTTGGAGCACCTTTTATTCTGATTTCATTGTTTTCTTTTATATATATTTAGAGCGATTTTTATCGAGTTGGTAATAATTTGTTTATTAAAGCAGCAAAAACTGCTTGCCTTTAGCTGTCAGGCTGCCAATGTTCTGCAATGGAGTACAGAAGAAATGTAAAACCTTTTGATTGTTGTATTTTTGGATTTTTTAATCGAAAATATATACATTTTTTTACACAAACATAATCTGCTATTGACTTTTATGCAGTTTTATGTTTTTAATTAGTGTTTAAAATGTTTGTCAGAGCAAAACTCATGAAAAAGTTGATCGAACCTATTTCGTTACAAAAAAGATATTAAAACGGCAGATTAAAATCTGTCGAATTTAAATTTTGGTTTTATAAAAAAAAACTTTTAATGATAAATCAAAATAGCGGATTACACGGCAAGTCAACTTGCTAAACTGTATGCGAAATTTGGGAGCAATATCAGTCAAAATAAAGTGGGAAACTTTCACCATTGTTAATCGTAAAATCAGAGCATACACATACAGTCAAAGGTCTATGTGAACAATAGCATTACTGGAAGAAATCTTATTCTATTTACACCATCAAAGACATTTATTAAAAATTATTATTTCGCAAAAAAAAATGTTGGAAACAAGTCATAATTTGACAGCAAAATTAACAACTTTCCATATAAAAATTAAACACTTTTTTCTACCAGCTCAGTTCATCGGTATGAAATAAGAATACTCTAGCACGCCTCCTTAACTACAACCACAACTTACTTATTTTTAAGGTACGTTCAGTTTTGGCAAATAACTGACCAGAATATATAGTGTTCAACATAGAATTTCCCAACATACTATTGTCAATACCATCCTTAAATGTGAGTATGTATACGGCGAGTCAGTAAATTATTACAATATTGCCGACGACAGCTCAGGTGAAATAAGTCGCAGCGCAATAACTCCCAAATTAAATAAATCCCAAAAAAAAGAAGCTAGTCATACACCGGAAAAATCAGGTAAATCCGAAAGAAAATGAAATAGTCCCCAAACCGAAAAAGAAATAAATTAAATTTTTTGGGAGGTATTTCATCACAAAAAGACTTCCAATGAAATTAATGACATAAAATCGGAGTACTGAACAGAAAGAAATAACCCGCAATAAGAAATTAAATCAAAATGATACTAAAATGAACTACGTAAATATGAAGATTGTTCAATGAAAAGTATAACTATATAACTATATAACAAAATATAACTATAAACAAATATAACGGGCTAAGGGATTTTCTCCTCTATGGTATAACCAACGCTCTCTTCACTAACAAAATCTTCTCTGCATTACCTTCTCTAAGTTTTTTCCGCTCTATCTAATGTTCTTTCCATTTGGTGAAGCGCCCTTAAACTAGATTTGAGCGAAAAATGTTTACAAATTGCAAATAATTGAAAATGAAATAACTCCAAAAAAAATTAAAAAACTCCCAAAGCAAATGAAATAATATCTAAAAACAAAATAAAATGAAATGACTCCCATATGAAATTTTTTTGGAATTTATTTCATTTGGGAGTTATTTGATTATGAAATAAATCCCAGGCAAAAAAAATTAAATAATTCCCAAAAAAATTAAGTAAGTCCCAAAGTTGTGGGCATTATTTCATAATGAAATAACACCAACATTATTTCATAAGGAAATAAAACCCACTTTTGTTAGTAAAATTTTCGTGACTTATTTCACATGGGAAATAAAAATAGAAAAACTATTTTCTCTTCTACACATAGTTTGTGTCCACGGGAAAGCATTAGAATAATCTGAAAAAAATGTTACAATTCAGTTCATAGAAACCCAGGTTCGGAGTTGGCCTTATTATTTTCTTCAAAAATAATTAGGGAAACTGCAGCATTTTATTAATTTAAATTCTGCAATTTATGTTGAAGAACATTTACATTTTGTTTAAATATCTTACAAACGTCATTCACATGTACATTCATATATTTATACCACTTAGAGTTGAATCTAGAAAGGTATGTGGAAACGCAACAATCGTGGAACATGAAAGCGATTTACTTGTTAAATCTAACGATTTCCATTACTTACCGGATTATACCACTACAAGTACTAGACATACAAAACAGATTTTGAAAAACACTTTTCAGAGAAGTGAGAAACAAAAATTTATTAAGCAGATTTTCAAATGGATTAGAAAAATTCAGACATTTTATATCTTGGCGGTGTATTTGGAGACCATTAAGCAATTGGGCATCTTTAAGGTCACTGTGATATAAAGTAAAAATGTTTATCTTTCTCATAACTAAATAAGCGTCTTTATAAACAACCGCGTTGCTGGCCCTAAGCAAACATTAGTGTTGTATTACCACACGATTTATTTATTTAAAATAAAAAAAAACAAAAAAAATAAATATATGTACATATATGTCATTGGTGGTGCAATATGAAAATTGGATTTAGACACGCACCTCCGCTCGCAGACCGAAAATCAAACATCAGACTTCACAGTGTCACCGCCTGAATATTCTGAAGATTCCCTGAAAATTTCATTAAAATTCGCCCAGCCGTTTTGGAGTCCATACATTACATACATACACACATCCTGTTTTATAAAGGGTGGTTAAATTTCAAGGGCCGATGTTGATTTTGAATAAAACACAAACTATTTAGGAAATTATTGTAATTTTATTTTATTATGATATATTGGTATTACTCAATTATGTATGGAACAAAATATCGGCCAAATAGGTGCCGCGACCACGGCGGCACACCTCCATCCGATGGTCCAAATTTTCGATGACCCTGAGGCATAATGGAGGTTCTATGCCGTTAATGTGCCGAATTATCTCATCCTTTAGCTCTTGAATTGTTGCTGGCTTATCGACGTACACCTTTTCTTTCAAATAACCCCAAAGAAAAAAGTCCAACGGTGTCAAATCACATGATCTTGGCGGCCAATTGACATCGCCATTACGTGAGATAACACGGCCATTGAATTTGTTGCGCAAAAGAGCCATTGTTTCGTTAGCTGTGTGGCAAGTGGCACCGTCTTGCTGAAACCACATATCGTCCACATCCATATCTTCCAATTCGGGCCATAAAAAGTTCGTTATCATCTCACGATAGCGAACACCATTCACAGTAACTGCCTGACCGGCCTCATTTTGGAAAAAATACGGCCCGATGATGCCGCCAGCCCATAAACCGCACCAAACAGTCACTCTTTGTGGGTGCATTGGTTTTTCGACAATCACTCTTGGATTCTCATTCGCCCAAATGCGGCAATTCTGTTTATTGACGAATCCACTGAGGTGAAAATGTGCCTCATCACTAAAGATGATTTTCTTCGAAAATTGATCATCCACTGTTGCCGTGGTCGCGGCGCCCATTTGGCCGATATTTTGTTCCATACATAATTGAGTAATACCAATATATCATAATAAAGTAAAATTACAATAATTTCCTAAATAGTTTGTGTTTTATTCAAAATCAACATCGGCCCTTGAAATTTAACCACCCTTTATATATAGATTAATGTGTTCTCTATTTTGCCTTCAGACTAGTTGCTCAGCGGAAGCAATCTTAAATTCACATACACAAACTTTTTAATTTTTAAGAACAACAAAACAGAAACTAAAAAATAGTTTATAGATAGTTCTGGATAGTTGTGTATCACAATGGGCCTAACTAAGCTCTGACCTAAGTAGGGCGTACTCCTTCGGGGCGGGTCCACCAGCTAAGCTAACCTAGTTATTGATGTTATTCAGAATTCGTAACTGGCGTAGCAACTGCTTTCAGCTGGTAAAAAGAATGAAACTCTGTATATTGCCATGTAAAGAAAATAAAATTTCGTTTATATTAGAAAGCTTATAGAGCTATAAAAAATACTACTTTAGTCCAATAAAAAATTCTGAATGTTATTTTTTGTTTATAATTTGCATATTAATAAATTAAATAAAGAGCTTGAAAATAAAGTTATTCAATAGAATTTTGTTGAACAAACGCACATCTCTAGTTTATTTTCATTTTTGTATGGATGTTTTTTCTTGACGCAGTAGAAATGGACGCAAATATGAAAGATACTGTTCATTATTTAAGAAATTGTTAAGAGGGTGGCGATAACTTAAGTAGTCTGCACGTGGACTACAAAACCAAAAAGCTGTGAGTTCGACCAGAGTTTTTTTTTTTTTTTTTTTATCTTGGACCAGTGCTCAGGGGCTATCCCCTACATATGCAATGCATTGCACTGGAACTAGAGAGAAGGATAGGGAAGAAACAGACAGGTGGTGAAAGTGGTAGAAAGATAGAGCTTAATTCTTGCGCAACTTTGCAGTTGCGTGTAAATTATAAAGCAAAGTTGCGGCGTCTCTGGTGTTTTTTTTTTGACGCATTATTTTTAAGCTAATTGAGCCATTTTATTTATTATTTTACTTCGCCGACGTTTTATTGCTCAAATACCGACGAAGGAGAGTGCTGTAGCACAGAAAACTCAGAAAAAACTTTTTTCTGATTTGACCCGGCTGGGATTCGAACCTGGGTATTTCTGGTTGCAGAGCCAACACGCTGACTACTCGCCATCAGCACCGGTGTAGCATCGGCGAAGTACAATCATTACTAAAAATAGCTACTTAAAGCGAAGCTTCAAAAATTTAATACGTCTCCTTGACATCAGAGACGTTACAACACTGCTGTAAAAACAAATAACGTGCAAAAGCACAGTTGTAAGATAGTGAAGCTTCGCCTTCAGTTATTTCCACTAACCCTTTCCTCTAGTTCCAGCACAATGCACCGCATGTGTAGGGGTCATATCCTGAGTGCTGGTCCAAGATAAAAAAGAAATAAAAAGTATTTATCATATTACTAATTTTACGTACAACTTTTTGCCAATACATTTTTCTGAATAAATATTTTGGGAAAAGTAGTGCATAAAATTAGTATTATTTTGGGAACCTACTGAAGTTGGTAATCTTAATATACAGGGTGTCTGGTAGTAGATGTATATTTTCAAACATAAATAAAAAACATAGTAATTGACACAAAGTTTTATTAAGAGCATTGAACAATAGAATTTTTTAAACAGTATGTCATCCAGATGTCTTCCATCGAGTTGAACACACTGTTCAAAACGGAGCTTTGTGTTCTGCGCCACACGCTGCAGTAAACTTGGTTCAATTGAGCTGATTTCTCGACGAATATTTTCCTTTAAAGCCACAAGAGATTGAGGATTATCATTATAAACCGTCTCTTTGAGGTAACCCCATAAAAAAAAATTCATGAGAGTTAGATCGGGAGACCTCGGTGGTCATGGGATGTCCCCAAAGCGACTGATCAGTTTTTGGGGGTAATTTTTCGATAATTTTCACCGTTGACATTCGTCGCCTGGCCTCGAGAATTTTGGAAAAAAAAATGGTCCAATTATCTCATGCGTGGATAAGGCACACCAAACAGTTACCCTGCGGCAATGCAATAGTTTTTGATGTTTCAAACGAGGGTTGTGGGTTTTTGGAGACCAGTAACGGCAGTTTTGCTTGTTGACGTGGCCGTTGAAGTGAAAATGAGCCTCGTCGCTCCAAAAAATGGTATTTACAGTGCGAAAACGCTCCAACATCGTTTCACAAAATTTTTGCGTAAATCAAAGGCACTTTCTTTCAGTTCTTGAACGATTTGAATTTTAAAAGGATGGAACTTCTGATCCTTTTTTAAAATTTCATGAAGAATCGCTGTTGGAAGTCCCAGTGAATCTGCTCTTTTCCGTATTAAAAGTCGCGGATTTTCACGTAAACTGCTTTCAAACTGTTCAATGTTTTCGGGAGTCCTTGAAGATCGACTGGGCCCTGGCCGCGTAGCATTCATAGCCGAACCAGTTGCGCGGAATCTCTGCACACACGAACGAATTAAATTCTCACTCGGTCCATCACTTATTCGCCGAATACCGAACTTTGATCAAAATTGTCGACGAGCAATTACGTAAGAATCATTACTCTTAAAAAATGTCTCCACAGCGAACGCGCGATGCTCACTCGACCACTGTGACATCGTGACTGACAGATCCGCACAATCGATAATTCCAACGGCGCTACCCTCCCTCCGCACCGTTTATTACTTTTTGAAATAATCGTATTGAAAAATATATATTTGAGTTCTACTATTACGTTGAGGTTGTTGTGGCCACCATTTGAAACGATTTTTTCCATAACAGTAATGAGGTTCGAAAGTTGAGCTATTATTTGATTCAATGTCTGCTCTTGCAAAAACTGTTGTATGTATTTCTTCTTCGTTATGCGTTTCTGATATTTTGGAGCTACTATCACTTTAATATGCTGTACAGAAGATAGAATCAACGACTTCGTCATCAACTTCACTTCCTTCATCACAAGTTTCGTCATCATAAAAATCCGTATTCTCCTCTAATATTCAAATAATTTCCTGGGTATTCATATTTTTTTAACTATTTTGTGATATATAGTAGTTCGAAAATATTAAACAAACCTCAAAAAGAAACTCTACATAGGTTAAATCAGAAGTGGTAGTAAATTATTTCCTATTAAAAATCACACAAACGACTATGGGGTAGTAAAAAGAGTTCTATAAAAAAATAACAAAATAAACTTTGCCCCCTATTCAAATATCTTCGGTACTTGTGAAAGCGGTACCAGGTGGCACGACTAAAATATCATATTCAGCTTCAATGCCAACATTTTCTGCTCAACAGTCCCCTGAAAGCGCAAGAAATCTTTTTGTTCTCTAAAAATTTTGCGATGTGCAATATTGCATGTATTGTTGTACTTATATGTGAACGGTGAGCGGTAATGAGTTGAGACCGATTAACCCTCTCTTTATATGCCTCAATATACTATCCCTAAATATTGAGATTATGAAATATTATAAGGAGAGGAGTAGGAATGGTTCATCATAATTGATAAACCATAGTAATAAACCCCATTTTTTTCCTTAGAATCCAAAAACGTGTTGCTCCATTTAAAATTTTTTCGGATTTTACTTTATTTATAATTTTTTTAAGGACAGTCTACTGGGCCTGCTAATTACTTGTGCCTAATAAATACATATGTATATGGTACTTTGTAAACAAATGTAAACTACCGATGGCTTTTCAATACAATATTTATTCAACAGTCACGAAATCTTAACCGCATTTATTTTTCTGTTTCCTTATGGAAGACTATGCAATGTTTCTTTTCATATTAAAAATATTTGGATTTATTTGATAAACAAAAAATTTTTATTAATTTATTAGCACAGAAAATATAAACACACCAGTCAATTTGGTTAATTTATGTTTTTACTCAGAAATAAAACCACAACCTCATGCTTCCTACTTTCAAAATCAAGTGCTGATTGTCTTTCCCTTCGTTTTTTTCTCTTAGTACCAGCAAATTTATAGCCTATTGTAAACATCTTCAATTTTTAATTTTTTGTTAAACTGTGATTTTCGCCAATATTTTCTTTAATTTGAAAAACAAACACACCAACAAAAAGAAGAAAAGAAGATAAGTTATGCAACTTTTAAACAATTATTGTTTTGTGGCTGCTAATCAATACAATTTACACAAAATATGCAAAAAAGCCAAAAAAAAAAATGAAGTACCAACTGCCAAGAATTATAAAAAAAAGAATAAAACGAAAAAAAAAATTTTAAGTAATTTGTGTGATTTTACATACAGAGTCAGTCAGCAAATAAACAAATAAAAAATTATAACAAATACCAACTTTGAGAAAACAAAAATAATAAATTAAATAACTCCTCTCAAGTATCAACACAAACTTTTAAACGATTTGACTTAAATTTTTTCATTATTTTACAACACAGAATAGTGGGGAATGTAAGACCAAGTGAAAAAACAAAAATACAGTTAGGATGGAAAGAAAAACATTAAATGACATCAACAACAAAATAAACCCACAAGCGGCAGAAAAACACTTTGGGTTTTAATCACAGAGGTGTATTTTTGAAATCCGTTGAGATTTTCAAAGTTGCGTTAAATGTGAATTATGAAAAAGTAAAAAGGGGAACACGAAGATGAGAAAAATCGAGTGTCTTTATGTTTGGAAAAAAATTAAAACTGAAAAATTATATTGAAAGTGAGTACTTCTTTTTAATGTTATTGAAATATTGGCGAATAGTATGATGTTATGGCAAGAAATTTATAAATAGAACTATGACTTGAATTCTAATTGGCAATATAAAGGAAATAGCAATTGATTGCCGAAAAACTTTATTTTCTTCACCTAGGGCAATGAGATATAATCTAGAAATATCGTACATGAGCTGCTAATAGACACAACTCTCCTTAAAATCGCATTTTTCTAGATAACGTCAGTGTGCCAAATTTAGAATTATTCAATTTATGGCGAGTGAAACGTAATGCAGCTGACAAAAAGTCCGCTTAGCAATATATGGTGTAAGAGAACATGCTTCTGAGATACATAATGCTATTTAACTTGAAAGTAACACTTCCATATAGAAATATGAAAAGCAGGAAGACAAAGAATATTACGAAAGCGAAGATGATGAAATAGAGAATGATGGCTTCTTAAATTCTTGTTTTTTTTTTAATTTAATAGACAATTTAAAACTAGATACCCAAATTTTATTATACAACCTTGTTTAAAACAAAAGTTTATTTAGTTTTCGGATAAAACTGTAAGAGTTTTAACATTTTCATATGTATGTAAACGTGGGCCAAAAAAAAAGAAAAATTTCCTATAGTGCGCTGGGCAGAAGCATTGACCGGGTAGTGATACAGACGACAATATGGCCACATAATAGAAAAGTGAGAACTAACGAAGATAACAGGATACTGGCAGTTGAATCAACGAAGTCACGTGATCGAAAGTCATAGTGAGAAACACAAACGTACAGGATCATGATGTTCAAGATACAATTAAAAGTTGTTAAATGAGACCATACTGTTTTTTATAAAACTTTTTCAGTAAAAATACATTGTATATCAGAGTGTTTTACTTTTTATTCCTTTGTCAGCAAAAAAATAAGTTTTTCCTATTTATTCCATTGCTCTCGGAAGACAAAAATTTCAGGATATCCTGCTTAAAATTTTCAGCCGTATAAAATTTTATTTTTGGATTTATAGAAGGTATATTGATTGAATTTAGTTTGGAAGTATGTCTAATAAACCTTTTATAAATAAAAAAAAATTAATAGGTCAGTTAATCGTCAAGAATACCAAGTTTGAAACAAATTGGGGAATACATTCCCCTCATTTTGCCACTCTATATCACGGCCCTTAAATTATGAGAGCACCTCTAATATTTTCCAAAAACTACAATAGTTACAATAAAACCGACTTTGGAATTTGAGAAGAAATTGTGGTTCGGGTATTTTCGACCACTGCAGACTTAGCGGGCTAAAAAATTTTTTTATATTTAAGTTTTTTAGATACAATAACAAGTAGACAATTTTTCACTGAAATTCGAAGCATACAAGAAAAAATTTTTTTTTATTTTTCATTAATTTCAATTGGAATGAGCCAATTAATACACTCAAGAAAAAAATTAATTGTTGTTAAAGTGACAAAAATCGAAATGTACTCTAAAGTGAACATAAGAAAAAAGTGTTCAAGAGAACACTGCTGATGGTACATAGCCGAAACTGGTCTGTTTATGCACAAATAATGAAATATCGGGAATTTTTTAGCTGAATAATAATTATCGATATCTATAACTATGTTTATACAGCTGAGAATGTCAAGATCCCTTGACATTTCTGTTCAGTAAGGTTTGGCAAGGCGTCATGAATTATTTACCGCCAGAACAAGGCTTATAAATTGTGGAAATTTATTTAAAAATAAAAAATAATCTGTTCGAGAATTTCATAGAGCACTTCGTTCATTATACGTTTAACATAACTGGCCTATTGAGCAATTCGTGCAGTTATTGAGGGTTTTCGCACTAATTTTACTCTTCTCGAGACAAAAACATCAACAAGACAAAGAAATGTGCGTACCGAAAATATTGCTTCTGCAGAGCGGAGACGCCGAAATGTCGATTCTTCGTCGATCTCAACTTTGTGGCCTTTTTTTATATTCAAAAATTAATCAGCTAAATATCAACATTTGTTTCCAACAAGACGGCGGGACTTACCATACAGCGTGCCAAACAATCTATTTATTGCAGAATCAATTAGTTGACAACTTTATTTTGAGCGATTTAACGCCTCTGGATTACTTTTTATAGGGGTATGTCATTGGTTTCTGCCGACCAACCAGCAACTCTTGAAGCATTGGAAGCCATATTTATTAGAAAAAGTACTCGAAAATGGGACTGATCGAATGAACCATGAACTCGTAGGCCCGGCGGACATATGCCAGAAATCATATTTAAACAATAAATGCCATGAAATTATAATCCAGATTATAACAAAAAAACTTCTTTCCAATAATATTTATGGTCTCATGTAGAGGATGGCGATCGAAATAAGTTCTGGGTTCGACCCCAGTTTCAGACCAAATCATAAAAACATCTCCCATTTTTTCTGATGTGCTTTAGTGTGGATTTGTCAGTGTTGTCGGAACACCAACAGTAAAAAAAAATACAAATCCTAATGATCATAAAATAGCAGGAGAATAATTTAATTGAGTTCCATATAATGTAGCTTATCAACTAAAAATTTTAATACCTGTAGGAACTGCAATAATTATTGTAGCTGATGTAAAGTATGCACGAGTATCAACATCTATTCCAACAGTAAATATATGATGTGCTCAAACAATAAAACCTAATAAACCAATTGCTAATATAGCATAAATTATTCCTAAAGCACCAAAAGTTTCCTTTTTTCCAGATTCTTGACGCGTAGGCGTTCTCATAGGTCACTGAACAGTACAGGCCTAATGCCGCTCAGAACTGTACTTGATATTTATTACAGTTAATAAGGCCACCAAATAAAGAGCGATCTCCGGAATTTTAACCCACATATTTTCATTTACACTCACTTCAAACCACAAGCGTCATTAAAAATCTTCAATAGCAATTGATTAATGAAATTTGCAGAAGTATCTGGGATAGCAAACTGAAGTGAAAAACTGTTCCAGAATGTGAATTGCTTGATTTTTTTACAGACTACAGGGACTATAGAGCAATCATATAAAGTGCCAATTTTGCATTTGTCAATATATTTTCATTTTCTTTTCACACGATCCAAATTAAATTAAATAAATTATTCGAATGGTTTATCGTTTAGAAATAACGATATGTCTTTATATGCTTTTGAACAGGCAAATTTACATTATCGTATTTTTATTTATATTTTCTTCTTTAAAAAAATTTAACATTGGTTAAAAAATCACCCTTTATTTCTCCACTGTCAGTCTTTAAAAAGACCTCACAAAAAGGTGAGGATGACACTTCACTTTTCAAAATTTGCAATGTGCATCCTAGCTTTTGCTTAATGTATCCTTTAAGTTAAAATTTGATTGGTACATCGAACGCCTGATACTTTCAAATTACTTTTGCTGTGTGTGAGATCATTTAACGACATTGTAGTCAATTGTAATTTGCAAAAAATTTGCTGGCCAAATAAGAAGTTGCCTTGTCGCTTAAAATAGTAAATATAGGTAGACGTTGGTGATAAAAAATTCATCGTAATTCAAATTAAAAAATCAAATGCTAAAAATTGTGGTTTTACTATTTTTGGCGTTGTGTCTATTTTATTTTTAAATGTTACGACATACATAAATAGTAATTCCGTTGACACTGTTACTATTCATACGGACATGTGAATGCTGTTCGATCAGTCGTTAGCGCATTAACTATTAATTATTCTCCTTTGAGAATAAATGTGATAGAGAGAGGCATATGAGTAATAGAGAGTCGATATAGATGCTTGTCATGCACCCTTTGGTTCATTGTTGTGCTTTACGCAATCTTTGCAACATACTAAAATTTTAAGACACTGTTGCGTATATAGGACACGATGAAGACAGCGAAATAAAGATCAAAATTGAAACCATCCCGATGTAAATCTGGACAATTATGCAATTGTTATTAGAAACTGTGTTGTCGAAACTTTTAGCGTATTGTTGTAAATAGATGTTAAGGTGATGTAAATTATTTACACTTTAGAAAAACTAAAAATACTCTTTAATAAAAAACCTAAACAAGTGCGCAATATTTCCAAGTTGACGCAACGTCTTTCTCTTGGTGAACACCATTTTGAAAGATTACCTTAAATGCCAAGTTAATAAAAAACGTAAGAAATAGTTAAGATATATAAATAATGTTTATAATGGTATAAAAAGATTAACATAAATTAGTATGAGTAATAGAAAAACTAACTTGTTTGTCAAAATAATACTCCATTAATTAAAATGTGCTAATGATCGCAAACATACAGACAGTCAACATTACATCTGATAATTGCTAAGAAACAAACTAAGTCAAATACGAAAATTGTAAGTCACATGACAAACCACTAGCAGAACTGAACACAAGCTGTTTTCGAAGGTCGCTACACCTTCATCTTAACTGTTCTTTGTGTTTTGTCCACTGTCTCTATAATTGGTGTAAATCAAAATGTATTTCTTTCATACTAAATACACTTTCTTTAGTTTAATTTTCAGCTAAAGCTTTATCCATCTCTTTGTAAGTTTATCCGTTAAATTTTCAATAGATTTTTAAACACGTCTACCATTTTTGACAATGATATCCAAATTTTCATTTCTTTTGTGGAATAATTTGAAAAAAAAATCTAATACCTTCTCCATTGGTAGATTCAGTTTTAATAAACTTTTTCAAATTTTGTTTTAATTTACTTCCGGACTTAGCACAAGATTGTGTGATGTCCTCTCAGAAGTGCCGGCACTCATATCTAATATGTCTGTGTTTTTCCTCTTTCTGTTGGAACCGGTATAGTGTTCGGACATACTAATACAAAAATCAATATTATAAATATAAATTATGTTATTGGACAATAAGTATAAAATTGTTATAAATCTACATATATAAAGCTGAATGTGTGGTTGTCTGTTTGTTTGTGTGTTTGTACCTCAAACCGCTGGACCGATCTTCCTGAAATTTTCACACCATATAATTGTGACTCTTGAATGAATTATAGGGTACCTTTTTTTTAAAACTGGGAAGGTTATAGGGTATTACTTTTTTTAAAACTAGATCCACGGGGCAATTTCCACGCCAACGAGACCATCTAACCCATTTTAATGAAATTTAAATGTATTTATGTTTTTGCGTCTAGAAGGACACATATGCTACATAAGTATTTTTAAATAGAACCAGGGGTCGACGTAGGGGTAAGATATGCCTTTCCTAAACTGTATACCCGAAGGAGATAATAACGGGAGCGAAGCCACGGGTAAAAGCTAGTATTGATTAAAACTTAAAGTACTACACTGTGGAAAGTGTCTTTACTGAATGTTCACACGATTGTCAGATTTTACAATATTGTAGGATATGACAATATGGTGACAATGTACTCAAATTAAAAATTGCCACCCAATTGTAAATTGTCTGTTCATACTATTGTAAGAAATCTATACAATTTCATTGTCACACAATAAATTTATCAATAAAAATCAATAAAAATTCTCTTGATATACTACACTGTCGAAAGTGTCTTTACTAAAGCTATGTTCACAGGGTTGTCAGATTATTGTATGGCAAAAGTTGCCAGAACCAAGTTGTTATTGTCAAAATGTTATCAAAATTTGTACGAAAAAAAATATGTTTATACAACTATTTATTAATTTATTCTACGCGATTATGATTATTTAACTATGTTTGTTTATGGTTTAGCTGGCCTACATTTATATTTCATTTGTGCTAATACCAAAATCGTCAGTAGACCAAATCAGTACCAAATGAAATACAGCAAGAACATCATAACAAAAACTTCTGAAGCTATAGCAGAAAGCTGAGAACATTTGAAGCTTCTGTCCATATGGAGGCGTCCGCCAGAAGTAAGTTGTCTAAATTGTATCTCGATTTTTTTTTATTTAAAAATTTCGAAGGATATATCAATTTAAAAGCTGACAAGACGTCTCTTGAAAAATCACAATTTTTGAGTTATGCGGACGTTACAGCGAATGAGCGATATGTCGGTTGTTTTGCTAGTTGCATGAGAACTTAAAATGATACTACAAAACACAAATATATCATGCTATTTATTTTTTATATTTTATTTGTGGCATATCTACGCCGCGGATCCGGGTTACATGGTCCATTGGATCATTCCAAACAAAAAAAGGCTAAAGGATTATAGCACTGCTATGTATATAGTTTTTCGACGATTTCGTCATTATTAAATTAAAATAAAAAAGAGATTATAGCTTAAACTTATAAGAAGAATATCACCATAACTAGACTAGGGCCAGGATTAGATTATAAGACATTTACTTTTAACGATACTATATATATTTATTTTATAAATTAGACCTTGACTGTAATAAGACTCTGACTATTTACCATTAATTCTTCATATCGAATCGTTTATGTTAATTGCCATCACGTTTGTATTATTTGCACAATATATCGCTATAAACATCATATCTTGATTGCTATTTAACAACTTCATATTCAATTGCAGATAATTACCTCAGCATAATTAACGAAAAGTACTTGCAACTTCCCTAAAGGGGAAAATAATTAGCATTGGTGTAACTACATATACACGATTATATCTTGTCGTTTGATTAATTGAATTGCAAGTGCATTTCAATATTTAAATAGTGATAATAAAATACAGAGAAGTGGATTATATAATACTGCAATGCTTTACGTTTAACATTGATTTCCCTTGGGTTATAGAATGTGCAAGAACTTGAAAGAATACCTTTCATTGCTTAGACGTTAGGATTTTCAAAGTAGACAATTCGTAGACAATAAAAGATAACTTAAACTCTCAACGATTAATATTTCAGCGGAAAACTGCGGGGGATTAGTTTTCTAGAGCACACTGAAAAAACTCAAGTTAAAAACGTAAAAAACAAGGTTGGTATTATATTTTTCGCGGTTGATTTCGCTTCATATTGAAAACATAATTTTTTGTTGTTGAAAGAACTATAATTCCTGCTGACATAATATGTCAGTACAGTTGAATCAAAATGAAATTTATATTGAATTATCATCCTAATGAACCAACATCATTCCAAGTTTGAGTAACGTGAAGATCATGTACAGGGTGGCTGAATATTGCTACATCAAGAAACTCAAATAAGTTTTTTTTTCAGTGTAAGTAATTTTTCTTTTATTCATGTTAAAGCTCATTAAGTTTTATTAAATATGCTTAATTAGTTTGAAAAATAATGGAATTTAAATGCACCCCCGTCCCCCCCGCTCGCTGATGCATGTGCGGCATATTACCAAAAAGTTGTTCATTACTGCTTGGAGAGTTGAGACAGGAATAGCCGCAATTGTTTCTCGAATGGATTGCTTTAGTTCATTCAAATTTGTTGGTTTTGCTTTGTAGACTTCCTGTTTGCAATAACCCAATGGTTGAAAGCACTCCATATTCGACAATTTTGTTTGTTTATGTTGCCGTTTAAATCGAAACGGGCCTCGTCAGACATAAAAAGACAGTTCAACATGTCTTCGTCCTCTTCCACCATTTGAAGCATCTCCTGGCAAAATTCCAAGCGAATCGGTAAGTCTGCTGCGTTCAGTTTGTTGACCATTTGAATTTTATATGGGAATAAGTCCAAATCATTGTGCAAAATTGACTGCAATGACTTTTTTTTTTTTTTTTTTTATCTTGGACCAGCACTCAGGGGATGACCCCACACATGCGATGCATTGTGCTGGAACTAGGAAATTAGGTTATGGGAAGGAGGATAGAGGGAGTAGTGTTTATTGACATTTGATTTAAATCTTCCCAAGCTAAAAGTGACAGGAAATACCTCTGCGGGTAGGCTATTCCACATTCGTGCCGTTCGGCCAAAAAACGAATTTTCCCTGTAATGCGTAGTGCGAGTCGCCGTCAAACCGACCACAAATGGATGTGCTCTTAATGATGAACGCGTCGTGCGCGTGAATGATCGGGTTTCGGGAAAAAGTTCCCTGATTTCATCAGAGCACATCCCATTATAGTAACGATAGAACAACGAAACGCACCCCACGTTGCGACGATGCTCAAGAGAGTTAATAGAGTTGGCTACCCTACTGTCTCCTATGAGTTTCTTCGCTCTCTCTTGGACCCGGTCGAGTAACTTCAAAATAGTCTTTGAAGCACCGGCCCAAACATGAGAGTTGTATTCCATTTTCGGTCAGATGTAGGCGGTATAAATAGCGAGGAGATCAGATGGGGTGAAGTATGTCTTGCTCCGTCTTAAAAAACCGAGGCACTTGAATGCTTCTTTTGAAACCTGAAAAATGTGCTCAGTCCATCGAACATCGCACTGAATTTTCATGCCAAGAACATCAAGAGCTTCTGATTCCTCGATGTTTATACCGCCCATAATTACAAATGACGCAGCGTCATCGGGCATGCGTCGATGTGTAAGCATGCTGCATTGGGTCTTTTGAGCATTGAAATCGACCCTGTTTGCCTGACCCCATTGCGATATTTTCATGAGGTCACAATTCAATGAGTCATTCATATTCTGCCTCAGCGAAGTGATCATAGTCGATGTTGGCCTACGACTAAATGAATATGAGTGAGAAAGGCTGCTGTTATCTGCGAAAGAGTGGATAGGGTTGGAAGTTTGACATATGAGGTCATTAAGAAAGACTAGAAATAGGGTAGGAGAAAGAGTGGAGCCTTGCGGTACCCCTGAATTTATCTTATACTCGTTAGATGAGATCCCGTCTATAACAACTCTTATAGCGCGATCCCTGAGAAAACTCGATATAAATGGAGAGAAGATATCACCGACACCAAAAGCAATAAGTTTAGACAGAAGTGCCCCATGCCACACTCTATCAAATGCTTTAGAAATATCCAGAGCCACGACTTTACTTTCGCCGAACTGGTGAATAGAATTACACCATTTTTCCGAGAGGAAGGCTAGTAAGTCGCCCGTAGAGCGCCCTCAACGGAAGCCGTATTGACGGTCGTTCAGTAAATTGTTGGACTCTAAATATTTCATTAGGTGAAAGTTCACCATACTTTCCATCACTTTGGAAATCGCGGAACAGATTGCGATTGGGCGGTAATTTTCAGGTTTGCTTGCCTCACCCTTTTTTGGGATCGGCGTTACATTTGCAACCTTCCAGCACGATGGGAATTGACCTGTATAGTACAGAGTGCTGAAAAGGATTGCCAAAGGACGTGATAACGTCGAAGAACACTGCTTCAGGACCAGTGCAGGAATTCCATCCGGCCCAGGAGACTTGTTTATGTTGAGGTTCGTTAGAACCCTTTTAACTGCACGAGCTCGAAAGAATATCTTTGGCATAGTTATGGATACACGTTCGGGTGCGGGCAGTGGTTGATTGCTCTCCGGCAGGTGAGAATTACATGCAAACATTTCAGCTAGGAGGTTAGCTTTTTCAACCGGGTCTGTGAATATTTGATCATCCTTCAAAAGAGCCCGAATTGAAGAACTAGCATTTTCCTTCACTCTTTTTACGAAAGACCAAAAGCTTTTACTGCCCCGTTGGACAGTAAGAACTTTGGTGCGAAGACGCTGCTCGTACAAAGCTTTTTCACGTCTTAGCACTTTGGCACACGAAGATCTCGCCCTTTTGCGCATCGCATCAGTATCCGCGTTATTGTCATTCCGCCAGATACTAAATGCTTCCTCTCTGGTTCTGACTGCAAGTCTGCACGTCTGATTAAACCATGACTTCGGTCTGGGTTCATTCGAAATTTGCTTCGATGGTATGAAAATTTTCATACCGAGCAATATTATATTTTCAACCATTTCTGCCATGGCATTGACGTCATTGTCAAGGAAGCAGAGCTTCCAGTTGAAATGCCGAAAGAAATCGTTGAGCTCAGCCCAACGTGCCTTTTCAAAAATATATTTTAAACGTTTCGTAGCTGGCCGTGAAACGTTAAGAAGTTCCGCAAACGAAAAGGAGACAGAAATGGTGCAATGATCCGAATTTCCGAGAGGGGCGCTAGTGTTCATTTCATACTTGTCAGGGTGTGAAGTGAGAAAAAGGTCGAGGGTGTTGTGTTGGTGCCCGTTAACACACGGAATATGTGTTGGTTCATTCACTAATTGCGCAAGGTGGTTGTGCGCTGCGAATAGCTCAACATATTGGCCTTCTGGAGTCGTATGGCTCGAATGGCGGAGCCACGATACGTTATGGACATTGAAATCACCAGCAATAACGATTTCACTGTTCGGGTAGTTTTCGAGGATCTCCGATATAGAGTCGGAAAGGGCATCAAAGTTGTATATAGTTTTATCCCTTTCCATATTTGGGCTTCTGTAAAGAAACCCGAAGTGCAAAAGATGTGCCCTGATTTTAAATTTAACCCATAGACAGCTAAATTCAGGATCATTCGTGCTTAAGGATTGCTGGCACTGGTACACAACTTCATTGCGTATATATATTGCAAGGCCCCTATGAAGAATAAAGAGGGATAGGAGGTGATACCCAGGTATGTGAAAATCCTGTGGATCAGCATCCTCAGACACCTGGGTTTCACCTGGGTTTGCCCTTAAACCACGTATGTTGCAGAAGTCAATTCTGAAAAGGCCTGTCATAGTTTACGCAAAAAAAATCAAATCAATTGTCTATTTTTTCATATTGTCGACACCAATGGACTAGTTGCCGCCTGAGAGCTTGCTCGGTGATCAGTGCTATGCCTTCATCACCAAACAGTCCAACAGCAACTATCCCACTGGTATCCACAATATAAAAAATTTATATTTTTCTTTCGGTAGGAGTGTTTAGCACAATGACGCGAAAAAGGGCCATAAAAGCCCTGATGCGGTCACTTTCACCCGAAGTGCCAACACTGGTTGGTGGTGCCAGCACTGGTAAATATTTTTGTTCGCCCGTCACTGGTATAGCGGATTTTATTTTCTGTTCTATTGTTTTGGTTGGAATTTTATTTTTGTTGTTGTTTGTTAAATTTATGATTTATTTATTCCCCGTTTGCATTTAATCCAAAGTACCGTTTATTTTATTTTATTTAAAGCATTTAAAGTTTGTAGGTTTATTTAGTTTGTTTTGTTTCACTATTGTTGTCACTATTTTCCTGTTTTTTTATTTTTTATTTTTTCTTTTATTTTCCACTCCGCTATTTTAGTTTTTAGTTAATTCTGTGGTAATTTATCCGTCTCACAGAAGACGCGTGTATACCGGACGGACGACACGACACTACTCTGCTTATACCCATTTGAGCATATAAGGTTCTTGTCGAAACTCTTGGATTGTTTTGTATAGCAGCAGCACAGCAGCGATTGTTTCCTCCGTCCGAACTGAAGGGTTTCGATGGTAAGGTCTTCTTTGGACTGTTCCATACTCGGAAAAATTGTTCACAAGTCTCATTATGGTCCATCTGCTCGGAGGATTGCCGCCAAACGGGCGCCTATACTCTCTTTGAACCGAAACTACTGACTGCAGTGCGTGATAGCGGCGGACAATCCAAATTCTTTTTTCAGTGTCCCAGTTATCTATTTTTGTTAAATCTAAAAATCAATCTGCAAAATAAAAAAAAATTAACCAGATTCATTAAATAGAAAAAAAGTTATTAAATTTATTTTTGGTAGCGGCTTTCATCAGCCAACCGTAGTACTAATATTTTTACAATTTTTTTTTTTTTTACCTGGGACCAGCACTCAGGAGATGACTCCTTCACATGCGAAGCATTGTGCTGGAACTATAGGAAAGGGATGGTAGGAGACTGGACGTGAAGCTTAATTAATTATTTTACAGCTCTGCTTTCGCACGTTCTCTGTAGATTGCTATCAGCTGAAGCCGGTATTGTTCAGTGACCAGTGACTATGCCTTCGCCACTGAAACCTTTCGACAATAACTGACACACAGAGACACACTAATGCACATCAGAAAAATGCGAGATGTTTTTTTTTTTTATAATTTAGTCTGAAACTGGGGTTGAACCTAGGTCTGTTTTTGGTTTTGTAGTCAACGTGCAGACTACCATCCATCGTACCATCGCCACCCTCAAGATTCAACATGAAATTAATTTAAAATTAAAATAATGATTATGTTAAAGAAATTTTGATTTGTATTTTTCTATATTGATTTAGTAGATTGCAACGTTGCTTGAACGTGGTAAAACTTTAATTCTAATATAAAAGGGGATTTTATGTATTTTTATTACGAAAAATATTGAAGCAATTTGTTTTAAGGTAAATTTGAAATTTTTTTTGTTTTAAATCAATGTGAATTAATATTAAATTTAAATTAGGTCATTAGTTTTGGAGAAATTTAACATGATTTTAATCAACATTTAGTGATGTTAATTTTACAATGGAATATTTTTCATTGTGGGGTTTAAAAGATGAATACATTTTGGAAGTTAATTAAAATTATTCGAATTAGTCATATTTATTTTAACTGCAATTATTGCAAATGACTAAATGAATATTTAGTTGTTTATAGTTAATTCAACATAATATTGTGAGCTTTTGGGAATATGTGGATTCTGATCTATAATGAAATACTCTTTTTCGTGCACTCTGGACGGTTGTCAATACTTAATATGGAAACTTTTTCCAACATTTCCAAATTGCTAGGTCTTGCATGAAATTAATATAAGATATTTCGTAAAGACAACACAACTCTCTTTTATAATTTGATTATAATAATAATTGTACTTCATATCTAAAATTGTTAAATGCACTAATAAAAAATGTAAAAAGTTCTAAGGTAGAGATTTTTCTCAGTTTAGCACTACAGCTACAATTTTATGGTATCTCAAGTGTCATCGTTTTTGATAATGATGAAAAGGTGTCATACGATCGTGCTGTACAGGGTTTCTTTTAAAACATTTTCTTCTTTATTATTAATATTAACTCTGTCATTATATTAATGACTCGTATACATCAATGCTGTATCACGTTTTATAACTTGCTAAAAATGCTTTTAAACATAAAAATTATAAAATAAACTAAATTAAATTTGTATTAAAATATCAATTACAAACATTGCTTACCATTTTCTTCTGTACATATGTTACATTTTAAGAATATATATAATAAGCGACATCGTATTGATGTCATTCCAGTCGTAGCATAGATGACACTAAAATTGTGGCAAAATTATATGATGACGTTTGTCATTAGATTGATGTCTATTTTAGTTTTATTGATGACATTTCTCACGGCGTTGATGTCAGAATTCTGATGACACTTCGTCATCAATGCGAAAAGACGGTTTTCTACGAGTGTATTTATGCGACTAAAGATGGCAAATAAGCTATAACTCAGGCATGTAGCTTATATGTTTGTCACTTTTTTATCGTATCGTTACAGTGATTTAAAATAATTTCCAGCGTTTTATTTAAATTTCTGGTGTCTATTGTTGACCATTTACCAAAAAAACTTTAACTTTTGCAGAAGTAATAAATGACAGTGAACTGCATATATTATTTCCAAAGACCAAAGAAAGAATTTAAAATTGTTTTAATTATTTTCCCACTAGTTTACAGAAAATAACTTGAAATCCTCATACATTTGGGAGTGTAAGTTGCAATGTGTTTCTATAAAAAATTATTTACCACTATTTCTGCCATTTGCAACAATTTATTTTTAAAACAGTTTTTTTGAAACTATTGATGAACATAATTTAGTAAAGTAGAGATGACATCGCGATTAGCTGTCTCTTATATTCACGCTCTATTTGGATATTATGGCACATCTTAACGAATCTTCATGTGTGTGATGTTTATTTATTTTCAATAATACTAATTAAAATTTTCATACATTAGCTTTTAAAAAATGTCATTGTTGTCAACAAAGAAGTTCTCCATAGAAACATATTAGAAAGAAATAAAAATTATTGCAACTTTAATTTTTGATAGATTGAGGAAGCTGATTTATTCATAATAAAGCAAGATACACGTGACTCAAGCATAATTCGCATCACAAATTTTAAATCATGATTTATTTTTTTCCAGCAGCAAACATTCGAAGTTAGAAAATGATTGCAGACAAAATTATCTTAAATATACCATTTTAAAAACCAGATAATTAGAGTGCAATAGCTGGAAAACACAACAAAATTTTGTAGAAAAATAAAAGTTTTTTACCGTTTTACCAACCCGATGCTACTGTGCATTACGAACATGTTTTTTTCATGCAACTGGTGTAACGTGCGTAGCTTTTGGCAGGTTGTTAATCTGACGTTTGGTAAAATACTTGAAATATGTTATAGTTTTTTTACTTCATTTTCAACAGAAAAACTCAATAAGCAACGTTTATTTTTTTGCGATTGGTAGTGAACTTCAGTCAAACAACTTATTTTGCCACTAGAGATACAAAACAGAGACGCACTTCTGTTCTTTGCATGAATATTTGGGACTTTATTTTCCCATTCTATCACACGAAGAAGACATCAGACTTGACTAACGCCAGACTAACAGTAGACTAAGATCAGACTAAGGGTATACTAATACAAGAGTACTCTAAAGATAGACTAAGACGAGACTAAGACCAGACTAAGACTAGACTAAGACTAGACTAAGACTCAACTAACACTAGACTAAGACTACATTAAGACTAAAGGAAGCATAGAACTAGATAAACAGTAGACTTATACTGGTTTTTTCTCAATTTATTCTTTGTTTTCTCAGCACAAATTATTCCTTATCATTCGCATTACTTAGAAGTTTTAAAATCAACATCGATTTATTTCTGTATCTTATCCTATACAGTAATTTTAAGGTGTATTTTTTTTGTCAGCCATTGATTAACTTGAATTTATGCATATCGCTCAAATAATCCAATCGCTTTCTTATTAATCTGCGAGATGTCTCCGTGTTTATTTATAAGCTGAAACAGAACCAATTTATTTATTATTTTACTTCGGCAACGTTTTATTGCTCAAATACCGCACACACATTTGAAAAATGTTTGGTCTGATCGGGGATACCAAACGGAGTCTTGTGATTGCGGAGTCAAAGCGCTAACTAAACAGTCAACAGGGTGAGGGTGGCGATGGCTGAAGTAGTCTGCACGTCGACTGCAAAACCATAACTTGTCTGCGTTCAACCTTAATTTTAGACACCTCACATTTTTTTCTGATGTGCATTAGTGTGTCTTTGTGCAGTTGTTGTCAGAAGGTTTCAGTGGCGAAGGTATTGTCCCTGTCACTGAACAGTAACGGCTTCACCTGTAACCAATCCACAGGCACATCAAAGCGCCCTCCTTCGTCGGTATTGTGCAGCATCGGCGAAGTAAAATAATTACTGAAAGAAATGGCTACTAAAAACGAAGCTTCAAAAATATTTAATAAGTCTCCTAGACATCAGATGCGCTTCAACACTGCTATAAAAAAAATAACGTGCAAAAGCAGAGTTGCAAGATAGTGAAGCTTCACCTCCTATCCTGTTCATCTAGTTCCAGCACAAAGCATCGCATGTGTCATCTCCTGAGTGCTGGTCCAAAAAAAAAAAAAGCAGCACCCGCATATTCTACATATTATATTTTTGATATCTGCTTATTTTATCTAATTTGAATTTAATAATGAAACTTCTGTTCTTTACTCAGTACGAATTGAATATACATATGTATATTTATTCTTTATCAGTTGCTGGAAGAGCAGCAGCTTTTAATTCTACCACTACGTAGCTAATAATCTCGTTGCACATCATGCCAATTTCGGAAAATGAGGCATTTTGAGATCTCTACAAATACTTTTATATTCCTTGATTTGGGCCGTATTACTTACACACATTTTCTAAGATGTTGCACTCATTCTTTTGAGAAATAGCCTCTTTATGTTTTACGCTATCCAATTAGTGATTTACGAGTACTTCGTTGCTGTCTTGGCGTGAAAACTTTAACATTTAAAGAAAGCACCTTTTGCATATTTTAAATTCTTATAACGCCTACCGCCAGCATTGTAACGTTTCATTCATAATTATTTTTGTTTTTAATTTTCTGAAATATTTACTTAATGTATACGTATATATATTTATGTAGGAATGAATGTACGAGTTGTGAAACTTTAATTTCGAATGCGTGCTTAAGTTGCTGTTCAACAAGTTTTCCAGTTGCATATGAATTTCTTTTAAAATATAACAAAGTTAATCATATACCACTTAATTGAGCTCAATGACTTGTGTGAACCCGAAAGTGATGGCAATTAAATAAAACAATTTTTCCAAGTGTGGTTAGAGTGGTTTTCTTTAACTATTTTCGGCATTGCGCAGTAAATTTTATACGCTAAGTTTTGGCTGTTTTAAAAAAATCCAAGCCTGTGGATTATTTAAAAATAATCCGCTACATCAGCTTTACTTTTATTTAAATTTTTTTTATATTATCAGCTCCATCTCCGCTTTTAATACCATCATTTCCAGCAGTAACCACAATTCCAATTTTCGTTTGAAAATTTTAACATGAAATGCAACTGCGTTCGTATGATAAATAACCAGTGCCTTTTTTTAAATTTCGACTGCATCTTTATCTTTTTATCTGCATTTTGTGTATTTGTTTTTATTCGCTTTTCACTTTCGTAAGTGTATTTTCAAACAACTACAACAATAAATAATGATAAATCTTTTAATAGCCAAACTCGAAGTTGTTACAATTTTAAAACTGATTTAATACGATGTTGTGTTGTGAAGAGTGTTGACAGTCACCAAGACAGAAAATGTGTATTGTATGTGAATGTTGTTCCAGTCATTTCCAAAAGTTAAATGCTACTGAACAAATTATTTGTCTTCTTAATTAAAACAATTGATCAATTGGGTGCTGATGGCGAGTAGTTAGTGTGTTGGGTCTGCAAGCTGAAGGACGAGGGTTCGATTCCTAGCGCGGTTAAGTCAACAAAAGTTGTTTATGAGTTTCATGTGGTACTGCACCCTCCTTCGTAAGTATTTTAGCAATAATAACGATGTCGCTGATATCTTCTGATATCGAGCTTTATCAGGAATCGCGCTATAAGAGTTGTCGTAGACGGGATATCATCTAACGAACTCAAGATTAATTCAGTGGTACCACAAGGCTCCTTTCTTTCCCCTACCTTATTTCTTATCATCCTTAATGACCTTATATGTCAAACTTCTACCGCCTCCCTTCTTTTGCAGATAATAGCGGCATTTGGCATTTATTCATTCATTTGATTTTAGGGCCTGGGTTCGGGGCGATGAGGCAAATTATAAATAATTCGCTAAATAGTGACGTGACAAAAATATCGGAACGGATTCACGCACGCAGGGTCGATTTCAATGCTCAAAAGAGCCAATACTGATGCTTACACATAGGCGGTGCCGGCTATTTTGAAGTTACTCCACCGTGTACAGGAGTGGGGCAAAGAAATTCGTTAATGACGGTAAGGTAGCCAATTCTATTTTCCTTCTTGAGCATCGTCGCAACGTGGGGTGCGATTCGTTGTTCTTCCTTTACTATAAAGGGATGGGTGTGTGCCTCCAAAGTCTAGTGCATGAGCACATGAGGTGCGTGTTTGATTCCCTCCTCGACCCTGGGTGTTTCTACAGACAAGCTTATTGCTTCGTAGAGAATTTGTTGTTTAAAAAAATAATCAGGGAGCTTTTTTCCGAAACCCTTTCATTCATACGCACAACGCGTTCATCATTTAGAGCGAATATATTTCACATCGAATCGCACAATGCATTACAGAGAAAACTCGTTTTTTAGCCGAATAATAATAAACTGGAATAAACTATCTTATTATACATTTTGAATCACATTTTCAAATGTGTGCTGTTTTTTTAAAATTCACTACTTTATTCAGAATGAGACATAAAAACTGTTTTTGAATAACGTAAAACTGGCTACATTATAAACATCATCTTAAGGAATTTATGTTCGCGTATTATTTCGCCCATTTAGTCAGCAAGACTGGTGAATTCATGGCGCAAATTTTCCAAAATACCTTCTTTTTTAAAAATGTCTTATAAAAAAAAAATACCTTTACGAAAGCGTCTATTAAAATATAAGCGTCTATTTAAATATTATAAATAGTGGGATCTCTGCAGACGGTCTTCATATTCAAATTTCTTGTTTAAAAAGCCATCCCCACTTTTAATGCTCTGATTAAGTTCATTATGTTACCTGGGTAGCCCTCACTTGGGTCCGCCAGTTCGGCAGTAGAGAGCGAAGCAGAATCTCTCTACTTTCCTAAACCATACAGATTCCTTTAAAAATCTGAACAGTCTGTTCAGTTCCACCCTCACACTTTATACAATATCGCCAAGGTATAGGAGACACAGTTCTTCGTACGGTGAAGGAGTTGAAGTTCTGACTCCTCCTCTTCGGCATCATCACAGTTCCTGTAATAGTCATAAGAACTCAGAGCCATCCATAAAGCATGAGTTCCTATAAAGCCTACCTCGTTATCACTGCTACCAATAACCGAATCCGTTCCTTATTGAATTGCTGTAATCCGCGGTGGGGTCATAGGGTTCTGACCATAAGACAAGTTCCTTCATTCTTTTATCTCTATTGAACAAGTTAATATAACTTCCGACCGATCATAGACTTGCATTAACCTATGAGAGTGACAATATATTGGATGCTCACTCAGTCTTTCATCTCCATAAGGGACAGTCTTTATCTTCTTACGCTCCAACTCTAGCAGTATCGAGTTTTTAGTCAAGTTTCACAGGAGAGGTGGCAGAAGACCTGTGAACTATAATTTAGACCGTTGTACCGCCAATCTCAGCACGTGGCAACATTTCGCCAGCAGATTCCTGACGAATCCACAGATACTGACGATAGCCCCCAGGAGCTTAATCACGCCGACAATACCTTTCGATGTCGGGAAAGGCAACGATAGTAAATTCCCTGTGCTTCAGGGATTTTTATACGTGCCACTCCACAGAATGAAGAGCCGTTACCACACACTTGCCATTCTTGTGGCCATGTTGATTATTGAAGAAACTGCCATTTGAATATAAAACCATCTCTTCAAGGTATTCAGTAGGAAGGATTTTAATCTTATCGGCCTGAAGTTGATCGGCCCCTTAAAGAACTGTTTGCTTTGTGTGCTCTATTAGTACAGATGAATTTTCTCGAACCTCTTTTTAAACCTATTATACTAAATTTTTAGATTTAAGGTGCCCTTTTCAATACACTTGTTTGCGTATATTTAACAAATCGTATTTTAGAGTTCATGTTCAAACATTTTTCCACAGCCTTGGTGGTTTATTGACAAGTTCATCCGTTATGCATTTGACAGAATTCAGAGGATAATAAATATCCCTTCTACAAATACGAATATATCTACATTCGACTGATTGTTTGTATACAGTAATTACGATAAACACTTGGGTAATTTATATCATTTGTATTCATCTCCTCTAATGCAACGAAAGCATTATTGCATTTCAACTGTTATTGACCGCTAATTTTAACGTGTTTGAAACACAAATTAGTGTCTTGCAATTAATAGAGTTACTCGTCTTGCTGCGTGTGCGTTTTCAGTGAGGAAAAATAAAAACAGGATTTTCTTTATTGAGGGGAAATGAATTTGGTGAATTATGAAAAATAACAGTTTATTTTCAATATATTTTTTCAAATAAAAGTAAATGGAAAATTTTTAATAACAAAGCTGGAAAATTTTCATTAAATTTTAATTTGAATTCAAAAGTAGGAAACAAATTTTACAAGTTTACTCTGGAATAAGATGTATTTAGGTTGCTGAACATGCTCGTATACATTGAGAAACCCCATACCTCCCAGAAAAATACATTGGCATGGTAAAATGTACACTGCTTCCTGGGGCCAAATCGCTGCACTCGTGATCGGATGGCATTGATCGAAATTTTCCTTTTTGAGAGCGCCGCATTCGTTATCGAATAGACTGTATCGAAATTTCAGATAATGACACTCGATAACGAGTAGTCATTCGAATGATATCACTCGAAATGTCATTCGATAGGTAAAGTGCTATCGTAAACATACTCATATGTTTTTTTAAAAAAAATTGCAAATACAATTTTGTATTGCTGTGAATAATTAAAAGTTTTCTTCAACTAAATAACTAAACATGTAAGTACTAAACTTTTTTCAGCAATAAAAATATTAAAACTAAAACCTTTTTTTTTCTTTAGGACAAATGTAAACAAAATCAATGGCAAACAGAAAGAACTCTTGGCACAATTTATGATGGAACACCCCAGCTTGGCGAAAAATTTAATTCCGAATTGTGGGCAACGTAAGACAGTCTCCACACGGTTATGGGACGAAATTTGCAAACCGATTAAACCTATGTGGTCCACGAGTAAAAAAGTCGTCAGCTTGGCGAAAAGTAAATTTATTTATACATACATATGTATGTGTAAGATGCAATATAATTATGTCTTAATTCTTTAAAAAAATAAAAATTAGGTGTACGCAGACCAAAAACACAACGCTAAGAAAAAACTATCCTTTAACAAGGAATTTAAAAAAAGAACCGGTGGTGGACCATATGAGGAACTGTTTTTATCACCAGCAGAAGAACAAATTCTTCAAGCTGCAGGTATTGAAGCTGCTGTTGAAGGCGTATCGGGCATTAAAACATTTGGCAGACCAAAAACTCCAAGTGAACATGTTTATAATGAGGAACAAAGTTTTCAAGCCATTTTAGATAATGGGAGCAGTACAGCATCAGAAGGTATAGAAAAGGAAACGCCGAGAGTAAAAAAGGCAAATTTTAAGACTGAAACAAAATTAAGTCTTAATAGACTTAGTCGAATCTATCCAAAACTGAAAAATATCATTCGGATTTGAATTCAAAACTAGATCGACTAATAGAGCTGAAAGAAAAATCTCTTAAACTTAAAGAGGAGGAGCACTCTGTTAATATGGCAATCAAAAATGTTGATCTCCAAATAAAAACAATTGAGCTTGAATTGCTAAGGAGACAAGGCTAATTAGAAACTACATATATAATTTATTTTTAATATTATATCCAAGAAGGTGCAAATAATTTAAGACTGTTTTACTATATAGTTATTAATTAGAATATTTTATTGAATTTAATTTTTATGTTTTTTGTTGTGTTGATACGTTTTATTTATAAAAAAAAAATTAATTTTAATTGTTCCTTGTACTTAATTTTATGTTATCCCTAATTTTATTTAAAATTTGGGTTAGATTTGTTTCATTTTCAAAATCTGAGTTTGTTGAATGGGCTCAGAAACCACCAGATTTGTATACCTGGATACTCTAAAATGTATACATACATTGTGTAACGCCGCGCACACATTTCCAAAAGACGCCATTTTTTGTGGACTATAACGACTCCTCTTATCATTAATAAGTATTTTCCATCGCCCTTTGAGAATGCCTATTGTTATTTCTATAATGCATCGGGCCGTGGAATGTACTTCATTAAAATAAGCTTCCATCGAACCTTCTGCCGGGTTTCTGTACGGTGTAATGCACCACGGTTCTAGTGGATACCCAGAGTCGCCTAAAAGTGTAATTATTTTATTATTTAAAATATGCACATACATATGTATGTAAGAATTGTATTGTATTAGCTATCAACATTACCTAAAAGCCAAACATTTTTGGCTGTGTTATTATTGTAGCGGTCCAGTAAGAAATGCCTTTCGTCGGAATGCTTCCGCACAAATGAGTCGTGTGCTGCCCCACCATATTTAGATTTGACTGCTAAAATTTTGTACTCATGGTCATATATCTAAAAAAATGTATACAAAAAGAATATATTTTTTAAAGTAATTTAATTTCATTTACAACAAATTAAAACTCCCCACCATGGAGTTGAGACTGTGGAATCCCTTTCCATTAAACAACATATGCTCATTGGTCTTTGCAAACCAAAATGTGTGCCATCTACACAACCAATAACTATAAAAAGAAATATGAAACACTATTCAATATTTTGCCATTATTACTAACCTCCGGGGATCCTACATTTTTCCATGAATGTGTTCATACATTTATATGAATTTTGAGGCTCAAACGGACACAGTTTAGCCTCTAATTCTGTTATTCATCTATTTACATACTTCGACACTGTACTTTGGCACATGCCCACCAAATAGTCATTTCCAACGGTGGCTGGAAGCTTCCGCTGGCTAAAAGCGACAATGTAGCTGCTAGTTGCAGTTTTGGGAGTACTGCTGTTGACGTGCTGCTTGTCAATTCTAGTTGAGACAAAACAAAGCTGAATGCCTCCTTTATAAGAAATGTATTTCTTCAATATAAGAAATGTATTTCTTCAATATGCTGTATCCGACAATGCTAGTGGATCGCTTATGTTACTCATTTGCTTCCTAGTGCGCATAACAACGTGTTCTTCGTCTTCGTCAGAGGAAGATAAATAAAATAAAAGTAGGGGATCCATTTCTATAAAATATACAGTGTTTATATCAAAAATATTTAAAAATTTAACTTTTACTTACTTCTGTTTTATTTACTGCGTTCTTATTGTTTTGTTTATATTTTATAAGAAACATGCTTCTATTCTAGTACACATAAAAAAAATCTTTTACATTTTTAAACAAATTTCGATACGAACGCTATCGAATGCCGCAATCTGGTTATTCGATAAGACACGAAATTTCATTCGATACGTTTGTTTGTTCGATCACGAGTGCGGCGATTTGGCCCCTGATGTTACTTGGAGGTTCCTCAGATATTGCCTGCTACGATTACGATGACATTTAAATTTAGTATAATTGGTAGGAATACCCCAGTACTATTTTCTTTTATCTGGGACCAGCACTCAGGAGATGACTCCTACACATGCATTGTGCTGGAACTATAGAAAAGGGATAGTAGGAGAAACGATAGGAGGTGAAGCTTAATTATTTTTGCAATTATTGTCAATGTGGGTTCAGAATCTCTATGACCGTAACGGTACGATATTTATTATTTGCTTTCAGTTTTGTTTGTCTAACAGCGCAACGTACCAGTTTTCGCCATACTTCATACGCTATACTTCATATACCTGGTAAAATTTTGATTTTTTTGACCTTAATTGAATTTGTTTAAAAACAAATTAAAATATTAGTTCTCATTCAAGCAGTTGAAGAGCAGAAACAAATTGCTTCTGGCAATAAAATGCATTTTAATAAATTTTTCAATACCAGGTTTTAAAAAAAAAAGCATAAATAAAAAGCAAAAGGTATACACAAACTGTATGTGGTAAGTTTTTACTAAACATAAAATTTTTATTTTAACTTATAACAAATTATTTATATATCTATGTATATCTATGGTTTAGCTATTCTATATGCAGAATTTCATTTGGTGGTAATATAAAAATCTTCAGTAGACCTTTAACCAAATTCTTGAAAAAAGCTAAGATATTAATAACACTAATTATTTAAGTAAGTTATTATTTAATATTTTAAGTCTTTTTAATATATGTAATATATATTTTGATTCGATATTTCTCTATTCCTATGTGTAGCTTCTTCAGAAAAAAATTGGTTTTTGTTTATAATAATTAATAAGTGTTATTAATATAAAAAGAGGTCAAAAAACTAGAAGAATTATTAAAAGCTAAGATATTTCATATGTTTATACAAGAACTCGCAAATATTTGAGCATTATGAAATATACAAAAAAAAAAAAAAACAAACCAAATAGCTCCTTTAAATTTATTTAATTTTTTTAAACTTTTCTTATATTAAACAACATTTACAACGCAAAATTAAAAATTAAATAAATAATAATTAAATAATTGCAATGAATTTTGACTAACGTTGAATAATTGAAAGAATAGTTACATAACAAATATTTTATATTTTCTTTTTTTCTAATTATAATTTTACTCAAATGCTTATTTCCGGCACTAAAAGTATTTTGAATATTAAGAACAAATGACCAAAAAACCAACATATGATTTCAGTTTCCCAATAAAGACCGATAGTGTGACCGTATTGGGCCGCTTTTTGTCACAATATTGGTTCTCGCCGATAAATATTGTACCAATATGTTACGATAGTGAGCACGTCCAAAATAAATTCTGTACTATTTTTAAATGTGCGCCTATAAAGCACGAAATCGTCGCATAGTGGACTACTTGCGCCGATAGTGTGATCGTAGCGTAAGGTGAGCCACAACGTTATTGCGATTGTTGTGTGCAAGCAGTAAATATATTTTACAATTTATGTTTAATCACCCACGTTCTAGGTCTCCGACATTAAATATTTTTGAAGAAATTTCTTATATTTTTATAATATGCGTGTAGATCAGTGCCGTCTACACCAGTTCCTGGGGCGAACATTTATTCGGCTACAAACATGTATTGTGATGTTTTATAACTAAAACACAATGGAGTTGCTCTCAAATGCATTCACTCCGTCACTTATGAAAATAAATCTTTACAGTTCTAAATTATTCTAGTTTAGCATAAAGTTAAATTTGCTTCTTTCGTTATCATGGAAATATTATGGAAATGAAATTACTATTATCCATTGACCAATCATTGATTAGTCCATCGGAATGAACTCAAATTAATTCGGCACTTAAATGTGTGTCCCACAAGTATTACACTTGAAAAGAATGCAAATATCCCCAGAAAATATCCACAACAAATTCATTTAAATACACATTTAGTTAGATGTCACTTAAATTTAAGTTGTACTTAAATACAGAACTTTCCGTCATAAATTTAGATTCTCATGAAAATACGATAAAAGTATTGTAGCACTATCAAATTATATATAGTTCTCAAAGACACCACTGTGTAGCAATGACATCATGTGGTACAGAACAGTGAAGGAAAATGTGAGACAATTGTTCCAGTTTTGGCACAGCTTCATGTTATGTGGCCCCTCGGGATACCATTCCGTTGTATTTTAAATTCGTTATTACTAAAATTTACACCTTCTAATATTTGTTTTATGTATAATTTGAAAATACTGGTTACAAATTTTGTGGGCGAAAACTATTGGCCATTTTCAATTATTTCATTTCATTTATTAATTTTATTCAAAAAGACCTAGCCTAATAGGCCATAATTGGTCCTACTATTCTACTCATGATAGACCAGCTTAGTATACCAGTGAAAATATTAGAAATCATTCCCTAGGAACTACTTTTAATCTACAGGGTGGCTCAGAATGAGCTATATGGTTTGAATTCTTTATAACTTTTTTAATTATTATTTTTTCTTTGTTTTTTTCAGCATTTTGTGAATAAGACTTGAGGAATTAATTATGAATCATTAAAATATCGAACACATCACATACTGTAGGTGTCTCAATGGCTTTGTTAAGCGACATATTCTGCGAACGCATTATTTCGCGCACAAGCGACTTTAACTGGCCTCCATGTTCACCAGATTTAACAGCTCCTGAGAGTTTTCTTTGGGTATATTTGAAAGAAAAAGTGTACGTTAACAAACCAAGAACCATACTCCAACTAAAAACCAACATTCGAAATGAAATCATGGCCATTACACCCGAAATTTTGCGAAAAGGAAAAATGGAAATGGAAAATATGCTAAAAAGAGCACGTATGTGCGAAGCAGAAAATGGACAGGATATCATTATTCAAAGCTAATTGCAAAAAATTCCTCAATAATATACTGTATTTAAATAAAAAATATAATAATCGCATAAATAATCGCATTTAAACCACATATAGCTCATTCTGCGCCACCCTGTATATCAAAAAATTTCAATATCTGTACATTTTCGCCTTTTCACGATGTTATTAAGAAAAACATCCCGAAAATTAATATGAAAGTGATTTTGTTCTACAAAATTCGTTTAGGTCTGCTTATTTACATATATGTATATGTACATGTACAGTTTACATTATTATTTATTATTAATTTAATCGCACCCGATGTACCCCCAAAGCCTAGTGCATGAACATTAGTCTTCTTAATCTGGAGGTGCTGGTTTGTTTGCCGCCTTGACCATGCTTGTTTCTACTTGTGGTATCACAAGTGACATCACAACTTCTGGCTTAAGTGGGGGTTCTTCTTCGGGGAGGGTCCGCCACCTAACCTAAATACAATTCTATTGCATTTCGATAAAATAAATTAAATATAATTAAAATTTTTCTGTACTTGGAACTTGCTCCTACCACTTAGTTTTTAACATATTTTATAATACAAACGAGCATAACTTCGTCATTTATGGACCAATTTTCAAAAATGTTTTTGCATATAGAAAAGGTCAACTAAATTTTTTGTTTTTGAATTTATTGATTTTGCCATTTCTCTTTGAAACCATATATTTCCATAAATCGTGAGGCTAAAATATTCGATTTTTGATTCTTACTTTTTAATTGTGTGAAATAGTTATTTTTTTACGCAGGCAATTCTTATAACTAAATTTACATTTTTCTTTTTTGCGTTGAAAAAGTTCCGCTATTTCAGTATTCTGAACCAAATTCGAATTGCTGACAAAATGTTCAAGCTGTAATCCAGATAGTTTTATTTTGTGTATAAATAAAAGAAATTTTGAATATAAATATTTATATATTTTTAAATACTAGTAAATATTTCACTTAATTCAACAAAATGATGGTATTAATTTATTTGGAATGAATATTATTCAAAATTTGAGATTCGAATATTATTTTTTGGAACTGCTCATATTTATGTCATTTCTCCAAACAAATGTTTTAAAATAATTAAGAATATAATTTAGAAATTTTGAAAATGTTTTCAGACATTCGAATGCAAATAAAAGAACCAGTTTAATTAATGCTTCTGAGTTTTATAATTTTGTGTAATATATTTAGTAATCGAGTAGTTAAATTTGCCAATCACAAAAGTAAGTCATTAAGTTGCAAGTACTTTTAATGGTAATGTCTAATTTTTGGCCGAGTTCTTACTTTTTCGAAATTCAAAAATATATGGAGTGAAAATGTACCTTTGTACTTTTATCGCATTTAAATATCATAAGCACTATTTGCTTATGCACATTTTTTACTATTTTTAAACACCCCCATTATATCAAATTAAAGGGGGTTTTGAAGATACAACATATTTAATGATATCTCTGCAAACACAATATGGCGGACGATTAGTTTTTACCCACTTCCATGATATGATATGCTATTTGAGAAGAAAATCAAAAATAAAGCGAAATGACAACTTTTCGGCAAAACTGCATTTTTAAAAGGGTTCTGTTGCGTATTATACCATAAATATATCATAAGACATCTTTTCTAATACTACTACTATTTAAGGAAAGCGGCAACACTATCAGATTTTACTGGCAACTCATGCAATCTAGTTATAAGAATATGAATAATAAAAAAGCACTTTGCACGAGATCGCATGTTTTATTCCTGGTGGTCTACTTTTATACCGCGACATTACAGGTACCGTTATAAAAATAAAAGTACTATCAAAATTTAATACAGATAGCTTGGCTACAGTAACAATATACAAAAGGGGGCGATATTATATAAGTTGGTGTGGAGTAGCAAAACGAACCGGGTTCATTTAGTAAATCTATAAATTTTAATTATTAGTATTTAAAATTTTTTTAAATATTGTAGTCAACAGGCTAACTACTTAGCCAACAGCACAGCAAGATTTGTTCGAACTGAAGAGTCAGTTGAAAAAGAATAAAATATTATCTCTATGTGATATGAATGCCCCAATTGCAACAATATTATTTATTCTGTATAAAATTATTGAAAATATTTGAAGTTAATTTTAAATATGGTGCACTAATTTTAACAAAATTTGTTGAAATTCTTGTTTTTATTGTCACAGTAATTTTCTTCATTTGCCTTTCAATGTATCACTAACTATATACATAAATATTTTTAAAAACTAATAAATATTAATTAAAATTTATTGTCATTTTGTCGCCCCACTCAACAAAAAAAAGCAAAGTTTTTATTTGGTGAACAATAAAAGGGTTGTTAAATTTAATTATTTTAAATGACTTGTTAACACATACCAATTTAAATGCCAGCAAACAAAGAACATTTATTGCAAATAGCAATTAATATCTTGAAATTTCATAACAGAGAAAGAAATAACAAAAAATGCAAAATTTAACTGGAAATTAAAAAAAAAATATTTCAACAGTTTGATGTCAAGATCGTGATAAAAAATTAAAAGTTATACGAATATAAAATACTAAAAACTACTGGGGTGCAGCATGCTGTCTAGCGACACCAATAGCATTGCTATTCCAATGGTGTAGAAGCGTCATTAGAGTCAGCAAATCACTCAATCATCAATTGATGGTGACAGTTTGTGGCGGTCATGCTGTACTAGCAGTACGTGTTAAAAGTCCTATTTAAGCATTATTAAAGCTTCACTAATATAATTCACGAATCGATCAAACAATAACGGGAGATATGGAAGATTATTTAATTTGCTTAAATGTAAGCAAAACTAGCGATGTGAAAATAGTTGTGATCACTCGTCATTGTGCTAACAGAGCAAATTTTAAAGGATCAATGTAACAATAATTCCATTCTTTTCGAAAGAATGTTAGTACTTATTTAAATACCCGATTATATTTCTTAAAAATAGTATGATTATAATGCAGGAAGACTTCGTAATTACAGTTATTTCCTAACGCAAAATTATAAGTGTTTATGTAGAACTTGCAAATTAAATATTAAAACGTTTGGATTAAATCTTTAAATATAATCACCCGTAACGGAATTGAGGGCCAATTTTTGACAACATACATAAATCGTCTTTATATTTAAGTACGATTAAATACGAAATTCTGTTTTTCACTTCTGCTTTTGGTGGCAAATTTATATTTTTAAAGACGATTATTTCAAAAAGTAATAAACGATGCGGTCACGATGTCGCGGTGGTCGAGTGAGCATCGGGCGTTCGCTGTGGAGACATTTTTTAAGAGTAATGATTCTTACGTAACTGCTTGGCGACAATTTTGTTAAAAGTTCGGTATTCGTCGAATAAGTCATGGACCGAGTGTAAATTCAATTCGTTCGTGGGTGTAGAGATTCTGCGCAACTGCTTCGGCTATAAATGCCTATAAATCCGAAACCATTGAACTGGTTGAAATCAGTTTACGTGAAAATCAGAGACTTTCAATACGGAAAAGAGCAGCCTCACTGGGACTTCCAAGAGTTATTCTTCATGAAATTTTAACAAAAGATCAGAAGTTCCATCCTTTTAAAATTCAAATCGTTTAAGAACTGAAAGAAAGTGACTTTGATTTACGCAAAAATTTTGTGAAACGATGTTGGAGCGTTTTCGCACTGTAAATCCCATTTTTTAGAGCGACGAGGCTCATTTTAACTTAAACGGCCACGTCAACAAGCAAAACTGCCGTTACTGATTCCCAAGAACCCGCAACCCTCGATTGAAACATCAAAAACCATTCTATTGCCCCAGGGTAACTGTTTGGTGTGCCTTATCCACGCATGAGATAATTAGACCATTTTTTTTCGAAAATTCTCGAGGTCAGGCGACGAATGTCAACGGCGAAAATTAACGAAAAATTTCCCCCAAACACTGATCAGTCGCCATTGCCACCGAGGTCGGCCGATCTAACTCGCATGTATTTTTTTTAATGGGGCTACCTCAAAGGGAGGGTTTATAATGACAATCCCCAATCTCTTGTGGCTTTAAAGGAAAATATTCGTCGAGAAATCAGCTCAATTGAACCAAGTTTACTGCAGCGCGTGGGGCAAAGTAGAAGGCTCCGTTTTGAACAGTGCGTTCAACTCGACGGAAGACATCTGGATGACATACTCTTTAAAAAATAAAATACGCATTTTCATTCTATCGTTCAATGCCCTTAATAAAACTTTGTGTCAAATATTACGTTTTCTATTTAAGTTTGAAAATATAAATCTGCTACCAGACACCCGTTACTTAAATAACCAATTACTCATATTTAAGTTCTATTTAAGTTACCATATGATTTCCGCTATTTGTTTTTGTTTTTGTTTTGCTTAAACATCATATGGCCTGACCATATTATTTTTGTTTAATTTTATATATAGGCAGATAAAAGTATACATTTATTGCAATATAAACATTATATATAGATTTTGGGTGTGAAAAAAACATTGAAACAGTGAAAAAAATTGTTTTGGAAAATCGTCGAATCACTATTAAGGAAGTTGCAAAGGATGTTGGCATATCAATTGGCTAATGCCATGTAATTTTCTCGAATGTTTTGGGCATGAAACGTGTGGCAGCGAAGTTTGTTCCAAAATTGCTAAATTTTGAGCAAAAGCAATGTCGCATTAGTATCGCTCAGGAATTGTTGAATGACGTCAATGCCGATCATGGGTCATAACTGGTGACGAAACGTTGACACCCAGGCCCAATCATCCCAATGGAAGCAACCAAATGCACCAAGACCGAAAAACGGACGTTAACGATCAAATGTGAAGGCTTTGCTAACTGTTTTCTTCGATTACAATGGCGTGGTGCATCATGAGTTCTTGCCAACAGGTGGTACGGTTAATAAAGACCCTTTTACATGGTAATACTGAATAATACGACATGTCGAACACTTAAATCAAATGTGAAATTATAATAGTTTATAAACAATATGTTATGAATCTGAACAAAATACGGATGGGAATTGGACAGTCGCATGGCTCTCACCATTTTTTAAAAATGTTCAAAAACATTATACTTTTTATTTTATCAGGGATGTGTTTTTGTTTAAGCAACCAAAGAAAATAATCGGGTATATTCTGTAAACCGAATCAGCAAAAATTTTTCGTTTTTAAAACGAATACACATACTTAGGTGTTTTGTAAACCAAATTCTCATAATTTTACTTAATTTTACGTTTAAAATCGAGTATATAAATCCGGTCGAAATTAAATCGAATGTATTATCTTTCTAATAAATAACTGATGAAACATAAAAAAACCAATAATAAAACAAAAAATTGATTTGCTTCTAAACCGGTTTTGTTCTTACTACTTATACTTTTCATTTTATTTGAAATGTGATAGTGTGAAAGCAAAATGTAATATTAAATGTATTCGCACCAAAACTCATTAGATTTCTCTCTCACATAGTATTATGAAAGTCGAAGACTTATATTATAGTGTGAATACTGTATACTATACTTTATGATATTCTCATAAAGTATTTTTTTTTATAAAAGCAAACTCTAAAACTGAGGAAGAAACCATATCCATATAGTACTATTTCGCTAATGCTTACTTAGCTCATCAGTGAATTTTTCCTAATTTCTGACTACAAATTCAAGATTCTTATGTTCAAAATTCAACTAATCAGTCGAGAATTGAAGTTGAATACCGAACACAAAACCAAAAATCTATAAACAAAAATATAACAATCCATGAGTTTGCTTTTTCTTATTGCACATACTTATTTCTATTTTAAAATTTATCTTCTTTTGTCGTAACCGGACTGAGAAAAATTTTTAAATTGGGCGACGCAGCGTGAACTATTTTTATTTCTAGGGCTAGTAATGTGAGACAAAGTACTTCGACGATGAAATATTTACCAGGTAAAGAGTGTACAAAATAGACAGGTGGTAATAGTGGTGATAGGAAAATAGAGCTTAATTCACTCACAACCCAGAAGTTACGTGTTAATTATAAAGCAAAGTTACGGCGTCTCTGGTCATAATTTTGACGCAAAACTTTTTAAGGTATGAGAACCACTTTATTTTTGACAGGGACGGGAATCGAATTCAGGTCTTTCTGGTTGAACAGCCAACACGCTAACTACTCAGCCATCAGCTGTATTTACTTATTAATTTTTAACGTAAGTGAATCACACATTCGTTGAAAACATCAAAAACAATGACTGGTACCCCAAGTATTTATTTATTTTAATTGGCTTCAACAAAAATTCATTGGATATTCTATAGAATTCTGTGGATTTTTGCATCTGTCGCACAGAATTTATTACTAATTTAAATATGCACACGAATTTTAATTAAGTTTTTTGTTTTTTAAATGTCACAAGTACCACGTGTTATATTGTAGCCACTTGCACATTTTGCTCTCACGCAGCCGAAGGGTCAGTTTATCGTGTAAAATGAATAATAAATAAATATTTAATTCAGTAAAATGCCAATATGGCTTAAAATTTAATAATTTACCTGCCTGTTCATAGCAGCCGAGTGAAAATAATCGTACGACCATTTATATTAAAAACAAAAACAATTTTAAATTTTTTATTGTTGTTTTCAATATAATTAGCGAAACGAGTATTTTCACTCGTCTTCTATGAACAGACAGTAAAAGTTTTGAACAAAATTTTCAGAAATAAAAACTGAGTCAAAGATTTTAACTCAAATTATATTTACAAAGTGGCAAGAGTACGATTACGGGAAGAAAGCAAAAAAAGCCTTTTGTTTTGTTTTAATCTTGCACCAGTACTCCAGGAGATGACCTCTACATGGCATTGTACTCGAAGTAGAGGAAAGGGATAGTATGTTATTTATATTTATAAAAGTGTAACGTAACATCCCTGATGTCAAGGAGACATATCAAATTTTTAAGTTTCGCTTTTAGTAGCCATTTGTAGTAATTATTTTACTTGGCCGGTGCTACACAATACCGACGAAGAAGGGCGTTCTGATGTGCCTGTGGATTGGATGTTCAGTGACCAGTGACTATGCCTTCGTCACTGAAACCTTCCGACAACAACTGACACAAAGACACATAAATGCACATCAGAAAAAATGCGAGATGTTCTTATGAGTCTAAAACTGGGGTTGAACCCAGGAAAAATTTTTCGTTTTGTAGTCAACGAGCAGATTACTTCGCCACCCTTTTGGGAAAAAAGTACTAAGTTTTATCTATTAATATAATTAAAAGAAACAGTTTACATTTCAAAGATCTGTATATAAAGGGTGGTTAAATTTTAAGGGTCGATGTTGAATGTGAACCACAACTAACGTCAAGTTTTTTTCTGCATTTCATTTGACGTTTCTCAATTTCCGACTAACTCAATTTGAACCATGGAAAGATACACAATCGAGCAACGCGTTAAAGTTATTCAGGCTTATTAAGAAAATGGGCGTTCAAATCAAAATGCTTATCGTGCAATTCGTGATTTTTTCGGTCAATTTAATCGTCCAAATGTGCGTACAATCGGAAAAATCGTGCAAAAATTTGAGCAAATGATAATCCAAAAGTGATTGTCGGAAAACCGATGCACCCACAGAGACTGCCTGTTTGGTGCGGTTTATGGGATGGCGGCATCATCGTGAAGTATTTTTTCCAAAATGAGGCCGGTCAGGCAGTTACCGTGAACGGTGTTCGCTATCGTGAGATGATAACGAACTTTTTATGGACCGAATTAGAAGATATGGGTGTGGACGATAAGTGGTTTCAACAGGACGGTGCCACTTGCCACACAGCTAACGAAACAATGGCTCGTTTGCGCGACAAATTCAATGGCCGTGTTATCCCACGTGGTGACGATGTCAAATGGCCGCCAATATCATGTGATTTCACATCGTTGGACTTCTTTCTTTGGGGTTATTTGATAGAAAATGTGTACGTCGATAAGCCAGCAACAATTCAAGAGCTAAAGGATGAGATAATTCGGCACATTAACGGCATAGAACCTCCATTATGCCTCAGTGTCATCGAAAATTTGGACCATCGGATGGAGGTGTGCCGCCGTGGTCGCGGCGCCCATTTGGCCGATATTTTGTTCCATACATAATTGAGTAATACCAATATATCATAATAAAATAAAATTACAATAATTTCCTAAATAGTTTGTGTTTTATTCAAAATCAACATCGGCCCTTGAAATTTAACCACCCTTTAGGTTTCTGTCACACAGGTAGTAGTTGTCTTCAAAAGAATATATATGAAAACCACTCAAAATTGTCATCGATTTCATATAAATTTTGCACATGCAGCACTATTTTCTCCGTTTTCTCTCTATTTTTACACATTTCGCTTACAATGACTCTCAGACATAATAATGGTTCAATGCCTAGTTAATTATCTCATATTTTAGCTCTTGAATTGTTCTTAGCTTCTTGACGTATACTTTTCTTTTTAAATATCTCCAAAGAAAGAAGACAAGCGGTGTCAAATCTTATGATCGTGACGGCCCATTAAGATCGCCACGACGTGAGATAACAGGGTGGCACCGTCCTATTGGAACCGTCCAGCTCCATATCCTGAATTTTTGACCGCAATAAGTTCGTTATCAATTCGAGATAGCGAACATCATTCACGGTAAGTGCACGGCCTACCCCATTTTCGAATAAGTACGGCTCGATGACGCCGCCAACCCATTAGCCAAACAGTCACTCTGTGGATGCATCGGCTTTTCAACAATAACTAGTGGACCCGGTTTGCTAAAATTTGAGCACAATTCTCCCGATTGTGGACATATTTGGTCGATCGTGCTGACCAAAAAAGTCACCAAGTGCACGAAATGCACTGTGATTTCAACGCACATTTTCGTAAAAGGCTTCAACAATCTTAACGCGCTGCTTAATTGTGTGTGGTTGAATTGATCAAACACTGACCCAAAGAAATGTTAAATTAAAGCTGGCAAAAAACTGGACATTAAGATGTGACTCACAATTAACCTTGTGCATTAGGTTGGACTACCTGTTATTACAGCATGCCTTAAATAGTTTCCGAAGATTATATAGTGAGAGAAATAAAGGACCAATGTGTTATTGACGAATATAAATTCACCAAATTAAATGGGGATGGTAAAACGCAATCTCTAACTAGAGAAAATGGAGCTAACATTTAGCCGCTATCGCCTTCGCCCTGTTATTGATGTGGCATGGTACAAGTACAAAGTAGACTTCTACTTCCCTTATTGCTGCAAAACATGTCAAAAACTCGGACATGGGAACCCCATTTGTGCATAATGCAGCTCGCCACGACACGAAAAAGAAATTTGTTCCCGCAAATTCTCCGCCAGTTGCTCTGGCGATCATTCCGGCTGATTAAGGCGGTTACGAATTATAATAATAATAATATATTTTTTCCTGTTATATCAACATTTTAAATACTTCTTCAAAAACTTTGCCGCTAAATAAAAGATTAAGCGGTTTCTGGTGCTTTTCAATTGGTAATCGAGCGGCAAACTGCTGAAAACAGTTGCCAAGTTTGAATTTGAAAAACTGTATAACAACATTGAGATAAAATGTTCTACCGATATCGCATGCCTTTATATTTTTTTTAATTTATCTTTACTTTCGTTTAACAACCTGCATGCAGAATTTATTCAATAAAAGGCTGCAGCTTTTGCCTTGCAATTAAATGTTTAAACGTGAGTTTAAGTGTTAATAACTTATAAAAACGTGCAATTTACAATTAAGCAAAAAAAGCAGGCATATATTTTGGTAAATGGATTAAAAAAGTAGGTTTAACTAACATGAGCATAAGTATATTTTTGTGATTCATCGTTGCGATGTAAAACGAACAATGCAGTGTAAAGCAAACAATTTTGAGTAGTATTTTTTTTTTATTATTATTTAGGCCAAGCGTAAGTATACGCTTGATAGCTTTATTTTATTAATAATTTCTTCTTCTTTAAATATTGTTTTTGTTGTTTGTTATTGTGAAGTAATTTCTTTCAATTTGTTGTATAAAAAACTTTCGCTACAGTTTTCAGATATTTTTATAACTCAGTTTCGCAAAAATTCTTTATAAATTTGTATTGTGGCAATTTTGAACATTATTTTCGACCAACAATTTAATTATGAGAGGCCTAAGAAACGTGTACAGCGCCTGCTGGAAAGTAAATTAGTAATACTAGTTAGCATGGATATTTGTGAAGCTTCGCCTGTCGAGGTTGAACTTCGAAATCTTTAAGTCTTTATAATATAAAGCTGGTGGCGTCATGGTACCCACAGAACGACAAAGTCTGATTGGAAAAAAATTCATACATCCTCAACATCTTAAAAATCTGGGGTTTAATCACCATGTTCGATAAACTCTTTCATATAATATTTCGTATCGAGTAAGCAAATCATCTCATGCGATATCTATTGAATCGTGATTTTTAGCAAATTGTAATAGATTACCGAAACAATTTTATGTCAAAAAAATTACATTAGTAATTTTAAAGTGTAAAAATAATTAATGTGTCAATAGTATTTTATTCATCAGAATCTGAAGAAGAATATGTTATGCATATTAGGTAAAAGATAAGCTTTTGAATTGCCGACAGAAGCAGTCTGGCAAAATGTTTCTGGTCAGCGTAATTGAAATTAACTTACAGTTTCCTTCTGGTGAAGTATCTGGAGTCTTAGATAGATTACTTAATGGCTCCACGTGAGACTTATTGGCCTTCGTCTGGAAAAATCGTGGCGATCCCTTCACCATTTTGGCGAAAGTAAGGTGGTGGCTCTAGATATTTCTGAAGCATGTGACAGAGTGTGGCATAGAGAACTCTTGTCTAAACTTATTGCTTTTGGTGTCGGTGATATCTTCTCTCGATTTAAATCGAGCTTTCCCAGGGATCGCGCTATAAGAGTTGTTATAGCCGGGACCTCATCTAACGAGTTCACGATTAATTCAGGGATACCACAACGCTCTATTTTTTCTCCTATCCTATTTCTTGTCTTCTTTAATGACAGAAAGTACCGATTCCAAAAAATAAAAAAGGTACCTTTTTATAACAGCAGTTTTTCCGTAAAGTACTTATGCTGCTTTATTTTTAGGTTTCTCTTAAAAATGTTTCGTTTAATACCCATATAATCGAAGTATGTAAAAAATAGTCGTCCGCTAGTTAGGGCCGTACGCCATATTGTGCTTGCAGAGATTCATTATATTTTATGCTCCGTTCAAAGCTCACTTTAATTTGATACCCATAGCATGGGTAGCTTTGTTCTATGAGCAATACTTTTGGAGATATATGGTTGCAAAGAGAGATCCCTTAATTTAGGTTTTACCCATTCAAAGTACATGCATATATAGATAAAGTACCAAATACGTGCCGCCTATTTTTCAACACCATTTGTAAGCTTTGGTAATTTTTCTTCCATCTGACTTAGTTTCCGTGATATTAAGTTATCGATTTTACCTGATTTTACCCCATTAGCATTAAAATATCCACAAATCTTTATATTACGAACGGTCAACTTATATTACGATCTGCTCAAAACAATACTATAGAAAAAGAAGGGAAGCAAAGACGTTACAATACTGTTAGTTCCTTTTTTAACCTTCTAAGTGACTGACTATAAATATATATGGGAGCTGTGTCTGTTTATGTGTACGTTATTTAATTAGGTGATTTTAATTCAACCCAAGTGACTTTAATTTTTATCTAAAACGAATTTGGTAAAACGGTATAACGATTCTCGCAATTTAACGAAAGCGTCTGACATTATATCATTCATTATACCGAGCTTCAACTGTATGTAAATGGAGTTTTGTTGCATGGTATGGTATGAATAAAACATCTTCGAACAGTCAACTAACATTTACGTGCATTTTTTTTAGGATGATTGAAAGTAAAGAAAAAGTTTTTTGTCTGATGAAATCAAGAAAACAAAAGTGGTTTTTGTCATTCTCTGATGGTGCCTTGCACGTAAGCGTTTATTCGTTGATATTCGTCGCCCAGTCTGTTGGAACAAACCTCGTTTTTACCATACGTTGTGTAATTTACATTGCCTGTGTCTCAAAGCTTGTTGTATTCTCCTTCGGAAATACTCGTAATGGCTGTGATGGAAATAAAAATGTTTATTAATATCTCACCATTTCTAGTGGATGGTTGTGTGCGGCCGATTTAACACTCTAGATACTGTTACCATTGAATTCATGCTGATTTAAATTGATCAAAGTACTTCGGAAAAGGGCCATAAGTATGATCGCATTCTCATGTTTATATAAGATGTGAACATTTGTTGTTAGCTCAATTATTATTGAAGAGGCAACAAATAATTTGCAATTGCTATATTTATTTATATTTATATATTTGTTTAAAAATAAAAAGGTAGACTAAATTTTTCAAGTATAGTATTTCATTTCTGAAAAAATTTTTAGCGATGCTGGACTTGGAAGAAATAAATTGGCTTTTTAACATAATTCGATAACATAGTGTAACCGCGGTGAATTTGTTCAAATTCTTGGCGTTTTCTAAAGCTCACTCTTATTATTTTGTATTTGTTTGTCGTGGGAATTAGAAGCCGATCTAAATATAGTTCAGGAGCTAGAAACATGATTTAAGATAATGAATATCGTTAATATATTTGTAACACACGCAATCTGCGAAAGTTTAACGCTAGCTAGCAGAAAACACCACCCAGGGTCTATGCGGGAATCGAAACGCAACCTCCACGTTGATAGTCTAATGCTCACACACTAGGCTACAGATACTCCATTGTGATTTCTACAAATTGTGTTAATAATATTAAGAGCCGATTTCCCATAACAATTGCATGGTTTAAGTTTTCCGTTTCATTAAATTACTTTCCCCCACTCGCTTTTATTTCACTTTACTTATAATTGAAGAAAAATTATTTCAGCGACTGACTGGTAATTCATTAATTAATTGAAACTGTCTGGTTCAAATAAACCGAAAATTTTAACAATACATTTTTCATTATATTTCCGTAACAAGAACATGCGAAGATCGAAAGATCAACAGTCGGTAGTAAACACAGACGAGAATACATATAATAGTTACATTGTAAGAAAGAAACTAAACCAAAGACAAAATTGTAAATCACTCTGACAAACACTAACACTATTTAAAAATTTAACAGAGGTAACGCATACATATGTAAGCATTTTTAACAATTAAAAATATAAAAATAGCTAGGGGCTAGTACCAGTATAATTCATTATACACATTACTTCAAGTATAACGAAAAAATTAAGTAATGCCAAGGACTATTGTAAGTCAGAGGTGGTAAATTTAGAGCTTCATTAAGAAGAGAAAAAAAGTAAGGGAGAAATATTCTCGAATTCTATTTTTGGAAAAAAATAAATATACAAAGCTCAAAAAATAAATATATGACCATAACTTTGTCATTAGCTGCATCTGGAGAACCACTGCAATGAATATTTCATACAAGCGGGCACACATACCACTCGATGTCGGCATGCAGATAGGGGATGTGTCTCTGGTTACGCTGAGTGCCATAAGGTATTTGGGCGTCAGACTCGACTGTAGGCTGACTTACTGGGCCCAAATACGGCATGTGGTGACTAAGGCGGCGAAGATGACTGGCATGCTGAGCAGACTCATGGCGAATGTCGGAGGCCCGACACAGAGCAAGAGGAGGCTGATTATGGCGGTCACGAAGTCGATCTTGCTGCATGGGAGCGAGATTTGGGGAAATGTACTGGGTGAGAGAACCAAACGCAGGGTACTCGAGGCGGTACAGCGGACGGCGGCCCTTAGGGTTGCTTCGGCTTACCGCACGGTCTCGGGCGCTGCGGTCCTGGTGATATGTGGGGAAATACCCATAGACCTCCTGGCGCGCGAGCGGTGGGAGGCTTGGAACTCGAGGGGGGAGGACCCTGGTGTTGGTGCTATTGGTCTGAGACCCCAAACTGTCCGGCGATGGCAGGACAGGTGGACCGCGGACGGCAAGGCTCATTCCCTGCGTGGAAGTATGGATTCGGAGGAAATTTGGGGAAGTTAACTACTTCCTGACACAATTCCTCTCGGGCCACGGATACTTTCGAAAGTACCTGTACCGGATGGGCAGGGCAGATGGTCCCGACTGCATTTACTGTAGTATTACGGATGATGATGCAGAACACACTTTCTTCGACTGCACCAGGTGGCAGGAGAGAGGTGCAATGGCGCAGCGGGTCGGCGGGTTCGCTCCTGCCACCGTGATAGGGAGGATGCTCGATTGTGAAGACAATTGGGACGCTGTGGCACAGTACGTGGGATACGTTCTGCGGAGGAAGAAGAGGGACCTCGATGCGCTGCTGCATAGCGGGGCCCCCTCTGACGGGGACCAGGCGATACGGGCCGGGGCCATGGCGCCGGCTGCAAACTTGGCGGACCCAGACGTGGGTGATTGAGAGTGGTCCTGATTGGGACGTGGCTCTGGGCCTTCCCGAAGTAATGCGGAAAGCGGTTCCGGGGAGGTATCTACCCAGAGGAAGAGGAGGGAATTTTTTAGTGGCAACACCACTCGACGCAGAAGACGACGGTCTCTGTAAGTGCGAAGGCATTTTCAACCCTACCTCACACGCCAAAAAAAAAAAAAAAAAAAAAAAAATATTTCGTACAAGATGTGGTGGAACATTAGTGGAATGAAAGAGAATAATAATTAGTTTTTTGGTATTTTTTTTTTAAATTTATTTCTACATTGTTTAAAAAAAATTTACGTAAAATTTTAAAAAAATTGTTGAGATAAAGTGGATTAGCCGAATGCAACAGTCAACATTTCAAGTGCCTTGAAGCACTTTATTCCATTTTTAACCATTTGGTCTATTGAGCCAACGTTACACCAAGCTCAGATCGCGGTTGTCTTGTCACGACTCCTATTTGAGGAAATTACAGCTAATATTCACTTTTGCGGTATGCAAGGTCAAGCGACGTGTAGCTGGACAAGCTGATGAAATCGATATTGATTGTGCCTGGTTATACAGGACTATAACAAAGGATTACGAGGTGTCAATCTAACTGATTAAAGAAAGTGTATTTTAATTTATTGTTTTTATCTTGGACCAGTGCTGAAGGGAAATCCCCTGCATATTGTACTGGAACTAGATAGAGACAAGGATAGTGTAGAAGGAGAAAAAAAATTATTTGTATTGAAAATAATTTAATTTGTTCCGAATAACATTTAATTTGCTTTGAAAAATTCAATTTCATTTAAAAAATCGTTAATTTAAAAGTAGAAACCTTTATATAGGATTTTAAATTCAATCCTTCATAATTCAACACTTTTTTACTATTTTTAATTGAATGGTATAGGATTTAGTCTCTGTACTGATTTAGTGTAACTAAACTCCAAGTAAGTGGAATCAAATATATAATAATTCCTTCTCGTTATTAGGAGATTAATTTACTCATGTAATTTTGTGATCTCTTTGTAATTTAATTTAGTGTTTTTGGCATTCTTAATTGCGTTTAAGCCTTTAAGGTCTTTTTTGAATGCCTTATATGTGTTTCCTTTCTTATTCTTCCCTTTTTAGTTTATGTCACATTTAAATACACTTTTTTTATAACTGTCATTCTGACACGTTATTTAAATAAATTATATGAGATTAAATATTGTCTTTGGCTTTCTTCTTTTTTTTCTTCCGCAACTGTGCTTTGCTGTGGTTAATGGCGGTATGCTGTAAATAAGAGTTGAATACAGTGGCGAGTACAACTGCGTAAAAGATTACAATAATTAAAATGTAAAAAAGAATTTATATTAGTTTTTTATTGTTGTTTTTAACACTTCAAATAATAAATACAAAAAGAATCGAGAAGACTTTAGATACCCATTTTCTGAAGCTGTTGGCTGAAGTGTAACGAGATTTTTCCGCTGTGTACTACGGTAGGCTCAGCAAAGTCCAGAGTCATGTAGTAAATGAATGGTGCAGTGATTATACAATTTTTGATGCAGGGAAAAGATTTCAGCTATTCATCGCCTCGACTTCTTTTCCGCGATTGTCTTCTGCTAGTTACTGGTTATGCGATCAATGCCGGTCAAGAAAATTTTTATGACATAACTTGGACAATTTTGTGCTAAGTTACAAGCTTTCGAAAGATTAATTATTGATACCAGCGAGCCAATCGCTCGCTATTATCTGCAAAGATGAGAAGAAAAAGATACGGAGAAGAAATAGTAAATAGTTTAATCTCGTGAAAATTCCTGTGGCGTAGTTCCTAGAGATTCTAGTAGTTATGTGAACCCTTTTAAGCTTTATTTTATGTCTTATTTAAGAGAAGTAATTCAGAAAGTACATCGTCTCCTGAAGTATTTCTGTAAAAGTATATCTTTCTTTTTTAAGTATTTGCAAGGTTTACAATGGTTTATTTTTAATTGAAAAGTATTACAGTAGTAACTCGATTATCGCTAGTAATTATCATTCTTAACAAGGATTAAAATTTATTGATGATATTTCTAAATTTGAAATAAAATTTATTATTTTTAAATGAATGAATAAATATTTAGTTTTCTTTAAGTTCACAGTCAAATTATCACAATACTATGAAAATTACTTTGTGTTGGAAAAACGGAAAAAGGAACAATTAATCTCCAACACGAGTTAAGTAGAGCACGTATATACATATTTTTTATGTCATTATATACGTCATCAGTACTCTTTGTGTTAATAGAGAGGTAATTGAAAAATCATTAATATCATCTATTTAACCCGAAAAACTTTAAGAAATGAAAACGAGTAATGCTCATTATTATTCACATACTATATTTGCAAAGGCTCATTATTTTTGTGAAGAATGTAATAAATTTGCAATTTGTTTATACCTTGAGCGAAATCTATTCCACACATTACTTTTAAGCTTTATGTCTTCTAAGTTAATTTATTTTATTGATTTTTCATCAATCTGTAATTGTAATATAGAAAGATTAGATTCATCTTCATAATATAATGACCGAGAAAGCTTTTTGAAATTAGATAGAATTGATTCTTCTTTATAAAAATTCCGTCCATTAACATTGTTATTTTTCATTGTTTACACAAAACAAAATACAGCGCATTTCACAATTATTAAAAAACAAAAATATATAAATATATATTGAGGGTGGCGACGGTCGAAGTAGTCTGCAGTTTGACTACAAAACTAAAAATTTTCCTGGGTTCAACACCAGTTTCAGACTCATGAAAACATCTCGCATTTTGTCTGATGTGCATTTGTGCATGACTTTGTTTCAGTTGTTGTCCCAAGGTTTCAGTGGCGAAGGCATAGTCACTGGTCACTGAACAGTAACGGCTTATGCTGTATCCAATATACAGGCACATCAGAACGCCTTCCTTTGTCGGTATTGTGTAGCACCGGCGAAGTAAAATAATTCCTAAAAATTGCTACAAAAACAAAGCTTCAAAATTTAATACGTCTCCTTGACATCAGAGACGCTACAACAATGCTATAGAAACAAATAGCGTGAAAAAAAAGCAGAGTTGTAAGATAGTGAAGCTTCACCTATCATTTCTCCTATTATCCATTTCCTCTAGTTTCAGCACAATGAACCGCATCTTTAGGGGTCATCTTCCAACAATGTGGTAAAATAGTTTAGGAATTCACACATGCTGCAATTATATACCGTGTCAATTTTTAGGCAATGTGGCAAGTACCGAAGTAGTACTGCTTATGCTTACGCTGTCGCATAAAAGGCCCTTTCACACTAAAATACAAGTCTTGCGACTTTCATGATACTTTGTGATAGAAATCTAACGAGATTTCCAAATCTAATGGGATTTGCAAAAAAACCTAAGTTATATTACATTTTGCTTTCAGACTACACTGAAAGAATTTCTCTTCATAAATTCAATGAAAATATTTCATTAAAGTTTTTTCACGAATGCAATGAAATATTTCATAATGTCTATGAAATTTCACAAATCTTACGAAAGAATTTCGTTGGAATTGCTTCATTAGCTTTCATAGTTTCGTTAAAAAATTTCATTGGATTTACAATATTTTATTAAAAAATTTAATCTTTAAATAAATAATAACTTTTTTTGCCTTTAAGATTTTGCTTTCAATATGCTTTCTAAATAAATAAGTAAATTTTGTTAATTTTACGTACAAATGAACAATATTTGCAAAAAGTCAATGAATAAAAAATATTTTTTCAATAAAAAATAAATATACGTTTTCTTTCTATAAAGTAGTTGCAATTAACTTATGAAATAAATAATGCAATGAAACTTTTCATTGGTTTAGAGAAATATTTACATTACTTTTTTTAAATGACTTCATAAAAAGGAAGAAATAACTTCGTTAAAATAATTAAAGTATTTCATTGCATTAATGAAACCACTTCAGTATATCATTGACATTATTACATAATTTCAATGAATTTATATCATTAAACAAATGAAGTATTGTTGTTATTTCACAGATATAATTTAATCAAATCAATCAAATAATTCATTGTTCTGATGAAACCGTTTCATTATACTACTCAATTATTTTCATTATTTTAGCGAAATTATTACAATACTTTAATGAAATTATTTCATCAAAATGATGAAATTTTCGTTAAAATAGTGTTAACGAAACCTGTTTCATTAATTTAACGAAGTGTGACTTTGGTTGAATTTTATTGAAGTTTTTCATTGGATCAACATCGAGATTCACAGAATTTGTGACGAAAATTCTTTCAGTGTATCACACTTGGAATAAAATGAAAAGTATAAGAAGTAAGAACAAACCCGTTGTAGAAGCAACTTTCTTTGGTTGATTACACAAAAACACATTCCTGATAAGATGACTGTCAAATTTTCATCGGTATTTTGGTCAGATTCATAACATAATGTTTTTACACTATTATACTGTCCCATTTGATTTAAGTTTGTGACATGACGTATTACTCAGTATTATAATGTAAAAGCAAAGACTATATATATATTTATAGTCTTTGGTAAAAGTATTGAGGTGTGTACGAATCGAGTTACTACTGTAGCTGTATTTATACCATTTCATCAAACAATTGTTTATAAACAACACCTCATTCTCTTTTATTCTCTTTAATTTTAGTCATCCACGCAGGGGTGCCAAACGTGATGATTTTACGTCATTTTGACAATTTTTTAGAGCGAATTACATAAAATGAGGATTGAGGATTTTTGTTATGTACCCTCACCTCTACGTGTGAGAAAATGAGAAAAAAAATATTTTAAAACATGACTTTTTTAGTGTAAACACTATATACAAATATAAATGTGGTATCACATTTTTGTTTATAAAATTTCTGCGCTCATCGTACGCCTGTTTAAAATTACTTTCAAGTGTTGAAACTCTTGCCAGAAATATGTGTAATTAAATTGGTAATAGCCCCAAATAGAAATAGCCAGTGTTGTTACATACAATCTCTGTTAGAGATTAAACCAAAAACATGATTCACCCATTTCAAACCACATGACTTTCTTTAGAAGCAGTTGTAGTAAGAATTTTAGACTTACATATCTCAAGCTCTAAAAATATATTTTTATTTTGCGACCAATTTCGATGATATCGATACTGCAATAGAAATATAATATATCTTTACTTTTGTTTTTTAAAATGTGTTTAATTTGATCAATAATATAAATAAAATTTTGGATAGGGAATGTATTCAAATTCACAACATGCACTATAAAATAACAAGACTTTTTAAAAATATTTTAATAAAGTTTTTAATAGATGATTGTATAAAAAATCGGCTCTAAATCAAATTGATTTCCATGACCATGTAAAATAAAATATTGAGATATTGAGAATGAAATAGAAGAACTAAGATTTTGGAGGCAGCGCGTTAAATGTAAATATATTTTGGAATAGAATTGGGTCAATTAATCTACCAAACAATAAACATGTTTTTCCAAATTTATGTGAATTTTTAAATAATATAATGACTTTGCGAAACTATTCAGTTAATGTTCAAAGAATATTTGCCACAATTAATCTTAAGGGTGGCGATGACACGATGGATGGTAGTCTGCACGTTGACTACTAAACCAAAAACAGACATGGGTTCAACCCCAGTTTCAGACTAAAAATTTTTTAAATAAGAATAAACATTTCGCATTTTTCTGATGTGCATTAGTGTGTCTTTGTGTGTCAGTTGTTGTCGGAAGGTTTCAGTGGCGAAGGCATAGTCACTGGTCACTGAACAATACCGGCTTCAGCTGATAGCAATCCACAATCGCATCAGAACGCCCTCCTTCGTCGGTATTGTGTAGCACCGGCGAAGTAAAACAATAATAAAAATGGCTACTGAACCGAAGCTTCAGCACTGAGAAAATAATAAACAAAGAACGTCCGAAAGCAGAGCTGTAAAATAATTAATTAAGCTTCACCTCCAGTCGTTTCTCCTACTATCCCTTCCCTATAGTTCCAGCACAATGCTTTGCATGTATAGGAATCATCTCCTGAGTGCTGGTACCAGATAAAAAAAAATAAAATAAATAAAACCAAGATAAGGAGTTCATTGAAACAGGGACCTGTAAGTGGATTCTTTTATTCAAAAGATTATTTAAAAAATAATTTCCCTGAATGTTACAATATCAATATTACAAAAAATATTATAAAAGTATGTATAGTATTTTTATTTGTTATTAATTTAAATCAATATCAGTCCTTATTTTCGTATTTTATATTTACATATGTTTGTACGTGTATAAAATCAAGTAATAAAACAAAAAAATTTTAAAAAACTTTACACACGAAATGCATGTTTATGAAAAACTGTACGAGTATATTCTAAAAATTTCTGTTAAAATTTCTCTTTTTGGACACAAAATCTGTTCAAATCTTGCTTTGAATAGACCAAAAATATTTAAGATATTGTTGAGTTTTCCTGCAATTTGTGTTTTAAGTTTTCGTTGCTTTTATTAAATTCGTTAAATTGTTAATTTTTAAATGAAAGATTCTGTGTTGTTGTTGTGTAAAACGGTTTATTTTTGTATAACGATTTTTTTTAAATATTGACGATTTGATTTCAAAAATTTTACGGTTTTTCGGAAAATATTACTGGCAGCCATGCGTCCACGAGGCAGCGACAAGTCAACATGTTTAGTAGTTTTTTTGATATTTTTTCAAATACATTGGGTAACATAACTTATCCAGAACATATTTTGCTTTCACAAAAATGCTATAAAATTTTCCCTATTTTTCTTCAAAAATTTTAAAATGTAAAATTTAAAAAGTTTTTTAATTTACCAACTAAACAAATAGCTAAATTTATTCAGAACCGTATTAATATACATTTCATACAACCAAAATATTTCCTCGCGATTAACTTTTAATGAAGATCTCTCCGGCCTCTTTTGCTTGTCACTGTACTTCAAAGTTATCTCAACAATATATATGCAAAATTTTTAGTTACACATGATTTAAACGCAATCTATGTCTCCCAGTTAACTGAGGATGGTATCAAATGATATCAGACGCGCTGCAACACTGTTATAAAAGCGTGCAAAACCAGTATTGTAAAAATTATGAAGCTTTCTTCTACATATCTCTTGGGGTAAAGTATTGTAGTGCCTCCCATGTAAGAGCAGTAGATACAGAGGCATGCGGCGGTAATCTCCAGCTGTCTAAAAATCCATTGTGGTTATTTACCACTCCTGCACGACGTGCGCCTGCTTTCGACTGAAAATGGCGGATCTAGAGAGGAAAACTCGAAAAAACCCGTAATCCCATGTATCATTCGTACCGTGCATATGGAATGAATAACACTACGTTAGTGTGTCTTCTAACGGTGACCTTCAGATACTGGGCGCCCTCTGGCTGTAATCAGTCATACCGCAGCACTGGCGCGGTTCCACCATTCCCGTCCTCTTACTTGCCTTATGGAAAGGAAAATGATGTAAAAACACCAGGTCGCAAACCACATGACGACATGTGCTGGAAAAGCAACATCCTCGCAAATCGCCTGCGAACCAGCTGAAATGAAAATTGCTGTGGACCTAGGGCCCGATGAAATCTCTGACATCACCGCAGAAGAGATAGATGAGCTCCTCACATCTCCTGTTGATGGCTCAGGAACTGAGGACGAGAATGTTCGACTCAGTGGAACCGCTAGAAAGCGGCTAAAATATTTCTCTATTGTTCTTTAACTATTTTAATGAAGATGTACGTTACGTCTTAGGATAGTTTCGTGCTCATATATACAGGGATTTTGGTCCGGTGAAGAAGGTGATGCATCACCTTGAGTTTTTCCATAACTTTAAGATGACAGAGGAGGTGACTCTTCGACATCCTACCAGAGATCTGGCTTGGTATGTTTTACCGTCTTTGGCTGCTTAACCCCAGCCCTTGTCTAGTCTGGTTCCATAGGAAACCAGTTGCCCACATAGCTACTGCAAAGTATCTGTTTAATGACTGATGTACCACCACTTAGGTCGCTTGTGCTTTGTGGAACAAGTCTTCATGGCTACCCCGCAGAGTTTAAAGCCTCATGACAATAAGGCTAGATCTTCTAGTAGAAGACTTTGTCGGAAGGTACTTCATGTCCACCCCGAACAGATTGTAGTTGTGTTTCGGTTTATTGCGGTTGGATATATCATCTTTTTTATGACATGTGCATGACAGTAGTCACCGGAGAGTTTATCTCTCTGACGTGACACAGGGTTTAAAGAGCCCGATACACCTCAGCAAGGTGTATATAATAGGCTGAAAATAACTATGATTATGGATTGTAACTTGCGTGTGCTTAAGTCAAAAGTTGTCTTCTCATGTGCCCATGGGGGCGCTTGTGAACGTTCCAAAATTCACCCGATGTTGAGAGCACCGCGGGGTTAGACGCTATGCGCAGGTAGACACGATAATCTTGATCACATCTAGCAGCACAATTCCGATTCAGAATTATCTTTTAGAAGCCTTAGGAGGGAATTCTGCACAATATCTCTTCATCACCTGCGATCTCCATCACTATCTTTTCCCTACATTCGGCTCTGCTGAATCTTAGATACCCTTAACTAGCGCACCTTATATACCATATTCGTATGAACTTCCGCCTAGTCGTTTAGTATTACTGGATTTTTACTTAATTTTTGGAAATGGTCTTTCGAACCAGCTCTTTCAGACCACTATATAACTTCAAATAGCCAACTCAACGTATAAACGAAATTTCACCGAAATTGGTTCAACCTTAACCCTTAATATCAATAATTCTTTCCTAAACTTTGCACGGTGACTTTTTAATTGCTTTTTAATTCAAACATAATCATTTGCACTGATAGCCACTTGAACAGAAGTTCATTTTACGGCAGTATATTCAATAGTGAGAGACAACCTCGCGCAAAGACACTTTTGCAAAATTGTGTATATTGCGAATAAATTTTTTGTGTTAAATTCTCCGAAATAATAACGGAAAAAAATATTTCCACACTCATTGTAGTGTTGAAAACACACAGTAAATATTTGAAGTAAATTTATTTTTTTTGTAGCGTTAACTTTTTGTAATTTGTGGTTGGTTCTTTGAAGAACCAACAGGCTCCGGGAGTTCATAATCAGGTTTATATAGTGTTGTATGGTAACGTTTTTCTGACTTTCATCAAAGTTAAATATAACTGATGATCGCTGTATTATGTATGAATGAATAATTCTTTATATTTTTTGTATTTAACTGAATAATATTTTTTTATTTTTGTTTAATAGCTGGAAAATATTATTATTTGTGATTATTATGAACTCTGGGCGCCTATTGGTTCCGCCAGGAACCAACTATATATTTTTAAAATTTTTAAGGCAAAACTCACTTATTAACAAACCTGTTAAATAAAAGTTGCTTAGAATTGAAAGTTTTATAATATTAATTTTTTTCAGCTCAAAAAAAAAATCAGGATATTAAGGGTTAAGGCGGACTGGAATCTGACTTTTTTGTCGAGTTTGGTATGACTCACCAACTTTTTCTGGCTCACGTAACTGTCTCAACATTCATACAAAATTTCATAAAAATCAACTCAACCGTTTAGGCGGACCGGATTTTGATATATTTTTCGAGCTTAGTACCTTAGACCAATTTGTTTTGGCACACACACATTTGTCTGCAGGCCTATGAACATTCATACCGAATTTTATCGAAATCGGTTCAGCCGTTTAGGGGGAGGGGATTTTAACCTGCTTTTAAGCGGTCCTGCGAACCACAGTTTTGAATTTCAATCGGTTTTTCTTTTGTAAATATATCTGAGCACATGTACCAAATTTTGTAAAAATCGGTAGAGCTGTTCAGAAAACAGCAATTTAGCTTCTAAAATCGCTAATTAATCTTAAATTAAGCTGCCCACCCAGTTACATACACCGACTAAATTTCACCAAAATCGATTCAGCCGTTTCGAAGTTATGCAACTTTTTGCACTAAAATTTAACGTAAAAAAACGCTGGCGTCATGGTTCTGCGGCTGCAGTTCGAAAACTATTCAACTAATTTGGCTGAGTTTAAATCAGCAATCGATTCAGGTCTACTACTGACCGATAACACCAAAACGAATTCTGTGCGATATTTAGTTTGGCCGAAAAGTTAATTTCAACCGATAGACGGACATGGCTCAATAAACTTCTCTATTCATCACACATTTGAAAATATATAAATTTTTTTCAGAAATTAATATGAAAGAAGTTACACACGGAATGAGAAACTTATATATACCCGTTACACTGAAATGAAGGGTATAAAAGAAATTTATTATGATGTTAAATTTTTAGAAATATAATTTGTTAAAGCACTTATGCTCCTCAGTGTGTAAATATCCATATATGCGAGCGTGTGCTACTATGGCTGTGTTTACAAGAACATTTTGTCACAGTTTCTTCTTTGTCTCCAGCACACATACGATTATTAAGTCGGTAAATATACCCACACATTCTGACAAAGCTAAAAAAATCAAGGGAAAAAAATCACTGTAAACAAAAGAACAGAAACGCAACACACACCTCAGCTGACCACAATATAAGCGTATTATGAGGAAAAAGTAGTTTTTAAGTTGATTTCAGTATTTGCGCCTCCATCAAATAACACTTCACTCGCCTTCTTTAGCCCAAAACAAAAAGTAAGAAATTTTTGTTGGCTTTATATCAGGGAAAACAAGTTTCAATGCAATTAGATGCATGCGTATGTATGACTGTGCATGACTGTTTAGTTGGCCATTCTCTATGGCTGGTTTCTTCAAACCACAATGTGTCACGTATTGTTGGAATGGATAATTGTAAGTAACACGGTGTGTTGTGGGTCAGTTTAAGATAAAACAGGAAATATGTTCTATAAATTTTTCTCTGCTAAGCACGTTGTGACGACCGCCGTCCATGCGTCCGTCCGCCTGTCCGTATGTGTTCTATTTGCTTTGTAGCTTTCAGCATGAACGACTATCAAGAAAGAGCGAAAGAAAAGAAAATAGTATAATAAATGTTACACAAGCATAAGTTAATATGTTTTTGGCTTATAGAATAGGAACCCAGGGATTTGCTTTTGTTTTTCACATGTGTACGCTCCCATGTACATAAATATGTATGTATGTATGTTTCCCCTGTCATCTGAACAAGTACAAAATGCTTAGATTTATCATAAACACAAAATATTTTTTCTGCTTTTATTATTACTTCCATTATTATTTGTTTTATTTTCTTTTCGTCCCTCATGATGACCCTTTTTTAGTAGAAAAACATGAAAACGATTTTATCACAGCAATGCGCAGCGATCTTAAGGCAACTTAATTGGAAAGGGATTAAAATTAAAACAAAAAAACTTACAGTCGCTGTCATTAATATTCGATTCCTTCTTTCGAAATATTTAAATCAAAGTTTATAAGATTAGATTAATTAATTAAAAATATAAATATTATGTATAAAAGTAATGAATTTACAGTACAACCCCTCTAATCCGGACCCTCGCTATCAATGTTTCGGACAGTTTATAAATTTTGGTTCTGTAGTCCGGACAAGAGTTTTTTTTTATTAATAAAGGGTGGTTAAATTTCAAGGGCCGATGTTGATTTTGAATAAAACACAAACTATTTAGGAAATTATTGTAATTTTATTTTATTATGATATATTGGTATTACTCAATTATGTATGGAACAAAATATCGGCCAAATGGGCGCCGCGACCACGGCAACAGTGGATGATCAATTTTCGAAGAAAATCATCTTCAGTGATGAGGCACATTTTTACCTCAGTGGATTCGTCAATAAACAGAATTGCCGCATTTGGGCGAATGAGAATCCAAGAGTGATTGTCGAAAAACCAATGCACACACAAAGAGTGACTGTTTGGTGCGGTTTATGGGCTGGCGGCATCATCGGGCCGTATTTTTTCCAAAATGAGGCCGGTCAGGCAGTTACTGTGAATGGTGTTCGCTATCGTGAGATGATAACGAACTTTTTATGGCCCGAATTGGAAGATATGGATGTGGACGATATGTGGTTTCAGCAGGACGGTGCCACTTGCCACACAGCTAACGAAACAATGGCTCTTTTGCGCAACAAATTCAATGGCCGTGTTATCTCACGTAATGGCGATGTCAATTGGCCGCCAAGATCATGTGATTTGACACCGTTGGACTTTTTTCTTTGGGGTTATTTGAAAGAAAAGGTGTACGTCGATAAGCCAGCAACAATTCAAGAGCTAAAGGATGAGATAATTCGGCACATTAACGGCATAGAACCTCCATTATGCCTCAGGGTCATCGAAAATTTGGACCATCGGATGGAGGTGTGCCGCCGTGGTCGCGGCGCCCATTTGGCCGATATTTTGTTCCATACATAATTGAGTAATACCAATATATCATAATAAAATAAAATTACAATAATTTCCTAAATAGTTTGTGTTTTATTCAAAATCAACATCGGCCCTTGAAATTTAACCACCCTTTAGTTTGTCGTAATTTTACCGCTAGACATAATACATCGACATTTGCGTAAGGGCAGGAACAAATGTGTATGTGCAGAACAATTGAATGCGAAAACTAACAAAGGCGGCAGAAAAGGAAATTTTATTTATTTAAAATAACTTAAGTATAGAGCAGATAAATTGCATAGATATATGTGTAACCAAATAAATTAATTAAATGTACAGAAATAAATTCTTAAGAATATTTACTTTTTATATATGATTTTAATTGTGCTTTTTCCCATAAAAAATATATGTGAAATTTATTATTACATACTTAATGATATTCTCATAAAGTATTTTTTATAAAAGCAAACTCAATAACTGAGGAGGAAAGCATATCCATATAGTACTATTTCGCTAATGGTTACTTAGCTCATCAGTTTATAAAGAGATATTCCCAAAATAAATTCAGTTAATATACAATATTTACTTTTCTTAGAACATCTAGAGATATTACATTAAACCTTCATTTAAATAAATGAGAAGTTTGTGCAATATAATCAACCCGTTTTCTCATTTTCTTACTTGCTATACATAAATAGGCTGACTTTTTTCAACTCTAAATGTAGTTGTAAGAAGCAATTAAGTTTAAATAAATGCAATACAACAACCTCTATACTCTCTTAGAGAGTTACCATACAATTAATTTTGATGCATCTTTTGCAACAGCATCAATGTTTTATTCAAATTAGCCTGGCTGGTCATGCCTAACCAAATCCAATGAAGTTGAGGATCGGACAAGTCATTCGTGAATATTATGTACGTGTTCTTGATACTAAGATTGTATCTCTTTTTCGGAAATCGGATCTTTGTTATTTTACAGTTCTTTTCAATTGAATACCATAGTTCAACTTCGTTTTATACTGTAAGCAATTTACCGTTTTATAGCGACCTTACTCTTATCTGCAAAAGCCCACTTTTATTCCTGTCCTCTTTCACTATTACTATTTCACAATCGGAACTCAGGGGATGACCCCTACACAAGCTGGACCTAGGAAATTAGGTTGTGGGAGGAGTTTGAGGGGATAGAGGGACATTTGATTTGAATTTTCCCACATTAAAAGAAAGACCCCAGCAAGGAGTTTATTCCAAATACGTGCTGTAAGGCCGAAAAATTAGTTTTCTCAATAATACGATTTGACAGCGAATCACACAAATAAGTGCGCCCTTTATGATGAACGTGTTGTGCGGAGGAGTATCCGAGTTTCGGGTATAATTCCCCTGATTACATTAGAGCACATCCCATTATACAGGGTGGGCAACTACTCACCGTGGGGTTTAAAAATGTCACGTAAATAGCACCCGTTTTCAGCCTTGCAATTATAGGCTTGTTTGAGAGCATATTCAATAACATCATTGAAAAGTTTTGGTTGCAGCGCTCGAATTTCTTCAACATTGTTGGCTTTGATTACAAGGATTGCCTCGGGCTTCTTCAAATGATCACTGCTTCAAATAACTCCAAATAAAATAGTCGAGTGCTAACAAACTTGGCGAACGCACGAATGTCTGAAAATTATTCCCTATCCAAAAATGTTACTGAAAAGTATGGGCAGGAGCTGCTGAAACCACTCGCTGCTTGCGAGAGCAGGACGTATAAAATGTTCTCTCACAAACCGATGCCCCTCTCCATTTATCGTAACAGCAATTCCATCTTCTTTTTCGAAGAAATAAGGCCCAATGATATTTTCAGATCTAATTTCGCAATTGACGTGGATGAATTTTTCTTGGATTTTTCGAATTCTAGAACTCACAGTTCTGCTTATTAACAAAACCTTTCTAATGAAAAGCATAAAATAATTGATCGCTGATTTAAATAATAAAATTCTATTATTCTGCTTTTTTGCTTACTTGTGAATCTCTCCATTATTTATTCGCCAGGTGTTGTTTATATAATCTGAAAAAAAAATATATAAAAAAAAGGTATTACATTTTTAAATCACATTGTGAGTTTTGGCCCACCCTGTAGTAACGATAGAACAGCTAAACACACTCCACAAGAGAGTCAATAGAGTTGGCTACCCTACCGTCCGCAATGAGTTTCTGCCCTCTGTCTCCCGCACACGATCAAGTAACTTTGAAGCATCGGGCCATACATAACAGTTGTATTCCGTCTTGAGTATGATGTAGGCGGTATAAATAGTATTGTATTAAAGTACAATCCAATTTTATTATTATAATTTTATACCCGCTATTAAAGTCTATACTTTACACAATCTAATGTCAGTTTTGTCGTGTGATTCCTATTCTCGAAAGACGCTTTGCCCTTTTCTATTTATTTATGACAAATATTTCGACTTTATTGTTCTCTTATAAATTGTTGTAGGAAAGAAAACACCATTAAGCTACTCGACTAAAACTGGACATAAGTTACATTTTAGACACGGGATGGCATAGGCCCCAGATAAATTTTCCGCATTTCATTTTATATTTCTATTTAGAAGTTGTATTCACTACTTAAAATTGTTAGCACTTCGTTTCCATTTTAAACATTAAAAAACAATTAACTAATTGCTGTGTTTCAAATAAATAATTTATTACTCATTTATTTAACAAAAAAAAAAAAAAAACTCCAGTATAAGATTCCATCCATATACATAAACAGTCGTATGTATTTGCTAAAATACTTCACAACTTCCAAAGTGGCACTTGAGTTCTCCTACAGATAAATTTTTGCAACAATTCATTGGCTTGGAAATTTTAAAATTGCAACTTTTAGTTAATTTATTTTTTTTTTCTAACTTATTTAAAACTATCAAAACCCTGACATACTTAATTGCAAACATTATATTAATGAAGAAGATAAAATACTGCAGTTGCTTAAAATATTCGAAAAGGTTTGCAGGTCTTAAAGCAAACGTGTCAATTTATTTAATGCATTTGAACTGTAAGTGTTGAACTTCGTCATCATATGGATTATGAAGTTATTTAATGGAATATTGTGAAATTTAATGATTTGTTTTGAAAATCATTATTGGCCATTGGCTGGCAAAGAAGACCAAGGACATTAGAAGTTTTAATTAAATGCATTAAATATTTACTCTGTTCTAAACTTTAATGGTGCTGATGAAGATGGAGGAGAAACGCGATGACATGATGGATGACACCAAGTAAATAAATTAATACTAGATGCGACAAAATTGTGTACGCTTCACTACTAAATGAATGTTAGATTAATATTTATCTAAGAGATGACGAAAACCAAACTAAAACAAGAGTAAAGCAATACTAAGACTATCGTAAGATAAAACTAAGACAAGACTAAGAGATGCCTAGACCAAAATAAGTCTTTGTTTAGTCTTCCTCTAGAGAGTATCGTCTTACTCTAGACTTGTCTAAGACTAAACTAAGACTAGACTAATGCTAGACTAGTGTAGGCTAAGACTTGGCTAAGACTACAGTAAGACTAGCTATAGACTATACTGAAACTCGACCTACTGTAAGCTAAGGTTACAATAATACTAAACTAAAGCTATACTTGGACAACATTCAGGCTACACGGAGGCTAGGTAAGATTACGCTAAACGTAAAGGACTGGAATATTGTCAGTTTCAATAAAGTGGAAATGAAAACTAACATCACTACGTACAAAAGTTAAAGGCAAGGTAGCTTGCCAAACGTGACGGAATTTTGTGTTTGCATAGTGCTTCCTTATTTGGTGGGGCACATACAGAAATTCCTGGAGGACTTTTATTCTGCATTTCTGAAGGCTTTCGAGAGGCGTTGAACAATTTTAGAACTGAATCTTTTGTCGGAGCAAAGAGGGCGCTGGGGTTTGATATCGGCATATGTTGTTTAGTGGTAGAACTTGACTACAAACTCGTTACTACTAGAGTTGATTGATTTGAGTGGGTTGATTAAGACTGTCACTTACCATCCCGAGTTATTGCGCATCTTTCTAACGACCGGCGAGGGCGTTAATGAATTTGACCAGCTCATTCTAGTGGAGTGAACGGAGGATCCTATCCGTAATCGTAAATCCGCCCAAGCACTTTTTTCTTCTATTCATTATCCCTGGACATTTTGTGACACATTCATCATCTTCACAGCAAAACCTGCAGATGCACGGGTTAGCGATGTCTGTAAAGATGCCAATTGCAATTGAAATGACCTATGACAAAGAATTTGCGGTGGCTGGCAGGATAACGGGGGATGCGGACGCGGTATAACCAGATGGGACCAGAAGAAGAGTAAGAAGGCGCGGAGTATTCTTTTTGAGAATATTGAAGTGAGGCCTCCTTTTAAATTGTCAGATTGATATAGTATGCTGCAATCTGAAATTTCTGTTATTATTAGCGTTACGAGATGGGTTGTGTATCATGGTGCATCGCGTGATATTCATATATTTACTGACAGCAAGGCGCCCAGCGCTCCTGTAAATGGACTATACTTCAAATCTCTGGTGGTTGTTGAATATCGGTTATCTCTCGATGATATAGCGAAACATGCTAGGGAGACACTGACGTTGGTTGCTGTGCACACAGGCTGGGCAGATTGTTTGGCGGATAAAATTGGCAGGGAGGGCGTGATATTGGATTACTCGATAATCAGCAAACCCGCTTGAATTCCTATAAGTTATTACAAGTCACTGGGCAGGATTTCAATCGGAATATGGATGGTTTAGGGAGACAGCGGAGCCTGTGTGTTGATACTAGTTCGGTATCGGTCGTTCAATGGATATCACAAAGCGATCGAGTTTGCGGAGTTAAGAAGGTTGCCTCTCTCTCTCTCTCTCTCTCTCTCTCTCTCTCTCTCTCTCTCTCTCTCTCTCTCCAACAATCCTTGTTGTCAGCTATTGGTCTTACAATGTTCTGACAATATTTTCTCTGACCAATTCATCACACAAAAATTATCAGTTCACACGATTGTAAGACATCACATTTAATGACAATATTGCAAGATTTGACAATCATTTAAACAAAGTATAAGTATGTTGATGGCTAAAGTACTCTGCACGTTGACTACTAAACCAAAAATTTCGTGGGTTCAACCTCGGTTTCAGAATAAATCATGAAAACATCTGGCATTTTTTCGGATGTAGATTAGTGTGTCTTTGTGTCAGTTGTTGTCGCAAGATTTCAGTATCGAAATTATAGTCACAGGTCGCTGAACATTAACGGTTTCAGCTGTAACCAATCCCCATGCACATCAGAACGTGCTCCTTCGTCGGTATTGTGTAGCACCGGCGAAGTAAAATAATTACTAAAAAAAACTACTATTAAAAATGAAGATTCAAAAAATTTTATACGTCTTCTTGACGTCATAGGCGCTACAACACTCCTATAAAACAAAGAAATTGCAAAAAGCAGAATTGCTGCTGTCATTTCTTCTACAACTCCTTTCCACTAGTTCCAGCACAATGCATTACATGTATAGGGGTCATCTACTCAGTGTTGGTTCAAGAAAAAAAAACACTATATTATGAATAGGTTTTTTCCTAAATTTATGAAACTTATGTAAATTTATATTAGTACGAGTATGTATGTATGTGCAACTTTTAAGTTAAAGAGAGTCTTTGGGATATACTTATTACAATGTTATTGTTTTAATTTTCCATTTTAATTTGAAAATTATTACGAACTTTATAACATGCAAATATTCTTGCTGCACTTTTTCTTCTACTTGAGTGTTTATTTATACGCTTTTTTGAAAATTTATGGTTCTAAAGAACTTCATTGATGCTGCACACCAAAGGAAACTCACTGAACTGACAAACAAGTTGAAATTTAAGAAACACAAAAAGAAATTCAAAGACAAGAAGTCAATTTAGTTGCATCTCATCCTGTTTTAAAAGCAACCAACCAACGAACCAACTATCATGCTTAGATCTCTGGTAGCAGCTAAGGCGGTTGCGGTTTGTTGCAGCTTTCCTCGCAGTCATTTGATTGCGTCTGTTTAAGGAAACTTTTTTAATGGATTTCCTTCATCTAGTCTTCAATATTTAGTCGCTTTGCATGTGAAAATTAAACTGGAATGGTTTTGTTAAATTTTATATACAACTCGTTCAGTGAATGAGTTTTTCTTACTGTAAGTGTGCGTGTCTATGTGTGTGTGTGCCTGTGAATAAACATATTTTTCTAGCACATTAAGCCAATTGAATATAAAGAATATATACTGCTTTTCTAGTAAAATTAAGTTATAGCAATTAGACAGTTGCTTTTGCAGCTGCGAAAAGCGTAATAATTGCTGTCTTTTAATGGCAGGAAATAGAATTAGAAATTGTCATTCTCTAGTGGGAGTTATAAAATTGACACTTGTTGTTTTTTAGCTGATTTCTATTTAAAATTTCACGAAAGAGACAAATATATTTAAGCAGTTGATGTTTTTTAGTGAATGGGAGCAAAGGGAAGAAACTTTTATCACAAGATATATGTATCTGAATTTAAAGCTGTTAAAACCGCAATTAAACTCTTTTAAAACATTATTTTTGGAAATTCAGTATATTAATAAAATATTTGATTCAAAAAAAAGTATTTTAAAAGTATTTTTTAATATAAATTAATAAAGAAGCGTGTACCATTCATAAACTTCAAATAACAATTAGAACCGTTGATTGACAAACACTTTATATTTCAAATAGCAAATAAAAAAAATAACTGATTAAGATGACTGTGAACTGACACTATAATTTTGTAAATACATACTACCTCCAATATCATGGCAATTAGATCATATGTACATATGCACTAACAATTCTTATATTTTAAAATTAAGGCACATATTTTTTTTTATTTTTGTTTTTCAATGTTAATGTCAAGTGCAAGGTACACAAGTGTTGCTTGCAAACTTGCCGCAAAGCGTATCAAGATGATTACTACATTACGCCGCATATGTAGAAATAATAAATACGCACACGTGCACGCACACAGTGAAGGCAGCGATATAGTGTGTACTAAGCAGTCATTCATACGGTGCGTAATTTGTTAACATGTTGTGTATGAAATGAAGGGGGCGAAATAGGAAAACAAATAAGCAAGCAACAACCAACACTTTATGAATTAAAACGAAATATAAGAAAAAGTATGTAATGTATATCAAACAGTTGTCTCTTTTTTAACGGGCATATGGTATGTGCCAAAGAATATAAAAAAAATGTGCCAAACAATAGAATTGTCTGCATATTTAATATGTGCCACGTTGAAAGTAACCGGAATTTTGCAATTTCAGAGCGTTAACAGGAACGTATGCAGGAAGAAGAATTGTCAGGTTAATTAGGAATTCGAAACTAGGAGTTTCGCCAAAAATTCATTTCCCCGGACAAATAAAATTTTTAGATCAATTGCTGGTTGGGAACAATAAGAATATCAAATGATTGACTAAGTCATCAGTCACAATCACACATACCAACAATGACTGCCAGTATAGAGCATTTCAACTGTCTTGCTGGACAATATTATCATAATCGTGCTGAGATTCGCACATGCCATACAAACGTTTGAAAGTGTGATGGAAAAATTATGTGTTTGGGTTGTCTCATGACGGGTTTCAGCAATTGAGCAGCACTATCAAGCAACTCTGCTATTTCTGCGCCATGAAAGGAGAAGTAGTCATATCCTCTCTATAGCTCGGTAAAGGTCTCTCAGATGCCATTAATTCATAATTTCATTACCATTCTCTTTCTGAAAGGAAAATAAAAATATAGTATGGATTGGTATTATTCTATTATTCCAGAGACGAGCCTAAAATAATTTGCGCAATTATTATATACATAGAAAATCATTAGAAGTAGTTTATAATACGAATACGAACTATGAAAGTGCGCTTTTATGAAATAATTGCCATTGGCGGTTAGATTATGACGGTCAGACCCTCAGAAACGCATCTCTGCAAATTCCGGAAGATAACTTGACTTCTTACTTCTGGCGTAATATTAAAGATTGGCTACTGAATCTTTATTTGAATTGATAATGCCTTGGCCGCCGCAAATATTGAGAGAATTTTACGGAAAAGAACCAATTAGAGAGTAGCTTTATTTAACTTAATCATTTCTTGCCGTTGTTCGAGGCTGTAGGTTAAATTAAAAAACTTTTTTGTCTATTAACAATTTGAAGTGCATAGGAGGTCGCGTAGAGTATAAAAATACACTGGTTTGTTAAAAAAGAAAATACGTATAGGTGAAATAATTACTTTGTACCTGCGATTTGTAGGGAAATCATTGAAACGCGTTAAGGTCTATGTAAAATCCATACAGGTGAGTGGCGCACAGTTGATATGAATTTGTAGTAAAATAATGTTTTTGGGATTCTTGTTTAAGTGAACTTATTATTAACTCATTAACAGTATTTTTGTTTTCCATTGAAACGTGTTCGGAAGTAAATATTTTTGTAAACAAATATGTGAACACGTACAAAGATACATACTAGCACAAACATATGTACATACAGTGAACTTATTTTTACCGAGGATGTTCACGTTTTCGATTTTGTTCACGTTTTAGATTGCACTTTTTCTATAGCGGTAAAACGAATACCGCTTGGAAAACAATTTTGTGAATAGAATATCAGGTATGTTCTGTATTTTACTTTGAAGTAAAAGTAGTTTGTAATCACTTTAATTTGGCTTCTTGGTGTTCTGTATTCTAATTTTATCGTTTCATTTCTGTTTTGCTTTCAAACATTAATTCGTAGTGAATTACCAGGGCCTAGAAACTACTTTGACGCAAAAAGAAGTAGTTTAAAAATACTTTTAGATTTCAATGTGAAATTTAAACTTTAGCAGCAATATGTAAGTATAATTACTATTATAATGAAATAAAAACCTAAGATTAGTATATTTTTTACTTAAAAAGAAAATTTCCCATATATATTTATGTATAAGAGACAACACCAAAATACTACGCAGGATGCAATATTATTGCTCTTTATGTAAAACAATCAGTACTTAGCAAAAAGATTTACAAAAGGAGACCGTATAAAAATGGAGGAATTGCGGAAAGAACTTACCGTCGAATTAAATAGTAATGGTCCTCCAACAAAGGATGCATCTGACTGGAAAACGGGAACTTAAAATGTTCAAATAAATGTTGCTATTTTTGGTGACTGAAAAATTCGTAACAGGTTTGGATGGATTCGAAGGCATTAGTGAGACGAAAAATTGCGCATAACAAGGAAATAAAAGAGACTTGTGGAGGTGCATTCAATAAATTTGTGCTTACAAAAATGGAGGAAGCTCTTAGACAAATTACTCGGTATATTGGTTGTTGAGCAATTTAAGGTTGAAGTTGAACTTTAAATTTTTTTTAATTATCATAGGAATTCGCGCTTTATTTTTGTTTTTTTGTTGTTGTTGAGAAAGACCTTATAATGAAAATCATTATAAAAACAACAAAGTAGGTTTTTGAAAATTTAATATATGTATAAGCATGGTTTTTTCAGTCATAAATATATTCTAGAATAGTAGTAGTGTAGTGTCGTCCGTCCGATACACACTCGTCTTCTGTGGAACGGATTGAAGAACAATAAATTACCACACGGGATTGATTGGAAAAAAAATTACGGAATTACGGGGAAAAAACCGGAGGAAAATAGTGACAAAAAAAAACAGTGAAACGAAACAAACTAAATAAACCTACAAACTTAACATGCATTAAACACAATAAACTGGACTTTAACTTAAATAGAAATAAAAAAATAAAATAATCCCAAATTCATAAAACAACAACAAAAATAAAACTCCAACGAAAATAATAAAAAAAAAAATTAAATCCGCTATACCAGTGACGGGCGAACAATATTAACCAGTACTGGCACTATCAACCAGTGTTGGCACTTCGGGTGACAGTGACCGGATCAGGGCTTTTATGGCTCTTTTTCGCGTCATTGTGCTAATAACTCCTGCAGAAACCTGATAAAAGTGAAATAAAAATTTTTAATATTGTGGATACCATTGGGATAGTTGCTGTTGGACTGTTTGATGATGAAGGCGTAGCACTGATCAGAGCAGCTAAAGCTAAAGCAGCTAAAGCACAATATTGAAGCTGAGATCAGGGCAATAGATCTTGAAACTTTGGGTGCAGTTATGCAAAAGGCCTGTTTAAGAGCGGTTGATAACCGCGAATTATCGATTCGGCACCGATCGCAGCAATTGGGCCGCTATTACTCCACTATGGAATAGCTTTACATTAAATCGTCTTTAAACATTGAATTATATAGATCGTTCGATCGTCCGATCGCGACAAAAGATTACTTTTTTCTAGGCTTAATTATGGTGTTTAAAACCTTTGTGAAGTAAGAAATGTTTTAACATCGGGTTTATAAATTTGTTCTTTTCTCCGGCTTTTATACAAGGCATTGCAGATACCTTGGATTCATGTTATACCATAAGTCTTCATACAGACAGATGTGCAATGTCGCATTTTCTTTGCAACTTGTTAGTTTTCTTTCTTTTGCAATTATTTCCTTTGTTTTATCCCACATATTACAAGTTGGCTTGTGACTTGACGTTGCATTTATAATCTATTGAAACGATTACATTTTTTCAATTTAATTAATAAACTTTTCAGAAAATCTCTTAATTAATATTTAGTATAACCTTATGCTTCACGGTCCCATGAATTCTCCGCAATGAGCTCGGTCCGTGTTTACTGTTGAACTGAACAATCAACGTATATCTTTTTAATATGAATATAAGAAACTTCCTCTAGCCCCTGAAGATGTTCAAATATAGACTCATTAAATTTGGTACTCTTGCGTTTCTAAGTCAGTGTTATTGCCACATTAGGGACACCTTACTTTGTTAATCAAATGGTATGTCTAGCAAACAATAACTTTCGCAATACCTAAAAACATTAAAAACTTTAAACATCTTGAATTAAACAAAACCTCAACAAGTAAAAGCACTATTAATGGTTCAGAAATAGAAATGAAATGTACCAGCAACTCTATACTCTTTAAATAAATAAATTTTTGTAAAGTTACAACTACTAACTTAGACAAACCTGTGGAAAATAAAAAAGAATACCATTTAATCATCAAAAATCGTGTTAATCTGCCATCATGTTTGTTGGAAAGTAAAGTTAACGACCCAATATCCAAGTGCCTCCTGTTGAAGTTGAAGTCTACAGAGAGTGGTTTCGTTTCAAGCAAATATCAACACAAAAAGAAAATGTCTGAAATTGGTGTTTGTATATGAAACAATACCACATGAACTTGTTTAATTGCCACTGCATTAAATTAATCTTTTTGTTGATGTTGCCGTTGTGTATGTTATCGAAAAACACAAAATATCTCGGACTCTTTCATATATTGATGTCGTCCACTAATATATATGATTTAAGGAATATTTGTTTGTATGGAATGTTCTTGTAAAGCTATTAGAGTTCTCGACGCATCTTCATACAATGGTACACACAAACATATTCAGATGTTACTGACGCCTATGGATGACACTGTATTTGGGTGATAAATTGTGATTTCTTTAAGGATGACGGCGTCATACTACATGTTATTATTGCTATAGACCTGATATGACTAAGCTTCACTACAGGTGAAGCAGAATTCCAAAAATCTCTCGTTGCGAGAGCCAACACATAAATAAAATATCAATAACATTAGTTGCCAGGAAAAAGACACATGCAAAAGGAATAGTTAAAGCATGGGTTCTATTGCAAATGAACTGGTGCAACGTAGCTGAAGAGGGCATGGTTTTAACATAGGGGTGTCATTAGCGTGCACCAGTTCACATTTAACAAAACAGCTCGCCATTTAAATGAGTGCTTAGAACACATGAATTAGTTACTTTGACGCATTTAAAAAAACAGCTCTTCATAAAATTAAATTACAACTGCGCCGTTGTTCATATGAATGAACCGGCAGACTTGATGCGTTTTCGTTGAGTTCAAAAGTGATAATATTGTGAACATTTAAGATGACATTAAAAATGAATTCAGATAAAAAAGTGCTTAAAAGTCATGAAAATACCAGTTCATGGTGAACGCATTTACTTTTTTTTGCTGGGTTTTAAGGAATTTTTACTTTATTCAGTACAACTTCAAACAATTACATATACTGTCGCGGTGCGGTATACCAAACAACCACTTTAACGAAAATACTATATAAGAAATGAATGAATGGTTAACTTAACGTGCCGAACATGGTACAGAAAAGAACAAAACCAAATGCGTTACAACATCGTTAATTTTTTTTTGCAAAAAAAATCTTTAAAATCAAGGCGTCTTTAACTAGGTGGCCGCAGAAGCAGTTCAATAGCAATCCAATAGCCGTATGCATTTTTGGTTGTGTAAAGTAAACATAATTTTACTAGTGTCTATTAGCAAATCACTTAGTTTTACTATTGTCATTTCCTGCACGGGTGGTTTACTTGGTATATATTGGTTGGTTTGCTTGAAGTACCCTGCTAATGACTTAGTCCTCTGCATTAGTGACTTGTTATCTCTCAGGCAATACGTTTTATTATAGACATTTAACATGTGCCAGTGAATATCTATGAAATATTGCTTTGAAGCTGTATAACTGTTATCTTCTCTGCTTATCAAAGACAAGATAAGAAGTTTAAACGGCTACTTGGCAATGTCACCAAAACCAATCAACAAATTTATTGACTTCGATAGATTTGGTTCCAAGCTCCCTACAAGGTACATTAACATCAACAAATGTTTGACGTGTGCATCACAAAAATTGTCGCCTGTTCTAGCAATACGCCTTGGTCAAAATGAATATATTTTTATTTGTGTGATTTCTACCAAATAAATTTAATTTTTATCTTCTTAACAAAACGTTTTACATATCGTTCATTATATCAGGTTTTGAACGTATACATATGTGACAGGGAAAGTTAAAAGAGACCCATAGGTCGAAAAAATCGATTTTTACTTTACTAATAAAACTAATGCATTAGTTATGTATGTCATAAATTAGCTTCAAAATACACTTTAGAGAAGAAAAAACTAAAAAAGATTCCGATGCAACAAACTTTTCTGAAATTGATCTAATAATATTAGTGCGTCATATTGAAAACCCCCGCGTAATAAGTTTCAAGCCATAAATGCGTTCAGAAGCATTTTAAAATCAATTAGTTAACTTCAAAGTCATTTTTATTCGAAACTTATTTTCTGAGCATATGTTCTTTTAACTTTCCGTGTCACATACATATGTATTTCTATTTTGTTACATGACAGCTATTGTTTGCTGGTAGATGGCCTGTGGATTTGTAGGTTGGCAATGAAGTTTCTGAAATCGGATTCAAAGTTCGTTAATGATGTACGAATTAATTCCGTTATATGTTCTTTTGTGAGTTATGAACGGTGGTGTATTTTTTTTTTCTTTTTATCTGAGACCAGCACTCTGGAGATGACCCCTACACATGCGATGCATTGTGCTGGAACTATAGGAAATGGATAGTTAGAGAAACGACAGGAGGTGAAGCTTAATTAATTATATTACAGCTCTGCTTTTTGCACGTTCTTTGTTTATAGCAGTATTGAAGCTTCGATTTAGTAGCCATTTTTATTATTATTTTACTTCGCCGGCGCTACACAATACCGACGAAGGAGGGCGTTCTGATGTGTCTGTGGATTGGTTGCAGCTGAAGCCGCTATTGTTCAGTGACCAGTGACTATGCCTTTGCCACTGAAACCTCCGAACAACAACTGACACACAAAGACACACTAATGCACATCAGAAAAATGCGAGATGTTTTTTTTTTATAATTTTAGTCTGAAACTGGGGATGAACCGAGGTCTGTTTTGGTTTTGTTTTTTAAAATTTTATTTTTAATATTATTATAAACTTCATTGTTGAAAAAAGGGACTCAAAACTATTTCTTGTGCCGAATATACATAGTAATCTGCCAGAGTGATTTGATTGAAGCCTAGTTTCCAAAAATCATTTGCAGATTATGTTGATTTGTAACGCATTTTAAGACTATGAGCCTCTTGAAGTTCTAATAATTCCGTTTCTCCTGTGGCCATTTCATTCAAATCGTAATAACGTCAATCTTTAACGGATTTACAAGAACATTAGAAAAATTGTCCAATTATTGAAATCATCAAATTGCAAGTGAAAGTCTTTTAATTTACTGTCGTATTCACTAAATTTTTTCTCATAAATTTTCTTCATTAATTTCAAAATTTGTTTACTGGAATTATTTTGTTTGTCGTTTGGTTTAGTGAGCCCCCCCCCCCCCCTAATAATACAATAAAATTTATATTCGGTAAAAATATTTGTATAAATATGCTCACATAAGAGAAACCAATTTTATATACAATTTTACGGTAGGAGAAAGAGTTATTTTTTTGTTTTAACTAACGGAAATTATTCCACTTGTTGATATTTTCGATTAAGAGCACAATATACATATGTAAATATAATAATGTGATTTTTTTTATTAATCGTATTTTATTAAACAATACATACATACATATACATATTATATCGTCATATGAATTCATTAAAGCGCTAAGTTACATTGAAAAAATTTTACAGGAGAAGCAAATTACTTTCAATAACTCGTTCTACGCTTGCACTTAGGCATTTCAAAATTTTGTGGATAAAAACGTTATTTCGAAGTAGAAGCGTTTAAAATTTTGTAGGAACGATTTCAAATTTGTTGTAACTTAACATCATCAAAGTTAACGAAGTGAGCCGGTCATTTCAATGAGCTTTTTTAGCTCCGTAGTTCATCTGCCTTTCTTTCACTTATACAAAGAAATATAATTTGCGCTCCAGTTTCTTTTTCGTGCACTATCTCATTTTGTTAAAAAAAAACAATTATTTTTATGTTTTTCCCTTTATTTTATACTATCTACACCCGGTGTGCTTCGCTACTGCACACAAGCTTATCTAATCTCGTCCACTTGTATAGATATTGTTACGGTAAGGCATCTGCATCAAATGTGATTACTTTTATTGTTATATTAACCAAAAAATCACAGTTTTGCTGAAAAGTACCCATTTTTCTTACTTTCAGATTTTCTTCTCAACGATTTTTTTCATCTGGTACCCATATCATGTGTTTTCAGAGATTTCATTATATTTTATGCTTCCTTCAAAAATCCCTTTAATTTGATACCCATATCATGGCGGTGTTTAATGATAGTAAAAAATGTGCATCATAAGCACTATTTAAATGGGATGAAAGTGCAAAGGTACAATTTTACTCCATATATTTTTGAATTTCGAAAAAGTAAAATCGTACACTCGAAAAAACCTTTGTTCTATGCCCAATACATGCGAAGATAAATGGTTTCAACAAGAAATACCCACATACATGTGTATATTGAAGGAGTACAAAATATTACATTATTTTTCAAAAATTTATATGCTTTCATAAATTTTATTTGTCTTACCTTCTGAGATATTATATTATCGATTTTATCCGATTTTTTACACCCTTAACATTAGAATGTCCAAAAATTCCTTCTTAGTGGATCTAAAGATTGAAAGAGGAGTATACATACCAAATTTCATCCGGCGATGATGGCTGGATGGGCACTTTGCCCTTCCTCCAATTTAAAAAAATTTTTAGCGGAATTTTTCCATTTAAAAAAATAATTTAGGAAATTGGTTCGCAAACCACGAAGTTATTTGATACCTCTCCAATTTCGACAATAATGAATATTTTTCTTATGCGAAAATTATTTTGAAAATTGGTCTGCAAATGACGAAATTATTTGATATTAATTTTTGGGGAAGGGCAATATTCCTTCCTCACTCTCCACAAAAGCCAAAAGAAAATTTTTGCAAACCTTTTCCATATGACAAATTATTTTGAAAATGGTCCGCAAACAGCGAAGTTATTCGATAATCATTTTTTGGGCGTGTACTTTGCCTCACCCTTTTTTTTTTTTTTTTTTTTATCTAGGACCAGCACTCAGGAGATGACTCTTACACATGCGAAGCATTGTGCTGGAACTATAGGAAAGGGATAGTAGGAGAAACGACAGGAGGTGAAGCTTAATTAATTATTTTTGCAGCTCTGCTTTCGCACGTTCTTTGTTTATACTCGTAGCAGTGCTGAAGCTTCTTTAGTAGCCATTTTTATTATTATTTTACTTCGCCGGTGGTACACAATACCGACGAAGGAGGGCGTTGTGATGTGATTGTGGATTGCTATCAGCTGAAGCCGGTATTTTTCAGTGTCCAGTGACTATGCCTTCGCCACTGAAACCTTCCGACAACAACTGACACACAAAGATACACTAATGCAACATCAGAAAAATGCGAGATGTTTATTTTTATTTTAAAATTTTTGGTCTAAAACTGGGGTTGAACCGAGGTCTGTTTTTGGATTCGTAGTTAACGTGCAGACTACCATCCATCGTGCCATCGCCACCCACAACCCCCTTCCGAAAAAAAAAATTAGTGAACCTTTTCCACATGCAAAAATTACTTTGAAAATTGTTCCACAAATAGCGAAGTTATTTGATAATCAATTTTTGGGCCGTCAATTGTATGGGAAGTACCACGACCACTCCTTCAATCCCTCCCAGTTTTTGACTAATGATTTCTTTCAACTACAAATTCATTTGTACCATATTCAAAAACTTTCTCTTCCACCGTTCTCAAGATATACAAAAATAAATATATACTTTGTATGGGCGTGGCAACGCCCAGTTGGCATTTATGAAATTTATATAACATATAGTTCTTTCCAGATATACAGAGCGATACTATGAAAATTTGAAGAAAATCGGTTCATACGTTTAGCTGTCTATAATGCACAAACATACATACAAAATCCATACAAAAATTACATTTTTAAATATAAAAAGATAAAAACTTCTTTTGCATTAATTTTATGTGAGAAAATATGATATTTTTTTTATTATTATTTAACTAATTATCTGATTAACAATTAGCTGACCGGAGCTAAAAAGAGCGCTCAGTTCAAACAGCTGTTGAACCCCAATCTAGTCTCTGCTGTTAAGTTGATACATTAATTTTCATTATTTTTTCTGTATTATTTTACTTCGACGAAATTTTAGAGTCTAGTTCCCTACGACGGAGAGAATGACGCGATTTACAATTTTTTTTTATCTAACCGGATCTTGAAGAACTACCGATTTTATGCTTGGGAAGTCAATGGACTCATTACTCCTGCGTCTCCAAATTTTGGTGTTAGTTTTAGTAGCCAACGAACTGTAGTCATCGCCATTTTGAAATAATTGTAATATTTGTTTGTTCCTACAAGATTTGACTTATGCTATTTTAAAGAAGAGCGGCTCATGTAATATTCGGCGTTCAATATCAATTCTCCTTTTCTTTTCCTTGTTTAATTCTCTTAATTATCATGGCTCATAAAGTTCATTCTTATAGAAGAAGAAGTGGATAGTGATAAAAAATTAATGAATAGAGTTGGCGAAGGGAAATAAACTTTGGAATTTTTAATTAAACTTGGTTTAACTGAAGTCTCCGCTTAGCGAGAAAAAAGCCACACGCCTATTTCAAGTCAATTTGGTTTCTTTTATGTAATTTTCTACAAAAGCTAATTTCTTTTCTTCGTTTTTTATGTTTTTTTATATTCTTGTTTTTTTTTAAGATAACCAGAATTTTATAAAATTGTCTTAAGTTCTTGGGCCATTTGTATATACATACATACATATATACATAAGTATATTGCTGTTGCATGAATCTTAAGAAAAAAACTCATGAATTCTGTATTTATTATTCAGTTCATGTGTTCATATTTCTTTCTGTTCAGAATTTCTTTTATCGCTTATATTTGATCAAAATTGTCAAAAGAAAAGAAAATGATGGAAAATTATTATAAATGCATATTTAATAGTTTAGTTTTCTTTTTTTTTCGTGTTTTAAATATTTATGAGTTTAAGATAACATTTTGATGTTTGTATATAAAGAATGTGAACATTTATTTAAATTCGAAGACTGAAATAATGAATTAAAGAAAGGGAGAATTCATATAACGTCGCAGTCCGTTAACACTTGTTAGGTTGGTAATCAACCTTGCATCAGCGAGAACCCGAGGCGAACAAATCGCAAAATGACGTAAATTCTACAATAATTTTAAAATTCAGTTAATTACAATAATCGAGAGAAAATTAATATTTTTATAAATCCATGAAAAATTCATAAAGAAAAGAAATGGAATTCCTCTTAACCAATTCATCTATCTTCTTATTGCCAGTCCTAATTATCTAATTGACGAACTGGATTTAGTTTAGTATTGTTCACTAAACTCAAAGTAAATTTGAAGGGAAAACCAAATTCTAGTTAATACCATATTAATCCGGAGTCTTTTGCTAAACCCTGCCACCCATTTATTCAATCTCGCCCACTTTCTGCCATATATTGTGAATTAATACTTCCTCTATTGCCGATCTTAACATAACATTGAGGGTGGCGATGGCACGATGGATGGTAGTCTGCACGTTGACTACACAACCAAAAAACAGACCTGGGTTCAACCCCAGTTTCAGACAAAAAAAATTTTTAAAATAAAAATAAACACCTCGCATTTTTCTGATGTGCATTAGTGTGTCTTTGTGTGTCAATTGTTGTCGGAAGGTTTCAGTGGCGAAGGCATAGTCACTGGTCACTGAACAATACCGGCTTCAGCTGATAGCAATCCACAATCACATCAGAACGCCCTCCTTCGTCGGTATTGTGTAGCACCGGCGAAGTAAAATAATAATAAAAATGGCTACTAAACCGAAGCTCTTCAGCACTGCTACGAGTATAAAAAAAAAAAAAAAAACTAAAGAACGTGCGAAAGCAGAGCTGCAAAATAATTAATTAAGCTTCACCTCCTGTCGTTTCTCCTACTATCCCTTTCCTATAGTTCCCAGCACAATGCTTCGCATGTGTAGGAGTCATCTCCTGAGTGCTGGTCCTAGATAAAAAAAAAAAAAAAAATGAACATATATGTACAAATTGCATCAGAAAGATTTTGAGAGAGTAATGTTCTTGTTCTTCTTGGTCGAAACAGCCCGTACTTTTTCTGCGTGCTACTTGGGGGCATAATGAACAAGCAATCAGCTCTTTCATAAGTAAATAATAATGAAGTAAAAATAAAAGTTTCCCAACAATGCAATGAACTAATAATAGTTAATTTTATTTCATGATTTAATTAAAAATTATTTGGGTTTTCTTTAATTGACAAATTATTGTGTATACATGCATTTAGATTTGCATTATACGTACATGCTCATATACATTAGGTCTGTTCCAGGTGCACTTTTGTAGGCCGAACGCGCACAAATTTACCCAAAAGCGTTCAGATAACAATTTTTGTGCGATTTTGAGAGAAAATGAGAGAGTAAAATTTTTAATTTCCTGCACAAAGTTGCACGAACTTTTTCTCTGGTTTAGTTCGGGTTCGAATTTTCAGCTGTTTTTTATTTACATATGAAACTAACATAAACCCGACATAAAGTGTCAAATTATATACAAACACATTTGTTTGACAGTTTTTATTATTAACAAAAATTGACAAGCAATTTAATTTGCGTAATTTTATTATTTGTGCTTAAATATTGCGAGTGAACATTTTTTCTGACATTTTACACACGAGAACACACGAACGCCTGTAAAAGTTTTAATGGTACCACCTTAGTAATTGCATCATGATTGCGGTTTTTTAGCGTTCCAGCAATTTTAGGCAACTTTGTCACATTCAACACTTTTGTTATGTACTTGGAACAGACCTATTTTGTGATAAATTTTAAGGTTTATTACATTTTCTTATTTTTGTCTCTTATTGAGATAAATTATACTTTACTCTCATTTTACCCAATTTTAACAGAAAAGTAATAAAACGCCCCTAATATAAATCTAAGAATTTCAAGACGAATATTATTTTATTATGTGAGATAATGTTTTTCTTTTAATTTTTTATTTAAAATAGGATTTCAATATACTAAAATTTGGACGTAAAAATTTTAGCTTCACTTGCCGACAGTTGGAAATCACTTCTAATAGATTGTTTCTTATCTGTTTTTACATTTTTATTAAAATTCAAGTGCCACTAGGTGCCACCTCGCAATTTATTGTAACTACAACAATTGAGTTAATTTAAAGGTATAAAGTGGCGTTTTAAAACTTTCAAGAGGGTTTCAATAATTATCGGAGCTATAACAATCACCGAGGTATTAGATCCATAAAAATTTGGTAATTTTTGTCTGGAGACGGCGAAATAGGTTGTTGCACAGTACTAGTGGTACAATATGCCACCTATACTTCATAAAATTTCCATTCATGGAAAAGATATAATAGAAAATTGTATTTTTCCTTTATGCTTACTAGCCGAAGAGGGTCAGGGAAGTCGTAAGAAAAAATTATAAAAAATATCGCTATAGACACTCCGGAAAATGCAGTCGAATTGCCACGAACGAAGATATTATGCACCGAATGATGGTAACATCAGATCCCATGATCTCACATTTGACTCTTTCTTTTAGCCAGAAAAAGGATAGTGATATGTATAAGCGACGGAATTAAGGCTCTTTTAGAATATTAATATTAATAAAGCACTTGATATATTTCCGTACAAGTTAAGTAGTATTTATAAAATACATATATCGTTGCTTAAAACGCAAAATGCTCTCACTAATAAAAAAAAACACTACCGACTTTTCAGTAATTGCAGCATGTTTCATAAGGAAAACGCGAAATTATTAAAAATATCATTACAAATTTTTTTTTGTTTGTTATGACATTGTGACGATATATATTTTTCTAACTTTCTTTCTTTAAAGTGTTTTACAAAATGAATAAAGCTAAATTTGTAATGAAATCACTACTTTTTTAGTAAAAAGTTTTTTTTCCTCACCTTCTGACGAAAATCGCCCGTGTGCGACGGTCCAGTTATTGCGACAGCCTTCTTTTTAACATTGAAACAAAAGTGCAGAAACAACTTATTGCGACAGAAATTACTACTTAATGTAAAATGGTAAACTGTAAATTCTTCATTAAATCTATACATCATAACATGGAAATTTTACCTAATTTCACAGGGCCATAACTCGGAAATTATGGATCGTCCCAAATTCTTTTATTTAATTTTTTTTTACATATTTTTAATTTTTTTATCACGCTTCACTAAAATAGATCTGTCACTACATTTTAAGCTTTTCTTTTCATATTTTCAACACTGTTTTTGTTTTGTAGCGAAGAAAAATAGAAATTAGTGCAATTTGACTACAACGACAAAAGCAGCATGGACAAAAACCTGCAGCCGGCGTGCCTTGTTGTTGTCAAAAGAATCGTTCTCATATAAACGTGTGTATTTTATTTTTGACATCTTGAAGTCGATAGCTTGCTGTGGCGAACGTGTTTCATACTTGACCGCTATTGAGTTGTTCTGAGTGAACTTTTGTTTCTAAAAATTATTCAGCTAAACAACAACGGCTTTTAGTTCCAACAAGACAGTGCAACTAGCCATACAGCGCGCTTAACAATAAATTTGGTGATAACTTTATTTCCAGAAGAGCTTTTGCCCATTGGCGCTCGCGGGGGATTTGGAAACTTGTGTCTAAACCGCGGTACCTAGCTAAAGGTCTAGCATTACCTTAAACTTCCATGGAGTTTGAAAATGACAGAAGAGGTGACTATTCGTAATCTGACTAGAGATTGAGGAGGTTATTCTTGCATTTCCGTGTGACTGTAGAAATACAGTTCAATTCTAATCTACTGCTACGGGGCCAACGAAGCCCCACAGCTCTAACGCTAAGGGTTTAATGATTGATGTACTCTTAAGTGAGTACTTCGTGTCCACCCCGAAAAGTTGGAGTTGTGTGCTGGTTTGGGAACGGATTCGTAGTGGCTGTGGTTACTACCAAAAGTCACGCTGGAAGTTAAGTTTTTGGTCTATTCGGGATATATATGAGTTTGACATATATATTCTGATATGGCTTTTACTTAACTAGATGCTGTTGCCATTCAACAGTAGTCACCAGAGTGTGTCTCGAACTAACAGTATTACTGTTTAAGAGTTCTTGACTCAAAAACATTATGATGTGACACAGAGTTTGGACAGCTCGAAACACCTCAGCAAGGTGCAATTTATATACCATGGATAACTATGATTGATTTGCCACCCGTGTGCACTGGTAGTTATACAGGATTTTGTATCTCCGTGTGTCATGGGGGCGGTAGTGGTCGTCTTAACTTCACTCGGTGTTGAGAACACCGTGGAATAAGACGCTATGCGTAGGTGTCCACGCAACATTGTCTGTTATGAGTATCGATGATATGGAATATTGCTGATGGCTGCTAGGACTAAATAATATACGAACGTTCTTAAAAAATTCATGTACGACGCCAAAGAAAACTCTGCATCTGTCATTAATGATTTAAAATTGTCAGTATGAATTTTTCACGATGAATCATCATGACGTTCGGCACCGCGAATAAAATGTGTAAAGTAGCGTAACCATACAACAAGTATGGTCTGATACAAACCATAAATAATAGGAATCTATTCTCACTCGAATTGAATAGATAAAAAAATAAGTTAAGAAGGTTGAATAAATTATATTATTTATTATTTTATTATATATTATAGTATATTATATCATTATATTTAGTGCTGGATTTCATCATTACCACAATATCTTCAAATCAATACGAGAATATCCAGCAAAAGGTGCACATCGAACCAAAAATTAAATATTTTTTAAAAAGTGTTGGGTGGCGCTTGGCGATAGCTGAACTAGTTAGCACGTTGACTATTAAACCAAAAGTCGTGAGTTCGACCCCAGTATCGGATTAAGTCATAAAAAACACTTCATATGGTCACTGAACAATACAGACTTCAAAATAAATGCCATCACGGCATTGGGCATCGAACAAAATGTATCGAAATTTCTTAGGTCGGCATTCGATATCGAATAAAATGTATCGTAATTTGAGATGATGGCTTTCGAAATTGAGATGTTTCAGTGTCTATTGGTGGCTACAGATGATGTAACATGTTTATCAACCAAGCAAGTTTCGTTGTTGGTTGCAGGGACTGTAGTCATATTTATGGTTGCAATTGGTGTTGCGTTCGAGGTTTCAAAAACGTCACAATATTTTGATATTTTCTGGATGCATTGATGTTGGTTGCATAGTGTGAATCATTGTTCAGTGTTTTTACTGGCGATGGCACGATGGATGGTAGTCTGCTCGTTGACTACAAAACCAAAAACAGACCTGAGTTCAACCCCAGTTTCAGACTAAAATTTTAAAATAAAAATAAACATCTCGCATTTTTGCGATGTGCATTAGTGTGTCAGTTGTTGTCGGAAGGTTTCAGTAGCGAAGACATAGTCACTGGTCACTGAACAATATCGGCTTCAGCTGATAGCAATCCACAATTGCATCAGAACACCCTCCTTCGTCGGTATTGTGTACCACCGGCGAAGTAAAATAATAATAAAAAAGGCTACTAAACCGAAGCTTCAGCACTGCTACGAGTATAAACAAAGAACCTGCAAAAGCAGAGCTGCAAAATAATTAATTAATTAAGCTTCACCTCCTGTCGTTTCTCCTACTATCCCTTTCCTATAGTTGCAGCATAATGCTGCGCATGTGTAGGAGTCATCTCCTGAGTGCGATAAAAAAAACAAGAAAAAAGTAGAGACAAGGAAGCTGTAAAGTTGTATTTTTTAAAGCGTGGTTCACCAGCAATATTGAATTCAGGATTGATTTTTACGTTTTACTTATTGGTTGCAGTGTTTGTGTTAAAATATACAATATTATTGATAAACGTGGTGCATCGTCTGTAGCCTCTACATCGTTTAGAGGAAATCATATTTTGTTAAACACTGAAAGGGTTTTATATTTTGCAAAATATACAAAGATGTAAGCCAAAATTCAATTATGATGCTGAACAGAAATATTTTGCCATGCGCTTCGGCCGACAAGCAAAAAGCATCACTTTTATTTATAACTATCTTATTTTTTTTTTCTAATATACGAGTATACACATAACTAACTCTACTTAAAGCTTCAGAGTCTTATGAGAATAAATCAAATCATTATTTTGACACTTTCAAATTACTAATATACTTTTTTTGCACAAAATTGGCTCGGTAATCTATTACAATTTGCTAAAAATTACGATTCGCTACAAATCAAATTTGCTTACTCGATACTCGTAGGTATCGAAATATTATACGATACAATAGTTTACTCGCTATCGAATGCCGTGATTACGGTGATGCAGAATAACATTTTTCGGGGATTTACAAGGTGTGCTATTAAGTCATATTGCTATAAAGTTCTAATCAGTATTACCAATGAAGAATTCGGAAATTAAAGTGGCTTTGTTCCAAATTAAACATTTGAGGAAAAATTACACATAATATTTATTTATTTATTAAACGTAAATAATAATAATAAAAGCAAAAGCAAAAAAACAAAATAGATAAAGAATATAGCAATCTGAGGAAAATACAAAGAAAAATTCGCGAAGAAACCATAGTCGTAAAATTAAATCAAATTTTTTTTTTTTGGAATATATTTATTAAGCTTGAGGTCATTTTTTATTTTATTTTGTTTTATTATTCGATATTTCGTTAACAGCTTGTTAACATCATCAGGAATAATAGGAAATTATAATTGTTTGAAATATAAAAAATATTTTTGAAACATGTCCCAAAAAAAAAAATAAAAAAATATAATAAAAAAGGTCAATTAATAATATAATTAAAATTAAGTCCAATAATATCGAGTTGGAAAAAGGATTGCATATATATATATATATATTTATATTGGCATAAATATATGTAATTCCCGTGCATTATTTCCAATATCTTATTTGAAACATTATCTTTTACTAAATTTTTTTAGAAATGTCGTATGCCTCTGCGTCCTTATATAAATATTTCTTTAATGTTGCACAGTGCAATGATATTAATTACTTCAATTTGGGTACTGTTAACAATTAATGAAAAAATAGAATTTGATGTAGAATTACTCAAAGATTACATATGTAACTCATTACATATGCAAGTAGAAATTACAGACAATATTTTTAATTACACACAGATTGACAACACTGGTTATAATATTTGAAAATAGTTTAAGAAGTTTGTTGTTGCGCTTCAAACAAAAAAGTCTAAAATAATAACACTTTTTTAGCTATGTTTTGTTGTCTTGTCATAAAATAACATTAGAAATCTGAGTCGACCAAATTCGTTCAATTCAATCCGAAGTATATTTCTCAAGTAGGCGCAACTCGACAACTCGAGATTGTCAAAAACACCATACTACTATAGCAAAAAAATATTAATTTAATTTAATGTATGTATGGATTAATTGATTTTGCAACGCTGTCCCAATAAAAAACAAATGGGAAAAATTGTTATTTGGGCTAACTCTCAGAATAAATAAATTTAAGAAAAAATTATATTGGCGCGCTTAAAATGTACACAAATTTTGACAATCATGCTGTGTAAACATAAACGAGCAAAAAATGTTGCCTGATTAGTGGAGTCTATTTAATAAATATACAAAAGAAAGAATTTTGTTGAAATGTATTTATTTATTCATCAATATCCATTTTGTTATATTCAAAGTAATCCCCCTCAGATATAATGCACTTATGCCAGCGGTTCTTCCAATCCTCGAAGCTCTTTTGAAATGCGCTTTTCGGTATGGCCGATTGTGACTTTATCTCAGCAATTGTGGCAAAATGTTTACTTTTCATAAGTCTCTTCACTTTTGGAAATAGGAAAAAGTCACAGGGAGCCAAATCTGGTGAATAAGGTGGTTGATGCATGATTAGTGTGTTGTTCTTGGCCAAAAAATCACGAACAAGAACACAATACCGACGAAGGAGGGCGTTCTGATGCGATTGTGGATTGCTATCAGCTGAAGCCGGTATTGTTCAGTGACCAGTGACAATGCCTTTGCCACTGAAACCTTCCAACAACAACTGACAAACAAAGACACACTAATGCACATCAGAAAAATGCGAGATGTTTTTATTTTTATTTTAAAAAATTTTAGTCTGAAACTGGGGTTGAACCCAGGTCTGTTTTTGGATTCGTAGTCAACGTACAGACTACCATCCATCGTGCCATCGCCACCCTCACCCTTGTGTGAGCTGGTGCATTATCGTGATGCAGAAACCATGATTTCTTTTTTCTACAATTCCGATCGTTTGAGCCGTATTGCTTCACGCAAACGTTGCATAACTTCCTTGTAGTATTCCTTTTTAACCGTACTACCTGTTGGCAAGAACTCATGGTGCACCACGCCATTGGGTGCCTCCTAGTCTAGTGCATGAACACTAGTCTTATCAATATGGAGGTGCGGGTTCGATTTGCGCTTAGACGCTGGGTGTTTCTACAGACAAGCTGCAAAAGCTTCGTAAAGTGTGTATTGTCTTAAAAAAAAAAAACAAATTCTTTTGAAGAAACCTTGTACTATGACCTAAGGCGTATTAAATTAGGTGGGGTTGTTAACCCTTTATGTCCTGCTATTACCATGTGGCAACGCACAACAAAGCTTTATCTAATAAGAAATCCGTTACAAACTGTACGAGCAAATAAGAAAACAACAACTGCATTGAAAAGAACATATACGCTTTTTTCTAGTCAGCATGAAATAAGGTCAGTTTTGTTCAACGCGTCTTCGAGATAGGCTGTGCTTTAGAGGTGTTAAAAAAAAACTGTGTAACTGTGCTAATATGAATTTCATGAAAAAGTAAGTTACTATATTTTGTTAAAATTTTTCTAACTTTTTTAGATTTTTTTTTGATAATTTTACTCTTTAAAAGCGATGTTTTATTTCTGTTAAATAGTGTGTCAAGATAAATAAGTATATTTATCCATCATATAATTCGATTATTTGTGTACGTTGCCATATGGCAACGCCAGGCACTATATTGAGTTGTAATGTATGTAATATAAATGGATACAATGCTCCGAGTAGAACAGGGGATATGTGGTCTGTTGAGAATGATTTGCGAAATGATCCTGTCCTTGAAAGTATGCGTCGCGATCGCTTTCATGAAATATGCAGCAGGGTTCATTTCGTAGGAAAGGCTCAACAAGATAATGATCCTAATAAAATGTGGAAGCTTCGTCCTATCACAGACCATTTAAAAGCTAATATGGTTAAGAACTTTCATCCCGAAAAAAATTTGTCGTATGACGAAAGTATGATCTCATATTTTGGAAAATATAGCTGTAAACAATTTATAAAAGGAAAGCCAATAAGATTCGGATACAAGGTTTGGTCTCTCTGTACTACGAGCGGATATTTGCTTAACTTTGAAATTTATCAAGGCAAAATCACCGATCGAGTGAACGTTATGAACAATGTTTCGGAAAATTTGCTGCACCTCTCATAAATATGATTGACGAACTTCCTGAAGAAAAGCTCTAATTGCCATATTCGTTTTACTCTGATAATTTGTTTACAAGCTTTCAGTTGCTGTGTTATCTGAAAGACAGAGGATATTCTTCAACTGGAACAATTCGGGAAAACCGCATTTTTCTTGCATCTACAGCATTTGGCGGCGCTCCTTCAACAAATTTTTTACGATATTCAAAAGAGGAGAAAAAGAAAATAAGTGTCCATCGTCCATGCGTTGTAGCTGAATACAGTAAGAATATGGGCGGAGTTGACCGATTAGATCAAAACGTCAACTGTTATCGCATTGGATATCGAGGAAAAAAATGGTGGAGTCCAATTTTCACATGGCTTCTTGATGTTTGTGTACAAAATGTTTGGCAACTTCATAGAATTGAAAAAGGGAATATGAGTCAGCTAGTTTTTAGACCACAAATTACCATTATTATTCCAAGCATTTCGGAACCGACAGAAAGCAGAGCGGACTAGCTACTTTACGCAAAAGACGACATGAAGAAGATTCCGTACAATCTGTCCTACGCTATGGCAAAGATCACCTAGTGGTTCCAATCACTAATAAACGCCGTTGCGTCGGAGAATTGTGTAAAACAATTGGTGGGACGGCTTGTAAGAAATGCGACGTTGGCTTATGTGTTAAATGTTTTGCTAATTATCATACTAGGTCTTCATAAAAAGTATGATTACAATCAAATAAAATTCTAAAAGAAATAAAAACATAATTCTATACAAGTCAAAAAAGTATTTTAAATATTTCAAAAGTAGGGTTAATGCCTGGCGTTGCCATATGGCAACGGTCCTTTCTGACTACAACAGGAACAGGATAAAAAATTTGGTCATGTTGATTAGTTCTTGGGGATGCCTAGGTACTAAATTGATAACTTTTTTTTATATTTATTACAAAAAGTATTCTCGGACATAAAGGGTTAAGGTGGTTCAGTAAACTTAGCCCTGAAAATGTAAAACAAACAAATATTGCACACGAATACCAACTTTTTGATAACAAAAATTCGCAAAATGATATGTAATGTACGTACTTCTTTCGTTGTGCTTTTAATAAATGTAAATAAAAATAAAGGAGCTAAAAAAAGTCTTTTGGTACAATTTAGGTAAAAAGAGTACAAGTTTATAATTCTCAAAGCCATCTCTGTTTCAAACATTCAACTTAAAAGAGCGAGAGAGGCCAACAACTTGTTAGTAAAACGTAGTAACAGAGACTGTTAAATGCAAAAAATAAACAATTCAGTTAACAGTACCAAATATTAACATTAAATTAAAAGAAGTTGTCGGCAATCAATCTTGCCGCTTTAGTTTAGTAGTATTACAAAATGCAATGAGTTTAATGATCAGTATAATTTCATTTACTTTTGCTAATATTTTGACAGTTAAAAATGTACGAAATATTTGGAAAATTTTCATATTTAATAATGTTTTTATATATGTACATACATATCTGTATATACAGTGTAACATCGCTTAAAGCAGTCACCGATAATCGCATCATCCAAATTCGTAACATTAGTGACTCTGCTATCGCACCTTCGACAGAAAACAAATCCTCTTATTTATGAAAGAGTTCAAAACTACAAACGTACGTCTATACAGTCTTATATCTTTTAGCTCACCTTATTGCCGATACAATTTAAAAATGCTGCTTTGTATTGATGTATTCAAATTAAGAATGCACTGATGAAGATGACTGAGTATTACAAGAAGTGAGCTAATTATTGAACAATTGACCACTTTTACAACGACTGATTGATTATCTACAGGAAATTACTCCAGCAATCTGAAATAAGAAAAAAAATATTATGGGATGCATGAAAGCGGTCATAACATTCAAACAGAAGAAGAAATTGCATTGAAACAAAGTAAGGCCGAAGTAAGAAAAGCCAAACTATTCAATATGTTGTGTTTTATTTAAAAAAAAAGTTTTGTGCCTCTTAAAAATATACACAATACGATAACATTTCAAGATTAATAATAGTCTCAGCGCCCTAGAAGCATTAATGCGATTTTGTTTTATTTATCGCCATCTGGTCACACTGTTCGAATATACCATAATTTGAAATACGCGTTTGCTGTTAGTGCAAGCTTTAACATTTTTGTGGATTGTACGCTCAACAGCAGTCTTGTTAACATTAATATTATTAGTGATTTTCTTAAAGTGATAGGTTTTATGTAAAAAGAGCACTTAACATGTTAAAGCAACATTAGTTGAACGCCGGCATTTAAACATGAAACAACGTGAGTAGTGTGTTTATCGCCACTTGGAAGTATTATTTTGTTCTAAAAAATGAAAGATGTGTAAAAAAAATTTAACAAAAAGATGTACTTTTTCTGTGGTATTAACTAAAAGAAATATAAAACTATAGTTAAAGTGAAAGGTAAAGAAATTGAAAATGTTTAGTGAAATTGAATTCTTAAATTACTTTAATAATTTTGGTGGCATATTTAAATATTCTTCATAGAATTTCTTCAACATTATGTATCCAGCGATATTTAAATTTTAAAAATGTTTCTTAATTTATACTTTAGAGTTTTATTTTTAACAATTTTTGGAGTTTTACAGTTTGAACCTCCTCTTTTTTAATACACAAAATCTTTTTCGTTGTTCTTGTGTATTTGTCGTTTAGTTATATTTCTTTACTACATACGTATTAAAAACCGGATTTTGTACAAAACGAATTATTCAACAGCTTAAATATCATCATTATAATCATTTTCGTCATCATCATGTACATTTAAGTCATGCAGAGCAACAAGAAATAAGGCAACAGCAGCACCAATAAACTACACCACTAAACTACGGCAGTAAAAACAAAAACAAAAAACCAAACATTACCAAAGAAAGAGACCCGTCATGTGTTCAGTAATAAAATTAGTGTGCATTCATGTAACCAACATATGTATATGTACCTATGTGTGTTTGCATGTTACAAGGGGCGATTTGTGTTGATAATGTTAAAAGTTTAAACAACGAAACCAAAGCATTTTTTGTTTTGCAAACACCAATCAATACAAAAATTTATCATAATAAACGGCAATAACAACAACACCTTATTTACAATAATATCAAGAAAAACAATTAAACAGGATCAAACAAGTGAAATTAAAATAAACAAAAGCAAACGCCAAACACTGCAATTGAAAAACAATTTCTCTTCAAAGTAAACAAAATTAGTAAGTTTACAAATTAGTAAAATTACAAAGTGTTTAACAGAAGAACAATACAACTCCAACAATTAATTAAATTGAAACCCTAGATAAAAACTATAATAAAGCAAAATAAATGCATATCTATGCTCCAGTGATGCTAACTCAAAATATGACAAAGACGTTGATTTGGTGTAAAAAAATGTAGTTTCTAACAAATATTATTTAAAAAAGTGGTAGATCTACTACGTTAATTTCTGGTGTAGTTTAAACATCTTAGAATAAGAATTCTATGAGCTCAATTAATTTATCGTTTGAATAAGAGCTATTTCAGAAAGATGCGAATTAAAGCCCTTTCACGTACGACATGTCAAAAACTTAAATCAAATGGGAAAGTATACTAGTATAAAAACAATACGTTATGAATCTGGTCAAAAACGGATGGGAATTTGACAGTCGGTGGCTCTCACCATTTTTTTTAAATTTTCAAAAACTTTATACTTTCCATTTTATCAGGGATGTGTTTTATTGTAAACAACCAAAGAAAATAACAAAACAACAAAAAAGTCATTTGCTTCTAAACCGGTTTTGTTCTTACTACTTATACTTTTCATTTTCTTTCAAGTGGGATAGTGTGCAAACAAAATGTAATAGTACTTTAGATTTTTTGGCAGTCGCACCAAATCTCATTAGATTTCTCTCTCCCAAAGTGTTATGGATATCGTAAGACTTGTATTATAGTGTGAAAGGGCCTTTAGAAATCTTAATTACGGATCACAAATACTAAAAATTGGCATATGAAAAACAACTAAAAAATTAAAGAATTGAATTGTAACTTTTTCACTATCACTTCTCTCATTTTAAAGTTATTTGTTAAACTATAAAGAGGAATAAAAATATGTATTGTCGGTTACATTTGCAAATATCATTCGATGCTTCTTCTTTTATTTACATCATTCAAGCTAGAATGATTGAAAGCTAAAAACAAATTTTTTTAACTGTCAATTTGAAAAGGTGGTTGGTTCATCGTGTAGTGCTTACACGCATTGTTAAAAAAATTAATTTTTTACATAGTGTAATCAACGCACCGTATTGAGCGTTATTTACATTCATTAATGTATGTTAAAAATGTATTTCAGTAAACTTCTACATGGTTAATTCCAGAAGTGAGAGCGTTTCTTAGATGCGATGCTATGACAGTATTTTAGTTACATATTTTTAAAACAAATTGATTTATTTCTCATTCATTTTATATACATACAGTTGTATGTACATATATATGTATATGTATGGAAGAAAATGTTTTTGATTTATAATGAGTATGTACTATCTTACTATCATATGCAAATAAATTTCGTGTGGGATAAAAATTTATAAACGTTTTAAAATATTTATTATAAAAGCCAAATAAAAAAAAAAAGTTCATTTCTTCCAGCAGTTTCTTATGTATTTAGAACAAAATGCAGCTGGAATCTTTTTCAAAAGAAGAAGTAGTGCAAATTTGTTATATGTACATACATACATAGTATATTTTATATAATTATTGTTATAAAACCAATTGTCATATGAAATTTATTCCAAATCGCTGAAAACAACTTTTCTTTCCTACATTTTTTTTTTAATTTTGTAGAATATAAAAATACGCACAAATAATTACGAACTAAATTTTAATTATACATACATACATACATACATATAATACATTCATGTATACATATGGATAATCCCAGTTAGCATTTGGATTATTATTTTTTCAAAAATCACTTAATGAGTCTCTTTCAAGTACTTATGGTGATCGAACACTCTTGCATCATTTCTACGTTTAATAAGTCCCCGTCCATATTGTGAAACATTTGTTGCAAAACTTTTGAGTTTGTTGACGAGAAGGGGAAGAGGAGTGGAAGTAGGTACTCTGTTTCATGTACATGCAGCTTTTGTTGAATTTCTTATTTGCATCTTTTGAGATGAGGTGTATTTGACGTTTCATTTTATTTCTTTTCGTTTGGTATACTGTTAACTTCTATCATAATAATAGCTACCCTGTTTTATTGTTAATTTTTTGTGAAATATAATCAAAAATTTAAAAAAAAAATATAAAATTATATAAAAATTATTTTATAATTTTTTTTCTTAGCGTCCATTTTGCTTCAAATTATATCTTGTGCTTCAAATGTGTATCCAAAAAAAAATATTCACACCTTCTATCACAGGGTAGTTATTTTATATTTACATTCGGTATTGAGAAATGTCAAAAAAAATTAAAGAAAGAAGATAGAAGGGAGGAATAAAAAATACTAAACATGAAGCAAAAGACTCATGTATGGACACTGCTGAAGCTTCAAAAGAGAATTCAAAAAAGTTTTGCAGCAAATGTTTCACAATATGGACGGGGACTAAAGGATTTAAAAGTGTTTGAAAATGACTCTAAACTACCAAAAAAGGAATCATAAAGAACTCATCAAGAAGAGTCGCCGGTGGGGTAAAATTTTCCCGATAAAAGTATCTTTTATGACCCCTTTTAATCTTTTAATATTTTTTAATCACGCAGCAGAGTCAAAAAAACACTCGAATTGATTAATAATTTTAAAAAATGATGGCAGAGATGTGTATGTATAATATACATATGAATGTATATAGATACATATGTATGTATATGTACATCTTATAAATTTTTGTATAGCATTTTGAAGTTGGAAATGAAAGCCGTGTTAATAAAAAAAAAAATTGTTTCATAATTAATAATGAACCTACATGTTGGAAAATCAATTTCTAATATTATCTAAGACATTTCGAATTAAATTATATCCAATACCGAAGACCGTCTGAGATCTGTATTTTACAATTTAAGTTTTAAAGTGACTGTGATAAATAAAAGAAACATTTCTTTAATTAAGTGCAGTTTGACTGATAACAATATGTATGAACGAGTCCATATGGACATATAGCTATAGCTATACTTACATACATACATACCTACATAAATATGAATAGCCCTAAATAAATTGGTGAAAATTTTTGTCTATATTTCTGACTTTAATGGCGACTTGCACACATACCTACATACATATGTACTTTATAGGAAAATTGTTGATTAGACATTTAACATAAACATTTTTTAATCTAACAGTAATAAATATTTAATTATGTGCCGTATTCATAAAAATAATTTTTGGTTCGAAACTTAAAATGTAAATACAATTTATTCAAAAACAAAAAGTTTTATGAATATGGTAATATTTTCTTTAAAATAAACTTTATAGTTTTATTCCATATTAACGAATTTTTAAATTTTTTGCTTGTCACAGTTAACCGAAGTTATCCGAAAGTAGTCTTGAAACCGCAATGTTTAACAAAGAACAACAAATGAATGACACTACTTATAAAATTTAAAGAAATATTTATTAATAACTAACGCAATTACAAATAATTATGAATAAATACGAATACTAAAAAATTACATACATTTTTTACACTTATACATTTTAATTATAAATTACATAGTGAAATAAAGTGAATATTAAAAACAAGATTATTTAAATTTTCATGAAAAAACCATAAGGAATAAAATAACTAAATTTTTCCGTAAATCAAAATTTTGAAAGTGTTAAATATCAAGCAAATCCTTTAGTTGTTTTCGAATAATTATACAAAAAAAAGTACTTGGGAAAATTGCTCGGAACTAAAGTTGAAGTTAGAAACACGAACAAAAGTCACAACAATGTCCAACTGAGATTTTAATTTATAACATCAAATGGTAAATATATTTCCCTATTAAATATTTTTGAATTTTAAAATATAAAAATCGCCATATGAACATACTAGTGATGTTACGAATATTCGTCTTCGTATAACTGAAAATTTCCTGATATTCGTATGCGTCAAATTCAAGCAAATATTTTGCGAATACGTTGAAAAAAATATCAAAAGTGCCAAAAAAAAAAGAAAGAACAATCGCATTTCCTTCGAGGAAGGGACGCTCGATGGCCCTTAGTCAGTCGGGCAGCCAAATTTAACATATTTTACAGGAGATGGAAAAAACTTACTACCTGTTCATAGAAGACATGTGAAAATACTTGTTCGGCGGTTTATATTGACAAAAAAAAAAACAATAAAAAAACTCATATTGTTTTTCTTTTCAATTTAAATGGCTGAACGATTATTTTCACCCGGCTTCAATGTACAGACAGTTAAAAAAATAATGTCATATTTCAAAATCTGTAGCACTTTTTCTTGAATATTATTAAACTTTTACATATCATTGCAAAACAACAATTAGACAACAAATATTAGTAATTTTTTTCTGCAAACGCGTTATTTTTGTTTATTATATTGCACAGTATCAAAGTAAAAGTTTGAGCCCGCCTTTTTTTATTAAAAAAGAGTACATTAATTAAAAATATAAATAACTATTCGCTTTCAGTTCCAGGAGAGCAGAGGGCCGGTCATGCATATTCGTATTCGGCGAATATTGGCGCAAATATTCCAATTCGTATTAGCTAATATTAAGAATTGGTATTTGTAACATCATTAACTAGTATATACATATTTTGTGTTTCAAAATATATGGAATAAGATTACTTATACCCGATATTATAGGGATTCATGACATCAATAACATCTGCTCTGGGTGCAACGATGAGGAGGAGGAGTGTCACTTCATCTGCGGGTGGCCTCGACTCAGGGACCTGCGCCTCCGCGTGGTGGACTCTTTTTACTTTATCGCACCATGATGAATTGGACCCAAGTGGGCTGGGCTCTTTATTTTCATTGGCGAACGGCATACCCAACCTAACGTAGCCGATAGTTATTAAATGCTCATTTAGCTAATTGTCATACGATTTAAGTTGTATTTAAATCACTAATTCACAGTTTCAATTGGTTGTAAACCATGCCTCATTCTGTTTTATGCTTTTTAATTTTATTCGTCCATGCTACGGCGACGAGTCAACATATTTAGTAGTGCTGATATTTTTCAAATATATTGATTGAAAAATTGTCTTTACATTGTCCCAATTCCTTTATTTATTTATTTCTTTTTCCAACCCTGTTTTCAATTTTTCTTAACGACATTCTCCGTGAAACTTCAAACTTCAACTACTCTTTTGCAGATGACAGCAATATTTGGAATTCATATTCTTTCTGTAGTAGGACCAAAATGGCGGTTATTAGTGCCATGAGGCGGAGTGAATGACAGTTTGAATGTGTACCTTGTAAGGATCGGTGTGGAGTCATGCAGATAGGTCTATTTTAAAGCCCCTAAGGCCCAATGTCGTGGTCTTATGCATAAATGCATGATTTAAGGTGCTCCGTCATCTTTTGTTATAAATGGTATATATGTATGTTAAGGAATCATAAGCTCTTGATGTTCTTGTCATGAACATTCAGTGTGACGTTCGTACGTGCGTAGTCTTTTTAAGGCTGTAGTAGAACTACTTCACTACATCTGATCTCCTTACTATCTATGTCGCCAATATCGGAACGTAAATGGAATAACACTCCCATGTATTGAGCGGTGCTTCAAAGTCAATTTTGAAGCTACTCCACCGTGTACGGGAGAGGGTGAAGAGTTTTATCAGTGACAGTAGAGTCGTTTATACACATGCTGGAGTATCGTCGAAATGTGGGGTGTGTCTCGCTGTTTTATCACTATTGCGTGGTTGAAGAGTTTAAGTCGTATGTCCACAAAAACTACTTCCGCTATCCTCCTACCCAGAACCAATTTTACTAGTTCCGGAGAAGTTCATTGCATACGTAGGGGGAAGTCCGGAATCATGATCCGAGAAAAAGAATATTTCTCTGCAAAACATAGCATTCAAGACATGTTTCGCATTGCATACGCATTTTTTGGAAAAATGCTAGGTAACATGCGTTCAGTAATTCGGACTATTAGTGCAGGAGCCTGATTTGATTATTGATCTTAATAATTTATTGCTCAAATTGACATTTTTAGAACTTTTTAGCATTTATCAGATGAAATCGCAATGGATGTAGTCTGTCGTTGGCTACAAAACCAAAAAGTCGTTGCTTCGACCACAGTTTCAGATTGAGTCATAAAAACAAATCCCATTTTTTCTTATGTGTATTAGTGTGCCTATGTGCCAATTGTTGTGGGAAGGTTTCAGTGGCGAAGGTATAGTCACTGGTCACTGAACAGTACCGTCATCAGCTGCTACTCACTACCGACGAGGAGGGTGTTCTGATATGCCTCTGGATTAGATACAGCTGAAGCCTTTACTCATTTGTTTTCGTTTTTATAAGAACTCGACATCTGGTATTCATATGTACCGATTGTAAAAATTTGACGATATTCTGCCAAGTCTTTATTAATAAAATTTTTTTATTTTATTAATCCTATCATATACATATGTACATATGTATGTATGTACCTCCAATTTAAAATGAGAATGTTCATTACTTTCATAATAATAACTTTGAAAATTTCAATTAATAAATTGTGTGTATATATGGATTTCCGCATAAATTAATACCCTATGTACATACATACATATGTATGTATGTATGTACCCAGTGGTATGAAAAGTTACCATCGCCACCAATGACAGTCGAAATAGTTAGCACTTTTAATCAATTTCTACTAAACGCTGATGATGTGGCTATCCTATCTTAACTACATAAATCTCTCACTAGACACCAATAACTAGTGTTAATATGCAAAAATAGATACCCACGTTTCGCTAGCTAATTCTATAGCCCCAAATAATGCAGACAACGATTTTTTCAACGACAAGAAGAAAAAATATGTCCATATATGTATGTATGTATGTATGTCGTTACATAGATCCCGTTACAAAACAAGAACGAAAATTGTGTAAGATCACTCATTAGTACTTTTTGATGAATTTAAAAACATCAGTAAAGCTAGAAATCTCTTTGTAAAAAGTTACAAAATTAAAAATATTAAAAAGTTAAAAATTTAAGTAATAAGTATTTTGTGCAGGTACAAATTAAAGAGTTAAAGGCACACTAGAAGATTATATTTTAAATTAGAAAAAGAAAAGTTTTTAAAACGGTTTAAGAAAGTAGGAAAAGAAAGTGATATAGATGGACGCTTTTAACAAAATTGGAAAGGACATTGCGATAAATAGTGACGGCAGTGTTTTGGAATTAAATTATTGTGAAATCCCATCAGAAAATGAAGTAAATAGATTTAAAAAATCGACATATGTATTTGTAAAATTAAAAAAAAAGTTAATCTTAACGACAAGCTAAAATTATGGTTCATGAGGCACAAACCGAGCAGAAAGTGTGCATAAGATTTACAGCAAATTCTTAAAGAACAAAATCTTAGAGTTAATCAATTCTTTGTGTCCAGTCCCGTCAATAAAGGAACAATTAAGCTCATAGCTGGAGGAAATATATAAAATTTAGGAATAACAGATTCATTAAAAAAAAATTAACAAAATTGTCACGCTTCCAAACAATGTGCTTATTGAATTATATTTACATATTTTATTTTTTATACATTTTATATATTTTTAAACAAGTACTCGTATATATAAATTTGTATTTCCATATATACATAGATATAAGATTTATTTATTTTTATTAATTCATAAAAGTAATAAATGTAAGACTACAGGCCAAAATAACATTTACTGAGCATACGATAGTAAGTACCTTACTATAACAGTTTGTATAAACAAATACATTTTTTATGGATAAGTTTTGTTATATACATTTTAACTTAGTATATAATGATTATGTATATTCCCCAACCATAATGTTTAGTATTTCAAGATATTTAAGCAGTAAATTGAAAGTAGTATATTTAAAGATTTTTTTATGGTTCAATTAAATAGCAGGGAATAGAAAATAAATTTGTCCACACGTATACATAGTTTAGGAATTAGTTAAGTATATGCATATATAACGTAAGTAGTTCCAGTATCCAGCTACTATGACTAAAAAGGATTTTTCAAAGAAGGTATTTCCAATTCTAGGTATAAGTATTTGGGGGTTTGCCATTGAATGCCCAAAAGTAAATTTTTTATATAATGACAACGGTTTAGTGTTTTCGTGTTTGGTAAAAAATGAGCAAGCAACGGAGTTTATCAAAGTTAGAAAAAGCACATGCAATGAATTTTGTAACTATACGGAGATATGTTCCCTTTATCGTATATATAAGACATTGCGAACAATAGTGTTGACAATTCGGGTTATTCTAACAACCCCAACTAAACGAGTCCCCACAATAACCTCAAGAAAATATAAAACTTGAGACAAGAGGAGAAAAAAAGGTATTTCATATCTAATATGAGCGGGTAAAATAAAGTTAGTAGAATAAAGTTTTCGCAATGTCTGCGATATTCTATGTACATACCAACAAATCAATATGAGCCTCAAAATCTAATTTTTTATCGAGAACAATACTTAAAAACTTTATTCGCTCCAGAAGTTCTACCTTTACGTTATTAAGGCCATTATACATGATCAATGTTCAGCTTCAATATTTGTCATTGTGTGCGAAAAACAGTCACACATATACGCTCTGTGTAATATTTACGAATATCAAAATAAAATATTGTGATGAATATCAACAATATTGAAGCAGTTTCACGTAGTGTGCCAGTGTTTTTCTCAATATTCATTTTATTTCTGGTAACTTGGAGTAGTTGTAGTTGTAGTTGTAGTTGTGACACATTACAAATAGAGTAAAAAATTTTTTAATAAATTTAATTGAAGTATATCGCTCATTAATGGCTTTTTGGGACGTGCAAATTAAAAAATATAGTGACAAAAACAAAACAAAAAAAAAAAATCGTCAGTGCTTTTTTTAAATAAATAAAGGAATAAATAGATATGTATTTTGCCGATGGTAACTTCAAAAAATGATTTGCGGACGGTAACTTCTATATGTTTGCACTTGAAAAAACCCCAAAAAATTAATATTGATGAGAAATATTGACGTAGTGTGTCAGAGGTTTCAATATACATATACACTAACACAAAGACAAATATTGAAGCCGAATACGAATACTGATGCGTGTATCATGATGCTCTTTAATAAAAACGGCCTGCTTAAGTCTTTAATACATTTATAAACATATAATTAGTTCAAGTTCAGTCAGAAACAATCCTCAGACAATAATCAAAGTTACTCTGCAGAACATCAGGAAAACCACAATCAGAACTAAACAACAATGCAATATCATCCGCAAAGATAAATGATTTACTATAGGGTTATTAACCTAGCACGGAAGTTCGTTTATGTAGAGTATAAATAACAAAAGTCCCATTATTGAGCCTTGGGGTACACCTGAGAAAAGACTTAATAACTCTGAATCCTTGCCATAAAGAGCAGTAAACTGACTTCTGTTATTTAGATAAGATAAAAGCAATATACATGCAGACTTAGAGAAGTCAAATTCAAACTGAAATTTGTTTATCATTTTGTTGAAAGCAATAGTATTAAAAAACCTTGGAAAGGTCAAGTGAAATAAGTAGGCATCAGTAGTGTTACGGATATAAAAGCTGTCAAATTCAGATAAGAAATTACACATTCTATCCCAATCAATCCTGTTGTAATCCCGAAACTCAATAAAATCTGGTATGCTCTCAATCCTGATAGCAAAAGAAACGGAATTTATGGCATAATGAGATAAACTAGGGCATTGATATTTCCCAGAAAAAGTCAATCTTCAATGGCCACTATGCACCATGAAATCAATTAATGATGTAGAATTATGAGAAACATCAAAATGAGTGAACTTGCAGTTATGAACTATATTCAAGTTCATCCTTATTACACAACGAGCGAAAATGTATAGCTTTTTTTTGTATTAAGCAGATTGTAGTTAAAGTCACGAAGAATTATAACATTGGGATGTCTAAATAAAAATTCATAGTGTTCATTTTCATAAGTAGTAATATCACCCACCATATGGCAAATATACTATACCAAGTAACGTTTTTATATTGTCCGAATAGATTTCCAAGAACAAAGATTCACATGGATTAGCAGCACTCACTTGAAACACAACCTTAAAGTTCATATATAAAAACCAATACCAACCACCACGCCTAGAACTGCAGCGATCATTCCTCCAAAATGAGTATCCTTGTATCTACATGCATTGAGCGGTACGGTTTACGCCACGTTTCAGATATCACAAAAGCATCCAAATTTGACCCACTCTTTAATTCATCAAATTTCGTAGAGTTAGCCACACGTCTTATGCTTCGACAATTCATTTTAGCAATTTTCAAGTAATTTATATAGGGCTTAAATTTATTTTTTAGATCAGCGCCACAATTTATTAGGGGAGCAATATTGTCATTTAAACTCATCATTTTATACATCAAAAATTTTTCTATGAATACGGCAGAAAATTTATAATTTGACAGTTAATTAAATGTTCAAATAAACTGATAAGTGAGGCACTCATACGTAATAAACAAAATTGAAATCCGTATAAGAAATTTAGCATATGAAAGCTAAATAGAAAACCCCATTCCTTGAAATTTAAAGACTAACGCTTTCATCTTTGTGATTTTGTATTTCAGAAATAAATTACATTTTCCATAATCTTTTATCAGGTATTTAACACAATTGAACATTTTTACGGGTTTTTAATATTAATTTGTTATCTAGTTCTCTTTTCACAATGTACTTATATTTTATAAATGTCATAACTGTATTCACAATATTAACCAATAAACAAGTTTTTGATTTATACGTACGAAGTGCTTCATATGCACTTTTTCAATAAATCAACAAACTTTAACACTCAAAAGAAAAAAGAATATTGCTCACTGAGCTTTAATAAATTAATCTCGTATGAAAATCAACCTACTTTTTATGTGTATGTTATGAATAAATTTTTAATTTGGCTTGTTTTAATTATAAATGTGTTAATTTAATTAACAATTTGTTATTTCTCTTTTTTTTGTTTTGCAGAATTTAACTCCAGGCAAAATAAAAATAGCCCCGCAAGTAGCAAATTATTTGCATGCAATAGAAGCCTCAACAGCGCTTTAATTACCCTGAATACTATTCAAACAATCAATCAGATTACTAAATATTTAATTTGCAAACAATTTTTTCAATAGCAGCCACGAAATAGAATAAATAGTTGTATTAAGGTAAGCTTGTTTTATCAATTATAATTTAATATTAAATTTAATGAACAGACAGCGAATAGTGTTCACTTTTAATTGTAAATAATTCTTGCCGTATTCATAATCTATTTGTTCGAAATAGCATTGTGCTACTCAACTCTGGATCTAGCTCAATTGAACGATTCAGTAAACTGAGCAAAGTGAGCGCACACTGTTATCGATGATTTACAAGATCCAAAAAAATTTTTTATTACAAATTTTTTAATAGGTATGATGCCAGATGCGGTAATTTCACGGCATTGTCGATTTACATGGGGGTTGCACGTTCAATTTTCTAAAATTCTCTGATTTATTTATGAATACGCTCACACTTTGAAAATTTCATGAGCGTTTGCTTGCTTGTACCTATTCTTATGAACAGCGAAGCCATCTCGATAAATGAATTTGCTTTTAAATTGCTCAAAACTTGCGTGCAGCCTACGACACAGCTCTCAATACACATGAATTTTGAGAAGCTGCATGTGTAAAACATTTTAAAGCAAAAGTTAAACCTGTCGCTGTAGTGTTAAATAAATTTCTGTTTATTTAAACAATATTAACTAACTTTTTATATTGTTAAATTTTTATTTTTCACAGTTGATTATTTGATTGACTCTATCGAGCAACAAAATCAAATGAGTACCAAAATCAAGTGAGCTACAAAAGTCAACTGATACTCCTGAGCAGCGATGTTAACTTTTTGATACATACATGCCGAAGTCGAAAGAGCTTAATGAACTTTATGAAACCAAATTTTAGAAATCGACTTTCTTTACATTCAGCTAATTTATTCATACGGGCTAAAACGATAAAATGTTTCAAATTGCCTTCAAGTGTTTACCCAAAAATTAATTCAAATCGAAGTTATGAACGATTTGAATATTTCATTAAAATCGTTTAATAGGTCGCCCAGAAAAAATAATAATTAAATTTTTCCCAATTAAATCTTTGCTCAGAAAAATTTTTTTTCTCAATTCATCAATTATTTTAATTGATTTTGGTGCTCTCTCTTAAGAAAGTGCAACCAAAATAGTAAAATTTTGGAAATTTTTTTTCAATTAAAACTGTTAATTGATTCTGAATTTTTCGTGATAGGTTGAAATCTAATTAGTATTTTAGTTGAATCTTCGTATTTTTTAATTGAACCTTGATTTCACTTTTTTCTATGCGATAATGACGATTATGAATCATTACGTATTATGAGTCCACCGGGTTTATCCGCTGGTACAGGCATTCTTGTTGATAAGCCTTTTCGTTAGTTTATTAGTGACCTATTGTTCCAGAATTTGGTCAACCAATTTTATCAGCTACTGAGGTAAAGTTCAACGAGTCAATCATTTTGTGTGCACACATTTTCATAAAAATACTTCTTAAGATGTTACCCAAACGTGTAATTTGCCATCGAGAATTGCCTTCAGTGAATGGACAATAAACCGTACTGCAACTACCACTCTCACATTTAAAAAAAGACGCTGAAACTCTGCTTTACAAATTAACAAAACGCGCAACAGCAGAGTGGTGCAATAATTAAAACTGAGAGTCCATACCACACGTTATACGTTTCTGTCAAAAAAGTATCATCAGCATGTTTAAAGAACGCGTGAATTGGATTTACTCTTTTCTTTTATATGCTTCATACACACAGATAGTCTGTTATGGATAGGTAATTTTTGTGGTAAAAATAACTTTAAGCGCAATATAGGAAAAGTTAGTTCTATAAATTTGCTTGTGCTTTGAGAATTTTGAAAGCAGAGTTGTTGCGACTCAGAGCAATTTGATTTATTATTTTACTTCATCAGAGGGACGAATATCGAATCTAACTCGAAAAAATTATTTGATGGTCAGTCTATATGGTCTTGGGGATGCTGAATTAAAAAAAAATTTATAAAAAATTCTAGCTTGATTTATTTAAGAAATAATATAGGGTTCGTTATTGTAAATTTTCCTTATAATATTAACAAATTCGCTTTATCTTTTAATGTTTTAGTGATTTTAGAATTTGGAAAGTTATTTAAAAAAATAACACAAATCTTTTAAAATATAAGATATTTATTTTTTTCAGTACAGTTAAGCTTTAACGAATAGAGAATTAAAAAAAATTTTTTCAAATAAAATTATTCAAATAAAATCATTATTCTTTTTATACATAATTTAAATAAGTAATATTATAATATCTAATAGTCATTATTAACGTATTAAATGTTTTTTAATCGCTTTCATAATCCTTGTTCCTGTCGTCATCATCGGTGTTTCTGTCATCATGCTCTGGTACTGAGAGAAGAGTTATAACTTATATAGTTTTGTGGACCCATTTTCATCAGAAATACGCGATGTTGCAAAGCAAAAAATTGCAGTTATTTGTAATCGTTAGTTTCTTATTTATTGTATTTTGACTCTTTGTACACCTAGAAAGATTCTAGAGAGCAAGTCAATGGATAATGTGTTGAAATAAAATTTATTGAAACAAAATGTGGCAAAGAAATATCCATCTACATTCGAATATCTGGAAGAGCGTGACGTATAAATGTAATTATTTTTACATTACAATTGTAACGTCTAGTAAAAGAACACAGCCGCGGTTAAAATTTACCAAAAATTTTTCTTTTTTTTTCTTTTTTCTTAATACTGTCAATTTGAAAAATACATTTATTATAATAACAAAATGAGTTCATACATTATTCAAAGTATTGTCAATCGTCAGTCACTATCTTTTCCCATCTTTCTGGTAGCATATGGATTCCGCGCCAAAAGAACTGCTCCGGTTTTGAGGTAAATAATGAATCAAGTCAAATTCTCATACCCTATTCTGAAGTGAAGCGTATTCCAGAGCGTTCTGCATCGATCGAAACAAATGGTAAGCAGAAGGTGCAAGGTCTGGCCTATAAGGCGGGTGAGCCAAAGCTTCCCATCCACTCTTTTCCCAATAGTTTTGGACCGGTTTTGCAACATGTGGCCGAGCGTTGCCATGATGGAGGATTATTGGAAATTGCTTGTTGTGTTACTCCCAATGATAACGCAAGTTCTTCTTGCGTTTGACAACAAACTTCGCCGAGTAAGGCTTCCAATACCTCATCTTCAAACTTTTTCGGCTGACCACGCCTCTCTTTGTCTTCTGTGTAGAAATCACTACTTTTGAATCGCGAAAACCATCGTTCACAATTTCTTTGAGTTGATGCATGTTGACCGTAAGCTTCTACCAACAATCGATAAGGTTCAGCAACCGTTTTCTTCAAACGAAAGAAGGTTATAAGATTTCCCCGCAAACATCTTTTTTATGAACAAAATTCGCCATTATTATAGCGATTAAAAAATGTGTGTTTACATATTGGTGTCTATCGAACACTGATTTATAATGACAGCTGTTTACCCCCCAAAACACCATATTTGTTATTATTGACACAAACCGTATGTGAAAGTTATGCTATATGTTGTACAAATCGACATTATTAACTTGTATACCCAATATTATTTTTTTTATTATAACATAACCCATTTTAAACGGTTATATCATTGTTACATATGTAATATTTCGAATTGGTTACTAATTATACATACAATTTTCGTCTAATAAATTCTCTAACAATTACAATTTTAAAAAAATTGTAATTAATTCAGAAACACTCACTTAAACGCAAAAAAAGTAATTAATCTTCTCAAATAAAATAAACATATACTGCTAAAATATTTTAGCACTGGACCTAATTAAATTATAATCCAGGATATCATAGCAACAGTAACTTAATTTTTAAAAACAATTCAAATATGTGTAAAATTTCCCGCTTGGCTATACTTGTTAAAATAAAAAAAATTATCAGTACTTTTAGAGCAGGCTTTGTCATGTTTAGATGTGAAACGTATTTCTAATTATTCTACACTTTTTCAAAATGTAAACTATAAAATAGCTAATAAATATGCTAATGTTGCCTGGAATCAACTAAGCTAATATCTAAAATTATAATTATAAAAAATATAAAGCCGATAAAGTAATGAAAAGAACATTAACTATTAATTACAGCTATTACCAACTAATTAGTATCAGCTTTAATTTCTTATTTTTCTAAAGAAGCGGTACTTTTTCTCGGATTCAGCATGAATTAATTTTATTTTATTTTAACATATTATATCGACCCCTGTGCGCGAAATTATCGTATGTTACAAAAACTAAATTTCACAGGAGAGCGTTTTTATTCGTCTTTTTTTTATTTGCCTGACAGCAGTAACTGTCACATACGATAAAATGTACATAGTGTTATCTCCATAACTATAACAATTATCGCTATAATACTTTATCTGCAGATGAATTAAAGGATTTACAACCATTTTGCATAAAAAAGTCGATTTCGTAAAAAGTGTAACATACGATAATTTCGCGCACAGGGGTCGATATGTTGTTTCAACATACAGAACTTTATTTTAATCTTTTTTCATGGCTTATTGATATTTGACTATAGTTATTTCAACACGTTAAAATGTAATTTTTAATATTTATATCAGCCTTAAATTTACAACACGTAATATTTTTTTTATTAATTTTACAAGAAAAACTATTATTTTTACCTTTCTTACATATGCGCATTTCATTTAGTGGTAATGGGTGGCGATAGCACGATGGATGGTAGTCTGTACGTTGACTACGAATCGAAAAACAGACCTGGGTTCAACCCCAGTTTCAGGCTCAAAATTTTAAAATAAAAATAAACATCTCGCATTTTTCTGATGCATTAGTGTGTCTTTGTGTGTCAGTTCTTGTCGGAAGGTTTCAGTGGCGCAGGCATAGTCACTGGTCACTGAACAATACCGGCTTCAGCTGATAGCAATCCACAATCACATCAGAACGCCCTCCTTCGTCGGTATTGTGTAGCACCGTGTTGTCTTTGGGCTATATTTAAGTTCACACGTTAAGCCTTATTTCGCAATGCCCACTTATATTGTTATAGTAGCGACTTAACTCTGTTATTCCAAAGGAGTCGCTTTCACGACTTTATCAAGAAGTTCGGGAATATTTACAAGTATTTTTAACAACTTTTTTTAAAGAGTTGTATGCTTGAGACGATATATACATACATGCATGCTATATATGTACATGCATACATATGTGGATATATAACAAGTTAAATAATTTATATTATAATTTTTTTATTCATTAAAGGAGTTTCATAAAAAAGATTACACATGAAATTAGCGATAAAATAAAATTTTTGTTCCCCCCCCACATATTAAAAAAGGCAAATTATAATGAGTAATTCATTCAGACACTTTGTGTTATTATTTTGTTATTAAAAAGTATGGTTGTTAGGTAATTTGCAAAGCAACGTTATGAATTTTTTGTCACAACAGCTTTTTTTTAACAACACACATTCTGCGAAGCTCTTATCTTGTCTGCAGAATCACCAAGGGGCTAGGCGGCAATCGAAACCGATACCTCCAGATTGATATGCTAATGCTCATGCACTAGGTTACGGATGCGTTTAATGTTAGAAGGCTATGATTTCGTAAGACTACGTACATTGCTTAATTTTTTAGATTTTTTAGACTTTCTTCACATTACGCCACTATTGTTGCATTGTATTCAGGTGCAAAGCTGACAACGAACACTCCAAAACATTGATAACAGCCAAATAAAAAGAAAATATTTTACTTAAAATTTAATAATACAATCAAATTAAAATTATACGTTTCAAATAAATTTTACCTGTAATACATACATAAATGTGAATGTAAAGATCTTTTCTTTACTTAAACCATAAATATTAAAGCATTTTTTTTTAATTTTATATTTATAACGGTGTGGTTAAGCAAACAAATTTATGAAATAAATGAAAGGCGTTAGTAATTTTAATAGTAGCAAAACTTCGCCTGCATATTTAAGAATTCTTCTTGCCACACACAATATTAAAATTAGGAGCCAAAACCTCAACTCTTCCAATAACCTTTTAAAATATTCATTATAATGAGGGTTCGGAATACACCCACTAATTAGAGCCATCAAAATACATGAATTATAATTAATAAAAAAAATAAAATAGAAAACAAACATGCGAAAAAATACTACATGGAAAAAGCCAGAGAGGAAAAAAGAATGTTAATAAAATATTAAAACATGTTGACAGTTGTAGACAAAAAAAAATATTTTAATGTACAAAAAAAATTTTTTTATGTACATACATACATACATACAGAGATATATGTATGTATAGAGCAATTGTAAGGTAAATCGAAAAAAGACAGCAGAAAATATAAACGAAATTTTTGGCATGATACGATACGAGTACGACAAAAAGACATGCCACAATTTGAAAGAATAAAACAAGCAAGAACAGCAAAATTCTTGCTTAACAAAGACTACATACGAAAACATACTATGCACGCAACATACCCCAACAGCAAATAAAAAATACGCATTTCATGGCATCTATTTACATACATAAGTATGTATGGATGTATGTATGTATATGAAAAATGGGGTAAGCATTCATGACGAAAGAGAAGAAGCTGCGGCAACCACAATATTAAATTAATATTCGCACAATAACATTTTGCACATTACATACATACATATGTACGTGTAGCATGCAAGCCCCACAGTTCTCACATGTTCAATCAAATTCATATAATATATTGGGGGGACTCACAGCGTATGCCATCATGGTATCAAGTATCGAGAAACTCAATACACTCGAACTTTTTTACTAACACACTACGATTAAAGGTGAGTGCTATAAGAACCCTGAAGGAAGCCTGGTTGAAGTATCTCCTAGCCACCACTTTTGTCGCATAAATTGGAGACATTGTCGCCAACCCGTCCACACTTTTTACTTTTCCGTTTGTATGTAGATAAACTTTTCACTGGGGTGCCCCGGTAGTCTAGTGAGTAGTGTGCTAGTTTATCAACTGGTGGTTCTACGTTCGATTCCTAGCGGAGACTCTGGTCTGTATCACAAGTTTTTTCACAACAGGTATCACAATGGGACCATAATAAATTAGGCCCAAGTGGGCTGCGACCTTTCTTTACTTTCACATCCAGCAACCTGCCGACCTAACCTAACTTTTGACAGCTGAAAACCTCTGCTTTTTCGGTTTTTTAATTGCTTTGTTGCATGCAAGTACTTCTATGTCTAAACGCAGGGTAATATTACAATTTTCTATTGTTTAAAGCCACTGATTCACTACCCTATGCAGTCGCTCGATCCATTCACATTGCATTAATATTGGACTTTAATAATCGCTTCAAAATAACACTTTAAAATCCACACTAGTATCGAAAACTCATTAATTCATTGTTTATTATTATAAAATATATGTGGCAGCACCTAACTTGTCAAATGGTGAAGGCATAAAGCAAGATAGAAGAAAACAGAAATTCCTCGTGTGATTTTTGCTGCTACAGCTGTAGAAAGTTTGATTCAACATTAAATTAAATAATTATATTTTAGAATCATACTTCATTAAATAAAATAACAGAATAATAGTTGTACTGAATATATCGCGTTTTAATACAAAATAATAATTTGTCTCTAAATTAAATTGTTTTTAACAGAATACAATAGCATTTCTTTTGAAGACGTTTATGTTACTTTCATTCTTGTAAAACAGCGAGTGTTGCATTGCGGTTATACTTGTCCCCTGAATCCGTAAGTCCTCAATATTGGTCAGGTGGTGTAGTTGAGCTTCTCTGGTGTACATTATTTGCTCAATTATATATTGCAGTGTCTTTCCAATTTTAATTTTCTGAATGAAGTTTATGGTGTTCAGTTGCAGTCTTTGTTTTATACCAGCCATTTGAGGGATTCAGGCATCAAATTAATTGACGTAAATTTATTGCATTTTAATATGGCGCGCATTGCCTTATTCTGTAGTTTTTGCATTCTATCAATTTGTCTATTTGTGCAGCATGAATATAGAATTTGTGCCCTGAATTCGAAATGAGGTTTAATTATCGTGTTGTACATATTGAATGCTATCATCATCATCATCCGCTTCCATCATCTCCTGAAAAAATAAATTTTCGCTCCTATTTTTCTACAAACAAAGTCAATATGATCCCTCAGATTCAAATTAATGTCTATTACAAAACCCAAGTATTTCATTCGCTCAACCTTCCCTATCTGTTCATTATTAATCCTAAAATTTATATTGCACTTCGCTCCCACCTCCATCATAATAAATAAAGAAAGAACACCACAGGAGGCAGCTGCGACTTTTTAAGTAAAACTTTATAGTTTTTAAAAATTTTAAAAAAAGCAGCACTGCATGACAAAAGCCATCGAGAAAGAATAAACAACATTGCATGATGTTGCCACTATGTTTTGTTGTGATTTTCCTCGTGCACTCATAACATCTTTTTTTATCGTCTTATCAGACATATAAAACGATTTTCTTTGTTTAATTAATTTAAAAAACAAAACTTTTTAAATTGTATAAACATTCTAAACTCAACATTAATTTGCCGCTTTTCCATAAATTGTTCGCCACAAATTAAATGCAATTGAAATATTATTCACACTTGAGCTTTCTTACATAGCTAATGCTGAAAAGTTAAAGCTAGTGCTAGTACTTAGTACTATGTAGCATTAACTACCTTTTTATTCACTCGGTCCATTGTAAAGAGAAAAAAAGAAAATCGCGCGCGATATTTCTTACAAATATATTTAACTCGATGTATTTATTCTTACACACTAAAAAAAATACTACTTTTAGAAATATCATGGCATATATTAATTAATAATGAATTTTTGTCCTACTCTGAAACTGTGATACCACTAACTACTAGAGTTTTATATGTTCTTCAAAATAGAAATAGATTTCACGTTAAAAGAAATAAATATATTTCAACATCTTATTGGCCTACATTGCCTTATTGCCTTCTGATAAAGTGAACATTGAGTACCTCTGATGTCTTTCAATAAGCGCTTCCCATCTTTAAATTTAAATAAAATAAATTGCATGTGAGTTATCATCGAAATTTTTTATTCATTTGAAAGACTTATTGATTGATGCCTTTATGTGTGGAAAAATTCAAATCTCCGCCGCGGCTTCTCTGTGTTGACCGCATCCAAAATGTCCAATGTTGCATGGCCCATAAATCAGGCTGAATATCATCGATGGCATGGGTTATGTTGACTTTGAGGACCGCTGTGCTTTGTGACTTATTCGCATGCATCTGCGACTTAAGAAAACCCCAGAAAAAAAAGTCTAACGTGATCAAAACGCACGATTTTGGTGGGCAGTTCAAACCACCTCCACGTGAGATGTTCATGCCCTCAAATCAGTCGTGTCCAGATCATCCAATTCAGGCCATTCTGATAAAACAATGGTGATTTGGCGAAACAGACTGAATAAATGGCAACTAATTTCACTGATGTAGCTTCAACAAGTTGGCCTTTATCAACTGTCAAAGTTCGGGAGTCCCTGTTTGAAGACCCTACATGTAAGTAGTTTAATTGCACACTCTTTAATTTATGTATAAGTTGAAAATTTTTAATTTAAAAAGCTTTTTAAAAATCTCTCTGGAATGGTTTCTTGTTATATTAAATGAGAAATAATTTCCAAAATCATAGCAAAGGCATACTTTGTTTATATGTACCTTTCATCTGTAACACTTATAGGATTTGACGAATCCTTAGATTTCTTCTTTATGCGAGTATATATATATATTTCATTGACGTATATTTTAATATAATTGCAACTTAATGCAAATATCCCACGCATTTTAATTTAAAATATGTATACCTTTTTAGTTTTTAATCAACAGCTGACTTTGACGTTAAAATAAACCTTCGAACTGAATTTCGAATCACACCAAAATGAATCATATGCCGAAATGCCCATTTTAAAAATTTTGTCGTTCGCGTTGAAAACGATTCGGTTTACAGAAAATGATCGATGGTATAACGTCACAGTACACGCAGAATTAAAACCGAAGTTCCGGGTCACGGATTGATTATTTAAAACGAAAACATCAAAACACGATATTTTTAAATATCCGTTTTGCAAGAACCCACAAAAACAAAATGCTTAAGAAATACATTTTTATTGTTTCCAATAGTTATCTTTTTATTCAAACTTTTTATCGAACATTTTCCTCTACTTCTGTAAACGTACTCCTATTATGGCATCTTGTTTTAACAACAATCTTGAAATTGCTGAATTGGTTGAGTGACTTTTGTCAGACAGCCTGTCATTCAAGCGGTGTTTATATTCACTTTGGCTGCCGTTCGGCAACTTCATTAGAAGTTTCTGTTCAAAGTCATTTGTTGAAACTTTAACATTATGTCTCAAAAATAAAAAAGTGAAATGTGGATAAAGCCATGATATTTAAAACATAAAAGTTGAAAATAATTTAAAAACCAAAACAATTTTTTTTAATTAAAATACTATTTCCCTTTTTTTATCTTTTTAGCTTTAAAGTAAATTTTTAAAATGGTTAATTTTACATCGTCAATATTTTTAATGTATTTAGAAACAGTGTTTGTCGCTATTGCAATAGCATATAGACTATTAAAATATGCAGATACAATGTAATAACTGTTAGAGATATGAAATAAAACTTACAAACTACAGTGAGTGCATGGATAGAACCATCTTCTTAAAATATGGCTCGGTTCTATGTACGAATAAATAAAATTAAGTCATTAAGTATGTATGTACTCAATTCAATTTGTTTTTTATTGCTATAATGAAATATAGCGGGGTTTATTAGATCAAACATTGCGTATCATTTAGTAATGACTAAAGCATTGAAAAAATTTATTATTCAAAATAGTTTTTGCTGGCGTCCCCACGTGAACAATAATGTTGTTTTTTCTCAATTTGTTCACAAACGCCAATGACTACGGCCAGCCCAAATACCTCATGGAAAAAATATTGAAATACTTCGGTCCTACAGTTCAACGAATGAAAACACTCTGTAAGATTTATGACCACTATCAGTGCAGATGAGAGAACCATCGGTAGACTTTGTCGTACCTTATGTGTTATAAAGTGTCGATGCAGTATATCTGAGATTGTAGTTTGAAGGAGATTTAATTCTTACTCTGTGAAATAGAACTCTTACTCTGTGAAATAGAAATTCACCTTAGTTTCACGGATGGAGACAGCTCTTTCAAATAAGCCAGTTGGCAATAATTAATAATATAATTAATTCCTTTCTTTTAGTATATGAACTATACTTGTAAGATTGCGTGCAACGGTAGTCTAGTAAGTAATGAGCTAGTCCATCAATCGTTTCCAAGCTCGATTCATAGCAAAGATACCGATCAGTTTCACTGTAAAGCGTAAAATTAAAAACAGAATTACATACTTAATCTATATATGTATGTACATAGATAAAAAGAAATGTACACTTTGATGTCCTCACTAACTTCGAAATCGGGTCGACCGATTTCAACCGATTTTTAGAGTACGTTGCGGATGGTCTGTAGATGGTACATGGGAAGTTTGCACGAAATCGCACCGGTGGTTCCGGAGATATGGCATTGAGATTTTCCTATATATTCCCATACAATTATCAACAAAATACCCTCCATTTTTCATATTATGATTTTTTATTGTAACTTGAAAAGTTAAAAAACCATTTATCGTAATGCTTTAATGACCATTCGATTTTTCATTTGCTATACACCAGCATTGTAGTATATAAAATCGTTTGTGTGTTTGTTAGTAACGCATGATCTGCGGAATTGTAGGAACTATCGGGCTGAAATTTTCAACACAGGTTCGGGTCAATTCACATTAGGTTTGCAGGTAGACAGCAATGTTGCCATATGTGGAAAAAAATTTTATTTTTAACCGATTTTCTTGTAATTTTGCATTCAAATTGGATCCCGTATCTGGATATACAAAAATTTTGTTTAAGTGCACAACAGTATTGCCAGGTGCAGGCAATTTTTTTAAACGATTGTTTTGAGTATCAAACCGATTTGCATAAAACTTAAAACGCAGGAAGATCAAAGTCTAAAGTACAATACGTAGGTAATACAATTTTCAAGAGATAGTACCACGAGGGGACGTATGGTTAACATCTGCATCTCCTAAGCTATCTGAACGATATTTAAGAAATTTATCTGATATATCTGAGTCGAAAATAACTTATAGGATATACATAAAAAAAAATAGGACCAGAAGGAGACGTACGGGAAATATATTACTCACCGAAATTATACAACTTTGCTTTTCCTATTGCCTATATGCCAATCATATTCTAATGTAATGCTTTTTTGTTGTATTCGAATAAAACTGAAAAAATTGCCTTGATATAAAAAACTGTTTTATGTACTACACATGCACATTTGGCAACACATTGGGCAGCGGATTTGGCAGCACTGCCCATAGCATACAATTAAAATATACCTTTATTTATTTACTCACCCTCAAGTCTTTTTATACTCTGGTTTTTGATTTTTTCAATCTATTTCCAATTTGTTCCACTAACAGTTTTATATATGTAAATATGACAAAAACAAAAGTTCCACATTGTTTGAGAATATAATTTGTTTATTATAAAATGTTTTTATTTTTTCCTCTCTTACGGCAACAAGTTTGTTTCTAAATAATTGTAAATGAAAGTGAATTCAAGTTATTTTATAATGAAGATTTTCTTATTTTAAGAGAAAAGTAAACTATAATAATACCTATAAATAGAAAGAAATATTTATTTTGTTAAAAAAAATATGTATGTATGTACTGAAAAGGAAGAAAAACACGAGACACACAAACTTTATATGTTGTTTTATCATTATGAGCATATGTTGCACATGTTTAAAATATTAATGCATGTGTGTTGCAAAAATATATATAAACTGTGATGAGAGTGAGTAAACACTTACCCAGACACTAGATAGTAGGCAGAGCTTTAAAGGTATAAAATAATGAACTTTGGAAATACATTTTAGTTTTATTTATTCATTATTTACATTAAATTGCAGCTAGCAATTCTACAAAAAAACAGCTAAAATTGTGTTAATATATAGATTACAATTTTTAAAAATTTTTAGATACAATTATATAAACACAGTCTAACGCCGCTATAACGAACTTCACTATAACGAATTTTTCTCCATAACGAATTTTTTTTTAGAACACCGTATTTTTTTTTTTTTTTTGGTTTTCCTCTCATTTTTATCTTCCTATATCGAATTTCTCTATAGCGTAATTTTCTCTGTAAATAACCTTTTTTGAGACACAACTTCCCTTGGATATACTAAATAGTAAAATAAATAATACAGAAGTTAAATATATAGAATATATGTATATGATCTTACATATAATTTTTAGGTGCAGTGATATTCATAAGAGTTACTATACGAGTACATAGGCAACAGCTAAGTCTTAGACTTTTCAACACTACCTGTAAAGTCGAGAAGCGCATATATGCAAATGCATAAAGTTAGTCCCGTTAATTACAAGCTGTAAATGTTCGTATGTTCGAAGATGTTTATTTGGAACATGCATATTTTACTCAGAGGATATACCCTTGTATCAAATTCAAGAAAAATTATATTGTTAAAACAGTCCTACTTGTTAAAATGGAAAAGTTTATGAGTGCCAAGAGGCTACGACACGATTGACAAAGTTCCATCGAACGATGCGAAGACAAAACAGCCAAAGCTAGTTTTGAATTGATTCCAATTTTTTTGTGTGCACATTTTATTGACAATCCCAGATCACCGATGCGAATCACTGGTACGTAAAAGAGTATTTCGTTACATAAGGGTCATTAAACTGTTTTACCCAGCGTTTTATAAAACATATGTTTTATGTTTTATATGCTTTGTTTACAGTTAATTCTACATTTGAATTGCAGTTTAATTTTAGTTCGAAATGAACTCCAAATTCCAACAATTAGTCTTTTATATTTAAATGAGTTAAATATATTAATCGTATATACTTTGGCGAATGATGAATACATATCTATAGAAACTCATAAATTTACATTTTTTTTCTCAATAGAATTTAATCGAACTACATTTAATACATATTAACGAAATTTTCCTGTCGTGTTCAAGTTTACAGTTAATTTATCACAATATTGTGAGGAAATTACTTTTTAGATTGGACTAAAGGGAAAAGAGAACAGTTAACCTCCAACACTAGTTGAGTATAATACGCATTTCTATGCCACTACGCATGTCATCAGTACTCTTTGTGTCTTTATTTCCATTAAGTTTTCAATATACCATTTATAAAACTTATACAGCTTGATTTGAAGGTGAACACTGTCCTCATGTTTAGTAAGGCTTAAATAAAGTTTAACATCGTCAGCATACATTGGAATGTTGCCTATACCCATGACAATAGGAAGATCGTTTGTTAGAACAGAACTCATTCTTTACGATACTTCAAATAGGATATTAATTTCAGAAAGTTGTTGTGAAAACCAATAGTAACAAGTTTAATTAGAAGTAGTCATTGTTGACCTTGTCGAAAACTTTGCTGAATGTAAATAACATTCGTTTAATTTGAAAATATAGTTCAATAAAAAATACAAGTAAACCAAAAAAGGAAATTTATTTGATATATATTTATTAAGCCCGAGGTCTTTTTTTTTATTTTATTTTGTTTTTATTATTCGATATTTCGTTAACAGCTTGTTAACATCATCAGGAATAATAAAAAATTTTTTTTAATAATTGAATTTCCTATTATTCCTGATGATGTTAACAAGCTGTTAACGAAATGTCGAATAATAAAAACAAAATAAAATAAAAAAAAAGACCTCGGGCTTAATAAATATATATCAAAAAAATATAATAAAAAAAGGTCAATTAATAATATAATCAAAAAAGGAAATTTTATAATTTTGTTATTTAGATTTACATTTATTGTTAATTTATAATACACTACATTCTGTCCTGAAGAAGATATTCTGAGGATATCGAAATATCTTCTAATAAAGATAAAGAAAATATTTACTAATATTTTTCCAATATCTACCTGTTCATTCATTAATCTATTTTTAAATTCCAACTCACCTTTAACATCCCAGCAAAAGAAGCGGAAGTCATGAAGTTATATAATTAGATGATTTCCAGAAGCATGTCTATACAGCATGCTTGTGCAAAGTATGTACATGTAAATAATAATATTACGAAATAAGCATTAAATTAACTAATTTTTGCCTTAGATATATAATACGTTTTACACAGCATATGACTCTTTTGAAACGTAACTACAGCGCTGTAGTGCAAATGTCTAAAAATGAAAATTGGACGTTAAATGTACATTGTTATAACATTGTACTTTCAACACAGTTTTTGTTCGTAAATGAACAAATGTTCTTGTTCTTCTTGCACGAAACAGCCCGCACTTTTTCTTCGGGCTACTATGGTCGAGTAAATAAGCAATCAGCTGTTTCAAAAATAAACAATAACAAATTAACTAAATTACAGTACACTTGCGATAATGTGAACTAGTCGTAATTAAACCTGCGGTGTTCAAGTTTGCGAAATCTGCCACTTTTCGAATAATGAAAGTAGAACGAAATTGTTTTGTATTAATAAGAATCTATATGTAGTACATGCACATGTACATTATTTGTACATGTGTACATCTGTATTAAAATACGAACTAAAATTGATAGTAAAAAAATACAAATGCCAAATATATATCCTCATACATACATTTTTAGTAAAAAAATATGATTAAACTTTCAACTTTCTTGCATTGGTTTTTATTGTTCAAGTTACTGATCTTTACTTCTAAATTTTTTTATCTTTTAGAATAGTTAATTAAAAAAAGTGTGTTCACATTTGTGTTCATGTTATCGCGTACATTGGCGTTTCCATTTTGGGGTTTTTGCTTTCCCGAACATTTGTTCATGTTTGTCTCATATTGAAATAAATTACAGTTTACTTTCATTTTACCGGAAAAGTAAAGAAACAAATCCTCTATTTTTAGTAAGAAATCCGAAAACTGCAAACTCCAGCTCTGTATTGAAAAATTATAGAAAATAAAAATAATTGCTGAACTTCTTATTGCTATTATAAAAAGAGATGTTTACATTAGCTGTTCTTTCATATGTCTTTTATTTTTCCTTTAGTAAACCAGATAAAAAACTTCATGTTCAGCTGACATCGCACTTGATCAACACTTTTACTCAAAATTTTTACATTTTCAGTACAAGCCAAAAACTATTTTTCTTTACAATTGAATAGTATTTCATAATCCAAATAATTCATGGTTTTTTGAGATGAAAAAGTAAACTGAATAAGATGAAATTTTACCGTAGATAATATTGATTGCAAAAACTGAAATTTTAAAAATTTTGCTTTAATGCCCTCTTGTTGATCAAGTGCGATACTTCGATTTAATTTTCATATAATTTTAATATGTGATTCCTTTAGATACGTTTTCAAGTTAAATAAATATGTTGTCTATGCCGTAGTTGTTGAAATGTTTTTTTTTTATTGAGGAAAAAATAATAATAATAAATATACTGAAGTAACTTTATAACTCAGTGAAATGTCTTGTCTCTCTGTCTTCTGAAACATTGAACATGTTTAACATTTTAAAAATGAGCAAAATATACATGTATGCTCACATTCGTTCCTACACATGAATTCGTACATAAATATATAATTTTTCTTAACATTCTACATGAATTATACATCTAAACTAACATATTGGCATATGCGCAAAGATGCAACTGGCAGTCTACTGCGGGTTGAAAAAAAGCAATACGTACATATATTTTTTATTTATAGATGTACATTTTGTTTTTGTTTTTTTTTTTTGGTATGCCTGGTCTGAACTCTTGAGTTGTTTGAAATGACTGTGCATTCAAAGCAAAATGCATGTGTTACAATTCAATTTAAGTGTTAAGTGTTCTGTATATATTTAAAATTTTTTTCTTTAGTAATTGTTGGCTAGAAGAAATTCTTGAAAAGGGTAATAAAAAGAAGAAAATAATAAAAAACCATACAATCGTATTAACATTTAAAGAAGTAAAATTATTTTAAGTGCCAGAAAACAATGCCCTTTAAGTTTCATATGTATATGAAAACAATAAAGTGCATGCTGTTTAAATTGAATTAAAAAATTTTTTAATTTATTTTCAGATTGTTTATAAAAATTCTGCAGTTTCTGAGCATTTAGTTTCATTTTGTTTTAAATTAGTTCAATCTAATCTAAAAAGGAAGTTGTTAAACACTTGTGACATTTCAAAATTTTTAAATTTTCTATTTTAAAAATATTGAAAAAAATAGTCTCAGAGCAATCACTTAACTACTTATCTTATAATGGATTTGTTTTCTTTTAATATAAGCTTTTTTTTCCAATTGTTAAAAGTCAAAAACCATCTGTTATAAAATTTAAAGATTTGGGGAATAGTTTCATACTATATTTATAAATAAATATATACATGCATACATATATGTATATAATATATACTATATATGGTATCTTTATAAATCGTGGGCCTGGATATCGAAAGAATTTTTTCATTTGTTCAACTAAATTCAAAAAAACAATATTTATTTGTACGAATGAAAAAATTCATTCGACATCGTGGGGCAGGGAGCATATAATATACGAGTATATATATTTTTTTTTCTTGGACCGACACTCAGGGGATGACCCCTATACATGGGCTGAATTGTGCCGGAACTAAGAAATAATGTTTTGGGAGAAAGGAATAGTATTTATTGACATTTGATTTAAATTTTCCAACGTCAAAAGTGACAGGAAAGACCTCTGCGGTTAGTCTATTCGCTGCCAAGTTGACCACAAATGGATGCGCTCTTAATGATGAACGCGTCGTGCGCATGAATGACCGGGTTTTGGGAACAAGTTCGCTGATTTCATCAGAACACATCCCATTATAGTAACGATAGAACAACGAACGGCACCCCACGTTGCGAAGATGCTCAAGAGAGTCAATAGAGTTGACTACCCTACTGTCTCCTATGAGTTTCTTCGCTCTTTCCTGTACACGGTCGAGTAACTTCAAAATAGTCTTAGAAGCAGCCCATATATGAGGGTTGTATTCCATTTTCGGTCGTTGTATCGAAAATTTTTGAAGAAGTTATTTTGTTAGTATATTTCGCAATTTTCAAAGATTTTTTTGGGGATTCTTTCATAAGCATATAGAATTTCATACCTTTTTTCAGGAAGTTGGTTAAAAGTCTACTGGCGATTTTGGTATTAGCACCAAATGGAATGTACATATAGACCAGCTAAACCATATAACAAACATACACAAAAGGAATAACTAAAAAATAGTTAATTAAATATACTTTGGATAGTAAGATATTCAGAAAAAAATTTAAATTTCAAGTACTTGGCATCATTCACAAAGTGTTCCGCGCCACCCCAATGCATTAATGTTTATTCAGCTAAGCAAAAATCAATAAATTATGACTCCTATTATGGACGCTGTCCTATCTTCGACTGTGGTCGAAAAATCTCATCGAAAGAATTTTAATTTGCTATTCTGATGCGCATTAGATAGAGACAGCGCTATTAACACTTTATCAATTTGTTATATTCACAATAACATTTCTATCAGTTAATTGTCACATCCATCAAATTTATTATTTTTATTTATTATTATTGTTTGGAAAATAATATAAAAAATAAAAAAAGGCCGACAGAGTTTAACGATTGGTCAGAACAGAACTCATTCGAGTTGGGAAAAAACCAAAAAAAGAGGAGGGAATGAATTCCATTTCAAACTAGCTGTATCATGCTTACCATAGCGTTGTTATGCTATCGAGAGGTGCTCATGAACTTACTGCAGTAGGCAGCAGATGCTTTAGAAATTAACAAAACGTGCAACCGCTGAGCTGTGTAAAAGTTAATCCTATTGCTATCATTGCACCACCTGCATCCTCTCTACAATAAGAGTTTCTATTCATTGCTCTTTCCGCTATATCGTTAATTACTATTAAGCGCTCAACAAATTTTTTGCCTTCAGAGAAGATTAGTGTTTTCCCCAAGTAAGACGACCAGATAGCAAAAAAGTTTTAATAATTCCTGTTATTTTTTCGTTCAAAATAAAGTCAAAAAATAATTATATGTTACTTGTACCGAAAGCGCATAATTGAATAGATGTACGTTTATCTGCTTTTGAGATATGATTTAAAACACATTAACTTCAGTTATAAACATATAAAGTGTGTTAAAGGCTTTATATGTGAAAATACGAGTATATAAAAAACCAATAGTTGTATACTCTTATTCGATTCGAAAATTAATGTTCATCTGGCTTCTGAATCGACTTGTTAATGTGGAAATGAATTGACATGAGTTCCATATTATAGGTATTCATGGTACGGAGGGAGTTTATACTTTATATACATATATATTTGAAATCAGTATAAAATTACATGAGGAAGAGTATACCACATATATACGTGTCTTTAAAATCAATTTAAAGCCATTCAAAATTCGGGATTGACACAAATTTTGACTTTCACCGATGATTATCATGCTAAAAATTTGGTGAAGAAAATTATGATCTCTTTATTGTACAAAAAAAACTTATGTAAATTAATCACGTAAACTTTTTAGTTGAAGATTTATAGACAAATAAAGTTGTAAATCCAATTTAGGACTATTTTGACTCCTTAATTGCGAACCTCATGGGCGGTTTATACACCAGAAACATAATTTTTGGCGAGTAGTAAGTGTGTTAGCTCTGTAAGCAGAATATCCCGGGTTCGATTTCCAGCCCGGTCAAGTAAAAACAAAGTTTTTTCTGCGTTAGAGCACCCTCTTTCATCGGTATTTGAGGAATAAAACGTCGGCGAAGTAAAATAATAAATAAAACTCCCCTTAGTTTAAAAATAATGCTTCAAAAATAATCATCAGAGACGCCGCAACTTTGCTTTATAATTAAGACTCAAGTGCAGAGTTGTGCATGAATTAAGCTCAATCTTCCTACCACTTTCACCACCTATCTATGTGCTCGTATATGTATGTATAATGTTAATACTTGCTAGTAAGTTTTTTTATATACGGATATATGTGATTACTATAAAAATTTTCTATCAATTTCTCTACTCTTTCGCCAAATAAAATACAGGTGTATCACCCTATGTGATATAAGAAAAGCTTTTTTAGAATCTAGTACAGAGAAATATTTCGAATTGTCCCAAAATTTATGCTTAATTCATAGCAATTTTGTTTCCACTAAATCCGAATATTTTAAGTTGTGTTGTTAAATATTAGTTTATTATGCTGTTATATTTTGTTTTGTTTCTAAAAGAACAAACAAATTATACATAAAGGGGACCAACTCAAAAAACTTTCTATTTTTCGATAATCACTGAATAAATTGATAAATATAAAAAAATATATTTTTGCGTCTACTGAAAATTTGTAAATTATGAGTTGACTCTTTTTAAAGGAACCAGTGCGATATGTACTTTACTTTTCCAATTTTTTTTTATGGTATGGCGACACATACACAGAAAAAATAGTAATTAATTTGTTCCGAACTAAGTCTGTGCTAAGAAAAAGTTTTTTTCTTAATTAATAATTTAATTCAATCCACGTTTATTTTAATTGATTTTGGTATTCTTTCAATAAGTGCAATCAAAATGGTAAAATTTTGTTTTTTTTTTTAATTAAAACTGTTAATTGATTCTACGTTTTTCGTGATAGGTTGAAATCTAATTATTATTTTAATTGAATCTTCGTATTTTTTAATTGAAGCTTGATTTTACTTCTTTCTGTGTACCCTAAAAAAGGATTCCTACAAAATTTTCTTAATATTTCATGATATTTCACAAATATAGATCGCAATTCATTTCTTTCTTTTTTAACCCTAGTCGAACGGAAGAATATTACACCGTTAAAAGACGGAACAGGTACAATTGTATCTTCATATATTTATCAACAGAAATATGACATTTGTTAGTGAAGGTTTTATATAATTTATATTAAGAGTACGCCTAGAATCACAAATAAAAACCTAAAAGAATTTTTGATAATTTCAATAATAAGTTGGGACAAGTATTTCATAATTCCTCTGAACAGCCATCTCAGAAAAAGTTTCAGCCCTTCACTGCAACTGAACTCGATGCATTTTTGGGTATTCTTATCTCAGCTGGCGTTCATAGAGATAACAGAAATAATTTGACTGATTTATGGAAGGCTGATGCAGTGCCTCTTATACGGGCTGTAAGTCCCGAGATAGCTTCAAGATGAAGCTCAGATTTATTCGCTTTGACAACGAAAATACACGTGCACAGCGTTTGGAATCAGATAAGGCTGCACCAATTCTTGATATCTGGACTATGATGAACATCAATTTAGAAAAAGCATACAAGCCATATGAATGTATCACTATCGACTAGCAATTATTTCCATTTAGAGGCCATGCCAGGTTTACACAGTACATACCTACTAAGCCAGCTAAGTATGGGATAAAAATTTTCTGGGCTTGTGATTCAGTCAATTCCTACCCATTGCATGGTCAAATTTATACTGGAAAGCCAAAAGATGGCCAAAGACAACGAAATATTGGTGAGAAAACTATACTCCACCTGGATCTGGACGAAATGTGGTCACGCATAATTTTTTTGCGTCCTTAGAGTTAAGTAAGAAATTAAATTCTTGGAATATGACATTAGTTGGCACAGTGAGAAAAAATAAGAAATTCCTGCCAAGCAGTATGCAGCCTGCAAAAGAAAGACCTATATATTCAACTGTTTTTATTGTTATAATAATGATGCCACAATTTGCTCGTATGTACAAAAGAAGAACAAAGCTATCACATTGCTGTCAACTATGCATATGACAGGAGAGGTTGAGAAAACACAAGTAGCTAAGCCAGAGATAATCACATATTATAATAAAAATAAAGGTGGAGTTGATGTGATGGACAAAATGTTAGGTGAATATAGTGTGAAACGACGTATATTACGCTGGCCCCTTGCAGTATTTTATAATATGATTGATGTATCTGCTTTAGCACCTTACGTTATTTACAGAGAACACCATCCAGGAAATAAAACAAAGGACCAGCGTAGAATGTTTTTGAAATATCTTTCAAAACAAATGTGCATGCAGTAAAAATAAATGTATTACTAGCAAACATTTCCTTCGCGGTGCTATAGAAATGGTCTTAGGTCGATCTATTGCGGCAGTACCAAGCCAAGAAGCTGGTTTTAAAGTACCTTATGGGAGACGTGGAGCCTCTCCTGTCGTAGGAAGTTGCTATGTATGCACAACGGAAAAACGAAAACAACGTAAGAACAGAAAATCATGCATGATTTGCGTTAAACACGTTTGTGATGAACACTCGCTACAGAATACAACATGCATTTCATGTAACATAATTGAGTGAAGTTTTATAATAAAATAATTATAATAAAAAAGCATTTTCTATTTCCATCTTAGTCTTTCTTCACAAATTATATATGAAGGTACAATTGTACCTATTCAATCTCTTAAGGGTATAAGATAGTAAAATGCCAAAATCATGACCAAAAATTCAAGATTTTTCTCTGAAAATTTAAAACTTTAAATTTAATTTAATATTTTAAGATGTCACAAAATCCCAGGTTTCTGTTGTTTATGAAAAAAAAGTTATTAAAATTTAAAAACGAAAAAGGTACAATTGTACCTGTTCAGTCCGACTAGGGTTAAACATGTTTAATTGCCTATTTATAGAAGCCGAGAAAACAAAACCAATTTGAGTTTTATTATAGTTGTTTGCAATATAAATGCTGAACGAATATTTTCATACGGCTTATATGAACAGGCCGTGAAGTTTGATATTTTTAAGTATATTTTATATATGTATATGAATATTGTTTGTACATCTTTAAAAGTCTGATTTTTTAAAACAGCAATTGAAAGAGAATATTTATCAACATCAGTAACAGTCCACTTTAATACTGATCACTTACACTTACTCCTGGTCTTAAATATAAAACAGCAACAACAACAAACAAAACAGAAAACAAACAGTACAAACAAAAATAACAGGGAGAACTGCACAAAAATCTGCTAACACACACATACCAAAATGCAGTCTTCCGACTTGGTATGTTGACAGCGTTGTCAACTTTTAAAAAGTATTAAAATGCACCTAAATCAATTTGTTCAAGGAAAAATTTCAAGTTTTTGAAATGATGCAAACATTGGAGGAAAGGAATCGGGAACCAATTCTACAGTGTTAAACAATAACATTTCTATCAGTTAGTTAGCAAATTCATTCAATAAGAAGTTTTCCCTCGTAATCGCGAGACTTGCAGGTGATCATGTAGCACCGCGCTGTCCATAGAAAGCCGGTCAGAGAAATAAAAGTGGTCGATATTCTTTTTCTTCTTCTCAGTTAAGCTGTTGGTACATACGAAGATGTCCCTTCGTTTTGCTGATCCTCCTTCTTTAGTACGACGTACCGATTATGCACCCGAAATTCTATGCTCGTCCGAATAAAGACGCCATCGCCATGTTCGGCTTCGGTCAATCTGTGCAAATTTCGTTTGCATTCTGTTGCTGACAGATAAGATCTGTACGTTTCACCTTTTGTCATAAATAAGGAAACTGCCTAATATGTTTTGAATAAATAAATGATTAAACGATTGAGAAAAATTCATTTGCACATATAAAATTTCTTCCATTGCTGGAAATTCAAGATTATGTTGACGTTAAGATATGTTTGGAAAAAGTTTCGATGTGCAATAAAGTTCTGTAAAAAGTTTGCCCAATCTCGTTCCTATCCGAATTACAGTTGTTGTCGAACTTCAGAACCAAACACGAACGCTCGGTCTGACTATAAAAGATATTTGATATAAAATATATTCTTTCTTTCCGTTGTAATATATTTCCACCGTTCGCAACAGTTTCCCCAGCGTCATCTATCTATTGCGATTTTTTTTATTTCACTACAATTTGTTTGCAAGTTGTTCATTTCGCTCTCGGTTTGCCTGCTCCATGTATGCGGTGGTCGGGTTTTTCTGCGCCAGCCTTGACGATTCTCTTCGATGGTAGTTCAGGCAATGTCGACATGTGATTCAAGGGGAGTATGGCCTATCCAATTCAAACAGATGTTGGATATGGCACGTGGGCAGGATATCGTAGAATACTCCGAAGACATTTGTTCGTGAAGGTTTTGAGAGAATGCATTCCATGTCTCGCACCCATATAAAAGCGTTGGTCGAGCATTTCCTTGTATGACTTTCTTAATCTGATTTTTGATATCTTCATTGGTCGAGTTCCTGTCGCAAATTGTAAAAGTTTTCGTTGTGTTCAGAGTTTATACGAACCACTTTCGTTTTTCCTGTATTTATTTTAAAGCAGACTCATATGAGAGTATCTGAATACTCAAGGTCACCCAGTCTATATTGAAGACCGCAGTATATACCGTTGCCATCTGCAATGGCGTGTTCCAGAACAATGTCCAAGCACAATGTTGTAATATAGCTTGCTGTTATCGAAGGAGCGAAAAACGCTGAACATATTTCTCAAGAAACACCAAGCACCAACTCCGAATCGGAAATTTTAAAAAGCACTATAATCAGTGCTAGAAAAACACTGAATTGACAATGCTGTAAGATGGCGTTTTATGTTTATTAGAATATTGTTGTTGCTGTTAATCATAATAATACTGAGGATGATGAGTAATGAATAGCAACAACAATTAATCTTTTGCACTCACACATTCACTGCACAAACACCTAACCGAACCACTATGGTTAACAGCCACAACTGAATCAATCACATGTACACTCACTCATTTTCCTTTACACACTTTTTTTTTAAACGGGGCACTGCACAACATGTTTGGTTAAATATTTCTTTTATTGTTGCATTCTGCTCATGTTATATGGATGGACCTGTTTGTGGTTATGTTACCATATTTTATACCCTCGAATAAATTAGTATTTGTTTATGCATGTGTGTAGTTATGCATATTTCTTGGTGTGTGCTATAAAAGAGTATGTATGTATGTTTTATGAATAGTAAAAAAAAATTTACATTTTTACTTTAGTGAAAGATTATCGTGCATTCTTAGTCCCCGTCCATACTGTTGAGTTTTTGCTGCAAAAGTTTTTTGAATTCTCTTTTGAAACTGCAGCCGTGTCCATACATGAGTCTTTTGCTTCATGTTTAGTATTTTTTATTGCTCCCTTCTTTTTTTTATTTTTTTTTGACATTTCTCAATACCGAATGTAAATATAAACTAACTACCCTGTGACAGAAGGTGTGAATATTTTTTTTTGGATAGACATTTGCACAAGGTATAATTTAAACTTAAACGACATTTTTTTTTTTTTTTTGTTTAAAAGACAGTTTTATTTTTTTAAAATTTTTGATTATATTTCACAAAAAATTAACATACGTAACACGTGTAAACTAAAACAGGGTAGCTATTATTATGATAGATGTTAACAGTATACCAAACGAAAAGAAATAAAATGAAACGTCAAATACACCTCATGTCAAAAGATGCAAATAAGAAATTCAACAAAAACTGCATGTACATGAAACAGAGTACCTACTTCCACTCCTCTTCCACTTCTCATCAACAAACTCAAAAGTTTTGCAGCAAATATTTCACAGTATGGACGGGGACTAATTATTATAAACATGCTTGAAGAGGATGAGGAAAATTAAAGTAAATAAAAGACAAAATAAAACACAAACTGTTGATGAAGAGAGTACGCAAGCATGTGTGCTTGCTTAACGACCAGTGTTGTTAGAATGGTGAAGTTACTCACCAAGAAAGGTATTTCGATGGTTTTGCGAAGGAAGCATATACACTAGTGGTCGTATATTACTTTATTTTTTTCATTTTACATTATATTAAGTTTATTTTGTTTGTAAAATGAACATTTTCGACTGAACTTAAATAAATTTCACCACATATTTTTTCCACCACAAAGGTTTTCCTGTTATTCGAATCGATATAAAATGCTTTCAAATAGCTAAATATAGCAAGTGCTTATGGCTGAGTAGTTACCGTGTTGACTCTGCAATCGGAAGGGCCCGAGTTTGCTTTCCTGCCTAGCCCGGTTAAGTCAAATTTTGTTTGATTTTTCTGTACTACAGTACCCTTTTCATCGGCATTTGAGCAATAAAATATCGGCGAGGTAAACTAATGAATAAAATAGCTCCCATTAGCTTAAAAATAATGCGTCAAAATTAATATTACACACGCCTCAACTTTGCTTTATAATTAACACTCAACTGCAGAGCTGTGCAGTCTGTCTATTCTCTACACTATGGCTGACTTCCATAACGTCAATAGCTTGGTGTTCGAACAAAGTATAGTGTTTCATAATGCTGTGGTGCAAGAAATTTACAATGCGCACTTTTTTCAAAACGTCATTAGAACGCAGCAAAGAAGCATTTAGCGCATCAAAGTTGTGAAAGCCATTTTTCTTTTGGAAATAAAATGCAAGAAGATATTAGATAAAATATATGGAAAAATAAATGGTCATCTTTAATGAATTGCGTGCTGACCTCGTGCCCACCACTGTCTACATTTGCATGTAGTATGTACGATTATGTATACATGTAGATGAAAAGGTGCATTTCTAAAGACTTTATGTTGCATTTGATATTGTTGTTTTTGACAACAAATTCATGACTTACAATATTGCGAAAGTGAATGGTGTTTTCGAAAGGTTGCAATATAAATATGGGCATACTTTTAACTTTAATTTAAATTGTTGAGCTGGACTACCAGCGGAGTCAGGCATGACCGACAGAGAATGCAAAATCGGTAATAATTTATTTTAATTAGAAAATTATATGTCTCTATTGATTCTCCGAATGGCAGTTGTACATTGGTATCTGAATTATGACCTTGTTGTTTCTTGTCTTTCAACCTAATGGACTCCATGTTGTAATGTCGTGTTAAAACTTCATAAGTGTGCTTTGTGTTATCCCACTCGCCGTTAAAAGAAATTACATTTTCGCAACTTCGGTTCTCAAAGTTCCCTTAGTGTACTTAATTTCCAATACATTTCTGAAAGAAAAAAAATATTAAAAATTAATTTTTCTGTTTTTAATCTTCTTTTAAATTGTTTTCGTTTTATTTTTATAACTATCACAAGCGTAAGGAATTCGCTTAAGGTTTTTCCTCTACTAATTTGTTTTCATATTTGACTCACAAAAGCTTTGACAATATTTTAATTAATATTCATTTAGTCATTAAAATATGCGGTTTTTTCCCTGTGTGATATAATTTGTAAAAGTAGTTTTAGTTATTCATTTAGCTTTTGTTTAACTGGTTTTTCCGGATAACTATAATTTTGTGCGTTTTTGCATTCTACTTTTGACTAAATGGAAGTTTTATTAAATTAAATGATTGTGTTATAAAATTTGTTTATAAATTTAGAGATTGATTTTTTATTTTTATTTAAATGTATTCTCCTCAAAGCTCTTTGGACCCATTGGCCTAATAAATAACATATTTAAGAATATTAAGTAAAATATTAACCATCCTGAAGTGGACATGATATCATGTAACAAGATGCCTGATTTCTGCCTTCAAAAAGCAAAAATGGTTTAAGGAACATTATTAATGCTTTTCGTTAAAAATTTCTGATATAGTCAACTTTATGTTTTATTCTCATTATCAAATATAAACATGTTTAAGTGAGGTTTTGAAAACATTAAATCAAAGTGTTCACGCTACAGTTATTGTGTTTTAATTTGACATATCGCCAGATTTGTAAATAGCTGATGTAAAAATATATTCATAAGTGTTTATATTACAAAAAAGCAATTATTAAACTATCATGTATGTGTGTATGTGATCTGACTAAATTTTTAATAATAAATACTACGTCTTGCGTTTTGTCTTTTCTTTTTTCTTTAAACGAAGAAGACATTTGACTTTACAAATGCAAATAGAGGAAATGCAGTTTATAAAGTATAGTCATTTAAAACCACGTCAGTGAAATGTGAAAACATCCTATTTATTTACATGTTTTCAAAAGCGTGCTATCGCAGACGTCATAGAGTGGGAGCAAAAGGCACAAACAGGAAACCATTTCTCGAGACGCATTGTGCTACTAGCAACGTTGAATGTTAAGAATGGTTTTAATAGCGTCAAATGAACCAACATGATTAGGGCTCTGGAGGAATGCTTTAGAGCATCATCATATGTTATGACGATGGTGAGAAGTTAACTTAAGGATCGGGTGCTTATAATCGAAAGGACTGGGAGGATCTGTGAAAAACAGATTACGCCAGGAGCGGCACAGGGAGATTTCTTAGGGCCTGAACTCTGTAACAGATGGACTACGGAAACACGAGGTAGATGGACAGCCAGGCTGATAACCGAATTGGACAAGTGAGTGAATAGAGGACATGGCGAGATAAATTATTACCTCACACAGATGTTGTCAAGACATGGATACTTTCTGAAATATCTCCACCAGATGGGTAAGTCGAACACATCTCTCTGCATGTATGGCGACAACTGCATAGACGATATATGCCACACTTTTTTCGAATGTAAGAAATAGAGCGCGGAACGGGATGTCGTGGAACGCCACATTGGTGAAATTACTCCGGAGAACATAATAGCGGCCATGACGCATAACGAGGATAATTGGAAGAGATGTAGAGAGTGTGTTGCGAAACAAAACACGGCACCTAGAGAGAGAGAGTCCCACCCCGAAGCAATGCGAGAACAGTACCGGGGTGGTTGACTGGCTCAGGGATAATAGGGCGGTTTAGTGGGTTCAAACCTCACATACCAGGTCTGTGACGACAGCATCTGAGATGCGTTAGGCATTTTTCCTCCCTACCCGAAAAAAAAAATTAATATATAATATATTAGATGTGCACGGAGTTGGATTTTAATATTCTTTTGTTTTATTTTAAAATTTTTCATTTGATTCTAAATAAATTCTCTTTGCTGGCCACCGGTCAGCCTAGTGTAGATGAGAAGAATAATATATAAATAGAAATGTGTAAAAAGTAAAATCGTGGATTGTTATGCTTTTAGTTTAAAAGATTTTTGGTTTTGTGCTCGGTATTCAACTTATAATTATTTAAATTTTGAACATAAGAATCTTAAGTTTGTAATCAGCAATTAGGAGAAATTCACTGATGAGCTAACTAAGCATTAGCGAAATAGTACTATATGGATAAGCTTTCCTCCTGAATAATTAGTTTTATTGAGTTTATTTTTAAAAAAATACTGTATGAGAATATCATAAGGTATGCAATAATATATTTAATAAATTTTTTCTCGGAAAAAGCACAATTTTGAAATTATAATCATACATATTTTTTTTTTAAATATCAATTCTCGAAATTTATTTTCCGCATTCTATAAACGGGCTGTTAGCACGGTCATATTTTGTGTTCCGTTTCATTTTGATAGCCAACCTTGTAGGGAAGAGACATGAAAGTTACCAGTGAGACTTAATTCTTACAGGACTTTCTTGTTGCCTCAACCTCAGTGCTCTTAAACCTCTGGTGTTAAGTATGTTTAGTAAGACGCAGGGCTACGTACTTCAGCCAACAGAATTTCTCTGGAGCATTTAACAGCCTGTCGGTCGTCGTACAACTGTATTTAGATTCTTAAAAATCACAAATGAAAAATATAAACAGCAAAAACAATATAAAATTAAACAGTTTTAAAAATATGCTCAATATCTCCTCAAATATTTATATTAATATTTCAGGAAAACAGCTTGAAATATGTATGTATACATATTCGTATTTTAAATAAAAGAAATTTTTATACTTGCTTTGTCTCCGACGCTCCCTTTCTAATTACACCATGGCACACCTATCATTTTCACTTAATATGAATGAATAATTAATTATATATTTCAACTGGTGGTCTTTATGTTCTCCTACACTTTCTAATACATATTATTGATAAGCATTTCTCTGTTTTATGTTTCAACTTTATCCGCCCTTTTCTTTTGCCGTAATTTTATGCATATTTAAACATTTTTTTAGTTTGCTTTACAATATAGTACTTTTTTTTTTATTAAAAATGTAATTTTTCTGCGTTTAGAAATGTGAATTAAAAAAATTCTATGTTTGAACTGACCTTGTGTAAAAGTTTACTTTGGCCAATAATTAATTTTGCTGCTGCTACTATTGGCCTTTAACAATTATGAGTCGAGATGGAAGAAAGTGAAATAAATATTACGTTTTACAAGGTCGTTAAAATTGTAAAACAGCAATAACGAACTCCTCCAAAAAACTTATTGAAACAAGTTTATATTAAAATTTCTGGCTTAGAAATGTTGCTATTAACAACAACATTTATGATTGTTGTGGGGCCAGGAAACAAAAGTAGCAGCAGAAGCAGTAGTAGCAACCACGAATATCACACCACACACAAATCTAAAGTCAGCAAAATAAATTTTAAATCACTAGAGTAATTAAAAACCATAAACGTGAACTTAAACAGTTAATTATATTAGTTAATAACATGTCTTCAACATACACTTTTTGAACAAGTTTAAATTAGTTTCTCAAATATGCAGTTGTAGTTTCAAATATAGAAATGACGGAAATTCAATTAGAAAAGGAACACATTGTTATGCGAGGGAGGTCCCAAGACTAGCCGATCTAACAATGGAAACACAACAAATTTGGGAATCATTTTCTTTTATTTCTGAACGAAATTTACTTTTTAACTTCTATTCATTGACTTTTTTCATATTTGGCGACACGGCCAGTTTTTTGCTAGAAACAATAAAAAATTGTGATAAAAACGGAAAATATATCATTTCATATCTGGCAACACCGCTACCCACTTTTAAAACTTTTTCTGCTGAAGGCAGTCAAAGGCACCCATTGTATTTGCAAAAGAATAAAAATTAAGAAAACGGATAATTTTCAAGTGCAAATTTTCCAAAAATAAAACAAATGGGACCCAAGTTGAGCCAAACCGAGTTGAATAAAAAAAAATTCCAAATCAGTGTGAAAATGTGAGAGTTCTTTCACAAAAAAAGAGCCAAAAGATAAATAAATTTTTTTTTCTGATTACTTTGTGAACGTAAGAACCGATATTGCGCTTCCCTCCCTATTATATTTATATTAAAAAATTTACGTCCTATATCCTCTATCTATTTCTATTTTCTATTTCTGTTTTATATTTTATCGCATGGATAGTTTCGGAGAAGCCGATATTGCTTCGTACGGCCCCTCCTGTTCGTATTTTTCTTACCGTTTAAATATTAGCTGAACATGCACGAATATTTTAAGAACAAATTAGCCAAATCGGTCAGCAGATCTCGAGTTCCAGCCATATTAACGAACAGCAATTCATTATTGTATTGCACATTATCGTTTAGAGTTAAGTTTTTAATTATTTGCTCAAGTTTGGCCTTACAAAAATTTTGTAAATTTGCAAATTTTGCAAAATATTTGCCGCTGAGTGGTCAAACTGTGTTCACATTCGTAGACACATTTTTGTTTGATGGTAAAGAGTTTTGTTTTCTCAAAATCAGCTGTTTCGTTGTTTGCTTCTAAGAAATATTTTGTGGTCACACCACAGCCAACAAATATTTGAGGTTTTTATTAAATGTTTCACAAATGTGACCGTAGCTTTAGTTTATTATTTTTCCCTTGTCATTCAAATCTCTTAACAGTTTCTTTTGTATTTGTTTGTAAACTTATTCATATTCTTATTATTCAATAAAAAGGAAAAACTTACTCGTTTCCTGTGTTTTTTTTTTTGTTTCTATCTCAAATTGATGCGTATTTTCTAAATACGTCAAGATTTTTTCCCGAACAGTTTTTGTTTTTAAGTTATAGGTTACTACCCACATTAACTATTTTTATTTAGATTTTCGTTTCTTATTGGACAGTAAAACATATTTTCTTTATGTTTTACATATGGCTTCGTCAAGAAAAAGTTCTGTGCTTAATATAGAATCTGTATTACAGATTGTTTGTGCTATATTTGTAGTGAATATATAGTTGAAAAATTTAGAAAACCCATATCGCAGTATATCATTAATACTTTGCAATAATATTGTGTAATCAGGAAAAGCATGAATGCATGCCAGAAATGATTGGTATGTCTACGGTTATGGTCCAGTGGACAAAGAGATGAAGTTATGTTCGTAACAGCCATTATTTGGTGAGAACCTCAAAACCATCATGACTAATGCTACTTCTTCGTTTTGAAAATAAATGGAATTAACCCTGGAAATCGAAGTAAATAGTCATTTCCTAACATATCTTCCCCTCGACGACTGCAATAAAAATCACGAGAAGTACAACACATCACATTTAATATTCTGATGATCCAAATCTTTGTGAACGCAAACGAAATAGATCAAATGGAGACTCTGATCCAAACTACAAATTTATCTTTTCAGAACTTCAAGGATTTAATCAGAAAGAACTAAATGACTTAGTTTGACATCTGAATTTACCGAAAGAAGCTTCTGAAATTTTAGCGGCTCGTTTAAAACAAAAACAAATTTGCTTACTCCGGAAATCAACATCACATTTTATCGTAGCCGAAAAAAAAACCTGTTACCGATTTTTCTCAAGAGAATGATTAAGTTTTTTGTAACGATGTTGGTGGTATTTTGCAACAGATGGATTAAAAAAGTGCCAACGTAGGGATTGGCGTCTTTTCATAGAGAGTAACAAAAGAAGGATAAAGTGTGTTTTGCTTCATAAAAGAAACAATTAAGGATCCATACACATTGCACATTCGAGGACTTTAAAATAAGAATACGCAAATCTTTCTAAGGTTATGGACAAAATTAAGTATAAAGCCCAAACTGGGTCATTTGTGTTGAGCTAAAAATGGTGAATTTTCTTTTAGGTGAACATGGGGTACACACTGATCACAAAAAGTTTGGCCAGTGCGGAAAGATCTAAAAGTTGGTACAAAAAATGTTATAAACGATCCTTTAGTTAGCCGAGACCGCATCATACTTCCCCCACTTCATATTAAACTCGTCGTAATGAAATAGTTTGTGAAAGCCCTTGACATTTAAAACTTTTTTGAAGGGCAACAGATTAGGCAACCCGTGAAAGATCCTAATTTTGTGAAATCAATGACCGAAGTCGAATCCAAAGCTTAGATATCATTTTGGTTATGAATAATTTCCTAGGAAAAAAGAAATCTGACGACCATGCGAGATTGTTGAGTGCATGTTATCGAACTTGCTCAAGAGCCAGGGTGCAATATGAGTATAAAAATTCACTTCTTGCAAAATCTGGGTGATTTTATTGGGGATAAAGGTGAAAGATTTCATCAGCATCGTCGGACTATGGAAGAGCGTTATCAGGGAAGGTAGTTCTCACATATGATGGCAGCCTACTGCTGGCGTTTGCAACGAAATATGTCTAAAGTCGTTTATTCAAGGAAATCTTATAAAAGATCATTTGATAGTGTTCGATAGAAATTTTGGTAGAATACAAATGTATTAATTTTTTGTATTTATGGTCAAAATAATAAAACTGCATATTTTAAAAAGTAACACTGTTAGCAATTTCCCAGTATTTTTTTCATAGTTAGGGCCATAGAAATATCCAATAACAAAACAAGAATTGTGTTGACCAGTTTTTTCATTTAATTTTTTTTATAATTATAATTTCATGTTATAATTTTATTTCTAATACTATTTCACTTTCTTATTACTTTTATTTTAGGCTGGATTAAGTAAAATATACGACGATATTTCATTGCTGAATATTATTAAAGGTAAGTACGAGTATTAAAAATTACAACATCATATGTATATTGCAAGCGCCGATCTTTTCCATTTGAATATTTCTACTATACGGATTGTTTTGATACAGGTTCTTAAAGAGCGACTAAAGAGATAATAAATAATTAGGTTTATGGACCATAAGTCCTTACAGATATGTGTATAATACAAAGGTCTAATACACCAGTTCGAATCACATGCAATAAAGCCTGGATCTGATAAAAGAGTGGTGTACGGATAAAGAGCTGTCCATCACCATCTAAGACAATACTAGTGCCGTTCACTAGCAAGAGGGTGTCAGTATCAGATGACCTGTCCTAGATAGAAGACACTACACTTCTCCGGCGAGGAAAACTATTTAAGAGCAATGCTGGATAGGATGCTCACCTGTAGCACACATCTTAAGAAGTATACGACGAAGGCGACGAGGGCATTCTTTGACTGTACGAGACTTTTTGGTAGGACTTAGGGTCTAAATTCGATAATGATCTTCTGGACATTCAATAAGGTCACCTATGCGTCTTTGTCGTGGTGGCCGAAGGCCATGCAAAGAAGGGCAAGGGACGTGTTGGGTAAAGTGCATCGAACCATCTGTGTTGACATCACGGGAGCAATGAGGGTTGGGATGGTCGAAGTAGTCTGCACGTTGACTACAAAACGAAAAAATTTCTGGGTTCGACCCCAGTTTCAGACTCATAAAAACATCTCGCATTTTTTCTGATGTGCATTAGAGTGTCCTTGTGTCAGTTGTTGTCGGAAGGTTTCAGTGGCGAAGGCATAGTCACTGGCCACTGAACAGTAAAGGCTCCAGCTGTATCCAATCCACAGGCACATCAGAACGCCCTCCTTCGTTCGGATTGTGTAGCGAAGTAATATAAAGTAAAGAAGTAAAAGTAGCTAATAAAATCGAAGCTTCAAAATTGAGTACGTCTCCTTGATATCAGAGACGCTACAACACTGCTGTAAAACAATAAAACAAATAACGTGAAAGAGCAGTGTTGTATCATAGTGAAGCTTCAACTCCCATCATTTCTCTTACTATCCCTTTCCTCCAGTTCCAGCACAATGCACCGCATGTTTGGGGGTCATCTCCTGAGTGCTGGTCCATAATAAAAAATGAGGACTTGGCCGACTGAATTAATGTGCTTTTGGGCATCCCTCGAGTTTCGATCATGATCGAGAGGTAGGCACGTCCCTGTGCCCTGAAATTTAAGGCATTTCGCAGCAGAAGCGTGGGGACATCAGTGATGGCATGGCATCACCAAGAATGGTTTTCACAAGAAACTTCCGGGTTGATATCAACGACCGTGAGACCTGTAGGACAAACTCTATAAACTTCGAACCGGGATCTCAGGGATGGATCGATTCCAATGGGTGTATACCCAACAGTTTTAAAGGCGCAAATTTATGCCATCGGACATGTGTAGGTGAGTACCTCCATAGGAACATGGGCAGCGCTTAGGGCTCTTCATTCGACCATGATATTTTCGAAAATGGTATGTGACTCTCAAAGAGTTGGGGAACTTTAACGCCGTTGCATTGGGCTGGCTTCCTGGACATGAGGGTAATGAAATGGCAGACAATCTGGCACAACCACGGGCAAATTTTCCCCTGATTGGCCCCGAGCCATTCGGTGGACTTACGAAAAGCCATAGAAATGAAACTGGGAGCAAAGGGAAATTGCTGATCGCTGGCATAATAATGACGGACAGCATTAGACCAAATCCTTCTTGATCGCTACCGGGTTCCACCTTAACAAATTTGATCGACCGAAGTGAATCGATTTTTTGAAAGTCACGCTGAAAGCTCGGAATACTTGTTCTTTGCGACTGTCCTGCACTCGGCAGACAAAGGTTTCACCATCTGGGTGGAATTGCGGTGCCGTGCAACACCAGATCCCAAATAGTGCTTGAATTTCTTAGAAACCTTAAGATGGGGGTCTAATATGACGGGCTTTGCACAATAGATCTTCGCGGTGCTTCCTTGCCCAATGATAATCGATGTTGTAAACCATATGTCCAAGTAAATAAAACGAGATCAAATTGTTATTAAATTAAATTAAAGTTCTCAATGTTTACACGCACCCGAAATCTGACGTTGAGCCATAGTTTGTGGTCTATCGTTAACCTACCGGCAATACTGCTCAACTGATCCCTTAAGGATTAAAGCCTTCATATGGTAAGATAAGCTGATGATACATAAATAAGTTTGTCACGCGATAGATAAATATACATTCTTGAACTTCGGCATTGAAAAATCAAATTTTGTACGTTTTTATTCGAGTAGTCATTCGGCTCATCGTTCCAATAAAGTAAACATTAAATTATTCTCCAAAGATGACTGGAAGTGAAGAATTTTGCATTTGATAGAACACTTACCTGTTGTATCTGCCGAGAGACCCGTAATTCCGTCCCCAATCTCCACCTCCTCAATCAGTAGTCTAAAATGCTATCAGAAATTTATTTTTTTACAAATAATAAGTTTGTATACTCTCTGCTCAAATCCAAAACTTGTACATAATTATGTTCATATGTATTTTTAAAAACGTCTTTTTCTTTTACTCGTGTCATTCGTCTCATTAATTATACATTCTTAACAATTAAGTTGTAATTAAAATTGTTTTTAAAAGCAATATTTATACTGCATAAATCAAGCAATAGAATGAAATATTTCTTAATGAATAATTGTGTTTGGTTTGTGTTCTTAAACAACAATTTAAGCGCACTTTGATTGTTGCCACATAATTATGATTCAAATTACTGTGGACATGCTATTCATTGTTTATATGCAATTACAATACTCCACAATAACAATAATAACAACAACACTAACATAAGCTCATGTACATATTTACGTAAATAATTGTGAAGTATTATTGTTTATAAACAACCTTGCATGGCCGCAAATGAATATTAGCAGTTGCTAAAGAAATTAAAAAAAATATAAGAAAGAAGTAACTTTTGAGAAAAATTGCGAGGAAAGCGATAAATAGAAATCGTTTGTGTGCATTTTTATAATGAATGAGAATAGTTGTAGTGTCTGAATAGGTACTTCAATTCATGTGTTCAAGGCAAAAGTAATCATCCAATATTCTAGCAGCTGATGAACTGTCTGCATTTTGTAATGGAACATCTTCAAAGCTCTCACGAAAATACTGTGTGGCAGTGGTTGCCCAGTTGGTGTCGGACGGCCAGGAAATCTGTTACGAAATTTACGCTGCGCCAACACAACCGACGAATTGTTACCCAAAAAAAATGGAAACAATTATTCCGCGTTCTTGAGGAGTACACCGATTCATGGCTTGTCGATGTGTATTCTGCGTTTGTTCACTTCACAAATGTCAAAACCGCAAAAGTTATAGCGTTTCCAATAAGATGGAGCAAAAGTACTCCACCTGGTATGTATATCCAGTGATGCCAACTTTTTGAGCGCAAAACTTATTATTTGTTCATAAAAAATGCACTAAAAATCACTAAATTCAATAAGTAATAATAAAAGATCAAGTTTAATAAAAAATCATAAGTCGATATAAAAATTTTTGGTTTTGTAGTCAACGTGCAGACTAGTTCAGCCACTCACAAATATGTGGATATATATATATATGTATATGTGTATATATCTACTTTATTTTGTTTTTATTTATATTCTCTCACAATAGTTAATATTTTGTGATTCGTTTTTTTGACTTTGTATTACTATTTAATAAGTAATTAAAATATTTAAATCAGTATGTAAATCTGTTTTTTGCATTTGAAAAATACAAATGAAAAATTAACTGTCCAGATATGGCAAGAACAGCAGACTAATGGAATTGAATAAAAAGATCTTAATAGCTTATCACATAATTTAATTTATCACATAATTCTTAAAATTTCGTATTTAAATTCACATACTCATCACGAGAGCCATCAGCAGAAAGGTTAGATTGACGTGCTGTGCATAAAAAGGACATTGCTGACAGTTTATCAATACTCAGTATATCAGCACTAGTTATGCCAGCACAAGTACTAAGAACTCAAGAATTACATACGTCACAATGAATACATGGTGAATGTTGTATCTTCTATAAAATAAGAGACGTTTATCTTCAATTCAATTCAATAATTCCTTTATTACAGAAAGGGAATTAAAAGAAAAAGCGCATGTTAGTAGATCTAGAATGTAAACGATGTGCGATAAAAAACAGTCATTAACATTTAGATTACCCGAGTATATAGTTATCGGTTATCACTACCGGTTAAGGTTCCCAGGCTTTGTCTTAAAAGTGAAGTTCCAATTTCAATTTTGCATCTGTCACATTTATGTATTCTTTTTCCAGCCACCATAACAAAATAAGTTAGATTTGTTCCCAAAAATAAAGAAAATGCCTCCACAAACAAGAGTATTTTTTTGGCTAACGGACTTAAAATTCGTGATTTGCAACCTATGTAAAGGCATACCTAAACCGAAGTTATAAGAAAAAATAATTCAGATTTGGTTTTTTGGTTAGGGAGTTAAATTAGCCCACCATCACTAAACATCATTATTCTCTCACTTGGAACACTCGTAGGCTGTGTCACTAAATATGGCATTGCTATAGAAAAACCAGCTCGTATTTGTCCTTATTTACTTTCAAGCATGTGATTTTCCTCTCGTTTTACCGCTAAATATTCTTCGCTACTTCTTAAAATTAAAGGATGTATAGAAGTTTGGAAAGTAAGCTGTTGATAATCACAAATTCAGCCATTAGTAAATCGGATATTTTTTCAAGTCAATTTGAAATATCGTATTCGTATTCGTGTTCGGGATTATTAAACATTGGTATTCGTAACATCAATAATAACCAGAGTACGGATTTGCGAGTGAGTGTGCCTATCCGTACGCTGCTAATAACTAACGCTTACCTGTAAGTATGTCTATTTTTTATGTAAATGTTGACCAATCTCCCAATTTCGTAATAATCTAACATTCTATCATTCGTTATACCGTTACAAAGCTTCCAAAATAAAGTTGTAATTTTCTATGAATAATAAATAATTTCACATTTTTTTAAGCCCAATTCCGAATAATTTTTCAAAAAAAAAGTTAAATTATGCAAGCGGTACATTTCTGACTATTTTAGAATGCTTTGTGAATTTTGCTTTTAAAATATATTTTTAATTTTTATTTTTTTAAATTAATTTATTAAGCATAACTTTTTAAAAAAGTCATGCTTATTCCTAAAACCAAGATCTAAAATGCCCAAAATCTCTTCTGATTATAACAAATGAGTTTCTGTGTATCTTTAGCGCAATTTTACAAGTTTGCTTTTAAAATTAATATTGTTTCAAAATATGCAAAATCATTCAATGTTGGCGTTAATATACAAATTTAGACTTTCTTAAATATAATTTTAAAATAAATATTTATTCTCGAAAAATATTTCAAAATATTCATAATTTATTTTGTTTTTCGTATCTGATTTTTAAATTTTCCCTTTAAAATTTTGTGTAGAATATTCATGAGTAGAATAGTGGAACCGATTATGGCCTATTAAGATAGGTCTTTTTGAAAAGAATTATTAAATGAAATGAAATGAAAATTTATTTACCAGTTTAGTGCGTATGGTATGGTATTGTTTAATAAAAAAAAAAAAAAAAAAAAAAAAAAAAATTTTTTTATTATAAACAAAAACCAATTTTCCTGAAGAAGCTACACAAAGGAGTAGCGAAATATTGAAATAAATATAAAATATATAAAAAGACCTTAGGCTTAAAATAATTAGTGTTATTAATATAAAAAAAAAAAAAAAGGTCAAAAAACTAGAAAAATTAACAAAACTTTAATTTTAAACAAGCAAACATATTTTTACTATTTTTTATTCAAACGCCGTTTGTAGTTTGTACCTCAGATTAGACTCATGTGTGGTTTCTTTCTCTTAAAGTTTGTTTTCTGAGATATAATATATGTTTTTCATTTCACAGTATAAAGGGCTAAGAAGCAACGGAACAGCAATCTTACCGCAGTTGTTGGAAATTTCGTGTGAAGTACCTCTATGAAAAAGTCATGTAATGCGGTTAGTGAAAAGAATCTTTAGAATGGAACGTTTTACAACTTAATTACTAGTAAACAATTTTAGAAAGTTTTTAGTTTTGGTATTTTGCAAAGTTTTTTGGAATCATTTTTTTTTTTTTTTTTGCATAAACAAATCTACATATTTGCTTAAAGAGCAATAATTTGAAACACAATTGTACCGCTGTTTTAAAATATTTTTAGAGGAATTCCCTATTATTGCTTGCGATATTCCTCTTACACTCCTTTGTTCAGTAAATTTGCAAAAAATATATGGTAGCTCAAAGCTATCTGTTTTACTGTCGTTTATTTTTCTTATGCTGAGCATAATAAAAACATTCTGACAATTACAAGAATTCTTCCTTTTTTTTTGTTTTGAATTCAAAGAAAAGAAATGGAAAAAGAAAGAGAAACCTTACAAAATATACTGTATAATATTGCACCTATTGCAACAAAAGAAATTGTGCAATATGCACCTTTACTTTTTAGCCAACAGCTAACACGTTGGTATTCTATTGTTATTTATTGTTTTGTTTTTGTATTTGTATAAGTGCTATAGGCTTTTGTTGTTATTAAGACCGAGGCTAGAAAATGCTAAATTATTAATGAGGTTTCCTTCTGTTTTCAGAAACCTTATAATGTCGCAGTTAATGTGACGTTGGTTTAAGTAAATTGTTTTACATTTTCGTTAAGTGCACAGTGCTCTACAAATTAGTTTTTATTATACATTTTTTGTTATACAATTTTTTTTTGCTCGTACAATGTACAAGTATATTTTATTTTCTGTGTTTGTATTAACTAATTCAATTACACACTTAATATGTTGTGTTAATTACTGGAGAATAAAGATAATTATAATGAAATAAAAGTAAAAAAGATAAAAAATATTAGAATTTCTTTTACTTTTTTATTCAAGATAATAAGTATTCTCAAATTAAATACACATACTACAACTATTTACGTATGTAAAGCACCAGTGATGGGATATTGAAGTTTCTATTTCGTGCTGAGTTTGAATATAAAACATGTCCAAATAGCTTAAACAGTGGAAAATATTTCTTTTACGCAAAAAAATTATCAGTTTTATATTTACCCAATTTAACTTTTAAATTATACTTATAGTACGTCAAATTGCACACATTATTATTTTTGTAAGATTCAGTTAAAATTTGCTAAAGTTACAATTTCTTTTTTGAAATAAATTTTGAATTAAAAAAAAATATTTTAACATTTAATTTTTACGACTTCATGGCTGTATACTCAAAGTGCTACTACTCCAGCCAATATCGCGCAGTGTTCCAAATGAAGACTTTTGGAAAAAGTTTGGCAATTTTGGTAACCTTTTTTTATTAGTCTTCGATGCTAAAAATCGGTGGGACCTCTAAAAACGGTGTCATCACCTTTCGGCCAGGAGCTAATTTAGACTTACTGATACCACTTAACTATACCCGTATATGATCATATTATAGCTAAGAGGCGGCCGAAGAAATTGTGTTAACATTTTTTGCAAAAAAATTCCTTTTTCGTTTACTTCTTTTGAAAAGATGTAGGTGAAATTTGTTTTTTACTTCTTTTGGAATAAATTACAGGGACTCTTAAATTTTCGCTACGAATATTTTGTAAAATTGTAGGAACGGTTAAGCTGAACAACTCTTGTGGTCATATCAATGCAATCTGAACGTGTCTAGTCACTCAAAAAAGCTCATAAAGATCAGTTTGTACATTAAAAATTTTTGCTTTTTCAGACAGAGCAATCATAAAAATCGCCAAACTGAGTATAGGGTTTTACTACCCTGTAGTAGTACAGTCGAACATATACTCTCATGTTCGTGTGTTTTTTTGCACTGTTGTACTGTGTAATTAAATATGTTGTTATTCAGAACGACGTTTGCAATAAACTAAACATTTTATTTGCTATTACAACTGATGCCACAAATATTTATCGAAAGTTAGATAACAAATTAACCGACTAAAACAAATTGTGGACCGTTAGTAAAAATAAAACAGTCAGCTAGAAATATTTGCTCTAAGCAACACAATCGCTATAAACAATTAGAACTTTAATGACTACACAAGGTTATTTAACAACAAATTACGGGACTGAACTGATCTGATATAATAATTAACTGCGTTTGCATACCAACTTTCCACTTGTATTACACAGGTCACACGAATGAACCCAATTCGATTTTTGTGCATAATAAGTGTACAACAACTTCCACAGATTCGAATATTATTTCATTTTCTCATTATGTATGAAAGTTAAAAATTAAAAAAAAATTTCTGTATAAGTAGCATTTTAACTTTTAAATATCTCAATTTGAATTCGGGATCTCTAATTACAGTTTTTATGATGACTTTGTGCTTTCGCCGAGGTGGATAAGTGAGCACTGCTGTGGCAGTAGAAGTCGTGACTATGGTTGATACATGAACTTATGCAGGGATCGCTTTATGTGACAGGTCAAACCATCACCAAAAGTTTATGTACAGAGAGGCCGGGTAGTACATATGCTATATTGTAACCCACGAAGGACTGATATACCATACACAGGGCCATTCAAAGCACGTTACCTTTCATTGTACGCATATCGCTGGGATATAGTCGCAATGAGAGGTATATGTCACTGTTTGTATCTACCTTAGTGAAATGTGGTCTAATGAAATCCGACAACAGTACACATTACAGAGAAAATTTGTTACTTAGCCTACGAATTTCTGTGCGGAAAAGACAAGGCTGCATGTGATGGAAAGGGTGACAGTGATGGAAAATGTGGCACAATTGTGTAATTTCTGGCAGAATTCGATGTGATGTGCCAATATGGCACATCTGCTATCGTTTGGCCTTTTTTTAGTTTTTTAAATTATTATTAATAAAATTCTTACTTTATTGGGAAATACTGGATACAAATTTTTGGCAGAGCACAATTTGCCACTTTCAATAATACAACATCTTAATATGTTGCTCAGAAATATAATTATTAACTCCAACACCTTAGAGAAAATTTGTATAAACCGCAAAAAGACTACTAAAACGATTAAAGAATGTATTGGTCTTCCAAATATACAAAAAGTTGCTGACTTATGCCACAAACAATGCTTTTCCATTAACATTAAAGTTAACAACGCTTTTGGTATAAAAATATGCAAAATAAACGTCAATAAGAAATTGACCTTGTTATCCAGAAAATCGAATTGGTTCTATTTCTTTTCACATAGGCTTGTCGTTCTCGGAAGTTTTCCTTTTTTGATACCGATTTATTGAATTCGGAGTAATGCTCGGGATGCTTAGTAAATCTACTTGTTAGATCTTTTTGTAATCAGTGCAATGGCACTAGTTTTATCTTTGCTCCACGGAGCTATGAAAAGTTGCTGATTCAAATACAAATGAATTGTATTTTTTTTTTAGCTCAACCGTTTTACCATTAAAAAAGTAATAAAGTCACTTTTTTATACATATGTATAAATATACATATATGAGGACTTTTAAAATTTTTAAGGAGAGGGCAAAAATTATTTAAGTAGTCGTTTTCGCTTCCTCTTTTTTATGTTATTGTTTGTCTTTTAAAAAAAATTATAAATTTATTTGTTAGCTTAGTTAAGTTTTCTGAAGTTGTACTCCTACTATCTAATATCTCTATTAAAATCAAGCTTACAATTTAAATCAGCAAAAAGTCTAGATATGTTGATTACATTTTGTGTGATATCTCAAAAACTAAAATGCATGGAAAAGTGCTGATTATTGTAAACAAAGCGTGCTGTCAAGATTCCTTTACGATTAAAATACTAAGAAATTTTCTTATCTCGATTTATGATCTTTTGTCAAGAGTCCATATAATGAATAAAATAATGAAACATACACGAATTTTGTACAATAAAATCGCTTTCATATTAATTATCTGCATGTTCTTCTTAATAACTTCCTGAGAGGTCGAAAATATACAGTTATTAATATTTCGGAAGTATGTAGTTCAAAAGTAGTTCCTAAGGAGAGATTTCTAATATTTTTCGCTGGGATACGAAATGGAACTCTACTAATAAAAGGAGATTTTTGGTAGCAATAATATTCATACTTTAATTACAACCCATTTTTTTGTGTGGTGTAAGGTTTCATAGTCAATTTGAATAAAAATGTTACTCCGATTCATTTTTAATAAACTTTTTGAAAGAAATTTTTTTTAAATTTTCTTAAAAAAACGGGGTTTTTCAAAACATTCTCAAAATCTCCTAAACTATAAGAATTTGCAAAAAAATATTTAATAACATAATTTAAAGGTTATTTTATTCTCGATCCTTCCGTAGTTCTATAGAAGTTCTACTTCTCGAGTTATTGCATATTATTATATAGAACCTCCGCTTTTTTCTATATAACGGTAAATCTCGAGAACCAAAATAAATCGACAAAAAGTATTTTATAGGCATTGAATTGGAATACCATATGTATTCAAATTGACTAAGAAAGCTCAGGCCAATAAATTCTTGTTGGCCAGTGTTACCGTCCTCTTAAGGCAACTGCTTACGATATCAATTAATATAACTGATATTTGATGTGTGAAGTAATTGACATCTGTTTTACATTAGTCGCAGTTGTAGAACATAATTCTGTAGGTGGAAAGCCCCCTAATTTGTTGCAAAAAGATATTGTTGAACAGAACACAAAAAAGAAAACTATATTTTCAATGTTTTTTTAAACAAATATTTTTCCTTTTATTAAATTATAATTTAATTAATTTTTCGAATTAAATGAAGTTTTTAGTCGACTTGGAGGCTCCGCATTTCTGTTTTTAAAATAATATCCGATAAAATACAGCATCCTAACATTCAGTGAAGTGATGAACAAACTTCTAGCGGGCCACACATGACAGTTGTATTCTTGTATTTCGGTCGGACTTCAGGTATGTATATAATAAGGAGATTACCATCCTTAAAAGCCTTGCCACTTTAATGCTTCTTTTGTGTTTTGAAAAACGTGGTCGGTCCATCGAATGTCACACGGAATTTTTATACCAAGAAGTTCAAGATCATTTATATTGTACCTCAGGGACTCCAATAGCGTCATATTAGCTTTGCTACCGAAAGAATATGAATTGCAATTGCTGCTGTAATCTGCAAAAGAGTAGAGAAAGGCGGCCGTTTAAAAATATAGAATCAGAGTGGGGAAAAGTACGGAACCTTGCGATACCCCTGAATTTATTCTATATTCGTTTGATGAGACGCCACATATAACAACAACGATATCTGCGAAAACACGTATCCGGAGAAATCATCACCGACACCCAAGGCAATAAGTTTTGACAGACGTACTCTATCAAACGCCTTTCATTCAAAATGGTATGGTATCACACCACTTTTTCTAAATGAAATCAAGTAGGTTACTCGTAGAGCGACTTCTGTGATTTTGACATTCTCCCGAACGGGTGCAACGTCCTTTAATTGTTGTGTCTTACAGTTAATTCGATCCATCCATATCACAGTTAATAGCGTAGAGCAAACATTTTAAATACTCCTACATTCTTCGTTTCGATTCTTAATTTTTAGGAGCCTTCAAAATCTGCTGTAGGTACAAATATACAATAAGTAAAACTATACTTACGGTCGTCGACAAAGCTTTTGGACACATACTCTTCTTAGAGATTCATAGTACATTCTAACTCATTGCTGTAGATATATTTATATCGGAAGTATTTGAAGTATTTCTTAAAACACAGAGCCACTCATTCCATCGATCATGTCACTGGATTCGTATTGTAAGAACATCAACCGCTTCTGATTCCTTAATAAATATTCCAGGCATAACAACAAATGTTGCAGCATTTTCGGTCGGTTTTCAAATTTCATTCTCAAATTATGTTCCGTATTTCTCAAACACTGCATTGATTTTTAAAATAAATTTTCAAAATTTGGAAGCAAACAAATGCAAAAATTCAAAAACAAAGCACAAAAACAAATTTCTATTTCGAGTTTCGCATTTTGAAGAATCGGTTAATATTAAATAAATATCCGGATAAAGATTTTTCTCGATTTTACCATTTTATATCATTTTGATTGCACTGTTTTGATAGAAGAAGTTAATTAAAATAAAGGCGGATTCAATTAAATTATGAAAGAAAAAAAATTACTGAACAAAGACTTAATTTATAAAAATTTAAACATTATTTTTTCTGTGAATAAAAGAAATAGCTAGAATAAATTTTGAAGTCACGTCGATTGATATAAATCGCTTTATAGACCACACCCGGGGGTATCCCAGGTTATCCATTTTTAGGTTTCAAAAATAAAGTTACATAAAATATACATAAAGCTATGATTTCGATGAAACATTTATATAATTATAATGTTGGACTTTCTCATTATATACGAAATACAATGTCATTTAGTTGATCGCCTCTAGATTGTTTGCAGCAATCGATTTTTTTCACACAATTGATCAAAGTTTTTCGCACATTTCGGCTGTATCTCGCAAAAACTTGACGAAAGTTGGTTTTCAAATGCTCCCAACCGTAGAGATAGACTTTGACGGAGACCCACAAAACAAAGGCTAACGACGGCAAATCGCATCGCAAATCTTGGTGGCCTGACGTCCCCAATTACGCGTTCAGGAAATTTCTTACGCAATAAAGTCAAAATCGGTGCTCTTCGATACGGTCATATTTCTACAAAATCTGAAAAAAATATCATTTGGTCTTTAGCATATATTTGAAAAGGTAGAACGGCTTAAAATAATATGAATACAATTGACTGGAGGAAAAGTCTAGAAGTCTAGAAGAATTTTCTCCCTTAATAATAAACATTGGAACGGCGATGAAGCTCACCTATAATTTCTGTATATTCGGAAATAATTTGAATCTCTTCTCTCAGAACCATTTGCATTACTTTATGACTTTGTTCAATAGTGCCGTGTTACTTTCCGAATGGGGTCTGGAATACTATCTGCGCACATAAAAATTTATAGCGCCGTGCGATTCTGCTTTCGTGCAATATATGCCCACGTTCGGTGTCGCTGTAACCAGTGCCAAAGTAAAAGAATCATATCTAAGTACAAAGTGTACACCAGGTTTTATTTAATTTTTTTTTCTGGAACCAGCACTCAGGAGATGACTCCTACACATGCAAAGCATTGTGCTGGAACTATATGAAAGGAATAGCAGGAGAAACGACAGGAGGTGAAGCTTAATTAATTAATTATTTTGCAGCTCTGCTTTTGCAGGTTCTTTGTTTATACTCGTAGCAGTGCTGAAGCTTCGGTTCAGTAGCCATTTTCTTTATTATTTTAATTCGCCGGTGCTACACAATAACGACGAAGGAGGGCGTTTTGATGCGATTGTGGATTGCTATCAGCTGAAGCCGGTATTGTTCAGTGACCAGTGAATATGCCTTCGCCACTGAAACCTTCCGACAACAACTGACACACAAAGACACACTAATGCACATCAGAAAAATGCGAGATGTTTATTTTTAATTTAAAATGTTAGTCTGAAACTGGGGTTGAACCCAAGTCTGTTTTTGGATTTGTAGTCAACGTGCAGACTACCAGCCATCGTGCTTAAGCTTTAGTTTTTTAAATTTTGTCAATATTTGTAGACAAATTAAAAGTTGTTAACTGTAAATAGAAAGATTTCTCAAACGTTTTTGTATTGTAGAATACGAAACCATAAACAGAAGTATTTTGAACTTGTGACCACATTTCTATTGTTTGGCAATTAAAAAAAAGTTACTTTTTCACCATCTCCTCCCTCAACCCAACCACACTACAATTACAAATTCATCATCAATTGTTTTGTAATTAAAATGCAACTAAATTCAAACAACAAAACAAGAGTTGGGCAAAACAGCCTTGCTGCACTATAAGTTGCAAAAATACCAACAACAACACAGCCAACGTTTCTGCTCTAAATAAATCTTGCTCACACACTGACAGTTTTTGTGAGTGAGTGTTTTTTTTCGTATGTATGCGTTTGCAGGTTTGGGTTGTTCAGTGATCTTTTTTCTTCTTTCGCCACAACAAGTTTTCACTGCAAAATGGTAAACACATATCTTTTCATTTGAAATGAAAATGGAAAATCTTCAACAAATAGTCGGCATGTTGCACGCATACAGACAGACACTCACACACAGTTCAAAACAAAAGTGAAAATTGCAGTCTAAATTGTAAATTAAAGGTACTCATTTGGAAAATGAAAAATACTATTCGTAGTCAGTATACAATAATTAACCCTCTAACCGGCCAATTTCTTTTCGATTAAAAAAAAATTTTTTTTGATAGTTTTTGGATAAATAAAGCATACGTTTATGGTGAAAGTTGAAAAAAATGTAAAACTCACCTTCCAGGTGAGAAAATATGATGACCGCCTAAAGGCGGACCTGCCTGTTAACGTAATAAAAAAATTTAATTAAGGGAGGAATTTATTTGAAATTTTATTCAGTTTTTTTATTGTTTTGTGTGGTAAATTTGGAAACATTTTTTATTATTTGACAAGCATAGATTTAATTTACATTTAGTGCAATACATTTGAGTTTCAGATTTACATCCCTGTAGTTTGCACACTTTTTTACCACTGCGGTCCAAAATGTCAGGCATATGTGCAACTCCATCAAAACGGATGTCATCTGGTGGACCATACGATTTCTTTGCTTTTTGTATTTGTGGGCTTTGGCTCTGAGGTCTACCAACCGATCTTTTGGCGTTAGCGTTCTCATAACGACAAAGTACATCAGCCACCTCTATACGAAAATCTGGTAACTTTTTATGGTTAGCATCTTTACACTCAATTCCATGAATACGCTGGTAAAGAAGGTACGAATTCACTACCGACATATCAATTAGATGATAAAATAGACGCAAAGTCCATTTCTTGGTTTTCATTCTGATGTGATAGCGACCAAGTAAGCTGTCCATCAAATCAACACCACCCATATGGCGGTTATATTCTTTAATTACATTAGGACAGTCCACATCGACGTAGGATTTATTTTTCCGATCATAACGGCATATTTTTAAAGGTTGTGAATTGCTGTTAAGTGTTTTGAAAGGCTTAATTCCAGCGTACGTGGATACCAATCGCACATATTTTGTATCCTTCCATTGGACACAAGATATGTCTACTCCAAAAACACGACCAACAAACTCTTCTGAGTATCCACGTTCTTTTTCTTTTAATTCAACTTCCTTTGTCAGCTTGCTGTTAGGTATTCTATTAGAACGGACGGTCCCTAATGCATAAATTCCTCTGCTTCGTAAATAAACAAGAAGTGGCAGAGAGGTATAAAAATTATCGAAGTACAAGATATGATTCTTGAACTCCGCAATTGTGTTTGACAATCTGATGACCACATTGGCTGTTGCTCCTAAGTCAGGGGTTTAAATCGCACGTCGTTAGATTAAAATTTGTGGAAACATCTAGCTGTTTTGCATACAGATTGCTCTGATACACAATTTCATTCAACAATTCATCGTTAAAAAAGTAAGTAAAGCAACGGAATGGTGTTGTTAATTCTTTGAACTGTTGCGGCAATTCCTTGTCTCCTTGAAAAACAACATCGTTTTTCTCAAGTTCAAGGAAATTTTTTTTCCATAAAATCTTTCTGAACTCTGGGCTTTGGGAAGAAATATCTTTTACATTTCCGCTAAAGCCCCCCGCATTCGACACTACTACATTTTCACCATCTTCAACTTCTGGTAGAGGAGATCTTGCCCTTTTTGTTTTTGTTTTTGTTTTCCCTGCTTTCCCTGCTTTTGAAGGTAAAGACTCTTCATAATGCTTCACGTTATTGTTCACTTCTGGCAGGTGCTTTTCTGAGTTTTGGGGGATGTTAACGATAGCAGAAAGAAAATCGTTGTTGTCTGCATTATCCCACTCTTCTTCTAATGCAGCAAAGTCTACGTTTGGGGGTTGAAAGTCTAGGTCTTCCAGATCATCATCGTCGTCAAAGTCGAAACCGTCTTCTGAATCTGCGCCATCCACTGATTCAGCCATGAGTGCTTCAATTTCCTCATCGTTTAGTTTTGAAAAATTAAAATTTTTTCTTTGTGAAAACATTTTCAAAAGGTTTATTCCTTCCTAGAAGGTTTAAAATCGAAGAATGTTTATAGAAAAATGAAACGAAAAAACACTATGCACTAGAGCAATGTTTATGCAAAAGTTGCTTGTAACCGGCAGGTCCGCCTTTTGGCGGTGCCAAATTTTCTCCGGCTAAAAGCTAAGTTTTGCTAAAAACCTGATCTTAAAAAACTGAACACAACAGCACATATATTTACCTGTATGAAAATAATTTTATTACACGCAAATTATGAATTCACAAGATTTTATACTTTTTTCAAAATTCCACTAGATGCAAAAACAATTATTTTGCAGACTTTGCCACAAAAATTAATTACTTACTCAACAGTTTGAAATCAACTGACTAATGCTTGCTGCTATTTGCAACAATAAGAGAATTCTTTGTTTCTTTGCTGATATTTACCGTTAGAACAGAGCTTTTAAGAAATAGAGCTGCATAGCAACGTATTTATTATACACCGCCTAAAGGCAGGCTCGCCGGTTAGAGGGTTAATCTAATGCTAAACTTAGTAAGTAGTTAAACATACTACATGTGTACATACATACATATGTATGTGTATATATCGATACATGCTGACGTTTTGTCAGCAGCGAAATAGAAAACGAAAATAGGAAAAAAAAAATTAAATCATCGTAATCAGCTTTATAAGCCTGTATCAATTAATATAATGAAAGCGTTATGGTGGGGGGGCAAGAAGGAAAACAATATTTTGCGCACAAATAAAAGAAATTGCATGTGCTTATTAATCATATGCGTAAACATACGTCTTTTTAAAAAGGCAAGCAAAAAAATACTGCGTAAAATGTCTTTTAATCCAATTTGAAAGTAAAATCAAGTTTCAGCGTTTCTACCGGGAAACGTCAAATCAATACGTAATCTTGAAAAATTAATAAAATAAGTTAAGGTCAAGTAATATAAAATTAAAAAAAAATCGTTGAAGGTTATATTGCAATTATGAACAAAAACAATGCAACACTCTTTTTTTCACAATCTTCGAAGAAAAATTGTAAAATGTAAATACGGTTAAAAATGAGTAGTGAAACACTCTTATTACAGTACATAATGGATATAAGATATAAGTGATGACTAAAAACCAAAAAGTTCTAGGTTCGAACACAGTTTCAGACAAAGTCGTAAAAACATCTCTTTAGTGGCGAATATATATAGTCAGTGGTCACTGAACAGTCCCGGCTTCACCTGATACCAATCCACAGGCAAATCAGAGCGTCCTCCCTCGTCGGTATTGTGTAGCACCAGCGAAGGAAAATAATTACTAAAAATGGCAACTACTAAAACAAGACTGCAAAATTGAATACGTCTCCTTGACATCAGAAGCGCTGCAGCACTACTATTAAAAAAATCCGTGCAAAAGCAGTGTTGTAAGATAGTGAAGTTTCACCTCCTGTCATCTCTCTCACTATCTCTTTACTCTAGTTCCAGCACAATGCATCGCATACATGGGGATCTTCCCCTGTGTGCTGGTCCAAGATAAAAAATAAAAATAACTTCAAGGCCTTGTAAAGAAATTCAGTATTGCGTGTAGAAAAACTTCTTAGAAGGCATTTCTTATATCATTGTTTTTCTTATAAGCCTTTTTCTTATATAAAGCTTTGCTCCTATTGAATTATACTGAAATGGTGAAATGGTTTTTTTGAAATACTTTCTTATAAGGAGTTTTTTCTTATATGAGATGTTTTTATGTCCGTTATCTACGGTACATTAAAATAAAATTCTTATTATCCTGGAACTTCGATTCCAGTACATACTTTGCAGTCCATCCTATCCTTTTGAATTTTATGTTCCTGAATTAATTTCCTTTTATTATTATTTTTTTATAATTAAATTATTATTTTTTGAAATATATTTATTAAGCTTGAGGTCTTTTTTTTATTTTATTTTGTTTTATTATTCGATATTTCGTTAACAGCCTGTTGACATCATCAGGAATAATCTGATTCAAAAAATATAATAAAAAAGGTCAATTAATAATATAATTAAAATTATTATTTTTTAAGGAAAGTAACAGGGAATGATTTGTTACTACTAGAGGTTACCTTTAATAGGAAAGGGATAGTGATGACAGGTGGTGAAGGGACAGATACAAGGAAACTTTGCTATCTGTACAACTCTGCTTTTACACGTTTTACTGTTTATTGCAGTATTGCACCGCCTCTGGTGTCAAGGAGACGTATTAAATTTTTTTTAAGTCTTTTTAGTATCAATTTTGATTACTTATTTTAATTCGCCATTGATTCTGCTACACACCGCCGAAAGGGTGTGCTCTGATGTTGCTTTTGCATTAGTATCAGCTAAAGTCTGTACTGTGTAGTTAGCAATGACCATGCTTTCGCCACTGAAACATTCCGACAACAACTGACACAGAGGCACACTACTCAACGGACATTCCACTCAAACCCAGGACATTTGGTTTTGTAGTCAACATGCAAACTACTTCAGACATCGGCAAATTAAACGTTAACTTAAGACAATACCAAAATAATGTTTTAAAGCAAAAAATTTAAAAATCAGGAATAATTGTATATCAATAAAAAAGAATAGAACTTAAAAGTAAAATTATTTGTCAACCAAAAAATTTTAATTATTTGTCAACCAAAATATTTTAATTATTCACTGTCCAAAATAATTGTAATTGAGAAAGTAAAAGAATAAAAGCTGACAAATGACAGCAAGAGTTTTCCAAAAATTTCCATTTTAACCCGTGTTTTAGGAAATGATGAAGTAAGCAAGTGAGTTTAAAGAAGATCTTTAATTTAGGGTTTTTGTCAATCAATCAAAAATCGTTTATTGCCGCTCAGCAGCAGAACGAAGGAAGGCTTCGTTCATCGAAAATAACGCTCACTTTTCCCTTCCAGAAAATATTAACATTGTTATCAATGATAACAGACGATGATCTGCTAGTACGTTCAGATGTCCCGCAATGAAGCAACATCATGCATTCATCAAATGCTCGGTCCATAAGTTGGTAATTTCATGAACTTCGCGAGTGACTCTTAAATTTATATGATCAATTGCACCACATTCGAATTTTGACAGATACTCCATGCTTGCAGTTCTACACACTAGACCACCTGAAAGCATTGCAGTGTTCAAACGAAATAATGGAATTACCAGCATAGCAGGAAAATGACTTAATTTTATACTTTACTAGCTTTTAACCGTGGCTTCGCTCCCGTTATTACCTCCATCGGATATACAGTTTCAGAAAGGCATATCTTACCCCTACGTCGCCTCCCGCTTCTATTTAAAAAATATATATGCAGCATATGTGCCCTTCTAGACGCAATAACATAAATACATTTAAATTTTTATAAATCGGTTTGATAGTGTCGGAAGAGCGGAAATTTCCCCCCTCTCGCCCTCCTGGTCGTACTTTTTAAGGTGTACATAGCCTATGTGAATTTTCAGACGCAAGTCTATCAATGTTCTAAATTTCATTAAAATCGGTTTGAACGTTTCGGAGGGGCAGAATTTCCCCCCTATCGCCCTCCTGGTACTAGTTTTACAAAAAAGTAATACCCTATAAGCTTCCCGGAGTTGCACAGACTAAGTGCACCAAATTTCATCGCGATTGGTTCACAAATACCGAAGTTAAGATCGTTCATATTAGAAAATCTGTTAAAAACGAAGAGGCAGGAGTAGCACAATTAAAAAAGTAGGCGTAAAGGTGGGCGTGATTAAAAAAAAAGTGGCCTATAATATCATTCAAGAGTCCCAATTATATGGTGTCAAAATTTCAGAAAGATAGGGCCAGCGGTTTGGGCTCCTATAAGGTACAAACAAACAAACACACATTCAGCTTTATACATATACATAAAGGGTGGTTAAATTTCAAGGGCCGATGTTGATTTTGAATAAAACACAAACTATTTAGGAAATTATTGTAATTTTATTTTATTATGATATATTGGTATTACTCAATTATGTATGGAACAAAATATCGGCCAAATGGGCGCCGCGACCACGGCGGCCCACCTCCATCCGATGGTCCAAATTTTCGATGACGCTGAGGCATAATTGAGTTTCTATGCCATTAATGTGCCGAATTATCTCATCCTTTAGGTCTTGAATTGTTGCTGGCTTATCGACGTACACCTTTTCTTTCAAATAACCCCAAAGAAAAAAGTCCAACGGTGTCAAATCACATGATCTTGGCGGCCAATTGACATCGCCATTACGTGAGATAACACGGCCATTGAATTTGTTGCGCAAAAGAGCCATTGTTTCGTTAGCTGTGTGGCAAGTGGCACCGTCCTGCTGAAACCACATATCGTCCACATCCATATCTTCCAATTCGGGCCATAAAAAGTTCGTTATCATCTCACGATAGCGAACACCATTCACAGTAACTGCCTGACCGGCCTCATTTTGGAAAAAATGCGGCCCGATGATGCCGCCAGCCCATAAACCGCACCAAACAGTCACTCTTTGTGGGTGCATTGGTTTTTCGACAATCACTCTTGGATTCTCATTCGCCCAAATGCGGCAATTCTGTTTATTGACGAATCCACTGAGGTGAAAATGTGCCTCATCACTGAAGATGATTTTCTTCGAAAATTTATCATCCACTGTTGCCGTGGTCGCGGCGCCCATTTGGCCGATATTTTGTTCCATACATAATTGAGTAATACCAATATATCATAATAAAATAAAATTACAATAGTTTCCTAAATAGTTTGTGTTTTATTCAAAATCAACATCGGCCCTTGAAATTTAACCACCCTTTATATAGATTTTGCTAAACGTAATTATTTTTCACAGCTTACCCGTGACATTCGTAAAACACCGAGCATTGGTTATGTAATACATGAATCTTGTATGGCGGTCACCGATGACGAACGCATGGTCCATATTTGTTCAAAGCTAGAGAAAGATCAAAAATACAGCCAACTTGAAATATGATTGATTAAAATTTCCAACATACTGTTATGTTTTACCTTTTTAAAACGTGCATTTTACTTGAATTAGTGATTGCAAAATAAAACAACGAATTATTACGTTTTACCTTTTGAAACACGTATTTACTGCAATTTAGTTTGTTAAGCTTTAATTTATTTGTCCTTTTTCCTAATAATATCTTCACAATACTACATTAATTGCATAATGTTCAGAATCTATAGTTCACTCTCAGGCACTTAATTGAAAAGTTCGCTTCAATAGTGTTTTTTTAGAACTTCATAACGATTCCTCACAAACAGCCTTATTAATACTCCAGACATTTGCCACTAGAGCCTGTTAGAACATTCTATTTTTGTCTAGCAACTTTGAAATTTGTGTAGAATATTCCAGAGATTCGTTAATTAGAATTTACATGTGGATTTGTGCGATAACTATCTTTATATCTTTTGCTTATGTTAAATTACTGTAGTTGGATTAGTGTGAATGTGTGTTTGTCCGTCTATGCATATGTTTACTGTTTTGCTTTGCGTCAGTTTGGTATGTGAGTTGTGTGTGTGTTTATTGTGTTGCCAGCCGATGAAAATCCAGAACATTCTAATGAAATACGTTGATACGAGGGTGATTTCCAAATTTCTGTTAATAAATGTATTTCCGTATATATGTTAAAAATTGTTTTTCCACAGAACAAGTTACACAGAAAACATTTGACGCGCCTGCTACTGAAAGTTGAATAACTTTTCACGTGTTGTCTATTTTTGACAACTAATCAGTTCTTGTGAAAACTTCAGAGGCCAATAAACCCGAAAATATGGGTTGCCGCGAATTTTTTTATTTTTATTATTCAATTTTCTATTTTTTGTTTTTTGGATCTGTCTCTCTAAACTGCATTTTATCCGAAAGGAATTTTATTAAGCGTGTTGTGTAACTTTCAGTTTTTCACGCGATAACGTTTTTAAGTGCCTGACAATCGTAGACGAATGAACGCGTGTTATGTACTTCTACTTTAAACACAATTCATTGTATCATAAAACTTCTTGGCGTTCCCTTCATTTGGTATTCTTTGTAAAAGGCAGTTGAGTGGTGTCACAACTACTGACTAATTAATGCATTTCGTTTTTTCGAAAAATTTCTAATGCTAATAGAAAAGTGAAAATACTAATAGAAAAGTGAAATTACTTTTCTATTAGTCTAATTATCAATGTGTCAGCTCTAGGTTAATTAAGGCCAAAGTAATGTGAAGCATCAATACAATATTTATTGCTTTATTTATGTTACTATCAATATTTATCTTATTGTCATAACCTCCATTTTTTAAGCAAATGAAAGTAATAGAAATCTTTTCTCAAATTATATACATACATACATATAGATTTTTCCATATGATAACTTACGTATTTGGGTCAAAAAGCAATAAAATTACATTAAATACATACATATTTGATAATTTTATATGATGTGAGAAAATAACTTTACTTTGAAATATTTATGAAACAAATTGTAATTGTTACGGAATTTATAGGCCATATGTGGTAATTCTTTTCGATAATCCCTGTCTCAACAAAGGAAAAAAGGTGAGAAACACAGTTGAAAACCGGAATAAGAAACACGCCCCTTAAATAAAATCCGATATGACTATTGAACCTACTTTTCCATTAACTACCTTATACAGTAGACTCGGGGTAGAGGGAACTAATTCGTGCAAGGTCTATTCTATATGTTAAAGAAGAAATATTATTTTAAGTAGTCCACATAGTACATTGTTTTTTCTTAGCTTCCAGTGATTTGTGCACAGCAATATCTCTGATATTTCGAGAACAATGATGTATTCGAGAGAGTTATTGTTGATATTGCTGATCCGAGTGATCGATAATGTCGTCAACATCATCAGCGCAATCGTCATATATTTGTCCATGGTTTTAGCTCATCATAAATCAGTGACAGTCAAAATTATACGTTATTATCTCCAACTTCTTTTCACTCAAACGCACAATATACATACAAGCACGTGAACTGAATTGCTCTTATTTTGTATCAAAAAATTAAAACCAAGGCCAAGATTTATTTTTCAGTAGAATAGTATTCATACGTACACGATTTTAGCTTTCTTTTTTGTACTTATTTTGCTTTATTATGTGCAAAATCACACAAAAACTGCAAAGTTCTCTCTATGCAGTACTCATCAGATCGAGGGTTCTCGCTATAGAGTTCTCAGTGAATGGGCAACTTATTCTCCGCCCTTTTTAACGAATGGTACAAAGAAATACTACAATACTGTTAGTTTTTTATTTTAATCTTCCAAATTACTATAATATTTATTAACTGGCAGTCATGTTTGTTTATGTGTGTGATATTTAATTGGGAGATTTAGGTGTCTATATAGTATGCCACTGCTGCTTAAACGCTTCATGAAACTCGTTTTCACACAAAACGAGTTCTAGTTTAGTTCGGTACAATAAATTTCGCAGTTTAACGAAAGCAGCCGACATTATATCATTCGTTATACCGAGCTGCGACTGTACTTCAATAATTATAAAGATTATATGAATTATTTTCCAGATTTATTTGGCTCTTTTTGAGAACATAATATATGTACATATTTAAACAATTTTTTTATTTTTGAGAAAAACATCTCAACTCAAATGTTAATTATTTTCTCCGTTCTATGAAAAAGTTTTGCCACTAATTTTTTTCTGCTTTCTTTATACTTTCAATACGTAAATAAGTGTACATTTTTCGTTTATGATAATAATGCTCTTATTATGGTCGAGCATTGAAATTGTAGTTTTTATAGTCAGTATTCGTTCTTGCATGATGTTAATAAGTCGGTACATTCTTTACATTACATTAACAAATGTAAAATTTTATTTGTAACTTGAGACTGCTGATTTAATTTCTTTGCTCATGCTGTTCTTCATTTTTTGCATTGTTTACATTATGTAATAAATTTAAAATATGTACATATTTCCGCTGCGCAAAAAAATGGAAATGCTAAACTTCAGTTGTTCAATATTTTATAATTATGGAGATAATTTTTGCTATACAAATTATTTTGTTAATATCTTATATTGTTTACGATTTGTTTATAAGCAGCAATACACCCAAAGAATATACTCGACAAAATTGGAAAAATATTGCCGCAATTAAATAATTAATAATAATTTACGTCATAAGTTCTTTATTTTTCTTAATTACAATAACATTCAATTACAAATTATAAATTGTGTTCCAGCTATAGCTTATTTTCAAAAAAACAATTGAGTTTTTTAAACTAAAAGTAATCATTTTTGCTTAATTACAATTACAATCAGATTTAATTACATGTAATCGTAACTGAAGTTAAATATAATTTAAATTGTCCAAGTCTGGTCTTATGGTGATTTTGATTCCCACAAAGTGCAATGGACTTTTCACTGTGTTTATTAAAAATATTTGCATTTAATTGTCTTCTTTAAAAGAGCTATATGATGACTTTTTAGCGGATTAAGAAAGTGTAAATATTTTAAACCAATATTAAAAAATCGGGCATGGAATGTCATGCACTTTTAGATAACAAGAAAACACCATTAGTCAATTGGTGTTCTCCACTCGAGTATGTAACCTTTTTAAATAAAAATTATCTTGCAATATTTCTTGTAATATCTTAATCTTAGTTTACAACATGTGAACAATTGAGGATTCTTTATTTGCTGTGGAAATTGAAGAACCCAAGCGCCCCCTTTAATTTTAAAAGTTTTCTAGAGCGGTTTACATTACGCAAATAATTATAAATGATTTATTTTCTGCATAGAACTGACCACAGTGACTCCAGCGTTAAACTTTTTATATGTATATAAATCTCTGATGTTTTTTTGCATTGTTTACATTGCAGTAAAAATTCGAAAAAATTTCCTTTTTCAAAGGCTAGCAGAGAACTGCAAAACTATCTATTTTTGTGCCTTTAAGTAAACTCATCTTAAAAGCTGTTGAGATACACTCGCCACCTGATTTCTTTTGTATAAGTATTAACCATACTTATCTACTTTGTCTATTATGTGGAGTAGGATGTTTCATACTCAGTGATCTGTACTCGTATATGCGTTCTCGGTTGTACTCAGCTTCGTAAATACTTAATTCTACATTCGGCATCTAAATCATGGTTGCCCAAAAATCTTTCGCATATATATTAGTGAGAGAATTTTGAAGTACAACGATTGAAGTACAAAAGTAACGGGAAAGATTTTTCATTTTCTGAAAGAATTTGCTATTTCTTTACATGGTCAATCAAAAAAATTTTTGTAAATTTTACCTTTTCAAATTAAAGAACAAAATGTTGTGAAAATGTTTGATTTTATCAAATATTTGCTGCGCCTATTTAAAAGTAAGAATTCTGCACATGCAAACACATGGCGATGGCTGAAGTAGTATGCTTGATGACTACAATACCAAAACAGACATGTGTTCAACCCCAGTTTCAGACTAAAATCATAGAAAAACATCTCGCATTTTTTCTGATGTGCATTAGTGTGCCAGTTGTTGTCGGAAGGTTTCAGTGGCGAAGGCATAGTCACTGGTCACCGAACAATACCGGCTTCAGCTGATAGCAATCCACAATCACATCAGGACGCCCTCCTTCGTCGATATTGTGTAGCACCGGCGAAGTAAAATAACAATAAACATGGCTACTAAACCGAAGCTTCAACACTGCTATAAACAGATAACGTGCGAAAGAAAAGCTGTAAAATAATTAATTCAGCTTCAGCTCCTGTCATTTCTCTAACTATCCCTTTCCTATAGTTCCAGCACAATGCTTCGCATGTGTGGGTTAATCTCCTGAGGGCTGGTCCCAGTTAAAAAAAAAATTAGATTTTCTACATTTAAGCTAAAATGACAGTTTCGTAAAAGCAAAATATGTTTCAGATAAGTTATGTTACACACTGTATTTTAAAAAATATCTACACAGCTACTAAATATGTTGTCGCGTCACCGTCTTATGGACAATTAAAATTAGAGAGCTTAAAAAGGAATGATATGTGGTTTATAAACAATTATTTGATGAAATGGGTATCTATGATCTAAATATTCAATATTTCTTTTATTACAAATACACTTGATTTATGTTAAACGGTGACTTCGATGTCATCGAAAAATTAGGACTAAAAAATCACTTATGTCACAGCTTTATTACGTACGTAGATTGATTATTATTAAAATAAAAATATAATTTTGCATTCTTCAGACATGTTGCGCTCCTTGGCATGTAATGGAAATACTACTTTTTACAAATAGTGACAGATAGTATACTACTTAGTGGAAATAGTAGCAGAGAAACTACTTTTTTGTAAATAGTAGAAGAAATACTATGCCTTACAAACAGTAGTATAAATACTCCTTTAGCTAAATAATAACAAATACAATACTCTTTCCAAACAGTAGCGGAAAAATTAATATTTCCAAATTATAGCAGAAATACTACTTTTCGGAAATTTTTTTGCAAATTTTAAATTCGGTTTTATTTCGCTCTAGTTTTAATGATTTTTTTTTTTTTAAATTTTGTATTGCATATTTCTTTCCAAGCGATCATATTATATATATAAAGTATTACAATTACTAAATTAAATTAAATAAATTGTTATTGTAGGGCATTTTTTTTAAATGCCTTTTTTCTATTTACTTTCGGTTTTTATTAAACTAAAATTTTTCAGGGATCACATTAACAATAACTATGTCACTGATTTGGATTCTTTTTCTTTTCAATTTTTCTTTATTTTCAATGTAATGTTCTATGCTGAAAGGCTGGCAGAAGCCTACATTTGAGTGTGTAATTAGAAAAAAAGACAACATTACTTCTGCTTTTTTGCAAGATTTATTTTCTATTATTTGTTGCATTTATACTTTTTAACTTGGTCCCCAGTTGTGGTAGATCTGTATTTTGCACCCCATCCCGTTAATAAACGAAGCCACAAAACATTTGCCAAACAAACCCAGACAGTTTAACATGCAACAAGAAAAAGTTCATTAAGGTTGAGTTGAAAGAGAGTTAAAAGAAAAACTATAATGTGTTGTAACACTTACTCGAGACGGCGACAAGTGAAATGGGAGAACCAGGCCTTGAAGTATCAGGTCATTAAATGAAATCGAAAGAAAAAAAAGCAACAATCTAAGAGAAAACAAATGTGCTTTAGATTTGCTTTTAGCAGAACCATAAGTCTGCTCTAAATTTTTAGTAAGAAATTTAGAACAATTGATTGGCTTTTAAAATATTTATTAAACAAAAAATTTTCTTTAATGATTTTATAGCATTTAAATCTCTAATGTTCCAGAAGAATGATTACAGACAGAGTAAAAAAAAGTTTTTTTTTAATTACCCAAACTTATCAAATAATGGAGAATTAATGTTAATTTCTATAGCAGTTTTATAATTTTTTGCACAATAATAATTGCTTGCACTTCCGCTCACTAGCATTTAGAAATTGCTGTCACTCGTTCTTGGAGTCAAAGGCAACACAATAATGTTGCAACTGTTTTTAAACTATGTATATGATGTCGCCAAGTTGATCCTTTGATTTTACAAATCTGAAACCAAAAAAAAAGTAAAAAACAAAATTCAATTTAAGGCCATCAACTTTGTAAATGACTTGACATAAAATGTTAACGCAGGAAAAAAATCATTCAAAATGAACTTTTAATGCCTGCAATTGCAACACGAGGCAGACTAAAAGCAGCCCCAAAGTTGTAACAAAAACATACTCACTCAATTACTTACCAAAAAAAAAATTCTCTGCAAGATTGCTACCAATTTTTTGTGCAATAAAATGCATTAAAAGTTTAACAGAGATTTCAAAGGAGGAGTTACGTTTCATGCAAAAAAAAAAACCAGTAATAGTTTTCTTATAAACATTTCCAGTCAATGTCTCATACCACAGTGTATGTATTAACCCTGGTCGAACGGGAGCGGAACGGAACGGGATCGGAAGCGAAATTTTGTTAAAAAATTGTTAAAAAGTTTTTAAAAAAAATTTTTTATTTCATTAAGATTACAGATATGTAGCGAAAAAACCTCATTTTACACTTGAATGCCAAGATGAATATTGAAATTAATAAAATTAAAATTAAGTATTATTTCCGCAACAAACACATTAATTTCTTTTTTCTGGGACCCGTGCTAAAGAGATGTTCTCTTACGTATGCAATGCATGCACTCGAACTAGAAGGAAATGTAGAATTTATAGAAGAGACAGGCGGTGAAAGATAGAGAGAACAGAATAGTAGCTGTAGTACAACGTAACGCTACAAGCTGTCAAAAGTTCATAATGGGTGTTTTAAACAGAATGTGTTGTTGTAGTAGTCTTTGCAGTAGAAGTTGAAGCGCAAAGTTCGAACTCTTGAACTTTGTAGCACAACAATACTTTGTCAGCTGATTGTCAGTAATAAATTTTCATAAAAGTATAAAATATGTTGAAGGCAATGCATTTGTCATACTACTTAATATGTATTGCGACTCAAAATTCATATATTATTCTTGTATAATTTATTAAGTTTTTAAGAGTTTATTTGGTAACCATGTAGGAATCTTCAGTATTCTGTTGGGTTTTTTTCTTGCTGCGCTACTACAGTTATACAGTCAGCTTCAGCTACTACTACAACTTCTTTATTGTGTTCCAGGCATTAATTTTTTAAGCTGTAGGAGAGCCATTTTATTTATTACTTTACTTCGCCGACGTAAACACTGTCTAATTTTACACCGTTTCTTATATGTATAACAGAACAGTTCTCTGCTCATTTTAGTTCTAAGTTTACTTTTAATTACTGAATAATCGCTTAATTTCTGCCTGAAAAAGGCAAAACTAAAAGAGACAATAGAAAACTTGACATTTATTGAAAGGGGTTTTAATCAATAGAATTTTTAAAATTGAGAACTTTAGTCCAGAATTCCGTTGTATTCTTTTTCGTATCCCATATCTGTTCACCGACTTTTAATTTTTTCTAGCACAGTCTGCCCAGAGCGCTTGTAGCTCTGTCTGACCGTGAACTAAAAGTGCAACCTTCTCACAATGCTTGTACGGAGTTTAATGGTCTTTAGGCGTGACCGAAAACAGCACTTTCTGTTCTGTGACTATTTTTTGTCGTCATAAATACATTTTTTTCTTCGACCCGATGACTCAACTTAATTCCTGATTCACTATCATAAAAGTCTGACCGACTTTAAAAATCGCTTCTAATAGATGATCATTTATGAAAATGTTCATAAAGTTTTATGAATCGCACGATTTGCAAAAAAAAAAACCTGTAATACAGATGAATTTTTAGTTCACAATGCCTTAATTTTTTAACACACATGTCATATTTGGCAGATCGTGCAATTGTGTAGGATAGTGAATCAACGTTTTTTAACGTGAATTAACGTTTTGAGATATGTAAGTGTTCCATGAAAATAGTTTTCAAGTGTTTTTGGCCATAAACTTATAAATTTATATTTTGTTAATGATCACAAGTTTTATTAATATTAAATTTAATATACAGTAAAAGCTTGATAATCCGGATAATTGATTGCAACCCCTAATCCGGATTATCAAATTAACCGGATTACTGAACAAAAATTTAAAAACGTTATTCTTGTATTAAAAAAGCTTTGAAAACACATATCGAATGTCATATTAGCGGAATTCACGGTTCGTAGTAAAGACGTGCTACAAGACCTAAAAATTCTAGTTTGTTTCGGAATTACAATCAATAGTGATTAACATTATACAACAGTTTGCATGTAATCCGGATTATAAAGTAGCAATCAAACTGGATTATAGGGCACACAATGTACTGAAAAATACTATCCGTATTATCAAGATTTTACTGTACATGCATTTTTTTTTAATTCTTATTTCTTTACATTTCAAACGTTTACTTTTTTTCCATTTCTGCATTTCCATAAATGAACCAAACGCAATTGGCTTCTCGCATATTAATTTGTCACTTTTGATTTGTTGGAAAAGTGACAGAAAAAATTATAATTAACCTTCAGTTATTATTGAAGTATTTTATTTTAGCAATTACTCAAGGTTAACTGTGTTGAATTTTAGTTTAAAAAAACATTTACCTACATACATATGCATGTCTTCATTGTTCTTCTTTTTTTTATTGAAATAATTTCAGGTTCAAGTTATTATTTTGACCGTGTAATTAAATTTTTGCTTATGTGACAAATACAATTAAAAATTCGTAGTACAGGGTGTCTGGCAGCAGATTTATATTTTCAAACTTAAATAAAAAACGTAATTTTTAAAGAGTATGTCATCCAGATCCTTTCTTAAAATTTCATGAATAATTGCTCTTGGAAATCCCAGTGAGGCTGCTCTTTTCCGTATTGAAAGTCGCGGATTTTTACGTAAACTGCTTTCAACCAGTTCAATGTTTTCGGAAGATCGAATGGGTCTTGGCCGTGGAGCATTCATAGCCGAAGAAGTTGCGCGTAATCTCTGCACCCACGAACGAATTAAATTTACACTCGGTCCGTCACATATTCGCCGAGTACCGAACTTTGTACAAAATTGTCGACGAGCAATTACGTAAGAATCATTACTCTTGAAAAATGTCTCCACAGCGAACGCGCGATAGTGACTCGACCACTGCGACATCGTGACTGACAAATCCGCACAATCGATAATTTCAACGGCGCTACCCTCCTTCCGTACCGTTTGTTACTTTTTGAAATATTGTTTGGTTTTACAATTTCCTAAGAAATTTTCAGTAACCCATACAAACGAATCCCATGCATTCTTCTCAATTTCTGACATTGAACTGCCAAATTTAGTATCTTTCATTCATTACATTCAGCTTTAAGATTAAGTAGTAAAACTGGTACTTTTTGGCGCTTTCTATTTTTTAAAAATTTTTTGACTTATAAAATTTGGTAATTTTGATAATTTTTCTAGTTTTTTGACCTTAAGCTATTTATTTATTGAATTATTTAAGTTAAAACTTTTAAAGTTTTAAAAAAATATTTTTTCATTATAAACAAAAACCAATTTTCCTGAAGAAGCTACACAAAGGAGTAGCGAAACATCGAAATAAATATTAAATATATTAAAAGGACCTTAGGCTTAAATAATTATCAATTTGGTAATTTTTCCAAAAAAAATTTTTTTTTCACTTTTTCATAAATAACTCCAAAACTAATGGCTAAATCAAAAAATGAAAGTTACAAAACTTAAAGCTAGCGTAATTTAATATTTTTTGACGTATTACATAACAATGTTGAATAAGTTTTACCAAAGTTACGACCAGAGGTAGGGAGCAGCCTCTTCAATAAAATCAGATTTTAGAAAAAAAAATTTTTTACAAAAACCTTACCATAGAATTCGAAAAAATCTTCACACGGTTGTTGAACATTTTATTACAATTTTTCGGTCAATATTGTACTATATTAGAATCGTGTGTATCTACCTTAAGTAAAATTTTTTTCGCATTATATTTTTGTAAAAACTAAATAACGGTAATATTTCATTTATTCCCATATTAATCTGTCTCTGCAGTTGCGTTGCCATCCGGGTAAAATATTTTAACACAGGGACCTCACGAACAATAAGTTTGACAATTATTGCTGTAAAATTTGATTACCAACACAAGATATTGACGTGTGAACTAAACAAATGTGTGCTAGAATATATATTCTTCATTAATTGTTAGAATACATGGCTGAGCAATAATCTCGTTAACACAAGCTGTTGAATTCAAATTAAATAATTTCGTTTTACTCCAAGACAATCACATTTATAACAATAATGAAATAAAAAGAAATATTTTAATAAAAGTTAAACTAATTAATAATAGAGTTAAATTCTTATATTCATAACAAACAAAATTTATTTGAAATCTATTTTTAGAAAATTTTGTATGAAATATTTGAAATGAAATACATTTCAAATTCAATTTAAATTTCATGAATAAGGGGGTTAAAGTTTATTAATTTTTTTAGTCTTTTCCACCAATTCGATTTAAATGTAAATTTAAATGAAAAAATTAATAAAATAAAAATAAAAAGTATGTACTTTTTTTAAATAAATATTTGTAATACGAAAGAGCGAAGCGTTACCGTACTTTATCGTGTTTCAGTATTTAAGTTCGTGAAAATTAAAATTTTTTAAACAGACTTTAAATAAAGATCTTGAATTAAATTAAAGTGTGTTTAAATATATTTGGTGTCCCTTTCACCTTAATTTTTTTTTTTGATTTGTACGTTTTTGCCACCTATAAATATATTATTGAACTGTAGCAATTGTTCGTGTCCCTATGTTAGAAACTTATATGCACATATGTTATTTGCATTTAACCCTTATATGCATACCAACATGAGCAATTTTCTATTCGTATTTAACGAAATCACAATTATTTTTTAATAGTTAAATGTAACGCTTTCTCCACGATACAGATATAAATAAAAAAAATAAGGCAAAGTACTTGAAATCTTACTGATCTCCAAATTAAAGTGATTCCATTTCATTTGAATAACTATTTTTTTAAACAAGTTTCAGAAACATGTTTGTGGTTTGGAACTAGTTAAAGAATCGCTAATGTAAGTGCAGTATTGCAAAAGTATTGCATCGTACCTCTTACCTACTGGCAAGTAATAATTTTTTTTTATCTTGGACCAGCACTCAGGAGATGACCCATACACATGCGATGCATTGTGCTTTAACTAGAGGAAAGGGATAGTAGGAGAAATGATAGCAGGTGAAGCTTCACTATCTTAGAACTCTGCTTTTTGCAAGTTCTTTATTTTATAGCAGTGTTATAGAGCCTAAATATCAATTTTTGAAGCTTCGTTATAGTAGACATTTTTAGTAATTATTTTACTTCGCCGATGCTACATAATACCGACGAAGGAGGGCGTTCTGATGTGCATGTGGATTTGGTACAGCTGAAGCCGTCACTATTTAGTGACCAGTGACTATGCCTTCGCCACTGAAATCTTCCGACAACAACTGACACAAAGCCAACAAAAATTGACAGTTCATACGGTTGTCAGATTATTTCATGGCAAAAGTTGCTAGATTTGATGTTAAGCATTGTCTCTTAATATTTATGGGCAGCGATGACAATAGAAATAGTTATATGACAATTGTATTATGGTACAGTGCAGCAAATTAAGCACATCTGACAATAACAATTGACCGTACAATATCTGGCAATTACCTTTAAATTGAAAAGGCTGATGTTCTCACGATTGTTAGGTGCCTGACAATATTATTGTCGTATAATTTACTGCCAATGTTGCCAGATACAAATTATAAGTTCACACGGTTGTTAAATATTTTATGACAATATTGTAATATCTGACAACCGTTTGTACATAACTTAATAATAACCTGTAATGAAATGAAAAATACTATTTCCAGCATTATTTAATTTAGTGCAACTGTCAATAGTTTGAGATTTAAACACAAACAAACTGCCTGTGGTTTTTATTTTGTATCGGTTTAGTTTTTGTAAAGTTACGTATTCGTCATATTATTTCAAAAAGCCTTAAGTTACTAAAATTCAAAAATCGTCTCTTTGATTGATTATGATGTACAGTATATCAAAATACATGCAATTAGAAATAACGTTCGGAAGTGCCTAAGTGCAAGCGTAAAAGTTAGTTGGAAAGTATTATGCTTCTCCTGTATAATTTGTTTAATGTCACTTAGGGTATTTGTGACTTGTTAAGACGATATACTGGATCTAAATGCACAACTTTGCATAACGCTAAGGGAATTTGATGTTGTTTTTAATTTGTATTACATTTCTTAATTTATTAAATTCTATATTTTGTTTTATTATCTGTTTTTTAGCAATTTTTGTTTTTTATTTTTCATTATTTTATTCCAATTTAGTTAAATTCAAACCATGATTTGTATTTAGTTTGTTTACCTTGCAAAGCCTCATTGAATTAATTATTCTATTGGCGTATTTTTTCTAACTGCCAACTAAAAAATAAAAAAATTAAATAATAATAAAAATTAAACATAAGCTTTAAAAATATTTCGCCATTAATATTCTATGCAGTCAATTCTATGTTTTATAGAATTGAAATTTAAAAAAATAGAAATAAAATAAAAACTGACTGGAAAAAATTGTCTGTATTGGAACACGTTTTTCACAAACACCGTCATATTTCATGGAAAATTGCGCAATATTTAGTATGACAGCAAAAAAAGATAATGACAACTTTTACTGAAAGCAGACATACAGACACATAACATTCTTATGAATAATCAAACATCCAACCCGCCCAATCTATATTTAACACATTTTTGCACGTTTTGCCATATTTTGCCAATATTCTCACATTTGCTACATTCATATTTCCTTCACGTTGCACGGGTGAGAATCACCTCAATTTTATTTAAAAAAAAATGTTTTTTTATTTGGTATTTATGGTACCTTTTTCTTTGCTCATTTCCCTAAAAGCTGAACATTTATGATAACAACCCGACTTCACCTTCAATATGGGTCTGAATGGTGGTCTGAAATGGTTTATTTCAACATCAGCGTATTGTTGTGACATTCGAAACGTACCTGATTTAATGCTGCTGATATATTTTACTGCAATCGTTTTCTCAATAGTCAGTTTTTTTTTTACGTTTTGTACTTTACGTTACGGTCATATATCATCGTCACCAGTGAAGAAAGAATTGGGAGAGAATATGAACATGAACTTCAGACCATATTTTTATTAAGGCAGCACATGATAAGTCTTTTAATGATTGTATGTATTGATTCTATGTAATTATGCTTTTTTTTGTAAAGGAATTTCTTATTGTTGAATTTTTGCTACTTTAGCAACTGTTAATTTTCCATAACAGGCATCTTTCTAGTTTTTATCACATGTAAAGTATTTTGTAATAAAACTAAAAATCACTTGATTTAAATACTTGTCAAAAAACGACAGAAATAATACTGCAAATTAAAATAATGAATGAAAATTTATGGTAAAAAACAGACACAATGAAAATGATTTATTATGGCTTTTTAAAATTTAAAGTGCAATAATTGAAACCATTAATTGTTTGCCCTTAATTAAAATATACAGTTTGTAAAAAAAATCTTTTCAAAACTTAGAAAAATTAAAAAGTTTAAGAGAAACTCTTATTTGCAAGTAAATTATATAACTTTTATTAAATTTTTTTCTTCATGTATTCAATTGAAGATGTTTATAAACACTTTGCACAAAAAAAAAAATTAATTTAAATAACAAAATAATAATCGTAACTTAAAAAATACTTCAGTTTCTACGCTGTAAAATAAATGTTTTCAAAATTGTGTTAAATTTAATTAAATTTATTCTAAATGGTAAAAAAAAAAGATTTCAGGGTGCTAATACTTGGTGTGCCCTCCTTTAGCTTTAATTACAACTTCTAAGCGTCTAGACATTGAATGGATAAGCTTTGGTATATCATAATTTTCAGGTATTTTTTCCCACTCTTCTTTAATAAATGTTATTTGTTTTTGGTGACCTTTTTCCGACTTTTTTCTTTGGGTGGACCCATGAATTTTCTATAGGGTTTAAGTCTGGGCTTTGTGCTGGGCTATCGATCACTTTTCTACAATTATATAACAACCAGGATCTACAAATATATGCCTTATGCTTCGGTTCATTATTTTGATCAAATTTATACTTGAGCTTTTCTGGGTCAACAAAACCGAATTTCCGAGCACTTGCACTCAATTCCTTTTTTTAAATGTTTAGATAGACTTCCTTGGTCATTATATCCTCTAATATTCTTATTTCGCCAACACCCTTGCTCGAAATACAACCCCACACCATAACGAATAGTTTACCGAACTTTACAGTGGGTATTATATTTTTATTTTTTAAAGCCGCCAGGGGTTTTCGCCAAACTTTTTGAGGTCCAACATGGTAGTAAAGCATCACTTTCGTTTCGTCACAAAAAATAACATCATCCCAGTGCTCCGGAGGTAAAGAAAGGTGTTCAATGGCAAACTTATACCTTTTTCAATATTTACCGCGGATAGCAAAGGTTTTTTCCTCGTAACTCTTGAAGAGTATTTATGGTTTTGTAGCACATTTCTAACAGTCTGAGAGGGATACTTACTCCACATTCATTACTGATGCTAAGTGCAATTCCTATAGTACTGAAATGTGGATTCTCATCAATCATTTTCAAAATTTTCTTTTCAATTCGCCGAGTTACTTTTTTTGGTCTGCCTGGTGTTTGTTTTGGTTCCAGTTGTCCTTCTTTTTCAGCACTGTTAATAACATTATATACCGTCCTTAGGTTAAGAGAGAACATTTCAGCAATTTCTCTGTGAGATTTTCCTTTATAGTAATTAAAATACACCAGTTGGGTAATGTCTTTGTTCAGCCGCTTTCTTGGCGTAGTTTATATATAATTGGGTAATCACTTGTTAATTCTATGAGCTTAATTTAATGAATAAAAGACAACTGCTACTCTTAGCGTCCATATAAAACTATTATACGCAAAACATATGCAAAAAACTAACGGTACCTTCTTGTCTTTGGATTTTTGAAAACACTTTTTTTACACTGTTTAAAGTATGCAAAATTATTTTGTAGCGTTGTTGTTGTAATATGTTCATAAATTTGTCAAAGTTTCGACGCCTGCTTGTCGACAACATACAAAACAACAGTTGTAAAAAAAAAATTCACAAATATAATGATATTGTTCTTGTAAATATTTATTTAAATTCTTAAAAAATTTTTCATTTGAAAACATTTTTTTTACAAACTGTATGTATGTATGTGGATTCATATATATAACTTTACACATGAATATGTAAGTATATTTTATTTTTTTTTATCTTTACTCAGGCGATGATCCCTACACATGCAATGAATTGTGCTGGAAGTTGAGGAAAGGAATAGTGACAGAGATGACAGGTAGTGAAGCTTCACTATCTTACAACTCTGTTTTTGCACGTGCTTTGTTTATAGCAGTGTTGCAGGCAGGGCCTCTGATGTCAAAGAGGCGTATTAATTTTGAAGCTTTGTTTTAGCAGCCACTTTTTTGTTTAGTAATTAATTTACTTCGATGGTGCTACACTAGGGCTGCCAGAAGTCTGAACTCGTCGACCAGGACACTTATAATACAAATCACAAACGAACGTACAACAAAACGTTATATATTCCAAAAACTAATCATATAAAAATGAAACCCAACAAATGTTTATCTTGATACATGTATCAACCATAGAGATAACAATTTGTAATCGGTTTTCGATTACTTATAAAAGTTGTTAACACGGTTCAACTTTTTATAGCAACTAGATGAAACAAAAGTTGATTAAATTGTTTTATGTAAGCAGCGTAATAACAGAAGGCTTAACATCTGTTCATAACAAATATCAGAAAAAATTTAATTTTTGTCTGCATTGACCATGTCTGAAGAAAACCAACACAATTAAAGTGGACCAGGACACCAGGACAATTTCTCTGAAACCAGGACAAATCCTGGAAAACCAGGACGTATGGCAGCCCTATGCTACACAATACCGACGAAGGAGAGCACTCTGATATGCTTTTGGATTGGTTACAACTGAAGCCGGTACTGCTCACTGACCACTGAAACCTTTCGATAACAACTGATAACAAAGGCCCACTAATGTACATCAGAAAAAAATGCGAAATGCTCTTATGAGTTAGTCTGAAACTGGGGTCGAGAACCCATCGCCACCGTTATCTAAAATTATAAATTCTAGTTTGCCTTTTTCATGTATATTTTTTATTTCGGCCTTTTGAATTTTCCTTCATATTTTCGTTGTGTTGCGCCGCCATGATACATAAATGTTGGAAAAGAAATGATTGTTGTATTACTTTCATTGTATACTTTTTCCATCAAAGCGTTCTTGTCTCTGGGTTTGTTTCTCATGTGGAATATTGTATTTGTTTGGATATACGAGGTCTGTTCAAAAGGAAAGGTGAATTTTGAATTTTTTTTTAAGTATTTATTTATTCATCAATATCCATTTTTTCCCCTTCATAGTAATCCTTCTCAGATATAATGCATATATGCCAGCGCTTCTTCCAATCCTCGAAACACTTCTAAAATGTGCTTTTCGCTATGGCCATCAGCTCGTTCTTCGATTTTGAATTTATCTCATCAATTGTGGCAAAACGGCTTCCTTTTCTCTACAGTTTTGGGAATAGAAAAAAGTCGCAGTGAGCCAAATCTGGTGAATAAGGTGGTTCAGGCATGATTAAGGTTTTGTTTTTAGCCAAAAAATCACGAGGAAGCATTGATGTGTGAGCTGGTGCATTATCGTGATACAGCATCCACAATTCCGATCGTTTGAGCTGTATTGCTTCACGCAAACGTTGCATAACTTCCTTGTAGTATTCCTTATTAACCGTACGGCCTGTTGGTTAGAACTGATGATGCACAACGCCATTGTAATTGAAGCAAACAAAATTCACCTATTCTTTTGAACAAACCTGGTATTTATATCGAGTCATTACCGCCGTATTATTGTAAGTGGCTAAAAGGTAATTTTACAGTAGAAGGGGTTTTCTTTCAGTATTAGTATAACCTTCGAATGAGATACTGAACTTTTTCACATCTTTGATAAATAATTTATTATACAAATCAGAATTTTTTATTCTTGTAATTTTATTAGATAAAGGGGCAGATGTATAAAAAAATATTATTATTGATAAAATTATGTTGGAAACTGTAGAAACAGTGAAAAGTTAAGTATACATTAATATTAAGTCTCGAATCTGCAAATGTGGTAATAAAAAATGTATAATTTTTTTAAATGGATTCGAAAACTGTAGAAAGTGTTATTCATTAAAAAGGCAAAATTTTTTCAGACATGAAATCACCATTAGTTTCATTGATCTATTTAGCTTAGATTAGGTTAGGCCGGCAGGTTGCTGGATGTAAAGGTAAAAAAAACGTCCCAGCCCACTTGGGTCCAATTTATTATGGTCCCATTGTCATACCTGTTGTGAAAAAATTTCGCGTGTTGTAGTGATACAGACCAGAGTCTCTGTATCACTTATCGAACTTACATAGCCCACATTGAGAAACTAGCACACTACTCACTAGACTACCGGTGCTCCTTTCATTGATCTATTTACAACATAACGGATTTTTGTGCCACTTACATTATTTTCGCTGTTATGCTGGCATGCTATGACGCTAATGTTGGACGTTTACAATAATAAAAACAATTTTCTGTTTTTAAATTTTATTTGAAATATTTTTTTTTGTACAAAATTATTAAAAATTAAATTTGAATATTCAGAATATTTAGAATTTAATCGAACTACAGTTATTACAAATGAAGGAAAATTTAATTTAAAGTTAAAAACTTTATTCTTATAAATGAATGAAAATTTTCTGTCGTATTAAAGTTCACAGTTAATTTATCACAATATTGTGAAGAAATTACTTTTTTGATGAGACTAAGGGAAAAAGAACAATTAATCTCCAACACCAATTGAGTGGAATACGTATTTTCAATGGCACTCCACACGTCATCAGTACTCTTTGTGTTAACAGGTCGGTAGTTGCAAAGTCATTAAATCATCTATTTAACCCGCCAGAGCTTAGGAAAATGCATACCAGAATAAATGTTACTGTCCTCATACTATTAACAAAGGTTGCAAGCTTTGTTGTTTTTTATGTTTTTAGTAAAGGTCATACTTCATATATTCCCAAAGGTCAAAGCTTCTATTTTCAGGTTTTTTCCCCTTATTCTAATCAAGAAGGTAATTTCTTCACAATATTGAGGCAAATTAACTGTGAACTTGAACACGACAGAAAATTTTCATTCATTTATAAGAATTAAAGCTTCTAACTTTAAATTCAATATTTGTGATTCAGATAATATAAGGTGAGGCAAAAGTAATCTCCCACTTGCAAATGGTGCCAAATGTCATTTGTGAAGTAAATAAACGCAGAATACAAATCGACAAACCTTGAATCGTTTTACTCCGCATGAACGCGGAATAATTGCTTGCATTTTTTTGCGCAACAATTCGTCGGTTGTGTTCGCGCAGCGTAAATTTCGTCGCAGTTTTCCTGGCCGTCCTGCTACACAAACACTGCGGTGTATGGCCACTCGTCTTGAAGAGACTGGGACAATACGAGATGTTCCCAAGGACAGCCGATCTGCTGAAAATATTGCTGCTGTTGCCCAAGATGTCGAAGAGGAGCCCGAAACATCGACCAGATGACGTACCACGCATTTGGTCATTAGCCGGTGGTCCCTACGCAGAATTTTGGTAAAAGATACTTCAGCCATCGGCATATACATATTTTCCTGATTATTATAATTTGTTTTCAATACATATTACTATTTAAATTTTTTTTTTTGTTGTTAATTTTGAAAATATTTTCTTCCTGGTTCAGTAACCTTTGAACATATTCGTTTAAGCCAACTATTAATAACTTATTTTTGGTTAAATTACTTATTTATCATGTACTTCTGAAGTAATTCTTTGATTCTTAATTTTTATGCTTGAGCTATAATGCTCAAATCTAAATGTACTAAAGTCGTTTTGTTCTTTATTTCAAGAAACCAAACACCAACAACGTTTAAAAAAATTTAACTAGAATTTTACTTCCGCTTCGTCTATGAAGCATCAGTTAAAAATAATTATGATTATCAGAAAAATTAAATGTGTTAAGCAAACATTATAAACCACTACAGCGCGAAATAAATTACCATTATAGTATCATTGTTATTTTGGATTCCACAATTTGCCTACAATAACAACAAGATAACGATTTAGATAACAACGCGTAATAGTGGTGTAAACTCAAATTAGAAGCATTAAGTAATTTTATGACTCATTTCAGATCATTTGGAGTTGCTATTTGGTTTTTAGGCATGCAAGTTTTGTTTTTTTTTAAACATTTTTTTAATTACACATTGTCCATGGAATATGATCTTTAGAAGAGAAATATGCAATTATCTATGCACTAAACACTACAAGCATATACTGCCGCATTCATAACAAATAGTTTTAGAAAAAGTTAAATAAACATATTTCCATTAGCGCATATTCTGAAATCATAACCAAAGTCGGAACTAATAAAACAGAAACTAAAGAATAGTTCATAGTTCGTATTCACAATTGAAAACTAACGCAGTCAGTTCTCTCTTCTGGTAAAAGAAATGCAACCCACAAATGTCGCTAATAGTTTGAACGCTATTTGTACATATGCTGTAATTGTTTCAAAAGCTTATGAAGCTATTAAAAATTATTTTATTCTTTAACAAATTCATACAAACTCCAATACAATACAAGCCAATTTTTGGTTATAATTTTTTTATATAAACCTATTAAAATAAGGGCCTTTAAAAATAAATAGAATTTTGTTTGTTTTGTGGATGAAAGTAGCAAAGATAAGGAAATCTTGCTTAATGTTTTATATTTCAAATGAATTATAAAATGAAATCCACCACCTGATCTTTGAATGTGTTAGTTAGTTGGTATGTATTTAGTTTCACCTTTACCCAAACTTCTCATGCCTTAACTGAATAGGGAAGAGTATTTAGAAAAGTTAACACCTGGTGAGCATTTCTGAATATGTGCCATTGTCTCCCAACATATTGTGAAACATAAATATTTCTATGACTAGGACAGACAGCCCATTGGGATTAAGGTTTGAACTCTGGTTGTTAGTTTAGTTTCCATTGAAGATGTGGGAAAAATATAGTCTTTATAAATCATACCTTTAAAATTTTCATAATTAATTGAATAGAATACCGCTTTAATACTTGGGATGAATAATTTATTTATTTACAGACTATGGTAAGAAAAACAATTATACTCGCAATACAAATGTAGAGAGGCTACATCATTTATTTTATAATAACAACAAAAGAACTATATTGAGGGTGGCGATGGCTGAAGTAGTAAGCACGTTAACTACAAAACCAAAAAGTCCTGCGTTCTGAACCCAATTTTCAGACTAAGTCATAAAAACATCTCGCATTTTCTCTGATGTGCATTAGTGAGCCTTTGTATCAGTTGTTATCGGAAGGTTTCAGTGGTCACTGAACAGTATCGGCTTCAGTTGTAACCAATCCACAATCATATCAGAGTGCTCTCTCTCCTTCATCGGTATTGTGTAGCACCATCGAAGTAAATTAATTACTAAACAAAAAAGTGGCTATTAAAACAAAGCTTTGACATCAGAGGCCCTCCCTGCAACACTGCTATAAATCAAAAAACGTGCAAAAGCAGAGTTGTAAGATAGTGAAGCTTCACCACCTGTCATCTCTCTCATTATCCCTTACATCTAGTTGCAGCACAATGCATCAGTCTGTAGGGGTTATCCCAAAGTATATTTATCAATTACATAAAAGCTACTCTACAATAACACGCCAATATCAAAAACAGCAGGCATTTTGTGTGTGTAAAACTAATTGAGGATGTCAATAATGTTTTAGCATCGCTCTCTCCAAAGTAAACAGACACAGGCTACAGTAGCAAGAAAAACATTAATTTCATTTACCTATGCCAAGGCATACCGACCTAGATGGGGTTGTCAAAACAGGTGGCAATTTTTTGCTGTACCTACGTTTGTGCAAAAAACGCCAAAGTCTTGTTTAAACATTTTGTTTTTGGTGAGGACAAACTTTGGATATATTAAATTAAAGAAATGGACACTGGTAATAGAAAGGAATTTCAATTAAAGCTTCTATTATGTATTTAATTATTTGTATAATAGTGTGGCACTTACCGCGCCATTTAGAAACAAATTTTTAAAGTCGGTCAGTCTTTAGTCTCATTCTCTTTTGAATGAATCGTGCGAATATGTAGGATAGTAAACTAGGTTCTTTAGCGATATAAAAAGGAAAAAATTCCTTAAAAGTTTTTTTTCGGTATAAGTATTTAATAAATCGTGCTTTATTAAATAAAAAAGAACGTTTCTTATAGAATACTTAAAGTGAACTTTTTGAATAGGGTGAAGACGCTGGCATGAATTAATTAACTCTTTCGCGATTCCACTGTTATTTTTCTTTTTAATTTAAAGCCAATTTATAAGGTTACTGTAAGCGATCAGGTTATAGAACACCTTGCTGTCAACTTATTTAATTCTCCTTTATTTTGTTTGTGTTGTTTATGACTGCGCGTGTATTTATTATTAATTGGTTTTCATGTGTACAGTCGAACTTCTCTATAACGTAGCAGTTGGCGACCGTTACAGAGAGAACTTCGCTATAGGGAAGTTCGTTATAGGGAGATCAAAATGTATGAAAATACTCACAAAAATGTTGTGTTCACGAATATTATTTGTTATAGAGAAGATTTCGTTATAGAGAACTTCGCTATAGAGAAGTTCGACTGTATTTATATTTGGAGTGTGAAAATGTATAATATTTAGACATGACATGAAGATGAATGAAAAAAGTTGGGTTGTTGCAAGGCGAATTCGTATCTGCTGAACTTATAAGCCCAGCTGGCGACCATTGTATGAATTTTTGTTGACAACGTAGAATAATTTTTATGGTTGTTGTAGCAGTAAGTTTATGAATTCGCTTGTATAGCTGTATCTGTATTTGTATACGGTGTTTTTTTATCCGCTCGAGAATTTAAAATGATACTACAATACATAAATATTTTTGGAATGTAATTTTTTTTTAATCTGGTAAATAATTTCGTGATATTTATTTTTTGGGAAAAAAAATATTTAAATTTTTATCAGTAAAGTACTTAATTAAATTAATTAATTAAAATATTAATTAAATTATTATGTAATTGAATGTATGTTTATTTCAATTGATTTTGATGTTCTATGTGCTAATCAAAATACCATAAAATGGTGAAATGAAGAAAAATATTCAAACTATTTCAATTAAATCGGATGCATGCTGCTACAAAGTTCGTGATAGATTGAAATCTAATTATTATTTTAATTGAATCTTATTTTCTTACTTTTTTTCTGTGCAGCTCAAAATTCAACGCAGAAATTGCACGCAGACAAAACTGTAGAAGTTAGTAAAAATAAGTGAACGGTTTTAAAAGAGAATTGAAGAAACTTTAGGAAAAACTGCCCAATTTAAAGACAGACTTTTTGGTTCACAATATCAGTCAAAAATAAATATGACCGTTGACTGACATTCTCCAGCAAAAATATTACTGGTTGATTGTTCAGTCACGAAATCAGTGGCTGTACTATCAAGCTACGGAAAATTTGCTCAAAACTGTTACTCATGTGCGATAGTGTGGACGCTGCTTTAATCGTATTAGTATAAAATTAAGTACTATTCGCACAATAATATATTAAAATGTGGTCCGCCCCATCAATATTTGTATTTCATAATGTGAGCGTTTCTCGTTGTTTGTTGTTTCTTGTTTTTTTTTAAATAGTGTTGATGAATTTGTTTTGGCATGACATTTATTCAACAAATTTGTACTTTGGATATTGAACAGTTGTTTAAAAGCTGAAACAAAGAAATATTAAACTCTCGGGTAATTAATTTTTTGTTAAATTTTTATAACTAATATTATGTAGGTAAGATATTGTATTATTTTGAAAATTTTAACGCTAAATTAAACTTTAATAAATCTATTGTTTTAATCTTCAGTCATGACTGCTGTCTTAGCGTTTGCTAAGTCTAGAGTCTTTGCTTAAAATAAATGTTTACAATTATAAGATTTTGTTAATTATTTATTAATGACTTGTTTAGGATTTTATAATTCTTTATTAAAACTGGCTCTACAATTAATGTTGACTAGATAATTATTTTTAGAAAACATTTTTTACATGCTTAATATTTCAGTTTTAATAAAACTTAAATTATGTTGTTAGTTAAAAGAAAAAATTTTTTTTAAAAATGATTACATTTTTATATGTACATATATGTTGGCTTATGATATCATCTTTATATTTTCGGCTGTGACGAATCTTAGATAGCCTTCACTGGCTCACTTTATTTGCCAAATTTTTACCTAATTGTTCGATCTAGTCCTTCGGAATCATTATATTTTATACTTCCTTCAAAAATCTCTTTAATTTGATAGCCATATCATGATGGTGTTTAAAGATATTAAAAAATGTGCATCATAAGCACTAGTTAAATGTGATAAAAGTACAAAGGTACAATTTCACCCCATATATTTTCGAATCTCGAAGAAAGTATTACGGAAAAAACTTTTGTTCTATGCCCAATACATCGGGAGATAAATGGTAGCAAAGAGAAATACCAAAATGGTTTTTTTTAGTTTTACCCACATACTTATGTATGTATATGGAAAGTATACGAAGCACATGTACGCTTATTTTTTAGCCGCATTTATGAGCTTTAAATAATTTTTATTCTATTTGTATTAGTTCCTTTTTCTACGCCCTTAACATTAAAATATCTAAAAAATCCCTTCTTAGTGAATTTAAGTATGGAAAGAGGAGTCTACATACCGAACTTCAAGCCTTTCCCACCAATTTTAAAAAAAATTTAGCGGAATTTTTCCATTTGATATTCGCTTTTTAAAGTCGGGAACTTAGCCCCCATCCCTCTCGAATTTTGGCAATAATGGACCTTTTCCATATGCAAAAATAATTGTAAAAATTGGTCCACAAATGGCAAAGTTATTTGATAATCAATTATTGGGGCGGGCACTTTTCGTTCGCCTTCCTTCCTAGAAAAATATTGGAATTTTTGAAATTTTTATAACCTAAGTTCTCTCCAGATATACAGAGCGATACTGTAAAAATTTTAAAAAATCGGTTCAGCCGGCTAGCTGTCTATAAGGCACAAACATACATACATTCATACATACAAACATGACATTTTTATATATAATATATATAGTATAGGTAAATTATTACACAAAAATTATATGGAAATTTTTACATATTGTCACATGTAACGTAAGACTGTGTTTGACAAAAATTTCAAAATTAGGGTTTCAATTAATTATTGTATGTTATATACTTGCCGACATTATAGTCAACTAGAAAACAATGTTGAAACTATCACTACTATTTTATAAATTTTTTTCGTCCAATAAAATTTAAAAATTTGTGGGTGCATGTTTCTTCGCTTTATATGATTATAGACCCACATTCATATATAGTATATTATAAATATGTACATACGTAAATATTAAAATTTCAATTTTCAAAAGTATTTTTTTCTTTCGGCCATATGTTTGATTTCTGCATTCTGTATTATTTCTATTGAATATATTTTTACATTATATTGGAAACTGAATCACATAGAACAAATGATCGCAATTTATTTCAAGAATTTTTATGCTCCAGAGAAGCATACTACTCGATACCATACTCGTTGCTACCTCATCCACCGAGCTCATTAAATACTGCGTTACTAATGCAACTAAAGAGCTAAGAGCTTTTTCTGCAGTCCATATGTATACGGTCAAGGCGAATTCATTCCAGGTGATCTCGTCCCTACAAAACCAGCATTTTTAGTTTACAAATAAAACAATTTTATTCCAGTTTTCAAAACAGTTTACGTATTAACATGCTTTGAGTTGAACACACCTTTGACAACTGAACAGAAATCAGCTGATGCGAATTATAGCTAATGCAGCCACCTGGTATGAATTCGCCTTGTACACGGTATAATAAAACTGCAAAATTAAGAACATAAAGAATGCCATATGCTTCCTACACGAGTGAGAGAAACATAAATATATTCATATTTTAACATAAGCACTCTAAAATAAAAAGCATATGTCCGTTTCACCAAAAAATTGTTTAGAAGCCACACCACATATTTCACATATTCATGAGACAGAGCGGAGTAAATAAGGGCATGATACACGATCAATCTTCAGCTTCAATATTTGTCACTGTGTGCGTTATTTTATAAAAAATAGTCGCACTTATACGTATAATATGTGTGACTATTTTTTGTAATATTTTTTTAAATAAAGTGTTGGAAATAATATTCATTTTTACGAAACTGCTATAAGAAGCATAAATATATAAAATCTTTTGTTTTCTTTGATTAACTTTTTAATTCAAATTTGCAAACATTGGCACAGTTTATACTGAATTTCCTATTTCTTCATTATTATTATATAAATTCCATTATAAATTATGTAAAATCGAAAAATTGTCCATACATTATGTTGCTTAAAAATTTTAAAAAGTTAAATTTTTAAATTCTTCACTATTTTGCCAGAGACAAATGCCCAGCTCAGTTCGAACTGCATTATTATAAATTTTTTTAAAACCAAAACAATGTTGTGATTAAATTTTAATGACAACCTGTGGATTTATTTATGCGTCACTGTAAAATGCTTCTCTCATTTGCGTTGCAAAATAATTTTCAGTATTCCTGTATTGAAATCATTTCATTTGTTTTTTTCTTAATAACCCAGTAAAAAAATCAGAGTTTGAAGAACAGTGTTGCCAGAACATACTGATGAAATAAATTGATATCAAATTAAAATTCTTTTTTACAATTTACGAAAGGCAATATTAAATCTAGTAGTGAAAATGATAAAATGGAAACAACATTAACGAGGGTATAGGAATTTTTAATATTTTAAATAGCAAGAGATTCAGATCTACTACTGACCGATTGACACCAAAACGAACTTTGTGTGATGATTAGTTTGACCGAAAACGGCGTTTGAACGGACACACAGACAGATGGACATGGATCGATTATCTATTCACAACATTTCTGAATATATATAAATTTTTCTTCAGAAAGGAATATTAAAGAAATTACACATGGAATGACAAACTTATATATTATACCCCGTACACATAAAGTGAAGGGTATAAAAATTAAACGGATAATATGAGGAACTAAACTCTGCTGTAATTAAGAACCATACGGAACAGTATATAATAATAAGAGTTTAGATTGTTTATTTTTGTGTATAATGGAAATGTTCTTAGCAAATTTTGTTATAAACCGATTCATAGCTTTATAGATGCCCTTCGTTGATTAGTCTTATCAAAAGGACGTATGCTAATTGGCAGTCAGTTTTATTAGAATTAGACATTTAACTAAACAAAAATTCTTTAGCACTTTATTTTCGTTTTATTATAATTGCGTTTATGTTTTTTCGTTTTTATTTGCAGCTTAAATACACCCGTAATTCATAAAAAGGTAAGACAAGAAATTATTTAAAGTTTTAAATGTTCTTATATCACGTAGCACAAAATTAATATCGTAACAGAGTCGTAATCAATGCCTTAGTGACAACAATTTTTAGTTCTTATCTTTGTAGAAAAACTTGTAATTGGAGAAAACAAAGTTCTTAAAAACTTTTCAAAATAATTGTTTATTTAGAAGAAATAATATATAATACATACAGTTCTTTTAATTTTTTTCTTGAAACTAAAAACAACAAGAAATTTATTGTTTGTCTGATTTGAAGTTAGTAATTTAATTAATTTTTTTTAGAAATGAACCGGTTTTTAAAGTACAATGAAATAAAGGCGTCATTTGGTATTATGATGCGCATTAGATAGAGATAGCGTTATTGTTAATTTATATAAATTAATGCTTAGTTTTCTTTAATGAGCTAATATCTATATATATATACAGTTTGTAAAAAATATGTTTACAAAACAAAAATTTTTTAAGAATTTAAGTTTAAATAAATATTTACAACAACAATATCATTATATTTGTAAATTTTTTTTTTTATAACTGTTGTTTTGTATGTTGACGACAAGCAGGCGTCGAAACTTTGGCAAATTTATGAATATATTACAACAACAACGCTACAAAATAATTTTGTATACTTTCAACAGTGTAAAAAAAATGTTTACAAAAATGCAAAGTCAAGAAAGAACCGTTGGTTTTTTGCACATGTATTGCGTGTAAGAGTTTTATACGGCCGCTAAGAGTAGCTGTTGTCTTTTATTCTTAAATTGAGCTCATAGAACAAACAAGCGATTATCCAATTATATATAAACTATGCCAGGAAAGCGACTGAACAAAGACATTACCCAACTGGTGTATTTTAATTACTATAAAGGAAAATCTCACAGAGAAATTGCTGAAATGTTGTCTCTTAACCTAAAGACGGTATATAATGTTATTAACCGTGCTGAAAAAGAAGGAAGACTGGAACCAAATGTATCACCAGGCAGACGAAAAAAAGTAACTCGGCGAATTGAAAAGAAAATTTTGAAAATGATTGATGAGAATCCACATTTTAGTACTAGAGGAATTGCACTTAACATCAGTAATGAATGTGGAGTAAGAATCTCTCATCAGACTGTTAGAAATGTGCTACAAAACCATAAATACTCTTCAAGAGTTGCGAGGAAAACCCCTTTGCTATCAGCGGCAAACATAGAAAAAAGGTATAAGTTTGCCATTGAACACATTTCTTTTCCTCCGGAGCACTGGGATGATGTTATTTTTTGTGACGAAACGAAAGTGATGCTTTACTACCATGATGGACCTCAAAAAGTTTGGCGAAAACCCCTGACGGCTTTAGAAAATAAAAATATAATACCCACTGTAAAGTTCGGTAAAGTATTAGTTATGGTGTGGGGTTGTATTTCGAGCAAGGGTGTTGGCGAAATAAGAATATTAGTGGATATAATGACCAAGGAAGTCTATCTAAACATTTTAAAAAAGGAATTGAGTACAAGTGTTCGCAAATTCGGTTTTGTTGACCCAGAAAACCCAGAAAAGCTCAAGTATAAATTTTACCAGGATAATGACCCGAAGCATAAGGCATATATTTGTAGATCCTGTTTGTTATATAATTGTACAAAAGTGATAGATACCCCAGCACAAAGCCCAGACTTAAACCCTATAGAAAATTCATGGGTCCACCCAAAGAAAAAAGTCGGAAAAAGGTCACCAAAAACAAATAACATTTATTAAAGAAGAGTGGGAAAAACTACCTGAAAATTATGATATACCAAAGCTTATCCATTCAATGTCTAGACGCTTAGAAGCTGTAATTAAAGCTAAAGGAGGGCACACCAAGTATTAGCACCCTCAAATCTTTTTTTTTACCATTTAGAATATATTTAATTCAATTTAACACAATTTTGTAAACATTTATTTTACAGCGTAGAAACTGGAAGTATTTTTTAAGTTACGATTATTATTTTGTTATTTAATTTAATTTGGTTTTTTTTTGTGCAAAGTGTTTATAAACATCTTCAATTGAATACATGAAGAAAAAAATTTAATAAAAGTTATATAATTTACTTGCAAATAAGAGTTTCCCTTAAACTTTTTAATTTTTCTAAGCTTTGTAAACATATTTTTTACAAACTGTATGTATAAATGAATGTGTGTTTGTTTGTGTGTTTGTTTGTACCTTATAGGAGCCCAAGCCGCTGGACCGATCTTCCTAAATTTTTCACACCATATAATTGGGACTCTTGAATGAATTATAGGCTACTTTTTTTTACTCACGCCTACTTTTCTAATTATTCTACTTTTTCCACATGGTTTTTAACAGATTTTATAATATAAACGCGCTTAACTTCACCATTTGTGAACCAATCGCCTTGAAATTTGGTGCACTTAGTCTGTGCAACTCCGGGAAAGTTATAGGGTATTACTTTTTTTTTTAACTAGGACCAAGAGGGCGATAGGGGGAACATTTTAGCCCCTCCGAAACGTTCAAGAACATAGATAGATTTGCATCTAAAAATGCTCATAGGCTATACACATTTTTAAAAGTAAGACCAGGAAGGCGATAGGGTTGAAGTTTTGCCCCTCCGAAACGTTCAAACCGAATTTAATGAAAACATAGATAGATTTGCGTCCAAAAATTCATATAGGCTATATACATTTCCATGTATTTAAGTGTTTATGTTTTTGCATCTAGAAAGACACATATGATACATATATATTTTTTAAATAGAACCAGTAGGCGGCGTAGGGGTAAGATATGCCTTTAGGAAACTGTATAACCGATGGAGATAATAAAAAATTATTTAAAAGTAAAAAATATATTTTTTAATATCTGGCACCACCGCTGTTCACTTTAAAAATTTTTTTCTGTTAAAGGTGGTTAATTTATTCCAAATGTAAAAGAAATGAAATAAAACTTATGGAAAACGGATAATTGATTTTTAGAGCGTGGCACTGCCCAATTTCCAAAAAAAAAACTGAACCGAAGTCGATTTAAACTCAGTCGAATGAAAAAAAAAATTTCAAATCCATTCATAAATGTCCTAATTCTGAGGTAGTAAATGTAGTATCTACATACGTACGTATCATTGAAATCTACGTATTTTATTCTATTAATTTAACCAAACGTGCATATAATTAACAAAAAAAATTAAAAATTTACATACATACATATGTATACTCAACCTAAATAATAAATCATTCAAGAAAATATTACATTTTAAAAAATTTTAAAACATCACGATACGCATCGAATGCAAAATTCTGTTCGATAAAATATTCGAATCAGAACGAAAATTTCTATTCATAATACTAATTTAACTAATTAACTAATTTAGTTAACAAGAAGAAGAAAACTGTAGAGACTTGATTTAATTATAAAATACTTAGTTTTGAACAAAAAACTGGAAAACTATTATGCATGTTAAAAAAGTGTTAAAAATAAATAAAACTGCACATATTTCCATTATCCTATACAATCGCACGAGCTTCCATATGTGACATGTTCGCTAGAAAAGTATGGTAGTGTGCACTAAAAATGCAACTGTGTGACTTTTTTTGACAAGTCGTGCGATTTGGAAAGGTTTTCCGAAAGTTTTGACAAAATAGCAGTTTCTCTTCGATTTTCGCCAAACAGTTGAACATTTTATTGACGCTAAACAATAAATTAAAACAAATGATCCTATCCAGATAATAATGGCGGTGGCGGTGGCGATGGCTGAAGAAGTTAGCACGTTGGTACAAAGCCAAAAAATCCCGGAATTAGTTAAAATTTTTAAATTCTTAAATAGCGATTCATCGATAACATACAGGCAGTCAAAATGACATGTGGTAGTTACTTAGACATAAACAGAATATCCAAACGTTGCCAGCGGGTCCACAAAACGCGATAAGCCATCAGCCATCATTCCCTTGGGGAGCAGTTGGCGAGTAAAAACATAAAAATACAATTTTTTTTAGCAATTCATAAACTTTAATTTATATATACTCGTATGTATCTTCGCAAAAAATGTAACTGTTGAAAAAACAAAATGAAAAATGTAGCTTTTAGCTACTTTATTTATTTCCTATACGAATAACAAAACCGATAACATTGGTTTCTGTGACACCTTAAACCAGCATTAATTCTAGTGCGAACATAAAACCGATAACATTGGATTTCATGACACCAAAGTATTTTTTTGTCCGTTTCAAATCTAATTCCGATAAGATTGGTTGCTATGACTGCTTTGATTATCCGTATAAAATATTTGCAGTCTGCATATTTTTATAATTTCTATTCTTATTATTTTATAATATTTCTGTAAATTTTTTTAATATATATGTATATTAACAACTATTAAACAAATCACAAAAAAAACTGATACACCCACCTATCTACGCCTATTGGATTTACATACATACATATGTATGTACATATATTGGTAGTGCGAAGGTTTAGTAATCAACAAAAATATTTTTGTATCAAATTTCACATTTAACGTGACATAAGTACAACAGCAGTTTGCGTTTTCTTACTTATTTTATGAATGAAGAAAAAAATTATAACAAGTGAATTTTTTTCTGGAATTTTTGCTTTAATAAAATGTTTGAATGGTTTCTGCAACAATATTTCATTCTTGCTTTAATTCTTTGCTGTCATGTCTTATTTATAATGGTTTTTATAATGAACTTTTATGTATTTTTAATGTACGTTACATGTGTATGATAATGATCTTTCGTTTATCAATAGTTGCGTCCGCATTTTTTTCAAGTTAAAACAATTTTAAACGTTTTGTTTTTTGAAAATGTGGGTCATATCTGGTGCTTGTTTCAAAAACGATTCTTTCCCCAAAAATTTACCGTCATAAAAACACAGTCAAGTGTCCATAAGAATTATAAAAAACACACACTAAAGATTTGTGATAAATATATGTATGTATATATTTTAATTCCAAATGATTTAGAAAGTTTTTTTTTCTTTTATTTAGTTCGTTTGGGTTATTTTGACTTTATTATTAACGAGTTTTGAATAACAATTGTATAGCTTGAGCTGTATGTTCTTCTTTCCTTATTGTTTCTTATTGATTTATATTGACGGTGTGATGTGATTTGTCTGTCGTTGTTTCTCTATTGTTAATGGAACTATATAAAGAATTAGTTCAAAGTTCATTAAACCCATAAGAAATGAGTTGTAGACATTGAGACCTATCATTATACAAAATTAGGAATGACTGTTGAAAAAGCAATTATTACAAAAATTCAAAAATTCACCAACATCTACTTTTTGTGATAAAATGTATTTTTTCAAATATTCCACTCAACATGGTCAACATACAAGATTTTACTATTCTATTTTAGTTGACGTTTTTATTTTTTTATGTTTAGCTTACTAAGGCCTTTTTGCTTTTAAAAATATATTTAATAAATTTTATTAATTTCAATATTTTCAATTCATTTCAATGCACAGGAAATATTACTACAGTTTTTACTACGCAGGCTGGTTCTTCTTATGAGGAATCCATGGGTGTCGCTATCCCGTCGTTAACCAAGTTAGGTTTTTTGGAATTTGGATAGTATAACTTGTACTGATATCCCGTAAAGTTCATATGAGCAAAGCAATCTCTGGTATCAGGGATCGATTACGTTTACAAGAAAGGATTTTCGGATGCGGTAATCTCTGAATGGTATGAAGAATTACCAGTCATTACCTTATACTTATACCAAGAAGGATATGTCCTTACCCAATGTCTGAAATAACATTATAACGGCGTCGTTGACATATTAACGCTGAAGGAAGTGTCTATACACAAGACTGGTTATGGTGATACATCGACCGTAACTTCTCTGAGTTCAAAGTTCAGATGACAGATGCCATGTCAATAGGCGGATCTTCGTGGTCACACCAGAGACTTGATTTGGTGTCACGAGCAAGCGGTAGCCCACACGTTTCCTTCTTAGTTCGGGTTTAATGACTGATGTACTGCCGCCGAGCTCAACGTTTGCCTAGTGGACCACACTTCGCGGCTACCATACGGGGTTTAAAGCTTGACGACTGATTTGACTACGTCATCAAGTCGAGGTTCAGTCAAAGTGCCCTTCGTGTCCAATACGAAAAGTTGTAATTCGTGAATAGTTATGGGTTTGAATTCGTGTTGGCTGTGGTTGCCACCTAAAGTTACGCATGAAATGTACTTTGTGGTACAATACAGGACATGTCGTCATCTCTATGACATGCGGCCTGGGGCGACTCGAAAATAATTTAGGTGCTGTTGCTCTTCAGCAATATTCACCGGAAGATGGCACGGACAGTGTAGGGTGAGGGTTTCAGTGTTTAAGTTAAATATACACAATTATTTACTATAAATTTGCTTTTTAATTGTTTTTTGTTAATGTTTAATTTTTTAAATTATTTTTTCTTCACACAACTTTGCTGATTATGCCACCTGCAATTTTTTGTCATAATTGTGCGTCACACTACGAATTTACGCACCCAATTGTTACCGACGAATTCATTGTGCTAGACGAAGTTCACCGTTCGTCGAAATTGTGTTCCCATATAAGTTATAAAATAAGAAAAATTACCCTTATTTTCATGGAATAAACGCAAGAAAAATATATTGTTAATGCTGGATTGTCAGAGATATTAAATGTAACTGTATTCCATGTTAGAAAATTGTTCTCAAGAAAAGTGTTCGTTAGAAAAATATCGTTTAAACTGGGATTCTATAAATTGGCAATCTGGCACTTTATTTTTTGTTTATTGTTATATGAAAAAAGCAACTAAAGAAATTTGTGAAAATTTTTAAAGAAAAATATTGATATTGCCGCAACCGTATATCTTCCAAAATTGCAATAAATTAATTATTGGATTTATTATTTATTATTGTTAGATTTATTCAAACAAACTTATATTTCAGATGTTACGAAAGTAATGTTCCACTTTTTTATAATTGTGTGACCAATAATAAAAAGCGTTATTACAGTAAACATTTTAACAAGGTGTCGTTTTTAAGGAAGAAAATAAATCACCAAAAGGATAGAGTGTGCGGTTGATGGCAACCTTACATAAAAGCGATCGACTGCAAAGCCCTCTGATGTGACACGGTGTTAAACAGCACAGAACATATCAGGAATGTGTTCATCATAGTCAGGGATAACTGTGATAAGGATTGCAGCCTATGTCTACTTATTAAGTCACGTGGTGGTTGGTTGCTGCCCATGCAGGCGGTTATGAACGTTTCAAAATTCACTTGGTGTTAAAACCACACTGGCGTTAGGTCACATTGGCGTTAATCTTAGGCACAATCTGTCAAATATTTAATAATGGACTATAACCCCAAAAATTTAACTGAAAGTGAAATAAGCCGCCAAAAAATTAATATTGTTGTCCTTTATATAAAAATGTTATTAGTACTATTTTTAGAACAAAACTACTTGGCACTAAAGCTACATATGTTTACACGATTATTCGATTTGACAATATTGTACGATGTGGCAATTTGGTGGCATTGCACTCACAATGAAAAATTGTCACCTATGTCTAAATTGTCTGTTCAGACTATTGTAAGATATCTTTACAATTTCATTGTCACACAATAAATTTATCTGTTAAAAAAAATTGTCTGTTCACACGGTTGTCAAATTATTGTATGGAAAAAGTTGCCAGATCCGATGTTTAACATTCCGTCTTAATATTTATGGCCAGCGTTGTCAACAGAAATATTTATCTGCCAATGGTGTTATTGTACTGCGCACTAAATTACGCACATGTGACAATAAAAAATAACTGTAACATGTATGGCAATTAAGTGTCAATGGAAATTAAGGGTGTTCGCACGATTTCTCAGAATTGTGATATATTATTGCCATAAAATGTATGGACTATATATTTTGTGACAATGTAGAAACACAAAAATTGCGAGTTCACACAGTTGTTGAACATTTTATTACAATTTTTCTGTCAATATTGTACTATATGGCAATCATGTGTTTCACTTGGTTTAAAATTTAAGACGTGAGTTAAATTATATTTATTATATGTACCAGCTATATCCGAACGACTCTCATGCACGGGCAGACACATCAGAATCTTTTTGAAGTTCAACTCTACTACTACTTGCGGGAGCATCATCTAAACGTGATTTATGGCTGGCTGTTTTATACCTACTTCTTCAATGAAATATGCTATAATGCTATCAGGGACGTTTTTCATACCTATCCAAAGATATTAATGAGAAAACGTTTATTTTTGATCGGTACTTCAATGAATCGCACTGTCTACACAGCCACACACTACATACTAAAGTAGTTGTTCATAGAAATCGCTTTGTAGATCTTATGCAATGCTTTGCGTGAGAACTGCTGAGTACTATTAGAACTGTTAATCAAATTTATAGCAGTTAAAATTTAAGCATAGAAAAACGCTAAAAAATAAACATAAAAGAGAGCAGTAAGAGCGCAAAAAGAGAAAGCAAAACAATTGAGCAATTGTGCGAAAAATTAACATTTAATAAATTTATGTATTATACTGTAGCTATATTTTTATGTATGTACATATATCATTATACAATTTTCCGGAAGATGTAGCAGAAAGAAAGATATGGGTATTGTTTTGCAAGCGAATGAAACCCGTAAATGTGAATAAAGAAAACATGAAAATACCTGAGGCATTAATAATAGGATTAATTGGAAATGTGTTTAATTTACTTTAATTAGAAAAATAACAGATTGGCCCACTGTCATGTTTACATATAAATATAATAATTTGAGACCAAAATATCATTAGCCAATTAGAGCAAACGCTGTGTGACGTCAGAGTTGCTACATGCGCAGAATAATTTTATTAGGCCGTATTATGACTGTCGTTGTTATGAGGAAAACGGTAACATGTGGCAACAAGTGCCTTGTGTCTTATATAAGTTTGTCGTAAATACGACTCCGACAACGACACTCATAATAAGGCCCATTATGTGTGTCAGATGACGTAATCTTTATTTCTATAATTCTTTGTATTTAGAATTTTTTATGTTTCTCTAAATAGATACATATGTATGTATGTATGGAAATAAAATCAACTTTTTTCGTATTGTCTTTTTATTCAAAATTTGCAGTTAACTACTAATGGTTGGCCATGCTTTCACAGCACTTTACTCTGAAACAGAAGACAAAATTATTGCTAACAAGACTCGTGTGAGGTATTGCATGACATTTTTCACATACTCGTTATAGCAGCACCCAAAAACGCAGATCCAACCAATTCAAGTGGCGGCAGTTGGAACGTGAGATTCATTTTAAAATCAAAGCAAATATTTTGCAAAAGCAAAATAAGTATGTTCTCAGTTTTTTCTATTCTTCTAGTTTCTGTTTTTCATTTCTGGTGTGGTTTGACGTTTTCGTTCTAATGCTTCCTGGTTCAATAATCAATGAAATATGATTATCGATGTGACAGAAAAAGCAATTGATAGGATTTGTGCAAATAAAAAAGAAGTATGAATATATTCGTAATGAATTTTAAAGAGTAGACATGTTTTGAAGTGCATGGCAGTAGAATTTTAAAATGTTTTACACGCATAATATCAATTGTGAAAATTATTATAATATGGTAATAGTTTTTTTATGGTTAACAGATTATATTTACAAAAGTTTTATTAAGGAGATTAAAATGTTTAGTTGTGAGCTGAACAGAAATGTGATAAAAATACTCAATTTTTTTATTTGAATTAATTTTGGTAGTTTGAAAGAATTTACGGAAGAAATGAAATTTATAAATTTTTATAAAATTTCACTCAATAAAATTTTATTTTTAAGCCTGGTCTCTGTGCAATATGCCATGCAAAATGCTATCAAATGCTCGCGAAATAATGTTGCGTGATTAGTATTCTTTTTTTTACTGTGAGTACGATGTGGAAGGTTTCTGGAAACATACTTTCAAAACTGTGAAATGGCATTAACCATGATCCAATAAACAGGTCAGGTCGATTCTCCTGATGAATTATTGTAGGGTTGTCTTTTTAACTACAGAAATTCTGTACTTTTGAAAAATTGTTTACCTTCTTTTTTGTTACATTTCCCATTCTCATAAAAAATATGTTTGAAGAAATTGGTATGAAGTATTTCCAATGCAAGCTTTTTGCAGTGATCCTCTCCTTTATAAATGTACTAAATTTTCCAAAATATATGGATTATATTATATGAATAATAAATTTTAAGAATATTCTTTTTACAAATTATTTTTTCTACAAACAACTCCAGCAAACGGGATTTCTCTTTATTTTGTACGCAAACATGACTGCCAGATTTTACGATTTTTGTTTGTATATTTCGAAATTCTCATCAATTTTTTTAGGAGTTCTCAAATAATTACTAAAAATGAACGAAGCTTCAAAATTTAATACCTCTCCTTGACATCAGAGGCGCTCCTTGACATCAGAGCAACATGCATAAGCCAAGTTTTAGTAAAGCTTCACCTCCTATCATTTCTCTAACTATCCGATTCTTCTAGTTCTAGCACAATTCCTCGCATGTGTAGGAGTCATCTCCTGAGTGCTTGGCAGAGATAAAAAACAAATTCCCAAGAAAGCATGTGTCTGTGATCAAATACTTTCCTGTGCAAATCAACCTAAAAATTTTCTGCTCCCATTATTCTATAAACTACTACATCATTAAAAAATATAAAGTTCTTAAAAAAAGTGATTTTCTTAGCAAAATGGCAAAGTTAAGATATTTTTTTATACATATATGTACATATACGGATTTTGTGTTTCTAATGCAAACTAATTCCAGAGAGTCCATTCAAATGTTCACGCGAATTTGCGCAGAATAGGATTTGATTTTAGCCCTATTCTGATTTATACGCAGATTTTATGTTTGCAATACTTTTCAGTTTTTTTTCATTCATGCAATTTGATCCACCATAATGTATATAATACATTTAATTGCAATTTTGATAGTTGTTCCATATAATTTCAAACATGCTATATTTTTCTTTTGTATTTCATGTAATTTTTTTTTCATTAAATGTAATATTCATTATCAGACCTTATTTTTACCATGTTGTTGTTCTCAGTGGAGGACAATGGCTAAGAACATATTACTATTTAACAGATTTGCTTATTAGGATAAGCTATAAATAAACTTTGATGTTTTAAAAAATAATTATAAAAAAATGCCCAGTATATCTGCATTTCTTCTATTTTAAAAACAATATTTTGTTGTAGACATTTTCAAAAATAAATTAAATTAAATATTTATGTATGTAAGTACGTTCAGAGAGTTTAGTATCAATTTCTTTTTCGACTTCTTGTAAAGGTACGGTCATATATGGCAAATATTTGCCAAAAAAGAAACGTAACCAGTATTTTTAAATAAAAAAAAAGTGTATATAATTTAATAGTTAGTTTAGAGTTGCTATTTTTACAAGGGGCCATTTTGTGTATTATTTTACTTCCGCGCAGCGATGTGCATTAGCTGATTGGCATATATATTGAACGCACGATTTTCACCCTGCCGACTAAACGCTCTAACTACTTCAGCCAACACCAACCGCTGCTGCTGCCAAATGTCTATCGTGTGATAATCCTAAATTGTATTTTTAAATTTAAGACTTGATTACTCTTTATTCTTAGTTCATATCATATTGCGGATTCAATACATTATTTATTGTTTAAAACAATACAAATTACCACTTATATTTTAGGCACTTGTGGCACAATATACTCGCAGATTTAAGCGTACGTGGCTCAATACGCTGTATATATATGGTAGCTTCTTGCTATTGTTGTACTGATTAACCGTGAAAAGGAAATTTAGCACAGGAAAAGGTGCGTCAAACTTGCTTTGAAGTTTTATTTGACAATACGTAAGACAGCAATAAGAGAGAATTCCGATTTATTGCAAGAATAAGCCCAGTGCCCATTGCCAAATTTACTGCTCACTATTGTTTTGTAAGGATTAAGTTCATAATTATTTAAGAAATTATTTCCCCTTTTTCTATTTTATAAATATCAAGTCAACTATTTTCAGATATTTCTTTGCTTGTATTCCAATTTAATTTAGATAAAGTCTTTTTAATGGAATACCAGCCAAATCCTGCAATTATGAAGTAATTTGAATAATGTATGCAGAAATTTTATAATAATTAAGTCAAGCCAAAAAATTGTGAACAGCAAGGGAAGTAAATACCAACTTATGCATACTCTGAAAGTCATAAATTAAAATGCAAAAATGCATTTATTTAAGCGAAAAAGTACTGCAAAATAAGAAGAAAAGCAAAGCGTGCAAAAGCAGGGTACAGTTTTTTTTTTCGATCGGCAATTAGTGTTTAAAAAATAAGGGCTTTTTCAACATGTAACAACTACCAGAGAATGACAAAAATCACTTTTTTACTTGATTTTATCATAAATCAAAATTTTTGTTCACATTCGGCGTTGAATAAAATTAGCATAATCGTCTCGAACGATTCATTTATGCAAATTTGAATTGAGTGTTCGAAGAAGTTTTATTCATAACATGCCGTGCAGCAAAGCTTATACTGACGACCGCATCTGAATTGATATGTTGTGAGCAGATTCTAAAATAACAAAGTGCAGCTACAAAGAATTAAAAAAATTAATTTTAACCTAGATAATAGAGCTAAATTTTTTCGTATTTTAAATAACGTTTTTCAAAAGCATCGATGGTTAATATACAAAAAAAAAGCTGAGAATATGTGATATAATTATTATTAAGTATAAAACAACAAATTTTTATGTTTTCTATTTGTATCTTTTTTTTAATATACATGATGCTTTTTAAAAACTTTAAAAATATATTTTAAAGAAATATATGTATGTGGTTTTATATTTATAATATAATGTATAATAATATTAAAATATTACTAGTTTATTTATACATATTTATGTGGTTTTGATTCTTATAATTAGCACTTCCTTCACAACTCAATTTCTCTAACTGCACTCTATTCTTCAACGGAACTTTGCTTCTTTTCGTTGTCATTTCTTAACTCTGTATGTGCGTGAGTACGTTCCATATTGTTTCAGTCTCTGTTATGGGTATTGTTATTGTAGCCTGTGAGCCTATTGTATCCCACTTATATGTATATACATATATGTTATTTAAAGTATAGAAAATATCTTAGAGATCCAATTAGTAAAAATTTAACTCCATTTTCCAGCTTCAAATAAAAGTCTTTAGTTCTTTGTAGCCCTTTCTTAAACAAGATTTATCTTCATGTTATTTTTTTTTTTTTTGTCTTGGACCGGCACTCAGGGGATGAGTAGTGTAGTGTAGTGTTTAGGATCGGTTTATATGTTACCTCTTTATCTTCATCATTGCATGCATATGCAACACAATACCGACGAATGAGGGCATTCTGATGTGCCTGTGGATTCGGTACAGCTGCAGCCATCACTGTTCAGTGACCAGTGACTATGCCTTCGCCATTGAAACCTTCCGACAACAACAGACACAAAGACACACAAATGCACATGCGAGATGTTTTTATGAGTCTGAAACTGGGGTTGAACTCAGGACAATTTTTCGTTTTGAAGTCAACGTACGGACTACTTCGACCATCGCCACCCTCATATAATAATAATAAATAATAATAATTTTTCTGCTATTACAAAGTTGAAGCACCACTAATTTGTAGACTTTAATAATCCTTTTGTTTGTCTCCAATTGGCAACAGTAGAAACGTGTTGTCTATTTTGCGTTACTGATATTTTGCAAAGAGTATCACGTTGCTTTGCCCACTTTTTCCTTTCCTAACCATGGAATTGTTTCATCACTTTTCGCGAAATTGTACCACATGCGCCTTCAATTCCTTACGTTAGGTAAGTTCGGCCGGTTGTAATGTAAATGTAAAATGAGTTGTAGGAAAAGTTTCACGCGTTTTATTGAAATAGAGTGAAGTCTCTGCTAGGAATCGAACGTAGAACTCGCGAACTGATAAACTAGCGCACTACTCACTAGACTGCCGGAGCACTCTTCACTCATTTACTTGCTGTAAATTAGTAATATTTTAAAACAATTTAGATAGAAACAATTTAATCTTATCCTGCTTGCTTATTCTGCAGTTTAAAAAGGTTTTGCAATTATTTTTTTTTATGATGAAATTATTATACAAGCATACATTAGAACAACGAAAATATATTTAATTGTAAACTGATGTGTTCCACCACAATAAGTACAAATCGATGAAATTTTTAAATTGCTCCAAGTAAGTCACGGTAGTACGGCGGTACCAAAAAGGTTAAAAATGCACCACAAAAAGTACAATGATTTCCATCCGTGTTTTGTATTCATTCATCAAAATAATCATCACTGAGCGAAACGAGCAAACACCCGATATTACTGCAATGAACAACCCAGTGAAATTTTTGCTACATACATCTTCGATTTGAGACCAATGACAATGTAAGCAAGACCCATCCAATGTCTGTATACAATTTCTATTTATATTTACACAGCGATGGCCTAGGCTGTAAGATTTATCCAACACAATATACATTGTAAGCGAAGGTTGGATGGGTCCAACACAATATACATTGTAAGCGAATGTTGGCTGGGTCCAACTATTATGGTGAATTCGGAGTGCAATAAGATGTATCTGAATGCCATTGATCTTGGAATGAATTTTAACTATTGCATAATTAAATTAGGAACTTCATTTTTTTCAAATATTTTGTAATTTCGGAATTTTGTTTCAAACGTTCGCTTTCTATTTTCTTTAGTCTTCTTAAATTTCTTTTACTAAATCCACTCATTTTATTCTTTACAACAAATAAAAATACAAAACATAAATACATATGTATATAAATTAACACATAGTAAATAAAAATAAAACAGTCACTTACCTTTTTTAATTATTTTTATTTAATAATTTATAACAATATTACCACAAAAAATGCCGCTAACACTTCACTTTAAAAAACACTTATGAACTTGATACAAATTTTACTTTGGAATAATAATAAAAATGAAAAAGAAAGAATAACGGAAAAATTACTTCAGAAAAAAGAACAAAATTCATAATTAAAACGAAATGACAATATGATACATTACAAAGCAATCCAAATCAGATGGTAATGCGATGCAAAATTTTTATTTGTGTTTGTTTTGATCTTCATTTCTAATAAACATTTAACTTTACAATTGGATGGGAAAAAGACAAATCCGAATCAGATGCGAGTTGTAAGGGCTTAACTATTTTCGTTTTATTTTCCCTATTGACATAATATTATACACTCGGATGGCTTTCAGTTTGTAATGAGTAACCGGACTGCTGGGAAGACACATGCTAGAAATCACAGAGCACAAAAACCGAGAGATATGAATGATTGAAAAACAGCTGCGATATGTGTGATTTGTTTTTCTTATTGTTCGAATACAAATGTACATTTTTAGAGATGTTAAATGATTTTATTCATTCAGACTTTGTCGTTCTCTGATAACTACATTCATACATACCTAGTCTGTATTCGAAAAAATTGCTTAACATTTGAGTTGTAACATCAAAAGGCGAAAGGACAGTAGACATTGAATTGCTACAATTTCCGGTTGTCTTTTACTCATCCTTTTGCATATGATGCTGCTGTTTGTTACTGCTGGAACTCATGTACCGCTAAGTTGAGGGTGAGTAGGAGTGTTGATAATGATGATTAAAAATTTAATGAAAATCCATAAAAATAAAACAATTGTGTCTGTGAAATTTTGCAACATCAACCCCAATTTGATTTTGTGTTTTATATTTTAAATTATTTTTATATTTCTGACTGCTGCTAAGTGCCGTAGAGTACTTTAGAGACAATGGAAACAATGAACATCATCATCAATATACAAAGTCTGTGATAGCAAAATTGCACTCAACATTGTATCGTTGTCATCCGTATCATTATCCTAAGACAAATGACAAGCGGCTTGAATTATAATAAATTTTCACCCTCTTAAAGTGAAATGCATGAAAAATATATTTTATAGAAATTACGCAGTTCAGCTTGAAATAAATATTGAATAAATAGCTTAGACGACATGCTGATTACAATGTTTAGTGTAGTTTTTGAAATGCTTCTGAATGACTGCAAAAAACATCCAGTAAATTGTTGCAATAAATTTACATACAATAAAACTGAAAAAAATATAAGTAATATATGTATAAGTAAAATTGATTTATTCGAAATGTTTTTATGCCTCCATATCTTTTTTTATAAATATGAAGCTGTTGTTTAATTTGAAAAATCGTTTATCCAAGAAATTGTCTTCGCCTGGAAGCCTACATTCTCACTTTTATCCGGTTGTTCGAAAAATGGGTGTGAGACCATTAAAATTTAATATTTTTCTGCTGAAATGCAGGTAAAAAATATAGTATGTGGTACCAATTCCGTACCAAGTCGTATGCATACAAATTCCACTTCTGTTTTTTTTTTTTTTTATCTTGGACCAACACTCAGGAGAAGTCCCCTACACATGCGATGCATTGTGCTAAAACTATAGGAAAGGGATAGTGGGAGATATGATAGGAGGTGAAGCTTCACTATCTTACAACATTGCTTTTTGCACGTTATTGGTTATTATAGCAGTTTTGTAACGGCTCTGATGTCAAGGAGACGTATTAAATTTTGAAGCTTCATTTTTAGTAGCCATTTTTTAATAATTATATTCTTCGCCGGTGCTACACAATACCGACGAATGAGGGCATTCTGATGTGCCTGTGGATTGGGTACAGCTGAAGCCGTCACTGTTCAGTGACCAGTGACTATGCCTTCGCCACTGAAATCTTCCCTTTTATATTATTATTATTATTGGGGAAGGAAGTACCGCGACCAAGATGATATATTGCGCAAAGCCACTCATATTAGACCACCATCCTAAGGCTTCGATGGAAGCCAAGCACTATTTGTGGTCTGGTGTTCCACAGATTGTTTGGAGTTACCGTAATTCCACCCTGATGGTGAAACCTCTGTCTGCTGAGTGCAGTACATTCTAAAAAACCGCGTTCATAACTTTCGGTGTCACTTTCACAAAATCGACGGACAATCAAAATCGAGAGACCAATTTTGTTAACGCACTATTATGGCACTGAGCGGCGATTTCCCCTCCTTCCAGTTCCTAAGAATTTCAATTCTATGGCTTTTTTTAATTCTACAGAATGGCTCTGGGCCAATTAGGAACAAATTTGCATCTCGTTTTGCTAGATAGTATGACATTTCGTTACCCTCATACACCTCATAGCGACGAACACATCCCAATGATACGGCGTAAATTTTCTTTAATTTATTGAGAAGGTCCAGGCCCTCACATACCATTTTTGAGGTTATCATGCTCGTTTGAGGGGCCCTAAGCGCCGCCTGACAATCCGATATTATAAATATGTGGGCCCCTCATGCTCCTACGGAGGTACCCTGCCACACATGTTTCAATGGCATGAATTTCTGCCTGGAAAATAGTCTGGTATACACCGTGTTATTACGTACATGGACAATATGTTAACATTTAGGACAATTTCCCTTCAAGCTGCCTGCCTATTAACTTCAATCTTTGGATGAACCTGCACTACAGTACATACTTACAAAACTAAGTTCAGCTTATTGGATAAGGCGGAGCTAATGCAACAAACTCTGTTTAGTCGTCTTTTATCAGGAAAGCTGTTCTCCAAAGAATTGACATGGAATTAAAATAAAATAAAATAAAAATGTCCCACGGTTTATTTTACTGGCAAATATTTCAACCAAATGCCTAATTTTTTGCTTTTTATTTGAAAAGAATTTGAACCATCATTTAAAGGTGTTTTGTCCCATAAATTCAAGTCACAATATTTTATTGTCGGACGCGACCAGAACTTATTTGAAATACAACTTTTCACTTTTTTCCTTTCGTCATGACTTTTTTATGAATGCTAACTCTACAGACAGAAAACAAATTATTTCATTTTCATTAATTCTCATCCTGTTTGTTACACATCCTTTTTGAGTTGGGCATTGTTTTCTATTGTTTAATATTTTACCTTAAAAAGCAAAAAAAAACAAACATTTGAAATACTAAACCCAGTTGGCAACTTGATACGAAAATGATTAAAATGTTTCAAACACGCAGCATGTGTTGCAATGAGTATTTTTCAACAAAAATATATCATATTGTCATGAGGATTATAGCTGTGTTAAAAGCGAATATCTATTATAATTAATATGAGTTTTTTATGGTATTATGTTGGGAAAGCGTTATTATAAGTTTAAAGTGTCTGCAATCGTAAGTTTTTCAAATATAAATATCAAGTATAATTATTAAATCATAATTTCTTGAGAACATGGCAGCTGCAGCCATCCAGACAATTGATGTTGTTAGTTGCGGCCAATTAGAAACTTTTTACATTCAATCATCATCTCTCGCTCTCCAATTATCCAAACCCTTCACTAGACATTGCCTGCTGCAACATGTACATAGTATGTCTATGATGTTTTTTACTACATACCTTATAATTAGATAACTTTGCAGAAATTTCTGTGTTTTTTTTTCTTTGGTTTGACTGAGAACATTTCAAGTGCGAGCTATAGTTATACAGCTAAAGTTTGTTTAATTAGTTTGCTTGAACTAATTTTAGATATCACATTTATTTTTCTAAAACAATTTAAATTAAATATTTATTTTTATTTTCGACTTCCTTTGGGCACTCACCAGCGAAAATGTCATATAGCAACTGTGCTGGAGATTAACGGGAATATCATTTAACGCACAAACAGCATACAATTTTAGTGCTGGTAATCTTCGTGCATTTATTTATTATTGACTTGATTCAATAAAAATATTGGTCAATAGCTGAACAATTTTCAGAGAAGACACTGGTATTTGTTCGCATTTTATGTGGTTATTTCATAATTATGATAGTTAGCGCGTTGACTCTACAATCCGACGATGGTGGCTCCAAGGGCCCATCCAGCAAAAAGAGCTTAATGTGCATTAGTGTCAATACACATCGATATTTGAATAAAATCGTCGGCGAAGTAAAGTAATAAATAAATTAGGTCTCGCAGCAACTATGCTGCCCGATTTCACTTCAGCACCTGTCTCTTGTCTGCACTATCTCTTTCCAACAAGTTTCTCAAAGCATTGTATACGTAGGGAATTTCCCCTGAGCATTGATGCAAAAAAAAACTAACCTTTATCTTTCTACATAGACAATATCTACATTCAAAATAAAAATCAAATTATCCGTACTTAAATGAATCCCCAGCGGTTTCAAAAGCACGGTAAGTACGGATTTCTTTTATCTTGGCCCATCACTCAGGTGATAACCCCTACACATTCAATTCATTGTGCTGAAACTAGAGGAAGGAGATAGTTAGAGAAATGACAGGAGCTGAAGCTTCACTATCTTATAACTTTGCTTTTGTACGTTCTTTGTTTGTTTATGAAGATGTATTAAACTTTGAAGCTTCGTTTTATTAGCCGTTTTTCTGCCTGTTGATTGGTTACACCTGAAGCCGATACTGTTCGCCACTGAAACCTTCCAGCAACACCAATGCAGATCAGAAAAAATGCGAGATGTTTTTACAATTTAATCTGAAACTGGGGTCGAACCCACGAAATATTTGGTTTTGTAGTCAACGTGCAGCAGACTATTTCAGCCATCACCATCCTTGATTCAAAGACAGATTTTTCAAGCTCTAAATACTTACTTTTAGTCAAATGTACTTGAAATAAGCCGTAAATAGTAAATTTCTACGGATTGTGTATTGGATAAAAAGACGTTATTTAATTTTTTAAACATATACATATCGAGCCTTTGGTGCAATAACGCAGTAACTCAAAATTTGAATTTTTTGAGCTGGGTATGCAGAAATGATCTTTGCGGAAATATATATCTAAAGGAAAAAATATTATGGTTCTATCTCTAACTGTTCAGGTTCTATAGCTACAAATGTTTTTATTGCCCCCATTTATTTTATTTATTATTTGCAATAATGAAATATTTCCTTTATGACGAGAAATTTACAAACAGAAAACATTACAAAACATGCCTCTTTATTTAAAAACTTGTAAAAAAATAACTTTAATAAACGAAAATACTATCAAAAGGATGGCTCAAAACTTCAAATGCATTTTTCTCAGTTCACGATTTTTTGAATTACGACGGTATTGCACCAAAGGCTCGATATGTATGGTTAAGCTATATATACTCGTATGTGCACAATTTCTGTTTAGTATTAATAGTAGCTTTTTAGAGTGGGCTATCTAATGTTTGAAACAGCAACATCATAATTGTTGTGCTAACTAAAATACATTGATGTAAGGCAGAAAGTTAGGTTATCATCTGTAGTCTATGATACGGCTGGATTTCCATATAAACTATAAGGCTCATGACACATTTTCCAAAATAAAATTACGTTATTAGACGTTTTTGCGCTGTGCAGCTACAATTTGCTTTCGTTCGATTGTTACTTGTCGAGCCATTACAGCAACTGTTGCACAATTCATTCAGCAACGAATAAAGCTCTCAAGAACGAACTGCCGTGGATATCATTTAAGCAAAATATATGGATTCTCAAAAAGCCCACATAAAATTTCCAACGTTCAATGGGTCACCGTGTATGTACAGAGTGGCCCAAAAGAAGCGCTGGTGTTTAAATTCTTTATATTTTTTTTATTATAATTTTTTTTTGTTTTCAGTATTTTGTAAAGAAGACTTGGTGAATTTATAATGGAACGGTACAATTGAACAACGTGCCAAAATCGTCGAACTTTATTTCAGAAGAAAATTATGATTTTATTCGTAATTTAATTATGAGCGACAAAGCCCATTTCCAATTGAATGGGTTACGTTTCCATCACTGGTGTTAGTTATCGGATAATTTTGGAAAATTTTTTAAGGCCAGCCGTGGAAAACCGTTCGCAAGTATGGTTCCACCAAGATGGAGCCACAGCGCACAATCGAAGGACGGAATGGCTATTTGAACTCAAACCCGCTCGTTTATTTTGGGCCAACGTGCATAATGTTAGGTTAGGTTACGTCGACAGGTTGCTGGATGTGAAGGTAAAGAAAGGTCCCATCCCATTTGGAAAACTTTTACGTGATGCAGACCAGAGTCTCTGCTAGGAATCGAATCTAGAACCCCGAACTGATAAATTAGCATGCTACTCACTAGAGTACCGGGGTATAATGCTGATCCAAAACAAATTTTATTATAAAATATAATATCAAAAATCAAAAGTCTGCAAATAAAGGTAATAAAAATGTCATTTCTGTTCCCTAAAAAAATACATATGCATGAGCTTTTGCTGTGTGTGCGATGTGTAAAGTTTTCTATGGAATCAGTGTTGCCAAATATCTTATATTTAGGAATAAAGAAGGGGAAAATATGCTGTAGTTTGGTAATTTGGTTTGAACGCAGACCCTAATCCGGATTATCAAATAAACAGGATTAGCGAATAAAACTTTAAAAACCATATTCTTGTACTTGTATTAAAAATGCTTTAAAGCAAAGTTGCAACATCTGATGTTTTTATTGACGCATTATTTTTAAACTAATGGGAGCCATTTTACTCATTATTTTACTTCGTCGATGCTCAAATACCGACGAAGGAGTTTAATCTTGAGTTTCATATATAGTATATATATTTTGTAAAAGTTTTTACTACATCTACAATAAGTACTCATATCTCGAAACTAAATTAAAAAAAATAAAGTCCGGTATAATTTTTAGTAAAATTATATAACCAGAAAAGGGATTCATAAATACATACAAGAAAAGTATAAAAAAAGTCATACAAATTTATACATACCTGAGTAGGCAACATTATTTTGTTTGACAATCATTTTGTTAGCTGGCAGTAGTTCTGCAGTTGGTGGAAATTTTATAACGTATTGAGCAACTCTTGTAAATTGTTGAAATCTATCATCAAGTTGTTCGGTAAAATATCATAATAGTCTTCATATTTGCCCGACGCCAGAGGTGTCTTTGATCCAAAAAAAATAAATTTAAAGAAATCTTAAGAACTAAGTACGATACTTGTGCATCACATTGTGAATTTTCAAGTCTTTAAATTGAGATTTGTAGTTCCGGGACACTGCTATATTAAGGAAATCTACATGCGTTTTTGATGCTTTTTTCGGTTTCACGTGGTTATATGATATTTTTTGTGACAAGAAAAAAATTGCGCCATTATTTTTGATGATTTTTTGAAAATTTTACTAACGCATAAAAATATAAGTGTAAAAATACATTCATAATCGTCTTGGAACTTCGGGAGCTAACATATTACATATTAACTGACAATTTAAAAGTAGCAAGGAGTGATGAAGATAAAGCACTTGTTAAAGAAGAACATAAACTTCCAAAAAAGTATACGGGAACACTGATGATGGCAATACATAAAGATATTTTTTTTTCGACACAGCAAGTGTAGCGAAAATAACTGGTATAAATGAAGAATTAATCGAACTCTTGAATATAATTTTGGAAGCAATAACTAGCGGACATCACATTTGGGAGAGTGAAAAGTAGCAGCAAAAATTTCTTACAAAATTTTTCTTCTAAAAAGTAAATCTAAAACTATCAAAAAACTATAATTTTTAATTAAAAAAAAACTTCTATAATTTTCCAAGCCTTTTGGGTCAAATATCCCTCTGTACGAAGGAGCAGCTTTACCACTTAATTGAACTAAAATCCTTTTCGTAATTTATTGGTGATTTTTTTTCTAACCAAAAATCTAAAATACCGCCGTGTTTAAAAGTACGCATGCACTAAATGAGAAGAAGAAAACTAAAGTTAAGGAAAATGTGGAACGTTCTGCAGATATAAACACTGATTGGTATATATTTCTCTATTTGCCATTTAAGTGGAAAATTCCTTATTGCCACCTTAATATTTCATAGTATTTTGTAAAGTAAAGATCAATTGTATTATACATATAAAAGATTTTGCTATACTTCGACAAAATCTTGTACCGCATTAGTTCTTGATTTTGAAATACCTTGAAATTTTCTAAGTATTAAATTTCGTGTAGCCGTAAATGTACTACGTAATCATATCTTACAAATTTATTCAATCAGACAATTTTCTTCAACACTTCATCAAGAAGTTCCTACAATTACGAACTTCTTAGAGATATTCCAATATTGGTATATACACAGTGTTCGAATTAAAAAAAATTTGTTAGGACATCTTCAAATATTGTCTTAATAGAATTAGAAAAGTGATGGCTAAAGTAGTCTGCACGTTGACTAAAAAACCACAAATTTCGGGGATTCAACTCCAGTTAAAGACTAAATATCTCGCTTTTTTCTGATGTGCATTAGTGTGTCTTTGTGTCAGTTGTTGTCGGAACGGTTCTAGTGACGAAGGCATACTCAATGGTCACTGACCAGTACCGGCTTCAGCTGTAACCAATCTACAGGCACACCAGGTCGCCCTACTTAGTCGGTATTGTGTAGCACCGGCGAAGTAAAATAACTACTAAAAATGGCTACTCAAACGAAGCTTCAAAAATATAATACGTCTCCTTGACATCAGAGGTGATATGAAAACAAGGAACGTGCAAAAGCAGAGTTGTAAGATAGTGAAGCTTCACCTCCTTTCCTTTCTTTAACTATCCCTTTCCTCTAGTTCCGGCGCAATGCATCGCATGCGTATCATCTCCCCAGATAAAAAAACGACGAAAAATAGATAGAGTAGAGTGTGTAAAAATTAAAATGAATAAGAAATGTCTATTCATATCAGCACATTCGCACTTTTTTCTTTAAAAAAATACTTGAAACTTAAAAACATTAAAAATTACTAGAAACTGAAAAAAGAACAAAGCTGGCAACCTTTGTTAATCGTATGTGCACAGTAACATTTATTCTCGTATACATTTTCATAAGCTCTGACGGGTAATGACTTTACAACTACCTCCCTACACAAAGAGTACTGAAGACGGGGGTAGTGGCATAGAAAATACGCATTCTACTCAACTGGTGTTGGAGATTAGTTGTTTTTTTCTCTTATTCTAATCAAAAAACAATTTTTTCATAATATTGTGATAAATCAACTGTGAACTTGAACACGACGAACATTTTCATTCATTTGTACTAATTGTTGTTCGATAAATTCTACGTATTCTGATATTAAAAATTAAAATACAGGGTGGCTGATGAAAGCCGATACAAAAAGAAAACTTGGTAACTTTTTTCTATCTAAGTAATCTGGAGTTTTTTGTTTTCGTTTTTGTAGATTGATCCTTAGATTTAATGAAAATGAAAAGTGGGACACTGGAAAAAGAATGCCACTATCACGCATTGGAGTCTGTAGTTTTGGTTCAACTAACTAACAGGCTCATTTCTAGAAAATAACCCTTCCGTTGTGCCCCTAGATCGCCTGACCTAACTCCACCGGACTTTTTCTTGTATGGTTATTGTAAACAGGAAGTGTACAAATCGCAACAGACAAATGTGGAGGAACTAAGACAATCAATTCGAGCGACAATAGCTACAGTTCCAGCGTTAACTTTGCGGGCAGTAATGAACAAATTTTTTGCCAAGATGCCGCACCTGCATCCATGAGCAGGGCTGGCATTTAAATTCGATTTTCTTTAAGACTAATTCGATGTGCTTTCAAATGAAAAGAGATTGAAAATATTCCATGCATTACAAAAGAAGTCGTTCCAGTTTCTTAATGTAGCAAAATTCATCAGCCACCCTGTATTATTATTCAAAACGAATTTTTATATAACTTACTTTAGTTGGTTGCAGGGTAATTACAGTTGAAAATTGACTTTGAAGACAAATCGTTTAAATAAAGAAAAGTTGTAAATCTGTAGAAACTTCATAAATTTGGCAACGCTATGTGAAATTTATAATGCTGCTTAAACTAAAAGAAGTACCGAACACTCACTAGCATACGCACATGCAGACTCACTCGTCTATACACCTAAAACATAGTTGTCAACAATACGGCAAAACATTTGAGCAGGTGAGTGAGAATGCAAAAGTTGAGGTCACTTACACACATCTACATAATATTGTTAATGATTAAGAGTAATTGCGATTGGATAGGTCATTAAATATTGAATTATAGAATATTAGTATGTCCATTAACTCTTTGTAATGCCCAAAAACAATCGTAAACTGTATGTGTATTTGACGGCAGTCTCACCTGTCACTAGTATACGGTGGAACTTTTAAGGCTGTTATTCTCTCTTCTTCTATGCGATTAGAGTTGTATTTTAACTTTAATGACAAATTTTGGGGACAGTGTGCCACTGGTAGCAAACTTTCATCGTGATTTATTGAAGTGCGACACAATTCTTTTTGACATAATCGAACGATTTTGTAGGAAAGTTATGGCCAACGTTTAACTTTTTCATATTGGTTAATTCGGAATCATTTTTGTCTATTCTTTTGTTTTTTTATGCCATTTTCTAATTTGTTCAGCTTTCAATAAAAATAATAAAAATTAACTTTTCAGCTTTATGTCAGCAGTTGTTGATGAAGTAAATAATTTTTTAGGAGTATATAAGGCAGCTTCTATTGCATAAATTTCACTTTTCGATTTACCGTCAGGATTATGTTTTACGTTACAGTTTACTTGCAATCGTCTAAAAATATTTATCCATCCAATAACCATCCCAACTTTAACTATTGGAACGTTATAAGAATGGGTCTTAGTCGTGGACTGAGAGTACCGAACAAAAGTTAGTAGTGTATATTTCAACACATCTGGTGTGTTTGGCGCCATATTCAAATACAATGTACATCGTACCCAGTGTGTACAATGTACATTGTAAATATGTATACGATAATGTTGGCTTTTTTCTTCTTGTTCAAAACACGTGTCAAAATAACATTGTTTTCCACACATAAACAAAAAAATATTTGCATAAAATTAAATGGATATGCATGTAGTATGCATGTATGTACATATTTGCAATAACAACTGCTAAACAAGTTTTTAAAAAGAAAAAATTAAATTTTGGAAAAGTTACACAAACCATGAAAATATGTTATTTTTTGAAACGTTTTTATTTAAATGCAGAATTCTTAAATTGAAATGGAAAATGTTTACACTTAAATAGAAGTGCGTGAAAATCTGAAAATTAATGTAAATAATGGCAATGAATGACAATACAACTGGATGATACTGTGTGCACAAGAGAAGGACAAACAAATTGTGATAGGAAAAAAAGTCATACGTAATCCTAAAAATGTGCCTTCGCATTCAGTCAAAAAAATCAAAGGACACATTTCAAAATATTTGGTTGTTGTTGGCTTTTTGATTTTATTCATATGTCACATCATTCTAAACTCTTCGGGTGATTGCTCGTTTGGCTAAATGAACCTTTAAGCCTCCGTTAGCCAAGCGCAATATTGATGTAGTTGCATCAAACCATAATGTATGAAAACGTACGTAAATGTTGGTCTAACCGATATGTCACGTAACTGTACCGTCGTCAATATGTAGAAAATATAAATTTCATTACGAAGTTACGTGGCATTTTTAAGTAATTCCATAGGTTTTCATACATCAAACATTATGGTTTGATGCAACTACATCAACATTACGCTTTGATGCAACTACATCAACATTATGGTTGGCTAAATGTGCCTTTATGCTTATAAATGTGTTATGAAAATTATTGCAAAGAGTTCAAATTGATCCCTTGCGATATATAGTTGCTTGTCTATAGTTTACAACAAGCCTAGAAATCTATATGTAAAATTAGCTTAATAATACAACTTAATATAAAAATCATTTTTCTATGTTTGTTATATGGTTTAGCTGGTCTATATGCATCATTTCATTTGGTGCTAATATCAAAATCTTCAGTAGACTTTCAACCAAATTCTTGAAAAAAGCTAAGAAATTTTACATGTTTATACACGAACTCCTAAAAAAATGAATCAACTAACGTTGAATAATTGCATAACTTAATTTTTTTTTAATTTTATTTATTTTTTTGTTAAGTTATTTAAACTATGTATGTATTAGAAAAAGCAATTACCCTTTTAATGTGCAAACTGAAATCTTTTTTTATTGTTTATCTTTCGTTGAAGCCATATTAGTTAGAAGCCATATTGTTTCGTAAATATAACACATAACAAATTTTAACCATAGAACTTAATTTGTTTTACTTTTTATATAAAAAAAAATTACATAAATATTATGTATGCATTATTGAATATAGACTTATAAGAAAACAGTTTCTTATATACATAGTATGTACATACATATATATTTATAAAAAATAACTGTCTTATAAACAATAATTGCTTATAAGAAAAAATTGCTTAGAAGAAACAATTTGGTGGGATTTTTTGAGTTTCTTTTAATCGGTATCTACTGTACTGAAAACGTTTTCTTATTTGATTTAAATATATTTAATTTTTCTAAACCTTGTGCAGATACATTTTTTGCCGAAATTCTGGAGGTGACATTACTGCAGCAGTAATTGTCTCTTGTGTCCTTTTTGATATACCTATACCATATTCAGCAGAACAGTTTACCAATAACATAAAGCGAACGTATGTGGCGGCAGCTGCGTCACCAAGAGTAAGTCGAAAATGTATTTGAACGGAAATTCTTCAATACAGTACAGTCTAAACACTTCATTCATTTTTACTAAATTTAGATAATGATATGAAATAAAAAAAAGAAACTGCTAGTGCTACCGCATGTACATATGTATAGTAAGAAGTTAGAGATTCGAAACATAAAATTCTTCAGTACTGAACTATTTTTGATGTACTGCAACTCAGTGATGGTTAAATTAATCAAGTATCAAATCAAAACATATTCAAGCTAAAAGCCGGAATTAGAAATCTGCTCCTTAGGTGGCAGAGATCCAAACGAAGTATAGCGAGAGATAAGATTTACGTTCCTTAGTTATTTAAAATAATTTTTGGTTTAGTAACTTAAATAACAAATAAACAAACGAACAAACGAACAAAAAAACAAACAAACAAACAAAGATATAACAAATATTTTTAGTACTGTCTAAAATGAGGAAAGTTTTACCAGTACAAATACCTACAATAATTTTTTTTTCATTGGATGGAAAAATATTTACAATGGCTGAATTGTTGGAAAACTTTAGCAGTCATTTCATAAAATTTTTTTATGAATACCACAAGCAAACTTTCCTTTTTCTTTGAAATGTAGTTCTAAACCAATTTCCTCATTCTAAGGAAAATTAAATTATTAAAAATATGTTCTGCTAGGGATTTAATTTGAAATTTTTTTTTGCTGCTTTTCATCAATAGCTTCCGGTATAGGGAAGTTTCAAATCGAAATGATAAAATTTAAATAATAAACGCTAGTCGTTTTTCTTAAAACAAATAAAAGCTTCATGAAACATTTATTAGTCGATTTATTTTGTAATTAAATAAATTTCTTCCTTAAAAAATTAAATGAAAAAATCAAAATACATACATATGTATTCGCATTTGAAGTCACAGAAAAATTAAATATGGAAGTGTGTACACACGTGCATATGCATTTTTTTATTCTTACAGGAAACTTGAGAAATAAATCTTTTAAATTTGATAACGTCAGTCAGCCAAGTCAAAGAAATTGAAAATAATAATGAGTGTGGATGTGGATATTGTAGGTGTAAATTATTTCAGACACCCTAAGCACAACGTAAAATATGTAGAGATTTTGTAGATGCTTCGTGGGCGTTTATGTATTTGAATCTAATGATTTTATTATAACTATAAATTATACTTCTAATTATTTCTTCATACTGTTTGTAGTGCGTGCCTTAACACAAATTATTTGCCTGTTTTCTTTGTAGATCCATTTTTAAATGTTTACGAATGTGGAAATTACTTTCGTATACGGCTGTTATGTATGTTTTTTGTAATTAAATTGCTTTGAAGAAAAAATATGTGTAAGAAGTATAATTATTATTGGCATGTGTGCGATTGAAAATATATACAATGTATGTTCACACTTCGGGTTAAAAAAGATGAAGTGACGGTATAGTTAAACGCAAGAAATAATTAAATTCTAAATGACATACATAGCTACACACATTTGTATTTCCGATAAGATGAAATTGAGTTTAATTGCTTGAAAATAATAAACATTCTTCTTGCAATTTAAATGAACAATTTAATTCACAAATATAAAATTCTTCAATAATTTTTGGTGTTTATGTTGAAATGTTCCAAGAAAAACTGTGTTTAGTTGTCAATTGTTAATATTCGCGCTCTCGATCCGAACATGAATATCTGCGCCGTATAACAAATCTGATTATTTTAACAATAAAGTTTATTGGTGTTTGCGATTTTTAAATAAGCATTTTTAAAAAAAAAGTTTAAACAATGAGTTATATGGACGATTTGGAGGATTTAATCTAATCTGAGAACTCTCAGGTTGGTAATGTCAAATGCAGCCATCGTTGACCAGAAAGAAGTTATCGGGACGTTTGGCGACAAATCACCATAACTGACAACACTGACATCATAGTTTTCAACATTTCAATGTGGATTGCTTGTTTATCGGTTTGATACCATAGTAACGTGCTGGATATAATGCAGCGGTTAACTAATACTTGGATAGTGTTTATGGCGTGCGGTGTTTCAAGAATCGCAGGCGTATAGAAGAACTGATTTGACGCAAGAGTTGAATATGCTAATAGATTTTTATTTCTTTAATAAACTTCTGCCTCTTTATTATTATTGACATAAAATGTTAGTATTGCTCTCAGAATAGGAGAATACGTCATGCAAATAGCTGATTGATAGCAACGAAACTCAGTGTCGTAATTTTACTAATTTGACCTCCTTTTTTCACATTTATGTGTTTTGTGAAGATTTACTTATCTTTCAGCAACTGTTGCAAATACTATTTTATATACACTATTGTTTAATTTATATTTAATTCTTGAATTTTATTTGAGCAATTTTTTTTTACAGCTTCAATCTAACTTCTTTAGCTGGTTACCCTAAGTTTTTTGCTATAATTGTGAGACTGGGGGAAAAACAATTAACTTTTTAGTAGTGATTTTTTCCTCACTCATGCACTTTAATGACTCATTATTTTCAACTTGCGTTTTTTTGCGTGGGGTTATTTAAACACTGCAGAATTGAAATTTACATTAAAAAGTTTATAAAAACTTTGGAACTAAAAGTGTCACAAAATAAGCATAATTTTATAAATGTATGAATAGTAAAGCAAGAAAATTAAAATTTATAATGTTCGTTTATTTTGAAAATAGCATAGTGTATTAAATCTGTTATTTATAAAACTCTCCTAAATAGAAATATTTTATACCATCTCGAAGAAAGCTTGTTTTTATGAAATGTTTTGTAAAGAAATTTTTATATAAAATATGTACATAAATCCAAAAAAATTTTATCGAAATTAATAAGAAAAAATACATTTTTTTTTACATGCATGCCAATTAGTGCTTTTGGCACTTTTTGGAAATCCAGTAATTATTATAAGCAAATTATAAGAAAGAATTGTGTTCACTTGACGAAACACCTTACATAAAGGGTACAGATTTGCGAGTAATTGTGCAACACATGTGCCAAAATTGTATACATGTCATATATGCATGTGCCGGAAATTATTGTGCCAATTCGTACTCTCATTACATGTGTAGATACATATATACATTTTTATTATTGTAAATTTACCAACTTTTATTAATTTTTATTGTTTTTATTTTTAGCAACTCAACTCTCTATTCACCAAATCAAATTGAACGATTTAACGAGACATTAAAGGTAACTTTTTAGTAACTCTTCTTATAAAATATTACAGAACTTTGTTAAAATTGTCCTAAAAACTAAACTGTAATAACCATATAAGAATGTAGAATAGTTCAACGTAAAGAAATAATGAATAAGATGTTCCAAAAGCCTATAATGTAGAAAGTGGGGGCCATCTCTACCGCTCACTGTTCCCATATAAGGACATCAGTTCTACTGATGTTAATTCTAATAAGAACCGTTTAATATTTTAACCTTGAATTGCCGAAGTGGTGTTAATATTAATTTTCGAATATTTTTTTTTATATTTTAACTAATTCTAATATATTTTTTATTTTTTATTCTATTATTATTAATTCTAATATATTCAAAAATACCGCGAGATATTATAAACATATATATATTTGCTCTTATGTAGTTTATGTTAGTATAGAGGTGACAAAAGTTGAATATCCCGGCCATGACACAACCGGTACCAGAACCTCCGAAGAAATTTTCTCAGAGAAGCACCTCTTCTCTAAAACTTCAGATGAGATGACATACCATCGTAGGATATCAGAATATTTTAGCTACTTGATAAGAGATTTAAATTTGCCATAAAAAATAAAGCACAGCTTTTTGGCGCTCATTTACAACAGTTTCTGTTTTAGGTCAATATTACGGATCAGCGAACTCGGCATGAAATATTCCCAATATTTTTCACAGAATAAGATGGACTTTCTTTCTGCAATTTCATAAAAGGCTTTCGAAGAGATTGGCATACACTGTATTCCCAGCGAAGGTCCTTTATTTATTAAAAGTTTTACAAAAAGATTGAAAGCACACAACGGAAATATATACCCATCTCTTCCAATTGCTTAATTGGTACATTCAAATGTAAATTATGAATGCGTTAGAACCTTAGTTGAAAGTCTGAATAATATCGCGATTATAACTGGCAGCTTATTAGAGATTTCAAAACTGTGGGATTTTTATGGGTCTACAGGGTGGATATACTCAGTATCCATGTTATCTGGGCTTCATATTCGAAGTTAATGGCCTGTAATAACATAATTTTGTGAAAACGTGAAAGTTTTGTCGATTGTTTATGATAAAAAGTGTTAATGCCGCCTTTGCACATGAAAATTCAGAAGCATTCTTTCCAAAGTTAACACCAGAAAAGGTTAAAGCTGACGTTTTTGTTGCACCACAATTTAGAGAAATTTTCCCCGATGAAGATTTTCCGAAGTTGCTGAATCGTACCCAAATATTAAGTTGGAACACTTTTAAAGCAGCAGTTTTGTTATTTTTATGAACTAACAAAGTTGATAACTACCGAGAACTACTTCAAGATATGATATTAAAAAACTTCAAGGCCATGGAATGCACGATATCATTAAAAGTATTTATATACACATATTAATATGATTTCCGAAAAGCCATAAGTTGTAAAAAAATCTAAATCGACGTATAGCTTGATTATGATGCACAGCATCCAAATACACGTTCCTCCAAAAATGTTACACGCCTGCAATTAAAAATAACGTTCTTATCCAAGAGCAAGTCAAAGCCTATAAAATGCGAATATGATGGAAGATATATTTGGTGTGCACTTTATAATGTTTTCTACTTTGCTGTGACCTATTTCGATAGCACAAATTAATAAAAATAAGACAGATATATCTTTATTTGGTTTTATCTTCAAATAACAATTAAAATCATAAAATTTTTAAATTATTCTATGAGATAAATGAAGACTTTTGGAAAAACACACGGACTGATTCGATTGAATTACCAACGGGTAGTAAAATCCTCTACTAAGTTTAACGATTTTGTTGACCAATTTAATCCAAGTGTCCGCAAGGAGAAGGAGGTCGGTGGTGCTCATTTCTTCTGCGAGTGATCTGCACTCGGTGAGCTGTTGGAGGCTGCATCATTCGGCAGCCTGTCAAAGCTGTCAGAAATAGTGCTCAGAGAACTCCGCGACTTTATTCTCTCTCTCGCTTCGTTACGAATGACAATCGATTGAAATCATTCTGAGACAGACCTATGAGGGATTGTAATAAAGCCCTCTGGGAGTATTGTACTTTAATTCTGAGTCTAAGAAACAAACTTTTTTTAATTGAATTAATTAGGGGCGGTTATCTTTGCATATAGAAATTGCTTGAAAAAGTCACTGTTTCTCCATTTAATACTTTCTTTAGAAAGATGAAAGACTTTGAGATGTTATTACTAACTGGAGTAATTAAAAAATTTAATTAAATCTAATCACTAACAGATGCACACACAAATTGTCAATTTTCTCGATGACTTTTTTCTTATTTCGAATGAATATTTGCAAAATCATTAAAAGTTGTTGGCAAGAAAAAAATAAATAATAAATGCCTCTCGCTTTTAATGACCAACTCATGTGCTTGACTGGTAAAGAAGCTTAGCAATTTTATTTTAGATTCAACATCTTGTCTATAAATATTTATTTACTTTTTTTATTTATTTAAATAATAATTTTATGTGCTTTTAAAGTTTATATATTTTTTAATATTTCTCTCTATATATTCATACTTTAGAAGGTTCTTTAATTAATTTAAGCTTGACCATGACTGCTAGCTAGAAATTTATGCATAATAATAATCATGATTATGATTGGGGTTTCAACTTGACTTTGGGTTTGACTCGTGTTTGCGTCAATTAAATTTAAAAGATTTATAGTTAAAAAGAAGATTAAAATTTACATGTTATTTAAACTAAGTACTTTTTAAATTGTTTAATTAAAAGTACGAGGGTTGCCTCACAGTTATTCCAGCATCAAAATTATCCTAATATCGGGTGTTTTTTTAGTTGCATGAAAACTTAAAATGATAATACGGGACAGAAATATTCTTGGAGTGAAATTTTTTATATTCTTTTTCAATATGGTAGAGCAATTTCGTTACATTTATTTTTTGAATTTGATTTCCGGTATATGTCCGACGCGTCTACGAGTTACATGGTCCATTCTATCAGGCAAATTTTTGACTCCTTTTTCCCATAACTCTGGCCGTCTTGAATATTGGTTTCCAATGTTTCAGAAAAATGCCAACAAGTTGAGAATGACGACGAATCATTATTTCGGCTTCTTTTTCAATACTACATACAGCTAAAAAAAATTACCCGATAAATACATATACTAATTAGCACGTTATCGCACTGCTTCTACAATTAAAATTCGTAACTAAGTAAGTAAATAACATCTTTAACCCAGCTTCATTTTAGTAAATTTCTTGAATATATTTGGGACCTGCTACTATATGTTTACTGACGCAATATTTGTAATTTTATTACAAAAGCAAGTGCGGCTTCTAAAAGGACTCGTTTTTAATCAGTGATAGATACACCACGGTAAGCAGCCATTTACCTAGCCTTGCGGAACAATTGTTGAAATTTTCTATTGTTATCCCAAAATCTTGCGGATGCGAAACTTTCCAAATGGGGCTCATCTAAGTTATATTTTCATTAAAGAAAGATGCGTTGTTTTTTTCAGATGGGTTTTTGAATTCTGATCGACTAGTCTTAATGAAACTGAGAAATAATTGGCAAATGTTGAGTTTTTACCCCAATGTATCTGATGGCCTATAATTGCATTATATTGCATGAGATTATCGCCTGATCGTTTTCTTTGGAGAAAAGCAAAGCCCACAGCCTTGTGAGACTTTGTGTACCACTGCCCTGTATACCATGGTCTAAATTTTATATCTTCTACATTTGATCTTGGTTGATAAATTTTACCAAGTTTAAAAATTATTGTACCTCAATGGAGAGTAGGAACACGTCAAAATCTCCGTTTTCTGTGTCATGGTCATTTCTGTTTTGAAAATATGCAATGATTAGTCGCAATTCTCTTATGACCCTATAATTTTTATTTCTTATCATAAAAACTAAAGTATGGAGTGTAGAGATTGCTGAGGAGTTTAATATAAGTATGATTTACAACGCAGAGGATTAACAACGCATTAATCGAAACGATTATCCTGCCACATATGGTACTATTTTACGGGTTTGGAAAACTCAGTCGCTTGATAGAGCAAGAAATAATTGTTCATGAGAAATTATTGGCGGATAAGCAGTTGGCTGATTTGAAGAAACGATTTTCAATATTTAATTATATATTTCTCGTTATAGTTACAGATATCTAATTGGAACTGATCGGCATAACAAGTTGTGTTTAAAATTAAAACCAGTAGAACCCTGGTTCGAATACCAGCCCGGTCAAGTAAAAAAGGTTTTTTCTGAGTTTTCTGTGCTACAGCACTGTCCTTCGTCGGTATTTGGCTCCTTTTAGCTTAGAAATAATTCGGCAAAATTATACCTCTGTAAATAGTTCCAGTGCATTGCATTGCGTATGTAGCGGATATCCTCTGCGCACTGGTCCAAGATTAAAAAATTTGGCAGATATCCCTCGTATAATTATCTATCCCCGATTAAAATCTTAATTGCAAGCCATTGAGTCATACCATACTTTGAACTCGAATTAAATTTTATTGTTTTCATTTAGAAATCCATAAAACAAAGAAATCTCGCATTTTTTCTGATGTGCATTAGTGTGTCTTTGTGTGTCAGTTTTTATCGGAAGGTTTCAGTGGCGAAGGCATAGTCACTGGTTACTGAACAATACCTTCTTCATGTGATAGCAATCCACAGGTTCAACGGAGAGCCTCCTTCGTCGGTATTGTGTAGCATCAGCGAAGTAAAATAATTACTAAAAATGAGTACTAAAAACAAACCTTCAAAATTGAATACGTCTGTGCAACATTGCTATAACCAAAAAAACGTGCAAAAGCAGAGTTACAAGAAAGTGAAACTTCACCATATATCATCTCTAGCACTATCCCTTTCCTCTTGTTCGAACGAAATTCATCGTATGTGTAGGGGCCATCCCCTGAGTGCTACTCCAATATAATATACAAAAAAATATTATAACAATGAAAATAGAAATAAAATAAATATTTTTATGATTGAGATACAATAAATTTTTATAATATCTGTATCTTGCAGTTTATTGGACCGTCTTTGATTTAACTCCCTGCATTAATTCCTGGAAAATATTGCTGAGCAATAACCTCTAACACAAGCTGTCAAATTTAGTTGAATTTAGAAAGAATTTTTAAATAATAGTTGCATTTATTAATAACAATAGAGTTAAATTCTTAAAATTTATTAGTATTTTTTGTACGTGTTCGCCACCTCTAAATACATTGTTGAACACTGGCAATTTGACGTCGTTATTATACCGTATACAGAAGAAGAGAAAATTTTACAGTAGTAATACAGGAAGGCGCAGTTTATAATTTTCCCCTTTATACTTTACCGGAGCAAACGTAGTAAAATTGTCTGCCTGGAAACCATCTGTAAATAATAGCGTGAAGTTATATCGCAACTGATCAGACATGCTGTGAAATAATTGTCGATAGACACAAGGTGGAGTTGAATGTTTCGGTAGTTTAGCTAGTGTTAAAATAAGTGGTGATTTCTCTATGAGCTGGATATTATATTAGTAATATTATATTAGTGAAAACTTAACATGAATTTCGAGATTTTGTAATTGCGGCTAATAGTTTGGAAAAGATAATCGACGTCTTGACTTATTCTCTCAAATGTAAAACAAAGCGAATACATTATTTACGCTTATTGTGCTGCAAAATTTCACTGATATCTGAAGTGTATCTACTCGATGATCCTCATCTCCACAATTATAAATATATTTCGATCGCCCATTCTTTCTAAAATTGATTACGGTTTTCGAATCTACGGATGGTGTGCTCCATCAAACCTATTATGCTGCTATCAGACGCAGTATCGGCGCCTTTAGAATCACACATTCTAGTTAAGTCAGATGTGGCATATTTAGAAACAGTACGACTCAACTTGCAAATAAATAATAATATAATTGCCTATTCAGAAAATCATGTGATTTCAAATCACATGCCGTTTTAATATCAGACTTGTGATTTTTCGAAAGCATCTGATTCCCTAATTTTTAGCGTGTTATAAATCACAAAAGCAAATAACAATTTTAACAACAGTAAAGGTATCTTAAAATTTTTTAAATATTCAAATGTTTTTTTTTTTTTTTTTAAAAAACAATTAATTGTTCAAGAAAACTAAGAAAGAACACATTGAGTAATTTATTTAAATAGTTTATTATAAAGTTCGCCACATAATAGTCGCAAAAATAACCAAATAATTAGAAAACGTTAGAGGCTTTACTGACCGTTTTATAATCACAAAATTCTATGCCCAGTGGTGTGAAATGTGATTTTCAGAATATGCCTGAGAATAATAATTTATTTAACAGCCTGCCAAATTTAATATTTTCTATTGAAATTTAAAAATGCTATCATCGCCATTCTGCTATGAAAATGCACTTGCTTTAAAAATGGTTAAAATAAGTGAAAACGATTTTAAAATTTTTATTTTTGCAATTATCCGTCAAATAACAAGTACCTGGGCTAAAATTAATCATAATGAAATTTATACACTCACTTGTTCACTCGTTCATATTTAATATTATTTATTATTTTCTCCCATGAAATTTAATATTTTACAACATGGCCAGGGTTTCAATAACGGTAGCAATGCCTTTGCCGCACAGTCTGAGCCAAGTAGCCATCCAGTCAACCAGGCAGTCAGTTTCATTTATTCGTAAGCCGGCACCGTAGCCAACACATTTCGTACTTGTCTTGTTTAACTTAATATTTTATTTGCTCTACTCTGATTTCGTATTTATTATTTGCATTATGATGCAGTTCTCATCTCTTTCATTTCATTGTTAAACTTTTATTTTTTTCCATAAATAAATTAATGTTTATCTGGCTGTGTGTGCGGCTCTGTGTACGAGTGTGTATGTATGTACTTATGCACATGTGTATAAAATACGGTAGAAACGATACACTTTTAATTATAATCATGTTTCTATCAATTAAAATTTATACACATGGTGGCAATGTGTTTGACACAACTGCGGAATTGTAGTGAATTTGAGTACGTACCCTTAAAGCATAATGAGGGCATACCAAGCCTATATTTCAATGTAGCGGAAGTATTGATGTTACAATACGGACTGAAGAGCCCCTCTATACGTTTATGATAAAATACTTAAATACTTTAAATAACTAAAAGAATTTTTCGTCTTCACCACCATCATACCAAATCCCTATATGATGGAAAATATCCTCTGCCAGCAGGATGTTACAGCCTGTAGTTTCCTACAGAAAAATTTTTGTATAGATTATGTTTTTTAGCGTGTTGGAAATTGAAAGTATAGAGAAGTGAACGATTGGTACATCATTGTAAAAAAAATTCTGCTGTTCACAAAACCGTGAAATCGCGTTCTGGTAACCCCAAAGTAGGTCGTGTTTTGTGGCTCGTGGCACCGTCTCGTTGAAACCACATATCATCCAGTTCATAATTCTCAATTGCAGCCCAAAAAAGTCGGTTATCATTGCTTGAATATAAACGCAATTTTACTAATATGCGTTTTAGTTTCAGAATTTTTTTGAGATGAACCTTGTACGATCTGAACGTAACTTTGCATTGTCGATGGCATTTTTTAAATATATTAAATTATAACGATTTTAATATAATTTTCAATAATTGTCTATGATATATTGTATATCTATATAGGCAGCAATTCTATAACGCAATTCTGTCGTTGGGGGAATCATAATTTTATAGCCAAAATTACGTCAAGTATCGCGCTAATAGCAGTTCTGAACTTTTCATGGCCAAAAAGGTTTTTTTAGCGCCAAAACACCTTAACTGACAAGACTGCTATTAAGTATTAAACAATGCTCTAAAGTAGTAATTGTTTTTATTGTGACCTCTATCCATAAAGGAAAATATTCGCTGACTGCGTGCACGGACTATAAAAGTGCGTACTTTTCCAATTTAATATTTAATTTATTGTTTTTTTTTTTAAACAACAATATTATTAAACGTGATATATCCGTTGAAAAATGTAATTAGTTCCAAAACAAATACAACGGATACAGTCACACAATTGATTAAATGTGAGCATCAGCATAATTCATTCACACAATCAATCAACAACCTCAAAATATAAAATTACCAACAAATTGCAAAAAAAGAAACGACAACAGCAAAAAAAATAAATAAAAAATTCTATAAAAGTACAATACCTTAATGAACGAATCGAATGAATTGGCCAGAGTTGAATTGAATGCTAACGAGGATTACGTTGGTTGCGACGTTACGCCTTACTGAAGATACTGATGATGATTTCGATGATGACATTAAAACATGCAATGAAAGTTTCGCTTTTTTATGTACATTATTGTTTTAATAAACAAAAGTTATTGTTGTTTGCAGCAATATGTGTATATTTTTCATGAAAAAAATGTATCATTAAAATCATTTTAAAGTTAAACACAAAAAAGGTATTTTTGCTGATTTGCAATAATAAAATGTTTTTCATTGAAGATTTTTTTTGTTGAATTGAGTGAGAGTGTTTTTCAAATTGCACTTAAACAGTGAGACAAAAGTAAAAGATTAACTATTTTTATTTGTTGTTGGAGACAGGAGTACATATTTTCTAGATGGATATTTTATCACCGTACAATTTCACACAAAAACAATTAGTTTTTTTTTAATTAAAAACGCAATGTAACGGTAAAAGTTTGAGGTGGAGGACCCCAGCACCCTCACCATTCCTCATCTATTGTGCACCGCATACTGTATATCGACCGTCGTGTATGCTCATGTATCGAAGCAGCTCCTTCTGGGGGAGAAACCGGAAATCACTATCCGCTAGCGTGAACTTGTCCAAGAGCCTTATTGCACAGTTGGTGATAAGATGCTTCATAGATTCATCATCCTTACAACAGAACCTGTAGATCGTCGTGTTAGTGATGCCGAGTATGTCAGTATACTCTTGGCAGGTCAAAGGACCTGTAAGAGCTCTTGCGAGTGTACGAATGCTCTTTTCATGCAGTCTGAGCGCCAGTTCTGCTGCAAATAAAATAAACTAATTAGCTTCTTAAACGTCTGCAGCGTAAACACCACACCACACAGTGGCTTTTTGCGATTGTATATGCGGGTTTTCGCTAACCCAGAAGCGATAATTCTACTTACTCAATATCCACAGAGATGAAAATGATGATTTGCGATCGAAAAAAATGGAAACAATTATTCGGCGGTCTTGAGGAGTATGGCGATCCCTGTTTTATTGGCGTGTATTTTGTATACGCTTACTTCATAAACGTCAAAGCAAAAATTGACATATACCACCATTTGCAAAAATGATATCATCGTCCATTAGAATGATGACCTTTGCGCCATTTGTAATTTACTGAATTTGTTAAATAAAGATATGCGAATATGAATGCTTCGGGAGCAAGAGCGTATAAAACTTATTGATTTAAGAAAATGATATAATTTATTTAAAATTCACAAGTTCTCTTAAGTTTGTTTCTCTCTCTGTAAATTAAGATTTAACATTATTGTCTTAATTACGATTATTTACATACTTGTTATATGGCTATCTGGTCATATGTACATTTCATTTGGTGCTAATAGCAAAATCGTCCGCATCCACTGAATAAATTAAAAATAGTTACATAATTATAGTCTTAAGTTTTCTTCTAATATTATAATAATTTAAGTTTGTTTTTATAAAGAAATTAACAAAAGGTTCAATAAATTCAACTTCAGCTTAAATAAAGATATGACAAAATTATTTTCTTTACTGATTCACATTTTTAGATACACAAACCATAAAGCGTTTAATTTATAATTTTCTTTGTCTAATAAATTTTTTTTTGCCAAAACCAACCCACTGTGCAACTTTCTGATTTTTCGCCATAGTTTAATGGTAGCGTGACACCACTTTATTAAAGCGGCATTAAAACTAAAAAAAATTAATAAGTAAATAAAATGTTAAATACGCTTCATTTGAATGCATTGCAATTGTCGTCGAATATTTATTGCTCTTAAAAAATTTAAAATCATCTCCAAATTTGGGTCAATTTTAATGAGAATTTCATTTCAATATTTGTATAAACAATTTCTGATATGTAAATGCAATTTAATTAGTGGCTTGCAAAAACTAAATTTTATTCAGAATAATTATGTCAACATAATTTTTTGCGATTTTTTAATTTGTTAGAATATATTAAAACGGATGTTTATGAGCACAATTCGAGCTAAAATTAATTAATGATAAATAATTTAATGGGCTGGAACATTTCATTATTTTAGCAAAATTTACACTAAATGCCTAAATATAGTGTACATTTCACTTTTATTAATATCAAGCATGTAATACATTCGCTACAGCAGGCTACGATCTATAAATTTAGTTGGCTGCATTCGTTTCTTGAAGTCAGCTACTTAATTACTACTTAATTAATAGTACTACTTAATTTATAAAAATGGACTTGTTCGATCAGAACTTCATCCAATTTGCCTGAAATATATATATTTATTCTACCAATATTTAAAAGCGAAAATAACAGTAAAGCACTTACAAATTACAATAAACCAAACAAAAAAGATATAATTCGAAAATATGAACGGCTGTTTATTGTAGAATAGTGATCCCACTTTGAAATATACATATATGTAAAAAAAGGGCCGCAAAAGTCATTGCGACCAAAATTAGTATTTACAGAAAAATTGTAAGTTATAAATTTTTCACTAAATCTATACATCATATTAGAGAAAATTTACATGATTTGTTTAGTAACTCAATACACTTTTATATGAAAATTTGATAGCCTATAATGTACGGAAATTGTTTCCATTTCGAGTAGTTTCATTCAAATATATTTGCTTCCATATTTGAAGCTTTTATTTTAGTGACTTTTCTTTTTATATTTTCAACACTGTTTTTTTTTTTTGCTTTATAACCAACAAAAATACTAATTCGATTAATTTGACTACAACGACAAAATGAGCATTACCAACCTGCAGCCATGTTGCCTTGTTGTCGTCAAAATAATCGTTCTCATATACATATGAAGGTGGCGATGGCTGAACTAGTATGACCGTTGACTACGAAAAAAAAATTTCCTGTGTTCAACCCCAGTTTCAGACTCATAAAAACATTTCGCATTTTTCTGATGTGCGTTTGTGTGGCTTTGTGTCACTTGTTGTCGGAAGGTTTCAGTGGCGCAGGCATAGTCACTGGTCACTGAACAGTAACGGCTTCAGCTGTAAAAGCAGAGTTGTAAGATAGTAAAGCTTCACCTGTCATTTCTATCCTTTATACTAGTTCCAGCACAATGCATCGCACATATTGGAACATAAGGCGTTACAACTTTCAATTCGCAGTATGTGAGATAAGAATGGGTATGTCGCTTTCCTTGTGCCATAGAGGCGGTAGTGAATGTTGCAAATTTTACTCGGTGTTAAGGCCAGGTTAGGCCACGCTGCAATATTTACCAAATTTCCGTTCTATCACTTCACAAAATGTCTCTTTTCTACACTGTCGCTTTCCAACTATTTCCGGTGCAATGCATTACATATGCAGGGTATTTCCACTTTTCTATTCGTAATGGATCACAGAGTAAACTTAAGTAACCAGATTTTTTTGCCAATTTTTTTGATTGCTTAAATTAAAAAGTTGCCCTTGCTTTTCTCTTAATTGTTCATAATTTAATTATTGTCACTTTAAAAGAAACGTTCCATTTCGTAATTCTTTTTTTCTCTTGTGACATTTGTTTTTATGTGGCGGTGGAATGCTTAAATAAATTGACAAACTGAGTGTTTGGAAACTGTATGTGGCGCCCGCACTAGAGAAACACTAAAAGATTTAAAACTCAAATAAATTAATTGCTAAAGTCAAAATTAAATGTCAATTAAGTGGCCATACAAAAATTAGTGACAATTTATTTAATTTAAATATCAAGTGATGGTAGTGATTTATTAACAAAATTTAAAGTTGGGTCATAAAAAGTTAAAAATTTTTCTTCACTCACAAAATCATGACATTTCAATAATTTAAAAAAAAACGTGGACTGTCAAAATTTTTAAGTAACACAACGATTTGGGGTTTTAAGCTGATTTCAGTTAAAGTAGTGCAAGTTTTTGTGAACTGTAGTGTAGTCATCATGACTTTTGGTATTTATTATTTATTTGGGTTTCTTAAATGTTTATCTGACTGTCTTAACAGAATAATTTTTTTTCACCTAATAAATCTCTGTTGGTCTCAATATATTAATTTTCTTGTTGTTTTTGTGTGTTTTTTCAGTTAATAATGATTAATAATTATGGATTTGGGTAAAAAAACAATAAAATTATATTAAATATTTAAAACCATAATGTGGTGAGAAAAATTGTTGTAAAATAAGTTACAAAACTTACTGCTCGTGTGTTGTAATTTTTTAAACAATCAATGGACCCCAAAGGAATATAAGTAATTGCAATAATTGTAATTAAAAAAACTACTTAATATTTGATTGCTATATGCCGCAAATTTTCCCTGGTTTCGTTTACATTACATTTACAGAATTGTAAAATTTTATTTTGCAAAGAAAAAACTGTCTGCTGAAGTCAAATACATATTAATTTTTTTCCCATGGAGTTTTTTACTTCCGTATTTTGCCGCTCGTATTATATTTCCCATATAGTATTTCGTTTGCATTAAATAAAGAATTGTATACTTAGAATTGAAAAGATGGGCCCCTGCTGAATATTTTGGGTCTTATGCAAAAAAAAATTTTTTTTGAGACTTTAAGTTCACGTCATCTACGACAATTAGGCTAACAAACCTTTGTTATAAAATAGTATGCAAAAACACTATGTTAACTGATGTATGCCTAAACATGTTGATACTGGCAACACCATCATTCACTATTCTCTCTTTATATTTAACGATGGCAAAAAAGATAGTCGGATATACAGAAAATGTTTTGTATTGTTTATAGTAAAATAACATTTTACTTTCTTAAGATGTAATTTAATGTTTATACTACATAAAAAACATAAACTAAATACACTTATATTAATGTAAAATAATAAATACGCCTATTTTTTAAGGGTTTAAACCATTTATTTGTTGAACGAGCTTTGTTTACTTGTGTTGATTGTATGTATGTACATCACTATAAAGTTATATATTTATAAACATTTTTATGCAATAACTCCTGAAAAATTGCGAGTTGCGTTAAATCCTTTTACAAATTCCAACTGTTTTTTTTTTTAACAGAAAATGGTATTTTTATTAAATCTTTAGCGTGTTTCGCCAAAGCACGGCACACTTTAATACAAGTTCTAGTGACTACTGACTTTAGGCAATGAAGGTTACCGCCATCATCTGCCCAAAAAATAAGCAAATGTGTATTCAGCTTATTGTCACGAAATTTTCTACTACTTCCATTCCTTCCCAGAAACATAACTTGAAGTTCTGGTTATATTCTACAGCCCCAGCAATCTACTTCAATAATCGGTTTTATTATTTTTATAATTTTTTCCACCTTTTCCTTGCTGAAACGATATTTGAAGTAGTCATTTGATAGGGAGAATACAACAATCTTCATTTTATAAAGCCTTTCCCGATAATAGTCCGCTAATTGGTTTATGCATTCTAAAAGAAAAATAACACATTAAAAAATAAGTTTCGTATAAAATAAAATTTAATTTTACCAAGTCTACTCTTCAAATTTAAGAGATCCATTTTTTAATTAATAAATCCACACAATTAACTGCTTTCGGCAAACACAATAAATTTGTCAACATAATAAAATATTTTAATATCGCTTTAAAGTAGGTAGGTATCTGCTTTAAATTATGTGATGTTAACATTCGTTTATTCGACGTATGTACTCGTATATTAAGCAATCGTTTTTCCATGAAATTTTAAAGAATCTTGGTTAACATTAGTTTACAAACCTGAGTTAAGTTTTTATGCATTCTGGTATGATATTACGTAACTTCTCTTGTTAAATACTCCAGCATATTTGACACTTAATATTAAGTTGATGTAAGTCTGGTGGTTGGGTAGAGCTTAATTCTTAAACAACTCTGCTGGTGCGCATTTGGTTTTTTAATTTGTGACCCAGAGGTGCACTAGAGAGCCAGTGCTATGTTGACCCATTAATTTTTTTACAGTTAACGGAGTCATTTTATATATTATTTTATTTCGCCGAAGTTTTCATTGATCAAATATCGAATAGACAATTGTGTATGATGACCTTAATTTAATATGCCATACTCGTAAACGAAAAAGATAAAACCAGAATAGTTCAAAAATTGTTCACGGTTGTAAACTGAAGTGGTAAAGAACGACTTTCTAATGCATGAAAAGACAATGAGAAGAATTTTGCGTTCATGACAATTAAAAAAATTATGATAAAGCACTAACTTAGCGCGTTGATGAAGAGAACAGTTGAATCACGTTAAATATAGCGCGAAAGGCGGCACATAGTAACTCTGAGACACCTTCTGGTCATTAATTTTAATATGAGATCATGTTTCATAACAAATAATATAAAGCATCGTTTTATTTTTTGTTGTTGTAATAAATAGTTATCTTTTAGTACAATAAAATTATTCACATTCCATTAATCAAATAATTGATGTTAAAGTTTCGAAGGAGTATAACAGTGAATTCAAATGCACAATTGTCTTATATACATATGTATTTAATATGCATGTGCTGAGTAGAAATAAAAGTGTTGAAAACAAAATCGAACCCCATTGAAAACCGTTCACTACTTAAAGAGTGGGCGTTTATCGTTGTTAACTTATTTCGCTTTTATTGAAGATTAAGATAATAACGGTTAATATCATGTGTACGAAAATGGAAAACACATGTGTATTTTACATAGTTTTGTGGTTTAAAATGAAATCTCTTACTATAATTTTTTAATTGCCACGTTCACTTTCATTTGAAGTCGTTGTTTGCCTGGTTTAAAACAAAAGTCAACAAACTTTTGCTGATAAAATCAACAAAGAAACTGGCTTAGCAAGCGGTATTTTATTCCCGTTTATTTTTTCGTTTGTTCGTTTGTTCGTTTGTTTAATTTCAATTAAGCATATTTGGCAGTTGAGTATGTTACACATGATTTCTTGGTTTCTTTTTTAATGACGAAGATTTATTTTAATTGGTTCTAGTTTGGTAGAAACCTGGTTAGTTTCTTTATCAAGTTCTCACAAAAATAGAGGGAAAGAAATACAAATAAATAAATAAATTTTCCGATTTTTTAAAGTAAAAGTTTTAAATTAATGTGCTCTTAAATTCCATACCCATGTATTTGTTAAATATATTAATTGAATGCGGAAGAAATCTCAATAAATTGCAATTTATTTAATATATATTTTTCTTATGAAATTATTTCCTTTTTTTAATAAATTTCTCTTGAATAATTGAAAATTGCATTCGAAGTTTTAGTGAATTATTCAAAGTTGCAAAAAGTTAATTTCGTTCTCACATTTACTAAAAAGAGAAGCTTTGATCTTTGGGAATATATGAAGTGTGACCTTTACTAGAAACAGAAAAACAACAAAGCTGGCAATCAGTGTTGACAGTATGTGGACAGTAACAATTATTCTCGTATGCATTTTTCTAAGCTCTGTCGGGTTAAATAGTAAAAAGACTTCACAACTACCTCACTATTGACACAAAGAGTACTAATAATGTATTTAGTGGCAGAGGAAATAACTATATACGTGTTCTACTCAACTGGTGTTGGAGATTAATTGCTCTTTTTCCCTTATTCTAATCAAAAATAATTTTTTAGAGTATTGTGATAAATTAATTGTGAACTTTACACGACAAAACTTTCATTCATTTTTATTTTATTTTAATATATTCGATGAGGTTGAAAGAGGAGATTTGAATATTTTACATTCTCAATCCGTAATTTCAGTAATATAACTTTTCAGCTTCATTTATTATGAGCATACATTTGGTAATGTTTGTTTAAATTTTAAAACTTTGTTTTGGTATCTGTTTTTAGTAATTATTTTACTTCGCAATACCGATAAAGGAGGGCGCTCTAATGTGCCTGTGGATTGGTTACAGCTGAAGTACTATCAGTGACTATGCCTTCGCCACTAAAACCTTCCGACAACAACTGACACAACGACACACTAATGCACATCAGAAAAAATGCGAGATATTTTTATGATTTTAGTCTGAAACTGGAGTTGGTTTTTTTTTTGTTTTGTAGTCAACGTGCAGACTACTTCAGCCATCACCACCCTCCACCCTCTGTTCAAGTGGTGGAAAATTGCTAAGCAATGCGAAAGATTTTAAAAGAAAATAAATAAATTTTTTATTTAATAAGAGTATTTTAAGAGTATATAGTAAATATTTCTGTTCATAACATAACAAACTCAAACAACTGATAAGTTGGTTAAAGTTCCGTGCGAAGAAAGTACTGCTTATGTTGTTTCGAAGCGGAAGAAAGTAATCGTGCCAGAAACGTTTTGCACGGAAAAATATGCCGCCAGATTTATTTTACGTGTTTTTCGATATACCAAAAAAGTACTACAAGGTGTATGGTGGGAAATTTATATTTTTTTTAAATACGATTTTTTAAATAAAAGTAATAAACAGTGCGGAGGGAGGGAGGGTGGCGCCGTTGGAATTATCGATTGTGCGGATTAGTCAGTCACGATGTCGCAGTGGTCGAGTCACTATCGCGCGTTCGCTGTGGAGACATTTTTTAACAGTAATGATTCTTACGTATTACGACAATTTTGTTCAAAGTTCAGTATTCGGCGAATAAGTGATGGACCGAGTGTAAATTTAATTCGATCGTGGGTGCAGAGATTCCGCGCAACTGTTTCGGCTATGAATGCCCCACAGCCAGGGCCCAGTCGATCCGAAAACATTGAACTGGTTGAAAGCAGTTTACGTGAAAATCCGCAATTTTCAATACGGAAAAGAGCAGCCTCACTGGGACTTCCAAGAACGATTATTCATGAAATTTTAAAAATGATCTGAAGTATCTGGATGACATACTATTTAAAATATAATTTCCATTCTATCGTTCAATGATCTTAATAAGACTGTGCAAATTATTACGTCTTTTATTTAAGTTCGAAAATATAAATCTGCTACCAGACTCTTTTCAAACTCTTTTCTATGTAGTTTCACAGTATTTCGCACAAAATTATAATATCAGAGCAGCAGCCTTTACACAACAAACTTTTTTGAAAGCAACGAACACAGAAAAAATATCAATAAATTTTGACATTCATGGAACAAAGCACATCTACAGTTGGAGTTTGAGTTTTTTTTGCCGCTTCGTACCAAAGAAGGTCAAGCGACCTTGTTATGTCGACCGTTTTTTTGGACGCACCCGGTTGAATCCACATTAACTGCCTTCGGGTAAAATAATAAATGGCGATATTATGCCAAATAATTGCGTTGATTAGGCGAGGATTTAAAAAAAATATATGTTCTCCTGGTTTCACAAACAAATACCTGCCAGATATTTTATTATTTCTTTAATGGTCTCATATTAATCGTTACCCTAAAAATTTATTTATTCCATTGTGAAATATTTTTTGGGGTCATTACGACATTGTGTTCTATTTTTTGGAATATGTTTAATTGGTTCCTTGAAAAGGTTAGTGGACATATATTTTCCAGTAACATTCTTCCATTATAAAAATCTTTAGTTATTCGAATAATTGTATTTGGTAATTTCTCGTATAAGTACAGAGTTGCTTTAGAATTCCCACTCTGAAATTAGTATAAAAATCTTAACTCTAATACTGTTATTATATGCCCAAACAATGAAATATACAAACTATTTAAATCCGCTCTGCTTCGTAGCTTCGTGAAAAGATATTGCAGGGGAAGATGTTGCCATATATCGACGATGAAATGCCCGTTCAAGATTTACCAACACGACGAATACCCTAAATACACTTCCAAATGCCTGTGCGAAATAACATCTCAGGAAATAAGGCCTTAAAGCGTGAAATTTATTAGAGACATAAAGTTGGAGCCATTTTTCATTATGGAATGTTACCGCAATATCTTTTATGAAATATCGCCCCCAAATAATGATAAATTACCCCAAATTTTAAAAGAAAACAACCCCAAATTTGGTCACTTATTTCGTTATTAAAAATTGCCCAAATTGAGCAAATACAATTTAACCCCAAAAAAAATTTTTTATTCAAAAAGAACGAACGAAATGTCTGTATACACGACACCGCCGTTTCGAGAAATACTATGGTCTGGCTATGCGGAAAATCATTAATAGGCAGCAGCATTTCGTATTTTTCTTTCTTTTTCAGTTTTCTATCGCATAAGCCTTTATTTTTTTGGATCAGTTTTACAGTTTTCTATGAAAACTATAGAGGACTATAACTCGCGAAACATGTGTCGCATCCAGTTTGTTATGCATTTCGTCATCTTATTTTTGGATTTGCTATCATTTGTTTAAAGATCCTACCCAGTTTCCTATGAAAATTTCACATTCAGAAAAAAATTCCAATGTAAAATTAGCATGACTAACTGTTAATTAAAATCATATTAAATTTCTGCAAAAATAATAATTAAATTTAACGTTGATTTGAGACGAAAAATTTCAAATCAACCTTAAAACAATTTGATTCAATATTTTTCGTAGTAAAAATAACGTTGTACAATGTTAACTGCTTACTTAAAATCCCGTTTTACATATATATTAAATTCAAAGTTTTATCACGTTAAAGCGGTGCAATCTACTAAATCAATAGAGCAAAATTCAAGATTTTCCTACAAAAATAGACGAATATAAAATTAACATTGAATCAGGTAAAATGAGCATTGGGCAATATTAAATACACAAATCAGAAATTTTAAATCAAACTTAAATCAGCTTGAAACTATTTGAACAAGTTTTTTCTGCTTGTGAAAATTTTCAATAGTTTTTGCGAGTTTTTTTGTAAACATCTGATTTTTTTTTTAGCTTTTTTAAGAATTCGGTTAAATGTCTACTGATAACTTGACAATTTTTTTTCTTATTTTCAAATTTTCCTATCACACGTACTAGTTTTATTAAATTTTTTGTGGAGCTGCTTTTAAAATATATTCAATTTGTTTCAAATGTAACACTATACATACATAAATATGTATATAATGAAAAAATGATCCTGAGCAAAAAATTGCAATACTTTGTAGTGCCTTTTTTAATTTTTCTTTTTTGGGACTATATGTCATTTTGTAAAATTAAAAATGTGTCCCAGATTTTTAAATTTTACAAAATTGCCCCAAAAATATCTTCTTTTTGTTATCTATGAAAAACAGGGAATTTACTTCATTTCACACTATGGAGTCTTATTTTGCAGCATCTTCCAAAATTGTGGAAATTTTTTTTTTAAAGTAAAATAGGGGGACTACTCTTAGCCTTATAAAATATATGGGAAATTATAAATAGAAAATTCAAACAAATAAATGAGGCATTTTTCGTATTCCAATGACAACTATTCAGAACATTATTATTAGTTCTATAGAAAAAACCATCTGAAGCAATTTGGAGTCGTATAGACATGTATCGTTTCTTTATATGGTTAATGACAGGAAATCAATTGTTAAATTACATTTTCTTATTATTGAGGATGCATTTTAATTTTACGATGAATTTAAGGTTCCTGCTATTGGAAAAAAAAATATTGCAAAGAAATCGCGTTATTAGATTTTTGTTCAATATGTTTTTACCAATACTGTAGATATACTCATTAACAAAAAATTATTTTCAAAACCAGTGCAAAAAATCTCTTGAGAATTACCGAGTATACAAACATAAAAAAATCAAATAAAAACTAAAACATACATACGCAAGTATATTTATTTATTTTAATATAAACAATATTTCATTGTATTGATGAAATATTTTCATTGCATTTATGACACCTTAATTTGATTTTGAAAAGATTTATGATCTTAAGATCAAATATAAAAAATAACTGCAAATTTAATTATCTTCGCAAGTCGTATATATTAATTTAAAAAAAAAAATATGTAATCTACTTATATTTTATCATCAATTTATTAAAATTAAAACTCGTTTAAGCTACGAAAATATATTCATTTATATAATGAACTATGAAAAGCAGAGATTGCAATATTTCATGTATCTATTGTAATTCTGCATTCTATTAATTAAAACTTTCATTATTATAATAAAGACCATTTAATGAAACCGTTTCATTATATTAATAAAGGATTCTTTTCAGTGAATACAACATTACTATGAAAATCTATTTACTTGAATTGCGCACAGGAAAACTTGAAATCTGAAATCAATTACGAACACAGCGTATTCAATTTAAAGTTCAACCAACAATGAAAATGGCTGATTCAATTACCAAAGTTGTATTGAAAAATTTAAGATGACCGAATAAATAAATAAATAAATTTGTATTGGCTTGATTTTTTAGCATAAAAGTAATTGATTAATTTAGAATATTTTCGTAATTGATTTCAGATGTCAGTTTTTTCGCTGTATAAAGAGTATTGCAAATACGAAATAAATAAATCAGATAATTAAAATTGAGCTGTCATTTTGTGTACTTTGTAGCAAAAAACATAAATTATTTATTTATTATTAATTATTGAACCAAGAAATTTATTTAAAATTTTATTAAATTGATTAATTTTGTAATTGAAGAAAAAAAATATATAAATTAAAAGTTTTAAATTGAAAATAAAAATGTAAAATTTTGTTCTCTGTTAGTAGAAGTTTCTTTAATATACATACTTGAGTTTTTCCTAAACGGCATTTTCTTCTTTTAAACGAATTGTGTTTTTCGTTAAGAATTTGTAACCGGTTTTTGTTCACAAACTTATTTTTCCATGTAAAAGCCATAATTTATTTCATTTAACTAACTAAAACCTGATTTTGAAGGTTGAAACTTGGTATTTATCACACGTACATTTTTCGAATAAGAGGAAAATCCTCTTGTTTACAAACCATAGAAAGAAAAACTATAGAAAACTAATGGTCAAGTGCACGAAAGAGTTTATTTAGCAAATAATGAACATAAAAGAGAAAAAATTTAACAAGAAAGACCCAACTAGTTTCTCCCCAGTAGAACAAACAGAAACACCCAACATTCTGCACATTTGATGGACTTTGAAAATATTTTACTAATTAAGGGTTTATAATAAAATATTTAAAAAGGCAACCAGGCCTTATCTTTATTATAACAACTTCAATTTTGTAAATTTTTTTAATAATTTTTATAAAAGAGTTGACAAGACCAAAGATAAAAATGTTGAAGATTAGATAAAGCTTTATTGCCAATTAAAGGTATTTTAACTGAATTAAGAATCGTAGATTTTTATCTATGTTTCGAGTTAATTTTAAATTCTTGTGTAATTTTGGTAAGCAATTTTAATGCTTTTAGTGTACAAAAAATAAAAAATAATTTAAATTTTATCTTAATAATGTTTCTAAGAGTACGTACTACTAATTTAGTTCTAAAATATTTAGTGAGGTTGGAATGAGTAGATGATTTTTCTTGAAATCTTCCGAAAAACTTTTATTGGAGATTATGTTAAGCATATACATATGTATGTGTGCAACTACGGCTGGTAAATATTTTAGAATAATTTCTTATTTCATTTTTTTTTGTGTTGCGTAGCATCATCGGCGATGTAAAATAGTGATTCATAAAAGCGTACAAAAGCAGAGTTGTAAAAATAATGAAGCTTTCCTCTGTCTATCCCTTCACCAACTGTCATCGCTGGGGGCTTGGAGTCTTGTTTCTAAACCTACGGGAGTTTAGCAAGCCCGTGGTACCTAGCTAAAGGTCTAGCATCACCTTAAATTGCCTTGGAGTTTGAAGATGACAGAAGAGGCGACTTTTCGAAATCTTTCTAGAGATTGAGCAGGCTTGCATTTCCGTGTGACTGTAGAAATACAGTGCAATTCTAATCTAGTGCTATGGGCTCAGCGAAGCCCCACCGCTCTAACGTTAGTGTGCTGGTTTGGGGAAGGATTCGTAGTGGCTGTGGTTGCCACCAAAAAATACTATGGGAGATAAGTTTTTGGTCTGTTCGGGATATATGTGTGGTAAGTATTTGATACAACTTTTACTTAAATATGTGCTATTGCCATTCAACAGTAGTCACCGGAATGTGTCTGGAACAAACAGTATTACGGTTTTAAACGTTCTTGACGCAAATACATTCTGATGTGACACAGAGTTTGGACAGCTCGAAACACCTCAGCAAGATGAAATTTATAGACCAGGGACAACTTTGAATTAGGATTGCAACCCGTGTGTACTAGTAGTAGTACAGGATATTGTATTTCCGAGTGCCCATGGGGGCGGTAGTGATCGTTTTAATTTCACTCAGTGTTGACGGCACCATGGAATTAGACGCTATGCGTAGGTGTCCACCCAAATATGGAACACATGTGGCATCGCTATCACAATTGCTTTCCTATAGAATGTAACACCTAGCAGTAGGCAATCATTGCCCCAGTATTATATCTCTTAAAAAGGAGATTTGCATGACGTCTTCAATCGAAATTCAGGTTTTCAATTCAAGTAGTGTTTGTTTGTTAGTGATTTTTGTTTTGTATTGCCGAATTGATAGTTTTAGAACGTCTGTTTTTAAAGGTCAAGATTTATATACTTGTATATAGTTTAACTGAAATTGATTTCTTCTTTATTTATTGTTTTAAAATTTTATCTGCCTTATGATTGTTTTGCCATGTATATTATTTCTACGAAACATTTTTTTAGATCAATAAAAATAACTATCTACTATATATGCGGGGATTTACTTATGTTCGAAAGCGTTGTAGACAATGGAAGTAGGCTTTATTTAGGTTAATAAATTAATCTTTATCAAAGTAACAAATATGCATATCTTAAATTACAATTCTCGATAACTATCTAAACATTAAAAATAATTATTAATATTTTTACTATAAACTGTATAGTGAGTGAGACAGGAGACCGGCTTCGTTCTCATCACTTTAGGGTCAGTCGCCATATTGGACTTGATGATAAACATTTCAAAATCTCCTCATCATACCCTTTCATATGATACCCATATTGCAAAAAAGGAAAAAGTAGGTAAAAAAAAGGGAATAAAGTGGGCGTGGTTAATTGTAGGGGGATGAATAGATGATAGATGAATAGACACAAAATTTCATGAGAATCGGTCAAGCCGTTTCGGAGGAGTTTAACTACAAACACCGCGACACGATAATTTTATATATTACATTGGTTTTGAAAACTTTTATTTTTAATATTTCATAACTTAATACATAATTGTATGTATGTATATATAAATAAGTCAACTTTTTTGGTACCTGATACAACTTTTCGCTGGTCAAAAAAGGTATATTTTATTAAACTTTCAACAAAAGCATTTTCTATTCATTCAACTTAGAGCCGTAATAAAAACTCGAAAAGCGTACATATGGATATTCAAAATAGCTTTTTTTTGTTCAATGTGCACTGAGAGAAAAATCACTCCTTCAGGCATTGAAACGTATTCATTAAACGTTCTGTATTATATTAATAAAGATTTTCATTAATAAAATTAAAGATGTCATTGCATGCACGATTCCTTTCAATTAACATTTCAGATTAATTTTTTTATTTGTATTTCTGAAAATCTTTTCATTAGCTGAATGAATTTTCTCTTCGACAATTTCTAAAAATCGGGTGTTTTTTTGGCTGCATGAGAACTTAATGATGCAATACAGTAATATTGTTGGAATATAATTTTTTTTTATTATAATCTGGTAGATAATTTCATGGGATTATTTTTTAAAGGACTTCCGGCATATATCCGGCGCAGCTAAATGGTCTAATCCATCATTCCAATTATTGTCTTAATAATATTCCAATGCTTCAAGAGTTGCTGGTTTGTCTCCATAAACCAATAACTTAACATAGCCCCATAAAAAGTAATTCCGAGGTGTTAAATCGCACGAATGAGGTGGCAAAAAACCGGACCACTTCTGGAAGTAAAGTTGTCAGCAAATTTATTTTGCAATAAATCGATTGTTAACCTAACAGTATGTTAAGTTACGCCGTCTTATTGGAACCAAATGACGTTGATGTTTCTTTGTCTTATTGATGGTTTTGAATCGAGAGGATTAAAATTAGTGCAAAAACGATCAATAACTGCAGGAGTTGCTTGCTCACTAGGCCGATTGTGTTGACCATAAAATGGACGAAGTCCTCTATGAACTTCACAAACGGATTCTTTTGTTTCATAGTAAATTCCCACAATTTTTAAGCGTTGTTCTGGCGTAATGACTTACGTCATGACCTTATTGAACATAAATATCAACACAGTATGACGTTCTCATAATTAGTTCCTTAGTTCACTTATAATGACAAATTCTATTGATACAATGAAGAACTAGAAAAAAACATAAAAAAATCATTTTCTATCAGTGTACAATTCAGGAACATGAAATCTGTTTAATATTTGTGGAATGCAAACGCCTATGACAACATTATTGGCTGCTGTTTGAAAAATATTCAACCAATTTTCATGTTAACAATAATATACTTAATCTGTACAGATTTAAAGGAAATTTTTTTCTTTATACCATACATACTTTATTCATAAAAAAAAGATAAAGAAAACGTCAAATAAAATCTCTTATCGAGTTAAATTAAAAAAAAAATGTCTGCAATAAGCTAAATGTGGCCACCAAAACTCTTTACTTAATAACAGCTTCTTACATTCTTCTTAGGAACATGTAACCACCTTTCCTCTTAACATTAAAATAATTTATTCGTCTCTCTAAACCAGTTAGCAGCACTAGCAGAAGAGCAGAATGAAAAAGGAAAACCGGCTAGACGCGTTTTCTAAACTGCAATCAAGCATTGTCAAAGATACAAAAGAAAAATTTTTAACTGCGCAAAGCTAGCACTGAAAAGTCCAAAAGACAAAGAACTACACAAGTATCTATTGCATAGAAATAAGAAAACATAATGCAAAAACAGTTAGGAAAATAAATAAAAATTGCAGTGGAGTTTCGCACACACACACACACACACACACACACTATACACACATGCTTGCACATTCATCGTCCAACATTTAAGCCATGACAAAGTGCACTACATACATATATTAAACGCTTAAAGAGCAGTTGCTGATGTTTGTTCACCTCCTTCATTTCATCTCTTTATAGTTTACATTCTTTTTAAGCCACACAAAAGTTGTTCAATTGCTACTACTTGGCAAACTTTTGCCATTTAAAGGCTTTAGGAACACAAAAATGGCTTGTGGCTTGAGGTGCATCGTAAGATTCATGACCAGTAGAAAATTTAAATTTTTCCCATATGTTGTTATCCATTAGCGAGAAGCCGACTGAAGTTTTTCAGTCTGATGCAAAACGGCATTTTCTTTCGCATTTAATGGAATCAATCGTAATATAGATGTTCTCATGAGTAAATCCAAGGTGGCAAGTTATACATCTCGCTGTACCTGGACAAGTCCCTAATTTTAAACAGTTTTTCAATTCTTTATTAGAAATAAAAATATTTTTGCATTTCATTAAAATAAAGTAATGTATAAGTCCCTTGCAGACACCATGTTTTCAGGGTGGTCGTGTCCACGGATATATTGTTATTACCGCCATACATAAAATATTTTTACTTAAATATTTGCAAAAAATCATTGTTTGATTTTTTTTATATTTAATTAAAAATTTTTGTTTGGTTCTAGCAATAATTTATATGAATTTAATTTTTATGGCAGTAATGTCGTTAATTCGTTAAAAATATAAATAAAGTAACAGTAAAATATATGGGAACGATTCGATGAAATTTATAATTTTTATATGACTTGCAACTAGAGAAAAAGTAGTGAAAAGTCTACATAAACTTTTAAATGTAAAATTAAAGCATATTTTGAAATTCAATTAAATACAAAATTACATTGTACATACATACATACATGTATTTGATTTGTTTGTAAAAATATAGTTTCTTTTAATAAAATATTTATATAAAACAAGAATGCTATTTTTATTTAACGATAAACAATATTATACATATTAACAATATTTTCATTTAATAACACCAAAAAATTTCAAATGGAATTGCATAAAACATTTTAATTGCTTCAATACATACATTTATTAAAATGTCTCAATTAATTTTTTGTAACTTTTTTTAACAAATTAATTGTTTGAAATTTTTATAAATATCAATTACTTAAATTCATCAACAGTAATTATGTAATTCAACAAAATATTTTTATCCAATTTAACATTTACGAATTGTAGTCTTTAATTGTACCTATTCTTCAGTAAAATTAATAAATATATTTTTAAATTTAGTAATTGAATTTTATAAATTTAATTTTTTTCTGTGCAGTATGCTGGGTTAACATATCTTTTTATCACACAATTTTTTTTGCTCTATCTGCTGCTATATATTTCACATTGGCAACACTTTCCTCAATTGCAATTCACAAGGCAACAATAGCAACAGCAACAAAATTTAATTTACCAGTAACTTAAAGATAAACTTGAACTTGTTTAAAGCTCTTCACAGTCGTCAAATAAAATATTGTAGAAAGAGTTAAAGAAAAGACGTGATAAATTGTAGTAATGCAATCAAGTGCAATAATCAAGGAAGTTAAAGTATATTTTTTTTCGTTTTATATACAAAAGAATTTCTTTCAGTGAATTTAAGCATGAAACTGTTAAGAAATGTTAAAGGCAGTACAACAATTTTTTGTAATTTTTTTTAAAGACACGAACTTTTATGATTTTTATCTTGAGTTTTTGCTTTCTTTAGATTTATTTTCATATAAAATTGGGAACAATAAGTTTTGATTAACGCTTCAAAAGCAATTTTAGTGTTAATTAATGAGTGTTAATAATATGTGATATCAGTTATTGCAGCCGCGGATTCAGCTTAACCTGATGGGGGTAATTTTTAGAATTTTACACAAAACAAAATTATGTAACTTTGCTATTAACAGTTTATTTAAATACGGAAAAAACAAATTCAAACGCTCAAAAATATTTTAAAAAAGAGTAAAAATTTGTGTTTAGTACATTAAAGCTTCTTTTTAGCACAATTCACAATCTTGTGCATTTCACATTTCAAAATTATGCAATTGCAAATACTTGCTATCAATTGTGAATGGCTTACTTTGTGCAGTTTGCAACAATTGTTGAAATACAAATACGAGTATATTCACAAATATTCCTTTTTTTTCGTTTTTTTTCTACACTTTGTTAACCGTTTAATATCCATATTTTAATTTTCTGCTTTATAATTATAATGTCTATTATGTTCTATATTTTGTTTGCTTTTTTGCAAAGCAAAAAGGGGAGTTAATGGGGGTGCTGATGGCGAGTAGTCACCGTGTTGGCTCTGCAACCAGAAAGACCCAGGTTCGATTCCCAGCCGGGTCAAATCAGAAAAAAAAAATTTCTGAGTTTTCTGTGCTACAGCACCCTCCTTCGTCGGTATTTGAGCAATAAAACGTCGGCGAAGTAAAATAATAAATAAAATGGCTCCATTAGCTTAAAAATAATGCGTCAAAAAACATCAGAGACGCCGCAACTTTGCTTTATAATTTACACGCAACTGCAGAGTTGTGCAAGAATTAAGCTCTATCTTCTTACCACTTTCACCACCTGTCTATTTCTTCCCTATCCTTCTCTCTAGTTCCAGTGCAATGCATTGCATATGTAGGGGATAGCCCCTGAGCAATGGTCCAAGATAAAAAAAAAAAAAAAAAAAAAAAACAGTCGGCGGCGTCGGTTGAGCATAAATCAATCGGCGGCAGCATCGAGACTGCTGTAGCCACTTAATTTATACTTTTTAATACTTTTTTAATTTCTATATTTGTGAATATATTCAAGTATCTCATAATATAATTATTTCTGATTTCATTATGAGTTGAATTAAACTCATTGGAAAATGTTAAAAGAAATATTTAATAATAATAAATCAGTAGAAAAGTAGAAATAAAATAAAATTTCTTCAGAAATATTACCTATAAATTTAATTGAAAATTAATATTCTGATATAAAACAATCGCACACAATTCTATATTATGGGTACGTATATATATCCTTTCTATCTATCTCTTACAGACATTATATTGCATATGATGTTGTTAATATATTTTGTTGAATACTTTATCAATCTATAACTTTGTCTAAACTCATCATTAGACACACAATTGTTTTTTAGCATTTGGATTTATAAATATTGCAGAAATATTTAATGTTGATCTACCCATCTATTCATTTATTTCTTTCCTGAGTTCCAGTTAATATGTTTTTCGTTAAATGGAGTCCATTAAAAGTTAATCAATTATTACGCGATTACAGTTGGATAATGAAGCTGACAAACGTGTAAACACTGTAAAATATATATTGTCTAAAAGCGACTTAAGCTATTACGTTAGTGTAAAGTGTGAAAACTAAAAATATAACTTAAATAAATGATTTGAGATCACATAACAGAATTTATTCACATATTAATTAAAATAAAATCTCAATTTATTTAATAAAAATTAAAAACATAACGAGAAAAAAATAACAGGAGTAGAATATTAAGTTTAACATATGTACGCAACAACTTTGCTAACAACCAAATTGTATGCTTGTCGGACAAACGAATTAATTTAATGTGCCATCTCACGTACAACAACGTTTTGCAATCAAGTACTCATGAAGAGAAGACAACATTAACTATTGTCGGGTATTTCAGTTAGAGGAACCGTCACTTTTAACTTTTTTGTATCTAACGAATAACTTCTATAAATAATGTTCTTATTTTTACAATTTATATTTTTACGAATCCAAAGTTGCTTCATGGATTGGTAAATTTCAATAAAATTATGCACTTCAGTTGAGTTCTCATTTAGTCTCGTCCGCAAATAATATTGAATGTATTTAATGTTTACTATGAGGTGGTCAGAAGAATAATAAACATGAAACAGTGTGCGACGTTACAACGGTGTCGTACAACAATTCAAAAATCAAAATTTTTTTGATTTTTCTTACAACCGATACACAATTTAACATTAACACTACGGGGTGGCAAATATTGTACAAGTAATAAATGTCACATTTGTAGGTGACTGGTACAAAAATATTCCGCATCACACGCGATTTGTAAAAATTTTTGGATTTTATTTTAATATTTTTATTTTAAAACTAGAGGAACCGGCACTATGAAAGAATATCAATTTCATATGTATGTATGTACCTCATTAGTAGATTATTATATTGGCAATACAAAATTCTAATATATCCTATGTGTCTTTATACACTCAGAGATATACAATACAAAAAGGTTTGGAACATTAGGTCTATTATTACTTATTAGATTATAGATTTCTTCAGAAACTAAGAGCCTATTTCACCAATTCTATTTAAATATCAATTCATATTAAAATGTCGATTTTCATTTTCATCTAGATATACTCATTGAATATTTAAATACTGTTTAAGTAGCCAGCACTCTGCATTTAAATATTGATTTTGCAACAGCATGAAACAGCTTTAAAACAGCTTTTAAACAGCTGTAAGTTGACGCTATCATATTAAATATCAGAGCGTTACCATACTTTCTTGTGTTTCATTATTTCAGTTGGTGAAAATAAAATTTTTTTAAACATATTTTAAATAAAGATCATTAATTAAATTAAATTAAAATAAATAGATTAAAAATTATAAAAGCATATAAATGCTGCTGAGAAACAAACGGACATGTTCTTCGTACTCGTTCCATATATGTGGGTAAAACTAAAACAAAAAACTCGTTCGGTATTTCTCTTTGCAACCCTTTATTTCCCCATGTATTGGGCATTTTTTCCGTAATCTTTTCTTCGAGAAAAAATTTCGAGTGTGATATATTACTTTTTTGAAATTCGAAAATATATGGATTAAAATTGTACCTTTGTACTTTTCTTCCATTTAAATAGTGCTTATGATGCACATATTTTACTATCTTTAAATAAAGGGATTTTTGAAGGGAGCTTAGAATATAATGATATCTCTGAAAACACAATATGGAGCATGACTATTTTCTACCCACTTCAATGATATGGGCACCAAAAGAAAAAAAATGGAAAACTTCGTTTTGTACCGTTTTTTATTTTTTGGTTGATTTAACAATAAAAGTATTCTTATTTTATGCAGATGGCTTACCGTAACAGTATCTATACAAAAGTGGGCGAGATTAGATAAATTTGTGAGGGGCAGCGAAGCATACCGGGTGTAGTTAGTGAGTAATAAAAACAATTCGCATTTTTCGGATGTTCATTATTATATATTATGTCTGCAACCAAGAAATAGAATATGACGTCATATTCTCTTTTCTAAAATATTGCATTACCCTTGGAATTTGCATCTTTTTGACGAAGTACAAAATTTGCTTAGCAATATTCTCAGTAGGTGCGTATACATTTCATTCCGCTAGATAGATAGAATAATCGGTTTTTAAATATTTATAAATCTTTCCATTAATTTGATTCTATTTGAAGATAAAATAATTGTTCATGTTTTGTGTTAAGTACTTTGCAAATAATAGCAAATATTTGTACACATAAATGTGTAATGACCCCCAAGGAACAAAAGAGTTAAGTTTTCTAAAAAAAATACATTTTGGGAGATGTGTAGTTTACATTATCTAAAACTACAGTTTGGTTGGTTTTCATCAGAATAAGGTAATTTTCTGAATTTCTCTAAATTTAAACTTTGATCCCAGTGGACCACTATGTACATTTAAAACTAAGTGTTCGCCTGGGCTTTTAAGGAAATCCTAAGTTAGATGTTCGGTGCCACTATAATGTACATATGCATTAATTGGGCCTAAGAAAATGTATTACAATTTAATTTTGATCTCATAAAACTACTTTCAACTAATTAATTCTTATGGTTGCAAAATACGTATATGTTTAGTGCCCATGTTCACAGTCTTTGCTTAAATAATCACGCTGGTTTAAACTAAAAAAATTTTTTATTATTTGTTTGCTTAATCAATTGTCGTTACTTAAATAACGACTGTGAATATGTGTGCAGTGCAAGTGGTTAGATTGTGATTGAAACAAGTTTATTTGGAATTGAAACTTTGTACATTATTTTGAGCTGCGTGTAGACATTTGGAAGACCTGTTTTGAGTTGAACTTTTTGTTTTTGGTTCAGATGCTGTTACTGTAGCAATAATTTATTATTAATTACAATCACTTTAATGTAGTAGATTTTGTAAAGTTGTAAAATTAACTGAGACGCAAACATTCCATGCAACAGCAAGCAGTGCTTAAACCTAATGTAAAGAGTGGGGTCATTAACACTTGATACATATAAAAAAATTAATAACGTACATACGAATACATCAGTATGTATAGAAATAAGATACACGTCGATATCAATTAATATGGATTTGTAATGAAAAAAATGTTTTTTTTTAGTTTGTTAAAGAAGGGTTTCGTCTACATTATTTGTGAAGGATGTACAGTATTAATGTTGCTTCTTTTCCTTTCTGGACTACTTTTTTGTATATTATGAATGATTACATTACTGATATTTTTATACCTTTCACCTTAGGTGAAGGGGTATATGCATATAAGTTTGTCATTCCATTTTCGACACAATAAAGTATATATATTCTGGATCCTTAGATATCTCTAAGTCGATTTAAAGTTGCCCGATTAAAGTTGTCATATTAGAAGTACAAACATTTTCATAAGATACCAAGATGGCATACAGGCCGGAGTAATATGCCATTCAAATCGTGTTTATCTCTACTGCATTGCTATTTATAATTTTTTTAATCCGATTTCCAAATGAAATATGCGTTATATATCAATATAACACAAATATAAATAAGTATATAAAACACTGAAAGCACTTAAACAAAGTTACGACATGATTCGAACCATCAACAAAACTCTACCAAACGTCATCCAAACACCTTACCAATCCAACAATCGACTCGACGGAAGCTTGTTGTTACTTATCAAGAGTATATATAGTTCGAATTTTTGCACTAATACAGCTGAAAGTCGTTTGAAGACCCTTCCCACCAAACCAAAGGTTTCCGCTTTTTCTGAAGTCAGACTTGTCGCAACGAATTCATTATAAATATTGCGATAGTTTGTCTGAAGTCAAACTTATCGTAACGAATTCTTTAAGACATTTCGATAGTTTGTCTGAAATCAGACTTGTAACGAATTCTTTAAAACATTTCGCTTGTTTGTCTGAATAAATTTCTTTGGGATACATTTATTTAATGAGAGTTTTTGTAGATAAAACTTAAAAAAATATTAAACTTTGATTTATATGTATGTAAGTAAATAAGATTTAAAGCATTAAATAATAATAAACACGAAAAGTTTTAATAAATCTATGCAAATAATTTCCATGAAAGCAGCAACATAACGGCGAAGCGGTACTCCGCTGTTCAAAGAAAAGCAATATCTCGTCAACCTGTACGCAAAAGTATTAATACAGTCGAAGCTCGGATAACGAATGATATAATGTCAGTTGCTTTCGTCAAACTGCGAAATTCGTTATACCGAAGAAATTGTTTTAGATGAACACTAGAGTTACTTGGGTTTAAATTACAATATGTAGATCTATTTACAGATCTACCGAGCGTCTACTGTATTGGTAAAGCTACGTTATAATCACACAATAAAATTAAATAACCGAAAATGGAATACAACTCTCATGTTTGGGCCGGTGCTTCAAAGACTATTTTGAAGTTACTCGACCGGGTCCAAGAGAGAGCGAAGAAACTCATAGGAGACAGTAGGGTAGCCAACTCTATTAACTCTCTTGAGCATCGTCGCAACGTGGGGTGCGTTTCGTTGTTCTATCGTTACTATAATGGGATGTGCTCTGATGAAATCAGGGAACTTTTTCCCGAAACCCGATCATTCACGCGCACAACGCGTTCATCATTAAGAGCACATCCATTTGTAGTCAACTTGGCAGCGAACCGCACTACGCATTACAGGGAAAACTCTTTTTTCGGCCGAACATCGCGTATGTGGAACAAACTCCCTGCCGAGGTCTTTCCTGTCACTTATGACGTGGGAAAATTCAAATCAAATGTCCATTCACACTACTCCCTCTATCCTCCCTCCCATAACCTGTTTTCCTAGTTCCAGCACAATGCATCGCATGTGTAGGGGTCATCCCCTGAGTGCTGGTCCAAGATAAAAAAAAAAAAAAAAAAAAAAAAATAGAGAAAAACAAAAGAAATATTTTAATACCGAAAAAGGACCGCTAGCACAGGTCATTAAAATGCAAAACCACTGACGACTCTAATCTGCCAATTTAAGTTAAAATTATTGTTTAATGCAGTCACACAACTAAATAGTACCTACTCCATCTAAAATTGGAGTTTAAGAATAACCCTGCATTTCTGATCGATTGTTTAGCTTGCATTTCCACGTACGACTTAATCTGGCAGCACAGATAATTATACGTACGATGACAAATAGAAAGCGATACTTTTTACAATTAAGTAGATTTAAAGATAAAATAATACACGGAAAGCGTTAAAAGGTTAATTTATATGCAAATTCATAAAGCCTGCAGTAATTTTGGAAAACAATTTAGTTAAAATGGTTAAGACAACAAAGGACATTTGTATCGAAATGCGTGAACATATTTTAAAATTGTTGAAAGGAATTCCAATCTTGAGTTCCATTGCTAAAATTGTTCGACGTGCCAAGTGCAGACTGTAATAAAAAATTTTTCTAGGCCTCAATCTCTAGCAAGCAATCCAGATACTGGACGTCTACTCAAAATTTACTCACGCGTTGAGCCATTTATAAACAGTGTTGTTAGTGAAAAGCCTAAAACAACAGCCGCACTGTGGCGCCTTTTCCCAAAACCCGTAGCAAAAATACAAAATTTGATGACAAAATTTTGTAAAATGAATGAACACATCGTATAAAGAACTTCTTCCTGATCCCAATTCAAAAGCGTTTTTCTTAATTGGATAAAAAATATAGCTGGAAATGGAGCAAAATCGACAATTTTTTAGAAAGCCAAAAAAATTATCTTAAAAAAAGTACACTATGGAATTGAAGTGTCAGAAACATTGTCGTTTGATCAGTACTTTTTTGGTATTGTTTTTAAGGTATGTTTATTTTTTATTAAAAAAGTAACAAAATGTGCATCACTTTTTCGGCAGTTGCCGTTTTCAGACACCCTATATTTAAATCATTTTTACAAATAAAATAGAGCATATCTAAAAATGGTCCCCGACATCTTTGCAAATCATATTTGATGCACAATACTTTAAGTTATTTAACTAAATATGGCCACAAAAAATGGCAAGTATTCTTGAAATATGAAGTAAGTTGTTACAATCTCATAGCGAAAACGAAAATAATTTTCTTCCCATTATTCTGTAATGCAGCCAGTTAAGTTTTTCTTACTTTTTACTTTCAGTACCAGAACTTATACAATTGTTCAAAACTAATTCAACATATTCCGTATTGTTTAAAATATATTATCTTATGTTTGTTTAGGTTTATTATCACAAATTATTAACATGCGTTGTGATCTTCTATAGGCATCTTTGTCTGAGCGTTGAATTATTCCTTATTGTTTTAAAATATAGTTATTTGTGTCAAATTACTCCCAAGTAATCAATACTAGTATATAAGAAACCAAAATTACAAAAATAAAGCAGTGTCTTACAAACATTCAAAATAAAAACATTCGTTTTAATCAACAATTTTACTTTAAAGTGCGATAATGTAATTTCAAAATCCGGAATTGTTCGAATTATTCAGAAACTCACGTAATTAAAATGTATTTAAATTGGCTATTGTGGAAAAAATTACACGATTTACCAGGATACCACGAAAAGGATGTTAAAATCAAAATTCACTTCGTTTACTTGAAAATTACTAAAAAAAAAATGGCTTGCCTCAAACCATACGACAAAAACCTTTATGGAAAAGAACTCAGACTGGCTAAATAGAGTAACAACTTTTGAAAACATCGAAGAACCGCATACATCTTCTGACAGCAGAAGAGGAAGAGCTGCAAAAATTATAAACGAGTGTTCGGAGTACACAAAAAAACGTAAACTTCAAAATGCCACAAAAGATATATCTAAATCGCATCTTTCAGAAGCATTATGTCTTACGTATGTAAAAGATAAAGATAAATCAAGGTCTGACATTACAAAAGCTGTGGCGCTTGCCACAAAGGATTAAAGAGAGTATTTCAACTCCTCCAAATGCTTTACCCACGAAGTATAGCATAGAAGAAACATTAGCGTTATTTATAGACTTGGGTTTGTGAAATGAAAAATATTCTATTTTACGAATCTCTAAAGAATCATAATGTGAATATTCTTCCTGTATACAAAAAGGTTACATCTGCCAAAAAGAAGCAGTGCCATCTAATGTAAAGGTTAAAGTATCGGTAGAGGTTAAACTGCAAGACTTAACGAATCATACAGCCAAATGCCTAATTCAAAGTATGCCTGAAAAGGAAGCAGTATTACTTCCAGACAGGCTTGCATTGATAAATAAGTGGGGATGTGGTGGATCATCCGCCCAAAGTGCTTACAAACAAACAATATAGACAAATGACACAACTATTACAGATGCAAATGTGTTTATAGCTCTGTAGTGCCTTTACGACTTAGAAGAGAAATCTCTGAGCATTGGAAAAATCCTGGCCTTTCAACAGTTAATTTTTGCCGTCCGATATATTTTAAATATGCAAAGGAGTCTGCTGTTCTTGGAAAGAAGAATGGAAAAACTGTTTTCATAGATTATGAATTTTGTCTTCAGCGAGAAGAAACACTATCTGCTCTTACAAAAATTATACAAAATGACTTTCTTAAGAAGCTTGGACTGCCCAAAGCAGGGGTATGGAAATACCAACGATGGTAATATGTCTAGAGCATTTTTTAAAATGATGAGGTATCGGCCCAAATTAATGGGATCGACAATCATATTATAAAAAAGTTCGCAGTTATCCTAAATGTTATAAACTCTGGAGAAATGGTAAATGCCCCATAGTTCCATGATTATGCATCAAACACTGCGTAACTTTTGGCTTAAATGTACCCTGAGAAGAAACTTACTCCTACGGTCCAAAAGATTTTTCCTCATGGTAAAAATTTAATTGAATATCAATGCTTACCAATTGAGAGTTGTAAGAAGTTGTGTTCTCTTCTTCAATGTTTTGATCGTGGAACAAAAGAAATATTTTTGGAAGTATGTGTTTTGCAATGAGCAAGTAATACATACACACTGATTGCAATTTCATGAAATGCTTGTAAGATATTTTTGTGGTGTTTGTGCCACACTTTATTATATACTAAAGTACACAAGTACAACAAAACAATGTTAAAATAAAACAACGCTGAAGTAGAAGAAAAATGAAGTAGAAGATCAAAACTATTTTGGAACATTCAAAACATGTTTGAATAACTCGTATACAAACTTGCAAAGAAACTTTTGCATTTTTTATGAACATAAAAAATCGAATGTATACAAATAAAATAAAAATATCACAATTCATATTAGGTTTGAGGTTCGTTTGTAAGGTTCTTTAAAGAAAAATATTTAAAATTTCGCAAAAAATTTTAAAAATTTATAATTTCACCTACATTTAATGCATCCATTTCAATATATGTATATTTACGATTACTAAAATTTAGAAAAATCACGAAAATCAGAAAGTTGAAATTATGAAAAAAATTATATAATACATACGTACTTTTTACGCTTTTTTGTGTTTGTTCTTGTGTACTCGATGCTTTTGGTGTAATTTACCGTTTTTTTTATTTCATTGTATGTTTTTGTTTTGATGTGCTGCTTCATTTGAACTCACAAGAACAAACAAAACTATAGAGAGAAACTTTTCAAATGGTGCTTGTTTTGTTTCAATGAGAGTCATGTTTTGTAATGCTTGTTTCGTTGAGAATGTTTACACTGGAATACACGGCTTGGAAGTAGTGTGCTTTATAATGCAAAACTTTCAATACATTTTGTACAGCTCTTTTTAGTATATAACCACTAACTCGATTTTATTATTACATGTCATAACTTTGGATACATATAAATATTATATTATTAAATCGTGTTTAATGGCCAGGAAATTCATTCATATAATTTTTATTGAGTGTTAGGAAAATGTGATTTAATAGCAAATATCATATACGATATGAAGTGGGTTTGAGTTTGTTTGCCTATAAATAATAAAATGATTATCTACAAGTTTGAATTGAGAAAATATAAATTTTAAATTGAGGGTGCTGTCGGAAGAGTAGTGTACAAATTCCCGTCAGACCAAAAAGTTTTCATATGTATTCGTGCTATTTTGTAAAATGTTTTAAATAAAATGCCTCTACTTTTTTACTTACTTTTTTCTTCTTAGACAAGTGTTCTGGGGATATCTCCTACTTAGGCGACGCTTTGCACTCGAACTAAATAGAGAGTATCCCTCTGTGTAGTGAATAGAAAGGTGGTAGGAAGATAGAGATTAACTCAGAATTTTGCATAACTTTTATGTTAATTTTGACGCATGATTTTTACGCAAAGGGAGCCATTTTATTTATTATTTTATTTCGCCGACGTTTTATTGCTCAAATACCGATAAAGGAGGATGCTGTAGCACGGAGAAATCTGAAAAAAATGTTGTAATTGTCTGAGCCGGGAATTGACCGCGGGTCCTTTTGCTTGTAGAGCCAACACCCTAACTACTGAGGCAGCAGTATTAACGGTTTCTTAATACTTATTTTGTATTCGTTAGTATACGAGTACTTAGATATTAAAACGTATCCGTCTATTCATATTAATAGATCGAATCTATGCCATCAAAACAATCTCCTTGTTTTAGATTTCATCCAATTTGCATTTTTTTTTTACTTTTTGGTTCGTTCTTTTTACGATGTCCATACAATTTTTCATCAAGATCAATCAAACTATTCTTTGTTTCATCGCAGAATATAATTTTAATTTGTGTACATACATATTTGTAAAAGAAACGAGCCCCTTAACATTCCTGTTATTTTTATTTTCTTTTTGGTTACACCGACGCGTACTCAGACACACAACAATTATTTAATATTTTTAAGAGTTATCAGGAATTAAAGCGGTTTTTTTTAATATCGGAACAGAACCCATTTCATTTCCGTTATGTAAATATTTTTAATACTCTCTTTTCTTAAAAGTTCCGCATATGACTCATAGAAAAAGATTTAAAAAAACTGGTTAACCATACAAGAAATTTAAATTAATGCAAGAAATCAGCTGCAATTGCCTACAGATAAAAAATTCGAATAAAACTCTACTTCACAAAACTCTTTCATACTCTCGTCTTTCAAAATTAATCTTGAATTTTTTTTATTAAAAAAAATGTTTTTCATTCCATCATTGACTGTCAATGCCAAACAACATGCCGCAGTGCAAACAAACTCTTACAGTTACTGAATATATTTAAGTAGTTGTTGAAAAAAGATAAAAACAATTTGACACAAATATTAATTAAAGGTATTTACAATAAAAACAATTATATAATTTTACTTAATGAACGCAGTACAAGCCTTGGCCTTATGTCCAGGTCAAGTTATGAAGAAATTGTATTTTCTTTATTTCTATTTATTTTCTTTTTAAACCATATAACAAACATACTTAGATAAATAATCGTAATGAATTTTGACTAAAGTTGAATAATTGAAAGCATAGTTACATAACTTTCTTTATTTCTTTTCAAAACTGTTGCTTAACTTTTTTGGCAAATTAACATTTTCATTTTGATTAATTTCTGCTTTTTTTGTTTTCTTTATAGTTGTTCGCATTTTGTGCACAATCCCGCGTAATGTGTTCCTTTCTAAAAGTCTACAAAAGAAGGTAAGTTTCCTTATATCTTAAAAGAAAAATATTTAAGTTTCTTTATCATTGCAATTTTCCACAACAATAACACTCTACAACAAAATACAGTTTTTTTAAATTAATAAGGTTCTGGCAATTGATTCTAGTAAAGGGGACTAAAAAATACATCGTGCATCGGCGTTTCAAAAGTTTACTTCTAGAACTTTTTTTACGGCCGTTGTAAAGTTTCATCGTTATACAGTAAACCGACATCGTGTGATACTTACGTCGGAATATTTATTCAGAACATTACAGGGAACATTATGTTATATACATACATATATTAAATCTAGGCAAATCTATGCAGTTATCAACAAATGTCCAATGTTCGAAAGCTCTTAAATAAGAGTACATGTTTGATGAAATTGCTCATCTTGTTCACGGAATTCTGTGGCCAACTGTCCGTTTACTATACAAAGACGAATCTTTAAAACGGCAGTAAAGCGAGTTCCAAACGTAAACCTTTAAAAAGCCGATACACGTACATATATTTTTTTAATTCCCTCTACCAGAATCAGGTGGCAGAACTTTGTTATTTTTTTTCATGCTGTACAGTGTAATTAAAAAAAAAACTTTATGGTAAAACTAGTTAGTTTATATTTATTTTTGGTAAAGTTTTACCCAAAAGGATTTTCTAATACAGTATCAATTTCCTTTTCGAAATGTTAGGAATTTCGATACACAAAATAAATAAAACTGTAGTGAATTGAAAATTAAGAAGAAAACTGTACAAAACTAGAAACTTGATAAAATAAAAACAAATAAATTATAAATGCTGCACAAGTTTCATATTAAAAGCAACCTTCCGGTTTATAGAAAAGAAAAATTAAAACGTAGAAGACTGTGTGCCAATTTGGAATGCATACGGTTTTCAATAGCTTATGGAATATATGCATATGTATACGAGGTGTGTTCAAAAAGTAATATGACTTTATATATGTATATTTATATACATACATATATGCTACAAAAAAAAAAATTATATTTTTGGACAAAAATCTGCTCGAAAATACAGAAACATTACAACAATACCAAAAACAGCATTAACATTTCATTGCCAAGATGCACACGTCAACAAAATCTAATTTTTTTTTGTGTGGTCTCGGGTTTCATAGTCAATTTGAATACATATGGTACTCCGATTCAATGCCTATAAATTACTTTTTTTGGATTGACTAAGGTTTTCGACATTTAACATAATTAAAAAAATTTCTACAACAATAAAATTAAACCACTGTTAAGTGTGAATAAAATCAGAATTTATGAAAGGATTCTATTGAAATATGGCCCATTTTATTTGTAACATATACGAGTACCAAAATTAATAACAACATTTTAGATTTTGTGTATTTTACATTTTTAATAAAATTTTTAAAAACAATTTTTTTTTCAATTTTCTTGAAAAAAGGGGTTTTTTCTGAAAACATTCTGAATATCTCCTAAAGTATAAAGATTTATAAAATATGCATAATAACATAATTTAATGGTTATTTTATTCTCTACCATTCCGTGTTTTTCTTAGTTCAATCGAAGTGCTAGTTCTCGAGTTATTGAAAATTACATGGTGCAGCCTCTGCTTTTTTCTAAATAATGTTAAATGTCGAAAACCAGAGTCGATCAGAAAAAGTAATTTATAGGCATTGAATCGTAGTACCATATGTATTCAAATTGACTAAGAAAACTCAGGCTAATAAATTATTGTTGACAGTGTAATTATTATCCAGATTTTAAAAATACAATCATTTAAAATAGAGAAAATAACTGCAGACGTAGTTACATACTCGAGATGCTAGATATTATGAAAGTACCATATACGCAGCGAATTACCTATAAAACAGATACATTAAATGTTGATCAATGTTATATGTATAAGTTTAGTTAATAGATAATAGAAGCTGAAATAAGTTTACATTGTAAACATTTTTAAAATAATTGTTATTTGAGTTATAATATCTTTTTTTGTACTTTGAATTATAGTTTATTTAATTGAGCTTGAGATCTTTGTTATAGTTAATTCGTATATGGTACTTTTATAATCTCTCACATCTCGAGTAAGTATCTACGCCTACAGTTATTTTCTCTATCTAAAATGATTGTATGTATGTGTTTTCTAATTCTGGATAATAATTATTATATTTGCAATGTAATGTTAATACTGTTTTTAGTGTTGTTGTAATGTTTCTGTATTTTTGATCAGATTTGTGTCCAGAAATTCTAATTTTTAGTCTATTTTGGTAGTACCTACATATACCCTATTACAATTATCATTACAATTACAACCACGCGGTGTTCTATAAACTAAGTTGAACATTTCTGATTTATCTACTCGATCTTTTGTTCTGCTAAATAATCTACCTAATGTGTTATACATTTTATGTGCTATTATATGTAATATATATTATATATATTTTTCCTTGTCGTAAATCTTACAATTCTGTAATCTTTCAGATTTGAGAGGTACATAAGTAAATGACTTATACATTTTTGCCTCAGTCATTACTCTTCTATTTAAATTATTACAATATTTGTATTTTGTGATAATTCTTGGTTTTTTGTCTAATTTCTCAATACAACACTCTAACATTTTTCTTCAATAATATCTAAAGCAAAATCTCTTGGTATACTCGGAAATAAGGATACAACTTCTAAAGGATTTAATTGTTCATCATTTTCCATTTCTATATTCTTTATCTTTTCTTTCAATTGTAAAGCATAATTTACATTATATTTAGAGTTTTCATTTAACTTTCCAAAAATATTCCTAATATATTTGCAAAGTTCATAAGATGGAGAATTAATAAATGAGCAAATTGGTTTTAAACGGAATTGGTCTTTGTGAATTTTTGGTACACCTTATAGTCTAGATGCTGTAGACACATTAGATTTAAGTCTACTTTTTTCCAAACACGTAATAATTTTGAATCTAAAAAGATTTTCAACTAAATCATTATTCATATTCTGTAGTTTTGTTGCTGGATCCCTATTCGATACCCATATGTGGTAATATCACTCACAATGTTATCAATCCTTGAAATGTAATCGCATCTATTCATCACGACTGTTGTATTACCTTTATCAGCATTTAAAATAAGTAAGTTTATATTTTTCTTCAAAAATCTATCTGTTATATCAACTTTTCTCAATAAGAATTTATCGCTATAATTTAATCTTTCGCTATTCAAATGGCTATCAATAATATTGTTGAATTTATTCCTTGCAGTTTCCTGTTCTTCCCACCCTATCTGATATAAACTTCAGAGTGGGGAAACCTGTTTATTGGGCGGTAGTGTATTCCCTAAAGAAAGAACCCATTGTACATCATGTGGAATATCAAAATCAGACTTATTAACAAACCAGTTTTTATTATTACTTCTAATACCCAAAAATCTGTTTTGTAAACTAACAAGCCAATCAAATTTCTTTTCATGTAACTATTTAATACGGCAACTCAAAATTATTGCTAATCTATCCTGGGGTTCAATAAATAAGTAGAATTCATTTTCGGAAAAACATTGTCTTAAAGTTATTATTAGTCGGCATCTTTTCGGCCATCTCGAAGGAGTTTGTACCACTTACAAACATATTTCTTACTTAGAACAGACTCACCGTATGCCACTGTCAACATATCAAGTGTTTTAGAGCACTTGATTGCATTTTTCACTCAAAATTATATGCAATTCTTCGCTCCATTTTTTAGAATAATAGAAAACAACTAAACACGTGTAACCTTTTTATCTGTCAAAAACAGACTAAGTCACCTTACTTTTTGTGCTTACCTTGTATATGTACAGGGTGTCTGATAGCAGATTTATATTTTCGAACTTAAATAAAAAACGTAATAATTGACACAAAATTTTATTGAAATCATTGAACGATAGAATGGAAATGCGGCTTTTATTTTTTAAAGAGTATGTCATCCAGATCCTTTTTTAAAATTTCATGAATTTTCGCTCTTGGAAGTCCCAGTGAGGCTGCTCTTTTCCGTATTGAAAGTCGCGGATTTTCACGTAAACTGCTTTCAACCAGGTTAATGTTTTCGGAAGTCCTTGAAGATCGACTGGAACATGGCCGTGGGGCATTCATAGCCGAAGCAGTTGCGCGGAATCTCTGCACCCACGAACGAATTAAATTTAGACTCGGTCCATCACTTATTCGACGAATACCGAACTTTGAACAAAATTGTTGACGAGCAATTACGTAAGAATCATTACTCTTAAAAAATGTCTCCACAGCGAACGCGCGATTCCCACTCGACCACTGCGACATCGTGACTGACAAATCCGCACAATCGATAATTCCAACGCCGCCACCCTTCCTCCGCACCGTTTATTACTTTTTGAAATAATCGTAATTATAAATATAAATTTGCCACCAGACACCCTTTATATGGGCATTTCCATGGTGTCGTAGGTGACCTTTTAAGTGCCTTTCGTTGAAAACAATTCAAATGACAATTTTTGCGAAACCTGAGACAATAGTTTAATGCCACTAATTTTATAATATTATGCATTGATGTCTCTTACAAATGGTTTTAGTTATACCCAAAAATTATTAATACTTTTTTAAGTTTAATTTTTGTAATTTTCGCACGGGACATTTTTTTTCCAAAATTTATTAAATATTTAAATATTTATGTTATTTCGGATGCTTTTTTACGAATATATATTTTTTCCAGTGTAGGGAGTAATTGGAGCTGACCACCTTCGGGTCCCTTTTCGGCCGCCCCATGTTTCGATTATCGCCAGTCTATCCAACAACATTTGAGATTTGCGCCAAACCTATCAGTTCCGCTAGACTCGACTTCCAATTTCATCACTGAGTTCCTTTAAGGTTATAGTGAAACATGCCAGAGACTTCGTTTTGTGAAACAATATTTAAAATTTTATTTTTACTTTGAATGTAATAAAAACTACCGACCGATATGGTGTAACATCGTGGGGCAGTTAGTATACATACATACATATTATGTTTATCTATAACAATAAAGAAATTAGGAATATACACGGTGGGCCAAAAGTAATCACCCGGGGCATAAGTAATCACCCGATGTATTTTTGCTGTAATTTTATTTAATAAAAACCTTTGGATCTCCATGTATGGTCATCAACTCTGGCGGCGGTCACTTAGCGCATATTATAAGCAGTGCCAAAATTTGTCTTAAAAAAAATTACAGCAAAAGAACATCTGGTGATTTTTTATGCCACGGGTGATTACTTTTGGCCCACCCTGTACAAATGTTGAAAATCCATTTTACCTTTTATTTTCTTTATCCAATCTATAGCATTAAATAATTTCTTAGAATGAATACATCTTCGTTCATCATCTTTTCGTAAGGCTCAGCAGTAGCAGACCATTATAAAAATCTTTTATTTCATTATCATTTGCACTTGAATCTGCAGCAATAGAAGTATATTTAGTGCTACTTATAGTTGTAGTCGAAGTATGAGCAAACTCTTGATGAAATAAATTAAAATTGCAACTAAATATACTAGAAGAAATCTTACAAATTTTAATACAATGGCTCCTTAAGGCGGTAAAAAGCTGTCAGCAATAAGGTAAATGAGATGTAGGGAATATATTTTTTTAATGTCAGTAGAAAATAGAAAAAATATCTTAGCTTTTATGATAGAAAAAATATTTTTCTTTTATTACTGAATGGTGTGTGTTTCTTACAACATTTTCTATTTTAATATCCAAGTGCAATTCATGTAAATTGTGTGAGACTTGCTTTTCCAGCTGTGTTTGAGAGATTTCCTGGATGTGATGTGCATAGTTCTTGAATTCTAGAGACGAAGAGATAAAATGTAAGTAAATAAACTGACAAGGGCTTACAGGCGGCACTCGAAAACTTGGTAATATTTGGCACCTCGACTTTCTTGTGGACATTTTTCAATTCAGTTTTATAGGCTCGTTTCTCTGCAATTGGTAGAAAATAAAAATATTCTTTACAACTTTTTACTACCGTCGTGTTTATCTACAGTTTACTTTCAATCTACAATAATCTATTATCATCATAATTATTTTAAACATATTTCTTTTATTTGTTAAGTTTATAAGTATGAATAACTTTTAATGACTTAGAGCCTCTGTCTACTATCCGTATGGCAGGCTGCCTTTCTGCTTCTATATCTCTATTTACCAATTCGTGTTTTATCCATGAATTTATGTATATGTACATATGTATACATACATACATATTTATTTTTCTAATTTAAGAGGTATGAACATTGTTAGTTGACGTATGTATGCAAAAGTCTCTTCTTGTGTAAAGTGCTGAGCCAGCCAAGCTGTCTGTCTTATATAGTATTTTAATATGAAAAATATTTAATTTTGTATTGTGCCATAAAAGGTATTCAAATTGTTAAATTATTAAGAAATACAAGCTGATTTGAGTAGAAGATTTAAAAAACTGACAGGAAGTCGTGCTGGATTTTGATGTACTTTTATTTTATTTTTTTTTTATTATATTTACTATAAAATCTAATCGTTTATAAATCCGTCTAAAAATATTGAAAAATTAACAGAAAGTTAAAGTTATGCAATAAACGCCGCAACTTTTGCTTGACAATTTTCGGTTGAAAGTGAGCGGCGCAGAGAAGAGATCGGGGTGAAACAGTTGCACAACGACGCCGGTCGAAGAAATTTTTCCATTTTTTTTCGTTTTTGTTCTATTTTCGATTTTAAATTCAAAGTGTTGTCATCTTTTTTACTCAAGAAAAAAACGTTCAATTTGTAGGATAACTTTTGTATAAAAATTTTTTGAACTACAATTAAATATGAATTTAATTCTCTTTTTTATCTTAGACCAGCACTCAGGAGATGAGCCTTACACATTGTGCTGCAACTAGAGGAAAGGGATAGTAAGAGAAATGACAGGAGGTGAAGCTTCACTATCTTACAACTCTTCTTTTGCATGTTCTTTGTTTTTTAGCAGTGTTGTACCGCTTCTGAGGGTGGCGATGGTCGAAGTAGTCTGCACGTTGACTACAAAACGAAAAATTTTGCCTGGGTTCAACTCCGGTTTCAGCTTCGTTTTAGTAGCCATTTTTAGTAATTATTTTACTTCGCCGGTGCTACACAATACCGACGAAGGAGGGCGTTCTGATGTACCTTTTGATTGGTTACAGCTGAAGCCGTTACTTTTCAGTGACCAGTGACTATGCCTTCGCCACTGAAACTTTCCGACAACAGCTGACACAAAATCACAAAAATGCACATCAGAAAAAATGCGAGATGTTTTTATGAGTATGAAACTGGTGTTGGACCCAGGAAATTTTTAGTCTTGTACTTAACGTACATACTACTTTAAATTCCATGTATTGTAGTAAATGTAGTATCCATGTATTCATACAAAAGTGCAAAATTACTATTTTTCAGTTGAGTTTATTTATATATATAATATTTAACAACGTATACTAATAAACAGAAGTATACCATAATAATTTTTATTAAATGATTAACTAATATATGAACGCCAATCGAAACGGCAGAAGCTAAAAAGTTTAAACTAGGTATGTTGCTACAGCTCTTAATGTAGACATCCTATCAAGCGGACAAGTGTTTAGTAATTTTTTTAAATATGTACTCTAATGTTGCGAAAAGAGAAAACTGATCTTTATATTTACTTTTAATGCAAAAGCTAGTTTTTTGTAGGAGAACCCATTGAAAGGATATAATGCTTCTTGTACTCGTTGTAGTACTGCTCAAAGATATCTTTTTCAAAAAGTTAATTTTTCAAAAACCATATTTATATAAAAAAGTTGCGTTGCAATTTTTGTTTTTTACAATTAGTATTTCTAAGAACTTTTCATCGCTTAATAGCAGTAGAACACGCTTCGTAGGCAACACACCTTATTGTTTGTGTCCAGTTTATTATTATATTTTTCTTTTAACAAGTTTAAAAAAAATTTAACGGAAATAAATTCTTTAAAAAAAGTCAAATGTAAAATCGCGGCGTTTATTGCAAGGTGTGAATACGTAGTAAATCTATATTTTTTTATCTAGGACAAGTTGCATTTTAGTTTACTACGAATGGTAATTTTTAATTGGTATTTTTTTTTGACGATCGGGTCGCCTTTTTAAACTTTTCTTTTTAATTTTGGCATTTGCAGTCGGATCTTAAAGAATGATATGCAAATGTTTTTGATTCAAGAAGCCCAGTATTCTGCATCAATAGCCATTGGGTTTCAGTATCCCATTATTTATTAACAGCAATTTGTAAATAAACCTCGTATAAACGTATTTCATTAGAACGTTCAGGATTTTCGTCGACTGAAAACAGAATACACAAACACCCAACTTACCCAAAGCAAAACAGTAAACAATTGCATAGTCTGACACACACGTTCACACTAAAACAACAATATTAACATAACCAAGAACTTACCTCTCTTTAGATAAAGATAATTATCGCACAAATACAGATGTAAATTCAAATTAACGGATATCTGGAATATTCTACACAAATGTCAAAGTTGCTAGACAAAAATTGAATGCCCTAACAGGCTCTAGTGGCAAATGTCTGGAGTGTAAATAAGGCTGATTGTGAGCAATCATTATGCAGTTGTAAAAACACTATTGAAGCGAACGTTTGCATTAACGGCCTGAAAGTAAACTATCTATATCTTTGCGAACATTATTCAATTAAAGTAGCATTGTGAAGTAATTAATAAGGAAAAATATAAAATAAATAAAAGCTTAACAAACTAAATTGTAAACTGTAGTAAATAAAAGAATACACGTTGTACATATTAATACATTTATATTTTAGATTTTAGTATGTAGTAATTGAACCGTTGATTTCATAAAAATTATATCGCAATTATTTATAATCTTTAGCAGTGAAAAATAATCACATATTAATGCTTTAGAATCTGTGAATATATCATTCCATTACATTGACTTGATTTTTTTATTTATTTTTTTTTCTGGGAAACGATTTTAACCCAGATATGCCGACGGGCATATTAGTGCAACAATCTTCGTAGTTTTCCAAAATAGCGTTATTTTGACAGATTATATTACAAAACTGAAGAAAGAATAAACAAAAATATTTTTTAACTTGGATTTTGAGTCCGTACTACATGTAGTACGCTCGGCACATATGGAAGCAAAAGACAGTATTTTCTTGTGGTCTAATTCAAGTGGTTTATTATTCAGCAACTTTTGTGTACATAAGTAATAAAAAAAAAATTAATAAAAAAAATTATTTGGTGGTGTGGTATTCAACATTACACTTTACATGGAGAGGCACATCACATTTAATGCAACGTGTAGTGGTCTTATTGTGGCAATAATTACATTTTCCATCGGCTTGACGTGTGTTCTCAGTAAGTAAATGATCTTTTCGCGTGATGATTCTGATGGTAGCGTTGCTGGGGGTTTCCTATCAGTAGATATTAACAATGTGGCAATGCGCCGACGAAAATATAACTGGTCCATTTTACCTCCCATATGTCTATGCAGCTGCCACGCATTGTGCTCTGCAAGATCAATGAGGTGTGTGAATATTGGGAAATACCATTTTTTACCCTGAATAGATACACGGTACTAGCTGATATTTTCATCTGATTTGGTCTGGAGTTGCATTTTGTTTGGACGCATAGTCATTGGAGTATTGAGTAATACCTTGCAGAAAGTCACCATCAAATTATTTTTCGAACAATTCAATAGTGTAGGCAAAATTTCCCGTTCACATACTGTAACAATAGGCTCCGTTTCTTCCAGATCGTGCTTTACCCATTTTACTGGCGACTTAATACATTTATGTTTCCTAGCCTGTTGCAATAATGCAAGTGGAATGTCGTCTTCACTATCCGAATAAGTAGAATAAGAATTTTGAAAAAGCTCAGCCTCAGCATTTAATAATAGGGGTGGTAAGTTTTCACAATTAACTTCATCTTCTTCTCCAGAATCTTCATCTGTGACATAGTTGTTCGTACCTTGAGTGGGCACAATTGAAATGTCGTAAGAATTTTGAAAAAACTCTTCATCACTTTCCTCTAAGGCATTTTTTATCTCATTTAATGTTAAACACATGGAAAAAAAATAAGTTTTTGTTTTCCCATTTTTGCTCACTAATGCCGAACGTACTACATGTAGTACGCCAGCAAATGCATCTACTAAAATCACATATAATATGTTTTTTTCAAATATACTTTTGCTACGTATTCGCTTTTACAACTATTATAATTAAAAAAAACATAGAAACGAAACAGCAATACAATATGCATATAAAACTTTTTCTCAACGATTACGGGCCATCTTCACACTTTTACCAATTTCACAAAACTGAAATTTCTGATCCAAAAAAATACACATTAGCAATTACCCGAGACAAAACTTACCAAGGCATGATTAGTTGACCGTTATATTATGTTGCACAACAACAACAAGATTAGAAAATTTAAAGCACAATAAAAGCAGAAACCTGAACATAACACGTGTACTACATGTAGTACGGTCGGGATATCTGGGTTAAAGTGCTCTTTCAAAATTTATTTTATTTTTTATTTACATATACTATTTGTCTTAATTAATTACAAACACTTACCATATTAGAAAAACTATTTCTAAAAAGACAAGCAAGTATTAATACTTCAATCATCGCATCTACCCCAATTGTCTTCACATATCTTTACTGGTTCAACTTCTTGTTTATGCATAATTATAAATTTAAAAAGTGTTTTAGCGGTCGTTTGCCAACCCTCTTAGTACTTTCTACTTGGATGGCATGTTGGTCACGGTAATCCCAAACAAGGGAAAACCTACCCGCAGTAACTCTGAAAATAATCAGCCAATTCACTATAGTGAGGTGAAGTTCACTTTATAATAATATCCTTGTAGAGAAACTAATACAATGGTCCGAATTACAATTCTTTATACGGACCGGATCAAATGAGCAAATGAAACATTTTGAACACCCTCTGACATGTTACTGACTTGTAAAAGTTATCAAATTGAACGCTGTCAATACCATATACATACACTACTTTTGGTTCATAAAATTTAAAATAAAAAAAGGTGCGTGGCACTTTGTTATTGGTGGCAGCTAATTGAACTATTTAAATACTGTGCGTTGGGTCTCATGACTGCTATTAAATTTAGTGCAAAAAAAAATTTAGCGACTATTTCTGAACATTTTACAAGTCACAATTGATAAAAATTTTTCCACAGGGACTATGTATGTTTTTTAATTCTTAAATATCTCTATATGTATGTATCTGTAGTTTTAAAAAATATGTGATTCTTTATATGATTTTTTTTACAAAAAAATACAAATTCTGTTTTGATTTCCTTGTCACGTAACATACTAACTACTAACTATATAAAGAAAATCGGATATGCCACATACCAACACACTCATACATATTCCTCAAACACGTTACAACTTATAAGGATGAATGGTAGCAAAAGTTGTTACCAAAGAAATCATATTGGAAATCATTTTAATACGAAATGGAATTGCAGATGCAGCGTACTTCAAATGGAGTTAAATTATTTTTTATATAAAAAAACAATATTAATACTCGTACAACAGAGAAGCAAAAATCTTTAATGAAAAGATTTGTTCAGAAATTGTTACTATAAATATGCAATTGATAAAGGGGAATGAAGCCTCGAAACACAATGCTGCTTTAACTTGAACTTTTTCAATACATTCAGCTTAATACATACATACATACAATGATTACTTATAGTACATGAAACTTTGCAAAAGATAGTTTTTACTCTTAATATATAAAAAATAATAATACAAGGACTAATGGAAAGGACTAAAGTACGTATAAAATGTGTCCCCTTTGATATTCTATCAAAAAAATTATATAAGGGCATTTCCACGGACAGATCCACCGATAACAAAAAATCAAAAGTTCATGATAACAAGTTGTTTTATCATATTATAATAGAAAACAATCAAATTTAACTAATGGAAAAGAAATTTACAATTACGAACTAATGTAAAGAAAATTGACAAAGAGTCAAAATAGATGCATAAGAAACTATGAGATTGCACATAAGTGTAAGTTTTTGGTTTGAAAAATCCCATATTTCTACTACATTTATTATCATTGCGTCGAAAGTACATGGAATGACTCCGTAGCGTAGTTCATGAGCATTATCCTATAAATCTGCAGGTGGCGGATTTGATTCCCGCCTAGAATTTGGGTGTTTCTGCACACAGAGCTGCGCAGAGAAAAAAAATCTCATCAATATTTAGTAAAAATAGAGATTCTTTTATATAATTAAAATAAAAAAACCTTGCTGCAAACGCATAAGATTTGTTATCTTGGAATGAATGAATTGATAAGTGTGAAATTAAAAACAAAATTATTTAATTCTTCAATATTTCAAAATTTATCAGGAATTAAAAAAGCCATTGAAAATACAATTATTATTGTTAATTTTAAATTATGTAAAACCAGATGAGCAAAAACGACGGCGAAACAAATAAAGAAACTTGCAAACGGTGGAGAGGGAATTTTAAGCAAGTTCGTATAAAATTAGAAAACTGTAAATTAAAACAAAAGGAACGAATGCGGAATGCTAGGAAAAAGTGTAAAGTGTTGGGTTGAAGAAAAAATTAAATGATTGTAGAGAAAAGACGCTGCATTTTCGTTTTATGAATAAAACAACATAAATGGAGTTAAAATGTTTTTTATTCCATCTAATGGAAAGGAGTAAAAAACATTCCGTGTATAGCCCAGTTGCACTTCTTTTATTGCGATGGTCACCAACTAAAAGCTACTGGGACTACTTATTCTGAAAAAAACTATATTTGATATTACTGATACTATTTTCATTTAAATTTGTATTTCTTTCTTGTGTGTTTGCACTAATTTATTCATACTACATATTTTTGTTAAGTTTGTTGTTATTATGTGAATATATATACTATGTATATATATTGAATGCTTCTGTTGATTTAGAAACATTTTTACTAAGTTGGTTTATATATAATTTCGTAAAGAGCAGATTTTGTGAATACAATGATGGAAAACAATGTCACTTGCGATAGAGATAAAAATTAAATAAAAAAAATCAAAACCATTTTTAAGAAACATCACTGTACAACATTCTTAAATTATTCGCATTGAAAAATTGCTTGAGATTTCACTCACCTCACTCACCAATACCTGATGTATTGAATCGTTGGCCTCAAAAACCACTTCTGTTTTTGCCACGTGCGAATGCATTGGTTTTTTGTTGTGAGTATGTTGACGCATCACTTTTTAAGCCAAAGAAGCCAATTCATTTATTTTTATTTTCCTTCACCGTCGTTTTATTGCTCAAACATGCATGTGTTGCATGTGTTAGTATCATCTCCTGAGTGCTGGTCCAAGATTAAAAAAAAAATTGTTGGTCTGGCGGAGAATTAAACTGGCGATCTTAAGGCTGTAGAGTCAACGCGATAACTACTCAACCAACAGTGTATAAGGCTATGTTTTTATTAGCAAATTATGAGGTGTCTAGGGCGTAGAGTTTTTTTTCCGGTACATGCAGTAAGTTATTTTAGCTACAGTGGATTTTGTTTATGGTAATACTAGAGTTGAAACTTATAAATAAGAACGTTTAAAATATTTATGTACAAAATTCAGGAATGGGATATAGATTAATATATACACTGCCCCTGTATTCGTACAATTTTTTTATTTATAAAAGGTTTAATAGAAAAATTTTCCTTAAAAATTTTATTATTATACTTTTATAAATCAAAATGAATACGGGGTCTGATGGTGATTAGTTAGCATTTTATCTCTGCAACCAGAAGGAGTCGTGTTCGATTCCCAGCCCGGTAGACCAACAAAAAAGTTTTTTCTAAGTATTCTGTGTTCCAGCACCCCCTTCGTGGCTATTTGAGCAACAAAACTACGGCAAAGTAAAATAATAAATAAAAAGCTCCACTTAGCTTAAAAATAATGTGTCAAAATTACCATCAGAGGCACCGCAACTTTGCTTTATAATCCACGGACAAGTGCAGAATTGTGCAAGAATTAAGCTCTGTTTTCCTACCAATTTTTACCACCTGACTACTCTCTACACTATCCCTCTGTCTGTCTAGTTCCAGTTCAATGCTTTGCATATATAGTGGATTTTCCCTGAGCACTGGTCCAATATAAAAGAAAAAAAACTATGCTTCACTATTTTTCTAAAACAAATCCATTTTGTGTTTTTCTTGCTCATTGTATCTGTATATTTATTTCTTCTTTCCCTGCATTTTAAAGATGTCTACGATTGACTTTGATTGCACAATGCGCGTGCTGCATATTGAATTTCATTCACTCGTTCCTTAACTTATACTTTTTAATTTTTTTGTCGCTTGTATTTAATGTTGTTTGAATTTCTTGTCTTGTACAAGCCAATGAAGAATATACATATACATACAGCCAATTTTCCATACAGAGAAGTGCATGGGAAAAGGTTTTTAACTTAAGAAGAATATTTTTAAAGTTTTGTAAGGCCATGAAGGCAAAACCAGCAAAATGCACAAAAGTTGATTACAGACCAAATAGTAAAAAAGGCAAATGAAAATAAACATGGAAAATTGGTTAAAAATTATAAATCAAGGAGAAACTTAATTTACTATGTAATTGTAAATACGAGTAATAAAAATTCAATAAAATTCTGGAAAAGTTAGTGTTAGTTATTTTTTATTGTAAATATTTTATAACATACATACATGTGCAGTATATTATTTCGTTGCTTGTGATTTCAGAGGAAATTGATGGCATGATTTCAAAAAAAATTTGATTGCAATACAATTGATTGCCATTAAATTAATTGCATTCAAAGATTTTTAAAAGGAATACTTTCAAAATGATTGCAATCACAAAAGATTATGAAATCTGAAATCATTTTGAAATCAAATAATGAAATGAGTTTGGTAGAAATCGATTTGATTGCAATCCCAATTGATTGCATTTTTGCAGCTGTGATCTTCATCATCTTTGTTTGCTCTGCTTTCCAAAACGAATATTGTTGGTATCTTAATTGCCTTAGTTTTAGTTTAATAGTAAAGAAACAATTAGCTCCTTCAAATGATATTCTCGATTGATGAATGATCCTCACTAATATGTGATAATTACTCTTCGTTATAGTTATTTCCCATTTATGCCATCAGTGTGTTCTTTGACATACTTATATACATCACGATTAAAGAATTAGTACTACATAATTATAATCTAGAGATAATATGAAACAATGTTAAAAATTATTGTGTGTCTCGTCCAGTCAATAGACTTTTAATTGCTTGTTGTCTCGGGAAGATCAATGTTTTCACAATTGACTTCAAATAACCCCTTCTACTATTTCTACCACTCTCATGTAGCATCCTATTAACAGAATCAAAAAATCAATACAGGTTTGCTAAAGAATTATATTCGATAGTTCCTGCAGAACAGTGAGCATTTGCAGTCGGATCTATATGTATGATGTAACAAAATTATAACCATTTGTATACGCCCGTTGCTTCTCTATCGAACCCGTTCGGTTCTAAACTCTAGTTTCGGACTCAATCATAAAAACATTTCGCATTTTTTATGATGTAAATTAGTTTGCCATTGTTTCAGTTGTTGTCGAAAGATTTCAGTGGCGAAGGGTTAGTCACTGATCACTGAAGTGCTAGTCCAAGATAAAAAAAAAAAAATACTACGAGGGCGGATCAATAATTCCGTTACTTTTTGAATGAAACACAGTTTTTTTTGCAAAAGAAAAATTTATTTTTCAACATAATCTCCTTTTAACTCAATACCGTTAGTCCAACGTTTTTCCAGTTTTTGTATCTCTTCCAAAAAATAGGATTTTTCGAGGTCCTTAAAATAGGCATTTGTTTGGTCAATAATTTCATCGTTGGAGCTAAATCTCTTTCCACCGAGCCATTTCTTTAGATTTGGAAATAGGAAGTAGTCAGTAAGGGCTAAATTCGGAGAATATGGCGGATGAAGTACCAATTCTTACCCCAATTCATAGAGTTTTGCCATTGAGGCTGCACACGTGTGCACCCGTGCATTATCTTGATGAAAAAGAACTTTTTTCTTGGGCATATGGGGTCGGTTTCTTTTTAAATTCTCATTAAATCGGTCTAATAAGTTGGCATAATATTCGCCGTTTATTGTTTTTCCCTTTTAAAGGCTATCGATGTGGATTATCCCGCGTGCATCCCAAATAACTGTTTTCATCACCTTAATGGCCGACAAACTTACATTGGCTTTCTTCGGAGCAGATTCACCCGGAGAAACCCATTGTTTAGACTGTTCCTTGGTCTCCGGAGTACAGTAATGGATCCATGTTTCAACCCGGAAAAACTCATTCGGATTGCGGTTAAACAACTCCAAACAATCCTTTGAAGTTGTCACACGTTTACGTTTATGGTCAATTGAGAGCAAACGCGGCACCCATCTTGCAGACAACTTTCTTAAACGCAGCTGATCATTTAAAATCAAAACCACACTGCCATATGAAATGCCTATGGCATCAACAATCTCACGCACTCTTCGATCGGCCAACACTATATCGTGGATTTTTTCGGCATTTTCGGGTGTACTGACCATAATTGGCCGTCCAGAACGTTCAGCGTCATTTGTACTTGTGCGACCACAACATATATGTACATATTATCAACGAAAGTAGATTTTCAATAAGTGTTAAAATGTTAAATTTACGAATTAAGTCCGACTACTGTGAGGCATAAATTTATTAATAGTTAATTGGGTTGTTTATGTATAGTTTTCCGAGATATACAAAATTTCTAGGATTTTGTTAATGCTAGTAGAGCTGAATGTCATCTAGCCAGCCTGTGTAAAATTTATCAAAAGCGATTTATTTTTGGGTGTGGACAAGATGAGACTGATTGTTGTTTGCCAAAAAAACATTGCGAAAACAAGAGGATAATAATGAGGCTACACGGGTTGTAATGATTACTGTATTCCTGAAAATGAAAACAAAAAAATTAAGTAAAAATAACAACAACGGTATATTAAGGGTATTCCAGGTACCTAAAAATTTTAATTATAATTATATTATTAATTGACCTTTTTTATTATATTTTTTGATATATATTTATTAAGCCTGAGGTCTTTTTTTATCTTATTTTGTTTTTTTATTATTCGATATTTCGTTAACAGCTTGTTAACATCATCAGGAATAATAGGAAATTGATATATATAATAAAAAAAAAAAAAAAAAAAAAAAAAAAAAGACCTCAGGCTTAATAAATATATATCAAAAAATTTTAATTATAAATAGAGTGTTCGCTCTTAAAAATTCTTTAGCCAAAGTTCATATTATTTTTTATAATAAAAAAACCTCTTTTCATAACAATTTCTGTTATACAATACATTGCACCAGAACTAGTTGGAAAAAGATATTTTAGAGAAGAGATGTATGCTTAAGAGAAAAGAATGTCAAAGAGTTGAATTCTTGCACAATGCTGCAATTGTGCGTTTTCCTTTATAATTTGTAAAACAGAGTTTCTGCTATATTGATGCATTAATTATTAAGCTAACCAATGATTTTTGCTTTTAGTCAACGTACTAACGACCTCAGCCATCCCCAACTTAAGTATGAGTACATTCCAAAAGATCGAAATACTTTGCATTGCTGCAAAGTATAGTGATAATTTCTTAAGTGACTAACCCTACTATTCAACCTCGTACTATCCTTAATAAGACTATATACAAAACCACACAAATAAGCAAACGAAAAACGTGCAAAATTTATAGGCCAATGTATAATTAAGCTTTTTTTTAACACAAAAGTTGAAACTGAAAAGAGTGAAGAAAATAAATGCAATACAAAGATTCAAACTTATTTGCAAATGTTATAATGACTTCACAATTTTCTACAGATGATCCTAAACATGATCTCTATTGAGATTTAAAATACATCATCTTTTTCAAAAAGAATAAATAAAGTTAATCCATAGTTTTAATGTCAGAAGTTTTAAGCTCATTTTGCATTTGCAGCAGAAAAACAAAAAAAAAGCCAAGTAAAAATAAATAAAAAACGTTCACTGAAAAAGAAATCAAAAAAGGCCAAAATTAAAAAAAATTAAAAATTCACTTGAATTGATTATGATAGAGCATATGAAACTACATGTGGCTGCAAAATTTTAAACTGTAACAATTATAAATAACGTTCTTATCAACAAAATTCTTAGAACGCTAACCGCAAGCTCAGCAGATGAGCAGATGTGAAAGTTTATTGGTTCTTCTGAAAAATCGTAATTTAATTACTCACTATTCTTAGTAAGTCTCCCGTGGAACGTCCTCCACGGAATCCATATTGCCGGTCGTTAAGTAAGCTATTGGGCTCCAGCAGATGGATTTTGGTAACACACGTGATGACTATGTGTCATCAATATTATAAAAAAGGTGTCATACGATCATTTGCTTTGATATTTTGTCTGTTTATGTACATACATATGTATACTGTGTTGAATTCGTTTTTAGAAATGCTTGCTGATTTTATCATTAGCTCTGTCATACTAATGATGATGCGTGTACATCAATACAGTGTCACGTTTTTTAACTTTTTAAAAATAAAAATTAAAAATAAAACAATAAAATTTGTATTCAAAGACAAATTGCAAAGATTATAAAATATTTCACATTTCAATAATACATAATAGATGACACTCAAACTGCGACAAACTACGATTGATGTCTGTTTCCGTTTTATTGATGAGATTTGTCACAGCATTGATGTCAGAATTCTGAGGCCACAACGTCATTAATGCGAAGACGCATTTTTCTAAAAGTGTATGAAATTTTCTGGACTGTTCGTTCAGTTTTCACTAAATTCTAAGCGTTATATCTGAGATTTCAATTTTAAATAAATTTTTATAAATTTAGTCCTATCATTCTGAAGGATAGTTTTTACCCTACTTAGAGAAAAACATTTTGGCCTATTTATAAAAAATTACTGTCTTCGAAGGTGCGTGCATTTGTGGGCAATTTTCCACTGCATCTGTTATAGTTATTCCAGAAGTAACTCGTTCTTTATCCGAACCATTCGTTTGTGAAATAACCTACCTTCGCTATTAACAGCGATGTTGGAACGTTCAGGTCAAACGTCAAAAACACTATGCCCTCTATTCTTTTAATTCTTTTTTGTAGATAAATATTTGGCACAATTAATAAATAATATACTCCTATGCATTAGGCATGGAATAATACGACAAAAAAGAAAGAGTAATGAATCCACCGAATCATCAGTCAGATATTTCATATGATTATATACATATTCTCTAAAATTCACACATTCAAAATCTATCAGCTTTCGACTTTGATTTTTGATGTCTTTAAGCCGCATAATACTATGTTTGGGGATATTTACCAATAAATAATAAGTAAAATAATTTTTCTAGTTTTTTGACCTTTTTTTTATATTAATAACACTAATTATTTTAAGCCTAAGGTCTTTTTATATATTTTATATTTATTTCAATATTTCGCTACTCCTTTGTGTAGCTTCTTCATTTTATTTAGATTTAGAAGTATGAATAATATTAACAATACGGATGATCCAAAGACATACAAATCACTTACTTATGTACCTGGAATAGCTGAACGTTTAAGAAAATCGGAAATATATGATTCAGGGAAATATACAATTGACATTTAACACATTGAACAGATTGTTTAGTAAGACTAAAGATAGAATACAGAAATTGGAAATGTCTAATTTAATTTATAAGATACCTTGTGGTGGGAATGACAATGAAGATTGTAATAAGATATATATAGGTACAACTAAAAATAAATTAAAGACTAGGATTGCAGGACACAGGTCTGATCAAAAATATAGGGATATAAATTCTCAAAAAACAGCATTATCTTCACACTGTTCTAGATTGAATCACTATCCAAACTTTGAGAATGTATCAGTATTAGACACGGAAAATAATTATAAACGTAGATATATGTTAGAAATGTTACATATAATTAATACACCAATTACCAACAGAATTAATTTTAAGGCAGATACAGCAAATGTTGCTCAAAATTATAGACATTTAGTTAATAAGAGATTAAATATATTATAATTGTATTTGTAGTTTTTATTTTTATACATAGAATTACATTTAGAGACAGAACAAAAATTTTTAGAACTATAAACATATAGGTTATTATTAAAAAAGATATAGACGAAAGATTTTTATTATTATTATTATTATCATTATTATTATTGTAATTATTGTTTTGAATATTTTATTATATGTATGGAACATATTCGTAAAAATGTATTTTGGATTTGGTTCAAAAACAAAAATTTCAATACAAAATCGAATATTTATACCTATTTCAAATCCAGAATATATTTTTATGAATATGACTTTTAATATTTTTATGAATATGGCTGTTAATATTTTTATTTTGAATTTTCATTGACAAGAACTTTTCATATATTGTGAATTTTTAAAAAAATTTTGTTATTATAAACAAAAACCAATTTTCCTGAAGAAGCTACAGAAAGGAGTAGCGAAATATTGAAATAAATATAAAATATATAAAAAGACTTTAGGCTTAAAATAATTAGTGTTATTAAAATAAGTAAAATAAGTAAACGGCGCACATAGGAGTATCTGAAGTAAAAACTCGGAAAGAATTATTTAATGTATAGGTTTCCTGTTTTTTTTTTTTTTTAATAAAATACAAAATTTATCCAGATTAGGTTTAGTAATTCATAATTATAAATTAAGCGTCCACGTATCAAACATCAAAACGATAGTATTCAGCAGGCAACTGCAAAGTCATTTAGAATCGTCACTTTCGCGATATTTGCAGAAGTGTTTGTTGCGAGCTTTAGCGGACAACTCCGACAACTATCTGATGGGAAGTATAGCTTCTGATATTACTTATATATAGTATTTTTATTATTAATATTTGATTAAGGTATATGTAACGTAACGTTTACTTTGAAGTAAAATAAAATATTGCGGTGTACGTTCTAGGATGTTTTCTGTTCCGCTTATGCTTGTTTAGACCTTGAATTTATGTTAAGGCGAGAAAGCGCAACACATGCATGAAAACGCTAATGTATCTAAAATTTCAGAAAAAAAATAAGTCTCAAAAAGCTTTTTCTAATAATGATCACAAAAGTTGAAAATAAAGTATAAATTAATTAAATATACTTTATTCGATCGCACTAATCTTCTACATTCATGTCCAACTCGCTCCTCTCCTGTTGTTTGCCAGATGAAGACACTGCGGTACAGAAACGAGATCGCCGAGAACAAAAATACCTACTTAACATACATATATAGAATTTCGACTGACGGATTTAGGCCAGGCATCGTAGTTGAATTGCCTCCATAGTCATTGGTTTTTAATACAACTTTATATTTGTACCCTGAATACTGTATAGGATACCACTCCACCAAACAGCCTATTTTTTATATGAAACGTAATTAACAAATCGTGAGTTTTAACATCTTCGATTTTACAAACTGCAGGTGCAATATTAGCTGAAGGAAAACATATGCCATATGTTTATGATGAACTTAGTGCTCCTTTCATAATTTTCATACAATATTTTAAAGAGCCGTTGATGGCTGCAATGCCTTATGTTGATATACTGTTTGGCAACGAAGAAGAGGTTCAAATGTTTCCAACCGTTCATGGTTGGGTTACGGAAGATTGCAAAAAAGTTGGACATAAATTAGTCGATCTCTTTCCAAGGAGAATACACAACATGAGCGCATTGTTATTATAACGCAAGGTTGGAAGCATGTTGTGCTTTTCCGCAGTGATAAAATTTCAGAATTTCCTGTTCTCAAATTGTCACGTGAAGAAATGGTAGTTTTTTGTCTCAATACATACAAAGGAAATTTTTTGATATTTGCGGTATTTGGGCAGCATCACAAGAGTGGGTGTACTTTTGAGGGTGCATCAACTTTTGTAGAATAATTAAGTACAAACAATATTTTAAATAACTTCAACTAAAATGGCATTTTTCCACTTAACATCTTACATATTTTTGATTCATAACTATTTGGGGTTGTAATTTATTGTTTTAAGCTATTTTTAGCACTGTTAATATTTCTTATTTATGGCACTTTTTACATACTATTTTTTTTAAGCACATTATCGAACAATTTAGTCCTAAATTATCAGAATATTATTATTGCTGTGATATTACTTATTTTTCAATATATTTTTTTTATTCTTTTTCTCGTTTTATTAACACATTTGTTATACAAATGTTAGTACTTTTGTTGTTGTTTATTGATTTTTAAATATAAAAGCAAACTAAGTATAGCAATATTTTGTAAATTTTTTTGGAGATGGAACTAGTTTATATTTGTTTACAAAAATAAAAGATTTACAAACAAAAAAAAAAGATTTACACTGTTTGTATCTCATAAGGTTTTAATTTAGTTAATTATATGAAACGACGATGTAGTCTTAAAATTTTCGCCAATTGACTTGCGCTTTGTGGTGTATTACATTGAATTTTTGCCTTTACTTTTCGAACCATTTCATGCTATGTTGCTTCCATGGCCATCATTCTAATGGTCTCATTCACAAATACATTACACGTAAAGGTCAGTATCAATGCCTGATTACTATTTTCAAGTAACGCTTGAAGCCGCCAATTTGCCAAAAAAAAATATTTTTTTTCGAAAGACCTTCGAACGAAACTTGAGATCTTGAGTTCCTGAAAGATTTAGTCACTGTCACGAATAATCACTTTTTATTTTAATTAGCACTATAAGACAATTCCCATTACACACAATATTCTTTAAGATAATAAGTTCCAGTAGGTAATTGCTTATTTGAAATTCCCTAAAATTACAATAGTCAATACGCGTTTAGTTTAAATCATATAAAAATATTGCACAATCGGTCTTTTAACATAATTTCTTAAACCGCTGTTTGAGAACTTTATAGAATAACAATACTTTACTACATCATTATGCCAAAAGTGATGCCAACGTTTATTATCAATCTGAGTGAATAACCAATCTTTTATTTTGAAACTTTTTTAATCACAATTAACCCAATAACCACATCAAGCATAAAATTAAGTTTAATTCAAAGGAGAATATTTCATTACAGTTGTTTGTAGCAAAATGTAGTGAAATTAGAAGCAAAAATGCTATAAAACGTGCAAAAATCTATACGTTTGCTGTTTGTTTGGTTAAAAGAAATGAATATTTTTTATTGGAATCGAAACTTAAACCAGATTCTTTCTTCAACCAACCACCATGAACTTTAATGAACTCTCACACACACTCATGTTGGAAACTGTTAAAAAAAAACGAAAAAGAACACATTTTTACAACTTGCGGTTAAATGTGATTTTTTTCTAATTACACAAATTGCAATCTCTAATTCAAGATTCAGAATGTAAAGCAAATCCAACCAAAGAAATCTTAATAAACATAACCCAGAATTTCTATGGAATTGATTCTAAGGCCAGGAAACAATTGGTGTTTGGTAATGTAATTTTATTCTCTCTATCCAATTATTTCTATTCGTATTTGCCAGTTTGAGCCTTTAATGATTTTGAGTTGAATATTCATTGGGTGCTCTGCTCTAGCAAGAGTTTTGTAGGCTATTGACTACTAAGAGTACAATTGAATATGTGTGCATGTGTGCATGTGTTCGTGTGTTCGTTATCAGATGTTATTGCTACTTTTGGTTTAATTTTCTTAAGCCACAAAACTCTATAAATCCGTGCTACCCACTAATGGATATGAGCCGAGTGTACATACCTACACATGAACGTATGTATGTATGTATGTATAAGTTACAGTATGGCCGATAGTAGTTATATTTTCTTAAAAACCGCGTATGTGCATTTTTGTTGATTTGAATTTTACTAGATTAATTTGATTGTCATAATTAAGGAGTGGTGATGGCTGAGCAGTTAGCGTTTTGACTCTGCTACGAGAAGGATAAGGGTTCGATTCCCAGCATGGTCAAGTCAAACATTTTTTTTGCTACAGCACTTCGGCGAAGTAAAATAATAAAGAAAACGGCTCGCATTACCTTAGGAGTAAAGCGTAAAAAATGCCATCAGGGACCCCGAAACGTTGCTTTTTTTTGAGGACATGACAAATTGGAGCAATCATATAATGAAACATGTTTTATTGCAATTAAAAATACCAATTGGGTGTGCGTTTCATGAATATAATGAAACTGTTTCTTTACTTTAATAAAACTCTTTCATATATAAAATTTAAAAGACTCATTGATATACTGATGATATTATTTCATTTAATATAATATAACATAACGAAATGAATTCATAATACTTATGAAAACTTTCATATATGAAATAATATTGGTGTCATAAAAACAATGAAATATTGTTCATATAGAATACAGCAAAAGAACATCGGGTGATTACTTTTGGCCCAGCCTGTACGAGCGGAAAATAAGTAAGTAAATTAATTTTTTTATATGAAGATTATTTCATTGTATTGACCACATACGTGCATTGCATTTATGACATTTTAAATCCCAAATATAAAACATTTTTAAGCAAAATAACTTCTAATTTAATTAGCTTTAGCAAATCGTATGCTTTAAGTGGAAAAAAATCATGTACCTTTGCTATGACAATATATTCATTGATATAATGAACTATGAAAAACTTATGAAGAGAAGAGATTGCAAATGAAGTATTTTTTTCACTGTAGTTTTCGTACACATAAGAGATTAGAGATTAAAAACTTTTGAATTTTCCAAGTACAGCTGAATAATTATTAATAGAGTACACATTCCAAAATAACAACATTTCTGCTCGGCCATTGGCTACTATAAAATATGAACTTTGTGGAAGCACTTTAAAATTTGAACAACATCTTTTGAAAAATGTGTACAAATATCAACCGGAATGTATTGAATTTTTGGGGAATATCGAATGCGTAAATAAACGTCTATAGTAAGTGCACGTTCTGTTTTTGAGTTAGTTAATACGGCAACCACCCCTCATGTTCACTAATTAAACACGAAAAGTTTTCAAGTTTACAAAAGAAAAACATATGTCCATGTTCATAAACAAATATTTGATATAATAAAAGTTTAATTAACAATTTTCCATACAAAATGGTATTTTTAAAAAAATCTTTCGTAAAAGAATAATATTATGAACATACTAACAAATACACTTTGGGGGAAAATTTTCAGTTGGAACTTTTATGAAACGGTAATGAATTAGGTATGTATGTATATTATATTTTCGGTTTAGTTCATTAATGTTAGTTTTTTAAAGGTTGTGTATTTTTTTTATTCAGTATTAGTAAAAAATGTCCATTTGTAAATTTTGCAAATAATATTTACAATAAATAATTTCAAAAGAAATAAATCTTTTATTAATCTATAAAGTTGGCAAATAGGTGACTTTTTACTTTCTTTCCGTGTCATTCTCATATATACATATATAAATAATGTGCAAATGTGAACCTACTTTGATTTAAATTTTTATATTTGAAATAATTTCAAATACCGAATAGCGCACAATCTGCAAACATCACCCTTTGGCCATGTGATATCTTAAGTTTCCATGCCCTGTAATCAACGCAGTTAGCCAGCCCAATATACCGCGATTGTACCTGAGCGACCCTGTTCTCGTCTCCTCCTCCTAAGTTTCATGGAATCCTGACCCGTACCGTTGCATATCTAAGTGCAATTATGGGTTCTGGTCCATAAGATGTTGCAATAGATACCTTGCAACCCCTTCTTCGCTGCCTCGTTCCGATTTCTGTATAAAGTCCTATTAAGTTTATTAAAATAATAATTTCTATGTTTTTGTTCATAGAAACAATTTTCAATGAAAATTTATATTGTAAAAAAAAGAAATTATTTATATTTTTATCTCGCTGTTGCTTTCAATATCAAATCACGAGTGAATTTTTTTTCATTGTTCTGTAAACATACAATAATTTTGATCCTTCTTTCTATTGCAGCTCATAAGTAACGGTTGCTTGTAGTTTATATTTAATTAGTGGCAAATAATAATCTTTAACAAGTTTTAAATATTTAAAAAAAAGAACATTTTATAGCATCCTATGCATTTGTGGGCAAATTTCACACAAAGAAATACTAACGCTTCGCATTCAATTAATGAAAGAACTTCGACGAAAAAAATTTAAAAACGTTTGGGTAACATTTAGTACATTTTTGTATATTTCCCACTGTTTAAAAGGGGAACGTGCAATATAAATTTTTTCTAAATTTATAGCAAACGATTTAGAGTTACATATGCATACATAACGGCCGATTCATTAACAATATTATTGCATATGTATTCGTCATTATTTTTATTTATTATTTCTATTTAAATGACACAATATTTTAAATTTTAATACGGCACAACTTTTTCCAATGAAAAGTAAACTTAACCTATACATATATAAGCATAAGCTATAACGGTGGCGATGACTGAAGTACTCTGCACGTTGACTACAAAAACAAAAAGTCCTGAGTTTGACCCCAATTTCAGACTAAATCATAAAAAAATTTCGCATTTTTTCTGAAGTGTATTAGTGTGTCAGTTGTTGTCGGAAGGTTTCAATGGCAAAGTGGTTTTATTTTCTAATAAATTTCTTTTTAATTTAAGGTAAGGGTGGCGATGGTCGAAGTAGTCTTCACGTTGACTACAAAACGAAAAATTTTTCCTGGGTTTAACCCCAGTTTCAGACTCATAAAAGCATCTCGCATTTTTCTGTTGTGCATTTGTGTGTCTGTGTGCCAGTTGTTTTCGGAAGGTTTCAGTGGCGAAGGCATAGTCACTGGTCACTGAACAGTAACGTCTTCAGCTGTAACCAATCCACAGGCAAATCAGAACGCCCTCCTACATCGGGCTGTAAAACAATAAAACAAATACCGTGGAAAGCAGTATTGTAACATAGTGAAGCTTCAACTCCCATCATTTCTCCTACTATCCCTTTCCTCTAGTTCCAGCACAATGCATCTCATGTGTAGGGGTCATCTTCTGAGTGCTGGTCCAAGATAAAAAAAAAATTATATACATATCCATAAGAAAACTAAAAATTAAAACAAAAACGGAAAGAATAATATTGTACAACGCTGCCAATACATTTCATAATACATACATACATATGTACATATGTATGTACTATATTAAACTTCTTTTGGTTGTACAATGAAAATCAAAAATGTTTTGATTCTTGCTTATATGTATGTATGTATGTATGTATGTACTTATTTTGTGCCGCATTCTAATATGACATTAGCAATGGCGATATTATTGTATAATACGAGAAATTGCACAATTATATTGCAAATATGTGGACCGCTTATATGAAATCCAAATGCCAAAACGGAGAACTTTTCTATAAATTGTTAAAATATTTAATTATTAAAGAAATTTTTTAAGCCCTCAGAACTTTGCATTTAGGCATTTGCATAAGGCTGTATAACTACATATGTATGTATGTGCATATGTACATACATATGTGACAATATTATTAAACTCCTGCACAATAATTTCACAAAAAATGCCTTTATTAGAAAAATAACTACATATAAGTAAGTATGTGTCATTAGTGTTTGTGTTTCCGTTCCCAAGCATGTATGGGTGGAAGTCATAATAAATGTATGTATATAAATATATCTGACAAATATATGTATGTATTTATATATGCAGCTACCCAAGCTGGTTCTTAATAGAATTTAGTTTTTGTGAGAAAAATGCTTTTCAGACATACGCTGTTATTCCGTAAAATCACAGAATTAAAAATGATCATGAATGTAATTTATATAACGGTATCAAAGCTATTGTTTTATGTATGTAGGTATGTAGTTATCCCGTTTACAATTTTTTATGTCATGTGTTCGCTTATGTACATACATACATATATATGTATATACATATATAGTATTGTACTTTTATTGAAATATAAACTGAATGTATGTATGTATGTATGTATGTACATATATATATTCTCATGTGTACCGCCATTGTGATTGGTCTCAAATATTTAGAGCAACAAAGAAAAATTAAATATAAGAAAAAATATAAAACAAAGCAATAAATAATATTGCAATGATCAAAAATATTGTAATGTAAAAAAAGAAATTTCTAATTTTGAGTAATTTTGTTATTTACTAATTCTCTGTATTAAATTTTTATTAGGAAAGAATTATATACTTACATACATACATATGTATGTATGTACATAAGTATGTAACTATTCTTTCAATTATTCAACGGTATTCAAAATTCATTACGATTATTTATATATGTACATACATATGTATGTATGTTTGTTATATGGTTTAGCGCATTTCATTTGTTGCAACATAATAACAAAATACTCATATTCAGGGAGTCTGGTGGGAAATTTACATTTTTAAATACGATTATTTCAAAAAATAATAAACGGTGCGGAGGGAGGGTGGCGCCGTTGGAATTATCGATTGTGCGGATTTGTCAGTCACGATGTCGCGGTGGTCGAGTGAGTAATGATTCTTACGTAATTGCTCGTCGACAATTTTGTTCAAAGTTTGGTATTCGGCGAATAATTGATGGACCAAGTGTAAATTTAATTCGTTCGTGGGTGCATAGATTCCGCGCAATTGCTTCGGCTATGAATGGCCCACGGCCAGGGCCCAGTCGATCCGAAAGTATTGAACTGGCAGTTTTCGTGAAAATCTGTGAAAATCAATATGGAAAAGAGCAGCCTCACTGGGACTTCCAAGAGCGATTATTCATGAAATTTTAAAAAAGGATCTGAAGGATCTGGATGACGTACTCTTTAAAAAATGAAATCCGCATTTCCATTCTATTGTTCAATGCTCTTAATAAAACTTTGTGTCAATTATTACGTTTTTTATTTAAGTTTGAAAATATACATCTGTTACCAGACACCCTTTACACCCTGTTTTGTTTGAATATTTCGTTATTCTCAAATATTTCTAGGAGTTCTTGATTAAACATTTGAAATTTCTTAGCTTTTTTCAAGAATTTGGTTAGAGGTCTACTGAAAATGAAATGTGCATAATTAAAAAGGAATTAAATTTTTTTTTTGTTTGTAACACTCAGGCAATTAAAATGTGCCCCAACAATGGTGACATTTTTTATTTTGAAAAGGGACAGTGTCGAAAATAAGCACGTGAAGACTGATAAAAATATGAATTTTCTTTCCTCACATAGACGATGGAGCACGCAGTTAGCACACACTCATCCAAATTTTTTTTTTGGTTGTAGAAGGGATTGAACATTTACTATCTACTAGCCGAACTGAAGTAACTAAAGAACGTTCATACACGTTCGGCTTTCGTGGGTTTTTTAATATGTACATGCCCTTTTCTTCTCTTTCACTTAATATAATAATTATAATATTTTAATAAAACAGGAGGCATAATGTTCTCATTAAAACACCTTCACAGTTTAATTAATGCAGTGCTTTAAAAATCTCCCTGAGAATACGATAACGATTTAATATTAAATTTTTTTTGCCTTAAGTAATTCTAGTCTAGATAAGAATAACAAGTTTCTTATCTAGAATAACACCAAATTTAATTGAATATACAATTTCGAAAAAGGCACATCTAGAATATTTTAACAAATACGTTTTTTCATATCAATGAGTTCCAAATACTTCCCTGCACCTACAATGCTTGAAAGAGGGAACATCCCAGGCATTCGTTCTACTGTAGAAGTCATGGCACGTACAGAAATAATTTCACAACTCTCAGAGTTGTGCACGTGTGAAGTTATCGCAAAAAATGAGATAGATATTGACATCTTTAAAGAAATCGTTGTTCTTTCTAGAGTTAAAAGTACTTGCAGTAACTTACCAACCCAAGCTGATCGAGCTTATAGTGCCAAAGTACCTATTAATTATCTGATAATTGGACAACTGAAGCAATACCGCTAGAATTTAGAGAATTCTATGATGAAATACTGAAGAAGATTTTTAATAAAAGTCTATGAATTATCTTTAATATAAGTATTATCTTTTGTTGTTTGATACTTAAAATAAAAAACATTTTGAATGATGACTGGGGCATGAGAAAGCTCTCGACAAAATGGGTGCCGCGTTTGCTCGCAATCTTGTGACCAACTTCACAGTAATACTTAGTGTTGTTGAATAGCATTATTCAGTTTTTTCCATTTTCTCCTCAAATCACGCGCTATTCTGCTACCAATAGTTTTGTAGCGATATTTTTATATCATCCATTTTCTTATTTCTTACAATTTTCTCCTTTCTAAAACTTTAACATACGTATGGCTTTTAATTCTGATTTAGTATGAAATATTAATTAATTTTCCAACGATGCATTTAATCAGAAATAAATGCTTTTTGTTTCCTTGATATATTCTTCGTTCTTTCATTTTGTTTCATCTACATTTTAATAACATAGACAGACAGCATAATACGTTTTCTAATGGAAAAAGGAAAGGACATACTTTGATGTTTTCTCACATGTTAAAAGTAATTAAAAATATTGAAATTTATAAAACATAGAAAAATAAAAGGACTATATATATATATTGAAAGGCTCTAACTAATGCGTTTCTAACTATACGGGGGAAGGAAAGAAGTTTATGAAAAGTTATGTTTTCTACATAAAAAAAAAATAAAACAAAATTTTAATTAAAAATTTTGTAATATCAAATCAAAACTTAAATAGATTTTCACTTTTAAAGAAATTAATAGTATCAATTAAATTATTACTGTCGACTTAATTGATTTAATTTCCTGCATTGAAAAAAATGTGTTAAATATTTAATTGAATTGATTAAACTTTAATTGAAAAATATATTATTATAATTAAAGGTATTAATTAAAAATAAAAAATTAAAATTGTTTTCTATGTTGTCGCCATTATTTTTTAAATAAAATTTTTAGGCTTTCGTCGGTCGGAGCACACCAATTTTTTTCATCAGCGCTTTATTACAGTATTATATGTCGAAATATGCAAAAATTCGATTTGAAGCAAAATATGAATTCAGCAGAAAGTCCTTTTACTCGTTCTGCGCCTCAACGCTTTATGTTTTCATACTTTGTTGTACTATACTAAAGTTGCGTGTAACGCTTTTATGTGCTTTAATTATCTGTCAATATTTTTATCGCATTAAGATATTTTAAATTTCACAAAAATGAAAATTGCCTTTTTATAGGATTAACTTTTCTTTCATTGTGCTAAAAATTATTGTTACCACAAAAGTAGTGTTAGTGTGACTCTTTTGAAGCATACAAAAGTAGAAAGTAGATCTATTTCACATGTTCTATGCGTCTACGCGTCCTACTATTTCTGATGTGTAACTTGAAACATAAAAATAAACTGACTGAAACTGGCAAAAACCTCATTATCTTTTCCAACTCTGCTTTTGCACGTTTCTTTGTTTCTTTTATAGCAGTGTTGCAGCGCGTCTGATATCAAGGAGACGTATTCCATTTTGAAGCTGTGTTCGGTAGCCAATTTTTCTTATGGATTAATAAGAGCTGAAGCCGGTACTGTGCAGTGACCAGTGAATATGCCTCCACTCCTGAAACCTCCGACAACAACTGACACAAAGTCATACTCATGCACATATGAAAAATGCAATGGGCTCTTCTGACAGTTGTTTCGATCCTTTTGTTTCGTGCTACGTGCTACTACCTCAGCCATCGCCACCGTTAAACTCACAGCAAATTCTCACTGTCCTGACTACCAACTGCGTCGCTTTGATTTTGGTACCATTCAATATCGAAGAAATTGTTCCCATTAGCACAACATTTTATCAGGAAACATTCTACAAAAATGTAATTTTTAATTCCCTCTGCCTCAGTTGAAGTACTGTGTTTTAAACAATTTTTAGTGGAAGGAAACATTCTTCGTTTTTTTTCTCGTGGACGGGCACTCATTGCATTATGTTGACCTTCATCAGTTTAGTAATGAAAAATTTTCTTATAATGTTTTTCAATGAATGAATATTTAGTTATGTTTAAGTTCATAGTTAATTCATCACAATAATGTTAAAATTACTTTTGATCAGTATAAAGGCAAAAATAACAACAACAGTTGAGAAATTTTTCAATTTTATCTTTTTTTTATACTTTTCCAAAAGTTTTAAATTTCATTGTGACAAATAACTTCAGCATAAACTACTTTTGTGGAGAAAAGAAAAAGTTTGACATACTGAAAAAGAGTACAATTTCGTTTATCGGTCAATCGCTACCGCTTTTATTTTCGGCAATTTTTTTTTAGTTTTTGACGATTTTTTGTTATTCTGATCAGTATTTTGAGATTTTTGTATTTTTCCTTTGCTCTTTATTTTTGAAGTCAAATAACTTTTTTAAATTTATTTAAAAACTTCCGAATGATCTTACAGATGATTTTTCAAGGCTACGGTTTTCTCTCCTTATTAAAATTTGCTTTTTGCAATTTTAATTATAGCGATTTTATCAAGATAGGTTTTGCCGATTTGGATATTATGAACCGACATTTATTAAGCAATTTTATTTCTATCCTTTAAAATTTTTTTTTCCTCTTTGTATATATTCATTACGGTCTTTATTCATATCTTTATGAATATCTTATTTATCCACAAAGCAAAACTACTGCCTGTTGGTTCAAATGTCAAGGGAATGGCATAAATTTATATTCTTTGAGGAAAAAAACCAACTAAATTCGCCGAGCAAAAACATTTCTTAACCAAGAAGAATGTTTTTGAAGGCAAAATAATAAAATAAAAAAAGAAACTACGTTGATGATAAAAATGTTGTTAATAATGATGATGATGAGACTTTATGTTTGGCTTGTGTGCTAGAAAAAATGTATGAAAAATGCAGACATTATGCAGATCAAGGTGAATATGACACCACAGCAGGCAGTATTTGAAATGCAAAAGAGAAATTAAAGAAGCAAAAAATTGAAGGAGAAAAAGCTTTGTTGTATTATAAAGATGTTAAGAAAGTGTTAGCAGTAACGAGGAATATTAAAAAAATATTATTTCAAATTTTAAGAGGAGCAAAATAGAAACAAAATAAAATGTGCTAAATTATGCGATTTTTTCAACAAGCTGTAGGTAGATACATATCAGTATGTATATGCATGTGTATAAATTAGTATATACATAGATACGTATGCGTCTAATAAATTCTGAACTTAAGAAACTGGACTTAATTTGGAACTTAAATTTTATTAAATCTTAACCCAAAGAAAAACTAGCTCTTATTAGTTATCATTGATAATCCGGATAATTGATTGCAGACCCTAATCTAGATTATCAAATTATCCGGATTACCGAATAAAACTTTAAAAACGTTGTTCTTGTATTAGAAATGCTTTTGAAACACATATCGAATATCATATTAGCGGTATTCACGGTACGTAGTAAAGAAGTTTTATATCTTGTATTGATTTACTAAAGCTACAATATCTAAAAATTCCACTATGTAGCACCAAAAATCTTAAAGCTAATTATTTTGCTTGGTAAAATATACATTAGCGTAGCAAAAGAATTTGATTTTGCAGACAAAAGGGAGAAAGACCATGTTTTCGGTTCGATTCCCGCTAAAAACAGACTAGGAGTGCTTTTGCAGATAAGCAGTTTATAATCAAATAAAAAAATACAAATTTATTTGTACAACAGTTCTAAAAAACTTATTACTTTCTTAGTTTCTTGTCTGTATTGAAACTAAAACCGGATGAAGAAGTTATTTACTTAATTAAATAAAAAATTGTTCAACTTATGAAAATTCCATTATTTACTAAAATTTTTATATGGAAAATTCTGAAACACAGGAGAAGAACAATTTCACAGTTTCTCAGAAAGTGCAAAGAAACAACTCACATTAACGCACATTAATTAGACATACATACGTGAAAGAGTTTCAATTAATATTAATTATTCAGAAAATAATTATAAAAAATAAGTACATTGAACTCTCGTAATATGAACTAATTAAAACCAAGCCAGTACAGTTTTGCGAGATTGTTTATATTTTCGAATCATGTTTTGTTTCCTTTTTTTATTGTTTATTAGAATTAAAAAAAGAACAATTGATTTCTTAAAAAGAAAAAAAAACATAAATTCTTTAAATTTCATTTGAATCAGAATTTAAGCACTTCCCTGTTGAGTTAAATTTCAACACTGTCTAGATAAAACCCTTTAAAAAATACAAAAATAAGCTGTTCATATTTTCGAGCTTTTGCACAGGTTCATATTTTAGAGTAATCAATGGAAGGAAAAAAGTGTTCATATTTTGGGGCATTCATATTATTGCGAATGCACTGTATGTACATACTTATATTTCAGAACGTACAATTTTTGGGTTTTAGGTCTAAGTATTTGTTGATACAATTGTTTTTGGTAGAGCTTTTTCTGAGCCTTTAGAGCTTCTAATGTGATTTATGTTGATGCATTTTTTTACAACTCCGACATTTTTATTGCTCAAATACCGACGAAAGTGAAAGCTGTTTACACAGATACATGCGTACACCAGGAAAAAAAAATGTGTGACTAAACGGAGACTGGAACCCACTATTTTCTGACTGTGGAACCATAGCGCTAACTACTCAGGCCAGGCAACTGTACCCGAAATGAGTGATAGAAGTATATTTTTGTTAAGTAATTTTATTTGTAAAAAATTATAATATGTGGCAATACCGTAATACGTATTTCTGCAACAAACACCTATCACATTTCAGGTGTGTATTAAAATCATTAAGTAGCCGATTATTAGGAGCCGAATACAACCAACAATATTGGAAGTCGTGCAGGTGTTTATCCTGCTGTGGTCTGTTTAACATTTCATATTATATTGGCCACACTAGATCTATTTATTTTTATTTACAAAAATAGTGGGCATGTAGCGATGATGTATATTCATATTTTTCTAATTTTGTTTTAATTTTTACATATTGAACACTGAGTTCAGCATTTGTTTTAATTTTGCTAATAGTGTACATTTTTCTCGATGGAGGCACCCAATAATAATTCAATAACAAATTTACTTTATTAGTTTTCAACATCATCTGAAATGTTCATAAGATTCCCCGGAACAGCCCATTTAGACTGTGAAACATTTGCTGTGATCCATTTGGAGAGAGAAGGAAGAGGAATGGTAAGAGCTACAGTGTGCACCGCATGCAATTGCAAAAGAGAATGTAAAAATGTTTCTGCAGCTAATTTTTCACAGTATTGAGTAGGTCTAAGGAAAATGCCAATTTACTTTTTCCGATTTAATTTGTGAAATATTTTCACAAGATTTTCTGAACTTACGAGTTCTCACTTTTCCCTAAAATTTATTTCATATTTAATTGGTGCCATTTTATTTATTTAATTTTTGTTTTTTGGCAAATTGTAAAGGGTGGTTAAATTTTAAGGGCCGATGTTGAATGTGAACCACACCTAAACGTCAAGTTTTTTTTTCCATTTCATTTCACATTTCTCAATTTCAGACTAACTCTATTGAACCATCGAAAGATACACAATCGAGCAAAGCAAAGTGCTCGCTATCGTGAGATGATAACGAACTTTTTATGGCCCGAATTGGAAGATATGGATGTGGACGATATGTGGTTTTAACAGGACGGTGCCACTTGCCACACAGCTAACGAAACAATGGCTCTTTTGCTTGACAAATTCAATGGCCGTGTTATCTCACGTGGAGGCGACGTCAATTGGGCGCCAAGATCATGTGATTTGACACGGTTTGACTTCTTTCTATGGGGTTATTTGAAAGAAAAGGTTTACGTCGATAAGCCAGCAACAATTCAAGAGCTAAAGAATGAGATAATTCGGCACATTAACGGCATAGAACCTCAATAATGCCTCAGCGTCTGCGAAAATTTGCACCATCGGATGGAGGTGTGCCGCCGAGGTCGCGGCGGATATTTGGCCGATATTTTGTTCTATACATAATTGAACCATACCAATATTATCATAAAAAAAAGAAATGACAATAATTTCCTAAATAATTGGTCTTTTATTCAAAATCAACATCAGCACTAAAAATTTAACCACCCTTTATATTTACTTACTCGTGCTTTTTGTATAATAAAAATATTTATATTCTAAAGCTCAATTGCCGGCTTTAAACCAGTTACATAGTTTGACGCTCAACAAGATTGGTATGTTACCAGCTAAAATAATTTATGGCTTTATAAATGGTAGCAGCAGTCATTGTATGTCAATCTGTTTAACTAAACCATTGGAAAAGTACGCCAAGCCTTTAAACTTCAACCACAGCCAGCGTTATAATAAACTATAAACAAGCCACGAATATCACGTTCTTGCTAAAATGACAGTGGGATAGAAAAGTACAATTTTTGTTTTGCCAAAATATAAACAACTTACTTTACTTTGTTAAAATGCATACATATGTATGCGAATCTCAGTTAATGCAATTAGTTAGTAAAAATTTCTCAATTTTAAATAAGCTGATAATCAATACCTTACAGGCAATGAAAATTACATATGATAGTTACATACTAAGAAATAAACTAAATCAAAGAAAAAATTGTAAATCACTCTGATAAATACTAGCATGCTGTTTTCGAAGGTAGCTGTAGCTTCATCTTCAGCTTTCTTCGTATTTTGTCCACAGTGTGTTGTTAACAGAAGATGTAAATTATTAGCTTTATATATTTATTATTTTCTATAAATAGAATACGAGAAATTATTCCCAGTTATTTTCCCCTTCTAAATGAAGCTCTAAATTTACCATCTCTAACTTAGAATAGTGCTTGGCATTAATTAATTTTTTTTTCCATTTTTAACTGTGCCCACATCTTTTGTTCTTGTTCAAACTTTTTTGGTTTGATTCGCCAAGTATTTATTGTGTATAATGAATTATACTGCTACTGGCCCATAGCTGTTCTATATTATTAATTGTTAAAATGCATACATATGTATGCGATTAATACAATTAGGTAGTTAAAAGAGAAATAAAATCTATTTAAAAAATCGTTTCATTTCCCAACTGCCTGTGGTAAGAAATTCGTTGACATTTGAAGAAAAATAATAATTTAACTAAAGGGTGGTTAAATTTCAAGGGCCGATGTTGATTTTGAATAAAACACAAACTATTTAGGAAATTATTGTAATTTTATTTTATTATGATATATTGGTATTACTCAATTATGTATGGAACAAAATATCGGCCAAATGGGCGCCGCGACCACGGCAACAGTGGATGATCAATTTTCGAAGAAAATCATCTTCAGTGATGAGGCACATTTTCACCTCAGTGGATTCGTCAATAAACAGAATTGCCGCATTTGGACGAATGAGAATCCAAGAGTGATTGTCGAAAAACCAATGCACCCACAAAGAGTGACTGTTTGGTGCGGTTTATGGGCTGGCGGCATCATCGGGCCGTATTTTTTCCAAAATGAGGCCGGTCAGGCAGTTACTGTGAATGGTGTTCGCTATCGTGAGATGATAACGAACTTTTTATGGCCCGAATTGGAAGATATGGATGTGGACGATATGTGGTTTCAGCAGGACGGTGCCACTTGCCACACAGCTAACGAAACAATGGCTCTTTTGCGCAACAAATTCAATGGCCGTGTTATCTCACGTAATGGCGATGTCAATTGGCCGCCAAGATCATGTGATTTGACACCGTTGGACTTTTTTCTTTGGGGTTATTTGAAAGAAAAGGTGTACGTCGATAAGCCAGCAACAATTCAAGAGCTAAAGGATGAGATAATTCGGCACATTAACGGCATAGAACCTCCATTATGCCTCAGGGTCATCGAAAATTTGGACCATCGGATGGAGGTGTGCCGCCGTGGTCGCGGCGCCCATTTGGCCGATATTTTGTTCCATACATAATTGAGTAATACCAATATATCATAATAAAATAAAATTACAATAATTTCCTAAATAGTTTGTGTTTTATTCAAAATCAACGTCGGCCCTTGAAATTTAACCACCCTTTATATAAAAAATGTCGTATGATTGTTAAATCTAATGCTGAGTTTTAATTGATAAGAATGGGGTATGTGTCTCAGTGTTTATAGATGAATAACACTCTAAAAAAATTTAAATATTTTGTGTGATTTTAGATAAAATTAATTGAAATATTTTTTGTCTTTGTTTTAGGTTTCTCGTGCCCACTACCTTTTCACTGACTCTAATATGCTAAACAAGAGCAATAAAATTAATTATTGATACATTTATATAGCGATTTTTGCACTAACCAACAACCAGAAATAGCAGAAATGACCCAATTTTCGATCAAGAGAAAAGAGAGAAAAACTAGAAAAATTCGCTAAAAATTTAAATAAATTCTGAAGTTAGTAAAAAACATAACAAGTTTTAGAAATAAAATCCTGCTAAATGAGAAACTTGGAACACAGTGCAACGAACACCACAAATAAAAGATAAAATGCTTTCTATATCGCATAGGATACACCCACTATGTTTCCGATAATGATGCTCACCTATTTTTATTTATCTTAACGACATTCTCTGTTGAACTTACAATGACATATGACAGCAGCGTTTGCCAATCATACTCTTTCGACAACACGTAGTAGACTAGACAAAAAAGAAAAATATGACTTTGAATATGGTTATGTAGACCCTATTACACATAGCCACACAACCAAGATGAACAAGTTATATTTATAGAGGACGACGAGGCTTAATGGTTATAGTAGAGTATCCAACTTTACTGACTCAGCGGAGCATCTGCTCAATGCGGTGGGAGTTTCGTTGTTTTATTGCAACTTTAATGGATTATGATCCAATAGAATGAGGAACCTTATTTAGGGTTGCCATAAGTTCTCTTTTCTCCGCACAGCGTATATTTTCTCTAATCAAGGTACAGTGGTCGCCTGAAAGAAACAAATTGAATACAGAAACTATTGCTGATGTTATTAGTGTCAAATTTAATTTAGATGTGGATTGTCAAAAGTTTTATGAATATTTGGCGAAATGCAACTCGAAATTGGAAGTGTTGAAAAATATTCATAAAACTTGACAATTCGTATTATGAATTAATAGAAATGTACCTTTATGGAAAAGAATTTGTTAATTGTTATGTTTTTTGTGTTTTTATGTATGGAACAATGTTTGTTTCATGGTAGGTATTACTATTTTTTAGATCAGACTGTTTTGTTTAAGTTTTGTTTTGTGAATAAAATTTTATTTTTATTGGAATCAAATGTTCATTTCCATTCGTTTGCTTCGGCATTCCCAAAAACCAAATTCCGGTGCCATATATACTGTATATATCCTGGTACAATACCTGTCAAGCAAATAATTCCTTTAGAATTTATTTATTTCTTTTCGATATCCCATACACAAGACTAACATAAGTCTAATATTGCAGCGTGGAACTGACCATATGCAAATACAATAATTTCAGTAATACAATAGACGTTTGTGCTGATGGTCATACACTTTAATCTTAGAATTCTGTATTCTTAAGATTAATTCAACACTTTTTTTAATATACAAATTATATAAAATTTTACGTAATTTACAAACATATTGCAGTAAACTCTACGAAATTTTTGCATTTTCGCTGTATATTATAATTATAAAATTTTGTGTATTTTTGAAAATTGTTAAATAGCAAATTTGCTTGTGCTCAGTTACATTAGAGTATTTATTTGATGAACATAAAACATTATTGTTGTTTGTTTGGAAATATGTTCCAAATGGGTATCTGGTGTATTTTTTCATCTCAAATTAAAGTTCTGTGATTTTTTGATATGTTTAATGAAATTATGTGCATATTCAAAATATACCTAAAATTCTAAATTTGGATGTAATCAGTAGTCCATCTTCACTTTTTTTCAATTCTCGATTTTCAAAATATTTTCCTGGCTGTTATTTTTTAACTGCTCCGTTGATGAATATATGGCTAGTTTGGGATTACTCCTGAAATAATTAGTGAAATAAAATTATCGATTTTTTGGCATCAAGTCTGAATTTTTCCAAATAGTTCTGAAATTTATGGCTGAATATTTAGCGTATTCGCTCTGCAACCAGAAAGACCCTTGTTCGATTCCCAATCCGTTAACTCAACAATTGTTTCTGATTTTTGTGTGCTACAGCACCTTCTGTCGTCGATATTCGACCAATAAAACGTTGGCGAAATAAAAAAAAACAAAAAAAATTACTCCCCTTAGTTTTAAAAATAATTTGTCAAAATTAACATCAAAAACGCCGCAACTTAACTTATAATTAACGCGCAAGTGCAAAGTTATGCATGAATTAAGCTTTATTTTCCTATCTCTCTTCCTCTCCCTATATAGTTCCAAGTCAATAAATTTCTTATGTGGTGGATTTCCCTTGAGCGCTGGTCGAAGAAAAAAATAATACCAACAATAGTGATATTGCATGCTAATTTCTGTTTTCAAAGGTGAAGCGATATAAAAATCTCTGTAGCAATTAACAACTCTCTTGTAATCAACGTTGCCAAATCTGCAGATTTATCTGCATTTTGTAGTTTTTCTAAGCTTTGCGCAGTTTTGTAGTGTTTTGTTTAAAAAACAAGTTTGTGCAGATTTAATTTGTACTAGCCTTAATTAATCGTCATTCTTATTATTAATTTAATTATTAGTCTAAGCTTAAGCTTCAACGTGTTTTAATTGCTCGCTCTCCACTCACTTTCCTCCTATATTGACTGACCTATATATTTCGCTATCATTATCTGCTGTCCAGTGCTCTGCTGCTTGCGACGTTTACAAAAGTAGAAAGCAGATTTATTTTACACGTTCTACGAGTCAAACGAAAATTCTCTGATAAACATAATAATTTCGACTTCCTGTATGTTTTCGATCACTATCCCATTTTAATTAATTATACATATACATATGTATGTCAGAATTCAATTATTTTCTTTTCTGAATTTGCAGTTTTTATAATAAACATTATGGAAACACTACATGTAATATGTAATTTGCAAAGCAATACACGCATTAATTCTTAACTAAAGGAGAGCCCAGACCAATTCATAACAAGTTATCTTAGAGACCAAGTAACCAGTTTTTGCTGTTTGCATTTTTATCTTATAAAAATGTCAACAACTTTTTGCCTTTTTCATTATTAAAAATCATTAAAAATCATTAAAAATCGAAGCAAATTATTTTGTTATAATTCTTTTAATTTAATTGGTGCAGCCAACAACAACCACGCACAGTGTAGAAAACGTTGACGACGATGGTGTTGACAAAATTTTTTTTCGTTCCGCCTGTGTTTGTCAGTGTCACTTACAACTGTCGTTGATTTAATTGGTTTCTTTTTAATGATCACGTACATTTTGGCGTGTAATCTCTTGAACCTTAGCTTAATTGTATAATTAAAAACAAATTTTTCTACTTCACTTTACTTCACTTTGACTTGACTTGCCAACTGATTTTGACGTTCCCACAATCGGAATCACCCGAGTCTACTTGAGAAAAGCCATTTTAATTACAAATTTTACTTTGCTGAATTTTTTCAAACTTCAAATACCGACGATGGAGGGCGCTAGAGCTGGCAAACTATCGATAGCCAGCACATTCGATAGTTTTCAAAAAACAAGTGAGTAAGTTTTCATTAAGCATAATCGGCTGTGTTCACAAGAAAAATTTTTGATTAATACAAGGTCTAATAAGCAAATTTTCATACAAAATTCAATTATTATACTTTTTATAAATAGAAAAAAATTTTATGAATGTATGTTTATATTTTAACTAATAATAAATATTTTATGTTTTCTTTTTTTCTAACCACTCTCTTATCAAAATGAACCCTTCCGCCACTAAAAGTGTTTTTACTATTAGTCACAAATGCACAAATAAGAAACATCTGATTTAATTTGCCCAATAAAGGCCGATAGCGTGACGATATTGTGCCGATTATCGTCACAATTTTGTTTTGGTCTTGATGACCCCAAAAATATTGTACAAATATGGGACGGTATTAGAAACGTTCAAAAATATTTTGTGTTGTATTTTAAAAGTGCGGCTTAAGCCGATAACGGGATCATTAAAATTTTGACTTCACCGAGCGAGGAATCGAACACGGTTCCTTCAGGTTACAGAGCCAACACGCTCCATCAGAGAACCAATGAGAGTGAAAAAATTAAATTTTTTAAAAAAAAAAATTTTTTTTTTGCTTGGTCGTGTGCTAAGGGGAAAGTAGTTGGAAAGACATAGTATAGAGAAGAGACTGGCGGTTTAGTTTCTATAGTAGGGATAAATTCCTGAACAACTCTGCAGTTACGCGTTCTGTTAATTTGTAAAAGTGTAAAGCGAAGTTCCGGCGTCTCTGCCATTATGTTGATAATTATTGTTAATTTACTTATGCGAAATACGTTTTGATTGCCCAAATATTGACAAAAGAGTTCTGTTAACACAGACCGTCAAAAATAATTTTTTACTGGACCGTGGTTGAAATCCCCGATTTTCTGGCTGTAGAGTCAGTGCGCTAACTACTCCCATACAGATTCATTAAAGGGAAGTTCGACTGTATTGTAAATAATTTGGAACTTTAATGCCAAAATTTATTTGAGTCATTTTTTGTCCTAATTTCTCTTTATTGTGGTTTTCAAAGATAAATTCGCGGCTGTTATGACAATAATATTAATGTTAAAAATCATTAAAAATTCTATTCAGTAGAGGTGAGCGGCACCTACAAAATACATATATTAAACCAGTCACAAGACCTCTATAATGGAAATTAAATTGAAACGTCATCTAATGCTTTGGGAACTTGGAAACGTATTAAAATTTTATACATTTTGTTTTAATTCTGCAAACACTCTTTCACAAAAGTTAGTAGTGAACTTTAATGAGCAGCATCATCTTAAATTTCGTTTTATTACTTCAATGTTAATGACCTATAGAACATTCTAATTTTCTTAAATAATTATAACGATGCTTAAAATGACCGCTGATAATATTTGCTTATGAAATGTTTTCAATTGCTTTGTGCTGTTCTTATTATTCAGTTCATTTTCTCTAAAAAAAACTTTTAAGGAATTTTAAATTAAGATTTCTTTCACGTTAAAGAAATTATTGTAAAACGAAATGTATTATTTGCAAAAAGACGCAGGTAAATAACTATGGACTACGAGGTTTGTTCAAAAGAAAAGGTGAATTTTGATTTTTTTTTTAAGTATTTATTTATTCTTCAATATCCATTTTGTCCCCTTCAAAGTATTCCCCCTCAGATATAATGCACTTATGCCAGCGCTTCTTCCAATGCTCGAAATACTTCTGAATCCGCTTTTCGGTATGGCCATCAGCTCGCTATTCGATTTTGACTTTATCTCATCAATTGTGGCAAAACGCTTTCCTTTCATTAGTCTCTTCAGTTTTGGGAATAGGAAAAAGTCGCACGGAGCCAAATCTGGTGAATAAGGTGGTTGAGGCATATTTAGGGTATTGTTTTTGGCCAAAAAATCAGGAACAATCATTGTTGTGTGAGCTGGTGCATTGTCGTGATGAAGAATCCATGATTCTTTTCCCACAGTTCGGATCGTTTGAGCCGTATTGCTTCACGCAAACGTTGCATAACTTCTTTGTAGTATTCCTTATTAACCGTACGACCTGTTGTCAAGAACTCATGATGCACCACGCCATTGTAATCAAAGAACACAGTGAGCAAAACCTTCACATTTGATCGAACTAGGCGTTTTTTTCGGTCTTGGCTGATTTGTCCGCTGCCTTTGGGGTGATTGAGTCTTGGTTTCGACGTCATAACCATATACCCACGTTTCGTCACCAGTTATGACCCTTTGGAGCAAAGCTGGATCGTCGTTGACGCCATTCAACAATTGCTGAGCTATACTAATGCGACGGTGCTTTTGTTCTAAATTTACTAATTTTGGAACAAGCTTCTCTGCCACACGTTTCATGAACAAAACATTCGACAAAATTGCATGGCATGTGCCGATTGCTATGACAACATCCTCTGGAACTTCCCTAATAGTGAGTGATTCGACGATTTTCCAAAACAATTTTTTTCACTGTTTCAATGTTTTCTGCACTTGTTGACATGGTTTTTTTTTTTATCTGGGACCTGCACTCATGAGATGACTCCTATACATGCGAAGCATTGTGCTGGAACTATAGGGAAGGGATAGTAGGAGAAATGATGGGAGGTGAAGCTTAATTAATTATTTTGCAGCTCGCTTTTGCACGTTTTTTCTTTATACTCGTAGCAGTGCTGAAGCTTCGGTTCAGTAGCCATTTTTATTATTATTTTACTTCGCCGGTGCTACACAATACCGACGAAGGAGGGCGTTCTGATGCGATTGTGCATTGCATCAGCTGAAGCCGGTATTGTTCAGTGACCAGTGACTATGCCTTCGCCACTGAAACCTTCCGACAACAACTGACACACAAAGCCACACTAATGCACATCAGAAAAATGCGAGATGTTTATTTTTATTTTAAAATTTTAGTCTGAAACTGGGGTTGAAATCAGGTCTGTTTTTGGATTTGTAGTCAACGTGCAGACTACCATCCATCGTACCATCGCCACCCAGGACGCTCATCGTCATCAATAATTTCTCGCCTTCTTTAAAGCCCTTGTACCACTTATAAAACATTTTTTTTAGACTTAAGTGGAGTCGCCAAATGACACAGTCAACATTTCAAGTGTCTTGGAGCAATTTATTAAATTTTTAACGCAAAATTTAATACATATTCTTTGATCTATTTTTTTCAAAATTCGAAGAACTCACGCAGCAACAAACTACTAATTCAAATTGGCTGATAATGCCAACATATGATTAACACATGTGTACAAACACAACAAAAAAAAATTTCGATAATAATTTCGAATGTACACAGAACGTGAAATTTTAATATTCACGTTTTCTTTTGAACAAACCTCGTATGTGCACATGAATGCCGTTTTATAAAGATTCGAAACTGTTGTCAAATATGAAAAGTTACAGTAATACACACACCTTGTGTATTTCATATGGTTCATAAAAGTACATTCAAAGGAGAGAAATATTAAAATAACTACAATTTGTTTATTGCTGTTCTTTGTAATTAAAGCCTAAGGCTGTCATATCATTGACCCAAAACTAAATCAACAATTTCCCTTCTCGAGACATTCATGAATTGTGCATTTATATCAGGCATGTCACAAAACAATAACTTTTTCAAATAACTTGTCTGCACAATTGTCTAGCTGTAGGTCTTTACGAAGATAAAAAAATTCTGGCCAGCACAAGAAAATTGCTTTGTCCTTATGGACAAATAATTTCAACTGCATAAATAGTTAAAGCACAAAGAAAATTTAACCAGTATAAAGTTATACATTACAAGCAGCCAAAAAAAGAAAAATGCAATGTTCTTTTGGGTAAAAAGAGAAATATGTAGATGTATGTACGAGGTTTGTTCAATAGAAAAGGTGAATTTTGTTTTCTTCGATTACAATGGCGTGGTGCATCATGAGTTCTTGCCAAGAGATCGTTCAGTTAATAAGGAATACTACAAGGAAGTTATACATCATTTACGTGAATCAATACGGCTCAAGCGATCAGAATTGTGGAAAAAAATCATGGATTCTGAATCACGGTAATGCACCAGCTCACATATCAATGCTTGTTTTTGGCCTCAACCACCTTATACACCACATATGACTCCCTATTCCCAAAACTGTGAGAGACTAATGAAATGAAAGCGTTTTGCCACAATTGATGAGATAAAGTCAAAATCGAAGAACGAGCTGATGGACATACCGAAAATTTCATTTCTGAAGTGCTTCGAGGATTGGAAGAATCGCTGGCATAAGTGCATTATATCTGAGTTGGAATACTGTGAAGGGGACAAAATGGATATTGAAAAATAAATAAATACTTTGAAAAAAAATTCAAAATTCATCTTTTCTCTTGGACAGACCTCGTATGTAAGTAAGTATGATTTAACAAAAGACAATCCTGAAAAACTGACGAGACGGTTAATAGCAGAAAATGGAAAATTCAAAATAAAACCATCAACCAGCCAAACAAAAGAAGGAAATGCGTTCGCTAAGACTAATGGTCTAACAGGAAATGAGAAATGTAAAACGGAAACAGACGCCATAGGAAATAACAACAGTTTATAATAAAAACAAAAAAAAATAAGAATATAAAAACTTTCTAATAAACGAAGACAAAACAAGGAAACAAACAAGATAACCTTCCCAGACCAAACTCATTTAATACTTAATTATTTCTTTTAGAGATGCCTTCTCCGCTGGTAGCTGCGCCTTTTGTATCCCTTTTTGCCATTTTTGCTAATTAGAAAGTCTTTCGTTTTAGAGCAAAACAATTACACCTTAACAAACAATCTTAGTATTTTTACATATTTTGTAAACTATGTAAATAAGAGTTTAATTTAAAAACAAAAAATCATACCATTAATTTTTATATTTGTTTCTTATCTCTATTTACAGCCTTCGCCGAACACCAACTAAAAATTAAAAAAGTAAAAAAAACAAATCTGCATTCATGTTTAACGCCTCGCAGCAACTCTTTTTCTTCAAATAGTCTGAGCGCGTTCTCAATTTAAAAACTTTTTAATTTAAACTTGTTCAAATTATTATTCCTAAACAAAATCGCCAACATCACAAACCCAGAAAAATGGCGCGCACAAATGTTATTTTGAAAATTCTCTTCACATTATGTGTTTGGTCTTTCGTAATAATTGGAATCTTTAAAATGCAAAGCTCGAATTTAGTATCGCAGGATTACAGCTCAATGTCCCTGAGTGGCCGCATTCTGCTGCAAAGGGACATGATGAGATTAGCTGAGACAACTTCAACAACAACGGATAAATTTGATCCGTCGGAAATATTGGTCGACAATCGTACCGGTAAGTAATAGTAAAATTCAGTAAAATACAATCCCCACATGTGGTCCGACATAGACTATCTTGTATTTAGGTTACTATAAATACATTATGACTTGACTATGACTACGATTTGACTACGAGAAGGTCAGAATTCAATTAGTACACTTGTCAAAAAGCACATATTAAAAATTAAAATACAATTGAAGTCGTACACAATACAAAAAGTGAAAGATTAAAAGTATCTGGACAATACTTCCTTCACTTAGTATGATCAAAGCTGTTAAAAGACCAGAACGTTTATGCCGAACTCGGTATTTTCTGATGAAAACATTTCTAGTGCTCAAGAATACGCAACAAACAAATGACAGTATGTCGTTGGAGTGGAAATCAGCTAGAGATTTAGACTGTCGTAAAGAAGTACCTGCGAATCACTGCCGATTTGGGTTGCGATAACAACCGCAGGGTGCTCTTCATTTCTTTCAAATGAACATGCCGTGAATGCAAATATGAATGAAAAAAAAAATTTAAGCACATACTTTGTCACATTAGTCGCTTTAGCAATTCGGTAGAACGAAACTGTGTCGGCTGAGTACTTAACGCTTTGACTCTGCAATCAGAGAATCTTCGGTTCAAAACCTGGTCCGACCAAAATTTTTTTATTCTGTCATTTCCCTACACTATCCCTTTCCAACTAGTTCCAGTGAGTATATATGTATGGTTTACAATTGTAGGGGGCATTCCCTCATCACTGGCTCGACACAATACCATAAAACCGATAAAGTCAAAAGTATATAATGCGCCTCCGTAGTCTAGTGCATGAATGAAGTAGTCACAATTGTCTGGCGCGTTCGGTATTAAAGAAAAACATTGAACGCAGATATACATACATAGAGAAAATAAGAAACGTCAACTTTGTTTCAGATTTCGGACAACGGTGCTATAACATCACCGTGACAGACAGTAATTCTCACTCCTTCATTGCCTTTCTCTTTTGAACTCATGGGCTTGACTTCAAATGCAAGTAGGGATTTTCCCAACAGTTCTTATTTGCATGTGTAGCTGAAGTATTATGCAGAACTATTCTTTTCTACAATTATTGCATTCTTTCTTCATGTTTTGTAAGAAATCTTATCATACCTTGCTTTAGCGGCGGAAATATGACTGCAAAATTAGAGGACTTTAAACGGGGAAAGCAAACATAATTGTAGAGTTTTGAATTTAACCAAACTAGACTTAAATAAGTGGACATTTTGTTTACACCATTTCATTCCATTTTGTTTTTTCCAAGTTTTAGAATACATTCTCTTTCATTTCCAGCTATGGACGATGAGCAACTTGTACGTGATGTAGAATCCCGAATACCCTCCCTACCCATTGCCTACTGGAGTAAAAACAAGAATTTCTTACAGCAAAAGTCATCAAACTGTGCCAAATATCCTTCAATATTTGAACTGGAATTCAACAATATATATTGGCAGACAATGCGCACCTCAAATGGTACTTTCCAGCTGTTTGGTGCCTACTACGATATACGAAAAAATTCCCTATTAGGCCCCTCGGTTCGTATACTGGGAATGATAGATCGCATTGAGCCCAAGGTTAAGACATTTTGTCAGTTTTGGTTTGATGGTCAAAAGGAACCATCCATAGTGAAGGCCTACGAGTATAAGTATATTTGGTATAATAAATGGGGGAATTACAAGCAAGGCATATATCAGCCATATTTAATTGCATGTAAAATACCGAAACCTTTTCACGGTGTAGTTCCCAGCTCCGTATCAATGGTGGAAAAAGAATGCGATACTGCCACCAATAATTTGAAAGTCATATACAATCGGCCACCCGATGATAAGAAAAAGGGATTTGCTGTGTGCGTGAAAGGTTTGGATTTCCTGTATGATGACTTATCGGTACGACTGATTGAATGGATTGAAATGTTAAATATTTTGGGCGCCGATAAGATTTATTTCTATAATTTACAAGTCCATCCCAATATTACTAAAGTATTAAAACACTACGAACAAGAAGGCAAGGTACATGTAATACCTTTAACCTTACCGGGAGGGCAACCCAATGTCCCAGGTTTTCAACATTTATATTTGACTAAGAAAACGAATCACAAACGTCAAAATGAGGTCATTCCGTACAATGATTGTTTGTACAAGAATTTATATCTTTATGACTATATAGCACTGCTCGATATAGACGAGGTTATCATGCCCAAAGGTAACTTTGTCCTATGGACCGAACTTTTGGCCAAAGTAGTACCCGAATCTTTAAAAAGCCGTCCAGAAGGTTATCACAGTTTCAACTTCCGCAATGTATATTTCCTAGATGACCAGCAGCATGAACATGGCTGGCATAAAGATATACCGAAGTACATACATATGTTGCAGCATGTACATCGAGCTAAAAACTACACCAAACCAAACCAGTATGTGAAATGTTTTCACAATCCTGAAAAGGTCTTGACTCTGCACAATCACTTCCCTTTGGCCTGTTTAGGCGGTATGTGCAAATCCTATCCGGTGGACATACAAGATGCTCATCTGCAGCATTATAGAGCCGATTGTGTTAATACTTTGAAAAAGTCTTGCGAAGAATATAGAGAAAATTCTGTAGAAGATAAAACCATATGGAAGTACAAAGATGAATTGATAAGACGTACGGTTAAAACTTTGGAAATTTTAGGTTTCTTTAGACGCGCCTCAGGCAGCACCTATGGTAGCGGTTTCGGTTCTACAACACATTCAACAGAACGGTGATTACCAAATCCTTGGTGGTCTCTAGCAATACCATCTTGGTTTGGCATTAAGGGTGAAAATAAAGAGTATCAGTATCAGAGTAGTAGCAGTACCAGCAGTACGCACAGCGTAACAAGTAGTAACAGATTAAACCATAATATGGTCACAACTACCACTGAGACTCCATTGAGAATAAAAGACCACGGTTACGGAACAAAAATAACTCTTGATGTGGCAGAAAATAATCAAGATTTATATCAGTCTACTACTACAGTAAACGATTTTAGGTGATAGCAATTTTAGTGAAGAACTAATGGAATTATAAAGGAAATTAATAAAATACTTATGCCACATGAAATGGATTTAACGTAATTAAATTACATTAATTAAATAAAGAATTATAGCTAATGTATATAGTAAACAAATTATGTAGGTGATTTTTAGAATTTGTACTTAGTTATTAAATCTATTAAAAGACACAACCTACCAGCAAGTTTTTTGCATAAAAATTGTTGCCAATTTTAAACGATCTGCAGATGTTTTTAATTAAAACAAACTTGATAACAGTGAAATATGATATTAATATGTTGGGTTGTGCTGTAATTAAAAAATTACAAAATAATTTATATGACATTAAAAATATATACACGTACATTAAAAAACATAAAATTAATTTATAAAATTAACGGTTTAAAAAAAAAACAATATTTTTCGCGACTACTGAATCTTAAAATCCGTATTTTTCAAATGCAGAGCAGGAACTGTTTATAGGTAATAATTGCTCAATTCACAAGCTAAGTCGCGTTTAAAAAAATGTCTTATGTGGCTTTATTTATCGTATTTTTATTTTAATTGAATTAATTTTTAAGTTCTTCAAGATAAGCAATTTTGATTCCAACAGTTGGAAAATTTAATGGAAATGAATTAATTTTTTTTTTCATTAAGAAGAATTAATTTTCTGGTATTCGTTATTTCAAATATTTTTACAAAATTAATCAAATGAAATTATGTAAAATTTTTTTTTTATTCAACGTCCTTCAAAATTTATTACGATTATATATGGCTTGTATTATATTATACTATATAGATAAATAATCATAATTAATTTTTAGTCACATTGAATAAATAAAAAGAAATTGGTAGATAATTGTATTAAAAATAAATTTTCCTTTTCTCTTTTAGATGGAATCGTTGTCAACCAAAGGTCGACTAATTGTAAAAAGTATTTGAAAAATTAAATAGATTCAAATCAAATAATCCAATGTTTGTTGTTTAAAGAAAATTTTTAGAAAAAGCATTTAGGTTATTTTGTTTGTATATTTCGTAATTCTCAAAGATGTTTTGGGAGTTGTTGTATAAACATATGGACTTTGTTAGTTTTTTAAAAATTTGGTTAAAGGTCTACTGACGGTTTTGGTATAAGCAACAAATGAAGTGTACTTATAGACCAGCTAAACCATATAACAAACAAAACATAGATAAATAATCGTAATTAATCAAATAAATTTAATATTTCCAGACCTGGCCTCAATACAATATATAAAATTCAATCATATAATTATAATACATTTTTGTATGAAAATTACAAAAATATAATACTGTATGAAAAAACGATTTCACAACCCATATGACGTTAATCCGATCTTGTGAATTGAACAATTATTATTTTATTCGTTTCTTTCTGTTGAAATTTTTTTTAAGTTTCTTGAAAAAAAGGGTTTTTTTCTCAAAACATTCGGAATATCTCCTAAACCATAAGGATTAGCAATAAATGTATAATAACATAATTTAAATGTTATTTTATTCTCGATCCTTCCGTGTTTTTCTCAGTTGTGTCGAAGAACCTCCGCTTTTTTCAATATAACGATAAATCTCGAGAACCAATCCCAATCAAAAAAAAGTAATTTATAGGCATTGAATCGAATTACCATATATATTCAAATTGGCTATGAAACCTTAGACCACACAAAAAAAATTTGATTTTGTTGAACTGTGTTTTCAACCAAATTTGACGTGGGATGACGAGAAATCGTTAAAAAGTGCTGGTTTTTTAAAACTACAAAATTTTGCAAGTTTTGTCGTAATTAAAAAAATCTCAGTAAATTGGTTTTATTTTATTTATTTAACAAAATTTCAGATTTTTAGTCTTTTTAAAAAATCGCAAATTGTTCATTCATGAAAAATACAAAAAATTTTGGCGGATAAAGTACAGAATCCGCAGTTGAAAATTCACTACAAATTTAACGGAAATTGCTTTCAATGTTGATGTTGTAATTTTTTATTTCAATTTTATTAGTTTCTTGTAAAAAATAAATAAAGTTAGGTCATCTGCAGTCTTTTATTCGGCCAACAATCGTAAGTTATTCGCAATTAATTTTCCAGAAATATGCTGGTGTTTGTAATTATGATGGTTATTTTAAATCTCTTCTTTTAATTAATTTACATTCTCATCTTCTGTAAACCATCGTTTATGATTTGAAATAAGCGTTTTAAGGTAATGATGTGTTTTATAAATTATAATTACAATATTTGGGGGATCCACACTGTGTGCTACTCAGTCATGTTATCATAATGTCATAATATTTTACAATAGTTTTAAAAAATTGTTGCTGAGCATCAAGAAAAAAAGGTATTATATAATAAGACTTTGTGAACTATGTTTATTCTTTTATCGTACATTAACAGTAGAAATATGAGTCGTAAGCCTAAACTATATATACAAATAATAGTATACAAATAAAAAAAATGTTCAGATGATTATACTGTTACATTAAATTGTACTTATAAGTAAGTAAGAAAGAAAAAACCACAATATCTAACGGTATATTTACATGTGGGCAAATTGGATTTGTATAATGTGTGTGGCTGGCAGCTACATAACATTCGTTCACTAGCCACCTGATATCATTGGCTACAGCTGTTTTCGATTATATTTACTTCAACAATTTTGTGTGTAAAAGAACACTTTTAATTACGGATTTGCAAGATTTACCAAATTAAAAAGTCGAATTATTTAAGTTTCTTCACTAGTTTTTAGCATGGACATCAAACATTTATATTTTTTTTTCTTATCAGGCGAATGATTTTTTTTTAAATAGCACATTAAATTATTACTGGTTGTTCATAGCAGTCATATTTTTTTGCTTGTTTGTTTATTATTGTAAAACTTATGACTTTGTGACTACCATTTGAATCCCCCAATTATAACTACTCATAAAAATGATTTTCGATTTTATAGATCAAAAATATTTTTATTTGTAATACAGATAATTCAATTACTATTATTAAACATGCGCACTTCGAAGGTAGCAGACATTTTTATTTTAATTATTTAAATTTATTTTAAGCCATTTATCTTAAATATAATGATTTTTAGTAATAATTCAGAATTTTTAATATAAATTTTGTAAATAATGTGTAGTGATTTTGCTGAACTGGTGGTACTGCTAGTATCAATGATTTAAATTTTATCTCTTTCTAAAGGTACTTTAAGTTAACGAAACTATTTATATTAACTTAATTATTTTTATTTTTTTTAACACAAATTAAAAGCTCGATAATTATCGAGGAAGAACACTTTTTTTTAATTTTATATATTTTATAATAAAATCCGGTAATAACCTGGGTTTGTAAAATGTATTAACGCTCTAAACCACTGTATTATACATTGTCCTATTTTGTTTCTATATACATATAAGAGAATAGTTTTAGCACAAAAAAATAAAAATTAATAATATTTGGGCTGCGCACAGTTAGTTCTTGGCGCTCAACACAGTTTGATTTATTTCGTTATATTTATTGAGTCGAATAGCTCTTGCAGACTCTGTTATAGAGAACTGTGTGTAGCCCATTAGAGCAACGTAATATATTTTATAAAAATACATAGCATACATAAATAATATATACATATGTATATGCATCAATATATACTATATGTAAACATAATTGTGCCTTCTAAGTAATTATTACTTTTCTTTTTTTTAACTGAAAAATATCATCAAAGTCATTATTATTGTTAATTGAATCCTAAAATTAGAAGCGATTGTAAAATATCATATATTCCTTTATGTTGTCTGCGCTTATAAGCCAACTGACTTAAGTCACAAATTAGTTAATTTAAAAAAAAAATTTCTTTCTTTAATTTTAAGTGAAAAACCCTAAAAATTTAAAGAATTATAAAACTGTTAAAATAATAAACATTTAATGTAGTTTTAAGGGTCAATGCGAACCCGTTAGGAAATCTAAACTAAATATTTCCTTTTAATTGGTTTAGAAACTATTAAAAAAAAACTTAAAAAATTAAGTTAAAGACTGATGTTTAGAAAGAATTTGTTTTATTTTATTATGAAAATAAAATACAAAAAAAAAAACAATATAAAAAATATTATTAAAAATATCATTTACCATAACTGCAAATAAATAAAACGTAAACTTTAAAAATATTAAAAGCATTTCTTTCTATTTCAAGTCCATTTGGTTAGGCAATATTACAAATTACGTAATAGTAAGTAAATTTATTTGATTTAAAAAACGCAAATATTCTTTTAGAAAAATGAAAAATTTTGAAGGAGTGTGTTTTAAAATGGATTATTTTCTACTTTAACCTATTAATGTGATGAAATTTAATAAAAGAAAGACTTCAAGTTTAAATTGAATAATATTACATTCGGGTTATCTAGTAGATTTTAAACCGAGTAACATTATGCGAATTCGGTTTAAAGTACACCTAAATATGTGTATTTGTTTTAAAAGGAATAAATTTTAGGGACTCGGTTTACATAACAGGGGGATTTTTCAGTGTTTTCACATTCAGTTTTATTTGAAATGAGAGAAATGTACCTTTGTTAGTTAACATTGCACAATAATGTGTCTCAGTCAGTGACAGCATATGTGAAGATTTATCTTATTTAGATCGATTTGACTGAAATTTTAGGTGGTTTGAAGAAGGTTTGAAATTTTCAGGAGATGGTTTGTATAAAAAATATACAAAATTTCCGGGAAAAGTTGGAAAATTGAACATTTGTTATTGATGTCGTCTTTTCTAAGTAAAAGAACCAGTTATATAAAGATTGCCTCAAACGGCTAAAGGTGAGGGTTGAAAATTCGGTATGTAGACTCCTCTTTCGCTGTTTAAATCCACTAAGAAGGGTTTTTTGCATATTTTAATGCTAAGAGGTAAACAAGTTACTGGTACGTTTATATTGCTAGAGATTAACAGGTTAAACGTAGAAAACCAAAATTTTTGTACCTTTATTTGCTACCATATATCGTCAAAAGTTTCACATAAACCGTAGTCTTTTTAGAAAAAATCTCGAATGTGGTTTCTTACTTTTTCGAAATGCGAACATACAATATGGGGTAAAATTACACCTTTGCACTTTTATGACATTTAAGTAGTTGTCTAGTTTTATAGACAACCATGGTATGGGTATCGAATTAAATGGATTTTTGAAGGGAGAATAAAATATAATGAAATCTCTGGAAACACAATATGGCGGATGACTATTATTTACCCACTACCATTATATGGGTATCAAATGAAAAGAATTTTTGAGACGAAAACTCAAATAAAGTGGAATGAGTACTTTTCGGAAGAAATGCGTTTTTTATTTTTTTATTTTGAAAAGAGACTTGTGATATAACAATAAAAGTATCGACCGGGTTAATCTAGTATATACATTACGGTGGGTCAATTTGTTCGTATGAGAAAAAACGTGACAGGCGAATAGCAAAATCGAAATCTGCACAAACTTCTAAGTTAAAATTACCAGAAGAGAGTACGGGTCTGAAATCAAAGTCTAGCTGCCGCCGAGAGACATCAAGATTCATATTTGCGTAATTCCAACCCAAATGAATCATGAATTTTCTAATTTGCATCCGATGTCAATAAAATATGGTACACTTTTTATTCTCGCTAAGAAAATAAAAATGGCAATTTTTAGCCCGCTAGGTCTTCAGGCGCAAAAATTTGTTGAATTATGGGGCCTCCTTTAAATTTTTTCAAAAACTATTTTTCACAACCCCATTGCGATATTTTAGTGAGGTCACTATTCAATGACAATTCAATTCACATTCGCGATCATGGTCGATGTTGGCCTACGACTAAATGAATATGAGTGACAAATGCTGCTCTCATCTGCAAAAGAGTGGATAGGGTTTGGAGTTTGACATAGCAAGTCATTAAGAGAGATAAGAAATAAGGTTGGAGAAATAATGGAGCCTGACGGTACCACTGAATTTTTCTTGAACTCGTTACATGAGATCTCGTCTACAACAACTATTTCGCCAAAATGGTGAATAGAACTGCACCATTAAATTGTTAATGGTACTTATTTCGAGTTTTTTTCTTAACCTTGTACCTGAAATGGACTGATTACAAACATGGTCCTATATAATGCAGTCATGGACCATGTCTTATTGTTATACGACAAGTGTTCGAGCATTACTTCGTATTTACCATTACACCGTATCATTAAAATTACTCTCAGAGGTGCTCCATGGAGTTTTTATGGGTGAGCCCGATGTAATTCAAAGGTTGGTTATCTCATCCCGCACTAAGCCAACGTAGTGTTTAATAGAGCATGTTAACTCATGGACTCTAGTCTATAGACTTCACTTCACATGCATGTGCACACTTGTTCCGTTATCTGCAGGGGTTTTATAAAATTCTGTTGCTAGAAGTGTGTTTTATGATAATCTAAATGTTTTTATATTTGGTCAAACGTGAGGGTGGCGATGGCTGAAGTAGTCTGCACGTTGACTACAAAAACAAAACAGACCAGGGTTCAACCCCAGTTTCAGACTAAAAATTATTTAAAAAAAAATCATCTCGCATTTTTCTGATGTGCATTAGGTTGTTTTTGTGTAAGTTGTTGTCGGACGGTTTCAGTGGCGAAGGCATAGTCACTGGTCACTGAACAATACCGGCTTCAGCTGATAGCAATCCACAATCATATCAGAACACCCTCCTTCGTCGGTATTGTGTAGCACCGGCGAAGTAAAATAATAATAAAAATGTCTACGAAACCGAAAGCTTCAACACTGCTATAAACAAAGAACGTGCAAAGAAGCGGAGCTGTAAAATAATTAATTAAGCTTCACCTCCTTCACCTCACCTAACTATCCCTTTTTTAAAGTTCCAGCACAATGCATAACATGTGTAGGGGTCATCTCCTAAGTACTCGTTCCAGATTAAAAAAAAAACGCATTTCAACCTAGACGTGTGAGGCAGTGATGTTAACCGTACCGTAATTACCGTATTGTACGATAATTTAGACCTTCGAGCGGTAATCAGGTAATTTCTATATTTCTTCGGTAATTTTAAACAGTTTTCATTTTTAAATGTTAGCCCTAAAAGTTTTTTTCTATAACGTGTCTACACATGATATATGTACATATTTCGCATAAAAAGTACGGTTTCAGTACATCTAAGCAAAATAAGGCCTATTGTAGTTAAATTCTATACATTTCGGCAATAAATGTACGAATGACACTTTAGCTAACCTTTAAATATTATAAAAATGTATACATTGGTTTTACTAAAACTGGATATAAATTATTTTACTGGCAATGCTGTACTGAATCGTTGCGCAGAATCCTCATGTGCCAGAGTAACCAAATATTTACTAACCCTAGCGTTGCCAAAAGCTTTGAGAAGAAAATCATCATATACCGAAAAAAAATCATATTTTATAAAAAAAAAATCATAATTTTCACGGCATTTGTTATTTCCATCTAAAAGTAAAAGTAAATAATTGGATTATATATGTATATACAAGTAAATTGATATTAGAAATATTAATTTTACGTTTTCGTACTAAATACTTGTAAATCACTTTTTTTTTTGCTTAAGAAAGTGTATGCTTTTCATTTGTACAACAGAATATAATTTGTACTTTCCAAGAAAATTACACCTTTGCAGACCAACCTAAATTACGACACATAGCGCTGTCAAAATTGTTCATGCCCATACAAAATGTATGCAACCAACCGAAATAACGCGGCGTCAACGCTTTGCAATTGGAAAAATCCAATTTTTACAGCGCGTAAAGAAGTGAAGTTGGGTGCAAAAAAAAAATAAAACTGTTGAAAAGTAATGACAATTTTCAGGTCAATTTAGTGATGTATCTCTATTTTTTATATCTATTTAGAGTTTTTTATTAATCAAAGTGAGTTGCTTCTGGCGCATCATTAACACTCTAATTTAGGTTACTCATTTCAGGGTAAAATCTATGCAATAAATTACGTTGTACTTTGCGTCGTTGCAGGGTAACAAGTGTAAAGTAAATAAAAGCAACCAATAACAAGATGACACAAAATTTAAAATTCACAATGAAAGTTGTATACAACTGAAATAAAAAATCTTAATTTCTATAAATTAGAAGTCATAATTTGAGAAAAAAAATCATCAAATCGTATTTTGGTTAAAAAATCATCAAAATTATGATAGAATCATCATTCTGGCAACGCTGACTAACCCTGTTGATATTGCTAATGTTTTAGCTGGACTATATACAAGTAACTCTCACTTGCATGAGAGCAATCATGCATCAGCACCTTGTACCACAACGGTATATTTCGAACGTATTGACCGGCCGTTAATGTAAAGCATATTCCTAAAAAGGGAAAGGCTAGTAACCAAAAACAATTACCGTCCAAACGCAATATGTTCTGCACTGTCCAAAATGATTGTGAATTACTATCTTGTGAGGTATTTCGTCCAACAGCTTACTCAGCCACCGCCGCACACTGTCAGGAGCTTGGCCAAAAGTCAATGTGACAAATTTTATTTAATTTTCAACTATTTTTATGTTTCTTATATATTCATTTACATGTGTCATTATCAACATCATTCTTGTTTTTGTTACAGATGTCATTTGTGCCAATAACTTTTAAGGAATTCACAAGAAGTCGTGGTAACAATTGCTGGTATTTGCAATACAAACCTATAAAAATTATATATTAATTGAAAATAGGGTATAACCCAACAAAAACTACTGAATCGCAGTAAGTAGGCTTATAAGGGAATATTTAGGAAGCCTTCTTACGTATGACATTTTTTTTGGCGCAGGGAATATGTGGTGAAACCATGAAATCTTAAAGCAATTCTTTATATTCGGTGCACTTCGTAAAATTGCTCATTGCTTCACAACGGTGCCGTTTAGTATGCACTAAAGTAAGGGAATGTATAAAACACCAAAAATTTGTTTTTTCTTTCTTGTATTGTTAAAGAATACAAAAACAAATACGTATTTTCTTCTCTACATCGTTGCTTTTGTTAAGGCAATACATATGTTTGTATGTGCTGAATGTAAATCATACTCTTAAGGCAGAAAAAGTAAATACTGCTTCCAAAATTTTAACTATTAGAAGTTTTCGTAGTTTATATGTATAAATAGTTATCTAATCTGGAAAAATATATTGTCGTATATAAAATATTTTTGAAATTTTAACATCGTCACGTACAAGCACAATTACACAAAATCCTAAGAAATACTCGTTTGCTTGCTAAATAATAAAAAGCAAGACAAAATGATTAATCTTTTATTATTTTAGTATACTTCGGTTATTATTAAATCCAAATTAGTCTAAAGTTTGTAAAGTTTTTAGTCAGAAGGAATTAGCCATTAGACAGCACTCGAAGGGAACAAAATAAAAGTCATAGTCAATTCATATATATCCGGGCTAATTTTATTTCTTATTTTAATTATTATTTCTATTGGTTGAGACGAAAAAAAATTAATTCAAAAATTTTAAAACTTTATTATCATCAACAATAAAATGTTTCTAGTTACTTTTACGGTGCTTGTAAACAATTTTAGTGTCAACATCATTACAGATTTCAGCATTGATTGGATTTTAAGAAAAATAATGCAACTTATGTGTCGCATCGTATTGAAGAATTAGCTGAAAATCAAGTTCAAAAAATACTGGGAAATACAGAGAAAGGTAAACTAAAATTCATGGTTTTTAAATTTAGCAATAACTGGCCTAAATGCAGACGTGGGCAAAGTACGCTGGAATTTGAGTTGCGCCAATACCTAGATACTAAGATATATAGTGAAGACTTTTGTGTTGTAAATTTTCTTTGAATCTTCGAATTTTTAGAAAAACACAATAAACTTCTATTATGAAGGCAGTTCGAATAGACGCTGTCCATTTGTTTCTTATCGGAAAGGTTGTCCACTTTTTCTGATGATCTTAATAAAGCGACACAAACAGAGACAAAATATCGGTAGGAAGAGCCGTAGCCATATATATTGATATGGATATCTCTATTACACAATTCAAGATGATGAGAAAAGTTGTAAAGGTTCACGATGATTAATTTCCCTCCTGTTATTTAACTGCACAAGCTAAAAAAAATTCTTCCTGATGACACTCATATGCCAGAAACTTCAGCAGAGTTTAATTTTAAGCAAAACAGCTGAACGTATATTAAATAAATTCGAAGTTGAATTAAACACAATCTCAGAATGCAAATAAGGATTTGATGACAGTAGTGACCATAGTGTGTATACAAACAAAACCAAGATGACACTGATGACATTTTACTTCTTCTCATTTGTGCCATTACGTTTGTTGGATTGTGCATATAAAAAAACGGTTTGCTAAATTATAAGATAAGCTCTTATCTTGGAGGTTATGTATACATATCAAAATAAATGAAAACGGACCTGCAAAATAAGGGCCAAAAGTGTGAAATGAAATAAAGCCCCAAAAACAACAGAAAAAGCAAAAAACACATTTTTTGAGACAGTTTTAAAGTTTTTGTTTATTTTTTCGTCATAAAATAAGAGTAGAAATCTGAGTCATACACTGAAATTCTCCAGTCGAACCGGCGTTAATATTTACAATGATACTTATAAATGATATAACAAAAAATAATTAAAAAATTTTGAAAATTTTTATTTATTTATACTGAATAAATGAACTTACACCCTCAAAATGAAATAGGAAATTTTCAAGCCCTGCCAAAGTCCGGTTAAGCAGAAAATTTTTGGTAGGCAGGGCCATTATCAGGTGTGTCCCAGCAACCAAATTGGTACGAAACTGAAAACGAAAACCGTTTTGCCTTCTCCAGTAAACGTAAAACACAAAAATTTTTAGTTTTAAATCCGTTTGAAAATAGTGAGATGGACTTGTTAATTTAATAAATTCAAATGTTAAAAAATTCTAAAAAACATAGATCGCTGTGCGTGAAATGATCGTATGTTACACTTTTTTCGAAATGGATTTTTTTATGCAAATTTGTTCTAAATCCATTAATTCATCTACTGATGAAGTAATATAGCGATAGTTGTTATAGTTATGGAGATAACACTATGTACATTTCGTCGTATGTAACAGCTAATGCTGTCAGGCAAATAAAAAAAAAAATAAAAAAAAACGCTCTCCGTAAAATTCATCTGGTGATAAAGTGTAATAGCGAGAATTGTTAAAGTTATGTACATTTTATCGTATGTGACAGCTAATGCTGACAGGCAAATAAAACAAAAAGGAATAAAACGCTGTGCTGTAAAATTGGCTGAAATATAGTCGAGTAATACTGGTCTACTATATAAAATTTTGGTGGTCCACATTAGACAAACCTCATAACAATCTCATTTTATTTTAAATCTTACTAAAACTAATCAACTGTAATTAAAACTGAAAGTTTATGTTTACGGTAGAAAGTAAATTTTATGATTCCAAAGCTGTAATGTTTTGATGTGTAAACATCTATACGCTAGGGGCTAAAAACTTTTTCACAATACAATCACAAATTTTGAGTAAGATTGTAATAACGATAACGCGGTGTGAGCTGTGTATGAGTGTATTAGTGTAATCATACGGTCAACAGGGAAACTTACAGCTGCATATAAATACACTAACACCATCTAGTGCGCAATAGTAGTAGTAGTAGCTACTAATTTTCACTAATTGGCGTACATTGTGTTATCGTAGGCAAATAAAAACAAATAAATAAAATGAATACAAAAACATTTAATTTTAAAAACTTTTAAAAAGATTTCATTACTAGATGTTTACACATCTCCCCTGTGATCGGACTCACATTTTTTTTGTTTTATCATTCGAATGCATTCGTTCGATTTTTATGTTTTTCATTCGTTGAATTACATTTCAAACAAAAACAATATTTTAGAATTTATTTTTATTTTAAATATATTCTTTTGTAGGAAAAAAACTCTTGAAGCAAATGCGAGGCAGTAAATACCAAAAAACATTGCATGGGTTCTTGACGCAGCTACAAGAAATTAAAGGTGGTTATTAAAAGTAAACAATTGACTTTCGAGAAGTGTTCCTGTCTTAGATAACATTAGTGGAAACAACAAAGTTTAGCTTATTTTAATAAAAATTATTGTTTTAAAAGGTTTTTATTTCTGGCAATGCCTTGGAATTACGCTGTACATACAGTGGTGAATACTGGTATGTTAACATACCGAAATTATTTCATTTTATTTGCGTACTAGTTCTGTAACTGTTGTGTACATTCGCAGGATATTGATTAAGGCACTTTTACATTGTAATTCATGTCAGAAACTTAAATCAAATGGGAAAGTATAATAGTGTACAAACAATATGTAGAGAAACTGACCAAAATACGGATGTGAATTTGACAGTGGTATGGCTGTCACCATTTTTAAAAATTTTCTAAAAGCTCAAACTTTTTATTTTATCAGGGATGTGTTTTTGTGTAAGCAAAAGTAATTTACTTCTAAATCGGTTTTGTTCTTACTACTTATACTTCATTTTACTTCAAATTGAGGCACGATAAATGGTAGTCTGCACGTTGACTACTAAACCAAAAACAGACCTGCATTCAACCCCAGTTTCAGACTAAAATTATAAAAAAAAAACATCTCGCATTTTTCTGATGTGCATTAGTGTGTCTTCCTGTGTCAGTTGTTGTCGGAAGGTTTCAGTGGCGAAGGCATAGTCACTGGTCACTGAACAATACAGCTGATAGCAATCCACAATCACAACAGAACGCCCTCTTTCGTCGGTATTGTGTAGCACCGGCGAAGTAAAATAATAATAAAAATGGCTACTAAACCGAAGCTCTTCAGCACTGCTACGAGTATAAACAAAGGACGTGATAAAACAGAGCTGTAAAATAATTAATAAGGCTTCACCTCCTGTCGTTTCTCCTACTATCCCTTTCCTATAGTTCCAGCACAATGATTCGCATGAAGTCATCTCCTGAATGCTGCTACCAGGAAAAAAAAAAGTGTGATAGTGCGAAAGCAAAATGTAATATTACTTTGGATTTTTTGGCAGTCGCAATAAATCTCATTAGTTTTCTATCTCACACAGTATGAAAGCCGTATTATAGTGTGAAAGAGCCTTTACTTTTCTCTTGGTAGCAGTGTTGGCAGAAGCTGGAGAAAAATGTGTGCCTTTTTTAGGCATTACGGGGTGATTATGGTCGCCATTCGACATAATATGCAAAGAATTAGTTCGATTTTAAAGAAATCTGAAGAGACTAGAAGCATTACATGTGTTGTCAGACCTGTGAATTGATTCTGTTAGTGAAACGGTGGTGGAACCGTTAGCGTCTATTCAGACTTTCTTTAGCCTGCAATTGAAAATTAGGAACTAGACGATATGTGGTTTCAACAAGACGGTGCTACGAGCCACACAACATTACCGATTTTGGTTTTATTTCATGATAAGTTTCTAGATCGCGTAATTTCAACACCATGCGATTGGACGCCGTTAGACTTTTTTGCAGCACTACGTCAAGGACCTAAATCAAATAATAATTAGTTTGTTGTATAAAAAAATGTTTGGTTTCCTTTGTTTGTTTGTATATTTCGGAATCTCAAATATTTTTTGGGAATTCTTAATAAATAAGTGAAATTTCTTAGCTTTTTTCAAGAATTTGATTAAAGGTCTACTGAAGGTTTTGATATTAGCACCAAATGAAATGCTGCATATAGACCAACTAAACCATATAACAAACATAGAGTGATAGAGAGAAGCCATACAAAATAATTTAACGTGTTCATTTATCTATCAAAACAGATTTGCGATATCTCTCTCACAACTTTTACTAGAATTTTTTTAAAGTGGTTTTTACCCACTTCTACACTATCTCTTTGGAAAAAGAAGGTAACACAATCTGTCAGCATTGTTGGAGACATCTCAAAGGCCTGAATATTATTTCCCTTAAAAATATTAAATAAGTAGAAATAAAGTAACCTTTGGGATTTCTACATTTACGAGTATCATAATGCATCTTTTTAATAGTATTTAAATTTTTTATGCCTTAATTTGTTTTTGTAAAAACTTTTCTAACTAAATAGAAAATTTTGTAAACCAATAATTTTCACCTAAAGATAAGAATTTGCTGAAAAAGTCTCAACTGCTGTTTTATAATTGTTCATAAAATATTTTTATTTGCTCTATGAATTTTCACGAATCATTTAACCTTTTCTTTCCGATGTTTGGTAAGCCATCAGATAACAAAAACTATAGTTCTGTGGTGAAATTAATAAATATTACTTTTCATTTCAAGTTTATTTATACTGAACAATTAATTTCATATGATGTGGAATCTATGGATACGCTACAGTTCTTACACAAAAATAATAGTTTAGAGTAGTAAATAAATTTGGATTGTAGGTTGGTGGTTGTTGCGGTATGTGAATTTTGAAAAGTAATTTCAACTTTTCGTTGCGACTTTTTGATAGCTAATTACACAAATGGAAAAGTTTAAATATCGGCATGAATTTAGTATCCAAACATGCCTTGATAACAAATAATGTGGAGAGACAGGGGAATGAAATGGACGATAAATGCACAATAGAAGCAATGATGACATCAACTGCACTCTTAAAGCGGTATGCAAACCTATTTCAGTTGAAAAAAATCACGTTTAATTTTTAAAAAAAATATGGCAATGAAGTGATTCTCTTTCGAGACCTGTGCAATGACAACGATATTCAGAACTTTCTACACTATCCTTTTGCAACTATTTTCGGTGAATTGCACTAAATAGTAGTCGAAGAGAAAAACATACAATAAGAATTCTTTCAGCCGATTACTAAAATGTTTTGAAAGATTTAAGAACCTTAAAACTGATTCAACGATGGAATTTTTATTGAAATTTTTATTAAACATCCTGTTAGGTACAAAATTACAGATATGTATTTATAATACTGAGTGGCTGATGAATATTGCTACATCAAGAAACTCAAATAAGTTTTTTTTCAGTTGTATGGAATTAATTCTTCTTTATTCATGTCAAAGCTCATTCAATTTTATTAAATATGCTTAATTAGTTTTAAAAATAATGGAATTTAAATGACCCGCCCCCCCCCCCCCGCTCGTTGATGCATGTGCGGCATCTTACAAAAAAGTTGTTTTCATTACTGCTTGGAGAGTTGAGACAGGAATAGCCACAATTGTTTCTCGAATGGATTGCTTTAGTTCATTCAAATTTGTTGGTTTTGCTTTGTAGACTTCCTGTTTGCAATAACCCCACAAGAAAAAGCCAGGTGCAGTAAGGTCAGGCGACCTGGGGGGCCAACGGAATGTGTAGTTTCTGGATATCAACTTATTGGGAAGTTTTCGTCGCAATTCTGTCATAAAAGGCCGGGCTATGTGAGGAGTTGCACCATCTTGTTGAAACCACACAGAGTTGAAAAGAATTCTCATTCGGCATAATTCTGGATAGAAAAATTCTCTCAACATGCTCAAGTAACGGTCTCCAGTAACTGTAACGGTGTGACCATTTTCTTCAAAGAAGTAGGGCCCGACAATGCAGCGTGCTGAAACTGCACACCACACTGTGACACGAAGTGGATGCAATTCCGTCTCATGGTTGGAAGCACTCCATATTCGACAATTTTGTTTGTTTATGTTGCCGTTTAAATCGAAATGGGCCTCGTCAGACATAAAAAGACAGTTCAACATGTTTTCGTCCTCTTCCACCATTTGAAGCATTTCCTGGCAAAATTCCAAGCGAATCGGTAAGTCTGCTGCGTTCAGTTTGTTAACCATTTGAATTTTATATGGGAATAAGTTCAAATCATTGTGCAAAATTGACTGCAATGACTGTCTGCTTATACCCATTTGAGCAGATAAGGTTCTTGTCGAAACTCTTGGATTGTTTTGTATGGCAGCAGCTACATCAGCGATTGTTTCCTACGTCCGAACTGAAGGGTTTCGATGGTAAGGTCTTCTTTGGACTGTTCCATACTCGGCAAAATTGTTCACAAGTCTCATTATGGTCCATTTGCTCGGAGGATTGCCGCCAAACGTGCGCCTATGCTCTCTTTCAACCGAAACTACGGACTGCAGTGCGTGATAGCGGCGGACAATCCAAATTCTTTTTTCAGTGTCCCAGTTATCCATTTTTGTTAAATCAAAAAATCAATCCCACAAAATAAAAAAAAATTAACCAGATTCATTAAATAGAAAAAAAGTTATTAAATTTCTTTATGGTAGCGGCTTTCATCAGCCACCCTGTATATCTGTATATAAAAAACAGTTATATAAAAAATGTATATAAAATTATAGATATATTGCAAAACCAAAAACTTTTTAAGATAATACATGTATTTATAGCATATACAAACTAGTGGTCCGCCATTTTGGACCGTTCGCCATATTGTATTTGCAGAGATTTTATATATTTTAAATTTACGGAAAACATAAGGCCTGTCTTTCATTATATATTTACATCTTTTTGTGTTTGTGTCAGGAGATATAAATTTCCGGAAAATGTCAATGTTATTGTTTCGTTCTTTACTTTATCTTTACAAATTCATAGAGCGGTTTTTTGCCTGATGGTGGAACAAGCACACAAAAATTCCAACATACAAACTTTCACATTTATAATATTAGACTAAGACTAGACTAAGGCTAAACTAAGACCAGACTAATAGTCGACTACGTAAATTATTTTAGCAAATAGTATTACAAGATTTAATTTTGAGAATAATAAATAAACTTTAATCGAACGTATGTATATGTCTAACTGAGATCTAAGCAGGAAATCGAAAGGTGGAACGACTAGAATTTAGATTATGCTATTTATATATGTATAATATAGTCTTTGTTTTTTAAAGATAATTTCATTTATTTATACTTATATTTTCCCTTCTTTTCAACTTAATGAAAATTGTCTCTGGGTAATTAACCTTGGCATCTCAATGGCTATTCCCGCAAATAATAAAGCACTTTTTTTCTCTTCACATGTGAAATGTGTTGGAATGTGGAAACACGAAGGTAAGTAATGTCCTTTTAAAACAACAGTATTTATTCCTTGAAATGTAATAAATGAAGAAATGATTGAGCATTTATAAAATAATCCTATAAATGCAAAGAACTTTGTATTGATTTTAAATTAAAAACATAAATATGTACCACAAACGGCAGTAGTCTGCTAAGGTAATCGAAAGTAACATGTATAAATTTGTTGAAATGGAATTCCTTACACATTTCTATAACACATGAGATAGTAACATGCTACTTTGCGGAAATTAGAAGAAGAAAATAATGTAAGAAGAGGTACTAATAGACAGCCCGGCATAGATTTTAAGCGATCATGAAAATTGTACCATCATTTAACAGTTTTAATTGAAAAAATTTAACGATAAACGTGAATCCAATAAAATTATTTATTGAGAAAAGACTTACATAAGTTGGAAAATTTTAATTACATATAACACAGATGAGATTTTGCTTTAAAAAATTTCACATAAATAATTTTGTTCCTCATTTCACACTATTTTTATTCCTCACACTTATATTGTTCAAATGGTACACTTTAACCTTTTATTATTTCAAATAATTTTTATATGTTACTGCAAGACATTTTAATAGCTGCTAACTGCTAGTTTCATTTACGTTGCAAAACGATGTTATTTATAATTACTAGGTTCTACAGCATATAATTTGCAGTTTGAAAGTAGTGTAAAAAGAAAAGAAAATTTAAATAGATTTAAAAAGTTCCTTTCGCCCCTAATTCTAAAGTTTTGATAAAATTTGTATGTACGAGTATATGTACATTTTAATTAAAGAAACACAATAGAAACGAGGTAACAAAGTGCCGTACAGAGAGCACTTTATTTGTTGAACTGTTAACTGTACTTATACAATAGTCACGTGTTGCTAAAAAAAATAAATACAATCATCCCTTGAGTTATGTGGCGATTGATTGCAGAAAATGACGGCGTAAAATAAAACGGCGTCAATTGATTTAAAAACGAATAGGCTCTTAAAAAAACTTTTTCAATACAAAAATTACAGCTAATCACCTAGTATCATATAAAGTAAAAACGAATTACATAAATACATAGTCATATAATTAGAGCACATAGCTATATTTAAAACGTTGACAGTATCAGGATCTTTAATATAAGAAGAACTTAATGTGTGAGCCGCTTTTGAAAATACATCGTTATTTTTATAACTTTGATCTGATTTTCCTTCAATTACAACAATTGTCAATTGCTATTGTTAATACAAATTCTTCGTAAATATATTCTAAGATGAATAGGAGTCTTTGAATTTGGAGGCGAAAATACGATTTTGATTTTGGTTTGCAAACAATCAGAATGACCTTAATAGATTAAAAAGTTTAAGTTAATCTATTTAAAGGTTACAAAATATTGGGCCATGTAAATCGACACAAATCGAATGACAACGTTATCCGATTTAGAAGTTACAAATACAATTGAACAATGCAAATCGAGACAATATAAATAAATAGCGAGGACGTAAATCGAGGCATTCCTGTATAAAATGTACAAAAGTGCATCGCAACGCAGCGTCTTTCTTTTAAGCAAAGAGCGTAGCCAATTTAATATTGCGTTTGCTCTGCCCCATAATTTTCCTTCTGCGCATAAAAAAGTAAAAGGAAATAAAATCTAAATAAAAAATATTTTTTAAAATTACTATTCGAACCGTTCAACCGTTCAAAATTTTTTGTTTTCTTTAATTTGTGACGCCCCCAAATGCTTCAAAATATTTTTGAACTGACTAGTATAAAAATAAAGCCCTTTCATATCCTGTCTTAAACATCATATAAAACGCCTCTTCATACCGTTCAATTACATTGATTTTTTAAAAATTACTTCCCAGAAAAAAAATTAAGCAATGAGTCTCTAGGATAATGTCTTAATATCACTATTTGACACTGTCGTTCCATCTACTTTTTAAGTGCTACTTAGTTCGATTAACATACAAAAATAACATAGTGGTGTGTATGGTAATGCGTATTTGTGTGCTTCCCTTCTTGATGTTTGTGTAGAATGTTGTGTCATGTCAAGTGTATTGCGTGGTTGGGTTTATTCTAAGTAAATATTTCACTGCCTTTGACATGTGTCAGAGCGTTTCTTTTAGCTTGTTATGACTATTGTTTAGTTTTTTCTGGCTATCAATGTGTAAAAATAGTGGCAATAATGTCATGATTTTATTTTTTCATTTTCTTTTGATTATGTACGTGTGAATTTGTGATTATGTATGTGTGAATTTTTTCTGCCTGGCATGATTTATAGTTGGTGTCTGTTTGTTAGAATTTGTGTTATTTCGAAAGGAAATATATATATATATATATATAAAAAACTTGTAGTGCCATAAGTGAAAAATATTTATAAATTTTCAACAGTTCATGTGTTGGACGAAAATAATTGGGACATCGGTTTGAATTAAATCAGTATTTTTACTGGACAACCATAAAAAACAGAGCAACCTTAAAAACAGGACACACAATCAAATGTGGAAGAAAAAAGCAAGTCTCGAGAATGTCATGTAAGTGTTATTAAGGACTTCAAAGTTGTTAGTTCAACCGAAATGTAAACTATACGGATTAATAACCTAATTAATTAATTATCTTTAAACTAATTGGCTCTCTAGCTGTAAAATCTGGGTTTTAACACTTAATCCACTCATAAAAAAATATTCTGATGTAAATATAATTTTTTAGCTTTATTATTAATATAATTATTGTAAGATAATCAATTAAATTTAAAACGAAAAAAATTTAATTTTCTTTAAAAAATTGAACTTAAACTTGATTATTTTAATATAATTCTGATGTAAATTAATATCTATGCTACTGGGTCTCCTTTAGTGTAAAACTAATACGTCTACTTAACCAAAGAGATATTGCAACTTTTCTTTATAATCAGCAGAGATGTCTAAGAATTAATATGTACACCATTACTTCAAAACCTGTCTTTCCCCTATCATTGCTGGGTAGGTATTTTAATTACGTGATTATTACTTCTCTAAAAGATAGAATAAGATTCCAATTTCTTACATTTAATAAATATACCCTGTTAGTACGATTAAAATCTGTAATAAATTACATGTCAGAGTAACGTATGATTAATATTTATTTGAATGTCACAACTCATATATGTAGGTGGTATCTTTTGCAAATCTTAATTCTATTTGGCATTTATATTTTTATCAATATTTTGATTGAATAATAATAAATAAAAAATACATTAGCCGAACTCACAATCGTATGCAAATGGCCTTGCATCATTGCATTTGGTCAGTTTTACTCTACACTAACAAAATAAACAGATATACATATGCTACACTGATGTAAATAACCCATAATAAAAATAATAGTTTATATTTACTATACATTTGCAACACTTATTTGCAAAGTGATAGCAAACAAAAAAAAAAAAAAAATATAAAAAATCAGGAAACTAATAGTGGACCGAGGAGGATACAACAAAAATTTTAAAATTGCAAAAAGCTCTGTAAGTCTAATATAAGAGCTGCTGTTGCAAATTAAACCAAAAAAAATTGGTGGGAAATTTTTACAATTGAAAAAATTTGTTATTTCAAATACACAAAAAATTTAATTTTTTATATTTGCGAAATATAATATTTCAAGACAACTTTTTTAATATATTGTGTTATTTACATATGTATGTAATCAAAATGAGTAAATGGTCGAAAAAGTACTGGCATGCCGTTTGCGAAGGCAGTTATATATTTTTCTTCAGCGTTCTTCCTGTTTTGTCCGCTGTGTGTGGTTATCAGTAGATATAGACTATTAGTTTTTTTATATATTTATTATTTTCTATAATAGAAAAGTTGCATAATAAAGAAATTTCATTAATATGTTAAAAAATTTTTATTAATTACACTAATTATTTAAGCTGTAGGTTCTTTTTATATATGTAATATTTATTTTTATTCGATATTTCGCTACTCAAAAACCAATTTTCCTGAAGAAGCTACACAAAGGAGTAGCGAAATATTGAATAAAAATAAATATTACATATTTTTTGATATATATTTATTAAGCCTGAGGTCTTTTTTTATTTTATTTTGTTTTTTATTATTCGATATTTCGTTAACAGCTTGTTAGCATCATCAGGAATAATGATTATTCATATGTTCATATATTAAAAATAAAAAAAAATAAAATAAAAAAAGACCTCAAGCTTAATAAATATATATCAAAAAATATAATAAAAAAGGTCAATTAATAATATAATTTAAATATTACATATATAAAAAGGACATACAGCTTAAATAATAAAGTAATTAATAAAAAAAGAGGTCAAAAAACTAGAGGAATTGTTAAAAAATTTTTATAACTACGAGAATTATGTTTGAAATTCATATACAGAGCGTAATTTAAAGCTAAAAGTGAGTGCAAAGGACATGTTTGACTTTTAAGTAGAAATTATTTTCGTAAAATTGTACTTTTGCATATGGAAATGCCAACCACGTATTTTAAAGAGTAACCTTTTCTCAATCAAATTTTTCACTTAGCATACATATGTATGTACATTTAATATAGTATTTTATATATGTGACTGATAAAAATAAAATGTGCATTATTTGCTCAATTGAGTTAACGAAATGAATAATGCAGCATGGTACATGCAAGTTAACTAATTTTATGCCACAAACATAAACATGCATATACATATGTGTGTACATATGTATGTATATGCATGTAAATGCTAAAAGTGTTCTAAAAGAGAACGAAAATAACACCAACAACGACAAGAACAGTTATGAATGAATAATTTACGTTAACTTTTCCAGACCTGCTATGACCCTGAGGGTTACAAAAACAAGTTTGTGTGAACACAAGAAAAAAATGTAGCACAATTTGTCTGAAATTTAAATGATATCAGAAAGATTCAATTGCATGAAGTTTTCATGAAATACAAAGAGTTTTACAGTTAAGCAGAGACAATCTAAAATATAAATGTTTAAATAATAAACAACTTGCTATTTTTAACGATGGTAAGAAATAAATTATCAGTTTAGAAATTTATGGCAGAACAAAATGGAAATTTCTTTACATCGTTTCTCCTCTAATATCTGTTCTCGCCTTTAAACATACTTTGTCATTTTGACTCGCGTTGAATAAATGAAAATTATTAATTTTTTTTTTTCATCTGGGACCAGCACTCAGGAGTTGACCCTTTCACATGCGATGCATTGTGCTGAAACTATAGGAAGTGGATAGTCAGGGAAACGACAGGAGGTGAAGCAGTGCTGAAGCTTCGGTTTAGCAGCCATTTTTATTATTATTTTACTTCGCCGGTGCTACACAATACCAACGAAGGAGTTCGGTCTGATGTAATTGTGGATTGCTATCAGCTGAAGCCGGTATTGTTCAGTGACCAGTGACTATGCCTTCGCCACTGAAACCTTCCGAAAACAACTAGTGACACACAAAGACACACTAATGAACATCAGAAAAATGCGAGATGTTTTTTTTTTCTAATTTTAGTCTGAAACTGGGGTTGAACCTAAGTCTGTTTTTCTTTTGTAGTCAACGTGCAGACTACTTCAGCCATCGCCACCCTCACTAATTATTTAAGCAGCTGGTCCTTTTTATATATGTAATATTAATTTTTATTCGATATTTCGCTACTCCTTTGTGTAGCTTCTTCAGGAAAATTGGTTTTTGTTTATAATTATAAATTATAAAATTATAATTTATAAAATGAACGATTTCGATGAAATTTTATATGCAGGCAACTCATAGTGTGGATTGACATACATACATACGATTATATGGGAATTTTCAAAGGGTAAAAATGGAATAAAACTGATACTTTCAGTTTTTCTTTGTACTTCCGAGATAACCCGGTGAAATTCGGTATGCAGATACTTTGTGGCCTGGACTAACATATAGAGTACTTTTTGAGGAAAAAACGGATAAGATTGGTCTCGTTGGTACTTTTGTGCTTCTATGCGATGACTTACAAAATGCTTTGATGGATTGGAATGAAATTTGGTATGTAGATACCTAATGACCTGTACTAATATATAAAGTTCTTTTTATGATACATTTAGTGTTGTTTTTGATTTTCTGCGTTCGCTTATTTTGTAGCGAAAGCTACTTAATATATTTATGGTATTCGGTTTGTTATGTTAATAAAATCTTAAATAAAGTTTATTTATTTATTTGTTTACGTCAATGGACTATAATATCCTTGCAGGGTAATTCTATCTATTTTAGTGTAAAAATATAATTAATAAGATTTTATTTTTTAGTAACATCTTAAAATAGTCCTCAGATAATGAAAAATCTATTCTAACAATATTATTATTTATATTTAGTGCCTATAGTTCACGCATGGCAGAATTAGTAACATGTTGTGATATGTAAAAAAAGTTATTGTTCTGAAAGGTTCTGAAAGGTATACAAAAATAATCAAACCCAACAAGTATTCACAATCGAAAAACCCATTAATCCAATTATATGTAGATTATTATAACTTAATGAGTAGTCCTTCCTAAATCAAGAGGCTTTAAGCTTAAAGCCAAGCAACGTTCATAGTATGTTACAAAGAGAAAATTTTACAAATTTCAATTCTATTCGTATGAACGGCGCAAATGGTGTTCAACAATATTCAAATTTAGAGCGAATAAAAGCGGTACACAATATTCTCAATGTTATAGTATCTAAAAAGTATTTACAATTAGGTATGCATTAAAATTTAGCTCGCACTCTAGAACAATGCTAAGATCCCGTCCAAAATTCGGTTCACAAATTTAGAATTCTTATCACGCATTCTGTATTGGAATAAGTAACGGTTACGAATATAAAGCTTTCAAAAGGTCATTTGGTAACATTTGTTTATATTCAAAGATACTTTCCAATGCCATTAATAAAAATTAAATACATCAACGACCGAATACACGAGAAGTAGAGACACAAAATTTTCTAAAACAACTGTATGAGTCCTATTTAGTATATAAGAGCGCAGTCATTATTATTAAGTTTTAGTAACATTATATTGTGTGATACCTTATCAAACACCTTGCAGAGATCCATAAAGATAGCATCCGCTTGATTATATCTTTCAAACTCTGAAATACAAACATGATTAAAGACTGCACAATTTGTAGCAGTAGAAGGACGAGGAAAAAATTCATACTGTTCATTACAGACAATGCGCTTAATTGAGAAATACATCTTTTCCTTAATTATATGTTGAAGAATTTTTGAACCTTGGACTATTGCAAAAGTGCGTAATAATTAGAAATATTAGATTTATTATCTTTACTAAAAATCGGAGTAATATAAGAAACTTTCCATCTGTCTAGCAAACAACCATACCCCAAGGATTTATTAAAAATGTGAAGAGACTGTACTACCAGACCAAAATCAGCCCAAATTTTAATAAAGAAAGAAGTAAATCCATCAATATCTACTGCCACAGGAGTAGTTTATATTTTTGATATCGTTCTCTCTACATATTTTATGACATCAAGATCCATCGAGTTATTGCTAATTGCAAACTTCGATTCAAAGAATAATGGAAGAATAATTTTTTCACGGCTTATTATAGGATCGTGAAAGACGTTTTCTTTTCCTACAGTAAAATTTCCTTCCATGCTTTTCTTAGTTCTATCTAAGAGGTAGTTATCGAGTTATTGCAAATTAAGTGGTGCAACCTCCACTTTTTTCAATATACCGATAAATCTGGAATACCAGCGTCAATCAAACAAAACCATATATGTATATTTAAATTGAGTACGAAATGTCAGGCCAATAAATTCTTGTTGACCAGTATAATTTGTAGTACATTTTCTTATTTCCCTGTAACTTTTTTGAATATTGAGGTCTTCATGTTTATTATTGTCTCGCACATATCGGTGACCTTTCGTAATAAGTCTCAAAGTTTTAGACTGATACCTTTGAATGATATCAGTACAAAAATATGACGTTATGCGGCATCTCAGATGGTATTTAAATAAAAAGTTTTCTCAAAACAAAATTCACAATTCAATAATTTTTAAATCAAATTATGCACCATGACGAAAGCAAGAAATCAGAATCAACAAAATTCTTATATATCGTCTTAAAATGCAAAATAACGTAACAGCACTTCTTATTAGTTTACAGGAGAAGAAAAAACTGCTTGAAATAATGAAACTTTCAAATCTGGATTAACAAAAAACAATAAATATATTTTAGATAAAGAAATCTGATTTCTAAAGTAAAATTGTTACTATGTGGCATGTTTCATAATACAAATATTCGAAATAACATATCATCAATGTTAATCTGCACAAAGAATGAACATTTTAATTAAAATAGCCAGAATTGACTCTTTCCAAGATATTGTCCAATCAAGTATGACCCCCAACGTATTTGATCTCCTTAGTAATTCGTATCGTTCAGTCTTGGAAGAAGAGAGATTAAAAAATATCAATCTTGCGCTTCCTCGTGAATAAACGGATTACCGTTTTGCCCGGATTTACATTCAGGCACCGTTGTCTTGCCCACTTGTTGGAAATGTCGATAGCCTCCCTCGCTCCCCTCACAATTGGCATAGTCTAGTTTCGTTTGATTAATATTGAAACGTTCGTCAGAGTCCTCAGTAGACTGTGTTTATATATAGCAACGGATGTGCGGTATGCCCCTCCTTACCCTGTCCCTTAACTTCCCACCATTCACCACGCAATTTATCACCTATTCTGAACGATATGACTCATCGAGGCAACTGAGCCCTGCTCTAGTTCTAAGTTGCTAATAGAGTCGATAGGGGTTGTTTAAAGTTCCTTGTACATCTATAAAAATCGCTTTGAAAAATTTGCTTGAAAAATGCTCCCGCTGTTAATTCGATCTAAATTGAAGTTACAAAAATAAATATACATGCGCAATAAAAAAAAAAGGAAAAACAGAACACGTAACCATTGAAATGTGGTTGAAACTCTGTTGAAAACTGTTATACAATCTTGACTTTTTATAGTTTTGTAACTGATAATTTGAATTATCAAACTTATAAAAATTATTTGTTTTGTTTTCTATAAACTTATAAACTTTTTGCTTAAATCGTTAAGAAAGTACAAACAAAATGAAAGCAATTAAAAGATAAAGTTTAAGAAACATACTTATTTCTGATTAAAGAGGGTGCGCGATGGTCGAAGTAGTCTGCACCTTGACTACAAAATGAAAAATTTTCCTGGGTTCAACACCAGTTTCAGAATCATAAAAACATCTCGCATTTTTTCTGATGTGCATTTGTGTCAGTTTTTGTCGGAAGGTTTCACTAGCGTAGCATAGTCACTGGTCACTGAACAATGACGGCTTCAGCTGTATCCAATCCACAGGCACATCAGAACGCCCTCCTTCGTCGGTATTGTGTAGCACTGCCGAATTAAAATAATTACTAAAAATGGCTACTAAAAACTAAGGTTCAAAATTTAATACATCTCCTTGACATAAGAGGCGTCTTGTTCCAGCACAATGCATCCCATGGGTAGGGGCCATCCCCTGAGTGCTGGTTCATGAACACCACACAACACCTGAGGAAATTAACAATAAAATCAGTGGACTCGAATGGGAGAATTGTGTTCACAAAAGGAGAAGGAGTTCATGGTGTTAGTTTTTATATCTTGAACAGGAGGCACTCTTTACATGTACAATGTATTGTGTTGAAATTAGGAACTGAGTTTTTGAGAGGAAGAGCGGGGCTATATAAGGAGTACTGTTTATGGACACTAAATTGTAATCTTTGCACGTCATGTGACAGAAAAGACCTATGCAGGGAGTTTATTCTTAATACATGGTGTTCGGCCAAAAAAATAATTCCCTCCGTCATGCGTACCATGCAAATGGATGTGTTACGAAGGAACACGTTGTACGTCGAAAATACCAGGTTTCCTGAGTAAGTTGCCTGATTTCATTAGAACACATCCCTTAACAGTAATAATGAAACAACGAAACTCACCCTACATTGCGACTATGATCAAGAGAGTCAAAAAGTTTGCTGTCTTACGTTGGCAAAGCAATAGGTACGAAGCAATAATTATATTTTGCTTTGTACAACATATGATTAAAAATTATTATTGTTTTTCGTGCACAAAACTTTTGCAAAAACACACAATTTTGTGAAAGTTTATTAATTTTGTTGAATTAAATACATAATTCAACAAAAATTATCGATTATCTATTAAGCAAAGGGTAAGTATTTAATTCAAATATATTAAATGATTTCCGACAATGTATTTGTCATAACATCGTATATTTTCCTGCCAGGCATCCTTCATCGAAGCAATTGAAAACTTTATCCTGGTAAATTTGCTGAAGTTGTACCATTTGATGATCTCCTAGAGCAACAAGTGCAGCAGTTAGCACGGAGCCGGATAATCAGTGTGTTCTTTTACAACAGAGCTCTGAAAGAACTTTATTTAAAATGTACAGATTCCGCAGCCGGACTGTTTGGAATGATAAAAAAACACAAAAATAGTCATGGGTATATGATTCTAAAAGATTATCTACACACATTTCCGGATCCCTGCAGCACGTTAAGAACAGTTTAAAAACGCAAGGTTATGGCCAAAGATTTAACTTTTATGCTGACGGTTCAATTATTATGCCCATTTTATATAAATATAAGGATATGGGAACAGTTGTTATGGCCAAAGTAGAGTCGGGATGAACGCGAAAGGGACAAAATTTATTGCTGAAGCCAAATAGAGAATGTAAAATATAATGTATTATATATATGTACATACATACATATATATATATATATTTTTTTTTTTAAGTGATTAATTTCTCTTTCATACGTATGTATGTGCAGACTCAAGTAGCTGTTGATCAACTTTGCTTTGGCTTGGGTCCTGGCAAAAATGTTAAAATTAAGCTAAAGGTGGGTTTTTATTTCAATATAGTTCCTATACCAAAGCATCGGTCTAAAGAAGGATTTGTTACAAGTTACTACAAAATTACATTAATTATGTCTAAACTTTAATTCAAGTCCAACTCTATAATAAATTATTTTCTTTTTACAGATCGCCAGGGCAACACCTGCACTCAAGGTAGATGAGCTTCTAAGAATTAAATACGATTTATAGAGGATTGATTAGACTTTGACCTGCAAAAACAATACGAATTAATGTATAAATGTAGATAATTTTTACGAATTAATGAGTTTTTCTCAAGGGACCAGTTGTTTATTTGGAATTGTTGAGGTTTTCGAAAAAGTGAAAAAGTGTTTTTACGACTTAGTCTGATACTGGGGTACAACCCTCGACTTTTGCTTTTGTTGTCAACGCCTTCAGCCATCGCCACCCTCATATAAATTTCTTGATTAAATCTTTTTATATTGCTTGCATTCAGTTTTATTTTGTTTCTTAAAAATATATATTTTAAAGTTCACACTATTCATTAATTTGGGATACTGTGGACTGTGCTGTGAAAAGTGTTTGAAAACTGGATATTCAAAATGTTCCATCTGATTTTAAGATACCAAATATTTCTACCAAACGATTTCATCTATCATACTTGGTTTTCGATGAACCTGGTGTATTGTTAACAGTTTGTGCTTGGACTTAGCTGCCCCTGTTGGTTTGTTTTATATTGTTTATTTACCACAGTCAAGACAGTTAAAGACATTTTCGGCTTTAATTCATTGGCATTACGTTCAATTGGTAAACCCAGCAATTTCGTGGGATTCCTCGGAGCACTGGTAGTGGGTTTAGGTGGAGAGGCAGAAATTGCTACAGATATCAGAGAAGTAAATATACCTCTATTTAGTTTTAAACCTACAAAATTAAAAATGATTCAGTAACAAACTTACATTGTGACCTCTTAAGAAGATTCGAAGATTCATGTTTGTACGCCAGGTAAGTAATTTTTTTAAATTTTCCAGATCTGAAAATACAAATAAAATGCGTTTTCCTACAGCGAAAAGAAAAAGTTTCGAGGGACCAAACTTAGTTTTCAATTTTATTAGAAAATTTAACGAATTTTGATTGAATAGTGTTATCATGATATTTTGTTATCATGACATTTTGTTTTTAAAATTTGTATTATAATTTATTGCCTACTGGTAATTGGTTATTATAAACTTACTTGTAATAAACCAGTCTTGCATCCTTTAATTTGCTATATGCAGCAAATATTTTCTCTAATTCCTCTTGTTTACAAGCCGGAGGTAAACTTTTTATAAATAAATTCTTTATTCGCATTATATTTAAATCGCTGACGTTGTTCGTTATCAAGTAAAATACTTGAAACAAACAAAAGACTGTCATTAATACTTTTACGTCCAACCTTAAAACTTTTTTCACAGCAGCCTGAAAAAATTCAAAGTGAATATTTTATTATAATTTATTAGAATTTTTTTTAATCCTACAGAACCTCACCTGTTGTTTCTAATTCGGCATAGTCGAAACCACCTACTTTTACCACTTGCCGTACGTAATAATTCCAATTTAACAATTTTTAACTCTGGAAAATTCTGCAAAATTTGCTCTTCATTGAAATTATAGTTAAGGTTTGATAAAAATAGGCGTAAATGATCTTTTCTAAGATCAATTTCTTAATTTTCGTGTTCTATGAAACGGTGATACTTTCTTCCGATGTTGTTGCTCTTGTGCGTACATTTTTGGCTGTTTAATGGGAGTAACATTTTCTTCCGAGGTAATTTTCTTTTAGTAGATTTTTTGGAGACAAAACTGTTCATGGCCGATTTATTCATTGATGTTGCTGCTGTTTAAAATAGTTGGTTCCTTCATGCAATTTTGTATGGATTTAATAGAACCATTACATCTTACGAAATGTTCCAGCTGACACAATAACTGCGGAATTATCAAGGGCTGGTGTATATAAAGCTCTTCTAAAAAGTTTTTACCGATAAAGCTTAAGGAACACTCTACATTTAATACAATTCACACCATAAGTACTTAAAATTTCTTGGCATAATGCCTCAGCATATTGGCAGCATTCCGTAAAATTGGGAAATTTACTTCACATTATACTTTTTTGTTTTATATGGCACATTTACTACCGAACACTTGATTTTAATACAAATTTTTTAATATTTTTATTTTATAAATTATTATTTATCGTGTTTCTTGCGCCAAAATATTTAAAAATTTGCACATGTTTATAAATTTTCCAAACCGATAAAAACATTCCGAAAGAGAGTGCGTATAAAAAACCGAATTGCTATATCTTTTCGATCTTCATAGCGGACAGAGATGTTATACTTTAGAGACCTTGTCCGTATGTCGCCTATGTTTATCGCCCTCTCCAGTACACGGCCCCGTAATCCCAAAATTGATTTTGACCATACATTGTTGTATTCTCTTTTCGGTCGTATGTAGATGATATAGACAGACGAGATAAGATTGAGTGAAGTCTTTTTTACGCCGTCTTATAAAACCGAAAATGTGTTCAACTCATCGAATATTTTCATGTGTTCATGTTCTTTTCTTGGCTTCTGTTTTTTTCAATATTTATAACACCAATAAGTTAGGTTAAAGAGCCCAGCCCACCCATAAGTGATGAATTTAAATAATTGCAAACTGAAAGAAATGGATCGGCGGTGAAAGATATTCCGTGCCGTTGGCGGTTATTTATTTGAATAACGCTAGTTAAAGTGTATCGAGCTAAAGAGGAAATAAGAGGAAAGTTTTTTTTTTACGCTGATTTTGAGACCGACACAGTAGGAGTTTAATGTAACCAAGTTGAATTCATTTACCCAATTGACGACAGTTGTAAATTATTGTGCAAATGCCACATAAAAGTCGTCAAAAGGTAGAAAATCTAACTTTGAAATAACAACTAAAAGGGAGCTTTTTCTTAATGACTTGATTTACAATTTTAGTGATACTAATACAATTCTCCAACCACTTATTGATGTCTTTTTTTTGTCGGCAATTATGTACGAATTTACTCAATTTGGTAGAAAGAGAAATAAAAGTTCATAGATAAAATGTTTTATAGAGTACAATAAGAGTACTAATTGAATTTTTTATATAAAAACAAGAATTGCTAACAAATTGAAAAAGGGCCGGTTTGTGTAGTGTTAAATCAATATTTTCATAGAAGTATTGTATTTGCTGACTTATTGTTCTTAAATTGGAAATTATGTTTTAGTAAGTTTTTGAAATCTTTCTGTATGTAGTTCTTAATTGGAATGAATGGTTCTTAGTATGTTTTGCAGTTATATCAAGTTTATTCATATGACCGGATAAGGCATTTCTTCTTTCCTTAGTCGTTGATTGAATCAGGTGGATCTAAACGTTTTTGTGATTTAAGCGCACTTCAGAATGATCGACTGTCGGTACATATCCGAAGATTACTTCCTGGTGGCATTTGTCTTTTGTTGCTTCTTCTATGGCTCTAATTTATGAAGTTAAAAAGGGAGGTAAACGAAGGGACTTTAAAAATTTTTACTATTTGGCGAGTAATGGTGGCGATGGCTGAAGTAGTCTGCCCGTTTACTACAAAACCAAAAATTTCCTAGGCTGGACCGCATTTTCAGACTGTGTTATCGCCTGTTGCTTAAAAACAGTGTTGCCACAAAAAAAAATGCGCCCTGATACGAATTTTACTAATCTATTTAGGTGTTGTTGCTACTCAACAATAGCACGCCGTCAAGTTAGTCCCTATGGGCAGGTACTAACGTAAAACTTGATAATATGGTAAATTTTTTCGCTATACTACTAAAGTTATTGTAATCCTTGGGATTTTTCACTCTATTTGTTTTTGACTTGTAAGAGTTTACGTTACCAGGAAATGAGTGATACCTGAAATCTTGGATTTGTTTCAGTATGGTATGTTTTCCTACTTTGTGGAATGGATTTTTTAAAATCAATACTTTACGTAGAACAATCGTTACGGGATGATAGAACATTGGAAAAAAATATATATAAAGGTTATGAGGGATCAAGTGTTGAATTCTTTTGCGTAAATTTCATTTGTTATTTTGTGTCAGAAACCAACATATTTTACAAAAAGTAGTTAATTTAATGGTTGAGCAAACTTGAATTTATGCATCGCAAGCTAAAGAACACAATTTTTACGTTCAACGAAGAAGATCTAAAAATTCCTAGGTATTTTGCGGTACAGTGGATATCAGTCTATGTCAAGAGATGATATGTATTGACAACTTTGCGAATATATCCGCTCTCCAATTGTTTCCGAATATATGTCGCTGAACACATTCAAGGAAATAAAACGTTTTCTTCATTTGGCTGATAACTCTAATTTAGACCCCATCGATAAAAGTGAGATCAGAACTAATTTCAAACAATATTTGTCAGTTCGGTTATATGCATGGGAAACTATCAGTTGATGAATCCATGGTACGATATTTTGGTAGCCACTCTTCCAAGCTATTTATAAGAGGAAAGCCAGTGAGGCTTCGTTTCAAAAATTAGATGCTAACGAGTAGGCATGGGTACTGATATCATCTTGATACTTACTTTGGAGCTAAAGGTACTGTCGCACAAAAATCAAAAATGCCACTTTGATCAAGAGTCGTGCTTGATTTCTTAGATCATGTTTCTAACCCTACGGATCATGTTGTGTTTTTCGATCTTTTTTTTTACATCGTACGATGGGGATTTCGGGGGAAGATATTTTGACTACAGATTTGACAAAACCAATAAATTTATTTGAGTGAAAAGGAACGATAATAGTGCTGTAACCGTAGAGTAAAATTTTAAAATTATTGAACCGTTAATCGGTGGTGTTCAGTCGCAAAAACAAAGATTAGTGTTAGCGTACCGAAATTGATGGCAACATACAATTCAAGAATGGGTGGCGTTGATCTTCGCGATCAAGCTTTAAATACTTACCGAATAATATTTCGAGGTAAAAAATGGTGTTGGCCGCTATTTACCACAATGCCAAGCTCTATTGTGGTCAATGCATGGACGATGGTTGTGTGAACATTGTGAAGTAGCATTTTCTGTTGGAAAAGACTATTTAAAAAATTTCACACAATAACAATTTTGCCAATTCATCTATTTTCTCATCAAATCAAGCGATTTTTAAGCACATTTTGTGGGAAAAAACTTGATTTAGCTATTAGGGGGAAATCTAGCGATTATTAGTTTATTGACTTCTTCTTTTTCCAGCCTGGTTTTAATATATAATTTTGATCAAAATGTTAAAAAGTTGCTACAAAGTGAATAATGGTATTTATAAAAATTTGTTAATGTGTGTGTGTATTTGTAAGCATTGCGTTAGTTTTTTGCATTGTAATTTTTAACTTAAAGAAAAGAATAAGTCACTTCGGACTTCCAAGAGCACATATCGCACTACTGCTATTTAGGATATACATTTGAAATTCACTTAAAAAGATTAATTAAAGACTAGTAGATGACGAAAAGGCAGAAGATATTCGTAATTCACGTATACATTTTATGGTTAATTTAACAATGGAACTAAAAAAAGGTATAAACTATTACGTATATCTGAATATAATTACTAATTCAAACATTTTATCTTTTAGAAGATTATCTGAAAATTATAAAATTTTAATATGGTGAAAACTCAATTAAGAAATAGACTAGTGACAGAAACAGTATATGCTGTTTTATACGTAAGGTACGCTTATTCCCATTAGTAATTGTATCTTTTGTATTAATTTTTTAAATCCATATTTAGGTACGTTTTGCTGCAGTTACGAAGTTCCGAATTCAGTACCAAGCAAATTAAGTACTAATTGCACCTACGAAAATACTAATGTGGAAGATTGCCTTCAAATTTTTAGTTAAAAATAATATCGCAATTGCTCGTTATTATGAATTCTTTAAGACATATAAATATATCTACATAAGTATATGCATATAGCACATACATCACCATACATATGTACATACATACGTATTAGTTTTTTTTTTATTAAAATATGACTTTTATTTGTTGCTTTCGTTTGGTATTTTATAAAATATGTTGGGAAATTTGGGAATTATGTAAGAATTTAACTAGTTTCCGTTAACAGATGTGGTTATTAGTGTTGTTGTTTTTCTAATTTCCTTGTTTATATGGATTCTGTTCTTGTTGGAATAAATTATGTGTGATTCTGTTTCTTTAATTGTGTTTTTTGACTGAGCTTGTGAGATTTTGTTTTGCAGTAAAATAGGTGGCATTACTACGCCAGATGATAGCAGCGCATTTTGCTGTAATGTTGTGTTTGTTGCCATAGGAATGCCACTTATATTTTTGCATCATGGTGTGCAAGCATGTGCTTGTTTGGTAGTGAGAGGTTTTTTATTTTATTTGCTGATAAGTGTTTATCACTACTGATGGTTTTGTAGTTTTATCTTCTGTAGTTTTATTTGATGTATTTTTTACGGTTTCATAGATATATGTATGTGTTTGAAATTATTTTCTTTGTTGGAAATACATTGTCTATTGAATGTTCTGCTTACTAATTGTTTACTAATCCTACAATATATAAAACGTTAATACTAACGCCACGTAACTATTACGTACTGAGCAATATTTCCTTGAATAGCAAAATTAATGTTTCTCTTTCCGTCAAATTTGTTATTCAGTTACTTGTTGCTTTTTAATAAAGAAAATTTAAAAAAAAAATTAAAACAAAACTCCTGTTTTAAAAAACCATTCAATAAATAAAACGAAGGCTCTTATAATTTTCCTGTTTGGCCGGATTTACTAATAACGTTTGCTTCTCTTTTATGAAGATGAAGTTTCTTCCTGCTCTATTTCAGGGTACTGTGAATTTTTTTACGATTTAATTTTCGTTAATCCTAGCAGGACACAAACTCTTATCACTTTTAACAGTAACATCACAGGTGTCGCTCAGGGGACTAGAGTTTAGTGGTATCGCTAAATTCTTAGAGTTGAGAATGCGGTGCGTGAGGTATGGAAGGGTGGTATTCCAGTTCTTGCATAAAGAAATTCTATGCCATTGCTTCCCTGCATGAAATTTAGTACCAATTATTTTATAAGAACTTGTACCGTGATTAAGAAAAAAATATTAATACAAGGAGTCTTGAACCATTACTAGTGAAAGCAGGATGTATCACGTAACAGATGTGTAAACTTTCTTTTTTAAACGTTTATAAAAGAAAATAAAATTGAGATTTATGTATACATGAACTAATACTGTAATAGGATCGTTTGGGACTATTGCTATCACTGGTGCTTTTGGCTTCGGTACTTTATTAGTTATTTTGTATTACACATAGGATGGTTATTAATAAGTACTTTACTGGGACAGATTCCCTTGAACCTATTACGTGACTAGTTTCGAGGAAATAATAAATGATACCAGTTGTATATAAACCAATTACAGTACTAAATCTTTAGGTTTGTTCAACAACACATCACAAACTGTTCGAAAAGTAACGATTAATCTCTTCGTAGGAGATCGCCATGCTAAAGTGAGCGGTACCCTTTACGTAATAGGTTTAAACTATAACCGGCCCTTATACCTTCAGACCGGTCCAGTGACTGGTTTTGAACTAGTTTCTTTCTCCCAAGGATTATAATTGAATTGAGATTGTACATACGTATATATGTACGTACATAAATATATAAATTAATAAAATATTTTAATTGAAGGAAACGATGATAAATTTAATAATTTAAATTTTCATATTTCATATAACAGCAGATTCATTGAGATTGAAATAACTCGAGAAGGTAATAAAACTACCGTTGTACCGTCTTTCGGCAAGGTCTTATAAATGAGCGATTAATGAAAAAGAAAGAAAAACTATTGATATAAATATGTAAAGTAAATCAAACAATTGATGAATGGAGAAACAAAAGGAAAACAATGCATACAAGTGAACCAACAGCAAATAAAATAACTGAACAAAATATACACATTTTGATTTGGGGAACTTCTGCACTACATTGTAGCAAGCTTGTTGTCAGACCGTAAAAGTGAAGTATAAGTCAATATTATTTGTATTATGGCACGATGGATGGCAGTCTGCACGTTGACTACGAATCCAAAAACAAACCTGGGTTCAACCCCAGTTTCAGACTAAAAATTTTAAAATAAAACTAAACATCTCGCATTTTCCTGATGTGCATTTGTGTGTCTTTCTGTGTCAGTTGTTGTCGGAGGTTTCAGTGGCGAAGGCATAGTCACTGGTCACTGAACAATATCGGCTTCAGCTGATAGCAATCCACAATCACATCAGAACGCCCTCCTTCGTCGGTATTGTGTACCACCGGCGAAGTAAAATAATGATAAAAATGGCTACTGAACCGAAGCTTTAGCACTGCTACGAGTATAAACAAAGAACGTGCGAAAGCAGAGCTGCAAAAATAATTAATTAAGCTTCACCTCCTGTCGTTTCTCCTACTATCCCTTTCCTATAGTTCCAACACAATGCTTCGCATATGTAGGAGTCATCTCCTGAGTGCTGGTCCTACATAAAAAAAAAAAAAAAAATATTATTTGTAGTCGACTACAAGTTTGTTGGTACTTATGCAATTTGGTACCGTTAAGTAGCTGAACGTTCGTCCAGCAACAATAATATAAAATAAGTACTCGTAGATTCGTGTTCTATGGCTAATTATTATTATTTACTTTTACTTATATAGCGATTGTGAGCAAAATTTACTCCTTTTTTACCTCCTGAAAAAATTAGATACGATGTATCAATTATATGACTATCGATATGCGGATTAATAGATACGCTTCAGAATCATTACGGACTAAATTCATTACATTACAAGTCACAAATTTCAGACATAAATTAAAGCAACACACTGGAATAAATGAAGTCTATAATCTTCGAAAAACGAGTAACAAAAATTTCAAAGAGGAAGTGAGAATATTGTAAATACTGCTGCAAAGAATTTCATGAATTTTTTCTTTATAATATAAGATGTCAGATTTTTTAACAAACGTACATAGTAGGAAATTGTTTTTCTTCTCTTTTCCTAGTGTATAGTTTCTTTTCAATATAAAATAATTCAATATCACATTTCCATGATAGTGCTGAAAAAATTTGTATTTCAGAACACTTCCAAAGAATTTCCAATAAGCAGTAAAGAAGAAAGTTTTATAATGTTTTTAAATCGCAGAGCAAAAGATAGACATACGAAATTTTACTGAATTTTTCTTAACTAAATAAATACATTTTAAATGGATAATTTGAAATACATATATTGCCTTTTCAATATTTAGAGTAAATTTTCAAATAATGTCTGTCTCTTTACAATACATACATACAAGGATATAGTACATACATATGTGCATAACTAAAGGAAATACATTTCACTAAGATTTTTTTTAACATTCTGAAATTGTACGAGTATGTTACTTGCTTTGGGAAAGGGATTTTGTCACAGAAGTATTCTTGCATTACTCTGCTGTTGGGCGTTTTATTAACTGAAAGCAGAGTTACAGCATGGATGGTAAAATTGTCGCAGTAATTTTTAATCTAAGAAAGAGAACGTTTCTTTATTATTTTACTTCGTCGAGGTTTTTCAATGCAATGCATGTATCGAAACTAGTTGGAAATGGATAGTGTAGAGAAGAGGCAGGTGGTGAAGTGATATTTTTTTTATAGTTTTTTAATTATCTCGTTATAAATATTACAATTAAAATTTTGTTGGTGCCTCAGCGCCAATAAGGCATTAGAGAGGCTAGTTGGCAAAAAGTTTATAACAATATAAATTTTTTAATATTAACAGATAGGAATATAATGATAATAAAATACATCCGAATTTTTTATTATGTAATAATATCAATAGCAAGTTTATAATAATTCTGTTAAATTTGTTTTTAAATACTCCTTAAGCAATATTTTAGAGTGTGAGACATAACTTCATACTGCGTTAAATTCTTTACTCCCTATTGTCTCTATATAGCAAAATGCTATACGTAATTGCTCATTGTTGCGAGCATTAAAGTAATTTTAATTTCGTATAAAATGTATCGTAAGATGTCCTATATCATGAAAACATTTATTAACATATGAGCTGATTTGTAAGTAATTGTAAATTGGTAAAATAGCAGGAAAACGAGTTTGTTGAGTAAGTTATTGGTAGCATTCGCACTGTTTTCAGAGCTTTCTTTTGAAATCTTTGCAAAAATTTTAAATCTTCTTCCTAACATAAATCGATGTTAAGTAATAAATACGACTTTGTATTAGATTTTCATATATTAGCCCGTTCGGAACAACAATTAAAACGTAATAATAAAATAATCAATATTTATTAAAAGAGCTTATAAGAAAAGTCCCTAACTCGGTTCCGACGAAATTCCCTCTTCTAGCTACACAGCTGCTGAGTAGGCATTAGCCGCAACGAAATGCATCATATAGGCCAAATTAACTAACCATAAATAAGAAAAGTAAGAATTGATTATCAGCCTATTTAAAATTCCAAAAATTTTAACTAATAGCATAAACTGAGTTTCGAAATAAGCCTCATATGTATGTATGGATTTAATAATTAATATACAATAACGGCTACGGGCTCGTAGCAATATAATTCTTTATACACAATACTTGAAGATTCAAACCAAAAAAGTTTAATCAAGTAGAACAAAGACAAAACAATTGCGCTCACTTTATAATGAAAACAGAGTCAAGAAATACCAAATAATAGATGGTGAATTTAGAGCTTCATTAGGGGAGAAAAAATAACGGGAAATTATTTCTCGTGTTCTATTTATAGATAATAATAAATATATAAAGCAGTGGACAGTGGACAGTGGACAAAACACCAAGAACGGTGAAGATGAAGGTGTAGTAGCCTTCGAAAACAGTGTGTTGTTCCGTTCTGCTAGTGTTTGTCAGTGTAATTCACAATTTTGTCTTTGATTTACTTTCTTTCTTATCTGATCACTATTACATTCAGTTTAAAATTAAAAAATTTTAATTAATAAATAAATAACGGCATTATCGTTTGTGTTGAATATTTTATGACATAAAAACAACTAAATTTTTTGGTTTTTTCTCTTAAAAAATATCCCATTCCGACGGACAATATAAATAGTATATTCAATATATTTTAACTACAGTAAAAATCGTATACAAAATTTCGTTATGTTAAAAGCGAGTCAACAATTAATACAATAATTTTGACTTAGCAGCACTATTAGACTGACTTCCTGACGTATATATACAAAGTATTTCAGAATCTAAAGTGGTTACATATTTAGGAATGCAGTTAAGTCACAATTTCCTATAGGACACACATATTGCTAAATTTAAGGCCAAGATATCATCAGCAAACGGAATCTTGAACAAATTTAAAAAAAAATTAAATACCGAAGCTAAACTAATGATATATCAATCACTCCTTCACTCGCATTTAACATACTTACCATTAATATATGGATGTCGAATAAGAGATTCGTTAAGGAACTTGCAATCAGCACAGAACAAGGCGCTTAAAACAGGTTTTAATCTGCCATTGCGATATTCTACTATAGATTTATATAAAACAAAAGCTAAAAATATTTTGCCTGTTTGTGGGTTAATGTATTTAAGTCGGTGAGAGAATCAAGTCCAATGGCAATAAAATTTGATCAAAATATTATCAGAACGGCGAGATTTACAAGGCAAGCACATGACTTACAATTGCAACGATGTCGCATAGATTTGACCAAACAGCGTATTACTTATGCTGGACCAAGAGAATACAATACTTTACCAGGTAGACTTAAAAATATGACTTTTATATCATCATTCAAACATCATTTAAAATTATATATGTTGAATAATATGGAAGCACTTTTAATTTAGATATACATATATTACATAAATTATTGTATTTTGTAATGCCAGGCTACAGCCTCTACAAAGCTTATAAGGCGCTGGGGCAATAAAATTAAAAGATGGAAAAACAATTTTAAGAGTAATAAAAAATATTTAAAAAAAAAAAGTATCAACACAACATTAGCACCAAATTGATACATTATGTAGTTACTTTTTTATTACCTTTTATACTAATACTTTGTATAAAATTTTTACTGTAATAGAAACATAAATAAGTGAATATAGAAATATATTAAATTATATTCCTGCGTCGCCATTGTTCTTTGTTTAGGAAGTCAGCCTTAATTCTTCACAATTTTTTTTACATGTTATTCAAATATTTTGTTAACTTAAATCCCCTTCCTGGAATTTCACATCACGCTTTTCTTAAGCAGCTAACATTTGCTTTTAGCATGAAAATAGTTTAAAATTGAGAAATAAATTCTTACTAAAGTGTAGGTAAACAATAGGCACCTAAAAATCTATTTAGAGAACAGTGAAAGAAAATAATAAATTTTAGATAGTTAAGTCTAAGAGCAGCAAACATTAATGATTTGTATGAAAATAAAGTTTAAAAAAAAAAATTTTGCATTTATCTAAAATGTGCAGCTACGGAATGGCCACTTAAAAAACGGAATTGTGGTGGATATTTAGAAGACAAGAAAAATTAATTTTGCACAGTTGAGTTAAATGTACACTTAAGTATATTGAAATATTATATTACTTCCACAAGCTGCTTATTAATATAAATTTTTCAATAGAAGGGTTTCTCTTATTAATAATTCATTGAAAAAGGTTGTGAAGGTTGTGAAGGTTGTGTTTTGCGTTGAATTTGCTGTGATACAGAAATACTATAGTTGACCTTCATCAATTGAACAGTGACAAGTAGCAAATATTAAATACACGTTTTATGCATATAATTTTGGTAATAGATAATAAGTAATATTTACTATGATATAAACTTTGTCAAAGTTTTCAGGAGCTTTTCTTTGTGGAATTTCTAAGAATATTTGTGCTTAGGAATTTATGTAAATGCCAACGTAAATTTAATGGGAAGTTAACAAACAATGAGGAGACTGTCTGACTGAAACTTTCTTCTTATAATTTTTTTTGATAAAATCGGTGTGTTAATAATTTACACAATATTTATAAAAAATTCTCTACTTTTCCAAGGCAATTTAAAAAAAATTTTATTTTTAGTATAAGGAAGGGTCTCCTTTTCAAACTTTTCTCTATTTTTTTGGCATATGCAGTCGGATTTTAAAAATGATGTATCAATGATGTTCTCTAGAGAACACCAACGTTTTGCACCAATGACCATTGAATTCAAGTATTCCGTTCTAGTATCTACCTATTTCAGCCACCGTAATATCACAAAATTAAAGTCCACAAAGAATTAATATAGTTTTGGTTAGGAAGTAATTCAATAATTCCTGCAGAAACATTTTAAAATTTAATTATACAAAAAGAATAAAAAAAATTATAGCAAAATAAAATGTTAAAAATTTTAATCAATCCTGTTTGAACGTGATTCAAGTTGACTGTATTTTTGGCGCCTAAGAAGAAAATATATGGCCTATCCATTGGTGTTCGGGAGCCGCCTTGAACGATTCATGCCCTACATGTGCAACGAATTCTTTACCAGCTACGAGGTTATTCTTCAATATTTTCAAATAAATTGTGCCTCACTTTACTTAGCAACTCTGATTGCCATCACAGCATGTAATAATTTCTATCCTGACTGCCACCCTGGAATTTAATGGGTATCGCCATCGGGGTTAGGCGGATATTCATTACAGCCACTAAAACGCCATCTAGTGTTCATAGAAATTACAAACAAAGGTTAGAGGAGGTCACACCTCAACACAATAACACAATAAGCACATACTCGCGAACGGAGATGATGATGGCATAGCGATCGTGCAGCATGATTAAGATATTCTGTAGCCTGGCTACAACTGATATTGTATCCCCACAAAAATACTAAAAATCCCTCCCACGGCACCTGCCTAAGTAGCCTATTCATAAATTTCATAGGACTACCCCAAAAGCAAAACATCACCACCCCATACCTACCTTTCCTTTTATACTCTGAACTGTCCATTATTTTACCAGATAATTTTCACAAAAGAAATTTTATGATTTATTTAGGTTCGCTTCTCTTCAATATTTGTCTACTCAAGACAATCAATATGTTAATTTTATATAAAAATTAAAAATGTACCGACAGTTCGAGCATATTATTGCTAGTAACTGTTATCAAAAAAATTGTTTGTATTTAAAAAAGGGCAAAGATATGTAAGGTCACTGTCGTCTCATTAAATTTTACTCGACTTTCTCAATATAAAATAGCTCAGCAGTTAAATCTAAAAGGTTAAATGTCGCACTTGACAAAAATATTCAATTTCTCAACAATATTAAGATAATTTTAAATTTAGTGAATCTAATTTTCAAGTAAAATGTGAACTACACTAAAAGACAATATGTTAGAATATTAATTCAGGCTTAATATCTTAACTAACGAGAATTTTACAAAAAAATATTGTAATAATGCGTGACCGGTTTTGCTCTACAGCCAGTGATAGGCTGGTCGATAAGAATTTACTTAGTTTTACATCTATCAGAAGGTCTCGTGATTAATTCTTTTTTTTTTGGTTTTACCAAAATTTCAAAGTATTATTAGTTTCTAACACTTATTAATATTTGAAATACATATCGTCCTACTAATTACTTTCTTTCCCGGTTAACAGCCTATGCAAATTATTTAGTCTTATGTAGCAGAATTTAGCTAATTTAGGTGCTCTGGTGTTCTTAATTTTATTGATGATGTGTTCTGGTCTTGTGTATAGAATTGAAAGCATGGAGCCTCTGCCAATTCAAGTTTTGTCCAATTGATCATATCAATGTAAGAATCAGTCTCGAAGTTTATGATTTTACAAACTTGTGGACCGAACATTTGATGAATGCATAATGTATCTTATCATTGGTAACAAAATATTATTAACGGACGGAGTGGCTGTTGAGCGCCTTTCAGCAACTAATGAGTTTAATATGTGTATTGCAAAAATGTCGACTTCGGTGAGTTGCGAGTGGTCTGCAATTCACTTTAGAGATATCACTAGACATCACTTTGTTATCAAGCCATTCACATGATGAATATAATAGCATTTGTATTTTTCATTGGAAGTGAACGGGTAAGAGAAGCAAGAACGTATACAAATATCATTCACCTCATTGCTACATCATACTAATATCTATATCCGATTTTACTACAGGTATTATCGTATTACTCCCTTAGCAAAAGTGTATAGGTTTTTGCGGGCTTGAATATAGGGCAATAGTAACAGAGATCTGGTGGATAAATATTTCGTTATAAATTAACCCACCAACGACACTCATTAGAACGTTTTATATTTTTTAATCATGCTTTTTTACTCTTAACGATTACTCCGTCGCATTAAAAGTAAAAACATGACGTGTTTCATATAGTTTTTGGATTAGTCCGATATAATGTAAAAGTGTGTTATTTGGTGCACCCCTAGGACATCGTAATGTTAAAGTCAAGTACATATTGTACACATTAGTCAATTAAAGTAACATTGTGAACATTACGATGGCAAGATGGATGGTAGTCTGCACGTTGACTACTAAACCAAAAACACACCTGGGTTCAACCCCAGTTTCAGACTAAAATTTCAAAATAAAAAAAAACATCTCGCATTTTTTTGATGTGCATTAGTGTGTCTTTGTGTGTCAGTTGTTGTCGGAAGCTTTCAGTGGCGAAGGCATAGTCACTGGTCACTGAACAATACCGGCTTCAGCTGATAGCAATGCACAATCGCATCAGAACGCCCTCCTTCGTCGGTATTTTGTAGCACCGGCGAAGTAAAATAATAATAAAAATGGCTACTAAACCGAAGCTTCAGCATTGCTACGAGTATAAACAAAGGACGTGCGAAAGCAGAGCTGTCAAATAATTAATTAAGCTTCACCTCCTGTCGTTTCTCCTACTATCCCTTTCCCTATAATTCCAGCACAATGCTTCGCATGTTTATAACTTTTTTATTTATGCGATTATTATAATTTTTTTTTAAATACAGTATATTATTGGGGAATTTTTTGCAATTAGCTTTGAAAAATGATATTCTGTAAGTGATGTCCAATTTCTGCTTCGCACATACGTGCTCTTTTTATCATATTTTCCTTTTCCGTTTTTCCCTTTCGCAAAATTTCGGGTGTAATGGCCATGATTTAATTTCGAATGTTGGTTTTTAGTTGGAGTATGGTTCTCGGTTTGAAAAATAAAATTCAATTATTTTTGTACGTTGTTCGATCGTGTAATGATACATAATTAATTCCCCAAGTCTTCTTCACAAAATGTTGGAAAAAAAAACAAAGAAAAAATAATAATTAAAAAAGTTTTAAAGAATTCAAGCCATATAGCTCATTCTGGGCCATCCTGTCAATTTTAGGATTTTTGGTGGATATGTCTGGGGCACGGTGGATGATGGAGAATGAGGTACCACGGGATATTCGTGTGTATACCGACAGTAGGGCTGCGATAAGATCGCGGTCATGAATGCCGGGCGTCTCTGGACGAGATGGTGGAACATTCAACCCTGAGCTGGTCTGTGTACCGGGACACAGTGGTGTGCTTGGGAATGACGTGTTGGATGGGCTGGCCGTTGGGATACTCCCGGACGCAATTGTAGCGGGAGCTCTACGGGACTGCGCAGACTGGCTGGTCGAATGAGACCACCTGCTCGATTTCCAGGATGACTTGGCCTCGGTACGACTCCGGCCGGACCGCCGGACTTAGATAACTGCCGAGGGGCGGACTCCGGATGACGGTGGCGGTGTTAACGGGCCACTGTAACATTGGTTTCACGCCAGGAGATTGGATATGTAGTATAACGACTTCAGCAGCAGCTGTCGTGATGAGGAGAAGGAGGAGACGGTTGAGCACTTACTCTGTCACTGGCCCGCTCTCGTGGTTGGACGTGCGTCTGCAATGAAGTTCCCCTTCCTGAGGTGTCGGTGCACGATGTGAGAGGCATAAGCTTATTTATTCGGAACTCGAGGTAGTTTGGAACCGATGAGATGGGAATAGGACTGATCCCGGCCAGGCGAAACAATGGGATCCGGGAGGACCCAAGTGTGCAGATTCTCTTGGGTCTTGGCGGCCTGCTAACCTAAGCTAATCTAAAGCTAAAAAAAGCTAAAGGTGTATTTGTTTGAAGTCACATATGGGCTTTGTACTACGTGAAACAAAATCTCCTATAATAAATATACATTGGACATGTGTATATACACATATCCAAACAAAAAAAAAATTACGGTCTTTTAACGTTCACAATTGTATATATCAACAATCCACATGTTGACTGTGGACCTGTTAAATTATTTCATGGCTAGCTATATCTTAAAATTAGCATTATATTTCGCATTATGTAATAACATTTTTATTCATTCTATCATGTATGCTACACATTCTTATCAGAATAGATTCAATTCCATATTGCAAATCCGTGCATTCCTAAAAAGTAATAAATTTCTACTTTTATATTCATATCAAAATTTTACAGGAGAATTGCTTTTGCTTTAAAATCGCAACTCATATATTACAGCAATGAGATTTTCTGAGATGATAAAGATTTATCGATTTCTATAAGAAAGACAAAACTAACTGTGGAGATTGAACTTACTAAATACAGATTTAGCGATATCGCTAAATATTTGTAGTGAGTTTTTTTGCATTTTATCTGTGAGAATTACAGAATAAGACAACTGGTGTATAAGATAATTGCAAATTAATGTGTAATGTAATAACGGATAGACCAATAATTATGAATATTTAGATATTTAACGTTCATTGATGCTCAAGGATGGTGGGTTTAGGTTGGTTTTTTCTGTTTATGTACTCATTAATTCTCAAAGATTTTTTGGAATTCTTTTACAGAAACAGGCGAGATTTCTTAGCCTTTTCAGGAATTAGGTAGAAGGTCCACTGATGAGTTTAATTAGCAAGAACGAAATGTAAATGTAGTCTACGTTAACCATACAGCAAACATAATTAAATAATTGCTTTTACTTTTCATTATTATAGCGTTTTATTAAGATATATTTAATTATTGTAAAAACATTCTCGGAAGAAATATTCCATTGTTATTTTATAAAAGATAAGATTTCAAGTTAATTTAATAAATAAATAAAGTCAAATCATGTATAGTACATATACTTTACAATTTAATTTATTAAAGCTCATTTCAATGTCATACATTTATTTCATCTTAAAATTTAACAAAAAATCAAAATTAAAAACTACTCAGCTTAATTAGAATTTTTGGGTTCATGTTAACAGATGTTCACAATTTTCTGTTGGTCATACTCATTCAAATTATTGCGCTTTCAACGATGCAAGTAAGGAGAGGAAAATATATTGCATGCTATATTTACTCACCCTCCTAGAGTAAAACAGCTGAGAAATGCTGTTGGTACGGCAATATAATATTAACTCTTATAACAGGTGAGTTTTGTGTATAAATTTAATAAAGAGAGAAAGTAAACTCTCAGTGTGCTCATGTATTTCTGTTTGGTATTTAAAAACAGCTGTTAGAAATAACGGTACAAGAAAAATAAAATGAAATAAACGCCTGTGTGTTTGTGTGTGCGAGAAAACTACCCAACAAACCATATTAATACAGTCTTGTCATAAAAACTTATAAATTATTTACCTACTAATAAAAATACTTCACATTACAACGGTCTACGTATCTTAAAAATGTTTTGCTCTCAAAAAGGGTAGTATGTTTTATTCAACAAAATCACTTGTAGTAATGGTGACATGAAACACACTTTGTACCCCATATAAATATAGAGAGTTCAGAATTCCATGTAAAAATTGTGTTTCTTGTGTATTCATAGCGCTACAAGACAAAATTTAAAAAATCGTTTAGCATAGGTAGAGTGAAAGAGTTGAGTTATAAAATTACTCGTATTTCATCTTTCTTATGGAATAAGCGTAAGACAAGTATTATATTGTTAATGCTGATTTGTCAGTGATGTAATATAAGCGAATTCGGTGTTAGAAAATTGTACTCAAGAAAAGAGTTAATTTGAAAAAAACCGTTTAAACTGGCATTCGGTAAATCAGCAATCTGCTAACTTTGTTTTTTGTTTTATGATACTTGTAAAAGAAACTGGAGAAATTTTGTAAAGAAAAATATGGATATTGGCGTAATCTTATCTTTTCCCAAATTGCAATAAATCAGTCATTGGATTATTTATTCATATTTATTATTTGACTTATTCAAACAAATTTATTGTCGGCATGTTACGAAAGTGGTCCACTTTTTCATAACAAATAGGATTATTACAGTGCTCGAAAGACATTTCATATACATACATTCATATTAATATTTTAATAAAGCGTCATTTTTGTGGAAGAAAATGAATCGAAATTAATATGCACTTATAGTTTGGTGTGTATTTCAGCATAGAATTATCGCTTATTGAACGGAAGAAAAACAAACCATTTTATTTATCATTTAACTTTGCCGATGTTTTCATTGCAAAAATACCGATGAAAATTAGAACAGTAATATTTTTTATGACGTTATAAGAGCCAATGCGTTAAATAATGATAAAATAAATGAGGAAAAATTAAATAAAAAACTTATATATAATTGTAATTATAGGCTTCCGAAAATCTTAAGAAAATAAGCCTACTTTAACCACTATTAGCAAACAATTTATTTTTAAACATATTCATTCAATATTTGAAATTGAACAACAATTTCAAAGTATACTACAGACTAGCAGTAGCATCGTAAGTATTTACATATTTATATTAGTAGAATAATTGGTAAATTATTTTTTACAATAATATCACGTATTGTTTTAAACATTACACATTAAGAGGTTATCGCAATATATTTGTTAGAAATTGCTTCTATAATGTTTTGGGTTGTTGGGTATGTTAACAACAACAAAAAGTAAATTGCTTTTACCAGTATTGCCAAACAGGATATTTATAGAATCATATACTGAAATTATACAATACAGAAATAAGCCTTTGTGTCTGCAGGCAAACTCTTGATTGAAATTTCACGAGTGTTCCATTAACTGATCACTGGGAATAATTTCAGTTAAAATGATAAGACACACCAGTTCAAGGTTAGAAGAAACTTTGCTGACAAACTGCCTATGCACGACCCTTATATGAAAGGTAAATATCGATTCTTCTTTAAGACTGCAAAATAAGAGGGAAATCGAGAGGCGTAGATGTAGGGTACATTGGTATATTTCAAATTTCTTATAACTTAAAGGTATTGCCAAACTAAAAAACCCGTAAGAGCGTACCTCAGTTGTCACAAATAGTATTATTATGCTCGTTAGCTGTTGTTGCTGTTACTACAGGAATCTTAAGGACGTTCATTTCTATAACAAAAGTTGAATTCTAAATATATTTTGTTGCTTAAATTAAAGATTGGGTCATTTCGGAATTTGCTTAATAACCTTCGACTTGGCAACACTGATTCAAAACCATCTTTCATCAAAAAACTCTCTTTGTTATTGATGTATAAATATAAAGTGTTCCAAAGTAGGAAACTTTAGTAGCAGTTTAAGTTCCGACGGTTTGAAATTGAATCTTATAAATAAGCGTACACAGTAAAGAAAGTCAGGAATTAATATTATATGCACATACATATTCATCTATACATATAATATACAAAGTGTGTTAATAATTAATTTTAAGAGGATAATAAAGTATAATAAACGTAGGACTATTATTTTTGAATATAATAATTAATACAAATTATGAATAATTAAATGAATTAGCAAAATGAAAGATGTATAAAATATGAAAATATAAAAATAACACATATGCCAATTAAGTTAATAAAAAGTGTTTGTGGCAAAGAGAAAATAATTAAAATGAATGAAATACAGATTTAAAGTGTAATAAAGACATTTATAACATGCAGTTGTAAAATGTAAATAAAAAGGACATTAAATCAAATAAAAAAAAGAAATATTAAATGATTAACAAATATTAAATAGTCATTAATTGAAAAAAGTTAGTATTTAACAAATAAAAAACAAATAAAATATTAAAATCACTTCCCAGTGGGAATTGCACCTTCTAGTTTTAGATTAAAATGCTAATAATTAGCCAAGTGCAGAAATAAGTCTTAATTAAAGTACGCAAAAATTTTAAAAATAAATAAAAAGAATTTTAAAAATATCTATGATTAATAATGGTAATTTAAATGTCATTTGTCATTTTCACAAGAAAATATATATTTTTTGTAATGTAATCTTCTGAGCAATTTTCGCTATTTGTAAAATGGTTTAGCAAAATTAACTTCGATTTTGTTTTTTGATTATGTTTATCTGAACCTTTAGAATTTTATTGGTCAAGTCGAGAAGATGATATCGGCCAAATGGGCGCCGTCACAATTGAATGCTATACGGGCTCGTTTTATGGCATTTTTCATCACTTCGGCGAGAACTTCGGGCGACAGATTCTCGAACTCGTGTCGAATATTGTCCTTGAGGGCTTCCAGGGTCTCGGGCTTGTTCACGTAAATACGGGACTTCAAAAAACCCCACAAAAAAAGTCTGGAACGGTTAAATCGGGCAATCTTGCGGGCCAGTGCGAATCGCCAAAATGAGACATGAGGCGACCCTGGAACGCCACCTTCAGAATATCGGTTATAGCTCGCGCAGTGTGTGCTGTTGCTCCATCCTGTTGGAATCACATGTCCTCCAGTCCTAATTCGTTCAATTGCGGCAGAAAAAACTCGGTTAACATGGCCCTAAAGCGCGCACCACGAAAAAAAATGGCCCGATGACTCTTCCAGCGTGAACAGCGTACCATGCAGTCACTTTGAGCGGGTGTAATGGGTCCTCGTGCAACACTCGTGGATTTTCGGTGAGGTGGAAATGATCATTATGACCATTATTATTATGGAAATCGCTCATTATGATTTTGGTCGAAAAATTGTCCACTTCGTCCTCGAGATTGAGGATGGCTTGGGTGTAGGTTACGCGCTTGTTCACTTGTATTCTACATCAGTCTAGTTCACAAATGTCAAAACAGATTTGAAATTGGCCGCCATTTGCAAAAATAAGAGCATCTTCCAATAGCGTGATTTCTTTTGACCCACCTTGTGTATTTAAATGTAATAAAAAATGTTTGTTGTATAAAATATTTTTCGTGAAGGCAACTGTATATTCGGACAATTTAAAAAAAAAGTTGTTGTAGCTTTTTCAATAATTTGGTTGAAACGATACCACTACTTTTACTTGATACGATATCGGTATTTCCTTGTATCAGTCAAATTCTTCATATGATTTTATGTAGTGAAAACAAAAGTAAATGTGCACGGTTAGTGTTATTATAGGCTACATTCGTAAATGCAATACATTTATGCAACCGGTCTGCAAACTATTCCAACGCTAAATAAAATGTTGCCGTAGATCCAGCACAGACGAAAAGAAACTTTTTTTCTTATCTTAGATCTGCACCTTATCTGCATCTTAGATGACCCCTACATATGCTTGTGGTGAAAAATAGTACATTTGGTGGTTTGCGGTTGTGTTACATAAATATTTACACAGACATATTTCGCTTAGATGCTGTTAAATATAATTTAGTAGAAACCGAAGTTTCTGCTTTTAACAACCACCTTGTCCGTTTTCGCAGTGATCGACGTGGTAAAACTTTTTCTGCACTAGAATTTTGTTGCTGTTGTGTTTGCTTTTCGGTCTCATCATCAACGTCGAATTTTCTGTTAACTTGAATTAAATTTTTTTTTATATTGGACTAGCACTCACGAGATGACCCCTACACATGCGGGGCATTGTGCTGGAACTAGAGGAAAGGGATAGTAGGAGGTGAACCTTCACTATCTTATAACACTGCTTTTTGCACGTTATTTGTCTTGTCGCGTCTCTGATGCCAGGGAGACGTATTAAATTTTGAAGCATCGTTTTTAGTATCCTTTTTTAGTAATTATTTTACTTCGCCGGTGTTACTCAATACCGACGAAGGAGGGCGTTCTGATGTGACTGTGAATTGGATACAGCTGAAGCCGTTACTGTTCAGTGACCAGTGATGCTGCCTCCGCCACTGAAATCTTGCGACAACAACTGACACAAAGCCACACAAATGCACATCCGAAAAAATGCAAGATATTTTTATGAGTCCGACACTGGGGTTGAACTCAGAAAAATTTTTCGTTTTGTAGTCAACGTGCAGACTACTTCGACCATCGCCACCCTCCTTCACTTGTGTTGTGATCAAAAAATTCTTTGTCTTGATATCAAAAATTTGTCAATGTTCATATCTAAGCCTGTAATATTGAAGGGTTGACATCTCTACTGTTAATTGCGGATGTATGTTTGGATATGTTAAAAGTATTTTATATGTTGAAAGTCTCCACAATAGGCAGCGACATCGTCATTTTTCCAAAATAAAGAACGTAACAAACTTATTTATATATTATAGAATCGAGAGAATAATTCACAAAAGTATTTGTGTAAAGATATTTGGCATTTGAGATTTTTTTTAGAAATTTTGAAAATAGACAATTCAGTACGACAATATTTTGATGTAATGACTCTTTTTATACCCTTCATTTTAAGTGTAAAGGATATATATAAGTTTGTCATTCCGTGTGAAATTTCTTTAAAATTCCTCTCTGAAGAAAAATTTATATATTTTCAGAAATGTTATGAATGGAGAAGTTTATAGCGCCGTGTCCGTCTCTCTGTGTCCGTTGAAATGCCGTTTTTGGTCAAATTAATCATCACATAAAATTCGTTTTGTGTCAATCGGTCAGTAATAGACCTGAATCTCTGGGAATTCAAATTCAGGCAAAGCGTTTGAATAGTTTCCGAGCTACTGCCGAAGAACCACGACCCCCTCGTTTTCTTACTTGAAATTTTAGCCAAAAATTTCCATAACTTCGAAACGACTGCTTACTTTAAATACCATTCGGATCCGCTAGGTAGCTCGAGATATGTTAAAAATATACAAAAAAAAAAACTAAAAAATACCTGATTTAGTTATGAAATATGGATTATGTATTATGAATTAGACTAATAGCACAACATTTGAATTAATACATATATTTTACTTCCTTACATAACATGATTCGAACCACCATGAAAACTTCACCAAAACGCCATCCAGATACTCTGTCAACTCATCCATCGACACCGCTAAGTTTGTTATAACTTAACAAGACTACATCTTACCACAATTTTCCCACTTATACTATCAAATACAATAACACAAGTCGACCCTTTTTAGCAATACATTTAAGAAATTTTACCATATCCATATGTATACGGTCTGATAAAACAAATGCATCCTTAGCATTCATTAACATAAAACATGGTGCCAGTTTTTACAAACAATTTTTAGAAGCCAAACCTCCCCATTCTCCTTTGTTTTTATCAATATGTTTATATCAGTATAGTATCATTGCTTTTTGAGCATTTCTATATGAAAAAATTTTATTTTGAAGAACAGAAAATAATGTTGGGATATAGTCGACTTATAAATAATTATTTGTTTTTTCTTTATACATATATATTTAAAATTTTACATTTAAAGAAAAAAGAAAGAACTGACCCATCTTATATGAATTGGTTGTTAAAATACATAGTAGGAAAAACTTAATTGTTCTTATAAAAGGAATCAATCGTTACACAAAATAAAATTTGTAACAAATAATTTTTTTTTTTACAATTTCTGTTAAAAAACATTTTACAAAATTTTAAAGAACCTAGTCTATGTTTGACAGTTTTTTGTAAAGTAACTCACACAAATACATATATTGCCGCGAATATTAATGCGTGTAGAATCGTCTTAGCGAAATAAAATATTAAATGTTACAGTGAAAATGCTGAAATGACTACAATGACGGGTTATGTATGCGAGCCAATGGCCTTGAATGTGAGTTTTTATTAAAAAAATATATTCAAATAAATATGTGATGTCAGAGACGCTAACTATTCAAAACCAAAATACGCCAACTGAGCAACTTAAAATATCTAAAAAATGCTAAACTTCAAAATTACAAAAGTAAAATTACAGCAGTAAGTATTTATTACATTATAGAAGAAAACCGCAAAAAATCGAAAATACATATTTGCATAATTTTTACCAGAAACAAATATGCGTCTCAAATATATACGAGAAAAAAAAAAGTCACTTAAGCCGTATGATTTTTGAACAATAATAGTTTCTTCTTTGCTCTAAAGCTGCCAAAAACGAATATTTTGATGCATTTGTGGCTTACACTCTTCTTGTTTATAAATAATCATAATACTTCTTATTTCATTAATTTCTTCTCTCTCCTGTATAAAATTTAAAGATTCGGGCTTTTGCATTTCATTAATTTCTTCTCTCTCCTGTATAAAATTTAAAGATTCGGGCTTTTGCATTTCAATATGTATATTTTTTTTATTCTTAAAATAATAAAATCTCACATTCACTCGACAATGTTGTTCCCATTTTAGCATTTGCACTACTGAATTCAACATTGCTTTTCGTAAATTGGAAAAAAGAATTTTAATTTGATATCAATTTATCTCATCATTATTTTCTGGCAACACTGCACTTCAAACTCAGATTTTTTATTGCGTTATTAAGAAAAAAACAAAATTAACGATTTTTTTTATTTTTTTTATCTGAGACCAGCACTCAGAAGATGACTCCTACACATGCAAAGCATTGTGCTGGAACTATCGTGCCATCGCCACGATGGTTGTGGTAGTTGGCACGTTGACTACAAAACCAAAAGTTCTGGGTTCAACCCCAGTTTCAGACTGAATTATAAAACCACTTCGCATTTTTCTGATGTGCATTAGTAGGGCTTTGTGTTGGTTGTTGTCGAACTGTTTCCGTGGCGAAGGCATAGTCACTGGTCACTGAACAAAATACACCTTCAAAAATGTAATGCGTTTCCTTAATATCACAGGCTCTGCAACACTGCTATTAAACAAGAAACGTGCAAAAGCAGTATTGTAAAAATAATGAAGCCTTCATCTATCTATCCCTTCACCACCTGTAATCTCTATCTCTATGCTGAAAAACATTTTGGAAGGCAATTGAAGGAAGAATTTTACAGAGACGGGTAAAGAAATCGACATTTTTTCATTAAATTTAAATCACAACATAGTTTTAGTTTTAAAAAAATTTATAATAAAGAAGTTCACACTGTACTGGGCATTTGTTTATTTTGCTAAATAGCAACAATTTTAAAAATGAGACTTTTAAAAAATTTGAGTTTTTAAAATTTTTAAGCAATATAATGTATTAAAAATTTTCCTATTTCGCATAATTTATAATATAAGTTATATTATAAATTTCATTAGTTTATACATATCGGACACTAAGTCATGAACAAACACAACGTAACATACATACATATATGAAAATACTTTTTTTTTTTTTAAACCCTTTCACAAATCAAGTTTCTAACGACTTTGCTTTACTGGACTTCTTTAACTGGAGAAATACCGTAATATCTCTTTTTATTTTACTAGTGTCGCTTGGACATCATCGTCTACACAATAATATTTTTAGTTGTGACAGTGCGCTTATATGTGATTGAGTAGTTTTCTTTTGCCTATTTCGAGTTGTGACGCTTTTAAAGAGAAACCTGTTTAGGTTTGTTCTGCACTATTTATAGTTCCGCTTTTTTTAGTTAGGTATAATACCAACCACTCAATGAAAAAATTTCAACTAAAGAGTAACAACTTAAAAATACTTCTTATTTCCAAAATTACACGTCAAAATTAAAAAAAAATTGGTAAAACTTCTTCTAAGAAGTCTTCATTTTCTGTCGAATTCAATCTGATTATAAAATTACAAACATATGTTACAAACAGTGTTATGCCGAACATTTGGGAATTTCGAGTTCAATCTTTGTTGAAGGGTATTTTAGATTCAGCAAAGCGGAATATGGCACTCTTATTAGTTTTAGGTACTTTTACTTTGATTTTGAGCAAAGTTATGAGTTTTATTTCAGTCTTCTGAAAAAATAAAATAAAATAATTTAAAAAAAATGTCAACCATTGCAATGTTAAATTTGTTTTTTCTTTAACTGATTTTGTACTAATTTAAAATTTTTAATATTATCTGATATTTTCAACAAGCATATATGTTGAAGATGCGTTTTTAAGGCATGACACATAAGCATTTCGTCCAAACTAGGAGCCCATGTAGACATAATATAATGTATTTTATATACCACGTATACTATGCTTAACTGTGCTGTTTTTCTATTGAAGTGCTAGGCATTCTTGTTTCTGTACCAAACCGGCACTTTAAATGTTCGTATAAAAAAAGAGTGATAAATCTTTGCAATCACACTTGTAAAATATTTTATTTAATCAATAATGAAAATGAAAAAAATATAAATTGTTTTTACTTGCTTTTGATAGTAATATTATTTTATTTTCTTCTATTTCAATTGAAAAGTTTTCTGTAAAACTGAATTTTTGTGGTATGAGAACCATTTTTGTAAGCGAGACTATAAAATCAAACCACTTGCAAATGTGTTTTTATAATACATTATTTTAGTTCACGTTGGGTCGCTTAGAAACAAAAATTTCTGTTCCCACATAATGTAATTGAAAAATCCACTAGTTAATGCTTTTATGATTTAATGTTTGAGTTCTCTGAATAGGTCTGACATTCTGCAGTGTGATGCTATCCAAAGTTGATCCCATTTTAAAAAGCCTGTCAGTATCTTCGTTACCTTTTATACCTTTACATCCATGTTAGCCGCAGATCATCACAGTATTCATACGAATTTATTTCATTCTTACATTGAAGAACGTTACGTGACTTAACTGCTTTTTCCATTAATAATTTGACAAATGATTTAGTGCCAGTAAAGGTACGGGCCTTCTGTGAAGGTCATAATCTCAGTCTGAAAGTCTATATTATGATCAAGAAGCCGAAATGCTTTCCTCACATTACGACTCATATCATACAGCCCACTTGGTCATCATTCTTCGCAGACTCCTGCGGTGGCATTATCCCATGGTCAGATGTACACCAACTATTCGCCCATCACTATCAGCCTGGCAGCAGCTAAGGGCGCCTCATATGTTACCTGTATATCGATTGGCAATATTGATAAAAATTTTCTCGCTCGCCCTTGCTGATGTGTCCCTTATATGCCTCCGTAGTCTAGTGCATGAGCATTAGTCTTATCAATATGGAGGTGCGGGTTCGATTCCCGCTTAGACCCTGGATATTTCTACAGACAAGCTGTAACAGTTTCGTAGGCTTTGTATTGTCTTTAACAACAAAAACATGTTTGCTCCGTTTTTTTTTTAAGAAAGCTATGCAGCACTGTGTTCGTATTCCCTGAAGTGGCTTTATATTAACCTTCCTCTCCAATAACATCCACCATACTATTGATGTATACGTTAGAATTGGTCTTACTACCCCGTTTATAGCCAGTGTGTCATCTTCTGTTTGATATCCCATTTTGAAACAAATTCCCCTTTTCTCTTTCTACCTTTGCTTCTCTGTTCTCTTTCTGAGGGTGGCGATGGTCGAATTAGTCTGCACGTTGACTACAAAACGAAAAATTTTCCTGCGTTCAACCACAGTTTCAAACTCATAAAAACATTTCGCATTTTTTCTGATGTGTATTTGTGTGGCTTTGTGTCAGTTGTTGTCGCAAGGTTTCAGTGGCGAAGGAATAGCCACTGGTCACTGAACAGTAACGGCCTTAGCTGTAACCAATCGATAGGCACATCAGAACGCCCTCCCTCGTTGGTATTGTGTAGTACCGGCGAAGTAAAATTATTACTAATAATAGTTACTAAAAAAACGAAGCTTCAAAATGTAATACGTCTTCTTGACATCAGAGACGATACAATACTGCTGTAAAAACAAATAACACGCAAAAAGCAGTGTTGTAAGATAGTGAAGCTTCATCTCCTATCATTTCTCCTACTATCCTTTTCCTCTAGTTCCAGAACAATGCACCGCATTTGTAGGGGCCATCTCCTGAGTGCTGGTCCAAGATGAAAAAAAACATAGCCTCCAATCTAGAATGATCCCCAGATATTTGATCCTTCTGATAGTCTATATAGTTCGCTTCTGAAAGGTAGGAGATTCGAAAACTGGAATCTACCACTTTCTCGGGAACAAGCAGATTTGTGTATTTTAACGTAGTTGTCAGTTGAAAAGGTCTTCGCGACGTGTAATGTATTTCGTTTTAAATAAATGTAAAGACTATTCTATTTTTTATTTGATTATTTGTACGTAAGAGATTAAATCTAATTTTTTCGATAGAAATAACTGACATAAATTTAATGTAGTCGAAAACCACAGTAGCTAGTACTCCTTTTTATTCATATTAGTTGCAATAATTGTATTTTGTAAGTAATAATAAATAAATAAATAATGTCCAGATCTTTATTTTTCACTCGGAAACCTACTGAGATTTAAATTTTATCAACATATATTCATATTTGATTTAAGAGACCATATATTTAATATGTGCAGGAGTCGGCGCTTGAAGTATTAGTAGTTCACAATGGTTTAAATTTTTCACTGTCTTTAAAAACGCTGTACGCAATGAACAGCATTTTCTAAGGCATTGATTGTTTTATACTTTTTTGTTTTACTCTGTCTACTAAATATGGTGGCCAGTGTAGGGGCGAAATGAAGCAGGAAAACTTTTCTGTGTCATGCGATAACATCTGTGAAAAAGACCAATTTCCTATATAAAACTTTATACGCGTCCAAGGTAAGCAAGCACGATCACTTCATTTCTCCACATAATGGTGAAAAGATTTTCATCAGGATAAACCAAATTTTCAAGATATATAATATGCACCGCAACCAGATATTGACAGTTTTCACATAAATGCACTACGCTTTGAATTACGTTGAATTGGATTCCATTTCTACTTAGCGGTTTTTAACTATACCACAACCATGATGTAAATGCTGTAGTACAATAGCACTGGGTAGTGTCAGTTTTCATGCCAAAGAGAAAACTGTGTCTTTGTTTTGAAATTTACTACGATACGTTTTTTTAAACTATGAACTAGAATGACATATTTCTATAGGTCTAAAAATAATATAATAGACTGCTACTTGTCAAAAAGTTAGCATGTTATAGTTAGCGGGCGAGGGTTGTAAAAGTAGCGTGAGGTTAGTAGTACTTCGAGCGCCGACCCCAGTGTTTTAAATGGTAATTATGGTGAAAGCATGAAAGTCGAATCGATTTTGAAGACCACAAATTAATATTTACTGACATATTAAAATATTAATAATGACTTTCTTAAAGTATGATTAGGAAAATTTCTATCCAAATAAACTTTACTAAGCGCTTTTACAAAGCCAATTAGATTATTAAATTTCCCTTATTTACACATGGTCTCCAACCCATCAGAAGTTTGTTCGTTATTAATTGTTGATTTAGTAAAGAAATAGACACTAAAAATATTATTGTTTTTTTTAACAAAACTATGTATGGTACAAAGTGTAATTAAATTGAAAATAGTGTTGTCGAAAACAATTCAAAATACTACAATAATCGACTTCAAGGAATCGCCTGCTGATTACACTTTGAATATAAAAATTAGTTGAAGGCCTTTGATTATGATTTTGCAGAAGGGAATCCTTTGCGAAATGTGAACTATGAACTTAAAAGCAAATTAAAGTACTTAATTATTTAGAATTACGGAAGCGTAAACTTTCCGGTAATGAGCTTTTATTGCCGTAAAAGCGGAAGTACAATTAAAATTTAAATTATTTCATTTGCTGTGTGCTTTCGAATTAATAAAATTTATATCATGAAATCTGCAACGTATATACAGAGCCGGATACAACTTTACACATCATGTAAATGATTCTTCACAAAATTATTTCCGTCCTTGCCAGTGAAAAAAAAGAAGTCATTCCTTAGGAAGTACTTTTGATCTATTTACGAAATATCAATAACAGTATAAGTTGTATAAGAACAACATCCAGAATATTAGTGTGGAAGTGATTTTATTCTACAAAATTCCTTTCTGATTGCTTATTTATATATTTGTACGTATAAAACATTTGACTTTATTATTCACTATTTAATTAATCGTAAAATAAATTAAGTAATAAAAAGTACAATTCAATTGCATTTCGAGAAAATAAATTAAATTAGAATTGGAACTTATGTAATCTGCTTCTTATTAATAGCGTTAAAGCAACGTGATAAGCAATTATAAAAGTAAAAAAAATTGCTTTGATTAAAAAAGTAAATTTACTTAACATTACGAGCGTTACTTCGCATTCAATGAATCGGCATCAAAAAAGAGACAACAAATACATTTAATCCGATTTTGCACTACTTCCGGATCACAACTTCTTCGGAAACACATTTTTCACCGCGTACTTTTTAGTTGCATCTGAATGCGTTGCATGATGTATGTATAAAATTGAACTAAAAAAAACTAACTGTAAAAAGAAATATCCCATATCTTAAAAATTAGTCATAGAGTAGTCATGTTTTAATTATAGGCTTCAGGAACTGTCACCAAAATATTTACTTTTTAAAAATTTAATAATTAAAATCTGTTATTTTAATTTAAATTTTCCTTAAGAGAAAAGATGAATATAATTTCTTTTCACGGATACATAAATTTCAAAGTATTTAAGTTCTTAACGAAAACTTTTTTTAAATTTAATCACATTTGGCTAAAATAACAAAAAGGATCCTTAAAACACATCTTTTGAAAAGAAAGTATCAACAATGACAGAAAATATGGATAAAATTATTGACAAGGGCAAAGACAAGGACAGGAAATCAGAATGTGAAATGGAAAGAGAAAGAGAAAAGCATACAGAAAACGAAATTGAACTCCAACTCGAGAAGGCAGAAAAAGAACAATCAACAAAATGTGAAAACAGTCAACAGCAGCAGCTGCATACCCAGCATGACAGGTAAGTTAAACAGAATGATAACCAATTTTGTATAAATTTTGTGTAAATATGTACATAAATAGAAATATTTAATTTAATATGTGTACGTTTATGTAAATTAAATGTAAATCTACCACAAGAAACCATTAATGTAGATTGGGTCTTATATTTTTAATTTTTTCTTTATTTTTTAACCATAGAAGCGATAAATTTTATGTATGAATACTTTTAAAGTGATTAAATTGTAATAAGAATAAATTTTATTTCGCAGTCGATGAGCGATTTACTTGTATTAAAACTACGGCAAAAATAGGAAGACGCTTTGCAACCTTATTAAATTTGTAACTACTTTTAGTTGAGAGATCATATGGCTGTTGTTCTTATTGCTTGCTAGTTTTTTAAAGGACTTACCATAACTCGTGGTTCCCCAAAATTTATAAAATATATTAAATTAAATTTTTTCATTATATTTCTTTTGAGCGATGGTCTTTTTTATAAAAAGTTTTTAAATTATTTAATTTCAATATTTCGCTACCAAATAGGTAGTAGCATCGTCATGAAATAATAATTATTTGGTAGCGAAATATTGAACATAAATAATTTAAAAACTTTTTATTAAAAGGACCATCGCTCAAAAGAAATATAATTAAATAATATATATTATTATATTGAGAATAGGACGGTATTCACTGGAAAGTCGCTTATTTTCGTTTCCTGCTATAGCGGTAATTTTGTCCGATAACGTCCGAGACCAAAAGTTTATTCTATATACATATATTAAAATTTTTCTCTTTTTCTTAGTACTGAAATGTACAAAATATACAAAGGGTATTGATGGCACAAGTTTGACGACTTCGGAAAACGCGTTCCGTGTACCCTTTGCAGGTTGGTATTAGGAAACCCAATCGGTATTGATTTTTAAAAATCCCGGGATTCTTGATTGAGTAGATCTTGATCACGAGATTACGGGATTTTTCGGTATCTTTTATCTTTTTTCTTTCTTTAATATACAACATTTTTTTAATTAAACAATATTTAAATAAAAAGTCTTTATTGTTCATATATTTTTAAAAAGTTTTAAGTAAATAACATATATTATTAAAAAGAAAACTTAACAAAACAATTCATTTCATATAATAGTTGCATACATACATATGTCAGGTAAAAAAACAGAAAGGTCTAATTTATTGGGCATTTTCTGTAACTCATTCGAAATAAAAATAGTGTGAATTGTTATTTCGAATGAAATAGAGAACAGAGTGCTCCAATTAATTTTGACTATTTTAATCACATTTAACTTTAGAATTTCGTTTAAGTACAAGCTTATATACGAGTATAAAAGTGTTATTTACAGATTCGAATCACAGTATTTCTTAGTGAAAAAACAGAATAGTCAACGTAAATTTTGCATTTGATTATTATTATATTTATATAACTAAAATTTATATATGTATTATGTACAGATATATTTATTTATTTTACGTCCTGCTCTTGAGAAGAGACAGGAGACTGCAGAATGACGCCACTGCCCGAAACACAATGGTAAATTTTTGGAGGCCGAATAATTTCCAGAAATTCGGAAATTAATTGGCCAGTGCGTTAGTAGGGAATATTTGAAGTTGCGGGCATATATGAACAATCATTGAACTCATGTTAAATTTTTTTTCCAATTGTAGAAATTCGAGCGCAATAGCACAAATTTTGAAAGATGTATAGAAAATGAAACGAGCTCTTAATTGCGAAGCTCTTAACATGGTTCTTACTTATATTAAAAAAATTTTCATTTTGTATTCTTTATAATCTGAAATAAAGATAAATACTAAAAAAATATCAAAAACGAAAAAGTTATTAAATTTTTAAACCCCATGATGACTTTTGGCCCACCGTGTACATACTCGTACATTAAAACTATGCAAACTTTTTTCCTAATTTTACTCGACTATGAAAACGCGGTATTGTCTTGAATGTGCCAATAGTGAATAATAGTAGCCCCTACACTTGCGATGCATTGTGCTGGAACTATAGGAAAAGGATAGTAGGAGAAATGACAGGAGGTGAAGCTTCACTATCTTACAACACTGCTTTTTGCACGTTATTTATTTTTACAGCAGTGTTGCAGCGTCTCTGATGTCAAGGAGACGTATTAAATTTTTTAAAGTTTCGTTTTTAGTACCTATTTTTTCAGTAGTTATTTTACTTTGCCGGTGCTACACAATACCGATAAAGGAGGGCGTTCTGATGTGCCTGTGGATTGGATACAGCTGAAGCCGTCACTGTTCAGTGACCAGTGACTATGCTTTCGCCACTGAAAGCTTCCGACAAAAACTGACACAAAGACACAGAAATGCACATCAGAAAAAATGCGAGATGTTTTTTATAGCCGTCTAAACCAGGGGTTGAACCCAGGAAATTTTTTCGTTTTGTAGACTACTTCAGCCATCGCCATCCTCATTGGGCGGCCATTTTATTTTTATTTTTAATATTTTCGTTTCACTTTTATATATTATTGTTCAATATATTTCCGTTTCGTTTCGTTTTATTTAATTTTGTTTTATGCACATTTTTTATTTGGTTTTGTTTTTCGAAGATATACAAAAAAACTAAAATTTGAATTTCCTTCCTACGTAGATATTCGTGGTTTGTTTTATTTTACAAAATAATGAAATGTTCGTTCGTAACAGTCTTGTAGTTCTGTCTGTATGATAAATATAAATTTGAAAAGTTCTTCATACGTACTTTATGGTTGGAGAAGGTGGAATTAGTGCTATTTGTGTTCTACTTTTAATCGACTCATTGTCAGATCCCATAGCAATATTTCCAGCACATTTTATTTTAAAAAATTATCGTCAGCATTTAGTTTTATTTATTTAATATTTGCAAATAATTTACAAAATTGTTCTTCCCTATTTTTTTGTACTTCTATGTAGCATTGTATTGTATGTATTGTTATGTAGAGTGGAATAGAGAGGAATACAAAAAAACAACGTCTTTTCCAAAGGTCATAAGTGAAAACTTTAAGTACAGAAAAAGTGGTTCCTTTAATGTCTTATTGAAGTTTACTTTCAAACTAAGTAAAAGCTCATTCTCCTCGCTTAATGATAGTTATCATCTTTAAAAGGGTATCATAAATTTATTTATATAGTTTTATTCACTAACGTGCCAATGGCAACTTAGTTTAGAAGAACGTCAAGAAATAAATAGAAAATTGTGGCTTCATTGGGAATGTTAATAAATTATGTTGTTGTAAAATGTGTTGAAAAGAATGGAAAATTTTGCTACAAGAAAGAGCTTGTGAAAGAAAGGGGATACCTAATTTAAGGCAAGTGCAGATATGACGAATATTTTCATTATACTTTAATAATTTAATTATATTAAAATTTTATTATTATAAGGAAGAAATAATATTGGAAGAGAGAAAAGAAAAAAATTCTAACGTTGATTAGCTACAAATTCTACAGTATTGCATAAAATTAATATATATTCGGAACTCAACACACCTTATTAATAGTGTTCCTCCGAATGCCATGAGGTTTTACTATTTCCTTGCGGTGCCTACGTCGCCTAGTGCATGAGCGTTAGTCTCATCAACCTGGATGTGCGGGTTCGATTCCCGTCCAGACCCTGGGTGTTTCTTGTGGTATCATAATGGTCCTAAGCTCTGGCCTATTTTCCTTCATGGAGGATCTCCGCCAACTAACCTAATCTTACCTACCATTTGCGTAATGGCTCTGTTCATGTGACTAAAATTTTTTTTACAAATCAAATTAAATTTGTAACATATGTTACTCCACAATAATAAGTTCATATTTTAATTGTATTCTATTTGAAGTAGTTAGTTCATTGACTCCAAAAAAAAATAAATTTACGCAGTCAAATAAAATGTTCGAATTTTAATGAGCCTATGATTAGTATATCGACACCTGTGCGCGAATTTATCGTATGTTACACTTTTTTCCAAATCGACTTTTTTATGCAAATTGGTTCTAAATCCATTAATTCATCTGCAGATAAAGTATTATAGCGATAATTGTTATAGTTATGGAGATAACACCATGCACATTTTATCGTATGTGACAGCTAATGCTGTGAAAATGAAAAAAAAGGAATAAAAACGCTCTCTTGTAAAATTTAGTTTTTGTAACATACGATAATTTCGCGCACAGGGGTCGATATAGTCGGTATTCGAACACTAATTAATCAGTCAAGTAAAATAATCTATAAATGGCTCAATAATCAATAGATGCTGCAACTCTGCTTTACACACAGTTACAAGACACAACAGAATTTTTCATTTAAAAACTCTCTTCACCACATAACGTTCTTAAACTATCTCCTTCTAGTCTATATGTCCATTTCCTTGGTGCTTATACCAACTTGAACCAAATTTTTGATGAAGTTAAAAAAATTTCACATCTTTATATAAAAATTCCCAAAAAATATTTGAGAATTATTAAAATACAAACAGAAGAAACCAAGTGGCCTTTGAAAAATGATTTTGTTCAACAAGTACTTATTTATTTGATTTAAATCTATTTAATTTTTCTAAAACATTTTGCAATTACCGCCATCGAAAAGTACATATTGATAGATAAAAATTAAAAATAATAAGTTTAAAAAGATATTAATTATAATTTTTCTAGTTTTTTGACCTCTTTTTATATTAATAACACTAATTATTTAAGCTGTAGGTCTTTTTAATATATTTAATATTTATTCTGATTCGATATTAAATATATTGAAAAGACCTACAGCTTAAATAATTAGTGTTATTAAAGATATTAATTTCAATTCCAAAGTATGCATTATAACTGGTGTTAAAAACATAAATAAATAAATAATATAAATTAGTAGGCACGTCTGGCCATAGCTATGAGCAACAACCAAGGAAAGACGAACAGATCGGGAAACAAAATAAGGGACATTTAATAGCTTAATGCAATAAAATTTAAGCGCAAATAAAATAACGCTTCATTTTATTACTTAACGAGGTTAGTATTTGTAAATCCATTATATTTACACAGTATATAAGTACATACACTATACATATATATATGTACTTTATATTTCAATAGGCTATAATATTTGCTCCAGTTCTATAGCCATAAATTTTTAACGTGTTCGTATATGATATATTAGCCTTCGAAAGCTTTAAATAAAGTTTTTGTTTTTGTTGGAAACACAAGTAGAAGTGGAAAATACTTGCCCAACCATTTCGTGCGTGTTAGTTAAGTCAGTCGGACGGGTTGGGGAAGATGGTCGTTATTGAAAAGTATTACACAAATTTTAAAGAAGGTAAAAATCAATACGACAAAATAAATATTTGAAAAAGAATTTAATAAAAGTGAACATTAAATGAAAACTGAAATAGCATAAAAAGTAAGTAGAATTCGTACAATGAATCAGAATATAAGATTGCTGAGCACTGGCAGTTGAGCAGATCGAAAAACAGCAATTAATTATATTAATAAAAATCCGAATTGTTAACCATACTTAATTCTTTGCACCAAACGATTACATTTTTTATTTGTTTCAACAGCAGGAACTTTCCCATATTATCAATTCATATGCGAAAACCGACAGTATTTAAAATTTCGATCGTATATTATTATTATTATTCATATTTAGATATTTCGCTACTCCTTTGTGTAGCTTTTTCAATAAAATTGGTTTTTATTTACTTTTGAAGAAGTAGCAATATATTGAAATATAAATATTCTTTGCACATGGAAAAATATGAGACCCTAAGCTTAAATATTTAGTAAAATTAATTTAACACAACTAGAAAAATTATTTTTACAGTATTCTATTGTTTCACATTTGGTTTTAATTTTTTACTAAAATTCAAGGAAAAAGTATAAAATTTCGGCCGTCTAAATTAGACAAATATCCCGAGCCGAGTCTCAATTATCCGTAATTTCCTGTTAAACATTTTTTAAATTTTCATATTTTCGCGCTTTTACAATCGTTTCATATTGTGACGTGACGTTGACACATTTTAGCAAACCAGTGGGGAAGTTTTAATCTAGTAAAATATTAAATGAGAAGGTCCAATTCGAAATATAAGATAATTTTTTAGTTTTAAAATTAAATTTTTGAAATGAAATTTATTAAATTGCTTTTGTGTTTTGATAAAGGAAAACAAATAAATGCTGAATTTAAAAATTTATCGCGCTTATTTCAAGCTGTTTCATTCTTATTTAAGTGCGTAAAACTGTTTTTTTTTGTGCTGAAAAATGTCAGACGGAATTAGTATACAACCAGATAACTTTTTTTGCCTTTCTTCAGCAAGTGTTATTTAATAACTTTAGCCAGAATAAATTTTTTTTAATACTTTTAAAACTTTAAATGTACCCTTGAATAGTTTTAAGTTACATATCAATTTAATTTTTAATACTTAGAGTAGAAAATGTTAGATATTCCCAAAAATAAACCACAGAGAAAATGTATAACTATAATTAAAGCATTTTTTTGTTGGTAATAAATATAATTTGCATTATAAACTTGAGGTTTCTACCGTACTTAAATTACACTATGCAACAAATGATAACCAGCATTTGTTTTAATCCGCTGTGATCACCTAAGTACAAAAATTATCATTATTTAAAATTCTATGGTAACATTTTTGTAAAAAAAAATTTTTTATAAAATTTGGTTTTTTGAAGAGGCTGTTCCCCACATCTGGTCATAACTTTGTAAAGACTTATTCCATCTTGTTATTCAGTACGTCATAAAATTTTAAATTGCGCCAGCTTTAAGTTTTGTTGCTATTATTTTTGGATTTAGATATTAGTTTTGGAGTTATTGATGAGAAAGTGAAAAAAATAATTTTTTTTTGTGGAAAATTACCAAATTTTTGAAATCAAAAAATAGGAAGCACGAAATAATAACAGTTTTACTACTCAATATTAAAGGTGAATGTAATAGAAATGAAATAAATTTTATTTGATGAAAATCCATGGATAAATACCTATTTTATTGCCGATTAAGTGAAAATACATACTTTTGATAGAAAAGCGATTTTTTTACTAGCACTATCATAAATTTAAAGAACAGTTCATATTTTTAGCGTTTAATAGATATTTTTTAACAAACAAAGTAAACAACTAATTATATTTTAATCTAAAAGATGAACAAAGCATAATCTATAAATTTATTTAAACTTTTTTTTTATTCTCTTATGATATTGATAATTTGATTCTCTAATAAGAAACCAAATAAAATATCCCATCATATTTTCATTCCATAGTACCTGATAATGTTGCTCCATGGTCTAAATTGTCAACAATTTTGTTGTGTTTAAGTTCATAGTTACTTTATCACAACAATAAGAAAAAATACTTTTAGTTTTAGAACAAACGAAATAGAATACCAACACCAGTTAAGTAGAACACGTATATACATATGCCACTACACACGTCATCAGTACACTTTGTGTCAACTGGGAGGTAGTCGTAACGAACAAAATTACGCGGTCCCGCGAAATTCGTTATAACCGAATCCCACTGTATGTAAATTAGAGATTTAAATTGTGGGATAAAATATCAAAAGAAATACTTTCGTTTAAGATAAGGATATTCAGTAAATTGTAAAACAATTACGAGGAGAGTTAAAGAAATTACCACAATTGAACACAATTTAAAATTTTTAATCTGAATATACATGCATATATAGTATATATATATATGTATGTATGTGTTTTAAGAAGACCTCACATAAAAAAAGAAATTACAAAAAAAAAAGTTAACATTCGCTGAAAAATGCGTACATAACATTAATTTAATTATTTTTGAAAAGAAGTAACAATCATGCTATTAACCAAACAGGAGTGCCACTATTGGGGATTAATCCTTGGCAAATTTTGTTTGGATATTGAGTTTTGATCAAAGATATATAGTTTCCATCATGCTGCCGGAACATTCCATGACATATGTTTATTATCTTAAAAAGCAATGCATACATAGAAACAATATTTTGTGTAATGAACTCAACAACAACTAATTTATTGGAATCCTTGTCGGTGCAAACCACATATCTCAGCATAAATAACATTTGCTGTCAGTCATTTGAAGAAATTATAAACAAATGTAATACAAAAACCATGTATGATATGTTGGATAATTGTTATAGTGATGACTTGCTTACGATTGGCAAATACGCGTCTTTGTGTTCTCGTTATTGTTATTCCTGTTTTTGTTTTTGACTTAATAAATAAGAAGAAAACACAGGGGCGCGTATTTGCTAACTGCAACCGAACGACAAGAATTGCTATCGCCTGGCGGATAGCTTTGAAATATTTGATACTTAATACAAACTATGTTGATTCTTTGTACAAATATAAATGTAATTCAAATAAAATTTATAGTTTTAACCAACAATGGTGATATTAGTTGGGCTCCTTTACTTTTTGGGTAAAGTTCGGTGAAATGAGAGTAAACACCAATGGCTGAAGTAGTCTGCACATTGACCACAAAAAAAAAGTCCTGGGTTCGACATCAGTTTCAGACTAATTCATAAAATCATTTCGAATTTTTTCTGATATGTTTTATGTTAGTTGTTGTTGGAAGGTTTCAATGGCGAAGGCATAGTGACAGTGAATAAACGATTGGTATTTTATTTCATCTCTTTTGTTTTCAAGAGTTACATAACTTTTTTGTATTATAAAAATATTATTATTGAGAATAGTTTCATTCGCTTAAGTTTTCATTCTAAATGAATCTACATAATTATTTTTTAAAATACGCCTGAATTTGCCGTTTGTTTTTCTTTTGTTTATTTTCAATCTTTGACCAGTGCTCAAGGGATGTCCCCATGTGTATTGCATCGGAATTAGAGATGTTGTTTGATTAAATTTTTTTAACATCGCAGTTGAGTGAGTTTGTTATTTAAATAACTAAGTTAGAAACCCAATAAATCTCCGAAGTCTATTTCAGATATACAATTTTGAACGCAGACAAAGTTATTTCTAAATAGTTTGAATAGTCGTCACGTGATTGTTTCATCAATTAATATTTGAAAAGTTAACCAATTAATCCGATTAATGTAAAATTTATTGTATCCGGTTTGCCATTGAATATGTGAATTCGCGCCGATTAACTAGTTAACCAATTAAGAGACGTTTTGCACTTTTTATTTTATTAATTTTTTATACGTTTAATTTATTAAAGATTGCTTACTAACTTTTATAACGACAAGACGAAATTATTTGACTTCGTCATTCTTACCCAAACTATTACCTCAAATGATTTTTAAAGATTTCAAGCTACATTGACTAAATTAAATATGTGGGAACAGTAAATGAAATTGCTTAATAATTAATAAAATAATTGGTAACAATTTTACTTGGAAGAACAGTTAGTTTTTAATTGAAGCTAATTTTTCTGTGTACTCCCTGTGCAATCCATTGTTATGGATTGTTTGGTAGGCTTTCATTTTGTTATAAAAATCTTATGTGAATTAACCTGCTGTATACATTAAGTTTAAACAAGATTTGCAAATGAAAGAAATCTATAAATATTTTTGCGTTGTGAATGAATTGTTGAAAGGTAACTAGATGACGGTTGTTTCTGAAATATATCTGGGTGTTTTGCCCATATTCACAGTTTTCTTAAATTAAACTTCTTTTTATCTGCCTTTAAACAAAATTGTGTGACTTCTTATCCCTCGTAGGATAAATATTTGTAAATTATAATTAATATTTATTTACATAAATATTTAACTCTGTATTTATGTACATGTGTGTCTGCATTTGTATATCTATTATTATAGGTATTTCTATTATACTCGTATATTGTATTTCTGGTAAAAACATTTTATAATATTGTATGATAAATACGTCGGATTTGGAAACATGTATGTGCATGTTTACTCGTGTTTCTAATTACATATTCATTGAATTCATAGTTTTATAAGCTTTAATTAATAAGGCTACATATACATAAACTATAAATATTTTAGGTAATTAATTGTGTCTTAGCGAAAAGTCATTTATTCGAAACAAAATGTCGAAATGCTTAATATATATATTTAATCATTGTGGCATTTGTGTTTGTTTTTTGTAAATTTTGTAAAAAATGTTTTAGTGTATACACATGTATGTATGTATATGTACAGTATCTCAGTAAAGGCTTTGCATATAAAGTATTAATTGGAAATGAAAAATAATAATTTTATTTCCAAGAAAAATAACATTTTAACACATTTAAACAACATTTAACAACGTTTTGCACATCATTTCTTTCTTGGAGCACAAAGATTGTCTGACAATAATTCAGTTTAGTTATTGTATTCTGAAACGTTTTCAGTTATACAAAAAAGGAATTTAATGAGATATTAAATCGTAAGGTTGATATATTAAAAACTAAAATTCATAGAAAGGCGATGATGTAAACAAAGCATGCTGCGAAGATATTGCTACGTATGGAATAATAACAGTGCACATTCTTTGGTAAGATGCGGCTCAGAACATTTTTTCGATCACCGTTTCTTCCAAAAAGGTCCTTAACGTTATTCACCACAATAAAAATGTCATCACAAAATCTTTGTTTGTGGTCTAACAAAAAACCGATATCAATAATAGCGAAAAAACACTGCTGATTTCATTGAAATAATATAAAAAAAATTTTGAATAAGGAAAGACAGTTAAAAAGTTGTAAAAAGCTAATTCCGTTGTTTACTGTACTGAAAACGGAAGCTTTGTCCTTTGCGAATATATGAAGTATGACTTTTACTAGAAACATAAAAAAGAACAAAGCTGACAACCTTTGTTAATAGTATGTGGCCAGTAACGATTATTCTCGTATGCATTTTCCTAAGCTCTGACGGGTTCTATAGATGATATTAATGACTTTACAAATACCTCCCTGTTGACACAAACAGTACTGATGACATGCGTTGTGGCTAAGAAAATGCGTAATATACTCAAGTAGTGTTGGAGATTAACTGTTCTTTTCTTCCCTTATTCAAATCAGGAATGTAATTTCTTCACAAAAATTTCATTACTATGTAAATTTATTATTTTTATAAAATATTTGGCATCGTGTAGTATGTTTATAAGTGTCTTTAGAATTCCTTAGGTGATACCGATGTATAAACTTAATTTTTTTTTTAAAACGAAAATTTTAAAAGTTTTTGTTGTTAATTTAGTGCCTTTTTTTACAAGACATCTAAAATCACTTTATAGATAATCTTTAAGCATGAGATAAACGAAAATAATACAAAATAGACGGGAATACTGAGAACAAGAGCCTTAAAATTTCCACTTAATATATAAATGTAAAAATAATTTACTAATCTACAATCACTCACAATTAACCTCCAACTAAATGTGAGATGTGAGAAGCATGGTCATCCGCAAATAATATTTCAGGCGGTCAACAAAAAATAGAATAAAAACACAAACTGATTTTAAATCTCTATATATTTTTTTATCCTCCACACAGAGGCAAAAGACTGTTACATTTTTTGGACATGTTGAATATACCTAGATATCATGGTCATAGTGCAGGCAGCAGTAATAACTCACAACAACAATCGCCTCAGACACCGCATGGCTCAACTATAGCCATACCAAGTGTTACATGCCATTTGGTTGAAACTGGCAACAGTAGCAACAGCAGCAACATCAGCAATAATCATAAAAACAGAAACGTTAATGGTAACAGCATTAAAGGCAGCCATAGTCATTCCAAACTTAGTCACCTGGCTGGTGTTGGTAGTAGTTCAAGCGAGGAGCAGGAGTATCTGAGTTTGCCAAATGCTTATCTGCCACGTTCTTCATGTATCAGTTTGCAAAGTGAAATATTGTTGCTGGATTTGAGAAACGGTGAAATAAATGAGTATGTCGAAAGGTATTATTGATATTAAATGACCACATGAAGAAAAACTCTTAGTGAACATCTTCATAAGTGAAAAACAAAAATTTTAGAAAATGTGCTTGCAAAAATTTCTTATATGTTATTTTATATCTTTAGTATGTTATTTTATTTAATTAAATTTTAAAATCAAAAAGATTATCTAAGAAACCAAACATCAATTCCAAATATACTCTTTGCTAAAAGATAAATTATATACATATTTCCTCGGAAAAATTTAAGGAGTTTTATATTGATATTCAGTTAATAAACTTCTTATGAATAAAGCAGTTAATATTTAAGATGAAAAAGTAATTCAATTTCAGATAAATACAAAGAGTTCAACAGCAAAGTTATTAAATACTCTGATTACATTGAATTTTTTACACAGATATTCACTGGCATAAACACTGGCACCGCAAAATAAAGTGCACAAGTGGTAGAATTTAATAGTTCTATTAAAAAAAATATGTCTAAAATATACCAAATTTAATGCTTTAGCTGGTAATTATTTGTATGGTTTATAGAAGAAAACCTATACCAAATGGTATAAAAAGGTTATTGATTTAGAACTTCAAAGAAAATAAATCGGTGTATTGACATATGTATGTACATCATATGACCATCTTAATTTACAAATGTGTTATTTTTTCAGCTCCCCGTTGAATTTGCAATAGGTTGGAGATAAAAAATAAGTTGTGATCAAAAGTTTAGTTTCTGGAGTATAAACCGGCCAAGCGGTTCGCATATAATCGGTCAAAATACATCTAAATCGGGTTTCCAACTTTATTTCTCTATAACTCTTACACTAAGAGGTTTAGGTGATTAATATTTACAATTTTTTTTTTGCAATAAATTTTCTTCATAAAATTTGTAACACCGAAGAGATCGCTAGTGGCTTTTTCATCGGTCAAAGTTAAAAATTGCGTCAATCCCAAATTTTGAATTGCTCTTCATTATTTAATAGAAAATTTTATGCTGATTTCAAATGTATATACATCTGGATTAGTATTCTAACTCTCTTATGACCAAATGACCAAAAACCTCCTCCGAGATACAATAATAGTATACAATACCGTGAATACCTATAATATGGAACTCATTTCATTCCGGTGTAGTGTACCATTCTCACTGTAATGCACCGTATAAGAACACACATATCGAGCCCTTAGTGCAATACCGCAGTAACTCAAAATTTGAATTTTTTGAGCTGGGTATGCAGAAATGATCTTTGGGGAAATATCTAAAGGAAATATCTAAAGGAAAAAAGATTATGGTTCTATCTCTAAATGTTTAGATTCTACAGCTACAAATGTCTTTATTGCCTCCAGCTATTTCCAACAATATTTATTTGCAATAATGAAATATTTCCGTTATGACAAGAAATTTACAAACAGAAAACATTACAAAACATGCCTCTTTATTTAAAAACTTGTAAAAAAATAACTTTAATAAACGAAAATACTATCAAAAAGATGGCTCAAAACTTTAAATGCATTTTTCTCAGTTCATGATTTTTTGAATTACGACGGTATTGCACCAAAGGCTCGCGGGACCGCTTGTACTCTTGGGCCTCCAGTAGAGTGCTGGTTCCAGAGTGCTGGTCCCAGATAAAAAAAAATTATGAACGGGGAGCTGAAAAAATACTACTATATATATATTCAAATATATTCAAAAGTATACATATATTCAAAAGTTGGTCTAATGTACATGTGTATGTATGTTAGAGTGGAGCGTCCTTGTATGAAGGAAAAAAAATACATCCAATAAATTTGGAATACCTCCATAATGTTATATCTTCCTATATTATATACAAAAAATTTTTTTTTAATTTTTTCGACATATCTTTTAGTCATATACATCTATCCACCCATTTGTCATTCTTACTCATTTTATTATAGAGTGACATCGTCTGGAATCGCTGCGCTGCAGCAGAATACGTGTGTTTCATTGAATATTGACCCACAAAAATATTGGAATGGGGTGAGGCGAACAAGGTTTATTTTAACATTTAAAGACCAAATGCTGCATACTTACGTACCGACGCATGCGCGATCGCACTTTTTCACCTGTCATATGGGTGGTATGAATATTGATAAATCAGAAGCTCTTGATATGTGTGATGTTTGATAAACTAACGGCATTTTTCAGGTCTTAAAATAAGCATTCAAGTACCTCGACTTTTTAAAACGATATTAAACATACTTTACCCCATCTGATCTCCTTTATTTTTATTTTTATCGGTTACATCAAACCGAAGATAGAATACAACTCTCATATAAGGGCCGGTGCTTCAGAGAGTATTTTGAAGTTATTCCCTAAGTGCCGGTCCAAGATAAAAAATGCAAAGTTTTTCAATACATAATTTCTTTTATGCCTATATGAGAGAAACAATTTTGAATATAAATAAAAGAAATTTAAAAAAGTGGCAAAAGCCTCTTTTATTGGACACACAAAAATTTTTTTAATCAAAAAATATTTTATACTTTAAACTAAATTAAATAAAATTTATATAAAGTAATATTCGGCCTTTTCCAATGAATGTTTCATAACTTTTTTTAATTTTTGCCTCAGTTTACAAATTTCATACATCTTGAGATCGTCACAAAATTATCTTTGAAATACAGCCCGAAAGAAAACAGACAAAGTATATTTTATTTCATCGTAATAGAGGAATTTAAAATGATTGCTTTTGACAAAAACTCTAAAAATAAACTTTTCTAAATTTTTTAAACACAATACATTTTTATCCGATCAGTACAGTCATGATATTGGTTAAAAAAATAGGGAGATGTCTCTTTAATAAAAAAATTAAAAAAGCAAAAACAATTAATTTTATTACCTTAAATTAAGAAAAATAAATGACTATGAAATTCGTCTTGAATGACCTAAAATTAGCGTCTGAAATGTTTTTTATTGAAGATATGACAAATTCAGTAATTAACCTCATAATTTCATCATAAGTGTGTCTAAAATCTGATCGTATAATAATAGTGGCTATTTTGAGTGTAATGAGTTACAACGGATACAAAAAATGTGTAATATTGTATCGTATTCCAGCAAAAATGAACGCTTACCTGTAAGCATTTTTGTAAGGTTGACAACATAAAAGAATCACTTGCAATTGCGCTTTTAAATTTATTTTATGTATACGAAAAGACAAACGCAAAAGAATGCATTTTAAGCATTTATTCTGCTACAAATACCGCATTCACTTACTTTAGTGCATTTGGAAGCGAAGATATTTGAAAAACTGATCTGTTTCATCTAATTTTCATCTCTTTCATTATTTTTCCAATGCATCTGAGAATAAAATGCAACATGTTAGTGCTATTCGAAATGGAAATTGGCAAACTAATTTTGACGATCCACCCTAATGTAAACATCCTGTTATGATTTTATTGAACACTAATAAAAAAAATCAGCCATAGACACAGTGTTCACTTTTTATTTAAAAAGCGGCGCCGCAAGAAGAAATGAATGAATGAATGTATTGAATGATGGGCTGAAGTGGAATAATTTCTGTTAAATTACGAGTAATTGTGAAGTGAAGTTTTAATAACATAGCATTATTCTTTAGATTATATAATAATTAAAAAAATTAAATGAAAAGTTGTCATAATATATGTAGATTACACATGTATATACTCATAAATATTATTTGCACCATCGGTCTAGAAGGAAACCAATATGTTGAGGTGTAAAGGATTATTAATAATATAACAGTTTGTTTTGAAATTGTTTGGAAGGTTAATTATATTAATAAGACGAAAACAGAGGGACAATGGAACCGTAAATCTGTTAATGTTGAAAACAATAGTGGAACTTTATCTGAAGACAAGCGTGAAGAAATAAATATAACTTTAAGAATTTTATTGAAATTCAATAATAAAGTTTGTGTTAATTAATTCTTCGATTTCTAATTCTTATATTTGAAAGATAATTCCTCACCTATCACAGCTAAACTCTACTTTCACTTCCACATATTCTACAAGACCGTTTTTCTGCTAATCAATAGGTTTTCTTGATCTCTCGTAATTAAATTAAATTAAAAATATTTCCTAAAAACCCCCAATTCATTGCAATTTGTCGAGTAGAAAAATGTTGGCCTTAGTGTGCGCCATAACTGTTAAAATAATTCATTCTCACACATGGGGACACAAAAATTATAAGTGAACACTTCAAAATTCCTCGTTACGGCATCTGATCGCATGGGTTTATTCTGATTAGGCACTTATCTTCAATCTTCTCATGATAATCACAATAACTTTCGATTTTCACATTTCAGTTTAAAATGTTAAAGATACTGTAAAGTAATTAGAATTACAACATAAAAGGAAGTAAAACAGCCTTCATTACACTTTTATATAACGAAAGCTAATGTATGAAGGAATCTACTTACAACAGTTTCGAATGGCAGTTTGAAAGTGTTTAAAATTTTCAGTAACATACTTATGTATTTAAAATGATTTTTTCAGATCCACAAACAAAGATGATTACGGTACTCAACGTGTATATAAGAAAACCTCACCCAATTGTGTTTTAACACTGTATTTGCCATCACGTGAAATAACATTGTCTGGCAGCAGCCCTTCAATATTGCGTGGTATTGTGTATGTGGATCCAAAGGCCATACAAGGATATCGTGTCTATGCGCAATTGACATTGACATTTCGGTAAGTAGTTATTTATTAAAAACACTTTGTTATGCAACCCTGAGTAATTACTTCAAAAATATTAATTATGCAATTTACTTAATTAAGTCTATACACATATGCACACACACATGAGTTCAAATATTATGTAAAGATGATTAAATTTAACGTGTATGCTTTTGCCTTCGCGGCCACAACCACGTGTAATAAAACGAAAAAGTAGTTTTTTGTGCGAAATCAATGCTGGGACGTAACTCTTATGAAGAGAAAAGTGTAAGTTCATAGCACCGGCGGAACATAATTTTTCTAGATTTGGAATAAAATTCCTTTCGTTATCATATAAACCAATGACCTGTAATCGATTTGATCTACATCGAAATAGTTGGCTGAATGTGTACAGTTTTTGTTGTAACTATGCAGAAACCTTCTTCGAACAGTTAAAGTTTGTTTAGGTGAGAAGGGCAAACTCTTGAACGTAATGGCTCTCTTGAGTCGAACCCACCCCACTGAACTATCTGAAACACATAAGAGATTCCCGTAGGAATGGTGGTAGTCCAGTCAGTTTAGTTGCTCCTAAATTATTGAGATGCAACAAATATTTATATAAACGCTCAAAGCATTTTTAATAAAGTGGACGTATTACGTCATAAATTCGAAAAAGCCGGCATTGATATTACATGCATATCAGAATTTTGGTTCCACGCTCAATGAATAGATACTAACAAATGAAATAGAAATGCAGGCATATGAATAGAATTGTTATTATTAATTTTTAATAAAAAAAAATAAAAGAATTAGCATATCTATACATTAATATGATAATCGTTGGTGATTTCAATTCAAATCTGCATCAAGAAGGTAGCGCAGTGCGTTGCCATATGCGTTAAAAGAAAGACTACTCTCGCACCTACGAAAGTAATTATTAATTAACTGAGAATCAGTCTGCAGTGCCCTGCCAAAAATACAGTGCTGAACACGAGCAGACGGACCCCTTAGGCCCAATTCAAACCGAGAATTTTTATTCATGAAGGTCTTCTCTATTGCTTTGGAAGTAACTTCCAAAAACTTCTTATATTTATACCATGCATATTTTTATTTCAGTCCTGATTTTTTTAAAGTACTTTCGCTTAATATTTTTTAGTTTTATGGCAAAAAAAAAACATGAAGAACAGAAATAGTGATTTTTTTCTACCCCGCTCGACAACAGAAAAAAATGCATGAATTTTGTTCACCGCCGAAATTTAGTTCAAATGTCTAATATAAAGTTTGATGGAGAGTTAAGTTTCCCAGTATACCCGGTCGGTATTATTCTTGAATATTTATTACTGTCAAAAATTAGGTGGATAAAAAAATACTTTAACGAATATTATCGACCTAAAATTACACAACTGCTTTTTTTAAGCATTTTGTTGATTTTGGAATAAAATATATTTAATTTTGAACAAAAAAATTTCTAATGATTTTGAACAAATTATGTTTAATTTTCTTCCAGACCTATCTATGTCTTCAATTTAATTTCCATCGGTTAGTTAGTTTCGTTTCATAATTATATATATGGCTGTATAGTTTCTAATATCGCGGTCTTTAATCAAAATAAAATATATCTTATATTTTCTTTAATAAAAATGCATATCTGCATATTGGTGTGGCGTACTGACCATTTTTAAAAAAATTTAGGCATATACATATATATTATAGATGTCCTCTTTCTGAATTCAAAATCCGTCTTACAACATTGCGTATGGTTTTTGAACTTTCAACAATGGGCTTTGCTTCATATCCACAAATTTAGAGTATATTGAGCAATATTTTGCATCACAAGTCACCGTTTGGGGTTTTGTTTTACTCTATTTGCATAACAATGAACAAATGACGAACCAAGGACTAAAGGACTTGTTTATGTTTCTTCCAAATGATAATAAGATTAATTAGAAAAGTTTCTTAATCTAGCATCTTTGAATGAGCAAAGTTTTTATATATACAGGGTGGCGCAGAATGAGCTATATGGTTTAAATTCTTTATAACTTTTTTAATTATTATTTTTTCTTTGTTTTTTTTCAGCATTTTGTGAAAAAGACTTGGGGAATTAATTATGAATCATTACACGATCGAATACACCTCATACTGCAGGTGGCTCAAAGGCTTTGTTAAGGGACATATTCGGCGAACTCATTATTTCGCGCACAAGCGATTCTAACTGGCCTCCCCGTTCACCAGATTTAAGAGCTCCTGCCAGTTTTCTTTGGGAATATTTGAAAGAAAGAGTGTACGTTAACAAACCAAGAACCAACTAAAAACCAGCATTCGAAATGAAATCATGGCCATTACACCCGAAATTTTGCGAAAAGTTATGGAAAAAATGCTAAAAAGAGCACGTATGTGCGAAGCAGAATATCATTTTTCAAACCTAATTGCAAAAATTCCCCAATAATATACTGTATTTAAAAACAAACAAAAATTATAATAATCACATAAATAAAAAAGTTATAAACGATTTAAATCATATAGCTCATTCTGCGACACCCTGTATATACATACATATTTTTATATATCTATGCTTTTAAATATGTCTTATAAATGCGAAAGTTTGTATTTATAAATGTTTATTATTTGGTAACTTAAAAACGACTTGATAGATTTCAAAGAAATTTGGTATGTATGTATGTAGATATCTTATAGTCTAGACTCTAGATTAACATAAATGGAACTTTTTGGTGGCAAAAAATGGACAGAAATTTGTACTTTTTTGTATTTCTATGAATATTTTACCTCAGAACTCTGACATTTATGAACCGATTTGGACTTTTTCCATTCGATTGTGTTTGGCTCAACTAGGGTTCCATTTAATTATTTTTAAAATATGAGTAGTGTCACGCTCCTAAAAATCAATAATCCGTTTTGCACCAGAACTTTTTTATTTTAATATATTTGCAAATAGGGTGGCGATGGCACGATGGATGGTAGTCTGCACGTTAACTACGAATCCGAAAACAGACCTGGGTTCAACCCCAGTTTCAGACCAAAAATTTTAAAATAAAAATAAACATCTCGCATTTTTCTGATGTTGCATTAGTGTGTCTTTGTGTGTCAGTTGTGGTCGGAAGGTTTCAGTGGCGAAGGCATAGTCACTGGTCACTGAACAAATACCGGCTTCAGCTGATAGCAATCCACAATCACATCAGAACGCCCTCCTTCGTCGGTATTGTGTACCACCGGCGAAGTAAAATAATAATAAAAATGGCTACTAAAGAAGCTTCAGCACTGCTACGAGTATAAACAAAGAACGTGCGAAAGCAGAGCTGCAAAAATAATTAATTAAGCTTCACCTCCTGTCGTTTCTCCTACTATCCCTTTCCTATAGTTCCAGCACAATGCTTCGCATGTGTAGGAGTCATCTCCTGAGTGCTGGTCCTAGATAAAAAAAAAAAAAAAAAAAAAAAAATATAGTGGGTGCCCTAAAGTACTTTTACATTAGCGTTGACATACATGCATAAAATAGGTTTTCTTTTTAGCCAATCCAATAAAATATCTCACACACATTGACTCCTTTATTGCTAAAATTACTTTTAAAAAGTACGGCAGTGTTGTCAAATTTCTTTCCATAGAGACTTATATATACATATACATATACATATATACAGTCAAGAGAATCCAATGTTGTTGGTTTGCAATATTAATTGATGAAGATAATTTTTTTAAATAAAATGTGCTGGAAATATTGCTATGGAACTGACAATGAGTTGGTTAAAATTAGAACAGAAAATAACACAACTTTCACCTTTTCCAACCATAAAGTACGTATGAAGAACTTTTCAAATTTATGTTTATAATATAGACAGAACTACAAGACTGCTATGAACAAATATTTCATTATTTTGTAAAATTAAACAAACCACGAATATCTACGTAGGAAGGAAATTCAAATTTTAGTTTTTTAGTATATCTTCGAAAAACAAAACCAAATAAAAAATTTGCATAAAACAAAATTAAATAAAACGAAACGGAAATATATTGAACAATAATATATAAAATGAATCGAAAATATTAAAAATTACATGACCGCCCAATGAGAGTGGCGGTGGCTGCAGTAGTCTGCACGTTGACTACAAAACCAAAAATTGCCTGGGTTCAAGCACTCAGAGGATGACCCCTATACACGCGCTGCATTGTGCCGAAAGTAGGAAAGTAGTGTTTACTGGGATTTGATTTAAATTTCCCACGTCAAAAGTGACAAGAAAGACCTGTGCGGGTAGTCCATTCCACAACCGTGCAGTTCGAACAAAAAATTAATTTTCTCGGTAATGCGTAGTGGAAGTCGCTGCTAAATCGACCACAAATGTATGCGCTCTTAATGATGATCGCGTCGTGCGTGGATGAGCGTGTTTCGGGAACAAGTTCCCTGATTTCATGGGAAGACATCCCATTATAGTAACGATAGACCAACGAAACGTACCCCACGTTGCGATGCTCAAAAGAGTCAATAGAGTTGACTACCCTACTGTCTCCTATGAGTTTCTTCGCTCTTACCACGGTAGAGTAACTTCAAAATAATCTTTGAAGCACCGGCCCATACATGAGAGTTGTACTCCATTTTCGGTCGGATGTAAGCAGTATAAGTTGTGAGGAGATCAGAAGGGGACAAGTATGTCTTACACCGTCTTAAAAACCCGAGACACTTGTATGCTTCCTTTCAGACCTGAAAAATGTGCTCAGTCCATCGAACATCTGCCTCGTCGCCGGGATCATAGTTGATGTCGGCCTACGATTAAATGAATATGAATAGCAGATACTGCTGTCATCTGCAAAAGAATGAATAGAGTTGGATATTTGACATTGAAGGTCCTTAAGAAAAATAAGAATTAATCTTGAACTCGTTAGAAGAGATCCCGTCTATAACAACTCTTATAGCGCGATCCCTGAGAAAGCTCCATATAAATCGAGAGAAGATATCGCCGACACCAAAAGCAATAAGTAGTGAGAAAAAGGTCGAGGGTGTTGTGTTGGTACCCGTCAACACACGAAAAATGTGTTGGTTCATTCACTAATTGCGCTGCGAATAGTTCAACATATTGGCCTTCTGGAGTCGTGTGGCTCAAATGGCGGAGTCACGATAAATTATGGACATTCAAATCACCAACAATAACGATTTCACTGTTTGGGTAATTTTCGAGGATATCCGATATAGTGTCGGAAAGGGTATCGAAGTTGTATATAGTTTCTCCCTTTCGGTATTTGGGCTTCTGTAAAGAAACCCAAAATGCAAAAGATGTGCCCTGATTTTGAATTTAACGCAAAGACAGCTAAATTCGTGAGTACCTAAAGGTTGCTGGCACTAGTACACAACATCATTACGTAGATAAATTGCAAGGCCCCTGTATCGATGAAAAAGATATAGGAGGTGAAACACAGGTATAATGGGTTTTTCTCCTAAGGCGAAAACATCCGGCCGATGCAGACAAACGTGAGCATAGACATAGAAGAAGTTGGCCCTTAGACAACATATGTTGCAGAAGTCAATTCTGACTCGACCTGTTATGATTAACGCGAGAAAAGTCAAATAAAATGTCCATCTTCTGTATTGCAGACGCCACTGAGCTAACCGCTGCTTAAACGACTGCCGGTGATCAGTGTTACTCCTTCATCACCAAACAGTCTGGCAGCAACTAACACAATGGCATCAATAACACAAAAGATTTAGTCAGGTATGGTAAGGAGATTTAGCACAATGACACGAAAAAAAAGCCTTAAAAGTCCTGATCCGTTCACCGTGGCACAAAGTGACAGCAGTGGTTATTTATATTGTTCGGCCGTCACTGGTTCAGCTGTTATCTTTTTTTTTCTTAGTTATTCCAATGTTTAGTTTTAGTTTATTATTGTTGCTAACTGTTCGGGTAAGTAAATTATGTAATTTTTTTTAGGTCTATTTTGTTATTCTGTTTGACACTTTTTTATGTATTTATTTTGTTCTTTCTATTTTTCGGTTTAATATAAATTCAATATAGCTATTTTCGTTTTAATTTTATTTCTTCAAATACCGAACAGCGGGTCAGCAGCAGACGCGTGTCTACCAGACGAACTCATAAACAAGAAGATTTCAGTGGCGAAGACATAGTCAATGCTCACTGAACAGTAATGACTTCAGCCGTAACCGGTCGACAGATACATCATAACGCCCTCCTTTTTCGGTATTGTGTAGCACCGGCGGAGTAAAATATTTACTAAAAATGGATACCAAAAACGAAGCTTCAACAGTGCTATAAAAACAAAGACCGTAAAAAAGTAGTGTTGTAAGATAGTGCAGCTTCACCTCCTATCATTTCTCCTACTATCTCTTTTATCTAGTTCCAGCGTAATCCATCGCATGTGTATAGGTCATATCCTCAGAGAATATGTCGTTTGAAAATTAACTTAAGTTCCGTTTACGCATTTATCTTTTTAAAATCATAAAATTCCAGAGGCCGTTGAATATTGTACAATTGATGTCTATTACTACATCTATTAGGGACCCCCAACTTCGGCTCCTTCGTATTTATATATCAGCCTAAGAGCATTCGTTTGTTGTACGAGCGGCGCGTCTTTCGAATTATTTGCCTAGAAATTTAAAGTGCTTTGCTAAGTCTTCGGTGATTTTCAAAAGACTGGTCAAGAATTATTATACGAGTGTTGGTCACTAATTATTATTTTTTGGTCCTGTTAATATTACATATTATTTACTTCACTTGCAGTATTCTTAGAACATTTATCTTTAATGTTGTTAATACATTCTTACTTTTATTCATTGTAATACAATTATTATAGTTATTGGACTGGAGGTTAAATGTATTATAAATGGATTCAAAATAAATAAAAAAAATTTAAATAAAAATAATATATACTTTTTCGAATTGAATTAATTAAGTTGATTTCTTTCACCATTTTAACTTTATATTTGTGGTTAAAACTTTCTTTGGAACAAAAACAACTGCCAGAATTGTTTGCATTGATACGTTTTTTTAACTGATAAAGATCGGAAACGAGTAACGTTCTATGACATGTTTTTACTAAGTAGACCTTTACATTTAAAATACGTCAACGTGAAAGAATATGGCATCTCACCGTATGCCGTTCAATAAAGCAAACATCAATGATTGAATATCAACTGCAAGAACACTTAGACCATCTAACACCATGCTCTAGTAAACAACACTAATGAATTTAATTTTCCATTTGATACTTGTACACACATGCATACAAAAATCTCCACATACCCAGCAGGAAATGACAATAATAAAACTGCTATAATTTGCTGTAGACATAATTACCAGCACTCGTGTTGCCAGCTGCTTAGGAAAGAAAATCACCATTTCTCGAACATAAAAACCATATTTTGATAATTTTTCTTAATACTTTTTTTAACCTTTTTTATTATTTGAACAATCTATTTTTTTTTTATTAAGCTTTAATTTTTTTTTTTTTCTTCCTGAAGATGTTAACCGTAGGTTAACGAAATATCGAGAATATATAGAGAAATAATAAATATATAAATATAAAGAAAAAAAAAAAACCTTAAAGCTTAAAAAAAATAGATTGTTCAAATCATATTTTGAAGTAAAAGATCTTAAAATTTTTTCCTTGTATGTAGGAATAAGATAGTGATAGAGATGAGAGGAACTGAATGGATAGACAGATGAAAGCTATTTTAAAACTCTGCTTTTGCACGTATTTCGTTTAATAGCAGTGCTTCAGCGATTCTGATGTCAACGAGGCGCATTAAATTTTTTAAACTGCGATTAGTAGCCTTTTCTTATTAATTTCTTCACTTCGCCGATGATGATACACAATACCAAAGAAGAAGAGTGATCTGATGTTACTTGAGGATTAGTATCAGCTGAATTCGGTACTGTATTATTGTATAAAGTATTTATGGCGACGTGTATACATTTTTGCTTGAATAATTCTTAATTTTTAATGAAGTTTTGTATTTTTCGAACACTAGTTCAAGCGGAATAACACAAAAAAGTTAAAGATTTTTTTATTTAACGAGATTGAATCATCGATAGACAAAGGGAAGGACCTAACCAGAATTGCGTGACTTTAAGCACCTAAATCACTTCGTTACTCTAAACCATATGATCCCGTGGATACTAAACCCGATCTAGAATACAGAGTTTCATCTCTGAACCTACGTAGATCCAATGGACCTTATTTCATAAGTTACGTACACTCGTTCAGTTCTAGCCCGATTACGACATAGTCGTTCAATCTAATCCTACGCCCTAAATTGCCCTCAAAATCCGACGTTTAGTTGTGAAATGACTGACAGGCAAAAAAATCATCATACGCATCTTGCAGAACATCATCACTATATTTCGAAAAAAAGAGGAATACTGTTATGTCCAAAATAGTACCAGTCAGAAACTGCGTGATATAACAATCCAATACCCGGATGTCTAACCGTGTAAGGTGTAAGTTCATAATTATTTTTCAGTACTAAACCAGCTGTCAGACTTCGCCTGTCAGTGGTTTGCATATGAGATAATGCTCCTTACTCCAGTAAGTATCTTACTCCGGACACTACATTTCTTCTGCATTATTTAAATTTTGGAGAAGAACTCAAATATCTTGTAATGGGGAAATTTATCAGCTGCAAAGATTACAATCATATTAAGATAAATGCAAAAACATCAAATCGTCCACTACTGTTATCGATAAAAAAAATTTAAAAAGTTTCAACTTAAAATTAACGTTTCTAACTTCAAATCTTTTACATGTTGACAACTTAGCGAGTTATTACTTTTTGACAATGTATTTTTCTTTAGCGTTTTTTTTAAATGGAAATAACGAAGAATAAGAAACACTTAAAAATGTAAATATTATATTGGATTTGTTTCTTTCTGGCTGTTGCTATCTCTTTCTATCAATTTTATATTAATTAATGAAAAATAAATGTGGTGTGTCATACGGGCTTAAGAAGATCTTTGGTGGATAATGCTAAGCTCATCTTCGACCATCTACATATGTATATGGAAAGAGTTGACGAAAAGAGTATTAATAACACATGTATAACAATTAAGAAACTTGCACGTACAAAAAATATAAAATCATAATTTGGAAAAAAGAAAAATTATTATTTGAAAAAAAAAATCACTTTTTGTTTTAAAAAGAATGTAATATATGAAAAAATCATAATTCTGGCGACGCAGCTTTAGAGAATGAACGTGTGCGTGTCATTCAAAATCTACTACTGCCGTTGATCCAATGTAGTCAATAGTTGGTGTAGTAGGTAGTTCTTGTGGGACAATATGAGTGATTGAGACTAAATCTCTCTCAAAGAGAGAGAAGCCTTCTCTTCTTATGAAAAACAAATTAAAAATTGTAGACGATTCGTTGACAATGTCATCGGAAAGTCACCAAAAATAATCGGCAAAACTGATGACTTAGAGACACTTTGCCCTACGCGTCCTACAGGGTAGCGAAACATCCATACATAGAAACACATATTTATCCTTAACTAAATTGTAGATTTCTCTCCTTGACTTTTTCTTTGTTAACATTTCCTTTAAACCTGATTGTGGTAATGTAAGAAAAGTAATATGATTAAAAGCAATTGTGAGACTTGGTACCCCTTTTAACCTTCATTATTACATTTTCTTCCGCTTAATTCTTTTCAGTTATGGTAGAGAGGATGAGGAAGTAATGGGTTTACGATTTTGCAATGAGGCAGTCATGTCATTGCATCAAATATGGCCCAGAAATGAAGAACCAGCCAAAGAATCATTAAGTCCTTTGCAGGTAAGCTATCGTGTTTTTAATATTTTATTACAAACAAAAAAAAAATATATAATTTATTTCCTTTTATCACAAGTCATGCAAGTAAAGGGTGGTTAAATTTCAAGGGCCGATGTTGATTTTGAATAAAACACAAACTATTTAGGAAATTATTGTAATTTTATTTTATTATGATATATTGGTATTACTCAATTATGTATGGAACAAAATATCGGCCAAATGGGCGCCGCGACCACGGCAACAGTGGATGATCAATTTTCGAAGAAAATCATCTTCAGTGATGAGGCACATTTTCACCTCAGTGGATTCGTCAATAAACAGAATTGCCACATTTGGGCGAATGAGAATCCAAGAGTGATTGTCGAAAAACCAATGCACCCACAAAGAGTGACTGTTTGGTGCGGTTTATGGGCTGGCGGCATCATCGGGCCATATTTTTTCCAAAATGAGGCCGGTCAGGCAGTTACTGTGAATGGTGTTCGCTATCGTGAGATGATAACGAACTTTTTATGGCCCGAATTGGAAGATATGGATGTGGACGATATGTGGTTTCAGCAGGACGGTGCCACTTGCCACACAGCTAACGAAACAATGGCTCTTTTGCGCAACAAATTCAATGGCCGTGTTATCTCACGTAATGGCGATGTCAATTGGCCGCCAAGATCATGTGATTTGACACCGTTGGACTTTTTTCTTTGGGGTTATTTGAAAGAAAAGGTGTACGTCGATAAGCCAGCAACAATTCAAGAGCTAAAGGATGAGATAATTCGGCATATTAACGGCATAGAACCTCCATTATGCCTCAGGGTCATCGAAAATTTGGACCATCGGATGGAGGTGTGCCGCCGTGGTCGCGGCGCCCATTTGGCCGATATTTTGTTCCATACATAATTGAGTAATACCAATATATCATAATAAAATAAAATTACAATAATTTCCTAAATAGTTTGTGTTTTATTCAAAATCAACATCGGCCCTTGAAATTTAACCACCCTTTATTTTCTTAGCATTTTACCATTAAAATATTGAAACACAAGAGTTTTAATTTTTTTATTTAGGAAGCTCTTTTAAAACGCTTAGGTGAAGGTGCTCATCCTTTTACTTTAACACTGACAGCCCAAGCACCACCCAGTGTACAATTGGTGCCAGCCAAACGTTACTATGGTGCCCCTATTGGCACCAGCTATGATGTGCGATGCTTCATAGGTATGCAATTCTTCGAATGTATTATATTTATAAGTTAGTATTATGATTATATGCTTCATAGGAATTCTCAATTGTTATGTTTTATGCTTTCGAACCTTTTCAGAGATTTGGTTCAATATGTTGGGATTATCACCAACGTTAAACAGAACAAAATATTTTTTATTAAGCTTTAATAAATGCAATCAAAGTATATTTGTTCAATATCGTTATCTTATATATCGTGATCTGAAACGCAAAAAGGCCTAACTAACAAAAAATTCAAAATCGACTGTTTTACAAATTCCGATGTATCTAATCAAAATACATCACCACCAAACACGTACACAAATAGCAAAGTTATTGACGAAATAAAAAAGCTCTTACTACATTATTGAATAAATGTGAAATGAAAAAGGACCTAACATCTTGCTTGTGTATACAACATAGACACAATTAACATTTAAAAATTAAAAATTAAAATACGTTATATGTTTTTCGTGATATTAATATAAAAGCAGTACTTTGGAGAAATAAAAGTTACAATATAAACAAACAATTATAAAAAGAAAATGAAATGCTCGTATGTCGGAAAAATCTCTGACTGCTTTTGTTGGGAGCCAAACAATTGGACGAAATTGGAGAATTTCTATTCAAAAAAAAAATTAAAAGGAATGTAAAAAGTACCTACGGTTTTTCAAAGGAAACGTAGAATGCAGACAAATGAAACCGAGGGGAGTCTTGAATCAAATACTTTTTCTACAATAATCATAAAATATTTGAAAAGTTATATACAGAAATTTCCTACTACTCCCCACATTATTATATACTCCGATAGTAGTGTATATCAAAACAAAAACTTTGTGCTTTCCAATGCTTTACTCCCATTCGAATTGGTTAATTTAATAAAATCTGTTCGAAAAATTCCCTCGCCTCTACAACCAAGAGCATTTTCTTGATTATGAAACAATTGATAAGAGATATACATCTATAAGACCAAGTAATATATAATGTATTTTCGAAAGAATTTTATAATTCTCAAGATGTATTGTTTTTTGAGAAAAAAGGTGGGCGAACCAACTGTTAACATGATACGTGCGCTAGGATACGATCAAGTAGGAATTATTTATTTTAACATCAACATTAATGACAACTACGAAGAGCTCCGACAAAGAATTGGAAAGAATATCAAAATAGTAGAACCCTCCAAATTATACGACAATAGGATTTAAAAAAACTGCTACCTGCAAACTGTCATTATTTTTATGACAACATTTCTTTTGAATAGTCAATATACTATATGTCATGAAAAATAATATAATTTTTGAGTAAAATGCATTAATCTTGTCATATATCAAATTCTTTCTAAATTTAGTATAATAAACATGACTTTTTAATTAAAAACAGTTCTATTTCCAATGTTTAAATCTGAAATATAAACCTCAAAAATATATTATATAAAAATACATTGAAGTAAAAGATTTGATAAACATTTACTGTAGATATCGCTTTTGGTTTCAGAAAAATGCGATGATTTAACTCTTTAAATATTGTACATTAACACAAACTTTATGCAGAAACTAGTTTTTCGTGGTATTTTTTATTTTATATACGAAACTCGTTTTAAAAATCTTGAAACTTTTCGTTTATGAAGGTTTTTTGCTGCTCCTGTAAAATTACTAAAATGTCATTTCCGGCGTTTTGCGTTTCAGGTAACGATATGCATATTAATTTGTGATTGATTATTATTTTCTCCCCAAACTGTCGAAAGATATTTATATTTTTCGCACGCCATTTTTTTTTTGGTTTAAATTCTAGAGATTGTGGAAATGACAAGTTTTATTTAAATGTATTTAAAATTAAATTTTATAATTTTATCTTAATTTTTTTATAATTTTCCTTGTTTAACTTCCAAAATACAAAAAAATATTCTGCTTTTGTTTCCTCTTTGCACATGTTTTCTTCTTCTCGTAGGCATCCACTTTTGACAGTTTGGAAATATAATTACACAGACAAAATACACGTCGTATTTTATTTTCGTAGAGTTGCGTATACTCGTACTTGGAAAAATATACTTTGAATACAATGAAAATTGTAAAAAGTTTCGAGAAAAAAATTATTATTCGAGTTTCATATACTTGATTTTTGCTTGAAACTTGCCGAAGAAAAGAAAAGTAATACTATTATTTAATGAAAATGTGAACACATAAAGTTTAAAAGAAGGCAACAAATATAATGTAAATCACCCACTTATTCAAACAACGTAATAATTCGAAAAAGCTTAGTTTTGTAAAATCGTGCTTAAACTTTTCAATTTACTTTTTAAATATTTGTTTTCAAAGGAAAATTTTACAATACGTTGCAAAATATTTCATATGTATATACAAATACAGAGTGCTACAATAAGATATTTCATTTTCAATAGCCCGCCAGTTTAATAGTTTTCTTGACTCAACGTAACTTACTGACAGATGATAAGGAAATATAACGTTATTAAGTCCCCTTTTCTACTGTAGCAATTGAAAGTCAGAAAGACGAAGTATGTATGTAAAGGGTTGAAGAGGTAAAGTGTGAGTCTCTGTACTGGACATTTTTTGTTTCTCTTTTCTACTTTTCGCAATTTGCATCTTATTGGGTCGTGGCATTTTTCTCACATGATCGTTGATTTACTACTCTATACATAACATAAAAACACATGGCTGTAAAGAAGAATTCAAAAATTTATGTCTGTCTATTAATGTCCACAATGTAAAATATTTGGGAAAGGCCAAAAGAAAATTGAAAAAATGTCTAACTTTCAATTGCTTGAGTGTAAAAGCAGACTAATAAAAAGCAAACAATATACGCTTCACCAACGCATCGGAATTTTTAACATTCCCTACAAAAATGGTGAAAATTCACGGTCATAGTTCACAACCTAAAACATTTTTGGGTCGTCGTGAACCACCTTCTCGGCCATCAATTATGAAACTAATAGTAAAATTTTAACTGTTGGGATAAGTTAGTACTGTAAAGAGTGGAACTCGTGCGTGTCGCTTAAGAACAACTGAGAATGTTGATGTTGCAGCCCATACTGTTGAGGAAAACTCAAGTTTGTCCACTTATGGTCGATGTTTGTGAAACTGACCATTACAGAAACGATGGATTTGGAAAATGTGGACGACATTTATAATCCACAATACGGCGCTAATTGATAATGGAAAATTTAATGAAAGGAATCTGAAGGCCATTTCATGTCAGATATTTTTTCCCTTATTAGTGCCGTACCATCCTTTTTACAGTTAAATAAACACGGTATGAAGTCGCTTAAAAATAATTGTTTCTTTTTATATATCAAAATTAAATCCGTTATTGGTAACGATAATCCACGAAGCATTTGTTTCAATAGTTCAACGAATTATCGATATGGAAGTGAAATGATTTCATTTCAAAACAGGCCTAAATAATACGGCAATATGATATGGCTTGTTAATGTCTTCACATATTTGTGTCCACTTAATGTTAAAATTTGTTCATAGTTTTTATATTTCTTTTATCACCTCCCACAAGTTATTGATTAGTGAGTATAGAGTATTTGTAAATTTTTTTGTTTGTTACAAAAGATACAATTATTATTAATTTGTCATTTATTTATTATTTCCAAAGGAAGACAAAAATAAAAAAGATTATTTAGGGTAAACGAAAATTTTGCTGAAGTAGTTAACGCGTAGGGTACCTCCGTAGCATAGTGCATGAGGATTAATCTATCAATCTGGAGCTTCGGGTTCGATTCCCACCTGGACTCAGTGTGTTTCTGCTGTGAAGCTAAAAGCTTCGTAGAGTTCGTGTCGTTTTAGAAATAAAAGAAAAAGTTATTGTGTTCACCAGCAGTCATCATTATTATGCTATCCCTTCACAAACAGTATTACTCCTTTAAAAAAATGTTGTCGTATACATATGGAGAACGGAACCAAAAGTATACAAAAAAAAAAAAGGTAAATAACCGAACAAAAACTGCACGTATTACGTTTTGTTATGGACGGCATTATATTACCGCTATATTATTTACATAAAATTGTTCTAAAAAATGTATTATAAATACGACTTTCTAAGCGTCTCAAACATTTAAATAGACTTGCAAAATTAACAAAATTTTTTATTTTTTTAGAGAGAAATAACACTCAGGCAGGCAATGCCTACCTTTTTGTATTTCACTGAAATACCTCCTTCGTCGGTATTGTGTAGCACCGGCCTCTTGTCGATACTCTGTAGACACCGATTGATTGATCCATTTGATCACCACATATCATACATACATTATAATTAAGAAATAGTCTTGGTATACTGAAGTCCAACTGTTGCTCCCGAACCATCATTTTATTTTTTCCCAAACGATCTATCTAATGAAAATTTGTTACCATTCCGACATTGAATACAACATTTGTACAATAACTATTGTTATTTCATTATTTCTGTTAAAGCGATAAGCATATTCTGCGCAGGGTCTTGTTTTTGTATTCCTTTGACCGATGCGAAGTTGTCTCTTATTGTACCGGTTACTATATATCCCAATCACTTTAAGACGTACAACAAAAGATAATTTTTAAAATAGTTGTCGAAGTCTACCGTATGTTCTTTTGGTAACAATATTCATTTTAACTCGTTGCTGCGCTATTCCTCTAGCCAAATCTCACTGGTTGGAATTGTTTCGCTGAATAGCGACCAAAAGCCAAATGCAAATTTTCTAAAACATTATTAACTCTATTACAAACCGTATCATTTGCATTAAACGCTATGCTATTAGTTGGTACATCACATCTCCACTTAGGATTTTCAGTGAACCGTTGGTTATCTTTTCTTAGATAAGTGTCGCTCATCATCACTGCCACTCCAATCCACTTTAGAATTGTAATTTTGATCAGTTTTTGGAATCTCAATTGTTTCTGGCATATCATTGCCATTGCTGAATACATTTATATTAGGATATATGTATGAAAGAAAAGAATTTATGTGAAGTAAAACAAGCGTTCTTTATTTATTAAGTGGAAAATAAAAAATTTATAATTTTAAAATATACATAATTATTAATGAATTTCAACAATTTAGTTCAGCTTCTTTCCAATTTTTTATATCTTTTTAAATAATAAGTTTTCTCAAGGCCTTCAAAATATGCATTTGTTTTGGTTATGACATCTTCCTTCGCCCCAAATCTCTTACCACTCAGCTATTTCTTCAGATTTGGAAAAAGGAAAAGCCGCAGGGCCCTAAATCTGGAGAATGGGATAGCAGTTTGTAACCCAATTTATGGATTTTTACCATACTGGATACACACATATGCACTCGTGCATTGTCCTGATGGAACACCAATTTTTTTCAATATCGAATCTACATAATATTGACCGGTGATTCGTCTATTTTTCTCTAAGGAATGTATGTGATTGACACCGCGTGCATCCCAAAAAACTCTGGCCAAGACCTTGTTGACTGACACCACCCACCTTGGACTGGGTAGTTGCACGTTCACCCACTGTTTTTTCTGTGGTATTGTGAAAGATACATGTTTCGGGTATATAACGCCGTAAAAATTCATCCGCATTGCGGTTGAATGTTACACATGAAATTCACTTTTTTGTCACGAGGTTGTCTGCTTTCAATGGCTGTCAAACACAACATAAATGACACAGCTTGCTCAAAATTTAGTTGTATTTAAACAATACATATATAAATATGAAATTAGTATATGATGAGAATGAAAAACGATTTTTTAATATGAATGGATATTTAAATAGAATTAATGAAATAGGCTGTGCTTCTTTTTTTATAAAAAGAATAATTATTTTTTCGAAACCTCTGCTTTTAGTGGTAAAAATTTTTAACGAAGCATAGTTTGCTTTAAAAAACAGGCCTAATCTGAAAATCGCGTGATTCCACATCACACACCACTTTCAAATCATTCGTGAATTTTGTGCTCCTTTGGTTTACTCCCTAATTCAGCATCTCCTACACAATCGCACGATTCACTTCCAGGGAAATGATAGTGAAGTCTGACCGAATTGAAAAAATTGCTAGAATAGCGTTGAAAGAGTCGCTCTATTATACAAATAATTTAAGACATAATAGTTTCGCCCGCGATCTTTTCCAAAAAAAAATGAACTGTATTAACGCCTCCAGCGTAGACATCATAGCATACAGTGACTTTGAGAGGGATTTTAGTTACCCCAGAAACTACAATTCTGCTTATTCACTTATCCGTGAAATTTATGAATTTAGTATAACTAGCAGCTTCTTTCATCGTTAACGCAGTTTTCAGCAAAGGAATATGGTTGCTGCGAAGATGCTGAAGTTGCTGGTATTATAGAAATAGAAAATTCCTAATAGGAACTAATAAGGTGTAAATATAAATAGAGTTGTTGAATGTTGACTCTGACTTACTTAATTAATTTTGAAATTCTAATGTCAAATATTTCTTTAAATTAATCAAAATACAACCCATAAAATATAATAGTCTAATTTATAGTTTTTTGGTTTGCAATATACATACATGTTAAATGTTAAAATAGCGGCTAAGTAAATACGAAAATTGTCGGCGGCGTCTATTATCCATCTGTGGGCCGACCGTCTTCGCCATCTGCAGCATTTTCTCGAGCCAAAGGTATATCGTAATGCTTAAAACGACGCAAATATCCCATCCGTGCGTATGACGATTCAAAATGACCTATAAATTTCGATTCGTAAGTAGGAATTGGGCATCTATCGAAACACACTGTGCTCTATTTTCTGAGAGAACTTTTGATTCGTGGGTGGCGATTGCTAAAGTTGTCTGCACGTTGATTACAAAAAGTCCTAGGTTCTAGCTCCGTTCCACACTAAGTCATAAAAACATTTCGCATTTGATCTAAGGTGCATTAATGTGTCTCTGTGTCAGTTGTTGTCAGAAAGTTGCAGTGGCGAAGCCAGTATCGGCTTCAGCTGATACCAATCCACAGGCACATCAGAGCAGCCTACTTCTTAGGCAAAGTAAAATAATTAATAAAATGCCTTCTAAAATAAAGCTTCAAAATTGAATACGTCTCCTTGACATCAGAGGCGCTGCAACACTGCTATAAACCAAAAACTTGCAAAAGCATAGTTGTAAGAAAGTGAAGCTTCACCACCTGTCATCTCTCTCACTACCCCTTTACTCTAGTTCCAGCACAATGCACAATGTAGGTGTCATCTCCTGAGTGCTGGTACAAGATAAAGAAATTGCATGCTTACAAGATCAAATTGTTTACGCGCTCTAATGCCGTTGGATATCTGTTAAAGGGGCCTATCAATTTATTGATCTATACCAATAGGGCAGTAATTTTAGATGGACTTAGAGGTAACATACAAAGCGCAATTGACGACATTCGTCTCGAAATGTATGCTACAGTGCTGAAAAATTGGGTCCAAATAACCTGTTTCCTGGTGGTCATATTAACGCAAAGAAGCTATCGCCAACTTGAACCCTAAAAAATCTCCTGGCATCGATAAAATTAGCAACAAGATGCTCCAAGAGCTCCCAACTATAGTAGTTAAAAGAATTCTCCACATCTTCAACGCGATATTGTGCATTGAATACTTTCCATCTAAATGGAAGATATCACTAATAACTATGATACCTAAGCCAGGTAAAGACCACACCAGAGTTGAGTCCTACAGGCCAATTAGCCTTTTGCCAAATTTATCTAAGCTTTTTGAAAAATTATTAGCTATCAAGTTAAATAAAATCATTAGCGAAAAGCGCTGCATTCCAGACCATCAGTTTGGCTTTCGAAGTAAACACAGCACAACTGAGCAAACACATAGACTTGTGAATGTTATAAAGCATACCCTAGAAGAAAAAAAGTACTGCTCAGCCCTCTTTATCGATGTTTCCCAAGCTTTTGATAAAGTGTGGCATAAGGGATTAATATATAAACTGACCCAGTACCTTCCTGAAAATATTTGTAAGCTACTGGAAAGTTACCTGCTTTGTCGCAAATTTATTATAAAACAAGGTGATTGGATGTCATCACTGCAGCCGATTGAGGCTGGAGTTCCCCAAGGCAGCATATTAGGTCCATTGCTATACTTGATATACACCGCAGATTTGCCAACAGTCGCTAACATCCATACCTCAACTTTTGCCGATGATACAGCTTTCTTAAGCATTCACGAAAGTGCTGACGAAGCATCTCGTCGCCTACAGCACCAAACTTCGCAGCTGGAAAGCTGGCTAAAAAAATGGCGAATCAAAGTTAATGAGAATAAGTGCGTACATATAACCTTCACCCTGCGCAGAGACACATGTCCTCCTATTCTGATCAACAACCAGTTAATACCTCAACGTTTGGAGGTCAAGTATCTAGGGATGCACATTGATAGACGGCTAACATGGAAACAGCACATCGATGCAAAATTAACTCAAATGAAATTAAAAGCAACTCAACTAAATTGGCTTATTGGTCGAAATTCTGTGCTAAAACTGGACTGTAAACTTTTGCTTTACAAAGCAATTTTAAAACCAATATGGAGCTATGGTATCCAGCTATGGGGCACTGCCTCAGCTTCCAATATAGAAAAAATTTAAAGGTGTCAAAACAAAATACTGAAAATGATAACAGATGCGCCGTGGTATATAAAAAATTCTAACATACACAAGGATTTAAATATTCCGACAGTCAAACAAGAGATAACAACATACGCAACGTCATACCTAACCAAACTCCAAGATCATCCAAATATACTAGCCCGAAATATTTTAAGCGAAAGAGGGTTCATTCGACTGAAAAGAAGGGATACTCTTTCCCTAGCCCGAACGTAGTAGACGCGGAAATAAAACTATACGAGCAATAAATAATTTTGTACAGCTAGGCTGTACTTAATAATAATTAGCAATTAGTTCTTAAATTTGAATACTTATTGTTAGTTCCATTGATTTTGAAGATTCAATAAATAATAAATATTGTGTGAAAAAAAAAAAAAAAAAATATTAACGCAATAAAATATAAAATTTTGTGTACACTATATGTATTCTATGTTTTTCTAATAGATACAATTGTTATGTCCTTAATGGAAAACTTTATAAAACAATTATTTTTATTTCATTTTTACTTTTGCAGCCGACAAAACCGATGAGAAATTCCATCGCCGTGCTTCTGTGAAAATGGGTGTTAGAGTTATCTATCGGACAGATGTTTTTAACCAAGGAATTACGGATCCTGAAAATTTTGCCGCCCTAGTAAATAATCCTGTAAACTCACCGCCATCCCAAGCCACAGCCATAACCTCAACGAATCATAATCCTAATACCAATATAATTTCTACAAATTCTACCATAAGTGAAACTCAAACCGATCCTATGCCTCACCGCCTGCAGCAGCATCATCAGAATGTGCAAGAAACAACTTGTGCAGAGAGTGCTTTACAAGGCAAAGTGCGTAAATCGGAAAGAGGAGAGTCTTTCCCCAAGTTGCGTTTATCACCCAAAACATTTCGTTTCAGTAATCGCTTTGGCCGCAGTAAAAGTGAAGTGGAGAAATGTCCTAATGATACATTTCATAATTATAGCAAATCCTTTCAAGAGGTGTGTTTTGCCAAATTTTAACTTCCCAGCTAGCGTAATCATAAAAAATATAATGTAATTAAAAAAAAGTTTTCACTTATATATTTCCGTTTTCTACACGGTGCTTAGAGAAGTATTTGAGCCCAAAAGTTGGCAAAAAAGATCAAATTAATTTAACTAAATGCTAAGATCTTAGTACGCAGGTCGATACACACCAAAATTCCACATCATTTTCAATACTTTAAGTTGAGTTTGCAGTTCCTCGACACTGCTAAAGTCCGGAAAGTGAATAAAATTACAATCGTTTTGAATGTTATTTTTTTTTGGTTTCAAGATGTTTGAGATTTTTTTGTGGTTAAACGAATATAGATTTTGCGTTGATCTTATTTTCCCTGAAACGGTCCCCCAGGAATCTGATACTAGTTTTATATCCAATTAAAGATAAAAGAATCAAAAATGTCCAACTTTTTAGTCAGAAAAGACGTGTAATATTTTTGGCCAGCTTTTTGGGCCAAATACACCTCTGGGCGATGCGTATGGCTAATGTTAAAGTCACACTTTTTTAAACAATAAACAAAGTAATATTTGAAATATCTTAAACAGCAAATGAAAAAAATATACTTTTTTTACAAACTTGTTCTGAGAATTTTTATTAAAGTAATCGATAAAGGCACATGTTTCCATTTATTGTTATTTTTTATGTGGCAGCTTTTAATGGATAAACCTTTTAAAAAAACTAACGAACATTTAAATTTTTTTTTATTTTTTTCATTTCGTCAGTATGACAGTATTTGCCCTACAAATTTAAGCGGAGGTCCCCAGGGTGCTGTTGATAAACCATTCCTTCTACAAGATGGTCGTGTGGGATTACGTGCCAGTTTGGACAAATCTTGGTATACGCATGGTGAAAACGTTTGTGTCACTGTTAACATACGCAATGACAGTAGAAAGACTGTTCGTAAAGTTCGTGTAAGTATTTCCACCAGATTTTGTTATTTCTTATTTGGAAAAAAGAAATGATTTCTTTCTGTTGAAATTAGAATGAAAGATGAATGTCAAAATGTCACGTGTACCAATATCAATTCGAACGACAGACACACCAATAACGACAATTAAAATATTAATAAATAAATTACATTAATTGAAATTAAAATATATATTACAATAGAGTCCTCATGAAAACGCTTAAAAGAATCGCAAACTGTGCATTTCTAATGAACTGTCAAAAATAGTATGAAAATTCATTTGCACAAACTTTGCAAACTTGCCCAATAATTTTAACTCGTAAACTTGCGCCGTTCAATTTTGCATTTAGTAAAACAACAATTTTGTCGCTTTTTTCCCAAACAAATCGAGTCACAAATAGCAACTTCTGCAGATAATTTGAGCAATTGAGTCTTTTACATTAGTGGTAATGCATAAAGACTCTGCATTATCTCCAGTTTTTTTTTTTTTTTTTATCTGGGACCAGCACTCAGGAGATGACTCCTACACATGCGAAGGATTGTGCTGGAACTATAGGAAAGGGTTGGTAGGAGAAATGACAGGATGTGAAGCTTAGTTAATTATTTTACAGCTCTGCTTTTGCACGTTCTTTGTTTATACTCGTAGCAGTGCTGAAGCTTCGGTTTAGTAGGCATTTGTTTTTATATTATTATTTTACTTCGCCGGTGCTACACAAAAAGCGACGAAGGATTGTGGATTGCTATCAGCTGAAGCCGGTATTGTTCAGTGACCAGTGACTATGCCTTCGACAGTTGTTGTGGTCCCATCTAAATTATTACTCAGAACATCTCTTGTTTCATACATTTTTTACAATTTAAAATGTATATGCGCCGTTATTTAGAACAACTCACAGCTGTTTATCTCCTTTGCAGATATTTATTTAAAAAAAAACCATGATTGGTATTTGCCTGAGTCAGGAAAAAAACCGCGTGTTTCGTTTCGGATTAGGTATCACATCTTTGATTTTTTCCTTAGGTCCTTACTAATGTGTTTCACCTATAGGTTCTCCTCTTTTATAAACTTTTCTTTGTTCGCTGAGTAGCTTTATTATTTTTTCTTGTGGAGAATTAATTTGAATTTTCCAACATCTCAATTGACATTCTGTAGGGAATTTATTCCACATCCAATGGAGTTTATTTCACATTTCACGGCTAAAAACGGTTTTCCTCCATAGTGAGATTCGCTGGTATATCGACCATAAATGGATGCGCTCTCGAGGAAATCTTGTCGAACGTAAAACTTCCAAAGGTATGCCTTCTTTTGCAGATGATATAGGCATTTATCAACCATCCTCATTTGGTCGCTCGAATATGATCGCTGCGCTGAGGCAGAATATAAGTGATTCATTGAATAGTGACCTAACAAAAATATTGCAATGGGGTCACGTGAACGGGGTCGATTTCAATGCTCAAAAGACCCAATGCTGCATGCTTACACACCAACGCATGCCTGATGGGTGCAAGAGATATTGAGGAATCAGAAGCTCTTAACGTTCTTGGCATGCAGTTTTAGTGTGATGTTCGAAGGACTGAGTTCATCTTTCAGGTCTCAAAAGAAGAATTGAAGTGCCTCGGCTTTTTAAGATTGTGCAAGACGTACTTCACCACATCTGATCTCCTTAATATTTATACCACTTACATCCGAACGAAAATGAATATATAGGGGTTATCTGCTGAGTGCCGGTCAAAGAAGAAAACATAAATAAATAATTAAATAATACTAAAAAAAAATGGCCGAGTTTCGGGAACAAGTTCCTTGAAAAATTGTATTTTTTTTCCCATAATCAAGGTCTAAATTTACCATCTATTACTTACAGTAGTACTTGGAAATTTATTGATGATGACCCAAAGTATGATCTTTTTATACTATTTAATTTATTCTGTCGTTAATATTGTCAATAACAATTCCACTATTTCGAGTTCTGAAGGCGAGTTTATTGTCGACGATGAAGAGAGCTGGACCAATACTTGCAATCACCTCGAATACTGGGTACTTTATGCACTGCCTTTCTGGAAAATTTGTTTCAAAATCTCCTCTAATATCTACTCTATATTTCTAAGACCGATAGATGCCTGGATATACTATGTGTGCACATCCGCTTAATTTATAGGTAGAATCGTTTCTTATCGTGATGGCAGTACATTGCCATTTGTACTCATAACGAACTTACCAATAGTACGTCAATACGTTTTACGTTGCGTTGTACATTATAAGATCCTTCGCTTCTCCTACGTAATTCCTAGATATATTGTACATATTAGTATATGACGCTGTTTGTTTTGTTTTACATTAAACTCCAGTTTTAATTTCTCTCTTTTGTGGTCAATAAAAAAAGTTATAAATTTAAAAGAGAATGAAAAAACCACTATACAATTTTGATGTATTGTGGTTCCAGTAGTACAAATATGGTCAAAATTTTAATTTTTATAGGGCGTTTTTTTTCAATTTTTCAGTAAAATTATAAATTTTTTTAGACGTCTCTCCATATAATTAATGAAAAAGAGTTAGTCCGATATTATTAAAATAAACTTGGAAAATTTTAAATTTACTTAACCTTTAATCCGTTTATATAGTGCGTTTCAATTCGATCAGTAGTTTAGGGAGTTTTAATAAAAAAATTTTTTGTTTTAAAAAATCGAAAACGGCAAAAATTGTTCAGATTTATTGCTTTATAGCAAAGCTATATGTAATAGAACTAAAATGGAATATCGATCATAAAAATCGACTGATTCTTTGGGAATTTATTCACAATTAAGTGATTTCGTTGATTTTCACTACATTTTAGTTTCTTGTTTGATATACGAGTACATGCATAAAACTGAGCAGTTAATATTCTTCTATCGATTGATTGAATTTTGAAAACTTATTTTCCATGATATGTATAAAGTTTCATATCGAAAATCCATTACATAGTAACATTCGTGTATTTGTCGGCAAAACCCGGTAGGTAAGAATCCTGATTCTATTCTTCGGAAAAACATTTTAATTGGATGAGTATAAATATTGTAAACAGTAGCAAATTTGAATTTTATTATTTAAATTTATTATAAGAAATAAAAGAAAAAAATAAATAAATAAATAATTATTATAAACTACTAACTCTGGAATTTTCTTTTATTCGATTTTCTACTATTGTTGAATAACGAAGTGTTATTCTGAATATTCCAGCAAAAATCAACCATCAGGTGTGCATCCCAGCGACCCTCCTTTGGTGGAATCGGTCGCCCTGTTCCTCACTCAAGTCTCCTAGATTTTTAGGAACACGATCTAAGTTACTGTGCAGGTGCTCATATTGCATCCAAGATTCTGGAAGTGAATTAAAGCTATTGTAAACCAAAATTTTTGTAAATTTAGTTTAACAAAATCGCACTAGTTGTTGTTGAGTTATGACAAAATTAAAAATTATTTAAAAAAAAAATTATCCATAAAATTGGAAAATTTGGCCATATATAGTGGTTATGCAAGCCCATTTTTGCTGTTGACATGTGCAGTCGCTTCCTGTTATGGTCCTGTTCTTTTATTTATAGTAAATATTTTTTTGCCTCTTTTGGTTAATTAGTGAAAATTAGCCAAACATTTTTTTGGTGAATTTTTACCACATTATATATTTAAAAAAGAATCTCTTTTATTTTTAAGTACCAGTAGTTGTATCTGATAAATGGAAGGCACTTAAATATCTAAGGAACTTTAAGGTTTCCTTTATGAATTATGCCCATGCATTCACGGATAAATATATTTTACTTAATGGATGTGTAATTTAATCAATTTGCCATTGTAGTTGAAAACTGAAAAATAAATTTAAAGGAAATGTGCGGATAAAATTTAAAATGGACTACAACGTTTACGTTTTTTCCCCTACAGAACTTTAGATTTAATTTTTCCCTTCGTACGGCATTCCCTGAAAACATATTTTAAAGTATGCAAGAGATGTGAAGTAATAATTTTAAGAATAATAACAGTGAAGAAAGATTCTATTGAAATGTATTTTATTATATCAAGTTTATGAAGGGCTGTTTAAGCAACCAAATACTAAGAAACTGACATTTAGAAGCCGCCCCTACCAACAATTTAGCAAACAGGCAAAAAAAAAACATAAAATTTGGAAGTACTTAAACGTGCCGGCAGCAATATACGAATACATACATAAATATATTGGTTACTTAAATCAAAAGCTTTTAAAAAGCGTTAAACTGTGCAGACTTTATTTATTATTCATTTTCAAAAAGCTAAAATTTATCAACAACATTTTTATAAAATCAACAGCTTCTTCATCCTATTAAATAAATATTATTAGTTCTGCGAAGCATTAAGAAAATAGAAATGTACCTAAACGATTTTCTGAAGCATATCGTAATGCTACTCCAATAATAATCATGTTTCAATCTGTAAAAATTTCTTTTACTTGGTATAGGAGGCACTTTATAGACAAATAAATTTTTTCAATTATTTATTGCACCTACAATTTTAATTGATGAGCAAGAAGTATTCAAATTTAAGTATAAGACAGACCTGCGTCAGTCAGTAATTAAATGTTTGCGATAGTTCTATGGCAGTAATTTACATATTCAGGTACTGTGGGTACAATTCCTGCAGATATACTGGAAAATATTCACAATTTCTTTTCATATTAAAAACTCTGACATTAATTTTCCAGTCAATGGTCCCCTTTATTTATTATTCCTCAAAGTAAAGCAGTCAGTAAAAAATGCAATAATAAGTGCTACAAATTAAAAAGGGCGTGCTGTTGGCTGAGTAGTTAGCGTGTTGACTATGCAATCAGAAGATCATAGCTTCCCCGATCGTATCAAAAATTGTCGGCAAAAACAGCGCATTCCAAAAATAATACAGACAATAAAACACCAACTGCAGAGTTGTGAAAAAATTAAGCTCTCTATCCTTCTGATGCTGAATGCATTGCATACGTCGGACGCATTTCTGAGCACTGGGTCAAGAAAACGAAAAAGTCATACAATTCTGTAACGGTACAAAGGAACATTAATTTTTCCTTATGAAATGGTAGAATAATAACGCAGCTGCAGACGCACATTATAGTCAGTTGTTATTGAAATAAATTTGATTTAATTTAAACTTGTTATTTGAATATGAATTTTAGCTGGTTTGGAGAAAGTGAAATTTGCAGCGCTTTTTGCAGAACAGACAGACTTGCTCTTCTATCCCACACCACAAAGATTTCATGGCACTTCGTGAACCGTATAATTCCTTTAATTTATTTTAAATATAATGCAGTAAAGAGTATAATTAAATTTACTTTCGTCACTTGTTTCCTTGACGAAGCTACTAGGAGAAGCCGCAATATGCCGAAATAAATTTATCGGGGTTTTATAATAAAAATGTTAAATTTATATACATCTATTTTATTATTATATTAAATTTCATTAAATTCAAAATGCGTATTGCCAAATTCTGTAGAGGTTTCTTAGCTTTCATTGTTTTAACTTTATTAATTCCCAATTATTTTTCAATAGTTTTCATAGAAATATAAAAAGTTTCAGATCTTTTACCGAAAATTGGGTAAAGGTCTACTAATCAGTTAGCACGAGCACCATGAGCACGTAATGGAGCATATGGACCAGACAACTATAAATTAGAAATAAGTAATTTCATTGAATTCGTCCTTTTCATGTCAATACAAGACCTCTACTCACTTACTGGCAAATTCGTTAGCGATTATTGTATTTGTATGACTTTCCTCATATTCTTTTAGAATAATCGCCAGCCGATGGAAACTAACTTTTGTAACAGGAAATCAAAAGGTATCACAAACTGAAGTACAACAGCGCACTTCAGTTATCAACAATTTGCCAATTTGCAAAGTAAAATAATAATGAAATGTCTGTTCATGTGTCTACGTGACACCGAAATTAACAAAGCTCGCAGAGTTTCGTAAGAATTAAACACTACTCTATCGCTTAGCAAAGAGAAATCAACACACAATGTCTGTATTGCATATTATTTGCCTGATTACTACTTCTAAAAAGAAAATTAAAATAAATGAAAGGGCAAGTGTTAAGAAGTGGAAACGTAAACAGGTAGAAAAACAACAGCGGAGTACAAACAGCAAAATGTCGACGAAGGATCAGATATTGAAAAGTCGGCGTAGCTGATTTAATTGAGGAACAGACAATAGAGTATTGAAGTTCACAATTAGTAAACAAAATGTAGTAGGAAAAAAAAACAAAAGATGCTTCAGCTGTCGACAACAAAACGTTAAAAAGGGATTAGTATGAAAACATATAATAATTGAAAATTGCATAAAATATACGGGCAATTGAATTTTATTCTTGTTCTTTTTGTGTTCCTTCTATTACTTCTTTTATTAAAACCACATGCTTCTCATTTGATATACTTCCCTTGTTAAGAGTGAAAAGCATTGACATCATAAGGTATTCACAATAGCAAAAAGTAATTTTCGTCAACCAAAGTTTCTTTTTGCAACCAAATTATATTCTCATCTATCATTTTTTTTTTTTTTTGTAAGTGCACAGATTTATTTCTTAAGAAACCACAATTTTCAATAAACTATTTGAAATAGTTCGAAAATTACTTCTGTGAATCTGCATGTGCATTGTGGTTGTTATAATTACTTTTAATATTTTTTTAAACATAATTTTCCTTAATATTCCATAAAGTATGCTAAAGAAAAAGAGAAGTGTTGTGGGCATTGTTACGATATCTGAAAATTTCACATAATATTTAAAATAAAAGATTTTTTAGCTTAACGCTGGCTCTGGCACAAAATTTTGTCTACGGATTCTGCTACAGTTTGCATTTTCGTGTGTCACATTACAATTTTTATTTTGTTTTTGTTAGACTAATAAGTATATAAATTTGAGATGGGCAACACTTACGTGATTTGATTGAACCTTCCATACTCATGCATGATCGTGAGTAAGGTCACCCTCGATCACGAGAGCATATAAAAAATTTCGACTTGAGTGAGTATGAGCAGAAGTTTTTTGTGGTTATTTCATTAATTTAATTCATTTGTATAATAAAAAATTTGTACATTAATGGTCGCCAGTCCATAAAAACAGCTTTCGTTAGTTTTTATGGGAATATTATGACGAAGGCATAGTCACTGGTCACTGAACAATACCGGCTTCAGCTGATAGCAATCCACAATCACTTCAGAACGCCCTCCTTCGTCGGTATTGTGTAGAACCGGCGAAGTAAAACAATATTAAAAATGGCTACTGAACCGATGCCTCAGCACTGCTACGAGTATAAACAAAGAACGTTCGAAAGCAGAGCTACAAAAATAAATAGTTAAGCTTCACCTCCTGTCATTTCTCCTACTATCACTTTCCTATAATTCCAGCACAATGCTTTGCATATGTAGGAGTCATCTCCTGAGTGCTGGTCCCAGATAAAAAAAAAAGAAAAGTTTGAAATAATTGTCAAAAATGCACGGTAGGGTGATTGATTGAAATGATTAAATCAAAAGTTGCTTGATTCCGTTGGCATAGTTAGCATACAATCATTGTTGTATAATATTTAAAAGTGAGGAAGTGTATACAGTACCCTAAGGTACCTTGGATCCGTTGAATAAAAGAACATGTTTTTTCGAGTGTTGAGTAATAATAACTCTCTGATTAAATAGTTTTTGCACGTGTTTGCGCTAAAGTTCTTACTGCCCTACGGAGAAGTAAAAGCGTTTGGTTATTCGTTAAAAGAGTAAAGGAAAATGCTAGTTCTTCTATTCCGCTGCAGTTCCAGCGGACTTCAGCATAAATAAGTCTCCTGGGCCGGATGGAATTCCGGGACTCGTCTTGAAGCAGTGCTCTTCGACGTTATCGTGTCCTTTGGCTATTCTTTTCAGCACCCTATACCATGCTAGCGAATTTCCGCCGTGCTGGAAAGTTGCAAATGTAACGCCGATCCCCAAGAAGGGATAGGCAAGCAACACTGAAAATTAGTGCCTAATCGCAACATGCTCTACCATATCCAAAGTAATGGAGAGTATGCTAAATTTCCATCTCATGAAGTATATGGAGTCCAATAGCTTACTTAACGACCGGCAATATATCTTCCGTGGGGGACGTTCCATGGGAGACTTGTTGGCCTACCTCGAAGGCGAGGCAGTATATGAATAATTCGGTAAATGGTGACCTCAAGAGAATATCGGAATGGGCTCACGTGAACAGGGTTGATTTCAATGCTCAAAAGACCCAATGCTGCATACTTATGCATCGATGCATGTCCGATTGCGCTGCCTCATCTGTAACTATGGGCGGTATAAACATTCAGCAATCAGAAGCTCTTGATGTTCTTGGCATGAGAATTCAGTGCGATGTTCGATGGACTGAGAACATTTTTCAGGTCTCAAAGGCAGCATTCAAGTGCCTCGGTTTTTTAAGACGGTGTAAGACATACTTCACTCCATCTGATCTTCTCACTATTTATACTGCTTACATCCGATCGAAAATGAAATACAACTCTTATGTATGGGCCGGGCCGGTGCTTCAAAGACTATTTTGAAGTTATTCGACCGTGTTACATGGATTAGTTTTTGGGTTAGTCCGATGGGTTATATAGTCCACCACTAGGACATCGTAATGTTAAATATACCATGTTTTCTCCATACATTTATGTTAGGCTTGGTCTAATCCTACTCCTCTGTGGACTACACTATACATGCATGTGTGGACTAGTCACATTATTTGCAGGAGCACTTCTTCATCGCATTATTGTATGAGATTTTGATTTGGTCTTTTATGTATGTGTGGATTTATTTTATGGGTGCCTATTCCCATGCGAAAAAAATGCAAACAAAATCTTTTTGTATTCATGAGTATTCATATATGAATATTTACGAATTTTTTAATTATGCATAAGTGAACATATTGTATGTATAAGAAATTTTAGGCATGCTTTTTTTTGTGAAACTGTAAATGGGTTAGTGGTAGTGTTATTGCAGTGGGAAAAATTCTTGGGCATAATATAATGCCGACATTGAGTTGGTTTATAATGGTTTTGTATGAATGTTAATAAATAAAAAATTAAATTATTTAACTAAACTATTTCTTACGATACTGGTTAAAAATAACATTTTCATCACAGTTATGAGAGAATAACTGTTACGTTCCTGCTTTTAATGAGAATTAATTCTTCTCATGTTATACATACATACGAGCGTAATCACAACAAATTTCTTTTTAATTTCTCACTGCGCATTTATGAAATCTTCGAAGTAGCAGGGCATGGTTACCCTAAAAGATTTATCTTAAAATTTAGGAACTAAATTTATTGATAGACTAATTAGGTTTTAAATACTTTTGTCTAATTCCTACATTTGTGCAATATTTCCTTTTTTTTAATATAAGAATACATTTTTTTTGTAAAATGTTCGGTGCTAAGTTATCCTTTTAAATTGATTAATAATCAATTTACCTTGGAACTTTTTTTAAATAAATAATATTATATTTATACAAATTTTCAATTCATTTATCGATATGCACATTGGCAAAAAATTTTGTACGTTCCTTTATTAGTGTGAGAAATAAAAAACCAAATTTAGAATTGATAAATTTTATAAATGCACATATTTTAGCATAGATATATGAAAATTTTTGAACCCTGATTAAATGTAAACAAAATTTGTATATATGATGAATGAATTAAATAAAACATCTTCAAACAATCAACACACATTTACATAAATGCAGACTTCAAGACTATGATGCTGATTTAACTCAACGTTGATTTTTGTTGCATGATTAAATATGAACAACCAATTTAATGTATGATGAAATGAAGATAGAAGTGATACATGCATATGTATATCAGTATTTCGCTACATCATTCTGTAGCTTTGAAATAAAATAAATATTTGCATATTTTTATCAAACAAAAATTTATCAATTTAGGCGACTAAATAACTTTTAATTTGGTTAAATTTTCTCTTTCGTATTCCAACATTTATATCATTTTTATTTTGTGTATGAATTAAAAGGATATATTAAATTTTTGTTGTGATTATAAAACTTTATTGTCCTTCTTTTTTTTAATCGTATATGGAACACATGTCACTGGCAAAAGCTTTAATACAATCACCTGCCAGTAGGTGAAGCGAAAGTTGTACGAATGTTTACTGAAAAAAAAAATCAAATACATGTTTTACTTCCAGTTGGAAAATATGTGGCATAATTAGCATATTTTAAATATTTCATGCCGCTTAGATAAACATGTTAACTACAACGTGATGTTCTTTGCATCACTAAAGTTCCATGAAATATATTTAATTTTCTTATAATCAAAACTAAAACGGGGGAAAAAAATGCTTGCAAAGCATTTTAAATTAAGCATAGAAGAAAAAATTTATAAATGTTTTATTACATTTTCCCATTGGGTACAATTGTTTGAAATGTAACATCAGTAGTTAAAAAAAGCTGCTTTAAGAAATAAAATTAAACCTCAAAATACATCACTTTGAGATTTGCGGTATAGCGTGGAATTATTCTCTAAATACATCATTTCGTGTTAAAAATAGCCGCGGAGAAAAATTTCAAAGTATGTCTTGGAATTTTCTTACTTAATACATACGTATTTGATAAGTTAAAAAAAATTATTTGAAATACATCTGGGCCCAAATTACGGTTGACTTCTACCCACGTTTTTTATTTTTTCACTAAGATATTCCGGCGCCTCTCCTTGCTTAATTTTTCTTATAAATTTAAGAGTGTTGGACTGCAATCTTTGCTTAATTGTCATCCATTTGAGGTTGTTAAGCATTGTGTTTATTTGTGCATACCAATTATATTTTAATATTATTCTCATTGCTTTATTTTGCAATTTTTGCATCCTTTCTATTTGTATTGTGCTGCTACATGTATATATAATTGACGAACCAAATTCGAAATGAGGTTTAATTAAAGTGTTTTGGATCTAATTCTTTTGAGAAAACCGATTTTTTTACCAATTTTTTTACATATATAGTCTATGTGTTCATTAAATTTTAGTTTTTTGTCTATTATAAAACGAAGATATTTTATATAGTCTATTTTTTCAATTATGGTGTCATTTATTTTAAATTCTATGTTTGAATCCATATTTATTTCCATTATTTTAGTCTTATTTTCATTTAGTTTAAGCTTATTCATATTTAACCATTTTGATATTTTATTAATATCCTGTGTCATATTTGTATGACACTCCTCATCAGTATCGGTAGTATTAAATAAAATGGTATCGTCAGCATACACAGTTATTTTACATTTTTCCAAAATATTAGGCATGTCATTTATATAAATAACAAACAGCAGGGCACCCAGTATTGATCCTTGTGGAACACCAAAATCATTAATTATTTTGCCTTTGTTGTTTGCTTCCTGGTTTTTAAATGGGATTGGAACCACTCCAACTTTCAGCCTCTTACTCCATACATATAGATCTTCATAATCATTATTTCCCTGTCAATTGTCTCGAAAGCTCTCTTGAAATCAAGACAAATTGCCATCACCTTCTTATTGTTTCCAATTCCTTTCCGTTTACTTATAACATAATTTACATTCGTCTCACAAGAATACATTTTGCGGAGTCCTGATTGATATTTGGTCAGTATATTGTTTGAATTAAGATATTCTTCAAGCTGATCTTTCACCACTTTTTCCAAAATTTGTTCGCAAGTTTTTAATGTATTAATTGGCCTAAACTCGGCACATTTTTTTTGTTTTTGGAACTTTCTCAGTTGGTACTACGATTGTTTCAGTCCAGCTTTCCGGAAAAATTCCTGTCTCTATCGACTTCACGCAGGGGGGTTCTGGAATCTTGTATTTCGGAACCTACGGGTGTCTGAGCGACCCCGCGGTACCCAGCTTAAGGTGCAGCATTACCTTGTTCCTCTCTGAAGTTCGAAAATGACAGAAGAGGTGACTCTTCGAAATCTCACTAGAGATTGATGAAGGACTGGTTAATACCAGTTTGATTCGAATCTAGCACTACGGGACCAGCTTGGCCCTACACTCCCAACAGTTACAGGTACATTGTACAGGTACATAAGTACGGGTTTAAAGACTGATGTATTCTTTGCGAGTACTTCGTGTCTACCCTGAAAGTTGGATAGTGTGTGCTGGTATGGGTAAGGACTCGTAGTGGCTGTGGTTGTAACCCAAAGTTACGCGGGGAGTGGAGTTTTTGGTCTAATCGAGAATATGTGTGGAGTGACGCATATTAATGATATGACTTTTACTCTACTAGGTGCTGTTGCCATTCGACAGTAGTCACCGGAATGTGTTTCGAACCAACAGTATTACTGTTAAATGGGTCTTGACATAAAACCATTCTGATGTGACAAGAGTTTAGACCGCTCGAACACCTCAACAAGGTGCATTATAGAATTCAGGGATAACTACCCAACTTTGGAAGTAGGTGGCCTACGGGCTCATTTGCTTATCAGTGCTCTGGGGGCGCTAGTAAATCGTTTCAAAAATTTACTCGGTGTTGAGACCACCGTCTGATAAGGCCCTACGGGCAGGTGCAGACGTTAATCTTGAACGCCATTGTCTCTATCGACTCATTTATTATTTTTAATAATGTATAACCCGCTCCATTCCAATTAACAGAATTTTGTTTGAAATTTCGATTCGATTCGAATACCGTAATTTGGCTCTACACAGAAACAAATTAAATTCGCATTCAATTACTAAATACATCATTTAATATAAATACAAATTATAATCCATAATAAATCATAAATACATATATTATTTTTACTGGAATAGGCCCCGACATAGAATTGATAAAATTAAATACAACAATTCGTAATTGTTTAACTGTGAAAAAATGTTTTTAATAAAATAATATGGCGATGGCATGATGGACGTTGACTGCACAACCAAAAAACAGACCTGGGTTCAACCCCAGTTTCAGACAAAAAAAAAATTTTTAAATAAAAATAAACATCTCGCATTTTTCTGATGTGCATTAGTGTGTCTTTGTGCGTGAGTTGTTGTCGGAAGGTTTCAGTGGCGAAGGCATATTCACTGGTCACTGAACAATACCGGCTTCAGCTGATAGCAATCCACAATCACATCAGAACGCCCTCCTTCGTCGGTATTGTGTAGCACCGGCGAAGTAAAATAATAATAAAAATAGCTACTAATCCGAAGCTTCAGCACTGCTACGAGTATAAAAACAAAAGAACGTGCGAAAGCAGAGCTGCAAAAATAATTAATTAAGCTTCACCTCCTGTCGTTTCTCCTACTATCCCTTTCCTATCGTTCCAGCACAATGCTTCGCATGTGTAGGAGTCATCTCCTGAGTGCTGGTCCCAGATAAAAAAAAAAAAAAAAAAAAAAAAAAAATATATATACTATGGATAAATTAAAGTAATTGATATTTATAAAAACTTCAAACAATTAATTTATTAAAAATAGTTGAGAAATTTTAATAAATGTAGATATTGAGGCAATTTAAATATTTACTGAAATTCCACTTAAAACCAATGAAAGGCATGTATGATACGAATAAAAAATTGTTAAATTTTTGATTTTATTCAATGCAAATATATTTAATACGTATTCTTCTTTTATTTTATACAAATGTTTTTTTTACAGAAACTACAATTTTTTACAAATCCATCATACATATGAATGTATGTATGTAATTTTGTATTTAATACATTTATGTTTATAACAAAACTTTTACAAAAATTCATATTTAAAAGTTTATGTTTTATTATAAAAACCTTTAAATAATTTATATTTGATTGCAAGTTATATAAAATATGGTCAAATTCATATAAATTATGGTTAGAACCAAACAAAAATAATGAATGGACCGCAAAAAAAATTTAGCAAAGCTGTGTCTTTGTATGAGCTGTTGTCTCAAGGTTTCAGTGGCGATGGCATAGTCACTTGTCACTGAGCAATTGTTGCAACCAATGTACAGACACATGAGAGCGCCATCCTTCATCGTTATTGTGTAGTAATAAAAATAGCTCCTACAACAAGGCTTCAAAATTGAATACATCTCCTTGACATCAGAGGCGACTCAGCCCTGCAATAAACAAAAAACGTGAAAAAGCAGAGTTGTAAGAGAGAGAAGCTTCACCACCCTTCTCTCACTCTCTCACTATTCCTTTCCACTAGTCCAGCATAATATATCGCATGTGTAGTGCTTGTCCAAGATAAAAAAAAATTGCTATACCCGAATCCGTACTTAAAATAAGCCGACAACGATATCGATTTAAGAGAAGCTGACACCAGATTATTTGGATGGATAATAAATCACTTATTGATACGTTAGCACAAATTTTATTAAATAACAGCAGGAATTCGATTGCAAGAATTGACAGTTAGGATAGTGATGGCACAGGGACCAAATCAGAGTTTAACTGAATTTGAACAAAACATTAAAAAATGTAAATGCGTGTAATTTTTTAGACACAATCCGATTGGTAATTTCTATTGTATTGATACTGCTGTGTTGGACCTTGGAATACTGTTGGATCACAAGCTCACCTTTCGTGATAATTTCCAATAATGGTAAACAAAACCAATGAAGTATTTGGTTTCATGAAACGCTGGTCTAAACAATTTCTGAATTCATATATTACATATAGTATTATTATTTACATCAATTCTTCAACATATTCCTGCATATGGAGCTATTACATGGGATCTTTGTTATTCTATTCACATCAATAGTATTGACAGTACCGTTCCAAAAACAATTTTGAATTTTAATGGAAATTCGTGGTTTTCGATGGAACTGGAATACTCGTATCTTGCCGCCATATTATTTTGATTAAATTGCCAACACTAAGAAGTCGTCCATCGATGCTCAGTGTTTTCTTTTTTCTGGATCTAATACGTGCTGATGTTGATTCCGCATTCCTGCTTACACAAATAAAATTCACTGTTCCTTTAAGACTAACCCTTCATTTTGAACTTTTACAATGATTATTTTTGTCGCGCATGTGAAAACTTATTGAGTTTTCTGAGAGCACTGAAATTCTATAGAGCAAATTATATTTTATATCTAAACAGCAAATTAACTTTATATCTAAATAGCTAATTTATAATTTAATTTTTATTTATTTATTTATTTAAATTATTAATTTGTAATTTTTTGTAGTAAATATTCAGTCAGAAAGAAGTAAAAATCCATTGACGTATTTATATATATAAAAAATATAAAAAATTAGGATACATAATAGTACTGCATTAGCACGTAACTAAGTACATATTAAATATATTAAGACAGGTAGATTTAAAATTGATTTCTGTAACATGCGTGCTGACATCCGTCTGCATTGGCCTAATGTTACTCTCAGGTAAAAATTTTTAATTACCTGAGTATCGTCTCCTGTCACTATTTAATCGGCATTGAGGCCTTACAGTGTATATATGCGTTGGAGTCGCGTACCAGTGTCAGCAATCAGCAGACATGCAAGAGCCTAAATTTTTTTAGGTTAAATTCCATATCAAGCATACAATCCCAGCATACAATCACTTGTTGCAATTATTGACAGAGTACAATGCACGTTTAGTTAATTTGCTTAGCACAGTTGCAGCATCTGGGTGATACATTAATTTTAAACTTTATGACGACCCATTTTCCGTAATACTTTAATGTGTCGACGTTTTTATTGCTTAAGTACCGACGTAGAGGGGCGCTGTTATACACATACAAATCAATGCACAACAGAAAAAATTTAAAGACTGTAGCAGGGTTTGAAACCACGCTTTTCGGGCTATAAAGGCAACGCTTTAAAACTTCACGTAATATTGTTGAGTGTTAAGATCATATTAGTACAAAGTGCAGTTATAACCTGCTCAAAAAAAGAATCAGTTCGCAATTTCGTTTGATTTTTAATATTTCTTAGCTCACAATTCCATCAGTTATTACTCAGTTCGGAAAATGTGACTATAAACTTTCCCTTTGATGGCTGAGTTATAAAAGTGGGCGATACAGCGACCATATAAATATTATATTATATTTAATTTAGTTGAATACTATATTATTTTAACTAACGAAAATATAGCGACGGTTCCGGTTCAATATTGTTTTGTATAATTTAGAATGTAGTCAGAATGTAGCCGCAGTATCGAGTTTAACGTGAAATACAGAAATGCAGAAGACTTGTTGTTGGTGCTGGGTTACAAAACTTTATTTTTCATAAAAAATAACAACATTTAATAAAGAGACATGCAAACCTTAATTTAATTCAGATTACAGTCCACTGTCGACAATTTGAATTCCAAGGGAAAAGTCCAAGTAATTGAGCAAAACTTTTTTTTTAAATATAGCTACGACAATTAGCGAACATGAACTGTCGTAGTTAAGGCAAATGCTAAAAGTATTGCGTAGAAAAAAAAGAAAGAATGCAAGACATATGTGTGCTAAAGTAATGTCCCTTTTTTTATATAGAACACATTACTTTTCTATAACACATGAAATTATTGAGAGTAGAGACGATTTTAAGTTACGGAAAGGACCAAATTAAATGGATTTCTTTGAATTTATGAAATGTTTTTCAATGGACCCGGAGAACAAATGCAATTTAACGAATTTCAAATTATTGAGGCTGTACGCTGTTTAATAGAACCACTTTACAAATTAATCGGTTATACTTTGCGCATGATGAATATTAATTGAGTATTTCATCAGTATTCGTTATACGTAAAGTATTCGTATACAACTTGGTAGCCACTCAATACAAAAATTTACAATATAAAGACTTCATCCAAGGAAAGATATTTCCGATAAAAAAAATTGTTTCTGTATTAAAAAAACAATACGTTGACAATAAACTCGAATATAGTAGAATGACGTGCATGATGGTCCAGGAATTGAATTTTGTGAAGAATATTGATTTTGGTTACAGCAAACTGGCATATTTAACAAGAAAGCAATTCCCTTCATACCCTACACATGTTTAATCATTTTTATTTTGTAAATGTGCTGTATATTAATATTTTTAAACAGCTGGAATCTCAGTAAAAGGTGCAACATATCGGAAAATTTATGTCACTAGTTTTTCTTATGCGATGTTCTATAAATTGCGATATTAAAAATCTACAAAACTAATAATTTTAAATATATAATTGCTATTAAATACTGCAAAAATTGACAATTTAATTTTCAGTAAATAGTTGTTCTCCATGTTCTAAAAGTGTATAGAAAAACGTTATGATTTGTTGAAAAGTTATAAATTTATATATCTTTATTGTATATAATGATTTCACTTTTTCATATGTATAATCGAAAGCTATTTTCCTTTTCGTAGATCCTAACCCAGTGGAAATTTTAGCTAAAGTCAATAACACAGTTTTCTGAAGAACGCTTTTATACGTTCGCCTCGAATTTCGAATGGACTGCAAAGCCAGTTAAACATTTTTAGTTACTCAACATCAACAATGAGACACAAGTTTTTAAAGTACTTACAATTTGAATTAGCACTAATGTGCATATGTTTTTCATTTATTCCATATAAATATTAAGTGGCGTATTCATAAAAACGTTTCATAAAACGGTTGGTTGATTAAGGGACCATCTAGGAGCAACAAAGCAGTTCGTAGAACATCTTGGTATGTAGTTTAGAACTGAACAACTTACCACAATACATTAGAAATGTTGAAACAATTACAATATTTACGAAAAACTTTAACGGAATATTTATTCCAAAATTTATAAATGCTTCTTACGTCATGAATACTTCATCTCAGAATGGAGTATACCTATAAATATTGTTAAATTGTATGCCTATAATCTGCTAACTCGTCTGATAATATCCATGAGATGCTGAGATATTTTATTTTACAATATATGAATTTTTTAAATAATAAGCAAAGAAGCTTTTCCTTTTTGAAAGCTGTGACGTAGGGTGCTACCAATTTAAATGTCATCTTCATTGAAACACCAACAAATATTTTCATAAGAATAGTAATCAGCTGTTTTCTTGACTTTAAATTGAAACACACAATGGGAAAGAGAATTTAAAAACAAATTCTCATAAATTTTTATAAGTATGCATGTAATAGTGAAAAATTATGAGTGCATCACCACCTGCCGTCGGTAGATTTCCATTTCCTTGTTATATAACAAACACATTGAACACTAACATATATTTTTTATATGATTTAGTGAGGGGTGTCCCATTTCTGTTGCACTATGGCGTAGTAGACATTGAACAAATCTTATTTCTTCTAATTGTTGGTAGTTGGATTAAAGCCCTCGAGAGGGTGGCGATGACTGAAATAGTCTGCACGTTGACTACAAAACCAAAAAATTTCCTGCATTCAAACCCCATTTCCAGACCAAATCATAAAAACATCTCGCATTTTTTCTAATGTGCATTAGTGCGAAGGTTTGGTCACTGAACAGTTAAAAAAATGGCTACTAAAACGAAGCTGCAAAATTCAATATGTCTCCTTGACATCAAAGGCACTTCAACGCTGTTATAAACAAAAAACACGACCAAAAGCAAAGTTGTAAAATAGGAAAGCTTCACCTCTTATTATTTCTCCTAATATCCCTTTTCTCGAGTTCCAGCACAATACACCGCATGTGTAGGGGTCATCTCTTGAGTGCTGGTCCAAGATAAAAAAGCACATCACTACAGAACTGCTGGGTGGATTGACATAATTTTTTCTGGATGTTGTTTGAATTATTTTGAGGATGGAAAAGAAAATTTGAGCGCAAGCGAAGCCGCGGCGAAATGATTGTTAATTTATAAAAAAAAACAAGTTGAATAATTACGATAATTGTAATAAAACAAAAATATAATAATGTGAAGAATAATAAATGGATGTAGATGAACAAAATGTATTTATAAGAAAATTTTTAGGAATAATTGACGAAAGCTGAGTGGATCTCACTATGCATTATAGGGAGACGTTGGTTTTTGGCCGCAGCTCTTTTCTGTCAGTTTTGATGGGAAAATTCAAAATAAATGTTCCAGCACAATGCATTGCATGTGTGCTGGTCCAAGATAAAAGAAGACTGAAAAATAATCATTATCTAAAACAATTAACGAATTTCAATATGAAAATATTATTAAAGCAGCTGGATAGTTGGAAGATTACAGACAACAACTTTCTTCATAAATAAAATTAGAGCTGAGAGAGCTTCTAAAATTGTTTTTAATTATAAATTTAAAAAAATGTAATTTATGCTTCCCTTTTGTAAGAACAATCGTACGAACATTTTGTGAGCATAATTATGTTATAAAGTTTTACTTCCGTATTCGTAAAAATTTTTGGATTTATATAATTTATATTTATATATAATGAAATATTTATTAATATTTATATTTATAACTGAATTTTGTATGCAAATTTGTTCACTAAACAGTTTAAAAATTAAAAAGAATTTTTCTTGTTGTGTAAAAACTGTTAAAAGCTCTGACAATTCTATAGTAGTGCATACAGACAGCTCTAACTATCTTTTGGCTCCTTAAAATTTACTTTATTTATATACATATATAATTTTTTTATTATTTTATGAATTTGGAATACAGTCACATACACTTTTATTTCGTCATTAAACTGTTTCACCAGTATTAAAAATGTTTTTTTATTCTGTTTGTTCTTTGTAAAAAATCGTTAAGTAACTCAAAGTTACAAACTGTAAAAATTCTTTTTTTTTGGAAAATAATGAACGAAATATGCCAGTAACTACGAAAAGAGACCCCCCAATATAAATATAATAGAAAGTGAGTTTTCATTCAAATACAACAGCATGATGTGGGCAATAAAATGAAGTAAACAAAACAGATATTAAATGGACCAAAAGTCATAAAATATATTTTGTTTGGAAAACTTATAAAGCGAAGGCAGATTTTCTAAGATGGTTTTTATGACATAATATTTTGAATTTGTTCGCTTCACAAAAGATGGAAAGTTCAACTTAAAAGTGAAATCTAAATAAATAAAAAAAGAAAGAGAAATTCGAAAATAATGTGCAAATAATCAAATAAAACATTTATACATATGGGCATTTCCAGAATCTGGAACGGTACACGCGTTCCCCTTTGAAGTCGTTCCATTTTTTGATAGCACGTTAATGGGACTATGTATAGTGCAAAAGGTAGCTTTTATTGAATTTTTGTTTCTGATAAGCAATAAAAATGGAATCATGAACGGGACCAACTCGCTATCGACTGCATTTAGAAAAATTTTAAAATCAACGAATTCGAATACTATTTTGGAAAGCGTTTTTTTTAAACTAAAATGGAATAATATGGATTTCTACTGATGGTTGTCTTATTTAAATATTTCTCTTTCTCTTGGTTTTAACAACCATTACTATGATTTAGCACTGGACATTTAGAATGGGACACAATTTCCTATAATGTTTGTAATAAAAATTAGTTGAAGTTTAAATTTGTATAATTAAATTTATTTTATACATATTAATGCACATATATTTTATGTTTAATCTGATACTAATCCAAAAGTAACACCAGCATGCCCTCCTTCGTAGATATTGGGTAGCATCATCGGCGAAGTACAATAATTAATAAAATGGCTACCAAACACAGCTTCAAAAATTCAATGAGGCTTCTTGACACCAGAGACGCTGCAACACAGCTATCAGGATCAAAAAACGTGTAAAAAAGCAGAGTTGTAAAAATAATCTATCACTATCTATTCCTTCATTACTATCCCGTTCTTATAGAAGTTAACACCTAGTAGTAGGCAATTGTTGCCTGAGTGTTATTCCCCCCATTTTTCCCACTCTTTATCACGACCATTCCTTTTTTACTCAAAAATAACGTTTTCAGGATATGCTCTTTAAAACTTCTCTTTCAGAATTACATGTTTGAAAGGAATCGGGGGATGCATTCCTCTCATTTTTCCCACTCTTTGTCACGACCCTTTAATTAAGAGGATCTACTAATATTGTAGAAGAACAGTACCCAGCAAAAAATTAGACATTGCCATAAGAAGTACTTGCCACATAATGACTTACTTTTGTGATTGCTAAATTTAACTTCTCGATTACTAAATATGTACATTACACAAAATTATAAAAATCAGAAGTATTAATTGAACTGGTATTAGAATGTCTCAAAAATTTTCAAAATATATAGTGATTTAGAAAAAAGTATATAAATTTCTAAATTACATTCTTAATTATTTTAAACCAACAAACATGTAGTCACTTTTTGAAGAAATTAATTAAATATATAGCCAGTTCGAAAAAAATAGATATTATTTTATTTTAATTTAAGTTAACAAAAAATATTATGCTTTACAGTAAATAGTTTAAGAACTTGTTGAAGAATTTTGTATCCCTGATTCAATACCAATGTAGTCAACTTTGTTCATATACTATTTTATTGAATTTAAGTAAAATATTTACTAGTATTTGAAATTATATAAATATTTATATTCAAAATGTGTTTAATTTATACACATAAAAATAAACCATTTCGATTACTGCTTGGATATTATGTCTGCAATTTGCATTTGGTTCAGAATACTGCAATGGCGGAACTTCTTCAACTTAAAGAAGGAAAAAGTAAATTTATTGACAAAAAAGTTATAACTTATCAAGAATCGATTATTTTAGTATCACACCTTGTTAAAATCATTAAGTTGGTAGTCCAGTTGGGAAGTAATTCCACGAAAAATGCTTAATTCTAAATTCGATTACCTTTTTTTTAAATTTTTGACTGAGTAATTTTGTAGTGCACATTTATACAACTGAAGATTTTGAATTTTTAGATTGCAAAATATATCGAAACAAATTTTAATGGAAATCGCATGCAAAACAAAAACTGCATAATAGATTTGGCTTGAAATTACCCATGTATTGAAACAAAACATTACTTAAACTCTTTAATATCGAATTTATAATTTCTGAATAAAAACTACGCGCTTTTAATGATTGAATATTTTATTACGCCTACGTTAAGCAATACATTTAATATTCGGCACCACCTACAAGTATGCTGTACATTTATTATGATAACAAATAAAAAAATTTATTGATTCAAGCTTCAATACAAAAATATATTACCATCTCATACTACGCCTCAAAATTTACTCAATATTTAATAACAAAAATCTATTCCCTTAAGGAGCAGGTAGTTTATAAAAAAATATAATACAATACGAGTACATCCAGTATTTGTACTTCCTTTGGCAAAACAATTTTATTTTGTATTAACTTATGGTTATTGCTAAAATATTTTAACGTCAGCAAGTCCCTTATAAGCGAAAAAAAGAGATGTGGCATATAAGAAGTGCCAGAGGAATAATATTTGAAAGTATATCGTCACAGAAAATGCAAGAAGCCCTATCCAAAATTTACTTTCTTATTAATTCTGGCATCTTACTTCCAAATACGTCACCTTGTACGATTTAAAACTTTTCGAAAAATAAATTTGTTTATCCTTTTTTACTTATATTGCAAAATTTTGTGGTAATTGTCAATATATTTTATATGAAAAAGTTTTTTCGCTTCTCATGTAAAATTTTTAAAATGTTATATGGGGCTTCTTATGTACATTTTCTGTGGCGGTATACTCGTATAAAGTGTATTCATGTTTGAGACTAGTAAACTTGAAATTAACATTTTTGAATTGTTTGATTTATATTTGAGTTGAAAATAAAAACTTTTTTATTAAAAACTTTTCACTGAAAATAATATCGAGGGCTTATCACGTTCAAAAAGTGCTATCTGAAGTTTTCTCGAAAATTAGTTTTTAATGGCATCGTGTTTACTGATTTAATTCCCACATGTCAGACTAATTTGAAGAACAAAAAAAATAATTTTGCCCAATTGAAACGCTGATATTTAACTTGCAATGTATGGTTGGTCGGATGGAATCTTGCAACTCATTTTGAAGAAGATGAATTCAACCGTTTGAACGACAGTGCATGGTTAGCTGTATGACGTCATTATAAATCCGAAATGGCGGAACACCCAAGACGGCGGACTAGTTATTTTAAATTTAATTTTATTTTTGTGTATAATTTGATTGAATGTTTTAATGCAAATTATAAACATAATTATAAACCGTTAATTATTTATCTGATCACCCGTTTGGCTCTCATTTTAACACTATCTCAGGCATCCAGTTTGCTTGTATTGTGCTTGTACTTGTACTTGTTGTATGGCTTGAAATTTTGGTTGTCTGTAGATTCAAAATCTGGTTACGTCTGGAAATACAGCCATATCTTGGAAATGGTTAAAATGCAAAGCATGAACAGAACCAATGACAAAGCGTTGCATTGGAGTGAAGGAAGGTTTAAAGTGGCAAAAATGTAACTGGCTTCCTTTCCCTATTTTTATATTGTAAAAAAATTACTGGAAAGGAAACCTCATATGTAGCCACAGTGCGCCAAAATATAACATTCTTAGCTGCTGGCTAAAGTAGTTCACACGTTGACTACAAAACCAAAAAGTCCTGTGTTCGAGCCCAGTTTCAGACTAAGTTATAAAAAAATTTCGAATTTTTTCCGATGTGCATTTGTGTCAGTTGTTGTCGGAGGGTTTTAGTGTCGAAGTCATAGTTACTGGAGCAGAACAGTACCGCCGTCAACTGTAACCAATCCACAGGCACATCAGAAGGCCCTCCTCTTTCGGTATTGTGTAGCACCGGCGAAGTAAAATAATTACTATAATTGGCTACTAAAAACGGAGCTTCAAAATGTAATAAGTCTCCTTGACATCAGAGCCGCTTCACCACTGCTATAAAACATAGAACTTGCAAAAGCAGAGTTCTGAGATAGTGAAGCTTCAACTCCTGTCATTTCTCTAATTATTCCTTTCCTCTAGTTCTAGCGGAATGCATCGTATGTGTAGGGGTCAACTCCTGGTGTTTATACTGTATTATTTTTTATATTTACATACATACAAATGTGTATATGCTTATTATTATTTTTATATTTATATTAAATAATATTCTAATATCTTTTCTATAATTCTAGATCAAAGAATTAGCTTTTCTTTGTAAATTGTTTAACGTTTCTGTTGGCACCGTGCAATAACTCCCACATGTAATAATTCGCAAGGAAAAAATGAAAAAAGTCCCAAAAAATTTTCATACAAATGTGGGAGTTATTTCATTATGAAATAACAAATGTAGTAAGTTCAAAAAGAATTTCATATGGGAGTTATTTCATTTTATTTTGTTTTTAGGTCTTATTTTATTTGCTTTGGGAGTTATTTTATGTGAGAGTTATTTCATTTTCAATTATTTGCAATTTCTTAACATTTTTCGCTTATATCTAATTAATGGGCGCTTCACCAAATTGGAAGAAAATTAGATAGGGCACCAGAACCCGGCCGAAGGGCTTGTACCATAGAGGAGACAAGCCGTGAGTTTGTCATCTCGAATCACCACTTATAGGTTGAAAGTGTTTACATTTCCAACAAAATAATATGTGTGTTTAATGACTGACCATGGAAATGTTTTCAATTTTTTCCTTACAATTAATTTTCTTTGTACTGCCGTAAAATGTGATATAGAAAATAACTTTAAGTAACTACTTGTTTTCTTCTTGTTCAATTAACTTAAATGTTTTTCACTAAAAGCCAAATTATGTTAATGCTAAATGTAAAAGAAAAAGTAATAGAGATTTTACAGCCATTTAATCCAAATGTACAATTATACTATAGTGGAAATACAAGCGATATAAACATGAGACCAAATGAAAGAAGACATATTAGAAATAAAACACTGTTTTTAGAGACATTTGAAAAGTATTGATTGGTGTTTCACACATACATATCAAGGGGGAAACTTTTACGTACATCAATTTTCTCCTCAATAGTATAAAAAAGAATCACAAGGTCACGTTCGTCGAAATTATTTCATATGTGTGCAAAAGGAGCGCAAACGATTGCAGATGTGATCTGCCTTTCTACCTAAAATGCCGTTAAATCTACTTTATAGTTAATCCATCTCTGATATAATATCAAAGAAATAAATACAATTTATTTAAAACCGCATAGATATGTATAAAAATATTAGAAAAATGCTGTATAAAAATATATCTTACTTGAGTTTATTTGGCAACTAAACTCCTAAACTCCTAAAAGCGTACTATATAGACAAAAGATTTGTTTTGTATCTATTAAATCTAATTTGATTGATTTTTTGCTGGCATATTATATTTCCAGCAATCCACATTGTTATTAAATTTTCAACTTTGATATATGAACTTATCTTGTTATATGTGTATTGAACATTTCCTTTTGCCATTTTAGAAACATATAAAATTTATGTATCCTTACACAATTTCAGGTATAGTAAATAAAAATTTATATTTTATTACATTGCGCTTTATGAAATTTAATACAATTAAATCCATATATTTGTTAATCTATAATAGCAATAGTAGTCTTTTTAATGTATTACTATGGCAAAAGGTATTTTTTATGATTAAAAATAAAATACTGAAAATCCAAGTTCAAAGGTTTTCATTACGTTGGTATTGCACGACATTGCAATGTAAAATGTTTGAAAACACCTTAATAGAAACGAGACAATATTTCAGTCAGACATACTGTTGTCATGACCATACATAGGTCATCATATCCTGGTCATATCGTAGTCATAATCTGGCCATAGGCCAGTTACTATAATCGAGTTATACTGCCGCATTAAAAAAAATATTTTTTGATGTATAAAAGTTTTAATCGACAAGTTTCCATACAAAATGCAATCAGTTAGTTTAGTAATACATTTTTTCAATGTCGAGTCATATTATTGTATAATATTGTAAATTTTCTTTAAACTTATTTCATAACGGCCTCCATTTTATACGTTACAGGTCTGTGCCATACAACATGTTGATGTGTGTATGTTTAACAATGGCAAATTTAAAAATGTAGTGGCTGATTCGGACAGTCTGTCGCCTATTCCTATAGAGCAACATGTTGCACCAGGCAGTACTCTTAATAGCACCGTTGTTTTAAAACCCCAAAGAGGAGCTACAAAAAATTGGATTGCATTAGAAGACACTTTGCAAAGGAGTACGGAACCGGATGAAATAACAGCTGATATAGCAGCCTCTGCTTTGCGCACTCCCCATTTTCTAATGCAAGGCAATCACTCGCCCAATAAGCTAACCAGTCCCGGTGTTATAATACCACCCACCGCTCTAACTAACGCTCTCAGTCATGGCGCCACCAATAGTGATGAACGCAATGTTTTTGCCATTTATGTGTCGTACTACGTGAAAGTGAAATTAACGCTCTCCGGGATGGGTGGGGAGTTATCTCTGAAACTGCCATTTTTACTAGTTCATATAGATGAGGAGCAAAGATTAAGACACGAGAAGGAGAAAATAAAGTTAGAGGACGTGCCAAATCTTAAGAGGAATGGTAAGATTATAGAATCTCCGAATAGCAAAAAGGAAACTTCCAAGGAGTCTGCCTCACCGGCCTGTTTGGAACGTATTGAATCGTTGGAAGCTGAAAATGTTCATATCAAGGTTACCCATGTAAGCAGCTGTGATGGTGATGGTGTGGTGGTGGCCTCCATTAAATCCGAAGAGGCTGAAGATGATATAATCGAACAGCCGCAACCTTCTACTAGTTTGGCCTGTCGTCGGCGCAGGCAGTCTTTTATGCGCTGTGAGAGTGTAGACCATGGGTTAGAGGAAGACATTGATGCAGCAAAAACTATAGACTTGGAAAAAATTTTGCATGTCGCTCAAGTGCACAGTGAATCTCAAGAAGAGAATGAAAAGAATAGAGAGGATGATAAGTCATGAGGTAGTTGTGGCATTTATGGCAAGACATGAAATTATGTTAAGACAAAGTTCCGGAGACATGAAAATGGGTGACCAGAGTGGCAAAATTAATTTTCGTTCCTGTATTAAAAAACGCATGGTATATTTTTAATTTCCTTATCCTATTAGAAATAAGCTATTTCATGTTAAATTTATGCAATGAAAAATACATTTTTATATTTTCCGCTAAATTTGTTGTTATGGGCTGATCTTAGTTGGGAAACATTTTTTATACTAGACGATTGCGACATCCTGGAATATTATTATCTTATAAATTGTGATTATTATTTTTCATTTATAATGACATATATACAAGTATGTATTTATAAACAATATTAGTGTTTTAATAGAATGAAATACATTTCTAAAGAGTATATAAAAATTGAAATAAAAACTAAATTAAATTATATGTGATAATTGTTGTTAAAATAAGCAATCGTTTTTATTGGAAATTTAAAATTGGTGAGTCTAGAATAACACATAGAAAACTAAACAAGTTTCATAGAATCGCTAATGCAGAAATGAAGCAGCTTGCAGTAACCTCAATATTAAATGTAACTACCCAGTGAAAAATATTATAAGCAGTTCCTTAGCAAGGGTGGCGATGGCACGATGGATGGTAGTCTGCACGTTGACTACACAACCAACTGGTTCAACCCCAGTTTCAGACAAAAAAATTTTTAAATAAAAATAAACATCTCGCATTTTTCTGATGTGCATTAGTGTGTTTTTGTGTGTCAGTTGTTGTCGGAAGGTTTCAGTGGCGAAGGCATAGTCACTGGTCACTGAACAATACCGGCTTCAGCTGATAGCAATCCACAATCACATCAGAACGCCCTCCTTCGTCGGTATTGTGTAGCACCGGCGAAGTAAAATAATAATAAAAATAGCTACTAAAGCGAAGCTTCAGCACTGCTACGAGTATAAAAACAAAAAGAACGTGCGAAAGCAGAGCTGCAAAATACTTAATTAAGCTTCACCTCCTGTCGTTTCTTCTACTATCCCTTTCCTATAGTTCCCAGCACAATGCTTCGCATGTGTAGGAGTCGTCTCCTGAGTGGTGGTCCTAGATAAAAAAAAAAAAAAACTACTTCCGAAATAACAATAAATGTACAATTTCGACTTATCATGAAGTTATTAAGAACCACATCCCGAAAATGAGTATGACAGTTATTTTATTCTACAAAATTGGTTTTTGTTTGCTTATTTATATATGTATGTATTTATATAAACAAATGAAGTAATAAAAAATATATTACAATTGCACTTCCATGAAATAAATTGAATTAGAATTTTTGTAGATTTGAAAGTTATCAAAACCTACTTCTTATTGAGACCTTAAAGCAAACCGATAAACAAGCACATGGTGTCTTTTTCAAAAAGCTGTTTGTGTCGAAAAGTACCCATTCCACTTTAATTTTAGTTTTCTTCTGAAAAATTCTTTCATTTGATATTTTAGAATTTGTTTTTGTTTCGAATGTATTTGTACGAATGAAAAAATTCTTTTGACATCGTAGGCCAGGCAGTAAATTTGTATGGAAAATTGTGTTTTATTTGTAAAAATATTATTGCCTGTTTTTAGAAAATTAAAAAATGATTTTTTTTAATACATATATATAAATATACGAACGAATTTCTTACTTTCGTCTTCTCCATGTTGACTACAAAATGGAAAATTTTCTTGAGTTCAACACCAGTTTCAGACTCATTAAAACATCTCGCATTTTTTCTGATGTGCATTTGTGTGTCTTTGTGTCTGTTGTTGTCGGAAGGTTTCAGTAGCGAAGGCATTGTCACTGGTCGCTGAACAGGGACGGCTTCAGCTGTATCCAATCCGCAGGCACATCAGAACGCCCTCCTTCGTCGGTACTGTGTAGCACCGGCGAAGTAAAATAATTACTAATAAAAAAAATGGCTACTAAAAACGAAGCTTCAAAAATTTAACACGTCTCCTTGACATCAGAGAATATACAACACTGCTGTAAAAAACATATAACGTGCAAAAAGCAGTGTTGTAAGATAGTGAAGCTTCACCTCCTATCAGTTCTCATACTATCCCTTTCCTATAGTTCCAGCACAATGCTGCGAAAAATCGTAAAAAGCTATATATACATATATATGTACATAGATAATTAGAGCTTTGTTGCAAGGGATGGTATGAATAAAATATGTTCGAACACTCAAGTCATATTTACACTAATTAAGCGTTCACGACTATGATACTGATTTTATTCAACGTTAATTTTTGTTGCATAATTAAATGTGAAGAACAATTTTTATGTCTGACGAATGGATAGAACACGCAACTCATATTTACATAAAAGAATCGTTTAGGACTATTTTGAAGATTTTTGATACAAGATTAAATGTGAAAAAACATTTTTATATATAATGAAATCACGAAAAAAGTGATTTTTGTCATTCTCTGCCATCCACCACCTTTGAAACATCCTTTTATTTCAACTCATCCTTATTGATAAACTCTATTGAAAAACTATGAGGCAAAACAGTGACACGAACTACAACAAAAAGAACAATATTTGAAGACTTTTTCTCAAGTACATACTCGAGTGTAGTTTGTCAACAACAATTGCACTTTAAATAAGTTTTGCACAAGAAAAACAACTACAAGTATCATTGAAATGGTTACAACTATTTGTTGCTTGAAAATAACACACACAAATATAAATTATAAGTTTAATAAAGTTTCTTTAAGATATGCATGCTGCAAACTGTATGTAGAAAGAATTATAAAAAATTATTAACAGTTTTTGAGGGTCTGTGTAAATTCATAAATAAACTTTTGCGACGATATATTGTCGAAAAACGGAAATAGTCTGCCTTCTCAGAAAAGTTGAGTTCATATACTACTAAATCGTTCCCTGGCAATCACGAAAGGAGTTTAAGAATTGAAGAAAATCCATACACATTTACATATATAGTTCATAAATAGAGGAGCCGGAGAAAAAAAATCAAAATTATTAAATTACCAACACATTAAGCAGTTGCGATGGCGAAAAACATGAAGATGATGTTTATTTTGTTTGTTTGTTTGTACTACAGCATTCATTATGAGTTCGTGAAATAACTTCCAATTGAGATAACTCCAAAAAATATATAAAAAGCATAGGCTCTGTGATATAACTCCCAAGTGAAATAAGTCCTAGTGCAATAACTCTCAATGAACTATATCGCGAAATAAATAAAGCCGGTCCCACACTGAAGAAATTAAGTAAATCCTAAAAGAAATGAAATAGTACCCAAACTGAGTAGTGTCGTGTCGTCCGTCCGGTATACACGCGTCTTCTGTGAGGCGGATAAATTACCACAGAATTGACTAAAAACGAAAATAGCGGAGTGAAAAATAAAATAATAAACAAAAAAAAACACAGAAGAAAATAGTGACAACAACAGTGAAACAAAACAAACTGATCAAACTTACAAACTTTGAATGCATTAAATGAAATAAATGGTACTTTAGATTAAATGGAAACGGGGAATAAATAAATCTTAAATTTTACAAACAACAACAAGAATAAAATTCCAACCAAAACAATAGAACAGAAAATAAAATCCGCGAACGAAAATATTTACCAGTGCTGGCACCACCATTCAGTGTTGCCACTTCGGATGAAAGTGACCGGATCAGTGCTTTTATGGCTCTTTTTCGCGTCATTGTGCTAAAAAACTCCTATCAAAAGTAAAATATAAATTTTTTATATTGTGGATACATGTTGGACTGTTTGGTGATGAAGGCGTATCACCGAGCAATCTCTCAGGCGGCAACTAGTTAATTGGTGCCGACAATATTAAAAATAGACAATTGATTTGATTTTTTTGCGTAAATTATGACAGGCCGTTTCAGAATTGACTTCTGCAACATACGTGGTTTAAGGGCAAATTTTTTCTTTGTATATGCCCACGTTTGTCTCCATCGGCCGGATGTTTTCACCTTAAGTGAAACCCAGGTATCTGAGGATACTGATCCACAGGATTTTCACATACCTGGGTATCACCTCCTATCCTTCTTTATTCTTCATAGGGGCCTTGCAATATATATACGCAATGAAGTTGTGTACCAGTGCCAGCAATCCTTAGGCACGAATGATCCTGAATTTAGCTGTCTATGCGTTAAATTTAAAATCAGGGCACATCTTTTGCACTTCGGGTTTCTTTACAGAAGCCCAAATATGGAAAAGGATAAAACTATATACAACTTCGATGCCCTTTCCGACACTATATCGGAGATCCTCGAAAATTACCCGAACAGTGAAATCGTTATTGCTGGTGATTTCAATGTCCATAACTTATCGTGGCTCCGCCATTCGAGCCATACGACTCCAGAAGGCAAATATGTTGAGCTATTCGCATCGCACAACCACCTTGCGCAATTAGGGAATGAACCAACACATATTTCATGTGTTGACAGGCACCAACACAACACCCTCGACCTTTTTTTCACTTCACACCCTGACAAGTATGAAATGAACATTAGCGCACCTCTCGGAAATTCGAATCATTGCACCATTTCTGCCTCCTCTTTGTTTGCAGAACTTCTTAACGTTTCACGGCCAGCTACGAAACGTTTAAAATATATTTTTGAAAAGGCACGTTGGGCTGAGCTCAACGATTTCTTTCGGCATTTCAATTGGAAGCTCTGCTTTTTTGATAATGACAGAAATGGTTTTTTTTTATTTTTTTTTTTATCTTGGACCAGTGCTCAGGGGCTATCCCCTACATATGCAATGCATTGCACTGGAACTAGAGAGAAGGATAGGGAAGAAATAGACAGGTGGTGAAAGTGGTAGGAAGATAGAGCTTAATTCTTGCACAACTCTGCAGTTGTGTGTAAATTATAAAGCAAAGTTGCGGCGTCTCTGATGTTTTTTGACGCATTATTTTTAAGTTAATGGAGCCATTTTATTTATTATCTTACTTCGCCGACGTTTTATTGCTCAAATACCAACGAAGGAGGGTGCTGTAGCAAAGAAAACTCAGAAAAAACTATTTTCTGATTTGACCCGGCTGGGAATCGAACCTGGGTCTTTCTGGTTGCAGAGCCAACACGCTGACTACTCGCCATCAGCACCTTTAATATTGCTCGGTATGAAAATTTTCATACCATCGAAGCAAATTTCGATTAAACCCAGACCGAAGTCATGGTTTAATCAGACGTGCAGACTTGCAGTCAGATCAAGAGAGGAAGCATTTAGTATCTGGCGGAATGACAAAAACGCAGATACTGATATGATGCGCAAAAGGGCGAGATCTTCGTGTGCCAAAGTGCTAAGACGTGCAAAAGCTTTGTACGAGCAGCGTAATCGCACCAAAGTTCTTACTGCCCAACGGGGCAGTAAAAGCTTTTAGTCTTTCGTAAAAAGAGTTAAGGGGAATGCTAGTTCTTCTATTCCGTCTCTTTTAAAGGCTGATCAAATATTCACTGACCCGGTTGAAAAGGCTAACCTCCTTGCTGAAATGTTTGCAGGTAATTCTCACCTGCCGGAAAGCAATCAACCACTGCCCGCACCCGAGCGTGTATCCGTAACTATGCCAAAGATATACTTTCGAGCTCGTGCAGTTAAAAGGGTTCTAACGAACCTCAACATAAACAAGTCTCTTGGGCCGGATGGAATTCCTGCACTGGTCCTGAAGCAGTGTTCTTCGACGTTATCACGTCCTTTGGCAATCCTTTTCAGCACTCTGTACTATACAGGTCAATTCCCATCGTGCTGGAAGGTTGCAAATGTAACGCCGATCCCAAAAAAGGGTGAGGCAAGCAAACCTGAAAATTACCGCCCAATCGCAATCTGTTCCGCGATTTCCAAAGTGATGGAAAGTATGGTGAACTTTCACCTAATGAAATATTTAGAGTCCAACAATTTACTGAACGACCGTCAATATGGCTTCCGTCGAGGGCGCTCTACGGGCGATAGAGTGTGGCATGGAGCACTCTTGTCCAAACTTATTGCTTTTGGTGTCGGCGATATCTTCTCTCGATTTATATCGAGCTTTCCCAGAGATCGCGCTATAAGAGTTGTTATAGACGGGATCTCATCTAACGAGTATAAGATAAATTCAGGGGTACCGCAAAGCTCCATTCTTTCTCCTACCCTATTTCTAGTTTTTCTTAATGACGTCCTATGTCAAACTTCCAACCCTATCCACTCTTTCGCAGATGACAGCAGCCTTTCTCACTCATATTCATTTAGTCGTAGGCCAACATCGATTATGATCACTTCGCTGAGGCAGAATATGAGTGACTCATTGAATTGTGGAATTGTATGTGGATCAAACTCCCTGCCGAGGTCTTTCCTGTCACTTATGACGTGGGAAAATTCAAATCAAATGTCCATTCACACTACTCCCTGTATCCTCCTTCCCATAACCTGATTTCCTAGTTCCAGCACAATGCATCGCATGTGTAGTGGTCATACCCTGAGTGCTGGTCCAAGATAGAAAAAAAAAACCGAAAATGAAATAAATCCCCTTTTTGGGAGTTATTGCATTATGAAATAATTTCCAATAAGAAATTAAATCAAAATGTTACCAAAGTGCAGTAGGTAACAAAAGGTCCTCGGCATTGCTGGCATTCGGCCGGGCTCAAAAATTTTCTCCTCTGTGGTATAACCAAAACTAACTTTGCTAACAAAAGCTACTCTGCATACCCGGCGTTTGGTCGGGTTTAATGATTTCCTCGTCGATGGTATAACGAACACCGGCTTGGTTAACAAACGCGTGTGGCACCCTATCTAGATTTCTTCCCATTTGGTGAAGGGGCCATAAACTAGATTTAAGCGAAAAATTTTAAGAAATTGCAAATAATTGAAAATGAAATAACTCCAAAAAAAAATAAAATAGGACTTATTAGCAAAATAAAATGAAATGACTCCCATATGAAATGTTTTTAGGACATGTTTCATTTTGAAGTAATTTCTTTATGAAATAAATGCCAGGCCAAAATTAATTAATTTCCATAAAAAAGAATTAATCCCAACTGTGTGGGAGTTATTTCAATGTGAAATAATCTATTATAAATAAATTTGTAAATATAAGTAAATTTTCAACATATTTCAGTCATTCATACTTGGGATTTATTTCATTATTCTGTGTTGGAATAAATACGAAATAAGTGCCAAAATATATTGTATATTCCATTGTTGTCTTCGGAGTTGTTTAATTTCTTGATATTCATTTCACTAAATTTTATTGTTAACTTAATTTGTTTTGAAGGTAAGTCATTACGAATTTCTTCATTGGTATTTATATCATTTGAAGTTATTTCATTGTTCCATTAATTTTAGTTGCCATGTTGCAGTGTTTTTAGTGAATGTAGCAGTTATCGATGGGAAATAAGGCTTCTATGTAACGAATCCCTGGTTAAAAAAGACAGTAGAGTACTACTTCACTTTGGAACCGTCGAGACTTGGTCGAAGTAGACATTGGATAGAAGGATCGAGATCCCATTGGCAAAAAGCTTTTGGTATGATTAGCTGGAAATAGGTCAGGCTAAGGCGGTATTGGAACCTCTTTTATATGAAGGAGTTCTGGTGTGCTTTCGATAAAAGAGACTTACATGTGGTAACTAATTTTTGTATGAGATAAGGAGATAGGTCTTTCACTCAGGAAAGTTATATAGAGGTCGGATTAGTTGATGATTTACAGCACAAAAGATCATTAAGGTGTTGCGATGCTGGTCTTTGGACCATTTCTAATTGTGCCTATTCTAATCTAGTTGCCATATTCGCCTGTGCCGAATCTTAGATACCCTTCACTGGCTCACTTTATGTTCTATATTCGTCTGAATTTCCAGATAGTCGTTTAGTAGTACCGAATTTTTACTATAATTTTTGGATCTGGTCCTTCGAACCAGCTCTTTCCAACCACTATTTAACTTCAAATAGCCAACTTAACGTGCAAACCAATATTCACCGCAAAGCTACCAAAAACAAATATTTTGATGCATTTGTGGCCTACGCCATTCTTGTGTGATCGGATCTTGCAAACAGAGGCTTTCAGCATTTTTTGCTGTTAGTTTTCTTCCATTTAAATGTAAGACTCAAATATTGCTTTGATTTTATGGAAGTAGAAGATTCCGCAAATAGTTTATTTTTACTAAAAATCAAAATCAGAATTTTTTGGGTTAGCAAAAGAAACAACATTATATTATACACACAGAAATGCTCAAAAAGCAATGTCACTCTTTCTCATGAATGTTAATAAAAACAGAAAAGAAGAATAATAGGATTAGTCGGAAAATTGTGACAAGATATAGTCTTGATAAGTTATGACAAAGTCGGATGTGCCGATGGCTCAAGAGACGACGTTCGGAATGCCTTCAACAGCCTACGATGGGCTGATGTTCTGGAGACGGTACGGGGGAAGTTCCGTATTCCCGGATAATTGTTGAGAACTCTCCGTAGTTACCTGGACGATCGGGTGCTGCTGTCGATTATGTCCGGCACGGCCCAGGGATCTCTGCTGGGCCCGGACCTATGGAATGTGGCCTACGATGAGATCTTTGTTGTGGAAATGCCAGAGGATGCTCAACTCGTGGGATACGCGGATGATATAGCGGCGGTGATCTTGGCGCGGGATATGGATAACGCCAGGGGAAAGCTGAACCGGGTCATAATTAGGACTCGGATGTGGATTGATGAACACGGGTCACATACCACTCGGCGTCAGCATGCGGATAAGGGATGTGTCTCTGGTTACCGAGAGCGCGGTGAGGTATTTGGGCATGAGACTCCACTGCAGGCTGACTTACTGGGCCCAGATATGGCATGTAGTGACTAAGGCGGCAAGGATGATTGACATGTTGAGCAAACTCATGGCGAGGAGGCTTATTATGGTAGTCACGAGATTTGTGGTGATGTACCGGCACAGTCTCGGGCGCTGCGGTCCTGGTGACCTCACGCGCCAAGAGATATATGGGTATTCCTGACACACAATTCCTCATGGGCCACGGATACTTCCGAAAGTACCTGTACCGGATGGGCAGGGCAGATAGTCCCGACTGCATTTACTGTGGTATGACGGAAGATGATGAAAAACACACTTTCTTCGACTGCATCAGATGGCATACTGAAAGAAATGCAATGGCGCAGCGGCTTTTCGGGTTCACTCCTGCCAGCGTAATAGGGAGGATGCTCGATTGCGAGGACAATTGGGACACTTTGGCGCAATACGTAGTGTACGTTCTACGGAGGAAGAAGAGGGACCTCGATGCGTTGCTGCATAGCGGGGCCCCCTATGACGGGGACCAGGGAATACGGGCCGGTGCCATGGGCCCGGCTGCAAACTTGGAGGACCCAGACGAGGGTGAGTAAGGGCGCTCCTTATTGGGACGTCGTTCTGGGCCTTCCCGAAGTAATGCGGAAAGCGATCCCGGGGAGGAATCTACCCAGAGGAGGAGAGATTTTTTTAGTGGTAATACCACTCGACGCAGATGACGACGGTCTCTAAGTGCAAAGGCATTTTCAACCCTACCTCACACGCCAAAAAAAAAAGGCTCAGATGACAGAGTATCTGGATGACGTTTTAGTATAGTTTTGATTGTGGTTCGAATCATGTTATATACTAGTAAAAATATTTGAATTTAAACATTGTTCTATCATTCGTTAATTCATAATTTATAATACATATTTCATAAGGAAATCGAATATTTGTTATTTTTTTTTTGTATATTTTAATTATATAAAGCGCTACATAGCAGGTCCAAATGGTATTTAAAGTAAGCAGTCCACCTAGTTACATATACGCAAATTTCGAAGTTATGGAAGTTTTTGTACTAAAATTTCAAGTAAAAAAACGAGGTAACTATTCAACCGATTTGACTGAATTTAAATAGCAAGAGATTCAGGTCGACTACTGACCAATTGACATCAAAACGAATTCTGTGTGGTGTTTTGTTTGACCGAAAAAATGATTTCAACGGACACACAGACAGACTGACATGGCTCAATAAACTTCTGTATGCATCACATTTCTGAAAATATATAATATATAATTTTTTTTTCAGAAAGGAATAGTAAAGAAATTACAAACGGAAAGACAAACTTATGTTTACCCCTTACACTTAAAGTGAAAGAAAGAAAGTCTCTATAATTTAATCTATATACATAGTAAACTCTGTATGGAGATTGCAAAATAAATAATATATTGTTGTAAGCTTTGTCCATTGTCAGTGTTTGTCAGTGGAAAGTTTACCAAATTTAATAGATTGATGTGCAGTTATCACTGACATAAACTATAGAAATTTTTCCAACAAAGTTTTACCAACACAAACATTTTTCTTCTCTATTCTACTGTACAATATTTGCAGCAGTTCTGGTCCAATAACTTTTTCCGCTAATGAAAAACGTCTCGCTAAATACCCACACAATTTATATTTATTGTCTTTAAGAAAGAAATCACTATGATGAATAGGAACGCTTTTTTTGGAATTCTATTAAATAAACTTTGGCTATAAATAACGAAATTAGACACGGACGAATTCATAGCACAAATAATAAAATGACAGCAATATTGATGATGTCTCCTTGATCACACACCGTGAAATTTAATAAAAATTGGGTCACACTAGAAGCATAACAAGTGTACACAGTTTAATAGGAATCAATTTTCAAGTGCACAAAATGCCATATAGAGCCAGCAGAAGATTGCATTTGCAAATAAATACTGGTAGCGCATTACTTAAATTGGCAATGATTTTATAAACAATAGCGGAAGAAGATAGAAAAGTGCAAGACGCGTTCGTTAAAAAAAAAAACTTCAATTATTTGGCTCTAGGACCGGTTTTTATCATATAAATTCAGAAAAACTATTCACAATAATTTTTCGCGCTGCTGATGTTAAATAATTGCTCCTAGTGCTGTAAAGTATAATTGCTTGATTACACATCCAATCACCCGAAAATGAAATAGAAATCTCTTTTTGAACAAACGTTTCGTAAATTATTTTTAAGTTACTTCATTGCATACAACACACAAATAAGAAATTTAAGAAGTCAACTATATTGACTCACTTAACTGTCGAAACATTGTTTTATCGCTAAATCAGTGGAATATGCTCTAATGAAATTTTATAATTCGTTCCTTAAACCCACCCACTTCTGGAAATAACACAGGTTTCACTGAGATGGAGCTGATGCATAGTTAATATGTGGAATAAACTCCATGCTTCTGCGGATAGCGAAGCCTAAATTAGTCTGCACGTTGACTACGAAACCAAAAAGTCCTGGGTTCGACCCCAGTTTCAGATTAAATCGTAAAAACATTTCGCATTTTTCTGATGTGCATTACTATATCTTTGTGTTAGTTATTGTCGTAAGGTTTCAGTATCGAAGTCATCGTCAATGGTCACTGGTCACTGAACAGTTGTAACCAATCCACAGACACATCAGAGCGCCATCCTTCGTCGGTATTGTGCAAGACGAGCGAAGTAAATTTAATTCCTAAATATGGCCGCTGAAAAAAGGTTCAAAACTGAATACCTGTCGTTAACATCAGGGGCTCTTCAACACTGCTATAAAACAAAGAAGGTGCAAAAGCAGAGTTGAAAGATAGTGAAGCTTCACCACCTGTCATCTCTCACTATCCCTTTCCTCTAGTTCCAGCGCAATGCATCACATATGTAGGGGTTATCTCCTGAGTGCTGGTCCAAGAAAAATGTCGGAAGAATTAAAAAAACATACATAGTGTGAAATTAGTTGAATGGAAGACTATATTAAATTTCTATAGGATAGTTTCGCAGAAGTCAATTGGACATTGCACATCTTACGAAAAATAGCATCACAGCAAAAGCTTAATTTATGCACAAATTTTCATGCTAGTCGTTGCAGTATGAGTTCGTAAAATAAAATATTAATTTTATTTGGGTGAAGCAATTGAATAAATGCTAAATTATGTGCGTACTATCCATACATACACATACATACATTCTATTAAAATATAATTTTCCAAATCCATTATTAACAAATTTCTAACGCAACCATAATATTTTGAATTTTATAGAGTAAAAGAATGTTTGAAAAAGGAATATAACTTTTATCGAGCGACACAAAAAGTACCGCCGGACATTAAAAAAATAATGTTTTAATACCACATTCTTGAACAAATCTGTAAGCCATCCCTCGTATGCGAACCCATTTTATAATTTAATTTCGTTTACAATATAAGTTCCCAAATGTATATATTGAATATTACAAATGGCATGAGAATCTTGTATAATAAGCCTTTGTCCACATTAGTAGCAGAAGATGAAAAATATCTGTCTCCTGCTCAACATAAAGCAAAAAGATTTAATGGAAGCAAGGAGAAATTAAAATTAAATTATTTTAAGTGCAGTGGTTGTTATAATTCAAACGAGTTTACGTTTTCAGGTATTGAGTTGTTTTACAGAAATTTTATACGGCAGACAGTGTTGCCAAATTTAGTTTTAAAAAATCTTCATATCGAACAAAAAAATTAAAGTTTTTCTTTAAAAATCTTTTTTTTTCAAAGATTTCATTGAAATGAATGTCAGTTAAAACCTTTATTGATATACATTACTAGTAACGTTATGCGTTTCTTTTTATTATTTTGACTCTTCAAATTTTGAGCCATTACAATCCGATTTTTTGTTCTTAAATGTTCTTAAAATACCAAGTAATTAGTTTCTTCTCTTGTTCATATTGATATTGCTTGGGAAAAAATTCTTTCAATGTTAACTATTCCTTATGTAATTAATTAAAATGGGTTAATGATTGAAAACAGGCAATCAAAATTACATACTAAGAAACAAACTAAATCTTAAACAAAACAGACTGACAAACACTATCAGAACAACATGGAACAACATGCTGTTTTCGAAAGCTGCTACACTTTCATATTCAGCGTTCTTCTTGTGCTTTGCTACCCTACACTAACTTATCTAATCTCGCCCACCTTTATATAGATATTGTTACGGTAAGCCATCTCTATCAAATGTGAATTATTACCCAAGAAATAAAATGCAGTTTAGCTGAAAAGTACCCACTTGACTTTATTTTAGATTTTCATCTCAACCATTTTTTTTCATTTGGATGAAGTGGATAAAAATAGTTGTCCGCCATATTGTGTTTGCAGAGATATCATTATATTTTATTGTCCGCTCAAAAATTCCTTTAATTTTGTGCTCATATCATTGCGGTGTTTAAAAATAGTACAAAATTTACATTGTAAGCACTATTGAAATGGCGATGGCACGATGGATGGTAGTCTGCACGTTGACTACACAACCAAAAAACAGACCTGCGTTCAACCCCAATTTCATTTTTTTCATTTTTAAATAAAAATAAACATCTCGCATTTTTCTGATGTGCATTAGTGTGTCTTTGTGTGTCAGTTGTTGTCGAAAGGTTTCAGTGGCGAAGGCATACTCACTGGTCACTGAACAATCCCGGCTTCAGCTGATAGCAATCCACAATCACATCAGAACTCCCTCCTTCGTCGGTATTGTGTAGCACCGGCGAAGTAAAATAATAATAAAAATGGCTACTAAACCGAAGCTTCAGCACTGCTACGAATATAAAAACAAAAGAACGTGCGAAAGCAGAGCTGCAAAATAACAATTATGCCTCACCTCCTGTCGTTTCTCCTACTATGCCTTTCCAATAGTTCCAGCTCAATGCTTCGCATGTGTAGGAGTCATCTCCTGAGTGCTGGTCCTAGATAAAAAAAAATATATATATTTTCGAATATCGAAAAAGTAAGATCTGTGCGAAATTTTTCTAGAAGAAAAGATTATGGAAAAAAACTTTGTTGTCCAATAGATATATGGTTGCAAAAAGAAATGCCAAAATTAGTTTTTTTTAGTTTTACCCAATAAAAGTACATATATGGAAAGAGTACGAAACACATGTCCACTTATTTTACAGCAGCATTTCTGTATAAGCTTTCATAATTTTTATTCAATCTGTCTTAGTTACTGAGATATTGTGTTATCGATTTTACCCGTTTTTACCCCCATAACATTAAAATATCAAAAAATCTTTTCTTAGTGGATAATAATAATGGTGGACTTTGTCTTTTCCCCCAATTTAAAAAAATCTTTAGTGGAATTTTTCCATTTGAAAATGGAATTTAGAAAATTGCTTTCCAAACTACGAAGTTATTTCATTTACACTTATTGAAGTCGCTCACTTAGCTCACTTTTAATCGTTTAGACATCCAAAAAAATTCGAAAATAAGATAAATCTTCCTAATTGGTAACACTGACGTTAAGTATAAATGTTTTAGGAAACTTTGTGTTAATGTATGTGTGGCTTTTCTTTTATAAAACTGTTATATTCCTTATTATAAAGTACTAAAGTAATTTGTTTACCCTTGACCATGATAATTATTCAATGCTTTTGAAATTTCCCGAGAGTATTTATTTGCTACAATTTCTCTAAGTATTTCTCAGTTGAACAGCTCTTGGTGTAATAGTTGCTGCTTTTTACGCCTGTGTAGTACATACGTAATTTATTAAATCTGTGAATAAATGCTCTCTTTATTTTATTTCTTTTTTAAACAAAAGCATGTTTTCATAAAGAGGAAACTTTAGTAGCAGTTCAACATCCGGCGGTTTGCTTTCAATATGCATATTTTTTTTTAATTTCTTGACATTAAATAAGACTAAAAATTAAAATTATTAAATTCAAAGAAACTTTTAAAAGAACATTTTTTATTTAAACTTCAATTAAAATGTGAAAAATGCTATAAAAAATAATAAATTTTATCAGTAAAAAAAAAGTTTTAACTGAAGTTAGGAAAAGGAAAGGTGTGGAAAAAACGGTTTAATTCTGTTCTCTACAAATTTTGTATATATTATTATTCAAATAAAAAAGAAATATATTTTTATTTATTTACAGTAGTGAAGCCTTATAATTGCCAGGGCAAAAGCAGCATTCAGTTGGGTTAATAAAAATTTCTATATACATATATCGCAAGTTGTCAAAGGAATGCCGTATTTAAATTAAGATTACAAAGATAAAAAATCGAAGGAAACTTCTATCATGGTGGTGCCCATTTTTAGCTAAAAATCATTCCAATACCAGAACACTGATGACTAAATACTAGTAAAATAAACACAAAATCGACTTTGAATTTTATTGCAGTATATCTGCCATAGGCATAGCTTAACCATATTATTATTTACGAAGCGCGGACAGGTGGCAATTCAGTATATAACATCTTGCTCAGTAGTTTAACTTATTAAAAATTCATTGTGACTGTGTTGATTTCAATGAACTATACAGACACAATATGTACTCAAACGGACCCCAGCAATAACCGGTCACGAATTATCTCATGCTGTTAAGAATGAAATTTCCCTACAAATTTCTTTGCCAGAGACCATTTTGGCACCAAACATCAGTTGTTTTGAAGTTATATGTTGTAGAAGAGTTGACGTAAATACATGGTGCCCCGACAATTGGCATACTCCGCCACTCTCTCTATGCGTCAACAATTTAATTGAACTAAGTCAGGGGAAAGGCTCAGAAGAGGTGGCGGTCTATATCTAGCTGTGCCATAGCAAGAGCTCTGTGTCCGCGGTATGATTTACGTAGAACTCTACAACTCCTGAGAGGATGGGCATTTCGTTTAATTCCCGGCTTCGGAGAGGGAGACTTTTGTGCACTTTCTCTATGAGTGTTCGGGTCTAGCTAGATCGATGCTGCGATTCCTTGGGGTAACTTTCTTGAATAACTTGGGCCTGTGCTCTCGGTAGGATCTGACAGACTTATTGAGGTACGAGAACTTCACAGGGTGGCTGTGACGTCGTTTTTACGAGGCTAATGTAACAAAACGGCACACGCGGTGCTACTTCCCGACTAGAAATTTTCTTTTGCACCTTAATGTACCCTATTGGTTTGCCCAATTGGGACCCTCACCTAGGATATAACACAAAAATTAAGTTGGGAACTGGTGAAGCAATACCGTTATAACTCCCAACCCGGTAATCCCTTTAAGATGGCAATCAGATAATCGTCATTAATTTAAGGTTTTGGTTCTCCTGAGTTTTCACTATTTGCTGATGTATTTTCACTTGTCATAGAATTGAATTTATTATTAAAAGAAATTGTCCCAATTATTAGTTTCCTCGGTATCAGTACCATGACCATTTGTTAAATCTATTAAATGGTTTCTTCTGCATTACTTGCATACTGTGCAGATGACTCGCGATGTCTTGTGGTTCGTAAACGCCCGAGCTCGCGATTTTTGTATACCTTATCGTCATTTTCCTTTTCTAATTTGCACACAATGTAAAAAAATTAAATTAAATAATAAACATAAAGATAATATAACAAATGACATATTAAGTCCATGCTACTATACTTCATGTTAACATTTTCCGTATGTAAAAATTAAGTTAAGTAAAACTCAAATGGCTAAAACTAATATCAAATCCTTTTGGACTATTCCAATTAACTTTCAATTACGGTCTTCTTCATATTCGTGTCTGCATAAAATGAGTTATTTCATTCAAATTTAAGAAATTTAAAATTTTTTCTGTAACTAATCCAAAAATTTCTTTATTGGGTCCCACTTGGGAAAAACTGACGATAGAGCAGTAACTTTTTCGTTGCGGTATACCAATAAACTCCCAACCAGATCTCTAATAGGATAAATCTATTCGGTTTACCACAACTATTCCCAAATTGTAGTGAATATGTGTATTGGGAGAATTTTAGTCGAGTTGGGTCTACCCATCTTTGTCGGCTGCCTTCTAACCTAACCTAACATAAATCCTTCATGAACTTCTCAACTCTAATTTATGGTGTTGTGGCGGGTTTATTCTTGATAATTAAATATAAACTCAATAATATGAATTAAAAAAATTTGAGAGTGGTCATCAGGTGAGCTATTTACCAGCAAGAATAACATAGTTCCATTTAGCCAGCTGAGCTAAAATGAGCGCATACTTCACTGAGCTAATAAACACTACCCCAATATATTGTTTAACATTAATATGCTTGATTCTCACGATGGTCTTAATGTTTATATTTTTGGGGGTTATTTCTTATGAAATAAGACATATTCCTAGTTGAAAATAGTGCACCCTTATCGCAGCTTCGATTTATACAGACTAGGCAGAATTTTTTGCCAGTCAGTATTTACTACTGTGTATACACATCGAAGTACTCCCTGACCATTTCATTTTCTTAATTTAAATAAACTATTCTTTCTTTACATGAGCATTTAGGCTTTAGAAAAAAATGATCTTCATAAATCGTCAACCATAAATATGGAACAATCTTTCCAACTATAATGCCAACTTTTCACACAAATGATGATAATTTTTGCTATAAAGCCTTTAAACAAAAATTTGTTTGTGCATATTATATCGCTCGTTAAAATTTAGCTTGTGCAATAAAAGATAATCGTACTAAAAAAATTACAATTTGCCTAAAAAAATTAATTACTGAGACCTGAAACAAGGAAGGAAAAATAAATAATAAATTTTTAGTTTTGTGTGCGTTGCTATTGAACTGCTTAAAGTCGGTGTTAAGTAGTACGTAGAAAGTCGTTATTTATCTGCTAGGCTTTGAAGAACCTGGGACCTTAATATACTGTATTGAATTTATTTAACCTTAAAATTTTTTCTCACCACTTTTTTATAATATGTAATACGTTTTATGCATGTAAAATATACCTACATAAATTTATTTTTATGGTTTGCTGATATATTGCATTTCGAAATTGGCACCGACTTCAAGGTGTTCAATGGCAACGCATAGAAAACTTAATTTTATTAATTTGTACATTTTAGTTCCATTTTTAAGTCGGTTTTATTCTTTTTCGAAAATTTTTATTCTACATTTTTTATTGCTTGATTATGTTAATACTAGCTGACCCGGTCCGCGTTGCTGGCCCTAAGCAAACATTAGTGTTGTATTACCACACGATTTATTTATTTAAAATAAAAAAAAGCAAAAAAAAATAAATATATGTATATGTCATTGGTGGTGCAATATGCAAATTGGATTTTGACACGCCCCTCCGCCCTCAGACCAAAAATCAAAAATCAGACTTCACAGTGTCACCCGCCTGAATATTCTGAAGATTCCCTGAAAATTTAATCAAAATCGGCCCAGTCGTTTTGGAGTTCATACGTTACATAAATACACACATCCTGTTTTATATATGTATATGTGACAGCGCATAGAGAAAGGGACCTAAGGGTAAAAAAAAGCAATTTTCACTTTTTTTTTTTGATGTGGACAACATCTGAGCATCGAATGAGACCGATCCCATGCCCCAAAAGTGTTCCCTCCCAGAGATATGAGCGTTTTATGAAAGTGAATGTACACCAAAGATACACGTATTTAAATCTTTAAAATGGCTCCGGTTTTTACCCTTAGGTCCCTTTCTATTTTGCGCGTCACATATAGATAATTTAAAAATTTTTATTTTTGACTCAAAATATGTTGAATAAAATGCAATTTTGCACATTATAAACTTCCTAGATCAGAGATGGAATTAACATTGCTCAGTATATGGGTATTGAATACATATTTCGTGACGATTACATGTGCTTAAAATTTTTAGTATTTATATCCATAAGGTAAAGAGTACACCAATAACTAATGCATCTAAGTCATTCTGTAGAAACGTATGATCAGGATAAAGAATGTAACAGAGAAAAATTTTTAATAAATATGAAAAATAGAAGTGGGCCCCTGTGGACAGTGTTACTATATGTGACGGTTTATTTTATGTTCAAAGTTTTTTAAAATGTCAAAAAGATTAAAAGATTTTTTGACTTTTTGAAATTTAGTACTGTTAGACTATTAATTGAATTTCCTGTTCGTTAAACCTGCTGATAAAAGTATTTCCCAATTAGCAAAATTTTTCCCAATGTCAGTGATTGGAATGACAAATACTTGAAATTTAAAAAATACAATTTATTGAATGAAGAAAATACAGAAACATTTTACAATATCATTTTGAAAGCAAGTTGTTTCGACACAGCAATGCTGTGTATTTTGTTACTGTAGAGCAAAAATATGCTATACGTTTTTGCAAATGCAATGGTGCAACACCATATGCACAAGATTGTTAGTTGGGCTATTGTTTATGTAGGCATATTACCAATGCCTATAAGAATATCTAACAAAATAAGAAACTAATTAGGTGGTATTTTAAGCACAATTTAATAAAATTTAATCGTAATGGCACAAAGTTGAACAAATACGTCTCGTTGACATGAGAGACGCTACAACACTGCTATAAAACAAATAACGAGCAAAAGCAGTGTTGTAAGATAGTGAAGCTTCACTTTCTATCATTTTTCCTACTATCCCTTTCCTCTAGTTGCATGAATGTGTCAATAAATATTTTAACTGAATTTGATTTCAATAAAGTCTTGTAAGAAAAAGATTTTTAAAGAGACAATAAGATTTTTTTGCGCGATCTAAATATATTTAAAAAAAAAAATTGGAGACACTGCCTGTGATAAACCAGATGTTACAGTAATTGACTTTGAAGTACTTATTTGAAACTAAATATTTTGCGTCCTGCCAGTCACGTAATAAGAAATCCCATAACAAAGCTTATAATCCCACAATAACAAGCTTATGTATGAAAAGATTTTATCGACTTTTATATTGACTTTATTTATAATGCAAAAACAGTAAAATTAAGAGATATAAACAAAACAAAGTCAGCGTTGGGCTAACTGGTCTTTAACCGTTATTCCTTGTAGGCGCAGACTCAATAAGTAGACAACTCGGAATTCCATCAGCATGTATAACCGAACACATAGCATAATCAATAAAAGATTCAGATTTTCTAAACTTTTTGTATAACTTGTTCCTTTAATTTTTGATAGATCAACGATACTTCGAGTTCCATGGTGGACCAGTAGCTATTGCTACTTATTGTTATATCTTTCAGGAACACACTCGTTCAGATACGTAAAAATTATATTGTAAAAATTTCCAATAATTTGATGGCTCGGTTATATCGATTTGTATGCAAAAGCAGATTGTGCCATTTTCTATTATTTCTAAACGCAATCAGCTTGAGGTAGTTTGTTTCCTGAAAGTAAAATTAATTTTTCTTACGGTGTCGAAATATAACCTGATGGAATCAACATGTTCAGTTAAATCGTTGGATGAGGAGACTTCTCAAGGAGATGTATACAATTGCAACGGTAATATCAGTAGAATCATTTACAAAAGCTACAACCCATGGTTTAGAATTTATTTATTTTGATAATAATCATTTAGTTTTTAGAACTATTGTGAATATTTTTCATTTTATTTTCTTGGATCGGCACTCAGGGGATGACGTCTATACATGCGGTCCATTGTGCCGGAACTAAGGAATAAGGTTTCGGCAGAAAGGATAGAGGGAGTAGTGTTTATTGACATTCGATTTGAATCTTCCCACGTCAAAATTGACAGGCAAGACCTCTGCGGATACCACATACGTGCTGTTCGGTAAAAAAAAAGAATTCCCTCTGTAATGCATAGTGCGATTCGCTGACAAGTCGACCGCAAATGGATGCTCTCTTAATGATGAACGCACGCCACGTTGCGACGATGCTCAAAAGAGTCAATAGAGTTGGCTATCCTACTCTCCCCTATGAGTTTCTTCTGTCTTTTCTGTACACGATCGAGTAACTTCAAAATAGTCTTTGAAACACCGGCCCATGCATGAAAACATCAACAGCTTCAGAGTCCTCGATGTTTATACCACCCATAAATACAGCATTTGCAGCGTAATCAGGCATGCGTCGATGCGTAAGCATGCAGCATTGGGTCTTTTGAGCATGGAAATCGACCCTGTTCACGTGATCCCATTCCGATATTCTCATGAGGACAACATTTAACGAATTCGTCATATTCTGCCTCGCCGCCGCAATCATAGTCGATGTCGGCCTAGAATCAAATGAATATGAATAGCAGATACTGCTGTCATCTGCAAAAGAATGGATAGGGTTGAAAGTTTGACATAGAAGGTCATAAAGAAAGATAAGAAATAGGGTAGAAGAAAGAATGGAGCCTTGTGGAGCCCTGGATTGATCTTGAACTCGTTAAATGAGATCCCGTCTATAACAACTCTTATAGCGCGATCTCTGGGAAAGCTCGATATAAAACGAGAGAAGATATCAACGACAACAAAAGCAATAAGATTGGACAAAAGTGCTCCATGCCACACTCTGTCAAATGCTTTGGAAATATCTAAAGCCACTACCTTACTTTCGCCGAAATGGTGAATGGATCGACACCATTTTTCCGAGAGGAAGGCTAATAAGTCTACCGTGGAACGTCCTCCATGGAAGCCATATTTCCGGTCGTTAAGTAAGCTATTGGACTACAGATACTACATAATTGGTGTCTGTGAAATAACTGCCAGGCGAAATAAGTCGCAGTGCAATAACTCCCAATGAAATAAATCCCAATATAAACGAAGCCAGTCCTACACTGAGGAAATGAAATAAATCCCAAAGAAAATTAGAGAGTGCCCAAGCCGAAAATTAAATAAAAGCCGTTTTTTCATTATCAAATAACTTTTAATGAAATTAAAGGAATAACTCCAAAAATCGAAGCATTGAAGGGAAATGAAATAAGGCCCAAAAAGAAAGAACGAATCCCCAATAAATCCCGTGAAATCACAATAAAATGAAACAACTCTCATAAGAAATTCTTTTGGGACTTATTTGATTTGGGAGTAATTTCATTATGAAATACATCCAGCAAAAAATTAAATAATTCCCTAAAATGAAATGCCAAAGGTCTGCGAGTTATTTATTTTTTTCCTTGGAACTTATTTCACCTGAGAGTTATTGGGCGCCGATTATTTTTGTACAGAAGTTTTACATTCAAAATTAAGCTTCGATTTAATATAAAACTTAAAATCTTCGGCAGTTGTGTCAGAAGCTATGCGATATAAACATAATTGGCGGCACAGATTCAGCTCGGTGGTAATTTGAGCATTGTTTATCGTAGATGACACTATAGTTTGAATATTATCACCAACACTTCTGGGGACCACAAAAGTCTTGGGATTATTAAAAAAAAGCACAACGTCTGCATTTTTTTTTATTTTGGACCAGCACTAAGGAGATGGTCCCTATACATGGGATGCATTGTGCTGTAACTGGAGGAAAGCGATAGTTTGAGAAATGCAGGGGTGAAGCTTCACTATCTTAAAAGTCTGCTTTTGCACGTTCTTTGTTTTTACGCTTCGTTTTAGTAGCCATTTTTAGTAATTATTTTACTTGGCCGGTGCATTGGCCTGTGCATTGGGTACAACTGTAGCCGGTAATGTTCAGTGACCAGTGACTACAACTTCGCCACTGAATCCTTCTGAAAACAGCTGACACAAAGACATACTAATGCACATCAGAAAAAATGCGAGATGTGTTTATGATTTGGTCTGAAACTGCGATCGAACCGAGGAAATTTTTGGTTTTGTAGTCAACGTGCAGAATACTTCAGCCATCGCCACCCACAATTATACTCTTTTTCACAAGGTACACTCACGAACTACTGTTTTGTTTTAAAATATTACTATTTTAGAATAAGTAAGCAAATGAAGGCAATGTAATTTTGCAAAAAACGAACGAAGTAATCTCCATAGTTAGCAAGGCAAAAAATGGGCTAAGCAACATTTTTACTCTTTGCTAAATATCAAAAAAAGAAAAGAGACAACACATTTCTGCCGTTATCAATTTGAGACAAACAATTATTAAAGTCAATAAATTCGTGTGTTGCCAATTTGCGACAAACAATTATTAAAGTCAATAAATTCGTTTGGGTCCAATTTTAAAATAACAGAAAATTTATTATTTATTTGTTTATTTATTTACTTGTTTATTTATTTATATATTGTCTATGAATTTTTCGCTCCAGACATTTTACTAAATAAAATGTGTTAACAAACATTTGTACGATATTATAATATTATTTCTAATATAAATTAAGAAAAACAATTATCGAGTTACTTATAACATTTGGATTCTGTGAAAAATTTTAAAATCTATACAATTGCTTAAACGTATTGCACATTCTTCTAAGAGAGTCGACATCAGCATAATTAGCTATGAAAAATTTCGCGGATAATGGTATGAAGGTATATTAAATGGTCGCTGAGGTATATTATTAATCAAAAATGCACCACAAATACTATATGCATTAATAGTCCTCAAAATAAACGACACATTGAACATTGTTCTAAGGCTTTTCGAAATGTACGAAGTTTTATAAGAGACAGTCGAGATTTGTATGACGGTAATTTAAGCATTGGAATACGTTTGATAAATGATAAAGGGGTCACATTTTATTAAAAAAAATTGTTTAGTAACTGAACTCCAGTATTAAAGTTTCTGTTGTTGATAAATAAGTATTCAAATAATGGATTAAAGAGTACATTTTGTTTTCATAGTTGGTACAAAAATATAAAAGCCATTTTCCATCCCTGTTTCAAATTAAAGCATCAAGTTCAATGAAAAAAAAAAATATGCCAAAAGAAGAAGTCGCTGTTTCAACGTTAATGACACGGTCACGAACACAATTGAAATCACACACACTCTTTCCCATACACTCTATTTTAATCAACAACAAATAAATCCCAAAACTTAAGTCAAACGCAAGTGTCATGTTTGATGTCAGCCATCACGTCATGAAGTTTTAATGGAAAATAAAAACCGGAGAAATGAGACAGACAAGAAAAAGGGGAAGTTTATTGAAAAATAACATATATTTTCTTTTTATTTTGAAATTTTGTGGGAAATTTATAGATTCAATTTTTATTTCATAAAACATTTCCAAATCATGTTTTTATAAAATAATTTCATCTCTATGGGTAAATATGGGCATTTGTTAACTTTCTGCTCACTTATGAATCAGCTGATTAACGTTGTAAATAAAAAAAATTATATAAATTGTTCTGTTTCGCCATCTAAGAAAGTGACTATGACTGGAGTAGCAGGTTGGCTACAAAACTAAAAAGGTAATGGGTTCGACACCGGTTTCAGACTAAATCACTTTTCCTGATGTGTCTTTCCGTCAGTTGTTATCGGAAGGTTTCAGTGGCGAAGACATAGTCACTGATTGGGGATGAAGTATCGTAGTGCCTCCATGTAAGGGCAGAAGTTTTAAGATAGTAATATAGTAAGATAGCACTTGTCAATTACCGTCAATTGTCTAAAGACCGACCATTGTGGTTATTAGCCACTCTTGCATGAGTTGCGCCTGCTTTCGATTGAAAATGGCGGATCTAAGGAGGAAAACTCATTAAAACCCGTAATCCCAGGTGTTATTCGTACACTACGTTAGTGTGTCTTCGAACGGTGACATCCAGATACTGCGCGCCCTTTGGTTGTAATCAGCCTTGTTTCATGGCTCAAGAACTGAGACGTGAAGGTTCGACTCAGTAGGGCCGCTAAAAAAAAAGAAAATAAAATAAAAAAAACGGCTACCAAAACGAAGCTTCAAAATTTAATACGTCTCCTTGACATCAGAGACGCTTCAACACTGCTAAAAAACAATGAACGTGCAAAAGCAAAGTTGTAAGAACCCTTCCGAAAAGGACTAACTGATTAAAAAACCGGAAAAAAAATTATTTAATGTACCATGTTATCCACTTCGGCGATGATGCACAGACCTGGCCACATCTGTAAAATCTCTTTATAATATGCACAACCACAAACTTCTCGTAATGCATCTTGAATTTTTTCGGATGTGCATTTCTGTGTCTTTGTGTCAGTTGTTGTCGGAAGGTTTCAGTGGCGAAAGCATAGTCACTGGTCACTGAACAGTGACGACTTCAACTGTATCCAATCCACGCCAGAATGCCCTCCTTCGTCGGTATTGCATAGCACCGGCGAAGTAAAATAATTAATAAAAATGGCTACTAAAAACCAAGCTTTAAGATTTAATACGACTCCTTCACATCAGAGACGGTACAACACTGCTGGAAAAAAAAACTAATAACGTGCAAAAAAAAAGTGTTGTAAGATAGTGCAGCTTCACCTCCTATCATTTCTCCTACTATCCCGTTCTTATAGTTCCAGCACAAAGCATCGCATGTGTAGGGGTCATCTCCTGAGTGCTGGTCCAAGATAAAAAAAAATATCCGATGCTTCTGATATGACTGATATATAATATTTTGATATTAATATTGTAAGATATGGCAATATGGTGGCAATGCTCTCACAATGAGAAATTGTCACCTAATATAAATTGCCTGTTCATTGTATTTAAGGGCAGCGTTACCAACAGAAATATTTTATGACAATGGTGTTATTGTACCGTGCACTAAATTAAGCACATCAGACAATAACAAATGACCGTATAATATTTGGCAATTACCTGCCAATGACAACGGTAGGTGTTCTCGCGATTCTCAGAAGTGTGACTATATTATTGTCGTAGAATGCACGGACAAATTTGACATGTTGTGATGATGTTGCCACGCAAAAATTGTATGTTCACACGATTGTTAAACATTTTATTAAATTTTTTTTTTTGGTTACAGCTAATTATGCCTTCGCCACTGAAACCTTCCGACAACAAGTGACACAAAGACACACTACTGCACATCAGAAAAAATGCAAGATATTTTCATGATTTATTCTATATCAGTCAAGTTGATTCGATAAAGTGTTTTCATGTGAATGGCTGAAAACGTACAAGTGTTGCGCTATTATTTACAATAACAAAGGCACCAGCACAGGTTAAATAAATTAGCACAATGGAAGAAGTACAATTTAAGAACATAATGACTACCGCGAACTGATTTGTAAAGAATATTTTGAAATATATGTACCGAGAGAAAGTAATTAATATTTTATTCATGTCAGTATCTTCGTCAGCTATGTGGCTCATTTGTTTGTATGAAATATCATCGCTCAAACAACACGGATCGGATTTTGGAAAAAATTCGTTATAAGGTATCTGGAATCACTGGACTATAGAAAAATTTCGAAAGCAAGAAAATTACATACATACTTTTTACATTGCAATGGCGGCTTGGTCGAAGTACGCAGCACTATTTAAAGTTTTAAATATTTCTAAATGAAACCAAATTTTTGCTTAAGTAAATTATTATATTATACGTATGTATATACGAGGTCTGTTCAAAAAAAGGTGAATTTTTAATTTCTTTGAAAAGAATTTATTTATTCATCAATATTCATTTTGCCCCCCTAAAAGTAATCCCAAAGTAATGCCAGCGCTTTTTGAATCCTCGAAGCATTTCTGAAATGCGCTTTTCGGAATGGCCATCAGCTCGTGTTTCGATTTTGACATTATCTCATCAATTGTGGCAAAACGCTTTCTTTTCATTAGTCTCTGCAGTTTTGGGAATAGGAAAAAGTCGCAGGGAGCCAAATCTGGTGAATAAGGTGGTTGCGGCATGATTAAGGTGTTGTGTTTGGCCAAAATATAACGAAGAAGCATTTATGTGTAAGCTATACCGTTCGTTTGAGCCGTATTGCTTCACGCAAACGTTGCATAACTTCCTTGTAGTAAATTAAGCTAATTAACCGTATGACCTGTTGGCAAGAACTCATGATGCACCGCGCCTTTGTAATCGCACAAAACAAAATTCACCTTTTCTTTTGGACAAACCTCGTACGTATATACACTCAAACAATTATGTAGGCAAATTAGAATGAAAAATGTTATAAGCAATAGCATTTTCATTCATAAAACCGGACAACCTACATTTTTGTTTGTTTGTTTGTATGTAGTTATCAATTGCCATATGGCAGATGGCAGAAGCAAGTACGCAAATTGCCAAGGTATCCCACACAATATATATTTAAACGATATATGCCTTCACATAGGAAGTTCAATTATATATATTATTCTTTAGTATGATGGTCTCCACCAGTAACAGCAACGTGATTAATAACGAAAAACACAACAACCGTAAATGATACAGTTACCGTGGCAAATCCATCAACCAGTACGAGCGAGACGAAATACTCTCGAAGGTCAAACAACAAAAACAGGCCTGACCGCACTTAAAAAATAATTACGATGACGCGTGAGTTCTTCTTCAACCCAGAGCTACTTTACGACATTTAAATCAGCTGATTTTTTCAATTGTAATTGAATGTTAATTTTGGATATTCATACATAAGTTTATATGAAATACACAATTAAATAAAATACATGGATAGCTTGGATGCAAATACCACTTACTTACACATATAATTTCCTTATTTTGGCAACACATTTTTTATTCGCGAAACTATTTTAGTTTTAAAAATTTTACATTTTCTATTAAAATTGTTATTTTTGAAATACATTTTAGTTATTTGTTTAATGTTTGTCACAAAGCAATATGTGCTAAGTAAAACTTAAATAAAAAATCATTCAGAACAACAATTTTTGTATTCAGTCAATATAAATAACTGACAATATTGATTGCACATGATCCAATTTCTTCCCTTTCTACTCTAATACATTGCGATATGTTCTGAGCGCATATCGACCCTCAGCTTTGAGATCTTACTGGAGCTAGATTTTCTTTCATAAGCAAAGCTGATTACACTATCAATATTTCTGTGATAATCTATGTATATGACGTGATACAGAAGTTAATTAGAATTGTGCTTTAGATAGTTGCAAAGTCTCACTAAGGCACTGTAAACCGTGTGAAATGAACCTTTCTTTAGAATATAGATCCATATAATCCAACATAACATAATCTTAATTATTATGGCAATAAATCAATGTTATTTTAGTATTTTGCTCCTAATTTATGCAGTAAAGAATTCATAAGGAACTCGAAATTTGATTTCATTTGTTCGTATAAATTTATATATTGGTTTTTGCTTTTTACAATTTGACACCAAAGGTATCCCTTAATATAATTTTGTATATAGAAACCCTACGTCACTTCAATAGCACACTAATTTTAACTGTTCATGAAAGGAGAATTTTTTCAAATGTTCATTATTGATTTTTTTTATCTTTAGATCTTTACATTTACTTGCTTGTACCGTTACAATTTTTTTTCTTTTTTTATTTTGTTATTATCCGTTAACATTAAAGAAAATCTTCTTACTTGACGTCATTTGAATAGGACATTTTTAATTAGCTCTACACTTGCAATTGCTAAAATTATTATTATTTTCTTAGCATTGGTAAGTAGAATAAAAAATGAGAATAAGAAATTAAAGGTGACTGTAGAAAATGTACATTTGTATACTTAAAGTTGCAACAGAAATTTGCAGAAGGAGAAATCCATATGTAAGTGGCGTAGTACAAATCGTCAGCTTATTATTGCTTTGACCCACCGACCATTTAAAAAAAATTAGTTAATGTTGGCATATATGTACATACATACATACAAATGTATATATTTGAAAAACTCTTTTGTGAAATTCTTTATGGTTTCTAAGATACCAAGCGTTAACTTTGCTCCAAATCCACAACTATAAAACTTTAATTCGTATTGTTTGCTTCTTACGCCACTGTTTAGTGTATGCAGCAAATTTTTTATAAAAAATGTGAAAAAATTATTTTTAATTTTGTTTTGCTCTATTTGCATAACAATGTACGTAGCTAATTGGCGCACACAGATAAACAAGTCGTAATTAACATTTCTATTACGGCGGTGAACTGAAAAATATAAAGTCGGCTATAAGCCGCAATCCATTAGCAATCCACAATCATATCAGAACGCCCTCCTTCGTCGGTTTGTGTAGCACCGGCGAAGTAAAATAATAATAAATACGGCTACTGAACCGAAGCTTCAGCACTGCTACGAGTAAAAACAAAAAACGTGCGAAAGCAGAGCTGCAAAAATAATTAATTAAGCTTCACCACCTGTCGTTTCTCCTACTATCCCTTTCCTATAGTTCCAGCACAATGGCTCGCATGTGTAGAAGTCATCTCCTGAGTGCTGGTCCCAGATAAAAAAAAAATAAAAAATTAAATAAAATAAAACTATTCAAAGTAGAACTTTTGTATATATAAGAATATAAAGCCGTTTTATTTAATTGTAAAAAGCCAAATAATATTTTAAAATTATTACAAGACATCCAGTAGAACATAGAAAAAATGCATTCGTTAAGCAATTCTCGTTTCTATATTATTTCGAAAAGGATATGTTTACATATCGTGTGTGTCGAAAATTGTTTTCTAACTACGTTATGCATTTCAAATGAAAAAAAAGTATTTAAATGACTTGTTTAAGTTTCCTAAAAGTGAAGACAGAATTTATTTTGAAAAGTTACTTAAAATGTAATTTTTAAGTTTCAAGTTTAAAGTCTTGATAGTATTTATTTAGAATTAAATTACAAAGATTATAGTCAATAGATACTTTGTACCTTTCTTTTCTTTTATACATTTAAGTCATAACAGTAGAACTGTCTTTTTTGTTTTTATCGAATAAATTTAAATAAAATATCAATTTTCTCAACCTAGATTTTTTATTTCATTATTGATATCGTTTGTATATAAACATCATGAACTTCCGCAACAACTTCAAAATTGCACATCTATTTCTATGGATATAGGACAAGAAAAGTATCTTTGGAAAAAAAAATTTGATATACAGCACAATACAAGATTTTTAATTTTCAAAAACTGGGTATTAACTTTTTAAGAAATGTATGAAATTTCATAATTTCATTTTCTCAGAACAAATGCTAGAAGCAGAGGTGAGAATAAAAAAAAATTCTATAGGGTATATTTTGAGAAAACTTTATGTAAACCTTCTTTGCCGTTTTTTTCCTTTTCGAGTTTGTGACACAGCCGCCATACCAATAATAACCTGACGCAATGTACTTTAAGACTCTGAATAAAATTGAAAAAAAAAATGTCATTAAACAAGAGTTCTGGTTGGCCGAAGTAAAATAATGTGTAGAGCACCAAAAGAACAGTGTGAGACTAACTATGGGAGTATTTACTCACCACAATAATCAATAATTGCTACGAGCACATACTTACACAGATTTTTTTCAAATTTTAACTACATTTCTGGCTATGGTTTATGCATGTTTCAATCTGACAATGCATTTAATTACATGGGCAGAGCAATGTCACGGAGAAAATCAGCACCATCTAGAGGAAAAGTTTATATATTGAGTTTCATAGTGGTCGTAGCAGCACAAATGATGCGAATTAGTCACATAACTTAAGAATGGTAGTCATCACAGACAGATTTGAATATATCAACGTAATGATATTGGAAGGTCGAAGAATGAAAGTGTGTGACGTGGTTGGTAATGATAGGCATATTCACCGAAAAAGTATGTCACATTTGATACATTGCGATAGGTGCTGGGATTTATTCATTCCAATTATTTGTATAAGAAACATTAAACTATCACAACTTACCAGATACCAGAGAGTGCGTCTATTGGTAATAATTGAAACAAGTGCTTAATAAATCTTCTGATTATAATAAAGGAATACAAGAGAAGAAAATCCATGATCTAGGAATGTCGTCTTTGTAGGGAATGTTTAAAAACAAGTTGTAGAAAGTGTCACGAACTTATCAACCTTCCTTTGAAATTCAATTTACTTGTCGGTGTAGATATTTATTAATTAACTTCAATTTTCAAAAATTTAAAGGAAAAAATCAACCACGAGAATCAGTGTCTATGCCATCGCTTCACATTTTCAATCATTTATATAAAATTGTATTTGTAATTGTAATTGTACAAAAAGAATAGCACAAATAATAAATAAAAAATGTTTGAACAAAACAGTCGAAAATAGAACAAATAAACATTCAGTATTAAAAGTTACAAACTCTGCAATGTTAAGGGTTTCAAAATTATACAACTTTTATTCAATTTAATTACTAATTTTAAATCTTTAGAGATTAGAAAGTTTTCTCGTAAATAAAGTTTTAATTATATTTGAGCGTTCCACATTACAGGGGAAACAAGTGCACCGCGCGCCTCTAAATAAAATATTTTTGGACATCAATTTAAAAAAACAAAAAAAAATTAAATTTTTTCTAAGGATTAATTTTCTGACATTATGGAGTAGATCAGCGGGACAGAAACAGAGATATGTCGGATAAACACTAAAACGAGGAACTTTAATCCAATTGGTCTTCTCGAGATAAAAACACTGATTTAAGATCCGACTGAAAAAAACAAAATGTTTTTTCTAAATTGCCGTCCAGAAATATTTTATATTAGGGGGTGTACGGCGATTTATTTTTGACGTATGGTCTAATATACATATTTACAATCATTACTGTCTGAAAAGCCAATTTAGTGACTTACACCTGATATATTTTTTACAACTCCTTTCTTTTTTTGCCTTGTTATTTCCATAAGTAGCACGTTATGTAATAATAAATGGCAGAACACTCACCTTTCTTGTAAACTTAATAGGTAAGTGCACGAAACTCTCTTCATTATCACCGTTTCCTGAAAGGCAACATAGTATTTATTACAGTTGTAAATAAATAAATAACATTAATTGCCTGAGTGTGCTCTATGCAAGGAGGAATTGGAAATTGAACTTACAAAGAAAATAATTTAATATTAACCGAATTTATTTTGGGAATATTTATTTATATATACGATTCTAATTGTGCTTTTTTCCCTTATAAACTATATGTGAAATTTATTATTACATACCTTATGATATTCTCATACAGTATGAAAAATATCATAAAGCATTTTATTACAAAAGTAACTCAAAAATTGAGGAGGAAAGCATATCCATATAGTACTATTTCGCTAACGCTTACTTAGCTCATCAGTGGATTTTTCCCAACGTCTGAATATAAACCCAAGATCTATATGTTTAAAATTCAATTAATCAAACGAGAATTGTTTGAACATTAAACATACAAACCAAAAAATCTATAAACAAAAACATAACAATCCATGAGTTTACTTTTATAACATACTCACATTTCTATTTTTAGCTTTTTTATTCTCATCTACACCAGGCTTGCCATCGGCCAGCATAACTAATGCATTTTGAATCAAATTAAAAAATTAAAAAATGAAACAAAACAAACGAATATCAAAATTCAATACCGTGCACATGTAGTATTTTATATTAACCGAATTTATTTTGGGAATATTTATTTATATATACGATTCTAATTGTGCTTTTTCCCTTATAAACTATATGTGAAATTTATTATTACATACCTTATGATATTCTCATACAGTATGAAAAATATCATAAAGCATTTTATTACAAAAGTAACTCAAAAATTGAGGAGGAAAGCATATCCATATAGTACTATTTCGCTACCGCTTACTTAGCTCATCAGTGGATTTTTCCCAACGTCTGAATATAAACCCAAGATCTATATGTTTAAAATTCATCTATCTATATATATCTATCTATATGTTCAATAATCATGGATTGTTATGTTTTTGTTTATAGATTTTTTGGTTTGTATGTTTAATGTTCAAACAATTCTCGTTTGATTAATTGAATTTTAAACATATAGATCTTGGGTTTATATTCAGACGTTGGGAAAAATCCACTGATGAGCTAAGTAAGCGTTAGCGAAATAGTACTATATGGATATGCTTTCCTCCTCAATTTTTGAGTTACTTTTGTAATAAAATGCTTTATGATATTTTTCATACTGTATGAGAATATCATAAGGTATGTAATAATAAATTTCACATATAGTTTATAAGGGAAAAAGCACAATTAGAATCGTATATGAAAATAATTTAATAAAAAACAAGTTTTCATTTGAAGACTTAAAAATATATACAAATATTAGCGGAAATCACTCTTCGTAGCATATCTGCTATTTTATCATACATGCTATGAATTTCTGCTATAAAGCGTGAGTGTCCTTTTTGTCGCTGTCAACAAATTTGTTATACCAGTTGATTTTTAAATATCTTAAAAAAACGGAAAAAAGATTTGTACAGAAAAAGTAAAACTAATTAAAATGCCTAAGATAACAGGAAAAAATAAAATCATAAACAAAGTAAAAAATAAAGTTTTCTATAAAATATTTGCGCGGTCGGCTTCTACAAAAAAAGAAAAAAAATGTTTCTGTTTATGTGTACTTTAGTGGATCAACAACATACCTCGAATTCTTGATTTTCCAATAAATATTCATTTATTTTTCTGACTTCACCATCGGTCCACCTTCTGTTGTTAGACCTTTCTTTAGTTATTTTAATTTTTTTATTTTTGGTCTCTTCACAATTCATGTTTGTTTCTTTTCTGTAAACACTATTATTTATGTGTTTTCTCTAAAGTAAGTTCCGTAAAGTAAGTTAGCCGTAGGCAGATTTGAATGTCACCGCCGACGAGAAAAATTTTACGTGGTACAAACTTGTGGTTTTTATATATACTTAATAAAACCTTCACCAATTTCAAACTTTATCAGTTAATTACTTTTATAATGTTAATGTTTAATGTAATCTTAGCAATATTTCTTTGGGAAATTGCACCTTACATTTGAAGCTACTGTTTATATTTGTGGCGGCACAGCAACCGAAAAACTTCGTGGGCGCAGTTCTGTACTTGTTTTGAACGTAAAAACAAAACGAAAAAGACAGCTGTTGAAGCATTGTAAACGTTGGAAATTAACAGTTTGCAATGCTTTTTGGTGATGCATATTTTTTAACAGGTGCAAACTTTAATTTCATATGTTTTGTTGTTGTGTTGTTGCAAACTTATACAAATATGCTATATTTGCAAGATTTCCAATGGATGCAAGGGTAGTTTGCAACGAAGAGTGATTTCCGCTATTGCTTTTACAAATTATTTCTACAATTTGTGAAAATATTCATTATTAAAGGGAACATTAATTTGCAATAAATACGAATCAAGTCAAGAATATATTACAAAAAAATTAATAAATGCCAGAAAAGGGTGAATCATTTTATCAATAGCATCTAGTAAAAGAGAATAAATAAATAAACAAACAGTTAGACAATCATGACAGATAATAAAATTATTGACAATAATAAATATGAGAAAACTGAAGGTGAACTGGAGAAAAACCATAACAAAGGGCACAATCAACTGAGTCATTCAACTGTACAAAAGAACAAACAGCTCAAGAGAGAACAACAAGCCAGGTACGTTGTTTATTTTATAAATAGCATCATGCTTACCAACAGGAATAAAATCACTTTGAGATTTATCCAAAAAAGTAATTTCTTTCAGAATATTGTGTGTAAATGAAATCACAAAGCATGTAAAGGATAGGCTGATAACTTCAAACACTTTCAAATTGTTTAATATTATTGTTATACTAATTTCGAGTTTATAATTTTAAGGTATGACATGCATTATCTGTGCATTAAATTATAGAATAATGCAAATATCCAAAAACAATTTAAATTAGTTAAAATGTAATTTGTTTAATACTAAATTAATTTTCATTGTCTTAAGAAATATTGCATTGGCTAATAAACATTATTGTGGTCGCAGGCGTATGATGGATATTCAAGAAATTTACAAATAGCTCATACGTAATGCCGTTATATCATTTCAACCGAAAAATTTCTTCTCACAGTTGTATGCGAACACTGCGTTGTGTCAGTTTTTTTGTCAACAGACGTTCACCAAAAATTAAATCTACGCAAATTATAAGAAAATTACCGAGACAAACGAGGGGTCTAAAATGAAAACATAGCCGACAGACATAAAGATTCACATTTGTTTATAAACAGTGTGGTTTTATTAAGAAATGCTGTTATATGCAAACAAAGCTACATTTTTCATTAATGTTGAGCTTGTTTTGTGATTAATTTTTTCACGCTAAAATTTAGATACCTTATTATCGAAATTTAACACAAAAAGTCAAGTTTTCAATGTTATTGAACAATCGGTACTTCATGTTTTATTTTGTAAATTTAAATAACAGAACTTCTTATGTATAAAAAAGAAAGACATATTTAGTAAAGAATTTAAAAATGTAAATTGTTTAAGTCTTTCTTACAGTCTATTCGAGTTGTTCCTTTGCGACTTTCCTGAGTCACTGCAATAACATCGTCTCGATTCTTCGCAATTACGCGTTCTGAGACTTGTGTTAGCAACTGCACACATTTCTTGGTGAGATGGAATTTTTGGATTTTGCAGTGGTATTACATCAGAATTTATATACTGCAACAAGTGTTCGTGCGGGATGCTCTTAGTAAATGGGGGCTCAGATAATATGTTGTCATTATCTAAGTCGACTAAATCCATATAATCATTGCAATCGAAATTAATTGGATGCTCCATGTTCAGAGTTTAGTTGAGTCATACAATTTTGCACGATAATACAAGATTTTTTAATGACGCTTTCACGAACAGGATTTCTTTCAGTGAAAAGCTTTGTTAACAATTTATAACAACAAATTTATTGTTTTGAAATATTTTGATTACAATTTCTACGAGATTGAGTTTCAAAAATTTCGTTGACTGTACACATTTATATAATAATGCACTGCCATAGAATACTGAATTATCAAATTTAACATTGAAATACATCGGAACAAAAACTTTCATAATAAACTCAATATCTTAATATATTTAAATTTCCTGAAGGTAAACTATTTGCAACACAGAGGCGCAAAAAAAAATGCCGCGAAATGTGTATCAGGATTTCCCGCACCCTGCAACAAAATACAGAGGCTACTAGTTAAGTTGACTGCATACCCTTGTATTGGGCTACTTAATTACTTTGAAGACGTTAGATTGTGTTAACCAACGAGAATGAATAATTTGTACCGGTTTCAAGCTGGCTAGTTCTTTTGGAAGCGCACTTTCCGATACAGCTTTGGCTATTCGATAGCGATATAAAACGTCAATAGAAAGACTTTTTACATCTCTTATGCACATAGGTGGAAGAGTGGTTTGTTGCACTCAAGGCACTCAAGTAGAATCGCGAGATTCCGTTTCAAAGATACCTACAACTCTTCTGAGTCCTAACCCATGTGAGGGAACCCCCGTCGGATTCACAGGAGAGACGCACTAAATCCACATACCAACCTAGGATGCCTACCCAGAAGTCGGTGCCACACCGAGCTCAACACTGCGCACTCGCAGATCAAGTGGAAGACCGTCTTCTCCTTATCCGGAGGCACATTCCCCAATGAAATCAAAAGAAAAACCCACATCTTTATGTCTCTCGGCGGGAGATAGGTTTTCATTTTAGACTCCTGTTTTGTAACTGCAATTTTCTTAGAATTTTACTTAGATGTCGTTTCTGCTAGATGGCTCTTGAGTTTTTCCGAATACAACCAATTGACCCAGCCTAGTGAACACATTTGTGTTTTATTTTCAAAACAAAGAGCTGTAGCTATTTTATTAATTTAAACAAGCTAATTAAAATTTGATTCAAACGATGCAGCATTTTTTAAATTAAATAAAAGGTTTTCTTCGTTTACTTTTTTTTAGTGTTTACATGTATTATTATCATTTTGTATTTAAAATAGTTAGAATTTTAACCATTTCAATTGAATTTTAAATATTTTCATAAATTTTTTTTTTATTGTATTTTTAGTAAGTAAAATAGAAATGAAATTCATTTGCTTTTAATGTTGTTGGTTTCAATAATATGTCACTTTTAAACAATAAGCACATTAATAGTTTTATCGGAAAGCCGCTCCTAATTTTTTTGACGAAATTTCCAGAAACGGAAAACACACGTTCACTATCGGCTTGTTGTATACAATGCTTCAAATAAATTATCCAAATTTGCTGTTTCAGCACCAGTTGCTTTTATTAATATCAGGTTTTGTCAAAACCTTTGCGTTTTTGCAATCTTTCATACCAGATTCAATAGCTTTATTAAACTTTTCTTGAAAAGTCTCACTCTTATCCAAATCGGGCTCCATTATCTATATGACGATAATACAAATTATTTACATATAATTATAATTAATAAATATACATATATTTTATCCAATTGTGTTCTCACTTTTTGCAATGTCTTTTACCTGTCGTTTTTTCAATTCATCACACGCACATAGTTGTTAAAAGGCAACCGGCTGCAATTATTGTTACTTTAAAATTTTGGGGATTCCCTAAAAAAAATCACCGTACTCTCATCATCGCAAAATCAATGGCTTCAAAAGAATCGTCTTCATTTGAATGTGTGTATTTTATTTTAGACAGATTGTAGACCTTAGTCTGCTGTAGTAAATGTGTTCAATCCATAACTCAAAATTTAAAAAAAAAAAACCGTAACAAATAATACAATACGTTATTTGGTATTGACTCTCGCGCCTCAAAGAAGAATTTGTTTTATAAATGCAATATTTACGTAAATACAAACCCTCAGAAAATATTTATTACCTTCTTTTACGAAAGTAGGTTTGCTTGTTATTCATTTTGAACACGGGATCTGCTGCTTGTAGAGTGCAGAGTAGCACAATAAGCAAAACAAATTGTTAGCCTTTGCAGAGTGCAAAACAAAAATAATGAGAATGATTACGAAAGTTGTTTTTTTTATCTTGAGCAGAGATCAGCAGTGTGTCATGTTTTCGCTACTCATAGTGACTCATGAAATTTTAAGTGAGTATGCGTAATTACAATTCAAATACTCTGACGTACTCATAATCCCAGTAACTTTGATTTATGAGTATAAGTAGCAACAATCACACATCGACATATGTAGTACTCTTGCCATTCATCAATCATGACTCTTAAACAGTGGTGTTCAAAAATAAAATGAAGATGGATTGGTGAGAGAATTTGCCCAGTAAACATAATGTCAAACGTTTAAAATAAGAAAGAAAATGCCAGCTATATACAACAAATGAATGTAATTTAAATTTTAAGAAAAAGATAAGAGCATCAGGGACCATAAATAGCAGTTATCAATTTCAATAAATATTTTTAGAACACTTATTGGGGGAAAAAACAAAAATAAATTCATATAAAACAGTTTTTCTGGGCTTAAATATTAGACTAAAAAGTTTAACCATCTGTCATTCCTCATTATAATTTTTAAAATCGCTTTGAAAATTTTAAATTAAACATTCCATGTTAATACTTGCATGGCAATTGCGAATTAGTAAAATATTTTTTAAATTCAACGAGGTCATTTTATTTCGCTGCTTGGAGCAAACGTTTTTCATGTCTGAAAATATTTGTTCGCATAAGTAGTGGAAAAAAATTATAAATATTTTAAATACATTTTTTTGAGCTGGGGACATACATATCTAAATTTTTCCAAAACTCGAGAGTTCTAATTTTATCGAAATCTTTTACCTCAGATCTAAGTATTATTAGCTCTGATTGAAACATATTCATTACCTGCTTTTAATGTTTTGTAACATAAAAGGCATTGAATGTTTTGAAAAGCATCGTTTACCATAAAATACTTTTCACATTTCATTTCGTGAACTTTTATAATTTTTTAATTTTTTTCGTATTCGTCCAACAAGAAACAACAACAATGCTTAATAAATTTCTGAAAAAATGACAATAACCATCCGCATGTGTATTCATCACTTGCTCAACGACGACTGAATGAAAGTTTTTAAAAGAGAATAACAACTGTATGTGTAAATTTTTCAACAAATGTTGTATGTGGCGAACATCACTGCTCTTGAATCACATATGACAACGTTTTGTGACGTTGCCAAATTTCATCATGCAATTGACATCTACTATGATCCGAACTATATTCGGTTTAATATGTATATGAATACAGCTCAATAGATTTGATTTCTGTAGACGCCGCACAAAAGAACCAGCAGAATATTGAATTATTTAGTTAAATAAAAGAAAATACAAAAGATTTGAAAAATATTTGTTTAATAATACTGTGCAGTACTCTCGGGATAACCTCTGCCCTCTTTAAATAACATTGTCTATTCTTAAACATCAACGAAACAATATCTGGTAGATAAATAATAGAAAGGGATACTTGAAGTCAAAGGACATTATCATTTTTTAAGAACCAACTGCAAATACCAAAGATATCGAGAAAAGTTTAGAAATACGTCACATACTTTCGACTAAAAAAAGTTCGAACTTGCCTTGCAAAAATACTTTATATTAGAGGGGTATGCCGCACTTTTTATAAATAAAAATATTAAATACATTCATTGTACGCAAGTTGGAGATTACCCTTCTTCCACGCCGCCATGTAAAAGTATATTTATTTTTGACGTAGATTCTCGAAAAAAATTTTTGTTGCTTTTATTTAGGTAATTTTTGTTAATTTTTTTATTACCTTTATATGGTTTTAATTTATGATAAAAGAAAAAACGCTTAAACTACAGTATCAATAATATTTTAGTATCATATTTGCACATTCATAAAAGTCAACACTCGCGGCTTTAACTAGTTGACATTATCCCAAGCGCACTGTAATTCAAAGCAAATAACTTAAACGCCTAAACTTTTGAGTCTTTTAATTTTCCCAGATATAAATATCTCATGCGTAACGTCAAATAAATGATTAGAACAAAAAAAATGTGGGAATCGCTGGACATCGATCGATCATTTTACACAATTTTCTCAAATTTGCGGAATCCGATACATTCTGTGAATACGAGGTTTGTTCAAAAGAAAAGGTGAATTTTGTTTCCTTCCATTATAATAGCGTGGTGCATCTTGAGTTCTTGCCAACAGGACCTACGGTTCATAAGGCATACTACAAGGAAGTTATGCAACATTTGGGTGAAGCAATATGGCTAAAACGACCGGAATTGTGGGAAAAAATCAAAATCACAACAATGCTTGTTCCTGATTTTTTGGCTAAAAACAACACCCTAATCATGCCTCAACCACCGTATTCACCAGATTTGGCTCCCTGCGACTTTTTCCTATTCCCAAAATTGAAGAGATTAATGAAAGGAATACGTTTTGCCACAATTGATGATATAAAGTCAGAATCAAAGAACGAGCGGCTATACCGAAAAGCGTTTTTCAGAAGTGCTTCGAGGATTCGAAGAAGCGCTGGCATAAGTGCATTATATCTGAGGGGGATTACTTTGAAGGGGACAAAATGGATATTGAAGAATAAACAAAAACTTTTCAGAAAAAATTCACCTTTTCTTTTGAACAGACCTCGTACATACTAGTATATACTCGTATATAGCTATTTTATTACAAAATATACACCTCCGTTCTGGCAACCAAGTCGATTTAAAAGCAAGTGATTTTTCAAAACCGAATAAATGCTAATTTAGTGTTCTAAAGATCACCAGATTTCCAACATTCGAACTTGTTTTGAGATAAGGTTTTTTAAAAGTCAATACGTCAAAACGTCAATAAATTTATTGAAAATTTTTTCAAAATAATGTTTATTCTTATTTAAAACAGATTCTTTTTATTGATATACAGTTTGTAAAAAAAATGTTTTCAAAACTTAGAAAAATTAAAAAGTTTAAGAGAAACTCTTATTTGCAAGTAAATTATATAACTTTTATTAAATTTTTTTCTTCATGTATTCAATTGAAGATGTTTATAAACACTTTGCACAAAAAAAAACAAAATTAATTTAAATAACAAAATAATAATCGTAACTTAAAAAATACTTCCAGTTTCTACGCTGTAAAATAAATGTTTTCAAAATTGTGTTAAATTTAATTAAATTTATTCTAAATGGTAAAAAAAAAAAGATTTCAGGGTGCTAATACTTGGTGTGCCCTCCTTTAGCTTTAATTACAACTTCTAAGCGTCTAGACATTGAATGGATAAGCTTTGGTATATCATAATTTTCAGGTATTTCTTCCCATTCTTCTTTAATAAATGTTATTTGTTTTTGGTGACCTTTTTCCGACTTTTTTTCTTTGGGTGGACACATAAATTTTCTATAGGGTTTAAGTCTGAGCTTTGTGCTGGGCTATCGATCACTTTTGTACAATTATATAACAACCAGGATCTACAAATATATGCCTTATGCTTCGGGTCAGTATCCTGCTAAAATTTATATTTGAGCTTTTCTGCGTCAACAAAACCGAATTTCCGAGCACTTGCACTCAATTGCTTTTTTAAAATGTTTAGATAGACTTCCTTGGTCATTATATCCACTAATATTCTTATTTCGCCAACACCCTTGCTCGAAATACAACCCCACACAATAACGGATAGTTTACCGAACTTTACAGTGGGTATTATATTTTTATTTTCTAAAGCCGTCAGGGGTTTTCGCGAAACTTTTTGAGGTCCATCATTGTAGTAAAGCATCACTTTCGTTTCGTCACAAAAAATAACATCATCCCAGTGCTCCGGAGGAAAAGAAATGTGTTCAATGGCAAACTTATACCTTTTTTCAATGTTTACCGCGGATAGCAAAGGTTTTTTCCTCGCAACTCTTGAAGAGTATTTATGGTTTCGTAGCACATTTCTAACAGTCTGATGAGAGATACTTACTCCACATTTATTACTGATGTTAAGTGCAATTCCTCTAGTGGATTCTCATCAATCATTTTCCAAATTTTCTTTTCAATTTGCCGAGTTACTTTTTTTTGGTCTGCCTGGTGTTTGTTTTGGTTCCAGTCTACCTTCTTTTTCAGCACGGTTAATAACATTATATACCGTCCTTAGGTTAAGAGAGAACATTTTAGCAATTTCTCTGTGAGATTTTCCTTTATAGTAATTAAAATACACCAGTAAGGTAATGTCTTTGTTCAGTCGCTTTCCTGGCATAGTTTATATATAATTGGGTAATCATTTGTTTATTCTATGAGCTTAATTTAATGAATAAAAGACAACTGCTACTCTTAGCGTTCATTTAAAACTATTATACGCAATACATATGGAAAAAACTATCGGTTCCTTCTTGTCTTTGCATTTTTGAAAACACTTTTTTTACACTGTTTAAAGTATGCAAAATTATTTTGTAGCGTTGTTGTTGTAATATGTTCATAAATTTGTCAAAGTTTTGACGCCTGCTTGTCGACAACATACAAAACAACAGTTGTAAAAAAAAAATTCTCAAATATACTGATATTGTTGTTGTAAATATTTATTTAAATGTAAATTCTTAAAAAATTTTTGTTTTGAAAACATTTTTTTTACAAACTGTATCTAATGAACTTAGTGAAAATGTACTTTTATTCATCAATTTACTTCATCTGCATACTTTAACAAGAAGATGGAGAAATATTGGACTGTTTTTTAAATTTTTTAAATTATTTTGTATTAAAATCTATTACAGTGTATATAATTTGACTTAATTTAATAAAAGAAAGAATTGCTAATTGCTTTTTATATTTCGTCAATTATTTATTTATTTAAGAACAGAGTCCATTCGATTTAATTTCGACCGTACTTATCTACGTGACTTTAAGCCGAGTAAAATTATGCGGATTCGGTTTACAGAACATACCCGATAATATATTCAAGAATTTTTTCCAAGAAAAAAGAAGGGGATACTTTTATAAGTAAAACACTCTCAATTACATTACATTCAATTAATCAACTTCTTATATCTTGTTCGCTGATACCTTGTTAACAACAAGAATAATGTTCTGCATTTAAAGAAATAAAAATATGTAGTTTTATACAATTTAACATTTTAAATCATGTCACCAGCCAACCAACTGACATTCTAACATTTTCATTAACAAGTATGTTCCAAAGAAATAAATAAAAGGTCGTCATTAAAGAAATTTCAAAAGCATTAATCTTTTGAAATACGAACAGCAACAGTCATATTCTCACTTATTATTCCCTGAAGGGTACAAAGTGCGATTAAATGTTTTGTCAAGACTTTTATTTATATGGCACTGTTCCTGCAGGGCATAAACAATGAAAAAAAAAATATATTTGCATAACGGACGATAAGGAAATAAAAATAAAATATCACTGTTTATTTTATACATTCCTCAAGGGAGACATCCTGCTGGTCAGCGTAAGGGTGAGAAGCATGTATAGAAGAGTAGTAAATTTAAAGAAATTTGGAATAAAGAAAATAAAGTAAAATTTTGAATATAAAATGTCGTCACGTCATTAATCAAAGAACATCTCAATTCCTTTTTTGCTGTACGTGTATATGGATTTCTCTTGCGAAAGATTTTTGCATGAAACATTAACAACAACAAAAATTTACATAAATTTTATTTGATTTAATTTTATAAATCATTTATAATATAAATAGCCTCTTGGCCAATAACAAATTAGTATTGAAATTGGGGCGCTTAACAGCAAAGGTGTACAAGGGAAAAAATTAAAATTCTGAGTAACTAAGATATAGTTTTTTGTTCCTGTAATTTTATAATTAATATTTTGCCTTTGTAGTACAAAAATATTTTTTTTAAATAAACTAGTAATACACAAAATACCATACACTCAACATAATAGTAATTAGTGCATGTTTTCACTTATTTTTGTACCCCTTTGCCACTAAACAAAAGTTAAATTACATTTGCTTCATCAATTTTTGGTTCGTTTATTATTTTATTTGTTACTAGATGTTGCGCTTCGCTATCCCTTCACTCACTGTAGTTAACCGGCATTTCGAGTCGTCCGCTATATTGTGTTTATAGTGATATTATTCGATTTGGAGTTCCCTTTTTAAAAGTATCTTTAATTTGATACCCATATCAGGCGGTGTATACGAAGTAGTGGTCCGCCATTTTAGGCCGAACGCTATATTGTGTTTGCAGAGATTTTTCTATATTTTAAATTTTCGGGAAAACATTAGCCCTATGTGGTTAATATACTAATATATTATTTCAACTTGGATCATAAGCTATCCGTCTGCCAAATTTCATTCAAAAGTAACAAAATTTTGTTTGCAATAAACCAAAAAATTCAAAAAGTTATTTGTTATAAAAAAAAGTACTTTTAATACAACCACCGTTCTAGTTGTTGCTTGTTTAATTTATATTAAGATTAGATATAATGAAGGTAGTTTAAAAAAGAAGTGGTAGAACATGAACAGCTGATACTAATCCCTAAGCAGGCCCTCCTTCGTTGGTGTAGCACCAGACATGTTTGTATTTATGTATGTTTGTGCCTTATAGACAGCTAACGGCTGAACCGATTTTCCTGAAATTTTCCCAGTATCTCTCTGTATATCTGTATATCGGTTGAACTGAAACTTTTTAAATGGTTTGGTAGTCAAAGCAAATCATTAGTTAAAAACTATGAGGGATTGGACAAGTGAGCGTGGTACCTCGCATACAAACTGAATATTGATTTCATTATATTTTCAGAACGGTTAAAGTTAAAGTTTCTCATTTTCATCTGCATGATAGTAAATTTTATTTGCTTCGTGCACTTTGAATTAAGCTACAGAGCAGAAATTGGGTATACAGGAGAGTAAAAATCTTGCAATTTTTATTAGAGAGAGTAGACTGATATCTTTTTGCATGTAGCACACCTCAATTTTATGTACGGGTGTGCACTCTTCGTAGACCCAGAGAGTTTTAAATAGGGTATACGAGTAAGCATTCGGCATTTTCTCCCAAGAGAAGGTAAAACATAGATTGCTCTGTATCTAAATGGATGCATAAACTATATATTTTTTCAAAGATATGACCACGATGTGTGGTGTGGAGCACGTTCCGTATCTCCGAAACAAACTAATCGATTTTAAAAGCAGACACATGAGGAATGTAAATTTTTTTTAAATAAAACTATTATAACAGCTTCAGCAATGCGTGGCGGGTTAAGCTAGTATTTAATAAAAATGGCTTCAAAAAAATTAAAACGAAAAAAAAAGTGCAAAAGCAGATTTGTAAGATATTGAAACTTCTCCCTTTCACTATCCCTTTCCTCTAGTTCCAGCACACTTTATCGCATGTATATAATTTACGTAGACGATATTCAACCAACAGACTACATAGTAATTCCAAACAACCATTGTTTACGTCACTAATTTTTAATATTACACAAAGATCACAAAAATCTGTAGCGATTTTCAAATTTTGATTTAATAAGAGCTTTGTATATTAACAGCTTTTTCAACTACGTAGTGAAGTTGAATGACACATTAATTGAAACAAGTTTTTTAATATTCCTTACAAGGTTTTTGCCTAACATTTTCCTTTTACATTGTAAATATCTATGTATATACTGTGAATATTCTATTAAAATAAGTTTTATTTATTTGTTGCAATACTTTTTAATAATTATCTCAAAAGCTATAAATGCAGGGTATCTGGTAGCAGATTTATATTTTCAAACTTAAATAAAACACGTAGTAGTTGAGACAGAGTTTTATTAAGAGCATTGAACGATAGAATGTTAATGCGGATTTTATTTTTTAAAGACTATGTCATCCAAATACTTCAGATCCTTTTTTAAAATTTCATGAATAATCGCTCTTGGTAGTCCCAATAAGGCTGCTCTTTTCCGTATTGAAAGTCACGAATTTCAACTGTTTAACTGTTTTCAATCAGTACAATGTTTTCAGGATGTTGGGTCATTATTAGCAGTTGCACGGAATGTCTGCACACACGAACGAATTAAATTTACACTCGGTCCATCACGTATTCGCCGTTACCGAAGTTTGAACAAAATTGCCGACGAGCAATTACGTAAGAATCATTACTCTTACAGTACACATCATTACACAGCGAACACGCGATGCTCACTCGACCACTGCGACATCGTGACTGACCAATTCGCACAATCGGTAATTCCAACGGCGCCACCCTTCTTCCGCACCGTTTATACCTTTTTGAATTAATCGTATTTAAAAATATAAATTTCCCACCAGACACCCTGTATATAACTATTTAAGTTTTTAAATTGTTAAACTGATAGTATTTATAAGAATAAAAAAAACATGTATTAAATAATGCATTTGATTTTATTAACTTAATAAAGAAACATCGGAAGTATTCCAAATGAATTCTATATTTTCTAGTCGAAAATATACAGTTATTGATACTTCTAAAGCACGGCAAAATAGTTCCTTAAAAATGACTTCTAATTTTTTCACTGGGATTAAATATGCGCACTGTGTTTTTTATAACAAAACGTGTATCCTACAATTGCAAAAGATTGCAAAACAGAAATGACAACAATGTTAGTACGTGCACTTACATACGAGTATATGGGATATATTAGCGTGGCCCAAATTATGAACTAAAAATTTCAAAACTGGTTTACATATCTGGCCACCCCAAATTTTTTTACGTGCAATAAAACAAGTATTTGGGCAAAGTTTGAAAATAATATACTTATTGGAAGACAGTGCTCAAAGACATGTAATAAAATCGAGAATTTTGGTGTTGTTTCAATTAAGGTCAAGTGGTCGGAAAGTAGTAAATTACAGCCAATCCCACGATGTCACACGCAAACGAAAGCGAAAGAAAAGCAGTCACTCATTTTCGCTTCAAAAAGCGTCCCACTATTTTTCGACTTGTCGTTCGCTTGGGTTTACGTTATCAACATAAGCAATTTACGTTTTGTCAAATTACTATATTGCCACATCAACAATTCCACATATTAATCGCTTATATCTAAAATAAAATCACTTAAATGTGTTTATGAGACCTTAAAAATTGCAACTCTATGCTACTTGTCTTTTAACAAAAGTTCTGTCATTTTCTATAATTTATTTATTAACATTCTTTTTTCACAAGTGTTTTATCGTACAGGAAAATAATTTTAATGCATTTGTCGGTAGCTGTCTACTTTTCTGCTACTGTTCTACTTTTTAAATGACGACATAAATGCTTCCATCGACATTAGGATTTTGTTCTGTGTTTCGGCCATTCCCTGCACAGCTACAACAAGGGCTTGTGTTGCTTCAGCCAATGTTTTTGTTGCATCAGCCTGCTCTTTGGCTGCAGCAGCTGACGCCTCACTTATCCTTATCTGACGACGAATAAGGGCATGTTGCTCATTTGGCTTTATTTCTTTGGCGGAAGAGCAACCAGGTAGCCTATCCTCAATTTCTGTTTGTCGCCGTTTTTGCGGATGGCTTTGTTGTTGTTGCTGTGCTGGTTGCTTCAACAGCTCTGTTCTGGAAAATTCTTCCGTAGGGAAAAAATTTCCGGGTGACACAGCTGTTACCAACCTTATTGTCGCCGGCTGTTGTTGGGAAAAGGTGCTAAGTTGCTCGTGTCTGGTAGGAGTAACCACCTCTATCGTGCTGCTACTCTTTGGTGGTGTGCCCGTCAATGATTGGAAGCAATAATCCATTGAATTAACATCGGGCACATTGTTTTTATCTGCATACCCAAATACACTACCACTGGGTGCTGCAGCTTTAGTCAAAAACAATGTGCGCTCCACTATTTGTTCTAATTCGGATAAATTGGAAACACCGTATAGTTCACCACCAGTTTCGCGCATGCTTTTTGCATTGTCAGCAATCTTCTTTTTTGTACGGGACTTGAAGTCGGCCCACGACTGCAAATAAAAACACAATTATAAACGCACAAGTTATAAAAAAAAACATTCACCACCTTTTTCCACTGCGAAATGGTACGTACGGGTGGTCCCAGCGAATTTAATTTTTTGCATAAAACTGCCCACTGCTCCTCTACTGTCATTTTGCTGCGACCGAAAACAGCACTTCCTCTATCAAACTCAGGATGCTCCTCCATATATTCCACTAGAGCCTGTAGTTGCACCAATGTCTATTTTTTAATACTGAAATATTAATATTGTAGTGGATGTATGGCAGGATCGCCATGTAGTGGAACCAATAAAAGAATATATTTTATTTAGGTTTGGTTTTCTGTGAGCTCCGTATAAGAAGCTCACTTAAATATTTATTGGATTTGAGTTAGAGCTCCTAGTGAAGATCGCTAAGTCTTGTTAATGATTCTTGTTTAATTATTGTTGACAATTTTAAAATTAACTCTACTTATATACTAACTTATGAGTAGATTCTATATTTATAATTTGAGTGACATTTCATAATGCACTCAAATTCTTATGCCTAAGTTTTCTTATAGCTATACATATAAAATAAATTAATTGTAATTATGAAGCCTGGGAATTATCAGTGTAACGTGATTAGGGTAAAGTTATTTTACGTGCTTGCTGCTAACAACAACAACGTAAACAAATGTGAATTCATATGCATTGCATATTCATTGCATATGCAATGCAGATATTACGAAATATTGCACTTGAGGAATTTGGGTTATTTGATACCCCTTTGTTTAATGTAAATGTGTCGGCATTTATAACTGTTTGTTGCGTTACTTTTATGTCGGCTGTATTGACAAACTGTGCATGCTACAATATGTAAACATAGCAAGTTTTTAGACTAATATATTTTGTTTATGTATTTTTTACTTACCATTTGTTTGCCATTTTGCTTTTTCTTTTATATATATTCTTTTTATATATTGTTTTTTCTCTGCAATTACATATGTATGTAGTTTAACATATGAAAAATTTCTTGGCGAAGAATAAAAGACAAGTGCCTGATTTTGACATTTGTATTCGCACAAGTGACAGCGAGAATGCATAGTGGGACGCAATTTTGTACTGAAATGCTTACGTTATTGTTCGCATAAATTTTCATTCGAGTTGTCGTGCTAAAGGTTGTTAGTGGGACGCAAAACAGCTGATTGTCGTTTAAAATGCATGCGAACGAAATTTCAATAAAGGTCCTGTATGGTTTAATCCTTAGAAAAACTTCACTTTCAACAACTGCTTGTTTTGTAATTGCGGTCGGAACATAATTTTTGTAGGCAATTTTAACACTTTTTACTGTATCATATTTATCTTTGGATTTCTTTTATAAAAACAGCGTCTGGGAAAAAGAAAAGCCCAGAAATACATATTAAAATAGTAAGATAATATCTAAATTTTTAAAACTTTGGAAACGTTGAGCACAGTCAGAAGACCCAAGTAGAAACTTGGGGTATTGAAATTTTGTAACTGTACTATTAATTCTAAATTTGTGGGCCACCCTAATATGTATCACGTAAAAGCTTTAAATATAAAAATTCTACGGAATACACACTTTCGCAGGAAACTTTAACTAAAACTAAATTAACTAAAAACAAATATTTTTGCTAAATAAAAGTAACCACTTATCAGCCAAAGAGAAACTCCCTTAATTGTCTACACAGAAGTGTTTTGGTGCACAATAGCACGTGCTGGCACGTTGTAAACCCATGTAATTGATAAAAATAAAATTACAGATTGTGGCGAAAATTCCTCACTCTTAGCCACACCCACGTTTAATTTTTTTTTTTAAGTATCTAGAAAATAAATTCTTAACAACACACAATGGTCAGAAATCACATTTTTTTGTAACAATTAATAACTTATTTTTGGGAAATGCTATAGCTACTATATAGCTGTGGACAAATGTGAACATTTTTTACAAGATTTCACAAATTAAAAAATAAGCTTATAAAACTTTTTTAACTAACTGCTGTAAGTAAGTTTATTTCATTAATATAACATTATTTGATTGTGGTCAAAAATATTAAATGGTTACCCTTTACTCTGCATTCTTTAATTCTTTGAGGGTGGCGATGGCTGTCTGCACATTGACTACAAACCCAAAACAGACCTGGGTTCAACACTAGTTTCAGACTAAAATTATAAAAAAAAATAAACATCACGCATTTTTCTGATATGCATTAGTGTGTCTTTGTGTGTCAGTTGTTGTCGGAAGGTTTCAGTGGCGAAGGCATAGTCACTGGTCACTGAACAATACCGGCTTCAGCTGATAGCAATCCGCACCTAATGGCTACTAAACCGAAGCTTCAACACTGCTATAAACGTGCAAAGGGAGAGCTGTAAAATAATTAATTAAGCTTCACCTCCTGTCGTTTCTCCTACTATCCCTTTCCTATAGTTCCAGCACAATGCTTCGCATGTGTAGGGGTCATCTCCTGAGTGCTACTCCCAGATAAAAAAGAAAACTTGTTTTTGTAGTAGCGAAACTCCGCCAATTCAAATTGCAGTAAAAGAAAATAATTCACCAGAGCTTTACAACTGAACAAAGAAGAAGATCAAACTTTTCAGTAACGCCGGATAACCGCAATCCATAAATCTTCTGAAATATAGTAGTACTTGGAAATACAACCATGTTTTTTAACAAAATATACCAAAAAATACAACCATTTAGGATAGGTATGTATGTATCTTGGTAGAATGATATCCTAGGAATACCTGGAACTACACCAAGTGCACAATAAAAAATACAACAGGGCATTTTATTATTGTTTAGAGCGGAGAATGTCATGTAAAAAAGCATGCTTGTGTTAGTTACTTGTAGAAGAAAAAACGCGTTATTTCTTCACAATTTCTTGAATTTATTTTATTTTGTTTTTAATTTTTACAGAAAAGAAAACAAATTATAGAAAATTTAGCAAGAAGTATATTTTAATATATCTATATAAACATTTTTTAGATTCGACAATTATCGTTAACCATAAAACGAAATAAATATATACGACATAGATGTAAGTAATGACAGAGAACCTAGAGGATACAGTCGTCATAAAGAGGCGGTGCTCAATTGACGAAATTCTTAAGGAAAATTGCGAAGTTTTTTCAAAAGTTCAACCGAAAAAGTGAACCAATTTCCCTGGAAAAGTATAGACTGCAAACTTGTTTTCCTGAATCAAATAAGAAAATCACCTTTCCCCTAGAATATTTTACTGAGTATTATATTCCAGATATTATTTCTAGGACAAATGAAATATCAGTTATTAAGAGCGGAGCTTCTATATAAATACGGGTCTTGAAGAGCTTCTGAAGTTTTTAGCTTTTAAGATCCTTGCGCAATAAATTTATACATTTATTATACATATATATATAAAATTCGCTGTGATATAAATATGGTTACGAAAAAAAAACATATAAATGGTTACCTAAAGATGTAATGAAGGTTCTACATAAACGAATGAATATATTAACATGTGACAAAGAAGTTCATAAAATTGGGCCTTCAAATATTTTGTTTGTGCAGTATATGTAAAATTATTTATACTTTTGAAATCTATCCAGGAAAATGGATAGCTCTCGGTCAATCTTGGTTAGGATTTTGCTCAGATATAGTTACTCGTCTATCGAAAACTATTCCAGAACAAAAGAACTATAAAATTTATTTTACTTTTCTTAATTTGTGTACACTTGTACTAAAAGGTAATTTGGACAGGGACAATGGGAGGTAATAGGTTTGGTTAGGAAAATGTAAAGAAAGGTCCCCGCCCACTTAGCTGGCTTGACGGAGGAATTGGCCAACTGATATCTTCAGTCCGCAACGCAGATTTTGCGTGAAAAAAAGAAAAAATATTAAAATAATGAAACCAACAATAGTTGATGAATACAACTGACATAGAAAGGTGGCTGTAGACAAGATTGATTTTATTCTGTCTTTGTACAGAATTTCTATATTTGACCATTTAATTGATATGGCTGTTTGTAATTCATGGTTAGAATATAAAATGGACAGCGAAGCTTTCGCAATGAAGTTCCGAATGGCTTTATCGCTCGCAACCTTGTTTGCATAGACGAGGGCAGCTACCTTCGGCCTATCATTGGCCGGAACATTTTGCCGCTAACGGAAGGTGTAAGTTCGAAGGATTTAAGGACAAATTAGATATAAACGTTTCAAGTGAAGTGTGATGCTCTGTTATGTATTCCGAATGGCTACAGAAACACCTTCAAGAAAGGTATCCAAGAAACATTTCTGTACTAAATGTTATTCGTTCTTCGTAAAAGGACGGCAAGTAGTATTTGGTTTATGAAATTCGTAAACACTACTAGCATTTATATGTTCCCTATAGCGGTAGGCCTATGTTCACACACCACAGCAAAAAGGACGTTTTTAAATTTTCTGAAATAAGAATAAATGGTCATTAGTTTTTGCCTTTACAAATTATACAAGTATTAAATATCACTATATGTTTGAAACTAGAGCTGCTAGAATAAAATTAATAATGTCATCGTTTATTGTCTGGAAAACTTTGTTGTATTGCCTTGTCCAATTACCAAAGTAAATGCTTTGACACAAATTAGAAACTAAATCGAAAGATGTAAAGAACTTAAATTACTTTATAAAGCTTATATGATATATAATGAGATAGAGTATGGAAAACACAATAATAGCCCAATTAACTACAATAAAATCATAGCATATAATTTTTTTTTTTTTTTTTTTTGACTTGGACCGGCACTCAGGGGATGACCCCTACACATGCGATGCATTGTGCTGGAACTAGGAAATTAGGTTATGGGAAGGAGGATAGAGGGAGTAGTTTTTATTGACATTTGATTTAATTACTATACTTTTGCAACAATTATTTGTAAAGTGACAACAAAAAGAGGAAAATGCAACGAAAAACGTGCCCAATAAGATTTAAGGGAAATATTAAAGTCACTCAGTAAAATTCAATGTTTCAACAAGTGTTGGAAACGAAGTAAAAAAAAGCTGCTCATAATTGGTGGAAAATTTCAACTATCGGCAAAATTTACCATCTCAAATGTACAAGATTGTGAGCTGTGTTAAAATATATCTTAGCATTTCGTAAAAATATCTTGGCAATCATTGTTTAGGACTAGTTCCTTTTACTATAAATTAAACATTTTTATTGAAGAAAATTTAATGCGTAAATATATAGAGAAGTGTATTAAAACATAAAAATTTAATTTTGTATGAAAATTTGTTTACTAAAGCTTTTATAAATCAAAAATTGTTTTATGAATACGTTAGCTAATTTTTACAAGAAATTTTCTTTCTTAATTACGGAATCAGGCTGTAAAAGAAATCCTGCATTAAAATATTTTCTACTGCATAATATAGAGGCTTTACCTTTTATGACAAATAAAGACTTAAATATTTTATTAATAAATCCTATTTTATATATATGCTTATTGTGTAAATATATATTTATGTACATATGTATATAAATTTATTTATGTTTGTTTTACATTCTTTTCATTTATAAAAACACGCAAACTCTAATATTTCCCAAATTACCCAATAACGTAAAACCAACGAACAAAATTAATGTTTTAATATAAACAGCCAGATATACTATAATCCTCAAATAAGGGCCAGTTTTTAGGATATCAGTCAAACTTAGTTTAATTGTAGTTTTGTTAAAATTAAATAAAATCTATACTGTCTTTTAGCCACCAAGTTGTTTTTCAGTAAAAGTTTAAGTATTGTCAAATTATATATTTTGTAGAAAAAAAAAGATATGGCAACATTAAAAATAATACCAACTATCACAAAGAAAGCAATCAAAACATGGCAATAAGAAGAAAATAACATGTCGTGTAAAAAAAAGCAATTGTAATATTTTTTCCCAAAAACCAAGTCATTTGTCACTCACGCTGGGAACACAATCGGGCGAACAACGAATTTTTCGTTCCGAACATTCATCATCAGAAATAAAACACATTTGTGTGCATAAGAAACTTAACGCAATACCGCCGTCGAAAGAAATTCGTCGTGCGTGTCGTCCTCTGCAATAGATTGATTTATATTTCATACGCCGACGAACAAATCAGTACAGAGTTACCGTTTTTCATTTTAGTTTTCAAATCTATTAGTAAATAAAGTTAATTTTTATTTTAATACGTTCTTAAATAAATCATTTAAGTTAAATATTCACAATTATTTGCCATAATATTGCTTTTTAAATGTTTTTTTCTTAATGTTTAATTTTTAAATAATCTTTTTATATGGTCACACTGAAAGCTGTCATATGAGAACGCAATTTTAATAACAAATGAGATAATATGGATATAACTGAATCAAAAATTGAAGAAGTTACGAAATATAATAAAAAAAAAACCAGTGATGGAAACGACAACACCGTCTTGATTTAAAAAAAAAGTTTTGCGCCAATTATCCTTTCAGTCGAAACGCCGCACCAAACGGTACACCTTGTGTGGGTGTAATTCTCGAAGTTGAACTTCTCTTGGGTTTTCTGTAGCCCATATCTTGCAGTTTTACCTATTAACGAACACATTCAATTGGAAATGGGCTTAGTCGCTCATAATTACATTATGAATAAAATCATGATTTTCATCTGAATTTTGACGAAAATAAATTGCATAATCAAGTTCTTGCTGGTAATCTGTCGGTTCCAATTCTTGGACAATCTGATTTTTGCATGGAAATATCTTTTTTGTATGCAAAATTCTCTGAAGCGACTATCGTGAGACGCCAAGTTGTGCCGAACTTCTTCTGGTTGATGTTTCTCCATCTTCCCGAACACTCTGCTGACCCATTCAATATTGTCAGCATCGCTCATTTTGTGCCACCCTATAATCTTGCATCGAAAGATTACAAAAATATTAAAAGAAAGATTTTAATATAGGATTATGACAGCTACAATTTTTGCGTCACAATAGTCCGCCACACGCAACGAACATTTAGGGACAAATTCGTTGTGGCAAAGGAAATTTCTCGTTCGTCCCAATTGTATTCGCAGAATTAAACTAAGATAAAATCAAAACAAACTACATGTTGAAAACAGCATTTACATTTAAACCACGTTTAAACTATAAACAGTTTTAACTACATGCCAAAAACTGGCTCCCAAATAAGGAACAAAAAAAAGGAACTACAGCAATTTTTAACGTCAATATTTTCCATATCCTTTAGTAGTCGCTTCAGAAGATTATCACAATTTTTTGATTTACTCCATATACCACGCCATCATAATGTCAGCAGTAGCAATAATTTCCAACAAGAATCTCCACAAACACCACATGCTGCTAGCGAAATGGTGGCAGGCGAAAAGAAAATAAGCACTAGCAGTTGCAATAACACAGCACCAAAATTCTTCAAAACGTTTATCGTGTGTGAGTTTTTGTAGTGAGATTTTCTTATTCGATTTGGTTAATGGAGAAATCAGTGGTTTAAGTAAAAGCTACATACGCCCACTGGGCAAGGGCGAATGACTAGAGATTAATAAGTAAAATAAAACAGCTGAAATATTTTGTGTTTCCATTAATTGAAAAAAGTTTAAGTTTTTAGCCGCTTTGTTTTAAGCTGAGTAAATATCCATGATTATTATTATTATTACTTTAATACAGAGAAAACTACCTCGTATAGAGGAAATTGTATTCCAACGAAAAATTTCTATCTATAAAGCAGATAAATCTTACCCGGTGGTAACAAAAATGTTTTCGCTTGCTTTTAGTAAACAGTTTGAAAGGAAATGGTTTAATATGTTATTAATTTTATAGAATAGAATAACTATCAATTATTCTTCAGATCAATGACAGAAAAACCAAATATTAAATCAATATTTAAACATGTATAAATCAAACTTTTTATATCAGTTTAATTAAACTTTTAAATAGTATTATCATATTTTCTATTTATTTACGCAATGAAGTTTTCCATTATTGATAGTTTAAAGTTATTCGCAAAATTTGCGAAAATAAATTTGAGCCATATACGAGTATATTGCTGATATTTATAAGTGTATAGTGAAAAGTGAACGAATTAAATTATTAAAGAATTCTTAAGAAAAATTAATTTTATATTTCTGTGTGCATCAAAATGTTCAATTATGGTACTTAAAAATTCATTTAAAATTTTACTTATTATTTTTTTTATCTGGGACCAGCAGTCAGGAGATGACCACTGCACATGTGATGCATTGTACTGGAAATATACGACAGGGATAGTTAGAGAAATGACGGAAGGTGAAGCTTCACTATCTTACAACTCTGCTCTTGCACGTTCTTTGTTTATAACAGTGTTGAAGGCTTCTTTTGCGACACCTTCGCATCCCAATAATTGGCGGTGATATTCAATAAGACACACATCCATTAATCATTGATTTCCGCGACAAAAAGTAGTTATTATTATATAGTATTATAGTATGCTCCAGACTCTATTGACCTCTGGTAATCTAGTAGTAATTCTCGACTTCCAAACTCTTCACTCAGTCCCTTTAATGTTGTACTAACTACAATATATCAATATATATCCGATAGGAATCGAACACTAAGCCACCACACTACTCACTAGACTACCGAGGCGCCCCTGTCATAGTTATACTGAATTTCTTCATACAGTGCACAGTATCACCTTCTCCTCCATGCACACTAGAGCACACTACCTTACATGCAATAAAAAGTGCGTCTTAAGCCCTCTAATATAAAGTATTTTTGCAAGGAAAGTTAGAAAACCGAATTTTTTCTTAGTCGAAGGTAGGTATCGCTTTTTTAACTCTTAGAAGACGATCGATCATTGTCTGGCTAGACCATAATTGACTTTTATATACAATTTCTTTTTTTGTAGGAAAAGTGTTAAAAAACTAAGACCTGGAATTCTATAAGTAAATTGTTTTGAAGTGGATAAAACAAATTTGGAATCAATTGGGTCACATTAGGGGCAAAAAACCCCCAAATAAAAAAAGTTTGCTAAGTGCACCTTATGGTCTGGCTGGAACACAGTTTACCTTTATGAATTACCACTTTTGCATTGGGCAGCGGTATTTTCATTGTTGGATTGTTTTAATTTTCACAAATGTAAATCAAGAACTTTGAGAGTACGGCAAAGTTTATTCTCGAAAAGTCTGCGCTCACCTTCTTCTATCTATATGCTTAGAGCTGATTCACATCTATCAAGTTTACCTGATCAGTTTTTGTTAAATTTTCTTTTGAATATGCACTTGCGTTCATACACGAAAACATTTTCGCGTCAAGTTTCGCTTGTTTTACTTTTTCTCTATATTTTTGGCATTTGAAATTTCGAACGATGTAGAATGCCGTAATGTCACACCTGACTTTACTCGTCTTGTCTTTTACATTTGACATATAAAAATTGCCCACTCTAAAACACATACTCGTGCAAGGACTTAAGATGAGAAAATTTCAATTAGAGGCTATTCTATTTTTATCAGATAATGTATGTATCTAATATCAGGGGATGAATTTTAGCAAGAATGTGTAAACGTAAAATGACAAGCTTGTTGTTGAAAAAACTAATTTCCAGTTTACCTGCCCTCCCCCCGCTTAACTTAATTCAAACGCTGTTGTGTCATTAAAAATATTTTTATTAATTAAATTATGAACATTAGGCGATATAAATTTTTGAGTATCATTTTTCCATTCAAAAATAATTTTAAAACGAAAAAAACACAAATTAGATTATTGCCCCGGATGAACGATTGTAAATTAAATTTTTTCTTTTCGATGGCATTGAGAGATTCAAGAATGATGCCCTAAGGATACGTCATAATTATTATATAAAATAATATTTTTCCCAAATAGAAATGTGTAAGGAAAACATCATTGGAGAAATTTTATCTTGTTACACATTGTATAACGACGCGTGTACCAAGAATTTGTATACTTCTTCTTTTTTTCCTCCAACGTAGATGTGCTTGATTTTTATTGATTATTTTTTCGCTTAAAATATAAATGCTTTATCCGTTTGAGTTTTTACTCCAGTTCTTCGTCCTTTTTTCATATATTCACAGCTTCAGGCCTATTCAAAGGTTAAAAAGAAAAAATTTTTTTACTAAAAGTAAAAAAAAGGAAACGTTACACGAAAATGTTTATGTGTGTTTTATTTATAAATAAAACTGCAGTGCAAACGTTATGTGTATATTTTAAATTTCCTATGGCTTTCATCTTGATAAAGAATACAGAAGTTTCCATTAAGAGCATATTGACAAGGAGTAGAAAAATTTTTGCTCTTAATAATGGAATCTGAGCAAAAGAATAACATACCCGCAAACTGAAACTTTGAAAAATATAATTTAGTACTGTCCCTTAAGTATTTCAGCACTTTATGCTGGTGGTGAGGACTTTTTCGTAGTACGTGATGGTTGCAACAAGAACGAGTTTCAAAGAATATAATTGGTGGCAGATTTTGAACTTCGCCATGTAAAAAAACTGTGGGCAGATGGAACTCAAAATGATTAGTCGCAAAATTGTTCAGCAAACTTTAAAACTAAAGGCCAATTTTTGACATCGTATATATATCGCTTTTATATTTAAGTTCTATTTAAATACGAAATTCTACTTTTCACTGCTGGTTTATATAATACTACTTAAATAGCCGATATTTAAGTTCTATTGAAGTTACCGTATGATTTCCATTATTTGTTTTTTTCTTTTGAACAAACATCATATGGTCAGGGAAAAATTATTTTTGTTTAATATAAATTTATAATTATAATTTATTACAATCGTAAACAACGAAAAGATTTTTTATATAAACTGCATTTTTTTGGGAATATCTCTTTATACATGATTCTAATTTCAAAATTGTGCTTTTTTCTGAAAAAATATGTGTTAAAAATGTATTATTGCGTACTTTTCTCATAAAATATTTTTTATAAAAGCAAATTCAATAATTGAGGAGGAAAGCATATCCATATAGTACTATTTCGCTAATGCTTACTTAGCTCATCAGTGGATTTTTCCTAATTTCTGAATACAAATCTAAGATTCTTATGTTCAAAATTCAAGTAATCAATCGAGAATTGAGTTTGAATACCGAAAATATTTTACGCATGGAAGAACCCCAATTTTTCTCCATATTAGTTACTGCTAATTAAAATCTTTAGAAAGGAAGAACCGTAATTAAAACCGCTGTGAAAGAAAAACCAAACAGTTAGGATTGCCATCAAAGTGATTTCATTCTTTGATTAAAAATAAATCAGGTTAAAAATGCAACGAAATAATATATTGTATGTATGTATATGTTTTTATATAAAATATGTGTACGAGTATATAGAAAACTTAGTATTGTATTTAATTAACTAATTGCATAAGAAATTAGATTCGAAATAAGGCGCTATTTAACAATTGATATGATTTGTTGGCAATTCAAAATTATTTCCAAACGAAGGAGTTGCATTTGAAGAGAACGATGGTTTTGATTCTGATTTAATTTTGATTCGAATTACTCGATTTTATTGCATTTACCGTCTAAGAAGACGGTAAATTTTTGTTGCTCAGAAACTTCTGAAAATCATTCACCTCATATACGAGGTTTGTTCAAAAGAAAAGGTGAATTTTAAATTTTTTTGGAAAGTATTTATTTATACATCAATATCCATTTTCTCCCCTTTAAAGTAATCCCCTCAGATATAATGCAGTTATGCCAGCGCTTTTGCGAATCCTCGAAGTACTTCTGAAATGCTCTTTTCGGTATGGCAATCAGCTCGTTATTCGATTTTGAATTTATCTCAGCAATTGTGGCAAAACGCTTTCCTTTTATTAGTCTCTTCAGTGTTGGGAATAGGAAAAAGTCGCACGGTGCCAAATCTGGTGAATAAGGTGTTTGAGGCATGATTAGGGTGTTGTTTTTGGCCAAAAAATCACGAACAAGCATTGTTGTGTGACCTGGTGCATTATCCTGATGCAGAATCCATAATAATATTTTTTCCACACTTCCGATCGTTTGAGCCGTATTGCTTCACGCAAACGTTGCATAACTTCCCTGTTACCTGTTGGCAAGAACTCATGATGCACCACGCCATTGTAATCGAAGAAAACAGAGAGCAAAACCTTCACATTTGATCGAACTTGGCGTGCTTTTCTCGGTCTTGGCTCATCTGGCCGCTTTGATTAGGCCTTGGTTTCGACGTCATAATCATATATCAACATTTCGTCACCAGTTATGACCCTTTTCAGCAAACCTGGATCGCCGTTGACGTCATTCAATAACTTCTGAGAGATACTAAAGTGACGTTGCTTTTGCTTAAAATTGAGCAATTTTGCAACTCGATAATCGAGTGTACACAGCCCGCGAAAATTCAAAATTCACCTTTTCTTTTGAACAAACATCGCATACCTGCGGACTTTTCGAAACTAAACATTCATCGTTCACATCGTTCTAACGCCCAATTCAGACGTACAAGCCATAATTATAACGTGCAATTATTTTGGTATTAGCGATTGATTGTATTGAAGTCGACAAAAAAAATTTACACTCTATTGGACGTCAACGTTCAATCGTCCTTATTTGCAAACTCTTTACATGTTGTATTTGACAGCATATTTTGCCGAAAAAAAACCAAAACACACTCAACATATGGAAGTAAAAAGTTCATGGGTAGATTTGAAGGTTAAAAGAGTTTGACAATGAAAACGAAAATCCATATAAAACTATTTTTAACATTTCAATTTTAAATGTTGTAGCAAGTTTGAGTAAAAATGAAAACAATAATCTGGTGATGAAGAAAGTAGAAATAAAGCAATTAAACTGAAATATTTTAATTTTTTCAAAAACTTTTCTGAACGAAATCATAGAAATAATAATCAATTAATTCTCAAGCAGTGTGGGCATTATAAGTACATACATACATTAGGGTGTCCCTTTTTTGTGACGTAATTTTTTTTTGCTCATACCTGGTAAAAAATTTCGAAATTACCTAAAAAGCCGCCAAAAAAATTTTACTTTGATCTAAGAATGGTAACTCGTGCCGACTTGCGATTTAGTTCAGTGTTATTAATATGTGCCAGTCAGACGCATAATCAGCTGAGGTTCAACGATTAATGTAAACAGTAACAAATTAAATTTAGGATCCCTTACGTAATTTCTATATTAACAATTTCAAAGAATATTATTTTTTATATTAAGGTTAACAAAAAAACAATATATCGTAGGTCTTAAAAATACATATATATATATCTATATATATATATCAAAGGTACATCCTCTAGTTATTAAGGAAATAAAATTAACAGCAACTATTTTTAAACTAAACTGCTTAATTAAAAAATTTCCGCCGAATTAGGAAGTGGAAAACAACCAATATTTCTCATCGGAATGCCTTGTCATCAAATTAATGGTGCTAAACTGCCATCTAATCGACAAGTTCTCGCTGTGTTTTTTTACAATATTGGCGTAGTCAAGGTTAATGTTAGAGAAAGTTTAAATGTAGTAATCAGAGTATGTGTAATTTTTTGGGACAGAGCAAGAATTCCAATAAAGGCAATTCCGAACTGACTGCGGAATCTTTTGAATAAATATATCTACACTTTGGAGAAAGTTGGAAAAAATTTTAAGAAAAGTTTCGATGTTTATAGGACCCGTGAAAATGATTTTGAAAATGAACTTGATTACCTATTTGATATTGCGCATACTGATGCCCTTGTAATTATGAAAATAGAAGAGGTTAAAATATTTTTGAAGCTACAGAGAGAGACGGCTAGACCGGATTGCTTAGCTGGTATAGACAAAGAAGAAAGGTCTACAGAAAGATTATTACACGAAGAAACTAGAAAATAGAGGCAAAAAGAATTATCGATAGTTGCATCGACTTCTACAGTAAATGTAGAACACAGCAAATTTCAGACGTGGACGAAATATTTAATTCTGATACGGAAGGTCCACAATATTCCAACGAAGACGAAATCCTGCTAGAAACAAGTGCAACTTTGCAACGTGACAGTTCTAAACGAGGAAAAAAAAATCTCGTAACACCTAACGTAGTCGCAGTTTTGACAGCTGCCAGCTATAAGAGATTTATTGTATATTATTCAGGGTAACATAGAGGCACTGGATCTGGGGTGCGAAGAATTTTCGATAAATAAATCTTCTATTCAACGAATTGGTGCAGAAAATGCGAAAATCCAGTGCAAAAACTATTAAAACTGACTTTAAGAAAAACGTACTTAAAGTTGTCACCGTCCTTTGGGATGGCAAACTTTTACCAGACTTAGATGTGAGAATCTAAAAAGAGGAACGGCTGCCAATTATATTTATATAGCGACAAGCAACGACTTCTTGAAGTACCAAAATTAGAGAGTTCATCTAGCAAACATCAAGGAAATGCTACAAAAACTATCCAATAGTACTGGAATCTAATTTACAAGGTGCAAATAATCTGTTGTAATACAACATGAACGAATACTGCCCGTTTTAATGGAGCTTGTGCTCTTTTGGAGCAAAATTTAAAGATAGACTTGGTGCTTTTCGCTGGTCGTCATCATGTTTATGAGCTGGTGCTTAAAAATGTATTTGAAGCCAAGATCAAGCAAAATGTTATATCTCCAGATGTACCAATTTTTAAAAAAATCAGAGATAATTGAAAAAATATCGATTCAAATAAGATTGAACCATGCATCGATTTAGTTAGAAAGAACAAATTGTATCCACCTTAAAGTTTTATAAAGCAGCACTTGAAAAAACCTTTATAAGAAACAATTATCGTGAATCGAACTATGCGTTGTGTTTTTAGATGGCAATCCAAAGAAGAAAATAAAAATCAAGCCCCGCGGAGCACAATGGATGGCCAGACTGATATATTCATTAAAAATATGTTTGCTCCAGTCCCAGGTCAACATAGCTGCAAATGATAAGAGTACTCTGCAGGATATTTGTTTATTTTCTAAAAGAAGTGAAAGGCTATAATGAAATAAACGAAACAATTTCCAAAATTGCTGTAAGTAAGTTTTGTAAGCATTTATGGTATTTAAGTGAAAAGGCAGTCATTTGATCACTTTGTGATGACGAAATTGAGAATGAAAGAAAAACAAAGATGCTTGTCAACTTAAAACGATAAAAAATATAGGATTTTATCATCAGAACCACAAGCGTCACCTTCAACGAGGATGGATATTGACAATAATTGAAAATGCTCTAAATTTTGCTTCCATGCATAGATAATAAATAAAAACCTTATATTTTCTGTGTAAAGATAGCTGTAATATGAATCGGAGTTTTTATTTTCATGCAAAGTAAAGTTTATAAAGAAAAAAAGAACGTATTTGTGGATTTGTAATCCAGTTACTTAGCAAAAAAAACGAAAAATTTGGAAAAATGTGCATTTTTACGATTTTTAAGGCACTGGATGCAATTTCTTCAAGTAGGTTTGTTCCGCTTTTTTCTTCTATTCTATATCTACAACTTTGTTCCAGACAAGAAAGATATATTCCGTACGGTATAACGAGATACAACCGTGTTAAAATATAGAAAAAGTGATAAGAATCCACCTGGAGGAAAAAAAATCGGATGGCTATTAAATTATTAATGCAGCCAACTTGACGAAACTAATTATGCAGAAGTTCTTATTTTTGGTATTACTTTCACATGCAATTGTCAGAATTGAGTCCCAAAATCATGTGTTATACTGTGTCGTAGTGCAAGATTTTCAGGAATTTATTACTGCAGATGAAGAGCAAAAACAGATTTTATTGCACTGTGTTGAAGAACACAGAAATTTGATTCCAGACTGCAGAAAAAATACATTAAAAAAGTTATCTCATCTAATTTTGAAAATTAAAATATTCTTAATAAAACAATTTATTTTAGGGATTTTTTTTATTATTTTCATTTATTGCATTTTCCAAAACTTCTTGGCTTATTCGGCACGACTTGCCATCATGATAGGATAAAAAAATTTCATATTTTTATATAATTTTTCCATTTGTTTCTAAAACTAATTTCTAATTTGTTTAATTAGAAAGTATGCGAAATTCTAACAAAAAAATGGTTTTTCCTTATAAGGGACAGCCTAATATACATACATATATTTACTATATGTACTTGTGCATGCTTAAGCTTAGCAACGAAATAGAGGGACATTGAAATATATGTAAATCTCTGTATGTATTTTGAGAGTAATAGTCCAGAAAACGTTTTATAATGTACAACGGTGCTAAAGAATATTATTAATTAAGGAAAATAAAAAATTCTCATACGTCAAGGTGGGGTTAATAAAAGAATTTTAAAATTAAAGAAACGTAGAGGTTTTCAAATGAAAATATAATACAGTAAAATACTGAAAATATTTATGTACGTAATGGTAATGTCTGTTATCGGTAGGAAACGGGGTACTGGATCACAAGTCATAGTGGGCATCTAGTTATGTTTTTTTAGCTGCATCAGAATTTAAAATGACATTACAAGACATAAATATTGTCGGAATGAAATTTTTCTTCATTATAATTTGGTAGATAATTTCATGGCATTTATTTTTTAAATATGATGACCGGCGCGACTACCAATTACATGATCCATTCGATCAGCACACTTTTTGGCTACTTTTTCCCATAAAACTGGCCATATGGTATCAATGGTGCTTTGAATATCGGCTTCCAATGATTCAAGAGCTGCTGCTTTCTCGACATAAAAAAATTACTTAAAATAGCCAGTGAACAAAACCACTTTAGTTTTTAACCGCGCTGTGTGGCAAGTTGCGCCATCTTATTGAAACCAAACGTCGTTCATGTTTAACTGATTAATTTCTGGAAACAAAAAAAAGCCAAAAAGTTGAGAACGACGACGAATCTTTTCGAAAACGATCCATAACTGCACGAATTGCTTGCTCGTCAACATAATGACTGTCAAATAGACGAAGTTCACTTCGTGAATAGATTTCCTTTTTTGCAGCTATTTGGAAGCGTTGTTCTACCGTCAAATGACTCTTGATGACTTACCAAATCTTAATGCACAGAAATGTCAACACAGTTTGACATTCTCAGCAACACATATTTATGACATGCCAATGAACAGTGGAGCCTACACCTCAACATTTCCTGACGCGGAGGCATTACATTCTATTTACAGAAATACATCTTTCTATAAGATAGCAAAAATATTTTATGGCAAAGTAAGAGTTTCAAAGCGAATTCATATTGGACTCTGTAGCTACAATAGAGCAGAAGATATTGAATTTTGTAATTGCAAGAGTGTAATGAGTTGGGGAAATTGTGGTCTCTGTATTTTCGATCCATGTAGACCCAGCGGGATAAATAATTGTATTCTTCGGTTTCTTAGCTAGAGTAACAAGTATTTGTTATTGAAATCGTAGTCAGACAAGAAAATTCGTGATTGATTTGGCTTGTAATTCCAGATATACACATGTATGTATCACGAATAATGCCTTATCTGGAAAGACAAAGTAAGCCGAAAAATTATTGCAAAGAAGATTGAAATAATTTTTTTTAGAGGATCACATACCTGCAAAAAATTTTAAAAAAGCTAATCTAGTTTGGAATTCAGCCTTTTTGGCGGAACCACTTCCCAACTGGATTTCTAACTTAATGATTTTAACAAGTCGTGAGATTAAAATAATCGATTCTTGAGAAGTTATTACTTTTTTATTGTGTGAAGTGGCGATGGCACGATGGATGGTAGTCTGCACGTTGACTACAAAACCAAAAACAGACCTGGGTTCAACTCCAGTTTCAGACTAAAATTATAAAAAAAAACATCTTGCATTTTTCTGATGTGCATTAGTGTGGCTTTGTGTGTCAATTGTTGTCGGAAGGTTTCAGTGTCGCAGGCAAGGTCACTGGTCACTGGTCACTGGTCACTGGTCACTGGTCACTGAACAATACCGGCTTCGCACGTGTAGGGGTCATCTCCTGCGTGCTGGTCCCAGATAAAAAAAAATATTGGAACTGGAGAAAAGGGATAGTAGGAGAAATGATAGGAGGTGAAGCTTCACTATCGTACAACATTGTTTTTGCACGTTATATGTTTTTATAACAGCGTTGTAGCGTGTCTGATGTTCAGAAGACGTAGTAAATTTTAAAGTTTCGTTTTTAGTAGCAATTTTAATTTTAGTAATTATTTTACTTGGCCGGTGCTACACAATACCGACGAAGGAGGTCGTTCAGATTTGCCTGGGGTTTGGATACAGCTGAAGCCGTTACTGTCAGTTACCAGTGATTATTCCTTCGCCACTGAAACCTTGCGACAACAGCTGATACAAAGACACATAAATGCACATCAGGAAAAATGCCAGATGATGTTATGAGTCTGAAACTGAGGTTGAACCCAGGAAAAATTTTTCGTTTTGTAGTCAACGTGCAGACTACTTCGCCCATCGCCACCTTCAGTTGAAAAATTTGCGCTATTTCAGTATTCTGAAATAAATTCGAACTCTAAACATAATATTCTTTAATGTTGAATATAAATATTTATATATTTTTAAATACTAGTAAATATTTTACTTAATTCAACAAAATGATGGTATTAACTTATTTGAAATGAATATTTAAAATTAGAGATTCATATTGTTCTTAAAGGAATAATATCTTTAGTTAATTATTTATCTATGTTTGTTATATGTTTTAGCTGTTATATATGCAGCATTTCATTTGGTGCTAATATCAAAATCTTCAGTAGGCCTTTAACCAAATTCTAGAAAAATAACTTTTTTAAAAATTTTCCTTAAACAATAAACAATTTAACTGATTTTAAATCTATTTAATTTTCGTAATCCTATATAGACCAGCTAACAATAGACCATATAAAAAATTTTGAATAACGTTGAATAATTGAAAGAATAATTACATAATTTTTTGTTAATTTAATTTAAAATAAAATAATATGTGTATATATTTATTTTGTTTCTCTAAAAATTAACTACTTCTTTTTTGGTTTAAAATAATTAAGAATGTATTTTAGAAATTTATATACTTTTCTCTAAATAAATAATTTTTTTAAAAAGTTTTCAGACATTCTAATAGAAATAAAAGAACCAGTTCAATTAATACTTCTGATTTTTATAATTTATTATAACGTATTTAGTAATCGAGTAGTTAACTTTCACAATCAGAAAAGGAAGTCATTATGTGGCAAGTACTTTTTATAGTAATGTCTAAATTTTTGATGGGATGTGTTTGATAACTGACTTGACGGTCGACATAAAAATGCCTCAGAGCTACCAATTCGATTACCTATGGATTGTTTACGACGCGTCGAGTACTCTGAATAATAATAATACTCTTCCCGTAATATAATGTTAATAGTATACAAAGAACAAGCGCTAGCCGCTATATAGCGCATCATACGAGTATGTAGACAAATTTTGGAAGAATCTTACCAAATCTCCTGCCCCACAGCAACTTGACCTCGCAAGTTGTCTAAGAAGCAAAGTCACTATTATTGGACTATAGGTGTAATACCAAAGAGAATATAAATTGTCGTCTAGCTGTAGCTGGTCTAAAATTTTTCCCACAGTAAATTATTTATTGAATAACTAAACTTAACTAACTTAAAAAGAAAACTTTTAGTCACTAGAGCAGAGATTTTATATTCAAAACACTTTTGCGTTCTTGGAGATTTTACTTAAGTTTATCTATCTAGAAAACAACACTAGTAAAGAAGAATTATAAGGGAACAATTGTGAGCCCAGTGCAAAGAATTCTTAAGTTTATCAGCTTTCCAGTTAACAATCTCTAAGTAACCGTATCTTTACATACCACAGCAGATATCAAGGGTAAATATCTTATTTATCACCCCTTTGAAGGTTTGTTTAAAGTATATTTCTCACAAACTAAAAATCTTTATGAACTCTAACCATCCCATACAGGTTTGATTTATAAACCTCTTGAAAAAGAAAAATGTTTTTTTATGAATAAAATTTATCTCCAACCCAAAAAGAACAGTTTCTTCAGATTTATTTCTTTTATTTAATGCTGCCTTATTTTATTTTTAGATCACAAACCCTTAAAGGTGACTATGTTACACAGTGCATTTATAAGAAAAAGCTATGTACTTGCCATTATGTGAAATCGTATTCTCTGGTAATAAATCTACTACTTTAGTAGGCGTTGTGTTTGCTGAACCCAAACTCGTACAGGATTATCGGATTTATGCTCAACTAATACTAACATTTCGGTAAGTTTTATTAAGTAAGAAAAAACTTTACGTTTTGTTCGAAACTAAAAATTACCCAAAAAAATAAATTAAAGGGAATTTGCATGGCTGATAATTGTGTTCATTCTACAACCATAAGATCGTGTATTCAATGTTCTAACAGGGTAAAAATCTTTCTGATGTGTGCAAACTAACAGCGCCCTCGTTCGTTAGACACTTCATTTTTCTTGCACAGTTCTAATTTTGAAAAATAGAAACTTTTATCAAATTCAAAGGTTTCAAATATATTAAGATAAATGTGAACACGTCAAATCTTTCGCTAATCTTATCGATAAAATACAGGGTGGGCCAAAAGTCACGCCTGCGTGCAAAAAGTGAATAATTTTTTGGTTTATTATGATTTTTTAATGTTTTTTTTTAGATTTTATTCATCGAACTGTGTTACACCACCATACAAAATTTAACGACCGAGCAACGTACCAAAGTGGCAGAATTTTACTTTTTCAATTTTTGAAGACCGAATTATCTCAAGAAATTCAGATAGAAATTCAGCAGACTTAACTGCCCCTGATTATTTTCAATGGGGTTATCTCAAAGAATGAGTGTATGTTAACACGCAACAAACTATAGAGCAACTAAAGCACAACATTGAAGCTTAGATCAGGGCAATAGAGCCTGTAACTTTGCGTGCAGTTATGCAAAACGCCTGTTTAAGAGCCTAATTGAGCATCGCTGAAAATATTGGTCATCTCTCTGATATTATTTTTCATAATTAAAATTTAGATCGTACAAAGCTAATATTATATTAAAAAAAAAATAAAAATAAAAAATAATAATAAACGAAAAAGTTATTAAATTTTTACATACAGCCGTGACTTTTGGCCCACCCTGTATAAGTGAGTGGCAAAAAAAAGTAAACATTTTCTCTTTAAAATTGACATTTTCAATTTAGCGGAAGATTATGTAAGAATTCTGAATTTCAGATTACTTTCCGAACTTTTTTAGCATTTTTTTTGAGAAAGAAAGCAACAGTTATAATAATATAAAAATTTTGTTTATATTTTTTCTGTCGTATTCATAAAAATATTTTTTGATTTATAGAAGGTAGTATATTCGTTTAATTTTGCATTGAAAATTGTCTATTTAAACTTTTATAAATAAAATTTTATGAATACTGCAGGGATGGCCCCTACACATGCGATGCAATGTGCTGAAACAGGTGGTTAACGGATAGAAAAAAGAAAGCTCCACTATCTTACAACTTTTGTTTCTCACGGTTTTGTTTATGTTGTTACAGCGTCTCTAATGTCAAGGGAGCTTTCTTTTAGTAACCATTTTTATTATTATTTTACTTCGCCGGTGCTACACAATACCGACGAAGGAGGGCGCACTGATGTGATTGTGGACTGCTATCAGCTGAGGCCGGTATTGTTCAGTGACCATTGACTATGCCTTCGACACTGCAACCTTCCGACAACAACTGACACACAAAGACACACTAATGCACATCAGAAAAATGCGAGATGTTTTTTTTTATAATTTTAGTCTGAAACTGGAGTTAAACCCAGGTCTGTTTTTGGTTTTGCAGTCAACGTGCAGACTACCATCCATCGTGCCATCGCCACCCTCACAACAACCACCACAGGTGATACAACGCATTTCTATCAATTAGAGAGCACTAATATGTATGACAAAAACAGTATATATTGTACCACTTACCGCGTACAGGCCGTTTGACAATATCGTTTTACTATTTTCACATATACATACTTATGTATATATTTTTATATATATAAAACCATGGACACATGATTATTTTAGGTTTTTGTTCTACAACATAAGCAAACTTTTTCTTTTGATTCTCTATAATGAATTATATTCTGCGACCCCAAAGCCGTTATTATATATTAAATATGTAGTGCCTTATTAGGAACCTCAGTTTGTGCAATTAGTTAAAATTTCTAAATTTCAAATGGGCTGAACGATAACATACTGACATTCAAAATTACATGCGATAGTTACTAAGAACCAAACTAAATCAATATCAACAAATAAATGTAAATCACACTGACAAACCGTAGCAGAACGGAACAACATGATAAGTTTGTATATATGTACATATATTACAAACATATGTGTATTAATTTTTGTAGAATTATGTAACTAAGGAAGGCCTGCAAGATGACTTTAAAGTCAATGAAGTTTGAACTGTCGTACACCTTATAAATTAATGCGCCAAGATAATAACACCACAGTCGCACCAACAATTCTTTGTAAATTAACAAAAAGCGCATGGTCGGTATCTTAATTACCTGAATGTTACTTCTCTTATAGAAAGAATAGTAAAAAGGAAAGATTATGCTCATCTGTTCCGAAACGAATATATTGCTCGCTTATTGCAACATAGTCAATCTCAGCAAAATCAAACTTGGTAAAGAGACATTAAAGTTTAAAAAAATGTAGGCGTTATGAGATATAATACTGATTTGTTTTTACTTAATCGTATGCACAAGGTAAGATTGAGCACTTTTGATTCAGTAATTTAAAAATTAAAATTTTTTGAGATATAACTACTTTGCAATAAAGGAGCGATATGTATATTGAACACAATTCGTAGTTGACTTCCACTGATAGACGCAACAGATTTTTAACCGTGCAAAGAAAATATAAAAAGTCTTCTTCCGATTAGTAAATAAAATAAGTGTTTGGAAATTCAACTCAGGTGGAAGATGTCATTAAAATCTCAAATTAGAATGAAATGTAAAACGTATTATTTTTCTTTTATTATTTAATATTATTTTTTTTATTACCAATGATTGATTAACCCAAATATAAAGTACAAATTGACATTATTCTAAATATAGCGATGTTACGATTCACAGTATTTTCTCATCCATTCTCTGAGGATTGTAAAATACAAACTTATTTGTCACTGCCTCCCAAGTAGATTAATAAAACTTTCCGTTATGAAAATAAATAAAAGTTATAAGCTCTGAAAAAGTTTCAACTGCCTTGAAAAAGGAAACAAAAAGGAAACAGTAATTAAATTACGAAAACATACCCTCTGTCACATAATGTAGGGGTGTGTATTTGTTATTCATTTTGTGTGAATGTGTAGATACTTCTTAGTCAAGAAACTTAAAGCCATTTATAATATTTTGGCAACAGTTAAGTTGTTTTAAGAAATTCTCCAACCATATACATACTTGTATGTATGTACAATGTACCTAATCAATGTGTCTTGGACAGTGCTTTGTGCAAGGCATTTTATACACCTTGGCTTTCTGATTATTTTTCAAAAAACAAACTAACAAACAAATAAAAAACACAAATTTAAGTTCATTGTATATGGTGGCACCAAATGAACGAAAAGGGTTTTAGTTCATTATAACTTCTTATTTAAGACATTATTATTAAATTTATTTTATTTTAATGACAGTATATTAATGGGGAATATTTTTAATTTAATTATGAAAAATTATATCTCGCAAGTTCTGTTTCACATATTCGGGCTCTTTCCAAAACATTTTCCATGACCTTTCGCAAAATTTCAGGTCTTATGTTGTTGGTTTCGTCTCGTATATAATTTTTAAATTGCTGTATAGTTCTAGGCTTATTAATATAGACTTTTCTTTTCAAATAACCCGAAAGGAAACAGTCCGGAGCGGTTGAAATCGCTTGTACGGGTAATAATTCGTTCACCAAAGATGTTGCATAAAAGAGACCTTGTATCCCTCGCAGTGGGATAAATTATGAACATTGTAATCATCAACAAAAAAGGATTTCACTGTTCGGATAATTTTCAAGAATCTTCGATATTGTGTTGCAAAGAGTATCGAAACTGTATATAGTTTTATCCCTTTCCAAATTTTGACTTCTGTAAAGCAACCCGAAGTGCAAAAGATGTTCCCTGATATTAAATTTAACCCACAGCCATCTAAATTCGGGATCATTCGTGTCTAAAGATTGGTGACATTGCATATATATATTACAAGTCCCCTAAGAAGTATAAAAAGAGATAGAATGAAAACCCAGGTATGTTAAAATCCTGTGGATCAACATCCTCAGATACTTGGGTTTCAGTAAAGGCGAAAACATCCGGCCGATGGTGGGCATATAGAGTGAAGTGAAGCCCACACTCACGTATGCGTTTATGGTGTGGTGGTCGAATGCCGTGCAAAGAAGGACTAGCGACGTAGTGGGTAAACTACATCGAACCATCTGTGTTGTCATGACGGGGCCAATGATCCGACTTATTCAATAGATCTGTTTTTTAGCATCCCGCCACTTTCGATCATGATTGAGAGGGTGGAGAGGAGGGCATTTCGAAACTAAAAAGTGGTGACATCAGGAGGCGTTTGAGGGTCTTTCGGGACTATATACACACGCCAATTCTCCACAGTAATGACATGGCGCTACCAATAATGGTTTTCTTCAGTAACTTCCGGGTGGATATTAACGACCGTGAGGACGCTATCAACATTAAGCTGGCATCTCAGTTATGGTATACTGAAGGATACAGAATATCGATTCCAACGGGTGTATATTAGAGTGGCCTTAGTGGAAAATTTTTTGAAAAGTTCTATTTTTCGCACTGAAAAATATGAGGTTAGTTTTATTGCTCTTTCTGCCGAGTCATTTACAACGGTTAAGTGTTGGCATATTCGTTTTTTTCAATGCCTTTAGCAATATTTTCATCGCAAGATTCTTCAAGTTTCGCAATGCCAAGGAGTTTTTCTTCGTTCTCTGCGGTTATAACGAGAGCCAATCGATCAACTTTGCTCTTGCCTTTCATATCTGGAAGCATTTTACCGTCCCAATGCAAGGCAAATACTTCAGGAATCTATGTTGAAATTAAATATTATGTTAATTACCTTCAAGATATTTATTTATATTTAATTATTAATAAGATACCTTGAATTCATCTATGATCTGTTTCGCTTGTCTGCGGTGATATTCCTTTCGCATTGTTTAAAACGATGTTCGGTTAAAGACGAAATCTTCCACTTTTATGTCGTACAAGTCAGGTTGCATTTCCTGCAACTTCCGCAAGACGGCTGTAATTATGTTAAATGCATTGCATCACGATCACTGATGCGGCATTTATCCATTTCCGCGAGATCCCTGGATTCCTTGATGTTGGTCCTTTAGAAAATCAATTGAATTATCCATTTCTACGCCTTCGTATACAATACTTTCTGAGGTATCTGTATCAGACGCAACCTCATCTTTGAACTACAAGCAATAATTAAAAATAACAATAAAAAAAGACATTATATTGAGCAATACCTTGAACTTCTTGTGACTCTTCTTGATATTTTCGCTTGCGCTTTTCTGCTTTCCCAGTAGCTTTGCTTTGCGTTCTTGGCCTGACATACAACCTGGCCGACCCATTTCTCTTTGCAACAGAAGGAAATCTTTGTCCTCTTCAATAGTCATCGTTTCAAGTGCATCCGTAGCTGCGATATCAAATATATAATTTTCGATCTTTTCACAGAATTCTTTCTCATCGTTTCTATATTTTTCATATTTGCCAAATCTGTTCTTGGACAAATTTTTCCATTCGGCATAAAGTAAGTTAAATTTTTTCACTCAGTTGATTTCGGTCATTGTTGGAATATTTGCTTTTTGCCAAAATTCAAGAGTATAATGTACTGTATTTTGTGTGCTTGCATTCAGAGGGAGTTTTTGCACTCGGGTTTTATAAAAAAATAATTGAAGACCTTGCTTCATATTAGGCAACTTTGCGCCTTTCAGTTCACTTTCGCATTTTCCCACCAAAGATATATCATTATCGGATCGTAGTTTCTTAGATGAGCTTGCCATTATAACTGTTTATTGTTTAATTTTATTTAATTTGTCTTGACTTATTATTCACTGCCCACTTGTTTCTCTTATCACTTTTACTTTAAAAGTGCAGAATTTTCACCAATTTAGTATACATCAAATATTAAAACTTCTTAATATTAACAACAACGCATTTAATCCGACGATCTTATTGACACCGTATTTACGCAGTAAAGCAACAGAAGTATCAAGTAATATTCAACAGTTTAATGTTTTTTTTATTCACAAAATTTCATTTCAATAAACATCAATACATCGTTAGGTCACTTTATCTTGTTGTCGCTAATAGCACAAAATTTTTAGAAAGGGGTAATATAATAAAACTTTGGGCTCAACCCGGAGGTACTCGGAACTAAAAAAAAATTAATTTAAAATATGCATAATTATTGTTATCCCCAACCTCATATTTTTCAGTGCGAAAACTTTTGGATTTAACATTTTTTAATTTTTCTATATAACGCTATGGCCAGTCTAGTGTATATCCATTTAGTTAAACAATGTCATAAGTGAAAACTGGAATTTTTTAATTACTAATTCAGAATAATTTCTCATATTGGCTTTAATTTTGCGTTTAAAATGTATTTTCATGAGAGAAGAAAATATTTTTTTTTCTGTAAAACGAGATATTTTGAGTTATGATGAAAAACAAAATTCATACAACATTTAAAATAATGAAAATTATATTGCAAAAAGGTTTAAGTATTCATAAAAACAATTCAATATCATTAACTTCTAATATATTTTTGGCTTAATAAATATCCCTACTACGTCAATTACATAAAATATAATAAATAAATAAATGAAAAAATAAATAAATAAATTCCAATTTTTCCCGAAGTATATTTATCTTCTTTACAATATATGTATGTATGTACATACATATTTATGTATACCCAATGTTAAAGCAGACGTCTAAGTTTTATGGTTGATTGCACACTGAAAATTGTGAATGTTGCACACGATTAAACTCACAGTCACACACACACAATATCCCCTATACCAAGAAACCGTAAGTTGTTTAAGAAAACTATTTGTATAACACCCAAAAGTAAATAAATTTTTGAGCACAAAAAATTAGCAATTAATAGGAATACGACTATAAACAACAGTGTGGTCAGATTTGCCAGTCATATTAAGCAGAAAAAAAAACAGTTTAAGAATTTGTACATGTACATGCGTCTTAGAAAACACAAAGTGGGAAAATCGTGGCCTAAAACGCGTTTTTTACGAATAATTTCTCAATCAAATGCATTTCGTTTCCATTACGTACATATATAATGTAAACAAAATTTGTTACATTGAACTGTTCGGAATCAAAATGAAAAAATTAAATTCACACATTTTTCTTAAAATTAAGCTTCAAAATAAAAAATTACATACTCAAATGTGGCACAGAAACTAAATTCTTACGAAAGTGAAGAAGAAAACGGGTTTACCTTCTCCAGAAAACGTAAAACGCTAAAAAGTTTCATTTTAAATTCGTTTCAGAATAGTAAAGTGGAATTGTTAGTTTGAAAGAAAAGAAAACATTGAAAACTTATTTCAAATGGTAAAGAGTCATGTTGTTGCTTAAGTTCAGTGTAAAAAAATATGCAAAACCAGTTTCAATAATGAATTTTATATATTTTTTAAGATTTCCAAAATCAACAAGGAAAAATGTGAAAATAAAGAAAAAAGCATTGCGAGTTTTATCATTTTCTATCAGCAACTGGAACAATGAACCACCAATTAAGTCTTTTATTAAACGCTTCCTATAGTTCAAATGTCCGCCACGGCTCCTCTGGGTGGAACGCATCCGAAATGTCCAATTTTCTATGACTGGCGTATAAATCAGACCGAATTTGATCAATGGCATGGGTTATGTTGGCTTTGAGGATCGCTGTGGTTTGCAGATCATTTGCATATACTCGTATTTGAGACTTAAGAAAATTCCACAAGAGAAAGTCAAATCGCCGTCCTGTTGAAACCACATGTCTTTGGTGTCGAGATTTTCCATTTCAGTCGTTCCTGGGTCAGTTGTATTTTATACGGCTGCTGACCCAAGTCACGCTGCAAAATTCATCAAGTCGTGGTCTGCAAAAGGTCTCCATCGGTTGGAAAGTTTTTGAAAGGCATATATCTCCTCCTAATCCTATTTTTTAAGTATATAGCCTCTGTGTCTTACCATACCCAGATATATCCAATTTTTTAAAAGTCCATGAAAATCGGTTAGATAGTTTGAGAGATGCATATGTTACTCCTTACTCCCCTCTACATATTCTATGTGTAAGGATACATAACATATATGCAGACCTACCTATGTTTAAAATTTCATTAAAATCGGTTTGAAAGTTTCGTAGATGGAAAAATATCCCCGTATCAACACCCAACTTTTTTTCATCCTCGGAATTTTCAAACAATAAATAGGAAAAATTATGGAGATCGATCCAGCCGTTCTCCGGTGATGATGTCAGCAATTAAATAATTTAATTTTTATTTCAGTGCGTACTACCGTATTTTTCTCTTTCGGATAATATATACATATAACAAAAATTGTTCTGCAGATTCCACTTTGTATTATGAAACCACTTATTGTTATTGCTCTGAAGGTGACAACAATCTTTGTAAAATAAAACAAAAATAATTTTTATAAGAAATCCAGAATAGAAAATTTTAGTTATTGGCACGAATTTTCTTACTATCACAATATATATTCTTGTTAAACTATAATTTAAAAAAAACTCACATACGTATTCAAGAAACATAAATATATTTTACTAGGCATCAGTTTCTGCCTACTGATTCTAGTTTAAACATATACAAAATGTTTTAAAACGTGAACATATTTACTTTTACATTGACTACTCTACAACGGGAGCAAATTCTAACAGCTCTGAATTATTATTTTTTTCATTTCGGGAATCGCAGTATAAAAATACAAACATATTTTGTTCTTACGTTAGTCGCATGCAATCTACTTCAGACAATATACATATGTATTTTTATGGCTCTACTGATTTAGTTCATCTACAACATTTGATCTTAAAGGGGAGACCAAATCTTAAAGAAAAAGCTGTACTAAAGATGATGGAAGAAAATTATTTGGTGAAAATATCGATCCTTTGTGGGGATTGAGTTGTTTTTTTTAATTTAATTTTATGTAAAACATTCCAGAAAACTGCCGTTTTGTACGATCGAACTGGTACAAGAAAAGGAGAAGCAAAGAACTAGTTTTAAATATGACTTTTAATAAGAGATTTAACACTCAGAAAATTAAGACGCCTGCCAACAATGCGCACAACGTGTAGGGAAGAGGCAAGCGATGAAGTAATAAAATAGGTCTGATTTTTTACAAAACTGCTGTTGCGTGTTTTGTTAATTTGTAAAGCAGAATTGCTTCAACCCCAGTTTCAGACTAAAATTTTAAAATAAAAATAAACATCTCGCATTTTTCTGATGTGCATTAGTGTGTCTTTCTGTGTCAGTTGTTGTCGGAAGGTTTCAGTGGCGAAGGCATAGTCACTGGTCACTGAACAATACCGGCTTCAGCTGATAGCAATCCACAATCGCATCAGAACGCCCTCCTTCGTCGGTATTGTGTAGCACCGGCGAAGTAAAACAATAATAAAAATGGCTACTGAACCGAAGCTTCAGCACTTCTACAAGTATAAACAAAGAACGTACGAAAGCAGAGCTGCAAAAATAATTAATTAAGCTTCACCGCCTGTCGTTTCTCCGACTATCTCTTTCCTATAGTTCCAGCACAATGCTTCGCATGTGTAGGAGTCATCTCCTGAGTGCTGGTCCCAGATAAAAAAAAAAAATATTTACTTGTCCGAAAAATTCGGAAGATAAAAAACTGTTTTATTGGTGTTATAATATTGACTTCTTTTATTTATTTACGCTTTGCTTAAATACTAATATTTTGTTTATTGCTGCATTTCCGTTGTTAAAAGAAAAAATGCTCATTAATTGTTTTGAAACAATTACGCAAATCAATTCTCCAGAAATTTGTCTGGAGTTATTTATTTTGTTAATTTTGCGGAAATGCAGCAATTATTTGGAAATAATAATTGGTAGAATATTTATAATAGGTTTTAAGATTCTTTGGAAATAAAAAAATATTAAAATTCTTTGGAAATTAACACAATTGGTAAAATTGATATTTGTTGCATTTTCGTTTGGGGAAATGCAGCCAAAATAAAATGTTACAATAAAAATAGGAATTGAAATTCTTTGGAAATTGCATTTGGTAAGATAATAAATATTAAATTTCTTCGGAAATTGAAAGAACATATGTATGTATGAAAATGTTACATTAAGGGAGTAGTGGGAGACACAATTACAAAGGGAATAGTGGGAGACACTATAACACTGCATCTCTGATATTTAGTAGACAAATTTCATTATACTTATACACAACAACTCTCTTTACATTCTCTTACAATTCTCAAATCAGTGATGCAAAATGTGTTAGGTCGTAAAAAGGGGGCAACTACGCCTACTCAATCACATACGAGTACACGATTACATTTATAACCAAAACCGGCATTTTGTAAACGCTCTACCGAAGATTCGAGGTACATCCACCAAAAACCGATAGGCTGTAAAAGTTTAAAATTTAATCTAGGCGATCTGTTAAATCAGCATATTTGCATTTGTTGGAAAATTTCTTGAGTCCTAACACGTCGTGGAGATACACAATTTTTGTCAAAATGGTCTTGTTTTCGGGAAAATCCGTCTTCGATAGGTTTTCAGCGTATCAAACGATGTTTTCTAAGAAGTAAACTTTAAAACTGCTAACGCAGAAGCATCCACGTGTTATAGGTGTCAGATAAAAGAGATTTCTGAGAAAACAACAGAATATAAAGCGAAAGTACTATAATCTCAAAACGGTCAGATAATATGAAAATAAGAAAAATAAAAACAGGGTATGATACATATGTAAAAATAACCGATATATTTCTGATAAAGCAGCAATACCTTTCAAAAATTAGTGCTTACCTGGAAGCATTATTGTAAGGGCGAAAACAAAACAGTTTCACTAGCATTTCTGCTTTAAGGCCCTTTCAGACTATAATACAAGTCGTACGAATTTCTTAAATTTTGTGAGAATTAGAGCAATTTTCAAAAAATTTAATGTAATTTTACATTTTGCTTTCACACTATCATACTTCAACCGAAATAAAAAGTATCAGTAGAATGAAAAAACTGGTTCAGCAGTAAATGAATATTTTGTAATTTTGTTATTTTCTTTATTTATTTTTATAATATTACAACCCTGATAAAACAAAAAATTTTAAGGTAAAGAAAAATTTCAAAAATTAAGAACTTTTATGGCATTTCAAATATAATACAGACCGTGTTATTTGTCTTTTTCGTAACACATTCCATTCACACTATCCTACTTGTATGTAATACTTGCATTTTTAAGCATTTATAATCCTTAAGCAGTGCATTTACTTACTTTAGTGCATTTCGGCTGTATTTAAGCATTTGTAAGCATTTGTTCTCAAATATACAATATATTTCTTCCCACAGCTTTTAGTGTTCGGTAACGTGAAACACAGAGTAGAATTTGGTGGCGCTCCAATGCCACGTATTTACAACCAACAGCACCAATGCAATTTAGAAATTCCAACGCTAATCAAATTCGTTTGCAGCAGCTTTCCATTCTCTTGAAGTTGTTGGGATCTATTGGGATAGTGGTTGTGTAATGAGATAGCACGAAAACTATAAATACTTTATAAATTGCATCCAATAGTCTTGAAATAATGGTGCTAAAAATTTACTTAGGAACACGACTGACTACTTACCAGGAAAGGAAGTGTTAAAATAAGTCGATCTATTATTATTATACTTCTTTTTTAATTGTATTAAAAAATTTAATTTTTCTTTTGCACTTTAAATACAATCATTTTCAACCGAAGATCGACTTATTGTAAAAAGGTTTAGAAAATTAAATATATTTAAATAGAATAATAAAATATTTTTGTATAAAAGAAATTTTTTTGGAGGAAGCTATTTAGTTTATTTTATTTATATATTTCGTAATTCTCAATAATATGGAATTTTTGTTGGTCTTTTTCGAGAATTTGATTAAAGGTCTACTGAAGATTTTGATATTAGCACCAAATGAAATGTACATATAGACCTGCTAAATCTTATAACAAACATAGATCAATAATTATACTTTGTAATAAATGGAGAACGCGAATTTTTAAATTGTTTAATAAGCTCTCTTTCAAAATTGGTCTCCTTTCAATTACTTATTTAATTTTGCACCCCGCCTTCTTTGTTCTCCTGCCCATTTCTTTTGCCAAATTTACTCGTTTTGTTTCTAAATCTTCACAACGATAAAAAAGAAATGCAGTCATAATAATGGCTAATTATACTCTGATGATATTGGCATTTGAAAGTAAACATGAATAAATCCAAAATTTTAATTTTTCGCAGTGGACCAAGGATTTCTAAAAATCATAGCTGGACATTCGGTGAAGTAGTATTGAAATTGTAAACTCATATAAGTATCTGGGAATGAACCTTTGTTACAATTTATCCTTTAAAGAGCATTGTAAAAACAAACTTTTAGCGTCAAAACTGGCAATTACAGCATACTGGGGTAAATATGTTAACCATCCGAAAATTTCAAACAAAAATAAGCTGAAAATCTTCAGTGCAGCCGCCCGTTCTATAATGTTTTATGGTGCGCAAATATGGGGTTACAAAAATATGATGTTGTCGAAAAATTACTTCGTGTCTTTATAAAAATGATGCTGTTCTTGTCTAGCAACACGCCAAACTACATGCTCTTCTTAGAAACTGGCCTTAACTAGTTATTTGTGGATACTTTAAAACTTCACTTTGACTACATAAATAAAATACTTAACATGCCGAATACTAGGCTACCTCGAAAGCTTGCTGAAACTGTAATTGGAAAACATAGTTTTTGGGCTGAGGAGTGGTCAAGCTTGTGCTCTACAATAAATTTTGTACCAGCAAATAATTTGTTGGAAATATAATTTGAGCATTAACACTTTGCTTATTCAACATGTATATTCACATAGTTGGCTTTGAAATATTTTTTATGTTGTGTCACTTTGTAGAAAAATTTTATATATAGTTTAAAAGAATTTGTCATCAATAAAAGTCATACATGTACATTGTGTTTTGTACATTGCTTTTTATATAAGAACTTTGTGGAATTACTAGAAAGGGTTTGCATCACCACAACTACATTTCAATAGGTTATGGGCCCAGACATACGATTTGGAAGTTGTTGAATTTTTATTGCAAGATTTAAAAAGAAAAAATGGCATCGTCGTCATTATATCAGATAGAAAAGCTAGATGAAAGGAATTACGAAACATGGAGTATTCATATGAGAAGTATCCTTATTCATTCTGGTTTTTGGAAGTATGCAAGTGGCGAAGAAGAAGCAGATTCAACCTGGAGTCGTGATAAAATTTTGGAGTGGAAGAGTAATGATGAAAAAACGCTCGCAACAATTTTATTAAGTGTTAAGTCTAACCAGTTGAACCATATTAAAAACATTAACAAATCTAAAGATGCCTGGATTAAACTTAAGGAAGTTTACAAGCCGAGTGGTCCGATGCAAAAGGTTAGCTTATATAAAAAGATGTTAAGTTTGAACATGAAAGACAGCAAAGATATGGCCGAATATTTAAACAGTTTTTGTGAAATTACGGAGAAATTAGCCGATGTTGGAATTAGTATTCAAGAAGAATTATTGGTAGTCATTTTATTGTCAAGTCTTCCGAGAGAGTTTGAAAACTTCGTTATTGCCATAGAAACGAGGGATTCTCTACCAGCGTTAGGAATGCTAAAGGTTAAACTTCTTGAAGAGTATGAACGTCGAAATCAACAAAACAAATCATCTACGATTGAACAAGCTTTTGGTGCAGCCAAAAGAGAAACAGGTTACAAGAAAGGTAATAATAATTTGAATGTTAAAAAGGGAAATTGCTTCATATGTGGTAAGAAAGGGCATTATGCAAATAGGTGCAACGAAAAACGTAATCAAGAAAAAACTTACTCTTTGATTGCAATGGCGAATTCTGAAAAAAGAAATACACAAACATCGACATGGTACATTGATAGCGGTGCTACAAGTCACATGTGTGCAAATCGAAATTTATTTTGTAAATTAGACAGATGCAGTGATAATATAATGTTGGCAAATAGAAAATCAATTGCTGCTGAAGGAATAGGAACAGTCAATCTGTTTATAAATAATAATAAAATTGTACTAAAAAATGTTTTATATTCCTCAGATCTGAATGGAAATTTTTTATCTGTCAATAAGGTCGTACAGTATGGTGGCAAAATCAAATTTAATAATAAGGGTGCAATATTTACTGATGCTTACGGTGAAATAGTTTTAAAAGCCCGTAAAGAAGAAAATTTGTTCCAATTTAAAATAAAAATACCGAACGAGAAATTATGTGTTGTACAATCCATTAATGAAACTTGGCATCGTCGATATGGACATTTGAACTATGAAAGCCTGTTTGAGTTGTCGAAGAAAAATATGGTGAATGGTATAAATTTGACGCAGAAACATCAAGATCCGTGCGAAATATGTATGGTTAGCAAAATTCATGCTATAAAATTCCCGAAGAAATCTGAAAGTAAATCTGGTGAGTTGTTAGATTTAATACACTCGGATGTTTGTGGTCCTATGAAAATAGATTCAGTTGGAGGTTCAAAGTATTTCCTCACATTCATAGATGACAAGTCAAGAAAAGTTTTTGTTTATTTTTTAAAATACAAAAGCGAGGTATTTGAAAAATTTAAAAATTTCAAAGAATTAGTAGAACGTCATACAAATCGTAAAATAAAATGTATTCGTAGTGATAATGGAGGAGAATATATTAATAAAGATTTTAATAATTATTTGGAGCAATGCGGAATTCAACGTCAGTTAACGGTACCTTATACGCCGCAACAGAATGGGGTAGCGGAAAGGTTTAATAGAACAATAGTAGAAATGGCTCGTTGTATGTTAGTCGATGCTGGTTTAAAACAAGATTTATGGGCTGAAGCTGTAGCAACAGCAGTTTATTTACGTAATAGATCTCCATCAAAAAGTCTCGATGGAAAAACGCCTTATGAAATATGGACGGGTCGTAAGCCATGTGTAAATCATTTTAAAATTTTTGGTACAAATGCAGTAGTTTTGAATAAAAGAAGAGGAAAATTTGAATCAAAAGGTGCAAATATGATGATGGTTGGTTATTCTAGAGTATCAAAAGCATATCGCTTATATGATAAGAAAACACGAGAAGTTATTGAAAGACGTAATGTTTTATTTAATGAATATAAATTACCCTGTAAAGAAATTAATGATAACATTCAAAATTTTATGGATTTCGAAGCGATTGTAAATAAGAAAGATGTCGATGAACAATTTGAGACAAATAATACCTCAAATCAAGAAGATTTAGAGTATAGCATTGTAAGATCAGTAAATAGCGATATTTCACTTGATGAGGTTGTAGAAACAAATGAAAAAGGTAAACGTGGGCCAGGTAGACCTAAAATTTTTAGTAATGGTAGGCCAGGTCGTCCAAGAAAAATATATCAACAACTGAATAATGCAGTGAAGGAGCAAGTTCCAAAAACTTTAGAAGAGGCATTATCCAGTCGTGAAAGTGAAAAATGGAGAGAAGCTATGAAAAAAGAAATGTCTTTGTTGGAACAAAAAGAGACATGGTCATTAGTTGATTTACCAGCAGGTCATAAAACTATTAAAAGTAAGTGGGTATACACTTTAAAGAAAAATAGTTAAGGTGAAATTGAAAGGTTTAAGGCAAGGTTGGTCGCCAAAGGCTGTAGTCAAAAATACGGCATAAATTACGAAGAAACTTTTTCCCCTGTTATAAGATACGAAACGATAAGAATGATTTTGGCATTAGCAGTTGAGCACAAAATGCATTTGCACCAAATAGATGTAACTTCAGCATACCTGAATGGAGATTTATATGATGAAATTTACATGCAACAGCCTCAAGGTTTTGAAAACAAAAGGTATCCAAATAAAGTGTTACGTCTGCACAAATCTCTTTATGGTCTTAAGCAATCCGGGAGAGCATGGAATTTTAAATTAAATGAAGTTTTATGTAAGATGGGATTTGAAAGTTGCAAAAATGAACCGTGTTTATATAAAAAAATACAAGACAAAGAATTGATTGTAGTCGCAGTTTACGTCGACGATATAATAGTTGGATGTAAAAATAAAGCAGAAATATTAAAATTCAAGTCTCAAATTAGTAAGAAATTTGAAGTATCAGATAAAGGTTTATTGGAACATTTTTTGGGGATGAAAGTTGAACGTAACGGTGAAACTGGAGATATAAATATCTGTCAGGAAAATTATATTAAAGATTTGTTACAACAATACAATATGGAAAATTGTAAAACATCATCAGTTCCACTAGAACCAAATTTTCAAACAAAATGCAATGAAAAATGTGAAGAGGTTGATAGCACATTATATCAATCACTTATTGGCTCTTTATTATATTTATCTTTAACGACAAGGCCAGATATATTATATTCTGTAAATAAATTAGCACAAAGAAATACTAATCCACATGTAGAACATTTTAAAGCGGCAAAACAAGTTCTTAGGTATTTGAAAGGAACTAAAAATCTTAAATTAAAATTTTGCAAAAGTAATCAAGAGTTAATCGGTTATGCTGATGCAGACTGGGGTGGATGTAAAACTGACAGAAAGTCACATAATGGATACATATTTTATCTTGGAAATTGTGCAATATCTTGGGAGTCGAAAAAACAATCCACAACAGCATTAAGCAGTACAGAAGCTGAATATATGTCTATATCAAATGCAGCAAAGGAAGCAGTATACTTAAGAAGATTACTACAAGAACTTGGTTTCATAAATGAAGAAAGTATTAAATTGAACGTCGATAATCAAGGAGCTTTAAAATTAGCAACAAATCCAGTATTTCATAATCGCAGCAAACATATAGATATAAAGTATCATCACATTAGAGAAGTAGTAAATAATAAGGAAATCTATTTGGAATACTGTCCTACGGAAGATATGATTGCGGATATATTTACTAAAAATTTGTCTAAATTAAAACATAATAAATTTGTTACTTTGTTAAATTTAAAAACATAAAATCAGTTTGTAAAATATATATGTTGAGGAGGAGTGTTGGAAATATAATTTGAGCATTAACACTTTGCTTATTCAACATGTATATTCACATAGTTGGCTTTGAAATATTTTTTATGTTGTGTCACTTTGTAGAAAAATTTTATATATAGTTTAAAAGAATTTGTCATCAATAAAAGTCATACATGTACATTGTGTTTTGTACATTGCTTTTTATATAAGAACTTTGTGGAATTACTAGAAAGGGTTTGCATCACCACAACTACATTTCAATATAATTCAACTCCAATTAGCACATACTGCAAGCTAATTTTACCTAGAACATATGAAAATGCAAACTTTGTCTCAGATGCAAGAAATTCTCAATACCATGTACTCGCAATTGAAATACTCTTTGATTCATATTACTGTTGCAAACCTGTCTTCTCGTGCTACAAGTCTTATCATAAGAGCTAGAGGATGTCTTTTAGACATTCATACGAGACCATTCAGAAATAACTCCTTGGGCATTTGCACTATCTGCAACCTTGATGCAACGGATAACACTCTACATTTTATTGGTTGTTGTCCTATTTTTAATGGCTATAGGCTTAGGTACTTTAATAAATGCCAACTAAATCTAGTGGAGGTATTAAATATTCTCAATGGTCTATCAGTCACTTATGACAATCTTGTTAACTATTTAGAGTCGTGTTTAACATACAGAAAATTGTTAATAAATGAATTTGAATAATATTGATATATAAAACATTATATTATATGTACATGTATACAATACTCAATTACAACTGAATTTGTTCTTATTTTACCACTCTGACTACAACTATTAAGTTAAGCCATTTGTAGATAATATTTATTTCGAAATTAAATTTATGTAAATATTTCTATATCTGTTAAATAACTAAATAATAATAAATACTCTGATGACATTATGTTATATTTTTAATTACTAATATTAATTTTTATACTAAAACCGATACTTTATGCAAATTATTAATACAACAAAGGGTATTCGCAAGTTTATTTTACATTTTAAAAAATTGTTCGCCAAATGCAATATATCGTGTGAACACAAATATTGTATTGTAACTCATATGTTGACATATTATTTGCTGTCATATGTTGGCATTAAAAAATGTCCTACTCTCAACATATCGTGTAGACGTCTAACATACTGAATATTCAACATATTATCAAAACTAAGCTTGTTGCACTCAGTTGCCTGTAGTAAAAATTCATTAAGTGATTAATTTGTGAATCATTATTAACCCATTAACTAAATTAAGCAAACGGTTAAACCGATTAATTAAATACAAAACTTTCAAAGTAAAAAAAGTTTAATGCCATTAAAATTAAGTTTTCATGTGTTCATGTTCCAACCCATTAAAATTAACTGAATAACAAATTTTAGTTAAAAACGTTCAACGCAAAGGACAAAGTGAAATAAATGAAAAAGTTTCTAATTGTAATTAAAAATTTATTGGATTTTCACCTCTAAACAAACGAATACTAGCAATTAAATTTTTATTTTTTTCCCGTAATTGAAGCGCGTTTCAATTAAGTCTATTACAAAAATAATTAATTCAGTTATAAGAAATTTTCTATGCCAATAACTAAAACTTCAATTGATATTTGCCTGCGAACAATAGTGACATTGTGTGTTACCTTCTTTTTGGAAATGTAGGGTAGCGGTAGGTGCTGAAGTAATAAAGTATTGCTTAATTCCTACACAACTCTGTTGTAATTGATAGAAATTTGTGCGAGCCATACAAATTACATGCACATTGCATTGTTTGCAATAAAATTTAATTCATCTTAACAAATTGAATTTTTAAACTAATTAAAAACATCAGCTCAAAGTTCAACCACTCTTATTGCTTCATATGATATTTAGTTCCGTTCGCTAAGTTGAAGAAGTAATGGGTCTGCGACTCAGCAATCAGATCAATTGTTTTTGCATCAGCTATGGCCAAAGAAGGAGCATACCCATAAACCTTTATTAAACTCCATACAGGTGAGTGGTGAAAAAAAACATTTGAATTTTATTACTTAAAACCCCTAATTATTAAGATAGAATCTCGCTATCGACGCAAATACCCCAATATGCGACGGTTTTTTCGTGCTTTATCTGTGCACATTTAATAATTTTTTTATCTGGGACCAGAACTCAGGAGATGCCTCCTACACATCCGAGGCATTGTGCTTAATTAATTATTTTACAGCTCTGCTTTCGCACGTTCTTTTGTTTTTATATTCGTAGCAGTGCTGAAGCTTCGGTGTAGTAGCCTTTTTTATTATTATTTTACTTCGCCGGTGCTACACAATATCGACGAAGGAGGGCGTTCTGATGTGATTGTGGATTGCTATCAGCTGAAGCCGGTATTGTTCAGTGACCAGTGACTATGCCTTCGCCACTGAAACCATCCGACAACAACTGATACACAAAGACACACTAATGCACATCAGAAAAATGCAAGATGTTTATTTTTATTTTAAAATTTTAGTCTGAAACTGAGGTTGAACCCAGGTCTGTTTTTGGTTTAGTAGTCAACGTGCAGATTACCATCCATCGTGCCATCGCCACCTTCACACAATTTATTGTTGGACAGTATTTTTCGCCTCATATCGTCCACACGAAGTTGTGACGAGCAGGGCAAATTCATTACCAGGTAAACTCAAGCAATTCGCCCGTCAGCTGATACAAGAATTTTTAACGTATTTTTTGAGCCGAACGTTTTGAGGTTGTATCATTTTTGCATATGCTCTTTTTTTTACTACAAAACAAAGAAAGAGCTTAATTGTTTAGATTTGGTTACAAATTAGATATACAAATATTTTCTGGTAAATTCGCTAACACGTAGTTATGGAAGGAATTATAATAGCACTCATTAGCCTTTTCTTTTGGCAGGCATTTAAAAATTGTAAATATTTCAGAAAGACTCACAGTTTTGGACGTAGTTGCAAAGGCGACAAATAAAGATTAATCTTATCAAATTAAAATAAATTTCTACTGCTTAAATATTTTAAATAACTTATAATCCTTGATGTCATAGAAACAGTAACTTCATTTTTTAAACAAAGCAAATATATGAAAAAATTCTCGCTAGGCTACCTCGTACCTGCAAGTTGGTCGAATATTTTTTGGCACGCTACAAGAACATGAGATCGACAATAAAAAAAAATATCAGTAGTTTTAGAGCCGGGTCTTAGCTATTCAGAAATGAACTTTCTTTGTTTTTTTTTGAAACGCTAACAATTATGACTTTTGTCCAGCTAGATTCTGGATTTGTACCAATGTGCAACGAGAAGTTTTTTTTTAATTTTTCAATAAACGATACGATACTGTTTATTTAGGATCCTATCAGACGATATGCTTTTTACATATGACTTGTCAAATTTCCCTCTACAAAATACGTTCATGGCGTGTGTAACTTAAAAACTTTGTTTCTGTAAAAGTCAGATGACAAAATTTCAATTTGAGCGTGTTCGATTTTGGTCTGCCAAAGCAACTGCCATCAAGTGTTTTGGTATACACAACAGTTTTAATAGCGGCGAAAACATAACAGAAAAACAAAAGTAACACAATTTGCATACCAAATTAATTCTTGTAAATAAAAATAAAGACTGCGCAGAAAAATCACTTCTGTCAATGGCTGACAGATGATTTGACGATTTTTGGTGCCTAAGAAAATAAGCATTTCGTAAATGAGTCAACTACATATAATTTTGTGAAATCAGTTAAATGCAGAAGCAATTTAACGACAAATGCATTTTTCGAGCGTTTCTCATGATGGTGTAAACTATTCAATATTGTCTGTACGACTAGAAATTCTTTTGTAAAGTTTACAGCTACTTTACATTACATAATGTCAACAATGTAATGTAACAGAAAAAACACAAACAAAAAATAGTTAAAGCATGGGTTCTATGGTAAATGAACTGGTTCAACTTGTAAAAATTTTTTACATCCCATATTAGAAAACATATGTATGTTTATAAAGCAAAAGTTATACTCATAGTATGGTAAGTTTTCATTAAACAGCTGTAGCCAATGTGTTTTCTTTTTTTTAGAACAAAACCAAACCCAACCAAAGAAAATAGCAAAACAGCAAAAAAGTAATTTGCTTCTAATCCGGTTTTGTTCTTACTACTTATACTTTTCATTTTACATCAAGTGCGATTGTGTGAAAGCAAAATGTAATACTACTTTAGATTTTTTGGCAGCTGCATCAAATATTAATAGATTTCTCTCCCACCAAGGTTTATTAATACAAGGGTGTCGCAAGGCGAATTCGTCAATTCGCTTTTCGTCTAAACGTAAATTTTTTTGTATACACGTATTTTGTTAATTAGTTTAATATGAGTTCAAATACAAAAAGTACAAAGTACAAAAAGTAATATATTTTGAATTCTTCTTATTATAGTATTATATTATATAACAATAATAAAATTAAAAAATGATCAAGTTTTGGTAAATTTTAACCGTGGCTGTTTTGTGTATTCTTGCGTGACGTTACAATTTTTTATATATATAAAAAAAATTTTACTTTTATACACGACCCATTTCGAGATATTCCACTGCAAAGTCACAAAATCGCAACTTTTCTCATTTGGATTTTTATTCCACTTTCGTGTTATTTGGCTTTACTATATTTTGTCTTAATATATTTTCTTTTTTTCACTGTATTGGAAAAGCTTTATTTTCATGTGTACCTTTCCTTTGCTGAATTCTTTCGTTTTTATTATATATTTTTATTACTTAAAGAACCGTTGATATGTTAAGTATCAAGAAGCCGCAAGTATTCTAATTTTATTTTTCATTAAACAGCAAGAGGCTGTTAAAATAAATTTGTGATTTATAAGAAGAAAGTAACGCCTTTTATTTAAACTAAAGGAGAATTCCCAACTAAGCTAATTAATTGAGCCCACGCACGTTTTGTTTTCATTAACATTCTTGATTGTTGCTCTCTAGAGTCAAAAAAGATTGCAGGAGACACTATGCGATTACAAATAAATGTAAATTTTTGCTTTGCAACATTGAAAAGCGAAGATGGTAAGTAGTTGAGATGGAAATTTCTTTCCCATGTTTGGCGTATTGAAAGAGCTACATACATATATTTACATATGTATCTAAAAAGGCAAGCCGTGTATATAAATATTCATACTAAGCGATGGAAGAGTCAATTTTATGTACCATCTTAAAATATAAAACACTTCCACCAGAAGTTCTAAATCTTCTGTCAGTAACAGAACCGGATGACAGCGGCACCGATGATGAGAACAGAGACACCGATGATAATAGGTCCATTTAGTTTACTTTCCCAGTGAAATTCTGTAGTTGAGTATATTTTGTTTAATTTAAACAAATTACTCTCAATTAGGTCTCTAACACAAAAAATTGCCAACATTCGCAACAGCTGATGACTAAAAATCATAATGTTGTAAAAATATGAGATATGTTGACTACTCAGTATATACAAGTTTTTCTTATTTGATACAATCCGTTTTTAGAATCACAAATGCGTAGAGAAATGTATTTTAATAGAAGTACTGCATTAGGTTTTAAACTTTTTAATTTGTTGTAAGATTTTATAAGAATCTGTTTCTGTTTAAATGTCATGCGAAAATACATCAATTCTAAATTTTTGGAATTCGGTGCCCTGAATAATATGCTGTAATAAGTACTCAAATATATGTTCTTTGAACTCAAAGCACCATTCATTTAAGGCCACCTTTTACTTTATTAATGAGGTACTTAAGGATATTTTTTCAAAAAGTTACACTGTGCTTTTTTGGAGTAGGTATTTTTTTTTCAAAAAGATATAAATATTTATATAAGATACTTTTTATAAGAAGATACTTTATAAAAAAATTTACTTTTCAAAAAATGTACTTTTCAAAACATTTTAAAAAGTACTTTTCCAAAAACGAAAAATATCTAAAATTTGTTATGCGGCATATGGCAGTATTAATTTAAGAAATTTTCTCAAAAAACCCTTTTTTAAAAGGTACAAAAAAAAATATCTTTGCGAGGTGTACTTTTTCAAATATGTAGAAATTTTTTCAACATGCAGTTTTGTATGCAGGTTCTCCAGATTGGATTGATCCTGTTTCTTGTTTGAAAGAAAGGATTGGGTAGCCGACTTCAAAACCTGTAAGAAAAACTTATTTTTCGGAAGTTATGCGTTCAAAAGAATTGTATTGCGCCACAAACTGTTTTCATAAGCTGTTAATTCCTTTCTGTATATCATTTTTCTATTAACAGTACACCACTAGTTATTTAACTCTAACTGAACTAACTAACAAGTCCAATCTGTAATCTGTACTTGCTGTATTGTAATTAGCTTTCAGTAAAGCCCTTCGAAATATTTCATTTAGTTCATAAACACCCTAACACGTCTTTTATTTGGCAAACACGTTTTGGTTAAGCTAATATTTTATAAACAGCATTCGTTCTATCAAAGCGTAACAAAGTAAACAGTAGAAAGTCCTGGAATATTGCCATGGAAAATAAAATTACCAAGGTTAAAATGGCTTTAAGGCTTAAAGCATTAAATATTTGTTTGTCAACTAAGCACCGAACGTTTGCCCATTTTCTTAATAAATGATTTAAATATCTCATAATAAATGTTAATATTATTGCCATTCTTCATTTATATTAATACAGAATGCTCTTTTGAAAGATTTGGGTGATGGCGCCCTTCCGTTTCCACTGACTTCAACGACACTAACGCCACCCAGTGTGCAGCTAATGCCAGCAAAGCGCTATTATGGTGCCCCAATAGGCAGCATTTATGACGTGTGCTGTTTTTTTTATGTAAGTGTGTATGTATGTAAGTATGTATGTACAAATGACAACATGAAACAAGTTTATTAAAACAAACCGGAGAAAGTAACAACACCAAAAAATAATGTTTAGTAAATTGAATGTTTTTGTTATTTTAGAATTTAATTATGAAGAACATGAAAGGCATACTTTCGTTTTACATCATGTAACTATTAACCTTTTAGACGCCTAGAAGAGTGCTAAAACAATGCATACACAAAGGAATAGCAAAATTTAAATTTTACAATTTAAACAAATCAAAAATTTATTAGATTGTTCTTTATAAAGAAGTGACAATAAAATGTTTCAATTAATGTCTGACCAGTTGAAAACTATAAATTTTTATGGTGTTCAGAACAGGCCAGTTTATATTTTCAATTAAATTGCTACTAATGGCAATTAAAATTTAAACTGAAGTCTATTGAAAATTTTCGAATTACTTTTTAATTTCAAAATACTATTTTAAATGAATTTTTTAAAATTAACAAACTACAGTGGAAAATGGACTCTCGATAACGTGAACACCGGTAAATGTGAAACTTTTTTTACATTTACTATCCTAAAGGAGGAACAACGTTGAAAGCTCTATAATTTTAACAATAAAAATCAATGCGCTTGCGCTAAAAAAAATTTTAAAACTTTAAAATTCTGGGTTCGTTAGTTCCGGGAATCCCATTTTTATAAATCCGTATGTATGTATATAAGTATATTTTTTTATAATTGACTACCGTAAAAGATGAACAAACTTAGAAATAAACTTCTGTAGCTGTAATAATAAAAATCTATACGTTCAGTTACAATAAATTTAAAATATTAACATCCGGTTTTATTAGTTCCTTGTTGGGTAACAAGATTTTCCCTGAAATTCTTCTCATCTACTCTGATTCCCAGTCTGCAATTAGGACTCTGACGGCTGTCAGTCGACGTCGGTGCTCAGGTTTTCTCAAAGAAGTTACGGACTGTTCAAGGTTTACTCTTATGTGGGCTCTGGGACACAGGGATATCGTCGGTAATTGTGTTGCTGATGGACTGGCCAAGACGGATACGGTGCTCGCAATTTCTGAACTATTGACGGGCATAGGTATCCATCCTCCAGTCGGTTTATGGATAGGCCCAGTCTCGTTGGCAACATGAGGACACGTGCATTATTACTAGGATCTGGATAGCCTCTTCTTTTCCTAAATCGCATGACCATCCACCGCACTCAAACGGTTCTCACGGGCCACTGTCCCTTTGAAAGGCATGCCGATTGCCTCGCGCGATTGTTGCTCGAGCTGTGCATCTGTGAAAGAGGAAGAGACTCTTTGCTCTTTCTGTCGCCGTTGACTGAACACTCCCAGATGAAGATTTCCGCGATAGCGAGTCGGACTGGTTTCATTTTTTTCTTAAAACGGCACTCAGGGGATGACGCCATGCGACCACATACGATGCATTGTGGGCGAACTAGGAAATAAGGTTTTGGGTCACAGGATAGAGTGTTTATAGCCATTCGATTTGAATTTTCCCCCTTCAAAAGTGACAGGAGATACCCCCGCGTGTAGTCCGTTTCACAAACGTGCTGTTCGATCAAAAAACGTATTCCCTCTGTAATGCGTAGTGCGATTCGCTGCCAAGTCCACTAGAAATGGATGCGCTCTTAATGTTGAAAGCGTTGTGCGCATAACTGAGCGGGTTTCGGGAATAAGTTCCCTGATTTCATTAGAACACATACTTTATAGTAACGATAGAACAACGAAACGCACCCCACCTTGTGACGATGCTCAAGAGAGTCAATACCTATGACTACCCTACTGTCCCCAATGACTTTCTTCGCCCTCTCATGTCGAGTAACTTCTTCAAAATAGTCTTTGAAGCAGCAGCCTATACATGAGAGTTTTATTTAATTTTCGGTCGGATGTAGGTGGTATAAATAGTAAGGAGATGAGATAGGGTGAGGTATGTCTCCGTTTTAGAAAGCCGTGGCTTTGAATACTTCCTTTTAAACCTAAAAAACGGGGTCATAAATAAGGATTCTTATTAAAAATACAATACAATTCTTCTATTTTGAGTATTCAAGAAGGTGAACAATTCGCGTTATCGCGAGTGCACTGTATACAAAAAAAACGGAAATACGCGATCCGTAGACGTCAAATGGTGGTGCACAATTTGTTTTATTTTCCTTAAATGTTACCGCCACAGTCGATGCAGGCACCTACATACGTGTAATCACCCGCCAAATTTATAGCGACTACCGATTCAATCGGTACAAATACTTACGTAGGTAGTCATTAACGTTATGTAAAAATCAAAAACACATTTTTTTAATATTTTTCCTTTGCGAAACCATTTTTAGAAAGTTTACACCAGAGTGAATTATATTAAAAGAAAAATATTTTAACTATAGTGCCTTGTTTTTGCACTAAAAGGTATTTATTTGCATACATGAATTTATATAATAAGAAATCCTTATTGAAAGTAAATAATTAACTTTGTACTATAGGAATTTTAACATTCAAATAAATGAACTAAAGAAAATCCCTTGTTTGGTTTGGTTTTATTTGATGTTCACAATCCAGCAAAAACCGGGAGCTCGGCAGCAGCCGTAACACTTAACAAAATTTTATTTGAGCTGATGAAAAATAAAATGTGAAAAACTTGTGAGCGTGTACAGAACGCTTTTTAATTTTCACAAAACTATTACTGTGGACTCATGCCGAAGAAAAAAAAATTCTTTATGGCAACAGTCCCAGAATTAAATTTACACATTTCCGATTCAGTTCCTTTGTTATATTATTTTTATATAAAGGGTGTCTGGTAGCAGACTTATATTTTCAAACTTAAATAAAACACGTAGTAATTGGCACAAAGTTTTATTAAAAGCACTGAACGATACAATGGAAATGATGATTTTATTTATTAAAGACTATGTCATACAAATCCTTCAGATCCTTTTTCAAAATTTCATGAATAATCGCTCTTGGAAGTCTCAGTGAGGCTGCTCTTTTCCGTATTGAAAGTCGAGGATTTTCACGCAAACTGTTTTCAACCAGTACAATGTTTTCGGGATCGGAAGCAATTGCGCGGAATTTCTGCACCCACGAACGAATTAAATTTATAATCGGTCCATCACTTATTCGCCGAATACAGAACTTTGAACAAAATTGTCGACGACCAATTACGTAAGAATCATTACTCTTAAAAAATGTCTCCACAGCGAACGCGCGATGCTCACTCGACCACTGCGACATCGTGACTGACAAAACCGCACAATCGATAATTCCAACGGCGCCACCTTCCCTCCTGCTCGTTTATTACTTTTTGAAATAATCGTATTTAAAAATATAAATTTCCCACCAGACACCATGTATTATGCTTCGGTTAAGATTGTAGTCATGTTTGATATTTTTTTTTATACAATTCTTACCAATATTTTATTGCGAATTTCAATTGATATAGTACATATAAAACTACAAATCTCACGTATATAATTAAGTCATATACAGTGTGGCACAAAAGGAGCTATATGGTTTAAATAGTTTATAACTTTTTTAATTATTGTAACAGTACGAAGGTGTCACAGATACACAGATACACTTTACGACTTTGAAGTTCACTTAATATTTTCCCAATGCGATTGACAATATAACCATTTTATCCAGCATTTGTTTTTGTTTTTCTTGATCTTTTTCTGCCACGCTCCTACAATTAGCTCTTACATGGAAGCAGAATAAAGAAAGAAAGTAATACAGAAATGTGTTCGGATTTATGGCAGTATTAAATGATTTGTGGGTATCTGCAGTAGTAAAAAATTTTATCTGAGGAGAACGTAAAGCAAGCAAAAATATTAAGGAAGTTTAAGAAGTGGCCTTCAAAACCTAAATAAAATTGCTTTTCACTTAGTGTGCCTCAGTGCTGCATGAATTGGGGCAAAACATTTTCATAACAACAAAATTACACTCAAAATAACAACTCGTAAAAATTTTTATTATTTGAAGTGTAAAGTACTTCGATGCTTTTCTTTAATACAATTTTGAAATAAATATTAAATTTGTTGTTTGGTTTCACTTAAACATCATAAATGATTCGCTTTTTATTATTTACTTCCACATTTATTTATTTTTACGCATTATTCTTTATCGAGTATTTTTTATACCAACGTTTTTATCTGCCATCTATTAACGCCGGAAGTACTTGTAAACATAGCAAATCCATAAAAAAAATGCAATAATTTCAAAATGAACATGAATTTAATATTGCAATAAGCAATTTATATTCAAATAAGTGCGGGGATAGAGAATAAAAAAAAGGAAAAATAAAAATAGACAAGCTACAACATCTAGTAAATATTTTTGTGTGATAAATGATTTTTTTTTTTGTTTTTCTAAAAGAAATAAATTGTTTGAAAGAGGCAGGAAATCAATTAGTTTAAAGAAAATTGTATTTATTTACTACTTAACCTTAAAGTGAGCCATGCAATGAAAGTCTTCATGGATCATGGTAGGCCTTTTTGAAATGTTTAACTGTTATGCCTAAAGGTAGGCTAAAATGTAGTTTTAAAACAATATCTAATAATAACAAGAATGAATTTTTCAATAAAATTTTTTGTTTTATATCATCTAGAAATTTCACTTTGAAATTTTAAACGTATTATCATAAATTTACTTAACACCATTGTCTAAACGTAAAGATTTTATGGAAGCTTGCATGAAGGGAGATTATTTAAAAAAAAATTTTACACAACGCTATAAAACATGTAGGAAAGTTTTGCACCTTCTCGCCTTAAGGGGGGCTACAAATAAATTTCAAACTAAAATATTAAATAAAAACAAGAAAACGTTTGCCTTAGTTTATGTTATACAGTGATTTGCCTACAGGAAGGTTACGCTACATTAAAGGACTTTTTAAAAATACTAAACAACTAAGAGGTGTTTATTGTAAAGTGTTGTGCTACACAGCAACAAAAAATGTTTAATCATAATTGTTATGCGAAAAAAGGATAGGGGGTGGCGATGGCTGAAGTAGTCTGCACGTTGACTACAAAACAAAAACAGACCTGGGTTCAACCCTAGTTTCAGACTAAAATTATAAAACAAAAACATCTCGCCATTTTCTGATGTGCATTAGTGTGTCTTTGTGTGTCAGTTCTTGTCGGAAGTCACTGGTCACAGAACAATACCGGCTTCAGCTGATAGCAATCCACAATCACATCAGAATGACCTCCTTCGTCGGTATTGTGTAGCACCGGCGAAGTAAAATAATAATAAAAAATGGCTTTTAAACCGAAGCTTTAGAACTGTTATAAACAAAGAACGTGCAAAAGCAGAGCTGTAAAATAATTAATTAAGCTTCAACTCCTGTCGTTTCTCTAACTATCCCTTTCCTATAGTTCCAGAGTTCCAGCACAATGCATCGCATGTGTAGGCGTCATGTCCTGAGTGCTGGTCTAAGATAAAAAAAAAACTTATTTTTAAATAAACTTGCACTCGAATTGAAGATACAACAAAATTGTTGTTGGACAGACTATTTTATTAATTATTCCATTGTAATTAAATTTGATTCTCTTTCTGAAAACAAAAAAAAACAGCCATGATAAGAAGACTTAAGATCGTCTTATCGCCGCCAAGAAGAAAAAACAACTGTGACCGTCATCATTATACTTAATCGATACATATTTAAAGAAATTGCGCAAATTGTGTTTGTGCTTACTTTGATAAGGGTTGGTAACAATCTTTTAGGTCCCAATCATTTTATTACCCATCTTGATTTGATAACGAGTCGTTCTTAATATAATAACAGATCGACGTAAATTATTAACTATTTTTGTACAATTTTGTTCACGATTGTTCATGATTTATTAACTAATTAAGCTTGATTTGATACTAAAAGTTAACAAAATATTGTTCGCGATACCAAACGTTGACAATTTTAGAGCGACTATTTTCCTCCGTATACCAACAATGTGTGTTAACTTCTTACTTAGGAAGTGGTAGTGCAGAGAAGAGACAGCTGATAGGAATAATACAACTCTGCTGTTGCACTTTTTGTTAATTTTCAGAGATGAATCGCCGTGTCGCTAGTGTGGAGTAGACGTGTAGTGGATGAATGGCAGGATCGCCATGTTGAGGAAACCAATAAAACAACGCTGATTTTATTTAGCTTTGGTTTTGTGTGAGCTCCGTAAAAGAACCTCACTTAAACGTTTATTGGATTTGACTTCGAGTCCTAGTGAAGCTCGCTAAGTCTTGTTTAATTATTCTTAACAATTTAAAATTAACTCTACTTATATACTAACTTATGAGTAGATTCTAAATTTACATTTAATAATGCACTCAAATTCTAATGCCTAAGTTTTCTTATAGCTATACTTATAAAATAAATTAAATCTGCCAGGAAATCATGAATTTTGAGTGATTTCCTAATTCATGATTGAGTGGTTTAAAATTATTAAATATAAATTAATTGTAAATACGAAACCTGGGAATTATAAGTGTAACGTGATTAGGGTAAAGTTATTTTGGCCGCTTGCCGCTAACAACAACAACAAAAACAAATGTGAACTCATATGCATTGCATATTCATTGCATATGCAATGCAGACATTACCAAATATTGCACTTAAGATATTTGGGTTATTTGACACCCCTTAGTTTAATGTAAATGTGTCGGCATTTATAACCGTTTGTTGCGTTACTTGTGTGTCGGCTGTATTGACAACCTGTGCATGCTACAGACGTATAAATTTTGGAGCCAAAAGAGAGCCCTTATGTTTATTTCTTTGCTTCGACGAAGGAAGGAGCTGTTATGTAAATTTATTAGCATAGAAACAAAATAAATGTAAAGTAATTTTTTTTTGGTTGGAGAAGGAATTTATCCCAACCGCACTCCAACATAAATAGGTAAGTTACCAAAATATCAAAAATAATAATGAATAACAAATAAGCAATTTTAATTTATATATCATGTAATTCCACTTCTACTCAATTCACAATAATATTGTGCACACCCTAGGCTCTCGTAATGATATATACACTATGATTTTATTTAAATATGGGGACCATGCCCACTTTGTTATATCCAAAGAGATCTTGCAGTGATGCAAGCTGATGATTTGATGGTGATAAAGAGAGTGATAACCCAATAAATTGCTTGTGTGTAGGGGTCATCCCCTGAGTGGTATGTTAGGTTGATTGTTTGCTGGATGTGAAACTAAAGAAAGGTCCTAGCCCACTTTGGTTAAATGTATTGTGATGCCATTGTGATACCTGATATGCGAAAACTTTCACTTGTGTCAATGATACAGACCAGAGCTTCTACTAGGGTGCTGTAACCAGCAGTAATATCATATAAATACCTCTACATTTTCTTGTCACAATGCGGAGACGTTCATCTCGTTTTCACTATTTAATAATAGCGCCGAAAATTGGCACATTATGGCAGCAGTGAAATTAAACCTTTATTTTGTTTCACTACTTAAAGTTTCATACATTTTCGGCATAAAAATACCCAACAAAAACAAGAAAGCTCTGAAGTTATTAAGGCAATTTTGTGTTTATGTATTTTTCTTACGGAAGATTATAATTCAAATTTTATTCAAGCCCATAATTCTGGGAACAATATGTTAATTTCACAAAAGCACTTTTCATAAAGAAAGCAATGAAATGTACAGAATTCAAAGCATTCTGGCTAGAAATAAGCAAAAGAAATATGCACATCAAATTTTCCAGGAATGCAATTGAAAAGAAAAAATGTTCTTGGGGCCAGCAACGATAACGAGAGATTTTATAGAAGTACATCAAATATTCAATTATAACAAGTATTTTAGAGAATGCATACTATACATATGTACGAGTATGTATCTAATACATACTATCGAACATTTTGCCAACTTATTTTAAAAATTCCGAGAACATGATTTGGGTAAATTCCCTTAAAAAGTATGCAAGCACATGCCAAAATTTAGATAATCAATAGAAAACTTAATTCGTAGGAAGAATTGTTCTAAAACAGTTCTTCAAAAACTATGCAAAGAATCAACACTTATTTATTTATTTATTTTCAGTATATAGACAAATATCCTTACAGACTATGATAACAAAGGTACTTAAAGTCTATGGTTATAATACAAATATGGGTTAAGATAATTTTCTTAGTTTACAGTAAGACACAACACATGTAAATAATAAAATAAATAATATTAAATAATAAAGGTACCTGTTAATGATTAACAGTTATTTTACAACACCAGAAAGAAAAAGTTTAAAATCAGTTTTCTCAATGCTGAATTCGATAAAAGACTTATGCTGTCTTTGCAAGCTATAATTAATTTCGTTAAGTTGAACGAAAGCATGAGTTAAAGTTCTATTACGCGAATAATTAGTTCGATGGAAGGTTACATCAAAAAGCTTACCCAATCTCAAGTTTCTAAGTGGAATGTAAAATGGAATAGAGAAGAGCATATCAGGACAATCAATGTTACCATTGATAATATCATACACCAGTAAGATCGATTTTACTTTCCTACATGATTCTAGAGCACGTAGGCCTATAAACAGACTCATAGGGAACATAGAATAGATAAGAGAGGGAGCGTGCAGCATATTTACTAAAAATTCTTTGAAGCCACTCTACTCGGGTAATAAGATTAGAGCCATGACGTTTCCAACTACCAGAAGCATATTTTAATTTCGATTTTACAAAAGATGCATATATGTATATACTAAATTCAGAATAATTTCTCTTCAGAAAACCAAGCATTTTATAGGTCTTAGGAAGTACATATTCCACATAAGGCACAAACGACTGAGAGCTATCGAACATCCCACCTAAGTCAAATTTTGTATCCGACGTGTTCAATATAATATGGTTAATATAAAAAAACAGAACTGCGGGATTCCGCGATCAATGAAATGAAACGAGCGAACATTTACTAATATTAAGTTGCAGACTATTGAGGCAGCACCAATCAGTTAATTTATTAAGCTCAATTTGCATGAAAAATTTAAAATTTCATCGGCAGAAAAAAAATATTTGGATTTCTCAAAACAACTACCAACATCTTTAATAAACAAAATAAATTATAAATGGCCCAAGTATACTACCCTGAGGTACACCCGAAGATTGCAAATACAATTCAGAGATATAACCTTCAATACTAACTGAGCAAATTCTTTTAGATAGGTAGGACTTAATCCGACCCAAGACGTTAGAGTGGAAAGCCATCAAGTTCAACTTAGACAGAAGCAGAAATTGAGATACCATATCAAATGCTTTGGAAAAATCTGTATAAATTACCTAAACTTGCCCACCATGCTCAAGAGCATCTAAGCAATAGTCCTTAAAAAGTGTCGGGTTGGTTACGGTAGACTCACCAGAATAAAAGCCATGCTGATATGGAGATATCCATGGTTTGGTATGAAAAAATAACTTTTTGTGGATGATGTGTTCGAAAATTTTTGAAGCAGAAGATAATTTAGAGATAGGCCTATAAAATATTACATCATCTTTTTTCCATCCTTAAAAAGCGGGGTAAATGTTGCATGCTCCATCTACTAATAAATTCACCATCATGCAGCGATAAATTAAAAATAAAAATAAGAAATCCCTGTAGCGATGTAGCAACATTCCTAAAGAAATGAGTGCAGAGACCATCAACATCTAATTTGAAGAAGTTCATAGACTGACGAATTGCGTCCGACACATCTTCTTCAGAAACAACTATGAAGCCAATATTAAATTCAGTAGGTGCAGCCACTGGAGAGCTCAAAATTTGATTTAAAAAAGGATGCAAACATATTAACCGCATCATAACAAGATTTAGTGTGTGTCACCTTGTAAACGAACCACATATAGTATATCAGACGATTGCCTCTTAGACTTCACGAAAGACCAAAATGCTTTCGGGTTACTTTTAGTCTCCTGATCTTTATACAGCAGATATTGCTTATAGAGAAATTTATTCTAGAAATTAAATTCCCGGCGGTAATGAAGTAATTTCGCCTCAGATTCAGAATCACCCTTAACTACAAAAACTTTATGAAATTTATTACGCAAATTCTTAAACTTTTTAAGACTACAAGTGTACCACGGAATTTCATAAGGCCTGGAGATTTTAGTAGGAATGTCATTACAGCAAATGTCATTAACTTTCTCTAGAAAGAGTTCATAACAATCATTCCAATTGGTAGCCCAGCAAACAGATCCTTCCAATTGATAGAGTCAAATAAGGAATTTAGCACATCAAAATTACAAGACTTAAAGTTCAAATTTCTATTACTAACGGCTGATGATATAAATTTGGCGGAGATATCCATAGTAAAGGCACATATATTTTACAATTAAGGAGATCCGCGATAAAAATAAGCTCGAGGAAATGGTTTAATTGTTTAGCATATTTATTAATCTGACACAAATTTAGCAATTAATCTCATGACTGTAATTAACATTTCACGGTGTTAGAAGAGAACTGTCAGGTAAATTAGATCAGATAATGTTTTTCAGGTTAAACTCACCAAGAACACAAAGACTACCATTTACTGTGAAACCCTCCGCAGATAAAACAATGTTAGAGATGTGAGCGCTATATAGGTAATCCGCATTATTAGGTAGAATATTATAAGCGCAAAATAGAACTGAGCCACTAGCATTAGATATATCAAGAACTAACTGGACAAGAAGGACATTATTATTATTAAGGATCATTAATATTATATAGTGATGACTTCAAACAAGTTTTAACCGCAATAAGAACACCACCTCTCAATGACAGACCGGTAATAAAAAGTAGGATCACGATCCTTACGTAAACATTAAACATGCTGAGATGAAAAAATTCCGCATCAAAAAATCTTTATTCAGACAAGTCTCAACCACTTATATGACATCAAATTCGTTCTGAGATGAAAAATCATAAACAGTTGCAGATTTCGTTCTCATACCACACAGATTTTGATAATACATCCTAAAACGGTTACCCGTATTCATTAAAGTTGCTCTGCATGAGGTATCTGCTTTCGAAAATTAAAAAACGGCGCACTTTGATACCAGTTATCCAAATTTCAGACTTAAAAAAATCTTCTTAGGAACTAGTCGAAATGCCGATCTTAAAGTTAACACTTCTTAACTGAGATAAATCAGCATCATTTTCAACTAGTGTAAAACAGGCCAGTAGAGATTTGTTTATTTTCGCAGTTCTTTCAACACAGCTCAGAAATTGAATCCATTTCGTCTGATTTATAACATCTAAGTCATTAGACGTATTGGCTCCATAGATAACAGCACCCTTCTTATATTACGCCTCTGTCTACCACTTTTCTTAACAACTGTTATATTTCTGTTAGGTAAAACAATTTCATCGGCAGGCGGATTAACATTAACATCATTAATGATCACAGACATATCAGGAGAAGGAGCACTGAGACAGGAATGTAGTTGATTAATATGCAAAGGAGAAGAACATATAGCAGGTGAAAAATCAACTAAGACAGCAGTACTAACAGTAACAATTATAATAGCTTCACAATTTGTATTTATGTATTTAAAAGAAGTATATCTCAAAAGAAAATGAAGTGCTTATAGAACAACAATAGTTGATTCAAAAAGAACTCTTTGAACCGGTTCAGAAAACTGAGTAATCTGTGAAAAACATTTCTGAACAAGTCTTGTTTTTATTTTCTTTTTATGTCTGTGCAATACAACACGTCGATGTTTGGATATTTAATAATGGTAAATTCAAAAATATAGTAGCCGGTTCCGATAATGTAACACCACCACTACCGGAACAACACGCCAAGCCTGGTGCCACTTTTAACACTACCATCAGCTTGAAACCTCAAAGGGGAGCCACAAAGAACTGAATTGTTTTGGAAGATACTCTGCAAAGAACTACATACTGCATACACCTCACCTCCTCATGTAAGCAAATAGTTCTTCTACTAATTGTACCAGTCCAATAGTACTTAAACCTTCTGCGCCCTGCCTCCAATAATGACCGCAATGTATTCGCCATTTATGTCTCGTATTATGTCAAAGTTAAAATATCTTTGAGAGGAAAATTGTGTTTGCTCTTTATTAATGTGCACCAGCATAAATGGTAATTTCAAAGGCAATTACATGACTTTCATAAACTACATTTAAAGGAAATCCCAATTAACAAGAAAAATTTCAATAAAATTAAAAATCCTCTGAACAAAGTACAGTCTTCACATGAATTTATGATCGACAATGGTCTAGATCGCATAGAATCTGCAGTTGAGAGCAACTTGAGTAAACAGGTGTCTCCACTGATTTTAAAGGACAGTTATAAACCTGCCGCTGTTTTAAAAGAAAGCAAAGAATATTCCATGCTTTACGAGAGTGCGGGTAGTGAGCATCGTCGTGTGTGTAAACGCAGTGAAACTTTATCCAAAGTCTTAGAGGCAGAAGGCGAAAAAGAAGCTGAAAATATTAAACAAAAACTTAGCAAAAAACCAACAAGTTGAAGTTATAGCCCAGGTACATGGCAGTACTTATTCCAGTTCGCTGAAAGAAAAAGAGAAGAAATTGCCGAATATTAGTGCACTGGCACAGAAGAATTCCAATAATTTACCGGATAATGTTTTACAACAAAATTCCTGAAAACATACATAAAAATGTACATATTAAATTCATTGCACTGTTATGGCTGCATTAAATTCTAAAGCATTTAGAATTAAAATTTAAATAAATTTATTACAAAATTTTTATTTGAAATAATTTTTTAAAAACTAGGTAAGAGGAAAGTAAGTTTAATACATACCATAGCCAAAGCAGTAGCGAATTCAGCTGAAGGTTTTGGAGGGAATTTTGGATGGTGAAAAAAATTCAAAAAGTTGCGTTCAGACTTGACAAATATTTGACCAGAAAAGCGTTATTGTTTTCTTGGTTTTTGTTATATTGGTATTCTAAAGGATTGTAATTTAAAACGCAATTCAATTATTAATATCAGGTATTATCAAGTAATTTTATTTCTTATTGGTTTTTTGTCTTAAAATATATCCGATCACTCTATATATTTGGCAGAAATTATTTTGTAAACAGATATGAACCACAAATATTTCACCCACGTACTAAGTATGTTCAGCACTCACTAAGATTTATAAAAATTGTTAATGTCACTCACAATTCCCACAACAATTCACAATTCAAGAGCCAGAAAACTCTTGCAAAATATTTCACTAAATTTTGACACAATTTCGAATTTTTTAAAATCAGTCACACTCTTTTTTTTTTTTTTATCTAGGACCAGCACTCAGGAGATGACTTTTACACATGCGAAGCATTGTGCTGGAACTATAGGAAAGGGATAGTAGGAGAAACGACAGGAGGTGAAGCTTAATTAATTATTTTGCAGCTCTGCTTTCGCACGTTCTTTTGTTTTTTATACTCGTAGCAGTGCTGAAGCTTCGGTTTAGTAGCCATTTTTATTATTATTTTACTTCGCCGGTGCTACACAATACCGACGAAGGAGGACGTTCTGATGTGATTGTGGATTGCTATCAGCTGAAGCCAGTATTGTTCAGTGACCAGTGACTATGCCTTCGCCACTGAAACCTTCCGACAACAACTGACACACAAAGACACACTAATGCACATCAGAAAAATGCGAGATGTTTATTTTTATTTTAAAATTTTTGTCTGAAACTGGGGTTGAATTCAGGTCTGTTTTTTGGTTGTGTAGGCAACGTGCAGACTACCATCCATCGTGCCATCGCCACAAATAAATACGTTATTGCCTTATTAATAATTTGGAAATTTTTGAAATCTCATCCATCTTCCGAACAAAAGCATTAAAATTACCAAAATCACGATACCGAGTGCAATAATTAAAGTTTATCTGCATGGGACTAATGCTTAATTTTTCAATAAGAAGAAAATAACAGCAAATTTGAATAACTGAAAAATTTTCTTTATATTTTTTAAATTTCAAGGCAAGTATTAATGATTTTTTTTTTTCGTTTTTCGGTTTAACGAATACTCAGTTTAACGAACGCTCAAAATTTGCTCATTGAGTACCTTATATAAAGAACAAACCAAAAAATTGTGACTCGATATAACGAATATTTAAAAAACCTATCAAAAAAGTTTAAACAAGAGCAAATAAATAGTATAAATACATTCGTTTTGTGGTCGCTTTTTATCAGTGAGAGTGAGAAGTGAAGTGCTAAGAATTTTTTTTTAGTTCAAAAATAATATAATAAACAATATAAATTAAACAACAACATATAGCATACCAAATACCCCTAGTTTTTATTTTATGTTGTTTTTGCTCTGCTTTACTTGCTGTATATTTTTCTTTTTTTTACCCAGCAAACAAAAATTAATTAATAAATAAATAAATAATAAATGAGCCATAATGGCTTAAATATAAGCCCTAGTTGTTCAAGTGTTCCCGAAAGGAATATATACGTAACAACGAAATCGGATGAAGGTAAAACTCGTTCAAGCAACAAATTAATGAAGAGTGTGGACAACAGTAATTACGTTTCCATTAAAACACCCAAGCGAACACAATCAGAGTCAGATTGCTCGCGATCTAAAGAGGATCCAAAAACATCATTCGCAGCCTTAAAAACGCCCTTAGACGGTACATTGCCTCCGAATTCGGATAAGGAAAAGGCACAAACCGGTATGGACAGGTACGTAATAGTGACGAAAAGAAAACGTAGCCCGAAATCGGCCAACATCGCATCTCAACATAAGGTAGCTAGAGATTCGGAAACCGCTAGCGTTGCTTCTCAAAACCGATTTGCAATTCTGGGTAATGACGATAACGTCCCTACGACCGCGGGTAAATCCCAAAAACCACCTCCAATATATCTAAGACAGGCAAGCTCGAACATTATAATAAAAAACTTAATAGAAACTATCGGTGAGAACTCTTTTTACACCGTGCCGGTAAGACGCGGTAAAATCAGTGAAACGAAAATTCAGGTCCTAACAGAAGACAATTATCGAAAAGTTGTAAAGACGTTTGAGGAAACAAAAAAAAGCTTTTACACTTATCAGCTTAAAAGTGAAAAAGGCCTTCAAGTGATCATAAAAGGTGTTGACCCCAGTGTTGCTACAAAGGAAATAAAGGACAGCCTGGAGAGTCTAGGCTTTAAGGTAAAAAATGCAATAAACTTAATAAATAAAGAAAAGGTACCACAGCCCATCTTTCGTGTCGAACTTGAGCCAGATAAAAAAAAATTAAAGAAGGGTGAAGTTCACCCAATATACAACGTGAGATATCTGTTGCATCGTAGGGTGACAATAGAGGAACCTTACAAGAGATCAGGACCTGTGCAATGCCAAAACTGCCAAGAATTTGGCCATAGTAAGACATACTGCAAGCTACATGCTGTCTGTGTAGTGTGTGGCGACCTACATAGTACAGCAAACTGCAAAAAGCCAAAAGGTGACCCGAAGACCAAAAAATGCAGCAACTGTGGCGAAAACCATACCGCAAATTATAGAGGGTGCAGAGTCTACTCTCTCGTTAGAAGCTCGTCAAACCAGATACGAAATGTTGCTTCCCGAACACAAGAACAGCTCGTTACCAATGATTACCCTCAGCTGCCGACATCAAATAATCAACAAATTTCATATGCGAACATTCTAAAAGCAAATTCAGACACGCCTCTAACGCGCAGTGCCCTGAAGACAAACAATAACACCACAAACATCAGCTCCAAGCCTACAGTGCAGCCACAACCCATAAATTCCAGCCAAATGGAAGCCAAAATAGAAATGTTGGTGCAAACAGTTCAAAATTTCGTTAATACCATGTTGCCAATGATGCAAACACTGATAAATATGTAAACTGCGCTTTTGCAGGCTGTAACAAAAAGTCCATGAACTGCCTAAGGTTATGTTTCTGGAACGCTAACGGCATACGCCAACAAAAAAACGAACTTGAGCACTTCCTAGCGGATCAACAAATCGATGTTATGCTCATTGCCGAAACTCATTTAACACCTAGAAGTGTTTTTAAGGTAATAGGCTATACATTTTATGACGCCAAAGATCCCCGTGGTAGAGCATGTGGGGGCTCAGCTATATTAATAAAGAACAGAATAAAGCACTACTTAGTGGGTGCAGTCAGCAAAGACTATCTTCAAGCAACTTCGATCTGTCTTGAAGAATTTTTCAAAGGCTTAGTTATATCGTCAATTTACTCGCCTCCGCGGTTTTCAATTGCTGAGGATCAGTACTCTGAATTCTTTAAATCGTTGGGCAATAGTTTCCTAGCTGCTGGCGACTTTAATGCAAAGCACACGTATTGGGGATCACGCCTGATTACCCCAAAAGGTCGCGTTTTATACAACGTAGTTTCCAAAATGTGTTTGACGGTGGCCTCAAGCGGACAACCAACATATTGGCCAACTGATCGTAAGAAAATACCTGATGTCATAGATTTCGCAATCACAAAGGGCATTGCAGCTAAATGCATTCTTGTTGAATCTTCTGTTGACTTATCATCAGATCATTCACCAACTATAATTACAATATCACTCTCACAAAACTCACACGCGACTGAGATAGCTGAAAAAATAAAAACATACACAAATTGGTTGAAATTTCGCAAATACATTGCTACTCACTGCTGTCAAAACATATTACTTCGTACACCAGACGATGTAGATGCATCTCTTACACAACTGGACGAAAGTCTCAAGCTGGCGGCACAGCACGCTATTATTAATTCACGCAAAATTAGGCAAGACAAAATTTGCTCCACAGACATCGAATTATTATTAACTGAAAAAAGAAGAGCTCGAAGAGAGTGGCAGCTTCATAGATCCCCTCAACTCAAAAGAAAACTAATAGAGTGTACCAAAAAGCTAAGAGAGATGTTACAATCCAAAAAAACTGATTATTTAAATGAGTATCTTAAAGGTCTTGATGAAACACCGCAATCCGATCATTCACTATGGCGTGCTACCAGATATCTCAAAAGACCGGTTATTCGTAAACCTCCATTTCGAACCCCAACTGGGGATTGGGCAAGAAACGACACAGAAAAAGGCAAGTTGTTCGTTGAGCACTTAAAAAATGTTTTCACCCCCCTGCACCAAGCGACCCTGAAGAACTTCCATCGGTAGTTACGGATGCAGCAGTTTCGATAAAGTTTAAATTGAAAGACGCCGAAGAAGCTATCGCCAACTTGAACCCTAAAAAATCTCCTGGCATCGATAAAATTGGCAACAAGATGCTACAAGAGCTCCAAACTATAGTAGTTAAAAGAATTCTCCACATCTTCAACGCGATATTGTGCATTGAATACTTTCCATCTAAATGGAAGATATCACTAATAACTATGATACCTAAGCCAGGTAAAGACCACACCAGAGTTGAGTCCTACAGGCCAATTAGCCTTTTGCCAAATTTATCTAAGCTTTTTGAAAAATTATTAGCTATCAAGTTAAATAAAATCATTAGCGAAAAGCGCTGCATTCCAGACCATCAGTTTGGCTTTCGAAGTAAACACAGCACAACTGAGCAAACACATAGACTTGTGAATGTTATAAAGCATACCCTAGAAGAAAAAAAGTACTGCTCAGCCCTCTTTATCGATGTTTCCCAAGCTTTTGATAAAGTGTGGCATAAGGGATTAATATATAAACTGACCCAGTACCTTCCTGAAAATATTTGTAAGCTACTGGAAAGTTACCTGCTTTGTCGCAAATTTATTATAAAACAAGGTGATTGGATGTCATCACCGCAGCCGATTGAGGCTGGAGTTCCCCAAGGCAGCATATTAGGTCCATTGCTATACTTGATATACACCGCAGATTTGCCAACAGTCGCTAACATCTATACCTCAACTTTTGCCGATGATACAGCTTTCTTAAGCATTCACGAAAGTGCTGACGAAGCATCTCGTCGCCTACAGCACCAAACTTCGCAGCTGGAAAGCTGGCTAAAAAAATGGCGAATCAAAGTTAATGAGAATAAGTGCGTACATATAACCTTCACCCTGCGCAGAGACACATGTCCTCCTATTCTGATCAACAACCAGTTAATACCTCAACGTTTGTAGGTCAAGTATCTAGGGATGCACATTGATAGACGGCTAACATGGAAACAGCACATCGATGCAAAATTAACTCAAATGAAATTAAAAGCAACTCAACTAAATTGGCTTATTGGTCGAAATTCTGTGCTAAAACTGGACTGTAAGCTTTTGCTTTACAAAGCAATTTTAAAACCAATATGGAGCTATGGTATCCAGCTATAGGGCACTGCCTCAGCTTCCAATATAGAAAAAATTCAAAGGTGTCAAAACAAAATACTGAGAATGATAACAGATGCGCCGTGGTATATAAAAAATTCTAACATACACAAGGATTTAAATATTCCGACAGTCAAACAAGAGATAACAACATACGCAACGTCATACCTAACCAAACTCCAAGATCATTCAAATATACTAGCCCGAAATATTTTAAGCGAAAGAGGGTTCATTCGACTGAAAAGAAGGGATACTCTTTCCCTAGCCCGAACGTAGTAGACGCGGAAATAAAACTATACGAGCAATAAATAATTTTGTACAGCTAGGTGTACTTAATAATAATTAGCAATTAGTTCTTAAGATTTGAATACTTATTGTTAGTTCAATTGATTTTGAAGATTCAATAAATAATATATGTATATTGTGTAAAAAAAAAAAAAAACATTCGTTTTGTAATATTTATAGCTTTTTAAAGAGTAGCTGTTATGCAAATAAAAAAGAATAGAGAAAGTTTCTTAGTATGATTAAACTAAAGTTTCTCAATTTTAGTTCTTTCGTAAATATGTATGTATGTATGTAGTCAGATAATGAAAACACATTCAAAATACCGTTAGTTTTTCATTACTTTTAAAAACATTTGTTGCTTTTTATTTGGTGGTATGTTGTGTCAGTTTTATATAGACAGCTATTAAATATTATTTTAAGCATGTATGTACATATGTACATATATAATTGGATAATAAATAAAAATATATTTACTTGTACAGGGTGGCACAAAAGGAGCTACATATGTATATGGTTTGAGTTCTTTATAACTTTTTTAATTAATATTTTTTCTTTGTTTTTTTTTCAGCATTTTATGAAGAAGACTTGGGGAATTAATTATGAAACATTCGAAATGAAATCATGGCCATTACAGCCGAAAATTTGCGAAAGAAAGAATGCGAACTAAAATTTGTAATTTAAATATTTTTTTATGTAAAATTTTTGAATTTTAAAAGCTTTTCTTTGTGGCCCTAGCAAATAAACAGCACTGCGAGTACATTAAATATAAGGTTTGCTGCAAAGGATAAATAAAAATATGCGTAAAGCTCTCTGCAAAACAATTAAGAGCTTTTAACAATTCAGTAGTGCAGTGAATGTAATAATTGAGAAGTAAGTTTAAAATAAATTTTTAAAATTTTAAATGAACAATTTTATTTAAAGAAAGAAATTAATTTCGAACATTCTAGAAGATTTTACAAAAAAAATAAGATGTCAGCAAAAAATCTAAAAAAAAAAACACTACAAATTTTTAATTTAATAATAATTGAAAATGTACTCTGATAAAACTACTTACAAACACATACAGTCTAAGAAAAAAGTCTAAATACACGTCCTAATTTTAGAGTTTTAGGAAGTTTGTAAAGAAAATGTAAAAGACATGTATGACAATATTTAGGGCACCAATAAGTAAGTTTATTTATAAAATAAAAATGCAATTCAATGCATTCATAATTCCAAAAATACACTTTTTGTGTTAATAATGCAGAATAATTCTTCATATCGGCTACTAAACCGAAGCTTCAACTCTACTATAAACAAAGAACGTGCAAAAAGCAGAACTGTAAAATAATTAATTAAGCTTCACCTTCAGCACAATGCATCGCATGTGTAGGGGTAATCTCGTGAGTGCTGGTCGCAGACAAAAAAAAAAGCAAGAACTTCAACCAACATTTCTTCCCCATCAGAATCTTCTGCAATTAAGTTCAAAATATCGTCTTCATCAGACTACTTGATGTGTCCATAACTTCTTTACAGATCTATAAAAGCAATTTTTTATTAAAGAAAAATGGACAAATATTTCCAAATATATCGCTCATTTACTTCAATAACGTCATAATCCAAAAAATACACGTTTTGAGTTAATAGTGCAGCATAATTCTTCATATCGGCCTTTATCTTGTGTAAAAAATTCATGCAAATAGCTTTAGAACTCACCTCGTGACAGAAGAATATTTTTTCATTTCCCCATCAAGAGGCATGAAAATTGAAAACTTTAAGTACGTTTTTTACAAAACTATTTTTTTTTTAATTCGGCGATATGTCCACAAAAGTAAATTCACTAGAACAAAATTAATAATTATGCGATTGGGTTGTTTATTACGGTTTGTTATTGCCTGAAAAATTATCAGTATTCAGAAATATTTTATTATATTCTTTTTGGTATTTAATTTGTACTAGTGATGTCACGAATACGAATTTTTAATATTCGTGAATACGAATACGAATATCTGCACCGATATTCGGACAATATGAATACTACTACGAATATGAATATTTAACCTGAAATTTAGCGTCACTCGATATTTCTAATTTAATTGAAAAAAGTTCCACTTTGCGTCAAAAACAATGACATACTGATGGCTGAATTGGACATTATCAACTTCACACATGAATGCCACTGCTGAGGAATATTTAGCGGAAAGGCGGGAGGGTAATGACGCCGAAGCGAGTTGCTTTTACTTATATCAAGGCAATATTTAGTCACACATCGAACAAGTGTTCCAATGGAGTGAATGTTGAGCGGTGCGCTGCTTATTTTTTACAACACAAACTGTACGAAGTTCTTATAGAAACAGCCTGGGTTTAGGTGGGAACCGAACACGCACCACCAGAGTGATACACTAATGCTCATAAATTAGGCTACGGAGACAGCCTTTAGCCCCTTAACCACTGAAAACCAACTATGAACAACTTTGTTTTAATAACTTTGGTTTCAGTAAGATAAGCGTTATTTAGGTTGCAAAACACGAATTTGAAATTCGTTGGCCGAAACATGCATTTTGAAAGCATATAATATCAATTAACAAAGACCGATTGGTGACATAAGAAATAAAAACTAAAATTAAATAAAAATTAATTTTATACACTTGTTTATAATAATCCTCCTCCTTCTTATAATACTCCTTACTTTTTGCTAATTTTCCGCTCACGCTTTCCCTTTATTATTTGTGGTTGTTATTTTTCGCTTCCCGTTAAAAAAAAGGAATGAGTACGTTATATTGAACTAAGAAAAACAAAAGTTAACCTATTTCCATGATACAATGTATTCGTTCGTTGAACATAAATAACATCTCCTTTTTTAAGTCAACATCAACGTACATTACTTAAAATCAATGAAAGAATTTGTTGAAACAATGTTGACATTTCGAATTTGTTCATAAAAAAATTAAGATGTTCATAAAATTCAACGCATCATATATTAAACCAAAACATCGGTTTATTATTTATTTCAACGAATTAAACCAAAGAATGGAATCTACGTTCAGTTCATATTTATACATGTTACCCCAAAAAGAGCGAAGGCGTTTGAATTCCTTATAACTTTTTTATTATACATAATTTTTATTTTGTTTGCTCTAACACACTGCACACTAGGGGGGAGGCAATGGCTCTTTGAACTCAAACCCATTCGGTCATTTTATGCAACCCTGTATAAAACTAGCGGACCTGGCAACCTTCGCTTTACCCAACTCAAGATTGACTTAACAGTTTAGTATGTAAAATTCTTATAATTTTGAAAATAAAGATCGTAGGACGACACTTCTTAAAAACAAACTCAAAACTTGATAATAGTCCTTAAGCTTTCTAAAATTTTTTAATTTTCTGTGCAAATTTCTTAATTTTCATACCTGATCCGGCGAAATTTATACCGCCTAACAGTCAATGAATACCATGTTACTGATTAGCCGAACTTAATTTAAGATTTTATGAAAAGAAACAAAAAACTACAAAAATTAAGTATATCAATCACGGATGCAATCGGTCTAATTCGCTTCATTGAAGTATACCTATTTTAACCTCTCTGGCTCTATGAAGAGTGCGAATCCGTTTATCAAACGGTAATGCAACATGCAAAAAAGGATCAGTGAAGTCCTCCTAGTAACAATTGTAAATTTTCACTTCTTCCCATTGTTGACTCTCCCATATACCGAATTTCAGCTCTTTTTTTTTTTTTATCTTGGACCAGTGCTCAGGGGCTATCCCTTATATATGCAATGCATTGCACTGGAACTATATGTATATAATGAAAGTGTCCGAAGCAAACATAATTGACTACTTTAGCTTTCACCATTCTCAAGATATAATAAGTCATTATTTACTTTATAAGGGAGGTACCATGCTCACTTATCTGATTCCGTTTACCTTTTAATCGATAATTGCTATTGGCTATCAAGTCATTCAGGCGCAATTTAGAAATTCTAGCTTTAACCGTTCTTAAAATATACAAAAATCAACATCCAATCTCGCCCGCTTTTTAACTGATGATTTGCATCGACTACCTTTTCATTGGGCCAAATTTAAGAACTTTAGCTTTAACCGTTCTCAAGATATACAAAAATCAATATTTAATTTGTATGGGAGCTACCATGCCCACTTATTCCATTCATCATTCTTTTGACCGATGATTTATATTGGCTTTTAAGCAATATCCATCAAATTTAGAGAATCTTACTGTTACCGTTTTTGAGATATTTATTTTGCATAGGCGTGGCATTTCCCAATGGGAATTTTTGAAATCAATATAGCCAATATTTTAAGTTGGGCAATGTTACATATCTGTGCTAATATCTGTGAAAATCCGTTCAGCCGTTCTAGAGTTACATATGTTCGAACAAACACGACTTTGTTTTATATACGAGGTCTGTTCAAAAGAAAAGTAATTCCCCTCAAGTATAATGCACTTATGCAAGCGCTTCTTCCAATCCTCGAAGCACTTCTGAAATGCACTTTTCGGTATGGCCATCAGCTCGTTCTTCGACTTTGACATTATCTCATCAATTGTGGCAAAACGCTTTCCTTTCATTAGTCTTTTCAGTTATGGGAATAGGAAAAAGTCGCAGGGAGCCAAATCTGGTGAATAAGGTGGTTGAGGCATGATTAGGGTGTTGTTTTTAGCCAAAAAATCACGAACAAGCATTGATGTGCGAGCTGGTGCATTCTCATGATGCAGAATCCTTGATCCAATGGTTTGAGCCGTATTACTTCACGTATTGTACGTTGAACAAAGGCTTTTTAATAAGAAATATCTTTAAATTTACATAAATCAATAAATGTCAGTTCCGTGAATTTAAGCAAAACTGTATTTTCTGTGAGGAGCAAATGCACATCTACCTGCCGAAGTCACGGTCTTAAAATGCAACCCCTAATAGTATATTGCAGGCGATAGTACATCGGAGAAAGCCAGAAAGTATCTACCTGTCCCTACAATTCTTTAATTTAGTAGAATTTGTCATAAAAAATCATTTTGCACTTTTTTCTTAGTTTTTCAAATGCTGTTTTTCTTTTAAATTATTTATTTGATTATATGTTTGAGTTTAATCCATTCATAAATATGCAATGACTTCTGATTGTGTTTTTCATAATTGTAATTTTTCTCGTTTTACAATAAATTCTTAATTACATTATTTATATAATTTATATTTTATACATACATAAGTACATAGACTTTTTATTATTTTTATTTAGGTTCTACTAATTTTTCTTTATCGTATTTCAACTTTCATTTTTCTTTGTAAACTATGTATGTTATGAGTATATATGTATATGTACATACTATATACATATATTGTATGTAAATATTGAGTGTTTATTTACTTATTACGACATACATTTTTGTACCAAGTTTGTAAAACGTAACGCCTATCAAGATGAACAGACCTATTACACATTTCGATCGGAAGGTTTGTAATTTCTCGTATACTTGATAATCTTCAACGTGTTTAATAGCACTTACTTTAAGAAGCCATTTAGAAACAGAAAAATTTAATGCTTCAATCAACAGCTCTAAAAAGTACGTATGTGTCTCCTAATTTATAAAGTAAATTAAAATAAAAAATGTTTGACAATTCTTTTAAAAGTGATCTTATTGGGAAAAATATTTCATTTTATCTTTTCCTTTGAAATTTCTGGCTTTTCCAATAAGAGGCCTGAATATAAGAAATAAAAACACACACAATAGTGATGGGATTTTGAAGTTTTGATTTTGTGCTGAGTTTGCATTGAAAACGTGCCAAAATGGCTTCAATAGTGCCAAAAATTTATTTTACACAAAAAAGTTATGTTTCATAGAACCGTTCGGAAATGCATCACTACGCTGCTTCAAATTTGCAGTACGTTCTACTAAGCAAAAGTTTGCAACACTGCAAATGCATCGAGTTCTATAACGCAACAGTGAAAAAGCTGATGGCCAACAAAAAATTTCAAACATCACCGTCAATGGCAGAGTAAGTATTAAATTTTTTTTTATTTTGCTTTATAATACTAACATATTTCATTACTTTTTCCATTCGTCTGCTTATGGAACACAAAGTTTTAAGCAATAAATGATTTTTTTTTTGTATTTCTATTTAATGCATATTTTATATGTCTTTTATTTTGACATTTTTGGTTTCATCAAGTCAACAAATAAATTTATTACTATTTTGTCAATTTTTAATATTCAAACGTTCGAAATTGTAAACAAATCATTTATTTTTATCTGCGCTTCAGCAGATTTGCATCAGCGTCGTAAACTATTCACAGATGCTCATTAGATGCAGCACAGTGAGGCATTTGCATTTGTGAACGGGGCCATATTTACCGAATTTAACTTATAAATTATAATTTATAGTTATTATAATAGTTAAAAAAGTAGCATTTATAATTTTCATTTTTCATTAATTTCGACATTTTGTGATACTGAGTATTTTGAGTTTATTGTGACTATTTTCGCGATGATGTCAGCATAGATGTATCTGCGTATCTGTTTGTATGTAGGTAAACAATTCACAACTTAAGAACGCCTCGCAACGAAATGTGTCGCATATAAAAGGTAGTGAGCTCATTATATATTGTAAGATAATGAATCGATTTGATTCGGTATCTATCAAAAAATTTCGAAATTGTTGGGAAAATGACTTTTTCGAAATATTTTAATCAACTAAGCCGAACAAGTTAAAATCTAATCAGGGCCGAAAATACGGCATTCGATATCGAACGAAATTTCAATACATTTGAATAAATTTTTTTAGAAATATCGATTCAAATCGAATGCCCCAGATCTTAACGTCGGTAAGATGTGTCGATTGCTGTTATTTTGACTAAAATAGGGTGATTCGTTGACGAAAAGTTTCGAAAAAATCTGTTTTTTTTTCTAATAATTCCAAAAGTGTTTGCCAAATCGGGTTAAAATATTCATCGATTTTTATAGGCTTAAATTTTATAAGGTGGTCCAAAAGATATTATAGCCGAAAATTTTTTCTTTTCAATTACTCCGCATTTTCTTGTCAAATGGACTTTCGATAGGCATTAATATTTCTGGACTTAAAAAAAACTTGTCGAATGCTACAAATTTGCTTTGAATGAGTTGAACTTAGCAGTCAGTTTCAGGAATGGCCTGCAAGGTTAACCGATTCCCATATTTTTTTTATTAAACTAAGAAGTAAATATACACTTCAATTATAATAAAAATATAATGTAATTTGATAATTTGGATAAATATCTGAAAGGATCCCACTGTCCAAGTATTCTGTCTATTACAATTTGTACGGACAACTTATTTTTGGGGCATATTTTCGAACTAGATGAACTTCTGGATTGAAATATTTTTGAAATTTTTGAAATATTACTTAATAAGTAAATATTCGGATGCGTGTTGTGAAGCCAAATTTAAATTGTGCTATAGATAACCACTCACAAATAATGTTGGTTGAACTGTTTTCAATAAAGCTTGGACACCGAGCAGTTATCAGCTCCAAAACTAACTACATTTTTAGTGGGAGTATTATTGCCTTTAAAAACATTTGTAAATACATTAGAAATTCAATCTAAGTAACTTTCGTTAAAATTAAAAAAACCAGCAACGCATGTTTCATCAAAAACCCGGGCCGATATTGCTAAAGTTTTCGATATTGTACAGTCCGTACTTTCGTAAATGATAATGGAAAACTATTGTTTGTTCAACCTGTCAGCACCCTGTTGTATATTTGAAGGATCAGTAAAATAATAGTATCTTTGTCAAACAAAATGAGACTTCTGATTTTCCAATTTTTAAAACTAATAAGCCGAAAGCATTACGTTTTACAAAATTACGAAGTTTTGATAAATATTTTATAAATATGTATGTATGTTAATTTTTATTTGTTAATTTTTTATACACACGAGATTCTTAAATGAGTTTTCTTTTTAATTGTATTAAAAAGATGAATATTATGAATAATTTAAATTGAAAAATACTTCTATGTAACTATAAATTAAAATCTTTTATAATTGACTTCTTACGTGTCACTTTATGTAAAAAAAACACACTGTTTCCATTAAAGGAAAAACATCAGAAGGAAGACTTAAATTATGTAGTGGTAAGAAGCTTGTTTTTATATTAAAAAAAAATGTGAATCCGATCACAGGGAAGATGTGTAAACATCTAGTAATGAAATCTTTTTAAAAGTTATTAAAATTAAATGTTTTTGTATTCATTTTATTTACAGTCGAACTTCTCTATAACGTAGCACTTGGGGACCGTCAAATTTCTACGTTAATGCTACGAAACGTTCGAAATATATTTACGAAAAGGTACGTTGGGCAGAGCTCAACGATTTCTTTCGGCAATTGGAGGCTCTGCTTCCTAGACAATGATGTCAATGCCATGGCTAAAATGGTCCAAAAAATAATATTGCTTGGTATGAAAACGTTCATACCATCGAAGCAAATTTCGATTAGGCCTAGACCAAAGTCTTTGTTTAATCAGACGTGCTGACTTGCAGTCAGATCCAGAGAGGAAGCATTTAGTGTCTGGCGGAATGATAAAAACGCAGATACTGATATGATGCGCAAAAGGGCGAGATCTTCGTGTGCCAAAGTGCTAAGACGTGCAAAAGCTTTGTACGAGCAGAGTCTTCGCGCTAAAGTTCTTACTGCCCCACGGGGAAGTAAAAGCTTTTGGTCATTCGTTAAAAGAGTTAGGGGAAATGCTAGTTCTTCTATTCCGTCTCTTTTAAAGGCTGACCAAATATTCACTGACCCGGTTGAAAAGGCTAACCTCCTTGCTGAAATGTTTGCAGGTAATTCTCACCTGCCGGAAAGCAATCAACCACTGCCCGCATCCGAGCGTGTATCCGTAACTATGCCAAAGATATACTTTCGGGCTCGTTCAGTAAAAAGGGTTTTATCGGACCTTAACATAAATAAGTCTCCTGGCCCGGATGGAATTCCGGCACTGGTCTTGAAGCAGTGCTCTTAGACGTTATCGCGTCCTCTGGCAATCCTTTTCAGCACCCTATATCATGCAGGCGAATTTCCGTCGTGCTGGAAAGTTGCAAATGTTACGCCGATCACCAAGAAGGGAGAGGCAAGCAACCCTGAAAATTATCGCCCAATCGGAATATGCTCTACCATTTCTAAAGTAATGGAGAGTATGCTAAATTTCCATCTTCTGAAATATCTGGAGTCCAATAGCTTACTTAACGACCGGCAATATGGCTTCCGTGGAGGACGTTCCACGGGTGATTTATTAGCCTTCCTCTCGGAAAAATTGTGTCGATCCATCCACCATTTTGGCGAAAGTAAGGTAGTGGCTCCAGATATTTCAAAAGCATTTGACAGAGTGTGCCATGGAGCACTCTTGTCCAAACTTATTGCTTTTGGTGTCGGGGGATCTTCTCTCGATTTATATCGAGCTTTCTCAGGGATCGCGCTATAAGAGTTGTTATAGACGGGATCTCATCTAAAGAGTTCAAGATCAATTCAGGGGTACCACAAGGCTCCATTCTTTCTCCTACCCTATTTCTTATTTTTCTTAATGACCTCCTATGTCATACCTCAAACCCTATCCACTCTTTCGCAGATGACAGCAGTATCTGCCATTCATATTCATTTGATCGTAGGCCGACATCAACTATGATCGCGGCGACGCGGCAGAATATGAATGATTCGCTAACAGGTGACCTCACGAGAATATTGGAATGGGGTCACGCGAACAGGGTCGATTTCAATTCCCAAAAGACATAATGCTGCATGCTAACACACCGCCGTATGCACGATCACGCTGCCTCATCTGTAAAAATGGGTGGCATAAACATTGAGGAATCAGAAGCTCTTGATGTTCTTGGCATGAAAATTCAGTGTGATGTCCGATGGACTGAGCACATTTTTCAGGTCTCAAAGGAAGCATTCAAGTGCCTAGGCTTTTTAAGGCGGTGTAAGACATACTTCACCCCATCTGATCTCCTCACTATTTATACCGCCTACATCCGACCGAAAATGGAATACAACTCTCATGTGTGGGCCGGTGCTTCAAAGACTATTTTGAAGTTACTAGCCCGTGTACAAGAAAGGGCGAAGAAACTCATAGGAGACAGTAGGGTCGCCAACTCTATTGACTCTCTTGAGCATCGTCGCAACGTGGGGTGCGTTTCGTTGTTCTATCGTTACTATAATGGGAGGTGTTCTAATGAAATCAGGGAACTTGTTCCCGAACCCCGGGTATTCGCGCGCACGACGCGATCATCATTAAGAGCGCTTCCATTTGTGGTCGATTTGACGGCGACTCGCACTACGCATTACAGGGAAAATTCGTTTTTTGGCCGAACGGCACGAATGTGGAATAGACTACCCGCAGAGGTGTTTCCTGTCACTTTTAGCTTGGGAATATTTAAATCAAATGCCAATAAACACTACTTCCTCTATCCTCCTTCCCTTAACCTAATTTCCTAGTTCCAGCACAATGCATCGCATGGGTAGGGGTCATCCCCTGAGTGCCAGTCCAAGAAAAAAAAAAAAAAAAAACTGCAGAAAATTTTGACTACATTTTTTTTATGTAGAAAATATATTTATTAAGACAAAAAAAATTGTTTTTACATGAACACATTAATTTTTTTTTATTAATACATACATATGTGACTAAATTGATGCAAAAAATCGATTGCTTAAAACTTCGCAATAGAGAGATTATTTAGTGTGAAAAATTCTATTTAGGTCTTAAAAAATTGTACGTTCAGCCAGTTAAATAAAAAACATAGAAGAATGTTTTTACTTCCAAACTAAAGCATGAAACACATTCACCACAGCAGGCTACAAGCTACAGAGACTACAAATGAAGTAGGCTGCATGCATTGCCGCATAGTCGGCTACTTAATTATTTCGAAGACGGCAACTGCCACCATAAGCAGTTGATGTAAATTCTTGTAGTTTGGGTGTCCCAGATCATACAAAATTTTGTTGTTTCGCTATTTTTCAATTATAACTTCAGCCAATTTACCTAAAATATATATATTCATATAATTTAAAAGCAAAAATAAAATAAAGTACTTACAATAAACAAAGAAATAGCAAATAATTGAAAAATATGAACAGCTGTTTATTCTAGAACACGTGATCCCACTTTCAACTGTAAATAGTAAAAAAGCGCAAAAACACTCATTGCGTTAAAAATTACGATTTAATGCAAAATGATAAACTGTAAATTTTTCATTAAAACTCTATATCATAACAAAGAAACTTGACCGGATTTGTTTAGTAACTCATGCAGTATCACTTTTATATGAATATTTTAGAAGACCATAACTCGGAAATTATAGGTAATCTCAAATTATTTTCTTATTTTTAATTTTTTATCACGGAAATGTTGGTTCCTTTTGAAGCGGCTTAGCTAAAATAGATTTGTTCCTATATTTTAAGCTGTTATTTTATTCACTTTTCTTTTCATATTTTCAACACTGTTTTTGTTTTGTATCCAACAAAAATAGAAATTAGTTTAATTTGACTACAACGACAAAATCAGCATTGACAACAAACTGCAGGCGTTTTGCCTTCTTGTCATCAAAATAATCGTTCTGTTATAAACGTTTGTGTTATTTTTGACATCTTGAAGTCAGTAGTTTGCTGTAGCGAATGTGTTTCATGCTTAAATGGTTTTGAATGCATATTAATTTTTTACAAATCGAATTAAATTTTAATTGAAACAAATTACATTATTAGTATATTTTTGGTTATTATTAAATCCAAACCAGCCGATAGTTCGTAACGATTTAATTAAGTCGAATAGAGTTAAACCTGTGACAGCATTCCAAAGTCACAATGGAAAAATCAACGTCAGTCACAGGTTGTCATTAAAAATTCCACTAGATCACCAAAATTAAAACACACTCAAGTATAAAATTGAAACCAAAAACGTTTGGCTTAAGTGGAAAAACCAAAAGAGAGGAAGAACAATGCATATGAGAGAAAACCAATGTGTAACATGGGTTAATTTACCGGAAATAAGGGGTGATAAATTGAAACTTTATAAATTAATCCACGGTTACCATATGGTAACGCAAAATATCCCCTTAGATTTGCGTTACATTTCCAAAACCGCATAACAAAACTACAAGAAATAAAATTTATTTAATGCGAAACCTTTGTGGGTTGCCACAAAAAGAAACTTTCTGATAGTCAGAATTGAATTAGCAAATTGAGTTGACAATGAGGGCTTCCAACCGGAACCGAAGCAAAAACCGGAATTTATAACCAAACCGTAACCGAACCTTCTTGTTTTCGTTCCTTAAACAAGAATTAAAATTTAAAAATTATAATTTTTATATGATTTAGCTAGTGTAATTGAGTTGAGTACACATTCTGTTCTGACAAAACTTGATAGTTTGTAGTACCATCGGCTATAAAGTTAACGGATGAACAGCATGTGTAAAACGCAACGTACGACTTTGCGTAAAGTGTTTTACAAATTACCACACAAAACGATGAGTTCTCTTCTTATGTGTTGAATGATTATATTTTCTTTATTTAAAACAATAAATGTTCTTCTTATAATTTGAATACAAATATTTTAAATTGTTATTTTTGTGAATTGAAAGAAAATATGTACCACGGCTTACCATATGGTAACGTTAGTTCTTCGTGTTTTCCGGAAAAAGTGTAACAACGAATTTAAAAATGGATGTAATTTTCGTGATTCGAATATTCAAAACATTAGTGTACAATTTTTCAATAAAATACACGACAAAACAAATTCTGCGAAATACCGGGTTAAGTTTGCAACTTTCTGTATGTTGGAAACAAAATTCTCATACGCAATGTCGTCAAAGAATTTGTAAATATAGCTTAAAATGTACTTACAACCTAAGCCTCGTGACAACTGGTGAAATGTTTAAAAAACACAAAGATCACTGATGATGGAAGTTTCGCGACTTCCGAAAACACGTTCTGTGTAGGTACCAAACTGCATGGTATTAATTGACGGCTATTTTTCCCTTGTTCCCTCGAAATGCTGCCCCATGTCTAATTCTTTCTGATTAAAAACGTTACAAACTGTAGCCTGATTTCGATTTAATACCAAAAATATAGTAGGAACTGAAATATTCGAAATACATAAAATATTACATTACCATAACAAATTAAATTAAGGGTTTTATAAATATCATTCAATCACGTATCACAGAAAATGAAAACATTTTCAAATCGTACCGTCAAACGTTTTCATAATAACAAAAAAAACCAGGCGTCTTCAACTAGGTGGCATATCAATGTTTAGTTATTTGCTGTTTGTTGAGAAATAAGAAATAAGTTTTCAATGTTTTATATTCTTTCAGATTTTTTTTTTTTTTTTTATCTGGGACCAGCACTCAGGAGATGACTCCTATATATGCGAAGCATTGTGCTAGAACTATAGGAAAGGGATAGTAGGAGAAACGACAGGAGGTGAAGCTTAATTAATTATTTTACAGCTCTGCTTTCGCACGTTCTTCGTTTATACTTTTAGCAGTGCTGAAGCTTCGGTTCAGTAGCCATTTTTATTAATGTTTTACTTCGCCGGTGCTACACAATACCGACGAAGGAGGGCGTTCTGATGTGATCGTTGATTGCTATCAGCTGAAGCCGGTATTGTTCAGTGACCAGTGACTATGCCTTCGCCACTGAAACCTTCCGACAACAACTGACACACCAAGACACACAAATTTTTAGTCTGAAACTGGGGTTGAACACATGTCTGTTTTTGGTTTAGTAGTCAACGTGCAGACTACCATCCATCGTGCCATCACCACCAACAATTCCACTTTGCTATTTTGAAACGAATTTAAAACGAAAGTTTTCTGAAGGTAAAAACATTTTCTTATTCACTTTCGTACGAATTTGGCTTCTATGACACACTTGAATATATTTCGTTCCTAATAATTTTTGTACATATTACATTCGATTATTTTAATTTCAAAATCAATTTTTTACGTGTATATAATTTTTTGATACCAATATTTTAGACAAAGTTTCTATTACTTGACTAAGTTGCAATCCGAAATTGTTACCGATCCATGAATTGTTTCAATATGGTTACCAATTTCATATTATGCTCCGGATCATCAAGCACAGAGTTGAGTGCCCGAGTAAATTTTTTCTATTATGTGTAAAGGTAAAAGAAGAAACACTGAAATGTGTCCGGACTCAGAAGTTTTATCTTCCACTAATTATGTTTTGTGTATCTTTGGATTATCCAGGATTAGTCAAGCATCAGTGATGTTTGCTTATTGAATAATTTTTAAAGGAAAGATTTAATAATGTTGAAATGATCCCTGGCATGATCAATTAATAAACTGATGTAAAATTATAAATACATTGTAGATTTATGAGAAGTAATTTTTTTGAAATATAGGAATGATTAACTTCCAAAAAGCCGTACGCGACGATTTCCTTTTTTTTTGTAAAAATGTATAGTTCTCGATCACTCGCCTTATCTCAGAAAATATCAAAGCTGTGAAATTGGTCATTACGAGTTTACAGTGCAAAGACAATAGGCGCATACACAGATTTACATATACGAGTATATAGAATGAAATCAAAAACTTTCCCTTGTAAAATTTTGTTTTTGCCTTTACGTCAAGAAAAAAATGATTTGAAGAGAAATAGACTGAATTTAAAAAGTAAAAGTTTCAATTGAAAATTAAATTGAAATGATAGAAAGTAAATTTGAATTTCGAATAAGTAATAATAATTTACTTTAAAAAAAAATTCAATTTAAATTCAAAGATCGTTAATTTGAAAGTAAAAACCAGACTTGGGCAATTTCGATTACATTTAATTTCAATTACAGTTACAAAACGTAATTGTAATTGGAAATATATCAATTACAAATTACATTCGATTGTATTTGTTTTTCTGCAATGTACAAAATTGGAATTGTAATTAAACAAATATGATTACTATTAGTTGAATCACTTCAATTACATTTTTGTGAAAATAGGTTTTATTTTTAAAACTAACTTCTTTAAATGTTTAGCATTCTTAGGTAGATCAAACATTCTTTATATGTGTATGTACAATTTAAAGCTAATAAAAACTGTTTTTAAATTATTTTTCTTTTAGTACTGTCATTTAAAACACTTTTCATTTAGTTAAATAAATAAAATTGATACTATTCCTTTTTTCCAAGTTTATTATTATTTGTAATTGAATATTTTTGTAATTAATAAAAAAAGTAACCATTATATACATTTTCTGTAATTACTTTATTGCAGCATATTTTTTCAATTACCTGTAATTGTAATTGAACTTTTTTCCACCACAATTACTTTCAAATGTAGTTGTTTGTTATTCATTTTCCATTACAAAAAATTTTGCAATTGCATGTGTAATGAATTATAAAATGTAATTATTACTGACAAGTCTGGTAAAAGCCTATATGTATATAGAAAAATAATACCTAAATCACGAACTAAGGATGGACGCATGCCCGTCGTTCGTGGTTCAAGTCAGGTAGTTTTGACCGCCCCCATCTCTAACTCAAACTCACTTAATTTTGTTTTATTTCATTTCAACATATTAGGAAATTCAATCCGAATATACATAAATATACATATGTACATATTTCGTCCTTTTTTTACGAATATTTACAAAATTGCTTAATAATGCCGCTGCTGAAAATCCCACGTCAAACAGTAAATTAATTTTGATTGAAATCGTCCCATAGATGCCTTTGAAATTTCTTAAAACAAATATGGCATTTCGCTAAAGATAATTTTGTCCACTTTCATAAACATATACCATACGGCAATCGTGCCATTGATTTACTTGTGATTAAAAACTTTCTTAAATTTCCCTTTTTTTCCATTTCATTAAAACAGTGCATTTTCTTTTGATTTCTAATTTTTTTTTAATTTCCTAACATTTTTCCTCTATTTTTACTTCAATCAATATGAATTATTATAATTTACTTTTCTTTTAATTTGAGATGAAATTTTTAACGAAGAGACAAAAAAGGCACTACAATCTAATTAGGTTTCCACTGTGACTTTTTCTTTTAATAAAGTGATATCATTTTCTTATATTATTTAGTTAAAAACTAAGCTTAAATCGAAGATATTTTTATAAAATAAGGTTTAAAATAAATAAAAGCATTTATGCATAAATTGGTGTTTGCTTTTTTGTTCAAGTTATTTTTTATAACATTGAAATCCGAATAACAAGGTAGTAACAGTGGCGGGTGCAATTCACCATGACCAAAATATCACGTGCATTGCTCTTACTTTTTAATCAGTATTGATAAAAAATTTAGTCGAAATTAAAATCTCGAACCAAATTAAAAAATTTGTTTAAAAAATTAAAGAAAATTAATATTCGATTCGAACGACCGATTTCTAGCCACTAAGAAATCGTTTGGTATTTCCACTTCATTGATGTTTTAAAATTAAAGATGTTAATGGTATACAAGTCACGCGTATTATAAATATATTATTTAAATGACAAGGTTTACTTTGTTCCAATCAAGGTTTGATACAAACTAGGTGGGGTTGTTAAAACAGGTGGCAATTTTTTGCTGTACATATTGGGCTTCAAACGTCAAAAACTTTGTTCAAAATTCTGTTTTTGGTGAGAACTAACTTTGTATTTAAAATCAAATGATTTTATAAAATTATAAATCTTACACACACTTTTTGTTTTCTTTGAAATATTTTCATCCATTATTTTTGACATATCGCGGACAAAAAACATGGATTTTTCTAACAACTCGATTCAACACCACCCAGTTAAAGACGCCTAGGTTCCAATGTTTCCGACATCTATAAAAATTAGTCTTCCTCATACACACATTAACACATTTAATTACAAATTCCATATTCTGTAATATACATATATGTACTTTCCACCATTTTCACTATAGGAAATATTTCCCTTTTTTTTGGCCAGAAGTAAAAAATAATTTTTTTTAATATTAATTTTGTTCAAGAACATACCAAAATAAGCATCTGTGTGTATAAAGTAAAAGTCTTTCCAAATAAAAGTTTAGATATAAATAACCAATGGTTATATAAAAAAAAAAAAAAAAAAAAAAAAAAAAAAACCATTATTAGAAACACAAATTTAAACGAATTAAAAAAGGTACTAAAATGTGAAAAATAATGAAATATTAGTTTTGTATGCATGCTTTGCTATTGAACTGTCAGACCCACAATATCAAAAGAATTTTTACATTCGTTCAACTATGTACATATAAAACAAAAACATTATATTTTATATTTGTTTTTATTTTAAATGTATTTGTACGAATGAAAAAAATCGTTTCACATAGTGGGCCAGGAATGATTTTAAATTTAATTTATATTTTACAATTTTTTGTGTCGCATTACGTTAATCTTTTTTAAAATGTTCATTTTATTCTTGACTCGCCTTTAATAAAGAAATAAGAACAAATGCATTTTTATTTTTATGTGTTGATGTGTTAATTATTGTATTCTACCACAAATACATGTCCTACGTCATTTTTCGAAATAGAAAGAGTAGATGAGAGACACGTGGTCAAGTAATAAGAGAAGGGCTTAACTTTTAGGCTAGGAATAGTAATTTTAATTAAAAATAATCCATAATATATATAATATTTGACGTTATTGCAAAAAATACAGAAGAATTCCCTAAGAAAATTATATCTGTATAGGAGGAGCCCGCCATTAAAATGGAATCACACGGTAATCACGACCTTTGCAATGAAAAAAGAATTATCAAAATCGGTTCTTAGGTAATACATATAAAAAAAAAAACACAGTCGAATTGTAAAGGTCCTCATTTTTTGAAGTCGGTTAAAATAATGTTGAAAATTAGTACTATTTTAATGTTATTGAAATATTGGTGAATTTCTCCATTAGTAAGAATATATCGGAAGAATTTCAATGGCAGACTATTTTGCAGTTATTTTAATTCTGGCCAGAAATTTGTCTGCTGTGTCTGTGCTAATAGTGGTCATTGAGCAATAAAAACGTCGGCGAAGTGAAATATTAAGAACAATGGCTTTAGATTAAAAATTAAGTTGTCAACGTAGCGACTCTGCTTTACAAATTAACAAAACGCATCACCACTTGCCACTTCATCACTAACTAGTTTTGGCGCAATGCATTGTATACGTAGGACATGGTAAAAAAAGATAACAAAATATGATAAATCCGATACAAATTCGCGATATTTATCTTTTTTAGTATAAATCGAAAATCGTCATAGTCTCTTCAGAGTTATGCGGAATGAGCGTCAAGATACGAAATAAATTTTTTGTTGGTCTAAATTAGAGAAACGTTTTAGTGAGATTATGCGTTTGTCCTTTATATTATTTTACGTACTATATTATGTTTATGTATTTTCTCGAACAAGATATTGTCGAAAATCAGAATCCTTGAAGGCTAATTTGTATTCAGCTATGAATATCACAAGTAATGCAAGTAAATGCCATGTGGATCCGAAAGTTCAACAAAAACAATACTAATATTTGATTTGAAAAAGTCTGATTTTGATTTTTAAATTACTGAATTTGATAGTGAAAAGTTGGAATTGGAAGTTAAAAACCCATATTGCTGTCCGAAATTAAAGCAAACTGGAAACGATAGAATTTTTTTTTTAAACAGGTGAAGCTTAAAAGTAAAATATATTATTTTAACTTAAACAGAAGAGATGTGAAAAATTAAAAAAAAAATTATTTGAAAAAATCATATGAACCCGGGCATACGAACCAATCACCTCTTGAAATAAATATTTTGACAAGTATTAGAAAATCTTATTAAACTATCTACATCCTTTTACTGGCTGGTTTTAAACTGCTATGAACTGTGGGTGAAGAAAAATTAAACATACTTAACAGAAGAAAAAAAAATTTTAATTAATATAAGAAAAATATATAAATAAGACAAATGAAAATTGTAACATAAGGTTTTTATTTAATTTAAATTTAAATATAATAGATCAATTTATGTTTTCCTTTTATTATTTTCTTATTTTAACATATTTTAAATATTTGTATTTTTATACTTTTTGTCACTTCTTTATTTTTAAACATGATTTTAATCAAAGTGGGTAAATTTTCAGATTTGTAGGTTGAGTGGTTGATTGCTGACGTTTCAAAATGTTGAATATTTAATTTCAAAAATTATTATTTGATATAATTTTAATGTTTGCTTTTTATTAATTTTTTTCTCTGTGAGTACATGTAGCTTTTTCAATTTTTTTTTAATTTCTGTATTTTCTTGTTGATGTTCTTCTTGTATTTTAAATTATTATTATTTATTTTTTTATCATAATAATTACTATTATCAAATTTTATATGTATATAATAATTTAATAACTTTTAAGGAAATGGAAGCGGATGGATGTATTATTTCTTTTTGTTCGTTGCTATTAATGGAGCGTTGCGTTGCGGTGTGGTTGGCCGTGATGTATTCATGCCACTGTACATGTATTTGGCCTTCTTTTCGGATGGCTTTAAAATCTTTAAATATGCAAACACAATTATATGAATGAATATTGCCCCCACAGAAATCAATATACAAAATATTCTTACCTGGAATGAGCACATGAGTGTATCATCCACAGTCATCATGCCCCCGGCATTGTCAAATTCGCCACAATAATTGGGTGCTGAGAAAAGAGTTACCAATTGACGGCGGGCAAAAAATTCATACCCATCTTCTACTACCTGCAAGAGAAAGAGAAAAAGAAATATATTTGAATATTTTTAATTTTCCTCTTCAAAAATAATAACTGGGTTTTTTCACAATGGGTGAAAACGATTCAAATGTGTGCAAAAATGCAACATTATTATCAAGTCAACAACAAAACGTACATTTTTGCTTGCGCAAGACAAATTCGCACCAGGTAATCTCGACAGCTCAGATAAGTTTTTCGCCGCATTTAGTTGCCTTGTCAAACTTTGTTTATTTTTGTTTGTAGTCTACTCTTGATATACAGTGAACGCGCGAAAATATGAAACACGGGTGTTCACGTTTTCAAATTTTATCATGTTTTTGGAACTGAAAAAAAAAAAAAAAAAAAAAAAAAACGCACTGTTTACTCCTACATATTAACTTCTACCAAATAAAAAAAAAAAAAAAAAAAAAAAAGATATTAAAAACTGCAAAAATTTTTGTTATATTTACATACATAATAGACCAATTCGCAATCTTGTGCTTGTAAAATTGCGCAATTGCAAATACAGGGTGGCGCAAAAGGAGCGAATGTGTTTAATTTCCTTATAACTCTTTTCTTATAATTTTTTTTTCGGTTTCAGTATTTTGTGAAGAAGACTTGGAGAATTTAAAATAAAACAGCACACAATTGAACAACGTGCAAAATTAGTTGAACTTTATTTTAGAAGAAAATCATGATATTATTCATAATTTAATTATGAGCGGCGAAGCCATTTTCCAATTGAATGGGATCTTTAATAGATAAAAAAAGTCTACGGAAAATCCAAGAGTAGTTCAACAGCGTGAATTAAACCCACTTAAGTGTAGCGTTTGGTGCGGTGTTTCGTCGGAAATTATAATTGCCCATATTTTTTTGAAAATTAACAAAAATTTTTAAGGCCAGCCGTGGAAAACAATCCGCAATTATGGTTTTAACTGGATGGAGCCAGAGCGCACAGTGCGAGGGACACAATGGCTCTTTGAACTCAAACCCCTTCGGTCATTTTGGGCCACCCAGTATTTTCTATTAATTGTGAATGGCTTTTTTGGCTATGTTTGCAAGAGTTGTTGAAAGACAGATATTCGCATTTATTCATTCATGTTAAAATTTTTCCTACACTTGTTTAAGCGTTTAATATCCATATTTTCATTTTCTGTTTTATAATGACGACTATTATGTTGTATTTATTTATTTCATAGTTTAAAAATAAATTTGCACAATATAACTGCACAAAAATGAGTGGGGTGACAAAGACCATATGGCCAAGAAGGTATAAACATAAATTTAAAATTGACTTAATCGACCTATGCCTGCTTCGCATAGGAAGAAGCAACGTGGTAAGAAGCGTAAGCGATACAGTTAGTTGTGCCAAATCAATTAACCAGTGCTAGTGAAACGCAAAACTCTCGAAGGTTAAACAACAAAACACAGCCTGACCGCGCTGAAAAGATAATTACGATGACGCGTGAGTTGTTCTTTAACACAGAGCTGCTTTAGGGCATACACTGCGTTTCACATGAATAGGTGCAGTGTTTTAGCAACCAATTAGAGCTTGCTGCTCTCAGGATAATTCATGCAGAGAATTATGTTGCACTTTTTATTAAAGGTTTAACAATTGAGAAAAAGAGTATACACAAAGAAGACTTGAAAAAGTTCCGTTAAAAATGATATGTACTTCTTTTTGTAACTTGCGAAGAAAATTGTGTACTATTTTTGCGTCAGTTGAATAGGTTCATATTATAAAACAATAAAAAATTATAAAAAAAAGCACGAAAACAATTAAGTTTTGTTTATTAATTTAATTTTTTATTCATTTTTAATAATGTGTACTTCCTCCTTTCGATAAAATTACCTCATAAATTCTATATTGGAAGGGAGTTATACAGTTGCGATAAATATTGTAAAGAAATCTGCGACCATGCCGATTTTATTGCAACAATTAGAGATTCTCGGTCATCAAATTGCCGCCCAGACTCGTACACTTTCCGATACACCCATCCCCATACGTTTCCCATTATGTTTAAGTCCGGGGAGTATGGTGGCCATGGCAGCAATTCAACATTTTGTGCGCTAATCCACGTTTTAATAAGCCTTGCCGTGTGAATAGGAGCATTATCCTGCTGGAAAGTCCATGGGATGGGTCCAAACAAATCTTGAAATTTTGGAAACGCTGTTTGCAGAATAGATTGATAGGAATTTGCTCTCATTTTGGTGGTTTTAAATTCCAAGTCTATGACTTAATAGTACGATATTGCACCCCAGACCATAACACCACCTACTCGACTATGGCGACGGGCTAAAAAGCGTTCTTTCTTTCTCAAATCATGGAAATAGTAGTTGTAACCATCGGGTACATCAAAATTGAAATTTTTTCGTCTGAGAAAACTACTTTATTCCACTCACTCTTCCAAGTCATGTGTTCTTTGCAAAAATTCAACCGTAATTCTTTACGTTGCTGGTTCAATGGTGGTTTTTTCTGCAACTTAATACGTTTTAAGTGTTCTGCTGTATTTAGTATCCTTCTAACTGTGGAAAGGCTAGCACTGGAACCACTTTTTGCTTTGATTTTTGCAGCAGAGTCACTAGAATTGGAGGCAATTCTTAGAATATTTCGCCTTCTGTAGCTGTTGTGGCCATTGTTTGCCGTCCCTTCATGTTTTTGCCATAGTTTTCTCTATTTCTTAAATAATTCCACACAACGTTAGCGCTTTTACTAATTTTTAAAGCAATTTCTCGGCCGGACAGACATTGATCATCATAGGCATCAGTTTTTGCCTTCTCTTCCAACGTTAAAGATTTACCACGGCCCATTTTCAATTAAAATCGATTAAAAATTATTTTTGTGTTTTGTTTTTAAAAATTGCTGAACTATTTTGTAATTAAATTTGACACAAATGACCATACAAACACATTTTAATCACTGCACCTATTCAACTGACGCAAAAATAGTTCACAATTTTCTTCGCAAATTATAAAAAGAAGTACATATTATTTTTAACGGAACTTTTTCAAGTCTTCTTTGTGTATACTCTTTTTCTCAATTGTTAAACCTTTAATAAAAAGTGCAACATAATTCTCTGCATGAATTATCCTGAGAGCAGCAAGCTCTAATTGGTTGCTAAAACACTGCACCTATTCATGTGAAACGCAGTGTATATTATATTTTATATTTTGTTTCATTTTTTAAGCATCAAGCGAAGTCAACTGCTAAAAGTCGGCGCAGTCGGTTGAATATCGATCAATCGGCGGCACCATCGAGTTGGCTGTAGCTACTTAATTTATACTTTTTATTACTTTTCTAATTTCTATACTTGTGGACAATTTCTAGTATCTCATAACATAACTATTTCTGATATCATAGTCAAATTAAAATAATTTTAAAATGTTAAAAGAAATATTTAGTAATAATAAATCAGTCATACTTTTCAATTTCTTTATTTGTAACTAAATGAAGAGTAGAAATAAAATAAAATTATTGAAAGTCTAACGATTATATCAGTTAGCGAATAATAGCCTTCATATATTTTGAGTTCAATAGTTTTCATTTAACTGCCATTTGTATTATTGCATTTTTGATTTAATTCACTAAATACATTTCATAAAAAATATACTTAACATTTTTACATTATATGCATAAAAATAGAACCAATTTCCAAAAAAGTATACAATTTGCACGATTTCTAAACATTCTTCAGTTTATCGTACAATTACGCATTTTATGATTATTTAATTTTTAATGAAAAATAACTAATTGCCGGTTTGGTTAACAGGCACTATTTAATATTAGTTATTTAACAATAATATGTGATAGAAAGTGTGGCAATGCTGTGTATATTTGTTTTCGAAAAATAGTACAATAAAGAAAAAGCAGAAAACAGTAACATCTTTTGGTTGGCAGATATGGCGAAATTCTTATAAATGATATTAAAAATTAATATTCTGATGTAAAAGATTCGCACATATCACCTATCTACCTCTTACAGACTTTATACTGCATCTGAGATTGATAATATCTTTTATTGAAGATTTCGTTTTTCAATGCATATCTTTGTCTAAACTCATCATCAGGTAAAGAAGTTTTTTTTTTACATTAGGATTTGCAGAAATATGAATATTGATTTACATTTCTATGTATATATAAATGTTATATAAAATTTTATATATTAATAAAAACGTTAAAGAAAGTAGGGAAGATGTCGGCGGCTACCGTCAGCAGATCGGCTTCGGCCCCTAATTGACAGCTGTTCCTCTGCAATTTGCATATTGCAATAAAAACTACTACTTTTAGTCTTGCATATGTGCAAAAGTGCAGTAAGTGCAAATCTCTAAATTTTGTTAGTGTAGAGCAAATATATGCGCAACCATTTTGCAAATGCAATGACGCAAGACCATTTGCACAAGATTGTGAATTGGGCTAATATGAATATTCCCTGTACTAAAAAAAAACAAAAGCAATTCAAACAAATGAGATGTTTAAAATTATACATTTATATATTAAATGTGTACATTTTTGCACTTCTAATAGAACGGAATTAAAATTGATTCTGTAATTCCTACCAACTGAATGAAAATTGTTAAAATTAAATAAATAGATTAATAAAAATAAAATGAATTAATTCAACAAAGTACATGTAGTACATAAAAAATAAGGAACAGCATTAGCGACATTTCTATAGCAGAAAGTTATTAAAATAATTAATAAAATACGTATACAAATTAAATATATAATGCGCTGCCACACTTTTGATTCGGTTGCTACATTTGTTTTTAGAAAATTATACTTTTTCACGGGATGCAATGTATTGTATATAGTATATTTGCACATCGGACACCGTGATTACGCCCAATACATTACAAATAGAAAATTGCTGAAAGAAAATAAATTAATAGCCTGTTTGTAAAACTCTAAATGCCTACAAAACGCGAATAAACATCAATAAAGTATGCGGAATTACATCGCAAATTTCTTTTTATTTGTGGAACAAATCCAGTTTAGTGAAGCAGCTCCAAAAAAAAATTTTTTATATACCCTCTCTGATAGAAAATTTAAAAATAAGAAAATAATTTTAAAACAAAAAATTATAATTGTATTGTTTTGTCTTTATTTTCGATATTGCGTTAACAGTTGGTTAACATCATCAGAAAACAAATGATATAAACTTTAAAATATTTTCTATATAGAAAAAATATTTTCTAAAAATGTCACAAAATTTTGTCATGAGTTTGATTCTAATATTAAATTTACTGTTGAAAGGGAATGTGATTCAAAACGCCCATATTTGGATACCCTCATTATTAGGATTGGTACCAGAAACCTACAGCTTCGGAAAGAATAATAAATTATTATTCTAAATATAGCAGATATATAATTATAAACACAGCTAGCAATTTCATAGAAAGGGTTCTAACTATTAGTAATAAATGTTTTTACATTGAGAATAAGAATAAGATTAGCAATTTATTGGAAAATAATAATTTTCATAATGATTTGATTAATAAGTTAATATGTTAGTATAAATATAGAAAAACGGATAATAGGGATAATAATATTAGGGAAGGGAAGATATAAAAATATTAATTTTCGGAGAGATTGACAAAATCTAAAATTTTTGACACAGATTGACATTCAATAGGTTATTAACTAGAACAAAGGATAAAATAAGTAAGTGGGTAAAGTCGAATGTAGTTTATAAAATACGTTGCAGGGGCAATGATGAGGATAATTGTAATAAGATATATATTGGTATGACTTCGAATTAAAAACTAGCATATCAGGTCAAAAATCAGATATATATATTAAGGTGGGGGCGATTTGAAAATCTTAATGGGCGCTTCGCGTTTCTGATTCTTGGGATTGTACTAAGCAAAAAAGTCCACTAGACCATACGTCTACGGTGAAAATCGAGCTGGCGCATTTTGACTTGATCTGACTTTTGTCACGTTTTTTTGGAAATTTTTGCCTATAACAGCCAAACCATTGAGATTTTCGATCCAATACTAAGACAAAAATTGTAGCCAAGACAATAGTTAAGAACTCTCTAGTACATCGCAAAAGCATTGGAACGCTCCTTCAGGCAATTTTGGCCTTCTGAAAGTCAAATTTTTCGTGAAAATATTGATAAATTACCATTTTCAGTTGTTCATAGCGCAAAATCATAAAAATGTTCAATTTTACTGAATACATTTTTTATACAATACTTTATGAGAATATCATGAAGTATGTAATAATACATTTCATATATTTTTTCGGGAAAAAGCACAATTTTGAAATTAGAATAATATATGTATATATAAAGATATTTCCAAAGTAAGTTCATTTAATATATAATATTGATTTTGCTCTACAGTCGAATTCCGTTAGAAGTTCGGATAAGTTAAACGAATTCAGCACTTTTAAATACACTGTTGTCATTTTCCAAATACATACGAACTACTAATCGGTAGGGGGAAAAATTATGTGCACTAGATTTTGTTAGCCTGACATAAAGAAAAATAAGTACATAGAATGAGTTGCATTTATTACGATGCAAGTTATTCACCGCTAGTAAATTAATAAGATTTTTCTATTACGAAGTGTTCCGCAGCAAGAAAAAGTGAATGCGTTTACTATGAATTGGTATTTTCATGACTTCTAAAGCACTTCTCTATCTGAATTCATTTTTAATGCCATCCTAAATGTTAACAAGATTATCACTCTTGCATACATTGAACTCTGTCGATTTATTCATATGAACAACTGCGCCGTTGTAAATACAATTTAAATAAATTTTTAAATGTGTTAATCCATGATAAAACGCAGTGGTTGTAAGCACTCATTTAAATTACGATTTGTTTTGTTGAAATCATGCGTTCTTCAGCTAAGTTGAAACAGTTCATTTGCAATAGAAGTCATGCATTAACTATTTGGTTTGGATTTTTGTTGCTGGACTGTTTTACATAAATTAGCGCATTTCCAAGCAAAATATGTTTCAATTATTTTTCTTTCGAATTTTTCGTAAACGACAATTTAAATATTGGTTTTTGCTTCGAATGTATTAAGCAAAAGAGCAGTATCGAGTGCTGCTGTGAACCAAGCAATTAATTTTTAATTTCCTACCTGATGAGCACGACATATTAGATCCATTTCATGTTTGTGTAAGAATTTAGATACAACATCAGCGCCAAAGGTAAAACTAACACCACGATCGTTTTCACCCCAACCTTGAACATCTTTATCAGGATCACTCCACAGCAGATCGCATAATAGGCCAGTATCGGGTACATCTGTGGGACGCATTAAGCGTCTTATTTGTTCCATACCCTGTAAGTCAGGACTTAAACCACCGTGGCAGCAGAAAATCTTCTCATCAATTATGGCGGCCACTGGTAGGCAATTGAAACAGTCTGTAAAGGTTTTCCACAATTTAACGTTGTAACGTCGTTTACATTCGTCATAAAAGCCTAGGAAATAGAAAATTAATGAAAGAATTTCGAAACTAATTACATTTTCTTTTCACAAAAACGAACAACTCACCATATATACGATTAATACTGGCACATTCGTGATTGCCACGCAATAAGAAGAAATTTTCCGGGTATTTTATTTTATAGGCCAACAGCAGGCAAATGGTTTCTAATGATTGTTTGCCTCTATCGACATAATCACCCAAAAACAGATAATTGGCTGCTGGCGGAAAACCGCCATATTCGAATAAACGCAAGAGATCTGTATACTGACCGTGTATATCACCACATATAATTAAGGGCGCCTCGAGCTCCAATAAAATGGGTTGTTGTAGGAATATTTCACGGGATTTTAAACACAGACCTCGTACTTCAGATTCAGACATTTGTACTGATTTACCCGTGCGGCAACTGCGCACTAAAAATTAAACAAGAAAAATAAAGTTTTATAAAACAAATTTTTTAACTTAATTATTTAAGAATTTTTCATCAAGTTGTAATTAAAAGAAAAAAATTAAATACAATCATTTCAAGGGAATATTGAATGAAGGAACCTTGAAGCGAAATAACATGTTGCTGGTAAAAACGCACATGCTAATGACGTTAAACGTGGACATAAATTTAAGGAATTTCAAATTTACTTCAGGGTTTATTAAAGCAAAACCTTGAAGATTATACTCACATGTACTTGTTTAAAATTTAAAGTTTAATTTATTGAGCGTTTTTTTCTCATTTCTGTATCAAAGCAAACTTAAATTATTAGTATTTATTAATATTAGAAGAAAACTTAAGACTGTAATGTCACATCTTAATTTACAGAGACAGAAAACAACAGACCATCAAATTTAACGAAACTAAATGTTAAATGGATCATACCATTCTGCAAAAATTATTAAGTTTAATAAGCTCTTGCTCCCGAAGTTTTCTTATCCGGTGGAAGTTTATTAATTGCTCCAAAATAATATTAAAACTAACAAAAGGGAACAAGGTTTTTGTTGATTAAGAAAAGAATGTTGTTTTTAAGGTTATTTGGGACGCTGAATAAAAATCAGCACTTGGTTTTTTTCTATCAGCTCGACTTTTTGCGATATACCGTTATGTCCAAAATTACGGCACTTCCGCTATATCTGTTGGAATAACTTGAAAACGGTTCACCATATTCAGCTTAAAAAAAAAATCAAAAGTCTTCAACAAGATTCTATTTAAGTTTGGTTAGGTCGGCAGGTTGCTCTATGTAAAGGTAAAGAAGTGCCCAGCCCACTTGGGTCCAATTTATTATGATCCCATTGTGATACTTTCACGCATATAGTGATACAGACCAGAGTCTCTGCTAGGAATCGAACCTAGAACCCCCAACTGATACACTAGCACACTACTCACTAGACAACCGGTGCACCCTACCGGACTACCCTTTAAGACGTGCTTACATTGGTATTAAATTTGCCCAGTAGTTTCAGAAATATCGTTGAAGTTTTGAAAAAAGTTTTTTCTTAAGATTCATAAAAAAAATAAAAACGTAACAAAAATAACAGTTTTGGTCGAAAAGCATTTAGTTCAACATATTTCGAATGAAATGAGTGAGCTTTATTTCATTGTAATCGGTGCACAACTTTGGATACTCAATAAAACGAAAAATAAAAATTTTTAATACACAAATACTCGTATTATAATGTAATTGCAAGTCATCGAAAAACTTTCTTTTATAAGATTTTCTTAAATTATCTTGTTTAGAGGATGTGTTTGTAATGCTCCAGCAATAGTCCGCCATCATATGGGTATCCCAGTGACCCTGGTACCGCTCCTCTATAGTACGAATATCTTAATGGAAACGGTCGCCTTGTTCTTCACTGAAGTCTTCAAGATTTTCAGGGAAACAATCCAAATGACGGTGTAGCTACTGTACCGTAATTTTCATATTAAAATCAAGTTGCTGGAAAGTGACAACATATTATCCACGTGGTCCAAGTAGTGCTCATCGTTTTTGTTTCCCACGAAATTGTGCACTATACAAGTAAATTCACTTTTTGTCGATATCTGTAATATTTTTTTGTCGTTATTCACTTTAAAATCTTGTTCAATGAAAAAACGTGAGTGAAAAAAAAACAATTTTCAAAATCGCTTAATGAAGAGTAAAGTTATGATTTTTGAACTTTTTAGTTTAATATTTTGACGAATATAAATTTTTTTAGATCAGGATCAGTTTTTATAGTTCAAAGACACATACTAATAAATAATGCCATTGAATATGGTTTTGTGAAAGTATACGAAGACCGAGTTGTGGAGTTCTCTTACTGATTAATCGAAACTTCTAGTTCATTATAGTTTCAATTCTAAACATTTTACTTAAATGTATGAAGTATACTATTTTTATTTATTTAATTTTTTAAATTCTTGAATTTCTCGAATATTTAAAAACACAATTTAACAATTGAAGCCATGTTAAACAACAAATTTTTATTTCTATATTAAACTTAAATTGGTTCGATTTTCTATTTAGTTTAAAATTTTTCAAAACTCTTTCCCTTTTCTACATTCACTGAGAAGTGATAACGGGAAGAAAATTCTACAAGAACTTCACGATACCAATTGTCACTTCGAGGGGCATGAAAACTTTATGGAACAAAAATATCACTTCTTGATAGCGATAGGCGTGAATAATGATAAATCGACACTTGCTGAGATCATACATAGTCCAGAAGTTATCGACGCATCAAACTGGCGATACCCTACCTACCTACACCGGGCATTCAGCGAATGCCCATCCCATCAGCATGCGTCGTGCCGATGGACCAGTGGCAAGCGCAGATTGCCGTGAATCTACTAATTCGGTTTATAAAATTAAACAATTATAAACTGAGCAAAGAAAAATCCAATCAATCTAACGAGCAAACAGTTACCGAACACCGGACAAAATAAATTCTACTTCCTATTCAAATACTTATTCAAGATACTCGTAGTAGGGAAATCCCCGTCCCTTGGTGGAAGTACAAATGTAACTCGCAAGAGAGGTACTTCTCATGTTTCCTCTGGAAAACAACCGCTCGCGACCTGCCATCCATCTGTACAGGAATAGTTATATCATAAAATTCATGACGCAGTGATGTGTTGACATTAAAAGATGTATGCTGCTCATTTATATAGCTTACTTAATGCTTATGAAAAATAAAAAAATTATCATTATCAAATCAAATTATTGCTACAAATGAATTTTCCTGATTATTTTTTCTTCGCCTGCCAACGCAATGCAACATCACATATCCATAGATATGTGTGTATGTTTATATCTCTGACGATGTGTGTAGATATGTACAATATTTTAAACTACACCAAACAAACAAAATAATTATTCTTTAAATGTTTTACTGTGCCGCCTTCAAACCTTCTCATTTGCAACAATAATTTCCAATTAACACTTGTTAAATTAAAAACAAGTAAGAGAGAGAGGGAGAGGAGAAAATAAAAAAAAAACATAAATTGCAATTAAAATTTAATTAAAAAATGCAAAGAAAAGTTTACTACAACAATAATAACAAACGAATAATGGAGTGAAGACAAAAAAAATTTATTTAATAACAATTTAATTGACATTAACAACGTAAATTCTTTTTGGGATATAAATAAGCTGATAAATTATAAAAATTCTATAATAATAAACTCGGACTGCTGTAATTGTTCTTCACTGATACCACATCAACATTGAATGTTACAATACTCAGTTAGAGGAGATCGAAGTGATGAAACGTAATTAAATATCAAAATGTGTATTCACGCGTGCAAATATCACCCGCTATGCGGAAGACATGATGAATCTTCAAGGTCGTGTAAACAATTTTTCAAGCTGTCCGCTAGTTATCGTGTATTTCATTTCAATATCGGCGTAACCTTTCACATATAATGGCCTACAGAGACCTTTCAAGGAAGAAAATGAATTCGTTAACACATTACGGACTCATTTTTTTTCGGCGGTGCGAAATAAGAAAATAATACCCTAAAGTGTAAAATTTGAGGACTTTTTCATTATGCAAAATAACACCACAAAATTTTTTTTTAGCATCGCCCCACAATAATGAAAGAATTCCCCAAAGCTTAAATGAAATATGGCCTCAAGAATGAGCAAATATTTTACTATGAAAAATGGCGCAAATTGAGTAACTGCAATTTTATCTCAAAATATATTAAAATTTTTTTTTATGAAATAAAGTATATTAAAATATAACTGCAGAGCTTAGTGCACTAATCTAAGTCATACAATCTAAAGGAAGGTTTTTGATTTGGTATACTGGGAGGAAAATATTTTATCCGAGAAGTCGTTACTCGGTACATACAGAGGAGTAAAAGCTAAAGCACGGTTAAGTTGGAAATGTTCCATCTGCGAAGCCGCTATGGGAGATCTTTCATTTATTTGAATTTTCGTAAAACCTGCACAATTGTGGAATAAAAAAAAACAATATTTTGTGGGTCTTCGTTGAAACAAAAGATGCTAACTTTTTGTAAAAATATATTGACTTTTTCAAGCAAAAACCAAAAAAAAACCAGCTGTGCATGCTCGTGATAAACTTTTATATTCCAAATTTCAGCCAAATCGCTCCAAAACTTTAATTTTTGGCTAAATTACACAATGTGCGCTGTCCACATTGCCATGGTTTCTATACCGGTGGATCGATTCTGGTTGTCACAGAAATATTTTTCGTTTTCATAAGAACTTTGCAAAATATCTTTTCACAATTATACAGATTGCGTTTCTCGTTAAAGCGATGAATAAATTTTTTATTCCAGTTATAGCTGTGAAAATTTTGTATTTATGTTATTCAACTTTAAATATCGAAATAAAATAGAAAAATAAATCTAAACTCACAAAAATAAAAATAGAAAGTATCTGGAATGAGTTTTTACCAATATATCAGCTGTTTGTTTCCCTTTAAAATTTTCGCATAGTAAAATTAAATAAATATGAGCAGGTGGAAATACGACAAATAAAGTTAAGAATATTATGAAAGGAAGTACATAATCTGCATTATGCAATAGTTGCCCAGCGCTTCGCTTCGCCTTAATGACATTTATTGGAAACTATGAGCTTTTGGAAAAATGTCGATTTAAATTTCAAATAAAAGCGCAGCTTACTGTTGCAAGAGAAGTTTAAATTTGTGGTCGACTTCGACACTGGCAACTGGAATAAAGGTGAATCATACATTTAAATTTTTTATTAATTTTTTTTTTTCAATTATTATTCGGTCCACTTTTTCATTTCTTACCATTTTCATTCATTTATTTATAATAACAAAATTAGTTTAGGATACGGTTTCTGTTTGCTGATCGATATTTTTTTTTTGTTTACGAAAATAAAATATTGCATTTATAAAATAAACATATGGAAAAATAATTTTAAAAATATTTTGAACACACATCGTAAATTTAATATAAACAAATCAATAAAAAGTTCTAAAACGAGCATAACAAATTGTAAATTAATGAAACATAATGGGGGAAAAAATGAACAATATTTTGTAGGACTTAAAATACTTTTCGCCTTTCTTGTTTGTTTAAAGCGCGAGAGAAAATTTCTTTCGAACATTTATTATGTAAACTGATTTTAAAATATAAAAATAGGTTTCGATATACTAAAATGGTCGAAAGAAATTTCCTTTAGTTTTTTAGAAGAACAAGCAGTGAGTTTCTATATTTAAAAATTTTAATTTTTTTATTCAGAAGTTCACAAAGATGAACATCAGAAAAAATACGAGATTTTTTATAATTTAGTCTGAAACTGGGTCGAACCCAGGAAATTTTTGGTTTTGTAGTCAAAGTGCAAACTACTTGAGACCAGTAGTTTCCTGAGGAATTTTTCTTAGAATTCGTACTAGATTACGCTTTTTGACAAAAATAATTGACCCACCCTAATATGTATATAATTCTTTATTCCCAATCTGCCCACGAAAAGACAACTCTACTGAGAACAACACAATGAAACAAAAATATTAAATGATAAATAAATATACGTATTCATATAAGCAAAATAAAAGTAAAGTAAAAAAATTAGTTTCGGAAATGCAAGTTCAAAATATGGTGCCTTTTAAGTGTTTTTTTTTAAATTAATTTTTTCCCAAAATTTGTACAATATCCACAAAGAAGATGCCACCCTCATCGCATTATTAAAGCAAATTGGCAGTGATGATAAAAACATAATCTTATTATGATTGCACAAGTATTATTGACATAAAAACTAACAATGTTGTGTTAAAATAAAAGCAAAAGTAAATGACATTATTACACATTTTGTTTCTAAAAAAAAATTATTATTTATATATTTCTGGTGCACCAAATGAAATGTAGTACATATAGACCAGCTAAACCATATAACAAACATAGATGAAGAATAGAAATTAATTTTGACTCACGTTTAATAAATAAAAAAAATAGTAATATGGAGAATATCAACACATGTACGAATATATAAATATATGCACATTTTATATTACTAGAGTGTTCTGAGATCAAATATGACTGTTATCTGGCAAGTTCTTCTATATCACATAAAATATAACGTTTTAAAGATTTTTTTTTTAATTGAAAGCCTATTTATTGTTCTTATGTGAGTACCATGTTGTACTAACGAGGGCCCATATATTCCATTTGGTGGTTGGTTATTTCCATTCTACATCTAAAAATTGTTAAATTACTGCTATTTGTTGTATTAATGCAATGTTGGTTACGTCCAAACCGTATAGTATGATGCCCCATTTTCCGCCAACATTTATACGGATACAGTAATATTTGCAATTTTCACAAACCATGTATTGGCAAAATAGTCTGATATGCAACACTATACAACAGCCGGGTGGAATATTTAAGTGGAAGATTGGATACAATTTTAACTGCCCTATTCTGCAACCGTTGTAGTTTTTAAGTTCAATTGTCTTTTTATATCCGTACAATATAGAAAAGTATTTGAAATGGCTTTGGGTTATTGCATTATAAATTAGAAGTTTCCTCTGTGTCATCTAGGCGTGCGATGGCTAATGCATTGATGTGTTCACTTAATCTCTTCTTAATCATTGCGAATAATATTAGTTGACACAAACCATGGAGAGTTTACTATTGATCGTAAACTTTTAGACTGCAACTTTTGTAATAACCCCCCAAATTAAAAGAATAAAATAAATTAAACAATTGTAATATTGTAAGCAAATTCGTAAGTGTTAATTCCATACCACTGTAGTTCAAACTAAATTGCTATACAGTGATACTCTTTAGTATTTCTTTATGACTTAAAATTTCAAAGCAAACGCACGTTTAAACTAAATTCCGTACGGATGGAAATAATCCAGATACTGGTGGCGTATGATTGATATTAAATCTTGGCCTTTGTCTTTTAATTTGACTTAAGCTCTTTTTGGCAGGTTTAAATGGTTTCAGAAAGTTCAGAGTACATGTTTCCCCATATTTATTTTCAAATAATAAAATAAATTTAAAGTATTTTTTAAAAGTAAAAATTACAAACATTTCGAATGCTTTAATGCCAACTATTTGCCATTAAAAATTAAATTTCACTCATAAATATTTAATATGTTTGCTGAAATAGTAAACTAAAAAGTGTACATGTGCCGAAATACACACAGTTAATCCCTAAAATAAGTACACATGTCACCGGTTTATTTTATTTTATTATTATTACGAGTATTTTATTTCTTATTCACTTTAAAAAAGAAAGGTAAATGTACTCGTTATTTAAGACAGAAAGTCTAGCTTGTGATAATTAATTTAATTGCTAATTTCAGATCACAACAGTTTCTATGCATAAATGCTAAATAAAAATTGTTTGGTTTACCCGTTGTTCGATTTCGCACCATTTATCATGAAGGATGCGTTAGTCATCGCTTTTGTTATCAGAATCATATTCTGTAATTGTGGAGAGTTTTTCTTTGAGTTGAAAGATGAAACGAGCCGACAAAGTTTTACAGCCAAGAATCAGATTATACCTTCCCGAAGGTTTTGAATTCGAATCTGAAAAGTACAAGAACCTATTATATTTGAAATCCAGTAAATTCCGAAAATTTTTTCTCAAACAGATCGTTACGGAATCCCCTAGAAAATCCATTTTGAATATTCAAAAAATCTTCATTTGCCTCTGAAATAAGAGTATAAGGCCGTCAATCTCAATGTGCATTGCCATGGTGCCATTTATTAAATTGTTTTTCTATAATATGTAAATTCTTGTATCTACACTCAAAATAAAAATCAATCCAGCCGTACTTAAATTACTTTTAGACATATTTAACTCCGAATCCGTACTTGAATTAAGCCAAGAACGATATTGATTGGAGAAACCCGAGATTAATTCAAGTACAAAATGCGTTCAATTCAAGAATTTCTAACTTGTGTATTGGATTAAAAGGCTGTATTTAATGCTTTAAACTTATATACTTGCTGTATGGTTAAGTCTATGTATGTACATTTCATTCGGTTTTTATAGCAACTCATCAATAGAACTCCACCAAATTTTTGATAAAGTTGAAAAGTCTTTTAGATTTGTTTCTTCATTTAAGAATTTTGTACCATTTTTTAAGAATTTTCAGGATTGGATCGCTAAAGTAATATCATTTTCGACTTGTTTTAAATACATATGACTACTGTTCGTACTTGAATTTTTAAGTACGATTCGTACTAACTAATATAAAGTAAGAAAAAATAAAATTTATTACGAGGTTTTTTCTTTCTGTGCATCCATTGTGCATCATTCGCATGCCGTAAGAGGACATGCAGCCGCAAACCATCATGGGCACCAGCACGTTTCACCGTACCGGAGATATTTGTAGGACCAAATTCCATATTCCAATACCATATTCTAAAAAGGCATTATGGTCTTTTGAGAATTTAATTTTTTTATTTATGAACGTCTTTTCGTCCGGTAATACGTGACGAAAATATTTCTCAGTTTATATTTTCGCAGCAATTAATTTATTTTATATTTTTTATTTAATATTTTTGGGCTGTAACTTTCCGTGATCATTTGTGCACAACCGGTCGTGCTGAGCTTGTGTTTTTATACCTTCGATTTTGAATTCAGAACTTTTGGGGAGAAGCGTGTCATCTGCTCATTTGCTTCTGTCCTCTCTCACCTATAAACTCGGAATTTCTGAAATAAAATTTCATAGTGTCAACAGTGAGTTAGTTACTTTCGCATACTTGCTGGACTTTTAACCACGACTTTTTGCCATTGTGCAGAACGGATTTATTTTCTTTAAATTGTTTCTTTCCCATCATTTGAAAGTTATTTACCGCGGCGCACCTTAAAACAAAAAATTATCGTTTAAATTCCACTAAGTTAATAGATTTTTAATATATATCTTTTTTATCTTGGACCAGCACTCGGAGGATGACCCCAACATATGAGGTGCATTGTACTGCAACTAGAAGAAAGGGTAGTTAGAGATATAACAGGTGGTGAAGCTTCACTATCATACAACCCTGCTTTTGCACTTTTTTGTTTATAGCAGTGCTGAAGCGCCTCTGATGTCAAGGAGTAGTAGCCATTTTTACTCCGCCGGTGCTACACAGTACCGACGGAGATGGGCCTACTGAAATGCCTGTGTATTCTGTCAGCTGAAAACTCCACTGAAACCTTCCGACAACAACTGGTACAAAGACACAATGCTCATCATAAAAAATGCAAAATGTTTTTATGAGTTAGTCTGTAACTGGGATCGAACACAGGACTTTTTTATTTTGTAGTCAACGTGCAGACTACTTCAGCCATGGAAGAAATATATGACTTAGGGCCGTTCTATATTAAAGTAACGATATACTTGTTGTCTGTATGGTTAAGCTAGTTTATATGTAATTAATTCTGACTCGCGTTGAATAAATTAATTTTTTTTTAAATACGTTTTATGTTAAACGAATATGAATGCCTTTATTTTTAAAAGTTAAACCAAATCGGTAGATTTTAATATATTTTGGTAGGCTTTTTATAAAAATTGACTCGGTGTGGCACGACGGGCTAATTTTTAAAATGATTAACTATGGTTTTCCAACACAACTTATAAAAATAATTCAAAACTTTCATACACTACGTTCCTTCCGAGTTCATATTGGTTCATCATTGTCTGACCCTTTTATCATTACAGCAGGTTGCCCAAAAGGTTCCTGTTTGTCTCCTATTCTCTATAACCTATATACATCCGATTTCCCACATTTAAGTTACTGCACTATGTCGATATTTGCAGACGACACAGCTATCCTCAGCTCTGAAGTATTATCGATAGACATTATATCAAACCTTTAAAGTGCCCTAACTGAACTACATTTTTATTTTAATAAATGGAAAATAAAATTGAACTCTGAAAAGACACGGGCAATCTATTTTTCAAGAAAGCGCAAAGCATGTTTTCTGCCACAAAATAACTTTGTTTTTGACAATCGTTCTTGCAATGGGAGCAAACAATTAAATACCTCGGGGTTATAATGGATCCAAAAATGAAGTTCAGAGATCATATTTCATATATTGTGAACAAAGTAAATGTACTAACAAGAATACTATACTCATTAATCAACAGGAACTCTAAACTTAGCATTAACAATAAAAAGTTAATACTAAAAACAATTTTTCATGCTGTTATTTTTTACGCAGCACCTGTTTGGGCGACCGCTGCAAATTGTCATTTAGGAAAATTACAAATATCCCAAAACAAATTGCTGAAACTAATTTATAACCTTCCTTGGTTTTTCTCGACTGAGCGGCTGCACACACTTGCCGGCATGGAATTAATTAAATATAAACTTAACAGGATTAGCGAAAATTTTAACACCGCATGTCTAAATTCGGGTTATGAACATATCAATGAGCTGGCTCATCGTATGTAGTTTAGTTTTAGGATTAGTCGTTTTGGTATAAAAATAAAAATATTTAAATAGGTTTTGCTAAATTTTTCCTCCATTTAGTAATATTGTAAATATGGATACATAACTTTATAAAACAACTTACATTATAATTAAGTAGAAAAAGATACAAATCTTAAACTCTTCATATATAAAAATTTAAGACTAAGTAAAATGTGATATATTATATAACAAGAATAAAATTGAATTGAATTTATAAAAATTAGGCAGCAATAAATAATTTTCAGTTGCAACTCTGCAGCACGCTGATGGTAACAAAAGTAAAACGAAAACATTCAACTAATACTGAGCAACTCACAAAACTTCACAAGACCATAAAATATAAAATAAAATTTAGTTTCTTCGATTTGCAACAAATAAAACAAACTTTGCAAGTAGTGACCACTTGGTAACAGCAGGCATTTCTTAAAAATTCTATTCAAAATTGCTAAGAAAATAAACCAATTTCTCCACGTTGTGTGTGGGTATAAATAAAATTTTCTAAAATTAGAAAACTTTGGAGAAACTAAATTTTCTAATAAACAACAAAACTAAAATTTTACATCATAGGGAGCTAAAATTGTGAGAAAAAAATAAAAGATTTGCTTTTAGGAATAATCCAGATTCTTTTTCTTCCACTTATTCATAATTTTGTACAAAACATTTCGAGATTCACGTCTGGTTAAAACATATCACACCATTTCATTTATAATTGAGTTAAAAATATAGAGTGTTCCAATAAGGATTGTATATTGTATAAGAATATATTGTCATTATAATGTCCATTACGTTTACACAGAGCGGCAAGCCTGCGAGAAACACAATATTGTCATTAACTTGGAAGTACTTGAATAGTATGTGATGAGAAATTGTATCGATTTGGAGGATCTACCAAAAAACTAACTTTGTTTTCGGGTGCATGGTTTTGCGTTTGATTGCGAGTAGAGTGAAGAACTGGGGCCTAATTCTGGCAGTCGTATACAATCGAATACTTCTTCGTACGTTCGAATTTTTTGTTACTTTTGGGATTCTCTCAGTCGTTATCGAATAATATGTATCGAAATTTCTTATGAGAGGAGTCGATAGCGAGCGACCACTTGAACGCAACCTTGCGAGTTTTTAGTCGTAAGCCCAAGAGCTATCGAGTAATGTTTTTTTTTTGTGATCAAAAGAATAAAAATAGAAAATGTAAATTAAACATTTTTTAAAAACAAAAAAAAAATTCATGATTTCACAATTTTAAGTCAAAATTATCAAAAATTAATTGCAGTCAAAAAATAATATATAAAACTTTATCGGTAACCAGACAGATTTAAAAACACTATATTGCCGCAGGCATTATGTTTCCGCATTTATTTTTAATCGAAAGGAGATTGTTTTATTTGTTATTTTACTTCGCAGACGTTTTTGAAAAGCATCCTCCTTGTTAGCGGACACAATTTATCAATTTTTGGTCTTGGTCTTGGGTTTTTCGTCTACAATTCCTTAAACTCTGCAACACTAAAAAAAATATTTTAATTCGTTCAATATCGCAATAAGAGCACTATCGACATTTCTTTCGAATCGAAAACAATTTTGATCACGACCGCTAGAATTAGCCCCCTGTTTTACTATTAAGATCGCTAAACGTTAATAGACGAATAAATAGAGCCTATAAAATACATTTGTATGTATTTTATTTGCGGTACGATAAAAAGATTTCTTCTTTTGAATTTATTTTTATGACTTTGTTTGCTAATCTTATCACATTGACGTCTGTATACAGAGATTTAGAGATAAAATAATTGAAAATAATCAGCAACGTACTGACTGACAGTAGAAGAACGAAAAATAGATAATTTAAGATGCATAAAACGAAATGATTGGAGGTCAAGAATAAATGGCTTTCCAATTGGGACATAAGAACTTTTAATTCTATTGTGAATGCTCTATTCAATCTGTGAATGACTAAATAATCAGTAAACCTAAGATTGCATCATACACGAAGCAACCGTGTGTGTATCAATTCAGAGTGGAATAAATCAGTCATTTCGGCGTCGATCTCAGTAATTGGGCATCACTCGGAATACACTGTGGCGTGATTTGTGAAAAAAAAAAATTTTGCCAACATCCTTACAAAATCACATTGATCATTTGAAACGACGAAACTTTTCCAATTGTCCACTCGAGAAATCGTCAGGTCGAACGGCTGCTTGTACATGTGATGTAAACGCCTGCGGATTTCTTTTTTTTACGATATATCAAATTATTGCACTATACCAAGAATCCACCAACTTCAGACGAGCTCATACACAAAATTGCCAATGTTCCGAAGTGTACGAGAGTGATGGAAAATTGGACGCAAAGAATCGATTGCTGAAAATGGGGTCGCGTACGGAAATCGAATTTCATTCTTAAAGTGTAATAGTTGCAATACACTTAGAATAATGCCCCTATCGCGGTTTACAACTCCACTCTAGTTGAGTTGAAATTTTTGCAATTTGGTATTATCAGTTACAATTTAACCTGTCAAAAATTTCAAGTTGAATTTACATCTTATTACAACTTTTTTGTGATACCACAATATATAGACCGATCACAACCATGTGTTGGTACACCTGACAAAATGATGAAAAAATTACAACTCGTCAATTGTTTTCGAAATAATTATTATAAAAAAGGGGTGCGGCTTAATAAAGTATCTTAAACTAATATATTAATCAGGTATTTTATTAGAATTATGTAGTCACAATAAATTTACAACAATGAACAGTTCGAAAAACTTGCTAAGTTTATTGAGCATTCTCAACATTGAAAAGTCAACAGCAATTTCCATGCAGCAAAATAAATGTGGAAAGAACTTGCAACATAATTAAATTGCTTTGAATCGTCATCAAAAACTGTGCCAAAAGTTTTAAAATAATTTCCGCTTATATCCATTTTTTTATTTGTTAAAAAGTTACCAAGTTTACATTCAGCTTAAATAAAATTTATTGCTTTACATTTTTGTCACAATAACACCAGCTTTTTAACTATGAAATGTCAAATCTAACCATTTTAGATTGGCAACCTCAATATAACTTCAACTGGAATTAGTTGTAATTCGTAATACCAAAAAAGAATTGAGTTGTTTTGAAGTTCAATTGCTTCAATTGCAATTCAACTGACTTGAGCTGTAAACCGCAATAGGGGCATAAATTTCAACGCATTATCTGAAGTATTCTCTATTTTATTATTAAATCCTAATCAAACTATAGTTCGTAAAGTTCAACGTCAATCAATACCAACTTTCACAGACATCACAGAATGCGTTTTTGGCAATCACGAAACTTCCATCATTAGTGTATTTATATACTGTGTATTTCATAATGTCTCTATTAATTAAATCAACTCGACTAATTTGAGTTGTCATATTTACACCTCAACTCAAGAAATTTTTTGCATTATGATATGATGCATATCATAATATGATTATATTATGATATACAACACAAAAAATTAGTTGAGTTGAGTTGTAAATCACCACTTGTCAGGTGGCTTAGGTTGTAAGTAAATTGGAAAATATATAACAAACTCTTTGACGGAAATGAATACGGGAGTTACTGATTCCAACATACAACACTGGTGCCAACATAATTTGTAAAGTTCAAATTTATCATCTCTATTTTCCGTTGAAGTAATCCATGTTACGCATCGGTTTTATCTCATTTGCTTCCTCATTTTTTGGTTTTCTACTTGAGTCTGTGTGTTATTAATAGATAAAAGTATGATGCCCTTCATGAGAAATCCGATATAAACTAGGAAGATTTTGTTGTATGTATAATCAATTGCTTATTCAGTCTCACACAAAAGAATTTATTGGTTCAAATGCGCCAATTAAATTCTTTTTTAAATTGGAAGTTACAAAATTTACCGCATTTTAGTTCTTTTTTCTTTTTTTTCTTTTATTAAAAACGTTATACTTAAATGCTGTACTTATTCAAGTACCAAAATTGTTAAGCCAGTCGAACTCTATGTTATACAAAATTTTTTTACAATCGAATTAATAGAGTTTCGGAATTCGTTATATTAAAGGACGTTATTGGTAACTTAGACTGTAAATACGGTGTTCAAACATGCATCTTTATTGAGATTTACGCAATAAATGCCATTATTGAGAGCTCAATATTCCATACAAAATATTAATTAAGTTATTGAGCAATAAGTAAGAAATTATTATAAATATTGAGTATAACTTGAAATGCAACACTGTCACAAGTGTGTTTAGTAAGCAAAATTATAATGGCGAGTAGTCAGTGTGTTAGATCTGCAACCAGGAGGTCCAGGTTCGAGTAGCAGCACGGTCAAATCAGAAAAAGTTTCTGTAATATTAAATTCATAATACAAATTATTATTGTTATAAAAATAACAAATTTGTAAAAATAAAAAAAGTGCGAATGAGCTGGAGCGAAACAAGTGAAGCAGCTCTTCTTGATATGTGGCCGACAAAAATGTATGGGCTTCGTGGACAACCGAAAAATGGGCACGTCTACGCAGAGATGGCCGATTAGCTCCGTTAACAGAAATACTGTTGAAATCGCCAAAACATCCATGTAATAATATTACCTGTACAGCGCTACAGGTAATTACATTCATATATACATAAAATAAAAAGTGGTTTGGGTGTTAATGTTTCGCCGCTGTGAAAAACATTTGGAACAAATTAAGTTCAGGGTGCCCTCCTAGAAACGAAGACAAGAATAAATAAAGTAACAAAAATGATGAGAAACTCTTAGTTTCCGAGTTACGGGCCTCTAAAGTTCCATTAGAATTTTATTAAAAGAAAAAGGACGGATTTTGAGCACCAAGTATAAAAGATGAGATTCGCTGCAAAATAAACAAGTATAATCATTTCGTTTTGGTTCTTTGAGGCAAAACACTAAACATCTGAAAATGTGTACAAAAAAAAACTGGTTTTAAAATGAACATTTTTGCAGAAAAGAAAAGGCTGCAATGGGACTGTAGTGGATCATCTTCCACACGGTCTTGCTATGAAACTGCCCACCAAACTATTTTCAAAAAAGAATACTCGTATTTTTCCACTTTTGTAAACTTTGATTTTTTCATTAAACAAATTTTCACGACCAAATAAAAACAATTTTGTTTTCCAGCTGTCAAATGCTTATTGAGTTTGCTAAATTTTGTATGTGTGAACACTAAAATAGTTTTGTCAATGAACTGAATATTGATGCAATAAAAAATATATACATATACACGGTGGGCCAAAAGTAATCACCCGGGGCATAAGTAATCACCCGATGTCTTTTCGCTGTAATTTTATTTAATAAAAATCTTTGAATCTGCATGTATGGTCATCAACTCTGGTGGCGGTCACTTAGCCCATATCATTAGCAGTGCCAAAATTTGTCTGAAAAAAAAATTACAGCAAAAGAACATCGGCTGATACTTTTTGCCCACCCTGTATGAACACCGTATAAGGCAGTGCGTATGATTAACATAAACCTCGATAACCAATATACCACCGGACAAGTTCTTTAATAAACGCAGTCTTTAAGCGTTGCTTGCAATTTGATTATTTATTATTACAAGGATGGGCATAGCGCCTATAAGCGGCGCTGAGCAATAACAACTTAATTTTTTTAATGAAATATTATATTATTGCCTTTCATTTTAAATATGGCTTTCGTGCCGTTCATTAATACTTTCTCTATGAAATAAATAACGTCAGACAATCGTGGGAAAATTGGAAATATAAAAACAAAGAAATTGTAGCAAAAAAACATTTCAATTTCCTGAAAGCTCTAAACGAAATTCATTAATGTTTAATTTGTCAATAAAGCAATTAAATATCAACAACACCCAATACACGCTACGTCATTCGGTTTTTAATTGTTACAATTTTTTTCCCCCACACTTTTGTGATCCACTTCTATTTCATTTTATATTTGATTTATTTATTAAAATTCAATGATAAAGGGAAACAAGCTTTAAAACAAAATTGTCTTTGAAACTGCAAAGGAAAAAAACACAATTTCCAATAATTAAAACTGCATTGGAAATAAAGGCCGCAAATATGAAAAAAGAAAATCGCAATATACTTTTAACCCTGAAAAAATTTTATGTTATTGTTCTCTTTTCTTCGCTTTTGTCTTGTTTAGAATAGAATTGAAATTCTTTCTTGTTAAGCAGCTTAAATTTAAAGTTATATTCTTATTATGTACATATTTTATACATAATTCCCCTAAAAGTAGGCCACGAATAATTGTGCCTAAAATTTAACGAATGGAACAACTCTTTAAAGACCCTTTTTTAATATATTTTACTAAATTTATTTCTTGTTTTGAAATAAAAATCCGCGTTTCTTGAACATTTTTCATATGCTGCTGATATTTAAATAATGTACGAGGTTCGTTCAAACGAAAAGGTGAATTTTGTTTCCATCAAATACAATGGCGTGGTACATCATGAGTTCTTGCCAACAAGTCTTACAATTAATAAGGAATACTCCAACGTTTGCGTGAAGCACTACGGACAAAATGGATATTGATGAATAATTAAATACTTTTCAAAAAAAATTCAAAATACACTTTTTATTTTGAACAGACCTCATAGATGTATCTTGAATAAAAGCGTATGCTATGCTTAACAAGATGCTTTGTTCAATAGTCTACTTTTAAGGGTGGGTCAAACAAATACAGTATTTAGGAATCAATAAAAGAAGAAAAGTTGATACAGGGTGGCGCAGAATGAGCTAAAAGGTATAAATTCTTTATAACTTTTTTAATTATTATTTTTATTTTGCTGCAGAGAATTTTGAGTACATTACACTTGTTTCCATATAAAGTTTAACTTGTGTTGTGCAAGAATTGAAGACGACAGACTACCAGCAAACGGCTTGAATATGCCATTCGTTTCCGTGAAAAAGCGGAGGAAAATCAAGACTTTATTCACAATTTGGCAGTGAGCAATGAAGCCCATTTCTTATTAAATGGGTATGCCAATAAGCAAAACTGCAGGATTTGGGCTACGGAAAATCCAAGAGCAGTTCATCAGCGACAATCACACCCTCTTAAGTGTACTGTTTGGAGCGGTGTATCCTCCGACATGACAATTGGCCCATATTTTTTTGAAAATAAAAGAGGTGTCTCAATCTCTGTCAGCGGTGGTGCATATCGGACGATGTTGGAAAATTTTGTTAGGCCAGCTGTGGAAAACCATCCAAACTTGTGGTTTCAAAAAGATGAAGCCACAGCACATACCGCAGGTGCCTCAATGGCTATGTTAATGGACATATTCGGCGAACGCATTGTTTCGCGAACAAGCGATTTTAACTGGCCTCCAGGTTCACCAGATTTAACAGCTCCTGACAGTTTTGTTTGGGGATATTTGAAAGATAGAGTGTACGTTAACAAACCAAGAACCATACTCCAACTAAAAACCAACATTCGAAATGAAATCATGACCCTTACACCCGAAATTTTGCGAAAAGTTATGCAAAATATGCTAAAACGAGCACGTATGTATGTGCGAAGCAGAAAATGGACATCACTTATAGGATATCATTTTTCAAAGCTAATTGCGAAAAAATTCCCCAATAATATACTGTATTTAAAAAAAAAAATAATAATAATCGCATAAATAAAAAAGTTGTAAACCATATAGCTCATTCTGCGCCACCCTGTATATTTCAAAAAAAAAATTCAGTTTCCTCGGCAAATTTTGAAATTTAAAATATTTACAAATTGAAGAGAAATTCTAATGAAAAAAATAAAATTAATTATTTATGATTCTAATTTTAAAATTGTGATTTTTCCCGAAAATATATGTCAAATGTATTATTACATACTTTATGATATTCTCATAAAGTAATTGGGACGCTTGAATGAATTATAGGTTACTTTTTTTCAATTACCTTTACGCCTACTTTTTTAATTGTGCTACTCCTTCCACATGGTTTTTAACAGATTTTATAATATAAAGGAGCTTAACTCGCCATTTGTGGACCAATCGCGATGAAATTTGGTGCACTTAGTCTGTGCAACTGTCGGGAAGGTTATAGGGTATTACTTTTTTAAAACTAGAACTAGGACGGCGATATGGGATATTTCTGCCCCTCCGAAACGTTCAAACTGATTTTAATAATAGTTAGAACATAGATAGAATTGCGTCAAACAATGCTCATAGGTAATGTACATTTTCAAAACTAGGACCAGGAGGGCGATATGGGAAACATTTTGGCTTCTCCAAAACTACATAGCCGATTTTGATGAACTTTAAAATTTGGCTGTATTTGAGTTTAAAAGACGCATTGGCAATTGTGCAACTCCGGGAAGTTATAGGGTATTACATTTTTTAGGACTAGGACCACGAGGGAAAGTAGGAGCAATTTCCACGCCAGCGAGCCCTTCTAACCGATTTTAATTAAATTTAAATGTATTTATGTTTTTGCGTCTAGAGGGACACATATGTATGCTACATAGATATATATTTTTTAAGTAGAACCAGGAGGCGCCGTAGGGGTAATATATGCCTTCCCGAAACTGTGTAACCGATGGAGATAATAACGGGAGCGAAGCCGCGGGTTAAAACTAGTTTTATATAAAATCGAAATGTTTCTATAAGTATATATTGAATATGTGAATGATTAGTCAACAATTATTTGATAATGCGTTTTTGGTGCAATTAAGAGAAATTACGTAAGTATAAACTTACCATATACAGCCTACTTTTAGGCATATATTACTCCATAAGAGAGTCTGTTCTTAATATAGTTTATTATACACAATGCGTAAAATAATGGAAAACATGTGCCGCACATTAAAATTTTTTTTTTAATTATAAAAAAGCAACAGCACAATTAATCGAAGTTAAACCTTCACTAGGTGAGATACTTTGACTCCAAAAAACAGACTTAACTGTGAAGGAATGAATATTTGAGTGGCTGACACTGAGTGTATAAACCAAAGGATTGCCGAAAAAAACACAATATGTATTAACAAAATTTCTATGAAGACAAATGTGAAATGAAAACGACTATAAAACAACGAGGTCATACACAATATATACCCGTATTAAAACAAGTCTATGGAAAATACCCCAAAAATAAGAGAAAAAAAAAAAAAAAAAAAAAAAAAAAAAAAGGTAGAACACTGGCTTGGAGGTTAAGCTTAAAATATATTAAATATGCTCAATTACAATATAATTTCAACACTATAACAAGTATTGTTACTTTTGTAAATTAACAACAATTAAATGCTACAAGAAAATAACGAGTAATAAATGCTTAACATAAGCTAAGGAATACGCACATATATAGATATGTATGTATATCAGGTTTATAAATATCAGTTCAGCCGACAAGTATGCTATATTTTAATAAGTAATTTGCTTTTGTTGTAACACCAAGTACAGTAGTTTTCCGGTTTAACGAATTTCACGCGTGTTCGTTAAGCCACAGTACTTATGTAGAATAGCCGTTTCATAGATAAATAAACAATTGCTAGTACATGTTTTGTCGTTTATTTTATTTAAAATAATTCTTGAGATCTGTATAATAAAACAAAAATAAAATAAAACATGTACAACTCATTAAACTGTCGCCAAAAACCGAAATTGCGGCAAAAATTGTTTCCAAGTGAGTTGGGATCATAAAGCTTGGCTGTCTACCATCGTGATCAGCCCTTTTTTCCAACCGAGTTTCGAACCGGTTTATTCAGTGCTCTGGTTGTCGATTTTTTTTGATGTTAATTTCTCGAATATCGAATAAAAAAACCGGACTTTAGAATTTTTTCCGCTTTGTTTATCTGGACCAAAAAACAAACTTTATTATTGTAAATATTATGTGCAACATGGATAAATATTTCTCTCTCTATCTCTTTCGCTCATTTACATTTAATAAAATAAAAAAAAATTAAATCTTTAACGAAAATTTCAAAACGTTTAATTCAAAAATTTAAAAAGTTAAACTTTGCGCCATTTACAAGAGCTTGATATGGACATACACACATTCATATGTATATGTATGAAAAACATATGTATAAACATTATACAAATTTATTGTATCTGAAGTATAAATATTTTTATTTCATAAGGATTTCGATTCTTCCACTTTTCATTTTATTTATTAAAAATATTTGCACTTTTTATTCTCTGTTAAAGTGCGGTAAGATGGCTTTGTAGCGGAATAATAAAGTGCAAATGTTTTAAATGAATAAAGCAGAATGGGGTGAGAAATGCAACGCACTTTTGGTTGAAAAGAAAACACCATTAAAACCAATGCTTTAATTTTATTATATTTTTTATATAACATATGAATTGTCAAAACTCTTCTGTAAGAAAATTAATTGCAGACATCGTAATACTTGCAATTGTTTTTTTAATTAAAAAAAACCGGTTTTATAAGAATGTCGAACAATTGGTCACCCTACTGTCTACCTCAAATTTTTGGTAAATCGCGTACACCTCACTCAACCAACATTTTCCAAAATGTTTCAAATTTTTATTTTAATGCCACTTTCCACAAGTAACATTTGTGCAACCGATGGGTACATCACTCCCCAAAAATTTTAATAAAAATCACATTTTCCTTATTGCAATTTTTTACCACTCACCAGTTCTTAATTTAAAAAAATTTAAACAGCTGTTTACATATAAATTGAGTTGCCAAGAGACACAAATTTTTGCCACTTATGTCGTTGAAGTGTTAGGAATTGAATCGCGGAAAATTGGCCACACTTGTAGAGAACATAAAACGTAAAAATAATTTAGAGAAAAATTAGTACAAATTCTTTTTCAATTTCCTTGAAGATTTTACTAAAAACAAAATGGCCGAGTAATGTTTGTTTTTTGGGAATACAAAAATAATTTTTTATATCATCTCTTTGCCAATCTCATTAATGTTAAGAAATCAATTTTTATTTTGCTGAGCCCATTGCACACCAATTCGATAGCATCTCTGTGTTTTATATTTTCCTCGAAATGTTTCGCATTATATTTTTTTTTTATAAAATGCGCCTTCGATTTTCATATCGCACATACTGTAAATTTTCTTAAATCACACTTTTTGCACAAATCTATAATTCGAAAAGCCTTTTTGGTGATCATCAAAAATTAGTATTTGTTCTCTTAAAAACAGTATCTCTTGTAACCATTATTGAATTTACACCACGAAAGAATATGCGTAATAGCACAACGAAAAATTGTGTAAGAAATTTCTTCAGATTATGTTTTTAACTAAAATTCTGAATCTTACTTCTTCGTTAAATTGAGAAAAAAGAATATTGTTTGTTCGTTAAACCGCAATACTAATGTAATTACAAAAAATAAATGGTGTCATTAAGTTGAAAAAACAATAATAGAGAAAAAATATTACAAGTCATGTAGTGCAGATTATAAATATGAAAATTCTACTACAGCACTATATATAAAGCTGTCAAGAATTCCCATTAATGCTACAAGGAACTAAGAAAGGTTAAATATTGTTAAAGTTGTAAAGTTTCCTGAATAAAATTAATTATATTAAGGAAAACTAAAATAACTAGGGAAAATAATTCGTCATAGCACAAACAAAATGCGAATCGTTTTGTTTTTAATTCTTGACATTTAATTATTTACAACATACACACTTAAATTGTGAAAAAGTTAAGAGGAAATTTGTCAACAAGGTCTTGATGCCAAACAAGAAAGTTACAGTGGATTTCATTCAAGCTACTCAAAATTAATATTAATCATACGCACTTTCGCCCTCTCAGGGGCCTATAACAGTTTATTGCACGTCATTACTTTTAAACTATATGAGGGATTTTAAGAAAACTTTACAGAGCGGATGAGAACGCTTCAAAAGTTGTATGAAACTGAATATAAAATCAACTACTACAGTTGTCCGAAATTTAATAAGAATTTTGACTTTTTTGTATAAATGCAGGATGAAGAAAACATATGTACGGAATGTTTTTCTAATATTTTAATTATATCACTATATTTTACAGAATTAATAAAAAAAATTTGCAGATTAAAATGTTATTTCCGATGACTTTTAAAATTAAAAATTAAGGATCATTGAATTTGTTTTTATTTTCAATTCAAAAGCGTACTTGTGTCGTTTTGCTGCCCTGTGACATTAAAAATATTGAGATAAAAAAGAGGCAACACTTCATTGAGTGAAATTGTTATCCGAATGTAAATCGCATTTTCTTTTTATTTACTTTCCAAAGCATGGAAGCATTCTTAAAAGTTCTCAAATCTCATGATAACCACTTAAACTCTAGAGCCAAATGATTAAAATAGCTTTGACTTGCTTGAGAAATATACAGTACGACCTCTGTTAGCGCATCATTCAATCATCAACAGCAATAAGTCAAATATTTATACTCAAGGGTCCGTTTACTCCTATGCAACATGCCAGAAGTTGCTCATACCTTGTCTGTAGAAATACCCAGGCTCTTGGCGGGAATCGAACACACGCCTCCAGATTGATAGACTGAGCATTAGTAGCAGTAGGCTACGGAGGCACACATTTAAATTTTGTCACATAAATATAAATAAACAATTTGAAGTAAAACACATAGTTATTAAAGGTGTTCGCTTTTGAACCATATAAACGAGATATTCTTTGTATATAAATAATTAAAGAAATGTTTATATATATTAAAGTTATGTAATTGGCCAAGAAAAGTTTTCGACTCGATCAATGCAACAACAGTGGTTCGTATTAGTCACAGTAACCGAGGGTGCACTGTGTTTTGAAGGTTTAAACTATTTAAGATGGAAATATTTATACATTCTCTGGGGAACCTTTTCTTTTCAAAGCAACCACTGAACTTTACTTTTGCTTCAGGAAGATTTGTTTTGCATATTTTACCAAAAAAGAGGAAAGAAGAACTATGAAATATCTAATACAACCCCTTTAAATATGCAATAGTTTATTTTATACGGGGTGCCGCAGAATGAGCTATATGGTTTGAATTCTTTATAACTTATTTAATTATTATTTTTTCTTCAGCATTTCGTGAAGAAAACTTGGGGAATTAATTATGAATCATTACACGATCGAACACAGCACATACTACAGGTGCCTCAATGGCTTTCTTACGGGACATATTCGGCGAACGCTATATTTCGCGCGCAAGCGATTTTAACCGGCCTCCACGTTCACCAGATTTAACAGTTCCAGACAGTTTTCTTTGGGGATGTTTGAAAGAAAGAGTGTACGTTAACAAACGAAGAACCATACTCCAACTAAAAACCAACATTCGAAATTAAATCATGCCCATTACACCTCAAAATTTTGCGAAAAGTTATGGAAAATATGCTAAAACGAGCACGTATGTGCGAAGCAGGATATCATTTTCTAATGGTGTTGAATGTGCGAATTCAGAGTATTTATTAGATAAAGGCTACAAGAATTTAAGGTGTAATAATTTCTTACACGAGTATTATTTTACAAAAAAAGGGAAAAAAGAGAAAATACTGCGCATTTTGCAGAAAAGGAAACAATAAGGGATTTATAGGTCCAAGTAAATTACAGTTATTTAATTTTTATTTATAATTTATTTTTTTATTGTTACTCATTTACAAATTTATTTTATTTTTATTTGAAAGGAAACCTTACTTTTTCAGCACTAAAAACATTCTCCAATTTTATTTGCAGTGTTGACTGGCCACACGATTAGGGTAGTCATGCGTAATCGTAAATGGTTTTTCTTTTAATGCGTGACAAAAGTAATAATTGTCGTGCATGGGTTGAATGATTTGTGGTGTGGCGGTTTATGATTTTTTACTGCATACGTAAAGTCCGCAAACAGATTCTCTATTTACACTTTGCGATAACCGCAGCGTCATATGTTTCTCTATTTGGTAGCCTCGAAACTCTTGTCGCTTTTAAATTTGAATTTTTTCGAAGCAATTATTTTGGTTCAACTTTTAAATAAAGTAATAAAATGTAAACAAGCACTGCCGTATTCTGAAAATTTTTTGGATGTAAATTTGAAAATTTGTCTAACAAACTACTAAGCGTATTATACCGCTATAAAGCGATTAAAACTAAATTAAAGGCGAATTGCAAACTCAGCTTTTATAATTGAGAATATTATTCTTCATCTTGGACCAGCACTTAGGGGACGACCCCTACACATTCGATGTAGGGATGATGCTACGCAATACCGACGAAGGAGGGTGCACTGATGTTATTTGTGGATTGTGACAAGTGACTACGCCTTAGCCACCGAAGCCTTCGAACCACTGACACAAAGGTGAACTATTGAACATCCGAAAAATGTGAAGTGCGACATTGAGATCAAACGCAGGACTTTTTGGTTTAATAGTCATCATGATAACGACTGCAGCCATCGCAAGCCCCAAAAATTAATGCGTATTTAATAACAAATCAAAAAATTTTCATACAAAAGTTTACTTAAGACTTCTACTTTTCTTCTTGAGTAAAAAAGATGACAGCACTTTTAATTTCAAAGCAAAATAACATAAAATGGAAAAATTGCTCCGTCGGGCGTCGGTATACAACTTTTTCACCGCGATTTCTTATCTACACGGCTCTCTATCAAACAAAAAGTTACGGCGGTGTAAATATGGTCAGAGTGAGAAATTCCCTGCTTTCAATGGCAACTAAAGATATTATATTTTCACTGCCGAAGAGTAATTTCTAATAAAACACTTGCGAAATAAATCTGTTAAAAAAAATTGTAAATTATTTAAGTAAAATTTGCTAATATAATAAAATATTCATAAATTAATTCTTTTTCTGTTTTATAAGTTTTATGGATGTACATACTTCCATATTTGCTACCTTCAACACTACAAATGCAATTAGAATATTGCCTACCTTTTGGATTTGAAGATATTTACATTTATTGGTTTAAGCTTCATAAAAGTAAATATTTATAAACAAATTATAAATTGGAAAATAAATATGTACGTAGGAAATGTAGGTTAATAATTTTCTATATCGTTTGGTTTTTATTATCTCTTTTGATTATTTTTACATTATATATGTAGCTTTACTAGACGCTGTATAGAAGTGACGCTGTATAGAAGTGACGCTGTATAGAAGTGACACTATTATAAACTCTATTGTAAGTTACAATATTATTTTTCCATTTACTACGAGGAGAAAAAAACTGGCAGTAAACAAAAAGCGAGAAAACAGTAGAATACTGAAATAATAATAAAAATGTGTAATTTATAGCATACCTTCAGGGAGTGGCTGGATGCGGTTTGCAATTATTATTCTACTCTAACTAATACGGAGAAAAAGAGTTTTTTTTTTGGAGTTGTTTGCGTAAATTAAAATATAACTACATAAAATGAAAAAGAAATATGTTTAATACTAATCTGTGGATGAGTTTGATGTAACAACAAAGCTTTTCGTAAAACACTTTAGGTCATGTGGACATTAGGTTTATTTGCTTAAAATGTTGTAATATTTAAACTGCTTATATTAATTAAAGAAAATTACATATAAAGAAAATTAAGCGATTTAGAAATTTCGAAAGTGTTTGTTAAGTTCAGTGCAAAGGCTTCGTCACATCTGTGTAGTGAATGACTGTTGTCAATTACACATCTGCACTAAACCCTTCCGATGCAATTTCAATATTAACTTTTAGAATAAGCTTGTACATATTAAAGTTGAAATGGACTGACTTTAAGTATCGTATGAATTCAATTCTCTACAGCTGATAATAATAACTTTTTAACAATATTGTGGTGATCTTAAAACAGGGGTGTTAAACGTAACGACTTTAAGTAATTTTTTAGGAAAAGTGACGATTTGCGATTTTCTTTTCAAAACCGATAGCATTTTGACATTTTTCATGCATCACTATTTTTTCGAATTAATGGCAACAGCAAACATTTATTTGCAAATTTTCGACATCGATACCTCTCGCACAATTTTAGATTTCTGTGAAATTCAGCTGAGACCAATTCACAGGCACGTCAGGACGCCGTCCTTCGTCGGTATTGTGTAATATCGGCGAAGTAAAATAAAGTAAGAGTAAAATAAAATAATTAATAAAAAATACGTCTACTTGACAAGGAAAAGTTGCAGAGATAATGAGCTTTCCTCTGTCTATTTCTTCTTCTATCACCGGTCATCTCTAATAAATATTAGTAGACAATCATTGCCTGAGAGCTACTTCTCTTTAAAAAGAAAAAGACTTGGGGACTTATTTGGAAAAAAAACACTCGATTTTAGTCATATTGGCAGTAATTCACGTTTCTTTGATTAGATATTCCACTTGATGGGCTTTGTAAAGTAAAAGCATGATAATCCGGATAATTGATTGCAGACCCTAATCCATCCGGAATAAAAATTTAAAAAAGTTGTTCTTGTATAAAAAATGTTTTTCAAAGACATATCAAATGATATATTAGCGGAATTCGCGTTTCGTAGTAAAGACCTTTAAGATCTTGCAGCTGTAGTATAACAACAACAAAATGTATTGATTTACTAAAGATCAAAAAAATCCTGTATGTCACAATAAAAATCTCATTCATTTTTGGTTGTCGAGAAGTGTTCAAACTTTTTACCAAAGCTAAATCACACAATTGTGAAGCACTAAATTTTTTTTAATGTCGACATGATTTTCTTCGGACTATTTTATTAATCCATCCGAACAAACAACATGAAATTGTGGAACAAAATAATGTGATTTTCCAGAAAAAAGTAGAAAATATTATATTTTTGGCATTACAATTAACAGAGATAAATATTACACAACAGTTTGCATGCAATCCGGATTATAGAGTAGACAAAATGTTGTCCGGATTACCGATTAATCCTGATTAGAGATGTTCGGTTATCAAGGTTTTATTGTATTATAGAAATTATTTGAAAACAAGAATTGTTTCCCACAATTTTTTTCGTTTCATTTCTAACCAAATCGGTTCGTTATCTCGCAACATTTTAGTGAGGTTCATATCTTTGGAATGCGGCAAATTTGATTCCGATCCGTTTACTCATAAAATCAATAACGCCCATAGTTAAAGAAGGGAGTAAAATAATAAAAAAAAAAAAAAAAAAAAAACATAAATTTTATGCGGTTAAATTGATGAAAATAATATTTTAAATTCGTTATTACCAACATACTACCCAGAAATTTTGTTGCACTTTATTCATATTTTTTTTTCTTTATCTGGAACCAGCACTCAGGAGATGACTCCTACACATGCAATGCATTGTGCTGGAACTATAGGAAAGAGACAGTTAGAGAAACGACAGGAGGTGAAGCTTAATTAATTATTTTACTGCTCTGCTTTTGCACGCTGTTTCTTTATAGCAGTGTTGAAGCTTCGGTTTGGTAGACATTTTTATTATATTTTAGTTCGCCGGTGCTACACAATACCGACGAAGGAGGGCGCTCTGATGTGATTGTGGATTGCTATCAGCTGAAGCCGGTATTGTGCAGTGACCAGTGACTATGCCTTCGCCACTGAAACCTTCCGACAACAACTGACACACAAAGACACACTAATGCACATCAGAAAAATGAGAGATGTTTTTTTTTTATCACTTTAGTCTGAAACTGGGATTGAACACAGGTCTCTTTTGGTTTTGTAGTCAACGTGCAGACTACTTCAGCCACGTTCATATATGTGGAATTATCTTTAAATTTTCGAAATTTTCGAAATTTTTGCAATAAAAATTAAATTTATTTCTCATAAAATGTTGATTAATTTAATGAAACAAAATTTTGCATACTTTAAGGAAACAAATGCGAGTTATACCTTAAGAGTTATTTAACTTAAACAAAAGCGCCTTAATTCATAGAAATTTGAACTAACAATTAGAAAATAATATATTTCTTACAAATATATTTTTCTGCCAATACCATAATGCCAACGAAAACTTATTCTTACTTATGGCAACAAATCCAATTTAAAAAAAAAAACAATTATTATAAAATATTCGTAAGCACGTGCTAATTTGCAATGTAAAATATTGTCTTAAAATTAGATTGTAAATAACAATGAAATACAATTTAAAAAAAACACAAAATGAATTGCCTTGTTCCCAGTTAAAATGAAATGATTGAATTGTTCTAGACGATAAATTTAGAATAACAATGTGACAGAGCCAGACACAAAACCTAATTTTGTGACAGCGCCGATGATAAAAAAATAAACTTGTAGGAAAAATAGTTAAGAAAAATCGAAAAGGGGAGGACTGATTAATATACATACTAATGCTCATTCAATTCCAACCACATAATTCTTCCCTCTGATTCACTAAATGCGGAAAAATATTTCATAACAGAATAAATTTTAATTTGAGAAAGCAAACTCAAGTTTTGTATTGTTAAAATGTAGTACGAAACTAGATGAAAGAGAAAATAACGAATGTAATGACCAGCACAAACAGGAGGGAAATAAATTTTTAGTTGGAAATAAAACAAACAATTTGAACTGAACAAAACACAATTCGAAACAGCCAGCAGAACCAACTGCTTTAGTTTTTTTTTTTAGCTACAAATGTTAATGAAGAGGAAATATTTTATGACCTGCAAGAAAAAATTCGCATCGAAGGTTTTAAAAATAAACCAATTTAAGCAAAAAAAAAAAAGCAGATATAACCGAGAAAAAAACCTTTACCGAATGAAATTTTATTACTCGATAAGACCTTAAAAAGAAAAATAAAAGGTAGGTCCTATTAAGGTATGAGCGATAGCGACTTACGCAATCTTTACTGAGTTATACAAAATGAAAAGAACAGATACTTTGAAAACGCTTAAAATTGCCATTTGCGGAATTGTGCATATTTACGAAACTTGTATCATAAAGGCTGCTTTTAAACTTTCCAAAAAAAAAATTAAAATGTACTGAAATTTAGGCAACTGGAGATAATGCAGGGTTAATCGGCATTACCTGCATAACCATTTTTAGCAAACGTCAATATAAAAATAAATTAAATAAAATACAAAAAATTAAAATTTGTAGCTAAAAATTGTAATTTGTAATACTAGAATTTTTCAGGGAAAATTGTGAGGGCATGCTGTTTTACTAAATGCACAATGGGCCAGCTCAAGTTTAGGAATAAAAATTGTTGTGCAAGTTTACAAATGAATTTCCATACAATTTTTGACACTTCATTGTGCGAGTGTAAAAATTGTTTGCGAGACTTTTAAAGGTTTTCATGAGGTCCCTTATTGAATTTATAATTGTTCAACTCATAAGCCCTCATTAACGGCGTATGCGTTGTGTAATCATTTCATAAATACATCCACTGAAAAATGTTACAAGACATTCCTTGGGAACTAATTTTATTCTACTTCCGAAATATAAAATAAGTGTATATTTTCACCTTCTCAGGAAGTTATAAAGAACAACATCCAGAAATTAATTATCAAAGTGATTTTATTCTATAAAATGCGTTCATGTGTGTACAAGTGTTTGTCAGTGTGATTTAAAACTTCGCCTTTGATTTAGTTTGTTTCTTATCTTCTCACTATCACATGTAATTTTTACTGCCTGTATGGTATCGATTATCAGCCTATTTAAATATGAAAAATTTTAACTAAATGCATAAACTGAGATCCGAGACACTGCATACATATGTGTTTTTTTATCTTGGACCAGCACTCAAGGGATAACCCCTACACATGCGATGCATTACGCTGTAACTAGAGGAAAGGAATACTGAGAGAGATGACAAGCGGTGTAGCTTCACTACCGTACAACTCTTCTTTTGCACGTTTTTTGTTTATAGCAGTGTTGTAGCGATTCCGATTAAATTCTGAAGCTTTATTTTAGTAGCCTTTTTTAGTAATTATTTTACTTCGTTCGTGCTGCACAAAACCGACGAAGGAGGGCTCTGATGTTATTGTGGATTGGTTACAGCTGTTCAGTGTCACTGGTCACTGACTATGCCTTCGCCACTGAAACCTGCCGACAACAACGGAAATGTTTTTATGACTTAGTCTGGAACTGGAATCGAACCCAGGACTTTTTGGTTTTGTAGTGAACGTGCAGACTACTTCAGCCATCGCTGAATTAAATTAGAATTTTTATAGAATTGGAACTTTCCATAACCTGCTTCTTATTAAGAGCATTAAAGCAAATCTATAAACAACTTTTCATAGCTCAGTTGAAGTAATAAAAAATGAGTATCATTCATCTGATTAAAACAGATTAAAAAAGTAGATTTATTTAGCATCACGAGCATTACTTCGAATTCAATGAATCGGCTTAAAGGAAGGAAACTTCCCCCAGAGACAACCCTGTGTGAAAAGAAGTACAACTAATCCGATTTTGCACTACTTCCGGATGACAATTTTAGGATTTTATTGACTTCTTTGGAAGCACTTTTTTCACTGGGACAGTATTGTATTTTTGTTGTTGGTAATTTTCATACAAAAGTGTGTTCCAGTTATATACATTTTGCAATTTGCTGTAGAAGTAAATATAAAGGAAAACAAAAATACGATAAAATTAGGATTCTACAAATTTGCCTGTTCAGAAGCACATAAAGAAGCACATATGACTGAGCTTGTGAATTGAGGAAATATCTTTCTGTCGAGAGTTTTTTCCAATTGCAACACCAGGATGGACAGACAGTGAACAGAAAACAGCAAGTTTTTTTGATTCCTATAGCCACCCATAAGATATTCTTAAAACAGAAATACAATCACATTCAAGGTCATGATTCACCGTGGGATTTACTGTCTGTCCGACGATGTCAAACAACATTTAAAATATTGTTTTTTTGTTAAGCGACCGACCGATATTGTGTGACATCGTGAACCAAGTAGTTATCATTAGATCTGTAAAAAAAATCCAACCGTATCCAAATGGTATAATAATGTGGATTAACAGTATCGTTGATTTTCTAACCTTAATAAAATAATATTCAGATCAGAGTTGTATTTTTAGCAGCGATCAGAGTTGTATTTTGAGCAGCTGCTGGAAGGAAAATAAATTAATATATGTAAAATTTTGGCAATACATATTATTAAATTTTGCAATATGTTCACCTTTATCTTTTAATTCCATATTTAAAACACGAAATTTATTAACTAAATCTGACAAAGGATTGACTCTGGATTATTTATAATGTGGCAATGTAAAGTAATTGGTTTATGCCAACAGAACAGCAAAGTCTTGAAGAATTGGACTGATCGTACCCGCGGCGAACATATGCCGGAAATCATATTTGAAAAATAAATGCCAATTCGTACAATATTTCTCTATTGTATTATCATTTTAAGTTCTCATGCAGCTAAAAGAGTGCACAAAGTAGAAACCCATGTACGATTTCCCGACTCCAGAGTTTACAAGATTTTTCTACATAAAAACTTTGTTACTTTGTAAATTACCGACCATCAGAATGAACCAATTCTTCTCCAAGTGGTCTGCGACGCACTTTTCTGCTAAGCTAGAGTATTAGTTTTGGCTAAAACATTAAAAAGCTCTTTTAGTTTTTTTTTTAATATATAGTAAAATCTTTCAAACTGTCATATTAAAGTTTTCCTTATGTATTTATAAATTGCATTATAATTTAATTTTGTATGGGAATTTGATTATTAATTGTTTATGAAAAAAAATCATGAATATGACTGTTAGTTTTTGTTTTTTTTTATTTTATTGTCAACGTACATATATATTGTAACTATTAGAATAAATATAAGGTTTTACCCTTCTAAAAAGTTTTAAGCTTTCCAGTAAACTCTTGGCCTTGGCAACAATTTTAAATTCCCTTAATTAAAAACTTTTAAAATTAATCAATTTCATAGTCCATTATTTTCTTTTTAGTTTCTAAACTCTGCAATTTATTAACTTTTCCAAAATATTTGTTTTATGAATTACCATACGATAAAAAAATTTCGTTATAATTTCATCACATTGTTTTCATTTTTGGACGGTGCTGCTAAAGCTGATTTTAGACACTATGTATTTGTTGTGTTTTATTATACAGCTACATTTTACCACTTCTGTCAAAAATTACAATTTATAAATTTATAATTTTGCGTTTTTAGTTTCATCTGACATCCTATATGTATGTATGTATGTGTGGACAATGTTTGTGCCTTATAGACAGCTAAAAGGCTAAACCGGTTTTCTTGAAATGCTCGTAGTATCTCTCAGGAAGGAACTATAGGCTATATCAATTCCAAAAATTCCAAGTGGGCGTTGCCACGCTCATACAAAGTAAATATTTATTTGGGTATATCTTGAGAACGCTTGAAGTGAAAGTTTCTGTATATGGTCCAAATGACTAGTTGAAGCAAATCATTAGTCAAAAACTGGGAGGAATTGGACAAGTGGGAGTGGTGCCTCCCATACAAACTAAATAATGATTTCATTATATCTTGAGAACAGTTAAAGTTAAAGTTTCGACATTTGGTCTTAGTAACTTAACAAATCATCAATAAAAAGTGGGCGGAATTGTATAAGTGGGCGTGTTACCTCCCAATTGGGCGCTGAAAAAATTGATTATCAAATAACTTTGCTATTTGTGGACCAATTTTCATAATGATTTTTGCATGTGGAAAAGGGAGAGAACGCAAAGTGCCGTCCCCAATAATTGATTATGATTTGTGATTTGTGAACCAATTTTCAAAATTATTTTTGCATATGAAAAAGGTCCATTATTGTCCAAATTTGAGAGATGTAGGGGCTCAGTGCCCGACTTTAAAAGTGAATATCGAATAAGTTCGTCGTTTGTGAACCAATTTCAAAAAATCTTTTTTCTTTTATTGGGGGAAAGGCAGTGTCCACCTACCCATCATCATCGGTTGAAATTCGGTATGTAGACTCCTCTTTCCATGTTTAGATTTACTAAGAAAGGATTTTTGGTTATTCTAATTTTAAGGTCGTAAAAAAAGGTAAAAACGTGTACAATCCATAATATATATCAAAGAAACTAATACAAATAGAATAAAATAAAAACATATAATAGCTGCTAAAAAAAAATAAGCGTATAAGGTATAACTAAAAAAAACTATTTTCGTGTTTCTCTTTGCAACCATATATTTTCCAATGTATTGGGCATAGAACAAAAGATTTTTCGGTTATCTTTATCCCATTTAAATAGTGCTTATGATGCGCATTTTTTTTACAATTTTTTAACTATATTGTATATTTGCCGGTCCAGAAACACAATTGACTTGCATAACAGCTGATGTCCGATACTTTTACACACTAGGTGTGTGTTTTTTTTACTTTTCTGGTAAAGTTCGATAAAATGAGAGTAAGCTCCCATTTAACCAATTTTTGTGTAAGAAAACGCTTTCTGGTAAGATTAGGATACCGCGGGTGCGCAGTTTAGAGTAAAAAAAACACACCTACTATGTATGCATTTTCCAGTCGGAAATTTGACTTTCATACAATAAAATTCATAGTGTGTAAAAGGAGCCTAAGGGAACTAAAATTATTTGCTGCATACTTTTAGGACTTAATCTTGAAAAATTAAATTATTTTTAAATTTATGTATTTCTTTTAATGCAAAACTATTAAAAACTCTGCACATCCTTTTCATTACTTTTTAATTTATTTTAATTTCTATTTAGTTTCTCATATTTTTATTCTACAGCAAGAATGAAAGAAAACAAAATGAGAAAGTAAAACTTTTGTTCACATATTTAAATATTTGTTTTTGTGTGCGTGCGTGTAAAGTATATGGAAATTATGACAAATCTGACATTTTTCATTGAGATCACGTTTTGAGTGTACATGTGTCTGTTCTTGTGATACAAATTTATGTAACCTACATACACTTACACATAAACAAACACTGCCATTCTGGCAATCATACAATAAGATGAAAAAAATTCACTGACTGACTGAATGAATGTATGAATAAAAATGATACTTGGTTTGTTGTTCATTCACCACATTTTAGCATGATTTAAAATTGAAATAATTTCTTTTTATATTATTTTTGTTATCTTTATTTCAACTAAGTTTGAAGCGCTTAAATATAAAAAAAAAAAAAAAAAAAAAAAAAAAAAAAAAAAAAAAAAAAAAAAAAAAAAAAAAAAAAAACTTTGTAAAGGAATACAGAATGTCATGTAACGCAATATTTATGTAGAGAAGTGTACAGTGGGGTGACAAATTGTAATCAAAACAAAAGCGCATATTTTACATCTATATATATAAAAAGAATTGTACACTTTGATGACACCACTAACTATGGAAACGGGTCGACCGATTTCTACCAAAATTTCTATTGTTCATATAACAAGGAGGGTGGCGATGGCACGATGGATGGTAAACTGCACGTTGACTACTACACCAAAAACAGACGTGGGTTCAACCCCAGTTTCAGACTAAAATTTTAAAATAAAAATAAACATCTCGCATTTTTCTGATGTGCATTAGTGTGCCTTTGTGTGCCAGTTGTTGTCGGAAGGTTTCAGCGGCGAAGGCATAGTCACTGGTCACTGACCAATACCGGCTTCAGCTGATAGCAATTCACAATCACATCAGAACGCCCTACTTCGTCGGTATTGTGTAGCACCGGCGAAGTAAAATAATAATAAAAATGGCTACTAAACCGAAGCTTCAGCACTGCTACGAGTATAAACAAAGAACGTGCGAAAGCAGAGCTGTAAAATAATTAATTAAGCTTCACCTCCTGTCGTTTCTTCTACTATCCCTTTCCTATAGTTCCACCACAATGCCTCGCATGTGTAGGAGTCATCTCCTGAGTGCTGGTCCCAGATAAAAAAAAAGTATCCAATTTTGATACAGATTGCTAACCGTAACAATATCTATGCAAGACTGGGCGAGATTAGATAAGTTGGTGTGGGTGGCGAAGCACACCGGGTGTAGCTAGTATGTATATAAAATCGAACGGCAGTATAACATCACCCTACATGCCGATTGAGCATAATTTTCTAATATTACGAACGGTCAACTTAGTTTACACCCATTTAACGAATTTTACCAAGCAATGCCGTTAGTTTTATTGTTTTTTTATTACAAAAAAGTTGACAAAATAATCGTGATATCTGGAACACGTGTTAGTGTGGGTGTATGTTGGCACTACTTTTTATTTAAATTTACTTTTTCGGTGTAACATATCTCGCAGTTTAGGAAAGCGTCTAACCTTATATCATTCTTACGAAAAGCTAATATATGCCTGGTGTTGTCTTAAATTATAAAAAAGATTTATACAAAAACCAATAAATTTTAAAACCTAAAATAATCAAAAAAAAACTATATATCGAATATAGAATTCCTAACCGTCACGATTATATATTTTCACGAATGTTAAAAAGCAAAGGCTACTTAGTTTTTTCTGTTTGTATACTCGGTAATTCTTAAAGATTTATTTAGAATGTTTTTATATAAAAATATGAACTTTGTTAGCTTTTGCAGAAATTTCGTTGAAGTTTTACTGATGAGTTGGCATTAGCAAAAATTTTAACTTTCAATTTACACGATTTTTTTGAACAACGTAACTATCGGGTAAATCGAGAAGTAGGTGTCTATACTCGTAGATGTCATTAAAGACTTCAACAGGAACTGTCATATTGCCACAAGATAGTTTTAGTTTATCTTTTGTAAAGAAAATTACATTATGATTGCGTAATGTATAGTATAATCCATTATCATAAAACTCTCAAAAATATTTTACTCTTCCACTCACATCCTGCTTTTTGCTATATGTATGTATTATCTTGCCCTAAACAAGGCAGTCAAATATGTATACCTAACTACAGTTTACACTTAGAGAGCTGTATATACATAATCTAGTGCATCACAAAATTATGTTTTTATTCTTGGCATTTTAAATAGTTCTCTAGTATGCTGCGTATCTACACGTACATAGACATATGAATTTGCAAAGTGAAAAAAAATTGCTTTTTTAATACGAATACAAAAATATGCGTCATAACTTTTTTAGTAGATGCAAAATTGCCAACTAACTATTTGTTGGTTCTTGTACCTTCTGAATGACCTTATTTTTTATTTTTCCCGTTTTTTTTTTCTTTGTTTCACTTTGTAATTTAGTCTGAGATCTGGGGTTAAAAAAGTTATAAATATTGAAATATAAAAAGAAGTGGAGTTGAAAGCATATATAAAAAGATTAAGTTTGAAGCTCAATAAACAGAAACAACACAGAAAAGTAGGCAACGTTTTCTATACTATACGCCAACATTAAGGTAGACTGTAGAAACATTATTGCCGACTTGTATGGTAAGAAAACAAAAAACATTTACAGTGGACTTCGGTTTTAATGAATTTTCGCTTCCAACGAACAAATTCTCCTGTCTCAACAGTTTTGTAGTACTGTAGTTAACTAATATTTCATATACATAGATTAGTACGATTATAGCAAACTCCGGTTACAGAGAATTTTCGTTTATGACGATCTGTTTTCGAAGTCCCATAAACAGAAATGAATGGAAATCTATACAGAACAGAAAACTTTTGTATGGTAAACGCACAGCAACTAAAAATGTCAAAGACACAAAAAATAAAAGAAATTAAGAATTAAGAAAAAAAGTGAAATATATGAAAATCCAAAGTCTACATTGTCAACAATTTTAAAAAATAAAGAAAATATTAAAAAAATATTGTGAAAACTACCAGTAAAAAATTATTTACTAACGTTATAACGAACTTCTCTTATAACGAATAAAATAGTGAGGTTCCGCGGAGTTCGTTATAACCGAACACCACTGTATATTGAAATATACGTATAGAAATAGCCTAAAAGTAAACATCGCTTTTTATAATATACATATGTACATAAAATATCTGAAACTCTATCTATTATTCTCAATAATGTAAACCAATGTACGCCGGTTTGCTGCAGCAATAGAAACATACCAAACTGAAGATATCACACATTAATGTGTTGTTTCCACAACTCGTAAAATGTAGTTTGAAATTAAAATTCTCAATTTAAAAGTAAAATACCATTCTTTAAATGTGAAGAACTTTGCTGCGATATTCTTAATTGATTTTGCCCTTAACCCTCAAAATATTTCGCAGCATCTGTCAACAAATCACTTTCCATATAATCCTTCTCGCAAAAGTCATTCAGTCATTTGATTAAAAATTAGGTACAGCACATTTCTTTAGACATGTGCTCCAACTTTGCCTTAAAGAACCTAGAAATTTTAAAATTTCCTTTTCCTTAAAACCAATCAGTTGGTATTTAAGAATCTCTGTAAACAACGCCAAAAACTGCTTACAGAACTCGGGAAACGCCAAACTTTACATTGATATTATTTATTGCATTTTACATTACAATATGTCATTTTCTATATAATAACAAATGAAATAATTCTTAAATTTAGACAAGAAATATCCTTAAAAGAATTTAGAAACATTTTACTTTTTTATTCATTAATATATTTGTAATTAAGTAGTTCATTGAATTAAACTATTCAGTTGACTATAATGGACGCAACTAAAATGTGCAACTGAGATCGACGCTGATATTAACGTCTACTCTCTAAACTTAACTTCTATATCGGTTGTTTTTTGAGCTGCATGAGAACCATCGATATTGATAACTATGATTTGATATCTCAGAATATCAATCTGTTCAATAAGGTTTGGCCAGTTATCATGAATCTTTAACGCCATAACAACGCTTCCAAATTGTGTAAATATTACTTTGAAAAAAAAAATAAAACTGTTTGCAAAGTTCATAGAGCACTTCGTTCATTTTACAAGTCAACATAATCAACCCAGTGAGCAAGCAATTCGTGCAGTCACTGGTCGTTTTCGCACTAATTTTACTCTTCCCGATTCAAAACCTTCAACAAGATAAATTGCTGCGAAGAGAATGTTGCTGCTGTAGCGCAAAGTATTAAAGAACATGCCATAATGTCGATTGGTCATCGCTAAATATCAACGACATTTGGTTCCAACAAGACGGCGCCACTTGCTATATAGCACGCTTAACAATCGATTTATTGCAAAATCAGTGACAACGTTAACGCGTCTGGATTACTTTTTATGGGGCTCTATGTTAACTCATTGCTTTATGCCAAACACCAGCAACTCCTGAAGCATTGGAAGCCAATATTCAAGCGACCATTTATGCAAAACGGCTAGATTTATTGAAAAAATTAGTAAAAAATTCAACTGATCGAATGGACAATGTAACTCATAGCCGCTGCAGACATATGCCGGAAATCACATTTAAAAAATTAATGCCATGAATTTATCTATCGCGGTAGTCTAGTTTTTCAGTTTGAGGGTTTTACTTTCGATACCTAGCAGACACTCTGCTCTGTATCAGTAGAACACGTGAACAGTTACCACAACGGGATCATAATAAAATTGTACTTAACCTATGTACCAGATTATAATAAAAAAAAATTTCATTCCAACAATATTTCTACCTTGTATTTTAAGTTCCCTTGCAGCTATATAAAAAAAAAAAAAAAAAAAAAAAAAAAAAAAAAAAAAAACAATATGAACTTAATTTCTGATGTCGAAAATAGGTGACTTTAAACGTTGCACTGAGGTTAAAACACGGGAAATTTAAAAAATTTTAAAAAGTTCATCTTATTCTACCCAAAAATTTTTTATTGTTAATTTGTGTAAGCTAGTTTATGAAAAGCAAATTACTTGCCCTTCCTCCGGCGACGCCAAGTGTTTGGTCCCTTAGACAAAAATATAAAAAAAAGTTTTTATAAAAGTTTTAGATAAAAATGTATCGATCGATAGATAACAATGTAATTCATTCATAATTTAAAAGAAATTTTTAAATTTAACTCTTGTTAGTGGCCCTAGAGGAAGCTAAAGTGTAAGGAATTTTAAATAAGAATTGGTAAACAAATATTCGAGTTTTATATGTTTCAAGAAAATAATTATAAGAAATTAATTTTTCCTGTTATAACTAACTATATTCAAAATTAACAGCGAAAAAAATTATGTAAATTCTTTTCCTATTTTGCTGTTTTGTTACCTAATTCCCGTATAAACCAGACAAGTCTCCGAGTGGAGATAGCCAACGGAAAGTGTGTAATAAAGCGCGGTAGGATTCGGAGAATGCTGTTATGACCAGACCCGGATTCCCTGAAGAATATTATAAAGGATAGAAAAATATGGTCTATGGAGTTTTTCTGTTTTCGTAAATTTGTACTGTTTTCTAATAACTAGAATAAAATTAAATAAAAACATTTACAACATAAACAACATTTATTTTAATTACACTAATTATTTAAGCTGTAGGTTCTTTTTATATATGTAATATATAGTTTTATTCGATATTTCGCTACTCCTTTGTGTAGCTTCTTCAGGAAAATTGGTTTTTGTTTATAATTATAATTAGTGTAATTAATATAAAAGAAGGTCAAAAAACTAGAAGAATTATCAAAAAATTAATTTTTAAAATGGCTATTATCGTTTTAGGTTACAACAAACTAGGAATATAGTGAAATATAAATTTAAATAAATTGTTTCATTAGAAGCAATACAAGATAAATTAAAAAAATTCGTAAAAAAAAAAAATTGTGTTTGGCTTTTTTTACGCTACAAGGGGACGCTAAATTCACAAATGACGTTCGTTTTTCATTATTGAATAGTACTTGTTTAAATAAATTAAACAATTTTTATATTTTCTATATTTTCAACATTTGATATATCCAAACTATTGCATTAACGTACGAGTATGCTTATCTATTTTGAATTGAACTACTAATAACCATTAACCATTAATAATCGATTCATAAAAAAATACAGAAAAATAATTACTATACGTTGTCCCTTTCAAATGAAATCTACTGTGAATTTTTTCGAAATTAATTTTTATAAGCTCATGATTGGCAAAAAGGAAACTGAATGAAATGTACTCTAAGTTCTTCTTTATTCATAATCAACCATCTTTGAAGAAAGACGTATTTGAATTCACATCCTAAATAATTTTAAGCGTCAAAGATTCGTATTAAATATACATACTTAGTTATGTAAGTAACCTTTGTTGGATTACAAAACGAATATGGTTTCATTTAATACCCAAAGGAACCGAAAATCCCATCCACTTCTCCAAGGGACGAGCGAAGATTTAAACGGGACAAGTAGTTGGCAAAATTTTATATTTTTATTTTTATATAAAAAGAAACAGTACTTTTTTATTTGTCATTTAGAACGTTAGGTAAGTAAGGGGGAGACCCATTTCAGCTTAAAAATTGCCCGAGAAAAGTGATTGTGTGGCGGAATACCCCATTTACCATATACCCGCTAATCTCGCTTGTTCATAAACTGTGCATTCCACAATCACAAAACCAAAGTATGACATTTATCTATCGCGTCGTGCTGCAGGCGCTTGGGTGTGGCTCGGGGCAGGTGGCGCAATGAGCCGGCCCGCAAGATCGCGGGGAGACTGTGGCCTCGGTTTGATGTCAGAACGTCTAAACGGCTGCTGGAGTTTCCGAGGCGCCGGTTGCGGAGTCTTACTGCTACGATGACAGGACACTGGCCTATTGGAATTCATGCAAAACGAATGGGTCTGCCGTACAGCGACTTCTGCTCTGGGTGCACTCCCACTCCACTGCGAGTACCCTGCAGTCAGGGACCAGTGCCATCACGCGGAGCCCTATTAGAGCTGTCGGAGCTCAGCGTATTTATCGGCAGCAGGGGCTTGCTGCGCGTTGACACCGCCGCATTCACTGTACCGTCGGTTTTCCGGTTGCTACTTGACTCTTCCCACTCTATCGCATCCCTATCCAGTGATGCATCTCTCTTCCGACATATTCTATTCTATCCTATCGTCTACTCTACTCTATACCCTCTCTTCTTTTTCACAGGTATCACAACGGGACAATGATGAATTTGACCCAAGTGGGCTGCGCTCTTTGTTTATTTGTCACTTAATTTGTTTTGCTTTTGGATGTTATCTGGCGTTATTTTTATTTAAATTGGAAATGGTTACGTTCCTGACATTTTATTGGTGACAGCTGTTGTTTGTAGTACAGTATTCGCAAATATTGCACACAGGTTTTTCAATTAAAATTTTTATTTAATTTATATGCTTAACATTTACTTACTTTCACAAATGTTTAAAACATTAAAATATAGATCAAAGTAAATAATCTGTTGTTATGTCTGACCGACAGTATTTTTTTTGGAAAGAATCAAGTACTGAAGATGATTTTTTGTAACTTAGAAAATATATACGAGTAATTGAAAATATTTGAAAAAATGCCATTGTATTTCAATTTAAATTTAAAATTAGAAAAAGTCATAATTTTTTACTTTATAATTTTTGTTGAAATCTTTTAAATTATTTATTTTTAGCTAACTTTGTATTTATTTATTTTTATTTTCTATATTGATAAATAAATTTTTATTAAATTTGGCACAAATATTTCTTTAATATACGAGTATAATAAATATCAAATCAAATTTAACGACAAGCCGATAACTTTTGTAAGATTTATAGTATTTTTACGATACGGAAATATGGACGGACCTAGAGTCCTTGCTGCAATCACAATAACAATTACCACACAAGTTACTACAATGGAATTTAAAACATCTATGGATTTTTAGGACTTTGCGTGCGGTAATATAGTCAATTTGTTAGATTTTTTCAAAGAATTTAATTTTTTTTAATTGAAATATTTTATAGTAGTGTAACAAATTTTAAAATTCTCTGACAACTCCTTCTAATTTTGTCCCATCCATATATTGGATCAAAGCTCTGTATGACGTTTAGCATAAATGCGTCAGTCGGACCCCAGTCATCATTTTAACTAGGAGCTTTTGTTCTCGGCGACCTGGTTTGTATTGACACAGTTTTTGTGCTACAGTATCTTCATTTGGCGAACAAAACGAGTCAAAGAAAATGAAAGTGGAAGAGCCTTTTTTCAAATTTTAGATACGTTAATGATTTCGTTTATGTGTCGCGTTATATCGCCTTAAAGTTTTAATGAGAAGATCAATTTTAGGGTCTTAGCAAGTAAAACCCGAAAAAAACTTCCTGCAGGGTACCCCGCAATGGTTTATTTGACTTACATATTAATATGAAAATATATTAGAATCTATATTTCCTATTGGAGAGTGATAGGGGGAGGCCGCTTAAGCTTGGAACAAACATTTTTGCAAATATTGCCGTAGACTTTGTGAGAAAATTTTCTAGAAGAGACTGTAACAGAGATATTGATTTTACCTACATCCGAATCCCGACTAATAAATTAAATAATTTTTTTGACACTCTTGCTGAAGGAATCGAAAACTGCACTCGCTTATTTTCGCTACTCCTTAACAAAGTTATAAACATACCTAAATATGCTTTAAAATCCCTTCTCAATCCACAGCAAATTAACTTTTGTTATATACGAGTACATATATGCATATCTATCGTTACCTTAATATAGAAAGGCCCTCACTATTTTTTTTCAAATCGGGCTCTTTTCCTCGAATACAACATCGACACAAAATTAGAGGGCTCCGACTGAAATATGCTCAAAGAATTTAACAACAAAAAAGTGTGACTACATATGGTTACAAAAGACTCATGCCCGATCACGCTGCCTCATCTGCAATTATGGCTGGTATATACATATATATTGAGGAATGAAGAAAGTGTAAGAAATACTTCACACCATCTGATCTCCTCAATATTTATACCGTTTACATCCGACCAAAAATGGAATACAACTTTCATGTATGGGGCGGTGCTTCGAAGACTCTTTTGATGTTACTCGACCGTGGACAGAGAGGCCGAAGAAACTCATTGCGGACGGTGGGGTAGCCAACTGTACTGACTCTCTTGAGCATCGTCGTAACGCGGGGTACGTTTCATTGTTCCATCGTTACTATAATGGCATGTGTTCTAATGAAATCACGGAACTTGTTCCCGAAATTCGGTCATCCATTTGTTTTCGGTTTGGCAGCCAATTAAAAAAAAAAAAAACTGTAAATTTTGAATTTTTTGTCAGAAGAGGCTTGTTGCATTTTCGGTGACGATACACATATGTATATATCTATATATGTATATATATGTATGTACACATATTGGAAATCTCGTCAACGATATATGTATGTACGAGTATAATTCTGGTTTCCCATATGGGGAATACACATTTGGTTGTGATGCATAAAATAAAACTACAGAAATATCTATGATATCGTCATGTCCGCCACAACTGTACTGTACTATGCTTTCATTGGATTTAACATGTCCGTATGCTTTTTTTCTATTTTTGTTTTCAGTTTTGTTTCTGTTCTATATGTGCTTCAAGCCTCCAGGGTAGCTGAGGCAAAAGTTAGAAATTCGTTTTTCGCTACTATTCATTATTTTATTACATTAAACATGTGTTGGAACTGTGTTACAACTGTTGATTTCTTATTGTTTTTGGGTATTTGCAGCCAACTTTACAACTGTTGTAAATTAAACCAAAGGAATTAAGTACAACAGTATAAAATTCATTTGGGAGTAATGGATTAGAAAAATGTTATAGTTTTGTAGACTGCGTAAGTCAACAGTTTTGCAAATTATTTCGAAAATGACATCAATACTTTTTTCTCAAATAACATTTGAGAAATAAAATGGCTTTCCTTACATGACTTTTTGTAATTAAAATGTTTTTATAAATTTACATAAATTTTGTAAAACTATTGCATACTTTTTTGGTTTCATTATCAAAACTCAAATTGAATAATATTTCCAAGTATAAAGATATTATTTTAAGAAAAAACTTACATACATACGTATGTATGTATATAAATATATTTACTAAATTAACCATTCACAATTAATTGAATTTATAAAAAAAGATTGCAGTACAAAAAATGTATTCAAGCAAAAAATGTATTCAAGGAAAAATTTATGCAAATTTAATATTAATATACATATCGAGCCTTTGGTGCAATACCGTCGTAATTCAAAAAATCGTGAACTGAGAAAAATGCATTTGAAGTTTTGAGCCATCTTTTTGATAGTATTTTCGTTTACTAAAGTTATTTCTTTACAAGTTTTTAAATAAAGAGGCATGTTTTGTAATGTTTTCTGTTTGTGAATTTCTTGTCATAAAGGAAATATTTCATTATTGCAAATAAATATTGTTGGAAATAGCTGGAGGCAATAAAGACATTTGTAGCTGTAGAATCTGAACAGTTAGAGATATAACCATAATCTTTTTTCCTTTAGATATATATTTCCCCAAAGATCATTTCTGCATACCCAGCTCAAAAAATTCAAATTTTGAGTTACTTTTGACTTAGCTGCTTAAAAATACCGAGGCACTTGCAAATTTTTGGTCAGATTTCGAAAGTATAAAACTATCAATTCTTAAAAGGCGCACATTCCCTTCGTTCTTTTCAGTATTTTTCGTTGTGCACTTTTCTCCACAAGTGCCCTTGAGACTTAACTGCGAAAGATAAATTTTTTTTGTCACTATTTCTACAAATGCAACACAAGTTCGTTTTTTAAGTGCTCAATACCTGCACATTTAGGATAAATTTATCTGCCATTTCAAAATTATTGTCATACAAAATACCAATGTTAGCAGCACTTTGACTTAACTACCGAAAATGTATTATTTCGTGTCACTATTCGCTAAAATGCTTTTCAATTTGCTTTACCTGCACTTTTCGCATGTTGCAGTGCCTCTGATGCCAAGGAGACGTACTCAAATTTGAAGCTTTGTTTTACTAGCAATGTTTTTAGTAATTATTTTACTTCGCTGGTGCTACATAATAACAACGAAAGAGAGGGCACTGATATGCCTGTGGATTGTTAACATTCATTATCTCCGAGTTTACATATGGAGAATTATCCAGATTTGGCGAATGGTTGCACAACACTCTTTACCGTGCTTCTAAACTGTCTTTACTAGAATTCTTTCCGACAGATCGCTGATAGGTCACTTCAGATATAAAAACGTTACGAAGCTGCTAGCAACAGCGAGTACATTTGGCATTTATAACTTTTTTTTTTTAAGAAACATACATACATTTAAAAAAAATTAAGAATTGTTTCCTGACGATGCTACCTACTCGTATTTGGTAGCGAAATATTGAAAATAAATAATTTGAAAACTTTTCATAAAAAAGGCCATCGCTCAAAAAAGAAATATAATTAAAAAATCTAAATTTTTAACAATAATTTTGCACAAACACAATTACGACATTTTCTAAAAAAAAATTACATTCATAAATTGTAAACAAATGAGCAAAACCACAAAACAATTGATTCGAACATTGGTTTTATTAACATTAGAAGAAAAAAACAAAACCAATACGTTTTCACGACACCAAATAATAAAAAGCAAAACCGACTTGGATTATATGCCACCCCTGCATATAATATATAATTTTCTTTTTCAGTTTTTTTTCCCTTCCCTAATGGTAAAAGTATAGTTATATAATTTTTAATAAGAAACGTTATTTCAATATGTAGTATGTATACATACATATATCACCTAAAAAAACATTTTTATGCATCGATTACACAGGTCAACAAAATCAAATTTTTTTTGTGTGGTCTAAGGTTTCATAGTCAATTTGAATACATATGGTACTTCGATTCAATGCCTATAAATTACTTTTTTTGGATTGAATCTGGTTTTCGACGTTTACCGTTATGTAGAAAAAAGCAGAGGTTGCACCACGTAATTTAAATAACTCGAGACCTACATAGCTCTTCTCAATAGAACTAAGAAAACCACGGAAAGATCGAGAATAAAATACTTATAGTTTAGCAGATATTCAGAATGTTTTGAGAAAAAAAAACTTTTTTCAAGAAAATATAAAAAAAATTCGTTTGAAAATTTTAATATGGTTTAGCTGGTCTATATACACAAATGAAAAGTAAGTAGTTCTCCTAAAACCTTATTTCCTAGTTCCGGCACAATGCTACGCATATATAGGGGTCATCCCCTGAGTGCCGGTCCAAGAGAAAAAAAACATATATACCAGCTAAGCCATATAATAAACATAGATAAATAATTGCAATTACTTTTGACTAACTTTGAATAAATGAAAGAATATTTATAAAGTTAAAAAGAACTTGTTGCTCCTTTCAATTTATCGTAGTACAACTTATAGAACTAGAGAGCGCGAAATTTTTCCATATTTTACTGAAGCAAATAATATCGTTTACTGTAACGATATTCCTGGGATTCTTAATTTAATGGGCCTTCCTGTATTATACAACCAAACGATTGGTGACTTTTTATTGATAGTTCTACAAGTAATTCAAAATGCGTACTTCTAAATAATGGAAATAAATTAGCTTCAATCCCAATTGGCCACTCAACGAAAATTAAATAAAAATATGAATTTGAGTGAGTGTGTCTAGATTTAAAAATAAAAACTAAATATCACTGCTTTCTTCGGCTGTGAAATAGTCGTGCAAAAAACGAACACTGGAATAAAAAAGAATGGCCACCGAGAGCAAATTTAACTGTAGGAAAAGAAAACGTCATTCACGATCCTCTAATAAACCGAGAAAAAGTTATTCTTCCACCACTACATATCAAACATGGACTTATTAATCAGAATGTGGAAGCTTTAGATATGAATGGTGATTGAACAAGGAGAATGATTCCAGCAAGATATTAAAATTAAGAAGGAAAGATATCAAGGTCGAAGGTATCGTCATATGATGGCAGACTACTACTGGAACTTACAAAGAGAATGTTCTGAGAAAACATACAGTAGACAATCCCGCGTAAAACAATTTCTCAGCAACTGAAAACAAATTCATTAAAACTCAACTATTTCTGTTTTGTGTCAATCAATTTAAAATAAAAAAAATTTAAACCACAAAATTTTTCTGTAAAATAGGTGCTACCAGTTAATTGTGAATAAAATCAGAATTTATAAATGTATTTTAATGAAATTTGGCTCATTTTATTTGTAAGATATGCGAGTGACAAAATTAATAACAACATTTCAGAATTTGTTTATTTTTATATTATTTTTAAAAGATATTTTTGTAATTTTCTTGAAAAACACGGGTTTCTTCTCAAAACATTCTGAACATTTGGTAAACTATAAGGATTTGCAAAAAATGTATAACATAATTTAAAGGTTACTTTATTATCGATAGTTAATTCGATTGAAGAACTAGTTCTCGCGTCAAATTAAGTGATTTATGCTACCTTTTCTTTTTTCTATATGACGGTAAATCTCGAGAACCAGAGTCAGTCCAAAAAAAGTATTTTTTGGCATTTAATCGGAGTACCATATGTATTCAAATTGACTAAGAAAGCTCAGGCCAATAAATTCTTTTTGACCAGTGTTATTATTCTGTACGCAATTTTTAACTGATGATGGCAAATTTTCTTTTTATCAAAATATACTTATTAAGTGCATTTTAAGCACTACAAGAGGTAATAATGATTTGGCCTTGTTTCGTTTTCTCCCTTATTCAAAACTTGCTTGAGGTTAAGTTTTATTTTATCTTAACAACAATCATTAAATAATTATGTCAGTATCATATGTTTTTTTTTTTTTTTAATTTTGCTGTGATCTAAATTCCACTTATTTTAGAGGCTGTTTCCGTTTAGTCTGATTTGCTTAACAACGGCAATTTTTATTACTGTCTTTAGATTTATTTACGTTTTCTTTATTTCAGATTTATACTGTCTTTTCCTTTCGTCTTATTTTTCTTATCTTTAAAAATTTATTACAAGATATAAAATTATATGGACAGACAACTTGTATGTACAAAAATAATATGGCTTTAAGTAGGTTATATGGATGTATGTTATTTATATACATGCATATTTATACCTATATATAGTTATTTATGTATATAAAATATAGAAACAAGTGCATATACTTTTCTGATTCATGTAGGTTTTTGTAAAACATACAAACTTGTATGCACGGTTTGCATTAATTCCAAAAAAGGGATTTAAAAAAAAAGGATATTAAAATTATATAAATATAATATTAATATTTATTGATACCACTGACTGTTAAGGCCATCGGCTATACACTTTTTTAATAATCCTTTAAATGCAATATTTTTAATATTGATTCTAGTACTTATAATTTTTTTCTCACTTATTCTGTTTTTTTTTTTATTTAATGCATGGCAAAATATACAGTCGAAATTCCCTACAGTGCATGAGCATGGGAATAGAAAAAAATCTTATATGTAGAAACTTTATTATACATAAATTATATACATATTTCCTTTATTTCAGTTTGGATAACACTCCTCCATTTTTTTTTCTTCCTTAATAAAGATGTTCTAAATTTGGCATTTTAAGTCGGCACAATACTTTTCATCTCCACAAAAGTTAACGTCTAATATTGTTATTATTTTCACTTTGTTGTTTGGGAAAGCCCTAATTATATGTCCATATATTATTTTTTTCTTGGTAGACAACAAGACGAACGAATTCATACCAGGTGACTGCATTAGCTAAAATTATCATAAGCTGATTTCTGTTCAGTTGTCGAAGTTGTGTTCAAACAAAAGCATGTTTTGACAACTTGAATAAAATAGTTGTATTTGTAAACAAAAAATGCTGTTGTTGTAGGGACGGGTCACCTGGTATGAATTCGCCTTGGTAGACGACACTGTTGTTATATTCAACAAAACACCTTAATATTTGCTTATTTTGGAAATTTATGGAAAATATGCTCATTCGTTATATCGGAATTTTGTTAAAGTGCGTATTTGTTATACCGGGCTTCGACTGAATATGATCAATTCAACATTGGTTTTTAATAGCGTTATCAACTCCGTGCTTTTTAAAATTGTCCATGCGAAAAGTAGTTGCTTTATTTTCGGTGGCACTAATGTTAATTTCCTCACAAATCCAAAAATCTTTGTGCGCAAAAATTTTAACATGCTATAACATACATACTCGTATATACTTATGCAAATCACACAAAAAAAGTTGTTGTTTTTTGCAGTTAGACATATGAAGAAGATTAATAACATTGGCAGCGAAACACCTGGCACTGTATTTTAAATATAATTCTTTTTTTCGGAAAATAAGCATTTTTTAATATCGATTTTGTTGTGTTTTAAAATTTAAAAGCTGACCGAACACGCTGGTTTTTAATTAACTTCTCAGTTTTAATATGAAAAGCCCTTTTAATAAATTTGCCTGAGAATATGCAATTCTTTTTTTTTAATGGCATATTAGAAAAATATATACAATTCTTAAATGTACATTTTAATTTCAAACCTAAAAATACGAAAAAGAGAAAGAATTTGAGCACATCTAAATACTCTTTAAAGGAAACAAACAGTTTTCGTCGTCGATTGTTCTACCCACGCTTTCATACTAATACACAAACCTACTAAATACATATGGATGTATGTACATTAGACCGTACCAACTTGCAGCCAAAAAAAAAAGTGCTCCTTACACCCCCTAATATAACGCATTTTTGGACAGTAATTTCAAAAAAAAATCATTTTTTAGACGAAGGAAGGTGGGGTCGCATTTTTAAACTTTTCTTTATATCTTTGGCATTTGCAGTCGGCTCTTAAAGAACGATATATCAATGTTTTTGTCTCGAGAAGCCCACTATTCTACACAATAGGCCTTGACTTCCAGTATCTCCTTCTAGTATTTATTCACCTGACCTCTGTTTCTGCGACCCTAATGTGCCCCTGATAGCAGAAAATTAATGTTCGCGAAAAAACAATACATGTTGGCAGAACAGTCGATATTTTTAGTCTGATCTACAACTAACTATGATGTAACGCATCTATTTGTACACGCTTCCACTCTCTATCCCGTTCCCTTCAAAATCAATTGCCAAACACTGGCAATTCAACGAAGTCGCCACGTTTTTCAATACATATCTTGGATCCGCCTATTGCCGAAAAACGCTCAACAGCCCCTTGACAGAGCCTTCATGCTTGCAGTTCTATACATAAGACCACCTGGAAGAATTGCAGTGTTCAAGCAAAATAATCGTTTTACCAGGATAGTAAGAAAATAACTTCATTTGATACTTTATTTGGCTAAACGTAATTATTTTGTACAGCTTAGCCATGCCATTCACAAAACACCGATCGTTTTGTTCATATTTTTTTCCAAGCTAGAGAGCCGCCAAAATTATAGCCAAATTGAATCACGTCGAAATATGATTGATTAAAATTTCCAACATATTGTTACGTTTTACCTTTTGTAACCATATATTTGACATGAATTCGTGATTGCAAAATAAAACACCGGATTATTATTTTTACCTTTTAAAACGTGTATTCTTTTATTTAGTATGCTTTACAATTTAGTTTGTTAAGCTTTATTTGTTTGTCATTTTTCTCAATAATTTCTTCACTATGCTACTTTAATTCAATAATGTTTGGAATTTATAGTTGACTTTCAGGCACTTAATTTCAAAGTTCGCTTTAGGAGTGTTTTTTAGAACTTCATAACGATTGCTCACAATCAGCCTTATAAATACTCCAGACATTTGCCACAGAGAATGTTAGAACATTCTATTTTTATCTATCAGTTTTGACATTTGCGTACAATATTTCAGAGATACGGTAATTTGAATTTACATCCGTATCTTTATCTTTTATCTTTTGCTTATGTTATCTTATTGTTGTTGTATTAGTGTGAATATGTGTTTGTCAGTCTATGTAATTGTTTAATGTTTTGCTTTGCATAAGTTTGGTATATGAGTTGTGTGTTTTAATGAAATATTTACGTTTCTACGAGGGTGATTTACAAATTCCTGTTAGTAAATGTATTTCCGTAACAATATTATTTTAGCTTAATTTTTTTATTTGTATAATTCAATATTAAAATGTTTCTGCTGGAATTATCGAATTACTTCTGTTTTGTTTTCTTTCTTGAATTTTCTTACATTAAGGGGTACATTAGGGTGGTAGAAACAGATATCTGTTGGATAAATACTAGAAGGGGATACTGGAGGTCAATGGCCATTGATGCAGAATATTGGGCTTTTTGATTCAAAATTCATTGATATATCATTCTTTAAGATGCGACCGCAAATGCCAAAGATATAAAGAAAAGTTTAAAAATGGGACCCCTACCTTCGTCCAAAAAAAAAAAATTTTTTGTTTGAGATTACTGTACAAAACTAAGTTATAGTGGGTGGGTATGGGGAATTTTTTTTTAGGTTCGGTCTAATGTACATATGTACATATGTATATGCCTCTCCAAACATTTGAAGTGTGTGTTTCTTTTAAGCTTTTCCTCTATGACTTAAGTGTGTTATTGTTAAGTTCTGTAGTAGTGGTGAGTGATATGTATGTGTAACAAGAGTGGTAGCAGCATTATTAACACTATATTTGTACTAGTAGTGGTAGTAGTAGCATTTTAAATTTTTCATGCCAAAAGTCTAGTAATTTTGCCATACTTTCCTTTTTTTTCTTCCGCACTCAAAGTTGTTTTAAGACCAAAGCTTTAAGTAATTGTATGTAAAAAGAAACTAAAATTCTAAGAAAATATTGTAGTCTACTTTTAGTAGCACTCTTAAGGTACTAAACTATTAGCAGAAGGTCAAGGCAGTCATAAAAATAAGAACTAACACACACTACTTAATAAAGAAAACGAAAGAATGACAAAGTCGAAATGTTAGTAGTATTTTGCAGTAGTTACTTCAAAAGTTTATATATGTATATACATATGTAATTTTTGTACATAATAATAAGAAAATATAAATATGTACATCTACTAAATACTACAAATAACAAAGCTATTAAAAAGGGTTTTGTATTGCTACAGGCCATGCCTTTTTTCAATAATTCGAGAGAATAAAAATAAATTTTGTCTGAAATAAAAAGCTGCACAAAATACGGGCGTACGGGGTGTCTTCAAAAAAAGCCGTGACTGACTATCACATTTAGTCGTTAGATCTGTCAAGAATGGAATTGAAGTGCATTGAAATAGTACGATAGTGGGTATTAAAATGGCATACCCATGTTGGCGAATCTGTGCGATTTGAAAAGTTTCGAAAATAATAAATTTTCTATGCGATCAAAGTTACTATTATTTTTACAGACGAAGACATCAAAATTTAGAAACTAAACATGGGCGAATATTTCCGATGCAATCTGGTATATTATATTTAAACATAGGCAGCAATAAAGTAAATTTTAAGAAATGTAAACTACACTTTTTATGAAAAGCACACTTTTAGCCAAACATCGATGATTTTTAACTTTATAATCAACTTTAAATTTAAAACTAACTCAAGTTGTTTTGAATTAACTTAATAATTCTTGAAATCAGTTAATTTTTCCAACTAAATATTTTGTGTAAAAAGAATAATTTTCAGAAGATTTTTGTCGATTTCCAGAGAAACGAATGAACTTTTGCACGGTGCTACACCGAAAAAACATTTGTTGAGTACATTCCAAATTGTCCCAAAAAATTTCAAAAGGTATTCTAAAAAAACCTTTTTAGTGATGTTCATCAACTTATCGACCATATCGCTATAAAATAAGGTGCATATTTTAATACATGTGTTTTCGCTAAAAATATCTAAAAACAAAACAAAATTTTAAAAGTTTTTCTTATTTTAGTAGCTTTTCCTTGCTTATTTTGATATGAAAGCATATAAAAATTAATACCAATGTATAAAGAAAACTTAGTTCTTAACTAAACATGGTTGTCTTTTCTCAAATCGGATGAAAATTGTAAAATTATTAAATTTTTCATTTACATCTTTTTTACTATTTTCTCGTCCAGCACTACTTTTTTGGTATTTACATTACGTAAGTAAAGTTATTATATCCGATAATACCCGTCTTTATTTTAAATAGGATTTATTTAAAAAAAAACCCAACTAGAAGATAATAAAGATGAATGGGGTTCATCATGTCCATTTTATTTTTGGGTCATTAAACAGGTCCTGACTACATTGAAGTGATTGATTCTTGGTTCTTGTGCTGAAATGTGATATCGAACGTCCATAAAAGTTAATTTTCTGTGTACAAATTTAGATGCTTTTCCCGAAAACCTTAGTCAATTCAGTGACGAGCAGGTAGAACGACTTCACCAAGAAATTTTAAAATTGAAAAGCGTTCCGATGGGAAGCGCCACATAAGAATGCTGCAAAATTATTGCTGCTCTCTCAAACGAGAATCAGATGGTTTGATAAGTAACCTAAGAGTGGTTGTAACCAATTTTAAATAAGGTTAAGCTATTTGTACACTTTTTAATTTACAAGATAGATTTTTACTATAGAAAAAAACCCGGCGGAGAAAGATTTAGAATGTTTAAAAATAAAACAAATTAAAAAGAAAATTAAATGATTTGCCTTTCTCTATCTTTTAATAAGTGGTTTGCGAAAAAAAAGCCTGCATTCGCAAAATTTCTACTGCATAAAAAATTTAACGTGGGGTGAATTTCGTTGTTCTATCATTACTATACTGGGATGTGTTCTAATGAAATCAGGGAACTTGCTCCCGAAACCCGATCATTAACGCGCACGACCCTTTCATCAGTAAGAGCGCATTCATTCGCGGTCGATTTGGCAGCGAATCATACTACGCATTACAGAGAAACATCGTTATTCGTATCATTATCACCGGAAGATGATGGGTCAGTCATTCAGTAACGTTACTCTTCCATTTTTTAATTAATTAATTAAAGGTCGGACGCTCTTATAAAAACATCTGTTCAATTAACTTTCATTATCGAATATGGCAACGAAAAAGTTTTTCATTTAAATCTCCGATACCTCAAATTATTTCGCCAGTTCGCATGTGCAATTATTATCACTGCACTTTTAATATTGCGGAAAAAGGAGCCGAAACCGAAAAAAGACAAAGGCGATATGAAAAAAACCATAAGCTTCATTAACGCCTTTCACTTGATTTATTATTTTTTCACGCCATATACCATGAATTCTTGGTATAAAGAAAACTACGTCGTCTAAGATCCTTCTGTGTTCACAGAAAAAAAGATTTTTTTTTGCAGTAAAACAGTAGAAAACCTGCCAAACAAATGACACTGTCCATTGTTTTCAGAGAATTTTGCTGAAAACTTTACTACAAGGACATCGTACGTTTGAAATTTACTTCTTTGCCAGGCATTTTTTTGCTCTGTAGCAGAAGCAACAACAACAACAATGCGAAATGTAAAGCATTGATGCATGCATTGATCAAAACTAAAAGTTTTGCATAAGAATGACAAGACAACTATTTGGGTTTTGTTTTTTGTTAATTTTTAGAAAGGCAAGATAGATATTGCAAATGAACTGCAACCAAATTTGTTGATAAGTACGTCTAAATGGAAATATGAAGCATAGTTTTAGGAAAAATATATTCTAAATATTGTTAAATTTTATTACTTTCAACACCTTTACATCAGATTAAACGGGCTTTAACAAATATTCAAAAGAAACATTTCCATTCCTGTTTCTATGGCAATTATGGTTTCAAGGAAGTTTTGGATACTGCCAAACATCGATTAGTATGTCTACTATAAATCAATAGAATCTTTAATAGATGTTACGAAAGAATTAAGTGCTTTATATCCAACACCACTGATTTTGTCGTTCTAAAATCAAGTAATTTTATTCTTATTGGACCATCTGTATAAATTAAAGCAATAAACCTTTATACATTTACACAAAGCCAAAAGTATTAATATTTTCATTTCTTTATAGAGTTTTAACGTTTTTCTCGAAAAAAAAATGTATTTGCCAAGTTTCTTTAATTTTTCAAAATGTCAAAACAGTGGAGTTTAGTTTTATATTTCCTTGGAAAAATAAAAAGTTAAACAATTTACAGCACTTGAACAAAAGCACGAAGGAAACAAATTGAAAAAAAAAATTAAACTACAAAAACTTTATACCTCCTAAAACTATACTGTACATATTTTTATTGGGGGCAAATATGTTTTAAAAACAAAACTTAACTTACTCATGAATAACAACTTACAAGAAATTATAAAAAAGTTTTCAGCGCTTTTTACAAAGTAATCAAATTAAATGAGATGCGAAAAATTAAAGTGAGAATAAACTTGTTGAGAAAAATAAACAATATTTTGACACGCAAACTTCATTTGTTAAACGAAAGAAATTTTAATTTTAAAAGAAAAGAAAAAACGAACAAACAATATCAAGGCGTTGGAGCCCTTGAAGCAACTATTTCTGAGATCTTTTAATACTTTTAAAAACACTTCACAATTAATTTTTAGCAAAGCCAAAAAGTACGTATTAACTTTTAATGCCTTTCTAAATTAGTATTACTCTTTTACAAATTATACTTAATTTTCATTAAACACGACAAAATATAACAATCTTTTGTTCCTCAATTAATTTCGAGTTTTCCAGAGAATGGGGTGATTTTTGATTTGTTGAATAAGAAAACGTAGACGAAGTAATATAATTAATAAATAATATGGCTCGCATTTACTTAAAAATAGCGCATCAAAATTAATATCAGAGATGCCGCAACTCTGCTTTATTATTAACATACAACTGTAGAGTTGTGAATTAAGGTCTGTCTTCCTACCACTTTCACCACTTCGCTGTTATCTACACTATTCCTATCTCTATCTAGTTCCAGGATAGGGGATATTTCCTGATCACTGGTCTAAGAACAAAAAAAAAACACCGGCAGGTTGAACAACACCCTTCCGTGCGGCGTCCTGTTGACTGAGTAATGAGCGTGTTGACCCTGATACCAGAAATTTCACGGTTCAAATCCCCATAAGACTACATCTTGTTTCTCATGTGCCTATGCTAAAAGTGCTCTCCGTCGGTGGTGGAGTAAAATAGCTGTCCTGTAGCTTAAAACGTAACGCAACACCAGAGACGGAGCAACTCTGCTTACAAATTATCAAAATTCGCAGCACCTGTCTCTACACTATGCTCTGCCTTTCCAGCCAGCTCTTTTGCAATGCATTGCATCTTCTGACATCGTGAGCACTGGTCCAAGCAAAATAAAACAGATACATCAGTAGATATGCAGATGTGGCTCTCCTTACACTCGGTGTGTATCACAGGATAACCAATGATAATACAATGCAGTCTCCCAACTGGACGCGTTCCATGGCATCTGGGCGTCCCTAACCTCCCTATGCACAAGATCCAGAATTCTCAAATGAGCCGTATTAAAGAAGCAGTGCACGACCTCCGTCCAATGCTATGTATACTAGCATTGCTTTCATTGCCTATGTCGGCGTGGTCGACATATACCCGCAATCCTCTGAAACCCATCCATCCATCACTTGATTGGCCTTCGGCCAAACTATCGACGCGTTGGCAATAGAAATAGAATGAAGTAATTACATTAATCAATAACTAATTTATTTAAATCTATTTTTTATAACAAACACTGATGGCGACATCTCGGCAAGAAAATCGTTATTTTATTGTGTTTTTAATGTGTTTGTATCTATCAGTCTTTAGAAAAGTTTAGAACGTTTTTAATTTAGTGAATGAATTTTTTTTACTTTTTTTTTGATTTTTTAAATATTAGGAAGTCATGAACGATGAAGTGAAAAGTATTTATTAGAGAAAAATAAACGCAAATAAGCACATTTAGAGGAAATAATGGAAAACGGAAAAAATAAGATTGCAAAAGTCTGAAAAGAAAAGTGGAAATGTGTTTTTTTTTTTAAATTTGGATTAAATATTCATTCTGCATGTGCAAAGGGGCGTAAACGTAACCTTGTTTAGAACATTACGTGCCTTCATTACAATGATTGCATGATGTACATTTAAGTGATGAAGATGGTTGATTGTGTGGTTAGTTGGATGACTGTTTGATTTGACTTTGTTGGTTTAGTCGTCGACAGAAGCAAATTTGTGGCAGTTTCGGTTCTGTGGTAGAAAACACATTTACAGTTAGAAGAATTTTCCTTTTTTTTTTTTTTTTTTTTTTTTTTTTTTTTTTTTTTTGTTATAAAGACGTATGTATGCTCTTTCATTCATACTTAGTTGGCCTACAAGGTCGCACAACATGTGTAACCTGATGAATCAAGCGCAAACGCAATCAGGCAGAATCAGCCATGCAACAATTTGCAAATTCATTTAACCTTTAAGGTTTCTGGTTCTACAAAATTAGTTTATTTATTTATTTATTTATTTATTTATGTTTTAATAATGAATGAACTGCAAGTCTTGTCATATATTTGATTTACATATAAAAATGCATTCGGTTCGGTTTTTTTTCCAACTACTACACTCAGAATATAACTAAATGCATCTATAGTTTGTTTTTATCTTGAACAAGCAATCAGGAGATGACACCTACACATGCTATGCATTGTGCTGGAACCAGAGGAAAGGGATAGTAAGAGAAATGACGACACACAAATGCACATCAGAAAAAATGCGAGATGGTTTTATGATTTAATCTTAAACTGGAGTTAAACCCAGGAAATTTTTGGTTTTGTAGTCAACGTGCAGACTACTTCAGCCATCGCCCACCTTAAATCAATCTCAAGCGGTGTCAAAAGTACGGTAAGTACGGATTTTCTTAAATCAAATACAGAATACTTAATTCAAATAACGATTCATCAAGTGCTAAATACTTACTTTTAGCCATATTTAATACCGAATCAGTAGTTCAAATAAGCTAAAAACGAGATCGATTTAGGAAAAACTGAGATCGAATGAAGTCTAAATTGCCCTTGATTCATAAATTTCTAACTGTATATTGGATTATTGAATTTTTTAAACAAATATACTTCTTGTATGATTAAACAAGCTAAAAAATATTTCCTATTATACAAAAACTCCCAAAAAATCTTTGAAAATAGAAAAAAATAGAATGCCGTATTTAATTTATGATTTCTTTTTCTTGATTTAAGAATTTTGTAGTCATTTTAAGAATTTCAAGGATTGAATTCTCAAGTAATCTCATCTGGGGCTTTTTATAAGTATATGGTGGCCCAAAATTACTGAAGGGGTTTGAGTTCAAAGAGCCATTGTGTTCCTCGTAGTGTGCGCTGTGGCTCCTTCCTGTTGGAACTATACTTGTGGATGGTTTTCCACGGCTGGCCTTGAACACTTTTCTAATAGATAGAGTGCCTACGTAGTATAGTGCATGAGCAATAGTCTTATCAATGTGGAGGTGCGATTTCGATTCCCGCTTAGACCCTGCGTGTTTCTACAGACAAGATGCAAGAGCTTCGTAGAGTTTGTATTGTCTTTAAAAACAAAAAAACACCTGCGCTCCGCTTGGGCCACTCTGTACATACGACTACTATTCGTACTTGAAATTTTACGTGCAAATTCTTTATTTCTGTGTATTTAGATGACAATATAAATTGAAATCTGTGCATAAAACAAACTATATCGCATAAATTGTATTTTTTATGGAGGCATGGAAGTTTAAATTGAAATAAAAGACAGATGAGTGGTATGAAATTAATCTGTCCTTATACGAAAAATAACTCAGGGACTTTCATCTGAGTATAATTTTAGCCATATGTTGAGGTACTCCACTCTGGCTTAAAAAAAGAGCAGTCAGCGGCAGAGCTGTGTGGCAATTTCTACATTAAGATTAAGTATACATATTAAATTGTTGTACAAAGAAAAAGAAGCAGCGAAGCGGTCAGCAATAATTGCAATGTTTAGAAAAAGGTCTCAATAATATGGACTACATCGGCCAACAGAGAATGAGTAAAATTATTATGAAACCGATCAATTAACAAAGGTTTGTTAAGAATAAAATTTGCACAATTTGTCAACACTCTTCACTTTTCAATATATTCATAATGAAATGCCAAAGCAAATTAAGCAAGAAACAAATAACAGCATTCAAAATGATGTACGTAGATATAAATCAGTATTGCCGACTAAAATTATATGTATACCTCAAACAAACACACTCTATATGGTTGCATTCTTAAAAGTTGTATTTATTTTCTAAAGTCAATCGCGTGTCTTCCACCCAATCGTATGTATTTCAACAATTTCAATAAATTGCTTGTATATTATTTCGTAAAGAATTTCTTCTAAATAATTATCAAAGGGTGTAGAAATTTTAATATAAATAATACACTTTACTGATATCATCATTTCCTATTGCTTATATTTGAAATGCTAGTAAAAACGAAGATTTACATTTCAAATACAATCCGTCCCACTTGCATGCATAATTACAATATACATATAATCGTAAATAGATCCTGCCAACTTCATGAGCTTAAGCAACTAGTAGAATTAAACATATTTTTATTGTCTCTACAAACTTTATCAGTACTCTTCACTGTTCTTTGTGTGGTATATAAATGTGAAGGGATTTTGACAGAAAGTACTTCTTTATAAGGATCATGAGGTGTTAGCTTGTTGACTCTGCTTCCTCAAAGTCATGAATTGAAACTCTACTCCAGCCTGCCAAAAATTTTAAGGTGACGTCCTTCGTCAGTATTTAGCAACAAATAAATGCCAAAATTATTGAGCAACATTGATAGTTCCGTTTTCGCTTTTACTCTACAAAACAATTTCAATTCACTTTCAATATGGAAAGCTGTTCATTAGTAATAAAAAGGAAAAAAAATACAACAAAAAGTTTGTTAGCACTTTTTATAATACTGGAACATTTTTTTATTATTTTCTATTTCAAAAGGAATTCGCATACGTACAAACTGAAAAGAAAATGTTCAAAATATTTTTTTATGAACGGCTATTTATTAATTTTATATTTTTCGATAATTTTATAATAGAAAATCATGGAGTCCTTTCCAAAATTGCGGTAAATTTGCCCTCGACCACAATGTTTGTCAACATTACGATTGCAAATAATGCAATTAAACAAATTTGATTTTTGTATGCCACAATGAAGGCACTCTACTGATCTATCTTTAGAACTAGATAGCAGTTTAGATTTATGTAATTATTTTACGATAATCGTTCGGGTGCGCAATTGCTTCGAAACAATTTCTTTTGCCTCGAAAAATTTGCACACATAAATACCGCAATTGTGTGGATAATTTTTTAAAATTTTTGAATTGCCATTCACTTGAATTAGGAACGGCTTCCGAGAAATCACCCATAATTGCTTTAACTATTTAATTTTTTGTATTTTGCTTTTCAAGCGGGTCGACGTAATATAATAATTTAACTTTTCTCGGACCTCTACACATGCATTGTGCTGGAACTCGAGGAAAAGGATAGTGAGAGAGATGACAGGTGGTGAAGCTTCACAATATACAACCAAAGACTATAAATACAGGGTGTCTGGCGGCAAATTTACATTTTTAACTACGATTATTTCAAAAAGTAATAAATGGTGGGGGGAGAGGGTGGCGCCGTTGGAATTATCGATTCTGCGGATTTGTCAGTCACACTGTGGAGACATTTTTTAAGAGTAATGTTACTTACGTAATTGCTCGTCGATAATTTTCTTCAAAGTTCGGTATTCGGCGAATAAGTGATGGACCGAGTGTAAATTTAATTCGTTCGTGGGTGCAGAGATTCCGCGCAACTACTTCGGCTGTGAATGCCCCACGGCCAGAGTCCAGTCGATCTTCAAGGACTCCCGAAAACATTGAAAAAAAGTGTACGTGTACGTGAAAATCCGTGACTTTCAATACGGAAAAGAGCAGCCTCACTGGGACTTCCAGGAGCGATTATTCATGAAATTTTAAAAAAGCATCTGGATGACTCTCTACTCTTTAAAAAATAAAATCCACAATTCCATTCTATCGTTCAATGCTCTTAATAAAACATTGTGTCAATTATTACGTTTTTTATTTAAGTTTGAAAATATAAATCTGCTACCAGACACCCTGTATATATAGAGATGTTCTACTGCCATCCAATGTTCGTCCAGTGCTAAATTTACTGCTGGCAGTAGTACTACTACCAAATTTTGAAAGAGTATTTACCTTTTTCCAGAGAACCTATTATTCTTACTCTATGTATGCATGTGTTTATACGTGGGTCGCTTTGCACACATAGGTACATACATATCTTAAATAAAAGAAAAAATATAAACAAACAAAAAGAAGCTTGTTTTATCACAATTTGTATGGGCATTAGGTACGTCAAGTTTAATATCGCCGATTTTTTTATTGTATGACAAAAATATGTATTTTACTGTTGTACTATCGCAAGAACATATAAATTTTGATAATATTTTCAGTTTTATTTATACTTTTCATTTTGCATATACAAAGCGATGCATTATTTATGTTAATAAAAGATTCCTTTGTGAAAGTAAGTATCTCTAACCCAAGCCATTCCGATAGAATATGTTTACCTACGTTTTGTACATACTTGTTAATTCATTGCAATTCTTTTAGTTGTTAACAAAACAAAAGGAAACAGACAAGTGCAATTCAATACTTGTGCTTTAATTTGCTTCAACTAAATTGTGCGAAAAGAAATGTTTCACAACGCGTGAGCATATTTTTGGACAATTTTCGGCCAGCACCAAATAAATTTTAATTTTGAAGCTTTTTCCCATTGCAATTTTTAATTGTAAGCTCGCTTGTTATTTAGTATAAATAATTTTGATTTTTTAATAAACATCATCAGATAGGATCATTTAACAGAGTCGTTGTGTTGTGTTCATCAATTTCTTTATCGTTATCCTTGTGTAGCACTTGGATTTATAAATTAAAATTAAATTAATTAAATTAAATTAATTAAATTAAATTAATTAAAATTAAATTATAAATTAAAATATCCACTATATAAAAGCTTGGTGAACTACCAACCTATTAAAAAGGAGCAAGTTAAGTAAGGCAAACGAGCCCTCCTTAACAGTACTGCAATCAAGTTTTGGATTTTACAAACAAAGATCAAATTAGTTTGATCTTCACCGTTAATGTTGTTTATAATAGAAAATGCTACGATATGCTCGGCGGATCCTGTGAAAAGCCTAATTCCTTTTATAAAAATGCCAAAATTTATTTCATGTACGATGTAGGCCATATTTTTAAATCTATAAGGAATGCTTTCAACAAAGCTGTTTTTGAAACACCACATGGTGTAGCACGGTTGGATGTTGTTAAAGAAATATTCGAGCTGGAGTACGGAAAAGTAACAAAAATTACGAAATTAGCAACAGTGCACATAAGCCCAAATACTTTTCAAAAGATACGTGTTGGCATAGCTGTCCAAACTTTGAACAATTCAGTTGCTGCTGCAATCCAATCTGCTAATGAAAATCACCAATTTACACGAAGTTCATCAGTATTAGCCACTTTAACGTGTAGTTTTTTATAAAAGCTCGATAGCTATTTTGATTGTTTAAAGCGTGGCTTGAAGCTCAATGGCACACCTTGGCAATTACTTGAAGAGCTAATTACTTATATGAAACAAATTAAATATACAGGAAACAAAATTACTAAATCGATGTCCTAATGGTGGTTTGGCCAGGAGAGCTATTATGCCCCTATCGTCCGAATTATTTGCAGAAAACTCAAATTTACTCTGCAATTTAACGAGCCGTTTCAACCAAGATCTTCAGGAAAACTTGTTTTCATATACATATACGTGCCAAGAACGGGCACTGCAAGAATTTTTCGATTTATGAATTAAACATTGCAGTAGTTTAGGTTCTTCTCTAAAAATAACTCAAATTGTGCAAACGACGATGCGATATTTTTACCAATTGACTTCAAAACAATTTTAGAATATACTCAAAGAAGTGAAAGTTATCAGAAAGTACTCACAACGCTGACGTAGATATTATAAGCATATTCGATAAAAATGAAGATTATTTCGATAAAGATGCTGATAGTTTTAACTCTAACAATGTTCCAATAGAGTTTGACAGTTTGACAACACTTTAACTGTAGAAGAAATTAAAAGGAAATGGAGAGTTCTACGAACTCAATATATGCAGGAAGTCGCGCAATATGCCACTCAAAGAAAAGTCAAGCTGGTAGCAGCGATGTGTACGTGCCCAAACCTTGGTGCTTCCAGGAAATGCATTTCCTGAAAACGCACTCGCAAAGTAGGAAAAGCAGAGATAATGTGGAGGTAAATATGATTTTTTGTTTTTTTCTGGGACCAGCACTCAGGAGATGACCTCTACACATGCGATACATTGTGCTGGAACTATAGGAAAGAGATAGTTAGAGAAACGATAGGTGAAGCTTAATTAATTATTTTACAGCTCTGCTTTTTGCACGTTCTTTGTTTATACTCGTAGCAGTGCTGAAGCTTCGGTTCAGTAGCCATTTTTATTATTATTTTAGTTCGCCGGTGCTACACAATACCGACGAAGGAGGGCGTTTTGATGTGATTGTGGATTGTTATCAGCTGAAGCCGGTATTGTTCAGTGACCAGTGACTATGCCTACGCCACTGAAACCTTCCGACAACAACTGACACACAAAGACACACTAATGCAAATCAGAAAAATGCGAGATTTTTATTTTTTACATAGTTACATAGTTATACGTTTTATATGACGATAAGATACATGAACAAATTTGTGATTACCAACTAATACATCTAAATATTGCAGGCCTTGGGTGCGACGAATGGTTTCCGGAATGACTTAAAAGAATTCAAAACCATTCTTTGGTGAGAAAAAGTATGCTTGGCTGAGAAAACTCGTTACCGATCAAATGGAAATGATAAATCCTGAAAATCAAGATGACGCTGCATGGAAAATACAGTGTCTTATGCGAGGGCTGATCAGTCAATCGAAACAAAAGCAACATTCTTCTGAAACATTATCATGTTCCGAAGACATTTTGCAACTGTCTATGAGGAGAGTACTTGAAGACGACGATTTTGAAGGGTATTAGTAAAGTGAGTAATAAGTAATGTACAGGGTGGGCCAAAAGTAATCACCCGATGTTGTTTTGCTGTAATATAGGGGTGACGTTATTATACACTGATTTTCTTTTCTTTGTACAGTGATTCAGGGATGCGTACGTTCGGATGCAATGCATTGCACCGGAACTAGTTGAAAAGGAATATTGTAGAGCAAAGACAGGTGGTGAAGTTTGCACAACTCTGCTTTTGTACGTGTTTTTGAGAATTCGTAAATCAGAATTGCTGCGTCTCTGGTGTTTTTTAACCGTGGATCTTCTGGTTGTATAGTCAGCGCACCCCAAATAGAGAGCATTCTCTGTAAAATTTCTTATGAAATCTATAGTAACCCGTACTCCCAAACCCAAAAATACAGCCGTAAGAATTTGTACAAAAATCACACACAGCAGTCATACACACATTTAATGCATACAACATGACATATGTTGGCTAAATAGAAGATTTTACGGTGTATCCTTTTTCGCATTTCATTTGCAACATACACTACATGACTCCTGCGTGGTTTTATACGTAAAGGAAATAGTCAGACGCATTTCTACACAAAAGGGTTGTTATAAATTCGACTTGAATGTTGTCGTAGCTTGTATTCGTACACATTTGTATCAGTACAATAATTATTAAATGCGTGACATGCCAACATTATGACATGGCAATAACACGTAAAAGGATTTTGATTTTTGATTCACACTACAGACAACATAACTATAAACAGCAAATGAATTGTTAAGAGTTTGTAAATTAAAGTCAACAAGTTATAGTTTTTTTTTTATAATAACCCACATATTTAATAGATGAGTAAGCTAAATATATAAACATTTGTGCAAAGCTGCAACAAGAATATTTAATAACGGGTGTCCCAACAAGAACGCAAGATTTAAATGACTGATGCAGCAATTGAATTGTTTCTCTGGCTGTATGACATGTGGCGCCGTCTTGTTGAAACCACATGCCCTCCACATTCATTTCTTCAATTCTAGGCACGAAAAAACTGGTTATCATTTCACGATACCGAACACCATTGACTGTTTGCGCTTGACCTGCCTCATTTTCATAAAAAAAAAGGTCCAATGATTCCTCCAGCCCAAAATCCACACCACACAGTGACACGTTGAGGATGCATTTGCTTCTCGTGAATCACTCGAGGATTTTCCTCACCCCAAATGCGACAATTCTGCCTATTGACTATTCCATCAAGATGGAAATGGGCCTCGTCACTGAAGATGATTTTATCGGCAATATCAGCATTTTCATGTTGTCTCGCCAATACCCAATTAACGAACTCCCTTCGCTGTCCATGGTCAGCTGGCTTCGGTTCCTGAGTCAGTTGAACTTTGTATGCATGAAGATGCAAATCTTTCGTCAAAATTCGCTGCATAGTGGATTTAGAGACACCAATTTGCTGAGCTCGGTGTCGAATTGAGGTGGATGGAGTTTGAGCCACATCATCACGTACAGCTGCGACATTTTCGGTCGATCGACCTTGACGAAGGCGCGTTGTTGTCTTTACACCACTAACACCCCCGGTTCGGCAAATTTATCCATTAATCTCTTTACAGTTGACTCTTTTGGAGCATTATTGTGACCCCAAATTGATCGCAATTTGCGAACTGTAGCTGCAAAACTTTCACCATTTTGGTAAAACAATTTCACAATGAGAATGCGTTGTTCATTCGTGTAGCGCTCCAGTTTTACTAACCTCGTACCTTCTACTAGCAAACAATAACAATTGTTCACATGTCAAACAATGACACTTCGAATGGCGTCAAATTTAAACCTTGCGTTCTTGTTGGGACACCCTTTACTTAAAAAAAAAACTCATTTCAAAGTTTTATATTTGCACGACAAAAAGTTAAGCATACTTTTGGGCAGATTAGCATGCAAAAAGCATATCTCATAGAAATTGAACTTCCTACATTGGCGTGAAAATGAAAATGTATTTTAACCGTTTGGGTGCAATGAGCGCCTTGAAGTGGTCGTCCCTACCACTTTCCGTTTCAGCACTTACGGTTTTATTTTATAAATAATATAACATGGCTAAAGGCGTTGTTATATTCAGTCAAGGTGCACAATTTAATTATGAAATAATTATGACATACTTTTAAACAAATGAGTGTTCACATACGTATTTCCTTTCAATTCATTTCTGGTAGCATAGAATTTATTTGAGGTCTATGTTAAAGAAAAGGGTAAATACGAATTTTTTTTATTCATTCAATCTCTTCTAGGTATGACTATGTTCACACACATCAGCTTTTGTCGCATAGTTGCTGAGTTTGTACGAGAGAGAAAAGAAAAATGAGATGGTGTACAGAGTTGCATGTAGTCCAAAAGAGTGTGAACTGTATGCATTTAGTTGTTTTTATGATGGTTTCATGATGAATGAATGAATTGAAGATTCTATAGAAAAATTTCTGTAAATTACATTCGGTTATAATAAAAAAAAAACAGTTACTGCATAAATTCTCTAAAGAAAAATCATATTTCCTCTAGTCCCGCAATCTTAACTGAACACACTTGGAAGGATAAAGCGTGTGATAATCCAGCTAGATTTTTTCTAACGCCTTAAGATGGAGATTTTTTAGTTAGAAGATTAGAATTCTTTGGGATTTGAACCAGAAATCAGCAATGAATCATGTTTACGCTACTCATAGTGATTCATGAAATTATAAGTACAAGTGAGTTGCGTCATTAAAATTCAACTAGTCTTACGTACTCATACTCACAATAACTTTGATCACTCATGGAAAGGGATAGTAGGAGAAATGATAGGAGGTGAAGCTTCACTATCATACAACACTGCTTTTGCAAGTTAGTTATTTTATAGCAGTGTTGCAGCGTCTCCGCTGTCAAGGAGACGTATTGCATGTTGAAGCATCGTTTTCAGTAGCCATTTTTAATAGTAAGGCGTTCTAATATGCCTGTGGATTGGATACAGCTGAAGCCGTTACTGTGCAGTGACCAGTGACTATGCCTTCGTCACTGAAACGTGTCGACAACAACTGACACAAAGCCACACAAATGCACATCAGAAAAAAATGCGAGCTGTTTTTATTAGTCTGAAACTGGGGTTAAAAGAAGGAAATTTTTCGTTTTGTAGTCCACGTGCAGACCACTTTGACCATCGCCACCCTCATTTATGAGCATAAGTAGCAATAAGTATGAATCACACATCGACATCGTAATTATAGAAACCTCCATCTGCATGACTTATAACTCAGATACGTATGACTTTGGAGTTGTGGAAAAATACTTATAGCAGTCAGAAATGATTGGAGTCATTCATGTAGTTCATATACAGAAGTACGTAACGTCGTTGCTGGTCAACAGTGTAACCACAACTACAAAAAAAAATTAAAGCTGAATTGAGATTAAAATAATGCAAAATGCAAAATTATTGCTATCATTTTGTGGATTTTTAGATTTGATTTCAATCAACATTAGTGGTTTAAAAAATGTTTGCATTAAAATTAAATTAATTGAGGCTGCATTAACAAGCCGCTTAATCTATATCCCTCTCGTTCATTCCGTTCGTACATTTATATACAAAGAAATACAAAATTGTTTTTGTTTTCAATATACATACAAACATGGAGGGGTTGATGGCGAGCCGTTAGCATGTTGGCTCTGTAACCAGAAGGACCCGTGTTCGATCCCCAGCGCAGACAAGTCAAACAAGTTTCTTCCGATATTTTTGTGCTACAGCACCTTCCTTAGTCGGTATTTGAGCACTAAAACGTCGGCGTAGTAAAATAATAAATAAAATGGTGCCCATAGCTTAAAACGCACCCAAAATTAATATCAGAGACGCCGCAACTTTGCTTTGTAATTAACACGCAACTGTGCACGAGTTGTGAAAGAATTAAGCTCTATCTTGCTATCACTGTCTATTCTCTACACTATCCCTCTCTCTATCTAATTGCAATGCAATGCATTGCATGTGTAGGGGATTACCCCTGAGAACTGATCCAAGATAAAATAAAAAAATATATACATATGGGATTTTATATATAACAGCAATTATTCTTGTTCACATCTATGTATTTACTTCTGTGCCCTGCCGTAATACATGAAATTCTGTCTGATGACCGTGTAGTTTACGTAGGAGATTGGCATGAGGATATCATTTCGGACCGCAAGCAACAACCCATCAAAAACTACTCTAGTGCCGTTCACTAGGCAGAGGAGCGTTAATATTAGATACCCTGTCTGCGGTGAGGCGGACTATCTGGGCGCAACGGTGGATAGGACGCTCCCTTGGAACACATATCTTGAGAAGGTGACCACGAGGGAATTCTTTGTCTGCACGAGAATCTTTCGTAGGACTAGGAGTCTGAATCCCAGAATAACCTTCTGGACATTAAATTCGGTGGTAAAACCCACAGTCACCTATGCGTGATTAGAGTAATGGTCGAAAGCTATGCAAAGGAACGATAGAGACGTGTTGTGTAAACTGCATCGAACCATCTATGTTGGCATCGCGGGACAAAGGAAACTTCTCCGACGAGAGGCTCGTTCCGGTGGCCTGAAATTAGAGGGTGCTTCGGAGCTGCAGAGTGGAGACATCAGGGTAAGATTGAGGATCTTGCGGGACTATCTACATACTCAAATTCTCCATAATGATGTCATGGCGTCACCGAGATTGGTTCTCTTCAGGAACTTCCGGCTGAATATCAACGACCGTGAGAGCTAGAGGAGCAACTCTATCAATTTTGATTCGGGATATCAGGTATGGTATGATAGTATGATGAGTATCGATCTCAGACCTGAGCAGACAATAAGTGTGAATACGTATAAGTACAAGAAAAAAAATGAATCACAACTCAAATATACTCACTTTTCCACTACTAAATGCTGATCTCTGATCTGAATTCCGACCTATCACAATGGAAGTCGTTAGTATTAAAGCAGAGTTTTTAAATGTAAAACTCGTCTCGACATTCGCTTTTTCGAGACGAAAATAAAAATTTAACGAAGGATTGATACCGTTACGAAATGCTAGAAAAAAAATTTGGTTTTTCATATAAAGAAATCGATTTTAGAGTAAAATCTCACTCTAATAGAAATGGAATAACTAGAACTGAATTACATATGTAAGTAACATTGATGCCATATAATTTATGGCATCTATCTATCCACGTTTCGCGGACCCAGACGTGGGTGAGTGAGAGTGGTCCTGATTGGGACGTGGCTCTGGGCCTTTCCGAAGTAATGCGGTCCCGGGGAGGAGGAGGGAATTTTTTAGTGACAACACCACTCGACGCAGATGACGACGGTCTCTGTAAGTGCGAAGGCGTTTTCAACCCTACCTCACACGCCAAAAAAAAAATAAAAAATGGCATCTATCTAGTAATCCGTGCCATGTGCAGTTATTATATGAATTTCAGAAATTTATTAACAGAGGCATTCATTTAAAAATTTACTAAAATAATACTTTTCTCTTTTATTTAATTTATTAAGAGAGTCGCAAGCCCATCGGGCCTACATTGGCAGGTCTACAATTCAATATATATTAATAATTTATAATATATTATATTAATTTATGTATTGATTTAAATCTTAATCTAATATGAATATGATAAAATAAAAAATAATTAAAAGTTATACCACGTAAAGTTAAGCAGTAATGTATGTTAGTATATAATATTAATTCATTAATCTAAATATTTGATAAAAAAAAAAAAGAAATGTTTTTAAAATACGACACTGTGTGATTAAAAATACGGCTGTGGCATGGTATAAACGAATTCCATAATCTTGAAATCTTCATACAAAATTATAAATCCATCACTAACGTGGAATGAGGTGGGCATTCTAAGGAATGTGTTCTACTTGAAGCAACAAAATTCTATATGTTCACTAAATAATCAGAACGATCGTACTTCATAGTCTTCTAAACGAAAATCATTTGTCCTAACTTGATAGATAAATTAAAACTACAAGCTAATATATCTTCATGCCGAAAGAAAATATGACTATCTAAAGGGATTTTCAAACGAATGACCCTGTTAAAGCAGGTCTGCAATCTATTTATAATAAAAACAGATGTACATGATGTACACCTCGATGTCATAGTTAAACAATGGTAGGCAGAAGGACAAGGCAACCCCACGTCCAACAAGAAAAGGCAGATGATAAGATATCTTATATAATCTTCGCAGCGTCCAAGACACACGAGGAACAACAGAACTGATATGGTGATCAAAATTTAACTTATTCAAAATAACCAATCCACAAGCACATCAGAACGCCCTCCTTCGTCGGTATTGTGTAGCACCGGCGAAGTAAAATAACTGCTAAAAATGGCTGCTAAAAACGGAACTTCAGAATTTAATACGTCTCCTTGACATCAGAGACGACGCTACAACACTGCTATAAAAACAAATAACATGCAAAAAGCAGGGTTGTACGATAGTGAAGCTTCACTTCCTATCATTTCTCCTACTATCCCTTTCCTCTAGTTCCAGCACAATGCTTCGCATGTGTAGGAGTCATCTCCTGAGTTCTGGTCCAAGATAAAAAAAAGGAACAATCTCCCATAGATCATTCTCCAATACAATGTTCAACTCAATATTCTGTTTGGAGAAAACCATGACCTTACATTTTGTTGCGCTTAATTGCAAAAAATTGCTACTCGACGAATAACTTGAGTCGTAACATATTCGTCTAACAACCACTTCAACGATGACAAGTCACATTTCGCCAAAAGTTGCAAATCATCAGCATACGTACACCCCTTCATAAAAGAAATGTGGGCAAAAATGTAATTGGCGTAAAAGAGGAATAATAATGGACCAATAATAGACCCTTGCGGAACACCACATTCATTCCATCTTGAATAAACTGAGTGGGCCCAGATAAAAAGAACCTAATTAGTTTACAGCTCCTCGAACTAAAGTGAAATGTAGATGAGAGTTTAGAAATTAGTTGTCCATGACTAGTCAAACACCTTACAGTATTGCGTGAATTAAACCCTGACACATCACTTTCAGTGACATTAGAAACAGAAAATTCCTAAGTTCTCTGTAAATTACCAAGGCTTGCATCAGGTATATCAGGGATACAAAAATATTCGTAAAGTTCATCCACAGCTATAGAGATTTGTGAACTGTAAGAATTATTAATTATCTCAACTTGCCGTATCTTATCTTCACATTTGATTGTCATTACACCCACCGAATAATTTCAAACAATAAATTCTACGAATCCTTCTCATAACAGATTTCAATCTACCCCTATTGCAATATATAGCAATGTTTTCATACGAAATGTCAGATTCCTGTAGCGCTTTCCGTAATCCGATTTCAAACCAGATGTAGCGAAAGCCTAAATTATAGAAAAGTTTTTTTTTACAAAAACCTTACCTTAGAATTTTAAAAATTTATGATTTTTGTAGTTAGGTGACCACAGAGGAATAAAAAAAATAGTGTTTATCAAAGCAATTTTTTCGTGTTGTATAAAAATTATTTAAAAAAAAACACTTATTTAATTAAAACGTTAGAGGACACAAATTAAATATGATACAACGCGATACGAACATTCATAATTAAATACATACAGGAAATGCAAAAAGTCATTAAAGGGTTTAAAAATTTAATAACTTTTTCGTTTATATACTGTTATTTTTTTTTAATTATATAAATAACACCTGGAGAACCAATAATAATGGAGAGATTTACAACTCAACAAAGAACCAGAATAATAGAATTTTATTATTTAATCAGCGATAAATTATTTTAAAGTAGTAAGTAGCATATCGTCGCAATTTCAACGTCAAAATTTCGCCCTCTGAAGCAATGATTCGCTGCTTAGTTCATCGTGACCACCAACATGGCACCGAACCGGTAGACCACGTTTAATTCGCACTGCGGAAAATATTGAACGTGTAGAGGAAAGTGTTAACGAAACAACATAAACATCTACCAGAAGGCGTTCTGCTTAGCTAAGAATGGCTCTTACATCACTACGGCGCATTTTGAAAAAACATGTTATTCCCAAATTAGGTGCAATTGGTGCAAGAATTAAGATCATCGGCAACGTCTAAATTTTGCAGTTAAATTTCAACAGTTAGCCAGAAATGAAATGAACTTAATTAATTGGCCAGCGCGTTCGTCAGATTTGTCAGCACCCAACAATTTTCTTTGGCGTTAATTGAAGGAGCACATTCTTGCATAAATTCGAGAGGGGTGTAGTACCCACAAATTTTGAAAGATGTTATGGAAAATGCTCTAAAATGAGCCCATACTTTAAGTGACATTTATTTCTATACTTAGTGTAAAAACATTTCCATTTTGTATATTTTATAATCTAACAAAAAAAAAATATATTTTTTTTTTATCTGGGACCAGCACTCAGGAGATGACTCCTACACATGCGAAGCATTGTGCTGGAACTATAGGAAAGGGATAGTAAGAGAAACGACAGGAGGTGAAGCTTAATTAATTATTTTCCAGCTCTGCTTTTGCACGTTCTTTGTTTAAAATCGCAGCAGTACTGAAGCTTCAGTTCAGTAGTCATTTTTATTATTATTTTACTTCGCCGGTGCTACACAATACCGACGAAGGAGGGCGTTCTAATGTGATTGTGTATTGCTATCTGCTGAAGCCGGTAATGTTCAGTGACCAGGGACTATGCCTTCGCCACTGAAACCTTCCGACAACAACTGACACACAAAGACACACTAATGCACATCAGAAAAATGCGAGATGTTTATTTTTATTTTAAAATTTTAATCTGAAACTGGGGTTAAACCCAGGTCTGTTTTTGGATTTGTAGTCAACGTGCAGACTACCATCCATCGTGCCATCGCCACCCTTTACTCGTAAAGAAAAAAGTTATTAAATTTATAAAAACCATTGTGACTTTTAGCCCCCCCTCTAGCGATCTATAATGAGAAAAACAATGGTGTCTGTAATGAGTAATTGATGAAGTTGTTTGTAGTTTGTAAGGATATAAAAAATGAAATAGTTTTGATAATAACACATTTTCAAAGAAATGATAATAATTTAACAAAAAAAGAAAGGGATAAAACAAAACTAGGTTTTTTATAAAACGGGAAGAGTTTTAGGTGCATTAGAATTAAACGTAATTTATTGATCATTGATTCCCAACAATAGCTTTAGGTAGGATAGTAAGCAGTAAGTTATTTTTAAATTTTAATTTTCTTGCACACGCAACATTTAGAGCTTAAAAGATTATTTGAAGGGAAAATCGTTTAATGAATTTTTTTCCTCAAATGCTTACAACAACAATACGGTTTAATAGCCTTTCTACACGGCAAAATTTAAATGAAGAGAAGATGTGCGTTAAAAAGTAGAGTTTGACTCAACATTCTAATGAGAAGAAAACAGTGTGTGTTGTAGAGAGAGAGGAGGAGTTGAAAGCACAAATACATGTCTGAGAAATTTTAAGTAAAATTTTTACAATGAAAAAATTTGGAAATATTTCTTTTAAATACCAAATTCAGCCACAAAGAAATCTCTTAATTTTTTCGATTTTCGTGCTGGTTCTTCACGTGCGTGATGTATAGTGATTTGATCACCTTCGGCTGAGATCATGGTCTCTGTATTCGGTGCCATGGAATATTGTTCCATAAGACGACGTTCTTGTTCCTGTTCATCAGGACTATCAACAGTTTTGGGCTCTTTTTTATATTTCATCAACTGTTCGGCAACAAAAAGTTTTTGTGCATTTTCTTCAGCTTCTTTTTCTTTTTTATAATCTTTGAATCGTTAGTACAATTTTGTGTGACAGTGTAGTTGTAGTAGTAGAAGTTTAAAGCAAATAGATTAATACGTTGCAAAAATGTAGAAGAGAAAGAATAATTGTTAATTTAAAGAAATAAACATCATGAGTTAAAGTGAAATAAACAAAACTGAATTAATTTAAAAGAAAGAGTTCACAAAATATACATACGTACATGCATACATATGTATGTATGCATATGTACGGATGTATGGCTGTATAAAAGTACCTTTTCATACGGAAAATCTTTTTGAACGGAAAGTACATTTTATTAGTAAAAGTACCTTTTTGACTGAAATGCTCTTCTGTGTATTAAAACTGCTTTTTCGATAAGAACTTGCATACTTTTTGGCGTAAAAAATCCTTTTTAAATAAAATTTACAAATGAAGAGTACGCTTTTAAATAAAAAATACATTCTGGAACAAAAAAAAAATATCTTTTCACAGAAAAAAGTACCTTTATGAATAAAAAGTAACTTTTGATTACAAGGAACATTAAAAAAAGGTGATTTTTTGAGTAACAAATACCTTTTTGAATAAAAAGTATAGTTTTGAATAAAAAGTACAGTTTTGAATAAAAAGTAATACATTGAACTGAAAGTATCTTTTTGAATAAAAAGTAGCTGTTTAAATAAATCGTAATATTATCAATAAAAAGTACGTTTTTGATTAAAATGTACCTGTTCGAATAAAAAGTAATTTTTGGATAAAAAGTACCTTTCGAAAACAACTGCCTTTTATTTTTTTTCTTTTGGACCAGGCCTCAGGGGATGACCCATATACATGCGATGCATTGTGATGTCTGAAACAGGGCTCAAACCCAAGAGTTTTTGGTTTTTGTAGTAAACGTGCAACTACTTCAACCATCGCCACTCTCATTTTTAAAATTTTACTTTACCTGTTATTAAATAAGATACTATGTATTAAAAAAAAGCCTTTTTTATTACAAAATTTAATTTTTACAGTACACTCATGCTTGGTCTTCCGGAGTACACATTATCGCGACGGTTCAGTTATTGCGACAACCTTACATTTTAACATTGAAAGTTCTACAATTGCTACAGTTGGAAGAAAACAAAAAATTCTAATTCGATGACTTTTATGTTTTTTTTTTGCTTTTTCTTACCATAAGCAATATTAATGGAAAATCCAGTTTTATCGTCAATAATGAGCAAATAGAACTATCGGAAACAGTGCCCATAAAGATAATAAAGTTAAAGTAGACGATGCCATTACATCGATTAGCATATTTATGCTTATAATGGGCTTTAGAAAATGACAAGCCGACAACAACCTAATGAATTCCGGTATTCAGCCGTTATTTTAAGAATAATTTGCAAAAAAAGCAACTTCAAATCTCAACTTTTTTAAAACAAACTAAAATTAATATTTATTTGAAATCTATTAATAAAAGTTTTTATTTGTAAGAATTATATAATATTTCTTCTATTTTTCTAGTTTTTTGAAATCTTTTTATATTAATTACACTAATTATTTACGCTGCAGGTCCTTTTGATATATGTAATATTTATTTTTATTCGATATTTCATTACTCCTTTTCATTATAAATAAAAACCATTTTTCATGAAGAAGCTACATACACAAATAGTTAGTGTAATTAATAATATTTCTTTAATAAAATGTTGTGTGCGGTTATCGCGAAAGTTCAGTTTCGGCGACAGGTCATGTTTGTAATTAGTAGCAATAACCGAGCGTATGCTGTATAAAGACGGAACTTTTATTAAATTACGAAAACCGATTTATTTTAAGTCTCAAACAAAACTTCATAAAAAGCAAAATTCGGCATGTAGACAAATACAAATCAACTTTTTTTAAACGTACTTCTTATAAAAAAAAGCCAGGTTTTGAAAAATATTTGGAAAAGGTACTTTTAATAAACAAAACAAATTTTGTAAGAAAATAAAGTGCTTTACGTAAAGAAAAGGTAAATTTTTTTCCATAGAGAACTTTATATATCTACTTAAAGAAATATGCATGAAAAGAAATGTATTTATTGCTACGTCAGACTATTTTATTCTTATTTTTTTCCAAGAACTCTTTATTTCGTTTTTTTTTTTTTAACCAAAAAAGCGCTATAAATTGCTAAATAATTTTTATTTAATGAAAAGTATAAAAGGAAAATTTTTAAATAAACATAAGAAAAAAGAAAATACATCATTCACTCTTCATGCAGAACCACTAATATGGTCAATGAAAGAAACAAAAAATAATAACAAAAAATCTACTCATTTAAATGTACTGGCGGTGGTGTTAAATGGTGCAATAAAAATAATTTTTTATGGTTATTTTCATTTTTCTGTTGTACTACTGTGCGGCAATAATTTATTAAATGGAACATGTTTTCCAAGAAAATAACTTGAACAAGGAACATACATATAAAAATAAAAACTAAAAATATACTTATAACACCAGCCGGAATGTTATCAGTTCAAACGCGATTTTTTATGAAAATTATTTTTATTGTTTATATTACATTACATGCACAAATGCGAGGGCTATTCCTGAAGTGAAATATAAAAACTTCGAAATGAGAACGAGAGAGACCTCCTATAAAATGCTACTGATATTTACCCTATTTAGCTGGCCAAAACTTAACTTTGTCAAATATCTTTTAAGCAGGATTCACCATATTTTTTATATGTAGTTTAATGTGTCTCGTTTTGAGAGAGAGAGAGAGAGAGAGAGAGAGAGAGAGAGAGAGAGAGCGAGAGAAAGAGTTAACTTCACTTTCAACAACTATTTCAGCTTGAATTGGTTTAATTTTAATTCTTGAAAATTACTTCAATGAAAATTCGTTGCCAACTACTTTAACTTTTCAAGGAAAATTTAGCTCAGTTGCCACATCATACTATATGTATGTGTAATAAATTTCAGAGTATACTTGTAAATGTTTTATATTGTTTATTATAAAAAATAAAAGCACTTGACTTTTATTCATTTTTATTTAAATAAGATTTTTTTTCATTTAGAATTTGTTTATAAGAAAATAAAAATATGTGTGTGACCCAAACACACAACAATCTGCAATTGTATTCTGTGATTGCAATCATCTGCCACTGTACTGCCTCCTTGTAAAGTTACTCATGATTCACACACATCAAGTTTGACTCGTCAAGTCTTGAGTATTTGGATGAACCGTGAAGAGAGAATGGAAAAGGGTACATACTTGACGGTACTCGTCAAGTTTGTTTCTTTCTCTCTTCTTTTCATAACCGTAGTATTGTAAAACAAGCGAAACTGGACGGCAAAATGTTTTCGTGTATGAACGTAAATGCAGGTCCAAAAGAAAATTTAACAAAAACTGACCAGGTAAACTTGTATGTGTGAATCACGAGTTATACACCTCGTTTACACATTTGTTTCATATGGTATTGTTCGAAGTGGGTGAATCGTTTCAGAACAAACTCTGAAAAAAACTGAAATTGTTTCGGAACAAAATTTTTGTTTGGGCGAATGCAGCTTTAGAATTAAATTAACAACGTGTACTTTTGCGTCGTAGTTGGTACTGGTTGTAGTAAGCTGCCAAAAGTTGACCATCATTCACTGTGTATATTATGATTATTGCTATTGAGTCTAATCGTTAAGTTTGCCATAAATATAAATAATAAAATTTACTGGATGATTGTTATAACATAAACAATTCAAGTATTCTGAAATTACAAGCATGTATGAACGCATAGTTTTTTACATACATAAGTGTAATTTTTCAAATTCTCTAAGTGATTAGTTATACTTAAGAGTGAATCCCGGATATATATATATATATATATTTTAAACCTTGTATAATAGTAATAGTAAAGAAAGTAGTTGCTACTTTTTTGCTCCTTTGTTTTGGTTAAAATCGTGTAAATCGTGAAAATGGAGTACTAATTTCAATAAACACATTTTCTTAAGAAATTATGTATGTGTGCATTTTTAACATTAAATATTCGCTCGTATTTTACTTATCGTCAATAAAAGACAACGCCGTTTTGCCGCTGGGAATAAAAGTGCAGCAGCCTTCGAAAGCAACATGTCGTTCTGGTAGTGGTTGTCAATGTGACTTAGTTTGTTTCTTTGATTTAGTTTGTTTCTTATCACATGTAATTTTAACTGCCAGTATGGTGTCGATCATTAGCCATTTTAATTAATTACAAATTTTAAATGACGTGGGAATTAAGGCACTATTTAACAATTGATACATAGAAACAGTAATAAGTTGTGTATGTATAAACATTTATAAAGCTGAAGTGGCGTCATAACATATGCTGTTTTTGGAATGACCCGAATGACCTTCTAGACATTAAACAAGGTGATGAAACCCATAGTCACCTATGCCTGTTTGGTGTGGTGGGTTTGAGGGTCTTCCGGGACAATCTACATATCGCAATTCTCCACAGTGATAACATGACATTACCGAGAATGGTTCTCTCCAGAAACTGCAAAGATTATATCAAAGACCGTAAGGACTGGAGGACCAACTCTACCAATTTTGAGCCGGGATGTAAAGTATGGTATACTGATGGGTCCAAGCTGGAGGATGGTAGAACAGAGGAGGGAATCAATGGTTCCCGATTTAAAAAGCACATGCAATGGTTGTATACCCAACAGTTTTCCAGGCGGAGGTTCGCGCCATCGGAACGTGTGTGACATCTATATACTATCGGATAGTCAAGCGCCGCTTAGGGCTCTTCAGTCGACTATGATAACCACAAAAATGGTATGTGAGTGTCTCTAATTGGCTCCTAATTTGCCCAGAGTCATTCTTAGGAACTGGGAAGAAGCGGGAATTCGCTGCTCACTGGCATAATAGTGCATGCCAGCGTCAAGCCAAACGCTTCCTGAGCCCGAATATGGCGATCTCAAATATGCTGGTTTCGCTGAATAGAGCGGACTTGAACCTATTAACGAGGTACTTTACAGGCCATTGTGGCCTGAGGTACCACCTTAACAGACCAATGTCTGTCAATTTTTCGAAAGTGACACACCAGTTCTCAAATAGTGCTTGGATTCCTTAAAAGCCCTTAAAATGGGGGGTCTAATATGAAGGTCTTTGCACAATAGATATTTCTGGTCGCGGTGCTTCGGGCCCAATAATAATAATACTTTTTTATTACAATTAAGGGAAAGGAAAAGTAATCTCCGACACCAATTGAGTAGAAAACGTATATACATACATATTTTCTACTCCACGTAAGTCACCAATACTCCTTTGTGTCATCAGAGAGGTAGTTGTAAAGTCATGAATATCTTCTACTTAACCCGACAAAGTTTAAGAAATGTATGCGAGAAGTCGCTAATGTTATCGACATACATATTCTATTGGCAAGGGCTCAAAGCGTTTTTTTTCCTTAGTGTAGGCGAGAACACAGCTCGAACCTTTGTTTAGAACAGGTGAGAAAGCACAGCCGAAACGCAGCTTCAGACATATGATTTTGTTAGCTGTGGCAGTGGCTGCGGCTGTTTCAGTTTTTGTTTATTATAATTCTTTTTTGTATCCAGTAATTCCGCAACCACTCTCGTAATTGCAGTTTTAGCTCCTCTTAACAACCAATTATTTTATGGAATTTCATTAGAGAAATATAATTAATATTTAGAGCAATTGTTAGCTCATTGGGGGGTTGTTGGTAATAATAACCGTAAATATTTTTTGCCACAATAAACAGTTCAATTTTATATGCATTGAAAAAAAAAGACGAAACAGACACAGAAAAAACAATTTATTGAAATTGAAATTAGTGTGGCTTCAATTCATTTACTGTTGCACTGTATAGATTATTTAGTTGGCTCTACTCTACACATAGCAAATGGCATTTAAATACATATATATATGTATGTATGTATATGTATCAAAATATTATACATTTATACCCTGAAGGAAAAAAAATATAAATGATGATGTAAGCAAGCATTTCAACAGAATTTCAGAAACACAGCAACACAGCAACAGTGACTACCAACTATTGCGATTATTTAGACAGGGAGGACGAAGTCGAAGATGAATCTGGCACCAAATTACCCTTCCAGCCATATTACAGCATAATTTCCTACGATAGCAACGAAAGCACAAACAAGTATATTGAGTAGGATTACCTTACACTCGAATGAGAGGACCTTCGAAACCAAATGTCTTAGTAAGAGGTGGCGCAAAAATTATCTGAAGATGCAATGATATTTTTAAATGGCGGTAAATGTCAGTTCTGCTTTGAGATTAGAGAAGTAAACAGATACAAAATACACGTCAATAAGACATGAATCGCTATAATCCTCAGGAACGCCGATCACGAGAAAGAGAACATTTCGTCGATAATCACTCGTAGCGACGAGGGCAATTTCCATATCTGTATAACATACGAAGAGCCATTGTTAAGATTATTTCGAAAACCACTGCTGTGAACGGTACCATACTCAACGACGTTCTCCTTCGTCAACTGGACGAATTCTTACTGGAGAACATGTGGTTTCAACAGGAATGAGCAAGGCCGCATACCGCAAAATGCACAACCGAAATTCTGAGAACTGCATAACCTAATTTCGGTAAATTGTACTGGCCGGCAAGATCGCCCGACCTAACCCTTCTAAACTTCGTTTTTTGGGGTTTCTTGAAGTCATGACTCTATGCCGAACAGCACATATGAGTATGTGGAAAAAACACTTTTGACGTCAGATGATTCAAATCGAAAGCCCATAAATACTACTCCCTCTATCACCTCTCCCAGCACAATGCATTGCCTCGGACGCTGAAAGCCCTCAAAGAGAATATCCGTCAGGAACATGGTGACCTATCCTCGGAACTTCTGGCAACAGTAATGAAAAATGGCATACAACGGGCGCGTATGGTCATTAATTCTGGCGGCAACCAAGTTGGTCGATATTATTTTCTCTACCAAAATCGTAGAGAAGCATCGCCGATTTACATTTTGTCTTTTATCTCACTCATGCGAGAAATAATAAACGAACCATCACAATTGCTATACAGCTACAAAAGAATCTGAGATACAAGTGCAACAAACGTGAGGAACATATACGCACATATGCATGTAGCTGTTAAATAGTTTGCCCCTGATTAGTAAACAGTGATATATTTTGTTCAATTGTATTGAACAACGCTCAAAATTAACAACATTATTTAATTCAACATTCGGAAAATATATGTATAAATGATATATGTATGATAATATACGAGTATATAATCAATTATCATATTTTTCAACGTTTTTCCAATTATCATTACTTTGTTACGAAAGTTTGCTTGCTTTACTAAAACCTCTACAATGAACTCACTTTCGTCATTGACTGTATAGCGCCATGACTGCTGTATATTTATTCATATTTATTATAACCCCGTTTCGGAAAACATTAAAAATAAAATACTAAAAGACTAGGTACGTATGTAAGTACGTATGTATATGGAATGTGCCATAGCCAACGCTACACTGCAAAGAGGTCGTCAACAAATCAGTAAAGGTCAAGGTTATTTGGCTGTCAACGTAAACCACCGAGCTCATCCTCTTCACTCATTTTGCGTTTCTAAGTTTGTTGCTCGCCCCTTCTGAATTTGTTAGTTTTTAGATTTGAATGTTTTGCTTGAAAATTATATAAAAAAAAAAAATAAATCTAAACAAAGATAGCCAATTAGCAAGAATATGACAACACAGATAATTTAATTATTAACACAAAACAAGCAATTTAAAACATAAATAAAATTGAAATGCGCTCGAAGTATGTATGTGCTGAACACCAAAAACATTGAATTCCGCATGTTAAAAAGATTACTTTCTATAAAAAAAAGTAAATCTTATAAAGTTTTTCTGTTTAAAAGAAGTAACACATCAGTACGATGCCTACGATTGCCATGACAGAATTACCAGATTTGACGTTTTTTGGTACCAAAATTGGCATTGTGATGACTGGACAATTACTGCCTTAAATTTGATGATTTTTTACACCCCTCGCATTAAAATATCCAAAAATTCTAAATATCTAAATCTAAAATCTTAATATCGAAATCTACACACCGTTGGAGGCAATCATTCTATAATCTTACATTTGCCTGAAAAAAAATCGATTCAACCGTTCTTATAAAAAAAAAAACGCAGATTCCATCAATAAAGCAAAATTTGATAAACACCAAAGAACTACAGATCGACGAGTGGTGGAATGAAAGTTGCTCTATTTATTTTTTTTATCTAAGACCAACACTCAGAAAATGGCACATGCGATGTATGGCGGTAGAAGTAGAGGAAAGGGATAGTAGGAGAAATGACAGGAGGTGAAGCTTCACTATCTTTTTATACTTTTGTACGTTCTCTGTATTTATAGCAGTGTTGTACCACCTCTGATGGTAGCAGACGTAAATTAAATTTTGAAGCTTCGTTTTTAGTAGCCATTTTCATGCTGAAGCCGTTACTGTTCATTAACCAGTGACTATGCCTTCGCCAGTGAAACCGTCCGACAACAACTGACACACAAATGCACATCAGAAAAATGCGAGATGTTTATAAGACTCGCTGTTGCAGATCATTTAAGTTAAGTTTGCCACAGATCAGATTCAGATGTAATCTTAACAAATTTATTATTTTATTATTTAATTATCAAACATATTGAAGTTGGAAAAATCTTCTGTACAAACAATTGATCAAAGAAAAGATCATTTAAAAGTAAATAAATGCAATTGTTTTGACGTCAATTGCTAGAATTATGCGTAATTATTTTTCCAAGTTCATACAAATGTTTTAGACTAAATATGTTATACAGGGTTGCCCAAAATTATCGAAGAGGTTTGAGTTCAAAGAGCCATTGTGTCCCTCGCAGTGTGCCTCTGGCTCCTTCCTGTTAGAACCATATTTGCGGATGGTTTTCCACAGCTGGCCCTAAAAATTTTCCAACATTGTCCGATATCAATTATCCTTTCCGATGAAACACCGCACCAAACGATACAGTTAAGTGGGTTTAATTCTCGCTGTTGAACTACTCTTGGATTTTGCGTAGCCCTTTTTGCCTATTAACGAACCCATTCTATTGGAAATGACCCTCGACGCTCATAATTAAATTATGAATAAAATTTTCTTCTGAAATAAAGTTCAACGATTTCAGCTCCTACTGTTCGATTTGAAATTCTTCAAGCCTTCTTTAGAAAATGCTGAAACCAAAAAAAAAATTATAATAAAAAAGTGTAAAGGAATTCAAACACCTTCGCTCCTTTTGGGCCATTAAAATAGGTACGACCTCTATAATCTGTAAAAATGCATATTTTTCGATTTTATGTGAACAAATAGTCGCTCTTCGTTAATATTTATTACCTGCAGCATTAGACGATATAAAAATAACAGTAAAAAAGTAACATTTTAAATTAATTAACATACTATGAGAAAAAAAACCAATTCACTTGGCCATAAAAATAGGTCCGAATAGAAATTCCCGGAAAAAAAAGATTTACTAAGTAATTATGCACAAAAACGGCATTGAAACAGCTAAATTACATCAATAACCACTATGTCGACCATCATTTTTAATGACATTATCTAATCTGTTAGGCATAGAAGAGATAACCTTGCGGCAGGCGTCAATAGTTGTATCATACCATACTTCCTGCAGTTTTTGCGAAAATTGAGTCAACCACTCACTAACTTAGAAGAGTGAAGAAGAGTAGTGGCATTTCCTGCTCAGCATAAGGAAAAATAACATATTCTAAAATGGTTTTGTAGACCTTGCCTCTGAAATGAGATGAATGTGGCCTACGCCATGCCAAGAAAAACATCCCCAATCCACTATATATTTCCGTCACAATGTTTGACTGTTTTTTTCCTATACAGTGAGTTGAATTCCAGGCCCTTGCAATTCCCAAGAAACCCACGCTGCACGAAAAAAATATATGTATATTAACTAAAAAATGTGATATCTTTATTAATAATCTGTATTAATAAAAATTTAGTTTATTTTATGTAAAACCTATGAATGCGTTTATGCTTTTGTTAACTAAAATAATGCATTGTGCTGCAACTAGAGGAAAGGGGTAGTGAGAGGGATCACAGGTGGTGAAGTTCCACTATCTTACAGCTCTGTGTTTGCAGTTTTTTTTATTTATAGCAGTGTTGCAGCGCCTCTGATGTCAAGGAGACGTATTAAGTTTTGAAACTTTGCTTTCAGTAGCCATTTTTAGAAATTATTTTACTTCGCTGGCGCTACTTTAAAAAATGTTTGCTTAATGTTTAATCAATTAAATAGTTTACAGCGGCGACGAATGGGTTAATCTGCTTGTCTAACATAGACAAAGTCTTCTTCTTTTCTTGGTTTTTTTTTTGACCGGCACTCAGGGGATGAGCCCTACACATGCGATGCATTGTGCTGGAACTAGGAAATTAAGTTATGGGAAGGAGGATAGACATTTGATTTAAATTTTCCTACGTCAGAAGTGACAGGAAAGACCTCCATAACACGTCCTACTTTTTGACACAATTTTGCTCACATCAATGTTTATTTTATTTATTTTTTGTTGTATTTTACTACCGCGAACATCTGTACCAAGGTTTGCAAAAATTTTTAGCTGAACTGGAAGAGTGGGAATTAATGGTTAAAACTGGCTGTAGATGGTACAGTTCATCCCAGCCCTCGAGATAGAAAAGAATATAATAGAAGCTGTAAAAAGCTGAGGAGAGGTAAATAACAAATTTCTATTACATGTCTACGAAACAAATGCGAAAAATTTTAATATCCAGATGAGAACACTTTTATGTAACCAATAGATTTCAGGGATGCAAAAATCAGACAAGTACTCGTACACTTTACTACGAGTCTAACAACATTCAAGAATGAGTATGCAACTTATGGCTTGCAGTGAGGTGTAGATGATATACTTATGCCGCGCAAATAATCTCAAAGAAAATAAAAAAAAAATATTTTGCAGAAAACGTGCAAATGAAAATTTTACAATATTACTGAAAGGAGAGTGTGAAAAATGTATTTAATAATTTTGTATGCTACTTTTAGTTCAGCAATAAGAAATAATGTAGCAATCAAGCAGCTACAGAAAGGAATTATTTCTGGTATTGGTAGTGTGGGAAGAATGACGACAGTCGCAGTGCAATATTTTTTAGGACAAGGTAATGGATTTTTAATGCAATATTTTTCAATGTTAGAAATGTTTAACGAAGGAAACATTTGGTAACACGATAATATCTGATAATCGAATGAAGTTATTTCAACGACATTATGGCTGCCTTCACCATCAACATCATCAAGAAGAAATAATTGAAAAAGCGAGCTAAAAAAGGGAATAAGGAAATGGCATTATAATTTAATAACTTTAAAATTTGTTAATAGTATTGCATTTGCAGTGAAACATAAATTTAAAAAGCACGTCAAAATGTATATTATTATGTATATTAATGAAATGTTACTACAGTAGAACCTCGAAAACAATAATAAAACTAGAATTTTCATAAATAATACAGTAACTACCGGTTTACTGATATCTTCTCGTTCGTTTCATTTGCAGATTTTTATTGAAACGACAAACATTGAACTAGGGGACATCGCTAAACTGACAGTAAATTTATTGTATGACATTCTGCCGTATTCATAAATTTTAGATTTATACAACATATACTGATGGAATTTTATATGAAAGTTTGTCTATTAACCGATTTGAGCCCGAATTAAGTTTTGTTCTCAGATATGCAAACTTTTATGTTTCTTTTTACATAAAATACGAACTAGTTTCTGAAAGAATTTTCAAAAAAACTTAACAAAAAGTGGGGTTTTAAGCATCCTCCATTTTTGGAACACCAGGCTACAGATACATTTAAATGGACAAAATAAAACACTTTACATAATTTTTAGCTTATAACAAAAATTAGTTTATTTCATTTAAACGAGCTCATTTGTCATTCTCTGTAAGATTATCATTGTCCAAACAATGTGCGTACTTCTTAATTTGTTCAAACCTATTACGCCACATTGCACTGACTACCGTCAAGTTCTATATTTTTGTATCACATTCCCATATCTTGGCATATTCAAAATTGCTATAACAATAGTATTTGCAAATAAAATTTGAGATCGAGCATGTTTATACCGAAAGAGTGATCACCTTTAGACCTGGCATATTTTATAAACATGATTTTTAAATATTTGCATACTTCTTCATCAGAAAATAACTCAAAACATTTAAGTGGATCTGAAGATACGATTTCCAATGCTTCAGAGGAAATAAACGGTCTTATTCTTTGCTACAAATCAATCTCTTTTACCAAAGTTCTATAAATTCTTCTGTGACTGTATATTGTCGTTTTATCACCAAAGATTCACTTTTTCATTTCTACAAATTTTACAAACACTTAAAACACATATGTATGTAAGTAAATGTAAAATTTAATTTTTAAAATGTTAAAATAAATAATTTTATTACTAAAAAAAATATACTAATTTTTTGATCGCATTTCCTTCGAACAGGTTTTTTACTTTCAAAACCTTATAGAACACTATACATTAAATTAGTTGAAATAAAAACGTGCACATTCTATTGCTTACAATATAACGGAAAATCTCTCAAAGTGGAAGCTGAATAAAATAATTAGCAGATGGATTTTTAAAAAATTATATTGTTCCAATATTGGCACAGCGGGAAAAATGGGTTACCACGTTAACAGTCGCAGCCCATATATGGGCTGTGAAATGTGTAAAAATGAAAAAAATGTGCTGGGAAATCTCGTTTATTTGACGTGCACCTGACAGTCCAATTCTTCGTCCGTATATTTTGATTTTCGACTCATTGTTGCTCAAACTCTATTCAATACTGTTTATTTTTTTTTTTTTGGTTTAATTGAATAATGCTGTCTGTAAGAATAAAGAAAACCTGTTATTGGTATAGAAAATGCATTATATAAGCTAGAAATATTCGCAGGCCACATGTGGTCTGTGAACTCTGAAGGCGATTTATGGAAGATTTGTTTCATGGAGTGCACAACTCAAATATGGGCTATTAAAAAAAACCCCTTTTAGGTATTTATATATACAGGGTGGCTGATGAAAGCCGCTACCAAAAAAAAATTTAATAACTTTTTTTCTATTTAATGAATTTGGATTGTCCGCCGCTATCACGCACTGCAGTCCGTAGTTTCGGCTCAAAGAGAGTATAGGCGCACGTTTGGCGGCAATCCTCCGAGCAGATGGACCATAATGAGACTTGTGAACAATTTTGCCGACTATGGAACAGTCCAAAGAAGACCTTACCATCGAAACCCTTCAGTATGGTATGGGTATAAGCAGACAGTCATTGCAGTCAATTTTGCACAATCATTTGGGCTTATTCCCATATAAAATTCAAATGGTCAACAAACTGAACGCAGCAGACTTACCGATTCGCTTGGAATTTTGCCAGGAGATGCTTCAAATGGTGGAAGAGGATGAAAACATGTTGAACTGTCTTTTTATGTCTGACGAGGCCCATTTCGATTTAAACGGCAACATAAACAAACAAAATTGTCGAATATGGAGTGCTTCCAACCAACAGATACTCCATGAGGCGGAATTGCATCCACTTCGTGTCACAGTGTGGTGTGCAGTTTCAGCACGCTGCATTGTCGAGCCCTACTTCTTTGAAGAAAATGGTCACACCGTTACAGTTACTGGAGACCGTTACTTGAGCATGTTGAGAGAATTTTTCTATCCAGAATTACGCCGAATGAGAATTCCTTTCAACTCTGTGCGGTTTCAACAAGATGGTGCAACTCCTAACATTGCCCGGCCTGTTATGACAGAATTGCGACGAAAATTTCCCAATAAGTTGATATCCAGAAACTCCACATTCCGTTGGCCTCCCAGGTCGCCTGACCTTACTGCACCTGACTTTTTCTTGTGGGGTTATTGCAAGCAGGAAGTCTACAAAGCAAAACCAACAAATTTGAATGAACTAAAGCAATCCATTGGAGAAACAATTGCTGCTATTCCTGTCTCAACTCTCCAAGCAGTAATGAACAACTTTTTGGTACTTTACCGCACATGCATCAACGAGCGGGGGGGCATTTAAATTCCATTATTTTTAAAACTAATTAAGCATATTTAATAAAATTGAATGAGCTTTGACATGAATAAAAGAAAAATTAATTCCATAGACTGAAAAAAAAACTTATTTGAGTTTCTTGATGTAGCAATATTCATCAGCCACCCTGTATTTTAATTATAAAAAAGAAACGTTAATTTCTTTGTTTAAGCTCACAGTCCCTTTTGACAATTTTTGTGAATAGAACCGTAATACGTATTTATTATACATATGTGGGGGCATAGTTTAAACTGTTGTATACCTAATAGACCATTTCGTGCGCCACTCATCCCTTTATCATCGTATTCAACACGTCAATATCTTACTCGATAGTTGACCCTTGATTATCGGACCTTTCGAAATCACCTCCGTAAATCTGTCAATGCAACAAATGGACTTCTCAAAGTGTATCGACGTAAGCACTGTTTGGTTTAATAAATTTAAACTACGTAATTCACTATCGCATTGCCCATTATCCCATTTTTAGTTCATTCCACTCTTTTATAAAAGCACTGTGTGGCTTCTATGTGGTATCTTTCTTATCCTAGATTCTACTGTATTAGGTTACAATATGTGTTACGTAAGGAAACATTGTAACTATTTCCAATGTTTTGAAAAATTAGAACAAAATAAATTTAAGGAAGTAATAAGGCGTAATAATGCCTTTCAACTTCTTTTCCATAAAAAGCAAAAGTTGTTTAAGCAAAAAAGGATGAAAACCTTGAAATCCACTCGCAATAAAGCCTAATGATCTTATTAAATATTAAGTTTTTTTTATTTATATTTCAGCATTAAGTAACATTAATATATATACACAAAAAAATTGTATAAAACAATTTTTATATGGAAATTTGATTTATAAGCAATTTGATAAAGTATTTTGTTAAACTTAATCTGGAAGGAATAGAAGCTTATAAACGTTTTAACAGATGACTTTATTAATAATTGTAATGTAGTATTTTTTTTTTTAAATGAGGTTAAAATTTCATCACTTTTTACATGAAATTTATGGAAAATTTAGCAACAATTAAATTACGTTACGTAATATGATTTTTTTTTATCTTCGACCAGCACTCAGGAGATGACCCCTACATATGCGGTGCATTGTGCTAGAACTAGAGGAATGGAGTAGTAGAAGAATCGACAGAAGGTGAGGATCCCTATCTTACAACACTGCTTTTTGCACGTTATTTGTTTTTATAGCAGTGTTGCAGCGTCTCTGATGTCAAGGAGACGTATTAAATTTTACGAAGCTTCGTTTTTAGTAGCAATTTTTAGTAATTATTTTACTTCACAGGTGCTACACAATACCGCCGAAGGAGGGCATTCTGATGTGCCTGTGGATTGGATACAGCTGAAGTCGTTACTGTTCAGTGACCAGTGACTATGCCTTCGCCACTGAAACCTTTCGACGACAACTGTCACAAAGCCACACAAATGCACAACAGAAAAATGCGAAATGTTTTTTATGAGTCTGAAACTGGGGTTGAACCCAGGAAAATTTTTCGTTTTATAGTCAACGTGCAGACTACTTCGACCATCACCACCCTCATTAATCGTCTGAATTTAAAAATAGGGTACTTAAAAGAGTTACGTAAAAGCCAACAAACTATTTACATTTTACTTATAATTTTCCCAATAGAACGAGAATACCTATTACGTAATGCAAACGTTTTTTACAACCCAAAAAAGCCAAAAAAACTGAAAGATTTATATTTTTACGGAATTAAATACGCTACTAAATTAGTTAATAAATATGTTACGTTACGTAATATTAAAGCTGGGAGTTAATATAAATGTTTTTTAATTTAAACAATTTTTCGAAAAAACTTTATTAAAAATAATGCATTTAATTTTCTGAAAATACGAATAGTTTAATGTACACTTAGTGTTTTTTTTTATAGCGACTAATTCGAATGAAAATTAAAATAAATGGTTAAAAAAATTATATTTACGTTTAGCATAACTTTAAATAGTTGTCAAATATGCAATTATATGTTAAAACATATGTATGTATATAATTATTTTCGAAACTGTTTCCCAAAATACGTGGCGTAACATATTTATTTTTTCATTATGGAGTTATTTGACAACACAACAATTTGTTTTTTGAACATTATTTGTTATTTTGTCATATAACGTTATGTACCAACGTACATGCCATTTTTCTTCTATACAATTTGCTAGTAAAACAATTATTCGGCATTAAGTAATTTGTTTTTTATTAAAAATATGTTCAGTAGTTCAAAACGGAGAAAGTTGGCAGTTGAATGACATATTTATTTGGGGCGACAAATGAATGCGTGTCAATTATTTTTTAAGGATTATTTCATGTAAATGTTATCCGTGGCTACGTCTTAGATGGTCCATTCGTGAGCTCCTATTTTTGCATACTTTTTCCAACATTTCAGGCGGTATCTCACCAACGGCAGATGCAGTTTTGTCTTCCATGGCTGAAATTGTGGCTGGTTTCCCCCTTTACACGAAAGCCCTGCACGTATGTAGCTTCACACAAAATAATAATCTATTGGTTCTAAAGCACCTGATCCTGGTGGGCAATGGACTGCTCGAAAGGTTAGGTTATGTTAGAGGGCAGTCGACCAAGACAGAAACCAGAGGACGTCACAGTCACCCTGTGCCGTTCACGTACCTCACTAAGTCCGTCAGATCCAACCGACAGCACATCCGCAAGTTGTGAAAGAAAAGCTCCCCAAGAAATCTCAGCATCGACCTAGCCAGACCGGGGCATTCACAGAGAAAGTGCACAACAATCTCTCACCCAATCATCTTCACACCACCTACACCGGGCATTGAACGGAATTCCCATCTTCTCCGCATGCGTGCCGATGAACCAGAGGCTTGTGCAGACGGACGTGAGTCTACTAATGGACAATCGGGAAAAACGCAGGCCATAGATCTCTTGCTATGGCGCACTCGGTGATAGAACCCCGCAGATGGCAAACCGGCCGAACCAAGTCCCGCCAGCTCATCAGCCATCTCATTACCCCTGATGTTTCTATGCCCCGGAATTCACACAAGGGTAACGGCACAGAAACCGCGGGGAACAACCAGCTCCTCCCTACACTCAATAACAACACGAGAGCAGACGCCTGGTGACACCAACGCCGTCAATGCCGCCTGACTATCGGAAATAATAGCAACAGTAAACTCCACGCCCCTCCAAGACTACTCACTGGGTGAAGATATCCAACGGGAAGTCCGTAATGAATGTCGGAAGGGTTTGGAGAATGCTGCTATGGCCAGACCGGGATTCCCTGAAGAACCCGTACCCCCTTAGCTTAATAGCACATATCGGTCTAACCAACGCACTGTAGTCCAGAGGGCGATCTTAGACTTAAGATCCCACCTTCTTCCGAACATATTCTTATAGGCGTATAAGGCTACACAAGGCTTCCTTACACGTTCCTCAATGTGATCCCTCCAGTCTAGCCTGGAGTCTAGTATCACGTTCAAACACCTAACACTCGTCGATTGACGGAGGACCTGTCCTCCAAGCCGAGGAAGGCTGAAAGAAGCGGACATGTACCTCCTGGTGAAGAGTACCAGCCTAGACTTGCCCTGGTTGACCAACCCGGCAAGCTTTGCTAAGCCCCTCCGAAGACCTCACTCAACGTGGAGGGAAAAAGTCCCGACACCAGTAGAGCCACGTCATCGGCATAAGCCACCACCTTCACCCCACTTCACTGAAGTCGACCAGAACCTAGTCCATAACAACCAGCCACAGTAGCGGAGATAGGAAGCACCCACCTACGGCGTGCCTCTACCCATAAACCTAGTGATGCTGGTCTCCGGTGAACCCAACCTGATCTCCATGTAAGAAAGTAGTGATTTAACGTATGCAGAGCCAAATCAATCGGTTCGCCCCTCACATTAATAAAGGCCCCCTCGATATCAACGAAGGCAGCCAACGTGTACTGCTTACACCCAAGAGATTCCTCCACAGCCTCCACAACCTCGTGCAGCGAAATCTCCGTGGATTTACCCCTCAAGTACGCATGCTGCGCCAGAGATAGCGGCTCATCGTTTGAAGAGCTCCCGGATGTGACAGTCTATCACCCACTAAAACAACCTGACCGCAAAGGCTGTAAGACTGATTGGTATTGGACTGGTCCAAAACGCTAGATTAATTGCTCACCAACCTCGCCTCTCAATAAGTTCATGTTATCGCGTGCCGTGTGGTATGTTGTTGAAACCACTTGCCAACCAACTCCAAGTTTTCTATTTTGGGCAAAACAAAAGTAAGCTTAAAATTTTCATCGTTCTTGAAGAAGTACCGTCGAATGAGTAGGCACCAATAAAGTAAAACTGGTGTGAAATTTAATCACATCAGCTGGAATAACATGTTCAGTGGATTGATTACGACGACCATAAAATGGACATAATTTATGAAACATATATCTCAGACAGCACGTATTTTGATAATCAAATTCAATGCTTTGCAAGTGTTGTTCCTTTGTTAGTCTATTCATGGTGAAGGCAAACCTTGCTGAGCATTTTTGTCATTGCCACACGTCACGAATCAATTTTTACACTGAAAAAATTTACAGTGAAACACTGAATAGCAAAAATCACCCTTTAATGTCAATATAATTCAAAGCATAATATTCCATTCCCAAAATAAATAAATATTTCAATCGAAGAAGATACTGCAAATATTTTTGTTTATTTACTTTTTCTAGCTCATGCGATAAGAAAAGTGAGCAACAACTTGGTACGCCTTTTGATCTGAGTAATTTTAACGACCGAAATATTTGGATAGTAAAGTGACTTTTTTTAGCCATTTTTCTCTTTTTAGTTTCTTTACGTAGTAAACTTCAACAGTCATACTCTAGTCTAATAAATATACAACAGTGCCGGAAAAAATAATAGGGAACACACAATTTTCACTCTATTTAAAACATGCTTTTTTATTTTTATATACATCAAATCAAATATATACATCAAATTAAAGGTATTTCATTTTTCTATATAAAAAAAGCAACAGAAACAAACTTACAGTCCTGATGTATTCAAAAAATTAATCAAATTAAAAATCATGACCAGACAAAATAATAGGGACATTTGATATATTATTGAAAGCAAATAGTTTTTGCTATCATATCCAAATATTATTTTAATAAATATATAATATATAAATAGAAGCTCTTCTTTTCATTTTAATTACTTCTTGGCATCGTTTTTTCATTGAACGGACAAGATTGGCACAAGAATCCGGGGAAATGGAATACCAAGCTTCCTGAATTTTATCCCACATTATCTGCTTATTTGTACATTTATACGCTCCAATCTTCTTTTTTAGAACACCCCAGAGATGGTCTATGGGATTCAAATCCGGCGATTGGGATGTCCACTCCATAACGGGTACTTGATTTTGTTCAAACCACAATTTCACACTTCGGGAAGAGTGCTTAGGATCGTTATCTTGCATAAACTCCCATTTTAACGGCATTTCTTCCGCGGCAAATGGAAGGCGTTTTGTTCCGCAGTATATCCAGATAATCTACAGCGTTAATTTTTCCTTGTATGCAGAAAATTGGACCGACGCCAGACGCAGAAAAACAACCCCAATCATCAGCGTGTTTGACGGTCTTTTTTGTGTACTTTGGGTCAAACTCACTGTTGGCAGGGCGACGTACAAACGATTTCCCATCTGATCCAAAAAAAGTATCTTTGTTTCGTCGGATCACAGAACATTATTTTATTTTATTTATTTATTATTTATTCCATTCATAATACATATAGCCTTAGGCCATTTTAATTCGTATTACATGTTATTATATTATGTACATATTAGTATTCAGCAATTATAACAATGCACCAGACATCCAAGCGACTACTACATCTCCAATTAAAAATGAATATAATAAAAATAAGAAGTACAATATGAACCCAATCCTCCTCTTAAATGCCGAGATTGAAAACGAGAAGACACGTAACTCTCTAGGCAAAACATTCCATAATCTGGCAGTACGAACTATCAAGGATCGTTCATACGTGGAATTATTGATTCTTGGAATAACCATTTGAGGATTTCTTAAATTTCTTTTAAAAGAAATCATTTGTACAATACTTAAAGAATTTTGTCGGTCGAAATGGTGCTTTGCAAACTGAAATCTTTTTTAAAATAACGTCATATTATTTTTTGCGACCTGTATATGTATAATAACTATACATGCATATATATATATTTAGGTAGTTGAGTTTCATGCTCCATTTTCCTTCAATCACGTCTTCGAGTTAAGCAAATAGAATTTCTTTCGACTTTAGTTATATTGGACTCTTTCCACTCTTACAATTTTATTTAGTCTTGTTATTTGCGTAATGTCCTTTTGACATTATGCATAATTCTTATTATCGTCGCCCTATGTTTAATTTTGGCAGTTTGTTGTTGGTGCAAATTCGGCGTTCATCGTCGCACTTTAAAAAGTTTTGCGCGTTCACTTTATCGCCGCATAGAGTACGCCGAAAATTGGTACTTTGAGCAGATAGTTGGATTATAGCTTAACTTTTAACTACTGAGGTGCTGGTAAATTTTACCTTTCCCTAATTTTTTTTTAATTTGCTATCTTCCCTTGAACGCTATCAATTTCAATCCCATGGTACCTTCTCATATACATCTTATTGTTATACCGTTGCATTTTTATAGCTGTGCGCGTCGTATAAGCGGTAATACGGTAAAAATTACCACTCATCAAGGGATACGTATTTTTTTCTTGGAAAATATTTTACCACCACGTCCGAATAAGCGTAAGTATTTAATGTAAAGAAATTACCACTCGTCAAGTTCAACGTAAGATTGTTATGAAATTATTGTCATCACTCCTCCCGTTTATATCAATTTACGATTTCAGACTATGACGAATTCAAACAAATTCAACGATTTATAACGTTTATTCGCTCCAGTTTTTCTTCATATATTATTTTTGTTTCTTTTATAATTTTTTTGTTATTTCATACACTTGACTGTCAAAAACTGCCTCTTCAGTTCCTGATTATCTTTAAATAAAACTTGTTTCTAAGTTAAGTATGCCCCGTTTTTTACATATGTTTAAGAAAAGTGTATTTGGTTTGTTAAATTGTTTTAAATATTTGTTCTGTCTTTCTTTAAAAAAAAAAATAACAAAACAAAATTTGTTTTCTGTAAAGATTTTTTAAAAAAAACTAAAGGTGGTAAAATTCACCACCATCTAAATAACTATCCCCGAATATTTCACCTCAGTAGTTAAGGTTAACCTAATTACGGCGTTCAGTGAAGCGGTACGCAAGATCAAGCAAAGCTTTTATACACCTCATAATATCTATAATTTAAGTAATACAATTTATTCCATAGTTAATTTAAATCTTGTTGAAATTTGTAAGCAGGCGCTTTTATTAAAAAACACTTTATGCAAGCCTGCTTAAATTTTGGTCTACATATACATATTTACCTTTCATTTGGTTTTTTGAGCATTTATCAAATTATTAAAAAAAAACAACTTGTATGGTGTCAAACTGAATTGACCCGAAAAAGTTTTAGCTTTATTTTTCTTAATAAAAACATATGTACATACATATACATATGTATATGAATGTGTGAGAGAAATTTGTTTTTATGGGCTCTATTCGTACAACCCACACCAAATAATTGAAAAAAAAGAAACGCACTAAAACTGTTACAAATTAAGTAAACAATTGCACAAAGCACACAATTCTTGAGAAGAATAGAAAAAGCAGCAATAAATGGATTACAATGACAAATTTATTGCAGAAGATGAAAGAGAATAAAAATTAATAGTCACATGCATTTAAACAAAAATATGAAAAATCTTCACTATTGATTTTCAAAAGTGATGCTGGTATCAATTAAATTATAGAAAGCCATTTAAGGCAAGATAAAATTAAAAGTTAAGAAGGCAAATAATAAACTTTTGGCACGATATTCGCCAATATTTTTGTTTTACGCGCATATCTTTTTACAATACAAAGAAATACAAAGATTCGTTTTCCTTAAATATATACAATGTACATACATATGTACTTATGTGTACTAGCTGTTACCGGCTGCTTCGTTCACGGTATTAGTTCCATCGGTTAGATAATTTCGCAGATGCATACGGCTCCTCGTGGTCCTATTTTAACTAAAAAAAAAATTCTATTTACGTTTTAAATTTCATTAAAATCGGTACGAACGTTTTGGAGAGGCAGAAATTTCCCCCTATCACCCTTCTGCACCAAATCTTTTCACCTTAAAAGCCATCTTCGAAATATTTCAAACAATAAAAGAAAATCATTATCAAAAAATGCAGTTCAAACTATATCCTCCAGAAGTTGTTGTACGGACGATTCAATCTCCTAGCGTGCGGACTGATGTGGCAATGGCCCGTCAGCACCATTACCATCATGCGAAGTCGAGCTTTGGCAGTCCCCCAGTTTCGTTGTCCGTCCGGAATCGTATCGCGAGCAGGTCATCATAGAGAAGAGCAGCCTTGGTCAGCTAATCTGCCACCTCGTTCCCGGGCACGCCACCATGTCCCGCCATCTAGACCAGCTCCAGGTTCGTATATCCCGCTATCTCGTTAAGAGACACCCGCCATCCATGAACCGACCTCGATAGAGATCTTACCGCCGCTCTACTGTCGGTACATATCCGAATATACTCCTTGTATATCGCGTAGTACCGCACCAGTCAACCACCCTCTTAATCGCTGCAATTTAAGCCAGAAGCACGCTGCAGTGATCGTCCAGCCTGAAACTGAAAATGTACCAAAAGTTATTGAAATCGGAGGCAGGCAAACAACAATTTTCTTTATTATGAAAATTCATTTCGTGTCTATGTGGCAACCCCTCTTTCTTCTCTACTCCGTTCGCTATCGAACGAAACAAACGTGTTTGAAAGACATGTCTATCTATCTCGTGATTCACACACATCAAGTTTACCTGATCAGTTTTTGTTAAATTTTCTTTTGAAGATGCATTTACGTTCATGCACGAAAACATTTTTCCATCAAGTTTTACTTCTTTTACAATACTACGGTTAAGGGAAGAAAAGATATAGCAACAAAAAAGAAACAAATTTGACGAGTATCGTCACGTACCCCTTCACCAAATACTCAAGACTTGACGAGTCAAACTTGATGTGTGTGAATCATGAGTATGTACATATAAACACATCTTGTAAACGTGGTGATACTGGTCGAAATCAAAAACAAATGAAAATAAAACTTTTCGCACCGATTATTCCTGTAAGTGCTGTAAAATTATTTAAAAAATTCCATACTGCGACTATCGGTTTTTCATAAGCACAATTTTTTTCTATTTATTTTATGGCCGGACTATTACAAAATATATTATTACGCCAATATGTTATACAACCAACAAACATAGAATATGTATCAAAATAAACCAGCAAAACTATTAAATATGGTGAACGGAGCATAATGCCATGGGGCACCTCTCTTTATATGGCATTGCTGGGTAAAGGAAATTCTTGACCAACATTTGTATATCGAAATTATAAATGAAACGATGTTGCCGTATGCTGAGGAAGAAATGCCTTTAATTTATGTTCTCCAACAAGATGGCAATCAAAAGCATACCAGCAAGTCTACAAAAAAGTGCTCCAATGATGATGAGGTAAAAGTTATGAAGAGGCCTGCACAATCTCCAAATTTGACCACCATTGAAAATTTATTTAACGCATATTGAGAAGAGTTGCTGTAGAAAATCCCAAGAATAAAATTAGACAATAGGGAGCTTTTCAGTACGCTTGGCCTTCCATTTCTTCAGGGAGCTGTGAAAACCTCATTAACTAGATGTCTCGAAGATCTGAAGTACTGATTCGCAACAAAGACAAAGCAACAAAATATGTATTAATAAGATAAATATTCAGAATTCAGATATTAAATTTTGATGAATATATTGCGCTACAATTTTTTAATGTCTTAAATGGGTATCATTATAATTAGATTTAAATTTTATATAATTTATGGAATATCATTAGTTTTTTTAACAAATCGGTGTATTGGAATATAGACCGAGATATAATAAAAAAAAAACTGAAAATTTCTTACGAAATCAACTCTACTGATATACTGTGACTACTTTTTTTTTTATTCGCAGCTGTCTACAAACAGAGAATCTTACGAGTACATTGCAGGCGCAGGCAATGCGATAAATTAAGTATTTTCTAAAAAACATGTTGTAAACCTCTGTTCGCTGCTGCTAAATATGATTCTGTGATTTACCATATGAGAATCGTTGATTGGAATTACAACCAAAAATTTCTCTAATAATTTCCGGGAAAAAATAATTAAAAAAATAAAAAAATCAGGAAATCAGTTCCACAAAAAAAAAAACGAAATGGACATACCATATAATTTTTTTTAATTTACAATCACGACCTTGAATTCTTTCAATACACAGCACACAGGCAATAAAGAAAGAAAAATTGGTTTCTTCTTTGGAATGTTTTCGCTTTTTTCTTTTCTCTTTAAAACAGGAGGGAATGACAGGTTGCAGAAATAAGCAAAATTATTTTAAAATTAAATTTTAAAAATAAATTGTTAATGAAAAATAACAAGAAGCATGTCACAGTCCTGGATATACATAAAACACATTTCAATAGAAAACAAATGGAAATTACGATTGATTTAGGAAATCGATTGTTAAAACGCAAAAGCTTTTACATATGCAATCTTAATTGTATTTGACTGTATGTTTTTAAAAAGCAGGCAGTTAATACGTTAATAAAGAAACAAAATAAAATTTTAAGAAATGAAGACGGATATCAAATTGTGGCCAAAATAGCTGCCATTAGAGTTCACACTCAAACTACTGTGAAAAGGATTTAAGTTCCCTCTACCGTTTCTTGGAAGAAAATTCCTATTATTATACTCTTCTAAGGGTGCTGATGGCGAGTAGTTACCGTGTTGGCTTTGCAACTATGTGTATGGGTCTTGAGTGCTGGTCCATATAAAAAAAAATAATGCTTAAAATGCTGCGACTGCAGTTGAGCGAGAATTAAGCGCTATCTTCGTACCACTTTCACCACCTGTCTATTCTCAACAATATACCTTTCTCTATCTAGTTGCAGTGCAATGCATTGCAAAGAAAGGTATTTCCCCTGTGCAGTAGTCTAAGATAAAGAAAAGTAATAAAAACGATATCGGATTTCTTCAAATCTTTATAACATAAACATTTTTGAATTAAAAAAGTTTTTTGCACAGATTAATTAGATTATGTTTTGCTCTTTCGATCAGAAAAATGAAAAATAACAAATTATATATACATTATGTATTTATTAGGTCAAGAAAACGTACCAAAATAAATCTATGTTCACACGATTGTCAGATTGTACAATATTGTGGGATACGGCAATATTGTGGCAATGCACTCACAATGAAAAATTGTTACCATGTGGTAATTTGTCTGTTCACACTATTGAATAAAAACCATTGAATCACACATTTCTGCGACAATAAATTTTTCTGCCAATAATAATTGTGTGTTCACACGGTTGTCAGATTATTGTATGGCAAACATTGCCATATCCGACTTTTAACATTTTATCTAAATATTTATGCGCAGCATTGCCAACAGAAATATTTATCTGCCAATTTTGTTATTGTAATGTGCACTAAATGAAGCACATGCTACAATAAAAAATGACTGTAAATTGTGTGTCAATGGAAATGAAGGTTGTTCTCACGATTGTCAGAATTGTGACAATATTATTGGCATACAAATTGTGTTCACACGGTTGTTGCACATTTTGTAACAATTTTTCTGTCAATATTGTAGTAAATGACACTCGACTGTCGATAATTTGAAATTCAAGAGACCCGAAAAATTTTCTATTAACGAGAGTTCAAATTAGAGGGGCAATGTAAAAAATATTAAATTAAATAAAAATTAAACACAAAAACGATTGTTTCAACAAATGTATCCTTTTCTAAATTCACAGTTGTTCCTCCTACAAGCAACTATTGAACTTTTGTATGTACGAACACAATAAAGTAATCAGTTTGTTCACATTATATGTACGAGTATATAAAAACACTCTACGTTATAATAATTGAAAGTTAAGACGACAAAATTCAAATTATAGAGCGTCGACGATCAATATTCCAAGAATTTCAAATTATAAGAGGGTACAAATTTACATGGTCTTCTTTCATTTTCTGAAATTATATGTGATGGGACCAGAAGCGAACAGTTGAAATTATCGAAAGATTCAAATTATCAATAGTAGATTGAATTTTTTCAGCAATAAGAAGCCATGTTGCTGACATCGTTCGTTGTATTTCTGTTCAATAAAATGTTTAAAACATTAAAAATTACACTAGTTGTACATTTAATTTAAATGATCATTAAATAAATATCTTTTTTAAACACAACTAGGCCAAACTGAAAGAAAGCATCTTATTAAAACAAAAGAGAGATAGAAAATATTCAATCTGAAAAGTATGAAATAAAAGAAGAAAATAAAAAAACCATTTTTTTATCCCACAAGAAAATTATAGAAAAAAATATTTTTTTAACAAAATTATAGTATGTGTGTATATATATCTTATTGCCGTATTAAAAAATTGTTTATAAAAGATTTCTTAAATAAATTTGTCCATTCATATGTCATTTATAAACCTTTTCGAAACCACTAATACTACAGGCTTATCCATTCCGTAGCTTCAAAACCGTAGGTCTGGCAAGGCTGTCAGCTGTTAAATATCTGCCATTAGTGATAGGTTTTCAATTTACAAACATGGAACGTTCAACAACACGAATAAAGCGTACAAATAGTTGAAACTTAATGTACAAAAGTGCTGGTTCAAACGTAGCCGCTTTCCGAGCATTACGAGGTAATTATGATCGTCATAATCGAACTACTACTGAAGGAAATGGCAAGGTAGGGTATACACAAACTATATTTATCAAGTAAAATCATTTCATCAGGTGATTTTTTCGCTCGTTTATGTTTTACACGTTTATGAATGAAATTACGGTTTTTCTTGCTATTGTAACCTGTGTGTGTTTACTTTGAAAAAAGCAGTAAAAAAAACAAGTTTGACATTTTTAGTTAGTTTTACACAAACAAAATGCCTGTTTTTTTTTTTATCTGGGACCAGTACTCAGGAGATGACTCCTACACATGCGAAGCATTGTGCTGGAACTATAGTAATAGGATAGTAGGAGAAACGACAGGAGGTGAAGCGTAATTAATTATTCTTGCAGCTCTGCTTTCCCACATTATTTGTTTATACTCGTAGCTGTGCTGAAGCTTCGGTTCAGTAGCCATTTTTATTATTGTTTTACTTCGCCGGTGCTACACAATAACGACGAAGGAAGGCGTTCTGATGTGATTGTGGATTGCTATCAGCTGAAGCCGGTATTGTTCAGTGACCAGTAACTATGCCTTCGCCACTGAAACCATCCGACAACACTGACACACAAAGCCACACTAATGCACATTGTTGTTTTGTTGTTTTGTTGTAGAGATGCGTCTACTTGATAAATATAGTACTTAGGATCTACACGTAGCATAATATCTGAGACGAGAACGTCAAATTCAATCGCAGAGATCATTATGTACGTGTAGACTTCAAATTAATTTATAAGAACACAATAACACTTTCAACGATGATATAAAAACAATACGTGTTTCCTTTGCGGCTCCCAATGAATTATGAATTCTTATAAGATCTATTACACCTTGTCTAACATTAAGAGAAACAAATTCGTTATCTCATTCTGCTGACGTTCTCTCAGATATTATGCCACAGTTAATCATAGTTGTAAAGAAATGTGCAGAGCATAGATAAACAGATATTTTTTGGCATGTATTTGAAGATTATGAACTGGACGACATGTGGTTTCTACAAGATGGTACCACGAGCAAACACGACCGATGTTGGTTTTATTGCATGAGAAGATTTCAAAAGGCGTTATGGCGACGTCAATTGCCCACCAAGATCATGACTTTTGACTCTGCTCCTTTTTTGTGGGGCCTCGTCGAAGACCGTGTCTACCCGGATAATCCCCTAACATTGGAGCATTTGAAAACCAACATTCGTCAAGCTAACACCCACATACGCCCGAAATCTTCGAAAGAAAGAAAAGCTTCATCGAAATCATAGCTTTATGTATGTTTTATTTAACTTTACTTTTCAAACTGAAAAATGGATAACCCTTTTTGTTTTATGAATAACGCCATTATTATTTCAAATAAACAACAAATTATTAGAAAAAATGGAAAATTAATTGTTTATTTAAAAGCAATTCTATTTTTAGTTACGTTTTCATAAACCGCTTATATAAACTTTAACTCCAAATAAATAAAACAAAAATCGTTTTTGAAAGCAAATTTCATTTATTCTCGCCAATTTTTCTTCTTTTTTTTTTATAGGTTTCAAAAAAATACTATAGAAAAAAATCTCCCACATCCATAAATATTGGAAAAACGAATAAATAGAACAAAAACTAGTTGTTGCTATTGTTTTACAGTTAGACACACAAACATTTCTACAGCAACTAAAAAATTTCATTAGAAATGATTACTACCAATCATAATCATCATCGACATCATCAACGGGCATTATTAAGAGAAAAAGTGTGAGTGAAAACAACTGGTGGAAGGCATACACAGTGAAATAGGTTGTTTTGCACAAACTTTTTAAGTACCACAGTCCTAAACACGTGCATCAGTGCCCAAACAATTTTATGGTTAAATATGATCAGTCATTCATTGAACCATTTACATACATAAGTATGCAATTGCTGGAGGAATTCAAAAAATATGTCGTGGACAATCAGCGTAGCCAACGTTGACAAATTTAAAAAATTAATAGCACCTGTTATTATATTAAACTGATTCAGGGAACAAAACATTACTACTCTAAATTTTAGATAACAAAATTTCAAAATCAACGTTTTCTATTTCCTTCTGACGAAGCATCTGATATCAGAGGCCAAGCATTTACGAGTCGCGAAACTGACATGCCAGCTATTACAGACAGGTGGTGAAAGTGGTAGAAAGATAGAGATTAATTCTTGGACAACTCTGCAGTTGCGTGTAAATTATAAAGCAAAGTTGCGGCGTCTCTGATGTTTTTTGACGCATTATTTTTAAGCTAATGGAGCCATTTTATTTATTATTTTACTTCGCCGACGTTTTAGTGCTCAAATACCGACGAAGGAGGGTGCTGTAGCACAGAAAACTCAGAAAAAACTTTTCTGATTTGACCCGGCTGGGAATCGAACCTGGGTCTTTATGGTTGCAGAGCCAACACGCTGACTACTCGCCATCAGGTGGTGAAAGTGGGGTAGGAAGATAGAGCTTAATTCTTGCACAACTCTGCAGTTGCGTGTTAATTATAAAGGAAAGTTGCACCGCCACTAATTCCAATTTATACGCATTGCAGACGACCTTCTATATACCGTAGTGGCTGGGACCAACAAACTTATACGTTATAGAGAAAATTTGTTATAGAGAAGCTATCATCTTTAAATATATATGTATGTACATGGTTTTCTAAGTAAACATCTGTTTTTTTTATAAATAAGGGTTGCTTACATCGAAACAAATTTATATTAATACATAACATTATGCATTTTGAAAAAAAGTAATTTTTCTTTGTTTTAAACTTTTTATCGACAAAGTCATTACAGCTATTGAGGAATTCGTTATAGGGAGATTATTTATCATATCAAAAAGAAGTTGTTTCTCAAGAAAAGGTACTGTATAGAAATAAATACCGAATAGAGAAATTAGTTATAGCGAGATAAAAATACGAGGAAAACATCAGCGAAATACAGTTTTCTCAAAAATTATTCAATTAAGTAAAGTTTGTTATAGGGAAGTTCGACTATATTTTTAAGCCATTTTATTTACTATTTTACTTCGCCGTTTTATTGCTCAAATACCGACGAAGGAGGGCGCTGTAGCACAGAAAAATCCAAAAAAAAAATGTTGAACCTGACTCGGCCGGGAACCCAAGCCGCGTCCTTCTGGTTGCAGAGCCAACACGCTAAACTACTCAGCTATCAGTACCCGTAATTTAATTATGTTAGTCTCATAGAAATACTATCTCAGGTGTACGCTGAAATCCGTGTTTGAATTATAGGCCACAAAAACCAAAGTTTTTTTGCAATTATCTTGAAAACGCAAAATTGTCCAAAAATAAAATTAGCGCTAATTATAGGGCTAATTAAGAGCTATAATTTACGCTATATTTGGCTACATAAAAATCAATTTTATTTTGACTTTTCGTCACTTCAAATGTTTTCGACTCACAGTGGACCAATTTTCGATAAGGCGGTCAAAAATCCACACCTTTTGATTGACTTGGAATTTTTTTTTCGTTATGGAGGGTTTAAAACACATTTCCGTGTTTAACTGAATTTAAGTATAAAAGTGAATTGTTAAAACATGTTAAAAATTGTTTTTTTTATTTCTACTCATAGTGTATTATTATTATTTTCAGTTACTTTTACCAATTAAAATTTTTTCACTTAAATCTTGGCCGCCGTAGGCTATATAGTCCAAAGGTCCTCTTTTTTGAAAAAGCCTGAGTAGGAATATACTCTATTAAGTAGCGAACGTAAAATCTATCTCATATAGGTTAAAATTTTGCTAAGATAGAGAAGTATTAACGTTTTTATTTTAACGAAAAACTTTTTTCATATTTTTTCTTAAAGAAAAGAGATCAGCGTGATCTCAATAGCATTATTTAGCGATTGTTCAAACTCTAATGAATATAAATTAAAATCCGTCCGTAAAAGGTGAAGTTGCGCCTTATCAATACTTTTGGTGGGAGGACGTAACCAATTAAAAAAAAATTTGTCTTCAAATTTGTGCGAAGAAAGCCCAACACTTAAAAAAATAACGTTGCAACTGTAAAAAAAAAAAATTTTTAAACGTTTGTATTGATAAATTTTGCACAATATATGTGACCTTGGCTCGGAAAAATTGGTCTGGTTCATAGGCGGATATATTTGGACCTTTTTTAAAAAAATTTTTTTTTTAATTTCTATGAGCTACGAAAATACGAAATTTATGTTGCTTTAAATTCTCTTAAAACAAAAACGTTGAGAAAGTCTATTTTAAATCACCCTTTTCATTGTGATATAATCTAAATAGAGTTGTAATTTTTTGGGTCCCGTGGTTCGCTGATTTCCAAATCAAAAAAAATGATTTTTGGCCGCCTTCTCAAAATATGGTCCACGTGCGGCAGTTACGTTACCCATAATGCAAGCAACCATTTACATATACTGTATACGGATTTTGCCAGGGTACGGATTTTGCGAGTGAGCAGATCATGTGCCGCAACCGGGTGTGCCAATCCGTACCCTGTGTATAGCATACAAACAAATACCCAGTATATAGAACAGAATACAATAGAAATGTAGAATTCGTTCAGTAAACTTCTACAGATTTTCCAAACGTCCATGTTTCATTGATGATGATTAACGATAATGATAATTATGATGATGACATTATAGTGTGATAATGATTTTTCTCGGCTGACGTGTGGTCACCTTCAATTGACGTTAAATAAACGAGTATTTTTCGTATGGTAGCATGTTAGCAGTGGGTGGCTGAATGTTTTATTTCAAATTACTTCACATATCCCACCTCCCGATCTGAGAATTATGGAATTCATATTAACGAATAGAAAAACAAATTGAATTAAAGAGGGATTTGATAATGGAAATAAATGTTAATACGTACATACACATAACGAATAAAATCGTGTTTAATTACGAGAAAATCTATTTTTGTGATCATAAATGAGTCAAACATTAGTTAAATGAGCTTTGAATGACATTTTGTGTGTATTTTATGCAAATAAAGTTCATGAAGTTTAATTAGCAAATTTATAAATTTTTTACATTCAAATGGAAAACTGCTGAAATTGTAAAAAAATTTAATTGAAAAGAATTTATGGGTCATATAATCAATAAGTTTAAAGTGGCGACTGAGTAATTTGTCGATAAAGAAACTTCTAAAGGGAAAATCAAATTCATAATTTTGTTACAGGAGCAATTTTGATAAAAAATTTTAAAATCAGAAAAACATAAAAATGGGTGAAGATGAAAATATTCATAATTATAATTATTATTAATTAGTCTCATCTTATGAATGAATTTTAAGATTCAAATTTGATTTAACGAGCATAGCTGTTTGTTGTTGATGGGTCTTGAAGGTGTTTAAGAGCTGTTGTGTTGTTGAAGTGCTTGATCCTTAGATTGTGTGGATTCATTGAGCAGGTGGCTAATTGTCACGTTGCTGTTACGCTGGCACAAATAGGTGTATTGTTTCTATTCAATATGTAGTCATATTGTATTGTATTGGGAATGTTTTTAATTTGCTTTTGTTGAGATCAGTCTAATAAATAGGACGCTTAAAATTTGGGTTTATATTGCCATACTGAGGATATTGTATGTGCTGTCAGTGTAAATAATTTTTTTTTTTGCACTCACGTGCTCTCCTCGTCATCTGTTATGACGTAGGTGGGTAGTGTTTGTAGAGATTTAGTTGGAAAGATGTAACTTGAATTAATAAACCGGTCATTTTAATTACGACTTAAATGGAGGCTAAAAATAATTGCAAAAAGTATTCTTCTTCTGAATAGCGACTGCTTAACAGCAGCTTTATCAGCTACTGATATTGTAACATTAATATGACCTCAAGGTGCTGTACGGCAAATAAAGGGTTTCCCAATTAAGACATAACAACTTTGATGTTCTATTGGTAATGCTCTAAAACTATGTACCGGGTATCCGCCGGGAAGGTATACTACTTTGTTTTGCCGCCATTTTGGTAAACATTAGTCTTGACAGTTCATATTTGGCAGTCGTGAAGTACACACGTGGCAAATTTATTATGGAAAAATATTGGATACACCAAAGTGTTTTATTCGTTAAAACATTTTAACAAAATCAATCATCGATTACTGTGACAATGAGAAAGTTACGAAAAATTTTTGGGAGAAACAACGTGCCAACAAAACGCTCTATTTATCGTGTAGTGAATGATTTCGAAGAAAGAGGGTTTGTAGGTGATAGGTCCAAGCATCGACCACAACGTACTCCAAGATCGGCAGAAAACAATACTACTGCTCAATAAAGTGTTCGAAACAATCCATCAACCTCAATTCTACGCCGTGCTCAGGAGCTTGATCTTCAAAGAACAACTTTGGCCACAATTTTGCACAAGGATTTGCATTTGTTTCCATTTAAGATTCAGCTGACACAAGAGCTTCTTCCACAAGACCGTTTACGCCGCCGTACATATGCCAATAGGATGTTACAGGATGTTAATGAAATACCGCGTGAAATGTGTGAGAATGTAATGAAAAATGTGCTCAAAAGGGCTCGCATTTGTGACGCTAACAGAGGCGGACATTTATCCGATATTGTATTCCATACATAATTGCCGACATTAAATAAAACATTTATCAATATAAGATCCATTCTCTTTCATTTAATCAAAAATTATAAACAAACAAAGTAGTATACCTTCCCGGCCGACACGCTGTACATACATATGTATGAGAAAATAGTCATAAGGGATAACAATTTCGTCATGGTAAAGTACATAAAGGAACGACGTTTCGAAATTTTAAAATGTACTACAGAAATTCTAAGTCGGAGATTCTTACTCTCATTTTCGTAATAGTGCATAAATTTGAGTACACAATGTCACCGCTCGATGTTCCCGTGCCAAAGAGACACCGTACCGTCTTAAGCCATGAAAATATCGCAGACGTGAATTGGATCTCTCGGACCACACTGTGGCGTATTTAGCAAAATAAACTTCCCGTACATCGTAATAAAATCTAATTGATCCAACTAAAGCCACTCGACTCGACTCGAAATGGCTCTCTTTTAATAAAATATTTATTTTAAAATGTGAAATTGGCGACATTAATTGTAAAAAAACTATATCGCTCAAATGGGCACCTCCCGATTTGATGCATAATTGTTCTCGTTTTGCGACATTTCTAATTGTTGCTACCAAAAAGTAGCTGGCGCGAAATGTTAACTTTTAAGACTTGTAACGTTCGTGATTTGTAGCGGTAAACGCGAGACCACCAATGGGAGAGCGAACTTCGAATTTTTGTTCAGCGTGCACATAGTAGGTCTGTTCCAGGCGCATAACAAAACATTCCGAACTCGCACAAATTAGTCCAAAAGCGTTGCAGATAACAATTTTTGTACAATTCTGACAGAACTTTTTCTTTTTCTTTGGGTAAGTTCGGACTATAATTAAATTTTTTCTTTTTTTAATTAATAAATTCATTTATTCAATAATAACATATAGGTGCCCCAGCGCCTCTAGGGCATTAAAGGAGCGAGTTGGCAATAGTATTTATACAAAAAAGAACTTATGAATTAGTTAACAAAAAATTGATAGTGATAGGAAATTGATAGATTGATAGGAATTTACGAGTTTAGTTTAAAGTAATTCAATTAAATATTAGCATTTCTATATCTTGAATTAAATAACGTTTTAAGGCGATTTTCTTTGCATATTTTTCAATATTACTGAAACGTGATTATACTCGAAGCAACCAACATATTTGACACTTTGGTTAGTGGTTTCTAGTCGATATCTCTTTACTAGGAGGTTAAAGCTGATTCGTGTATTGATATTAGTTTGATTTATTCTAAATTCCATTACATGGTATCCTATATTACGCACAGCTTTAAACATGTATATTAATAATTGCATTTTGAACAATCCATATATTGGTAAAACAGTTTTCGTTATTTCCCTCTATAGAGACAATGTTGAATACAATAGTGGAAGATTAAACACCGCTTTTATTGCCTTATTTTGTGCACTTTGAAGAGATTTGATGTCCAGTGTCTATTTATGATCATAAATCATTGGCAGATAAGACAAGTTGCTGTGTATTAAAGCGTTATATAATAGGAGTTTAGTCTACGTATCAAATAGATTTTTAAATTTATGGACGATTCCAATTGCTGGAGCTATTTTGCTTTTCAAATATTGGATGTGTTTGTTCCAAAATAAATTGCTTTGGAAATGAATACCTAGGTATTTTAAAGAATCACATTCATTAATTTCTACATCACCTACAGAAATATTAAAGGCTGGTGTATTTCTCGAAAAGTAAGGCCGAAATCGAATCAACTTTGTTTTGTCTCTATTTAGTGATAACCTGTTAAGCCTTACGTATTCAAGAAGCATGTTGGTATCATGCTCCATTTGCGATTTAAATATAAGTTCATGTTTGTATCGGTAAAAAAGGCCAATGTCGTCATCATACATTATCAGCTTTCCTTACAGTTTAAGATTTGATATATCGTTTAGAAATATTGTAAACATTAATGGACCCAATACACTTCCCTGTGGTACACCATACTTAAAGGGCTCCATGTCACTTTTCGCCCTGTTTATTTCCACATATTGCAATCTATTGACTATGTAGCTTTTAATTAAGTTTAATTCACTCTATTGAAAACCATAGTAAGGAAGTTTTTGTAGTAATATATCATGATTGACAAGATCAAACGCCTTTGAAAAATCAAATTAAATTGCACCCACACCACCGATATCATTATCTAGGCTGTCAAATATATAATTTACTACGTTTACAACTGCTTCCTGCGTGCCGCTACCTTTATTAAAATCAAATTGTAATTTATATAAGAGGTTGTTTAGCTTTAGATATTCTGATAGTTGGTTATATAAAAACTTTATCAATCATAGGCCACAATGCTATGGGTCTAAACTTATCCACTGTACACGCCTTAATGTCTTTTGGGATAGGTGTAATTTTTGCAATTTTCACAGTTTCAGGATATACCGATGAGCTTATAATACTATTGAAGATGTGTAATATGATGGTAGTAATATGTGTTTACATTTAAAAATAACTTTTGTCGATATACCATCATAGCCAGGGCTTTTATTGAATTGTAGGCTTGAAATTATTTCCAAAATCTCTTCATTAATTGTGTCATTAAAAGAAAACTGATTGTTACTTTGAAGTAATTACAATTATCGCCTGCAAGTTTTATTAATCCTTGGTTCAGGAGTTTTGATTTTTCAATAAAATGTCTGTTGAATACATTGCATTTTTGTATATCATCAATAATGACATCACCGTTATGCTTCTTCAATTGCAAATTTTGTTTTAGTTTCAGACAAAAATTTTAAAATAAAAATAAACATCTCGCATTTTTCTGATGTGTGTCAGTTGTTGTCGGAAGGTTTCAGTGGCAAAGGCATAGTCACTGGTCACTGAACAATACCGGCTTCAGTTGATAGCAATCCACAATCGCATCAGCACGCCCTCTTTCGTCGGTATTGTGTAGCACCGGCGAAGTAAAACAATAATAAAAATGGCTACTGAACCGAAGCTTCAGCACTGCTAAAAGTATAAACAAAGAACGTGCGAAAGCAGAGCTACAAAAATAAGTAAGCTTCACCTCCTGTCGTTTCTCCTACTATCACTTTCTTAAAGTTCCAGCACAATGCTTCGCATATGTAGGAGTCATCTCCTGAGTGCTGGTCCCAGATAAAAAAATAAAAAAAAAAATAAAAAAAAAATAAAAAAAAAATAAAAAATTAAAGATACTTAAATATTAATGCAGTATGAGATTCAGTATATGTAATCTTAAATTTATATTTTCCACACCACAGCAGCATCCTCGGCAGAACAAAATAAATTTCAGAGAAGAAAAAAAGGATATTTCCGCTAGCTGCTAAAAAATAACAATAATCTCTTTTTATACAAAGTAACTGACTTAGAAAAACATTTGAACTCCGAAAGCAAGGTAGCCACCTTAACCAGAAAGGATATCAAAAAACATTACACTTAATTAGGCGTGAATTTATCTGAATAGTCCTCGAAGAGCGAAGAAATATAAAGCACCTAGATAAATCCATCGGAACGCCGTCTTTCTGAATTTTGAAAAAGCATAATAACATGCGAAGGAGCACATTATATTAAAATGTAGAACCTAAGAACTCAGCCGCATATGGAGAAACATTGTCACGAATTCTCAGATTATTAATAAATCTAAGAACTTTATTAAAAATTTTTTTTAGTCTGTCCAAAAATGCGATTTGGGGAGCCAGCTGTAAAATCCAAACAATAATTGATATTAGACATGAGAAGTGGATGAGCCGCATTCCTCCTCACGCACATGGGTATAAGAGAACTAAGAGAGTACAATCTCCTCAAAATTAAAAAAAACCATGCTATGAACTATGCTGATATGCCTATCAAAGCATAGATATTGGTCTAAAAAAATTCGAAGACACTTCAAGTGGTCAACAAACTGAATCCGCTCACCCAATATATGTATATAGAAAATCGCTTTGAATTCCTTGACGACACAACAAAAACTGAAAAGCTTTAGTTTTTGATGGATTTATTAACAGGTTATTTTCCGACATCCAATTGGAAATAGTTTGTAAAAGAATATTAATGGATCCTTCAAATGAATTGGACAAGTTAGCATTGTGGAAAACTAATTAGACATTGTCAGCAAAGACGAATGATTGGCAGAAATTATTACTCATTCTATTGAGAAAAAAAAATATAAAAAGCAATGATCCTAAAAAAACTAAGCAGCATTAGTATTTTGAGAGGTTCAGTTGTGGTTTTCTGCGTTCCAGCAATTTTTGAAAACTTTGTCACATTCAGAGAGTAATTTTCTGTTCACTCTCAATAGTCCGGACTGTTTTGTTATGCACCCGTAATAGACCTAGTATTAAACGGACCACACTTCTTTAATATACGTATGTAATTCTATAGTTTTTCGTGTTGTATAATAATATATTAGCTCCATCTTTTTTCACATAATTTTGTGTAAATTTCTACAAATTTGCACCGTATTCTACTGAAAACCATTCATTTATACAAATGTTTACAAAAGAGAACACCTTTTGAGACAGTAAAATAAAAGTTCTTTTCTGAGAGTGAGTAAATTTTTATTGCAAGAATTTTTGCTAGTAGAATCCACTGAAAAAGAAAAACATATGGTTCAAAAATAAGCAAACAACCGTTTACAATTTTTCATAAAAATATTTAATAAAAGGAAAAGCTGCATTAAAACTATAACAAAAATTAAAAATGATTCTAGTTTCACTGTACTTGTAGGGTTATTAGCAAGGTTGTCGCAAGGCAAATTCGTTAATTCGCTTTGAAGCCGAAGGTATACATGTGTCTTGTTAAATATAACAGAACCTAAAAAGAACGTCTGAAATGAGTGCAAAGTAATTAAAATTTAAATTAATTATTACAGAATGCATGTTATTATGCATTCTCATTATTATAGTATTATATTATTATAATTATTAAATTATGTACAACCAGTTTTCTTAATTTTCTCTCAAAATTAAACAAACTTTGACATTCTGCTCAAAAAATACGCTACAAATTCTTGTATCAGCTGACGGGCGAATTTGCTAGTGAGTTTAGCTGGTAATGAATTTGCCTTGGGATTACCTTTGGTAAAATGAGAAGACTTTAACTAGATGAGAGTAAAAAGAGAGGAATATAAAACAACCGCGAAATAATGCCAATGCAATTGTAAAAGGTAAACAATAAGGGGCTACTGTACGATATTAATAATTGTGAAAGAACACTTCATAAAGAAAAATGAAGGTCGCCTTAGCAACCAAAAAAAGACAGGATACGTTTGAATGAATGTAAATTCCATTTAAAAACAAAAACAACACACACAGACACACCAAAAAGAAAATTATGATTGCAACTTGAAATTTTTTGAAACAAAAACTAAAAAAATATTTAAAAGTTTATATGGGCATATTTATGCTTATTAGTTAAAAAAAAACTTACTTTCTAATAGTCGTTGTATTAGACTGTCAACATTTAGATCAAAATCCGCCATGATGTATTTTATTGTTTTTAATTAATTGACAACTTCAAGATTAATGTTTTTTAACTGTGCCTTCGTAATTCTTGTGTAATAGTCCTTTTATTTTAATTAAAAATTATGACCGCATTGAAAAGCACTGTTTATATAAATTTTTATATTCCTATTGGTGTAACAAGTCAATGTGACTTGTTTTTAGCCTCAGCAATTCGAATTAAAGTAAATGGAAAGAAATGTATGTACTATATTGCACAAAAAAAAGAAAATGAGATTAACAAAATCTTAAACACAGCACGCACTAAATAACAAATTCGTTTACAAAAAACACAATAAAGAAATAACAAAATACAGACACACTTTACAGAAATTTTATTTGCAGTTCTTTTATTCTATTTTACTTTTTCAGAAAAAAAAAAAAATAAATCGAAATGTTTTATGTAGTTCTTGGCAGCGGCGCGCTCTCAACGTGATGACGAAAACTGGTTAAAATGGTGCACAACGGCAACAAAAGCAAACTAAAAAAAAAATAACAAATAAATTTATGAAAAACAGATATTCAATGATTCATTTCCATACTGAAAAACATGAAAAATCCAATTAAATTTAAAACGAATGAAGAAAAACAAAAACAGAATTATAAATAAAACTTCAAAATTCCTTTGCACTTTTTATTTGGGTGTGTTATATTATTATTGTTTTCTTTTTATATTTTTTATAAATAGTGAAGCACTTGACAGTTGTGTATATGTACATAAACATATGCAGGAAATTGTATATAAAAAATTGTATTTTATCTATTATTTATGTCATGAACTTTTCAGTGAAAAATGGTTTATATTCTTCTTTATTTTTTTATTGGAGTTTTTTGACTTCCACTTCGGTGCAACTTTGTTCTTTTTTAAATATTTCTTTTACAAACTAGAAGATTTTCATTATGCAAAATAGAATACAAATTATTTTTTAACATTTGTTGGAACTTTACTTCTTATTTTTTACTACGATCCGTATTTCTGCGCGTTCTTTTTCCTTTACCGTTTTACAACCAATCATGACCACCGCAAAATAAAACTGATAAAAAAACTTATTAGACTTTTTGCTTTCTCTTCTTTTTTTGCTATTACTTTAGTTAGAGGTGCGCCCAGATTGTTTGGATGAAGTTTTACTTTTGTGGAAGCAGAGGTGGTAGTACTTTATAAATATAAGGATGCCAGCTGACAAAACAGGAAACTGTACATAGATAAGTCTCAAGCAAAGCATATTTATCAAGTAAAATCAACTCATCAGGTGACTTTTTTGCTCGTTTTGTTTTACACGCCGTATACATCAAAATTTGTTTACATTTATGCGCGCAAATATCATTTTTACTCATTTGTTTAATTTGAGAGAGCGCGCCATTAACAGTTTTACTCATTTCGTTATTTTGAAATTAATATTATTCTTGCTATTGTAGCCTGTGTTTATTTGCTTTTGAGAGAGCAGTAAAAGCACAAGTTTGACATATTTAGTTAGTTTTACACAAACAAAATAACTGTTGTTTTGTTGTAGAGATGCGGTTATTTGATAAATATACTTTGGGAATTTGTAATTTGTTGTACAAACTTTGACAGCACTAAGCTGTATAATGCCAACGTTTTAAATTTAAATTTGTTTACTAAAATTTACTTCCATTCCTTCAAAAATGTTACAAATTTAAACAATTGTAACTCAATGCAGGGTCTAAAATGGTTTTAGGGGTTTTAATCCTTATTTTTTAACCTTATTTCTTTTAATAACAATTTCAATATTATTTTTCTATTTCAATATTTTTTTTTGTTAGTTGTTTTACATATGTCAAAATTAATATTGTATTAAAGTAATAATAAGAATAATTTATAATAATAAATTATAATTATTTTATATATATACATTTTTTGATATATATTTATTAAGCCTGAGGTCTTTTTTTATCTTATTTTGTTTTTTATTATTCGATATTTCGTTAACAGCTTGTTAACATCATCAGGAATTATTAAAAAATAATAAAAATTATTATTAAAAATTAACAAGCTGTTAACGAAATATCGAATAATAAAAAACAAAATAAGATAAAAAAAGACCTCAGGCTTAATAAATATATATCAAAAAATATAATAAAAAAGGTTAATTAATAATATAATTATATATATACATACATATAAAAATATAGGTATGTATAAAAAGATAATTTAAATATATGTTAAATGTAAATGTTACTAATTTTTAAATGTTATACATTTTGTTAATGTTGTAAGAAATTTTAAAATATTTTGAATCATATTCTTTACACAATTTTTATGAAACATGTATGTAAAAAAAAATTTATAACTTAATTTCAAAAAGAAAAAATTTTATAAAAAATATTAAAAATTTCCTGAACCAATATTGAAATAGAAAAATAATAAATAAAAACAAACTTTTAGGCTTAAAAGATAATATAGAAATTGTTATGGTTTTACGTTTTTGAAGAAATAAATTATACTGAACAAAGTGACCGTGTTTTAAATATTTATCGAAAAATTGGCATGTTTTGGAACAAAAAACAGCAAATCGAACATTCATAATTTTGAGAGAAAAAATTAGCAAAATGCCGATAAATCGGCAAATGCAACAAGCTTGATGCCCATTTAAATTGCTTTTGTTTAAGAACAAAAATACGCTTGACGGATAGTTCTGTTACAAATGTTAACGTATCATTAAGTCCGGCAACGCTTAGTTTTGGGTTTTCTCTTTTCAGTGAATAAAAACTTGGCAGCACTTAACTTAAACACGTTAAACATTTTTAAAGTTAAACCAAAGTCAGGGTGTCCTTCCCATAACCTTATTTCTTAGTTCCAGCACAATGCATCCCATGTGTAGGGGTCATCCCCTGAGTACCGGTCCAAGAAAAAAAAAAGATTTACATTTTCAAACTTAAAAAAAAGAGTATGTCATCCAGATCCAGAAACGAAATTTTTTTTTGGACGAAAAACTTAAACATCTTTTATATCATTAGCATTTGCAGTCGGATTTTAAATATTCTGCACAATAGCCCTTGACTTCTAGTATCTCCTTCCAGTATTTATCCACCAGATCTTTGTTTCTGCGACCCAAAGGGGCCCCTGATATCAGAAAATTAAAGTTCTCAAAAAAAACAATAGATGTTTGCTAAAGAAGTAATTCGATAATTCTTGCAGAACAGTCGATATTTTTAGTCTGATCTGCAACTAACTATGATGTAATGAAAGCGCATCTACATATTTGTACACGCTTCTTATTCTCTATCCCATTCGCTTCAAAACAAACACAAATGCTATTTACAATCACGGCAAAGATTCATGTGAATGGCTTGATAATAAAGTGATCTCTAATGATCACTCTAAAATCAATTGTCAAACATACTAATTTCATAAACTTCGTGAGTGACTATTACATTGATATGATCAATTGCACCACATTCGAATTGACAGAGCCTCCATGCTTGTATTTTTATGCAAGCAATATAATCTAATTACCAGGGTAGTAGGAAAATAACTTCATTTGATACTTTATTTTGCTAAACGTAATTATTTTCCGTGGCTTACCCATGCCATTCACAAAACACCGAGCGTTTTGTTCATGTAGTATATAAATTAACCAAGGCGGTCTCGCATGCGCCATATTTTTTCTAAGCAGAGAACCGCCAAAAATACACCCAACTTGAATCACGTCGAAATGTGATAGATTAAAATTTCCAACATATTCAGGTATGTGATGAAAATCGTTTTCGGCATTAAAACGTTTTGAAATCGACAAATAGTGTGATGAATTTGTATGTGACGATTCATATTCCATCTTGTTTCATTGAAAAAAAAGACGTTTTTAACATGTGACGCATTTCGATAATGCCAGTTTAAATTTGATTTCATATCGTTTAATTTTACTTGAACAAAATGTAAGGAAATATACAAAAAAAGTAAAATAATAAATCAACAATTATTATAAATCCGTCCTTATTTAAACGAAAATATTCAACAAATCTATTTAAATAAATACTAGTTAATATAGAAGTGAAATTTAAAAATTTAAAAAGCAACATTTCATCTGGCAAATTTAAGGGATCCGATTTATCTCTTAAACGTTTTCTTAGAATATTTTCGCTATTCACCCTATTAGTTTTCTTCCAAAAGATTTAGCGAAACCGCAGCAAAAAAAAAGCATTTTATATATAAAAATTATAAAATATGTTGATACAAATTTTATTTTGTTATTTTGTTTAAATATTTTACAAACATCACTCACATACAAATATGTTTACATATTTTACAGTTGTGTTATTAGATTTTATACAGTTGTATTTAGAGAAGATGAGTGGAGACGAAACATATATGGAATATGAAATCGATCGAAATTCATCACACTACTGTCGATTTCAAAAGACGATTTACTTTTCAAATCGATCGATTTCCATCACATACCTGATTGTTACGTTTGACTTTTTAAAAACATGCATTTTACTTGAATTCGTGATTGCAAAATAAAACAAGGATTTATTACGTTTTACCTTTTAAAACGTGTATTCTTTTATTTACTACAATTTACAATTTAGAATATTCCAGAGATCCGTTAATTTGAATTTACATCCGTATTTGTGCGATAATTATCTTTCTCTTTAGGTGTGTTCATTTACTTTACTAGTAAAAATTAGCAACGAGCGAGTAACAAGAAATTTTCATAAATTACTCTCAAAAATGTGAAAAAGTAAATGAACACTTTATTAGCTAAAATTTGCAAGTTAAAGTAGTGTTGTAATGTATAGCTATATATGAGTACTTAATAACTACCCCTATATTTTTTGGACAAATTATACATATATGTATATTATTATAAAAATATTGTGATTATGGTCATTTATATTCAGCATTGTCGTGACTGGCGTTTTTCGAGTATGGCTTGTAATAGAATAATGAAAAGTTTTACAATTTTATTTAATGTAATACTAGGCGTAGTCGAAATACGCTAAACAAGATAAGGGTGATTAGCTACTTTTGAATAAAATATATATTTTTAATTAGTTTATACGTTATACCAGCCTGCCTACACAGCATTTTTATTTAAAACATCGGAAATAACGCAGAATGAGGTCGCAAAAATGTTTATTTCCAACTTTGTGTTTTATTTTCCAAACGATTTTCATAAAAGGTTGTTTTAATGCGTGTTAGAATAAGCATCCGTTAATAGATATTATTATTTTGGCACCTTATTGTGTTATTATTATAATAATTATATAATATTAAGTATTTTTTAATGTGATTTTATGAAGAACTATTTATGTAAATAAACAATAATAAGAAACTACATTAACGCGCAAGCAAATGTGAGTTGAAAAGGAGAATTTTAGTTAGTTATTGTCTAACATTAATGCTCTGCTTTGCAATCGTTTCCAAACATTTGAACACAAAAACATATAGTCTACACAGTAAATTTTTATGATAGGAAAAGAATCTGACAACTGGCAAAATAAAAATTTCCAAATTTATGTTCGTTTTAATAAAATTTTTTTGTATTCACATATTTATAGCAATCTGCTCCCCCCAAAAGAAGTAAATAAAGTAATTTAATAAATTATGTGTTCATTTAAATTTATTTGCAAATATATATCTGAACTAATTGAATTATTTGCCTGCTTAGTGTAAAGTACCGAGTAGCTACGTACTTATAATATTTACAATACTAACAATAACAGCTGGTCTGTTTGCCGGAACATCCTTTGCCACTGATGTACCAGATACTGTGTTGCACAGATTCCTAAAAGAATTCTAAAATTAGCCTATGCTGTGTTGCTTAGTTCAATTCCATTAGACATCTTATTTTGCTTCTGTTGTTCTTAAGTTGCACAAAAATAAATTTGTTTTCTTTATAATACTTTTTATCGTTTTAAAAGTTTACATTTACTTACAATTTCTTAATTTTTTTTAACTTAATTTAGAAATATTGTTTTGTAAACACAAACGCAAAACAGCTGTTTGAATAATTATTGCAAGTAAAAATTTTACTTTTAAAAACTTGAAAGAATTTTTCTGCCTCTCAATTTTTTACGCTCTTTTGACGCTCTCTCGTTGCAAATTTTTTGGGTTAATGAACGCTTTCTAGAAACAATTGTTACAAATTTGTAAAAATTTGTAGTAAATGAACACAACTTTTATCTTTTGCTTCTGCTATCTTACTGTTGTTGCATTAGTGTGAATGTGTGTTTGTCAGTCTATGTAATTGTTTACAGTTGTGCTTCGCGTAAATTTGATATGTGAGTTGTGTGTTTGTTTATTGTGTTGTAAGTCGATGTAAATCTGGAACGTTCTAATGAAATATGTTTATACGAGTGTTATTTACAAATTGTTGTTAATAAATGTATATCCGCAACAATATTATTTTAGCTTAATTTTTTAATTTAGTATAATTAAATTTTAAAATGTTTCTGCTGTAATTATCGAATTATTTCTTCGTTTTTTTGAGAACTTTAATTTTCTGACATTAGTAGGGTACAATAGGATGGTAGAAACAGAGATCTGATGGATAAATACTAGAAGGGGATACTGGAAGTCAATGGTCATTGATGCAGAGTATTGGGTAGGAAAACGGTAAAATGTGGCAACTTTATATTGGCTTGAATCAAATTTGAGAATTAAAAACATGAGATAGCGTTATTATTTAGAAATTATTAGATATTCATACAAATTTCGTGAGTGAATTTAAATATGTATATATTACAAATAAATACAATATTTCACTTTCTTTTCACATTTTTGTGCGATTGCGATTTATTCTGATCCATCAGTTTCTTGCATTCATTGTTAACTTCATGCAACAATTCTATTTCATCCTTAATAAAATCTAACTGCTTTTCGATTTCGTGGCGTTGAAAGACGGGATCAAGGTCTAAAAACAGTTATAAGATTTAATATTAAACATTTGTAGAAAAGCGTAAGAGATTTTTTCAACAGACTTCTTCTTTTGCACAACAGACGATACATATAAGAGACGCCATCTAGAGCTCTATCCTTATTAAGATCATAATTTGCTACCGTATCTTTTGCATTAGCAATTATTTTCTCCCACTTTGAACATTCAACTCTTCCCTTATTATATGATCTCTCTAATTCAGTCAGGTCATTTTTTAAACCCAAAACAGACAGAGCTGCTTCATTAGTTATTTTCACCATGCGTTTGCGCATGTCTTCGATTTCTTGAATTTTTTGCTGTTCCAAACGTGAAATTTCTAATTGAGCCAACACTTTTATTCAAAAATATTAAATATTATTTACGTGTTTCTAAATGTGTTGATTAACTTACTTAAAGCATCACAACGGTCCATACAATCCTTGACGGATACAAAAATATCCGATTTAGCTACCACCTCTTGCAAAACTTTTTCATAGGGTTCAAATTCTTCTACAGTTGCTTTTAAAACATCTCGAAATTGCGCTGAATGGTACAGTTTTATTAATAAAAAAGTGGAAATTATTTATCTCTTTAGGGATTTAAGAACTTACCTAGTTCCTCTATGTTATTCTGATATGCCTGAATATTTTCTTTTAATACCTCTTGCTTTGCAGTTTCTTCTTCAACCTTTTTCTCCGCAACACGTTTTTTATCCACACAATCTTTTATGAAGCTATTGACTTCTATGAAGCGTTTACGCAAATCGCCATGAATTTTATACAAATTTCTTATACGATTGGCATTGTTAGCCGTCTGTCTTTTAGCATTTTCCAGCATTTCTGCTTGAAGATTTAACATTGCGGCATGTTCACGTTCATTGCGTATAAAAAGTAATTCTAAAGAATCTCCAGCGGAGTCCCAATTGGGTGGCTTACTAAAGAAAGTTGTCTTTAATTAGAATGAGTGACTGAAAGGAAAACCTACATAAAGAAGCCATCCTGTTCTTTTGATTCAATGTAATCTCCCACAGCCTTTTCCGGATTCAAATCTAAACTGCCAATAATATCGATTTTTGTAGTGGGTTTTACCCGGGGCATGATTTATATTTATAATACAATTTTTAAATTTCAAAACTAGAATATATTTCGTTATTATGCCTTGCTAAAGAAAAAGTTTTATTATTAATACTGATGACAGTTACTATGATAACCAGCGATGTTTACTTTATTTAAATTACTGTACGAACTTTTAAAAATAGAGTAAATGCCGAGGCGTCCTCAATTAGGTGGCATTGTTACGCCAGGTGACTCTTTTTTGCTCGTATCAATGTTTAGTAATGTTTTGTTATTTCTTGTTTGTTGAGAGTGTCAAAACCGGCTTTTGTTTTTGTTTCTTTGCAAATACTTCTCTATTTCAGTACATGTTTTTGACATAGATAACAAATTTACACAATCAAAAATGCATTTATTTGTTGTATTATAGTACAACACCAACAAACGCTACTACCTAGGTGAATATTCCTTGGTAAATACGGCTCTTTCTAAATGGTACACGTACAATTCAAATTGTACTGTAACTCATAAACAAGGTGTGTTTTTTTACTTTTCTGGTAAAGTTCGGTAAATTGAGAGTAAACTATAATTTATCTCAATAAGAGACAAAAATGTACAAAAGTAAGAAAACGAAGGAAAACATAAAAGTTACCACAAAAGAGGTCTGTTCCGCGTGCATAACAAAAATGCCCAAATAAATTTTATTTTAGTGATTTTAGACGCTTCAAATGCATAATATTTGAAAAGCAAAACATTTGCATCGCAGGCAACGGCTGTAAAATGTGAACAAATTTAAACTGAAAAAAAAGTAAAAGAAATATTATATATTATATACAGTGCTAAATATGCACAAATATATGTACTTACAACTTCAAGTTTATTTGAAAAACCTTCTAATTTGTTAATAAATTCTAATTAAATAAAAACTTTTGTTGTTTCTTTACAAATTTTCTGCTTAATTTCTTAGTTTTATATGTAAATAAAAAACACCCGATAATTTTACTCTAGACCGAACTTACCCAAAGAAATAGTTCGTGCAACTTTGCACAGAAAATTCAAAATTTTACTCTCTAATTTTATCTCAAAATTGCACAAAAATTGTTAATAATTGCTGGCACCCTTTTGGGTAAATTTAGAGGATTCCATCTTACACGTAGTTCACTCAAAGGTAAGCTTGTTGATAAGCATTTCTCGCAATTGAACTGATCTAGATTTTGAATATATGTACATACATACATATATAGTGTATATACAAGTGTACCAAAAGAATAATTAAATATGTATTCAACAAATAAGCTGAAAATTATGTTTATGAAAAAAATAATAGTTATAATATTATTTGAGTGAACTACGTGTAAAATGGAATCCTCTAAATTTACCCAAAAGCGTGCCAGCAATTACCCAGTGAACTTTTTGCTACATACATCTTCGATTTGAGACCAATGACAATGTAAGCAAGACCCATCCAATGTCTGTATACAATTTCTATTTACATTTACACAGCGATGGCTTAGTAAGATTTATCCAACACAATATACATTTAGCGATTAATGTTAACAGAAGCAATGCCTTTATTAATTCAAGTTTGTATTGCTAAAGTTAAACAAAACTTAAATATAAATTACTTTAAAGAAAAAACAAGAGGATTGTATTGATTGCTTAGAAGTGAACGAAGGAATGAATAATCGTTTTTCTATTTAAAAATCTGACGTCTCGTGGCTAATTGAAAAAGGGGTGCCAGACCTTTATGTTACAGAGCTGGTTGATCCGCCACAGTGGCCCCCCAGAGGGATCTAGCACCTACTCTCGGAATCTTGATGGGAGTTAAATGGTTCGACCAGTTCTGGTGCGTTGAGACCTATGAATATTTTGTGGCGGTTTTTCGTTTTCAGTGCTTCTATTATTATCCTCATCGTTAGTCACTTCCTCGGGATAATTTTGTTGCTGTGACCTCGATTGCTGCTCCATATCAGATGATTCCATGTATGCTGGTTTAAGCCTATCGACATATATTTTTACGTGTCTGCCGCGGACCTCCACCATAAAATACTTTACATACCGTTGGATAATCTTAAAGGGCCCTTCGTAAGGCGGGACACATGTGGATTTTACCGAATCATTTCGTATAAATACATGACTTGAACTTTTTAAGTCTTTGTGTACGAATGGTTTTTCATTAATATGCCAGCTGGTTTGCGTTGGCGTAAAATCCTGCATTATTCGACATTGATGTTGTACGAATTCTGCGTATGGCCGTTGCCGTTTAAGCGGAACCAACATGTCAGCAGGTAAGCGCAGAACTGTTCCATATACAAGTTCAGCTGGTGATCGACCAATATCTTCTTTGGTTGTTGAGCGCAGACCGAGAAGTATGATTGGAAGCCTATCTACCCAATTAGTAGAATCAGTACAATTTATTGCTGCCTTTAACGTGCGGTGAAATCTTTCGATTATCCCATTCGCTTGGGGGTGATATGACGTTGTCATTGTGTGCCTAACGCCCAAGATTTTACAAAGTTCAGAAAATAAGGACGATGTGAACTGGCGGCCTTGATCTGATGTAATGTGAAGTGGCACACCGAAGGGAAGGGCTTCAGTTCACCTGGTGTAACGATCGATGATTGTCAATATATATTTAAAACCTTTTGATGGCGGAAAAGGACCAACTATGTCAACATTGATATGTGCAAACCTCTCATCAGGTGCAATGTATTTCTGTAGTTCAGACTTTGAATGGCGTTGCACTTTACTCTTCTGACATGGAATACACATCCTCGCGTAGTTTGCGCAATCACGTCGAATCCCTGGCCACACAAATCGGTCCACCATCAAACGTACTGATGCTCGTCGACCCGGATGGGATAGACCATGTGTTATATCGAAGAACGTTTTTCGTAAATCCCTGGTGATGAAAGGGCGGAGACGGCCCTGAGATGTGTCACAATAGATAGGTTTAGAAAGCCCCTCAAGAGAAATCGGTCGAAGGATGAGGGAATGTGGAAGTTCTTCAGTCAGCATTTTATGAAGCTCCCGATCCTTTTCCTGTGATTTTTGCAAATCTCCATATAAGCTGTCAGTAGATATACACTCAATTCGGGACAAGAGATCAGCTGCGTGATTATCTTGCCCCCTTATAAAGCGTATATCCGTAGTAAACTGGCTGATGAAGGAAAGGTAATTAATTTGGCGCGGTAAAGCCTTTTCTGATCTTTGTTTAAAAGCAAACGTAAGCGGCTTGTGATCGGTCTCAATGTAAAAATTTCTTCCTTCCAGCAAATCTCGAAAATGGCGAATCGCTAGATACATCGCAGTGAGTTCACGATCGTAAGTTGAGTATCGCTGCTGAGTATCAGAAAACTTTTTTGAGAAAAACCCCAGAGGTTCTGGTTCATCGTCCACCAGTTGATGTAGTACAGCACCGGCCGCCAAGTTTGAGGCATCCGTAACTAAAACAAGATCAGCGTCATGTTTAGGATGTGCCAGAGCCACAGCATCTTTTAGCAATAATCGGCAATTTTCAAAAGCTTTTAAGGTTGGTTCTGACCATAATAAGCATGTCTTATCATTACGCTTATTTCCTGGTGTCATATCAAATAGCTGTGCTTGAGTCTCAGCTGCATGTGGGAGGAATTTTCTATAAAAATTTATCATCGCCAAAAAACCTTTTAGTTCTCTAATAGTACTAGGCCTTTTTGTTTTCATGATGGCCTCAATACGCGATTTTGAAGGGGATATACCACCGGCTGTTACCCGATGGCCAAGAAATTCAATTTCTGGCTTGCCAAAAACACATTTTGAAATATTAATGGAGAGGTTATTCTGCTGCAATCGCTTAAAAATTTCCCTTAGGTGCTGTTTATGTTGTTCAATATTTTCCGATGCTACACATATGTCATCCATATATGGAAAAACGAAGTTAAAGCCACGCAGTACCTCGTGAATAAGTCGCTGAAAGGTCTGCGCCGCGTTTCTTAAACCGAACGTCATGTGTGTAAATTCATAAAGACCAAAAGGTGTCGTTATTGCCGTCTTTGGTATATCCTCTTCGTTGACTGGCACCTGATGAAAAGCCTTTTGAAGGTCTATTTTCGAAAAAATTTTTCTGCCATAAAAAATTCCAGAAAAGTCATGCAAAAACGGTAATGGATATCTATCTGGTGTCGTTATTGCGTTTAACGCCCGGTAATCACCGCATGGGCGCCACGAGCCATCAAGCTTTTTTACCATGTGTAACGGGCTAGACCAATTAGATTTCGACGGACGGCATATACCCGCCTGCAATAACGTATCGAACTCACTTTTCGCAGCTGCCAATTTCTCGGGCGTAAGACGACGTACTCTTGCTGAACATGGTGGACCCACAGTTTCTATATGATGCACAACCTTAGAGTTGGTCGTTACACCCGGTGGTGCCAGTCGTAGGATACTAGAGAATTCGCTAATTATATTGGCGAATGGTGTAGACTGGCGAATGAGTTGAGGCGATGGTTGATGGCTTGTGATAGCATATAGTTTTCGAGATGTGGTTTGGGTTTTGCCATCAATCAGTCTTCGGTCCTTTACATCTACTAATAAATTGTAATGCCTAAGAAAATCTTCTCCAATAATCTGAGATGAGACGTCAGCTATTAAAAATGTCCAATGGGGAAGACCTAAATCTAGTTCTTTAATTACTTTTCCATATACCCTAATTGAAGTACCATTTGCTGCGTATAGCCGTATTCGTGTTGGGCATAAGTTTTTGTTATTTTTCAAAGGCGGTAAGCACGGCACTTGTGCGCCGGTATCAATTAAAAAATTAGTTTTAGTTAGTTTCTCTTGAATATTCAGTTTGTTGACGGATAGTCATTGTTGGTTTGATCCGCGTTGAAACCGGCATGGTGGTCTGCAGTTTGTTGCACGATTTCCAAACCGGCGATGGTACCAACATGTATCAAACTGATCATCGTTATTCCTTGTCAGCCGTAGGGCATCACGCGATGACGTACGGTTGTTATTACGGCGGTTAGAATTATTCTCCGGCAGTGCTGAAGTTGACATACGCTGTACTTGATTGGTTAAGTTATTGACGGCCACATGCAATTGCTTAATATTTGGTTCCACTGTGTTAACGTTAAAAAATTCCATGTTTTCGAAAACAGTATCAGCGATTTTCGTTTTTTCTTTTGGCGTTCCAGTGCACATTATTACAGCCGTCTGTATCGAAGGTGGTAGACGAGTAACCCACAGATCAATTAAGATTGATTCAGTTAAAATTCCTTCTGCTTTCAACAACATTTCATAATACAATTGACTTGGGCGCTTATCACCAAGTTGCATTTCATGTAAAAGTTGGCGAAGACAGCAATAAGTTGTTGTTTCAAATAGTCGTATTTACTGTGAGGCGGAACGTTGTCCAAAATTGGCCGAAATTCACTTATACGGTTCGGTGAGAGTTGAGAGCACACCGTGTCATATTTCCGCTCGTCTTGAGAAATGCCCACTGCCCGGAAGTAAAAATCTAACAAATAAAACCAATTTTCCACATTAGCCTCAATGAATTGTGGCATTTGTAAACGGGCAAAACAATTTGCGGCAATCTCCGCAGAACGTTCAGCGATCCGACCCAGCCATCGGCTTATCGGCCACTTTGCATGTTGGATGGTGCCGGCAAGCTGCTGGAGAAGCTACTGCAAAGAAGGCTGGCGGAGGCCGTGAGGATGGCTGGGGGGCTGTCGGATAGACAGCATGGCTTCAGACCTGGCAGGTCAACGCTCGGGGCGATTGCTGATGTGGTTGAGTGCTTCGAGCGCGCTCAGAGCGAGAGGCGCTATTATCCGAAGCGCATAGTTGTCCTGGAAACACTCGACGTTCGGAATGCCTTCAACAGCCTACGATGGGCTGATGTTCTAGAGGCGCTACGGGGGAGGTTTCGTATTCCCGGATACTTGTATAGAATTCCCCGTAGTTATCTGGACGATCGGGTACTGTTGTACGATACGCCGACGGGGCGGAGGAGCAGGACGATCACGTCCGGCGCGGCCCAGGGATCTGTGCTGGGCCCGGACCTATGGAATCTGACCTACGATGGGATCTTTGGGGTGGAAATGCCCGAGGATGCTCAGCTCGTGGGATACGCGGATGATATAGCGGCGGTGATCTTGGCGCGGGATATGGATGACGCCAGGGGGAAGCTGAACCGGGTCATGATTAGGACCCGGATGTGGCTTGAGGACCACGGCTTGGAATTGGCCGGGGAGAAGACCGAGGTGATGTTGATGACGCGGGCACACATACCACTCGATGTCGGCATGCAGATAGGGGATGTGTCTCTGGTTACCCAGAGTGCCATAAGGTATTTGGGCGTCAGACTCGACTGTAGGCTGACTTACTGGGCCCAAATACGGCATGTGGCGACTAAGGCGGCGAAGATGACTGGCATGTTGAGCAGACTCATGGCGAATGTCGGAGGCCCGACACAGAGCAAGAGGAGGCTGATTATGGCGGTCACGAAGTCGATCTTGCTGCATGGGAGCGAGATTTGGGGAAATGTACTGGGTGAGAGAACCAAACGCAGGGTACTCGAGGTGGTACAGCGGACGGCGGCCCTTAAGGTTGCTTCGGCTTACCGCACGGTCTCGGGCGCTGCGGTCCTGGTGATATGTGGGGAAATACCCATAGACCTCTTGGCGCGCGAGCGGTGGGAGGCTTGGAACTCGAGGGGGGAGGGCCCTGGTGTTGGTGCTATTGGTCTGAGACCCCAAACTGTCCGGCGATGGCAGGACAGGTGGACCGCGGACACGGTCGGCAGGTGGACGGCGAAGTTAACTACTTCCTGACACAATTCCTCTCGGGCCACGGATACTTCCGAAAGTACCTGTACCGGATGGGCAGAGCAGATGGTTCCGACTGCATTTACTGTGGTATTACGGATGATGATGCAGAACACACTTTCTTCGACTGCACCAGGTGGCATACTGAGAGAGGTGCAATGGCGCAGCGGGTTGGCGGGTTCGCTCCTGCCACCGTGATAGGGAGGATGCTCGATTGTGAAGACAATTGGGACGCTGTGGCACAGTACGTGGGATACGTTCTGCGGAGGAAGAAGACGGACCTCGATGCGCTGCTGCATAGCGGGGCCCCCTCTCGGGGACCATGCGATACGGGCCGGGGCCATGGCGCCGGCTGCAAACTTGGCGGACCCAGACGTGGGTGAGTGAGAGTGGTCCTGATTGGGACGTGGCTCTGGGCCTTCCCGAAGTAATGCGGAAAGCGGTCCCGGGGAGGAATCTACCCAGAGGAGGAGGAGGGAATTTTTTAGTGGCAACACCACTCGACGCAGAAGACGACGGTCTCTGTAAGTGCGAAGGCATTTTCAACCCTACCTCAACGCCAAAAAAAAAAAAAAAAAAATCGTGCTTATTCAATACAATCACGGTCACCAATTTAGCGATTAATGTAAATTAAATATAAATTACTTTAAAGAAAAAACAAAAGGATTGTATTGATTGCTTAGAAGTGAACGAAGGTATGAATAATCGTTTTTCTATTTAAAAATCTGACGTCTCGTGGCTAATTGAAAAAGGGGTGCCAGACCTTTATGTTACAGAGCTGGTTGATCCGCCACATACATTGTAAGCGAATGTTGGATGGGTCCAACTATTATGGTGAATTCAGAGAGCAATAAGATGTATCTGAATGCCATTGATCTTGGAATGAATTTTAACTATTGCATAATTAAATTAGGAACTTCTTTTTTTTCAATATTTTAATTTTTTATTGTTATATATATTATTCCTATATATTAAATTAATTGTTATAATATGAGAAATAAAAAATAATTAATTAATTATAAAAGTTAAAGAAAATAATTGATAAAGTAATACATATGTATAAGTGTGAAATTTTAACAAAACACTTTAATTCAAATTTCCAAACTTTTCAAAAAATAGCAAAAATAGAACAAAATGTTGAAAATTCAAATTATACTAAACGAAGCGTCTTTAAAATTTGTATTTATGATATGTAGATTATTTAGTTTTTCTCCATTTTTCTATTGTACGAAAGTTTGCGGAAGTGCCTGGCTTTATGCACTTTTAAACAGTGTCTAATGTTTGTTCGGTAATCTTTTTCATTTGATCCTTCGCCCTTGGAAGCTTCTGATTTAAAGGATAGAGAATAAATAAATAATATTGTTTAGTATGACAATTGATTGTAAATATAATATTGTGAATTTACCGAAAATGGCCATATTTAAAAGTTTAAAATCTTTAAATGCTTTCTTATTTTGCGTCCCGTCATAATTATACGCTAATATAATAGGCATGTCAACACTTCACTTTTAAAAACACTTATGAACTTGATACAAATTTTACTTTGGAATAATAATAAAAATGAAAAAGAAAGAATAACGGAAAAATTACTTCAGAAAAAAGAACAAAATTCATAATTAAAACGAAATGACAATATGATACATTACAAAGCCATCCAAATCAGATGGTAATGCGATGCAAAATTTTTATTTGTGTTTGTTTTGATCTTCATTTCTAATAAACATTTAACTTTACAATTGGATGGGAAAAAGACAAATCCGAATCAGATGCGAGTTGTAAGGTCTTAACTATTTTCGTTTTATTTTCCCTATTGACATAATAGGTCTGTACGTTTACTTTTTGGGTAAAGTTCGGTAAAATGAGAGTAAGCTATAATTACTCTCAATAAGAGAGCAAAATGTACAAAAGTAAGAAAACGAAAAAACCATAAAATTTACCAGAAAAAAAGAAATGTCAATTTTTTACAGCTCTGTTTATATCGGAGATGATATTTGACAATTTTAAAATTGTACTTTTTTGACCCCAAATGTACTAAAAACATAAAAGTTGTGTTAAGTTTTACTATTATTAACTATTAGTAACAGAAAGATAAAATAAAATGAATTCTTAAATATTGAGAGTTTGTTTCGAAATCAATCAAATTAAAGTAATACTGAAGGAGTTTCTATTACTCGAGAGACCACCTCGTTGCGAGACAACCAACGTGTTGTTGAATAGTTAAAAATTAATGCAGTTCATTACAAAAGTATTCTTGAATTTCCGCAAATTCATCAATTTTACAGAAAGGATAATTTTACTCGTTTGTAAACTTATAATTCGGACCATAGTTTTTGAAGCTCCGTACGACTGAGTTTAGACGAGAAAACATTTAGTTTGGTAGCATGTTACAGGTGTGGAAGAGAGCATCGTTTTTGTGTTCGGTACTCGACGACATATGTTGTCTTTGCCGATGGATAGAATTAATTTTTATGCGAATCCCTGAATAATTTGTTTTAATATTTGTATATTTTAAATAATTGTGGGCAATTATATTAAGAAAAAATTCACAGATGATGGCCCACTCCAAGGTTCTGATGGATATTTCTATTTTATATTATATTACATTTCTTTTTTTTATATACATAAGTATGTACATATAAGAATATTGAAATAAAATCAACGTAAAGAATTGAAATAAATAGTGTTTCATTTCAATTGGGAGATCCGTCTACAGTGAGCGATATATATGCATCAACGCTGACTATCACATGCACACAGAAGTTTCGGTAATTTTTCTCATATTGCCCTTAAGAAAATGATATAAACTTTGTTCTACGCAATGACCGATAATTCTGTCAGCAATGACGGTCATATCACCGGTCAAATGACCGTCAATGTTCTTGTAGGGCAGCTAAACTTATTATCTATTTCGCTGGTCACTTCATTCAACAGGCCAAACGTCAAAGTTTGTAAAAAAGTTGTGAAAAGTGGTTGTGAATAATAAAAATAATTAAATATTATATTAAGAAAAATCGAAAATTAATTTTTGCTATAATTAATTTAAATTACTGAACAACGTATAATCATATGAATATACTTTGGTACTTTATATTTAGTGGAGTATAGTAGTATTTTTGCAATGCAAAGTGTACTGAAAAAAGTACAATTGTACGAGCTTGATTATCCCTGATTTTCATTGGAAGTCTAATGTTATTGATGACAGTTTACCGAAAAAAAACTATTTGTGAAAGAATTTATTTAAAAAAACAAGTATTGAAAGATTTTATTTAATTATATTTATTTTTCAGCGATGGTCTTTTTTATGAAAAGTTTTTAACAATTATTTATTTTTCAATATTTCGCTACCAAATAGGTAGCATCTTTAGGAAATAATAATTTGTATTAACAAAAATATTTAAAAAAATGGTATTTTTTATGAAAAGTTTTTAACAATTTATGGTATAAATAACAAAAATGTTTGTAATTAATTATTGTTAAGAAAAATTTTTAACACAACTTTTTTAATGTCTGTCAGCTGTTTGGGACATTTGTAATTTTTCTTTGTTATTTTCAATGTTTATTATAAACAAACTGATTGCTGGTTCTTCATGCCCAAACTAGCCCGAAGAAAAAGTACGGGCATTCTGGTGCGTGAAGAACAAGAACATTACTCTCTCAAAACCTCTCTCATTTACCCAATTTTTGCGTAAGAAAACGCTTTTAGGTAAGATTTGGGGTAAACGAACACTCCTAATATTATACAATCGGATGGCTTTCAACTTGTAAAGGGTGCTTTAGACCATAAGATATGTCGTACGTAAAATGAGCGAGAAAATATAATGAAATTGCATCCGTATTTCAAAAAAAGAGAGTAAAAATCGAATGGTTGTTTTCTGGCTTTTACACCATTGGTATGGATAAAATCAAGTAAAATGAAAACATTCTCATTTAATTTAACCCAGGGATGGAGTTCTTGTGCAATTGAATTTTTGTTTTAATAACCTTGAAAAACATTTTTATTACTTTCGAATATGTTATTTTCGTGGTCAAAATTTTTAGTGTACTTTTGGAAAATATACGTATATTTTTATAAAATTGTGCTGTCGTGGTCTAAAATGTACATTTTAATTTTATAATTGGTATAAATGTATGAAACCAGTTTTCCCTCCCTGGCGTTCTCACATTTGGTTACATAAAAATGCATCGCCGATCTAATGGTGTGTGATGGTTTTTGAAAAATTTTAAAAAATGAAGAGAGCTATACGACTGTCAAATTTTCATCCGTATTTTCTGTCAAAATCTTACGGTTTCATTACATATTACGTTTAGACGATCCGACTTGTGCTCTTCCACACAAAAATTTGACATGTCGTACGACAGATCTTATGGTCTAAAGCCCCCTTAATGAGTAACCGGACTGCTGGGATGTTATCTGCTATTCGACAAGTGATCGAAGCCGATTGGCTCAAAGTCGACTAACAGCCGCCACCAATGACATTTTTAAATTATTATTAAGCTGGCCGCCGACCGACAGATTATTTACCGACTTAACTGATTTAAAAAAAGTTAAAAATATCATTAATATTAATATGATTTTCAATAATGAAAAATCATATTTTTTGGTATCTTCTAGCCGCCGCCTACCAATAATCTTCCTTATCAATCGACCACCAACCGAAGATATTTCTAATGAGCCGTCGCTGGATGAAATTACCTGCCGGTTTCCAGAACACGAAGAATAAAAGTGACTCGTGTTTTTATATTAAAAACAAATTTTTGTATTTTACTTTTGTTTTCAAATCAAATCAAAATCACGAGTCACATTTATTCTTTGTTTTATGCAAAGAGGCAGTTACCTTTGGCTTCGATCCCCGTATACCACACTGAGAAAACCCTGACAACTGCGGTTTAAAAGAATTATAATTATAATTTCTGCAAGCGGAGATAAAAAACATTTAAATTTGGAAACGACCTGTTTTCAGAAATGGCAAAAGGTACGTTCCTTTACTTTTTGGGTAAAGTTCGATGAAATGTATTATGTTTCCATTATAAGTTTGTTTCCTTTTGTGAAAAAGTTAAGACAAGTGGTTGTAAATGATTTAATATTATAATAACAAAAATGCAAAAAAAATTAATTTTTGTAAAAATTAATTTAAATTTGGCTTATATTGCAATGGTCACTCGAGTTTACCTAGGTAGCTCCAGCTGGTAATGGATTTGCCTTGCCATAACCAAATGTAAACAAAGTTTGACAAAGTAACTAGATTCGGCGAATAACTCACATGAGTAGTTAAGTCTGCCAGGTGTGCCTTATCCCTCAAGTTTAAAAAAAAACTAATTCAGTTGTAATCAATAGATGGCGCGCAGCTAATGTATGTAAAAAAATAATGAGAATAACGAATTGCAGAATTTGGGGCGGTTGTATAATCAATACAATAAATTTATGTATACAAATCGTTAAAATAAATATATTTGACAGATTGACTGTTGATAACATAGTCTATGGTTGATAATAACCTGCGACCTGGTACTCAATTCGCATTGGTACCATACTTTGAAATTATGAACAGTTGGCGTTCATTTAAGTGTCAGACGAGACGTTAAAAATACAAAATAATTTCTGCTGCATTCTCAATATTAGAAAATAGTATTTTGGCTTAATAATCTTTTCATTATGAATTTAAATGAAGACGATTTAAATACTTCTGATGCCTGGCTTTCCGAGCAATTATTTGCTCAGTTAAGAGATTTAAAAACTACTTATAAAGAAAGCAATACATCACCTGACTATTTACTTACTGAAACTTTCCAAAATTGCAATAGTAGTATGCCACTATTGGATGACGATATTTCTTGGCAAGAATTAAAACCAACTTCTTTGGATACATTCGAAGAAGTTAATACTTTAACAAGTAACTACGATATTAGTGAAGTTTTGGATTTAAGCCAGACTCATTTAAAAGAGAGAAAATCAGTGTCTTTAGACACATTTGAGACTCTTAATACACTTTCAAATAACTATGATGTACATAAAGTTTTGAATTTGAGTCCGAACGATTCAAATGAATGTCAATTAGGATCGCCGCAGGTGGAAATTAACTTATTGGATTTAGTGGGCAACATTTCTTTAGAAGCGGTTTCTAATTCCTCAAACGTAAACGAGGTATCGGTAAAATTTCTACCGCCTCAATTCGATGCTACCGAGGAAGAATTAAAAATGTTAAAATTTCTAGAAAATCAAATGACAGTTACAAACAATAATATAGGTATAAACATATTTAATAAATTTCAAATATGACTAATTTTTTTACTTTCAGTTATCGATGCAAATACTGAGACTCAAATAGTTCCATTTTTGGCAAAACATAGCATTAGATGTGTTAATTGCAACGGTATGTTTAATAACGAAGATTTTAATACCCACATATGTTGTAATAAAGGTAAAAGTACACCGAAAAACCAAACAACGATAGCTAGTAACTCTTGTAAAACTATTAAAGAAGAAAATGTATTGCCAATAGAACCAGCTTGTATTCGTTTATTAAGAGAAAATCAAATCCGCATTCGACGTTTCCTCAAAGATGAATTAAAGTACGACGTGATCAGTAGTTTCAATGGTTCTGCAGGCGCGTCTGCTACACACAGTGTTTCAAATATATCTAATGCCTCTTCTAATGCTTCTTTAAACAATAAAAAACAAGATGGTCCCCATGAATGTACGTTGTGTGAAAGAAAATTTGTTCATGCTTCGGGTTTGTTGCGACATATGGAAAAACATGCCTTAGATTTAATACCCTCATCTAATGTTACATCAAATATCAAGAACGCAGCCTTACAGGGCGAACACGGTATAAGCGGATTACGTGTTGTTATTAAATGTACGCTATGTGGTCGCATTTTCTTTACTGCTAACGAAGCCATAAATCATTTGTATTCACATTTTCCTGATTCAGCAACAGAAGAAAACGAAATAGACAATTGTGCCGAAATTCCTTATGACGCTTATGTCGACGACGCTTACAATAATTTAAAATCGGAGGTATTTAACTTTATTTTTTTTAAATTATGTTTTTTTGAAGGAGTTGTAAAAACTATGAGTTTGAAAATTAACTAGAAGTTGAACAATTTCATTAATCATCTGAACGTATATTTTATTATTCAATGTATTATATATGTATATCATGTAGAATGGCCATAACTCCCATTTTTTTAAGTGATTATGAATTTCACAAAAAATGTATACAAACGGCTCTACAAGCATTTACGCTTTACTAATTGCATTCTAATAATAACAATTTCCATTATGTTTTTTGATTTTCGAAGTTAAGGCCTATCTACATAAGACCAACGGTATGCATTTTATTATCTTCTTTCAGGTTGATCCAATTTACAATCCCACTTCAAGCTGTCAAAATAACAAAACTCCAGTTTATCTTAAAGTAGTAATATTAAGTTGTATTTTACAATGTGAATTTTGTGATCTTGTGTTTTCTGAAGTCTCATATTTATTTGTACACTCTGCATGCCATTTGCCATATAGAAGGTTCGAGTGCTTCGCTTGTGATATCCATGCAAGGACGTCCAAAGAAATATGTAATCACTGGCATGCAGAATGCGTTTTTATGCGTGAAAACTTAAAGGTTCACCAGGCAACTACGCAACGGTATTTTGTTTGTAACGTATGTGAGAATAAATTTGTTGCTATGGATTTGTTGCATGAACATCGGTAAGAATTGTTAGAGAAATATTAGTAATGAAATTAATACATATTTACATCTTAATGTACAAATATGTATGCATATTTGTGTATAAATTTTTTTGTTGTCTTCAAAAAAGCTATACGTCGTATCATTTTTTTCCTCGGCTTAACAAAATAACTGGTTTACTACAATTGCCTTGTGAATACTGTGAAAGTATATTTGAAACCGCTAAAGAATGTGTGGCTCACTATGAAGAAAAACATTATAGGAAATACAAACGTGATAAAGATGGAACTACTGGATCTGCTAAGACCAGACAATATTTATGTGAGATTTGTGGTAAATCATACACTCAATCTAGTCATTTATGGCAACATTTGAGATTTCATCAAGGTAATTTTTTTTAGTTCCATTGAATAAGGAATAAATATATTTGGTTTTAGGTGTAAAACCATTTGCATGTAAGGAACCGGGCTGTACTAGAAAATTTACAATCCGACCAGACTTAAACGATCACATACGTAAATGCCACACTGGTGAAAGACCTTATCATTGTCTAGTGTGTGGAAAACGATTTCTTACAGGTTCCGTTTTTTATCAGCATCGGCTTATACACCGTGGCGAGAGGCGTTACGAATGCGAAGCATGCGGTAAACGTTTCTATCGAGCTGACGCACTGAAGAATCACCAGCGCATTCATACTGGAGAAAAGCCATTTGGATGTCATTTTTGCACTAAAAACTTTAGACAACGTGGAGATCGTGATAAACATATTCGAGCCCGACATTCTCATCTAGATGCTAATGCCCGACTTATGATGCAAATGCAAAAGTTACAATTAGAAGCCGCTGCACAACCCGAGGATTCACAAAAATTTGTTACTACAAATTATCACGATTATATGTCTTCTGGCAATGGAAATATGCCGCTACCAGATTACAACTCTTCCGAAGTCTCGTATATCAGAAATAATAGTTTCAATGATATATTAATGATTGGTAATATGGAATTTTCGAAAAATGTATTCGAGTCCATAATGTCGGATATAATTAATTAAATAGTGTTGTAAATGTTATTAATAATTATATGGCAGATTTTAATATATATAACGTGTAATAAATGAATTTAAAAATTTTTAAATAAATATGTAACCCGAACGCAAAAATACATACATACATATGTATAAGTCCATTTGTTTACTTTCCCAGTGAAATCCTGTAGTTGAGTAAATTTTGTTTAATTTAAACAAATTACTCTCAATAAAGACTTTAACACAAAAAAGTAAACGAATGGGAAAAATTGTCAAAATTTGCAGATAATTCAAAACAGCTGATGAAATATAAAATGTCATGCGAAAATACATCAATACTAAATTGTTGGTATTCGGTACCCCAAATAATAATAAGTACTCAAATATATACTATTTTACGTCTCTAAGAAATTAACGTAAATAAAACAATTATAAAATGAATGATACACGATCAATGTTCAGCTTCAATATTTGAAATGGTGTGCGTTATTTTATAAAAAATAGTCACATATACGTTTTTTTTTATAAAATACCGCACACAATGATAAATATTGAAGTTGAACATTGATCGTGTAGCATTCGCTTAACCTTCCTGACTATTTTCCTTTTTGTGAGACAAATTCACATTTCTCGGTCTCGCAGACCGATTTCAAGTATTTCTCGGTATCTCAAAACTATTCTAAAATTTTCAAAACCTGTGCAGTGGACATATTTAACAAACTAATCTGAAATAACTGAAGTAAGAAAAAAGCAAAATTAAGTGTTTTTTAGCTCACAGCATCAATGTATATTTCATCACAATACTTTGGTATATTTCATCTTAGACCTAATATAAAAATAAAATCATTCACAAAACACAACATTTATAAAATGTTGTTTTTCTATTAACATATATCTTAAGTGAAAAAAAATATAAAATGAATTCAAGAAAAAACAAGAACACTAAAAAAAATTAATTTCAAAATTCTTCAAATATATGCCTCATTATGAGGTTAGTCTTTGTAAACCTTTGTAAATTTCAATCAGTCGTTAGAGCATCAGCGTCCTGTGAATCTTCAACATCACTTTCCTCGGAGTCTTCTTGTTTAGTATCAGTGTTTGCTTCATACACATCAATATTATTTTCGAATTCAGTACCACTTTCCGCATCAGAATCTGGATCTGCATCGATTTCATTCAGAATAGCTCTTATGCGCTCAATATCTGCCATATCTAAATAAAATCTCACGATAATTAATTTTGAACATAATTCTTTTATTAAATCATAAAAACTGATAGTTAATTGCCCATTTTCATCTAAAAATTTCTAATTTAGCAAAACCAACTTACCTGACGAAAATGTAACACTTAACTATAAGTCGGTCTCACAGACCGCCCGATTAGCAATCACCGGTACAACACTTAACTCAAACGCACTTGTTACACTAAACGTTGTATAATGAGAAATAATGAAGATACTGAGAGAATGACGGAGTTGTCATTTTTTGTTTTCGTGAAATTAACACAAAAGTGATTCATCGGTCTCACAGACCGACGAAATGGTCAGGAAGGTTAAGAGGTTTAGCTATTGATGGTAAAAAGGGAAAACTGGGTATTTTATGGTCATCTTTAATTTGTTTCACGCTGAAAACTATTATTTTTCTTTTTTGTTACAGTTTTAATTCTGGTTTTCCTTTTGTTAAATATTTTTATGAAAAATTTTAAACTTTTGTATGCTTAATTTTGCTGGTTTATTTTTTATACCATATGTTTTTCTTTTCCAGTGGATTCTACTGGGAAAAATTCGTTCAGTAAAAATTTGCAGACTCTCAGAAACGAACTGTCATTTTACTATCTCAAATGCTGTTCTCTTTTGTAAATTTTTGTGTAAACGAATGGTTTTCAGTAGAAATTTGTGCAAATATGCTCAATTTTTGGGATAAACGAATGCAGCTTATGTATGTTGTTTTAATAGGTTTGTTTTTTACTCTAAATTGGGCACCCGCGGGGTCCCAATCCTACCAGGAAGCGTTTTCTTACACAAAAATTTTGTAAATGAGATCCGTTTTGAGAGAGTAATGTTCTTGTTCTTCTTGCACGAAGATGCCCGTACTTTTTCTGCGGGCTAGTTTTAGCAAGAAGAACAAGCAGTCAGCTGGTTTATAAGTACACAATAATGAAGTAATAGTTAAGTTTCTTTCTTGATTTAGTTAAATATTATTTGGGTTTTCTTTAATAAACTTGCATAAGCCTAATTATTCTGTTTTTATGTATGTATGTATGCATGTGTGTAGATTTGTATTTCTAAGGGATGCGTGGCGACTTGTATTATACGTACATTGTCATATACATTAGGGGCGCGTTCCAGGTGCATAACAAAAGTTCCCGAACTCCTACAAATTTATTTTATTTATTTATAACAATAATCAACCGTGCCCATAGGGTCATATATAGTTGGTGGACTACAAGCGTAACATAAGAATAATTAAACATATAGGCGACAAATAAGCTAGGAACAATGTTCATGAAATAGTTATAATATTATTAGATAAGGCTACTATATAAATTGGAAGTTATATTGCGCATGAATTTGATTATATATATTCAGAATCTAGATCAGTTCTATTGCGATAAATATTCACCAAGCTTATCTTTGAATGAACTACGTGTAAGATGGAATGCTCTAAATTTACTCAAAAGCGTTCCAGATAACAATTTTTTTGCAATTTTGGGAGGAAATTCGAGAGTAAAATTTTTCATTTCCATAACAAAGTTGCACAAACTTTTTCTTTGGGTAAGTTCGGGCTATAATTAAATTATCGGCTGTTTTTTATTTGCATATGAAACTAAGAAATTAATCAGAAAATTTGCAAAGAAACGACAAGAGTTTTAAAAAAAAGCAAAATGAAAGATTTTTAAAATAAACTTGAAGTTGGAAGTACATATGTATGTATGTATATATGTGCATATTTATCAGTTTATTTAATAAAAAATTACTTACTTTTTTCAGTTTATTTTCAATCACTTTTTACAGTTGTTCCCAATGATGTTTTGCTTTTAAATTATTATGCATTTTAAACGTCTATAATCACTAAAATAAAATTTATTTCAGAAAGTAAGCACACTAGTATTACAAGATATTCAATTGTGGTTTTTTGCGTTCCAGCAATTTTGGGCAACTGGGTAGTTTTCTTTTTATTCCCAAATGTTTGGGCACTTTTGTTATGCACCTGGAACATACCTAATTTGTGGGACGTTTTATGTTTTTTTGCGTTTTCTTACTTTTGTTCATTTTTGTCTCTTATTGAAATAAATTATAGTTAACCCTCATTTTACCGAACTTTACCAGAAAAGTGGCATTTTATAGACAAAATTTTATACATTTGTCATTATGGGCTATGTATCATACCATTTAGGAAATAAAATCGAAAATTAACTGCCGTCATGTTGGAATTTGACAGATTTTTTTTCTGAACTTAGTCTGGTTGGCTGACTTCCTAACCGTATATTTACAATGTATCAATACAGTATTAAGACCAATTTGATACATTGTGTAGTTATTTTTTTAATACGCAATGTACTAATACTTTGTGTCCATTTTTTAGTGTAATAAAAATATAAATAAGTGAATGTAGAAATATGTTAAATTACAATAAGACCCGTTTACTTTTTTTTTCCGCGTCGCAATTGTGCTGCGTGTTGTATTTATTTTGCATCAAAATTTATTTGGATGCTTTTCTTGCATATTAATTACAACAGTGTTGGAAATAGGCACAATATACATTGTCAAAATTTTCATCGTTGCATTTACGAACACACAGCATTGTCTTACTACAAAGCAACATGCGTTTAGGAAGTCAGCCGTTCTTTTCTATTTGACAGAGCTGTTTCTCTTTCATAATTTCCTTTGGAATAAATATTTTCGGTTTATTTTATTTTTTGGTTTTTATGTGCTACACGCTTCAATTTGACATAGTCTTCTGATAATTATGAGATCGAAGTACATAACACACGTTACTGCGCGCGAACACGTTTTTCCATAGAACAAGTCTGGTTAATTTTTATCTTTTTCACTCCTTGTGTATTTTTGATAACTAATCAGTTCTTATGAAATCTTCAGACGCCCATAAATGGGCAAATATGGGAAGCTTACAATTTATATATTTAATTTTTGTTCTTCAATATTCTATATCTTGGGCTATTTTTTGGTTTCTTGGAGCTGCTTCACTAAACTACAGTTGTTCCGAAAAGGCTTTTATAAACCCCGTTGTTTAACTTGCAGTGTTCAACCCGGTAACGTTTTTAAACACATGATAATCGTGGATGAATGAACGCATATTATGTACTTGTACATTTAATGGATGCTTCTCTGAAATATCTTATCTCATCTCTTAAATTTTTCAGTCTGCATTTTAAATTAATATTAATTTAATAGTTAATGTCAGTAAAAGATAAAAATTAATTGATTTATTTATGACTTTTTTTCTGCAGATATTTGTTGTTGTCGATATTGGTTTCACCAAACTTTTGGCTTTTCTTATTCCAGTTGTTAATATCTATATATTTGTGGTTGATAAGTTTTTTAGAAGGCGTTTTCTTTGTTTATCAGGAATACTTCTTAAACATATTTGTCTGCAATTATTTGTAGCTAAAAGATAACAAAAAAGACAGAAAATTATTATTAACTCGTTACTATAATATTATACAATGGCGCAAATTACAGCACTCGATATCGAAAGAAATTTCACATATAGCATTTTGTAAGAAATTTCCAATCGAATGATGTAATTTACCACATGTATGTTTTATAGTCGGATATTTCCCGAATTATAAGACGAAATTTATTAAGAAATTTTAAATTGAAACCAAAAATTTATTGTCTTCGGAAATGTATTTTTTATTTTATTTATTTATTATTTATTCAATTTTTTTTTTGAATTTTTTAGTTCGATTTAGTGCTTTTTGAGTCATCAGCGCCTTTTTTACAACTTGGTTGTTTTTTTTAAAGCCATTAAATTTTGAGTAATAATTTTGGTTCGTTTTACAACTGCCAGCTTCTTACAAAATGCCAAATAAGATATAAATTCAATATGTACATACATAGTTTTTGTTAAATTCAGTTTAAATTTGATACATAAAGTTGATCCGCGATTATCCTATGCTAACCATGTATGTACGTCTATTAACCGTATTGCTGCTCGCTTCATTTTAAAACCTCTAATATCTGTGCTTTGTTTTTATACCTCTCTCAGTCGTGATTATCCGTGCATCAAACATAAGTTTCTTTTTTCTAAGTCGTGATCCCCATTTTTTATTACATTCTCATATCTTCTTATTTTATTATGCAAATAACATTTGATCTTGTAACTCGTAATTTTAGTGACGACTAGTTAAAATAGTAAATCATCAAAAAGAGCAGGAAAAGCTCTCTTTTTAAAGACAAAATTGTTTCAGTCTTTTTTTTTTGGAGCGGCACTCAGCGGATGACCCCTACACATGCTGTGCATTGTGCCGGAACTAGGAAATAAAATTTTGTGAGAAAGGCTAGAAGGAGTAGTGTTTATTGACACGTCAAAAATGACAGGAAACATCTCTGCGGGTAGTCTATATATAGAATATGTTCGGCCAAAATACGAATATTCTCTGTAAAAAGTTGGATCCCCTACTATCTCCAATAAGTTTATTCGCCTTTCATGTACACGGTCGAGTAACTTCAAAATAGTCTTTGAAGCACCGGCCCATAAATGAGAGTTGTATTCCACTTTCGGTCTGATGTAAGCGGTATAAATAGTAAGGAGATTAGATAGGGTCTTACACCGTCTTAAAAAAACCGACGCAGATGAATGCCTGACACCTCAAAAATGTACTAAGTCCATCAGACATCACACTGGATTTTCATGCCAAGAACAGCTTCTGATTCCTCAATGTTTATACCGCCAATAATTACAGATGAGGCAGCGTAATTGTGCTTACGGCGATGTGTAAGCATGAAGCATTGGGCGATTTGGGCGTTGAAATCGACTCTGTTCGCATGACCCCATTCCTAGATTCTCGTGAGATCACCACTTAGCGAATTATTCATATTCCGCAGCGTCGCCGCGATCATAGTTGATGTCGGCTTACGATCAAATGAATATGAATGGCAGATACTGCTGTCATCTACAAAAGAGTGGATAGGATTAAAAGTTTGACATAGAAGGTCATTAAGAAGGTAAGAAATAGGATAGGAAAAAGAATGGAGCCTTGCGGTACCCCTGTATTATTCTTGAACTCGGTAGATGATATCCCGTCTATAACAACTTTTATAGCGCGATCCGTGAAAAAGCTCGATATACATAAATCGAGAGAAGATATCATTGATTATCGCAAAAACATACCGATTAAATTGTAATCTGAAAAACATGGGTTTTTAGCAGAACCTCTATTAAGTCCGTTTTTTCTATTATGTGTGCTTATAGCGGTCTCGAGCGATTCTTATAATCGAGATTTCACTTTATAAGTCTGTCTCTTTATGACTTCCATGATGTTTTTCTGGGATGAATGTGATGTCAACATGAGTTTTTAAAACATACAGTAGTAGGCATAATTGTTTTGACATATCAAAACCTTGTTTTTTTTTGAAATTTTTTTCGTGTCTGGTTAATACGAGTACAAAAACTTTTAAGATTTTACGAATAAAACTAATCTTTTTCACTAATGGTGTTTTCTTTTCTGAGGAATATTCTGCATTTATTCTTCCTTTTAGATTTCGTAAGTTCTTTTCTAAAAGATATGTGTTATTTGAAAAGTGCGGCACGTTTTTTTTCTGAAGTGTTACACTTAAAAAAATGCTGCATGTTCCACACTCATTTTATTTATTTATAAAAACTTGTTTTGTTATTGTTTCTGTAAAAATACATTATTTTTTAGTTCGTCTCTCATGATAATTTTATAGATTTCATATTTTAAATTTATTTTTACGGAAATATGTTGAAAATAATACCTAGTGGTTTGTTACTTGTGTTTCTATATTACATATGTAAAGGGTGTCCCAACAAGAACGCAAGATTTAAATTTGGAGCCATTCGAAGTGGGATTGTTTGACATGTGAACAATTGTTATTGTTTGCTAGTAGAAGGTACGAGGTTAGTAAAAATGGAGCGCTACACGAATGAACAACGCATTATCATTGTGAAATTGTTTTACCAAAATGGTGAAAATTTTGCGGCTACAGTTCGCAAATTGCGGTCAATTTGGGGTCACACTGTAAAGAGATTAATGGATAAATTTGCCGAAACTGGGTCTGTTAGTGATGTAAAGACAACAACGCGCCTCCGACCAGGTCGATCGACCGAAAATGTCGCAGCTGTACGTGATGATGTCGCTCAAACTCCATCCACCTCAATTCGACACCGAGCTCAGCAAAGTGGTGTCTCCAAATCCACTATGCAGCGAATTTTGACGAATAATTTGCATCTTCATGCATACAAAGTGCAATTGACTCAGGAACTGAACACAGCTGACCATGGACAGCGAATGGAGTTCGTTAATTGGGTATTGGAGAGACAACATGAAGATGCTGATTTTGCCGATAAAATCATCTTCAGTGACGAGGCTCATTTCCATCTTGATGGCTTCGTCAATAGGCAGAATTGTCGCATTTGGGGTGAGGAAAATCCTCGAGTGATTCACGTGAAGCAAATGCATCCTCAACGTGTCACTGTGTGGTGTGGATTTTGGGCTGGAGGAATCATTGGACCTTTTTTTTATGAAAATGAGGCAGGTCAAGCGCAAACAGTCAATGGTGTTCGGTATCGTGATATGATAACCAGTTTTTTCGTGCCTAGAATTGACGAAATTAATGTGGAGGGCATGTGGTTTCAACAAGACGGCGCCACATGTCATACAGCCAGAGAATTCAATTGCTGCATCAGTCATTTAAATCTTGCGTTCTTGTTGGGTCATCCGTTATATGCTTTCTAAGCAACTTCTGTTTTTTGTTTCTAGATGTTTTTTTTTTACTGACTTTTTTGTAATTCTTAATAAAACTTTTAACTGAAAAGACGTTATACTATTTTGTATATTTCTATAAAATATAATATTAAACCAAAACTTTATTGTTTTATGTCAAAATATTCGTTCTTTTGTAAACATAAAACATGCAACACTTCTTAAAAAACAGGTGAACATTTATCAATGTTGCCAAATCATATGTAACAATTGTGATACACTTTTTTTTAGAAAAGAAAACACCATAATTAAAGAACAAAAATTCTTTAACTTTAAAGTTAAATTTGCAACTCTTGCATTTTTTTCACAACAGCAATTGTCATTAGTTAGACAATCCTAAGAAGAACAGAATTATATGTTTATGTACAAATAAATATCTCTTCTAAAAGCTTTAAAAATTTTGTAGCAAAGCGCACAAAACGCTACAGAAAATACAATTGTAGTTTTTAGTCTTCCTAAATGCGCATTACAACTTGGTTTATATTGTTGTTTTAAAATTAGTTATTATAGTGCTTAGCGGCTTCAAATCAAAAAGTATCAATTAGTTATAATGTGAATCGTGTATAAATGATTTTAAAGTCTTTTAGTTAAACGAAACCTGTAACATTTTTTTATAAGTTGCAGTTTTGGTGTATTTTTTTTTTTTTATCTGGGAATCTGGACTCGAAGCCAGTACTTTTTGGTTCTTCATGTGATTTTTCCTATAAGTTCATTTGGGACTGTTGCTTGAAGCTGGATCACGGCACCAATTAGGTTACATATATTTTCATACTTTATGAGGTATGTAATAATAAATTTCACATATAATTTTTAAGGGAAAAAAGCACAATTAGAATCATATATGTATATAAAGGGATATTCCCAAAATAAATTCAGTTAATATAAGAATTATTAATAAAATTTTATTTGTAAATGCGTTTTAAAGGTATGTATGTATGCATTTGGTGAGGCTTCCAAAATATATTTCGTAAAATAAACTATGATGATGATAAGATGACAAGATGTATGATTGGTCTTAATAAAAATTAAAAAAAAAACATAAAAAAAAGAATAAAATCAATTTACATAACTGAGAAAAATGTTCGTAGAGCTTCTCTCTGAATGAATTTTGTGAAAAGTGGAATTATCTGAAGTTGCGTGGTAGCGAATTTCAGCACTTAACTATTCGAACATGAAAGCATCTCTCTTAAATAATAAAATTTCTAATAGGTGGAAGAAACCTTAGATTTCTATCAGTTTGTAGAAATACGAAATGCCTATCAATGTACTCAGGACAATATGTAAGCATGAGTTTGTAAAAGTAAAAAAAGAAATATCCTCGTATTAATTAAGTTTATGAAGCTATATCCCACAAAATCCTTTACATAACATGAAACATACTCATGAATTTCCACTTTGTATACAAAGCGTAGAATCCTGTTAAAAATCAGAATACATTCATCAAAATCCTCAGTGCTACATAAAAGTAAATTTCAATACAATATAATAAGTTAGACACAAGATCAATCATAAAAGATTAATTAATAATAGCGCTAGAGAGTTTAAAGATCTTACCCTTAATTTTCATGGGGTTTATATGAAAATTGTAGTTGCTCATCCATTGAGAAACATTGGACAATAAAGTAGTAACATCTATAAGTTGGTCATTGCCCCTAAATTAAAGCTGAATGTCATCTGCAAAAACAAAGCCCTCACATTCATAGTCGTTCAGTAATATAAAGAAATCTTATATAAATGATTTTTCTAATAATAATAAATATAAAATAATAAAGGTCCTATAACAGAGCCCTGCGATACACTACTGGTTACTGGAAATACCCCGAACTACTATTGCCACAACGAACAAATTGAGTGTGACCGGACTAATATGAAAAAACTAATCTCCATACTGAAAACGAAATTTCAAATTAGATATAAAGTTTAGGAATTAAAATAGCATGGCTGACATTATTAAACGCCTTGGATAAGTCTAAAGATATCAGATGCAATCTCACCCTTATCCACTGTTCGTTTAATAAAGTCAGAAAGACCAATTAGAACATATAGTACTATTCTTCTCCTGAAAACCTGACTGGAAAGGATTCAAGAAGAGATTCTCATTTGAGAATTATATAATTTGATATTTAACATGCTCAAAGATTTTTGATACAACAAGCACAAGAGATATGGGTCTAGACTCTTTTTAATAATTGTTGAGATCTTCCAATCATCTGGGGATTGCGAATTTGCAATAACGTTGTTCATTATATGCCGTATAAAGAGGTACATTATCTTAAAAAACTTCAGAGGAGGGTCATCATGACCTGCGGCTACAAATGATATGGCCAATTGGGCAGGCACCCATTGGAAAATTGGAAGCTGCCAATATTGGAACCATCGGCAATTCTGGGCCAAAATGACGGCATTAGATACCGAACAAAATCTCTATACGTTTTAACAAATATTTCTTTGAAATTTGGATTTGAATCGAATGCCGTAATTTGGCTCTAGACATTTCTCAGGGAATCAAATTTCTTTGGTCGCAGTATTCTTTATTTCCCATAGTTTCTAGTTTCATTCTTTCTTTAATTCATACAAAAGCAAAGACACCACGAACACGAATTGGAGATGTGTGAAATTTTTCCGAATGATGAGAAATGAATTCGTAATGATTATTGTGTTGGTATAATGAAGAATTTAACGTTACATTTGAGATTTTGTAGAAGTTTCCACAAAAACTCTTTGGGTTGTTGGATCGAAATAGGGCGACTCTTTTTAATTGGTTCCTTGGGCAGTGTTCTAGAATATGATTAATGGTGACAATCACTCCGTAGTTTTGGCATGGGAATATAAATATGTGTTGCGAAGGCGTGACCCTGTGTGGCGAGAAAAGGATCCGCTTCGGTGGCAGCTAACGTTTGTAAGGTAAAGGTGTGATGTGAGTTTATTTCTTAAGTTCTTTGTAGTGACGATAGCAATAGCCAGACCATGCGTTACAATTATTTCGTAGTAGGTGTTGTTTTATTAAATTGCCTATGTCGTCTTTTTCAGGTTTCATTTCCATCATTATATGCGTTGTACATGCAAATTTCGCAGCTTCATCTGCTTTAACGTTCCCCTATTATGTTGTTGTGTCCTGGGATCCAGAGAATTTTTAGTTTGTCATGGTTTGTTTTTAGAAAATCCCGGATTTCATTAATTATATTCTATTTAGTTGAGGCAAGATTGCAGATGAATTTAACAACTGATAAACTATCAGTGAACATAACTGATATGTGATGTAAGCCTTTTATGATATTAATATTCGATTTGGTGGTATTACCTGTTAAGGATTAGAGTTCTCCTAAGATAAATAAGTGTGTTTATGTGTATTCAGAATCTTTTACTGGAGGGGTACCCGATTATATTCACCCGTTAGACTAATGACTTTTTTAGAGATAAGATGTGGTATTTCAAGAATATTTTTCTATTAATGTTTATCTTAAGATTTATATTTTATCGACAGTAGCGTTATTAATGTTTAAATTGTAGTGTTGATAAGCACATGCTTTTATCTGCATACATATCTGGAGTTTCTTAGTTTTCTGAGTAGACATTTTTGCGCCAGATTTCAAGCATTATGTGCAGATTTTGTTTAAAACAGATTGTAATACATTTTAGCTTCAATGTTAGATTTTCGTTTGCAGAAAATATGGGCATTTCCACAAAAAGTGCACCGCGACATGTTTTTTGGAAAAAAAAAACGCGTAATGATACTGAAAATTCCAAATTGTATCTTAAATGCCACGATGACAAAACCCACAATGTTCCAATGTTCTGTTAATAATTCAGACACCTTTCAAATCGTTATTCTCTATTTTTTCTCATATGTATATTTCCTTCTTAAAAAGCAATTATACCAGAGCGCTGTTCTGGTAAAATATTTTTACAGTATTTTTGAACTTAAAAAAAGAGAAAGGAAAAGAGTAAATAAAGATCGGTAAACGGTAAATTTTTGATTCGCCTTTATTGATATTCTAATGTCATATTCGTGACCGAAAAACATCATTTATTCCCCTAACTTCACCGTTCCAGATAGTAAGTGATTGTTAATGCTTTATATGAATGAAGTTTATTGTACTAAATTTAATGAAAACAAAAAACTGCGGGATTCAAGCACAGTTAAGTTTTCATAAAATCTAATAATTTGTTAGGTGACGTTACATTGTATAGGCTATTGCATACTGAAATATTCATAGTTTTCATATTCATATGCGATTTACTTAGATGGACTCTTCTTTTGTTTTTTTTTATCTTGGACCAGCACTCAGGAGACGACCCCTACACATTTAATGCATTGTGCTGGAACTATAGGAAAGGGATAATAGGAGAAATGATAGGAGGTGAAGCTTCTCTATCTAACAACATTGCTTTTTGCACGTTATTTGTTTTTACAGCAGTGTTGTAGCGTCTCTGATGTGAAGGAGACGTGTTAAATTTTTTTAAAGCTTCGTTGTTAGGAGCCATTTTTATTAATTATTTTACTTCGCCGGTGAAACACAATACCGACGAAGGAAGGCGTTCTGTCGTGCCTGTGAATTGAATGCAGCTGAAGCCGTCACTGCTCGCCACTGAAGCCTTCCGACAACAACTGAGACAAATACGCAGAATTGCACATCAGAAAAAATGTGAGATGTTTTTATGAGTCTGAAACTGGGGTTGAATCACCCTTTAGTTAAATTAAGAGGAACGAAAAAGACACGATATGATTTCAAAAAAGCCCTAAGTTACAAAAAATTCGGAACCGACTTTTTGATTGATAATGAGCCATAGTACAAAATCCATGTGCCTGCAAAATTGTACACGCCTGCAATTAGAAATAATCAGGTATGTGATGAAAATCGTTTTCGGCCTAAAAACGTTTCGAAATCGACAAATAGTGTGATGAATTTGTATGTGACGATTTGTTGTGACGATTTCATATTCCATCTTGTTTCATTGAAAAAAGACGTTTTTAACATGTGACGCATTTCGATAATGCCAGTTTAAATTCGTTTTCAAATCGTTTAATTTTACTTGAACAAAATGTAAGGAAATATACAAAACAAAGTAAAAAAATAAATAAAAAATGATTATAAATCCGTCCTTATTTAAACGAAAATATTCAACAAATCTATTTAAATAAATACTAGATAATATAGTAGTGAAATTTAAAAATTTAAATACCCAAATTTCATCTGGCAAATTTAAGGAATCCGATTTATCTCTTAAACATTTTCTTACAATATTTTCGCTATTCATCCTATTATTTTCTTCCATGAGAATTAGCGAAACCGCAGCAAAAAAAGGCATTTTATAAATAAAAATTATAAAATATGTTGTTACAAATTTTATTTTGTTATTTTGTTTAAATATTTTACAAGCTTCACTCACATACACATATGCTTACATATTTTACAGTTGTATTATTAGATTTTATACAGTTGTATTTAGAAAAGGTATGTGGAAACGCAACAAATATGGAATATGAAATCGATCGAAATTCACCACACTACTGTCGATTTCAAAAGACGATTTACTTTTGAAATCGATCGATTTCCATCACATACCTGAATGTTCTTCTCAAAATATTTCAGAAATGCCTAAGTGCAAGCGTAGAAGTTAGTTTGAAAGTATTTTGCTTCTCCTGTAAAATTTTTTTCTTAATTCATATACCGATATGTAGGTATAAATCGTCGAAAGAAAAAATATATTTTAGTGATGAGTGAGTTAATTCACAAAGTTTTAGATTTTTATCACACAAAGTTTAGCTATACATAAATCTTATCTAACAATCTGAGAATATACAAAAACGTTTTTTGAAGTGAAAGTGAATCGCAAAGTTTTGTGTTCCTTTGAATAAAGAAAACAACAACTTATATTTTGGTCACGTTACGTTCTCCTAAAACCTCGAAGTTCGATTATTTTCTTTTCTTTTAATAATTTTAATCTTCTTAAGTTCCACAAAAACACAGATATGTAAATAACAAAACCATTAATGTTTCCTCTTGTTTCATCTAATTGAAACGTACGACTGTCACAAACGTGCCTATGGAAATGGTCATATCGTCAGCTGAAATGCTAAACCACTTAACTAACTTTTTTACTATTTTACAGTAGAAACAAAATACGTTATATATTGAAAAATAAATACAATTTTGGTAATAAAATGCCGCAGATTTATTAAATACAGAACGATTTATTTTATTTCTGGAATAAAAATAATACTTTATTGATATTTCAAAGAGTTGCGTTAGTTACGTGCTTTTGAACTCATATTTTCTTCAACAAAAATACGTAACTACATAAAATTGTTAAAGATTTAAAGGAATTTGTTTTCCATTCATAAAATGTAGTATAATTAACAAAGCTTTTCTGTTTTTATTCAATATTATAATTCCTATAGTTAAGAGAAAGTTTTCAACGCAATTTTAAAAAAAGGAATAGTGGAAGTATTTACAAAGCTCAATGATAAGAAATGTAACATAGACCTCAAAACCTGCTGTGAATTATTAAGACTCAATGGAAGTTAGTGACTATTTCCAAGCAACTAGTATGTAGTTACGTGGTTTTGTTATATATAGTGCTGGCACTTGTAGTTACGTACTTTCGTTTTTCGCTTATAAAATGTTAAATTTTTATTATACAAGGTGGGCCAAAAGAAATCACTCTATTGGAAGATGCTCTTATTTTTGCAAATGGCGGCCAATGTCAAATTTGTTTTGACATTTGTAAACTAGACAGACGTAGAATACAAGTGAACAAGCCATGGAGCGATACACTCCCCAAGAACGCGGAATAATAGTGTCGTGACGATTTTTCGACCAAAATCATAATGAGCGATGAGGCTCATTTTCACCTCAGCGGGTACGTGAACAAGCAAAACCTATCGCTTCTGGGGCACCGAAAATCCACTAGTGATACACGAGGAGCCATTACACCCGCTTAAAGTGACTGCATGGTGCGCTGTTCACGCTGGAGGAGTCATCGGGCCATTTTTTTCAGGACGCCGCTGGTCAATCGACAACAGTGGACGGTGTGCGCTATAAGGCCATGTCAACCGAGTTTTTTCTGCTGCAATTGAACGAATAAGGACTGGAGAACATGTGGTTCTAACAGAACGGAGCAACGGAACACACTGCGCGAGCTACAACCGATATTCTAAAGGCGGCGTTCCCGGATCGCCTCATCTCTCGTTTTGGCGATTTGCACTCGTTCGCAAGATCGCCCGATTTAACCGTTCCAGACTTTTTTGTGGTCCCGTGTTTAGATGAACAAGCCCGAGACCCTGGAAGCCCTCAAGGCCAACATTCGATACGAGTGCGAGAATCTGTCGCCCGAAGATCTCGCCGAAGTGATAAAAAAATGCCTTAAAACGTATAGCAATCAACTGTGACGGCGCCCATTTGGCCGATATCATCTTCTCGACTTGACCAATAAAATTCTAAAGGTTCAGATAAACATAATCAAAAAGTAGAATCGAAGTTTTTCTTAAAAAAAAAATGAGAGCCAAACAACATCGGATGACTTTCTTTGGCCCACCTTGTATAAATAAATAAGAAATATACAAATCATCGGTATAAATGCAATGGTCTAAGACAATGGTGATCCTTTGGTATTCTTTCACGAAGAGTATGTTCCATTTATTCTTACACGGAATTTACGATTTCTCAAGTATGCCTTCATATAGTTAAATATCTACGGTTCAACTTTCCATTTGATGAGAGTGTCCAAAATTATATGTGCGCCAACTCTGTCCAAAGTGTTTTCAAAGTCTATGGAAAATATCGAAAGGTGATTCCGCAATAAATGACATCTACTTATGCTGAAATTCATATGTAAAAGAGAGTCTGTGGACCCTCTATCTGTCTCGAATGCTACCTGATTGTGGGAAATAATGGTTCTTTTCGGTTAACGATAATTAGCGGTTTGCGATAATTTTTTCGTGTACTTTGCTGATGGTGATAAGGAGATTTGCAGAAATTCTTTTATTTTGAGCTACCATTGCTATTCTTTGGGATTGCTATGACTAATGCCGTCCTCCAATCGGTTGGGGTTACACCAGAGTTTAGTATGTTGTTAAATAGTTTTAGCAAACGGTGTTTGGATTGATTACTTATATTTTTCATTATTTTTCAAATGAACAAACGGAAATATCAAAATGGGGTAAAGTTGAGTGGGTGGTGAGATGAGTAGGTCGACCATCGTTCAATGTATATGTAGGTATGTATAAATCTGATGCCAATACTATGATGCTATGTTCTTTGTACAAGGTAAACCCCAAGATACATTCCAGCAGTTGAAATCTCCCAAAACTAGTTTTGGTGTCGATACATAATCAAATATATTACAGAAGTTATGTTTGGAGAAATTTTGAGAAGGTGGTATATATCGGCTGGGCCAAAAGTCACGCCTGCGTGTAAAAATTTAATAACTTATGTTTATTATTTTTTTTTTACATTTTATTCATCGAACCGTGTTACTCCACCATGCAAAATTTAACGACCGAGCATCGAAACAAAGTGGTAGGATTTTACAACAAGGTGCAGTGTTAGATTGGCCACGATCAGGAAGATCGAGAATAGTACACAACCAATTGAACATTGATCGTGTACGGTACAGTGTTGAAGAACATTCAGAAACTTCAACGCGAAGACGTTCTTGGGAACTGGGCATCTCTAGAACTTTATCACGTCATTTACACGTGCATCCATACAAGGTCCAATTGGCCCAACAACTTTTACCAGTTGACTACCATCAAAGACGAAGTTGGGCTCCACAATTATCTCAAGAAATTCAGAATTCAATTGGCCAGCACGTTCACCAGACTTAACTGTCCCTGATTATTTTCTACGGGGTTATCTCAAAGAACGAGTGTATTTTAACAAGCTCCAAACTGTAGAGCAGCTAAAGCACAATATTGAAGGCGAGATCAGGGCAATAGAGCCTGAAACTTTGCGTGTAGTTATGCAAAACGCATTTTTAAGAGCCCAATTTTGCATCAATGAAAATGGTGGTCATCTCTCTGATATTATTTTTCATAATTAAAATTTAAATCGTAGAAAACTAATATTATATTTAAAAAAATAATAATAAACAAAAACGTTTTTCTATTTTTACACCCAGGCGTGACTTTTGGCCCACCCGGTGCATACAGTAAAAAAATTTTTTATCTAAAATTTAGGTTTTTTGAAGAGGCTGCTTCGTACAGGTGGTCGTAACTTTGGAAAGACTTATTCAATCTTGTTATACGATACGTCAAACAATTTTAAATTTCTAATTTTAGGTGTAAAAATGTCATTAAAAATACATTTCTTTCATTCGCATTTGGACTTTTTTTCATGGAGTAACGTTATCAGAGAATATGGAATGAAAATATGATGGGATATTTCATTTGCTTCCTTATTATAGAATTAAATTCTCAAAATCATAAGATACTAAACAAAAGTCGAAATTATTTTCAGATTATACTTTGTTCATATAACTAGTTCTTAACTTTGTTTGTTAAAAATATCTATTAAATGCTACAAAAAAATTGAACTGTTCTTCAAATTTATGATAGTGCTATTAAAAAAAATCGCTTTTCTGTCAAAAGTAAGTACTTTCATTAATCGGTAATAATACACTCATTTATTTATCTATGGATTTTTATGAAATAAAGTTTATTTTATTTCTAGTACATTCAGCTTTAAGATTAAGTTAAAAAACTGGTAACTATTTTGTGTTTTCTCTATTTTATGAATTTTTTTAATTAAAAAATTTGGTAATTTTTCCCTAAAAAAATTTTTTTTCCACTTTTTCATCACAACTCCAAAACTAATTGCTAAATCTAAAAATGATAGTAACAAAACTTAAAGCTGGCGTACTTTAAAATTTTCTGGCATTCAGGTCTGTTTTTTTTGTCAAAGTGATTTCAAATCACTGAAATTGTGTTCTGCACACAAAAATTTTAATAATCTCGTGATTTGAAATCGTCAGCAAATGTCTGACGATTTGAAAGCACTTGCTTATTTTTTCTATATATTTCGTTTGGAATTTAATAAACATGCTATAATATATTTCATGTGATTTGTTTTCTATTTATTTTTGTAATAAAATTGGGTTTGCTACATATAAAAACTTAAATACGTATGAGCAAATTTGTAAGAAAACTGCCTTTTTGTAAATAATTATTTGCTTTGTTTGAGAATGTCGTGGTTTACATTTTCTGTTGTTGCAAATTATCAATTTGCCTTGTGGCAAATTGTACGCAAATTTGCCAGGGTATCCCACACAATATATGTATATTTAAACGACCAATGCCTTCAAATAGGAAGTTAAATTATATATAAAATTCTTGAGTATGATGGTCTCCACCAGTAACAGCAACGTGATTAATAACGAAAAGCCAAATCCATTACCAAGTGCGAGTGAGACGCAAAACTCTCGAAGGCCAAACAACAAAAACAGGCCTGACCGCACTTAAATAATAATTACGATGACGCGTGAGTTGTTCTTCAACCCAGAGCTGCTTTGCGACTGGTTTACATTTTCTTTTTAGAAGTCAGCTGGTTAATTTTTTCGAACATTTTTTTGAGGTTGCCAAAGTAACACTGTATTTATAAGTCATGTAAATATATAGATATTTTACCATCATGTTCTTTATTTAAGAAAAACTTTATATATTGTTGTACAAAAAATTTAGTAATGGTCAATAATTAAATCATTTTTGTGCAAATTTATAAATAAGTAAATGCAAAATTCAAGTAAATTTCGTTAATGAAAACACTGGCAACTTCGCAATTATATATATGTACATATTATGTATGTATGCAGGTATTTTGTTGTGCTAATAAAAAATGTACGGTTTGTAAAGCTTCGTTTTTTTTTAAATTATGCTTTCTTGAAGCAATTATTGACAATAAAGTAGCTCCTGGCATTTTTATATTCTTTATTTCATTTAATATTTTAATTCACAATGCAAAAATATAAACAAATACAAAACATCAGCTGTTTTCTCGAAAAATGTAAAAGCGCGTGATTTACAGAACAGCTTCAAATCGTCGGCGTGATTTCAAATCACGTGGTATGCAGAACAGGCCTGATATTCCATAACAAGATTGAATAAGATTTTCCTAAGTTACGACCAGATGTAGGGAGCAGCCGATTCAAAAAACCCAAATTTTAGAAAAAAAATTTTTGTACAAAAACCTTAACTTACCTTACAAAAGCAACTCAATAACTGAGGAGGAATATGATATAGGAGGATATGCTTTCCTCCTCATTTATTGAGTTGCTTTTGCAATAAAATACTTTATGAGAATATCATAGGCTATGTAATAATAAATTTCACATATAATTTTTAAGGGAAAAAAGCACAATTAGAATCATATATATAAAGAGATATTCCCAAAATAAATTCAGTTAATATTTAAATTTAAATAATAGAATAAATATATGTGTTCATTTAAATGGTTTATTTACTTTTTTCAAACATCGCCAATTTTTGGAAAATTTAAAGAATTTTTAAGGGATACGTACTATTATCTGTGTGACTGTACTAAAGAGCTGTACAAAATGTATTGAAAGTTCTGTATTCTAAAGCACACCACTTCCAAGCCGTGTATTCCAGTGTAAACATTATCAACAAAACAAGCATAACAAAACGTGACTCTCACTGAAACAAAACAAGCACCATTCGAAAAGTTTCTCTCTATAGTTTTTTTTGTGCTTGCGTGTTCAAATGAAGCAGAACATCGAAACAAAAACAGACAATGAAATAAAAAAAACGGTAAATTACACCAAAAGCATCGAGTACACAAGAACAAACACAAAAAAGCGTAAAAATGTAAACATGAGTGTTATTAAATAATATCATTTAGGAGGGAAAACACCTTGCAGGTATATAATTTTTTTCATAATTTCAACTTTCTGATTTTCGTGATTTTTCTAAATTTTAGTAATCTTAAATATATATTGAAATGGATGCATTAAATGTAGGTGAAATTATAAATATTTAAAATTTTTTGCGAAATTTTAAATATTTTTCTTTAAAGAACCTTACAAACGAACCTCAAACCAACCTAATATGAATTGTGATATTTTTATTTTATTTGTTTTTCCAAATGTGAATTAAAAAAATTTTATGTTTGCATACAAACAGTCGATTTTTTATGTTCATAAAAAATGCAAAAGTTTCTTTGCAAGTTTGTCTACGAGTTATTCAAACATGTTTTGAATGTTCCAAAATAGTTTTGATGTTCTACTTCATTTCTCTTCTACTTCAGCCTTGTTCTATTTTAACATTGTTTCGTTGTACTTGTGTTCTCTTCTTCAATGTTTTGATCGTGGAACAAAAGAAATATTTTCGGAAGTATGTGTTTTGATATGATATAGAATGTAATATTAACGAGTATTTCAATCATTATTGTTTGTAACGTTCGATTTATTTGGATTTGTTTGTGTTGTAATTATTTGTTATCAGTATACATATGGCCCGTTTAGAAGTTAAGTATATGGGCAATTGGAAATATAAGCCGTATAGCCTTTGGGAGGTACAGGTTTAAATAGAATCCATTTTTAGATATTAATTCTAGTCAGAAGACCAAGAGGGGATTTTGGGGTTGATGTATTGCTTCGGTTGAGTTTTCGTTCGAATTGATTGTATTACTTTCTAAACTGTTGTATCGGATTTTCTGTATTTTTATTTAAGGCTTTTGTGAAATCTTATGACGATATATTTTTTGAAAATTTAATGATTTAAATACTCAACCATTTTTTTTATTTAGATGAAATATGCATATTGATGAAAAAATAAAATATTAAATTCTCTTTCTAAATTAAAGGTTACAAATAAATAAATAGTCGAATCAGTATTCTTTCGATTAAATAGAATAGTGTATATTTTGTTTTTTTATGGAGCGGGATTACTAATATGTAAATTTCTTTTATATTTATTTTAATAATAAATATTTAAACTTAATAAAGGGGATAAAATAAAAAATAGAGTAATTTAGGTTGTCAATTAATTTCCGTTTCATATTTCGGTTTTTAATAAATTTAATTTTTTTTATTTCGTTACGTTGCATAGTGGAATACGATATTTTTTTAAATAAACGTTTAATCTTCTGTGTTCATAGATACAAAAAAATTTGTGATAATAGAAATTAATCAGGTAAGGGCTTATAAAATCAGTTAGATATGAAAACTTACATGAAGCATAGTTCTACAAAAAGCTTTACAAACATTTACAAAAAAAAGTATACATGTATATATAGTTTAAATCTCAAAGATAATGGAATTTATTAAAGGAAACTAAGGCCCTCTTTTGGTTTAACAACTGACGTGTCTAGTTTAAATTAAAAATGTGTTTGTTGCATGTTTGTAGCTTTTACGGTGTTATGGAATTATATACTTAAGTATTAAATATAATTATATACGGCAAATAAAAATAAACAGCATTACATAAAGAAATTAAAAATAACACAAAATTTATAATAATGAACATAGAGGAATCTTGGTAATTTTTTTTGTTGCTATATCATTCCTTCATTTAGTTGTAATTATTGTATATTTAGAATTATTAATATATTTTTGTTTTATTCATAGTTACAGTTAGAATAATTATGTAAAATCATATTTAAAGAAAGCCTACATTCCATAACCGGGTGGATAAGCCATGTTCGGAGCATAACCGGGCGCTACTGCAGCAGCATAATTTTGAGCATACTGTGGTGGTATTCCCATTCCAGGGCCAGCTGTTATCATTAATTGAGGTTCCATAGTAATTATGTTTTTATGTTCAACAGTTTCATCCTCTTTTTCTCGTCGTTGTTCATTTTGTTCGAGTTTGTCTACTTTGGCGGTATATTCTCGTATGACCTAAAAATTAAAAAGAAAAAAAAATTAATAAATATATAAATAAAATTAAAGTAATTGGAAACAAATGACCAACTTACTTGAATCATATAAGGCATGGCAAAGTCCATAATATTGTGTTTCCAAGCAAGTTCCAATATAACATCTGGTCTTAATAAGTCGTAGCACTACGCAAAATGAAATAAACATTTATTTATTTATTATTAGAATTATATTCATCGAGATGTTTTAAATACTCGTACTCATAGTTTTAATTTAAGAGTTTATTTTTTTATTATATATTAAACAAAGTTCCCCAAATATAATTATGTCAAATCATTTGTTTACTGCTCGTTTTAGTAGTTAAAATACATTGTGCGAACTTAACTTAATAATACGCCACGAAATTACATCAACAACGTCTATGAGGGTGTCATTTAGTATGTTGTAGCTTTATTTTTTTTTTATCACTTATTTAATTGTGCAATAGAGGAATCGGTGGTCTTATGTGGAAAGTCCCTAAAGGGCGTTTCAGACTATAATACAAGTTTTACGACTTTTATAAGAAATTGTGCGAAAGAAAGAAAGCGAATGAGATTTGGTGCGACTGTCAACTAAAATAATATTAAATTTTTTTTTTTTATCTGGGAGATGACTCCCACACATGCGAAGCATTGTGCTGGAACTATAAGAAAGTGATAGTAGGAGAAACGTCTGGAGTTGAAACTTAATTAATTATTTTACAGCTCTGCTTTCGCACGTTCTTTGTTTATACTCGTAGCAGTGCTGAAGCTTCGGTTTAGTAGCCATTTTTTATTATTATTTTATTCCCCGGTGCTACACAATACCGACGAAGGAGGGCGTTCTGATGTGATTGTGGATTGTATCAGCTGAAGACGGTATTGTGTAGTGACCAGTGACTATGACTTCGCCACTGAAACCTTCCGACAACAACTGACACACAAAGACACACTAATGCACATCAGAAAAATGCGAGACGTTTATTTTTTATAATTTTAGTCTGAAACTGGAGTTGAACCCAGGTCTGTTTTTGGTTTTGAAGTCAACGTGCATACTACCATCCATCGTGCCATCGCCACCCTCAATTTTGAATTCACATTAGCAAATCAAAAATATAAGCAGAAAGTACAAAACCGGCTCGGCAGTAAATAATTTTTTTGGGATTGTTATTTTTTTATTTAATTTTTTTTTCTTGGACCAACACTCAGGGTATGACGCCTACACATGCGATGCATTGTGCTGGAACTAGGAAATGAGGTTATGGGAAGGAGGTGACAGGGAAGACCTCCGCAGGGAGTTTATTCCACATACGCGCTGTTCGGCCGAAAAATGAGTTCTCTCTGTAATGCGTGGTACAATTTGCAGCCAAATCGACCACAAATGGTTGCGCCCTTAATGATAAAAATCACTAGTCGCCTTATCTGACAAAATACATTCGTTGTGAAATGTGCCGTTACGTTATTGAAGAAACACTTGGTGCTTTCACTTTTTATCTTTTTATAATGTTCTCTTCTTTATTAAACAAAAAGGTAGTATTTCGCCAGGTAATATTATATCAATAAAGACAAACAAATTGAGAAAAGTCTACCTGGTAGGAATTTGTCTTGCTAAACCTTGGATAAAATTAAAATTTATATCACAATCGCAAAAACGGAAAATCTAAAATAAAACGACAAGCGATTTTTATATAAATTTTCATGTACTCACTTGGAATAGGCAGGCAGCAAAACAATCGTAGGCATTACGTTCGAGGAACCAAGCTAGTAGTTCTTCGGCAATTTCTTGTTTACCAGATTCAGCAGCATATTCCATAGCATCCTTATACAAGCGATCTTTTTTGCATAATTCAACTGATTGTTTCCACCGATTATTGCCTAAATTTTAGCAGAATAGAAATAAATGAATAGTTGTGACAATATATTTGGGTATTTTTAATAACACATACCTTTGTACAGGTAAGCAGCAATACGTCTAAATTCAGTTAATTCATGTTTCTCCAATTTTTGCGCCAATGCAATGGTATCAAAATTATCGAAACCATCTATGGAATTGCGTAAACCTTGATAATCTTCTTCTTCTATCAAGAGACCATTTAAGGCCTCATTGATGGCCTTATTGTTAAGGGATTGCACGGAACGTAAATAAGGTTTGACTAGAGCCAAATGACCGGTTTTCGAGAAGAATGTTACGGCTCGCGTGTGATCCATGCGTGGTGCCAATACTAAAAGTATATCGTTGAGTAATAAAGGCTTGAAATCCAAATAGAATTGTATAGCTTTGTAGTACAGTTCAATGTTGGCAACCTTTGTGATAATATCTTTGAAGTGACCTTCACGCCAGGCTTCGGTGGGATGAGCCATCATAGCAATTACAGCGTTATCGTACTCCTCGTATTTATCATAAAGGAATACCAACTCGGACCACAAGTGGGCTGACTCGGCGGCTCGTAATACTTTAGGTATGTTGACACGTGACCAAAATAATTCCAAATGTTCGCGCATTTTCGACGGTTTAAATTTCGAATAGAGTATTGCCAATTCGGTAAACATGCCCATATGGGCACGTTCCAGACCCAAGGCAGATTCTAACAGTGCTATGAGTTCTTCAAAGTAGCCACGGTCTTGATAGTAATTAATTAAATCTTCCAGTTCGTCGGCATGTACCACAATATGTAGCCCACACATTTGAGCTAAACGGAATTCCTCAGCATCAACGCAGGCAAAACACACCTCCTTCCAGGTGCGTGTAGAGTTGGCCTTACGGGCAGAATCGACTGCGCCCTGGAATTCTTTGAGATACACTAACGTAATGGCTAAGCGAGCAAAGTTGCTGACATTGTTGTAAAGCAATTTAGCGGCATCATACATGCCATCATTGAAACACCTGTCTCCAATCTTTTGTATGTCGGCATGGTTGGGTCCGGAAATGAACTCTTCTAAATCAGCTAAACGTCCTGTTCTGGCGTAGGCATAAATCAATTCACTTTCAATATATGATTCTCTAGCCTTCTTGCGGGCCATTTGCAAGTAGCGCACCAAATCTTCCCATGAATCGGATTGAGAGGCAACATTCACCACATCCATATAAGCGCTGGGGTCGTCGGCCTTGATGTAAGAGTCAATGGCTTCTTTCACCAAACCCTTATCCAGCTGGGCCTTGGCCAATTGAGACCATACGGCAGGTTCATTACAACGTTCAGCAAATTCATATGCTCTTTCAAGGTTATTAACTTGTTCAATTAAAACTTGAATTGCCGAGGTGTTAACATCAAATTTCTTAAAGATAGCGAAGGCTTCCTCGTACAGTTGATTCGATATGGCTATGTTGGCGATATCTGGAGCATCATAGTTGTCCAAGCGGTTAATGTAATCCATAACACGTGTGCGATCGGCTTTGATAGCGGTCAAAATCAAAAGATTTTGTAAATTACGATGATCGGAAAACACTGAAGAGTCCAAGATTATTTTCTCCAAGAGTTCAATAAGTTCATTGGGTAAATCGGCGGTCATGAATGCTTTGACGGTGACAGATATATCATCAGGATCTTGAGTTTCGGATAAAGCGGTTTGGACAACTTGATCAATAAGCTGTCTTTTGTAGGGATTCGATTCGGAAAGCACTTCAGCCCAAAGTTCAGCATCACGACGTCTAACCAAGTAACGCGCTTCACTCTTAAACAAAGAGTTTTCGTTGCAGACAGCAATCAGCTCTCGATCACATTGACCTCTTTCGTAGGCCACGCAGGCTAAATGAGGATCACGTTTCTCGCAATAACGTCCCACAACACGACTATCATAATATTGATTTTCCTTAAGGAATCTCTCAGGGTTATTATTAGAATCAATATAAATCTTAGCTAAAGCATTATGTGTGGCAGGCTCAATGCAACCTTCATGTACACGAGATTCCAACCATGGCAGCAACAATTTCAAGCGATTGCGTTTTTCTACTTCTTCCACAAGTTCATCGGTGGAGAACTGACCCTTCACCACCAGAATAAGATTCTTAATAATGTCTTCGGAACAATCGACATCCAGAAGTCCACCAACTACCACAGGCAAACGCGAAGGATTGACTTTTTGCACATAAATTTCAATGTACTTTTGTAAGTTGTTGCGGTATAAGTACAATACTAAATCGTGCACAAAATCAAAACGATCGCAAACAATAATCAAAGGCAATTGATCGGTTAGTTTGGCTTCTTTGAGGAAATTCTTCACGCGCTCGGCATTATAGCAGTTGGATTCTCGGCATATACGTTCTACCTCTTTAATCTGGTTGGTCTTGCAAGCGGCTTGTATGTATTTGAAATGCACCTCGGGATCTTGCGAATAGTTGACTATAGAGCCCAAGAAATAGAAAAGACCCTCGTAAGATTTAAAGCTTTCAAAGAGATCTATCAAAGCTTTGGTAGTCAATTGTTCATGATATTTTGTAGCGATTTGAACACAAATCTGCAGATTTTGTCTGATGTTAGCTGTCAACATGGCCTTTAAACATTCCAAGGAGTCTTCCACCGACAGAGTACCAAAAAAGCCCACTAACCAATCAGCATTCAAAAGATGCGTGTGCACAACGGCTCTCTTAATGTCATACAAATCGGTATAGTGTTCGAGAGCACGTTGCAGAAGACCAGCTTTTTCGCACAATTGGGCAATGTGCGCTCGATCGTAGTGGGTAAACATAGCATTGCCTAAAATAGCATCGGCAACCTGGGGAGCCGAAATCAAATTCATTTCCAAAAGTCTAGTTTGCAAAGCGCCCTCATTCGGACGATTATGTTTAAGAGCATCCAACAAGAATGCCGTGCACTGTTGAACCATGGAATGTTCCATAAATATATCCACTATTTGATTAATATCGGCTAAAGGTTCTTCTTCAGCTACCAGCATAGAAGCGAAGCTGGCCCCCTGCTCAGGATTGGTACGCATAACCGAGCGCAACAGAAATATATAATCAGGTGTGTAGTTCACCTTTTTGGCGTACAAAACAATTTTTGGAAATTGTCCGGTTTCAGCAAAACATTGAATAACCTTATTGGGCACATTGGCTCTCAAGTAAATGGATAGAGCCAAAGTAAGATCAGCGGTTTTGATCAAATCACCCAATTCTTCACTACACTCCAATTTCTCCTCCTTCAGCCATTTCTCACACAGTTGTTTCTTGCCCTGCAACAGCACCGGGCGACATAATTCCAAAGATTCATATTTATTCAATTTACCCTGATCTAATAATATACCAAAATATTGCAATAGAGGTGGTGTTGTAGAAGTAGCCGGTGTTTGCACTTGTTGGAAACGTTGAATAGTTTTCGGTGTACGCAAAATCCCCTTGGGGGCTAAGGCAGCCACGTTGGCAGCTTCCGCATACTGGCCGGCCGTAAACAATTTATTGAATTTGCGAACAAATAACTCTTCGGCACCCGAAAGGTTATTGCGCACAGCCATACGCAAAGCCAAATCTGGATTCTGCAACACCGTATTAATATAGGGTATGATCTGTTCCTCATCCACTGTCACCGATAAAACTTGACCTTTGCGATTTACGCCAATAATACCGCCACTTGATTCATGTGGAGCCGTCACAAATATTGTATCGGCTGAGATGCGATTCATATAGATGCATGTACCAGTCTCCATATCGTAAAGATGAATGTAACCATATTTGGTTATCAAATAAATGGTATCATATTTCGAGGACACCTGCATTGCTACGGGGAAATCACTTTGGGCTTCGGGGGGGAAGAAGACATCTACGGATTTCTTGACAAACGGTTGATTGCCCGTTGGAGGAGCACCAACTTCAATAATATGCAATTTACCACCAGTAGCGGTACGTACAGCAAAACAGAATAGTGTAGAAGGTTCTTTGTTGCGTTCCATTTTGAACGAAGCAAAAGCGGCAGCATGACCTAAAGTAGCACACATGAAAACAAACAGCACAAGGGAATAAAGAAGGTAAGTGAAAGTACAAATAATTAAAAAAATGTGATGTATGTATGCCACTTGTGTTAAGGAACTGTTACTTGATTTAGTACATACAATAAAGTCTAGCAGGAACAAATTGGATTAGTATTTAATTTATGCCCGAAAATATTGTAATATGAAAAACATAAAAGATATAAATTTAAACCCACCTTCAATTGCTTGTGAAACTTTACGCTCCACTGAATACAATTGCATAGCACCGGCAACACGGTTCGGCAAAGCGGATATACCCACTAACAAAAGCCATTGCTGATTTGGATTGCAACGATAATTAATGATTTGGCAACCATTTAATGAGGAATGTCTATCGAACATTTTAAGGGGCGTCGAATCACCCTCCATTGACCAATGATATACAGAAGTCTCTGTAACCAAAGCTAAGGTGTTCAATGAAATCCATTTCCAAAAAACTACATCTTCAGTCATGGTATGGGCTTTCATTTTCGATTTCATTTCAATATTAAAGATTTGTAAAGTTTTTTGCGCTGTAATTGAAGAGTGAGGGCAACTTGTAAATACATATTATTTTATATTTTTTTTATTTATTGAACGCGAGTCAGAATGAATCACAATTATTTATATGTACTTATTGTATGGTTAAGCTAGTCTATATGTGCATTTCGTTGGTGCTTATATACCAACTCTTCAGTAGACCTTCAACCAAATTTTTTAAATTTTTTAATAAATTTACTTTTTTCAATTTCTAAATTTACCTTTAAGTGCAATAACTTTACTAGCTGGATTCATAATAGCTGAATCAGCTGATATTGGACGTCTAGTAGGATTGGCGGTGTCATTCATATCAATAATGACCACTTGTGCGGTATCGTTGACCTTTTCACGTACACAAATGAATTTATCCGACTCCATGGTAAGAGTACTAAACGATATCGAATTGATATTAATGCCGACATTTGTGAGCTGAAAGTTAAAAATTTTAAAAATGTACAAAATATCGACATTAAAAATTATAATTAACACCCCTTAAAAATATTTAATATTTCATACTGGCAGCAGTATAAATTCTAATCTTATAAATATCTAATCCGCTTCATATTATTTCATAATTAGGTTCACTTCCCAGCAAACACCTTTTAAATAAGATGAGTTTACCATTTGGTACCACGCACAATTCTCAAAGTGGTTTCTAAAATGTGCTGCTCATAATGTTATACAAATTTGAATGAGTGGTTTAATGGGATGCTGTTGACCGACTAGTTAGTGCGTGGACTCTGCAATCAAAGTCATTCCAAAAAATTTCCTTTTGTGTCTACGCTAACAGCCTCTTTCTTCGTCGGTATATTAGCAGTAAAACGTTGCCGGATTAAAATACAAAAGAGCAAATCTTCTTTAGAAATTCCCAAAAATAGGGGTGCTGTTTGCTGAGTGTTAAATAATAAATAGCTTAAAAATTAATGCGTCAATATAACAGCCGAGCCATTCTGTGGATTTACCAAAAGTCACAGAAATGAAACCCTTAGAACTGGTAGGCAAAGCGAATTCGCTGCTCTCTGGCATGATTATGGTGGCTAAACGCTTCCTGATCGCGGACTTAAGCCTTTTAACGGGGTACTTCACCGGACATTGTGGACTGAGGCACCACTTAAACATTTTACAATGTCTGTCGATTTTGTAAAAGTGACTATTAAAACTCTGAACACGTTCTTTGCGATTGTCCTGCACTCGGCAGGCAGAGGTTTATCCATCTGGGTGGCATTGTTGTGCCCCCACACAAGTTGTGGTACACCAGACCCCAAATAGTACTTGGATGGGGGTCTAATGTGATGGACTTGTGATTTTTTTTCCCGAAAAATGCATGCGATTGGGTTAAATCCCTAATTAATAACACTAATTATACAGGGCAAAATGGATATATAATATACATAACTAATAACATATCCAATAACATTGTATAATGGATGGGTAGCTATAGTGATCAGAACTTTACCTATGTACATACATATGTACATATGTACATATTAGGCTGCTTAATTTAATCGTGAAAATTTAAATTTAAAATTATCATCTAATTTAGTTAAAGCGGAATCGCTTCATTGCAACAAATTTATGTTTCTAAAGTTTTGTAAAAATGAATTTGGTAAAATCAATTGTATACATAGTACATATGTACATAAGTATATAAAATTCCAAATAAATTTATTTCTTAAGCTTTTTCAATCATGAAAACACTAATAAAAATATTGATAAGACATTTTTTTTTGTACATTTGTATATTAAATTCTTAAAGAAATTGCAAATTTCATATATGTATAATATACATTGTATATTGTATATTGTATATTTTTTGCATTAAAAATACATTTCAATAAGCAGAAAAATAAAAACATAAACAAAGATGAAATAAAATAATTAATGAAAAGAAAACAAAAAAGAACATCTTTAGAAAAACAGAGCAATAATCTTTTTGTCTACAAATAGAATTGAATAACTAGGAAAACGAAAGAAGGGAATGAACAACGAAAGGTTAAATCGAATGAATTTGCGATGTAGCATTTTTTTCGTGCTTGCACATACTCGTAGTACAGTATCGGACAAAAGCAGGGCTACGTTGGTGAACAAAACTAGATAGCGCGCTTTCGTAGTGTAGTGCGGGAGCAATAAGGTATCAATGTGGAGGTTGCGAATTCGATTCCCGCCTAGACTCTGTGTGGTTTCTGCAGACAATCGGAAGAAGCTTTGCAGATTGTGAGTTATAAAAATCGTATAAATAATTAAATTCAACAATAGCAAAAAATTAATAGTTCGATTTTTGATGGTAACCGAAGTTTAGTTGCGTTGCCAGTAGCCAAATGTGGTATTACGGATGGCAAGTGGCAACTAAGAATTGTAAAATTCAATAGTTCTTAGTGATTTTCTGCCAACCACAAATTTCTAGTTGCCGACTGGCAACTAAAGTGCGGTTGTCATCCATAATAGAGCCATAAATTTTCTAGACCTGCTATTTTTAATAATTCTGCTTCGAAATTGCATTATGAAATTCTAGTTTTGCTATTTTTATATTGCTAACGTCTTACATCAAATTTCAAGTTGAATAGTAAGAATTGCAAAGCTAAAGAGAATTGCAGAATACACCTGTCTTGCCGAAGAGCTCAAAAATTGCAAGTGTTGACGGGGACCAAATCTTCTTCTATTGTAAGTGTGTATTGCTAAAGCACACACATAGTGCTTGTATCAATTGATTTTATTTTCCATTGATAACTGTGGCTACCAGGAAAATATTCGATTTCTTAGGGGCGTTTCACACTATAACACTTTGTATTACGACATGTCAAAAATTCAAGTACTACGTGCAAGTGGGATACTGTAAATGCAATGTGTTATGAAAAAGACAAATAATACAGTAATACATTTGATATGAAAAATGACCATCGTTTTTAGAAATTTTTTACACGATAAGATTTTTTATTTTATCCGCGTTGTATTATTCCAAAAGCAAATAAAGAAAATTACAGAAACATTATTTACTTCTGAACCGGGTTTTTTCTATCTACTTATAATTTTCATTTTATTTGAAGTGTGATAGTGTGAAAAGTATAATGCTCATCAGTGGATTTTCCTAATTTCTGAATACAAACCCAAGATCTATATGTTTAAAATTCAATTAATCAAACGAGAATTGTTTGAATATTAAACATACAAACCAAAAAATCTATAAACAAAAACATAACAATCCATGAGTTTACTTTTATAACACACACACATTTCTATTTTTAGTTTTTTTTATTCTCATCTACACTAAGTAAGCGTTAGCGAAATAGTACTATATGGATATGCTTTCCTCCTCAATTATTGAGTTGCTTTTGTAATAAAATGCTTTATGATATTTTTCATACTGTATGAGAATATCATAAGGTATGTAATAATAAATTTCACATATAGTTTATAGGGGAAAAAGCACAATTAGAATCATATATATAAATGAATATTCCCAAAATAAATTCAGTTAATTTAAATATTATATTTAGAACAATGGTAATGTACTACAAACAATTTCACTTGTTTTTGTGTACTTTTTTTGCTTCTGTTTGGCACAGTACTGTGTGCGCATCCATATGCACACATATGAGGAGGAAGAGAGTCAGCCACGTCACACATTGTTTTTAGTACTTTTACGAAGTAAAATTTTAATTCATTTCAAAAGGAAGTTTTAGTTTAAAACTTCCTTTCACTTTTACATTTAATATTACGTTATCACTTGATAGAGATGAATCATTTGCTAATGCTTATCAGCCTTGTGATGGTATTTGGACAACCAAGTCATTCGTTTTGGGTTCAGTGTATAATCTTTGCACCATTTTAAATGGAAACTCTTTAAAACCTGTAGCTTTTGATCTTTCAAATAAAATCTTCAATATCTGACTCCCTACTCTAAAACTTTTTAGAAAACTGAGTGCTAAAAAGGATAACTGAGAGTATTCGGCATATTCCCAGCTATATATGTCTAAAATTGTTCAACTTATTATGAAAGTGCAGATTTTTTCCATTAGAAAACAGCTCAACAGACATGAGAGGTCTATAATGATATCTCTTGATCTTACGGATTAACTTTGATCAACTTAAATCGTAATATTCTTATAAACTTTCTGACAAATTTTTTTTTTTTTCAAAATCTACATATCAGTACATATCGCGTACTTAAGACAGCGGGCGTGCCCCGGTAGTCTAGTGAGTAGTGTGTTAGTTCATCAGTTAGGGAGTTCTACGTTCAATTCCTAGCAGAGACTCTGGTCTGTAGCACTATAACACGTGATAGTTTTTTTTCACAACAAGTATCACAAGTATCCATAATAAATTGGACCCAAATGGGCTGGGACCTCCCTTTCCCTTTACATCCAGAAACCTGCCGACCTAACCTAAGTCCGCGTTCTCAGTTTGTATCTTTAGAGTGTTGAGCATGTAAACTCTGGTGTACCACAGGGGTTAGTATGCGGATGTTCGTGAAGTTACATTTTAAAATTGATAACCCTAGACACAAACCAAAGAATTTTGACAGAGCTCTCTTAAACGATTTTATTCAACAATAACAATATTAAAAAGTAAAAACATAATAAAAAAAAAACATTTATCAGTAGGAGTTCTGAGTGTCTAAATGAATGCTCAATCCTTGAAAATCTTAACAGCTTGGTTTTTTATTCTCGAATAATTACAAATTATTTTATGTGGGATCGTCAGTGTAAGGAATCACATTTTTATAAATATGTATGTAGATATATTTTTTTCTTATAATTAATTGACTATCGTAAAAGATTATAAAAGTTAGAAATAAAGCTTTCTAACTTGAATAATAAAAACCAATGCGCTTACTTACAACACAGTTAAAATGTTAATATTCTGCTTTTAATACTTCCGGGAATCCCTCGTAATACCTTTAAAAATTCACATTTAGAATAATGTTTTACATTTATTTACATATGTATATTACAAATTTAAATTACAATTAAAAAATACAAATTGAAACTATAAAATTTAAATATTAAAATTAAAAATTAGCATTAAAATTAAAGAGTTACAGTTGCTTATTGTATTGGTTCTGTAGACATTTCTTATTATTTATTTATTTATTTAAGAAGTATATGTACTTTTAAATTGCATTTAATATTTTTCTAATTTTGCATCAATTTCATTTCTTACAAAATAAATTATTTGCTTTCCAAAATGCTTTATATTTGTTTCTATATTTTAACACCTTCAGGTAGCATGTTGTATAGTTGTACTCCTCTGTAAATTAGAGATCTTTGCTTTATCGCTGTTATAGCCATTCCTCAGATTATACGGTAATATTTCTCCGACGTAGTTTATACGCATTTCCTAATTTCATTTTTTTGTACAAAGTATAGTGTATTCATCTTAAGTCGATGTTCTATATTTAACCACTTCAGTGCACTAAGCATATTAAGAATTGGTGTGTAGATATTACATTTCAATATTGATCTCATAGCTTTATTCTGTAGTTTCTGGAATGGTTTTATTTGAGTTATTTTGCTATAAGTATATAAAATGGTGGATCCAGATTCGAAATGAGGTTTCAATATTGTATTGTACATAATAGCTGTTGTTATAGATATTTTCTTAGGTATACGTATAAAAAAACCCAATTTTTGTACCGATTTTTTTTTACAAATATATTTTGGATGGTCTTTTTATGTCAAGTTTTTTTCTATTATAAATTCTAGGTACTTTATATATTTAACGTTTTCAATAATATGATTGTTAATCTCAAATTCCGTTTCTTCGTTTAGAGTTATTTGCATTAGTTTAGTTATACTCTCATTAAGTTTGAATTTATTAATTTTTAGCCATTCATTGACATTATTCATTTCATTCACCACATTGTCTCCACATTCTTTATCAGTATTTCCCTCCGTAAAAATTACAGTATCATCTGCATACAAAATAATTCCACTTTTTTTAGGGCATTGGTTATATCACTTATATTGTAATATATAAAATTCTCGTGTCGCGGTGTTTGTTGTTGAACTCCTCCGAAACTAGTTAACAGATTCTCATGAAATTTTGTGTGCATATTGGGTAGGTCTGACAATCCGACAACATCTATTTTTCATTCCCCTAAAATTAACCACGCCCACTTTACTGCCACTTTTGTTTTACCTACATTTTCCTTTTTTGCAATATGGGTATCACATGAAAGGGTATGATGAGGAGATTTTGAAAATTTTCTCATCAACCTAAATCTAATATGGCGACAGACCCTAAAACTACAAAAACCTATTTTTAATGCTTATTTGCAATATGGGTATCAAATGAAAGGGTATGATGAGGAGATTTTAAAAAGTTTATCATCAACCTAAGTCCAATATTTCGACTGACCCTAAAGGGATGAGAACGAAGCCGGTCTCCTGTCTTACTCACTATACAGTTGATAGTAAAAATATTAATAATTATTTTTAATGTTTAGATAGCTATCGAGAATTGTAATTTAAGATATATTTGTTACTTTGACAAAGATTATTTTTAACCTAAATAAAGCATACTTTCATTGTCTACAACGCTTTCGATTATAAGTAAATCCCCGCACACTTATATTAGATAGTTATTTTTATTGAACTAAAGAAATGTTTCCTAGAAATAATATATGTACATGGCAAAACAACGTTTGCCGCGTCAGCTAAAAACAGCAAAACTTATTTTTTTTCTTTTAGTAAACAGATTCCGTGCGAAGCCGGGACAGTCATCTAGTATATTATAAAGATACATTAAATATTTTCACGAACTTCTTTCTATTTGTAAGATAAGATTCAACAACTTCAATTCATTTTATTGTATTGCATACCTACACAATTTGTAAAATAACATATTTCTATCTATTGTCTCAGAAGTTCTTTTAAAGTCTAAAAATATAGCCATTATTTTCTTATCTTCTCTTTTATATCTCCATCTGTCGATCACATAGTTCACCGCAGTTTCAGACGAATGATGTTTTCCATAACCGGGTTGGTATTTGGATAACAAGTTGTTCTGTTCAAAATAGTTCTCTAATTGCTGTTTAACCACTTTTCGCAGAATTTTTTCACAAGTTTTTAGAGTACTGATCGCTCGAAACTCCTCACATTTGTTAGTTTTTGTGACTTTTTCCATGGAAATAATTGATGCTATCTTCCAGTTTTCGGAAATATACCAGCCTCTAATGATTTATTTATGATATTCAATATTATATTTCCAACACTATCCCAATTATCTAGCATTATGTTTGGAGATACCCAGTTAAAATCAGGTTTGTTTATTATATATTTGTTCTTGTGTATTTATTGCACAAAATTGATGGAGTTAATTATTGATTTTATACTTTCCACAAAAAAATTATTGAATTGGTTAGCTATCTCTTGATTAAAAATTACAGATTGTTTTCTCTTTTATCGAGCACCAAATCCTTAATTACCTTCCACATTTGCCTTTGATCTTTGGCTCTGTTGATTTTATTGTTAATATTCATTTAAAATTTTAGTTTTGTGGATATTTCTTATGATTCTATAATTATTCCACGCTTCACTAAAATTTTCCATTTTCGATAGTAAATATTTGACATTTTTTCTCTTTTAAGTATTTTAAAATCTCTATTAAACGAATTGTTAATTTTATTTTTCTTGTAATTGTTCTTGTTTTAGTATATTTTTGTACCGTATTTTCAATGCTCATATCCATATTGCAAGCCATTTTATTTACATCTTCATTTGCATTATGTGTTAAGACCAGATTCAGTTCCCTTTTAAACAAGTTCGTATTATAATTAAAAATATCAATTTCTCTTTTTATTATTGCCACTATGTCTTCTTACTCGATATTTATATCTAGTGCCTCATGATCTGATATTTTATTCTCATTATTATTTCCCACAGATACATAACTATCGTTATAATATAGTATATCAATGTTTTACTGTTTTGATTAACTCTCGTGAAATTAGTAACAATTTGCTTAAGGCCATTATCATCTAGATCATCATTTATTATGTTTTTGTATGTTCTATATTTATTCCAGTGAATGTTGAAATCTCCTGCTATTATTTTTTTACGATTCATCTTGGAAATAATATCTATTGACTCCTCAAACGCCTCGCATTTTTTCTATTTCTCATCATTATTCCATTCCATTATCATCATTTATTATGTTTTTGTATGTTCTATATTTATTCCAGTGAATGTTGAAATCTCCTGCTATTATTTTTTTACGATTCATCTTGGAAATAATATCTATTGACTCCTCAAACGCCTCGCATTTTTTCTATTTCTCTATAGCTTGATGATCTATATACAGCCATGATTACTCAATTTTACTCTGATATTTTGCTGCATAAGTACACATCCAATGTATCCTTTTAGGAACTTTTTTTATATAAATATTTAATAGTCCATAAATTTCTAAAATACTAAATGCTAAGAAGACCTTATTTTAATACATATGAACTAATTATTGTCAAGTTACATATTGATATATGCATTTATGTATTCCAAGTTCTTATATAATTTTATGATTTAATGTAAAAATGAATATTTTAATAAAACCCAGATTCATAAAGATGAATTCTTATTAAAAACAATACAATACAATTTTGTTCTATTCTTAGTATTTCAAAAGGTTAAAATTTGGTAACGTGAAGACAGCCGGTTTTAATTAGTTCACGTTATCGCGAGTACACTATAATTTGGTTATTTTGTTATTTTTTATTTTTGACACAGCTGAAAAAAATGGGTTATGTTTCGTGCAAGAAGAACAAGAACATTACTCTCTCAAAACACGTCTCATTTACCGCGGTATCCGATTTTGGTTAAAAAAAACAGGCCTAAAGTAATAACAATTAAATAAAGGCTGCTCCAAATTTACAAATTCAAACAATTTGGTAAATCATTCTTAATAATTAATTACAACATATACATATATGTGTGTGGATGTAGTTTATTAACGTACAAAGATCCAAACGAGCAGTCGCTAAGACGCCAGTATTAAGATTCTTTATTTGTTTTCTCTTGTCATTTTTTGCAAAATATATTTGGTAAATAAATAAGAACAATCAAGTAAAAGAAAAACATTGTGGTTTTAGTAGTAAAAAACAATAAAAAAAATATCTAAAATTATAAAAACTTTCATGGGCACCCGAATATGCCAACCGTTTGCAGTAGTTGTAACTGCGTTTCATCTTTAATGCCGAATATGCATATGGACATATCGAGTTTTGGGTGCAATACCGTAGTAACTCAAAATTTGAATTTTTTGAGCTGGGTATGCAGAAATGATCTTTGGCGAAATATATGTATATCTAAAAGAAAAAAGATTAAGGTTCTATCTCTAACTGTTCAGATTCTACAGCTACAAATGTCTTTATTGCCTCCAGCTATTGCCAACAATATTTATTTGCAATAATGAAATATTTCCTTTATGACAAGAAATTTACAAACAGAAAACATTACAAAACATGCCTCTTTATTTAAAAACTTGTAAAAAAAATAACTTTAGTAAACGAAAATACTATCAAAAAGATGGCTCAAAACTTCAAATGCATTTTTTTCAGTTCACGATTTTTTGAATTACTACGGTATTGCACCAAAGGCTCGAAATATTCTAGTAAGAATAGAGGGCAAGCATTTTTTTCCATTACATATTTACAATATAACAACTTTTTTGTATGTACATGATATGGTTTGTATTAATACTTCTGATGAAATTTACATTTGTTTAAAAAACATTTACATACATATGTATATTATTATAATTTTTTATATTCTACTACATTAACCCGCTGCGCTCCACTACCCCACACCAACTTATCTAGAACCAACAAACCTCAACTATTCTAGAAGAAAAGATTACGGAAAAACGGTTGCAAAGAGAGATACAAAAATTTATTTTTTTTACTTTTACAAACTAAAAGCATATACATATGCATATGAAAAGAGTTCCAAAGATATATCGCTTATTTTTCAGCCGCTTTTGTATGCTTTTGTAATTTTTATTCTATCTGTCTCACTTTCTTTTGTATCCCCTTAATATTAGAATATCCAAAAATCCATTCTTAGTGGATCTAAACATGGAAATAGAATCCTACATAGCAAAGTTCCATCCGTGATTATACGTAAGCGCGCACCTTCCCTTTCGCGCCATTTAAAAAAAAAACCTTATTTTTCCATATCAAACAAGAATTTTGGAAATTGGTTCACTAACAACTAAGTTATTTAATATTCATTATTTAAAGTCGAGCATTTAGCCACACAAATCTCAATAAATATTTTATACCAAATTTTTAATGGACACTTTGCCTCCACCCACCCCACAATTTTCAAACAAAAAAAAAATAATGAAACTTGTCCATGTGCAAACAAAAATTTTGAAAATTATTCTACGAACGACAGTTATTTGATAATACCTTTTTTGTCCGCCACATTTTTCCCCTATATGAGATAACACCGGCTTCGCTAACTACAGCTGCTTTGCATGACCGGCCTTCGGCCGGGCGCTGTTCATTTCTCCTGTGACCGAAAGCGAATAGTCATTTTTATTGTATTTTTAATTAATGTACTCTTTAAAAAAAAAGCCGGCCTTAAACCTTTTGTCCACCATGGTATTTGCCGTAAGATTTTCTATGGCAAGACAAGGAAGAGGATAATAACAAAGTAATAAAAACAAATATTTAAAATTTAACGAGTGCCTGGTTTCTGTAACGTATGATAAAATTTTAATTAAACAATTATTGTCATTCTGTGAAACATAGTATGAGTAAGAAAAAGTTTAAGTAAAAGCAAATTTTTGACCGGTCATATGGCCGTCATTGCTGACCGAATTATCGGGCATTGCGTAGAAGAAAGTTTCTATCATTTTCTTAAGGGCAATATGAGAAAAATTACCGAAATTTCTGTGTACATGTGATTTTGCATCCTTCTCTAAGTTATGAATTTTGTCGTCCATAGAATGTATATCCGAACTGTTCACGCTAATGTTGTTTACTAGTCAGCTTTGATGGGCATATCGGTCACTGCTGACAGGTCTACGTTGATGGATATATCGGTCACTGTTGACGGATATCCCAGTTGAAATGAAACACTATTTATTTCAATTCTTTATGTTGATTTTATTTCAATATTCTAATATACATATTGTACATATCGCACCCTAAATACAAAAGCGGCACAACTCAAAATTCTCAAATTTTCAGGAGAGGCAAAAAACTGTTTATGCAAAAATGATTGTAATATTTAAAATAAAATTGGTTCCATTATGAAAGAAGTCTATTTCGAAGAAGGTTTTGCTAAAATTTTTTTAATTTTATATTAAATAAGACACTATATGTGTAACAAAAGTAATCAGCACTTCTTGAGAACATTGACGCAACTAAAAATAGGTCTTTTTAGTCGATCGTGCGTAAGCAATGCAATTAACATAAAAACAGACATAACGGTATTTTTCCAGTTAAAGAAAACAGTGATGAGAAAGAAATTTTTGAAGTAGTTAGAGATGTGTACTGTGAATTATTTTACGGAAAAAAGTACATTTTGGAAAATTTTGAGTTGTGTCACTTTTGTATTTAGGGTGCGATATACATATAATTATATATTATATTTACAACGTGGGTTGAATTCGTGGCCCTTGGGTCTTCTAACATTATTTTGACCCAAGGGCCACGAATTCAACCCACGATACACGACAAAAGCAATTAAACAACAAAAAAAGGAATGTCTTTGCTTTCAGTAGAACAGGGAAAAAACAAAACATGTGTACACTGTTAATGGAAACAAATCAAGTAATGCCAAGGAGGTTGTGTACCAGTGCCAGCAATCTTTAGGCACGCATGATAACGAATTTAGCTGTCTTTGTGTTCAATTCAAAATCAGGGCACATCTTTTAGATTTCGGGTTTCTTTACAGAAGCCCAAATACGGAAAGGGAGAAAACTATATACAACTTCGATGCCCTTTACGACACTATATCGGAGATCCTCGAAAATTACCCGAACAGTGAAATCGTTATTGCAGGTGTTTTCAATGTCAATAATTTATAGTGGCTTCGCCATTCGAGCCATACGACTTCAGAAGGCCAATATGTTGAGCTTTTCGCAGCGCACAATCACCTTGCGCAATTAGTAAATGAACCAACACACATTTCGTGCGTTGACGGGCACCAACACAAAAAACCCTCGACGTTTTTCTCACTTCACACCCTGACAAGTATGAAATGAATATTAGCGCACCTCTCGGAAATTCGGATCATTGCACCATTTCTGCCTCCTTTTCGATTGCGGAACTTCAAAACGTTTCACGTCCAGCTACGAAACGGTTGAAATCCTCTTCCAGCATTGGAATTGGAAGCTATGCTTCCTTGACGATAACGTCAATGACATAGCGAAAATGGTACAAAACATAATATTGCTTGGTATGAAAACATTCATACCATCGAAGCAAGTTTCGATTAGGCCTAGACCGAATTCTTTGTTTAATCAGACGTGCAAATTTTCAATCAAAAAAGTCTTCCCCACTGCGAAATAAAAGTTTTTGGTCATTCGTTAAAAGAGTAAAGAAAAATGCTAGTTCTTCTATTCCGCATCTTTTAAAAGATGATCAAATATTCAGCACTCTATACCATGCAGGCGAATTTCCGTCGTGCTGGAAAGTTGAAAATGTTACGCCGATCCCCAAGAAAGGAGAGGCAAGCAACCCTGAAATTCATCGCCCAATCGCAATATGCTCTACCAGTCCAGTAGCTTACTTAACAACCGGCAATATGGCTTCCGTGGAGGACGTTCCACGGGAGACAAACGTTGTCTACTTTTCTACTCTCTGTTATACGTATAATTGCACACAACAGTTCTGTGTTCATTCTACAAGGTGGGCCAAAAGAAATCACCCTATTGGAAGATACTCTGATTTTTGCAAATGGCGGCCAATGTCAAATCTGTGTTGACATTTGTGAACTAGACAGATGCAGAATACAAGTGAACAAGCGCATAACGTACGCCCAAGCCATCCTCAATTTCGTGGACGAAGTGGACATTTTTTCGACCAAAATCATAATGAGCGATGATGCTCATTTCCACCACAACGGGTACGTGAACAAGCAAAACTATCGCTTCTGGGGCACCGAAAATCTACGAGTGATGCACGAGGCGCCATTACACCCGCTCAAAGTGACTGCATGGTGCGCTGTTCACGCTGGAAGAGTCATCGGGTCATTTTATTCGAGGACGCCGCAGGTCAAACGACAACAGTGGACGGTGCGCGCTATAGTGCCATCTTAACCGAATTTTTTCTGCTGCAATTGAACGAAATAGGACTGGAGGACATGTGGTTCCAACAGGACGGAGCAACAGCACATACTACGCGAGCCTCAACCGATATACTGAAGGCGGCGTTCGCGGGTCGCCTCATCTCTCTTTTTGACGATTTCCACTGGCCCGCAAGATCGCCCGATTTAACCGTTCCAGACTTTTTTGTGGGGTTTTCTGAAGTCCCGTGTTTACGTCACCAAGCCCGAGACACTGGAAGCTCTCAAGGACAACATTCGACACGAGTGCGAGAATCTGTCGCGCGAAGTTCTCGCCGAAGTGATGAAAAATGCCATAAAACCGGTTGTATTCTTTTTCAAATTTCATATCTGTTCAGTTATATGTATAGCTCCACTGATTTTGAATTTTTTCTATTCCACTAGCGCAAAAATAAATTACGGTATCCTTGATTTGTTTCAACGTATTATCTACTGGAAATGTTGAAATGTTTGTCAAAATAGTAATATTTTCGGGGCAGTCGAGATTTTAATTTACTGATCACCAACAAATCTACCATATATGAATTTTTCTTTATACAGTGAGACAAAATACCAATTTTTAATATTATTTTAAAAGTGCTAAATAATTATAAAAAAAGTGCTAAACTAGCATTTAGCACATTTTGGTTATTATTAGTTCTAAATCCGAAAAAAGTGTTAAATAGGCAACCCTGGAACTTAGGGTTGTAAAAGTGTGTGTGGAAAATGTTTTTGGCACCGAAATTTTTTATTTTAGTGAAGTTTGTGAAGTGTTGTAGATTGTAAAACGGGTAAAATACACTCCGAAATTTTTTTTAGCTATAATTGTCACAAATTGGATCAAAAATATAGACACATAAATTCACAAAAAACTGCTTTATCTTCCCATTGTTCTGAATTATATCATTTTCCTGATTTTGAGAATGTTTCAATATTAGACACAGAAAATAATTATATTAATGTTAGAAATGTTAGAAATTATTAACACACCATTAACACATGGAATAAATTTTAAGGCAGACACAGATAAATTAGCACAGAATTATAGATATTTAGTTAGTAAAAATGTACGTAATATTTGTTAGGTTAATGTTTATTTCTTAGGATAATGATTATTTGTTAGTTATAATTTATTATTTGTTTAAAATTGTTAAAAATTCATATATTTATTTTTTGATAATTTTTCTAGTTTTTTGACCTTTTTTTTATATTAATAACACTAATTATTTTAAGCCTAAGGTCTTTTTATATATTTTATATTTATTTTTTGATATATATTTATTAAGCCTGAGGTCTTTTTTTATCTTATTTTGTTTTTTTATTATTCGATATTTGTTTTTTGTTTATAATAAACAAGAAGCTACACAAAGGAGTAGCGAAATATTGAAATAAATATAAAATATATAAAAAGACCTTAGGCTTAAAATAATTAGTGTTATTAATATATTTGTTTTTATTAAACATTTTCTTGTAAAAATTATATATATGTATATATTTTTTCATTATAGCGAAATATCGAATTGAAATATATATTAAATATATTGAAAAGACCTTAAGCTTAAATAATTAGTGTTATTAATTATATATATGGATTGGTAAACAAAGCACACTTTTTTATTATATACATTTTCATCATACATTTATTTGTTATAAACTTTTTATTTATATATTTAATATATATTATATATTATTTAATAATTTTTTGATATATACATATATGTATGTACAGCTATGGACATATAAATGGCACATTTTACCTTTAGTTCTTTCTTGTGCTACAATATCGGAAATATTAATAATAAACAACAAATTTTTGGTTTTTTGCAAAGTTGTATTACTAATATTTAATATTAAATAAGCTTACACTAAAATTCATTAAGTCTAAACACTCCTGAATTGAGTTGGACACATAAATGGCACAATCTTGAAAATGTATTAAAAATTTGAATTCCTCGATTTTTTTCTGTGTACCAGCATTTTATTGTTAATATTTAGTGCTCAACACTTTTCTGATGACAGCTTCGCACCTCCTGCCCATACTTTCAACGAGTTTTTCGCATTTTGCTTTAGGTATCTCATACCAAGCTTTTTGCGCTGCTGACCACAGTTCGTCCATATTTTTATAATTATGTTTCGCTATTTCAACCTTGACTTCGTTCTCTATGGGGTTTAAGTCAGGACTCTGGGCTGGCCAATCGAAAACATCAATCTTCTACTCACAAAACCACTTTTTTACTACTTTGGAGGTATGCTTGGGATCGTTATCCTGCATGAATTTCCACTTAATTGGCATGGAGTTGAAGGCATATGGCTCCATATAGTTTTTCAAAATGTTTAAATATTGAAACTTGTCAATTTTTTCATTTATTTTAACAAGCGGACCTACTCCATGCCAAGAAAATGCACCCCAAACCATAATGTTGCCCCCACTGTGTTTTACTGTCTTCTGGGTGAACCGAGGATTGAACTCTTGGCCTTTAGGACGATGAATAAATATTTTACCATCAGATCCCATCCTATTAATTTTTGTTTCGTCGCTCCATAACACGTTTTTCCAAAAATTTATGGATTTTTCTTTATGGTCTTTATTTTTTTTTGAGAGAAGTGGCTTTTTTCTGGAAATGCGTCCAAACAAATTTGCCTCGTTTAATCTTCTCCTGACAAGCCTGCTAGATATTTCCAAGTTCAAGGAATCATTTATATCTATTGCTATCTGCCGTGATGACTTGAATGGGTTAACTTTTGCCATTCTTACTATGACTGCATCCGTACGCTCATCTGTTTTTCGAGGTCTTGGTTGCCGACTTTTACCTTTAATCAATATATGGGAATCACCAGCACATGATTTAATTGCATTGTACATTTTTTTTTCGAGAAATTTGCATTACTCCAGCAATTTCCGCCACTTTCTTACCATCTCGGTGCAATTTCCATATGATCCGTCTTTCCTCAATTGTGGTATGTTTGCCTGAGCCCATTTTTTAATAATTTCTCTGCTTATTTCGTTTTTGTAAACTACGCAAAAAATAAAGTGATTTGAATTGAATCTACGCGAGAATTGAATATTTTTCGGTTATTGTGCCATTTATATGTCCACTTAAAAGCAGCATTGTTTACACAAAAAAGGTGACGGGAAATAACTATTAAAAATATAACGGATAATTTGAGAGCAGTTCAGACAAAAATTCTGCCAACAACAATCAGAAGAGATAAAACTTGCATTTTTAAAGAAGTTTAGTTAGAAAATACTAAAATCATTGCACATTTTAAATGTGTGCCATTTATATGTCCATAGCTGTATGTGTGCATGTACATAGATTTGTGGTTGCATATGAATATGTTTATGACTGTATGTTTGCATGTGTGTATGTACATTCGTATATCTATGAGTATATGTATGTATGCGTGTATATGCGAGTGTGTACATAGAAATGTGTTCGTGTGTATGTTCGTATATGCATTTTTATATGTTTATGTATGTATTTATATATACATATATGTACAAATATATGTACGCATATTTATGTATGTATATGCATGTGTACATGTTTACTTGTGTGTGCATTGCATGTATATATTTATATAAGTGACGCGCAAAGTAGAAAGGGACCTAAGGGTAAAAACCGGTTTTGTTCAGGAGAGCCATTTTAAAGATTTAAATACGTGTATTTTTGGGCATGGGATCGGTCTCATTCGATGCTCAGATGTTGTCCACATCAAAAAAAAAAAAGTAAAAATTGCTTTTTTTACCCTTAGGTCCCTTTCTCTATGCGCTGTCACATATATATTTGTATGAGTTTGTTAAAAAAGTTTATATTTGTGTATATATCTATGTATGTGTATGTATGTGCATATATGTTTATATATATGCATGTTATTCGGTCTATGTTGTATGTGTGGATGTGTATATGTATGTGTATATGTATATGTAGATATGTATGTGTATATGTATATGTAGATATGTATATATATTTATGTAGTTTTCAATTCGTTATATTTATATGTGCCTATATTACTACTACACATTTTTGACTTTTCAAACAAATTTTATAACAAAATTTTTGTGACATGTTTCAAAAATATTTTTATATTTCAAACAATTATAATTTCCTATTATTCCTGATGATGTTAACAAGCTGTTAACGAAATATCGAATAAAACCAAATAAAATAAAAGAAAAAGACCTCAAGCTTAATAAATTTATTTCAAAAAATATTATTGTTTTATTATTTATTGTACTATTATTATTGATATTATTATTATTGTATTCTTATTTTATTATATTATAGTGTTTGAAATGAAATATTTGCATCGGGTATCATATAAATTTTATGTAAGAAAATTTTTTCGCATCTGGTAGCAATGAGCCATTTTTTTTTATCTGGGACCAGCACTCAGGAGATGACTCCTACACATGCGAGGCATTGTGCTGGAACTCTAGGAAAGGGATAGTAGGAGAAGCGACAGGAGTTGAAGCTTAATTAATTATTTTTGCAGCTGTGCTTTCGCACGTTCTTTGTTTATGCTCGTAACAGTGCTGAAGCTTCGGTTTAGTAGCCAAATTTATTATTATTTTACTTCGCCAGTGCTGCACAATACCGACGAAGGAGGGCATTCTGATGTGATTGTGGATTGTATCAGCTGAAGCCGGTATTGTGCAATGACCAGTGACTATGCCTTCGATACTGAAACCTTCCGACAACAACTGACACACAAAGACACACTAATGCACATCAGAAAAATGCGAGATGTTTATTTTTATTTTAAAATTTTAGTCTGAAACTGGGGTTGAACCCAGGTCTGTTTTTGGTTTAGTAGTCAACGTGCAGACTAGTATCCATCGTGCCATCGCCACCCGCAGCTGATTCACACATATCAAGTTTACCTCACCAGTTCTTGTTAAATTTTCTTTTCAAACTGTATTTGCGTTCATACCCGAAAACATTTCTTTATTTTGAGAGAAGGTTGCAAAAGAAATTAAGGCATACATAAATGTTTTTCTTGCTATTGTAGCCTGTGTGTATTTACTTTTGAGAGAGTAGTAGTTTTTATGACATCCCACGGCTCATGTCAAATATTATGAATGCATTACCCAAAGTCCGCACTATTATTGAAAAAACACGTCGAATCATTTTGCTATTTACGAGAGAAAAAATCATCAAAATGACGATAAATCGTCGCATCTGGCATCCGTGCATGTGAGTCACAAGTAAAAAAATATGTCGTGTAAAGGGGCTTTGAATGTGCATATTTCCCATTTGTTATACTACGATAAAATTCAGTTGTTTAATAATAATATAGTCCTATACAAAAGAATAAAATACATGCTGCATGTACATATATGAAGATAACAAGCCGGCAACAAGTTAAAAAATTAAATAAAAAAATATATTGACGTACTGATAAGTTTGTATAAAAGGGGTGTTAACATGGTCACACACAAATTTTTAACAATATAAGTTGACAACATATAATAAACAAGAAAACTCACCTGTAAATGCTCCTGAAAACGTATAGGTAAAATTTGAGTCATTTTGTGCACCAATATCTACTCTAATGAAAAAGTTTGCGTAGAAAAATGCAGCACGCCAAAGGTATGTTAGGTTTCTCTTTATCTTTTTTATACTTTCTGTTATATCTCCTTTTTATTTTTCTATATATATATATATATATATATATATATAATATATATATAGTGCGTACTTTATATGTATGTTTATTATTGCTGTAATTTTGTTCCTGAATATTTTTATATTAAACAGTGATTGACACCAAACTGGAAAAAAAATTTAATACGTGTTTTAAGACTCTTTTTAGCTCTTTCTTTCTTATTGGTTTTATGTAAATGTGCACATAAAAGTATTTATTTAGTAAAAGTTAATTCGTTCTGCTATAATGATCTTCTGCTGTTTTTGTTATTGAAAAACGCACTATTTTGTTTTTTTATTGCAGGCTTTATGTCATTTTTAACACATACACATAAACCCAGGTGAAATTTTTTATTAGTTACACATATTTTTGAAAGCGTATATATAATATATGTTAAATTAAATATTGCTTGATTTGGAGTTTAACTACAAATTCATATAAAAGTATAAAAAACTTTTTTTTTATTACTAAGTACACGTCCTTATATTATTTAATCATTTGAATAAATTTTTTTCCAATAACCATTTTTAAAATTTTTCCCTTACCAGTGCAACATAATTTTTTCATGTACAAGATTTAAATTTTAATTGTTGAACCTTTTGATTTATATTTTTATTTTAGCACATAAAATTATAAGCCGCTTGCACTACAAAACTCTTAAAAATGACTGTCGTTTTTTCATCGGCAAATGACGTTAGCAAAGTAAAATAAAAGATAAAAAGTCGTAGTGGTGAAATTTAAGTTTGACAGTCAGTGCTGCCAAAAGTACTTTTTTAAGCATATAAAATTCATTATTTATATATGATTCTAATTGTGCCTTTTCCTTTAAAAAATATATGTGAAATATATTATTACATACTTGATGATATTCTCATAAAGTATTTTTTTTACAAAAGCAAACTCAATAACTGAGGAGGAAATATAAAATATAAATTCAGTTAATATTCAATATTTATAACAATTCTTTAGAAGTAAAAAATGTAATCGATAAGCCAGTCAACGGAACAGCAGATTAAATAATGTAGTTAGTTAGATGTTCTTTATTACGCATTATTTGTTTAACAAATTTACTAAGCATATTTTAAAACTTACGAGTTTGAATAAAGTCGTCGAAGATCAAAGAATCTAATTGTAATTAAATAGTCCATAAATATTGCAGTTGATAGCAGCACCAAAGTTTGAAAAAAAAACTTTTAAATATTAGCAATAAAAAATAAAGTATTTTAGCATGACTAGAATTATGGTGCTATCCATTATTTCTTCAAAATATTTGCTATACAATCATTTTATGTCACTTCAAATGAGAATAATAAGTGTAAATGTTTTTTGAAGAATTACATGAGTGAATCAAATGAGGGCATTTTATGTTACTTGATTATCACCATTTACATATGCAGGCCACTGATATCTGAGTAGTTAATGCGTTGACTCTGAAACCGGAAGATTCTTGTTTCAATACCTTCCGAAAAATAATTAAATAAAATGGCTCTCCTACAGCTTATAAAATTAATGCGTCGAAATAACATCAAAGCACAAATTATTTTTGTTTCTGTTCAACTCAGTTTGATCATCGTACAACAGATAACATAAATTATATTTATATTTAGGAACGAAAACATTTTAAACACAGATAAAACTAATTTCGTATTGTTTTACCGTTTTTACTCACCGAGCGTGGGCTTGCATTTTAAAATTTTTTTTAGATTTGAAATTTTGAAATAAATTGCTTAAAAAAAAGTTTTAGCAAAAACAAATTTTTTTGGTCATGAGTTATGAAAAATATTGGCAACACTACTTGAAACATTAATTGGCGCCGCCAGTATTTTTAACTTTGCTTCATACAATTAGGGGCTTTGTTATTTACAGAAGATTATGTTAAAACTCATTGTGAATTTAGGAGCAATGAATTTAGATTATATGTTTCTGCATTAAATGTTATTTAGTCACACAGCAAAACGAGTCAGTTAAAATATGTATGTTCCTCATTTTTAATAAAATTTATTAGTTATTTAAAAAATTATTCCAATTAGTAATTCACTTCCTTTCATATTTAAACATTAAAATAGTTTCCACGTATGCCACATAAACAAATGAAAAAAAACAGAAAACTAAGCACAAACCGCCCACATTTTCCAATTACATATATTCTTCACACAATGGAGCAATTAACGTTCCTATCACTTAAAACAAGAGTAAGAAAGAAAGAGATAACACGTAATTGCCTGGATATATGGGAAATTTGTCTTCCCAACTAAAATTTTTTCTAGGCCAAAAATTGAATTAAATTGTTTACTTCTCACTCTTTTTCACATATTAATTTTATACATTTTAGCAACTAACTTTACCATTAATAGTTTTTAGTTTTTTTCACTTTCGTTTACAATTAAATAAATTGTTAAGTAAATTGTTTTTAGAACTCTAAAAACATATCGATTTGTACGTGAAAATCAAAGGTTGTGTGAAAAATGACAGAAGGAATAAAAAGAAATATTGTGGTGAAATGGTAAATATAACTTTCATCAAAAACTTGGGTGCACTCTTGAGAAAATTATAAAAAAGAAAACTTTGCAGTTGATTTTTAAACTACAAATTATAGATACAATAAAAGCTTAATAATTGGAAAATTGATTGTAGACCGTAATCCAGATTATCAATTTATCCCGATTACCAAATAAAAATTTAAAAACGTTGCTACTTCGTTGCTACACTTCGAATTATATATTAGTGGCATTCACAGTTCGTAGTAAAGACCTGTTATATCTTGCAGCTGTAGTATAACAACAACAAATTGTATTGATTTATTAAAGCTCCATGATCAAAAATTCCAATATGTTACATCAATAATCTTAAGGCTAATTATTTTGCTTGGTAAAATATATTGTCGAGAACAGTTCAAACTTTTTTCAGAAGCAGTAAAATTTTTTTAATGTCGACATGATTTTCTTCTGACCATTTTATTCATGTATACAAAATGCGGTCAATGATTTTGCAGCAAAAAGGGAGAAAAACCATGTTTTTGGAATTACAATTAATAGAGATTAACATTACACAACACTTTGCATGCAATCCGGATTATAAAGTTATAAAGATGCAATCAATCCGAATTATAGAGCACGCAATATAATGAAAAATGCTGCTCCTGGATTATCAAGGTTATACTGTATTCTTCATTTTCTCTATCAATGTGGTCGCTACTCTTAGAAGAAAGTATCTCAATGAATTGAATATTCTAATTGTATATATCTTAACTTAATACTGGATACACCACGCGTAACATCACAGGGAGTATGTTCCACAAAATGTTTGCTGGTGTGTAGCAATGTTTGAATGTGTACATTCATGTTTTTTTTTTGGTTCCTCGAAAATCAAATTTTTTTTATTTTGTGTTTCCAAACTCAATGCTTCATCGTGATTTTTTAGTTTGTAAGCACTCTTTTCTAGTCAGCTGTCTTTCAGTTCGCAAGGCGAATTCATACCATTAACCAAAATTCTCATCAGCTGATTTCTCTTCAGTTGTCAACTCATGTTAATACGGGTGGCTATGTCTGAAGTAGTCTGCACGTTGACTACAAAACCAAAACAGACCTGGGTTCAACCCCAGTTTCAGACTAAAATTTTAAAATAAAAATAAACATCTCGCATTTTTCTGATGTGCATTCGTGTGTCAGTTGTTGTCGGAAGTTTTCAGTGGCGAAGGCATAGTCACTGGTTACTGAACAATACCGGATTCAGCTGATAGCAATCCACAATCACATCAGAACGCCATCCTTCGTCGGTATTGTGTAGCACCGGCGAAGTAAAATAATAATAAAAATGGCTACTAAACCGAAGCTTCAACACTGCTATAAACAAAGAACGTGCAAAAGCTGAGCTGTAAAATAATTAATTAAGCTTCACTTCCTGTCATTTCTCTATGTTAAAATTTGAGTAACTTTTTTTGTTTCTTATTTTTTTTTCTTCAGCGAACATCATATTTTTACACGTAGGCGTGACTTTTGGCCCATCCTATATACACAATTTTTGGTATACTATAAAGTTAAATTAAAATTATTTATATTTAAGCTTTCCTAATTATATTTAAATTCTCCCGTTTCGCTAATGAATAATAATATGTTTGCGAACCTCGGTGCTATTGTGAATGACAATAGGGTCTGTAGAGTTTGAAGCCTTGCTCAAGAGAAACAAAATTAGGTGAACTGAAATATGTTATAAGCGAATCTCACACGGATATATTGGCTGTATCGTAAACCTGGCTAAAACCGCATATTTCAGATGGTTCTGTGAGTATTCCGGGATATGTTATCATAAGAAATGATTGTATAGGTATGAGGGGTGGTGGTGTTGCTCTACATATTCGTGATGGTATTTCAGTCGAAACTGTTTATAAAAGATCTGATCCATCCACCTTTGAATGCCTGTTTGTAAGACTGAAAGATGTTCAATTCAGGGTTTTACTGGGTGTGGTATCACACCTCATGGTAATATTGTAGGCTTGGACGAAAGCTTGAGTGATCTGTGCTGTCAGTACGATTACTCAATGTTATGTGTGATTTCAATAACAACCTGTTCTGCGAACCTAAGTCTAAGATGATGCGAGATTAGTTACTTATGTTATATCCACAATAGTTTTTTTTTTTTTTTTTTTTTTTTTTTTTTTTTTTTTATCTAGGACCAGCACTTAGGAGATGACTCCTACACATGCGAAGCATTGTGCTAGAACTATAGGAAAGGGATAGTAGGAGAAACGACAGGAGGTGAAGCTTAATTAATTATTTTTGCAGCTCTTCTTTCGCACGTTCTTTGTTTATACTCGTAGCAGTGCTGAAGCTTCTTTAGTAGCAATTTTTATTATTTTACTTCGCCGGTGGTACACAATACCGACGAAGGAGGGCGTTCTGATGTGATTGTGGATTGCTATCAGCTGAAGCCGGTATTGTTCAGTGACCAGTGACTATCCCTTCGCCACTGAAACCTTCCGACAACAACTGACACACAAAGACACACTAATGCAACATCAGAAAAATGCGAGATGTTTATTTTTATTTTAAAATTTTTTGTCTGAATCTGGGGTGGAACCCAGGTCTGTTTTTGGATTCGTAGTTAACGTGCAGACTACCATCCATCGTGCCATCGCCACCCTCATTGCCCACTCATGTCTATACTCACCATTGCTCTTGCATTGATTGCTGTTTTACCACTGATATGACTTCGGTGAAGTCATAGCAGCTTCTGGATGGATTATAGGAACGATACCCTTTAGGAGAGTGAAAAGGCGCAATTCTCTGTCTCTCGGTTTAAACATTTGCTATGTAACATTGATGCTTAAACATCTGCTTTTAACACCGATATGTAATGCTGTGTATATAATCTACTATCTACATTTTTTGCTACACAACAAACAACAATGTTAGTTATAATTTATAAATATCTCGTCAATAAGATATTGAATTCGATTAATTCAATATTATCGAAATGTTATTGTATTATCATTTTAAGTACATTTTTCTTTTGTAATATATTTTCTGTATTCTTCCTCTTGTATTATATTACTACTATAAGCCATATTTTTTAATCATATATGGCCCTATGGGCTCAATTAATAAACAATCGAATAAATGAACTGAAATGAAAAATATTCTTTATTATTTTCATGATTAATTTACTTTGAAACAACGCTAAAAAATTAAAACTACAATCAATTGCTTTTGACAACTCGAATGTTGAAATCCCCTTTTACACAAAAAAAGAGGTCTGTTTTTTTATGTTGTGGGGATGCATCCTCCGGATAATAAATTTGCCTTGTCAAATATAACAAAACCTTGACAACAGAAATGGCAACGGCGAAAAACTCAGCTGATCTGTCGAAACTACCTGGAGAGAATTTGCCTTCGAAATCACCATCAAAAACGGTAATTTCAGATGAGAAATTGCAAAATTAACAGCACTGCCGCACACACACATGCCCCAAATTTCCATTTTTGGCTACTTTTTTGTTTGACTGGAATTCTCAACAGCCTATAATTATTAAAAGTTGCCGGTGAAAATAAGTTGCAAATAAAGGCGACATTTAACAAAAGACAATAGTGAATCTAGCAATTGTTAAGTTTTTCAACAAGTCTAAAAATAGTTTAGAAAAATTTGCAATGGATAAACGTCATAATAATAAAAAGCATAGTAAAAATAAACACAACAACAAAAGACAGAATCAAAAGCCCAGCCACAAATCACAGAATAGAGATGATACTGCTACGGATAAGCTTTCCTCCACAGAAAGAAATGAGGTGTGGGAGTTAGTAAATTTATTGCTGAAAGACGGCTTGTTCGACCGTTGCGTTAATGCAAAAGAAGAATGGCGTCAATATGAAACTGTCCAAGACATTCTAAGTCTCATAATACAGTTGGAAGAACCTCTGCAGCGCAAGCAGGCTGATCAAGCTATCGGAATTAGCAATCGTTTGGAAAACATTGATAAATTCTATCAATGGGCTTTTGAAAATGGTATACAGAGTAATGGCGTAGTAATCCATGAATTTCCCAGCTACGATTTGGGTTTGCTTGCTACTGATGATGTAAAAAAGGACGAGATAATATTTACTGTACCTCGTCGACTAATGTTGTCAGAGGAAAATATGCATTGTGAATATGTTAAACAATGTTTGTCATTGTCGAATATCAGATTAGCTTTTACCTTAATGGTAGAGTCACTGAAGGCAGATTCATTTTGGAAGCCTTATATCGACATCTTGCCTGATAAATATAATACGGTTTTATACTATAGTACGAGCGATATGGCGGAACTAAAAGGATCAAATGCATTGTCAACTGCTATAAACATGTGCCAAATAATTGCCAGTTTGTATGTGAATATTTCTAATTGGCCCGAAAGTGCTTTACCGATAAAAGGCTTTAAGGAAATGTTCAGTTATAATTTGCTAAGGTAAGCGGTATATTTTATGTGTTATTATGCATATTTGTTGATCATATCATTTTTTTTTATCATATAATTATGTAAGGTTTCTTTTGACAAATTCTCTATGTTTTTTAAGATTTCAAACGGCTAGAAAATCACTCCTTATATTACTTATATTTTACTTATTTATTGAAAAGAATCAAAAAGATAGGGATTCCTTGCGGAATGTTCTTTTTTTTTTGCGTCCATTCAGTGAATAGAAAGCAGTGTTTAATTTGTTAAAATATTTGATTCTGACAAAACAACATACTAAGTGAAATTTAAAAATTTTTCAGGAGAGCGAAAAAACTATTTATACGAGATGTGATCAAAAAATAACCGTTATTTTAAAATTTCGTGAGTTACGTATGTTCGATTATCGCATTTTTTTCTGTTATGTTGCTACACATGTCTGTTATATATGTTGGTAATATCAGCCATTTTGGATTTTCAGTTTGTTTTTGACAGATAAAAAGGTTAGTCGTGTTTTGGTGTGCTCTTCGATTTTTTACTATTCGAAAAAAAGGATCAAAGAAACTATTAAGTTTTGTGTAAAAAATGAAATTATTATTCCTTATTGACTGTACGACCTTGTGGCAAGAATTCATGATGCACCACGCCTTTGCAGTCGAAAAAACAGTGAGCAAAACCTTCACATTTGACGGAACTTGACGTGCTTTTTTCGGTCTTGGCTCTTCGCTGCCGCACGTTTCATGCCTAAAACATCCGTAAAAATTGCTGGGCATGAGCCGAACGATATGCCAACATCATCAGCAACCTCTCTGATAGTGATTCGACGATTATCCAAAATCATTTTCTTCACTGCTTCAATGTTTTCATCGGTTGTTGACGTGCTCGTGCGACCAGGACGGGCATCGTCATTGACATCTTCTCGGGCTTCCTTAAACCGGTTATACCACAATTGAACTTTTGTTCTGCTCATAGTAGACTCGCCAAACGCCACAGTCAACATTTCAAATGGCCTTGCGCATTTAATTTCATTTTTTACACAAAACTTAATACAGTTTCTTTGATCCATTTTTTTTCGAATAGTAAAAAATCGAAGAGCACACCAAAACACGACTAACCTTTTTATCTGTCGAAAACAAACTGACAATCCAAAATGGCTGATATTACCAACATATATAACAGGCATGTGTAGCAACATAACAGAAAAAAAAATGCGATAATCGAACATACGTAACTCACGAAATTTGAAAATAACGGTTATTTTTTGTTCATACCTCGTATGTACATAGTCGTTTTTGTTTCGTCTTTTTTACGCAATTGTTTGCCTTTTAAACAATTTATAAATTTAGTATAATTAGGCTAACTTATCTGTAATTTGTTTTTTAAATTACTAGTATTTTTTATTTTAATATATTTACTGAATTCAATTGTAATATATATGGCCTACATACCAATAATGACATATTACAAGCGCCTTAAAACTATGAGGATCCGTATACAAGTACAGGGTGTCGATTCTGGTTCTGTGAAAACTTTTTTTACGTTTTCATAACAATTCTGATTCTCGTTTGATGAAAACATGAAAACATATGTCAACACTTTTTCACATTATAACAAAGGAGGAACGAAACGAAATTTCACAGTTACACAACCTAGCTATTCTCGTTCTGTGAAAACGTGTAAAAAACGCTCAAAAACTTTTCATATGAAAAAATACTTTACACAATTATTTTAACAGTGAAAAGCAATGGACAAAGTAACAAGAGGCAAGCGCGCAAGCGAAATACAAAAAGAATATTTAATAAACTATTTAGAAGAAAATATCGACTTGGCAAATGATAAGTAAAAAAAGTCAGCCTAAATGCTCTTGGTGGAACGCAAAAAGATGGCGTTAACTGGAAAAAGTATTGGACCGATTTAAGGTACGTTATACATGAATATTATTATTGTTTATCAGAATTCATAAAAAATTATAGAACCTAATATTAAAAGAATAAGGAACATTGGCTACGCGGCCATCAGTTCCATACATGAATATAAACATACATATGAACATAAATACGAATGTATATTCATATCTAATATACTTATTAATTATAAAAATTATTGCTTTTATATCAAGCACAGGCAACACACGCGCAACAAATACAGCGAAATTAAAAGAGCGGAGCAAAGATCGGGGAAAAATGGATTTTCTAAAGTAAAATAACTTTCGGCACTGGAGGAAAGGATTGTTAAAGTAATTATTGTGGAAGCACTAGACGGTGACGGAACTCCAGAAATTGGCTTCGAACCTACTGACGCAATCGAAATATTGGGTGATAGTTCTGTAGAGCTGCCCGCACAATACGGCTGTAATGAGGTAGCTGCTGTTGATGTTGCACCGATGGCTTCGTCATTTGCTGCAATACCCCGAAGGAAGAAAAATACAACAGGAAACACCTCAATTCGATGCTTTCTTTCAAATTGAAAAAAAGCTTCGAGAGCTGGAAGAAGGCAACAAAATAAAAAGGAAGAAATTGGATTTGTTGAAGGAGCAATTAGAATCAACGCAAGCTCAAACGGGGGCAATAAGAGCTAACACCCAAGCGGTAAAGATATTGCCTCCACAATAGAGGACTTAATAAATTCTTTTCGAAAATAAATTAAATTTCAATCACGTTCCAATATCTACATAAATATATGAATTTTTATTATTTTTTTAATATAAAAGTTTCTTTATTTTCATCTAGAATTACACCATGAATTTTTCACTTTTTTTTATGGATATGAAAATGCAGACATACATATGTATGTATGTATAATTTGTTATTTTGTAGTACAATTTGTTATTTTGTGATAAAATATTAAATGTAAACAAAAATTTTAAAATAAAAGAATGTATTATTTTTAAAAATTTAAGATTGGATGGTATTAGTAAAAGCACTTTGTACAATTTGTATACGTTGTCTTCTAGCATTGTTTAATATATTAGTAGTTTGTGTGGTAACTTCAGAGCAATTGGTATATTCTTCTGGTTCGTCGGTATCCTCTGTATATGTCTCTTGGAAAGGCACCTTTGTACGAGATAAATAATTATGAAAAACTAGGCATGCATTGATAATAATACTCGCTTTTGAGGGGCTATAAAAAGTGCTCTTTCCTTTGAAAGACAACGAAATCTACTTTTTAATTCTCCAATACATCTTTCCACAAGAGCTCTAGTTGACTTGTGTGCGATATTGTAACGCTCTTCAGGTACACTAGATGTAGTTGCAATTGGTGTCATCAACCATGGCTGTTTTGAAATTAGTAAACAAATTATTATTATATATCCTTAACTTAATCCAATAAACAAAATAAATACCTGTAGGGGATAGCCACTGTCGCCTAAAAGATAAAAATTTCGTTCACCACTACCATAAATTTCTTCCAAAGCTTTGCATGCTTTAGAACGGCGCCATACAAAAGAGTCATGGGCAATACCACCAAATTGAGCGTTTGCGGCAAGAATGATATAATCTGCATCGCAAATTATCATTACATTTTTGGAATGACCTCCTTTCCGGCAGTAATAAACATGCTCTATTTCTTTACTTGGTGCCGAAATCTTAATGTGCGTACCGTCTATTAACCCAATAACTCCTGGGAATTGATATTTTTCCATAAATTTTATTTTCAGTGCAGGAAATTCATCGCGATTTGGGAATTTGATATGGTTATGCGCTATGTTATTCAAGGCGATAGCAACTGCTTGCGCACATCTGCTCACCGATGTATGAAACAAAGCAGATAAGGTACCCTGTCCCACACTTCGTTGAAAGCTTCCAGTGGCAAAAAAACATAGAGCACTTAACACCATAAATGCTCGTCTGTTGTAATTTCAAAAGGATTTTGGCTATCACGCAGTGTCCGTCTTAACACTTTCAGCAAATATCTGTAACATTAGATAAACATAACATAACATAGATAAGCAATAAAATAAATTTCTGCACAAATTTTGTAGAAGTGTTTTCTTACCTTTGCTCCTCTCGATTTCTTTGCGATAAATCGTATAAAATTCGACATTTTTGCTTTGTTTTTATTGAAATTATATTATGTTCAAGTTTATACATATGTAGGTACGCGCGTGTTTAATTTTTTTTTCAGTTTCACGTATATTATTTGCATAACAATGTTGCAAAAGTTTCACCGCAACAAATGGAACGAAACACTTTTTCATAAAATGAACAAGAATCGCAAAATATGTAATTGTGAAAACTTCTTGTGAAAAGTGGCTGTGAAAACTGAAATGAAAACTTTTTTTACACATCACGTTTTCACAGAACCAGAATCAACACCCAATTCTCTTTTACATACATACATGTATGCGCATTTGAATAATATAATATAATATAATATAATATAATATTAACAATAACAAAATAGCAATGATTTAAAAAGAAAATATTCCAATACTTTAAAAATTATATTTACACGTTTATATAATCAAAACTTTACATGCTCTCACTTATATTAATACTTCTGATGAAATTTACACCATGTTTTTTTAAATACATTCATATTCATATTATATGGTAACATATATTGTTAAATAGTGCCTTAATTCGAACGTCATTATTTACATATCGAGCTTTTGGTGCAATACCGTCGTAATTCAAAGAATCGTGAACTGAGATAAATGCATTTGAAGTTTTGAGCCATCTTTTTGATAGTATTTTCGTTTACTAAAGTTATTTTTTTACAAGTTTTTAAATAAAGAGGCATGTTTTGTAATGTTTTCTGTTTGTAAATTTCTTGTCATAAAGGAAATATTTCATTATTGCAAATAAGTATTCTTGGAAATAGCTGGAGGCAATACAGACATTTGTAGCTGTAGAATCTGAACAGTTAGAGATAGAACCTTAATCTTTTTTCTATTAGATATACATAAGTATATTTCCCCAAAGATCATTTCTGCATAGCCAGCTCAAAAAATTAAAATTTTGAATTACTACGGTATTGCACCAAAGGCTCGATATGTAATAAAAATTAGCTAATGATCGAAAACATACAGGCAGTCAAAATTACATGTTAGAATTGCTAAGAAACAAACTGAGTCAAAGACAAAAATTCTAAGTCACACTGAGAAACACTAACAGAACGGAACAACATGCTATTTTCGAGGGCAGCTATACCCTCAACTTCAGCGTTCTTTATGTTTTGTCCACTGTGTTCTGGTTATCAGTAGATGTAAATTATTAGCTTTATATATTTATTATTTTTTATAAATAGAATACCAGAAATTATTGCCCGTTATTTCTTCCCTTTTCAAATGAAGCTCCAAATTTATCATCTCTAACTTACAATAGTCCTTGGCATTACTTAATTTTTTGTTTCCAATATTAACATTACACATACATGTTTTGCTTTTCCGTTCTGTTCTACTTGAAGCAAAATGTTTTGGTTTGAGTATAATGATTTATTCTGCTAAAAGGCCCTAGTGTTCTACAGGCCAAGTCGATTATGGAATAAAGATTATTGCCCCGCACTTGTAGTTGAAATTTGCATTCTAAAATCGCTCGCATTCCATAATATATACGATTGGATAGCTCCCATATATCGTAATGGTTCAATTAGATAATCTGGTGTAAATCCTTTCTTAATTTTTTGTATGAAATTTAAGAAACTTCTGCTTTTTACTAAAATCTCTAGTAAAATCAAGCTCACAAATTAAACCGACAAGTCCATATTAGTTGATTACTTTTCGTGTAATATCTCTAAAACTAAAATTCATAGAGAAGCGCTGATTAGTGCAAGAAAAGGAGTCTTGTAAAGTTATTTTTACGAATAAACTACTTAGCTCGACTTTTGATCTTTTGTCAAAAGTCCACAGAATGTATGTATGTACATACATATACATACGTATGTATGCATCTGAATTAATAAAAATTTAGGTATTAAAAATTATAAATTTTTTTTGATAATCACTTTCATGTAATCAAAAAGGGTGGCATATCAAATACTGCGTAGGGCGAGAGCACACCTAAATCCACAACTGAGTACATCGTCAGGAAATAAGCAATTTAAGAGAATTAAATCCCTATCACAAATTAGAAGTGAAATTTTTGTTCACGTGCGAGGTGAAATTGGTATCAAGAATTTCACGTGAAATTATTTTCCCTTATCATTCTCACTAAATGTAGGAAACGGAAGAAGATTTCAAAAATTAACAAATTAGTTAAAAAGCAAACCAATTTAACATTTTAATTTTAAACGTGAACTTAGTTTTTTTCTCAACTCATCGAATGCTTTACTTCATCTTAAAACTCGCCTATGTTTTCTTAATTATATTACTGTTTGTTAAAGGCCATATATTGTTGTAATATATATATTTATTAGCCAAAAAGCTACACATATTACAAAATGAAATAAATAAATAAATACAGAATAAAAGAATTCGTGGATTTACATGTCTTAAGTGTTAAAATTGTTTTTTTTAATATTCAGGTCCAGTTAATCCTTCGCCCGCCTAAAAATTATTGCATTTGAACAATAAAAGTATCTGAATGCAAGAATTAACAAAAATAAAATAAATGAAAACAGAGTACACAAACAATTTAAATTAAATGTTTAGACTTGTAACTATGATGTACCAGCAGTTTAAGTTAATCTGTAAGAGAACTCTAAAATTGGGCCGCGATATCTTAATAAACTATCCGTCTACCAAATTTCATAAAAATCTGTCCCAACAGTTTAGGCGGTATAGTGGAACAAGCATCCAAACATTTAAACATAACAACATAATATTAATGAGTTTTTAAGTTGTATGAAGTGATCCTTCCGTTCATATTTCCTGGAAAACGTTAATCCTAATATTCTTAATTTGTTCACATTCTGAATTTGTAAGTTGTCAAGTGGAATGATAAAGTCGTTGGAAACACATTTTTGTTTTCTGCAGATATGAAGTTTTTTCGATTTATTGATGGAGATCATTGCGCCTGATTAAGTAGCCCAGTTTTTGATTTCTGTCAGGGTTCTTGCCAAGCTGTTTCTTGTCGCACTGTTGTCGTTCAGCGTACAAGGTTATGTAACGAATGAATACTGCTTGGTTCGGCGGAATGTAGAATGGCAAAATTGTAAATTGCATGTTCAGGTGAATTTCTAGTGTTACGACTTGACATTCTGAAGTAACGGGTATTATGTTGTGCGGTATGTTGGATTTGATACCAGTACCTTCTTTGGAGTATGTTTGTGTGTTGAATTAACAAAATATGTGCAGTAGTTTGATGGAGGAATAGGCGTAAAATTATGCGTACAGTGGGTTTCCCACAATGTTATTACACTGGGATCCATTTCCTTTATACGCAATTGTAAGTTGTTGTAGTTATTTAAAAATCCATTGAGGTTCCAGTGTAATAAAACGAATTCCATATACCAGCGGTTAGTTAAGTGTGGGTAAGTGGTTGAATTGATCGGAAATGGAGATGCGGTGGATATTGATGTTGGCATAATTATAAGTTGTAATGATTACGGAGATTCGATGTCTATTGTCTCATCGAGGTTATTCTCGTCGAGGCCTGATGTGTAATACTTGCTATTCTTTAACAGAGATTGTGTTATACGTGAGATTGGAGACATGAATTCATGTCCTTCCATGTTATTGATTTCGAGGCTAGTATTTTTTTGTTCGTTTTGATATACTATGATGGTGAGTTTATTGTTTTTTGGATTTTATTTATAGTGCTTGATGTTGTTGGTGTGACTTCTTTTGTTTGTTTCTTTAGTGTAGGTAGATTGGTTTTGTTAGAGTTTGCTGAATTTTCTGTTGTTACATTTTTTTTTGGTGTGTTGTTGTAATAGTTACGAGGTTTTTTCAAAAGAAAAGGTGAATTTTGTTTTCTTCGATTACAATAGCGTGGTGCATCACGAGATCTTGCCTACAGGTCATACGGTTAATAAGGTATACTACAAGGATGTTATGAAACGTTTGCGTGAAGCAATACGGCGCAAACGATCGGAATTGTGGAAAATGAATCATGGATTCTGCATCACGATAATGCACCAGCTCACACATCAATGCTTGTTCGTGATTTTTTGGCCAAAAACCACACCCTAATCAAACACCTCAACCACCTTATTCACCAGATTTGGCTCCCTGCGACTTTTTCCTATTCCCAAAACTGAAGGGACTAGTGAAAGGAACGCGTTTTGCCACAATTGATGGAGATAAAGTCAAAATCGAAGAACGGGCCATACCGAAAAGCACATTTCAGAAGTGCTTCGAGGATTGGAAGAAGCGCTGCCATAAGTGCCTTATATCTGAGGGAATACTTTGAAGGGGACAAAATGGATATCGATGCATAAATAAATACTTTAAAAAAAAATTGAAAATTCCTACTTTTTCTTTTGAACAGACTCGTATTGATATTCTTGTCGTTACTGGTGTTGATATTAGATTCTGTTTGGCGTTTGGTAGGTGAGTCAGAAATGGTGAATGCATATGTGGTGTTGTTGGGTATTGGTTGAATGTTTATCTCCATAAACTTCCGACAGGCTTCGGCGATACTACAGTAGTCTGCGGTTTTTATCCTCAGTATATCCTTCATTTGAAAATAGCGAAGGCAGTTTTTATCGGTCGATGAACAGTTTGTGCTAAGTGTACGAGTACAATTGTCTGTTTCATGAGGTGGTAGGCTACAGAATCTACAGAAAATAGATTTTTACGTTGAAAACGTCAACTTGGTATTAGTTACATATAAAACAAAAACTTTTAAAAATATCCTGAATCTGCCCAGTTTTTGGTCGAATCTTCCATCGTCGAAAACGTTTATTCTTTTGCAAGGTTTGTGCATTGCTCATAAATTAATAAACATTGAACATTTCGTTTACAATTCTAGCTTTCTGTTTGAATTTATAAAATTTTTTAAAATATCAACAGCTGACTGAATTGCTTGAAGTTTTACGTTTTTAATAACCAACCCATAAAGTTAAACGATACTGACAAGTCTAACGTTGAACGATACGTTTTTACTAACTATACCTTCACTTTGCACTTATACCATGCGATGTCTATTGTAGTAGGGAGGCGGTGGGCTTCGAAGGTAAGTATCATTTTACCAGTGGGTACACGAGATTTACCATCGTCGTTTGGTGAATTTGTAAATGTCGGCAACAGCAAGGATGGGCATTTCTTGAATAATTTCTTTTTGTGGAACGTTTATCAAACACGGGGCGTATATTAACTCCCTGACAGAGTTAAGGGTGTCGCGCAGTTTGCACGTAATGGGACATATATTGTATAGACAGTTTGATTTTATCAATCTTTCTGCGACACGTGTATTACGGCCACGAAGAAGAATATTACCATCTCGTAATAATGAAATGGAGTTATACTCGGTACTTATGCTTTCTATGCTGTTTTTGATCACGAAGGGCTTAAATTTGAAATTTGATTATGAGGATCAGTGGATGAAATAAGAATATATTTTGGGTCTCTTTTTATAAAAAGTTGGGGTGATGGTAATGTAGGGAATTCGTTGGTTTTCTTCTTTCTGTCGATGCAGTCGCCTAGAACAGAAAATGTGTTGTTGCAGAACTTATCCGCTGGCCCCGTTGCCATAGTGTTACTATCTTTCTAACAATATACACTATATCAACTGTATGAAGTTAATTGTACAACCGAGAAACTGTTAAAAGAAAAAAATTATACACATTTGTGCGAGCAAAAAAAAAAGATATTGAACAAAACGAGAGGTTATGTGTAATACGTATGAAGAGATGTAGTAAAACACAGTCAGAGAGAGAGAAAAGTAAGAGCAACCTTACGTTTACAGTGCTAGTCGGAACTGTTGTAGAGATAATAAACAAGTCTCCTGGGCCGGATGGAATTCCTGCACTGGTCTTGAAAGCGTTCTTTGACGTTATCACGTGCTTTGCCAATCCCTTTTAGCTCTGTATCATACAGGTCAATTCCCATCGTGCTGGAAGGTTGCAAATGTAACGCCAATCCCCAAAAAGGGAGAGGCTAACAATCTTGAAAATTACTGCCCAATCGCAATCTGTTCCGATATTTCCAAAGTGATTGAAAGTTTGGTGAACTTCCACCTTATGAAATATCTGGAGTCCAACAATTTACTAAACGCTCTACAGGCGACTTATTGGCATTCCCCTCGGAAATATTGTGCAGTTCCATTCACCATTTTGGCGAATATAAAGTCGTGGCTCTAGATATTTCCAGAGCTTTCTCAGGGATCGCACTATATGAGTTGACGGGATCTCATCTAACGAGTTCAAGATAAATTCAGGGATACCACAAGGTTCCATTCTTTCTCCTACCCTATTTCTTATCTTTCTTAAAGACCTTCTATATCAAACTACCAACCCTATCCAATCCTATGCAGATGACAGCGGCATCTGTCACTCATATTCATTTGGTCGTAGGTCGACATCGACTATGATCGCAGCGCTGAGGCAGAATATGAAATTTCTTTGAATAGGGACCTCACGAAAATATCGCAATGGGGTTTCACGAACAGGGCCAATTTCAATGCTGAAAAGACCCAATGCTGCATGCTTACATAGCGACGCATGACCGGTCATCCTGCTTCACCTGTAATTATGGATGGTTTAAATATTGAGGAATCAGAAGCTCTTGATGTTCTTGGTATGAAGATTCAGTGTGATGTTCGATGGACTGAGCACACACATTTTCAGGCCTCAAAAGAAGCATTTAAGTGCTTCGGTTTTTAAGAGCGTGTAAGACATACTTCACCCTAACTGCGCACAACACGTTAATCGTTTGGGCTGACAATCGCACTACGTAATACAGGGAGAACTCATTTTTCGGCCGAACATCTCGTATGTCGAACAAACTCTTTGCAGAGGTCTTTCCTGTCACTTTTGACGTGGGAAAATTCAAATCAAATGTCCATGAACACTACTCCCTCTATCCTCCTTCCCATAACCTAATTTCCTATTTCCAGCACAAAGCAACGCATGTGTAAGGGTCCCCTGAGTGGTACGTTATAACGTCGAAGAACACTGTTTCAGGACCAGTGCAGGAATTCCATCCGACCCAGGAGACTTATTTATGTTAAGGTCCGCTAAAACCTTTTTAACTGCACGAGCTCAAAAATATATCTTTCGCATAGTTACGGATACACTCTCGAGAGCTGGCAGTGGGTGATTGCTCTCCGGCAAGTGAGAGTTACTTGAAAACATTTCAGCTAGAAGGTTATATATTTTGATCGGCTTAGTGAATAATTGATCATCCTTCAAAAGAGCCGGAATAGAAGAACTAACATTTTTCTTTACTCTTTTTACGAAAGACCAAAAGCTTTTACTGCCCCGTTGGGTAGTAAGAACTTTAATGCGAAGACGCTGCTCGTACAGAGCTTTTTCACGTCTTAGCACTTTGGCACACGAAGATCTCGTCCTATTGCGCACGAAATTAGTAATTAAAAAGATACTAAATGCTTTCTTTCTGGATCTGACTGCAAGTCAGCAAGTCTGATGAAACCATGACTTCGGTCTGGGTTTAATCGAAATTTGCTTCGATGTTATGAAAGTTGTCATACCGAGCAATATTATATTTTCAATAAATAAAAATAAATATAAATAAAAAAATTTTTTTCTGAATACGGCAGCAAGTTAAAATGGTAAAATGATAATCAAAATTAATAAAATAATTAAATTAATTATTACAAAAATAGTAAGTGGCTGTGAACATTTGCCATATTGTAGGTATTTACATATATATTTATTAACATTTTGTGTGAGTTGTGCGTTTTGATTTTAAATTCCAAACCCAACAAAAAAAAATATCATGTCTGATCCTAAATTCCAATTGCATTGAGATACACCTTAATGCTCTCTGAAGCACCGTAACAGTTGGACCCATCCAACCTTCGCTTACAATGTACATATATAGTGTTGGACAAATCTTACGGCCTAGGCTATCGCTGTGTAAATGTAAGTAGGAATTGCATACAAACTTTGGATAAGTCGTATTTACATTGTCACTGGTTTCAGATCGACGATGTATGTGACAAAAATTATTTCCTAAAAATTATCACCGGGTAGGTCTTTCTATAGTCGAATAGTGACCAGCTAAAGCGCCTATCATTACATTACTAGTCCAAATTAGATGCTATTGAGACGTCAAAATGTTATTCCTGTTTGTTTTGTACTTTGCTTGTAATGAACATTTAACTTTACAATGGGATAAGAAAAGACAAATCGCATGCTAGTTGTAAGTGCTAACTATTTTCTTTAATTTTTCCTATTGACATAATGGTATACAATCGGATGGCTTTCAATTCGTAATAGCTTTCGGACTGCTGGGGAATGTGTTTATTAAAGTAGAACCAGAGACTATGGATTATTATTATTATTTTTTTTTATCTTCGACCAGCACTCAGGAGATGATCCCTCCACATGCGGTGCATTGTGCTGGAACTAGAGGAAAGGGATTGTAGGAGGAGGTGAAGCTTCACTATCTTATAGCACTGTTTTTTTTTTCTTTTTTTTCACGTTATTTGTTTTTATAGCAAGGATACGTATTAAATTTTGAAGCTTCCATTTTAGTAGCTATTTTTAGTAATTATTTTAATTCGCCGATGCTGCACAATACCGTGGATTGGATACAGCTGAAGCCGTTACTGTTCAGTGACCAGTGACTGTGCCTTCGCCACTGAAACCTTCCGATAACAACTTACACACAGCCATACAAAATGCGAGATGGTTTTTTTTTTATGAGTCTGAAACTGGGGTTGAAGTCAACGTGCATTTAATATTATTTAATATTATTGGATTATTAAATTTTAGGAACAGGGAATAGGCAATCGCCAACCCAAAGGATCTCTAAACTGTAATTTTTCGTATGAAAATTTAGCTGTTCTCTTTTATTAAATGTAAAGTTCACAGTATTTAGTTTTTTTCATGATTTTTTATTTAAAATTTCCTTTTCGTTTAAATCTACATTAAATGTAATCATAAGTGGAATAATATATTTAATGTATATTAATTAATTATATGTATATTATTTATATTTTTTTTCGTTCTCTTGTAATTGAATTTTGTGTTCATGTTCGTTTGATAAATTTCTAATAATTATAATTTTTTTGTGACTGTTTTATCTTAAAAAAGAATTAAAAGAAATAAATTATAAGTATAACAAAACTATATTTATACTCTGCTTATAACAAAGTTTTATTTATTTGTTAAACTTTTAATTTTCGAATCTAAACTATCAAATATTTCATTTGCTTTAAAATTTTATTTAATAAATTTTTTTTTAATTAATTATTTTTACAATTTTCGATAGATTATTGTCTCTAAAAAACATTTTTGTTGCAATAATGTTTCGTTTGTGTGTGTGTAAACTGTTATACGCATGTGTGGATTGATAGTGTTTTCAACAAAAACAAAATTAAATTAAAAACTAAATTGTTAACCTCATGTTTTGCTGATGAATTGCTGGAAACCGCTTTAATAGTCAGAAATGTGATGGAAAGCGAATATAAAAGATCCAACGGCACTAAAATTTGCTTTGCTGCACGCTTGTAAATATATTTCTTTTCCTTTGCATATCGAGTTTTTATCAGTTCCCAAACTTTTTGGATGAGGAAGATCTATTCTGAATTTTTTTACGATGGTGTCCTTATGAATACTTTTATTTATGTCAGTATGTGTAAATATATGTGTGTGTATGTAACTCTCGTAACTAATTAATGGTTCAGCCGATCGCAACAAAATTTGTGGCATTGAAACTCTTTTTGACGAATGTTTATTTTCTTCTTCAAATAAATTTGAAACTAATCAGGCGATCGGATCGGAAGTCGAATTTCTATTTACAGTAGTGATCAAAACATTGGGAACTGTAATAGTTTTCAATCTCTTTATCCATGATTCGGAGATAACTATGGTCGCACCGTAATTCTAAGCTAATGGAGGGATAACATGTAACCGGTAACAACACAAAAATTTTCTTAAAAACCAAGCGGAAATTCTGGCTTTAATTCCAAAAACATTATTCTCGAAGCTGCCGCAGCGATGCTAAGAACGTCTGATGGGATTCGATAGGAAAGGCCAGGTAACTCTCCTTTGGGTTCCTGGACACAGATATTGAAGGAAACGAAATAGCCGAAATGCTTGCTTCTAAAAAGTTTTATTCCACCTGCAATATGCATATGTCCAAATGCCAATACGTCAGGTGGAGATTATAGCTGAAGTTATTTTTTTTTTTTTTTTTTTTTATCTAGCACTCAGGAGATGACTCCTACACATGCGAAGCATTGTGCTGAAACTATAGGAAAGGAATAGTAGGAGAAACGACAGGAGGTGAAGCTTAATTAATTTTTTTTGCAGCTCTGCCTTCGCACGTTCTTTGTTTATACTCGTAGCAGTGCTGAAGCTTCTTTAGTAGCCATTTTTATTATTATTTTACTTGCCGGTGGTACACAATACCGACGAAATTTTGAATGTAAATGGAAGAATATCAGATGTCAGACTAGGCCATTCTATAGGAGACAGAGAGCGTCAATCTTATAATACTGTTAAGGAAAAACATTCCTGCATTTATGGCATTTTACACTGAACACTGAGTCTTGGAAATGCGCGCAAACTACCTTGGAATTAATGGAAACACACCGTGTGGAAGTTTTTATGAGGTCTATAGAAAGGAGTTGGTTTCACAGCTACGGTGCAAGTTCCCTGTGTAGCAGCAGGTTGAGAACGCTTCTGCTATTGCAGAACTTACCAGTGTAGCGGACATAATCCACATTAAAATCACATAGCGTTCATAGGGTTTCATGAATTTGTGGTATTATATGCTAATTGCCCCTCCCCGTAGGGTACCTACCAACGAACCATTTCTTAATAATTCTTGCTTCATCACAAAATTTTTTGATGTAAGCTCGCCGTGCATTTGCATCATGAATGATGAGAGTTATTTTACGGTGAAAGGTAATGAATAAATTTCAAAATATTATTTAAAGGTTCGTAATACTAAACCACCGGATAATACAACCAACATATTAATTTTTTTCTTGGACCAATGCATGCACTGGAACTAGGTAGGTAGAGAGAGAGAGAGAGAGATAGAGAGAGAGAGATAGAGATATATATATAGAGAGAGATATATATAGAGAGAGATATAGAGAGAGAGAGAGAGAGAGACAGTGTAGAGAATATACAGAAAGTGAAGGTGGTAGGAAGATAGAGCTTAATTCTTGCTTAACTCTGCAGTTGCGTGTAATTACAAAGCAAAGTGGCGGCATCTTTTGACGCATTATTCTTAAGCTAAGGGGAGCCCTTTTATTTATTATTTTACTTCGCCGACGTTTTATTACTCAAATACCGACGAAGAATGGCTGCAGCACAGAAAACTCAAAAAAAACTTTCTTCTGATTTGACCTGGCTGGGATACAAACAGGAGTCCTTCTGGTTGCAGAGCCAGCACGCTTTACTACTCAGCACACTCATTTTCCTAAGAAACTTTTGTTATTCCCCGCGATAAGAGAGCGTGAACCAGTGTTCATAAAATCTGGCTTAGCTGTAAACGCTAAGTTTAACATTGACAAATTCCTTCCTTTACAAGGAAATTTATCGATAAGTAGCATAAGAATGACAAAACCATATTTGAGCCAAACTTGGCGTCGTCCCATTGTGTAAGAGCCACACAGTTTTCTTTGACAAATCGCAATATAGATTTTGTACCTAAGGAGCAAAATCGCCAAACGTGCCGCAACTAAGGTCAATTTAAACTTTTTGGGCGAATTTAAAAAGAAATGCTTATGGGAAAGCATATAAACCAAAAACCCTGGACAGCCTCATAAACACAATTAAAAGAGAGCCAAAGAAGATGAATAGAAATGCGATCGAGGAGACAATGTGAAATATGTTTATCTTCCTGCGTTACCATTGTACTGGGTGTTCTATTTCTTTTGCATCTAAATTTATTTGCTTGCCTTTCTTGCTTTTTCTGGCGTATTGACTACAACAGTGTTGGCAACAAAGTACATTGTCAAAATTTTCAGGGTTGCATTTACGAATACACTGTAATGCAATACTGCAAAGTAACATGCATTTAAGAAATCACCCTAAAGTTGTAATTTTCATATATATTAATTTAAAGTTTTTAGTACCTTCATAAAATTTTTTATTACTGTTAATGAGTCAGTCCATATTTCAATCCGCATACCTTAGCACAAACAAAGAGAAATTTACTGCTAAGGATGACCAACGTACACGAAAATGGCCAAGGAAAATATTCACACATGCTCTTGATAGTTTTTATTATTTTTACCGTCTGTTTGTAGAACACGTAAAATAACGTTTGTTAGAGCATTTATATTGGAAGCACAAACAAATTGTCCAGTGGAACTTATTTTGCTTGTTGTATAAACAGCCAGTTTAATACTTTTTCCCCCAATTTTGCCGTTTTATAAACAAGATCCTGTTCTGCTATTACTCTTAAGATCTTCTAGAATAAAGTTAATTATTGTCTTAAAAATTTTATTGCACATATGTTGGAAGATTTGCAAAACATGGCATCAGCTGATCGCGTATAGGTAATAAAACTTAATTAAACTGCTGCAGAGTTGCATGAATTTGCGGTATTTACGAACATAACCTTCCTGTCTGTGCCTCATTTTTTCTTGTTTTTTTATTTTTTTATTTACTATAGAAAATGAAAATATTTAATTTATTTATTAAGAAAATACCACAGAAAACAATTCTTCCAATTTTTTTCCACTTCACATTAATATAAAATAAATAATTCTTCTAAAAAACTTAAAAAAAAGGCTACTTAAAATGAATTTCTTAAAGTATCAAATAAGTATTCTTGCACTTCGGGTGAATTGGCATCCATTGTGTTGATGTGAGAGTTGGAAATATTGTGACCACTCGTCAGCGAAAAACTTAATGAGGTGGTAGAACCGTTCATCTTATTGTTACGTTTATGATCCAATAAATTGCAACCACTTACGATTGATAGATTTGTGGCTTTTTCATTGCTACTATTGCTATTATTTTGGTTAAGTGAACGCTGAATTAACAATGAACTTTGTCGTTGCAATGGCCTTATGCCGCAACTATTGCTGCTATTATTGCTACTGCTGCAGGTTTTATGTCCGTTGATACTGTTATTGTTTTTACTACAGTGACGCAGTCCTCCTGCCGTTGTTGTTTGTGCTGATGTGGCTGGGGTTAATGAGGTTGTATGAATTGGGGTATTTGGCACTCCGGTTGAGGTTGTGGTAATGGTGGCTGCCACGGATAAACCACTACCACCTAATAAATTTTGCATTTCTCTAAATGATGAGTTTCTGGAGTTGGGATTTGTGCATGTGGTACCATTTAAAGCTGCTGACGATGTTGACGCAATTGTAGGCAATTTACTTTTCATGGCATTATAGGACTTCATTATATTGGTCATGCGATGTCGGCGTTGTTTCCACTTGCATACAGCAAATATAATCATAAATGTTACTAAAGCTGTCAAGACAATTGTGGCACTGGCTACTATAGCAGATTTAATGCCAGGCGGCATGTTTGTATAAAAACTGCCACGGCGATGACTGTGAGCCATGGCACCTGCTGCATGGGGACTTCTTTTAAAACCATGCCCAGATAGTTCCAAGTCTACTAAATCGTGAGCTCTTGCTACCTCATTTTCAATAGCTTCGACTGTTTGATCGGGAAATCTAACGGCAGCTTGTATCGGATTTTGTGATTGATAATCGTCTTCGCTGTCGTCGTTTTCATCATCATCATTGCGGCTTATGAGCGTAAGTTCATTTCCTTTGATATCATAGGCATCTTCATCACCATCATTGTCCCTATTTTCAGAATTGTTTTCTAGAAGCATTGTAGGCTGTTGTAAAAAATATGCGTCTCTGTCTGTGTTACGTAGGCTGGTAGCATCTTTGTTATTGTTAGATTTGGCTAGAGATGCTAAGGCTAAAGTTTTCCAAGAGGGAAAGAAACCTAAAGACTTTTCTGAACGATCTGCAAGTAAAGAAGCTGTAATGAAAAAAGAAATAGGATTTGCTTTGAATAAAATTGAGTTAAAATTTCAAACGGCAATTTAAGAGGAGTGCAAAATTCATATATTATTTTTTTGAAATTCTTCTAGTTTGGTTTCATTTTTGTACCTCTAGTTATCATCGCAGTTATATTTAGTGGCGTGTTTTAAATTAAATTTAATTAAATTTGTGTACTTTTAGACTAGTAAATGTTATATGTACTAGAATAGTAGTCTATACACTCTAAAGACTTATGCCCCTATTGCGGTTTCCAACTCAACTCAACTTTAAAACAACCCAACTCTTTTTTGGTATTACGAATTGCAACTAATTCCAGTTGAAATTATATCGACGTTGCCAACCTAAAAAGGGAAGATTTGACATTTTGTGGTAAAAAAATTGGTGTTATTGTGAGCAAAAATGTTAAACAATAAATTTTATTTAAGCTGTATGAAAACTTGTTTCTTTTCAACAAATAAGAAAGAAATGGATTATGTATGTACCACATAAGCGTGATTTATTGTACAACGACGGAAGTATCTTTTAAAATTTCAACTAGAAAATACAACCACCAGATGTAACTTTCTTTCTTTTTTAGATAAGTTGCACAAATTGATTCTGTTGTTGGTTCTATTTGTGCAGTATTTGAGAACTATTCGAAGCTGTTTAGTTTTATGGCAAGTTCTTCAAACAGTTATTTTGGTGCATCGAAATTGCTATATTCCTCTTAAATTTTGGGAATGCTCAATAAACTCAGCTAACTCAAACTGTTCTTTGTTGTAAATTTATCAAGACTATAAAATAAGTACAAATAAAATACCTGATTAATAAATTAGTTTAAGATTATAAAGAAATTTTATTAACCCGCACTCCATTTTTATAATAATTACTTCGAAGACAACTACCAATGATGAGTTGTAATTTTTTGAATCATTTTGTCAACTTTACCAACATTATGATTGTCATCGGTAATACCACAAAAAAGTTGGGATGTAATTTCAACTTTAAAATTTTTGACACGTTGAGTTGTAATCGATAATACCAAATTGAAAAATTACAACTCAAATCTAGTTAAAGCTGCAAAATAGAGCAATGTAAAATTGATTTTAAACTTTTTATTTAATCATATTCAGAATGCACTTATTATTTTTCTTTGATTCTCTGAAGATGTCAATTTCTGTTTTTAGCTTAAAAATATACTGTTTTGTTACATTTGATTTGGTCTACAAAAATGAATTTGAAAATTTTTCCTGTTCGTAAAATAAAACTATTTTCTTTATTTATATAAAACTTAGTCGGGTATTTATTATTTTAATCATATATGTACATGCATGTAAATACATACATACTTACATATGTATAGGGATAACATTGTCATGCATTTAAAATTAAAAAAATATGCATTTATGATTTCTTTTTTCAACATTTACTTACATTAAGACGTACAAAATACAGCTTCATTGGTTTCCTAACAATCATTTTGGCAAATTATATGGAGGAACAAATTAGCTCTGCATTTTCCCCATTAGCGAGCATATTTTTTTCGTTTCGTTTGCAATACTAATAACTATGATTTTCATTGTAGTTTATTTGTACCAGTATAGCCAATGCATGTATTTATTTTTTTAGTGTAGAGTAAAATAATATAATTAAACCAGCTGACATCGTTCCGTCAGGTGATTATTTTTTTCTCTGTTAAGTTTGCGACATAAAATGTAAAAATTCTATACAAACACATTTGTTTAATAGTTTTTATTATTAACAAAAAGTGTAATTTAATTTGCGTAATTTTATTGCAATCGGTATTTTCTTTAAAAAATATATAATTTGTCCTTAAATATTGCGAGTGAAAATTTTTTCTGACATTTTATGTCGCAAAGCACAAGTTAGTAATTGCATCATGGTAAAAACGTACTACACAACCGACATCTGCGTCAATACTTAATACACGCGAGTTCACTCGCTGTTTAATACATATATATCATTTTTATTCTCGAATACTTTTAAGCATTCGCTTTCACTGATTTGTTGTTTTTTCGCTCGTCCTTCATATGGAGCGAGCTTCATGTATTAAAATAACCACAATAACTTTTTAAATTCTACATGTGTTGAATTTAGAAAAAAGTAAGAGCACAGAAAAAATTAGGAACAATATCCAACTACTCAGAGCAAAGTTACTATTTTCATATTAAATCACTTATTTGTATTCAACTAACAAGACTGGTGTTACGATCGGCTCGTAACAACACCATTCAACGCATATTCATATTATCGATTGTGCGGATTTGTCAGTCACGATGTCGCCGTGGTCGAATGAGAATCGCGCGTTAGCTGTGGAGAGTAATGATTCTTACGTAATTGCTCGTCGACAATTTTGTTCAAAGTTCGGTATTCGGCTTGTATTGTAAATTGAATTCGTTCGTGGGTGCAGAGATTCAGCGCAACTCAAAAGTTTTTAGAATTTTTAAATTTATGCATATGTACATATATAATGGGTGATTCAAGTAGAGATACTTTTTTCCATTGGTTTTTTTTTTTTTTTGATAGATCAGGTGTGAGTCAGTTCATAATGGAAAGACTTACGCCTGAACAACGTTTACAAATCGTTCAACTTTATTACGAAAATTCACGTTCTGTGAGGAATGTGTTTCGTGCACTTCGCTCAACTTATGGTCAACATAATCGGCCTACTGAGCGTACTATTCGCAACACCATCACCAATTTTGAGACCCAGCATTCATTATTGGATAACGTTCGACCGGTTTGGTGCGGTTTGTTGGCCGGTGGAAGCATCGGTCCATATTTCTTTAAAAATGATGCCGGTGCGAACGTAACCGTCAATGGCGACCGTTATCGTGCCATGATAACCGACTATTTGATGCCTGAAATTGAAGCTCGTGATCTCGTAGGGAAGCTCGAAATGGATCACACATTATAAGGGAACTAGTTTTTTAATAATATATTTTGTTTCCTCTTATACAATAAAACTGTTACCGTAATAACAAAGTAAATTTTACCACAATTTTAAAATTTAAAAGTAAGAAAGAAATGAATGAAAGAAAATTAAGTTTAAAATTGAAAAAAAAAAAATTAAAATTATTGACACAAGTGTGTAAATACATTTTTTTAACATTAAATTTAAATTTTCTGTGCTTTAAGGATTAATACGATTGAACCAATTCACACAAGAACAATTTTTAAGCTGCACAGTTTTTGTTCTTTCGAAAACACACGAACCTAATTCATCTGGCAAAAGATGTATACGTGCACAAAGCTTTGTGTGGGTTAGTAATTTATTTATTCATTTCGTATGTGTATATGTATTAGTTTTGTGCTGATAATGCGGGGTTGTAGCTGGCTGAACCCTGCAGAAATCGCGGCTACTCCACACACGCATGTAAAGTATACTCCATAAGGGAGTACGACTAGTCCAAAAGTAACCCAAATGTATGAAATAAACGTGTTCCCTTTAACATTGCGATGTCCTAGGTGAGGACCATATACTCCAGCCATGCATTACATCAGAGTAATCCCAAAACTACTCTATGTCACTACTCCGCGCATTATCAGCACACGGTTAGTTTCAAAACTACTCCTTGGAATACCACAGCAGACTAGTTTGGAAACTGCTTTATGATAGTACTCCATGGAATATCAATATGAGGTTAGTTTTGAAAATACTCTAATGTCAATAGTCCATGGAATACTACAGGAGACTAGTTTGGAAACTACTCTTTGGTAAAACTCCTTGGAACAGCCCCTAAAATATTTTGCTAAAAAAAGAAAATAAATAAGGGAACCAAATACAACATTTTTCGTACACAATTTTCTCCATTTTTAATGTGTTAAAAAAGTATAATAATAAATAAGAATTAAATAAATAATTGCAAATGCATATGCATTTAACAATTATATTCACACATGTACATTTTATATTTAACTTTTAACCTATTAAAAATCAATATAACGAAAGAAAAAATAACAAAAAAAGAGCCTTGTTCATGACAAAAACATAAAATTAAATAATTTCTATGCAGACTTTTATAATTTTGTATGTAAATTATTGATTCAATGTTTTAACTTAAAATGAATTCATTGAAATTTCCATTCAATTATTTTTTTGTTGAAATAAATGATTCAATTTTATTTTGATTACTTAATTTTGATTAATTCATGGTGAACTAAAAACTAAAAATTAATAATTCTTTTACAGCTCTGTTTTGTACGAAAATTTGTTTTATAAACTAAAAACTTTTATTTCATTTTTAATAAATAATATATTATAGTAATAAGTAAAACTATGGTATTAGGGAGAAAAGAAATCTTAAGAAATAAAAAGCCTACTTAAAGTTCATTGAGACAGCAAAGAACTTCAATCACATTGCTTTGACCTGATACCTTTTTATTTTTGCAAATAAACCGGAAGTGCCGTTTCTTTACCAATTGAAGTGCGCACCTCATTTCTTTCTCTGCATTGGAGGAATAATGACTTATTGCAGCTGGAATAAAATTTAGCTATTAAAATTAAATAGTGTTGTACCTAAAATACTTACATATAAAAGTTTTGTATACATTTTTATAATTTCTTAAACTTTTTTTTCCACATATTCCATCTGTATTATACATCATGGACAATTTTCTGGATAGTATGCGCTCGAAATTTTTGCTAGCATTTCCATCTAGTAAATATTTCACAGCTGATATCTGAAAAATTTCTAATGCGCTTTTTAAAAATTAAACTATTCATAATAATTACGTAATTTTCTTCATTAGCTTCGTTTATATCCGCTTCTATTTTCTGAAGATGTTCTTCAGTTTTAATTGGAAACATCGTCGTTAGGGTGGTTATACTTTGGCGCATTTTATGTACATTTTGCAGCTGAATTTTGTGCTCAGCCAGCATTTCGACTATTATTTTATTTTGATCAACCGTGGTTGCTGAAAAAAATTAAAAACAAACTAGAGTAATTATGAAGGTTAAAAAAAGTAAAATTTTGTGATCGGCTATTATCTCTGTAATCATTTGATTTTGTTTGTCGATCATTTCTGTAACATAAATAAATAATGTATTTGCCCGTAAAAAACTGGAAATTAGTTTTTAGTTTACCTTTAAATTGGATACAGACGTAGCATGGGTTGTTTTTGATACGATCTAAGAAAAAAAACAAACAAATTATATTGTATTTTTAAAAGCAAAGGGCACTGATTATTATTTTATACTTACAATTTAAGAGTTCGTTACAATCATTTCGCCTTTTCAGATTTGAGGATTCTTTCTCCATTTTTACTTATTGTTTGTTTTATTTATTGTTAATATTTTATTGTTAATATTTGTGTAATTATTATTAAGTGCAGCTATGTAGGATAGGTATTAAAATAACTTTATTTTCATAAGGCAATGACAGAAGTTTGCAGTGAATAGTATTTATATTAAACATCGTCTCTTCTTCTTCCAGCAAGTTATCAGCGGTACATATGCCTAATGCCGACAATGAATTTAATGGTTCTTCAAACCATGGATGAATATTTTTGAAACGTTTTCCTATTACTAAAATTTTATTACTTTGTCCAATTTTGAAGCACGTAGTAATTGTTAAAGGCTCATATGGCAGTGCAAGGCATACATTGTTTGGAGCTTTTATACCTAAATCATATTCGTCAGATGAATAGCGGTATATAACACCATTTTTCTCTTTTAACCCCAAATTTTTTGATTCCTTTATTACACATGTATGAAAATGTCTAGCATACAATTGGTCCAAAATACAAGTGGGTTTGCGCACATCTTTTTTAATCAGCTGTAAATGATTTTCAAAATCGTATGCTGAAAAGTTATATAGCAAACCGTGTTGCCTGACCCATAAGCATATGTGCAGCATACTGTGAACATTATATGTTACACTTTGAGGACCAAAAACGATACTAAAATTTTCAACAAATAGCTTTAATAAATCTTCTGCAGATTGGATATTATTTCTAAAATTTTTTGCGCACGACAATAACCTTACAGCGCAATGCAGTTGTAGAAATGTGTAATAAAAATCATTACTAACATTGTTTTTTAAGACTAAAATGCCTGTGTATAATAAAAACTGGCGAAATTCTGTAGCCTTCCAGTTGGCAACTTCGTCCAAACCTCGAGGCAATCTTGCAAAATCATTCGTCATATTTTTCTTCAGGGAAACCAATAATTTTGATATATTTAGCTTTTTTAAACTCGAACTTGTTTCAGCTACTTTATTTTGCATAAGTTTTCTCAGCATTTTTCTAGTAACGCCCAAATCAATAGCATGCATTGGATCCAGAGGAACTTGGCTGATCATATTTAAATTTAACTTCTCCAAAGGTGTTTTAGTATTAAGAAACTTCAATTGGTGATGATTTTTATATGTTCTTTTAGCAAAATCCTCATCAACTATAACTACAGCAATTTCTGTGCTATAAGTTAAAACGGTGCACATTTTTTTTAGCAACTTGTGTGCACTTTGAGCATCCATTAGCTGACGACTGATGAGCTATGCCACAAACAAATGATTTCGCGGGTGCGTCACATATTACGGCCCGTATTTTAAACATTATGTTCTTGACACCGATTTGTAAATGGTTTTTTTTGCAAATCAGAGACTTCTACGAATTTGTCTAAAAATTCGTTTATATCATATGGCTTTTGTTTGCCAAAATATATACCAGCAGCAAACACATTTATATTTTTGATATTAATGACTTTAATTAATATTGGCCAAAGTTGCGCGTTGGAACTTTTGAAAATCGGTAAACCGTCAATGTTAATGTCACAAATTATTACATCATATTTTTCTAATAAATGCGGTGCTTTCATTAAGCTTTCTCTAATGCCAAAATGCGCATATTGACCGGGTTGCACTGTCACTATATTTACTTTGGAATCGATTCTTTTGAAAAGCGCCACTGTAGAGATAGGCACCCCCACACCATGGCTTTTTAATATACACAACAGATCTCTCATGTTTTTTCGGGATGTTCTGCTATTCATCTGCCATTACCCTAAATCACTAATTAATTAATTTTGCTTGTTGCTTGCCTGATCGAACTCTATAGGTGGAGAAGCTTCTGCATCTGTAGGTCCAATGCAAGCAAAACTTTCTTCGCCACGTGCGGACTCAATCAGCGCATTTGCGCTGTCCAATCTCTTTAAATAATTTTCCCTTTCCACTTTTACAAGTCGTCTTTTGTGACGAGAACTGCACTTCATATTTTAATAAAATTTTATTAATTTTTACACAATAAATACCTTTTTCTTTGAATTTTCAATTTTGCGTCTTTATATTTATTTTCACACTAATTAAACACGAATGAAACCAATGTTACCATTGTGGTAACTTTTTGCTTTAAAGCATACAGTTTTTGGTCAGTGTTGCCAAAAGTTAAAGAGCAATGTCTGCAGTCGTTAAAATACGAACACTTGTCGGTCAGCAATAAGATCTTGCTTGAAAATAACATGGTCCCTGCCTGCATTACATGGGACCATTTTCTAACTACTCCTTTTTAACTAATATGGTTCAGGTAATCCACTAATTTCTGCAGGGGAACAATTATGCCAACCGAAAAACCTTCCTTCTCACTGAATTTGCCTACAAGATCCATGTTATGCCAGTCATAATTATTCTCGTGTGAATTCGCTCATTGACGAATGCTGATAATAATTACTTATGAACTCTGGGAACTATAACTCTACTTAATAATGTGTGTACTTTCAAATTCGTACTCAAACATTTCTTGTATTCTTTGTCAGAAGTAGGAATACCATTGTCGAATATTGAGAAAAATATTCCCAACAAACCATATTGCAATCAAACTGCAATACAACTTTAGAATAAACTTATATAAATATTGCGTTTTAAGCTTTTCTTAATTTCATTTATAATAATGTTGATTAAATGTGAATTCACAAGCAGTTTTTAACAATGCTTGTGAAACTCTTATTGTACACAACTGTTTCTAAAGTATGATTGAAAAAGGCAATATGACGATTAAAAAAGACTTACATATACGAGTATTTTTCTATACACTCTAAAGTCTTGTCTGCACTTATAATGCATAAGCGGCAGCGCAAACTGGCAACAAGTACCGGAACCTAAATTTGAACAAAATTGTTAATTGTGTTTTGCATGTACATTTGGTTTTAAATTTGAAAGTGAGTGGAGGAGCAATTTTATATTAAACTTAATAATAATTGGTAATCTTAATAAAACCATTAAAATGCCTAAAAAATATAGAACAAGTGGTAGAAGACAAACGAACACTAAATAATATATTACTTATGTGCTTATACCACAATTATGTATAAAAGCTTATAAAAATATTGAAACGATTAAGTTTATCTATACAAAAGTTGGTACAATATTAGTTTCGTATGCTTATTCTACAATTGCAAGGATTAGCTTATAGTAAGCATGCACATATAATATTTTCAATCTCAAAGCTTATGTACGTAAAATGAGAGAGAAAATAAAATGAAATTCCATCCGTATTACAAAAAAAGAGAGTAAAAATCGAATGGTTGTTTTCTGGCTTTTACACCATTGGTATGGATAAAATCAAGTAAGATGAAAACATTCTCATTTAATTTAACTACAGCTGTTTGCTTGTTTTCCCAGGGATGGAGTTCTTGTGCAATTGAATTTTTTTTTTAATAACCTTGAAAAATATTTTTATAACTTTCGAATATGTTATTTTCGTGGTCAAAATTTTTAGTGTCCTTTTGGAAAATATACGTATATTTTTATAAAATTGTGCGCTCGTGGTCTAAAATTTACATTTTGATTTTATAATTGGTATAAATTCATGAAACCAGTTTTCCCTCCCTGGCTTTCTCACATTTGTTTACATAAAAATGCATCCCTGATCTAATGGTATGTGCATGATCTAAATATATAAGGTCTGCTTGACAGTTCAAATTATTTTTACTGTGACGTCACCGTCGAGATTTGTTTTTAATATGTATGGGGTTTGTTTTTTTTATTTTGAAATATTTTGCAATTTGAAAGGTAAAATAAATAAAACAAATTAAATTGTTATGTTATAGTCTTTTTTAATTTTTTTCTTGTATTAATATTTTGTTTAAATTTCTTATTCTAAAATATAAACGACTTTTAAAAAATTACGATTTTACATTTTCAGGCACATCTATGTTATCACATTTAATGTTATGGTATTTTAAATAATTATTTCGAAGACTTAAAGTATTATTATTAATTTCCTTAAATATATTTTCTAATTTTAATATGTTTCCCATAAATTCTTGGCAGGGTTTATAGTGCCCTCTGTTTGAACTGCAACTGACTTATTTGGATTTTTATTTTCAATACTTTTTTCTTGTAATTTCTGCAGACTATAAATAATTGTAAATATTATTTCATTAAAAAAAGTGGATTTTAAAAAAATTGTATTTACTTTAAATCAAATTCACCAATTGCTTCCCTTACAATTTGTTTGTTTGCTCTTTTTACGTATCGTTTCGATCTTTCGACTGGTAAAATGCTGTTTACATGGATATTTAAAGATGGGACAGCCTTCGCATCTAACAATCTTTTTTTTATTGGCGTGTTCAATAATATATCCTTTAAACGCCAATCATTATTCGTAAAATGTCTAGAACAAATTGTTCCAGATTTCCAGTTAACATTTTTTTTACCGCATGCATTGATCCACACTTTCTTTATTTCTGGATATTTTGGAAACGTAAAATATTTTAGATTTTTATCATCCTACTTCGAGCTTTTACAATCTTTTACCACAGTATTTCATTGTCCAAATAATTTTTATCACTTTCTACACAAATTGTTTATTAAAAACTCTTTTTTTTTGCTCTAACTCAGTTCAGTTTAATTAATTGTCAAAAAAATAATCCTTTAATTTTCTTAATAAATATGTAATAATAATAATTTTAATCACTAGCTTTTAAATTTCCAATTAACCACATCAAAACATTTCCCGACGATGACGTCAAATTAAAAAAAAAAAATGGCAGCTGTCATTCAATATCAAGCAGACCTTATATATTTAGATCATGGGTGTGTGTTGGTTTTTGAAAAATTTTAAAAAATCAAGAGAGCCATACGACTGTCAAATTTTCATTTGTATTTTCTCTCAAAATCTTATAGTTTCATTACATATTACGTTTAGACGATCCGACTTGTGCTCTTCTACACAAAAATTTGACATGTCGTACGACTTGTGGGGCATTTTTATGTAAATAAATGTGAGAAAGCCAGGGAGGGAAAACTGGTTTCAAAAATTTATACCAATTATAAAATCAAAATGTACATTTTAGACCACGACAGCACAATTTTATAAAAATATACGTATATTTTCCAAAAGTAGACTAAAAATTTTGACCACGAAAATAACATATTCGAAAGTTATAAAAATATTTTTCAAGGTTATTAAAAAAAAAATTCAATTGCACAAGAACTCCATCCCTGGGAAAACAAGCAAACAGCTGTAGTTAAATTAAATGAGAATGTTTTCATCTTACTTAATTTTATCCATACCAATGGTGTAAAAGCCAAAAAACAACCATTCGATTTGTACTCTTTTTTTGTAATACGGATGGAATTTCATTTTATTTTCTCTCTCATTTTACGTACGACAAATCTTATCGTCTAAAGCACCCTTAAGCGAATGCTACACGGTCAATGTTCAGCTTCAATATTTATCATTTTGTGCGTTATTTTATAAAAAATAGTCACATATATAGTCACGTATATGTGTGTCTTTTTTTTTTATCTTAAATCATATAAACAGTTGCTCCTTGCAGTTCACTGCTACACAACTTGGCGAATGCAATGATACAAGATTGTGAGTTGGGCTATTATATTAAGCCGAAACTTTTATTTATGTAAAGGAATAAGTGTTTTTTTTAACTTAGGGCTTACACTATCAAGTTTTAAAACACTCACTTTTTTACTAATACACAAATACTTTTTAAAACTTGATGCGAAAATGCCTTAAGGCTCTGGAGCCAGTTTTGGTTCAAGTTACAAGACAAGAGATTACTGTTTTATTTCTGATTACTGTTCTTATGAACAGCAAGGTGATCTTGATAATTGAATTTGTTTTTAAATTGCTCAAAACTTGCGTGCAGCCTACGTCACAACTACCAATTAATTTTTGAAAAAGGGAAAAAGACTTGATAGAAAAACTTGGCCGTGTGGCTGCGATGTAAATTGCAATTAAAAGGCGACACATTTTTACCTGAAAAAAATTTTATACAGTGAAAAAGAACGCCCCAAGTGAGCAGCAGTTACTGGTGCGCATTTAAATGATACTAGCGCGTTTGTGGAATATTGAGTTTCTAGATTTTCGCTGTTTGAACTAGAAAATATAGTTCCAATTCTTACATAAGTTGTGCGCACAAATACTAATTCACTGCTTAAGTTTGGCGACTTTAAAAAGCATCATTTATATCCTTGATAGCATTTTTAAATTCGTTAAAAGATTCTGGGGTCTAGTCGAATCTCTAGATACGTTTGCTTTAAAAGCTGCAACATGTGAAGGAGTTTTTAAAAACACTTTACACAAAAAATTAATAAAAAATTAATAAATAATTTTTTGTCAAATAGTATGCGAAAATTAAAAATGTATTAACTATATACATTTATAATGAAATATGCAAATATATGTATTTTTTTTTTAAATATACAAAATTTTACTGGCATTTAAAGAATGATTGTGCTATTTATGACATAGCTCTTTTAATCTGGTATGAATTTAAAACTCAACATATTGTTGTCATATATAATTTTCCTTGCTGGAAAACTTACTTGTTATTTTTAATTGGGTGTAGAGCTTGTGCTGCTTAAGCGGCTTCCAAGAAAGGCGGGCAATAAAATATTGATTGTAGTGGGATTCTCTGTACATACTTAGTTCATATAATTTTGTAAATTCCGATAACCTTCTTTTGACAACCGCTCCAGCAGCAACAGCGCTCACCACAAATTGAAAAATAAGAAATGTTTTTTGTTTGATTTTACTGACGTCTCTGACGTAAAGCCGAGGATGAAGTGTATTTGCGGGAACCCCTTAAATAACGTTTACGATCCAAACGATTACTTATATAATTTGACGCACCTTTGTCCATTTCTGCAGGTACTGTGTGTTCCCCCTTGCGATTTTTGTACACCTCATCCGTGGGTTCGATATCAATGATAGATGTGAAATAACTGGAACCCTGGGAATCGGTTTTTATGTCGTCCGGCTTAACGCTTTTCAAATTGAGCAAATTGAAATGGGGAAAATTTTCAAAGGCTGTTACAATGTCCATGTTGTCTTGCAGGACAACTTTTTTGTCGGGATAAAAGCGAGATGGGCTTTCTACTATAGTGGCCAAATGCAGTTGGCTCGAACCACGTTTGCGATGCTCTATTAGTTCTTCCAAAGTCATATTACGCTGCTCCAATACTTTGAAAAGTCTATTACCAGATCTACGATCTTCTATAAGTTCCAAAAGATCAGTACGGTCATCGACATTATCAAAATCTGGTATAACATTAGCAGTTTCGGTGGGAGTGATGAAGGTTGCGGGTGAGCTAGTAGTTGAAGTTGAGCTGCTGAAGATAAACGAAGGAATATACTGTTTCATTCTGCTGGTTATGGTGGACGTTTCAATGTATTTGGTAGTCTTGGGCTTCACAGTTTCCTCAAAGAAATTCTCCAAATCATCGTGATCGTCACTAGCATTATTATCATTTTCGTTTGTGTCCATTAGTGTAGGCTTCTTGTAAGAATCTTCTTTTTCAATAAGATTTTTGAGTAGAGTTTCTTGTATCCGTTCACGCAGATCTTCAGTATTAAGATTTAGATTTGCTTTGGGTGTTAAATTCATGGTGCTGCTGCTGGCGGTTGTTGTAGAGGTTGTCGTAGTTGTCGTTGTTAGCGGCGGGGGCGTTGTAGTGGTGGTAGAAGATGTAGTTGAGGTCGTAGCTGGGTTTGAGGTGGAAGAGTTGTAGCGATAAGTCGATCTACCCGAACCTCGCGTACTTGTAAACATTCTTCTGGTAGATATTGATTTATCACTATTCGTTGTTAACTCTGTCATTAGTTTTACTGGGGACGTGGAAGTAGTTGCTGAGTATGTGGATGTTGTAGATGGCAATGTAGTTGTGACCATTTTCCATGTAGTTGTTTCTGGTATTTGAGTGCTTAATTCCTGCACATCTTCTTTTAAATCTTCTTCATCTTCTGTTAACTCTATGCTCTCCTCTTCGTGTTCTTCTTCATTTTGCGGCTCCGAGTTCTCTTCTTCATCGTGTACTTCCTCGACTTCCTTACTGTCCCACGAAGTTACTACCCTTTGCGGTTCAGCACTTGCCATTACCGCCATATTCTTTAAGAGAAATGTTGGTTTAAGCGTGGGCCTTTGGTGCAGAATTTTCTTATACAGTGGTATTTTGGTGGTAGGTTTTGTGGTAGTGCTTGTTGTAGTGCTTGTAGTGTATAGAGCGCCCTCTCTTTTACGTGTGGTCAAATGATCGGCCAAACTCACTTGCAAGCCGATTGGCCTCGAGGAGCTGCCAAATAATTTGAGTCTTTGAAAGGCTGACAATTTTGATCTCTCTCTGGAATTGTACTCTTCTTCATTGCTTTCTTCGTCTATTTTAATACTGGGTAGATTTGTTTTGTAGTTTGCTTTGAAAGATGGATATCTCGCATGATTTACTTTCTCTAGAGGAGCCGTAGCTGTTGTTTGTAAAGCTTGCAAGGCATTCTGTTTACCTTTGAGCAAATCGTCTAAGGAAAGATTTTTTTGTTGTAGTATTTCGCTTAAACTTAAGCCACCACTATTCTTTAAAATATTTTTAAGACTTGCAGAATTACTGTTTCCATTCATTACTAAAGAAGACGTATCCGGTTTATTACGCATTTCGTATAGCTTCTGCTCCTTTTCTAAGGCAGCTAAAGGTTCTCTTATAGCTGCTTGTTTTCGGCGTTTGAAAGATGCCTGAAGAGAAGATCGAATCACTTCTTCTGTTTCTTGTGGTTTTGTGGGGGAAGATTTAAGTGGCGCATTTATGAAGTCCTTATCGTCTTCTAGTTGCCCACGCCAATAACCTGCCGCATTTGAAGCTGTGGGACTATCTATGACTTCGGCAGTAGATGATTGTGGTCTTCGTTTACGTTTTCGTAAACCTGGACGTCTCCTTTGGGTATTACTCTTCGAAAATTCGAGCTGCCCCACGTCTAAAGATTCGCTTTGGCTACCATCGTCGACAACCAGGGAGGCTGCGGTTTGTAGAATCTGCAAAGAAATAAGAGGATTCTTAAAAAAAGTCCAATATGGAAATTTATTTTCTTTTAATTAATGTACATATGTACGTATATAATAATAAGTAATACTAACTGATTACCGGTTAATTTATAATAATCTATATATATATAACAGGATGTGTGTATGTATGTACCGTATGGCCTCCAAAACGGCTGGGCCGATTTTGATGAAATTTTCAGGGAATCTTCAGAATATTCAGGCGGGTGACACTGTGGAGTCTGATTTTTGATTTTCGGTCTGCGGTCGGAGGTGCGTGTGAAAATCCAATTTTCATATTGCATCACCAATGACATACATATATACATATATTGATTTTTTTTGCTTTTTTTTATTTTAAATAAATAAATCGTGTGGTAATACAACACTAATGTTAGCTTAGGGCCAGCAACGCGGACCGGGTCAGCTAGTGTTTCATATTCTGTTGCCTAGAGGTGGCCATAATGTTTAAAATTATCATAATTGAATGTTTCTTTTTTTTAAATTCCTCTAATAATTTCATAAAACGCATCTGAAAAAATATGTCTACTTGAATGTTATCTTTTTAGACTAATTTTTGTTTAGTTTTGAATTTTGCCTTTTTTTGGGAATGGGTGATGTCATACGATATCGAGTTGCCGTTTAATTACATTCAAAACATTTTAAATTTGTTTGGAATGTAATTAAACCACCGATCGATGTCGTGGGACTTCGTGGGCCAGGCAGTTAATATTGTTTAGTGTGACCAAGAAAAATAATTAAAAAATAAAGAAAGTTAAACATCAAAGCTCAGACGATGTCCCATACGTACGCCATTCATTGCACTGGATGTGGTTGGAAAAGTGATAGAAAAGAGACAAACAATTGACAAAAATAGGGCTTGTACTGTACCAAAATAGCCACACTCTGCTCCACCTCCCCATCGTTGCACCCAGAGCAGAAGCCATTGTCCGGCAGACCCATGCGTCGAGCATGCAGTGCATTCCACTGGAAGTAGATATAGAGAGGGGGAGTATGAGAATAGACATGCGCTGAAAATAGTATGAAGATACAGTTTAATTCACAACTCTGCACTTGCGATGCTAATTTAGACGCATTATTTTTAAGCTCCAGGGTACCATTTTATTTATTATTTTACTTCATCGACGTTTCTATTTCTCAAATACCGATGAAGGAGTGCGCTGCTATCATACACACGACACGGGGTTTGAACCCACAACATTCTCGCTGTACAGTTAACGCGCTAACTACTAAGCCAAGAGAACCCTACTGTGCTGGATATGTGCTTCGCATGACTATGCTAATTATTGTTTTTTCCAGTGAAAGGTGCAAAGAAGCAATATATTTTTTAGAAGTGATGTTTAAAAGTTGCTGTTAGAATATGCCAGATAAGTTTATTCGTTTAAACAAATTTAATAATTAATCTAATTTATTTTAAATTAAAAATTTACCCTTTTAAGTTCCCACTTACGAAGTCACTTACAAAATAACCAAATTCTATTAATTGTTCATTTGTTATCAATTCAACGCTCAGCTGGTAACTGCTTTAGCTTTTTGCCTTTTTTAACCTCATCATTAGTGGGATTGCCATTTGTACGTACGTATATGAGAAAAAAAGAAAAACATTTATTCAACAATTTATCTTTACCCCATATTCGTTTGATAAATGAATTATACGACTATGAAGTACGAGCACTTGCACAAGTTTATTATATTTGCATTCATAAAATATCCTTTGACACATAATAACACACACACACTTTCCATTCCTTTTTATGTTAAGTCCTTTTTATAACCTCAATATTATAGTGTTTTTTTTTTTTTTTTTAAATTTTGGTGAGAAATCATTTGTATTTTTTATGAATGAATTGTATTCAAACTCATTGGCATATTCCATATTTTTTACATTTCGTTCATGGTCGGAAGAATATGAAACAGTGAGCATAACCCGTACAACTATGAACCGGCTGGCTATATAGAAAGGACGTAATCATTTATCGTATTTTTTGTACAATACGTTTATGATTTAAGTACAAGAACGTTTTTGTCTTGTTTAGCATACATTTTTCTATGATTTATTGATGCTTATAGAATGGCATCAGCTAATATTTTTTTCTTTAGTTATTCTTTTCTGGGAATGCTATTTATTATCGCAGCGTATTAAATATGTTGATAACTTTTTTATACTAAAAGATGATATTGTCATAATTGATTATTCGTTCATTCGACTAATACAATTAAAAATATGATTATAAGCAGTCTTATAAATCTTATAAAATCATTGATTTCATTATTCAACGTTAGTTCAAATTCATTACGATTATTTATCTATGCTTGTTATATGGTTTAGCTGGTCTATACGCGCCTTTCATTTGGTGCTAATACCAAAATCTTCAGTAGATATTTAACCATATTCTTGAGAAATGCTAAGAAATGTCACATGTCTATAAAAGAAGTCATAGAAAATATAATAATAAAGAATTACAAAAAAAAAAAATACAAACCAAATGTCTTCTTTAAAAATTTGTTTTATATAATTAATTGCAACCTCCGCTTTTTTATACAGGGTGTCTGGTAGCAGATTTCTATTTTCAAACTTAAATAAAAAACGTAATAATTGACACAAAGTTTTATTAAGATCATTGAACGATAGAATGGAGCTGAGGATTTTATTTTTTAAAGAGTATGTCATCCAGATATCTTCCGTTGAGTTGAACACTCTGTTCAAAACGGAGCCTTGTGTTCTGCGCCACACGCTGTATTGAAAGTCGCGGATTTTCACGTAAACTGCTTTCAACCAGTTCAATGTTTTCGGTAGTCCTTGCAGATCGACTGGGCCCTGGCCGTGGGGCATTGCAGTTGCGCTGAATCTCTGCACCCACGAACGAATTAAATTTACACTCTGTCTATCATTTATTCGCCGAATATCGAACTTTGAACAAAATTGTCGACGAGCAATTACTACGTAAGAATCATTACTCTTAAAAAATGTATCCACGCGTGATGCTCACTCGACCACTGCGACATCGTGACTGACAAATCCGCACACTCGATAATTCCGACGGCGCCACCCTCCCTCCGCACCGTTTATTACTTTTTGATATAATCGTATTTAAAAATATAAATTTGCCACCAGACACCCTGTATAAAGGGTGGTTAAATTTCAAGGGCCGATGTTGATTTTGAATAAAACACAAACTATTTAGGAAATTATTGTAATTTTATTTTATTATGATATATTGGTATTACTCAATTATGTATGGAACAAAATATCGGCCAAATGGGCGCCGCGACCACGGCAACAGTGTATGATCAATTTTCGAAGAAAATCATCTTCAGTGATGAGGCACATTTTCACCTCAGTGGATTCGTCAATAAACAGAATTGCCGCATTTGGGCGAATGAGAATCCAAGAGTGATTGTCGAAAAACCAATGCACCCACAAAGACTGACTGTTTGGTGCGGTTTATGGGCTGGCGGCATCATCGGGCCGTATTTTTTCCAAAATGAGGCCGGTCAGGCAGTTACTGTGAATGGTGTTCGCTATCGTGAGATGATAACGAACTTTTTATGGCCCGAATTGGAAGATATGGATGTGGACGATATGTGGTTTCAGCAGGACGGTGCCACTTGCCACACAGCTAACGAAACAATGGCTCTTTTGCGCAACAAATTCAATGGCCGTGTTATCTCACGTAATGGCGATGTCAATTGGCCGCCAAGATCATGTGATTTGACACCGTTGGACTTTTTTTCTTTGGGGTTATTTGAAAGAAAAGGTGTACGTCGATAAGCCAGCAACAATTCAAGAGCTAAAGGATGAGATAATTCGGCACATTAACGGCATAGAACCTCCATTATGCCTCAGGGTCATCGAAAATTTGGACCATCGGATGGAGGTGTGCCGCCGTGGTCGCGGCGCCCATTTGGCCGATATTTTGTTCCATACATAATTGAGTAATACCAATATATCATAATAAAATAAAATTACAATAATTTCCTAAATAGTTTGTGTTTTATTCAAAATCAACATCGGCCCTTGAAATTTAACCACCCTTTATAACGGTAAATATCGAGAACCAGAGTCAATCCAAAAATGTATATTGTAGGCATTGATTCTTGTTGACCAGTGTAATTTTTTTAAATTAAATTTTAAATTTTAAATTCATCTTTATTAATATCTTATACTTAACAGCATATAACTTTATAATTTCGAGATTTTATCTATAGATACTACAGCGAATAATTTTGATAATAAAAAACTTGATAATAATTTTAAAATTATAACATTATTCAAAGGAAAAGAGGTAAAACCTTTATATGAAAAGAGATATAAATTTAAATATAGTTGGAAAGTATCAAGTATACCATGAAATTATCCGACGATAATGCATGCCATATGCACATGTCACTTTCAATTTAATGATTTGTGTTTTAAGTTGCAATTAAGCCAATTGTATACATTCTCTTAACATTTGATAATTAATGATTTCAATTAATTAAAATACCATGACCTCTTTAATAGAAGAATTAGAATCAATATGTTATTCATTTAACATGTCTGTATTCGAATAATCTTAGAAATATCGACCCCTGTGCTCGAGATTATCGTATGTTACACTTTTTTCGACATCGAGTTTTTTATGCAAAATGGTTCTAAATCCATTAATTCATCTGCAGATAAAGTATTATAGCGATAATTTTTATAGTTATGGAGATAACACTATGTACATTTTATCGTATGTGACAGTTACTGCTGTCAGGCAAATAAAAAAAAAACGAATAAAAACGCTCTCCTGTGAAATTTAGTTTTTGTAACATACGATAATTTCGCGCACAGGGGTCGATATGTTTATGTAAATACATATGAACGTTACATAAATATGTATGTATGTATGTATGTATGTATGTATGTATGTATGCCAAGTTTAATTACAAAATTCATTACAATTGTTGCAATAAAAATAATAATAAAATATTAGTATTCAAACTTGAGATTTATATTAAAATATTTAAAAAATATTTATTGTGCAAAGGTTTGTCCAATAATTCTTAAATATTTTTTAATAAATTTGAAGTTTCGATTTTCTTTAAATTCTAAGCTTGTTTTGTTATATACGTTAATCAGTATTTACACAGATACAAAGTCTAATAGTAAAGTATAAGTATATCCACATACATACATATGTATGCTATTCCAATAACTTAATAAATATTTTAACAACTAATTGCATATTAATTTTTCTTCTGACTTGACCGTTATTTCCAGTCTAAATTGTACCATATTTGAAAACTTACTGTTGCCGGTCTCCAGATATACAGAAATTAATTTTTTTTTGTATAGGAAGTGCCAATACTGTGACTTAATGAACGTGAGTTTTAAATTTTATAAAAATTAGCCAAATACATTTATTACATTCGGGCATTTAGCTTCTTTTGAACTCTTTTTTGTTCCTTTGAAGAAATGCAAAATATTCGAAAATTATTTTGTATCGAGTGGTAGAGCCCCATATTAAAATACTTATGTAAAGTATCAAGGCATATAAAAATTATTCATACCGCAATGTACCAGAAGGCGGTAAAATTTTATTCATTTTACGCTAAAATTTCCAAAAAGTACCGAAACACTTGAGGTTTTTTTTATCTTGGACCAGCACTCAGGGCATGACCCCTACACGTGCAATGCATTGTGCTGGAATTAGGAAATTATGTTACGGACAGGATAATAGAGGAAGTAATGTTTATTGACATTTGGCTTGAATCTTCCCAAGTCAATAGTGACAGTAAAGACCTCTGAAGGGAGTTTGTTCCACATACACTGTTCGGGCGAATGCGATGCGATTCGCTGCCAAATCGACCTCAATGAATGCGCCCTTAATGATGAACAAGTTCCCTGATTTCATTAGAGGACAACCCATTATGGTAGCGATAGAACAACGAAACACATCTCACATTGTAACGAAGCTCAAGAGAATCAATAGATTTGGCTACCCTACCGTCCCCAATGAGTTTCTTCGCCCTCTCCTGTACACGGTCGGATGTAAGAAGTATAAATAGTAAGGAGATCAAATGGGGTGAAGTATGCCTGCACCGTCTTAAAAAACCGATGCACTTTAATGCTTCTGAGACCTGAAAGACATGCTCAGTCCATCGGACATCACACTGAATCTTCATGCCAAGAACACTGTATCCTCAATATTTATACCACCCACTTATACACCCATAATTAAAGAGAATATAATGGAGCTTAAGTTGTATTTATATCTTCATCGCTTTAAAAGATGTTATCAGGCGTACAGAAAAGTAGAAAAAAATTCAGTTTTTAGCCGTTTATCCCCGAAAATGTATGAATATATAAAAATGCATCGGCCCCTGTTCGCTTATTTTTTGTGTGGATTAAGATACATATTGAATTTTAGTTTTATATATATTAGTTCCGGAGATATTATATTCCCTATTTAACCTTTTTCACATTATTAAATAAAAAATAGATATATCGATTCGATTATCGTGTTCGTGCATTTAACAAAAAATTTGTATTCAAATGTTCGATTATTATGTTCCAAGTTCTGATATATATTAACCTAGCATTTACACATGCAATGCAGTCACATTTTCCGAACTTGAGAGTCTAATAACAAGAAAATTTTCTTGCAAGTAACTATTTGGCACTTGCGGCAAGTAAAATGACAATGAAAAAACAGTATTACCAAGTTTTCTCTTAATTTACTAGTACGTATTAAAATGACTGTAGTATTGCTGGATTGATTTTGATCGTATTTGTAAAGAAATAAGAAATGAAAAAGAACACAACTATACAAAAAAACGTCATAATGGTAATTTTAAATATTAATTTTTGGGAAAAATAATTTTGATGATAATATTGTTTTCAGATATTGCCAATACGGCAATACTGAACTCATATAGTTATTTAGTAATTTTTGCTGGAACTTTAGTTGTTAACAACATTTTTAAAATGAATTAACACGCAAGTATGTAAACACTGAAACAACTTACTTACTTTTTCGCGGGTAATACTTGTTATTTGCAAGTAATGACTTCCACGTGTAAATACAGGGTAAAAATAAATTCTCAAGTAATTTTTTTTTGGTTTTCAGCAATTCTAGAATATAAATTTGAAATAATAATACTGTGTGACAAGTGAAGACTTCTGACAAAATACACAGACGAAAGCGTAGTAAAACCCAATACTTAGCTTGGCGATTTTGGTGACCAATTTTTTTACGGCCCTACAAAAATTCTGAAAATCAATTTTTGGACACCATCTAATTTAGACTTGGTGATTCTGCTTAACGGTGTATGGGAATAATATAGCTAAGAGCGCAGCGAACAGGAACAGTTGATAACAAAAATACCTTAAATATTTAAACGTTGCAATATTCCTCAATATTCACTGTTGTAATTCAACTGGTACTAAAGCCGGGCCCGGTCCTGTCAAGTCAAAAAATATTTCTGATTTTTCTGTGCACCATCCTTCGTAGGCGAAGTAAAATAATAAATAAAATGACTCATTTAGTTTAAAAAATTATGCGACAAAAATAACATCAGAGACGCCGCAATTTTGCTTGCAGATTTATGCAAGCCTTAAGCTGTATCTTCCTACCATATTCATCACCTGTCTCTTTTCTACACTGTTCCTCTCTCGTACCTAGTTTCAGTGCAATGCATTTCATACGAAGGGGATATACCCTAGCAGTGGGCAAAAGAAAAAAAGCGCTTAAAACTCAATTCGTTTCAATTATGCATTTTCTTAAAGGTCGTTAAATGAAAAGTGCAATTTTTGTCTCTTCAAAAAGAGTTAAATCTAGCACGAAGAGCGTTAAGTGTGTCGCCGTTTCCATCACTGGTGTTAGATATCGGATAATGTTGGAAAACCAACCGCAAATATGGTTCCAACATGATGGAGCTACAGCGGACGCTGCAAGGGACACAATGGCTCTTTGAACTCAAACCACTTCGGTAATTTTGTGCCACCCTGTACATAGTTCGCGATACCAAACAGTTTTATATTTTTTTAGTTCGGCCTATTCTTAAAGATGGACCTATTGTATGGGATTCTTATTCCATTCCATTCATATAAACAGTATTGAATCAGTACAAAAGCATTTTTAGATTTTTTGTTTAGGAGGGCTCGGATGGAATTCACATGTTCTACCGTCATATGTTAATAGACTTGCCCTTATTAAGTTCCAATATTAAAAAGGCGTCGTTTACTTGGATTGATTAAATTTGTATTCCAAACCGGCGATGGATGAGGTAGATAGTCGTGGGTTCGAAACCGCTGTCCGACTGTCTCAAAAACATTGTCGCATTTTTCAGATATACATTTTTGTGCTTTTGTGCTAGTTGTTGTTGTGCGAAGCCATAGTCACTGCTCACTTAACAGTAACGGCTGCAGTTTGTACTAATCCACAAGTAATATGAGAGCGACCTCCTTCGTCGGTATTGTGTAGTACCGGCGAAGTAAAATAATTACTAAAAATTACTACTAAAACGAAACTTCAAAATTTTAATAAGTCTCCTTGACATCAGAAGCGCTGCAATAATGCTATAAAAACGAAAAAAAACCTGCAAAAGCAGAGTGTCATCTCTATCACTATGCCTTTCCTTAGTTCCGCTGCATGCATTGCATACGTAGGAAATATCTAAGCACTGGCCCCAGATGAAAAAAATTACTACAGATCTGTTTATGGTAACAATGATTCTTTTCGTCATATTTATGAGAATTTCAATAAACAATATCTTATTATAGATATTTCTGCGAGCAATGATGTTATAAAACGAAAAGTTAATTTGCATATAAATAGTTAATGTATTCACTTCGTATTATATCTTTAGTATGTAAGGATTTATAATTTATAGACGTAAATAAGTAAATAAAAATGGCATAGCGAAAGTGGGGTTCCATATAAATTTAATAATGTGCATGTTGTTTTTTTCACATCGAATAATTTCGTTTTCACTCCTTGCAACGTGTTCCTCTATTTTAAAAATTGTGAAATTTTGCAGAACAAAGAATAATTTTTGACTGTATCACTCCTATAGATATTTTGTGCAACTTTGTTCCTTCGACTTAACTTTCATACTTTGTTTTTGCATTTATAATAATATTTTTCCAATTTGCTTTACATAATTTTATTTTATGTATATTTATATTTCTAAGAATTTCTCCTGTTTTCTTAGATACACTTGAGCATATTTTTCTTATAACTGCAAATCTTTAGAGAATTTCATCTTAAATAATTTTATTGTATGTAAATAACATAAATTTTTATTATATTGAAGTCTGTGTACGACCATTCACATCGTAAATAAATACAAATTAATATCAATACTGGAAATATTACAGAAAGATGCTTTTGAACGTACAATATGGAAATAAAATTGTTTTACAATAAATCCATACGTGTGCATGCTAGAATATCAGTCATAGTGTTATGGTCTGGTTCGATATAGTTGGGCCACGTTAATATTCTTTGGATGTTGTTGGACGATTTCACGTTCCTTTGATGTGTGATTGATTGAAAGCTGATTGTTATTCGAACGAAAAATAAACGTACTAATCAGTCGTATAATTAGCCTTATGGTGTTTTTACATTCATAACTAAAAATAAGGAAGAGATTTTACTGATATCTCTTACAAGCACCGCACAGTGGGAGAAAAGGTTATTCTACCGGCGCTTTGTTAATAGCTTCAAAAGCATAAAAAATTGTGAATAAATTCTTTTCTCTGTTTTAATTTATAAATATTTAAATACAAGCAATTCATTAAATTTTAAAATTTTTTGGTTTTTTTATGTTTTTCTAAAATTTAGTTTTAGTCCTCTGTAAAATATAAAAAAAATGAAAAATGTTAGAATAAATTTTTTCATTACACGAATGAAATTTTAAGAAATTGTTTTTTGCTTCATACTTTTTTACTGTTTTCAAGAAAATGAAGAAAAAAGTAAAAACTATTCAGAGTCGGCAGTTTCGGATTTAAGTCTTTAAGGTAGGTCAATCACAGATCGCAAATCAATTTTTTTTATTTAAATCATGCCTAATCATTAAAGTAAAATCGCAAATCTTATTAAAAAATTTAATATTAAATTTTTTGTTGTTAAGAAAATTGCGCTGAAAAATAATATCAAAAATAATAAAACATCAAAAAATCCGTTGGATTTTAAATTTTCAAAAACAAAAAACAAAGTTTGCCAAATTCTGAATTTTAAAATTTCGCTAAAGCGCCCCTAGATTGGGAATTTCTCGCACTGTGCACTCGTTGCCGTTTTTTTTGTTATTTAAACAAAAAAAATTTGTTATATTTTCTTTCAGTCTAGAGATATGCATATTTTTTCCATTTATGCTCTCAACATAAATAATGTTTGCATTTTATTACGACAAATAAGCGATTTTATAGCTTTTATTGTGCAACACTGTCGAAACCCTTTCGTTTTGTTAAATAATCATTTCTGTTGTACCAAAAAATTCACGTCTACTGTAGTGGAAGCGCACAAAAAATATTAAACTATTTACGATAATTTATATAGAGAAGCCACCCATCCAACAAGTACATATAAATAATTGTAATTCATTCTGATTCGCGTTGAATAAATATAAAAAGAATTAAATTATTTAAATCGAAAAATGAACAGTTAATAATTTGATTAGTTGTGTTTGATTTAAATGTAGATATTTACGTACATACGTACATAAGTTTTACATCTAGATTTTGTTTTTATTTTGAAATTTTGGTTCCAAAAATTTGTTTGTCATGGCAACATTGGTCACAAACTCTCAAAATTAATTTTTCCGGATGGATAAAGAAAGCAATTTAATTTTTAAGACTTTGAAGAACAAATAGTGATTTCATTTGACTGGTATTTGAATTTAAGTTCAAATGATTTTGTAAGCTTTTTATATGTTCATAGCAATTTTGTATTTAAATATTTAATCTGCTAATACGAGTTTAAGTGCAATTGTATCAATAGAAATAACTACCAATAGAAATAATTACAACGGAAGAAATTAATAATCAATTAGTGAAGCAAATTAATTTTAAACAGTATTTCGACTCATAGTCTATTTAAAAAAACGAATATATGTGCCCTTAATTATGAAAGTCGCCTAAGTCATATATTTTTTGCTACGAGGTATTTAATGTTTTGCATTAGATAATATTTCGATATTGAACAACAGTTGAAGTCGGCGAAGTAAAATAATAATAGGGGGTGCTGATGGCGAGTAGTCAGCGTGTTGGCTCTGCAACCATACGGATCGATTTCTAGCCTGGTCAAGTCAGAATAAGTTTTTTCTGAATTTTCTCGGTATTTGAGCAATAAAACAAATTACAAATTATGCAACAAAATTAACATCAGAGACGCTGCACTTTGCTTTATAATTAACACGTAACTGCAGAGTTGTGCAGGACTTAAGCTGTATATTCCTACCATTTGCTCCACCTGTTTATTCTCTACAATATCCGCTCTCTATCTAGTTCCAGACCTGAGCACCGGTGCAAAAAGTAAAAATATTAATTATAAGTAAAAGGTAATCCATTTGTGTTATTTAAGGCCTTTATTTTCTGTAAATTTTAAAATTCATAAAATGTTTTTGAAAAATTGGATAAATGTATGTGTTCAGCTCGGTTTTCTCTGAGCTATGGCTGTCCTTTTTTTAAATGTTAATTTCTCGAATGGCGAATCGTACCAGTCGAATTTTTTCTGCTTTGTTTATCTCGACCAATTTTTTATTGTCAACGTCGACATCAAAAGTTATGCTTCTATTGCGGTTTACAACTCCACTGAGTTGAAAAAATGGATATACATACATATGCACATAGTTTGCTCAAAACAAAAGGAAAATTTTGAATTTTTTTAAAAGTATTTATTTATTCATCAATATCCATTTTGTCCTCTTCAAAGTAATCAGATATAATGCAGTTATGCCAGCGCTTCTTCCAATCCTCGAAGTACTTCAGAAATGCTTTTCGGTATGGCCATCAGCTCATTCTTCAAACGCTTTCCTTTCATTCAAAGTCACAGCCATTTGGTAGAAAGGAGTGAATGAATGATTAAACAATAAACTAATTTTTAAAACTTTTTGACTTATACCATTTTCATAATTAACACTAAAGAAATTCCATTTAAAGTTGAAATAACAACTATTCATAAATGGTTAATTCTTGATAATATCCTGAAAGTCACATTGAAGTAATTTAGTAATATGGTGTGAAGGAACTGATACTAATTCTTTTTCTTATTTTGACTGGACCACTTTCGTAATTATGGCTACATATGTACATAAAATGGCTCCTCACGGGGTCACAGGTAGGGGAAAATGCGAAAAAATCCACGAAAAACTCAATAACTACCCTGGGGTCACTCTTAAGTGGAGTAAAATGTAACACCGACTCCCACTAATATTTCTCCCCCGCCCCCACATTTTTTGTGAATATACAAAGTGCTATTTTTTATAAAATTAGCCCCACCTCCCTAAATAGCTACAGAAGGGGCACATATAAGACCGACTCTTACTATTTTTGTTATTCCGACATTCTTTCAGAACATGCCTAGCATTCATCTTCAGTCTTTAGGGTGGTGCCGATACAAAAAATTTAATTTAAAAAAAATATTTTTTGATTATAAAACATATTTTGTTATTGAACCATGCTAATTATTATGATAATTAATTTTAATCGTTTTTCTATTTAGAGTCATTGACATGAAATTAACGTAATATTTAAATGAATTTTTAGTTATTGCTTAAATTTAAGAACAAGCGCTGCCATATACTTTGCGGAAAGTTTATAAATTGATTATTGTAAAAACCTTAGAATGTGGTAGCACAATTTTCTTTTTATAAAAATAGTTAGGGTATTTACAAATTATTTGCTTTTCTTTTATTTTCTTGAACCGGCACTCAGGGGATGACCCCTATACATTGATTTATCTTATTTTGTTGCTACATTTTTTTGCGACTTCTTGATGAGTTTTGATGGGTAAAGTCATACTTGTAATTAGTAAAAAAAAATTCACATTCTTTTTTTGATATACATACATACATATGTATATTGAAAGTGGGAAATTGTGTTTTTTATACATAAGTAAGGAAAAGAATTAGTACCGAAATTCACAAGTAAACAAAGTAGGAAATTATTAAATAAACATATAGACAAGGGGACAAGGGTACAATTGTAAGGACTCGCCATATATAGGAACATTTGGTATTCATTTGGTGGCAGTTACCCGGTTACAAGTAATTATTTAAGCATAGGAACTTTCAACTACTAACCTGACGCTTTGTAGAACAAAATTCCTCTCTATATGCTCACAAAAAATGATTACTATCATCACGATATATCCCTATATTTGTTTGTATTTTACACGTTTTTTTTCTTTTTTGCTTGCTTCCTTTTTCAATGTGTCATATGGTTGGTCTCATATATACATAGTTTGGTTTTTGTAAACATTTATCTTTTTAACATTTATTCGGTTTTAAACGATTTTATTTGACATTATTAAATTTATGTGTATGCAATGAAATATTTGAAGGATTTCCGTTGTAATTCTCACGGAAGTTTATTAAAATATAACGGAAGTAAAAAAGCAATCACAATTTTAGCAAATGTAATCAAAAACTAAATATTTAAATTTAGTTGATGTATTTTATTTTGTAAATTGAAAACATGAAAATCACTGAAATAGCTTAAGAGTTATTAAAATGCTTTGAAGAGTACAAATTTAGATTCAATGAATAATTTAATCAATATTTAAGTTTGAAGTTTATCAACAAGAATAATTAAATTTTCTTTTGTTATTAAAAATACTAGTTTATTGCCGTAATTTGAAATTTTTTGATTGATTTGTTACTATGGGTTAAGTTATTAGGTTGATTAAGTTAATGCTGAAGCATTAATATAACAAAACTTTATATCGTTACCTCAAACGCAAAACACCCTAAGTAACAAAAAGTTAAAAATCGATTTTTTTTACAAATTCCGTTGTATCTAATCAAAATACATCACCACCAAACAAATCATGCTTCCACGTACACAAATATTGACTTTAGTGAGATAATAAAACAGCCCTTACTACAATATTGAATAAATGTTAAACGAAAAAAGACCTAACTGCTTGTTTGTGTATACAACATAGACACAATTAAAATTTAAAAATTAAAATACGTTATGTTTTTCGTGATATTAATGTAAAAATAGTACTTTGGAGAAATAAAAGTTACAATATAAACAATTATAAAAATATATAGAAATATGTCGGATAAATCTATGAATGCTTTTGCTAAGAGCAAAACATTTGGACTAAATTGGAGAACTTCTATTCAACAAAAGCGTATGGAACGTAAAACGTACCTACGATTTTTCATAGGAAATATAGAATATCGTAAGCCCGGAGAAATGAAACCGAGAGGAGTCTTGAATCAAATAATTTTGCGACAATAATAATAAAATATTTGAGAAGTTATATTCAAAATTTTCTAATACTCACCACATTATTATGGACTCCAATAGTTGTGTCTATCAACACAAAAACGTTGTGCTTTCCAACGCTTTACTCCCATTCGAATTGGTTATTTTGAAATAAAAAAAATTCTTCTCGGGCTCTACAACCACGAGTATTTTCTTGAATAATTCGCAAGATGTTGTGATGTTTTTTAGGAAAAGAAGCGGGCGAACCAACAATTAACATGATACGTGCGCTAGGATACGATCAAACAGGAATTATTTATTTTAAAATCAATATCAATGACAACCACGAGGAGCTCCCACAAAGAATTGGAAAGGATATCAAAATAGTACAACCCTCCAAATTACAGATTAATAGGATTTAAAAAAACTGCTACCTGTATACTGACATTATTTTTATGATAACATTCCTTTTGAATAGTCAATGTGTATCTCATTAAGAATATAATAATTTTTGAGTAAAATAAGCATTAATCTTGTCATTTATCAAATTCTTTATAAATTTAGTATAACAGCAACGAATTTTTAATTAGAAACAGTAAAATACATTACAGTAAAAGATTTGATAAAGATTTACTGTAGATAGGCCCATTTTTATCTTGGACCACCACTCAGGAGATGACCCCTACGTATGCGGTGCATTGTGCTGGAACTAGTGGAAAGGACGTTCATTGTTTCTATAGCAGTGTTGTAGCGTCTCTGATGTCAAGGAGACGTATTAAATTTTGAATCTTCGTTTCTAGTAGCCATTTTTTATTTTACTTCGCCGGGGCTACACAATACCAACGAAGGAGGGCGTTCTGATTTGCCTGTGGATTGGATACACCTGAGGCGGTTACTGTTCAGTGACCAGTGACTATGCCTTCGCCACTGAAACTTTGCGACAGCAACAACTGACACGAAGACACAAATACACATCAGAAAAAATGCGAGATGTTTTTATGAGTCTAAATCTATCATCTATCATTTCTATTATCTATCATTTCTATTATCTATCATTTCTATTATCTAACATTTCTTATAGAAGGCAATCATTGCCTTACTGTTACTACTCTTGGAAAAAAAGCATCATTTTGCTTCATCATTTATTTCATTTTATAACACTTTCCCATGCTATACCTGTTCAAATATTTAATTTCGTAATAAGGCATTTGAATTACACTGTCATTCTAATAATAATGTTTTTTCTGCAGATAATTCGTTGCAAAATAAATACATTTTCTGCACTAACGAATCTTTTTTTGTGTATTTTTTCTGATTCGAATATGATAGACAGGAGAAGTGATTTTTTAATTCTATATTCATATCAATAAATATTCACCGCAGGCGAGTGGCAATTCAGATTCAACGTACAATCCACGAAGAGGTGCAACGGAAACTATCAGGCAGGAATTCACAGAATATTTCACCAATGAAGGCAAACTTGACTGGAATTAATATATGTATATATTTCAAATTTACATTAAGCTTAATTAAATAAATTTAATTGAAATGAAAACAAATTGTTAATTACTTTTTATTTTTTTTATTTAAATAAATTTATATTAATAATACTTTAATATAATTTATTATTAATTGTAATTCTTCTTAATTTAATCAAAAACTTATAAACTAAGAAAAGTAAAAATCACAGGAAAAGTAAAATTAATCACAGAAAACTTACATTAATACTCAAAAAAAGTCATTCAAAAGATAATAAAAAAAGTAATTCAAAAGATAACAAAAACAAAGTTACTTAAAATATAAAAACAAAGTAAACAACAAGGGTGGCGATGGCACGATATATGGTAGTCTGCACGTTGACTACGAATCCAAAAAACAGACCTGGGTTCAACCCCAGTTTCAGACTAAAATTTTAAAATAAAAATAAACATCTCGCATTTTTCTGATGTGCATTAGTGTGTCCTTGTGTGTCAGTTGTCGGAAGGTTTCAGTGGCTAAGGCATAGTCACTGGTCACTGAACCATACCGGCTTCAGCTGATAGCAATTCACAATCGCATCAGAACGCCCTCCTTCGTCGGTATTGTGTAGCACCGGCGAAGTAAAACAATAATAAAAAAATGGCTACTGAACCCAAGCTTCAACACTGCTACGAGTATAAACAAAGAACGTGCGAAAGCAGAGCTGCAAAAATAAAAATAATTAAGCTTCACCTCCTGTCATTTCTCCTACTATCCCTTTCCTATAGTTCCAGCACAATGCTTCGCATGTGTAGGAGTCATCTCCTGGGTGCTGGTCCCAGATAAAAAAAAATAATAAAGCGCGTTATTTGGATGTTCACAACTTCGATAATAAATCCACAAGCTTCTGTCGAAACACAATGACATACAAAGAAAATTACTGTTTGGTACGCTGTATGGACTGGTCATTGCTCCATATGTCTTCAAAAATAAAGCACGTTTCTTTGATATTAAAAATATATTTCTTTGTTTTTTTTTTGTATTATGATTTAAACTTGTCTAACTCTGAAAAAACACCCTGTACAATAATATAAACCATATGTAAATATAAAAAATTTACAGATGTGTTTTCAAGGTTGTATTTTAAGTTCATGTACACCTCTTAAAGCTAATTTATTTTTAAGTACTTTTAATATTTTTTAACTTTATTTTTAACGTTTATTTTTTTTCAATTAATATCGTCCCCTGCAATATTATTAATTATATATTTTCTTACAAACTATTGTTGACATTTAATCTACTTATAAATGTCCATAATTATAGAGGAGGAGGACTTTTCCAGTTATTATTTTTCCCCTATTCTCTTTTGGTCATTTTGCCAGTGCCATATTACCGTTGTTATCATGATAATGAATGCCATAATTAGTGCTGTTTGCTATAATGACTTTTTGCGGACATTTATTTTGTTATTATTATTATTTTTTGCTTTCTGCATTAATTAAGTATTCTATATTTAAAAAAAGATTAAACCACAAACTATTTCCGCTTATTATACCTTAATAATGTTGCGCTAGTAATTGAAAGAAATAGGACACAATAGAAGAGAATAACGAATCGTTTTCAAAGTACTATTGAAAATACCAATTATAGAACAAAAGCAAGACTAGAATGAAATAAAAAGTAAAAAATGTATGCAAGATCTCTATATATTCATATGTATGTTTATATATACATAAGTATGTACAGTGTAATCTCGATGATTCGGAGAATTAGAAACTACATTGTCCGAAATACCGAAATGTCTAGATTACCGAGACAGAAGAAAAAGTAAAAATATTGTTACTGAAAACATGAACGTTTTTAGTAAAAGTTTTATTTCATATAAATTATATATTCATTTGTTGTTGTACGAGTATCTAGTTGGTCATTTTCATCTGTCGATGTTCTCTTTAATATTTTTGTTCCCATACGAAATATCTATCTCTAAAGGCTCTGATTCACTATCCTACACAAACCCATACTGTTATACAAATAATTAAATAAATACTGCCAAATTTAGAAAATTTTTTTGGATTTGTAAAAGGTGTAGTAATTGAATTTTATATGGAAATTATTTTTTTTAAAGCAGTAATATTTTACCAACCTCGCAAATCATGCATTGTCATTTTAAACTTTGCATCACCGTCGACGTTTAGAAACATCTGTTTGCTTTGCATTATAAAAAAAAATAATGCCTGCAAAAAATAATTTTCGAAAGCAATTAATATGAATAATAATTATTATTTAATAAAAAAATTAAATTTTTAATTGAAATTAAGTATTTATTTCATTGAAATTTTTTACCTTTCTGCTTTAGTCGCCATTGTGTATAAAAGGCATTGTCAATGTAAATGATGCTTTTGTAGCGTTTATTTGCGCATCAACTGTACATCTGATGACTTTAACAATGCCATGCATATACATACATAAGTATGTATGTATGAGCGTAAGTATATACATATGTAAATGCGAAAAAAAATTTTATACCACCAATATTTTTCATTTTTATGTGGCGGTTTTCTTTGATTCTACTTCTGCCATGACATGCCAAAACACGAGCAACTCTTCCACAAATTAGTGAGACTGTTTCTTGTGTGAGGCAAGGAAGGTCGCCAGGATCGTCTTGCTACTCAAAAAACCGATAATTTGAGACCTGAACCGAAGTCTCCGTGAATATTTCATAGTGTTCATTAACTTTCTTATTTTCACTTCACTTACATATTAGTAAAATTTATTTATCGAGTCTATATTATTAATTAAACAAAATGTTTAAATACAAAGAGCATCTTTTTGTTTTGGGTTTAAAGAAGGGTAAATCCATCAATAAAATTTCATATTTTATTGATGCTTTATTGAACGTGTAAAAGCCTATTAATCATTTCTGAATACAACTTTATTCAATTTTGCTTATAAACCGTTTATAAACCTGGTGAAACTTTTTATGAAAACGGCTGTTAATATTTAAATCCTTTTAATATCATTTTCAAATAGTTGTAAAGTCATTGCTTTTTATCTGTTGATCTTAAAAATTCCTCACATAAACAATTTCATTACTTTGTATAACTGTTATTAATAAAGTAGAATGTTTGACAGGTAAATTACTAAATTAACGCCTTCCTTTTATATATTATTTCATGTTTTAAACTTAATTTCAAAACTATTCACAGCAAAGATAAAAAACACAACTCTTCTTGCATATTCCATTCAAATGAAAAATGCATTCAGCCATTCATATTCATCTACATTCTAGTCGTATTGATGTTTTGTTGCAAATACAGTTACAGTTGAAATGGCAGCCCTCAGTAGCACATATATACATTCATAAGTATATACATAATTGTTGTGGCTGCTGTTATTGTTTTAACTCAATGAAAACCAACGGGGCGCTTATCTCACTTTCGGAAAAGTTGTATTTTTTTGCAAAAAAAATTTAAATTCTACTCCGCAGAAAACAATTAAAAAAGCAATATTTTTATATATGTACATACATATGTATGCATATTTTTTTTAAGGAAAACCAGATAAGACAATGCTATACAACGATAAACTATCTTAGTAATACATAAAGCATAAACAAACGTCTCAGAGGCGAACATGAGACCTGTTGTGTTCTACTATTGTAGCGATATTTTAGATATGTACATACATAGTATGTATGTATGGGTATAAAGTAATACTATTATTATTATTATACCGTTAGAAATCAATGCGACCAAAGAAGATAAATTGTGCAAAACCCATCACATTAAATCTTCAAGCTAAGGCTCTTAACCAATCTAAGCACTATTTGTTGTCTGGTATTTCACAACTTGTTTGGAGACATAACAATGCCACCTAGATGGCAAAACCTTTGCCTGCCGAGTGCAATGCAATCGGAAATAATGTGCTCCAAACTGTAGTTTATTCTACGAAATTAATTCGAACCTTGGTTAATACATAATTTTATTGTTATCTTAAAATTTTTTTTTAACTAATAGATTAATATACATATTTAACTAAAACCATTTATCACGTCAGATCGCACGGTGTTGCCTTTGATATAAAAAGTTGCCAAAAATAGAAGGAGTTATTACAAAGTTATGAAATTATATACACATGTTTAAATCGAAAAGCATAGTGAAAACTAAAATTTTGTCATTTAAATTCCAAGGATTCCTGCCCATCCCATATATCCTGAAATTAAAAGAGATAACTTAATGATATTTTGTAGGGACATTAGTTTTAATATCTGTAAGCCTTCGTTCAATTTGCATTCTATTCAGATCAAGGATGCTCCTATCTCGAAAAATTCCTTATTTATTTTCTATCTTGGACAAGCACTCAGGAGATGACCCTTACACATGCGATGCATTGCAGGAATAGTTAGGGAAATGATAGAAGATTAAGCTCCACTATCTTTTTTTACTCCGCTTTTGCACGTTTTTTTTTAGCACTGATACAGCGCTTCTTATTTAATTTGGCTCACGAATCACTTGAAAGGATTTAAATGTATAACTACACACATTTAACTTTTTGTCCAATGCGGTGTAAGCTACGTCCCATATTTTCTTAAGAAGTTTTATAAATCGAAAAACTAATTTTTAGCAGCATTTAGCGTTTATCAGATCAGGTCGGTGTGAAATGTGAATTTCCATCCAAAAGTGTAAGAACATTACAATAATCGATAACATATCTGGGGACTGTTGACAAAACACCCTAATTGGAATTTTTCAGGAGACCGAAAAAGCTGTTTTTCCTAACTTCAACATCAATGAGGCACGTATTAACATTATCAGATTGGGTTTAAACTTCGTTAATTACATTTTCTAGCCTATTGTCGCATTTTATGGGCGTTCCACGAAAGACAGCTCCAAAAAAACACCATATAACCAGCCACCCTAATGTATACTCGTATACATAAGTAAAAGCTTATGTAGTATGTACATATGTGTATAAATACTAGTATCCTTTGCCACTTTTACACTTCAAATATTGACTTAATAAAGAAACATAACTTTAGTTATGTAACAGCAGCAACAATAATAACTACAAATTTACATACATTTAACCGTTATACATTACTCATTCGCACGTACGTATGTACATGCAAGACACTTCATAAATAACTGTTCTTAGGTACTCTTCATTGGTACTCTTTCTCTATAGTTTTGATTCGCATATACAAAGCAAAGTTGGGATGGACTACTTTACGGCAATATATTAAAAAGGACCACCCATTCACTCACCAACCATTATTATTTACTATGTTCTCGTTTAATTTAATTTTTTGCATGTATGCACATATTCACACATCTATACATATGTATGACAAAACATCATAAGTGCAATTTTAAAAACTTTCAGGAGAGCGAAAAAACTATTTAATTAGTAATTTTTGGTTGGTATTTTTTTCGTTATTTTCTGCCTTTTAAAAAATTTATAAAATTATTCCTATAATTTTAATTTCCACTAAGGTCTCCATTAAAATCAAGCTCACAAATTAAATCAACAATAAGTCCCGATAAGTTGATTACTCTTTGTTTTATATCTCGACTTATGATCTTCTGTCAAAAGTGCACATACATAATACGGACGAATGCATGTGCGTCTATTGTTTTATTTAAATTTTCCATACGCACCAGGCATGGAAAATAAAGATAAAAAAGTTCATTTTCATTTCGTAGTGTTCAGTTGCGAATTTCTTCAAAAACTTTTCGTGCCGTTGAAAATCTATTACTGACGTTGCTCACATTTAGTAAATAGTAGTAGGTAGCAAAACATTCTAAAATACACAGTTCACACTAAGCAGTATTTCCATGCACTGTGTTTTAATTCAGTCTTTTTAATATAACAAGCACTTCATAGAACATTTCAAAACAAAACAAACACTGCAAAACGTGAGTTCTTTTTTATAGTAAAAATCAGTGTTGTTAAGGTAATGTTCATAGCTTTTCTCTTTAACGTTTAAGGTTATTGTGATTTGTTCGTCGTGGCTGGAGAAATGGTACGTGATGAAATCAGTCGCGTATGGGGAGCTTAAAGGAAAATAGAAATAAAATTTTACGATTATTAAATATCGATTAAATTTTTCATACTATTTACATTTAAGTATTAAATCTTGATCGTTATCAAACAACGTAATATGTCCCCTGTGTTCTTTTTAACATAAAACGCCCAAATAATACGTATGCGTATACTGCAGCACTGGTGTTCAATAAAAAAATTTGAGAATAAAACAACAAACTTTGTAAACGAATTTGAAGTTCTAGTCATGATCCAATAAACAGGTCAGTGCGATTCTCCTGATGATTTTTTGTAGGGTTGTGTTTTTAACGTCAGAAATTGTCAAAAATTGTTTACTTTCATTTTTGTTACATTTCCCATTTTATTGATTTGGCTATGGGTGAAAAAAGAACAAGTTTAATGAAATTCGTATGAAGTATTTTCAACATAAACCTTTTGAATTAATCCCCTTCTTCATAATTGCACTAAATTTTCCAAAATATATGGATTATATTATATGAATAATAGAATTGAAGAATTTTCTTTTCACAAATTATTTTTATTTTTTTTTTACAACAACTGAAACAAACGACATTTCTTTTTATTTTGTAGACAAATATTTTTGACGCAATGTACTAACGACTGTTGTTTTTGATTTTGTTGGATTGTTGTAGAGTCGCACTGACATAATAATTAGATCATGGTTTTAGTACAGCGATGTTTCATTGCAATTTCATTCCATTTCAGTTGGTTTTACTTTTATTTTGTTCTATTAACTGAATTTATTTTGGGAATATTCATTTATATATATGATTCTAATTGTGCTTTTTTCCTTATAAACTATATGTGAAATTTATTATTACATACTTTATGATATTCTCATACAGTATGAAAAATATCATAAAGCATTTTATTACAAAAGCAACTCAATAATTGAGGAGGAAAGCATATCCATATAGTACTATTTCGCTAACGCTTACTTAGCTCATCAGTGGATTTTCCTAATTTTTGAATACAAACCCAAGATCTATATGTTTAAAATTCAATTAATCAAACGAGAATTGTGTGAATATTAAACATACAAACCAAAAAATCTATAAACAAAAACATAACAATCCATGAGTTTACTTTTATAACATACACACATTTCTATTTTTAGTTTTTTATTCTCATCTACACTAGGCTTGCCATCGCCCAGCATAACTAATGTATTTTGAATCAAATGAAAAATATAAAAAATGAAACAAAACAAAAGAATATCAAAATCCAATACCGTGCACATGTAGTATTTTATATTAACTGAATTTATTTTGGGAATATTCATTTATATATATGATTCTAATTGTGCTTTTTCCCTTATAAACTATATGTGAAATTTATTATTACATACTTTATGATATAAAAATATTAAATTAGGAAAATCCACTGATGAGCTAAGTAAGCGTTAGCGAAATAGTACTATATGGATATGCTTTCCTCCTCAATTATTGAGTTGCTTTTGTAATAAAATGCTTTATGATATTTTTCATACTGTATGAGAATATCATAAAGTATGTAATAATAAATTTCACATATAGTTTATAAGGGAAAAAGCACAATTAGAATCATATATATTTATTTTGTTCTGTAATATTATAATGCAGTATTCGTTTATATGCATAAAACATTTCGTCATTGAAATGTTTGTTTTGAAATGTGAAGGAGGGATGGATAGTGCTGAAAACGGTACGATGTTTTGTAAGACATTTTTGTTGTGGTTGTGCAGCCGTCTACTAGGTATGTCTTGTAGGACCATATTGGAAACTGAGACTCATTAGTATATTTTAGTAATGCTACTCAACACCTACGAAACTTTTCACTAGATTTTTACAATGGTAATACTTGCAAGATAAAGCAATTAATTTAGCCGCGGCGGCTAAAATTCGGCTCTGAGCCGATTTATGTATACGAGTATGTATTGGTCTTTCATTACAAAATAGGAAATTTTTTCTTTTATTTGATTTTATTTAACCATCTCATACACTAAACTTCGCTCGGGCAGATACATTTTTTTTTAATTTTGTTTTAGAATATATTAGGGCCAAGAAAGATAAATATGAGGAAAAATATATTTTTTTTAATGTATATTTGAGAAAATGTTGTACGCAACAACATACTGCATATAAAGGCTAAAAAATTTCAACTTTTTTCACAAACAGTTAAATATAAAACATAAAAACCGTTCAAGTACAAAGCAAAACTAAAGTAAATGACAATAAAATTAATTGTAAAATTTAACGATAGAAATGATAAATGTGCTTATAAAATTATTGTTCTACATATATGTACAAACTGGTCCTATTTTTTTCCAAGTTTTTTCTTTAAATTTAAGTTCTTCCTTCGATATATTATTATTTACGTTATCGATCAGTGGATAAGAGTTTGGGACGTCATCAAATTTTCGTATTTTGGTCTAATTTAACTCGCACCAATGGTTTACAAACTTGGCTGACGTAAATTAGCTGAAACGAGTCGATCAAATCGGCGGCACTTTGAATCAAAAAAAAAAGTTCGGCGGCGGCTCTTAGCCGATTCAAATCCGAACGAATGGAACCTCTGGTGATGACTTGGAGACACTTGGCTCCAGGGTTCCTAAAGGGCGGTCTTGCCCTTTTAAAAAAGATCAACAAATTTATTTCTGGAAAAAATTAAAATTTTGCGTGGTGACTTATTTGGACTTAAAGACCAGAACTAATAAGTCAATTTTGAATTTTTAAAATGTTAGATTGTGCTTCTATTATTTTCTGTGATGATATGTACATATATAGATGTATATGTATGTATGCATATATCTACATACATATGTATGTATATATTATCATATCAAAGAAAGTTAAGTAATTGGTCGCTTTACATTTGAACAACACCCACCTTTCGGACCTGCGAAAAATTTTGTTTTTAGCGGTTTTGGTGATTTGCCACATGCAGCAACGATTTGACTATGTTAGATTAACATTTAGAGATAAAAGTTATGCAAATCATGCCGCCACTATTGACGAAATTGGTAAATTTACCAATCAGTTAGATTCATCGTACCAACTTGTTAAATTAAATAGAGCGCCATAATTAACGCACATTGAAAACTTGTATTGAATAAAAATCATTAATTTTGCATTTAAAGAGTTCTAAAAATAAATAGTCTATCCACGTAACGTTTTCGAGTGACTAACAGAGATCGTTCTGGTGTTTGAAAGTCTTAGGAACATATATATTATTTATTTATTTATTTACTTTTTTTTTATCTAGGACCAGCACTCAGGAGATGACTCCTACACATGCGAAGCATTGTGCTGGGAACTATAGGAAAGGGATAGTAAAAGAAACGACAGGAGGTGAAGCTTAATTAATTATTTTGCAGCTCTGCTTTCGCACGTTCTTTAGTTTTTATACTCGTAACAGTGCCGGTGCTACACAATACCGACGAAGGAAGTCGTTCTGATGTGGTTGTGGATTGGATACAGTTTAAGCCGATACTGTTCAGTTAACAGTGACTATGCCTTCGCCACTGAAACCTTCCGACAACAACTGACAGACAAAGACAGACTAATGCACATCAGAAAAATGCGAGATGTTTATTTTTATTTTAAAATTTTTGTCTGAAACTAGGGTTGAACCCAGGTCTGTTTTTTGGTTGTGTAGTCAACGTGCAGACTACCATCCATCGTGCCATCGTCACTTGATATTAAAATTATATGTATAGAATATTAATATTTACTTTTGAGTTAAGCAAATGGCAGTATATGTTATTACGACTGGCAGCTGACCACCGTAAGTTTTAATTGATTTTAATTGATTTTCTGGTAACCAGAAATTATTGGTTGCCTATAAGTAGCGCATCTTAAATTTGGTAGCCATCCATAATAAAATATACTTTAAAATCGATAAATATTGTAGCATGCCGAAAGTGTGTTTCTCTTGAATAACGTAGAATTAGTACGTTATGCTCGTTTGGTCACCATACAAGGAAAGTTGAGTCAGCAACCCCTAAAGATTACAGATTGTTTGAAAGCCGATTCCAAGAAAAATATTTTTGTTTATGACACGCCACACTGTTGCCTCATATAGTTGTTCATCCTTTTAAAATAGCTCCTACTTAACAACCTACTTTACAAATTAATAAAACGCGCAACAGCAAAGTTATATACGCATTGAGCCCTTTTCATACCTTCACCACTAATATTCACTGCACTATAGCTGTCTAAATAGAAGTTAACACACATTGTTGGTAGGCATTTCAATTGCCTGTATGTCACTTCTCCATACCTGGTACGTACTTTTATACACAAATAGAGCAGCAAGTATCGAAACTGAAGCAAGTGCTTTTGATGAATTTTAACATTGTAAACACAGTTGTACACACAAGTGCAGCGGGATATTTACTAAACACTTTATTTAGAACCCTTCAATATAGTACATGCACACGGTATCTACATATGTATATATGGATGTGTTCTCTTTCATTCAAAACAAACATAAAAAATAGTGTAAAGTAAAAATTGCTGAATAAACAATATTATAAATTTTTAATAAATTTGAAGGAAATGGTAAATGAATGTATTGGCGAAAAGTCTATATGATCGTAGATGTATTTCTTTTTCTGTATTACAGAAGCAAATTTTGTTACCGGTTCTGTTATCCTTTTAAATTTAAACTCGGCTTAATTGTTCATTGAGCAATTTTTTCTTAATTAAAATTGGAGGAAGACTTTTTTGATGTTCAAAACCGAAGAAAAACGAAAACTAGCTCTGTTTGTGGAGAGAGCTACCCAACGTACATAACGTCTAACATTTGAAATGAAAAATAGTGTAAAACGTAAATTAATGTGGCGCAATTGTGCTATGCCGCGGGCATTACTGGCGTATAGTTACGGTGATGTTGGTCGACTCTGCAAAGAATAGGCTCGGTTCGAATTTCCGATCAGCCAAAAAACAAATTTTTTTCAATTGTGTCCACACTAATAGCGGCCTTCTTCGCCGCTGTTTGAGCAATAAAACTCGGGGCAATAAAATAAATAAAATGGCTCACCCACAAAAATTACTGCGTCAATATAACACTTCAGACGCAGCAACTCTTCTTTACAAATTCTTAAAAAAACACGCAGCTTTCTATTCTTTTATCTCTTCACTACCTGTCAAATATATCTATGTACAGTAGGGCGGGTCGATTTAAAAATCGCTCAAATTACAAGGAAAATCGTATTCTAGGGATCAAAATAAGAAACTTTGCCGAAGGAACCATACCTCTACAATGTATTTTGATGTCCCGACTTTTGACCCGAAGGGTCAAATTTTGAAAAATCTCACTTTGACCCATTTAGAGTGCCTCAATCGAGTCAAAATGTATGACCGACCCCCACTAACTTTGGAGGGCCGACCCACCTATGCCAGTGGCACACCCCCCGGAACCACCCCTGGGGGGTTCCCCATACAAACATTTCAAAAAATCAAAATTTTTGGCACTTTACACGAAAAAATCAGCGAAATGGCTATGTTTTTTTGTTTTTGGAGTTACGATACATTGAAAGAATATTTAAATCAAGATGATCCACCGTTTTTTGATCCAAAAATTCCATCACACATACAAGGAACGGAACGTTCAATTGCTAGCTGGCGTTTCCAAACGAGTCATTCCGGGAAATATAGAGGCTGTTATGGCGACGACATTAGAGAGCAGTGCGAAATTGCCCAGACTTGCAAAAAAGACTTCAAACAATAATTTTTTTTTATTTTCTTTTCTATTACTAAGTAAAATTAATTTTTTCATTTCATTCTGACTAAATAAATTTCTAAGAGAAAAATAAACTCCAAAAATAAAAAAACATATCCATTTCGCTGATTTTTTCGTGTAAAGTGCCAAAAATGGTAATTTTTTGAAATGTTTGTATGGGGAACCCCCCAGGGGTGGTTACAGGGGGTGTGCCACTGGCGTAGGTGGGTCGGCCCTCCAAAGTTAGTGGGGGTCGGTCATACATTTTGACTCGATTGAGGCACTCTAAATGGGTCAAAGTGAGATTTTTCAAAAGTCGGGTACATCAAAATACATTGTAGAGGTATGGTTCCTTCGGCAAAGTTTCTTATTTTGATCCCTAGAATACGATTTTCCTTGTAATTTGAGCGATTTTTTTGCCTTCATACAAATCGACCCGCCCTAATGTACAGGGACTTCCGAACTTTGACAGTTGATAACGTCCATGCTGTTGAAGCTACATCTGTCAAATTTGTTGTTTTGTATCCAGCTTGTTTTGCCAAATTACCATGGATGGACATAGCATTCAACAACAAGTGCAAATAATAAAATTGGAGCAGTTGGAAACGGTCCTTAATTAATCGAAAGTTCATCTTCAGCGGGAGGCGCATTTCTGTATTTCTGAATGGGTGAACAAACAAAATTGTCGAATCCAATCCACATGAGATCCAATAGCGTCCAAAGCTGCCCGAAAAAGTCAGTATTTGGTGTGCATTTTGGGCCAACGGCGTCCATATTATTTGAGTACGACGTTGGGCAGGTTATCAGTATCAACGGTGATCGCTATATGACGACGATTACCAATTTCTTTTGGCCTGAATTGAATGATCTGTACACCAAAGACATGTGGTTTCAATAGGACGGCGCTACGTCCCACATTGGATATTATGCACAAGCGATTTGAGGTGGTGGAGGCGTGGAGGTGATGTGACCTACCCACCGAGATCGTTCGATTTGACCCAGTTAGACTTTTTGTTGTGGAGTTTTCTTACGCCGCAGGTGTATGTGTATAAGCCATAAACCACAACTTTCCCCAAAGTCAACATAACTCATGTCATCGTTTAAATTTAGCCTGATTTGTGCACCACAGTCATGGAAAATTGGACGTTTCGGATACACTCCACCCAGAAAAGCCCTGCCTTTAATAGGTCTTTGAGACGAATAAAAAATTTCGATTTTATATCACACACACTCTGTTTTATTAAAATTTAAAAACAGGAAGCGCTTAATGAAAGACCCTGTATTTTTTTAGGTTCATGTTAAGTTTTGTAATAAATAAATGTCAATGAATAACACCACTAATTTACTTCATAGCCTCAAAATTCCTTGGTCTGTATTTAATGTAATTTTACTTTTTCTCATTCTTATTTTTGCTTCAAATTTATTTAACTCTTTAAACAGATTGCCAAAAAGCCTAAATAGTTGTTAACTTTCTTCCTCTTTAATATTTAGTAGATACACACTTGCAAAAAGAATACTTATTTATTTTTTCCATTATTTGAGATGCTTAAGTTTTTTTATCTTATAATACTTTGTCCATTACACTTGAGCTAATAAATCCCTTAAGTTATATAAACAAATGAACGAATGATAATAACAAATGTTAACAAATAATCTTAGTACATACGAACCCACATGCGTACATACAGCCGCGGTAAAAAAGAAACCATACATTTTGCGTAAATAAGAGTTTTGTCACATTCGTTAGCTGTATTGAATTTTTGTAATTCACAAAATACAATGAGCTGACATTAAACGTTTAAGAGACGGTATCTGAAGGATAAAAAAAAACAATTTTCCAAATTATCGACAGCGCAGCACTTTTGTATGGATTTAATAGATCTTTACATTGTTTTTTTTTAAATTCTGGTGCACCACTCCTTTCTTTAAGTTTAAGTTAACTTTTCCCACGCATTGTCGTCCTACTCAATGTCAAAAGTATGCTAATACCATTCCACGTAAATCCTGTTGTGGACTTCGGGGTAAATCGTGAATTGTATTCTCCCCCATTGTCTGAGGTCTTGTAATATAGAACTAATTAACTAATCATGTGTTTATTTTTTCCTTTATCTTTACATACTTTTGAGAGAGCAGTGCAAAAATAATTAATCCATACGTCCTCTTTCGTCGGTATTGTGTAGCACACAATACATGATATACAGTACATAATTAAGAGTTTAAAAATACAATTAAACTAGATTTGACACTATCAACATTAAGCGAATAATCAATATGGTTATACAATTTATTAAATTGCTTACAAATTCTTAACAATGGTTCCGAATTAGCATAATTTACTCTGAAAACTTTAACTGCAAGCGGATAGTAATGACGTGTAAATCGTGAAGGAACATTAATAAAGATATTGCTAATCAAAAATTCAGAACAAACATTTCCTTTTAGCAAATTTAAAACAAAAGTAACATTAAGCATAGTCCTGCGACTCTTAAGGGTCGGCAGCTTTATCAAGGCAAGTCTGCTAGTATAAGGTGGGAGATCCAACGGATTCCAGCGAAGCCCACGTAGACCAAATAAAAGAAACTGCTTTTGAACGGATTCAATACTATTGATATGAACCATATACGTTGGATCCCAAATTATTGAGCCGTATTCAAGAACAGGTCTTACCAGAGATGTGTACAATTGCTTTGTAATGTACGGGTCGGAGAACTCCTTTGCCCATCGTTTTATAAATCCAAGAAGACCGCGTGCTTTAGCAACAGTAGAAGAGATATGTTGTATAAAATTTAACTTGGAATCAAGTAGAATGCCAAGGTCGGAAATAATATTTAAATTGTCTAGCGAGTAACCATTTAAAATATATTTTACGCTTAAGTTACGTCCACGGAAGAAGCTCATACATTTACACTTTTTATGATTTAATTCCATCAAATTACGATTACACCAAGAGCTAAATGCATCTAAGTCCTCCTGTAGGTAGTGATGATCAGCATATTTTCTATAGCTTAAGAAAATTTTGACGTCGTCAGCATACATTAAGACATGACAAAACTTCAATATTTTCGGTAGATCATTTATAAATAAAGAAAACAAGAGCGGCCCTAAATGGCTACCCTGCGGCACACCAGACAATACAGCAATCGGCTTAGAATAACAGTTTTTAAAATGAACATTTTGAGTTCTATCAGTCAAGTACGATTTTATCCACTTAAGACAGTTTAATGTAAATCCCATTGAGTCAAGCTTTTTCAAAAGTATTTCGTGATTAACCTTATCGAACGCCTTGCTAAAGTCGGTATAAATAACATCAGTTTGCTCTTGTTGTCTAAAACCACGATGAACAAGTGATGTTAACTGCATAAGATTTGTAACAGTTGAACAACCTTTACGAAACCCATGTTGGAAAGGAGACAATACAGATGATACTTGATGAGAAAGAATGTCAGTACTAATTTTTTCAAAAAGCTTCGGTAGAGTGCTCAGTTTAGCAATGCCTCTGTAGTTTTCGATATTATTTTTACTACCATTTTTGTATAATGGAATTATGAAAGAGATTTTCCAAACCTGCGGAAAACATCCAGTCCTTATTGATTCATTGAAAATAAGAGTTAGTGGGGTCGATAAAGCTTCAGCACATCTAACTAACAGACAACTCGGTATTCTGTCAGGACCACAGTTAAATGAAAATTTCAGTTTTTTTAAGGTATTAACTACGGTAAGTTCATCAAGAAGTGGTATTGAAACAGGTGGATATGGTAATTCAGATAGTGGATGAGAATCTGAATCAGCAATCTTGACATCAGAATATGTGGACGAGAAGAAATCCGCAAACAAATCACAGATTGCAACATCATTATCGGATTCAATATCATGGTAATTCATCACAGAAGGAAACGAACTCGATCTTCTTTTGGAATTTACGAATTTATAGAATGTTTTAGGATCACATTATAAATTTTGTTTGACTTTAATTAAATAACTGTAATAGCAGGAGCGATTAGCTGAGATGTATTGAGCACGAGCTACAGAATACTTGGCGTAATCAGCAAAAAGTCCAGAGGATTTATATTTCTTGTAGAACTTATTCTTTTTATTTTTTATAGCAGAAAGAACTTTGGAATTCCATGGCGGGCCAGAACGATTAGAATCAAAACATTTAGGAATACATTGATTCATGTACAGATACATTCTTTTGTAAAACGTGTCAACCATTTTGTTAATATGTATTGAATTAGTATTTAAAGCAGCATTCGTAAAAAGGTTCAACCAGTTTGTATTAGACAGAAGCTCATCAAGCCTATTATAGTTTGTTTTCTTGAAGCAAAACGATTCTCTTCTCTCTGTTTGAAATGATGACACAGAAACACGACTAGATGCAACAGAAATTTCAATTCCAATTGTAGGATGATGTAAGTCCTCAGGCAAAGAGATCGGGTAACAGCGATCAATGGAGATGTCACTCAGTACATTTAGGAATATTAAATCAAGTAGTCTCGAATTTGCGTTGTATAAGCCATTTAATTGGCAAAGATTCAAGTCTAGAAGAGAATTAACAAAATCCATATGGTAAGCATTACCTCCAACCATTCTCGGAATGAAATAATTAACTTCAGAAGAGAAGTCCCATGATAATAAAGGCATATTAAAATCGCCAAGAGCAATAACGTAATCGTATTGATTTGCGGCCTTAACAACATTCCCAATAGCTGTTACATGTTTCATGTAAACCACTTCAGGTGAAATTGGAGGAATATATGAACAGGTAATAAACATTTTCATATGTTTTAACTTAACTGCAACACCAATAAACTCGATGTCATACAGACCTTCACTATAAAGAACATCAGAAGATAGACGATTAGAAACTGCAATCAGAACACCGCCACCTTTGATAAGATTACCACGATCGCGTCTATAAATTTGATAATTTCCGCAGAAAATTTCAGTATTGAGTACATTATCGACAAGCCAGGTTTCAGTAAAAATAATAACATCATATAAAAAATCAAAGCTTTGGTTGTAAATTGAAGGTAATTTTGTATTTAAACCACGAACATTTTGGTAAACTATAGACAATTTATCAGGTAAAATATTTAGTTTTTTGAAATTGTCAGATTAGACGATGGAGCATTAATTTGTGGTAGGTGGACTATATCAGAAGGGACGTTTTCACTATACACGTATTCACGTATAAGTGCGTTCTTCGGCCAAAAATCTGGATTAACAACTGAATCAAAATTTTCTTCATTAACAATAATTTTGAAAGAGGATTTACGTCTCTGATTAGAGTACTTAAATTTGTAGACGGATAAGTCAATATCATTACCAATTTTGAAACAAATATAACGTTTAACAGCATCGGTACTTGTATTAGAATCAAAACGAGCGGCAAAAATAATCCTTTTTGGTGGAATAACCTTTAAAGTTGGAGCAGTAGAGGTATTATAAGCAGGAACTGATGGGTTTAAATTAGTAGGAATACAGCTGTTTTGCAATGGTTGTGGTGAAACTAAAATTGTTCCCGAAGATATTTCACGAGTTTTAGTTGAGCTCGCGGTGCCACATACGGAAGGAACTGATTCAACAAAATCATATGATGGAGTTAATACTGGAGTGGTTACAAGAGATGCTCCAGATACTACATATGTATGCACATCATCACTGTGAAGTAAATCTAAAGTTTCGTTGTCCAGTAGGCATATAGATATACATAAGTAGATTTTATATTATTGATGTGAATATAATCTCAAGAAAAACATCATTGTCAAAAAGGTTAAGTTCTTAAAAAAAGAATTTTCAAGTTGTGTTCGGAATGAAGTGTTATTATAACTGTATGCTTCTTTTAAAGAAATGATCTTCAGTTTAAGTAATTATAAAGTATTATTTTTTACTATGCCACAAGTTGAACACTTCATGTTATTTCAAAAGTTTTTTCTTCTACGCTTGGGCACGTTAAGTATCTTGTGAGCGGTAAAATCTTTTTTATTCAAATATGGATATTAAGGTACAACCAATCTGAAATTTCCAATGTGTAATTCTAATTGATTTTCAGTTGGCGAGGGAGGTGTCAAAAATAATTGGAATTAGTTTAAAACGCATCTAACGCAGCTATGTCGCCATTTTGAATTTTTCCATAGATGTTTCTAGTAACCAAGCCTCATATCATATTTTCTAATTAAAGGGCAATTGCGAAAAAACGAAACTTAGAAATTTAATACGTCTCTTTGACATCAGAGGCACTTCAACACTGCTATAAAACAAGGATCGTGCAAAAGAAGAGTTGTAAGATAGTGAAACTTCACCTCCTGTCATCTATTTCACATTTCCTTTCATATAGTTCCAGCACAATGCATCGCTGCTGTAGGGGTCATTTCCTGAGCGCTGGTCCAAGATGAAAAAAAAATACATAACCTTTTTAATGAGTGAACGATTAATTGAAATCCTTATTTTGAAATGAAAAATAGACGCAGCCCTTAGCAGGACACGAACAAAAATCAGAAGAATACTTGTGAACCCATTTTATTTTCTGGGACTACTTCTTAGGAGAAGCCTTCTACGTATGCAATACATGCACCGGAACCAAGACAAGGGATAGTGATATAAATGACAGTTGGAGTAAAGCTTCATTATTTTTACAACTCTGTTTTTGCACGTTTTTTTCTTTTTATAGCAGTGTTGCAACGTCTTTGGTGTCAAGGAGACGCATTCATATTTTGAAGCTTTGTTTGGTAACCGTATTATTAATTATTTTACTTACTCATATCTTTTACTTATATTGACGAAGGAGAGCGCTCTGATGTTATTTGTTGATTAGTACTGTTCAGTGACCAGTGACTATGTCTTCGCTAGTAAAACCTTCCGATAACAACTGACACAAAGGCACAATAATGCACATCTGATTTCTTGCTTCTCTGATTTCGGGTTTGAGGAGATGTATAAATACTGCTATCCGTGTTCACGGATATTTTGTTATATGCATAAACAGAGGCTAAGGAGGAAAAGTACTTGCAATACTATTACGTGGAAAGAGAAAGAAGCCGAATGACGAGTTGTTTTGCGGAACTTTCTGAATTGGTGGGGTTGAGGCGGAGTCTCCATGGTATAACAATGGACCAAAAGGCCTAACTTCATTCGAGGATCGTGCAGCCACACTTACATAACTGAAACGAACCTATGATGCAATTTATAAATTTGTTATGTTTTAAAAAATGTGATTATTGGCTGTCATTATCTCGTAATACTAGTCATACAAAGTCCGGGGATATAAAAAGCGCCGTGCTAGAAGATTTGATTTAGTTCGTATGTGTTGTTCAATTGAGCTTGACGAACACAGTACTGTACGCATTGGTAAATACTGTACCATCCTTCAGCATTATGTTTAATTTGTAATTCATTTATGGTGTACTTTCTCTACGCACTGATATATTATCCACACATACGGTTTCATTCGTATGTAGACATTCCTGATACAATTATAAATACTAAGTACATTATCAACCGCAAATAGTTAAACATACATACTCGTACATATGTACATTCATATTGAGTTTAAGTTAATTTTTGTTACCAATAATGTTGTTTAAATTGAAAACTAAAATTGTTTTCAATGATTGTACTAATTCAAGATAAATTCGTACACATGGCAGCCATAATTTGTTTGTTTTCGCAATAAAATCAATAGACCCCAAGTGTGTATGCGGCTCTATTGACAAATATTGAATTATTTGAAAATGATAAGCCGCAATTACATTTTGGCAATTAAAGTAGTGAAACCTTAATAGCTTGAAGAAAACCAGTCGTTTCAGTAAACAGGAATGGTATTCATAACACCTGTGTACGTGCGGTAAATGTTAAGATTTTACACAAGTTATTCAAGAGATCTTATAGATTTCGCCACCACTATTTCAAGCGGTTGTTTAAATTTTATACCGCTTTAACGGTACATAAAAATTCTACGAATGTTGTCTTCGAGTTCGTCTAAACTGATTGCGCTGTTAACGTTAATTAATCATTTGGCTTAGTAATTTTAAGGGTGCATACATATATATAGTAGTAAACAATTGAGGTTGGCGATGGCTGAAGTTGTCTGCGCGTTGACTACAAAACCAAAAATTTCCTGAGTTTAACCCCAGTTTATGACTCATAAAAACATTTCACATTTTTTCTGAACGTGGGCACTTTTCGAGCATTATGATTATGGTCGTCATTATCGACCTACTGTGTAAGGAATTGGAAAAATAAGAATGAAGTTTAGTGTTAGTGAAAGTGTGGTGGAACCGTTAGCGCCAATTAAGAGCGATATGGCCGTATGACAACCGACTTTTTTGCTATGCAAATGAAGATTATAAACTGGAAGATATGTGGTTCCAACAAGACGATGCCACGAGCCACACAACACGACCGATTTTCGATTTATTGCATAAGAAGTTTCCAGAACGCGTAATTTCACGTTTTGGCGACGAGATTATGCGAATTGACTCCAAATGTCCGAAATCTGCGGAAAAGTGGTAGGAAACTATCTCAAAAGGATCGATTACTGCAACCATTTTGGAGGCGGTAATTTAAATGACATTGTATTTCGTACATAATGACGAGACCCCAGCATTATAATGAAATACAATTTTCATCGAAATCATAACTGCTTCATGTGTGTTTTATTTAATTTTACTTTTGAAAGAAAAAAATGGATAACCCTGTATTTAAATGATACAAATATAAATTTTATGGCGTGTTTAATTAAATATGATAGATTATTTGAAACGAGAAAAATGATAATTGAGCGATGACTTAATTGTATTGTATAATCACAGTTGTATATGAATGTGTATGTAGATGCCCTGCAGGAAATGACATTAGTAAAACCTGTACTGATTTGCTACTTACTAAGTCATCAGCAATAGCGACTTACTAACCCCAGGCATGTAATTTACTATAGACATTTAACATGTGTGTGTCATTGAAAATCTACTACTGAGTTGTTACGAAGTTCTTGTGGGAAACAGAGCCGCATCAAATTTTCACCACAACAAAATGAAGCAATAAAATATCGTTTTGCTGCTGTAAAGAGAAAAATACGTTCTCTTTTCTTCTCATCAAAGATAAAATAAAAAGGGTAGACGGTTCGTTGACAATGTTATCAAAATGTTGCCAAAGCAAATCGAAAAAAGTGTTGACTTGGAAACACTTGGGTCCGGGCCACCTACAGGGAAACACACACACATCTACAGATATAGTCAAACTGACACTCGTACTATTTCTAATTTGCTTAATGGCTTTAGGAATCGATATGAGCTTTACTAAATAAATAACCACAAATACAAACAAACAAAAATATCCGGTTACATGCGAATGTGTAATAATCATATTTTCTAAAGTTTATTAGATTTTTGCAATTGTTTAAGAGTGAAGTGAAGCACTAACACCACCTCAAAGGTTTTAAAAGTATTTAATGATGTTTAAAAGTTGAAAGCATTTTCATAGTTTCCCTTAAAGATGCCACTTATATGTACAGGGTGTCTGTTAGCAGATTTATGTTTTCAAACTTAAATAAAACACGTAACAATTGACACAAAGTTTTATTAAAAGCACTGAACGATACAATGGAAATGCGGATTTTATTTTTTAAAGAGTATGTCATCCAGATCCTTCAGATCCTTTTTAAAAATTTCACGAATAATCGCTCTTGGAAGTCTCAGTGAGGCTGCTCCTTTCCGTCTTGAAAGTCGCGGATTTTCACGTAAACTGCTTCCAACCAGTACAATGTTTTCGGGAGTCCTTGAAGATCGACTGGGCCCTGGCCGTGGGGCATTGCAGTTGCGCGGAATCTCTGCACCCACGAACGAATTATATTTTTTGGTTGCTTACACAAAATCACATCCCTGATAAAATGAAAAGTATAAGCTTGTAGAAAATTTTAAAAAAATGGTCAGAGAGCCATACGAGTGTCTAATTCTCATCCGTATTTTGGTCAGATTCCTAACATATTGTATTTACACTATTATACTTAAAATATACAAAAGATATATTAAAATTATTAATTCATGCAAAGAGATGTGGAATATGTAGCTGACACTAAAATCCATTTATCCACCATTTTCTAGCGAATTTTCGGGTGAATATAGAAATATAAATCTGGGGTTTAATCACCGCTTTCGATATCGAACAAAATGCATCGAAATTTCTTTGTTCGGCATCATTCCATATTGAATGAAATGTATCGTAAATTTAGATGATATCATCGAAGTATTATATATATACCATACGATAGTTTACTTGCTTTCGAATACGGCGATTAGACGCCTGAAAGGTGAGCAGGTATTATAATTAGTCAGGCGTCTCAATTCATCATGCGTCGTCTTAAGCTTTGCAGTAAGTCCAGAAATGATTACAAAAATACTGAAATTGAAAGTGTAAGAACCACATGTACAGATACAAAAGATTTAATACTGCGAATAGCTGATGAGTTGATTAAGCCCTTATGACACTACATTTTTTCTGCATTGTTCAAATTTTGGAGAGGAGCGCAAATATATTGTAATGGGAAAATTAATCAGGTGCAAAGAGTGCGAAAACGTCAAATCGTTCAGTAGTGTTATCGATAAAAAATGAGCAACTGTCAAAAGAAATTTAAAAAGTTTCAACTTAAAATTGACGTTTCGATCTTAAAATCTTTTATATGTTGACAACTTAGCGATTTATGCACAATGTCTGCGATTTTGAGCTTAGATTTTGATCGTATATTTTACTTTGGCGTTTTTCTGTAAATTAAATTAAAATAAGCAGGCAACATTTAAAAAATTTAAATATTATATTGTATTTGTTTTTCTCTGGCTCTGCTGTCCCTTTCTATCAATTTTATATTAATTAATGAAAAATAAATGTAGTGTCATACGGGCTTTTAAGTTTGAAAAAATGGACAAACTGTTACTTATATCTAAATTTGAGGCTGAACTGCTGCATTGGCAACAAAAATAGAAGTATATGAAAAGCTGTCTAAACCGCATGCTACACGCATCAATATTCAGCTTCAATATGTGGCTTTGTGTTAGTATATATATTGAAGCCTCTGACACACTACGTCAAAATTTCTCATCAATATTAATTTTTTTTTGGGTTTTTTCAAGTGTAAACATATAGAAGTTTCTGTCGGCAAAACTATTTTTGAAGGTACCGTGGGCAAAATACATACATATCTATTTATTTCTTTATTTATTAAAAAAAAGCACTTTAATTTTCTGACATAAGGATGGTAGAAACAGAAATCTGCTGGATAAATACTAGAATATCATACTGGAAGGCAATGGCCATTGATGCAAAATATTGGGCTTCTCGAGACAAAAACATTGATATACCATCCGACTGCAAATGCCAAAGATATAAATAAAAGTTAAATAGGTAACCACTACCTTCAACAAAGAAAAAATTTTTTTTACTGTCCAAAAAAATGTAAAATAAGGGGTACGGGGATTTTTTTTGACGTACGTTCTAATGTACATCTTGAAATAATTTTACGTTTTATTTTACTTGTTGTTCAGTTTTTGTTTCTTTAATATTAATTGTTTTTTTTAAATAAACTTTTAAACACAATTTTTGAATTTTTGTTTTATACCATTCCCCCACCGACTTCAGCTAGATCTGCTCGTGCTCCTTCCACATAATATTTTTATATTTGCACTAATTGTTCTTTCTAACCGCGTGTTTGTCATGATTCCCTTGGTGGATGTATGTAGCAGTAACTCTATATTTTTGCACTTTGGTAATCACAAATTTTATTATTTTTACAATTTCCAACTTGTCCTTTTCAAATGCCACTACAACATCTTTGAAGTGTTGCAAAAGAAAAAGTAAAACTGCATTAGATGGGTGAAACGACAAAAAAAAATAATCATTAAAATCAGCGAAGCATAACAAGAGAAAATTAAATAATCAGTACTTTATACACTATGCGAAGTCATCACACAGTCACAGTAAACGGCGATTGGGACTGATGAGTGATGCCCGAAAAGGGCAGAATGATTAAAAAAGTGACACAGAGAAAGTAGCATTATGCAAAATAGTTTTTTATTTATATTCTACGTTCTTATTTCGCATATTGTCATGTGAGTTGCAATACTTGTAAGATTCCAAATATAAAACATATTGCGCGAGGTATCTTCTTATTATCTCTCTACTCATTGAACTTATACAATTTAGCATTGCATTTCTCTATGACAGACTAGGGCAGGAATAATTACATTTTGTAATTTATTACACATGCAATTACAAAATTGTTGTAATTGTAATTGGAAAAAAACAATTGCATTTAAAAGTAATTGTGGCGGAAAAAATCTCAATTACAAGTAATTTCAATTGAAAAAAAGCAATTATAACTATATTTAACTAGAAAAATAATGCCGCAATAAAGTAATTATAGAAAATTTCTGTAACTTTTTTGGGATGCATTGGACGCTCTGGGAACTCATGTCGGTTGCTATCAGCCCTAATTCGACAATTTTGTTTGTTGACGTACCCATTCATCCAGAAAAGGGCCTCATCGCGGAAGATGATTTTTTGTCGAAAATAAGGGTCAGTTGGAAACTGGTCCAGGGCCCATTTAGCGAACACACGTGGTTACCTATGGTCGTTTACCTTTAGCTCTTGGGTCAGTTGAATTTTGTACGAGTGCAGGCCCAGGGCACGACACAAAATTCGCCATGTTGTGCCCTGCAAAAGGCCAAATTCTAGCGAGAGACGCGAAAACGATTGCCTCGGATTCTCCTGCGTACTTTCACGGACAATGGCATTGTTATCGGCAGATCTTGTGTTTCGTCGACGTACGGGTGTTGGTGGATCGTTTTCTGAACCAGTGGACTCAAATTTATCCACCGCATTGCAAATAGTTCTCTCGGTAGAACGATTATGGCAACTGTGAAATTGGTGATGCGCGCGGTACGTTGAACGAACATAACACCCACTTTGATAATACAATTTTATTATTTGCACGTGTTGTTGAATGCTATATTCGTCCATGCTGATTTGGCTAAAGAGACTGTATAAATGAAAACTAATTTGACAGATGTACCTTCAAGAAGATGGCCACTATCAACTGTCAAAGTACGGAAATCCCTGTTGGAAAACCCTTTATAAAGTTAATTTGACTTTATGACCTATCAGTTAAGCAGTTAAGCTTGTGGGGTTTGCAATCCTTAGGCGATCGTAGATCTTGGGCCTTGTTATTGCGGGCTTATAATATTTTATCTGGCAATAATGATTGTCCAGAAATGAAAAATATTTCTTCATTTGGCAATCCAATGAAGAATTTGAGAAACAATCATATGTTCGAGGAGAGTTTTCTTATTATGAACCAATTGCAAGATGCGTACATTTATGTGATAGTTTTACTCCTATTTTATTTAAATAATATAATTAAAATTGTTTAGTAATCTGTAAGAATATTATTCTGTAGATGAATACATAAATAAATAAATACAGTCAAATCCCGATAATTCGTACCCCGATAAATTGTAATTCCCGATAATTCGTAATAAACTGTCTTTCCCTTGAAAAAATCTCGTTAATTCGTAAAATTTCCATACATTTTGGTACCCTCGCTAATCGCAACTTTTTTTTCAAATAAAATCTTCTTTACCTCTTATAAATCGTAATTGTTTGCTAACTACCACTTATAATTCGTAATAAAAACAACATAAACATGGAAAGAATGATTTTTTGTTTACCGCTATTTTTTTTGCGTGGGTTTTTGCTTTTGCTTGTTACATGAATAATAAAGAAAACTGTCAAATCGCACGCATAAAACTCTGTCGGTGTTACAAAAACAACAAATTGGAAAGTGATGACGACGGCAACAACGAAGTTCCCTTAATAACGAATAAAGAGGCAAAATTGCCAATTAATAAATTAAGATTTTATGTCTCCAATCATACTGTGAACGAAAAAATTTTTAATTCCTTAATAAAAATAGAAAATACCTTGGACAACCTCCGTGAGAAAAGTCTGAAACAAATGCAAATCACTCATTTTTTTAAAAATTAATTTTAGATAATGTAAATATGTATGTATTTTAAGTTAAGAAAATGAATTTGTCAGTTTTATTTTTATTTTATTACTTTTTGTTTGCTTTTAAAATTACACGTATTTTACGCTAAGTAAATGAATTTGCTATTTTATTTTATGTATTTCTTTTATTTATTTTGTATTTTATTTTTTAATTTTGTTTTTTATGTTTGTTTTTTATCGTTTTAGTAAATAAATTGAAAAACCCCGTTAATTCGTATTTATTTTATTTTAACACCGTTAAATCGAAACCCCGCTAAATCGAAAACCCCTATAATTCGTAAGAAATGGCCGGTCCCTTGCGATTACGAATTATCGGGAGTCCGCTGTATATAAATAATCTACCTAAAAATACTAAACATAGAAAAGTTTGTTTTACAAGTTGTTTTAATTCAAATGTAAAAAATGTAATTGTAATTGAAAAAAATCAGAATTGCAATTACATGTAATTGTAATTGAAGTTAATTGTAATTGAAATTGCCCAAGTATGCTCTATAGTTTGGTACTTTCGCTGATTATTCTATTTACAAGAGTTGTTTGGATATTTTTTCCATAGAAATATCTATTTTCTATTTTACATACAGATCCTTATGTGTGTATGAATATTTACATTTTTGTTTAATTACATTCTATGTCACCCTTAGAGCCATTCACATCACACTTGATATTTAACGTTGACAGTTCCATTCATGGTGAATGTTTTTGAAGTATAACGAGCACCTATTGCCTGTACTGCAGATTTTCCTGTTGGTTGTAGTGTCTGTAAATTGTTGTGATTAAATGTTGTTTAATTGGAAATTAATTAAGTTTATTTTAATTTCATGCTATGGGAAGATATTTAAAACGGGAAAGGACACTGAAAAAGAAATGAATAAAAAAATTGCTGTTGTTTTTGTAATTTTCTTTCATTTTCCAAAACATTTTCAATCAACTTTTATTTGTTTTATTTCGTTTTTATTTACCTCAGAGTTCCTAAAAAAGTATATCTAAAGTAGAGTAAAGTCTAATGAATGGTTTTTTCTACAATCTCAACTCACATTTTGTTGGTAAAATTTAAAGCAACTTTACTCACTATTGTTAAGCAGTACTCCTTCAAGTTATATACATAATCGATTCTTACACATCTTAAGCTTCTAGTGCAGCATTATTAACTGGACGATATTTAGCATTGGTTCGATGTTAAGGTGATATTTTTATTTATTGCATTTTGTGCTTATGAAAAATTTTCTTTACAAAACAATATCATATACGGCCGAACTTATTTTACGATTTATATTGCATTATGTATGTATTTTATGTTTTAGTTTCAGATTTGGTAATAAGTTTTATACGAATGGACATACAACAGGCCATTTAATCTTTTTTTATTATACAAGGTGTGACAAAAGTAATCACCCGATGTTCTTTTGCTGATGCACTGTCTGCACTTTGTAAGGGAACAGCTTTAAATTTTTCACCAAAATTCTGTGGAGGGACCGTCGGCGTGGTACGTCGTCTGCTCGATGTTCCATGCTCCTCTTCGATATTTTGGACATCAGCAGCGATATTCTCAGATGAACGGCGGCTCCGGGGCCGGCCAGCCTTGGGAACATCTCGTGTTGTCCCAATCTCTTCAACGACAGTGGGAAAACGCTGCAGTATTTGTGGAGGTGGTGTCGGACGACCAGGATGTCTGCGACGAAATTCACGCTTCGCCAACACAACCGACGAATTGTTTTACAAAAAAAAAATTAGAAACAAATTTTCCACCTTTTTGCAGAGTAAACCGATGCATGACTTATCGATTTGTATTCTGCGTTGTTTATATCACAAATTTCAAAACCGAATTGATATTTACCGCCTTTTGCAAAAGTTATAACGTTTCCAATAGGGTGATTACTTTTGCCCCACCTTGTATATATGTATGTATGTACATATATGAAGTATAATATAATTTTAATTTAACTTTAATTTTCCTAAAGATTTCGGTACTCCTGCAAGCATGTCTCTTTATCAGCTTGAATTCTGTCTTAAATATGAGTTGAAATAACGCGTTATAGCTTTAAGTTTCATTTATATTATGTATCTTAAGTTTTCTGTTATTTAATTTAACCCTAAAAAATTGCATTGAAATTCTAAATACGTTCTTACTCTACTTATGTAATTGGAAACTTTTCTGTAATTATCTTTCGTGTCAAAAGAAGATATGTATCTGTAAAACAAAATTTATAATTTAAAAAGTATGTTAGAAAATCCAAATTAATTTTCCGAATATAGTTGCTATCTTAAGGTTTGCAGAGTGGGCAAGTTGTTTCTCGGAACTGCAGTCACATACGATAGCTTTATGAAACGATCAAACGATGAAAATAATTTCCCTGTCTTTCTCAGAATACGTATGTATATTGTGGTTGTATCTGCAGTCAAAAACTTACATATAAGAAATCGACCATACACATCGCCCTCTAAAAGTTGGCCGAATGGTATTGAATGTTCTTCGTTGGTAAGAAAACTATTCGAAAAATTTACTAAACATTTTTAAGTTAGTAAATCAACATGGTTAAATTTTTGTTAAAAATTTTATTTTCTTCCGGCAAAAATCTTCATAACAAACAATTAATCGCTTAATAAACTTAATAAACAAAAGTACATTTTGTGATTTGACAGTTTTGTGCAGTTTCTTTCCGTAGATGTTTTTTTTAAGACAAATATAAAAAAAAATCCCATTTCATACTGCATGTAATTGAGAAAAATTTTCAGCGTAATTTATTACAACACAAAATACACACAAACACATTTGCATTCTGTTATGGCATGAAAATGTTTAAGAGAATAGAATGCAAAGTTAATGTTTTTAATTGTTTTTAAGACATTTTATTGTTCTACTAACGCGAAAACTTTCATCATATTTTTCTAGTTGAGTTTTACTTTTTGTTTTTGTGTTTTTCTTGTTGTTGTTTGTAACGTCTTAAAAGACCAGCGCAACTAAAATGAAGACAATACGAGGAAAACCTTGGATTTGGCATTTTCATAGAATTTCACTGAGTGAAAAATGCAATTTGAAATCTTAAGAAAAGCTAAAGTGACCTACATAAGACACACTTACACTAATAAGAATTTGTGCAATTTTGAATAAATTAAAAGCTGAAAATTCAAGTAAGAGCAAGCCACAGTGGTTTGATTCGTTAAAAAAAGACAGCTTCTTATGTAAAAAGTAGTTAAATATACCCAGCAGAAAGGAACTGGTTCAAATCAGCTGAATAATGCATGATTGTAACATAGGGGTGTCATTGGCGGCCATGTGTTTACATTAAAACAAAACAACTCCTCATTTAAATGAGTACTTAGAGCCAATCATGCATTCCATGAATTGGTTACGTTTTAGCATGGGTAGGTTAATGAATTCCTGTTACACTTTTAAAAATGTATTTAAATTATAATTGCAACTGCGCAGTTGTTCCGGAATTAATGTGTTTTCTATGCGTTCAAAAATGATAATCTTGTTAACATTTAAGATGTCATGAAAAATCAGTTAAGGTAAAGAAGTGCTTAAGAAGTCATGAAAATATCAATTTATGGTGAACGCATTCACCGTTTGTGTGCTGGGTAGTTTAAACTCTGGTATCCGTTGATCATACGGTCAAATAAAGTCAGCTATTGTTCCATGCCAATTTTCAGTTTGTTCTCAGTATGATTGCTTGTAAATGCATTTTGTAGTATTGGTAACGAATTACTTTTATATAAGAGAGCTTGGTGAAAGTTTCAAGTCCAATAAATGATTTCGTACTTAAATGACATTTATCTTTAAATGCAATTTAAATGCAAACTAATTTTTTCTGAATATATTTTAAAGACATTTAAATGGAACTTCAATGACCATTCTTGGGCAAGTAGAGTCTATATAAGTTACCAAGGCTGACAGGCCACTGTTTCATAGTTGTCGAAAAGAGGAGGAGAAGGAGATTGAAACACCTCCTCTGCTATTGTCCGACCCTCCCTTGGGGGAGGTTGGCTCGTCTCTGGATTTCTACATTGCACGTTGTCGTGGAGGTGTTGTAGTGTGGAGTCGAAGGAATGTATATCCCGATAACGGGGTGGTTTAACACCGGTGACGATGGCGACGGGCTTGCCCATCAGGCGGCACAAGGGGACCACGTTTTGAACTCAAGTGGCAAGTAGCATTTGATTTCGACTACTTGCTTTTGTTTTGCAGAACTTGTTTATAAACATTAAAATCAATTATCTTTATTTAATGAATGAATATTTTAATTGTGTATTGAATCATACAGGGTGGCACAAAAGGAGCTATATGGTTTAAATGGTTTATAACTTTTTTATTTATGCGATTATTATAATTTTTTTTTAAATACTGTATATTATTGGGGAATTTTTTGCAATTGGCTTTGAAAAATTATATCCTGTAAGTGATGTCCATTTTCTGTTTCGCACATACGTACCCTTTTCGCAAAATTGCGGGTGTAATGGCCATGATTTAATTTCGAATGCTTCATAAGTAATTCCCCAAGTCTTCTTCTGAAAAAAAAAACAAAGAAAAAATAATACTTAAGAAAGTTATAAAGAATTCAAACCATATAGCTCTTTTTGTGCCACCCTGTAGTTAACTTATCACAATAATCTGACAATTACTGCTTTTCAACATATCTGGTACTAGTACTTCATGCTGTGTAGTATTAACTACCGTTTTTGTTCACTCGTCCCTTTGATTGTGTTACGGTTAAATCGCTTACAAAGATATTTCAATAGAGACCAAACATGCCCACAAAGATTGTCGTCACTTGCTTCACCGAACTTTCTATACGATTCAAGAAAACTGTTTTCGAACAACATCAATTAAATTAATTCGACCTGGTTTTTATGGTCCTACTAAAACTTTCGGCAGCTGGATTTATGGCATATTTTAGAGAAGGAATTAAAATTATTAGCGTATAATCCCTCTTAAGTAACTGTATCCAGTATTAAGAAATGCTAAGGTTACGTCCAAAATGAACTGAAAGATGTGCGCTCACTGGAAGAGCGTTAGTGTTCATTGGGCTAAACTCACTCCATATTCCTAGAAAGCAAGGACTGCGGGCGGTAATACAATAAAGTTAAAGCAGTTTATGTTTTAATAAATATCAATCCTTTAAATATTTTTAACTTTAAGCCGAACATACATTTTTTTGTAAATTTTATTCTCCTTCTTTTATTCTTTTTTATTTTTTAGCTGATGGCATTCAGCTTCTTAAGACATCATTTTATTATTTCTTTTTTAATTTTTATCTCAAAAAGCCCAGAAGTTAAACCAAAGACTCTCTGGCCTCTTTTAAATAAAATTTTTGTTGCAACAAAGAATAGAAAAAACAGTAAAGAACTATTTGATGATATTTTTAAGCATCATTTGACTTTAATATTTTGTGGTTTACAATATTAAGAAAACACAGCCAGCCACAGTAGATGTGTTTAAAGGGATTTCTACGGGGGGTGGGTCGTGAGTTATTTGTGAACTTTGTCATTTGATATTCATGATTATTCATAATCCTTCTGTGCTGACCAGGCTACTGTTATCGGTTTCGTGCTATTGATTCCAGTTAGTTTCGACGAGCATGCTCAAACTTTTCACTTTTTTCATTTTTCTATGCCAAAATACACTGCACTGTGCAACGCGGCAAACAAATTCCGCTATTGTCTTTTAATTCTAGTGAACACCGCTAACTACCAAATTTAAATAAAAATTCAAGTTCAATTCGGTATCAAAAATTCAGAAACCGGTTCGAAGATCTAAAAAGTAGTTCTAATCGGTAATTACATTGTAACTTTGCCATCTTTATGAGTGCGCCGTGGCCGTTGAAACAAAACTTTAGTGGGCAGTGAGGACTAAACAACAAAATAACATGACTTGGCTCTATTGTGCATCCAAACTAGTTCCTTATTGAAAAACCTGCATATTTATATTGTAAAAAAAAAACTTGTAAAGAGTGAATAAAATGATAGTCACAAGGGTGTTAATAGATTTAAAAGTGATGTTGATACGGCTGTTTTATTGTGGTTGATGGTTGTGTTTGAATGGCGGTGTGTGGGGGTTGACTTTGTTAACGTTGTTTAACCATTTTATATGTTTGTTGAGGCTCAACTAGTTTTTTCCTCCTTTTTTCTACTAAAGAGGATGAAAAGTTTCATAAGCACCACGAAGGGATTACAAACACATTGTTGCTTTTTAAACCGTCGAACTAGTCCCAATTTTGTCTACAAATATTTAAATTGAATCATACATTTTTAAGGTATATTGTTCGTTTTTAAAAGACAAGATTCTTAAAATTTGTGGTACGCTGCATACAAAAGAATGCAATCCCGAGATAGACTACGAACGTGTAAAAATAGTGGATTGAGAAAGACAGGAGAAGGAACGCTACACTCTGGAAAGTTTAGCAGTACAAGAAAACACACAGAGCACAATGAACACAAAAGAAGACCACAGGGCAATACAAGGCTATTTTATTCTACTGCAATAATAAAATTTCTATTTTTATTTATTCATTTATTCTCTTACAAATTATCTGTTATGAAGTGGCAGTTTTTAATTAAACAAAAATACTTATAAATTATTACCGGCCCAAGAAACACCTTGAAGAACTTCGAAGAAAGCTAATGAAATGTTGGGAAGCAAAAAAAAAAAAAAAAAAAAAAATAACACTGGTCAACAAAATTTTAACTTTTTTTTTTGTCACACGAAAACTAGGGCCATCAAGAAATACTATATCATGGTGAAGAAATTAGCACATCCGGTATCATTGTGATATCCACACATACATTTTTGCAAAAAGTAGAAAAATTAGCAACACTTAAATAAATAACTGTTTAATTTACAATAAATAATTACCATTTTCGTGGATATTTAGCTCGTTTTTCCATTAAGAAAATTACGCATTATAGAGAAAATTCGTTTTTTGACCGAACGGCACGTATGTGGAACGGACTACCCGCAGATGTGTTTCCTGTCACTTTTAACGTGGGTAAATTTAAATCAAATGTCAATAAACACTACTCCCTCTATCCTCCTTCCCATAACCTAATTTCCTAGTTCCAGCACAATGCATCGCATGTGTAGGGGTCATCCCCTGAGTGCCGGTCCAAGAAAGAAAAAGATATGCTTAGTGCTTGTCGCCGCCAAATCGACCACAAATGGATGCGCTCTTAATGATGATCGCGTCGTGCGCGCGAATGACCGGGTTTCGGGAACAAGTTTTCTGATTTCATTAGAACACATCCCATTATAGTAACAGATGCAATAGAGTTGGCTACCCTACTGTATCGTATGAGTTTCTTCGCCCTTTCTTGTACACGGTCGAGTAACTTCAAAATAGTCTTTGAAGCACCAGCCCATACATGAGAGTTGTATTCCATTTTCGGTCGGATGTAGGAAGTATAAATAGTAAGGAGATCAGATGGGGTGAAGTATGTCTTACACAGTCTTAAAAAGCCGAGGCACTTGAATGCTTCCTTTGATATCTGAAACATGCCCACGAAAAACGAAAAAAAGTCATATATTTGTGTTTTTTTTGGGAGAATTTGGAATTTAAGTTACACAAAAGACATGCATATTTATGTTGTATATGTACAGGGTGGCACAAAAGGAGCTATATGGTTTGAATTCTTTATAAATTTTTTAATTATTATTTTTTCTTCGTTTTTTTTTTCAGCATTTTGTGAAGAAGACTTGGGGAATTAATTATGAAGCATTCGAAATGAAACCATGGCCATTACACCCACAATTTTGCGAAAAGTTACGGAAAATATGCTAAAAAGGGTACGTATGTGCGAAGCAGAAAATGGACATCACTTACAGGATATCATTTTTCAAAGCCAATTGCAAAACATTCCCCAATAATATACTGTATTTTAAAATAAAAAAATTATAATAATCGCATAAATAAAAAAGTTATAAACCATTTAAACCATATAGCTCTTTTGTGTCACCCTGTATTACATATTATTTGTTTAAACAACAGTTGAACATATAGTTATGTTTTATTAATATTAAGGAAGCTTTTTAAGCTTCAGCTCTTTTTTTATAAAAATCTGTTTAATTTTTTAATTTATTTTTTCCATATTTTACTAACCCTGCGTTTACACAAGTAAGTGATTACTTGCAAGTAGCAAATACGTATTATCAGCGAAAAAGTAAAAAATTAGTTCGAATGGCTGGTAAGTTGTTTGAGTGTTTACACACTTGCGCGTAAGTTCATTTTAAAAATGCTGTCAACAACTGAAGTTCTAGCAAAAATTGCTGAATAACTATACGAGTTCAGTATTGTCATCTGGAAAAAATATTATCATAAAACTTATTTCTTCAAACAACATTAACTTATTGTTTATAATTACCATTACGACTTACTGTTTTTGAATAGTTGTGTTCCTTTTTATTTCCTATTTTTATACAAATACAATAAAAATCAATCAATCAACACTTCATTCATTTTAATACGTACTAGTAAATTAATACAAAACTCGTACTTGGTAACACTGTTTCTTCATTTGGCATTTTACTTGTGGAAAGTGCCAAAAAGTGACTTGCAAGAGAATTTTCTTGCAAGCAAACTCGCAAGTTCGAAAAATGTGACTGCATTGGTGAAAGTTTGTCTGTTTTGAGTTTTTCGGACTTGCACTTGCATGTATAAATGCCAAGTTAGAGTTGAATTTTGCAGTCGGTTTTGGAGTAGTAGCAGGATTATTTTCGAATCAAATTTTGATTTGAGTTTGGCATAAAAGTCATTCCGTCCTGTGACTCTGCAATGGAAAACTTTCTTCTCACTTTGCTGCCACTCGCATTTGTGTCCATTTTTTGATTAGCTGGTAGCAAGTGATAAAAGGACCAAAGAATGACCAAATTTTGATTCTAGAAATACAACCAATCATTCATATCCATAATATCACTTTGCGCCAAACAAGAACTTACTTTCATTGTGGCGATCAAGCTCTGCTAATTTGTTTCATACAAACGCTGTCATATTTTAACCCTAAACTGGTTCCACCAATCGATGAAGTTCATTGTCGAAGAAAATTTCATTTTGAAGTCAATATCAATATATAAAAAAAAACAATACAAAAAAATCAATTCACTTAAAAATCGATTTTAAGTACAGAAATTTACTTACTAGCTGCCAAGCAGAGGGAGTTTTGCATTCAGAGAATAGCTTGAAAATATCTCAAGTTTATTTTAATGCACTCAAATGTTTGAATCTTAGAGGAGGAAGTTTTTTATGCAAGATCGGATTATGTTAAGATTAGAAAGACAGAAAGTAATTTCACGCACTCTTACATCTAGCGGAAATTTTTATTGATTTTATCAATTACTTTTCTTTTACTAATGCCATGTTAACTACGGACAAGTAAAATCTAAGTTAGCTCTCCTACTTGGAAGTCGCGAATCATGACTGAAACATCATGGTTCGCAATACAAAAGATTAAGAGCGAACCAAGTGTTTTATAAGTTCGTGTTGATAACATGAAATTGTATTCAATGAATTTTCTTAAAAATATAGCGAAATTTACCTTAAAAATATTGCGTCCTAGTGTTAACTTTCAGTAAATACGCAATCAAGTAATTGATTAAATTAATTAATATATTTATTGCATATTAACTAAAATCAAATGAAAAGGTAATTCAAAAAGTCTCTTTTTTTATTTTTTTGTTCAATTAAAAATGTAATTTAATTAATTAAAGCATAATTTAATATCAATATTCTATCAAACATCAGCTAAAAAAATAAAACACTGATAATTTTTTCCGTCTGAAGACCGACCAGTAGGTCACCATTGGCAGGTTAAACGTATGAATACTTACCAAAAAAAATGGCGTAAGCCTTTGTTTGAATGATCCGATCACCCAACAAATGCATCAAAATATTCGTTTTTGGTACCTTTACGGTGAAATTTGGTTTGCACGTTGAGTTCGCTATTTCAAGTTATATAGTGGTGGGAAAGAGCCACAGATCCAAAAAATAGGTAAAAATTCGACACTACTAAACGATTATCTGGAAATTCAGACGAATATGGGAAATAAAGTGAGCCAGTGAAGGGCATCTAAGATTCGGCACAGCCGTATATAACTTGTTTTTAATTTATATCAATATTGAATTTTGCAATTTGCTCCAGGATACCAGTTTATTACAAGATGAGTAACCTAATTAAGGGTTTTAATTTGTATTTCTGTTATTTTTCTTTTAGATGGGCAGTGTCTACAGTTATGACTCGTGAAAATTTTATACCGCGATCAAATCCCTCGAAAGAAGGATCGGAAATTGAAAGTATTTCAGCTCTAATACCTTTTTGGGACATGGCTAATCATAAACAGGGCATCATAACATCCTTTTACCAGGCTGAAACCGAAGAAATGGAAAGTGCTGCTCTAGAAGACTTTAAAAAAGGCGAACAGATTTTCATGCACTATGGCAGTCGCACAAACGCCGAATTTATGATTCATAATGGGTGAGCACTAAAAAAAAAATTCTCAAGAACTAGTAGGGTATTAAATGTTATATATGAAGAAATAAACTCGTGGATCCGATAGCTTTCCGAGAGTCTGAGAGACCAAAATTGAAATTCTCTCAAAGCATATTAATTCGGTGATACAATTACCATTATTCTAACTTAAGAACAGGTCAACGGATCGGAACCAAATTTGTCGCGTTCGAAACATATTGCTCTCACTTAAATGTGGTGAGATAAAGAACTAATTCGGGGTTTGGTAGATTTCGAAAATAAATTTCATCGATATTCCCCTGTTCGTTTCGTTCATACATTTTTTTTTTATCTTGAACCAGCATTGAGGGGATGACCCGTACACATGAGGTACATTGTGCTGGAACTAGATTGAAAGCAAAAACATTTTTTTTTTGTTTTAGGAACAAATGTACGAAACGGAAGGAACGAGGGTACATCGATGGAGCGGCAGTTAATTAAACAAAAAAATTTATTGTCTACCGAAAGTCGGCAAATATTCAAATCCATCGAAACCGACTTAAAACTTCATCAATGAATTTTTGAATACAAAAGTTTAGCTAAAATAATAAGAAAATAATTTTTTTTTGCAGTTTCATCAATCCCGCAAATCCCACAGACCATGTGTGCATTAAACTGGGGCTATGTATTTCAGATCCTTTATTCTTAAAACGAATCGAACTTTTGCAATTGCTTGATATACCAAAGAACAGCAAATTAATAGTTTTACTACCGCCCGAACATATTTCCCCGCAGTTGCTGGGCTTTGTGAGAGTTTTCAATATGAACCATGAACAACTGGATCATTGGATTAACTCTGACCGTGCTACTGATCTGTTGCACATCGACTGTGCTTTAGAAACGGAATTGGAATCGAAAGCCTGGCAGTATTTGCAAATACGTCTTATGCTTTTGTTAAAAGTTTTCCCCACCACCCTAGAAGATGATGAGAAGCTCTTCGAGGGATTAAAAAGTGGCACAATAAAACCAAAGAAAACTTACATTCAGACAATGATATTGGAGTATCGTATACTAGAGAAACGTATATTAACTGCTGCTTTAGAATACGTCAAACAAAGATCAAAATCCTAAGAATGCAGAAGAAGCGGAAGAAAAGATAATGCAAAAATAAAAGCGAAACCAAATAAACAGCGAAAACATTTGCGTATGGTTGTGTGTATGTGTGTGCGTGGGTGTATATAGTTGTGTTTGTGTCTAACTATGTCTGTATGCTGAGAGTTGAAACACAACGTAAGCGCCAACGAATGTCCCCCTTAACATATATTTTTAAGAGTTTCTCTGTTTTGTGTATTAGTTTATTTTTAATGCATTACTAAGTGGCCATTATTATTGCTTTACAACAAGTTCGGCGGAAACTTGTAATATATTCAGTTTTTCTTTATTCATAGTTTTTTAAGTTAAAATCAAAGTTGAAGTAATTTTTTTGTCTGACTTATTTTTTTAAAGACATTTATTATAATTCTTATATGTAAAAGAAGAATTGACGTGGTATATGCAAACAAATGCTTGTGAGCCAAAACATAATAAAATATATACAGAAATTCAAGACGTTAATTCATGTACCCTATTAAATTGACTTGAATAAAATTTATATTTATTAGATATGCTTTTTTTTGTTGTTCAAATCTAACAAGCGTTTTGAGAAAACATTGAAAGTTTTGTAGTACTAATCCAAATTATATATTTTTTTTAATAAAATAATAAAAGCAAATAGTAATTCTTTAATTGGAATAAAGTTTACATTCGAACAAATTTTTTGCCACCGAACTTTTAAAAGCAGAACGTAAGAAATTTCTCCAGCCGCCAGATCTATAAAATATTGCGTCTAAATAGATTTTGGAATAGTGTTCAAAAATGCCAAATAATATAAAAAACTGCTGTTAATGATGAAATTTCAATAACAATGTTCAATGTTGTAGGTGGCGATGGCTGAAGTTCACTACAAAACCAAAAATTTCAATGGGGTTACAACCCCAGTTTCAGACTCACAAAAACATCTCTCTTTTTTGCAGATGTGCCTTTGTGTGAGTTGTTGTCGGAAGGTTTCAGTGGCGAAGGCATAGTCAGTGGTCACTGAACAGTAACGGCTTCAGCTGTAACCAATCCACAGGCACATCAGAACACCCTCCTTCGTCGGTATTGTGTAGTACCGGCGAAGTAAAATAATGATTAAAAATGGCAACTATGAAAACGAAGCTTCAAAATTTAATACGTCTCCTTGACATCAGAGACGCTACAACACTGCTATAAAAATAAATAACGTGCAAAAATCAGTGTTATGAGATAGTTAAGCTTCACCTCCTATCATTTCTCCTACAATCCCTTTCCTCTAGTTCCAGCACAATGCACCTCATATGTAGGGGTCATCTCCTGAGTGCTGGTCCAAAATAAAAAAAAATGTAAAAAACACATTTTTCAAAAAAAAATTGTTTTCCCAGGCTCTAAGTTGCTTATGATATTCCAAACAATATATATATATTTGTTATTCTGAAATAGAACACTAAATTAGTTTTCCAAAATGGGTAATTACAATTAAATCGCTTGAAAAGTAAATGACTTATGCTATGTTTTGTGCTTTAAAGACCAGCAGTAGTTAGAAAGCATACTGATTTTATTTTTTCCTATATAACGTTGTTCAATTCTAAATATTTTCTGGTGAAATCGTTCACCTTGCTCATCACTCATCTGTGCTAAATTTGATGGAAATCTTTCCGAATGAGCATGTAGAAGATGATGGTAGGCAGACAGCATATTGTTTACTATCTGCTTATATTTTCACTTTTATTCTGCCAAGGAAATTTTCACACTGAAGCAAAGCCATTGCGTCCATTTTTTTTTTAAATTTCATTTGTTGCATGAATTTGTCATCTCTTACCAATTTCCCTGTTTCCGGACCAATAAAGATACTTGTTGATTAAAAATTGTTTTTTATTGTGCTTGCGTTCATAATATACTTTTTACCTTCTTTAATTTTCCGCCTGTTCTTCGTGGAAAAACTTGTTCAAGGTATTTGAATGTTGGTCCACTTTCATCAAGTGCTTTCACGAATTGTTTTATCAAGCCCAACATTATGTGCAAAGGTGGTAAAGGTGGCGATGGCATGATGGATGGTAGTCTGCACGTTAACTACGAATCCAAAAACAGACCTGGGTTCAACCCCAGTTTCAGACCAAAAATTTTAAAATAAAAATAAACATCTCGCATTTTTCTGATGTTGCATTAGTGTGTCTTTGTGTGTCAGTTGTTGTCGGAATGTTTCAGTGGCGAAGGCATAGTCACTGGTCACTGAACAATACCGGCTTCAGCTGATAGCAATCCATAATCACATCAGAACGCCCTACTTCGTCGGTATTGTGTACCACCGGCGAAGTAAAATAATAATAAAAATGGCTACTAAAGAAGCTTCAGCACTGCTACGAGTATAAACAAAGAACGTGCGAAAGCAGAGCTGCAAATATAATTGATTAAGCTTCACCTCCTATCGTTTCTCCTACTATCCCTTTCCTATAGTTTCAGCACAATGCTTCGCATGTGTAGGAGTCATCTCCTGAGTGCTGGTCGTAGATAAAAAAAAATATCTGTAATACTAATGGGATATTTATACTTTTTTTCACCAAGGAGGATTCCAATCTCTCTGTATGTATGTAGTGTCCCATTCACACAAATAGCAGGGATACTTCGTGTTACCACCTTGAATGCCATTTTAAATTGTAAGTACTTTCAAATCTGCTACAATAAGCCACTTCTTGTTAGCTAATAGCACTGTTTAACCAATAATATTTGATTCACAGCTTTTTGTTTACTATTAGTTAAACCGCTAAATGTCATTTGCTAACAAATAGTTAAACAACAGCTGATGACTGTGAATTTGAGCCTTAGTATTAGAGCCATTAGTATGATAGTTCATACGATTATTTGATGTGAGTAGCCTAAGCCAACGGTACTGAAGAAAGTGATCCATCATTATGCAAAAGTACTGCTTTAAAGCCTTAAAACAGAAGATATACATATACAAGTTGGGCCAAAAGAAGACATCCGATGTTGTTTGGCTATCATTTTTTTTCTAAGTGAAAAACTTCGATTCTGTGTTTTGATTATGTTTATCTGAACCCCACAAAAAAGTCTGTATCGGTTAAATCGGGCGATCTTGCGGGCCAGTGCAAATCGCCAAAACGAGAGATAAGGCGATCCGGGAACGCCGCCTTGGAATATCGGTTGTGGCTCGCGTAGTGTGTGCGTTGCTCCGTCGTGTTGGAACCACATATCCTCCAGTCCTAATTCGTTCAATTCCGACAGAAAAAACTCGGTTAACATGGCCCTATAGCGCGCACCGTGCACTGTTGTCGTTTGACCAGCGGCGTCCTCGAAAAAAAAATGGCCCGATGACTCCCCCAGCGTGAACTGCACACCATGCAGTCACTTTGAGCCGGTGTAATGGCTCCTCGTTCATCACTCGTGGATTTTCGGTGCCCCGGGGCGATAGTTTTGCTTGTTAACGTACCCGCTGAGGTGAAAATGAGCCTCATCGCTCATTATGATTTTGGTCGAAAAATGGTCCACTTCGTCCTCGAGATTGAGGATGGCTTGGACGTAGGATACAGGCGTTTGGCGGTCGACAGGCAGCAGCTGATGCACGGTCTGGACTTTGTACGGGAACATGCGCAGTTCTTTGACCAAAATTCGCCTTAGGGACGACCGGCTGATGGCTAATTGTGAGGCACGGCGTCAGGTCGATGTTTCTGGCGACAGCTCGACATCCTCGGCAACAGCGGAAATATTCTCGGCAGAACGGGCGCTCCGGAGCCGGCCACTCTTGGCAGCGTCTCGTGTGGTCCCATACTCTTCAAGGTTGGTGGCCAAGCGGAGCAGTGTTTGCGCAGTCGGTGTCGGTCGACCGGGGAATCGGCGACGGAATTCGCGCTGCGCCAACACAGACGAATTGTTACGCAAAATAATAGACACGATTATTCCGCGTTCTTGGGGAGTGTATCGCTCCATGGCTTGTTCACTTGTATTCTACATCTGTCTAGTTCACAAATGTCAAAACAGATTTGCCATTTGCAAAATAAGAGCATTTCTTTTTGCTTACTTATATTTATATTTTCTGGGGTAATAAACGTTTTTTCAACCAAACGTGCTTTGCATATCTTGACCGATTTAGCTCTATTAACTAAAAATTTTTCTACTTTTCTGTTCCATTAGAAAACAATTTTACAGGAGTTTAGAAGAAAATAATAAATTGTAAACATTTTTAATAAATAAAGCGTAAAGAATAACACAATTTTTCAGTGTCGAAATCACTATAAGTCAGTTAAATTCCAAAATTCCATTCTACAAGCATGTAAATCGAAATTTGTTCAGTAGTTTCAGAGATTCCCAGCAAAATTTTATTTCTTAATTTTACTTAAAACGCTGGATTCAATTTATATTCTTTACATGGCATATGCATAAAGGAGATCAGAGTATCTACTAAAAACCGTAGTCGGTAAGGTGATATTCGCAGTATACCTTCCGATACTACCAATAATAAATTTTTCTTCAGTGTTTAAATCTTTCTATGACATGCTGTGTTTTCAAATAAAAAAAAAAAAACTTTATAAAATGTCAGCACTTTTATTGCGTACGCTGCTTTTTTTATAAATACAATTCACAAAATTTCACATGAAAAAATAGGCCACACGTTTTTTCCTTCTCTTATTATCAAATATTAATTCTGCGGTCTATTTACCGTAGTTAGTTAAGTCACAATCAAATTATTTATTGACCACAAATGTCAGAACTAAATGGAAACGTAAATGGGAAAAGGCAATTAACCAGCGACGTTTTTGGATTTCAAGTAAAAAGTTAAAATTATTTATTTAGCGAAATAATTCAATTTAAGGAAGGTAAACCCCCACGAATCACTATTTGTTGAATAAAAGATAGTATATTAAAATGTAAATAATGCTTCATGTAATTTAATTTAATTAAGTAATGGAATCAATAATTCAATAACTTGAAATTATTAATTTAGGATTTTGGATTGCCAGCTTTAAATTCTAAATTGTCGAATGAGTAGGAATATTCACTTAATCATAAAACACTACATACGATATTAAAATTTCATTGAATCTGATCATTATTTTATATATGCAGTACTTTTCAAAATGCTTCTTACTACGCTAGTGTTGTCTATATTGGTCTTTTAAATTATTTATAAGGTGTTTTGGAAAGTTATTATTTTCAAATATATTTGTAATTTAATACTATTATTTCAATAGACCTTTAACCAAATTCTTGAAAAAATCTAAGAAAATTTCATATATTCATTCAAGAATTCTCAAAAAATATTTGAGAATTACCAAATATAACAACAAAATAAACCAAATAATATCTTTAAAATTAATTTTAATTCAAATTTTAAAGAAGCTATTTGGCTTGTTTTGTTTGAATTTTAGTTATTCTCAAATATTTTTTTTAGTTCTTGTATAAACATATTATATTTCATTGCTAAACCATATAACAAACATATAGAAATAATCGTAATGAATTTTGACTAACGTTGAATAATTGAAAGAATAGTTACATATTTGTAATTTAATTTATATTATCCCTATGAAATATGATATTACTTATATTGAATACTCTTTTAATAAAGTTTTCAGCAGTGTTAATAACACGTTTTGGATGCTTTGAAAAATAATAAATTATTCTTCCTTTCTTCCTTTCTTCCTTCTTTTATATTTTCGATACTAATCTTTTGATGAGTTATTCACCATTATCGTATTTGACGTATTTTGACTACTAGCGTATTTGTAGTCTCGCGTTTTCGAAACGAATACGCCAAACAATAAGGGGATAATCTTTTCGCGTTATTAGAGTGCCTACGGGCTAATAAATCAGTAAAAGTTTAAAGTTTAATTTAGTTAAGCTGAAGTAAAGCTTATATGTAGTTTAAACTCAACAGTATTAAGTCAGTACTCCGTATATTATATAAAAAACAAATAGTGTGGCAGCATTACGATAAATGTAATCAAAAAAAGCTTTTTGCAGCGAGAAATCAATTTTTTGCACATGATTAAAGAAGCTCTTAAACTTTATACAGCTTTTATAGCTTTATATAGCACACAGTTGAGAAAATCGTATGGCCAATAAACGTTGATTAAACGACCAATTTTTCCCGTTTAAAGATGGCTTAAATGTTTACTGATGTACTGTTTTATTAATTTAAACATAGTTTAAGCTAAAAAACGAGATTAACTCGCACTGATTATGGAAGTCCCCTTCCCCCATACGTACGCAATACATGTACCGAAACTAGTTGGAAGGGCTAGTATAGGGAAGATACAGGCTTAATTCTAGCAAAACGTTGCAGTTGGATTTCTTTTTGTGGAGTTGTGGAACAGAGTTGCTGTGTATTTGGTGTGATGTTAGCGTATTAATTTTTAAGCAGAGGATAACTGTTTCTTTACTATTTTACTTCGCCGAAGTTTGTTGTTAGTGCACAAATATCGACAAGGGCACTGGTATCGCAATTGAAAAATTGTTGGTCTGATCGGCGATTTGAATCGCGGAACTCCTGTTTGCAGAGTTAAAACACTAACTACTCAGCCAACTGCTGTCAAGAAGTTTGTCCAAAACAAAGTATATTCGCCACTATAGGAAAATATGGATTTTAGAACACCTTAAAATTGAGCATAGAAAACAGCTATACCAAGAATCGACAGGATTAGGTTAGGTGACGGACTCTCCCCGAAGGAGAACTCCCAACTTAGGCCATAGCTTAGGCTCATTGTGGTACCACAATTAATTTCATATGCAAAAGTCTTTTAGTGACTTTATATAGTCCAGTTGTTTACATAGTCAGGTAATTGATAAGCTTTTACATCCGTAGTGATCAGTATCATTTTCAGTCTAATTGAAATAAAACAAGTAATCAATTTAGTAGATTAATCCAACTCTTTAAGGAACGATTTTTCAAAAATGCTCTTTATTGCATAAATTAGCATAAAAAGAAATTACACTTAACCTCTTCTTCCTTGCTTATTTATATGCATTTAATATTTATTTACATTACATTACACGGCATCATAAAAACAGTTTAATTTTTTTCATGGATTGCTTGAATATTTTGTTACTGTTGTACTAGAGGAAAGACTGAAAATAAAAACAAATTAAAATTATGGAAATATCTATGCACCAAATATCTTCACAAGGATTTGACGGCAGCTCCTATTGAATTTATGTTAAAAACAAAAAGAAATTGAGAATTTTTTTTTTAATATTTCCAATTAACTTAAACCCGCAGATTTATTTAAAATTGTATTAGAAGAGATTTTTATAGAAAGTTAAAAAACAGTAGGAAATATTTATAAAAAAGAGACATGAAGTATAATAAACATTTTAAGAAAAATATAATTTTCATAAAAATAAATAAAAATTGATTCTGTCAAAAATAATAAGGCATAATAAATAAGTAAGAGTACATTTTCATAAAAAGTACATCATCGTAAAAAGTACACTTTTGAAAAAATAAAATAGTATCTTTTTATAAAATCTGCTTCTTGGAAAAAGGTGAAGAGTACTTTTTCATTAAAACTATAAAAAGTACTTTTTTGAAGACAGTAAATAGCACATTTATTCAAAAGTAACTTTTTCCAGTGTAGCGCGTAAGTCGGGTCCGAATCGAATCGAATGCCTTCATGTCCCAATGATTGTCGGTCCATCTAACAACTGGCACAGCCATTAAAAATTGAGATCTTCGCCAAACCTAGCATTTGCTTTAGCGCCTATTGAGTAGTCGAGTGTACTTCTCAACTATGAACCTCACCACTGAGTCCCTTTAACGTTGTAGTGAAACAAATCAGAGTTTCCGCGAGGAATCGAAATTAGAACGCACACACCACCCAAAAGTACCTTTTCATAAAAAGTACTTTTTTGAGAAAGGTAAAAATTACCTTTTCATAATTTAAAGCGACCGCATACGATATCGAAAATAAAAATAACTTTGTATTTTTTTTTTTATAAAATTGCTGAAAGATTTCCATAGTTTTATTTTAGTTTGTAGTTAAGCAAGAATGCCTTTTCATATCTATCTATAAAATAATAACAGCGTTTGCTTCTTTTTCCTCCCCTTTTCTTTGATTTTCGAAGTTTCTGTGCAATTTTATTATGCCACACCAAAAATGTCAATGACCATTCTTGAATGCATTAAAATTTTTTTTAGTCTGCGGCGATTTTGGCTTACCGCCATCTTTAATATCAACACAATCGGTTTCCTCATTGTGTGTGTTTTGTTTTACAAACTTTGTTATCAAAATAAAAACCAATTTATTTTATCTCTTTTGTTTCTCAGCTAGATAGATGCAGGAAATAGAAATCATTAGAGAAAACATTTTGAAACTGAATAACATCAGCCGATGTAAAAAAGAAACTGTACACAAATTGTTAAATGAGCTGAAAAACAAGCAACATCATTTTTGTTTAAACAATTGTATTGAATAATTAAAATAGAAAACAACAGCAGCAACTGCTGTTGCGAGTTGTTGTTGAAAAAAATATTTAATAAACAAGTTTCGAGCCATTAGAGAATTCAACGGAGTTTGAATATAAAATTTAACTTTATTTTTATTCATTTACTAAATAAAATCCCCTTAAAACAAATAATTAATTTAATAAACATTTACACAGTGTTTAATAGTTTAAATTTAACTTTTTTTGCTTCTGTTATTTATTTAATGGACTAGAAACTACTCAATTTCTAACACAAATTAACCATGAAATTGATGTTAATCATACGCCCTCGTTCCAAATATTCTGTCTTAATAAGGACGTCGCAGTGCTAAATGTTAGAGGAAAATATTGGTGGCCATATCGCCATAGTATTGTTTATGAAAATCCAGGAGTGTGCTAACGCTATTGACTAGAAGCAACGAAGTCACAATGTAGTGAACTTCAGGCAATGATTTCGGGTTGGTATTTTACCGAATTGCATTATAGGGGGAATACGGAAAGGATTCTGCGGAAATTAAATTTACATCATTACATTACGCCATAGATCGAAACAAATGATAATCTGAAGGTGCAAGGTTCGGGCTGTATGGTAGATGCATGAAAACTTCCCAGCCAAGCTCTCTCAGTTTCTGCCGGTTCATCAAATATGTGTGGCGTTGGCTTGATGGAACGCAACACCTTTTCTGTTAATCAATTCTGGCCGTTTTAATTGAATTGCTTCAATCTCGTTAATTGCTGACGGTAGATAGAGATCAGAATCAATCGTTTCTACAGGTTGTGGAAGCTCATAATTACCAATTCCCTTCCAGTCCCTTTATTGGTGTCAATTTTGGCTGTGCCACCATTTGCTACGATTTTTTTTTGCACATTATTGTCATACGTGATAAACTTTTCATTATCCATAATCATTCGCTCCAGAAATGATTAGATTTCGTTGGATTTTAGTAGACAAGCACAAATGAAAATTTGACCCGTTAAATATTTCACTGTGAATTCAAATGGCACACAAACATCATGCTTCTTTGTGTATTCAGCTTTCTTCGGATGAATGTCTAGTTCCCTAGCAAGGACCAATGTGCTTATGCGATGGTCTTGCTCAATTTTTTCCACGACTTTATCAGCGACCACTGTGAGCTACATCTTTAACAGCAACATTATCAGATCTAAAAAGAGCAGACCACTTCGCTGCTGTAATGCTAGTTACCGCGTAGTCTCCGCAAACTACAATAGTTTTTTCAGCAGCATTCGAACCATTCTTACATTTTGTATAATAGAAAAGCAAAATATGATGATAATGTTCCGAATTTTCAGTCATTTTGAAACGTAGACAACTTTTCACAGAATAGTGCGATTTTAATAAAACCTTATAACGACATGCAGTTTAAAATGTCAGCTTTGAAACATCCTACATATACATAAGTATATGTATGTACATATATGTAGGCTGATGTAATTAATATTACCAGAGATATTACATTTTACAACCATCTAACGACATCTTGTAACCGAAGTTATTCGAACTCCCAATAAAAACTGATGAGCCGGTTTTTGAGAAACGTTGAAATAACAAACAGCTGCATTGTCATAAATTTTAAATAAATAAACAAAGAAACAAACACACACATGCAAACGTGCAAATGCGCATAAAAACATACATATGCATTTTATTTAAATTCAATAAAAAAGATTCCCATCCTATTCTGCTGTTATTTGCACTTGTATTTTTTCTTTTTATATTTTTTAATTTATTTTGTAGAGCTAAAATAACAATAACAAAAGCAACTTAACACACTAACATATTAAATGAAGAGCATAAAATTGCATTTATATACATACATACATACACACACCCACTCACAAACACATGCGATTACATAAACCGCCATGAACATATACATATGTTTGTAAATATGCCTCACAAGCTTGCTTACATTTCATTTAAAGCAAACGACCGTTAAAGAATTTTCAGTGTTTAAATAAACGTGCTGCTTTTGGAAAAATGACATAACGGGTCTTCCAACAGGGACTCCCTTATTTTGACAGTTGAAAACGGTCATCTTGTTGGAGCTACATCTGTCAAATTAGTTTTCATTTATTCAGTTTCTATCGCCAAATCACCATGGAGGGATATATCACGATGATTACCAACTTCTTTTGACCTGAATTGGATGATCTGGACACCAATGACATGTGGACAGAACGGTGTTACGTGGTACATTGTATATTCTGTACGAGCGATTTGATGGAATGGTCTTCTCACGTGGAGGTGATGTGAACTTGCCATAGTGCGATTTGACCCTGTTAGACTTTTGCTTGTGGGATTTTCTTAAGTCGCACTGTGAATAAGTGAAGTCACAAACCACAGCTGTTCTCAAAGCCAACATCACCCATGCCTTCGGCCAAATTCAGCCTGATTTATGCGCCAGGGCATGGAAAATTTGACATTTCGTATGCGGTGCTACCAAAGAAGCCGTGGCCGATATTTAAACGATGTTATATTCCACACATAATGGCATCAATAACTCTTTCAAAGGAAAAAAAATTTTGAGGATATCTCACACACAATTTGTTTTATTTAGATTTAAAGATAGAAAAGATTTTTAGATTTAAAGAAAGAGCCTGTACAAAGCTTACACATATGCACGTATATACACATAAATGCACACACACAAACACACCCCACATAACAAGGTGTCCCTAATGAAATATAAAAGAATTGTATTGGATGACAAGGAATATTTGAGCATTTTGAAATGTTGAACAATAACACAACGAATTGTGGACGCTTAGAAGTCCAAGCGCACGGAAGTGCATCAGTTCCAACCTATGCATGTACATATACCTATATCACTACGTGCTATTAGGAGAGGGTTAACTGTCAAACGAAATGTGGTACTGGCCTCACTTTTTGACATTTATGATCAGCATACTATGACAAATCATCTTGAATAGATTAACGCTTGAACTACGCTGCCAAATTTTCCAGATTTACTTTAAAAATCCGGTATCAATTTGTGCAACATATAGACGATTTGGTCATGCGATTTGACACCTCTCGAATATTCCTTGTGTGGCCTCGTGAAGTCACTGCTTTAACGACTTGGAGCCCAATATTATTCGTGACATACGGCCATCAATGCGAGAAAAAGTGGTTCGTCCAGACCAGCTCCAGTGGCCATATGCTCGAAATCGTTGTCAAATGTTAATGCCATATTTTGATCTTTCGAATTAATTCGATTATAATTTTTCGTGCTATTTTTTACTACTTTAAGGTATATCGGACAAAAAAAAAATTCCTTTATATGTAACCCTAATCGCTTGCTGCTATACTGACTGACTCACACATGCAAAATCGGATCAGTTCTAGTTCTTTTTACATAAGAAGTACTTTTTTCTGACGCCGATTTATTAAATCCAAAGTAATGCTCGTCATGCTACGTAAATCTACTTTTTTAAAGATTTTTCGAATCCGTGCAATGGAACTATTTCTTTATTACGCCTACGGAGCTATGAAAAGTTGCTTATCATGAATAGACGATAATGTGACTTTTTAAATTACTTTAATTTATTTTCTGGAAATGCGATTCCATTGTAGTTTTATAAATAAAAATAAATAAAAAATAATTAATTCATTTGTTTCATACATACAAATCCATATAAATGAGCAAACGTAAACGAATTTTGTAGAATAAAATAACTTTCATATTAATGATCTGGATGTTGTTCGTAATAACTTCCTGTGAAGTCGAAAATATTCAGTTATTGATACTTCGGAAGTAGTTCAAAAGTAGTTCCTAAAAAATGACAATTTTCGGTCTTGGATTTTTACAATTGAAGAAACAGTGTTACCGAGTACAAGTGTGCTATTAAAATGAAATGTAGTGTTGCTTAATTGATTTTGATTGTATTTGTAGAAAAATAAAAAATCAAAAGGAACGCAACTATACAAAAAGTACGTCCTAATTGTAATTTTAAATATTAATATTTTTTGAAAAAATAATTTTAAAGATATTTTTTTCAAATATTTTGCGATATTGACATGACAACACGGCAATACTAACCTCATTTTCTTATTGGGTAATTTTTGCTAGAACTTTACTTGGTGACAACATTCTTAAAATGAATTTACACACGGGTGTAAACACTCAAACAATTTACCCGATATTTGAATTGATTTTTCACTTATTCGATGATGATACGTATTTGCTATTTGCAAGTAATCACTTCAATGTGTAAATGCAGGGTTAGTCTACAATTTCTCAAACTCACATAAACGTTTTACAACATTGAAAATGGTATTTCGATTCGTTCAATATCGACCGACAGAATTAGATATAAGAAAACTATCAAAATTGATTTCGTATCGAAAACAATTTCGATCACGACTCCCACAATTAGATCCTAGATCTCCAATTCAAGCACTAAAGACAATTCAGAAGATGCATTCGGAAACAAACATAAAGAAGAGCAAGTGTGCTTCCATAACAAGCCCTTTACGCATGGAATCATGCCCTCCCATCTAAAATAAGAAACTAAATTGTGTCACGACATTTGGTGAAAAAATACCGCGGCACAACTTACAACTTTGAAGGCCTAATAATTCACACAACTGAAGTTAAGTGTACTGCAGATATATTGGTTAATTGATGGAAATTTAATCCTCAGTTTTCTACAACCGATATGGCGATAGAGAGTTCAGTTATTTGTCACTGCCTCGTGCATTGAACATAGAGAAAATTCTATGACGAAAAGGGTGGTATATTAAAAAATCAAATATACACAGAAACCTAAATGTGAAATCGGAAAATAGGTCTAGATAAACTCCATTAGCGCAACACGTCTCTATTATGCCCACATGCGCTTAAGAAGACGATACACTGCGTTCTCAGTAGAACTAAATTGAGACACATTTGTTTTTCTTAATCGACCACTACCCACAACGGTAATGTTATCTTCTTTTTGGAAAGGCACACTGTACAGAAGATAACGATGGTGGTGATGGCGCAGATACTGATGGTTAAATGATAGAGTAGATTTCATTGCTCAAATACCGACATAGGATGGCGCAATAGCGTCGATATTAATGCAAATAAGAATAGACCGGTCACACTCTACGGAGCTCTGGTACAAAACCAATCAAAGGACTACAAATGTTTAAATAAGGCTAAGCACAGAGGCTTGCATGCGTGTGTATTACAGGGGCCATGAAACGACCCCAATGACTGGCATGGATGAACTTATAATCGTCCTCCCATTCATACAGCATTTCAAGAGAAAGCGACCATAGAAACAGGAACTTTAAAATACGCAATCTCACAACGATTTAAAATGGGTTGTAAAGGATTGGCTGAGTACTCAGATGAATTAATACTGGAACAACGTAGAGGGTTTCAGATACTCCAAGAAAATTTTTGTTTTTGGCATGAGCAGAGCCAAGATGTGTCTTAGACTTGTCCCCTTACGGACCATTTCACATACAACGGGCATTGGTGTCGATTACTTTCTGCATTGAGGAAGAGAACTCTGTGGAACATCTTATCACCAACTGTCCAGCGCTGGCGAATAAGAGGAGGAGGTACTTGTACAAGTTCACGCATATGAGCGGCTACGGTCTCTCCCCCTTAAGGAGCTAGTGCAGTTCAATATACTGTATAGAGTGCACAATACATCAAAGTGGTGACGGCGACTGAAGAGGAATTTAACCCTTCATTTTCCGCTTCTAGGGCAAATGTGCTAACTACGTCAGCCAACTGCTTCAGCTTCCATTAGTTTTGAAATATAACTTGTTAATGGTTGCAAATTCAAAAGTTTAATAAACATTTTGGGGAAACCTTTTAAATTGAAGCAGCAAAAACAACAACGTTTTACATAAATATTTGATGCATATATAGTATGTATCTATGTATGTTGGTAAAAAAAATACACATACATACATGTTCATAGTATCATATTGAAAACTTCGTTTGTGTTAACGGCCTAAATTCTATGAAACTGACGACAGACGGACGGCATCTTCACATGGAAATGCTTTTAAAACTTAATAAAATTTTATACGAAATTGACACATGTGCGCTAAAAAAACAATTGCAGACCCAAATAAAATATGGCGTTAGCGAAAATAAATTTCCATGCCAGAATAAAGAAAGTTTTATTTTAGTTTTGCCAAACTAAAGTAAACTGAATTAAAAAAATGTGTTTGCAAAGTCCGTCGCAACCATTTTGCTTATTAATCAATAATGGCAAATCAGTAATGCGGGTTACGCGAGTAAACAGCACCACATACTGAACATAATATGTATATGGATAATTTCCAATAATCCCTCAAGGTTTGTAAAAAAGTAAGTACAAAATGAAGACATATATATTTTACATCTTGAATAAATTCGAATTTGAACTTCAGATTTCTACTGTTGTACAGCAGTATACAGCTGGCTTTCACTGACCTGATGATCACAAAACAGAAATTCATATCTGTCTGACTAAGTATTTTCGATTTTAATTCAACAGCAGTGTTAGACCAAATTGTTGGATACCCAATTTTGACATGCATACATGTATTCCAATAACAGTGCAAATAATCTGGGAATTTTCTTTAAATAATACAAGAGTGAGTATATGAGTCGTTCTATTCAACGCCTTGTTATGGATCTAATTGTCCATCAATCAAGTCGCCAATAATGCTGTCGAGTCTGCGAAAAGTTTGAGAAGTTTCAATTACACTACAGCGCAGATAAAACTTTTATTTTAGAAGATCGTTGAGAAGACCAACAGTAATATCATTATCTGAGGTAATTTTTTTTTGTGGCTCAACGAACAAATAACTTCACTCTCATGTTCGGAGTACTGTATGTTAGGTTGCGTTCATAATCATTAAAAGTATCTACCTGAATTGGGATTAATTAAGGCTTTCCACTTCCGATTACTGGATTATAAGGTCTCTGAGTATTATTATTCTTATTGTTATTATCATTATTATTACTTATTTTATTATTATGAAGTACATAGTATTAGTGAATTAAATGTATAATCCTTAATTTTTTTTTCGACCAGTCTTCGAGGAATGTCCCCTACTGCAATGCATTGAATCGTAACTCTTTCTGAAAGGGAAAGTGTAGAGAAGAGTCGTAGTCGTATCACTATTAGAAAGATAGAGAGATTAATTCTTGCACAATCCTGCAATTTCGTTTTTTGAGAATTTGTAATGCAGAGTTGCTGCGTCTCTGGCGTTATGTGGACTCATTAATTTTTAAGTTGAAGTAGAGCCACTTTATTTCTTATTTTACTTCGCCGACGTGGTATTTCTCAAATACCGACGAAAGAATTTAAAGTTGTATAATTATTTTTTATATAAAAAGTTACTCGTGTGTTCTGTTATTTTAAAAATTCGCTGCAGGAATATTTGTTAGTTGTTTTCAAGCAAAATACTTCTTTTCATTTAAATTTATTTCTAGAGAAAAATAAAGTGGAAACAATTTATTGCATTTTTCCAATTTGTTACAAGTATTAACTTTAGTATTGTTTACACACACGCACACATATATTTGTTTCAAAAAATACATAAAAACTTTTATTATTTAACAGTAAATCATGATGTTTATTTCCACACAAACAAGTATCCGTAAAATCACTTTTTTGGTCGTTTGGTAAAACAAAATTTTATTTTTAAATATTCAAATAAATATTTAACTGATATTGATTGCTTCAAGAATTGATAACCAACAGGTCAAAGTGGCGTAAAGAAGGCTGAAGCAAAAGAGTTGTTCTCAATATTGAAATAAATTTCATTCAATTGTTGTGAAATCTTGTTTTTAATAAAAACGTATTTTTTATAAAAAGCAGAAAATTGTTTTACCATAGAAAAAATTTATAAAATTGCAAATAAAAAGAAAAAACATATTTTTTTTAAATGAATTTATCAATTAAATTTATTTACCTCCCAAATAATTGCGGTCAATGACTTACATACCTAAAAAAAAAAGAGAAAATGTTAAATCATCAGTTAAATGCTTTTAAAATTTCATAAATTTTTACTTTAATTTGTTGAAACTTAAAGGCAATGGAAAAAGAATTCAAAATTTTTATATTTCCCTACTTCTTTGTGTGCTGATTTTAAAGATTTTAAATAAAATAAAATTAAGTAAAAGTTAAGAAAAATATTTATATTAAATATTCGTTGAAACTAATGGTTCGTTCACAAAGTACTGCCAAAAATAAGGTTTGGTCGTAATAATTTCAGAAGAGAATAAAACTACAGGTGAATGTGATTTCCGAAAAAAATCAATTGTCGATCTCATATTTCACATTTGATTAAATTTTAATTTAAGAAAAATGTATAAAATTTGTGCATAAACATAAAAGCGTAGCATTCAAGGGTTTCGAAAAGCTTTACAATTCTCGGAAAACTATTTAACGACTTGAACATACATAAATACATACAGAACAAGTGGAGAATTTCATCATAAAACGTACTCTGCATCACATAATTTGGCGGTGCTGTTGGCTGAGTATTTAGCATGTTGACCCTACAACCAGAAGATCTTGGGTGTTCCATCCCCCGTCCAGTTACAAATGTTTCTGTCGTGTCTATGCTAACAGCCTTCCTTCACACTGTGGGAGAAATAGGCAGTGGCTTGTGGGCATGCGTTAAACGAAGAATGTGGAAACCAGAACGTATAAAAAATAGTGAATAAACTATTTCTAATTGTAATCTTATATAGTTGTATAAAAATTACATGTTTGTATGTACATTTAAATGTTGCTTTGTGCATTATGGACAGCTAAATGGCTAAACCGATTTTCTTGAAATTTTCACATTATCTTTCTGTATATCTGGAGGACACTATAGGCTATATAAATTTCAAAAATTCCAACTGAGTGTTACCACGCCCATACAAAGTAAATGTTTATTTTTGAATATCTTGAGAACGGTTGAAGTGAAAGTTTCCGAATACAGTCCAAATGATTGTGTAGTTAAAGCAAATCGTCAGTCAAAATCTTCGACGGATTAGAAAAGTGGACGTGGTAGCTCCCATACAAAATAAATATTGATTTCATTATACCTAGAGAATGGTTAAAGTTAATTATTCTGTATATGGTCGGAGTAAGTTAATGGTCAGCAAAATTATCAGTCTAAAAGTGGGTGGAATTGGACAAGTGGTCGTGGTACCTCTCATACAAAGTAAATAATGATTTTTGTATATCTTGAGATTGGTTAAAGCTTCTCATTTTGGTCTGAATAACTTGATAGTAATTTTTATTTGTTTCTGGCACGTTCATTATAACTACAGAGCTGATATTCGGTATGGGAAAAATATGAAAACTGGCAATTTTTATCAGGGGACTAGGCTGATCCTTTTTTGGATGTGGCACTCCTATTTAATGTACGGGTGCTCACTCTTCATAGAGCCAGAGAGCTGAAATTGGATATACGGGATGGCACTCGGAACGTATGAAGAGGAAGTAAAACTTCGATTGGTCTGCATCTAAATGGACTCATAGATTATATATTTTTTAAAAGAATAACTAAACAATTTTACTAAAGGACACATAAGGCATATATATTTTGAATAAAACTATTACAATAGCTACAACAGCGCGTGGTCGAGTCAGCTAGTTCATTTCATAAAAAACTAAAAGTTGCTATTTTTCTCATAGTTATTAGCAAATCGCCGTTAGATTGATAATTTTTCCTACTGTGCTTCGTTAGTATTTAAGCAATAAAATGTCGGCAAAGTAAAATAATAAATAAAATGCTTCTCCTTTAATTAAAAGAAATTAATGGGACAACATACATCAGAAGCGAAGCAACTCTGCTTAATAAATCACTTGGGTGATGTTGCTACTCATCAGTAGTCAACGGTGTGTGTCTTGAACTACGAAGGTTGAAGTTTCCATAGTGCTCTACCCAAGGATAGAGATTTGGTGCATGGAAGCCTGCATTAAAAGACCATGTCGTTAAGAACTCTGATGTGATAATGGAGTTGTCAGCAAGGTGAAATATCATAGGCAAAAGAAAACTATGATAATTGGATTGCAACCTATATGTACCTAGTCAGTCACTAGTTGTCTTTCCATGTGCCCATGGGGGCGGTAGTGAACGTCAGAATTCACTCAGAATTAGGACATACGGACAGGTGCTGACGTTAATCTTGAACACGATCTTTACAAACCACATTGCCACCTGTGTCTTCTCAAAACTATCTCATTCTAAATATAGTAGTTCCCGTGTAAGGCTTTCCTTGCGCCAGGGACATCCCTTGTACATCAGTTCAAGCAAAAAAAAATCATTACCACGAATTTACTAATTTGCAACCAACGCTACTTAAAATTTCATATTAATAGGGACACAAAAGAAAACTGTAAACAAAATAAAGACTCCTGTTTTAAACAACCAAGTAATAAAAAAACTTAATGTTCTTATGATTTCCTATTTCGCCGTTTGTCACTCGATATCGTTCTACAGCTTAATTACATTCAAAACAGCAATAAAATTTAAATTGTTTTTGTTTTGAATGTAATTAACTAACGAACGATATCGTGTGACATCGTGTTCCAGGCAGTTAATTAATTTTTGACTATATCTTCTACTAATAAATTATCTCACAGTGATAGTTTTGTTCCCAAAATTAGAATAAATTAAAATCATTCGTGGAATTAAGTGGAAAAGTTTAAGTGCAACCATATAAATAGGGTGCCTCCGTAGTCTAGTGCATGAGCATTAGTCTTATCAATATGGAGGTGCGGGTTCGATTCCCGCTTAGACCCTGGGTGTTTCTACAGACAAGCTGTAAGAGCTTCGTAGAGTTTGTATTGTATTTAAAAAAAAAAAAAATATTACAACGAAGTTTTTTCACGTATTAAACAAGAATATTTCTGAAAATTTTATTTGCGGTAGATCGAGAACGTAGCAAAATAATATGCGAGGTCTATCTGTTCTATATTTAATTTAATTGATTGAATACTTAATGGATAGCAAGGTACTCTTAACTCAAGTCAACCCAACTCGGAATAAACAATATGATTTCTTAGCGTAATCCTGTAATTATTGTATTAGAATATAAAATGATTTCAGCGTGTAAATGCTGCAATCTACTATGTAAACGAAAAAATTTTGCTATGTTCAACCACAGTTTCAGACTCGTAAAAACATATCGTATTTTTTTTATGTGCAATTGTGTCAGTTGTTGTCGGAAGGTTTCACTGTCGAAGGCATAGTCACTGATCACTGAACAATACCGGCTTCAGCTGGTAGCAATCCACAATCACATAAGAACGCCCTCCTTCGTCGGTATTGTGTAGCACCGGCGAAGTAAAATAATAATAAAAATGGCTACTAAACCGAAGCTTCAGCACTGCTACGAGTATAAACAAATAACGTGTAAAAAGCAGTGTTGTAAGGTAATAAAGCTTCACCACCTATAATTTCTCCTACTATCCCTTTCCCCTAGTTCCAGCACAATGCACCGCATGTGTAGGGGTCATCTCCTGAGTTCTGGTCCAAGATGAAAAAAATTAATGTATTTTTTTACACTTTAACCACTATAACTTAGCCATTTATTAACTGATTTCCAAAAAGTATGCCTTGTTTGAAAAATAATATCAGATGCTTCAGACAGAAATGATACAACTCCGTTGGGAAAGAAAGAAGTTTTGACTCTTTCAATTTGAAACTTTAAAAAACATGTTTTTCAGTACATTTACCGTTATAAAATCACTTTACGAAGTGACCTAAAAAAACTAAAGATATTTTCGTCCTCTATGGACTCCTACAAAATAGAAATGGTACATGAGAACCTCTGAATAATTTTGGTGTACCACAGTGAAATCTATGTATGTAATTTGGTGCCCTCGGTAATTTGAAATTATTTGATTGGCCAACTCCGAATTAAGCTACGTTGAAAAAGTAAAATAAAAATAAAGTAATCATTTATTTGACATATTCGTTATTCTATACACGGAATTTTATATTGCTCGCCGACGTACAGCAATTTACAGTTTAGCTTCTCTACACTGTACCCTGTATTTCAACTGGAAATCGCCTATATGAAATGAAATCAACAATTAAATTGTTTGTTTTAATTTCGTAATGAATTTATCATGCGCTTTGTTTTCTTGTTAATTTGAAAACTCTATTATTTGAAATTTTTCTCTGGTCCGTTGAATTTAAAATTATCCAGAGTCTACTGGATTTGAATGCAATAATTTTTTTATGCAGTGTATTTTTGGTTTATTTTAGTTTTTTTTTTAATAAATCTAAACAGACTGTAGTATCGAATAATATCGGTTATGGTCAATATCAATATTTTGCTTTCACTAGTGACCACCCAGTGAGCGTTCGTACTCTTATACACCGAAGAAACTATTGTGGAGAAGGAACAACATGTTGCGAATAGGGTAGCATATTTGAAAGGGTTTTGACGCAAAATATCAATTTCCACAATCATTACCAACATCTGCGTATTACTGATAGCTGGTATGATTTCTATACCTGAAACTTTCGTTCAAACATTCCTTCAGCTACGCTATGATGTTAATTTTTTTATAGGATGTATACCTCCTTTTTGGAATATTTCACATAAAAATGCCATCAAATGCTTTTTTTTTCTTTATCTTGGACCAGTGCTCAGGGGAAATCGTATGCAATGCAACGCACTGGAACTCGATAGAGTGAGGGAGAGTGTATAGAATAGACTGGTGGTAAAAGTGGTAGTTTGCACGCTAACTATAAAGCAAAGTTGCGGCTTCTCTAATATTAATTTTGAAACATTATTTTTATAAATGTCTTTGCCATATAAAAAATTCAAATAGAATGTGTGCAGGAAAATGTGAATGACGTTTTGTCTTAGGTAACGTTCGTTTCTTCTTCAATATGTATGTGTCATTACAATAGAACTTGTAAAAATATTGTAAAAATTAAGACCTTCAAATCACTTTCAACAATCAACTATTTAGAAAGGTTTTTTACCTACAGTCACTACTCCCGAATCAGACCAAGAAGCATCATGAAGGCCAGTAGTTGTCATATTGGCTCTGCAACCAGCAGGGTCAAGTCAAAAATGTTTCTTATTAGTTTTCTGTGCTGCAACACCCTCCTTCTTCAGTATTTGAGCAATAAAACGTCGAAGAAGTAAAATAATAAATAAAAACTTTTCAATAGTTAGTTTAGTTAGTTTAGTCAGTTAACATGCACTTCAGTTAATTGACTAACGCCCATATTCACAGTCTGTAGTTAACAAATAACATTAGTTTAACCTACAAAATGTATAATTTGTTTACTTTCACCAAATTGTTTAGCCAAGGACTGTGCATACGAGCATAGAAGTGCTAAATATCATAATTAAAGAAATTTTTTTTTCAGCTAAAATATCTTTTTGTCTTTTTCACATCTCAAAAAACTTCGAAAATAAGATAAATCTTCTCATATGGTAACACTGCGTACAAGTGACATAACCTATAATAGTTCACAACATACTGATGGCAAATTATATATTGATTTCTATTCACTTTTATTTCTATTCAATTTAATTAAAAATCCCGTTTTTTTTTACCATATTTATACATTAATAAATAGATTTTATTATAATTATATTTGGCTAACCACAAACAAAATACACTTGCAAAACAGCTGATGTCAGACGCTTTCTCACTTCACACGCTTTTAATCGAAAGTATTGTGTCTACTAAGATTTGCTATTGTTTAAAGCTATATTCTATATACACATAATGCGAATACAGCTTTATATGCGATTTACTGGTCCTACGATTAATATTGTTATGATGTAAATGGTGGTTAAATTTAAGGGCCGATGTTGAATGTCAACCTCACCTAAACGTCAAGTTTTTTTTCTGCATTTCATTTGACATTTCTCAATTTCAGACTAACTCAATTTCAACCATGGAAAGATACACAATCGAGCAATGCGTTAAAAGTTATTCAGGCTTATTATGAAAATGGGCGTTCAAATCAAAATGCAAATCGTGCACTTCGTGATTTTTTCGGTCAATTTAATCGTCCAAATGTCCAATCGTCCAAGGGTGGGGCAAAATCACACCTGCGTGTAAAAATTTGATATTCGAAGAATAAAATCTAAAAAATAATAACAAAAAAAAGTTATTGAAATTTTCACACGCAGGCGTGACTTTTGGCCCACCCTATATATCCGAAAACAGCTTTTGCAGTGATAAGAGCTGAATATTTTTTTGGACGGCGCACAGAGGAGTATTTGGCCTGAAAAGCTGACCAAAATTATTAAACGTGTTTTTTGAATTAAAAGTTTAAGGTTTTTGATAGTTTTAGGTGTAGTATGATATAAAAAGTCTAGTGGTAGATTTTGAAAAAATTACACTGCGCAACAAACTGATTTTTTGTCTACCCTAGAAATAAAAGTATGTGGACTATATGGATTTTGATGCCCTTAATTCAAATCTGTTTTCCGTTTTTCTCTAGTACGTAAGGATTTTCTTTTAAAGGCGTGGCATATTTCACCCCCTAAATCGTTGGGTTGCCTAATATATTTTGTCATAACTTGAAAACGATTTTAATAGGAGGAGGATCAGAAGATGCACCGGAAAATTCTGCTTAAACTGGCCAAACACATTTCTTTTCTATCTATTACTATTTCGGAGTTATTAAAAATTTAAAAATTTTTCCTGCAAAATTCGTAAAATTTTTTGTTTTCAAAATGCAATAAAAAAAAATTAAAGAACCAAAAAGTTAAAATTTTTCACATTGTGAAGTGTTAAAAGTGATGTGAATAACAGTTGAAATCAATAATTCAAAATACATAAAAGTTTATGACGAAATAAATGTATAAGAAAAAGTGCCTGATGAGCAAAAATAGAAGAAATGTGAAAATTTAAAAAAATCGTCAAAAATAATGGCGCAAACTTGCGCACACTTTTTTTTTGTTTCTAAAATTAGAGTTTCCAAATTTTATTGTGGTATTAAACATAATTCGTAGAGATGCTAACCTCACTTTTAAAAACCTTTTTTTTTTTTTTACAAAAAAAGTGTATAATTTTTTTTTTTAGCTTTTGAACGAATTGTTTCAACATGAATATTCAACATATTTTTAATTTTTTTTTTAAATAGCTTTTGATCAAACCTTTCAGCGAAAAAAAATTGTTGAATCTTTATTCGTTTAGCCGCAAAAAAAATGTCATATAAACATCTAGAAACCGAAAAAAACATTTAAATCTCATATAATTTTCTTCACTTTCCTGACTTTACCAGGGCCTCAGAGCTACAAATCGCAACTAAAAGTCTTCAAAATTTACAATATAATGTAAAATATTGTTGTATATCGAGCTACGTACTTAGTTCTTAAGATTTCTTTAAATTCAGTTTTGCCTTTTTGGGAGAAATACTCCTCTGTGCGGCGGCTAGTGGCTAAACGTTAAGTGGCTGCCAGACAGATAAGTTACACAAACAAAATTTGCTCACTTGCATATTGCTAGATGGTGTGATCTTTCCTTTCTTACTGTCTTTTATGCAAGACGAATTCATACCAGGTAAAATTACTATTACAGGGTGGCTGATGAAAGCCGATACCAAAAGAAAACTTGGTAACTTTTTTCTATCTATCTTATCTGGAGTTTTTTGATTTGGTTTTTGTAGATTGATCCTTAGATTTAATGAAAATGAAAAGTGGGACACTGGAAAAAGAATGCCACTATCACGCATTGAAGTCTGTAGTTTTGGTTCAACAGGCTCATTTCAAGAAACTCAACCTTCTGTTATGCCCCTAGATCACCTGACCTAACTCCACCGGACTTTTTCTTGTGTGGTTCTTGTAAACAGGAAGTGTAGAAATCGCAACAGATAAATTTGGAGGAACTAAGACAATCAATTCGAGCGACAATAGCTACAGTTCCAGCGTTAACTTTGCGGGCAGTAATGAACAATTTTTTGTAAAGATGCCGCACCTGCATCCATGAGCAGGGCTGGCATTTAAATTCGATTGTCTTTAAGACTAATTCGATGTGCTTTCAAATGAAAAGAGATTGAAAAAAAGTTGTTCCAGTTTCTAAATGTAGCAAAATTCATCAGCCACCCTGTACAACAACAACAAAAATCGTTCTACATTGTGAAAATATTCATACAATTTTGACATAAAACAGTGATAAACAGAGCTAGTAAGTTCCCCTATTATGAATTCGCCTTACCGTCATGTTATAAAAATTTATATTAAATTAAAGGTATAAAAGCGTGAATATTTTCATACGATTATAAGTAGCGGCGGCTTGTAATATAATTGCCAGCTAAACTAAAATGTTTCAGCGTATGACTTAGATTTCTACTGTTATTTAATGACAAACCAATAAACATAGCTCAAAAATCTTATTATTTTATAACTTTTTTTCTTCGAGCACAACAATTTTTTTAAACTATTTGAAAATATTAAGACGTTATGACAATATGACTTAATAGCATACCTTGTGAATAATCCCAATTGTATAATGCAATAACGATACTTGTAACATCAGATAAATATACATATGTATATAAATAGTACAAAGGATTTTTTTATTTTGCATTTTACTCTCATCTTATTAATCAATTAGTATAAATACGTTTTCATCATCATGTGTTCGTTAATAAATTCATAAATTACAATGAGGATAATTTGTTCTTGTACAAAATATATGGCGATGTATAAAAAAACATAATTTGCATAAAAATAAATACAATAAGTTAACACATTGAATGCAATGCACTCATGATAAAATTTATGTTCATACTCAAATATTTATGGTCATAAACAGTCATCTTCTCGCTTATATACCATATGTGTGTATGTATATGCTGACAGATTTCTCTTTCCAAACACATATAAATTAAGAATAAATGTGTGTTCTTTTTATTGTTGTATTTGCATAGTAAAATAGTTATAAATTTAATTTTTGACAGGCTCAACATTTTGCTTGAAATTCTGTATTTAAATAATTTAAGTATTCTACTTCAAAAGAAGTATGAAAATATGAAATAAAAAAAAAATGCTAAATTAAAACAAAGTACATATTAGTTCACACACAAATAAGTAGTTGGATTATAGACGTGACATGAACATGACCCAGACATGATTTTTCTGATTTAGAATGCGAGATACGTACTAAAAATATACTCAACAACTGTTTTCCTGGACAACTGGAACCAGTGGTACAAAAGTGGAGGTATTATTTCGTCAGACAGATGCGTTGGTGGATGCCAAAATCCTTACCGTGCTCACGCTAGAGCTTTACGCAGTTCTAGCACAACCAAAATCATGCAAGTATTAATATACGCTCAGTTGTCAGATTAACTCAATAACAACTGGCTGATATTTTACAGTGAATTAAATATCAGAAAAATGAAATATAGTCCGTCCGCGACAGAACGGTGAGTTGATCAAGTCAAAGCGGTGCGGAGGCGCCTTTAAGAGAGCGATTTTTAGCATACCCAACTCTTGAAAGATCAAGATCTTTACATGCGAGATTTCTACTACAATGATATATTTTTGTAAAAAGAATTCAATGCGCAGATTGCTTCACTCATTTGTGTCCATTTTGTTAAGTTTTTTTTTCATGTTTAACAGCAATATGTTATCATGTTGACAGAACTGTGGAAACACAATTGATTCGTGTTTAGGGTTATAAATTACCAAATTCTACTTCACACATACATATGCAAAACTCACAAACCTTCTCAAACCATCCGCTCTCGACTTTGCCTTCTTCATATTGTACCAATAAGCGAGTTCGGATTTCTTATTATATAAGTCGATACCATCTTCTGATATTGTCTTATTTCTTTACGATTTAAACTTGATAGAGACTGCATTCATACACTTTAAAACATTTGCTTAAATTTAGTATAATATGTTGTCAAAATTCCTGTTGAAAAATTCTTGTTGTCTAAAATTATGGGAAATAAAATTGTAAGGAAATACATAATTTGTCTAACTTGAAGTAAGAATACCATTTTCCTGTTGAAACTTTTTATTTTCAAACAGTAGTAGGTATGATCCCGTACTTTGTAAGCAAAGTTTGGTAAAATCAGGTGGATTTGTGAATGCCAAGGCTCAGCATATTTCTAGTTAATATTTCAGTTAATTACTCTAGAGCCTACTGCAATGCTTGACGCACCTATGTAGTTTTTGATGTAAGACAGAATATACTTTACAACGTATTCTACATAAATAAAAGAACTCTTAATAATTCTTTATAACAGAAAAATATAATGAAAAATATTGAAATATGAATATAAAGAATGAATATGAATATAAAGACATATAGCTTATTTACTTTAATAATGTCATAATACACTTTTTCAGTTAATAATGCAGAATAATTCTTCATATCAGCCTTTATCTTGCTAACAAATTCATGCAGAACTCACCTCGTGGCAGAAGAATATTTTTTCATTTCCCCATTAAGAGGCATGTAAATTGAAAAATTTTAGTACGCTTTTTACAAAAGTAGTTTTTTTGAATTATGACGTTGTTGCAGTAAATGAGCGATATGTATATACATATATATGTTGCTATATAGCCATGAAGAAGTTTCGAGTTCTTCTAAGGTCTTTAATAAATATCTTCATAATTGGTTTTGAATAAAGAGCTTCCTGTCAAAATGATAAATATTGCAATCGTACGGCTGCGTTTTCAAGCAACACAATAATTTTTTGCATACATTTAGATTAAATGAATAAATATATGCATTATAAATATTAAAATTTTATCGCAAATTTATTCGAAAAAGAAACTATTTTGCTCTTATTTATTATTCAAACCATTTACAAATCAGATTTCCAAATCAAATATTAATAAACACGTAAGTAAACATGTGAAACAATTGTAGTTTATTTGCTTTTGGCTGAACAACTGTTTGTCTCAAAACTTTAAACTTTTTGCTTTCCATATTTACATTTTATGCGAAACAATTGTTTTTTTTCTCTTTTGGTACGAGGTCCAGTTATTATAACATAGGGTTTGATAAACAGGAATTTGTTGATGGCTTTAACAACACTCGTACTTTACGAACATTTTTATATACTACTACAACTTCAAATATCATACACGTGAACCATTAGAAACATATAAGGGGAAATGTGTTTGAAAACTGTATGCTACGTTACGTCAATATGCAAATAAATGAGGAACAAATTCCATAAAATAGTGAAACAATACAAAATCATAAAAAAGCGAGAATGTAAATCATCCAATCCTATTTTTATGCAGAATGATATACCATATTTAAGTGGAGAAACAATGCGATGTATAAAAAATAGAGCAAATATTGAATAAAATATTTTTTTGTTTGTTTTAAAAGAACTGGAGGAGGCATTAATCTCTTTACTTTTCTCGTGCTATGCTTTGATTGTGTTAAAAGCGCTTCAAGATATATTTTGTAATGAAATGAAAAACAAAATTTATACTAATGTTGTGTGCTGCGAAGAAATGCGATATCTTATAAAACAAAAAGCTTTGCATGGATTTAAAAAGCGCGATACAGTAAAAAAGACTTGAATGAAATGACTCAAATTGAGACTTAATTCGTAATTCGTAAATTCTTAATAGTGGTAAAGGACTTGCCAGATATGATAACTTTGTTTTAACCAAACTTATGGTGACTTTTTCAATACTATTTCTCAGTGACATAAGAAAGACAAACACGGTAGAATACTTTGTCAAAACTGCCAAAAGCTGACAGTAAAAAGGCAAAGCGAATCACAGACATCAACATGTATGTAAATGATGAGGTTCTCTTATGCAGAAGACTCTCAAAATGGGAATTTTAGAATAAATTTGCAGAAGTTATTTATTGTATATATTTTAAAATACACGTTATGTTTTTCCAAAACTTTCCTTCAAATTCTCTTTGAAATTATTTTTGTTAAATATAGTCAACTTTTTCTACACTAACTATACTATGGTTATACTATATCTTGACTATGACTAGACTATGAATAGACTATAACTAGATCATGACAGAATGTGACTAGGCTATGACTAGACTAAACTATCACTAGACCATGACTAGACTGTGACAAGATTTTGACAAGACTTTGACTAAAATATGACTAAACTATTACCAAACCGTGATTATACTATGACTTGAGTATGACTAGGCTATGAGCAGATTATGACCAAACAATGCCTACGCTATGAGTAAACCATCTTCGAACTATAGAACCATTTGTTATGTACAAGAGCTTTTGAAAGTACAAGTACAAAATAAAAACAAACTAGCCTTAATTACGAGCTACATATTCTGGGATTAGTCCAAAATGAAAGAATGCAGTAAAAGTGACTGAAGACAAAAGGCTCATTGAGAGGGAAGCTAACCAAATTATCCAGTAGCAGTTTATGTTTGTTTATGTTGGTAATAGTAATGCTAATATGGTTATTATTTCATAAGAATTTACCATTAGAGAATACGTATTTATTAAAAATATTTATTGTCTTTGATACAAAATTATATTCTTTAAAGATGTAGAATGATTATGATGAAGAAATAGTAACAAAAGAAATTATAAATGCTTTTTGCAGGCACTTAAACAAAATGAAAAATTCCAACTATTTCTTACTCAGCTTAAACTATGGCCATTAAATTGTTAGAAATTTAAATTATTTTCAACATAAATAATAATAAATATAGAAAAAATTGTAAAGCAAATTCTCAAGGAAATTAAAAAATAAAGAATGTTTTTTAAATATAAAAAATATGTATTTTCCATTATTCTTGCCTGTAAGTAATTATATGTATATTGTTTAAAATTCTTTCAACAAAAAAAAGCAAAAAGGTGAGTTGGAAATAAAGACAATCAAGTATTCAGGCAAGTAGATATGATGTTGATGATGATGAATAGCAAGTTTGCGAATTAAAGCAGTGAACGTTTGTGAAGTATTCTTGGAATGAATCTTTATAAGTTTCACTACCTATTTAAAATTTTCCTTTTAAGTTGCCCTCTGTAATGGTTTTAAACGTACTTAATATGGAAAATTATATACAAGTGTTTTGTCCTCTTTGCATACATGTTTTCATTCATGTAATATAATTCATACACTCAATTCATGGACTTTAACAGGGTGACGAGTAATTATGAATATGAGAATATTTAAAGGCAGTATCATCTAAAAAATACAAATTACCTGCTAGTGCAAAATGTCATTACATGCAAGTCAGTTGTTAACTCACTCTCCCAGGTAGGGATTTCCGCAATACCGGGATTTATTTTAGAGTCGGGGTGCTTTGATTATTATTAATAAGAAAATACGTATTCAATTCTGAACTAAAAGCAAAAGTTTTTGAACTGCTCTTATGCAGTGCTAAATAGTCTCTGGTATGGTAATGGTATGGATTTTTCAGATAACTGCTTTTTCCTAACCAGAAAATTACATTCGTTACTTTTCATCTGAGTGATTATAAATAATTTTCCTGGGTACGCTGTTTCAAATGTGCGACTATGGCATTTTGGATAGGTTGCCTTGTAATAACTTTTAATGTTTCATATTCGACATTGAGAAAAAAGAAAAAATTACTTATAGCTACATGAAAAAAGCTTCAATTCATAAAATCAGTTTATTGAAAAAGAAAAAAAGTTCTCATACCCATGATCTTTTCAATACAAAATTGAAAAAATTAATACTTTATTACGATTATTTATCTATATTTGTTATGTGGTTTAGCTGGTCTATATACAGCATTTCATTTGGTGCTAATATCAAAATCTTCACTAGACCTTTAACCAAATTCTTGAAAAAAGCTAAGAAATTTCACATGTTTATACCAGAACTTCCAAAAAATATTTGAGAATTCCGAAATATAAAAGCAAAACGAAACAGCTTCTTTAAAAATTGTCCTTATACATGAAACATTTTATTATTTGATTTTAAATCTATTTAAATTTTCTAAGCCTTTCTTACAATTAGTCAACTCTTTGGTTGACAATGATTGTATTTAAAAGGTAAAATGAAAAATTAAATCTTCCAATACAATTATGTAATTATTAGTTCTGGTTTAAAAAAGGTAAAATCAACATTTCTTTCAGATTTTTCTGTACCACAGCACACTCTTCGGTATTGAGCAATAAAACGTTGGCGAAGTAAAATAATAAAAAAAATAATGTGTTAAAAATCAGATCAGGGACGCCGCAACTTTGTAATTAACTCGCAACTGCAGAGTTGTGGAAGAATTAATCTCTCTAACATTCTATCACTTCTCCTTTATATCGCTTTCTAACTGGCACCAGTGCAATGCATTGCATAAGTAGAGGACATCCCCCAAAAAAATAGAAACAAAATATACTCATGTAAGCAATCCTCTGAACGCTATCTAGTTTTGACCTAATTTTAAGGTGCTACGAAACAACCGTTGCGTAAAACTAAATGAGAAGTTTTTTTAAAAACATTTAATAATTTTGCATCAAATATATCGAAATAATATCAAAATTCTAAGAAATTTACTTTCAGTAATGCTGTTTCAAATGCGGTACTTTAAAAATAAAGTTAACAGCGCTGATACTGATGATACCACCGCAGCAAAAACTTTGCTGGCAAAGTAATGAATTATAATACTAATAATCATGCTCTTTCATTACAAGCAAACTAAAATCAATCTGACCTTAATTAAACTTATTATCCTAAAAAATAATACATTATGAAAATAGTCTCATCTCCCCGAATTAAAGTTTTAGTACCTGTCCAAAAATTAAACACGAGGATAATATGCCACTGTATATATTTATTATCTTTACTAAAGGAACCAACGGTTTATTCGAAATTGAAAATTTTTTTATCTATAAAAAGTTCATTACAAAGTTGTAGAAAATAATTAAAATACATAATAAAAAAATTTTATTTTGCTTTGTATAGAGTGTTGGGGAACATTTTTGGTGCAACGCAACATTGCATTCTTCGCATTTCATAGTTGTATTTTTATGGCACATCGCACAACGACTTAGCTTATTATTTCTTCTAATATGGAGCATCCTACCATCTAATCTTATACTGGAAGGAACACTTTAAATGATTGCAAACGAAGAACGAGGAATAAAATTATTGGTAGCAGATGCTGACGTATTGCAGCAATGAATCTTTTAAAAGATGAAAAGTTGTAGGAATCATTTTGCAGAAGCGTAGATATTTGTTTGTTGCTACATCAATTGGAAACCTGAGTAGCTGGCAGTACCATTTTTTCAGAACGAATTGCAATTCGATGACTTTTAACATTTCGATCTAACCGACCCACACCAGCCATATATCTATTGTAGTTGCTAATACATTGAGATTGATCAACAAGCTTATGTTGTTTGCCACAAGAGCGTTCGACTTTTCCAATATGTTCCACACCACATTGTGCTGATGCAACAGTAACAATACTATCGCCATTGTATCGGACAGGAGTAATCTGTACAGTTATCTGTACATTGTGTGATCCTCTGGGTGACTTCTTTATTTCTTTTCGATTTTTCAAAGGTGCTTTTTCTACCCTGTTTATTCTAATAGTCTCCGTAGTGTTCTAATTCCTTTATTTCATCTAGTAAACTGAAAGAAGTAAAACAGTTGGCCATATAAAAACTGTAATTGTTATCCGGCAGTTTGCATGTGAGATTTAAAACTGCATAGCCTCCAATAATTAATTCAAAAAATTTCTTTCAATAAAAATATTTTTCTGAATAAATACAGGGTGTATGGCGGCAAACTGTGCGGAGGGGGGTGGCGCCGTTGGAATTATCGATTGTGCGGATTTGTCAGTCACGATGTCGCAGTTGTCGAGTGTGCATCGCGCGTTCGCTGTGGAGACATTTGTTAAGAGTAATGATTCGTACAAAATTACTCGTCGACAATTTTGTTCAAAGTTCGGTATTTGGCGAATAAGTGATGGACCGAGTGTAAAATAAACTGCAATGCCCTACGTCCAGGGCCCTGTCGATCTTCAAGGACTTCCGAAAACATTGAACTGGTTGAAAGCATTTTAGGTAAAAATCCGCGAATTTCAATACGGAAAAGACCAGCCTTACTGGGACTTCCAAAAGCGATTATTCATGAAATTTTAAAAAACGATCTGAAGGATCTGGATAACATACATTTCCATTCTATCGTTCAATGCGTTTTTTATTTAAGTTAGAAAATATAAATCTGCTACCAGACACACTTTATTAAATATTTTCGGAAATGTAGTGCGTAAAATTATTGTTCATTATATAATTTTACAAATACTTTTTAACCGACTTTAAAAAAGAAGGAAAATCTCAATTTGACTGGATTTGTTTTTATGGATGTTATTCAGAACTTTTTACTGAGTGGAGTGATTTTAACGATTCTTTTCACAAAAGAAAGCTCGTGCCTTCCGTATTTTGTAATGGGACACTAAAATGTGTAAAATAAAAATTTTTTAAATAAAAAGTTAACAGACTTATGTTGGTTTTAATTTTTTAAAGCGTTCGAATTTTTATAATAACTTTTATAATTTTTAATTATATTATTAATTGACCTTTTTTATTATATTTTTTTTTTTTTGATATATATTTATTAAGCCTGAGGTCTTTTTTATCTTATTTTCCTGATGATGTTAACAAGCTGTTAACGAAATATCGAATAATAAAAAACAAAATAAGATAAAAAAAGACCTCAGGCTTAATAACTTTTATAAATTAATTAATAAAACTTAACCGAATTATCGGTAATAAAAGTATTTCTGCATTTAGAAATCTGGCAATAAATAAAAATTAACGATTTTAGTAAAAAAATTTTCTTTAAAATAAAAGGTTGATTTCGGTAAATACATATATTTTTAAATAACCTAAAATACAAATAGCTATGAGCACCTTAATTTTCAGCAGTTAAACCATTAAAAACTGTCCGCTGTATTCTTAAAAAATTTGTTGGATTTATAAAAGGGTTGATAGACAAATTTCCTCTCAAAATTCAATTATAATCTTTATAAATCCAAAAAATCTTTATGAATACGGCGGTGTGAATATAGCCAAAGCTAAAGAAATGCTGTCTAACTTTATACTAATTTTAGCTTTTGTTTGATTAATTTTCTTAAATTGTCAAGTTTAATTTTATATTTAAAAATTTCTCGGTTATGCAACTTGTTGTTGTAGTTGTTTTATTTTTTCTTCATTTTGGATATCATTTAATTCAGTTAAAATTCTATAATAAAAGCAACACCTGGTATTTTCTGTAATTATTCATACATTCTTTTGCTGTGTAAAACAATTAATTATAAAAAGTACATTAAAGCTTTTGTAGTACAAAGTAATTTTCTTTTATAGAATGACAAGCAATTATGATCATAATTATGAATTATTTATTTATTATTATTGTTTGTACTTTATTATTATTATTTGTTAATGTTGGGCACCCTCGAACAGTATACAAACACATTTATTTCTGCGCAAGTTGTATTTAACATGATAAAATTGATACCTAATTATGTAAAATGTTTGACAAACTCAATCTGAATATATGTGTTTCAGTTATTTGGCATTGTGTGCACAAAGTTCAAAGAAAAAAGAAGGAAAATGTACTGTTTACTAACGGCAGAAAATTTTGCTGCAAGTACATTTTTGGCACTTGCCTCAAGTAAAATGACAACTGAAGAACCAGTGTTACCCAGGTTGTATTTTCTATGAATATACGTACATGTATTCCGTACAATAGAAAGTTAAAATATTTGATTTTCCATGCAAAAGTGTAGCAATAATAAAAAAACGTTTAAGAGAAACGATATAAGAGCGTAAGTTCAAGTATTTTTGAACATAAATGTTATGTTTTTATAAACAAATGGTATAATAAAAAATACTTTTCCGTAGTTTGTAATAAACTATGTATCATGTATAATAATGGTGATGACGATGATAATAACAATAATATTAATAATAATGGAAAATATGGTGGTGAAACTTTCCTTTAGATATCTGTGCGTTAATTACGTTGATGAAAAGTTTTTCTCAGTCGAGTTACGATCGAGTAATATAAATTTTGTTAAATTTTTAGCTCTGAAATAAACTGAAATGTCGACATCTCATGTATATCTAGGTAGCTTTATTCTTTAATTTTTAATGTGACAATCTGAACATTACACAATTGGAGTTAATTACTTGGCAATACTGTAACAATTTGGAGCAACACCAATCTCCTAAAATCGAAACATTGCACATTATGTATGGTCTGCCAAAAATATTTTTTGAAAACAAAAGTGTGATCTCCAAATGTAATGAAATTTAATTTTCTATTTTATTTTGCTTTAAATTATAAGGACATAGTATTTTTTTGTTATTTCTACTACTCTGAGAAGTTTATATATATTTGAAATCAAAGAAAATGTTTGTCATGGCTGCTGAGCTTACTGAATTACATATAAACTTGGAAAATTCTTAGTGTTTTAAAAAATTGGGTTGAAGGTCAAGTGATGAGCTGGCATTGGCAGTAACCAAATACAGCATATAGGTTAGCTAAACTAAACAATGAACTTAAATTAATAATCGTAATCCATTTGAATTCAAAGTATAAAAAACACATTTTATATAAAAAATGCAATTTAATTATTTTATTTTATTTAGTTATTTTATTTAGTTATTTTATTTAGTTATTTATCATTTGGTAACTTTTTTTTTGAAATATTGGTTAGAATTTTTTTGTTCGTGACAGTACTGATTCAAAGTTGATTGATTCTGTTTTTTTCCATAGAGGGAATGGTTTCTAGGAGAAGGGAATAATAGAATTACGGTGGGTGGCATGGTGTAACGACCAAAGACATAATGTCCCTATGCTACATTTAATATGACCTAGAATTACATGGATTATAATTACACTTTATAATAAATGAAATAAATAAAGAAATTCAAACGATACTTTGTGTTTATTTAAACAACTTCAAAATAATTAAACTGCCGACTACAGTGCACCGAATGCAGCCAACTGCATTATCTGGGGTGCCAGATAAAATTCTTCAAAAATCGACAAAACCCCGATTTCAGCTTTGAAAAATCGGACAATGGAAAATGTATATTTTAAATATATTTTTTTTTTATTCATTAAGAAGCAATCAAAAAATAACAACAATTCATGGTTCATAACAATACATACATACATAAAAATAAAATAATTTACGCGGAGATCAATATATACACACAATTTATTAATTGAAATTTTAAAAAAGTAACAAAACAATATCATTTTAAATTGGATGTGTGTATATGAAATAATAAAGACTTGGCAGAATTAAGCCCAATTTTTACAATGGAATACATTTGAATACTGAATATCGAGTTCTCATAAAAACAAAACAAAAAGAGCCAATATATTATACTATTTCACAAGTGTGATATATGATAAATAATTATGTACATATGTATGTAAGTGTATACATTATGTAAAGTAAAAAAATTTAAAAATTAAGGAGGGGATTACTGCAAAAGGTTTGCATTGGAAATACTTTATATAATTTCCTTCAAACATGTTTTTTTTAAGACATAACCAGCAAATAGAATAGGAAATGTAACAAAAAGAATGGTAAACAATTCTTGACAAGTACGCAATGTATGACTTTAAAAAGACAACCCCACAAAAATCATGAGGACAATCGCTCTGACCTGTTTATCGGATCATGTTTTATGGTTTAGGAAATCAGAGCGGATGTTGCCATTTATTATATTGAAAATAAAACATATGGATATTCAGCATTATTTGCAGATCAATAAATCAATAAGTTAAACTAAATCATGAAGTTAAAAAAGTACAGGTTTCTCGCATAATATTCAAAGTAATTTTTTGTTTTACTTGCTCCTTTGAAATAAATTGTCAATTTGTAGTGTGGCGTTATCCATTTGCTTTCGAAACCACCGGTCTGGCAAGGCTGTCAGGTGTTAAATATTTGTTTTAAAAACAAAAAGTTTTCCATTTATGAATATGGATCGTTTAACAACTCGAAGGATACGTAAAAATAGTTAAAACTTATCACACGTAATCACTTTTTGGGCATTACGGAGTGATTCTGGTCGTCATGATCGACCTACTGTGCAAGGACATGAAAAATTTGTAAAGAAATTTGATAGGGCTGGAAGCTTTACGAATGTGGCCAAAGCTATCCATCATGGCGATGTGCGCAGTGTGAAAGTGCGTTATGGGCGTATGATAACCGACCTTTTTTTTAGCGTGCAATTGAAGATTATGAAGCGGACGATAAGTGGTTTCAAGAAGGCGGTGTGGCTCGTACAACACCGACTTTGGCATGAGAAGTTCCCAACAAATCTCAAGGCTTTGATTTATATGACATTGTATTTCGTATATGATGGCGAAATCCGAGCATTATAAAGAAATAAAATTTACATCGAAATCATAACTGCTTTATGTGTGTTTCTTTTACGTTTACTTTTGAAACCAAAAAATGGATAACGCTGTACATATATTATTTCTTATAAAAATAAACAAACCAACATCACAATAATATTAAACATAATTGAAATTTTAGCAGCCTAATAGCAAATCTTTTCCTAACTATTTAATTTATTTGAATTTGTAGATTTTATTACGATAAATTCGGGTTAATTGCATTTATAATTTATGAACTTTGTATTTTGAATCTCTTCGAGTATTATTAAATTAAATCGATATGTTTCCTGGACTGTTGACTTAACTTAAATAATAGTTCATACAAAAGTAAATATTTTCCCTTGAAAGTTAAATTTTTATTAAGATTTGTCATTTAAATTAAGTGCAGAGAATAATTTTTAAAAATGTTGCAACTTTTATATACAATCATGACTGGTAATTGATACATATGCTTTGCTCAAGGTATTACCTTAAGTCAACAACCTTTTCTGTACTCTTCCACGGGTATTGTTTTTAAGAACTGCATCACTCCTCTCAAATTCATACTACCAGAGAGTTAAAATCATGGATTTGAATACCCAATGCGGTATGCAATTGGAAGCACTATTGTTCCGAACTCAGTACTTTTGAAAAGCAAAAATAACGTTTTATGATCTGATGCACCATATCGTATCATGAATTGTAGTTTTTAACCACCACCATTTATTAGGTTTTCTATTCAATCAGTGATCTTTTTGGAAATCTCCGATAATCATTTAAACACTACATCGATCCTCTACATATTATTAGAGAAGTGAATTTCTGGAGTCGAAAACAATTTGTAGTGATACTCAATTGACTGCACTACTGGCTCGACCTCAATATTATTGCAATTTTTTACGGTTGGTGTGCTCTCTTATCTGTAATCTGTATGGATTAATCATAACTGTTTTATGTCTTGGACCAATGAGTCTCTCGTGTACACGGTTGAGTACCATCAAAAAGATCTTTCAAGCACCATCCTACACACGAGAGTGATCTTAGATCGGATTGCCTACTACTACGTGTTACATTCTATAGGAAAGGGATAGCTATAGATTTGATAGGTGGTGAAAGAGAAATATTCAATTTTACAATCTTACTTTTTTACTTGTTTCTTATTTGTTTTGATAGCACTATTGTGGCGTCCTTGTTGTCAAGGAGAAGCATTGAATTTTAAAAGTTGTGTTTGGTAGCCATTTTATTCTTTATTTTACATCTCCGATGATGCTACGCAATACCGGCGAAGGAGGTCGCTCTGTTCAGCGACCAGTGACTGACTATGTCTTCGCCACTGTAATATTCCGACAAAAACTGACACAGAGGTATAGTAGTATACTTCAAAAAATGCCAGGTGTATTTATGACTTAGTCAGATGCTTGGCTCCAACTCAGGACATTTCGTTTTGTAGTCAATGTGCTAACAACTCACAATTTGATGGCGATTTTCCTTGTTCGTTCTTTTATAAACTTTAATTTATTCAACATATTTTTTAAAGTTTTAATTAAGATTTAAAAACTGGTGGAAAACAGTTAATTTTTTTTTTAAATTAACAGATATTTATGAGTAGCTTACTGACAGCTATGATGATCTATTTAATTATAATATTTAATTATATTGATGGAAGTTTGCCGTAAAAGTTTTCAGTTCGATATTCTGAAAATATTGGTTTTTTTAAATTTATTTTCCTTTTCTTGAAACTTTGCTCACTCCTGATCTACGAAGATGGCATGACAATAGTACAGATGATTGTTTCAATTAGAGGCGTAACTAGCGAGATAACAAATATTCTTTAGTTTTTTTTGTACTAAGAAAGTATGTTAACTGAAGTATTTAACTTATTTTGTGTTTGCTAACAGTTAATGACACAAGTTTTTCATAACATTTTTTTGCAAATTTTTTTACTATCTTTTCACTCTTTGTGAAATCATAAAACATTTTTATTCCATTTTATTATATTTTCTTGCTGCTGTGAAAACAGTAAAAGATGAAATGAAATTATGTTAAGGATTTATGTGTTTTATAATTGCACAAGTGTTTAAACTAAAGACAAAGTAAGTGAAAGAGTAAGAAAAAAAAAATTAAACTGAAATATACGAATAAACGGAAATAAATGTGTAGTTTTGTAGGAAAACAAGAAAAGAAACAAAGTTTTAGTAAAATTTTAAAGGAGTATGTTACTTAATGTTCTCCATAAAGGTTTTTTCATGTCGAAAAATTATAACGAGAACAGTTAATTTGTTTTATATTTGAAAGCACAGAAAGCGTAGAACTGTGACCACGACCAGTTCAGGGAATTTATATTACAAATAATAATGTCCTACACATTGCTCAAGTTCGCTGTGTTTCTGTAGCAAGAAGTACTGTTCTGCTGGAATTACAATCCTCTCGGTCTCTTAGGATTATGCTGTTAGCAACTTCGTTGTTGAATAAGTATGTTGTCGGACAAAGAGAACTTCATACTAATCATGATTATGGGATCATGTCAACCTCGTGATGTTACTGATAAATTAGAGAGTTTCTTTCTAATCGGATATTTCATTGGCTCAGGAAGGGAGTACAAGTTCTTTGAAATTGTGAGAAATCCACTGTGCCACCACTTTCATCAACAACACCCGTAAAGGCCCCGGTCGTTTTGAAGTCTTCTGACATAAAGACGATGGGCATTTACATCCACAAACAGTGTACATGCATTTAACCATTAAGGCCCAATTTCACAGTTATTAGTTAATTATTAGTAAACTAAAATAATAACTGTTGCTTAACTAATACTTCGTATCCACCGTGTATTGTTTAACTAACATTCTGAGTATAACTAAAGAATGATATCCCTAACAATCTTTTAATTTTCAATATTGGCAGCACTCCTATAGCAAAAGGATAAAACAAGCTTCGCGCTCTTCGAACTTTACCGCGCAAGATAGTCAATTGCTTCTGAAATTGGTTCGGGAAAACCAAAATATTATCGAAAATAAAAAACTGATAGTATTATATATATAATTATATATAAAATAATATATTTTAAATAATAAAATAAAAAACTGATAGTATTATATATATATATATATATTATGGTAGATGATATCAAAACAAAAATACTAATAAAAATTTACTAATCAGCTGTTGTCTAACTATTTGTTAACCAATGACACTTGCCGGTTTAACTAATAGTAAACAAAAAGCTGTGAATCAAATATTATTGGTCAAACTATTGCTATTATCTAAATAATGACTGTGAATTTGGGCCTTAGTAGCTTAAATTGATAGAATAGTTTCCTTGGTAATATACCTGAATACTGAGGGGTTAACTGTGTAAACATTTAAAAGATAACTCAGGAAAAAAATGTTTACAGTGGGCATTATTTTGCCATATTTTGTGATTTTGATCTCTTTGGCTAAAGCAAGATCCAACATCAATATTATGAAGATGTTGCTGATATTCTCGCAAACTTTTGTTGGCAAAGGCAGCATTCTTCGACGAAAGTTGTTGAGTCATTAATTTTGGATGGATAAATTATTTGGATTTGGTCTGTATTCTAGTCAAAGTCCCTGACCAATTTGTCTTTAAGTTGAAGTGTGCTCACTTGTTGATTAGTTTTCTTTTACAGGGTGGGCAAAAAGTCACCATGGGGTTCAAACATTTAACAACTTTTTCGTTCATATATTTTTTTAATTTTTATTTTTTCAGTTTATATAAATAACACTTGGAGAATAAATAATGGAGAGATGTACAACTGAACAAATAAGTAGAATAATAGAATTGTATTATTTAAATCCGCGATCAATTATTTTAAAATCTGATTATGGCTGATGAAGCTAATTTCCATTTGAAAGGTTTTCACGTTCTGATATCCTAAGAGCCATTCTTCAATGCCACTTTTATGTAAAATTTTTGGAGACCGAATAATTTTCAGAAATTCGGAAATTAACTGAACAGGGTGTTCACCAGATTTGTCAGCAGCAGACTATTTTCTTCGGGATTATTTGAAGAAGCGAGTATTTGTGAACAAGGTAGAGACAAGTCTTGAACTCAAAGGCAACATTGTTGTAGATATTCGAGGGCTACAGCCACATATTTTGCAAGATTTTTGGAAAACGCTCTAAAACGAGACCATAATTGCGAAGCTGAAAACGAGCAGATATTATTTTCCATACTTAGTGTAAAAAAATTTACATTTTGTATATTTCATAATCTGAAGGGAAAAATATATATAAACGAAAATGTTATTAAATTTTTACTGGTGACTTTTGACCCACCCTGTAGAACGTGCAGTATTGCCTACATTGATTAATCTTGCACAAATGTAGGCTGATGGTTTATTGCACCAGTCATTTAAAATTTGTTCACTAAAAGTTGTGTTTTTTGTACCGGCTGTTCTTTTAACTGCCAATAAAAGTTTCTTTGGAATTTTTTTTCTGTTTCCAATATAAATCTCTGAAATCGATCGCTTGGCCTTTGACAAATCGATAACCTCCATGTTTGCAGAGTCAGATCTGAATGATCTTCGCATGCATATATTGAACTAACAAGCGCTCAGTTTCGTAAATAAACCGTCAGAGTTGTCAAAATTAATAGTTCTTGCTATGGGCAGCTACAATGTTTCTTTCGTTCTTAAACAATTGCTTGTTATTCGGCAGATTCCTTCAAAGGCTTTTCATGACTTGTACATGATTTCTTAAAACTTCTTTTTAATACTTTTTTGATGACAAAAACTTTTTAAATAATTTTTTGTTAAAATATAATAACTACGGAATTAGTATTCACAACAGCTGTTTTTTTAATCATTTAACCTGTAGTTGAAATATTTAAATTAATTAATTCAATAAACATTCGCAAACATACAAACACATTTACTAAAAGCAAGCAAAATAGCAAATCTCCCGTATTTGGAAAATAACTGCAAGCACACTTAACCAACGGCAACAATAAGCTTTTATTCACACGCAAGTACAGTTCCTGCTAAAGCTACTTCCGTTTCCTTTTATAGTTGAGCATGTTTCAAAGACTCAGAACTGAACAAAAGAATGAAGAAGAAGTGAGTTGAGAAAAAAGATTTTGTATCTCAACTGCATTCAATACAAAAAAAAAATAACAACTTGAAAAAGTTTTCTAAACAAAACAAAACAAAACAAAACAATTAAAACAACAACCGGCCACTTTCTTATTCCCCTAAATTTTCTTCTTCTTATAAAAAGTTAAAAAAGGGCTAAAATTCTAGTCAGTAGGGGGATAAAATTTTTTATAAAACAAAAGATAAAGAAAGTTTACCTCAACAAGAAAATAATTTGTTCAACATAGAAGTGCACAAAATAGTATTCATGCAACAGAATGAATTATAAAATGAAAAGAAGGAAATATTTTAAGAGCAGACTTAAACCTCAATCCAGATTTTATTCCTTTTCTTAGGTTCTATGTACACTGTTTTTCAATTACAAAGATGAACGACATTAACCTGCACTAAAACAGAACAGACATTTTTTTAAGGCTCAAGCCCAGGGAATGTGCTATCATGAAATATAACTTAAGGGACATGAAATTTCAATTTCTTCGACGATGTCGAATACTAAGTATGAAGCTGGCAGGCGAGTTTTAGCAAGCTGAAAGCAAACTGTAAAGCTTCTCTAAATTACGCAATAAGACACTGCAGTAAAATAAACAGGCTGTAATGTTTTTTTAACGTTTATTTAGTTCACAGTTTCTTATAAATACTCTATAAATAAACAAATAGTAATAATATTTAGTAATGTAATATACTCTGTCCTGTATTCGAGCACTCCCGTACAGCAATATTAGAGACTTTTAGTGCTTTTTAAGAATATTTATACATCTTTTTCAATGTATTATGATACATATGTATATTTATATTTTACATAATTTTAATTTAGGGAATCCTCCGTATTAGTCTTAGCAATCTGGGGCTGCCGCTCAGACCTTGGGTTTTTCTTGTGGTATCGCAATGGGCCTAAAATCTGGCCTAAGTAAAGCGTTCTCCTTCGGGGAAAGTTCGCCACCTAACCTAAAATATATACGAAAAAAATAAATGAAAAAGCTCTACTTAAATATTTAGTAAAAATAAAGGCAACGTAGTCAAGAGGTAAAAGAATGGTTATTCGCTACCGTCCACCAGTATTTTTGAGTGTTGAAGTTTGGCAACATATTGTTGCGAAAATATATATTTTAATAGAAATTTGAGTACTACCCTCGTAAAAATTTTTTTTATTTGAACGTTCTGAATTTCCATCGACAGACAACACGATAAATAAAAACACAACTCACATAACAAACTTACGGAAAGCAAAACGATAAACAATTACATAGACTGGTAAAACACACATATACACATAACACAACAATAGCAAACAAAAGTAAGGTAAATATAAAGACATTAAAGAACAAGTTCAAAAATTTACGAATTTCTGGAATATTCTACACAAATGTCAAAGTTGGTAGACAAAAATAAAATGTTCTAACAGGCTCTAGTGGAAAATGTCGGAGTATAAATAAGGCTGAGCAATTGTGCACAGTTTTAAAAACATTCTTGAAGCAAACGTTAAAATTAAATGCCTGCAAGTAAACTGCAGATTGTGAACATTATTCAAATAAAGTAACATTTTGAAAAAATTATTGATTAAAATTACAAATAAATTAATGCTTCTCAAACTAAATTGTAAATTGTTGGAAATAAAAGAATTTCTTATACGTACAAAAGAGGTAAAACATAACAATTCGTTGTTTTATTTTGCAATCACGAATTCAATTAAAATACACGTTTTAAAGAGGTAAAACGTAACAATATTTTTGTACCTTCCGAATAAGCTTGTATCGTATCTTTTATTAGCCACTGTAATCTGTTTGCCTTTATATTGGCTCGTCTATATACATATGTATATATTAAAGTATTGGAGTTCCTGTAACATCTTGTCTGTCTAGGTATAAAAATGCCTCGTTTGGGACATTCCCATTTATCTTAACATTCGGCACTGACGTAGTGGGTGGCCACAATAAGATTATTCATTTGGCATTCAAGAGCTTCCACAATATGATTTCTAATTAAATGTAGAATGAAGTTGTCAATTCTACTTATTCGTGTCATCTATATTATCTATTACGAGTAGATATCTATTTCTTAAAGTCACTATTAGGTGATCTAAAGAGGAATATACATGTTCGAAGACATTTTCTTTTGAAAACTATCATCTTCTACATATGTATATGAAGGCGAAATCTTGTAATATATTTGACATTTATATGTTAATATTGGTCTAATTAACGTTTCATATAAAAGTATCTTAACCATAAGTGCTATATATTTAGAGTGAAATAACTTTCTTTACATAACAAATGCATTCCTTGCTATCATAATCTGTAAAATATGCCTCTTGGAGCAGCGGAATTTGGCAATGTGGATGTCGAAGTGTTTAACCATCTGTTGGTTTGCAATATCAATGTTATTCTTAGTTTTCACATTAAATTCGTTCCACGTACGTCTAATATTAAGATTTCTCTTTCCCTTAGATGGGCGGAAAAGTATAGCTTGTCATATTTCTATAGATAAAATAAGTGCTGCAAATATTCATTAATTTTCCTTATTTTCTCGTCCCGCTGCTATTGATAATGTCATCGGGAAATGCTACAATGCTATCTACTTGTTTTAAAAGATCCGAAATATATAAATGTAGATACTAGTGGCACTTTCGGGGAATAGTTTTGTCATCCTTATGCAAGCGATTTCTTACTCAAAAGATCGAGCTATTTTAAAAAATAAGCTCGTTTATATGAGTCACACCCTTAAAGTAAATAAAATAAACAAGTGGGGTAGTCACAGGGTCTCGTATTTAGTCGTATTGTCGTAATATTGTAATATTTTACAATAATTTAAAAACATTGTTGTTTGTCCTCACACAAAAAAATCGTAAAATAATAACACTTTCAAAAGTATGTATACTGATGTGTTGTAAATAGTAGCAGAAACCGGCGCCGAAATGTTGAGTCACCGTAGTCAAGCGGCTGATAATAATTGTAAGACGCCGCTATTTACGTCAGTAAAATGATCTAAAAAGCGCATGTTTAAATTGAATATACATATATTTAAGTATTAAACTAATATTCTAATGCATACATATCGTCAAATGAAATTTAAAAAGGCTTTAGTTTTCTCTTTTTTTTTATTTGGGACCAGCACTCAGCAGATGACTCCCACACATGCGAAGCATTGTACTGGAACTATGGGAAAGGGATAGGAGGAGAAACGACAGGAGGTGAAGTTTAAATAATTATTTTACAGCTCTGCTTTCGCACGCTGTTTGTTTGTATATACTCGTAGAAGTGCTGAAGTTTCGGTTAAGTAGCCATTTTTATTATTATTTTACTTCGCCGGTGGTACACAATACCGACGAAGGAGGGCGTTCTGATGCGATTGTGGATTGCTATCATCTGAAGCCGGTATTGTTCAGTGACCAGTGACTATGCCTTCGAAACTGAAACCTTCCGTCAACAACTGACACACAAAGACACACTAATGCTCATCAGAAAAATGCAAGATGTTCATTTTTATTTTAAAATTTTAGTCTGAAACTGGTGTTGAACCCAGGTCTGTTTTTGGTTTTGTAGTCAACGTGCATACTACCATCCATCGTGCCATCGCCACCCTCGATAATTACGATATTAAGAATTCGTTGAGAGTCGAGTAACAAAATTAGAAAATATTAAAGAAATTTATTTCCTCCTCAATAAACAATAATAAAAAATAAAAAAATACTTTATCAATATTATAAGGTATTTAAGAATACATTTCAAATATTATTTTATTTTCGGGAAAAAGCACAATTTTAAAGGAGCAATCATAATTAGAAAATGAAATACTACCGAAAAGATTCCGCACATCACAGCCATATTGGCACGTATGTTTTTTCTACCAATGCTATACTCATTATTTTATCATGATGCGGACGTACAATTTTTGTGCGTCTCTGAACTTATTCCTCATCAGAAAGTTCTATAGCTAAAGATTACAGTCCAACTTAATTGTGCAAATGCTGTAAATTAACTATCCTGTAATAAATTAACAACAAACAAAGTGCATAGTCTCTGTGTAATGAAATGTTTAATCGAAGCCTTGTCTCTCTGACTACAGGAAGTACCACCTTCATAAAATAACTTATATTTATTGTTATTTTGGAAACATGATAAAAAAATTATATTTAGCGGTAAATGGCTGGATGACAAATTGCAACTCCAGAAGTTCATTCACGTTATATTGGACTGTAATAAATTTTTATGAAACTGTAAACATGATGTTTCATCACGATCTAAATTTATTTTTAATAAATAATAAAATGTGTTGTAAAACCATACACACATACCCACAATTGTAGCAAAATAATAATAATAATTACAATTTTAAAACATGTGTTGCCAACAAAAGGAAGTCCATAAATTATAAAACAAAATTCTACTCTAAATTAAATGCTCATGGAATGTGCATTATCAATACTGGCAGCAATTGCTTTTGAAGCATTTAAAAAATTCTTTATTTCAACACACTATTTCAATACTAAGTTGAAAGTTACTCACAATTAAGGGCTGTAGTATGAACTCTGCTTCATTGTCTTGAGACTGTGAATGTGCAAAGAAGGGCGCATGAATAAAAATAATTGCTTTCAATGTGAAAACTAGTGACGATACGAATATTCGTAATCGTATTCAAATGGAAAAAACTACAGAATTCCAGAGAAAATTTGCTGTTTTAATATTAATTTTTGATAAAAAATTCATGAACATTGTTTACTAAATAAAACTTGTTATCTCAGGTCTTAGAAATATGAATGTGTCATATTTAATATTTTGATTAGTTGAATTAATTCTTATTTTTTAGAAAACGAAAACGAAAACTAATAACATTTGTTTTTAAAATTAATGCCTAATTGAAATACTACTTTAAAAAAAATTTTAAATGCAACAAATTTTTTATTTTTCAGCAAGAAATAAGTTTCCAAGAATAAATTCCATAGAGCTTCTTTTTAAAAATTTATGTAAAAATTTAAGAGTATAAAATGTCAATAGATATGAACACACTAGAAATGGAAATTAGGGTGGATCGTTGGTGTGTGAGAGTGATGAAAGACGGCCAAGAAATTTTGAATATCTCCTGAATGTTGCATCTATATAAATTATATGCAAAAACAATTTTTGAATTTTTTTTTCGATATATTCTACAGGGTGGCCCAAAATGACCGAAGGGGTGTGAGTTCATTATAACTTCTTATTTAAGACATTATTATTAAATGCTCTTTCCAAAGAAGTTTCTATACCCTTTCAGGTGTTATGTTGTTGATTTCGTCGCGATTATTATAATTTTTTTTTATTTTGGATCAGCACTCAGTAGATGACCCCTACACATGCGGTGCATTGTGCTGGAACTAGATAAAAAGGATTGTAGGAGAAATGATAGGCGGTGAAGCTTCACTATCTTACAACACTGCTTTTTGCACGTTATTTGTTTTTATAGCAGTGTTGTAACATGTATGATATCAAGGAGATGTATTAAATTTTGAAGCTTCGTTTTTAGTAGATATATTTAGTAATTATTTTACATCGCCGATGTTACACAATACCGACGAAGGAGGGCGTTCTGATGTGCTTGTGGATTGGATATAACTGAAGCCGTTTCTATTCAGTGACCAGTGACTGTGCCTTCGCCACTGAAACCTTCCGACAACAACTGACACAAAGACACACAATTGCACAACAGAAAAATGCGAGATGTTTTTATGAGGTTGAAACTGGCGTTGAACCCAGGAAAAATTTTTCGTTTTGTAGTCAACTACTTCGAGCATCGCCACCCTCTACCGCATTTTTAATTGCTGTATAGTTCTAGGCTTATTAATATGGATTTATCATTTCAAATAACCCCAAAGGAAACAGTCTGGAGCGGTTAAATCTGATGAACGCGGAAGCCAATTAAAATCGCTTTTACGGGAAATAATTCGATCACCAAAGATGTCGCGTAAAAGAGCCATTATGTCTCTCGTAGTGTAATTTTTATTAAGAAACATTCTTATTGTATACAAAATTCTCTCTATCGTGAGAGACCAAGTTGTGTCGAACCTCTCCTATTTGATGTTTCTGCATCTTCCTGAATACTCTCGTGTACCCGTTCAATATTTTCGTCCGTGTGCACCGTTTGTCTTCGGCTGGTACCAGAAATGTTTTTTACTGCCCTTTGTTGTCGAAAATTTTCAACCACACGGTTTATTGTTGACTCTGAGGGTCCAAACCGTACAATAACATAATGACGATATGCACGCTGAGCCAAACAAATGGTTCGCTGATTTGTCAAATAAAGTTCAACGATTTTGGGCATGTTGTTCAACTGTGTACTATTCATTTTGAAATTCCCCAAGTCTTCTTTACAAAGCACTGAAAAAAAAAAAAAAATTATAATAAAAAAGTTAAAAGGAATTCAAACACCTTCGCTCATTTTGGGCCACCCTGTAGAACGTTCTACCAGTGTCTATTGGCAAATGTCTGGAGTATAAATAAGACCGATTGTGAGCAATCGTTTTGTTTCTTTTTTCTTATGCATTGTGTCGGAACTAGGAAATAAGGCTTTGGGAGGGAGGGTAGAGAGAGCGGTGTTTATGGACAGTCGATTTGAATTTTCCGACGTGAAAAGTGACAGGGAAGACCACTACGGGTAGCCTATTCCACAAACGTGCTGTTCGGTTAAAACATTTAATTTTCTCTGATTCTCTGCTAAGTCGACCACAAATAGATGGGCTCTTAATGATGAACGCGTTGTGCGCATCTATGTATGACCAAGAACATCAAGAGCTTCTGATTCCTCAATATTTATACCGCCCATAATTACAGATGAGGCAGCGTGATCGGACAGTAAATAAAAGGAAAAACGTAACATTATTTTATTTTTTCAACTCAGTCTTTGTATCATTTTACAGATTTTATACATCTTGTGATCGCCACAAAATTATCTTCTAAATAGAGCTTGAAAATAATACGCAGTATATTTTTTTAATATCAATAGACAAATTTTAAATGATAGATTCTGACAAAACGTCTAAAAATAAACTGTTTTAAACTTGGCTGAAAGAATAGAGTTTAAAAATAATTTTATTCAGATTTAAGATTGTTGAAATTTCCGCCAATAAAAAAAAAAAAAAAAACTAATAAAGAAAAATAAACAAAATTTATATTTTACCAATATTTCCAAAACGCGTATTAAGAAAAATTAATAAGTGTTTAGCCAGCTTAAATTAGCGTAGACGATGTTTTTTTTTTGTTTATTTAAGATATGAGAAAAATGAAGAAAAGAAAATATTGCCCATCCCATCTGAAATCTGATATTTTTCATGTAAAACTAGTGGATATTTTGAGTGTAATGAGTTAAAACAACTATAAGAAATGTTTGCTGCCTGTTTATAGAAGACGAGTGAAAATACTCGTTCGGCCCTTTATATTGAAAACAACAATTGGATAAACGCCCGGGTAGTATGAACAGGCAGTTAATGTTGCACTACGTGATGTTTCGATTTGATCTCATTTTTAAAATCTTGATACTGTGGTACAGATGTTTTTTCATTATTTTTGCCATGAGTGAGAAAATGACAGAAAAGAATCGTTTTGGTGTTATTCGAAATTGAAATTCGGAAAAATTTTTTTCGATCCACCCTAATTCACATACATACATACATACATATGTATCGTATATACATATATACTCGTATGTCCTTCTATTTTAAAATATAATAATGAACTTTATTTTTTTACTTTCTTTAGTTTACAATTTCTGATGATTTCTTCTGCAAAATTGATAAGAAAATTTATGGTCGAAATGAATTATGGGAAAATGTTCTTTCGTATTTCCTTACTAATTCAAAATTATGTTCAAAAATGTGTGTCCTTATGTATGTTTTCTACTTTTTTTCCAAGTTTGTTATTGTTTCTTTTTCCGCTGTAACTAAATAAGAAAGTAAAAATAAAGTCAAAGACCTCTAAACATATAGTCCCACGTAAAATACATACAAATACTAACTTCTGACTATTTATATGAATATTATTCACCAACATTTATAAAACTGTTTCAGATTTTGTTACAGCCGGTATGTGCACCCTACAAATCATTTTGCTAACAAGTTCACTATAAAGTTTTGTATATTTGCAATAATTTTCCTGGAAAATTGCAAATAGCTTTAAAGCATTTTGACAATTCTATTTCTCCTTCAACAGAAGATGACATTTTTATAAATTCTTTAGCGAGTTTTGCTAAAGCCCAAGACAGTTTGACAGAAATTCTACCAGACGTCAAAAATTTTAATGTACATATCTACATTACATGAGATTTGTCAAGAATGAGAATTCAAAATTTAGTTACTTAATTCTCTCACTCATAAGCGAACGTATTTCTGTCATTGCACATATGTACATGTATGCGTTCATCTGATTTTTTCGCAGTGAGAAACGAAATAAGTTTTTCTTGTGCATATATGAGGTGAGATGAATTACATTATTCTCATTAAAAGTTGTTTTAAGCCAGTGGCGGCCTTAAAGTAAAATCTGCAAATTATTACAAAAGATTATATTTATTATTTTATAATACACATTTGCATATCAATTAGTTTTCAATTTCAATTTGAATATTTTCTAGAAATTTTTCAATCAATTAAAGTTATTTGAGAACAATGTAAAGTTGGTAGTTGCTGTAAATTACTTCATGTTAACATCGGATACTCGACGTATGTAAAGCTAACATTCGTTTTTGCATGAAACGTTTATTAACTTTTATTAACTATTATTAATATTAGAAACTGTTGTTGCGCAGATTCAACCCCACATAATTGATTTATATTTAAGAACAGGGTGAACTAGAGGAATGAGGGTGGCGATGGCTGATGTAGTTATCACGTTGAGTACAAAACCAAAAGTATTGCATTCGAGCCCAGTATCAGTCATAAAACCACTTCGCATTTTCAACTGACACTAATCCACATGTAACATCAGAACGCCCTCCTTCGTTGGTATTGTGGAGCATCATCGGCGAAGTAAAATAATTAATGAAATGTCTACCAAATACATCTTCAAAAATTTAATGCGTTTCCTTGATATCTGAGGCTGCAACATTCGTATAAAACAAGAAAGCTGCAAAAGCAGTATTGTAAAAATAATGAGGCTTTCTTCTATCTACCCCTTCATCATCTGTAATCTCTATCACAATTCCTTTCCTAAAATTTAATATCTAGTAGTAGCCAATCATTGCCTGAGTGTTAATTTTCTTAAAAAAAATATATATATATAGTCGTGTCGTAATGTAGAGCTTGGCCCAACGCTTCACAAGACCTAGCACACCATAATATTACGTTCTGTTAACACTGAAGGCAATGTGGCCATGGAAACTGAGTTCTTGATCTCATAAAATTACAAAGATATAAGCATTTACCCATTAATATAATAACCGGCTTAAGATTCAGTTCCATTATATTCATTCATTGAAATAGATTGTCAATGTCTCACTGCAGCAAAATATTATCATTAAGATCTTTTGAAGTTTTTATATCGTCAGAATACATTACTACTTTTGAATTCAAGTTATCGGAAGAGAGATCATTAATGATTAAGTAAACAATATGTTACTCAGATGACTTCCTTGAGGAACCCCAGAAGGAACCTCAGTGCCTTTCGATATAACATCTCTGAACTTAAATTGTTGCATTCTATTACACAGATATGTATTCAGTCACAGATTCACTTTGTCAAAACCCTTGCTAAAATCTGTGTAAATTGCATCTGTGTTATTTTCAGATAATAAAGGATTTTGCAAAATTGTATGATGCCCCTATCAAATTTCTCTCGACTTGCTCGCAATAAATAGGTTTTAGGTGAAATTGTTGACATGGCTACATCTGTTTCGGCTGGACTGCGTGTTCATAAATAAGAAAACTCCATAAAATCACTTTGACGTTTTTTAAAAGTGGGTACTGATGGCTGAGTAGTTAGCAACCAGAATGAGGCCGGGATCGATTACCGATCAGCGGTTCGATTACCGGTCAAGTCAAATATGGCGTCTGATTTTTTCTGCTCTTCAGCACCCTCCATAGTCAGTATTTGAGCAATAAAACGTCTTCGAAGTAAAATAATACATAAAACATCCCAGGAACACTGGTCCAAAAAAAAGTTAATCCGGCGATATTTCCATATAAAACTCAATTAACTCTAGAGTTACCACTATAAAATATTTCAATAAGTTCCTTGTCTACATAAGAAGGTAACGCAGAATGCCAACATTTTTTTCACAGATATCTTAATTGCTCTTAAACAATCAGGCGAAGTTGGCCTAACGTACTGATAAGAAAGTTTGAAGTATCTGACGGTTTTTGTTAATAGATAGTGATGTTACCCATATATCGGGTACATAATTCGCTTGTGTCAAACGAACATGCCATTGAAAGCTGATATTTCAGTTTATATTTTCGGTAAAAATAGTGCTTTAAACGTCCTTTATATATAAGTATATTGATTTCAAAATGAGTGAAATATAAAAAAATGTGGCAAAAGTGTACTGTGTTTGCTCGTTTGCGTTGCGGAAATTCGTATAGAAATATCCACTTCACTCTAATCGGCCAATCAAGAAGCTGAAACTTTGCAACTTGTGGAGCAAGACCGGCATGCCAACCACATCAACCATAAGATACTTTAATGTCATCACTGATACTGGTGTAAGACGTACGATCAGCTACGAGAATATAAAACGACCAAAATCATGGTGAAAGTTAACTAGAAAAATTGAGCTGAATGCAATAAAAATTTATGTGCAATGTTTTATTTGTTGAAAATAAAATTGCTACAACCAGATGTAACGATCAATTCTGTTCCGTGAGTAAACTTGACTAGGAAGTTTTGATGCACTTTTAGCGTGCAAATTTGCATGTTGTTCTTGATAGCGGCAAGCGGCACATTTCATAACACACTTGAAAATCTCAAAATGAAATGTCACTCAAATTCTAAATCTAGAAGCTTCTCATAGTTAGTATATAAGTAGAATTAATTTTAAAATTAAAGGAGATTAATAAATCACACAAAGCGAGCTTCAATTGAGGAGGTCTAAGTCAAATTAAAACTAAACGAATTTTATTCCATTTACACACTCACATTATTGTCAATACTTTGCACCGTCTGGCGATCATTTGTTTTGGTATATGAAAAACGCTCACGATGGATATGAAAATAAATAAATTGAGTACAAAACAAGAAAATGTCAGTTAAAAGAAGTTATAACAAAACCGCGGATACTTTTCAATTAAAAAAAAGATACTAATAAGTTATTCACCAGGCTATAACGACAGTGGGGTAGAATTAGCGATAATCTCCCATGTTATTCATGGGAAAAAAACTGCTTTAACTTTTCATTGGGAGGAAACGCAAAGGCAGTAAAATAAAAATATGTCATTAGACAGCGAGAAACCAAGAACAATAAAAAATAATTAACTAATTTATGTTTGTATGTGTTATTTCTATGTAGTTTTATTCCAAAAGAAAAATGTATATCTGTCAAACAATTGGCCATAGAATCCGACAAATATAGAAACGATTTCGTCAAACATGTGCACCTATTGAAGAAGAAAAAAAACTTAATTCTCTTATTGATGAAATATGTTGGATATTGATTGACAACTGCATAGAGGTAAATGACGAGTGTTTTAAATATCTGCTTTGGTACTCACATTTCTTCTTTGATTTTATGTAATATATTCATAATATCTGCATGTACAATATAATCCGCTAATTTGCATTTCGTGCGGTAGCTAAGTTTTTGCTTATTTCTGGAGTTAAAGTTGATGTTTGTACTTAAGTGTGTTCGGAGACTTCTGTTAAAAAGTTATGCCAACAATTTTGATAGAATATTTCAAAAAATTTAATTCCTTTTTCAAGAAGAGAACAGAAAAAAACACTCATTCTCTGTAGAGAACAAAATGTTCGCTGTAATGTTCTGAATAATACTTCTGAACACACAGTATATCAAAAACGTAAGTTTCACACGACTTTCTATATCGATTGACTATACAACCAGGAAACTATAAAATGGCAGTAAAATGAGTTCTAGACATAAAGTTTTAATACGCCGATACACGCATATCTTTTTTTATTCTCTTGTACAATTGCCACAACGTTGGTTAGTTCAGTTCCCTCCATTCTGTCATCAAAAGGTATTGTCAACAATACCCAAAATACGCATTGTTTTGCACAACATTATTTAAAATCTCTCTATGTCGTTAAAATAATATTTACTAAAAAAAACGAAACCAAGCAAAAACAAACATTAAAAATAACATTAACATTTATACAAACTGTCTCGTGAAATATCGGAGGCTATATTTTGATTTGAGAACCATGGTTTCTTTGCGAAATTTTTTTAGACTTTTCCCCAGATTACGTTTATGCTATACTAATTATACTCTAGCTTTTTTGGTCACGCTATTTATTTCTTTAAATGTATGTACAATGTAGAGTGTAATATTGTGTGTTTAAGAGTTATTTATGTTTAATAAATAAAAAAATATCATGTGTAATTTTTTTCAAACGTCTAATTTGGAACACAGTCATGTATATTTTCAGAATTGCGTTGGCAACACTGGTAAACTATCAAACATAAGGTTTGTTTTTTTACTCTAAATTGAGCACCCGCGGGATCCCAATCTTACCAGAAAGCGTTTTCTTACACAAAAATTGGCTAAATGAGAGACGATTCGAGAGAGTAATGTTGTTGTTCTTCTTGCACGAAACAGGCCGTACTTTTTCTGCGGGCTAGTTTGGGCAAGAAGAACAAGAAATCAACTGATTCATAAGTGAAGAATACTGAAGTAAAATTAAAAGTTTCCCAACAATGCAGTGATGCAATCATATACATTAGGTCTGCTTCAGGTGCATAATAAAAGTGCCCAAACAAATTTATTTTATTTTTATTTTATTCATTTATAACAATAACCAACCGAGCCCTTAGGACCATATATAGTTGGTGAACTACAAGTGCAACATAAGAATAATTAAACATTTAGGCAACAAATATGCTAGAAACAATGTTCACGAAAAAAAAACAGTTTCAGCATCTATATCAGTTAAATTGCGAGAAATGTTCAACAAGGTTATCTTTGAATGAATTAGGAGTAAGATGGAATGCTATAAATATACTATAATTTACCCAGATAACAAATTTTGTGAAATTTTGAGCGAAAATTAAAGAGTAAAATTTATCATTTCCTGTACAAAGTTGCACGAACTTTTTCTTTGGGTAAGTTCGGGCTAGAATTAAATTATCCGCTCTTTTTTATTTACAGATAAAACTAAGAAATATATCAAAATATTTGCAAAGAAACGACAGAAGTTTTTAGTTAAAACTTTATGAAAAAGTAAAATGGAGGATTTTTCAAATAAACTTGCAGTTGTAAGTACATATATTTGTGCATATTTATCATTTTATTTAATAAAAAATAGCTTTTAATTTTTTTTCAGTTTATCACTTTTTACAGTTGTTGCCAATGATGCATATATTTTGCTTTGAAAATAGTATGCGTTTTAGGCGTCTAAAATCACTCAAATAAAACTTATTTGAGAAAGTAAGTAAATTTTCTCCATATTTTTCAAGTGCAAAACAAGTTTGCAGATTTTTACTCAAACAGTTTTTTATATCAAGGCAATTTTATCAATTTTATTAAAATAAAACAAAAAAGCGTTAAATTACAATATGAGTGACAAACCTAAGGGTCTCTTTCACCAAACATATTTAAACACAATTTAATTTAATTAATAATTTAAAGTATGTTTAAAAAAATTTTATTTTCACCAACTGAAATAATGAAACACAAGAAAATATGGTAACGCTCTGATATTTAATATGACAGCGTCAATTTACAGCTTTTTAAAAAGCTGTTTAAAAGCTGTTTTAAAGCTGTTTCATGCTGTTGCAAAATCAATATTTAAATGCAGAGTGCTGGCTACTTAAACAGTATTTAAATATTCAATGAGTATATCTAGATGAAAATGAAAATCGACATTTAAATATGAATTGATATTTAAATAGAATTGGTGAAATAGACTCTAATTCTTTATTTTGACAATGATTGTCTAAAATATGTTAAAGCTTTGGTGCCTGCTAATGTAAATAAAGGCAATACGAAAAGCTTTTCTGATTTGGTGTATTTTGTTCCGAATGTCGTGGACCTACACCATATCGAAGATATTGACATGAATTATTTGACTGTAATTTTAATGACTATAATTTATTAGAAAAAAGAGTATTGGAAAATTTCTGCAAGTCATGTTGTAATGGTTGGGTATATGCAATTCTTCCAATATCAGTGTCAACAGCCAACGTTGAGAGAATATTTTCTCTAATAAAACAAAAACTAGAAATAGTTTTAAAATTCCTGCTCATGTGGAATTTTGCTTACCAAAGACTTTTTAAAAACAAGTTAAATTAAATGCAAATTAAATTTAATATGAACATGTGCATGACTGGACACTGACCTATTGGTATTCATGGAAGTCGTATAGGGCTGCCGTACAACGACTTTTGCTGTGGGTGCAACGATGAGGAGAGTGCCGCTTACTTCCTCTACGAGTACCTCGCATTCAGACACCTGCGCCTCTGCATGCTGGGGGATGTATCGTTCTGCAGCCTATCGGAGGTGTCGGAGATGGGGCTCAGGGACCTGAGAGCATTCTTCGAAGGCAACGGCTGGTGGTTGTCGCGCTAGCAGCGCCGTATTCATAGGACTAAGAGCACTTTATAAACAAACTTTGAAACTGCAATTTAATGCACGCACTACTGCGATTACCTTGTTGATTATATCATGGCTCAAATCTTATATCCAAAAATTATTTTTTTACCAACCCCACTCCCGCCAAGAATTTGGATTTTCTCATTTCACACGCAACTCGATTATAGTGGAAAGAGAAAAAATGTGGCCTTTACATATAAAAATATTTCGGGCTATTTAAATTTCGCAGCGTAAGCACAGCAGATTGTGCTAAACAAATTTAAAAAAACTGTTTGTAGTTATAAAAAACTGTTCACAAAAGATATTTACTAAAGTGAACTGCAAACAATAAGTAAAGAAATAATTGAATTTTTGTTCTATTCTTGTACAGCAACTGCTTACGCGTCCGCCTTTTTATGGACTTGTTATGAAGCTGTAGCTGATATCGTAGTTTAATTTCTCTTACTTAGTTGAAATTCTAACTTATTTATATGTGTACAAAAGTATTCGTGGCAAATTGATCGTTACTGCATTTTACTTTCCGGCAGTCTATTTCTCTTCACACTGTCGGCAACTTATTTCGGAATTTAGTTAAACAAAAATTTTAATAAAAAACTTACACTGAAATAAAGCTCTTTTTGCTCATTTCCTTTAGATTTTCTAATGCATTTTTTCTAACAAACTGCAGTATATGTGTCACAAAAATACCTTTTACATGTTAAAAAGAAAAGAAAATTTCTTTTATGTATTTTTTTTATTTTACATTCAAGTAGTTTTGCTCTTAAAGTGTTTTTATTTTACAAAAACTTTTCCTTAAAGCAGGCCAAAAAGTTTTTTTTCTTGTTGTATAACTTCAAGCCAAAAATAAAGAAAGGAAAATAATAAAAGAAATACATGCAGCTTGCAGTAGGGAAAGTTAAGTGACAACACGGCTGAGAACACAATGCAACCCAATTTTACTTCCTCTTTTCTTTGGCACTTGTAATTTTGTCCAGAAGTAGTTGTAATAATTTCTTTGTTGTCTTTAACTTTGCTTTTTATTTATTTTAGGCGAATTGTTGTTGCTATTTTCTTCTCTACAAACACAATATATAGAAGCCTTAAAGAAACTTTCACTGCTGCCGAAAATGGCAATACAAGTTCAAAAGTATCAGAAAAATCTCGTTTAAAATCATACGTACAAATTAAAACTAGATTCAAGGAAATATTTTATTCTATAACTCTAAACCTTTGTTAAGTAGAAAGAATAACATTTTATGAATTATAATTTTGAATAATCCCTCGACTAGCATTTTAGCTTCTGGTATCTAGGAAGGTTGTAGTTCATATTTCCCTTATAACACTTCAAAATAGAAATGAAATGTACACAGCAAACGCAATTTATCTAAGCAAAGTTATAGACTATAAGAGGTTAACAATAAAAATTCGTCAGTTTGAGGGCTTAGGCTGAACAAGAATTGCGTTTGTTTAAGGGAACTTATTTTCTTATAATGCCTCCAATGAGAGCTCTTTACTCGTTAGAGTTTAAATGGAAATGTTAACTATCGGAGCGTTACCAACTTCAAGCTATTCTAGTAACCAAACAGCTAATGGCTGCATTCAGAGTCTAAGTATATTACATTGTGAACAACGCTTTGAAAGCGTAACTTTTTACGTAAACATAGCAAACAAAACTGTCATCTAAAGCGCATCCAGTTGAGGTCGAATTATCATCGAATCATATTACAGAACACAAATTAAGTTTTTTAGCCCAACAAATTCAAAATCAGAGTATTCAATAAAACTTCACACCACGTCACAAAGCGCGTGGATCTCAAAGTTTTACGAAGGAAAAAAAATATCTGATAGTCAGTCTTCTTCGCTGTAAATGCTTTAAGAGAAAAGCAGGCTGCTTGTGAGAGCTTCTTCTACAGATTTAGTGCTGTCCTCCATGACTACATCGAACAGTAATAAAATTTGCGGTAGTCTAAAACTTCTTAAACAAGAAAAAAATGCACGTGAGTGGCTTCGTTCAGATTCACATACAAATGCAATTGCAGGTGACAACATATTTTGTATTTAATTTTCTCATTTCCTTCTTTAATTGGAACCACTAATGCAGTAATGCTTTTCAATCTGTGAACGATAAGAAGTTCAAAGAATTTAATTTAATTAAGAATGTAAACCAACAAAAAGAAAAAAAAAACTCAATTCAAATACAGAAGATTCAATGGAACACACACTGAAAACTACAAATATAACGCAGTAAATTTTAATTACACTGTGCAACAAAAACCAAAGGTGTCTGACAACGAATCCCAGCAGGGGATTATATATATCTTTTAGAACTTTAACGTGGCTGAAAAACAGGGAATATTTGGTAATTCTTTGTTGTAATTTTTGTACATAATTTCAAGAGAATTACTTCATTTATGGAAAGTCACTTTTTGAAAAATTGCTTTCCGGACAGGTTTTATTTTGTAAAACTAGTTTCTGTTGAAGGTACAATTTTGAAGAAATCGTTTTTGGAAAAGGTACTTCCTAAAAAAGCTGTATGAAGAGGGTATTTTATTGGAAAGGTACTTTTTGGAAAGGGATAATCTTTGAAAAACTACTTTCTGGAATAGTATTTTCTAAAGTAGTGATCAGGAGGGGATATTTGTTTAGGAAGTTTTTTTTTTTTGTTGAAGGTACTTTTTAAAGGAGTAACTTTTAGGAAAATATCTTTATGGATGAGCTGCTGCTACAAAAAGATGCCTTAATTAATAAAAACTTGTGGTAAAAAGTTAATTTTTGGAAATAAATTTCCAATTTTGAATAATTTTTACTTGGAACTGTTATTGAAATGTAACTTACTCCTTTTAGGAATATTTTGAATTTTTAAAATTTAAATTTCTAAGTTAAAAGGGAGGGTTTTTACGAGTATATGCATTTTATATGGATGAAAACGAAGATGCCGCAGTCCACTTGGATCTAATTCATTACCGTCGCTTTGTCTTTTATTTTGAAATATCGTTGAATTATTTTAAAATCATGTTAAACTGAAAATTAAAATGAAACGCGTTTAAAGCTCTATTTGTCACCATAAATAAATGACTAACTACTGAGCTTAAAGAAATGAATTGAATATCAAATAAAGGATATCACTTTGCTTCTATTTTTTTCCAATTTCATAAAAAATATTTTTTATTTTTCCAATTAATTAATGTCGAACATTGTACTAATTTTTGACAGTGTGCATTACAACTGCCTTTGATTGAGTTTTGTTACTTCAGAATTTTTTCATCCAAATTGACTGACTCGAACATTATCGTCTTTAAAATTAAAAAATTGTAATTAATTGGATAAAATGATATTTTAATCAAAGCAAATATGAAAATTTTATTTTTTTTTTGTTCATGTCAACGTAAATGGTAGCAAATGACACACACCTTCATACACGTTTTTTTTTTGTTTTTTTTTAACAACACAAACTCTACGAAGCTATTATAGCTTGTCTGTAGAAACACCCAGGGTCTAGGCGGGAATCGAACCCGCACCTCTTTATTGATAAGACTAATGGTCATGCACCAGACTACGGAGGCACCCTGTGTACAGAAAAAACGGGAGAGGGCAAATATTGTGTTAATTGAAACTAAAATCAAAGTATAATTATTCAAGTGCACATGTTATTGAATATTATTTATCGACAAACTGTGAAAAGTTGGTTATATTTTTCGTGCTCCATTTGGCTTTTTGTTTTGTTGTAATTGAACAGATTTGTAAATAAACGTTTTACTTAAATTTAAAATCAACATTTTATATTTTTATTTTTTGAAATTTATCTTGTCTCAGCCGAAAATACAAAAATGTTCTGCTTTTGTTTTCTCTTTCGAAACGTTTTCGGAAAATATTAACAAATGTCGTATTTTGTTTTTGTAAAGCTGCGTATACTTGAATAAATATACTTTGATTATTACATTATGAAATCAATTCGTTTCAGCGCAGCAATTAAAATGTCAATCAATGACAAATTTTTGACTACTCGCAGAGTATAGAGTTCGTAGGCTGAAACGCAGGTGTGATGGAGTTGTTTTATATAAAATGTGTGACGTTGTTTATTGCCATTAAATATTATTTGAATTTTTTAGTTTTATTTAAATTTTCTAGTATTCATTTATTTGGTCATTTATTTTTTGTTAAGCTGTTGCATTGATTTTTATTGCTGCCGTTCATTTCAATTGTTTATTTCGCGTCTATCATCAATCAAATGGCAGCTGGAATTAATATCAATCATACGCCGTGCATTCGCAAATAATATTTTACGAAATTTGAAATGTTCCCAAAACAAAAAAAAAGAGAAACAGTTGAAGACATTAAAGTGATAAATGTGTTAGTGAAAAACATTTAAAAACATAAATTTCAAACGACTGTAAAGCAAAAACGTATTTTTTGAATGCAAAACAAGTAAATAGAGCAGTGCATTTTTATTGAAACATTTATCCATTGGAAATGAAGCTGAGAATGCACCATTTCTTACGTCAGATTGTAAACAACTTTGAATAATAGAATAAATAGCTTTTTCCTTTATCTTGGTCGATATTGCAGTGATCTGATCAGGGATGCAGAGCCATATAAGTCAATAATCATATTGAGATTAATGTTAAAAATCTTAGAGAAACCGCTGAATCTTAAATTAAGAGCACTAATACTTGAAGGAAGAACGCCAGAATATCACTCAACAGACTCATAAGTTATCACAAGCCAGAAGAAACTACTTTTAAACTCCTATTTAATTTACAATTAAATACACAGTCGAACTTCTATACTTCAAATGTCTATAACTCGAATTTTTGGACCTCAAAACGAAAAATTTTCCTGTGTGCAACCCCAGTTTCAGACTCATTAAAACATCTCGCATTTTTTCTGATGTGCATTTGTATTAGATGTTGTCGTAAGGTTTCACTGGCGTAGGCATAGTCACTGGTAACTGAACACGAACGGTTTCACCTGTATTCAATCCACACCAAAAAAAAACAAATGGCTACTGAAAACGCAGCTTCGAAATTTTGTACGTCTACTTGCACCAGAGGCGCTACAACACTACTATAAAAGCAAATAACGTGCAGTGCTGTAAGATAGTGAAGCTATAATTTCTCTAATGCACAATGCATAGCATGTATAGGGGTCATCTCCATTGTGCTGGTCCAAGATACAAAAAAAAAACGTTCGCATTGGAGCATAATTTAGAAATTCCTATTCATAATTTCATACTTCTTTGCTGGAAAATATGCTTTTGAAGAATTTTATTTAAAAAATTAAATTTTCGGTGAAAATGTAGCAATTTCAGTTTTTAGTTGTTTTTATTTCGTTCTTTTCCTAACCAATATACATACCTTATTTTAAAAATAGTTTTTAATTATTTTATTTGCCAGCGCACTTCAACGCATCATTGAAATTATAATCAAAATTGTGCGGTTTCATTATGAATGCGTGGGAAAGTTCAATGAAAAAGTGTTTCTATTTTAACCACATTTGTAGCCAATACAAAAAACAAAAACAAATTAACACATTTTATAATTTGGCGATGATGAAAATTTTAATATTTATTATTAAGCGAAGCTTGCGCTTCAGATATTTTAAATATAAAAAATTAAATATACAAAATATGCAGTATTTGTTCTAAGCAAAGTTTAACAAAACATAATATGAAAGTTATTAAACTAAAGGGAGAATTTTTAAAGGTATAGAAATTGACACTTGTCAATTCTTTTGTGTTTAGTTTAGTTTAGTTTAGTTTACAATTTCATCACATTCAGAGCATTTAAGGAATGCGCCCAAAATGTAATTGCTGTTGATCGCGAATTCTACAAGAAGAGTTAGTTCTACGATAAAGCCATTTTTTATTGTATGTACGAGTATCTATATACATATGTATATAAAGCTGAATGTGTGTTTGTTTGTACCTTATAGGAGGTAAAACCGCTGGACCGATCTTCCTGAAATTTTCACACAATAAAATTGGGACTCTATAGGCTACTGTTTTTTAATCACGCCCACTTTTAAGCCCATTTTTTTAATTATGCTAATCCTTCCACATGGTTTTTAACAGATTTTATAATATAAACGATCTTAACTTCGCCATTAAGGTGCTCCGGTAGTCTAGTGAGAAGTGTTGGATTCGATTAGGTTTGATTCCTAGCAGAGACTCTGGTCTGTATCACTATAGCACGTGAAAGTTTTTTCACAACAGGTATCATAATGGAACCATAATAAATTGGACCCAAGTGCGCTGGGACCTAACTTTACCTTTACATTCAGCAACCTGCCGATCTAACCCAACTTCGTGATTTGTGGACCAATGGCGTTGAAATTTAGTGCACTTAGTCTGTGCAACTCCGGGAAGGTTATAGGGTATTACTTTTTTTAAACTGGGACCAGGAGGGCGATAGGAGGAAAATTTCGGCCTCTACAAAACTACATAGCCGATATTGATGAACTTTAAAATTTGGATGTATTTGAGTTTAAAATACATATTGGCAACTGTGCAACTCTGGGAAGGTTATAGGGTATTACTTTTTTTAATACTAGGATCACGAGGGGAGTTAAGGGCAATTTCCACGCCAGCGAGACCATCTAATTAAATTTTATTTAAATTTAAATGTATTTATGTTTTTGCATCTAGAAGGACACATATGCTGCATATATATTTTTTAAATAGAACCAGGAGGCGACGTAGGGTTAAGATATGGCTTTCCGAAACTGTATAACCGATGGAGATAATAAAGGGAGCGGGTAAAATCTAGTATTATTATATGCGCAACTGCAGCTTTTCTGTGCCGGTCGAATCCATGACCAATATTTCTTTTAAAACGCATCGGTCAAAATGTTGCAGTTAATGGTGACCGCTACAGATGCATGATCACGATCTGAATCGAATTGTTAAAGTACACGCCGATAATTCTTGGCACGAAATATTCCGCACGTTATATCTGTGAGAGGACATTGGACTCCTTTTCAGCCAGCCATTGTGGTCATACGGTGGAAATAAAAAATACAATGAACGCGATTTATATGTTCGTTATGTCTATTTCAAGTTATACAACTCTGAAAAAAAACGCTCGATTTACAGTGAATCCTCCCACAACTAGTCTATTGTGCTTGAAAATGTTCATTTACTTTAAACTGCTTTAACTTGTTTATATACATATTTATTTTTATTATTAGTTTCTGCGGCCTATGTTTTGCCAGTATTGAATCTTAAAACATAAAATAAATGCAACGAATTTTTAAAAACTAACAAAACTTTTTATTTCTTCACAATTTCACGCGCCGAAAATTTCTCGTTCTCAAACTCAGTTTTAACTTCTATTTGCCTGTGACATGAGTGATACAATTTTTTTCACATGAAAATGTAAATCTGTGTTAACAGGGGAATCCCCAAATTCAGTTTTGGTCGATTAGGCAGCGAATCACACTACGCATTGCAAGGAGAACTTGGTTTTCTGCCGAATATCGCCTATGTGGAATATACTCCCTGTAGAGGTCTTCTCTGTCACATTTGACGTGCAAAAATTTAAGTTCAAACGTTCAAAAACAATATTCCGTCTATCCTCCTTCCCATCAACAACATTTCCTAGTTCCAGCACAATGTGTAGGGGTCATCATATGAGTGCTGGTCGAAGATAAAAAAATAAGCATCAGATCTAAAAAAAAAATAACTAAACACGATTCTTGGTGGTGTCTTTCTCTTTCTGCGAGACATTTTGATTTATTTTTTTTAATTGGAGAAATATATAATATATGGGAATATATAGTGTGTCGATTAACTGATCAGGAGCTTTCACTATATTTTCTAGTAAAAAATTCTCCATATAATAACAATAATGAAATATATTTGTCCATTTGATTCAGATAATACTTAAATGCAACTTTTTTGCTATTATTTCTTTATTTGCTGGTGCAAAAGCAAATCTCTATTTTAAGAAACAGATTCTGTAATTTTTTTTATAAAAATATTTCCGTCTCTTTGGTTTTGCCTCAAATTTAATTTTACTGATTTAGATTGCATTTATTATTTGCTTTATTAATTAAGTGTTATTTATTTTATTCCAAAGACAGTACAGAAAATAACTTAAATTCAAGTTACATAGAATTAATTTTTTTTTTTAATTTAATACTAAAAATGCAAATATTTCAGCTTGGTCTGTCCACCAGTGTAAAGTATATAAATGCAGTTAAAGAGTTCATGTCTGAGTTTATATTTGCATTCAGCAAAAAAAGGAAAATAATAATAATTTGTAGTTTCATGAACTGTGCTGCAACTTTATCATAGACTAGGAATTATTCAAGTCAAAGCTTTTCGTTTTTCGTTTAGAGCTGTTCCTTCAACAAACTGTCTGTGTATTTCAGTTTTAAACTTTTTTTTAACAAAAAAAAGAAGCAATTGTAATTTGGACTCTTTCATCTATAGTTTCACAAATGTTTCTTATACAAATCTTACCGACTGAATGTGGCAAATCGAAAAACGTTTTGGTATTTTTCTAGCTCTCTCAACAACTTTCTACACGAGCAATTTGTAATTATAACCTACTACAACAACAGTAGCATCATGCAACAGAAATACTCCAAAGTATATTTTCATTCCTCATGCAAAAAAGTTTATTTCATACAACACATGAGCCAGAAGAGTTGTTATCTGTTAATACAAGTCTATCCATACATACCTACATGTGTAAACTCTTAAGGCCAGAAATGAAGTTGTTAGGTAAGACGTGTTTTGTCTGCCAAAAACTTTTTACCCAACACATTCGTCTGTACAAGCTGTTGCTTGATATTCAAACGTGCACAGAATTGCCATTTAATTTTGCTGCAGGCTAAAGCAAAGGGTTCATATTTATGAGATGGAAAATAGGAAGTGTTACTGCTGGGATATCAATATTCATATTTCGAAAACAAATACACTGGTGCATGGTTTTATTAAAAGGTTTTCAACTATTAATTAAAGCATAATATTTTTAATTAAGGAAGCTTTAAAAGTGGGAAATAAATTTGAAATGAAAAATTGAAATTTGCTTATGAAACATAATTAACTGGCCAGAGGAGATTTTTCTAATTATTTAGTTAAATATAAAGAATATTCAAAGAGTTGTTAAAACGTAAGGGAATTTTCAACATTCTTGACGTAAATCAGACACCTTAGTTCGAAAATCGTTTTATCCCAATGAAATTTATAATTTAATAATAATAACAATATTTTAATAATAATATAATAAAAAAACATATTCTAAATTCAAAATAAGTTTTTCAAGAAGCAAAACTAAGGCCGAAACAGTTTAAATACTAGTGATAGCAGTTTAGCCTTTTGTTGTCTTCTAGCTTCGAAATGGATGTTTTAGGGTCATGGCTTTCTTTAACCTTTTTTTATTTGAAGTTTAGCCCCAAAAAGGCTAAATTTTTTCAAAAATTCTGCAGAACCCATAAAATCGTTTCGAAACATGGCAAACCTAAAACTAAATATATTCGGGTATGTTCTGTAAACCGAATCCGAAAAAATTTTTAATTTTTAAAACGAATGCACATACTTAGATGTTCTGTAAACCGAACTCGCATAATTTTACTCGGTTTAAAATCGAGTAGAAAAGTCCGGTCGAAAATTAATTCGAATGTACTATTTTTCTATTAAATAGCTGATGAAACATAATTTTTCAAAAACAATTACCAATTTTTACTTGAAGTCTTTCTTTTATTAAATTAAGTCAAATTATATAAACTGTGATATATTTTAATACAAAATAATCAATTTAAAAACACTCCAATATTGCTCCATGTTCTTGTTAAATTATGCTGATGAAGTAGATGGATGAATAAAAGCACATTTTCTCTAAATTCATTCGATGTATCATTATAGAATCAATTTTAAATAAGAATAAACAACATTTTGAAAAAATTTTCAATACCTTTACTGACATTTTGACGTTAAAAAATCTTATTCGAAAGCAAGTTCGAATGTTGGAAATCGTGTGATTTTTTGAACACCAAATTAGCATTCATTCGGTTTTGAGAAATCACACGTTTTTAAATCGACTCGGTTTACAGAACAGGCGGGATTATCTCATATCGACACCGAAAACAAAAATACATTGATTGAAATCCAATGGCCAAAGCTTGTCAGTTATAACTGGTTAAATTTTCAGTCAACAGTTGAGTTCTGGATGGAGATGGAACAAGTAAGAAGGAGGCCGAAAGACACTATTACCATGAACATAATTGAAACAAAAGAAAAAAATCGTAGTAGAATTAAAATGCTTTATTTTGTATTATACATTCGATGCTCTTTAAAGAGGTTACAGCAATGTTTTTATGATTTCCTAATTACAAATGATATAATAAAATTATTATTTTCTCGTCATATTTATGCAAATGATAGATCCGATTCTTTTGGCGATGACAAAATTATGATACCTGCTATATTAATAAATAATAACTGCGGTATTCGTAAAAATTTTTTCGATTTATAGAAGGTATATTGGTTGAATTTTGTACGGAAATTTGTGTAATAAACCTTTAAGAAAAAATTTTTTTTATGAATACTGAAGTGAATGTACATTTAACTAGACAATAAATATAATGTATATAAGTATATTTATATATGTATATATATATAATATTGTTATTATTACCCAATATTAAATAAAGAAGTAATTGCGTTTCTATGAACAATTGTTGAAAACAACATTCAAAGCCTTTATATCAGTTTTTGGTTCTTTTCTTGTTTTTACAAAAAAATAAAATAGTTAAAATTTTTATTCTCTGCTTATTATTGAAACTCATATCTGAGATATCATCTGATCTGATCAGTTTCAAGCACAGTGATGGCATAAACATACTTCTGTCGTGATATTTTTTACATATTTTTTATATATATATATTTTTTTTTATTTATTTTTAACACTTATATACTTATATGGCTCTATAACCAGAAATACCCAGGTTCGATTCCCAGCCGGTCAAATCAGAAAAAAGTTTTTTCTGAGTGTTCTGTGCTACAGCACCCTCCTTCATTGGTATTTGAGCAATAAAACGTCGGCTTAGCTTAAAAATAATGCGTCAAAAAACATCAGAGACGCCGCAACTTTGCTTTATAATTTACACGCAACTGCAGAGTTGTGCAAGAATTAAGCTCTATCTTCCTACCACTTTCACCACCTGTCTATTTCTTCCCTATCCTTCTCTCTAGTTCCAGTGCAATGCTTTGCATATGTAGGGGATATCCCCTGAGAACTGGGCCAAGATAAAAAAAAAAAAAAAAAAAAAAAAAAAACTTGTATATACATAAAAATAATACAATATTTATTGTATAATTTTTTATGCATTTCTTAATAAATACAATGTTGAATTATGAATAAAAACTTCTTAGCACTTTTTTAGCTTTTTTCTTTTTTCGATTTAGCTTTTTCTAGTTTTTTTAAAAACCGATTTTTTCCAGTTCCTGAAAACACTGATAATTAACAACAATTTTAGAACAATTTTCAGCACGAAAAAAATCAATTTTAAACAGTTTTAAACAGAGCCGGAAACCCCCATCGTAAATGGAATGCGCATTTTTAAATTGGAAATATTAGAATTTCTCCATTGATTCATTAAAAAAATTGCCATAATTATAAAAAACACGTCCCACATCACACGATGAAACTGAGCGATTAAAACATTGCTAATTTTCCAGTCAATAAAAAACTTGTTGCATTGGAGTTATCGATTTATTTATAAAAAAAGGGAACTTAAAAATAAAGAAACTAAAAAAACCACCAATATTACTTGAACACGAAGTAAAATAATAATAAAAAAAGGCCACTAAACCGAAGCTTCAACACTGCTATAAACAATGAGCCTGCAAAAGCAGAGTTTTTTTTTTTAAATTTTAAGCTTCACCGTCTATCATTTCTCCTACTATCCTTTTCCTATAGTTCCAGCATAATGCATTGCATATGTAGCGGTCATCTCCTGAGTACTGGTCCAAGATAAAAAAAAAATATATGCAGCTGCAGAAAAATTCGGTAAATGCTGCAAATAGTTCGTGTCGGATGGATGGTTTTAAGTACCTCTTCCATGTAGAAACACTAGCATTGGAATCACTTTTTGCATTTGCTTTTTGCAGCAGAGTCACTCTAATTGGAAGCTGTTCTTAGAATGTGTTGCCTTCCGTATCAGTTGTGGCCATTTTTTGCCTTTCTTTCATGTTTTTACCATATTTTTCGTTATTTTTCAACTAATTCCACACAATGTTAGCACTTTTAATAATCTTCTCAGACAGATCTTGATCCTCATAGGCATCGATTTTTGCATTCTCTTCCACCGTTAATGATTCACCACGGCCCATTTCCAATTAAAACCGATCAAAATTATTTTTGTTGTTGATTTTTAAAAAAAAAAACCAAGCTATTTTGTAGTTAAAATTTACACAATTGACCATACAACCGCTTTTTAATCACTGCACATGTTCAAGTGACGAAAAATAAATAATAAATAAATAATTCACATTCACATATTAAATCTAAAGGAACTTATTCAACTTTTCTTTGTTTACACCAGTTAATTGTGAGTAAAATCAGAATTTATGAATGGATTTTAATGAAATATGGCTCATTTCATTTCTAACATATGCGAGTAGAAAAAATTAATAATAACATTCCAGATTTTGTTTATTTTGCACTTTTAATAAATTTAAAAAAAATTTTTTTTAAATTTTCTTGCAAATCTCAAAACATTCTAAATATCTCCTAAACTAAAAGTATTTGCATAAAATATATAACAACATAATTTAAAGGTTATTTCGTTCTCGATCCTTCCGTGTTTTTCTTAGTTCGATGGAAGAACAGGTTCTCGAGTCTTCGCAAATTACTTGGTGCAACCTCGAGAACCAACCAATCCAAAAAAAGGACCATATGTATTCAAATTGACTAAGAAAACTCAGCCCAATAAATTTTTGTTGACCAGTGTTATATATTTTTAAAATCCATACATACATACTGTTGGCCAAAAACTGTTGACACATGTTCTTGAGGTTCCATTGGTTTTCGTAATCTTTGGAGGCCCACAAAAAAAAAATGGGTCTCAAGAATTGCCAAAAGGAATATAGAGTCTCACCAGGCTTTGATACTGAAGTCGAACCTATACTGTTCAGTTGGTGTGTATTTTCAAAAGTCTTCATTTGCCGCACAGTGTTATTTGCAATTATATGACCCTTTAATCGACATCTTATAGAATTTAACACGAGGCGCAACCATTGCCTGAGTGCCACTTCTCTTTATAAATAAAATTATAATTTAACGTATCGATGTAGTTTATTATTTAACGAAATTCACCTGTTACTAAACTCACCATTCAAAATAAAAATGTTATTAATTATTTTAATTGAATTTAAAATCAATTTTATGGTGTAGAGCCGTAATGTATGGTTGATATTAATTACAGTTGTGTGTACTTTTTAAGGGTGGGTGCGTATGATTAATATTAGATATATGCGGTTTAATATGAATTAAAAAAAAATCAAATTATTGATTTTATTTAAATTTAGAAAGTGTAATTCAAATTGTGATGTTATTAATATACATAAATACTTTTTGTTTGCTGAAATGCAAGTAAATGAAGAAGATAGAAGCGATCTATCAACAAACAAAGAGCATACACAACGGTACGCTTCTTCGAGAGAAAAATTGACATTGTTGTGTTTAGACGCATCACAGGCTTGGACATATCGTGCGTATGAGTGAAGATACTCCAACAAAACTTTGTATGAAAAATTGGAGGAGAGGCGCATATGATCGAAGAGTTTGGAACTCTGTTGCGATTCTATTTAAAGACCGGCAGGTTGTAATATAGCAACAGAAGAAGAGAAGTCTGAATATATTATAAATAATATTCGTATTTTACATTTAATATACATACATACAATTCTTGAAGAGCATACTAATAAATATAAACTTTAAAACTAAAAATCTAATTCTAATCCTACGGCCAGCGGTGCCAGAATGATGATTTTATCATATTTTTGATGATTTTTTAACCAAAATATGATTTGATGATTTTTTTTCTCAAATTATGATTTCTAATTTATAGAAATTCTGTTTTTTTTTTATTTCAGTTGCGTACAACTGTCATTGTAAATTTTAAATTATGTATCATCTTGTTACTGGTTACTGGTTGATTTTATTTACTTTATATTTGTTACCCTGCAACGACGCAAAGCGCAACGTAATTTAGCGCTTAGCTTTTACGCTGAAATGAGTAACCTACATTAGAGTGTTAACTTTGCGCCAGAAGCTGTACTGTTTGTTCACTTTGATTAAGAAAAAACTCTAACTAGAAATAAGAAATAGAAATAAATCACAAAATTGACCTGAAAACAACTAAATTCTGATTACTTTTTAACAGTTTTATTTTTTTTTTGCACCCAACTTCACTTCTTTACGCGCTGTAAAAATTGGATTTTTCTATTGCAAAGCGTTGACTCCGCGTTATTTCGGTTGGCTGCATACATTTTGTATGGGCATGAGAAATTTTGACAGCGCTTTGCGTCATAAGTTAGGTTGGTCTGTTCATACAAATACATCATTGTTTGAGAAATAAAGACCTTAAAGAGTATCTCTGCAAAGCTGTAATTTTCTTGGGAAGTACAAATTATGTTCTGTTGTACAAATGAAAAGTATAAACTTTCTTAAGCAAAAAAATAAAAGTAATATACAAGTATTTAGTACGAAAATGTAAAATTAATATATCTAATATCAATTTACTTTTAGATGGAACTAACAAATGCCGTGAAAATGATGATTTTTTCCATAAAATATGATTTTTTTTCGGCATATGATGATTTTCTTCTCAAAGCTTCTGGCAACGCTGCCTACGGCATTAATTTAAGTTGGAAGTGGTCCGGAAAATAACCTTTATTTTTTCTAATTTTAAGATTGGGAATGTATAAAAAGTATATGGTTCTATAAATAATAAAGTTTGTTCTTTTTGAGATTGCAAATTTGAAAGTGAAATAAAGAGAAAAATATTTGTATTCATTAATTTGATACTCTACATGTTTCAGGCATTAAAATTGCAAGATACGTTGATTTTTTATACCTTATCATAATTATTTTTATAAACGCCACTCATAAAATAAAAGTTGGTCGTTTCCACAACACTAACTTTTTCGTCAGAACAATAACTTAAGGACATTATGTTTATATTGAAAAGTTTTTCTAACAAATCCCACACTTTTCAACCAAATGAAAACACTGTGTATAGTAGAAGTAATAACAAGTTCTTAGAATGTTTATAAATGTTTCACATTTGGCAAACAGTGGCGAAAGTATCCGTAACATTATAAATTAGAAAGAATACAATGCAAGAATGAATGCTGGCATAACTAACGACGAATTTAATCTTAAAAATTTTCGAAGAATGTTTTTGAACAATTCTGAGGTCAGCTTTCTACAAAACATATACCACTGTGGCATTGCTTTACGTTAAAATTTATAATGACCATGTCATTTTGTTAACTTTATATTGAGTTTAAATATTTAATATGGTTATTGTAATTTCCATACGTACAAACAACTTAGAGATGCTGGTTAACATTTTCACTTCCTGTCCCTTTGTTGCTTGTTTAATAATTTACCCGATTTCTGTTGTGTATTCTTGCTCTTCTCAATGTCATTATAATTTACTTTTGTTCTTGATGATTAAGATGAACTCATTTTATATTCTATGCCTAATATATCTGAATTATTAAGAGAATCCAAATTAGACACACAGATTCGAATGCACACATATGTACATATGTATGTATGTGCTATATTCACATAGGAATGAAATTTGTCTAATAATGTATGATTTCATAACACAGTACTGGTTTATTCAAAGCAACAGTATCAGTTATAAAAGGTTTGCTGTAAAAAACGTCAGACAATGTTCGTTGCTAAAACTTTTCCAGGACGATTTTAACTCAGAAAAATTTTCGAATTAAGAAAATTTTAAATGGAAGATATGGTATGGAAAATATGGTAGAAATCCTAGAGAAAAACAATTTTATATCGAAATATTAAGAATACAAATAGTTCCCAAAATTGGAAAAGGACTGGTCACCTTTTTAAAAGTAGATTTATCTATAAAGCGATATCAAATTTGAAAACTCATATCGTCATATAAAACTTAAAATATAAAAAATTTGTACGCACGTGCATTTTCACATGGTATGCAATATTCAATAGAAACCCCGATTTTGAAATTTTTGTCACTTACATGGTTTTACGTTTTATATGACGATATGAGAATTATAAAAACTTACAAAATTTCTTTTCTGCCTTTCTCACGAAAGAGCAGTCTTTGAATGATAAACTGTGTCATATTGTATATTTCAGTAAATACTAGTTGGCGCAAAAGTCACCACCCTATTGGAAAGCCGCTATATTTATCAAAATGGTGGTAAATGTCAGTTATGCTTTGAAGTAAACAGATATAAAATACATGTCAAAAAGACATAACTCGGTGTAATCCCGATGAACACGAAATCATTTTTTCGATTTTTTACGAATAAGCCGTCAGCGCAGCGTGAATTTCTGTCATGCTCAAGAACTTTCTGCTTCCACAATTCTACTAATTGGTGCTGGAGAACATGTGGTTCTAACAAGATGGGGTACCGGCACATACTGAACGACCCACAACCGAAATTCTGAGAGCAGCCGGCAACAATCCTCAGACTCTAGAAGCCTTCCAAGAGAATATACGTCAGAAACGCAGTAACTTATCACCGTAAATTGGGACAAGAGTAATAAAAATGCCATAAATCTTAATGGTACATTCATCAATGCATCAATCGAGTGAGAAAACATGTTGCATCATACGATCTGCTATTTGATGCTTCAGTGTCTATTTCTATTTCTATTTGGAGAAAAAACAATTTATTTAAGTGCCAAAAGGGTTTGTTATTTTGCAACTTATAAAACTACAAACTTTAAAAACAACAAACATTTTGTAAAAAATGCAAAAAAACCTTCGATTTAATTTCATATATTTATATATGCTGACCAGAAACATCTTGTCAAATTGCTGTTGTCGGCAATTAAAAAGTATATGTTTTTTATATATTATTTCATTTTAATATGTATATATAACACTGCTTTCTCCTTTGGAGTCTGAGGATGATGATAATTAAAATAGTATTGGCGATTTCATTATTTCTACACTTTAAAATTACTAATATATACATTTTTTTGTGGCAATATCTGCTTGGAATCTATTACAATTTGTTAAAAAATATATCATACACATATCGCATGAGAAGATTTGCGCACTCCAAATCGAACAATTATACGATCCGATAGTTGACTTGCTATTGAATGCGGTGATTAGACGCCTGTTCTGTTTTGATACGGCGATAAACCTACATACTTCACCATAGTAGATATAATTTGGAAAACATACACTCACACTCTTAATATATAAAATATAATATTGAAATCTCATATAGACAACAGTTAAAAAAATTTTTAAAACAAAAGTTGGCGTGTTCCTAACAGAGAATTGCTTAGGGAGTTTAATAAGAAACGGACTTAAGAAAATACTCGCGACATTACAACATTTTAATTTTTATGAAAAGTTTTCCTTCCCCTGTAAAGTATATTATTATTTCTATATTAATGTAACGATATATCACTTTAAAATTTTTCATTCACTTGGATATAATAATTGTTGTATTGAATTGAGAATTGACCATTCATGCAACTTTTAGTTTCAAACGCCCTTAAATGTCCACTGAATATTACTTTCTGAAACCTTCGTTGAGCGTGGAAAGACTATTAAGAATAACATTAAACATCACCTAATTAAGTCTTCATATTTCAAACGTATGCATTTGTGTTCGTTGGGCAGGCTTTGAGTATAACTGCAATTGAGAAAGTAAAAAAGTTGTGTTAATGTTTTTTGAATTCTTTCCATACAAAGTTAACATTACCTTTACACGGGTGTGAATGTATGTACGATATAATTTTTTTGTTTCTTTTTTCTTTCTATAAAAATCATGAGTAATTTTTTTAAAGATTTTGTTGTGCATTTACTTTGTTCAGATTTAAATTGGTATTTCTGAAGAAAAAATTGTTTGCTTGTTTACAATTTTCTTTTTCTTTTTGTTTTTGTTCTTATTCTTATTTTTTATGTTAATAAGTTTTTCCGAAAAAGCTATTGCTCTCTGACTTATTAAAATATGATTTTAATAGTTATTTAGAGAGGGTAAATATTTAACCTTAAATTAAATTAGAAATTAAATATTAATGAGCTAACGAAAAGTAAAAGGTCACAACAAAAACTAAATCTTTGCCGGTAAACAACTAATTAAAAACCAGGAAAAGTGAACTTTCAATTATCAAATTGTAATGAAGTAGTGAGTTTTTTCTTTGTTAATATTCACAGCGGTTGGGCGTATCTGGCGTTAATGTTAATGTGTTGCATTCAAATGCTATTAGTAAATAAATATTTGCTGGAAAGAATATGACAGGATTTTATGTTAAATATTGTCCTTTGGCAGGCATTGTGTACTAAGCAGGCATATTGCAATTCTCTCTAATAATGGACATGATAAAGCTGTTACATAGTTAACATATGAGATGGACATGAACAATTGTCAAGATTTCGTTGGTGGCAGGTTAGTGGACTGGCAAAAATCATTGTTTAATGTCCAATAAGAGCCATCACCAGTAGTGTGCCACAACATTACTTTAACCACATTTCACTGCTATTTCTAACAAATATGCCGACAGTCTGTCAGTCAGACTCTGCAAACCGTCATTGGATACAATTGATGTTTGTATCTAAAGAATGCTGTTGCAAAATAAATGTTTAATTTAGTGCCACAATGCAGGAGGCCTGTCAGTCGCTTTATGGCAGTCTTGGCTGGATGAATTTGTTCTTGTTTGCTTGGAGATAAAATAGAAATGCCAGCAAACAAATTTCGTATTCCAGGAACAACATGCACACACACAGAGAATGAAACAGCATATTTATTGTTAGAACACAATCGTAATGATCATAGAGCGTAGAAGATATGACAACATTTGAGCGTGAAAATCACAAATGATGGATTACGACTGTTTCAGTAGAATTTTGATTGTGCAAAGTAAAGATTTGATTTATATAAAAAATTTAAGTTTTAAATGAAAATTAAAAGTTGCTTGCAGAACAAATTAATCAAGGAATTTACATTTGAGTGTTTTTTTAAATATGTACCATTTAATTTTATTTTACAATACGACTTTAAATTTCTATACATTTTTTACGACAATAATTTCTTTTTGGAAAAACATCTCCTTCATACTTGACAATTGCAAAGCAAAATAATAATTTTCTTTCACATGTCGCCAAATTACTGACTTAAATCCGATATGATTACCTTTTTACATTAATTAAAAAAATTGTTTTGACATTGTTTGAGTAAATGAACGATACATACATATGGATATGTACGTACATATTTATGTAGTATATAAAACAATTAATTAAACCAGGTAAAGAAATTTCAATTTGATTCGAATTAGTTTTCGAGTTTTTCACAATAAGCAATTTTGATTCATATACAGGGTTGTCATAGAAACCAATATTGGTTTTGCTAATTGTCGGTTTTGAAAACCAATATTGGTTTCATTTGGTGTCACGAAACCAAGTTGGTTTTGTTAATTTCGAATGTAAATAAAACCAATATCGAAACAGCTGTTGTTTACATTTTTATTATTTTTGATTTTACTTTTTTGCAAAAAATTTACAAAATATTATATTTTTTCATTAAAATATCTCAGTAAAAGTGTTTTTTGTGAAAATAATTTATATCAAATAACTAAAAGGTGAGAAGTGATTACAAATAAAATAAAATGACATCAGCAGTTGTAGCATTTTTGTTATTGGAAGATGAACGCTCAGAAAAGGTGACGAGACGAATTCTTAGAGATTACAGCAATCCACTTGAACTGCCGGAGACATCGTAAGTACATTTTTTTTACTGTGCGCTTATATTTAAAACTGCTTTAAAGATTTATAGCTAATTATCGGTTAAATAAGGAATCTTTTCGTATGGTGCTTGACAGTATTGAAGGTCACTTGTCGCGTTGTAAAATTCTTCCGGTTTTACAACTTGCTGCTTCTTTGCGATTTTTAGCAGAAGGATCTTATCAGAGATCAGTCGGGAACGATTTAAGCATAAGCCTAGGTAGAAGCACTATTTCAACAATTCTAGGTGATGTTTTAAATGTTATGGAGCGGTTCATTTGTCCTCAGTGGATACAGCTGGAAATGAACAGCGCTGAAAAAAGCAGGTCCAGAGAATATTTCTACAACAAATATAAAATTCCGTCTATAATTGGTTGCATTGACGGGACACACGTTAAAATTATAAAGCCCAGAATAGACGAGCATTTATACTTTAATCGCAAGGGGTATTATAGTATGAATGCGATGATAGTAAGTAAAAATGAATTTTTATATCATATATTTTTTTTAAATAAAACATACATTACATTCTTTATAATACTTAGATTTGTGATGGACAAATGAAAATTTCAGCGGTTGATGCGCGTTATCCCGGCTGTAGCCATGACGCATTTGTATGGAACATAAGTAGCGCCAGACAACATTTTCTTAGGATGTATGAGTCGGGCGATCGAACATCGAAGCTTTTGGGAGATTGTGGATATGGCATCGAACCCTTTTTGTTGACACCATACAGGGATCCACGCCATAACTCCCAAGAATATAAATTTAATATGGCTCATGCATCAGCCCGAAATATTGTTGAGCGAACTATTGGCGTACTAAAAAGTCGGTTTCGTTGCCTAATGAGTGCGCTGCATTATCGGCCAGAAAAAGTGGTGAAAATTATAAATGTCTGTTGTGCTTTGCATAATATCTGCAGAAACTACAAACTGGAACACAACGAAAATGACAACATACGTTTACCATCTAATGACATAGTGGAGAACGTTACATTGCCACCATTAACGCCACATCATAGTGAAGCTCTGCGAATCAGGGATGAAATATCCAACAGTTTGTAACAAAAATAAAAAGCTTTAAATTAAAAAACATTATTTATCATAACAAAAACAAAGTTTATTAAATTCAGTCAGTATGTAAGTATATCACAAAAATTAAAAGGTACATATGTATGTATGTTTAATAAATATAAATAAAGGCACGTAAATAATGTTCTTTCATCAGGTACACTATTTCATTTAAAAATCACTTCCTAGATTTTTTTGATATTCAAACTTTTCCAATTCCAGATCCAATTGTCTCTTCTTCAATTCATTTTTTTCTTGAAAGGATTTCAAAATTGCTCTACTTACGTGTGCAAATTCCTTTTTTAAATCAGTGACAGCATTTGCAACAGATTCATTGCCTTTTTCAATTGCCCTATAAATGCGTCTTAGGCTGCTTGAGTTTTTTTTTTCAGTTTGAATTAATTCATCAAGCTTATCGTTCATTTCTTTCTTTCTTTTATCGTCTTCATCCAGAAATTTTTTTAGACGCTCCCCGGTAGTTTCAGTTTTATATCTTTTTGTACTGGTTGGTACAACGGGAGACAATGGCCGTTTTGAAGATGTAGAGGGCACTTCTTTCTCACATGCAACATCTACATCTTCGTTGAGACCGACTGCTACGCCGCAAACACCTTCCACCAACTGCGAAATGCTACATAGCCGTACTATGGCCTCTTCTGTTGTTGTCTGGTGATGCTTTGCAAACGGTCCACCGCCAGTTGCCCTAGACTCTGCCTTATTTTGAGCTAGTTTTTTTTTCACCTCGCTCTTCCACTCAGTCCATTTCTATACGAATAAAAAGACATTTCATATAACAATACAATTTGTTCTGTGGAAAAAATTTTGTTTACCTTTTTCCACCCATTCACGTCAAATTGTGGTGGCCCGGCACTATTCAGTGAATCAGCCAATTCTTCCCACAGAGCATTCACTGTTGGTTTGTCGCGCTTCGTGAAGCCTTTGGCTAAATCCGGATATTTTTCCATGAATTCCATGATTATGGTATTTTGTGTACGGTTTTTATGTTTTCCCCTAGAAAATAAAAATGTCAATGCAAAAATTTTTCTTTTTATAAAGCAAATAATAAATTAATTTACTTACATTTCTAAAAAATATCCCGCTGCAAAAAAATTAAAACCAAAAAAGCACGCAAAATTTAAAACTGACAGCTGTTAGCTGCTTGGTTTATTTCCAATAAAAAACCGATAACATTGGTTTCTGTGACACCTAAAACCAACACTAATTCTAGTTCGAACATAAAACCAATAATATTGGTTTCTATGACACCAAAGCATTTTTTCTTATCGGTTTTAAAACCAATTCTGACAATATTGGTTTCTATGACAACCCTGATAGTTTTAAAAATTTAATGGAAATTAATTAAATATATATTTATCCCTAAGAAGAATTTAATTTCTGGCATTCGTTTTCGCCTATTTGAAAGATGTTTACAAAATTAATGAAAACAAAATTTTGTATTCCCAAACTTGGCTCCAATACAACTTTTCAAGGACATGGAAATTTCCAACAACAAAAATAAAATCTTAAATATAAAAATTACGTTTTTGTATGTATGTATGTGCCTTATAAACAGCTAAACGGCTGAACTGATTTTCTAGAAATTTTCACAGTATCTCTCTGTATATCTGGGTAAAAAATTCCAACTGGGCTTTGCTACGCCCATACAAAGTAAATCATTAATTATGTATATCTTTAGAACGGTTGAAGTGAAAGTTTCTAATTACAGTTCAAATGATTTTATAGTTAAAACAAATCACCAGTCAAAAAGTGGGCGGAATCGGACAAGTGAGCGTGGTACCTCCCATACAAACTAAATCTTGATTTCTGTATATCTTGAGAATGGTTAAAGCTAAAGTTTCTCATTTTGGCCTGAATAGATTGGTACTAAATTGTTTTTGCTTCGGGCACTATCAATATGTGCTGAGCTGTGACTTCGGCATACGGGAGAGTAAAGATTAGGGGCGACTAGGCGGATCCTTTTTTTGCATGTGGCACTCCCATTTGATGTACGGCTGCACACACTTCTTAGAGCCAGAGAGCTGAATTTGGGTATACGGGTAGGCATTTGGAAGGTAGGGGGGGAGGTAAAACATAGATAGGTCTGCATCTAAATGGACTCATAGATTATTTATTTTTAGAAAGCTAAGACCACGAAGGATGGTAAGGGACAAACTTTCGCGTCTACGAAGCTAAATAACCGATTTTAACAGAGGACACAAAAGGCATATACATTTTTATTTTATAAAACTATTATACCACTATATATTCAGCTAGTACATAACATATTTTTAATGAAAATTTATCTTACAATATTTTCGATGGTAAAAAAAGGCTCATTACTAATGAAATGGAAATGAAGATGACATTGCTGCAGTGTAGATGTTAGTGATTACTATATACCACATGATAACTTCACTTTCTCATTACCATCCACTAACCGTGATGGTGAAGAACATTGTATATTTCGATTAAAATAATGTGGAGAATATCCATCAATGGCAGAGCGGAGCAGATGTACAGCAGATTTTCCTTTCGGTTATGGTTTATGGTTGTGGATTGGATACAGTTGAAGCCGTTACTGTTCAGTGACCAGTGACTATGCCTTCGCCACTGAAACCTTGCGACAACAACTGACACAAGGACACAGAAATATACATCAGAAAAAATGCGAGATGTTTTTATGAGTCTGAAACTGGGGTTGAACCCAAAAAAATTTTTCATCTTTAGTCAACCTGTAGACTACTTCGACCATCGCCACCCTCAATATGGTTGTTGTTCAAAAAAAGCATTAAAATTGCATTTTTATATCAAAATTTCTACTTTTTAATTTTTAATTCATATACATATACACATACTTATGTACATGTGTAGATATGGATTAGACATTAGACCGTATCTAAAAAATATCCCCGAACACCCCTTAATGCAAAGTCTCTCCTTTAAACTTTTTTTTTATGATGTTGGCATTTGCAGTCGGGTCAATGTCAATGTGTTTGTCTCAAGAAGACCAACGTTCCCAAAAAATTAGTATAGACATTTGTAGTCGGATCAACATATGTACTTATATGTAACTATAATGTAATGAAATCGTGTCTATTTGTATACGCCTCTTGTTTCTCTAACCCTTTCGCTACTAAACAAATGCAAATACCATTTATTCATTATGCAAATGACTTGATATTAAATGATCTCTCTAAAATATATTGCCAACCACTGTCAATTTATTGGCATTTGGCACGTTCTTCCATACATATCTTTGATTCGAAAGTCACTTAACAGGCCCTCCTGAGATTTTATCCGCCCGCAATGAAGCAACAAGATGCATTCATCAACTGTTTGGTGCTCAAGTAAGTAACTTCGATAGTGACTCATTCATGTCATGTTTGAAATTCTTTACACAAGACCAGCTGAAAGCATTTCAGTGTTAAAATGAAATAATCGAATTATCAGGTTAACACAAGGAAAATAAGTTCATTAGAAACTTTACTTAGCGAAACGAAATTAATTTCACAAAACGAAACAGTTTTGCTCATGTAGTACATGAATCTTCGAAGGCGGTCACCGTCGCTCAACGCTTGTGGCATATTTTTTATAAGCTACAGCCCTGCCAAAAATACAGCCGACTTGAAACACGTCGGCGTAGGATTCATTTAAATTTTCAACATTTTATTCTACCTTAATTTTTAATTCTTTTTGTATAATTACATTTTGAAATGTTTCTGCAGGAGCTACTTTTTTTAGCAAAACTGTATTGATTTTTTTTTATCTCCAATTTTCTGACATTAGAGTGCTGCAAATGGAAATCTGGTTGATGAATACTCGTAATAGAACGAAATAATTGAAATTAATGGGCATTGATGCAAAACGTAGATCTTCTCGAGACAAAAACATTGATATATCAAGCTTTAAGACCCGGCTGCAAATGCCAAAGAAAAATTAAAAAAGACGACAGCTACCTTCTGCAAAAAAAATTTTTTTTTCTAGATTGCCGTTCAAAAATACTTAATATTAGGTGGTGTACACCGGACTTGTTTTGACTTGTTTGTTTGTTTGAACACGAAGTCTTGATTTCAAATTGAGAATGAGTTGAAATCAAATCTTTTCTCAACAGACAAACTTTTGAAGAGGACTTGAAAATAATTTGATAAATAGAGACGAACAATTTTTTTCAAATTGAGAAATTCATTTATACTCAACTTAATTTCAAACGGAATTCTCGAACGTTTTTCAAATGTAGATTTTAATAACATGCGGAACATAAAAGAAATGCAATTTTCGCTTTGCAACGTTATTATTTCTTCACTTCATAAGATAATAGTAAATCCTACTATCCTACTTCGTACTAATATTATAAATGTGAAAGGTTGCACGTTTGCATGTTTGCATGTTTGGATATTTGGATATTTCGATGTTCGGATGGTTTGATATCATGCTCCACATTAAAATATAGGATAACTTTAATGAGTAAAAGTGGCTGGATAAGGGGAGGAACGGGCTATTCGCGCTCGCCGAATCTATACAGCCGATTGCGATGAAACTGTAAAAAAGGATGTATCTGAGTATAGAACGAAACATAGTCAGAATGTTTTTCCAAATGTTGTATCACTAGGATGAGAATGGGGCAATTTCACCCCCTCCGAATCTATATAACCGACTACTGCAATATCTACAGAAACATCTAAGTATACAACAGCACATATGGCTAATGAAAATATAACGAAATTTCTGTAAACACAATATGGCAATCGACAAAGAAAGGCGGACCACTACTTCGTATACACCCCTAAGAAGGAAACTCCAAATCAAATAGAATATATATAAATAAAATAAAGCGGGCAGCCCAATGTGGCGGACGCCTACATAAGTGGGTATGGAGGTAGCGAAATGCATCGGCTTAATCCAGTATTTGATATTTTTCAGTTTCTTTTAATTGTCAAATGTTCAAAAATAATTTTTCGCTTTAAACAATTATTTGCTACAATTATTTAAAATAAGAGAATAACACTTGACATCAATTTGAAAACAAATTCATAAAATACTGAATTTCAATTCTAGTGTTAAACTCAAACCTTTGAAAAAGATATAACTTGATATGGACCGTTCTACATTTTTCTGACAGATTAGAAAATATTCGCTCATCCTGTTATGTTACATTCATGGTTGCGCGTAGAAAGTAAATTTTTTTTGTTATATATACGAGGGCGGATCAATAAGTCCGTGGCTTTTCGAACTTCCCTCGTAGTTATATGAAATGCAACACTGTTGCCATCAACTACCACCTGTTAATAGACTACTGTCAAATTTTGAGCAAGTGTCGTCATTTACTTTGCGTTTAACAGGTGCTAAAAACATACAACCTCGTGTATTTTTCTAAAAATGGAAAAAAGTGGATTTCGAGTGCTCATTAAACATTATTTTTTGCGAAAAAAGAACCGTCAATTAAAAAAGCTCGACAAATACTATAGGCACTCTGCACCATCGATTTCAATGTTAAAAAAGTGGTTTACTGACTTTCGTTGTGGTCACACAAATACAAATGACGCTGAACGTTCTGGACGGCCAATTGAGATCAGTACAGCTGAAAATATTGAAAAAATCCATTTCATATGGCAGTGTGGTTTCGATTTTAAATGATCAGCTGGGTTTAGGAAAGTTGTCTGCAAGATTGTTTGGATTGTTTGGAGTTGTTTAACCGCATTCCGAATGAGATTTTTCGGCGATTTGTAACTGTGGATGAAACATGGATCCATTACTGTACTCAGGAGACTAAACAATAGGTTTCTCCGGGTGAACCTGTTCCGAAGAAGACCAAGGTAATTCTGTCGGCCAATAAGGTGATGGCAACAGTTTTTTGGGATGCACGCGGGATAATCCACATCAAAAGGGAAAAACAATAAACGGCGAATATTATGCCAACTTATTAGACCGACTTAATGAGGATTTAGAAAGAAAACGACCCCATATGGCCAAGAAAAAAGTTATTTGTCATCAAGATAATGCACACGTGTGCAGTCTCAATGGCAAAGCTCTATGAATTGGGCTACGAATGGGTACCTCATCCGCCATATTCTCCGGATTTAGCCCCTAGTGACTAATTCCTATTTCCAAAGCTAAAGAAATGGCTCGGTGGAAAGAGATTTAGCGCGAACGATGAAATTATTCACCAAACAAATGCCTATTTAAGGTTCTCGAAAAATCAATTTTTTTTTAAGGTGTATTAAAACTGGAGAAACGTTGGAACATTGAGTTAAAAGGAAAATACATTTTTGTTTTCCAAAAAAAACTGTGTTTCATTCAAAAAGTAACGGACTTATTGATCAGCCCTCGTAGTTTATTATACTTTTTGCACTTAAAAAATATTTTTCTTTGAGAAGGAAATTGTCGAAAAAGAAATTTATATTATTAACCTCAAGGCAAATGAAATCGAATTATATACATATATCAAACGCATTTCAAAGAAAGGAGATATTTAGCAACCTGGACAGACTGAGTTTACCTCAGGTGGAAACGAAATCTTTATTGCGCATAATATTTCCCACTTTTTTAAGCCGTTTAATCATTTAAGAATACAGTAAAATTATTAATTTTTTTGTGGTTTTTAATTATCTTTTTACAATTATTTAAAGAAACCGATCTTAAGATGAAATTTCTACAAATTGTGGTACAGAAACTTTCAAGTAGCTAAAAAAAACTGTGTATGGAGGGAACTCTTATAATATTTCGTTTTGTAAAAATTCCTTCAAACTCAGCTTGATTTCAACAATTATTTAACAAAATTGGCTTGTGCGTATGCAGAGTGCATAGAAATGCACTTTAAAATAAAATAAAGATTAATAAAAAACTTTCATTAATTGAAGGATAAAAAAACAATGTAAAATTCACTATTTACGAGTGAGTGTTTGTGTGTGAGTGCATGAAAGCTACGCATACATATTTACGTTAAAGAGCATGAAAACGGAAGTGAGCTTGTTAAGTCGTACCTCAACATTTTATATACTGCGTTAATTCAAAAGACGCAACGTAATTGCAGGTATATACAGATGAGTGCTTGTGTGTGTGTGTGTGTGTGTACAAGTACCCAGCGGGGAAATAAGGAGGACGGATGCCTTCTAGAAGGCCTCTGTACTGCTCGATCCATTCCCTATACTCATATCTTTTTTACACACGTTGTTATTGTGGGGGAGGCATTCCGCTCTCAAATATTGCTAAAGCAAAAACAAAAGAAATATTTTACTCCTTTATACGGAAGAACCGAGCCTTTCATAAGACATTCTTTGGCTATTATATAAGCATGGTAATTGAATAAAAAAATGCCTAAGCCTGAAATAATAAGGCCTGAAATAAGAAGGTCTTCTAAGTTTTCCCGCTGGGTGTGCGTAAGCGAATGAAAGCACTTATACTCGTACATTGTTTACTGTTCATAGTGGAAAGTTGGAAAGCATGTACTTGCAAATACTCATTTAAACACAGTTTCCTCGTGCTCTGCATCGCATTGTATGTCAGCACTTGTTTGAGTTCGAGTCATACATACTTAACATTGAAAATTTCCGGTTGGAAAACAAACATACTCACATAATCTTGATGTGTAAAAGCCAACTAAACAGTGAAAAACTTAATGTTTATGCTAGAAGAAAAATTAAATACTAAAAAATGTCAACTTTTCAAAAGAAAATTTTCAAAGTAGAACAAAATATAAGATTAAAAATTATAAAAAAAAAAATATAGTTAAATTAGGGGGTCACGTTGGATGGGTATGTGGTTTCAGAAGATCTCTGAGGTTTAAGAGGTTGATGAATGTACAATATTAATTTGTATGCATTATAAGAAATTCTTTTTTTCAAAGTTTAAAAAAACTCTAAATATAAGAATGCGCAAGTTGCTCATATTTTGAACCTAATGTAGTGTCCTCCATATGTAACGAAATTGTGATTTCTTCAATCAATAAAATATACAAAAAAAAATTTTCAAATTTCAAATTAGAAATGTCATGTAATAGTAAAATTTTTACTAAGTTTTCTAATACTAAATTTCTTTAGAAGACAAATCTCAAGAAAAGGAAACAAATATCACGAACAACATACAGAGGAAATATTCGACCAAATTATCCTGCACAGCTCTATTGGGAATATTTCTTTCAATTAAATTTGGACCAAGTTGAAAATGTCTGCTTTTCACACTAAAAGTTCACATAAATCTTTTAAATAATTGAAGCCTTCTTTCTACTGAATTGTTTCAATTAAATGACATTTTCAGAAATGCTTTTCGTACAACATATTATTTTCGCTTGCTGATTATGGAAGAGAACTATAAAGTTTTTCTTTACTAACATAACAAATTGCTTGTCTTTTTGTTAAATTAATATTTAATTTTTCGCTTAAAAAACGGATTTTGCTACTGTAGCCACAATTGAGGTCATTTTAAAACAAATAGTAGAAAAAATACTACACAAAATAATGGCAAAGAGAGGAACACAGGAAGACTGAGTGTGTGACTGAGAAGACGAATGGCAAAGGTAGAACAAATGTTGTGGTTAAAAGATTTCTTTATGGTTTTTAATTCATGGTCGAATTAAAAAATACAATAATATTTATACCACAATATTATTATTAGCAGTTGAATATGTTGTGTGTATGCCGTTGCTTCAAATATAATTTTCAGCTTTAATACAAAACAAGAAAGGTATGGCCTACTTTTAGGCGGATGAGTTTGATTATATGGCAGAGGTAATTGTAGCATATTATAAAATTACGAATAATTGAAAATAAATAAAAAAAATTTACGCCTGAATTTACAATCAGTCGATGTTTTCCAAGCAAATTCTTCACAGTGAAAATAAAATGGAATACAGTGGTACCCCTATTTAACACACGATATAATGTCAGAGCGATTCGTTATATCGAAAAGTTCGTTAAATACGGTCCGGTGCTTTTATTATACTAAAATACATTCTTTTGATGGTTTAAAGTATAAAGTTACCGGAAAGTTTATAGAGTTATTAAAGATGTTATACTGGCTACAGACGATTGAAAAGGCATATTTGTTTCTAAAATTATTTCGTTTTTTAATACAGACGATGGAAAAAGCAGAAACCATAAGCAAAACATCAGGTGTGTGTATTTAGCGAATATATCACTACTACTGAAATATACATATAAGCAGAAAAATATACCATTTTTAAAATTAGTTATAACATGTCATAGGCCATAATTCTGTTAACATTTCATATTAAATAGATAAAAGGCGCCACGCAGCTCGACATCTAACTAACCAATCAAAAAAATGAAACAACGATATATAGGATGGAATACAGAGTTTGAAAAAACAAAATATAAAAAAAGTTTAATATCTTAAAAATCGAAAAGCAAACACGAATTTACACAAGAAACATTGCTATAGCCGATGGAACAATAACTGCTCATATTACATCGTGTGTGGCCAATAATAGAAAATATTAATTTATTCATTTCGTTTTCATTAAATGTTTGTAGTGTGAAGTGTCAATAAGTTGTGAACGGCATGACTTTTACGAATATGGATTGTTTAATAACAAAAGAACGCGTAAAAGTATTTAAAACTTACTACAAATGTATTGGTTCAAACGTGGCCACTAACGAGTATTTCGTGTTGATTGCGGTCGTCATATCCGATGTACTGTGCAAGGAATTGGGAGGATTATTAAGAAAGTTGAATTGAATGGAACCGTCATCACAATGCTGCTCTGCAACCATTCTAGTGGCGGTCATTTAAATGACATTGTATGTCGTACATTATTATAATAATAATGATAATAATATCCAAGCATTATAATGACAAAAACAATTAAAAATCGTAGCTGTACATTTGCTTTATTAGAATTTCCTTTTGAAATCGAAAAATGGATAACCCTGTATATGTATTTACATTTATTTTCTCTTGTTTCTATTTATTTTTATTATTTATACATATGATTCTAATTGTGCTTTTTCCCTTATAAACTATATGTGAAATTTATTATTACATACCCTATGATATTCTCATACAGTATGAAAAATATCATAAAGCATTTTATTACAAAAGTAACTCAAAAATTGAGGAGGAAAGCATATCCATATAGTACTATTTCGCTAACGCTTACTTAGCTCGTCAGTGGATTTTTCCCAACGTCTGAATATAAACCCAAGATCTATATGTTTAAAATTCAATCAATCAAACGAGAATTGTTTGAATATCAAACATACAAACCAAAAAATCTATAAACAAAAACATAGCAATCCATGAGTTTACTTTTATAACATACTCACATTTCTATTTTTAGCTTTTTTATTCTCATCTACACCAGGCTTGCCATCTGCCAGCATAACTAATGTACTTTGAATCAAATGAAAAAATTAAAAAATGAAACAAAACAAAAGAATATCAAAATTCAATACCGTGCACATGTAGTATTTTATATTAACTGAATTTATTTTGGGAATATTTATTTATACATATGATTCTAATTGTGCTTTTTCCCTTATAAACTATATGTGAAATTTATTATTACATACCCTATGATATTCTCATACAGTATGAAAAATATCATAAAGCATTTTATTACAAAAGTAACTCAAAAATTGAGGAGGAAAGCATATCCATATAGTACTATTTCGCTAACGCTTACTTAGCTCGTCAGTGGATTTTTCCCAACGTCTGAATATAAACCCAAGATCTATATGTTTAAAATTCAATCAATCAAACGAGAATTGTTTGAATATCAAACATACAAACCAAAAAATCTATAAACAAAAACATAGCAATCCATGAGTTTACTTTTATAACATACTCACATTTCTATTTTTAGCTTTTTTATTCTCATCTACACCAGGCTTGCCATCGGCCAGCATAACTAATGTACTTTGAATCAAATGAAAAAATTAAAAAATGAAACAAAACAAAAGAATATCAAAATTCAATACCGTGCACATGTAGTATTTTATATTAACTGAATTTATTTTGGGAATATTTATTTATACATATGATTCTAATTGTGATTTTTCCCTTATAAACTATATGTGAAATTTATTATTACATACCCTATGATATTCTCATACAGTATGAAAAATATCATAAAGCATTTTATTACAAAAGTAACTCAAAAATTGAGAAAAATTGTTTTGTTTCATTTTTTAATTTTTTCATTTGATTCAAAGTACATTAGTTATGCTGGCCGATGGCAAGCCTGGTGTAGATGAGAATAAAAAAGCTAAAAATAGAAATGTGAGTATGTTATAAAAGTAAACTCATGGATTGCTATGTTTTTGTTTATAGATTTTTTGGTTTGTATGTTTGATATTCAAACAATTCTCGTTTGATTGATTGAATTTTAAACATATAGATCTTGGGTTTATATTCAGACGTTGGGAAAAATCCACTGACGAGCTAAGTAAGCGTTAGCGAAATAGTACTATATGGATATGCTTTCCTCCTCAATTTTTGAGTTACTTTTGTAATAAAATGCTTTATGATATTTTTCATACTGTATGAGAATATCATAGGGTATGTAATAATAAATTTCACATATAGTTTATAAGGGAAAAAGCACAATTAGAATCATATGTATAAATAAATATTCCCAAAATAAATTCAGTTAATATATATTTTTATTATTTTTGAAAAAAAATCGTTATATCGAGTCAAATTTATTGGTTTAGTCCTCAAACAAGGCACTCAACGGGAAAACAGGAATAGCAAATGCATTAAACTGCGTGTTCTTTAAACCGGGATAACACTGTACAATGAAACTTCCTTCAAGTGTCTGCATAAACAAGTCAGTCTAAGATGTTAATTTTTTTATCCTTGCTCTATATACAAGTAATATTTTCAATGAAATTTTTATTGCATATTAATTTATAACAGCAGTATTAATTTCTCAATAAATATATTGATTTGCAAACGAAACTTTTTTATTTGCTATTCAACATATTCGAGAGTTCGTTTCTGCGACTTTGTATTAATGTAAATATTATTGTATACCAGTTTTTATTATAGTATAACTTCTTAAATGTTGTAAATAAATAAACTCAATTGAATAAAAAAAACAAGTCAGTATAATTTTCAATGTTTTTTAGCAGGCAACCAAAAGCAATCTTGCAGCTTATTTTTACCCCGAATATACATTATTTACGTAATGTAAAAAATTTCAATATTTCACATTATGACATTTCAAATCATATATCCCGAATAATTTCAAATCGCATATTAATAGAATATTAAATTCCACATTTAATATTAAAAATTCAGAAATGTTTGTACATACCTCAACCTACGTCTTATACATATTTATAAAAACTTTTACCATACACTATACAATCGTAAAATCAGTCATACCTGCAATGAAAGCAAACAAACGGAAGTCAAATATATTTAAGTTAATTTGAATGAAAATTAATTCAAGGAGTGTTTATTCTAAATTAAATGCTCGATACATTTTTTGCTCAACCATTTAATTTAAGAAAAATATTACTTCTCCAGTTGCTTAAATAGTAAATAAATAGTAAATATATTAAGTCTAATAAATCTTCCTTAAAAACCCTCACAATTGTGTGTTTCAGTCCCTTTAATTGTGTAATAAATTCTCCTAAAAATTGTTCTGCTTAATAAGGGTGGTCCAACCATAATGCGCGATGTTAACTGTGAGTCACACCTTAATTTTAATTTGCATTTTTTTTTTCTTGGACCAGCCCTCAGGAGATGACCCCTACACATGCGATGCATTGTGCTGGAACTATAGCAAAGGGATAGTAGGAGAAATGATAGGAGGTGAAGCTTCACTGTCTTAAAACACTGCTTTTTGCACGTTATTTGTTTTTACAGCAGTGTTGTAGCGTCTCTGAAGTGAAGAAGAGGTATTAAATTTTTTTTAAAGCTTCGTTTTTAGTAGCCATTTTTATTAATTATTTTACTTCGCCGGTGCTACACAATACCGACGAAGGAAGGCGTTCTGACGTGCCTGTGGATTGGATACAGCTGAAGCCGTCACTGTTCAGCGACCAGTGACTATGCCTTCGCCACTGAAACCTTCCGACAACAACTGACACAAAGACACAGAAATGCACATCAGAAAAAATGCGAGATGTTTTTATGAGTCTGAAACTGGGGTTGAACCCAGGAAAATTTTTCGTTTTGTAGTCAATGTGCAGACTACTTCGACCATCGCCATCCTCAAGTTGGCGAGGTTCAATTGACACAAGAGCTGAAGCCTACTGACCATTTCAAGAGTCTTCAATACGTCGAATGGTTGGATGACCAAACAGAGGTGAATGCTGACTTTAGAAAGAAAATCATCTTCAGCGACGAGGCACACTTTCACCTCAGTGGATTTCATAACTAGCAGATTTAACGTATTCGCTATCGCGATATGATGACAGATTTCTCGTGCGCAGAAATTGAGAATATGAACCTGGACGATATATGGTTCCAACAGGATGGTGGCACTTCCCACACAGCCAACGAAACAATGGCTCTTTTGCGTGAGAAATTCAATAGCCGTGTTATCTCACATCGTGCCGATATTAATTGGTCGTCATGATCATGTGATTTGACACCGTTGGACTTCTTTCTTTGGGGATACCTCAAAGAAAAAGGATACTTCAATAAGGCAAGAACAATTCAAGAGATAATTCGGTACATTAAGCCAAAGCTGTCCCTAAGCCAGAAAGAAACAAATACAATATAATATTTACGTTTTTAAGTGTTGCCTCCTTATTTAAATTTTAAAAACACTAAAGAAAAATATACGGTCAAAAATTAAGCTCAAAACTGTGTATAAATCGCTAAGTTGTCTACGTACAAAAGATTTTAAGTTCGAAACGTCAATTTTAAGTGGAAACTTTTTATATTTTTTTGACAGTTACTCATTTTTTATTGATAACACTAGTGGACGCTTTGACGATTTGATTTTTGCTTTTATCTTAATATGGTTCTACTCTAAGTACCTGATTTGATATATTTGTGCTTTTCTCCAAAATTTGAACAATGCAGAGAAAATGTAGTGTCATAAGGACATTGAGCCTCAATTATGTATCAGAGTAATTTGAAGTAATTGGAGGTATGCCGCCGAAGCCGTGGCAGGCCTGGTCCTGTCAGTATTGGGTGTTTGCAAACTTTTTTGGGGACGAATAATTTCGTTTGCGGATAGGGGATTTTCTTGGGGATATTAATAAATATTATGGGAATTTTTGGGGATGAAATTGTTGAAAATTACATTTTTTATCTATAATTTTATAAAATTATAATCGATAAAAAATTTATCAATTTTTGTTGAAATTATAAGTAATGAAGCGTAGCAAAATAAAATTCCCATTATCAATTGGGGTAATTACTTTGGCCACGAGCTTCGAACAAATCTATATGAGTTTTGGTCAAAGGTGTAGTTTCCTTCACACCGTCGAAACATTTAATTACAAAGAACTTTCTAAAGCAGTGCTCAATATTCTTATTATCCTAATAATATTTTCTATAATCAAATTATCAAAAACAAATTTACGTAATAATATGCAATACGAATCATTGGAATCCTTGTTGCGTGTAACCACACATCTTAGTATAAATATCACTTGCTGTCAGTAATTTCAGTCCTCCGATGAAATAATAAACAAATTTATTACAAAAACCATTCTGATGTGTTGTTTCTGAATTGTTGTAATAAAGACAGTGAAGTATATGAATTGTAGACCCGGGTAGTTTAAAATTTTTGATAATCAGTGCGACTTTATCTTCTTTTTTAGCTTAAAGTATGTTTAAACTAATAAAAGAGTAAATCAGTAAACATGTAAACCATCTTTCATCGGGCAAAATTATTCGCTTAATGTACTTTTATTGGCCATACGATTTTCACAACTGTGTGCTTTATAAAGCTCGAAAAGATTTATAAAGTTTAAAAGCTTCTTTAATCATGTGCAAAAAATTGATTCCTAGCTACAAAAACTTTTGTTGTTTACATTTATCGTAGTGCTACCACACTATTAGTTTTTATACAGTATATATGAATGTAATATACAGTGTACTGATTTACTGCTGTTGAGTTTAAAGTACATATTAACTTTACTCCAGTTTAACGAAAGCTCAGTTTAAACTTCAACTGATTTATTAGCCCTTAATACAAAATATGTTGAAACTTCTTTTGTGGTTCAGTTCAGTAGTAATTTTTGGGCTATAAACCGCTCAGCATGCCACAATACTAAGTAATTTCAAGTCGGAATTATGAACGAAATGGACCATGCATACTGACACCAAATTATATTTAAGTTTATTTAGTAAACAGCTGATAATATTTCTGTAGAATCTTTCAATTTTACCAAGGTTTTTTTAGATGCATTTAATTTGTTACATTTAGTAAATAAAATTGCCGGAAGTTACTTTTTTGTCAGTAATTTAAGAACACAGCACTTAAAAAATAGCGTGTTGAAACGTGTAAAGATTTTCATTTTCATTATTTACATTTTAATAAATATTAGCATAACCAAATATCTACATATGAATAGCGAAGCTGCCACACATTTTCATTAATAAAACTTGGTTACATTTTGCACTTACATACTTATTTCTCATTTTGAACAAAAATTATTTAATCATTGAATATTAATCAATTTCTGAAAAACAATAGTTAAATTTTGGCTTAAATGAATAACATGATGTTATAAATTCCATATATTTCCATGACTTTTAAAAACTGTACCACGTTGGCAATCTCAAAAGAACTCTGCGAAAAAACCAAAAACCAGCTGACTGATACAGCGTAAAAGTAAATCACGAAAGTTGCAAAACTAAATAGAACAGTTTCTTTACAAAACAACCAGTGTTCTTAGAAATTTGTTAATATTAAAGTTTTACTGTCCTGTTCATAAAAATTTTTGGATTTATAAAATGTATATTGAATATATATAGATTTAGTGTGGACATTTGTCTATTTCATAAATCTAAAAATTATTTTATATACAGCGAGTGTAACAAATAGACCATATTTTATTGACATCGAAGGCAGAGTAGAATATCCATGTTTGATTTGGCTTGGAATTACCCAAATGTGAATTTTGATGTCTCTTGGCGGGAGTTAGGTTTTCATTTTACACCCAAACTTTCTTCTGGTAGTTTTTTTGAATTTTGTGCGGATTTCAATTTTGCTATACGCCTGTCACGTTTTTCTCACCTGAATAAATTGACAAACTCTAGTGTGTATATACTATATACTGCCTTTAAATTAGCGATTCACTTCTTCCGAAACTTGGTTCTGCATATGACGCGATTATATATACAAGTATGCATTTTATGTATGTAAAACCAATTTATTTATTTCAGCGATTATAAAATTGTGTATGGTTCTCTTTCTATTTAATTCTTATAATAAATTGTCAGCGTGTCAGTTACATATTTATTCTGCCTGTCACAATGTCTATAGTCACTTTTAAATGCATACACAAATGTTTATAGCACGAATGTCAGTTAATGCAACGACATTTGTATTTAAATAATCTCACTAGACTCATATGTACACAAGTTCATAATAACATGAGTATAAAAGAGAAGAATATATTAAGAGTTTCCCAATAATTGCGTGTCGATGTATTAACCAAGGCACTAAAATTAATATTCTTCAACAACTCTGCGATTTTATGCGATGTCACAGCAAATTCAGCACAGATCAGTGACAGTTGATAAAAAGAAGCAGAAGTTTCTCTCTCAAACCGACCATCTTATACAGTTTTTCAGTCGTTTAACTGAATGGGTCCAGACCGTTATTGACTGATTGAAACTTCCTTTTCTAGTTTGACGCATTCCTTAAATTTTATGCTGAGAACTTGCTTTTCAGAAGGAATTTATATTTTTCCGTTTATTCTTTATTAAGTTGCAAAATTTAATAAATGCATAGGCGGAGTAGTGTTTGGGGACATGAGATTTTAACTTTCTAACATCGGAGTTGATAGGGAAGACTACACGCAAGAAGTTCATTTCACATACGAATGGTACAGACAAAAAACGAATTCTCTCCGCAATGCGTATTGCGCATCTGTGAAAGATCAACTACGAATGAGGATCATTGGATCTGAAGTAGCAATGAGTTGCTCAAAAGATTACGACACTAAAATTTTATTATTTTTTACTTTTTATTTTCTATTGAAGTCGCTTAAATTGTCTTTTAAATTTTTATATTTTTTGAAATCCCTCGCTAAAAGAGATTTTGCACAATAACGAATCGTTAAAGATAATAAATAGGTCCTACATGGCATATTATGGACGGTGTGCCTTTATAGTTATAGGAGAATGTATATAATATAAAACTGGAGCTAACGACTGTTTTTAATTACGATTATTTATCTATGTTTGTTATATATACAACCTAACCTCTATTGTTTAGCTGGCCAATATGCACACTTCGTTTGGTGCTAAGCTAAGCAATTTTATATCTTTATACAAGAACTGCCAAAAATATTTTGAGAATTACGAAATATAAAAGCAAAACCAAATAGCTTCTTTATAAATTTTCTTTATACAACAAACATTTTAATATTTGATTCTATCTATTTAATATTCCCTAACCTCAACCATATAATATACATAGATAAATAATTGGAATTTTAACTTCACACGCATATTCGTCATTATATTTGTAGTTCTGTTTATAGTTTTATTCAGAGTCCTCTCTCTAATTCCACTCTTAGCGTGTTCAATTTCTTTAAAAAGTTTGAGTTATTAAATTTTTAATCTAAGTGGATTTGACAAAGAATATTTGTATTCTATACCAAATCAAGTCGTCCTGTTCTATTCATAATTATAAAAGAGCTCAGATTATTTGTAGTCTTAAATCTGGTCCCACTTATATGCATCTTGGCATATTGATTGTCTTACTTCTGGTTTTATTCTTTGTCTTATTCGTAAAAAGTTTTGTATTTCTATGACTTGATCGATATAGATAGTCAGAGGTTGACACCAGTTGGAGATTCTAAACCTGGTAAGATAGTTGAAGAAAAGTTTTTTCTAAGTTCATAGTATTTGCACTATTTTTCCTTTCGGGATATATCAGTTTATCGTTTCCGGGACATAATATTTCACTCAAGTATCATTACATTTTCTGCTTTTCTTATTTAAAAATAAATAATTTTTACGTAGCCACCATAAAATTAGCATGACGACATCCACTTGCAGCTCTTCCCTCTTAAATAGTCACTTTGGCAGTTGGGTTTCATTTAATACAATGAAATATAAAATTTTCCACTTAATCGACACACACATTTTTAACAATATTCAATTTTCCAGCAACCTCTTCAGTGTGAAAAAGAAAAATTAAGACCACTAAATACGAAATATACGGAAAAAGAAGAACACAGAACTAACCTTTACAGCTTTTTGAACATGAAGATGTTTTTTTTTGCATTACGGTTAAGTGAAAAGTTGGTACATGTTTCTGACATTACACGATTCCATTAAGTTATGCAACGCTTCGGTTTTATTTAATTAAGATCCTCAATATATGCTGTATGAAAGTGTTTGAATAGTACTTTTGTATACAGCCAGGAAACAAAAAAAAGAAATATTAATAATAGCAAGAACGGAAACAGGTTAACAGCTCTAAATAATTTATGCAAAAGTAGGCGGTAGTTTTGTGGTTATCTGATACATTAAAAAAACTTTTTTATGATTTTTAATAGGAAAAGTGTTAAAAAATCAATTATATTTAATTAAATTTCTTTTTAATTTGGTGTGTTTGCGTTTTTGCCAGCCTCAATTTGCTTTACTCCCATAAGTATGCTGTGATTTATTATTTTTCTTTTGTTGTCTGCACTTGTTTTCTTTTGCAATATGATTTCATTTAATTAATTTCAAAAAATGTAGTTTGGTATGATTTGTGGCTATTTGTATTGTTGGTTTATCACACTCCTGCTTAATGTAAAAATATTTTTTCATTGATTATACAATGAAAGCTCTCATAGCCGGACACTCTCTGCGTCGCTGTTTTTGTCCGGTTATGAGCGGTGTCCGCTTATAGGAGGACACATTTATTAATTTAAATATTTTACGTTCTAATGGTACATTTTATTAAAGCAATGACAAACTACTGTATTGAAAAAATGTATTCAGATTAGACTGATTTAACTGACATGGGTTAAAATTGAGCTTGAAAATTAATTTCAATGATGTTGATGTGTTGTAAAGTTATCTCAAGCAAAATGTTTGATACGGGCAATTTATTTTAATGCTTCATCATAAGTATTTTTGGCATCAGGTACATATAATTTCCCATTTTCTCTAATTGATAACATACTTTTTAAGAGATCTGAACTGGTCAACACGAACTAAGGAAACAAAAATAAACAGCAATTTCTTCACTATTCACAACACATGAGTATGTACAGTTGTGTTAACAGGGGAATCACAAATTCCAATTGCATTAACGCAAATATGAAATTGAGAAAAAGAAGAACTACTACAACTCTTTTTGGTATGTTTAGTTAATTTTTAAAATAATTCGCCTTGTTTTGAACGCTTCTGCTTCCTTGTGAGAACCATTTTGAGTGTGTCATCATTGTACGGTTATGGAAATACATTTTATGTCGAAAAACTAATGAAAATATCCGTTCAACAAAGTTTGTCCGGTTATGAGGAGGGGTATTCGGTTATGGAAGGTGTCCGGTTATAGGAGACGTTCGTTAGAAGAGGTTTCACTGTATTTCAATTAAATTGCTTACTAACCATTGCTGCTAAGAAGGAATAACGCTATAAAAAGAGCAAACAATTAGCTTTTTTTTGTACCAAAGGTCAGAAATATAATATAATATAAATCAATTAGGATGAAAGTTCGAAAACAGCTCATTTATAAATATTTAATTGCATTATTATTAAATAAAATAAATATTACGATTGTTTGTCTATATTTTTTATATGGTTTAGCTATATGCAGCATTTTATTTGGCGCTACGAGGGTGGATCGATAAGCCTGTGACTTCTCGAACTTCCCTCGTAGTTATATGAAATGCAACACTGTTCCCATCAAGTTCCAGCTGTTAATAGACTGCTGTAAAATTTTGAGCATATGTCGTCAATTTACTTTGCGTTTAACAGCTTTTCAAAACATACAACCTCGTTTATTTTTCTAGAAATTGAATTTCGAGTGCTCATGAAACATTATTTTTTGCGAAAAATAACCGTCAGTCAAACCAAGAAAAAGCTCGATAAATACTATGGGGAGTCTGCACCATCTATTCTAATTGTAAAAAAAAACTGGTCGCACAAGTACAAATGACGCTGAACGTTCTGGACGGCCAATTGAGGTCAGTACACCCGAAAATATCGAAAAAATCAACGATATGGTGTTGACCGATCGAAAAGTAATAGTGCGTGAGATTGTTGATGTCATACGCATTTCATATGGCAGTGTGGTTTCGATTTTAAATGATCAGCTGGGTTTAGGAAAGTTGTCTGCAAGATGGGTGCCGCGTTTGCTCTCAATTGACCATAAACGTAAACGTGTGCCAACTTCAAAGGATTGTTTGGAGTTGTCTAACCGCAATCCGAATGAGTTTTTGCGGCGTTTTGTAACTGTGGATGAAACATGGATCCATTACTGCTGTCTAAACAATGGGTTTCTCTGGGTGAACCTGCTCCTAAGAAGGCCAAAGTAAGTTTATCGGCCAATAAGGTGATGGCAACAGTTTTTTGGGATGCACGCGGGATAATCCACATCAAAAGGGAAAAACAATAAACGTCGAATATTATGCCAACTTATTAGACCGATTTAATGAGGATTTAAAAAGAAAACGACCCCATATGGCCAAGAAAAAAGTTATTTTTCATCAAGATAATGCACGGGTGCACACGTGTGCAGTCTCAATGGCAAAGCTCTATGAATTGGGCTACGAATTGGTACCTCATCCGCCATTTTCTCCGGATTTAGCTCCTAGTGACTACTTCCTATTTCCAAACGTAAAGAAAGAGATTTAGCTCCAACGATGAAAACAAATGCCTATTTTAAGGACCTCGAAAAATCCTATTTTTTGTAAGGGATACAAAAACTTGAGAAACGTTGGAATATTGATTTAAAAGGAGATTATGTTGAAAAATAAATTTTTGTTTTCCAAAAAAAAAACTGTGTGAAAAAAACATGTCACGGACTTATTGATCCGCCCTCGTAATTTCAAAGTCTTCAGTAGACCTTTAACCAAATTCTTCAAAAAAGCTAAGAAATTTCACATTTTCCTACCCTGCCTCTAAATAAAGTGCAATTTAGCTCTGTCTGGTTTCAACAAGATCGGCTTATTTCAGAGCTGCATCGAACATGTTCAAAGAATATTATTGAAAGTGATTTTTAAATTAATATTGTACTATAATAGTTTTACAAACAGAAACTCAACATTCTGTGAAACCAGTAAACTCACTAGAAAATAGATCGGACATCCCTCCTATTGGGGTTACTGTAAACGGGAAGTTTATAAATCAAACTCATGAAACTTAAATGATTTAAGTGATGAAAAATATTATGGCAAAATATTGCATATTCGTACTTTTGCAAATGAGTAAATGGATAAAAATTTCCTACTTTCATTATTTAACCTTCCTGACTATTTTCATTTTTTTGAGACAAATTCACATTTCTCGGTCTCGCAGACCGATTTCAAGTATTTCTCGGTATCTCAAAACTATTCTAAAATTTTCAAAACCTGTGCAGTGGACATATTTAACAAACTAATCTGAAATAACTGAAGTAAGAAAAAAAACAAAATTTCATCACAATACTTTGGTATATTTGATCTTAGACCTAATATATAAATAAAAAAAAAATCATTCACAAAACACAACATTTATAAAATGTTGTTTTTCTATTAACATATATCTTAAAACAAAAAACAAAAATATAAAATGAATTCAAGAAAAAACAGGAACACTAAAAAAAATTAATAATCAAAATTCTTAAAATATATGCCTCATTATGAGGTTAGTCTTTGTAAACCTTTGTAAATTTCAATCAGTCGTTAGAGCATCAGCGTCCTGTGAATCTTCAACATCACTTTCCTCGGAGTCTTCTTGTTTAGTATCAGTGTTTGCTTTATACACATCAATATTATCTTCGTATTCAGTACCGCCTTTCCGATTCAGAATCTGGATCTGAATCGATTTCATTCAGAATAGCTCTTATGCGCTCAATATCTGCCATATCTAAATAAAATCTCACGATAATTAATTTTGAGCATAATTCTTTTATTAAATCATATAAACTGATAGTTAATTGTCCATTTTCATCTAAAAATTTCTAATTTAGCAAAACCAACTTACCTGACGAAAATGTAACACTTAACTATAAGTCGGTCTCAGAGACCGCCCGATTAGCAATTACCGGTACAGTACTTCAACTCAAACGCACTTGTTACACTAAACGTTGTATAATGAGAAATAATGAAGATACTGCGAGAATGACGGAGTTGTAATTTTTTATTTTCGTGAAATTAACACAAAAGTGATTCATCGGTCTCACAGACCGACGAAATGGTCAGGAAGGTTAATTCAATTTTCGATTACCAAATTTTAACATTCATTTAAGCGCATTGTTAAATTTAAATTGTATGTAAAAATATTTGTTTATATTCACAGCAAATATAAATAAAACTATTATACTATATATATAAACTATTATACTATATATATAAAACTATTATAAATAAAACTTTTCCCATTGTAATATGAGCACTGAGTCGCCACTGTAATTTTTGTTTATAAATAATTTTTGAAAGAGTACTTACGTATTGTAATTTGAATCCTTAATAATCATATTTTTCTGTTTATAAGTATGCTTACGTAAATAATCAAACCATATTTAATCACATTAAATTAAGAGAAATAATATACAAGAGAATTTGAAGATTTAACGATAGGCATTGAATACAACACCAATCTAGAAATTAATAAAACCAAAATGTAAATATAATTTTTAAGCTTTTACTAATAAAGTTTCACACAGTCAACACCGAAATGGTTTTTACTGAACAATATTTTATTAAAACTAAAATTTATGTATGTATATTTTTATGGAAAAAAATATTCAAAATAAAATTATTTCAAGCATTAATTAAGGGAGTAGGAATGATACGGGAGAGAATACAGACTGAAATGGAGCAACATCATTGTGAAAAATTAATTACATGTAAATAAAGTTTTGAACGCAGTAAAACATGCTATAACTGATTATTCTATGCAATTGAAATTTAATTCAAAAATAAGTTTTTGTTTCATACTTTCATACAATATTTTTAACTGCAAAAGTAAAAAAAATATTTATTAAACCATAAAATATTTTAACTATTGTTAAATATTTTTGTTCTGAATGTTAGAAAAAAAAAATTAAAGAACATTTGCAGAAAACAATTACACAGTGCAGCAGTGAAAAAAAAGAAAACATCTACATGACAGTATAGGTTCAAGTATACACCAAAGGGAATTGAAACCCCACAGTCAATTTGGCCATTTTAGCGGCCATTTTTTTTCAAGGGCCTACAAAGTTTCTGATAATTAATTAGTGGGCCCCAAAGAAAGGTGTCATCACCTTTTGACCAACACCTAATTTAGACTTGGTGATACCACTTAATAATATATGACGATAATAGAACTAAGAGTCCGCCGAACAAAGTTTGTTAACACTTTTGCCAAAATATGCCGTTAAAAATCCATTACATGCATGTACCATCCATCATTTAGAATCTTTTCGTCGTCAACTTTTAACAGAATCGGAAGAACAAGACTGTTTATAAATATTCATATACATATGTACATGTATGTAGATAGAAAATTTTCATATTAACATAGTGGATATTGGTTCCGAATGTCATAATGCCGAGACTAATTAGACTAATTTAATTAGAGACTAATTGTGATTTCGATCCTCACTTAATTTTTTAAAAATAATTACATTTTATTGTTCCTTTTTCAAAGAGCTGTAAAATGGTTTTATATAAAGTGTAAATGCTTTAGATGGAAACAGCAAAATAGGGCAAGAAATGCAATGAATATTTGGTTGAAGAGAAAACACCATAAGATCTCGAACAAACATAGAAGTGTGCATTTGATCACAATATTTTAGGAAAACTTATATGTTTTAGCATTACCAAATAGTAAAAAACTAACATTTTTAATGTATTAATGTTAATGCCTAAATGCGTTCAGATTGCATTGATATGTTCACAAGAGTTGTTCTGCTTTACCCTAGCTACAATTTTCCTAAAAATTGTTAGTGAAAAATTAGGAGTCCCTGTAAGTTATTCGAAAAAAAAGTAAAAAAAGAAATGTATATGTGTACGAGTTATAGATGTTGATGTGTTGATATAACCAATAACGAAATGTAAGGGGTAGTCCAACCATAATGAACATAAGAACATATGGCCATTTTTTTTTTTTTTGGCGTGTGAGGTAGGGTTGAAAATGCCTTCGCACTTACAGAGACCGTCGTCATCTGCGTCGAGTGGTGTTGCCACTAAAAAATTCCCTCCTCCTCCTCTGAGTAGATTCCTCCCCTGGACCGCTTTCCGCATTACTTCGGGAAGTCCCAGAGCCTTATTATTATTGCCATATATAGTTAAGCGGTATCACTACATCGGAATTAATTATTGACCAAAAACTAATGACACCTTCTTTAGGTTCCTTTAATTTTAGTATTTTTGGAGGCCCATAAAAAAATTCATTAAATGTCACTAAAATCGCCAAACTGAGTATAGGATTTTCCTGACCAGCACTCTGTGGCTGACCCCTACGCATTCGGTGCAATGCGCTTTAACTAGAAAATTAGGTTAGGGAAGGGGAAAAAAAGTAAAGTTTTATGGGCATTTGATTAGAATTTTGCCACGTCGAAAGTGACAGGAAAGACCTCGCACGGAGTTTGTTCCACATACGCGCAAATCGGCCGAAAAACGAGTTCTCTCTGTAATGCGTTTCGTTTCAAAATCGAGCACAAATGGATGGGCCCTTAATAATAAGCGCGTTTTGGAATCTAGTGCGCTGATTTCATTAGAGCACATTCCATTATACATAGTAAGAATAAAATAACGAAACATTATTATTATTATTATTTATTAATGTATAATCATTACAAGTAAACAATATATAGAAATCCGATATATATAGACATATTTCGAGTTATTACTATTATTAGTAATAACTACGAGGTCTGTTCAAAACAAAAGGTGAATTTTGAATTTTTTGGAAAAGAATTTGTTTATTCATCAATATCCATTTTATCCCCATCAAAGTAATCCCCTGCAGATATAATGCACTTATGACAGCGCCTTTTCCAATCCTCGAAGCAGTTCTGAAATGCGCATTTCGGTATGGCCGTCAGCTTGTTCTTCGATTTTGACTTTATCTCATCAATTGTGGCAAAACGATTACTTTTAATTAGTCTCTTAATTTTTTTGAATTGGAATAGGCGCCCTGCGAAATCTGGTGAATAAGGTGGTTGAGATTTGATTAGGGTCTTGTTTTTGGTAAAAAAAAATCAGATGCAGAATCAATGATTTTTTTCCGACAATTCCGATCGTTTGAGCCGTATTGCTTCACGCAAACGTATCATAGCTTCCTTGTAGAATTCCTTATTAACCGTACGACCTGCTGACACCACGCCATTGTAATCGAAGAAAACAAAATTCACCTTTACTTTTGAACAGACCTCGTATATTATAACAAGCAAACTATAAAAAAAAAAATATTTCAAAAATTAAAGTTTTTTTTAGTGGAAGGGGAAAAGATGATAAAAAACTTGTAGAAATTAAAAGAAATTTTTTACATTAAGTCTTCTGTCCGCTCCGCAGTGAAGTTGAAATTAAAAAATTCTTTTTAAAGCAGAACTTGAAATCTTTTGCCAGTTTCAAATCTGTGTATGATATTGCCGGTCACTGTCACAAACAAATCCTGCTGATATATTCTATGCAGTCTATTTGTTGAGTACGGTCTCGGTAGGTTGAATATAATCTTCAGTTCTTTGTTTTCGAATATAGAGTTAAAAATCGGTTTACTAAAGGAAACAGAGCTCTTCCACATGTTTGAAGAATGATATGATGTCTAAACGTTAACTTTTTATCGAGCACAATTCCTAAATATTTTATAGTTTCATTAAGAGGTATTAATGTTGCACCAAGAGACAGAGAGTCGGCGTTCTTTTATGTGATTTGTTAAACGGAAAAGTTATGGCCTGTTTCCTTGCTTTGTTCGTTTTAATTTTTTATTTGGAGAAATATTTTTCAGTGTGTAACAGACCTTTTTTAATATTTTTGATTACAGCATTTCATACTTTCTCTATTGTTGTTATTGCTGTATTGTCTGCATATGTGACAGCGCATAGAGAAAGGGGCCTAAGGGTAAAAAAAGCAATTTTCACTTTTTTTTTTTTTGATGTGGACAACATCTGAGCATCGAATGAGACCGATCCCATGCCCCAAAAGTGTTCCCTCCCAGAGATATGCGCGTTTTAAGAAAGTGAAATACACCAAAGATACACGTATTTAAATCTTTAAAATGGCTCTCCTGAACAAAATCGGTTTTTACCCTTAGGTCCCTTTCTATTTTGCGCGTCACATATAGTGCAACTGACTGTTATTTTAATATTTTAAATTCTGAGATATAAATCAGTATAGTATAGGCGATGGCGCTGACCGTTGTTGTACTCCAGCAGCAATGATCCGCTGGGAAGAAAGTTCACTGCCCATATTTGCAACGATTGTTCTATCATTATAAAAATTTTGTATGGTCTTTTGAAAATGTGATAAATTTCAAAAAAGAAAAAAAGTATCGTCTAACAAATTTCTACCGAATCCATCAAGCGGTTTTCGGCCGATTGTGTTTTTGTTCAGATATAAAATCAACAAATATAGCATTTATAAAGTCTTTAATTTTTTTAAGAAAATGATATAATTGTTATAAAATATGGTATAGTTTTGAATATAGTTTTGTGCTGTTATTCAAAATAAGACGCGTCTTCGGATTGTGTAGTTTTAAGAAAAACAGTAGCTAAATTACGCCATTCCATTCGAAGCGATATTTCACACAAAATTTTATTAAAATATAAATATTTTCTCATTTATTCAACATGAGTCAAAATTAATTACGATTATTTATCTATGTTTGTTATATGGATAAATAATCGTAATTTGAATAGGAATTTCATTCGATTGGATTGCCGTAATATGGGCTCTGTTCTTGTAATGACAAGCCGATATAACAATCATTAAAAATTAGTCGAATTTGCCCTACATCCGGATCACAAATTCAAGATCTTATTGCCATCTTTGAAAGCTCTGAATTTAATTTAAAATTCTTAAAGAATTACTGCGTATAAATATCGTATAAATATCTTCTTAAAAGAGATATTATTCAATTATTTTCAGGAAAATTTTTATGTCCCCTCCAAAATACCAACACACAGAAAAACAATGTTCTTATCTGACCTGTAGTGCGTTGCATTAAATGTTAACGATTAGGCAATTGTTAAATTTGTCGACGTTTCAGGTTGTTTGCACTAACGATTGTAAGATTCTGTAACTTGACAGTAAAATAAACAGCACACAAATTTTTGTCACAAACTTAACGGTAACAGTTGACTTGCAGCGAAGGTTTTAATGAATTGCAAATTCGATAAATTTCTTTATACTTATCTTAACGATACAATTATCGTAATAAAAGTTAGTGAATCGCACCACTGACCGCAAGAAGTAAGAATATCGAATTGATTCGATTGGAAATCCCTTTCTTTGTTAAATTTCTTTTTTGCTTCTCATTGGACATAATTTTATTTCATCTCGCACTTTAATTAAAAACTATTTCAGCAATTTAATTTAATCACGAGACTTTTAATTAACTTAATTAATGTTAAAATAAAAATAATGAATGGAAAAAAATGTAATAAAGGAAACAAATGACAATAAACAAAACATATAATTGCAGGAGTAATAAATATATGTATGTATGTACATATTGTTGACTATAGAAAACAAATTAATTTTAAACATATTAAACGAATAAAACAAAGCATTAATCAGTTTAAATACTAATTTTTTTTCAACTCAATAAAATTTATAATAAAATTTAAATTGCACAATGACTGTGTGGAAAAAATATCTACATTTTGCAAGACCAGTTTAGATTTTTAAGAAATGAATACTTCACAGCAAAGAACAGCGTAACTTAAGAAGAAATTAACTTCTCACAAATTTTGAATAAAAAAATAACTCTCCTTCAGCTACAAACCAAATGCGTGAATATATCATCCAAAACACAGGAACTCTCTAAATATGGCCCCACATATGAGCACGTTCTTCATTATGAAATATCTACCGAAATTGAGTAAATAAAATTACACCCCAAAAATAATTATTTCCCTAAAAATAAAAGAAGGAAATTTTCCAGACCGTCCTATGTACGTTTCACAGTTTTCTATTTTTTTTTAATCTTGGACCAATGCATTGCACTGGAACTAGATAATGATGGCGATAGAGTAGTGAATAGGTGGTGAAGGGGGTAGGAGGATTACCTCTTAATTCTGGCAAAACTCTGCAGCTGCATGTATTAATATATAAAGCAAAGTGGAGACGTCTGTGATATTAATTTTGACGCATAATTTTAAAGCTAAGGAGAGCCATTTTTATTTATTATTTTACTTCGCCGACGTTTTATTGCTCCAATACCGACGAAGGAGGGTGCTGCAACACAGAAAAACTTTTTTCACTTGACCGGCCTGGGAATCGAACTCGTGTTCTTCAGGTTGTAGATTGTACATTCTAAATACTTGCCACAGCACATAAGCTATTTACACTTTTTTTGAAATGGTAGTTGTAGAATGAAAAAAGGACGCCGCCAAAAATAGAAAAGGTTATTGCGAAAATTTTAAATTTGGCACCCATTTCGGTGCATAAATTCGCATCCTTCGAAAAAAAGTTCGTATTACATGACATTTTGCATATTATACACCATAAGGTTTAGACAAGTTTTATCGAAATTGGAGCAGCGATACATCGAAAAAAGTGCAAAAAAAATTTTAGATCAATTCCATACACGAATCACATACAACAAGCTTTATGTGCATACGAGTATATTTTTTTTTTTTGATTCGAAAAAAGTCTTCGAATGGCTTAAAAATTCAAAATGTTGTAAATGAACTGTTTCATGAAAAGTTGCCGCTGTAAATTTCATAAATAAGTATTTAAAGGAAAAATGTGGAAAAGAAACCAGGCATTTTTAAATATATCGAGCCTTTGGTGCAATACCGTAGTAACTCAAAATTTGAATTTTTTGAGCTGGGTATGCAGAAATGATATTTGGGGAAATATATATCTAAAGGAAAAAATATTATGGTTCTATCTCTAACTGTTCAGATTCTACAGGTACAAATGTCTTTATTGCCTCCAGCTATTTCCAACAATATTTATTTGCAATAATGAAATATTTCCTTTATGACAAGGAATTTACAAACAGAAAACATTACAAAACATGCCTCTTTATTTAAAAACTTGTAAAAAAATAACTTTAGTAAAAGAAAATACTATCAAAAAGATGGCTCAAAACTTCAAATGCATTTTTCTCAGTTCACCAAAGGCTCGATATGTACACAGTTGTAGAAATGTAATGTGAAAGTATGAAACATATATTTTTTTTCTGAATTTATTTTTTTTTCACTTAAGCTTCAAATTTAGAACCTCCTCCTTTTTTAAGTCGCTTAAAACGGATTTGTAAAATAATGTGATGAACTTTATTTTTAAACGTTTTCAAGTACAACGCTGGTGCTGATGGCGAGTAGTCAGCGTGTTGACTCTGCAACCAGAAAGACCCAGGTTCGATTCCCAGCCGGGTCAAATCAGAAAATAGTTTTTTCTGAGTTTTCTGTGCTACAGCACCCTCCTTCGTTGGTATTTGAGCAATAAAACGTCGGCGAAGTAAAATAATAAATAAAATGGCTCCATTAGCTTAAAAATAAGGCGTAAAAAAAAAAAATCAAAGACGCCGCAACTTTGCTTTATAATTTACACGCAACTGCAGAGTTGTGGAAGAATTAAGCTCTATCTTCCTACCACTTTCACCACCTGTCTATTTCTTCCCTATCCTTCTCTCCAGTTCCAGTGCAATGCATTGCATATGTAGGGGACAGCCCCTGAGCACTGGTTCAAGATAAAAAAAAAAAAAAAAAACATATACCAAGGTCAATATTATTGTAAGTCTAACTGTTAGAAAAACAACATTGTTTTTTGTTGTTGTTTCTTGATTATGCGTGGCAAGCATATGCATGTATGTGAAATAACTTTTTAATGACTCATTAGCGGTAACTTTTAACTAATGTCCTTCAAAAGAACTACTAAAGCCCGTATGACATTACATTTATTTTTCGTTAATTAATATAAAATTGATAAAAAGGAACACCAAATACAGAAACAAATAAATACAATATAATATTTATATTTTTTAAGTGTAGCCTTTTTATTTTCGTATAAAACAAACGCTAAAGAAAAATGTACGGCCAAAAATTAAGCTCAACATCACTGACATTATGCATAAATCGCTAAGTTGTCAACATATAAAAGATTTTAAGTTCGAAACGTTAATTTTAAACTGAAACTTTTTATGTTTGTTTTGACAGTTACACATTTTTTTTATCGATAACACTAGTGGACGATTTGAGGTTTTTGCATTTATTTTCCCATTAAAATATAATTACGCTCTTCTGCAAAATTTTAACAATGCAGGAAAAATATAGTCCCATAAGGGCTCTACAGTCGTTTTTATTTTCATTTACTTTATAAGTATAAGTGACATCGCATAATAGTTAAAAAATATATAAAGCCGTGTGTCCACTACCAAGTTTTCTTGGGGAAGTTGCTTCGAGAAGTGTTTTGAAGACTTGCAGAAGAAGTCGGGTATACGTGAGTAAACGCTTTGTGGTATTCTCTTCTGTTTTCAGTTTTGTTTTGTGTTTTTTTTGAGTTCTTTTCAAAATTTATAAAAATGGACAAAAATAAATTCGTTTGGAGTAGTGAAAAAACACATTTGGTAATTGAAAAACAAGAAAGTTATCCTGAATTATGGGACACGTCCTCAGAAGACTATAAGAATAAAATTTAAAAACAAAATGCTTTAAAGGCAATAGCCAATGATATAGACGCACCCGAAGAAGAGGTCAAAGGTTTAAGATAAAATGTATTCAAAATCATCATTAGACATTCTCAGGAAATTTTTCAGCTGCATGGAGTCTTCGGTCCGCAATTCTGCATGTAATGTATTTTAGAAACTTAAATCTACGCGCCGCAGCACCCAATTTCTCACCCAAAGAATTATTTTTGTTTTTTTTTTAATTTGTTTCTTTTTAATTAAATATGCTGCGATGGCAGCTGCCAATCTTATTTTGCCACAAGACATTTTTATACTGTCATTCATAAAAAAAGCAAACTACTGCAAGCTGTACTCACATTGTGTGGAAACACGTCTGCAATTTCTTGCAGCAAGTTCGTCGTGATAACTTCTACAAACAACTTCTGGAAGCAGACTTCCGCAAGTTTCGGTTTGAGTGGAAACACTTCAGCAAATACTTGCAGAAGTTCTTCCGCAAGTGACTTGCTAGTGTATACACGGCTTAAGAACGTATTGCAGTCATAATATTCCCCTTATAGTGTATTGCCATTTTTACTGCCTCTCGACAGTTTTTTAATTACCCCGTTAAAGATTGCATACGTTTTTTTTTTTTTGCAATTTTCAAAAATTTGCATACTTCTGTTCCTTATACAGTTGACTTTGAATCATCCAATCAAAACAATTAATTTTTTTAAATATTTTTGATTTTACTTAATTAGAATACTGCACATAAAATAATGTAATTTGTTCGTTTTAATTCAATTTTAATATTTTTGGCCGTCTTTGCGGTAAAAAAAGAGTGAAATGTTGTCACACACCTTGATTCACCATGAGTTGTGGAAAATTGTCTATATATATTAATACACACTGCAATATGTATGTTCACATATGACACTTCTGCAACAATAGAGTATGAGGTCGAAATTTAAAATATTTTCGGATATGAACTTGTATATTCATATAGAGAAGAATTCTAAAATAAATAATTTTCTTTTCAGCATTAACCAAATTTATTTTTTTTTTTTTATATATATTTATTAAGAATTTCCTATTATTCCTGATGATGTTAACAAGCTGTTAACGAAATATCGAATAATAAAAAAACAAAATAAGATAAAAAAAGACCTCAGGCTTAATAAATATATATAAAAAAATATAATAAAAAAGGTCAATTAATAATATAATTAAAAATTAACCAATTTATTTACATACATATATTCTAAAGTTAAATTATATACATTTATAAGAAATCATAAAAGAAACTTTCCTTTGCAAAAAATTACTTAAATTCTTTAAATTATTAAGATAAAGTATAATTATTAGGAAATTTTTTACGCCGTATTTTGACGCCGTATGGAAATAAAATTTCAGTTGTCAACATATTTACAAAAAGGATTATTTTTAGATTATGGTTTAATTTAAAAAATAAGAACACATGTTCATATTTTGTGCAAGATAACAATCGTTTTCGACAAAATACGTGTAGTATGAGTGACTTTTAATCGAAGATACATACATATGTGTAGTGACATACACCAGAGTCTCTGGTAGGAATCAAACCTCCTAGACCGCGGCGACCTAAAAACATAAAGAACTTTTTCAGGCGTTCAAAAAAAAAAAATAAAAAGACATTGACAAAAAACAGTGGTCAAAATAATAATTACATTATTATACATCATTAAATAGAAAGTTTTTTTTTCAATATTATTTTCCTTTATTATTGTTACTTGGTTAGAGTACACTGTATTCCCCTTTATTTTCAATAATTTTTTGCATTCTCGTTGGCACACTGTTGATAAGTTTAAGACTGAGATTTTTTGCGAAAATACGACGTAGTCTTCTTCATGTGCGCAGAAGTGTTTAGAACGGCAATATACAGAAATCATATTTTTTCGGTTTTTATTTAAATAAATCAAGTATTTAAATACATTCGACGGCACGCTACTCTTCATCACCATGAAGTTGAAGAAACACTAACCAACGTAGATAACACAGAAAATTATTTTAAGTAATTGTTATTGTATAAATATGTATGCATTATAAGGAGATTAAAATATACTAAAACTGGAACGAAAAACCTGTAATTTTGAAATAAAATTTTAATTGTGAGAGCTTCATTCTATAGAAGTTCACTATAGAGAGGTTAGACTGTAATATATTTATTGTCAGAAATATTTCAGAAATATTTCATACCAATTTGTTTCATATGTGATTTGACAGGATTTCCCATGGAATATTGACCTGAGTATTTTAAAAATTTTCTGAAAAAAAAATACATATTTATGGTGTCTATTCCTTTTTTATTAAATTATTTACATTTGATTTATCTTTAAAAGAAAATGAAGAGAGTTTATTAAAAAAAAATCCTTCAGTCATATTCAAGGTTGTAATATTGCTCAACGTGAATGCCATTTTATTGAATACTGGAATATGTTACTTTTTCCACTTCTATATAAATCCAGTCTACATGTTCTACAGTTCAAGTACGTTGCTGGGGATTTTTGAGAAATGCTTTGTTATTCCATTCATTTCCGGCATTTTTATTTTTCTTATTTTCGTTGCAGATTTATTCCAAATCCAATACCTTTGGATCCTGTTTGAATTGTATTTTTTATTTTGAGTTTGCTTTAGTGCAGTACAACAATAACAATAATAAAAATATGTGCGGGTGACCTGGCGTGTGTTGGTACCATGACCATGGCAAAAACATTGTGTTTGACCAAACTCAAATAAAATAAAATGTGAAAAACGTTTTTTTTTTTTCATATGTTCATTTGGCCTTTGCATGAACATATGAAAGGACTAAAAGAAGTCTCATTAGCACGGTCACACAATAAAAAATCTCCAATCGAAAAATATGTTTTTGTGTGCTGTCGAAGTATTCCTGCATATGAGTACATTCATGCCTGTGTCCATGTTTATTGCATTGCCTACGTCAGTATCAATGACTATGGCTACAACTGTAACTGTGTCTAAGACTATGACCGCTCATATGCCAATGAAGATGTCCGACAATGCGCGATACAATTGTGCAATTGACGCCTCAGTTTTACAAATGATATTAACCCAATTTTTATGCAAGATTTATTAGAGATTTTATTGAAGTAAATAAATAGACAAATAAAACATAAACTTAATTATACTTCAGAAATAAAAAAATTTTATTCTACACACATTTGGCGTACCCCCGTAGACTATTTCAATAGTAAATAATGAGGTGCGGGTTCGATTCTCGCTTAAACCCTGGGTATTTCTACAGACAACCTTTAAAGCTTCGTAGACTTTGTATTGTCTTCTAAATTAATTTCTCTAGTAATTTCTATATCCAGTTTTTGCTTTAATACTAGCCTGAATTCTGGAGGACTTAGTCTTAACCAATTTTCAGTACTCTTCAACCGTTACAAATGGTCAAAAAGCTCAAGTCTGTTCTTAAAGGCATGCAGATAATTACAAACCCGACGTATGCGAATTCCCTACAAATTCTCTATTGGATGCAAAACCAGCGATTGTGTTTTTTTAGAAAGCTTTTTAGACTTGGCATTGTGTCTTTATCTTGTTGCATCGTAATGTTTTCAACATTTGACGCACAATCTTTCCAAATATTAATCCTTTATATGTCTATATATTTCGGCATTCACATTATTATTTTATGAAGTTTTCCAAAGCCTTCTACAAAGAAGGGATGAACAAGGCTCTTAGACTAACGTTCGCAAAAACGTATAAGCACTTTTGATGATTCGAAAAAAGCACTTGGTGAGATGAATAAAGAATTATAAATTTTTGAGCTGATGGACCGGAATAAGACATGCCCCATTAAATGACAGTGACGATACTGAAATTTGGTGGTGAAAAATTGTTTTTTTCGAAATGTTTTTTTAAGTTAAAAATTATGAATTGGTTTTTCAGCTATTGCGTGCCGCCCTAATATTTACATTTCTGCTTACATTCTTCATAGCAATTTTTTTTTTCGTAATTTTCATAAAATACACAGTAAAAACCCACAATAAAACCGGAAATGAATCAATGTAGCAGGACATCTGTATACAAATATTTTCAGAAAAACCTTTGCACACACCTTTGGGCCAATCTGCACTATAAGCAATGGAAGGAGTTTAAAAGCTTTTCCATACGATACAAAATAAAATATAAAATTGTTCTTTTTTTTTAGAAGCATATAAGTCTACATTAAAATATGTACGAACATGTACATATGTATCTTTTTTTTCTTTGAAAATATTTCAGGTTGTGGGAAAAATATAATGAGTCCAATTTTATTTCACATTTTATCATGAATTTTCACTTAAAGTGTTATAGTTTCTTTAATGACTTCATTGAATTTTTTCCTATTTTACTTCACATGAACAGAAAAATTTATGAACAAAAAAGCATTGAAATAAATTCTTTTAAGGTAGTCACATTTTAATGCCCATTAAAGCGATTATTATTGTAATGGAGTTCCATTATGCTGATATCCGAAAAGACACATATTTGAAAGCAAAAATATGTTTTCATTATTTATTTTTTTTTTTTATCTTAAAATTAATAATTTCTATAAGAGCTTTTTTTTTGTAGTAGAAAATCGTGAATAATGACATATTGCTGCCAAACAAAATACTTCTCGACCATATACTGCATACCATCTGCATTACTTGAAAGCAGTCATCTAGTGACTTGATACAGAAGTATTTATTACTGTTCAAAAAACTATACTGTTTTATTATGCAGAAATAATTTTAATATCCCTATTTCTGGAACCAAATCAGCCTGAAATATTTGGAAATGTCGGTTTCTATGTAAATTCTTATTCCATTTTACATTACATTACATTAGTAGAAATTTGTAACTGCCTCTTACCTATGCTGGCCACGTTATTGATTCTGATTAATAAAAAAAGAAAGAAAAGAGAGCAATAAGGGGCAGACATTTTTAAAAAATGAATGCAATGCACTTTTTGAGAATTGAAATCGCGAAATAAGAATGGCTTAGCAGTCTGAGCAAAATATAATATAAATCAAATCTAAATCAAATATAAATTTTACTAATCTATATATAAAATCAAAGTCGTGTTTGTTCGAACACTTATAGGTTTTTTTTTTATCTTGGACAAGCACTCAGGAGAAGTCCCCTACACATGCGTTGCATTGTGCTGGAACTAGAGGAAAGGGATAGAGGGAGAAATGATAGGAGGTGAAGATTCATTATCTTACAACACTGCTTATTGCACGTTATTTGTTTTGTTAGTGTTGCAGCGTCTCTAATGTCAAGGAGATGCTTCCTTTTTAGTAGCTATTTTTAGTAATTATTTTACTTCGCCGGTGCTACATCATACCGACGACGAAGGAGGGCGTTTGATGTGGCTGAGTGACTATGCCTTCGCCACTGATACCTTTCGACACCAACTGACACTAAGCCACACAAATGCGCATCAGAAAAAATACGAGATGTTTTTATGAGTCTGAAACTGGGTTGAACCCAGCACAAATTTTTTGTTTTGTAGTCAACGTGCAGACTACTTCGACCATCGCCACCCTCGTTAAAGTAATTTGTTGCAAAGCCAAATAGGAAGTAGCGAAGGGTATGATTGTTAGTATTTCAACTATTTACTAGCTTTTGCTGGGTATTTAGGTAAGCGCTTTGGAGCATGGTAAATGATGTTGCTTTTACTTCTCAGTAAAACTGTATATTTTCAGATTATTGCACTTTAATTCATAAGAGGTTTCCAAAACCCCTTAATTCCGATTTAATTATCCTTTAACTGTTTTAAATTTTTATTACGTGGTTTTTGTATAATTAATGTGTAAAAGTCAATTGGTAACTCTAGATATATGAATATGTACAATATATTTTTCAACGATTTACTTAAACGTAGTGGCAATTTCAGTGCTATTCTACACTTGATCTATGTTTTGCCGCTATTTACAGCACACTTATTGTATATAATGATTTAAAGTGGCTGAAATGCTGCTATTATTTCTATAAATAAGCGGATTATTATCTTGTGCATGTTAAGCACGTCATGATTTAATGACATTCATAGTTCAGTAGTTAAAATATGCGTATACTATAAAGTGATATACGGGGATAATGGCAAAGCAAATTGTAATGAAGGCAGCTTCGTAAGTCTTTCCCAACAAGACAGAAAATATATATGTATATATATATACATAAATATACTTAACGATTTAATTTATTATTAAATATTATAACTATTATCTAAAAACTTGTAAAAATATTCTAATATAAACGGCCTTATTTAATAGTGCATACTATTATTTTTTATTGAAATTTGCCAGCTGCCGAATACAGGACATAACGCACAGTACATCATAAACAAATGAATTTCCCGAGAAATACAAAGCGATATAAAATATTATTTATTTAGAATTATTTGGACCCAAAAACAAATGAGAATTCAGAAATGTATTAAATACGTTTATAAATGTATCAAACGTTTAAATATAAAATAAAATTTCAGTTCCTTTTATAATAATAATGCAAATATAACATACATATCTGTGGGTGGGAGGCAAACCATACCAAGTCACGTTTTGCAAATTTTAAAGGAGACCGCAAAAACATGTTGAAAATCACACATGATTAATTTTCTGTATTAAAAATTGCCCTTAGCTCGAATATTTTATACAACTCCAATATTAATTTTTTAATTCGATAATAAAATTACGTCATATAATATTACCGGGTCTTATTTTAATGCTATTCTTTACCTCCCATTACAGGTGGTGCAGCATCACTATCATACAACTCTTGTTTTGTCCGTTTTTTGTTTATAGCAGTGCTGCAGCGCCTCTGATCTCAAGGAGATGTATTCAATTTTGCAGCATTGTTTTAGTATTTATTTTAGTATTTTTAGTAATTATTTTGCTTCGCTTGTGCTACTCAATACCGAAGTAGGAGGGCGGTCTGATGTGCCTGTGGATTGGATACAGCTGAAGCCGTCACTGTTCAGTGACCAGTGACTATGCCGCCGCCACTGAAACCTCCCGACAACAATATTACATATTTTATACAAAACATCTTATTTATTTCAAAGTCTTACTTATCTAATTTTACAATCTATATTAAAAAACAATTTTATAATTTTTAACAGTTAACACAACGCTTACATAGTTATTTATAATTTTATTCGCATACACAGTTGGCAACTTTGATTACACGTAACAATAGGTGTTGAATGAATGAAGAAACTAATGCGACCTCAAACCGAGGCTTCCAAAACCCCATATTGTTATTATAATTTGGTATATAACAAACAGCTCACACAATGCCACACAAATGCACATCAGAAGAAATGCGTGATGTGTGTATGAGTCTGAAACTGGGGTTGAACCCAGAAAATTTTTCGTTTTGAAGTCAACGTGCAGACTACTTCGAACATCGCCACCCTAAATTTTAAAACGAAATGATAATTTGGCAGCACCGTTGGCGTTATGGACACTTATCGAAAATGTATCGGTATTTCCCATTTTGAAACGAAAATAGAGCGTTGTCGTTATTAGGGGCAGCGATTTCAAACGACTTTTGGAAAATAAAAATAATAATGAAGAGAACAAATTTTAAACAATTTGAGATTTCAAAGAGAGAGAAATGGAAAAAATCCCACATATGCTAAAGTCTTTAAAAATGGCATAAAAGCATTAAATTTCGAATGAATGAGGTTTCAATGAAACTAAATCTAGATTGCCGCATATTACATTTAAATTTTGCTTAAATTTTTTCTAGCACGTATTTAAATGCAGTTCTTTTGTTACTGGAGAACTCAAAAAGGAATTAGTAGATTTCGATGAAGTTTGATACCAATAAAAAACTGTAGAAAAAAACTGTAAAAACTTGAAATAATTGTAAAATTGTAATTGTAATTTTCTGTAAAAACAATGCACTTAATTGTTTTATTAATTTAAATAGACGATCCCTTGAAAAAGTAGGCAAAAGATCTACGAAACGTCGGAGAAAACTGTAAATTAAAAATTGTTTTATTTTCATGAAAAAATTTCTGGTCAATAGCAGAGAAAGGCAGAGAATCTAGGTAAAAAAGTAAATTTTTTTCGACAAAAAAACTGGAAAACTTTTTCTGCACTTCAAAAAACAGATAAAACTGCACAGTTGGCAACTTTGATTACACGTAACAATAGGTGTTGAATGAATGAAGAAACTAATGCGACCTCAAACCGAGGCTTCCAAAACCCCATATTGTTATTATAATTTGGTAATAAAAGTGCATACAAGCAACCAAACTGAATTATTTAGGTTGAAAAACAGAAAAGAGTATTCCAAATAATATGTATGTAATATGTATGTATGAATATTTTTTTGTTATCTTGGACCAGTGCGCAGGGGCAATTTCCTACATATGCAACGCATTGCACTGGAACTAGAGAGGGGGATTGGGATGGGGTAGAGAATAGACAGGTGGTGAAAGTGGTAGGAAGATAGAGCTTAATTCTTGCACAACTCTGCAGTTGCGTGTTAATTATAAAGCAGAGTTGCGGCATCTCTGATGTTTTTTCTGACGCAAGAGATAACTCCTACATATGCGAAGCATTGTGCTGGAATTATTTTACTTTCTAAATTCATTCGGGTTTTATCACACTATAAATATTTTCTATATTTTGACACTGTAATGTGTATATGCAAGTTTATTTAGTATTTATTTATTAGTTTATAACTCTGGATTATATTCAACTTCAGCTTTAAATATCTCACTTTTGGCAAGGGTAAACAATTTCTAGTTTTAATTAAGGTAAGTATTTTGTGGTATATTTAAGGTAAGTGTTGTTTAGTTTTATCTCGGGTAAGTATTTTTATACTTTAATTTAGGTTAAGCATTCCTATAAAAGTGCTCCGTACACCCCCTAATATAACGTATTTTTGTACAGTAATTTAAAAAAAAACTTTTTTTTGGACGCAGGTAAGGGTCGCCTTTTAAACTTTTCTTTATATCTATGGTATTTGCAGAATGATATATCAATGTTTTTGTATCAAGTATCCTCTTCTAGTATTTATCCACCAGATCTCTGATTCTATAACCCTAATGTACGCCCCTAATTTCCGACAACTAAAGTTCGCAAAATAACAATAGATGTTTGCTAAGGTAGTTGTCTGATCTACAACAAACTATGATATAACGAAACCGTGTCTATTTGTATCAGCTTCTTACTTCTCTAATGATCACTCTGAAATCAATTGCCAAACACTGGCAATTCAACGAAGTCGCCACGTTTTTCAATACATATCTTGGATTCGTCTATTGCCGAAAGACACTCAACAGAGCGTTTTGTTCATGCAGTACATTAATCTTCCAAGGCGGTCACCGATGATCAACGCATGGGCCATATTTTTCTAAGCTAAAGAGCCGCCAAAAATACGGCCAATTTGAATCACGTCGAAATATGATTGATTAAAATTTCCAACATATTGTTACGTTTACGACATGTATTTTATTTGAATTCGTTATTCCAAAATAAAACAAGGGATTATTACGTTTTACCTTTTAAAATCTGTATTCTTTTATTTACTACAATTTACAATTTAGTTTGTTAAGCTTTTATTTATTTGTCCTTTTTCTTAATAATTTCTTCACAATGCTACTTCAATTGAATAATGTTCACAATCTATAGTTTACTTTCAGGCTCCTAATTTAAACGTTCACTTCGAGAGTGTTTTTTACAACTGCACACAATTGCTCACAATCAGCCTTATTTATACTCCGACATTTTCCACTAGAGCCTGTTAGAAGATTTTATTTTTGTCTAGCAATTTTGACATTTGTGTAGAATATTCCAGAGACGCGTCAATTTGAATTTACATCTGCATTTGTGCGATAATTATCTTTCTCTTTATCTTTTGCTTATTTTATCTTGCTATTGTTGTTTTAGTGCGCAATGGAATTGATTATTGTTTTGCTTTGCGTAAGTTTGGTATGTGAGTTGTGTGTTTGTTAATTGTGTTGTCAGTCGAAGTAAATCTGGAACGTTCTAATGAAATACGTTTATACGAGGGTTATTTCGAAATTGCTTTTATTATTAATATTCCGTAACAATATTATTTTGGCTTAATTTTTTAATTTAGTATAATTAAATTTTAAAATGGTTCCGATGGTATTATCGAATTACTTCCTTAGCAAGCATACTGATATTAGGGTGGTAAAAACAGAGATTTAGTAGATACTATGGCTATGGCTATTGATGCAGAATATTGGGCTTTTTGAGACAAGAACATTGATATTTCATTCTTTAAGATCCGAAAAAGGAGAAAAAAAATTTTTTTTTTAAATTACTGTTCAAAAATACCATATATCAGGAGTGTACGGGGATTTTTTTTAGGTACGGTCTAAAGTGCACTTTTTATTTATATATTTTTTAACTTTGAACTTTTACACAATATTTAGTAAACCTATTTTTTCGGCCTCGCTTTGCGTTCTTCTTAAGTTAGATGCAGTTTCTTTTGAGCACTAATGAAAAGTGTTTCCGGTTTGTTCACTGCTTGAACAACAGCTAATGAAATAATTTGGACAGTGGAGTTTTTCCATTCAAAAATATTGAGGAAATAGAAATAGATAATAAAATTTTATAAAATGATTAAAAAATAGGTGCTCGTACTCGTGCATGCCTTAACATATCAGGCTGATGTGGAGAAGAGTTATTAAAAAGAACAAAATAATTTATCTTGTTTTCTTTGCAACAAAATAATATTTGGTATTGTGTCCTTTGTTCTGTATCGCTTTTACCTAGACCGATATGGGAATTTTATTAATAGTAAAATTCTTGTTTGCACATTGTTTTACTTTTGCTGGCACGAAACCTATAAAAGGCCTGTATACACTAAGAGAAAAAAATGCTTTGTTAGCAGAGCTAGTTCTTGCTTTTGCATTTCGTGAATTTATAAGGAAGTAAAACAAATTAAAAGTTTTTGCATCGAAAATTTTATTACTGTACCAGTGCCAGTGCCTTTAACAAAATATAAAATCAACAGGAGGAACAAGAACATGGCTAGTAAAACAATATCAAGCTGCAACAGAACCAACGCCGGATTTCGGTGCTGTTTCTGTGTGCAATTTCATTTAACAAGAGATAAAAATAACATGCAAAAACGCTTATCGCTTCATAATAATAAAAAAAAATATTTAAAAAACAGTATCTCTGTTATTTAAAGAAACGAAAATTTTCATTTTTTAAACAAGCAGATTACAATTCGCCTTGTGAGTTTTTCTCTGTAGTCTTCCTGTTGTTTTAATTTTTTTAATATTATTTCTTTTTTGTATTTTATTTTTTTATGTTTCGCTTGGTTTTAGAGGAACTGTGTTACGGAAATGTTGTGATAATAACATGAGGATTTTTGTGCTTTTTTGTAGCTTAAAATGTTTATTGCGTTCAAAATTGCTTTATTTGCAAGGAAAGGCAGTATTTCTTGAAATTAAAAAAAAAAAATAAAAAATTATAGAACATTAAATCTATGATTTAAAGTTTGAAAATACAATTTATTTTCATGTTTTTATATACATATGTACATATATATGTAACGGGTGTTCTTTTAGAGCTGCACAAGTGCAAATCATAATACAAAAAACAAAATATATATTTTTAGTATGAATGAAACGGGCTTTATTGGATAGAACATTTTATGACATTAATTTTTAAATGTGTGGCCGGTGCGTTCATTGAGCAATCTGGAACACCAATTTGAACAAACGTTTCCCAGCATTCGCTGCCGAATTTCGCTAATATCTCTTCGAATGTTGATTTCCTGGTATTTAATTGTCTCCGGGTTATCGACGTAAACAAGTGACTTTACATAACCTCAAAGATAATAATTCACCACGACCTTGGTAGCCAATTAATTGGACCATTACATGAAATTCTTCTTTCTTCAAAAGTTTCTTTGGGTATGTCAAATGTAGCCGCGCTGTGTGGCATGTGGCTCCGTCCTGTTAGAAGCACATTTCAGGCAGATTAATGACAGCTAATTGAGGTACGAAAAAGTTTCTAATCATGTTCCTATATCATTCACCATTGACAGTAACATTCTGACCATTATCGTTTTTGAAGACATGTGGACCAATGACTCCGCCAGCTCTTAAAGCTCACCAAATAGAATTTCGACAAAAGTTTGTGGGTTATCCTCCCTCTAAATACAACAATTCTGCTTCTTTGCGTACCCCTTCAGCCATAAATTGGCTACATCGGAGAACAAAATTTTTAATAGAAATTCAATATCAAGTTTGACGAACACAACCATTATTTTGATAAAAAAAAATTCAACAAAATCTAAAAAAAATCAAAACAAAAATTAAAACAAGTATTGCTCTGGTGTAAGTACATACATATATCCATAATAAAATGCTACACCAAACAAAAAAAAAGCAACTATCATCTGTTAATTAGTATACCAAATAAAGCAGTGTTGCTAACTCAAAGTCGTTTTATATAGAATATAGAAAATTCTCCACAAAAATAACTATGCACTATTTTTATGGAACAACTGTCTATTAATGTTAATTATACGGCGCACGTGGGGGTTTTTGATACCAAAAATGGGAATTAATTGCGAAATTAAATTTAGGAGAACCGAATAAATTTTTGTAGTCGGTAAAAGTACACAACATTCCACATCACTAGTGCAAAAATTTTGTTTTTGACAACTACCGTTATGTCACTATACAATTTTAAAGTTGGAGTGCTTGACGTTTCCTCGCGTGCAATATAAATTTCAACTTTTGGTGTCTTAAAAATTACTTTTGAGTGTTTTCTAAATTGATAATTAAAAATATTTCTAACCTGAGGTTAGTAAGATTAATTTATGATTTTTGTTTTTATGTGTAATTTTGTTATTATTTTTAATTAATTTTCACTCGTAAGCCTATAAATTAGTGGATTTCGGGAAATATTTCGATAAATAGTTGTGAATAAAGCCAAATTAAGTAAAAAACCTTTTTTTTTCTAAAAATACAAACGCTTTTGAAAATATTTATGAACAATTTGTCTGCACTTTTTTGCACATTTTAAAATAAAATTTAAATATATTGTTGCACCTACAAATAAAAAATCAACTTTTTATAAAAAGCAATACAAACATTGTGTTATTATTCCTTTTGTTTTCATGAGAGCTTGCATTTAATTATTAAATTAGAGTATATAAAAACATATTAAAAGAAGAAAGGGAAAATAATATTGACAAAATGATTTCTTTGCAAGTAAAAACAGAAAATTTTGTGTTCGGTTTGTCGATTCTGCATGGATGGATCAGATTTTTTGAATGCCTGCTCCATTTGGCATATAAGCTTCCAATAAAGAATTAGGCAAGCTAGATCGGACATCGAAGAACAAGTTGTTGCAAAAAATAAAGCACGTATTCAAGAGGAGTTCAAAAATAAAACTGGTCTTGTTATTGATCATCCGAAACCTGGCTTTGGAATTCGGGAATGACGGGAACACAGCGCGGCGCTTCTTTCAGAATGTGGACATTTCAGCGCAAATTACAAATTTGTATGCAAAATTCATAAGACAACTGCATTCAATTATAGTTACCGTTTCTACTGGTTTTCAAATAAACACTAATGCCTTTCGAGATTCCGCTCTTGATACCGCAAGTTAATTTGTACAACTGTATCCCTGGTATTATATGTCCCCAACTATCCATAAATTTTTAATCCATGGACCAGAAATAATAAACCACGCTTTACTACGAATTGGACAGTTGACGGAAGAAGTACAAGAAGCTCGAAACAAGGATTACAAAAATTTGAGGGAGCATTTTTCGCGAAAATGTTCTAGAGAAAAATCAAATGAAGCTATATTTAAAAGACTATTAGTTACTTCAGATCCAGTAATATCAAATATGAGAAAATTGAAAGAGAAAAAAATCCATAATTTTCCTATGGAAGCAATTCAATTGTTAATATTTGATTCAAATCCCGATGATGAAGACGATGCTACTGATACCTATACTAATTATAGTGATAATGATGATAATAATAATTGATGAAGATGATGATAAAGAATCGGATAAGGAATAGAATAAATAAAGTGAATAAATATTATTCTTTTTATTTTTTTGGAAATATTGCAATTTGTAGCAATATTAAAGATATGTTTTAAAAAATACATAAACAAATGGAAAATAAATAAAATTTGTAGTAAATAATGTTAAAAATTGATTAGTTTTACTTAGTTTACTAAAGTGAATTTGACTGAAAAAAGTTAAAATTAGAAACAGGGAAAGTTACCTCGAATTAATTCGCACTTTTGGTATCAAAAACCTCCCTGTGCGTAGACACTAATTTTCCCACACTAGATTTTTTCATTTGAATTTCCTCCTATTTCATTTATGTTGTAAGAAAACGTGTAAAACACCATACTGCAGACTGCTCAAATTGTTACTTCCAACTATTTAGCCAGTAGTTCAAGCATTGACTAGTCCTGGGTTCGACCCCCGGGTTGGACCAAGGCATAAAAACATTTCGCATTTTTCCTGATATTGATCCACAAGTAACACAAGACCAAGCTCCTGCGTCGATATTGTGTAGCATCGTCGGCGAAGTAAAATAATTAATAAAAATGGCAACTTAAGGCGGCTTCAAAAATTCAATGCGTCTCCTTGACATCAGAGGACCTGTAACACTGCTATAAACAAAAAAAATCCAAAGCAGAGTTGTAAGATAGTGAAGCTTTCTTCTCTGTCTATCCCTTTTTAAGAAAGTACTTTTGAAATGCTTCCGAAAAACTACATCCAGATAATTAATATAAAACTGATTTCTTTCCACAGAATTATAATTCATTAAAGTTAAAATATGACATTAAATTCTGATTATCATCTGATTAAAATACTTATTATTTGTTTCCTGGTTGTTTTTGACAATACCGAAGAAGTACAACAATAAAATGTTTATGGTTTATTATTCTTTAATAAAAATATAATAAATATTATTATATTGTAATTTTTTTTTATATTTTAAAAACTTAAAGCATATGATTGGCATCATGAATTGTGGCAAATTTTGATAGTGTTTGCTATGTGAATTTATTTTATATTCGAGGACCTTGTCAATATATAAAATTTCAAAATCTATTTTTCTATAATTCTCATCTGGAGTGCATTTTTCAATAATTTTTTCTAGATAACAATTTCATTGAAGGACTGCGTGGTGATATGGTCCCAAATGCACGCCAAAAAAGGTGGATCTTGTGTGGTTAATCGCGTGATCTTTTTATCAGAGCGATCTGTAATACGAGACGTATAATTTCAAAATTACCATCTACTGCACTGATTAAAAACAGTTTTTTGGTTTCAATGAATGGGCAGAGAAAAAAGAAGTGCCTTCAACGACAACCCTGTCTAGAAAGAAATAGAACTAATCCGATTTTGCACGAATTCCGGATCACAATTGAACTTTTTGTGAGCACTTTTTCCCCTGAGCTGTTATCTCCACAAGTATCCTTCTTCTATGGTTCCAGCACATTGCATCGCATTTGTAGGGGTCATTTCCTGAACGCTGTCTGAGATAAAAAAAAAAGTAATAGACTACTATTTTAAGCAAAATATCACTATTTTGACGGCCCGTTGTATTGCCATGAGAGAAATTGTCTTAAACGTTAAACGCAAAAGGCAGACAAATTAGAATTAAAGAAATACAATGTCCACTTTATTTCCTTCTCTTTTAATTTGATTTCTATTTTGATTTGTTTGTATATTTTACAAATAGAATGCAATAGAATACTATGTGACATGGCACTGGTCTGCAAATTTGAAAAAAAAAAAAAAAAAAAAGAATTTACTGCAGAAACGAAGCATGTTTTTAGTGCGCTGGGTGTGCTAAATTCGAGTCTAGCATAAAAATTGGGCTATCACGTCTTGTTCATTTTTTATCGCAAGCTGGCAATACTGTAAAACAGTCAATACTGGCACTACAATTTTACAATTATTAATTTGCCGAAGCCCACATTCATTCTAAATCTTCATAATAGCGTAGCGTTTAAGCATATCAGGGAGATGGTGTGTTAATGATTCAAGCTATTTTTGCTTTGTGTGTGGTGAATATTTGGTTGGAAAAAAAGGATATGCACTCAGAATCATTTAAATATGCAAATTTACATTATTTGCTGTCAGAAACTTGAACAAACCGTGGACACGGACAATCTTTTGCAATAGTAGCAGAACTGTGTTATACACGTGATCAAATGGCAAGAAGATCTATTTCAATTTTTCAATTCCAGTACTTTGGAGAGAGTCATGTAACAACCAAATCGATTGTTATTTCCGTTTAACAAAAGTTGCTGGATTCAATATGAAAAATCGAAAAAATATTGTTTACGCGAATGTGCCATCGGTTTCCAGATCAGTTCAACGTGCACCAAATGATCCATTACCAGTCAATTCCAGTGCTACGAGCAGTGAGTCGGAAACATCTTTCACCAGCAGTTGTAGTTTGTATAAGGCTGATGATGAACGCCATTTAGTGACTCAAGCTGTGCTGAATGATCTAATTCGGGATTTACATTTAACCAAGTAAGACTCAGAATTACTAGCTTGACGCATGCAGCAGTTTTTTTTTTTTCATTAATATATTTTACTTAGCATATAAATTTACATTTTCGAGATTTCATCTATAGATACTACAGCGAATAATAATTTATTTAAAAAAAAACTTGATAATAATTTTTAAGATTATAACATTATTCAAAGGAAAATAGGTAAAACTTTTATATGAAAAGCATGCAGTAGTGGAAACGTCTTGCAGTAGGGGCAAAATTAATAATCTATAGAAATAGATGGTTGGAATTGGCTGCATATTTTGAAAAACAAAAAATAAACACTATTTTATACCGCATTGATATGTTCATGGTTTATTTCAAAAAATTAACCATCCATATGACAAAACTGAAACTGGAAATTATTTATTGATGGCTCTAAGTACAGTTTAAAGGAGCTTCTTTTGCTTAATGGGAATGAAAAACCATACATACCAATTGCTCAATGCCATTAATACAAAGGAAAATTTCGAATCAATGACTGAAATTTTGACATTACCCAAATACAACAATAATAAATAAATGATCTGTGGTGACCTTAAGGAGTGTGATTTAAATTTCTTTGTATATATAATTTTGCATACAATAAAACTGTTTCCATACAAAATTCACAATGCGAGGGACGCAATAGCTCTTTTACGCGACATCTTTGGTGATCGAATGATTTCTCGAACAAGTGATTTTAATTGGCCTCAGCATTCACTGGATTTAACCGCTCCAGACTGTTTCTTTTGGGGTTATTTGAAAGGAAAAGTTTATATTAATAAGTCCAGAACGATACATCCATTAAAAAATAATATACGCGACGAAATTAACAACATAACACCTGAAGTTTTGCGAATGGTTATGGAAAATGTCCAATACATTTTAGAGCACGAATATGCGAAGCAGAAAATTGCCACCACTTGCGAGTTTTATTTTTCATAATTAAATTAAAAATATTCTCCACTAATATACTGTATTTAAAATAAAAAAGAAACTAAATAATCATGTTGTAAATAAGAAGTTATAATGAACTCAAACCCTTTCGGTCAATTTGGGTCACCCTGTACAACCTCTTCAAAAAAATGGGCTAATGCTTAAATTACATATATACTGAACGCAAATGCTTATACTACTCCAAACCAGCAGTTTGGCTTCCTAAAAAACATACAGTTTGGCTAATTTATTTTCCTCTCTATGCTTCATTAAGGCTTACACTTATTTGAGTAACATCTTAATTACCCATTTATTTTCTACATACATATATACTCGTACTTTCAAACCAAAATGTGTGGTGATATTTAACTTTCCATTAATAACCTATTTCCGGTATTTAACTAAATATTTTTAACGAATTTTTCTCGTGTAATTGCCCAAAGTAAATAGTTTTTTGGGCGCAACTGGCATTAGCAACTAATAAACTCATGAGATATCGATCTTGTAATTATAATCGAATTACGTGTAATTATAAATAAAGTGAAATGTAATTGAAATTACCCAAGTCTGCACAGAAAAAAATTATTTTCATAATATTTATGAAAAGTGTTCATATTTTTTGGCGTTCATAAAATATATGAAACGTACTTAGTATATGTGAATTATTTCTCGTATTTTAGATTCTCTTGAAGATTCCCAATATTAAGTTATGAATTTCGGTATAAATGTTATGAATTAAATTCATAAATTTGTTCATAAGAATTTTTCTTAGATCTAATGAACAATTTTCTTGAATATAATGTATTATTCTTAATTCAAAATAATGTAAATTTACATAAATGGAAAGAAATTTTTCATATATTTTATGTATTTTTCATAAAATATTCGTACAATTTTCATAGAATATTTTCCCAGTATTATTTTATTTTTAGGACTTTTTTCATGAATAGTATGAAAAATTTTATATATATGAGAAATTCGTACATTTTTCATAAAATATTCATGGATATTATGAATTTTTTTTATACATGAGGGTGGCGATGGCACGATGGATGGTAGTCTGCACGTTGACTACACAACCAAAAACAGAATGGGTTCAACCCCAGTTTCAGACAAAAAAATTTTTAAATAAAAATAAACATCTCGCATTTTTCTGATGTGCATTAGTGTGTCTTTGTGTGTGAGTTGTTGTCGGAAGGTTTCAGTGGCGAAGGCATAGTCACTGGTCACTGAACAATACCGGCTTCAGCTGATAGCAATCCACAATCACATCAGAACGCCCTCCTTCGTCGGTATTGTGTAGCACCGGCGAAGTAAAATAATAATAAAATAGCTACTAAACCGAAGCTTCAGCACTGCTACGAGTATAAAAACAAAAGAACGTGCGAAGGCAGAGCTGCAAAATAATTAATTAAGCTTCACCTCCTGTCGTTTCTTCTACTATCCCTTTCCTATAGTTCCCAACACAATGCTTCGCATGTGTAGGAGTCATCTCCTGAGTGCTGGTCCTAGATAAAAAAAAAAAAAAAAAAAAATATACACAAATGGATACACAAATAACATGTGCACAATAGATCACGATGGTAGCCGGTGATGTAGGCCTCCCTCTAAACCTTCTATACCACAAAAAAATTTTTAGAAGCGCGAATATACGAATATCTACTTACCACTGTTTAAATAAAATAGTCTACATTATTTTTCAACAAATGCTAAATTAGAGGCAAACTCATTAAAATTAAAACTCATTAACTGAGTAATGAAAACTTGTTTAAATTCCTTTGTGGCTTTTTGCAAAAAAGAATTTCCCAAAAAAATTACTGCTGCAAAACGGCATAAACATTTTTTCACCTCAGCTTTGTTAACGGAAAAAATCTTCACGTGAAACTCATATCCCCCTTCGCCATACACTTATTGCCGACATAAAACCTTTTTCAAACATCTAGAGCACTTTAATTATAAAAGCAGCACAGTGAGCTGTGCAGTTAATTTCATTTTACTAAAGCTAATGACGCGCTCGATTTTTACATCATTAATCCCTGCACTGCAGAAAGTTCAGTTAAATAAAAGAATAAATCAAAATTCACCACTTTTTTATAATTATCACAGCATTTAAAACACTTCCACGCTCCTCGAATATTGAAGGCAATTTCTCAGGAAGAAAAATGAGTTTCTTATCAGAACTCCGAGCACAAACTACTTAAATAAGTATAAAAATATAATAAATTGTTTCAGCCAGCAATTAGAAAAAAATAATCAAAATACATGACTCATTTGAGTCAATTTATACGGCATAAGTGGAACAATTTTTAAGAAAAAGTTGGCACAAACAGAACTATTGGCATCATGACTTTAGAATTACATAGTTGCTCAAAAGTAGTGAAAGTAAAGCACAACTACAGAAAAACAAATTAACTTTTGGCGAAAAGTTTATAAACAGCAAAAAAATAATTAAATGAAAGGAAAATAGTGAAATAGGCTGCAGACGATTAACGAAACAATGAGGCAAATACAAGAGAGTATAGGGTGCCGCGAAATAATGTCTAAATTGAATTGGCTGCAATTTTTGAAGATGACGCCAAATGTCACTATGCTTTGACATTCATGGTGCCGATATACATATATAGAGAGCCATTTTTCATTGAAATTGAGAAAATTTTAAATGAAATTGGGAAAATCCAAATAAAATTTATCAGTTTTTTATCTTAGACCGGCGATTAGGAGATGACCTCTACATATGTGATGCATTGTGATGGAACTAGAGGAAAGGTATAGTCAGAGAGATGACAGCTGGTGAAGCTGTGAACCAAAATATTTTAAAATGAGAAAAGTCTAATCATTATGTGTTGCTTTTTTTATTTAGCATTTTTGAAACAAGCGAGTACGCAATTTAAAAGTACTGTGTAATTGTACGTGATGAATGTAACATCTGCGTGACCATGTTAAAAAATATTTTATATATATATATTTTTTCAAATAGCTGATAATAACTATTTATAGAATCAATGAAACCTTCAAATATTAAAATTGTATCTGAAGTAAATTCGCTAAAAATTTCGTTGTGCGCGTACGTACGTTGCATTTTGGTTTATATAGGCGAAATAAAAAGTCCGCGTAATAAAACTTTTACACATTTTGAAAAGAAGTGTATTAAATTGAATAATAAAAACGGCAAATCTGTTTTAACAAACATATTTTCTCAACAAAATATATTACAATTATACGAACGTTGTAACAGTTCATTGCACGGACATAGTGAAATAGAAATAAATTTGTTTTTTTTTACCAAAAACTTGGCTTTGGTAATTTGTATTTGCTGAATATTGGCGCAGATATTCGTATTAGCGAATATTAAACCTTGGTATGCGTAACATCAATAAAAATAAGCCGAATAATAAGCAATACGGTCAAGAAAATCCAACAATATTTTCTGGAATGATTTGTTTGTTTCCAAAAAGTGTATTTGTAAGTAATTTTTAAAGGATATTTGTTTGCAATTGTTTCATATTGTTTTCGTTTAATTTTTAAATTAGTATGATGACGGTTAATACCTACAATGCGTAAATTAGACTGCAATCTAGAAAACACTATTTAGTTTGTACTCGTACTTTCAGTTCAGATGTGCGGTTCTTGCCTAACACGCACATCATTGCAATTGCTAATTCCCACAGGCTCATCAAGTCCACATTATAAGGAATGGTCATGAAGGGTTTTCTTTGCTTAATAAATTTTAGTAGTTTATTGTACAATTAATAATTAAAGCCAAGGCAATGTTTCAGGGCGAGATTTATAAGAGATGTAAATAAGATTGTGGCCAAATGTTCATGATTATGTTTGGTCAGGGAGTACAGGCATTTAAAATTAATTAAAACGCTTCAACATTTTCATAAAACTTGAGAAACAAATTAATATTTGCTAATACCAATCTCTTCAAAATTACAACCAAAGGTTTTACTCATATTTATCTTGTAGTAGATAAATAAAAACTTGCAAGGGAGATGATTAAGGACATGCTACCAAATATTTTGAATAATATATTGAAATGAGCAGAAGCATTAAAAACTTTTCTTATTTTTCAATTAAAAAAATATTTTTTTAAATATCTTTTTTTAATAGTACGAGTAGATTTCAAATTTGCTATTTCCTCTTTATATGTGGACTAATGGATTCGGGTGGGTAAGCTGTCGCGTCTGTTGAATGAGTAGTTAATGCGTTCACTCTATAACTTGGAGGATATACTTTACAGACTGGGCAGAGCAAAGTATTTTTCAACATTGGACATGACAAGCTCTTTCCACCAAATCGAACTCGCACAACAATCTCCAACAATATAACTTTAAACTCAATGCCAGTAAATGCTGGTTTTTGAAATTGGAAGTAGTATGTCTTGGTCACTTAATAACGGCAGATGCAATACACCCGATCCAGAGATATTTAATGCAATACCAAATTATCCGGTACCAAAGAATGCAGACGATGTTAGGAGATTTTTTGCATTTTGCAATTAATATATAGAGGGCTTTGCAGACATAACAAAATGTTTAAATGCTTTGTTGACGAAGGATAAAAAATTTGAATGGACTGAACAGTGCCAAACCGCTTTCGAGGCATTGAAACAGAAACTAATAGAGCCGTAAAGTTTGCAATACCTAAACATCGATAAGAGTTCCATTAAAACAACAGATGCATCGAGCTTAGCATTAGGAGCAATTTTGTCACAGGGAGAAATTGGACAAGATAGACCGGGCTCATTTAACAAACACGAGAGAAATAAGATAGTATACATTGAGGCATAGAATTTTTTAGACCATATCTATATTTGGGAGGAAATTTACTCTTCACCATTTACAGTTCACCATGCGGAGAACATTTCGGAGTCAGAAAAACTTTAATAAAATTGAAACAAAAATACATATGGAAAAATATACATAAAATGGTGAAAGAGTATATTTTAAGGTGTGATCAATGAATGCTAAAGGAAGAAACGAATAAACACCCTTATGTATTACGGATACACCACTGTGGTTATCGATAGAGCTGGACCTTTAAGATCTTTTAATAAATATAGATACATAAAATGCAATGTAAAGTAACTAAATAACGTAGTGGCAGAGGTAGAGAATTTTTAAACGAATTGAGCGAGGAAATATGTACTTTATTAGGGATAGAACTCAAAATATCTACCCCATACCACCATGAGACAAAACTCTATAGAGAGAAATCATAGAGCTATGAATGAATAGTTTTGGTAATTCGTAAATTATGATTTCTGAAGCGATTGGATACATTTTATGCATACAATATAACGTCTCACGTACATGTAAATTACTCGCCATTTGAATTGATATTTGGTAGACTAGCTATTTTACCAGGTTAAGAGGCAATTAATAATACTAATAAGATGTATAACTTAGATGATTATGCATGTGAATTAAGAATTAGATTAAGGAGCTCATTAGAAAACGCTAGAAAGTTCTTAGAAGCAGTGAAAAAAAAGACATTTTTTGAAATAGTAATAGTAAAATAGTAAACTCACTTCTATTTTTATTTCACCTTTTTCAATTATATTTCTTTTTTGAGCGATGGTCTTTTTTATGAAAAGTTTTTTCAATTATTTATTTTCAATATTTCGAAACCAAATAGGTATGTAAAATAACATATTTCTATTTCATGTAATAATAACATATAACTATAACAACAATAGAACATAATTATTAAAAATTATTTAATTATTTAATAAATTATTAACTCTATTTTTTGCATACAAATATATATGTAATACATAATCTAAATCTAAATTGTATTAACTAAATATCTATAATTTTTTGCAAAATTATCTACATCTGATTTATAGTTTATTCTATTGTCCGCAGGTATTTTAATTATCTGTAACATTTTAATTATATTATTAATTGACCTTTTTTATTATATTTTTTGCAATATATTTATTAAGCTTGAGGTCTTTTTCTTTTATTTTATTTGGTTTTATTATTCGTTTTTTTTTTTTTTTTTTGGTTTTATTATTTGGAAGAAATTGTTGAATTTTTATATTTTGAGGACCACTTAACTGTTTCATATAGTAAAAAGGTAAATATGATTCATAAAAATAAATTTGATAGGCTAAAAGAATTGCAACTACAGGAATTAAATATTAAATTGAATAGAAAGTGGTTCATAAACAAGACTAACACTGACATACCAGAGGACATTCAATGGATCCTTTCACTCGGAAAAAAACACGCTTTACCTACTAGGAGGGATGAAATCCCTATTTTGAAAGTTATATCAGAAGGAGAAGATTTAGTACAGACTTTTAATAAGAAAGAAGAACAAGAGATAGCTAGAAATAGAATGACTGCGGTTATTGAAAACCATTTAAATAAGATTATATTAACTAATAGAGATAAATGTATATTAGAGAAAGCAAAGAAAGCTAATATTTTCTTAGGGAAAAATAAGGATATATTTATTGTAGATGCAGACAAGGGTAATGTTACTGTAGCAATTAAAAAACAGGATTATGATCTTAGAATCAATAATATTGTAGGAGATATTACAAAATATAATTTAATTAATAGAGACCCAACAAGTAAATTGCAAAAAATAAACAATAACATAGTTGATGAATTATTTAAGAAGGAAATTATAACATCTATAGAGAAGAATAGACTTAGGACAAACGTGGCGATAGCCCCTCGTTTATATGGACTACCAAAAATTCATAAGGAAGATTTTCCATTAAGACCAATATGTTCTTTCATTAATTCTCCTTCATATGAGTTATGTAAATACATTACAAATATTTTGAAAAATGTTACTAAACATTCAAAATATAATATAAAAAACTCTATGGAATTTGTGAACAGAATTAGGAATCAAAATATATTGGATAATGAGATTTTAATTTCTTTTGATGTAGTTTCTCTATTTCCAAGTATACCTATTGATTTCGCAATAGATACAATCGGAGGAAAATAGGATATGATTAAGGAGTATACTAGAATAGACAAGTGTTTATTTTTACGAATTTTAAAATTTTGCATAGATGATAACAGATATTTTCGATATAATGGTAATATATATATTCAACAAAAAGGTCTTCCAATGGGATCTCCAGCATCTCCAATCATAGCGGATATTGTAATGGAGGAATTATTGGATATATCAATTCGGAAACTTAATATGGTTCCTAGAATAATGACCAAATATGTGGATGATTTATTTTGCATTATTACTAGATGTGAAGTAGAAAATATATTAAAGATATTTAATGAATTCAATTCCAGTATAGAATTTACTGTCGAAAGAGAATGTGACTCAAAACTCTCTTATTTAGATACTCTTATTATTAGAAAAGGTAATAGATTAGTAATAGATTGGTATCAGAAACCTACAGCTTCGGGCCGAATGATTAATTATTATTCCAAACATAGCAGACATATTATTATAAACACTGCTAAAAATTTCATAGAAAGAGTTCTTAACATTAGTGACAATCAATTTCACAATATAAATAAAGTTAAGATTAGAAACATGTTAGAAGATAATAATTTTCCCAAGTATTTAATTGATACATTAATAGGTCAATATTATAGAAATGATAGAATAGGTAGTATAAATAATGTTACGGATCATATGATATACAAATCTGTGACTTATATATCCGGAATGTCGGAGAGATTGGCTAAATCTAAAATTTATAATACGGACAGATATAGAATAGCTCATAAATCATTTAATACTTTAAATAGATTATTTAGTAAACCAAAGGATGGGATTGAAAAATGGGATAAATCGAATGTAATTTATAAAATACCCTGTAGGGGAAATGATGAGGATAATTGTAATAAAGTATATATTGGCACGACCAAGATTAAATTGAAGACTAGAATAGCAGGTCACAAATCGGATCAAAAATATAGACACATAAATTCACAAAAAACCGCTTTATCTTCCCATTGTTCTGAATTATATCATTTTCCTGATTTTGAGAATGTTTCAATATTAAACACAGAAAATAATTATAAACGGCGCTTAATGTTAGAAATGTTAGAAATTTTTAATACACCATTAACACGTAGAATAAATTTTAAGGCAGACACGGATAACTTAGCACAGAATTATAGATATTTAGTTAGTAAAAATTTACGTAATATTTGTTAGGTTAATGTTTATTTCTAAAGATAATGATTATTTGTTAGTTATAATTTATTATTTGTTTAAAATTGTTAAAAAATTCATATATATATTTATTTTTATTGAACATTTCTTGTAAAAAAAAAAAAAAAAAAAAAAAAATTTACATATATATATATCTCATTTATTAGTTCTTTATAATTGTTATTATGTAATATTTTCCATATTTTTGCATATGTAAATATTTATGTTAAAAATTGTTAAACAAATCACACTTTTTTATTATATACATTTTTATCACGCATTTAATTGTTAAAAAACTTTTTATTTTTATTTATAATTATTGTTATTTAATAATTTTTTAATATATACATATATATATGTATGTGTACATGTACATGTATTTGTGGCTGCATATGTATATGTTTATGACTGTATGTTTCCATGTGTGTACGTACATTCGTATATATTTGAGTATATGTATGAATGCGTGTATATGTATGTATATGCAAGTGTGTACATATGAATATGCTTGTGTGTATGTTTGTATATGCATTTTTATGTGTTTATGTATATATTTATGTATGTATATTTGTACATGTGTGCATATTTATGTATGGATATACATGTGTATGTGTATGCGTGTGTGTACATTGTATATATGTATTTATATATATATTTGTATGAACTTGTTAAGAAAGTTTATATTTGTGTATGTATCTATATATGTGTGCATATGTGCATATATGTTTATATATATACATGTTAGTCGGTCTATATTGTGTGTGTGTATGTGTGTATGTATATGTATATATGTGTATGTATATATGTATATATATTTATTTAAGTTTAGAATTCGTTATATTTATATGCGCCTATATTACTACTACACATTTTTTAATTTTCAATAAAATTTTATAACAAAAATTTTGTGACATGTTTCAAAAATATTTTTATATTTCAAAAAATTATAATTTCCTATTATTCCTGATGATGTTAACAAGCTGTTAACGAAATATCGAATAATAAAACCAAATAAAATAAAAGAAAAAGACCTCAAGCTTAATAAATATATTGCAAAAAATATCTGTAACATTTCCAACAAAAAATGTCGTTAATAATTAGTTTCTTTTCCTAATATAGTTGTGTCTTCAAAATTTTGGATAATGATTTAATGTTGCACAATGTGTAGTTAATGCTGTTTTTTGTCTATTTATATGTCCTTATTTAAGATCTGACTTATGTCCTGCTAATTTAGTTTTAAGTTTGTTTTTTGTTGTTCCTACATATACTTTATTACAACTTTCTAAATTATTTCCTCCACAAGGTATCTTGTATACTAAATTAGATAATTCTGTGTTTTTAACTCTATCTTTCGTTAAATATTTAAATATTAAAATCATTTTCTTAAAGTATTACATGTTTTATATGTTATTTAATATTTTTCCGTATTAAATATTTTTGATCTTCCAATTTGTTCCAACATATTATGTACATATGTCATCTATTCCCATTAATATTATGCCGATTACCGTATTTTTCTAATAATTTATTAATGACTTGTATTGGAAAATCATTTTCCCTCAATATATTTATAATTATATTCTTATTATTTGTATGAAATTGTTTATTACTAAGTTTCTTAACTCTTTCAATTCAATTTCTTGCCGTATTCATTATAACTCCCTTTGGATGTTTTGAAAAATTGTTTATTATTCTATCTGAGGATCATATGATACCAATCTATTATTAAATTCTGACCTCTTCTCTCAATTAATATATGTATCTAAATATTGAAGTTTTAAATGTATTTCTTTCTCTATCGTAAACTTAATATCCTGGTTAAAATTATTAAAAATTGTTAACACAATGCATCGCATGTGTAGGGGTCATCCCCTGAGTGCTGGTTCAAGAAAAAGAAAACAGCGAAATATTGAAAATAAATAATTGAAAAAACTTTTTATAAAAAAGACCATTGCTCAAACAAGAAGTATAAGTAAAATAGTAAAACTAACAGAACACACATTTGAATAGAAGACCTAGTTTTAATAAAAATAGAAAATAGGGAGAAAACTGAAGCTCAATATCATGGTCCCTATGAAGTTATAAGTATCGAAAACGTAAATGTAGAACTATAAAAAAAAGTACATATCTAAGATTGTACATAAAAATTAATTAATAAGAAATACAGGAAATAAAAATAATGCACATTATATTAGATCATAAAATGAGAACAAAACTATGATAATAAGTGGTGCATAAGAACTATTAGTACTTAAAGCAATACATATAAAATTGTAATAAGAAATGCTGGCAGCACATGAACACAAATTAGTATAAAATTTAAAATTTTTTCTAACATTCACAAAATTGTTAAATTTTTATTGAAAGATTTGTGCTGTAGTGTAGTATACAGTATGTGACATAGGGAAGAATTTCATGAAATGAATAAACCCATAAACTAAACGTGCCCAAAACAATCACAGCAACATTATTTTCTAATATAAAGAAAAAAAATATTCAAGAACACATAAGCAAATTCAACTACATATTCTAGAGTCAACGTGTTATTGAGATAGGTCAGCAATGAAATTTCAATTGCAAAAGCACTTAGGAATATACGTACTTTCGAATTATTTTCATAATTTAATATTTTATACGGTCAACGCCCGCTGTTGCTAAATACTTCAGTAACCAGCAGAACAATTGTGCTGAATCGGAAAACTGTTGCAATAACTATGTCATATGACCGGAATCCTATTTTTACAATTCTGTCAAAATACACACACAAAATCTGATAATTTGGTACAATATAATGAAAGAATGTATGTATATGAAATAAGAAAAGAGAAAAGCCAAGTCAATCCACCCAATCAATTCGCTCGTATTTCTTTAAACATTACATGACGATCCTGTCATGTCCAGCCGAGTAAATTTTTGGATTTACTATAAAGCTGTGAAATTGCTAAAAATGAAACAAAAGAATTGCCTAACAAAAGTAAATAATACAACGCTTGTTTTTTTATATTTGTTAAGAATTGAACAAAGAATTTCAGTTGTAACTGAGATTGTGGTAGGCGAAAAGTTTAAAGTCTTTTTTTAAGTTTTTTTACGGAGGGAGGTAAATATGAGTCAAAGAAATATCAGAAGGCTTTTTAAAAAAGAATGCGAAACGTTTTTAGACAAATTTAATAATATACCTAAAGATAGTGCGGAATTAGAGGCAGTAAAAAAATTAAAAAAAAATTAAGAAAAACAAGCGCAATGCGATAAATAATGAAGACATTGATTTCGAATTAAGTAATTACGAAATTACTTCGGAAAATAAATCTAAAAACCCAAATAAGATCGATAAAAGTGTTTGTAAAATAAATTATTAGTTAGTCTTAACGAAAAGCTCAAGTCATGCGCACAAGATTTACTTAAAATTTTAAAAGACGAAAATAAAAAAAAATTAATTAATATATTTTCTAATAAAAATTAAAAAATTATTAAGTCTATAATTTACTCGAACAGGTTAACTAAGGAGGTAGTCATCAAGTACTAGAAATTTCGCAGTCAATTAAGGAGTAGCGAATTCACTAGTACCCACACTAACTACCAGGGACTAGCACAATAAATGTATTTATGGGTAGTGCGGTATATAGGTCTACGCGGCTATACACATTGGTAGGGTAATGCAGGTGGGGGTCAATTGTCACCTCCATAGGGCATCCCCATGTTAAATTTAACAGTTAATTTCATGCGAAGTAGATTATGATGCACTAGCGGTGGTTCTAAAAAAGCTAGTGAATATACAGGCGCCGAACTAGCCCCGTAAACCTCTGGGAAAGTCTAAAGAAAAGAAAAGGTAAACTGAAATGCAGTTTTGGAGAATCTAAATCACTATTAATGTCTATGAAGTGAAATAATAAATAAAATTCCTTTTCTTTAGCTTAAAAATGAATGCGTCAGTATAACACCATTTTTCAGAATGAATTACGATTAGTTTATTAGTTTAACCATACAACAAATATATATAAATAATTATAAATAAAATTATTTTAGCTTTGACTAAGCTCTGTTCCTGAAGTCTTTTTATTATTAAGAGAACACTCTTCAGAGCTTTTGGGGGAAATCACAGCGATGGCACGATGGATGGTAGTCTGCACGTTGACTACGAATCCAAAAACAGACCTGGGTTCAACCCCAGTTTCAGACTAAAATTTTAAAATAAAAATAAACATCTCGCATTTTTCTGATGTGCATTAGTGTGTTTTTGTGTGTCAGTTGTTGTCGGAAGGTTTCAGTGGCGAAGGCATAGTCACTGGTCACTGAACAATACCGGCTTTAGCTGATAGCAATCCACAATCACATCAGAACGCCCTCCTTCGTCGATATTGTGTAGCACCGGCGAAGTAAAATAATAATAAAAATGGCTACTAAACCGAAGCTTCAGCACTGCTACGAGTATAAACAAGAACGTGCGAAAGCAGAGCTGTAAAATAATTAACTAAGCTTCACCTCCTGTCGTTTCTCCTACTATCCCTTTCCTATAGTTCCAGTACAATGCATCGCATGTGTAGGAGTCATCTCCTGAGTGCTGGTCCCAGATAAAAAAAGAAAAAAAATTAAAGGAAGTTTCTTGTCTAATTAAATACTAATTAATTGCTACTAATAAGGTATTTAAGAATTAAAAAGGCTTTTCAATATTTGAAGTAAATGATAATGTTTGCTCGGAGCTCTGTCATGAACTTTATTAATGCATGCCGGTCACTAAAATTTAAATTCCGTATTAGCGAGGGAGAAACACGCACAAACACAAAATCGAAAACTATAAAATCTTTGAGACAATTAATGAAAATAAAAATGATGTACGCAGATGCATTGCATAAATTATAACAGATAATAAAATTGCTGCCGCAGGAACTGCCATGTTTGCTTGATGTGTATCTCTATTAAAAAGCGAAGCTTAATTTGATAACTTCAGCAAAAATTTTATTTCACCACAGGTGAAGTCTCATTTTTTAAATGAATTTTGTTTTCTAACATCATTAGGTGTGTTTCGCAGTGTTAATATTTAACAACTCCTACTTTCTTTTCCTTAAAAAGCTGCAAACATTATTAAATCGTAAACTATTTCAAATACACTATACAACTTCAAGTACCCACCAAGTGCCAAAGTATTCTCGGAGGTTTGCGAAATATTATGATAGAAACTCATGTAAAATTATTGTGAAGCCAGCATCAACAGCTAAATTTTTATGATTTCTTAAGAATAGCAAGAAAGAGAAATTACGAGATTTGAGGACGTCACATATAATTCCAACTCAAAAAATTTAACGCAATAAAAGCAACTTCCTAGAAGAATGTATGCAGAGTATATTTCATATTATTAAATCTTATAACTTCAAAAAAGTACATGGGTTTTTTTAGAGGCAGATCTGTTTATATTTTAAATTTTGTTAAGATTCGTTGGATGTTTTTTGCGCGCCCCCCAACTCCCTTATTAATTGCAATTTTTAAAAAGTGGACAGCGTTTTGTTCTTTTCAGATGTAAACCTATTTGCAATAATGAAGACATATGTCTAAAATTCCTTCCAAATCGGTTAACCCGTTTATCCGTTGAAGCACGCGTTTCGTAATATGGGTTTAGTAGTGCCTCTCGATCTTACCCTAAGCACTTTAAGGGAACAACATGTAGCCCATATCCCTGTTGGGAAACATAATTGTAAATTTTCGCGAAAGAATTTAAAAATCGGATGGTTGGTTCCGGAAATTACATCTCACTAACATATGAACACACTATAAACATACCAATGTTACTTTTTATAAACATCGAAATATAGATTATTCATTAATGAAATAATTAAACTTAAAACTGCTTTAAATATTAAAAACAAAAATTATACTCAACAGAAAGTTTCTATTAAAAAGGTTTTTGCTATTAATCATGAAAGTATTTTCTAAATAAAAGTTGCATTTTTAAAAGCATTTGTGCTTTTTATAAGACCGGTTAAATATAAATTGCATTTGATTAAAAACTGGTTACGAATTAAATGTACGCAAATTAAATTTTAGTTATTAATTTAAAAACATGAGTTAGTCGTTCAAAAATTATTCCTGTATTTATAAAACCGTTGATTATTGCAGTAAATACTGTATATAATTAAACGATGTATTAATTAATATAATTAGAGAAAATATACGCACTATTCGTTGGAATATTTTTAGTATAATTTATTCAATTAATTTAAAGTAGATTTAAAAGTTTCCTCTTCTTTCTTTCTCTAGCACCCGCCATTCTGATAAATTTACATAAAGTGCATAAACAAATCGTTAAAGCAATGAAAATTACCCGTACCTTTAAGTTCTTAATATCAATCTATATATAGAAACAGAAATGTATTTTTGTTTGTACCTTATAGGAGACCAGACCTCTGCACCGATCCTCCTGAAACTTTCACAAGCTTTTCACCGGCACTCTTGAATGAATTATTGGCTTTTTTAACAACGACCACTTTAACGCCCAATTTTTTAAGTTGTGTTACACATAGTTTTTAACAGATATAAACTTCGCATAACTTTGCCATTTGTGGACCAATTTTCAAAACTCTCTCTGCATATGAAAAAAGGCCACTACATTTTTTTCCGAAATTTAGGGCGGGTGGGGCTAAGTGCCCGCCTTTATAAAGTGAATATCAAATAAATTCGTCGTTTGTCGAATAACTTCTTTTTTCAAAAGGTAAAATTCCGCTAACGTAATAATTGAGAAACTAAAACAGATAGAAGAAAAAAAAAGTAGAAAAGCATGTAAATGTTACTGGAAAAATAAGCGAACATGTGTTTGGAACTCTCACCATATATGTACTTTTAGTGAGTGAAACCTAAAAAATTTAATTTTGGTATGTCTCCTTGCAACCATATATTTTCTAAAGTATTGCATTTAGAACAATGTTTTTTTGCATAACCGTTTCTTCTAGAAAAAATCTCGAGTGAGTGATCTTACTTTTTTTTTTATCTTGGACCAGCACTCAGGAGATGACCCAACCCTACACATGCGATGCATTGTACTGGAACTATAGGAAAGGGATAGTAGGAGAAATGGTAGGAGGTGAAGCTTCGGTATCTTACAACTCTGCTTTTATACGTTTTTTTTAACAGAGTTTTAGCGCCTCTGATGTCAAGGAGACGTATTAAATTTTTTTTGAAGCTCGTTTTTTAGTAATTGTTTTACTTCGCCGATGCTACACAATACCGACGAAGGAGGGCGTTCTGATATGCCTGTGGATTGGTTACAGCTGAAGCCGTTGCTGTTCACTGACCATTGACTTCGCCACTGAAATAACAACTGCAAAAAATCACACTAATGCGAGATGTTTTTATGATTTTAGTCTGAAACTGGGGTTGAAACCAGGAAATTTTTGCTTTTGTAGCCAAAAATATCTATACAAAAATGGAAAAGATTAGAAAAGTTGGTGTGGGATAGTGAAGCGCACCTGGTTAATCTAGTAATAATATTAGGTACAGCCTTCCTCTACTAAACACAGTTTATTCAAAGTTGGTTTCCATATAAAATTAGTAACTAATTAATAACAGAACGTAATTTTTTCTCATTATTTGCTTTTCATTCAAAACAAGGAACGCAACGAATACAAAATAAAACTTAAAAAATACTTCTCGATATAACGAATTTTTCAGTATTACGAATGGGCCTGACATTATATCGTTCATTACACCGGGATTTTACTGTACTCATGTACATTTTGGGAATATGCGAACGACAACGATGTAATATAATATTATAAACGTATAAAGAAAGAGAGCAAACACTTTAAGCTGCCATAAATTTTATTTGTTTCTGATATTGTTTTTCGATGTTCAAATAAGTGAATTTAAAAAAAAAGAAGAAAGCGAGCGACCCAGTAGGAATTAGAACAGAAATATGAAAATAATAGTGTACTCCAGTTCAACGAAATCTTGTCGTTCTTATAGAAAAGGATGAAAAATTTAAGATATTAACAAAAAAAAAGTTATTTTCTTATTGGGTTTTATTTCTTATTGGTCCTGCAACAACACTTTATTGCTTTTAAATTTATTTCAAATAATTTTGCTTGAAATATCGACAAGCATAAATTTTGCAATATCCTTGCCCTAAAGGTTTTAGTTAAATGCAATACAAGGAAAGCAAATAACATAAGACATGAAAATATGGTTCTTTAGCGGTTGGCAGGCAGCCGTGCTTCGTTCTTAAATCAATTCTACAACTTTTTTCTTTCTCTGTGCAATAAAAGCAAAAAAGAAATTGTCAAATATAATTTTAAAATATAAAACTGTATTACAGCTCTTACCTGTGGGGGTTTGACAGCTGAATATTGGTCTAGCTGCTGCATTCTTTCCTGCTGTTGCTGTTGTTCTAAAGTAATTGATATTGGAGGCTGTTGATGTTGTTGTTGTTGATAATATTGCTGCTGCTGCTTCATATGCTGCTGATATTGATATTTATCATGCTGCTGCATTTGGTACTGTAATTGCTGTTTGTAATTAAGCAACTGCGGTTGTTCTTGTTGCTGTTGTTGCTGCTGCTGCTGCTGTGTAGATGCAGTAGCATGTGCTGCAACCATAAACCAACACATTGTTAAGATCATCACTACCGTTTTCATACCCAACAAAATCGTTAAATATTTCATTTTAAATGGTTTAAATAGAAATTTGAAAATATACTGCATTGTCTAGTTTCAAGTTTTAATGTTTTTTTTATGCTGCTGTTAAGAGTTTTAAAACGAAATACACAAGATTTCACTGGAAATAATTGCTGGCAAAAATTTTATTTCAACTGTAGCATTTTTTTTCCAATTCCTTTAAACGGAAATTATTTGTTATTTATTAGATTTCATTGCAATGTTTATTGTATTCAGCATGATCTGTAAATAAGAAACATAAAAATGGAAATTATTGAGACGGAATGTTACGTGCATGTTTTTGAATTAATACCCTGTTGGCATTAGAAAAAAAGTTTATTAGTCGACAAGCAGAGGTTTCTCTTTTCATTTATTAATGTATAAAATGTACTATTTTAAGGAAAAACTATTTTTAGTAAAACTATAAATATGAAACGAAATATGTGTATCACCGATAATTTATTTGGCATAAATAAACATATACAGTAGATGCCCGTTAATTCGTAGCCGAAGAGACCAGCTATTTTTCACGAATTACAGTTTTCGAAATAACGGGATTACGATTAAACGAGGTTCAAACAAAAAAAAAACGATTTACAGGGGTTTGAACTGTCGACACTACAAAAACCTTAAAATACGACTTTGTTATAGTTCTTTTAATTCAACTTCCTTTTGTTATTTTATTATACTACGTAAAGACGTTTCCACTATTAATTCTCGCTTTCGCAAAATTGATGAAAGCGTTGAAGGAGCGATCCCAGTTCCGTTATCAATTGCTAAAACTATGTTCTTTTTTACCAATCTTGGTAATGCTAAAAAACGAATCTAAAGAAATTGTTAAAAAATCTGTTGAAAAATCATTGCTTTTGTAGTTTTTTTTTTTTCAGATATTGGAATTTATGACGAATTATAAGGAGTTTTTAAAAATTAAGTAGGACTTATAGGGTATTCCTCAGCCTTTGAACTTAAAAAAAATGCGAATTAAAGACGGGACCAAAATGTTTTGAATTTTTACGAATTAAAGAGTTTTTCTCCAGGAAGTAGCCGTTTATTTCGAATTGTTGAGGTTTTGAATTAACGGGGTACGCAATATGCGGTTTTACTGTATAGAAAAAGAAGGCCAATCAAAAATTGTCTTATTAAAAATAGGGAAATAAATTTATATCACTCACTCCCCTGATTTTAAATCAAATCAATCTCTATATCGCTCTATATATAAATCGCTCTCTATAGTTCCAGCACAATGCCTCGCATGTGTAGGAGTCATCTCCTGAGTGCTGGCCCCAGATAAAAAAACAAAAATACGCTGTTCCCATATAATAACAGAGTGCCAACAGTTTAGATACGTGACTACGTGGTGGAAACATATTTAGAAGAGACCAGCGTCATATTACTAGGCTCAGTCTCAGTGGAGTTTTTTAAATGATCTAAACAGCCCTAAATACACCTTTAATTCTTTGCTTTGAATCACTAAAGTAAAAATGGATCCCATTCATTCAATAATTCTTTCAAATTACTTTCAAATCTCATAACAACATCCAAGCTGGCATCATATTTACTCATTGATGATAATATGGACACGACTACAATTTAGTTACAATTAAAAAAACCGCAACAACACAAATTTATAAAAAACAGCAATAAATCAAATTAGTCCTCGCAACCTTCAAAATAAAATTTAGAGGGAGGCCATTCAATTAATTATTATATTCAAACACATGGCCAACGATATTAAGGCACATCAACCCTAGTTTTCAGCCTATAAAGTCAATGCGCATAATAACCCAAATTAAACGAAATGTATGTAGACTCCTTTTATTTAAATTGGAAGTTCAGATCTTTATTGTTCCGCTATAAAGTCATTTTACTGTACCTTAAAAAAAGGCACTAAAGGGCATATATATTTAATAAATGAAAGGAAAGGTGCAATGCACTTTTCAAAAATCGAAATCACTAGAAGTAAAAAAATTTTTTAAGAATAAATGTGAGTGAGCAACCCTGCAATTATTTTACTTGCAGAGTTCTCCTCTCATCAATGCATGATGTAATTACTAATATGGCAGCGGCCATTCTTCTATATGTGTTTTGTGCCATAATTGCCAGAAAAATATTTTCACAAAAACTGTATAAACAAATGTAGGACTTGAGGCGTCTTTAACTAGGTGGTGGTAAAAGGAGTTGTTGTACAACAGCCGACGCTTTTTGTCCGCGATATGTCAAAAACAACTGATGCAAATATTACAAAGAAAATGTGTTTTAGTTATAAACATAAAGAGCGTGTAAGAATTTTTAATTTTTTCTAATCTCTTGGTTTTAAATACAAAATTTGTGCTCACCAAAAACAGAATTTTTAATTTAACGCACTTGTTTTTGACGTTTAAAGTACAAACACATGTACATCAAAAAATTTGCCACCTGTTGAAAACTCCCCACCTAGTTTGATACGCCTTGTGTGCGGGTATAGAATTTTGACATTTTATGCCACAAATTTAAGCAGAGACAAAAATAATCATTTGGCATAGTGATGCCACCTAGTGTAATTGCATCATGATGTGTGCGTGCTCTCATATGGTGATAATTTTTTTCTCTTAAACCATTATATGTACTTATGTAAATATAACACTGGGGCAATTTATTATTATTTTAAAATTTTATACACCAAGTATGATTTTTATTTGAGTTACATCTATTTAATTTTCCTAAACTATTTTAAAATTACTCAATAAATTGAAAAGAAAAATTCTCAACCATCTTGTTGACTAATTGCAAAATGGTTTAGAAAAATTCAACAGATTTATATAGAATTAAAAAATACTTGGGGTATAAAATAACATTTGTAAGGCTACTTAGTTTTTTCTATTTGTATTTTCGTTATTCTCAAACATGTTTGGGCGTTTTTATATAAACATGTGCGATTTTTTAACTTTTTCAGAATTTTGGTTATAGGTCTACTGAGGAGTTGGTGTAAACACCAACGAAATGTACATATGTGACAGCGCATAGAGAAAGGGACCTAAGGGTAAAAGAAGCAATTTTCACTTTTTTTCTTTTTTTTGATGTGGACAACATATGATATGTGCGTTTTATGAAAGTGATGGTACACCAAAGATACACGTATTTAAATCTTTAAAATGGCTCTCCTGAACAAAACCGGTTTTTACCCTTAGGTCCCTTTCTATTTTGCGCGTCACATATAGACTAGCTTAACCATACAACAAGTATATATACATATTTAATATTAATTAATTTTGCTACAAAATCGAAAGTTTCATTTTATCATATTTTTACCAGCGTTAATATCTTTAATTTATATTTTGCCATACAAATTACAAAAACTGCAAAAGCAACATTATTGAAGAAATTTATGAAAATCTTCTACCAGCAAAGTAGACATGCGACTAAAGTCACTAAACCATTAAATGGAAATATCTTGCTGCATGTGGCAAGCAGGCAAAAAATATACGGCAAGTTTTAATATTGCGGGATGTTCTTTGGCTTGAAAATTTAATTTGTAAAAAACGAAAAATAAAATAATGAAATTAACTAAAAATATTGCCCAAGTGCAAACCCAAAACGCATTGATTTTGAAAAGGAAATTTATGGCATAAAATTTGTTAATTTTTTTTAATTAAAGCAACAACGGCGTCTGTTTATTCTGTATATTATTTCATTTGAAATTACAGATTCAAGCGATATGTTGAACAATTTTTTAATGAACAATGGGAAATATATTTGAAAAAAAAAACTATTTTTAATATTGAAATAACTTCTTTTTTTTAATATTATTCATATCCATTTGGTTTGCTAAAATCATACAGCTAAAAATTGATACCAAATAAATTTACCATTTTATTGTCTCAAACACTTTTACTTTAATTTAAAATTTTTTTGCTGCAACCATAACTTTTATTGTGTGTTCAATGTGCGGCTGTTTGATTGGGGCACGTTTATATGTCTCTTTTGTTCGAAACCCCAAAAATCTAATACGAAATTTAAAGGCTTAAAATAACAGTTGTTTAAATAATTCAATTCAATGACTCTCAAGGCAACAATTAACACTTTCGTTTCTACACTATTAATTTTGTTGAATAAAAAAGAAAACAAGAAACTATTGCAAATAAACGCAGAATCAATGTTGATTTTGCTGCAGCAATTCGATTATTTTATTGACAATTGCTGTTCAACACCCTTCTTCTGCAGCTCAAAATATTTACAAACAACCAGAAAAATGCAAACAAAAACTAAAACTTGGTCAACAACACTTGAAATTTAATGAAAATCAACATACTGGAAATCTCCGTAAAGAAAAAAAAACTTAATAATTTGTATTTCAAACGACTATTAAAAGCAACAGCAACACCTATTTTTTTATTTTGCCACTTTTATTGAAATATAAGAGCAATCTAGCTGTTTTAATTACTTTTGTCTGTTTCGAAACGTATGCAATTGCCACGATTTCTTTCTTGCAGGCAGTAGTCAGTCTGCATTTCTCATAGTCTAAAAATAAGCCAGCAAAATTAGCAAAAGCTTTAATAAAAATGAAATCGATCACGTATACGAATCTCGATTTTTTTTATTTTTTTTTTATTACTTTTCAATAAATTAACCCATTTGGGGTTTACAGATATCGATGATTGCGATTTATAATTTTTTCTTTTATTTTGACATCCTAAAAAACAATTCTTGTCGTCTACATGGTTGTAATCAAACGTATCGATTACTCCGCTTTCGCTAATAAAATACTTAAATCGAAATAATGCATACCAATAGATATTTATCGGCCAACAGTTACTTTAATTTCCTCTAGGAAAAGTTTTCGGTTATTTAACATATGGATAACTTATTTTCGTAAAGTAGAGTTGTCGATTGTCGATTGTCATTTTTTTCAAACAATAAATATTCCATTGATATTCTCATGAAAGTGAAGTGAACTGCAAGCAATTAAAGTTTGCAAGGCTGCTGTGTGGAGTTTTGAACATTTTAAATTTGCGGCATGATAATGTATGTTTAAGGTAGTCTGCATGTTGACTACACAACCAACTGGTTCAACCCCAGTTTCAAAAAAAAAAAAAAAAAAAAATTTTTAAATAAAAATAAACATCTCGCTTTTTTCTGATGTGCATTAGTGTGTTTTTGTGTGTCAGTTGTTGTCGGAAGGTTTCAGTGGCGAAGGCATAGTCACTGGTCACTGAACAATACCGGCTTCAGCTGATAGCAATCCACAATCACATCAGAACGCCCTCCTTCGTCGGTATTCTGTAGCACCGGCGAAGTAAAATAATAATAAAAATAGCTACTAAAGCGAAGCTTCAGCACAGCTACGAGTATAAAAACAAAAAAACGTGCGAAAGCAGAGCTGCAAAATAATTAATTAAACTTCACCTGCTGTCGTTTCTTCTACTATCCCTTTACTATAGTTCCCAGCACAATGCTTCGCATGTGTAGGAGTCATCTCCTGAGTGCTGGTCCTAGATAAAAAAAAAAAAAAAAAAAAGAAGAAAAGAAGAGAATACCTGGCACAAATAGATTTGCGAAAAGAGAAAATTTAAACGCCCTTAAAGTGTTAATTTTCTCTGCAAAAGTGAAATTCAAAATGAAAAGTACGTTACACCATTTTATGTGCATTCTTCTTTCACACAAGTTATACAAGTTGCAATTACGTTTGTATGTATTTGAATGAAAGCATTGCCTCATCGTTGTGTTAATACGAGTGCAAGGCACACATTTATATAAAGACTAATATGCAGCAATTGTTGTTTCTGCAAATATTAATCATTAATGTTTGCTTCTTCTTTTCTTTCACAATAAATTCATTCATCTTTAAATATGTTCACTTTAGCATCATTCGTTCGGTATAACCGGAGAAAATCGCAAATATTCAATTACTTCCAGGTTTCCCAGCCGTATGTACTGATTTTAAATCATGCGAAATGCGATTCATAAAAACTTAAAATAATGCAAAAGATTAAAGGATTTCAAAACTTTTCTCATAAAAAGAAGTAACATTTTTAGACCAACCACAGATGAAATTCCTTTGCAAAGAAATATTGATTTCATTGTGGAAAATGTCATTTTAATTTTTAATTTGCATAACTAATTCGTTCTAATGTTTGTTGGGTAATCTTAAAATTTATTATCTTGGACGAGCACTGAGGAGATGACCCCTACACATGCAGATAGTTATAGCAGTGTTGCAACGCCTCTGATGTCAAGGAGACGTATTCAATTTTGCAGCGTTGGTTTAGTAATTGTTTTACTTCGCCAGTGTTACACAATACTGACGAAGGAAGACGTTCTGATATACCTGTGGATTGCTATCAGCTATCAGCTATCAGCTATCAGCTGAAGCCGTTGCTGCTCAGGTATCACTACCTATGCCTTCGGCACTGAAACCTTCCACCAACACAGATGCACATCAGAAAAAATTAAATAAGTTTTTGTGATTTAGTGTGAAACTGGGGTCGAACGCAGGAAATTTTTGGTTTTGTAGTCAACGGGCAGACTAATTCAGCCATCGCCATACTCAAGAGGTATGCTGCATATTTGTGTCTACTGTTGTATATCGCTAATTGAAATGTAAAAGCACGTAGCTAACAAAACTTTCGAAATTGTTTTTTAGGGGTCATCCCTTGAGTGCCGGTCAAAAAAAAAATTGTGCATTTTAGAAGAATGTATAATAAAATGAGGTATTTTATAAACGAAAATATAAAGAATTTAACGACAAATATGTGTATTATATTAAAAACCTTGTTATTCCTCTTCTAAAAAAGTAAAAATGTTAGTTATGTGGTTTTGCATTTCACCTAACGATATATAACACTAAATAAGAATGTTTTAAAATGCGACCGTGTTTTTAGAAATCTTTGAAATCATTTATTATTTAAAATGCATTTACCATGTGATATTGTACCTACAAACACTCTAACTCTGAAATACTTATCACAGCAATAAAATATAGAACATATCTCTCTGTATGACTCTGTGTATTTGTATATGTATTTGTGATGTATAAAAATATCAACATATATGTATGTGTTGGAAATGTTTTGTTGCTTTCGAACTATTCAATTTTTCATTTTTATTTAAACTTTACCTGTGCCATCCTTTATTCATTTCATTCTTAAACCTTCAAAACATTGAAAAGAAAAGCAAAAAAATTTTGCTTATCTGACAATCCAAATACTTTTTTATGCATGTGACCGTATAAACCATATGTTTTTACTGCCTTGTTTTTTATTTATGGTTTAATCCAGAAACAAAAAGCACTTTTTCTCTTTCCTTCGTTTATCTGTGGCATATTTAATAATGTATGATTGATTACACGAGAGACAGAGAGATAGTGAGTCAGAGAGAGAGAAAGTGATAAAGGGAGGTATGATGGAAATATTGCTAAGGAAATCATTAAAATAATTTGCAACAATATCCATCAATTCAAATAAAAAAAAGGTAAATTTGCAATTGAAGTATTCACCAAGAAAATCGTTGGCGTCACATGGACATAACTTTGGACATAACGATTGTCATTTACTACAATATTGACAGAAAAATTGTTACAAAATGTGCAACAACCGTGTGGACACACAATTTTTTTGTGGCAACATCGTCACAAAATATTGTCATAACTCTGACAATCGTCAGAACACCCTTCATTTCCATTGACACACAATTTACAGTCATTTGTTATTGTCGCATGTGCTTCATTTAGTGCACCGTACAATAACACCATTGGCAGAAAAATATTTCTGTTGGCAACGCTGCCAATAAATATTTAGATACAATGCTAAACATCGGATCCTGCAATTCTGCCGTGCAATAATCTAACAATCGTCTGAACGGTCAATAATTATTGGCAGAAAAATTTATTGTCGCAGAACTGTGTGCCAATGAAATTGTATAGTGTGTATAGTGTGAACAGACAAATTAGCAGATGGTAATAATTCTTCATTGTGTGCATTGCCACCATATTGCCGTATCCTACAATATTGTACCATCTGACAATCGTGTGAACATAGCTTTAGTATTTTTTACACGAACTTTTCTACAGAAATTTATATATATTTTTGAGATCTTTTCTATAGAAATACCAAATCATCGATAACTTCTCTATTTGTATTTGACAACAAAAGTTTAAACATACACACATTTGAGTTTTTTAATTTCAAAATATTTGTAAGCTTGAACGTAGTTTTTGGTTAGAAATAAAAAAGTGGGAATTGTTTAACGTTGCCAGCCATCACTGATGCTTATGTCTAAGGTTAAGCCTCACGAAATCAAAGCGAGCTCTATGTCTTTATGCCTCAATGCGCCACCTGTTGATTGTTTCAGAAAAACAAAACTATCGGTTGAATCGAAAAGGTCTGGAAAAAAAAACTATTGCAAACTGATAAAAAACGACTTTGTATTGGTAATTTTCCATAAATAAATCACTTAGTATTCCTAATTTTTCTGTAGAACGTTTGCGCTATTACAGGTTTATCTATCGCGTTTCTACACACTTTGTAATACAGCATTTCGCTGAAATTATAAATGTTTCGAGGTGAAGAAAGATAGTTCTTAAACTTAAAATACATTTTTTTATATTAATTATTATGTAAGTAACAAATAATTTAGGGATCATTTCTTTAATGCAAATTTTGGTATGGATTAGAAAAATATTTAATTCAGTAAAAAAACTTTTTTGCTTCCACAAATTTCCAACAACCCGATTATTCTTGATTTATTGAAGCAACTTTGAAAAAGGTTTTCTTTTATGCCTGCGACTAACTCTTATAAAAAGATTAGCAATTCAAAACACTAAACAACTTTAAGAATTTAATATTTCCATATACGCCTTTATTCTATTCGTAGTTCGTGCTTTTTTCCAGTAATCAAATTTGCAATACTTTTTACAAACAAACAAAAAACATGGCAAAAGTTTTTGAGGGAACAAATAGTCATACATGTGTCACCATTTATTTTTTCAACAATTCTTGACAAATGATTCAGAACTCATAAATCATTCATACATTTGAACAGAAAGAAAGAAAATAATCGAGAATGCGAATTAAACACAACAACAAATTGAAATCAAATGAAAATGCAACCAGTTGGAAATTTTTTTTTCTTCAAATTTTGGACCTTTTCCAGCAATATCTATCTTACCATAAAAAGAGGAGGAAATCGAACATTTCGCAACAAATGAAGGGACAAGAGGATAATAAAGCAACTAAATAAATAAATTTAAAGCCTAAAAAGCCGGAATAATTCAAAAACGACAAAAAGTTATAAAGAATAAGTAATCTGTTTTACACTAATAACAACTACCGGATGTTATAGAAATTTAAATTAAATTAAAGCAAAGAAAAATATTTTTAATATTTTTAATATTAATTAAACTGACTTTATTGGACAAAATAATTTTACATCATTAATGTTTAAATATATTTGAGCCATGTGGCCGCCACGGCTGGCGCGTACACATGATGCAATCTGGAGCATGGGCTATAAGACTTGTTGAGAGCATTACAAATTGTGTTAAAAAATTTCAGAAATACCCTCAAATTCAGAAACTATTCTAAAAAAAAATGCTCAGTCTGATTTCTCTTAAAGTCACGTACATATTTTGATACATTTGCTAGTTATAGGTAGGGCTGCCATTTCATTTCTGAGAAAAAGACGACAAAAGCACCTTGACTACTTATTCTATATATTACATTACAAACAATGGGCTTAATGAGAATTTTGGACGGCTGTATATGTCAGTTATTTATAGGTGTGTGTTTGTGTCGTGTCACCTTTATGGTACCCCGTGGTGTTTATAACACGTTTTCGAAAATTAACAAATTTATTACACATATATATTATATATGTATATAGAAATAATACTAAGTAAAGTATAATATTTCGTTTTTCTAAATCAAAATAAATAAATCGAACTGGATTTTTAATTGTTTACGTAGATAAATAAATTTATCTATGTGACGTACATTTATTTTAAAAAGGAAAAAATTAACAAAATAATTTGTAATATGAATTGTCAAATGTTTTATAAATATTTTTCACTGCTGCCAATTTGAGTTAACCCATTATTATTGCATTTTTAAAAATTTTTGTAAAACTCCTGACCTTTCATATTAAAATTATATTATACTATAATAAGGTCAGCAATAGTTTCTGGACTTAAACTGTTTCTTTCTGGCGTCCACGGCGAATTAGAAAATTAACATCAGATAACTTGATCAGCACAAGCGGTGATCGTTTTTTGTTGCTTTTAAATTTTGTAATCAAAGCACGTAATGCCAAGTCGTTTGAAACAGTAACGACAAAACATGCTAATGTTTAATATAAGATGACACAAAAATAGATTTTATGGAGTAAAGTTCGAAAAGTAAGACAAAAAAAAAGAGGACTCCTAAAAAATAAAAAAATCGACATTAAAATGTGTGAGTTAGAGGTACTAAAGTACAACGACCTACCCTAAAACAATTTTGTTTGAAAATAACTCGAAATTTTAAAGTTCCGACAAAAAGCATATTTGGTAGCAGTGTGTAATAGTTATTGTCAAATAAACAAATTAAGAAAAAATAAAAATAAATTTTATTATCTACATTAGTCGGATATTTCTATTTCTATTTCAATTGATTAATTAAGTTTATATTCTATTAAATTTTTCTTAACACCCATTCAATTTTGAAATGAAGTAATTTGCATTTTATTGTATAAGGTGGGCAAAAGTCACCTGGGGTTATTATTTACTTTTCATTTATATGTTTTTAAAATCTTTTTTCAAATTATGTAAATAACATATGGCGAATAAATAATGGTGAGATTCACAACTGAACAATGAACCAGAACTACAAGACATTGTAATGTTTTGATGCAATATCCATCTCCTTTTATCACATTTCATAACAAACACTTCAGTGCATAAAAACGAATACTGCATTATGATATTATAGAACAACAGAATAAAATAAAAGTAAGACCAATTGAAATAGTTTGAAATTCAAGTAGAACATCGCTGAACTACAACCAACGTAAATAGTGGGTATTAGTTAAAAAATTAAATTGAGTGGAGTCTTTAGGAATAGTGACAAGTAAAATTAGTGCAGTTAACTGTTTTCTATTATTTTCTGTGGATATGCTTGAAAGATAGAATTTATTCAAATAAGCCACAAACAAATGAAGTCTTGAGAGATAATTTTCAGGCACAATTGTTAATAGACATGGTAAATTTCTATACAATAGATTAGATAGTGATTAATTTTTTTGTATGAAAAAGAAACCTGAACTTGAAATACCCGGTACATTGCACTGCTTTAAAAGTTAACTTCTTTATGCCATTCTAGTAATTTATTTTCTATATTTATATTTTTAAACAAAAAAATTATTTTACTTAAATTCCATCTGCTATCTTCCCCTTAAATACACTTTTCACATAATTTTGAACTTTTCTCGAGTACGGAAAAAACTTTCGTTAATTGCAAAATATTTCACTTTAAGCTACCAAATTTTTGTTAAAAAAAAATTGGTTGTGGTTGTGTAGCAAAATTTACTAGCTTCAAAGTAAAATATGATGATATGAAGGCTGTATATTTCTCAGCAAATTTTTTATTTCTCTTATTCTTCCTTTCCCTCCGGCTTATCACCAGCCAAGGTACTGGCGCTTTCGCACGCTGCAACCTTATCACTTTTATTTAGTTACAGCAAGTAGAACAGTTTCGTTGGTTTTTTCCAGGTCTGGCTGTTATGATATGTTGTTGACGATGTTGTTCAGTATGATGATGACGACGATGATGACGATGATGATGTTTTTGATATGTGTGGCATGCCATCCATGTTAAGACTGCCAAAGTACTTTTCTGAAAAAGGAATTGTATATGTTGTGTTCACTTTTTATCTTTGAAATACAAAATACTATGCAGGCAATAGATTCTGCTTGCATACAAAACCCTTAAAATCATTCATGTATTATTATACCAGTATGTTAGTATGGATGTGTATTTTATATGAGTAAATTGCACTGTGTTTCTTGTATATTTTTTGAAGAATATAAATTTGAAAAAAAAAAACCTCAACTTTTTCGGTTTGCTATTTCCTGTATTTTATGTTTCATAGTTTTCTGTTGCTTTTTTGTGTTGCCTATATGCATAGTTGTTGTTTATGTTACGATGTGCCTTTTTTTTGGTGGCGGTTCTTTTTGGCGTATGTGTTCTTGGGTAATGTTGTATTCTATTTCAGCCTTTTTTTATAATATACGCCGGCATAGACAAATACACAGACAAGAGTGGAGAATGTTGAATGCTCTACAATAATAAAGTAACATAAACAGACGGCTACAGATACTCTTACAGATATACGACTGGCTAAATGGATCATAGTGGTGTGCAAAACTTCGTATAAACGAGGGTGGTGAAATTCCCTAATGTCTAATGCTGGCGGAAATGTTATAACATTTTTAATAAATGCAATATTTTAAAAGCTTTTTGGAATTTTGCTTTGAGGGAAAGGAGCCAAAACCAATCACTGAGCCGTTCCTTAAGTTATAGGGACCGGCCGTAGTTTAAAACTTTTATATGTAGGAGAGCGGTGACTTTAACTTGCCGAAGTCCTATGAAAGATTTCTTTGATACTTTTTAAGCACTTTGTGATGTGTTGTGCAGCAAACCTAAAGATTTATTACTGTGATTGGTTTATATAAAACTGGCATCATGAATTATTCCATCTGAAGTAGTCACATAACAGGTTTTAAGAAATCTGTCGCAGTAAAGTACTTATTAACCATCATAAGAGCAAATCAGAATAACTAATATAGTACCGATGGCAAAAGCATGAAACGTTTTAAAACATTGAACATGTAATTATTTCAGAAATAATTAGACATGTTTTAAAACGTTGCATGATTTTGCCTTCGGTACTATATTATTTATTATGAATTGCACGTAGGATAGTTAACATATGTGAACACCGTGAAGTGAACCCGTCTTACGGAGGCGGCGTCGGCATGTTTGGCCCCACACCAACTAATGGTCGCTTTCGTAATCGCCGGATCTGGATTACATTTACGGATTTTGGAACTCGAACTAAATAGAAGCGTTCAACTCGACGATTTTTTGAGGTGCTTGCGATGCAAAGGTCATGAATTCAAAAAGTTCATCGTAGAAAACGAACAGAAATATTGTATTAGGCTACTCACAATTCGAACATATTCTTTAAACATTTTCCATGGTATATCCAATCAATATATTACTGTATATCCAAGTAATATATCAAACGGGTTGTATCTCCATCGTAACGTAGACAATTCGATCGGTATTCTTTGGTTATTCTTGAGCATATTCTTCTGTGGCGATACCTTCCAATAAGTCATTCTCGATTTCCTCACCTTTCTCCACAATTTCTTTCAACCCAGCCTCAAAAAAACTGTCATCATCTTCTGCCTCTTCATCAGAAGATTCGTCCCAATCAAACTCCAGAACGGCTTATATATTTGTTTCACCAAGGGCTTTGCGTGGTCTCACCATTGTGATTATCACCGTTACCCAAAGTTGCTTATAAGCAACATCAAGAAACAAAAAAATATTGCAGAGGAACACTGCAACTTTTTTAATTTAGTTTTTCTTAATATTTTATTCCGCCTTCACTTGTAAAACCTGCATTCTGGTCTTTTTAAATTACGTTTTCCAAATATTTATAATTTATATTTTACTTTTTATAGTAAATACCCAAGACTTATGTTTCACTCGACTTCATACTGAATAACGTTCTGTACTTATGTTAATCGTAACCCTACTGCAACTTTTTCTAGTTTTTCAACAACTTTGGAGTCAAAAGGCTTAAAACGGAACTACTCATACGTAAACGTATACATTACGTATCAGCTGATCCATTTTCCCTTACTTTGTGCATAAATAGGTGCTCTATTTGGAAACATGATGTTGCGGTCTATATGAACTATTAAACAGAAGCCTAGATGGGTGTAATTGTTATATTTTTTTTTAAATTACTCCAAGTTTAACTTCTAAATTATCCGAAGGGTTCAGGGTAGATTATTGTGACACTTTTATACTCTACACAAATTTTGGGCATGGCTATGACCAGTCAAGTACAGAGTTTTTCTAATGCCGATGTATATATTTTTCCATTCCTGCACGAAAGCATGCATTTAGAATAAAAAAGAATGAAGAGTTGTTGATGGCATCCATGTTAATGTGCATCACCAAATCAAATGGTTAATATTATTTCAGTTCTATTGCTCAATAATTGTTTGCTTTCTTATAATTTTTTTACCTGAATTATTTGTCCGGTTGTAGCATATTAAAATTAATTTTTTTTCTGCCACCCTCGCTTAAACGGGAAGAACTGTTTGAGTTATATTCTTAGATATCGCTCACATAAATTATAAATTTTTTTTGTGTGGCATTCTAGTGCCAAAAACGATATACACAAGGGTGTACGTTGTAGGTGTTGATAATTAAAAAAGCTGTAATTTAAAAAAAAAAATATCTTTTTTGTTCTGGCTCAATGTAGCCAGATTTGAAAATAAGTGGTGAATTTTGCAAAGCGATTATGGGCTGTAAAATATCATTTCATTTTAATTTTGGTATAGTCAGGCAATTCACATTTGTTCTTAGAAATTGATATCGTAGAGGCAGATGCTGATGAAGGGGCTTCAATAGGACTTAATTCTGCCACAACTGGACTATTGCGCCAGTTGTTAATTTTAAAAACCAGATTTGCAGTACCCCTGATGTTAAGTAGACGCATTAATTTTAATGCTAAAGTACTGTATTTTAGCACTCACACTAATCACACATCAGAAAAATATTTGACGATAAAATGAGGCTATTGAACGGGGTTCTTTCGGTATTCCTGAATGATGAAAATGCTATCATCAGAAAAGACAAAAATTTCCATCACCCTACAAACCATCAAGTTGTTTCGACACCTTTGCTCTGGCAAGACGACATGTGTTGCCCTTAAGTGTTAAATATTATACTACTTGATTGATTGCAGATCAGATTTTACACTGAAAAAAAAACTTAGCTTTAATAAACTAAAACTTTATTATAATAATGAAAGTTTTCATTAATACAAAAGGAGCGAAGTTGTTTGAATTTCTTTAAACTTTTTTATCATAATTTTTTTTCAGTATCTCGCACAGAAGACTTGGGAAATTTCAAATGGAACAGTACACAATTGAACGACGTGCCAAAATCGATGAACTTTATGTCAGAAGAAAATCATGATTTTATTCATAATTTAATTATGATTAATTCCACCCACTTAAGTGTACCGTTTGGTGCGGTGTTTGATCGGAAAGGATAATTTGCCCTTGGTTTATTCCAAATTTACACAGTGTCGCCGATTCCATCACTGGTGTTAGATATCGGACAATGTTGGAAAACAATTTTTAAGCGTAGCCGTGGAAAATCATTCGCAAGTAAGGTTCCAACAGGAAGGATCTACAGCGCACACTGCGAGGGACACAATAGCTCTTTGAACTCAAACCCTTCGGTCATTTCAGGCCACTTTGTACAATGAATAATGACATTAGATACATGAAATCTTGCAATTTCTGTTCTTCATAAGTTTTTCATAGTTCATTATATCAATGAATTCATAGCCTAAAGCGGTTTTATTTTTAATAAATTTATACTGCATGATTTTATTCTACTTAATGTATATGCTGATTAAATTAGCAGTAATTTGCTTAAAAATGTTTAATATTTGTAATTTTATGATCTTTTAAAAATACAAATTTCATAAATGCAATGAAAGTATTTCATCAATGTAATGAAATATTCTTCATATAAAAAAAACTAATTTACTTATGGATGGGTGTATGTATGTTTGTTGTATCTTAAACTAGAGTATATGTAAATTTCGCTTTCACTTACTTTTTTCTGTTTGTTTATGCCGAATTCTCAAAGACTTTTTGGCAGTTTTTATATAAACATGTGAGATTTTTTAGCTTTTTCAAGAAGTTTTGCTGGATGTCTCCTGTGTTGAGAGATGTTTTTTTTTTTTTATATATGGCATACTACTTCAGCCATCGCTACTGAGTTGGCATAAGCACCAACGAAATGTACATACGAGTATAGACTAGCTTAACGATACAACAAACATACATACATACATATGTTAGTAAATTTATTATTTTACATGAAGAATATTTCATTCTACTATTAATGAAATACTTTCATTGCATTTATGACATTTATTATTTCATATGTATATGAAAGTTTTTATCAAGTTTAAAAATTATTTTCGTTTGTGTTATGTAAAGCGTCACTATATCAATGATACATTTACATTTTATATATATTAAAATTTTTCGTTAAACTAAATAAATAGTTTCATTACATTTATGAAGCCCGCACCTAAATAATGTTCATAAATGTAATGAAACATTTTGCATAGTTCCAATGAAGGGCATCTTTGGGTGTCTTTTGAAGACAAATTACATTGTATTAATGTCAAAATTCATTGTATGAAAGACAAGTTTTTTTCCGTGTAGTAACGTTCGATGCCACAAAAGTTTTCACAATTTTAATACGCGTTATTGTGCATTTTAGGTTGTATGTCAAATATTCATATTCGAAACTTCTCATGCGATGTTTCTGTTTTTATTTGTCCATCTTCATAGAGTTTTCTTTTATGTTACCAGAGTCGTGCTAACGTGTAATAGTCCGATATAGTATGTACAAATGTATTGTTCCAAGCTATAAATATATCGGAGTTCATTAATGGCTGCTTCTTGATACTTTCGAATCATATCCAAAGATATAACAGTGTTATCTTTGAAGGCCATTTCGATAAATATTTTAAGTCCGACTAATAAAACTTGACAACAAATTCAACATGCTGTCATTGTGAAGTTGGTAACACTTCGAGCGACGACCCATGTGCATGAAATTTAATACTATTTTATTTTGTCTGCATGAGCAATATTTTAATGTACAATTTTAATGTCAAATGAGCATTAAGTACATATATTTTATTGTTTAACATACAAAAAAATTAAGTATCTTTAAAAATGAATGGCTTTAATAAGGCAGCTGTGGAAAAAGGAAAATTTTGAAATGAAATTACAAAGTTAAAGATTTATGAGGAAAATAGACTAATTAATGAAGACTGCTATAAACAGATTGGTTTTTATATCAAGTTATAAAGCAATTAAAAAGACAATTTATAAATTAAAAATGTGGGAAAGTTGTTTTAAGCTTTAAATGATGTACTGGAATTAGCTTCAGAAAACGTTTAATTGGAGAGAAGCAAATAGCAAAATGGAATCTTTATTTTACGAGTGACAGCAAAGGAAAAAAAGAAAAATTTGTGGAACTGTAATGGCAATAAAAGTGCATAAAAGGTATTCGCTTCACTACAACAAATACAACAATTCGAAAAACGACAGACATTTTTATCTTGGCATAGTTAAATTCGCTTGGCGCTAATTGGTGCCACTTACCAAGAATAGTTGGTCAGTAAGTTGCCACTTAAACCACGAAATTAGCATTTCACAGTATTTTTGTTCACGGGAGTTTATAGATTTAACAATTAAATAAATAACTCGTTGTAGATTTCAAACGCTTCATATAAAAGTTTGAGGTACTTTTCGTTTTAAGAGGACCTGAATGTTAGTATAGTGTCCTTAAAGTTACAACACTCCACTGTTATTTTAATAGTTTTTACTGGAATGTTGGCACTATAGTCGTTTATCTATCTATACCTTTCCTATAGTTCCAGCACAATGCATCGCATGTGTAGGGGTCACCTCCTGAGTGCTGGCCCCAGATAAAAAAAAAAAATATTTTGTTTAGAATTATTCCTTCTTTCAATCACATTTTTAATTTTTGCTCGTTAAAGAATTGATAAAGAAGAAAACTTTTTGAGAGTTGAACACAAATCAGCTGATGAAAATTTTAGCTAATGCTTGGTAATCATTTTCTCGATTGATTACCTAGAGAACTGTGCCTGGTTTCTGTAACGTATGTTAGAAAATTTCGATTCGAACAAATTATTATCATTGTGTGATACACAGGATGATTAAGAAAAAAAGCTGAAGTTTTCTTGTTTTTTGATCTGTGAAACAGATATAATTATTTTATTTCCCTTGATGCGAAAACTTCTTGCACAAACCAGTCACTGGTCTTCCAATTGAAATGTGTATAGAAGAAAACCAAATAGACGCTGCATTTAACTTTCACATTAATACAATTATTAATTAAATAAATACGTAGTTCATTACCCAGTCAAAAACTGAGCATAAGACTCTTAAAGTTTGAAAAAATACATTCGCAAAAGCCACTTATTATCCATAATATCTTTTTTTCGAAAAGTATCGTTTCAAAAATGAAACTTTTACAAAAAGTACGCTCTCAAAAATGTTCTTATTCTAAAAAGCTCATTTTCCTAAAGCTACTTTTTCACACTGGTTCTATAAGAAGCGGTTTTCCAAAATTTTAAATTTTAAAAAGTGCGTTTCATTTTAAAACGTACCATAAAAAAAATTTAATTCTGTAATTTTTAAATATATTTTCCGCGTAGTTAATCTTTTCAACTTATTTTTTAAGATGTTAAATTTTTTTTATTCTTTTAATTCGGCAAATTACATTTTCTTTCTTTCCTCTCTTTAAATGAAATCAATGAGATAAACATATCCAGTGTAATAAATTTTACAGTAGAGAGCAAAAAGGTGGAAAAAAATTCATATTTAAAATTTCTTAGCACTTTTTCTTTAATGTTATTGTACTTAGCACTTTTACTTATGATTGAAAAACAATAATTAGAAAACAAATATTAGTAATTTTTTTCTGCAAACGATGTATTTTTCTTTTCTCTATTGTCCTGCATCAAAAACAGAATTTTCTAGAAATGAGGACAGAACAAGTTTCATTAAATGTGTGCTTTAGCTTTTGTTAGTTTGTTTTTTATTTAAGTTCAAGCATTCTTAGAAATAGACTCTATATTTAGTTTCATCATCAGTTTAGTACAACCAAGTCAAAGCGAAAATAAACAATAAAACTAATAACAATAATAATACTAATTAGTTAAAAATTACATGTTATAGTTATTAAGAAATAAACTAACACAAGGAAAAAAAGAGAAAATTACACTGACAAACACTAGGAGAACGGAACAACATGCTGTTTTCGAAGACTGCAACACCTTCATCTTCAGCGTTCTTCCTGTTTTGTCCACTGTGCGTGGTTATCAGTAAATGTAAATTATTAGTAACTATACATGTAGTTTTAACTGCCTGTGGGGCTGGGTGGATTCCTTCCCGAAACTCATCTCTGTATTACTTCGGAAATTCCTAGGGTATCGTCGCAATCAGCACCTTCCTCTATACAACAAAGTATGGGTGCGCTTATTTTTTTTTAATAAAATAAAAAACATTTTTTTTTTCCTTTAAGAGAAGTAACAGTCAGACGTTCATTGCTTACTACTAAGTGTTAACTTCTACAGGAAAGGAATAGTGATACAGATGACAGGGATAAATGGTGGAAATATTCATTATTTTTACAATTCTGCTTTTGTACGTTTTTTATTTTTGTAGCAGGTTGGAGCGCCTCTGATGTCAAAGAGACGTATTCCATTTTTGAAGCTGTATTAGGTACCCTTTTTATTTATTATATTACTTCGCCGTTGATGCTACATCATACAGACGAAGGAGGGTGCTCTGATGTTACTTGTGGTTAAGTATCAGCTGAACCCGGTACTGTTCAGTGACGAGTGACTATGCTGAAATATTCCGACAACAACTGACATAAAGGAACATAACTGTACATAAAGAAAAAGCGAAATGTTTTTCTGACTTAGTCGAATACTGGGCTCGACCTTACAGGCAGCCAACATTCTAACTACCTCAGCCATCGCCACCCTCAAATTTGTTAAAAACTTATTTTCAATATTGCGCTACTTCTCTGTGGTTTTGTTTTGAATTAAACAAGACGGTGAAATAAATAGCAAAAAACAGTTAAAATCACATTTTTTTTATTAAAAATTGGTTTTAATTTTAGCTATTCAACCCGGGGAACAGGCAGTCTCCCTTTGAAACTGCTCAGACACCAAAACAAATCTTTCTGACAGGAAATGAGAGGTAAAGATGCCCCGCCGATTCATGGCAAGAACTGGGCACTGACACATGGGGTGAGCAATAGTCTCCTTCCACAGACTCCACAGACTCTATAAAATACTTTAAACAATATAATAAAATATAATTTTATTTATTATTATATAATTATTATTTATATATCATTCGTATTTATTAAAATATATGACAGTATAGCTAAGATGGAGAACTCTGCCTGAGTGTACTCAAGGGGCACCTTATGCTCCTTTTATACGCATTTTCTTCAAATTTCATTCCCTACACCAACCATTTAGTCATGCAGTACATATGAATGATTTTATTCTTTCATTATTTGCAAAGATTTTCAGCAATGTTCCTCCATTTCCTGCTGTTTGTTAAATATAAAAACGTACAAATATTTATTTGCATTTTAGCATATATTTTTATGCAGACCATCTGTGCCATGCATTGAATTAAAAATGAGAAGTGATTTAATGTACATAATTATATTTTATGCTCTATACATCATTAAAATAAACTTCTTCATTAATTAAATACATAGTGAATGCTTTGCTAACATCTCCAATAAACGAATACGCGGATGGCAAATTTGCTCCCACCTTACAGTTTTTTTTATTATCCGTTTTAATAAATACCTCCACCCAATGAATAGCAATTATGTTGACGGTGAGTGTATACTTATGATAGCTTTTACTGGAGTTGTTTCTTACTGGCATTAACGTAATTTCAATTAATGTGTGCAAGATATTTGGTTTTTAATCCTTTAAAGAACTGCCTGTTCCTCTTTAACATTGCTTCAAATAATTAGTACATTTTTCTCTTAATGACGTGGCGATGGTCGAAGTAGGCTGCACGTTCACTACAAAACGAAAAATTTTTCCTGTGTTCAACTCTAGTTTCAGACTCATGAAACCATAACTCGCATTTTGTGCATTGTGTGTCTTTGTGTCAGTTGTTGTCGGAATGTTTCAGTGGCGAAAGCATAGTCACTGGTCACTGAACAGTAACGGCTTAAACTGTAACCAATCCGCAGGCACATCAGATCGCCATCCTTCGTCGGTATTGTCTAGCACTCGCGAAGTAAATTAATTACTAAAAAACACGCTTTTAGTAGCCTTCAAAATTCAATACATCTCGTTGACATCAGAGGCGCTAGAACACTGATATAAAAACAAAGAACGTGCAAAAGCAGAGTTTCTAAGATAGTGAAGCTTTACCTTCTTTCATGCATCGCATGTGTAGGGGTTATCTCCTGAGTGCTGGTCCAAGTTAAAATTCCTTACAGCGTTGTGGCAAGACAAAGAAAAAAAAGTTTTGTAGACTTTGTAAAAATAAACTTTGCACATTGCTTGTCGTTTTGGTACAATTAGTTGTTTTCAAAAGGACAATCAGCATAGCAAATATATCTTTTCTAAATGTTATGAAATTATTATTAAAAAAAAAAACATCTCAAAGCAATTTTAAAAATCCAAATTTTATAAAAAACCATTGTTGAAAACATCGAATCTTAAACTAAAACCAATAATGAAGGCTCAGTTTGGTTATTTTATGCGCTTCGGGTCTTTTTCTTTTTATACATTTTGGGCCAGATGACATTAGGTGTGTTTTTTTACTTTTCTGGTAAGGTTCGGTAAAATGAGAGTAAGTGAACTATAATTTAGCTCAATAAGAGACAAAAATGTACAAAAGTAATAAAACTCAAAAAACCATTAAATTTACCACAAAATAGGTCTGTTCCATGTGCATAACAAAAACATTTGCATCGTAGGCAAAGGCTCTAAAATGTGAATAAAAATATATTGAAAAAAAAGTAAAAGCCATTTTTTTATTAAATAAAGTGATAAATATGCACAAATATAATATGTACTTACATTTTCAAATTTATTTAAAACATATTCTTCTTTTTTAAATTTTTAAATTAAAAACTTATTCGTTTCTTTGCAAATTTTCTGATTAATTTCTTAGTTTCATATATAAATAAAAAACAGCCGATAATTTAATTATACACCGAACTTACCCAAAGAAAAAGTTCGTACAACTTTGTACAGAAAAGTAAAAATTTTACTCTCTAATTTTATTTCAAAATTGTACAAAAATTGTTAATAATTGCTGGCACGCTTTTGGGTAAATTTAGAGGATTCCATCTTACACGTAGTTCATTCAAAGATAAGCTTGGTGAATATTTATCGCAATAGAACTGATCTAGATTCTGAATATATATAGTAAAATTCATGCGCAATATAACTTCCAATTTATATAGTAGCGCTCTAATAATATTATAACTATTATTTTTTTCATAAACAATATTTCTAGCTTACTTGTTGCCTTCATATTTAACTATTATTATGTTACACTTGTAGTCCACCAACTATATATGGCCCTATGCGCTCGGTTGCTTATTGTTATAAATAAATAAAATAGAATATCTCTTTATATATGATTATAATTTTAAAATTGTGCCTTTTCTTAAAAAAAAATATGTGAAATGTATTATTACATACTTTATAATATTCTCATAAAGTACTTTTTTATAAAAGCAAACTCAAAAATTGAGGAGGAAAGCATATCCATATAGTACTATTTCGCTAATGCGTACTTAGCTCCGCGGGCTCCCAATTTAGAGTAAAAAAACAGACCTATTGTAAAAATCTGCACAGTAGCATTTTGTACAGTTGTTTTGCAAATGACGCTTTGGAACTCGCCCTATATAGATATGTATGTATGTATATATGTAGATGGCTTTTCACTTTCAAAATATCACGCAAAAATTTTGGTCGTTCACTGCGGATGATTAACATTATTTCAGGGTTGTTTAAGAAATTCGTTTTTAACTTCAGATATGTTTCAAAATCCTTTGCGAATTGAAAAGACTAATAGCGATTCCCATTCTGGAAAAATGCAAATCACTTTAAAGTTTATTCCTTAAAAACATTTGCACTTTATTATTCTCATTTCAAGTAGTACACAATCGCTTTATAACGGAACAACAAAGTGCAAATATTTTCAATGAATAAAGTGAAAAGTGCAATGCACCTTTTCAGAATGGAAATCATCATTAACTAATGCAGTACTAAAAACTACACAATAAAATTTAAATACACACAATAAATTAGATAAAATTTCAAATTAGCGGTGTACATACATACGCCCGACATCTTTGCTCATATTCATTTCATTTCTCACAATACTTTCTTCCTCTTTATTCTATATACAGTAGACTCGGGCTTAGAGGGAACTAATACGTGAAAGATCTATTTCCTCAACGCAGACTGTCCTCCTCAATCGAGATTGAAAATAAGAATATTGAAAAGAATGTGAAGAAAAATGTGTTTATTAATACGGTGGTATGTACAAATAATATGTACATGTAGTGTATTTACGTATTTTAAATAAGAAACATTAGCCCAACTCACAATCTTCTGCATATGGTGTTGCATCATTGCATTTGCAAAAAGGTATAGCATATTTTTGCTCTACAGTAACAAAATACACAGCAATGCTAAAAATATGCTATACCTTTTTGCAAATGCAATGATGCAACACCATATGCACAAGATTGTGAGTTGGGCTATTATTTTAAATAGTCCAATATAGTACGTTGTTTTTCTTAGATTTGTAAGGATTTAATTTTTATGAACATTTACATTTGCGAAGTCACTTGTAGAATAATAATACAGTGGAGCAGCAACATAATGAAATGTAAATATATTGAATTAAATTTACTATATGTTAAATGTATACAGTAAATGTAAAAATATATGTTAACTAATTTCTATGTTTGCTTATTATTAAATGTATACGATAAATGTGATGGACATTACAGATTACTGTGATTTTTCCACAGCACTATATCTGATATTTTTTAAGAATGATGAATTCGAGCGGGTTAGTGTTGTTTTTGTTGTTTATCTAAAATTAGAATGCCTTCAGCTGCCTGAATTGTATTTTTTTTAATTGTTTGTTTATTCATGCTCATCCTCATAAAAATCTACAACAACCTGTACAACAATCTATATTTGTCCATAGTTTTAGTTGTTTCAATCTTGGGTTCCCTCTACCCCGAGTCTACTGTATATTATAAAACAGGAACAGTTCCGTAAATATCTGCATATAGAACTAAACTACTTTTTTAGAAATATTTACAAAAGCGGACAATTTTTGATAGATTTACTAAAAACATATCGTTGTGTTATAGAACACAACAATCAACGATTAACGATGCTTTAACAAGAGATGAAGACCACTTATTTATTTAAAGTAATAATATCAACGTGAACAGAGTTATTAAATAAACATGTTATTGTTTAATATATCAGAATCGGTCATACTTATTGCACACATCTCGTAGTTAACCATGTTAACAACTGTACATGATATAAAAACTTCTCATCCTCTTCTTGGCCGAAGAAATTAGCGATCAGCTTTCTGAATTAATAATAAGCAACAAGCTTAGTGGAAGATTGTAAAATATTATATATTGATGGGCGACTGCCTCAAAAGACAAGGAACGCAAACTGCAGGGAAGATAACAAATGCTTTTTGCAACAACAAAAATAAAAATTCTTAAAAAAGGGATTTGCTTCAAGACGACTTTTTTTTTATTTTTATCCGGAGATGACTCCTACAAATGCGAAGTATTGTGCTGTAACTAGAGGAATGTGACAGTGAGAGAGATGACAGAAGGTGAAGCGTCACAATGTAACAACTCTGCTTTGGCAGACATATTCAATTGTAAAGCTTTATTTTAGTAGCCATTATTAGTAATTATTTTACTTCGCTGGTTCTACACAATAACAAAGAAGGAGGGCGCTCTGATGTGCCTGTGGATTAGTATCAGCTGAAGCCAGTAGCGCGTTGATTCTGCAGCCATAATCCCATTGGTGTCATAACCAGTCATACCAAAACTTTTGCTATTATGTCTATACTAACGGTATCTTTATCGGTATTACAGCAAAGAAACTTCGGCGCAGTAAAAATAATAAATAGAAAGGCTACATTTTAACTTGAAAATTTATGCGTCAACATAACACCGAGATGTAGCAACTCTGCTTTGCAAATAATCAAAAGCATGTAACTGCAGAGTTGTGTAAGTCTGTCTATTCTCCACAATATCACCTTCCACCAATCTAGTTCCGGTGCACATATTGCATATACGAGGCCTGTTCAAAAGAAAACGTGAATTTAGAATTTTTTTGAAAAGTATTTATTTATTCATCAATATCAATTTTGTCCCCTTCAAAGTAATCAGCGCTTCTTCCAATCCTCGAAGAACTTTTGAAATGCGCTTTTCGGTATGGCCATCAGCTCGTTCTTCGATTTTGACTTTATCTCATCAATTGTGGCAAAACGCTTTCTTTTCGTTAGTCTCTTAAATTTTGGGAATAAGAAAAAGTCGTGGGGAAGCAAATCTGGTAAATAAAGTGGTTGAGGAATGATTAGAGTGTTGTTTTTGGGCAAAAAATCACGAACACGCATTGATGTGTGAGTTGGTGCATTATCGTGATGCAGAATACATGATTTTTTTCCATAATTCCAATCGTTTGAGCTGTATTGCTTCACGCAATCGTTGCATAGCTTCCTTTTAGTATCCCTTATTAACCGTACGACCTGTTGGCAAGAACACGCCATTATAATCGAAGAAAACAAAATTCAGATTTTCTTTTGAACGAAATTCGTTTAGGGCACATTTCCTGACCGCTGGTTCAAGAAAAAAAACATATATATATACTCGTCACTGTATATTTAAAGTTTATAAAATATTTTCATGAAAATTGAATTTATATACACTTCATAAAAGAAGAATCCCACTTATGAACGTGGGCGTTAATAATTAATTTATTTAAAAACGTGATATAACACTTTACACATTTGGTAATAAAATGAAAAATATTTATTTATCCATATAATAAGTGATAATTACCTTTTTATATTCAGACCAAAGTGTTTTTTTTTATATTAAAATTCTTTTGAATATCCTTCACTAAACTTTTATAAAATGAAGCATTTCACTTTTTTTTATTTTCAACAGAAATTTAATCATCACATTAAAAATCATTTATATTTTCAATAAATAAATAAAATAATAGCGACCGCTTTGCCAAAACTCTCACTTCAAAATGTTACAAATCATACAAAGAAAACAGTTAATGGAACAAAAAAATCGTGGTAATCCACAAAGTTCAGTTTTGCCACATATTGAAGATGCACAAAAGCTGTTAAAACAGCAAAACATATACAACGACCATGAAGCAATTTCAATATTAACAACATAAAGATTACACGTTTAATACCAAAAATATCCTGTTTAATCTGCAAAATGTTATAGCGCATTCAATATCAATAACTGGGCATACAAGGGCTTTTATACACGTAAATATTTATTTAAACAAAACAATTTAAATATTAGAAATATGAATAAACGAATATGCATATTCGTGGTTAAACAAGTGACCCAGCCATTAAAGAGATCAATTTTATTATTATTCATTTGATTTAATAACCTTGATGTGATGAGTTTTGGAAAAAAATTCGTTTTAATACAGTAATTGTTTTAACGTTGGCTAAATTTTGTGAATTTAATTTTTATGAAATTAAAATTTCTTTGAAGAAAGAAATACTCAAGAGAAATGCAACACATTTTTATAGACGAAAATACTTTCATTAAAAAAAGAAAATAATTTTTGAAACACTTTTGGAGGTGCTTGCATGAAATATGGAAATTGTTCAACACCTTGTAGACTGAGTAAGCAGAAGGTCCTGGGTTACATTCCAGGACCGGTCAAGTCAACATTTTTTCCTAATATTTCTGTGCTACAGTAATACTTTAGCAATAAAACGTCGGCGAAGTAAAATAATAAATGAAATGGATTGCCACCCTTAGCTTAAAAATAATGCGTCAAAAATTAACATCAGGAACGCCACAACGCTGCTTTATAACTGCAGAGTTGTAAATTAAGCTCTATCTTTCTACCACTTTTTCTTTTCTGCGACCAGTGCTCAGGAGATGTTTCCTACGTATGCAATATAAGAACTAAGGAAAGGTATAGTAATAGATATGACAGTTGGAGGAAAGTTTCATGATTTGCATTGATATTTTGAAGTTGTGTTTGGTAGCCATAGGTTAGGTTACGTTATGTTAGAAGGACCAGGATGAACCTACCAGATAGCGAAAATTAAACCTAGACTACGAGTGGAGATATCCAATGGGAAGTCCGTAATGAAGCGCGGTAGGGTTCTGAGTATGCTGTTATGGCCAGACTTAGATTCCCTGAAGAACGCAGATACCCTTAGCCCAATAGCACTCTGAGGCACAATAGAGAATATATGAACATCAATCGGTAGGAGATTCAGAATCGGCAATAAAACACGCATTTATCCATGGATTTTTATGAAATAAAGTTTATTTTATTTCTATTACATTAAATAGTAAAACCGGTAACTATTTTGTGCTTTCTATTTTTTATGAATATTTTGAATTTAAAAATTTGTCAACTTTTCAAAAAAAAAACAAATGGTTAAATACAAAAATGATGATTAAGCAGCCATAATTGACAATTTTCTGACGTATTACATAACAAGATTGAATAAGTTTTTCCAAAGTTTCGACCAGATGTAGGGAGAAGCCTCTTCAAAAAACCTCAATTTTAGAAAAAAAATTTTTTACAAAAACCTTACCATAGAATTTGAAATAATGATAATTTTTGCAGTTAGGTGACCACAGCGGATTAAACAAAAAATAGTAGTTATCAAAGAAAAAAGGGGTGAAATGTGCGCGGCAAAAAAATGGATTATCATATTACTTTGTCGTTTGTGGACCAATTTTCAAATTCTTTTTGTATATGGAAAAGGTCACCCAATTTTTTTTTCGAAATTGGTGGAGGGGGAGACAAAATGCCCTCCCCAATCATTTACCGATTGCGATGAAACTTTAAAAACGGATATAGAATGAAACATAAGTTTAACAGTTTATCACGAGGAGAAGGGGGCAATATTGCCTTCTCCAAATCTATATGACGCCTGTGATGAAACTTGAAATACAGAAAGATCTATGTATGTATATAAGGAAACATAAGACCAATTTTTTTCCGAAAATTGAATATATGATAAAATTTCAGCAAACGCAATATGGCGTACAGGTCAAAATGGCGGACTACTACTTTGTAAACACAGCGTGATATGGGTATCAAATTAAAGGGATTTGTATGAAGGAAACTCCAAATCAAATGGAATCACTACGTACAAAATAGCGATGACCCAAAATGGCGGACAACTAACTAACTGTGTGTTAATCAGACATCCGAAAAAAATCGACGTTGAATAAAATCTGTTTCATAGTCTTGAACGCTTCATTTATGCAAATAAGAGTTGAGTGTTCGAAGATGTTTTAATCATACCATATCATGCAACAAAACTACAGGTTTAATTAAGATCACCATCATTTAGGGTTTTCACATGCCACTAGCATTTCGAGAAACTCTACACATTCACAATTTTTTACTAATCCACAAAAGTTTTTCGCAATGGCGGTAACCCCAACACAATCCTACCCAGCCTGGTCAGATTGGAGGCCCGGTCGAGGACCTCCCACCAGACAAGGCATCCATAGGATAATACTGGGCTAACTACGACACTATATTCAAAGAGCGATCTTAGACTTAAGACCCCACCTCCTTCGAACATGGTCAATGTGCCCCCACAAGTTTAGTCTGGAGTTCAAGATCACATCCAAATACTTAACATTCGACGATTGCTGGAGGACCTGTCCAGCAAGGCAAGAGAAACTGAAGTAGCCATTTTATTAATTACTTTACTTTGCCGATGATACTGTGCATTGAAACTCAATTATGCTCTTAATTAAATCAATTACTTTTTTAATTGAATAAAAAAAATATTTTTTTTATTAGTTTTTTAATTGAGATTTAGTTAATATTTAATTAATATATTAATTTCAATTACTTGATTGTGTATTTACTGAAAGTTAACAGTAGGAAGAGTAAAAGACAAACATACATAGAATGCTTTTAAGGTAAATTTCGATATATTTTTAACAAAATTCATTGAATAACAGTTCATGCAACAGTTATGAGACACTGTGTTCGCTTTTAAACTTTTATATGGCGAACGAAGGCTGTTTCAGACATGATTGGGGCGCGAACTCCAAAAGGGAGAGGTAACCTATAATTGCCTTGCCCGTATTAAACATGGCATTATAAAAAGAAAAATAAATGCTGAAATCGCGTTTAATTGAGCCAGCTTAATAATACTAATACTTTGTAGTTTAAAACTGTGTCGTTATTTATTATTTCTGTTATCATAGTTCAAGGCGAATTCAAAACAGGTAAATTTACTAGTACAACAAGTACAACTCTACATAAACCATAAACATTTAGTTTTGTAAAATCATTTTACTCTGTCAACATCAGTTGACTAAGGCGAATACATAAAATATTTCGTGTTACCAATATTTAATAACTCTACACCTTCTGAATAGTTCTTTTGACGTGCTATTTCACAAACAACGTAAAATTTATCTTCGTCAATCAATTAAGATGGTCACCAAACAAATTTTTAATAATTTATAATAATATATTTTATAAATCATCAACCCCAGAAACAAGTGGTTTTTTCACCATTCGATATACCTGAAAATCGAGCACAAAATGGTCAACCTTCGAATCTACTACTTTCACTCATACTAAGTTGAAAAGCAAGCATTCGATCTAAACAATTAATAAATAACATTCTTATCTTAATTATTCTTATCTCAATCCAAATAGTGGACCCATCGTATAGCCAACTTTATAATCAATCTAATAGTGAAACAATCATTAAAATCTCTTTAGTTATTAACGAGTTATATTGTTTTAAGTTTTTAAGTGTTTTCAAATAATTAGTGAATACTACGCGCTTCTATTCATATACAAAGGAAATAGTATAAATATAGCAAACCATGTACGAACGAAATGCGCCGCATGCGAAAGATATTGACCTCACTTAGATGTCGTTATATGAAGAACCAAATTATTTCCCTAGATTTCGAAAAATAACTTTTTTTAATTAATTTCAGTTCATAATTTTTTCAAAAATTTGAAAAAATTTCGTATTTAAATGTAAAAAATATAAACCAATTTTATATAAATTTGACAATTACAGTACATATGTATGCAGTGCCATATTTCGAAACACTTTTTATGCGTTAGTTAACTTAACAATTACGAAAATAAAAAAAAGTTATCAGTTGTGCTTTTTTTTATCTTGAACCAGTACTGAACAGGTAATCCCTACACATCCGGTGGATTGTGCTGGAAATGGATAGAAGGAGAAATGAAAGGAGGTGAAGCTTCACTATCTTACAATACTGCGTTTGCACGTTATTTGAATGTTCCTTTTTTGTAGCCACTTTTAGTAATTATTTTACTTCGCCGGTCATGAGGGCGTTCTGATTCTGTGACCAGTGACTATGCTTTCGCCACTGAAACCTTCCGAGAACAACTGACACAAAGACACACTAATACACATCAGAAAAAATGCGAGATATTTTTCTTATAATCTGAAACTGAAACTGGGGTTTAACCCAAGAAATTTCTGGTGTAGTAGTCAACGTTCTGACTACTTCAGCCATCGCCATAAACGGTGTAATAAAATATATTTCGAGCTCTATTATCTGAGGTGCAGGGGACAAAGCTCATGCCGGATAATAGAATAGAATATAATAGAAGAATACACACACAAGAGTTTCATTAAAACAAGAAAATTTCTACATTTAACATACGTATGGTAGACATCTACATATTACATATACATACATATGTATGTATAAACATTCATACAAAACAGAAATACTAATTTATTTAAACTATTCTTTGGTAGTAGTTGGTCCTTGTGTTCTTAGTTGTTTTTTTAAGTCAGTTTATATATATATTCGGAACTTTTAATTATGTATCAAGATTTAAATCCGTCGATTGAATCACATTCGGAACCATACATACTTAAAAAAAATAATGTTTAATGATGAACACGTTGCTTTCCGAATATTGTTCAGACAACAATTTAATCGTTATGTTTCGCGGTAGCCATAAAATAAAGCAATTTTATCCTTAATAGAAAGAACTTTTCTTGCTTTTTTGGTAGTTTTTATTTAAATAATAAACTAAATACAGCTATTAGTAGTTCATCACATGTTTTTAAATTATTTATAGTAAATCTTTCCAAATTTGTTCGTTGCTGGGAAACTATAATTTCTACTTTGTTATTGTTTTTTTATGAAACAGCTGATTGCTCACTTACTTGCCAAAATTGGCCCAAAAGGAAAGTTAAGGAGACGAGAAGAAGTACAATGATATTCTCTCAAAACCTCCCTTCTTTACCCAATTTTTTTTGGTAAGATTGATATAACACGGCACCAAGTTTGTAAAGAAACAGCCCTATTATCAATATTTCTTTGTAAAATAAATAAATAGAAATATTTTAGTACGTTAAAAAACGTGGGAAACAAATTAAAAATTTCAATTATTCCACATAATGCATGGGCTCTTAGCTGTATTATATATTCAACTGTTAATGTAGGGGAAAACAAATTTTTTAATATAATGAATGTACAAGCTTTATCACAATAAATATTCTATTAACGGGTGGTCCAACCATAATGCACGATGTTAATAGTGAGTCACACCTTAACGCAATGTTTTTTGCTGAATTTAATTTGACATTTCTTTGTTTCAGTGTTTGACAAATTCAACCATGGAGACAGCGCGTTAAAATTGTTGACGACTTTTATGGAAATGAGCGTTCAAATCAAAATGCAGTTCGTGCACTTCGTGATTTTTTTCGTCAGCATAATCGACCAAATGTGTCCACAATCGGGGGAATTGTGCGCAAATTTAAGCAAACCGAGTCTGTAGGAAATGTGAAAAGACCTGTGCCCAGTTCGTTCCTTCGTTATTTTAAAATAAATTTACTGGTAAAATTTAATACGAAAATTATTGAAATATTGAATATCTAAATTTTATTTGGCAAAGGTTAACTAATTGCAAGAGGATTAATAAAATTAAACTGATAAAAAAAATTAGTCTGTTGTAAATTTTTGCAAAAATTCCAGAACTTTTTTGTGATTGTATGCATCTAATTTTCAACTACTTTTGGGCAGTTTTTATATGAACTTTTTAAAAAATTAGTTCCAGTGTCTCTCCACTTCTTTTAAACAAACAATAAACATAATTAATAGTCGCAATTCGTTTTGACTCGTGTTAAATGACACAATAGATTATAAATTAATTAATAATCATGTGATAATGTTTAGTGAAAAAAGCGCTAAACTTATTAACGAAGAAACATCAAATTTAATTTTTTTTATATGTAAATCTATAAAATATTGAACCATAATAATTTACTATTAGTGTCTTCTAAGTTTCTTTTACATATCTAATGTGGGTATAATACTCATAAATATTAAACAACAAAAATATATGTATGTACATACTTATATTGAAACTTACATTCACATTTCTTCATATACGCACATTATATTTTCAAACACTTATAAGTTTTTGTTCCTCTTTCATTTTATTAATGCAACAGTATAATGCTCAACAACATAAATTGATACAGCAAAATTTATTACAACAAAAAAAATTTTCAATTAAAAGTGGTCAAGATGTTGTTGGTGTTGTCGATTGAAAAACTTGTATGCTCTTGTTAAAAAAAAAATGCACACGCGTTAGAAACAACAAGAAAAACTTTCGCTTCAACATGAAAAACTAATGAGTTTAAGAGAAATAGAAAACTGTAAATCACATGTGCTGCACATGATATAAAATCGTTCGATTGGATATGAAATTAATTCATCAGTCAACTTGTTTTTAGACTTTGGCGATCTTGTAAAAAGTCGCATCCGTGTTATTGATTATGTATGAATGTTGGCTGAAGCATGTGAAAAGTAACGGACTTTTGGTTTTCATTTAATTACACCTTAAAAATATAAAATATGATTTTCCAACTTGTCGAAGTATTTTTTAAGAGTGTCTTCTAATTTTCATAAAAATTTTATTTGTTTTTTTTATTAAATTTCTTTTAATTGCTTCTTAAATTATATTTTTATTTATGAATATATCTAAAATAACTTCCAACCGTAACAACGACCGTTATACGTCAAGCGCCAAATTGCAACTGAAATGAAAAGTTTAGTTTTAAGCCATACAGCATCAAATGGTAAACTCACATGCAACTGCATGCCAAAATATGCACATTTAACACATATATCATGCTCTTGTGTTTGTTCATCTATGTGTTTGGCTTTTTGTTTTTTCACACTTGTGTTTCTTTAACCACCATCACCATTGAAACAAATTTAAAACCAACAATCATCACAATAAAAACATTCAACAAAATCATTGAGGTGAATCAATATTAAAATGTACTCACAGCATGGTGAGTTTAATTCTCGTAAAAGGAAAGCTCTTATTCACAAGGGGGTGTATTGCAGATGTCCGTTAAAAAAGGGCCTCTTAAAATACTAAAGAATATATAAAAATATTTTTGACATTGTTACAATTTACCGATAGTTACAGTCAGGATTTTGTACTACATATATAGGAGACTATTGGTTAGACTTTAAACTAAAAGTTACCGATAAGTTGACGGTTCAGCGAACTATCCTTTAAATTATGATTTAAAGTCTAACCAAGAGCCAATAAATTGAATAAATAGAATTTTTCAAAAATTTGAATCGAATAATAAAAAGTTTGTTGCATAAAGAACATTTTTCCAGAACGTATTAAAAAATACTTTGTTGGTATACTTCGATAAATGGAAAATGGATGCTAAAATCGAAGCTTCAAAATTTAATTCCTCTCCTTGACATCAGAGACGCTACAATACTGCTATAAAAAAACAAATAACATGCCAAAAAACCGTGCTGTAAGATAGGGAAGCTTCACCTCGTATCATTTCTCCTACTATACCTTTTCTCTAGTTCCAGCACAATTCACCGCATGTGTAGAGGTCATCTTCTGAATGCTGGTTCAAGATAAAAAAATATTAAGCAAATGTGCGGGAAATATAATTTCTATATAACGAAATTTCTATATTTATTTTGAGTTGGAAATGGAAATGTACGCACATTCATATATGTACATATATTTAAAAAATAATTTTTGGGTGCCAAATTTGTCACATGAAATAAATAATGTTGATTGAAATTGTTCACTATGTTGAACAGAGTACGAGGCTTCAAATGGAAAGAACTATTCCTGTGAAGCTGGAAGCAGCCTTATATCGTTTGAACATTATGTAGGTCGTAACAAATTTTCTTTTTGCTATTACTCTGGAAATTGTTATTATTTTTCTATTGTAACTGGAATATGCCACAAAACGCTTGTTTTCATATACATACATACATACATACATATGTAGTACACGTAGTAAATGAAAAAAATTTTTAGATATTGTGTTTTAAATTCAGTTTGTCTTTATGAGCCAAGATTATTCATTAAAAATGTAAAGCAGCACTACTGCTCCCCCTTAATATGGAACTATTTTCCACCTCTCTCTCTCTCTCTCTCTGTTTCTCAGTCACTCTCTCTAGTTCAATAATCCTACTCACCACAAGTTCCAGACTTGCGTGATAGTTTTTTTATTCCTTCTTTTTCTTGCTTCACAAATTTTTCATTGTCAACATTTATGTTTTTGTTAGCCAATGTTGACAACAATATTGTTCTTATTGTTGTTGTTAAATCCTTTATATATATTAAAAACATTCTATGTGGCATCGTATTATTAATTCGGTATTCCCAAAAGTATGTTTCGAAGTGTGTGTGTATGGTATGTAAATATGTAATTTGCGTTGGTTTATATTTAATGTTTTCATGTCGGTGTTTAAGTTAGTGTGTTAATATTCTATGTCTGCTGGGCTTATATACACGTTTGTTTTTTGTTATTATTTAGTTTGCACCCTTGTCCTACCACAACTTGACATGCATTGTGTTCAAAAAAAGTCTATAAATTGTTATCATATTTCTGGATTTTTCTTTATTTACATCTCAGTGCATACATATATCTCTCCTCTCTTTTGGAAACTTGAGGGCACAGAAAACTATACATTACACTGTAATGACTACAGGTACTTAGGGCACTATACATGAATATAGTATGTGTGTACATAAATACATAACTACATACATAATTATATGAAAATGTGTAGTAACAGTTAATTGTTGATTGTGTGTATGTTTAATATTTTGTTGCTGACTTTGCTTCGAGATTGTTAATGCGTGCAGTAGTTTTGTTTGATTTTTTCTAACCTGTTTCCTTTCCTTCCAACAAAAAGTAAATAAAATCCAAATGAGTAGAGCAAAACAAACTAAACAACCGGCGTTTTTGGCTATTGTAATTTTATTTTTTATGCTTTTTGGCATAAGAAATAAAAAAATATACATACATATATGTATGTACATATGCATGAATGTGTTTTTTTTACTTTTTGTTTTTTAATTTATTTTCTCCTTTTTTAATAGTAGCTGAAGGTGTGGTATTAAGATCTGAGAGTTTTGTTTTTTAATTTAGTTTGAACACAAAGTTCCCACTTTAAGTTAGTAATGGCAATTAGAATTGTTGGAGGTAATTGTTGATAAAATCCATTAAATAAAAAGTGTATGAACACAAGGCTGAATGAAGTAAGTTTTTTTAATAAAAATTTTGGCTTTAAAATAGGAAATAAATAAGATGGAGCAGACAATAGGTATGTTTTTATTTGGGTAAAGTTCGGTAAAATGAGAGTAAACTATAATTTATCTCAATAAGAGACAAAAATGTACAAAAGTACGGGAACGCAAAAAACCACAGACTTTACTACAAAATGGAAATGCAATGTGTACCGTTTTGTTGCGATAACGTCAACACCGTTTAACGTGAACAAAAATTTTTAATTAACTTCTGAAAGATGAACAAAGTTTGAAAGCTCCAATGCGCTTTGTTACAAGAAAGTTAAAACGTTAATGTTGTTCTTTTCTTACTTCTCGGAATCACCATTTTCCATAGAACTGCAGACGAGTACTTTGGCATTTGTATTTTTGAGTATCAATTTCATTTAGGATTTTAATACAAATTTTGGAAAAAAAAGCAGCAGAAAATAATAATCGATTTTTTTAATACATAACAAATTTTTGTCATATATTTGTGAGCATGTACATGCATACATATGTCAATAATTGCAATTTATAATATAATCTAGATTCTGGAATATAAATATATCTTCTTAAATCCACCCACACCCATTTACATAAAGAATTTTTTGTGTCGCAACCGTCAGGCTGATTTTAAATCGCTGTTGCTTCGTACATATGTATATACATATGTATATACATATTTTATTATTTTGTTATTTGCAATATACATATGTATTAAAAATTATACCAAATTTGTAGCAGTGCTTATAGCTTTTTGACAAATACTTTTTACAAAAAGTTAAAAAATATTAAATTTATATTAACTGAATTTATTTTGGGAATATTTATTTATATATATGATTCCAATTGTGCTTTTTCCCTTATAAACTATATGTGAAATTTATTATTACATACCCTATGATATTCTCATACAGTATGAAAAATATCATAAAGCATTTTATTACAAAAGCAACTCAATAATTGATTGATTATGATATTTTTCATACTGTATGAGAATATCATAGGGTATGTAATAATAAATTTCACATATAGTTTATAAGGGAAAAAGCACAATTGGAATCATATATATAATATTAAATTTATATATAATTAATTAATTGAATTTAAAAAAAAATCATATTCGGCGACACCGTTTATAAAACACACATACACAATACCACGAGAGTACGCAAGAAAATAAAATGTAAAGGAGAAAATTCAAATTTTGTTGAATAGAGTTCCTGTGACTTTGTCTACAGCGCATATTTCTCTACACACACACATTTTCCTAAAATAAATAACTTTAGACTAACGATGTTTTCGTTTCAAAGAAAAGTTCATTGCATTTCTTACACAATTTTGCTCTATTATTTTGAACTATATTGTCCCGCAACAATAAACAGAAAATATATACATACATATATATATAAAATATATATAGTCCAACAGCCCTTTCGAGTATCATATCAATATACTTGTATATACGAGTAACTAATATTAATTATGTGACATTTCTGACATTTGTCACACTCAAGAATGTACAGTCATGACTTTTGATATGAATATTAATTATTTGTTGTTAATGATTATTTTTTTTTTGTCTTGGACCAGCACTCAGGAAATAACTTCTATACCTGTGGATTGGATATAGCTTAAACCGGTACTGTTCAGTGACTATTGACTATGCCTTTGCCACTGAAACCTTTCGACAACAACTGACACAAATGCACATCAGAAAAAATGCGAGATGTTTTTATGAGTCTGAAACTGGGAAAATTTTTCGTTTTTTAGTCAACGTGCAGACTACTTCGACCATCGACACATGAAAACATGATTTTAAAATTAATTTCATCATGGTTATATTGGCAATAACAAAATTATGTATGTAGTATGTAAAAATATGTCTTTTTTTAATCAAAATATTTTTTTGATCTCTTAAAATGGTGTACGACTGTTATATAAGAGTACAATTATGAAATTAGATTTAAAATAGAGTTATTATTGTAGGAAAATTTAAGTTTTTGGGTTTACTAAGTTCGCAGAAAAAAAAATGTGAGTCCGATCACAGGGGAGATGTGTAAACATCTAGTAATGAAATCTTTTTAAAAGTTATTAAAATTAAATGTTTTTGTATTCATTATATTTATTTGTTTATATTCGCCTACGATAACATAATGTACGACAATTAGTGAAAATTAGTAGATACTACTACTACTATTGCGCACTAGATGATGTTAGTGTATGTTAAGTTTCTCTGTACTTCTTGTTGTCCGTATGATTACACTAATCCACTAATCCACTCATACACAGCTCACACCGCGTTATCGTAATTACAATCTTACTCAAAATTTGTGATTGTATTGTGAAAAAAATTTTTACCCCCTAGCGTATAGATGTTTACACATCAAAAAATAACTTCCAAAGTAAAGAAGATCGGAATATTGTTATTCGAATGTTATCTTTTTGGGTCCCACTCAGTGAATTGGAAATATGTCATATTCTATATGTCCAAAAATTTGATTCTGTTGAAGCTCCGTTTAGTGACTTCCGTTGCTTCCATGGAGGCATGCAAATAGTGTAAAGAATTTTATTAATTTTTAATCAAATTTAGTTTTATGTCTTGCTAAGAGATCCATAACTCGAAATCTAAGGGTGACCGCAACAATTTTATTTAATTTTGCATTTTCGTTATTTTCCAATTTTCTAGGGTTCTTTCCTAAACTCGATTTAAGCTGAAAATTTAACTCTTTTTTTTTAAATACATAAATTATTAATCCATTCTCCGTTGAACCTCACAATTTATTAATATGTATCTTAAGCATTGAAAAATACTTACTTATGGATCCTTTAAAAGCTATGAAGATGTCATTCTCTAAAAATGACTTCCATTTTTTGTTGCTGTTGCCGCACAAACAAAATTCTGAAACAGGGTTTTTAAGAAATTTGTTGAGAAAAAGTTCATGTCATGCGTGTAAATTTTTCTTTTAATTTTTAAATGATATTCTTGAAAAACATTTAATATTTATTGAATAATATGTTGAGGTATGTCATTTCGATTAATTTAATGAAATGTTGTTACCATAAATAAAAAGTTTGAAGAATAATTAACGTTGGACTCGTTGTGCTCTTGTAATAAAACATAAAACAAATTTTAATACTTTTTTTTTTATTTGTTTATTTATTTATATTTTGTTGCAAGTACAAAAATAGTTTATTAAATTTCTTTAAAATTCGCAATGTTTTGAAATCCTCATAAGAAATTGTGGAGACATGGAAAGCTAAAGCAGTAGAAAAAATGTTCGTCATCAAAATTTTTTCAATAAATTACAAACAGCTATCGCTTGTTTCGACCTTTATTTCTCTCCCCATTTGAAGCATATGAAGTCATTTTCCAAGTGAAATCTATAGCTTTTCTTAATGTCATTTTTAATCGTATGTCAGTTGAATCATTGATACACTTGCGTTTTTTACTCACACACAATTCAGAGCAGTGCAACATTTCATTGTCAAATGTTGTTGAAGAAAATCAATGAAAATTAACAACAAAAAATAATAAAAACAGTCATCAAATATAAATGCGAATTGTGAGAGCAAGCAGAGTAAAAATTTTAAATAAAAACTACAAACAAGATAGACAGCCAAGAGAAATACTGGTCAATGGGCTGATTGAATAGAATGTACGATTTAACTTGGTATCATGGTAACGATGCAAGAAAAATGAAAGTTTTATGCTCGTTGGCCAGTTTTTCTTGAATTCTTATTTTTATTTTCTTATCTTGTTGATAGTGTTGCTGTTGTTGTTGTTGTTGTTGTTGCTGTTGCTGTTGTTGTTGTTGTTGTAATTCTCAGTGCAGATTATATAGTGAATGATGCACACATAAATAAACAAATATCTACTTAAAACCAAGGAGTCTGCTGACGAAAACCCAGCATTCATTTGAGAAAAGAAAAACTAAAACATGCTGCATAAAACTGAACTATAAAACTAAAGGTCCTGAGTTCGAGCCCATTTTCGAACTAAGTCATAATAACATTTTGCATTTTTTGTGATATGCTTGAGTGTGTTTGAGTCAGATATTTTCGGAAGGTTTCAGTAGCGAAGGAACTGTAATTGGTCACCGGCTTCAGCTGTACCCAATACACAGGCACATCAGAGCGAGTGCATGCGGTCCGAAACCGTATCCTCATATCGTGACCTCATCAGCATATCCCTGAGAGGAAAAACTCAGGCCGTTCAGCTTGTGGAGAAGTTTATCGATTACGACAGTCCATAGAAGAGGTGATAGAACCCCTCCATCTTGGGCAGCCTCCTTCAGTAAAAGGGCACCCTCTATAGCCCCATAGCCTTTTCAATCTCAGCAACAAGGCTATGTATAGCAGTCACAATAGATTCACCCCGTATACACGCAAAATGAAGCCGATACAGTGGGAAGTTCACCAAGCTGTTCTTCCTTATCTATCGATCCAATATCTTCTCCATTAATTTCAGGAAAATCGAACTAGGATTTATCGTCTGTATGCTTTATGTAATTGCTCGGGTTTTCCCCCCACCTTTCGAATAAATACAACCCTCGGCATGTCCCAGTGTACATGTCCCAGCAACAGACTACCTTTGTACAGTCTGGACAGAGTAGCGACAATGTAATCCATACCTTGTTGCAGGAGGCATGGAAATATCCCTTCAGATTCTGGAGATTTATATGGGACAAATGTCGATATGGCTGCCTCCTGATCTACCGATAGGTACGCAGAGGTAAGTATTACATAATGGCTCGTGAGCATTTTTGTCTATACTGCAACCAGATCCTTAGTCATCAGCTGTGAAAGAGGAACAAATGTCAGTCGATTACTAATCAGCATTGCCGCCCTGGGGCGACCACCGCCGTTAGCGTAGATTAATCTACCGTTTGCACCTTCTAAACCTTTGATGACTCCATTGTGCAGCCAAGGTTCTTCGATGAAAGCTACATCAAAACCTTCGGTGTTAAATCTCCTCACAAGCACATCCGAGGATGCCTTGGCATAATGGAGATTTATTTTAAGACATCCAGTTTGTCTTCTCTGTTTTGCCGGAGCACTTGTTATCCGTCCTCCGGGCAATGCTCGTGAGCTTGTTTCTTCTGCAAGTAATGCCGAAAGGTCACTAGTGACCTATTTTCTATACAGGACTGATGCTTTTTTTTAAGTTATACTTCTCCTGTCGGTCCCTATTTGTCCCACGAGTAAAGGGACAGAAGAAGCTAATTACAACCAGAGGGCGGCCAGTACCTGGAGGTCACCGTTAGAAAATACACGAACGTAGTGCCATTCATCCCATAGACATGGTATGATTCACACTTGGTATTACCGGTTTTATCGAGTTGTCCTCTCTAGATCCGCATTTTCAGCCGAAAGCAGGGGCACCTCATGCAGGAGTGGCAATAACCACAATGGTTATTGGCGTTTAATACCGCTTGCCTCTGTATGTTCTGCCCCTAAATAAGAAGCATAACGATACTTAGCCCCCTTTAATAATAAAAGTGCTGTTGGGTTATAATTTTCTTATAATATTATTTTTGTAAACAAGTAAATTCCTCTGCTACTGATTTTATATATTTAACTTTTAAATCCTGTTATTAGTTCTGTTTTCTTTTAAAACTTAACCTCGAAGAGCATTTCACTCTCTTCCTTGGCCATTAAAACGGTTATAATCCGTTATATTCGAGTATGCTTTAAGACTTAAGTGAAAATGGAAATAATTATATACAATATTTGTAAGTACAATGTACGTATGTATGTATATGTAGAATAATACAAATTTGTATAGCTGAATTATTTTACGTGTTAAGAAACAAAAGTTAAATCAGAAAATATAACATTTTAAGAAGCAGTTGAAGTACAATATTTTAACTTTATTTCAATAAAATTGCATAAGGAAGGCATATTAAAGACATAATTAAAAAAATTAATTGAATACCGTATTTCACATACCAACGAATTTATTTTATACTACACGAACATTTATTAGAGACAGGGTTGCCAGACGAAAACAGAGAAAAGTACTAAATCGCCAAAAAAAAAAACCATTGCTTTGATTTAGTTTGTTTCTTAGTATGTAACTATCACATGTAATTTTCATTGCATAAACTGAGGCTCGAAATAAGACTCTACAGCCATACATATGGATGCATTTAACAATTAAAAAGGCAGTGCTAAAATGTTCTAAAGTTGTAAAAAAGTGGTAGTTTTTGTAATATTGGTTTTTATTAATATAATTAATTTAAACTAGTTTTTATCATATTTTACACACATACATATACTAGTGACACAAACTAAAGCAACTGACCTAATATTATACCATTTTCAAAGTTATATTGTAAAAAGGGAACTTACGAATTTTTAAGGATTGCTATTACGAGGTGTTAGGACTATATTAATTAAACAAATAACTTTAAAAAAAAACATTTTAAGTATAAAAAAAATAAAGAAAAAATAAAAATGACTCAGATTTGGATGGCAAAAACTAAAGCAACTGTTCTTAAAACTTTCATAAAAATTAATACTATTTTAATCATATCTAATTTTTCCCCGTTATTTTATGCAGTTATTTGTTTTTGCTTTAGAAGTTTGTGCAAATGTTAAAACAAATATAAAATTTTTGAATTTTAAAGCTAAAAAAAGACAAAGAAGCTGCTGAAGAAATATTTTCAAAAATGGCGAGAAATAAATATAATTCGTATATTAAAAATTAAATAATAAAACAATATAATAGTGGAATTACACAAAAAAGTCTCTCAGATAGATTCAACATAAATAAATCGGTTATTTGTCGTCTTATTAAAAAATTTGTATCAACTGGTTCAGTGGAGACCTCGTAAAACGTCAGCTCACGAGGACCAAATGATCATCCGAGAAATCAAAAAAGATCCGTTTGTCTCATCGCAAAATATTGCTAACAAATTAGATTTAAATATTACAGCAAGAATAGCGCGAGACAGAGCTTTAAAAGCAGGAATGCGTTCTAGAAAAGTAGCAAAAAAGCCGTTTATTTCACCAAAGAATCGTAAGGCGAGAATCGAATTTGCTAAGACACATTTACACTGGAGTGTTGAAGAATGGCGAAAAATATTGTTTTCCGATGAATCTAAATTTAACCTGAAAGGATCTGATTCAAAAAAAATAAGTGTTCGAAGACCAGTAAATAAGCGGTTAGATCCGAGGTATTGTAAGGGAACTGTTAAGCATGGCGGTGGTAATGTAATGGTGTGGGGATGTTTTTCACTCAATGGAGTCGGACCTCGGTATGAAATAAGCGAAACTATGGACCGCTACCTCTACAAAAATATTTTGGAAACTGTAATGTTGCCATTTGCAATAAAGGAAATGCCTGCTGAATGGATCTTTCAGCACGATAATGATCCAAAACATACATCGAAACATGTTAAGTCCTGGATTCAAGATGAAAATATTAATTTACTTAAATGGCCCGCCCAGTCACCCGATTTAAATCCCATAGAAAACTTGTGGGACATGGTGGACAGAAAAATAAAACAGAATAATAAACGAAATTTTTTCCTCCAAATAAAAGAAGCATGGGAAAGCATTTCTGAAAACGAAATCGGTAAATTAATCACTTCAATGCCTCGCAGATGTGCCGCTGTTTTGCAAAACAATGGCTATGCGATTAATTATTAAGATATGTGGCAAAATTTAAAAAATTTTGTAAGAGTTGCTTTAGTTTTTGCCATCTAAATATGGAGTATTTTTATGTTTCTTTTTAACAAAATATTTTTTTTTTTCAAAAAAATTTCTTTAATAAATTAATATAACCCTAAAGATTTGTAATAGTAATCCTTAAAAATCCTTAAGTTCGTTTTTTACAATATTGCAATGAAAATAGTATAACACCAGGTAAGTTGCTTTAGTTTGTGCCACTAGTGTATATAATAAAAAATTGCTTTTGTAGCAAAAATTGTTGTATATAAAATACATTTTGTTTAATATAAACACAAATTTTATAGATATTTTTTTATCTTGGACCAGCACTCAGGAGATGACCCCTACACATGCGATGCATTGTGCTAGAACTAGAGGAAAACGATAATTAGAGAAATTACAGCAGGTGAAGCTTCACTATCTGACAACTCTGCTTTTGCACGTTTTTTGGAGCAGTGCTTCAGCGCCTCAGATGTCAAGGAGACGTATTAAATTTTTTGAAGCTTTTTTTATTTGTAATTATTTTTTTATGTGGGGTTTGGTTCAACCGACACAAAGACACACTAATTCACATCAGAAAAATGCGAGATGTTTTTTTGATGGTTTTTGTGTGAAACTGGGGTTGAATACAGGAAATTTTTGGCTTGGTAGCCAACCTCATATGAATATATGGTTTTACAAGCAAAAAGGCTAAATATATTTCCCTTAACATTATTGAGAGTATTTAAAATTTTACCCACGTTATTTTCAACTTCATATACCAATGAACCGATTTTTCTAACAATATTTTCAGATATGTTTACAGAGTAGCAGCAAACGTTATATAATTTTAAACTTTCTCTTCTATGAACAACGGAATACAAGAGTTGAGAATTCGGTTATTTTTTTATACCCCGTATCTGTTCAGTTATGTAGCTGTACTGACTCTGAATCTTTTCTATCAAATTATGGCATCCTTGATTTGTTTCAACGTTTTATCTATTTAAATTTTATCTCAAAATATATTATATCAGTTTTTAAGGTAATTTTATGAACTAAATAAATAATTCTAAAAGTGATAAATAATTGAAAAAAAGTGCTAAACTAGCATTATAAAGAATTAACAATTTTCTTTCGGTTAGAGCGATATTTTTTTCACAAAAAATAAATTGTAATGAGGACACGAAATTCACTTTTTCTTCTCAATTTACGCGGTATATACTGTCAATGGCTGTCAAACACCAACAAAATGCCGCATCTTATTCCAAGTTTCAAAGGAGTAAACGGCCAGATGTGTGTTGAGCCGATCAGTGTTGCCCTTTCAGTTAAGAGGAGGAAAATACGAAAAATTAATGACTCTTTGAGCCGCCCTTAAGTATGTCTTATTTCTTTACGTAATCAATCAAATGAATTTAATAAAAAAAATTTTTTTTAATTTTACATGAAGTAAGTGTCATTCATAATATAGCACAGTTTGCAGAAATGTTGGTTGAATATTGCCAGATACAATTCACGTGTTTCTTACAAAATGAACAGATATTGCTAAAAGAGCAATATTTTTGTAAACATTTTGAGCATCCGCCTGTAAAATGTTACACTTTTAACTTATAATAAATATAAATTACAAAAACTATATTATTATTACGAGAGACTTACTAAAAAATAATTTATTTTTATAGAAACAATAACAAAACATACTTTTAATATAGTACTGCACTCATGGCCCTTTAATTAAAATGATTGTACATGTAACATTTTTTCCTTATTAAGAAGAATATCATAAGAAAAGAATGCCTTTCACTTTTAAAATAAAACCTATTTTCCAGAAAAGGACATAAAATATTCTAAAAGACAGAAAAAATGCAAAATATTAGTCAGAAAAGACTCTCTCTTTTCAATTTCCTACTCAGGAAAACAAAACTTTGCATGTGCCTCAATTATTAAAAACTGAAACAATGCCAATAGTCGAATTCAACCTCATTTCTGCAATACGAATATTACCTGCAATACAATACATACTAAATTAGTATCAAAATCTTTTGTTACTAGAATTATTCGTTGTAGTTTTTGTAGATAAAATACCAAAATTGTAAATTTATATACTAAATAAATTTTGTAAATAAAAAAGAATTTATAAATTAAAAATTAAATACATAAAATACCTTAACACATGTATTCTGACAGGAAAAGAAACAGAGTACCATGGTTACAATCACTCTTTAAAGTTTTTATGCAGGGTGTCTGGTATCAGATTTATATTTTCAAACTTAAATAAAAAACGTAATAATTGACACAAAGTTTTATTAATAGCATTGAACGATAGAATGGAAATGCGGATTTTATTTTTTAAAGAGTATGTCATCCATATCCTTCAGATCCTTTTTTCAAAGTTCATGAATAATCGCTCTGGGAAGTCCCAGTGAGGCTGCTGCTGAGTCGCGAATTTTCACGTAAACTGCTTTCAACCAGTTCAATGTTTTCGGGAGTCCTTGAATATCGACTGGGCCCTTGCCGTGGGGCATTCATAGCCGAAGCATTTGCGCGGAATCTCTGCACCCACGATCGAATTAAATTTACACTCCGCGCATCACTTATTTGCTGAATGCCGACCTTTCAACAAAATTGTCGACGAGCAATTACGTAAGAATCATTACTCTTAAAAAATGTCTCCACAGCGATCGCGCGATGCTCACAAGACCACTGCGATATCGTGCCTAACAAATCCGTACAATCGATAATTACAACGGTGCCATCATTCCTCCGCACCGTTTATTACTTTTTGAAATAATTGTATTTAAAGAATTGAATTTGGCACCAGACACCCTGTATTACATTTAATTATAATAATTTATGCTTGAAAATAAATAAATGCATTTGCATCACAATGAAAAAAATGTTTCTTTATAGATTTCATAACGAGACATACGAGTATGCAGTAGTGTTTGGGATATTTCTCACACTAAAAGATTCTGTCAAGGGAAGAGTGAAGGTATAAAATTAACACTGCGAAATCTACAAATTAATAACTTTGAAAATGCAAAAATTAACTCTTTCATATTTTGATGTAATATGCATGAGAACCATGTTTTTTTTATCTGCTTGTAAAGCAAAAAATATCCTACAAGTAGTTTTCAGATTTAACAAATATTCGATTTAAAGAACATCGATCGCATTTAACGAAAACCCAAATTTTTAACGAACGATACTTTTATTTTGTACCCGGTTTAACGAACCAGTGTTGCCAGGAGCTGCAAAAAAAGGAAAAGGTAAATCGGTCAAAAATAAAAATTAACAAAATGGTAACAATATTTTATTAATAATTCAACGTTTCATTTAGTACATTAATAAAAATGCATAAAACATGTTAAAAATTATTATACGAAAAAAGAACTCCAAGTGTATAAACAAAACAAGAAAATAAGAGTATTTCTCAGAATATTTGTATTTAGGCGTTATATAATAGTTATTGTATCATTAATTAGTTATATGCAAAGTGGGGCGAAAGTAATCACCGGATGTTCTTTTGCTGTAATTCTTGTTCAATCTTTCACCATATTTCTGCGTAAGGACCGCCGGTTAATACCCAATTGCGTGGCATGTGGTCTGGTCGATGTTCGGTTCTCCTCTTCATCTTGGGTAACAATGGTATTCTCAGCAGAACGCCTGTTCCGGAAAGCCTTGGGAACATTGGCCCAGAAGAGTGGACAAATGCCGCAGTGTTTTTAGTTGGTTCGGCCGACAAGAAAATCTGAGACAAAATTCCCGCTACGCCAAAAAAAAACAGATGAATTGGGCAAAATAGTAGAAACAATTATGCCGCGTTTTCCGCTATTGCTTTTGCTCCCCCACCCCCTTCAAAAAAAAAAAATTAATAAAATACTCGTATGTATATACCCAGCAAAAAAAGACATGCAAAAGAAATAGTTAATACATGCGTTCAATTGCAAATAAATTGGTTCAACTTAGCAGAAGAACGCATGATTTTAACATACAGGTATGGCGAGCATATGTTCATATTTAACAAAACAACTCGTCATTGAAATCAATGCCATGATTTGGTTACGTTTTAGCATGGTTAATAAGTTCCTGTAACACATTTAAAATTTTTTAGCTTTTTGATAGAAATTATATTTTATGACCTTTAGATATTGTTAGTTCAGAAGATAAATTAATAAATAAATTTAGACCAAAATTATATTGACATGTTCTTTCGTAGCTACAACTTTAAAAATACACCGTCAACCGAAAACCAACCTCAATTTATTTATTTAGTCACTTCTAATGCAAACACACTGCGGGCATTACTGAGGCCAATGACTATTAAATATGTAACACTGCAATAGTTCTGTCCAATAGTCTACTGGAAAAATGCTAATTTTTTTGGAAATAGCATTGGCATTTGTAATGGTTTATGCTCACCGAAAACGCCACAAAACACTTTAGCAAAAGCTACCAATTAAAATTTACAGATTAAGCAAAGCATAAAATTTAATTGGCCGCAAAATGAAAACCCCAGAAAAAGAATCATGCAATTAGAACAAACCGAACGCAACATTTTCAAAGGGAAAAAAGGAAAAAAAATCGCAAAATATAAAAAAGATATATTTTTATAAGTAGAGCATTGAAAATTGCTTTCTGTAAGTTTGCTTAAAAGCCTACAAGTAGACAACAAAAAACTTTTTTTTTATATATAATTGTTGTCATCTCTGTTTTTATCTTTAAACTATCAAGGTGAACAGAAATTTGTTAAGGGGTTTGAAATAAAAAATTGATTTAGATAAATATATTTTTCCATTCAAAACCATTCGTAGTGCCTGCCATTGTTCACCATTTCTATGAGACTTTGATTTGATAGTGTGAACTTAATTTCTTGTGTAGCAGAAAAAGTTCAAAAATCTTGTAACAACTCGCATGGATGGTAGAAAATATTTTCTATTGAAAAAAAAAAGAAACACTTAAAGTGTCAACATTTATTTGCTTTTTCTTAGACACTCTGCTCTTGACTGTTCACAATACAGTGGGTTCACGTAAATGAAAAGTAAAGTGATTATCTAAATATTTTGCCAGTGCGCATTTTCACGCATTCAACTTTAAAGTCAAACGTTTGTACTTATACAGGGTGGGCCAAAAATGACCATGGGGTTTAAAAATTTAATAACCTTTTGGTTTATAAATTTTTGTTTTATTCATTTTTTCAGATTTTATAAATAACACTTGGAGAATAAATTATAGAGAGATTCACAACTAAACAAACAAGCTGATAATAGAATTTTTACATTTAAATCAGCGATTAATTATTTTAACGCAAAGAGCATGTCGTCGACCTATTAAGGTCACAATTTTGCCCTCCGAAGGAAAGAATCGTTGCTCAGTTTATCGTCAGCATCGTAAGAGATTTGCCTCGAACTACACTACGTTTAATTAGCACTGCGAAATATATTTAACGTGTAGAGCAAAATCGTCAAAAATGGAGATGCAAGTGCTGTAACCGTAAATGGAGAGCGGAGTCTGTTTATGAAGTGAGATGTTAGCAGAATGGACTCACTGCCCACACTGTCCGACACACAATGGCACTTATAAGTAAAATTTTTGGAGTGCGAATAACGTCTACAAATTAATTGAACTCAAGTGTGTTATCTTTTTATTGCGTACTCTTTGTAAATAATATGATCAGATAATCAAAATCTTCCAAATGTGTTGATTTCATCGATTTATACCTCGACGATATTTTCTATTGTGGATGGATAACGTCAATTACGACTAAGACACAGTTTAAACCAAAGTGGTCAACCGATCGAAGCTTCATTTTAGTTATCTTCCGATTACTGATTTACTATTGTTGTCATAAATCGCAACATTACACATAGTATTAGTTGAAAACTATACATCATCCTTCATCAGGGCAACAACATGGAGCAACTGCTGTTAATGCTGTTGTACGTAATATTGAAGAAGAGTCGTCTGAGTCCACTCACCACCGCACGCAGCAATTGGCGCCTTCTCCACCCAGTTTATTGAAGACTTTTTGTAATATTTCGGTAAGAATATACAATTCGTAACCAAGGTTAGCGCTCGTACGGTACGTTTGGTGAATTGATTCAAAGCGATTTTTGCTGTTGGCACCGAATTTCATAAAATTGTTTTGATCAACGATGAAGGTAGTTTTTGGTTGAAATTATACATCAATAAGCAAAGCAGACGCATTTGCAGTGAAGAGAATGCTCACTATTGAATGCCCTTACTGTGATATGTGTCCCAATTATTTAGTTACAAGAAACGCTCGGTGAAGGAATAATTTTGCATAACAGATTGATACATTGACAATTAAACTCTATCTTCCTATAGCTTACGCCATCTGTATATTCTCTACATCAACCCCCTCTCCTTATAAACCATATAAAAATTATAAATTTTTTAATCGTTTTTCTTGTTTAAAGAACGAAAAAATTCCGAAATGAAAATTCGTGCCAGTTAAGGTTACGGTTTTTTGTGTTTAAAATATTTGGACTTCGGTTACGGTTTGGTTATAAATTCCGGGTTTTTTCGGGTCGGCTTCGGTACGAAGCTCTGTTCTTATGTGTTCACATTATCTATAGAGGTATTGTGATTTTCTTTCATCGATGATTCACATAAATTTCTCATTAATTTTTGCTATGCGTATAGAAACAAGCCCACCAATCCAATAATTATAACCATGAGGGTGGCAATGGTCGAAGTAGTCTGCACGTTGACTACAAAACGAAAAATTTTCTTGACTCCAACCCCAGTTTCAGACTGTTCACAGCTGTTTATATTTAAACTGAGTTGCCAACAGGCAGGCAGTTTTGGCATTTATGTCGTCGAAGTATTAGGAATTGAATCGTGATTTATCGAGAGTTGAAAATTTAATTTTTGGAGCTAAAATTTAAATTGGAAGCAGTTGAATGTTAAAAAATTACAAACTTCGAAATATCTAGAAAGACTTCAGTTGTACCACAACCCATTACGCCGAAAAATCCACGCAGGGGGGTTTGAGACAAGTTTTCTAATCTACGGGTGTTTAGCAATCCCGCGGTACCTAGCTAAAGGTCTAGCATTACCTTAAATTTCCTTGGAGTTTGAATATGACAGAAGAGGTTTGGAGGAGGTTATGCTTGCATTTCCGTATGACTGCAGAAATACAGTTCAATTCTAATCTAGTACTACGGTGCCAGCGAAGCCCCACAGCTCTAACGCTCAGTAAGGGTTTAATGACTGATGTACTCTTAAGTGAGTACTTCGTGTCCACCCCGAAAAATTAAAGTTTGCGTGCTGGTTTGGGAAAGGATTCGTAGTGGTTGTGGTTGACACCAAAAGATACGCTGGGAGATAAGTTTTTGGTCTGTTCGGGATATATGTGGGAAAGCACCTTTATTCTGATACGACTTTTACTTAACTAGGTGCTATTGCCATTCAACAGTAGTCACCGGAATGTGTCTCGAACAAACAGTATTACTGGCTTAAGCGTTCTTCACTCAAATACATTCTGGTAGTGGTACAGGATTTTGTATCTCATAGTGCCATGGGGGCGGTAGCGATCGTCTTAATTTCACTCAGTGTTGAGAGCACCGTGGAATGAGACGCTATGCGTAGGTGTCCGCGCAAATCTTGAACACGTCTACCCTGAAATATCATAGATTAATGGGACCATAATTGCATGAGGAGTAGAGACACTCATTCGAATGCAAGAAACGCAGCAGACGACAGCGATTTTTTTTAAATAAAAATGACGCTAAAAAATTTTTTAAGATTTGGTTACGGTAATAACCCGCATAAAATGTAATAAATATTATTTTCTTCTAAGTTCTAAACAATTTTTCCCACTGTCTTACTTTTTGCTTGATCCTCCTTTTCTTCTCTTTTCATCACCTACTATTTAATTTCAACTAGTGTCTTTCCTCGCCTTTACCGATGTATTCTAAATGAATGAAAGGTTTTAGGTATCACAAAAAGAAACATATCAAAAAGAATTTTTTTAATAAAATTTTTCCTTCATTCTTCTTAATGCAATCTAACACAACTCTAGCCAGCACACCAATTGTAAAGAAACAAAATAAATACAAAAAAACTAACCGGCTGTTATCGTGCCAAATTTAAAAACATACAATCAAATAGTTGTAGGGGCAGAAGGCAGAGAGTGATTAGAAAAATAGTTAGACCAAGATTTCCTTTTCGAAAGCAAAAAAAAAATGTTCTTTTGTTAAGGACAACATGGCACATTTTGTTTTTCATGGACATTTTCATCGCCCTGACAAACCTAATGATTAAATACCTACGTTTTAGTCTCTTGTTGGTTTTGTTTCCATTTATTTAAAATTCCTTAAAGGTTTGGTATTATTGTCACAGCAATGAGCGTATCCCAAATACGAAAAACATATCTACAAATTTATATTTAAATATGTACGTTATTTGTAAAGATATTCCGTTGTGTTTTTGAAGAGGTTGACATTTGGAAAAAGAGCAAATGACTGCCATACAAGTGTATGTGCTTGTAACACAGTAATTTCCTTACGTATCCTTTGGGAAAATATTTGTCTAAACGTATTTCTCTTTGGATTTATCACTTACTCCTTAGATTTCATGCAAATGCTACTCTTTGTCAGATGTTTTTTTTCACCATTGTTTATTTTTTCGCTTTAAATTTTTAAAAATGTTCTTAAGCAAGCCACAGACGATTCAATGGTTGGTACAACTTGAGGGGGATGTACAAAAGATTGTTAAGTTTTGCATCGGTTATACGAAAAATCTAAAAATTTAAATTTTTGGCTTAGTGTACAACAACGTTGTAAATTTTGTGTGACTATCGCACAACCTTTCATATAGTATAGTATGTTTATTATTGTTATGACCACCTTGCTATGAACATTAAATATTTTTCGGAATTTTGGAATTGCAAAAATAAGAACTTTTTTTGTGGAACTTATTAGTTAAATACAGTAAAAGTTCTTCTTCTGGTTCTTCTCGTCATTATAGCATACGCGACAATATATAATGTCATCTTCACTCCACGAGGACTTGATTACATGATGTTGTACATGAGATTGCACATTAAATTGTATCGCTCGAGGAGACAACATGTTTGTTAGCTAAGTTGGTACGACGGTTGTATAGTGTATGGTTTGCTTTAGAAAGAAGTACTGCTTTCGAACAGAAACTTGAGAATTTAAATAAAAATGCAATGAATTTCCAGTAATGATATACCATAATAAACGAACAATAACAAATTATTATGTAGATCACTAAATTCTTGTAACGCACTACTACAGCATGCGAATAATTGGCACTGGTGTTTTGTTAAAACAGATTTGCCGTTTTATTATTCCGTTTTATACTCTTTTCCAAATGTGTAAAGATTTCATTAATCGGTTTTTTAATTTAACTTTTTAACATGTTTAGACTTTTCTGATTTTAGTATATTTTGGTTAGAGTCCCGTGTGATAGCGAAAAGGTGCTTAACTTTTCGTTATTCTTAATATTTCTCCGTCATTCTGTACCTCGGAATTACAAACCAATCCATACGTTGGAAAGGCCTTCTTTCACTGACTGTTTAAAAAAAACGTCAAAAAATGTTTATGCGGATGCGTTATACACACAATTTTGTATGCACAAAAGGTATGTGAATTCATCTACATTTTTCATATGAAATTGGCCTCTGTAACTGCAATGGAATTGAAGATATCGACTTCAGAAGTTGAAAAGTGTAATGATTTGGGAAATTTTTCCGACTGTATTGTCGCCCCCTGTAGACCAAACGGGCTAAAATTTTAATTTTTTTATGTTTCTTAGCGAGAATAACAAGTTTACCAAATTTTATTGACATCGGAGGCAAAGTGAAAAATTCTTGATTGATTTCGCTTGGAATTACCCAATGTGAATTTTGATTTTCCCTGCTGGAGCTTGGTTTTGATTTTAAACCCATACTTTCTTCTGGGAATTTTGTTAGAATTTTGTGCATATTTCGATTGTATTGTACACCTTTCACCTTTTTCTTATCCGACAAATTGACCCACTTTAGTGTAAATATACTTGTTTGGGATTCTGCCACACATTTCTGCGGTGGCGTTACCCTTTGTCAACTATTTTTTAGGCTCTTGTTGTACGCTCTGCTATCAGATATTCTCTCATCAGTATCAGCCTGGCAACAACCAAGGGCACTTCATATATGACCTGTACATCGATCGGCAATATCGATAAAATGTTCTCCATCAACCCCGTTCATGTGATCTTTATAGCGCCACATGTCTTTGCATCCTTTGCGCAGGCTGTATATTAACCCTCGCCTCCAAAGATGGCCACAACACTAATGATACATACATTCTAATTGGTCTTACAACGCGCTCGTATAGTTTGTCATCCTCGTATTGATACCCCATTTTCGTTCCATTGGTCTTCTTTAAAATGTCCATATTCTTCGTGCCTTCGCTGCTCTATTTCCTATATGGTTTTTCTAAGAGAGTCTCCAATCAAGAATGACCCTCTTATATTTGATCTTCTCAGTAGTCGGTATCGTTCGAACCTAAAAGAAGGGACATTGCAAAACAGAAATCTTCCGCTTCCGTCAGACTTCCCAGTAGACTGTGTGCAGTGATCGGCCACAGCGGCGGAGCTAATATACCTTTCCTTGCACTGTCCATTATACTCGTATCGTTTACCTCGCAGTTTATCCACCTATTCTGAAGCATATTTTTAGGTATACTCTCCTTAGATACTGTATCCACTATTCGTTCCAGTGTCTGCAGTGAGAATCACCTTAACCTTAAGCCTTTAAGTGTGCGTAGCTCAGTTTTCCTAGCTTTGGTATAAAAACTGCTCTTGCATCTCTCCATGCCATCAAGGTATACGGCTATTTTATGCAGGCGTGAAATAAGTGCGACGCTCTACTATCTATCCGATCGATTCACCATTCGGTCAGTTATGACTAAGTTCGATGCGGTACACCTTCCACTGGAGTGTGTGTTCGATGTGGTGTCCACCATTTACTGTAGAAATTTTATCTGATTCAGTCAACAATATTCCCCTAAATATTTCTTTGCAAAATACATGGATTCAGTATGGGATACAGTGTTTCTATCGAAAAAAAATCATAAATTTATTAAAAATTCGTTAATCTATGAAGTAAAAAATTTAAATTAAGACTAATGTTACTTTTTTTAAATTGTCTTGTTTATTTTAATAAAATTTAAATTTCACAAAATCTTTCCATATCCTTCGATAAAAATAATATATTGAGGTAAAAATATACTGTTGAACCCCGATAGCTCAGCACGGATAATCGAAAACCACGGTTACTGAAGGTTATATAATAAACACCATATATTATATAGAGATATAAAAATGAAGCAAGAATGATAGACATAAAATCACGGATAATGGAGGTTACACAACAAAACGATCAGCATGGTGGTTAATATTTAACCCGGTTAATAGAGTGCCGGAAAACCGAGCTGTATAAACTATTTTTGTTTTTTGCTTCTGGAAACATTTATGGATATAAAGTTACTAGGCGCCTTGCCACAGCAGCACAATAATTTACACAAGCCTATAAAGAGGGCCACAACAGTAACTGAAATTGCCATTAGAAAGGCAATAACATCAAATGAATACAACTGCCACCAAGGCATATATACAGCTGGTGATTGCATATGTTTGGCACCCTTATGCTTTATAACATATTCCACCCAGAAGCGTACCAATTGACGTGGCGTCATGGGTCTATCACGGTATAATTTAGAAAATTTTTGTACGTTTTCCGTATACGAAGAATTTTCCAAGACCTCTGTGACGGCATTTCTAAATGCCTCTTCGCTAAAGCGAGCGTACTCCAGTCGCAAGCCAAAACCTGATTCCTCTACGTTCGCCATATTCGAATGTTGATCACCAAAGAAAGGTATACCCACAAGGGGTACACCATGATATTGTGATTCTACCACACTGCCCATGCCGCCGTGCGTGATGAAAAGTTTAACTTTCGGATGAGCCAAGAGATCATCCTGAGGCAACCAAGATCTGTACACCATGTTTTCAGAATGACCTGGAAAGTCAGAATCACCCCATTTCAGCAAAACGGTATAGGGTAACTTTGACAAAACATTGAATATCATTCTCGCCTTATCAGGAGCCAAACTAGATCCTTGTACATTGGTTCCCAAACTGAAGATAATTACACCGATTTTCGACGAATCCACAATGTCGGCCAAGTCTTCGGGTAAAGGATCAGGTTTTTCTTTGATTTGTATGCCACCAATTTCAATAAGAGCAGGCACATTCGGTCTGATGGGGCCTTGGGTGAAGTGATGATTTGTCAAAATCAAAGAGATATTTTTGTACACCTCCTCCAAAGGGGGATAACGGTCAGCGGGGAAGTTGTATCTAGAAGAGATTAAAAGACAACTATTTAATGTAACTTCAAGAACAAATAAGAGAAACATTTTAATTTTTTTGCTCTGGTTTTGTTTAGAACAAGCAACTTTCCTCTTGAGACTTTATCATTTTTCTTTTTAATATTACTTATGTGGCCGCTTTGAAATTCTTCTTAATAATAGTCAGAATATTTTCTTCTTATTTTGTTTCCATTACTATTTATATAGTATAATATAATGTGCATTATGACTATTTCTATCTATGTTTTATTTCCACCGATTTATAGGAGATTTTTTAATCACTATTATTTTTTAACTCTACTACTTTCTTCATTACCTTATTCAGAAAAATGAATTGCAATATTTGTTATTATTTCTTGTATTTCCATTTCTCTGTTATGAAAATCAAGTGATTTCAAATCACATGCTCTTCTGACTTTGTAAATCCCACCATTTTTGTGTTGTTTGGTGTGATTTTACTTAACGAGAATACAAGAAAAAAGCTGATTCGCTTGTTTTAATTGTGTTACAAATCACAAAATCAAATGACATCTTTAACAGCAGAAAATATATCTCTACATTTATACAATTTGTAAGTGTTTTTTTTTAATGACAAAACTAATTGTTCAAGAAAATTAATGAAGAAGAAAGGAGTATTTTCTTTAAATATATATATTTTTTTTTATCTGGGACCAGCACTCAGGAGATGACTCCTACACATGCGAAGCATTGTGCTGGAACTATAGGAAAGGGATAGTAGTAGAAACGACGTTAGGTGAAGCTTAATTAATTATTATTGTAGCTCTGCTTTCGCACGTTTTTCTTTTTTTATACTCGTAGCAGTGCTGAAGCTTCGGTTCAGTAGCCATATTTATTATTGTTTTACTTCGCCGATGCTATACAATGCCGACGAAGGAGGGCATTCTGATGCGATTGTGTATTGCTATCAGCTGAAGCCGGTGTTGTTCAGTGACCAGTGACTATGCCTTCGCCACTGAAACCTTTCGACAACAACTGACACACAAAGCCACACTAATGCACATAAAAAAAATGCGAGATATTTATTTTTATTTTAAAATTTTAATCTGAAACTGGGGTTGAACCCAGGTCTGTTTTTAGATTCGTAGTCAACGTGCAGACTACCATCCATCGTGCCATCGCCACCCTCATTTTAAACATATAAATCTTGGGTTTGTATTCAAAAATTAGGAAAAATCCACTGATGAGCTAAGTAAGCATTAGCGAAATAGTACTATATGGATATGCTTTCCTCCTCAGTTATTGAGTTTGCTTTTGTAAAAAAATACTTTATGAGAATATTACGTTCCACGGGAGACTTATTGGCCTTCCTTTCGGAAAAATGGTGTCGATTTATCCACCATTTCGGCGAAAGTATGGTAGTGGCTCTAAATATTTCCAAAGCATTTGACAGAGTGTGGCATGGAGCACTCTTGTCCATACTTATTGCTAAATGGTGACCTCACAAAAATATCACGCCAACAGGGACGATTTCAATGCTCAAAAGACCCAATGCTGCATGCTTATGCAAAGACGAACGGCCGACTGCGCTACGTCATTTGTAATTATGGGCGGTATAAACATCCAGGAATCAGAAGCTCTTGATGTTTTTGGCATGAAAATTCAGTGCGATGGTCGATGGACTGAGTACATTTTTCAGGTCTCAAAAGAAGCACTAAAGTGCACCATCTGATCTCCTCACTATTTATACCGCTTACATCCGACCGAAAATGGAATACAACTCTCATGTATGGTCCGGTGCATCAAAGACTATTTTGAAGTTACTATACCGTGAGACAGGAAAGATAGCATCGTAGCATCGTCGCAACGTGGGGTGCGTTTCGTTGTTGTATCGTTACTAATATGGGATGTGTTCTGATGAAATCAGGGAACTTGTTCCCCAAACCCGGTCATTCATGCGCACAACGCGTTCATCATTAAGAGCATATCCATTTGTGGTCGCACTACACATTGCAGAGAAAATTCGTTTTTTGCCGAACAGCACGTATGTGGAATGGTCTACCCGCAGAGGCCTCTCCTGTCACTTTTGACGTGGGAAGATTCAAATCGAATCTCAATAAACACTACTCCCTCTATCCTTTCTCCCAAAACCTTATTTCGTAGTTCCGGCACAATGCATTGCATGTATAGGGGTCATCTCCTTAGTGACGGTCCAAGTTAAAAAAAAAAAAAGAAAAGAAAAGTTGTTAATTGGAAGGAATAAAAAAATTGGAAAACCGGTGGACTATATTCATCTAAAAGAATATTACGTTGAAAAAAGAACGCTTATTTGCCGGAAAAAAATATTTTTATTGAAATAGTCACGTAGTTATCAAACAGCCCTCGTACTATACTATAGTTTTCCAAAACTAACAGTTTTTGTTGTAAGTAAGCCGGTAAATCGCGCGATACTCTCTTCACTTTTTCACCGAAGAAGTTAAAAGAAACCTCGCAAAATTCATAAAGTGTGTCAGAGAACGCTTTTGTACCATCAATACTCGTATTATGGCATAAACACAGTTCGAAGGAATGAAGAAAATCGCACAGCACGACGAACTTGTCGGGAAGACTTCGTTGAGTAAATTCGTCGCATTTATTGCGAACATAATAGCTATTAATTTCATGTGAAATTATATCCAAATTATATCATACATACATAAAAAAATACATATTAGAAAAATATGAACAAACTTTTCGCCTTGTGGACATTATTAAAATTATAAACATCATGTTGAGCGTGGTATAGGATTTAATTTTTGTGCGGCTGCATAGATACGGTTTGTAAACATGGCTAGAAATGGCATTGTCTTTCACAGAATATAAAAAATAGAAATAAATAAATTTGCATGACCATTTTGCAAGAAAACATAAATCAATGTTAACAAAACACGATCATAAAGAACGTTTAAAACGGTTTATATGTAAGCAAAACAAGTGATTATTGCATTAATAATTAATAAGGTATAAATAGAAAAAGAAAACAATTCTTAAAACAAGAAACAACTTTGTTTAAAAAATATAAAATTCAAAATAAATAAAAACCGTCACTCTATACAACTTTTTCGTCGTTCGTCGACGTAAGACTTAAGCGCATGATACACGATCAATGTTCAGCTTCAATATTTGTCATTGTATACGAAAAATAGTCACACATATACGGTCTGTTTAATATTGACGAATATCAAAATGGTTTTGATATTCATCACATTATTGAAGCAGTTTGACGTAGTGTGGCACTGTTGTTGTCAATATTCATTTTATTTCTGGTAACTTTGAGTGCACATCGTAGTTGTGACGCATTACAAAGAGAGTACAAAATTTTTGTAATCAAATTAATTAAAGTACATCGCTCATTAATGGCTTTTTGTGACGTTCAAATTAAAAAATATAGTGATAAAAACAAAAAAAAATATCATCAGTGCTTTTTTTTAATAAATAAAGAAATAAATAAATATGTATTTTGCCGACGGTAACTTCTATCTGTTTGCACTTGAAAAACCCCAAAAAAATGAATATTGATGAGAAATGTTGACGTAGTGTGTTAGAGGCTTCAATATATATACACAAAGGCAAAGGAGGGTGTTCTGGTGTGATTGTGGATTGCTATCAGCCAAAGCCGGTATTGTACACTATGCCTTCGCCACTGAAACCTTCCGACAACAACTGATACACAAAGACACACTAATGCACATCAGAAAAATGCGAGATGTTTTTTTATAATTTTAATCTGAAACAGAGTGTCTGGTAGCAGATTTATATTTTCAAACTTAAATAAAAAACGTAATAATTGACACAAAGTTTTATTAAGAGCATTGAACGGCAGAATGGAAATGCGGATTTTAATTTTTAAAGAGTATGTCATCCATATCCTTTTTTAAAATTTCATGACTAATTGCTATTGCAAGTCCCAGTGAGACTGCTCTTTCCCAAATTGAAGGTCGCGGATTTTCACGTAAACTGCTTTCAACCAGTTCAATGTTTTCGGATCGACTGTGCCCTGATCGTGGGGCATTCACAGCCTAAGCAGTTGCGCGGAATCTCTGCATCCACGACCGAATTGAATTTACACTCGGAACATCACTTATTCGCCGAATACCGAATTTTGAACAAAATTGTCGACGAGCAATTAATCTTAAAACATGTCTCCACAGCGAACGCGCGATACTCACTCGACCACTGCGACAACGTGGCACTACCCTCCTCCGCAACGTTTATTACTTTTTGAAATAATCGTATTTAAAAATATAAATTTGCCACCAGACACGCTGTAGTTTAAAAAAATTGCTGTTTCAAATAAGAAAAATCGTAAAATAAAGAACCTCAAAAATCGATTCTCATTTCTGGACCAATTTTCAAAATGCTCTTTGCATGGGCTCGCCAAAAATTGGCTTATCAAATAACTGTGTCGTGTGTGGGGCAATTTAAAAATAACTTTTGCATATGGAAAAGATCCATTAATTTTTTTTCTAAAGGGGAAGGCGAAGTAACCACCCCAAAAATTGATTAACAAATAACTTCACCATTTGTGAATTTTCAAAATTTATTTTCCATTTGGAAAAAGTCCATTATTGCCGAAATTTGAGAGGGAAGGGAGCTAAGTGCCCGACTTTAAAAAGGGAATATCAAAAAACTTCGGCGTTTGTGAACCAATTTTGGAAATTCTTTTTCTTATGAAAAAATTCCGTTAAATTTATATATATATATATATGTATGTAGACTCCTCTTTCCATGTTTATATCCACTGAGAAGGAATTTTTGGATATTCTAATGTTAAGGGGGTTAAAAATGGTGAAAACGGCTAAAATTGATAACTTAATAACTCAGAAACTAAGATAGATAGAATATAAATTACAAAAGCATATAAATACTGCTAAAAAATAAGCGGACATGTGATTCGTAATCTATCCATATATCGAGCCTTTAGTGCAATACCGCGTAATTCAAAAAATCGTGTACTGATAAAAATGCATTTGAAGTTTTGAGCCATTTTTTTTTATAGTATTTTCTTTTACTAAAGTTATTTTTTTACAAGTTTTTAAATAAAGAGGCATGTTTAGTAATGTTTTCTGTTTGTAAATTTCTTGTCATAAAGGAAATATTTCATTATTGCAAATAAATATTGTTGGAAATAGCTGGAGGCAATAAAGACATTTGTAGCTGTAGAATCTGAACAGTTAGAGATAGAACCATTATCTTTTTTCCTTTAGATATATATTTCCCCAAAGATCATTTCTGCATACCCAGCTCAAAAAATTAAAATTTTGAGTTAGTACTGCATTGCACCAAAGGCTCGGTAAAACTATAAAAAATTACATTTGATATCTTGCTTTGCAGCCATATATCTCTCAAAGAATTGCACATATAAAAAAAAAGCTTTTTTTAAACACCGCCATGATATTTGTATCAAATTAAATGGTTTTTTTACAGAAAGCATAAAATACAGGGTGACCCAAAATGACCGAAAGGGTGTGAGTTCAAAGAGCAATTGTGTCCCTCGCAGCATGCGCTGTGGCACCATCCCGTTAGTACTATACTTGCGGCTGGCCTTAAAAAATGTTCCTTCATTGTGCGATATCTAACACCAATTATGGAAAAAGCGACACCGTGCTCAAATTCAATAAAATATGGGCCAATTAGCCTTTCCGACGAAACACTGAACTGTACACTTAAGTGGTTGTAATTCTCGATGTTGAACTACTCTTCGATTTTCCGTCTTCTTTACAAAATACTGAAAACAAAAGAAGAAAAAGTTATAAAGAATTCAAACACCTTCGTTCCTTTTGGAGCAACCGCAATATGGCTAACGAATATTTTTACCCACTTCAACGATGAGTACCAAATGAAAAAAATGGTTGAGAAGAAACCGAAAATAAAGTGAAATGGGCACTTTTCATCAAAACTGCCTTTTGTACCATTTTTATTTTTTAGAAAAGGTACTGTTGATATAACCATAAAAGTATTAAAATTTGATGTAGATGGCCTACCGTAACTATATTTATACAAAAGTGGACGAGATTAGATAATTTGGTGTGGGATAGCAAAGCGCACCGTGTATGGCTAGTTATTAATAAAAGCTTAACAATCCATAATAGTTCTAGTGAAATGATTATCAATTGGTACCACTGTGCTTATAGATATTTATTTTTAAGTATTTCATTAACTTTGGTTACATGAAACAATGGGTGTGTGTATGACATCCATCTAGTAGTTGATAATAACACACAATTATGTACATACTCATAGATATTCATTTTTATTTTTATTTGTTCGTTAAACTAATTTAAATTATGGCACCTGTGCTTTATGCGCTTGTTTCTGATTCTCTTAATCAAAAACTTTCATGCAATTTATAATTAGAAATAAATATAGACATTTAGATACGGATTGGCCTTAAATAAGTGCACACAACGTTGCCGTTAGAAATTTGCAAAAAAATTATTTCTTAGTAAAAAAAAATAATCAACTGTAAAAAAATGCAAAAAAAGCTTATATTAGGCATAGTTGAACAGTTCTGTCTGTTAAATTATTTTTATAAAAAAACAAAATAAACATCATTATTTTCAGAGGATTGATATGACTGATGGATGATTAATCCAGCATGACTCTCACGATGTACAACTGTTTCCAGGTTAAGGGACTGGATTTCCCCATCGCGCGATTGTAGTTTGCGATTGTAACGCTGTTGCGCAATACATAGGGTACGTCCTACGGAGAAAGAAGGGGACCTCGATGCATTGCTGCAGAGCTTGGTGCCCTCTGACTAGGAAATACCGCCCGGTGACGTGGTGCCGGCTACAGACTTGGCGGACACAGACGTGCGTGAGTAAGGGGCGGTCCTGATTGGACGGTGCTCTGGACCTTCCCGAAGTAAAGCGGAGAGCGGTCCCGGGAAGGAATTTGCCCAGAGGAGGAGGAGGGAAATTTTTAGTGGTAAGACTACTCGACGCAGATGACGACGGTCTCTGTAAGTGCGAAGGCATTTGCAACCCTGCCTCACACGACAAAAAAGATGCCTGAATGTTACAAAGCATTCAATCTTTTTCATCAATATACATAATTTTTTTCACTTTCCGTTCAATTTCAACGATTTTTTCAAGGATTGTGGAATAATAATTGTTGTGAATTTAATTACTTTTGTATATAATACTATATAATCAAATATACATAAAAATAGTAATTAAATAATTAACAATAATAATTATTTTCAATTAATAACGTAGAAATTTGGGTATCTATGTGATATCCTTAGTATCGCTCAATTGTATAGTAAACAAAACAATAACTTTGGAAACTTACAGCCATAACCAAATCAGCGCACTTAGCGTTGTCTATCTGTCAAAAATTCTCTTGCCAATAGAAACTGGTTTTGTTAAATTCTCACGCGCATGCAAATTGTTTTTGTTAGGGAGCAAAAATACCCTTAGCGGCCGGATTTAGGCATGGGCGTAAATTAAATTTTGCAAATGTAATAAAAAAAAATTTTATTCTGGAACTTATCCTCAGGAGATGTCTCCTACCAATGTAGCGCTTATTCCAAAACTATTTGGAAAAGGATAGTGCAGATAAGCTTTTGGTGGTGATGTGATAGAAGAAGCGTTATTTTATATTTATATATTGAAGCGTTTTTTATTATATTTGAAGTTTCGTCGACGTTTTATAGCTCAAATACCGACGTCATCAGTTGTTAATATAGAAGCATTTCTCTATTTATTTCTCTATTTGGTTTCCTCCATCTGAGTCAAAAACATTAAATTTACTTTCATCACTGAAAATAACTCGCTTCCAAAACGAAAAATCTTTTCATTTGTGGGTAATCTCATTTTAATTGACAGCACGATGGATAAATTTGAGTATTTAAATATACTAAAAGAAAACTTATAGCAAAGTGCAGACAAATTAGGTTTGGGACGTCAACAAGGCAACGATCCCACACACACGCCTGGGATAGTGAAATAATGGTTCATCTATAATGTCCCAAAGCAATTAAATCATCCAGCACACTCAGACGATTCAGAATATATGAGGCCACTTGGAAATAAAGATCCGGCAGCACAATATCACTAATAAAGATCAACTTAAAGCCGTAATTAAGGAAGAATGAGAAAATATAGATAGTATTACCAGAACAAACCTTGTGCATGTCCATGAAAAGCAGACATAATGCTGTAATTGCAATAAAAGGAGGACCTACCACATCTTAATTAAATTAAATATTAGGACTTTTAAACTAGAAATGGCAAAGTGTACGGAGACTTGTGATTTGGTTTTTTTTTTGTAAAATTGCAGAATTCGCTTTATGTTTATGTTTATGTTTTTAATTAAAACTGATGTACTTATTTTACATTATTTTCTAATTTATAAGATTATTAATAAATAAAATGGAAAAATTTAACAAATAAACTTTAAAACGATCAGGAATTATTAATATATAGTATGAGAATATCTGTACGAAGACTTAATTAATTTTCAGAAATGTAATGAATAGAGAAGTTTATTGTCCATGTGCCCGTTGAAATCAAGTTTCCGGCCAAAATAAACTTCATTCAGTACGACGTTTGCGTGTTAATCGGTCAGTAGTAGACCTGAATCAGTTTCTGTTTGAATTCAGCCAAATCTGTTCTATAGTTTCCGAGTTACATCCCAAGAAGCACGACCATCTCTTTCTTTTACTAGAAAGTTTAGTACAAAAACGTCCATAACTTTGAAACCTCAGGATCGTTTTGGTGAAATTTATTCCGTGTATGTACCTAGATAGACTGCTTGTTTTAAATACCAATTGTACCTCCTAGGTGGCGCTACGGTCAATTTATAAGCTAAATATATTATTTTTAAAAGGCCTTAACCGATTTCAGTGAATTTTATTACGTTTGTCCAATTAAATATATGCATATGTATGTACATGAGAGTGGCGATGACTGAAGTAGTCTGCACGTTGACCACAAAACCCAAAATTTCCTGGTTTTGCACCCGTTTCAGACGAGTAAAATAATTATTAAAAAAGGCTACTGAAACGAAACTTCAAAGAATGTGCAAAGCACAGTTGTAAGATAGTGAAGCTTCACCTAATGTCATTTCTCTAACTATACTTTTCCTCTAGTTTTAGCACAAAGCATCGCATGTGGAAGGATCATCTCCTGAGAGCTGGTCCCAGATAAAAAAAAATATAAACATTTTCGACGGCAAAATGTGGTTCGTATAACCGGTTCCAAAAAATAGGCCGAATTTCCGTACACCTAAATGTTCAACTGATTTGATGAAATTTGCTGAAGGCATTGAGACAAATAGTTGGTCTGGGGTACTAGGCTCGAAACTTATGTCAAAGTCCGGTCCGCCTAAACGGTTTAACCGGTTTTTAGGAAATTTGTTAAGAATGTTCAGATAGGCGCTTAGACAGTTATGGGAGACAAAACAAGTTAGTCTGTGTTACCAAACTAGAAAAATAGGTTAAAATCCGGTTCGCCTAAACCGTTGAACCTATTTCGGTGAAATTTAGTTTACACGTTGAGTTGTGTATTTGAAGTTATATTGGGGTGTGAAAGAACTGGTCTGAAGGACCAGATCCAAACATTACATAAAAATTCGGTACTATTAAACGACTAGACGGAAATTCAGACGAATATGGGATATAAAGTGGGCCAATAAAGGGTATCTACGGAACCGAACAAAGAATTTTCATGAAAGTCGTCTATTTCACTGACATTTAAATATAATATATACGTATACAAATATTTCAAGAAAGTACTATCAAGTGTAAATGCTTCGTTAGACAAAAGAGTTTTAAATTCGATTGCTAAGAGAAAATAAAACGTATAGATTAATTTCTAAACTAAAATAAAAATACCTTTTTTTGTTCCATATATCTTTTTTTAAACATTTTAATCAATAATTTTCTTTCTTGTAATTTACATATAAATTTCTGAACGACGTTATCAGTTCGATTTCAATCTTCCAAATCAATTTGGTAAAATTTAAAGCGTATAGCATGAACGGACAGAGTGTATAATTTCAGCAAGTTTGATCATTCATTTTGAAATGCAGCTAATTTCGAAACAGAGCGAAAGCACTACTATGACGCAAAGTAACTGCATTTATACAAACAAATTTTTTTTAATAAACAATTTTATACAAGTTTTGAAATAAATTATATTCCTAAGTTTCGTTTAAGCAGAGCAGAGTAATAAGAAATGTAACAAACTTAACCTTTAATTAGGCGCATGGGGTCAAAAGAAATTAAAATTTAAAAATAGATACGTTAAAATGTTCGGAGCGAACTCGTTTTTTCTATAGCTTCCTACATTTGAAAAGAGAACATAAATTATTTGCGATTGGATCGTTAAAACGTACATACGTGTCGCTTTACTAATAGTGTAACTTTTTTTGATAGTGCTAAGTCTTAAGTAAGTTTCAACAAAATGTAATAAATGTGCTAAATTCATTTCTCAGTAACATGTTTTCATGTTCTGCGTTGGATGCTGAACGTCACAACCTGTTGAAGAATCCGACTAATTTTTTTTTTATAAATAACTGTTAAAATAGTTGTAAGAAACCAATGCTGAATTTTATTTATGTTTTTAAAAGAAAATGCGCTTAATTGTGTGATTTTCTTAATGCGCCTAATTAAAGGTTAAATCAAATGGGAAAGTATAATAGTGTTGTGAACGGAAAATGTATTATTACTTTAGAGTTTTAGGCAGTCCCACCAAATCTTATTAGATTTCTCTCTCACAAAGTATTAAGAAAGTCGGAAGACTTGTGTTATAGTGTGAAAGGGCTTTAACAAATGATTAGTAATCGTAATAATTAGTAATTTGCTTACTTTTTTTGAAAAGTGAAGTAATGATTAAATTGCGATTATATTCAGTTTCGCACGGTTACTAATTGATTACGATTACTAATAATCGAAAAGTAATCTGAATTACTCGCAGTTACAGCAAAATGATCAAAAAGAATCAAAAGTAATCAAAAAATAATAACTTTATTACTTTTAAATATTACTTTTAATTCCTTTTCATTATTTATGTTTATTGCATTCACAGTGTGAATTTGAATGGAATTTGACCATTGACAATTGTATTGACGAACAGTTTTGTCCACAAAAAATTCAACTAGTATTTGATTTTAATTAGATCTGATTCACACATATCAAGTTTACCTGATCAGTTTTTGTTAAATTTTCTTTTGAACCTACATTTGCGTTCATACACGAAAACATTTTTGCGTCAAGTTTCACTTGTTTTACAATACTACGGTTAAGAAAAGAAGATAGAAAGATACAAAAAAGAAGAGAGAAGGAACAAACATTACGATAGCGTCTTTTTAATTTGAGTTAAGATCTCGGTAGCTTATGCGGTCTTGCCTCAAGGATATCACATCTCAAACTAAATCCTTATTCCTATAATAATCTATAAACATAAGCAGTTAAACAAATATATACAGTAAGTATTCCCAGCCAAATTATTAGTAAATAACAATTATTAGTAAATAATAAACGTTTATCCGTGACCATTTTTTATAAAATAACGGGCACAATGACAAGTATTGATGCGGAATATTGATCGTGTAGCATTCGCTTAAAGGGAAAAACGATACTACTAAAGGGAAAAACGATACTATCCCCGGTAACGTTGGTCCGACATCGTACTAATTCAGATACTCATTTTTAAGAAAGAAAAAAAGAGTGTAGTCAAGTCATTAAGAGAACTATTTAAAAAAGAGAATTATTTTCCATCACTTTCATTAGTTCGTTAATATAATATTACTAAAAAACTCAAAATATTCTGTACATAAAATTAACTGAAATTAATTTATTTTTAAATAAAAAATTCTGTTAAACACCGGTATACTTATTTTTAATTTAAATTTAACGAAAAGTTCGTTTAATTTGTAATGGTAAATAGTTAAATGACTTAAACGCAATGGTTCTTCTTTCATTTTATTTATTTTAACTTTCAAAAAAACCAGCAACCACTTTAGTAAAAATTTAACTCTTTCCTTTGTTTCCACTATTTTTAATACCAAATAATCAATCTCTAGTTCCGTAAAAACTACTGACTTTAGCTTTGTTTTGCAACAGTTCAACTGTGGAATAAATATGTATATTTTTTTAAAATTATTAATTTATTTTGCGCTTTATAGTACATACATATACATAGACATTTCACATGTTTATAAAAAATTTTTCTTAAATTATTAAAGGACGCTAAATATTTTACAGTACCAGAAACACAACTCAAATTTAGTAAAAGCAACCGATAAACTGATTTAAACCTTCTAAAATTTTAACTGAACGGAATACTTCCTGAATAAACTACAGTCCGTTACTGTACAAATTTGGTGAGTGTACTGATAAGTTCTGGCTTTTCATTTGTAATTTGTGTAGTATTTATTATAAAGAAAAATAACATGCAGCGATGCGTCAGAAAATTAAAATTGCCACACCCCATATCGCCGGCGAAGTGTTCATGTTCAATAACACTATGAAACAGGAAAAAATTGCTTTGATAACCACTATTTTTTTTTTAATCCGCTGTGGTTTCCTAACTACAAAAAGCATCATTATTTGAAATTCTATGGTAAGAATTTTGAAAAAAATTTTTTCTAAAATTTGGTTTTTTCGAAGAGGCTTCTCCATACATCTGGTCGTAACTTTGTAAAGGCTTATTCAATATTGTTATTCAGTACGTCAAAAAAAATTTTAAATTGTGTCAGCTTTAAGTTTGTTACTATAATTTTTTGATTTGACTAATAGCTAATTAGTTTTGGAGTCTTGATGAAAAAGTAAAAAAAAAATTTTTTTTTTTAAAAATTACCAAATATTTGAATTCAAAAAATTCATAAAAAATTTAAAGAACAAAATAGTTACCAGTTTTACTACTTTATATTAAAGCCAAATGTAATAGAAATTAAATAAACTCTATTTATTGAAAATCCATTCATAAATGCGTGTTTTATTGCCGATTAAGTGAAACTACTTATTTTTGACATTTTTTATCCAAAATTTGTGTAGAGTCGAAAACGGTGGTCTTGTTTGTTGTATCTACTGGCGTGCATTCATATTTTATTTCTTTTTTATTAAAAAAAAAACGAAAAATGCCATTTAAAAAAGGTATATAAAGGGTTTACATTGCATAATTAGCATTAGTCAACAAGTGAATTCCGAAGAGACAACTGTTTATTTATTTGAGATACAAAAATAAAGAAATGAGCAAAAAACTTATAAAAATATTGTGTAAAAATATATTTTTTTGCTATGTGTGGCAATTTTATGACCAAGAACAAACGGCACTTTTTCTCAATTTCTTACCAAACTAACTACGAAGATTGTTTTCAAATAAAGGTAGACAACATTGACCAGTACTGGACACCTAGTTCGATATGTGGGAATTGCTTAGTTCTTTAGAAAATATTTCTTCATCGTACTCTCAGTAAGTACTTTTAAATGAAGTTTTATATATACGTGTATCTATTCATGCTCTCACAGCAACTTTTTCTCTACTTACAGAACACTCAAGTAAATGCTACAATCTATAATGTGGAGAGAAACATTGGGGCATGAATCTGATTGCTTTTTTTGTTTAAGCAGTAAAAGAGGTTTTGGAAAAAACATGCGATGGTCCTCCCCTACCACTTCAGCCGATGGATTAAACTTCCCGTTTTACATCACGATAAGAAGTCATATTTTGAAAATCCGTTTGATGGACCATATGGTAACATTTCATCCCCTCTCAACCTTCATCGTCAAGCATGTGTAGTACATCAGATGCTCTAAGACAGAAACTTTATAATCAACTTGAGCTCAATTATCTTATAGAGACCTCGAGCTAAGAAAAGAGAAGTCGGAGCTTCTAGCATCTCGCTTAAAAGAGCGAAACTTCATAGAATATGCAAATTTTTATAAAACAAAATAAAATATGTGTTTTTGTTACGACATAAATGATCTTTTTGTGAAGCTCGGCCAAAAGTATGTCGCATGTGAGTGGCGGCTGATTCTTGATAGTAGCAGAGAAAGCCTTAAGGCTGTTTTACTATATATTGGCAACGAGAAGCCATCTACACCCATTGCCCATGTTACCAAAATTCTTGCTATTTTAACAGGCCTTGTAATGATTATAGTGGTTTATTATATTGCAAGAAAAAAACCTATACTTTTAACCAAAGGAAAATAACAAAAATTTAATAAAAGAAGTCGGTGGGACCCGTCTTAGCCTCTAGCTGCAATGGTTGGGGAGGTTCTTGACTTCTGTCAGAGCAAAACACCATTACAATATAATTATTTCAGAGTCCCGTATTGCATCTAATGCACGAACAAGAGTCAAATTATAGAATAACTGTTGCCAGAATAGAAACACCAAAAAGAATTAATACTACTAAATCTATTGAATATGGAAATTTAACTAAGATATTGACGTCGAATTAGTAACATATTTGTGGAGTTTAATGCTCTCAGAACCCGCCCTTACCTTTGTACCTCTAGGCGCGAATAGTTTTAGAAGTACCCTTTTCAAAAAATTTACCTTTTTGGGATCTAATTTAGGAAATTTCTCCGGATTACCTTTATCCCCGCTATCCGAAATTTTTTTATGGGATTTTTTTTTCCTTAAGAAAATTGGATACCCTTGAGGAATTTGCAATACAACAGCCTTTTGTGAGGCCAAAAAAAATGTGATTGCCTGAGCCTACCTTTACAGGGATTTTATTAACAAAAATTATATTTTTGTTTTTCTTGTTTTTTTGCAAATCGTTTTCCTGACTCTTCAATGCTGTAAAACATATCACCAATTAGTTCAAGAAAATTATCTATAGTTTTTCTTCCCTGAAATTACATTACCTGTATAATTATATTGATGTCCTCTGATATCCAATAGAAACTGCGAATTCTCACTGCCAGGTCACGTGTCAGCTTTGAAAAGAATGATGGCGTACAATTTTTCAACCAAGTAAGTTCCATTAAAATTTCGTGGAAATTTCTATATACCGTTTTATTCAATCATCATACAAAAAAAATTTGTTGGTTTTTTCTAGTTTCCATTTTTTGTACTAAAACTCGATTCTGAACATCATTGTATTCACCTAAAGATAATCTAAGTACCCCAAATCTGTCAGCCATCACTGAACATACAGAATATATTAACTGACGATTGTTAAACAAAAATAAACTGTTCAAAAGTATCGTTAAGATTTCGAGGGAGGTTGGAAAATTGTGAGCCATGACAAAAACTATTAATCTTGATAAAGAAATTAAATTCGAACTTCGCTATAAATATCACAAGACAAAATACGATGAAAAATATATATGGAAATTTTAATACTGAATATTCCATTTAAAGAAATAAAAAAAAACCCGATAAGAATCGTAGTTTCATTATGTGTTTAAAAGTCCTCCATTACAGACTCCGAGGCGGCTATACAAAATATTGCTGTTTTCCGTGCCTCTGCGATAGCCGAGATCGGAAAAATCACTACATCACAAAAGATTGGAAAACAAGATCCGAAAGTACGCTTGGCCTACAAAATGTAAAGTATCCTGCACTGATTAAAAAGGATAATGTAATCTTACCACCACTACATATCAAGCTGGGAATAGTTAAAAAATAAAATAGAAAAAAAGCGTAAAGTAAACAATATTTACAAATATTTCATTTGCAAAAATTTTTGAAGGCGGTATTTTAGTTAAATGAATTTTTTTAATCATGTTTGCTTATTTTTTGAAATTTATAATTTTATGTGTAAATATGCATGATGGGAGATTTTATTTGGTTCCTTATGAAAGAATCAAAATCATAAGAGACTAAACAAAAGTCGAAATATTTTTTAGATTATTCTTTGTTAATCTTTTTGCTTAAAATGTATCTAGTTGTTAACTTTGTTTATTAAAAAAATATCTATTAAATGCTAAAAAAAATTAACTAATAAAAAATTTATTAATGTATCATAGTAAAAAAATTGCTTTTCTGTCAAAATTAGGTACTTTCACGTAATCGGCAATAAAACACGGATTTATCCATGGATTTTCATAAAATAAAGTTCATTTCATTTCTATTACATTCACCTTTAAGATTAAATAGTAAAACTGGTAACTATTTGCTGGTTTCTATTTTTACAGAGTTTTTTGAATTCAAAAATTTTCTAATTTTTAAAAATTAAAATTTTTTTTTCACTTCAATAAATCCAAAACTAATGGCTAAATCTAAGAATGATAGTAACAAAACTAAGATCTGGCGTAATGTAAAATTGTTTGATTTATTGGATAATAAAAATGAATAAGTCGTTCGCAAATTACGAGTAGATGTAGGGAGAAGCCTCTTCGAAAAACTGAAATTTTTTAATAAAAAATTTTTTACAAAAACCTTTCCATAGAATTTTAAATAATGATGATTTTTTAGTTAGGTAAACACAGCGGAATAAAAAGAATAGTGGTTCTCAACGAAAAATAATTTTTTTCTCATTTGTTGCATAGTGTAATTAGTATTTCAAAATAGTTTTATACAGGAAAGAAAATAACGGTGTCACAATACCTCCCCATACAAAAATTATTGCAGAAAAAAAATTGTTTAAAGAACAATTACAGGTGACGAATATTTGCCATACCAAATTTTTGGTGACAGAACTTTTATGTACAAAAATTATATGTGAAATATGTTTTTATAGCCAAATTTTTGCTGAAAAAATATTTCTCTTCAAAAATATTGATGACATAATGAGTCATATGTTATTGCTAACAAATTTTTTCTAAAAAAAAACGGAACTTAACGTTGATTTGTAGTTTTTTAATTAAATTTCCGTTTGCCAGAGAATACCAGGAATTTTTGACATTTCTGGCCTATTACAAGGATGTTATAACAATATCCCTAGACTTTCTCCTGTCCACTGAAACAAACCCTCAATTAAACAATTTTTGGCATTTCATGTCTTCTCATATTTTACTTTCCTTTTAGTGTTTTTGCGTGTATTTAATAAGAATTAAGTATTAAAATAAATTATGTCCATATAAACAAAATTATCTACACAAGTCTACAAAATTAGTCATTTCACCAAATTTTTTCTAACTTTCGCAAAATTTTTTAATAATATGTATGTTTCTTTACTTTAAATTGGGCTGCCGAGGTATCACAATCGTACAATTAAATTAATATTGGATAAATGGGAGACTTTTCGAGGTCACACTTTTTCTTCGGCCTAGTTTTGGGCAAGCAAACAAGCGATCAGTTGTTTCTTAAATAAAAAATAAGAATGCAAAACTAAATGTAAAAGAAAAACATTTTAAATTTGTATTATAAAAGATTTAAATACTTGCAAAGAAGAAAAACATAGTTAATTTTATTTTATAATTTACTCGAAAATGATTTCGTTTTTGTTTAATTAACATTCATAAGCAAAAAATCATCTTTTATTGTATGTATGCATGTGGGTTTGTGTTTTTGTATAGGAATGTGTGTACATTTGTATTCTACTTTTCCATTTTGTGTAAAAATTTTTAGTGTTTTACGTTAAGTTTTGTCTCATATTGAGATAAATTACAGTTTATTCTTATTTTACCGAGTTTTACCCAAAAAATAAAGACACATACCCAATATCATACGCATTTTGCGATAAAATTTGTTGGAGGAGGTGTAGTTGTGGAAACGGAATCTAAGGATTACACTTGCTTGTTCATTGTAAGAAGGCGCGTTAACCAATAAAAGTGAATCATTGATTTTGTAAACTTTTTGCAAGTGAAAAAAAGTAACAGATAAGATATGAAAAATGATGTTTACAAAGGCATCTTTACTTGAGAGTTATGCAATAAAATTTTGCGCCTCAAATTGCTTACTAATGCATTCATACTTTTAAAAATATTTGCGAATTCGCTATCAAATTCTCTTTCCAATTGCGTGTTTCACTTTGCATTCACGAAATCAGCTTATTACTATTTTATGAAGAATTTTGTTGACGATAACATTTTGAAAAATAAAATAGCGTGCAGCCTACCTCAATGTAAGAAACTTTTGATAAACACTATGTGTGAAAAAATACAAAGACGAACTTGAACATGTACGAAACGTTAATCATATTTTCATATTTACAGACAAGAACAACACCCTTGGAAAGGCTGGAAATTTTACAAAAAAACATAAGATAGATAACACAATCTTTTATTGCGAATTGCTTGAGTGAATATTATTATCATTATTTGAAAAACGCATAATAACAATATGAACGAGAAAATTTATTATCAGCTGCTACCGATGTAGCTATCGACTACAACAGGAAGATTTCAGCCAAATACATTTGAAGAGTTGTGTAGTTCGCGAACGACATATGTAGTTCGATTGAAAGATTCACTCAAGTGAACGAACTGAGCCGGTTCTTTTAATGAGCTGCTTTACCTCTATAGTTCACCATTCGTTCTTTTTTTTATACAAAACTCTTTTATGTAAATATAATGGCAGGTTCTGTGTCTTTCTCTCATTTTGTTAAAAAAAAAATATTTACAGGGAACAAACGTTTTTTTTATCCTTATTTTTAAACCTTCTTGCTTTTAATAAATGTTTCTATATTATCGTTTAAGCTTAAAGATTTGCTTTTATTGTTTATTTTGCTATTTCGATATTTCGTCAACCATCGGAGAACATCTTCAATAAATTTTTATTATTTTTTTTATAAAAAAAGAAGAAACATTTTATAAAAAAATAATAAAATTTCCTGAAGATGTTAACCGATGGTTGACGAGATATCGAAATTGTGAATAAACATTTTTATATTTTATACAAAAACTTTTTAATTTCCCTTTATTTTGGGGCTCTGCGAAATAAGGCCGCCGGTAATAGACCACAAAGTGTGAAATCAAATAAAGAAAACACAGAAAACATAAACACAACATTTTTGCGGCGTTTTTTGTAAAGTTTTTGGGCTTTTTTTAATTTTTTATTTGGGGTCATATTTTTAATTTTCCAAAATTAAATATAGTCCCAAAATAAACAAATGAAGGAAGTCCCGACAAAATATTATTATTACTAGTTCATAAAAGTTTAAAAACACTCTGAAGAATATTTTTATTGAGAATCAACTGTTTTAATTATTGTTTTATTTAAATAATAATTTTAATATTTTAATAATAAAAGTAGAGCGACCACAACAAAGATCTGATGAGCCCAACTCTAACTTTTCTCCTTCTCTTATAATAGCGAAATTAATAGGCAGACAGACATTTTTATTTTCCTTCTTCTTTGTTGTTGTTGATGCTGAGTATGAACATTATAGTTTAAACATTGAGAAACAAAAAAATGTATAGTACAGATAGTCGTACACTACATATTCTACCTCTTCAACCCCTGGCCAAAAACCTCATCCGTCTGTATTTCTGCATCGAACAAGGGGTTGGGCAATTTTCCACCGTCAGTCGTATTAAAGTGGCAAAACTATACCTACTTATTCCACTTACCCATACATTTGGTTGAATTTTTTTTTAATTATATTGCCCAATATCTGTTCGAAACCGTTGGCTAAGAAGTTTTGGACACGGCTAGCAAAATCCATTGGCTGCTTGTGTCCGCTATACAATGTGGGCACATAAGACGTCTCCAGAGGGTTACCAATCATATTATTAATAGGAAATATAGGTTGCACCATAAAGGAAAGTATAATAGGGCACTGAAAGTGAGCTCCTATGCCCAACATGAAATCATTAAAAAAGTAGCCCAATATAACAACATCGAAATCTCCAGGTTTATGGCTTTGCATGAAATTCAACATTTTCGGTTGATTGAAAGTATTGTTGGCCATATCTATGACGTATGTAACGATGCCATAAAAGTTTCTATACATTGATGCAGGTTTATTTAACATTTCCTTGGCAAAATTGTTGTCGAACATATCACCAGGTATATGAATGAAATTGTATTTAGCAGTCTTGAACATATTAGGTACAGTAGCAATAACGGTCACCTCATGTCCTGCCTCAGCCAAGGCATCTGCTACGGCACAATGAATTAAGACATGAGATTTGGATGGTGAGGGAAAAACTCCAAGAATACGATACGCTTGTGTTTGCATAATAAGGCAACATGTTAAGCCCATTATGAATGTTATGCAGCTGTTTTTCATAATTTATATATTTAATTCTAATTCGAATGTTTAATTAATTGCAACCAAAAATTTCTGATGAATGTTGTTTTCGGTTTAATGCTGATTCACAATAACGTTTATTTCACAACCGCACTGAAACTATTACTGATCTTTAGCAAATTCTGTTTAAATCGATTTTTCATGAATCCATATATAAAGTTACATTTGCATATGTATACACAGTATCTGTGTGTATAATTAAAAAAAACAATATTTCTCTTATATTTGTTTGCAAATCGCCCGCTTTATCTTTCTCTTTTGAACCCAATAAAATTAATTTTCTCTGTTGACTTTCTGTTATTGTAATGAGATTACATTAATCATTACAACCAGGGGTATAAAACGTGAAAACATTTTTGGACCATTTTCTAGCATTAATCTTATTTGCATGACATGGTAACACCTAGAAAGTGTTTAAGGAAAACTTGCAAAAATTTTATCAGTATCTTTTGAAAAATATTATTTTTAGTGAAAGAAAACTAAACAAAACAAAAATTATAAATTCTTCCTCGAGAACAACAATTGAAGGAATTTAGTTCGTGAAAGATTACACAAGGCAACAAAATCGAAAAAATTTTAAACCACTATGTTTTTGGTGCTTTCTATTTTTTAAGAAAGTTTTCAATTCAAAAATTTGGTAATTTAAAAAAAAAAAATTTTTTTTTCTCTTTTTCATCAATAACTCCAAAACTAATAGCTAAATCTTAAAAAAATAGTTTAAAATTTTCTGATATACTGCATAACAATATGAATAAGTCTTTCCAAAGTTACGACCAGATGTAGGGAGCAACCTCTTCAAAAAACAGAAATTTTAGAAAAAAAAATTTTTTTACAAAAACCATACCATAGAATTTGAAAAAATTATAATTTTTGTAGTTAGGTGACCACAGCGATTTAAAAATATTGTGGTTTAAAATGCCCGATTTCGCTGTTGAGCTGTGTTATTTGAAATATGTTTTATGTTATGTCACTTTGTATAAAAATTTTATTTCACATATACATATAAAAAATTTGTCAACAAGTACATTGTGTTTTGTACATTACTTTTTATATAAGAACTTTGTGCAATTATTAGAAAGGGTTTGCATCACCAACACTACATTTCAATAAAAGATTTGCCCAAAAATATTAATGGAAAAATTTAATAATGCATAATTACATACTCGTACGTAAGTATGTACGTACGTATATCTATTTCTTCTAAAACTTAAATGATTAAATGAGTGATAATGGTAATTATTGTAATAGTATATTGAGTAAGGCATGCTGTTACGCAACTCGACTAGTTTCATCATTTGTGCCTCCCGTTTATTGTTCATTGATGCGCTATATCAGGGAAGCGAACCAGGTCGCTAGGTTTGATCATTGGGAAATCCTTCTCCTTTAGAATGTATGCGCTTACTAGTCTTTCGCAGGTTGATATCAAGTGTTCCATGGCCAATGGATAGTTAGACAAATGACAGGAGGTGAAGCTTCACTATCTTCGGACTCTGCTTTTGCACGTTTTTTGCCTATAGCAGTGTTGAAGTGGCTCTGATGTCAAGGAGACGTAGTCAATTTTGAAGCTATTTTAGTAGCCATTTTTAATTAATTATTTCACTTCGCCGATATTACACAATGCCGAAGAAGAAGGGCGCACTGATGTGCTTTTCGATTGGTATCAGCTGAGGCCGGTACTGTTCAGTGACCAGTGACTATTTCTTCGCCACAGAAGTGATTTTGTGACTCAGTCAGACACGGGGCTCGAACACAGGACCTTTGGTTTTGTAGTCAACGTGGTACTTAAGCAATCGCCATCCTCAAACATTAAGAATAATTTTTTATAATTTTTTAATAATTTTTCCATGTTAACTGTTTTATTCCAATGAAAGACAAAGAGCTTAAAAAATATAGGTAATATCCCTGTAGGAATCCTGGGATCAAGTGTCTCCAAGTCAACACATTTGTGATTTGTTTTGGCAACTTTTTTATGACATTTTCAAGTAATCGTCTACACTTTTTATTATGTCTTTGATGATAAGAGAAGAAACCGTAGCTTTCTCTTTATAGCTGCAAAACCCATTTTTTATTTTCCCATTTTAGTGTGTTAAAAATAGATGCGGTTGCTCTCAGATTCCGCACAATGATTACCTGCTACTCTATTGACTACGTGAGTAGTAGATTTTTAATGGCGCGCACACGTTAAATGTCTATAGTAAATTACATTGCCTGGGGTATAACAAGTCAGTAGTACAGATGACAAAGTCAGTAGCAAATCAGTACAGTTTTATTATTGTCATTTTCTGCAGCTATTCAAACAGAGGTCAAAATAAAAGTAAATTATGTGTATTTTTCACAATTTTATTTAATTATATGAAAGCATAAATCTATTTAAGTACATTGATATTTTATTTGAATATTTTATTATAACCCTTGTCAACTTATTTCAAAAAAGTCGTGTTTCTTAAAAGTACCAACAACGTATAAGTGTGGAAAATTATTCTTTTTAGGTATTTCGTCGACTATTACAAAGTTTAAAACCCAAGTTCATTAAGTCAAATGAAACAAGAAAGCATTGCGGAGGACGTCAGGCGTGTTTATTAATTGATGACATCTGTCAAAAAATTGTCTGGATGGGATAAGTGGGCATGGTACTTCCCAAACGAAGACAATATACAACAACTGTGTTAAAATGGATGGGATTATAGAAGTGTGCATAGTACAAACGCAATAAAAGTTTCGTTATATTTGAAGAATGATAAAAATACAATAAAAGTATCGAAATATTGGTACAAATAAAAAAAATGTTTGGGATTGAACAAGGCGGTTGGTAAATTGTAGGGAAGCATATCGGGTAAGCTAAAATTATATATAATTAATATAATAAAATACAGAAATTATACGTCCAATGTTGTCAAATAGATCGCTGCTATGGTGAATGATAACAATAATCGACATTCTATAAAAAAAATCCTACAGCAGTCTTCTCCACGCATGAAACCTTTTGCATGAGTTGACTTTCAATTGAAATAATCCAATTTGTTAATTATTATTAATTACGCTTCATAGCAATCAGTTAATTTAATTAAAAGAAATTAGCATTTTTATTAAATTTTTATAGAGCACATTGATCAATTCTATAAAATTTCTATTAGTCTTCTCATTGCCTTTTAGCAACGTTCTTTTTTTTTTTCTTTAATATATTTTTTAATTAATCATTTTCCTTCCTTTACCGCATTGGCTGATATGTATATCTTTTTCCCAATATCATGTTAAATTTATGAGTTTGTTTTAGTTGTAGTTAAAAAAATACATGCATATACTCGCCCATTGGCAGACAATAAATATTGGCAATATTGGCACTCAAGTGTTACATACTGTCAATATTGCATTAATCCTTATAAATATTGGACAGGAACATGTATCCGTAGTTGACTAAATTAAACCATCAAAAGTGTTGTGAGAGAAATAAAATTTAAAGTATTAAGTTGCTTTTTTTACATTCTGTTTTGCTGAAGGCAAATGTAAGGAACGGTAGGCTGTACGCAGTAAAATCGTTTAAGTTGATCAAATTGCCGGAATTGTACTAAATAAATGTTTGCTCCACTGTGCTTTTAAATGCAATACGTCAGAAAAAAACTATTTTATTTAAAATTCCAATATGTTTTTGTTTCAAAAAAATTACATACATTTTTATGGTTCCCCCAAGAATATTATTGCACTTTGGCCAACTTATGAGCCACCTCCATCGCTGTATAACACGCACTGTTTGTTCAAGTATGCTGCGTTGTCGTTGGTAAAATGTTGCAAACAATAAAAGTATTAAATTAAAAAAAAGAAAACGATTGGTTTTCCAATAAAACATTTATATGTCCCTCGTTACAGGACAAAAGCTGGCAGCAAAAGCACAACCACCAACAGGAACAAATTGTAATGTAGCCTTCACATAAGAGGATGTTTGAAATTTCAATATTTAAGGTTCCAATATAATTCCCATCATACAAAAAAGTCGAACTTTTGGCGATAAAAGGACTTTTTTAAACAAGTTATTGAAATTTAATTAATTTTTAGTGTATAATGAAACGGAATTGAAACAAAAGCACTTCTCACATTATAAATATCACAAAATAAAAATTATTCCATTCAAGCTTAAATCAATCTCAAGCGAAGTCAAAAGTATTGTAAGTACGGATTTTTGTTAAATCAAGTACAGAAAACGAGATCGATTTCAGAAAAACAAAAATCAAATCAAGTGTCAAATGTGCTTGACTGAAGGAAGTCTAACATATTACATACTGCTTGTGTGCAGAAAACAGAGGAGAAAATCCGCTTGCGTATTTAATGTAGGTTTACGAATAAACTTCCAGAAAACCAAACTAATGAGAATTAACACCACTAAAACCACCTGTCTAAGTCCAAACATTAACATCATAAAAGATGTTTTTTTTTTTTTTTTTTTTATCTTGGACCAGTGCTCAGGGGCTATCCCCTACATATGCAATGCATTGCACTGGAACTAGAGGATAGGGAAGAAACAGACAGGTGGTGAAAGTGGTAGAAAGATAGAGCTTAATTCTTGCACAACTTTGCAGTTACGTGTAAATTATAAATCAAAGTTGCGGCGTCTCTGATGTTTTTTTTGACGCATTATTTTTTAACTAATTGAACCATTGTATTTATTATTTTACTTCGCCGACGTTTTATTGCTCAAATACCGACGAAGGAGAGTGCTGTAGCACAGAAAACTCAGAAAAAAACTTTTTTCTGATTTGACCCGGCTGGGATTCGAACCTGGGTCTTTCTGGTTGCAGAGCCAACACGCTGACTACTCGCCATCAGCACCCCCAAAGTGACAGGAAATACCACCGCGGGTAGTCCATTCCACAAACGTGCTGTTCGGCAAAATTAACGATGAACGCGTTGTAGCATGAATGACCGGGTTTCGCGAAGAACTTCCCTGATTTTATTAGAACCCATTCCATTTTAGTAGTACTAGATCAACGAAAAGCACACCACGTTGCGATGAAGTTTAAGAGAGTTATTGAGTTGGTTACCCTACCGTATCCAAAGAGTTTCGTAGCCCTCTCCTGTACATGGTCGAGAAACTTCGAAATAGTCTTTGCATCACGGTTGTATTCCATTTTCGGTCGGTTGTAGGCGGTATAAATAATAAAGAGATCATAAGGGGTGAAGTATGTCGTACATTGAATGCTCCTTTGCGACAAAAATGTCGTCACTCCATCGAACATCGCACTGAATTTACATGGCAAGAACATTAAGAGCTGCTGATTCCTTAATGTTTATACCGACCATAATAATTAATTACCAAGAACAGGCAGCGTGATCCGGCATGCGTCCATGAGGAAGCAGGGTCTTTTGAGCATTGAAGTCGATCATGTTCGTGTGACCCCAGTCCATGTTGCCTCATCGCAACCATCATCACCGGATATCACCGACACCAAAAGCAATAAGTATAGACAGCAATAAGAAATATCATGAGCCACCACCATATTGGTGCCCGTCGTTAAATAAGCTATTGAACTCCAGATATTTCACTAGATGGAAGTATAGCATACTTTCCATTACCTTGAAAATGGTAAAACATATTGCGATAGGTATTTCCTCTCCCTTCTTGGGAATCGGCGTTACATTTGCAACTTTCCAGCACGACGGTAGTTCGTCTGCATGGTATAGGGTACTGAAAAGTGTTGCTAAAGGACGTGATAACGTTAATTTCATAAGTTTAAGAGGTCCTATGCCCCTATGTCGGAAGGTTTCAGTGGCGAAGGCATAGTCACTGGTCACTGAACAATACCGGCTTCAGCTGATAACAATCCACTATCACATCAGAACGCCCTCCTTCGTCGGTATTGTGTAGCAGCGGAGAAGTAAAATAATTACTAAAAATGGCTACTAAAAACGAAGCTACATCTCCTTGACATCAGAGGCGTTACAATACAACACTGCTATAAAACAAGGAACGTGCAAAAGCACAGTTGTAAGATAGTGAAGCTTCACCTCCTATCATTTCTCCTAGTATACCTTTCCTATAGTTCCAGCACAATGCATCGCATGTGTAGGGGTCATCTCCTGAGTGCTGGTCCCAGATAAAAAAGAGGGATTGATAAATGAATATTAGAAAATATAAGATCTGAAAATCAGGCAACAAATTAAATGAAAATGTTAATTTTTTTTTAATGATATAATTTAATGTACTCCTTTGTGTAACTTCTTCAGGAAAATTGGCTTTTGTTTATAATATCGAAATATCGAATTAAAATAAATATTACATATATTAAAAACACCTACAGCTTAAATAATTAGTGTTATTATTATTGTAATAAAGTATTTTAAAAGAAAACGACGTTGTTGGCTACGGTTTTGACCTGCAGGCATGAGATTGTATCTTCAGGTTCTCGTCTAGTCAAAAAAATTTTCAATGCTCAATATTGTATATCTTTCGTCAGTAACAAAAACGTCCAAATAACACACAGAAACGCAACATTAGTCTTTACAAATTAACTAAAACGCACATCTACAGAGCTAAGAAAGAATTAAATCCTATTCTTATCACTTTACTACACTATCTTTTCCTAACTAGCGGCGGTGCAAGGCTTTGAATATGTAGGGACATCCCCTCAAGTTTATTTGTTTTCATAATTTTATGTTATAAAGTGTGTTACCATGAAGAAATTATTTCATTTATATTTCATGCGTTTCTTTTTGTGTTCAATAAATAATGTCCTATTTATATTTGCAAACTTTTAGTTTGTTTCAGATTTACATAATACAAATCGCAATCTGCCTGTCACTAAAATAAAATATTTTGTGGAATTCTTACAGCTTTTAAGAATTTATCACCTACTACGAATTTGGTTTTAGAATTTTGAAATTATGTGGACGTACAAATTTATAGCGAAAATTCTTCAAATAAATATTATTATTGTTATTGCTAGAATTTATATAGTACTCTTGTTCTAGTAATGTCACAAAGGAAAATTTAAGCATTAAACTGAATAAACAGAGCTTTAAAGGTATTAAGTGTAAAAACATTTACATTAATAAATAAGATTATTCATAAATTATTGAAAAAAAAATACGGTAATCGGGATAATATTAATGGGAATAGGAATATAGAATCGAAAATTTAAAAACATGTAATACTTCATGAAAATTATTTAAATAAATGAAAGATAGAGTTAAAATCACAGAATTATCTAATTTAATATACAAGATACCTTTTGGAGGAAATAATTTAGAAAGTTGTAATAAAGTATATGTAGGAACAACAAAAAACAAACTTAAAACTAGATTATCAGGACATAAGTCAGATATTAAATAAGGACATATAACTTCACAAAAAACAGCACATTGTGCAACATTAAGTCATTATCCAAATTTGAAGACACAACTATATTAGAGAAAGAAACAAATTATAAACGATAATTAAAATACCTGCGGACAATAGAATAAACTATAAATCAGATGTAGATAATTTAGCACAAAATTATAGATATTTAGTTAATACAATTTAGATTTAGATTATGTATTAAATATATTTTGTTATGCAAAAAATAGAGTTAACAATAGATAGTCATAGGTCATTTATTAAATAATTTTTAATAATTATGTTCTATTGTTGTTATAGTTATATGTATGTTATTATTACATGAAATAGAAATATGTTATTTTACATACATGTATATATGTACATATGTACGAAAGAAAATATTTTTGAAAACATGTTATTTATGTATACATGTACAAACATTTATTCATGTGTATAAAAAATATGTTTAATATCAATTTGTTTTCTTCTTTTTTTTTCTTTGTATTTAAAAAAAAATTTTTATTAATATTAACTGAATTTATTTTGGGAATATCCCCTTATATACAGGGTGGCTAATGAAATCCAATACCGAAAGAAAACTTGATAACTTTTTTTCCATCTAAATAATCTGGAATTTTTTTTTTTGGTTTTTGTAGATTGATTCTTAGATTTAACGAAAATGAAAAGTGGGACACTGGAAAAAGAATGCCGCTATCACGCATTGGCGTCCGTAGTTTTGGTTCAACTAACTAAGAGGCTCATTTCAAGAAACTCAACCTTCCGTTGTCCCCCCAGATCGCCTGACCTAACCCCACCGAACTTTTTCTTTTATGGTTATTGTAAACAGGAAGTGTACAAATGGCAACAGACAAATGTGGAAGAACTAAAACAATCAATTCCAGCGATTATAGCTGCAGTTCCAGCGTTAACTTTGCGGGCAGTAATGAACAATTTTTTGCTAAGATACGCACATGCATCGATGAGCAGGGCGGGCATTTAAATTCGATTATCTTTAAAACTAATTCAATGTGCTTTGAAATGAAAAGGGATTGTAAATATTCCATGTATTGCAAAAGAAGTTATTCCAGTTTCTTAACGTAGCAAAATTCATCAGCCACCGTGTATATGAGGGTGCTGATGGCGAGTAGTCAGCGTGTTGGCTCTGCAACCAGAAAGACCCAGGTTCGATTCCCAGCCGGGTCAAATCAGAAATCGCATTAGCGAAGTAGTACTATATGGATATGCTTTCCTCCTCAGTTATTGAGTTGCTTTTGTAATAAAATGCTTTATGATATTTTCATACTTTAAGAGAATATCATAAGGTATGTAATAATAAATTTCACATATAATTTTTAAGGTAAGAAGGCACAATTAGAATCATATATATAATTTTTATTAATACAAATTATTATTTCCTGACCTATTTGGTAGCGAAATAAAGAAAATAATTAAACAATCGCTCAAAAAATAAATATAATTAAAAAATTTAATAAAGGTCAAAATAAAAATAGAAGTGAAACAAAAATAAGATTATTATTTATCTACTTCTACGTAATAAGTTTATGTAATGTAGCAACGAAATTATATGCTCCAAGATTTTATGAACTTAAATTTTAATGTTTTCTATCTCCGGAACCATCATAGAGAATTAACGCTTTAAATTTTCTGCAAAAATACATTACAACGTACGCCATCGCACAAACATTCATATGCATTTGCATTTGCATTTGCAACATTACCATACACAAATACATATACACATTTTACATTATTTATGGCAACTCGTGGGGCAGCCGAAATATGTGCCACAAAACATTAGTAGCAAAGGGACTTAGGCTCAACATTTTTATGTTTTATTACGGTTTTTTCTGCAAATCTTTGGCTTTTGTGAAAGGTAACATATTTTTCAATTTGTTCAACTTAAGCATTTATGAAATCGTAGCGCATATACCAATTTTGAAAGTTTAAGGTCATACAAATATGTAAAGACATAAAATGTATGTATGCATAAGCCTCATGTGCACATCGTTGGTCTGAAGTTTGGAAAATTATCTCTCTGCATGTTGGGAAAATTCTTTGTTTCTAAATCGCTTCTACTACGGATTTCATTTATATAAAACTACTTAAGTCAAAAGAAAGTAACAACCTGTCCAATTCAATAGTAATTTGACCAACTCTGCTACTGACCAAAAGAAAAATTACCAAATATATGGATCTATTCACATCTTCTTGCACATCATATAACGAGATTATCGTGGCCTGAGCAGAGTCATCCACATTCAACAGTTACGAACGCTTAAATATACAAACTACCAAAGCCATATTTTTACTTGGAGCTTGTAGAATGAAGGCAAGTACAAACAGATAGACAAACATCACGTCACATACTTTTTAATACACACAAAAAACACTAGCAAATTAAAATCTTGTGAAAATTCCGATAGATCCTGTATATAAATAAATTTTATCAGCACCTGTTAAATGGCAAACAAGTGAATTTATTCGCAAGGAATATAAATTTAAACTATTGTAAAACTGCACACTCATACTATCCATACATGCATACATACAGAAACATATGCATCTTACATCCGTTTCCTGTACTTGTCTCAGCTTGAAAAATTTATTAACTTTAAAATACAGCAAAAAAATGTATCTGTTTTTAAGCACATATTGCTTATTTTCACTATCAGCACCTTCAAATTGAAGGCATAATATATGAATGCAACATACAATTCCATAGTCAGGTTGCCAGTGCATACACCAGGTAAACCAAAACCATTTATATTATGTAAGTAATTCTGCCTCTTCTTTAGTATTCCAAGAGACAGGTCAAAAAGAATTTAAATAAAATTTGAATTTATGAACTCATATATACCAGCTTTTCCCCGTCTTGCTTAACTTACCCTGAAAAAGGAATCCACATTTTAATGTGTTCCATATCATCCGCAGGTATGGATGGTATAGATGTTAATGAATCAGAACCTCTTGATTTTCTTGACATGAAAATTCAGTGTGACATTCGTTAAACTGAGCAGATTTTGCTAGTCTCTAAAGAAGCTCTGAAGAGCATCGTCGCTGTGTGTCGCTATTTTATCAATTCAACAATGGAATGTGACATCAGGGAACTCTTTCCCGAAACTCGAAAATTTTTCAGTGAGACAAGATTGTATTCCTCCTACGGATGTATGGAATATGTGGAATAAACCCTCTGCAGAACTCTGCCCCATCCATTGCGATTTTGGAAAGTTAAGTCGAATGTCACAAACATCTCTATCTGTCTCTCTCTCTCTCTCTCTCTCTCTCTCTCTCTTTATCCTCCTAACCATAACCTATTTATCTAGTTCAAGGCATCTCCCGCGCAGTGGTAAAATAATGTAATGATGCTATATGAAATATTGAACATATTGATGCGGGTAATACTGGTATTAACAATGGCCCATCCATCCCATAGGAAAGGGATCGTTAGAGAAATGATTGGATATGCAGCTTAAATATTTTACAACACTGCTTGTGCACGCCCTTTGTTTATAGCAGTGCTGAAGCTTCGGTTTAGTAGACATTCTTATTATTATTTTGCTTTGCCGGTGCTACACAATATATTGTAACACTTTTTTTTTAATTTATAGTTATTACTCGGTTCAAGATTAAGATGAAATAATTGTAGAGAGATATAGAAGCATTAAATAGGTTCAAAATCCAATGAAAATGTTTGGTGTGTAGTTTTCCTTTTCTGTTTGTACACTTAGTTATTCTCAATTATTTATGAATGGTTTTTATATAAACATTAGAAGTTATGGACATTTAGTGGGTAACCCACTGATAACTTGGGCATACTGCAGTAACTTACTTAACGACCGGCAATATGGCTTCCATGGAGGATGTTCCACGGGAGACTTATTAGCCTTCCTCTCGGAAAAATGGTGTCGATACATCCACCAATTTGGCGAAAGTAAAGTACTGGCCCTAGATATTTCAAAAACATATTTTTTTTTGTGTCTTGGACCAGCACTCAGAAGATGACTCCTACACATGCGAAGCATTGTGCTGGAACTATAGGAAAGGGATAGTAGGAGAAACGACAGGAGGTGAAGCTTAATTAATTATTTTACAGCTCTGCTTTCGCACGTTCTTTGTTTATACTCGTAGCAGTGCTGAAGCTTCGGTTTAGTAACCATTTTTATTATTATTTTACTTCGCCGGTGCTACACAATACCGACGAAGGAGGGCGTTCTGATGTGATTGTGGATTGCTATCAACTGAAGCCGGTATTGTTCAGTAACTATGCCATCGTCACTGAAACCTTCCGACAAAATCTGACACACAAAGCCACACTCATACACATCAGAAAAATGCGAGATGTTTATTTTTATTTTATAATTTTAGTCTGAAACTGGAGTTGAACCCATGTCTGTTTTTAGTTTTGTAGACAACGTGCAGACTACCATCCATCGTACCATCGCCACGACAGAGTATGGGATGGAGCACTCTTGTCCAAATTTATTGCTTTTGGTGTCGGTGATATCTCCTCTCGATTTATATCGAGCTTTCTCAGGGATCGAGCTATAAAAGTTGTTATAGACGGGATCTCATCTAACGAGTTCAATATTTATTCAAGGGTACCACAAAGCTCCATTCCTTCTCCTATCGTATTTCTTATTTATCTTAATGGCCTCCTAAGTCATATTTCCAACCCTATCCACTCTTTCGCAGATAACAGCAGTATCTGCCATTCATATTCATTTGATCGTAGGCCGACATCAACGATGATCGCGGCGACGCGGCAGAATATGAATGATTCGCTAACAGGTGACCTCACGAGAATATCGGAATGGGGTCACGCGAACAGGGTCGATTTCAATGCCCAAAAGATCCAATGCTATATACTTACCGATCGCCGTATGCACGATAACGCTGCCTCATCTGTAATTATGGGCTGCATAAACATTGAGGAATCAGAAGCTCTTGATGTTCTTGGCATGAAAATTCAATGCGATGTTCGATGGACTGAGCACATTTTTCAGGTCTCAAAAGATGCCTTCAAGTGCATAGGCTTTTTAAGACGGTGTAAAACATGGGGTGAACCCCATCTGATCTCCTCACTATTTATACCGCCTACATTCGACCGAAAATGGAATACAACTCTCGTGTATGGGCCGGTGCTTCAAAGACTATTTTGAAGTTTCTCGACCGTGTACAAGAAAGGGCGAAGAAACTCATAAGAGACAGTAGGGTAGCCAACTCTATCGACTCTCTTGGGCATCGTCGCAACGTGGGGTGCGTTTCGTTGTTCTATCGTTACTATAATGGGATGTGTTCTGATGAAATCAGGGAACTTGTTCCCGAAACCCGGTCATTCGCGCGAGTTACGTGCATACTACCACAACTTCCCCGAAACTCTTCCACAACTTCAGATATTGAAGTGATAATGCAGAAGTACTTAGGCGGAGTCAATGACACTTATATTTAACAATATCATTACAATTGCATAAACAACTGCACAAGTGTCATTGACCAAACGCCTATGCATCGCATGTGTAGGGGTCTTCCCCTGAGTGCCGGTCCAAAAAAAAAAAAAAAACGCATGTCTTCAAGACATTTCCAGTTATCCTCTCAACTCTTCCCTTCATTATGTGTTAAACGATCAAATGCCACTTTTTTCTTTCGCTAATACTAGTGTATTAAAGTTTCCAATTTCTATTAAATTTGCTTTCCCTCTAGTGATTGTCATTTAAACCTTTTCTAGTTGACACAAAATTCAATTGTTTTTCTCCAACATATTCGCAAAATCTATATTTACAGCCAATATTTGAAAAATACGAATATAGAAAGGAAATGCCAACAAAACCAATAAAAAAGAAAAAAATTAACAGAGAGAAATGGCAAATACATTTTAAATTTACTTCTAGAAAAGCATTTCATTACATTTTTCACTTTGGCTCATTTGGTGCCAATATGGTTTATCCGATTTTAATTTGCCATTAATTACAGCAATTTTTATTAATGACACAAATCCAACAGCTAAGAGACTGTAAGAAATTAAGTTGAAGGATATACGAGCAATTGCATGTGTATGCGTTGGTGTAAATAACGTGAAATGGATGATGCTCTTTTAATAGCAGATATTAGAAAAAAAATTGTATAAAACAAAATTAAGGAAAGCCTCTGCCTGTCGTTAGTGTTAGAAGTGCTAAAACATTTTATGGAGCTTTAATTCTTTTCTTTTTCAGTCTTTATTTCCTCTTATTAAAGCAAATTTATGGATTAGTTGTACAGGAATATTTATAATTGCTCTTTTCATTCGATCTACTTTCTGACTTTCTCTAATTTCTATATAATACGGCCATAAAGAAACAAAATATAAATCAAATAAAAAACAATAAATACAAAGCAGCTGATATCTAAAAAACTGAATTAACATTTGCTGCGACTGAATCAGTACTGATCCACTTAATATTTTGTAAGAAGTACCAATTGCAAAATATATATTTTTAAAAAGTATCTCTTGAAAAAAGCATTTGTATTAATTTTTGTCATTATTATACAACACAGCGCCGATTGCACGAGTATTTGAGCAATGAAAACGCGATGTCAAATAAAGAACAAAATGGATCTCTTTTAGCTCAAAATAAGGCAGACTTGCTACAATTCTGTTTTATAATTTAACAAAACGTCCAACTGCTGTTGTAATTTGTGTATAAATGAAACGCAATCAATCACTTCACAACCTTTCTTTCCTATAGACTACCCCCTTTAAAGAAAAATACGTAACACCTTTATTGGTAGCACTCTAATTGGCTTTGTTTAAAATACATTTTGTTTTATATATATATATTTATTACTTTAGCTTTAAAAGTGTGTGGTAAAAATACGTCTTTCTAGTTTTAAGTTTGTACAGAGAGTGAATCAGAGTATGAAAAAGGATAAAAGAGAAATGTTAATCACGATATTTACATTATAAGTGTTGTATTTATATTATAAATAAGTTACCAAAGTAATTGTATATTTCTTTTATAGTCTTCAATTTAAGTCTTTAATTTTAATAGAAGATTAAAAAAAACTGTTGCGAAATGCTTAAATTTAACTGTTTTTCAAAGATGAAGTGGTGAGTTGTTTCTTCTCTTCTCTGAATTTGGCAGTTCTTTCAGTTTATTCTTTGTTTTACATACATTGGTTTGGCTTTAAAGACTTGATTTTTATTTTCTAATTTATTCGACCATATTTATTAATTAGATTTAAAAAGCTGACCTTAAGATTTTTATTTTAACAGCAGTATTCATAAAAACTTACACCAGGTTTATAGAGGGTTTTTAACCAACATTGTATAAAATTGTATTCATAAATGATTAGTAAGCTCTTACACATTTATAAAATGAATGAGTCGTCCACTTTATAAAAAAAGCTAAATATAGTAATAAAGGGTGGTCCAATCAAAACGCACGATGTTAATTGTAAATAAGAGAAGAAGTTTTCAGACAATTGTCTTAATATTTCTCATTATTATAGAAGGATCTATGACAATTATAACTGAAACAAAATGTTGGTGAAATGCTCTCCTCGGCTTGGGTGTCGTATCTCTATCCGATGGTCTATAATTTCAATGACTCATTAATGTGCCGCATTATCTGATCCTTTAGCTCTTGAATTGTTCTTGGCTCATGGACGTACACTTTTTCTTTTAAATATGACACAATCACATGATCATTACGGCCAATTAACATCGCCACGACGTGCGAGAACACTAGCTAATCGCGAACGTCAAAGTTTGTTTACTTTTATGAAAAATTAAAGAAAAGTGGTTGGGAATAATTTAATAATTATAAAGTTTTAATATTATAATAATAAAAATGCTAAATAAATTGCAATAATTAACATAAATTCAACTTAAATTACACTAAGTTAAAACTTTCTTTTTAAGTTCTTTTTAAGTTTATTTAACAAACGACAAAATTTGTATTGCATACTATAAAAAAATAAATTTAAAAGAATTTACGCCACTAAACGTATGAGTAGAAGTGATTCGCTATGAGCGCTATTTCATTTGAATGCATTGAAATTGTTGTGCTCTATAAATAACACTTAATAACTGCTGGTACTTGTGCACATGACTTGCCTCAACAACGCTTTTGTCAATTTCCCATCGGAATAGTTTATTAAATATGTTTCATGTGATTTAATAGAAAAAAGAAAATTGCTACCAAGTCATCAGGTTGAAAATGGGTTTTCGTTGTGCAAGCAGTTTTCCGTGAAATCAAATTGATGCAGTAAAAATTCGACATTTTTTCATTATTTTTCTTAACTCCAAGGATTGTTAAATAATATTGGCTTCACTAACCCATCAACACTGTCAGTATTCTAATAGAGTTATTTACGCCACATGGCAGCTGCCAAAATATTAAAACAACACACACTTGGTAGTACTTCAACACAATTTTTAAGTGCTTAATACCATACAAAAACAAAAACAAACAGGAATATGAAGGAAAAAGTGAATATTCTCACATCTAGCAAGTGTTTGGCAAAATAGAATTTTATTATTTTGCTCTCATTCTCTTTTTTTCTCGTATGCTTCATAAATCTCTGGAGTATTAACAGGTAAATATGTTTAAGTGTAATTGCATGTGTTCTTCACATGCATTCAGGCGCTCAAAAGTATGCAACTTGACCAGCCACCAAATTCTTTACTCATACATAAACACCCACTGACACTTGTTCAGTCTCATGTCCATACATATCCCAGCAAACACGAACTCATATGTTTTCAATTAAGATGCTCTTTTCAACAAGTGATACCAATCACAATTGCCCAACCTTTGTCATAAGTGTATGAAAGTTTTAATATATTATTTGAATTCAAATTGAAAATGATTTGGAAAAATAAGCATTTGAAAAACTATTGTACAACCGTTACTATCAAATCATTTGTAAAATTCCAAAATATTGTTAAATCACACTGACTGACAGTATTTATATACCCCTTAGCTCAAAAAATGTCAAACTCCATACTTGGTTTTTCATTGTTTGACCTTTTTAAATGCATTTCTTATTTAACCTTATTTTTTTATGTACATCTTATGAGTTACTTTCGACTCAGATATATCCATGTTTTAAATATCCTAAAAATCATTCAGATAGCTTGGAAGAGGCAGATATTACCCATATGTCACCTCATGTTAGTATTTATTAAAAAATGTATTACATATATGTTGCTTTAGACACTGATCTACCTACGTTTTAAATTTTATACAAATCGGTTTGATTTTCAAAACAATCATTTAACAATCCCGCACCTGCCAATACTGTTCTGCACTTTTGTATATTTAGATACGAGATCCAATTTTTATGCAAAATTTAAAAAGAATCCGTTAAAAAGAAAAAACCCTGCTGATCACTTCACAAGGTCTCAAAACCTAATGTGAATTGACCCGAACCTGTGTTGAAAATTTCAGCTCGATAGCTGTTATAGGAACGGAAATCATAGGTTACTAACAAACACACAAACGACTTCATATACTACAATGCTGGTGTAAAGAAAGTGAAAAATCGAATGCTCAGCGCACAAATAAAGTGACGATCGAAACAACGACTGAAAAGATTCAGCTCAACATTCAGTGTTGCCAGAAGATTTGAGAAGAAAATCATCATATGTGACGCGCAAAATAGAAAGAGATCTAAGGGTAAAAACCGGTTTTGTTCAGAAGAGCCATTTTAAAGATTTAAATACGTGTATCTTTGATGTACCATCACTTTCATAAAACGCGCATATTTCTGGGAGGGAACACTTCTGGGGCATGGGATCGGTCTCATTCGATGCTAAGATGTTGTCCACATCCAAAAAAAAAAAAAAGTGAAAATTGCTTTTTTTACCCTTAGGTCCCTTTCTCTATGCGCTGTCACATATGGCGAAAAAAAAATCATATTTTATGGAAAAAAATCATCATTTTCACGGCATTTGTTATTTCCATCTAAAAGTAAAAGTAAATGAATGGATTATATATATGTATATACAAGTAAATTGATATTAGAAATATTAATTTTACCTTTTCATACTAAATACTTGTATATTACTTTTTTGTTTTTTGTTTAAGAAAGTTTATGCTTTTCATTTGTACAACAGAATATAATTTGTACTTCCCAAGAAAATTACAGCTTTGCAGAGATACTCTTTAAGGTCTTTATTTCTCAAACAATGATGCATTTCTATGAACAGACCAACCTAAATTACGACGCAAAACGCTGTCAAAATTTATCATGCACATACAAAATGGATGCAACCAACCGAAATAACGCGCAGTCAACGCTTTGGAATTGGAAAATCCAACTTTTACAGCGCGTAAAGAAATTAAGTTGGGTGCAAAAAAAAAATGTTTGAAAAGTAATGACAATTTAGTTATTTCCAGGTCAATTTAGTGAATCATCTCTATTTCTTATTTCTATTTACAGTTGCTTCTGGCGCAACATTAACAATCTAATTTAGGTTACTCATTTCAGCGTAAAGCTAAGCGCTAAATTACGTTGCGCTTTGCGTCGTTACAGGGTAACAAGTGTAAACTAAATAAAAGCAACCAATAACAAGATGACACAAAATTTTAAATTCACATTGAAAGCTGTACACAACTGAAATAAAAAATCATAATTTGAGAAAAGAAATCATCAAATCATATTTTGGTTAAAAAATCATCAAAAATATGATGAAATCAACATTCCGGCAACTCTGTAACATTAAAAAATCATAGGAATACATAGGAAAATGTAAATGCTATATTTTCGGAACCACTTGGCCGATTTCATGCAAACTTCACATAAACCATCTACAGACCATCTCCAACGAATAATTTGATTGAAATCGGTTGACCCGTTTCCGCAGTTAGTGGTGACATCAAAGTGTACACTTCTTTTTATATATATAGATGAGTAGGTAAAGCTCCTTACAAGTTGAGTTGAAAGTTGGCTGGTGTCGAAACCGTAAGTGGGTTAATAAAAAGTGCTATTGCATTAAGTTTTTGGAATTTGCACTTGCACGTGTAAAGCGAATCAAGAACTGCTTAAATGAAGTAATTGAACCAGCTAAAACGAAAAAAAAGCTAAAACGCAGAAAATCTTTATTAAGCACTGCTGTTACGAGAAGGAAATCATTAAGGTCGGAGAAAATGACAGAAAATCTTTAGTAAGCAGAGCCCTTTCGGGAAATACCGTGGTGGAGAAAATTTTCTTTTTTGAAACGTTTCACAGTTTTCTATAAAAACTTCTTAGTGTCATAAGTAGAAATATAGGATGCAGCCATTTGTAATGTTTCCATTTACTTTATTTATTATTATTATTGGGCCTAAGGCACAGCGACCAAAAAGATCTATTGTGCAAAGTCCTTCATATTAGACCGCCATCTTAAGGGTTTTAAGTAATCCAAACACTATTTGGGGTCTGCTGTTCCACAGCTTGTGTGGAGACAGCGCAATTTCACCCAGATTGTGAATCCTCTGTCTGCCAAGCGCAGAACAGTCTCAGAGAACGTGTTCAGCTCTCTCCGTGTCACTTTCATAAAATCGACAGACATTGGTCTCGGTGAGGCCAATTTCTTTAAGGTGGTACCTCAGGACACAAAAGCCTGACAAGTACCCCGTTAATAGGCTCAAATTCGCCCTGTTTAGCGAAAGCAGCCTATTTGAGATCGCCCCATTCGACATCAGAAATCGTTTCGCTTCCGGCATTGTTATGCCAGTGATCAGCGAATTCCCCCACTTCCCAGTTCCTAAGAATCTCTCTTTTTAAGTCCACAGAATGGTTATGGGCCGCTTAGGGATAAATTTGCCCCTCGTTTTACCAGATAGTCCGCCATTTCATTACCCTCCAGGCACTCACATTCCATTTTTGAGGGAATCATGGTCGACTGAAGGGCCCTAAGCGACGCCTGACTACCGATAATATATAAATGTGGGCCCACCGCTTGTTCCTATACAGGCACTCGGTCACACACGTTCCGATGGCATGAATCTCCGCCTGGGAATTTGTTGGGTATACACCTATTGGAATCGATTTTCTGAATCGGGACCCGTTTTCTTTTACCAAACTCCAGCTTGTACCCATCGGTATACCATACCGATAGATAGATTTGGTGCTCCAGTCATCACGGTCGTTGATATCAACTTTGAAGTGTCTGGAGAAAACTTTTGACTGTGATGCCATGAGCTACTTTGACCTGCTTCACTAAACTGATTTGTTTCCGATTTTCATGCTGTGCGTTATGTCATGTTTTCTTAGTTTTGTTGAAATATTTTTCTGTCGTTGTTTAAATTTTCCATTCTTAAAAATTAAGCATTCCCCATTTGATATCATGCTTGAATATTCGATGGGATCTTCATAAGAAAAAAATGCTTATGCTGATAAATTTCATACATTGAATATATAAAGTTTGCAGAGATGCGTTATGCCTCAGTGCATGCAAAAAATTAGTTCACCCGTATAATTTTATAACGAAAATGCTGTTTTTATGCTTAACTTTTAAGAAAAAAACAAAAAAACGTGGGGGTGCCGTGAAATATTGAGTTTAAAATTTACAATAAGATGACGTGCAAGTTGATCTGTGTTAGCAAAAGCTCTGTTATTCTTCAGTTAAGTTGTTCAGTTTTTGGCATTGCAATCTTTCTGCAAAAATATTCCTCTGCTGTGGTTTCTATAAAACCCTGCAAAATACTCAGCTACATACAGTCACTATATTCTATATGTAAAATTAAGTGAAACTGCAATTTTAAAATATATTGAACTTAAATAAATTATTTTTCATTGAAATTTAAGAAAATGTTCATTTAATGAAAGATTTTTTTCTGTTACATTACTTAAGGCGCACGGTATTTAACCTGACAAGTTCCGGCATATCACACAGCGTGTACTATTACACGAAACTTCTCGCTCTGTTTTGAGCCCATCAAAACTTTACTGCATTTGAAAGTCTTGCCATAAAAGCTCCCCGTGAAATGAAGATGTAAAAAGTGCATATTGTGGTACCCATGCACAAAATTATTAGGCATATCCACTTTAGTTAGAGTGCTGAAATTTCATATACATCTTGTTGAAAAATCTTAAAACGGGCACTTTGTAACTAGAAGAGAATGTGGTGTCCCATAATGTCAGCAACGCGATACTTTCACTACAGCTACTAGTAGTTCAAGTTTAAGAAGAATTAAAATGCCACCACAGAGAATAATCCGCCACTATCTACTAACAGACGACAGAAATTCGGAGCTTATTCCATCTAAGAGCAATGTGTACGAGTACATAATTTTTTGAAAGAATGTTAGAAGCAGTTTAGAATAAAATTGCTTAACATGTCAAATGTTTATTGATTTCAAAATGACTATACGCAATACTTTTTGAACACGAAGTTCTAGGTAATTGGTGTGGCGATTTTTAATTCTCTTTTTATTTTTTTAACTCCCCTCAAAAGGAAGTTACTGGTTTTACCCCAATTTTTGAAAATCGATTTTTCATTATATTTTTTTTTCTTTTATCTAGAACCAGCACACAGGAGATGACTCCTACACATGCGAAGCATTGTGCTGGAACTATTGGGAAAGGGATAGTAGGAGAAACGACAGGAGGTGAAGCTTAATTAATTATTTTACAGCTCTGCTTTCGCACGTTCTTTGTTTATACTCGTAGTAGTGCTGAAGCTTCGGTTTAGTAGCCATTTTTATTATTATTTTACTTCGCCGGTGCTACACAATACCGACGAAGGCGGGCGTTCTGATGTAATTGTGGACTGCTATCACCTGAAGTCGCTATTGTTCAGTGACCATTTGGACGATTTGAATTGCTGGGAGTCGATTCTGACTATTTTTTGAAGGTGATGAGTATGTACGTATGTGTGCCTATATAACTGCTAAAGAAGTGGATTATCAAATTACTTTGTCGTTAGTGGACCATTTTTTTGAAGAGGGAATATGAAAGGTACCTTCCTTTAAGATTCCATTCCGTGGTGCAAATTCGACCGTCGGACGTTGCGAAGTATCTATCTACGACGATACCTGGATCCCAACCTGTCATGCTGGCTGAACATCCAATCTAAAAAGGTTTACCATTTTTTTACCTAAATTATTAATTTAAATTAGGAAAAATAAACAAATGATATTTATTTGCATAATTTGTTGCGGGTCCGTATTTTCGATCTAAAATGAATGACACACTAGCTCAACGCAGCTACTTCTAGGGGTGCAATCTATCAGTCTTTTTGCCGACGAAACACAAACAATTCAAATATAAAAAAAAGAAACACTACTTGCAGTATAACATGTCTGAAAAGGGAGCAAGACGAAATCTTTCTGCTGCTCTGCCCTACCTTGGTCATCAAATCATCCTATAAATATTTCAGGCGGCCCCTCTAACCCGCCTCTAATCGAACCCAGCAATCACCAGCATTCCAAATTAAATTATTTAAGTTCTCATTTTCTTGTGGTAAATCTCCACATGATATTTTTTAACAAAAATTGATAGTTTAAAATACTTAAAAATAATTTCTGAAGTTTTTCTCTATTACTCAAATCTGTTTAATATCTTTAAATTTTAATAGAATCAGTTTTATAATCCTTATTTTTTAACCTTATTTCTTATAATAAATATTTCTATATTCTCTTTCAATCTTGAAGGTTTGTTTATATTTCTTATTTTTTTTTCGATATTTCGTCAACCATCGGTTAACATCTGGCGGAAATTAATATTAGCTCTCCATTAAACCAAGAAAAATTTAATAGGCAAAGACAGTTAAAAAGTTGTATAAAAACTAATTTCGTTCACACCCGTACTGAAAACAGAAGCTTTGTCCTTTGGGAATATATGAAGTATGACCTTTACTAAGAACATAAAAACAACAAAGCTGGCAAGCTTTGTTGATAGTATATAGACAGTAACGATTATTCTCGTATGCATTTACCTAAGCTCTGACGGTTTAAATAGATGATATCAATGACTGATGATATGCGCAGTGGCGTATTATACTTAACTAGTATTGGAGATTAACTGTTTTTTTTCTAATCAGGAATGTAATTACTTCACAATATTGTGATAAATTAACTGTGAACTTGAACATGACAAATATTTCTTTAACATTTCTCAGAACTACAGAAATGTTAAATTATCTATATCTAGTTTAAAGTTAATTCTATCTGACTGTGGTATATTATTAATCTCTAACATTTCTAACAAAAACCTACATTTATAATTATTTTTTATTTTTTTCGTTTTCAAAACTAATGCATTCTCAAAGTCTGGATAATGCTTCAACTGAAAACAATAATAATACAAATAATGCTGTTTTTTCTGAATTAATGTGTCTATATTTCTGATTACTTTTATGTCCTGTTATCCTAGTTTTTAACATATTCTTTGTCGTACCTCTATGTGCCTTACTACAATTGTCACTTACATTACCACCACAAGGTATTTTATAAACTAAAGTCCCCTTTACCAATCTATCCTTTACTTTACTAAATAATATATTATTTGTGTTAAATGTTCTGAAAGTTATTCCCATATTTTTGAATATCAAAAATATTGGATTTCTTCAAGCTTTCTGACAAGTCAAAGTTTTATGAGTTTTTGGTCCTATATTATTCCTAATACTGTTCGCTAACCTCTGTATATATTGATTCATCAAAATAAAAATTAATTTTTCCGGAAAATCATTCTCAATTAGTATATTCCTAATTCTTTCCCTGCTCTTTATATGAAATTCCCTATCACTAATTGTCAAAACTTTCTCTATTAAATTCAATATGTAATATTCTAATATGTAATACCATGTTTTGAATAATAATTTATCAACCTAGCAGACGCTGTGGTTTTTTGATACCAATCCATAATTATATTTTTTGCTCTTGTTATAACTAATGTTTCTAAATAAGGTAATCTATAAATATATTCTTTCTCCACCGCAGGTTTAAAGCGACCGCCATTTTGAATTTGCATTGTTTCCATTTTCTTTAAAGGTTTCATCTTACAAAACTATTTCGTATGATATGCGCTGCTAAAAAAAAAGCGGGAAGTTAAAATGCGGCGTTATTTCTCTTATGTGACTCAATATTAGTAAAAGTATCAAAAACTATTTTCGTGTTGCATTACACTACTCAACACTGGTTTTGCTGCCAAGAAACTCTATATTTCTTTTTAGCTGAAGGCTTTACACTGATTAAATAAAAATGCAACACTTTTGTTATACTGCGTATAGTTTTGTATATTTTTACTTGTGACGAAAAAAGCACGTATTTATAAATAAATGTAATAATCGCATTATTATTTACAAATTTTCGTGAATAAGGCGCAATGTGAGAATCACGTTGAGTTTTCCAGGAATAGTCACTCATCATTTGTCGACCGCATAATAATTTCATGTCATGTTAACCTGTTACGTTCATTCGCCAGTTATAAAGCTTTCATTATTGCCGTTTCCCTTTTAAATAAATTATCAAAAGTACTCTTAGCTGAGCACAGTAATGCTTTTTGCAGCTTCGTGTTGAATATCAGTATTTTGTTAAAAAAAAAGGAGCCTATATTTTTAATTCAATTCATTTATTTAAAATTCTGACTTAAATAAGATTGCTCTTAATGTTTTATTTTATATTCTTACTTTGTCTTGATATAAAAGTCCTCCTTAAGTTACTGCTTGCATTCAATGTTTCTTTTTAATCTTGGACTGCTATTTGCTTTCTTTGCTTTTGTTGTGTTTAGAAGTTTCTTAACCTACTTTAATTTGTGAGTAAATTGTATTTAAGTAAGTTTTCTTCATTTGTTTCTTTCGTTATGTTTTTTTTATAACACACTTAAGTACCATTCTACATAAATTCGTTGAGAACTATATTTGTAACACATCAACCAGTGGCACTTGCTCTTGCTGCTTGAAATATTCATATAAAAATACCTTAAGAGTAATAACTAAGTATGCCAGAGATACTAACTACTTGTAATATGTACTTATTTTTGGCTTTTCTGAAGCACTTAAAAGAATAAGTCGAAGAAAAACAAAATAAGAAATGGATCTGAATTATCATTGTTGCTTTGAGGGACGAACGGGACGAAAAATCACTTTAAAGTTGTCCAAAGACGTGCAACGTTTTGGAAAGTTCTAAGCAAAGGATTTAAATGAATATTGCAATTACTTAGCCAAGTTCTAGTCAAATTGTCAATCTTTTTAAATTCGTTTTTGTGGTAATTGCTTGAGTAGTCTGCACGTTGACTACAAAACAAAAAACGCCTGGGTTCAACCACAGGTTCAGACAAGTCATAAAAACATTTCGTATTTTTTCTGATGTGCGTTAGTGTGTCTTTCTGTCAGTTGTAGTCGGAAGGTTTCAGAGGCGAAGGCGTAGTCACTGATCACTGAACAGTACCGACCGCATTTGTAACCAATTCCCAGGCATTTCAGAGCACCATCTTTCGTAGGAGCACGATCAAAATAAAATAAGTACCAAAAATGTTTATTCAAACAAAGATTCAAAATTTAATTTGTTTCCTTGACATCATTGATATTAACGGCGCAGTAATATTACTATAAACAAAAAAGTGCAAAAGCAGAGTTGTATGATTGTGAAGCTTCACCACTTGTTATCTCTCTCACAATCCCTTTCCTTTAGTTCCAGCACAATGCATCGCATATGTAGGGGTCATCGCCAAATGCTGGTCCAAGATAAAAAGATTACTCGTATGTAAAGAGAAATATGTGTTTCCATGTTCGTTTGTTTGTACCTCATAGGAGACCACACCTCTAGACCGATATTCCTGAAATTTTCACAACATTTAAAAGAATTATATGCTACTCTTTTTTTTAATCACGACCACTAAGTGTCTGACTTTAAAAAGTGGACTAATTTCCGAAATTCTTTTTTCATATGGAAAAATTCCGCTAATATAAAATTTATTAAAATTAAATATATATCCCGGACAATTACAAAATTCAGAATGTTTGAAAGAAAAACAATAATTTCAAAACCGAATAAAAACTCAAACAATACTAGATATTTATACAAACACAAAGTATATAAATATATAAGTTAACATAAGGGTTTGAAATTAAATACACATTTCATCATTCTTACATTGGGGGAAGGGGAGGGAAAGGCAATGTGCCCGCCCACGCATTATCATGGGTTGAAATTCGGTATGTAGAGTCCTCTTTCTACGTTCATATCCACTGATAAGGAATTATTGGATATTGTAATGTTAAAAGGGTGAAAACGGCTAAAATCGATAGCCTAATAAATCACAATCTAAGATAGAGAGAATAAAAATTACAAAAGCATATATATGCTTTTTTAAAAAATTAAGCGGATATGTGTTTGATACCCTTTTCTTAAATATATACTTTTAGTAAGTAAAACTTGAAAAAATTCTAATTTTGTTATCTCTATTTGCAACCATATATGTATCTCCAAAAGTATGGCGAAATTCGGAAATAAATGGTGTAAATGAATACTTTTGTACTTTTATCCCATTTGAATCATGCATATGGCTGTAAATATTTTTATTTTGAATTTTCATTGACAAAAACTTGTTCTTTATTGTGAATTTAAAAAAAATATATATTTTGGTTATAAACAAAAACCAATTTTCTTGTACTAGCTACACAAAGGAGTAGCGAAATATCGAATAAAAATAAATTTAAATTTTACATATGTATACAAAAAGGACCAGCAGCTTAAATAATTAGTGTAAATAATGTTTTAAGAAACTCCTAAGTAAAAATAATATTCCATGGGAAAACATGGTTGGTATTACAACGGCAAGGGGCTGTCAACATTGTTCCAGCTAAAGTTAACGGGTGTATACAAGGGCGGGTCGATTTAAAAATCGCTCAAATTACAAGGAAAATCGTATTCTAGGGATCAAAATAAGAAACTTTGCCGAAGGAACCATACCTCTACAATGTTTTGTGATGTCCCGACTTTTGACCCGAAGGGTCAAATTTTGAAGAATCTCACTTTGACCCATTTAGAGAGCCTCAATCGAGTCAAAATGTATGACCGACCCCCACTAACTTTGGAGGCCCGACCCACCTATGCCAGTGGGACACCCCCTGGAACCACCCCTGGGCGGTTCCCCATACAAACATTTCAAAAAATTACCATTTTTGGCACTTTACAAGAAAAAATCAGCGAAATGGCTATGTTTTTTTATTTTTGGAGTTTATTTTTCTCTTCTTTTTAGAATTTTTTAATTGTATTTTATTTATTTGTACCAACACTTTAGGTGCAGTCCAATGTTGCATTTAGTACACATTTTTCTTGTGCCTTCGTGACAAAGACCCAAACAACGATGTGGTCTGCTGAACAACCTCCTAGTCTAGTTTCATCTGAAACTCTAGATACTTTTGGAACACCACAATTGTTATTTTTAGTTGGCAGTGTCCCGTATTTTTTTCTATCAGCAAGTCTGGTTTGTAATTCAACTTCTGAACGCAACATTCGGCTAGTTAGGTGAGCAAAGTTGGCTTCATTTCCTTCTACACTGTCTTCATCCCTCACATCTCCATCCTAAGGGGGGAATAATATGATGTCACCATGATCGTCTCCAGCCTCTAGTATTTCTACAATTTCATTCAAGTTCAATCAACCAAACAATATACCAAAATAACAACGAATGATATAAATTGCGCAATATATAAATTTGCTTGCATGTACATACAAATGTATGTACTGTATAACATTTAACACCCAGTGTCAGCCATGGGTGACACTTCATAAAGCTTCCCTAATTTTTGATAGAATATACTTTAGTGTTTTAGAGATATATGTTCATATTATTAGTTTAAACTTACCACAGTATTAATCAACAAATATTATTCCGGTACTTACCCTTTTCGCATTTTTATGTACAACAATTTTCTTATCAAAAACAGAAAACCATTTAAATGAACCTGAAAAATTTAATAGATGACGAAATGCCCGCGTTCCCAAAATTAAATCATAAATATTACAGTATTAATAATAAATATGTGTTTGAATGATGACAATATGCATGGTCAATTATATCGCAAACCTTTGTCACCTATGGGTGACACTGGGAATTGCCGAAAATAAATAAAGAATTTCGTACAATCGGATAGAAAGAAGTACACTTTTTCTGAAAGTTAGTACAATTTGTAAAATCTCATTTTGCAGCACCTCTTCCTAAATTTTGTTTTATTTGTCATTAACTCACAATGGTCGTTAGTTTGCTTTGTGCATATTTTAGTAAATGTAAGATGATGTCTTTTGAATCACACCAAAAGAGAAGGAAAAAAATATAATTTGTAAATCAGTGTTAAGAGTTTACGAAAATGTTTTACACACAATTAAAGCCTTGAACAAATGTAAATAAATTTAACACACATCTTCCATGATACTTAAAGAGCACATGAAGTTATTTACAAGTATGAAATTAATTGCATTTCTATTTTAAGGTTTGTCTTTAAAGTGCAATATAAGAAACAAATAGACTTTTATACATTTCATGAGAACTATTACAAACGCTGCTCTACTGTGGCTCACAGCTTATTTGGTGTAGTTAATATTTTTTTGAAAAAAATTAAAAATTTGCTGTTCTTTGAGCTTCACAAAAAAATGTATAACACAAGTAAAGATATTTGATAGAAGATATTGCGGAAGGAAAGATAAAAAAAAACTTCATTAATGGAAGAGGTCTTAACGTATCATGTAATTTGCCATTAAGATACTGTCGCATATCTTAAAATGGGGAACGAACCAGATACGAAAAGAAAAAAAAAACACACCTGGTAGCAGATTTATATTTTCAAACTTAAATAAAAAACGTAATAATTTAAGTAAGTAAGTATTATTAAGCAAGTTTTATTAAGCGCATTGAACGATAGAATGGAAATGCGGATTATATTTTTTAAAGAGTATGTCATCCAGATCCTTCAGATCATTTCTTAAAATTTCATGAATAATCGCTCTTGGAAGTCTCAGTGAGGCTGCTCTTTTCCGTATTGAAAGTCGCGGATTTTTACGTAAATTGCTTTCAACCAGTCCTTGAATATTGACTGGGCCCTTGCCGTGGGGCATTCATAGCCAAAGCAATTTCACGGAATCTCTGCACCCACGAACGAATTAAATTTACATTCGGTCCGTCACTTATTCGCCGAATACCGAACTTTAAACAAAATTGTCGACGAGCAATTACGTAAGAATCATTACTCTTAAAAAATGTCTCCACAGCGAACGCGCGATGCTCACTCGACCACTGCGATATCGTGCCTGACAAATCCGCACAATCGATAATTCCAACGGTGCCACCCTCCTCCGCACCGTTTATTATTTTTTTAAATAATCGTATTTAAAAATATAAATTTGCCAAAATACACCCTGTACATAATTCGTATTTTTAAAGGGTGCAAAACAATTTGCAGAAATTGTGGCACTTGTAGTCCCTCAACTATCCAATATATCCTTCAAAGATTTCTCCACGAAAATATAATCGAGAATGCATTAAATTAAATATTTTGTAATGCAAATAAGTGGTGGATAATTCGTAAAGTTAAACAAAATCCCCTTCTTATTAGCGCTACAAAGTTGACGATTGGAGCTGAAAAATACTTGGGTACGGTATGCAACACCGAAACTGTGCGAAGAGTGTTGCGTGAATCAAATTTTCGTGGACGGCCAGCCTGATACAAGCCATTTATAAATGCCTTAAATTGAAAATGCAGAAGGAGTTTTGTTTGTCAACAATATTTAAACATATGATATATGTACTTATGTATATACATATATATATGTATGTACATATATTCACAATTCTATTGTGCCTTCATTCAAACTTTATTGCAGTAGATGAATTAAATATAAAAATAAAGTAAAATAAAAAGTGTAAAAAAATTTAAATTCCCATATATTGTTTGCTAACGTGAAATTCCAAGCCACATGTTCCGTAACTACGGATGCCAGATTTGATGATTTATTGCCATTTTGACGACTACGGGTCCAAAAATGCCGTTGTGAGGCAGTACGATTTCTGTCTTTATTAAGAGCTTCGAACAGCAATTTAATTTGTTTCGCTTTCGTTCTTAAAATTTTATCCTTTCGGGTTACGTTTCGGTTTTTAATTTTTTTTTCTGTGCAAAGCGGGTTTTTTGGGTTCAAAGTTTTCTTTTTGACTATTATTTCCATATGTTTATACAAGAACTACCAAAAAATTATTTTGTTTGTACATTTCGCAATTTTGAAAGATTTTTTGGGAGTTGTTGTATAAACATGTGACGATTTTGATGTTACCACCAAATGAAATGTACACATGCAGCCGATGAACCATACAAAAATTCTAATTTTTTTTTCTTGTTTGAGGAACGAAGAAAAACCGAAATGAAAGTTCGTTCCGGTTATATTTGGGTGCGGTTACGGTTTGGTTATAAACTCCATTATTTTTTTTGGTTCGCTGCCAGTTTGAAACTCAGCTTTAATTTGACGATTTTTAAACAATTACAAGTTGACAGTTTATTAATATTTAAGAACCAACTTTGGACTTCATCAATATCTTTTTATATTCTTGTGTATGTAGAGATATTGCAAGCACTCCAAAATTGTCAGAAGTACAAATAATAGTAAAAATATTAAAAATTTATTACTAATCCTCGCATATTTACAAAGCAGCTGTAAGAAGTTCTGCAAGATGTGTAAAATTAAATGATTTTTTAACAGAAATAGGAACTAGTGGACAAAAAATGCAGCAGTTGTTATTTTTTTTTCTGTATATTTGTATGGTATATTATAAACATATTTCAACAGAGCAAAAGGTAAAATATAAGAATAAGGGGATGGGTTCAAAGTCTCTTAAGGACAGAAAAACGAAACAATACTTTGTTTTGCAACTTTTGCATTGTAAATAGCTTTGAAACTATCATATGAAAAATCTGACGTAATGGTTCATATGAAATCAAAGAAAATAGTTTGAATTCATCAATCAACCGAAAATCGATGAACATTACTCAGCAGAGAACTGCAGATCCAAGAGTTGTGAAATTGAGCTCAATTTATAGTTGAATACAATTTGCCTTTCGCTTCTTGCAGATCATTTAATTAAGGTATGCCAAAGATCTTTTATAGATTCATATGTAATCTTAACAAATTTTATCGAAAACATTTCAGTTTTAACTATTCATTCAAGTATACTTAAACCAAACCATAGTTAGAAATCGGTTGGGAAAATGTCTCTATGGAAGAAATTTTAAAGTATATAATTTGAAAGCAAATAATTGCAATTGTTCTGATCTCTAATTGTATTAGAACTATTAAAATTGTGTCAATTGATATAAATATGCGTAATTTAAAGTCAAGTTCTTACAAATGTTTTACACTACAATATATATTTCAATTAAAACATATGATATCGGTATTAATAATCAGTATTAATACGAATTTAGTTTATTTTATGTATTATGTTTTAAAACAGTTGATCACTTTATTTACTTTGAAAATTTTTTATATTTTTGACAACTTCTGATGATAGTTTTGGCGATTTAGTTTTGATCGAAATTTGACGAATGTACTCCTATTTCATCTGGCAACTATGTCCTTAACATTTCTTTGCTTCACACATACCACAATAATGTACATATGTGACAGATATTTGGATTAAAATAAAATCTTTTCAATATATTTTCTTTTTTTCTTGCTGAAGCCAGTTACTGAATACGAATATGGATAACGGATTTTTCGTTTTGCTCTCGTTTTCTAATAAAAATCAATTGTTGAATAATATTCTATAGATAGTTAGCATGTACAAATATTTGCAGATATGTATGTCTGACTAGAACAAAAAATTTACTAATAAAAAAAAAATACATAATAATTTTTGATAACACCCAGCAACAAACACACAACGAATTAAAAAAAAATATGTATGTATATAATTTAGAATAATCATTGAGAAAATGCAGTTTTTTGAAATGCTAAAAACTTCAGAACTACGAGTATTATACCAAGTTGCCTAAATTATAAACATTATTTATTTTTCGAACTTGGATTTTTTGACATGAAAGCATAAGTATGTACATAAAATGATTGATGAGAATCCACATTTCAGGACTATAGGAATTGCACTTAGCATCAGTAATGAATGTGGAGTAAGTATCCCTCTCAGACTGTTAGAAATGTGCTACAAAACCATAAATACTCTTCAAGAGTTACGAGGAAAAAACCTTTGCTATCCGCGGTAAATATTGAAAAATTTATAAGTTTGCCATTGGACACCTTTGTTATTTTTTGTGACGAAACGAAAGTGATGCTTTACTACCATGATGGACCTCAAAAAGTTTGGCGAAAACCCCTGGCGGGTTTAAAAAATAAAAATATAATACCCACTGTAAAGTTCGGTAAACTATTCGTTATGGTGTGGGGTTGTATTTCGAGCAAGGGTGTTGGCAAAATAAGAATATTAGAGGATATAATGACCAAGGAAGTCTATCTAAACATTTTAAAAAAGGAATTGAGTGCAAGTGCTCGGAAATTCGGTTTTGTTGACCCAGAAAAGCTCAAGTATAAATTTTAGCAGGATAATGACCCGAAGCATAAGGCATATATTTGTAGATCCTGGTTGTTATATAATTGTAGAAAAGTGATCGATAGCCCAGCACAAAGCCCAGACTTAAACCCTATAGAAAATTCATGGGTCCACCCAAAGAAAAAAGTCGGAAAAAGGTCACCAAAAACAAATAACATTTATTAAAGAAGAGTGGGAAAAAATACCTGAAAATTATGATATACCAAAGCTTATCCATTCAATGTCTAGACGCTTAGAAGTTGTAATTAAAGCTAAAGGAGGGCACACCAAGTATTAGCACCCTCAAATCTTTTTTTTTACCATTTAGAATAAATTTAATTAAATTTAACACAATTTTGAAAACATTTATTTTACAGCGTAGAAACTGAAGTATTTTTTTAGTTACGATTATTATTTAAATTAATTTTGTTTTTTTTTTGCCCAAAGTGTTTATAAACATCTTCAATTGAATACATGAAGAAAAAAATTGAATAAAAGTTATATAATTTACTTGCAAATAAGAGTTTCTCTTAAACTTTTTAATTTTTCTAAGTTTTGAAAAGATTTTTTTTACAAACTGTATGTATGTGTATGTAGGTATTTCTTTCTTATTTAAATAACGAAAATCAAATTTTGAGTTTTATAGATTAATTTCGTAAATTTGAAATTCGTTACGAAAATCCATAAAATATAGAGATGTTTATTACGATTATAAGTAACGGGTTATCCATTTAATTGTTTTAAAATCGCTGGGCTGTCAGTTATCTGAAGTGGTGGTTTAAACGTGATTATGGGTGATTATGGTCGCCATAATCGACATACCGTGCAAGAAATTACCAAGATTAAGAATAAAATTGAAGAGACGGGAAGCGTTAAGCTGCAATTGAAGATTATGAACTACGCGATCCAGATCGGTAATTTCACGTTTTGGCGACCTCAATTGGCTACCAAGAAGATCATGGGATTTGACACCGTTCGACTTGTTTTGTGGGGCTACGTAAAAAACGCAGATAATCCTCTAATGGTAGAGCATTATAAAACCAACATTCGTCAAATTATCGCCGAGATACCGCCCAAAATGTGCGAAAAAGTGCTCGAAAACTACCTCAAAAATTTACTGCTGCAACCAATATAGAAGCGCCCATTTAAATGACATGTTATTTCGTATATAATAGCAAGGTTCAAGCATTACAATGAAATAAAAGTTCAATCGAAATCATAGCTTTATGTCTGTTTTATTTTTCTTTATTTTTGTAATCGAAAAAAGGATAACCCGTTAATACAATTTCTTGGTCGTGGCAAAAAAATTTCAAAATCTTTTTTTAAATTTTCTAGTGGTGATACTAATGCCACATTCACACGCCAATATGAACCACTTGGATCGCTCTCCGAACCACGATTGCCAACCATGGTGTTCACACGATAATTCTTGGTTATTTCGTTCTCTCAATGTCATTTTTAAATTTTGTATACATATGAATATGCATATTATTTATTATATTTGCAAATGCTTTTCTTAATTTATTTTAAACACTTAGTTTTTGTTTTTTTTTCTTTTAATTCCTATTTTGTATTTTTTTCTGTTAGTTCAGATAAACTAGCGATAATTTGTTATCAAAATTAGAGATAATGACGAATGAAAGAAGGCATGATAAACCTAGAAAACGATAGCATTTTATCGGAGCTGTCATTCAATGAAAACATATCCTATGACCAATTGCTCGAATACATAGATTTTGGCGATCAACCGCTTCCGAATCCATACATTCAAGAAACCGAGCGATTCATGCAACTATTGACTACCGTTCCACATCGAACTATTGAAAAAATCGCAATGGTGTTAAGGCAGTCACGGTTGAAAGTCCAAACGCAACATCTAGGATGGATAGCAAACAAGATCTTAAAAATAAATAAATTTTCGCACTTAACAATTAAGTTTCAGTCACAGTGTATATCTTATTGAATGCAGTTGCAGTTTTAGGATTAGTTGTTTTAATATAAAAATAAAAATATTTAAATAGATTTTGCTAAATTTTGCATCCAATTAAAAATATTGTAACTATGTATACATAACTTTATAAAATAACTTACGTTATAATTAAGTAGAAAAAGATACAAAACTTAAACTCTTATTATATATATTATATAACACGATTAAAAATTTAATTGAATTGAAACAATTAAATTTTTGTTTTGCGTTTACATATAAAATAATTTTGTTTACTAATATATGATTTGCCGGAAGATGGAAATAAAAAAAGTTTGATATTTAGAAAACAGCGCAAAATTGTTTATTTTATTTTTTAAGAGTGAACTTAACATAAAAAGCATTCCAATTTTTGGATCATTTCGAATATAATGGCTGAGCCGTTTTTATTTTTTATCTTTATTTATACATATTTAAAAAAAATTTAAAAAATGAGAAACAAAACCCGAAGTTCAATTTTGATTTTACCCCTATGGTTCATTGGGCAAACGTTCTTTGAATTCTTCGTAGATTACGATTTTGACAACCGCTTGGACGTCACCAAAATTGACTCTTCCTAGTAAATAATAGTAAATGCATATAAATAAATTGTATTCACTGCTGAATTACTTAAGCATTTCGGCAAGGTTTTTGCTCAACTCTATTAATGTGTATTAGAAAAAGTATTATTATAGTGTTCCGTAAAAAGTGCGTTTCCTAGAATTAATTTTATAAATCCTAGTACTATATTGTTGCTATTCACTGGGATATGGGGCACATCTTTGTAACATTTCTTTTTGCTGAAATATTATTGAAAATGCGAAAAAAAATCAAAAGTTTTTCTTTTCGACTGTAAAGGACATTCAATTGAATTTAATATAATTGAAATGTAATTTCATGAAAATAATCATGGCGTATATTTAACAAAACGTACGATTATACCTATGCATGTTTGCTATAGCAGACGTCAAGGAGGAGTTAAGCATTTGAAAACTTTGAATTATACTTGAGGTCGATGGAATGTACTATGTAAATATCGAATAAAACACAGAATGCTTTTATAAGAATGAAGTAAAAAACGAAAATCTCAAAAAAAACACAAATAATATTGGACGACAGGTCATGGCTTTTAAAGTAGTAGATCACAAGAAAAATTAAAAAAAGGAAAAAAACCAAATAATTATGTATGAACTTGTAAATTATCACATACTTACAAACATGATGAAATATTGCATTATCATTCCAAAGCTTTTGGCATGTTTGGACATTATAAATATGTTTAAAACATAATTAAGAATTTGTGATTTTTATTTCAACTTAATACAACTTATTACAAATTAATGAATCAATATTTTGTCGTGTTTAAGTTCATAGTTAATTTATCACAATAATGTGATGTTTAAAAATTTATATCGATAACAGTCTAAAATATGGAAAGAACCTCCTAAAAGTATACTCAGCTTTTGTCATGTAATTATGTCGACCTAAAATTTTGTGCTGCTCTTAAACAGTTCTATTATAAAACTTCCAACAGTTTACGTGCCTTGAGCAATACCTATAGGAGATCAAGAACTAAACCAATCATAAAACTCACGTACGTATCATTAGTAAAAGTTTTTGTGTTGTGTTGAGTTGAGACAAGTGCCAAATTCTGGCTGCAAATTGATGTCAAAATTGTGCATGATACTTTTTAGTTGTTAAGTTCACAACTACAATTAATGTCATTTAAATGTGCGAACATTATTTTCAATTTAAGAGTCATAAACATTTTTAAAGTTTTCATTAAAGGTTTGTTTTTCAATACTTTTAGTTTTTGCACTTGTCGCCCCTGATTAAATTATACCAACAACGTTTGAAAACATTTTGTAATTTTTGCCATTTGTTTTAACTTTTCAATTTTATTTTGTTAAATTAAAATTATTTTTACAGTTGTTTGCAAAGTGGTTCGCTTTAGTTTAGTTGGCGTTATTGGTTAATTAAAGTATGCCAATAGGAAAACTCAGTGCTGTTTATACGAACTAGATTGCTTAAACACATACATACATAAATACATATGTATGTATATCACTAATTCATTTTGCAGAATTATCTTTATTTTGACTGTTTAATTATGCACAAGGAAAGGAAGAAGTTATTAATATAGAAGGAAAGAGAGTTTAATTCTTGCACAACTCTGCAGTTGCGCGTTTTTATTTTTTTAAATATGCAAAGATTTTGTGTCTCCGGTTTCTGCATTCAGTTTTAAGCCAGAGAACATATACACAACAACTTTTCATTACATATTTAAAAAAAAAACGCTCAACTGCAGAGTTTTTCTTTCAATTCCTCAATCATCTCACCAATTGTCTCTTCTCTACAATATGCTTTTTAAACTACTTCTGCAGCAATCATGCCACGGGTTCCACAAAAAAAAATTCGAAAATAAATTTTAATGAAAAAGAGCGAACATCTATAATTTAAAAAATTGCTAAATATATCAACACCAAACAAAAATTGTATGTGAAGAATTATCGAAAAAAAGTAAATTTACGGTTTGTGTGCATGAGCATTAGCCTATCAATCTGGAGGTGCGGTTCGATTCCTCCCTATACCCTGGGTGTTTCTACAGACAAGCTATACTACCTTCGTAGAGTTTGTGTTTGTGTTGTTTAATCAAAATTATTAAAGTTTTCTATAAAATTTTCTATATAAGAAATTAATTATAGTTAAAGAAATTTTGCTCTAATCGAAAAATGGTCGCTAATGGAAACTTTTACTAATTCAAAATTATTATTATTAACAAGGACTTTCTGTAAAAACCAAAGTTCGTTAACGAATTTTTCTATAGCAAAAATTATCTTTAATAAAACTTTTCTATAAAACAATTATTTTCTATAGGAAGGAAAAATTCAAAATTCAAAAACATTTGCAAACTTTCCCATAGAACATTTAGTTTATAAAAATTTTTATTCAGATTATATGCTCTACTGGCCACTTTTTCATATTTCTACCCGCATTCATATGCATGTGATTTGCGTTACTCTGCATTACCAAAGAAAACTTTTGGTCAATTTGTTTTAGTGTTAACATGTTTGTGCATGTAGAAGTAATCTCGTTCATAAACGCTGAATGGCAGACAATATGTTTCTCCCAATAGACACAAACACAAATCGCTATTGCCATTGACTGCTTTACTTTGTATCTTTACAATTTTTTGTCCTTTTTTCAATTTTTCTTATTGTTCGCATGCATATTGCAATTTTTACTCCTGCACTCTTACGTACTGTTCACTAAACTTGTCCGTTTGGTTATGTGGGGTGTTTTTGCAGCGTTGCCATTTTTTATGGCTACTAAAAACGAAGGTACGTCTCCTTGACATCAGAGGCGTTACAATACAACACTGCTATAAAACAAGGAACATGCAAAAGCACAGTTGTAAGATGGTGAAGCTTCACTTCCTATCATTTCTCCTAGTATCACTTTACTATAGTTCCAGCACAATACATCGCATGTGTGGGGGTCATCTCCTGAGTGCTGGTCCAAGATAAAAAAAAAAAATGTTGACAATTGGAGAAAAAAAATGTTTTTATTTTACAAAAAATCTATTTCATTTATTTATTAAAACTAAAGTAACAAGAAATGTAATTAGTGATTTTAGAAAGGAAAACGCTTTTAAATTACAATGCAATAAAGGCAATTATTATGAACTCTCTTCGATGTTCCACTGTGGTCGAATGGACATATTTAAAGAATAAATTTTCATTTGGTATTGTTATGTCCATTCGATAGATATATCGTTATTTTTAATTTGTATAAATTTTTGGTTAGTTTTTTGTTTTAGTGAGCTCGTATTATAAATGTAAAGTTTGTATGTTTAGATATTTGTTACTCGATAAATTAAAAACGACTTGATAGATTTTGATGAAATTTAGTATTCAGATAACTTACTTTTGTTACTTCAGCACTTGGACATTTATAAACCGATTTGGAAAATTTCATCGAAATCTACGAATTTTGTTGTATTTTATTCAACCAACTTTTCAAGTTGTTGATTAATTTTTATTATTCCAAACATTCATATAATTAAAAAAAAAACCATAATAATAAAACAATCACGAAAATATAACATTTAAACAAATTTTAAACATCATGATACGCATTGAATGCAAAATTCTGTGCGATAAAATATTCGCTACACAACGAATATTTGCAAGAAAAGGCCACTTCATAATACCAATTTAGCATTAGCTTTTCGACGTTTGATAGCCAGGGAAGATTGAACATCGAATGCAACTCATAGTAAGGGCCAAAAAAATACTTTTACGTTTTGCCATTTTAAAGCGTGTATTTTACATGAATTCGTAATTCTAACATAAAACAGCGAATTGTTACGTTTTACCTTTTAAAACTTATAATCTTTTATTTACTATAATTTACAATTTAGTTTGCTATGCTCTTATTTATTTGTCTTTTTACTTAATAATTTCTTCACAATGCTACTTCAATTGAAAATTGTTCGCAATCCGTAGTTTACTTTAAATCTCTTTTTTTTTATATAGGACCAGCACTCAGGAGATGACGCCTACAAATGCGATGCATTGTGCTGGAACTATAGGAAAGAGCTAGTTAGAGAAATGACAGGAGGTGAAGCTTAATTAATTATTTTACACCTCTGCTTTTTGCACGTTCTTTGTTTTTATAGCAGTGTTGAAGCTTCGGTTTAGTAGCCATTTTAATTATTATTTTACTTCGCCGGTGCTACACAATACCGACGAAGGAGGGCGTTCTGATGTGATTGTGGATTTCTATCAGCTGAAGCCGGTATTGTTCAGTGACCAGTGACTATGCTTTCGCTATATCGGTCTATTGCCTATAAGAGCGAAAGCCATCTTGTCGGTACGTGTCGGCGAATAGTTTTGTACTCAATAGAAGCGAATTCAGTGCTTCAACTTTCTGGTTGTCTCCAGCAAATGAGCTAAATTCATTAAATGTTTTTATTACAACGTTTTCTATAACAACGGATCAAACATTCAAAGTGCATTTAATGCAATTATTTATGATATGACAATTGCAATTCGCCTTAACTATGTGCTCATTTTCATTTGTCAATTTTTGAAAAACGGATTGCGGACTCCTGAATTTTTAAATCATATTCTGTACTAATTCGTATTATATTAGCGAAAGTATCTTTCAATGCCTCTGCCGGATCCTCATATAAATCCAATAAGTTTGTACAATTCCTTGGTCGACATGAAAATACTGAACACCGTAAGGATATGTTTTTACATTTCCAATATTTGACGCGTCGCTGCTAACAGATTAGTACCAACTCTCTTTTAAAGCTTAGGAAATTTTTGCTGCTCATATCGGGCTAAAACATTTCGCTGCTGCTTTCGTTCTCCCACATGAAATTTTGCTGGCAATGTTGCTATAGCAGTAGATGGATGAGCATAATTTTAATTGGCAATTCAAACTGTTTTAGGCTAAAGCCATGAACAACATTGTGGAATACACTTACGAGCTCAGTACGAGCTATTTGAGTTTCTTCGTTTATTTGTTTAGGCTTCGCAAAATTGGCAATACTCTGGGACAATTTTTGAGAATTTATTGTTTTGTTTTGCGTAAGTTTGGTATGTGAGTCGTATGTTTGTTATCTATGAAACTCCAGAACGTTCTAATGAAATACGTTTATGCGATGGTGATTTACAAATTGCCAGCAATAAATGTGTTTCCGTAACAATATATTATTAAAGAAAAAAATTGCAAAAGCTTGCACTAATTGTAAAAAACTTATTTTTTGGACAAAAAATTGGAAAACTTTTAAGCAATTAAAAAAACTGCTAAAAACGGATAAATCTGCATAATTGGCAACACTTGGTTGTTTGTTAGCTTTTTCTATTTGTTGTTGTTTACTAATGCCATTGTCCTCAATTTTGGTTAAAGGATTGAGGTTGCTTTTTTGTTGTTCTGTTTGTGTTTTTGTTTTTTTTTATCTTTTTGCAATGTTTCTCTGTAATTTTTTATTTGTGTTTTGTTTTTAATGCCAGCAAAATCTCAAATGTGGTTGACAGCTACCGCTGTATGACATGAACAGTTATAAAATTCCGATGCACATGTATATGTATGTATGTAGTATGTACCTGGTTATACCCTGCAGAAAATGACAATAGTAAAACTGTATTGATTTGCTACTGACTTAGTCCTTAGTACTAGATTGCTATACTCCATGCAATGCGTGCCATTAAAAATATACTATTGACATTGGTGCTGGGTAGTCAATAGGGTGGAAAACTGAGATAATGAGACAATAAAAAACCTTTTTTCAGCTGCAAGGCGATATGTTGATACGTTGTCGTTCCTTCTCATCAAAGAGAAAGTAAATAGTGTAGACGATTACTTGACAATGTCATCATAAAGTCACCAAAAAGAATCGACAAAATTGTTGACTTGGTCCCAGTCTTCTTACAGGGCACTTGTGAATGAATGTACATGCGTGTGTTGGAGTGCGTGTGCGATAATGAATGCTAACATGCCTGTTGGTAGATGTAATTTTTTTTGCCCTTGTTGTTGAGTGTGCGTGTGGGTGTGTGTTTCTGATTACACTGCCAGGAAAAGTCTTTAAAAGCAGTTGTCGTACACATGCATTGGTGTGTTGCACTTATTGTCAATATGTTGCGGCGCTTTTTGCCATTGAAAGACAACATTCAACTGCAGCTAGAGAAAAAAAGGAAACTTTGAACTTTCAATTTGACTGAAATATAAGTTTTAACCCTGCTGTTAGATTTAAAAAAATGTGTGAATCCTTCATTAACAGACCATTTGGTCCAAACTGCATATACATACATATGTATATAAATTTAATCTTAATTTCGTATGTAATTTGATTATAAACTTGATCGGGTGAATATTTATTTTCCTGTTTTGATTTATTAAAATAATTACTGGAAAGGAAACTTACATATGTAGGCACAGTGTCCAAAAATAAAACATTCATATCTCCAAAACTGCTTCTGGTGGCAATGGCTGAAGTAGTTAGGTAATTGACTACAAAACCAAAAAGTTCTGGGTTCGAGCCTAGTTTCAGACTCATAAAAACATATCGCATTTTTTCTGTTGTGCTTTAGTGTGTCTTTGTGTCAGTTGTTGTCAGAAGGTTTCAGTGGCGAAGGCATAGTCACTGGCCACCGAACAGTACCGGCTTCAGCTGATAGAAATTCAGAGGCACATCAGAGCGCCCTACTCTTCGGTAGCATCATCGGCAAAGTAAAATAATTACTAAAAATTGCTACTAAAACAGAGCTTCAAAATTTATTATGTACCGTTGACATGGGAGCCATCTTCAACACTGCTATAAACAAATAACGTGCAAAAGCAAAGTTGTAAGATAGCGAAGTTTCACCTCCTGTCATCTCATTCACTGTCATTTCCTATAGTTCCAGCATAATGCATCGCATGTATAGGGGTCAAAAGTGCTGGTCCAAGATATAAAAACACTCCCTTTATACGAGTCTACATTTGGTTTCTGTGACATTGTGATGTTGGTGTCGTTTTGATGAGCACTTTGCATAAAAGGGCGTCAGTTGATGAGAGTGGAGCGAAAAAGAAACCGGAAATAGTTTCCTATTACAATTAAAAAAAAGGTATGTTTTGTTCATGCTCGTCTACAGTTTCCAACGTTTTATTTCTTATAGCACGAGTAGATAAGGATGAGCAAATGATTAGCTCCTACACTACAAAGCACAAAACAAATCGAAGGTCAAATATTGTACATAATTGCAAATATGCTATTATGTATATCCGCTTTGAATGCATACATATATACTATTTTCTGAGGTCGATGCTTCGTGGGCCCCGGTTGATCGTATCGCAAGAGACCAGAGTTCTTACGAAAACTAGCACTTTCTTTGACATGCGCATATGGTGAAATGAATCAGATTACCACAACAACACTTTTCAGCGAAGTTATTCACAAAGATCGTCTTCAATTTCTGCGAACTCACCAAATATTGAAAAAATATTTTGTGTACCATGTAATGGAAAACAGTTTCAAAAAAATTATATTTTTTTGTATGTTAACGCAAGAAAGGCTTCGTCTTTTGTATTCTATTAAATTGAAATAATCAGTGGCTGAAATGGTCTCTGAACGAGATAAGTAACTTTGTAATTTTTTTCGTACATATCTACGTTAGAAACTCTAAATTATGGAAATAGTATTGTTGAAAAAATAAAACACGTGAGTCGAAACTTCAAAGCAATATATTACATTGTTCTAAAATTATTGAGATTACAAAAAAAAATTTGGACCAAATGGGCTTAATCTAACAGCAGGATTAAATAAAATTTTTCATTACTTATTTATGTCAATTTTATATTTTGTGACCAGAAAAAAAAATTATTTTGATTATTTTATTTATTTTCTCATCCGTAGTTTATCTGTGTGAGTTTTATTCAACTAAATGTGTGGTACTGACAGTTTTAATTGAAATGACATTAACATTTCTTTTCTTTCGAAAATTGCATAGGAAATAAATTTTAGGGAATACAAAATAAAATAAGGAATATAAAATTATATAATAAAAATGTTAATTGTTCGTAAAATAATATAATTTTTAAATCGAAAAGTTCTGATTTTAAGCAAAATCATACAGGTGAAATTATGGCACTCTCTATCAAATAATATTAAAGAGTAACGGCCTTATACAAAAAAAATTCTTAGTTGAGACTTGAACTTTACGTCAGCTACTAGCGACATTAAGGACAATAAATATATGTTAAAAAATGATATGGAAAAACACTATATTAACTGACTTTCATACCTTGACACTGGCAACACCATCATTCACAATTGTCTCTTTATAATTAACGATGCTTACATTGGTTTACCAACCTGACTTGAGTTTTTTTGCATAACGGTATGTACACACGATTGTCATATAGTACAATATTGACAGACAAATTGTAATAAAATTTTCAACAACCGTGTGAACTCACAATTTTTGTGTGGCAACATTGTCACAAAATCTATTGTCCGTGCATTGTATGATAATAATATTGTCACATTCCGATATAAATTTCCTTCTCAGTTTTTGCATTCTTTGTCATGAACCTTGAATTATGAGGGTCCCCTAATATTTTAAAAAAAGTTTTTTTGGTAACATATCTATATTGGTCTCTGTTGCTGCAATAGAACCGAAGATATTAAATTTAGAACTTGAAAAATGTAATGATTTGGGACTTTTAGGGGAAATTATAGCCCCTGTAGACCTAGCGGGCTAAAAATTTAAATTTTTTGGTTTTTTAGCGAGTATAACAAGTATTCCAAATTTTATTGACATCGGAGGCAGACTATAAAATTCATGTGAAATCAAATGTGAACTTTAATGTCTCTTGGCGGAAGTTAGGTTTCGATTTTATATCCATACTTTTTTCTGGTAGTTTTCTTAGAATTGTAAGCAGATTTCGATTTTGCTATATGCCTGTCACGTGTTTTCTCATCCAAAAAAAAATTTACTAACCCTAATGTATATGCCCGACCAGTTGACATCACAAATACACATAACACTGTAGAACTAACTCAAAGATTACTGCAAATAATATGAATGGTTTCAAAAGGAATTGAATATTGTTCCGCTCTTTTTATTGATCCTTCTCAACTCAAGCTTTCAACAAAGTATGGCATGAAGGTTCGTTACACCAACTTAATACAAAGATACAAATAATTAGTGTATTGTATTTATATTAAACAATAGTAGACCCGGTTCCGGATTGCAGGCACTATGAAAACATTTCAATTTCATATGTACTTTATGAGTAGATCATTATATTTTGAATATAAAATTTTAATATATATTTGAAAAAATAAAGAACAGTGCACTCGTGGCCTCTTCAATTTATCGCGAAATTCTTAAAAGTAAACAAATTTCATTTATTTAATGCTAAAGAAGTAAAAGAAAATTATTACTCGTATTTATACAGCGTGCGACAAAACCGACTCATTTGTTTCAAATGATATGCTTTTATGATTTTAATTGTCTTTTATTAAATTTTTTTTGCAGGTAATAAACAATGTCATCACATAATGTTATTGTACTCAACTCCTGAACATTCTCATAATGATCGATGAAGCACATTTGCATTTAAGTGAATGCACGGTTTGTGCCGGTCCATATTTTTTGGAAAATAATAAATGAAACCGTCTTCGGGGTGGTATATCGGACCACGTTGGAAAATTTGTTACGTCCGGCAGTTCTCAACAATTCTGACATATGGTTCCAGCAAAATGGAGCTGCAGCTCATACCGCGAGAGACACAATTCAGTGAGAATCGAATTCGAATGACTGAATTAGAATTGCGCGAACAATCATTCCAGCGGGCTGCGCTAGCCCCGTTCCTCTTGCATCACGATTCTCTTTCTCGATATCTGGCACTAGTTGTAGCGGCATCATTCCAGCAAGGACCTGTGCTGCGTCCGTAGACACCGTGCGTGCGGAAGGCAGAAACGACCTAAGAGCACACCTCCTTTAGGCCGAATCTATTCCTCTTCTATACGATTCCTTGTTCACAGCATCCGTCCATACGGGGACCGAATATAGAGCAATCGATTTTACCACTCCCTTCAGTAAACTGCCCCTTTCCTGCCTCAGACCGCTCTGGTTAGACATTATTCGCGCAAGTCGTCTTTGCATAATTCACACCTATACTCGTATACTGTAGATGTTTCTTGAACGTGAATCTGTGATCGATCATAACCCCCAAGTATTTAACCGCCCGCTTAGAGGTTGATCAAGCTTCTGACTATAGCGATGGCATCGCTACACGTTCTTTCAACATTATGGGTACCATTGACATCCGCAAAACAAAAGATCTGCGTACCGCAAGGTAGCTCGAGCCTTAGTACTGCATCATACATGGCGTTCCATAGTATTGGATCCACCACAGAAACCTTAGGCACGCCTGCTGAGACCGCATATGACTCCCTGCCATCTCCCCTGCCATACAAACACACTCCATCCTGAAAGTAGTCATGACCGCCCCTGTTGCATCTACCGTTGAGGGTGCTTTTCGGAAACCAAATTTGCGATAATAATCTTTGCCTTTTCCATATTTTATGAAATGTTCTCTCCAATATGTATGCAGGAAAAGTGATAAAATGTTAAATATTCTGTATTATTTGAAAACAAAAATGTTTTCTGTCAATGTCCGTATTTACACCTTGCAATAAACGCAGCTTTTTTCTCTATTTTCTTTAATTTTTTGTTTTTTTTTATCTGGGACTAGCACTCAGGAGATGACACCTACACATACGCTGCATTGAACTATAGGAAAGGGATAGTTAGAGAAATGACAGGAGGGAAGCTTAATTAATTATTTTACAACTCTGCTTTTTGCAGTGGTTTTTTTTATAGCAATGTTGAACCTTCGGTTTTGTAGCCATTTTTTTTATTATTATTTTACTTCGCCGGTGCTACACAATACCGACGTATGAGAGCGTTCTGATGTGATTATGGATTGCTATCAGCTGAAGCCGGTATTGTTCAGTGATCAGTGCCTATGCCTTCGCCACTGAAACCTTCCGACAACAACTGATACACAAATACTAATTATGAAAAAAACAGAATTGCAAAGCAACTTTGATAATATGTAAATATTGCTTTTGAAAAATTAACTTTTTGAAATAGACACCTTTGAGCAGTATAGTACAACGGTTAGATTAAGCTTAAGATTTTATTTATTATAAAAAGTGCTAAATTAGAGTTAATTTTTACAGCTCGATAGTTACATTTTTTAAAGTACCAATACATATACATTTGTAACATTTTGCAGAAGAATGCAATACCAGCTTTATATATTTTCAATATGTTTTGCATTAAAGTAAATATAAAGATCACTTTTCTCTTTTTACAACCTTAGAGTACATATTTAAAAAAAAAATTACGAAACACTTGTCTTTTGGCCTGGGCGTTGATATATCAATCAATCACTTAATAATAAAAACTGTTTATTATAGTATAAGTTGTTAATTATTTTAAATAAATAAAATCTACTGAAAAATAGTAATTTTACACTTTTGTATGAATACATACTACATAGATTTTAAAGAATATTTAATTCAATTCGTATTTAATTGTAATTCACAACATTTCTATATACAAATTGAACGTTTTTTTCTTGAGTAGAAAAGATGATCACTTACAAACAAAAAGTTGCATGCAAAAGTAGCGGCGTTTATTGCAAGGTGTAAATATGGACAATATCAAAAAAAAATGTGTATTTTTGTTTCAAATGTAAATTATTCGAAAGAAAATTGTTCGATATTATGAGATCGCTTGTACTACCCTGTAGGAAATGAGAGAATGAACTACTGACTTCGGAATTATAGACTGCCGGGACTATATGTAGACATTGAAACCAGATATTCAGTAGTACATTTTTGTAATTCTAGTCTACACTTTTAAAACTTTTTATTGGATTTCCACACTATTAATAGTCTCCTTAGAACTATCGACTATGTAGTATTTATATGACCATATTGAGCCTTTGGACCAGATACTCACTAGACATTTTAATACTTCCAATTTATTATCGTTTAAAAGAAATTCATCTTTTAACAAGAGTACTTCCTCAACAAAATCTTTAAACAACAGTTTAACACACCTGGTTTTAGTATGTCACATTTTCTTCGACATTAACTATTTTTACAAGAATTTGGCATAACCAGAGGCGCAAACTTTTATATAAAAGGATTCCGTCGATGCTTATATCCATTTTAATTTTGCCATAGTTTTTAAAAATTCTTACACTTTCCTTACCTGAGTTTTAATACCTATTTGGCAATAATTCCAGAGGACAACTTTTCTGATTGATACTTGTTAGTTTTAGGCCAAAAAAATGTCCAATGAAATCCCGGAAAAGGCTGTTTCAATGTAAAGTCCATTTTGTAGAAGACCAACCTTCGGAAGACTACACAAGATCTTCAACTGGTTCCATAAAATCTTTAAAGATTGTTTTTCACAAAAACTGATTACTTTTTACAAGTCTTTGATAGGTTCCTTTGTGCATCGTATATTTAGATATGTATATAATTGCTAACACATTTTTGTAACATAATTACGTTTAAATTTCACTCTTTTAAAACTTTTTTTAATAAACAACTTTAAATTTGCACGTAGCACATTTATTTTCAACAAAAGAAAACGAAACAATAGAAAAAGTAGCATATGTTTTCAGCTAAAAAAAGTTTCTGTACCCACAAACGTGGCAAAGTAAAAAGCGTAAACCTTTTGTCGCCAATGTGACCAATTTATGCGATAAGAGTGGTAACTAGGAGATACTTTACCCCATGCTTTCTTTGTTTACTCTATGTTACTTAAATATTTTTGTGTACATATGATTTTTCAAACCAAGAAAAAGAAAAACTTTTCGGCATCAACTTCATCAATTCCAGAATTTATAGCTTGGCGAATGTTGGCACATCTTAGCAAAATGTCCATAGAGATTCCTGTTATTTTTTATGAAAGAACGATATTTTGGCCTAAAAAATCCCCTTGTTTTCTCTTCAAAAGACTTGACTTTTAGTTCTTACTGGTTTTCCATTTTTTTAACTCCAAATTATACGATAAGTGAATGAAGTACTCAAAAAGTCGTATGTTGGCATGTCTACCTTCGTCTACTTTTTTGAATGTCATTCTATTTAAAAAAAAAATTATTTTTCTTTACTCATATTTTTAAAAAGAAATAGTACAAAACAAAATGCGATTTTTCATTCTTTTTCGTCGGATGACTATATAAATCAAATCCATATGTGACAGCGCATAGAGAAAGGGACCTAAGGGTAAAAAAAAAGCAATTTTCACTTTTTTTTTTTTGATGTGGACAACATCTGAGCATCGAATGAGACCGATCCGATGCCCCAAAAGTGTTCCCTCCCAGAGATATGCGCGTTTTATGAAAGTGAAGTACACCAAAGATACACTTATTTAAATCTTTAAAATGGCTCTCCTGAACAAAACCGGTTTTCACCCTTAGGTCCCTTTCTATTTTGCGCGTCACATATGCGAAAATAACCAAAAACCGCGGCTACAACATTTTTTAATTTAAAGAGGAGTAAAAAATCTACAATTGAATTTATAAGAAGTTGTGTGTGGATGAGAGCCAAATAACTAAAAGTCTACGTGAAAAAGTAGTTTATAAAACCGTGTGGTTTTTAAAAAAAACACAGTATTCTTCTGGGATTTTTTAATAAACTTATATATTTGCAGCTTTTATTATTTAATTTGTTAGAAAATAATATAAAAAAGTTAACGTTTTTAGAGTTTTTGAAGCCTTCTGCCACAATATCGCAAATAACTTAAATAACAAATAAACATAAGTTTTCTTTTATGACTGTGCAACCACAATATATGCAATATAAACATATCTACACTTTCAACGGACACAAACATTAAATTTCGCAAACAAGAGAACAATTTAGATGCATAAAGTTTAGAGTGTTATCAATAAATTTAGTGTAATAAAGTTTAGAAAAAAACTTAATATTTTTTGGATTTTTGACCTATAAGGGAAACCACTGTGCATTTAAGACCACGAAGTATCTTATGACCACCTGATGCAGGCCTCTTTCTAATAAAATAACCTTTCTACGTTACCATTATCGATAAAACTTTAACGAAATTTATAATTTATTTTCTCTAAACAAACTTTAATATACAGCTGGTACTTTATTGTTGTTGTCCTGTATGAAAATTTAATAGATTCTATGTAGAGAAAACTAGTTGACTTTCAATATCAAATCATTTAAGCCATTGGATTTCGGTGAATTGCAATTTCTTTATTGTCACTTTTCTATTTTAAATCACACTTTATTCGACTGTCAATTTGTGGTCATCAAATTACTTTTATATCAAATAATGTTGTATAATAAACTTTATTTTATCTACCACTTAACTTTAAGCTTTAACATTATTAACATCTAGCAAATAATAAAACTTTTCTTGAGTATTAAAAAAATGTATAAAAAAGTAAGTGGAGAAGAGAAAAAAAAGAAAGAAAGGAAATACATAAGACGGAAATCTATCAACAAAAAATATTGGTTCCTGCAGTTTATGTGCTTAATGCTGATATTTAACCGCGTATTGTCCTGTTACCATCAATTTTCATTTCCGTTTAATAACTTCCTTCGTAACGTTGCGTTTTTCTCTAATAATGCCGTGTAAGAAAATCTTTTCTCAAACCTCAGAAACGTGCTATTTTCATTCTTGTATATAAATACTCGTACATACATACAGACGTATAAGTAGTTTTTAATAAATACTTGTGGGAAGTTTTGTATAGATGCGTGTTAGTATGTGTTGATGTCCAAGCAACTTGATACCACAAAGTGTAAATCCCCTTGGGATATCAAATCCTGTTAGAAGAACATTCCTCACAACTTTAAGGGAATCACGTTTAATTTTCATTTATTCATTTAACGGTTAGATGTCTCAGGAGATCAGTTGAGTTTATTGTTACAACACAGTTTTTTTAATAATTTATTCAACGGAATTAACAATTTGATAGACTTATGTGGCGGTGGGTAACCATAGGTCATGTAGTTTTCGACCCGCATTGTACGTCAAAATCATGAAATGAAAGCACTTCGCATTTGTGCATTATTGGCCTTTTGTGTCACTTGTTATCGGAAAGGTTCAGTGACGAAGGCATAGTCCTTGGTTCCTGAAAAGTACTGGCTTCACCTGATACTAATACACAAGCAACATCTTCAGACATCAGACTCTCTCTGCAACACTGCTATAAAAACGAACAATAAACATGCAAAAGCAAAGCTGTAAAAATAATGAATCTTTCGTCTGTCCATCCCTTCACTAGCTGTCATCTCTACCAATAACCTTTGCCTATAGCAGGTAACACCTAGTTGGAAGCAATCATGAAACCTCATAAAACATATTGGAAATCACCACCCGCAGTCATCATAAATGTTTCTACTGTGTATTACTATCTCAACTAATGTACATGAGCAGCATCCTCCTTCATTTATGAATCTACTAAACACCAGATATACTAGATATTACTGTTCGGTTGTAATCGAAAACGAAACTGCGATTTTAAAAGCCTAAAAACCGGAAACCGGTAAAAAGCAAAACCCGGTTTTTAGTTTTTACTTTAACAATTCACAGGCTCGTTTTAACGCCGTATCGATTGTGTAATCCTATAATTATACAGTAGTGTATTTTATGAAAATGAGGAATGTGAAAACGTGTAGTTTGTGAAAAGTTACCTGTTTATTAGTGTCTTTTCATCAAACAAGAGTATCCCTTTTGTTGATATTTCAAACCCATATGCGCTGTACTTCAGAAAAGAAAACTAAATATATATCATTTTAAGAAAAACATTAACAATAATTAATTGTGTAACCATTCTTTCAATTATTCAACGTTAGAAAAATTAAATAGATTTAAATCAAATAATAATATGTATTGTGTAAAGTTTTTAAAGAAGCTATTTGGTTTATTTTCTTTGTATATTTCGTAATTCTCAAATAATTTTTGGGAGCTCTTGTTTAAACATGTAAAATTTTTGTAAAATTTGCTATTAGCACCAAATGAAATGGGCATATAGACCAGCTAAACCATATAACAAGTATAGATAAATAATCGTAAAGAATTTTGACTAATGTTGAATAATTAAAAGTATAGTTACATAATTGTATTTATTAGATTTTGCGTACATCGAATGGTGTTTTCTTTTCAACCAAAATTACATTGCCATTCTTGCCCGATTTATTTAAAACACATGCACTTTTCTATACAGCATACAACAAGTGCTCTAACACTTTAAAAGAAAGCAGTAAAGTGCCAATATTTTAATTAAATAAATTGAAAAGTGTCCAGAATTTGTTGAATATCGAAATCACTAAAATCATTTTTTTTCGGTTTTGAATAAGTACGGTTCAAAAATAATAAATAAATTTTTTTTTGCACGATTTTTAGAGCAGGTTTAATTCGCAAGAATTTAGAATTTTCTACAAATATGGAACTGCATTTATTATTATTTATTATGTCCATATGTCGCATGTATTTCTTACACGATTTTTTTGCGCGGCTTCTTCCGGAACGCATCCACCTTGTAAAAAAAGAGTTGGATGTATTTACATTTAAAAATAAAAGTAAAGAATTTTAAATTAAAAAACCAATGCTGATTTTCGTTTTGTGTTTTTTTCTCTCAGACTTTACAATGTTACCTCCCTTGCTGCTTATTTACTATCAGCCACATTTATACTATTTACTATACACTTGTGTATAAAATGTTTGTTTTATTTTATTGTTGCAAATACTTACAAGCAGAAGGAATGTAGAAAAAATAAATATTTTTCAATACTTTTTTTTTATTTTAATGGTGATGTTTATCTTACTTAGTGTCAGTCTGTGTTCCAACATTCTCCCATTAGAGTTTAAATGTTAAAGCAACATTTCAGCCACTGAGCCCGAAACGGAACGTAGTGTTTGTATGTGTGTAGTTTCCATTACAGATTTTGTATCGAAAATAGTACTAAATTGTGTGTTTTTCTTGCTGTTGTGTAGGTAAATGATTTTTAAATTCTTTAGCTAGATGCTATGCATTTTCTTCTTCATGTGACTTTATGTAAATTTTCTTGCAGCACAAACTGAAATGGGAATGTATTTAGGGGATTTGTTTGATCTCAGTAGCTTTAGTATGAGGTGATATAAAATAAGGATTTCATCACTTCAAATAACAATTTGTTGTCATTTTGTTGCATAATGAAATCTATTAAGAAGATATTGATACCGGAAAATATAAACTATGTATATAACAAAATCTTTTAGCCGAAGGTACATGAAATCTTAAAGTATTAAATCTACAAATTGTTCATTTGTATCATTTAAAGTAAACGGAAAGGTAAGAAATGCTTTTAAACCGTATTGATCGATTGATCAATGAATTATAACACATCATATATTTTTAATTTTGTTTAAATGGAAAGGTTAAAAATATGGAAGAATATATTTTTTAAACAGAAATTTTTCAGTCATAGATTCTTATTATTCATTAGTAGAATTTTAACTACATTTTTTGAAAAATTTCTGACGTTGCATATGTTTATTTAAAAACTCTCTTAAGATAATTGAGAATTACAAATAAACAAACTGAAAAATACACAACTAGTTTGTACATTTTACTTCAACGAAGCCAAATATTGTTTTGAAACATTATTTGAATCAAGTTCACTAATAATAATATTGTGAACAGAATCAGATCATTTCCTTTTTATTCTTTTCAGGAATTCAAACATTAAAAAGTTATATAAAAAGTATATTTCAAGTGGAGGCTGTCTGAAAGAAAATGATATACATAAATCAAAAACCGAAAAGGAAAATTAAAAAAAAATCTATTCAGAATTCTTTTCTTAACAATTTTTATTAAGGAAAAACACGCCATTACACGGCCAACATTAATAAAAGCTTATGTGAATTTTATATTTATGGAAAATCTTATTTATTTCTGATTAAGTCAGAATTACACGTCCACCAAAATATTTTGGTTTTTTTAATTACTTACTATCCCCTCTCTTCTCCATATTATGTACGGTTTCATTCTTTTTATTTAATAACTATTAAGAAAAGGTTGTAATTTATATCAAAATTAAATTTTTCATGCTGGACTGAGCACGTTGCTTGCAAATGTCACACTTCGACTCCTATAAATCATCTGATATTTGTTTTTTATAAAAATCAAATAAAGTAATTGAACAAAAACCTTATTATTGTTAGTGCAAAAAAAAATTATGGCCAAGATTTTGAGTTAATTTGGGATTTTGGATTGGTTGCAGCACTCGATCATTTTGAAGTAGTTTTCAATCACACTTGTTCAGCCATTTCAGGCTGTTGTTCTCGGCGATAACTTGTCTTAACTCTTCAAATACGACAACGTTAGGGACGGTTTTTGACGTTGGCCTTCAAAAAAGTCTAACGGCGATCTTGATGGCTAATTGCTCATGCAATAAAGTCAGAATCAGTCGTGGCGTGTAGTTCTTGGCACCGTTTTGTTGAAATCATACATACATACATATATCTTTCAGTTCATAATTTATAATTGCAGGCCCAAAAAAGTCGGTTATCATACGGCCATAGCGGTCTGAATTGACGGTAACGGATCTTTCAGTGTCATTTTTGAAAAGTGCAACATTTTCGGCAGTGCACACATTACTACGGCGCGCATGTCCGACCACATTTGTAACACAGTAGGTCGATTCTGACGACCACGTTTGAACTACCACATTTGTAGTCAGTTTTAACTATTTCTACGCGTTCTTCGAATGTTAAACGATCCTTATTCGTAAATGGAAAACGTTTCACTAAATAAATTACCCTTCAGATGACAGATCTTTAACAGATCTTTAAATGGATAAGACCTTACAAATCCAATTATTACGATATTTGGTACTCATACTTTTTTGGATGAATATAGCAGGTATGGGGCTGTGGAGACAAAAATAATTAATCTGCAAATCCCATACATTCTTGAGCCACTCTAATAATACATACATATATGCACATATATCTCGTTATATATTAATATTTTCTATTTCTGCATAACTACAAAACCGAATAAACGAATATTAGATCAGGCGTATACATATAAACCGTTTCCTCCTCGATTAGATTTTTCCTCACATATATGTATGTACATTTGTATTTTGCATATATGTATATCTATATGCATATATACTATATGTACATATCTTCTGTCAAGTTATATTTTTCGAAACAAATTAAATTTATGCTGTTAAAATAAGCTGTTTGCTTTCTGTCCCTTTCTACTTTTACGGCATCTTTTGTTCTACTTTGTGCTGTTGTTCTGTTGCTACAAAATGTCAGTATCTTCCGTAATTATCTGACACTAGGTTAAACTAAATTGCCGTTTTGGTTGCTGCCATAAATATATATATATATGTATATGTTTGTTGCAACAAATATGAGAATGTGTGTATGTGTATGATCCCTGCAGATAATGTGACTAGTCCATACATGCACGTACTATAGTGTAATCCGCAGAGGACTAGGACTAGTTAAAGACTAACCCATATATATTGAGAAAACAAGGTATTTTAACATTACGATGTCTTAGAGATGGACCACATAACTCACCTTTGAATTACATCGGTCTAACACAAAAACTACTGCACGTAATCACCTCAGAGAGTAATGAGCACCTCAGAGAGTCGTTTTAATGCGATGGATTAATCGTAAATATGAAGAAAAACACAAACACTTGTCGTATAACAATGAGCTGTTGTTTTCAATGACATGGTTCACGGCTTCATTACATAGGACCATGTTTGTAACCAGTACATTTCAGTTGCAATGGACCACGTAGTCCAATGTTATCTACAGGGATTATATAGCAGTGTTTTTTTACATTTCTTTGTTGTAGTTTTTCGTTTAGGAAAAACCTAGATAAACAAAAATAATAAATGGGTTAACAACATAACAATATTTTGTTGTTCTTGTTAGCTGTTCGTGCTGCTGTTGCCATGTTCCTGCTGTTGTTTGCATTCATACGCTTGTAATACGACTTCAACATACAAAATAATTCTGTGCTGCTTTTTGCCAAAAGCATTTATTACCGCATGATATAAGTGCTTTTTTACGAGTACGTGCGCATTGAAAAAACTAAATGTATTTTTGAAAGTGACGTGAATTTTGGATTCCCTGTGTATAGTTAATATTTATTAATATATGTATGTACATACATATATATATACAAGCTTTTAAAGAAGTTGTAATCATATAAATCTTTAAATTTACAAAATATCTGCAAATGGTAGGTGGGAGGTAAACTACTACAACAAGTCACTTTTGAGAAATTTTCCAGGAGCCCGCACGTTGGCTACAAAGCGAAAGAGTAAATCATAAAAACATCTCGCAATCTTTCTGATGTGCATTAGTGTAACTTTGTGCCAGTTGTTGCCGGAATGTTTCAGTGACGAAGGCATAGTCACTGGTCACTGAACAGGACCGGCTTCAGCTAATAGCAATCCACAGGCACATCAGAACGCCCTCCATAGTCGGTAGTGTGTAGCACCAGCGAAGTAAAATAATTACTAAAAATTGCTACCAAAAACGAAGCTTAAAAATTTAATACGTCTCCTTAACATCAGAGGCGCCTCAACACTACTATAAAAACAAAGAACATGCAGAAAACAGAGTTGTAAGATAGTGAAGCTTCACCTCCTGTCATTTCTCCAACTATTTATTTCCTCTAGTTTCGGAACAATGCACCGCATGTGTAAGGGTCATCTCCTGAGTGCTGGTCTAAGATAAAAGAAAAAAACATGTTGAAAATTGCAAAAATATTAAAAATTGCATGTATTATTTATTTTCGCTGTACACGATATGATTCATATACTTACGCCATATAATGTTTCCGTTACTTTTTTATCTTGGACCACCATTCAGCAGATGAGCCCTGCGGATGCGATTTATTGTCCTGCAATTATAGGAAAGGGATAGTTAGAGAAATGATATGAGGCGACTATGCCTTCGCCACTGAAACCTTCCGACAACAACAGAACTAAAGCCACGCTAATGCACATCAGAAATATTGCGAGATGTTTTTATGATTTAGTCTGAAAGTGGGCTGGAACCCAGGACTGTTTCGTTTTTGTAGACAAGGTGCAGACTACTTCAGCCATCGCCACTCTCACTTACTTACTAACTAGGACTTGATTGCATTGGTACTATAAAATTTATTGAAATATACAGCACCAAGTTCGAAAAGAATGGGTATGATATTTCCCAAAGATAATATTATGCTTACAACAATGTTTTTTATAACCATACTAAGATTAATAAGTACACTTGAAGCACTTTACCTGTTCGATTTATTGCCTAAAAATTTCATTTTAAACAACGCTAATTACACTTTGTATTCTTTATCTCCAAACAATATAGTATTGTCTTGTTTTCAGCACTTCTTCTGTCGAAAAGTGCATTAAAAAATTTCTGATACTAACAGTACAAAAAACGTATTTTTAAGGAAATTTTACTTTGTGTACCTCCCACATAACAGATACTATATCTGTCGCATGGAACTAAAAGGGCCAATGTCAAAATAATCAGTTTAGAGAAAATTGCAATTGAAGTTAATTTCTATAGAAGAGTTCATAGTGACATAGTAATACATTGGCTAGCACAACCCTTATGAAACTGTTCTGTATTAAATTAGATATTGACTATTTCAGCATAACAAAATAGAGGACGAAAGGAAACCTAATGCAACAATTAACTCAAAACAGCAAAACATTGATATTGACAATTTTAGCTCCAAGCCACAAAGACTCGTATATTCAATGTAGATATATTTGGCATATAGCCTATGATTAATAACTATTTATATATTATCTTTTAAGCTTAAAGGTTTGTTTTTATTTTTATTTTTCTATTTCGATATTTCGTTAACCGTCGGTTAATATCGTCAGGAAAATTTGATTAATATTAAATTGAAGTTAATCGATATCGTGTGACATCGTGGAACATGCAGTTAATTTAGTTATTTTTGTAAAACTATCATATCTAAAATTAAAAACTTTTTAGAATATCAAGATTTCATAACTATCTACATACGTAAAATTGTTGTCAACTGATATTTAATTTTTATTTACTTTTATCAAATACGCGAATATATTTTATAATAAGAAAATGTTGTTTCATATAGTATCGCAAGAATTTAATACCCTAAGAATACCAAAAAATTATAAGAATAGCTATAAGCAAAAGTTTAAAAAAAGTACATATACAGGGTGGGGCAGAATGAGCTATATGGTTTGAATTCTTTATAACTTTTTTAATTATTATTTTTTCTTTGTTTTTTTCAGAATTTTGTGAAGAGACTTGAGAAATAAATTATGAACACAGTACACGATCGAACAACGTACAAAAATAAATGAATTTTATTTTTCAAACCAACAGTCTATTGTGTTGACACAGCGTCGTCATTTCAATAGGCGCATTGCTCCCACACACAGATTTAACAGCTCCTGACAGTTTTCTTTAGCAATATTTGAAAAAAAGAGTGTACTTTAACAAACCAAGAACCATACTCTAACTAAAAACCAACATTCGAAATGAAATCATGGCCATTACACCCAAAATTTTGCGAAAAGGAAAAATGGAAAATATGATAAAAAGAGCCCGTACGTGCGAAGCAGAAAATGGACATCACTTACAACATATTATTTTTCAAAGCTAATTGCAAAAAATTCCCCAATAATATATTGTATTTAAAAAAAATTATAATAATCGCATATATAAAAAAGTTATAAACCATTTAAACCATATAGCTCATTCTGCGCCACCCTGTAATTATATGACATCTTAATTTCGTTACTTTCCGAAGTATGCTATCTTAAACGTTTAAACTTTTTTAATGTGCGAGTAGTTTTTAAAGGGTGTTCTTTAAAATGTTGATAACTTTGAATTGAAATAATTGTATGTAGTCATACACATTTCAAATTTCATTATGGTAAATTTCAACTCACTGTGAGTGACACACAAATACATACAGATATGTAAACTTTAGGTCCATTTTCACATCAACCTTAATTGGAAAATCATTTAACTTTTTATTAATTTGCACAAATGTGAGCAAGAGTTTATATAAAAGGTTCTCAATTCGTTTCACTTTCGCATGTGAAACAGTTTCAAATCTTTTTAATTTCTCCTCGACGTCTTTCGAAAGACAACAATTCTCTTAATCACAATATGAGGCAATGAAAAATATATGCACAGTGGAATGGAAAAAAAGTCAATTAAACAAATTGAATTTTTTTTTATCTGGAACCAGCACTCAGGAGATGACTCCTACACATGCGGTGCATTGTTCCGAAACTAGAGAAAATAAATAGTAGGAGAAACGACAGGAAGTGAAGCTTAATTAATTATTTTACAGCTCAGTTTTTGCATGTTCTTTGTTTCATACTCGTAGCAGTGCTGAAGCTTCGTTTTAGTAACCATTTTTATTATTATTTTACTTCGCCGGTGATACACAATACCGACGAAGGAGGCCGTTCTGATATGATTGTGAATTGCTATCAGCTGAAGCCGGTATTGTTCAGTGATCAGTGACTATGCCTTCGCCACTGAAACCTTCCGACAACAACTCAAATACAAAGGCATATCAGAAAAATGCGAGATGTTTATTTTTATTTTAAAATTTTAGTCTGAAACTGAGGTTGAACCCAGGTCTGTTTTTGGAGTTGTAGTCAACGTGCATCGTGCCATTGTCACCCTCTATAAATAAACAATCAAATCACTTTCGTATTAATTATCTGGATGTTGTTCATCCTGAGAAGTTGAAATTATGCAGTTATTGATATTTCGGAAGTACATAGATCAAAAGTAGATCCTAACGAATGACTTCTAATTTTTTTCACTGGGTAACAATTACTTGGGTAACAATTACTTTTCTTTTTTATTAATTACAAAAATATTCAATAGCAATTAATAATAAACTGAAAAAATTATAACAACAATCCCATTTGAATAATTAAATGTGTTAACTGAAACGCAAAACGGCCTATTTAAGAAAAAATTTAAAATCGGTTTTTAATAAATTCAGATACATGCCAACAAAAAATTATCGAAACTTAGAAGCACTAAAAGATGTCGGAAGCAATATATTGCTTATTTAAGAACAAATGCTCCCGAATACGCTGTTTATAGCAGTTTAAATGCTTCAAAAATGTATTCTTGTGTGTTTGTCTGTTTGGATACATAAAGTAATGCTCATAGCGAACAAAAATAAGAATGTTTTATAAAACCGCCAATGCAAGTGATTTCTGTTCTTTTTTTCAGAAAAGTTCCGTCTTGCACGAATTTTTGCTGCTATCACTACAAAAGATTATATAAGTTCGTTGAACAAAAATTGCGATTTGATTTAATAAATAATGAATAACGACCAATTATATTATTTAGAATGTTTGGAAATGTTAATTTGGCGTTTAGCTTTATTTCAAATTATAATACCATAAAACGAGTAATACGTGTCCCGAAACACCTGAACTGCCCTGTATGTATATTGCATTCTATATATTCTGTATAAAATGACAATAGTACAACAGCACAGATTTGCTACTGAGTTCTATTCACCAGTATTAGTATTAGTAGGCAGTTGGACCAGCACATGGAAAAAACTCTTTATAACACTGTTTCAGCCCCCCTGATGCCAAGGAAACGTAATCAATTTTGAAGCAATACCGACGAAGGAGAGTGGTCTGATGTGCCTGTGGATTGGAATCAGCTAAAGCCGGTACTGATCAGTGAGCACTGACTATGCCTTCGCCACTAGAACCTTCCGACGACTACAAGTGACACAAAGGCACACTAATACGCATCAAAAAGAAATAAATAATATTTCTATGACTTAGTCTGAAACTGGGTTCAAACCCAGGAGTTTTTGATTTTGGAGTCAACGTGGAGACTACTTCAGCCATCGCCACCCTCTTGTGGGAAACTTAGAGCAACGGTATTTATTTTCACAAAAAAAAAATGAAACAATAAAAATCTTTTCGCAGCCGTAAAGAGAAATATACGACCTCTTCTCTTCTCATGAAAGACAAAATAAAAAGTGTAGACGATTAGTTCATAATGTCATCAAACATTTACCAAAACCAATCAACAAAAGTGTTGACTTCGAAACACTTTCTTTTTATCTTAGACCAGGACTCAGGAGATGATGGAGTTATCTGGAATGCGCAACAATTAAGGGATTTTGCAACCTGTTCTGGGGAATGTCAAATGGTCCTAGAATGCTATAATGTATTGAAGGTTTTCAAGTACAATTACATTTTTGTAACCGTAATAGAAGCGATCGTAAATACAATTTATTGATGAAAAGGGCAACGAGCATAGCGCTTTACACATATGGAGGACCGTGGGTAAGATTTTGACCTTCTATGGCCTTTTTTCCCGAAAAATCTTCTGATTTATTCTGACAGGCAAGCCGCATCTGTGCTCGTCCGTTAATACTGGGGTCCCTTAGAGAAATTTCGGATTCTTGTACGGATTCCAGGACAAAGGAATACTGCAGGAGCAGTGGTTATTTGCCCAGCTCGTGCCATAAAACGGCAGAGGTTCTTGACTTCTCAATTAATGCCATCGTTGACTTACCTCTGCCAGATGAGAATTTCCACAATAGCGGGATTTATTTAAAAGTCGGTGTGATTTTATACGAGGACCGTCTTATCCCCGGGTTGAATAATTTATTGCATCACTATGGCCTATAACCTCTGTCCTACGTGTCCTTACTTAACCTCCTAACAAACCTCCAAATGCAATTGAAATTTTCCAAATCTGGTTTTATGCTACGCAAAATACAGCCTACAGATTAATTAATTTTCGTTCACTTGTTTCTAATTTTTCACCACTGTGCACACGATAAATTTTAAAATACACAGCCAACTTCAAACGAAACAAATCTAAATGGCGCCAAAGCAAACTCTAATATGCAGTATCATTTGCACACTTAACCTTTTTTTGGCAACCCAATGGTATGGAAGTTTTCAAAATAGCAAAACATAAACAACGACGTCATGAGGATAAGAAAATAATAATACTCGTAAAATGGTGTTCATTTAGTCAACTTAACTACTACTCCGATGTTCGTTAGACTGAACATGAAAACACGTATTTATACATTAATACACATAATACGTGCAAGTGAGTATATTTAGTTACATATGTATGCATATACTCGTATGTTGGGATTTGCAAATAAAAAGTGCAGCTAGAGAAAGTAAGTATTTCACACATATGTATGTATGTATATACGGGTGTTTATGTGGGTTTGTAAATACAAATGTACATTTCAACGGCTGAGCAAAAAGAGTATGTTAAATGAGACGTGATTTAAATTAATCTAATGAAAAACAACAAAACTCTCTTAAAAAAATAACTGCATTTTGTAAAAATTTGCAGGTTCTTATCAAATTGTTTTGTACTACATATACATACAGTTTGTAAAAAAAATGTTTTCAAAACTTTGAAAAATTAAAAAGTTTAAGAGAAACTCTTATTTGCAAGTAAATTATATAACTTTTATTAAATTTTTTTCTTCATGTATTCAATTGAAGATGTTTATAAACACTTTGCACAAAAAAAAACAAAATTAATTTAAATAACAAAATAATAATCGTAACTTAAAAAATACTTCCAGTTTCTACGCTGTAAAATATATGTTTTCAAAATTGTGTTAAATTTAATTAAATTTATTCTAAATGGTAAAAAAAAAGATTTCAGGGTGGTAATACTTGGTGTGCCCTCCTTTAGCTTTAATTACAACTTCTAAGCGTCTAGACATTGAATGGATAAGCTTTGGTATATCATAATTTTCAGGTATTTCTTCCCATTCTTCTTTAATAAATGTTATTTGTTTTTGGTGACCTTTTTCCGACTTTTTTTCTTTGGGTGGACACATGAATTTTCTATAGGGTTTAAGTCTGAGCTTTGTGCTGGGCTATCGATCACTTTTGTACAATTATATAACAACCAGGATCTACAAATATATGCCTTATGCTTCGGGTCATTATCCTGCTAAAATTTATATTTGAGCTTTTCTGCGTCAACAAAACCGAATTTCCGAGCACTTGCACTCAATTGCTTTTTTAAAATGTTTAGATAGACTTCCTTGGTCATTATATCCACTAATATTCTTATTTCGCCAACACCCTTGCTCGAAATACAACCCCACACAATAACGGATAGTTTACCGAACTTTACAGTGGGTATTATATTTTTATTTTCTAAAGCCGTCAGGGGTTTTCGCGAAACTTTTTGAGGTCCATCATTGTAGTAAAGCATCACTTTCGTTTCGTCACAAAAAATAACATCATCCCAGTGCTCCGGAGGAAAAGAAATGTGTTCAATGGCAAACTTATACCTTTTTTCAATGTTTACCGCGGATAGCAAAGGTTTTTTCCTCGCAACTCTTGAAGAGTATTTATGGTTTTGTAGCACATTTCTAACAGTCTGATGAGAGATACTTACTCCACATTCATTACTGATGTTAAGTGCAATTCCTCTAGTGGATTCTCATCAATCATTTTCCAAATTTTCTTTTCAATTTGCCGAGTTACTTTTTTTTGGTCTGCCTGGTGTTTGTTTTGGTTCCAGTCTACCTTCTTTTTCATCACGGTTAATAACATTATATACCGTCCTTAGGTTAGAGAGAACATTTTAGCAATTTCTCTGTGAGATTTTCCTTTATAGTAATTAAAATACACCAGTAAGGTAATGTCTTTGTTCAGTCGCTTTCCTGGCATAGTTTATATATAATTGGGTAATCATTTGTTTATTCTATGAGCTTAATTTAATGAATAAAAGACAACTGCTACTCTTAGCGTCCATATAAAACTATTATACGCAATACATATGCAAAAAACTAACGGTTCCTTCTTGTCTTTGCATTTTTGAAAACACTTTTTTTACACTGTTTAAAGTATGCAAAATTATTTTGTAGCGTTGTTGTTGTAATATGTTCATATATTTGTCAAAGTTTCGACGCCTGCTTGTCGACAATATACCAAACAACAGTTGTAAAAAAAAAAATTCACAAATATACTGATATTCTTGTTGTAAATATTTATTTAAATTTAAATTCTTAAAAAATTTTTGTTTTGAAAACATTTTTTTTACAAACTGTATGTATATCCATTTTGAAAGAAATAAGATCTATGTTTACATATTACGCAGTTGAACTGTTAAGAAGAGCGCATAAGTTTGCTGACTAGAAATACGATTCTTTCAAAAAGTAATAAACCGTTGCGGAGGGAAAGTGGCGCCGTTGAAATTATAGATTGTGCGGATTTGTCAATCACGTTGTCGCAGTGGTCGAGTGAGTATCGCGCGTTCGCTGTGGAGACATTTTTTAAGAGTAATGATTCTTACGTAATTGCTCGACGACAATTTTGTTCGAAGTTCGGTATTCGGCGAAATAGTGAAGGACCGAGTGTAAATTTAATTCGTTCATGAGTGCAGACATTCAGCCCAACTGCAATGACCCACGGCCAGGGCCCAGTAGATATTCAAGGACTGCCGAAAACATTGAACTGGTTGAAAGCAGTTTACGGGAAAATCCGCGACTTTCAATACGGAAAAGAGCAGCCTCACTGGGACTTCCAAGAGCGATAATTCATGAAATTTTAAAAAAAGATCTGGATGATATACTCTTTAAAAAATAAAATCCGCATTTTCATTCTATCGTTCAATGCTCTTAATAGAACTTTGTGTCAATTATTACGTTTTTCGTTCGAAAATATAAATCTGCTACCAGCCACCCTGTATTAAGATAACTTGAATAACTAAACATTCATAAACATGTGAAGATTTATGCAGTGGCCTGTTTCAATGTTTTCATTTAACATGTGGATACTATTGGTGTTACGAATATCAATTTTTAATATTCGCGAATAGGAATACGAATATCTGCGGCAATATTGGCCGACTTCGAATACGAACAATTCAACTCAAATTTGATCAATAACAAAGACTTCCGATGGCTGAATTTGAGGTCATCAACTTTGCACCTGAATGCCACTGCTGAACATTTCTCAGCTTATAATGTCAACCGTTTATTCCCTTGATACGAACAGTCATCATAATCTGATCACCATTAAAATGCTATTATACACTCTTCCTTTTCGATAATAACTTAAATGTATTTACTTTGTCACAGAGATTTTTCCTTTGAATTATTTCCTTTAAACTTTAATTTTAACAAAATCAGCATAAGTTGTCTTGCCTAGCTCCAAAAAACCAGCTACGATTATTCTGACGGAGCGAATGTTTAGTTTACTCGAATAATATATTTCGCTATTCTGCAGAACATTATATAAGTTACAACGTAAAGAATCAAAACTCTGATGAAAATGAGTAAGAAAAAAACATAGCGATGTATAAATTTCGCTCGAGAATTGCAAAAGAGCTCTGCGCTTCCATCGAAAAAAGCTATATATCCTGTGGCTAGTATAAAGTTGGCAAAATATATAATTTTCCAAAAAGGAGTTAAAATAAATTTAGTAAACTCTGTAAAAAATCAGATACACACACGTTTTGTACTAACTGCAACGTCCACCTACATATCGAGCCTTTGGTGCAATGCCGTCCTAATTCAAAAAATCGTGAACTGAGAAAAATGCATTTGAAGTTTTGAGCCTTCTTTTTGATAGTATTTTCGTTTACTAAAGTTATTTTTTTACAAGTTTTTAAATAAAGAGGCATGTTTTGTAATGTTTTCTGTTTGTAAATTTCTTGTCATTATTGCAAATAAATATTGTTAGAAATAGCTGGAGGCAATAAAGACATTTGTAGCTGTAGAATCTGAACAGTTCGAGATAGAACCATAATCTTTTTTCCTTTAGATATATATTTCCCCAAAGATCATTTCTGCATACCCAGCTCAAAAAATTCAAATTTTGAGTTACTGCGGTATTGCACCTAAGGCTCGATATGGTTTTCAAATACTAAAAACTGTTTTACAGAATACCATTTAGATACCTTACATATTTCGAGTTAATGCTAGGGCTCGTTTACCTTACTTGACTTGCTTGTGGTAATAGGTTAGTAGTTCACCTTATTATTATTTACAGTAGAATCTCGAAAAACTTAACTCGCGTTAAAGTTAATTGCTCGAATAAGTTAACCGAATTTCAGCGTCCACGTGCCGTTTTAAAAAGTTTACTTTTCTGAGCTGTACTTATGAAAGCATGGAACAAAAGTGCCATATTGATAAACTCAATAATAGACCATAAACTTCGAGAATTTCAATAGTTGATGTCAAAAGTGCGGCATAATATTGGCATCAGCACTGATGAAATCGACAATTCAAACAATTATGAGTTTTCAGAAGATAACGATGATTTCGAATTTTCCGAAAATGAAAACGAATGCTCAATTATAGAAGAAGATGTTCAACTATCTAAGATGGGTTTTTCGATAGCACTTGTAAGCATCAATACCGTAATAAAATGATTTGAAAACAATAAAGACGTAAATCAGTTGGAAAACTTTGTAAATATGTTCACGACAGTGAAATAGACTTATTACACAAAGCAAACAAAACACAAACAAGCCTTGACTGCTTCTTTAATCCACTCCGTAGGAATACACATTTTTGCGCACGAAAATATTAAGGATGACTGAAGGTTTAAGCAGCCAGTACAAATTAAATCTAAGTTTCTATTTTGCAGTGATGAAAAATTCAATAAATACAAATTTGACATATTATATCCAAAAAAAAAGATGTTTATAATTTTATTTATTTTTTTTTAAATTAAGAAAACGCTTAGAAAAGTTAAAAGTTCGAAAAAGTTAATAGCATTTCGGTTATTTTTTTTGAGATTCTACTGTACTGGGTATATTTTATCAATATTAACCAAGTGCTACACAAGGATAACGATAAAGAGATGGATAAAAGTACATAGCAGCACAAAACAACGATGCGGTTAAATGATCATATCTGATGTCGTTTATTAAAAAATCAAAATTATTTATACAAAATAACAAGTGAGCTTACAATTAAGAATTTAAAATAAAAATTGCAATGTTACGAAAACACTAACAAAGGTAAAAAATTGTAAATTAAAATTTATTTAGTGCTGGCTGAAAATCGTTCAAAAGTATGCTGCCGCGTTGTGAAACATTTCTTTCCTACAATTTAGTTAAAGCAAATTAAAGTACAATTACTGAATTGCACTTATTTGTAACCAACTAATGCAACATAATACATAATGCAAATTAAAATCACGCTGACACGTTAATTCTCTCGTTTTTATTTGTAATAAAATGTCGACAATATGTGAGCGTAAAAAATGAATAAAAGTTTAAGGTTTTCTTTTACTTATGAATTCCAGCGATGATTCTTTTTCATATGTTAACAACTAAAAGACTCAACAAGAATTAACATTTTGGTTAGAACAACTAATTTATTTTTATTACAACCGTTAAAAATAAAAAAATATATTCTTCCCATTAAGCATTATATTTTATTTATTGCTGAACAAAAAAAAATTCCCCTAAACCACTTAGGCGGTCGTGCTTGTTTTTGTCCTAGAGGTTTTCAGCAATTGGAACTGAAATTAGTAATTTTCACTAGAGAGGTATTCTAGAACAAACATTATTGCCACAGCTCAAGTCATATTCAAATTCAGTGATTTAACGGTTAAGAAGTCCTGAAAATACCAATTCATAGTGACCGAATTTACTCTTTTTATGCTCGGAACGAATGCGATTAAATATCCCAGTGATGTAATTAAGCTCCATACATAAACGTTGATGTTGTTTTTTCCATTATTCCTTTGGAATGTTTTCTCATATATAATTCTTTCGTTACGAACGTTAGTCTTTGGAAATTAATAATAAACCAAAAATATACTAGTAACTAGAAAAGTGATCAAAATAAATATTACAGTACTATGAAAAAAGTAAGTAAGTAAAATTAAGTAAAAGTAGTATCTCCGAAATTAATATAGATAGAACTCTAAGTCGAAATATATCTTAATCAGCATAAAAATTAAGCGGACAGTTCTCTGGTACGTTTTAGGCATTTGTACCTTTAAGGAGAAAAACGGAGAAAAATTAATTCTGATACTTTTCTATGTCTCTTTTAATTTCTAAAGTAATAAAGGTACGACTTTTTTTGATACTTTGCAATATAACTATTATTCATGTCAATTGATACTTTGCAAGAATATTTTATTGTGAATCGTTATCACTCGATATAAAATGATTTTAGAAAAGTTTTTGTTTCGATAAATGGGACAAGAAATTTTAAACTCAGGGTCTGTAAGTAACATAAATTTGACTGATGTAGGGTCAGTGAGAATATAAGCATGGAAAGTCATTTAAGATGATCTCTTGGTATTATTTTTTATAAAGAGAAGTAACATGCGGATTGCCTTTTGCTATAAAGCTGCCAGAAGTCTGGAATAATAATACAAACCACAAAACGAACGTACAACAAAACGATATGACGTTTCCAAAAACTAATCATATAAAAATTAACCCCAACAAATTTAATTTTTTTTTTTCTCTGAGACCAGCACTCAGGAGATGACTCCTGCACATGCCAAGCATTGTGCTGGAACTATAGGAAAGGGATAGTAGGAGAAACGACAGGAGGTGAAGCTTAATTAATTATTTTACAGCTCTGCTTTCGCACGTTCTCTGTTTTTACACTCGTAGCCGTGCTGAAGCTTCGGTTTGGTAGCAATTTTTATTATTATTATTTTACTTCGCCGGTGCTACAGAATACCGACGAAGGAGGGCGTTCTGATGTGATTGTGGATTGCTATCAGTTAAAGCCGGTATTGTTCAGTGACCAGTGACTATGCCTTCGCCACTGAAACCTTCCGACAACAACTGACACACAAAGACACACTAATGCACATCAGACAAATGCGATACATACTTATGTATATCAACCAAATATTTCAGATATAAGATATAAGTAGGACGTATGGCAGTCCTATACAACTAGTTGTTACCTTCTATAGGAAAAAAGTTATCTGTTTTGTTACAGTGATTCTGGTGTCAAAGAGCCCCATTAAAATTTTGACTCTTTGTTTAGTAGTAATTTTTATTATTTACTAACTTTTATCCGCGTCTTCGCTCACGGTTGGATAGTTTCAGAGAGGCATATATTCCCCCTAAAGTACCCTCGTGGTCTTATTTCTCCAGAAATATATGGGCTATGTGTTTTTCCGCATACAGACCTACATATATATACTTTAAATTTTATTAAAATCGGAAGAACGAAATGAAAAATAATTGCGTATATCCATTGTTCGTATTGAAATTTACTGTCGTCAGTTCACACAAAAAAAATTTACGTGAAACTTTAATTTTTATTTGCTTATTTTACGTGGACAGTTAAACTTATACAAGAAGTTACACGAGGATGTAAAAAAGTGGGTGTATCAGTGGGCGTGGACAATTTTTCTTTCCTCAAAAAACTTTTATGGACGCCAATATGGCCTCCTTAGAGAACGCTCTGCAGGTGAGTTAATGGCCTTCTTCTTTGAAAAATGGTGCAGTTCTATTCACCATTTCGGCGAAATGAGCACTTTTATCAAAAGTGATTGCTTTTGGTGTCCATGTGCCATGTGCGTTTTGTTATTCTATCGTTACTAAAATGGGATGTGTCCAAATGGAATCACGCACAACACGTTCATCACTAAGAGCGCAACTATTACAATTTTTGCAGAACAGCACGAATGTGGAACAAACCCCGTGCATATGTGTTTCCTGTTACATTTGGCGCCGGAAGTATAAAAGCGAATGTCCATAAATACTACACCCTTTGTCCCCCCCCTCTCAAAACCTCATTTGCTAGTTCCATCACAATAATTTGTATGTGTAGGGGTCATCCCCTAAGTGGGATATGCCAAATATCTTTATACCATTTCACAACGTATACGGAAGGCGTTGAGGATAATCAGTAGGTATACTACTGAAAGTAGCCATAGTGTAAATTCCCAGAAAACGATCATTTTACTCTTCACCAAAAGATACAAAGTGCATTCCTTTATACTTCTATCCCTTGATGGTGTGAAACTTAGTTAGGCTGTCAAACGATGCGAAGTGTCTTGGTATTTACCTGGATCCCAAACTGATACTGCAACCGAAAGTCTAGAGCGAACAAGATCTTTTTGTCCATATACATATGCGTGTAGAAGGGTTATAGAGAGAATGCAAGATGCCTCTTGAATTAAGACCATACTGACGTATGATGTACTATTGTGGTTGATTGTCACTGCTGTTCCTCACTGCACTCCAACCAAGGTTTCGATCACGATGATGTACTGGCTGCTAGCTGACCTTATGGCAAACGATCTCGAACACATCCTCTACGACGACTTGTCATCGTCAGGAGGTGTATGTTTGTACATAATAATAAATTAAATTTCCTTTGGAAATACTTATTTCTATTTTATCGAATAAAAGACAAACTTTTATATGGATTCGGTTAGTTCTAACAATGTTTTCCATTATTTTGTCACGCACAAATATCTTTATTTCTTCATTAATAATTCTGCAGAAAAGTAAAACCAGTCTTAATTGAATTGCAATTTACAATTCGGATGAAAGCTAAGAACACCAAAAAAAATATTTCTTTTTCTTTTTTTATTTATTCAAGACCAGTCAGAATGAATTGCGAAGATTTATACATACATATCGTCATATGAATTGATAAAAGCTCTAACTTACATTGCAAATATTTTACAGGAGAAAACACTTTCAAACTAACTGTTACTCATCCACTTAAGTCTTTTAGAATTTTGTTAATAAAAACGTTATTTTTAATTGTGGGTGTTTAAAATGCTGCAGTGATGTTGTGTATAATAACACAGCTCTACAGCAAAAAAGGGCTTTAAAAACCACTAATTTCTTGTAATCCGCTGTGGTCACCTAACTACAAAAATCATGATTTTTGTTAATTCTATGATAAAGTTTTAGTAAAAAAAATTGTTTTCTAAAATTTGGGTTTTTTGAAAAGGCTGCGCCCTACATCTGGTCTTAACTTTGGAAGGACTTATTCAATGTTGTTATGCAAAACGTCAAAAAATTTTAAATTATGCAACTTTAAGTTTTGTTACTATCATTTTTTGATTTAGCCATTAGTTGGATGAAAAAGTGACAAAAAAAATTTGTTGGAAAAATTAACAAATTTTTCAATTCAAAAAATTAGTAAAAACCAAAATAGTTATGTACCTATTTTACTACTTAATCTTAAAGCTGAATGTAATAGAAATAACATGAACTTTATTTCATGAAAATCCATGGATAAATGCGTGTTTTATTGCTAATTAAGTGAATTCGCTCATTTTTACAAAATTGTACTTTTTTATTTATTATACATAATACGGTGGGTAGCAATACTGATCCTATTCTTCAGAAAAACATTTGAAATTTCCGTTTCTCCAGTTATAGCACAAGTTTAACTCTGCACCGTCATCCTCCGTAAAAATGATGACGCGAGATTTTATTTTTAAATTAAAATTAATTTTTTCTTTTTGTTTTGATATAATTTTTTGTATATCTAGCGATAGTTACTTGCAAGCTGTTGTTGGATCAAGACGTGCAGCGAACTGTATACATTGTAAGTGTTTGTTTTTGGGCATTTAGTTTTTTACCGTATTCAAAATGACGAAAGATGACGTTTGTATAACTTTTAGGTTTTTTTTGTGTATTTTTCAGGGATGAAAAATTTTGTTTCTCTAAGATGACTAATCAGCGGCCTCTAACAAATGAACAAATTGGACAGATTCTATCCTGGACTGATTTTAGTGAATTATGTTCTGACACAGAAGTTGATCAAGAAGAGTCTACTGCATTTTAAACATGACATTTATTAATTCATACGTAATTTACTCACACAATATGCTTCAAGCTGGAAAAAAGCCTCTAAATCGCGTTATTTTCATGAAAAATCTTTTTCATCAATAACCTCCAATGTCAGAAATGATATCCAAAATCAACTGCAAAACCATGACCCCACAGTTTCCGAGAATGTAGCTTCACATCAAAATAGAAAAAGGAAGATATGTGTAGTTTGTCCCTCTTCGAAGCGAAGAATGACAAATGTTGTTTGTGCAAAGTGCCAAAAAAGGCTGTGTGGCGAGCACAAAATTGAAGTTTGTGCCTCGTGCTTTATATCAAATAATTTACCTCGAAACTAATGTTCCTTTTTTAATTTAATTTTTTATATTATAAGAAACTGAAAGACTGAATTGCAAAAATTTTCAAAATGTTATATTTTTTTTTAGGTTTTATTATTAACTGTTTAAAAAACCATGCAATTGAAGGAAGGCTATAAAATGTTAATTTTTCGTTATATAGTATAAAAAAATAAATAAATGATTTTCTTTAAATATTATCAGAAAAACTAAATATAAATAAAAAAGCTGTTTTAGTACGTATTTTTGCTCATGACGTGTTTTATAGTCACTTAAATTACGTCGTAGTCAAAATGACGAAGTATGACGTTAATGTACAAAAAATAAGGATGACGTTCTAGGGCTAATTAAACACTTTCCCAACACATCAAACCGAAAAACTGCTATTCTTGCCCCAGACATCAATAAAAAAATAGAAGATGCAGTGCCTATGAAATTAATTTATTTTTTTACACGTAAAAAATAAAAAAAATATTTCATATTTTCATTAATAAATATTATATAACTTATGTAACTATTCTTTCTTTTAGTTAACGATAGTCAAAATGAATTACGATTATTTATCAATGTTGGCACATTTCATTTGGTGCTAATACCAAAACCTTCAGTAGGCATTTAGAAAAATTAAATAGATTTAAATCGAATAATAAAATATTTGTTGTATAAATAATAATTCTTAAATAATTTTAGAGCGTTCTTGTATAAACATGTGAAATTTCTTAGTTTTTTTCAAGAATTTGGTTAAAGGCCTACTGAAGATTTTGATATTATTTAGCACCAAATAAAATATGCATATAGACGGTTCACCCAACATCATCGGTAGAAATTCTGTATGTAGATACAGTAAGGAAGTGTTTTTGGATATTCCAATGTTAAGGGGGTAAAAAAGGTTAAAAATTGGTCAAATCAATAATCTAAACCTATTGGAGAAAGACTGATAGAATAAAAATTTTTTTTTCGAAATTTTAAAATATATGGAGTAAAATTGTATCTTTGTACTTTTATCCCATTTAAATAGTGCTTATGATTTTTTACTATTTTTACACACCCCCATGATATGACTTAAAGGGTTTTTTAAGGGAGCATAAAATATAATGATATCTCTGCAAACACAATATGGCGAAAAAGTATTTCTTACCAACTTCCATGATAAGGGAAAAAAATGTTTGAAAAGAAAACTGAAAAGAAAGTAAAATGGGTAGTTTTCTGCAAAACTGTGTTTTGAAAAAGGTACCTTTTTTATTTTTTGGAAAATTAACTGCAGCAATAAAAGTAGCCAAATTTGATGCAGATGCCGTACCGTAACATTATTCATACAAAAGTGGGCGAGATTAGATAAGTTCGTAGCGAAGCGCACGTTTTCAAAACAATGACGTATTTTTTGGTTGAAAAGAAAACAGCATTAGTTAAATATTAACCTATTTAAAAAGAAGATACTTAAACCTTTTGAACAATACATAATTTTTCTACTTTTATTTAATGATAATAATTTTCCTATTGACCTCACAATATACAAAATTGAAATAGTTTTTTTCACGCAAAAATATATACATAAATCATTAATATACTATTTACCTCAAATGTGAGAGAGATTAGAAAAATATGAAATACCACATAAGATGTTGGAAAATTGTTTAGCTAAAAAAGAAAGTTAACAGAATGTCATGAAAAGGTTATAATATACATATACTAAGTTTGTAATAGGGATTATATTCACGGAATAAATTAAAGATTAGAATAGCTGAACATTGATCATACTAGACATGCTTTTTATATCATTGCCTTCATTTTAATCACAATTGTAATGCATAAATATTGTAGAGACGCTTAAATTATAAATTTTCTTGATGATAGTTTGTGTACAAAATAGTTTAATAACAAAAGCGTGAGCCAGTATGAAAAGTAAAAAGAATGTAAAAAGTGGAAAATGTACATAAAAATCAAACCTGTTTACTTTATTACACCGTTTTAAAAATAAAATCGTTTTTTTTTGGTCAACTCTCTTACCAACCCCTTTAAAAACAATAATTTGAAAAATTATTCTTGTACACAGAGGAACGGTTTATACATACATACTCGTAAATACATACATACATACATATACATATGTATATGTACAATGAAAATTGATTGTTATTATAAGTATCGTTCATGATATTAATATTTTGTGTTCTTTTATTAACAGAACTTTCTAAGAAATATTTCGTTTTCTTTTAATATGTATATCTACTTATGTATGTATTTTAAATCTAGTATTGGTATTGATTTATTGTTTAAACAATACCTGTTGATATGCTACCATCTTCTTCTCTTCTTTACGCCATAAGATAAAAATAACCGAACAGGGATGGATAATTTGGTATTTCAAAATTGTGTAAATGTAGTTGATTTAAACAACTGATTGAAATATGATGAAAACATTGTATTCTAAACAAGATTGCTTAATACCAAAATGTATTGAAAATAGATGACGGAATATATCAGTACCAGATATATATGTATATAAGTCTATAAGTTTAAGCCTGTTTAATTCTTATTAATAAAATTTCAGTTTTAACATTAAAAAATCTATGCGGATTCGGTTTAGTGGAAAAAAGTTATAATATAATAGCATTTTTCAGTAATGTCGCTTAAAGCCTTTTGAAATCATTTTTTTTTAATTCAAAAAGCAGTACGAATATTCATTTCTTAAATAAAACTTATAATTAACATACAAATTTCGCTTTTAAGGCTTATGAAACAGGTAAATTTGGTAAAACTATTTTTACACTTTGTTTTCTTTATGTTTCGAATATAAAAGAAGAGTGTATTTTATTTAGGAAGTGAAAAAAAAAATTTCTTTATTATTGTATATTAACTGAATTTATTCTGGGAATATCCCTTATATATTATTCTAATTGTGCCCTTTCCCCCAAAAGTATATGTGAAATTTATTATTACTTATTCGTTTCTTTGCAAATTTTCTGATTAATTTCTTAGTTTCATATATAAATAAAAAACAGTCGATAATTTAATTCTAGACCGAACTTACCCAAAGAAAAAGTTCGTACAACTTTGTACAGAAAAGTAAAAATTTTACTCTCTAATTTTATTTCCAAATTGTACAAAAATTGTTAATAATTGCTGGCACGCTTTTGGGTAAATTTAGAGGATTCCATCTTACACGTAGTTCACTTGTTGATAAGTATTTCAGGCAATTGAACTGATCTAGAATCTGAATATATATAGTCAAATTCATGCGCAATATAACTTCCAATTTATATAGTAACGCTCTAATAATATTATAACTATTATTTTTTTCATAAACAATATTTCTAGCTTACTTGTTGCCTTCATATTTAATTATTATTATGTTACACTTGTAGTCCACCAACTATATATGGCCCTATGCGCTCGGTTGCTTATTGTTATAAATAAAGAAAATAGAATATCTCTTTATATATGATTATTATTTTAAAATTGTGCTTTTCCCGAAAAAAATATGTGAAATGTATTATTACTTACTTTATGATATTCTCATTAAGTATTTTTTTACAAAAGTAAACTCAATAACTGAGGAGCAAAGAATATCCATATAGTACTATATTCCTAATGTTTCCTTAGCTCATCAGTGGATTTTTCCTAATTTTTGAATACAAACCCAAGATCTATATGTTTAAAATTCAACTACAACAAAAAGAAAGCATGTGAAATGTGTGCGAAGTAGTATCCAAGACGTCTTCCACCTGATCTGAAAGTAATGGAAATTGTATCCGACCTGCATACTGCCAACTTGCAAGTGGAATCAAAGAAAAAATAAATTTAGAATTTTTTGTCGCTTACGGCCACTAGCATTAAAATCCCCTTCATGAAGATTATACTATTCGGCTCAATTAACCACGCTCTCTCAATATCACCAGATTTTAAGTATATTTCGTCCAAATATGGAGAAGAAGTAGAATAGTTTGTATGGGAAAGGTAGTCAAAATCAATTTTTCGAAGCAATATTTTTTTTTTATCTGGGACCAGCACTCATATGACCCCTACACATACGATGCATTGTGCTGGAACTATAGGAAAGGCATAGTTAGAGAAATGACAGGAGGGGAATCTTAATTAATTATTTTACAGCTCTGCTTTTTGCACGTTCTTTGTTTTTTTTTATAGCAGTGTTGAAGCTTCGGTTTAGTAGCCATTTTATTATTATTATTTTACTTCGCCGGTGCTACACAATACCGACGAAATAATAAAAATTGTTATTCGCTCGGCTTCCTCTAAAGAGGATGAACTCGAAATTTTTCAATTTCAACTGTTTGCAAGAAATCGATGTACAGTGGTCACTCACTCTAAAAATCTTACATCATTTATGCGACTCTTTCGCAAAAAAAAATACATTTGTATGCCTCGCTGTTATATAAGAGTTAATTAAAAAAAAAATGTTTTTTGCCTCTACTGAAAATTTGTAAATTTTGAGTTGACGCTGTTTAGAGGAAGCAGTGATATATATAAAACGTATATAAAAACTTTATAAAATAAATTTTATTTTAATTCGTTGGTTAAAAAAATCAAAACTATATTATTGATATACATATTAGTTGAATTAAAAGCTAATTCCGGCAGTATTATGACGCCAATATTGCATTTGGTAGGCATATCAGATATGACAATAAGTATACAAGTAAAAAATCCCGGAATCATGGGATTAAACATTTTAAAATCCCGACTCCCGGCATTTAGAAAACCAGCTAATTTTGGTATCTCTGATTAGTATCTACATGTGCCATCAGTTAAATCAGAATATGAAGCATGTAAGAACGTATTTATGAAACTGCGACAACCGCAAATGAAAAAAAAATAAAGATGTATATTATGTGTTTTGTATATGTATCTGTTTTCTACTTTATATTTTAGTTTAAAAAAAGATGAAGTATGTTGTTTGGTTGAACTTAAGCTTAACAGCAAACATAAATTGATAATCGTAATCCATTTTGACTCGGGTTGAATAAATATGAAATAAAATATTTAAAGAAAACAAAAATATTTAATTACATTTGATTTTATAGATTTAAATTATTTCAAAAAAGTAAAAGAATACTTTGGGTTCTATCCAAAATATATTTATAATTGATAGACTTTGGTTCTAATCTTCTAATTCAATAAATCTTTTCTTATTAAAAAATACTTATCGTCAAATAGTTAAAAAATTTTATAATAATCATTGACCCCTGTTCTATCCTCCACCCAGACGAGCAATTACTTATAAAGGGTGGTTAAATTTCAAGGGCCGATGTTGATTTTGAATAAAACACAAACTATTTAGGAAATTATTGTAATTTTATTTTATTATGATATATTGGTATTACTCAATTATGTATGGAACAAAATATCGGCCAAATGGGCGCCGCGATCACGGCGGCACACCTCCATCCGATGGTCCAAATTTTCGATGACCCTGAGGCATAATGGAGGTTCTATGCCGTTAATGTGCCGAATTATCTCATCCTTTAGCTCTTGAATTGTTGCTGGCTTATCGACGTACACCTTTTCTTTCAAATAACCCCAAAGAAAAAAGTCCAACGGTGTCAAATCACATGATCTTGGCGGCCAATTGACATCGCCATTACGTGAGATAACACGGCCATTGAATTTGTTGCTCAAAAGAGCCATTGTTTCGTTAGCTGTGTGGCAAGTGGCACCGTCCTGCTGAAACCACATATCGTCCACATCCATATCTTCCAATTCGGGCCATAAAAAGTTCGTTATCATCTCACGATAGCGAACACCATTCTCAGTAACTGCCTGACCGGCCTCATTTTGGAAAAAATACGGTCCGATGATGCCGCCAGCCCATAAACCGCACCAAACAGTCACTCTATGTGGGTGCATTGGTTTTTCGACAATCACTCTTGGATTCTCATTCGCCCAAATGCGGCAATTCTGTTTATTGACGAATCCACTGAGGTAAAAATGTGCCTCATCACTGAAGATGATTTTCTTCGAAAATTGATCATCCACTGATTGTGTATTGTTGGATTGTGTATCTCTCCATGGTTCAAATTGAGTAAGTCTGAAATAGAGAAATGTCAAATAAAATTCGGAAAAAAGCTTGGCGTTTAGGTGTGGTTCACATTCAACATCGGCCCTTACAATTTAACCACCCTTTATTTTAATACAAACATTAACGCTGTCAGAATAACGTCGTCAAATTGTCAACAATGTTTTTAAAGGTAGCGATAATGTACATATCTTCAAACATAAAAAAATAGTAATAAACTTTAAGATTTTAATTCTATTCTTATGAATAAAGTGAACTTTAGTTAAAACAATTTTTTAATTCAAATTTATTAAAAAGTTGTTTATTTTTTCTTAAAAAAAATAATTTCATTTGAATTTGACAGCTTGTGTTAGATATTATTGCTCAGCAATATCCAAGCAACAATTAGTAATTGTCTGGAACCACTATTGTAAGGAAGAACTTGTCTAAAAACAAGACGAAATCACATATTTATGCCGTCTACACGTTAATATCTTGTCTTGATAATCAAATGCGACACTTGCCACGGCAATAATTGCCAAAGTTATTGCTCCTTTGAACCCTATGTCCAAAAAAAAATAATAATAGGGAAGTAAAAAAACGTATTGCGTTTGCCATCTCTGTGTAATAAATGGTTGTGCGCTTCAGATACATGTTTGTCTGTTTATGTTTATGATATAAAAAAAATGTTTACTTAGCGTTATAAGTATACGAAATGTTGGGAAATAAAAAGCTCTTAAATGAACAAATATGTGTCTAGTGTATTTCTATAGAAGGCACATACTTACATATCACACTTCATCTACAAGACGGTATTAAATAGATATTTTAAAATTTTCAGTAGAGCCCAAAAACAGTTTTTCGTTCCATGTGTATTTGAAAATCCAAATGCATCATGATGAAATTTTGTACAGCGGATAGATATTAATGTTGGTAGTTGATTTCTTGCAAAAAGTGAGTGCGATATCTATATATTTTTAAAGAATAAGTCTGAAAATTTAAATTTTAAAAAGATATAAATAAAAAAATAATTAGACGCAAGCAATATAATATTTGTATTGCAATAACAAATTGTTTAAATCTCTTTATTAATTGATTCGTTTGTTTATCAAATTTATGTTTACCTAAATATTTTCTATTAACAATTTGAAAATTAATAGCATTTTTAATGCATAGCATTTATATGTATTTCATTTATAAAAATAATTCAATTCTCAAAGAGTTGTAAATAAAATAATTAATGTTTAACAATAAAAAAAGTTAATTAATTCTTTCAATATTGTAATTAAACCAGAATTTTAATTGAAGCTAAAACCTTTAAAAGCGCTTTATTTTTATAACAAAAATCTCTAAATGGGTAACACGGTATTTTAGCGTTCATTCAACTTCTGGAAGCTACTGCTGGTGCTGGTATTCTTCTTTCTCCTTTCTGGTATCACATCTGATCATATTTGGCTTAGCTTTCAGTTATTCTAAGAGCGCCGCACTGAAGACGTCAACTCGAAAAAGGCGGTACCCACTACATTGTTTTTATTTTAATGTTTTGGTTAGTGCAATAGTGGTTGTTTCTTTTTTCACTTTTTCTGTTAAACGTGAGCCTAGGTTCATAATTGTAAAAATAATATCAAATGCCAATTGCCCAGTGATTTATAGAAAATATATATTTTTAACTTATAACAGCAAATGTGACTGAAGTAATTGAAATGATACCAAAAACTAAACTCACTGCAGAAGATTATCACCAGCAGCCTCAAATACCCGACCACTTAAAGTGTGGTGAGGTTTACACCTGGCAGTGTGCCAATGAATTATATGCAGTTGAATGCAAATTGTGTGAAGATTATCCTTTGTGTCCACTATCAGAATTTCACCAACACATGCAAATTTGGCATACAGAGTGGCAGAGAGCTTCGCCAAGTGTCGATAGTAACAATGAAGTAATATATTTTACGGATGATGAAGCGGAAAATCAGAATAATTTGTGTAATAACGATGTTGCTTCGCCATTAAGAATGCACGAAGTTACTTTGCAACCCTTTGAGCAGGTAGTAATAGAACAAGACATACAATGTAACAAAGATGATACTGAAGAAAAATACTTCCACGATGAAAACGTTCAGGTAGCAGAGTCTGCGCAATATCAAATTGAAAACAAACAAACACAACAGCCTATCAATATAAATCGAAAAACAAATTACTTACAAACATTGTCCCGAAAAGAAATAATACAAAACGAGGCATATTTACAATTTGAAACATTACAAACAGTGAACGGAAAAAAAATTAATGGTAACAAAACTAAAGACTTAAGAAACGAACAGACAAAGTTTTTCCAATTTCCGAGACAACAACAATATTACAGAAAAAATATGCAGAAATGCAGAAATAATAGAAGAAAATTTGAAAATATTAATGAAAGAATAGTAAACAAGAATGATATGCCAAGTAACACAGAAGACTCAGAACCTCTGCAACATTTGAAGAAATTTTGCAGCATAACTAAAAGCAGGAAAAATAATCTATTAAAAATAAAACAAATTAAAAGAACTTTAAGTAAAATTGTGCGAGACGTCAGTAAATTGGAGGAGAGTGATTCAGCAGATAGTGAAACAAGTGCCACAGACTATAAAATGTATCAGAGTAATACAAAATCAAATACTTTGAGAAATTCCTCCTACTTTAAAGAAAATAGCAAAAAAAATTGCGAATATTTAAGATATTTAGGAAAACCTTTTAATGGAGAAAAGAAAAGGAAACGAGCTGAAAAAGTAACAAGTGAACAAAATTTAAAAATTAATACGAAAAGTTTGAGAAATCTTAGAAAAAGGTTTAAAACTGAAACCGAAACAAATTCAACGGAAAATGAAATAAGCGAAAATAAATCATTAACAAATATTCGAAACTCATTTCAAACTAAATGTGAAAAAAGTGTAACGGCAACGGAAAGAAATAAAACGAAAAAAGAAATAACTGAAACGAATGAATTGAGAAAATTTCAACAAGATTTTAAAGCTACTGGTAAAATAGATGTGACCGTAAGTGATAAAGAAAACGGTAGAAAGGAAAAGAAAATAAGTGAGACTCAGAAAGAAAGAAGTGACATGGAAGATAAAGGTAGTGAAACGCAAAGAGAAATAAGCGAAACCGAAAATGAATCAATTAATAATGAAACTGCAAGACAATATAATATTAATTTAAAATATAAAGAAACAAATAGCAAAACACCAGATAAATATTCATTAAGAATTAATAAATCAAAAGTTCATAGAAATAAAACAACAACAAATCCTAATAAAATAAATGAAATACCTAGGAAAGAAAACGAAAACGAAACAAAAACTAACTCAAATAAAACATATACAACAGATATCTACCTGAATGAAATTGAGCGAAATGGAACAAAACTAATTGGTAACAAAAATAATCCCAATGAATTTGTGACAAACCATATTGCAACTGAAGTAAATAAGTTTGAAAAAGAACTAAGTAAAAATAGTACTATAGAAACAAATGAACTGCAACAAAATAGTACAGCAAATAAAAATAAGGACAAAACTATAACTAATAACAACTTAAAATCATCTTATAAAAACCAAATAATTCTTTACAGTTATGAAATACCTACAAACGAAAACGAAACATTAAAGATTGGGAATGATAATGAAAAAGAAACATATGATAATGGAACATATAATATAAAATATAATGAATATTTAAGAAAATATGTAGAAGAGAAAACAAAAGTTGATAATTATCTTCAAACACGGACAAAATATCAAAAGAAGTTTAAAAGAAATTTAACAGAAATAAATGAAAGTGAAACAGTGACACTATCAAAATCATTCATAGACACGAAAAGAGCAAATGAAGTTGAAACGAATAAGCTACAATTTTCCGACTGTATGCAAAATTCTTTGGATATACGGACTAAAGTTGAAAAGTTCTGCAAGAGAAGAGGAACAGAAGAAACTCAAAGAGTAGAAAATGCAAGTGAAGCACTGCTGAATGAAAGTGATAGAAAAGTGTGCGAAAATTCAAAGGGAACTAGTAATAATGAAATGAATACTGCAAACATTTCTGACTATTTAGAAAAATTTTTGGAAACACGAAAAAATGCAGAGGACTGTTTGAAGAAAAGCGCAACAAACGAAAACGAAACAGCAACAAATGAAAAAGCAATTTTAATATGTGAACAAGAAGAAAATAAATCCATAGAAATAACGAAAAAAACTGAGATATACCTAAGAGGGAAAGAAACAGTAAAACATAAAAAAGTAAATCAAATAGATGAAAATAAAAATATAAACGATGAAATTTATTTCGAAAGTTTGCAAAAATCGGTGGAGATAAAAAGTAAAGCTAAAGAGTACTTGAAAAGAAACGAAAGAAAAGGAATTGAAACCGAAAATTTAATAGATCAAAATAAAGAAAGAAATGGTGTTAGTTACATGGAATGTTTACAAGAATTTGTAAAAATGCGAGAAAAACCAGAAACATTTCTAAAGAAACACAGAAAAAGTAAGAGACCTCCTAAAGAAAGTGAAATCCAGTCGAGAGATGCATCGAAACAGAGTGAAAAATATACTGAATATGTAGAAGAGGACAAATTTTCCATATCAAACAAACCTCTCTTCCAAAATATAAGAAAAACAACGAAATCTTTAAGAAATTTAGCAAAAAATTATAACAGTAGTAATTTTGTAAATATCAAACCGGCGCATACAACTGAAATTGTTGCAGGAGAAGCAAATGAAAGTAACAAAAATGTTTCTTACAAAAGTGTGCAAGAAAATAAATATCCTGGCTCAACTCGAAAAAAACTTACGAAAAATTTTAAACGAAAACAAGCACAGAAATTTAATGAAACTGGAGCAGGTGATCCTGGAAGCTTTAGAGATGAAACTAGAAAATCTTCCAGAAGGAAGTATGTGGAGCCTGTCACCAATAGGAATGAGTTTAAGAGTAAACTACGCAACTATGAAAACAAAACACTAAATTTGGGTAAAGGCTCTACCAGGATTTCAAAAAGACTGCGCTGTCATAGTAAAATATTAACCAAGACAAGTTCAAAAGAAAAGAAACAGTTTGCGATGGAAAGAAAAATTGACCGGACAAATTCTTCTAAAAGCTTTTCCGAAAGTTCAGATCTTCCAGAATCAAATGAAATTTCTGTTGCCGTTGCAAAAACCTCTGAAAGTGAAGATTTATGTGTAAACGAGATGCCTAGAGATTTTCCAAAAGATAACGCACTACCAACAGAGAATGTTAATGAACATTGCGTTCAAAAATATGACAAATCCTTGATGTACTTTGAATTACAACAAAAAGAGATGTTCGACAAAAGTACTAAACAGAATTTAGTTACTCAATTCCTTGCTAATAAAGCTGCCAATATAGAAGACATTTCGAAAAGTAACAAAAAGTGCGAAAATGTTGAGCAACCGTCTTCTTCTAAGCAGCCAAACTTGCCACTATGTTACCCTAGCGAAGACATGGAATCGTTGCACCCTCCTCTATCATCCAAAACCGATAAAGAAAATTTCAAATGCTACGAACCTCAAGAGACATTAAACCAACAACATATTAGGCATTTAATAGAACTTTACCGTCAACATCCCCGTCTGTGGGATCAATCACATCCGGAGTTTTGTGAACCTCAAGTATGTTGTAAATCGTGGCAGCGTATCACTGAACAATGGAATGAATTGTGTAAACGTAAATTTACCATAGCAGAGGTAAGGATACGTATTTGTACGCTCTGCCAACGATTTGTTCAGGAAAAGGATCGGTTGGCTTTGGAAGGAGAAGTTGATGAGTCTGCAAAATTTCCATACTATGAACAAATGCAATTTCTGGGACAACAAAAGTCATTACAAAAGCGACGAGAGCTGTATGAGCAGCAAAATGGAAAAATCTTAGAAATGTATCAGCATTTTCCACTACTCTGGCATGTCGGCTCTTACAAATTGAGAAACCCCAAAGAAAGATCTCAGGCTATTGAGAGTATAAATAGAACGTTAAAGTTATTTGGTCTGCACCTTTCTTCCATGGCAATACAAAAGCGTTTATGTTCCCTTAGGAAATGTTATCGCTTGGAGAAAATACGCCATTTGCATGCTCAGGTAGAACAGACACCCTTTAACTCCACATTTCGTCACTATGAACGAATGAATTTTCTTGATAAACATATAGATCCATTTGTTTGTCGTATTTGTGGTAAAATTTTTGAAAGTTTATCGGCTTTTCGTCAACATTTAGATGCTGAAAATCATGGTAGTGTAGTGCCAGAAGAAAGTGAAGCAGAGAGCGACTCAGATGAAGACACACCAGAAATTCCACTCGAGGACAGTATTTCCGCAAAAACGGCAGTATTTGAACATAATAAAGAAACTTGTGCAGCGACTGACCAATGGAACAAACTTAAAATACATGAGCTAGAAACATTTGCTCTTTCTCCCAACACTAGTCAAATGGAGTGCGCCTCGGATTCGGAAAATTCTAGAGATATTTTACAAAGATTTACACCTTTTCCCTCCTCTCCCACACCCAGCGGGGAGTTTTCAAATAATTCACCACTGTATTCTTCAGAAAATCATCATGCAATTATCCAAGAATCTTTCGACTTTCCGAATGAACTCATTACTGATTCTTTGCATTTGGATGATGTACTTATTGAGGAAATTATGGAAAATGTCACCAGCAGCGATAGTTTAATTCACCAGAGTTTCAATCAGGTTAGGAATTGTTCTTAAAAATTGTATTGAAATTTACATTTATTTCTTTGCGTTTCAGTTCATTAACAGCCCAGCAGATTGTCAAAGCGAAAGTGAAGACTTCGCTTTGTCTGCCAAAAATAATATAATAGAGGAAGTTTTAAGTACAAATATTATACACATAGAAAATTCTACTCTTATCGAACATCATGATATTGCACCTGTCGATCAAGCTTCTAATTTGTTAAGTTTACAGCCAATTGCGGAAATTGTTACACCCCATCATTTGTACACAGAAAATTCTCTCGTTAAAGAACCTCCGGTTATAGTGACAAATGAAGATATTTGTATTCAATATACCGATACAAATGTGGAAAATTTTACTACTGACCTTCTTCGACATAACGAAAATTTTGCTGTTGTAGAACACCCGGATATAGAAACTAATGCTGTTTTAGAAAATGCCGCAGATCAGATTATAGAAGGTTCAAATCCAGATCATAGTATTAAAGAAGTTACTCCTGTTAAGGAAACGGAAAAGCACAGAATACCACAAACCGACACAGAAAATGTAAGTAATTTTATAACCGATATTAAAAGGGAAACAAGTTACCAATGCACTCGTATTTTTTTAACGTTTGGTCCATACAGATTTAATATTTCATTTTTAAATTTTTAATGAAAATTTCATATTACATTTTATAAAGCTTTTTGCACAACTCTCATGTATGTGCTGGTGCTTCAAAGATTATTTTGAAAATACTCGACCGTGTACAGTAGATGGCGAAGTCACTCATTGCAGATGGAACGGTAGCCAACTCTATTAACGCTCTTGAGCATCGGCGCAATGTGGGATGTGCTTCGTTGCTCGCCCGACTTTAAGAAGTGAATATCAATATAGTTCGTCGTTTGGGGACCAATTTCCAAAATTCTTTTTTCTTGTGGAAAAATTCCGCTAAAATTCCTCATCACTTCAAATTCGGTATACAGACTTCTTTTTCCATGTTTAGATCCCCTAAGAAGTGATTTTTGGAAATTCTAATATTAAGACTGTACTGGTAAAATCGATAACCTAATATAGAAATTAAGGCAGGCAAAATTATAAAAATGCTGCCGAAATATTAGGGAACATGTGTTTGGTACTCTTTCCATATACATATGTAATTTTAGTATCTCTTCTTTGGTATCTTTTAGTATCTCTCTCTTATCCAAGTCTAAACATTTTATTTAAATTGTTGGAGTACTCTATTTTTAATTATTTTATTTTAAAATTCTTTAATAACGATATGTTAACTTCCAACTATAATAATGTAAAATATTGCCAGAGTTATTCCATTATTGCAGACTAGTGAGAAAAATCGCCAACATTTTTCTCTACAAAATGTATTTACAAGAAGGAATCCTTGTGGAGTAGAAACAATAAAATACATTTTTGTTAAACTCACGATAAAATGTTATCTATATATTTATTTGCATACGTTTGTTTGTTATATGGTATTGCTGGTCTATGTGCGTAGTTCATTTGGTGCTAATACCAAAATCTTCAGTATATCTTTAACCCAAATTCTTGAAAAAAGCTAAGAATTCCAAAATGTTTATACAAGAACTCCGAAAAAATATTTGAGAATTACGAAATATACAAACAAAATAAATCAAAAGGCTTCTTTAAAAATTTTCTTTATACAGCAAACATTTTATTATTCGATTTTTTTTTTTTGATTTTTATTTCATTTTTCTAAAGATTTTTACAATCAGTCAACCTTTTTCTACAACTTTCCAAAAGCGTACAAATTCTGCTTACAAATGTATATCGTACTTTTCCCATATATGTATGTACTTTTAGGGGATAAAACAGGCATAAACTTAATTTTGGTACCTTTTTTCTCACCCATATATCTCCGCATTCTTTTCCTCCAGAAAAAATCTGGAATGTGCTAATTAGCTTTTTCGAAATTAGAACATATAGAGGGTAAATTATACCTGGGCACTTTTATGCCAATTAAATAGTGTTTTTTTTTTTACTACAGACTATTCGGTGATCAGACATTTGATTTTGGACCACTAATGTGCTTGTGACCAACTTTGTGCCCATTTCTTTAAAATTGCTTTTTTTAACTATTGTTTTTATTTTATATTAACTGAATTTATTTTGGGAATATTCATTTATATATATGATTCTAATTGTGCTTTTTCCCTTATAAACTATATGTGAAATTTATTATTACATACCCTATGATATTCTCATACAGTATGAAAAATATCATAAAGCATTTTATTACAAAAGCAACTCAATAATTGAATAATATAATAATAAATATAGTTTATAAGGGAAAAAGCACAATTAGAATCATATATGTAGTATATTGTTTTTATTTTTATGAAAAATATTCAAGAAACACTTTGATCTTAATAATAATATAGTATAATTTCAGATCTCAACGCGTGCGCCTCTTGTAGTTAAAGTACAATGTGCTGATTTTACTCTTGATCTCAAGTTAAGTTCCCAATCTATGGAAATTTCTAACGATTCCGAAAATGATTTGCTATCGTCGGCAGATGTTGCCATCGTACCCTTGTCCGATCATTTAATACACAACATGATTGAAGTTTATCGCAAGTTTCCTCAACTTTGGAATCCCAATCATTTGGATTTCAATTCACGTACTTTAAGACGTCAAGCTTGGTGTGCACTTACAAAGGAATTCAATACCGCAACAGAGCAAAACATATCTTGGCGTACCTTGCATCGCAAGTTAACAGATTATGCCAAGTACTATAAGAAATTAGTGATGGAACATGAGGACTATGAACGGCTGCAAAATAAATGGGCTTTCTATGAAGATTTCAAGTTTCTGAATGATGTGGTAAGTGGTTGAGATTTTGAAACAGCAGACCGAACTTCTGAAAATGCATACGTGAATTTGTAGATTGCTGTTAATAATGAACTACAACGCAGTGTCCACCATCGTGATAACAATTTTAAAATTATAGCAACTTATAGAAATTTGCCCCAGCTTTGGGATACCAAACATGCCGATTATAGTAAACGTGACAGTAAACAGCGTAATATTGAAATAATGTGTAATAAATTGCAGGAAGAGAACAATTTACAATTGACGACAGAGCGTCTTAAAAATCGTCTTATAGAACTAAGAGCTCAATATAGAACAGCCAAAAAGGAACGTATTAAATGCCTTAAGAACAATGAAAAATTTTCTGCTATTGGATTTGAATATTACGGAGCCCTCAATTTTCTAGATGATCATATAGATCCTTTCATCTGTGATATATGTGAAATGGAATTTAAGAAACGTACGGACTACAAGCAACATGTTAAGAAAGCACATTCTCAAAAGGAAGCCTCTTTAAAATTTCTGCAGAATGAAGCCGCCATGGACAATATTTGTCACGTTTGTGGCACTAAATTCACCACACGCAGCAACTTAAAGCATCATATCAGACGTCATGAGGGCATACCTAACCACGTTTGTACCATGTGTCCCAAAAAATTTTACGCCTCTTACTCTTTAAAGGTGCACATAAGATCTCACACGAAAGAATGCCCCTACACATGCGAAAAATGTGGCATGTCTTTTGTTAGTGCCAGCAAATTGAACCAACATATGAAACGTCACTTGAATAAAAAGGATTTTCAATGTAATTTTTGTTCAAAAACGTTTTTTACAGCCTTCGAAAAGGAAGGTCATGAAAGGCGTCACTTAAATATTCGAGACAAAATTTGTTCAATTTGTGGCAAAACTTTTGTGGCCGGCTCCTCGTATTATGCTCATTTAATGTTGCACAGTGATACGAAGCGTTTTGCATGTGATAAATGTGATATGAAATTTGCCCAATACGCTGGTTTATACAAACATAAAAAGAGACATCACACATGATTAAAACTTGTCTTTTTATGATGTTTTTAAATATACAATATGTACACTATAACTTGGCTTCTTTTCCATGCTAAATATAAACTTTTAATGGAAATTCTAAATTTTAACTCTTATTCTTTTTAAGGGTTTCCTAACCGTTGTTCTATGTATACTTGTGGTTCGTTTCTGTATCTAAAATAAAACGATTATAATGATTATCCTCTGTTTTCCAGGGCAATACATATAACAAATAAAATAAACTACTATTATAGGTATATTTATTTTTATTGTATGGTTTAACCAACGTATGTAAACGTTTCGTTGGTGTTAATGCTAAATCATCAGTAAACCTTCAAACAAATTCTTGGTAAGGAGAAGAAATTTCACATGTTTATATAAAAACTCCCAGAAAATCTTTGAGAATAACCGACTATACAGACAGAAAAAACTAAGCAGTCTTTTTCAAAAATTATTTTATACAACAAAAATTTTTTTTAATCGCTTTAAATCTATTTAAATTTTCTAACCCGTTTTACAATTAGTCAACACATTGGTTGACAATGATTGTATTCAAAGCACAGAATATACATACAGAACACCCACAAGTGACAGTTGAAAAAGCCCCAAATCAGGTTTTGCACAAGTGTCGTGAGAGTGAATAAAATGATAGCATAAGCAATGTATTAAAAGCAATGGTTATACCTATACTTTTAAAAACAGATGTTTTGCAATGTAAAATAAATTTTGAGTAGCAAAATGTGTGATTTTTTTGGGAAAAATATGTTTTTTAGTTAATATTTCAATTTTATGAATGAAATCTTAAATCCGCGGTTTAAAAAATATTATAAAAAGTTAATTTGCAAATGAAAGTGTTATATTATATGCGTACAACAAAAAAAGTATGTGTAATAAGTTCTAAAACTTTGACTGAAATTTCCGGCAAGAGTGGAAATGCAAGTAATGCATTAGATTATATATTATTGGATGGTTGGTTAGTTTTAAAAGCAAGATAAAATTGTTCCAAACCGATGATGCAGCAAAGCAACTTTAACTAACAAACCATGGTATGTATGTTTGTGTGCCGGCACGTTTGTCTATTGATGAATTAAAGAGTTTCGATGTGGTGGTGGTGGTGAAGTTTCATGAAACATTTTACGGATATACCCAGCAATAATCTACCCAGTATTTTAACAAGGAATTTTACAATGAAGTGCGCTTTGTTAAAACCACAGAAAATGTATGTGCATTGGAATTAACTTGGGTTTTGCCACCGATGGCAAAATTGTATAAATGTAACCCTGATCTGATCACTTTCTCATCTAATTGGCTGTTATAGTGAAGGCAGTTTGTGTGCTTGTTTAAGAAAAAGGTAAGTTTATTTTCTTTTTACTGTTTATTTAATAGCTGCTAACATTTGCAAATGTTGTTTTCCTTTTAAGACTCTGGGGCTTACAACTACTAACTGGAGTGTGGATGTTTGTCAACAACTTTTGCCTACAAACAAGAATAGAGGCCACAGATTTGATTCACAAAAACCTGCTTTCAAAAATGTTTTAATTAGAGGTTTTCAAAAAACATTAAAATAAGGCATTCTTACAAACAAGTACGTAAAAAAGCATGCAATATTAAAAAACGATATGAAATAATATTTTATTTTCTAAAAGCTTCTTTTATATTTTTTTAGGTATATTCGTTTTTGTGTTTTGGAAAACATAACTTGGACGATAATACTTAAATTAAAAAGCGTAAACGATATAACACTAAAAGATATGGTTGGCGGACAACTACACACACAACTGCACATGCAAAAGTTGGTGCAGGAAAGTTTATATCATGAATGCCGTGCTGACCACATTAAACTGCCATAAAATTAAGTAGGTACTCTAACTCTAAAAATAGTTTTTTGTTGGCTTTTTGTAAAACAATTTATTCTTTTAATTTCATTCGTAGACAAAATATGTTAAAGCTCGTACAGTGCAAGGATATCATTGCATACGCTGCAATCTTCTAAACGAGAAAGACTGCAATACGATAGTTGGAAATTTTTATCAAATCGGCCTCTGTTCTATGTATATATATGGAGGATTGTGAAATTGTGTTATTTATAATTGTATTATATAAGTATATTTGTATTAGAACGAAATATTAATATTTAAATTTTTTTTAAATTCCAATTTATGTATTCTTTCAAATAAATAATGTTAAAACGCATGTATATATGTATTTTTGTTTAACGAAACAATAAGATAATGGAATTACCCCCTTATGCAAAAACCAATTGTTCAAGGTTAATTGTTAAACCAACATAAACTCAAATGACTTAAATTTTCTTCAGCAGAAAAAACTTAACAGAAACTGCAAAAATTAAAATGTAAATGCCGATAAAAATAAAACTTTGCATAGAAATTCGTTTCATAAAATAATTTTTTCATAAAATTGTTTTTATTTTAAATATAATTGTATATTACAGCAAGTATTTTATTTTTAAGAACTGCAAATTTGTTCCGATTTCTTCTGGCTGTAGTTGCTTGCATTGCCCATCTCATCTACGATCCAAAATCCAGCACCACATATTCACGCACTCGTTTAACATATAAAACGAAAAAGAAAAGAAATTTTTTGTTATAAAATTGGAAATTGAAATAGGTAATTAAAATGGCCTAATTGTATATGTATTATGAATGAAATAAAATAAAAAGGCATATACATACATAACATATAACAATTTTTATATATATTTTGTTTATTTTTTGGTGGTCCTGAGAAGGACCAATTATATATAATGTTCATTGTGGTAATCATATACATATATTTAAAAACTTTTGGTCCAGTTTGTTTTGTCAATCACAAACCAACTGGCCATTGCTATTTTATAAAACACAAACACATTTGGTTGCTTTTATTAATCACAAAATCAACTGGAACTTCTTTTTCTTATGCTAACAAATTTATTAGCACTAAACAATTTTGGTCCAATTGGTTTTGTGCTTAATAAACCAACGGAACGTTTGTATTTCATAACACACTAACACTTTTGGGGCAGATAATCACAAATGTTTAAAAACTTTTGGTCCAGTTTGTTTTGTCAATCACAAACCAACTGGCCATTGCTATTTTATAAAACACAAACACATTTGGTTGCTTTTATTAATCACAAAATCAACTGGAACTTCTTTTTCTTATGCTAACAAATTTATTAGCACTAAACAATTTTGGTCCAATTGGTTTTGTGCTTAATAAACCAACGGAACGTTTGTATTTCATAACACACTAACACTTTTGGGGCAGATAATCACAAATGTTTAAAAACCTTTGGTCCAGTTGCTGTCGTCAATCACAAACCAACTGGCTTTTGCTATTTTATAAAACACAAATACACTTTGTTGTTTTTGTTAATCACAAAATCAACTGGAACTTCTTTTGCTTATAATAACATATTGTTTAGCACTAAACACATTTGTTCCAATTGGTTTTGTGCTTAATAAAATAACTGGACGTTTGTATTTTAAAGCACAGTAACACTTTTGGGGGTGGGTTTTAGAACTTGCGACACTAGCACTCAATAGAAAATGTATGACTTACCTTGCTACTCCTACTGAGCCAGTTATCCTACTTCTTATAGCTGCTTTTATTCCATAAATCCATTCTTTGGCGTCGATGTCATGTATTGCCTGAAACACAAATTTTTTATTAGGGCCTAAAATTCAATTTGATAACATGTACATATATCACCTACCTGTCTAGACTTTTCCGGAACATGTGAAGCTTATATGCTTCTGTGCACCATAAAACGCAATGTTGGCTCCTAAAAAATTTAAATATAATATAGTAAAAGCATTTAGATAATTACTTTTTAATTAAATACATATGTATGTACTTACCTTTTGGTTTTTGTTCACCGGCTTCTACATCCGCTTTTGTGTTGTTTTGCTTGTTTTCACTTTTGGTAACATGTAGACAAAATAATCTATAATATTTATGTCTACATATTACCAACTTTGGTCATGATATTGGAGGAAAATGGAAAATTATTTCCAATTTGCTCCAATATTTTACAAAAAAATTTATTTTCTGTCAACCAAAATAAAATTTCACAAGCTTCGTACGACAAAGAAAGCAACATTTTTAAAAATATATTTGTTGTCCCTCTCGCACGAAGCTTGAGACCTGGCAGCACTAAAATGTTTGTGTCGAGTCTAGTTGTAGTTTATGATTCAAAGCGCAAAATGAAAAATTTTGTATAAAAACAAGTTAAATTTAAATTTTACAAGAATTTGGTTGTAAGTCTAATGATAAGTAAGTAATAATGATAAGTTGGCATTATCACCAACGAAATGTAGATATTTAACCATACAACAAATATAAATAAATAATCGTCATTCATTTTGGGTCGCGTTAATTAAATAAATCAAAAGAAATAAGTAACCTAAAATAAATTTATAAGAAGCATGTTAACTTAATTTTATTGAATTAAAATAGAAATTCGTTTGGTTAATTATATTGAAATTAAAAACAAATACTTTTAATCTCGAATATGCGTAATTCTCAGGATCGGGAGTATTCTGGATAATCTATTTTCTTACTCAAATGGCTACCAACTTTTATAACCATTAACGAACTGCTTTTCACTTCAAAAAATAATATATATATAAATATAATGACGATAACGACAATCCCATGTAAAAATAAGTATAACTAATCCAATTTTGCACTACTTCCAAATAAGGGTGGCGATGATCAAAGTAGTCTGCACGTTGACTACAAAACGAAAAATTTTTCTGGATTCAACCCCAGTTTCAGACTCATAAAAACATCTCGCATTTCTTCTGATGTACATTTGTGTCAGTTGTTGTCGAAAGGTTTTCAGTATTTGATGCAAAAATTCAAATGCAAAATATCGTAGCTTGTTCTTTTGCAATGCAAATGTACGAATTTGCATGTGCTACGTTATTGCGTTTTCACGCCACTGAAATGGTATAGTTTCTTTTATATGTTGACTCTCTCTCCGTAATTTGGAAAAGAGACAGGTGTGAAAAATTTGTAAACACTGTGTGAGAAAGCAATTGCACTTGCAATCCAAAACGCACTAAACACTGAATTGGCCTATTATAATTTTATGATGAACTTTTTAAAGAGTTTAAGGTTATTGTCATAGATATATATTCGTTCTGGAGTGCTTTTCCATAAATTTGCAATCATGAAAAAATGCCACGTGAGTAAATTCACGTCAAAATAAAAGTCCCCCTATCGGGAATTTTTTTCTGTGAGTCTTTTCACTTTTCACTTTAATTTATTCACCTGATTTTTGCTGGGGAATTGCATACAAAATGTAAGTAAATTTTTCGTTTATTTACATACATATATATTTTTATAAATATAATTTGTTTGTATCAAGACAGCTATTAAGTGAAAACATGCATAAATAATAAATAAAATGCAAACCAACAGACCAATTGAGTGTGTTTTGTTAGAGCATACAAAGATATCGCGGCCGAATTTTGGAGTTCTCTGACGGCTTAAATTAAACTGCTAGTGTATCATAGTTCCAAATCTAAGCATTTTATTTAAATTTTTGGAGGACTCTTATTTTTATTTATTTTATTTTTAAATTCTTTAATTTTTTAATCGTTATTTTTTAACCTTATTTCTTTTAATAACAATTTATATATTATCTTAAAGTTTAAAGGTTTTTTTTATTTTTCTATTTGCTTCAAAAAAGAGATTTAGAACAACATCTAACGACTCATCCTGCTGTTCAGATATGTATTACAGTGGGAACAAATTGTATGATTGGAACCGAAGCCAGTAATATATTGACATCTTAAAAGATTCGTGTTATAAAATGGTCTTCGTGTTGCCAAAGGGGTTTCTAATCTTGGAGCCTTAAAAGGATTATTCATGTTGGAAAGGTGATGTTGAACATGGTTCATGCGTGCCTTGCAAATTTATCCGAGGATTCGTTGCCTTCTATACCTATTACATAAAAGATCTTTTAGGTCAAAGTGTGTACCGTTGATCGGACTGCAGGTGAATGATAATAATACCTATGTATATGAGAGGGAATCCAAAGCACTAATATATTATTATTTAGGTGTGTTGGAAATATAAGATCATCATGGGACCCATTCCGATTACTTTTTAAGGGTCTGCATGCACTCAGGCTGTCCGTACAAATTCGTGTTTTAACTACTTGTTATACCGAATATGAAAAAGCCAATTTTATGGGTTGAATTTTTGTTTCTTCTGGATATCAAATTTCGGACTTTATTCCACAAAAATAATATATCCATTTGAGGTTAAGCGGTTTGAGGAAACGAATTTAAGTACCCTGTTTAGCATTTCTATATTACTGTCAGAACAAGATGACGTTTGAACTATGTCTTTTATTTCTGTTGTCTTTGGTTTTGCTTGTAGAGGATTCTTTGTCGGGCTAGCGTTTCGCGGGGTGAACTCCGCTCATTTTACTTAGAGAAATAAATCACGTATCCAAAAAATTTAATAAGTAACCACAATCCAGAAAAAAAAACAAAAGAAAAACCTACCGGTAGCCAATAAATAAAATCTAAGAAGATAGAAAACACTCCAAAATACCAATAGAATATCAAACGCAATATGCAATATGACTAGGCAACTGACTGAGAGTTTCTGGTATATTTTGGTTATATTTTTTCTGGTATAAATGATGCGTGCTTTTACGAATATATAAATATGCTCTTGACAAAAGGCGAAGTTTCTGTGATTATTACAGTTTGTTTTATTTGTGTATTTTATTATTTTATTTTCTTGTTTAAAAAATGTTTAAGTTATCAGCTAGTATTTAGAATTCATAATTTTGAATTCTAAAGTTTCCTTAAACTACATATATATATTGTTTTAAACAATTAAAAAGGATCATTTGGAAAATCGCTTTTGCTGTCGAAGACGATAGATATCATTAACTGGAGGCACGGTGGTAGGTGTTTCTTCGTCACTGTCATCACCACCAGGTAACATGCGTCGTCGTTTAACGCCAGACCCTGCCGTGGCATCGCCCGCCAAAGTGCTTTCATCCACAATCCAATGTACAGATTTAGCCAAATCAAAGATTTTGATATCGCAACCGGGTTCACCAGATGGTAAGGGAGCGGCTGTATAAGATATGTAATAAGCGAAAGAATGAAAATGCGTTACCAAAAAGAATCTTACCGTCTGTTAGTTTTATGCGATTGAATATGTCAAACAACATTTCAATTGAAACGAAAGGCCCTCTGAAGCAAACTGGTGGCGGCAAAGTGGCGCACAAGGCTGCCAAGGCGGGTGGCTGCGGAAATGTACCGCCAGCTAAAGGGTGAGCTCCCGGATAAGCATTGGCTTTAGGTTTGAAGGGTATATATTGTGCGAAATCTGGCTTGGGTAATTGTACAGACGGCTCGTTCTCCGGTTCTTCCTTAACAGCAGGCATTCCTGCACCACCATTAGTCATTTTACTGGTGGTAATGCCCACATTCTTCAAAACAAATATATAAATTAAAATATTAATTAAACTTATTAACAATTCATACTTAATAATATCTACCTCTGTATAACCTATAGATCTTAATTCTACAGTGGTACAGGGATATAAGTCCAAAAACTTATAACGATCTACCAATTGAGCAGTTTCTTTGCCCTCATACTCTTTTAGCTGGTAACAAAAATTAAAATTAACAATACATTTCTTTACTTTATTGTCTAACAGTACTTACATTTTCCAGTATTGCACTCCTTCTTCGCTCCACCTTTACAATACTGGAAAGGTCACCAATGTTCGATTCAAATTCCAGAAATCTATTCCATACATTTACACTGAGTTGTGGCGTCAACCCGCCAGAGGATAAAACACGCTCAAATAAAACTCTCGTATTATTATCTTCATTCAAGTGTGACAAATAGTCTATGTAGCACATGACATACTCCGGACTACCACCAAAACGTTTTAATCCCAATTCGAAAATACGAAACGCTATATCTTTATCTTTTGAACAATAGTATTCCATTAGAGCAGCTGCCACAAACACATGGTAACGCGAACGGATATCTTCGCGGGCTTTCTTAAAAATAGCGCGAGCAGATTTTATGCCTTCAGCACGCCGGGCGAATTTCATATATTGAACATAAGCCTGAAATGAAAATTAAAGATTATTTCTCAACTACAGGTACATATTTCAGAAAAAGACACATTTTTCTAATTTCTAGTAAAATGTTTAGTCTCACTTACTAAGGTGGGATCTATATCTGGTATCAATAAGAATTTATTGTACATGGCATGCACTTTATCATACTTCATACGACCCTCTTCAAAATCTGCATAAGCAAAATACAGCAAAGCGTTCTTATTGAGTACACCATTAATGGATCGTTCTAAAATATTAGCACATTCATCGCCAAAGATTTTAGCAGCTTGAGTATCCTAAATTAGAAAAAGTATAAAAAAAAACTTTAAAACTCTAAGTATTTTCATTACAACATTAAATAAGACAAGACATATTAATAAATCGATGTCACTATAAGCATCAAAGAAATTGCATTTCACAAAACATTTACAAAGATATTACAACATTAAAATTTCTTTTTTTCCGGCTTGCAAATTTTGAATCTTTTTTGAAAGCTCGAAACTACATTTGAATGCAAGTTCTGAAATACAAATAGGCATCATTTTGTTTGAAATAAAAAGATCCATTTGTTTTTGTATTTGTAAACTAACAAGAGATCTCATAATCTCGAAATTTATTGACTCTTTTATCAACTGGACTTTTTTTAAAGTAATTGCCAGCGCCCATAATAAGCAACTTTCGAAGTTAATGTTTTTGCTGTGGTATTTAATTAACCTCTGAAATTCAGAAAGTTTATGGTTATAAAACACTATACGCACTCCTTTATCCGCTAAAGCTTTAGAGCTTTGATCTAAAAATTGTGCTGCTTGATGCCACACCGCTGGGTGATGTGTTAACACTAGCAAACATTGTTCGGTGGCAAACATAACACGGCGGGTAATAAGAGCCGTATCCTCCGTTCTTAAAGGGTTCGATTTTTCAAAAGCAATGAATTTTTTCCACAATTCAACCTGAGAAAAGATATATATTTTTTTAAATAATCCTAAATTAATTTTTTAAATTATGTAATAAACCTGTTTAACTTCTTCTTTGGAAAGATTAGGTGGTATGGCGGGCAAATTGCGATTAAGGCCCTTGGTGATATTTTCCAATTCCTTGGCCACTCTTCTAGCATTCATATAGTCTCTATACATTCAAAGAGAATACGAGTTAAAAACTTCTCTTAAGCGTTTTTGAAATTTTTCTTAGCTTACTTTGATCTTTCTAAACTCATTTTTTCCGATATTATGGGATTAATGTTATGCTCAAACGCAATATAGTCTTTCCACAGAACTTCTATGCCAATTATGGGAGTTACTACGGCCTTTTGGTACACTCTTCTCACAGCGGTAATTTTCTGATTTTCAGCATAACTTCCCAAAGCTTCAACACTTCGCAAAAAAGATATATAATCTTGCCATATGGAAAAGGAATGCAAGTCCATGCCTATTTTCTCCAAAGCAAAATCATATGCTTGAGCTAGTTTTTCTCTGGAAGAAAAGTACAAAATAATACTTCTTTATAAAAACAAATTCGAAAAAGATCTTCCCAAAATATTTCTACTTTCAAATTCTGCAATCATTAAACGACTGTAACAAAAGATTTCTTAAATTTCGTATCATTCATTCTTTCATTTAATTTTTATTCAATAATCGAGCCTATTGAGCCATATTTGATTATTTTAATTATTATAACGGTTTTATAATGAGGAGATATGATAATAAAACTTAGTAAGTAAATATAATTTCCTATTATTCCTGATGATGTTAACAAGCTGTTAACGAAATATCGAATAATAAAAAACAAAATAAGATAAAAAAAGACCTCAGGCTTAATAAATATTTATCAAAAAATATAACTAAATATATATGTAGATAATAAAAATAAAGTAAGAATGAGATTGAGAACAAAGTATTGTGTAAAATAAGATTAACCTTTGAAGGAAAACTAGACAGTCAAATTAATAAGATCTGGAATAACATACAATTCAAGCAGATGTCTTTTGAGAGAAGATTTAGATATGTTAAACCTTTTCAACGCAACTGGCAAAGAATAAAAAAGCCTACAAGCTCTTATCTAGAAAGATCAAATTCTACTAAAATTATCTTCTACTTACTTGTGTGTACTAAGGCCCGCCTTGGTTTCCTTAACATATGTCAAATATAATTTCCACAAATCAATATTTAAAATTTTTACCAATGAACGTTGGAATAGTTTTTCCACTTTTTCGAAATTGCGTCCCTTCATTTCTTGCTCAATATAAATTTTCCAATATCGTGCCGTTGTGGGGAACACATTAACTAATGATTCATATAATGTGCGAACTTCATTAACTACTCTGGTTTGAGCCTCACGCAACAATGTAGACCAAGACTCGATGTCATACGGACGCAATTCCACAACTTGTTGGGCACGCACCAATCGTTCATGCCCCCATTCCTTATATAAAGAAAAAAAAAGGATTTTAATAGAATATTGTACACAAGCCTTTATTTTTCACTTACAATATCAATTTTAATTTGATCCCGAACTGACATGTTAGCTAAAATTTCAACGTTTTTCTTGTATTTCAATTAAACGGCTGTGGACATATGAATTATTTTAAAGACAAAACTTTTATTTTACTCCAAACTATTAAAATTAAAATGCTTCGTGTAAAAATCCGGCTTATCCACATACACGTTGTTTTTTTTTTGTAACTATTGAAGGCATATGTTACAAACACCTTTTGTGTAATGAAATGAAACACTGCACGACTAATCAAGTTAGTGCTGCCACATCGTAACAAATTGTACAAAGCCGTCGCTATACACTACTTACACCACGTCGTCAAATCCTTTTAATTTCGGTAATAAGAAAGATAAAACAATAAATCCACTTAATCGCAGTGCAGCAGCTCCAAGAAAATAAAATGTAGCTTGCGTGATAAGAAACTAAAAAAAAATAAAATAAAATTAAATAAAAAATTTGGAGGAGACCCATATTTTCCGAAGTTTTCATAAAAAAATTCGATTATCTACTACATCTCTAAACGTATATTGCCAATATTGGTATCATTTGAAAGATTTTAAAAATATCTTTCTATATATTTAAAAATACTGTTTGTAGTATTTTTCTAGAAAATTTTTCACTATAAAATAAACTGCCATAACACAATTGACTACGTAGTCGCTTTCATATCTCGTGGCACTATTTTGTTTTAACCTTTGGGACCCTATCAAAATAACCGTCAAGCCTCGTTGTTGTAGCCCCGAAAATTTTTATGTATGATGGATGGTAAATTAAAGCAGCTAGATGTCAAGCTGCTTGATCGTGTCTTGGCCGCTTTAAGTTGAGTATTTTTTCTAGTGTCTTTGCCAATACCTATCAGCTGTGTTTAATTTTTTATAATGAATTAGTATGGTAGTGTTTATAAAAATATTGTGACGAACGAGAAACTGATAAATTTTTAGCATAAAAACAACGAAAAATAACATAATTTGTGGATAAATTAAAAAATATATTCTGCAAAAATGGCAGAAAAATTTTCATATCGAAGTACCGTGCAAAGTTTGGCGAGAGTACTGGCTCAAATAAAACCAACGCCCTGGGAAAAAGTAAGGGATTAAATATTTTTCTTCAAATTGACTTATTAAATTAGAAATATTGAATTTTAATTTTTTTATGGGGTCGACTTAAATTTCTTTCTTTAAATACGTAGATTAAATGAAAATTAACTCTTTTTTCCATTTCCTACTTTTAGGTTCAGGCATTATTTCGTTATTGTCCCCAAGAAAATGCTGCTGGAGTGTTTTGTTTGGATTCTCGATCCCAAGATGCTGTCATAGCATTGGGTTTGTACTTCCTCGAAAGTGGCTGTCAACATGAGAATCGTATTGTACCGTATTTATTAAGATTAGCAAAATGTTTACCCAAAGCCGTCTGGGTGGATGATGGAAAATGGAGTAAAACCGATAGTAAGTTTCAATGAAATTGAAATTGAAGTTTGGGGAAAAATATTTTAAAGGTCATGGGTATTTCAGACACGCATGCAGCACCAAATCGTTTATTAATTTACGATTGAAAAAAAAAGCGGAAAAACACAGACTTTTTCAAAAGTTATTTTAAAGTTACATCGACCTTGGTATTTTAGTTAATGAGAGAGACTGCAGATGAGGTGACCAAAATATTAGAAGCTACACTAAGCTATCTTAAGGCAAATCGTTATGTGAAAGAAATATTACACAATGAATTGAAGGAGATATGGGATGAAATTTTTATAATAATGACAAATGCTTCTATAATTTTGATATCTACATGCATCAAACCTAAAAATTGTTACCGACAGAGTAGTTTTGCACCGGAAGATGTAAAACAATGTATAAAGGTTATTCATATAACAAGATCTATTTTAATCGAGAAAATATTGAAACCTGTAATTTAAGTTTTTCAATGATTTTGAAAATATGAGGATGTATGAATAACCGAATTTACAACTATGTATGTGTGTTCCTTTATTAGGTACTTTCAAATTACTAAGCGAAAACGCTATTTCTAAATTACGAATACATTTGATGACTTTTTTTCATGAAGCAACATTTTTAAACATGAGAACTCTTTAATCTCGATAACTTCACAAAAAGAAAACAATCAAATTTACCATTATTACTACCAATTGTCTTCAATCAACAATTTTCATCAACATCCCTTACAAGTATTTTTTTTTATCTGGGACCAGCACTCAGAAGAAAACCCTTACACATGCGATGCATTGTGCTGGAACTATAGGAAAGGGATAGTTAGAGAAACGACAGGAGGTGAAACTCAATTAATTATTTTACAGCTGTGCTTTTTGCACGTTCTTTGTTTATAGCAGTGTTGAAGCTTCGGTTTAGTAGCCATTTTTTTTATAATTTTAGTCTGAAACTGGGGTTGAACCCAGGTCTGTTTTGGTTTTGTAGTCAACGTGCAGACTACTTCAGCCATCGCCATGTACTTACAGTTCTCCCAATTTCAAAATGTAAGCCTTTAATAATTGAATGAGTACCCTGGAAATATAAACCGCTGGGGTTATCTCACTTGAATATATGTTCTTCCTATTAAAAAAGAAAAACGAGAAGTTTTTGATATATTACGAGATTCCAAGTGTTTCCTTTGGCATAACTTATTTCTTCACAAATCGTATTAACTAATAGAAAATGTTTTTATGAAATTCCCAATTTATTCAGTAATTTTAATTAATTTCTTATTTAAATAATTATATTTCTTTTGTTTTAGGAATCCCTTCGGCGGAAAAATTTAGTTTCTGTCTAAACACCCTACTATCAGATATTGTGGTAAAATGTCCGGACTTAAGAGAAGAAATTGTGTTAAATCAAGTGGAAACCTTGGGTGCTCTGGCGAATATCATCAAAAGCAGCAAAGAAAGTAGCTCCGCTCCACCACCCATCATACTGTGTAAAGCTACTGTGCCACTACTTTTTGGTTTGGCTCGTTCTATGGGACGCTATGCCTCTCAGGATCCACCACTATTATGTCGCATTTATCCGCGTGAGGAAATGCCCGTTGTACGACCAAATTCAAAAGAAGGTGGAAGTCAAAGTTCTAGTGAACGTTTGACTTTTACGCAATTTCGTCCCATAATACCACGATCTATGTCAGGCAGTTTGAGTCAAGATTCCAATGAAATACGTATGCGGCAAATATCGGTTATAGCCAATTTGAATAAACAACAAAAACCACAATTGCATACATGCTTTTCGGTGCCTTACGATCCTCGCACACATTTTTTCACACGGTATGGTTCCAGTTTTAATCAATTTCCGAATATGCGTGTCAACGATACGCCTACAAAAACGCAAAAGCTTATTATAATGCCGCCTTTTCCTATACAGCATTTGCAAACCATTTTTGCGGTGGCTAAAAAACTACTGACGAAAGAAACTTTGGAACACTTGGACGAACAAGCCAGTGATATTTTTGCTTTGCATCAAATTAAAGGTTATTGTTATAAGAGCTTTTCAGAAACTTTAAATCTAGTCTTGGTGACTTTATTGCGTGAAATTTTGCAACATCAAATTGATTTGCCGGCTCCGTTTACCAAAGATGTTCAAGAATTTGTTAAGCGTTTATTTTTGAATGGCCAAACGGAATTGCAAAACAAACAACAGGATCAAGAAAGAGAGAAGAGGGAAGAGAATGGCATACCGGTGGTAAATAAATACAAAGTTAATGTCATGGCCAATGCTGCCTGTGTGAATTTGCTGGTTTGGGCCATACGAGATGAAACTGGTAAGTCGGCATTGTATATATGTGTTTTATTTCCAGTATAGAAAATATTACAAATTCAATATTTTTAAGTAGCTTAGATTATTTTCCAGTAGTATTATTTAATCGAAATTTACATATATTTTTTTCTTTTTATTTTTCTTGAATTTTTTTAATTTTCAGTTGATGATGAGTACAATGTACCTTCATTGCAGTATGCTTTATCTTATTTGATGCAAAAAGGTTTAGTTTTTTGTTTGGTTTTTATTAAAAAAAATAACAATAATATTGTTTGTTCAATGTTCTTTTTATGAATATTATTTATAATTTTTCCCATTGTATGCTCTTTTAAATCCTGTTTTTCCTATGTCTGATTGATTTTTTATTTCTGCCTTGTTTCTGTCGTTTGCGATTCTTTTTAAGTTAAACGCTGAATTGTTAATTATTTTATCGAAATTCGACTAATCCTTTATACGTGACTGGATAAAAGCATTTTCTTGTTCTAATTATCGACTTTTTAATCATTTCTTTTTTTTCCAAACACTTGTGTACATATATGGTAATACAGTTCTCGATCTGTAAGTTTTATTTTGCAAGAAATGACGGTGGCATCAACTATGTCTAAGAAATCTTTTAAACGTCTTTCTTTCTATGCTCGTTAACCAGAGTTATTTATTTATTTATTACATATTGAAGACAAAAGCCAATTTGGTCAAAAGACGTATTACATAGCAATGGAAATAGTAATATTCACGTGATAAATTTATGGTTTAAATTGTATTATTGAACACTTAAAGCTAATAACAATAGTATTCATAATATTCTCATTTATTATTTATTAGTATCAACGTTGTTGTAGGCTATGGCAAGAATACTGCGTAGAGCAGGGGAAAAAATTTGTATATTATAGATTCGAGTTCCATATATACAATATGGTTTTATTATTTGTAATATAAATAAAACGTCCCTTTTTTTTAAAAAAAGATAGTAAATCTAAAAATTTATAGCAGTTTTGTAAAAGTTGGCTTTTAAATGGTTATCTGTTTTTTTTTCTTGGACTGGCACTCAGGGGATGACCCCTATACATGCCGGAACTAGGAAATAAGGTTTTTGAGAAAGGGTAGAAGGAGAAGTATTTATTGACATTCGATTTGAATTTTCCCACGTTAAAAGTGACAGGAAAGACCTTTGCGGGTAGTCCATTCCACATACGTTCCGTTCGGCCAAAAAACGAATTTTTCTGTAATGTGTAGTGCGAGTCGCCGCCAAATCGACCACAAATGGATGCGCTCTGAATGATGTTCGCGTCTGATTTCATTAGAATACATTCCATTATAGTAACGATAGAACAACGAAACGCACCCACGTTGCGACGATGCTCAAGAGAGCCAATAGAGTTGGCTACCCTACTATCTCCAATGAGTTTCTTCGCCCTTTCTTGTACACGGTCGAGTAACTTCAAAATAGTCTTTGAAGCACCGGCCCATACATGGGATTTGTATTCCATTTTGTTGTTGCTATGGACGCTTTCTAATGAACAGAAATAACGACAAACGTCTGCCTTGTTGAAGTAATCCATAATATTCTGCAAGAATCGAACAGCGACTCTACGGCAATCCCAATGGCCTGTAATTTTACACTGGTGGAAACATTAAGTGCGAAAAAGATCTTAAATAAGCATCATAAGAATATTTTGTGCATCCGAACAGTTCTCAAAGTGCCGAAAAGCTCTAGAGGCAGTAAAAAAGATCTTTATTATTAATGTTTTTTTTATTTTATTTATTAATTTCTTAGTTTTTTAATCCTTATTCTTTAACCTCATTTATTTTAATAATTACACACGTCAACAAAATCAAATTTTTTTGTGTGGTCTAAGGTTTCATAGTCAATTTTAATACATATGGTACTCCGATTCAATGCCTATAAATTACTTTTTTTGGATTGACTTTGGTTCTAGAGATTTATCGTTATATTGAAAAAAGCGGAGGTTGCACCACGTAATTTGCAATAACTCTAGAACTAGTTCTTCGATAGAACTAGTCACGGCAGGACCAGGAATAGAATAACCTTTAAATTATGTTATTATACATTTTTTACAAATCCTTACAGTTTAGGAGATATTAGGAACGTTTTGAGAAAAAACTTTTTCAAGAAAATTTAAAAACAATTTCGTTTAAAAAGTTTATTAAAAATTTAAAATACCAAAATCTGAAATGTTGCTATCCATTTTGGTACTCGCATATGTTACAATTAAATGGAGCCATATTTAATTAAAATCCATTCTACAATTCTGAATTTATTCACAATTAACTGGTAGCACTTATTTTACAGAATCATTTTGTGGTTTAATTTTTTGTTATTTTAAATTCGTTAACACAAAACAGAAGTAGTTGAGTTTTAATGAATTTGCTTTCAGTTGATAAGCATTTCATATTTTTTTTTTATTAAATATTTGTATATGCTCCTTCAAGATTAAAGGTTTGTTTATATTTTTTATTTTTTCGATATTTCGTCAAACATCGGTTAACATTTTCGGAAAATTTTTATTATTATTTTTTTATATTAAAGGAAATATTGAGAGAAAAAAAAAGAAAAACCATAAACAAACCTTTAAGTTTAAAAGAGAACAAAGAAATAATTTATTTTTTAGTATCACAAAAGCCCATATAGGCCAATTAAATCTATATTATAAAGTAATGCTTTGAAAATAAGTTATTTATATTATATATTTATATTATTATTCTATCGAAAAATATTTATACACGAAATTTTCCTGGGTTCAACGCCAGTGTCAGACTCGTAAAAAAAAACATCTCGCATTTTTTCTGATGTGCATTTGTGTGCCTTTGTATCAGGTGTTGTCGGAAGGTTTCAGTTGCGAAGGCATAGTCACTGGTCACTGAACAGTAACGGCTTCAGCTGTATCCAATCCACAGTCACATCAGAACGCCCTCCTTCGTCGGTATTGTGTAGCTCCGGCGGAGTAAAATAGTTTCTAAATATGGCTACTAAAAACAGAGCTTCAATATTTAATACGCCTTCTAGACATCAGAGACGCTACAACACTGCTATAAAATTCAAATAACGTGCAAAAAGCAGTGTTGTAGAAAGTGAAGCTTCACCTCCTATCATTTCTCCTACTATCCCTTTTCTCTAGTTCCAGCACAATGCACCACATGTGTAGGGGTTATCTCCTGAGTGCTGGTCCAAGATAAAACAAAAATGTATGTATTTAAATTCTATTAGAAAAAAATTACCCTTTAATCTTTTCTTGGTTCCCCACTTCAATTAGGATACATCAAAGCAAATTATATAAGAAAAAAAGACATACATCCGTATGTACTTATGCCAATATTAGAGATGGTAAAAACATGCAAGAAATATGTAGTAAATAGCACAATAGCAAAGTGTTGCCAGCGACAACAGTTAACAACGAAGAACGGATTAGAAATGATAGCACTTTACGTCGAAAAGCATTGTTTGTATGAGAAAAGACGCCTAAGCACAATAGGTAAACAATTCCAACAACGAGCAATACTCACAACAGTTGGTCTTTCAAATAATGAATTATTAATTATGCGAATCAAAATCTGAGTATTTAGAATATAATCGTAAAGAAAACCTCTTTTAGTACTAGAACAGAAAAAAGACATATTGCGTAGAATTACAAAATTACTCAACGAACAATCAAGAAACTGTTTAATAAATGCAGATACATACTTATGTACATATATTATGTACTGCTATTAATTCCCATAAACAAATAATTACTATTCAATTTAGCCTTGCTCTAGCAGAAACCATATTTTGTTGTATTAATTGTTTAAAAATAAGTATATGTATGTATATTTTAGTTTTCATATAAAACAACTTTTGTAAATTATTTTTTAAACCCACCATCACTTATGTATATGTACGTTAAAAATTATAACTTTCAGTGAACCATTTGAGATATTCGAAATTGTCTCGGTTATATACATATATTCTCTCTATTCCTATTATGTTTGGAATGTCTTGCTATGCCACCTTAGATCTCCCCATATTGTTTACACCCGCGTTTTTTTGTTGGAATTTTATTTTTAATAATTTTAATTTTGTATGCATCCTCTACCCGAACATCTTACAGAGGCCGATAAATTATGTGGACGTCTATCGCAAAAACTCAATTCACAATTATCCCACAAAATTGTTATGGATCATATGCCTTTACTTATGGTGTGCCTGGAAGGTCTTGGTAAATTGGCGCAGAAATTTCCAAATATTGCCAACACTTCAATATCATATTTAAGAGATTTCTTAGTCGATCCAAGCCAAATTCTAACAAAATTGCATGCCCATTCGCAGCAATTGATGGCGTTACAGAAAAAAGAGAAAGAAATAACACCCTTTAAATTAGTGGTTCAAAATAGTGAATCGCGTTCTACAGTGGATATATTTGGGGAGAGTAAAAAATATGCTCCTTTAAGAACTGGACAGGCAGCCTTTGAGGCTTTAAGAGATGCAGCCATAGAAAATTTAAGCATAGCTTTGAGAGCAGCACAGCCGGTGGATCAGTTTTGTGTGCCAGCTCTAGTGGCTAATGTTTCCAATCGTTTGTTTACCGCAGAAAAGCATGAATCGTGAGTTAAATAATTGAACTGAATTAAATCACTTAAACTATTTTATTTAATTGTTTTATATATATTTTTTTATACAGAGAATCTACACTGGTGAGCTTGAATATAATTGTTATGTTGGGTCATGTGGCTGTGGCTTTAAAGGACACCTCCAAAACCACCCAAAATATTTTACAGTTCTTCATACAACGTTTTTGCAAAGTTCCTTCGGAACAAAATGCTCTAATTGTTGATCAATTGGGTTGCATGATTATATCTCAGTGTGAAACTCATGTGTTTGATGAGATAATGAAAATGTTTTCACGTGTTACGGTACAGTCGGCTTCATTGGCGTATACCTCTGACCCCGAGCACCGCAAACAATTCTTTAGTGTTTCGGATGCTGTAGTCAATGCTCTGGGTAATATTGCAGCCAATATACAAGGCGACGATGAGAAATTAGAATTGCTAGGCAAGTTGCTTGAACTCTTTGTACAAATCGGTCTTGAGGGAGAGCGTTCCTATGACAACACGCCAGGTGCACCCAAGGCTAGCTCTAGTGCCGGTCATTTAGGTATGTTAATACCGGTAATTGCAGTGCTATTGCGACGCCTTCCTCCCATAAAAAATCCTCGCTTGCGTTTGCATAAACTATTTAAAGATTTTTGGGTTTATTGTGTGGTCATGGGTTTCACAAACGCTCGCCTCTGGTCACCCGAGTGGTACATGGGAGTTCAACAAATTGCTGCCAAGTCGCCATTGTTGATATCGCAAACTACCCACAAATCTGATATGCGTGAGCTGAATTATACTTCAGCCATAAAAAGTGATTCGGTGAGTTTGAATGAACTACGCAGCCAAATATTATTGTTGCTGGATCATCCCACAGCTGAGGTAACAGCCTGTATTAATAAGTTAACCTTCGCTCAATGCACCTATTTGTTGAGTGTATACTGGTTGGAAATGTTGCGTGTGGAAAATGCCGAAGAGCCTACTTTGGAGCCCATATTAACCTACTTGTGTGATCCAGCTTTGCAAAAGGATAAATCCGGCATATGGCAGTGTGTGAAATGGTCAGTTCACATTTTTTTTTTAACAAAATGTTGTAAAGAAGTTAATTGCTTACTTTTTTCATAGTGTCGCTGATCAAGTATTTGAAAAATTTCGTAATGTTTTGTTTACACGCGATGAAATACGCGAAAAAGTTTTGGAATCTCAAGCCACTTTGCTCTTGGTATATTTCAATCATATACACAAACAAATACAAGTAGTTGCCGATCAATATCTTTCTCAATTAGTTGATAAATTCCCCCATTTGTTGTGGAATCGGCGTGTATTATGGTGTATGCTGGATATTTTACAATTATTGGCGTTTTCCTTAACCTTGGACCCCAATGAGGAAACTCCTATACTAAGAGTGGTTTCTACTCCTTATACTTTGCAGTTAATGGATTCCTTGCCTGCTCGTGAGGGACGTCTTAAGGATTTTTCCGATCGATGCCAAGGCATTGTCAACGAAGCCATGAAATGGGCGCCCCGTTCCACTAAATCTCATTTGCAAGAATATCCCAATCAAATACCTACTCAAGTATTGGCTCATCATAGTGGCTTGGCTTTAGCATTCGATTCAGTTGTTAGTACAAATACCTTTTATCCGAATGCTTTACCTTCCATTAGTAAAAGACCCAATTGCGTACGCTCGGATACTCCTCGATTTGTGTCTGTTTTATGTTTGCGCAGCAAATATGCCGGTGAAATATCGGGTCTGTTGTCAGTGCTTAGTGAAGAGGAAAAAGCTGGCTTAGCAGATCGTTTGGTTAACGATGTCTGGGCTGCCTGCAAAGAGAAAAGCGATGCTCAGCATCGAGGTGCTTTGTGGAGAGCTACGGCATATTTGATTATATGTTCTGAAATAAATCGTAAACTTTTGCATGCTGTCGGTAAGTTATTTAAAATGCTATTTAGTGCCATCAAAAACCTTTAAAGCATTTTTATCATTTTATAAAGTTGTTACTTTTCTTATCACTATTGCTTGAAAAAAATTAATTTTCTTTAGTCCCCGTCCATACTGTGAAGCATATGCTGCAAAACTTTTGAGTTTGTTGATGAGAAGGGGAAGAGGAGTGGAAGTATGTACGCTGTTCATGTACATGCAGTTTTTGTTGAATTTCTTATTTGCATCTTTTGACATGAGGCGTATTTGACGTTTTATTTTATTTCTTTTCGTTTGGTATACTGTTAACATCTATCATAATAAAAGCTACCCTGTTTTATTGTTAATTTTTTGTGAAATATAATCAAAAATTTTCAAAAAAAAATATAAAATTATATAAAAATTATTATATAATTTTTCTTCTTAGCGTCCATTTTGCTTCAAATTATACCTTGTGTTTCAAATGTCTATCCAAAAAAAAAATATTCACACCTTCTATCACAGGGTGGTTATTTTATATTTACATTCGGTATTGAGAAATGTCAAAAAAAATAAAAAAAGAAGATAGAAGGAAGGAATAAAAAATACTAAACATGAAGCAAAAGATTCATGTATGGACACTGCTACACTTTCAAAAGAGAATTCAGAAAACTTTTGCAGCATATGCTTCACAGTATGGACGGGGACTTATGAACTGTTTTGTTCTGCACACTTTTCTTTTCAAATTTGTTGCAAAGAATCCTGTAAAACTTTGCTTTATTTTAAATTATTTTTCTTGAAATTTTTGATTGAAATTAGTGTATATAAAAAATTATCTGTCAAATTATTTCTTAAGCATTTCTCACAATTTATTTTATATAAACAATTATTTGTCACAAATTATTTTCTACAAGTAACCATTTGTCACAAATTGTTTTCCTTAGGAAATCATTTGTCACAAAAAAATTTTTTTTTTCTTTAAAGAATCATTTTTTTATTATCTATAAAAATCATGTGTCACAAAGTACTTTTTTATATAAAATTTTTTTGTCACAGTCCTTTTTTTCTATAAAAAATAATTTCTCCCAAATTATTATAATATTATACACTAGCTTAAATTAGTATGCAGGTGGCAACATTAAAACTTGTATAGGCGTTTGTGTGTTTGTGATTTGCGACATAAAATGTCGGAAAAAATTTTCACTCGCAATATTTAAGCAGAAATAATATATATTTTTCAAACAAAATACCGATTGCAATAAAATTACGCAAATTAAATTGCTCTTCACTTTTTATTAATTATAAAAACGGTTAATCAAATATGCATGTATAGAATTTTGACATTTTATGTTGCCAACTTAAGCAGAGAAAAAAATAATCCGCTGACGTAGCGATGCCACCTGGTTTAATTACATTTTGATTAGTATGCTGCGCAGTCTCCAAAATTTCTTTAAAACAATTATTTTTAATTTTCTTTATTAATCAGAATCAATAACCTAGCCAGCATATCCCATAGGCGGTTACAAATTTTACTATAAATTTTTTAACACTTATTATACATTCGCGCATAAAATTTAATATAATGCGTACATATTTATTTAAGTATGTATGTATGTAAAGCTACATTCATTTATTTACATAAAGAGAGAGAAAAACTTTATATTTGATTCACTCAATTTTTCATTTCTTTTTATTTCCACAAAAACACGTCAAGCACGTAAATTGTGCTTTTTCCGGAAAAAATTACATGAAATGTTCCTTATTATATTCTCATAAAATATGTTTCAAAACATAAACAAAATAAAATTGATAATTGAGGAGGAAATCATATCCATATAGTATATTTCGCTAATGATTAGTTAGCTCATCAGTGGATTTTTCCTAATATCTGACTCCATACTTGAGATTCTTATTATTTATCTACATATGTTTGTTATATATGGTTTAGCTGGTCTATTTTTTTTTTTTTTTTTGGCGTGTGAGGTAGGGTTGAAAATGCCTTCGCACTTACAGAGACCGTCGTCTTCTGCGTCGAGTGGTGTTGCCACTAAAAAATTCCCTCCTCCTCCTCTGGGTAGATTCCTCCCCGGGACCGCATTACTTCGGGAAGGCCCAGAGCCACGTCCCAATCAGGACCACTCTCACTCACCCACGTCTGGGTCCACCAAGTCCGCAGCCCGTATCGCCTGGTCGCCGTCAGAGGGGGCCCCCTATGCAGCAGCGCATCGAGGTCCTTCTTCTTCCTCCGCAGAACGTATCCCACGTACTGCGCCACAGTGTGGCGTGTTCCCCACATATCACCAGGACCGGAGCGCCCGAGACCGTGCGGTAAGCCGAAGCAACCCTAAGGGCCGCCGTCCGCTGTACCGCCTCGAGCACCCGGCGTTTGGTTCTCTCACCCAGTACATTTCCCCAAATCTCGCTCCCATGCAGCAAGATCGACTTCGTGACCGCCATAATCAGCCTCCTCTTGCTCTGTGTCGGGCCTCCGACATTCGCCATGAGTCTGCTCAACATGCCAGTCATCTTCGCCGCCCTAGCCGCCACATGCCGTATTTGGGCCCAGTAAGTCAGCCTACAGTCGAGTCTGACGCCCAAATACCTTATCGCACTCTGGGTAACCAGAGACACATCCCCTATCCGCATGCCGACGCCGAGTGGTATGTGTGCCCGCGTCATCAACATCACCTCGGTGTTCTCCCCGGCCAATTCCAAGCCGTGGTCCTCAAGCCACATCCGGGTCCTAATCATGACCCGGTTCAGCTTCCCCCTGGCGTCATCCATATCCCGCGCCAAGATCACCGCCGCTGTATCATCCGCGTCTCCCACGAGCTGAGCATCCTCGGGCATTTCCACCCCAAAGATCCCATTGTAGGTCAGATTCCATAGGTCCGGGCCCAGCACAGATCCCTGGGCCGCGCCGGACGTGATCGTCCTGCTCCTCCGCCCCGTCGGCGTATCGTACAACAGTACCCGATCGTCCAGATAACTACGGAAAATTCTATACAAGTATACGGGAATACGGAACCTCCCCCGTAGCGCCTGTAGAACATCAGCCCATCGTAGGCTGTTGAAGGCATTCCGAACGTCGAGTGTTGCCAGGACAACTATGCGCTTCGGATAATAGCGCCTCTCACTCTGAGCGCGCTCGAAGCACCCAACCACATCAGCAATCGCCCCGAGCGTTGACCTGCCAGGTCTGAAGCCATGCTGCCTATCCGACAGCCCCGCAGCCATCCTCACGGCCTCCGCCAGCCTTCTTTGCCCCTGCCCTTGCTAACAAGCACGAGCCGCATATACCGGAAGCAATGCTTCCCGCCTGCTCTCAGCCAGGATCTTCAGCACCTCCGACGGTACCCCATCCGGGCCAGGGGCTTTAGCTGGTCTATATAGACCATACATATATGCAGCATTTCATTTGGTGCTAATATCAAAATGTACAGAACACCTTGAACCAAATTCTTGAAAAAAGCTACGAAATTTCACATGTTTAAATATTTGAGAATTACTAAATATACAAGCAAAACAAACCAAATAGTTTCTTTAAAAATTTTGCTTATACAACAAACATTTTATTATTAAACCTTTCTTTTTGTCTGCTTTGTTTGTATATTTAGTAATTCACAAATATTTTTTGGCAGTTCTTGTATAAACATGTGAAATTTCCTAGCTTTTTTCAGGAATTTGGTTAAATATCTACTGAAGATGTTGATACTAGCACCACATGAAATTGTAATGAGGCTAGTTTGCAATGTAATTCTTCAAACCTACCCAGGTTTGTGCCGGCGCTTTAAAACGCTACTGGCATAAATTGGTTTAGAGACAAAGGCAGATTGGATGCTTAGTCTGGTGTTTAAGCAGTTGAATGCTTTAAATAAAATACAGCCGATTTAAAGGCTAAAGTATCAGTTCTTTTATTTACAAAAATTGCTTTACTTGTAAATAAAATTAACGGGACCATAAAACTACAAAACCTAATATTTGTTGTTTTATGGTTTGCTACAAAACTTAAAAGTATAAATACATATATTAATAACAGGCGAGCATGAGTTTACCTATTGTTTACCGGTTTGTTTATTACATATTGCAAAAAAAAATAGTGATAGTGTGACTCAAAATAGTTCGTACAATAAAAGTTTAATTTAGTTACACTACAAAATGCTGCATATAGATCAGCTAAATCATATAACAAACATAGATAAATAATCGTAATGAATTTTGACTAACGTTGAATAATTGAAAGAATAATTAAGATTCTTATGTTCAAAATTCAACTAATCGAAAAAAGGCACAATTTTGGGATAAGAATAATATATAAATTTTTTAATTATATTTATTTTTGAGCGATGGTAACTTTTTTATGAAAAGTTTTTTAATTATTATTTATTTCTCAATATTTCGCTACCAAATAGGTAGCATCGTCAGGAAATAATAATTTGTATTAACAAAAATATTTTTTTTAAAATAAGGAAAAGAAAATATTTTTTTTTTTTTATATTGTTTTATTATATTTTATTTATTTATCAATATATAATATTGAGAAATAAATAATACTTAAAAAACTTTTCATAAAAACGACCATCACTCAAAAATAAATATAATTAAAAAATTTTAATAAAGGTCAAATAAAAATAGAAGTGATACTAATAATATATAAAGATATTCTCAGAGTAAATTTATTTTATAATTTAAAATAAGAATCATTATAATATGTATTAATCACATAAATGCATGCGCTTCACTGTCGCTTCGACGACTAAATGAAAAAGTATAGAGCTACTCATTCTATCAGAAATCCTCTTGGTTATTAATAGTTTTTCCAAAATAAGTTTTTGGAAGCTGTTAATTTTTCTTGTTAAGATAGTATAAAATTTCTATTTTTAACGCAGAATAATATTGTAATTTATGTTTGAATTTTTTTGTTCGTATTTGTTTCTTTAATAAAGTTTGTGAGAACAACTAATTTTTAAAAATTTTTTTTTTTTTAACTGCTAAAATTCCCAATTTGTGTGTTTTACATTAAAAGTTTTGAAGGATCGTTTTTCTTATTTTTAATTTAGCCACATCTCAAGTAGAGTTATTTACTGAATCTGCGATGGAAACTGCTGTGGAATGTTGGCAATGGGTTTTAACTGCTCGTCAAGACTTAGAGCTGTGCTTCATACAAGAAATGGTATCGGCTTGGCAGACTACGTTTGAAAAGAAAATTGGGTTGTTCGCAGAAGAAAGTGAAATCACTGGCCCATTGGCAGCCTATGAAGGCTGCAAGTTGGTGCCTAAACCTGTACTCATTGCTCCTCATCTAATATGGCTGCAATTGCTTTCTGAAATGGTGGATACTGCCAAATATTGTAATCGGGATAAAGTCGAAATGTTTTGTTTATTACTGCATCGTTGCCTGCCTATAGCCAAGAATAGCAAACAAAATAGGCAAGTGAGCACCGTCGGCTGCCGTTTTAAATTGTTGCAATGTGGGTTGTCTTTGCTGCAGGGTAACACAATACCTAAATCTTTGGCTCGAAATATCTTACGTGAACGGATTTATAGCAATGCTTTGGATTATTTCTGTGGACCTCCTACTTGCCCTAACCAGGGCAAGGAACAGTTACTAGACGATATTCTAATATTGTTAAAGTTCTGGCAAACTATGCGTAGTGAAAAGAAACATTTGGTCACCTCGGAAGTAGGTGATTATGATATACCCTCGACTACACCTAATCACATGTTAACAGTGAATAAAAATCCAGAAACAGCTTCACTTATTAGTACCGGGGAAATGGGTAGATCTTCTTCTATTGCTGGCGCCGGAGGGGGATGGTACAATACAATACCCCACTCTACTTCCACACTTTCCAAGAGATCTAATCGTTCTAAACGTTTGCCGTATCTAAAGGATTCTTATGATAAAGATTATATGAAGAAACGTAATTTGATTTTAGAATTATTGGCTGTGGAGATAGAATTCCTGATAACATGGTACAATTCCAATAGTTTGCCCGATTTAGCTATACCCGGCGAAGAACAAATCACTGAATGGCGCAATCGTCCATACAAGATAAATATTTGGCGTGATTATACACGTTTGGCCTGGACTTACAATCCCGCTTTAGCTGTTTTTCTACCATTACGTATAAAGAATGCCGAATCTATTGAAGAAGAGGTCTCACGATTGGTGTGCTCAGATCCAATAGCAGTATGCGAAATACCTGAAGCCCTTAAATATTTAGCCACCATCAAGAATTTACTACAGGAAAGTCCAGATTTGATGTACATTCTTGTCTGGTCACCAGTTAATCCCATACAAGCTTTGTCATATTCCTCAAGGCAATATCCTTCACATCCTCTCACAGCTCAATATGCGGTTAAAACTTTGAATCACTATCCAGCTGAATCGGTGCTACCTTATATTCCGCAATTGGTGCAAGCCTTGAGGCATGACACCATGGGCTACATATCTGAGCTCATTAAGAACATTTCCAAGCGTTCCCAAATTGTGGCCCATCAGCTGATTTGGAATATGCAAACTAATATGTATATGGATGAGGATCAACTACACAAAGATCCCAATTTGTATGATAGCCTGGAGGCTTTGAGTCAAAATATTATTTCTTCATTTTCGGGAGCAGCCAAACGTTTCTATGAGCGTGAATTTGATTTCTTTGGCAAAATTACATCTGTGTCGGGAGAAATTCGGGCGTATCCGAAGGGTGCTGAACGTAAAAATGCTTGTTTGGCTGCTTTAAGTAAAATTAAAGTACAGCCGGGTTGTTATTTGCCCTCTAATCCAGAGGCTATGGTTTTGGATATTGACTATAGCAGTGGTACGCCTATGCAAAGTGCCGCTAAGGCTCCATATTTGGCCAGATTTCGGGTGTATAGATGCGGTATAACGGAGTTGGAAAGTAGAGCCATGGAAGTGTCTAATAATCCGGTGAGTATATATGTATACAAAATTTTAAAATAATATGAAAACTTTTATTTTCCAGAACTCGCAAGAAGACGCCAAAATGTCATTGGGCGTAGAATCCTGGCAGGCAGCAATTTTCAAAGTGGGCGATGATGTTCGCCAGGATATGTTGGCTTTGCAAGTGATAACTATATTTAAAAATATATTCCAACAAGTCGGTTTAGATCTCTTTCTGTTTCCTTATCGTGTGGTTGCTACAGCACCGGGGGTAAGCTAAATAAATCAAATCTATTAATTTGCGATTATTTGAAGTTATTTATAATTTGGCACTATTGATAAAATTGCTATTTTATTGATCGATAACTAAATTATTTTCTTTAGAATAATTATTGATAATTTTCTTATTTAAATAAAAAATTATCGATAGCTCACGTATATATAAATTCCTCATTTCTTAATATACTTATTGCTAACTTTCTTATATAATGGAAAGGCTAGCGATAACTTTTTCATGTTGTTGAAGTTGTCCAAAACCTTCCTGCTTTATTAAAAAGTTATTACAGTACATTTCGTTAATAGTCACTACCGCTTATAATCACATTAGGGATATAGTCCATATTGTCGGCATTTATTGTCGCTATTTGCAAATTTCATAGAAAAAGTTTACGTTACAGTCCATTTTACGATATAATCACATTCGGCATAAAGGCACCTAGCTGCGGTTGAAAAACACCGAAATATGTGCAAATAATTAGCGTTACAGGCACATTAAAATTTTTTTAGTTATGCCACAAACCATGCAACAAAAAACATCTTTTAATACTACTGCCATCTACTCATATGCACATGAAAACAAACTATTTTATTCTACAAATACAGAATTGAAATTTCCACCTCTATTTTGTATACATAAATGCAACTCTGTTATTTTTTTATATTCACATAAAGTGATTATATGCGAATTTGTTTATATGCGTTTGAGTGGCTTATATACAAATTAGGATTATAGTCCCATTAGCGATACAGTCCACATTCTGCGTGCAACTATGATTAGTGACTATAAACGAAATATACTGTATTTAAGTTTTTTTACTTTAGTGAAAAGCTATCTAATGGGTCGATTAAGGAATGCAACCTAGCTTCAGTTGCGTTGCAACTGGAATTAATGCAGTTTCAATCTGCATTACCATTTTTAGCAATTGGAAACGGTTGCAATCCATTAACGAGCCATTAGTTTAGTCTGCTGTTATCGATAACAGTGTTATATTAGTAACAAGCTATAGATGACTTTAGCTACAAGATTATTAACTTTTTTATTAAAAATTTCATACTTTATTGAAAATTTATCTATAGCAATCTGGTTTTATACAAAAGTTGTCGATAACTTTTTTATTTTATAAAAAGTCATTAAAAATTTTAGTGTTTTGTTGAAAAGGATTCGATTACTTATCTAGAAAACTTTGGTGGAATAGTTATCGAAAAAATTCAAGTTTTGTGGCAGTAATATTGATAACTGTACATTAGACCGTTCCTCCAAAAACAGAATTCCCGTACAGGCCCTAATTGATTGATATATGATTCTTTAAGATCCGACTGCAAATGCTAAAGATATAAATAAAAGTTTAAAAAGGCGACCCCTACCTTCTAAATTAAATTATTTTTAAAAATTAAATTATTAAAATTTAAAAAAAAAAAAAAAATTATTAAAATTTTAAAAATTAAATTATTTTTAAAAATTTAAATTACTGTCCCGAAATTCGTTATATTATGGGCGTACGGAACAGTATTTATTTTGCCTGTAAGGTGGTACGGTCTACTGTACATGTAGTATAAATAGCTAGTCTGAAAACCACCTGATTTCGAAGAAATTAATAATATAAAAATTTATTTTTTTCAACTGGTCCGGCTTAATATATGGGAATTTAAGTTAGAATTAATGTTTAAGCACGGACAGCGTAAGAAAATGTGACGTTGGTGTTGTCTTTAATTGGCTTTGATTTTGTCGTCGCCATTTTTGGTATTCTGGTGGGTGTTCTGTCGTGGGTTCGAAAAAAAGTTTAAAAAAATGTAAAAGGGTCAAAATAAGAAAAAAAGTTTAGTTAAAAATTAACCAAATTAAATCAGTTGAAAAGCTAGTGTTAGACTAGAAAAGAAGACTTAATTAATTCCGGTTTAGTGAAGCAGCTCCAAAAACAAAATATAGCCTATGTAAAAGAAAATTGACAAAAATATAAAATAAAAAAGTTGGCGGCAACCCATATTTTCCGAGTTATGGACCTGTGAAGTTCCAATACAAGTTTGTTAATAAAGGGTATATTTTTCATAGAATGTGGTAAATGTGGGTATCATTTTAAAGCTGTTAAAAAGAAATTTACTAAAATTTTAAATATATAATGGCAGACAAAATGCTTAAGGCTTTTTTATTAAAAAAAAAGAGTACATTAATTAAAAATAAAATAAAATTAAGTATTCCGAAAAGAATCCATCACTAGCCAGATGATTTCGTAGGGGCACTGCTCCTAATGATTCTAAAGAACGGTGGAAAAGTATTGCGACCGCTCTAAATTCTCTTGGTCCACCAATTAAAAATTTCTGACGGAATTATTTTTACAGATTTGAAGGGATTTTCTAAAAGTAAAAAAGAAAGGAATTCTTGCAAATAAGCAATGTGTAGAGCTACTGGAAGCGGTGTTTTAAACAATTAATACTAAGCCAATAACTCGGAAAGTAAAGGTTTCCACTCATTTTTTTTATTTAATTTTTTCTTCTTATTTTAAAATTTTCTTTTCGGTGGCATACTTTGTTTTCTTTCCAGGGCCTGGGCCTTAAACTTTATTTAAGCTCCAAATTTTTCTTTCATATTTTTTACAGCATTTTTTTTTTATCAAAAATAGGACGTATTTCTGTAAATTGTGTATTGATTGTCCTTTTCACAGGTTAATTTACGTAAAAAATTAAATAAACTTACCAAAAACATTAAAAATCTCTCTTTTTTTTCTTACTCAGCCTGTGCGGCACAGAATGATAACAATATACAGTAAACAAAAGTAATCATGTTGCCTTCAAATTGGCGACGATATTGCCGACGCCAAGTAGAATAAGGGCGAATATTAATGTGCTGTTTTATAAAAAAAAGACGACAAATTATTATCAATATTTATTTAAACAAATTCAATGTTCCTTTTAAAAATCAATACAAATCAATCGTTTATGGCTCGTTTTTTTTGGCTGCTGCTTCTGCACGCCGCATATAGTGGCTCGTTAATTTTCAAAAATGTAGCATTCAGATGCGTGCCGCACTGTTGTATTTAAATCGTAGTAGTAAATATTTGCATTTTCCCTAGTGACGCCCATAATTAAATAATTTAAACCATAGAATCGTGTTTTGTGTTAATAAAAAAAACATAGCGAAGCTAAAAAATTACCAAAAAGAAATTTGTTGTGCGTGAGCCAATAAAATAACATTTTAGTGATCTTGTGATTTTTTGGTATCTATTTGTTTTAATAAATGAAATTAATTTTCATAATACATAATTTTCATAACACAAAACACCACATTGTTGTGTTTTGTAACCACAGATTCCTATAACCTATGTTTGTAACATTGTCGTGCTAAAAATTGCGAAATTGTGAGCATAAAGTAGATGAAAAATACGGCTAATTTTCACATCTAGAAAATAAAAATCAAAACAAAACAAAACAAAACAACAATATTGACGTATTTAGAAGAAAAAGGAATCACCGAACAGAGTTAGGGGGTAAAAGAGACAGCAAATCTCTTGATGATGTCTCTTTCTCTGCTCGTTCGCTGCTTTGAACTGACGGTTCTGTATATTTTGTGATTTAAACGTCTATAAGGTATGTGATGAAAATCGATTCAAAGTGCTACTTTTTAGTTTAAAAAGTAAACAATTTTAATAACTTATCACGAACGAAATAATGTTGAGGGATGCATCAAATCCATTAAATATGCCAGAAAGTTGGAGAGAGTACAGCATAGCAGCTTGAATAATATTTTTAGTTTTAATAAATATTTTCGTTTAAATAAAGAAGGCTTTGTTTGGACATTACAAATATTTAATCAAATCAATTCTACTGAATTCAGATCAATTACACCGTTAATCAAGTTAGCAGCCACAATAAGATTCTATCCGAAGGCAGTTTTCAAAGGTCGGTTGCAATAATGCTCAGAACTACATTTTCTAAATCATTTTGCAAATGGTAGTTGTTTGAGAAAAGTGTTATAAGAATAATGCCACTATTTGTGTGTTTTCTCTTAACCTTTTCAGACCTGGCTTAATCGATTGCGAGGTCTATTTTAAGTGATATGAAGTAATTATTTTTCGTCAAAGAACCTGTGACAGGAAAGACCTCTGTGGGTAGTTTATTCCACATATGCGCTGTTCGGCATAAAAACGAATTTTTCTGTAATGCGTAGTGCGATTCGCTACCAAATTGACCACAAATGGATGCCATCTTTATGATGAAAGCATTGTGCGCATGAAAGAGCGAGTTGCAGGAATAAGTTCCCTGATTTCATTATAATGACCATAGAACAACGAAATAAAATTTCACTGTTTCCTTTCTTTTTAAGTTTTTGTAATATACTAGAATAACCCGGTGTGCTTCGGTACCACCACACCCAATTATGTACATAGTTGTCCGCGCTAGGCCTTGTGTCTTACTAAATGAAAACAAAATAGTTAGTTCTGACATCTGACGCGATATGGGAGACATTCATAATATCATAATTAAACCATTATCAGGATCTTTGATCCATTTTTACCCCATGAAAAGTATCTATATTTTAAGTTTTACCATAAACTATCCGTCTACCAAATGTCGCATTCACATTTATAATCGGCATTATTGCGGTTGTCAACGTCGACGTCGACATCAAAATGTAGCTCCTATTATGTCGATATGATGCGATTTTCTTTTCAAATTTAAATTGGCATTTACTAAAATTTTACTTTTTCTATAAATATCAAATGACATTTTTATGTGAAAGTTATCGCATATCACTTTGGGAGAGGTTACAAGTTGGTGTCGACGTTGACAACCGCAATAAGGCCGAATATTAATATGGTTTTTTATAACTTCTGTACATATACATACGTATGTTTTCGGGAAATTAAAACAAAATTATTTAGTTAATTATTTTTTATTTAATAATTTTGTATGTCATTAAGTACTTGAATATTTTAAGTGCAAAAAATAACGTTGAAAGAAACGTTTAAAATAAACAAAAACTTGTTTAATTTTTTTAGGAAAGTATTTTACATCTTATGAACTAGACTACACAATTGTGCGATGTTCCTGTTCAATAAAACGGACCTGCAAATATAATTATATAGAGAAATTTTATCCTAAATAAGAACGAATTATTTTAATATCAGTGATTTAATGAATTTTGTACGCAACATAAGATTCAGGTCTGAAAGGACTAAAAATTCCTTTTTACTATTTATTAGTTTTAAAATACAAGTACATAATAAACATAAGTTGAAGTAGTCAGAACATTGATTACAAAATCAAAAAGGTCCTGGGTTCGACCCCAGTTTCAGACTAAGTCATAAAAACATTTTCGCATTTTTTCTGATGTGCTTCAGCTGTAAACAATCCACAGTCCCTCCTTCGTCGGCATTGTGTAGCAGCGGTGAAGTAAAATAATTACTAAAAAATTTGCTACTAAAACGAAGCTTTGAAATGTAATGCGTCTCCTTGACATCAGAGGCGCTGCAACACAGCAGCGTTGAAAGATACTAAAGCTTCACCATCTGTCATCTCTCTCACTATCCCTTTCGTCTAGTGGAACAATGCATCGCATGTGAAGGGGTCATACCCTGATAAAAAAAAATCGATTTTAAAATGGTTAAAAAAATAAATAGTAAACTCTTTTCGATTTAGAAAAATTAAATCGAATACGATAGGACAAACAAACAAGAAGACGAACAAAACAAAAATAAGTGATACCATCAGAAATATTTTCGATTTTACACCGTTTTTAGATCCAAATCGTATATATATTTTTGAAATCACATGGTTTTCAGAACAGGTCTCATAATTTTAATTGTATAATAAATTATTTTAATCCCTAGTGCGGCGTTATTGAATGTGTGCCAAACGCCAAATCTCGCGATCAATTAGGCCGACAAACCGATACCGGTCTATACGAATACTTTCTGCATCAGTATGGCGATGAAAGTTCGCGAGAGTTCCAAGCGGCGCGCGCAAATTTCGTTAAATCCATGGCCGCCTATTCCCTTATAGGATATTTATTGCAAATCAAGGATCGTCATAATGGCAATATAATGATAGATAAAGACGGCCATATAATACATATAGGTAATTTAATACGAATTTAATAAAAAAAAAAAGAAAATAATTTGAATTTTTCTTTTTAGATTTTGGTTTTATGTTTGAATCTTCACCGGGTGGTAATATCGGATTCGAACCAGACATGAAGCTGACTGATGAAATGGTTATGATTATGGGTGGGAAAATGGAAGCACCCGCCTTCAAATGGTTCTGTGAACTCTGCGTACAGGCCTTTTTAGCCGTTAGACCTTATCAGGATGCTATTGTGTCGCTGGTATCTCTAATGTTGGATACTGGCCTACCCTGCTTTAGAGGACAAACAATTAATTTGCTAAAGCAGAGATTTGTTTCTATGAAAAACAATAAGGAAGCTGCTGCTCATATGTTAGCAGTCATACGTAACTCTTATCAGAACTTCCGTACCCGAACGTACGATATGATACAATATTATCAAAATCAAATACCATATTAAAAAGGAACATGTTTTTAAAGCTTATAGTTGATATACATACATATGTATGTACCAAAAATATTCATACGTTTCGTTATTTTGTTAAGTAGTATAAAAAAATATTGCAATTGAAATATTAATGTTTGTGTAGCTTTTACGATTTCTGTTAAATATAAGCTTCAAGTTCTGTTAATTGTTTTAATATTCGTAAAATATTTTAATGTTTAAGCTTATTTTTAAAAGTATAATTATCGATGTATTTATTCTTTATAGTCCAGTTTGAAAATATTAAATACAAATTGTATAATTTAATAATGTGGTACAAATATTTTTAATTACTATTACGTGCCCTAACCACAATTAATTCATTCACCATCCATTTTTGGACAAATCAATATCACTATTCAACAGGAAAGAATTGCACTGATAACTACTATTTTTTTTTAATGCGCTGTGGTCACCTAACTACAAAAATTATCATTATTTCAGTTCTATTTTTCTGAATTTATTTTTTAAAAATTTTTTGAATTCAAAAATTTGGAAATTTTTACAAAAAAAAATTTTTTTTTACTTGTTCATCAATAACTCCAAAACTAATGGTTAAATACAAAAAAGATAGCAATAAATGATTTGAAATCACGAACCGTTTTGAAACCACGCCGACGATTTGGAGCTGTTCTGTAAATCACGCGTTTTTACATTTTTCGGCGTGGTTTTAATTTTTCGAAAACACGAAAAATCAGCTGATGTTTTATATTTGTGTATATTATTGTGAATTAAAATATTAGATGAAATAACGAATATAAAAATGTCAGGAGATACTTTATTGTCAATAATTGCTTTAAGAAAGCATAATTTAAAAAAAGAGCTTGTTAAAAAATGACATTTGCGGGACTCTTCAAATCCTATGGATACATTTTTTATTAGCACAACAAAATACCTACATATGTATGTATAACTGCGAAGTTGCCCGTGTTTTCATTAACGAAATTTACTTAAATTATGCATTTACTTATTTATAAATTTGCACAAAAATAATTTAATTATTCACCATTACTAGATTTTTTGTACAACAATATATAAAGTTTGTCTTAAATAAAGAACATGATGGTAAAATATCTATATATTTACATGACTTGTAAAGACTATGTTACTTTGGCAACCTCAAAAACATGTTCGAAAAAATTAACCAGCTGGCTGCTAAACCACGACATTGCCATTGGTGCTGCTGATGGCGAGTAGTCACCGTGTCGGCTCTGCAACCAGAAAGACCCAGGTTCGATTCCCAGCCAGGTCAAAACATAAAAAAGTTTTTTCTGAGTTTTCTGTGCTACAGCACCCTCCTTCGTCGGTATTGGAGCAATAAAGCGTCGGCGAAGTAAAATAATAAATAAAATGGCTCCATTAGCTTAAAAATAATGCGTCAAAAAATAAAACATCAGAGACGCCGCAACTTTGCTTTATAATTAACACGCAACTGCAGAGTTGTGCAAGAATTAAGCTCTATCTTCCTATCACTTTCACAACCTGTCTATTATATACCCTATCCCTCTCTCTAGTTCCAGTGCAATGGATTGCATATGTAGGGTATAGGCCCTGAGCACTGGTCCAAGATAAAAAAGCAGTGTTCTTACAAATTTGCTCATATTTAAGTATAAATACTCAATAATTTTTCTAGTTTTTTGATCTCTTTTTATATTAATAACACTAATTATTTAAGCCTAAGGTCCTTTTAATATATTTAATATTTATTTCGATATTTCGCTACTCCTTTGTGTAGCTTCTTCAGGAAAATTGGTTTTTGTTTAATACGCGATGTTCGACCGCAAAATGAGTTCTCCCTGTAATGCGTAGTGCGGTTCGCTGCCAAGTTGAGCACAAATGGATGCGGTCTTATTGATGAACGCGTCTTGCGCGTGAATGATCGGGTTTCGGGAACAAGTTTCCTTATTTCATCAGAACACATCCCACTATAGTAACGATAGAACAGCGAATGCACCCCACGTTGCGACGATGCTCAAGAGAGTTAATAGAGTTGGCGACCCTACTGTCTCCTATGAGTTTCTTCGCTCTCTCCTGGACCCGGTCGAGTAACTTCAAAATAGTCTTTGAAGCACCGGCCCAAACATGAGAGTTGTATTCCATTGATATCCCTTTCCACTAATTTCCGGTGTAATGCAGTACGTACGAATTGATACCAGGTGACCGCATTAGCAAAATCCTCATCAGCTGTTTTTTGTTCAGTTGTCAAAATTGCTTGAGACAAAAAAAAACTTAAGTGGAAAATATTTAACAAATTATAAACTATTAAAGTATTCCCAGATATTACTTTCAGAATTAGAAAAATAACAACATGCGTTATTGTTTTGTGTGCAATGAAATATTTTTCCGAATTTTCATTATCTGTGAAATATCAAGATGGCATTCTTTAGTAAGTTGATAAAATTTAAAGTGCAAAATGTTAAGTATTCCAAAATCTTGTAACAAATTTCATAAAAATTAATATAACTACTTCCTACAGATTATTAAAAGGTCACCACTGCTGTGCGAGGATAGAAATTGTACACGAATAAACAGAGTATTAGTTTTTAATTTTCATTTTGAAATTCTTTTGGCTTATTTGATATTTTATCTGCCTCTATTTCAGTTATAATTCCTTACCCCAATGACGTCCGAAATTAATATGGCATTACAGGAGAGTATTACTTGTTTCATTTTCATTTCGAAATTATTTACATTTACTTATATTTGATCCTTTTTAATTTCAGTTCAAATATCGTACCTCAAAGTTGCCAAAAAAGAAAATCTTTCCTTTTATTTTTGAAATTACTTTTAGTTATTTAAATTTTTTAAGAAATATTATTTTGATATTAATAGTTACAATTGAATTTTATTTCACGAACTATGTATCTATGTTCATAAAATAATACTGACAAAATTAAAATTAATGTAAATATTTAAAATTTTAACAATTTTTTATTGCAAAATATATAATTGAAACTTGTAATATTTTTTGTTTTTTGTTGTATACGATGTTTTTATTGTTATGGTGTTTCGTGCTACTAATGTAAATTTACATGTTACTATACCAAGTATATTATAAGATTTACGACTTGTGAAATTACTTAAGACAACCAAAAACTACTTTGCTATATTTAAAAAGAAAACGAGAATTTTGAATTCTTAAAGCGTTTTAGATGTTTAATGTTGCACTTTTCATTTGATAACAAATATTTCTTCAACTGCAAGCAAGAAGCAGGAGTAGGGTCTTTTTGTAATAACGTAAGACCATATTTAGTAAGATTTTCATCAGCGTTTAAAAACTTCTGATATGTGGAGTTGCTTTGTCTACTACTTTTGCTTCTCCTACTTAAAATACAAGGAGTCGAAGTCAAAGAAAATTAAAGAAACGAAAAGTTCAAACAGTTGTAGTTGAAGTATAATACAAAAAGAAGAAGTCGCAAGAAGTCGTAGTTTTTGTAGACTTTAAAAATATAAAAGTAAATACAACGTAGTACTACAGAAGTTGACATGTTCGATCATTCTTATGTTTGACTGACTACAACTTTCGATAAATTCCGAAGTTAAAGCATTAAAGGCATTGTGTGTTTTTTCTGTTATTTTTGCATACATACAACAAGATCATGTGATTTGACACCGTTGGACTTTTTTCTTTGGGGTTATTTGAAAGAAAAGGTGTACGTCGATAAGCCAGCAACAATTCAAGAGCTAAAGGATGAGATAATTCGGCACATTAACGGCATAGAACCTCCATTATGCCTCAGGGTCATCGAAAATTTGGACCATCGGATGGAGGTGTGCCGCCGTGGTCGCGCCGCCCATTTGGCCGATAGTTTGTTCCATACATAATTGAGTAATACCAATATATCATAATAAAATAAAATTACAATAATTTCCTAAATAGTTTGTGTTTTATTCAAAATCAACATCGGCCCTTGAAATTTAACCACCCTTTATAATCCATATTATTGTGTTTTTATGGATGTGTGTAGATTTGTAATTGTACATGGTCATATGACCATGTCTGTTCTGTTCCAGGTGTACAACAAAATTGCCCGAACTCGTGCAAATTTATTTTATTTATATATGATTCTAATTTCAGAATTGTGCTTTTTCCTGAAGAAATATGTGGATGTACATACTTTATGGTATTCTCATAGAGTATTTTTTTATATAAAAGCAAATTCAAAAATTGAGAAGGAAAGCATATCGATATATCTATGTACAGTCGAACTTCTCTATAGCGAACTTCTCTATAACGAAATCTTCTCTATAACAAATAAAATTCGTGAACACAACATTTTTGTGAGTATTTTCATACATTCTGATCTCCCTATAACCAACTTCCCTATAGCGAAGTTCTCTCTGTAACGTACAATTTTTTAAGACCTAAATAAAATTTTTCACACTAAATAATCTCTCTATTGCAAAGTTTTTAGCAATCGATTTTTTGCGTCAATTTAGTCACATATGTATGTATTAATAAAAAAAAAATTAATGTGTTCATGTAAAAACAATTTTTTTTTGTCTTAATAAATATATTTTCTACATAAAAAAAATGTAGTAAAAATTGTTTGCATTTTCTCTATAACGTAGAAATTTGACGGTCCCCAACTGCTACGTTATAGAGAAGTTCGACTGTAGTATTATTTCGCTAATGCTTACTTAGCTCACAAATGTACTTTTCCCAATTTTTGACTACAAATTCAAGATTCTTCTGTTCAAAATTCAACTAATCAATCGCGAATTGAAGTTGAATACCGAACAAAAAACCAAAAATTTATAAACAAAAACATAACAATCCATGAGTTTACTTTTTTTATTACACATACATATGTACATACATATTTCTATTTTTAGATTTTTCTTCTCATCTATATTGTATATATATATACTATGTATATGCTTTCCTCCTTACTTATTGAGTTTGCTTTTATAATAAAATACTTTATGAGAATATCATAAAGTATGTAATAATACATTTCACATATGTTTTTTCGGGAAAAAGCACAATTTTAAAATTAGAATCATATATAAAGAGATATTCTATTTTATTTATTTATAACAATAACCAACCGAGTCCATAAGGCCATATATAGCTGGTGGACTACAAGTGTAACATAAGAATAATTAAATATGTAGGCAACAAATAAGCTAGAAATAATGTTTATGAAAAAAATAGTAGTTATAATATTATTAGAGCACTACTATATAAATTGGAAGTTATATTGCACATGAAACTAAGAAACTAATCAGAAAATTTACAAAGAAACGACAAAAGTTTTTATTTAAAAATTTAAAAAAGATTTTTTAAATAAACTTGAAGTTGTAAGTACATACATATGTATGTATGTTTACGCATATTTATCACTTTATTTAATAAAAAATGACTTTTACTTTCTTTTCAATTTATTTTTGTCCGTGACATCAGTATGTAGTGTGCAATCCGCTGTTTTACAAGGCACGGAGTATATGCCCTCAATGCATATAATCTTCTTAAAATAAAGCTTATTTTCCTGGAGACAATTAGAATCTATAGTAACACCTAGACATTTTAGTTTATTTACAAACCGAATTTCTTCACCACCTATCAACAGCTGCGGAAAGACAATTGAATTTTCTTGAGTCCCAAAGCAGCTCTGGGTTGAAGAACAACTCACGCGTCATCGTAATTATTATTTAAGTGCGGTCAGGCCTCTTTTTGTTCTTTGGCCTTCGAGACTTCTGCGTCTCACTCGCACTGGTTAATGAATTTGCCACGGCTAACTGTATCATTTACGGTTGTTGTGGCTTTTCGTTATTAATCAGTTGCTGTTACTGGTGGAGACCATCATACTCAAGAATTTTATAATTTTTCTAGTTTTTTTACCTCTTTTTATATTAATAACTCGAATTATTTAAGCTTTAGGTCTTTTTAATATATTTAATATTTTTCAGATTCGATATTTCGCTACTCCTTTATCTAGCTTCTTCAGGAAAATTGGTTTTTTTTTATAAATAATAATTAGTGTTATCAAGAATTTTATATATACAAATTTAAATTTGATTTAATTTAATTTTATATATAGTTTAAATTTATATTGTGTGGCAATTTGCGTACTTGCTTCTGCCATCTGCCATATGGCAATTAATTGATAACTACAAACAAAAATGGAATTTTCTTGTATTCCAAAATACATACCCCTTGTTTTATTCACAGAATATACATAAAAAAAATTTCACAAGCTTCGTACGACAAAGAAAGCAACATTTTTAAAAAACTATTTGTTGTCCCTCTCGCACGAAGCTTGAGACCTGGCAGCACTAAAATGTTTGTGTCGAGTCTAGTTGTAGTTTATGGTTTTATTCGGGTTTGTAGCAAGATGATTTTGACGCATCCAGTTTGATATTATATCCATATGATTATTCAGAAAGGTTTGTGCAGAGTGAATTTGAATATTGTTGATTTTATAAAGAATAACATCGTCAGCAAATGCATAAGTTTGACAGTTGTCATTACTAATGTGGGAAAAGAAATCATTTACGTACAGCTGCAACAGGAGAGGTCCCAAAACAGAACCCTGGGGTACCGCAGACTTAACATGACCAATGGAAGACTTAGAATTTCCAACAGAGACAAATTGAGATCTTCCCCCTTAGATAAGAGTAAATTAATTTACATGCTGTAGATGAGAAGTTAAAATGCTATATAATTTTCTTACAAGAGTGCTATGGTTCACACGGTCAAAAGCTTTCGTAAGGTCCAATGAAACCATTATACATTCAGAGCGTTCATTGAGTTTACTTCTTATTGAATCTGTGAGTGAGAGTAGTAGTGACGTTGTATTGTGATTTCGACGAAAGACGTATTGGTCTGAATTTAGCAATAAACTAGTATGAGATGAAATTTGTTGATTTAAAATAAACTCAACTACTTTCGACTACACAGGTAAAATAGTAATGGGTCTTAGGTTGTCAATGCTATAGCTACCAATTTTAGGGATCGGAATAACACGACACAACTTCCACTGTTCAGGAAATCTTGACGAAGTTAAAATAGAATTGATAGAGTGAAGCAGTAATGTTGATATTAGTGGGTATATTATTTTCACAAATTTAATTGGAATCATATCATGTCGAGTTGCATTAGATTTGATTGATGCAATTGTAATAATTAAGTCATTTTCCGTTATTGAATGAAATGAAAATGAATTAGGCAAATGTACAGATTGAGTAAAATCAATACAATTAGCGTCATCAGCATGATCCGAATTCTTATTTTCTAAGAACTTGGTAGCAATACATTCGAACATTGATTCCTCAATCTGGGGTCTCTCTTTTCCTATGCAACCTAATTTTCGTAGTTTTCCCCATATTTCACTGCCCTCTGTACCATCAAACATCCTCACACCATATTCCCTGCGTACTTTCCTAATTACATATGTCCTATAAGCTGTGTCTCTCAGTCTTCTGAAATTTACTACCGCCCTTGAGTTAATCCAATCATTTCCGCCAGATCCATATTTCACTTTGATAGTTGGAACTAAATTAAAAAGGGTGAGCACGAGAATATTCAGAGTTGTAAGCTGAATATCAACATCATTAGTTGTAAATATTCTGGATACATCAAAATTCGCAACACATTGAACGAGTTCTTCATAATTTAATCGATTGTAATCTTTGACTTTGATCTATCTATCACTTTTTCTAACTGAAGTCTTTATGGAAATAAAAATTAAACTGTGATGTGATGAAAAGAATGGATATTGCACTTGACTATGAAAGTCCACGAACCATGGTTGACTAGTTAGAAAATATTCTATTAACGAAGTAGAATTATTGTATAAACAAAGGTGTGTAGGTAGACAATTGTGTACATATGTAAGGCCGCATTTTGATGCAATAGATCTGAAATTGTTCGAAGCAGATATATTAAAAAGGTTACAATTAAAGTCGCCCATAACAACAACATTGGAGAAACGATCAAATAAATCACCATGGAGTCCTTCAAATGCGCTAACATTACCATTCGGAAGGTAAATAATACCTATCAAAACAGGAGATTCACCAAAAATTTCAACAAAGAGGGACTCACAAAAACTGTTGTGATTATCAGAATATAAAGAAAGAGCTGAATTTAGATGCGATATATCGCTGGCCACTGAACCAAGATTTGAATCAAAATATATCAAAGTAGTAGCAATATTTATAGTTTGTGGGGGATCAATTATTTGTACCGAAGAAATTTACATTAAAGAAAGTTACATTATTTTTACAAGGGGAATCCATTATGTTAAATCCATAATTTCACGCCATATACATATATTTATATAATCATAAGTTTCTATTTGATTGAATTTCATTTATACAGTGGTTATTTAACTTTTCAACTTGTTTACTTTGCAAAAGTGAAATTTTACAACAACACATTGGGATTTATAAGGAACAAAGAAATTTACAAGTTAAGAACATATTGTATATAGGATTAAATCCAATTATTTAATTGAAATAAGTTGGTACATTGTACCAAATCAAGTAATTCTGTACTACCATCTATCCTTTTGATTTTACACTTGGGATTATCCCTGTTTAGTATATTGAAATATTCAATTTTCCTATCTTCAGCTTAAACATGTCTTCAATAACTTATAAGTTACGACTGTATAATTATCATTTAGATATACACAGCTTGCTGAATCACCTCCTTCCACATCAGCCTTTTTAATATTTTGGACTTTGAAATAAGCAGCTATAATTTTGTCCCGTATAGTTATGTGAAAACTTGGCTAGTACTACCTGTTGATTCCTTCTGTAAATTACATCACTAATGTCATTTTGCGAGATCTTCACATTAAGAAAAGCCGCCATCGATATTATGGTTTCTTTGAGGTTTTCAATGCTCTTAGAAAGTCCTGATATAATAATATCAGATCTATTTAGACGGTGTTGAATTGTGTGATTGAGTAGTTCGAACTCCTGCATTTTCTTGTTTATACTTATTTCATTAGATTCGATACGGCTATTGCAAATATAAATTTCGTTATTTAAGTGTTTGAGATTAACTGATAATTCCTTCCTAATTTCTACCACGGCAGTATCGATTTTAATATAGATCTGTGCTTGTTTTCGATTCATATCATCAGCATAAGAGTTAAACGAATCTTTAAGGGCAGCAAATTCTTTGAGTATTTCTTTTTTAAGCGAACTAACATCATCACTGCCTTCAGGAGGATGTGTTATACAGGCCTTGCATTTGTATGACAAATTTCTATTTTTGTCCAGAATTGTAAATAATTCTTTAGATATTGTTTCACAATCGACGTGAAACCATCTACTGCAGACTATACATAAAATACTCTTTTTTTTCGTGCAACATCCAAGCCACAATCTCCACAATATTCAGGCATATTTTATAAAATAAAATTTTTATTTTCTTTCACTCACCGAAGTAATATTATCAATTCAAATGGCGTAGTACAAGAAAAGTAAAAAAATGACGCAACAAGGAATATTGTATGTTGTGCTAATACTTTTTATAATCAAAAATTCAGCTTTCCGTACAGTAGATCAATATTAGTTATATTCATAAATATGCACTTTCAGTTAATGTTTCTATTCTATTTTCTTTTTATTTATTTCTATTTTCCCAGCATTTATAATTTAAAATAATTAGAATCAGCAGAAACTTATTGTCACCTTTTTATCTATACATGGCGTTACCATTGTTATCGTATAGGCTAAAACTTCAAATAATATAGCGCGTCGGCCCCCAAGATGACATTCAAATAATTGCAAGTTACCGAGGGAACCAAATTATATAGATTTTTTCTTTTTTATTAAATGTTTTTAAGGGACCTGGAAAACAATTAAAAGTTATTGCGAGATTCAAAATATTAAGAGTCGACTGTACCAGTTTTTAATAACATTTCCTCTCCCTAATATTTAAATAAAAAAATACTCTTACTTTTGTTTTTATAATTGCGTTTTACATTTCCTTTTTGTATTTGTTGGTTTTTTTTTTGCATATTTTATTTTTATATTGAACAGTTTAAAATTAACTTATAAATTAATTAAAAACAAACTAAATAACTAAAGTATTCAAGGAGTTCTACGTATTAATATAAAATATTTTAACAGTTTAGCTTGATTTCAAGCAAATGGTAGAGATTAATTAATTATTGTAAAGTATGTTATTTTAAATCAGGCAATATGTAACAATAAATTTAATCGATTGTTAATGTTTATTTTCTGTGGAAGTGTAGGTTGCAAATAATAGATTAAAAGAAGGAAAATTGCAGCATTGCATATCAGATCTTTGCCACTGGCAATAGGTAGCATTTTCCAAATCACGCATGGTGCCGTAAGCTTCAGAGCTTATGTTTGCAAATATAGTTATAATAAATTTGGAAGGTAAAAATGTGCTTAAAACACGTTGTATCAATTCGGCGTAATTGGGTAATGACACGTTCGATTCAAAACTCACATAAGAGAATTCCTTTTCGGGTGTTATATGTATAGTCATATATTCGCCGGCATAGTTAATGCCATTCATTGAATATCCACAGGGATCAAAGAGAAAATCATCTATTTCCATGTCGGGCAAAATTTTATAAATTTTCGCTTTCATTGTAGCCTCTTTGCCATCTTGGCAACAAAGTTTACTAAAAATATTCATTATTTTTGGATCCAAATTTTCCATGAGTATTTCAATGGTTTGATCAGGTTCTGATTGACGTTTTTGAGCAATTTTTGGTAATTCTATCAATCCACCTCTAATTTCTCGTTCTGGATTGCTTAAGGTATATAGATACCAACAGTCCTTATTGATCTGCCCCAAACAATAAGATTGACCTGCATCAAAAATTGTGTCTAAAAATTTAACTTCTTCACAGAACAACCGGTGCGGTAATAATTGTAACTCTGGCCGAGCAAAGTTCTTGCGGGAATAAAAGAAATCAGAAATTTCATTAAAACCCATATCGGAAGCTAGTTTCATTAAAGACTTCAAACAATTTAAAGGTGTTGTAGTGCCACATGTTTTCAAAATCCAACGTCTTTTTGACACAAACATGCTGGATTCACTTAAAACATAAGCATCTACTTCAGAATTTTTGGTAACGCTTATTATTTCGCATTTCACTGCCTTCATTTCCTTGTCCCATACGTCTTTAGTTATTCTTCGCAAATCAGCATTATCATTCAATGGTGGTTGCTTAAACCACACTTCCACTAATTTTTCCACACCTTCAAAGTAATGTTCTGTATTCTCACCCATTGTATTTTTGACAAATCTATTAACAATGCCGGCTTATCTCTTACTAAATAAAGATACTTACTCGTAGTATTCAGCTTAATTCTGATTACACTCGTGTGATCTAAAGCTAAATTTGTAATAAGTTATTATCAGCTAATTTTCTTTTTTTCAGTGTCTGCTGGAATCTGTCTAATTTTGTTTGTATTTACGGGAGTTTGTCATGTTTTTGTTATGACTATAATAGTTTCTTTATCTGCTAGCATTTGGTAAAAATGTTGCTGTTCTTCCTTATGGCACCGTTTGAATTAATATATTTCTATGTTCTTAGTCCACTAATCTCAGGTCGTCTAATGTGAACTTATTTTACTATATTGATAAGAATACAAATTTTTGTTTTCATTTCTTTTCAATTCACAGATGATCAATATTGTTGATTTAATTTGAATGGCAATGATAACATATTGTCTCTAAAAACTTGGTAGCACTTTTTATACCAAACGTTTACAGTGATGTTAACTTTGCTTTACTTATATTTTTTATTGATATGTAAAGTAGCAGTACAGGGACGCATTTTTCAAGTGGTGAATATATTAAACCGGAAATTAAAACATTAGCATCCGTATGCATTTTGTTTGTTGCTTTGCACAGGTAAAATGTAAACAAAAAGTTGATAAAAATAGGGTATATTTGATCTTTGATTCCTCAGGCATTAGTATATCAAATTAGCAAAAAAAACTTAAACAACTAAAGCCTTACAATCAAATTTTATAATGTTAATAATTTATATTGATTATATATTCCAATTATTCAATGACCTTTTTAATCGCCTTTATATGTTGTTTTCCTCTATAATATGAAAGCCGTTCTTCGTGCACATATGGTACTATCTGCGTTCGAAAACTATTACAAATACGCGTCGATCGGTATGCATATCATTCTTGAGGAGACTGTACAAGAAAAGCTATAGCCCGGCAAACTTTTGGAAAAAAACGACACTGTACATTTTCAATATATCACTTATTGCGTACAAACGGTTCTTCGTGCACACATCAAGCTACCTGCCGTCAATAGCTATTAAAAATACGCGTCGATTAACATGCACATATTTCTTGGCGAGACTATATGAGAAAAGCTATAGCCCAACAAACTACTACCCCATGTATTTTGAATAAGATTACTTTATGATCCGTCATCGAGTCCTCATTAGAGACTCTCCAGTTGATGATTATATCCTGAGAGTTGTTGGTTATGAAGGATAGATCCAAAACCTCCTATCGTATGACATTGAGAAAATCGTGCTGTTTCCCCTGTTTGCAATGCATATGTTACCTTGTAGATGGATGATGATAGACCGAGGCTATGGCAACATCTTTCTTCATTACATTGCAGTTCACCTCATCTTACTACAGATTACTTAGATTTCTGTATACTAGCGCAGCCCTAGGTCTGACTTCACAGGTGTCATTATTCAGTATTTTCAATGGTGAAGCCTTGTAGACGGCCTCCGATAGTCCAAGACTACAGCATATCTTCTGCTAAGTGCGGCGGTTGCCATCTTAGCATAATGTAGACTTGTCTGGAGGCATTTTATTTGGGTTCTGCTTACTCGGAGTCACTTGGAAGACTTTTCTGCTCTTGCTCTAACTCCACTGCATCTATTAGTGATACCAGTTCATCAGTGCTGACACCCGCCCCGTGATGCACCCTTCGTATCTGCCGTATTCCTGTTCTTGCAGTACAATATCAGGTATCCTGGCTTATGCATGGCACCAAGAAGCTTTGGTTTTATTGCGTGGTACTCGCCATGCACTATTTTCTTCAAGATTTCTTCTTGAATGGTGTTGGGGTAGTTCTTTGCCAACACTCCCATATTTATTCCGGTCACCACATGCAAAAACAATAAAATTTGCCATAAAATAGGTCTGTTCCACCTACATAACAAAAGTGCCCAAATAAATTTTATTTCAATGATTTTAGACGCTTCAAATGCATAATATTTGAAAAGCAAAACATTTGCATCGTTGGCAACGGCTGTAAAATGTGGACGAAAATAAATTAAAAAAAAGTAAAGACCTTTTTTTTATTAAATAAAGTGATAAATATGTACAAATATATGTACTTCCAACTTCAAAATCATTTGAAAAATCTTTTTTTTTAACTTTTTAAATAAAAACTTTTGCAGTTTCTGATTAATTTAATTAAATAAAAAACAGCCGATAATTTAATTCTGATAAGATAAGTAAGCATTAGCGAAATAGTACTATATGGATATGCTTTCCGTCTCAATTTTTGAGTTTGCTTTTATATAAAAAAATACTTTATGAGAATACCATAAAGTATGTGATAATACATTCACATATTTTTTCGGGAAAAAGCACAATTTTAAATTAGAATCATATATAAATAAAATATATTTGTGCGAGTTCGGGCAATTTTGTTATGCACCTGGAACAGACCTAATGTATATGACCATGTACAATTACAAATCTATACATGTTAATTAAAGAAACCCCAAATAATTTTTAAGTAAATCATGAAATAAAATTAACTATTATTTGTTCCTTCCATTGCTGGGAAACTTTTACTTTTAGTTCATTATTGTTTGCTTATAAACCAGCTGATTGCTCGTTCTTCTCGCCCAAACTAGTCCGAAGAAAAAGTACGGGCTGTTTCGTGCAAGAAGAACAAGAATATTACTCTCTCAAAACGTCTCTCATTTACCCAATTTTTGTGTAAGAAAACGCTTTCTGGTAAGATTGGGCTAGTGCTCAATTTAGAGTAAAAAACACACCTCATATTTATTGCTAGTCTAGTTCAAGGGGGTGGCGATGGCACGATGGATGGTAGTCTGCACGTTGACTACACAACCAAAAAAAACAGACAAAAATTTTAAAATAAAAATAAACATCTCGAATTTTTCTGATGTGCATTAGTGTGTTTTGTGTGTCAGTTGTTGTCGGAAGGTTTCAGTGGCGAAGGCATAGTCACTGGTCACTGAACAATACCGGCTTCAGCTGATAGCAATCCACAATCACATCAGAACGCCCTCCTTCGTCGGTATTGTGTAGCACCTGCGACGTAAAATAATAATAAAAATGGCTACTAAACCGAAGCTTCAGCACTGCTACGAGTATAAAAACAAAAGAACGTGCGAAATCAGAGCTGCAAAATAATTAATTAAGTTTCACCTCCTGTCGTTTATCCTACTATCCCTTTCCTATAGTTCCCAGCACAATGCTTCGCATGTGTAGGAGTCACCTCCTGAGTGCTGGTCCTAGATAAAAAAAAAAAAAGGAGAATTCATACCAGGTGATCTCGTCCCTGCAACAATAGCATTTTTTGTTTACAAATACAGCTATTTTATTAAAGTTGTCAAAACAATACGTATTAACATGCCTTGAGTTGAACACAACTTTGACAACTTAATAGAAATCAGCTGATGAGAATTTTAGTTAATGCAGTTACATGGTATGAATTCGCCTTGGTCTAGATGCCTGTTGTTTTTGTATTGTAGTATAGTGCATGGAAACCGTTTATGTTACCGTCATGCACCTGCTTAATTTTCCCATTAATTGCGCTCTTCTCCAAAATTTGAACAATGCAGAAAAAATTTAGTGTCATAAAGGTTTTAAAATCTTTTATATGTTGACAACTTAGTGATTTATGTACAATGTCTTCGATTTTAACCTAAGTTTTTCAATATTTATTTATCTTTAGAGTTTTATTTTTAATGAAAATAAGGAGGCAACGTAAAATGTAAATATTATATTGTGTTTGTTTCTTTCTGACTGTTAATGTCCTTTTCTATCAATTTTATATTAATAATTCTTCTAGTTTTTTAAACTATTTTTATATTAATTAAACTAATTATTTAAGCTGAAGGTCCTTTTTATATATGTAATATTTATTTTTATTCGATATTACATATATAAAAATACAGCTTAAATAATTAGTGTAATTTATTTTATATTAATTTTAATCATATATATAAATTAATGAAGAATAAATGTAGTGTCGTACGGCCTTTAAAAAATTTCGTTTAACTTAAAATTTATATTTTAAGATGTAACTTTGTTACTATTTATGTTAAGATAAACTGCAATTTTTAAACAGAACAATGTTCATTGTTGCTTGTTCTTGCTTGATTCTCAGAAAAGTAGTCAGTAGTTTGTAATCACTAAGCCAATATTCAATACTTTTGTAGCTCTACATTAAATCGTATCAGTGTATGCGTGCCAGTGCGGTAGTGGAATGAGAAAATTATAATTTTTGTACAACGTCGTCTATCGTTCGTCGCTAGTATAAAATATTGCAGAAAATTTGGTGTTTAAAAGTTTAATCAAAAGAAGTAAACAAATTAATTACAGACCAAAATCAACAATAGTTCGCCGATTATAAAAAATTATACGGTAATGGTTTGCTTAAAATAAATGCAATTAAAAATTGTTCTGACACAGAATATGAAAATTTTTTAGTCTTTTGTGTGTGCGAGAAGGTGATGGCTGCCTTTTTTTAATTTTTTCTGCCTACAAAAAAGGAAAATGCATACCTATATGGATGAGTGTAGTATATATATGTATATAAACGCAGAAAATACATACATATGTATACATTGCTGAAAGAGAGTAAATAGAAAAGTTTAATGATTTGTGAGACAAAGAGCCGCTAGTAAAACTAAAAAACTGAATTAGGAATTAAAAGAAAACTTAAAGAAAAAATCGAACAAACGTTGAAGTGACAAATTGAAAATAAGGAAAAACTTTAGATAACCAAGAAGAAGCAGCAACAATTTTTGTATGGAAGTGAAAAAATTTCTTTAGATGTGAATTTGTGAAGTTAAAAATATGTATTTCTTGTAAAAAAGTATGTGAGATAAAGTCGTTTGAGATAAGAAAAATTGTAAATACTAAAACCCTGACCAAGAGTTCTATTAGTTAAAAAGTAAAATTGCTATAAGTGTTAAACGTAAAAGCATTAAGCGACAGAGTTGACGAAAATTTAAATGAAAAAAGGAATGGTTAAAACGGCTAGAAACTAAAAAATATAGTTATGATATCTAGTCTTTTTTTGCGTAAAAAGCAGTTAAAAGAGATGTGCCAGAATGAATGTCTAGTCAATTTTATATTCTAAAAGTGGGTGAGCTTTTGTATAAATGATTGAATTATTTAATTAAAAACTACTGGATGTATAAGAATTTTCTGGTACAAAAAATCCTTGAAAATTTTTTACAGTGAAAGAAAAAAATTGTTTTAAAGACTAACCTATGAACATGTACAAAAGAATATATTTCTCTACTAGTTCACTAAGAGTGAAAAAGACGAATATATAATTCGATGAATTAATTATGTTACAAACCAAAGAAAAATACAGCTCTGTGGAACGATTAGACTTTGACACTTGGATGTGTTTTTTTAATCAAGTGTGTTTCTAAATGCATGAATTTATAATGAACTTAATAACAAAATATTTAATAATCCTAAAATTAAATATATTTTTCAAAATGAAGAGAAAGCAGTGTCACTAAATATTTGGTACTAATAGTTAGAGTAGTGTTTCTTGTTTTTTCTTAATTCCTTTTCTACATTTTTCCCGTTTATGCTTTGTGTGCTTGGTACGGTTTTTTATGACAGCGTTGCTAAATTTTGCATTCATACCTAAAAAATGAATTGCGTACTTATAAATTCTGGTTTTGTATATTTTAATTTTATTTTAAAGTACATAAATTTTTATTTAATTCTAATTTAAGAGCTTAGTGAAAGTAGTATTTTGAATATTTTAATTGCGATTAAATGTTCTTTGTAAGAAAGACGAAAGTACGTTGTATGACAGCTGTGAACATTTAAGCTGGTTGAAGCGCCATAACTACGGTGACCAAGATGTATTTATTAAGGTCATAATTATTCGACATTTTTAAGAAAGTGATTTTCGAATATTTAAAAAATCGTTTTGGTTTTGCAAATTCAGAAAAAAAGGATGTTCAAAGAATTTCCACACTACTAATGTCATCTAAAAAAACGCAATTTTTTTCTGTAAATATTTATTTATATTTATTTGAACAAATCGATTCGATAGATTCGCATTCCTATACGTAAACTTCATAGGTACATAACTCGAAATGTAGGCGTTGGGGAGAATAATTTCGCTATATATTTTTTTTAATTTTGCAATTTTCTATTGGCCTATCTAATTTTTTTTTTATTTGGAGAAGAGTCCCTAAACTAGATTGTAGTCGTAAAAATAAGATATTTCTTAAATTTACAAACAACTTAATTTCATAAATTTTTAGAATCAATTTTCATTGGTCAAAACCTATATATTTTTCTTGACATAGATTCTTAAAATTTTTACGCCATTAGAAAGGAAACATCAAAAATAAGGTAGCCAAAATATTTGCTGTAGTGGTTGTGGCATTCTGCTAAACACAAAGAATTTATGTTAATAAAAAAAAAATTTTGTCATATTTAATCTGAAAAAAATTATGATTCCTCGAAAACTATTATCGATAACGGGCTGCGGTTTTATTTGTTATATTGGGTAAACTGTTGTTTTTAATAAATGTTATTTGCGCATCCTGTAGAATTTGAGTTAAGGTGCTATGTATTTAATTTTAAACACTAAAATTTTCATACAATTTTAAGTATAGTAGCGTATTACTTTTGAAGGTGAAAAAAGGGAAACCATCCAGAGAAAGGCGAAAGTGTCTTCTTTAAGCCTATATATACTTTTGCACCCGCCACAACCCGCCTGTAGAACACTTTTTATTTTAATGAAAGTACTCAAAAATTTTTTAAAAAAAATTGTACTAAAATTGAGAGTAAATTTACCGTACAAACAACGTAAATGCCATTCTTATTTTTATATAACTTTGAAGTAAAAAAATAGAGATTAATATTTAAAACCAAATATGGTAAAGTCGAAATAAACAATCAAAAGTACAAATCGCAGGTAGCGAAACGTATTATATTAATTGCTTTCCTGCAATTTCGTAAAGTTAATTAATTTATTAATGTTAGGTTAGGTCGACAGGTTGCTGGAAAGATATAGCTATGAACTAACGTTCATTTCGAAAGTCGTTTCATGTTTACCTGAAAGAAAATAAACAATGAGAGAGAGGGAGCGAGCGGATGATTTAATTTTATTCGAAAATAGAGACTCTAAGGAAAATAATTTGGTAAATTTTAGTTTCATAAAAATATTTGATTCGAAAAGTTGATTTTTTTTTTATCTAGGACCAGCATTCAGGAGATGACTCCTACACATGCGAAGCATTGTGCTGGGAATTATAGGAAAGGGATATTAGGAGAAACGACAGGAGGTGAAGCTTAATTAATTATTTTGTAGCTCTGCTTTCGCACGTTCTTTTGTTTTTATACTCGTAGCAGTGCTGAAGTTTCGGTTTAGTAGCTATTTTTATTATTATTTTACTTCGCCGGTGCTACACAATACCGACGAAGGAGGGCGTTCTGATGTGATTGTGGATTGCTATCAGCTGAAGCCGGTATTGTTCAGTGACCAGTGACTATGCCTTCGCCACTGAAACCTTCCGACAACAACTCACACACAAAGACACACTAATGCACATCAGAAAAATGCGAGATGTTTATTTTTATTTAAAATTTTTTTTTTTTTGTCTGAAACGGGTTGAACCCAGGTCTGTTTTTTGGTTGTGTAGTCAACGTGCAGACTACCATCCATCGTGCCATCGCCACCCTCATTAATTTGTTTTTAGCAAATACGTTAATTTTAGCTTAATAAAAATATGGAACCTTTCAGGTATACGGAATTGACTGAATATTTTTAAAACAAAAATGAGGAAGATGTTCTAAGCTAAATTTCAAAGAAAACTAAACTTAAATTCATACAGCATTGAAACACAATCGAACTTACAAGAAAAGTATCTGATTTTGTAAAAAATTTGAAAAACGCTACAAGGAAGTTGACTGGAGTAAAAGTAAATTTTACACGCGTTTTGCGAACTGGTTATAAGGTGAACTTCCTGTCCATATGACTTCAGTAACCACAAATAAAAATAGAGGTGCAGGACCACAAAAATCGGACCAATGAAATTTGAATTTAAAAAGAAAAATCATGATAACATTAAGAATAAAGTAAGTAATGTTAGAGCTCATATTTCAACACAACATCCATTAGAATTGGAAATAAATGGACAGACTATTGAAATAAACTACCAATTAGTGCTTTCAATGATAGACGGAAAAATTAACCAGGGTTTGACACAAAAGCCTCATACACCTATATTATATGTATAGCAATATCAAGTCTATGCTATTATATGGATAGCAATATCAAAGAACCGACAAAGTTAGTAGATAGTACTGATGCATATAAATTTGGATTATCATCGCTACATACAAGAATAAGGTTTATGGAACACATACTAAAAATCAGCTGTGATTTGGACTTCGAATCTTCAGCATCAGTAAGAAATAATGACACCAACAAAGAGGTAAGGAAATTAAAAACGAAACATGTTCAAGATGAATTTCTCAAACATGGGTTGATTATAGATCAACTAAAACAAGGATCAGGCAATACAAATGATGGCAATATCGCAAGAAGATTCTTTTTAGATCCCGAAACTACATCTAATATAACAGGTGTTGATGTGTACCTTATATCAAGATTTAAAACAATTATTGAAGTATTGGAGAAGATGTCATTAAGCGCCATTTATTACTAATTAGAAATTTATCAGAGGAAGCCCAGGAAAAAAGAAATAAGGATTGCAGTTTTTACAGAGAACAAAATACCAGAAAAATTTCACGAAGTTCTACAAACGATGCTAAGGGACTGCTACAGGACAGAAGTAATACAGAGCTGAATATGGAATATCTACAAGCAATATTCCAGCCAAATGAATAATAATTATAATTTGCATTTACTATTGTTTGAATGAAATAAAGTTTAAAAATATTAATATTTAATGTAATTTTATGTTATCTAGAATCTATTTATGACTAAAAAAACAAGGCTTATGTATTAAATTTTGATGATTGAAAATTTAATTTCCATTATAAGGCCCTTTTCAACAACAAAAAAACAAAAATAAAGCGCGAATTTCTATACCAATTAAAAAAATCGAAAGTTCAATTTTGACCTTAAATTGTTCAACAACCACTATACCGATTTTAATGAAACTAAAACCTAAAATTGTTATCTATCAAATAATCTATCAAAATTACATAGTTTTGACCGATAAAAATCGATTCTGAACCACTGTGCGCCGGTACTTAAGGCCGCTTTAAACGATAACATTTGTCGTACGTAAAATGTGAGAGAAAATAAAATGAAATTCCATCCGTATTGCAAAAAAAGAGAGTAAAAATCGAATGGTTGTTTTCTGGCTTTTACACCATTGGTACGGATAAAATCAAGTAAGATGAAAACATTCTCATTTAATTTAACTACATCGGTTTGCGTGTTTTCCCAGGGATCAAGTTCTTGTGCAAATAAATTTTTTTTTTAATAACCTTGAAAAATATTTTTATAACTTTGGAATATGTTATTTTCGTGGTCAAAATTTTTAGTGTACTTTTAGAAAATATACGTATATTTTTATAAAATTGTGCTGTCGTGGTCTAAAATGTACATTTCGATATTATAATTGGTATAAATTTATGAAACCAGTTTTCCCTCCCTGGCTTTCTCACATTTGTTTACATAAAAATGCATCCCTGATCTAATGGTATGTGTTGGTTTTTGAAAAATTTTTAAAAACCAAGATAGCCATACGACTCAAATTTTCATCAGTATTTTCTCTCAAAATCTTATAGTTTCATTACATATTACGTTTAGACGATCCGACTTGTGGTCTTCTACACAAAAATTTGGCATGTCGTACGACTTGTGGGACAATGTAAAGCACCCTTTAATAGGGTAAGCATTTTTAAATAATATACAGCGATACATCCAAGGCGTTTTCATACCAGGTGGCTGCATTAGCTAAAATTCTCATCAGCTCATTTCTCTTCAGTTGTCAAAGCATCTCAATACGTAAACTGTTTTATCTACTTGAATAAAATTGTTGTATTTGTAAACAAAAAATGCTGTTGTTGTAGGGACGAGATCACCTGGTATGAATTCGCCTTGGATACATCTTTAAAACATTTGAAATATAGTCATTTGTGTTAAAAAATGTAGTAGAGATTTGCCTTTCTATATGAAAACTTCGTAGGTCCATAACTCGAAAACTAGGCGTTGCCGAGACTTTTTTCAATTTATATTGTCTTCCTATATTTAATTTTTCTATTGGCATATCTAATTTTTTTCCATTTGGTGAAGCGTCCGTAAACTCGATTTAATCCTGATATTCTAAATAACTTCCTGAGAAGTCGAAAATATATATTTAATAATATTTCGGAAGTAGATCAAAAGTAGTTGCTAAGGAATAATTTTTAATGTTTTTCAGTGGGTGTTGTTATACAAATGTCACCAGCTGCTGAAACAATCTCACGCGTTTACACTGGAAAATATAGTTGGAAGCTCTAAAGAGAAAGTTTACAAACATTTTAGACTGTGTTTAGACGAGAAAACATTCGTTTGTTGCCATATTACGGGTGGGATACAGTTTTTTGTTCTAATTTTCATTGCTTCCAAAAATAATAACAGTGGAACAATATTAACAATCAGCGTTGCTGTTTTATTTTTATTTATATTAGTTTTCAGTCGCTTTTTATCAGTGAGAGTGAGAAGTGAAGTGCTAAGAATTTTTTCAAAAATAATATAATAAACAATATAAATTAAACAACAACATGTAGCATACCAAATACCGCTAGTTTTTATTTTATGTTGTTTTTGCTCTGCTTTACTTGCTGTATATTTTTTTTTTTTTACCCAGCAAACAAAAATTAACAAATAAATAAAGATAAATAAATAAATAAATAATAAATGAGCCATGATGGCTTAAATATAAGCCCTAGTCGTTCAAGTGTTCCCGAAAGGAATATATACGTAACAACGAAATCGGATGAAGGTAAAACTCGTTCAAGCAACAACTTAATGAAGAGTGTGGACAACGGTAATTACGTTTCCATTAAAACACCCAAGCGAACACAATCAGAGTCAGATTGCTCGCGATCTAAAGAGGAACCCAAAACACCATTCTCAGCCTTAAAAACGCCCTTAGACGGTACATTGCCTCCGAATTCGGATAAGGAAAAGGCACAAACCGGTATGGACAGGTACGTAATAGTGACGAAAAGGAAACGTAGCCCGAAATCGGCCAACATCGCATCTCAACATAAGGTAGCTAGAGATTCGGAAACCGCTAGCGTTGCTTCTCAAAACCGATTTGCAATTCTGGGTAATGACGATAACGTCCCTACGACCTCGGGTAAATCCCCAAAACCACCTCCAATATATCTAAGACAGGCAAGCTCGAACACTATAATAAAAAATTTGATAGAAACTATCGGTGAGAACTCTTTTTACACCGTGCCGGTAAGACGCGGTAAAATCAGTGAAACGAAAATTCAAGTCCTAACAGAAGACAATTATCGAAAAGTTGTAAAGACGTTTGAGGAAACAAAAAAAAGCTTTTACACTTATCAGCTTAAAAGTGAAAAAGGCCTTCAAGTGATCATAAAAGGTGTTGACCCCAGTGTTGCTACAAAGGAAATAAAGGACAGCCTGGAGAGTCTAGGCTTTAATGTAAAAAATGTAATAAACTTAATAAATAAAGAAAAAGTACCACAGCCCATCTTTCGTGTCGAACTTGAGCCAAGTAAAAAAAAATTAAAGAAGGGTGAAGTTTACTCAATATACAACGTGAGATATCTGTTGCATCGTAGGGTGACAATAGAGGAACCTTACAAGAGATCAGGACCTGTGCAATGCCAAAACTGCCAAGAATTTGGCCATAGTAAGACGTACTGCAAGCTACATGCTGTCTGTGTAGTGTGTGGCGACCTACATAGTACAGCAAACTGCAAAAAGCCAAAAGGTGACCCGAAGGCCAAAAAATGCAGCAACTGTGGCGAAAACCATACCGCAAATTATAGAGGGTGCAGAGTCTACTCTCTCGTTAGAAGCTCGTCAAACCAGATACGAAATGTTGCTTCCCGAACACAAGAACAGCTCGTTACCAATGATTACCCTCAGCTGCAGACATCAATTAATCAACAAATTTCATATGCGAACATTCTAAAAGCAAATTCAGCCACGCCTCTAACGCGCAGTGCCCTGAAGGCAAACAATAACACCACAAACATCAGCTCCAAGCCTACAGTGCAGCCACAACCCATAAATTCCAGCCAAATGGAAGCCAAAATAGAAATGTTGGTGCAAACAGTTCAAATTTCGTTAATACCATGTTGCCAATGATGCAAACACTGATAAATATGCAAACTGCGATTTGCAGGCTGTAACAAAAAGCCCATGAACTGCCTAAGGTTATGTTTCTGGAACGCTAACGGCATACGCCAACAAAAAAACGAACTTGAGCACTTCCTAGCGGATCAACAAATCGATGTTATGCTCATTGCCAAAACTCATTTAACACCTAGAAGTGTTTTTAAGGTAATAGGCTATACATTTTATGACGCCAAAGATCCCCGTGGTAGAGCATGTGGGGGCTCAGCTATATTAATAAAGAACAGAATAAAGCACTACTTAGTGGGTGCAGTCAGCAAAAACTATCTTCAAGCAACTTCGATCTGTCTTGAAGAATTTTTCAAAGGCTTAGTTATATCGTCAATTTACTCGCCTCCGCGGTTTTCAATTGCTGAGGATCAGTACTCTGAATTCTTTAAATCGTTGGGCAATAGTTTCCTAGCTGCTGGCGACTTTAATGCAAAGCACACGTATTGGGGATCACGCCTGATTACCCCAAAAGGTCGCGTTTTATACAACGTAGTTTCCAAAATGTGTTTGACGGTCGCCTCAAGCGGACAACCAACATATTGGCCAACTGATCGTAACAAAATACCTGATGTCATAGATTTCGCAATCACAAAGGGCATTGCAGCTAAATCCATTCTTGTTGAATCTTCTGTTGACTTATCATCAGATCATTCACCAACTATAATTACAATATCACTCTCACAAAACTCACAAGCGACTGAAAAAACAAAAACATACACAAATTGGTTGAAATTTCGCAAATACCTTGCTACTCACTGCTGTCAAAACGTATTACTTCGTACACCAGATGATGTAGATGCATCTCTTACACAATTGGACGAAAGTCTCAAGCTGGCGGCATAGCACGCTATTATTAATTCACGCAAAATTAGGCAAGAAAAAATTTGCTCCACAGACATCGAATTATTATTAACTGAAAAAAGAAGAGCTCAAAGAGAGTGGCAGCTTCATAGATCCCCTCAACTCAAAAGAAAACTAATAGAGTGTACCAAAAAGCTAAGAGAGATGTTACAATCCAAAAAAACTGATTATTTAAATGAGTACCTTAAAGGTCTTGATGCAACACCGCAATCCGATCATTCACTATGGCGTGCTACCAGATATCTCAAAAGACCGGTTATTCGTAAACCTCCATTTCGAACCCCAACTGGGGATTGGGCAAGAAACGACACAGAAAAAGGCAAGTTGTTCGTTGAGCACTTAAAAAATGTTTTCACCCCCAATGCACCAAGCGACCCTGAAAAACTTCCATCGATAGTTACGGATGCAGCAGTTTCGATAAAGTTTAAATTGAAAGACCGAAGATCGAAGAAGCTATCGCCAACTTGAACCCTAAAAAATCTCCTGGCATCGATAAAATTAGCAACAAGATGCTCCAAGAGCTCCCAGCTACAGTAGTTAAAAGAATTCTCCACATCTTCAACGCGATATTGTGCATTGAATACTTTCCATCTAAATGGAAGATATCACTAATAACTATGATACCTAAGCCAGGTAAAGACCACACCAGAGTTGAGTCCTAAAGGCCAATTAGCCTTTTGCCAAATTTATCTAAGCTTTTTGAAAAATTATTAGCTATCAAGTTAAATAAAATCATTATCGAAAAGCGCTGCATTCCAGACCATCAGTTTGGCTTTCGATGTAAACACAGCACAACTGAGCAAACACATAGACTTGTGAATGTTATAAAGCATACCCTAGAAGAAAAAAAGTACTGCTCAGCCCTCTTTATCGATGTTTCCCAAGCTTTTGATAAAGTGTGGCATAAGGGATTAATATAAAAACTGACCCAGTACCTTCCTGAAAATATTTGTAAGCTACTGGAAAGTTACCTGCTTTGTCGCAAATTTATTTTAAAACAAGGTGATTGGCTGTCATCACCGCAGCCGATTGAAGCTGGAGTTCCCCAAGGCAGCATGTTAGGTCCATTGCTGTACTTGATATACACCGCAGATTTGCCAACAGTCGCGAACATCCATACCTCAACTTTTGCCGATGATACAGCTTTCTTAAGCATTCACGAAAGTGTTGACGAAGCATCTCGTCGCCTACAGCACCAAACTTCGCAGCTGGAAAGCTGGCTAAAAAAATGGCGAATCAAAGTTAATGAGAATAAGTGCGTACATATAACCTTAACCCTGCGCAGAGACACATGTCCTCCTATTCTGATCAACAACCAGTTAATACCTCAACGTTTGGAGGTGAAGTATCTAGGGATGCACATTGATAGACGGCTAACATGGAAACAGCACATCGATGCAAAATTAACTCAAATGAAATTAAAAGCAACTCAACTAAATTGGCTTATTGGTCGAAATTCTGTGCTAAAACTGGACTGTAAACTTTTGCTTTACAAAGCAATTTTAAAACCAATATGGAGCTATGGTATCCAGCTATGGGGCACTGCCTCAGCTTCCAATATAGAAAAAATTCAAAGGTGTCAAAACAAAATACTGAGAATGATAACAGATGCGCCGTGGTATATAAAAAATTCTAACATACACAAGGATTTAAATATTCCGACAGTCAAACAAGAGATAACAACATACGCAACGTCATACCTAACCAAACTCCAAGATCATCCAAATATACTAGCCCGAAATATTTTAAGCGAAAGAGGGTTCATTCGACTGAAAAGAAGGGATACTCTTTCCCTAACCCGAACGTAGTAGACGCGGAAATAAAACTATACGAGCAATAAATAATTTTGTACAGCTAGGCTGTACTTAATAATAATTAGCAATTAGTTCTTAAGATTTGAATACTTATTGTTAGTTCAATTGATTTTGAAGATTCAATAAATAATATATATTGTGTAAAAAAAAAAAAATATTAGTTTTTCTCTAATGTGTACACATGTGTTTTTCTTCTATTTTGATTACTTTTTTAAAACTAAAGTAAGCTAATGATAACGGTTACTATTGCGGTATTAGACAATTTTTTTCTTAGCAGTGTTGAAGTGTCTCTGATGTCAAGGAGACGTATTAAATTTTTCAAGCTTAGGTTTAGTAACCATTTTTTAGTAATTATATAACTTCGCCAGAGATACACAATACCGATAAAGGAGGGTCCTCTGATGTGCGTGTAGATTGGTATCAGGGTAAGCAGGTGCTGTGCAGAGACCATCGACCCTCGGGACTAAGTCTGCTACTGTTTGTCCGTGTGATTTACAATGTCTTGTCTTTGTTTAGTTTGTTTCTTAGTAATTATCATATGTAATTTTGACTGCATGTATGTTAGCGATCATTAGCATATTTAAAATTTTTTTTTTTTTTTTTTTATCTAGGACCAGCACTCAGGAGATGACTCCTACACATGCGAAGCATTGTGCTGGGAACTATAGGAAAGGGATAGTAGAAGAAACGACAGGAGGTGAAGCTTAATTAATTATTTTGCAGCTCTGCTTTCGCACGTTCTTTTGTTTTTATACTCGTAGCAGTGCGGAAGCTTTGCTTTAGTAGCTATTTTTATTATTATTTTACTTCGCCGGTGCTACACAATACCGACGAAGGAGGGCGTTCTGATGTGATTGTGGATTGCTATCAGCTGAAGCCGGTATTGTTCAGTGACCAGTGACTATGCCTTCGCTACTGAAACCTTCCGACAACAACTGACACACAAACCACACCAATGCACATCAGAAAAATGCGAGATGTTTATTTTTATTTAAAAATTTTTTTGTCTGAAACTGGGATTGAACCAGTTGGTTGTGTAGTCAACGTGCAGACTACCATCCATCGTGCCATCGCCACCCTCAAATTGCAAAACTGTAATTAATTGCAAACTTGGATTTTGTTCAAAACGTTCGCAGTTGTTCTTGTGCGACCTACATGAGTTTAATTCTTCCCAACAGAAGATTATCCCAACACCTTCGCCAATCCCACAATTACTGGCGGAGAAAGTGCTTCACGATAATTAAAAAATGCTTTAGTTTTGCGAACTGTGAACGCAAAATTTTCATAATTTTTGTAGTGAATTTTAATAATTTCAAGCGTTGTTCTATTTTTATTAATACCGGGCTATTCGTAACGTTTTATTGGAGCAAGTTTCATAAACCTTTTGGTTATTTTTTTTCATTTGGTTACTATTTTCCAACATTTTGGTTACAAAAGTTATTTGGTCGTGGCAACACTGTCAACAATAATAATCGAATGGGCCGGAAATATTTTCAGCTGTGTCACCGAGAATGAAAAAACTAAAGAGAATTCCAAATGTTTTTCTACCAAATGATCGACTATCTAAACTGGGACTTACTGTTGTAAAAGTTTATATTTTTGGTCGAGATAAACAATCGGAAAAAAATTCGACTGGTCGGATTTTTCATCGAGAAAAGATGCCGGTTGATAGGAAACCCCGATTGAAAAACCGGCCTGACCACTTTAACATTTATACAAAGTAATTCTGTCAATTCGCTCTAAAAAATATGCAGTCCCTACAAGAACAGTGATTATCATTTGACACGTCATATGACCGCCATTGCTGACCGAATTATCGGTCATCGCGTAGAGCATAGTTTTCTTAAGGGCAATATGAAAAAAATTACCGAAATTTTGTGTACATGGGATTTTGCATCTTTCTCTAGCTTATAAGTATATATATAAATATATACGCACATCTTACTCTAATATTGTTTACTAGTCAGCGTTGATAGATACATATAGCGCTCACTGCTGATTACTCAACGTTAACGAATATTTAGGGCACTGTGACGGATAACTCAGTTGTAATAGAATACGATTTATTTCAATTCTTTATATTGATTTTATACCAATATTCTTATGTACATATGCATATAAAACTGAAATGTAATATAATATAAAATAGTAATATCCATCAAAAGCTTGATTTACGCCATCAACTTCTTATACTGCCCTAGCTTAATGCGTCATACTTTTCTTTTTTCAGCTGACAACTAAGTTGGAATACATATTTACTTATGAGGCTTGTCACATGCAGTACGACACAGTCCCAGGCAAAGTACAAAAGTTGTTAACTTTTAACGTACGTTGAGTATTTTGAGCAGTGGTGACGTTTTAGTTTATTTTCAACCAAATTTGTTTAAAAATTTTTAATTTGAGTTACTTTTTTCAGCCTGTTTAATTTTTTTTTATTAAACAATCGTTTCTTTTGTAACAAACAAAAATTTTAGTATTTGGCACATAATTCTTTTTTCTTTTTTTAAGAAATTTTGCTTGAATAAATTTTTTGGTGGTGGCAACGCTGGCTATGAGTTTATATCAATCAATAAGTACCCCTTCTGTGAACCACTTCCGTCCAAGGCATATCAAACATCGTGGGGATTTTTAAAGAGGCGGCAAGTTTTTGCTGTACCTACTTTTGTACAACAAACGTCAAAAACACATTGTTTTTATAATATTTGCATTAGTTATTTTTGTCATATCTCGAACAAATAACGTTAGTAATAGTACAATGACTCCATTTAACACCACCTTGTTAAAGACGCCTTGGATGGTATGTTAACCCATTATTGCCCGGTACCCGAAAACGTGAACCGATTTTGCTGAAACTTTACGTACGTTGTATTTTGGCTCTAATTAAGGTATATTTCATGTTTCGAGAGAATATAATGATTAGTTCCTGGGATCTGAGATGGTAAGTTTACTTACCAGTGGGCCGATACGTATAGTGTTTTTGGTATAATATCAGGAAGTAAACTCAAAGTAAAAAGACATAATTTAAGTAAAATATATTTATCAAAAAATTAAAAATTCATATTGAAACAACTAATAAAATAAAAAAATAAAAAATTTTCACACTTTTCAGAATAATTTTGATTTTAGGACTTATTCTAATTGTTTTGAATATGATGGAAAACAATTTTGATGCATATTTGACATTCATATGGTGTGTGAGTATGGCAAACTACGCAGCGTCTTGGATTTCCCGAACGTCTTGTTATACAGTGAACTGTTGTCAGAGCGAAAGGTCTGCTGATGATAATCTTAACATTGAAATTTTTTCATTGTCGGATGGTTTTATCGATAATAATAGTTCGTTTACAACAAATGCACGAAATTGTAGCTGCGATAAAGGTTTAACTTTCTCATTTGTTGATACCAGCATATTTAGTTTCCATGTATTAACCATCATATTGCCAAGTAAATTTATAAACAATGGCCACCACCATTTTTTTGACCGTACAGAAATCCGATAATTGGCCAAAGCGTTGTCGTGTAGGTCAACTCCACCCATGTGCTTGTTGCATTGTGCTATTGCATGAGAAACTTTAACGTTGATATGCGTTTTATTAGAACGATCATAACGTTTGGCATTTGATTTTGGGTCTATTTTGTCATGATTTGTGAGCACGGTAACAAGTGCATTGTCCCTCCAGCGTATGGCCAACACCTCATTTGTGAGGTCAAAAACAACTGCACTATCGCCTTTTATTAGTTTGTCTGGCAATTTGGCTCCACCGATTCTATTTTTGCGGACAGTTCCTGTTAAAGTATACACATTTTTATACAAAATTAAATCTAAATCATGTGGATATTTAAATAAATGTACCTGTAGCAAAAAATTGTTCCGCGCTTAGTAAACACAGTAGGTGATACGACGTGAAAAAATTGTCGAAGTATATGCTATGGCAAGACGGAATTTCTATAACCTTTAACAAACTTAATACTGTATCAGCTTCTAATCCAACGGACTCATGATAATTTGATGGTGATCCACCATAGAGTTTAAGATGGTACAGGTATCCATTTGATGAAGTCAGGCACCATGCTTTAAACCCAAAACGAATAGGTTTACCTTTTATAAACATCTTGCAAGAATGTCTTCCAAAATAAGGTATCATTTCCTCATCAATGGACAGATTGTGAGCAAAGACTCCAAACTGCATAAATCGTTTGTTGCACAAATCTACAAGAGGTCTTACTTTGGCAAATTTATCTGTTGTATCAATTTTACTATGTTGCATTGGTTCGCGATTTTGCTAAATGTTGCCAGATTTGCTATATGTTTCTGCCCAATGGTAAGTGAAATTACCACAACAATGTTTCATAGAAATTCAAACTGTTAGCCAGAATAAATTAGATTTGTAAGTATACATAACTAATGTAATGGAAATAAATAATAAGAAATCGTTGATAATTAACACATTCCTTTTTCGGTATAATTTTTATAGTTACTTCAAAATACGTAATTTTTTGGAGCTTAGCGAAAATACTTTTAAAACACGAAAGGGTAACAAAAAACAAGTATCCTTCAAATTGTTTTCTTAAAAGATATTAAACTAAAGTACAAAATAAAGAAATGTTAAAGTTTTTCTATGCGAAAGTTTTTATATTTGAACAAAGTACTGGTAAGTGAAATTACCGGTTGGGCAATAATGGGTTAATGTTAGATGAAAAAGTCAAACTATGACTGTCGCGTCACAGAACACCCAGAAGTGCCAGTTAAGGGCCATTCAGACTATTATACTTTGTATTAATACTTGTTTGATAGTGTGAACGCAAAATGTTATAAAAACCACAAGTATTACGATAAAAAATTGACATCCCATAATACACTCTCATTTTTTGAAAATTTTCTAAACGATAATACTTTTCATCTGATTAAAATTCACAAGGCAACTGATCCGCCGCCGGTGGCGTGCCGTCCATTTTCTGTTATTTTTTTCTTCATATAAAGGCCCAACATTTTTAAAATTTTAATCGCATAGAAATATATTTCGTCTTAAAAGTTTTTTAATATTATTCATTTGATTTATTTCCTTTATCTAAATCGAATATTTTAACTGCTGCATACTTTCAAGAGCCGGCACGTTTGCCATCTACGTAAAAAAACCTGCCGCCGTTAGCCAATAATAATAGGTCTGTACGTTTACTTTTTGGGAAAGTTCGGTAAAATGAGAGTAAGCTATAATTACTCTCAATAAGAGAGCAAAATGTACAAAAGTAAGAAAACGCAAAAACCATAAAATTTACCAGAAAAAAAGAAATGTCAATTTTTTACAGCTCTGTTTATATCGGAGATGAAAATTTAAAATTGTACTTTTTTGACCCCAAATGTACTAAAAACATAAAAGTTGTGTTAAGTTTTACTATTATTAACTATTAGTAACAGAAAGATAAAATTAAATGAGTTCTTGAATATTGAGAATTTGTTTCGAAATCAATCAAATTAAAGTAATACTGAAGGAGTTCCTATTACTCGAGAGACCACCTCGTTGCGAGACAACCAACGTGTTGTTGAATAGTTAAAAATTAATGCAGTTCATTACAAAAGTATTCTTGAATTTTCGCAAATTCATCCATTTTACAGAAATAATAGTTTTACTCGTTTATAAACTTATAATTCGAACTATAGTTTTTGAAGCTCCGTACGACTGAATTTAGACGAGAAAACATTTATTTTGGTAGCATGTTACGACCATCGTTTTTGTGTTCGGCACTCGGCGACACGTTTTAACAACAACATATGTTGTCTTTGCTGATGGATAGAATTAATTTTTATGCGAATCCCTGAATAGTTTGTTTTAATATTTGTATATTTTAAATAATTGTGGGCAATTATATTAAGAAAAAATTCACAGATGATGGCCCACTCCAAGGTTCTGATGCATATTTCTATTTTATATTATATTACATTTCTTCTTTATATGCATATGCATGTACATATATATTATAATATTGAAATAAAATCAATATAAAGAATTGAAATAAATAGTTTTTCACTTTAATTGTGATATCCGTTAACCGTGACCGATATATCCGTTAACGCTGACTAGTCAGCAGTGGTCGATATATTCGTCTATGCTGACCGGTCAGAAGAGACCGATTTATCCATCAACGCTGACTATCACATGCACCCAGAAGTTTCGGTAATTTTTCTCATATTGCCATTGAGAAAATTATAGAAACTTTGTTCTAGGCAATAACCTATAATTCTGTCAACAATGACGGTCGTATCACCGGTCAAATGACCGTCACTGTTATTGTAGGAAAACTAAACTTATTAGATATTTCGCTGGTCAGTTCATTCAACTGGCCAAACGACAAAGTTTGTGAAAAAGTTGTGGAAAGTGGTTGTGAATAATTTAATAATTAAATATTATATTAAGAAAAATCGAAAATATATTTTTGCTATAATTAATTTAAATTACTGAACAACGTATAATCATATGAATATACTTTGGTACTTAATATTTAGTGGAGTAAAGTAGTACTTTTTCAATGCAAAGTGTACTGAAAAAAGTACAATTGTACGAGCTTGATTATCCCTGATTTTCATTGAAAGTCTAATGTGATTAATGACAGTTTAGCGAAAAAAAACTATTTGTGAAAGAATTTATTTAAAAAAACAAGTATTGAAAGAATTTATTTAATTATATTTATTTTTCAGCGATGGTCTTTTTTATGAAAAGTTTTTAACAATTATTTATTTTTCAATTTTTAGCATCGTTAGGAAATAATAATTTGTATTACCAAAAATATTTATTTAAAAAAATGGTATTTTTTATGAAAAGTTTTTAACAATTTATGGTTTAAATAACAGAAATGTTTGTAATTAATTATTGTTAAGAAAAATTTTTAACTCAACTTTTTTAATGTCTGTCAGCTGTTTGGGCATTTGTAATTTTGCTTTGTTATTTTCAATGTTTATTATAAACAAACTGATTGCTTGTTCTTCATGCCCAAACTAGCCTGAAGAAAAAGTCCGGGCATTCTCGTGCGTGAAGAACAAGAGCATTACTCTCTCAAAACCTCTCTCATTTACTCAATTTTTGCGTAAGAAAACGCTTTTGGGTAAGATTGGGCTCCCGCGGGCGTCCAATTTTGAGTAAACGATCAGACCTAATAATTCAATATGCGCATGCTGCTTGTGTTTCTTTATTATAGCTAAAGCCATCAAAACTCCCACAAATTTACATTTATTTCTTTTTTGAAATAACATGACTTTTCATTTTTTTAATTTTAAAACCCTTTTGTTTATTAAAAATTGTTTTCTCAACTTCTGTTTTTTTTTTTTTTGTATTTTCTCTCTATTTCAAGTGTGATTGTGTGAATACAAAATGTCAGTTTACGTTAGATTTTTTGACAGTCGCAATAAATGTATTTAGAGATCTGTATCGTAAAATGTTATTAAAGTTTTAATACTTGTATAATAGTCTGAATGGCCCTTTAGCCTGGTTTGCAACCTATGTGTACTTTGTAAGTCACTAGTTCCTTATGTCAATGGTGGCGGTGGTGGATGTCGGACTTCACGCGGTGTTAAGAACACCAAGGGGTAAGACGGTATACTCAGATATCCACGTTATTTTTGAATACAATCTTTTAAATACGATCTCAATACCAATCAGATACGAATTTATCGCGAAGATAATTCCGTTGTAAACATAATAACATTTTTTTTTTTCATCCAGAGTTTGATTTGTTCATATGAGTTTTTAAGCGCATCGGTATAAAATAATATCTCCAAACTCCTGATACCCTTCCATGTTCATATTTTTTTCTATGTATCATTTCAAAAAACACAATATGTATAACAACTCAAGGTGTCACAGGAATGATATTGATTTTTTGCTTCCAATATTTTTTCAAAACGCAATATGTAGTGAAAATATATATTAATATATACATATTTATTTATTTCTATTAACTAATTAAAGTTACTAAGATAATTTTAATTTTTACTACTTTTCCGTTTCTTGTTGTAATTAAATTATTTCACAATTAATTTACTCAGCACAAGTTCCAAAAAATACTTGATCTTCTTTGTATTTCCATAATGCCTTTTTTACCATTAAAGTTCTATTATAAATTTATGTGCATTTTTACAAAGTAAATTTCAGTTTAAATTTCTTTAGATTCCTTCCCCACATGTTAGTGATGAGCATGCGCTAATTATTAAATAAAAATTTGTCTACTGTAACTAAGAGGGTTTCTTCTTCGTTTTAAATTATTATACTGTCTTTTTCCCTTTCTCCATTTGAAATGTGAATGCATGTTAAGGAATGAAAGGAGATGAAAAAAATACATAACATGAAACTAACTGGCATGTCATATGTCAAAATGATATGTTACACTTTTGTAGTTTTTGCTATTCACCATAATTTTTCTTAGATGTGTTAAAAAAATGTGATTGTTACTTAAGTTTATGAAGTAATTTATAAGCAGAATTAACGGTTTGTAGTAAATTACTGCCGCATTTTATTGTTGTTATATTAAAGTTACAAAATCTAAAAGGTCTACAAAAGCAATTTACTCCCAACCGTAAATTCCGCCATTGTAAAATTGCAATCAAGTTTATTTATATAGATACGATTGTAACCGGAAAGTATGTCATCGTAAATTATATTATTAACATGTAGTTGGTCTAAATACACAATAGTAAAGAATTGTATAGGGCAAGGAAATAAAACAAAAGTTTAAGACTTCATACGCGCCTGATTCCATTTCAATCACAATAATTTTAATTCCGTAATTGATAGACTTATGTAAATTGCACTAGCCATAGTCTCGGTAATTGCAACAGTTGGCAATAGGACTCTTTAAATTTTAATTTGCGTGTGTGATGCTCATCATGTGAGAAAAGATCAACGAACTCCCCGGCGGTACAGCTAGTCGAAGAAGAAGACGAGTCCGGCACGACCAATTTTCTTAATTAATAATATTCATCTGAAGTTGAATAACATTTAACACTCATCGTCAAACACACGTTACATACATTTTCATTCTTAAATTTTTTTCTGCCTTTAGGTTAGGTCGGCAAGTTACTGGATTTAAAGGTAAAGAAAGGTCCCAGCCCACTTGGGTCCAACTTATTATGGTCCCATTGTGATACCTGTTGAGAAAAAACTTTCACGTGGTGCACTGATACAGACCAGAGTCTCTGTAGGAATCGAACTTAGAACCCCCAACTGATAAACTAGCACACTACTCACTAGACTACCGGTGCACCCTTTTCTTTTCTGCCTTTTTTTGCACATAAAATATTTATTATTTTTTCTTCTTAAAGCATGCATAATTTATAATTTTTTAATTCGAGTGTTTTTGCCTTCATTCGCCGACGATTATCATGCGTTTAAAAATTTAACCCCGTGAAACAGTGCAAGTTACACAACAACAAAAGTTGTGGGTGTTGATGGCTGAGTAGTTAGCGTGTTGACTTTGCAACCAGAAGGACCAGGGATCGATTCCCGGACCGGTCAAGTCAAAAATTTTTGTCTTAAATTTTTCTGTACTAAAGCGCGAAAATTAACATTATAGATGGCGCAACTTTGCTTCATAATAAACACGTAACTGCAGAGTTGCCCAAGAATTAAGCTCTATCTTCCTACCACAAAGTTATGGTATTCCAGTATATCCTCTACACTATCGCTTTCTTTTCTAGTACGTACTGAGCACTGGTCCACAAAAAAAAACTTAAAAAGTCTTCGGAACAAAAGCTTTCGTGAAGCAGATCAAAAACAAAAGGAAAAAAATAACCGAAGTCATAGCAAATTGAAAAATAAAAAAGTAAATAAAAAAATTGACGGCAATCCATATTTTCCGAGTTATGGTCCTCTGAGACTTTCATAGGATCTTTTTAGTTGTCAAAAACACACAGCGCGTGAAAAAGTTAACCAGCTATCAACGGCACATACATACGTCAAAATGTTCTCTGTGCAACTTCTTCTATAGCAAAACAGTCCACGATTCGTTTGAAGATTATGGAAAGGCTGATCGATCTTCATTTGAGAAGGTCGATGAGAGGTGACCATATATCGGGGTCTCAGCATGCCTATACGAAGGGTTGGTCGGTTTAGACATAACTGCACTCTATGGTGTGGTATTTAGATAAATCTATGGCGTATGGGGTGTATGCGCTGGCGGTTTTTTTCACATAGAGGGTACCTTTAACAACGAAGACCCGTGTGTGATTACGCAGGCATAGAGATGACTGGGTGTGCATCAGTCATTGATTCGCCTGGTGGAGGAACTGTTGACAGGGTCATCATGTCTAGGCTGTGCCCGACTACGGAGGTGAGTGTTGCGAATAGGACTACCCCACGGGGTGAGTGCGCCGATGACATCGCGGTGGCGATTGGTGGGCACTGGGACACTGGCGCAGACGTTGCTGGTGATGATAAGCAGATCGTGTACCAGGTCCGGGCTGGGGGTGAACCCACTGAAGAGGGATCTCGTACTATTCACGACGAAGTATAAGATACCGTCCTTTTCGCATCCGAGGTTGAATGGGACGGTATTTGGGCTGTCTGTCCGGGATAGAGCGGGAAAGGCGGCTATTGCACTGATGAGTTTTAGGTTGCACGATCGTTGCAGCGTGGTGCATTCTGAGATATCGATTATGAGGGCGGCGAACTGGATGAGGTACCACGGGATATATGAATAGTATATTCGGGTGTGTACCAACAGTAGGGGTGCGATAAGGTCCGTGTCGGGTATATATGCGACATTCGTCAATTCGTGCAGTTTTTGATCGTTTTCATCTTTTCTCAATTAGAAATCTTCAACAAGACAAAGAAATGTGCGTATCGAAGATGATATTGCTGCTGTAGCTCGAAGTATTAAAGAAGACGCTGAAATATCGATTCGTCCTCGACATCAACATCAACGACATTTGGTTCCAACAACACGACTCAACTTAGCATGCAGTGCGCTTAACAATCGATTTATTACAAAATCAGTTTGGTGCTAACTTTATTTCCGGCATGAAATTGCCTAAAATTTTAAGTGTTCTTTCATTTAAAAGTAAATGAACGGAATATTTCTTGAACAAACTACAGTTCGTCACTGTAATCATTTTTTGAGTGTACATATATTTAGAATTATTACACTATATAGTGAACTTCGTAGAAGGAAACAGGAACAAATCGAAAACGTGAACCCTTGGTTTTCGTTGACTACTCTAAAACGTGGACTTGTGCACTGCAAAACGTTAACAAAACAACTGAAGAGCACGTGACGCTTTTGTTTACGTTTGAGTGTATCACTCAAATTACAGCGCCCTGAAAAATAATGTTAAATTATCATATTTAATAAAAAGAAATGTAAAATACAGATAAATCCATATATATACGTATATGTATATACACTAGTGGCACAAACTAAAGCAACTTAACTGGTGTTATACTATTTTCATTGCAATATTGTAAAAAACGAACTTAAGGATTTTTAAGGATTACTATTACAAATCTTTAGGGTTATATTAATTTATAAAAAAAAAAAAAAAAAAAAAAAAAATATTTTGTTAAAAAGAAATAAAAGAAACATAAAAATACTTCATATTTAGATGGCAAAAACTAAAGCAACATATCTTAATAATTAATCGCATATCCATTGTTTTGCAAAACAGCGGCACATCTGCGAGGCATTGAAGTGATTAATTTACCGATTTCGTTTTCTGAAATGCTTTCCCATGCTTCTTTTATTTGGAGGAAAAAATTTCGTTTATTAGACCCTTGATCACGTTTTATTTTTCTGTCCACCATGTCCCACAAGTTTTTAAATCGGGTGACTGGGCGGGCCATTTAAGTAAATTAATATTTTCATCTTGAATCCAGGACTTAACATGTTTCGATGTATATTTTGGATCATTATCGTGCTGAAAGATCCATCCAGCAGGCATTTCTTTTATTGCAAATGGCAACATGACAGTTTCCAAAATATTTTTGTAGAGGTAGCGGTCCATAGTTTTGCTTATTTCATACCGAGGTCCGACTCCATTGAGTGAAAAACATCCCCACACCATTACATTACCACCGCCATGCTTAACAGTTCCCTTACAATACCTCGGATCTAACCGCTTATTTACAGGTCTTCGAACAGTTATTTTTTATGAATCAGATCCTTTCAGGTTAAATTTAGATTCATCGGAAAACAATATTTTTCGCCATTCTTCAACGCTCGTGTAAATTTGTCTTAGCAAATTCGATTCTCGCCTTACAATTCTTTGGTGAAATAAACGGCTTTTTTGCAACTTTTCTAGAACGCATTCCTGCTTTTAAAGCTCTGTCTCGCACTCTTCTTGCTGTAATATTTAAATCTAATTTGTTAGCAATATTTTGCGATGAGACAAACGGATCTTTTTTGATTTCTCGGATGATCATTTGGTCCTCGTGAGATGACGTTTTACGAGGTCTCCACTGAACCAGTTGATACAAATTTTTTAATAAGACGACAAATACCCGTTTTATTTATGTTGAATCTTTTTGAGAGACTTTTGTGTAATTCCACTATTATATTGTTAATTTATTTCATTTTTAATATACGAATTATATTTTTTTCTCGCCATTTTTGAAAATATTTCTTCAGCAGCTTCTTTGTCTTTTTTTAGCTTTAAAATTCAAAAATTTTATATTTTTTTTAACATTTCCACAAACTTCTAAAGCAAAAACAAATAACTGCATAAAATAACGGGGAAAAATTAGATACATAAGTATGTTTAAAATAGTATTAAGTTTTATGAAAGTTTTAAGAACAGTTGCTTTAGTTTTTGCCATCCAAATCTGAGTCATTTTTATTTTTTCTTTATTTTTTTTATACTTAAAATGTTTTTTTTTTAAGTTATTTGTTTAATTAATACAGTCCTAAACCTCGTAATAGCAATCCTTAAAAATTCGTAAGTTCCCATTTTACAATATAACTTTGAAAATGGTATAATATTAGGTCAGTTGCTTTAGTTTGTGCCACTAGTGTGTGTGTATATTGAGCTGAAACCAACTAAATTGTCATTTATTTTCACCATGTCAGTTTTTTTTTTGCAGACATCTTCTACGTCTTATACCCAATATACACACTCCGCTTTGAGGCAGCGACACGAGTTTATAGGCGAGAGGTGAAGAGAAGCTAGAGAGGTAAACAAAGAGTCATGAAACAAGATTTGAGGGGGCCATTTGACATTTCTTTTTAGTTTCTTTCTTTACCTCTCATTATTCTCATGTTATTCATAAACGGTGTTGCCGAGTTTGAATATTTGTTATCATTCTTTATGTAAATTTAACATTTTTAAGTTTTTTTTTCAGTATTTATTTTTAGTTGAACATAAAAACTTTGAGCCGTGTTACCAGTTTGATTGATATTTTTACAAATTCCAAATAACAGACTAATCAAATAAATACATATATGGCAACACCGATTAAACACCAAAAAGTCCCCTGATTGTTGCCACAAAAAGCGCAAGATGTAAACTCATGAGAGGTTACGAAGGGACACCTAAAAAAGATACAAAGATTGTTGCAGGGACAAAGCGCAACGTCTGAATTGTCTCTTATACTCAAACCTAAACAAAACCGGCACCTCTTGTTTGGCAGTAAAAAGTTTTCTTGACAGTCCAATTTATATAGAGCGAACCGTCATAACACGGCGACAACGCGTAGAAGTTGATAAATCCGATTTGGCAGCACGGCAACAAATGCAGAAAGTGAAAGAAAAAAACAAAATACATACTTATGTATTCGTGTCTGTTCAAAAGAAAACATAAATTTTGTTTTCTTCGATTATAATGGCGTGGTGCATTATGAGTTCTTGCCAACAGGTCGTACGGTTAATAAGGAATACTACACCGAAGTGCTGCAACGTTTGCGTGAAGCAATACGGCTGAAACGATCGGAATTGTAAAAAAAATCATAGATTATGCATCACGATAATGCACCAGCTCACACATCAATTCTTGTTCGTTAATTTAGGCCAAAAAGGACACCCTAAACATGCCTCAACCACCATATTCGGCAGATTTGGCTCCCTGTGAATTTTTCCCAAAACTGGAGAGTTTAATGAGTGTAAATCGTTTTGTCACAATTGATGAGATAATTTCAAAATCGAAAACTAGCTGATGTCCATATCGAAGAGCGCATTTCCGAAGTGCTTCGAGGATTGGAAGAAGCGCTGGCATAAGTGCAATATATCTGAGCAAGATTACTTTGAAGGGACAAAATGTATAAATAAATAAATGTATGGATATCAACATTGTCATAGCACTGCCGCTACTGCTAGACTGCATTAATCGCAACCCTCGACACTTTTGTTTGTGTTTGTATGTGATGCATTGTCAAAATCGGATTTTTTCATTACAAAACGTTGCGGCCGCACTATTTGGGTATGCTTCATACATTTTGTATGACATCGGGAACTTTTGACAAATAGGAAATGCTTTACGCCCTGATTTACGTTAGTCTGTTAAATTTGTGTTCGTTGTCAATATTGTAATTGCTTAAAAGACATTTTCATTCACATTTTAAGGGACACGCAAGTAATACAATGCGGCATACGCTTTCTTACTGTTAAAATACACATCAATCTGTAGTAAATTTCGTGTTCTGCTATCGATGCTGTGATTTGTTGTTTGCAATTTTTCTGAAAACAGGCCATAAGATTGAATTTGCTTTCACTTTCACTTCTCTTTTGTTGTTTACTTATGCAGTTCAGTCGAATAAGTATTGATTTTACTTGCTCATTGATATTTTCTTACAATCGTTTCTAAACCGTTGTTTAGAATTTAATATTTTAAATTTTTTAAATGTCAAGTTTTGCGTAATTTTTTTTAAATTTGCTTTAAAGTGTACACAATCATACATTAAAGTAATTGAAATTTTTCAAACATTTCACTCACTTTAGAGAAAACTCTCTACTCTAATAAACATTGCTTATGTTCTACAATGGAGGTCACAATGACGACTCTGTGTCTTTTAAACAATGACGTCAATTACGTCATCAATTATATGAGAAGTTATGGAAACTTTAATTCGTGTTCGTTTCCTTTGGTGGCAACAATTAAGCTTCTATAAAGAAATCAGCAATAAAAACTTTAAAGTTTAACAAAAATTGTATAACACTTTGCTAACATGAAGTTTGTTGCAAACAGCAAAATATAAATGCAGAAGAGATTTGGGTTTAAAGAAGAGATAATTGAAAAAAAAAGAGTTTTATTGTACTCTTCTTTGACACCAAATAGCTATAGTTTAATCATACTGCTGCTGCTGCTTCTTTAAAATCAAACAATTTTCCAAGTATTTTCCTTGTTAGTAGTTGTCTTGGTTTCCGTACAAACTGTATAACACACAGAAAATGGGAAAAAAGAAAATTTTGAACAGCAAGACTTGAAAAAATTAAAAAAGTACATAGTTCAATAAGTTTTAATATCTAATAATAAGGATAAAAGCCAAGTTTTTGTGTAAAATTTTTTTTTTTGCAATATAAAGATAAATGAAATTGAAAGTATTAAATAATCGCAACAAAAGTGTAAACTTTCTTATAATGAATAATATATAAAAAATTCTGTATTTAACTTGGGAACTTTGGTTAGAGTTTCGTAATGAAAGGTAAATTTTGCAATAATATTTCGTTTATTTCTTTTGTATAATATTTCATTAGTATATTGTAAGTTTTTCTATTGTTAATTGGAAAATTACATTTTTTGACTTTAAACGCGTCTGCGCATTAGAAATGATAGAAGAGCAAACCAAATTAACAGCTGTTAATTTCTGGTTCTCTTTAGTAATTTTTATAACAGTTAAAGTTCTGTTATTATACTATTATTTTACGTATTTATTTCACTTCCTATTATTTAAAAAGTAAAGCTTTCTTTTTATTAAACTTCCTATATATGTATGTACATTTTTTTACATATATTAAGTAGAATTCATACGAGGGTTGATGTAAAATTTAAACCTCTTCATATTGAAAGCAAATTATGTATATTAAAGGTTAATCAAAGGGTGCCTAGTGAGTATTGTGATAGTTTATAAGTTGGCGGTTCTAGGTTCGATTCCTAGCAGAGGCTCTGGTCTGTATCACTACAACACGTGAAACATTTTTCACAACTGGACGCAAGTGGGCTCTGATCTTCCTTTACCTTCACATCCAGCAATCTGCCGACCTAAGGTTAATCGAGCTTTTAAGCTAAACTTATTAGAGCTATATATGACATAAGCATCAGTATTACCAATCCAGCAATGTTTCTACATTTTAAAACGTATTTATTACTAGAATAATTTTTCATATGAAATATGCTTACTTATTGGCGAGTTGGGTGAGTTGGCCATCCAAAAAATTTATTATCAAATAAATTTGTCAAATGTGGATCAATTTCCATTTTTTTTTTGTGGAAAAGGTTCACTATTTTTTTTTAGAAGTGCCCTTCCCAAAAATTCAATATCAAATATTTTTGGCATTTGTGGCCCAATATCCAAAATCCTTTTTTCATCTGGAAAAATTCCGGTAAATTTTTTTTTAAATTGGGGGTGCGAAAGGCAAAGTCCCCGCCAAGATAATATATAAATAAATAAAGATAATAAAAATTACAAAAGAATATAAATGATGCTGAAATATAAGCGGACGTGTGTTTGGTAGTCTTTCCATATACATACATATGTACTTTCAATTCTTTTGGTATCTCTCTTTGCAACCATATATCTCCAAAAGTATTAAACATAGAACACAGCATTTTTTCGTAATTTTTTTTCTAGAAAAAATATCGAGTGTCTTTTCTTATATTTTCGAAATTCAAAAATATATGGAGTAAAATTGTACCTTTGCACTTTTATCCCTTTTAAATAGTGCTTAGGATGTACATTTTTACTATTTTTATACACCCACATGATATGGGTATCAAATTACAGAAATATTTGAAGGGAGCATAAAATATATGCAAACGCACTATGTCGGACGACTATTCTTTACACACTATGGGCATCAAATGTAAAAAAATGTTTCAGAAGAAAACCAAAAATAAAGTGAAATTGGTACTTTTCGGCAAGATTACGTTTTGAAAAGGTACCGTGTTATTTTTTATTGATATAACAATAAAAGTATCTAAATTTGATACAGATAGCTTACCGTAACAATATCTATACAAAAGTGGGCGAGATTAGATAAATTGGTGTAGGGTATAAAGTTTCATGGTTTCCTTTTTTAATAGGCTTCTTAGGCAGGTTGTGAACTCTTTTCTATTGCGTTAATTAAAATTTTTTAAATTTTAAATAGACTAGTGATCGATAACATACAAGCAGTTAAAATTACATGTGATAGTTACTAAAGGCCCGTTCAGACTATTATACTTTGTATTAATACTTGTCAAAAATTCAAATAATACGTGCAAGTTTGATAGTGTGAACGCAAAATGTTATAAAAATCACAAGTATTACGATAAAAAATTGACATCTCATAAAACACTCTCATTTTTTGAAAATTTTCTAAACGATAATACTTTTCATCTGATTAAAATTCACAAGCCAACAGTTCCGCCGCCGGTGGCTTGCCGTCCAATTTTTGTTTTTTTTTTCTTCATATAAAGGCCCAACATTTTTAAAATTTTAATCGCATAGAAATATATTTCGTCTTGAAAGTTTTTTTAATATTATTCATTTGATTTATATCCTTTATCTAAATCGAATATTTTAACTGCTGCATACTTTCAAAAGCCGGCACGTTTGCCGTCTACGTAAAAAACCCTGCCGCCGTTAGCCAATAATAATAATTCAATATGCGCAAAGTTTCTGGAACTGGCTCTGAAATCAACGATGGAGATACTCTAAACCCATAGGAAAGATCTTTGAAGGAGTTTCCCGTTGCCAAATATCTTAGTGTGATAAGCAGACTGAGCGGAAAAAGAAAACAGAGAATTAGCATGATGTTATTACACAATTATTTTAAGAAATTATACCGTGTTGTAGCTGAAACGGATTCTCTTAGCACTGTGTTTTGTTTTGATATACTTTGGCCAACAACATTTAACAATTCCTGGAAGGAATGTTTAGAAAGCCTGCACAAATTTTCAAAACTTTTTTGGTCCTCTAGTCGTAATTCCTTGGTTACAATATGAGTTAAATCTCTTCCCGAATACCGCCGAAGAAGCCATTCACGGCTCCAATACCGTTTTCTACTTCGTCGAACGTACAATTCATTATGTTTCTTTATTATAGCTAAAGCCATCAAAACTCCCACAAATTTATACATATTTATTTCTTTTTTGAAATAACATGACTTCGTTTTTTTTTTTAATTTTAAAACACTTGGTTATTAAAAATTGTTTTCTCAACTTCTGTTTTTTTTTGTATTTTCTCTCTATTTCAAGTGTGATGGTGTGAATACAAAATGTCAGTTTACGTTAGATTTTTTGACAGCCGCAATAAATGTATTTAGATTTCTGTATAGTAAAATGTGATGAAAGTCTTAATACTTGTATAATAGTTTGAACGGGCCTTAAGAAACAAAGAGTAGCGGAAAAACATACTGTTTTCGAAGACAGCTACACATTCATCTTCAACGTTCTTCGTGTTTTGTCCACTGTGTGTGGTTGTCAATAGTTTTTCTATTGCGTTTTGTTACAATACATAACACCAAATGAATTTGAATTATATGTTTCATTTGTTTTACCTGATATTTAATATCATAAAACTAATTCCCTCATTTTATATAGTTTCGAATTAGGGGGTTACCCTTCTTCCAAGCCAGGTAAAAGTACAAATATTTATTCTATGGTCCCACGAAAAATATTTTTGGTGCTTCTTTTTAGGTTAGAAACGCGTTTTTATTTTTTGGTTTTCCTTTTTTAATGCCGTATAAAAAATTTTTATTAATATTAAATTTTTACATTCAGAAATTTCAACAGTCGCGGTTTTAAATAGTTGACATTATGTCGAGCGTACTGTATTTGGATTATGAACATTTGTACATCATACACTTAAATCATAAATTAAATATGTCTCTTTATTTGTTAAATCATTGGAAAAATTTAGATTTTGTGTAGCTATTTTTTTTATCGTGTACCAGCACTCAGGGGATTAGCACTACATATACGATGCATTGCGCTGGAACTATGAAAATAGGTTATGGGAAGGAAGATAGAGGGAGTTTTGTTTATGGATATTTGATTTGATTCTTCCCAACTCAAAAGTGACAGGAAAGACCTTCGCAGAGATTTAGTCCATAATCACGCTGCTCGGTCGAAATTACGAGTTCTGTCTGTAATGCGTAGTGCAATTCTCTACCAAATCGACCACAAATAAATGGGCCCTTAATTATGAACGCTTTGTGCGCAGGAATGTATGGGTTTCGGGAATAAGTTCCCTGATTTCATTAGAACACATCGCTCTATAGTAGCGATAGAACAACGAAACAAGACACCCCACATTGCGACAATGCTCAACAGAGTCAATAGAGTTGGCTACCCTACCATCCGCAATGAGTTTCTTAGCCCTCTCCTGTACACGGTCGAGTCTTGGAAGTAGCGGTTCATACATAAGGATGAAGCATTGGGTCTTTCGAGCATTTAAATCGACTCTGTTTGCGTGAACCCAGTGCGTTATTTTCATGAGGTCACTATTCAGTGAATCACTCATATTCTGCCGCAGCGTCGCGTTCGTAATCGATGTCGCGTGTGCATGTATGTATTTATATGGAAGTAAATAATTTCAATTCTGCCGTTTTAAATACGAAGGTAGGTAGTAAGGCAAATTCATTACCACGTAAACTCGTTAGCTATTTCGCCCGTCACCTGATTAAACGGGTTTTAACGTATTTGCAGGCCAACGCTCGTAGTTTATTTACTTCTTTGAAAAAGTTAAGAAAGGTGGTTGTGAATAATTTAATAATTATAATAATTTCATATTATAAAAATAAAAATGACTATAAAACCAAAACAGTTTTGGCTACGAGTCCAGTTTATATTAAGACATAAAAACATTTCTGATGTGCATTAATGTGTCAGTTGTTGTCGGAAGGTTTCAGTAAGGAAAGCATAGTATTGTTTATGGATTTTTGATTTGAACCTTCCAACGCCAAAAGTGACAGGAAAGACCTCCGCAGACAGTTAGTCCATATACACTCTGCTCGGCCGAAATTACGAGTTCTTTGTACAACAGTCTCCCTCTCCGAATCTACCCCACACCCCCTACACCGGGCATTGAATGGTATGCCCATCCTCTCAGCATGCGTGCCGATGGCCCACTGGCCCGTGCAGATGGTATACATAAATAAAACTGTTATAGAGCAATTAGTCCATTTTACGGTCAACATAATCAGCCTAGTGAGCAAACAATTCGTACAGTTATTGGTCGTTTTCGCACTAATTTTACTCTTGTCGATTAAGAACCATCAACAAGACTAAGAAATGTGCGTACCGAAGAGAATATTGTTTTGTAGCGGAAAGTATTGCAGAAGTCGTCGTTCTCAATTTGTTGGCCTTTTTTTATTGAAGAAAATTAAATCAGCTAAATATCAAGGACATTTGGTACCAACAAGACGGCGCAACTTGCCATATAACTCGCTTAACAATCATTTTAGTGCAAAATCAATATTCTTACCACCATTGATAGCATACTGTGAGATTTATTGGAAAAAATATACAAAAATTCGAACATATGCCGGAAATCATATTTAAAAAATAAATGCCAGGAAATTATTTTTCAGATTATACTAAAAGAAATTCATTCCCACACTATATCTTGTATTATCATTTTAAGTTCTCATACAGCTAAAAAGAGTTTGTGTTTAATTATTCTTATAATTTCTTGGTTTTTTGGTGGACTTTTTGAAATTTCTGTTGCAACAATTCTTGAGTTTGTTGGCGAGAGAGGTGAGGAGATTGGGGAGGTATACACGGTTTCATGTGTTCTCCGATTCTCTTCTGCTTTGCAATTCTTACTATTTATTCAACTTTAAGCTTGATGTCGGGGTATTGGTATTGTAGGTGAAAAATAGGCATAAGAAATATAAAAATTGCAAAACTAGAATTTTATAATGTGAACACTAATGCAATTTCAAAGCAAAATTTTCAAAAATTGCAAGTCTGGACAATGACTTAAATAAACACTGTGTCGAATGATGCAAATTTGCATGGGTTATGCAAAGCGGGAATTTTAAGTGATGGCAAAGTCAATAGCCATACTTTCCGAAAATAATTATACTACAACTCGCACCTTTCTTATCTATCCTCGTATATACAGAATTACATAGATTTCAAAAACAACAAAAAACAGTATAAAATGAAATGAAATTTCAATATGAAATTGTGTCATTGTCATATCCAATGTTTCTATACTGTTCTCAAAACACTGCTCGACCTAGTGCAAGTGTACTTAAAAGATTTCATCTTTTTCTGTAACAATATTTGTAATCCTTTTGATGTGTCTTCTATCCATTCTCCTTATTATATTTTAATGCTCTCAAAATCTGTTTCAATCTAAGCAAAGATTTATCATTTTATTATTTTGGTAATAAAGAAATTTATATTTATATTATAATATATGTCTGTATTATATGAAATTTTTGTGACTGTGGTCATATTTATCCTGCCTTAGTTTGAAAGGGTTCAAGCGGCTTTAAAATGTTAGTACTATTCAAACTTTTCCAGCGTATGACTTGTTTTTATTACAATTACATTTCTATGGGTGATTTTTTTATTAAGACAAAATGAATAAAGTATAAATTAATTGAATAAATTTATTGTGAGAAGTTTACATTAGAGCGAGTTAAATAAATAACGGATTAAAAAGTCCAAAAGACAGTTTGACAAAATCTGAAAAAAACATGCTAATAGTTGAGTTCACGCTGGTGCGGTAGTTTGTTAAAAGTGTTTATCGTAAACGCATTTTTCTTTAGTTTGGAAAACGAACGCCTTTTTTTTATTTTTCATTTTTTCTAGGGATGTTTTTCAATTCCAATACAACTTACGAAGGGATCAGAAGGATTGTTAGAACTTAATTCGTTCGCAACTCTACAGTTACGTGTGTTTTTGAGAATTTGTAAAGCGGAATTGCTGCTCCTCATGTGCTAACTTGACTCATTAATTTTTAAACTAAAGGAGAAGCTATTTATTTATTATTTTATTTCGCCGACGTTTTATTGCTTTAATAAGAACGAAGAAGGGTGCTATTAGCATAACCAATCTACGAATCTTCTGGTTGCTATGTCAACACGCTAACTACTCAGCCATCCGCAGTCCCACTTTATGACATTTATGATCAGTGTACTCCAGCAAATCATCATGAATATATCAAAGGGGAGATGTTTTTAAATTAAATTTTAAATATCGAGTGGAGCTCAATTGCAGATTTAATATTCGTATTCGGCGAATATTGTCGCAGATATTTGCATTTGTATTGGCGAATATTAAAAATTGTGACATCACTATCGTTAAGTGTTTTCTTTTATAATATAAAAACGAATATTTTAACAATGTGACGAGTAAACAGTTAGCAAACGCAGTGTGTATGAAAAGAAAATAGCCAAACAATAAATTAATGTCACCTTTTCGCTGCCGTTTAAAAATTTCGCCGCAACTCAACATTTACTATTAAAGAAAATACAAAATTCCTTAGAAAAAAATTAAATTAAGGACTAATAGTTATTGTCAAGGGTACGGTACCATCAAAAATTAGCAAATATTTTATATGTATATCGTTACTTGAAATATAAAAATCCGTACATAAATTTTTTTACCCTTTTATTAAATCAGTAGTTTCTTTGAAACATTTGATAATGAACTATAGTTTTCTGGCGAAAGGGACTTTGAATATTTACATCATTCATTAGCACGTTTTTTACGTGCTCAACTCTGTCTGGAAACATTTGGAAGATTCTAAAATTCCCAAACAACAAGGTAGGAACATTTGCACGGAACGGGTCATTAAAGTTGTTCAGACATTTTTCCTTTTTGTGAAGAAATACGCACATTAAACTTAGAGTTTACTTATACAATATAATACTTAGTATCTGAAGTACTTTATGTGTATAACTTTTTAAATAAACGTATTTAAAAAATTAATTTTTTTTTTGAAGGTTTTAGGCGAAACGGTTTGCGTGGAGGTTTTTCTTTCAAATTGATTCTAGTAAACTGTTTTCTTCATATACACATTACTTGCCACCTTGTGGTGGATTTGCACATAAGAGTTGATAAAAAGCAAATCCGAAAAAATACGCATGCAATGTAAAGTAGGTCTTAGGTGCAACTCTGTGTTTCGTATGAACGGCATTTAGGAACGCCGCTGTGCAATTCATAAAACAAGAAAGTTGCGCTTGTGTGTTCTTTTTTGTCACTGTAACATCAGTATATAGTTGCTAAAAAATTTATCAAAAATAAATAACCAATTCCTTATTACGCCATTTTAACGCAACCGCATACCAAGTAAAATTGATATAATAGTTTTTAGCATCTGATGCTCATCATTCTGAACTGCCAACTAATTAGTCGCCTTGTACATTTGGGACATGACAAGACAGACGGACGAAGTTTGTGAGCAAGGAGAGTGAGAGGCGGAGTATGTAGTACACGAACCTCTGTACCGAACATTTCGTTTCTCTTTTGTGGGCGTTTAAGAAATCTACAAAAAATTTTTTGCTATGATGAAAATCAATTAATTGTAAACTTTTGTTTGCTTTGTTTTGATACGGTAGCACTAACGCATCGCTGCAAAGTATTTTGATGTTTTGGAATTCACCCATAGTGTTATTGGCAAATACCTCGTACGTGCATATAAATGTAGTAATATGTACAGGGTGTCCGCCATTTTGGTAAACATTAGTCTTTGGCAGTCGTGAAGTAGACACGTGGCAAATTTATTATAGAAAAATATTCGATAAACCAACGTGTTTTAATCGTTAAAATATTTTATCAAAATCAATCATCAATTACTGTGACGATGAGAAAGTTACCTGAAATTTTTGGGAGAAACAATGTGCCAACAAAATGCACTATTTATCGTGTAGTGAATGATTTCGTAAAAAGAGGGTCTATAGGTGATAGGCCCTAGCATGGACCACAACGTACTGCAAGATCGGCGTTGAAAACAATCCATCAACTTCAATTCGACGCCGTGTGCTCGGGAGCCACATCGCATACAGCCAGGATTACAATAGAATTACTGCGAGACCTCTTTCAAGAAATGGTGATGTTGATTGGCCCCCACGGTCGCCTGATTTGACTGATCCGGACTTCTTTTTGTGGGGATATCTGAAAAGCAAGGTTTATGCAAACAAAACAGAGCAACTCAAACAAAATATTCGTGATGAAATTAATGAAATACCGCGTGAAATGTGTGAAGCTAACAGAGGCGGACATTTATCTGATATTATATTCCATACATAATTGCCGACATTAAATAAAACTTTTATCAATATAAGATCCATTCTCTTTATTTAATCAAAAAATATAAACAAACAAAGTAGTATACCATCCCGGCGGACACCCGGTATTTAAAAAGTAAGATGTCGACTGTTAATTTGAAAAGAATTCTATAAAATTATTCAATTATTTTTAATGTATTAAGGCGTTGCATAAGGAAATGAAATCGCTTAAAAATTTATTTTTTGTCGTCGTTTCTTTAATTGAATTTTAATGCCATATTGATAAGTGTACTAATATGTATGTACATATATGAATGTAACAAATTATTTTTAAACTAAATACAGTTGAACATTGTTGGGTGGAAGAGAGAACCGCTTATTCGCTTTTTTTTATTTACATTTTGTTGTAAAGAAATCTTGTTAGGCCTTAAAAATTACTATAAATTTTTTGCACATATTTGTATAGTATTTTCTTCTATGTTGGCATTTTATAGCAATTAGCAACAATGTTTTTTTTCTTTACTTAATAAAAATATCAACTGACTTTGAAAACACCTGCTGCAAGAATAAAAAATAAAACACTAAAAGTGAGAGTATAGTTTTCAAACGATAATGGTAGAAAAAAGATAACATAAATATCTATCTATAGAAAAAAAATTTTGTTATACTAAATGCAGTAAATTTTTTGTTATATACACTGCTTGTCATTAGAATAATGTCACTGCTCTTTCACCAAGTTTTTAAATTTATACTTGGGAACAGTATTTCCCAACCCTTAATATTATTGAAAACGTCTGAGACTGGATTACAAGAAAAAATATACGTAAATGGAAGACAATTTATACAATCACTAATTAAAGCTATCAAAGATGCGCGGAATTAGAGTATTTAAGTCTTTATACATGGTGGCACAAAAGGAGCTATATGGTTTAAATGTTTTATAACTTTTTTATTTATGCGATTATTATAATTTTTTTTTATACAGTATATTATTGGGGTATTTTTTGCAATTAGCTTTGAAAAATGATATCCTGCAAGTGATGTCCATTTTCTGCTTCGCACATACGTCCTCTTTTTAGCATATTTTCCGTACCTTTTCGCAAAATTTTTGGTGTAATGGCCATGAATTCATTTCGAATGCTTCATAATTAATTCCTCTAGTCTTCTTCACAAAATACTGAAAAAAAACAAAGAACAAATAATAATTAAAAAAGTTATAAAGAATTCAAACCATATAGCTCCTTTTGTGCCACCCTGTATGAGTCACTTTCAAACAGGATATTTGAAGTTATTTCAAACAAAGAAGGCTGCACAAAGTATTTAACCGTACAAAATATCAAAAACAGAAAATTAAAAATAATCTCTAGTTGTATTTTCTATAATTTTTTGCTCTTCACTTATTTTAATGACGTATAAACAGAAGGAATTGTAAGTGTACTTGATTATAAAAATGTGAAACAAAATATGTCTGTTATTTGTTCAAATGTTTCCCCAATATTTTTAACAACAGAACAAAAAATAAAATTACAACAAACTCTTTCAAGGAAAGAAGTAAACATGTTTGTTAGAATTTCCAGTCTTACTCTAATAACACGCACTGTATTTAAGGGCTTTTTTTGAAAATACTCTCATGGCCTTTTCTTTTTAAAACAATAGGCAGTAAAAGTGATTTGTGTGCTGCACCTAAAGTTATACTATATTTTAATATTGTATTGTATAAAGTATATACAGTGAACTCGCGATAATAAGACCTAATTAAAACAAGGCCAATTCAGTTTTTGGAGATTGCTCATATTTGCGAATGGCATCTAATTTTCCTTTAAAGGCGTTTTTCCTAGAAAAATAAAAGTTTCTTAATTTAATGGTAAATTGTTTATTGGATTTAGAAAAACCAATATATTATCCTTGAAAAACTTAAAGTTATTAAGCAGGCTAGATAAAACTCTTAAAAAATACAAAAATAAGCTGTTCATATTTTAGAGCTTTGCACAAGTTCATATTTTAGAATAGTCATGGGAAGGAACAAAGTATTCATATTATCGCAAGTGCACTGTATAAAGAGATTCTAATACTTTTTTCACAACTATTGCAATTTCGAATAATATCTATATATTTGTTCTATATACATATGTACATATGTATGTATATAAAAAAAAGTAAATAATTCAGTTATGCATGAGATTGTATTTTTTTCTAGTTTTGGCAAGCAAAAAGCTTAAAGTATGCCAAATTAATAAAAACCCCTAATCACCACTGCCAGCTAAAGTTTTTAACGTTTTACAAAAATTTAAGGAGGAATATAAAAGCACTTAAAAAAGCGTCAAATTGTCTCGTTGTTTATGCCTTCCTATAAAATAATTGTTTCGTGAATAACTCGAACAAATCCATTTTTTTTTCTTTTAATTAAGAAATATTTTTTTATTTTTTATTTAATATTCCGTAAATAATTGATTCATTATAAAAGCACTTTATTTTATATAGAAATTATTATACTTAGCTAAAGCAGCCTGTCCAATATTCCCCAGTAACCCTTTGGCCTGCCGCTTATCGGCAAAATTATACCAGTGATCAGCAAATTCTCTTCCGTCTCAGCTCCTAAGAACTTTTCTAAGAGGGTGGCGATGGCTGCAGTAGACTGCACTTTTACTACAAAACCCAGAAATTTTCTGGGTTCAACCCCAATTTCAGACTAAATCATTAAAACATCTCACAGTTTTCCTGATGTGCATTAGTTTTTGTGTCAGTTATTGTCGGAAGGTTTCAGTCACGAATGCATAGTCACTGGTCACTGAATAGTAATGGCTTCAGCTGTAACGAATCCGCAGGCACACTAGAACGCCCGGCTTCGTCGGTATTGTGTAGCACCGGCGAAATAAAATAAGTTATTTTAAGTTATTGACCCCGAGCCATTCTGTGGACAATTTTTTATCTTGACCCAGCATTCAGGAGATGACTCGTGAATAATGAATAATATATGTTTTATTATTATTATATTATATTATTATTACTTATTATATTTAAATAACTACTGAAAAAGGCTGCTAAAACAAAGTTTAAAAAATTTAATACGTCTCCTGGATATCAGAGGCGCTTCAACTCAACACTGCTATAAAAACGAAGAACGTGCAAAAGGCAGAGTTGTAAGATAGTGAAGCTTCACCTTCACCAATGAGGGGAAAATGTGACCCTCGTTTGCCAGACGGTCAGCTATTTCAATATAACGGCATTAAAGTTCCGCAACGTGGTGAGTAGGTCGATGCGTTTGTCCACCAATATATGGCGCTCCGAATTGCTCCCTATACTTCAACATGTTACTTACACGTAACAATGGGTGCCCCCGTAGCCTAGTGCGTGAGCATTAGTCTTATCAATCTTGTCACAACGGGCATAAGCTCTAACCTAAGTGGGGCGTTCTTCTTCGGAGAGGAGCCGCCACCTAACCTTACTTAACCTACACGATCATAATTATTTTCCAATTTTTTTGCAGCTGGCTCTCTTTTTCATTTTATTTTGAATTTATTAATTTTTTTAAAGTCTTTCCTTTAGATATGATTCTAATTTTAATTGTGCTTTTTCCGGAAAAAATATGTGAAATGTATTACATACTTTAAGATATTCTCAAAGTATTTTTTATAAAAGCAAACTCAATAACTGAGGAGGAAAGCATATCCATATAGTACTATTTCGCTAAGGCTTACTTAGCTCATCAGTCGATTTTTCCTAATTTCTGAATACAAATCCAAGATTCTTATGTTTAAAATTCAACTAATCAATCGAGAATTGAAGTTGAATACCCAATACAAAAATCTATAAACAGAAACATAACAATCCATGAGTTTACTTTTTTTTATTACACATACATACATACATATTTCTATTTTAAAATTTTTACTTTAGTTTTCAATTTAAACTTGTAATTTGCTGCTTGTCAGAAATTCGTTTGGTTGTGTCAACAATTCTACAGCCCCAGTGCTACTGAAATTTTATTCACCTCACAACTGTCAAAATTTTACTCATCAGAGAACTTTGCCATCGTTTTACACTCACCAAAAATCGCAAAAATGTATTGAACAACTTCAGATTCCTGCAAGGTACACCTCCCTATTAAAAGTAAACTAAGAAGACTTTTAGGGCTGCGTACTTGCAACATTTTGTTGTTTATATTTGTATTAATTCATTTCTTTTTAACATACTTAAATAAATATTTAATTTTATTTCCTTATTTTTTCTACTTACAGATTTTTAAACAACAATAACATTTCTCCTAGCTCTCTCTATAACACATCCAGAGCAAAAGGGAGAGAGAGAGAGAGTGACTAACATATAACTAAAATATTAAAGCGTATAAACAGAAAATCCCTTTTATTTTTTACATGCCGTGCTGCACCGCTGCTGTGTGTCTGAAATTTAAATGAAAAATTATTAATGTAGTAAAAATGGCTAATGAATGTTTTAAAATAATGTAAATATTAAAACAACAAAAAGTTGTCCTTAGGCTAAAGAATAAAAAAAATATACATATATATATATATAGTAAATAATATAATATTAATAATCAAAAGAATCAATAAACCGCAAAAACTTTATTCGGATTTTGTTCAATACAAAAATAAACGTAATGACAGACCTTTAAAATTAATTAAAATAATTAAACAAACCTCTTCGCTTTAGCTACATTTAAAAAATAGAAAAATAGAAAAATTAAAAATAATATATAGAAATAACACATAAAACGTGCAATCACTTAATAAAAAAAATATAACCGATGAAGTAGTAAAAGAAGAAATCATATAACCGGAACATTTTTTGGAAATGAAAACGTAAGTTGTACTTTTTAATTTTTAGCAATTTTATTTATTGTAAATATTTATAAGTCTGCTTGGTTTATTAGACATGCAGTCTGAATAACTTTCTAACAAAAAAGCAATAAAAAAAAAATCCATATAATAATGAAATGAATCATCTAATTAGCTTTAAAATTTTAAAAAATTTTAAAGTTAATTGCATTTCGTCTGCAATACTTGCTTATTCCGCTTTTTTTCATCACTAACTTGGAGGTTACACGTTCAAGTTTTGCCTTTCAAATTTTAATACACTCACACTTTTCCACTAATGCATTCGTACTGTTTCAAATTACGGGCAAGAAAACAGCTGGCAGCTATTCCAGAAATAGTTTTGTTGTTGCCTTCTTGAATGGCTTCAGAAATAAAATTTGTCTTAAATTATGTACTTCAAACTTGCGTGCTGCCTACGTCACAGCCGTCCATTTAAATGATTTTTGGCAAACAGTATGTGTGAGAAATTTGAAAGGCGAACTTGATCATGTAACGTTAGCGTTAAGTGAAAATTAATTAATTAATTGAATCACCACTACTTAATGTATTGCACCGCAATTTTGGAAAATCTTAAAATCATGGAAAATGTTTTTACTTGTGGCTTGTTGATACCTACGGCCAGGTGCAGAGAAAGTCCTTGAATGAAGCTGTTTTTCTTGTTAACACTTCGAGCGGCTATGTTGCACTATGTTGTGCTTTAAATAAAATTTTTATTGAAAATTAAATCTTGATGAATTCGTATTTCCGCTTTTTCATGAAGTAACGCTACAGTTACTATATTATTTTATAAATTTGCTTTTTTTTCTGGCGATCTATTGATTCGATTTGAAATTTTTGACATTCAAATGTTTAATTCACTGAAACCATTTTTCTTTACCTTTTTATAACGGCGCAGTTACACGAACAATATTTTTCGGAAAAAAGGTGTGACAAAAAAGAAAACACGGAAAAATAAAAGTAAATTAACGGTCTTTTTAATCGCCAAAGCGATAAAGTTTTTTCTTTTAGGCAGTCAGTTTTTGGTAACAAGGATTGGTAAGAAGTAACATTTATTTGTGTCGAATGAAATGTCCAATGTACAAAAAACTAAAATTGTTAAGCGGTTAAATGGAGTTTGCAGTAGGAAATAAAGGTGAGTAGTCTTACATAGTATACTCTAAGTATATAATAAATATTTTATTTGTTTGTTTTGTCACAGGATGTACGATTTTTTGATTCAGCAAAAGTACTATGGAATAGACGTGGGAGTCGGCGACAGCAAAATTAAATGAGGTGCCTCTTCAGCAAGGAGTGTAACAGAGCAAAAAAAAACTTTTTTGAAATAAACTGCAGTTTAAACACATATCAACGTTCCATTTTATTATTTATTCCACAAACTTTACATCAGGCTTGGATAGATCCATGGCGGACCATGTCGGTTAAGCAACTATATATAAGGTGTTTTTTTCGCTGCATGCGAAATATCGATAACTACCGTTAGACAGCTGAGAATATCACACTGGCTTGACATTTCTGTTCAGTAAGGTTTGGCAAGTCATCATGAATCGTTTAATGCCAGAACGAAGTTTCCAAATTGTGCCAATTTACTTCGAAAAATACATCTGTTCGGGACGTTTATAGAGCACTTCGTCCATTTTACGGACAACATAATCGGCCTACTGAGCAAGCAATTCCTGCAGTTATTGATCGTTTTTGCACTAATTTTACTCTTCACGATAAAAAACCAGCAACAAGGCAAAGAAATGTTCATACTGGAGAGAATATTGCTGCTATAGCGCGAAGTATTGAAGAAGACATCGAAATGTGGATTCGTCGCCGTTCTCAACTTCTTTGCCTTTTTTTCTGCTTCCAAAAATTAGTCGCCTAAAAATCCAATCCTAAAATTCCAACAAGACTGCGCAACTTGCCCTATATCGCGCTTAACAATCGTATTCTTGAAAAATTAATTTGATGACAACTGACTGTCAAAAATGCGACTGATAGAACTCATATTTAAAAAGTAAATGCCATGAAATAATCTACCAGATAATAATAAAGAATGAAAATCTAACAATATTTCGGTCTTGTATTATCATTTTTAATTCTCATGCAGCTGAAAAACGTACATATAACTGGATACACTATTTGCCCATTTCTGCTTCATCAGCCCCATACGGAAAATGTTGTGGGTGTTCCTTTAAGCAAAAATAATTTAACTTACAGCGCTACAAATCTAATATATTCCAGGGGAAAAGATGAACCAGCGTAAATAAATTAAACTATTCGTGCTACTTTTTGCAAAAAATATTTTTTTGTTGTTCTTTTTTTTTTTTATCTGGGACCAGCACTCAGGAGATGACTCCTACACATGCGAAGCATTGTGCTGGAACTATATGGAAGGGATAGTTAGAGAAACGACATGAGGTGAAGCTTAATTAATTATTTTACAGCTCTGCTTTTTTTGCACGTTCTTTGTTTATAGCAGTGTTGAAGCTTCGGTTTAGAAGCCATTTTTTATAGTTATTTTACTTCGCCTGTGCTACACAATACCGACGAAGGTGGGCGTTCTGATGTGATTGTGGATTGCTATCAGCTGAAGCCGGTATTGTTCAGTGACCAGTGACTATGCCTTCTCCACTGAAACCTTTGGACAACAACTGACACACAAAGACACACTAATGCACATCAGAAAAATGCGAGATGTTTTTTTTTATATAATTTTAGTCTGAAACTGGGCCTGAGCCCAGGTCTGTTTTGGTGTTGTAGTCAACGTGCAGACTACTTCAGCCATCGCCACTCTGTTATTTGAATTTAAACGGCAGGGGTCATCTCCTGAGTGCTGGCCCCAGATAAAAAAACAAAAACAAAAAAAAAATAATTTTTGTTGCACATACATACATATGTGTTTGATTGTGTAATAATAAAATCAAACATTTCTTTATCAACAATTTTTTCAAATAATTGGACTGGTGAGACACCTCTGATTTCAGCTTTTTTTAAAATGATTTTCAACGGTTCCGCATTAGGTTTGAATTGAAAATCGAACTGGTTGTAGCATCATATTTTTTTGTCAATTTTAGTTTCCCAAAGATTCTAACGGTTTTTATGTTTGCATTCTTCGCTTCGGTGATGGTGGTCGACATGTTTGCAATTCTAAATCTCGCAGCTCTTCATCATTAGCGTTCATTATTTCAAATGTTTCGGCAAGTTCACACGTAGAAGGTTCCTGAAAATTATAGCATTAAAATAACAATAAGAAATGTATTAATTACGCATGTTACCATGACATTGATTTTCAATAATTCGCTTCACTTGTAATATAAAACCAAAAGAGATCTCCACAACACAGAAAATATCATGCAAATATCATGTTTGTATATACTATAGTTAAATAAAACTCTTTACTTTAGAATGTCCAAATCTTGTCTATGAAAAATGTTTCCTTTTTGCACAAGCGGTGTACCACAGGGTTCGATCCGTGGGCCTCTTCTATTTTTAATGTATATGAATGATTTTGTGGACTACATCGGGGATACGCAGTGTAGGATTTTTCTTTTCGCTCATGATATAAATTTGCTTTTCAGTGGTGAACTCCAATTTCTCGATTGCCATGAGAATACAATTAATTATATATTGTCGTTAGTCTCTGATTGGTCAGTGAACAATGGACTAAATTTTAATCCTAATAAGACCAAGGCGCTGGCTTTTGGACCAGGATACTCTCATCACACATCACTCTCCGTTACATTTGGCGGGGTTTGTGTGCTCTTTGAGGACAATATGAAATGCTTAGGTGTGACACTGGATAGTAAACTTTCTTTTGATAACCATGTCTCTAATATAGCTACTAGGATACATTTGTCGCTAAAGTCCTTATATAGTCTTAATTGCCAACTCCCGATTCGAATGAGGTACAACTTGGCTCACTCTCTACTGATGACTCACATCCTCTATTGCCTTGAGGTATATAGTGGTTGTTCAGCGTCCAATTTGAATCGGCTGAGATTGATTTTTAACCGTATCATAAGATATGTATTTAAGCTCAAGGTTTTTCAACATATATCTGACAAGCTCAGTTTATTTCTAAAATGCTCCTTCCTTGACTTTGTCAAGTGAAGAACATTATATTGTTTTTATAATATCATTAAATCGAATTTGTACTTAACCGATTTGTTTAAGTTTTCAAAATCAGTTCGCAATCCTCATTTAACGATACCTAAAATAAACAACTCCATATTTGAAAGATCGTTTCAAATAAGAGTTAGTAGACTTTACAATGCTCTTCCCATTGACATGAGAAATTTTGATAATTCTACTGCGAGTTTCAAACGTAAACTTTATATGGTCCTCAGCTAAGAACTCTTTTCGTACTCATATAATGCAATATTGATTTGATATGAATTCAAGTTATATATTTTATATTCAAGTATCATTCTTTTCATAAAAAGATATCTAAGTTCATCATTTTGTACATACTTTTAATCACATATGGCCCTATGGGCTCGATTAAATAATAAATAAATAAAAAAAATAAAAAAAAAATAAATATACATACATATTATGTAGTTATGACATTTTTAAAACTAATCTAGAACTAATTGATATTGCTTTGTCTATTGCTTGTTCATTATAACCAATGCTCATTTAGGTTTATGTATGCAAAAAATCCCTCTTTAGTAAACAATGGTTGGAAAGCACCGCCTATGTTATCATGGCCAAACAAATAATTAGTTTTAGGCATACCCACGGAGAGATAAGAAACATACTTATGTACATAACAAAGAAGTGTTATCGTTTAAGACAAAGATTGTTATTTAAAATAGAATAGAAATAAGTCAGAGTTTAATATAATATTTTTTATTTATTTATTTGTTATTCATGTAATACAAACCCAGTAGGGCCAAAAATAAAGTATTACAGAAGAATCATAATTCTGAGTGTAAGAAAATACTAAGAGCCTATTTCACCAATTCTATTTAAATATCAATTCATATTTAAATGTCGATTTTCATTTTCCTCTAGATATACTCATTGAATATTTAAATACTGTTTAAGTAGCCAGCACTCTGCATTTAAATATTGATTTTGCAACAGCATGAAACAGCTTTTAAACAACTTTTTAAAAAGCTGTAAGTTGACGCTATCATAATTAATATCAGAGCGTTACCATACTTTCTTGTGTTTCATTATTTCAGTTGGTGAAAATAAAAATTTTTTAAACATACTTTAACTAAAGATCATTAATTAAATTAAATTGTGTTTAAATATGTTTGGTGAAAGAGACCCTAATAAGACTTAACAAATTCATTAACCCATTTTAGTCGACTGGGTATTTAAATACACAAAAAAGTTAAAGTAGTAAAAAAATTCCTGCGTTGGCCTGATAAAGATAATGATTGCAAGTTCCTCTTTTATTTAATACTAGAGATTGATTAATAAAGGAAAAATTAAAAAAAAAATTTTTAATTTTTACCTTTAGTTTGAGAATTGGGAAAATTGGGTTTTTTTGGTTGTCAAAAACTGATCAGAAAAAGGTTTGTCAAATAAAGGATAATGCGAAAATGAAAAACGCCTGCACATTCTAAATAGCCTTAGGTGCCGCATTTGTAATGTGAAAAAAATAAAAGCGGTTTGTCAACACACTTGGCCGTCATACGCTAAAAAGTGAAAAAGGGTATTTAAATACCCAACCAACCATAATGAGTTCTAAAATTAACTATTTTCTCTATATTGAAATTCTTTTTGGCGTTAAAAAAAGGCGAATTTATAATTTTTAAATTTATTTAAAGAAAATCAGAGGTTATTTAGACTTTGCAATTTTAGATTTATCCGGTGTGTCACTTCTATTGTAATCCAGGAAGCATGCTGCTGAGTGCAAATTCGCCTGGCACTTCAAACATCCGTACTCCACCGCACTGCTGGCACCGACGACGTGCTGGGAGTTTCCCGATTAAATGATCGACGCGATCATATCTAACTTCCATTTTGATTTCCGTAGGTGTTGTTACAAATGATGGACAATTGTTTGCTACAGAATACTTGTTGGTGGAATTCACTATAAGGTACAACACCTCATCAAGAAACAATTCCCAAAGTTGCTGGGGACTCATTTTACCAATCTGTTCATCCAAATGCTCCTTCTCAAACTTGTAATTATACTTTCGGGACCATTTTGGTTTCATTCCCTTATCAATTTTACGTTCCTAATTTTGTAAACAAAGAAATAGCTTTTTATTTATACAAAAATAAGAAAAACAAAATTGTTCAAAAATATTTAAAAAAATATATCGTTAAAGACGGTTGGGAATTTAAATACTCATGTCCTATCTCAGGAATGGGTGGAGGTAAAAAAAATTTTCTACACCAAGCAACTTCTATGGAGCTCCAGGTAAAATTCTGCAAGTTTCGTCAAAATCGTACCAGCGGTCAGTGAGCCGTCTTTAATGGGTTAATAAGTACAAATGCAAATCAAATATTATATGATATTATTAATAATACAGGTTATATATATACTATCACAATATCGTTTTATCAGTTTATTGGTTTATTGGCTCCCCAGCCGCAACTAAAATTTGAAAGAAAAAAATAAAAAGAAGTAACATAATGATGACAATAGGTCTAGTTTGTGGTAGGTATCCAAAACAAACAAGAATTATTCGAAACAGAAACATTAAAAGTTCATTGAAGTCGGAATTGGCTATAAAGTTTGAGTATAAAGACGTTATTAGAATGCGAAAAGATTTTCAAATCATGAGGTAGAGGCATCCACCAGCGGGCTACACGGACCAGAAAAGATTTTTCATACATGGAGTAGGAGATCCTGGGTATAATGATTTGTGGGTTTCTACTCGAACGGGTAAAACTAAAAAGTTCATAGAGCGGAAGGGGTTTACAGGATTTGATAACTTTAGAGAAAGAAATTAAACACCGAATCTTAAAAAATTTCATACAGGAACAGCCTAGAAAACTAACAATAAAGTTAGAAATATGAGAACGTCTCCTCAGATTGTAAACAAAACGCACTATTGTGTTAACAATGCGGTGAACTCTAGTAAGATTTCTCGCTGTCGAGCCGGAAGAAACTTCAAGACCATAGATAATATGAGGTATCAATAGAGAATAAGCCAGTTTGCATCTGACATGAAAGGGTAAGGCTCTGTCCAGAGTGGCAGCTTGTTGCCGAGCCGAGCTGGTTGACGCTTATTGCGAGAATTGTTACTGCGAGAAACAAGTTTGAGTGTTCATAGTGGATGCGAGAATCAGCGCTGATATTTTATCTATTATTTGTGTTTTATGTACATACATATGTTTGTGTGCATTTGGGTTTGTAATTCATTGTTGTTTGTGAATTTGAAGTGAAAAAATATGGATTCGTCAGATGATGAGTATTTAGCTTCAGCTATTTTATTTTTTATTTTTTAATTTTTATTTTCTTTTTAATTTTTATTACTTTTTTAATTTTTTGATTGCATGTTTTATTTACTTTTTCTTAAATTTTTGTTTTTAATTTTTTTTATGTTTTCCAAACATGTTGAAATCATAACAACATAACATAAACAATGTTATCGGCGCTGAAATACGCTTTGAAACTGTTTTCTCGCATTCAATCAGCTTTGCGCTCCGACCAGCTCGGCGCCCACTATGACCGCTTCGCGCTTGTTTGTACTAATTTGTATAGAACCAGTTTTCTCGCATTGGTTCTCGCACTAAGTGTCAACCAGCTCGGTTCCGCAACAAACTGCCACTCTGGACAGACCCTAAGTATATATTCGTAGAGGAGACCGTGCATAAAACCCGGATATCACGATTTGATATGGAATCAATGTGAGACTAATAATTCAGCCTATTGCCCAAGAAGATATCCAAAAACTTTTTCACTAACAAATTCAATTTCAACTCCATCGAAAAATACGAAAAAATAATTGTGGCGATGGCACGATGGATGGTAGTCTGCACATCCAAAAACAGACCTGGGTTCAACACCAGTTTCAGACTAAAATTTTAAAATAAAAATAAACTTCTCCCCCATTTTTCTGATACGCATTAGTCTTTGTGTGTCAGTTGTTGTCGGAAGGTTTCAGTGGCGAAGTCATAGTCACTGGTCACTGAACAATACCGGCTTCAGCTGATAGCAATCCACAATCGCATCAGAACGCCCTCCTTCGTCGGTATTATGTAGCACCGGCGAAGTAAAATAATAATAAAAATGGCTACTAAACCGAAGCTTCAGCACTGCTACAAAGAACGTGCGAAAGCAGAGCTGTAAAATAATTAATTAAGCTTCACCTCCTGTCGTTTCTCCTACTATACCTTTCCTATAGTTCCAGCACAATGCTTCGCATGTGTAGGAGTCATCTCCTGAGTGATCAAAAAAAAAAAACATATGGAACCGGTCAGTAGGACCAAAAGAAATGGCTTTAGTTTTCCGAACATTGATAGCAAAATAATTCACGATTGTCCATTGAGAAAGTGAACGAAGAGAAAAGTTGATATTACTTAATAGTACGTCGTAAAAGTCAACGTGGCAAGAGAAAAGCAAAGCCACATAATCCGCAATTATAAACGCTTTAAAATTACTAGAATTTATAAAGCCCGGGAGATCATTAATGTAAAGGATAAATAAGATGGGTCCAAGAACCGAAGCTTGCGATATACCACAGCTAAGAGTTAGCACATTAGATTTCCTATTATTATAAGATACAAATTGAGACCTAGCAGAGCGGTATGAATAAATGAGTTTGCATGCAGACTGTGGGAAATCAAATTGATAGTTCAGTTTGTTAATCATGGTGGAATGATTCAAAGAATTAAATGGCTTTGAGAGATCTAATGAAATAAGAACGCTTAACATATCCGAATTCACATTCCTTCTAATATTTTCAAAGAGGTTCAAAAGTAAGAAAGTGGTGTTGTGAGAAGCACGAAAAGCATATTGGGAGTCATAGATTTGATCCTTGAGTAAGTGTTCCATTACTTTAGAAAGTGCAGGAAGTATAGATATGGGGTGAAGATCTTCAAGGCCATTTACTGTTTTCTTCTTGGGTACAGGAACAACTCGTGCCGTTTTCCACCCAACCGGTAATTTTAATTGCATAAAAATATTATTACAAAGATGTATTATTACCAATGGCTGTGGATTTAACCTTAGATAAGCCAACAAACAACTCACTCTCAGTAACACAGCGAAAGGACACTGCATTTCTCGAAAAGTGCAAACTTTCAAATTCAGGAATCTGTGTAGTTTTATTCCTTATATTCACAAAGAAGTCATTAACCGCATTAATATCGCCCTCAAAATTAAAATCACTATCACCCAAAGTGCCAGAATGTCTCAACATTTTCCACATGCTTGCAGCGCTCATATTGCTAAACATTTTCGTATAATATTCGAATCTCACCTTACGATATTTACAGAACACTTTCCATGTTATAGCACTCTTATTCCGTATATATACTAAAAAAAGCTAGCTCTCTTAAGGATCTTGCCAATACAATATCTCTAGAAGTAATCCAATTTCCATTACTGAACTTAGCCTTTGTACGAGTCAGAGGGACAAAAGATAGCAAGCCATGGAGCAGACTGTTAACATTATAGCATAGCGAGTCGACGTCACTGTTGTTAAAAATAAGTGATAAATCAAATTCCATTAGGTATGTGAGTAGACTATCCCAATCAATATTTTCGTAGTCACGGTATTGAACTGTTCTCTCAGCAGTGAACATTTTAAATTCAAAGCAAGCGTATATTGAGGCATGGTGAGAGATACCAGGACAATAAAATTGCCCCGAGAGACCAAGTAAGGACCTATCACTAGTCAGTATCAGATCCAATAGAGAGGTTGAATTATAACCAGCATCAAAGTGGGTAGGTCTAGAGTTGTGTCTGATGTTTAAATTCAGTCGAGCGCTCATTGAACGCAACTTCATTGAATTTGAGAGTCGAAACATGTTACAATTGAAGTCGCCGACAACTATGATATTGGCATACTGAGTGAAAAGTTGTAAATGGTGGTCTTCAAACGTGAGGGTGGCGATGGCACGATGGATGGTAGTCTGCACGTTGACTACACAACCAAAAAACAGACCAGGGTTCAACCCCAGTTTCAGACAAAAAAAATTTTAAAATAAAAATAAACATCTTGCATTTTTCTGATGTGCATTAGTGTGTCTTTGTGTGTTAGTTTTTGTCGGAAGGTTTCAGTGGCGAAGGCATAGTCACTGGTCACTGAACAATACCGGCTTCAGCTGATAGCATTCGACAATTACATCAGAACGCCCTCCTTCTTCGGTATTGTGTAGCACCGGCGAAGTAAAATAATAATAAAAAAAAAAAAAAATGGCTACTAAACCGAAGCTTCAGCACTGCTACGAGTATAAAAAACTAAAGAACGTGCGAAACCGGAGCTGCAAAATAATTAATTAGGCTTCACCTCCTGTCGTTTCTCCTACTACCCTTTCCTATAGTTCCCAGCACAATGCTTCGCATGTGTAGGAGTCATCTCCTGAGTGCTGGTCCTAGATAAAAAAAAAAAAAAAAGTAGGTCTCCATAGAGGTGATAAACCACACCGAACAAAATAGTACTATTATCACCAGACAGTAAAAAATAAAATTTCACTTATAATTTCACAATAACTGCATTTTAAAAATGGTCCAGTTTTGTTTTCTAAAATCCAGGCGAAAATTTTACGGTTTCCAGTTTTTAGGCTTTTGGGATCTGGCAAGCCTAGTTACATATATTAACAGCTATAATATAACAACAATATTGTCATTGAGTTTTATTTTTTCTTGGTAATTTGAGTTGCTTACACAAATACCCTATATTTAGTTTTAACATTTTTGAGCAATTAATATTTTTGTGCAATAAAAAAAAAGCTCTATAAACACGTCCCACTAAATACCCCTTGGAAAGAAATATAAAATAAATTTTATATATTTTTTTACGGTTAATCATGGCTTTGTCTGCTGCTCTCCATAGATATACAATCTGTATTGGTATTATTAAATGAAACTTTATGTTCAAAATTAAACAATTTATAACATAATTAATCAGGGCCCAAATCGTCGTATTCGTGATCGAATGAATTTGATCGACATTTGACTTTTTGAGATCGTCATATTCGTTATCGAATAAGACGTATCGAAATTTCAGATCGTGGCATTCGATAACGAGTAGTCGAACGAGTACATTCTCTCGAAATGTCATTCGATAGACTAAAAGCTTTCGTAAACTAGTTTTTTGTTTGCTATTTAAGAAAGAAAACTTTTATTTTATTATTCAGTCATATTTTTCTATTAAACATGTTAGTACATACATAAATAAATACAAAAAATTCTACTAACATCCAAAATTTTCATTAAGACAAATTAACCAAAATATAACATAATCAATCGAAAAGTCGATTTTCACTAGTAGGTACCACGCCTACTTGTCCAATCCCTTCCAGTTTTTAATGATGATTTGTTTTAACAACAAAGTCTTTTGGACCATATTCAGAAAATTAGACTCCAACCGTTCGCAAGATATACAAAAATAAATATTTTCTTTTTATGCCCGTAGCAACAACCGGTTGGAATTTTTGAATTTTATATAGCCTATAGTTCCTCCACATATCAGGGATACTGTTAAAATTTCAAGAAACACACATACATACATACAAACATGTCATTTTCATATATAAAGATTGTTACCATATGTTTTTATTCTATGACAAAGCACAAAAATTGTTTAAATTTTAGAACCAATTTCGATTCGAACGCCTCGATCTGACTATTCGATACGTTACGAAATGTTATTCGTATTCGAATACGGCGATTTGGCCCCAGGACTCTGATAATGAAACCGAGGAAAGTCTCAAGTAAAGTACTTTTAACACGATTATTGTAAACTATTTGAAAAATGCAATCGACATTATTATATACTACGATGATTGCAATTTATCAAAACAAAAATGTTGTGCTTTCAAACGCTTAACTTTATTTATCTGTGGACAAAAAGTAACAATTGCAAACAAATACTTAGTAGAGGGTTATACGCAAATGGAATGGGACTCAACTTTGAGAGAAAAATCCACAATAAGCAAATAAACTTGCGTTTTGGACTGGTTAATTTAATTAAATCTGCTCGAAAACAACATATTTACAAGTTGATCATCTAAAACACAAGTATTTTCTTGATTATCTACATATATATATCAGGAGGGGCCAAAAGTCATTATGGGGTTTAAAAATTTAATAAGTTTTTCGTTTATATATTTTTCTTATTTTTATATATGATTCTAATTTCAAAGTTCTGCCTTTTCCCGAAAAAATAATTATTACATACCTTATGATATTATGCTATTATTTTATTTATACGATTATTATAATTTTTTTTTTAAATACTGTATATTATTGGGGAATTTTTTGCAATTAGCTTAGAAAAATGATATCCTGTAAGTGATGTCCATTTTCTGCTTCGCATATATGTACGTGCTCTTTTTAGCATATTTTCCATAACTTTTCGCAAAATTTTGGATGTAATGGCCATGATTTCATTTCGAATGTTTCATAATTAATTTCCCAAGTCTTCTTCACAAAATGCTGAAAAAACAAAGAAAAAATAGTAATTAAAAAAGTTAGAAAGAATTCAAACCATATAGCTCCTTTTGTGCCACCCTGTACTATTGCACTAATACATAGTTAGCTCATCAGTCAGTGGATTTTTCTAATTTCTGACTACAAATCCTAGATTCTTATGTTCAAAATTCAACTAATCTAAAAAACTAAACAAAAATCTATAAACAAAAACACAACAATCTATGAGTTTACCTTTTTTACACGTACATATTTTTTTTTATTTTTTTCTTCTCATTTTTTATTTTTAGATTCTAAAATATACAAAATGGATATTTTTTCACTAATGGTGGAATAGCGATTTTAATCCTCAAAAAGTGCATTGAACTTTTCATTTGTTAAAAATATTTGCACTTTGTTGTTCTCTTTTAATGTGCTGTATAATGACTTTACAGCGGAACAATTAAGTGCAATTAAGGGCATGGAATCATATGCACAATTTGGTTGAAAAGAAAATTCACTTTTTAGCATGTTTTTTCCTTCAGTAAAATTATTGAAATGTTATTTACGGCGTTTCCGTTTAACAATTGTCATTCGTAATACCAAATTCAGCAACGGGCAACGTACATACATAAAGTAGACTCTCTTTTTATTTGCGATCTCTCCTTTAAAAATTAATTTTGAAATAAATTTGCCTGATATATACAATTATGATTATGAATTTTTCTTTTTCTCTTGCAGCTTTTAAATTTCGGCATTCGCATTGGAAAACTTTCGAAACGGAATTAAAGCGGTTTTATGTTACTTATTCCAAATAATTTCAAGTTGACATTGAAAATTCCTAATAAAATAATTTAAAAATCACAGTTAAAGGAATAAAAATTAAATTGCTAAATATAGTTTTACTTAATTTAAAAATCAGAACGTAATATTTATAAAACCTTTTAACACCCGTAATTTCATGAATTGGTCTGAGAAAAAGAAGTGAAAGAGAACACACCCAACAACAATCAACTATCAACCATAATTTCATAAGAATTTTTCTCTTCCCCGGGTGTTAATTATAAAATCAGTCAAAACGCAGGCATCAGGCAGCAGCAATAAACCTTCAAAAGACACCACTGCATTAGAAGTCGCAGTCGACGACGCGGACGACGATATGAGTGGGCGTCCAAGGACAACCTCATTCGCTGAGGGCAATAAGCAGTCACCAAATTTAGTATTGGGAGGCGTAAAAACAAGCAGTAAGTCATTTTTCATGTTTCGTTTTTTTCTAAATTAGAAAGTAAGCAAGCGATAGAATTTATTGTCCTTTTAACAATAAATACTATTTCCTCTAGATCAAAATATTATTTATTGTTTTCCTATTTCGTGCGATGGCCATTAATATTAAATACAATTTTTCATTTACTGCGTTCTTTTTGTGTAAAAGTTAATTAAAATAGTCAGAAGTTTTAGTTTGAAGTATGTAGATATGTATGTATGTATGTGTCCCTTTTCATTATCGTTGAACATTGCAAAATTACAATTAACAGCAACACCGTTACTACATACATATGTATGTACATACATACATATGTATGTACATACATACATACATATCCACTCGTATGGATGTATGTATACTTACTATATACATACATATGTACATACTTTTGAGCGGGTATTTTTAAAAGTGGTGTTAGTCCACGTAAAAAAATAGTTAACGGTAATTTATTTCCTTATTACATACTTACGTACATATACATATATTTACTTAATAATACTTACGTACATACATACATACATATATACTTTCTTAATAATTATAATTCTATCGTTACTATAATGGGATATGTTCTGAAATCAGAGAACTTGTTTTCGAAACCCGGTGGGAAAATTTAAATCAAATGTCAATAAACACTACTCCCTCTATACTCCTTCCCATAACCTAATTTCCTAGTTCCAGCACAATGCATCGCATGTGTAGGGGTCATCCCCTGAGTGCCAGTCCAAAAAAAAAAAAAAATAGAGCAATGTAAAATTGATTTTAAACTTTTTATTAAATCATATTCAGAATGTTCTTATTATTTTGACCACTAATTTTTTTTTATCCATATCTTTTTCTTTGATACCCTAAAAATGCCAATTTATGTTTTTATCTTATAAATACCATTTTGTTACATTTGATTTGGTATACAAATATGAACTTTAAAATTTTGTCTGTTGCAAAAATAAAACTATTTTCTTTATTTATATAAAAGAGTAAAACTTAGTGGTGTACTTATTATTTTGACCATATATGTATGTATGTATTTCCTATTATACGTTGCACTTGTTAAAGCAACACAAATGTCCTTACTGTAAATCATATTCATAAGGCACAAAATGTTAATACTGCTTGCAAAATTTTAATTGTTTTTTGCTGGGTTGCAACATGTTCACATGTTAACGTTGCTATTCTTCTGATGAAATTCTGAGGAATAATAGTACTTTCACTGATTTTGTTGTTAAAGACAGAAGCTCTACTTACTTTTTGGTATGTGTGTTTAATATTAATAGATTATAACCTTTTGCCTGATTTTAAATCACTTTGACAAAAGTACTAAAAACCTAACTCTAATAGATTAGAGTTTGCTCAAACGTAAACCCTTAAATATCTCGAAACAAGAGAAATTGGACTTATACACTTTCAAATATAACAGCACAAATCATATACATACATACATATGTACATATATTAGGGTGGGTAATTTTTTTTGTCAAAAATTGGATACCAAAATAGTAATCTATGCGAAATATATAAATAAATAAAAATTTCCCAAGAAACCATAGGTCTGTGATCAAATACCATATATCTATCTATATATGTATGTACATATGTATGTATATAAAGACAAGCGTACACTTGGATGTCACTACTAACTGCGGAAACGGGTCGACCGATTTTAATAAAAATTTCAGGCTACGCTGGGGATGATGGTCTGTAGATGGTTTAGGTGAAATTTGCACGAAATCGGCCTAGTGGTTCCGTAGATATGGTTTTTAGATTTTCCTATATATTCCCAAACAAATATCACCAAAATGCCTTCCATTTTCCATATTATGATTTTTTATTGTCTCTTGAAAAGTTAAAAAACCATGTATCATAATGTCTTATGTGTACAATGACATTCGGTGTTTCTAATTGGAATGTTGAGGTGAATCTTTTTAGTTTTTGTTTCGATCGCCACTTTATTTGTGCTCTGAGCATTCAGGTTCGGGTCAATTAACATTCGGTTTTGAGCCCTCGGGAAGTGGACAGCAGGATTCCCATATGCGGACCAAAATTTTTTATTTTTATCGGATTCTTTTGAAATTTTGCATACAAATTGGATCCCGTAAATATGTATGTAGATATACAAAAATTTCTTTCAGTAAGTGAACACCAGTATTGCAAGGTGCGGGAAATTTTCCAAAATGATTGTTTTGAATATCAAACCGAATAAATATCAAAAGAACACGCGTAGGTACAACATTTTTTAAGAAATAGTACTTCGAGGGGACATATCTGCTACTCCCGAGCTAGCTGAATGATATTTCTGATATTTAAAACATGGATATATCTAAATCGAATATAACTCATAGGATATACATAAAAAAGAAGAAGAAGACGTGCGGAGAAATATGTTACTCACCGAAACTATACAACTATCTTTATAATTAAAATGATGTTCGTTGCAAAACGCTTCACGGCAGAACTGCTGGATCGATTTCTATAATTTTTTCTGGATATTGCTTAAAATATTTTCAGCATGGAAAGAAAAGTTGGGCGTGAGCGAATAATATTCTTAAAAAAATGATTTTCTGAGTAAAATGAGGCTTCATTTGTTAAAATCAGTCAAAAGTTGACAAAGTTATGGTATTTTTCATACATATACAGACCGGATTTTTTGTTTGTAATGCAAAATAAGTCATTAGTGACCATTCAAGTCTTTATGTGAATTTGCGCAGAATAGGATTTTATTTTAGAGCTATGGGTTCTTCTGAAAAGTTTCATAGAATTTTACGTAGATTTGGTTTTTGCTGTTTATCAGTTTTTTTCATCCATTCAATTTGAACTACCCCTCCTTCGTCGGTATTGTGTAGCACCGGCGAAGTAAAATAATAATAAAAATGGCTACTAAACCGAAGCTTCAGCACTGCTACGAGTATAAGTCCCCGTCCATATTGTGAAGCATATGCTGCAAAAGTTTTTTGAATTGTCTTTTGAAAGTGCAGCAGTGTCCATACATGAATCTTTTGCTTCATGTTTAGTATTTTTTATTCCTCCCTTCTATCTTCTTTTTTTAATTTTTTTTGACATTTCTCAATACCGAATGTAAATATAAAATAACTACCCTGTGATAGAAGGTGTGAATATTTTTTTTTGGATAGACATTTGAAGCACAAGGTATAATTTGAAGCAAAATGGACGCTAAGAAGAAAAATTATATAATAATTTTTATATAATTTTATATTTTTTTTTTAAATTTTTGATTATATTTCACAAAAAATTAACAATAAAACAGGGTAGCTATTATTATGATAGAAGTTAACAGTATACCAAACGAAAAGAAATAAAATGAAACGTCAAATACACCTCATCTCAAAAGATGCAAATAAGAAATTCAACAAAAACTGCATGTACATGAAACAGCGTACATACTTCCACTCCTCTTCCCCTTCTCATCAACAAACTCAAAAGTTTTGCAGCATATGCTTCACAGTATGGACGGCGACTAAAGAAACAAAGAACGTGCGAAAGCAGAGCTGTAAAATAATTAATTACGCTTCACCTCCTGTCGTTTCTTTAACTATCCCTTTCCTATAGTTCCAGCACAATGCTTCGCATGTGTAGGAGCCATCTCTTAAGTGCTGGTCCCAGATATAAAAAAAAATACCGACTTGAAATTAATGTGGAAATCATGCAACTAAATCAAAAATTTACTAATTCACAAAATAACAGCATTAGTCTTGGGATGTGCTCCGCTTTGTGAGCATGAGAAGACGACATATCAGGGTACGGATTAGCAAACTCATGTGTCATGTATACAATTATTCATTTTTTTTTTTCGTTATTTAAAACGTAAAATGTGTTACTTGAACAAATGATGGTGTACTTGGGTTTTAATTGTTTATGTTTTTTATTTACATATTTATTTGCATGTGCTCGTACATTTCTCTAGTAAGTTTTAGGTGGACTTCTTCGGACTGCCTATTCTACAAAATGTATGTTTTGACATTTGAACATTAAAAACGTTATAAATTCAGAAACCACCTATTTCTCACTTTACAAAATTTTACAAAATACAGTATATTTTAATTTAAATATTTGTTATTTATTGAAAATACATAAAATTTATTGTAGTTTTTATTTATTATTTATTGTAGTTTTTATTGCAATAGCAAATGACGACAATTCGACAACAATAACGTTGTCAAATACCAAATTAATTCTGATATTATTTTAAATATACTTTAATGTCAATATGTATGAATTTGTTTAAAAGTCAAATGGTATTGTTTGAAGTTTTGAAAATTCGTTTAAAGGTATTAGTTTTTATGTGAAAATTATGCCGAAGACAGGTAAAGATCACGCAAAAGTAGAATTACTTACTCGTATATAGCAAAGCTGTAGAAAGCTGCAAACAATTGTGATTGCAAATAAAGCGATTTCAACCAAACAGATTTCATTCTTTGCCTTCAAAATTGCAATCTTTTATGATTGTAAACAATCTTTTTCGAAATCATTGAATGCAATTTTACTATATAGTAATATATATATATATGTATAGGGGTTTTCACGATGCTGGTTGTGCAAATTTGCTGAGCATATTGCGGTAGTTCTGGAGCGTTTAATGAATAAATTTCCAAACAAAAATCAATTAATATATCTTTTATAAATCCCGTAATAGTTTTATTATCATTAGGTAATAGTATTTATTTACGTTAAGATTTTTCTACACGATACCGACGAAGAGGGCGTTCTGATGCGATTGTGGATTGCTATCAACTGAAGCCGGTATTGTTCAGTGACCAGTGACTATGCCTTCGCCACTGAAACCTTCCGATAACAACTGACACACACTAATGCACATCAGAAAAATGCGAGATGTTTATTTTTATTTTATAATTTTAGTGTGAAACTGGGGTTGAACCCAAATCTGTTTTTGGTTTTGTAATCAACGTGCAGACTACCATCCATCGTGCCATCGCCACCCTTTGTTTGGTTGTAAAAAAAGGCAGATGTTGAAATTGCATATATGCAACGACAGAGTGATTTCTACTGTTATTTATTAATACTATGCATACTTTTGTAAGAATTATTTTTTTAATGTGAACTTAACAAAGGTTTAAAATGTAAATAAATTTGCAAAATTTAGCTCGTTTTTAAGTGGGCTGTTGTGCGTTTTGAATTTTGAAAGTTGTCAACACTGCCTTGTTTCATTATTGAATTTTTAATGTCATCTTTTGTTGTTTTCATAGCTGCTACTGTGCTCTTTGATTTCGTTTCTATAGTATTTTTGGTGCTCGTGTGTGCGCGATTCCTTATTTTTCGAATTTCTATGAAATGTATTCAGTTTTGTTAATTGTGACCGACGACCAGTTTCAAATTATCGCGCCTCTTTTTTTTTTGTTCTGTGTTTATAGTATTAATATTTTTCTATGTTAAAATTAAATAATAATTTACCTCATAAATAAAATGTGCTACATATTACATTTGAATTAAGAAATAACATTTTATTGTGGTTAATGTTTTTGAAGTACAACAAAAATAGCAAATGTGCACCTGTGGGTCTGCTATAAGTCAATTTTTTAAAAAAAAGCAAAAAAGTTTCACTCAAATCTATAAGATAAGATATAAGTATATCCATACATAAGTACATACATATGTATGTTTGTAAATAAAAATGCATTTGATTTTAATAAAAATATTAAAATGAGTATCTAAGAAACCTTTTAAATAAATAATCAGTAAAGTTCTAGAATAAAAAGTGAAAATTAATAACATGCTGGTTAATCGCAGTTCCCTTAGTGAAGAAGGTAACAATTTTGTTTTTATACATACTTGTTGCTAATTAAAATTATAATTAGTCCGTGTGGTCTTTTTCATTTTCTTTGCGCACTGTTTTCGTAATTTATTTCCTAAAGAAATTTCTTTATCTCTTAGTTTTTATTTCTATTCTCTTTTTGTCATATAGAAAGATTCTCTTATTTATATTTTTATTTGAGAGTTGCCACATTTTGAGTATTCAATTCCTATGTTAACAAAATTCCTTCGGTATAAACTAAACAGAATGGGAAAACAAACGAAACAGTTTCGCATACGTTTCATGGAAAGACGAAAACTTTTATTTTTTTAACGTTTTGTACATGAGTACAAATAGAAGTTGTATACGCAATGAATGTCTTGCCCAAAAAATAATTTGTTGCGTATTTTTTTGAAAGTGAAAATGGTAAATATGCATAAAAATTTAGAACATACATACATATTTTGCTAATGAAGTCGAATTAATTAATTAATATTTTCTAGGGACATTGGCAATTTTTAAGTCTTTTTTATTTACTTATTTATTTCATTTGAATACATATGGTCTTAAGTAAGTATAAAGTATTACTTTATATATGCATGTCACTAAGAGAAATGAGTAATATGGAATCAAGTACATATCGCACACGAAATCATAAACAGTCACAACTCAAAATTCATAAAATTTTTAAGAGAGGCAAAAAACTATTTTTAGAAACATGATTGCAATTTTATAATCAAATTGTGTTCCACAGTAAAGAACATTATCTTTAAAGAAAGTTAACTTGATTTTTTTCAATTTTGTGCTGTTATTATGAAAATAAGGAGATATTTTGAGTTGTGACATTCATTGCTATTTTTTCAGTGAGTTGTGTGTAGTATATCAAATTATGACTTTTTAATTTACTTTTTAAGTCACCTAACACTAAATAGGGGACATAAAAAATAAACACAACATAAAGTTGTTGTTATTATGGTTTTCGCAAACTCTGCGTCATCCCTCGCAAAATTTTCTGTTTTGTAAAATATTATTTTGAGTTCTTTTATCGAAATCACTAAAAAAAAATCTATTTCAAAAATCGCAGAATCGCTAAAAACGCAGATACTGATATGATGCGCAAAAGGGCGAGAACTTCGTGTGCCAAAGTGCTAAGATGTGCAAAAGCTTTGTACGAGCAAAGTCTTCGCGCTAAAGTTCTTACTGCCCCACGGGGAAGTAAAAGCTTTTGGTCATTCGTTAAAAGAGTTAAGGGAAATGCTAGTTCTTCCATTCCGTCTCTTTTAAAGGCTGATCAAATATTCACTGACCCGGTTGAAAAGGCTAACCTCCTTGCTGAAATGTTTGCAGGCAATTCTCACCTGCCGGAAAGCAATCAACCACTGCCCGCATCCGAGCGTGTATCCGTAACTATGCCAAAGATATACTTTCGGGCTCGTGCAGTTAAAAGGGTTTTATCGGACCCCAACATAAATAAGTCTCCTGGCCCGGATGGAATTCCGGCACTGGTCTTGAAGCAGTGCTCTTCGACGTTATCGCGTCCTCTGGCAATCCTTTTCAGCACCCTATATCATGCAGGCGAATTTCCGTCGTGCTGGAAAGTTGCAAATGTTACGCCGATCCCCAAGAAGGGAGAGGCAAGCAACCCTGAAAATTACCGCCCAATCGCAATATGCTCTACCATTTCTAAAGTAATGGAGAGTATGCTAAATTTCCATCTTATGAAATATCTGGAGTCCAATAGCTTACTTAACGACCGGCAATATGGCTTCCGTGGAAGACGTTCCACGGGTGATTTATTAGCCTTCCTCTCGGAAAAATGGTGTCAATCCATCCACCATTTTGGCGAAAGTAAGGTAGTGGCTCTAGATATTTCAAAAGCATTTGACAGAGTGTGGTATGGAGCACTCTTGTCCAAACTTATTGCTTTTGGTGTCGGCGATATCTTCTCTCGATTTATATCGAGCTTTCTCAGGGATCGCGCTATAAGAGTTGTTATAGACGGGATCTCATCTAACGAGTTCAAGATCAATTCAGGGGTACCACAAGGCTCTATTCTTTCTCCTACCCTATTTCTTATTTTTCTTAATGACCTCCTATGTCATACCTAAAACCCTATCCACTCTTTCGCAGATGACAGCAGTATCTATCATTCATATTCATTTGATCGTAGGCCGACATCAACTATGATCGCGGCGACGCGGCAGAATATGAATGATTCGCTAACAGGTGACCTCACGAGAATATAGGAATGGGGTCACGCGAACAGGGTCGATTTCAATTCCCAAAAGACCCAATGCTGCATGCTAACACACCGCCGTATGCACGATCACGCTGCCTCATCTGTAAAAATGGGTGGCATAAACATTGAGAAATCAGAAGCTCTTGATGTTCTTGGCATGAAAATTCAGTGTGATGTCCGATGGACTGAGCACATTTTTCAGGTCTCAAAGGAAGCATTCAAGTGCCTAGGCTTTTTAAGGCGGTGTAAGACATACTTCACTCCATCTGATCTCCTCACTATTTATACCGCCTACATCCGACCGAAAATGGAATACAACTCTCATGTGTGGGCCGGTGCTTCAAAGACTATTTTGAAGTTACTCGACCGTGTACAAGAAAGGGCGAAGAAACTCATAGGAGACAGTAGGGTAGCCAACTCTATTGACTCTCTTGAGCATCGTCGCAACGTGGGGTGCGTTTCGTTGTTCTATCGTTACTATAATGGGATGTGTTCTAATGAAATCAGGGAACTTGTTCCCGAAACCCGGTTTTTCGCGCGCACGACGCGATCATCATTAAGAGCGCATCCATTTGTGGTCGATTTGACGGCGACTCGCACTACGCATTACAGGGAAAATTCGTTTTTTGGCCGAACGGCACGTATGTGGAATAGACTACCCGCAGAGGTGTTTCCTGTCACTTTTAGCATGGGAAGATTTAAATCAAATGTCAATAAACACTACTCCCTCTATCCTCCTTCCCATAACCTAATTTCCTAGTTCCAGCACAATGCATCGCATGTGTAGGGGTCATCCCCTGAATTAAATTGAATTAAATGAATTAAATTTTGCATTAAACTTTTTGACAAATTTGCACCACAAAATTTAACACTTTTTTTCATTAAAAGCGTCACAACTCGAAATAATACTATTAACGTGAAATTAAAATACTCAGTTACTAATAAGCGCGCTGTCACAACTAGAAATAGTCTCTTTAGTTGATTACGTACAACCGGCACAAATAACATAAAAACAGACATAACGGTATTTTTCCAGTTAAGGAAAACAGTGATGCCAACAAAATTTTTGTGGTCGTTAGAGATTTGCTCTGTGACCTCGATTATGCAATAAAAACGATTTTGAAAAATTTCGAGTTGTGACTGTTTATGATTTAGTGTGCGATATGTATATTCAATATTAACATTCATTGGCTTATAAAATAGGAAATATAACAAATTTGGTATTATGATTTCAAGTAAGAGATTATTTTATTCACGGCTAATAACAATATTCAAAAACAAAGATATATACTTATATAGGTATTTAAATATTTACGTAGATCGTAATTACGAATTGAAAAAATTAATAATTATACGTTTAAATGTAGATATTAAAATGAGGAAAGAACGCAAACTTCTAGGCAATGACATCCGAAATCGCGCCACCCGCACAAAAAATTAGACTTCAAATAGAGTATCGTATACGAAGTATGACCAATTGAGGATTTCTGGTAGAATCAGTAAATGAGAACATTATATAAATATACAGGGGATTTTGGAACGTTACAATTCTGAAGAGATAAATCAGCAGCCGAAATTTTAAATAGTCATCAAAAGATAGGTTTAGGAATTTTTTTGAAAATAACTGCGCACATGTGTTCTGAGTCGAGCTTGTGCGCTAAAATTCGAAAAATTCTGTTTGTAATAATTATAATTTTCTTCCTATTCCCAACATTACAACAAAGTACACTTCGATGCAGTAATTCACCTGTGACATCTATAAAGCATGACCAAACATTTTCCGAACATGTAAAGGAAGGAAGCGGTTTAAGTGATAAATTCGACGTAATATTATGCTAATTTTAGAATGGAATTGGTACTATTATGAGAAACGAAGTATTTTCGATCACTCAAGTAGGACCAAAGCAGTCTGCAAGCTGACGTTGAGAAACCGTATTTATAATTAAGTTGGTTAATCAAAAAAGAATGTTTTACTTGATCAAATGCCTTCGACAGATCAAAGGAAGCCAAAACGCTAATTTTGCTTACATTTCGATAAACTCTAATAGTCTCTGTCAGTTAAGTCAAAATAAATTTTTATTACGACCACGTCTAATCCCATATTGATACCCACTTAGAAGTTTATTCACATCAATCCACTTTACCATCTGATCCTTTAATATATTGTCCAAACTTTGGATAAAGCAGTAAAATACTGATCGGTCTCATGTTGCTAATAGAGCGTAAACGTTCACCCTTCTGAATTGGAGTGATTCGAGAAATCTTCCATTGGGATGGAAAATTAGAAAGTTAGCAAAATTATGAGAGGTACTTGCTAATATACGGAAAGACCATTAAATTAAATAAAATTAAATGGAATTATTTTTCAAAATGCATATTTAAATTTGCAAATAATATTAATATTATTTATATATTATTTATGCAATATAATGTTGTTTTCAATATAATAATTTGTAGTATTTACTCAGTTTTCTTATTACTATGTAATACGTACATAGTTTGGCCTAGATAGGCTTTGTATTACATTGGATTAGAAATAAATATATAAATAAATTAATTTAATAGGAATACCGTCAAATCCTATCAACGCATTGAGTAAATCATCTTCAAAGTGAGCAAAATCTGGTCAATCATCAGTAGAATCTAACGGACTGCTACTAAAATAGTCATTAATTTCATCTGCAGATACAGACGAAGAATCATTGACACCAGCAACACGCAATTTATTCGAAATCTGTTCAGTATTACACGATTTAAAGAAACTGTAATTGTTAAAATTTGCTTATTTTATAATTGGTTATATTACAAAGCTGTTTATGAATAATCGTATCAAGGTCAGATCTATCTTTATAGAATGTTTTTAAACCGATAGCATAGCAGTTAACGACCTATGGTAGTTTCTTTCCCTAGGAAATCCCTTCCTTCCTCTTATTGTACGCATGACTATGAACCATCCTAAAAGGAACAAACTCCAAAAGATCTTTAAAAAAGGTATTGAAAAATTAAAGTTGTGCATCACAATCATTGGTGAAGTATAATATATTTTAATCGGTTTGAACTAGATATCTTTTCATACCCAATAAATGAGCCTGTTAAAATTCCTAATGTGTGAAGTTTCAGTCAAATTCAAAACAGGTATATGAAATGAAGCACAAATTAATGAATGATGTGATAAAAACGGAATCTGAAATTGAGCAGATAAATTCTGACTAATGAGAAAGTAATCTATGAGGGACGTAGATTTATGGTAGGAGCAAAAGTGAGTGGGTAACGAGTTATGTCAACATTTTAGATAAAAACGAGTGCAAAGCGAGTGTAGTGCATAACATTTTGAAGGAGAAAAAAGATTATTGTTAAAGTCCCCTACTATGGTAATATCGCTATAATGGACAAAAATATCACTAAAAGATTCCTCAAATATAGCTAAATTACCCCTAAGAAGGTAAGCAACACCCAAAACTAGAGCTCTACTACCAGTAAGGATTTTAATAGAGAAATAATCGGAGCACCTAAAAATTATTTCGTATTTGATACTTGTTGCCGGAAGGTTTTAGTGGCGAAGGCTAGCCACTGAACAGTACCGGCTTGAGCTGTAACCAATGTACAGGCGGCACATCAAAACGCACTCCTTCGGCGGTATTGTGTAGCACCAGCGAATTAAAATAATTTTTTATGGATATGAACAAAGTGAGAAACAAATTAGATACACTAACCATTCATTGTGTGGTGTTTTAAGCACATTTTGAAAAAATCTGATCGTAAATGCAGAAATTTTGAAATTCAGAAAAAGTTTAATACACAAATGTATAATGTTACTCCGAGTATAAAAAATTTACATATATAATGTATGTAAATAAATGTTTTAACTGAATTGGTTTTAAAAAAATATTTCCATGAAAAAAGATTTTTAATAGGAAAAAAAATTTTTTTTGAGCAAAATTAAGATTTTTCAAACAAAATTTGGCAACACTGTTTTCATAAGACATTTCATTCATATCACACTTGCAAGTAGTTGCCAGATTCACAACTCGACTTATTTTTTGTATTATGATTCATAACTAATTTTAGTTGCCTTCGTTAAGCTTTTGTCATGTAAATTGGAATACCGATAATAACTAAACGAAGACATTAGGTCTGTTCGTTTATTTTTCTGGTAAAGTTCGGTAAAATGAGAGTATGCCATAATTTATCTCAATAAGAGACCAAAATGTACAAAAGTAAGAAAACGCAAAAAACCATAATATTTAACAGTTAATAGGTCTGTTCAAAGTGCATAACAAAAACATTTGCATCGTTGGAACGGCTGTAAAATGTGGACAAAAATAAATTGAAAAAAAAGTAAAATCCATTTTTTATTAAATAAAGTGATAAATATGCACAAATATATGTACTTACATTTTCAAATTTAATTAAAAAATCTCTTTTAAATTAAAAACTTTTGTCGTTTCTTTGCAAATTTTCTAATTAATTTCTTAGTATCATATATAACTTTGTACAGAAAATTAAAAATTTTACTCTCAAAATTGTTCATAATTGCTGGCACGCATTTGGGTAAATTTAGAGGATTCCATCTTACACGTAGTTCACTTGTTGATAAGCATTTCTCGCAATTGAACTGATCTAAATTCTGAATATATATAGTCAAATTCATGCGCAATATAACTTCCAATTTATATAGTAGCGCTCTAATAATATTATAACTATAATTTTTTCATAAACATTTTTTCTAGATTATTTGTTGCCTACATATTTAATAATTCTTATGTTACACTTGTAGTCCACCAACTATATATGGCCCTATGGGGTCGGTTGGTTATTATAAATAAATAAAATATAATATCTCTTTATATATGACTCTAATTTTAAAATTGTGCTTTTCACGAGAAAAATATGTGAAATGTGTTATTACATTCTTTATGATATTCTCATAAAGTATTTTTTTCTAAAAGCAAACTCAACAACTGAGAAGGAAAGCATTTCCAATAAAAGTAATATTGTATAAAAAGAATATATTCCTCAATCTTTTGTACGGTATGAAACGTCTTTCAAAGATAAAGAGTTTGAAAGCGCATTTTATTTAAATCAGCATCAAAAAATTTATTACAACAAAAATTAAAATTTCGACCCCGTCTACCATTTCAAATTAAAAAAAAATACTTTAAAACACTTGTTTGAGTTCCTTGCAAATGAATATAGGATTTATTTTAATATAATTTTTAAGTTTCAAGTTTGAAGTCTTGATATTATTTATTTAGAATTAAATTAAAAAGACTATAGTCAATATATAATTTGTATATTCCATTTATATTTATAATGTTAATGTTGAAACTTTGTACTTTTGTACTACTTTGTTTTCTTTTAAATCTACATTTATACATTTAAGTGATTACAGTAGACCTGTTTTTTTGTTTTTAACAAATTAATTAAATAAAATACCAAATTTCCTCACCTACATTTTTTTTTTCATTATTGATATTGTTTGCATTAATATACACTTGTAATCAATATTAATTTCCACAAAAACTTAAAAATTACACATCTGTTTCTATGTGTTTGAAGCAAAAAAAAAGCAACTTTTAATAAAAATTGTGATATTCAACACAAAAAAAGATTTTTCATTTCCAAAAATGGGGTATTACCAAAATGCTCAGTAGATCTTTAACCAAATTCTTGAAAAAAGCTAAGAAATTTTACATGTTTATACAAGAACTTCCAAAAACTATTTGAAAATTAATAAATATACAAACAGAACAAACCGAATGGCTTCCTTTTAAATTTTCTTTATACAACAAATATTTAATTATTTGATTTAAATATATTTAATTTCTTTACACCTTTTTACAATTAGTAGACCTTCGGTTGACAATGATTGTATTTAAAGGACAAATGGAAGAATTAAATCTTCCAATACAATAATGTAACTATTCTTTTAATTATTCAAAATTAGTAAAAATTCATTGCGATTATATACTTATGTATCTATGTTTGCTATATGGTTTAGCTGATCTATGTGCACATTTCATTTGGTGCTAATTATTTGCTTTCGAAAATTATTTTTTCCGGAGACATTGTTTTTATAGTGCAAAGCAAACAGATGTTCCTAAACGTCGACGGTGTTACAAAGTTTAAAATGACAATTCATGATTTGCAAGGTTGGTAAATTATTACTGCTTTACTTAAGGTTACACGTTCAATTTTTGTTTAAAATGCTCTAATTTTTTTTACTAATAAACTCGTACTTTTAAAATTTTATGAGCGTATGCTTTCACTTTATCTGGACATTTTTTTTTTTTTAAATTATGGGTAAGAAAACTGCTGCTTATGAACAGCGAAGCCATCTTCATAAATGAATCTGCTTTTAAATTGTTAAAAACTTGCGTGCCGCATACATCACAGCTTCAATACAAATGAATTTTGAGAAGCTGTATGTGTAAAAAATTGTAAAGCAAATGTTTAACGTATGTCTGCAGTGTATCCACAGCTCTGACATTACATATACTAAAGTGTGGCACAAACACCACAAAAATATCTTACAAGGATTTCATGAAATTGCAATTAGTGTGTACCCAGTCAGCATTTTAATTAATTATTGATCATATTCGAGTCTTTTTTATTCTTCTTCGCGATTAAATTAATCATTTATGCGCACGTTTCTGAATCGAAAACGACTGTGTTGTCGGGAGAAAATGGTACCTTAGATACGACTCTTCAAAACGAGTCTTTCATGACTCGCGTTTCTGACTCATTTTCGCGCTCGTTTCTGAATCGAAAACGACTGTTTTGCCGGGAGAAAATGGTACCCTAGATACGACTCTTCAAAACGAGTCTTTTATGACTCGCGTTTCTAACTCATTTTCGAGGCAGTTTGCAATAGTACTTACAATCAATTACGACACTTTTTCAAGCCATTTTACAGTCATATTACTAGCCGTTAGTGAGTCTTGTTTTATTTGGTATAACATAAAGAAAGTATATTCTTTTATTTTTTTCATTATTTATTTATTACTCTTTTCGTACAATTTTTAATTTAACATTAAAGTAATTCAAAATACAAAAATTCTCTCACACAGTTTCACAATTCTAAAAGTGCATTAATTGCGATAAAACTTATTTCAAACTTGATACCCCAGTTATCCAATTCATCACACAAATCAGGTTTACTTTCTTCCCCATCACTGTCACTGTCAAAGGAAATTTCACTTTCTCCATAAAAAGAACTATGACAATTATCATGAGAACTATTTTCGTTGCTTGTTTGCCCGGATTCTATATCATTAAGACAATTTTCTTGGCAATCTGTTTCTTTACTTTTGGAACATAATAGTTTTTCCGTTTTTTTTTTTTAGCCAGTCTTCTAATTTGTTTGGCTGACATTACCTTTTTATTTTAATTTTTATTTAAACTCACAAATTTATTCAACTTTTAATGTTTTTTGCACCATAAGCTTACCACACAAATAAACATAAATTCACAAAACTCATTTCTTTCAAAATCAGTAAGAAAATTTGTCACGTTATAAAGAGTAGCAAAAACCATAAGAAACAATTTTCATCGTCAAGATGCGCTAAATATGACTCCAAAATAAAAATAAAAATTCTTAATACAGTCACATTTCGGGCATCTACATGATGAATTTATGATTGCGCACATTCTATACATATTGTTTGCGTTTTTTAAACAAGTCGCTTTCCAAGCATTTGTCGGATTCATTTTCGGGTCTTTTTTTAAGCGAACAACTGATTAATCCGATTTTAGTCATCTGATGTAGTCTTAAAAGACTCAGTTTGGTGATTTCTGCCAAAACAATCTTCCAAATGCTGTCTGGGTATGGATTACTTGCTCATTGCAAAACACATACTTCCAAAAATATTTCTTTTGTTCCACGATCAAAACATTGAAGAAGAGAACACAAGTACAACAAAACAATGTTAAAATAAAACAAGGCTGAAGTAGAAGAGAAATGAAGTAGAAGATCAAAACTATTTTGGAACATTCAAAACATATTTGAATAACTCGTAGACAAACTTGCAAAGAAACTTTTGCATTTTTTATGAACATAAAAAATCGAATGTATGTATGCAAAAATAAAATTTTTTTAATTCACATTCCTAAAAACAAATAAAATAATAATATCACAATTCATATTAAAAAAAAAATTTATATATTTATACACTATCTCTTTTTCTGTATTTCCAGCCAATATACACCTTTTGTCAGTTAATAAGCTTCGAGCAGCAGAAACAATTCTTTCTGTAGATGCACTTGTTGCAGGAATGGCCAGTATCCTAAGACTAGCTTTATATAAAATAGGAAATTGGTTTTTGTTTGTATCCCACCATTTTAGTGCATCAAAGTCATCGTAAAAGTGTATGACTGTATTTTCATACATTTGCAGTTCTTCCCTAACCATATCTATGGAATTTGTTAGGTTTTGTTGCTAAACAAATATACCAAACAAATCAATATTGCCTTCAGAAAGAGTTGTTGTGGTACTTAATTGGATGTTGTTAGATAATTCAGACATAATATCTATTGTTGCTTTTTTTATGGCAAACTTCTCCTCATCATTGAATTCCAGATGTTTGTTTGCGGGTGGAAATAAAAAGAGGGCTATTTTATGGAATATGCTTATATTATTTAAAACTATATTGTTCAAATAAAATAACAGTTTTTCTTCAAAAAGCTGAACTAACTGAATGTCACAATCGCTGATTGCATATTTTCGTAATAGGTTGCTAGTTCTTCAATTCCGGCTCTTTTGAAGGATGATCAAATATTCACAGACCCGGTTGAAAAAGCTAACCTCCTAGCTGAAATGTTTGCAGGTAATTCTCACCTGCCGGAGAGCAATCAACCACTGCCCGCACCCGAACGTGTATCCGTAACTATGCCAAAGATATACTTTCGAGCACGTGCAGTTAAATATGTTCTAACGAACCTCAACATAAACAAGTCTCCTGGGCCGGATGGAATTCCTGCACTGGTCCTGAAGCAGTGTTCTTCGACGTTATTACGTCCTTTGGCAATCCTTTTCAGCACTCTGTACTATACAGGTCAATTCCCATCGTGCTGGAAGGTTGCAAATGTAACGCCGATCCCAAAAAAGGGCGAGGCAAGCAAACCTGAAAATTGCCGCCCAATCGCAATCTGTTCCGCGATTTCCAAAGTGATGGAAAGTATGGTGAACTTTCACCTAATGAAATATTTAGAGTCCAACAATTTACTGAACGACCGTCAATACGGCTTCCGTCGAGGGCGCTCTACGGGCGACTTACTAGCCTTCCTCTCGGAAAAATGGTGTAATTCTATTCACCAGTTCGGCGAAAGTAAAGTCGTGGCTCTGGATATTTCTAAAGCATTTGATAGAGTGTGGCATGGGGCACTTCTGTCCAAACTTATTGCTTTTGGTGTCGGTGATATCTTCTCTCGATTTATATCGAGTTTTCTCAGGGATCGCGCTATAAGAGTTGTTATAGACGGGATCTCATCTAACGAGTATAAGATAAATTCAGGGGTACCGCAAGGCTCCACTCTTTCTCCTACCCTATTTCTAGTCTTTCTTAATGACCTCCTATGTCAAACTTCCAACCCTATCCACTCTTTCGCAGATGACAGCAGCCTTTCTCACTCATATTCATTTAGTCGTAGGCTAACATCGACTATGATCACTTCGCTGAGGCAGAATATGAGTGACTCATTGAATTGTGACCTCATGAAAATATCGCAATGGGGTCAGGCAAACAGGGTCGATTTCAATGCTCAAAAGACCCAATGCAGCATGCTTACACATCGACGCATGCCCGATGACGCTGCGTCATCTGTAATTATGGGCGGTATAAACATCGAGGAATCAGAAGCTCTTGATGTTCTTGGCATGAAAATTCAGTGCGATGTTCATGGACTGAGCACATTTTTCAGGTATCAAAAGAAGCATTCAAGTGCCTCGGTTTTTTAAGACGGTGCAAGACATACTTCACCCCATCTGATCTCCTCACTATTTATACCGCCTACATCCGACCGAAAATGGAATACAACTCTCATGTTTGGGCCGGTGCTTCAAAGACTATTTTGAAGTTACTCGACCGGGTCCAGGAGAGAGCGAAGAAACTCATAGGAGACAGTAGGGTAGCCAACTCTATTAACTCTCTTGAGCATCGTCGCAACGTGGGGTGCGTTTCGTTGTTCTATCGTTACTATAATGGGATGTGTTCTGATGAAATCAGGGAACTTGTTCCCGAAACCCGATCATTCACGCGCACGACGCGTTCATCATTAAGAGCACATCCATTTGTAGTCAACTTGGCAGCGAACCGCACTACGCATTACAGGGAGAACTCATTTTTCGGCCGAACATCGCGTATGTGGAACAAACTCCCTGCCGAGGTCTTTCCTGTCACTTATGACGTGGGAAAATTCAAATCAAATGTCCATTCACACTACTCCCTCTATCCTCCTTCCCATAACCTGTTTTCCTAGTTCCAGCACAATGCATCGCATGTGTAGGGGTCATCCCCTGAGTGCTGGTCCAAAATAAAAAAAAAAAATACATAATGACCAAGTGCAAGGTGTGATACTTTTCGCCCTCAAGCTTTTTTAAAGTTTTTTCGAAATTCTCTAGCACCTCAATCAAACTACTTTTTTGAGCAACGTTTAGGTTACCTAATCTTTTATGGACACAAATACGTATTAGAAAGTATTCCAACGAGTCGGAGAATAGCTTTTCAAACTTGTGGTAAAATTTTAATTATTTCCAGACTTTTTGAAGTACCTTACTAATTTTGAGCTAGTACTGCACATATCAAATATTTCCTTTACTTTATCCATCGATTTTTTGTAGCGTATTTTGCAACAAATGATTAATGCAAAATATGTGTTGATAAGGTCTAAATGCGAAATTCGAATCTCTGTCGGTTACCATTGTTGCCTTACTGTCTAAAGTAGATCCAAAATCTGACAGGACTTCAACTACTTTCGCATGAACATTTTCAGCTAAAAATAAGTAATATACATACATACATACAAAAGTATTAACTTGCTATTTTAAAGGACATTAACAAAAAGCTAACCTGTGTTTCTTTCATTGTTCATTGCCTTCATTCCCAGTAATCTACAACAAATGCTTCCTCCCTTCACGATATGTATAGTAAGGGCAATATACGGCTTGTCGGTCCATAAGTCTGATGTTAATCCGTATCCAATATCAACAATAGCGGAAATTTCTTTTTTTATATCAAGAAATTTAGTATTGTACAATAACTCAACATTGCGCGATATAGTTGTTGGATCGGGTATGAAAGTGGGATATCAATATTTTTCCAAATTCAGCCACTTCTTTTAATCCAGGGTCACCGACAATTTTAAAAGGTCGACAATTTGTAACTGTCCACTTTGTGAATATCTCCACAGCAGTTCTTTTTTTTACTATTGTCTGCAATCATGTTGGGTTTTGCTGAAATCTGTTCTACTTCGGCCTTAACATAGCACTTATGCTTCACCAAATTTGAAGTGGTAATTTTATTATATTTGTAAATATTTGAACATTTACTACATATCACAAAGCCGGGTATTTCCACACCGCGATCACTTTGAATACTTTGGAAAACATTCCACACTTTACTTCGTCCTTGCTTTGAGACCGCTTTGTACTCACCAGAAATAACTTTTACCTTTATTTCGCTTAAGCTTTGAGGTTCGTTTGAAAATATTTAAAATTTCGCAAAAAATTTTAAAAATTTATAATATCACCTACATTTAATGCATCCATTTCAATATATTTAAGGTTACTAAAATTTAGAAAAATCACGAAAATCAGAAAGTTGAAATTATGAAAAAAAAATTAAATTTGAAGGTGTTTTCCCTTCTAAATGATATTATTTAATAACACTCTAGTTTACATTTTTACGCTTTTTTGTGTTTGTTCTTGTGTACTCGATGCTTTTGGTGTAATTTACCGTTTTTTTTATTTCATTGTATGTTTTTGTTTTGATGTTCTGCTTCTTTTAAACACACAAGCACAAACAAAACTGTAGAGAGAAACTTTTCAAATGGTGCTTGTTTTGTTTCAATGAGAGTCATGTTTTGTTATGCTTGTTTTGTTGATAATGTTTACATTGGAATACACGGCTTGGAAGTAGTGTGCTTTAGAATACAGAACTGTCAATACATTTTGTACAGCTCTTTAATATATACTAGATGTTTCGGAAGGCATCCAACCACAGCTAAAATATAAAATTAATCCAATTCAAGCAACAAGCGATTGTTTTTCTCTCTCAAAAATAGAGACGTGTTGCCAATCTAGATGTAATTTCTAATTGCAAGTGCAAATCATTTGAATGAGTTTCATGTGTAGTCTTCTGTGTAATTCTGCTCAGAGTTCTATTTTTTTCATTCATTTTTGACAGTGCACAGATTTTTTGTCAAACAAATTCAAAATTACTGATATCATTGCACGGTGCAACATGAAAGAAATAATTATATAGCGACGCAGAGGCGTACGATATGTTTCTTGATCTGTAATATCCGGAGATTTAAATAAGATTTTTAAAATTTTATTTACAATACTTGTCTCATTATCTAGCAATTACCTTTTCAAAACTAAATTATTAAAAGATAATGCTTCAAATAAGATATAACAAAATGACAAAAACTACAGATATTTATGCCAATATATACGCATGCGTTTTCCAGCTATGAATATTGTATGAGTGAAATGGTTAGATATTTGTCTTTTCAAAATCGCTCTACAACGTTCAATAGCTTTAATTTAAAAATACGCGAAAATGTCTTTTATGTAATAGTATGTCACTAGTATAAAAATAGTTCAATATGTACATAACATTGTAATTGTTAAATTGTAAAAAGTTAAATTTAGTGAAAATAAAACAATTATAAATATAAGTATGAAAACTCAAGAGCGCAAGAGTGTCGACATTAGGCGACGTATGAAGGTCTTGAGGGACTATCTACACACCCCAATTCTCCAAAGTGATGACCAACAATCAACTTTGAGCCAGGATGGTATACCAATGGTCGAAGCTTGAGGATGGTAGAAGAGGGGCGATAATCAACGGGCACCGATTTAGAACATCGATTTCGACCCATCAGTTTTCCAGGCGGAGATTTATGCCATTGGAACGTGGGTGGCCGAGTGCTTCAGTAGGTGCATGCGGTGGCCCATATCTATATAATATCGGATGGTCAGGCGGTGCTTAGGGCTCTTCAGTCGACCATAACAACCTCAAAAATGGTATGTGATTGCCTGGACCTTCTCAATGAGTTGGGGAACTTTAACGGCGTTGCATTCGGATGCGTTCCTGCTCAAAAGGGGTATGAGGGTAATGAAATGGCGGACTATCTGGCAAACGAGGGGCAGTTTTACCCCTAATTGGTTCAGAGCCATACTGTAGGCTTACAAAAAGACACAGAAATGTGATTCTTAGGAACTAAGAAGAAAGGGAATTCGCTGCTGGCATAATAGTGCCGGCCAGCGTCAAACCAAACGATTCCTGATCCCGAATAGGGCGATCTTAAACAGGCCGATTTCGCTGAATAGAGCAGGCTTACAACTATGAACGAGGTACTTTACGGGTCACCTTAACAAAATGGGGCTCTCCACACAAGCTGTGGACACCAGACCCAAAAAAGTGCTTGAATTCCTTAAAAGCCTTAAGATGGCGGTCTATTATGAAGAGCTTTGCACAATAGATCTTTTTGGTCGCGATGCTTCAGACCCAATAATGATAATATTAATATAAAAACTAAATATTTTGGTAGTTATGTATGTACGTATGTGTAAATAAATAATCACATCAGTTAAGTGCAGTTAAGGTATTTGTGCCCAAAATATTGTAGTGTGAGGAATCCTGTCGCTGCGCATGCAATAAATAAAATAAATAAAGCTTCATTACTGTGAAAAAGTTTATTAAATAAACTTAATTACGGAAAGACATAAAAAGCCATACATAATTAAGAGCTATTTGTGTCCGAAGTATTTCAGTGTGAAGGATTCTGTAGCGCCAGAGGTGATATTTTAATTTTCTATACATCAAAATAAAATTTAGTTTAATTTCGAGCATAAATAGAATTGATAGCAGCGGCGTTGTTGTTGGAACCGGAGAATAACTTGCCCCTGAATGCAGAGTTAAGAATTGAAAGGCGGAAATTGAGACAGATTGACAGTTGCAATACATTCGAGTAGTGATAAATTGTAAGATATTTATTTTCAATATGTTTGAAATAATTAGTTTAGTTCAGTTCACTCAATATGTACGGGTATTCCCGAATGAAGTAGTGCTGGATCCTCAAATTCTATGTATCACAAACAATTATCGTATGGGGATTTTTGCAGATTTTTAACATACATACATATGAACTAATATTATTTTTTATATATTTTGTGTTTAAGAATTATTATGTTTAATAAATAAAAAAATATCATTTGCAATTTTTCTTCAAATGTATAAATTGGAACACAGTCGTATCTAATTTGCGAATTCTTCATTGGCAACAAATAACAAATAAAATGCCACACAAATTTAAATCAAATTTGTCCTCCCTGTTACATCAAAACGCGTTCAACATATTTTGTGAATATAAGAAAACATAAAATAGAAGAAAACCGAATGCCAATCATTACTACCATAGAATACCTAGAAGTGTCAGCTGGGGGTCTGAAAAAATTTTAAATCAGCTTTTCTTCAAATAGGGGGAGAAAGAGACAAATATACAATTTCACGAAAGATGAAAAGTAAACAAAAGAAAAATGTAAACATAAGCCATAATTTGTGCATAAGAACAAATTTATAATTTCTTGTGGTTTTATTTGTTGTAATTGTGTTTTTGTTAATATAGCAAAAAAAAACATAGCGAAGCTAAAAAATTACCAAAAAGAAATTTGGTGTGCATAAGCCAATAAAATAACATTTTAGTGATCTTGTGATTTTTTGGTATCTATTTGTTTTAATAAATGAAATTAATTTTCATAATACATAATTTTCATAACACAAAACACCACATTGTTGTGTTTTGTAACCACAGATTCCTATAACCTATGTTTGTAACAATGTCCTGCTAAAAATTGCGAAATTGTGAGCATAAAGTAGATGGAAAATACTGCAAATTTTCACATCTTGAAAATAAAAGTCAAAACAAAACAACAATATTGAAGAATTTAGAAGAAAAAGGAACCACCGAACAGAGTTAGGGGGTGAAAGAAACAACAAATCTCTTGATGATGTCTCTTTCTCTGCTCGTTCGCTGCTTTGAACTGACGCTTCTGTGTATTTTGTGATTACTACAACAGCATCACAGAGAAACTCGTTTAAAATATGCTCGCAAACACTTGAAATGAACAGATGACTGGAAAAAAGGTTCTGAAGAAAAATATTCAATTTGAACGGTGCGGATTCGTATTCTTACTATTCAGGTGTGTCACAAGAAAATATTCGAAAATGAAAATTTACACATTTTTAAGTCGTAACGTTTTTGTTTTGGTTCTTCAGCTTTCATTCGTTTTCGTAAATACGAAAAAAATTAAAATATTGTTTTTTATTACTCAATATGACATCTCTATTAACTAGCTGCTTTGTAAACAACTGAAAAGTAAACAAAAGCGAAAAAAAATATAGAAATAATTGCGGGTATTTTGAAAATAAATCAAAAAATTTACTGTTAAAAAATTATCAAGCACAATACTGACTGGGTGGTGCAATAGTTGCAGTTCTGATAGAAAATATGAAAAAGTCACAATGCTTTTTTTATTTCCACATTTTTTCTTGTTGATTTTGAAAAAACTTTAATAAATATATAAAATTCGTTATTAAAACTGGTTATTCATATTTTTTAAGCTAGAACTTAAAAAACAACAGCATTCTTTACCATTTGAAATATTTTTTCAACGTTTGTTTGTTTTATGTGAGAGTGCTTCAACAAATTCCACCTTACTATTTTGAAATGAATTTGAAACGAAAAATTTTTGCGTTTTACGTTTTCTGGAGAAGGCAAAAACGTTTTCATTTTCACACACCTGATTGTTATGAATTGAAAACGTAATATCGGTTGGAGGGATTGTTATGGCGATAAGTTTCTTTTTTGTGGACTTAAAAATTAATCGTTTGAACTCTTAGCAGCCGTTTTTTAAATTAAACTGAAGAAGCAATTAAAATTTCAATCAATTAAAACTGTTAATTTTTCTTTTTTTTAATAAACATGTTTTTTTTACTAATTAATATAATAAGAAATGTTGGCTAGCAAAGGATATTGACTAGAACGATATTGTTTCACATAATATCTTTATGCAGTTGTTGATTAATTCACAAAAAGTTTCTTTAATTACAATAGTTAGACGTTTTCTGCTTTTCTTTTAACAAAATTGCAGCAAATTAGCCACAAATAAATAATATTTAAGATAAAACACAATATATGCATAAGTATGTATATACATATGTGTGTGTATGCATATTATTAGACAAATATTTAGAATAAAAAACTTAAAAAATGTTTTCAATAAATTTGGCTCGAGGCCAAAGAACAAAATAAAATTATCGACAATAAAAACAATTTTCTCTAAGTAGTGTTTTTTCTACTTCTTTGCAAGAATATGCTAAAATATACAAAAAGTTGGCCAAGAGCATAAAAAAATATATAGGCGTAAATACATATGTATATGTGTACAGTGGCCCGTACGCTAACACCAGTATTTCCTCTGTTAAGAAAAAATATGTTAGTCAAAATTCATTACGATTATTTATCTATGTTTGTTAAAAAATAAAATAATAAAATGTTTGTTGTATAAGTAACATTTTTAAAGAAGCTATTTGGTTTGTTTTGTTTGTAGATTCCGTAATTCTCAAATATTTTTTGGGATTACTAAACAAGTCAAATTTCTTAGCTTTTTTTCAAGAATTTGATTAAAGGTCTACGGAAAATTTTGAAGTTATTACCAATTGAAATGCTACATATAGACCAGCTAAACCAATATAACAAACATAGAAATTAAATAATAATTCACTAGTTTTCTTACAGTTATAAATGTATGGAGTTTATCAGCTCACAGCCGCCGCCGAAGATTTTCGTATTTTCTTAGCCGCTGCTTAAAATATATAATGTTTTTTTACAATAAACTAACAAAAATGCATCAAATGAACTGAAAACAATAGAAGAATAAAAAATAAGAAATAAAATAAATAGAATAAATAAAAAAATAGAATAAAAAGTAAGAAATGGGACAATTTTTATGATTTTGCGCTATGAACAACTGAAAATGGTTATTTATCAATATTTTCACGAAAAATTTGCACTTTCACAAGGCTAAAACTGCCTGAAGGAGCGTTCCAATGCTTTTGCGATGTACTAGAGAGTTCTTAACTATTGTCTTGGCTAAAATTTTTGTCTTAGTATTGGATCGAAATTCTCAATGGTTTGGCTGTTATAGGCCAAAATATCCAAAAAAACGTGACAAAAGTCTGATCAAGTCAAAATGGCGAAGCTCGATTTTCACCGTAGACGTATGGTCTAGTGGACTTTTTTGCTTAGTACAATCCCAAGAATCAGAAACGCGAAGCGCCCATTAAGATTTTCAAATCGCCCCACCCTAATGTGTATGTATGTTTATATATATTGTGTTGGATTAATCTTACAGCCTAGGCCATCGCTGTGTAAATGTAAATAGAAATTGTATACAGACATTGGATGGGTCTTGCTTACATTGTCATTGGTCTCAAATCGAAGATGTATGTAGCAAAAAGTTCACTGGGCTATTGAAACTTCTTGATATGAGATTTAAGCTGAATTCACCCACTGTTTCGGAACGAAATTTTTGTTCTGAAACTTTTTTACTCTTTTGAGAGATTGTTCTGAAGTGATTCACCCACTTCGAACAATTGTTCTGGAACAAAGAAGCTGCCATATGAAATATTTTCGGTAACGAGGCGTGTTAGTTTAACAATTAGGCAGCACAGTAGCAGATAATTGCAATTTGCTTGTTTTTTTTTGGATCACATTCATATTTTTTATTTGTGTGAATGTATTTGGTTTCTTTTTTATTGTGTATTAAGAACAAAAAAAAACAAACAACAAAAAAGCAAACTAAAAAAAATGGGTATATTTTATCAGCTGAAGACTGGATTACTGATGAAGCTAGATTATTTAATGTTTCTACGGACTTTTCAAACTCCATTTCTGCGTCAGCCAGCCTTAAACGTTTTCGTTTTTGAGTTTCTTTTGAAGTAGAAGGAGGTGAACAAATTGATACATTTGACTGACTGGTGCCTGTCGGAGATTCCAAACATTCTGTCAATGAATCGTTGACTTCAGGATCTTGAGCAATTTCCTCAAAAAGATCACTGAACCTGTTTCTGTTTGGCTCCACGTAATTTGACACAGTACGTCTGAATGAATAGAGAATTATACAATGAATCAAATGGTTTTCAATGAACTTACTCACTGTCTTCCCAGAACTTTTGAAAATAGTCCATTTCATTAACTAATATTTTTGAGGACCCTTTAAGCTCTAAACGCTGGCTTCCACTTCTTCCGACGCTTTTACTTTTAGCTGTCTTGTACCTTCTACGTAAACTTTTCCAAAGTGCTTGGCATTCGCTTCCTGAAATTAATTATACCCAACTTATTCAATGGCTTTGGTACTCAAATAAATTTAACATACTTCCCATTCCAATAGAGGTTGCTATTGTTAACCAAACACCTTGTTTTAGGTGATTGTTTTTGTAATTTCTGTTGCCCATGTCGTACTACTCTACCCGGCTTCTTCATTTCCGAAATGAGATTCAGTGCGACCGTTTCATTAAAATCCATTGGAAAATTAATTTAATTTTATTTGTTAAATTATTTATTAATTTATTTAATTTGCTTTTTTTTAAATTCTCCACTTTTTTGCGAGCCGAATTTATTTTCCTTTTTTTAACCATAACCGTTAGTTGTTATTTGTTTTGCTTTGTATTTTATTATAAATACATACTATGTAGATTTAATAAGATATGGCAGCTCAGTTCAACTTTGCATAAGAAATTTAAGAAGCTGGCAGCACAGTTCAAATGTTTCAGAACAAAAATTAAAATTAAACCAATTCAGGTTCTGAAAAATGTTAACTCGCTTTCGCTCTCTCTCTCAAAAAGATAAACGTCCCAGTGAAATTTTTGCTACATACATCTTCGATTTGAGACCAATGACAATGTAAGCAAGACCCATCCAATGTCTGTATACAATTTCTATTTACATTTACACAGCGATGGCCTAGGCTGTAAGATTTATCCAACACAATATACATTGTAAGCGAAGGTTGGATGGGTCCAACACAATATACTTTGTAAGCGAATGTTGGATGGGTCCAATTATTATGGTGAATTCGGAGAACAATAAGATGTATCTGAATGCCATTGATCTTGGAATGAATTTTAACTATTGCATAATTAAATTAGGAACTTAATTTTTTTCAATATTTTGTAATTTCGGAATTTAGTTTCAAACGTTCACTTTCTATTTTCTTTAGTCTTCTTAAATTTCTTTTACTAAAACTCATTTTATTCTTTACAACAAATAAAAATACAAAACATACATACATATGTATATAAATTAACACATAAATAAAAATAAAACAGTCACTTACCTTTTTTAATTATTTTTATTTAACAATTTATAACTATATTACCACAAAAAATGCCGCCAACACTTCACTTTGAAAAACACTTATGAACTTGATACAAATTTTACTTTGGAATAATAATAAAAATGAAAAAGAAAGAATAACGGAAAAATTACTTCAGAAAAAAGAACAAAATTCATAATTAAAACGAAATGACAATATGATACATTACAAAGCCATCCAAATCAGATGGTAATGCGATGCAAAATTTTTATTTGTGTTTGTTTTGATCTTCATTTCTAATAAACATTTAACTTTACAATTGGATGGGAAAAAGACAAATCCGAATCAGATGCGAGTTGTAAGGGCTTAACTATTTTCGTTTTATTTTCCCTATTGACATAATATTATACAATCGGATGGCTTTCAGTTTGTAATGAGTAACCGGACTGCTGGGGTCAAACTACATATAAAAAAAAATGTTTTAGAACAAAAATTCCGTTCCGAAACAGTGGGTGAATTCAGCTTTAGTCAATAAAATGTTTTTTTCTCAGCTCTGCTGCCATGGCCGCTGCTAAGATCTTTGTTGCATACTGTGCATTTGCCATACACAAAATTTTTCCATTTCTTAATCATGAATTATTCTACAATTCTCAATTGATGTTATATTTAGTTCCCTTCTTAACTTTTCTTCATTAAAATTTGTAGATTTTTTTTATATTTCACTCATTTGTGCGTTTTCTTTTAAAGATTAAAAAATTTGCATGTAAAGCGCAAGTGTTGAAAAACTTGCGGTACGCGTGATTTTATTGAAAAAAGAAACTGTAAAATCCCACGAAAATCGGTAAACTGGCAAACTTACTATTGACTCGTTGGAATCTCGCTGTTATATCGTTACTACAATAGATCGCACTCTAATGATATCAAAATATTCGGAAATATTTACGTACGACGAGATTGTATTGGAGATCGCATCCGTTCCTGCTCGATTTACCAGACGAGTTGTATATCACTTTTGATATAGGTGATGTGTACCTATTAAAGCTATGTGTAGTAAAGCAGTGATCTGTATGTATGTGATTGATTACGAGATTACCTGCTAATTTACCCATGATTTTTGGCATTGACATTATTTAAAGAATTTACAATTTCAAATAGGTAATTTTAATCCTTCAAGGAATACCTACTCAATTATCGTAGGTGCAATTCACAACGCTTAGTTGTTTTATATATTACTTTTGCTTATTTGAATATACACGTGTGTTTATATAACACAACACACAAACCATGATTTTTGGATTATCTTAAATATGGTTTTATATTTTCGGATTTTGTTATATTGTTGTCGCAAGGTATGTGGGCCAAGAACTTGGAGCTAGTTTAATATATTGGGTGTGCTTTCTTTTATTTTTGTATGACAATCACCCTTATTCTGCGTTTCGATTACGTTCCCGCATTCAGTTACGCATGGATCGAAAACAGGTATTCTGCAAGAAAACTTAATCGAAAGAAATATAAGAAGAGAAGAGTATGTTTAAAGCAGCAGCTTTGCTATGAAACGTGTTTAATAGGAACAGAAAAAATAACCAATTTTGTAAACATTGTAATTGTTAAATTATAAAAAGTTAAATTTAGCGAAATTAAAACAATGATAAATAAATAAAAACTAAATATTGTATAAATATTATATATACATATATAAATATAAATAAATATTGGTTATTATGTATGTATAATTAAATAAACACATACATAAGTTAAGTGCTGTAAAGGTATTTTTGTCCGAAATATTTCAGTGTAAAGAATCCTGTAGCGCCGGAAGTGATATTTTCATTTTCTATACATAAAAATAAAGTTTATTTTAATTTCAAGAAGAAATAGAACAGGAGTTATTCTCCTGTTGCAGAAGAATGCAGAGTAAAGAATTTAAAGGCGGAAATTTAGAGACTGTTGCAATCTATTCAATATGGGTGTTTCCATGGTTATGCACGCGACATTTGTACACTTTTAATTGTCTTTGAATATTGTGAAAATAGAAATGGATTGGAATTTAAAATGGAATTTTAGAATCGTTACATTGTATGTGATGAGTTCTTCCAAAAAGTATATATATTGGAAAATTGAGCACTGGGTACCCAAGTTCCATGCAATCAAAGCCGACTTACGCACGTGACAAAAAATGGAAGTGCCTTTTAGAGCCGTAAGAAAAAATGCGAAAGTAAGCGATTTGCTGGAGATTTTTATTTCGGAAAAAATGTTTTTATAAAGGTTAATAATGGACGTTTATTATCATGTTTTGTTCAAAAACAACTATGCATGTTGGCTAAGAAAAAAATAAATTGTTGATTACGCACGTTACATTTCGCACGTGACACTTTTTACCTTCATACATATTTTAGTAATTTTACATATATTTTCAGTAGTTTTTAACAAAAAAATTAAACTTTTATTCAAAAATTAAAAATAAAAATATACTACAAAATTAATCCAACTTAATTAAATCCAAAGGTGCTTAAAAAAATTATTATTTTTTAAGTCACGGTGGACCATTTCATGGAAATACCCATATGAGTCATAAATTGTAAGATATTTGTTTTGAACGTGTGTGAAAGTATTAGCTTAGTTATAGATTAAAAAAAAAACGTTCACCTAAATAAAGACGCTTTTAATTATGTGTTAGACATATTAAAAGCGGCAGTTTTTCTTATTGTTCAGGTGTATTGTTTTTGATCTGCCATAAATTAAAAATAAACTTTTAAAATTTAAAAAAAAATTAATTCTTTTTATTCGACCTTCTATTTTTATTATATGCAATAAATTATTTAGCAATGCAGGTCTTACTTTTATAAAATTTTTAATTTATTTATTAATAAGTAATAAGTGTTTTCATTTATTTTTCCTCATGATGCTAACCAAGGGTTAGCGAAATATCAAAAAAACTTATTAATAAATAAATTAAAAATTTTATAAAAACAAGACCTGCATTGCTAAATAATTTAAAAAAATATATTTTACAAAATAAATTTATGCATTTTATGCTTACATTTTATTTATTTGGACACTTTTTTTAATTTCAAAAACAAAAATCGAAACATTTTCCGTTACTGAATAAACAACGTACAAAAACGTAGCTAAGATCGTAATGCAGAATACATACAATCGAAAAAGAAATCGAAATGACACGGGGAACGGAACACAGAATACCAAATTTGCAAAACGGAGTTAATTTCAATTCGAAATACAGAACAGGAGTGAATATTTCATAACTTTTTCGATTAAGTAAAGAATTGATGTTTGTTGTTTTCTTATTATTTTTGTTTGTTTGCTTTTCACATATCTGTAGGCTCATAATGTTATCTTATTCTTATTCAGTATTATTTGGTAATTCATCATCATCGGATTATCCAGCTGCAACATCGGCCTTACCCACAATTTTCTTTTTTGTGGCTTGGATCAGCACTCGGGATGACCGCTACATATTTTGCAATATATATGTAGTTAATAGTTCGGGTACTACTTTAAGGTCAAAACAATTGCTATTATTCACTTTTAAATGATTTTTAGCATACAAAATTGCTCCCAGAAATGATTTTTCAACCGATTTCTAACTTTTGGTTTTGTTTAAGTTTACTTTAGTGAACACTTTCCACATTTGTCGAAGAACGAGGTAAAAGTAATTTTTTTTTATCTGGGACCAGCACTCAGGAGATGAACCTACACATGCGAAGCATTGTGCTGGAACTATAGGAAAGCGATAGTAGGAGAAACGACAGGAGGTGAAGCTTAATTAATTATTTTACAGCTCTGTTTTCGCACGATCTTTGTTTATACTCGTAGCAGTGCTGAAGCTTCGGTTTAGTAGCCATTTTTATTATTATTATTTTACTTCGCCGGTGCTACACAATACCGACGAAGGAGGGCGTGCTGATGTGTATGTGGATTGCTATCAGCTGAAGCCGGTAGTGTTCAGTGACCAGTGACTATGCCTTCGCCAATGAAACCTTCCGACAACAACTGACACACAAAGCACACTAATGCAAATCAGAAAAATGTGAGATGTTTTTTTTTTTTATATATAATTTTAGTCTGAAGCTGGAGTTGAACCCAGGTCTGTTTTTGGTTTTGTAGGCTACGTGCAGACTACCATCCATCGTGCCATCGCCACGTTTCATTATAATTTGTAAAAGATCTTTAGCATACCTTACTTAAATTGTCCGCAACAGTGAAAGGCAAATTTTGTTCGACAATAAATAGAGCACGTATGATTTCACAATCATAGCATCTGCAGTAATGTTCATCAATTTTCGGTTGATTGAAGGATCCTACGGCATTGCGATGCGGTGTGCCAATAAGTCGACAAATTTTTCAGATGCTAGCTTTAAATCTACATTTAAAATGTTGCAAAACATATTGTTTCGCTTTTCTCCCCATGTACTATTTGGAGGATTTAAAGCCACTCATCTCTTTATTTTTCTTTTGTTCTGTTAATATAAGTTTTTAGATATTTATAATATACAATTATAAATATCAAGGAAAGGTGTGTTGTAAAACTTTTATTTACAGAAGTAAAACTACTGTAATTTTCGTCATCTGCATTTTCTATAATAGCTCTGCTTTCAAAGAATCATTTAATTTTGTAGAATTGTTAACATATTTAAAAAGCTTGCCGCATCTTTGTAAATATTGAAGCATTGTTAATATATTTGTAATATTTTCATTTGTACTTTTTCAATATGTCTACATATGTCATCTACATACGTCTAAATACATAAAAGAAAAACCTACCAAGAAAGAAAGTTGGAAAATACTAAGAAATGTTGTCAACTTGTAATTGTTTAAATATCGTTAAATTTACGCCAGAAATCGTCCAGTCATCAAAATGAAATTTTTGGTACCCGACGATGAATCGCCAGATTTTGCAACCGTGGTGCGACATGCGACGTGCCACTTATTTGTAAATAAGGACACAAACTATTGCCGTATATTATTATTATCGCTATTTATTAAACAGGAAAATTAAGCAGGAAAACAAGTTGTTAATAAGCCCATAATTTGCAATTTGTGAGAAGTGACTACTTGTTTGAAAACTTAAGTTTTCTTTACCATAAGATAGTTTTGTAAACATCTGTCTGTCTGTTTGTTGTAAACACATTTGGAAAGTTTTTTGATGTTGCCATACAATTTGTTATTTGCCATCTGAATGCAAATTTGTTGTGTAGTATGTATGTACTAAAGAGCTGTACAAAAGGTATTGAAAGTTCTGCATTCTAAAGCACACTACTCCAAGCCGTGTATTCCAGTGTAAACATTCTCAACAAAACAAGCATAACAAAACATGACTCTCATTGAAATAAAACAAGCACCATTCGAAAAGTTTCTCTCTATAGTTTTGTTTGTGCTTGTGTGTTCAAATGAAGCAAAACATCAAAACAAAAACAGACAATGAAATAAAAAAAACGGTAAATTACACCAAAAGCATCGAGTACACAAGAACAAACACAAAAAAGCGTAAAAATGTAAACATGAGTGTTATTAAATAATATCATTTAGGAGGGAAAACACCTTGCAGGTATATAATTTTTTTCATAATTTCAACTTTCTGATTTTCGTGATTTTTGTAAATTTTAGTAATCTTAAATATATATTGAAATGGATGCATTAAATGTAGGTGAAATTATAAATTTTGCGAAATTTTAAATATTTTTCTTTAAAGAACCTTACAAACGAACCTCAAATCTAATATGAATTGTGATATTTTTATTTTATTTGTATACATTCGATTTTTCATGTTCATAAAAAATGCAAAAATTTCTTTGCAAGTTTGTCTACGAGTTATTCAAACATGTTTTGAATGTTCCAAAATAGTTTTGATCTTCTACTTAATTTTTCTTCTACTTCAGCCTTCTTTTATTTTAACATTGTTTTGTTGTACTTGTGTTCTCTTCTTCAATGTTTTGATCGTGGAACAAAAGAAATATTTTTGGAAGTATGTGTTTTGCAATGAGCAAGTATTACATACACACTAATTGCAATTTCATGAAATGCTTGTAAGACATTTTTGTTGTGTTTGTGCCACACTTTAGTATGTACGTATAAACAATGAGTTCACGACATATTTGCAAATAGTGTTATTGGCAAATAACTCATACGTATCAACGTAGTATACAGTCTAAGAAAAAAGTCTAAATACACGTCCTAATTTTAGAGTTTTAGGAAGTTTGTAAAGAAAATGTAAAAAACATGTATGACAATATTTAGGGCACCAATAAGTAAGTTTATTTATAAAATAAAAATGCAATTCATAAATACTGTAAACACAGTAATAACAAAAACGTTAAAAAATCGTAGGAAAAAAGTCTACATACAGTGGGGTAACTCCACGTAGTAAATGGAAAATTAAGAACAAAAGCAGGAAAACAACCGTTATTATATATTCATTTTAATTGAGAAAGTGATATATTAAGAAGACAATATTTAAACTTTAATCGTAGAAAATGGAAAAAAGAAAAGAAAGATGCCCAGGGTGGACCTGGGCCTGTGTTTTTATATTAAAAACGTTAACTTAATGTTTAATTTTATTGCTGTATGTAGACTTTTTTCCTGTGAATTTTATATGTTTTTGTTTTTATAATACTTTTGAATTACATTTTTAATTTAAAAACAAAACTATTTATTGGTGCCTTAAATGTTACCATAAAATTTTCCATAAAATTCTTTACAAATTTCCTAAAAATCTAAAATAAGGGGGTGTATTTAGACTTTTTTCTTAGACTGTATAAGCAAGTAGCTTTGAATTCTTGTCTTGCAAGAATATCCATATTTGCTAATATGTCCGAATAGATATGTTAGTCCGTTGTTATCTGGTGTTAATAACCGTAAGTTTTCCGAGCAGTGAGTGCTGAAATTGTATTCTTTCTGGGTTGTAGAGATAGAAGCAATGGTTAATAAATTATTTGAAGATTATTGTAGTAACTCCTTCTGTAATTAATTGTCATGGATTTTCTGTCGATCAGTTTGGCTGTACACGGCAAATCCATTTTAGAAAAGTTATTATTATATATATTGAGTTTCCGGTTAACTTTAAAATAAAAACAGCATCTGTAAAATTTACTAATTGATCATGATAATTCCTAAATGGCCATTATGCAGCAGAAATGGTAAATTGGTCATACTGCTGGAAGTGAACAGTATTATTAATGTGCTATTTTTTCACCACAGAAAAATTTGCGTCAATCTTATGCTTAAAATATTTTTAAAAATGTACTTTTTGTGAGTGTGAAAAACGTCACGGACCTTTAAATAAATATAAAATGTACAATGACACGTTTGTAATGTTTGCAACAGTCATATGACCAAAATGACTAAATAATTATATGAAAAAGCATCAACAAACTATTTAAATTATTAAAGTCGTTTAAAAAAAATATATCTACTACATATATTTGGACTAACCTTTTAAATATTTTAATTCCGAAATTCTGAGGTCTAATATTATTGTATTTGTTTATTTTTTAAGTATTATTCGGGCCTTTCAACGGCTACTGTTGCACGTTTTGTGAATTTGTAAAAGATTAATTTATTTATTTGTTTTTATTTGGAATTAGTAGTATGTATTTACAATACTTTAAAAATTACATTTAAACATATATATAATCAAAAAATTTTTACATGATCTGACTTGTATTAATACTTTTGATGAAATTTTTTTTAATATATTAATATTATTTTTCTTGCTTGGCACCATGTCGTACAGCCCTAGTCCCTTGTGGAAAGTCTAAAATCGCTTGCATTCCATAAATTATTGGATTATTGGATATCTTAGTCGTTCAATTAGATAATCTGCTGAATTCTAGTCGCTGGTTTACATTCAGCCATTTAAGAGGATTCAGCATAAAAATTGTAAAAAGAGTTAATTTTTAGTATCGATCACAGTGCTTTATTTTGTAGCTTTTGCAGTTTCTTCATTTGCTGTTCTGAGAAGCATGTGTACGTGATCGATTCATATTCGAAATGTTGTTTAATAATTGTATTATAATTATTAATTGCTGTCATCGCCGATACTCTATTTCTCAATCTTCAAAAAAAAACCGATTATCTTTCCGATCTAGAATATATATGTAGGAACATACAAGGTGGCCAAAAAGAAGTCATCCGATGTTGTTTGGCTCTCATTTTTTTCTAAATGAAAAACTTTTATTCTGGTTTTCGATTATGTTTATCTGAACCTTTAGAATTTTATTGATCAAGTCGAGAAGATGATATCGGCCAAATGGGCGCCGTCACAATTGATTGCTCTACGGGCTCGTTTTATGGCATTTTTCGGCAAAACTAGAGATTAGACGACCCGGGAACGCCGCCTTCAGAATATCGGTTGTGGCTCGCGCAGTGTGTTCCGTTGCTCCGTCGTGTTGGAACCACATGTCCTCCAGTCCTAATTTATTCAATTGCGGCAGAAAAAACTCGGTTAATATGGCCCTATAGCGCACCGTCCACTGTTATCGTTTGACCAGCGGTGTCCTCGAAAAAAAAATGTCCCGATGACTCCTCCAGCGTGAACAGCGCACCATGCACTTTGAGCGGGTGTAATGACTCCTCGTGCATCACTCGTGGATTTTCGGTGCCCCAGAAGCGATAGTTTTGCTTGTTCACGTACCCGCTGAGGTGGAAATGAGCGTCATCGCTCATTATGATTTTGGTCGAAAAATCGTCCACTTCGTCCTCGAGATTGAGGATGGATTGGGCGTAGGTTACGCGCTTGTTCACTTGTATTCTACATCTGTCTAGTTCACAAATGTCAAAACAGATTTAAGTTTAAGGTTTTTAAGGTTCTTCGCCACTTCATGTTTCAAGCCAAGTGAAGTTTTGTCATAGAACATTTGGAATAATTTTCGAACTTTAAACTAATTATAAATTGTATTTATTAAATGGCTTTTCATTTTGATAACCGTTAGCGACTAACATGCTGGTGTTTAAAGCATGAAACACATATCCCCACAGCAGTCTACGAGAGACTACAAATATATATTTTTGTTTTTTATCTGGGACCAGCACTCAGGAGATGACTCCTACACATGTGAAGCATTGTGCTGGAACTATAGGAAAGGGTAGTAGGAGAAACGACAGGAGGTGAAGCCTAATTAATTATTTTTGCAGCTCTGCTTTCGCACGTTCTTTGTTTAAACTCGCAGCAGTGCTGTAGCTTCGGTTCAGTAGGCATTTTTATTATTGTTTTACTTCGCCGGTGCTACACAATACCGACGAAGGAGGGCGTTCTGATGCGATTGTGGATTGCTATCAGCTGAAGCCGGTATTGTCCAGTGACCACTGACTATGCCTTCGCCACTGAAACCTTCCGACAACAACTGATGCGAGATGATTTTTTTTATTTTAAAATTTTAGTCTCAAACTGGGGTGAACCCAGGTCTGTTTTTGGATTCGTAGTCAACGTGCAGACTACCATCCATCGTCCCATCGCCACCCTTGGCTGTATTCGTTGCCTTGTAGTCGGCTACTTAATTATTTTGAAGCCGGCAACAGCACCATAACAATCAGATTCAAATTCTTTTACTTTCGATGTCGCATATCATACAAAATTTTGTTGGTGCTCACTTTTTCAATTAGAACTTCATTCATTTTACCTAAAATATATACTTATGTTTGTATTATTGAAAAGCAAAAATAAAACTAAAGTGCTTAGAAATTACAATAAACTAAATAAAAATGAAACAATTGAAAATATGAACGGGTGTTTATTGTTGAAAAAGTGATCCCACTTTGAGCTGTACATATCGAAAAAGCGCCAAAAATTACTATTTAATGTAAAAATGATAAACTCTAAATTTTTCGATAAATCTATACTATATATTGAAGAAACTTGACCTGAATTGTTTAGAAAATCAATGCAGATATGAACATTTTAGAGGTTCATAACTCGGAAACTATGGGTCGCCCCAAATTTTTATATTTAATTTTTTTTGTGCATTTTTTTAAGTTTTATACCACGTACGGAAGTTTTGTTACATTTGTATTAGCTTCACTAAAATAGATTTGTTCCCATATTTTAAGCTGTTATTTTAGTTAGTTTTTTTTTATATTTTCAACACTGTTTTTGTTTTGTAGCCAACAAAAATAGAAATTAGTTTAATTTGACTACAACGACACAATTAGCATGGACCTGCAGCCGTGTTGCATTGTAGACGTCAAAATAACCGTTCTCATATAAATGTGTGTATTTTATTTTTGACCTCTTGAAGTCGGTAGCTCGCTGTGGCGAATGTGTTTATTACTTAATAATTAAGTATATTTTTATGTATACATACATACATACATACACATGTATGCACTTACATATGTATATACGAGTATACGTGAGATACCATATCACACATATTTCAACATCCTCAATTTGGTAATAAATCAATTAACTTGAACTGCTTTTATTTTGCTTATTTAAATCAATTTGAACTAATTCTGTGCCGTCAAACATTTTTGTTGAATTTTTATTATCATCATTTGATTGACAGCCAGCTAAGCAAACTAGAAACGTCATTGCAATATCAATGACGAAAAGTTTATAAATCACGTTTGAAATTGATGAGCACTGAAAAACAAAAATAATTGCAAAGAAATTAAAAGCCTTGACACCATAGTTGCCAGAAGTACAGTTTTATCAGCAATTTTCATATTTTATCGCATATAAAAGTCAAAATGCAGATTTGAAAATTTTTTAACTGAACAATGTAGACTTTTACAGCCGTATTCAGAAAAAAAAGTACATTCTAATACATTTTAGTTAAAAAACAATTTAATCCTAAAAAGGTTTTTTTTTTAAATTCGTAGGCATAATTGATATTTTAACTAAAAATAATTTTTTTATATTATCGTAACACTACCTTTGTTACCTGTCACTTGCATCTGAGTTCTGCAATATAATGATTACTAATTAACAAAGTACTCGTACCTTCATACATATTTATCTGTATTTGTGCCCGCTTTAGAAAAATAGTGGTTTTATAAAATAAGGAATTCATCCCAACTATTATTTAATAAAACAAGAATAAATTGTGGAACCCGAATCTTTGGTAAAAAGTGTTATTTATATGAATATTTTATTGGCGATTAATAAACATTCGAATAATGAGTTTAATTTTATTTGTTTTGATTGGTTATTCATCACTAATATATTTTGTACAATTATCATTATTATGAATGTTTATATATGCAAAAATGATTAACGAAATAGTATTACATTTTAAAAATAAATAATAAAAATAATTTTTTTTTAAGTTTTGATATTGAAGGTCTGTTGTATTTTGCATATTTGTTATCCCAGAAGCGTTGTTAACATACGAAAGGGAATTATTTATGTATGGCTGTTGATCTCTTGTATTTCTTTTCATATTATAATGTAAAATATCAACCAATCTTCAATGAAAATACAAAAGACAAGAAAAAACAAGAACTTGTGAAGTACTTTCGACGATCGGTATAACAAACACGCGCTTTAACGAAAATCCGATATGGCATGACATCGGAGGCGCAATGTTGCACTGCTATAAAACACACAAAAAACGTGCAAAAGCAGAGTTGTAAGATAGTGAATCTTCACCGCCTGTCATTTCTTTCACTATCCCTTAAGTTGCAGCACTCTATTTCATCACCTGAGTGCTGGTCCAAAATAAGAAAACAATTTCACATACGACATCAGTCTTTTTTGGTAGCGATGTGTCTATGTGGTACTTACTGATTTCGATTTGAAGATGAGGAAGTTTACTATTTAATATTTTTTTTTAAATCTCTCATTTTTAATTGGAAAAATTCTGAAATTTGCATTTAGCATCTCTTTATTTAGGAATCAAAATTTGAGATTGTCATTTCTAATGCCACAGCAAAAATTTATGCGAATTATTAAATTTTAATATTTTTATGTTAAAAATAATTTGTTAAATAAAACTAAAATACTCTTAAAAGAAAAAATTAAATGGCATCTATAACAGCTATTTGAATAAAAAAAACAAAACAGAAAGAGATAAGAAACGATAACGATTCTGTGAAAAATTAGAGCGCAAATGTTCATCAAGTCAAAGTAAGAAACCATAAAATATGTCTAAGAGTTGTTTTGTGAATATTTAGACAAAAATAAATAACAAATAAACCAAAAACAACTATTGAATTTTGCTGCGTAAAAATATTCTAAAAACGCCATAGCAAAAATTAAATTAAATGAAAAGGTAATGCGCGGTCAATGACTTACTTTGTTTTTAATAATTATGACTTTGAAAAGGGTTGAAGAAGATGGATGCAAATATAACATTGGTCGAGTCCAACTATAATTTATGTAGGTCAAAGTCTTGTTGCTAGGGATGAAAAGCTTTCAGTTTATTATAGGAAATTTTGAGTAAATGTTGGGTATGCGCAAAAATAAAAATATAAACTATTCATGTGTAATTTCTTGTTACGCATAATTTATAACACACGGTGAAACATCAAAGTAAATTTAACAGTGTAAAAAATCTCACAAACGAGCACTACTACATATTTTCTATTATACAGAGAGGCACAAAAGGAGCGAAGGTGTTTTTATTCCGTATAACTTTTTTTTGTTTTCAGTATTTTGTAAAGAAGACTTGGGGAATTTAAAATGGAACAGCACACAATTGAACAATATGCTAAAATCGTCAAACTTTGTTTCAGAAAATCATGATTTTATTCATAATTAAATTATGAGCGCCGAAGCCCATTTCCAATTGAATGGGTTCGTTAATAGGCAAAAAGGGCTACGGAAAATACAGCGAGAATTACACCCACGTAAGTGTACCGTTTCGTCGGAAACGATAATTAGTCCATATTTTTTTCAAAATGAACAGGGTGTCGCCGTTTCCATCAGTAGTGTTAGATATCGGACAATGTTGGAAAATTTTCTAAAGGCAGACGTGGAAAAGCATCCCCAAGTATTGTTCCAAGAGGATGGAGCCAAAGCGCACATTGCGAGGGACACAATGGCTCTTTGAACTGAAACCCCTTCGGACATTTTGGACCACCCTGTTTGAAATAGAGGTAAACAGAGCTAAAACTATAAAAAATGCCCAACTCAAGTTACACATAAGTGAAATAAAAAATGAACAAAACTTAAAAAATATGTTAACTTATCTTAAAAACTTAACTTATATAGAAAAAAATCTTAAATCTAAGTACAGGGTGTCTTGTGGCAAATTTATATTTTTAAATGCGATTATTTGAAAAAGTAATAAACGGAGGGTGGTGCCGTTGGAAATATCGATTGTGTGGATTTTTCAGTCGCAGTAGTCGAGTGAGCATCGCGCGTTCGTTGTGGAGGCATTTTTTAAGAGTAATGATTCTTACGTAATTGCTCGTCGACAACTTTGTTCCAAGTTCGGTATTCGGCGAATAAGTGATGGACAGAGTGTAAATTTAATTCGTTCGTGGGTGCAGAGATTCCGCACAACTGCTTCGGCTATGAATGCCCCACGGCCAGGGCCCAGTCGATCTTCAAGGACTCCCCAAAACATTGAACTGGTTGAAAGCAGTTTACGTGAAAATCCGCGACTTTCAATACGGAAAAGAGCAGCCTCACTGGGACTTCCAAGAGCGATTGTTCATGAAATTTAAAAAAAGGATCTGAAGGATCTGGATGACATACTCTAAAAATAAAATCAGCATTTCCATTGTATCGTTCAGTGCTTTTAATAAAACTTTGTGTCAATTATTACGTTTTTTATTTAAGTTTGAAAATATAAATCTGCTACCAGACACCCTGTATAACCCATAAAATAATAGCCTTTCTAAAGGATTAATTTTTGTTAATATGAAAACTATAAAAATGTTTAGCTATTTGTCAAATATTTCATCATATTCTTATACTTCGGAACCAGTTGTATAAATATCCTTATAAAATTTTTTTAAGTTATTTCAAAACTTTGGCAACTTTTATTTAACCTTTTTAACATCTACCATCTGTTGTACAGAACTGAATTGTACTCAACACTTTTGTCGCTTGGTTTCGGCAACTTTTTCATAACATTGTTGTAATCGTCTACACTTTTTATTTTGTCTTTGAGAATAGAAGATAACTCGTTACAGGTGCAAAAGAATATTTTTATTGTCTAATTTTGTTGTGGTGAAAATAGATGCGGTGGATATCAATTTCCCACGAGAAGTACCTACTACCCTATTGACTACATAGGCCGTACGTCAGTATTAGATATTCAATGGCACGGACATGTTAAATTTCTATTGGAAATTACATTACGTGGGGTATAACAAGTCACTAGTACTGATGACAAAGTCAGTAACAAATCACTACAGTTTCTCTATTGTCATTTCCTGCAGAGATTAGACAATGCTGTCATCACTAGAGCAATCGATTCATACTATTTACTAACAGATGCACACTTTTGCAATTGTCTGAACTACTGTCTTTAATATTTCGAAGACAGTGATTTGACGTATGCTGAGAATTATTTGAAGAAGACGAAGGAAAACGTGCTTTTGATTTAAATTCCAAAAAAATTTGAATTTTTACTTTTGTAAGTGATAAAAAAAAATTATTATATACATATTATTATTTAAATTAATAATATAAATCTTTTTTTCCATATAAAGAACGTGGATTGCAGCAACTTATAATTCAACGTTCACATTCGGTATTTTGCTCATAATGAATTTTCATAATTTTTGTGTTGACATGTATGTCACAAAGACAATTTTCAGTATTTTTGAAAACTAATACGTATTCTTTCTTGTAATGACAGCACTGTCTAATCGAAACGCATCGTTAAGTAAATCGTAATAGCGATTCGTTCCGCGTTTCCATTTTATTATTATTATTATTTTTAAACTATTTTATATGATTACCGCACCTACATTTAATCTGATAAACTGATTTATTTTGAAATTTAGCTCGAAAGAAGCTGATATGGTCACACTGGTGGTATATAATCTTTAAAGACAATTTCTCTTAAATGCTACTACACTGCTTCTCTCTCTTCATTCTAGCGATCGTACTTGTCATCTTGTCATATTCACATAACACAAGGTGACAGGTGCAGAACCCGAAATAATAATAAATTAATTATTTCGGCCACTGTGTACGAGTATATTGTAGCGCTGTCTCAATTTCAGTAGTAGAGTCACAATTGTTTACTAATAGTGTCAAGTGTAAAGAGATGTAAACCCGAAGAACGTGGAATATTCTAAAGAAATTGTTAAGTATGGTGGTGGAAATTTTTTTTTCTTGGACCATGCAATGCATTCTGCTGGAACTAGAGGAAAGGGATATTAAGAGAAATGACAGGTGGAGTTTCGCTATCTTACAACTCTACTTTTGCACGTTGTTTGTTTTTGTAGCAGTGTTGTAGCGGCTGTGATGTCAAGTAGGCGTACCCACTTTCAGTAATTATTTTACTCCGCCGGTGCTATACAATACCGACGAAGAAGGGCGTTCTGATGTGCCTGTGGATTGCATACAGCTGAAGCCGTGACTGTTCTCTGACCAGTGACTATGCCTTCGCCACTGAAACCTTCCGACAACAATTGACACAAATGTACATCAGAAAAAATGCGAGATGTTTTCATGAGTCTGAAATTGGGGTTGGATCCAGGAAAATTTTTCCTTTTGTAGCCAACGGGCAGACTTCTTCGACTATCGCCACCATCAAATGTTACGATGTGGCTGTTATTCAGTTAATGAAAATGAGCCTCTGCATTAAATTAATGAAACCATGGACTGCTAAGTTTACAAAGATATTTTAATATTTTTTTATACAAGCTGACATGTTGCAATTTACAAAAGATCGAATGCATACTTTGCAACATGTCCGGGATTCGGGATAATATTGTTGATGTACATAAATGTCCAGCTTAACCATCCGATCTAAACCGTGTAAAAAACCTATGGTACATGATCGATACGAAAATAAAAAACGTCCAAGGATCAAACAAAAAAAAATCGTTTCCATTTCAAAGAGCGAAATTGAGAAGTTAAGGGCTCGAAGATGTATGCCTGTTTTGAAAAACAAATTTTTTTTTGTGGTCTGAGGTTTCATAGTCAATTTGAATACATATCGAGTCTATGGTGCAATACCGCAGTAACTCAAAATTTGAATTTTTTGAGCTGCGTATGCAGAAATTATCTTTGGGGAAATATATATCGAAAGGAAAAAAGACTATGCTTCAATCTCTAACTATTCAGATTCTACAGCTACAAATGTCTTTATTGCCTCCAGCTATTTCCAACAATATTTATTTGCAATAATGAAATATTTCCTTTATGACAAGAAATTTACAAACAGAAAACATTACAAAACATGCCTCTTTATTTAAAAACTTGTAAAAAAATAACTTTAGTAAACGAAAATACTATCAAAAAGATGGCTCAAAACTTCAAATGCATTTTTCTCAGTTAACGATTTTTTGAATTACGACGGTATTGCACCAAAGGCTCGATATGGTACTCCGATTCAATGCCTATAAATTAAATTTTTTGAAATGACTCTGGTTCTCGAGATTTACCGTTATATAGAAAAAAGCAATAACTCGAGAACTAGCTCTTCGATAGAACTAAAAAAAGGATCGAGAATAAAATAGCCTTTAAATTATGTTATTATAAATTTCTGGCAAATCCTTATACTTTAGGAACTATTCAGAATGTTGTACGAAAAAAACTCTATTTTACAAGAAAATTTAAAAAAAATTTCTTTTAAAAAGTTTATTAAAAATTTTAAATAAACATAATCACTTAAAGTGTAACGGTTATATATAAGTTTGTCATTCCGTGTGGAACTACTTTAACATTTCTTTCTGAAGAAAAATTTTTATATTTTTTATGTCCGTCTGTCTGTCGTTTTCGGCCAAACTAACCATCACATAAATTTAGTTTTGGTGTCAATCGGTCAGTTCTAGACCTGAATCTCTGGCGATTTAAATTTAGGCAAATCGGTTGAATAGTTTCCGAGCTACAGCCGAAGAACCACAACCACCTAGTTTTTTTACTTGAAATTTTAATGAAATTTAGTCCGTGTATGTAACTAGGTGGAATGCTTACTTTAAATACCATTTGGATCCGCTAGGTAGCGCGAGATATGTTCAATATATACAAAAAAAAAAAAAAACTAAAAAACACCTGATTTCCTTATGAAATATGCATAAATATATGCATATGTTTTATATATCTCCAATTTTCTCGGAAACAGATCTAACGATTTTGAGCACGGTACCTTCATTTTTAAGGGGAAAGTGTCAGCTTTCAGAATATATAGGTGTGTATGCGTGGCAAAGCCTCGTTTGGCCAGGAGAAAATAGCGTCGAATTTTTGGCCAATTTCGAGAACTCCAATTTTCTCGGAAACGGCTCTAACGATTTTTAGCTCGGTTCCTTCATTTTGAAGGTGAAAGTGTCAGCTTTCAGAATATATAGGTGTATATAGTTATGGTTATTAATCGAGAAATAAAACTCGTGTCTTTCACGTCTGATTTATAACTGCACTTTATTTTGAAATCAAGCAACTGAAATCTTGATTTTGAACATAAATGAAGTAGAATTTTGTCCACGATGCAGATTCACACGCTTAAATAAAAGTATTCATCAAATTACCATTTGCAGTTGCAGCTGCACACATGGTGACGCGTTGCATCTGCTCGTTGGACGTGAACACTTGTTCAAGTATTCATGTTACAATAATAATAAAATGTCAGGGATCTGCTTATTAGGCAGATTCCTCCAAAATACAAATTTGTAATATGAATCAATTAGATAGAGGATTTGCTTCATATAACTATGTATATACGCGCCAAAGCGTCGTTTGGCCAGGAGGAGATAGCGTCTCATAGAAGTAATTATCTTTTTCCCACTTTTAAATTCCCAGTTTTAAACATATGATTAAAATACCCACAATGTCCCCGAAAATGTTTCCCTGTTTTTAAATTCCTATTTTCGCACGTAAATATTTTTCCTCATTTCTGTATTAATCGTTCATTTTATTTTTTTCTTAATAACCCAATAAAAAATCTGAGTTTGAAGAGCAGTGTTGCCAGAAAATAATTATGAGATAAATTGATATCAAATTAAAATTCTTTTCTACAATTTACGAAAGGCAATGTTGAATCTAGTAGTGAAAATGTTAAAATGGGAACAACGTTGACGAATGAATGTGAGTTATTATTTTAAGAATTAAGAAAAATATACTTTCATACATATATATTGAAATTCAAAAGGGCAAAGCTTTAAATTTTATAACTTTACAGGAGAGAGAAGAAATTAATAAAATAAGAAGTATTGTGATTATTTATAAACATGATTTTTTCACAATAAGAAATTTTCTATGGCACCTAAATGTTTCTTTTATTCTTCAGACGGATTTGCTCTATTTACTAAACATAAACTCTTTGCGGAATCTTCTACTTTCATAAAATCTAAGTAATATTTGAGTCTTTCATCTCAATGTATGAAATACTTACAGCAAAAAATTGTGTAAGCCTCTATTTGAAAGATCTGATCGCGCAAGAATGGCGTAAGCCACAAATACATCAAAATATTCGTTTTTGGTAGCTGTGAAATTTGCTTTGCACGTTGAGTAGGCTATTTGAAGTTATATAGTGGTTTGAAAGAGCTGGCCAGAAGGACCAGATCGAACAATTAAGTAAAAATTCGGTACTACTAAACGACTATCCGGAAATTCAGATGAATATGAGAAGTAAAGTGAGCCAGTGAAGGGTTTCTAAGATTCGACACAGCCGATTATAGCACTCTTACTTGTTAATAATTTGTATGTTTTTGAAATCTTCCCTTTCTGCATTCACTGAGAATGATAACGAGAAAAAAACTCCACGTAAAATTCATGATACCAATTTTCCCTTCTAGGGAACAAAATTTCCACTTGTTATTAACGATAAGGGTGAATGTGAAAACTGTTTTGTGAGACTTTTTTATTTTGCTTAGTGCTGGTATATAATAAATAAATATATAAAATAAAATATAATAAAAATATAAAATATATAAAATAAATATTAATAAATACTTACTTAAGAAATTTATGTTTAAGGTTCTAATTTTGTATACCTGTAATACTAATTCTATGTTAAATTCTTTTCTCTTTTTAGGTAAGTGTTCTCTGTCTTTTTTGAAGTTATAACATTTGTTCTAACAATATTGAATCAAATAAAACTTAAATATCGCTAATAATAGTATTACATATAAATAATAGTATTACATATGCCGGTAAGTTCCGCAAGTAAAATAGTAATTAATATTTACATATGGCAAAGTCCCACAAAAAATTCATCCACCAAAATTTTTTTAATGGAATGTTATACTACACGTATAATTTCAAAAATTATTTAAAAAAATTTACTTCGATGTTCATGATCAATTCTCTTCAATTATAAGAAATGTCGGCGAATTAAAATAATAAAAAAATGGCTTCCCTTAGCTTAAAAATAATGCGTCAAAATGAACAGCAGAGACGGCGCAACTGCACCACAACAAAAAAAAATTGTCCATTCCTTTTAGTGCACGGAAAATAAAGTTTCTTGTTCTATATTGTGAATAGAAAGGCATTTTTTCAAATCAAGCATACCCTGCTTTTAAGTAAATAAAAAATTAAAATTCTGCAATATAATTTTTGTAGCGTGCTTTAAAAATTCATCGATTTTTATTTTTGTTTCCTAAAATCTTCGCTTTTTATCAGTATTCTTCGCCCATATCAATGTGATGTAGGACATTTTGAATGGAAATTTTTTGAATTCTCACTTAATCGGTACCCTAGGCAGAAGTAGAGTGTAAAGGTAAAAATTTGGCTGAATATAACTAAATATATATGGCAGTTAACTCACAGCTTTAATAGAGCATTCACAATGGAATAATGTAAATGTTGTTGTACCCCAATTGGAAAATTGTTTACAATTTCATTTTTTTCTTTACTATTTTTATATCGCAACATATTAAAGAAAGGAGATGCGTTAAACTATTTGCAGATTTTATATAGAGTTAATTACCTATATCGTGAATACCTTTTTGCCAGAAAAATTCCCTTTTCGCAAAATTGCAATCATGAATCATTTTCCCTGAATGCTCAACACAATTTCCCTTATCGTGTACAATTATTTTCTCTAAAATGTTTTCCCTTTTCTCTCTTATTTATTCACTTGATTTTTGCTGGGGAATTGCATGCCAAGTGGAAGTAACATTTTCTTTTAGTTAGATATTTTGATAAATGTTTTTTTTTAATATCAAGGTCAAGAAGATACACACTAATAAATAAAGTGCAAACTAACAGACCATTTGACTATGTTTTAGAGTGCTCGCTATTACATCGTAGTCTAAACAACTTTGAGAGCACACTAATTTTATTTACATATTTTATTTTATAAATTCTTTAATTTTCAAACTATTATTTATTCTTGCGTTCAGGTATTTTTATTGTTCAAATACACTATTTTTTATCTTGGTGACGAATTCACTACCCCTTGAATATTAAACTGAAATTGGTTTGATTTTCAATTTATTTTTATGGTTTTCAAGTCTTCGCTTTCCTACATTCACTGAGAACCTACGATACCAATTTTCATTCGAGGGGAATAAAAATTTCTTGGGAACAAAAATTTTACCGAAGAAATTACCATTATTAACCACTAAGTTCATGCAAAAGCATATTCATTCTACATATGAAATCTACAATTGCTTTAGATTTCTACAGCGGTAACACTGTGTGTTAACTGTATATTTGGTATTGGGGTTTATAAAAATTGTTACAATTTTATGGCATATTTTAAGGATGTGATAATGTAGAGGAAAGCAAAAAAATTTTACGAATTTTAAATTGTTAATTGTAATTTTTTATATTTAAAAATTTGCAAATAAAGATAAGACCAATTTGAATATATATATATATATATATATATATATATATATATATATATATATATATGTATAATATTCTGTTGTAGATAGAGAAGGTTTTATAATTAAATTTTTAATGGAATTTTTTTTTAATCCTTAATAAATCATTAAAGATATATTTTCCAATTTTAATAGATCAAAATATTTATTTTTATTTTAAATTACTGAAACTCATTCTATTGCAATAAATCATTGGCAGTGTATGTATGGATGCTCATATAAATGGGTTCTTAACTTTTAAGCATTTTCATATAATTTTTAAATTTAAATTTAAATAATTTAAAATTTAATTTTCTGTTATTAACAAATTATTTCCGTGTGTTTGTTGATACACAAAAAAAGACAGAAAAAGGTCACTGAAAAAATTTTTTCGTATAGCTTGAGAAGTTTTGTTTTTCTTTAATTGATTTTTTTTATATTTATTGCCTGAACAAAAAAAAAGAAATATATAAATATAAAAGCACAAATTATGTGTCTTTTATAACAAATACTTTTGCTGGAAAATTTTTTTTCCAAAATAACTTGAGCTTAAAAATAAAACTGCAGGTGTCAGCGTTCGAGCAGTAGAATTTTTTTTTAGTACATATTAATTCGTTTAAAATTGTTTGTAAATGAAATGGAAAGTGATATGCTTCCGTAAGCTTGTATGCAAATAATATAATTGACTAACAGTTATAAAAAAAAACGAACATGCTGCCAGGATCATTCTCATTTTAGTTGTTACAGTAGCGTAAAGTTGGCAACATTTTGGCAGCTGGGTCCATTTTGAAAAGTACTTACGATATACATAAATTCCAAAAGTAAAAGAGAAAATCATTAATTTTAAAGAGTATATAAGTATGTAAAGTGGCTCAGAAAATGTACATACCCAAAAAATGGATTTTTTGTAGAACTTAGAATTTTTTAACAACAAAACTTATAGCGTATTTTTATACGAAATAGGTTAAATTTACTTTCGTTTCTAAAGATAACATTTCACCAAAAGTTTTCATCGCTTGGATTTATTAATATCAATAGGCACTCGGCTATGGTCACCTCCACATCACTGCGTAGTGTTTCTGGATTTACAATGGCAATGAACATTTTTTCCATGTGTTATATCAACAGCCGTTGTCCTCGAATTTTTGTCAATTCCATACAATATTTGTAATTTAATACGTTGGTCATTTTTGGCGGCTACTCATTTTTTTCAGTAGTAGGTGTGTTCGGTTACTCTAAATTGGGCGCCCGTGGGCGCCCATTCTTACAAATAAGTGTTTTGTTAAGCAAAAATTGGGTAAATAATAGAGGTTTTGAGAGAGTAATATTCTTGTTTTTCATGCACGAGAACGTCCGTACTTTTTCTTCGGGATAGTTTTGGCGTGAAGAACAAGCAATCAGCTGGTTTATAATAAACATTGAAAATAACAAAGGAAAATTGCAGAATTAAAATTAAAAGTTTCTCAAAAATGCAATGAACAAAGAATAGTTAATTTTATTTCATGATTTAGTTAAAAATTATTTGGGGTTTCTTTAAATAACATGTATAAGGCAAATTATTGTGTTTTTATGGATGTATGCATGTGTGTAGATTTGTAATTGGACATGGTCATATATATTAGGTCTGTTCCAGGTGTGTAACAAAATTTGCCGAACTCGCGCAAATTTATTTTATTTATATGTATGTGATTCTAATTTTTAAATTGTGCTTTTCCCGAGAAAAATATTTGAAATGTATTATTACATACTCTATGGTATTCTCATAAAGTATTTTTTTTATATAAAAGCAAACTCAAAAATTGAGGAGGAAAGCATATCCATATAGTACTATTTCGCTAATGCCTACTTATCTCAGCAGTGGACTTTTCCCAATTTTTCGGTACAAATTCAAGATTCTTATGTTCAAAATTCAACTAATCAATCGAGAATTGATGTTGAATACCGAACAAAAAACCAAAAATTTATGAACAAAAACATAACAATCCATTAGTTTAATTTTTTTATAACACATACATATTTCTATTTTTATATTTTTCTTCTCATCTGTATATATATCTCTCAGTTGTTGAGTTTGCTTTTAGAAAAAAATACTTTATGAGAATATCATAAAGAATGTAATAATACATTTCACATATTTTTCTCGGGAAAAGCACAATTTGAAAATAAGAATCATATAAAAAGAGGTATTCAATTTTATTTATTTATAACAATAACCAACCGAGCCCATTTTTTTTTTTTTTTTTTTGGCGTGTGAGGTAGGGTTGAAAATGCCTTTGCACTTACAGAGACCGTCGTCTTCTGCGTCGAGTGGTATTGCCACTAAAAAAAATTCCCTCCTCCTCCTCTGGGTAGATTCCTCCCCGGGACCGCATTACTTCGGGAAGGCCCAGAGCCACGTCCCAATCAGGACCACTCTCACTCACCCACGTCTGGGTCCGCCAAGTCCGCAGCCGGCGCCATGGCCCCGGCCCGTATCGCCAGGTCCCCGCAGAGGCGACCCCGCTATGCAGCAGCGCATCGAGGTCCCTCTTCTTCCTCCGCAGAACGTATCCCACGTACTGTGCCACAGCGTCCCAATTGTCCTCACAATCGAGCATCCTCCCAATCACGGTGGCAGGAGCGAACCCGCTGCGCCATTGCACCTCTCTCAGTATGCCACCTGGTGCAGTCGAAGAAAGTGTGTTCTGCATCATCATCCGTAATACCACAGTAAATGCAGTCGGGGCCATCTGTCCTGGCCATCCGGTATAGGTACTTTCGGAAGTATCCGTGGCCCGAGAGGAATTGTGTCACGAAGTAGTTAACTTCCCCAAATTTCCTCCGAATTCATACATACTACTATTTCATACGATATAAAAGTCAAAATGGATTGAAGTAATAATTTATTGAAAACCGATAGTGTTTTATTAAGGATAAAGGACTGTTTCAAATCAAAAGTTTTTTTAAATAATAAAAAAGGTGTACATAATTTAGTGGTGGTTACGTTTCTTTGGACAAATATTTGCGATATGTGACGTACCTTAAGCGTCATTGCTATCGGTTAGATATTTGATATGTTTCATAATAAATTTCTCGTTTGAGACCGGAAAGTATTTGTTAGGAGTTGCAAATTTTTGACTGATGACAATTTTTTAGATTTTTTTTTTGGTAATTAAGTATCAAAATAAAAAAAGAAAACAGTGTCGCCGCAATGCCTTTTTAGTATTCAATGCAATATGCCTGTTTAGTATTCACGATGAAAATTAATTGTTTGGTTCAGAGGTCATTTAATTAATTGCACGTTTTTTATTTATCATAGAATTTCGCTTAAATTTTATTTAAGCTATAAAATATAAACATTTTCGTAATTAAAGTTGCTTTGGATGACAAATCGGTTTCATAATTTCTCCCTCCGATGTTGGTTATGTTTTACATTTTATTTTTGTGTTTATATACGTATGGGCATTTCCATGATGTGGAGCGTGCCCGTCGTACACATTTAAAGAAAAAACGTCAAAATAAAAAGGATTTTTGAATGAATGAATATTTAGTCGGGTTTGAGTTCATAGTTAATTAATCACAATATGTAATGTTCAAATTACTTTTTATTAGAATAAAGGAAAAAAAGTCTTTCAAAACCAGTTAAGTAGAACACGTATCTACAAGGTGAGGCAAAAGCAATTACCCTATTGGAAAAGGCAATAACTTCAGTTTTGACTTTTGTGAACTAAACAAACGCTGAATATTTAGAACGTGGAATAATTGTTTCCATTTTTTGTGCAGGAATTCGTCGGTTGTGTTGATGCAGCGTTAATTTCGTTGCAGATTTCCTGGCCGTCCGACGCCAACTGGATAAACACTACTGCGTGCTATTTTCTGTGCCACTACAAACGTCATCAGTACTCTTTGTGGCAACAGAGAATATGAGAAATATCCATTATTAGCCACATACTATATCGACAAAGGCTCAAAACTTTTCGCTTTTTCCGTTTTAGTATAGGCTAGAATCCACATATTGCCAAAAGCTCATAGCTTTGCTTTTAGGGCAGTTGATAACGAGATTGGATTTACAACTTTTTTTCTTCCTTTTTTGGTTTATCAGCCATCTGCCGGATGGCATTGAAATGCTAACCATAGTTTTCGCCCTACACATTCTTTTTTGAATCTTTTATTTTACCAATAATCGTAAATTATAGTTCTCAATTAGCCCTACAGTTAGTCCCATTGTTGCTTCTGGGCAATTTTTACAAGAAGAGAATTGGTTTTTGCGGCCAACAATTGAAACGCCGCTTTCAGCAAAATCTCAATCAATATTTCAATGTAAATAATTTTAGAATGAGGTACATTGATGTTTCATAAAAATTGTTTTGATTTCACCCAAATAAATATTTTTTATACTTTGTTTAAAATTTAATTTTTATCTCTGTCTCACGTGCATTTGCTATTGTAAATATAAAAAATAAAAATAGATTTAAATGAAAATACTTTTAGGAATATCAAATAAAATAGCACTTCGGGTTAATCTAGTAAATAATAATAATAATATCTTGAAATGCGTTATTATATTTGAAATTATTTTTAAATTTGATTGTTTCACAATGATATTATAATAAAAGAAAGTGTGTGCTAGAACTTTTAATTTTTTAGTCTCGGTGGACCTTTCGGTGGAAATGTCCATATATATTTCTTTTCGGTTAATTTGTAACATACTGTATTCATGCTATATATGCATGTGGTCAATGCACGTATGTGTATATATGTTTATATAAATGTGCTTCAAATCAATGCTCTAATAAATTTGCGTGGCGATATCTTCGTTGTGGTCTTGTAATTTAATATTTCCTAGTCTCTTTTTGTTCATTATTTCTTAAATAATTATTTTAATATTTTTTTTTTGCATATTTTTGTAGTCTAGTTATAATTGTGTTTCTTAAAGTTGTTTACCTTAAAGCTTAATTCGTTCACAATCATATTTATAACAATCGGCTCAAAAAACTTGGAGACTACTTGAAACCCGAAAGGTGAAGAGAAATTAAAAAGCATTAATAAACAAATATTAAACTAATAAATAGATAATAAATTAACAACTTTGTGTCGTTTACATATAGAGATCCATAGTAATGACCAGAAGAAAAAAATTGGTTTGGAGGAATTTTCTTGAAATCAACTTTTCTTCTATGAAAAGTGATTTTTTTTAAAGTAGTACGTACTGGAAAAAAGCATGGAAATAAATAATTTACATTCAGTTATTCAGAATAGTAGAATAGTAGATAATATCTTAGCTAAAAAAAAGGAATAAATAGACAGCAATGTTCTTTTAAAAGGACAGTGGTGAAATATACAACCTACTTTTATAATTTTATACACATTGTATATGTATGTTTTTAAAGTAACTCAATCGGAAACGCATTGAATCTTAACGAAATTTTGAACGAATTGGTTTTTTTTTTACTTGGGCCAGCACTCAGGAAATGACCCCTACACATGCGGTGCATTGTGCTGGAACTAGAGGAAAGGGATAGTAGGAGAAATGATAGGAGCTGAACCTTGACTATCTTACAACACTGCTTTTTGCACGTTATTTGTTTTTATAGCAGTGTTGTAGGGTCTCAGATATCAAGGAGACGTATTAAATTTTGGAGCTTCGTTTTAGTAGCCATTTTTAGTAGTTATTTTACTTCACCGGTGCTACACAATACCGACGAAGGAGGGCGTTCTTATGTGCCTGTAGATTGGTTTCAGCTGAAGTCGTTACTGTTCAGTTACCAGTGACTATGCCTTCGCCACTGAAACCTTCCGACAACAAAGACACACATTGCACATCAGAAAAAATGCGAGATGTTTTTATGAGTCTGAAACTGGGGTTGAACTCAGGAAATTTTTCGTTTTGTAGTCAACGGGGAGACCACTTCGACCATCGCCACCCACATCTTTGCAGTTGTGATGACGTTTTTGGCACCATTTACATCGCTCCCGCCGAAATGCTAACGCTAATACACTGCGTTTCACATGAATAGGTGCAGTGTTTTAGCAACCAATTAGAGCTTGCTGCTCTCAGGATAATTCATGCAGAGAATTATGTTGCACTTTTTATTAAAGGTTTAACAATTGAGAAAAAGAGTATACACAAAGAAGACTTGAAAAAGTATCGTTAAAAATTATATGTACTTCTTTTTATAATTTGCGAAGAAAATTGTGAACTATTTTTGCGTCAGTTGAATAGGTTCATATTATAAAACAATAAAAAATTATAAAAAAAGCACGAAAACAATTAAGTTTTGTTTATTAATTTAATTTTTTATTCATTTTTAATAATGTGTACTTCCTCCTTTCGATAAAATTACCTCATAAATTCTATTTGGAAGGGAGTTATACAGTTGCGATAAATATTGTAAGGAAATCTGCGACCATGCCGATTTTATTGCAACAATTAGAGATTCTCGGTCATCAAATTGCCGCCCAGACTCGTACACTTTCCGAGACACCCATCCCCATACGTTTTCCATTATGTTTAAGTCCGAGGAGTATGGTGGCCATGGCAGCAATTCAACATTTTGTGCGCTAATCCACGTTTTAATAAGCCTTGCCGTGTGAATAGGAGCATTATCCTGCTGGAAAGTCCATGGGATGGGTCCAAACAAATCTTGAAATTTTGGATCGCTGTTTGCAGAATAGATTGATAGGAATTTGCTGTCATTTTGGTGGTTTTAAATTCCAATTCTATGACTTAATAGTACGATATTGCACCCCAGACCATAACACAACCTACTCGACTATGGGGACGGGCTAAAAAGCGTTCTTCCTTTCTCAAATCATGGAAATAGTAGTTGTAACCATCGGGTCCATCAAAATTTAACTTTTTTCGTCTGAGAAAACTACTTTATTCCACTCACTCTTCCAAGTCATGTGTTCTTTGCAAAAATTCAACCGTAATTCTTTACGTTGCTGGTTCAATGGTGGTTTTTTCTGCAACTTAATACGTTTTAAGTGTTCTGCTGTATTTAGTATCCTTCTAACTGTGGAAAGGCTAGCACTGGAACCATTTTTTGCTTTGATTTTTGCAGCAGAGTCACTAGAATTGGAGGCAATTCTTAGAATATTTCGCCTTCTGTAGCTGTTGTGGCCATTGTTTGCCGTCCCTTCATGTTTTAGCCATAGTTTTCTCTATTTCTTAAATAATTCCACACAACGTTAGCGCTTTTACTAATTTTTAAAGCAATTTCTCGGCCGGACAGACCTTGATATCATAGGCATCAGTTTTTGCCTTCTCTTCCAACGTTAAAGATTTACCACGGCCCATTTTCAATTAAAATCGATTAAAAATTATTTTTGTGTTTTGTTTTTAAAAATTGCTGAACTATTTTGTAATTAAATTTTACACAAATGACCATACAAACACATTTTAATCACTGCACCTATTCAAATGACGCAAAAATAGTTCACAATTTTCTTCGCAAATTATAAAAAGAAGTACATATTATTTTTAACGGAACTTTTTCAAGTTTTCTTTGTGTATACTCTTTTTCTCAATTGTTAAACCTTTAATAAAAAGTGCAACATAATTCTCTGCATGAATTATCCTGAGAGCAGCAAGCTCTAATTGGTTGCTAAAACACTGCACCTATTCATGTGAAACGCAGTGTATATCGGGTGAAAATTATGTGTGCCTTAACAATTTGCCAGATGGACAGCTACAGCAGTGCTGAGGTATAAATTAGGCATAACGATGTACCTGACTACGGGAGCGATGACAATATTGCTTTAGCGGACCTAGAGATGTTCAAGCAACTCCAGCGGCAAACTTCATATTATGTACTCGCGATGGGATGAAAAGGGCATCTAGTACAATACAAGGAACAGCATACTCGTCGCATCTGTTGCCATAAAAAGGCCAACTGTTTTTGCAACAAATGCAGTGTCGCTTTATATCCAAAGGCGTGCGTGCTTCTTGGGTTATCATACTCCATCTAATACCTTTCCATTTGTATGAATTACTTTAAAAATCTTTTCGGTTATATTCCTATGAAGTCAAAGCACAAATATGAAAAAAATTAAGGTAGTGTATTTAGCTACTGTCTTTTTAAAACGACAGCCGATTCCGGGAAAACAATAAATTTAGGAAAAAAAATTTATAATATAAAAGATGTTTAGAAACGCATGAACATTTAAGTTTCCAAATAAAACTTCAAGTTTAAAAAAAATACGGCTCTATCCGAGTTAAAGTTTCCCACGCCTGCTTTAAGGTCAGTGTGACCATTTTAACTATTATAGGTTATTTATTTAAAATTTTTAATGTAAAATATTACAAAATATTGTTTTTATTTTTAATAATTGAAAACGTTCATACAATTATTTTTTCATTCATAATCTGTAGAAGAGGCTGAAAATGCTAGATTTTACTCTGGACGAAATAACAGTTTTGGAGCAGCAGATACAACCAGATCTCAACTATCGAGTAGTAGATACATTTTTTTTTATTATAATTTTTCTTAGCGTATCATGGGTATTTTTCACGATAATGCATGCTCGCTGATGAAAGACTAAGATCTACTAACGGAAAATAAAATAAAAAAATGTTTAAGGTGAAGTAGCACTCGGATTTTTTAAAGCAGATATGCAGGCTCGCAGGCGTTAATTATTATTATTAGTTTTTAATATAGTGCTATAATTTTTTTATTTTTATTTTCCATTAGCATATACATTAAAGTACATAAAAAATTTTTTTTTGAAGACTGGCATATGTTTCGAATCTGGATGTCCTAAAATTATTATATCGCCTGATTACTTCAGTCAACAGCTTTTTTGTTACTCATCATTCAAATTGATATTTCGTACCTTCAACAATGTCTTTTTCTTACAGTTTTTCTTAATATTTGTTTATTTTTGCTCAAATCACAATTACGCAAGAATTTCACTTATCACATGAGCTCTTCGAATTTCTAATTTATTTATTGTGTTTGCAATTCAAATGGAATTAAAATAAGTGTTCAAATCGTAACTTTGCGTCAGAAATTACTTGAACTTTCGTAGTGACGGCGTCAGTAGAAAGTGTTACGGGCACGTAAATGGAGTAGGAGCAACTTCAAGTAATTATGTGAATATATTTCGGTAAATGGTGCCATTATTACAATATATGTACAACCATTAGTTTTCTTGACCTTGACCGTTTGGGTTTTGGAAATTAAAAAAAAAAAACACGGAAAATTTGCAGAAGTGAATGAAATATTATTTGGGCTGATAAATAAATGCGTTTCATTTAGTTGTTAAGGTTATTTCTTGGATATGTTATTCGCGGATACGTCATAGGTGGCCCATCCATGATGTTAAATATTCGCATGCTTTTTTTTAGCGTTTCGGCTAGTATCTCACCAATAGCAGCTGTAATGTTTTCTTTCAAGGCTCGAATTGTAACTGGCTTATCTCTGTACACAAAAAAATAGTATTGTGGGGTCAAATCGCAAGATCTTGGCAACCAATTGACTGTTCCAAAACGTGAAATTAATTGCTCACCAAACTCTCCTCTCAATAAATTCGTGGTATAGCCTCGCGAACCGTCTTGTTGCGCAAAAAGAAGTAGGCAATACCTTGTTCCTGTAAAGTTGCGTTCATCGGCTCACAAACCGCACCAGAAGGTCGCTCATATTCAAGGGGCACACCAAACTCGGCAATTCTGTATTTTGAACCAAAACTAAGCTTCGTCGAAGAAGACAATTTTTCTATAGAATAGAAGCGCGAGATTTGATAATAAAATTCAATGATTTGCATGCGTTGTTCGTCTATGTATGGTGAAAAGGCATAGCTTACTGAGCATTTTTGGTATTGCCACATCTCACGATTTTTTTTCGCTCAAAAACCGAATTTCAATAAAATCACCCAATATAATCCTTTTTTTGTGACTGGTAAATTATGTTTTCCTGTGGTCGTGATATCTGCTGTAATTTGGTATTATAAAGAGATATAAATAATTTGCCGAAAACTGTTTTACCCTGACCGTCTGCATTAGCCAGTGGCCTTGTTGCTGATGTTACCAATACCAATGTCTTCGGATTAAGTCTTCAAACAGTTTTCTGCATCTCTCGAAACTCAAATCCTCGTAGTAATGAAAACACAGCTACATTCGTTATACAATCGGTCGTATTAGTTGCCAATGTCCAGCCATAGCTCGAATTTCGTTCTTTAAGCACAAAAACTTGCAAATGTTTTGTGCAGTTGAATATAAAAAAAATTAATTTTTAACTGAAAGCAATATATGTACATATGACGAAGCAGATTTTCATCTGGCAACACTGCTAGCAGTTGATAGCAGAGTATGTAATATTCGTGTGACCGGACACGCATTATAAAATTATTGACTATGTTTTTGAAAGAAGAAGAAAGTAACATTTTAAATTGAATACAAACGTAAAGCAACGTAAAGCAGAGCAGTTAATTTGGCTCAAAGAGATGTGAAAAATGTCAATTAATTATTGTAAACATTTTCAAAAACTTTTAAATTTTCCCAGTTAGTTCAGCCCCCCCCCCCCTTTTACCAACAACCACCGCCCTGTTTGAGCTTCTTTTTTAGACTATTGTGATCGCCAACATATGTTGTGTGATTTCTTCTGGGCTCATATTTAATACATTAAAAAAAAGTTTACTTGTTTTATTTCATTTTGCGTTTATTCGCACTCCATCCAGCAGCAGTAAAGAAGCAGCGGCGCTCCCCGTTTATTTTTGTTGGTTTTTTTTTAGTTTACTTTTGAACGTTTAACTAAGCGCACATACAACAGAAATTTATTAAAGTTTATTAGTTTTTTTTTTGCCCCTTAAAAAGAAAAAAAAAGAAAAAACTCGCGACGAATTTTTGTTTTTGCTTATTGAAATCGTTTCATATACATATTTGTATGCTCATTGAAATACATACGTATTTAAATTATTAAAGTGAATGTTTTATTTATTTATTGTTAAATTTTAAGTATAAAAATTAAATACAATATAGGAAAAAATAGAAACGAAGGAGAAATAACCAGAGATAAAAAGTGAGAAAAATTTAATAGAGGGTGGAGAGAAAAATAAATTTAGAAAATTAAAAAAAAAAGAAAAAATAAAAATTAAAAAATCGAATTGGGAAATTATATAAATTCATTTGTTTTAAAATAAGAAAAAGTATATACACATATTTAAAATATACTTTGCATAAATAAGATATATAATAAATAAAGTAAACAAAAATAGAACATATATATGTAAGAATAAATAACAATGAATAAAAAATTAATAATAAATAAATAAAAGAGAAAAAAAAATTATAAAGAAACATGCATAAATATAGAAATTAGAAATACTACAAAGATTCCAACTGCCGCATTCATAAAAATATTTTAGGTTTATAAAATAAAATTTTGTAGCTATAAAAAATTTGTTTCGTAAGCCTTTTAAATCCAACACATTTTTAATGAAATGACAGTAAATAATTAATAGTAAATAACAAAAAATTAATAAAAAAAATTAGAAACAAATCAAAGCATATAAAATAGAAATGAAGAAATAAAAATTTACTGAAACACAAATACATGAATTTTAAATGAAATGAAATCTTACAAGTAAAATTAATTTAAATTTTTGTCCCTCATAAAATTTAATTATATTTTAATATTCAAATAATAAAAGTATTAGAAGTTAATAATTGCAAATTAATATAAATATACACGTCGTCCATATATTATATACACATACATATGTATATTACATTTTAAAAATTTTAAAGTAGTAAGTTTTTTCCCTTAAAATAAACTCTAAATTAAGGAATTAAAAATTTTACGGCTTTATGCAGAAACAAAGCTATACATATGTATGTATGTACTACCATATACTCTTGCCACCTCAGGTATATGGTATAATTATTGTAGAAGTTTATAGATATGTACATTAAAACTGGTTTTTATCATGCAAAATTTTTACTTTAAACCCTACAATGACATTTATCAACTTTAACAATATTAGCATGTTAACTATATATTATACACTAAATACAACCATCTACTAATTAGAAAGTCTCAGCAGGCCTTTGCTCTAAAGTTTATTGACTACAAATTTTAAAATTTTAAAATGTCATTTCCTTTTGTGTTTTTGTTCTAAAAATACATACATATGTATATAAATAAGTACGTATATAAATTTCGTTTATGAATTATTTGGTATATTTCTAAAGTCTAGTGAAAATTATTATAAAAATATTAAACAGTGAAGTTCTTTTAAATTGCAAAAAATTAAAAATAATCGACTCTTTATTACAAACTGACTGGCAAGTTATTGACTAAAGTTTAGCAGGTCATTAGCAAGAGTTTGGTAAGTGTTTTATGAATAAACTCTATGCTAACTTTATGCCAACTTTTTGTTATAAATAATACGAAATATTTTGACACAACTTGTACAGATACCAATTTGGTGGGAGCACATGGTGTGCTTATACGAAATTCCAACAACACCAAAACTGTCATAATTTTTTCACTATTCGCAAATCATGAATTTTATGAGACACATTAATTGCAGACCATTGTTAAAAAAAAAAAAGTGAAATACATTTTGCAGTGTCAAATACTTTCGACTTGTACAATATACATAAGTTTCAATTACGTTTCCCACGACACTTTTCTTTTTTTTATTTATTCAGACAGTTTTTCATAGCGTTACTTTTTATTTCCATTTGGTTGACCTCTAGATAAAAATTAAAAAATTAATATATCTTACATACATACAAATACATATACATACATATGTATTGTTAATATAATATACACAAACACGAAGGCTTTACTTCAAATTGAGAATGATTGAAATTGAACGTTTTCTCAACCGACAAACTTTTGAAAATGACTTGAAAGCAATTTCAAAGATAGTCTTCTCACCAAAAAGGGAAATTATTTTCAAATTGCCGAATTCGTTTTTTCCCAACTTTCTTTCAAATGTAGATTGTAATAAAATGTGGAACATAAATGAAATGCTAATTTCGCTTTGTAGACTTATTACAGCACACAATCGATATTTGCGATTACCCATTATCGCGGCGGTTCAGTTATTGCGACATTGTAGGTTCTATAATTCCAACAATTGGCAGAAAACAGGTTCTATTTGCCCGACTTATATTTTCTTTTTTAATAGCAAAAGAAGTATTAACGAAAAATCCCATTCGATTTATTTTCCTCAATGATGAATAAAATTAGGACATGATTAATGCTCATGAAGGAAATAAAGTTAAAGAAGACGATGCTATTACATCGTTTAACATTGTATACAAGATTTGCTTTAGAAAATGGCAAACGCACAACAGCCTTCGTTATTGTGAGACACAGACTGATTTTAAACATTGGTTCTTAAGGTATTCCAAAATTGTTATATTACGCCCAAGTCTACTCGTGGTACTATTTTTAAAAAGCTGTATTACCTATGACTTCTAGACCGTAGATATATGTATCTATGTTTTCAATTTTATCAATATCGGTCTGGTAGTTTTGAAGAGGCATACATATATTGCCTCTACAGTCTTCTTCTGGTGCTATTTATTTTAAAAAATTTACCTCCTATGTCCTTCTGTACTCCATCTATCTACGTTTTAAATTTCATTAAAATCGGTTTGAACGTTTCGGTAAGGCAGAAATTTCCCTCTTGCCCTCCTGGTCCTAGCTTAAAAAAATTTTAATCGTTATCGGATAACGATCTAACAAACAATATAATACATATATATATATATATATATATATATATATCATGATATATATAATATATACATATGTTGGTATATATATATATATATATATATATATATATATATATATTATTCATTATTTTTCGCTCTAATTAGTGCTGCCGCGTTTAGTTAATATGATAACAACTCTTAACATTAAGTTGATAACAAATAAATCTCTGATTTGCAAATGATTATATTCAAATCATTATTATGATAATTGAGAATTGTTTTTGATATCAAATGATCAAGTAATTTTATTTCAAAGGCTTGACTTCGTGTTTGCTGGGTATGTACACAATGTACGTATGTACACATTATATTTATTCAATCTGATGCCGATATCCATACGTCCTTACAAACATATGGAATGTTTCAGTCAATAGCCAGTATATGCAAGTGCAATATATTTTTTATTCTTTTCATTCCAAATACAATAATTTTTTTTACTTTAAAATGGCCTTTGCTTTTTTCGGTTTAAAATTTTTTTTGATTTAAAAATAATCTCTTGAAATTTCATCATTCCTACGAAATTTATCAATGGAAAATTTTCTGCAAACAATATTTTGCTTCTCTTTTCTTCTTTCTATTGCCAACCTATTTTTGCACATTGAAAGGTCTTGTTGGTGTTAACTTGTTTTATTATTGTTATTTCTTTATGTTTACTGCTAAAACAGACACGTTTAAATTTTTTTCAATAACCATTTTTTTAAACTTTTGCTCTCAATCCAACTGATCTTAACTCTCATTTAAACAAAATTTACTCAATTGTGATTCATTAATTTTTTATTTGCGCGTGCGCCTTACTTTTTTTCTATAACTACTTTTAAAAGTTAGTGCTGGTATTTTTGGCATTTTTAATTTAATACGAACTTGTTATGTTATTATTTTGCTTAGCAAAGGGTTAATTATTGTAAGATAAGATATGTATGTATATGTATGTATGCACTCAGGGCATGACCCCTACATATGCGGTGCATTTGTGCCGGAACTAGGAAATAAGGTACGCGAGCATAACCGGGTTTCGGGAAGAATTTCCCTGATTTCATTATTCCACTATAGTAACGATAGAACAATGAAACTCAGCCCACGTTGCGACGATGCTTAAGGGTTGGTTACCCTACTATCTCCAATGAGTTTCTTCACTTTTCCTGTAGACGGTCGAGTAACTTCAAAATAGTATTTGCAGCACCGGCCCATACATGAGAGTTGTATTCAATTTTCGGTCGGATGTAGGCCGTATAAATAGTGAGTAGATCATATGGGGTGAAGTATCTCTGTCTTAAAGAAGCGAGGCACTTTAATGCTTCTTTTGAGACCTGAAAATTGTGCTCAGTCTATCGAACATCACACTGGATTTTCAAGCCAAGGACTTCTAGAGCTTCTGGTTCCTCAATGTGAGGCAGCGTGATCGTGCATACGGCGATGGGTAAGAATGCAGCATTGGGTCTTTTGGGCATTGCAATCGACTCTGTTCGCGTGACCCCATTCCGATATTCTCATGAGGTCAGCATTTAGTGAGTAATTCATATTCAGCCTCGTCGCCGTCATTTGATCGTAGGTCGTAATCGAATATGAATGGCAGATGCTGATGTCATCTGCAAAAGAGTGGATAGGGAAGTTTGGAATAGAAGGTCAAGATAAGAAATAGGATAGTAGAAATAATGGAGTCTTGCGGTACCTCTGCATTTATTTTGAACTCGTTAGATGAGATCCCGTCTATAAGAACTCTTATAGCGCGATGCCTGAGAAAGCTCGATATAAATCGAGAGAAAATATCATTGACACCAAATGCAATATGTTTGGACAAAAGTGCTCCATGCCACACTCTGTCACATGCTTTGGAAATATCTAGAGCACCGGTGAAGTAAAATAATCACTCAATGTGGCTACTAAAACGTAGCTTCAACAAATTTAATACGCTTCCTTGACATCAGATCCGGTTCAACACTGCTATAGAAAAAAAGAACGTGCAAAGCAGAATTGTAAGATAGTGAAGCTTCACCTTCTGTCATTTCTCCCCTTTCGTCTAGTTCCAGCACAATGCATCCCATGTGTATCTCCTAAGTGCTGGTTCAATTAAAAAAAAATTGAAAAATTGTGTTACCAGTCATTTGCGGAAACAAAAATTTTTTTTTTCAAATTCAGCAATACTTTATAAAAAAAAACACATACACAATAGGTCTGTTCCAGGTGCATAACAACAATTTACAATTGACTATCTTGAAATACTAAATTTTTGTTTTAGTGATTTTAGACGCTTAAAATCCATAATATTTTAAAAACAAAACTTTTGCATCATTGCCAACAGCTGTAAAAAGTAAACGCTATTTTTTATTAAATAAAGTGATAAATATTCACAAATACATGTACTTCAAGTTTATTTGAAAAATCTTCCATTTTGCTTTTTCATAAATTTTTAACTAAAAACTATTTTTGTTTCTTTGCAAATTTTCTGATTAATTTCGTAGTTTTCTGTTAATTTAATTCTAGTCCGAACTTACCCAAAGGAAAAGTTCGTGCAACTTTGTACATGAAATGAATAATTTTACTTTCTCATTTTCTCTCAAAATTGCACAAAAATGTTGGTCTAATAAGTGCGAGTCGGGCTGTTATGTTATGAACCTGGAACAGACCTAATACGAAGAAGACGAAAGTGTAAACGCTTGCTTCTCTACACCGCTCGCCTACAAACACTAGTCGCAGGAGCATCACCTTAAATGTAAACGGGGTCTTATGGGAAGGAAAATGTATTACCGTATTATTGATCATTTTCGTAACTCATTGAATTCACACTACTTAAAACTTGCACAGAGCTTTTTTATGTTTCTTGCTGTTTGTTTTAATTTGTAACCAAAAGTATGAAATGCTCAGTGTTTTCCGTTCCTCCTCTCCGCACAGAAATTTTTTTGCTTCAGTTTTAGAACAAATTTAGACTTTTAAAAGCTTTTTCTTCTTATTGCTATTGTTTTGCATATTGTATTTTACAAAAAATTTAATTATGTAGATTATATGCAATATGTGTTTTGTTAAAAATTCATTGATGAGCTGCACTGCTTATGCATATGTATAACAGTCTTTAGTACTTTTGTCAGCCGTTGGTTGAACAGTCTAATTACAATTGGCACCACAGACTTCGTGTAAAATGTGTTTACACATACATGTGTATGTACATGCTTACATCCATATGTACCTATTTTTTATGCAACACAAAATGTTGCCAGATTATTGGAAGCAGAATATAATTATTTATTATTATTATTAATTTTTTTTTTTAATTTTTACAGACGATTCTCAATTTTTTTTTTAAATATGCAATAAAATGAATGGAGTGTAATAAAATTTGTGCTTATATTATTATTATTAACATTATGGCAGTGCTGAAGGCTGAGTAGTTAGCGTGTTGCCTCTAAAACCAGAAGGAGTCGTGTTCAATTTCCAGCCCAGCTTAAAAATAATGCGTCAAAATTACATTAAAGACGCCGCAACTTTGCTTTATAATTGATACGACACTGCAGAGTTGCGCACCTGTATATTCTCTACACTATGCCTCTGTATATAGTTCCAGTGCAATGCATTGCATAAGTAAGAGATTTTCCCTGAGCACTGGTCCAAGAGAAAAAAAATATATAATTAAAACAATTTAAAGTAATTTTGACTTAATTGCATAATCAACTTTGTGTGAATAAGTGAAAAATGCTGCTAGCTTAAATTCATTTACTATCCTAAATGTGCACGTATGACATTGCATTTTCCTGTCTAAATGTGCAGGTAAGAGAAGTTGAAAAAGTGTAACAAAAATGTTTATATTTACATATGTACAGTAATGTGTATATATTTGTATTTATTTTTTTACTATCTAACCATGTAAACAAAAAACAACGATATCTTACTAAATTAAGAAAGGCAACAAAAAACTGATTAAACAAAGCAATAGGAAATAGATGAGAAAAAAATCAAATCATTCTTAAGTATGAAATTCAAACCAAAAATTTTTGAAAAGAAAAAAAACCATCTTCAACTCTGGCTGTTGGCCGTACTAACGGTTGCCAGCAAGTTAGGGTTGTGGATCTGAAATGTGCGATGGCTGAAGTAGTCTGCACGTTGACTACAAACCCGAAAATTTCATAGTTTCGGTCCGAGTTTCAAACTAAAAATAAATCGCATTTTTTCTTATGTGCATTAGTGTGTCTTTGTATCAGTTGTCGGAAAGTTTCAATGGCGAAGGCATAGCCACTGGTCACTGAACAGTACCGGCTACAGCTGCAACCAATCCACAGGCACATCAGAACGCCCTTCTTTGCCGATATTATCTAGCACCGGCTATATAAAATAATTACTAACAAAAAATGGAAATGCAAAAAATGGAAGTTAATTATGGTAAATTTTAACTTTGGAATCAGAAACTCCCGCATTGAATTTTTTATGCATTTAATTTGCTTAGTGGACGTTGTGGTCCCTTAAGCATTTTATTTTCAATTTTGTTTAGAGAATTCACACCACATTTTTCTTAATGTAAGCAATTCAAGGGCAGTGGCTGCCTTTCAATTAACTTTGAGTTTTTGTACCAAAGGAGTTAAAACTGATAAAAAATTATGGTAAATGTGTAGGTAAACAAAAAGCATTTTAGAGAATAGTGACAGAAAGTTAGTTGATAAAGTAAATTAGTATGGAACCTTGATGAAAGCAACCGTGTTCCCGTTTTTGTACTGGCCAAGCTACATACATACTATATACATACGAGTACATATATCGAACAATAAATCAAAAATAAAATCTGTTTTTTCCATAAACCAAATTTCATTCACAAATCATCCACGAAAATTTCCTTAAATTTTTTTCTTTTTAAATTATTTAAAAATTTCTTGAAGATGTGAACCGATGGTTACCGATATATTAAAAAAATATAGAAATTATACAGTAAACCTTTAAGCTTTACATAAAATCAAGAAAAATATTTATAAAAAAAATTACTTTTGAATAACAAAAAACCACTTGTAAAAATAAAATCGTTACAAATTTTTTTTTTTTTTTGATTTAGTATATGAATGAAAATCATCAAAGTATTTATTAATAAATTCTGCAATCTGGCAGTTTACCTTTTTAAACGACTTGCATAAAATCAATACCTCTCCTTTTCTTTTTTACTCAGTTTTCTTTTTTTTCGATACATACTTCTTATTTTATGATTTAAAATGTCGCCGATTTTGTACGCTGCTGCTGTATGTTTCTAAATGGGTAAATACTTGTGTGGTGTGTTTTCTGTTGTCCTTACTTGCTAGCAAAAAATAAAAAAATAAATAAAATAAAAAAAGTTTTGGTATGTGTAAAAGAAGAGCTGAAAAAATAATTCGCAGCATAAAAACAGGCCTAGTCATGTTGTTACTTACTTGTTGCTGTTGTTCTTAACATAGCCAATGCCGTTCTGTGTGTAAATGCGTGCATATGCCCCCTCTACTGCCCACTCACATTATAGACAACATGACGTGTATGTATGTATATAGGTGGACGGACCATAGCGCCAGACATACATGTGACGTTTCAATGGAAAATTCCCAAAGTTTTGTGTGTGTTCTTTATGGTATGTGCATTTGTTTTCTTATTGCTTTTTTTTTCAAGTTTCTGCCGTGTTTATACAAAAAATAAATTTGTTTGTATTTATGTATGTATATACATACGTATGTATGTAAAAAAGTATGAACATGTGTATGTATGTTCAAAGAATTTATTTCTGAAATTTAGAATGATATTAAGAAATTATTTCGAAAAGAACACAACACAACATCTACCTATAAATACAAAATCTAATCCAAAATATATGTACATAAGTACTATGTATCAATTGGCATAATATTTTTACTTATTTTCCCAATGCTAACTCCACATTTATTACTGAATAATTTATTCAACGTTGCCGATTGCGCTATTTTAAACGAAAAATTATTTACATTGATCTCCATTTTAGTTAAATTTCTGAATAATAGTATGTAATAAGAATCTTGAAAATGTCTTAAAGTTTCGCAAACTGTACATATTTACTTACACTCTCGCAAAAGAACTTTTATAAATTGTATGGAAATTCCTTTACACAAACTTAGCATGGAATAAAACAGTTTAGCGTCATTAAAAGAAAAAATTCTAGTACAGTATATTTCCTTTATAGTCACTAACCATAGGTGCACGCAGAATGTGGAGTATAAGTCTAATTTTTATATAAGCCACTCAAACGCATATACACAAATTCGCATATAATCACGTTATCTATCTATCTTCTATATACATACAGTGACTCAATGTTATAATGGGACAAGCTGTTTATCCAATAACTTTCGAATTATTTTTTTGAATTTATTGGTTTAAGAAGAAAATAAAATTATATTTATACTTTTATTTTTATTATTTATTAAGAACATAAATAAAAAATACATTGACTACCGTCACTGGGATATAAAAACAAAAAAAACTAAAACAACACAGAAAATCCTGTCAAAGTAATAATGGGACAATGTAATAAAGTAACAAGTTAAGTATTAAATATATAATGTTTAATATTTAGTTGGAAGGCCGTTTTTCTCTATTACAGCCTTCAATCGATACGGCATAGATTTCACAAGTTTTTGACAGAATTATGGGGTTATTCTACCCCATTCATCTTTCAGAGCACTAATTAGGTCCGATTTGCAACTTATTTGGTAATTTCTTAATTTTTCTTCTAAATAGGCCCATACGTGCTCTATCGGATTGAGATCGGGTGATTGCGGAGGCGTTTCGAGCACATGTGGGCAATTGTAAAGCAACCAACACCTTACATTGTGAGCCTTATGCTTGGGGTCATTGTCTTGGTAGAAGTAATAATCATTCGCCAGTCCCAATTTCTCTGCTGTTTCTGCAAGATTAGCACGCAGGATGTTGATATAATATTTATGATCCATAATTCCTTCAATAATGTGAAGGTTACCGGGATCAGCTGCTGATATTGCACCCCACACCATAACTGACCCCAAGCCATGTTTAACAGTATGACTCAAATTTTTTTCTGACAGTTCTTCATTTGGTCTTCTCCAAACGAATGACCTTCCATCCGATCTGAATATGTTATATTTGCTTTCGTCAGTGAATATTACCTTATTCCAGAATGATAAATCCTTGTTTCTGTGGTCTTTAGCAAAGCGCACTCGTTTAAGCTTATTAACCTTATTAATAAAAGGTTTTCTCCTAGCTACCCGGCCATTATAATTGTGTTTCCTTAACACATTTCTTACCGTTTCGGGATTAGCTTTCTTTGCTAGATGTATTTCCGCTTCAGCAGCAAGTCTGGGAGCGCTTAAGTAGGGTTTTTGTTTGATTTGTCGCATAAGCCATCGTTCATCCGCGTCGGAAAATATTTTTCTTTTGCTTGGTTTTGCTACATTTTGAAAAGTTTCTGTACCTCCATATCGCTTTATGATGTTAAACACTGTAGATTTTGGTTTATTTACTATTTCCGCAATATTTCTCACGGTTTTTCCTGATTTCGAATGTTCTAATATCAGTTTTCTGATTTGAGGCGATGTTTGTGAACCCCGTGGCGCCATATTTTAATTTTCTTTAAAAACTTATCAAAAATTAATCTGTAATACACTCTAGCAACTTTTAAACAAAAAATTTTTGCAAAATGTTCCGTTATAAAGCCTAGATTATATAGTGATGGCAGCTGTCCCATTATTACTTTGTACTGCATTTTTAACTTATTGTGAATAATTATTTATAAATTAATTTTGACAAACTTAAGAATCATAATCTTTTGAGATGGCAATTAGCACAGTGTTAGCTACACAAAAGCATTAAAATCAGTTAACATAGTGCTTAATTATCTCCACATAAATCATTTTAGCTTTGTCCCAATATTACTTTGATTCACTGTATGTATGTACATATATAAAACAGGATGTGTGTATGTATGTAAGGCATGCACTCCAAAACGGCTGGGCCGATTTTGATGAAATTTTTGAAAGTGTGAATATAAAAAATAACAGAGTTGCATTTATGTATACAAAATAGAGGTGGAAATTTCAATTCTGTATTTGTAGAATAAAATAGTTTGTTTTCATGTGCATATGAGTAGATGGCAGTAGTATTAAAAGATGTTTTTTGTTGCATGGTTTGTGGCATAACTAAAAAAATTTTAATGTGCCTGTAACGCTAATTATTTGCACATATTTCGGTGTTTTTCAACCGCAGCTAGGTGCCTTTATGCCGAATGTGATTATATCGTAAAATGGACTGTAACGTAAACTTTTTCTATAAAATTTGCAAATAGTGACAATAAATGCCGGCAATATGGACTATATCCCTAATGTGATTATAAGCGGTAGTGACTATAAACGAAATGTACTGTATTAAATTATCACAAATAATAGTGAGATAATTTTAATTATTTTGCTTTTTTATATACAGTTTACAGCTACAGTTTAAAAAAGGGCTTCAGAAAAAAGTGGTTAAGTGGTGCGTTTAATCCTGAATGGATACTAATCAGCGAATTGACGGACATCAATTATTCTGGGAACACAATAGGGACGAACGACGAACCACGTCTAGCACTTCAAATTCGTCGGTAACAATTCGGTGCATAAAAGCGCAGTGTGGCACACAATTCCGACGAAGAAATTTCAGCTGTCGTAATCAACAAAGTTGTTTGCTGTCTGTGTTACAGCATAAACAAAAAAATTACTTGAAAAAATTAAACATTAACGAAAAACAATTTTATGGTAAATAGTTGTGTATATTTAACTTAAATGATATATGTTGAAGATTAAACAATTATTTGATAACAAAAATCGATCACTCTGCGCTATCGGTATTATGTAGCACCGGCGAAGTAAAATAATTACTAAAAATGTCTACTAAGAAAGAAGCTTCAAAACTGATATAAAAAGAAATAACATGCAAAAAGCAGTGTTGTAAGATAGTGAAACTTCACCTTCTACAATTTCTCCTTTCCTCTAGTTGCAGCACAATGCCCCGCATGTGTAGGAGTCATCTCCTGAGTGCTGGTCCAAGATGAAAAAAAAATTTGTCCGACGTTTGTCGGCGAATGAAATAGAAATATATCCATCGGAAAGTTCGTACCGCACAACGAATTTCGTCGACGGCGGTGTTGTGTTAATTTGTATATGGACAAATTTGTTTTATTTCTGATGACGAAAGTTCGCAATGAATAATTCGACGTTCGTGACAATTGTGTTCCCAGCATTACTCTTTCTTATATAACTCGTTTATGTGTGTTCATTAGAGTTGTGTAGTGAACGACATAGTTCCATTGAACGATTCAGTCAAGTGAACGATGTGAGCCGGTCCTTTCAATGAGCTCTTTTAGCTCCGTAGTTTATATTTCTTTTATACACAAAGCTCTGTTATGTATGTAAACATAATTTTACTTCTGTTTCTTTCTCGTTCACTCTCTCATTTTGTTACAAAAATTTACAAACATTTTTATGTTTTAATTTTAATTTCATATAAATACACCCAATGCTGTTTTTACATGGATTTTTTTTGCACGATTTTGAAATAACACGGTTGAATAAAATAAAATTGTCCTGTTTTACACGTTTTTTTTTTAACAAACAAAATTAGATTTGCGGAATTTTCAGTTTAAGTATGTATGTATGTATTACAGAGATCTTCTGCCATATACATATGTACATACTTTAAACCATAGACTAGTGCTTTAAACATCTTTGAAAATATTTTTATATTTTTAAAAACGTGACATGTAGCACTTTGTATATTTTATAGTTAGGGGACTCAGAAATTATGTTCTTGTGTTTGTGTAGTACACAAATCTTTTTATGTTTTGTTAGTTTTGTTCTTATTTCTTGAAAATTATAAAATTAAATAAAAGCAACACTGTATGAAGAAAAAAAAACTAAATTTGTGTGAATTTTACAGAATTATAAATTTTTTAGGCCTTTGCAGGTTGTTGAATAAACCTATAAATGCTGTGTGTTCCCTGGGTGGTATGTACCGTGCAAAAACTGGATTGGGTGTACTTTCTTTTTTTAACTTCATGATCGAAAATATGATGTTTTGTTTTTTATTATAACAAAAAGCTGATTATAGTTAAACTCATATAGAGCTACTGAGGAACCCTCTATCAATACCAGGTTGAGCGTTTTCTTTAAATTTAATGCAGAGAAATTTATTGTAATGATTTTTTTTTGCACCAGCGGTCAGAGATGTCGCCTATGAAATACATTGGACGGAAACAAGGAAAATAGGAGTTGGTGAGAAAGATACTGGTATAGTGTTTGTAAGCAGCGCAATTGACAGGCATACTTCCGCAAGGAGTTTTTTTCTCATACGAACGATTCCGCTAAAACCCAATTTTATATGCAAAAAAATTCATAAAAATTTACACCTGAATTGGTTTCGTGTGTTTTAGATGAAATTTCTATGACAAACACTTCGTGTTGACACGCCTGGCGCCATAGAGCCAGTCCTGCGAAAAACATAATTTATAATATTTTATATCGTTAAATTCTTTTGTAAACCCCTTAATTTATTTGACTCCCTAATGAACACCTTGAACATTTTGAGCTTCTTTCATTCTAATTTAACATAGCATTTACACATCAAACTGCTTTCAAGAATTTTCTGTATACGTATTGTGAATAATAATTTCAATGAAGTAGAAGACTCTTGAAAATTTCTTATTCGATTACACAGGAAAGTGAAATTTCATTTTAAAAATGTCGCCATAGCGTACGCATGTACGTATTTACATAATACAAAAACGACACTCATTCAATATTGCTGTGCCGTTTACTACCCAATAAAGGGTGCTTTACATTGTCCCACAAGTCATACGACATGTCATATTTTTGTGTGGAAGAGCACAAGTCGGATCGTCTAAACGTAATATGTAATGAAACTATAAGATTTTGAGAGAAAATACGGATGAAAATTTGACAGTCGTATGGCTCTCTTGATTTTTTAAAATTTTTCAAAAACCAACACACACCATTAGATCAGGGATGCGTTTTTATGTAAACAAATGTGAGAAAGCCAGGAAGGGAAAACTGGTTTCATAAATTTATACTAATTATAAAATCAAAATGTACATTTTAGACCACGACAGCACAATTTTATAAAAATATACGTATATTTTCTAAAAGTACACTAAAAATTTTGACCACGAAAATAACATATTCGAAAGTTATAAAAATATTTTTCAAGGTTATTAAAAAAAAATTCATTTGCACAAGAACTCCATCCCTGTGGAACACAAGCAAACAGCTGTAGTTAAATTAAATGAGAATGTTTTCATCTTACTTAATTTTATCCATACCAATGGTGTAAAAGCCAGAAAACAACCATTTGATTTTTACACTCTTTTTTTTTAAATACGGATGGAATTTCATTTTGTTTTCTCTCTCATTTTACGTACGACAAGTCTTATCGTCTAAAGCACCCTTAGTGGAACCAATAATATCTCACACAAAAATTTATGGACGAAGTATTGAAAATTAACCGGCCCTTCTGGTTGCAGAGCCAACACGCTAACTACCCACCATAATCAATATATATGTATGTAGGATTTGGTATATTTAAAGAAAATCGAATATACAAATGAAATTTTATTTATTACAAAAATTAAAGTTTATTTTACAAATTTATGAAATCTTCGACTAGATGAAGTGACAGAAAAAACTTGAATCTATCATATTTTTTCTATAGCAATTTAAAAAATAATCTTTGAGGATAAAGTAATAGAAGACTTAATCAAATGTAATAAAGTAGTACAATTACACAGTGATTACTAGCAACCTCACATATATAATACATTCTTTCCATATATTCGCAAAACTTTTTTATAAAATAAATTTTTATATAAATTTATAATTAATATTTATCATAATTCTGAAAGTTCGCATATCTCGTATGATGTGAATGGGCAACACTGTTCACCTATTTGTCATTTTACTTTCAGAAAGTGTCAAAATATCTGTTTCATGAACATGGAAAGTTGAAAAATTATGAATGTGTTTATATATATGAATTACGGGTCTTTCCACAATGTCCGATTAAGAGTTAACGTGGACTTTAATGGCAAGTTTGACATACAAAACTTGCTGTTAAAGCTCACGTTCAGTTTTAATCGTACATTGTTAAAAGGGGCCGTTACAATTTAAATTTTCTATGATAATTAATGTTAATTATAAACTTAGCATTTATATAGCAACAAAATTTAAATTCTTAAAGAAAAAATAAATTACTTTTTTATATTTTTTTTTTATTTTACAAAATTGATCTTAATACTCTCACCTGCCGGCTTCTAAACTGGCATAATTTTTGCACTGTTTTAAATAGTGATGTCATATAATTAATAAATTCTAAAAAGGGGCTTTAGAAATAATTTAAATATATTTTTATATATATTTTTTTAACGTATATAATTTTTTTTTGTTGTGGTGTTATGATTTGCTTTAAGACGCTACAATATTTAGCAATAGAAATGATAAGCGAGGTTGACATGCAAAATAGTTCATCAGTATTATTTCTGTTTTATTGCAAAAATATAATATTTTTCCTTTAAATTTTATTTAAATGTATGCATTTACGTGGTTGAGATAACGCTGTTGATTTAATATAAAAATATATTAATTTAACATTTAGGCATGCATTTTTTTAAATATATACATAGATATTTAAAAGATCATCTATATTATTTGTATGATAAGGAATTTCCCTATGATCCACTATTGTTATGAAATTCTTCGGAAAATTAAAATTTTTTAATTCAAAATATGAATTATTACATATAAATAGCGTAAAACAATATTTTCTGGGAATTTATTTTATAAAACTTTGATAAAAGGTTATTATTATTATTAGAGAAAGTGTGACTTCTTCTGTACTAATATGAAGTATAGTAGTATTTCAAGTCCCCCAAGATCAATAAAAAAATAAGATGACTTGGAATTTTTTATACACATTACGGGGCGTCAAACTTTTTTTTTTCCAAATTTCCTTCAATGCTCAGGAATAAAAACGTGCCAAATAGTGAAGATAATTTGTATTTAAAAGTTTATTGCTTTATTTTAAGTTCTCTACTGTCTCTTGATTGCGGTAGAAGTTTCAGAAACTACATATTAAGCATTAATTCTAATTAAGTACGTAAAATGAAATACATATAATATAGAATTCTGTTCTCTTATATATTAAGAGAAAAAGGCATAAAATTGCACTGCTTTTAATATATGTTATCCAAACGATATGCTTTCTTTTGAAAAGTAGGGAAACATCAGTACAATCTCCAAATACAATATGATAATAATAATATACAATATACTTTATATTAATTTCTTACAAAACGGATTTAAATGAGACAAGTTTACCGCTAAGAGATCATCGATTTTGCTTTACTATCAAAAATATGCGATAGATTTATTTCATCAGATAGGGCAGAAACTGCTTTCGCATCAGCAGTCTTACCACTTCGATTTCGGTACACACCGATATTTCAATGGAAGAAAATACCGAAAAGTACAGGCAATAATACTTAAGGATATTTCTTTAATTTCAAGCTCTGTAAATTCTTAAATGTTTTTTTTTTTATCTTGGACCAGCACTCAGGAGATGAAACCTACACATGCGGTGCTGGAACTAGAGGAAAGGGATAGTAGGTAGAGAAATGATAGAAGCTGAAGCTTCACTATCTTACAACGCTGCTTTTTGCACGTTAGTTGTTTTTTTTATAGCAGTGTTGTAGCGTCTCTGATGTCAAGGAGACGTATTAAATTTTTTAAGCTTCGCTTAAGTATCCATTTTTAGTAATTATTTTACTTCTACGGTGCTACCCAAACCGACGAATGAGGGCGTTCTGATTTGCACTGATGACAACTGACACAGAGACACACAGCAGTACATCAGAAAAAATGCGAGATGTTTTTATGTGTCTGAAACTGAGGTTGAACACAGCAAAATTTTTCGTTTTGTAGTCAACGTGAAGACTACTTCGACCATTAATAACCATGATTAAACAAATATAAATGTTGGCAAAAATGGCGGTTTTATACGAACCCTAGAAAATGATTAGGATTACAGTTTATCGTTTGTATGTTGGATATGATATGTTGATTGTGGTACATCAGTACCGCAGACATATCTGGGGAAATTTCACAAGGTACTTGAAAAATGTGACCTATATATATATATATATATATATATATATATATATATATATATATATATATGATGAATTACATATATATATATGTATATATAATTATAATAACATATACAGTATAAAATGCGAAGAGAAGTAAAAAAAATAAATATGAAAATAGAAAATGCAAGGGAATTAGAAATGATGATTTCGTAAATAATTTAATATTGGCGTTATAATTAAAGAAACAAGAAAAAATATCAATATATTCATAAATTTATAGAACCACATTAGCATAAACATTTTCGATTAAATTTCTAATGTTTAATGTATTTGACATTTATTTATAAAGCTGCTTTAAAAAATAGAACTAAAGTTTGGCGCTTCGTTATATATTGCTTTTAATCCTACTAAGGCTCAATATTTAAAGTTATGATATTATTTGACAAGTGATTAATGACAACCCGTTTTTAATCAAAAATATTAGTAGTAAACTTGTTACTGACATAAATGATGGCGAGTAGTCAGAGTATTGGCTCTGCAACCAAAAAGACCCAGGTTCGATTCCCAGGTCAAATCAGAAACGAGTTTTTTCAGAGTTTTCTGTGCTACAGCACCCTCCTTCGTCGGTATTTGAGCAATTAAACTTCGGCGAAGTAAAATAATAAATAAAATGGCTCCATTAGCTTACAAAAAAATAATGCGTTAAAAAAACAAAACATCAGATACGCCGCAACTTTGATTTATAATTAACACGCAACTGCAGAGTTGTGCAAGAATTAAGCTCTATCTTCCTACCACTTTCACCACCTGTCTATTCTCTACCCTATCCCTCTATCTAGTTCCAGTGCAATGCATTGCATATGTAGGGGATAGCCCCTGGTCCAAGATAAAAAATTCTTAATTACGCCCCTATTATGGTTCTCAGCTTCTAAAACAGTTTGGTTGCCATTGATAAGGCTTCACTTTGCAGTGGGAAGTTCAAGAGTGTTGGAATCATCTTCTTGGACTTAACACATCTAAATTAGCGGCTTCATCTTCGTCGTTATAAAATAAATTTGATATATTTCTTTCAACTGAAACACAAAAGAATAAAACTAAGTTTTAATTACAAATGTTCTAATATCAATTAAATTATAATTGTTGACTTAATTGAATTGATTTTCAATTAAATTATTGATTAGTATTATTAAAAATTTAATTAAATATGTTAAAAATATATTGAAAATTTTATATACATTTTTTATTATTTTTTAAATAAATTTTTAATAGCAAAAAAAAAATTTGGCTTCAATTGCATATGGGCATTTCCACAGAACAGTCAACCGTGGCCAAAATATTAAAGTTTGTGGAGAGTAAATTTATATACTATACTGCAAATCCCACAATTTTATGTTAAACATTTGCTTAGATATTATTAGGATGTTTAGTAATTTTGGTAATTTAAAGTTATTTTCTCGTCGCAATTCAATCATCTCAGTCGGCATGTAATCATCGTCTTCAGTTTCTGCTAAGGCCAACTTGTTTACGGAAAGGCAATATTTACACAATGTAAACACTCTCTAAATTCACATTATATGTTAAAGTTTTACTATCCGTTAACATTATTGACAATAGCCCAACTCACAATCTTGTGCATATGGTGTAGCATCATTGCATTTGCAAAAAGGTATAGCATATTTTTGCTCTACAGTAACAAAATACACAGCAATGCTAAAAATATGCTATACCTTTTTGCAAATGCAATGATGCAACACCATATGCACAAGATTGTGAGTTGGGCTATTATGTAACAAAGGAGTACATGTGCGCGTCCAGAATAGTTATTACATACAGTTAGCCACAAAATTCCCATTTTGTGGAAATTATCTAAACAGATTTCGCCTTACGAGCACGTCACGGCATCCACCCGACTAGAAATTCTCCCAATACACATATTGGGAACACTTTGGGAATGGTTGTGGTAAACCCAATAGGTTTATCCTACTAGAGATCTGGTTGGGAGTTTATTGTTGACCCAAAACGAAAAAGTTACTGCTCCATTATCACTTTTTCGCAAGTGGGGCCCAATAAAGAAATTCTTGGGATATTATAACACAAATATAAAAATTACAAATTGAAGACATAATTTATTATTTCTGAAAAAATAATTTATCATGTTCATTTTATTATAAATTCAGTTGTAAATGTTTTTCGGTTTTCATAAATTAAACAAGAATTTTCAAAAATGATTTTTAATTGTTGCCGTAATACATGCTTGTGGAGATTTTACAGCGAAAAACCAAAGACGACTATCAAATTGCCATATTAAAGGGATTACTCGGTTGGGGATTATAACGGTATTGCTTTGACAGTTCCCAACTTATTGCGTTGCATCCCAGGTGAGGCAACCAATTGAGCTTCCCAAGAGGGTACTATTCAGATGCAAATGAAAATTTCTAGTCGGGCACACGAAACCTTAAATAATAAAATTATCGGCAAACTTTGTTTTGCCATGTATATTATTTCTAGGAAACATTTTTTTAGTTCAATAAAAATAACTGTCTACTATAAGTGTGCGGGCATTTACTTATAATCGAAAGCGTTGTAGACAATGGAAGTATGCTTCATTTAGGTTAATAAGTTAATCTTTATCAAAGTAACAAATATATCTTAAATTACAATTCTCGATAGCTATCTAAACATTAAAAATAATTATTAATATTTTTGCTATCAACTGTATAGTGAGTAAGACAGGAGGCCGGCTTCGTTCTCATACCTTTAGGGTCAGTCACCATATTGGACGTAGGTTGATGATAAACTTTTTAAAATCTCCTCACCATAGACTTTCATTTGATACCCATATTGCAAAAAAGTAAGTAAAAAAAAATTGCAGTACAGTGGGCGTGGTTAATTTTAGGGGGATGAAAAATAGATGTTGTCCGATTCTCAGACCTACCCAATATGCATACAAAATTTCATGAGAATCGGTCAAGCCGTTTCGGAGGAATTTAACTACAAACACCGCGACACGAGAATTTTATATATTAGATTTTATTTTAAATTTGTGAGATAGACCGTACCTGTAGTTATGAATGGTATAAATATTAAGAAATCAGAAGCTCTTGTCATGAAAATTCAATGTGACGTTCGTTGGCCTGACCTAATATTTCAAGTCTCTAAAAAGCATTAAAGTAAGTAGGCTTTTTAAAGCGATGTAAGAAATACTTCATTCCGTCTGATCTCCTCTCTGTCTACATCGTCTATAACCGAGCGAAAATAGAATGCAATTCTCATATAGGTGCCGCAGCTTCAAATTCTATGTGTAATGTGCTCCAATGATATCACTCATTCCCGAAAGTAGGACATTTTTTTTTCATCAAAAGATAACCGCTACACACATAAGATGCATTGTAGAGGAAACGGATAGTGAGAAAGATGACAGGTGGTGAAGCTACAACTCTAGCTTTTACACGTTTTTTTTATACCAGTGTTGCAGCGTCTCTGATGTCAAGGAGACATATTGAATTCTGAAACTTTGTTTTAGTAGCAATTTTTAGTAATTATTTTACTTCGCTGGTGCTGCTTAATACCGACGAAGTAGGGCGCTTTGATGTGCCTGCGGATTGGTATCAGCTGAAGCCGGTCCTGTTCAGTGACCACTGACTGTGCCTTCGGCAACAATTAACATCAGATAAAATGCGAGATATGTTTATGAGTTTGTTTCGAACTGGACTCCAACCCAGCACTTTTTGTTTTTGAAGACAAGGTGCAAACTACTTTCAGCCAACGCCACCCTCAAGACAACAAAATTGTCCTCGAGGGGGTGTTCATCATGTAAATGTCTTCATGCCCATAACATTCATAAAACACCGAGCGTTTTGTTCACGTACTACATCAATTTTCCAGCGTGGTCACCGATGACCAACACATGAACTATATTTTTCAAGTTAGAGAGCCGCGAAATATGATCGCTTAAAATTTCCATCATTTAACTACACATTAATTTTTGTTAATTCTTTTTAAATTTTGAAATGCTTCTGCTGGAATTATCGAATTACTTCCTTAGCAAAAATATATTGATTTATTTCGAGCTTTAGAAACAGAGATTTGGTAAATAAACGGGATACTTGAATTCAATGGCTCTCGGGGCAGCACATTGGTATTATCGAGACTAGAACATTGATATAACATACTTTAAGATTCGACTGTAAATGCCAAATATATAAAGAAAAGTTTAAAATAGCGACCCCCTATCTTATGCAAAAATATTTTTTTTTTCGAATTTACCTTCCAAGAATACTTTATTATATTAGTGGGTTTACGTTGCACGGCTTTTTTTTTTCTTGTCAGGTGGAACGCTCTAATGTAGATATTTATTTCTTTCTTACATCCCTTACATTTATTATTATTATCGATAGTTGGCGTTGTAATCACTCTTAAGAATGGGAGCCGGTTATTTGTAATGCAACCGCACGGTTGACAAGGATTGTTGAAAAAAATTTAAAAAAAAAGGTGAAGGTCAGTCCAAATATAATATAAAATGGGTAAAATGTTGCCACCAAATGTAAAAAGAACCGAAGCAGCTTACTGGTTTACGTGTTTTGTTTATTTTTTTTCTTGTTTCTTTTTTTAAAAGAAAACGCGTGCAGTACGTTTGGATCCAGTTGGTACAAATTTTCCCACAAGACTTTTGCATCGCAACTATATGCGATATATCAGGGGAGGGCCCTGATGTTGGTGGTATTGGTCTGATACGTCAAACTGTCCGGCGGTGGCAGGACAGGTGGACCGAGGAGACTGTCGGCAGGTGGACGGCGAGGCTCATTCCCTGCGTGGAGTATGGATTCGAACGAAATTTGGGGAAGTTAACTACTTCCTGACACAATTCCTCTCGGGCCATGGATACTTCCGAAAGTACCTGTACCGGATGGGAAGGGCAGATTGTCCCGACTGCATTTACTGTGGTATGACGGATGATGATGCAGAACACACCTTCTTCGACTGACATACTGAAAGAAATGCAATGGCGCAGCGTCTTGGCGGGTTCACTTCTGCCGGCGTGATAGGGAGGATGCTCGATTGCGAGGACAATTGGGACGCTGTGGACGTAGGGTACGTTCTACGGAGAAAGAAGAGAAACCTCGATGCGCTGCTGCATAGCGGGCCCCCTCTGACGGGGACCAGGCGATACGGGCCGGGGGCATGGCGCCGGCTGCGGACTTGGCGGACCCAGACGTGGGTGAGTGAGAGTGGTCCTGATTGGGACGTGGCTCTGGGCCTTCCCGAAGTAATGCGGAAAGCGGTCCCGTGAAGGAATCTACCCAGAGGAGTAGGAGGGAATTTTTTTAGTGGTACCACCACTGGACGCAGATGACGACGGTCTCTGTAAGTGCGAAGGCATTTTCAACCCTACCTCACACGCCAAAAAAAAAAAAATGCGTGTCAAATGAATGGATTTATTAAGCAAAATACAAAAGCTTAACAATTTCATGCTAAATTAAATATAAATAGTACTGAAATCTGCCAACTAAACTAAAGTAAATTAAATTGAAAGTAATGATTAAAATATCTAAAACATCTGGCTGGGCCGCAATTTTCAAGGTGAAAGAGTTTAGTTCCAACTTCGCATTAAATGTAGCAATGCGTATAAATAAACAACATTTACCAGGGCCGAGTATGAGTATCAATCACTCATTTAAATATTTATTTTTCTGTGAGAAAATACTTACGAATAAAGAACAAAATAAATTTTTTTAATTAAAATTTTCTCACAAAATTAATAAAATAAAATATTTGTATGTAATATATGCCGACTTCCTTAAAGAACACACTGTTATTTGCATTTATATACATACTATCTATGTGTGTGTGTGTGTTTGTGCCTTTTAAAATAATTGATAATAAATAATTAATTGTGTGTGTGTTTTGAGAATTAAATTATTCATATATTGCCAACTTAAGAATTTATATGATTAAAAAATTTTACTTATTAAAAAATTAAAATATAAAAATGTGTGTGTGTATGTGTGCGTAGTTCGGTTTACATTTTTTAACATATGAAAATTATTTATCGACGATAAGCTTATTTTTAAAGTAATTCTTTTGTGTAATTAAATCAGTGACTTAAAACTGCATTTTAAATAGTGAAATAAAACTATTTGGATTTTTGCTATTGATAACTGTTTCATGATGCATTTAATATTTAAATGGCAGCTCTGAATGTTCTAACATGAACGAAGACGCACACGCACACATAACAATTATAAAATTGCAAGCATATCGTACGAGTACAACGTAATCGCATTCACTTAGGCAGATGTCGGATGGCATTTACTGACTATTTACGTAGTATGTTTAAAAGTATTAAAAAAACATTTCATATCGTTACCTCAAATACAAAATGTAAAAAAAAAATATCAAAGTAGATATTTGCTTGATTATAATCGCTATTATTATGAAACGCCAATTGCTGCTAGGAGTTACAATAGTTTTCAAAGTTTAGTTTTGGATTTTAAGTGACGATATACACTGCAGCTTTTCAGGATAGAACCAATAACAAACATATTTATGGCACGATCGTCTCCGATGGGTCGGTGGAGGTCTATACGGATGGGTCTAAGAGTGGTAACAGGATTGGCAGTGTAATCTTTGACCACTGAAGTGCATTTCAGGGGGTGAGCTCTTGGTCATTAAGCACGCTGCGGAAGTAATTCTAATTAGCGCGGCTCCTTCTGATGTCATATCGATCTTCTGTGACAGTCAGATCTCTCTCTCTCTCTATGGTGCAAACTTTACTTGTAGATTGTTTGCGATTCTCTTGATGCGCTTTTCCGGTATTTGTGTATTTGTCTATCTGTCTGGTCTGGGTTGCTGGAAACATGCGTGTTTCAAGATTTATGTGGGTACCTGCCCGAAGGCCCAACCCCACTGTGGTCTTAACACCGAGTGAATTAGAGACGACCACTAACGCCCCCAGAGCTCAGATACAGCAAGTAATACTCGCCTCCTAGAGTTGCGTAGCAAATCAGTATAGTTATCCCTTATTCTATAATGCACCTTGTTAAGGTGTGCGAGCGGTCTAAACTCTATGTCACATCAGAATGTATTTCCAAGAACTATTTAACAGTAATACTGTCAGTTCGAGACACATTCCGGTGACTACTGTTGAATGGCAACAGCACCTAGTTAAGTAGAAGTCGTATCAAGAATATGTGCCTTCCCTCACATATTCTCGAACAAACCAAAAACTCGACTTCCTGCGTAACTTTAGGTTTTAACCACAGCCCCTACGAATCCATTCCCAAACCACCACACACAGTCCAACTTTTCAGGGTTGACAAGATTGACAAGACTCAATTACGAATACATCTGTCATTAAACCCTTACTTAGCGCTGAAGGTGTGGGGCCAAGCTGGTACCGTAGTGCTAGATTAGAATTGAACTGTATTTAAACAGTCACACGGAAATGCAAGCATATCCTCCTCAATCTCTAGTCAGATATCGAAGAGTCACCTCTTCTGTCATTTTCAATCTCAAGGGGAGACCAAGATAATGCTACACCTTAAGCTAGGTACCGCGGGGTCGCTCAAACTCCCGTAGGTTTAGAAACAAGTTCCTTCCCTTGCGGGAAGGTTGCTGGGGACAGGGATATCGCAGGTAACTGCCGGTGTCCATGACGGGGAGACTTCTGCACGATATCCATCCACGTTGCTGTCGTGGGTATACCTCTTGCCACCGAAGCACTGTACATTAGGGGGAAGTATGTGCTGAGTTTTTCGAACGGTTAGTGGCGTATGTAAACGCTATGTTTTTGTAGTTATTTTTGTGAACTTAAAAATGGCTAAATATTACCATAATTTAATCAATTTTAAGTTTCATTACTTCGCATAAGGTTTTTTTTAATTTTGTTCCACTAATAAATAAGTTCACAGTTGGCTGTGTATTGTTATCCTCCTACGTTACGGGTACGTTATTGGTTGCCAGCGGCAAACATTAATTGTAATGTTTTGGTTCTATACTACAAGATTGGGCCGCACTCCAAGAGAATGGGTGTGTAATGATCAGGAGTATAGGGGCGCTGTTTCCCTTCTTCTGTGTTAATCAAGTGTCTACTCTGCTGCATAGGGAATTCTCAGCTTTTACATATTGCTGGATGTTTATACTGCTGTGTTAATCTGTATAGTTCGCTTCTGCATAGATACTTGTCGTCTGGTTATAACCGCGTCTCAGCTTTTACGTATTACAATGGAATCGGTTTTATGGACCTTAGTAAGATCCGCTTCTAGCATAAACTAACTACTGCCGGTTTACCGATATTCCCTCGTTCCTTCCGTGCGTGTAATAAACCGGCAATAAGGTTCGGTGAATAGAGCAGTCAATTTGAAAAATCAAAATTTTGTGTAGAAATTCTCGATTTTACTACTAAACGTTTTTGATGCATCGGTATACATGCATTTTCTTTACACATTACGAATTTTTCTTCTTGCATATCGTGGAGATAAAAATGGCTACCACACCCAAGCTACATTTAAAATTTCAAAAATTCTATAAATCATATATGATCGTTGACAAATTGAAAGTGTTGTTATTGGCGTTGCAGAGTTTTAATATTCAGTGCTCCAAATATTGTGCGAGGAAGTGTAAAATGCCCTGTAATTAAATTACTCTAGCTAAATGCCTCCTTGTGGAGACAAAAATTACCGGAATTTGATACAGTTAGCGGAGCCATAGAATTACCTACTTCAAAATTTTGGTTTTAAGTTCCAGTATGATTTATTACCACATTATTGCTGCGTTCGACCTTTTCAGATATTTCACATTGTTGTAAATATTTAAAACTAGAAGGGCTTTTCAGTATGAGTTTTTTTTAACAAGAGTACATTGCTAGTAATCACCAGGGATCCTAGTATCGAATGCCCTGTCCAGTCTTGGTCCAAGTGAGATATAGTTCATATCGCGAAGAAGTTGGGGATCCTCCAATAGAAAGGCGGTGTGATACGAGGAAACGATGTTCTAGTGTGCTAAGGCATTCATCATAGTCGCGTTGCGTTCCGCCCGCCTCCTGACAAGTAGCACGGACGAAAGTCAATTGCGCATCATAAAATGGACCTTAGTGGGAGTGGTGCGAACACCTCCGTGATCTCTATCGCCGCAAAGAAAAACGAAAGAAAAATTACTAATTAAATAGTTTTTTCTTTCTCCTGAAAATTTTTTAAATTTCACTTATGATGTTTAGTTAAAAGGCCACAACAAAATTGAAATATGAGATATTTCTTGAAATACGCAAGTTTGCTTATATGTTTTAACGCGCGAGAGATCGCTAGTGGCGTTTTCATCGCTCGAAGTCAAAATTTGCGTTAATCCCGAATTTTGAATGGTTATAACTTAATTTTAGAGACATGTAGGCATGTATGTATGTATATATGTGTGAGTGTGTTCTCCGTTTATAAGTTTTTTATCCCAAAATAGAATGGTTTTATCCTTATGAACCGCAGTGTATATGAATTTAGTGTATGAATATTGTTGCTAAGTTTTAGCCTCTATTTAAAAAATTAATGTACATTTTAATAAGTCGTGTTGATTAAAAATTCAATACATTAGTTTTATTTTTATGGTATTTTTTCGTTGTAAATAATTTATTATTTATCATCCATCCACTTTCCATTTTTTCTTATGGTATTAAAAGTTTTAACAAAAATGGGGCGGAAATTGTTCGATTACACTTTACTTTTATAATAAAGTTAAATAAATATTAAATTAATTAACTAACACCTTTAATTATTTAGTTACAAATAGTAACCTTAAAATAGTTATGAATAAATAAATTATATATGTACATATATTGCACTATAATTTTAATACGTATTTATTTAATTTTTTATTTTAAGACTTTTTAAATTGTTGAAATAAATATTGCAAATAATTTGATGATGCCGTTTTTATGTGAATACTAAGTAGCACCTTCAATTTCAATAACTTATTTAAATATAATCAATTGCGTTTTAAATTACAAAATAAAAAACTAATTAAGCCATGAAAATACTTAAAAATAGTGATTGTTCCTTCCTGGGCGTTAAGTACTTGTTAAATGTAAGCACTTACATACTTATGTACTTAATAATACTCTTTAAATTTTTTTTTTTATTAAAAATTTAAGTTTTTTTTCTAATACATCGAGAATTATCGAGAGTATCTCTGGGAATTTACATTATCCGTGCTACTGCGTACAGTTTGGCCAGAGATCACTATAAAGCGAATGTTCGCTAAAGCGAAAAATTCTACAAGAACTTTTTAGCGAATGTTTAGCGATATCGTCAACAATGTTAACTTTTGATATTGTTTAAGATTCGCTACTGATATTATAATCGAACACTAAGATAATTCTACTGAACTCTCATAACGGATAGTCTCAAAATAACAAGCCAACCAAAAAAACTCTGGATCTGGCGTAAAACGTATTCGTAGTAAAAAAAAAATATAGTACAGCATTCAACCCTGTCGTGAACATACATAATTTCTGGTAATACAATTGTAAATAATATCCCTAGGATAAATGTTCACATTTAAAAAATTCGCCTTATCGTGAGAGCTTATTTGTAGACAAGAAAAAATGTCGGTATTAGCACTAAATGGAATGTACATATGTACGAGGGCGGATCAATAAGTCCGTGAACTTTCGAACTTCCCTCGTAGTTATATGAAATGCAAAAATGTTCCCTCAAGTACCACCTGTTAATAGACTACTGTCAAATTTTGAGCAAGTTTCGTCATTTACTTTGCGTTTAACAGCTGTTCAAAACATACAACCTCGTGTATTTTTCTAAAAATGGAAAAAAGTGAATCTCGAATGCTCATTAAACATTATTTTTTGCGAAAAAAAACCGTCAATTAAACCAAGGAAAGCTCGATAAATACCATGTGGACTCTGACTGATTTTCGTTGTGGTCGCACAAGTACAACTGACGCTGAACGTTCTGGACGGCCAATTGAGGTCACTACACCTGAAAATGTCGAAAAAATCTACGATATGGTGTTGGCCGATCGAAGAGTAAAAGTGCGTGAGATTATTGATGCCATAAGCATTTCATATGGCCGTGTGGTTTCGATTTTAAATGATCAGATGGGTTTAAGAAAGTTGTCTGCAAGATGGGTGCCGCGTTTGCCCTCAATTACCCATAATCGTAAACGTGTGACAACTTCAAAGGATTGTTTGAAGTTGTCTAACCGCAATCCGAATGAGTTTTTGCGGCGTTATGTAACTGTTGATCCATTACTGTACTCCGGAGATCAATAAGTAGTCTAAACAATGGGTTTGTCATTGAACCTGCTCCGAAGAAGACCAAGGTAAGTTTGTCGGAAAATAAGGTGTTGGCAACAGTTTTTTGGGATGCATGCGGGATAATCCACATCGATTACCTTCAAAAGGGAAAAACAATAAACGGCGAATATTATGCCAACTTATTACACCGATTTAATGAGGATTTAAAAAGAAAACGACCCCATATGGCCAAGAAAAAAGTTCTTTTTCATCATGATAATGCACGGCGGCACACGTGTGCAGTTTCAATGGCAAAACTTTATGAATTGGGCTACGAATTGGTACCTCATCCGCCATATTCCCCGTATTTAGCCCCTAGTGACTCCTTTCTATTTCCAAACCTAAAGAAATGGCTCCGTAGAAAGAGATTTATCGAAAAATCCTATTTTTTGGAAGAGATACAAAAACTGGAGAAAAGTTGGACTAACTGTATTGAGTTAAAAGGAGATTAAGTTGAAAAATAAATTATTGTTTTGCAAGAAAACTGTGTCAAAAAAACTGTCACGGACTTATTGATCCGCCCTCGTATGTATATACCAGTTAAACCATATAACAAACATAGATAAATATTCGTAATTAATTTTGACTGGAGTTGAGTAAATGAAAAAATATATTCGGCCAGCACTCAGAGGAAAGGCATAGTATCTTACAACACTGCTTTTGCCCGTTATTTGTTGATAGCAGTGTTGATGTCAAAGAGACGTATTCAATTTTTGAATCTTCGTTGTTAGCAGCCATTTTTTTAGTAATTAATTGGTAGTAGTAGTACTAATACTACTTGTAGTAGTAGTAAGTAATTAGTAGAATGGCTGCAGCTGAAGCCGGTACTGTTCAGTGACCACTGACTATGGCTTCGCCACTGAAACCTTCCGACAACAACTGACACAAAGCCACACTAATGTACGTCAGAAAAAATGCGAGATGTTTTTTTTTATGAGTCAGAAACTGCGATTGAACACAGGAAATTTTCCGTTTTGTAGTCAACGTGCAGACTACTTCCACCGTCGCCACCCTCTTAACTACTAACGTAGATTTATATAATTCAAGTGATTTACCTTTAATTCAAATTAACTCAGTTATTATCAAAATGTATTTTTTCTTTAGACGATTTATTTCTGACCTAATTGGGTTTGTTTTTAACTTTTCTCTATACGTTCGTGTCTTTTCCTCTTATCTTATCTAGAGGGTTCATCTAAGTAAAGCGCGCATGATCTAAATTATGAATAGTTCAGTATGCAATAAGTTTTACTTACAATAGCCTTGTGCTTGAAGATCGAAATTTTTTGTGTTTTCATTAAATTTGTCGCAATAAACTTGATTTATATAAACACTAGCTGAACCCGTCACGCGTTGCTGTAGCTGTTATAATAGTTTTATTTAAAATCAATTTATATGCTCCATGTGTCCTTTATCAAAATCGATGATTAGTTAGTTTTGGAAACGCAAAATTTGCAACCTACCATCCGTCGTGGTTTTATATTTGAACAAATATATATAGTCTATGTGTCCACCTAGATGTTGAGCAGTCTATGTTTTACCTTCCCTCCCTCTCTTCCGAGTGCCTACCCGCATACCCAATGTCAGCTCTCTGACTATATTAAGAGTGCGCACGCGTATATCAATTGGGAGTCCATATGCGACAAAGGATCAGCCTAGTCCCCCTGATAAAAATTACAAGTTTTCTTATTTTTCCCATTACTTACTCTCCCGCATACAGAATTTCAGCGCTGTAGCTATATTGAAAGTGCCCGAAGCAAAAAAATATTTACTATCAAGTCATTCAGACCTAAATGAGAAAAATCTTTTTTATACTTTGTATGGAAGGTCCACGCCCACTTGTCCAATCATTCCCAGTTTTTGATTGATGATTTGTTTCAACTACAAAGTCGTTTGGACCATATTAAGAAACTTTCGCGTAAGATATACAAAAATAAATATTTTTTTTGTATGGTCGTGATAACGCCGGAGACGAGTCCGAATTGGTGCGAAGCATAGAAATCGGACAGGCGTTCTTGCGTTATAAGCGTAGTAACTCGTCACTCTCTTTTATATACATACATATGTATAAAGATTTTCAATTACCTTCACTATCATCTGCAACGGTGAAGTTATACGAAGAAATTACGTTTTTGGGTCGCGAATGTGACATTAGAATATCAATAAAAGCGAATCAAAAATTTGCCATTTCCGGATGTTTATGTAATCTTTTTTGCATTGAATTTAAAACATTAATACTATAACAAATATTTTACAACAACAGCGGTCTGGTATATTGCTTTTTAAGAAGGAAATGTATTAGAGAAAATAGAGAATGAAGATTTGAAACGTGTCCGAATTATTAACAGAACATTGTAGTACGTTTTGTGAACGTGTCATTTAAAGATACTCCAAAAGTTAATGTTTTAAATACATTTGCTCTTGAACATTTTTATCAACTATTTTAAATTCGTAAATTACATACTTGAAATCTTAGCAATGACCGTTCAATGCATTTTTCTTCGAACTATGAAGTAACTATGAGTACGAGTAGTATTACTTTTTTTGCCATCAATTGAATTGAAGTTTTTAATTTCAGAGAGAGAAATTAACAATTGAAGTGACAACGAAGTACGGACGGGCATGTATTTGCAAATTATTGTAAGACGTTCATGAAAGTATTAAATGACGTCATTAAATAAAAATATAATATCAATATTCGGAATATGGATTTGAAGTGTCAACTTTTTAAATCAATAAAACGTGATTTGTAGGGCAATTGCAATGAAATTTACTATCAACGCCAGATACATATATGAAATTTGTTAATGAGAATTGTTTCATTATGGGCTTATTTTATTGATAAATAATATTTTATTAATAAATAATAATATTCAGTATAAAAAATGCACTATTATTAAACATTTACAAACGTATTAAAGCTAAGAGTACATAACACGCGGCGATGCGTTTTGTACTTTCGTGCTTTTCACGGGTTTAAATAAAGCAAATTATACCCCTCTCCCTTTCACGCATCTACTCCGCTGTCAAAATGTAAGCAACGCGTTTAAAAAATTAAAGTTGTCCAACTTTTGCGCGTTAGAAGTGTTTCAAATGTTGGTTGTGACTGGTTGACACTGTTTCATCTTTTTTGACAGAAGTATGTAGCTCGTTGACGAGCGCAACGCGTATACAATATCTAGACATTAATATAAAACGTATTTTATGTTTTACTACAACTTTTGTGAAATATACTCGTACAGTAATGGACTATATTTTAGCACACTCCATGGTTTGGGCACACATGGTTATTTTGCGTATGGTGGAAGAACACAATTACATATCTGAAGTGAATGTTGTGCGGGAGCATTTTTGTTCATTTGACTTTATTATCCTCGTAGTGAATTACTTTTCCACGATGATATTATTCGTGTAAGTAGTAAGATCTCATTTGGTATTCTCGTGTTTGGCGAGGGGCTATCCCCTACATATGCAATGCATTGCACTGGAACTAGAGAGAAGGATAGGGAAGAAACAGACAGGTGGTGAAAGTGGTAGAAAGATAGAGCTTAATTCTTGCACAACTTTGCAGTTGCGTGTAAATTATAAAGCAAATTAATTATTTTTAAGCTAATTGAGCCATTTTATTTATTATTTTACTTCGTCGACGTTTTATTGCTCAAATACCGACGAAGGAGAGTGCTGTAGCACAGAAAACTCAGAAAAAACTTTTTTCTGATTTGACCCGGTTGGGATTCGAACCTGGGTCTTTCTGGTTGCAGTGCCAACACGCTGACTACTCGCCATCAGCACCCCCAGTTAGTACGGATAATCGAAAAGCATGGTTAATAGAAGTTATTTAAAAAACACTATATTTTTTTCAGATAACAATTTAATTGGTCATATAGTAAAGCAATTTTTTCTTTAATAAGAAGAACTTTCCTTGCTCTTTTGGATGATTTACTAGTAGAACGGGCCATCACTAAAATCAAGAGCTTCGTGATCAAATTTCACATAAATAAAGAAAAAGGAAACAAATATAAGAAAAAAGGGTGATTCCCTTTGCATAACTGAATTATGTTGGTACTTAAATATGTGCAGACATATGTACACGGTGGGCCAAAACTAATCAACCGGCGCATAAGTAATCACCCGATGCCTTTTTGCTGTAATTTTATTTAATAAAAATTTTTGGATCTGCATGTATGGTCATCAACTCTGGCGGAGGGCACTTAGCCCATATCATAAGCAGTGCCAAAATTTGTCTGGAAAAAAAATTACAGCAAAAGAACATCGGGTGATTACTTATGCCCCGGGTGATTACTTTTGGACCACCCTGTTTATAAAAACGAATAATAAATGTAAAATCATGTATTATAGCGATTCTAAAACAAAGCGAGCAACATGTCGGTTAATAGAGGGCCGGATAACCGAGGTTCAACTGTATATCATTGGAGAGTCTGTAGCAAGGCATCTGTAGGTGGCATCGTTAAAAAAACAGAAATTTTTTTTGTTATACATACATATGTACGTATTTATATTGGGTTCACGTGAATAAAGAGTTAGCTAATACTACAGAGTGGCCCAAAATTAGCGAAGGTGTTTGATTTCCTTATAACTTTTTATTATAATTTTTTTTTTGTTTCCAGTATTTTCTAAAGTCTTCTTTGTGGATTTTAAAGTGGAGCAGTACACAATTGAACATCGTGCCAAAATCGTTGAACTTTTTTTCTCATATCAACAATCTATTGTTTTGACATAGTGTGCATATCGTCGTTATTTTAATGTGCCGGTTGTATCCTCAGAGTCAACAAGAAACCATGTGGTAGCAAAATTTCGACAACAAGGGAATCTTCCTGGTGCCGGCAGACGACGAACGGTGCACACGGATGACAATATTGAACGGGAGAGTAATCGGGAAGATGGAGAAACATCAACCAGGAGTCGTTCCACATAACTTGTCCCCTCACGTCGTTGTCGTTGCAGAGAATTTTGCATACAATAAGAATGCTTCGATAGAACATTCGCACTGCGAGGGACACAATGGCTTTTTTATGCGACATCTTTGGTGAACGAAATATTTCCCGTACAATCCCTATTCACATGATTTAACCGCTCTAGACTGTTTCCTTTGGAGTTATTTGAAAGGAAAAGTCTATATTAATTAGCCTAGAATCATATAGCAATTAAGAAATAATATACGCAACGAAATCAACAACATAACACCTGAAGTTTTGCAAAAAAGTTATGGAAAATGTTTTGGCCAGATATAATTTGTCATAATTAAATTAAAAATATACTGTATTTCAAATAAAAAAATTAATACTGTCTTAAATTAGAAGTTATAATGAACTCAACCCCTTTTGTGATTTTGGACCACCCTGTAAATAACTATCATTAAAGGGCCTTTAATGTGTATGTATTAAGGCATGTCAAAAATTCAGTAGTATGTACTTATGTGATAATGTGGAAGCAATGTCTTTGACAATTACAAATAATACCGTAAAGCTGGATTCACCCAAAACAAAATTTTTGTTCCGCTTAATACATTTGACAATTCATAAGAATTTTTCGTTTTTAGAAAAATAAGATTTTACATTTCATCAGGGTTGTGACATTACAAAATCAAGTAAAGAAAATAACAAAACGACAAAATTACCCGCTATTTTTCCTACTTATAATTTTCATTTTATTTGAAGTATGATAGTGTGAAAGCAAAATATAATATTACTTTAGATATTTTGAAAGTCGCACCAAATCTCATTAGATTTCTTTGTCACAAAGTCTTATGAAAGTCGTAAGACTTGTATTATAATACCATTTTCAAAATTAATAAATTTTGTTCTATATTTTTTAGTATGAAAATAAAATGAACTTTGAGGTCAGATTAATAGATTTTGAAAATCAAAATTAAAAAATTAATTGTTAAATACATACATATGTATGTATGCAGTGCTTTATTTAGGAACTCAGTTTATGGAATTAGTTAAAATTTATCATACATACAGTCAAAATTACATGTGATAGTTAATAAGAAACAAACTAAATCAAAGATAAATTTGAAAATCACACTGCAAACACTACCAAAACCGAACAACATGCTGTTTTCCAAGTCTGCTACACCTTCATCTTCCTTCAGCGTTCTGCGTTTTTTGTCCACTGTGTGTGGTTATCAGTAAATGTAAATTATTAGCTTTATATATTTATTATTTTTATTAATACAATACGAGAAAAAAATTATTCCCCATTATTTTTGAAAAACATTTGATCGAGAAATCAGAATTCGATTTTTGAGCCTATTTACCATTTCCTAATACATACATACATATCTTTCTGTGTTTGTTAAGTATGTATTCATACTATGCAAGTCTTATTGATAAGATTCCTAGTTATTCTTCTTTAAAATATCTTCGGCGTTCACACAATGCAAGTCTTATTGTTGACGGCATGACATATATCTATATGAAAATAGTGCTTCCAAAGAAGTCAATAAGATCCTAAACTTGAGGTCCGGAAACAGTGCAAAATCGGATTAATTCTACTTTTTGATTTTTTTTTTAACATACATATTTGCCAAATTTCATTAATTTACAAATACATATTTATTACCTATTTTGATCCATTTTCTATACATATAAACAACTTTTTTGTATGTTTTTTTAATAACATTGAGTCAGTATTGATGCACATTAGCATAAATCTTTGCATGTAGTAAATTATAATTATACGTTTATAGCAAATTAACATGAGTCATATAAGCCTTTGCGGTTCAAAAAAAATGTTATGTATAAACAACTTTCAGATTCCCATATGTATGCAGAACATGAAAATTTAAGGCGTTTTTCTATGTCTTATTTGTTTCATAAATTTCTGTAAAAAGTATTAACACATTTAGCAGCAGCATTTGCCATTTTCATGTGTAGGTTGAATAATTTATTTATATGGAGATGATTTCGAAAATTACTTTTTTCCAGTATCGAAAATTTTCGTCTTACGCATTTGTAGAATTCACAACAATCTGTATAGTGTATCTTGTATTAACTACACTTTTTGTTTGTTGTGTCAATGTATTTTGTATTTTAGACGCCAAAAAACAAATAAGAAGAATATAAATACAGTGCACTCGCGATATCAACACCCAAAAAAATTAACTCGCGCTTCCATTTAAAATAAGAACAGCTTATTTTTGTATTTCTTAACGAATTTTATTGACAGAGTTTTGAAATCGAAATTAGCAGGTTAGGTGTTAAATTCTGATTCAAGTGGATAATAGTTCTGGGATTTCCCTACCTGTTTGCTTTTAAATTGTCTTCAGATGTCAATCAAAGTTACTTATACATATACACACAAAAGATATATACGAGTACATCAAAGAAAATTACTGCATTTTTCGCATAACTCTTTTAAATTTTCTTATCACAGAAATAAATGATTGTCTGTTTAATTCAATAAACAACAAATAAAAAATTTGACAAAAGGAATTCATTTTTATGGGGCAAATGTTTTTAAAGAGAAGTTAAATGTCATTCGTAAATATTTGGGTGGCGATGGCTGAAGTAGTTAACACGTTGACTACATTCGTTCGATTAAGTCCTAAAAGCACTTGCATTTTTTTTTTATGTGGATTAGTCTCCCTTTGTGTCTGGTGTTGGAATTTTTCAGTGGCGAAGGTTAGTGGTCACTAAAGAGTGCCGGTTTCAGCTGTTACTAATCCACAATTAACATCAGACAGCCCTCCTTCGTCGGTATCAAGGTTTATTAATACAAAATTGTCTCAATTATGTTGCTGGTCGAACGTCAAATTTTTGTTAAATACAACGTAACCTATAAAGAACGTGTCAAATAATATAAGTAGAATTTTAATTAATTATTGCAAAAAGCAATTTATTTAGCATTGTTATTAATATAATCTTAAATTATTATAATTACTAAATTATTCACAACCACTTTTCTTAACTTTTTCACAAAAGTAAACTAACTTTAACGTTTGGCCTAAAAACTATTGAATCAGCTGACGGGCGGAATAGCTATTGAGTTTACCTGGTAATGAATTTGCTTTGGTCGGTATTGTGTTGCATCAAGGAGAAGTACGCAATTAATTACGGTGGCCAATTCGCCTTAGTAAATTAAAAAATAAATAATATTTTTAGCACTGCAAAACTGATGCTGTATTTTAAATTTAAATACAACTTAAATTTAAATGAAAAAAACTGGGCATTAGTCTATCTACTAGAATACAGTGCAATTACAGAAGTGTAATCTTATCCCGTATGTGTTCTCCGTCTAAACCAGCTATTAGCTGGTATTGCCTGGCGCTTCATGAAATTGTATGGATATTTTAGTGAAATATTTAAAAAAAGGGCTATAATTTATTAAAATATTGACTTGATTTCAAAATATGCTAGAACTTACTCTAGAATATGTAGGTGTGTATTATTTATTTCCATAATTATTTAAACAGGTGGTAAAAAATAGTCAAATACTTCAATAAAGTATGAACCTTGTGCGTCATTACCATATTGTATTATACTTAAACTAGTAATTAATTCTTTTTAACCCTTTAATGGGATAAGGTTTTATAATTCAGAAGTTCACATTATTATGCCATGGGTTTTGAAAACAGCAATTTTTATGTAATATATGCATACTTTTACTGTTGTCGTTCTCCGGATTTGAGGTGCCATGCCCAGTTATGACATGACTGATAGTTTGTATTATTAATGTTTCTGTATGGACTAAATTTTACGGTGCTGTAGGCTGAGGTAGATAGTGCGTTGATTCTGCAACCAGAAGATTTGCGGTGCAAGACCCGGTCAGACGAAAAATGTTTACACTGTGTCTGTCCTAAGAGCACCCACCTTTGTCGGTATTTGAGCATTACAATGTCACAAGCTCAGTCGTATGGTTTATCTTTTAAAAAGACGACATGTGGTTGTGAACAGGCAAATTTGTAGTATCCTTATTTTATCGTTTTTTGTTTATATTTTTTTTATTCCATGAAATTAAATATTGGATATTTCAATTTGATACGAATTAGTTTTTCCAATTTTTTTTATCCAAAAATATAATGTTTTTTTACAGTAAACTAACAAAAATGCATCAAATGAACTGAAAACAATAGAAGAATAAAAAATAAGAAATAAAATAAATAGAATAAATAAAAAAAATAGAATAAAAAGTAAGAAATAGAACATTTTTATGATTTTGCGCTATGAACAACTGAAAATGGTAATTTATCAATATTTTCACGAAAAATTTGCACTTTCACAAGGCCAAAACTGCCTGAAGGAGCGTTCCAATGCTTTTGCGATGTACTAGAGAGTTGGCTACAAGTTTTGTCTTAGTATCTCAATGGTTTGGCTGTTATAGGCCAAAATATCAAAAAAAACGTGACAAAAGTCTGATCAAGTCAAAATGGGGAAGCTCGATTTTCACCGTAGACGTATGGTCTAGTGGACTTTTTTGCTTAGTACAATCCCAAGAATCAGAAACGCGAAGCGCCCATTAAGATCTTTTTCCTTCCATACTAATCGCCCCACTCTAATGTACATATGTATATTTATCGTTACGAAGGATTTAATATCTGGTATTAGTTATCACATATTCCAAAGATTTTTACAAAATTAATCAAAACACACATTTGTATGAAAATTACCATCACAAAAATACAATATTGTATAATAAAACGAGTACACAATGCATAGAACGTTAATACGAGCTTGTGAATTGGACAAATCAATAAAAAAGATATTCTCTAGTTTTAAAATTAATGCGTCAACATAACACCAGAGATGCAGAATTCTCCATTATAAACTGTAGAAAAACATGCAACTGCATAGTTACGGAAGAATTACTTTATATGTATATCATTCTACCACTTGACAAGATAACATTATTTTTTTATCTCACGATTAACTGAACACTTCTAATGGTTTTTTTTAACTCGTATTTGTTTGCTAAACTTGATTATTTAGTATCTTCATAATGTAAAAAAATGCACTTATTTTTGATTCTTTTGGACCAGTGTTCAGGAGTAATCCCTTTTTTGTATTTTTAATACGTCAGTAGGTTAATTTCCTTTTGCTTACTAATTTGGTTTTTGAACTGCTGTTGACGTTTATACTAAACAAATAACAGGCAAAATTCATTTAATATGTGTTTGTTAAAAAACTAAATAAAAATAAAAATAAATATATAATACTAATAATAATAAATATAAAATTTATTTTTAGAATTGTTTTTGAATTGAAAAAATGCAGATAATGTTGTGCTATTTGTCCTCAATGCAGCTCAAAATAAATTAGCTTGTTTAAAACAGGTTTCTTTAATTTTTAAAATCATTTGGTTAATTTTTGTGGTACAATAAAACATACACACAAAATTAGATTTTTTTTTTTTAAGTTAACGTCATGTTTGCGATTTTGACATTGCCCGGGGACAGGTTGTAACATCCCTAGATTGTTGTGCTCCATAATAGATAATTCCATTCATCCATATCACAGCTAATAGCGTAGAGCAAAATATTTAAAACAAATACATAAATCAAGTTCTTTTTTTTAAACCACAAACAATATTTTTAATTAAATTTGTTTTTAAATTTTCTTAAGATTTAATAACAAAAACAACTTTAGTTCCCCATGTGGATACGTATTTTTGACACTATTTCTTCTTTTGCGTAATTTTAAATATTTTGTGATGAAATATCATCTGATATTTCGTCATCATCATCATCTTTATCCATTATGGGTATCCCTATGCATGAAACGTGTATGAATATTTGATTTATTTAAATCTCATGAAGCAATCACGCAAGCAGTTCACACTCACTGACGGTGATTATATTTATACACGCATGTGTTGCGTATCATAAATCTAGATATTATAAAATTACTTGTTTTGACGATTTTTATCATCACCTTTTTTGCTTATACACCGCTCAAAGAGTGTATATGGAAAATATTCATATAAACCACAATCTATATTTAGAAACACGAAAATATTTAAATGTAGTAAGAATGTATATGATTTTAATAAAATGACTAATTTGAAAGAGAATACTAGACATTAATATGTGGAGCAATAAGTTTTTGTGTTTGCATTTATGTACATCAGTGTTGACAATTTATAATTACGAATAATCTGTACTATTTTGGATTTAATAAGTAATTCCAATTAATTTTTCTTGACCAAAAAAATTTTAATATTGTAAATACGCATTTATAATTTCTATATAATTTGTGTATCATGTAATATGTTATATTTTTATAGTAACTACGGGTATTTTAGACTATACGTCTAATGTGGGCCAGTTCCATCTTTTACAAAATGCATGAGATATGGTAACACTGCCTTGATCTATAATTTTTTGTTGATTGATAAAAAAAAGAACATCAGCAGCGTTTTTAACTTTTAAATATTAAAACGCATCAAAATCGAGAAAAAAAACGTATTTTCGCAAATAAGCACGAAAATTAACAAAATTTATTTATAATAATCTTTTCATTTAATAAAAATATTTAATTGGAAGAAAACTAATAACACAATATAACAACAGCCTTTTCCTATAAATTAATAGGCAAACACGTTTTTTGTAATTTTTTTTTATTTGTTTTTTTTTTTTTATTTATCTTGGACCAGCACTCAGGAGATGACAGCTACATATGCGCTGCATTGTGCTGGAACTAGAGGAAAGTGATAGTAGGTAGAGAAATTATAGGAGGTGAGGCTTCACTATCTTACACACTGCTTTTTCTACGTTGTATGTTCTTACAGCAGTGTTGTAGCGTCTCTGATGTCAAGGAGACGTATTAAATTTTGAAACATCGTTTTTAGTAGCAATTTTTAGTAATTATTTTGCTTCGCCGGTGCTACACAATACTGACGAAGGAGGGCGTTCTGATGTGCCTGTGGATTGGATACAACTGAAGCCGTTACTGTTCAGTGACCAGTGACTATGGCTGCTCCACTGAAACGTTACGACAACAACTGACACAAAGTCACACAAATGCATATTTTTACTTCAAAAAACAGTTTTCTATCAAGGCAATTTTTTAAATTTTATTCGCATAAAACAAAAAAAACATTAAATTATAATATGATTGACAAGCTTTACCGCTTGTTATTGTAATTAAAAGCAATATGAAAAGCATTTATGTTTTGGTTTATTTTGTTCCGAATGTCGTGAACCTAGATCATATCCAAGGCGTTGACGATGAATGATGTGAATTATTGCACTGTAACTTTAATGACTATAATTTATTAGAATTTATTCGTCTAATGTGGACCACCAACGAGCAGTGGTCGATATTACCGGACACATATGTAAGAGCTTTATTTACAGACTAAATAGAAGTTCGAATGGAACCAAGAATATAAGAAAAAAGATTGTGTATCTTCTATATAATTTTCGGAATTATTATTGTCAACAATGACTACGTATCAGACGGAAAAAGCTAAAGAGGAAAATCCTGTTCTATCACTTCACTATCTGTCTCTTCTCTACAGTATCCCTGTTCAAAAGTAATGTCACCATTGTTGGTAGATGTTTTAATTGACTGAGGGCCATTATAACAACTTGCCGTTAAAGTTTCTTCCATTGTTACTACTGTTCGATAAAATACATATTTTAAAAAAATTTTATTGTCGCAATGCTGTATACCGACTTTTGTTTGTTACAAATATACAGTAGGAACAACTTATACTAGAGCCTCGATTTGCGTGGTGATGGGAGAAATGTGACGCAAATAGAATCACTTCTATAAAAATGTTCACAGTTTTTGTTGAGTGTGTCAAAAATTTAAACATTTAGTAAATTTAAATTAATAAATATGAATTAAAAAATCATTGAATATTGAATAATGAAATGAATCTATCAATACTAAATGAGCTTTTTTTGGATCAGTTCTAGTGCTAACACTAGCTCATTGTCCATTTTTAGGCACCTCACTAGTATTAAACAAGATATCACCGGCTGTCCCACAATCGTGTTCCGTGTCGCAACTAGTATTGAACAGACAGCAATAAAATAAGACAGCAAATAAATAATAATAAAATAAAAGAGGGTGGCGATGGCACGATGGATGGTAGTCTGCACGTTGACTACAAATCCAAAAACAGACCTGGGTTCAACCCCAGTTTCAGACTAAAAATTTTAAATTAAAAATAAACATCTCGCATTTTTCTGATGAGCATTTGTGTGTATTTGTGTGTCAGTTGTTGTCGGAAGGTTTCAGTGGCGAAGGCATAGTCACTGGTCACTGAACAATACCGACTTCAGCACCGGCGAAGTAAAACAATAATAAAAATGGCTACTAAACCGAAGCTTCAGCACTGCTAAAAAAGTATAAACAAAGAACGTGCGAAAGCAGAGCTGCAAAAATAAGTAAGCTTCACCTCCTGTCGTTTCTCCTACTATCCCTTTCTTATAGTTCCAGCACAATGCTTCGCATGTGTAGGAGCCATCTCCTGAGTGCTGGTCCCAGATTAAAAAAAAAAAAAAAATATGTCATCTGGAAGTTGTCAGATAGTGACCACCCCTTGAACAACTGTCTTCAATTTGTGTTTAGGTTTTTCATCATTTTCAAATAATGAATTCTTTATTTTTGTGGTTAATATACTTACTAATATTTTTGGAGTATGCTGAGAGAACTACCCGGTGGCGAACGTCATGATGATTCATCGTGAAAAATACTAACAATGTTAAATCATTAATAACAGATGGTGAATTTTCTATGACGTCATACATGATTTTTTTTAAGGAATTGTCAAAAAAAATCATAGATGACCGAAATTGATTTTGTTCAGTAGTCTCGTCCACATATTAGTGAATCCTAAAAGACAAGCACCCTGATTGTGTAAGGCGTTGGCGTTACGACAGCATGGATAGTCGATGACGTTTTTATATTTTCATGGTACCGTTTAAAAAAAAGGCCGAGTATATTTTTATAATACCACAATTATCACAGAGTATTTCAAAATTAAAAATTATACAACGCTCTTTTTAAAATTACAAACAAATTACTGCTGCTTGACGCGGTAATAAAAACAATAAATTGTAATTTAGTTTTTAGAAGAAATACAAATAAATAAGTAAAATCAAAACTTTAACTGTTTTTTTTGTTTTCATCATACGAAGACGATGAGAGGGACAACATCAGAGAACTAGCTTTAAAACGAAGGCAGCATCTTGTCTTTCCTAAATAATAAGTAAATGCTATAATGACAAACATAAATATAAATTTGCATAAACGTTTAATAAATTTTCTATAGATTTATTAGTTATTTTAGACTTAATAAGGAGTAAAACAGTAAAACGGTCGACCGCTGTTCCTAATGTTTTAAACCTTGAAGCAACAATGTGAATACATTCAAAGGGAAGTTATGAGAAGGGTAATGCCAATGGTTTTATGTTAATCAGTAAGCAAATATTTTAAAGAGTCCATAGATGTCATGTACCAAAAGATTTATCCAAAATGGATTTCCATGGAAATGGATGAAGCGGAAAAAATTAAATAATAGGAAACTTTTATGGAAGAAATAGGTTTCGTGGGGTTATAGAATATATTGATGGCACCCACATCAAAATTGTAGCCCTTATTTCTTGTTTTCATTTTTTAAATTTGGATTTTAGTGGTGTCGTGATGAAAAATGCTATTACGCCAATCGGTGAATCTATAATAAAAATGTCTGCAAAACTGCCTCTAGCTGTGCCGTTGTCGCGTACATTTATCGACATTTCACACTTTCATAGAAATTGCTCATTGAGACTTAGTTTGTAAGGAGGAATCATAGATGAAAATATCAAGTGCGTAATTTTCCTTTAATCAAAGCGTCGCGTTTGCGTCAAAATGGACGCATATCAGGTCTCTAGTGTACTTTTTAGTTTTTTTTCGTTATATTTTTTATGTTTTTTTTTTGTATTAATTTGTCTTTAAAACAAAAGTGACTAAAATATGACAACGCCAAATAATTTTGATCTGAAGAAAATAAAAAAGAACTGTTGAAAATAGCTATTTTATGTATGTACATACATATGTATTTGTTTACCGAAAGCAATAATATAATTTTATTATTTGATGCTTAATCACAAAGTAAATTTCCATAGCGATTTGGCAAGCAACTGATTTGTGAAAAATGTTAATGAATGTTAACAACGAACTCCTTGTATTAGGAAATCATTTCATTATCTTCAATTGAAAAAAAAAGTATGTTTTCTTTTTGCTTACGGCATTTTCAATCCCTGTTTGCTTTGATTTATTTTGTGAGTTTGCTATAGTATTCGAATACTCTTAATTATTTATCCATTGTTTGTTTTGGTATTTGGCATTTTTAGCGCTGTTGTTGCTGTTGGGCTGGTTTGTGGTAATAAATGCTAAATATTGCATCATACAATTGAACTCTAATTGATCTATTTTTTGCAGTTTTTTCTAATTGTTTTTTTAAGAGACCGTGCGAAGTCCAATGACATTGACATTTTAAAAAGTTTTAACTTTTAAATAATTACATACAGTTGCTGCCAATATATGTATGTACATAATAGTAGTGGTCGGCATTTCCTTCTACTTATCGGACTAATAGAAAATTGTTATATTTGGTGTTAATATGTTATACGACCAACGAACATAAAATATGCATCGCGCTATAAGAGTTATTATATACGGGATCTCATCTAACGAGTTCAAGATTAATTCAGGGGTACCGCAAGGCTCCATTCTTTCTCCTACCCTATTTCTTATTTTTCTTAATGACCTCCTATGTCATACTTCCAACCCTATCCACTCTTTCGCAGATGACAACAGTATCTGCTATTCATATTCATTTAATCGTAGGCCTACGCCGAATATGATCGCGGAGACGAGGCAGAATATGAATAATTCGATAAATGGTGACCTCACAAGAATATCGGAATGGGGTCACGCGAACAGGGTCGATTTCAATGCTCAAAAGACCCAATGCTGCATGCTTACGCATCAACGCTTGCCGGGCTGCGCTTCGTAATATGTAATTATGGGCGGTATAAACATTGATGAATCGGAAGCTCTTGATTTTGTCGGCATAAAAAGTCAATGCGATGTTCGATGGACTGAGCACATTTCAAAGGAAGCATTCAAGTGCCTCGGCTTTTTAAGACGGTGTAAGACATACTTCACCCCATCTGATCTCCTTACTATTTATGCCGCTTACAACCCTCATGTATGGGCCGGTGCTTCAAAGACTATTTTGAAGTTACTCCACCGTGTACAGGAAAGAGCGAAGAAACTCATAGGAGACAGTAATGTAGCCAAATCTATTGACTCTCTTGAGTATCGTCGCAACGTGGGGTGAGTTTCGTTGTTCTATCGTTTCTATAATGAGATGTGTTCTGATGAAATGATAATGTGCAAAAAGTTGAAAATTTAAAATTTCTTCGTAAAACTTTGTGTTTTTGATATCAACTCTGATGATATACAACGACACCTATTTTTTTTACCGCAACTGTACATATATGAATAAAGTGCGACTTCGGGTACGGAACTAAGTAAACCTAAACCAAGTGCAATAACCGAAGTATTTGCATTGACCGATTCACAAATTTTTATTTTAATATGTAAAAGTGCTTTAATTATTTTATAAAACCAATATCTAATTTATTTGGCCTTAAAGATAATTTGGAGAATAATTAAAACTTATACATACATTCATACGTGTGTACGTACATATATTTTTCGTTAACAAAACTAATTTAATATTTAACTATGCATGTTATATATTATTCAATATACATGTGTAATATAAAACATAAAATAATCCCAAAAGTTAAACGTCACTAAACAAACTTAGATGATAATTCACAAACTATGAGTATTGTGGTATTAATTACTTACTTTTTCTTGGAACAGTGCTCCGGCGATGTACCCTACTCATGCATTACATTGCACCGGAACTAGTTCGAAAGAGACAAAAAAGAATCAAAGAACGTTATCTAATATTGAGCATAAATTGCAATCCGGTTCACAATTTTTAAAACCCTGCAACTATGAGCGGTCAATAGCTATCCTACCTCTGATATACTGTTCAACTTATTCTTGTACTCATATAAATATGGTACGTTGACATTGGATAGTGGTGCGTTGAATGACAATAGCACCTAGAGGTGAACCAAGTCATATGAGAACAGAGTTTCCACTGATCTGTAGCAATGTATCTTCCTGAAAATATTGAAAATGTCGCGAACAGATCGAAATCATCTGTACCAGCGTAGACTTTTTGTTTCAACCACAGCCATCACGACTCAACAGGTATCACAAACAACAATTTCAGATGTTGATGTGGGGCTTCATCTCGCGTGGCACCAGCCACTAACTGGCTAGCCTTCAAAGTGGCTATATGGTCTTTTCTAAAGTTTTGACATTACAAAGGTATCTATGTACTCGTAAATGTATACGTATTCCAAGATGTACAATTAACACTTCTTTACATATTTATGAGTTTCACCGTTGCTCTATTATTTCAGAGATAAAGACCGACTCAATATATGTTATTGGTATTACAACAAAGTTAATCCTGAGAAAGTCAGAATTACGGACTCGTATTAATTGCTATATAGTATCAAATTACTTTCTTAGACTACTTGTGAAAGCATACACAATAAGGTCCCATTATAAAATGTGTTCGGAAACTCCTTGAACCCTCAAGAGACAATTGGATAGATACTATCAGCGTTATCAACTTTTAAATTTTAAAAATTTTCGGAGAAAAAACTACTTTTATATTGGGTTTTATTGGACATTTATAAGTAATTTATTTTATAATATTCTTTTCATAAAAAAAAAACATTCAATTAAAGGAAAAATACATAATAACAACAATCTTTACCAAAATAAAGCTATCCATTTTCAATACTAGATAGCATTGGACTCAAATTGTGTAGATAATGGTATAATATATGTATGTATATATAATGGGATATAAGATTTCTAACATTTATAATATTTATTTTCGTAAACATTTAAAGTTGGATGACAATCTCCCCCGTATTACTTCAACTAATTTTATTGCAAACTGTTAGCAGTTTTATGATACTTCTCTTTTTGTTTCACCGCAAATGTTATTTAGCTGACAATCTTTTTCAAAGCTGTAACCCAAAAAAACACATATTTTTCAGAAGATTTACCAATTTAATTTTTAATATTAAAATTTTTGTGTATAAAATCATTTTTGGTAGACTTCGAGAAATTTTGTTATAAAATTACACTTAGTGCCGACCAAAATAAAAAACACTAAACATTAAAGCCCGAGCACTGACTCAAGAATTTTTAGCGTCGAAAATTTTAAAAAGCTCTAAAAACGGTGCAAAAAGCACCAATTGACAACGCTGGATACTTCCTTTCTAAAAGTTGATGGTTCCCCGCTGGTATGATTCCAGAGATTGGCTCGATCGTTTGAGTTTTACGGGTAACACGATAATGTAAATGTAAGCGACGGATTGTAAAGTGATAAAATTATAGTGGCTTAATTCTTACACAACTCTGCAGTTGCGCTGTTGTAGAGCCATTTTATTTCTTTTTTACCTTGCCGAAGTTGTACTGGTCAAATACCGACGAAGGAGTGCGCTGTTAGTACCGACACAATAGAAAAATTTTTGGTCTAAACACTTCTTGAACCCTGGATCTTCTCTGAGATCGGTATGGTATATCACATATATTTTTTTTCTAGGTATAAGTAATAGAAATCGATTTATGCTTCAACATCCCAGTTTTTTTGACTAGTTATTATTAATTATTCGTATCAGATAACTTTTTCGTTTTTGGTCCAACCAGTATAAAACTTGACCAAAAAGCTTTGCAAAATCAGAAGGTTTTTAATATAGATTAACCTGATGACATTTGCAATTTCTGTTGGTATAATTTGTAAAAATTCTGCTTTGAAATTGCATTATTGTCCACATTATAAAATTCCAGTTTTGCAATTTTTATATTTTTACGTTTTTTTTTCACCTATAATACCAATACTCCTACAACAAAGTTCAGGTTGAATAGTGAGAATTGAAAAGAAAAAGAGAATTACAGAACACATGTTTATAAAACGAAAGAGAGGAAGTTGCCCACGACGAGTCACAAACATATACGAGGTCTGTTCAAAAGAAAAGGTGCATTTTGAATTTTCGCTTCTTCGCATCCTCAAAGCACTTCTGAAATGGGCTTTTCGGTATGGACATCTGGCCGGTCTTCGATTTTGACTTTATCTCATCAATTGTGTCAAAACGCTTTCCTTTCATTAGACTCTGTAGTTTTGGGAATCGGAAAAAGTCTCAGGGAGCCAAATCTGGTGAATAAGGTTGCTGAGGCATGATTAAGGTGTTGGTAAATTACCAAAAAATCACGAACAAGCATTGATGTGTGAGCTGGTGCATTATTCATAATTTTTTGTTTCCACAATTCCGATTCACATTGTGCATGTGTTTCGTTTAAAAAGTGCGGATTAATGTTTAGTTTCACAATGATATCCTTATTCTTTTTCTTTCCAAATTATTTATATATTATTATATTTTAAACATATGTATAAATACAATTTTAGAAAAATTTTATTATTGTATTTATTTATGTACATATTTATCTTAATTAATGAAATTAATTTATTAATTAATAAAAAAAATTTATTATCCGGAATGCTCCCCGTCCCGATCATTCCCATAATCTTATAAACTTATGTTTTACTCCTTGCTTTCATTTTCTCAATGTACGTTTATATAAACAGTGGGACTGTGTAAAATATAAACAACTTTTGACAGTTCATATCATAGAACAAGCAAATAAAAATCAGCTGCCGCTTCAGAAATTGCTATGAAAATATTAATTAAAATTCTCTGATTATTCTTTGAAAATTTTTCATTAAATTTTTTCTCTCTTATGATTTAAAGTTATAGTCTCTGTCTGATTATATAAGTATGTATTTGTATGACAGGTTATTATAAATGTTTTGGCATTTGTTATATCTTGTTTCAAATTGGGGTTTTCGACGCTGTTAATTTTTTACTGTTATTATAGTTATAAAAGTATTAAAAGGATAATTTTGTTTCAACCGTCTTTATTTTTATATGTATTATATTATTATATTTTTAAATGTATTTTTTTAAGTAAAAAACGTTTTTGACACAATTAAGACTGCTTGAAGAAAGTAATTTATTAAAGTTATAAAATAATACATGTACAAGGTGGGCCAAAAGAAATCACCCTATTGGAAAATGCTCTTATTTTTGCAATTGGCGGCCAATGTCAAATCTGTTTTGACATTTGTGAACTGGACAGATGTAGAATACAAGTGAACAACCCATGGAGCGATACACTCCCCAAGAACGCGAAATAATCGTGTCTATTTTTTTCGTAACAATTCGTCTTTGGTGTTGGCGCAGCGCGAATTCCGTCGCCGATTCCCCGGTCGTCCGATACCGACTGCGCAAACACTGCGCCGTTTGATCACCAACCTTGAAGAGTATGTGACCATACGAGACGCTGCCAAGAGTGGCCGGCCCCGGAGCTCCCGTTTTCGAGGACGCCGCTGGTCAAACGGCAACAGTGGACGGTGCGCGCAATAGGGCCATGTTAACCGAGTTTTTTCTTGCGCAATTGAATGAATTAGACTGGAGGACATGTGGTTCCAACAGGACGCAGCAACGGCACACACTGCGCGAGCCACAACCGAAGGCGGCGTTCCCGTGTCGCCTCATCTCTCGTTTTGGCGATTTGCACTGGCCCGCAAGATCGGCCGATTTAATCGTTCCACACTTTTTTGTGGGTTTTTTTTGAAGTCCCGTGTTTACGTGAACAAGCCCGAGACCCTGGAAACCCTCAAGGACTACATTCGACACGAGTGCGGAAATCTGTCGCAATAAGTTCTCGCCGAAGTGATGCAAAATGCCATAAAACGAACCCGTATAGCAATCAATTGTGACGGCGCCCATATCATCTTCTCGACTTGACCAATAAAATTCTAAAGGTTCAGATAAACATAATCAAACAACAGAATCGAAGTTTTTCATTTAGGAAAAAAATGAGAGCCAAGCAACATCGGATGACTTCTTTTGGCCCACCTTATAATTGTTATAAACCATCTTTATATCTTTTAATGTCATATTTTAAGTACAATTGCTTGTGGAAATATACCGGGTGGTGCAAAATAAATCATCCGGGGCAAAAGTCATCACCCGATGTTCTTTTGCTGTAATTTTATTTAAATGAAAAACTTTGGTTCAATAAATCTGCCGGCGGCCACTTGGCCGATATCACAAGCAGCACCAAAGTTTTTCATTAAAAAAGAAAATTACAGCAAAAAACATCGGGTGTTTACTTTTGCGCCATCCTGTACGTACATACATACATGCATATGTATAATACGCATAATTCTTAATTTCCATTGTTTTTTTATAGAAACTTTTCTTTTTTCTTTTTAAACTTTTCTTTAGCATTTCTTTTATTTTCTGAAAAAATTTTTTTTTTATTTCATATACATATTATTTTTCTTTTTTACATTAAATAAAAACAAATCTTTTATTTGGGTCTAGGTCAGTTGAAAAAGCGCCACATTACATTAAGGTGTCTGCCTTGTTTTCAAAAATAGAAAAAAAGAAAAACTCATTGATATAAATTCTATTAATTTTTGTAAATTTTCGGAAGAAAAATTAAACTTTCAAAAATTGTTTAGTTTTAATTTTGCGGCAAAAGTTTCCGGTACAATTGTCAGCTACTCCTGCGTTTAAGTTCAATAAATTAATTATTGAAAATTACGATTTTTAATATCAATACGTGTGTTCAATTTCAATATTTTTTTATTCCCTCAAACTCAATTTGTAGAAAATGTATCAAGCACTTTTTTGAAATTTTCTATGAAGTAAAATTAAGGGGCACGAATCAGTTTCTACAACATGCATTCACTCTAACACGGTTTGAGAATTTTAACCATTATCTCAATATATAAATAAAAATGTGTAAAAGTGGCCTATTTAAAATTTCGAAACAAAGCACTTCATATTTAACAATTAATAATATTTAATTTTTTTTTGTTTTGAACCTAAACATATTTTAAATACTAGTTTTTTGCTTCGTACAACATGGTTGATGAGAAAACGTGATTATCCTTGGTTGTGCTGATGGCTAAGTAGTTATCGTGTTGGATATGTAACCAGAAAGAGCCGGGTTCGATTCTCAGCCCGGTCAAGTCGAAAAAAGTTTTTTCTGTGCTACAGCGCCCTCCTTCGCCGATATTTGAGCAATAAAACGTCGGCGAACTAAAATAATAAATAAATAATGGCTACCCTTAGCTTCAAAATAATGCGGCGATGGTCGATGTAGTCTGTAAGTTGGCTACAAAACGAAAAAATTTTCCTGGGTTCAACCCCAGTTTCTGACTCACGAAAACATCTCGCATTTTTTCTGATGTGCATTTGTGTGTGACATTGTGTCAGTTATTCTCGCAAGGTTTCGGTGGTGAAGGCATAGTCACTGAAGCTGGCCTTCAACCTTATCCAATCCACAGGCACATCAGGACGTTCTCCTTCGCCGGTATTGTGTAGCACCGGCGAAGTAAAATAATTACTAAAAATGACTACTAAAAACGAAGCTTCAAACTTTAATACGTCTTCTTGACATCAGAGGCGCTACAACACTGCAAAAAAAAGAACAAAGAACGTGGAAAAACAGTGTTGTGATATAGTGAGGCTTCACCTCCTATCATTTCTCCAACTATCCCTTGCCTCTAGTTCCAGCACAATGCACCGCATGTGTAGGGGTCAGCTTCTGAGTGCTGGTCTAAAAAAATTCTGTTTAAGCTTAGCAGGACTTTCGGAGATGACCTGCAATGTGAAACGATTCCCATATTTTTACTTATTTTTTTTTTTTAATTTTTCCTACACTGCTTTTATTGTTTTTAGGCTTTTGCCTACTTGTGCAATTTTTCAACCGTATGTATATTTTACTTACTATGTATACTAAAAGAAATCTAAAAATAATTTTCAGAAAGTAGCCTCAATTAAATTATATTTTGGCATCAGAAATTAAATTGCAAAAATCTTTCATTGGTAGACATTAATTTTATTTTTCATTATTTCGAAAGTAAACGTTTAATTTATATTTTAAATAGTATCTTTCAATAAAATTGTTTAAGTAAGATTTCAATTTCAAAATGATGTTCTCAGATAAATAACACGTAAAAATACAGTGGAAACAAAAACTTTGAAAACGACTTGGGTGATAGATCTTGTTGAGTATATTAAAAATTGTTTGAAATATTTCACAAACCCCCTTAATTTCGGAAGTTATTGTAAAAAACACATTTTTAGTGATCTTCGTCAACTTATCGACCTGTAACTCAGTCGGTTTTTGATTAAGCTTTAAAATGATGTGCGATACAATGATTAGTACAATTTCAAGAGGTTGTACAAGAGAATGCAACGTTTGTGTCGTCGTTGGTGTTAATTAAGTTGTGTGTTGGTTGTACGAAAAATCAAAAACTTTTGATTTTTGACTGTTGTAACGTTTGTAGGCGTCTTGCACAATCGTTCATGTGTAGTACACATGCTTATTCTTGTTATGGCCACCTAGCAGTGAACATTTAATATTATTTATGGATGAGACAAAATGAGAAGTCAACTGAAGTGCGTAATTTTATTGTATTTTACAAATCCATGACGCAACTTTGGAAGTGCAAAAATATAAATTATAAAAATAAAAACATTATTTGTAGAAGTTATTAGTTAAATAAAAAAAAGTTAAAAGTTCTTACTGAAATACCTCGTCCCTGTAGCATACGCGACATTATTTAATGTCGTTTTCACTTCATGAAAACTTGATTAGAAAATGGTGTTTTACATGAGATCAGATCGCACATCAAATTGTATCGTTTGTGTGACAAGCATACAACTTGGTTTTTAGTGAAGTTGGTACGACAGTTGTATCGTGTAGGGCTTGCTTTATAAGTACATAATGTTTTTGTTGAGAATATCTAAAAACAGTTAAATTTATCAATTTTTTTGATTTTAGTTGCTTATTTTGGTATGAAAGCTTATAAAAATTTATAGCAATGTATAAACAGAATTTCAAATCGAATGCAAATTGTAAAAGTTATTCATTTTTTCATGAATTTCTTGAATCTTATGCTGAAATAGGGCGTCGAATTTCCATAAAAATTCATATCTGTGCGCACCTTTGTATATTTTTTTCCCGAAAAATTTGGTGAATTCAATGACGAGCATGGAGAACTATTTCACCAAGAAATTTTACTCAGGGAAAAGCGTTATTGAAAGAGCCACATAAGAATGGTGCGAAATTATTGCTGATCTCTCAAACGATAAATATATGGTTTGTTGAACAAACGTAAGAGGGCAAGTAATCATTTTTAACTATAACATGCCCCATCACCCTACCTCATCTGTAATTGAGGAATAAGAAGCTCTTCATATTATTTATATGAAAACTGTGTGATGTTCGTTGGACTGAGCACATTTTTCTGGTCTCAAAGGAAGGATTCAAGTGCCTCGGCGTTTTCAGACGGTGTAAGACATACTTCACCCCATCTGATCTCCTTACTATGCCGGTTCAACGAAAAAAACTAAGGATAAGCTATTTGTACAGTTTTTTTAATTTACACGTCCGACTAACATTCTGAATTTTTGAAAATAACCAAAGTAAAAAGAAAATTAAATGATTTTCGTTTTTTTTTATCTTTTAATAACGTTTGTAAGTCAAGAGATTTATCAAAATAAAAGTATGCAATAGCAAAATAAAACAAAAAAAACTAAAGTAACTATTAATTGTTAGATAGAAATATATGAATGCAGTGCCTTCTTTCTAAACCGATGCGTTAGTTAAAGTTTTTCAATTTAAATAGTAGTACGAAAGTAGTACGACCTACACTAAAACAGTTCTTTCAAAATAACTCGAAACTTTTAGGGTGTTTCGAAATCTTTGACAACCGGTTTTTTATTTCCTTACCTAGGCCTACAAGCGCCACTAGATCGCTTTTTAAGTTGTAACAAAACTTATTTCTTTTTGTAGCACTGTGTAATTCTTTTAATTGGTTTTTATTTTTGCATTGTTATTTTCTTAAGGGAGTGCCAGTTTGTTTTCATTGTAATGCGACCTTTTTTATAGTTTTAGTTGAAATAAAATATTTATTTTTAATATTAAAATCGATAGGAAACGATAGGATACACGTCGCTTAAGTGTTTTAAAAGAGTGCGGTAAAAGTGGGAGCGTATGTGTATTTGTGTGTGGATGTGCATTTGTTGGGAGGTGAATCGAAATAGAAAACAAATAAGACCGCTGTGATGAACACAATGGGAAGGTTGAACACAAAATCTAATTGATTTTTAAATCAAATGGTAATTCATTAGTTTTAAACGACTGTTCGTGAAAACTTTACTTGTGCTAGGAACCGATATAAATAATTATATACAAATAGCGAAGTAAAATATTATATAAAATGAGTCGACTTTGGATTAAAAATTAATGCATCATCACAACATGAGAGACGCAGAAAACTAACAAAACGCGCAACTGCAGAGTTGTGGAAGAATTGACGCGTTTTCCTTCCTATCACTTCACCGCTTGTCTCTTCTCTACTGTATACCTTTCAAAATAGTTTCGGTGCAATTCATTGCATTCGAAGAGACATCCCTGGTACAAGGAAAATATAATGACTTTTGTGATTTATTGTTAGCTTAATATAAATTAAAGATACTTCAAATAAGTTATAACAAAAAACTTAACCGTTTAGCTTTTGGTTTTTAATTTTTACATTGGCGATTCGTAAACTAGTTTGAAATCGAAAAAAAGTTTTTTTTTTCAATTTTTATTCAATTTTTATTCGAAGATGTGTTAAGAAGTGTCGCCGAACAAATGTATAAAAAACAGAGTTGCATTATAAGAAGATAGTTATTTTTAGCCTGTTTGTCTCATAAAGAAGTTACAAACGTGTTTATGGATTAAGAACTTTCGGAAAGAAATTTATTACAATAAACAAATTATAACCTCATTATGGCGTAGATGTAACTGCACTCTAAGATTAGATAAGCTTTGGTTTAATTAGTACAATCGACGAGCAGTATAACAAACACGCGCTTTAAAGAATATAACGAATAAAAATATTTTTCCATTAGCTACCTTATATTACGAATGGTCAAGTTATTTTACGCCCTGTCTAACGAAAGCTACCGAAAAAAAGGAGAAGCAATGACATAACGAAATCTCCAAGATATATTAATTAGCTGATTCCCCGAAGCATTTCTACAATGCAGGAGTGTGCAAAATATACACACATGTAAATAATAATAATAATAATAATATTTATTTCATATTATTAAATAAGCATTAACTGCCACGCCCACGATATCGAAAAAAATTTTTTTGTTATGAATGAATTTGTACGAATGAAAAAAATTCTTTTGACATCGTGGGCCAGGCAGTAAAACGTCATTTCCTTTTTTTTTTTTTTATAATTTTTTGCCTCATATAATGAGTTTTGGCACAACAAGTGACTTTTTTGAAACGTATCTACTGCGTTGTATGACAGTTACCTATAATTGGATGTGTGCAAATGTTTAAAAATTGATACTGTATGTTAAGTAGACATACCCATTATAATTTAAACCCAAGGAACTTTAGTTTTTATCCAAAACATATTTGTTCGCTATAACGAATCTCGCCGTTTAACGAAAGCGTCTGACATTATATCATTCGTTATACCGTGCTTCATCTGTAAATGGTTTCTTAAAAGTTCTTATGATGCTACTAGCAGCTCTATATCTAAATAAACCAAGGTTGCAAAAGTTATAAACCGGCGGCTGATAACATTATCAACTACAAACATAATGTATTCGCCCTTATGGAACAACTTTGAAACTAATCGATTAGTTGAAATATTTGCTAATAATGTACATTTGTTACTTTTGCATAATTTGCGATCTGAATAAATACAAAAAAAAAACAGAAAATTAATATTATTTCACGCCACAATATTATACCACATTATACTGTTTCACGCTGCTTTTAACTGATTCACACCAGCATATCATAACAATAAACAAATACAATTAACAGCTTAAAATTATTCTTATTGAAATAAAAATATAAGAACAAACTTATTTTGAGTAAAAAATAAATCTACAAAGATTAAAAATAGCCTGCTTAAATTAAAAAAAAAATTGGCCTCCGTTAAAAGATAAACGATCACAAAATAAAAACAGTAATCACGATGATTATTGAGAAATTTCATTTACATACATACTTATGTACTTCCTGTTCCTAATATTATTTTTTAAGGCTAATTAATTACAAAAAAAACTATGGTAACAATTTAACAAAAATATGGTAGCACCGTCTTCAGCTGCCAAATGTTCTGCGTATCCTTTACAATAGAATGTATATATGAACAGTGGTGATATTCAGCGAGTTCTGCTAAACCCGTTTATACACTGGAGTTTGTTTATAACGAACTCCGCGGGACCGGCAGTTTTGTTCCTTATAGGAGAAGTTCCTCATAACCGGAGTAAATAATTTTGATTAGTAGTCGTCACAATATTTTCTTTATTTTTTAAAATTGTTGAAAATCATCAGACTTTGAAGAAGAAAGTAGTGTGATACATGTTAGAAAACAAGATATAAATGATATGCTTTTTGATTTCCGGCAGTAGCATAAAGCAAATTTTCTATATCCCTGTGCAGAATTTGGCAATATGTTTCTGGCCAGCATCATAATTAATATTAAATTTAATTTTTTTGTTTTTTTGCAAAATATCTCTTTTGTTTTTAATTTGTTATTTGTTACATTGTCTTCGATATGAAATACCATCATACCAAACTAAGAAAATTCGATGCAGTTTGTTGATATCGAATGCTGTGAATAGACCCCAGCTCTATCGTCACCGCTAGTATGTTATTCAGCTATGTTCCTTATATTTAACAAAAAAAACCAGGAAACAACCATTTAGGAAAATTTTTTATAAGAAAAGAACAAGAACAAGAAAAAGAACGCATGTGTAGGAGTCATCTCCTGAGTGCTGGTCTCAGATAAAAAAAAAACGGAAGTTCTGGCATAAACAATCTTAAATTTCAGCTGAATGAACTTTGTGATCGCATTTTTTACATAGATAGATATCATAAGGTCAGTTTTTGCGCAAATGTACATATGTGGCTAATCCACCGAATTGTTTACTTTTATTTGCACTATAATATTGTTTAACAATAATAATCTAATCGAAATAAAACAAATTGCAAGTACAGACGAACTCGATTTTTGTAATGGAAAGGAAATCCTTTCACCGAAAAGTTACAATAGCCGACCTTTCAAAAGTGAATTTCAACACACAATTTGGCATCAGCAACATTTGCGTATTACATATACAAAGTGGGGCAAAAGTAATCACCCTATCGGGAAACGCTACAACTCTAGAAATGTCGCAAATGTCAATTCAAACGCGGAATAATTGTTTCCATTTTTTTACGCAACAATTCGTCGTAGGGACAAATTTCGTGGCCGTCCGATACTAACTGGACAAACACTGTAGCGTTTGGCCACTCGCGTTGAAGAGACTTGTACAACACGAGTTGTTGCCAGCCGTTTTGCTGAGAATATCGCTGCTGGCCCAAGATGTCGAAGAGGATCCCGGAACATGGACCAGACGACGTGCCACGCAATTATGCATTAACCAGCGGTCCCTACACAGAATTTGGGTGAAAGATTTGAAGTTGTTCCCTTACAAAGTTTAACAGCAAATTACAGCAAAAGAACATCGGTAATTGCTTTGCCCCACATTGTATATGCCCATTAGACTAGACGTACTATTCGTTAGTAACTATTACAATTACAAAAATTGTTTAAGACCGCTCCTGTGTAAAAGTAAGGACAAAATAATATTGACACTGCCATGATGCAATAAGCATTACTACGGAAACAAACTCAGCATTATGTCAGAAAAAGAAATTTTTGTTTGTGTAAAGTCACGGTATATGTCAAAAATTGCAACTGAACTGCAACATAAAACTAGTGGACTTTTGACATTAAACTAAATAAACATGTATAGAAACAAAAAAATTGTCGTCCGTAGTAGTAATGCCACCTAGTTTTTACAATATGGAAAACGTTTTTAAGAAACTATTTGTCCATAATTACAAAGTTAGTAAAACCGGTAACTAAAACGAATTTCGGATATACTTCTCATTAAATTATATTTGTATATAATAATATAATATGAATAGCTATATATTCATTCATATGTATATGTATGCAGTATTGTAAGGTACATGGCGCCACCTCTGACAAAGAAGAAATGTGTGCAATAAAAAGTTCGAACAAAGGATTAAGCTACATATCGTCATATAAAACGTGAAACCACAAAAGTGACACAATTTAAAAAATCGGGTTCTCTATTGAATATTGTGTGCCACGTAAAATAAACTATTTTATCAAAATATAAGTGATTCTTTTAATTTTATGCAAGTTTTAAAGAAACTTTTTTAAGGTCGGTTACTTAACCCTGTTATCAAGTTTTTTTTTAATCAAGTTTTAAAATTTGAAAAAAAAATTGCAGTTACATGGTTTTACATTTTATATGACGATATACAGATTATTTTTTATTTGTAGACAATAGAATAAATAACAGTTGCAAAAACAACACCACCAGAAACAATGTAAATTATAGATGGTGTGTACCACCCACACATAGCTGAAAAACTGCAACACTCCGTCCGTTGTTGCACATACATACAGTTGCCAAATAATTAGGGACAGTCAATTGTTGTATGATTGTGACTCTGTACTGTAGCTTTACTAGATATTTTTGTAATGTTAGAATTTATTTTATATATATTTTACATTTATGAATATTTGATTTTTGCAACGATTTATCTAGTGGAAGTGCCGCAGAGTACTGAAGACGCCAATAAAGAAATGCGAGTTGGAATATTTCAAGCAGGGTTATTATTATTGTTTCAGTGAAATACTAGAAAATCGGAAGTAAAAAACTCTTCTCCAACATACAGGTCACTCGTAAAGAAAGAAAGCAGAAATTGCAGCTGTTTCTAAATCGGTTGCTAATAGAATTTGCACCAAAACCAGCCTACTTCATAATTTTCTCTTTCGTTTGGCAACCCACCGTACATACTTGCAATGCATACACGAATTGTGTTTCTTTTTATTTAACCCTTCATTTTACCCGATGTTCTTTACTCTATTTTCTTTTAATAAATTAAAAACTTTAGTTTTGCTTTTTGATTGTGTTTATTTTATTTATTAAATTGGAGAAAATGATATCGTCCAAGTCTAGAACGGTTAAATCGGCCGATCTTACCGCCCACTGCTAATCAACAAAACTAGAGATTAGGGTACCCGGCAATGCAGCCCCAGAATTTCGGTTGTAAACATGCAGTATACGGGATTTTTCCATTGCTGTTGGAACTTCATGTTTTCCAGCCCCAGTTCGTGTAGTTGATGAAGGAGAAGGTCGTTAACCATGGGTGTTCTAAAATCGCCCAGACCTCACAGCATCTCCTGTTGTCCCATACTCTTCTCGGCCAGCACCTAAACGCTGTAGTTGGTGTCAGACCACCGGAAAATTATGTCTAAATTCACGTTGCTGCGACAAATTAACACGCAAAAAATCGGAGCAATCATTACGCATTTTTTAAGAGTATGTATAGCGATTCACAAATGTCAAAGCAGAACTGACAATTACCGCCATTTGGAATATTCCTATGGGATGATGGTGATGACTTTTCGCCACTTAGTACATACATATATACATATTGAATGCCAATGTCCATTGCCTTGTTGTTTCTATGCTTACTGTTGTTTTACTTTTCCCTTTTCTACGACCGCCAAAAAAATATCAACAGCGTAGTAGAAGATTATTAAAATAATATAAGTGACAAACACAAAACAGAATGTACTTTTGTGTATATGACTGTTATAAGTTAAAAAGAGAATCCATATTCACCCATTCAAAACAACATAATAATAAAAAGAAAAGTGAAATAATACCGTGACGTCTTTTCTTAAATTATACAAATCGAAAAATAAATATATTTAACTGATAAACCAGACAATCAGAAATTATTCTCAGGTTCGCTCTCTGTTACTACAAGGGATTCTATTTTGCGGCGTGTGTTTCCGTTAAACGAGCAAAGGAAATATTTGCTGGAGTTTTTATGGCTTATCATAAGTTTAAACATATACCCAATTCACACTTTGAGCCAGCGACACTAGTCATGCGACACGAGTTTATAGGCGAGAGGTGAAGAGAAGCTGGAGAGGTAAACAAAGAGTCATGAAACAAGATTTGAGGGGGCAATTTTGACATTTCTCTTTTGTTTCTTTCTTTACCATGTTATTCATAAACGGTGTTGCCGAGTTTGAATATTTTTAATAATTTTCAAATTGATGAGTATTTATATTTACGGCAACTCTCAATAAGAAATAACACAACAATAAAAAATTTCCAGCACAAGGAATAGTTAAAAAAATAATAGTTAGTATTTGTTTATATTTTCACAAATTGCAAATAACAGAGTAATCAAATATATACATGTGTATATGGCAACATCGATTAAACATCAAAAAGTCACCTGATTGTTGCAGGAAAAAGCGCAAGATGTAAACTCATGAGGGGTTGCGAAGGGACACTAAAAGAAAATACAAAGATTATTGCAGGACAATGCGCAACATCTGAATAGTCTCACACAAGTGCTTGCATGCAATTCTGTGTACATGTTATCAACGAAACTTCGTCAAAAACGCTCAACTGTCTTGCAAGCTACATGGAAGTTAATTTTAAAAAATATCGGCGAGAACAGTTAAAAAAATTGCTTTCTTACTCTTTAATGCAGTGTTGCCAGTAACATAAAAAACAGCTTCATTTTAACCTCATAGCTTTGGTATCTATTCCCATTGTTTCAATGATATTTATGTTTTAAAACTTCGTTAACTGCTTGATTTATGTATATTTACCAAATTAGCACTTAAATATATTTAAAATGAGTAAAATGAGTACAATAATATTATTCAATTCAGTTGAAACTTTTAAAAGGGTAACATTTTGATATTGTCATTTTTCTTCCTGCAAGTGTCACAAAGTTATTGTCTCGTAAAATTCTTTACAAGTTGTAAGTTGACTTCAAGTGTTTAAAGTCTTTGTTGATTAGTAAAATATTTTGAGATTATTTTGATTCACTTTCGAGAAATTTTTAGTCAAAAAACCAAACTAAATATACACCATTTTTGTGTTTTGTGCACCGGAAGAAATTTTACTTTTTAATTTACACCTTTAATTAGAATAATATATATTTTCAATATGAGGGCTGAATAATATTTAAATGCTTTCTGATTGTTTTATTTGATATATGCAACATTTTTTACACAAACAGAAATGAATACGTAATAACAATTCGAAATGAATCCATATATTTTTTTTGCTATTAAAAATTTGTTTGAAGTTTTCAAAATATTTAATTAAATTTTTAATTATGATTAATAATTTAATTGATACTATTAATTGCTTTACAGGTGAAAATCAAATTAATTTTTTAATTGATACTACATATTTCTTTATTAAAATTTTATTCTGTGTAGATTAGTGCCAGTTGTGGTAATTAATATAACTCTGTTGACAACATTGTACTCTACGTTAGCTATTTTTTTTCGCAAAAACTTAATTTTTCTAGTGTATATTTTTTTATAAGGAATTTGGCAATCGTCGAATACAAAACTATTTATATTCAAAATTAATTAATATGCGCATTTCTGTATTTCGCGTAATAAAAATTGATACTTGGTATAAAATTTATTTTTTTTTATCTTGGACCAGCACTCAGGAGATGCCCCATACATTCGATGCATTGTGCTGGAACTAGAGGAAGGGGATAGTAGGAGAAATGACAGAAGGTGAAGCTTCACTGTCTTACAACTCTACTTTTGTACGTTCTTTGTTTTATAGCAGTGTTGTAGCGCCTCTGATGTGAAGGAGACGTATTAATTTTTTGAAGCTTCGTTTTGGAAGCCATTTTACTTCGCCGGTGCTACACAATACCAACGAAGGAGGGCGTTCTGATGTGCCTGTTGATTGGTTACACTTGAAGCCGTTACTGTTCATTGACGACTATGCCCTCGCCGCTGAATATTTTCGGCAACAACTGACAAAAAGATACACAAAGGCACATTAGAAAAATGCGAGATGTTTTTATGAGTCTGAAGCTGGGCTTGAACCCAGGAAATTTTTAGTTTTGTAGTCAACGTGCAGAGTACTAAAGCCATCGCCACCCTCATTAATATGGTATGAGTGAGCGAGAAAAGTAATTTAGTTTAAAATAAATTCAGAGGTAATGAATCAGCTGACTTTAGACGAATAACAAAAATGTTATTTATTCATATGACCCTTTATATTTTTTATATTTCTATATTAAAAATGTATCAATCAGGAAGAGAAAAATAATAAAAATGTAAATATAAATATAAATAAATGCTTTTATATGCAAATACATATGCATATTGTAAATTATGTATATTACAAAACAACTTTACAACCTCTATATACTATGTATGTCTGTATGTACCTCCTTTAAACCCATGGTAGTCTGACTTTCCCTGAATAAATTGTTCTAAAAAGGACTCTTTTCACATAGAACGTTTATTTTTTATTTATATTACGCATGTAAAGCAAGTGCTTTTTATATTTAACCAGAGAAACAAAAAAAATTTTCATTATAACAAATGCAATTATTTCCATTATAGGAAAATCCAATGAAATCATATTGCACACACATACACTAGTGGCAGAAACTTAAGCAACTCTAAAAATAATTTTTTTTTGTGTTACTCTATTTATATAAAAATTATTGAATCAAATTTTTGTAAATTTTTAAAGATTAATATATAATAATAACAGAAACAAAAAAAGGTAGAACTTTCTTTTATTTCCTAAAATAAAATTTTTTTGTTTTAATTTAACTACAAAGTAGTTGGCAAAAACTAAAGCAACTCTTCCTAAGCGTTGATTTTCATGGGATACTACTAAACTTCATTGTTTTCCCGTGATTTTTATGCAGCTAGTTTTTGTTATTATCAAAACTTAAACAAGTTTGAATTAATTGAGTTTTTAAGAGTTGTAAAGTAGTTAAAGTTGCGCTGTACGTTGCTGCACGTTGACTACAAAACCAATAACAGACCTGGGTTCAACCCCAGTTTCAGACTAAAATTTTAAAATAAAAATGAACATCTCGCATTTTTCTGATGTGCACTAGTGTGTCTTTGTGTGTCAGTTGTTGTCGGAAGGTTTCAGTGGCGAAGGCATAGTCACTGGTCACTGAACAATACCGCCTTTAGCTGATAGCAATCCACATTCGCATCAGAACGCCCTCCTTCGTCGGTATTGTGTAGCACCGGCGATGTAAAATAATAATAAAAATGGCTACTGAACCGAAGCTTCAGCACTGCTACGAGTATAAAGAACGTGCAAAAGCAGATCTGCAAAGTAATTAATTTAAATATTACCGCCAGGACAGTGAGAGACAGAGGAGTAAAAGCAGGACTGCGATCGAAGAAAACTGCTAAAAAAACCATTTATTTCCCCAAAGAACCGCAAGGCTAGAAAAGAGTTTGAGAAGGAGCATTTGCATTTGAGTGTTGAAGATTGGAAAAATGTATTATTTTCTGATGAATACAAATTCAACCTTAAAGGATCTGACTCGAAAAATAAAACTGTTCGACGACCTCCCAATAAACGTTTAGATCCTGTGGTGATGGTGTGGTGGTGCTTTTCATTCAATGCAATTGGGCCGTTGTATGAAAAATTTTTTTGCAAGATGTTATGGTGCATTTTGCTGAAGAAAATATGCCTATAGGTTGGATCTTTCCACAAGATAACGATCAGAAGCATATTGCGAAGCATGTAAAGTCCAGGTTTAAAAAAAAAAAAATTAATATATTGAAATGGCCAGCACAATCACCTGACTTACACCCTATAGAGAACTTGTGGGAAATAGTGGACCGAAAAATAAAATGTGTCCAAGGCAGTAATAAAAGAACATTTTTTAACCAAATAAAAGATGCTTGGGAAAGCATTCCAAAAAGCCAATTTGAATTGAGTCAATGCCTCGAAGATGTGCAGCTGTCTTAAAAAATAACGGCTATGCCATTAACTACTAAAATACAATTACTTATTACAATAATATATTTCCAGTTGCTTTAGTTTTTGCCATTACAAATACTGAATTCGTTTTATGTTTTTAATATTTCCTACCACCTTAATAAAAGTTGAAATATTTTTGAGTTGATAATGAAAGCAGACATTTAAATTCATGTAACACAAAATTTATGACAACATTTTTGGTACTCCTTGCAAATCTACTTACGAAATTGTGATGTTCCTAATTCGGTTGCTATAATTTCTGCCACTAGTGTATGTACATACATACAATGCAGAAATATTTGTAAGTTTCCATGAAAGCATTTCAGTAGTAGCGTTTTTGCTTTCATTATTTACAGAAAGCAAAGAAGGAAATGTATTATTATTACAGTAACTTTTAATAAGAAAAGGAAAACTTAGCAAGTTTTTGTTTAGTTTTAATAAAAAATTTTAGAAATATGAATGCCTGTATTTTATTAAATATTAAACAAATAATTTTTGCAAACATTATTGCGAATGAATAACGAAGTAAAGCATACCTCGAGTGTCATATTACAATAATATTGTCCTTGTTAGAATATTAGCTAATAGGCCGAACCCATATTTTTCCAACAGACCTAAGAACAGGATAACAACAAGTAGACATAAAACTTAAATAGTAAATAAATTTGTTGCCTTAAGTTCCCTTGTCCTTAAATAAACAACGTGACCTTGCGTTACGGAGGAACCCTATAAAGGGCTCATTAGTTTTACTTTGTGTTTCTGTTCTGTTATGTGCCGTTTTGTTGCTTAATTTTAATACTTACTTTTACTGTAGTAACTTATCAGCTGCTTCTGACAGAGAAAACATAAACTAAAAAAGACAAAAGACAAAAGTTTTAGGTTTCACAAATATAAAAAATTAACAGCAATATTTATCAGATTAGGAATTTGATTGAGGTGGTGAAAATGTATTTATTTTTATTTGGTTTTCCATCAACCCATCTACGACAACACTACTGCCGTTTACCACGAGGATTGATGTCCCTCTCAGAGGCCCTGTACTGAACGGAACGGCACACATGTGTGGTAGCATCTCAAATGAACTTGTCTTTCGATCGAGTAAGAGGCTTGTTCCACTGCCCTGAAATTTAAGGGTATTTCGGACTTCAAGAGTAGTGATATCAAAGGGGGTTAAGGGGTCTTGCGGGAATACCTATTCAGCCCGATTCTCCATTATAATGACATGGCGTCGCCACGGATGGTTCTTCCTAAGATCTTTCGGGACTGGAGGGCGGGCTGTATCAACCTTGAACTGGTATACGGATGGTTCCAAGGTAGTAGAACAAGGTAGGCGATCAGTGGATCCAAATTTAGAAAATAGATCCCAATGGGTGTGTACCCAACGATTTCCCATTCGGAGATTCGTGTCATAGGAGCTTGTGTGGTGGAATGTCTCAGTAGGAGGATGAGAGGTCCCCACGTACTGCCCGATAGTCAGGCAATTCAATCGACCAGGATCACTGCTCACTAGTATAATTGTGGCGGTCAGCGGCAAAGTAAACGGTTCCTGCTCCCCAACAGAGGAATATCGCATAAGCTGCTTTCGCTAAGGAAAGCAGACTCAAGCCTTTTGACGGGTTACTTTACAGGACATTGAACAAAATCTGAGACCAACCTTTGTCGATTATGTGAGGGTGGTATTGGAAGCTGGGATCTTGTTCTCTGCGATTGCCTCGCCCAATAGATTTTTTTTTAATCTTTTTTTTATATCTTGGACCAGCACTCAGGAGGTGACCCCTACACATGTGATGCATTGTGCTGGAACTAGTGAAGCATCACTATCTCACAACTCTGCTTTTGCAATTTCTTTTTTTTATAGCAGTGTTGTAGCGCCTCCAATGTCAAGGAGGCGTATTAAATTTTGAACTTTCGTTTTATTAGCAATTTTTTAGTAATTATTTTAGTTCGCCGGTGCTCACAATATCGAAAATGGAGGGCGTTCTGATGTGCTTGTGGATTGGTCACATCTGAAGCCGGTAGTGTTCAGTGACCAGTGACTCTGCCTTCGCCACTGAAACCTTGACAACCTGACAACAACTGACACAAAAATTCACTAATAGAAAATGCGAGATGTTTTTTTTTATGATTTTGGTCTGAACCTGTGGTTGAACCTGGGAAAGTTTTGGTTTGGAAAGATTTCAAATTGTTTTTTTACACAATTTACGTCAATTGTATTTTGCTGTCACTTACTATTACATAACAAGATCTTTATTTTCCAGATTAATCCGTAACAGAACAACAAAACGGAAAAAGTCAAAGTGCGCATTAAAATCGACTTTCCCATACAAAATTTCTACTTCAAGCAGACATTAATTTTAGCGATTGTTTTTGCATATGGGTGTTATTCTACGTTAATGCTTTAATTAACCTATACGTTCTTTTGCTTAAAAAATGTTTTCGTACAAATTTCAATCATTTTAATAACTTTAAAATAAAAAAATAGAAATTACGATTTATGGCAGATTTATTAACTCTGAAAGTGTAAAGTGAAAGAAGCACTTTCCAAAACAATATATTTTTTTTTTATACATATGTATGTATGTATGTATGTCCAAAAACAAATACCAGAGATCTGTTTTTATTATTTAAAAGTACAAATATTGAATGAGTACGTAATAAATTCGTAATTATTTAAAATTTTTGAAGATATTATCATTATTATTTGATTTTCATTTGAGTTTCCAACTATTCCTCTGATTCAATACGAGTAATAATAATTCCCTGACTGAAAATTACTCCATTCCGCACTCAATATTTGAATCGAAAAAATTTGGCTTTCCGTGCTTTCAAAATTCAACTCGTGATAGAATTGAAATCGTACGTCTAACGGTGGCAGACTAAAAATAAATTTCTTTCTGTTGCTCCCGAATTTCTCAAACAAAATTGTTGCACTCCAAGATCATATGACTTTAACAATGCTCTGAACCATTTCTAGCCTTTCGGCCGAAAAGTTATCAAAAATTAAACTTTCGGAATTGAATTGCCTTCGAAACAGCCAACTCAGAAAAAAAATAAACAAAGCAAATGGATAAAAACGCCAAAAAATTATCTTCCGAATAACGGCAGTGAGCACAGTTTATCTGTATTTTATTTCAATTTAAAAATCTGAAACTAACACTCTTTAATGTTGTAGATAATATGATTTTAAAAAAAATTTCAATCTTATCATCATGCGCGAACACTGAGATATTTAATACATTAATACCAAGTTGAATAGCACACCTGGAAATAGTCTAGACACATATCACTTGCTGTCTTTCTCTCTCTCTCTCACACTCACACAAACACTCATATATATAATATCTTTTTATGAATTTAATATTTAACAATTAATACAAGTACATACTAAATAATATTTTTACGTCATTCATGCTTAATTCCCAAAAACTTTAGTTTTTCATACATTCTATCTATATCTATCTATGCTCTCTCATTACGACAGATAAATACATATGTGTAAGATATTCGAAAAGTAACTTAAAATTTACATTAACAATCTTATCTTGTGGGGTATGGATTTGCTGTTTTGTATTAATAACTGCAGTATTTGACGTCTATAATATAGACTACAAGATTAACCCGGTGCGCTTCTCTGCGCCCATCAATTTTATTTTTAGTTTTCTTCTCAAAAATCCCTTTCATTTAATATCCATATCATGAAAGGCGTTAAAAATAGTAGTGCGACATTTTGGGGCGTTCGCCATAAATTCATTATTAAAATGATTTCATTTGATTTTGAGTTATTTTCTGATTTATATCTTTCGTTTCGTACTCATATCATATCACCATAGTGTCGGATAAAAAATAGTAGTCTGGGATGGCCGCCATTTTAATTTGATGCCCATATCATGCCGATGGATAAAACTATTAAAAAATACGTTGAAATGGCACAAAAGTACGTAGGTACTATTTTGCACTACACCTGTGTGCGAAATTATCGTATGTTACACTTTTTTCGAAATGGAATTTTTGAAGAAATTTCGTTCTATATACATACATTAATTCATCAGTTAATAAAGTAGTATAGCGATAATTGATATAGTTATGGAGGTAACACTATAAACATTTTGTCGTATATGACAGCTAATGCTGTCAGGCAAATAAAAAAAAGTAATAAAAACGCTCTTCAGTAAAATTTAGTTTTTGTTATATACGATAATTTCGCGCACATATTATATTCAAATTTCGAAGAAGTAAGAAAGAACATTCGATATGCTTACGGAAACAAGCTTTGTGCTATGTAGTAAACATTTTCATATGTAAAAAAAACTTAAAATTGGTCCACATACGACAAAGTAATTTGATAATAAATATTTGGGGCGGGCACTTTGGCTCCCCCAACCCCTTACAAAAAATTTTTAGCGGACCTCTTTCATATGCAAAAACATTTTGACGGAGTTATTTGTTAATCAATTATTGGGGCGAGCAATTTGCGCCAAGACCCTAAATACCAAAAAAATTATTTAGTGGAGCTTTTCCATATGCAAAAATAATTTTCAAAATTGGTCAACAAAAGCTCGTTTATATTATAAAATATGTGGAATTAGTAACAAAATGTGAATAAGTGGGCGTGGAAAAAAGTAACCTCAGAGTCTCAGTTAAATGTTGTGAAAATTTCAGTAAGATTGGTACAGAGGCCTGGGTTTTTATAAGGTACAAACAAACAAACACACATTTCCTTTTAATATACAGATATGCGAATGGTCTGATTTCCATTTACGTTCTTACGCACTTTGGTATGTAGACAATGGGGAGCAACACTCATAAACACGTGTCTATACATATCTATACATATACTTATATCCATAAGTTCTATTAATAAAAACAAAGAAAATAGTGATGCCATGTGTTTAAACTTAAGAGATGTAATTCTAGTAATTAGTAAATTAAAGAAAGTTTATTAACATTGTTTGAGTAGTAATGGATCATGTGGAACTCCAGTGTTTAATTAATTAATTAATTAATAATTGGTTAATTTCCAATTAATCGTTTAATCGATTTTTTTTTACTTCTTATGAATGCTGTTCAATGTTCAACTCGAAAGAGTTTATGGAACGATTTTTCAATTGGTCTGGTTCTTCGATTTCTTCTATACTAGCTACAGATTTTATATAAAAAAGTATAGTATATTAAAAAAATTATGTTTGTTTTATTTTAACAGGGCAAATAATAGGATAGGTACCATTTTGGATTTAAATAATTTGATATTTTTTGTTCGCTTCCGCTACAACGTTGAATTTTTGGTACAAAATTAAAAAATCTTAACAAATAAAATATAAAAATGTACACATCCGAAACGTAACTTAAATTCACATCTCCACACTAAACAAAATATTTGGTTAGTAATTACCAAAAACGGCAACGCTGATTATGACGCCCTTTTGATAAAGCGATATTTTGTGTATATATCTATTTGTTTTATTCACAGTAACATTTCTATCAGTTAAAAAAGTAGTAAATAATCATATTTATTTTGTAAATTTATTAAATTTTATTAATTATTTACAAGTTTATCGAAAAAAAGTAGAAAACCAAATGTAAATATTATTACTACGTCAAAGCTTCCAACTATTTAGAAATGGATTACATTTTATAGTATTTTACTTGATACGTGCTTCACTCTCTATTCATGCTTCACATCCTATTCATGACAACTTGCTTCTCCATGCAAAATTTTCAGAGCGAATCAATTAGCTTCATATTGAATCTGGTTTCGAAGGAGTCTTGATTAATTTTTAATTTTTTATCTGAACTAGTTGACAACAAAAAAAAAATACCAATTAAAAGTAAAAAGTTTATTTTTAACCGTTATAAAAAGACGCTAAAACAACATTGGATAGAAAAAATCTTCTAAGGTAAGATTGATGGATGATTCAAGACTATGCTTCAACTTTCTGATAGCGTTAAAACATAAGCATTCGCAGCTTTTAGAGCAGCTGCGACTGCTTAATATTGTTATATTGTCAAATCGAAGCAAGTAGATGAGTCGTGTAACAGCGAAGCATGTAATTCAACTCGTAGTGGAAACATAGCATTAAAGTAATGTGACAAATGACAAAGTATCACATTACAAAAATTTGCTTATATAAGATTTATAAAGAAAACCATTGACTCAGTCATGAGACATTTATGGGCCTGCTGCATATGAAATATTGTAGCAATGTCGACCTCTTGCAAATTGTACATTTTTCTGTTGTTAGCTACTTCAACTTTTTTTATATGCAGGTCTAAAGTACGAACATTGTATAATTAACAAAAGTATAAAGAAAATAACTAAAACATTACATTTTAAACAATTTTTACGATAAGCCTCGATAGAAAGATTACATTCGATAAATAATGCGATACAAAGAAAATTTGTAATTTTTTGAAATTCGTAAGGGCTTTGCACAAAAAATTGTGAAATAAAATTGAACATCGTATCTGTATTTCTAAATTTTGCATAAGCATGTTATCTACATATTTGTCTTCACAATGATGAACATGTATCACTGCTGGTTGACCTCAGAGAGATCGGAAGATCTATATACAAGACTGGACTGGGTTAAATAATCCCATTTGACTATTATCGAAAAGAATGTTTATTAAAACGATCGTGTTAAAACCAACTTTTGTTAGCCTATAAAAATATACATCTGGTGGTGATGTTGCTATTCAAGGTATACATGTTATATATGTTTATTAAGGTCCATTTGCATGATACAACAAATAATATTTTTTTTTTTTTTTTATCTGGGACCAGCACTCGGGAGATGACTCCTACACATGCGAAGCATTGTGCTGGAACTTTAGGAAAGGGATAGTAGGAGAAATGACAGGAGGTGAAGCTTACTTATTTTTGCAGCTCTGCTTTCGCACGTTCTTTGTTTATAGTTTTAGCAGTGCTGAAGCTTCAGTTCAGTAGCCATTTTTCTTATTGTTTTACTTCGCCGGTGCTACATAATACCGACGAAGGAGGGCGTTCTGATGCGATTGTGGTTTGCTATCAGCTGAAGCCGGTATAGTTCAGTGACCAGTGACTATGCCTTCGCCACTGAAACCTTCCGACAACAACTGACACACAAAGACACACTAATGCACATCAGAAAAATGCGAGATGTTTATTTTTATTTTAAAATTTTTGTCTGAAACTGGGGTTGAAACCCAGGTCTGTTTTTGGATTCGTAGTCAACGTGCAGACTACCAATCCATCGTGCCATCGCCACCCTCGAAGATTTTGTGATAAAATAAATTTTTTACCACTTGTTTTTTTCTTCCAATGTGGCAACACTTTGCAGTTGTACTCTCTTCACTTTTATTTATTTATTAAATTAATAGCAATAGTGTATTTTTGTATCGCATTTTTTCTGTCCTGTGTACTTTTAGTATGTTGATATGTAAATTGATTAAGGATAAATGCTGACGGTTTTTTTTTTAATTTGATTTGGTAATTGTTGTACAATACTTGTCCATTTTATCGTAAAATATTTACTCACCCATACACTAAAATTTAAAGAAGAGAACTGAAACAGTGAAGAAAAACAATTTACTGAAACAAAAACAATGTCTATATGGCGTTTTTTACAATTTCAGTACATTTGTGCACTTATGAGAGTCAACATGTTGTTTTAAATATTAAGAAGAGGAATAAAATTTAAAAGAAAGTCTTGGAAAAATATAAAAAAATAGATTCAAACAGTGAAATTATATTTGGATATTTAAAATATTAATTATTAATTTTAATAGAAAAAGAAATAAATTTCTGTCTATAAAGTAGTGACAATTGGATCTTTAAAAGTTTTACCAGTTGGTAACTTTACAAGAAAGATTTTACAACAAATTATATATGTATGTGTTTTAACATTTCATATAAGAAAAGTATAAATTCCTATTTAATTTTTGTGTAACAATGTAATTAAAAATAAAAAATTTATAAACATCACGCCAAAAATTTATTGAGAAAATTTTCCATAATATTAAAAGTAAGAGTAGAACTAAATTTAGAAAATATATTCAGCAAACGAATAGAATTCAAAAAATATTTTGAAATTAATTAAAGAAACAAAAAAAATATTTTGCCAAGAAAGTGGAACTTAAATAAAATAGTAAAATACATATCAAATAATAAAAAAAATTTAATTTATTAACCTGTATTATAAGGAAACGTGATAAAGTACTAATAATATTTAATTAATTTGAAAAAATTTTTGTAATTGTATTGTATTTGAATTAAAAAAAATATGTACATATGTATATAGTACATATTAAAAAAATACATTAAACGGGTTGCAAATTTGATTATTCAGCTTGTTTGGAAGAAACGTAACTACTTACACATATGCATATCACAACAAAATTGATTTAAAGAAATATTCTTAAAATATGGTAGAGATTTTAATGTGTTTTATATTTTAAAGAAAACATAACGGCAAAATAAAATACATACATACAAATGCATAAGTATTTCGTTGGGAATTATATATTGCCTTTGGCAACTTGTTTAGTAAAGACCGATTTTCATATTTCTCAGAGAGATACATATTAGAAAAATGTGTTTCATTTTCAATTAATAATTTTCACAAATCTACTACCATTAGAATATTTTCTATATTGGTTTTCCAAATATTGATAAATAACAGCGACAAAATAATAAATATAAAAATATAATAAAATTTAAGTTAATTTTTTTTACAAAACAAAAAAAAAAAAATATTAAGAATAAAACATGAAAACAAATCAATAAATTTATGAAAAAGAATTATTTAAAAAAACGTTAAGAACGAGTATATAAACGAAAAAAATCAAAGCAATTTAAAATAAAAAAAAAATCTATAAAACGGAAATAATAACTGGAAGAACATAGAAAATACATAAAAGAAAAATAATGGAAAATCAAGACGCTAATTATAGTTATATAATTATAAACAAATTTTTTAAATTCCAAAATGAAAAATATACAAAAAATGCGTAAACAAAATTTAAAAAAAAAAATAGAAAAATGAAAAAATGGAAATAATATAACGTAATTTATTTTAAAATTTTCTGAATTTGTTTTTTTTTATTATTCCTCCCGACCCTCAAAATTATTATCTTTTTTGTTTTGACAGCAATATATTTCAAAGCCATGTGACTTATTTAAAATTTTACCTTAAATGAAGAAAAGGAAGAAAAGTGTAAATTTTTAAAAAGAAAAATTAAAAGACAGTAAATAATAAACTGCTATAAACATCACCTCAAACAAAATAAAAAACAGAAAAACAAAACGTATCTTACGTGTTTTAAGCCAATTAACAGAACTAACTTAAAATAAACCAGCAACAAAAACAAACGTATTATCTAAACTGAATTGGTAAAATAAATAAGAGAACATTGAAAATAAAAAACACACACCCGATGGCAACATTAGCAGTGAAACAAGTAAAAGCACATACTGCCCCAACGACGACGACAACTACAGAGCCCATTAAGATCCCCCTTAAAAACGTAGAACGCTTTTCCAATCAATTGTCCAGCGGTTCGGCAGACAGTGCCTGCGTTGTTAATAATGGCAACTCTTCTAATTCGTCAATGTTTTTGACCGCTACCAGCGGCAGTAGCACCAATAGTAGAGGTCAACATAAAAAGGATTACTTACAATCCTTAAACATACGTAGCGCTTCATTAAGTTTACATGGAGTCTCCTATCCCAAGTCACAGCTGCAAAAATTAAAACAACCTGCCTACAGGCAACTGTTATCGCAAGACAGCGGCATTGATAATGATAGAGATTCGGCCATAGGATCTCAACAGCAGCTTAAATCGACTCAATGTTCTTCATCAAGCAGTGAGTCCATAGGAGCCAACTCGTCCGGTGATTTATCACAATCTAAATACTCAGAAGATATTTTGGACACAGAATGTTCTAGTGGTTACTCTGGTAGTACCCATAGCTTTGGTGCTACTCGCAGAATCAAGTATAAATCATGCAACAGCTCGACTACTTTGGGTTGCTTGGGCTTAGAAGATCGCATAGATGAAGTAGAAGACTTACATGATGACGATGGGGAAGAAGACGAGATGGAAGATCAAATTCCGGTTTCGGCCGATGAAGAGGAAGAAGAAGAAGATGGCAATGACAGTGGTTTGCAAATGTCTTTAAAGCCCTATCAGGACATCACAGAAGTCAAACACTCAACATCATTGCAAAATCCTATTAAACCAATAACATATCTGACCAAACCATACGCTTCAACTAAAACGGAAATTAAAAAAGTACCAACTAAAGTGAAAGCTTTTACAACTAATGAAGGACAAGAAGACCTTCTTGTGGGGTCTGAAAATGCGCAACAAGTTTTAGCCACTGATGGTAACTATTACTTTCCTCTACTCAACATCTCCGATGATCCCTCTATAGATCATAAATTGATCAATAGAAAAGATGGTCTACAAGACTGCATGTATTATTTGGACGAATTTGGCAGTCCAAAGCTACGTGAAAAATATGCCCGAAAACAAAAACAGAAAGAACTTAAACAACAGAATAAAGCCCTTAAGAAAAAGGCTGAAGAATCTACTTCTACCAAAAAATCCCAACAGATACATGTTGAGATAAAATCCAAAAATTCATTAGAAACTCACTGTGATACTAAAGAAAATAGTAAAAGATATTTAAGTTATGATAAGAAGTCTGCTGATAATAGTTATAAGTCGCAAGAGGAAACTGGCGGAGAAGCCGAAATTGCCGAAGAGGTGGAGGAGCAGGTACAACAGCAAAAACAGCATACACCGTCCTGCGTTAGCTGGACAAAAGTTGTACAAACATTTAAAAATATGATAGGTAAATTTCATTTAATGCTTTTTTATTTATTTGTGTAATAAATAAAAAATAATATACGGATCTTCCTTCCGCTTGTTGAAAGTTGTATTTGAATTTCAAATGTAAACACACATAACTATGTACATATTTATGGCGTTTTCTTTTCTACAAAAGTGTGGTAATTTATTGAAAACCCAATTAATGTTACCTTCACATTTTTTCCCGGAGAAGAGTTTCCAATATTCGAAGTTTATTTATAATAAAAGAAAAGAGACAAATTTCCGGAGTGGATTTTATTTAGAATGGGGGAACAGGGCAATTGGAAAAAATTTCCAGGGAATTGTTGTTCATATGGTTTTGGTCCAAATTTTATTAAGTCCCAATTTACATTAGAGACATTGAAAGGCAGAAACATTTTGAATTCTCTCTTTAACTATCTTTAAGGTTTTACATTTCGGATATTAGTAAAGCATACCTATCTTGTTTCACTTTCATTTGCGTGTTCAGACATTTTATTTGTTAACATGCATTTAAACATTGATGTGCGAAAAATGATATGAAGCAACAATATGAAAATTGCCAGGAGTGAAAAGAGAAAGGAAAAACTGTCTAGTGCAGAGGTTCGTGCATTACACAATCTACCTGTAACGCTCCTTCCCAACAAAGTTCCTCTGCCTGTCGTGCAATGTCCCAAATGTAAAAGAGTATTTACAACACCTGCAATTCTGCTACATTTCTTTGAAAGTGACTTGTATGCTGCTGTAGAAAAGTTTTTACTTCCGATTTTCTGGGAGACATATCGCATCCTGGACCCATGCTGGGAACCATAAAGGATTAAAACGTACTCATAATTACAAAAATTTGCTTAAAAAACATGTAAAGTACTTAAATTCTAATAGTATTTCACTGAAACAATATTAATAGCCCTGTTTGAAATATTCCAACTTGGGTTTCTTTATTTGGTGTCTTCAGTACCCTCCGACACTTCCACTAGTTAAAACGTTGCAAAAATCAAATATACCCTTAATTCGCAAGCCTCATTTTGCAAATTTAATAGTACAAACACGTCGAATATAAAATAAATTATAACATTACGAGTAGCTCAAGTCGAATTTAAACGATTGTTAGATTCCTACTTTTAAACTTTAAAAGTTGTTTTTTATATTTTCCTTTGAAGCCTTTCATTTTCTTTAGCGAATATTTTCCTTAGAAAAATATGATTTCTTAGAATTTAATACGATTTTCATAACTTAAGGTAGTCTTCTATATTGACATACATATAACTTATTGTATAATAACAATTCAGTTCGGGTCCGATGTGTTTATCCATTCCTGCGAATCAAAAGTCCTTCTGCAAATTTTTTGTAAAATAAACAAAAAATAATGTTGCTGAAGATGGACTTTATTCCATTTACAGAGAAAACGAATTACAATCAGCACCGGATTGTAGTTTAAGTTCACCTGAGAAGTTGTGCCTAAGAAAAGTGACACAGAGAAATGTTTACTCATTCATATCAGCTGTACGTTTTTCATTCCCAAGCACATCATGATTGAAATACAAGAAATGGTGCCACAGATACAAAGATTTTCTTCTAAATAATGACACCACTAGTTGCACATTTTAACAGTGCAAATGAAATTATATTGGTACAATAGTTCTTTTTGTAATGATTTCCATTTTTTTTTTTTTTTTTTATCTAGGACCAGCACTCAGGAGATGACTCCTACACATGCGAAGCATTGTGCTGGAACTATAGGAAAGGGATAGTAGGAGAAACGACAGGAGGTGAAGCTTAATTAATTATTTTTGCAGCTCTGCTTTCGCACGTTCTTTGTTTATACTCGTAGCAGTGCTGAAGCTTCTTTAGTAGCCATTTTTATTATTATTTTACTTCGCCGGTGGTACACAATACCGACGAAGGAGGGCGTTCTGATGTGATTGTGGACTGCTATCAGCTGAAGCCGGTTTTGTTCAGTGACCAGTGACTATGCCTTCGCCACTGAAACCTTCCGACAACAACTGACACACAAAGACACACTAATGCAACATCAGAAAAATGCGAGATGTTTATTTTTATTTTAAAATTTTTGGTCTGAAACTGGGGTTGAACCCAGGTCTGTTTTTGGATTCGTAGTCAACGTGCAGACTACCATCCATCGTGCCATCGCCACCCTCAACCGTTTCTTGAATCCATAAGCACTTGGGAGTACTAATGAGTGCATGAATATTGAAGTGTGTGATTGTATATCAAATGCCTGAAACGCGTAAAATAATATGTAACTAGTGAAATTAAAGATCTAACTACTGTAGTCACACTTTTTGGTTTATAAAGGGTTTAATTTATTTTTAAATTTATATTTTGTATGGAACTTTTTATAAATTAAAAATGTTTTTTAGCGAAGTAATTTTTAAAATGATGCACTCGTATTATTAAAAACTTAAATTGTTTCCTTCTTTTTCTTTTAGGTAAGTTATGTGATTCATTTGTGACGATAAAAATTGTGCTTATGGAAAGGTAAAGTGTTTTAAAAAATAACAATTCCTGCTATTATTTTTATATTATCATTTTTGTTTTGTTTTTTTTTATTTCTTTACGCGAAAACGTTGGTAACTACCACTCCAATAAATTGTAGGGAAAAAAAAGCAGAAAAATGCAAATATTTATAGAATCATAATGTTTAAAATCTTAAAAATAAAAAAAGTCAACCATATTATTTTAATGAAAATAAAATTTTTTTTAAGTTTTAGAAAAATTGAGTAGATTCAAATCAAATAAAATAGTTGTTGTATAAAGAAAATTTTTAAAGAAGCTAATTTGTTTTGTTTGTTTATTTCACAATTCTCGAATATTTTTTTTTTTTGAGTTGTATAAACATGTGAGATTTCTTAGCTTTTTTCAAGATTTTGGTTAAAGGTCTACTGCAGATTTTGGTATTAGCACCAAATTAAATGTGACATAATAAACCATATAACAAACAGATAAATAATCGTAATTGATTTTCACTAACGCTAAATAATTGAAAGAATAGTTACATAAATGATTACATTTTTTTAACTTTAAATTTATGGAATGAATTGTATAATATACATATGCATATAACGTGAATGTACCCAGTTTTAAACAGAATAAATAGAAACTTACGAATTTAGGAATGCATTGCGCCCTGTACATAGTTGCAATTTAATGCAAAATTAAAGTTTCAAATCGTTACTCAACAGATTTTTTCATATCTAAAATTTTGTTGAAACTGTAATATCTTTTTTAAGCACTATTAGTCAATTTTTTTTGCTATTTCATATTTAAGTTGCCTGTTATATTGAAGATTTCTAATTCCTTTGTGTACCAATAAATTAATAAAAAAAATCACTTTTCTTCTACATGTCAAAGTTGCACTTTGCATTTTTGTTAATAATAATCACTGACATTTGAAATAAATTGTTTTTAATTTATTATTTGCATATAATATAAATTTCGATTAAATCTAAACAAAAGGCTGTACAACGATTCTTCTGTTTGCGCTAATTAACTACTTATAAATAATATTGACGTAGGGAAATTATACAATAAAACTAGAATTTTTTTAAAAAGAACCATTAATTATGATGTGTATTTATTTCTAATAAAATCATTAAAAGACAAGACATTTTATCATGCCATTTGGTAGGCTTTAATAAATGAAGAGTTTATTATTTTAATTATAGACATACTATCATGAATAAATAAAAATAAGCAAATAAATTATTAACTTATTTGTAACAACAAGATGATAACAAAGTAAGAAAAATTATGCCAAGCAGTGTCTGTAATAAAAATATAATTTAATCATGTTATTACAATGCACATTTTAAAAGAAAATGTACAGGAAACGAACTTTTTTATTAAAAAACATTTTATAATTGCAAAGAATTTTTATCTTTCTAGAATTTATTTTTTGTTTCTTAAGAAAATGATAACAATTATTTGCTTTTTGTTTTTATTTATAAAATTTGTGGTTGCTATAGGCCACCAATAAAATCGCATTTTCTTATCACAAAATTTTGTGGCAAAAAAATTATTAGTATTTTAATTGTATAGATTTACATAAATTAATGCCGAACTCAACGACTAGCAGATGAGTGTTTCTTTCTTAATCCATATGCACACATGTATATATAACTTATAGATACGCACTAGTGATATTACGAATACCAAATTTTAATACCCACGAATACGAATATCTGTGCCAATATGCGCCGAATACGAATATAAAATTTAGCGCCACTCGATATTACAAATTTAATAGAAAAAATTTCGTGTTTGTGTCAATAACAATGAAATTCCGATGACTGAATCGACTGCACCTGAATGCTACTGCTTGCTAGACATTTCTCATATTACTTTCCATTATTCTTATAATTGGAAAAAGTAGCGAATGTGCTACGGCGCTTATTTAAGCAGCGTATCGCAATATACTTGAAAGAGGAGAAAATGCTTCAAAATATCTATTTTTAAAGTTCAACATTCCTCTATTGACATTGGATTAATAATACAACATGATATAAACAAAAACGACTACTATTTTAATTTCAATTCCGAAATAGTTAGATATATTTTATTTTTACTTTACTCAACAAAAGGTGTTTTTTATTTTACTAAAATTATTAAAAATTTGTATTTTTCTTTAATTTTTTGTATTTCTTTTTACATCTCCTTTTTTTTGTTTTTAGATTTATTGGCTTGAATTTCGCGAATACGAATATCGTGTAATAGGCGAATATTCGGCGATACGATTACGAAAATTCATAACATTAATACACACAAACTTTTTCATATTTACATTTTTATGCTGTATACGATACATATGTATATCGTTACTTTAATATAGAAAGGCCCTAAGTCATATTTATTTCCAAATCGAGTTTTTTATTTTTGCATATTTCGGCGTATAATACAAAACAAAGCTTTCATGAGAAAAACTGGGGTGCTTACATAATTTAATTAAAAAATGCCTTAAAAAATAATCGCGACTACAAAACTTAAATTGTTGTGATTTTTATTACTTCTGCGTTATAGGACCTTTCTATATTAAGGTATCGATATATAAATTTTAACCGTCGAGCAATTTACGTATTATAAATAATCTTGCCATTTTTATATTTTTTTAATAAATGTTTTTTATGGTCTTGTTTTTTGTTTTTTTCCCTTTGTCAACCTCCACCTTGTTTATCTACAAAAAATCACGAAATTTTTTTGTCGAATAAAAAATTGTTTTATGACGTAAAAATAATATTTAAGAATAATAGTGGAATTGGGGTGTGTCTCTATCAAATGTATGTACTTATATTATATATACATATATTTTTTTTTTTTAAATAAATTATAACAAAAGAAGATCATACTGTTTTATCTCTTATTTTTAAATTGCTTCATCCTAGCCGTATGCTTTAATTTTTTAAATCAAATTCTTTGTTTATTTCTAATATACAATAAATTGTTGCCAGTATGTAAAAAATGTTTTTCCTCATTATTACAGAATCCTATTTGATTTAGAATTTTTGGTAAATTGACAGCACAACGAAATGAAGGTTTTTAAATTTTCGAATGTTAATTAAAGAAAATTGTATGTTAAAATCAACAACGAAACATCTAATTTTAGATTAATTAAGTAGGGTGTTCCTCAAGGAAGTCTCTTGGATCCAGTATTATATACAAATCTCAGCACAACAAAATGTAGGTTTTTTAAATTTTCCGAAATAAAAATAGCTGATCCTTAGCTTGTGTTTTTTCATCTGTTGAAGGCCTCATTAGTTTTTCCCTACCAGCTCTAGTTTTAAAGATATAGTGACATTTATAATTTGTATAATTTTTTATTTTTAATTATTTTGACCTTTTTTATTATATTTTTTTAAATATATTTATTAAGCTTGAGGTCTTTTTTTATTTTATTTGGTTTTATTATTCGATATTTCGTTAACAGCTTGTTAACATCATCAGGAATAATAGGAAATTATGAAAATAATATAATATAATAAAACCAAATAAAATAAAAAAAGACCAAGCTTAATAAATATATTTAAAAAAAAAAAATATAATTTTTTATGTTATTCGATCAGTATTTCGTACACAGCTTTTCAAACTGAAAAATACTTTCTGGGTTATTATCTACACAAAAAATCTTTTTCAGTTGAGTGGAATTACATTATTGAATATCTCGTGATATCTTACTATTATTGGAAAGCGCTTGCTTTTGGTTTAGTCCTTAAAAATCTTTTCAAAAGTAAATTTTCTGAAATAAAAATAGCTGATCATGTATTTTTGTCCGCTGATTACGAATATAATATTAGGTTTTTTCTATCATCTCTTGTTTTAGAGTTATTGTGCATTAAAAAAAACAAATATTTTAATAATTCCATTTTTAATTCCATCCAAAATGATTTTGTTGTAATGTCAAATTTATCATTAATAGTGGCTGCGAAGAAATGACGTGGTACAAATAATCCAAACAGTTCTTGTATTGTTTGTGGTCGTTTTAACCTTACACAGTATCGTAACCCTGTCACAGGCGTACTCTTTGTCTGAATTTTAAGTTGTTTTCTAAATATTTCAAGACCCTTTTAATATAAATTAAATTAAATAAATATATATAATATAAATTTTTTTTTACTTAAAATAATTTCTTCGATTGGTTAGTTTTGTGCATACATCAAAAAATGGGAAAAAATTGGATTTTTCAAAGTTTTAATCACTAACTTAACCTAAAAACATAATTTTAAACATCCTTGCACAACAACTTAAATATATTCCGATATACTCTCTAATGTGTCTCTATTCAATTGGGAGATATTTTTGTATAGATTAATAATTCAGAATATACTTTAAGGGTTGGAAGGTCGTTCATGAAATATTAACCGAATAATACAAAAAATTGTGCAAATATTACATGTCGCTATATCTTTGAAACTATACCTGATGGAAAAAAACTAATGATGCCATCATAACCAGCACTGTCAATTTAACTAAAAACAATGGATCGAAGTCAGGAAAATTTTGGTGTGTTGCCCTGTGTTATCATTTTCTGTAATTGAGAAAATATATTAATGCTCATATTATAATATTTTTTTCTTAATAATAAAAAAAAGCAACTTCTTTGTCTTTTTATTCTTCTTGAAAAAAGCACTTTCTCATGATTCATTTTAACGGTCGCGTGACAACAAATGAAATTCATCATCAACGCCTTTGTTTTCACTGTCGTAGTCCTACTGCTGTAATCTATAAATTTTCTTTACTGCCACTTTTTTAAGTGAAATAGATTTTCTGTTTAAATATGCATACATATTTATATTGTGCATATACTCGTATGCACTGTACCTACATATGCAATTATACATTAGGTATATATCTAATTTTTACGAAAAATTTGGCATGGTGTTGAATATTTTACAGGAAAAGAATGTAAACATTTGTATTTGTCTTTGGTTAAAAAATGTTCCGCAAAATAAAATTATTTTTCAACAAGATGCAACATGTATTGCATAATTTTAATTGCAGATATTACTGCGTTTAACTTTATGAATAACTGATGGTTTTTCGACCCAATGTATGAGAGAACATTCATTTGCTTTTGTAAAGCCGGACTGTAGTGTGCTGGTACATACAGTCGGAACCAAGGCAAATTAATTACCAGGTAAACTCATTAGCTCTTTCGCCCGTCAGCTGACTCACCGGTTTTTAATGTAAAATTTTGTTTACTTTTGTGAACTAGTTAAGAAAAGTGGTTATGTTTATATAATTATAATAATTTAATATTGTAATAATGAAAAAAATACTTTTTGCTACAATTAATTGAAATTTAACTTATATTACACTAATTTAACAAGTTATTTTTAAGTTATGTTATATTTAACAAAAGAGAACAAAAATTCGACGTTCGACCTGCAATCGAATTGATAAATTCGCACTTGCGACAACCTTGTTTTGAAAGTGAATTGTGTTTGTGGGTTGGCAAATATATATTAAAAAATACTTATTTATTTATATTCTTTTAAAAAATAATAGTTTTAATTAAATGAAATACAGTTTAAAATGAATAGAAATATAAATCAGCATATAATTTGCCATCAGTATATTGGTGTGAACTATTATAGGTTATGTCACATGTACGTAACATCACAGAAAGAATTAAAAATTATTTCAATTACCAAAAAGATTGAAACAATTAAAATAATGTTTAATTTTGCACCTCTCACCGAAATGGTCTTGCCAATTATAGGAATTGTAATAATTTAGAAAATAAAATTATTTTCCAATTAACGACATTTTTAGTTTGGATTAAATATAATTATAGCAAAAAAAATTAATTTAAATTATATTAATCTATTTCTTTTTTAATTGGGTATAGCTAGTTGTCCAATATATCTTACTGTTTTATATGAATATTCTTATTTTTGCAATTCTATTATGCGGCTGGGCAGCCTAAATCACCTATCAAATAATCTCTATTCTTTAATTCTTTTTTATATATATGTATATATGTTTTTTTATATATGTATATTCTTGTCTTTCATTTTTAATATTGGAAATATTTTTAATTCTTTTCTTAAAATTGATTTTTATTGATTGTGCATAATTATTACTTGTAATCTATAGCTATAATATTTTCTGTACAATACATAATTTATTGGCCACGAAGGCTTTTCTTGTATTAGTATTTGATGAAATAAATAAGTAAAATAAATAAATTAATTAATTAATTAAATTAAATTAAATAAAATTGACTAAAAATTGAATTGAATTGATTAAACTCTTAAATGAAAAAATAGATTATTATAAATTGAAAGTGTTAATTAAAAATAAAGAAGTAAACATTTTTTCACAGCACGAAAAAGTCATATAATTTTTTATCGAAAGAATTTGCAATTTAAGTTACATAAAAGACATGCATATTTAATTTATGTTGTAGATTACATATAATTTGTGTAAACAACAATCGATTGTATCTCTTTTCTTTTTCTAATGCCATGTTAACTGCAAACAAGTAAATTCTAGGTTAGGTCTCCTATTTGGAGTTCGCGACCCAATCACCACTGAAATAGCATAGTTCGCTATACAAAAGTTTAAGAGCGAACCAAGTGTTTCAAATGTAAGTTTTCAAAGAATTTTGTTAAAAATATAGTGAAACTTAAATGATAAGTATTCCTTGTATACTGAGAAAAAAGTCCATCATTAATATAATAAAACGGTTTCATTAAATTTTCTTCCATATAATAATGAAATTTATCATTAATACAATGAACAATAAAATTAGATACACGAAATCTAACAATATCTGCTCTTCATAAGTTTTTCATAGTTTATGTTTGTTGTATCGTTAAGCTAGACTATGATATATTAAATAAATATTAACTAAAAATCTAATAAATATTTAATTAAAATAAATCTTTATTTTTTCGACAATTAACATAGCAATTGAATTAATTGAAATACGATTATGTAGTATTTCAATATTGTAAAAGCATCAGCTTTAATTGAAAAAAGAAACACTCGTAATTTCTTCTGTGATACCAACGTGTGATTATAAAATTATAAACCTTTTATAAAACACAATTTTTGACATACATACAAAATCAGTAGTTCACAGTCCGTACTTAAGCCATCACACCACGACAAGGTAGTTACCCAGGTGATGAATCAGTGGATAATTTTTTTTCTTTTTATCTGAGAGATGACCCCTACACTGGCGATGCATTGAGATGGAACTATAGGAAAGGGATATTTAGAGAAATGACAGGAGGTGAAGCTTAATTAATTATTTTACAGCTCTGATTTGCACGTTCGTTTTTTATAGCAGTGTTGAAGCTTCGGTTTAGTAGCCATTTTTATTATTATTTTACCTTCCGACAACAAATGACGCACACAGACACACTAATGCACATCAGAAAAATGCGAGATGCTTTTTTAATGATTGTAGTCTGAAACTGGGGTTGAACGCATGTCTGTTTTGGTTTTGTAGTCAACGTGCAGACAACTTCAGCCATCGTCGCCCTGAATGTAAAGGGTGGTTAAATTTCAAGGGCCGATGTTGATTTTGAATAAAACAGAAACTATTTAGGAAATTATTGTAATTTTATTTTATTATGATATATTGGTATTACTCAATTATGTATGGAACAAAATATCGGCCAAATGGGCGCCGCGACCACGGCGGCACACCTCCATCCGATGGTCCAAATTTTCGATGACCCTGAGGCATAGTGGAGGTTCTATGCCGTTAATGTGCCGAATTATCTCATCCTTTAGCTCTTGAATTGTTGCTGGCTTATCGACGTACACCTTTTCTTTCAAATAACCCCAAAGAAAAAAGTCCAACGGTGTCAAATCACATGATCTTGGCGGCCAATTGACATCGCCATTACGTGAGATAACACGGCCATTGAATTTGTTGCGCAAAAGAGCCATTGTTTCGTTAGCTGTGTGGCAAGTGGCACCGTCCTGCTGAAACCACATATCGTCCACATCCATATCTTCCAATTCGGGACATAAAAAGTTCGTTATCATCTCACGATAGCGAACACCATTCACAGTAACTGCCTGACCGGCCTCATTTTGGAAAAAATACGGCCCGATGATGCCGCCAGCCCATAAACCGCACCAAACAGTCAGTCTTTGTGGGTGCATTGGTTTTTCGACAATCACTCTTGGATTCTCATTCGCCCAAATGCGGCAATTCTGTTTATTGACGAATCCACTGAGGTGAAAATGTGCCTCATCACTGAAGATGATTTTCTTCGAAAATTGATCATCCACTGTTGCCGTGGTCGCGGCGCCCATTTGGCCGATATTTTGTTCCATACATAATTGAGTAATACCAATATATCATAATAAAATAAAATTACAATAATTTCCTAAATAGTTTGTGTTTTATTCAAAATCAACATCGGCCCTTGAAATTTAACCACCCTTTATAAAACAATGACATTCCTTGTGGCAAATACATATAATGTGAATACAGCTTTAATGATTTTAACCATAACATACATTTTATTTTGTTCATAATTTGCTGTAGGTCATCGTAATTTGCTTTCAAATTTGTAATAAAATTGTATGAAATAGTTCTTCCCTCAAGTTCAACGCAATAAGTTTGGAATTTTAAGCGATTATTACTTACATAAATATATATAAATATATGAATAAGACAGTCTTCGAATTTTCTCAAAACAATTCTGTTAAAAAAGTAATTGCCGAAACTTTTTAGCAATTTCGAAAGAAAAACATTGTACTCGTATATAATGGGGCTTCATACCATTTTTCCTATTTGCAAATATTGTAAAAAGTTACATGCCTAATGTACATATGCATATATGTATATATGTACTTTATTTATTTACCGATACCGTTGTTGTTATTATAAACAGCCTTTATTTGCCTTTGTTACTAAAGCATGTGATATGCATGACGACTGATTTTTTTTCTCTTTTACAGGCAATTCTCGGTAATTTGAATCTGTCGGAAAACATTCGATAAATGAAGAAAATAAATGCTTTGCCGGCTCGCTAATTTTGCTTTCTTACACAGTATGATTTAACCGGTGCATAAAAAATGTAATCGTTTGGTTAATTTCTTGGTTTTAGCACTAGCAATAGTATTAACCATGGTCTAATCATTATAAGGTCAGCTCGGCAATTCAGGTGATCAATTTGTTTACAAAATCCTGCTTGTCAAAATGTGTTTACATTTTGGTGGCACAATTGTTATCAGGATTGACAGTTTAGCACTTTTAATGCTACATTTAATACTTTTTTCTGATTTATCATTAAGAATTTCCAAAAAGTGTTAAATGCTGGTTTAGCATTTTTTATAATTATTTACCACTTTTAGCATTTTTTATTTACTTCATAAAATTACAAGTTTTGTCTCACTGTATAAAGAAAAACTCATACATATATACAACATTTTTTGGTGATCAGTGAATTAAAATCTGGTCTTCCCAAAAAATTCCCACATTTTCAATAGATAAAACGTTGAAACAAATCAAGGATACCGTAATTCATAATTGCACTAGTAAAATAGAAAAAAATTTAAATTAGTTGAGATATATAACTAAATAAATAGAGAAACAGAATAGAACTGAATTCTGGACCATCTTATAAATTTCATGAATGAAACCCCCCGGAAATAGTTGTCAAACTGTGTATTTTCCTTTTCAATTTGCCTTTATCAAATGCAGAAGTGTAGCGTTTATATAGAGTTAATTGCACCGAATTGAAAGCAAACTCAGAACTAGATGAACACAAAACTGTTGTGTAGTTATACGTTTTACATTAAAAAAAATCTAAAGATATTGTTAGAAAAATCGGTTCATCTGGAAAGTACCAAAATGAATTGGTATATGAAGAAGATAAAAATAACGTGGCTGAATTTTTCAATTCTCTCAATAACTTATTTTGAAATATATTTAGTCTTTTTGCTTGAAAAAACATGTATTCATATGTATATCACTAAAATTAGTGTTCATATTAAACAAAATAGGATTAATATACAAACATTTTTACTACAAAAGTAATTTTTGATTATACAGGGTGTCTGGTGGAAAATCTGCGATAGATCTTGGTATTAACTATCGCAGTTAAATTTAAAAAGCAACTTTTTGTTAAAAGGGCAATTTGTATTTCTTTTTTTTAACTCTAGTAATTTTAGTTCTTTTTTTTCAATTTGATCTCTCGACTACTTGAACATTTTCTCTGGTCCCTTGAATTTATAATTATACTACTGTGCAGTGACGTTAACTTTTTTATTTCGATCCCTTAATCCCTAAAAAAAAAACTTACCGTTTATAGCTGAAATTACCGTACGCAAAATCTTGTGCTAATTCTAGCACAACTCTGAAGTAGCGCGTCTTTTGAGAATTAAGCTAAATGAGAGCCGTTTAATTTTTTATTGCTTACATATATTTCAGAATTTCATATAGAAAAGCTTTGATTTCTAACACGTTCAGTAGGATACGATACGAAAAACAACAATACTCGTTGACAGCTCATTGAATATATGCAAACATCTAATAGAAATGGAATGCAATATCAGCAAAAATTAAATATCAATTTTGTATGCTAAATGTAATGGCTAACAACAAAAAAGGTAAAAATCGAATAGCAATGTGGAATGAAATGAAAACAATTTATTTTTAGAAAATAAATATTTGGCAAGAAGAAAAACAGAAACAATCGAAATAATCACAAAAATATCTTAATTAAAGCAAAATAAAAAAAGTCAAAGCTATTAACAAATTAATCAATTCAAATCCAATGCTAAATTTACTACAGACTTAGTGTCAATATTTACTTTATTTTTACTATTGAGAACCTGTTTTTCTACCATGTTTAAAACTTTTTTAAATTTAAATTTTTTTCTACCGCATCAACTGATAATGATAAGTGTTAATTATTAATTTTCACTTACAAAAAAAAAAAATCAAAATTGTTAGCAAATATTTGCTTTCATTTCTATTATAAATAATACTATGTATTTATTGTATTACTATGTATTTTGTTGTACTATGTATTTTCTTCTCAAAATTATTTCTCCACCTCAAGTCTCATCACATGACTAAATTATTGGAAAAGCAAATAATTGCACATAAGCCAATAAGTAAGTTCAAAAATAAAGGCAACAATATACAGTATGTCAAGAATAACTACACATTAAAAATTAAAAGCGTGTCCCAAATAGAGATTTTTTTCACGAACTTTTTCATTTGCCGGCAAAGCGGGATTTCAGTTTCCATTAGTTTGGATTCGGGCATAAACATGGTACACCTGAACAGTGTCACCGGATTATATACATAGTTATATCTAATGCTCTAGCGCGAAAACAATATTGCTCTGGAATATTTATGGATATACAAGCTGTCGACGGAGTATGTAATTGTGGGTTTTTTTATAAATTAAGAAAATTGCCTTCGTTTAATTTTTACATTTTATTAAAGTAGATTGTTAAGGAAAGAAAAGTCAACAACGAAACATCTAATTTTGGATTAATTAAGTCGGGTGTTCCTCAAGGAAGTCTCTTGGATTCAGTATTACATACAATTCTTACCTATGATATGGCCATAACTAAGAATATAACTGTAGCAACATAAGCAGATGACACTGCTATTTTGCACCACATGAGTATCCCTGTGAAGCTGCTAATCTCATAGTGTTTTCACACTGACTGGTTTTAAAGCAAAATTTGGTTGTACGTTAAAACCAACTATTAAAACCTAGTTTTACCATATAAAAATATATTTTTAAAACCTTATAACGAATTCAATTAATAGACCATTTACATTGGCATAAAATCTACTACTTACGAAATTTTGAGAAAATCTATTTGTTTTTTACTTGATTTCCCATATAAAAAAAATCTGCTTCCCCATTAGATTTTGGCAAAATCTAGTAGCACTTAGTGATGCAACCATGTTTTTTCCAAATTGTACATGGTAGAATATTATACTAAGTAGGCGCGGAACTACAACAAGTGTTCAATGGAAAAAACAACAGGGCACTTTATTGTTGTTTAGAGCGGTAGAATGTCAAGTTATGAAATAAAAACATGCTTATGTTAATTATAAACGTGTGCAAAAGGGATATTTAATAGTAATTTGACAGATGTACGCCCACAGTTAGCTGGCCTTGCGAGACTAGCTAGTATAGCATTGTACCATGCTATGTATATTAATGTGAGAGCGTAGGTGATACATGTGGTTTGTTAGAATCAAATGTCAAATGCAATACTGAAAAATTTTTGTCATAGAAAGAAATCTCGCTAAATTATAAAATTTCGAGATAGATTTCAAATCAAATATTATTATTTATTTATCTATCATCACAGCACTTTAAAATATAATAAAAAAATTTATACAGATAATATTGAGATTTTACTTAAAAATATTTCAACAAATGAAGTTCATTTAAATTATTTGAAGAAACTATTCTATAACTAAATTATTTACATTTTTAAGGAAATAAGGTTCAAATCAAATCTACTAGATTTCATTACAATGTAAATCGGCTATAAGTTAATTTAAAGAAATACAACCTTGATTTTCAAGCAGTGCTACCGAGTTAAAAAATTGTAAACAGCTGGCAATTTTAATTAAATTTTATTACACAAACTGTGCGTTAAAACCTGATTTAAGGAAACTTATAGTGAGAACGCAAAAGCAGCTGTTTGTGGTTTAATGATCAAATCAGGTTTTAACTTTTCAAGTGAAAAAACTATTACACGATTTGGATATAAATTACATGTATCAACAAATTGAAATATAAAGCTAAACATTGAAAAGTCTGCCCATGTAAACTTTGGACTTAGGAAAGATATCTGCCATCCAGTGATATCAAATGGAATAACTCTTCCACAAACCCTTTGGGCTTCACATAGACAAAAGATTAAAATGGAATGAACATATTAAATTGAAACGTAAGTAAATGAACAATCAAAAATATGTATTGGCTTCTAGAATCCAAATCAAATTTGTCATTGGAAAACAAAATAATACTACACACAGAAAAATGTCATTGCAAAAAAAAATAGGTGCATTATGTTAAATCAACATGGTTTTCTTCTCTAGAACATTTTTAAGTTATGTTAATTTAATATATGAACCTAGTCGATTTAACATTACTGCCCCTATTATGATTCACAACTCATCTAACTTTGGTTCGCAATGTTACAACTTAACTAATTTTTTACATCATGACTCACTGTTAGTTTATGTGAAGATTTATCTTTTTTTCGAAGTTTTTTGAGATGTCAACAAAATTAAAAGTTTTTTTAAATTAAAAAAAGATTTTTAAAAATATAATATTTAGAACTTTTTGAACTTCCTGTTCATTAAACCTCCTATTTCGCAATCACCGAAATTCTTCCAAATGTCATTGATCTTATAATAATATTCAACAAATTGATGATGAATGGCGAGAAATGCGTCACTTAAAATTTAAATAATACAATTTATTGGATGAAGAAAATAGTGAAATATTTTAGGATGTCATTTTGAATGCAAATCGTTTCGATTGCTTCTGAATATTTTCGTTGCTTAAAATATAGTTTATGTAATATGGCAATAGCAACAGCTAGATTAGGTTGGCAGGTCGCCGATGAATACACCTAAAAGAGCCCTGCCCACTTGGATCCAATTCATCATGGTATCGTTGTGATACCTGTATAGCAACAGCTAACGTTGAAAGTATCTTATATGAATATTAACAAACTAATTAGATACACCAACACCATTCTTTATGTAGTCTTCTAAGTACAGTTTAAACAAATCTGATCGTAACTCCAGAAATGTTGACGAAACAAGAGAAATTAATAAAAAATTTAATAATAAACAAATGTATAATGGTAATTCGAGTATAAAAAATTTTAAAATGTAGTGTATGTAAATAAAATATTTTAACTGAATTAGAATGAAAAAACATTTTTACTAATAAAATACGATTTTTTCGGTCAATATAAAAAAATGGAAAAAATTGTGAAAAGGCAAATTTCTTAAAAAAAAATTTGACATTCATTTCATTTTATTCAATGAAATTAAACTAGGAACTTTCAATTTGATAAGAATTAGTTTTTAAATTTTCCACGATAAGCAATTTTGATTCAAATAGTGTGAAAATATATATATAAGTATATATTGAGGGTGGCGATGGTTGTGGTAGTTAGCACGTTGACTACAAAACCAAAAGTCCTGGGTTCAACCCCAGTTTCAGACTGAATTATAAAACCACTTCGCATTTTTCTGGTGTGCAGTAGTGGGGCTTTGTGTTGGTTGTTATCGAACTGTTTCCGTGGCGAAGGCATATTCACTGGTCACTTAACAGTACCGGCTTCAGCTGACACTAATCCACAAGTAGCATCAGAGCGCCCTCCTTCGTCGGTATTGTGTAGCATCATCGGCGAAGTAAAATAATTAATAAAATGTCTACCAAATACACCTTCAAAAATGTAATGCGTTGTTTCCTTAATAACACAGGCTCTGCAACGCTGCTATTAAACAAGAAACGTGCAAAAGCAGTATTGTAAAAATAATGAAGCCTTCTTCTATATATCCCTTCACCACCTGTAATCTCTATCACTATTCGTTTCAACAATACCGGCTTCAGCTGATAGCAACCCACAATCACATCAGAACGCCCTCCTTCGTCGGTATTGTGTAGCACCGGCGAAGTAAAATAATAATAAAAATAGCTACTAAACCGCGAAGCTTCAGCACTGCTACGAGTATAAAAACAAAAGAACGTGCGAAAGCAGAGCTGCAAAATAATTAATTAAGCTTCACCTCCTGTCGTTTCTCCTACTATCCCTTTCTTATAGTCCCAGCACAATGTTTCGCATGTGTAGGAGTCATCTCCTGAGTGCTGGTCCTAGATAAAAAAAAAAAAAAAAAAATCGTGTTGCATGAGGAGTTATATATTTTCATTGTGTAAAGTCACTCTTGACATACTGTATAATATAAGTCGAAATAATTGTTAAAATATCTTTGTTTGTTTTTGGTTTTTTTTTTTTCAAATTAGGGTATTTCTGCGCTAGGCGTGTGGCATTGTTGTGAGACATTTATTTATAAATATATTGAATTGTATTGTAGTTATTGTGAACATAATTGTTTACCGGTAATAGTGATAAACATACATATGTACATATATTAAAGTAAACGTAATACTGTGCAGGTGAAAACTACAAAACTAATTTATTTCTTCGGCAATACATGGATGAAAGCAATTCTTATAACATATGGTTACCAAAATAGGTACACGTTGCTGCGTTGCTTATGTCCACAAGTTTCTTTACTTGTTTGAAAAGTTATTTTCTATCAGTAGTCAACACTTGTTTTTTTTTTGTTATGCAAAATTCCGTTAATTTCTAATGCGTTATTATAAGCGTTATCTATAAACACAATTAAAAAAAATACAACTTTGTTGATCATCAACTTGTGCAATACCTTCGCCAAAAAAAATAAGCTCCTCGAATTTATAGCTGATGCATACGGTCGATCTAAAGAATTTGTTGTCAATGCTTTCCTCCCAGCTACGCAAGGTAACAGAAAGGCATACTATTTTTTGGGAACGATGCCGGCCTTAATTCAAGAAGGCACTTGTTACACAAAAAAACCGTGTTGCTATATAATGCTTTGGGGGTTGTTTTTCTTAGAACGGAGTGGGCCCTATTCACATTATAAGCGAAGTTCTGACCTAGGAAGTTTTATTCTTCAAGATGTCATGCTACATTTTGATCAGAAGAATATGTCACTACGATGGAGTTTTCAGTAAGATAATGATCCTAAACACTACACCCAAAATATCTACCAAATTATAACCAAAAAAATTTATTTCCGAATTTGTATAAATTTGTTTAAAGAACAACAGCTTCATAGGCTTTTTATTTCATAACAGTATACATATATCGTTAAAAATATTATCGACATTTTATTTTCTGTCAATATGCAGGTTTCTTTTATCAGTTGAGAGCAGTTGGTGCGCTAGTTATGTATTGTGCATAAGATCTAAATATCAGTGAACTATTTTTTAGTTTATGTTTTATTTGTGACAAAATTTTACGATCCTCACAAGCTATGTAACGTGTAATGTTCCGACATTTGAACAATTTGATGCCAAATGGGACTGGCTTCCTAAATACCGGAATTTTTAAATTCCGTAAACAAAAAATTTATATCGATTTACAAAAGTTTTTTTATATAAAATATACATTAGTAGAACAAAGGAGTTAAGATCGATACTAATAAAATGTGAATTGGATTGTTTTTTTTTCTTTTCTTTTTTTTTAGAGAAAGGTTGGCGATGGTCGGAGTAGTCTGCACGTTGGCTACAAAACGAAAAATTTTTCGTGGGTTCAACCCCAGTTTCAGACTCATAAAAACATCTCGCATTTTTCTGTTGTGCATTTGTGTGTCCTTGTGTCAGTTGTTGTCGGAAGCTTTCAGTGGCGAAGGCATAGTGACTGGTCACTGAACAGTAACGGCTTCAATTCTAACCAATCCACAAGCACATCAGAACGCCCTCCTTCGTCGGTATTGTGTAGATCGGCGAAGTAAAATAATTACTGAAAATAGCTACTAAAAACGAAGCTTCAAAATTAAATACGTCTTCTACAAAAACAAATAACGTGCAAAAACCAGTGTTGTAAGATAGCGAAGCTCCACCTCCTATCATTTCTCCTACAATCCCTTTCCGATAGTTCCAGCACAATGCACCACATATGTAGGGGTCATCTCCTGAGTGCTGGTCCAAGATAAGAAAAAAAAGGAGTTACTCTATATTTCCCTTTATTCGCATTTGGGAATTTTTAACCATTATCGTTAGATATACATATTTTATTTTTGTTATCGGAACCAATTAAAGTTCTTGATAGCCACAAAAAAATGTTTAATTTCGAATAATCTCTATAAAAAAATTTTTTTTATTTTTTGTTATTTGATAAATTAATTTAATTATTTAGTTTAAATTGGTAAACTTTTTTAAAATATTGAATTAAGATTCACAAATCGATAAAAATCATTAATAAAATTGCAATTAATTGTAGTCTTTAACGAATTGTGTGCAGAGCTACGGACAGCAATTTAATTTGTTCCGGTTTTCGGGTTCGTTCTTCAACTTTCATCGTTTCGGGTTACCTTTAGCTTTTCAATTTTTTTCGGTGCAAAACCGGGTTTTTTCGGTTAAAAATTTTTCTTGGGTAGCATTTCCGTATGTTTATACAAGAAGTCCAAAAAATTATTTTGTTTGTATATTTCGTTGTTCTCGGGTATTTTTTCAAGGTTAAAGGTCTGCTGACGATTTTGATTTTACCATGAAATGTCCATAAAAAAACGATCTGAACCATATAACACATATAGATAAATCATCGTAATTAATTTTGACTCACGTTGAATAATTGAAAAAATAATGACATAATTGTATTAAAAAAAATTTAATTTTTCATTCTCAAAAGGTTTAGAGAAATTAAATAGATTTATTTCGAATAAAAAAATCTTTGTAGTACAAAAAACATTTTTAAAGAAGCTTTTTGGTTTGTTTTGTTTGTATATTTCCGAATTCGCAAACTTTTTTTGGGTGTTCTTGTAAAAACATATGGAATTTCATAGCTGTTTCAAGAATTTGATTAAAGGTCTACTGACGGTTTTGATATTAGCACCAAATGAAATGTACATATACACCAGCTAAACGATATAAAAATTATAATTTAAAAATTTTTTTTTCTTTTTTAAGGAACGAAAAAAATCCGAAATGAAAGTTCGTTCCGGTTAAGGTTACGGTTTTTTGTATTTAAAATATTTGGATTCGGTTACGGTTTAGTTATAAATTCGGGTTTTCGGTTCGGTTCCGGTTCGAAGCTCTGGTTGTGTGTAATAATTTTAAAATATAAAAACCAGTAAACCGTTGTTGCTGAATTTTGGTCAACCTTTACAAGATTTCTTTACGTTTGGATGTTGCCTATAAGGTCGGTCAAAAGAAAGAAAACCAAGTCTAATAAGTTTTTATTGTTAGTCATTTATTAAAAATATTTGAAAGAAAGTGTAAATTTACAAGAAAGAGTAAAGGTAATTTCAGTGCAATTGATTTTGTATTTTCTCTCTTCAAAATTAACAAGAATATTATGGTTATATGTACTATATAACAAAACTTTTTTGTTTAATATACTATATACATATGTGTAACAAATAGATAAAATCATTAAATAATTAATGAAAAAAGGGAAGTAAATATTATTACGCTAAAATGGTTTGTTATCTTAATTCTATCAGCTGATGGGTTAAGAAATTTCTTCGCAATTATTCTTTAATCCACAGCTTTATTTGACATGAAATGTTTTTATTATCGTTAATCGAAGGTGGCAAAAAAATTAGATGCCAATTAAAATCGGAAGAAATTTTCAAAAAAAAAATCTTTTAATCTCTTGTAGTATCGAACATTTGCTTTGATTTTTTTATGTGACAAGTAAATTTTTCTTTTTTATGTAAAATAGAAAATAAAATAAAAAGAAAATGAGAAAACTTTTGAGGGTCTAACGTATAATCTTTGTCTAATATTGGACTAGTTTCAGACAATCTTCAAAGCAATTAACCTCTCTATCTTAAATGCATTAATGAAATAAAAAATAATTAAATATTTTTGAAAAATAAAAATAAAATATAAACACAAAATTCGCGTGAAATTTTTAGAAATAAATAAATAAAAATTTTCAACAGATCTAAATAAAATATTGTAAAATAGAGCTAAATTTATTTTTCATTAATTAAATCACGTAATCTTATTTAATAAAGAACTTACAGAAATAAAAATAACGATAGAAATCGAAAACGTTGTTAGTCCACGCTGTAATAAACGAGCCGACAAAGTGAATCAATCAACAGGACGCCCGCGTAAAATTATTAAAATTGTGCGTAAGAAAAAGAAAAGTAGTGACAGTGCAGGCGATTCCGCGACGGCAAGCGCTACCGAACACGTGAACTCCTCTGCTTCATTACGTTCGCTGCAAGACAACAACAATGGTGATGCGAATATGCCGGAATCTAAAACATTCAATAGATCCGCTTCGTGCAATAATTCTAGACGTGTGGTGACGCGTAAAATTATTAGACACAGTACTTGTGTAAATAAAACCGATAGTAATAATGACATTGATAAAAACTCAAATACCAAACCACCGACGCGAAAACCAAAATTTATCACTTCTTCGACATCATCATCATCTTCTACCTCCTTCTCAAAATCATCAACGTCATCAACAACAAGTACAAGTTCATCGTCTTCAACTATGTCGGCGTGTACGAAGAGAACTACCAGAAAGACAAAAACAACAACTTCAAGTTCAAAAACTACTAAAAATGTTAAGGTTCTAACGCGTACCGGTAGTACTGTGAAAAAATATGTCGATCCAAGTAAAGGATTTTCCTTAATACAATTTAAAATTATTTTAAATATCCTTAGAGAGAAAACAGTCAATAAGAGAACCAAATTATTAATCGCTTCAGTGTGGCCAGATATAATTAAATGCAGCAAAAGCGTAAAATTACATTTAACATATTTTAAAATAACAGAATAGAAAATGATATGAGTATATAATGGAAACTTTGCATTTAAAACAACGTAGAAATTATTCCAATTATGAATGTACTCAAGAGCATATTTTTTCTCGCCAATATATTCGTACAATAATAAATTCCATGCAAATGAAAAATAAGTGAAGGCGGAAAATTTCGTTATTTAATCATCAGTGAAATAATAACAATAATTTAAATTCAATGTTTTGCTTTTTTACATATACATATATTACTTTTTTAATGCTTGCTTTCTTTTGAAAACAAATGAAAATAATCTTTGAAAAGTTCTCAAGTGTATGTTGATTTCTTTTGGTGAAGTTTTTTTAATACCTGAACTGCTTCAAGTTTATTTGAATGAACTCACTCAATCTTTAAGATAATATCAAACTTTAAATTTTCGTATCTTGGCATCCAAATTGTTGCAGAATTTTATGAACTGGACCATGTAAAGTTTAAGAACAAAATCATAAATTCGAAATGTGATGGGTGCAGATATGTTCAGTTGCAATAAACGCCGCCAAATTCATAAAACTTTAGCGGAAATCACAATTCGTAGCATATTTGCAATTTTAACAAATATGTCATAATTTTTGCTAAGAAGTGAGAGTGCCTAAATTTCAATTTGAGCGTCAGCAGTCAGTTCTCGCGAAGATTTCCACCGTGAAATTTTGGCGCCGTAGATTTTCAGTTGTTTCGATTTTATAAAATAAACACTTCTATTTGGCGTTTGAAACATTTACAATTACCATTCTGCCATGGTTTTTTTGTGTTGCAAATCTGCAGAAGCGAAGGAAGTTTCATGAATTTATTTTGTGGTTGTGGTAATGCAGTATCTAGCATTTTTCCAGATTTGCTACATCTGCAAGATTTTATATATACATATTATTATAATTGTCACTGAATTATTTAGTCATATTTTCATAATGTCTTAATATTTTAAAATAGTTTACACAAATTGTTGTGCTTCGAACAAAAAAGTCATAAAATAATAAAACTTGTCGAGCTATGTTTATTGTTTTGTCATAAAATAACAGTAGAAATCTGATTCGCACACTAAAACTCTTCAGTCGAGCACCCGATAATATTTGCAGGTCGCCGCTACTTATAAATGATATAAAAATAAAAAATTGTTCACATTTTTATACCTTTACATTAAATTACATTTTTATAAGAAGAAATTAAGAAAAATCGACAATATGTAATGATATAAAAATTAGCAAATATTGTTCGTGTAACTCATCTGGCTGGTAGCCACTTAACTTAACGGTTTATTACTAGCCGTTGTCCAAAAAATTATTCAGCTAATATCAGTGGCAAGAGCTGTTTTCCATCACATTTGTATAAAAAATTTGCCAAAAGAACAATTTTATAATTTTAATTAATAATGGCATTACTGCAACACTTACATGCAAGCTCTTATATGTATATTATATTAAAAAGTCTAATTATTTTAATTTCTTCATTTGTTATTAACATTTTGAGATTTGTTTTTTCCTTAACAGCTGATTGAATTTTTTGAACTAGCACGCTAAATTATGACGTGTTGTTTATAGCAGTTGTATTTTTCGTGTTGTAATTTTAAAACATATGGCTTTATGACTACCTAGTGAATACCTCAATCGACTTCGGATTTAACATTAATGGCATCTAATTAAAATTGCATTTCTCATGTTGGTACCGTAACATTTCTTATCCTTGAAATTTGTGATTTCCTCTGAAGTACTTTTGATATGCCGAAAAATATATTTTTCTTTTTTATTAATTTAATTGACAAATCTTTTTGCAAGCTGGCTTTAGAACCTGAAAATGTTCTGTATTTTTCCTCCTTTTTCTCTAAATGTAGTAGATTAAACGTAAAAATGTATATTTATTTTTATGATATAGCTGCAAAGACGTTGAAATGGCCACACTGTATGCATGGCAATATTTATTATTTTTCTATTGCAAATAATTGATACTTTTTAAATTTTAGTACAATATATGAGGTATAAAGGTCAGCAAAACTTTTTTTGTTTTGGTTTGTGCATTTAAAATAACAAATATTTTTTTTCTGCAATCTTCTTAAAAATAAAAAAAACTTATTTTTTTACAATATATGTATGTATGTATTGGCCGTTTCTTTTTATCGTATTTCTTAAATAAAAAAGATCATTGACGTAAGCTTATTTTCTGATCTAACGAAAACATTGTGCAGATCTCTCCCATTTACCTTTGTGTCTTAAAGAATTTAAACATGCTTTTTATTTCAAATATGTATGCCTAAATTAATTAGATACATAATTTTCTTTATTATTTAGTTTTAACGTAGTACGGAAGGAAATTAACAAATTAAACCAATATGAGAATTGGTTGACCTTGCTGAAACTTCCCGCTAACCGAAATTCGTATCGAAAATCGTTTTGACAAACGACTTTTTTTTTGCATATTCTCGGCATCGATGTCTCTCGATTTAACAAAAAAAATATATGTTTCCTCAACGATATCTCTGGACGAAATCTCCTGATTTTAGTGAAATTGGCAGCAATCGACGTTTCTTTCTCAAGTTAAGAGCTGATTAGATCTTCAATTTGATCGGCTGGTAGTTTAAAATTAATTACAAAAAATTTTTTTTCGAAAATTTTATAACCAGAGAAAATAGTCCGAATCGACCCGAAGACGTCGTAATATAAAGAAAGTTGATTTTCGAAAATTGGAAAAAAATTAGTAACTTCCTCTAGCGGAAAGTTAAAAAAAACTGCAGTAATAAAGGCTATGAAAAGAATGCCATTGCCCTTGGGTTGTTCATGAATATGTATGTACATATAAATACGTACACATACTTATTTTAGATTTCAATAAATAGATTTTTGAAACACCTGTCTGCTAAAATAAAACATCAAGAACATTTTGCTATCATATTTAAATTAAAAATAAAATTGTTTATTTTTGCAGAAGAAAAATTTCACTTGAAATTTGATGATTTTTCTAGTATGTTTTCAATAACATTTTGTAAACTTGAATTTCATTTAATTTTTTTTTTTCAATTTTCTAATTATAATTATAATGTCAACGTAGAGACATGTGTAAATGTTTCAAATTTCATTGAAAATATTATTAAACAAATCAACTATAAATAAAGGGTGTCTGGTAGCAGATTTAGATTTTCAAAGTCAAATAAAAAGCGTAATAATTGACACAAAGAGCATTGAACGGTAGAATGGAAATGCGGATTTTATTTTTTAAAGAGTATGTCATCCAGATCCTTTAGCTCCTTTTTTAAAATTTCATGAATAATAGCTCTTGGAAGTACCAATAAGGCAGCTTTTTTCCGTATTGAAAGTCGCGGATTTTCACGTAAACTGCTTTCAACCAGTTCAATGTTTTCGGATCGACTGGGCCCTGGCCGTGAGGTATTCATAGCCGAAGCAATTGCGCGGAATCTCTGCACCCACGAACGAATTATATTTACATCACTTATTCGCCGAATACCGAACTTTGAACAAATTTGTCGACGACCAATTACGTAGGAATCTTTACTCTTAAAAAATGTCTCCACAGCGAACGCGCGAATACTGCGACAACGTGACTGACAAATCCGCACAATCGATAATTCCAACGACGCCACCCGTACTCCGCACCGTTTATTAATTTTTGAAATAATAATAGTTAAAAATATAAATTTGCCACCAGACACCCTGTATGTATATAAAATTCCAAAGCTCTTTACAATGCATACCTTAGTTTTTCTAGATAATGAAATGTTATCACGATCGGAGGATTGTACTATCATGCTAATAGATATGTATGTATATGTACATACATCCTTATCTAAAGTACTTTATATTTTTTTAAGAACACAATTCACTTAAAGTTAACAGATTTTTAATGTACACAATTAAAATATTTTTGTCTGATCTTTATATTTACATATATTGTTTGAGGGTTATTGAAAAAGTAGAATTTTTTAAAAATGAATATACTCGTATGTACATATTCGCAACAGGTATGAAGAAATTAATTGGAAAATTGAACGATCTATGGCCCCAACATACTGTGGCACTTTCCATTCCAAAGGAAATTGATAAAACGAAAGAAAAAATATCCGGAGTTGAGGAAATTGAAGGTAAAAATAAAACTTGAGCTTATTTTTAAAATTGTTTTAAATGTAGAATTTTAACACTAACTAAATTAAATTGATTATTGAAATGACATAATATTTCACGGAGGTCTACCAATGATTTTTTTAAGGAATCACAACTTGAAAGAAAAACAAGACATTGCTAAGAATGACCTGACATTTTCTTATTAGAGATTTCTTTAGTGCTTATCAGGACATGAGTGTGCCAATCCATACCTTGGGTGTACGGATTTGCGAGTTACTAACTCAGATTATGGTATATGTTACTTGTCCTTTTTTTTACGTAGTTTCTCTGCGTCTATTTTCCGATTCAACTTGACCGTACTCTTTCTATAGAGTCGGTAATTCAAAAGTGTACCACACTTTATTACAGAGTAATGTAGCCTACAGACGGAGGAGCATTGTCGTACACATGTGTTTCTTTCAATGTGCCATTTTTCTATCCACACGAGGGATCCAAAAAAAATAAACATCAGTTGTGTATTAACGATTATTGATGATACAACTACTATACGCGGACGAAAATAAATTTTAAAAAATGAGTTACTTGCAAAGTGTGTTGGCTGTGAATATATGGAAATTAAAAAGAAGAGGATATGGTCCAAAATTGGTTTATAAAAAAGAAGAATTCGAACAATCTATTTAATTAAGCTTTAAGGTTTTTTATTTCTTATTTTTATATAATATATAAACATCTTCAGGAAATTTTTATTTTTAAAATTTTTTCTTTTTGAAATTAATATAAAAATTTGTATAACATAACATGTCTCATAAAAATTGTGTAAAGAATAAAAAAACAAGAATTAAGAAAAAGAAGAATTTTCAAATGAGAATGAATGAGAATGAGAATTGAGGCTCAAAGATATTATATGTACCGGCACGGCACCACTTTTATCACTTCCAATTTTTTCTTAACGCCCGTTTGTAGACAAAACGTATATTTTTCAATATTTCTATACTTCCGTTATTGTCAATATTTTTGTACTCATTTAATAGTTTTTCATATGCTTCGGGTTATTTATTTTTGTTTTTATAATCTTCAGATCTAATGTCCCAAAATTCTGACTTTTGACTATTTCAATTGCAGCCATTTTTCTTATTTTTGTTATTTTTTATTGAATTAATTTCCTTTACTCCGCAATTTAAAAAACACTTAATGGCACGACTGCTCTCAACGAAATGAAGAATTGGAAACAAGAAACATCAACACAGACGAGGATACATTGCATTTGGAACATGCAAAATATCAAAAAATTTTCACATTTTGGACACATGAAAGGAAACACGAATTTCAATAAGAAACATCGCTACAAAGGGAGGAAGATTGGCAGAAATATGCCCATGTTCCAATCAATGTTCCTCCGTCTGTAGGCTGCATAAGTCCCCGTCCATACTGTTGAGTTTTTGCTGCAAAAGTTTTTTGAATTGTCTTTTGAAACTGCAGCAGTGTCCATACATGAATCTTTTGCTTCATGTTTAGTATTTTTTATTCCTCCCTTCTATCTTCTTTTTTTAATTTTTTTTGACATTTCACAATACCGAATGTAAATATAAAATAACTACCCTGTGATAGTTTTTTTTGTGTGAATATTTTTTTTTGGATAGACATTTGAAGCACAAGGTATAATTTGAAGCAAAATGGACGCTAAGAAGAAAAATTATATAATAATTTTTATATAATTTTATATTTTTTTTTTAAATTTTTGATTATATTTCACAAAAAATTAACAATAAAACAGGGTAGCTATTATTATGATAGAAGTTAACAGTATACCAAACGAAAAGAAATAAAATGAAACGTCAAATACACCGCATCTCAAAAGATGCAAATAAGAAATTCAACAAAAACTGCATGTACATGAAACAGCGTACATACTTTCTCTCCTCTTCCCCTTCTCATCAATAAACTCAAAAGTTTTGCAGCATATGCTTCACAGTATGGACGGGGACTAAGACATTTCGTAACAAGAGAGTTAAAAAAACAGTTCAAGATATATTTCGGGGATTCGCAAGGTGTGCTTTTAAATCATATTACCATAATGTCTTATTATTTTGCAATAGTTTTACAAAATTGTTGTTGTGCTCCAAACAAGAAAGTTATGAAGTGATAAAACTTTTGGAGCTACATACATATGTCTATGCTTTTTGTCATAAAATAATGCAATTGGTCATTTAAGCCGGCAACAATATTTACAAGCCGAAGCCACTTATAAATGCCATAAGAATTACAAATCGTTTAAAAATTGTTCACACTTTTACATATATCTTCTCATTAAATTACATTTTTATATCTTAAGAGTAAGTAATAGAATAGAAATCATGATATCTAAAAATATACAAGTGAGCAAGTTTTGTTTGTGTAACTTATATGGCTCACAGCCACTTAACGTTTATCCACTACCGTTCAAAAAAGTTATTCTTAACACTGGCAACAGCAAATTTTATAAGTTTAATTGAAAACGAGCTTATTACAAGATTTACTTGTGAGTTCTTATTTACTGAATGAGTATTTTCAAATAGCCACACCCATCACGGGTTGTTCACACGAGTCAAATTTTTTCGTGTTAACATTTTAAAACATATGACTTTCTGACTAAGTTTTAATCCGCCAATTAAAAATAGGTAAACGCATGTGGCACGATAGCCTTAACAAGGTATAACCACTTGCGCAGTCGCTTAATGTTTACAGTACAAAAAAATTGGAAAAATTCCTTTATAAATTGCACGAGTCAGTATGTGTGTTTTTATATCTCTAAGAAAACACATCGCTGTGTTATTTTTACATACACAGACTGCTGTATTTCATAACTTTCTCTTTCTTTATTGATTTTTATCCTTTATAGACTTGAAAAAAATTAGTTTTTTATGCGGATAAATTAAGCTGCTTAACGTTGAGTTAGTCAGGCATGTTCTAGAAAAATAGTGAAATGGAAATTTGACAAGTAAACGTTTCCTTTTTAATGTTTTCGGAAAGTAGACTATTACCAAATATTCATAAAATATTAAATAAGTTTGAAATGTGTTTTATTTCAAATTTTTCAAGCAAAAATTTACTTAAAATAGAATTCAAATATATTTGTTTTTTTAATATAACCTTTATGGCTCGATTATGAATGGCAACCGAACTTCATTTGCGTTGGCAGTTGCCGAAAATTGTATAACGGGTAACAACGGGCTACTGATCATATTAAATTTTAAATTGCATTTTACTGCTTCTCTGGCAACTACAAATTTCGGGTTGCTATTTGTATGGTATATAGAAATTCAAATGCAAAAAAGTAGAGTGCAGAACTCCAAAAAATTAAACTGAAGTGATTTCAAATAACTTTTACTTCAAAGTAGAATGTAGAACATAATTGTATCAATGTTTAATATCGCGTGTTTTTAGCTGCATGTGAACTATCGATAACAATAGTTTGACAGCTGAGAATATCGAATTGTGTGGTGCATGCGTGGTGCGTCAGGACGGTGTTGTTGGCTGTTTTGCATTGTTTTGGATGTGAATGTTGGTACATAATATCTGTTCGTTTACTCAGCATGGACGAATATATCGACCACTGCTGACTAGTCAGCGTTAAAGGATATATCGGTCACTGTCAACGGATATCACAATTGAAATGAAACACTATTTATTTCAATTCTTTATATTGATTTTATTTCAATATTCTAATATATATGTACATACATATGTATATAAAGAAGAAATGTAATATAATATAAAATAAAAATATCCATCAGAACCTTGGAGTGGGCCATCATATTTGATTTTTTTCTCAATATAATTGCCCACAATTATTTAAAATATACAAATATTAAAACAAAAAGCACAATTAAAATCATATATATATATAAATGGATATTCTCAAATAAATTCGGTTAATATAAAATATTAAAACAAACTATTCAGGGATTCGCATAAAAATTAATTCTATCCATCAGCAAAGACAACATATGTTTTTGTTAAAACGTGTCGCCGAGTGCCGAACACAAAAACGATGCTCTCTTCCACACCCGTAGCATGCTATCAAACTAAATGTTTTCTCGTCTAAATTCAGTCGTACGGAGCTTCAAAAACTATAGTTCGAATTATAAGTTTATAAACGAGTAAAATTATCATTTCTGTAAAATGGAAGAATTTGCGAAAATTCAAGAATACTTTTGTAATGAACTGCATTAATTTTTAACTATTCAACAACACGTTGGTTGTCTCGCAACGAGGTGGTCTCTCGAGTAATAGGAACTCCTTCAGTATTACTTTAATTTGATTGATTTCGAAACAAATTCTCAATATTCAAGAACTCATTTTATTTTATCTTTCTATTACTAATAGTTAATAATAGTAAAACTTAACACAACTTTTATGTTTTTAGTACATTTGGGGTCAAAAAAGTACAATTTTAAAATTGTCAATTATCATCTGCGATATAAACAGAGCTGTAAAAAATTGACATTTCTTTTTTTCTGGTAAATTTTATGGTTTTTTTGCGTTTTCTTACTTTTGCACATTTTGGTCTCTTATTGAGAGTAATTATAGCTTATTCTCATTTTACCGAACTTTCCCAGAAAGTAAACGTACAGACCTAATGTGTGTTTCTAGAGGAATGGTTGCGAATTAGAGTAGTATGTAAGAACGACCGTATGTGATTGTCTATTGTGAAGGAATGGTATGCATTTTCCAGCTGTTCTGTCCAGTGTGATAGGAGGGGAGTACCCAAATATGTATGCGTGTTCCACGTTGGGAAGGCGGGAAAATTCCTATACGAGTAGGTGGAACGTGATGGATGAATGTGAAACGATAGGTTCTAATAGGGATTATGAGAAAGTTGAAATTATTTAAGAGTGAGTCCAGTATATGCGACTGAAGTGCGAAAGAAAGAATAGCAAGTTAATTTTTTGTGGAAATATTATAATATTCTAATTTTTATTTGAAAAGTTTGAATAAGGAAAAGTTTTAAATTTGAACATTGTGTTTTAGTTTTTTTTTTGTTCTGCTTTTGTGTTAGTAGTGATAACACGGTAAAGGTGAGGGAAATGCTATAGGCAGAAGTGAGGAAATTAGGAAAATTTTGAAAGTAATAAGAAAATATATCTTTAAGGCCACTTAACAGAGCTCCATTAAGCAGGCGGGCTTATTTGAGTTTCTAGCAGGCAGAAACGTTGGCCAATTTTAATTTTTTTCTTGCAAATTAGCAGGGGTAGACAAAGGCTCGTCCCGAATAATAGTCACTGCTATATGAAATTTGTTGATTTTATGATTTAGAATTCCATAATTTTTTATTTCGTATTTATTTATTTAATTTTTTTTTATTAATGCTGGATTAATCTGTAAGATAATATTATTAATAAATATTTTTTTTTGGATTAATAAATGATGTGAAGCTATGTCTGAAAGAATGTTGATATGCTAGTTCTTTTGTTTTTCGGGTGAAACTACTCGCAAGGTGAGTATGGTGAAATAAGTGGGTGTGTGGTCACGGGTAGGCGATACCATCTGTTCTTCCTTCTGAGTGTTGTCCCAGTTTTTTACGATCCCGCTACATCGTAACATGTGTTGACATTTTTGTTCAGTTTGGCAAGTCATTATGAATAGTTTAACACCAGAACAATGCTTCGAAATTATGGCATTTACTTGAAAAAAAAAATATATAAATTTGTTTGCGAAGTTCATAGAGTACTTCGTCAATTTTCCGGCCAATCGGCCTATTGAGCAGGCAATTCGTTTTCGCACTAATTTTACTATTCTCGATTCAAAAATATCAACAATACAAAGAAATACGCGTACCGAAGAGAATATTGCTTCTGTAGCGCGAAGTTTTGGAAAAGACGCCGAAATATCGATTATTTGTCGTCGTTCTCAACTTTTTGTCCTTGAGTCTTCGGCCACCTGGAACATTTTACATAAGGATCTTGACTTGCGTACCTATAAAATACAGTTCATGCAAGAATTGAAGTCAAACGACCATCGTTTGCGTCGCATTTTTCCTGATTGGACTCATTTGAAACTGGCCGAAGATAAGCATTTTTATCGATAAATTGTGTGTAGCGCAATTCTTGAAGCATTGCAAGCCAATATTCAATCCACAATTGACACCATACGGCCAGATTTATTGGAAAAAGTAGTTATAAATTTGGACTGATAGAATACTAGAAATCTTATTTAAAAAATAAATGGCATGAAATTATCTATCATGTTATATATTTCTGTCTTATATTATCATTATCTCATGCAGCTAAAAAAAAGTTATGCTCATCCTTCTCCATACGGTTCAACTGCTTCATAGGCAACATTTGTTCCTAATCCACAGGGAAATTCAAAAAAAAACTCTAAAAATTGTTATAAACAAAATTACAAAAATATGAAATAGCTAAGAAGAAAAAATGGCTAGATGGAAAAAAAACCTTACATCTAGCGTGTTTTTTGCTGTTCTAATTCTAATGTGGACCTAGTGATACCTGATTAAAGCTGCATTGGCCACAATGGTGATTATTATTAGAAGCGAATATAGAGATGGTCAACCAGCGACTGTCAATATTAATTTTTTATTTCTTGAAATAATATTCAATTCAAATTAAAATCTATTTGACTTGTTTTTAACAGATGTTCCAATTGAATTCCCTTTGACGGGGTCATATTTGGGAGCGACTATATAACAAATACGCTTGGAATCAAATGAACTACATAAACGGTATATTTTTATTTAACTAGACCAATGTCTTTTTTCTGAGAGAAAATTTCGAATCGAAAAAATTTATCATTCTGTGAAACACAGAGTGTGAAAACTTCTACAGAAACGAGGCTCAGGCGCTCAGGAAATTACAGTTATTATGTTATTACAATGCATCGTGACTAATGTGTTTACCACATTTTACAAGAATATGTCTTGTGTGGTCGTTAAAGCAACAAAAGAGATGTTGACATTTCAGAAAAGAAGCTCTTCATGAATTTGACTTCTAAGATAAATAAACTGCACATTTTCTCTCACTAACAGACCAAGCGAAATTACAACGCAAAGCGTTGTCTGACTGTCAACATTTCTCATGCCCATCCAAAATGTATGGAACCAACCGAAATAACGCGGCGTCAAAGTGTGAAAGAAGTGAAGTTGGCTGCAAAAGTACTGTTGTTTATTTTGTTAAGGTGTAAATAATTGCGTTAAGTAATGTACCTTAGCTAGTTTCAGGTCAATTCAGCGTCGTCATCTCTATTTCTTATTTCTATTTAGAATTGTTTATTAGTGAGTAAATATTACAGTTTCTGGACCAACGTTATCGCTCTAATTTAGGTTACTCATTTCTAAGTAAAAGCTAAGCGCGTTTCGCTTTGCGTCGTAATTTAGGTTGGACTGTAAATTATATTATTAAAAAAATGTAATTGTCTAATATACAAACATTTGATTTACTTAGCACAGGAACTAATAACAGTAAATAAAAATTCATGTAAAACTTCATGTAGAGCTTCTTAAGTGTCGCGTTTTTAAAAAATAAAGCTGTTAATATTAATGAAAAAAAAACGACTTAATTTAAACTTCCTTAACACATTTACCTTTAAAAACCAGGACGTTTTAAAATAATAAAAAATTTGTTAGTTAACAATTTCATTTTGATAATTTCACAGGCAGGGATGGTTCAAAAATCACCACAGTTGTTGCTACACCTGGTCAAGGCCCTGATCGTGTACATGAAGTTTCCTACACAGATACAAAGGTCATTGGCAATGGCAGTTTTGGTGTTGTTTTTCAGGCAAAATTATGCGATACTGGTGAATTGGTGGCGATTAAAAAAGTTTTACAAGACAGGCGATTTAAAGTGAGTATCAAAAATCGAAACGGAAAGTTTGTTTTACCCTAATATTATTTTTTTTTAGAATCGTGAATTGCAAATTATGCGTAAATTGGAACACTGTAACATAGTAAAACTTCTATACTTTTTCTATTCGAGTGGTGAAAAGGTGAGTATACTAATTCATAATTTTCATCGCATTATACACCATAACTTATTAACTCTCTTCTCCTAAGAATTTAACCGATTAATTCAATATTTCTTAATTCATTTATATGAATTTTAAATAAAAAAAATAATGGCATGTTTGTTGAACGTAACCAATATATACGACCATTTATTAAGTTATATTTAGAGAAAGGAAATATACATCATTTCCTTTTATCTCCCAATAAGAAATTAAAAAAATATATGTAATTTTTAATTTTAGAACAAGATGAATTTTTATATTTTTATTTAAAATTTAGTTGAAATTTTATTTTTAATAATTTATTTTTCTTGTATGTTTTAATTACAAAAAAACAATTTCAAATAATTCAAACTGTTTACGTACGTTCACGTTCACCATTATCAACTCTAAATAATCAAATAAATATCAAAAATTGTGGTTGTGTACAAAATGTAATGAATAATCAAATATTTATTTTAAATAAAAATCACAAAACAATTTTGTGTTACCATACATATTGAAACAAAAAGTTAGCTGAATTTCCCATTGATGTTGGGATATTTGCTTCGGTTCTTAAACCCCAGGTACCTATAAAGCCATCAGAAAAAATCAATCAAAATAATTTCATTAAAAAAGAAACTTTAAATTCAATACAAAAAATTTTATTATATTTTAATTTCATAAACTCGATTTTTCTGCTCAACAAAATAAGCTAAATACGCTGAAAGCTGTATTCTACATACATAAATGTAAATTTGTAAATGGCTTTAAAAATCAACATTAAATATAAAAATATTTTTTATTCACTCATGTAATCATTCCGCAATAAACGACAAACAATTTAAAAATGTATATATTTAATGGCTATACTTATCATTATTTTAAATCGCATGCTAGCTGTTTATTTATTTTTTTACTTTTAACTAACTACATACCCACCTTACATGTTCGTCTAAATGCGAATAAACTATTCATTCGAATAATTCCATTGAAAACAAAAAGAACTTTTAATTTTTCTGTTTGTATTCAATACAATTGGCAATTTTCGTTCGCCTTTGGACGGACAGGCAGGCAAGTGAACTTATTTGAAAAAACATATCGAAGCATGTGCGATGAAAAGAAAAAATAAATAAATACTGATCCGATATTAATTGCTAAACTTGTAGCCAGTCGTTCAGAAATTAATACTAGGCTATTCATGAATGTCCAAAAATCGCCTTTTTCAGAATATGCTAAAGACACATTTTCAAAGTATCTCTCAACATGGCAAGGATAAAAAGTATATCACACAAAACTGGTGGTTTGATTGTTATATTTCAGAATTGCAAAATAAACACTGCAATTCCAGCTCACATTTTAATAGACAGCACCAGCTAGCACATTCCCAACATCAATAAAATCCGCTATACCAGTGACGGGCGAACGAAGATATTTACCAGTGCTGGCACCACCAACCAGTGCTGGCACCACCAACCAGTGTTGGCACTTCGGGTGAAAGTGACCGGATCAGGGCTTTTTATGGCTCTTTTTCGCGTCATTGCGCTAAAAACTCCTGCATATACCTATTAAAGGTAGAATATAAATTTTTTATATTGTGGATACCAGTGGGTTAGTTGCTGTTGGACTGTTTGGTGATGAAGGCGTAGCACCGATCACCGAGCAATCTCTCAGGCGGCAACTAGTTCATTGGTGGCGACAATATAAATAAGAGACAATTGATTTAATTTTTCTTGCGTAAACTATGACAGGCCGTTTCAGAAATTGACTTCTACAACATACGTGGTTTAACGGCAATTTTTTCCCCTTTTTATGCCCACGTTTATCTCCATCGGCCGGATGTTTTCGCCTTAAGTGAAAAACAGGTGTCTGAGGATGCTGATCCACAGGATTTTCACATACCTGTGTATCACCTCCTACCCCTCTTTATTCTTCATAGGGGCCTTGCAATTTATATACGCAATGAAGTTGTGTACCAGTGCCAGCAATCCTTAGGCAAGAATGATCCCGAATTTAGCTGTCTATGGGTTAAATTTAAAATCAGGGCACATCTTTTGCACTTCGGGTTTCTTTCCAGAAGCCCAAATATGGAAAGGGATAAAACTATATTCAGCTTCGATACCCTTTCGGACTCCATATCGAAGATACTAGAAAATTATCCGAGCAGAGAAATCGTTATTGTTGGTGATTTCAACGTTCATAATTTATCATGGCTTCGCCATTCGACACATACAACTTCAGAGAGCCAATATGTTGAGTTATTCGCGGCGCACAATCACCTAGCGCATCTAGTGAATGAGCCAACTAATATTCCGTGTGTTGACGAACACCAATCAAACATCCTCGACCTCTTTCTCACTTCACACCCGGATAAGTATGAACTGAATATTAGCGCACCTCTCGGAAATTCCATTTCTGCCTCCTTTTCGATTGCGGAACTTCATAACGTTTCATGGCCAGCTACGAAACGTTTAAAAAAAGGCGCGTTGCGCTGAGCTTAACGATTTCTTTCGGCATTTCAATTGGAAGCTCTGCTTCCTTGATAAAGTAGCCAATTCCATGGCAGAAATGGTTGAAAATATAATATTGCTCGGTATTAAAACTTTCATACCATCGAAGCAAATTTCGATTAAACCCAGACCGAAGTCATGGTTTAATCAGACGTGCATACTTACAGTCAGATCCAGAGAGGAAGCATTTAGTATCTTGCGGAATGACAAAAACGCGGATACTGATGCGATGAGCAAAAGGGCGAGATCTTCGTGTGCCAAAGTGCTAAGACGTGAAAAAGCTTTGTACGAGCACCAAAGTTCTTACTGCCCAACGGGGCAGTAAAAGCTTTTGGTCCTTCGTAAAAAGAGTGAAGGAAAATGCTAGTTCTTCTATTCCGGCTCTTTTGAAGGATGATCAAATATTCACTGACCCGGTTGAAAAAGCTAACCTCCTAGCCGAAATGTTTGCAGGTAATTCTCACCTCCCGGAAAGCAATCAACCACTGCCGGCATCCGAGCGTGTATCCGTAACTATGCCAAAGATATACTTTCGATCTAGTGCAGTTAAAAGGGTGTTAACGAACCTCAACATAAACAAGTCTCCTGGGGCGGATGGAATTCCTGCACTGGTCCTGAAGCAGTGTTCTTCGACGTTATCACGTTCTTTGGCAATCCTTTTCAGCACTCTGTACTATACAGGTCAATTCCCATCGTGCTGGAAGGTTGCAAATGTAACGTCGATCCCAAAAAAGGGTGAGGCAAACAATCCTGAAAATTACCGCCCAATCGCAATCTGTTCCGCGATTTCCAAAGTGATGGAAAGTATGGTGAACTTTCACCTAATGAAATATTTAGAGTCCAACAATTTACTGAACGACCGTCAATACGGCTTCCGTCGAGGACGCTCTACGGGCGACTTATTAGCCTTCCTCTCGGAAAAATGGTGTAGTTCTATTCACAATTTTGGCGAAATTAAAGTCGTGGCTCTGGATATTTCTAAAGCATTTGATAGAGTGTGGCATGGGGCACTTCTGTCCAAACTTATTGCTTTTGGTGTCGGTGATATCTTCTCTCGGTTTATATCGAGTTTTCTCAGGGATCGCGCTATAAGAGTTGTTATAGACAGGATCTCATCTAACGAGTACAAGATAAATTCAGGGGTACCGCAAGGCTCCACTCTTTCTCCTACCCTATTTCATGTCTTTCTTAATGACCTCCTATGTCAAATTTCCAACTCTATCCACTCTTTTGCAGATGACAGCAGCCTTTCTCACTCATATTCATTTAGTCGTAGGCCAACATCGACTATGATCACTTCGCTGAGGCAGAATATGAGTGACTCATTGAATTGTGACCTCATGAAAATATCGCAATGGGGTCAGGCAAACACGGTCGATTTCAACGCTCAAAAGACCCAATGCAGCATGCTTACACATCAACGCATGCCCGATGACGCTGCGTCATCTGTAATTATGAGCGGTATAAACATCGAAGAATCAGAAGCTCTTGATGTTCTTGGCATGAAAATTCAGTGCGTTGTTCGATAAACTGAGCACATTTTTCAGGTTTCAAAAGAAGCATTCAAGTGCCTTGGTTTTTTAAGACGGTGCAAGACATACTTCACCCCATCTGATCTCCTCACTATTTATACCGCCTACATCCGACCGAAAATGGAATACAACTCTCATGTTTGGGCCGGTGCTTCAAAGACTATTTTGAAGTTACTCGACCGTGTACAGGAGAGAGCGAAGAAACTCATAGGAGACAGTACGGTAGCCGACTTTATTAACTCTCTTGAGCATAGTCGCAACGTGGTGTGCTTTTCGTTGTTCTATCGTTCCTATAATGGGATGTGTTCTGATGAAATCAGGGAACTTGTTCCCGAAACCCCATCATTCACACGCACGACGCGTTCATCATTAAGAGCACATCCATTTGTGGAACAAACTCCCGGCCATCCTCCTTCTCATAACCTAATTTCCTAGCTCCAGCACAATGCATCGCATGTGTAGGGGTCATCCCATGAGTGCTGGTCCAAGATAGAAAAAAAAAATTAACTTTTAGAGTTTAGATATCGAAATTTAAAAAGAATAAGTATCCACAAAGTTTAAGCTGTCCTTCTTTCGATTTGATTTTACAAAGGTATTTCCTATAAAAATTTTATGAAGTGTATGGTTAAAAAAAAAATTCAGCACTTTTTCGACAGTATGACCGAACTCTATTTGTTGGATGGCTGAACCAATTTCGTTCTTCTATCAAATATCTTATTGCGTGACATTTATCTTCCCACAAATAATAATCGTAAGCATTTTCGTTCTTCTATCATGTCTATCAACGCGTACCTTGATTACCCAGAAATAATAATGTAACGTCTACTCAGTTTCGCTTTGATTATGCTTGGCTAAAAATACGCATCTTGCAAACATTTGCGTATGTTACCCTAATTTGATTTCATAATATACAATACATTTTAGTTGACACAATGAAAACAATTAATAGTTCTATTTTACAATGTTAGACCCTGTTATCTTACTCAGGTAGCAGTCCCTATTGGGACTCTCAGTCAGAAGATTGACGATCCACGATCTCTTCGAGTTTCAATATCTTCTGATATGCATTCGTATCTGCAAATGTATATTACATCGTCTACCTTCGCCAGTATTCGGGCAAAGAAAAACATCCGCGGAGTAAAATAATAAATAAAATTACTCGCATTTAACTTAATAATTAATGCATAAACATAGCACCAGGGACGCAGAAACTCTCCTTTACAAATGAAGAAAACGCGCAACAGCAGATTTGTTCTACTATCTCAAAAAGAAGGTAACACACAATGTCACCATTGCTGGTTACTTTTTTTTTTTTTAAATTAAACTATCATACAGTCTCAAGTATTCAAGGAGGTGGTAGATGAAAGTGCTAATTTTATGGTACAAGTCACTGTCTGGGAGAATTTCTATTTAAAATTGCTTGTTCTAGTTCATTATAATTTGATTAGTGGTTAAATTCCATTCATTGAAAAATCGTATGCTAGTTTTCTAAACTCATATATTTTTCCGATAGCATGCGATTGTTGTCCGTTTATTTTTCATAACAAAGCAAAAGAAATATTTTTTAATTGTTGATATTTTACGGAATTTTTAAAATGTTTTTCATTTTTATCACATTATTTTTTTTTTTGTTGAAATTAGAATTTAAAGAAAAAAAGACATACCTTGAGGTATAGCCAATACAGATATTTAATCAGCTCTTTGAATTTAATTTTTATTTCAGCGTGATGAGGTGTTTTTGAATTTAGTACTCGAATATATACCTGAAACCGTTTATAAAGTTGCACGTCAATATGCTAAAACTAAGCAAACAATACCCATTAACTTTATAAGGGTAAGTTTTTGTTTTAATCGTTAATAATATAATAATGATAACATTAATAATTTCTAATTTTTAGCTGTACATGTATCAGTTGTTCAGAAGTTTGGCTTACATACATTCATTGGGTATTTGTCATCGTGATATTAAACCGCAAAATCTTTTATTAGATCCAGAGACCGCTGTTTTGAAATTATGCGATTTTGGTAGTGCAAAACAATTGTTGCATGGTGAACCAAATGTTTCATATATCTGCTCACGATATTATCGTGCCCCTGAATTGATATTTGGCGCTATAAATTATACTACAAAAATTGGTAGGTATATTTATTAAAAAATTTATGGCATTTGTATGTGTATGTGTTTTTTTTAATAGATGTGTGGAGCGCCGGTTGTGTATTAGCTGAATTACTTTTGGGACAACCTATATTCCCCGGTGATTCTGGTGTCGATCAATTGGTAGAAGTTATTAAAGTTTTGGGTACACCCACACGAGAACAAATTCGTGAAATGAATCCAAATTATACGGAATTCAAATTCCCACAAATTAAAAGTCATCCATGGCAAAAAGTAAGTTAAAACTCATTGAACATTTTTTATATCTAAAACTAAATAACTTCCATTTATCATTTGTTATTACTCTGTTTAGTTTTACATTAAATGGCTATTTTATTTGAAGTTCTGAACAAAATTGTCTTGCTTTAAATACTTTTCATCAATTCTAATTTAAATTCCATTAAATCTCTTATATTTATATAAGCAAAAAATTTCTAATGACAAGTCGAAAACTATTTACAGTCGCTTCTTGAACGTACCCAATTTCCAAATGCCCTTAATCAGAATCAACGTTTAAGAGTAAGATCCTCCTTTAAATATACACAAAATAAAAAATGTTGCTACTACCAGAACTTAAAGGCAGCAACAGTGGTAGAGAAGAATTGAGAGAAAGTCTGAAAGTGATAAATATTCAGAGAGGGAAAGCACATACAATAAAATATTGAACACGAAAAAAGCTATCTATCTATATTTTTTACCCTTCTTTGTTTTAATTTTATTATGTTAAATGCTTTTACTTAACTTTCTTTAAATATTTCGTTTTGCTAACCTCACCTATAAACTCCCTTCGTTTTAGTTCTATATTAAATTTCGTCTCTATCTAAACAGCTTTGCTTGCTGCCCACAAATGATAATTTAAATTTGTTTGTTATCCAATTGTTTCATTTGACATTTTGTAAAGTATGACGTTAATGGACTCTCTTAAGGCATGTTTACAAACAGTGAGTGGTGATCACAACACATGAAATTATGGTTTATAACTCTTAAATACTTCTGAATACAAAATTCAGAAATTTTGTATGATGGGCAAGCCAAAGTACTAAAATATCAACTTTACGAATGAAATATACTCGCGTTCAATAAATAAACTATTAAAAATATTCTATTGGCATTTTATTTTGAATTTTTGCTTGTGAATACATTCATAGTCCGACTATAAAAATGGTTTTACAAAAACAAAATCACCCCTATCGTGAATAAGTGGAATGTTTGAGCACGTGGAATTTTCATTCCACTTGAGGGACATATGTATGCGAAAACTTCAGTTAATGTACATAATCATTTCTTCAATTTAAATAGGCTGAAACTGATAATTGATACGTTTACAGGCAATGAGAATTACATGCGATATTAATAACACTAATTATTTAATTATTATTATATTATAAACAAAAACCAATTTTCCTGAAGAAGCTACGCAAAGGAGTAGCGAAATATTGAATAGTACATATATTAAAAAAGACCTACAGCTTAAATAATTAGTGTTATTAATATAAAAAGAGGTCAAAAAACTAGAAGAATTATTACATGCGATAGTGACATACATAAGATACAAACTAAATCAAAAGAACAAAATTTATAAATTACACTGACATACACCAGCAGAACCGAACAACATGCCGTTTTCGAAAGTGGCTACACTTTCATCATCAGCGTTCTTCGTGTTTTGTCCACTGTGTGTGGTTGTCAGTAGATGTAAATTATGAGCTTTCTATATTATTATTTTCTATAAATAAAATACGAGAAATAATTCCCCATTACTTTTATTTCTTTTCTACCATTTACCAATACAATTTTGTAATTTTTCTCACTGTTTCTGAAACGATATTTCCGTTAGCCTCTCTCAAATCGATATGTGATAGCTTTTACTTGAAAACTTAATTGATATTTACTAAGAGTGTTGACTTTTAAATTAAAACAGCATCATATCGTCGTAACAGTGGCTAAATTGTAGTGTCGACGTCGACAACTTGAATAAGATTGAATGTATTTTGAATTTAATTTGATATTGCTTACTTAAACATCCATAAATCATGCAGTTAATGAAGTTTTTAGACATAAATATCATCGAAACAATACGAATAAAGTTCAATGCCAACAAAGTTCAATTGGCAACTCTGCGTTAAAAAGTAATTAAGCAATTTTATTAGTTGTTTCTTTCTTGCCGACACTTTTAAAATAAAATTTATTTGCTAATTTTTTCTCGAAATTTTCGTTGATATACAATGTTCTCTGTATAAAGTCAACACCCCATTACGTCAACATTCCAAAACACTAACACTGCAAAACGTCAACTATCAATGAATCCAAAATTAAGCGTGTGTGTATAGATACGTTCATCGTATGCAACTAGTTCAGAATTTGGGTATTACCCTTCTTCCAAGCCATGAAAAAGAAAGATATTTATGCCTTGGTCCCATGAAAAATATTTTAAATGCTTTTATTTAGGTAGGAACACTATTTTTGTTATTTTTTTTTGATTTGCTTTTTGTAGTCTTATTTGTTGATCAATAAAAACGATTTAAATTACAGTTATAATATTTTGATATTAAATTTGCACATTCATAAACTCAACATTTAGCAGTCGTATACGATCATAAACTTAGTCGTAAGTTTGATTTTTTACTTTGGGGATGCTCTCAGTCGTTATCGAATAACATGTATCGAAATTTCTAATGTTAAACATTTTTTTAACCCAAGGAAAAAATTATAATGTCATTATTTTAGGTCAAAATTATCAAAAATTACAGTCAAAAAAAGAATAAGAAAACTTTATCCCTAACCGTACAGATTTGAAAAGAATATATATAAATTCTATATTATGTACACGCATTACGACTGACGAATATTGATTACGAATGATTGAAGAAATGCTTTTACAATCATTTGCAATGGAAAAAAAAGTGAAAAATAGGGTTTTATCTCTACAACAGTACTGTACTGTGCAAAGCTGTCAAAAAACTGTGGGTTTTATTTTAATAAATAGATGGCACGCATTAAATGTACGGTTATAATGAATAGTGGCGCGCATAAAATTTAGGTGAAAAAGTGATGAAAATAAACAAAAATTGCTGAATTTTGGAAAAATATTGGGTCGGTTTTAATCAATAGCTGGCGTGCATTAAATTTATGTAAAAAAAAAGTGATGAAAATAAATGAAAATTGCAGAATTTTGTGTCGGTTATGACCAATAGATGGCGTGCACTAAATTTATGTATACAAATAACAGGGAAACTTCTCGTATTATATTAATAAAAATAATAAATATTATAAAACGAATAATTTAAATCTACTGAAAAACTTTAACTAATTGCTTAAACTGAGTTTCGAAATAAGTCTCTACATATTTAACAAGTAATAGAAAATAACACATTTTGACAGATTGGTTTGAAACCGATGGTAATCACTTATGCTAATAACGCCCCTCGCCGAGGTCGATTGTCGTTCTGTGATAATGTGACATAAGAAAAATTTTCGATAAGAAGTTTTCACAGTATCTTTTCGCAATTACACATATAACGATTCCCGTTTAAGTAATGAAGAAAATGTTTTATTCCATTTGTAGCCGTGAAACTTTTGTATTTATGTTATTCAACATTAAATATCAAAATAAAATAAAATAGAAAAATAAATATAAATTGTTTTAATGGATTTATCACAGGAAATTCGCGATCAGGTTTTTTTTTAAATATCAATTCGCTGTTGCAGCTTCAAAGCAAGATTTTCTTTCGCCTGTGTATAAGCTGTAATTGCTTCCTTTTGAATCTTTGAATCTTAGAATAGCAATTGGTTCGAGTTTTAAATTATTCGCTGTTCTCTTTTCTTCTATAATTCGTTCCTTACTTTTGAGAAACTTTTCAAATTGTGCTGCTTCATGTTGCAACAATAAAGTTGGATTGTTCACAACCTTCATAAATATCACACATCATAGACAAAATTTTGAACCCTACTTCAGACATTCCGCCTCCGTGTACCGCTTCAGAAGTTGTTACTGTTACAACACATTCTTCTAAAGGCGATAGTGGTTTTATGTCGCTTTTTTATTTATGCCACTCCTTTGTTCAGCTTCCTTTAACTGATAATATTTTGCACTATTTATAAAAAAAATTAAATTCATTGAATCACAAATAAGCAAGTATGTAATAAAGTGCCTTCAATATTTTTTTAATTTTTTGCCATTTAAATTTAACTTCATCGACAAAGTCTTTACAGCTATTGGAAAGTTCGTTATAGGAAGAAACTTGTGTCAAAAGAAAGTTGTGTCTCTTTACAGAGAATAATACTCTATATACATATTTGGAACCTTAACAAAATACAGTGTTCTCACAAATAATTCGTTATGGAGAAAAATTAATTATGTGAAGTTCGACTGTAAATTCATATTATGGATGCAAACATTAATATTTTTAACTAAAACTTAATTAAAAACAAACAAAAAGACATTTAAAGTAATTTTCTGATTGTTTTCAAATATTGCTGAAAAGTAACTTGAGGGTGGCGATGGCTGAAGTAGTCTGCACGTTGACTGCAAAACCAAAAAGGCCTGGGTTCGAACACAGTTTTACACTAAGTCATAAAAACATATCGCAATTTTTCTGATGTGCATTAGTATGTCTTTGTATAAGTTATTGTCGAAAGGTTTCAATGGCGAAGACTAGTCACTGGTCACTGAACAGTACCAGCTTCAGATGTAACCATTACACAGCCATATCAGAGCGCCTTCCTTCGTCAGTATTGTGTAGCACCAGCGAAGTAAAATAATCACTAAAATGGCTACTACAACAAAGTCTGAAAATTGACTACGTCTCCTTGACATCAGAGGCGCTGCAGTACTGCTATTAACAAAAACGTGCAAAAGCAGAGTTGTAAGATAGTGAAGCTTCACCACCTTCTATATCTCTCACTATCCCTTTCCTCTAGTTCGAGCATAATGCATTGCATGTGTAGGGGTCATCCCCTGAATGCTGGTCGTAGATAAAAAAAAAATTAATTGCTATGTTGCCGAAACAGGCAGATGATATACTCGTACATACATACATTTATTTTAACTAAATTTAATAATTTTTTTATGAATAGTCGTTTTCTGTTGAAAACTTCTGGCAGCACGGAATCTCTCTTAATTGTTAATAGTTTAATAATAGTGGCTCTTGATATTTCCAAAGCATTTGACAGAGTGTGGCATGGAGCACTTTTGTCCCAACTTACTGCTTTTGAAGTCATTGATAACTTCTCTCTATTTTAATCGAACTTTCTCAGGGATCACGCTATAAGAGTTGAAGATAAATTCAGGGGTATCGCAAAGCTCCATTGTTTCTCCTACCCTATTTCTTATTTTTCTTAAAGACCTTCTATGTCAAACTTCCAAACCTATCCACTCTTTTGCAGATGACAGCAGTATCTGCATTCATATTAATTTTGTCGTAGGCAGACATCGACTATAATCGCGGAGACGAGGCTCAATATGAACGAATCACTAAATGCTCACCTCGCGAGAATATCGAAAATCATGTGTGGTGTTCGATGGGCTGAGCACATTTTTCACGTCTCAAAGGAAGCATTCAAGTGCCTCGGCATATTAAGACGGTGTAAGATATACTTCACCCCATCTGATCTCCTTACTATTTATACCGCCTACATCCGACCGAAAATGGAATGCAACTCTCATGTATGGGGCGGTGCTTAAAAGTCTTTTTTGAAGTTACTCGACCGTGTACAAGAAATAGCGAAGAAACTCATAGGAGACAGTAGAGTAGCCAACCCTATTGACTCCCTTAAGCATCGTCGCAGCGTGGGGTGCGTTTCGTTGTCCTATCGTTACTATAATTGTTCTAATGAAATCAGGGAACTTGTTCCCGAAACCCGGTCATTCGCGCGCACGACGCGTTCATCATTAAATGCACATCCATATGTGGTCGATTTGGCAGCGACTCGCACTACGCATTACAGAGAAAATTCAATTTTTAGCCGAACAACACGTATGTTGAATGGACTACTGTCACTTTTGATGTTGAAGAATTCAAGTCGAATGTCAATAAACACTACTGCCTCACCCTTTCTCCCTAAACCTTATTTCCTAGTTCCGGCACAATGCACCGCATGTGTAGGGGTCATCCCCTGAGTGCCGTTTCAAGAAAACAAGTTTATGTTATGTATTTATATACACGTTATTTTTTTTCTTGCTTACATTTTTTAGGTTTTCCGTATACGCACTCCACCAGAAGCTATAAATTTGGTATCACAACTATTGGAATACACACCAAGTGCACGTATTACACCATTGAAAGCATGTGCACATCCATTCTTCGATGAATTGCGTCAAGAGGGTAATCATACATTACCAAATGGCCGAGAAATGCCACCATTGTTTAATTTCACCGAGCATGGTAAGTGTGATAAAATATAAGACCGTGCATTAGTACTTATTCCTTAATTTCGTCACAAGTATAATTGTATTTTCTTGATCTTTTTTTAGAACTAACAATACAACCAAGTTTAGTATCACAGTTGTTGCCAAAACATTTGCAAAATAGCGCACATCGTACCGCTGGAGCTGGAGGTGAAGGTGCCACCGCTTCGGCAACAGCTGCATCATCCTCGACAAATGCCACAAGCTCTGCAGCTACGGCCAATAGTACTACGCCGGCTGCAGTGCAAGCAGCTACAGGTTAGTTTAAATGTATATTCCTTATGTATATTCTTTAAATAATATACACTAAATCTAAATTTATATTTGTTCATAAATTTATGTAGAAGAAACTAGCATGCTTTAATTAATTTGCTTGGATTAGACTATTAAGACAGACTTTTTGGCAATTTTTAGAGATAAGTTTACATTAGCGAATAACATTTTTGAAAGTTATTAAAGAAAGGAGCTTATTATGACCGCCAAGTATAGTTCATAAAGAGCACGAGTACTTTGTAAATAAAATTCTCCAACACGGATAGTATTTCGCCCAATTGTTCTATAGAGTGTACTAGACATTGATTTTTTAAGATGTAATTAGCGGTTTGCGCAGACTAATCAGTAATTGCCACTGCTGTAATGGGTTGTAATTTAATCCGTTAGCGTATTCTGAAACCTATAACCTAGAAAGCGTATTAATGCTACTTATTATATTATATTTTAATATGGAACCAAACCGATGCAACTTAGTGCTTTTGGCACTATTTTATAGGCTTTTTCAGGCCTTAAAGTACCAAAATTTTTAACTTTAGTGCTAAACTAAGAAAGGCACCATCTTAGTGATTTTAACAAGTTTTGATATGAAGTTCAGTAATTATTATAAGCAAATTATAAAATGGAATTGTGTTCACCTTACGATACACCCTATATACAAAATTAGAGTAATATGGACATTTTGTAAGCCTTGTAAAACAATTGATTATAACTGTGGAAACCGTTTCCAAAATAGAAAACAGTGTAGAAAATATCAAGCATTGTTACGGGAAAAATTAACAGAGACTTCTTTTGTATAGAAACAAATGATTTTAGAGATCATCATAGAGGGCATTATGGGAAATAAAGAACACCAAGTCCATTTTAGAAAGTAAAGGCAACATTATACTCGTATGACGTAATATTAGGGGGAAGCAAAAAACGGCTAGTGCCGCTTTGAGATGGAAATTGGTATTTTTAGTGATATTTTTTCGCTTTGAGATTTTGGTTTGCTCCGAAAGAGTTGGCATAATTATAAAGAGCATTCATTCATTTAATCCAATTATTTATTGAGATACAAAAAGTCGTTAATCGACAGTTGATTTAGCATTCAGGTTGTGTTAGCGAAATATAGTAGGGTACATATTGCGCTTAATATTAACGTGGCCTAACCCCACGGTGGTCTTAACACCGAGTGAATTTTGAAACGCCCCTTGGACACCTAGTGATTTCTCAAGTACACATAGGTTTGCAATTATCATCATGGTTATCTCGCACTATGCTGTCAAAACCCGTGTCACATCCGAAAGCTTAGCACACGGTCGCTTTTGATGCAAAGTTTTCATCAACCATGACATGACTATTCAAATATAGAGCGTCGTTCACTGGCTGTGGCAGCTTCCGATAACTACTCTTGAATGGCAACAGAACGTAGATTAGTATCGAGTCGCACCACGGCACATGCACTAAGATACATATGTGCCGTATTGGCGTAACTTTAGATGGCAACCAGAGCCACTACGAATACAAACCCACTACCGACCACGAACTACAACTTTTCAGGGTTGACACGAAGTGCCCTTCGACCGAAGCTCGATTGACTGATGACCATTTGCTATTTTCATTTTACTTTTTGAACATACATTATACATAATAATCGTCTTATGCACGAATGGAGAATTCTCAAACCGTTTCAGATTGTGCCCGTCTTTGTCAAAATGTGTTATATGAAAATGATTCTTAACTCTGTAGGTGTGCTAGAGTGAATACCTGTTGTAAAAGTAAAGTTTTATAAAGGTTTACTTTTAGTATCAAATACCGTTTTGGATGCTCTACGAACTAACTAAATATTCAGAATGCTTTTAATGAACCAAAAAATATTAGGAAACTCAAATTGTTCGCAAAAGCTTAGATAAAATCATTTGTAGGTCGCGATATTAACGCTGGCTCTTAAGTATCGCTTTGCTATCTTTTACAATCAAGTTTATTCACCAATTCCTAATATATTTGTTGGCAATATATAAAATTTTTAAATTAGGTTCGACAAATTTTATCGCATGCTACATATTTACATAATAGAAATTCTGGTTGTGGTTTAAAATACATACATATATATTTAAAATTTTTTTAATTTACAATGATTTTTTCTGCTTATTGTTCATTTCTTATGTTCTTTATAAAATTTACATTTATTTTTTTTTTATTATTATAATTTTTATATTATTTGTGTCTTTTTCTCTCAATTTTTTGCAGATTCATAGTGGCATAAATAAAACAATATATATAATTAAAACAAAAAATCAAATTAAATAGTTCTCTAAACTTTTTTTCATACATTATTATAAAATTATAATAATTATTTATATACATACGTAACGCAACAAAATTACTACAATTAATATTTAAAATCAGTTTTAGAAAACGAAGTTAAAAAGAAACAAAAATTATTTTTATTAACAATTTTTTAGTTTTAATTACTATTTGGTCTTGTAGTTATTTTCTTTTTTTGTAATTATAATCTTTTTTTTTAATAATTTACAAAATTTTAGTTGTATTTTTAATAATAGACATACATATATTTTTAAATGCACATTAAATTTTCCACATTTTTTAAAACAGTGTATGTAATATTTTTAAAGAAACCGATAATAAAAGTAATGGGAAAAAATTTAAACACCAAACGAATGAACGTTGAAAGTCGAAATCATACTTAAAAGTTAGTAAACTTTTTATTTTAAATTACTAACAAAATAACAACAAAATGAAAGTAATGAAAACTTTACATATTTATTTATAAATATTTAGAATCTTTTCGGAATTGCATTATTGTTGCAATAATGCGTGAGTCACTTGCATTTTTTTGATACACTGTGCAAAACTAACTGATATTGTCAACAACTGCACATTGTGAGCAAATCCGCATTTCCGGAAAATCTTTTTCTTCTAAGTTCCCAATTGTCTGGGAACTATTCTTTTTTTATAATTGTTTATATGAAGCTTGACTTTAGTATGAATTTTAACAAAAAAGAAAAGTACAGTCCGTTATTAGAGCTACAATAAATTTAATCAAAATTTTATTTCGCATTGCTTCATTTAAACAAATTAAGGAGCACATAAATTTTCAATATTTTTAAAAACCTTTAAAAAATAAAAAGCTTTATTTTTAATTGAAATAATAAAGTGAATGTTCCGATTTAAATTTGAAATAAAAAAAGTTTTCTTTATTAAATACACTTTCTAAAAAAAACATCTATTTAATTTTAAGTTAATAAATTGCCTTTTCGACAGAACAGCTTTATTTAATTTTCTATTCAAAAAACAATAGCAAATATTGTTTGTTGTTAAAAACATATACTCTGTATTAAAGCGAAGAATATATTTCCTTTAATTTCTTAAAATTATAAAAGTACGAAAAAGATTTATAAAAACAAATATAATTAAACAAAATAAATAAAGAAATTATTTAAAATAAAAAAATGTGGTTTATTGTGTTTCAGAGAGGAAATTTCAGGTTTCTTTTCTCATACATTCGACAAAAATGTATGTGCGCGCCCCCGTCGTGTAAGAAAACCGCTGTCTTCATTCTATGAAATACCAATAAGTAACTTGAAATTTCTAGTTATGGTTTGGATTATTTTTTTTGAATATATATTTTATATTCAATTTCTTAACTTTACCCTTTAATTTCAGCCTTTCATAATTGGGTTTTATTTCCATTCTTTTAAGTAGAAGTTTGTTTATTTTTGTGGTTTTGGTTTTCATCTCTATTTGTGGCAACTTTTTGCAAACAATAGAAGTACTACATTAACAACTGTCATTAGAAGAGTATTGTATATTCTCTACTTTTATATATAGTTAATTTTTCTTTATAAATTGATTGGACTTTGTAAAACTTCTTTATGAAGGCATGTTGTGTTGTGAACTAATGAATGAAAAAGATCAGTAGTTAGTGAATATTAGTTCATTTTATTTGTTAAGATTAGTGTAAAATTAAGAAAGTGTAGCATGCGATAAAATTGTATATACATACATATGTATGGAATAGTAGTTTTATCAGCTTTGTAAATAATACTTTTTTTATTTAACAAACATAAAAAAGGAGTTTAAATTCCTGAAGCTAAATTTCAATACTCGATATTCTTACAAAATTTGTTGAACTACAGCTACAATCAAGTTCCATGAACCCCGGATTTTTCTCAAGGAAATCTCGTACCATTCCAGGGTGACTCTTATATGGGTTTCGGCACACAGGCATATCGTCGGTAATTGCGTTGCGTCGTTTGTTTCGAGCATACTAAAAATTAATCAAATTCAATACAAAATGATTGAACTTTTCCCATTTTGATTATTATTAAATCCAAATTAGGCTAAAGTTCATGGCGTTTTTAGTCAGAAAGAATTAAACATGAGACTGCATTCCAAAGGCATAAAAAAGTCAAAATCAATCAATATCAACATAGAGACGCTAAATTTATTTCTTATTTTAAATTGTATTTCTCTTATACAAACGAAGAAAAAAATTAATTCAAGAAGCTTTAAAAGTTTATTATCGTCAAATTTTGTCAATACTGCTTCAGATTTGCAAGGTGATTGTAAGAAATGCAATTTTCATTATAAAATTCTACTCCTACTATTACGATATGCCCATCTGCTATTGTTATTTGCAAACTATGATCAATGTTTAAAATTTTATGTTTTGAAATTGGTTAGAATAATGTTAGTATATTGGAAATTGGCGGTTTACAGAATAATATTAGTCAAAATAGGGTCAAAATAATCTCACAACCCTGTTACGAGCATTTACAACAAAAGTACAGCAGCTGAGCAGAAACAGGGACATAAAACATACTCACCAAAAACGGTCATCAAAAAGAGAATTTTGTTTTACAGAATCTGCGGCAATGAAAAATGCTTATTTATTTATTTTATTTCATTGCAAAACCATCCTCGGAATATTTAAAACAATAAACAGAAAAAATTATCCAACTTAGCAATGAACATCATTTCATATATAGATAGTTGTATAGTTTCGGAGAGGCATATACAGGGTCTGTCATTAAGCGCTTCCTATCTTGAAATAAAACAAAGAGTGTTTTAGATATAAGCGAAAATTTTTAATTCATTTGAAACATCTATTGATGGCTCCGTTTAAATGTTCACCAGAGCTTGTCTTTGTGGAGCGCATCCGGAACGTCCAACTTTCCATGACTATGGCGCATAAAACAGGTTGAGTTCACATCACCTCCACGTGAGATAACTATGGCCCGAAATCGCCATTCAGGTAAAACCGTATGTCGTTGGTGTGTCCAGATCATTCAATTCAGGCGAAAGAAGTTGGTAATTATCGACCTATAGCGCTGGCCGCTGACACTGACGGCATGACCATCACGATATAAGAGAAATAAGGACTGATGACGCCGCCAGCCCAAAATCAAATAACTTAATAGTGACTTTTTCGGGATGTATTGGATGCTCTTGAATCTCATGTGGATTTGTATCGTACCAAATTCGACAATTTTCTTTGGTCAACGTACCCATTCATCCAGAAATGAGCCTCATCGCTGAAGATGGTTTTTCCATGCAAATTATAGTCCTCTTGGCAGGACGATTTGGCGACCGTATGATGGGAGAAGCGCGCGGTGCATTGATCGAACAGAACACCACAAATAATTTCACAGATGTAGTTTTAACAAGATGGCCGTTATCAATTGTCAAAGTTCTGAAGTCCCTGTTAGAAGACCCTGTATTTCCTCCTGTGCTCCCTTTTGGTTCAATATTTTTAAATATTTACATCCTATGTGCCCTTCTGTCTTCAGTGCCTAATATCTGTAACGTATGTGAGACAATTTCGAATCGAAAGAATTATTGTGATTCTGTGAAACACAGGAAGAGTAAGAAAAAGACTTGAAGTTTTCATGCTTTTTGTAAGTTTATTATAGTTTTTACGTGAAACAGAGAATAATCATTAAATTGTGTTATTTTTCTCGATGTGAAAACTTATCTAAAGTTACAGGAACGAGGAGCAGATGTATGTTTTAAATTTTATTAAAATCTGTTCGATAGTTTCGAAAATTTCCGCCTGCCTCCCCTCGTGATCCTATTTTCTACCGTTTTCATTTTTCTAAACCTTCACTTCCAGTCGTAACAAACAACGCTTCATTTTATATATATTCATATGTATGTATGTACAGTGAACTCGCAGAAACGTTAACTAATTTTTACCGAGGGTGTTCACGTTCTCGATTTTGTTCACGTTTTAGATTGCATTTTTTCTATAACATATTTTAGTCTCTTTTATCTTTTATTTAATTTAAAATAAAGTATGTACATTATTTTTCACCTATGAAATATGTTTAGATTCTACTTGTTGTAAGTTCCTGCCATATTTTAATATACTACATAGCTACTATGGTTTGCAAAAGGGTTTCTAAGATACTGATTTCTAAATTATGTTATTGAATTCATCAAAACTAGAGGTTATCTGAATTTAAACTACTACAAATCGTCGATTTGGCGACCTTATACTTTTTCGACAAACCAGTTACAGGTGAACCTTTCCGTAAAACCTCTAAAATATCTGACTTTTCTTGAAGATTTAATACTTTTGGTTTTTTATTAGACATATTTTCAATAAAAATATTTTTATATACCTATAGTCAGCACAGAGAGATGCTTCCAGTAGAACTGCCGCATTCATACTAAAGCTACTTATCATGCAACAAATGTTGTTTACTACAAACAAACTACGAAATTCTTCTGCGCGGAATCCCAAAATTTTTAAATAAGCTTACAAAATTGAATTTTAACGTTCGATAAAAAGTTCACGTTTTAGAGCCTTCAGCCTTTGTTCACGTTTTAGAGTAGTCAATGTAAAAAAAAAAATTTCTTGTTTTTGGGTAGTTCATGTTTCTATATGTTCACGTTTCTGCGAGTTCACTGTATATAGATTTGTGTTCATTGGAGTCCGAGGATCATAATTAAATAGTATTGACGCATTTATTATTTTTCCACTTTAATATTACAAAGTACAAAATTAGCTTAATATATTTATTTTTTTTGTTATTACCCGATTTGTTTACAGTGTTCGGTAATGTTACAGTTGGCTAAAAATTACGATTCTATACATGTCGTAGGAGATAATTTCCTTACTCGATACGTATGGAAATGCCCCTATTATACGATACGACAGTTTACCCGCTATCGAATGAGATGATTAGACACAGCTTGTCACAAAATATAATGTTATATTCATGAACGGGGATCAACTATCGTAACTATAGATTTTTCCAGTTGTGTTATAGCCCTTTAACACAGAAGATAGTTTTGCCACGTTCGTTCGGGGCTGGTTAACGCTACTCAGTGAAACTTATTTATGTTATTGGTTTTCCCCATATCGGGATTGCAATTGTAAACTAATTGCTGGATTTAAAATATTGTTGAAATACACTCTTTTTTTTATATTCATTGGCAACACTTATGGCTCAGATGTGTAGTATTTATTAAGAATTTTTGTTTCTTTTGTGGAGTGGTTGCTTAAACGTTGTATAATTAAAAGTATGTTTTCTAATTTAAAAAAAAGAAAAACTCTTCATTACGAAAGTTAAGCCATCCATTTCATATTCATTTTATAAATATCATTTGACGTTTTATAAAACAAAACATCGTTTTAGGTTCACAACCATCAGCGGCTAATTCAACAAATGCCTCAACATCGGGAACGTCCAGTAATAATAATGCCACAAATGCAAATATAAACAGTGGCAATGGAGCTGCAGCATTACCAAACACCACCGCTGCAGCTACACAAGATGCACAAGCCAAAAGTGGTGGCGATAATGATAATGGAGCCACAAATACGGCAGCCAGTGCAGCAGCGGGTAGCACAGGTGGCACTCAAACACAACAGTCAACGACGACAATGGGTTAGCGGAATTAAACGAAACAACAACATAGCCCTTGATGAAAACTGCAGTTTTTGTTTTTCGGGATTATGTATGTATGTAAATGGTGGGTATAACAATATTTTTAACAATTTAAATTAACCACATGACAAACAATTGCCTTCAGGCAATGTCTCTTAATATTTTTTTAATTTAAATAATTATTTGGGAAAACAAATAAAAATTTATATATTGGAAAAAAAAGGAAATAAAGAATAAATGTAATTAATTTTTATGTTAAATACTAACAAAAATAAATAAAAAAGTAAAAGAAAAACCAACATTTAAGATCAAAGCAACCAGAAAAAATTCTAAAATATGGAAATAAATAGAAAAAAGAAACCTCAAACAAATGTAAACAAATCCCTACATGACAGCAAAACAAGCATTCAGGTACGTGATGGCAATCGATCTATTGAAGCGTTATGAGGGATGACTTGCTCGGTTTTTAAAGTAATTTTTTATACAATTTCAAGTAATCATGTTCTAAAATGAAGTTATTAAAATAACAGATTATTATATTTTCATGCACTCAATTTTGAAAACCAATAACACAGTGGTACAAAATTGAATGAAGTAGAAAAACCTGGGACCGGATATTATTTTTCTTGTATGTGTTGTCGAGTTAAAGAAGAATCCAATAGTGAAATATACCGGACACCTCCAAAATCCGGATTTACGGTAAAAAAAACCGGTTTTTGTACCTTTGCGCACTTATAAGCCTGTAATTTTGTTGATAATAATCCGATTTTCAATTTCTTACTAGATTTGGAAAGAAGTAACTGAGATCTTTCGAAAGATATATAATTTATCTAAGAAAACTTGAGAAATTTGGGTGTTATTGTCGAGCAAACACAAATTTTGTAGATTTTTCAAAAATTTTTCAACTTTGGTGACGTTTTTATACATTATAATGTCGTTGTCGGTAGATCATTACTTAGAGGTATTGGTTTTGTAACAGTTACAACATTTGCGTACTTAATGTTTTTGCGCGTTTTAAAACAGTGACCTAAAACATCGGTTTGACAAAAGTAGCAATCATTTGGTTTATGATATGGCTGATGATGCCAAATCATAGGCGTAGAAAAGGGCAAAACAAACGAAGGTTTTTAATGTATTACAGCAATATTGACAAACAAACATGAGTAAAGCTCTCGTTACAAATATTTGCTGTAATTCTAAGTTGTGTTTAGGCTAACAGTGATTTGTAATTTTAGAGAAAGTGCATAAAAACAACACCAAAAACATTATGCAGGCATTTTGTTAAAAATTTTGTTTTCATGAAAAGTTTAATAACTCAGTCAATTATTTATCTATTTTTAACCCCAAATATGCGTTGTAATCGTTAATAAACGTACTTTTTAAATAAATTCAATAGTATTATAGTTTATTACATTATAATGTATAAAAACGTCACCAAAGTTGAAAATTTTTGAAAAATCTACAAAATTTGTGTTTGCTCGACAATAACACCCAAATTTCTCAAGTTTTCTTAGATAAATTATATATCATTCGAAAGATCTCAGTTACTTCTTTCCAAATCTAGTAAGAAATTGAAAATCGGATTCTTATCAACAAAATTACAGGCTTATAAGTGCGCAAAGGTACAAAAACCGGTTTTTTAACCGTAAATCCGGATTTTGGAGGTGTCCGGCATATTTCACTATTGGATTCTTCTTTAACTCGACAAGACCTATAAGAAAAATAATATCCGGTCCCAGGTTTTTTGGACTGTCGCACCATGTAATTCATAATTTTATCAAAACTGATTTCTAAAAATGATCGGTTTTCCTCACATACCTGATTAACTTACAAATATAAATACATACATATTGTTTAAATTCTTAATAAACGTGCAACCAAATCGAAGATAAACTTAAAATTTACAGCAAATCTTCTTTTTTCCGGTAGCAAAATTTGGTAGAAGAAATTATAAAAATTATGTAAAGAAAATACGGTGAAAAAGTTTAAGCCTTAAATAATGTAAAATTAACTCAGAACAAACTTTATTTTCCATTAAAGCTCCAACAGCTCGCTGTTCAGTGGTCCACATAATTTGATAATTTTATAAAATTTTAAATAGAATTCTTTTACAAAATTTAACAATTTCATAACTTCAAGTGGATTTTCCAATAGTACTGGTATTTTAAAAGTTATATAACAAAGACAAGGTAACATTTTTCATACTTCAGAATTATATTTCATTGTAAAACTTTGTTTCTTTCAAAATAGCATAAAAAAATCATTACAATTTTTTAATACTAAAAAAAGGAAGTTTAACATTTTTAATTTTCATATAAATTCTATTGACATTACTTTCGTTACAGAGATCCCTCTAAAGCGGCCTCGACAGGCAGCCTACCTAAACGTATATTTACAATGTATCATTACAGTATTAACACCAAGTTGATACATTGTGTAGTTAATTTTATACTAAAACTTAGTGCCCATTTTTTTACTGTAATAAAAATATAAATCAGTGAATATAGAAATACATACGATTATATTGAATTATAAGGAAAATTGCTTACTTATCTTCTTGCGTCGCCATTGTGGTGCGTGTTGTATTTCTTTGGCATTTAAATTTATTTGGATGCCTTTCTTGCAGCCAGCCGTGCCTAAACAATAGCGGAAAGCGGAACGTTTTTTCCGCTTAGCTTTTACGCTGTAATGCCATACCTAAATGAAAGCGGCAACGCTATGTCAAAACGATAAAAACAGGGTTATCAAAAAAATAAATGTAACAACCCTGATTATTTTAACAATAAAGTTTATTGGTGTTTGCGATTTTTAAATAAGCATTTTATAAAAAAAATTTTAAACAATGAGTTATATGGACGATTTAAAGGATTTACTTACCTCCTTTTTCCAATAACAAATATTTTTTTATGTTTATTTCTTTCACCTTCTTTATTTACAACTTACTTCACTATCAAAATCGGATTTTCCAATTGCAAAGCGTTGCCGTTGCGTTGACGCCGCGGTATTTCGGCTTGTTTAGGTATGGCTGTTGCTTTTCCTTGCGTATTAACTACAACAGTGTTGCAAAGGGGAACAAAATACATTGTAAAAATTTTCAGGGTTGTATTTACGAACACTATACAATGCATTACTACAAAACACATACGTTTAAAAAGTCAACCATACTATCAAAACGCTTGATGTCAAATTCGTGTACGTGTCTTCGATGATTTGATGATGACGACGGCTCCACGAAAAGCCCCCCAATGAAATAACGCCCAGGAAATAACACCCAAAAACAGTGAATGAAATAACATCGAAAAATAAATGAAATAAACCCCAAAGCGAAAACGAAACAATCCCCAATTTTCGGGAGTTATTTCATATGAAATAACACCCAATGATGAAAATGAAATAACCCCCAATGAAATAAACCCCGTCAGCAACAAAAATGAAATTATGCCCAAAATTCATAAAAGAGTCAGTTTCACCAAGGATTTCATGAAGTCAATATGGACCAACAGCAAAGTCGCAAAATTATTGAAATGAATCGTGTGGAGGCCCGCAAGCGTCTTCTTCATAATAAGGATATATGCAACTTCGAAAGTATGCCGGCAATCATAATCAATTTTTTTTTGGTGAAGGAACATACAAAGCTCGTTTAATAGTGACTACTTTTGGTTTTGTGAATGGACTAAGTCCAGTGCAGTTATTTTCCCTTATACGATGGAGGCTATTTCAGATCAGCCACCAACGAGCTATCCTAAAACTTTACGAACGGCTGGAAAATCCAACTCATGGGAGACGTTATTATAGTTACAATGTTGTAAAGAAGGCAGTAATTTTCTGTAATGGAGATGTGAGGAAGTATGGACAAAGAATTGTTTAATATTTCCAATATATTTATTTCTGAAACCCAACTACCAAAAAATTATTTTCATGTGCATATGTACATAAAAATTAAACTTAATACATTATACGTAAGGAATGGTAAAAAAAAACAAAATGGTTGCTCATGAATTCAAGATGGAGAAAATATACGTTGTATGTAATATTACATGGATTAGTTTTTACTTCTTACATAAAAACTTGGATAACGTCGTCTACTGCAGCACGACAAATAGGGCAATTATATGTTTGTAGTCCACTACCGATAGCTTCCGTTTGAAGCTTTAGTACGCACTTGTTACATATTTTCAAATGCTTACAGGGCATAAGCACTGTATAGCCTCCAGTACCAAACAAACAACGCACAACTTTCTTTGAGTAGGTTCCTGCGGTGGTTCAGAAATATTTATATCATCATCTTCAACGTCAATATACTCTATGGCTTCGAATAAGTCTTCGTTCGGTTCCATGCCAGTACATAAGTATATCATTCTTGGGAAATGCCATTCGATTTAAAAATATTGCTGCAGTTATTTTACCCGCCCGTAGATCGTTGTAGCCCTGCTCTATTTTTGCAGTTCGGAAGACAATTTGCCTTTTACGTTTGGCCTTTACACAACTACCTCCACTGTTCACAAGCAAATCAAACTTTCTACTTTTATTGAATTCTTCCTTCTGAAGAACTCTTACAAATTTAAAAAATTTCCATTCTTAGATATCATTCTCCCCAGAACGCCATTGTATGCTTCCAGTGCAGAGGTCGTACGGGTACATGTTCCATAAACGGAAATTCCTTCTGGTCCAATCTACAAAAAAAATATTGTCAATACCTTAACAATAACCAAATTAAATTTGAAATTGTAAACATTGAAATACCTTTTTCAACCACTGATTTTCGTAATATTGTAGGAATTTTTCAAATTTAAGATTCTGGTCGAACTTTTCGATTTTACCTTTTATTTCCACGAAAGATGTATGTATATAGGCAGGAATCAGTAATGGAAGTGCCAATAACTTATGGTATTCCAAATAAACCTCCTTGTTTTGGGGTATAAATGCTGCCAGTTGGTTACACTTTGTTATTATGTGCCTCCTCACTGCTTGGCACAAGTGGAACCAACAACCGATTACTTTCGATTTAGGGAAAACAATCATTATTGCCGTCCGTAGACTAATTTCGTAGTCTGTCACGAAGGTCGCACCATCCAAAACCAGAACATTATCATTTATGTATTTGAAAAACTGCTTGTAGTATTTTGTTGATTTTCTATCCGTCAATATGAACACAAATGGAAATATCTGTAAACATTCAAAAGATATTGTAATATATTCACAGCCTAAAAATTTTCTTGTAAAAGGCATATTTTTATATAATTTATTTACAAGCAAATACATACCTTAGCGGAAAACTGGCAAATGTGCCATCAACTAAAATTGTTTGGTTTGAGTTGCTCGGTATGTTTTCTTCAATTAATCCAATAACACTGTGAACCTCCGTGCAGTTTCTCTTAATATTGTTGAGGGCTTTCAATTCTTTATACGTTTCTTCTTGATTGCCATGCTTGTGCTCCACAAAATCAAAACATTTCGCACATACACATGCCTCCAAGATTAACCGACTTTTACACTTTTCTTGGTAGCTTTAAAAATGAAATAACTCCCGAATAAAAAATTAAATAACACCCAAATTATACACGCTATGAAACAAGCCCCGAATTTTAAAAACTTTTTGGGTGTTATTTCATTGGAGATTATTTCATAATTTGCAAACCGCAAATGAGGAATGTAATAATTCCCAAAAAAAATTAAAAACGGCCCAAAAAAATTGGGAACAAAATTTGGGGAATATTTCATTTCTGGTTTGTGCGTTATTTCATTGGGGGCTTTTCGTGGAGCCGATGACGACCCATCAAGCACGCATATTGTTCTTTAGTTTGTGGTGTGAGCATACAAATACAACGGAGATGTAATTACTTGTACTGTGTTAAAAAAATTTAAAGACGGGTTTAGATAACAGTAATGGCACCCACTCTCCAAAAAATGGAAGAAAGAAAAATAATAGAAGACTTAAATTATTTGTAATATTTTTTTGTTTCATCCCTAACAATAAAAGCTCTCGTCCAGCATGCCAAAAATCTAAATTCTTTGCATCAAGCGGCGTCGGACAAACACTACCATACACAATACAAAATTGTAATTTTTTTAACTGCCTTGTATCCACTTATATTATTGTTTATGATGACTTATTTAAAAATTAAAAATGTTTAAATAAATAAAAAAAGTTGTAATCTTGTTAACATTTAAAATTTTCAGAAAAATTACATGTGAAAAATTGTTATATTTTTATTTAAAAAAGTTTATGGGAAAATACCCTTTATCCGCATTTGGGAATTATTAACTATTATCGTTATATCTATTTTATTATTCGTTACCGTAACCAATTCAAGTGAGAAATATTTTTTTGCGTTTTTTGCCATTATTAAGACTTGTAAATCGCTGAAAGTCATTTTTACTGAGTTGCATATGTGTAATTATTTTAAAATATAAAGGTCGATTAGAACGAAAAATTTTGTCTAAAAAGTTTTTGGATTCATTTATTAAAATATTTGAACAAAATATGTAAATAATAATGTAAAAAAAAATTATAACGGTAAATCTAGTATAATGATTTTTATGTTTTTTATCTTAAATTAACCAGAGCATTTGGTTATTTATATAAAAAAAAAAAAAGTAATTCTCACTTTAGTTACAGGGACTAAAATATATATTTAATGATAATGGTTAATTATAATCATTATCTAAATTAATCAATAACCATGGTTAAAAATTATCTATTTCCTTGTTTTTCTTATAAATGTTACGTCCCTGTTGTGAAGTATAAAAGTAAAAAATGTTAAATGATTTTAAAAAACCAGTGTTGATTGACAATTCTACATAATTCCAATTGTGTTTTTTTAATACGCAAGATTCTTTTTTTTTTATCGAAATTTAATTTTCAAAAGTTTGTTTAATATTATAATCTTATTAAAATTTTATTGAATATTTTAAAACGGTTTACTTTTTAATAATCCGTAAGAAAATCAAAAAAATAAGCAAATGACGAGAAGAAATTAATATTATTAAAACAACAACAGCAATAACATGTGGCACCATTCTTATTGAGAATTATAAGTATTTATTAATAAAGAAAATTCAAAAGTCATGAAAAATCCCCAAATTATTTTATTTGCATAACAAAAAATTAAAAATGTACTTCTCAAATTTTGGAAAAATAAAATTTTAACAGAAAAATATCTTTAGCATGTTTATGCTCAACACAAAAATTAAAGTTGGAAAAAAACATTTATTGTCCTAAATAATAAATAAAAAATATTAAAAAAAAAACATCAGAAAACCCAAGCCTACATTTATTAAGAAAACAAAACTTAGCATAGCAGTTTAATTTTAATTTAATGAATATTATATATATTAAAAAATAAATAAAAAATGACAAAAAACTTGTAGCTGCAATTCGAAAAAAGTAATTATAAAAAATTAAAAAAAATACCACAAAAATAAATATATAATATTAACAAAACAAAAAAAGCCTATAAAAATTACATTTAATTGCTAAATAAATTCTTTTTATAGTCATAAGAGAATCAAAATAAAGAACACTATTAAGAAAAAAATCTAAACACTTATTATAATTTTATAGCTTATCTTAATTCATTTAGTTGTATTAATATAAATTAATTTAATTTCATAAATTGAGCCTTTTTCGAATTATATCGCAGCTCTGAAAAAGTTGCAATAACACACGCAGTTGCTCGCGGCACAGTAGTACATTTCCGAAAAGACTAATTTTAAATTTGGGAGAAAATAACAATAGAAAAAAGCGTAAATTTATACACGCTATTGTGTAAAATTTTTTCTAATTTTTCCATACATATTTATGTATACGATATGTGCATATCGAAGCTGTGTCAACGGAAATAATTTATATTTAAATTTTTCTTGTTTTAAATTGTAATTGTAAGCGAAAGCCAAAGCCTTTTTTACCTGTCGCAGTTTGATATGTAATTTTGAGAAATTTTAAACTTTTGAAACATTTCGCAACTAAAATTTTAAGAAAGTGCTAGTATTCATTATTTTATAATTTGGAGAAAAAATATCGGTAGCAAAATTAAGACCTGCGACAGTTAATTTAAATATAATTTAAATATCGTAAAGCGCAACTTGATTCAATTCCATTCAGACTTTTAAAAAGTGTAGTTTTTTGAATATCATAGTATAACGCTAAGCAAAATGCACAACCTTCTACAATTCAAAGCATTGACTAAATTATATGAATTAATAACAGCAAAATATCAAAACTATATGTACATATGTGATGAAAATCGAACGATTTGAAAACGACTCAGTTTGAAAACTTGTGATTAATTTCGAAAATATATTCTGTAGCAGTCTGAAATTAATATTTTTTTTTAAATGTAAAAAATGTAATAAAAAAACAAAATATGTAAAAGAATTACATAGTATATACATATGTATTCGTTTTCAAAACCTACTCGAATTTGTTTGTTATTTACAGAGTTAGCCCTTTATAATTTCTGAATTTTTTCGCTTAATAATTATGATTTTCCTTTGCCCTAGCAATGCCAAAAATATTTATACAAGGTGGGGCAAAAGTAATAAGGCTATTGGAAAACGCTATAACTTTTGCAAATGGCGGTAAATGTCAATTCGAATTTAGCATTTGTTAAGCAAACAAACGCAGAATACAAATCGAAAAGTCATGAATTGGTTTACTCCGCCAGAACGCGGAATAATTTTTTCCATTTTTCGTGAATTTCGTCGCAGATTTCCTGGCCGGCCGATACCAACTGGACAAACACTACGCCATTCGGCCACTTAGCTTGAAGATACTGGGAGCACACGAGATCTTCCCAAGGCTAGCCGGCCCTGGGGTAGCCGTTCTGCTCAGAATATCGCTGTTGGCCAAAATCTCGAAGAGAAGCCCGGAAAATCGGCGAGACGACGTGCCACGCAATTGAGCATTTGCCAGCGGTTTCTACGTAGAATTTTGGTGAAAAATTTCAAGATGTTCCCTTACAAAGTGCAGAAAAAATTACAGCAAAAGAACATCGGCTGATGACTTTTACCACACTTTGTATTTTTAACATAAATAATTTTTTTCGACTTGAAATTCTAATGGCATTTCATGATTTTTTAGAAAAGAACATTTAATATTATAATATACAATTCCATAAATTACTCATATTTTCCAAAACAAGCATTCGATATTTAACGAAAATTCAATTTAAACACAAGCCGTAATTTATGGTGATTTCTTTTCTTCCCCAAAAATGACATCTTGTTAAAATATACATGTGTACATACATATATAATTTTTTTTACCAGCACTGTAATGATACACTATTTATGAAAAAGTGGGACACCACATCGTAACATCTGGAAAATTATTTTAATGGAATAAATTAAATAATAAATAAGAATAAATAATAAATCACATAAGATACGGTTGCAGCAATATCCATATTAATTAAATGTTCACAAATTTCTTCAGTTTGTTTTTTCATAAACATAAACATGTAAACAAAAAACAAATTGGCAAATTGGCAAATTGCTGTTTTATCGTATTCTAGTTTAAACGATTTTTATCTAATGAACTCTTTTTCTTACACCGAATCCACTTAAATTTAATATGACTGACAAACCATCATTAACAATATAATCTTTTATTACGTTTAACCCATTAAAAATAGGAAAATAAGGGTAATTTTTCTCAAAATTTCACTCTACCAATCTAAAAGCAATTTTTTAAACGTTGGCTGGTAGGCCTATGAACTTTGTCTTTTACATAGCATTCTCAACGCTCCAGATTTATATGGGATATAAAGTGTGTTCACCATTACTACGTGTGATTTTGCTGTATAAAACATGCTACACTTTCTGAGAAACAAACACCTAACCGCACGTTTTAAAAACAAATTAAGCAGTTTTTGGTTGAAAAGTAAACACTATTAGTCTCAGATATTCTTACCATTATTTGGTAGATTCTTTTTTCCCCCTTTTAATTGAATAATTGATTTTGCAAAAGTTTTGTTTATTCATTTCCCTCAATTACACAAAATTAAACCCAGTATATATTTCTAAAAATATTAAATTATTTTTGTTATAAGGAGAAAAAATTATTTGATTTATCCCGAAGAAATGAAATAGTATTAAGTACAAACTAAAACCTTATAAATTTATTTCATAAAAAACTGTCAGTTTTTCCAAAATCGTAATATTTTGAAAAAGAGTTTAGCTACAGAACTCCCATTTTAATTTTTCTCTAAAGCAATTATAGTGTTAAAGTTAACAAAATCTTTAAGCTGTTTGCAACTAGTGCCTCTACGTGCGAACGACATTAATTTTTTGCTATTATTTCCAATTTGGTTTTTCTTTCTTTTTATTATTTTTCAGTATGATGACGTTCGCATTTCGAGACACAGTCAGTTATTGTTTGCATAATTTTAAACACAATTTATTTGCGTATACTTATATTCTAAATATCTAAACAAATTACTTTTGCTTTTCAAACAAATATTACGTATTTTACTTTTTCCCCCTTTTGTTGTATAATAATATAAAGAAAAGTAAATACATATACATATATATATATATTATATTATGTATATAATTAACGTATTTTGTTATTTGTTTTAACAATATTTTTTATAATTCAAATATTAATAATTATATTATTAAAAAACTTATTAACTTAGTTTATTATTTAAATTTTGTTTACATATTTCTTTATTACTATTATTATGAACAATTAAGAAAAAACACTATGCTGTATGTATATAAAAATATATACATATATGTATATGCAACATTTTGTTTTAGCAATTATTTTAATTTTATGTTTTAAACGCAGAAAATTTCAAAATAAAAAACAATGATTTAAGAATGTTGTCGGGCAATATCATAAAAACGCTATTTATTATATTTAAATGAAAGTAAAACAACAACATTTAACAACAGAACACAGAAAAACCAAGAAACAAAAAAGTAAACTTTACTTATGTTAGTTAATCGTAAAAATGAGAATAAAAACCATTAATAAAAGAAATAAATAAAAAATAAATAAATAAATGCGTTTTATTTTCCATTTAGATTTGTTGAATTTTTATTAATAAACTCATTGGGGTTGCATAAAAATCCTTTAAATATAATTATTTTTATCAACTGTCGTAACGGTAGCAGAATTGCTAAATTCTAAAGTATCGGATTTGCTACCAGGAGCACAGAAATGATCTCAAGTGTTTGTATTTGTCTAATAGTATGCTTTCCTTTTTAAATAAAATGAGTAACAAAAAAAAAAGTAAGATCTTTATTAGTATTACACAATCGGTTTTATTAATAAGAGATAACCAATTCATACACAAACGTTCATATCTATGGAGTTTTGGCAAAAGAACTTAAGTCTAATTTTCACATTTTTCAGGAGAGCGGAAATATTTTTTAAACGCTGAACAAAACGTTTCGGTGATACTTTAATGAAATGTAAAAGAGAAGTTGTTTTGTCAAATGTAAGTCAGTTAAATTCGAAAAAGTTGATTGTTCATATACAGTGTGCTGATGGCGAGTAGTCAGCGTGTTGGCTCTGCAACCAGAAAGACCCAGGTTCGATTCCCAGCCGGGTCAAATCAGAAAAAAGTTTTTTCTGAGTTTTCTGTGCTACAGCACCCTCCTTCGTTGGTATTTGAGCAATAAAACGTCGGCGAAGTAAAATAATAAATAAAATGGCTCCATTAGCTTAAAAATAATGCGTCAAAAAAAATAAACATCAGAGACGCCGCAACTTTGCTTTATAATTTACACGCAACTGCAGAGTTGTGCAAGAATTAAGCTCTATCTTCCTACCACTTTCACCACATGTCCACTTCTTCCCTATCCTTCTCTCTAGTTCCAGTGCAATGCATTGCATATGTAGGGGATAGCCCCTGAGCACTAGTCCAAAATAAAAAAAAAAAAAAAATACAGTGAACTCGCAGAAACGTGAACTAATTTTTACCGAGGGTGTTCACGTTTTAGATTGCATTTTTTCTATAACATATTTTAGTCTCTTTTATCTTTTATTTAATTTAAAATAAAGTATGTACATTATTTTTCACCTATGAAATATGTTCTGATTCTACTTGTTGTAAGTTCCTGCCATATTTTAATATACTACATAGCTACTATGGTTTCTTGTGGGACTGCCAAAGGTTGTTACATTTAAATGCAACTATGTTTTTAGTTGCATATGTAAATATGAAAATGATTAGAATACCTTTTATTACTTAACATGAGAAATAAAGATTGAATTATATATAGAGAAATCACTGTATTGGAAGATGCTTTTATTTTTGCAATTGGCGGCCAATGTCAAATCTGTTTTGACATTTGTGAACTAGACAGATGTAGAATACAAGTGAATAAGCCATGGAGCGATACACTCCTTAAGAACGCGGAATAACAGTGTCTATTTTTTTGCGTCGGTTGTCCGACACCGACTGCACAAACACTGCGCCGTTTGCCCACCAACCTTGAAGAGTATGGGACCACACGAGACGCTGCCAAGAGTGCCCGGCCCCGCAGCGCGCCGCTGTTGCCGAGGATGTCGAGCTGTAGCCAGAAATATCGACCAGACGCCGTGCCTCACAATTAGTCATCAGCCGGTCGTCCCTAAGGCGACAAAGTCCAGTCCGTGCATCAGCAGCTGCCTGTCGACCGCCAAACGTGTATAACGTGTGAGGGTGGCGATGGCACGATGGATGGTTCTGCACGTTGACTACGAATCCAAAAAGATACCTGGGTTCAACCACAGTTTCAGAAAAAAACTTTAAAATAAAAATAAACATCTCGCATTTTTCTGTGTCAGTTGTTGTCGGAAGGTTTCAGTGGCGAAGGCATAGTCACTGGTCACTGAACAATACCCGCTTCAGCTGATAGCAATCCACAATCGCATCAGAACGCCCTCCTTCGTCGGTATTGTGTAGCACCGGCGAAGTAAAACCATAATAAAAATGCTACGAGTATAAACAAGAACGTGCGAAAGCAGACCTGCAAAAATAATTAATTAAGCTTCACCTGTCGTTTCTCCTACTATCCCTTTCCTATAGTACCAGCACAATGCTTCGCATGTGTAGGAGTCATCTCCAGAGTGCTGGTCCCAGATAAAGAAAAAAAAAACCTACACCCAAGCCATCCTCAATCTCGAAGACGAAGTGGACGATTTTTCGACCAAAATCATAATGAGCGATGAGGCTCATTTCCACCTCAGTGGTTACGTGAACAAGCAAAACTATCGCTTCTGGGGCACCGAAAATCCACGAGTGATGCACGAGGAGCCATTACACTCGTTCAAAGTGACTGCATGGTGCACTGTTCACGCTGGAGTAGTCATCGGTCCAGTTTTTTTCGAGGACGCCGCTGGTCAAACGACAACAGTGGACGGTGCGCGCTATAGAGCCATGTTACCGAGTTTTTTATGCCGCAATTGAACGAATTAGGACTGGAGGACATGTGGTTCCAACAGTACGGAGCAACGGCACACACTGCACGATCCACAACCGATATTCTGGAGGCGTTTCCGGGTCGCCTCATCTTTCGTTTTGGCGATTTGCACTGGCTCGCAAGATCGCCCGGTTTAACCGTTCCAGATTTTTTTTGTGGGGTTTTTTGAAGTCCCGCGTGTACGTGAACAAGCGCGAGACCCTGGAAGCCCTCAAGGACAACATTTGACACAAGTGCGAGAAGCTGTCGCCCGAAGTGATGAAAAATGCCATAAAACGAGCCCGAATAGCAATCAATTGTGACGACGCCCATTTGGCCGATATCATCTTCTCGACTTGACCAATAAAAGGTTCAGGACTAAAGGTTCAGATAAACATAATCAAAAAACAGAATCAAAGTTTGTCATTTAGGAAAAAGATGAGAAACAAACAACATCGGATGACTTCTTTTGGCCCCCCTTGTAACGTGCATCTGTTTTTGCTTGGACAGACCACAACAATAATATTCGCAAAAAATAAATAGAAAAATTGCTAGAAGAAATTCTAGGATGGTACGACATTTTATTTTTTTTTTTGTGTGCGACAAATTACAGCATCGTAAATGACGGAAGCGGCGAAAATCCAGGAGCTACTAGAACTGCAGAGCAAATTAATTGAAATGCTCACAAAACGCAAGACAGACCAACAAAAGGTCTCAGAGCAGTTGTCCGATTCGGAAAATTATTTAGCGAGCAGGATACCAGATCAACAAATAAAATTAGAATTAAATCCACAACGAGAGATCCAAGTAAATTCAGAACAGGATAGTTCATCAGGTTCAAAACCACAAATAGAGCCACGACCACGCAATCGGGATAATAAGCCGATCTGGACGAGAGACTATGACTTATCTTAATAGGAGAAGATGTTGTCGGACTGTCAAAAGTTGTTACATTTAAATGCAACTATGTTTCTAGGTGCATATGTAAATATGAAAATGATTAGACTACCTTTTATTACTTAACATGAGAACCATGTTTTTTATATTGAAATTCCGGTCGTCTGACTAACGGCCCTTTCCACAATGTCCGATTAGAAGTTAACGTGGACTTTAGCGGCAACTTTGGTATACAAAACTTGCTGTTAAAATTCACGTTAAGTTTTAATCGTATATTGTGAAAAGGACTATAACTTGTGTAAAGAAACATTAACTGAGAAATAAAGATTGAATTATATATACTAGAAAATAACGTGCATGGTCACACAACAATTATAAATTTGGTTAATTCGTTTTTATTGAAAAGGAGCAACAACAACAAAAAATTCTCTGATACAAAGGCAAATAAATAATTTTTTAAGACAACAAAAGGGTGTGTTGAAATTATTTCATTCAAAGGTTTTATATAACATATTAAAAATGATTTTAATGGATGGATATTCATTGGACGAGCTAAACAAAAAAGTCGGCGATCTCTTGTTGACGTTGTTTTTGCTTTAGCATTTGTAATGCAGCCTTTTCTTTGAGGTTTCTTAATACTCTGTTTCTTATTGAACAAATCGTCGATTTGGCGACCTTATACTTTTTCGACAAACCAGTTACAGGTGAACCTTTCCGTAAAACCTCTAAAATATCTGACTTTTCTTGAAGATTTAACACTTTTGGTTTTTTATTACACATATTTTTAATAAAAATATTTTTATATACCTATAGTCAGCACAGAGATATGCTTCCAGTAGAACTGCCGCATTAGAACTAAAGCTACTTATCATGCAGCAAAAGTTGTTTACTAAAAACAAACTACGAAATTCTTCTGCGCGGAATCCCAAAATTTTTAAATAAGCTTACAAAATTGAATTTTAACGTTCGATAAAAAGTTCACGTTTTAGAGCCTTCAGCCTTTGTTCACGTTTTAGAGTAGTCAATGTAAAAAAAAATGTTCATGTTTTTGGGTAGTTCATGTTTCCGGAAGTTCACGTTTCTGCGAGTTCACTGCATAATTTCTGGAACTATCTGTAAATATGCCGACTGATGGACTACATTTCATATTTTAGAAATATTTAACACTTCCAACAAACTCATATCATATCAATTTTAAAGAAACGGAACATATTTTTATTTATCTAGGACCAGCGCTCAGGAGATGACCTGTGTAATCCGTACACATGCGGTGCATTGTGTTGGAACTAGAGGAACGGGATAGAAGTAGGAATGATAGGAGGTGAAGCTTCACTATCTTACAACGCCGCTTTATGCACGTTATTTGTTTTTTTATAGCAGCGTTGTAGCGTCTCTGATGTCAAGGAGACTTATTAAATATTGAAGCTTCGTTTTTCGTAGCCAGTTTTGAGTAATTATTTTTTTTTTTTTATCTAGGACCAGCGAAGCATTGTGCTGGGAACTATAGGAGAAACGACAGGAGGTGAAGCTTAATTAATTATTTTGCAGCTCTGCTTTCGCACGTTCTTTTGTTTGAGTAATTATTTTACTTCGCCGGTGCTACAGAATACCGACGAAGGAGGGCGTTTGATGTGGCTGAGGGTTGGATACAGCTGAAGCCGTTACTGTTCAGTGACCAGTGACTATGCATTCGCCACTTAAACCTTCCGACAACAACTGACACAAAGCCACATAAATGCACATCAGAAAAATGCGAGATGTTTTTTTTTTTCATTTAAGATTTTATTTAAAGAAGAGAATCAATAAGTTTTCTGCAAAAAGTAAAGAAAAAGTTTTTTACATTTCTGTCGATTAAAAAGTGCGGGAAAATTTTTTTCCTTCGAGAAAAATGATGAATTCAATATATTAAATTGAAAAGTTGGATAGCAGCAATTATAAAATATGGTATGTCCAAGTACGGTGTATATTGGTGCATTTTGATCGTTGGGGTATTGTAAATGGAAATATACCGAATCCAACAATAGCTGAAGACGCTCAAAAATGGGATCAATATAATGATAAGGCTTTTGCTACGATTATGTTGTCCACAAAACGATCACAACTCAACAACATAAACAACTGCACAACTGCCCATTTCGCTTGGAAGAAACTGGAAGGTATTCATAAACCCAGCGGTAACGTACTTAAGACGAGTGTCGGCAAAAAGCTTCTAGGTTTTCGTATGAATTACGACTGTAGTATGACGGAATATTTGAATAAATTCACCGAGGTTACAGAAAACCGAGCGGAAGTGGGAATCTATTTTGGGGGAAGAATTTATTACCATAATTTTATTGTCAAGCTTACAAACCCTCAAAATGCTCAAGCTAAAATAAATAGAAGGAGATCGCCGAATTCAAGAGAAATATATTGGCAGTGATTCGGGCGTTCTTAGTCAACAAGTTTTGCGGCTCGTTCCAATATGCGTACACCGAATGAAAGAAGCAACAACAATGGTGGTGGTGTTAGTGGGTTAAAATTTAAATGTTAAATATGTCACAAGCGTGGTATTTCGCAAGAGATTGCAAGGAAATTAAAGACAATTTTGACGAATAAGAAAAACATTGTCCGTTTGGTATGCTTGCGGCGTTCAACAGTAAGGACTTTGGCAAAAACAATTGTTGTATCGACAGCGGTGGTACGGCGCTTATGTGTAGTGCTCGTCAAAATTTTTTAAATTTCGATAACGTTAGAGAAGAAATTATGTGTGACGAACACATACAAGCTGAAGGAAAGGGCGATATTGTAATTCAAATCGAAGGCGGTAAATAACCTTGCCTGATACGTATATGTCCCCAGTATCGTTGAAAATTTTATATCAATTGCAAAGGCTACCGAAAATGGTTCGATAGTAGAATTTAAGTACGATAAGGCTGAAATAAAATAAAAAACTGGCGTGATTATATTAAAATAAAAAAAATATTCGGAAAATTGTGGGAAAATATTTTATTTACATAATAACGAAGCTATACGTTGGCACAATATTTATGGACACCTCAGTTTTATATCATTAAAGGATATGATAAGTAATGAGTCAGTCAATGGTATAAAAGTAAAACGTATTCCAGATGGTACTAATTGTACAACAACGAGAATGAATTCAAAAATAAATTCGCAACCATTTCCAAAAAATGGCCAGAAAAGAGCAAATAACTTGCACACAGACGTTTGTCGGCTAATGAGTATTCCATCGGTTGGGGATGCACGGTATTTTCTTACGTTCATTGACGACCACTTAAGATTCATGTTTGTATACTTTATAAAGAATAAAAGTGAAGTCTTCGAGAAATTAAAAATTTATAAATCGTTAGTTGAGAATCAGAGTGAAAGAAAAATAAAAGCCATTAGAAGTGACAATGGCCGCGAATAATGGTATTGAAAAGCAATGAAGTGTTTCTCATACACCCCAGCGAGCCAACAGAACAATAGTGGAGATGACACGTAGTATGATTGCTCATGCTGGCGTTGGTGAAACATGGGTGGAGGCAGTAAGCACAGCTGTTTATATCAGAAATCGATATCGAAACACCATTTGAAAGTTGGTATTGTAAGGCCTATGTTACGCATTTGCGTACTTTTGGTGGCCGAGCATTTGGATTAGATAAGATGAGAAGTTCAAAGCCCGCGAAACTTTTTCTCAGGTGGTTAGATACTCAACAATTCGTATGATGTCTGCATTAGCGGCAGAAAAACGACTTCATTTACATCTCCTGGATATATCAACAGCATAATTAAATAGTAAATTAAATGAAGAAGTGTTTATGAAGCAACCGGAATGATTCAATGAAGGACCTTCAAATTAAGTTTTACGCCTAAAGAAAGCCATTTATAGTTTTAAAAATTCAGGCAGAACTTGGAACATCACGTTGGGCAAAGCACTTACAGATCTTGGTCTAAAAGCTTGCCCTAGTGAGCTTTGATTATGTAATATGGAGAAGGGGATAAATTTCTTTAGTTATAGATGACAGACTTAAAGGACTTGAATTTTATAAAAGGTGCCATTCCGGAGAAATTTAATCTGGTTGACAATGTTAAAGTAAAGGATTTTCGAGCCTGATGTTGATTTTGGCAAAATAAGTTTTGCACATAGTCAGCGATGGCTGACTACAAAACAAAAACAGACCTGGGTTCAACTCCAGTTTCAGACTAAAATTATAAAAAAAAACATCTCTCATTTTTCTGTTGTGTATTAGTGTGTCAGTTGTTGTCGGAAGGTTTCAGTGGCGAAGGCATAGTCACTGAACAATATTAGTTAAAATATTATTAGTTATAATAGTTATAATATTATTAGAGCGCTACTATATAAATTGGAAGTTATATTGCGCATGAATTTGACTATATATATAAGGGTAAAAAAAAGCAATTTTCACTTTTTTTTTTTGATGTGGACAACATCTGAGCATCGAATGAGACCGATCCCATGCCCCAAAAGTGTTCCCTCCCAGAGATATGCGCGTTTTATGAAAGTGAAGTGCACCAAAGATACACGTATTTAAATCTTTAAAATGGCTCTCCTGAACACAACCGGTTTTTACCCTTAGGTCCCTTTCTATTTTGCGCGTCACATATTCAGAATCTAGATCAGTTCAATTGCGAGAAATGCTTATAACAAGTGAACTACGTGTAAATTTACACAAAAGCGTGCCAGCAATTATTAACAATTTTTGTACAATTTTGAAATAAAATTAGAGAGTAAAACTTAAAAGTTGCACGGACTTTTTCTTTGGGTAAGTTCGGTCTAGAATAAAATTATCCGCTGTTTTTTATTTATATATGATACTAAGAAATTAATCAGAAAATTTGCAAAGAAACGACAAAAGTTTTTAATTTAAAAATGTAAGTACATATATTTGTGCATATTTATCACTTTATTTAATAAAAAATGGCTTTTACTTTTTTTTCAATTTATTTTTGTCCACATTTTACAGCCGTTGCCAACGATGCAAATGTTTTTGTTATGCACGTTGAACAGACCTATTATGTGGTAAATATTATGGTTTTTTCCGTTTTCATTAAAAAATTTTCCAAATACTCGAACCTCTTGCCACTTGGTTTTATATTTACACATGACACTGAGAGTTTATTTTAAAAATGTCGTCGATGAGTAAACGTAAATTGCTAATTTTTTATCACTTCTATCATCATACCCATATATTCGTAGCTATTGTTTTTTAAATCATGACGCCTGTATAAATTACTGTTCATATCGCACACAAGTGGGTGCGAACGGTACAAATTTATTAAGTTTAAAATATTATCCTTGCTTTATTTTTGTGTTTGTAGTGCTTAATTCAAGAAATGAATCATAATACAGTAGAAGCTCAAAAAGTTAAGGCTCTTTCAGTCAACACACGGGACTCTAGAAAGTTAAGTGCTTCTTAACTTTTTGTTGTTTTATTTTTCTATTTCTACTGACATTTGGAAGATTATTTGACGAGCGCGGTCATTTCACGACTCTTGTTATTCGTTCAGACAACTGTTAGACGAGTGTATTGCCCTTCACACAATTTGGCGACAATTGAAATATTATTAGCAGTCAACAATCGTATTCCACTCTTCCAAATGAAATGTTTGCGGCTTATTTTGATGATTGTTCTACGACTGTTTTTTTATTTTAATTTTTAAAATGACAATCCAGAGCGTTCCTATGAGCGTTGAGGGCTGTTCGTCCCGAGAAGGCAAACATTCTTCTTGTCCATATCTAGCGAGTAGTCGCAGATGTACCACTTTCATTGTTATTGTCATTGTTGTGTTCTTACGTTTTTGTATCCTGTTATAGACATCATTTAATCTTTTTATTATTTAATAAGGCCCATCGCAATGAGGATCTAGTTTATGATATACTCATTTTTGCCGTTGAGTGTTATAAAGTAGAACCAATTCTCCTTCCTTGCGTCCATCAGAATTCGCTGTTAGGTAGTATCTGGCATTCATCTTGTCACCGACTGTTTTAATGCGACTTCACACAAACTCATGCAAGTCGTGAATATATCTCTTTTCCTGCAAACAAGTTAATTCATCTTTGTTGAAAGTTGCCTTTTCTCCCAACTGCAAATCACCAGGTAAATTTAATTCAGTTCCGAAGACTATTTTTGCGAGTGTTCGCGCGGATTTAGAATATGTTCGCGCTGATGCCTGCTTAATAGTTTTCTGTAGAGTGCGATTAATTTAATGGGAATACCATAGCGACACATCCAGTTGCTCACAAACACATCAACTATTGTCTTCGCCCCGGATATGGTGTATCATATATGCACGACCATTTACCGAAGTAATCCATCACTACCAGAACATAGCGATTACCAGCATTGCTTACAGGCAAAGTGCCTGCCACGTTCATCCCTATACGCTCGGACGGTGCACCAGAGTTGTACTGTAGTAATTGCCCACGACTTCTCTTTATTAGACGTTTAGACGCCATGCATTGTTTGCAGGCCGCTATCCAATGATCTATGTCTTGTTGACATCCAATAGAATAGAATCGTTTTTTTGAACTTTTCTAGCGTTTTCGTCACTCCATATGACCACCACTTGGTCCGTTATGGGACTCAGTCACTACTTTATTCACGACCATTAAGTTGGAATTCGCCTTACCATCTGCACTTTTTCTTTTGCGATATAAGCAGCCATTTATTAATCGCAAGCTGCCCAATCAGATTTTACCAGCGGACTTTCTGCTGATATTTCATTGTGAATAGATATTGCGTTTTTTTCCTTCACCGATATAATTTTGGAAAGTGTAGGGTAATTCCTTTGGCCTAGTGTCCACTCATCTCCGGATTTACGTTAAATTCGTCGAACATCCAAAACAGATTCTCTATTCTGAGCACTAACGCAATATTTGCTCAATAAACATGGCCGCCATGAGAGTGTATCATCATAACTGCGTATGTTGCCTCTTCTGTGCAGTGAACTTTCTTGCTTCGCGTGTTTACCGATTCTTGGTGATAACAAAGGTTGTTTTGGGATCGTATAAGCTTAACAGTGTTTGATGTCCTTCCCTCCTGTGTTGTTTCTTGCTTTATCCGTTTACAGTCTCCCGGTGGCGATATCGATCTTGTTTTTTTCCTTGTAATACTACATCTTTAACATCATTGAGTAAATTTCAATCCTTTTGCTCAAAGACTTCCAATTTTCGCAATTTGCCTGCTTGTGGCCTAGAGATGACTCTAGCGGTCTCATGTTCTAGAGCACACGGTTCTGCAAAAGTGGATTTTTGCGTACCGCTTACTGCAATCTTGACGTCAGGATCAGTGCACCAAGCGTTCAATTTCAATTGCACTCTTCCGCGGAATTCCATTCGGTAAATATCACGATTGTGTTCTCCGCCATACTGACGTCGTAGTGCCTACATTATTTATTTCGATATAAAAAACCTTTTAAGGTCTTATAAAGCTGATTTGCATTAGTGTGTCTTTGTGGCAGTTGTTGTCAGAAGCTTTCAGTGGCCAAAGCATTTCATGAACAGTACCGGCTTCAACTGATAGCAATCCACAGGCATATCAGAACGCCCTCCTTCGTCGGTATTGTGTAGTACCGGCGAAGAAAAATAATTACTCAAAGTGGCTACTAAAACGTAGCTTCAAAAAATTAAATACGTCTCCTTGACATCAGAAGCACTTTAGCACTGCTATAAAATAAAGAACGTGCAAAAGCATCATCTCTCTCACTATCCCTTTCTTCTACAGGTTGGCGCAGAATGAGCTTTATGGTTTAAATGGTTTATAACATTTTTATTTATGCGATTATTATAATTTTTTTTTAAAATACAGTATATTATTGGGGAATTTTTTGCGATAAGCTTTGAAAAAATATATCCTGTAAGTGATGTCCATTTTCTGCTTCGCATATACATGCTCTTTTCAATTTCGAAAAAAAAATCATTTTTTCCAAAGGTAGGGGTCGCCTTTTTAAACTTTTCTTTCTTTTTTCTTGGACCGGCACACATGCGCTGCATTGTGCTGGAACTAGACAATCAGGTTATGGGAAGGAGGATAGAGGGAGTAGTGTTTATTTACATTTGATTTAAATTTTCCGACGTCAAAAGAGACAGGAAAGACCTCTGCGAGTAGTCCATTCCACATACGTGCTGTTCGGCCAAAAAAAGAATTTTCTCTGTAATTCGCAGTGCGGTTCGCTACCAAGTTGACCACAAATGGATGCGCGTGAATGACCGAGTTTTGTGAAAAAGTTCCCTGATTTCATCGGAACACATCCCATTATAGTAACGATAGAACAATGAAACGCACTCCACGTTGCGACGATGCTCAAGAGAGTCAATAGAGTTGCCTACCCTACTGTCTCCTATGAGTTTCTTCGCTCTTTCCTGTACACGGTCGAGTAACTTCAAAATAGCCTTTGAAGTACCGGCCTATACATGAGAGTTTTATTCCATTTTCGGTCGGATGTAAGCGGTAAAAATAGTGAGGAGATCAGATGGGGTGAAGTATGTCTTACAACGTCTTAAAAAGCCGCGGCACTTGAATGCTTCCTTTGAGACCCGAAAAATGTGCTCAGTACATCGAAGATTACACTGAATTTTCATGCCCAGAACATCAAGAACTTCTGATTCCTCGATGTTTATACCACCCATAATTACAGATGATGCAGCGTAATTGGGCATGCGTCGATGCGTAAGCATGCAGCATTGGGTCTTTTGAGTATTGAAATCGACCCTGTTCGCGTGACCCCTTTCCGATATTCTCGTGAGGTCACCATTTAGCGAATTATTCATATTCTGCCTCGTCGCTGCGATCATATTCGACGTAGGCCTACGATTAAATGAATAGCAGATACTGCTGTCATTTGCGAAAGAGTGGATAGGGTTGAAAGTTTGACGTAGAAGGTCATTAAGAAAAATAAGAAATAGGGTAGGAGAAAGAATAGAGCCTTGTGGTACCCCTGAATTAATCTTGAACTCGTTAGCTGAGATTCCGTCTCTAACAACTCTCATAGCGCGATCCCTGAGGAAGCTCTATATAAATCGAGAGAAAATATCACCGACACCAAAAGCAATAAGTTTGGACAAGACTGCTCCATGCCACACTCTGTCAAATGCTTTGAAGATATCAAGAGTCACTACCTTACTTTTGCCGAAATGCTGGATGGATCGACACCATTTTTCCGAAAGGAAGGCTAATAAGTCTCCCGTGGAACGTCCTCCGCGGAAGCCATATTGCCGGTCGTTAAGTAAGCTCCAGATACTTCATCTCTATCTCTTTTCCATTGCAGTCGAAACCATTTAGGGTAAGTAGGTATGTATATTAATGTGATACATGTGGTTTGTTCGAACTAAATGTCAAATACTGTACTGAAAAATTTGTTCGAGACCATTCTACCATTTTTAAGAATACTTATTTTCGGAGTTTCTTTGGACTTTAACTAGTAAATCGCCAAGGGGTTGGGTGTACGCATTGTTTCTTGTGCCTTTCTACATTTTGTGAAAAAGATTAAAAAAAACACTAGTCTGTGAGCGTTTCATCCGTATAAATCACTATTCTGTACCAAGGCAATACGAGTATATATTGATAAAGATAAAAGAAATAACTTTTAAAGATTTGAGATTTTATTGCATGTTGGATTGAGTCTCTCTTTACACACTTGTTGTAGTTCCGACGTTATATAGTATATCATTCTACTACAGAATTCGTATTTTCACGATTTCTGATTCATTTCATCTTGAATTGAATTAAAATTGAATTTTTATTAACTGCAAATTGGGGAAACATCGAAAACTTTAGAGGGAATCAAACAAGAGCATACTTCACACTTTATTAATTTAAAATCTTCATTACAATTATTTAACGTTAGTCCAAATTCATTATAATAATTTATCTATGTTTGTTATATGGTTGCGCTGGTGTATATGCAGCATTTTATTTGGGTTAATATCAAAATCTTCAGTAGACCTTTAACCAAATTCTAGAAAAAAAACTAAGAAATTTCACAGGAACTCCCAAAAAAATTTGAGAATTACGGAATATACATTTTATAAATTGTATAAACATGTGGAATTTCTTACCTTTTTTCTAGTATTTGGTTAAAGGTCTACTGAAGATTTTGATATTAACACCAAATGAAATGCCGCATATAGACCAGCTAAACTGTATAAAAAACATAGATAAATAATTTCCATTATTTTTTTATAACTTACTATCATCGAATGTATTTTTTTGTATAAGCAAATAAATAAATTTTTGGAATTTACTTGTTGGTACAGGCTGGCCCAAAATGACCGAAGGGGTTTGAGTTCATTATAACTTCTTACATAAGATATTATTATATTTGTTTTATTTTAAGTACTAATGGAGAATATTTTTAATTTAACTATGAAAACTTATATCTCGCAAGTAGTTGCCATTTTCTGCTTCGCATATTCGCTTGTACGGGAAAAAATTCGTTCACAAAAGATGTCGCGTAATAGAGCCATTGCGTCCCTCGTAGTGTGCGCTGTGGCTCCATCCTGTTGGAACCATACTTGCGAATGGTTTTCCACGGTTGGCATTAAAACATTTTCTAACATTGTCCGATGTCCGACGAAACACCGCACCAAACACTTAAGTGGGTGTAATTCTCGCTGTTAAACTACTCTTGGATTTTTTGTAGCCCTTTTTGCTTATTAACGAACCCATTCAATTGGAAATGGGCTCCGTCGCTCATAATTAACCGTTCGTCATCTGCCGGCACCAGGAATGTTACTTACTGCTCCTACTTGTCGAAAATTTGCTACCAGACGGTTTATTGTTGACTCTGGGGGTAAAACCCGCACATTAAAATAAGGACGATATGCAGGCTGAGTTGATTTGAGAAATAAAAAAACAAAATTAATGAGATTTAAGCCACATCAGACAAATAATAATCAGGGTTTTAGTGTTTTTGTAGATTGAAGAGAAATTTTCGAGTCTCACTGCGTCAAATACTTAGGAGTTTGTCTGCAAAATAATTTGTCTTGGAATTTACATATACAAGAAATTCAGACGAAAATATATCCAGTTATTGGGATGTTGTATAAATTTAAACATAAATTCAATGCAAAAACAAAGCTTATTATTTATCAAGCATTGATACAAAGTCATTTAAATTATTTAGTTTTAATATATGATAGCAAAAATAGTACTGAGCTACAATCCCTGCAAAGAACACAGAATAAGGCACTTAAAACCGTTTTAACTTACCTTTAAGATACTCAACTTTATCGTTATACAAAGATGTTGTTGATAAAATACTCTCCATAAGGGGCCTATACAAAATGCAATAAATACAAATATACCTATAGAAGCGAAACTCCCCAAGTCTTCTTTACAAAATACTGAAAACAAAAAATTATAATAAAAAAGGAATTCCAACAGCTTCGCTCATTTTGGGCCACCCTGTATTTTCTATTTTCATACGAGTCATTTAATAATTTCTGATCTATGATGAAAGCATTCAAATTTTATTTCAATACAAAAAGCAAATTCACATGCTTCCGTACAAACACATGGTACTCAAAACGAAAGATATTTTTCTTTTAAAGGAATAATATTGGAACAACAAATATAATAATGTACATAGCATTACAAAGTATTCTACTGATAGAGTAGTATGGTCGTTTAGGTTTTATTTCTTATTGGCACGAATTAAAAATTTAATTGCGAGATAAAATAATTTTTTAACTTCGCCTTAAACCACCTCTTCCGTAATGTTTAAATCGTGTAGGCGATGTATGATCATTGTAGGTAGAATTTTGCCGGTAATGAAATGTAGGTGGCCTACTGCCACTAGTACAATATCTACTACTCTCATTTCGACTTGATCTACTATAAGATGGCGTTGACGGTGATGGACCATAATCAGTAACAACTCTTTTGGCATAGGTCGCCGATTTGGCTCTGGGATCATTCGGAGAAAATTGTTTATCATCAGCATATTGTACGCTTTGTTCACAGATATTTGGTTGATTTTTGGATTTATTACTGTCCGTTGTATAATTATTTGCAGATGGAGTTTCTGGTGTAACTAGCGCTGAAGGTATTTGCGACATTTTATAAATATCTAAAATTTTCAGATGGAGTTTCTGGTGTAACTAGCGCTGAAGGTATTTGCGACATTTTATAAATATCTAAAATTTTCATTTGTATTTTATACATATCCATTGCATTGGCGTTTGAATTCGGCGCTTTAATCAATTCACCAAAAGCATGTATTGCCATCAATTGATTTTCATTAAGATCACGTATTATTTTCATTATTGGCACATCGTCGTCTTTGTGTACATCATCTATGGGTGATTGCGTCTGTAAAGTTTGACAGCCTATGCTATATACATTGGGTTTTACTTGCACTCCTATTTCATAGCCCTTTTTCTTACGTGTCATATTAAATTCACTGATGTCATCAGTTTGAACCATGGCATTAGAATAAAGTGACGATGTAGATTCTATTAAATCTTCCTCCTCCACGTTATCCACCTCTATGTTTGACTCCTGCTTTATTTTCCTTAATTTTGATGGTATTTTTATAGTCTTTAGTTTATTGGATATAAATTGAGCATCACAGCCTACAAGTTTAGCCATTTCGGCCGCTTTTCGTGGCAGTGCAGCCAAACCCCATTCATCCATATTGAAACGTTTAGTATTTGAATTACATTTATAACTCACATTATTTACGGTGTGTAAAGGTGAACGGTTTTCATACATTTGCTGTTGAACATAGGAATAGCTGGTAGGGAGTTTGCGTACGGTTGAAGCGAAAGAAAATGTAGAAAAATCTGTAGAATTGTCATCGCTTTTAAATTTTAGATAATCGCGCAAGGCAGTGGCTCGTCTTATCGCTACAAAAAATTTTGAAAACAAAAGTAAATAAAATTAATGAGAAAGTCCACAAAATGTCTTGATTAATTTAAACTTATTCTCAAAGTAAAGGGTGTCTCTAAGAATGCACTTCTTGATTTGAAAATAAAAATACGTATTTTTTTTAGATAGTTACAATTTTTTTATTAGCTTGTTCCGATTATGTATGAAATTAAATATCTTTCAAATGGCCCTCATATTTCCACAGTAAACATCGATGTCAAAAAACATTGCTAATAAAAACGATAATCGATGTTTCTATTTACTCATCATTAAGTGATTTAATATGCACGTATGCACTAGGGTATTCACTTAATCATGCTTACCTTTTAATCGGTTAATTATTGATTAATTAATCGATGGTTTAGTTTAACCGGTTAATAATCGGTTAAAGATGATATTAATCGGTGAACAGATTAATAAAGATTTTTCATAAATTAAGATATTTCAATAAATAAGAATGCATTAATTACACTGTGTTCGTATTTGGCACTTTTTTTCGGCCAAAGGTTCTTCTTCTGATAATTTTCTTAGAATTTTGTGTAGATTTTGATTTTGCTATACGCCTGTCACGTTTTTTCTCTGCCGACCCACCCTAATAAACACTATTTTCAAGTGAATTGAAAAAATTAATATATGACAGCTGTGTTATAATTGGAGTATGCTTCCCAATGTTTTTGTAAGTAAAACAAAAAAAAAACAAAAAAAAAAAGTTACTTTCAAAGGAATATAAGAGGTTAAATTCAAAAGAGAATGTGAAAAAACATATTATATGTATAAGGTAATTCATTAACTACTAAATTTTACACAAATTGAGCTGATCAAAATAATAGGATATGAGTAACTTCTTAAAAAAACTATTTGAGCTTTTATTTTTTTTAATTAAAGTGAATAGTAAGTATGAATAAGCTATTCAATATCGTTTTTCGTAGTTTATAAATATAATTATGCATTTAGTTGGACGAGGAAAACATTGCTCTGAAGAAAAACATATATTGATTAAGGATCTACGAAACAAAGGAAAAACATTCAGAGAAACTAAAGAAGTCCTTGGTTGCTCTGATCAACTGATCGCAAATGCCATAATTTATAAAAAAAAAAGCCGAAACGGAAAACGTCTAATATCTTATAGTAATATACAGCAAAGGTGATCTTTGGCCATCGTCAAAAAAGATCAAACAGGAGCTTAATCTTTTTGTTAGCACAGTAACTATCCGTAGACGATAATTGGAGAACAAATTGTTTGCAAGAAGTCAAAGGAAGGTACCATTATTAACTAAGAAACAGGCAGCCGCACGCTTAAAGTTCGCCAAAGATCACGTTAACTGGCCAATTGAAAAATGGAGTAATGTATTATGGACAGACGAAAGCAAAATTGATTTATTTGGTGGAACTGGCTCCCGACAGTACATCCGACGTCCACCTAATACAGAATATAAAGCACAGTACACAAAAAAGACTGTGAAACATGGTGGTGCAAAAGTAATGATATGGAGAACTTTCGCATACTGTGGAGTTGATCCAATTCATCAAATAGAAGGAATAATGAATAAGGATGTTTATGTGAAGATAATGGACGAGGCGATGCTGCCATATTCACAGTGGAATATGCTACTTAAATGCGTCTTCCACCAAGATAATGACACGAAACATACCAGTAAATTGGCAAAAGAGAGGTTTCGGGACTATAGCTTCATAGCAAACTATGCTTCAAACTGTGCTAAATAATAAAATATTTTGTTTTATGTTAAAATCACCCTCAAATATTTCGTCGTTTGAAAATAGTATTAAATAAATCATGCGTTCAGATTGAAACAAATATTTGCATTAAATAATTATTGATAAAATAAAAATTAACCAATTTTGAGAAATTGTTTTTCGAGACCGGGTAATAAATATATCCATAAACAAACACCCTGTATATGCATGTATTTAAGCTATGTATATAAATAATATTTTTTATAATTAAATTTGCTGAAAATATGTAATTTAATCGGAAATATATAATATAACTATCTTTTACCCGTGACGCAGTGTATTCACAATGTATAAAAAATCAAAAAAAACTGATTAGGAGTCTCGCACTTCCCAGTTTCGAAAAATAAATAATGGAACCCAGTCGAATAGAAAAGAATTATACAAATCGAGTTGTTAAGTACTTACTAGATTAACCCGGTAGCTTCGTTACCCCATACCAACTTATCTAATATCATCCCCTTCTGTATAGATATTGTTACGGAAAACGAGCCATCTGCACTAAATTCAGATACTTTTATTGTTATATCACCAGTCCCTTTTCCAAAAAATAAAAAAGGTACGTTTTTCTAAACGCAGTTTTTCCGAAAAGTACCCTTTCCACTTTATTTTTCTTCTCAAAAATTCTTTTCATTTTATACCCATATTATGGAGGTGGGTAAAAGTTAGTCGTCCGCCATATTGTGGCTGCAGATTTTTCATTATATTTTATGCTCCGTACAAAAGTCCCTGTAATTTGATCAAGGAGTGTATAAAAATAGTAAAAAATGTACATCATAAGCAATATTTAAATGGGACAAGCTTACATTTTTACCCAAATTTTTTTCAAATTTGGAAAAAGTAAGAAAGCAGATTCGAGATTGTACAGAAAAAGTCTTTGTTCTATGTACAAGATGGGCCAAGAGAAATCACCGTATTGGAAGATGTTCTTATTTTTGCAAATGGCGGCCAATGTCAAATCTGTTTTGACATTTGTGAACTAGACAGATGTAGAATACAAGTGAACAAGCCATGGAGCGATACTCTCCCCAAGAACGCGGAATAATTGTGTCTATTTTTTTGCGTAACACGTCTGTGGTGTTATCGCAGCGCGAATTCCGTCGCCGATTACCCGGTCGTCCGACACTGACTGCGCAAACACTGCGCCGTTTGGCCACCAACCTTGAAAAGTATGGGACCACACGAGACGTTGCCACGAGTGGTCGGCCGCAATTGAACGAATTAGGACTGGAGGACATGTGGTTCCAACAGGACGGAGCAACGGCACACCCTGCGCGAGCCACAAATGATCTCTCGTTTTGGCGATTTGCACTGGACCGTAAGATCGCCCGATTTAACCGTTCCAGACTTTTTTGTGGGGTTTTTTGAAGTCCCGTGTTTACATGAAGAAGTCCGAGACCCTGAAAGCTCTCAAGGACAACATTCGACACGAGTGCGAGAATCTGTCGCCCGAAGTTCTCGCCGAAGTGATGAAAATTGCCATTAAACGAGTCGGTATAGCAATCAATTGTGACGGCGCCCATTTGGCCGATATCATCTTCTCGACTTGACCAATAAAATGGTAAAGGTTCAGATAAACAGAATCAAAGTTTTTAATTTAGAAAAAATGAGAGCCAAACAACAGCAGATGACTTCTTTTGGCCCACCTTGTACAATAGTTTTGGAGATATATGGCTGCAAAGAGAGGTACTTAAATTCAGTAACACCTGCAGCATCCTATGTTATCAACTTTTAAAACTTAAAACTTGTGGAATCGGCTAACATTATATTTTTTTTTTTTGGCGTGTGAGGTAGGGTTGAAAATGCCTTCGCACTTACAGAGACCGTCGTCATCTGCGTCGAGTGGTGTTACCACTAAAAAATTCCCTTCTATATATATCTGTGGACTTTTGACAAAAGCACATAAGTCCTTTTTTCAAACTTTTCAGGAGAGCAAAAATACTGATAAAATGCATTCCATAGTTTCTGTGTTCTTATTTAAGAAAAAATTTAAATTTTGTATTATTTAGTTTTTTTTTCTTTAATTTTGAATTTTTTTAAAAAAGTTTTTACAGTAGTATTCCTCAAGAAAAGAAATAAAACATTAAATATGTTCTTTTGTCATACGAACTTTTACAAGAAAAAGTAAAATTTTTTGAGTTAACATATTTTGTCAAAAGTAAAATTAATAAATTTCCTGCCACCTATGTTTACTTACGGTCTTTTGCCAGACTAAGTCCATTTAAAATATGTTAAATAAGTTGTTTTTCAATAAAAATAAAAAATAGACAAACATGGTAAATAGATTAGTTTAACAAACCTGCAGTGTTACATGTTTTCCAATTATATCTTTCTTGTAACAAAGATTTAAAATCATAAAAGTCTTCTTGTTTCAATTCATGAACTTTATACTTTGAATTTGTAGCAGCAATTAAATTAACCCAATGTTGCATAGAGCCTGACGATTTTTTTTTTCTTTTTTTCAATTTCTGCGTGAACTGTGTCACATTCAAGATGAGTGTGACCTACAACAAGAAATTTGTGATCAATGGTGTTAATAGTTGGATGATCTTGTGCGACTTTTAAGAACATAGACCTTATGTAGGAGTTTTGATTTTGACCGGGACAGGAATCGCTATATAAAATAACATGTTTCACCGAATTTGGTAAATCAGTGAGACACTTAAAAATGCAGGAACCAATGTCGTTTGCACCACGTTTGGCAATAGTTTCATTCCAAATATAGCAATGAGCATTTTTAGATGCACCATCATACATAGTAAAATTAAAAGACCACAAAGGACGTTTGTAGAAGAATATTGATGCGTTCAAGTATGGAGTTGGAAGACATTGTTGTAAGTCAAATGAAAACATTCTTACGGATTTGTCACTTTTAGATAGCTCTTTATCGTTTCTTTTTTGATCGTATGCGAAATCAGCCTCATGATGGTGTGTAGATAATTGCAAGGAAAGTTCAGCCTTTACGTTTACAACTTTGGCATTTTTAATTTTGGGTTTTAAAATTTCACAACGAGTGCATAAATCATGATGTGATTTCTTGAAATAAATGTCTAGCGTATGAAATATTTTCTGAAATTTTGGTTCGGACACTGGTCGAGATATTTTTTCCGTGAATAGTTTATATAATGTTGCGAGATCAAGTGCACGATGGAAATATATGTACCTTGTTTGTGTGACGGCGGCTGTAATGGCTTTGGCATTTTGGGAACTCATTTAAAAATTCAACAACTTCATTATGTTTTTCAATAGGCATCTTGTGAAATGGAGCATGTTTGACGCGTTAGTCATTTTGCACAAAAACATGTGTACCTTGTATCTTATAGTTACATATTGTTTTAATTGATTGGTTAGTTTCGCCAAAAATATTTAAAACGCATCGTATACAAATTCTCACTCTTTCACCGTGAATTTCAAAGTGGTATAAATAATTGTATTGACGATTTTTTGGATTTTAGGATTTCTTAAGAGTTGAAGTTTTTTTGGACTGGATTTCGATTAAGTTTAATAAAACTTGACGTCTTTTATTATAATCTCCCCAACTCCAATAAGACTCGAAAATAGATTTCTGTTCTTTAAAACTTATTTTTGTGTTGCATTTCTGTCTACAGTTTCCCAACTCATATGTTTCTTTAGCAGCAATAACCTGATTTTTGTACGTTAAATACTCTTTTCCTAAATTTTTATTGCGTCTATTATCTTTTCTTTTAAGTGATGAACTTGGCAACTCATTTTCATTTTGTTCACGTGATTCGAAATTGTTAAAGTTAGCTTCTAAGATAGCTCCCATAGCCCTAATACTACTGTCTGACGAACTATTTAATTCTGATTCTGAAATTCTTCTCGAAGGAATAAAATCCGAATCATCAAAGTCAGTTTCGTGAAATACATCCTCTTCACTTTCGCTGTCAATTTCTCTAACACTACTATTAACTACTTTGTGGTCTTTTGACTGAAGTTTAAGCAACATATATTCAATCATTCCCACATCGTGCGAGGTTACTGTCTCATAGGGAAGTTGCTTCCATATTGACTCTTCTTCGCTAGCTATACTTCCCAGACAATTTTTTTCTAAACATGCTTCTTTATTTGGCAAAAAATCAGTGTGCACAACACTTCTTTCTATTTCATCTTTCAAAACCGGTTTTTTCCTTGCCGTAACTGTAATCATACGTCCTCTCTTCATTTTGTTTATAATATAATTATAATATTATAATTAATTAATTATTATATTATTATATTATATCAAACAGAGAGCAAAAAAGTATTCTGAAACCAATGCGATACGAACCTGTTTTGTTGAAATACAAAATGCTACTGGCTAAATTTAATTATTTTTCTTACGAACTTCTTTGTTGACAATCGAATGCTATAAATGCAAAAGCAACGTAGTTACTAGGCACTCTGCTCAAGCATAAAACTTAGGTGAAAAAAGAAAATAACGTATATTTCTACAAAAAACAACTTAATTATTTGTATTTTCTCATATAATGCATTTGACAAAACCCCTTATAACGACATAAAAAATTATATTTTAGCTTGAAATTTTGACAAAAGCTCTTATTTCCATATAAGTTGTTTTGTCGCATTGTAAGTTCCAAAAAATTTAATGTCATTTAATAAACTTATTTCGATGTGGTCTGCTGCTTTAATTATTACACTTATAACAAAAGCCAATATATTGAGATAAGTTGTTTTGTGAAAAGTATGTCAAGAGAAAAAGCAGACTATTAAAATAAGATAAGATGTTTTGTCATAAGAAAGTTAACCTATTTTTATGATGTTTTCTAAATGTATTCAACATATTTAAAATAAGCTGTTTTGTCAAATGCAAGCTAATCGAACTTTCAGTTAAGTTGATTTTTCGTGTGTGATATCTCATAAACTAAACGGCATAAGCGTATGCCGATAAGATAAAAAAATCCGCCGTAAAAAGTTACTTTTATAACAAAAAATCTGGCGAATTTTCTTAAGTCGACTTATATTACCACAGAATTGACTAAAAACTAAAATAGCGGATTGGAAAATAAAAGAAAAAATAAAAAAAAAAAAAACAGAGGAAAATAGTGACCACAATAGTGAAACAAAACAAACTAAATAAACTATACCAGTGACGGGCGAACGAAAATATTTACCAGTGCTGGCACCACCAACTAGTGTTGTCACTTCGGGTGACAACTTTTTTGTCTCTTTTTCGCGTCATTATGCTAAAAACTCCTATCAAAAGCAAAATATAAAATATTTTATATTGTGGATACCGGTGGGATAGTTGCTGTTGGGTGATGAAGGCGTAGCACTGATCACCGAGCAATCGCTCAGGCGGCAACTAGCTCATTGGTGTCGACAATATAAAAAAATAGAAAATGAAGAATTGATTTGATTTTTTTTTTGCGTAAACTATGACAGGCCGTTTCAGAATTGACTTGTGCAACATACGTGATTTAAGGGCAAATTTTTTCTCTGTATATGCCCACGTTTGTGTCCATCGGCCGGATGTTTTCGCCTTAAGTGAAACCGAGGTGTCTGAGGATTCTAATCCACAGGATTTTCACATACCTGGGTATCACCTCCTATCCCTCTTTATTCTTCATAGGGGCCTTGCAATATATATACGCAATGAAGTTGTGTACCAGTGCCAGCAATCCTTAGGCACGAATGATCCTGAATTTAGCTGTCTATGGGTTAAATTTAAAATCAGGGCACATCTTTTGCACTTCGGGTTTCTTTACAGAAGCCCAAATATGGAAAGGGATAAAACTATATACAACTTCGATGCCCTTTCCGACACTATATCGGAGATCCTCGAAAATTACCCGAACAGTGAAATCGTTATTGCTGGTGATTTCAATGTCCATAACTTATCGTGGCTCTGCCATTCGAGCCATACGACTTCAGAAGGCCAATATGTTGAGCTATTCGCAGCGCACAACCACCTTGCGCAATTAGTGAATGAACCAACACATATTCCATGTGTTGACGGGCACCAACATAACACCCTCGACCTTTTTCTCACTTCACACCCTGACAAGTATGAAATGAACACTAGCGCACCTCTCGGAAATTCGCATCATTGCACCATTTCTGCCTCCTTTTCGTTTGCGGAACTTCTTAACTTTTCACGGCCAGCTACGAAACGTTTAAAATATATTTTTGAAAAGGCACGTTGGGCTGAGCTCAACGATTTCTTTCGGCATTTCAATTGGAAGCTCTGCTTCCTTGACAATGACGTCAATGCCATGGCAGAAATGGTTGAAAATATAATATTGCTCGGTATGAAAATTTTCATACCATCGAAGCAAATTTCGATTAAACCCAGACCGAAGTCATGGTATAATCAGATGTGCAGACTTGCAGTCAGATCCAGCGAGGGAGCATTTAGTGTCTGGCGGAATAATAAAAACGCAGATACTGATATGATGCGCAAAAGGGCGAGAACTTCGTGTGCCAAAGTGCTAAGACGTGCAAAAGCTTTGTACGAGCAGAGTCTTCGCGCTAAAGTTCTTACTGCCCCACGGGGAAGTAAAAGCTTTTGGTCATTCGTTAAAAGAGTTAAGGGAAATGCTAGTTCTTCTATCCCGTCTCTTTTAAAGGCTGATAAAATATTCACAGACCCGGTTGATAAAGCTAACCTCCTAGCTGAAATGTTTGCAGGTAATTCTCACCTGCCGGAAAGCAATCAACCACTGCCCGCATCCGAGCGTGTATCCGTAACTATGCCAAAGATATACTTTCGGGCTCGTGCAGTTAAAAGGGTTTTATCGGACCTCAACATAAATAAGTCTCCTGGCCCGGATGGAATTCCGGCACTGGTCTTGAAGCAGTGCTCTTCGACGTTATCGCGTCCTCTGGCAATCCTTTTCAGCACCCTCTATCATGCAGGTGAATTTCCGTCGTGCTGGAAAGTTGCAAATGTTACGCCGATCCCCAAGAAGGGAGAGGCAAGCAACCCTGAAATTATCGCCCAATCGCAATATGCTCTACCATTTCTAAAGTAATGGAGAGTATGCTAAATTTCCATCTTATGAAATATCTGGAGTCCAATAGCTTACTTAACGACCGGCAATATGGCTTCCGTGGAGGACGTTCCACGGGTGATTTATTAGCCTTCCTCTCGGAAAAATGGTGTCGATCCATCCACCATTTTGGCGAAAGTAAGGTAGTGGCTCTAGATATTTAAAAAGCATTCGACAGAGTGTGGCATGGAGCACTCTTGTCCAAACTTATTGCTTTTGGTGTCGGTGATATCTTCTCTCGATTTATATCGAGCTTTCTCAGGGATCGCGCTATAAGAGTTGTTATAGACGGGATCTCATCAAACGAGTTCAAGATCAATTCAGGGGTACCACAAGGCTCCATTCTTTCTCCTACCCTATTTCTTATTTTTCTTAATGACCTCCTATGTCATACTTCAAACCCTATCCACTCTTTCGCAGATGACAGCAGCATCTGCCATTCATATTCATTCGATCGTAGGCCGACATCAACTATGATCGCGGTGACGCGGCAGAATATGAATGATTCGCTAACAGGTGACCTCACGAGAATATTGGAATGGGGTCACGCGAACAGGGTCAATTTCAATTCCCAAAAGACCCAATGCTGCATGCTAACACACCGCCGTATGCACGATCACGCTGCCTCATCTGTAAAAATGGGTGGCATAAACATTGAGGAATCAGAAGCTCTTGATGTTCTTGGCATGAAAATTCAGTGTGATGTCCGATGGACTGAGCACATTTTTCAGGTCTCAAAGGAAGCATTCAAGTGCCTAGGCTTTTTAAGGCGGTGTAAGACATACTTCACCCCATCTGATCTCCTCACTATTTATACCGCCTACATCCGACCGAAAATGGAATACAACTCTCATGTGTGGGCCGGTGCTTCAAAGACTATTTTGAAGTTACTCGACCGTGTACAAGAAAGGGCGAAGAAACTCATAGGAGACAGTAGGGTAGCCAACTCTATTGACTCTCTTGAGCATCGTCGCAACGTGGGGTGCGTTTCGTTGTTCTATCGTTACTATAATGGGATGTGTTCTAATGAAATCAGGGAACTTGTTCCCGAAACCCGGTTATTCGCGCGCACGACGCGATCGTCATTAAGAGCGCATCCATTTGTGGTCGATTTGAGGGCGACTCGCACTACGCATTACAGGGAAAATGCGTTTTTTGGCCGAACGGCACGTATGTGGAATAGACTACCCGCAGAGGTGTTTCCTGTCACTTTTAGCATGGGAAGATTTAAATCAAATGTCAATAAACACTACTCCCTCTATCGTCCTTCCCATAACCTAATTTCCTAGTTCCAGCACAATGCATCGCATGTGTAGGGGTCATCCCCTGAGTGCCGGTCCAAGTCAAAAAAAAAAAAAAAAAAAAAGGGCGAGATCTTCGTGTGCCAAAGTGCTAAGACGTGAAAAAGCTTTGTACGAGCAGCGTATTCGCACTAAAGTTCTTACTGCCCAACGGGGCAGTAAAAGCTTTTGGTCTTTCGTAAAAAGAGTGAAGGAAAATGCTAGTTCTTCTATTCCGGCTCTTTTGAAGGATGACCAAATTTTCACTGACCCGGTTGAAAAAGCTAACCTCCTAGCTGAAATGTTTGCAGGTAATTCTCACCTACCGGAAAGCAATCAACCACTGCCCGCACCCGAGCGTGTATCCGTAACTATGCCAAAGATATACTTTCGAGCTCGTGCAGTTAAAAGGGTTCTAAGGAACCTCAACATAAACAAGTCTCCTGGGCCGGATGGAATGCCTGCACTGGTCCTGAAGCAGTGTTCTTCGACGTTATCACGTCCCTTGGCAATCCTTTTCAGCACTCTGTACTATACAGGTCAATTCCCATCGTGCTGGAAGGTTGCAAATGTAACGCCGATCCCAAAAAAGGGTGAGGCAAGCAAACCTGAAAATTACCGCCCAATCGCAATCTGTTCCGCGATTTCCAAAGTGATGAAAAGTATGGTGAACTTTCACCTAATGAAATATTTAGAGTCCACCAATTTACTGAACGACCGTAAATACGGCTTCCATCGAGGGCGCTCTACGGGCGACTTACTAGCCTTCCTCTCGGAAAAATGGTGCGATTCTATTCATCAGTTCGGCGAAAGTAAAGTCGTGGCTCTGGATATTTCTAAAGCATTTGATAGAGTGTGGAATGGGGCACTTCTGTCCAAACTTATTGCTTTTGGTGTCGGTGATATCTTCTCTCGATTTATATCGAGTTTTCTCAGGGATCGCGCTATAAGAGTTGTTATAGACGGGATCTCATCTAATGAGTATAAGATAAATTCAGGGGTACCGCAAGGCTCCACTCTTTCTCCTACCCTATTTCTAGTCTTTCTAAATGACCTCCTATGTCAAACTTCCAACCCTATCCACTCTTTCGCAGATGACAGCAGCCTTTCCCACTCATATTCATTTAGTCGTAGACCAACATCGACTATGATCACTTCGCTGAGGCAGAATATGAGTGACTCATTGACTTGTGACCTCATGAAAATATCGCAATGGGGTCAGGTAAACAGGGTCGATTTCAATGCTCAAAAGACCCAATGCAGCATGCTTACACATCGACGCATGCCCGATGACGCTGCGTCATCTGTAATTATGGGCGGTATAAACATCGAGGAATCAGAAGCTCTTGATGTTCTTGGCATGAAAATTCAGTGCGATGTTCGATGGACTGAGCACATTTTTCAGGTCTCAAAAGAAGCATTCAAGTGCCTCGGTTTTTTAAGACCGTGCAAGACATACTTCACCCCATCTGATCTCCTCACTATTTATACCGCCTACATCCGACCGAAAATGGAATACAACTCTCATGTTTGGGCCGGTGCTTCAAAGACTATTTTGAAGTTACTCGACCGGGTCTAGGAGAGAGCGAAGAAACTCATAGGAGACAGTAGGGTAGCCAACTCTATTGACTCTCTTGAGCATCGTCGCAACGTGGGGTGCGTTTCGTTGTTCTATCGTTAATATAATGGGATGTGTTCTGATGAAATCAGGGAACTTGTTCCCGAAACCCCATCATTCACACGCACGACGCGTTCATCATTAAGAGCACATCCATTTGTGGTCAACTTGGCAGCGAACCGCACTACGCATTACAGGGAGAACTCATTTTCCGGCCGAACAGCGCGTATGTGGAACAAACTCCCTGCCGAGGTCTTTCCTGTCACTTATGACGTGGGAAAATTCAAGTCAAATGTCCATTCACACTACTCCCTCTATCCTCCTTCCCATAACCTGATTTCCTAGTTCCAGCACAATGCATCGCATGTGTAGGGGTCATCCCCTGAGTGCTGGTCCAAGATAAAAAAAAAAAAAAAAAAAAAAAAGTTGATAACATAGAATGCTGGAGCTGTTATGTATCAAAATTGGATTTTCCAATTGCAAAGCGTTGACACCGGTTGGTTTCATACATTTTGTATGGGCATGAGTGACAGACAAACAACTCTTTGCGTCGTAATTTAGGCTGGTTTGTAAAGAAAAAATACGCAAACACTAAGCTCAAAATCACAGACATTGTGCATAAATCGCTAAGTTGTCAACATATAAAAGATTTTAAGTTCGAAACGTTAACTTTAAGTTTAAACTTTTTAATTTTTTTTAAAGAGACTTTCAGCAGTCTCTCTCCCAGAAAGCTTGACTTCGATCCTGAAATATTTAAAGTTTGACTTCGATCCTGAAATATTTAGCATTTTCATAAATAATTCTCAACATGCATATACATATGTTTTTTTTTGTAGCTATACGAGCTAGGGGTGGGGAATCTTCGAAAGATATTTTTTTTTTTTTTTATCTAGGACCAGCACTCAGGAGATGACTCCTACACATGCGAAGCATTGTGCTGGGAACTATAGGAAAGGGATAGTAAGAGAAACGACAATAGGTGAAGCTTAATTAATTATTTTGCAGCTCTGCTTTCACACGTTCTCGGAGCAGTGCTGGAGCTTCGGTTTAGTAGCCATTTTTATTATTATTTTACTTCGCCGGTGCTACACAATACCGACGAAGGAGGGCGTTCTGATGTGATTGTGGATTGTTATCAGCTGAAGCCGATGTTAGTTAGCATCAAGTCAACAATGTTGTCGGGCGTAACCCGGGATCGTATTGACCCCTCCAGCGAGTTCAGACGGCCTCCATACCGCGTGCACTCAAAGAAAGCATGCTCCGCCGTTTCCCTCTTATTGGGACACTCTGGGCACCCATCATCATCGTGGTGGCCATACTTATGGAGGTATGCTCTGAAGCACCCATGGCCGCAACTGGGTCAGGTAGAAGTTCACCTGTCCGTGTTTCCTATCTGTCTACTCCTTTATTCTACGTATGAGTCTGTAGGACCATCTTCCCCTTATAGAAGTGACCCAATCATGTTGACATCCTTCCATTGCGCCAACAGCCATCCGACCGGGGTGCCCTAGCCCGGTTCCCCTTGCAACACGTTTCTTTTCGGTATCATTCCAGCAATTACCAGTGCTGCGTCCGTAGACACCGTGCGGAAGGCAGAAACACCCTAGGCCGCATCTATTCCTCTCCTGTATGATTCCTTGTTCATAGCATCCGCCCATACGGGGTCCGCATATAGGGCAAACGATTTGACCACCCCCATCAGCAAATGCCTCCTTTCCTGGTTCGGACCGCCCAGGTTAGGTTTTATTCGCGCAAGTGCGGGAATCGTCTTTGCATATTTCACACCTATATACCGCAGATGTTCCTTGAACGTGAGTCTGTGGTCGATCATTACCCCCAAGTACTGTAATTGTGATGCACTTCGTTTTCTTCCCACTGTGTCGTACAAGAACACTCTATCCTTAAAGTAGTCGGCAACCAATTCAATTCAGTATTTGGGGACGTTCTTCCCATTTAGTGCAGCGTGGTATGTACATATACATATGTAGTGTATATATACATATCTACATATGCATACATTATGCTACTTATTCTTTTCCAAGCTAATATTTTTGAAATTAGCGACAATTTAAAGGCTTGAGCAGTCGCAACTGGTCTAAAATCTGTGCATGCTGCTGTTTCAGCTCTACCAGCAAGTTGAAGCACGTTTTGGTGTCCTCCTTGCCATGATAGCATTTTTTAAAAGTATTTTTTTCTTATCCATTGTTGCTAGATTTATTTTAAGATTAAAAAATTAACTTTTTACTTTTAAGTGATAATTTTGTTTTCTTATTATTTTGTTTACTAATAATATTTGGTTTTGACAGCTAGTTCAGATAACCTTGCGATAAAAATTAGAGATGACAGGAATTTTTTGTACTTCGCAAGTAGATTCAATATGACTCTACTTGATTCGCTCTCAAAATTTTGTAATGCGAAGCAAATTGCTTCGTTCATGATTGGGGTGTGAAGCATGTGATTCAACTCGTCGTGGAAACATAGTATTAATATGGTTGTACTATTTTCACCTGTTAATTTTTATAATAATAAACTAAATAAATAATAGTTGCCTAAAAAAAGCTCAACTAAATCATATCATTAAACGCCATGTGTTTCAAAGTTTGCTTTTTTTATTTTTAGACCTAATTCAATAAATTATTTATTATAGTTAAAGTATAACAAAATACATTTTAAATGAATTATCGAATATATTCCCCTTGGCGTTGCAAGTTTAATACGAAATAAAAACGATGATTTGGCATTACCGTTGGTGTTTTGGACGTTCATAGAAGATGTATCGGTATTCTCCATTTTGAAACGACGATAGTAACGGCACTCAAATATTTGTTCGCTGTTTGTTTTGGAGCAACGAAGTTGAAACGACTTTTGAAAAATAACAATAAATATTAAGATAAAAAATTTTACACACTTTCAAATTTTAATTTTATAATAATGGAAAAAATCCCACATATCTTTAAAAATGGCATAAACCCGTAAATCTCGGCAAAAATTTTTAATATTGTCAAAAATGCCGAAGTAAAATATTGCAGCGCTATTACACTTTCATAATTTTTATTCCTGTTTCCTCTACCATCTCGTCTTTGTTTCAATGTATTTCAAGAATACCAATTTAAGAACAAAGCGATAATAAAAACGAGAACGGTGTGGTTTCAATCACAATTATAATGAGAACGCCAATGGGAATAGGGCCGAATATTTAAAATTTTTTTGTACCCCAACCCAACTAACCCTACTAATGTACAAAAATAAAACAAATAATATCAACAAAATATTCAAATTAATTATTATCGTAAACATAAAACTTTTATAATAGTTGTGAAAAGAGAAAGAAAAATTTATTGATTTTAATAGTCATGAGCAAGAAAAAAAATTTTTTTGAATATAATAGTTATGTCCAACAGATATTTATGTCCATACATAAAAATAAACCCAAAAATAAAACCAATTTTTATATATGTAATATTTCTCAAATATGCAAATTTTTTGGTATTTGAAAAATTTACTTAATTATTATTTTGCGTATTAATGATGTCAATTAAGCAATATAAGAATTATTTCGCGGTTTTTATATTTTGTTTAAAAATAAATACTATTATTTTGGTATTATGTCTATAGCCAAAGCTTAATTCGCTAAATTTTATTGTAATAAGGATTTAGATGTGAAACTGCATCATCGACCGAAAAATTAAAACTTAAAATCCAGAAATAATCGTCATAATTCAAGCAAAAAAAATATAAATAATCGTTGTATGTCAACCAAAAAATAATAAGTGTTACAGCATTAAATTTTAGTTGTTTTTGTCAATAAAGAAATAAAAAAATTTAAAGAAACAAATTTCATCACGTAAATTTAGTACAGGGTGTGGCCCAAAAGGAGTGAAGGTGTTTGAATTCCTAATAACGTTTTAATATAATTTTTTTTTCCAATATTTTGTAAAGAAAAATTGGGGAATTGAAAATGTAACAGTGCTTGAGCAATGTGCTAAAATCGTTGAACTTTATTTCAAAGAGAAAATCTTGATTTTATTATAATTATATATTATAATATGAGCGACGAAGCCTTTTCGAATTGAATGGGTGCCTTAATAGGCAACAAGGGTTGCGGAAAATCCAGCGAGAATTACACCAACTTAAGTGTACCGTTTGGTGTGGCGTTTCGTTGGGAAGGATAATTGCCCCATATTTTTTTTGAAAATGAACACGGTGTCGCCGTTTCCATCACTGGTGTTAGATATCGGACAATGCTGGAACATTTTTTAAGGCCACCCGTCGAAAACCATCCCCAAGTATGGCTCCAATAGGATGGAGCCATACCGCATACTGCGAGGGACACAATGGCTCTTTGAACTCAAACCCCTTTGGTCCTTTTTGGGCCCTGTGTAAGTGTTGTCGGAAGGTTTCAGTGGCGAAGGCATAGTCACTGGTCACTGAACAATACCGGCTTCATCTGATAGCAATCCACAATCGCATACGAACGCCCTCCTTCGTCGGTATTGTGTAGCACGGCGAAGTAAAACAATAATAAAAATGGCTACTGAACCGAAGTTTCAGCACTGCTACGAGTATAAACAAAGAACGTGCGAAAGCAGAGTTGCAAAAATAATTAATTAAGCTTCACCTCCTGTCGTTTCTCCTACTATCCCTTTCCTATAGTTCCAGCACAATGCTTCGCATGTGTAGGAGTCATCTCCTGAGTGCTGGTCCCAGATAAAAAAAAAAAAATTACTTTGATCAGTGTAAAATTTTAAATTTTTTTATACGTTTACTGAATATATAGTAACAACACTATGCGGGCTGTGGTCACCTAACTACAAAAATCATCATTTTTCAAATTCTATGGTAAGATTTTTGTAAAAAAAAATTTTTTTTCTAAAATTTGAGTTTTTTGAAGAGGCTGCTGCCTACATCTGGTCGTAACTTTGTTAAGACTTTTTCAATCTTGTTATGCACTACGTCAAAAAATTTCGCCAGTTTTAAGTCTTGTTACTATCATTTTTTGATTTAGCCGTTAGTCTTGGAGTTATTGATGAAAAAGTGAAAATAAAATTACCAAATTTTTGAATTCAAAAAATTCATAAAAAATAGAAAGCACCAAATAGTTACCAGTTTTACTATTTAATCTTAAAGGTCTATGTAATAGCAATAAAATAAACTTTATTTAATGAAAATGCAGCATTAGTCAATAAGTGAATTCCGATGAAAAAAGTGTTTATTTGAGATACAAAAATAAAAAAATGTTGTGTAAAAATAACCCAAATATATTTTGCAGTGTGTGTGGCAAATTTATGACCAAGAAAAACGTCACTATTTCTCTATTTCTTACCAAAGCATTACCAAAGATTTTTTTTAAATACAGGTAGACAACAGTACAGTACCAGTACTGATAACTGGTTATATTTGTGGGAATTGCCGAAGTTTTTTAGGAAATCTATCTTCATCGAATTCTCAGTAAGTACTTTTAAATGAAATTTTATATATACACTGCGGTTCATCAGGATAGAACCGACACATTTTAAAGTAAAAAAAACTTTATAAATTGCAAATACAGATAGAATAAAAAAATTTAGTTTTGCAGAAAAATAGTTGATACTTTAAATGATAATTTAAACACAAAAAATAGTATAAAAATGGATTATAACGGTACTTTTTCTTTTTCTTTGTAGTCAAGTATAAAATTTTTCATTAATTTTTGGTTCAATAGAATAGGAGCACATGCATTTTTAACTTAAATCAGAAGGCGGTTGTAATAAAGCTTTATAAAAACCAAATAAAATTAAAATTACAGTTTGTGACTGCAGTTAGCTAAATCAATATGGGAAGAAAAAGTTCTTTAAATTCGTCGGAAATGCTAAAAATTGATGTTTACCATTCTGAAAATTATTCTTATCGCGAAATCGGACGAAGTCATAATGTGGTAATGAATTACATAAAACATCGTGAAACATATAATAAAAGTTACAAAGGAGGTACTTGCACAGCTCTAACACCACAGGACAAGCGAAAAATTCTTCGAATTTTTTTTTTTTGGACCGGCACTCAGAGGATGACCCCTACAAATGAGTTGCATTGTGCTGGAACTAGGAAATTAGGTTGTGGGAAGGAGGATAGAGGGAGTAGTGTTTATTGACATTTGATTTAAATGTTCCCACGTTAAAAGTGACAGGAAACACCTCTGCGGGAAGTCCATTCCACATACGTGCTTTTCGGCCAAAAAACGAATTTTCTCTGTAATGTGTAGTGCGACTCGCCGCCAAATCGACCACAAATGGATGCGCTGTTAATGAAATATCGCGACGTGCGCGCGAATGACCGGGTTTCGGGAACAAGTTTCCTGATTTCATTACAACACATCCCATTATAGTAACGATGGAACAACGAAACGCACCCCACGTTGCGACGATGCTCAAGAGAGTCAATAGAGTTGGCTACCCTACTGTCTCCTATGATTTTCTTCGCCCTTTCTTGTACACGGTCGAGTAACTTCAAAATAGTCTTTGAAGCACCGGCCCATACATGAGAGTTGTATTCCATTTTCGGTCGGATGTAGGCGGTATAAATAGTAAGGAGATAAAATGGGGTGAAGTATGTCTTACACCGTCTTCAAAAGCCGAGGCACTTCAATGCTTCCTTTGAGACCTGAAAAATGTGCTCAGTCCACCGGACATCACACTGGATTTTCATGCCAAGAACATCAAAAGGTTCTGATTCCTCAATGTTTGTGCCGCCCATAATTACAGATGAGGCAGCGTGATCGTGCATACAGCGATGGGTAAGCATGCAGCATGCCTCAAATTCAGCCCATTCTACCTCTAAAATTAAGCATTTAGCTAGAGTAAATCAACAGTTTGTCCCGCTATTTTATGCAGTGAACATATACAATTCCGAAAAATAAAGAAAAAACCTCCATTATATGCAATCCGTCAACAACAGCGCCTTCAGTTTGGCAAAGATCATATGGCATGGGATGTTCAAAGACAATTAAGCGATAACGATTGGTGAAAAGTAATTTTTTCGGATAAAAAAAAATTTAATTTGGATGGCCCCGATGGCTATAACTTTTATTTTCACGATATGTGTAAGGACGAAAAATTTCTGAGCCGCCATCACAGCAGAGAGGGGGGCGTTATGGTATGGGCTGCAGTTTCATACTACGGCACTATTGACGTTGTTATTCAAAGTACCCGAATGACCGGAAATAATTACAAAACTCTATTGGAACTTATTTTTGGAAGATTATCATTTTATTGTGAAGGTGCTCCATTCGATCCAATTGGATTTTTTGTGATGAATAAATAAGAGTTGAAATTATTTGGGTGGCGTTCTTTATATAAAAATTTGGCTTTACCCTTGCTTATATCTAATATATATATAAATATCTAATAAATGCTAAAAAAGAAAAAAAACAGTTGTTTAAATTTATGATTATGCTAGTAAAAAATCACTTTTCTGTCAAAAGTAGGTTCTTTCACTTAATCGGCTAAAAAGCAAAGTAACCGCACACCCATCATCAGTAAATATACTCCTCTTACCATGTTTATTTCCACTAAGAAGGGATTTTTGGATACTCTAATGTTAAGGGTGTAAAACGGGCAAAATCTATATGTAACATAATAACTCAGAAACTAAGACAGATAGAATGTGTTTATTCATTTTCCATATACAGGGTGTATGGTATCAGATTTATATTTTCAAACTTAAATAAAAAAACGTAACAATTGACAAAAGATTTTATTAAGATCATTGAACGATAGAATGGAATTGCGGATTTTATCAGATTCTTTTTTAAAATTTTATGAATAATCGCTCTTGGAAGTCCCAGTGAGGATGCTCTTTTCCGTATTGAAAGTCGCGGATTTTCACGTAAACTGCTTTCAACCAGTTCAATGTTTTCGGGAGTCCTAAAAGATCGACTGGGGCCTGGCCGTGAGGCATTGCAGTTGCGTGGAATCTCTGCACCAATGAACAAATTAAATTTACACTCGGTCCATCACTTATTCGCCGAATACCCATAGTCGAAGTAGTCTGCACATTGATTACAAAACGAAAAATTTTTCCTGGGTTCAACCCCAGTTTCAGACTAATAAAAACATTTCGCATTTTTCTGTTGTGCATTTGTGTGTCTTTGTGTCAGTTGTTGTCGGAAGCTTTCAGTGGCGAAGGCATAGTCACTGGTCACTGAACAGTAACGGCTTCAGTTCTAACCAATCCACAAGCACATCAGAACGCCCTCCTTCGTCGGTATTGTGTAGATCGGCGAAGTAAAATAATTACTGAAAATAGCTACTAAAAACGAAGTTTCAAAATTTAATACGTCTTCTTGACATCAGAGACGTTACAACACTGCTATAAAAACAAATAACGTGCAAAAACCAGTGTTGTAAGATAGCGAAGCTTCACCTCCTATCATTTCTCCTACAATCCCTTTCCGATAGTTCCAGCACAATGCACACCGCATGTGTATGGTTCTTCTTCTAAGTGCTGGTCCAAGATAAAAAAAAAATTGCCGACGAGCAATTTCGTAAGAATCATTACTCTTAAAAAATGTCTCCACAGCGAACGCACGATGCTCACTCGACCACTGCGACATCGTGACTGACAAATCCGCACAATCGATAATTCCAACGGCGCCACCCGCCCTCCGTAGCGTTTATTACTTTTTGAAATAATCATATTTAAAAATATAAATTTGCCACCAGACGAAGATGTATGTACTTTTAGTAAGTAAAACTCCAAAAAAAAAATTAATTTTGGTATCTCTCTTTGCAAGCATATATCTCCAAAAGTATTGCACATAGAACAAAGCTTTTTTCGTAATCTTTTCTTCTAGAAAAAATCTCGAGTGTTTTTTTCTTATTTTTACATATGGAGTAAAATTGTAGCTTTGTAATTTTATCGCATTTAATTGTTACCCACTTCCATGAAATGGGTATCAAATAAAAAAATTTTTTAAGAAACCCAAAAATAAAGTGAAATAAGTACTTCTCTGCAAAACCGCGGTTTGAAAAAGGTGAAATTTTTTTTATTTTTTGGAAAAGGGTCTGTTGATATAACAATAAAAGAATCCAAATTTGATACAGATGGCTAACCATAAATATATCTATACAAAAGTGGGCGAGATTAGATAATTTGGTGTGGGTTAGCGAAGCGCACCGTCTTAATCTAATATCTATATACTCGTATATAAAAATTTTCTGTCACGATGTTTGTCCGGGCTAATTTCCAAAACTACTGGATTGATTTTAATGAAATTTAGCATAGACACGTCCTTTGTCCAACTTAAAATATAGGCTATATTGATTTAAAAAATTCACATTGGGATATGCCACGCCCATACAAAATAAATATTTATTAGCTTATATCTCAAAAAACGGTAACAGTAAGATTCGCTGATTTTGGTCCAAATTGCTTAAAAGCAATCATACATAATCGGTCAAAACTAAGGCGGAATGGGACAAGTAGGCATTATACCTCCCATACAAAGTAAATATTGAGATTTGTATATCTTGAGAATGGCTAAGGTTAAAAATTGTAAATTTGGCTTGAATGACTTGATAGCCAATACAAATCATCGATAAAAGAGGGGAATAGAACAAGTGGGCATGGTGCTTTCCATATAAAGTAAAAATTGATTTTTTTTATCCTGATAACGGTTCAACTTAAATTTTCTAAATTTGGGCTGAATAACTTCAAAGTCAACATAAATTATCAGCCAAAAAGTAGGCACTATTGGACAAGTGGGGATGGTACCTCTCATACAAAGTAAATATTGATTTGTGTATATTTTGAGAACGGTTAAGCTAAAGTTTTTAAATTCGGTCTGAATGACTTGATGGTAAATTTTTTTTCCTTCGTGCACTTTCATTATAGCGGTACGAAGTTCGCCGAATCAGTCGTTCCTTACGGAAATAAAAATTAAGAAAATTGCGCAGAAACTAACAAAATTTAAGAAAACCGAGGATGGCTTACTTAAAAAATTATATTAGTTTTACATGCTGCAATGTTAAGCCAATCTTGAGTTGGGCAAAACGAAGATTGTTGGGTTCTCTAGTTTGTTATATATGTAAATAATTGTGTATGCTTTGAATTTGTCATACTTGTTTGCGCCTATACTACCTACTGTAATTATTTTTTTTTATTTTTTCTTTTCAAGAACCAAAAAAAATTTTACAAAATTTTATGGCATTTTTGAAGAAAACAGACATTTTATTATTTGATTTTTAATCTATTTAATTTTTGTATATACTTATATATATATATGCATATATATAGACCAGCTAAACCATATAACAAACATAAATAAATAATCGTAATGAATTTTCACTAACGTTGAATAATTGAAAGAATAATTACATACATAATTGTATTGGAAAATTTAATTTTTCATTTTGTCTTTTAAATACAATCATGGTCAACCAAAGTGTTGACTAATTGTAAAAAAGGTTTAGAAAAATTAAATAGATTAAAAGTCAAATAATAAAATGTATAAATTGTATAAGGAAAATTCATAAAGAAGCAATTTGGTTTGTTATGTTAGTATATTTCGTTATTTTCAAATATTTTTTGGGAGTTCTTGTATAAAAATGTGAAATTTCTTAGTTTTTTTTAAGAATTTGGTTAAAGGTCTACTGAAGATTTTGATATTAGCATCAAATGAAATGCTGCATATAGACCAGCTAAACCATATAATAAACATAAATAAATAATTGTAATGAATTTTGACTAACGTTAAATAATTAATTGACAGAATAGTTACATATGAAAAAATTAAATCAATAATGAGAGGAAACTCTTAGTTTCCGGGTTATTGGCTTAGGATTACTTGTTTAAAACACCGCCTCCAGTAGGGGTATACTCTGCTTTAATTGCAATAATTTTTTTCTTTTTTACTTTAAATTTTAAGTCACTCAAAATCTGTAAAAAGAATTTCATCAGAATTTCGTTCAGTGCCCCTACGAAATTCTCTGGCTAGTAATGGATCCTTTTCGGAACAACTCCAGTTTAGTGAAGCAGCTCCGAAAGCGAATACTTATTTTTATTTTATTTTTAATTAATGTACACTTTTTTTTAATAAAAAAGCCGGGCTTAAACTTTTTTTCCACCATGGTATTTTCCGAAACGGCGGTGCATACTAAAGATTCTCTGCATAGCAAGACTTAGGCCGCGGTTAAGGATATTGTCTGCCATTATATTTTCTAAATTTTAGTAAATTTCTTTTCAACAGATTTCAAATGATACCCATATTGACCACATTCTACGAAAAATATACCTTTTATTAACAAAATTGTACTGGCCTATTCCATAATTCGGTAAATATGGGTTGCCGGCAACTTTTTATATTTTTGTCTTATTTTTCAATTTTCTATCACATGCATAAGCTATTTTTCTGGAGCTGCTTCACTAAACTTGACTTAAGCCTTTTCTAGCCTTCCACTAGCTTTTCAAACTGGCAGGGATTTGTATGATAGTATATAGTATTATAGTACCTTTTGGTTACCCACCACTATATTTGTCTTAAATCTTTATGTTGTCTAATTTTCGCATTGATCCCACTCCAGGCAATAATTTGTTACTTAGGCCTGAACTAGCTACATTCCGTTAGCAATTCAAGATAGGACACATTAACTGCCAAAGTATTAAACATTCGCAGAATACGACTAAATTTGATAAATTTAAGAACATAGTGAAGGATAAATTTGAACTTATAGCCGCCTCCGAAACGTGGCTTAAGCCTTATGTGTCTGACTCGTCGATACGTTGGGATGACTATAGGCTGATTAGATATGACCGTTTGCATCGTAGAGGTGGTGGTGTATGGATTTATTTATATAATGAATGCAGATATGTGGTAGTGGTCTCTTCTTTGGATTGTGAATCGATCTTGCTGGAGATTTCATTTGAGAACAGTAAAATACTTCTTAGTGTAATCTATTTACCACATGGGAACATAACTGCTTTTAAACAGTCTCATTATTAGTTCCTCTTGAGATAACCGAACATAATAATGGTTGGTGATTTCAATTGTAACATGTTGTTTATCACCGTCAAATCTAATCTCATGCGTTCATTATGCACTCGCTGTGGTATTTCCTTACACCATAACTCACGTCCCACTCACGTCAGTGTACCTCATTATTCCACCTCTTTACACGATTTTTGGGTAGTAAGTGACCATTTCAGGTTCCTTCTATGTCCTGCTGCATCTTGCCACTCTCTAATTTACGCTGTTTTTTTGCTTCAATATTTCAAGAACTTGTGAAGTTAATGAATATCGAGACTTCAATGCTTTCGTATTGATTGGAATGGTTTTCTGTTTTTTTTTTGTCTGAATTTCATTTTTCTGCCTCATTTGTATCTTCTGATGTTGAGCTTCAGAGCAATATTCTGAATACATTAATTAGCTCTCTCTATAATTTTGTTTCAACAATGAGGAGGAGACTTATACGTACTGGCAATGATTGGATGAGATCCAACTTTATTTTCCTGGCGACGTCGCTTAGGAATTTAATATATTCTAATTTTTTGATGTATAGATCTGAGAAAAACGTGCTATTTTTTGCAGATATGGGAATAGAGAGGGCTAAGGGAGTCATTCGCAGGGAAAAAAATTATTATAGGAGACTATTTGTTCACCTCGACGTTTCGGGAATGTGGAGGTTACTGAGAGGATCTGGTTTTAGAGAAAATGAAGAGCGTATTGGTGATATGGACGTTAACATGATCAATGAATATTTTGTAAATACCACGGTTTCTGATAATGTGTCTGTTGATTTTTGTTCTCTTAATAATGTTATGGGAATGTTTTCATTCTATGGAGTTACTGAGAATGAGGTCATTCTCTATATGTAAGGTGAGGTCAGGATACCCATTCGCTTTTTAAACATTATTTATCCGCATGTTTCTATTATTCTTACACATCATGAACACTATCTTGTGCTCATATACTTTTCCGCCCTTCTGGAAGACTGCCCTTGTTGTGCCTAGTCCGAAGTCTAGAAGTATCAGAGAAGTTGATGATTTGAGATCAATTTCTATATTACCATCATTATTGAAAGGGGTTGAACATATCATGAAGGATTAAATACTTTCTTTTGTTCTAAATAGTATCAGCATCACTAAGTATGCGTTTCGTAGGGGTCATAGCACCACTTCTTTATTATTATTGACTTTATTATTATTAACTTTTCGGCAACTGCATGTAAATTAGTTTATTAGTATGTGTCCAATTGTTCTCAATTTGTTGAGGGCTCAGTTTTAAGTCCTATCCTTTTTCTTTTCTATATAAACGATTTACCGGTTTATGTGGATAGCCAAGTTTGGAAACTTTCATATTTGCGGATGATGTCTTCCTTCTCTTTAGTGGTGGACGAACAGGGATTGATATGTTTCGGACAAATAACAATAATACTCTTCAGCGTTTTTTACCTTGCTGGACGGAGGCATCTCTATCTATAAACATATCTGTTAGCAAGCAATAAAATCCGAAAATCGGGCAACATTATGTATTTTATCTTTTCCCATTATTTTTCCTTTTTCTGTTAACAACAGTATTCTTTATTCTTATGAACTTCACTTCTTAGTTTGCCCTTGTAAAGTTCGGATTATTTACCTCTCAAACTTCCTTAAATAATCGTTTTTCTATTATTTAAAAACGGTAATTGTTTGTTTGGTCAAGACAACGGTTCTAAATTGTAGGAACACCTACAACGACATCTAAAACAAAAACACTTACGTTTGGTTTTACTGATGTACTCTTATCATCCTTCAGTTATCTGTTGGTAGATCGTGTGTTCAGATTGTAGATCGAATGAAATGCTTGCATATAGAACATGTCAGTTGTAGAATTTCCGCTGTGTTGCGCCGACTTTATTCTGCAAATCATTTGTTAATATGATTGTACGGTATGTTTATAGTGTTGGTAGGTGTGAACACATATCTGTGTTTGTGAGACGGTTTCTTGGCTGTTCTTTCAATGTCTTTATTGGTTTACGTAATTTGTACTTCTTCTATAGGATTGTCCAAAATGGTGTTCCTACTCAACTGTGCTCTAAATTTCGTTTTTCCCATTTCACTAGGAATCCCCAAATTTGTATTGCCTTAATTAACAACTCATTAATTGAAAAATCAATTATTGTTAGGGTTACACTTCGCTGGAACCGCTTACCTCTTGAGCTTCGGATTTTTTCCCATTCGAATAATGCGTTTCGCCTCAAATTGTCTTCATTTCTCAACGATTCATAACCTTATTTATATTCTCAAAATATCTAATTAATATACTTATATTACGATATACTTGCATGCATGACAGTTTACTTTACTTCGATTTATGGTTTTTTTTTACTACTTTACTACTTGAATAAATAAATAATTTTCTCCATTTTTAATTAAAATTTTTTCTTATTTTGTAACTTTTACTTTTGTTTTGCAAGTTTTTTTTTAACACGACAGCATGGAATGCCAAAAACGCCGAAGACAAAATCCAAGCCAATTAAAGGCAACATCAACCTCACATTTTCTTACATAATACTAAACATGCACAATAAACGGCAATATCGACAACTAGAAGACCGATTTGAGGTAAAAGATAAAAAACGGCGTCGTCAATACAAGACGACACTAAGTAGAATAAGGCTGATTGAAAATATTTTAAATAATGTATCATTTATTTCCTGATGATTATTTTATCTTGGTCCAGCACTCAGAAGGTGACCCCCACGCATGCATTATGTCGGAACTAGAGGAAAGGGATAGTTAGAACAATAACAGGATGTGAAGCTTCACAATCTTTCGACTCTGCTTTTGCACATATTAAATTTTCCTTTTAGTAGCCTTTTTTGATAATTATTTTACTTCGCCGGTGCTACACAATACCGACGAAGGAGGGCATTCTGATGTGCCTGTGGATTAGTTACAACTAAAGCCGGTACTGTTCAGTAACCAGTAGCTTTGCCCTTGTCACTGAAACTTTCCGACAACAACTGACACAAAGTAGTCAACTTGCAGACTACTTCAGCCATGCCCACCCTCAAACTGCTAACAAAATATCGAAAATAAATTACAATATAATTTTAAAAGAATAACGACCTCGAGCTTAGTAATTAAATAATAAAATATAATATACATATGTATATCAGTCCAATCAGGAATATTCCCGCCAAATATCCTTCCCACAGAAAATATTTTTCTCCAATCATACATTTCTATAGAACAAAAACATTTATTGATATTTAGTTTGATGTCGTTTAGTGTCTAATATGTGATTTTTGTCTGCAAATATACATACATAAACACAATAAATTAATGGTTTTCTAAGTTTTTACACAAATATTTTACAAATATTAATTACATTTTTATGTAAATTCCCTTCTGTTTTGTGAGGAAAATATTTTAAGGGAAAAGTGAGAAATTTGATGGGGAAATTTTTATTCATAATACGAGGAATGGGAAAAGGAAAATAATTGGTTTATTTTGTTCGTATAATTCCTAATCCTCAAATATTTCTTCCGAGTTCTTTTTTCAAACATGTGAATTTTCTTAGCGTTTTTCAAGAATTTGATTAAAGGTCTACTGAAGATTTTGGTATTAGCACCAAATGAAATGCGCATATGGAGATACTACTTGGTGTGCCTGAGAGGCGAGGTTTAGTTTTAAAGGTATATTTCTGACTAGACGTTCTTACTAGAATTTTATCTATTCTCTGCAAGAAGATCAAATTGCTAGCAATGTGATATAGAAAACCGGTTGAACTAATTCTTATGTACTAGGTAGAATATAAATGTTATATTCAAACAAATAGCTACAAGAAAAATGTGAATTTAAGTTTTTTACTTTAAAGTTTAATTATATTTTTTTAAATGATCTAAAAAATATTAAAGTACTTTTTTCAGTTTATGGTTTAATGACTTATAAAAACAATTTAATAAAATAACTTTTTGTTTTATAATTCACAAGAGTTAAAAACCAAATGTTTAAAAAAAAAAAGCAAAAAAAAAGTGGCGACGTTTAGTTTAAAAAGATTGATTTTTTAGGGTTAGAAAGCTTATGAAGTAAAGAAGTTTGCCATCAATGACCCAATTGACACTACAACAATTTTGAAGCGGCACAATTTTTGTTCTTTCCAAAACCCACTAGACTAATTCATCTGCCATAAAATGTATACGTAGACATAGCTTTGTGTGTTAGTATTTTATTTATTCATTTCTTATGTGTATATGTATTAGTTTTGTGCTGCTAATGCGAGGTTGTAGCTGGTTGAAAATTATGCCAACCAAAAACCCTTCACCGAATTTGCTAACAAGGTGCATTGTTATGCCAGCATAATTGTTCTAGTGTGAATATGGTCAATAACTAAAAATCGATAAAATCTTAAAAATACCTTTTTCTCTCTTTTGCGCAGGTGTTAATTCTTCTTCAATTTCTTTAAAATTCTCTATGAGAAGTGCTGATTCTATAAGAATTAATATTTACTACGATTTTAGCATTCAGTAATTTATTTTGAAATACCTTTTCTAGCGTTTTCTTCCGATTCTGTTTTAATTTTGAAACTCGTATCTGAACACACAAAATTTTGTTCCATTACTTCTCTATGTGATATATCATTGCGAGTACGTTTATTTTTGTCATGATTATTTAGATTGCATAAATTCGACCGATCTCTTGATCTGGTAATTGGTGATAAAGATCGTGATCTTGAACGCTTTCTGCTCTTCTTTTTAGACTTCTTTTGCTTTTTCCGGTTTTTACGACTTTCTTTCTCTCGTAATTTATTCAATTTTTTCAATTCTTTTAGGCGATCGGAATATTTTTCCTCTAACTCATTATCTTGAGCTACTTGAATTCTTTCTTTAATTTCATCGTGCAAGAGATCATCGAAAAAATCATCTGGTATGGGTTCATCATCGGTAGCATCATAACTATCGGGGGAAGCTTCACCCAATTCTCCGTCTTCAGAAAGCGAACAAGATTCATGTGCAGTATGTTGTGGTGTAGCGGCTGGGTAAGAAAATTCTTTTTTAACTCTTAACCGAGTTGTGGACGCTATTATTCTGGGTGTAGCGATACCATCTGCTACATCTGAGTTAGAATTTGACGGAAAAGATGGTGGAGGAGGAAATAAATCATCTGTATCTAACCCAGTACAGCCAGTCGATGCTTCTGCTTGTGGAGATTTGGGAATAGGAAATTCCGTTTTTATATTTAATCGGGGTATAATAACAGGTGTGGCGAAACCGTCTAAGTATTCGTCCATAGCCGCTTTTGCAGAGTAGGCATTCGAATGCTCATTAGTTGCCTTGTCATTTTGGTTTTCTATATGACAACCACTGGTTATTGCATTGATATCAGTAATGTTAGCACTTTGTGTATCACTTGTAACTGTAGTAACTTTAGTTATGCACATATTATAGTCAATATCAATATTTATAGGTTCTTCTTTTATATTTGTATTTAAGAATTCCAAATTAGTACCCATTACATATTCTGACTCATTCTCTGCAAGATTTACACCAATTTGTGATTGAATATTTTTTTCTTTCTGGAATTCATCAGGTGGGTCATCTTTATGGTTTTGACAATTGTTATCACCAGATAGTTCAGTATTTTCTTCCTGTATCCCCGGTGATGCTTGCAAATTCTTATCTTGGTTTAAGTCTTCTTCACGTAGCTCTAAATTTGAATTCATTTCAAATAATACTTAAAATTCTACAAAACACAAACGATTTTTTCTAAAGTTAGAGAAGTAATGATACGAGTAAATATTACTAACTGTTCGATACTTTCCTTTCGATAGCAAGTACTTCGGTATCGGCAGTGTTGTCAATTATTTTTTAGGTTTCTCGTCATATCGCTTGTAGAATATTGCCAAAATCATAGGCCTATGGCCAAAATTACTAAAAACATAGCCATTATAAAAAAGTATTTAATTTTAATTGTAAAGACATTTTCATTTAATGACTACAAAAATGTAATGTTAAAAAATCTGACAATTTACTTATTAAATTATAGTTTATTTAAGTGAGCTTAATATCTTATATTATTTTGTGTTTTAACTTTAATAAAATTTAATTTTTTCCAATATTTTTTTTTTCACAATAGAAAACTTTAGGAAAAATATTTTATAAAAATTGACAAATTTAACAAGCACTTATCCAAATATTTAATTGATTTGTTCATTGTTACGAATCGGTCTTTTGTGAGTTTTTCTAGATAGGCTCAATGTCCAGACATCCCGCACCATGCTCTTAGTTTTGTGTCTTTTAGTGTTGCGTTCGTCTTTTGTGATGTTATTCTGACTCACTGAAATTTAGGTAGAATTGATTGGCATGCTTTGGTCTCATACTTTTGCGAATACCATCAGTCTCTCTTTCGAAACACAATTGATTTTAACATAAAGTGGTCTATTCTCTCATATCTCTTGAAAGAGCTGGTTGCATTCGTACTGGTTACGAAGTCATCATCTCGTTTCTCTAGCAACGATTGAATAAAGTCTAGAGAAATTACCCTGGCAAAGGCGCTACGTGATATCGCGCCAACCCTATTGTTGCTAACTGGAAGGTTTTCTGTCGCTACCGGAATAAAACAACATCTGTTATAAGCAGGAAAAAGAGGATGTATTATTTTCCAGGGCTTGACAACAGTGCCATGTGAAGGATTGTTTTGGTTCTTCAGGTTTGCGGGCGGGCTGATTCAAGATTTTTTGATTTAATTTAAAATTAATGGAACTTAATGGTACTTGCTCTGGTAATCTAATGCTTTAATCAGGAGTGTCGCAGGATCCACAAGGATGCCCTTGTGGATTGCTTATAGCCTGATATTTTTAAACTCTTAATATTTACCGATAATATCCGTTTGTTCTTTAGTACTGACCGCAAATGTGCTGGAATTTTTGATAGTAGTGTCAACTTCTTCCTTCATACTGTTTCGAGTTGGGATGCTTCAAATTCGCTCTCTAAAAAGCCTTTGAAATCTAAACCAGTAGTCTTCTGTTCCTCAGAGAACTATCTCCTTGTTTTGAATATTAATGTATATGGACACGCGTCGAGTTACTTCGTCAGCATAACTGTCTTGGCCTAATTATCGATAGCCAGCTGAAATTTGAACATCACATTAACTCAATATAGAGAACAATTTTCTTTATTTTACGTAGAATCTATTCGATGAATATTTATTTACCGATCTACATTTTGATTGATGATGTCCCTTATCACTTATAAACTTTAAGTTATGCCGGGAACAATTGCTACGATTTCGGTGAAATTGTTCGATTTATCTACTCGGTTCAAATACGGGACCATACCTCTAGATATGTGAATAAATTTATTGACTGCTCGTTTTAGAATTTTGTTGCATACCACAACATTCTCTTTTTCTATAGAACTTATTTTTTTTATTTATTTTATTTTTATTACTTTATTTGTTTTTCGATTAAATTAAAAATAAAATAAAATGGTATATATGTATATAAATAAGCAAACATAGAAGAATTTTATAGAATAAAATCACTTTCGTATTTATTTTCTGGATGTTGTTCTTCGTAAATTCTTGAGAAGACGAAAATATACAGTTATTGATATTTCGGAAATAGATTAAAAGTATGTCCTAGGGAATGACTTATATTATTTTTCACTGTGTAATAATTTATAGACAAAGTATCACAAATATTCACTATATTATTAAGTGCCGCACTTAAACAAATTTAAGGGAATACTTAAAAAGTAGAAAACATTCAATTAAAATGCTTTTATTTTTATTTGTACATACAAATTAATAAATTGTAAATGCCGCATAAATAGGCATAAATAAAAAATAATCCCGCGAATTATTAATCCCAAAATTTCAGGTTTTAGTTATTTAGGTTTTGTCGTTTGACCCCCTAATATAAAATTATAGGTCTGTTCGTTTACTCAAAATTGGGCGCCCACGGGCACCCAATCTTACCCAAAAGCGTTTACTTACGCAAAAATTGAGTAAATGAGAAAGGTTTTGAGAGAGTAATGCTCTTGTTCTTCACGCACGAGAATGCCTGTACTTTTTCTTCGGGCTAGTTTGGGCATGAAGAACAAGCAATCAGTTTGTTTATAATAAACATTGAAAATAACAAAGCAAAATTACAAATGTCCTAAACAGCTGACAGAAATTAAAAAAGTTGTGTTAAAAATTTTTCTTAACAATAATTAATTACAAACATTTTTGTTATTTATACCATAAATTGTTAAAAACTTTTCATAAAAAATACCATTTTTTTCAATAAATATTTTTGTTAATACAAATTATTATTTCCTAACGATGCTACCTATTTGGTAGCGAAATATTGAAAAATATATAATTGTTAAAAACTTTTCGTAAAAAAGACCATCGCTGAAAAATAAATATAATTAAATAAATTCTTTCACAAATAGTTTTTTTTCGGTAAACTGTCATCAATCACATTAAACTTTCAATGAAAATCAGGGATAATCAAGCTCGTACAAATGTACTTTTTTCAGTACACTTTGCATTGCAAAAGTACTACTTTACTCCACTAAATATTAAGTACCAAAGTATATTCATATGATTATACGTTGTTCAGTAATTTAAATTAATTATAGCAAAAATATATTTTCGATTTTTCTTAATATAATATTTAATTATTAAATTATTCACAACCACTTTCCATAACTTTTTCACAAACTTTGTCGTTTGGCCTGTTGAATGAACTGACCAGCGAAATAGCTAATAAGTTTAGCTTCTTTACAATAACAGTGACGGTCATTTACAGGTGATACGATCGTCATTGTTGACAGAATTATAGATAATTGCGTAAAACAAAGTTTTTATAATTTTCTCAATGGCAATATGAGAAAATTTGCCGAAACTTCTGTGTGCATGTGATAATCAGCGTTGATGCATATATATCGCTCACTGTAGACGGATATCCCAATTAAAATGAAACACTATTTATTTCAATTCTTTACGTTGATTTTATTTCAATATTCTTATATGTACATATGTATATAAAAAAAAGAAATGTAATATAATATAAAATAGAAATATCCTTCAGAACCTTGGAGTGGGCCATTATCTGTGAATTTTTTCTTAATATAATTGCCCACAATTATTTAAAATATACAAATATTAAAACAAACTATTCAGGGATTCGCATAAAAATTAATTCTATCCATCACCAAAGACAACATATGTCGTTGTTAAAACGTGTCGCCGAGTACCGAACACAAAAACGATCCACACCCGTGACATGCTACCAAACTAAATGTTTTCTCGTCTAAATTCAGTCGTACGGAGCTTCAAAAACTATAGTTCGAATTATAAGTTTATAAACGAGTAAAATTATCATTTCTGTAAAATGGATGAATTTGCGAAAATTCAAGAATACTATTGTAATGAACTGCATTAATTTTTAACTATTCAACAACACGTTGGTTGTCTCGCAACGAGGTGGTCTCTCGAGTAATAGGAACTCCTTCAGTATTACTTTAATTTGATTGATTTCGAAACAAATTCTCAATATTCAAGAACTCATTTTATTTTATCTTTCTGTTACTAATAGTTAATAATAGTAAAACTTAACACAAGTTTTATGTTTTAGTACATTTGGGGTCAAAAAAGTACAATTTTAAAATTGTCAAATATCATCTCCGATATAAACAGAGCTGTAAAAAATTGACATTTCTTTTTTTCTGGTAAATTTTATGGTTTTTTCGTTTTCTTACTTTTGTACATTTTGCTCTCTTATTGAGAGTAATTATAGCTTACTCTCATTTTACCGAACTTTCCCAGAAAGTAAACGTACAGACCTTATATGTATATATTATTTAGGGTTGCCAGTTTTCTTTTTCCAAAAAAACGGTAAAATTTCAAAAAACGGTCGAAAATCACGGGAATTTCAAAAGTTTCGTGGTACAAACAAAACAAAAAGAAAAAGGAACAAATTGTTAAAATGTATACATATGTGTACGATTTAATGCAATTAGTTAGTTTTTTCATTTTAATTTAATTTTTTTCAATTTAATAGGATGATAATCGATACCTAACAGGCAATGAAAATTACATGTGATAGTTACATACTAAGACCATATTTACACCTTCCAATAAATGCCCCATTTTGTTTCGTTTTTGTTTGGCTGTATTTTCGTTTTTAAATTCAAAGTGTATATTTTCCAAAAGTACACTAAAAATTTTGACCACGAAAATAACATATTCCAAAGTTATAAAAATATTTTTCAAGGTTATTAAAAAAAAAATTCAATTGCACAAGAACTCCATCCCTGGGGAAAACAAGCAAACAGCTATAGTTAAATTAAATGAGAATGTTTTCATCTTACTTGATTTTATCCATACCAATGGTGTAAATGCCAGAAAACAACGGTGCGATTTTTACTCTCTTTTTTGAACATACGGATGGAATTTTATTTTCTCTCACATTTATGTACGACAAATCTTATCGTTTAAAGCGGCCTTTATGAATATTCCGCCATTTCCTTTCAGTATACTTCAATGTTTTTTTTTCACATACATTAAGATTTTTTTTTATTTTCTGTCATTATAGTATTTTTCGTAAACCAACACAAACAATATTGCCATACTTTTTATCGAATTCTTTTGTTAAGTCACTGAAGGATGGTGAAACTGAAATCATTAACCTTCGATTAAATAGCGCCTGTTAAGCAAACCGCCAGTTAGTTAATTTTCTGTTAAAAGTAAAATAATTATACATTGTGAAAATGGCCGTAAGTTTTCTAATCCATACAAAACTCCACAAGCTGCATACATACTCCCATTCAGGCATTCCCATAAAAAAAAACCACCAAAACTCAGCACACAAATCCTCAAGCAACACCATTCACACCCAGAAAACACACTGAACTATTATTAGCCTCAATCATCTGACGCTCGCAACATAGTGTGTTAAGAAAAATAATACGGTAATACATTTGACATCGCATTGAAATTCAAGGGCCCAAAGAAAAAGTTCACATAATCAAGATTTCAAACTGACTAGAGTTTAACTCTAAGCGAATGGTAAAAGGATTGTGATAATAAAGCGAACAACAGACAAATGCATTCATACTACAAGTTAAAATTATAGAGTAAGAAGTCAAGCTTCAAATTATGGAACGTTGGCATCAAGAGTCGACTTAGTCGTTGGGAGCGCGCCGGATTTCAATTTTACCGAAGACTGTTCCCGCCCGTACTTAAAGTCTGGGCAAGTGAGAGAAACTTTGAGAGGAAAATAATCTTCTTTTTATTGCACGAAATACCGCAATTTTTTCAGCCTAGTTTGGGTAAGCAGCTGTTCCAAAATAAAAAATATCAAAATTAATGTTTCCCAGAAAAGAAAAAAAATATTCCAAATGTATAAATGTATGTATTGTATATATGTATAATGTAATTTATATAAAATAATTTTTAACCCAACAAAACTTTTCGCATCATAAAACCGCTGGTATTAGCACTTGTTTGTGGTCTAGGCGGTTCCTCATGTTCAATACACTTAGAGGAGCATAAGTATTGCAGCAAAGGTACCCGATATTTACCACAGAAATCGACAAATTTAATATGTTCCACACGATTGTCGAAAAAGACGCCTTTGCAATTGGGATTAACACAGCAATTGGCACAATTTAAATATTCTAAAGTTGTCTGAGGTATTTGACCGGAACCTACTTCAATCCCGGAAGTCTTAACAATGCGTGCAGCTAATTCCATTAGAGTTGGGGGATTTAAAGCCATATCCTGGACGAAGCGCACAACCAAGGGATTGTCGCGAAGACTTAACTGTAAGATAACATATTTTACTTATATTAGTTATCAAGTTTATACAGAATTCAATCAAAAAATTAATACCTCAGCTAAATTTTTTAAGGCCACTATGTCCTTAGGTAAATGCTTCAAGCGGTTTTTGTGCAATAGCAATGATTTTAAATTTTTCAAACGTGCTATGCTTGTCGGTAGATTTTCAATAAGATTATCACATAAAACCAAGGCCTGCAATTGGCTAAGCACACCTACCGCCTCAGGTACTTCGGTTATCAAATTGCCCCCCACGGACAAGACTTGAAGGCTGGAAAAAATAACATAACATTATTATTAGAAGTTAGAATAATTCAGTGGTGTTCAAAAATAAAATGAAGATATATTGGTGAGAGAATTTGCCCAGCAAACATAACGTCAAAATAAGAAATAAAATGCCAGCTATATACAACTTATTAAATGAATGTAATTTAAATTTTAAGAAAAAGATAAGAGCATCAGGGACCATAAATAGCAGTTATCAATTTCAATAAATAATTTTAGAACACTTATTTGGCGGGGAAAAAACAAATAAATTCATATAAAACAGTTTTTTTGGGATTAAATATAAGACTAAAAAGTTTAACCATCTGTCATTCCTCATTATAATTTTTAAAATAGCTTTGAAAATTTTAAATTAAACATTCCATGTTAATACTTGCATGGCAATTGCGAATTAGTAAAATATTTTTTAAATTCAACGAGGTCATTTTATTTCGCTGCTTGGAACAAACGTTTTTCATGTCTGAAAATATTTGTTCGCATAAGTAGTGGAAACAAATTATAAAAATTTTAAATACATTTTTTTGAGCTGGGGACGTTCGCAACATCTAAATTTTTCCAAAACTCTAGAGTTCTAATTTTATCGAAATCTTTTGCCTCAGATCTAAGTATTATTAGCTCTGATTGAAACGTGTTCATTGCCCGCTTTTAATGTTTTGTAACATAAAAGGCATTGAATGTTTTGAAAAGCATCGTTTACCATAAAATACTTTTCACATTTCATTTCGTGAACTTTTATTATTTTTTAATTTTTTTCGTATTCAATTCTAATTGAATCGCGTGTGTTTATTGTGCTTCGTCCAACAAGAAACAACAACAATGCTTAATAAATTTCTGAAAAACATGACAACAACCATCCGCATGTGTATTCATCGCTTGCTCAACGACGACTGAATGAAAGTTTTTAAAAGAGAATAACAACTGGCTGTGTAAATTTTTCAACAAATGTTGTATGTGGCGAACATCACTGGAATAATTACAAATACAACCATCTATGAATATGAGAGATGAGAACAAAACTATGTTAGACAGATTATATTTTACTTCTGTAAATTATCACTAGGCGATATTATTTAATTATTTTGTTATTGTAATTATTTTTGAATCCACATGTTAAAGCAACACATTGTAAATACACACTTTATTCACATACCCCATATCAGTTAATTAGAAACATTTGCTTGAAAATTAACTCAAGAACACTTTCTTTACACATCTGTTTGTGAGAAATAAAATCTAGTGCCGTTTCCATAATCGACATAGTTAATTCACCTTGAAAATAAAAAAGCCTTACATTATTTAATTGATATATATATGTATATACTGCGCATTATAACTATAGCCGCATTTACTTTTCTGTATCAAATGTTTGTTAGAGCATTGAATTATAAAGGCGACTGTAGATTTCGCGACTTCTATAACGGTACTATTAAATTTAGAAATACAAACAAGTTTTCTTCTTTAAATTACTTAATTTTTACTTTTAAATTACTTTTGGAATGATAATGGCCTGAGCTAGCACATGTATGAAGTGCAACAGTTCCTACAATCACAACATGTTGATGTACTTCTTGTATCCGAAACACAAAAGAACTGTTTCAAAATAAAGGATTATCATACTTATAACACAAAGCATCCAAGTGGCAGAGCTTGTGGAGGGACAGCTATACTGGTTCACAGAGATGTTGCCCATTTTCCCCTGCCAGAATACTCGACGGATCACATACAAGCCACCACCATAAGGTTACCACGTTGTGGTACATCGATTTCTGCCGTTTATTGTCCACCCAGACACTCCATTACTACGGATCAATTTTTAAACTTTTTTAAAACGTTTGAAACAAAGTTTATTGCAGCAGGTGATTTTAATGCAAAACACACTTTTTGCGGTTCCAGACTTATTTCACCAAGAGGAAGGCAACTTTTGGATGCGATATCCCTTCACAATTTGGATGCAATATCTGCAGGTCATCCCACATACTGGCCTACAGACATTAACAAAATTCCAGATGTGATCGACTTTGCGGTCACTCGTAGCATAAGAAGAGAACTATTTCATTGGGTTCCGTCTATGGATCTTTCATCGGATCATTCACATACTTTTTTGAATTTTGTTCGCGCTTCTGAAAATGCAGAGCAAAATATTTGTTGTCTTAAAAAACATATAAATTGGCTAAAGTACAAAATGTACATTAATGCCCACTTGCCACAACACTTTTCTTTGAAACCAGAGTCTAAAGTAGAAGATGCTGTAATCCTCACAACCAACATCCTGAATGAAGCGACAGCAGTCTCTGCATCAAACCTTTTGATAAGACGCAGGCGTCAATATAACAGTAATGCTAGCGTTGAGTCTTTGATAAGACAGAAAAGACAATTGAGGCGTCAGTGGCAGGAGCTCCGTTCACCTGGATTAAAGGCACAACTAAATCAATGCCAACGGAAACTGCATGTTTTGCTGAAAGAGGACAAAGAATTTCAACTCAATGAATATCTGCAAAGTCTGGACACAAGAGAGCAAACAGATTATAGTTTGTGGAAGGCTACGAAAAAAATGAAACAACCCACCGCGTACGAATCCCCGATAAGGTTACAAAATGGTGAATTTGTGAAGAGTACAGAAGAAAAAATTGAGGAATTCGCCAACCACCTGGAAAATGTATTTACACCAAATGTAACCGCTTCCCGTATTGCGCCGATTGTTATAAACGAAAGAGTAAAACGTCCAATTAAATTCCGCTTTGCTGAAGTCGAATTTGCCATAAAAACGTTAAAAGCCAGGAAAGCTCCAGGCAGTGACAAAATCACGGGAGCAATGATAACTAATCTGCCGCAATCTGCTTTGCGGCTGATTCTATTTATTTTCAATGCTATATTGCGGTTGGGTACGTTTCCGAAAGCATGGAAGCACTCAGAAATCGTAATGATTCCTAAGCCAGGTAAAGATGTTACGCAAGTATCTTCTTATCGTCCAATAAGCTTATTACCGATACTGTCCAAACTTTTTGAAAAATTGCTTCTCGAGAAACTACGGCACCACGTTGACACTACTTCTGTTATCCCACATCACCAATTTGGATTTAGAAAAATGTACAGCACTGTGGAACAAGTGCACAGAATAACAAACCTTGTCCGAACGGCTTTCGAGAATAAAGAATACTGTTCGGCACTTTTTATTGATATATCGCAAGCGTTCGACAAAGTCTGGCACGACGGTCTGTTGCACAAGATTGTAAACTTGCTACCGGAAAACGTTCACAAATTGTTCAAAAATTACATAAAAAATAGATCTTTTCATATAAGGTCGAAATCTGTGATATCTTCCACTAAAAATATCCATGCTGGTGTACCACAGGGAAGTATCCTCGATCCTTTTCTGTACATTTTATTTACTGCGGATATGCTTACAAGTCAATTGACGCATACATCATCTTTCGCGGATGATACTGATTTTCTAAGCATACACAAGAATGCCGTAGTAGCAAGTCAACATCTTCAAGCGCATTTGAACCGATTGGAAAAATGGTTATCAAAGTGGAAGATAAAAATAAATGCTTCTAAGTGCGTCCACATTACGTTTACTCTGAGAAGGGACAGTTGTCCTCCCATCACGATAAACCTGAGGGTAACCACGTAAAATATCTTGGTATTCATCTCGATAGACGTCTTATGTGGACTAGTCACATAGCGGCCAAAATCACTCAACTGAAGTTGAAAACTGCTCAGCTCTACTGGCTTATAGGACGACACTCTGCACTAGGCCTAGATATGAAGGTGCTGTTGTATAAGGCGATTTTAAAGCCCATATGGCTATATGGCGTTCAGCTGTGGGGAACTGCTTCCGCATCAAATGTTGCAAAATTACAAAGAAGACGGTCGAAAATTTTACGAATAATCACAGGTGCTCCATGGTACATGAAAAATGCAAATATCCACAGGGGCCTAAAAATTCCATCCATTAAAGATGTAATCAAAAAAGTCTGTACGAAGTATAGGACGAAGATCACGGTGCATCCCAATCCACTTGCTAGAGACTTGCTGGTTTTCGAAGGTCACAGAAGATTCAAAAGGACCCAAACGTTTGATCTAATGGGATGAAAATTCTGTGTGACTATCGGGTTGAAATTGCATTGGCAATAGAAACAATTTTTTTTTTTTTAGATTAAAATTTGAACACATTTTGTAAATTTCATAAAAAAAAAACTAAAATATTTTTAGTTTCATAACTATAGACGCAGTGCTTAAGGCAGTTAGAAACCAAGAGTACCATATCTAATTTTAAAATATTTAAATTGAAAAGTAAATTTTATTAACTTTAAATTGTAGCTTTTTTGGAAACTGGGATTAGTTTTAGGGAAATCGGGCGAAAAATCAATAGATCGAATCAAAATGGATATTGTAAAAAGAAATCTGTAGGTCCCAAAAATAAGCTATCGGAGAGAGAAAAGCGTAGAATTATCAGTATTGCTAGCAATTCAATGGAAAGACTTTCAAACATTGCTAATGTGTGTGAGCAATACAAGAGTCTGGAAAACTGAAAACCTGAAAAAAGACAATGCCAAAACTCTTACATCGCCAAATTTTTCTTTGCAAACCATTTGGAGAAAAGTAAAATTAATGATCATTTGGTTACTTCTGGTAAGAAGTTTTTTAAATACTTCATGTGATTTTTCCTGATGAGAAAAAGTTTAACCTCGATGGTCCAGATGGTTTCAATAGCTATTGGCGAGATCTGCGTAAGGAGCCATGATATTTCTCAAAACGAAATTTCGATGGCGGTTCATTAATGGTCTGGGGGGCATTTTGTAGCAATGGTATGCTTGATTTGGCGTTTCCCAGCTCTCGAATGAATTCGCTGGAGTACGCAAATATTTTGGGAGACAAACTGATCATATTTTGGGAAGGCTGCAACAGCGCCGACTTTGTTTCGAACAATATAACGCTCCAGTGCATACAACTCGACTTACGCAAGATTGGCTGCGCTCCAGAAATATTGAAACTATTGTCTGATCCTCGTGTTCTCCTGATCAAAACCCAGTAGAAAACATTTGTGGAATACTAACTCGCCGTATTTATGCTGAAAATCGCCAATACAAAAGTACTTTTGATCTTAAAGAATCCATTATCGAAGAATGGAAATCAATCAATCAAGAATTGAGAAAGAAATTAGTAGACAGTATGACCGATCGAATTTTCGAACTTATTCAAAATAAGGGGTGTCCAACACATTATTACATAGCTTTATTTTACATATAATTTGTTTTCAGCAGAATATTATGATCGTTTTTAAAAATTGCGTCTATAGTTGTGAAACTCTGATACGTTGAAAAAATCGCTTTAAAGTTTTTCATATTATGAATTAATAAATAATTTGTTTTAAAATACTTTACTACCTTACTATTCTGTTGAACAATAAAATAATATAGGTTGAAATTTATACCAAATATGATGCGCAGTGTATATATACAATGGATTACGGAAGAAGGGAGCAAATTACGGCATTCGATTCGAAGCGAAATTTCAAGCAAATCTCTATTAAAATGTATTGGAATTTCGTGCGATATCGAGTGCCGTAATTTGGGCCCACCATCCGAAAAATATTATATAGTTGTAGATATCATTCATAATGCTCTAGGTATAAAACGTTCTACTGTTGCCCGAAAATATGTCGGAATCATTCGGAGTGCTTTAGGAAAACAAAACAACAAAAATTCATTTTCTGAATTCTCTTCTGGATTATTCTGAACGCTAGTGAATCAATGAATGAATGAACAATGAATGAATCCGATGAACATGGTGAACGATTTTATCAAACATGTGCACCGATTAAAGACCGCTATAAAGAAAGAAATATTCATTCTCTTATAGCTGAAATATGTTGCACTTTATTTGCTAACTGCATAGAACTGTATAGAGCGAAACGATTTAAATACATGCTTTGGTTCTCACTTCATATCTATTGGTACAAACTAATCCGCTAATATTCTTTTCTACTATATTTAACAGAATTAACCCTAGATCTCATTTGAAGTCTTTGCTTATTTCTAGTGTTTTTATCTTGGACCAGCACTCAGGAGACAACTCCTTTATGGTGCGGGACGTTCAAGTGGCGACTAAGGTTAAATATATTCGGTATCGTTATAGATCCTAAACTTAACTGAAGACTGAATGTGGAGGAGGGTATAAGAAGGGCTACGTCAGCTTTCTATTCGTGCAGCAGAATGTAAGGAAAGACATGGGGACTGCTGCCAGATTTCACACTATGGCTTAGCCGCCGATTGTAAGACCAATACTAACATATGGTTGTATTGTCTGGTAGAACGCCACTCAGAAGAAATACATTACTGGGATGCTAGCTAGCGTGCACCAGACTGCTGAAATTGTGGCGTTTGAGACTCTCAGGACCTGCTCGGGGGAACCTTGTCATGCTTCATTTACTGCCGATGAACCTTTATATAATGCATACTATCCGTTGCGGTTTGAAACGGTTGAGGGAGATGGAGCAGACCTTATTCTACAGTTGTGTAGTTTGCGAACGACAAAGTTCAATTGAACGTTAAACTCAAGTGAACGAAGTAAGCCGGTCATTTCAATGAGGTCTTTTAGCTCCGTGTTCGCCTTTCTTTCCTCTTTATACTCGTACACAGCTCTTTAGTTTAAAGCTCCTGTTTGTTTCTTTTTTTTAAAGCTCCGTAAGTAATATGTAATTTCAGCTGCCGTTTCTCTCTCGTTCACTCTCTCACTGCGTACATTGTAAAAAGGGCCGTAAATAATACTAATAACAGAAGAATTAAAATTTTTTGTTGTAAATAAAAAAACTTTGCTAAAAGAAAACAAACACTTTTCAATTTCCCTTTATTTTATACGGTTGTCTGGTAGTAGATTTATATTTTCAAACTTAAATAAAAAACGTAATAATTGAACGATAGAATGGAAATGCGGATTTTATTTTTTAAAGAGTATGTCATGCAGATCCTTCAGATCCTTTTTTAAAATTTCATGAATAATTGCTCTTGGAAGTCCCAGTTGTTTGCGTAAATTTGCAATGTGGCACAAAGTAAAGACGAAAAAATTACAGCTGTCATAATCAGGAAAGGTGTTTGCTGGCTGTGTTACCGTATAAAAAAATTGCTTAAACAAATTAAACATTAACAGAAAACAAGTAGAAAGCAATTTTATCGTTAGTAACTGTGTATATTTAATTTAAATTATTTATTTTAGAAATTACCCAACTATTAAAATAATAATGAACATTATTTACTAATATATTTGAAAACTAAAATGAAAAACGGTAACCCTGTACTAATTTGTTCGTCGGCGTATGAAATAGAAATAAATCTATCCCAGAGATCGTCGCGCACGACGAATTTCGACGACGTGTTAATTTTCATATGTATAAATGTGTTTTATTTCTGAGGACGAAAGTTCGCAACGAATAATTCGTCGTTCGTCCCAATTGTGTTCCTAGCAAGCTAATAAACCCAACGCTACCTTATTCCTTCACCAATAATGGCTAAATGTAGACAAAAAATGTCTAAGCGATATCGAATGCAAAAATCATTAGTAATAAACAAACCTAAGAATCTAACTGATAATTTATTTTTTACGGCAAACTCTGAGTAATGTCATGTTCAAAGTAATAACTGCCCTGATATTTTCAATCCAAAAGTATAAAAAATTATATTAATTGAATATGGGGTATAAATTATATACCGTATATTAATTTGAAAGAAGTTTTCACCTTATTGAAAAATATTAATTAACTGTTATTAGCTGAAGTTTGTTTTTTCTTTTAGTCTTAACTCTCTCTATTTGTGTATGTATTTGATCGTGGGAGTTTAAAACAAAATCAGAAATTTTTTTCAAATTTGTATTTTTCAATAAAAATCACAAAAATATTCATGTATGGAAAATTTGCAAAAAAAAATAGCTAGATTAAAATAAAAGTGGTTAAAAAATTTGCTTTTCCTCTAGCTAAACTTAGCAAGAAAATTACCGCGGAGGAGGCAGCGAGAGTAAGCACCGGAAAAAACATTTGAATCTTTACTGACAATGAGACTGCAGTTCTGACCTTGACTTCAAAGCCACCATTTTCGAAGACGATCAAGCGCTGGAGCGAAACCCTGAGGTGGGTTCTCAAGAAGTGTGGGGACACTCTAGATATCCGAATGGCAACACGTGATGTCATGCGGAGATTATGGCTATAGTCTTTGCAGAAGGCAGAATGCAGGTGGAGCGGTTTGAGTTTCTGCTTCATCTTAAGACAGACTTGTCCGACCTATAACAGCCTAACAACCGATAACCTAATGGTCACTGTCCTCTGGAGAGGCACGCCGATCACCTTGGAATAGGCGAATAGAGAAAAGAAGCTGAGAGTAGATCTCAGCAGTGCCGCGGGTACTAATGGAACCAACCGTCGGATAAAATTAGATAAAATTCTACTCCTTTCTTCTTGATACGCATTTCCCTGGTAACACAGTGGAAGGTAGCAGAAGAGAAGGTCGTGGGGTATTGTTGATTTCTCCCCAAAACAAGGCTCCAGAGATGGATGGCGTCATTCCGAAGATGCCGGAAAGTGCAATATTTTTGCCCTGGCTCTCAAGATTGTACGAACTAGCGCTATCTCTCAGCTTTGGATATACTCATTAGCCAGGTACTGGTGGGTGCCAGCATGCCTACCTAAAGAGTCGATCGACGGCACGACCCTTAATTTTTTAGACTTGAACCAGCAGTCAGTGATTTTTACGCACGCGTCAGCAACTACAGATTGCAGGCTAGCAGTAAAACAAAACAAAATAGAACTGGTACTGTTTGTCACAAATACCAAAATAAAGCACTTCGAACACCCTCGGGTACAGAACCATGCTTTCATATTGTCGGATTGTACGAAGTATCTCGGGTCCATTATGGAAACATAATGTGCGGCACAGGATCGGGAAGGCCACGTTGGCTTACTACACCTTTCGCACGAGCTTTGGTAAGACATGAAGAGCTTATCCTTCTAAGATGGGGATATGGATGTGTATAGCAATTATTATGCATCGCTGGTGTGGTCGAGCCGTGGGGTCCACACGTGGTGAATGAACTATGCAGGAGGTTTACACTGTATTGCGATGAGAAAGAAATAAGGTACGAAATGGAACGATTGGACTCCCTAATCTGTTTGCGCATGTGCCTTACGCATCTATTATTTTCCTTCTCGCAAGTCTGGTAACACCGCAAATGGCAAAAAACATGAAATTAAATGTTTGTTGTATTAGGAAAATTTTTAAAGAAGCTATTTGATTTGTTTTGTTTGTATATTTCGTAATTCTCAAATATATTTTGGGAGTTTCTCCAATATCTTTTGGGAGTTCTTGTATAAACATGTGAAATTTCTTAGCTTTTTTCAAGAATTGTCGGTGATATCTTCTCTCGATTTGTATTGAGCTTTTTCAGGGATCGCGCTATAAGAGGGATCTCATTTAACGAGTTCAAGATTAGTTCAGGGGTACCACAAGGCTCCATTCTTTCTCCTACCCTATTTCTTATTTTTCTTAATGACCTTCTATGTTATACTTTCAACCCTATCCACTCTTTCGAAGATGACAGCAGTATCTGCCATTCATATTCATTTGATCGTAGGCCGACATCAACTATGATCGCGGCGACGCGGCAGAATATGAATGACTCGCTAACAGGTGACCTCACGAGAATATCGCAATAGGGTCACGCGAACAGGGTCGATTTCAATGCCCAAAAGACCCAATGCTGCATGCTTACCCATCGCCGTATGCACGATCACGCTGCCTCATCTGTAATTATGGGCGGCATAAACATTGAGGAACCATAAGCTCTTGATGTTCTTGGCATGAAAATCCAGTGTGATGTCCGATGGACTGAGCACATTTTTCAGGTTTCAAAGGAACCATTCAAGTTCCTCGGCTTTTTAAGACGGTGTAAGATATACTTCACCCCATCTGATCTCCTTACTATTTATACCGCCTACATCCGACCGAAAATGGAATACAACTCTCATGTATGGGCCGGTGCTTCAAAGACTATTTTGAAGTTACACGACCGTGTACAAGAAAGGGCGAAGAAACTCATAGCAGACAGTATAGTAGCCAACTCTATTGACTCTCTTGAGCCTCGTCGCAACGTGGGGTGCGTTTCGTTGTTCTATCGTTACTATAAAGGGATGTGTTCTAATGAAATCAGGGAACTTGTTCCCGAAACCCGGTCATTTGCACACACGAATGGAATGGACTACCCGCAGAGGTGTTTCCTGTCACTTTTAACGTGGGAACATTTAAATCAAATGTCAAAAAACACTACTCCCTCTATCCTCCTTCCAACAACCTAATTTCCTAGTTCCAGCACAATGCAACGCATGTGTAGGGGTCATCCCCTGACTGCCGGTCCAAGAAAAAAAAAATTGGTTAAAGGTCTACTGAAGAATTTGATATTAGCACGTTAAAAGCATATATTTATATTTGATATTTAAATTATTTTTATAGAAAAAAAAAATACACACAAAACAACAGCAGTTTGAAATTTTAATGGAGTTAGAGGTGCAGCATAGCCACTTGACCAAGGAATAGTTGCAGTCAGCAAATGCCAAGAATTCCTTCGATGTTATGGAAAAGGTATTAAGTTTTGTATTGCACTCATCTCTTAAGACTCGTCTTGCAACTCGTTCTACCCGGTCGTTTTCCTCATCAAACCATAACTCTCAGAATCGATCATTTTATTTTATTTTCAATGAAAAACTGTTACATTTCACTTTTTCTTAACTTTCGTTTTTTTAAAAGATGTTTTTTAAATATTTTGACATTTCATTACTATCAATCTTTGCCATATTTTCTTTTGCAATGTCTAAAAAATTGGCATCTCAACGCATTTAGCTTTCGCATCACAATAGAGAGTAGCACCCCAGGATTCAAAGATCTGCGTGCATTGGAGTTACGTGGTGGTTGCGTACTAGTCCTTCAGAGGCTATGAATACTTTATTTAACTTTACTCCCACAGATCTGTACGTAAGAGGCATATCTGCTAGTACGGCTGCAAGACTAGCAGTAGCTGGACAATCGAGATCAATGTATTACGAAGATGCGAAGATTTTGAACCGTCTTCCCCCAGACTTAAGTACGTTGTCGCACTACGTTGTGCCTGAGGTGCACATTCTGAACGAATTGATAATATTATATAGCAATAGATAGTCACCAGAACTTCTACTAATTTGATAATCATTTTCTACTGCTAACGCTAATTACATAGTATGTATACGATAGAGCCGCAATTTTAGTAATGGAACTTCGTTGATTCAATTAAGGAACTAACAAACTAACAATAACACAACGGCGAAGTAAATTAACAAATTAAATTGCTCTGGAGTACCTTAAAAATTAATAAGGCAACGTAGGAACATTTTCTGAGGACTCGTCCAAACAAATTTAAAGTTTATGAATGTATTACACCAATGTGTATTACAATTTTATAAAAACATACTACATATAATTTTTTTAATAAAATCATGTGCTCTAATTACAGCGAAAAATTCAATAAGAAAACAACTAATTTATAATATTATAAAAAAATCACAAATAATTAATTCTGAACAATACATAAGTATAACAACAATAAACCAATAAATAAATAATCTCTCAACTATGTACAATCAACGAAAATAAAATATTAATTTTTCGAGATAAGTAAATAGAATAAAAATGGCTATTTTTATAGTATAAATGACCCTTCATAAAAAACAAGCTATACATTTTTTTGCGAAAGGCCTTTGAATTTTTAAATGTTTTGTAGTTTAAGCTTGAAACACATTCAGTACAACAGACTACCGACTTCAATATGTGAATAATAAAATACAAACGTTTATATGAGTGTAGCGATGGTCGAAGTATTCTGCATGTTGACTACAAAACGAAAAATTTTCCTGGGTTCAACCCTAGTTTCAGACTCATAAAAACATCTCGCATTTTTTCTGATGTGTATTTTGTCGGTCTTTGCGTCAGTTGTTATCGGAAGGTTTCAGTAGTGAATGCACTGGTTACTGCACAGTAACGCCTTCAGCTGTATCCAATCCACAGGCACATCAGAACGCCCTCCTTCATCGGTATTGTGTAGCACCAACGAAGTAAAATAATTACTAAAAAAAAAGTGGCTACTAAAAACGAAACTTCAAAATTTAATACGTCTCCTTGACATCAGAGACGCAACAACACTGCTGTATAAACAAATAACGTGCAAAAAGCAGTGTTGTAATGTAGTGAAGCTTCACCTCTTATCCTCTAGTTCCAGCCCAATGCACTGCATGTGTTTGGGGTCATCTCCTGAGTGCTGGTGCAAGATAAAAATATATGAGAACGAATATTTGACAATATGGCAATATCAATTTTTTGATACATAGTGTCTACATCTGATATAATTGGGGCATTCACAAGGGGCTTTCCTAAAGTCATTCGGCTGATAAGAAAAAAAACACTCCTTAATCACCTATATCGCGAATAAGAAGTGAAATTTTTTTTGCCTTGAAATTTTCATTCCCCTCGAGGTGGAACTTGGTATCATGAAGTTAATGTGTCATTTTGTTCCCGTTATCATTCTCTTTGAATGTGGAAAAGGGAAGATGATTTGAAAAACATAAAAATTAATTACAAATCAATCCAATATAAATTTAATACAGAAATAAAATTTCGTGGGTTTACATGTCCTTTAGTCTTTAAGTGTTAAGTTGTGTTTTTAAATATTCAGGCCCCAGTAAATTCCTTACCCACATAAAAAGTATTGCATTTGAACAATAAAAGTACCTGAATGCAAGAATTAACAAAAGTGTGAAAATAAAAGAATTTAGAAAATAAAATAAATAAAAATAGAGTCTCCAAAAATTTAAATGAAATTATTAGACTTGGAACTATGATGTATGTTAATCCTTAAGAGAACTCCAAAACTCTGACACGATGTTTTTGTATACTTTGACACATTCAAATCGTCTGTTGGTTTGCATTTAATTTATTATTTATGTATGTGTATTTCCAGTATAATAACTGATCTTGATATAAAAAAATATATTTTCAAAATATTGTAAATAAAGGAAGAATTTAATTACATTTTGTATGCAATTCTCCAGCAAACATCAAGTGAATAAATCAAAAGGAAAAAATATCGTTTATGATAAGAGGAATTTTCTTTCACATTCACGGGAAATGATTAATGATTGCAATTTTGAGAAAATGGAATATATTTCGAGGGAAAAAGTATTCACCATAGGAGTTTTGATATCAAAGCGCTAAACAGAAGTGAAGAAACTAACATAATTCGACTCTTTAATATAGTGAATAAGAATTTACAACATTCTTGTTATAATTCCATTTGTAACTAAAATTATAAAATTGTTGAAACAAATTAAATAGAAAACAACTATTGCCAATAATATGAGCCAGCTCGATAAGTTGCACACACAAAATTTGTTACATTTTTTTTTCGTTGCGTTGTATATCTGTTAAAAATTGTCATGTTCACAATATATATAAATATGTTTGAAACAAATTTAAATAGGCCGACTTCAATGCTTCGCAATTGAAAAATTAAAATTATGCCAATGCGTTAGGCGGTGAAGTTGTATGCAAATAGTTTACACATGCTACAACACATACGAACATATCGAACGATATCGTTTGTTCACTTATTACATGCAAAACAAAATTTAAAATGTTGGTTTGTATTGCATGTAATAAGCGAACGAACGATATAGTTCGACATCGGTGAACAGGCCGATAATGTAATTAAACCAGGTGGCATCGCTACGTCAGGTGATTATTTTTTTCTCTGCTTTTGCGACATAAAATGTCAAAATTCTATGCAAACACATTTCTTTAACAGTTTTTATAATTAACAAAAAGTGATAAGCAATTTAATTAGCGTAATTTTATTTTGTTTAAAAAATATATATTATTTGTGCTTAAATATATATACTTTTTTCTGACATTACATGGCACAAAGCACGAACACACGAACGCCTGTAGAAGTTTTACTGCTCTCACCTTAGTAATTGCATCATGCCACAACAGTTGGGAAAATTCTACACATTCACAATTTTTTCGAATTGGCAGTAAAAATGTAAATGTGAAAAGAAATGACAGAACGATAAAAAATGTTAGCATATCATGGTAACACAATTTAATGAAAATGTTGAAATATATTATTATGATTTATTTCTTGAAATAGGCACAAACAATGAAAGATTGTTAATTATAGAAAGTTAATATAATTTAAATAATAATAATAATAGCAAATGTTAACCGTTTCTCAAAAAATGTTCTCTTATGATGAAATTGGTAATTCCATTTTGTAAAAAATAAAAAAGCTGAAGTAGAAGCAAAGTTGAACAACTAAATATTTTAAAATTTATAAATTCACACCGTTCGTTCCCACTTTTCTGGGATATGAACAGTAAATCATACAAGCGCACTGATTTCAAGAATAATGCTTATGAATCGATAGCAAAAGATTTGCCTTTAATTTTCCTTTTCAAATTAATTACCTTATCGTAAGATGTAATAGCTTTTGTAAATGGCGGTTTAAATCTATCATATTTGACATTTGTGAACTAGATAGCTGCAGAGTACAAACGGACAAACAATGTAGTGCTATACTCAGCAAGAGCGTGGAATAATTGTGTGGATTTCTTTAACCAATAATCGGTCAGCATTAATTTGGTAGTCGATTTCCTAATCGTGTCGCGCCAACTGGACAAACATTACGCCGCTGAACTGCTCGACTCGAACAGACTGGAATCACAAGAGATATTTAAGGGCGTGCCCGCCACCGAACTGGGCGTTCTGTCGAGAATACCGCGGCTGTGGCTGCTGACGTTGCTGAGAACAAAGAAACGTCAACCAGACGACGTGCCACGCAATTGGACGTCACCAGGCGGATCCTGCAGCGAATTTTAGTGAAAGACTTACACATGTTCCCATACAAAGTGCAAACAGTGTATCAGTCGCGTGTGAATTACTGTACAGCCTTTCTCAAGCCCCATAATGAAGAGGGCGATTTTTAGTCGAAAATCATCATGCGCGACGAGGCGCATTTTCATTTAAGCGGTTACGTCAATAAACAAAATCTTCATTTCTGTTACCTCTTACATCCACTTAAGGCTACTGTGTGGGGCGATGTTCACGCGGGAGGAGTGATTTGACTGTATTTTTTTGAGGTCGCCATCGGCAATACAGTTACTGTTACCGGCGAACACTACAGGGTTATGATAAGCGACTTCCTACTGGCGAAATTGAATGAGCAGGGCTTGATGAACATATGGTTTAAAAAAGACGGTGCACAATGGATATTGTGAAGGAAGCATTTCCTGGTCGCGTAATCTCCCGTTTTTGGCGATTTGACATGGAAAGTAAGATCGCCCGATTTAACCATCTCATACTTCTTTCTTTTACTCTACTTGAAGTCAGGGGTTTATGCCAACGCGCCCCAACCAATATCAGCCCTTAAGGAGAAGAATATTCGACAGGAATGCGAACAGTTATCACCAAGAAATATTGCAGAAAGTTATGGAAAATGGGATAAGACGGCCACAAATGTGTACGAGTATCAACACTGGCGGCAGCCACTTAGCTGATATCATATTTTCCAATTAACATAATTTTCCAATTAGAGGTTCAAATAAAGATTTCCACCACTCAAATTTTTTTTTTTTTATTTAGTAAAAAAGTTATTAAAAAACAATTGGATGATTAATGAGTATTCCGAAAAATTGTTCAATTTCCTAGAGGCTGTAATCAGTGGATTGTGTAATGGCAGGGTAAACTAACTGTTAAAAGAAATGGGAGTTTAGTTGTTTTCAAGACAATCTAATGATTTATCTCTATTTGCTATTTCTATTTAAGGGGATTTATTAAACATCGCATCTTAACATCACTGTTCATGGCAGAACGTTGAACCTTTCATTTAACCCTGGATAGATAATCATATTCTGACGTACGGTAAAGATAATTATGCGTGAAATTGACGCATGATTTTAATTCGCTATATTCCTTATTTTATTTATTTATTTCGAATAAACTAATCTGTAGCACATTTTAAATGTATTCATGAAATGGAAACATCAGAATTAAAGATATATTTATTATAAAAAAAGAAGAAACAAAAACAAAATAACTTCATCGGAAATCAATAAAACAAACCCCTTTTTATGGAAACTTAAGAGATAATCATGTGTAATTTTAACTCGCTTTGTATTTATATTCATTATAGTAAAAAATTACCAATTGGAAAGAAATATTGATTCGTTTAAACTGCAGACGTAAATTTTAAGCAGATTATCTTTCCAGGTTTAAGAGTTAATGGGAGCGTTAAAGCTGGAAGCTGGAAAACAGTAAGCTCCACGAGATGATTTGGTTTAAATTTCTAATGCGGGAAATTGGTTCCATTTCATTTATCATGTCTTTTACTGAGTCTTTTTGACTGATAATTCTCAGCCACAATGTCTTTGGGTGGGAGTAAAACAAATTTTTTATTGAAAATTATCTTAAAATATTTTGCATTTGTTTCAATCACATACAAGTTTACTCGCGAACTTCATCCATAGTATAGAGAATAAGAAGGTGGTGAAAGGGGAAGTAATTCAGAACTCTGTAATTATTTGGCTTGAAACGTTGGCCAAATCGAATTAGGAGCAACGATATACATTATGTATATACATATATCATGTGATTGCTTTAAAAATCATTGGTCACAAATTTTCAGGAACTCTACTGTCAAACACCGTAAAGTGTTGTTTATTTTTTTATATATGACAGAGCGATTTTCTTGCAATTTGATTATAAGATCGAATAATAAATTTGATAGCTTATATTTGGCATTTTTATACATCAGCTGAAACCCGGCGTGCTTCGCTACACCTATTTAAATTTAAAAAAAATTTCAATATAAAGCATATGTCCATGAACACATATTGCAAATTTTTTATTTTTAAGGACATACTCGTATAATACAACCTTTATAGATTTTGCGTATTCTGAGTTTTTCTGTAGCTTGCATTTGTACAGCAAATTATGTACTTTTTCTTAGAAATAACAGGTATAACCTTTTGGTACAGGTAAAAACTTTTCTGAATAAAAAAATTAAGGCAATACTCACACATGTTACTAATTTCACTTGCGACAATGGTTTTTATAGGTTGTTAGTATTCGAACAGTTTCTCGGTCGGTCGCATTTTTATTATAATTTATTTTAATGAAAAAAGAAAAATATCAAATATTTAATTATGTATTTTTCTTTCAAGCCATAGAGGAAGGTAATCGCTTTATTTAGTTTATTGGTTTCTTAAATCACAAAAATACGAAAATAGCTATGTATTATTAATTGGAGGTGCCAGAATACTGTGAAAATTATAAGAATATCGGTTCAACCATTTAGCTGTTTATAAGGTACAAACAAACACTTGTCGATTTCCGCCCAATTTTTGACTGATGATTTGTACTGACCATTAAGTTACTTCGATCAAATACAGAACCTTTAACTTTAACTGTTCTCAAGATATAATGAAATCAATATTTAGTTTGTAGAGGAGTTACTGCGCCCACTTGTCCAATCTCAACCAGTTTTTTACTGATGATTTTCTTTAATTACAAAGTCATTTCTACCAAATTTAGAAGATTTTGCTATATTTTGATATACAAAAATCCATATTCAGTTTGTGTGGGAGTTACTACGCCCGTGTATCCAATTCCGCCTGTCCTAATTCAGACCAAATACAGAAACATTAACATTAATCATTCGCAAGATATAATGAAATCAATATTTAGTTTGTATAGGAGGTACCACGCTCACTTGTCCAATCCCTCCCAGTTTTTGACTGACGATTTGTTTAAACTACGAAGTCATTTGGACACCATAGTCAGAAACTTTCACTTCAACCGTTCTCAAGATATACAAGAATAAATATTTCCTTTGTATGGGCGTGGTAACGCAGAGTTGAAATTTTTGAAATTGATATAGTCTATCACTCCTTCCAGATATACAGAGAGATACTGGGAAAATTTCAAGAAAATCGGTTCAGCCGTTTAGCTGTCTATAAGGCACAAACAGACATGCATACATGTCATTTTTATATATAAAAATCTAATTGGGTAGAAAACTCACCTCTGCATTTTCCATATATTATTGCTTATAGAGGTTATTTGATTACCACCCAAATATAAATATTTTAAGTTCCTCAACTCGATTACTTGCTCGGGAAAATGTGTCAAACGATTGCCACTTAAGTTTAATTCCTTCAGACATGATTGTTGGTTTTTCATGGTAAAAGATTTCGGCAACGATTGATTGGTTAATTGATTATTTTTGGCCACTAAAGTAACCAAAAATAATTGAGCAATAGCTTCAGGCAACTCTGTCAAACAATTTGAGCTTAAGTCCAAAATGCGTAAATTTGTAAAGCTTTTAATTGCGATGGGTAAATATTTTAGACGATTGTGATTGAGCAGCAAGATTTCAATATCTTTTTGTGACTTAAGATTTTGTTTAGTTTCGGAGTAAAGGTCATCTTCTAAAGTGATCTCATATAAATTCATACGGCTATAATCCAAAGTTTTATGTTCACGTGAGTCGGTATCACTGCTATCTGATGTATAGACCTCCATTTTGTTAAAAATAAATATTTGTTTACTATTAAAATTTAAATTATTATTGAATTTTCGCTTTATTTTCTTATTTATTATATCACATAATTTAATTTTTTCTGAATTTTGTTTTTAAGTTTTACTTGTTTTCACTTTTCTGATCACTGATCGTCTCTTATTTTTCAAAATTTATTATTCCGAATCGTTCGTTCTCGAAGACATAACATAGGCAAGTGATCTTTTTATTTTCCAGTTCTCCTTATTTAGCTCTACTTAATCAAATTAATAATTACGCCTAGACAGAAATTTATTAACTTGAAGCTGCATTAATACACAATTGCTTTTCCAGACAGTCGAGTCGAATCGAATGCACCTTCACTTATATATTTCAAAAGCGACTGAAATACTAATATTGGCATCAACAAAAGGCGTTCCTCAATAGCGAATACGTATGTTTGTATTCATATGTATGTAGTGTACGTGTATGATCTGGCAAATGTTTTTTAAGCAGAATCTTCACATGTAGTAGAATTTACGCGCTCTTTTGATATGTTTAATCGCTATTGTTTAATTAGTATTTCTTATTTTTGATTAATAAATAGCCGAAAGCAATTAATCAGTCGAGGTTTAGGTTTAATCGCTTTTTTGGTCAATTTATCGCTTAAAGGTTTCTTAGAATTTGCCGTAATATATATTAATTCATTTCATTAAGATTATAAGACATAAGTTATTTGTTATTTTTCTAAATACTTCATTAAACTTTTTAATGCATACCTCAAAGGTATTGCTTAGCAGGTATCTTCCATCCATCATTCAACAAGGTTTAATAAATTTTAATCCGCAGATGCTGAACTTCTTTTGACTGGAAAACGAAGAGAATGGATTTTTTTATAGATACCGACAAGTCAAAATAAAACTAAAGAATATATGTAAAAATCGACGCTAGAAACCTTAAGAGATCTGTGATATAATTATAATTTTTTTTAAACTTCATCTCGCTACTGGAGGACATGTCCAACGTTAGCCATGAAGTCTTTAATTGGACTTACTACTATTTCGACAAGATTCCTTATAGTATGGGTTGTGTATATATTGAGGGGAATGTCACTTATTATGCTGGTGATGAGTTTAGATAATTTAGTAATTGTTTTTTTTTTGTCGTTGGACAGATTTCTCCTTGAGCGTTTATGAACCTTTACAGGGAGAGATAGGTAATTAAGTCGCTATTGTCGTCATGGTTGTAAATTTAGGAAACTGATATAGTTTACGATTGGTATCACACCAAAATTGGTTGATTTCTTCAGTATGTGAAAAATATTTGGTAGTTTGGTAGTAAGTTACATTTTTTTAAAGTTCTTGGTAGAAAATTGATAATCTAAGATCTGCCAATTATATACATATGTATGTATTCAAAAAAATCAATAATTCAAATGACTTCAATCTGCTTAGAAGTTCGCTGTTCGCTTTCCATAAAACTTATCATTTACTCACAAGAACACCAGACGGTCTTCAAGATGCCGATGAGAGTTGACAAAGCAGCGCACTACATTTTGCAGGACCACTTGAATTTAACCAATTGATAAATTTAATAAAAAAAATATTTAAGTTCTTCTGCTAAAACTGTTAAAAATTCTGTAAAGACTTATTGATTGCAAAATATTAGCGCTTTTTATATAATTGCTATATTTTTGTATGGTTATATGGTTATATTTCCAAATAATATTGCTATAAATATTCAGAGTTCATACACGTATGCGAGGATGTAAGCTTTTGTACTTATGGATGTACAGAACATAGGTGCCATGTACTTTTTCTCGACATCCCCAAGCAAATTTTAAAATATCCCCAAATATTAAAGAATCGTTTCTGCTAAAAAAATAAACTAAACTTGTTTATTGAATGAATTCTATTTAAATAAATATATTTTGTACTAAATTTTAAATTTTTCGAAACTAACTGTCGGGCCCATTATTGCAGTTCTTCTCGTTCGGTTGCGTCCCGTTTTTGTTGATCGAGTAAAAAACAGAAACATCAATAACAAGAACAAGAACAGAGTATCGCAAGTAGTGTTGTCAAAAGTAGACGAAAGTCCCAAAATGTAGGTTTTCTTGATAGTAAAATAGTAGCGTAGGGAATATGGGATCGATTTTTTATATTCACTGACATGTTGGTATTTTTTCTCATATTGCATTATTAATTAAAAAAAAAAGTAAGTTTTTTTGATTTTGTTGTCGGCCACGAATTGGGAGGAACTTTTAAAAAACTACCTCAAGCAAAAATATAATGAAATTTAATGTAAAAATTTACTGGCAACACTGATCGCAAGTAAACGATAAGAATTGCAATATTGGTCTTGAGGGTTAAGTTAAGCATATTAACGTCCGATTAAAAGTTAACGTGAACTTTAACGGCAACTTTGGCATACAGAACTTGCTGTTAAAACTTACGTTAAGTTTTAATCGTACTTTGTGAAAAGGGACGTAAGTACTGTTTCGGAAAGTTCTTTGTAATGACATATTCCGGCAGCATCATGGAAACTATACACCTCTGTGGAAAATGCATTCACTCACAATCAATGGCGATGGCTGATGTAGTGTGCTCGTTGACTACAAAATCAAAAATTTCCTGTGGCTTCAGATTAATTCATTTTTTATTTATTTAAAGAGATAGACGGTGAACAAAACACGAAGAACGCTGAAGATGAAAGTGTAGCAACTTTCGGGAATAGCATTTGTTCCGTTCTGCTTGTCAGTGTGCCTTACAATTTTTGTCTTTGACTTAGTTTGTTTCTTAGTAATTATCACTTGTAATTTTTGACTGCATGTATTTTCGATCATTAGCCAATTTTGATTAATTACATATGTATGTAAAAATGAGATTCGTATTAAAGCACTATCTAACAAAACTCTTTCTTTTTGACTATTTAAAATCCGGCGTGCGTTCGCTATACATATTTATATTAAAAAAGGTCTATAAAACATATGTTTATATTGAAAAAACTATTTTTTTTTCTGAAATAAATGTTGAACTTTTGTGATTATCACGTAATTAGCCAAAATATATCATAAGAAATGAAAAAGTCAATTTTAAAATTTTTGATGCTTGCGGCCCAATTGTCCAATCCCTTCCAGTTTTGGACTGATGATTTTTTAATTACAAAGTCATTTCTAGCAAATTTAGAAGATTTTGCTTTAATAGTTTTCAAGATATACAGAAATCAATATTTAGTTTGTATGGGAGGTACCACCCCACTTGTCCAATTCCAAACCACTTTTTGACCGACGATGTGTTTTAACTACAAAGTCATTTCTACCATATTCAAAAACTTTCACTTCAACCTTCCTCAAGTTATACAAAAATAAACATTTACTTTGTATGGGCGTAGTAACACCCATTTGGAATTTTTGAAATTTATATAGCCTCTCAGATTAAACCGGTGCGCTTCGCTTCCACCACAACCATTCTTACCCCATGAAAAGTGCCCTATATTTTGAGTTGGTTCATAAACTATCCGTCTACTAAATTTGATAAAAATCTGTCCAGCGGTTTAGGGTGTATAGTGGAACAAACATACAAACATCTAAATCAGGTATATTCAACCTCGGGCCCACGGGTCATCATAGCAATTAGACTGTGGACTACTTTAAATTTCGAGGAGAGCAACAAAAACTGTGGGAACACATAGTTAAATAGCAAAATTAATATATATATAATCTATTTCCAAAAAAGTTAAACTGCCAAGTTTTGCGGATAGTTTAACATAAAAATGTTTTAAATTTATGTGCCCATTTGACATTTAATAAAAATCGACGCTAATGGCGGAATCTTGCTCGATTGTTATTTTAATTTCGTGATTGTTTTCGTTATTTCTAAAGAATGGCAGGAATGTCTTCTAATCTTAAAAGAGAAATATGTGATGAAAATCGATTGTTTCAAGCGACCCGGGAAAGAGAATATTTTGTTTACCTAACACTGCCGTAACTTGTTTAATATGCCGTGAAATTATTATATTAAAGAAATATAATATTTCTTGCCATTTTACTATAAAACACAAATCCTTCGACGAAACTTTTCGTCCTGAATCAACCTTAAGTGAGAAATTCACTTCTTTAAAAAGATCATTGCAACAATAAATTGTTATGTCAATATATTGTTAACAATATAATGTTATAAATTATTTATTTATGTCTGTGGCACCTTCACAAGACTCCGCTGTAACTAAAACATCATAAGAAATTTGTTACACTCTTTGTAACTACTTGAAACCGTGCGGCCCATAGCACCATATTAACGTCTCTGTTTATATGTATTTCTTTTTGTTTTTTCTTGCATCTAAGAACAAGAAAAGTGGTTTGTTTAATTGTGTGAGTAATAACTTTAAAGTCATATTACTACTAAAGTACTAAACCGATCTGAATAAAATTAAGATCTGGTCCGAAATATTTTTAAAACCGTATATGTGTACCTGTTCAAAATCGGCGCAGTAGTACGGACGGAAAAGGGATTACAAAAAACGTGTTTGCCTATTAATCGAGAATTCTGCCGATGTTTTAGTTAGTTAATAATTTATAAAATTATCGCTCGTAAGTATAATTATAAACAATTTCATCCCTAAAAAATTACCATAATATTTATTGAATATCCCGAAGAAAATCACCTATTCCCAAACAAAATGTTTGGTCTCAACAAAAGTTGGTCTATCCCAACTTTGGGGATAAATTCCTAATACTGGCAGCCCTGGTACACAAATATATTTTATTTTTTGTCTTGAAAAATAGAATTTTCATACCTTTCAAAATTTTAAAGTAACTATTTTAATGATAACTATACCATACAATTAGTTGTCTCCTCAGCGCCTTTTTTAGACTTAAGGGACTATTTGGCACCAAAATAGTTTTAGTTTTTTTTTATCTTGGAGCAGCACTAAGCACAAATGCGATGTATTATGCTGGAGCTAGAGGAAAGGGATAGTTAGAAAACTGACAATTGGTTAAGCTTCTCTATCTTTCAACTCTGCTTTTGAACGTTTTTGTTAATAGCGCCTCTCCTTTAGTTAATTTTTGAAGCTTTGTCTTAGTAACCATTTTAGTAATTATTTTGCTTTGCTGCTGCTACACAATACCGATGAAAGAGGGTGTTCTAATGTGCCTGTGGATTGGTTCCAGCTGAAGTAGGTAGTGTTCAGTGACCAGTGGCTATGCCTTCGCCACTGAAACCTTCCGACAACAACTGCCGCAAAGACATACTAATTCACATCAGAAAAATGCGAGGTGTTTTTAAGATTTAGTCTGAAACCTGGGTCGAGAACTCATGAAATTTTTAGTTTTGTAGTCAACTTTCAGACTACTTTATTCATCGCCACCCTAAGATATAATTCAGATTATTTATTAGAAAAGTAAGAAAATTTTATATTAGCATATAACCATATAACTCTTATCTATAATTTACAAAATACTCTTTCCCTGCAAATAATATTGGACTACGTGGTCCAATGTAATGCAGCAGTGGACCATGTCATTGAAAACAACAGATTATTGTTATGCGACAAGTGTTCGTGCTTTTCTTCGTATTTACGATTACGCGTTTTAAAACTTCTCATGCAATAAAGTCAAAATCGTTCGTATTTAGTGGCTCGTGCCCCAGTCTTTTTGAAACCACAATCGTCCAGTTCATAATCTTCAACAATGCGCATATTGCGCTAATGCACATGCCTGACCACATATGTAACGCTTCCAGTTTCTTAAAATATGGCCTGATTGTTCCAATTTTCGGTACGCATAGTTTTTTGGATGCATGGTGGAGGGCCGCCTTGTGGGACAAAAATAAAATATGTGCATACATATGCAAGTACATACTATGTATATACATACATACATCCATACATGCTTGCATACAAAGAAATTTTTATACTGTTTGTCGTTTTCTATACACATTCATATTTCATATTGCTTATCAAAGTATAATTTGTTTTCATTTCATTAAAACCTTTTGCAGCATCATTTTCTTTGTTTTTTATTTCTTGATGACAGTGCTATTTTTTGGCATTTAACCTTTTATTTTAAAGTGGAAAAGGTAACAATGAAATGTTCTATCGTTGGCACTTAAAATATTATTGATTCGAAAATATGAAATTAAATCAGTCAACACATTTGCAATACAATTATGAAATTGTTCATATTTTAAATATAGAGCTCCAAGATAAGCTGAAACCTTTCGACAACAACGGACACACTAATGCAAATGAGACAAACGCGAACTGTTTTTCTGACTTCGCCGGATACTGAGCTCGAACCCAGGATTTTTAGTTTTGTAGTAAACGTGATAACTACCTCAGCCATCGCCGGCCTTTTAATTTTACGAAAAGCACACATTGATTTTATTGAAAGTAGAAATTTTAACTACTTTATTTTATTATTACTACTTGTTTCTTTAAATTTCTTTTGTTTTTTAAATAAATATATCGAATTTTTTCAGGGGGCAACCCATACACATGCGAAGCATTGAGCTGGAACTATAGTAAAGGGAAAGTTAGAGAAATGACCGGAGGTGAAGCTTAAATAATCATTAACAAGTTCTCTGCACGTTCTCTGTTCTCTTACCAGAAAGCGTTTTCTTACACAAACATTGGGTAAATGAGAGACGTTTTGAGAGAGTAATATTCTTGTTCTTCATGCACGAAACCGCCCGTACTCTTTCTTCAGGATAGTTTGGGCGAGAAGAACAAGCAATCAGCTGGTTTATAAGTAAACAATAATGAAGAGTCGCAAAGCAGCTCTGGGTTGAAGAACAAGTCACGCGTCATCGTAATTATTATTTAAGTGCGGTCAGGCCTGTTTTTGTTGTTTGGCCTTCGAGAGTTTTGCGTCTCACTCGCACTGATTAATGGATTTGCCACGGCTAACTGATCATATACAGTTGTGGCTTTTCGTTATTAATCAGGTTCTGTTACTGGTCGAGAACTTCAAACTCAGGAATTTTATATATAATTTAGCTTCCTATGTGAAGGCATAGGTCGTTTAAATTTATATTGTGAGGGATACCCTGGCATTTTGCGTACTTGCTTCTGCCATCTGCCATATGGCAATTAATTAATTGATAGATACAAACAAAAACAATAATGAAGTAAAATTAAAAGTTCACCAAAAATGCAATGAACAAAAAAAATAGTTAATTTTATTTCATGATTTAGTTAAAAATTATTTGGGATTTCTTTAATTCACATGTATAAGCCAAATTATAGTGTTTTTATGGATGTACATATGCATGTGTGTAGATTTGTAATTGTACATGGTCATATACATTAGGTCTGTTCCAAGTGCATAACAAAATTACCCGAACTCGCACAAATTTATTTTATTAATATATGATTCTAATTTTAAAATCGTGGTTTTTTCCGAAAAAATATGTGAAATGTGTTATTACATATTTTATGGTATTCTCATAAAGTATTTTTTTTATATAAAAGCAAACTCAAAAATTGAGGCGGAAAGCCTCAATGTATGAATGTATTATTACATCCCTTATGGTATTCTCATAAAGTATTTTTTTTATATAAAAGCAAACTCATTTTGGCTTCAATAGATCTCCTATTCATCATTTTGCGTTCTACCGTTTTGATCCTTTTTTTAAACTTTCGGTGTTTTTCTTTAGGTTTAGTTTATTTAGCGTCACAGTTTTAAGTTTTCTAAACATTGCAAAATATTTCTTACGATAAAACTCTTCATTTTTAAAACTTTTTTTTTAACAATTTGTGCGTAACGATGGCGATTCCGATCATTTATGCTTACGAGGCGGAGATCTAAATACAGATATGGCAAGATTCCTCACTTCCAAAATAGATTTCTTTTTCTATACCCCAGTCATCACTAAAGTTTACGGCAGTACCGCGTTTCAAGTATTTCTTTCCTATGTAATCTGGTAAAAAGTGACTTTGGCATATATATAATGTCCGCGATCTTTTAAGAAAACATTCCTCAAAGTTACACTTTGCTAATCACGCTTTGAATATCTTATGTTTTGTTTCGAACGTTGTTTCACTTTTTTGATATTATAAATTTATTAAATTAATTAAAACGTTTTAGTCAACTATTATTAACAACCATGTTTGTCATATGGTTTAGTTGGTTTATATTGACTACAAAGCCAAACATTTATAGTGGGAGAGACGCCATGTTCATACTAAATCATAAAGATCTCGCGTTTTTCTATGGCTTTGTGTAAGTTGTTGTCGGAATGTTTCAGTGCCGAAGGCATAGTCTCTGGTCATTGAATAGTAACGGCTTCAGCTGTAACCAATCTACAGGCACATTAGATCGCCCTCCTTCGACGGTATTGTGTAGCGCCGGCGAAGTAAAATAATTACTAAAAACGAAGCTTCAAAATTTAATACGTGCCCTTGACATCAGAGACGCTACAACACTGCTGTAAAAACAAATAACGTGCAAAAAGTAGTGTTGTAAGATAGTGAAGCTTCAACTTCTATCGCTTCTCCTACTATCCCTTTCCTCTAGTTCCAGCGCAATGCACCGCTGGTCCAAGATAAAAAAAAATATGGAGGTGCGGGTTTGATGCCCGCCTAGACTCTGGGTGTTTCTTCGTAGAGCTTCGTAGAGTTTGTGTTGTTTAAAAAGAAAACATATGTCTTTATTGTTGTATGTATGTTTTGTACGTTAAATTTTCTGCCTGTGTTCTTTGCTACCTGCAGTTTATTCACAACGCCTTTGTCATCGATTTTCTTCTGTCGCTGTAATTCTTATCCACCTTTATCAGCTGCCTCATACGAGTCTGTAAAGTTTGATGTTTCTTTTACCGTCAGCGTTTTCTTTTCCAGCAGTCTACTCTGAACATGTTGGTTCCTTACTAGAAATACAAATTGATTTCGAGTGCCGTGTCCAAATAGTTACCAAAACCGCAATTTACAGCCTACCTGCGCAATGCTGTTAAAAACTTTTGACAAATCTTATCCGGATTTGTCTTCTTAAGGGTGCTTTAGACGATAAGATTTGTCGTACGTAAAATGAGAGAGAAAATAAAATGAAATTCCATCCGTATTTCAAAAAAAGAGAGTAAAATTCGAATAGTTGTTTTCTGGCTTTTACACCATTGGTATGGATAAAATCAAGTAAGATGAAAACATTCTCATTTAATTTAACTACAGCTCAATTATTAGCGTTTTCACAATTTAATCATTTTTGTACCAAAAATTGTACTAAATAAATAATCATCGTTTTCATAATTTTTAAAAGTTTGTTGGGCTATAGCTCTTCTCGTACAGTCTCCCCAAAAACAGTGCATATATCAATCGACACGTATATTTAATAGCTATCGATGGTAGGTAGCGCGATGTGTGCACGAAGAATCGTTTGGGTGCAATAAGTGAAATACTAAAATGTAAACTTTATCCTTTTTAAAAGTTTGTTTGGCTATAGCTCTTATCGTACAGTCTCCCCAAAAATTACGCACATACCAATCGACGCGTATTTTTAATAGCTATCGATGGTAGGTAGCGCGATATGTGCACGAACAATCGTTTGTACGCAATAAGTGAAATGCTAAAAAAATACACTTTAAGGTTTTTCGCCATTTCTAAAAAGTTTGTTGGGCTATAGCTCTTCTCGTACAATCTCCCCAAAAATTACGCACATACCAATCGACGCGTATTTTTAATAGCTATCGATGGCAGGTAGCGCTATGTGTGCACGAAGAATCGTTTGGGTGCAATAAGTGATATACTGAAAATGTACAGTTACGTTTTTTTTTCCAAAAGTTTGGCGGGCTATAGCTTTTCTTGTACAGTCTCCTCAATAATGATATGCATACCAATCGACCCGCTTTCGAACGCGGGTAGTGCCATATGTGCACGAAGAACGGTTTTGAAATTATAAGCGGATAACTACATATAAAGGCGTTGAACAGGTCATTGAATAATTGGCATATATATTCAATAAAATTTATGAACATTATAAAATTTGATTCTAGGGCCTTATTCCTACATATATTCGTTTTTTATTTTTAAATTGATATACTAATGCCTGAGAAATCAATGATCGAAAATCAATAATTTTTTTCACTCTTTGTTTACAATTTCCATGTGCTAGTTAACAAACCAAAACATCCGGTTTGCTAAAGTTTTTTATTTCCGGTTTGATTTATTCACGGCTATGTCAACTTGGTGCTATTACCGCTGTTTTAAAAATTTTTGAGTTAGTGGTCGGTAGTTTTATTCTTAATTCTTACGGCCATTTTCACAATGTCTTATTAAAACTTAATTGGAACTTTTACAGTCGGTTAACTAAAAATATATTTCCCAATGTATGATTACCTTTTAACTGACACCATTTAACGAAAAAGTGTCTGTTAAATTTAACCGAACAAAATGTGGCGGTTAACAATATAATCGACACCTATGCATAGCTAATTTTAATTGATAAATAAAAAAAATGTACACATGTAAAAAATGGGAAAGCAACACTTATATTTTTTCAATGTTTATAATTTTAAAAATTTGAAACAGAAAAAAGAAACCTTGCTGTATTATTAGAGGCTCTACAAAAAACTTTTTAACATGTGTATATCTTAATATTTTTATAGACCAATATTTTACCTGTCTCACTTGTTTTTCTTTTCAATATACTTCAATGTTTTTTTTTCACAAACTTTAAGATTATTTTCTATTTTCTGTCATTATAGTATTTTTCGTAAACAAACACACACAATATTGCCATATTTTTTATCGAATTCTTTTGTTAAGTAACTGAAGGATGGTGAAACCGAAAACATTAACCGTCAATTAAATAGTGCCTGTTAAGCAAACCGCCAGTTAGTTAATTTTCTGTTAAAAGTAAAATAATTAGACATTGTGAAAATGGCCGTTAGTAATTTTCGTTATTTTCAGTGGCACCAAGTGTAATTTTATCATATATTCAAAAACGTTTGAACACAAAAATTTTGATGGTGATATTACTTTTAACCTTTTTTCCTGCCAATGACACTTTTTATGATCCTTGTTTAATTTATTTTGTATCATGTTAAATAAAGTTACACCAATTTTTTCGCCCTTTTTGAAAGTGACTAAAAGTTCTTATATTACAAACCAGATATACAGTAATTTGAAATAATTTCCTAACCAGAAACTTTTGTCATTGAATTTAAATTGCTAGAAAGTAATATGGATATATATAAAATAAAAAACACAGAAAAGTATTGGTTCGACATAGGAATTTTGAAAAATAGATTTGATGAAAACATGTACAGATAGCAGATTTATATTTTCAAACTTAAATAAAAAACGTAATAATTGACACAAAGTTTTATTAAGAGCATTGAACGATAGAATGTAAATGCGTATGCTGGATGACATCCTTTTTTTAAATTTCATGAATAATCGCTCTTGGAAGTCCCAGTAAAGCTGCTCTTTTCCGTATTGAAAGTCGCGGATTTTCACGTCAACTGCTTTCAACCAGTTCAATGCTTTCGGGAGTCCCTGGAGATCGACCCGAACGAATTAAATTTACACTCGATCCATCACTTATTCGCCGAATACCGAACTTTGAACAAAATTGTCGACGAGCAATTACGTAAGAATGATTACTCTCAAAAAATGTCGACAAATCCGCACAATCGATAATTCCAACGGCGTCACCCCCTCCGCACCGTTTATTACTTTTTGAAATAATCGTATTTAAAAATATAAATTTGCCACCAGACACCCTTTATTAAAATTTATATAAATTGCTTTGTCCCTTGTTCCCACGGTATAATTTCTCAAGTCTAATTCTTTCTGTCGGAAAACGTTACGAAATTTAGCTTGATTTGGATTTAATAATAATCAAAAATATATTCGTTACATATATGTATAAGGGTAAATTGGTAAGATGTACTCTCAAAAATTTTGTGTAATTTTTTTTGTGCAGGCAGAAACTCTGAAATTTTACAGCTGTCAGATATATATAGTTAGATTATTTAAATACAGTGTTCTCCAAAAGAACAACTCCTTATAATTGTGGAAACTTATTACAAAAGTTAAGAAAGTTATGTTGAGAAAACTGCTAAGAATTTTCAGTCGAGCAAGAGCAACTAGTGTTTAAAAAATGTAATAAAACTGGTTCGGTAATGGACGTCAACGTACCGGTCGATCCCATGAAAATATTGCTTAACGCAAATTCATTACCAGGTAAATTCACAAGCTAATTCGCCCGTCAGCTGATTCAGCAATTTGTAACGTATTTTTACGCCGAGCGTCAAAGTGAAAAAGTAAAGAAAGTGGTTATAATAATTTAATATTATAATAAAAAAAATGCAAAATAAATTCCTTGTTGCAATAATTAATTTAAATTCAACTTATATTACATAAATTTAATGCGTTCTTTTTAGGTTATGTTATATTTAACAATACATGTTTACAGAAACTATAACGTTCGACGGTCAAAGCGATTTGACGAATTTGCCTTGCCACAACCTTCTATTAATTCTATTTTCTATAAATATAACCTTGACATTGAAGCTCAAAATATATTTATAACAAGGCAAGTTCATTACCAGGTAATCTCACTAGCAAATTCGCCCGTCAGCTGATACGAGAATTAGTATCGTTTTTTTTAGCCGAACGTCAAAGTTTGTCTACTTTTGTGAGAAAGTTCAGGAAACTGGTTGTAAATAATTTAATAATTATAATAATATAACACCATAATAATAAGAATGCAAAATATATTACTTTTTGTAATAATTAATTTAATTTGAACTCATATTACACTAATTTAACACGTTCTTTTTAGGTAATGTTATATTTAACAAAACACATGTATACAAAAAATTTGACGTTTGGACAAAAAGCGAATTGGCGAATTCGCCTTGCGAATAATGTATTAATAAACCTTGATTTATACAAGGAAGACTCGTCTCAATTCGTTCTAAAAATGGTGTTTTTACTTTGCAAAAGTCAGTCGGCCGTAATCCGCACACTTACAGTGAACTCTCGAAGACGTGAACGTGAACACTTATTTTTACATTGAGTACACTAAAACATGAAGAAAGTTTCAACAGTTCTAAAAATGTTTATTGTAAAAATATATCGATTGAGGGAGTGGAGTGGTTTTTTTAATTTGGTTATATATACTACGTGTACATTATTGAATTAATTCATAATATTTTTATTATTCTCTTTATTTATTTTTAAAAATTTTCATTCAGTTGGTAGGAATTGCAGAATCAATATTGTTTCCGTTCTTTTAGAAGTAAAAAAATTTACACATTTACTGCCTGGCCTACGATGTTACAAAACATTTGTGGGAGGAAACAATTGTGCACGTTTTTCTCAATTTTTAAATTTCAAAAATATGAAGAACTTTTAAAGCGTGAACACACGTAATTCATATTTTCGCGAGTTAACTGTATTTTCAATGAAGAATAAATATAAACAAAGTTTGACAAAGAAAACTCTAGAGGCGAAAAACTCACCTGACCTGTCGAGATTCCCTGGTGTGAATTTGCTTTGTTGCTGCTGTAAATGAGATTGGCAGCGAAAACATCAATTCGGCATCGTTCTCAACGACTTCAAATCTCATGAAGCAGTATGCAGCGAATTTTGACAATAAAACCTCCATCTTAATGCGTACAAAACTCAGCTTACTCAAGAGTTCAAATCAGCAAAGCAAGGAAAGTGTCAAAATAAAAAATTACATTCCTAATGAAACACCCTTTACATACATATATTTATTTTGCCTCATAGAAGTGCTTCCGCAGAAATAATTTTTTGAAAACTATCGCTGATTAAAAATAAACATTCAAACAGACTTAAAAAAGAAACTTGCGAATTCGTGCTTCTACGGTAAATTTGGTAAAACGGAGCTGGGAAATGGACTTCAAATGAAGACTTAATTACTAAATACGGAATAAATTATAAATATACTGTTATCAAATGCTATTGTAAAATATTTTTTTATATAACGAATATTTGAACGGTTTGTGAATTGTTTCTCATTTTTAACTTATCTCTAAAATGCGTATTATATGTATTTACAATTACTTTTATTTTAGCCTTATGTATTTAATTAATTGTTGAAATTATCGTTCTTTTCCTAAATTGAAATAAATCTTGTCTTTTTGTTACATAAAACTTGACTATATTTTTTAAATGTTTTCTTTCCTTAAATTAATTTTTAAATTCTATGAAAATAAATATTATATTTTACCCCAACCCAGAGGTTTAATTTTTTTTATTATTTTTCTTTTAATTAAATGTTTTTTATCTGAAATGTCCTATAAAAATATTTGAAATTTAATGCTTTTTCCCAAAACACGGGTTTTTTTCGATTTTGCTGCGTTTTAAAATCTCGAAGTTGACAACGCTGAAAGGGATATTATTAGAGAAACGTCATGAACAATAAAAAACAAATTATTATTTAAACTCAGCTGACAGTTGTATATAATATAAATAACTTCAAAGAAATATTTTTCATAATAAAACAATTAATTCTGCACAACCATATATAAGTATGTACAGAGTAGATAGAAACAGACTTTAATTATTTAATAAATATTTAAAAATGTATTTTCTATAATAAAGAAGAAAAAAAAAAGTTTTTTTTAAAATATATACAAACATGTTTAACAAAATGAGTACAAAATCCAAATGGGAATTTCGATACCATTTGAATTAATTAAGGTCAATTGAAATGTTATGTGTAATAACTATACTAGGAAATGCTTGCCTACTACTAGTTGTTACCTTCTATAGGAAAGGAATAGTGATAGAGATTACAGGTGAAGGGATACATTATTTTTGGAAACTATTCTCTTGCGCATTTTTAGTTTTTATAATAATTATCCTTTGGCTTTGATGTCAAGTAGACACATTAGATTTTTATAGCTATATTTTGTAGCCATTTTATTAATTATTTTACTTTGCCGATAATGCTACACAGTACCGTCGAAGTAGTTCGGTCTGATCTTGTCGAAAGAATTCAAAAATTTATGAATATGGTTTTTTTAAATACATTTTAAACTATTAAGCCTATAAGTTCAAAATCTAATTAGCTCTGAACGTCAGAAAGAAACGTCGATATTATAATGTAATTAAATATAATTGCATCATGGTCGATGTCGTTGACAAAAAATAGAAAATAGTAATTTTTTCCAATAGCTCTTTTAAGTCTTCGTCAAATTGATTTTAGATATTCACTGCTTTTTATAGACTTTAAAAATTTACCAAACTCCGTAGAACGGTTAAAACAACTAGTTATTTGACCGTTTTTATAATATATGTTCATATATTAAAAAACAAAAACAATTTATTTTATAAAATAAGTTAACAAAACATGAGAATTTTATTCATATCCTTTTTAAATTGTGATAATGATTTCAATCAAAGAATATAACAATTATTTCTTAGTTTTTATATTTCGCTTAAAAATAAACACTATTGTATTATCCTAAGCTTAGTTGTTAGATTTTATTGTAATAAAGATTCAAAATTTAAAATCTGTAAATTTTGTTTATAACTAGATCATCGACTGAAAAATGAAAACTTAAAATAATGTTAAGTAACTATTTTTTTCATTTAGATGGGCTCATTATAGAAAATCTGTCGTTGGGAGCATTTTTCCACCATTAGAAGATTCAGGCTATCAATGCCCGCGGAAATGATAATGATAGAGGACTAGATAGATATAGGAATAGTGTACAGAGTAAACAGTAGACACATTAAATTTTTGGAGATTGGTAGGAGGGTAGAAATTGATTTTTGCGTGAAAATGCAAACATTTTGCCGATAATGCGTAGAAAACCCTGGTTTTATAATATTGAAATGAAAATGGATGCAGTACAAACAAGGAAATTGAACAGAATCTTAGCTGGCCAATCCTTTGGTCCTTACACCTTTAAAATGTGGCACTTTATAGACAATGATTAATGCGATGTATACGTGGTATAATAATTATAATTTTAACATCCGTTAGATATAATAACCCAACAATTGATCAATATGGTGCAATCGATTCTTTTTTAAGTCCGATATAGTAGAAAATTGTCACGGAAGAATAAGAGGTTCATATCAAATTATAAACAGAAAACTGATGTTGTTGGTGGCTTTATGACCTATAAGTTCAGCCAAGTAAACCACACATCTCTTGAAAATCGCGAGTGAAAGGAGTAATTCCCAAAAAGAAAACAAAAATTTTTGTTGTTTTTGGTAATCAAGAAATAGAAAAATTTCATTAAACAAATTTCATCACCTAATTTTATTATAACTACATAATTAGTTTATACAATGTAAAATTATAAATTTATATACTTTCGCTGTATACTATATTTAGTAACAATAATAGCTTTAAGTAGCTGCTTAAAAAAGTCCAAGCGTCCAATGTTTCTTCAAACTCATTTTCTTTTTTTATTAATAAAAATCAATAACCCAGCCAACATACGCCATAGGCGGTTACAAATTTCTACTAACATTTTCTTATTTCACAATAATTGGCACATATTTGTGGATAAGTTGTATATTCCAATGGCTTTTTAGAACATTCAGTGAGGGCCAAAAGTTTAAAAATTTATAAACTTCTTCGTTTCTATATACATATAATTCTAATTGTGCTTTTTCCCTTATAAACTATATGTGAAATTTATTATTACATACCTTATGATATTCTCATACAGTATAAAAAAAAAATTCAGTTAATATAAAACTTCTTCGTTTCTATTTTTTTTTTATTTTTGTCAGATTATATAATAACACCAATAAATAATGGGAAAATTCACAACTGAACAAAGAACCAGAAAAATAGAGTTTTGTTATTTAAACCAGCGATCAATTATTTTAAAATATGATTATGAGTGATGAAGCTCATTTTCATTTGAGTGACTTTCATAATAAGCAGAACTGTAGGTTCTGGGATACTGAAAATCCAAGAGGCTTTCAAGATGGAAATTGGGTATTTACGGGTAGTAAATGAAAAGCGGCATCGGTTTATGTTATTGAAAACAGACCTGAGATGTGGTTTCAGCAGGATGCAGCTGCTGTCTACAAAAGTTTCTTTGGGTTTATTTGAAGCACCGAAGACAAACATTCTCGAAAAGTGTATTTCACTTTTCATTTCATTTATTAAAAATATTTGCACTTATTGTTATATGTTAAAGTGCAGTGAAATTACTTCATAACTGAACAATAAAGTGCAAATATTCTCAATGAATAGGTACAAATTGGGCAAGAAATGCAATGCACGTTTGGTTGAAAAAAACACCATTAGTGTAAACAAATTTCCATTTTGTATATTTTATATGAAGCAAAAAGTTATTAAATTTTTAAACGCCATGGTAATTTTTTACATCACCTGTAACGTAAGAAGTATAAAATTTACTTGTTTGATCTTAATAGTTTATAGACAAAGAGGCACAAAAATTCATTATATTGTTAATGGTATAATTAAAACGTAATTAAATATTCAATAAAAATGTATTTATTTTTATTTGTACATAAAAGTTAATAAATTAAAAATTCCAGTATTCCGGATTATCCGTTTGGCATCCCTAGTTGTTATCCAGTTAAACTAGTTATATCTTATAATTGCATCATATCAATTTGTTTTGTTTTCCCAATTTTTATAACAGCTTCATCGTTACGTAGACATTTATGTTTGTATGTTGATTTAAAACTAATCTAAACCCTTATCGCGCTCTACATACATGTACATGTATCCCTCCAAAAACACTTTTCATCCAATACCTTCTCTTACAATATTGCTTATATATTTTCTACTTATTTTTGTACTTTGACATTTTAACTCATATGTAACTTACATGAAATTTCGGTTTCTGTTTGTTTATATTTTTTTTGTTATTAATAATATTGTAAATGTAAGAAAAATGTTAACAACTATCCATTTGCATACGAAATAAATATTATTTATTGATTAATTATTACGAAAAATAAAACAAGCGAAAAGACTTCAAACGTAGTACATAGAAAAATTCAATTAAATGTCGTCTAGTCTAAAGTATGTCAGTTCACCCGTTTTAAGATCAAAAAATATCAATAGAACGAAGGAACATGTTTTAACATCTGCAGCAACAACAAAATCGTTACATTTATTAATAACTACAAAATTAAAAGACGTTACAACAAACGCACAATTATTAAAGCGCAACTGTTATCGACTTTCTAAAGGAAAGGACCAACAACGACAGACAGTCATTGGAGAAATTCCATTATTAAATCCGATAAAAGGCGCGGATAAAACAAGATTTTTAAGTTCTTTCCATAAGTATATTACATAATCATTGAAAATAATTGAAAAAAATTTAAATATGATTTTTTTTAGATATAAAAATATTATGGATGTACCAGCTGGAATATTTAAAGGTTTTCTTGATCGTTTTAATGGTGTGACCATAGATTCATCTAAGGAATTCAATCCTGACGATAACTTTGGCGAAAAATTAAAAAGTATGTAAATAATTTCTTGAGTTGTTAAATTTAAGGATTCTCTTTGTTTGTATTCTTTATTTGCAATCTATCTTAAGATATTAACCAAAATTAAATACTATTACATACATATTGATTTTCAGTAAAATCAATAATATCTAGGTATTTGCAATGTTTTTAAAATTTTACTTCTTTTAACTTTAAAATAATAATAATAAAAAAAAGGATTTTTAGATTTTTTATCTTCTAATATCTTCACTATCATCTAACAATGAGATGGCCAATGGACTAATGTATTCGCTTAGCCTTTGAAGGAATCGATTACTATACTTATTTGTTTCATCTTTAACTACAGCTAGTAACGTTTCCGACTGAAAGCTTTGGAGAATTACAATATTTGAGTCATTTGTTGTACGCCAAAGTTTAATACCATAAGTCCATATGGTCAATGGGACATTATTTTCTTATTTTTTTCTAAACTTAGTTCAGAGTTTGAGCCAATTAACCAATACATTTTTTTAAATTTATAATTTAATTGTAACCTTTTTGCTTTAATGAGTGATCTCACATGCTTAGATTTGTTTTCGTAAACTTTTATATTCCAATAGTTTCAACTGTAAGGGTCAGGTAAAGGACAGCAAAGTTCTAAAAACGAAAAAATATACTTTTTTCATATCTGGCAACACTGCTGTCTACTAAAGAAATAACACAAATAACAGCAAAGTGTACTATCAGTTTATGATTTAGCCATTAGTTTTAGAGTTAATGATGAAAAAAAAAATTTTTTTTTGATAAAAATAACAAATTTTTGAATTCAAAAAATGCTTAAAAAATAGAAAGCACCAAATCGTTACCAGTTTTACTACTTAATCTTAAAATCTGAATATAATATAATACAAATAAAATAAACTTTATTTCATCAAAATCTATGGATAAATGCGTGTTTTATTGCCTTTTAGTGAATTCGTTAATTTTAACAAAATTTTATTTTTTTGTTTGATATACATACGAGTAAAATTGAGTAGTTATTGCTCCTCTTTCGATTGTTTGAATTTTCAAAACATTTTCCCCATTTATAAATTTTCATATCGACAATGTATTACATAGTATCATTCGTAACCTGGTAGGTAACAATACAGATTCTATTCTACGGAAAAACATTTGAGATGGATGAGTTTAAATGTATTAAACAGTAGAAAATTTATATTTAATTATTTTAATTTATATAAAAAAAAATAATATAAATATTAACTGAATTTATTTTGGGAATATTCATTTATACATATGATTCTATTTGTGCTTTTTCCCTTATAAACTATATGTGAAATTTATTATTACATACTTTATGATATTCTCATACAGTATGAAAAATATCATAAAGCATTTTAGTACAAAAGCAACTCAATAATTGAGGAGGAAAGCATATCCATATAGTACTATTTCGCTAACGCTTACTTAGCTCATCAGTGGATTTTCCTAATTTCTGAATACAAACCCAAGATCTATATGTTTAAAATTCAATTAATCAAACGAGAATTGTTTGAATATTAAACATACAAACCAAAAAATCTATAAACAAAAACATAACAATCCATGAGTTTACTTTTATAACATACACACATTTCTATTTTTAGTTTTTTATTCTCATCTACACTAGGCTTGCCATCGGCCAGCATAACTAATGTATTTTGAATCAAATGAAATGTAATAAAGAAAATTGTAATAAAATGCTTTATGATATTTTTCATACTGTATGAGAATATCATAAAGTATGTAATAATAAATTTCACATATAGTTTATAAGGGAAAAAGCACAATTAGAATAATATAAATAATTATTATAAACTACAAACTCTGGAATTTTAATTTTTTCCATTTTCTGCTGTCGCTGAATAACGAAGTGTTGTTCTGAATAATCCAGCAAAAATCAGCCATCATGTGTGCGATCCTAGTATCTTTCCTCCATTTTCGGATATCTTGGTGGAATCCTCACTCAAGTCTCCTAGATTTCAGGCAAACGATCCAAGTGACTGTGCAGGTAGTGTACTTTGATGCTCATGTTTTGCCAAAGGTTCTGGAAGTGAGTTAACATCTCTTCAACGTACGTAACGTAATCATCACGCTTCTTATTTTCTAAGAAATTTTCAATAACCCATACAAACGAATCCCATGCATTTTTCTCAATTTCTAACATTGAACTGCCCAAATCAGTATTTTTCACCAATTTGCGAATTTGTGGGCCGTCAAATATGCGTGCTTTCAGCTTTTCCATACTCAGATTGGGAAACTTCCTCGAAATATACTGGAAACATTCATTATCTTTCTTAACTGCCTTAACATAGTGTTTCATCTGACCAACTTTAATGTGAAGAGGAGGCACTAGAGCCACATTTATAACATTTGGCACACTTGGAAGCAGTGTTTCCCTAGAAGACCATTGTTTTCTTTTTCAATGTTTCTTTAGCTCTGCTATCCCATAAACATATAAAACAAGGATATTTGGTAAAACCGCTTTGTTGACCTGAGAGGAAATTTACCATCTTAAGATTAACACAAATTACCCAGTTATGATCGTCATACTATATCTTCTTCATGACCAATACAATTACAGGGTATTCTTCTTTTACTTTGGTTAATGTGCGATAGGCAAAAAGTCAAATTTATTTCCATTATGCAAAAGGACACACTGCAAGCGGCATTTTGATGAATCGATAACTTAACGCCATTTGGTTGAATCGTATCTCTATAGCTCATGGCAGTCATCAAACCAGAAATATCTGTGCAGTTCACAAAATCATCCTCTTCAACAAAATAATGAAGTAAGCCTTGTTCTCGAGTACGATAATAAGAAACTTTAGTTTCTTTAGTTATAAAATCTGTTTCTTTTATCCGGGACGCAAATTATTCAGAAGAATATTTTCGGCAATCCAAGGTCTCTAATTACATCTCTAAGCTGGTCTTGATTCCATGGTCTCGGCGAAAAATGTTTCTGTCTGATGATTTCGTCATTTTCAGATGTAGATTGTAGTGCTGCATCTGAACTATCTGATCGGTATCACATACTTGAGGTTGAGTGTCCTGGTGAAGATTTAAGCACTGGACTACAGCTTTGACGCCGATCTTGAGCATATTCAATTTCTTGTGAATATAGAACTGTTAGTGTAAACCCATCAGCAGACCTCGTGGGTCTTTTTTCGTAGGTCGCTTTTTGTACTTAATAAATATAACAATCGGATATGTTACTCCCTGTTTCTCTCCATAGCATAGATTTCGAAATTTCCATGTGTCGTCTGTAAAATGAAAAAAATTTAAATAAGGAATATGAAGACTTCAAAATATTCCAAATGTGTTAATCTATACTTATTTTACATTAGAAGACGTCATAGATAAATACAATCGACATGAAATGCATATAGGACTCTGTGTCCAATGCTGGTTCAAATTGTGCGGATATATATTATAGCAATCTATATGCCCTTTGCAATGAAATTGAGAAGCTGTTCCGTTTTTTCTGGGTGATATATCGGCCGCATACATAACAAAATAAATCCGGATTGCTTTAACACAAAAGTGTTCTGGCTTCCTTGCTCTTTTTTTTTAATAATGAAATTGTTTTCAACTTGTAAGGTAAATGACTCTAATCTTTATGTAGGGATAAAATGATGTTTCTGTTATCGCAAACACTCCTATAAATGACTATAATTAATGTGTTAGTATTTATAAATACTGATACTATAAATTATGTGAAAATTTTTTGTTATTCCCAAGAATCCTAAAAAACATGGAATTTTATGCAAAAGTATCGTCTGTTAAAGGCAGCCAATGGAAAAGTAGAGAAATTCAGAGGACACGCACATTTATGGTGTTTATTAGTTTCTACCGCAATCGTTGAAATGAAACAACCTTTTGGATATTACTTATTTTTTTTATTAATTCTGAGAATCATAAAAATGTCATGAAGGTATTTTCCAAACAATTTTCTAAATGTAGCTGTGTTCTGCATTTTCATTGTACCATTTCCTAAAGGGCCTGTAAATATGCGATTTACAATTAATTGTAAAAAAAACGTAAAGCGTGCATCAATTTCTATGATCTATATCTACATTAATTCACATGATATGTAGCTTTACTACAAATAAAGAAAATTTAATACTTATTGCAGTTTTCGATTTTTTCCAGATTTTTTTCAAAAACCCCATTTTTGCTGTTGTCCCATTTTTGCTACTGCTTAATACATTTAAACTCATCCGTCTGAAATGTTTTTCCGTAGAATAGAATCTGTATTGTTATCTACCAGGTTACGAATGATACTATGTAATACATTGTCGATGTGAAAATTTATACATAGCATGGGGAAAATGTTTTCAAAATTCAAACAATCGGGAAAATGTTTTCAAAATTCAAACAATCGAAAGAGGAACAATAACTACTCAATTTTACTCCTATGTATATCAAACAAAAATCTAAAATTTTATAAAAATGAGCGAATTCACTTAATAGGCAATAGGGTGGCGATGGCTGAAGTAGTCTGCACGTTGACTACAAAACAAAAACAGACCTGGGTTCAACCCCCGTTTCAGACTAAAAATTATAAAAAAAAAAGAAAAAACATCTCGCATTTTTCTGATGTGCATTAGTGTGTCAGTTGTTGTCGGAAGGTTTCAGTGGCGAAGGCATAGTCACTGGTCACTGAACAATACCGGCTTCATCTGATAGCAATCCACAATCACATCAGAACGCCCTTCTTCGTCGGTATTGTGTAGCACCGGCGAAGTAAAAATAATAAAAAAAATGGCTACTAAACCGAAGCTTCAGCACTGCTATAAATAAAAAAAAGAACATGCAAACAGCAGAACTGTAAAATAATTAACTAAGCTTCACCTCCTGTCGTTTCTCTGTCCCTTTCCTATAATTCCAGCACAATGCATCGCATGTGTAGCGGTCATCTCCTGAGTGCTGGTCCCAGATAAAAATAAAAAAAGCACGCATTCACGGATTTTCATGAATATTATTTTATTTCTATTACATTCAGCTTTAGGATTAAGTATTAAAACTGGTAACTGTTTGGTGCTTTTTATTTTTTAAGAATTTTTTGATTTCATAAATTTGGCAATTTTTCCAAAAACAAAATTTTTCCACTTTTTCATCAATAACTCCAAAACTAACGGCTAAACCAGAAAATGATAGTAGACGTAGACTGATAGTAAAATTATGATTTATGTAGTTAGGTGACCACAACGGATTAAAAAAAAATAGTGGTTTTAATTGTTTGCTCAATACACCAATTCAGACGAGAACTCTTTAAGGCGCACAATTTTTTTTCCCAAAACACACGAGACTAAATCGTGTGGCATAAAATGTATACGTATACATAACTTTGTATAGTATATTATTTATTCATTTCGTAAGTATATGTGTATTAGTTTTGTGCTGCTAATGCAGGGTTGCAGCTAGTTCACAAATTATGCCAACTATAAAACCATCCCTTCACCGAATTTGCTTACAAGGTGCCATGTTATTGCCAGCATCATTGTTCTCATGTTAACTGGGTCAATGTGAGTGAGAAATTTCAACAGAAATGGTTAAAAACGAAAAATACTTTTTCGAAGTCTGTCAACACTGACGTTCCCTCTTCAAAATTTGTTTGCTCTAAGCATTCAAGGGAATCAATATGAGTGCATCAAAATTGGCTAAAAACGAAAAATATATCTTCATATCTGGCACAAGCGCTGTCCACTTTTAAAATTTTTTTCTGAGGGGAATGTTTAAAAATATTAAAAAAAAAAAAAACGGTAAAAAGGATAATTGACTTTTAGGGGGGTGGCACTGCCAAACAAAAAATGGAACACAATTGAAACAGACCCAGTCGAATGGAAAACAAAATTTTTCCTCATTATATGGTACACCAGTACCCATGTATTGTAAGTAACACCACGAGAATTAGGTAAAATGAAATAAAAATGCTATGAATGGAATCAAACAGTTGTTTTTCTCACTAAACTGTTTCCGTAATATTTGTTCAGCAAAAAAAAAGTAATGTAGTTCAGCAAAAACTACAGCATCGTAGTAAGTAGTTTTGTAAGGGAACATTGAGGTAGTATTCGTTTAGAAAGCTGCAGCATCCCACTTTGGAGCATTTCCTTTTAAATGCTTTTTTCCGCGCAGGGAATATGTCATGAAATCATGGAATCTAAAACCTTTCGTCCGAATTCGTTCATTAGGTTCGTTGCACTTCATAAAATTGATCATTGTAAGGGAATTTAGTGAATATTATTATTATTATTATTACTATTATTATTGGGCCAGGAAGCACCGCGACCAAGAAGATCTATTGAGTAAAGCCTATTTGGGTTCCACAATTTCTCCCAAAAGGTGAAACTTCTCTGCCGAGTGCAGGACAGTCGGAAAGAACGTGTCCTATTCGGGATCAGGAAGTGCTTGGCGTGACGCTGGCTGACACTCTTATTCCAGTGAATAGCAAATTCCCTTTGCTCTCAGTTTCGAATAATTTCATTTCTTTGGCTTTTTGTAAGTCCATAGAATGGCTCTGCTCAATTAGGGGCAAACTTGCCGCTCGTTTTGCCGGATAGTGCGCCATTTCATTGCCCTCAAAACCCTCAATTCCAGTAATCAAGCCTAATGTAACGGGGTTACAGTTCCCCAACCCGTTGAGGAAGTCTAGGCACTCGCATACCATTCTCGAGGTTATCATGGTCGACTGAAGGGACTTAAGCGCCGCCTGACTATCTGATAGTATATAGATTTGGGCCCTCTCATGTTCCTATGGGGGCACTCTCCCACACACGATTCGATGGCATGAATTTCCGACTGGGAAATTGTAAGGTATACACTCATTGGAATCGATGTCCTGAATCGGGGCCCGTTGATTCCCGCCCGCCATGTCATCACTGTGAAGAATTGGGATGTGTAGACCTGTAAGATCCTCAAACATCCCCTAGGTTAGTGTAGATGGCGGACTCTCCCCGAGAGAGAACGCCCCACTTAGGCCCATTGTGATACCACAAGAAATACCCACAGTCTAGGCGGGAATCGAACTTGCACCTCCAGGTGGATAAGACTAATTCTCATGCACTAGGCCACGGAGGAATCCTCAAACGTCTCCTAATATCACGACTCTTGAGCTTCGAAATGGCCTCCAATCTCAGAGAACCAGAAGGTGTCTCATTTTCGATCATGCTCAATAGTGGCGGGATGCCCAAAAGTACACCCATTGCATCAGTCGGGCAATCCCTCATTGCGCCCGTGATGCCAATATAGACAGTTCGATGTAGTTTACCCAACATGTCCCCAGCTTTTCTTTGCATGGCATTCGGCCACCACACCAAAGATTCAGGGCTTGTTGCGTGCGGTGCGCCACCGTGACCTCATGCCAACTCCTTACGTACACCACATGATCAGCATAGCCCTGCGTGGGAAAACCCAGGCCGCTCAGCTTGTGGAGAAGTTCATCCATTACGGCAGTCCAGAGAAGAGGTGATAGAACCCCTCGTTGAGGTATGTCTCTTATGGTCTTAATAGACCTAGTCTCATATCCCAACTCAATGCTGATCGTCCTAGACTTTAGCATACTCAGAATATATGCGATTATCGTGCAAGGAACTGCCTTTAATAGAAGGCCGTCCTCTATTGCCCTATTGTATTGTCAAAAGCTCCCGAAATGTCGATGAATGCACCCGATAGCCTTCTCAATCACAGTCAATATAGATCTATCCCGTAGATCGGCAAATTGAATATGATGCAGTGGGAGTTTCAACAAGCTCTTCTACCTTGGATCGATACATAATCCAATATTTTTTTCATTGATTTCAGGAAGAATGAACTGATATCTGTCAGTCTGTATGATTTATGCAATTGTTGCCCATCGTAGACGTTTTTCATTTAAAAAAAAGCGCGTTTTCCAGTCTCAGGACCGTCCTGTCAACAGAAATAGCCGATTCTATCAACGTTGGCACCACGCTCTCCAAAACCTAGCACCTAGGAAAATTAGTGTCCAGCAACAGTTTGCTAGTCTTACTCTTGGTGTAAGTATCATCCTGTCTTCTGAGAGTACATATGCCGTGCGGGTGGTCTTTTAGTAGAGCTTTTTGAAGTCTAACTCCACCCGTAAGATCAGGAATCCTCCTGCAGTGTTCTCTCCACGTAGCCTTTGTGGATCTTCTTAGTTCCCTACTATCCTGTAGGGAAAACAGTCTCCCGTCACCTTGGCTCTATTGTACATAATCCTAGTTTAATGGCGCAGATCACCAAGTGTACTGTTCCACCAAGAAACATTCCTCCGCGGCGCCTTCACCATCTATCGGCAGTTCTTGTTGTAAGCAGAAGCAATGCTATGACGTTGTTTGAGTAAATGAGAGATATGTACTTACTTTAACTTAATTTCATAAATCAGAAAATGTTAATACTGCTTTCAACATTTTAATTAATTTTTGTTGTGAGCAGTCACGTAAGAAAACTACTCGCAAATTTGCAGAAAAAGTCTGTCTACAAAACTTATGTATTACTGCGTTTATACGTACGTCTTATTTGCAAATAAGAAAGTAAAATATTGCCGTATATTTCTATTATCGCGACTTAATGTAAAAGTATGTAATATGCGTTACTGCGCACGTGCCAAGGTGATATCGTTCCTACAACAACAGCATTTTTAGTTTAAATATACAAACATTTTATTAAAGTTTTCAAAAGAGTTGACGTATTAAAATGCTTTGTGTTGAACACAACTTTGACACTTGACACCAATCAGCTGACGAGAATTGTATCTAATGCGGCCACCTGGCATGAATTCCCCTTAGCACGCGTGCTACAGGGAGCTGTTAAAAAAATTTAAAATGGTGTTTTTCCATAGAACAACCTACACAGAAAACATTTTGAAGCGTCTGCGGGAGACAGTTGGTTAACTTTTTACTTTTTCACTAGAGTTTTGTCAACGAGTCAGCTTCTATGAAAACTTCAGACGCGAGAACGCGAGAAATATGGGTTTTGGGCAATTTTTTCTATTTAATTTTCATCACTTGGGCTATTTTGTTTTTGTTAAGCTGCTTCATTAAACTGCATTTGTTCCAAAAATGCTTTTATAACTTGTGTGACTTGCAGTTTTTTCACACGGTAAAGGTTTTAAATATATGACAAATACTTACTAGCCTTCCTCTCGGAAAAATGGTGTAATTCTATTCACCAGTTCGGCGAAAGTAAAGTCGTGGCTCTGGATATTTCTAAAGCATTTTATAGAGTGTGGCATGGGGCACTTCTGTCCAAACTTATTGCTTTTGGTGTCGGTGATATCTTCTCTCGATTTATATCGAGTTTTCTCAGGGATCGCGCTATAAGAGTTGTTATAGACGGGATCTCATCTAACGAGTATAAGATAAATTCAGGGGTACCGCAAGGCTCCACTCTTTCTCCTACCCTATTTCTAGTCTTTCTTAATGACCTCCTATGTCAAACTTCCAACCCTATCCACTCTTTCGCAGATGACAGCAGCCTTTCTCACTCATATTCATTTAGTCGTAGGCCAACATCGACTATGATCACTTCGCTGAGGCAGAATATGAGTGACTCATTGAATTGTGACCTCATGAAAATATCGCAATGGGGTCAGGCAAACAGGGTCGATTTCAATGCTCAAAAGACCCAATGCAGCATGCTTACACATCGACGCATGCCCGATGACGCTGCGTCATCTGTAATTATGGGCGGTATAAACATCGAGGAATCAGAAGCTCTTGATGTTCTTGGCATGAAAATTCAGTGCGATGTTCGATGGACTGAGCACATTTTTCAGTTATCAAAAGAAGCATTCAAGTGCCTCGGTTTTTTAAGACGGTGCAAGACATACTTCACCCCATCTGATCTCCTCGCTATTTATACCGCCTACATCGGACCGAAAATGGAATACAACTCTCATGTTTGGGCCGGTGCTTCAAAGACTATTTTGAAGTTACTCGACCGGGTCCAAGAGAGAGCGAAGAAACTCATAGGAGACAGCAGGGTTGCCAACTCTATTAACTCTCTTGAGCATCGTCGCAACGTGGGGTGCGTTTCGTTGTTCTATCGTTACTATAATGGGATGTGCTCTGATGAAATCAGGGAACTTTTTCCCGAAACCCGATCATTCACGCGCACGACGCGTTCATCATTAAGAGCGCATCCATTTGTAGTCAACTTGGCAGCGAACCGCACTACGCATTACAGGGAGAACTCATTTTTCGGCCGAACATCGCGTATGTGGAACAAACTCCCTGCCGAGGTCTTTCCTGTCACTTATGACGTGGGAAAATTCAAATCAAATGTCCATTCACACTACTCCCTCTATCCTCCTTCCCATAACCTGTTTTCCTAGTTCCAGCACAATGCATCGCATGTGTAGGGGTCATCCCCTGAGTGCTGGTCCAAGATAAAAAAAAAAAAAAATTGTCGACGATTGAGCTCGTGTTTTGTACTTCTGCCTTTATCAGTGCAGGAAATCAAATAACTTGTGAGAAGTTACCACTTGTTTGATAACTTTCAATTCTTTTCTATATTAATTAGAGTACAAGCATCTCTTTTTTATTTTATAATTCCTCTTTATAAAAAAAAACTTTCATAAAGTTTTTTGTAAATACATATGAAACGTTTTTTGATATTACCATACAATTGTTTATTTGCCATCTAACTGCAAATTTGTTGCTGTGTTGCATCTACGCATAAGTCTCCTTTTACACAATAGAAATTCAAAGTCCGACAGACGAATTTTGTGGACCAAAAGTTAAAGAGGTAAAATGTGTAGTACATGACTCTCTGTACTGGATATTATTTTATTTCTCTCTCTACTTTTCGCAATTTTCATGCTGTTGCTTCATATAATTTTTCTCACTTCATTTTTAATTTAGTACTGTAGTATTCAAAGTATATACACACATACATACACACATACATACATACATATGTACATGGTATTGTAAAGAAGAATTCAAAAATGTCTGCCTATCTATTAATGCCCACAATGTGAAAGTAAAACCAAAAGCGAATTGAAAAACTCTTTGACTTTCAAATGTTTAGGTGTAAAAGCAGACTGACACTACATTTATTTTTCATTAATTAATATAAAATTGATAGAAAAGGTAATATATTTGCGGCCTTCTCCAAAATTTGGACAATGCAGAAAAAATTTAGTGTCATAAGGGCTTAAATAAGTTTATGTATTCGAATTTGGTCGCCGTCTTTTACAGACATCATTTTTTCCACTTTTGTTTCATAACTTTTCCACACTAGAAGTTCTCACTAAAATTACAGAACATTAGTACAAGCTGTAAGTTATCTCCTTAAAAGTACCCTATGTTTTAGTCTGGACCACACTCTTTGTGTTCAAAGTATCAATGTTTATCCCTTAAAAAGTATTGGATATGTTACCTCTATACTAACAATAACACAAAAACATTGGCAGAATAACTGTGCTATATTGCTCACTACTTTGTTATGTTAAGGGTATGAATAACAGTACCAATTTTTATTTTACTCAAACCGTCGTTTTTTCGGCAGTTATTAAGAACTCATTTTAATCAGTTTTATGATATTTAAAGATAGTATTTAATGAGAATTAAAGAAGTGATTAAACATAGCTACATATGTACATACATATGTATAGGGTCTTTCATTAAGCGCTTCCTATCTTTAAATTTAAATAAAACAAAGTGTGTATTAGATATCACCGTAATTTTTTACTCGGTCGAAAGATCTATGGATGCCATTATATGTGGAGTATAACACCGTTAAAATGTTTGCCACTGATTTTCTAAGTGGAGCGCATCCGAAATGTCGAATTTTCCATCACTCTGGCACATAAATCAGGCTGAGTTTGACCTATGGCATGGGATACGTTGTCTTTGAGGACCGTTGTGGTTAGTGGCTTATTCGCATACACCTGCGACTTAAGTAAACCCCACAAGAACGAACAGTCATTCAAAGCAATTTCATTAAAGACGTCAAAGGAGATTTGGCAACACAGACTGAATAAATGACAGCCAATTTCACAGATGTAGCTTTAACAAGATAGCCGTTATCAACTATCAAAGTTCGGAAGTCCCTGTCAAGACCCTTTACATACTATTTTAACTTAATTTGCAATAAAGAACGCAGTGTTTAAATTCATATAAAATACAATATTTTATTTCATTAATTCTGTATGCACAAAAATGATCTTAACTAAAAGAAAGCAAAAACGGGAATGTTCTTCTATTGAGAATATCATAAGAATGAAGAAACAGAGAAGAAAAGAAAAAGCAAAGAATGAAATGCAAAGAACAGTTACAATAGTTCTCCCTCGCTTATTTGACAAGTTCCGGATTAGGAAACATACTCATCCAGGTAGGCTGGTGGACGACGAAGACGCGCAGTTCTACGTAGTGGTTGTTGTTGTGCCATTATACCAGTATTTCGTTCTTCGTTGGGTTGATGCTGCCCATTTATATTGCCAGGTGTACGTGTGGAATTTTCGTCATTAGTTGGAAGTTGCACTAGATCTTGAAAAATGGACGAAGGCGTTTTTGGGTTGGTATCATGATGCATCGCTTCACAAGTTTGTGATTCTTGTTGAATTGTTGTTGATCTCAGCTGATTTATGTGCCGCTTAAAAACATGTCCATCATCCAATTTTACCAAATAATGTAAATGACCGAATTTTTCTCTAATTGTACCCAGCTTCCACATATTCTTGTTATTCGCATAATATCGAGCTTGTACTCGGTCTCCTTCGCTTAACTGTCGAGCCGTACATCTATCAAAAATGACTTGGTTTTTAACCAAGGGGGGTTTTAACGCATCTAATTGTATTTGTATTTGTCTGTTTAGATATTGTTCCGATGGCGTTTTTCCATTTGAAAGCGGGGTTGTCCGATAACGAAATAATATATCTCTTACCTTTGAACGTATGGAACGTTGCTCATCCACCATGGATTTTAGATGATGTTTTAATGTCTGGACATTACGTTCGGCTAACCCATTAGTAGCTGGGTGTCCTGGGGCGATGAACTTTTGAAAAATACCGCGATTAGCACAAAATTTTTGAAAATCATCGTTGGTAAAAATTGTCGCATTGTCGGAAACGATTACATCCGGATACCTATGTCTGGCAAACAAATCAGAAAGCATTTCTATGGTCGAATGTGTTGTTGGACCATGAGGTGTAATTTCGGCCCACTTGGACTTAGCGTCCATAACAATCAAATAATAAAATCCTTGAAATATGCCGGCGTAATCGATGTAGATGCGTTGCCAATTATGTTCCGGTTCCTCCCATGTATGTAGTTTTGCTTTGGGGGGATTCGATTTTACACTACCACATGGCGAACACTGTTTTACCAATTTCTCGATGTCAGTATCAATTGATTTCCAATACACGTATCTTCTTGCCAATTGCTTCATTTTTGATATTCCGATATGTGTCTGATGAAGTTCTTTTAAGACTGTATTTTGTAATGTTGATGGTATTACCACTCGAGCACCCCGAAAAATAATTCCATTGTTAAGCGTGAAATCAGTTCGTTCCACTCGCTTATTTTGTAATTCAGTTATAATTTTTGAAAGTACTTGATCGTTCTGAGTTTCTTTTTGAAGAATTTTATAAGTTAAACTGGGTGCCGAAATTTGTTGTATGGTAGATTCACAAAGTTGGTTTACTTCATGGTTGATTGAAGTATCGATTAATAATTTTGTCTTGATTAGAGCCCGTGACAAACAGTCGGCGTTAACGTTTTCAACACCTTTTTTGTACACGACTTTGTAATTAAAGCCAGATAAAAACGCTGCATATCTTTGAAGACGTGCTGAGGTCATTTGCGGTAACTTTGCTCTCTCATGAAAAATTCTAACTAGAGGTTGATTATCTGTGATTAGCAAAAACGATCTTTCATATAGATATTGATAAAAGTGATATACGGCAAAAACAATCGCTAATTATTCTTGGTCAATCTGGGAGTAGTTTTTCTCTGCTTCTGTAAGCGATCGAGAAGCAAATGAGATGGGCCGCTCTTCGTTATTTACCATGTGGGACAAAACTCCAGCAATCCCGTTTGGACTGGCATCACATGCTAATTGTATAGGGTATTGTGGGTCGTATGGCACAAGTACACGGTCTCTAGATATTTCATTTTTAATACGTTCAAATGCGATTTTACACTGTGTATTCCATACAAATTTTGCGTTTTTTCTGATGAGAGCGCGTAGGGGCGCTGTAATTTCTGAACAATTTGGAATGAAGCGGGAGTAATAGGTAATCTTACCCAAAAATCGCCTTGTATCATCTGCTGATTCAGGCCTTGGTATATCTGCAATGGCTGACATTTTGCTTTGAGATTTTGATATTGTGTTATATTAGATGGTGTGACCTAGAAATTCGATTTCATCTCTAAAAAAAACGACATTTATCTTTGTTAAGGTGTAAGTCATATTTTTGTAGTTGCCTTAAGCATTTAATTAAATTTGTACGACATTCTAATTGTGTTCAACCGTGTACTATGATGTCGTCAAAGTTGGATTCTGTTTTTGGAAGTTCCCGCAAAATTTGATTAATGCTTCTGTTGAATTCAGATGGCGCTGTTTTAATTCCGAAAGATAACCGGTTTACCTTGTACGTTCCTCGATGTGTAGCCATTGTTTGGACTTTGCTTGATTCGTCATCAACAGGAATGTGCAAATAAGCTTTGTGCAAATCTAAAGTACAAAAATATTTTGAATTACGCAAACTATTAAATATATGCTAAATTTTCCTTATGGGACTATGCGCATCTACGAGGCGTTCAATTACTCCCACCTTGTAGTCTACACATAAACGTATTCCTCCGTCAGATTTCGGTATTACGACAAGAGGGGAACCCCAATCACTAATTTCTGTCTTTGTAATTATACCTGCAGCTTCTAGCTGATCTAATTCATGGTCGACTTTTTTAATAAGGGCGTATGGTATCTCACGTTCTCTATTAAATATGGGCTTAACGTTTTCTCTTAATTGTAACGCTATGGTGTGTTGGGTTACACATCCAATTTTGGGTTGGAAAATATTATGAAACTCCTTCATTATCGAACAGATTTCGTTGTTATTATACTTATATTTTTCATTGGCGTTTTGAATACAATTAATGTCATCGCAACTAATATTTAATTTTAATTTTTTAATCCAGTTGCGACCAATTAGGACTGTAAACTCCTCCGGGACAATGTAAATATCATCGGAAATTAACTTACTGTTGTATTCTGCAATCACTTCAATTTTTCCATCTGCTGAAAAAACGTCCTGGGTATACGATTTAAATGCCATATTTGTGGGCAACAATGGAACTTTGAGGTTTAGTTTTGCAAATTGATCTCTTGGTAGAAAAGTATACCTTAATCCGGTATCGATTTCAAATTTAATTGGCTTACCTTGAACGTGTATTGTTGAAAAAATTGTATCTGAATTCCCGGACCCGTTTTGATTTATACTGATTACATTTAAAACCCCGTATTGATGTACGTTATCGACGTGATTTGTAGAATTTTGATTATCTTTCATGCGCGCCTTTATGCAAACCTTAATCACGTGTCCCGTTTTTTTACATTTTGCACATTTTAGATTATTTTTATTACTACGATAGTCTTTAGCATAGTGGTTGTTTTTTCCACACCTCAGACAAATACCATCTAAACCTAAAATCGACCCCATTGCTTTAAAATTTTTTATTTTTGTGTTTCAGATCATTATTTTTTTTAGAATTAGGTTTCTTTATGTGAATTTTGTTTATTTTACCAGATGGCGCTTGTAAAGTCTTGTTTGCGAGTTTTTTGGAGTCACTTTTTGCGGCTTCCAACGCAAGCGCCTTTGCCACAATTTCAGAAAATGCAGAAATTTGTTGTTGAGTTTGAAGTAAATGCTCTCGAATACTATCGTCTTTAATCCCTCGAATAAACTGAGCACGTAGGAAAATATCGGCTATTGATTTTTTACATGGGCAATTAAACTCACAATCGCCAATGTCCGTTCTTAAAGCTGCGACATATTCAGCAATTGATTGATTCTCCATTTGATACTTTGATAAAAATTGATGCTGCGCCACCAACGCGTTTTGTTGTGGTGACAAATGTTTTTGTAGGAGATTCATCAATTCCTTGTACTCAATCTCACTTGGTTTGTCAGGTGCTGCAAGTGCTGTAATTATGCCAAGGCTTTTGGGACCAATAGAATTTAATAATAAATTCGCGCAGTACTTCTCATTGGCATTTACGTTTTTCATACGGGTATAATTTTCGAATCTGAGGATGTAGTTTCGGAACGACTCCTTTGATGTATCCAACATATCAAAATTAGACATCAACGCCATATTTGTATTTATGTTAGCGTTTGGCGTAGTACTATTTCCTGGAACATTGCGAGAAAATTGTTCTAGAATTTTCTGCTGTACTTGCATAAATTGTGCAAATTGTAGAGCGTCCATTTTGTTGACTTATTTTGTCATATAGAAAAAAATTCGTGGTTTGATATGTACTTATCTTGCTTTTGTTTTATTTCAACAGACTTTACCTCGTCGCCAATTTATTTTAACTTAATTTTTAATAAAGAACGCACTGTTTAAATTCATATAAATTCAATATTTTATTTCATTAATTCTGTATGCACAAAAATGATCTTAACTAAAAGAAAGCAAAAACGGGAATGTTCTTCTACTGAGAATATTATAAGAATGAAGAAACAGAGAAGAAAAGAAAAAGCAAAGAATGAAATGCAAAGAACAGTTACAATACATACATACTCGTATTTAAATGCTCAATTATTTCTATATCTGTCATCGCAACAAAAAAATAAAAATGCTAGTTTTGATTTTAAATACTAATAAAAATCGTGGACTGTTTTCTTAATATTCACCAACGGAATTAGTAATTGGGTTATTTTTTTTTTTTGTTTTTTTTTTTTGGCGTGTGAGGTAGGGTTGAAAATGCCTTCGCACTTACAGAGACCGTCGTCTTCTGCGTCGAGTGGTGTTGCCACTAAAAAATTCCCTCCTCCTCCTCTGGGTAGATTCCTCCCCGGAACCGCTTTCCGCATTACTTCGGGAAGGCCCAGAGCCACGTCCCAATCAGGACCACTCCCACTCACCCACGTCTGGGTCCGCCAAGTTCGCAGCCGGCGCCATGGCCCCGGCCCGTATCGCCTGGTCCCCGTCAGAGGGGGCCCCGCTATGCAGCAGCGCATCGAGGTCCCTCTTCTTCCTCCGCAGTACGTATCCCACGTACTGTGCCACAGCGTCCCAATTGTCCTCACAATCGAGCATCCTCCCTATCACGGTGGCAGGAGCGAACCCGCCAACCCGCTGCGCCATTGCACCTCTCTCAGCATGCCACCTGGTGCAGTCGAAGAAAGTGTGTTCTGCATCATCATCCGTAATACCACAGTAAATGCAGTCGGGACCATCTGCCCTGCCCATCCGGTACAGGTACTTTCGGAAGTATCCGTGGCCCGAGATGAATTGTGTCAGGAAGTAGTTAACTTCCCCAAATTTCCTCCGAATCCATACTTCCACGCAGGGAATGAGCCTCGCCGTCCACCTGCCGACCGTGTCCGCGGTCCACCTGTCCTGCCATCGCCGGACAGTTTGGGGTCTCAGACCAATAGCACCAACACCGGGGTCCTCCACCCTCGAGTTCCAAGCCTCCCACCGCTCGCGCGCCAAGAGGTCTATGGGTATTTCCCCACATATCACCAGGACCGCAGCGCCCGAGACCGTGCGGTAAGCCGAAGCAACCCTAAGGGCCGCCGTCCGCTGTACCGCCTCGAGTACCCTGCGTTTGGTTTTCTCACCCAGTACATTTCCCCAAATCTCGCTCCCATGCAGCAAGATCGACTTCGTGACCGCCATAATCAGCCTCCTCTTGCTTCTGTGTCGGGCCTCCGACATTCGCCATGAGTCTGCTCAACATGCCAGTCATCTTCGCCGCCTTAGTCGTCACATGCCGTATTTGGGCCCAGTAAGTCAGCCTACAGTCGAGTCTGACGCCCAAATACCTTATGGCACTCTGGGTAACCAGAGACACATCCCCTATCTGCATGCCGACATCGAGTGGTATGTGTGCCCGCGTCATCAACATCACCTCGGTCTTCTCCCCGGCCAATTCCAAGCCGTGGTCCTCAAGCCACATCCGGGTCCTAATCATGACCCGGTTCAGCTTCCCCCTGGCGTCATCCATATCCCGCGCCAAGATCACCGCCGGGGCATTTCCACCCCAAAGATCCCATCGTAGGTCAGATTCTATAGGTCCGGGCCCAGCACAGATCCCTGGGCCGCACCGGACGTGATCGTCCTGCTCCTCCGCCCCGTCGGCGTATCGTACAACAGTACCCGATCGTCCAGATAACTACGGAGAATTCTATACAAGTATCCGGGAATACGAAACCTCCCCCGTAGCGCCTCCAGAACATCAGCTCATCGTAGGCTGTTGAAGGCATTCCGAACGTCGAGTGTTGCCAGGACAACTATGCGCTTCGGATAATAGCGCCTCTCGCTCTGAGCGCGCTCGAAGCACTCAATCACATCAGCAATCGCCCCGAGCGTTGACCTGCCAGGTCTGAAGCCATGCTGTCTATCCGACAGCCCCCCAGCCATCCTCACGGCCTCCGCCAGCCTTCTTTGCAGTAGCTTCTCCAGCAGCTTGCCGGCACCATCCAACATACAAAGTGGCCGATGGCTGGGTCGGATCGCCCCTGCCCTTGCTAACAAGCACGAGCCGCTGTGTTTTCCAGCGTCTTGGGAAGACGCCCTGGACCAAACAAGCATCATATACCGGAAGCAATGCTTCCGGCCTGCTCTCAGCCAGGATCTTGAGCACCTCCGCCGGTACCCCATCCGGGCCAGGGGCTTTCCCCGTCCTAAGAGCCCCGGCGGCGATCCTCAGCTCCTCCCCGGTAAAGGGCGGTGGGACCTCATCATCGTAGGGCCCACGTTCGTCACCCAGCGGAGGGTGTGTGGGGAACAGGCCCCCACAATCGCATCGATCCGCGCGCCGTCCAATTGCACCCCAGCGCGGCTCGCGCCCAATTTTCCCGCCACGATCCTATAGCCGAGTCCCCATGGATCACGGGACAGGTCGCTCCGAAGTTCCTCCCATTTCGCCCTCTTGCTCGCCATAATCGCGCGACGCAACGCCACGCGGGACCGCTTGTACTCTTGGGCCTCCAGTAGAGCCTCGCCGGCCCGCCTAGCCCTAGTATAGATCCTCCTATTGCGGAGGCAGTCACGCCTGAGTCCAGCAATCTCCGGGGTCCACCAGTACACAGGTCGCCTCCCCGCCCTTCGCGACAATCGGGGCATCGATGCGTCGCATCCACGGACAATGTGCCGCATCATAGCACCCGCCAGGGAGTCAGCGTCTCCCCCACCGTCCAAAACCGTAGTACCGTCGAAACAGGCCAAGAACGACCCGCGGTCTAACCTCGCGACGTTCCATCCACGCTCGCCTCTCCCACCGTGCGACCGCGCGACGCCCGCCTCCGTTACTATCCCAAATTCAACATACTGGTGATCATTCCCAGTATATTCCTCGAGTACCCTCCATCCTTCGATCATCCCAGACAGATTCTCGGATACCAAAGTGATGTCAGGAGTGGTGAACTCGCACCCCGGCCGCCTGAAGGTGGTCGCACCGCCAGCGTTCATGACCACCAGGCCCAACCTGGCCGCCATATCCAGGACGCACCTACCCCTCGTGCTCGTCACCGGATCACCCCACTCCACAGCCCTGGCATTGAAATCACCGGCCACCACAAAGGGTCCGGCCATACCAGCCAGGGCGTCCTCGATAGCGGCCATCGTCGCCCTAAATCGCGCCACACTATCGCTAGGAGTGAGGTAACAGCTCACCAGCACAAAACCGCCGATCCGAGCCCACGCATAGCCGCAGCCGATCCCGTACTGCGCAACCGCGAGTTCAGTAATTGGGTTATTGCAGTTGTTCAAATTTTGCTCGTTAAAGAAAATATCCGTTCTACTGGCATATTTGTACCAGCAGAAAGAATATCCAATTAAAACACCAGCTTTTACGTTTAATATCGTTATTATATATTTGAATACTTCCACCCAAGGAGCTTTCGGCGGAGCATTTATGTTATTGCATTCAGTTACTTTTTGCGGTGTGTTGTACTTATAAATTAATAAAAATTCGTAAAAAACTTCTTTTCAATCAATATATCCAAAGATTTTTTGACGTCTTTCCTTGCAGATACTTTTTTTAATTCTACCCAATAAAATATATTCAATTCTTCAGTGAAAAACCATGTTCACTGTTCCAAATATTTGCGGCTTGTTTTGTAACAATCTCCTGCCGAACTTTTTACAATCTCGTCGTCGATATTAGTATCATTATTTTTCAATTTCACCACCAATCTACGGACTGTAAATGTAAGAAACTGATTATCATATTTCTGAGCTTTGGTGGCAGCAACTACGTAACTGAAAAAGTATTATTTTTTCAGAAGATAATAAGCATGTGAAATTTGTTATAACTCTTCCAATTTGTCAACTACGCTACTGGGAAATCGGGACAATTTAGGTATGAAAACACGTATGTATGTTAGCTCTCAATTGCAGAAAAATAAATTATGAAGTTACACAATAAAGTGCAGTTTGATCTTATGGCGTCAACAGAAAACACATTTTTTTCTTGAAATTCAGAATAAATATAAAATAAAATTTATAACTTAAAGTTTTATTATTACATTTAATTAAATTTAGCAAAAATACAACACATAAAATTTCAGTTTAATTTGTGGTTTTTCATTGACGTCGATTTTTACTAATGTCAAACTCATTTGACAACAGAACGTAGTTTTGACAGTTGCAGCAATATATATTATCTTATTTATTGCTGGTCTATACGGGGGTTAACCTGGCCGTTTTTTTTGGTGTACTAAATTTTATTCAAATCCATAAGTGGCTATCGCGTGATAGTTGAACAAACATCCAAACATACAAACTTTCTCATTTATAATATTAGTAGGATATATAAGATTTGATTTAATATTAACAGCAGACTGCCCACATGACAGAATTTTTTTTAAATTATTAATCAAATTCGACTATATATTGAGGCTGCTGCGCTATTAAAAAAGCAGAATATGAGCTCATTTTCTGATCATCAAAGATACTTTTGTCGGGAGAAAATATTAGAGTAAGTTCGGGTAATGTGGTATACCTATTTGTTATTTGGCTATAACTTTTATTAAAGTTGTTACTCAAACATTATAGATTTCCGCTGGTATATTACTTCAAGTGTTGCTTTAATATCTATGAAGTTGTGAAAAATTTTGATCATCAAGTTTCAATGATATTTAAAATAAGCTTGAAAAACCCTGTGTGTGTGGGTAATGTGGTATACTATACCAAATTATCCGACTATGTTTTTATATTTTATAAAAGCACTGTTTCCATTAGAAAACTTAAATTTTATTTAAATTTTAAAAAGCAACATAAAAAACTTAGAAAAACATATTAAAAGAAACAGAAATTGAAAAAAACGTGTTGAACTATTCTTTACAGGAAACGCAAAGGAAAATTTCACTACGATTTGGAAGGCACTTTTCATGAGCCCAAACTAATTTGCATTGTATTTTAGGAAAATTGTAAATTTGGAAAAATCCACTGATGAGCTAAGTAAGCATTAGCGAAATTGTACTATATGGATATGCTTTCCTCCTCAGTTATTGAGTTTACTTTTGTAAAAAATACTTTATGAGAATATAATGAATTTGACATATATTTTTTTAAGGGAAAAAGCACAATTTTAAAATTAGAATCATATATAAAGACATATTCCCAAAATAAATTCAGTTAATATATGTATAAATAATTATACTTTACCTAATAATTTTCAATTTTATTTCAGGATCGTTGGATTACTGGCAAGATCAAAAGAGGCGTGCCATTTGGTTTCGTGTAAAAAGTGAACACTCAGAATGGGTTCCGCATTTAACTAAGGTAAGTTAAGACATGAAATTTTGTGTAAACACTGCAACAATATTTGCACATATACATATGATGTTATAAAGGAAGTAGCAATACCCAGTGAAGAAAGTGCTAATAAAGATGTCAATAAGATCCTGAGAAGTCGAAAACATCTCGCATTTTTCTGTTGTGCACTAGTGTGTCTTTGTGTCAGCTGTTGTTGGAAGGTTTCAGTGGCGAAGGCATCTTCACTGGTCACTGAACAGTAAAAGATTCAGCTGTATCCAATCCACAAGCACATCAGAACGCCCTCCTTCGTCGGTATTGTGTAGCATCGGCGAAGTAAAATAATTACAAAAAAAAGCTTCTAAAAACGAAGCTTTAAAATTTAATACGTCTCCTTGACATCAGAGACTTTACAACACTGCTACAAAAACAAATAACGTGCAAAAAGCAGTGTTGTAAGATAGCGAAGCTTCACCCGCTATCATTTCTACTACAATACCTTTCCTATAGTTCCAGCATAATGTACCGCATATCATGTCCGGAGTGCTGGTCCAAGATAAAAAAATATACAGTTATTGATATTTCGGAAGTAGTTCAAAAGTATTTCCTAAGGAATGACCTATAATATTTTTCACCAAATCCGAATATTCCACCAATCCGACATAAAATGGGTTACAGAGACTTATATATATATTTTTTTATCTCTCGAAAATAAACAAAGTTATAAGCGCCTCCCTTAAGATCTTAAAACGACATGTACCGTTCACAAGATCGGCACTTAGAGTGTTATTGTCTCCACTCCAACCAGTGCGAGCGAGATCCAAAACCCTCGAAGACCAAACAACAAAAAATAACTACGATGACACGAGAGCTGTTAGTCAGGCCAAAACTGCTTTCATGGTGCAGTGATGTTATGAACATTCGTATTCACCCAATTCAAGTGAATAGTTTGCCGATACGTTCAAAACGATGCGGTTTTCGTATAAAAATGAATTCCTCTGAACGTTGTAGTTTTTGCATTAGAAATGCATTTATTAACATTATTTTTAAAGACGCAAGAATATATGAAAGTGGTAAAAGATTGCAATTGATTTAATTGCATTCACATGATTTTGCGTGTATTTATATTGCATTTAAATTTGAAATCATGAAATCAATACGATAAAAGAATTGCCACACAGAAAGAAAGAAAGTGAGAACAAATTTAAATTTAGAGCCACTTTTTGAGATGTAGTTCAACCATGTTTAAAGTTTAAACTTAATCTCTTGAACTGTGCATAACGTTTTTCTCTTTGTACTAACCGCAGAAGAAGACATTTTTTTCACTTATAACGGGAAGCAAATTAAATAAAATTTATTACGTGCTGCCATTAAAAGCTACGTCCAGTGAAATACTAAAATAAAAAAATACATAAACACAGCTTTTGAAACAAAATCAACACTGCTTTTTACTTGTTTTTGAACGTGTTTTGAAATTAAACATGTTTAACTTTACGTGTTTTAGAAACAGCTCAATGTAAGGGAAAACACATAAAATTATACATCCTTAGCTCCAAAACACCTAAAACTTGTTTAAACTCGGCAGTGTGAACTCCATATTAGTTTCACTGAGTTGCTTTGTCCGTCTAAAATCTAGTTACAGCAGCCAAAACGTAACAGCTGTTAACCGTAGTACATACACAAGTAAAAGAAGTGTTTTTGTTGAAATATATTACAATACCTTTATTTTACACGCAGCCTATTTCTTTCTTATTACTTAGCTTTGTTTATTATATTTCTAATATTTGAAAGTTTTTAATGTTGCCATATCTTTTTTTTCGGAAAAATATAGTAATAGGTCTGTACGTTTACTTTCTGGGAAAGTTCGGTAAAATGAGAGTAAGCTATAATTACTCTCAATAAGAGACAAAAATGTACAAAAGTAAGAAAACGCAAAAAACCATAAAATTTACCAGAAAAAAAGAAATGTAAATTTTTTACAGCTCTGTTTATATCGGAGATGATAATTGACAATTTTAAAATTGTACTTTTTTGACCCCAAATGTACTAAAAACATAAAAGTTGTGTTAAGTTTTACTATTATTAACTATTAGTAACAGAAAGATAAAATAAAATGAGTTCTTGAATATTGAGAATTTATTTCGAAATCAATCAAATTAAAGTAATACTGAAGGAGTTCCTATTACTCGGGAGAACAGCTCGTTGCGAGACAACCAACGTGTTGTTGAATAGTTAAAAATTAATGTAGTTCATTACAATAGTATTCCTGAATTTTCGCAAATTCATCCATTTTACAGAAATGATAATTTTACTCGTTTATAAACTTATAATTCGAACTATAGTTTTTGAAGCTCCGTACGACTGAATTTAGACGAGAAAACATTTAGCTTGGTAGCATGTCACGGGTGTGGAAGAGAGCATCGTTTTTGTGTTCGGCACTCGGCGTCACGTTTTAACAAGAACATATGTTGTCTTTGCTGATGGATAGAATTAATTTTTATGCGAATCCCTGAATAGTTTGTTTTAATATTTGTATATTTTAAATATTTGTGGGCAATTATATTAAGAAAAAATTCACAGATGATGGCCCACTCCAAGGTTCTGAAGGATATTTATATTTTATATTATATTACATTTCTTTTTTATATACATATGTATGTACATATATATTAGAATATTGAAATAAAATCAATATAAAGAATTGAAATAAATAGTGTTTCATTTCAATTGTGATATCCGTTAACAGTGACCGATATATCCTTAAACGCTGACTAGTCAGCAGTGGTCGATATATTCGTCCATGCTGACCGGTCAGCAGAGACCGACTTATCCATCAACGCTGACTGTCACATGCACACAGAAGTTTCGGTCATTTTTCTCATATTGCCATTGAAAAAATTATAGAAACTTTGTTCTACTCAATTACCTATAATTCTGTCAACAATTACGGTCGTATCACCGGTCAAATGACCGTCACTGTTATTGTAGGGAAGCTAAACTTATTAGCTATTTCGCTGGTCAGTTCATTCGACAGGCCAAACGACAAAGTTTGTGAAAAAGTTATGGAAAGTGGTTGTGAATAATTTAATAATTAAATATTATATTAAGAAAAATCGAAAATATATGTTTGCTATAATTAATTTAAATTACTGAACAACGTATAATCATATGAAAATACCTTGGTACTTAATATTTAGTGGAGTAAAGTAGTACTTTTGCAATGCAAATTGTACTGAAAAAAGTACAATTGTACGAGCTTGATTATCTCTGATTTTCGTTGAAAGTTTAATGTGATGGGTGACAGTTTACCGAAAAAAAAACTATTTGTGAAAGAATTTATTTAAAAAAACTAGTATTGAAAGAATTTATTTAATTATATTTATTTTTGAGCGATGGTCTTTTTTATGAAAAGTTTTTAACAATTATTTATTTTTCAATATTTCGCTACCAAATAGAAAGCATCGTTAGGAAATAACAATTTGTATTAACAAAAATATTTATTTAAAAAAATGGTATTTTTTATGAAAAGTTTTTAACAATTTATGGTATAAATAACAAAAATGTTTGTAATTAATTATTGTTAAGAAAAATTTTTAACACAACTTTTTTAATGTCTGTCAGCTGTTTGGGACATTTGTAATTTTGCTTTGTTATTTTCAATGTTTATTAAGGGAGCTTTAGACCATAAGATTTGTCGTACGTAAAATGAGCGAGAAAATAAAATGAAATTGCATCCGTATTTCAAAAAAAGAGAGTAAAAATCGAATGGTTGTTTTCTGGCTTTTACACCATTGGTATGGATAAAATCAAGTAAGATGAAAACATTCTCATTTAATTTAACTACAGCTGTTTGCTTGTTTTCCGCAGGGGTGGAGTGCTTGTGCAATTGAATTTTTTTTTAATAACCTTGAAAAATATTTTTATAACTTTCGAATATGTTATTTTCGTGGTCAAAATTTTTAGTGTATTTTTAGAAAATATACGTGTATTTTTACAAAATTATGCTGTCGTGGTCTAAAATGTACATTTCGATTTTATAATTGGTATAAATTTATGAAACCAGTTTTGCCTCCCTGGCTTTCTCACATTTGTTTACATAAAAATGCATCCCTGATCTAATGGTGTGTGTTGGTTTTTGAAAAATTTAAAAAAATGAAGAGAGCCATACGACTGTCAAATTTTCATCCGTATTTTCTCTCAAAATCTTATAGTTTCATTACATATTACGTTTAGACGATCCGACTTGTGCTCTTCTACACAAAAATTTGACATGTCGTACGACAGATCTTATGGTCTAAAGCACCCTTAAAGGGTGAAAACAACCATTCGATTTTTACTCTCTTTTTTTGAAATACGGATGCAATTTCGTTTTATAATTTTTATTTTTTTTACTCGCAATAAATTGTCGTTCGCATCCAGCGCCCGAAGGGAAAATAATGAAAATTTTGGAGGTCTACTGATGAGTTGGTATAAACCTCAACGAAATGTACATATATACTAGCTTAACCATACAACAAACACATATGAACATATGTATGTATATATAAATAATATATTAATTTTTTTAATGTTTTAATTTCAGACGGATTTCGAATTTCATTATGCCAAAAACGGTGTTGTTGTTCTCAGCCGTTGGTTACCTAAGGATGAATATCCTAATTTGCCCATTTATGCACACACTATGTTGGGTGTTGGAGGTCTGGTAGTCAATGAGAAAAATGAAGTTTTAGTAGTTTCGGAACGTTTTGCTCTAATACCGAATAGTTGGAAACTTCCAGGAGGTTATGCTGAACCGAATGAAAATATTATCGACGCGGTTATACGTGAAGTACGCGAAGAAACCGGTATAGAAACAATTTTCAATACTGTGGTTAGTTTCCGGCACTCCCATGGCGGTATCTTTGGTTGCTCTGATATCTACTGTGTGGTAGCTTTAACACCTACAACTTTGGAGTTACAACGTTGTGAACGTGAAATAGCCATAACTAAATGGATGCCATGTGAGGAGTATTTACAGCATCCAAATGTCCATGAAACAAATAGACATTTTCTGAAATGCTTTTTGGATTATAAAAAGCGCAGCATACATTTCACCTGTGAATTGGCTCAACATCAAATTCTTAAAAAGGATTATTGCTTATATTACATGAAGTCTTTAGCGGAGAAAGACGTTGACATCAACGAACAAAAACTTGAGTTAGGCAAAGTGTAACGTTTAAAAAAACAATATTTTATTATTTGTTTGTATGCTAATGTATTTGTTTTAATTGTTTAATTACACATTCTTTTATGATAAATTTTTAGCTAAATCTGTATGAATTTAAAATGTATACATACATACATATATATTTTACACATAAAAACTTGTTTTTTATTGAAAGAATTTAATTCAGTATGTACATAGCTTTCCACTCGTGTTTTCTATTAGAGTGAATACTGCCGACGTTTTCTTCTCAAAAATTATAATGATAATGATATTTGCCAAAATTATTGTTTACTTTAAAGCAGAGAACAAAATTTTGAATTTTTTCCATAAAATAAAATTGATAAATCAGGAAGTAATTAAGAAAAAAATAAACGAAATATATACCAGAGAAGGACAAAGCTTGTTTGGAAAAAATTTCGTACGTAATCAACATCTTAAAAATGTGCCATATTCGCTGCTGCTATACAATCATTCGGTTATGGTTGGCTCTGTGATTTTAATCGTGTGTCGTGTCATTCCCAGCGATTTGGCATTGGCTATTTTGGAGATAGATTTAGCTTTTTTTGATTGCTTCTGGCTAACGCAAAGCTGTTTAATCGCAAAAAATTTAAAAGTTTTTTCAAATACGCAACTGGTGGACTGCCAGTAGATTTCATGTTCAGAAAGAAAGAAGAGGGTACCGAAGTACAGAGAATGTATGTTTACAATCAGCATTTATATTTCTCATTTTGATTCTATTCAAAGATCCAACAAACAGCTCATTTGGTATTGCTTCAAAAATTGAATTTTATGTATTAAGGCTCATATTCATAAAAAAATCTATGTATTTGAAATCTATTTTAAGAAAGTTTCATAATGCAATTAAACCAGGTGGCATCGCAACGCCAGGTGCTTATTTTTTTCTCTGCTTAATTTTGCGACATAAAATGTCAAAATTCTATACAAACACATTTGTTTAACAGTTTGTATTATTATAACAATCTTTATATTTAAGCTCAAAGGTTTTTATTTCTTATTTTTCTATATATATGTCGATATTTCATTAACATTCGGTTAACATCTTGTTTTTTATTATTTTTATTATTAACAAAAAGTCATAAGCAATTTAATTTGCGTAATTTTATTGCCATCGGTATTTTGTTTAATAAATATATATTATTTGTGCTTAAATATTGCAAGTAAAAATTTTTTCTGACATTTTATATCGCAATTTGATGATTTTTTCCATACCAATGGTGTAAACGCCAGAAAACAACCATCCGATTTTTACTCTTTTTTTTGAAATACGGATGGAATTTCATTTTATTTTCTCTCACATTTTACGTACGACAAATCTTATCGTTTAAAGCACCCTTTAACAGCATGTTGATCGAGGCCATTGTACTAAGTATCTGATTGTTTTAGTTCACAGATGACGGACCACTCCAAGGTTCTGATGGATATTTCTATTTTATATTATATTACATTTCTTTTTCATATACATATGTAAATATAATTATATTATTAATTGACCTTTTTTATTATATTTTTTGATATATATTTATTAAGCCTGAGGTCTTTTTTTTATTTTATTTTGTTTTTTATTATTCGATATTTCGTTAACAGCTTGTTAACATCATCAGGAATAATAGGAAATTATAATTCTTTGAAATATAAAAATATTTTTGAAATATGTCCCAAAATTTTTGTTATAAAATTTGATTGAAAATTCAAAAATGTGGCGCATATAAATATAACGAATTTTAAACCTACATAAATATATATACATATATACATACACATATATATATATACATACACACATACACACATACAATACAGACCGACTAACATGTATATATATAAACATATATGCACATACACACACACATATAGATATATACACAAATATAAACTTTCTTAACAAACTCATACAAATATATATATAAATACATACATACAATGCACACACAGGTACACATATACATATGTATATACATACATAAATATGCACACATGTACAAATATACACACATAAACACATAAAAATGCATATACAAACATACCCACGAGCATATTCATATGTACACACTTGCATATACATACATATACACGCATGCATACATATACTCATAGATATACGAATGTACGTACACACATGCAAACATACAGTCATAAACATATACATATGCAGCCACAAATACATGTACATGTACACATACATATATATATGTATATATTAAAAAATTATTAAATAACAACAATTATAAATACAAAGTTTTTAACAATTAAATGCATGATAAAAATGTATATAATAAAAAAGTGTGCTTTGTTTAACAATTTTTAACATACATATTTACATATGCAAAAATATGAAAAATATTACAAAACAACAATTATAAAGAACTAATAAATGAGATATATATATATGTGAATTTTTACAAGAAAATGTTCAATAAAAATAAATATATGAATTTTAATTATATTATTAATTGACCTTTTTTATTATATTTTTTGATATATATTTATTAAGCCTGAGGTCTTTTTTTATCTTATTTTGTTAATTATTATTCGATATTTCGTTAACAGCTTGTTAACATCATCAGGAATTATAGGAATAAAAGAATTATAATTTCCTATTATTCCTGATGATGTTAACAAGCTGTTAACGAAATATCGAATAATAAAAAACAAAATAAAATAAAAAAAAGACCTCAGGCTTAATAAATATATATGTACATGTACATGTATTTGTGGCTGCATATGTATATGTTTATGACTGTATGTTTGCATGTGTGTACGTACATTCGTATATCTATGAGTATATGTATGCATGCGTGTATATGCAAGTGTGTACATATGAATATGCTCGTGTGTATGTTTGTATATGCATTTTTATGTGTTTATGTATGTATTTATGTATGTATATTTGTACATGTGTGCATATTTATGTATGTATATACATATGTATATGTGTACGTGTGTGTGCATTGTATGTATATATTTATATATATTTGTATGAGTTTGTTAAGAAAGTTTATATTTGTGTATATATCTATATATGTGTGTGTATGTGCATATATGTTTATATATATACATGTTAGTCGGTCTATATTGTATGTGTGTATGTGTGTATGTATATATGTATATATATTTATGTAGGTTTAAAATTCGTTATATTTATATGCGCCTATATTACTACTACACATTTTTGAATTTTCAATCAAATTTTATAACAAAAATTTTGTGACGTTTCAAAAATATTTTTATATTTCAAAGAATTATATTTTCCTATTATTCCTGATGATGTTAACAAGCTGTTAACGAAATATCGAATAATAAAAAACTAAATAAAATAAAAAAAGACCTCAGGCTTAATAAATATATATCAAAAAATATAATAAAAACGGTCAATTAATAATATAATTAAAATTTAAAAGGAGAGCTCATTAAGTAATATCAATGGACTATAGGGATTTCAAGAAAAATTATGAAACCAGCAGATACATCAATCAACTCAAATCTCTTAGGAATAAAATTGTAAAATCAAAATCGGCTATAACGTTTTTAACCAGATGTAGGAATGCAGGAATTATCCCAAATTTCATAAAAAATTCAACGAAGAATATTCTTAATGTTTTCAACAGAGAAGAATTACCGGATATCCAACAATCAATTTCTAAATATACACAGGACTTACACAACAAAATCTTAAGATTAGCAATAAAGGAAAAACATCAGGTATTGAAACATTTTCAAAGAAAACGGGAAGTAATATTGAGAAATTTGGAACGAAATTTTACTTTGGAAGAAATGGTTGAATTTTTATATTTTGAGGACCACTTAACTGTTTCATATAGTAAAAAGGTAAATATGATTCATAAAAATAAATTTGATAAGCTAAAAGAATTACAACTACAGGAATTAAATATTAAATTGAATAGAAAGTGGTTCATAAACACGACTAACACTGACATACCAGAGGACATTCAATGGATCCTTTCACTCGGAAGAAAACACGCTTTACCTACTAGGAAAGATGAAATCCTTATTTTGAAAGTTATATCAGAAGGAGAAGATTTAGTACAGACTTTTAATAAGAAAGAAGAACAAGAGATAGCTAGAAATAGAATGACTGCGGTTATTGAAAACCATTTAAATAAGATTATATTAACTAATAGAGATAAATTTATATTAGAGAAAGCAAAGAAAGCTAATATTTTCTTAGGGAAAAATAAGGATATATTTATTGTAGATGCAGACAAGGGTAATGTTACTGTAGCGATTAAAAAACAGGATTATGATCTTAGAATCAATAATATTGTAGGAGATATTACAAAATATAATTTAATTAATAGAGACCGAACAAGTAAATTGCAGAAAATAAACAATAACATAGTTGATGAGTTATTTAAGAAGGAAATTATAACATCTATAGAGAAGAATAGACTTAGGACAAACGTGGCGATAGCCCCTCGTTTATATGGACTACCGAAAATTCATAGGGAAGATTTTCCATTAAGACCAATATGTTCTTTCATTAATTCTCCTTCATATGAGTTATGTAAATACATTACGTATTTTAAAATTTTGCATAGATGATAACAGATATTTTCGATATAATGGTAATATATATATTCAACAAAAAGGTCTTCCCATGGGATCTCCTGCATCTCCAATCCTAGCGGATATTGTAATGGAAGAATTATTGGATATATCAATTCGGAAACTTAATATGGTTCCTAGAATAATGATTAAATATGTGGATGATTTATTTTGCATTATTCCTAGATGTGAGGTAGAAAATATATTAAAGATATTTAATGGATTCAATTCCAGTATAAAATTTACTGTCGAAAGGGAATGTGACTCAAAACTCTCTTATTTAGATACTCTTATTATTAGAAAAGGTAATAAATTAGTAATAGATTGGTATCAGAAACCTACAGCTTCGGGCCGAATGATTAATTATTATTCCAAACATAGCAGACATATTATTATATACACTGCTAAAAATTTCATACAAAGAGTTCTTAACATTAGTGACAATCAATTTCACAATAGAAATAAAGTTAAGATTAGAAACATGTTAGAAGATAATAATTTTCCCAAGTATTTATTTAATTGATACATTAATAGGTCAATATTATAGAAATGATATAATAGGTAGTATAAATAATGTTACGGATCATAGGATATACAAATCTGTGACTTATATATCCGGAATGTCGAAAGATTGGCTAAATCTAAAATTTATAATACGGACAGATATAGAATAGCTCATAAATCATTTAATACTTTAAATAGATTATTTAGTAAACCAAAGGATGGGATTGAAAAATGGGATAAATCGAATGTAATTTATAAAATACCCTGTAGGGGAAATGATGAGGATAATTGTAATAAAGTATATATTGGCACGACCAAGAACAAATTGAAGACTAGAATAGCAGGTCACAAATCGGATCAAAAATATAGACACATAAATTCACAAAAAACCGCTTTATCTTCCCATTGTTCTGAATTATATAATTTTCCTGATTTTGAGAATGTTTCAATATTAAACACAGAAAATAATTATAAACGGCGCTTAATGTTAGAAATGTTAGAAATGTTAGAAATTATTAATACACCATTAACACGTAGAATAAATTTTAAGGCAGACACGGATAACTTAGCACAGAATTATAGATATTTAGTTAGTAAAAATTTACGTAATATTTGTTAGGTTAATGTCTATTATATATATATATATAAAATATATTATATATATAATATATTATATATATTATATATATATATAATATATTATATATATATAAAATTAATATTTTTATTTTTTTGTTCTTGTTTCCAATTGGATACTAATTAAATTTTTTCTTAACAAAAATACAAATTAATAATCAAACAATGTAACTTTACATACAAAATCAAACAAAAAACTGTTTGCCGCTAACGGTTCTGTAATTAAGGTACAGTCTAGGGTTCAGAGCAAACGCAAAACAAATCTTTTATTTACCTAACGGATCCGAAATAGCGGATATTTATTTCACTACTCAAGTAAAACCATTTATTTTACCGGTATAACCGTATCTTAAATAAGGCTGATCCTAACTATCCTGAAGGAGCTCCCTAAGGTAAGTGGTTAGTTCCTCAACCGAATTTATTATCCTTTTCCTTCACTAATTTAAATAAATAATTCCACCTTGCAATGATGTAGTGGAATATCTACCACGCTACGAACTATTTAGCACAATCTGAGATACAAAAAAAAATCTATTATTAGGTAAATAGTCTATTTCTTCACCATTCACTGTACTCTAAAAATTTAATAATTATGGCTTGGCAAAAAAGGCATTAAGATCGTACTTAATTACTAATCAAATTCATAAGTTATACACAAGTTTCACGACACAGTACAAAAAAAATCAAATGAAAAAAAAACTTAAAACTATAATCTGCACTCAATCATTCCCGTTATCCTCACCAAATCTTACTTTCGGATCGCCCCTTTTTTTTCTTTTCCCTCCAAGGCGCCTTATCAGTTACACAAATATATATATATAATTCACCTGTTAACTTCCCTTGGTTGCGATTGTGGCATTTACTTCAACCACCCCAAAAAGCTTCAAGATCGATTACCTCCTAGATGGATGCTCTATGCCCCTCCACGGACGACAATCTCTTGGCTAATAATGGACTCTCCTATTCCGCTGAGGTTCACCCTGTCCAGACAGATTACACCTTTTTTCTTCCTTCAGGCTTCTCTGGCTTTTTCCTCTTCTAAAAAGGTTGACTAGGTTGTTTTTTTTTCTTCTTTACAAATTCTCCACTCAAATTTTCCCATAATTTTCCCAGGCCTTCCCATTTTCCATACTTTCACCGTTTTATTATGTATATGGTAATATGTATATATATATTCATATATATCTACATATATATATATATATATATATAAACATATTATGTATATATATATATATATAAACATATTATGTATATATAAATATAACGATTCCCACATATACATATATAAAATATCTATAAATAATTGCCCGCCTTGTTCTACCCGGGTATCATAATAGTAGCAAATATCTTCACCAGTGATTATATTAATAAATAAAATTAAATTCACTAACCTATATTTATACCAAAAAAAAATAGATAATAAAGATGAAAAACATTCCATGAACGCTCCTCCGCAACACGGTCTGATGTTATGGTCAGACATAAATATCCCTCCCTCACCATGACATCCACTCATATGTCTGATTACCCAATTGCCGCTTCACGTCTACCCTACTTACCACATTTTTTAAATATTTAGTCCTTCATGATTAAATATTCAGAAAACCCTTTACATTTCACCCACATTATTTATTCCTAAAATAAATTATCCAATACTTAGTGTAACTCATTAAAGTTTAAAATAAAGGGGAAAAAATGTTCATTAACCATTACTTCACAGGTAAAATATTTGCGATAAGCCAATTAATTTATATCAAAAATTTTTATGAAATATTAATTTTCATGTAATATATTCTTCTTTTACGTTAACTAATTAAACATTAAGCCTAAGTATTACAATTTCTAAGAAATATTACATCCAGGTAAATTATCTCACATTTAGTACATTACTACATTCAATGTAAATTATTCAATTCAATGTAAACTATCAAAAGCACCGGTAAATTATTACACTTAAAGTAATATTTAGTTAAATTATAAATTTTGCACGAAATATTAAATTTTATACAAATTATTCAAAGTCTTAAATGTTATGTAAATTATTAATTTACAAGGTAAATTATAAAATTTACACAAAATATTAAATTTTACATAAATTATTCCAAAATCTTAATTGTTATGTAAATTATTAATTTAAAAGGTAAATTATACCAAAATCTCAGGATAAGTTTTTTCAATACATATAGTTGGTTTGTAAAATGTGTGAGTACGACAGTAGGTCGAAATGGTTACACATATATTACACTTTTCCCCCATCTACATAAACTTCTTCTTCTGAGGTAAGGAAAACACAAGGTGACAAAAACCCATACGCGAAACGAAAATTAAGGATGAGCTCAACCTAACACGCGCACTCTGGTCACAATCAACACAGAGGTATTGGAAAATTCCTTCAACTGTTTTCCCTATTAAATTCCAGGTTTTGAAACGAAAATCAAATATATGTACGTGTATGTACCAATAATAAAATTAATAAAATAATGAAATTAATGCAATTGCGCCTGTATGTCGTCTTTACATCAGTCTAAGGTCATATAGCAAATACCTTTCTTTTCTACTTCACTTTCTCCTTTCCAACCAATTTACAATCCTGGAGGTCCTCTTCTGTGTGCTATTGTTAGGTGCTGCTGATGTTTCTGGATGCTGATGCCTTTATGCTGCTGTTTTGTGTTGATGTCTTTATGCTGCTGTTTGGTGTTGATGTCTTTATGCTGCTGTTTGGTGCTGATGTTTTTAATGCTGTTGTTTGGTGCTGATGTGTTGCAATTCCATAAAGATAAGAAAAGAAGTAAAATATTAGATAATAAATAAAACTGAAAAGAAAGGAAAACAATAAAATATTAAACCGAATCATATACAGGGTGTCCGCCGGGAAGGTATACTACTTTGTTTGTTTATAATTTTTGATTAAATGAAAGAGAATGGATCTTATATTGATAAATTAATTTTTTTATAATGATTTAATGTCGGCAATTATGTATGGAATACAATATCAGATAAATGTCCGCCTCTGTTAGCCTCACAAATGCGAGGCCTTTTAAGCACATTTTTCATTACATTCTCACACATTTCACGAATATTTTGTTTGAGGTGCTCAAGCATTTCTGGTTTGTTTGCATAAACCTTGCTTTTCAGATATCCGCACAAAAAGAAGTACGTAGCAGTTAAATCAGGCGACCGTGGAGGCCAATCAACATCACCATTTCTTAAAATAACTTGTTGTGGAAAGAGGTCTCGCAGTAATTCCATTGTAATCCTGGCTGTGTGCGATGTGACACAGTCATGTTAATCAAGCCCAAAGCATGCAGTTGTGGCGTTAAAAATTGTGGCCAAAGTTGTTCTTTAAAAACCAAGCTCCTCAGCACGGCGTCGAATTGTGGTTGATGGATTGTTTTGAACACTTTCTTGAGCAGCAGTAATGTTTTCAGCCGATCTTGCAGTACGTTGTGGTCCATGCTTGGGCCTATCACCTACAGACGTTCTTCCTTCGAAATCATTAACTACACGATAAATAGTGCGTTTTGTTGGCACGTTGTTTCTCCCAAAAATTTCACGTAACTTTCTCATCGTCACAGTAATCGATGATTGATTTTGATAAAATGTTTCAACGATTAAAACACGTTGGTTTATCGAATATTTTTCCATAATAAATTTGCCACGTGTCTACTTCACGACTGCCAAATATGAACGTCAAGACTAATGTGTACCAAAATGGCGGCAAAACAAAGTAGTATACTTTCCCAGCGGAGACCCTGTACATATCTATAGAATCCCACAAAACTAAATTAATAAATCTACGGTGGGCTCGAACAAAGTTGCAGAAAGAGGGAGAAAAATTTGCCCATATGTGTACAAGTGTACATACATCAAAAAAATTGAGTGTGCATTATAAAATTAAGCTGCTGTTCCAGAATATAGTACTCGACTGCGAGTTCCATCCTTCCTGTGTGCAGCTTCTCAGATTGTCAAACCATATATGTTAATATATATCCACTTTCATAGAAGTATATACACTTTTATGAAAGTGTATGCACAAGTCTTCATATATATGGAAATATGACTCTAAAAATGTGTACAAAGATTGATATATCTATGTATATATAAGTCGAAATAATTGTAACAACAAAGCTTTTAATTAAATACGTATAGTATATACATATATATTCGAAGGGGGTGCTGATGGCGAGTAGTCAGCGTGTTGGCTCTGCTACCAGAAAGACCCATGTTCGATTCCCAGCCAGGTCAAATAAGAAAAAAGTTTTTTCTGTGCTTCTGTCCTTCGTCGGTATTTGAGAAATAAAACGTCGGCTAAGTAAAATAATAAATAAAATGGCTCCATTAGCTTTAAAATAATGCGTCAAAAAAAAACATCAGAGACGCCGCAACTTTGCTTTATAATTAATATGCAACTGTAACAACACGGTAATCCTGCTAGCAAAATTTTGGTCCCTGATAATAGACGAGTGACTAGAAGCCAATCTCGTGCGTTAGAAGTTCAAGTAGTAGGCTCTATATTTAACCAAGTTTCAATGGCCTCAGCTGTATCCAATGCAAAGACACATCAGAACGCCCTCCTTCGGCGGTATTGTGTAGCACTGGCGAAGTAAAATAATTGCTAAAAATGGCTACTAAAACGAAGCTTCAAAATTTAATACGTCTCATTGACATCAGAGACATTACAATACTGCCAATGTAATGTACCAAAGCAGAGTTGTAAGATAGTGAAGCTTCACCTCGTGTTATTTCTCCTACTACCCCTTTCCTCTAGTTCCAGCACAATGCGTTGCATGTGTAGGGGTTATCTCCTGAGTGGTGGTCCCAGATAAAAAAAAAGAAAAAAGGCGAACCTTGTAGATTGTTTTCTGATAGAGGAATAGCTAAAATTTCAACCGCACTGACAGCAAATTCAAGTGAAACGTATATCAGTTTTTGACAGAAAATTGAAAAACTTAGTATGCATTGAGGGTGGCGATGGCACGATGGATGGAAGTCTGTACGTTGACTACGAATCCATAAACAGACCTGGGTTCAACCCCAGTTTCAGACTAAAATTTTAAATTAAAAATAAACATCTCGCATTTTTCTGATGTGCATTAGTGTGTCTTTGTGTGTTAGTTGTTGCTGGAAAGTTTCAGTGGCGAAGGCATAATCACTGGTCACTGAACAAAACCGGCTTCAGCTGATAGCAATTCACAATCGCATCAGAACGCCCTCCTTCGTCGGTATTGTGTAGCACCGGCGAAGTGAAACAATAATAAATATGGCTACTGAACAGAAGCTTCAGCACTGCTACGAGTATAAACAAAGAACGTGCGAAAGCAGAGCTGCAAAAATAATTAATCAAGCTTCACCTCCTGTCGTTTCTCCTACTATCCCTTTCCTATAGTTCAGCACAATGCTTCGCATGTGTAGGAGTCATCTCCTGAGTGCTGGTCCCAGATAAAAAAAAAAAAAAAAAAACCGCGGGCGTGGGAATGTGAGCAACATGGTGCCGTCTGCCAGGGATTCTGATTCACTTAAGGAGAGCGGAAAAATTATTAAAAGTGAATAGACGAAGGTGCAAGAAAGTAAATGAGTTAACCCTATGGTTATCTGAAAACGATATTGAAGATGTATAGGAGGATCAGGTTAATATATAATAAGCAATAAGAGTTAGAAATAGTCGGCCGAGCTTGGGTAAGACCAGCTGTTTTAGAGCAGATCGAAACGCTAATCTGAATTCACAAATAATAGCCAATACCGAAAAGTTCACAATATTCTGTTCATCTCCTTTCAATCTTAATCTCTGTTTTACATGTGGCATGACAGGGATTCTTATAAAAAGCTGGCTGCGGTTGAGATCAAGCCCACTAATATATGTCGATCCACTTTTCACAACATGATATATTTTGCTTGCGGGAGAGGGCAGTCATATTGTGAACTAGGCACGAATTCGGACAACAGGAGAGTGACGGAGTCGGCCGGGAACTCCAATCCAGGAAAATCCCAGAATCAAACAACCAGTAATTTTGTTGAAAAGGTCCTGCAAAGTAGGGGAGAATAATGATGCGAATATACCCTATACTAAGAAGTCATTACACCAACGTTTAATTGATTATGGGTTTGCTAGAGCACGTATATTTGAAGATGGATTGCAGGATAAATCTCGTAAGTTTATGAAAATTTCTAGATAGATTTCAGAAGTAGGAATGATAGAATAAGAAGGAGTAGTACCTGCGGAAAATGATAACAGATTTTTTGTGAATTCTGGGGCAGGGGCGTGCTGTATTGGCAAAAACGCCCTAGAAGTTTTACGCGGGATGGAAAATAATATTTTGCGACTGAAGGACCAATCCGTGGAGGTGGCAAATGGCGATCGTGTGAAGATCTATGGCGTTATAAATCTCACAGTTCGATGGGAAAATAAAACTGCGAATTTTGAATTTTTGATAGTACCGGATCTTGGCCAAGAATTTTATCTCGGTGTTGATTTCTGGAAGATTTTTAATTTTCCCATAATTGAAATACCTCAAAACCGTCCAAAGGTCCTCTCAACTGATGTAGTGTCAGAGTTGACACTTCTAACAGGTGACTTCTAAGCAACATTCTTTGACTGATGAACAAATGATCAGGCTGGAAATGATAAAGGGGATATTTCCGTAATTTTCTGTCCTGGGCCTTCGTAAAACAAACATGGATCAACACGTGATTGAGATAGTGGATGAAAATATTCCAATTAAGCAACGATATTACCCTGTGTCACCGCTAATACAGAAGTTACTCTACGAAGAGCTTGATAGAATTTTGTGCCTTGGTGTCATCGAAGTCAGTAAAAGCAGTTGGAGTTCTCCTGTAATACTTGTGAGGAAGGAAAACAAAAATCGATCATGCCTTGATGCGCGGAAAGTAAATGCAAGAACCGTTAAGGATGCGTACCTCTTCCCCATATTGAGGGAATTCTAAGTCTCCTGCAGGACACTAAGTTTATTTCCGCTATTGATCTCAAGGACTCGTTCTGGCAGATTCCGCTGTAAGAGAAGTCCAGGTCCAGGAAGGCTGTATCAATACAACGTGATGCCTTTCGCACTGTATAATGCCGCCCAGCGAATGTGTTGGTTGATGGACAGGGTGATTCCGGCTGCTATTAGGTCCAATGTTTTCGTATACCTTGATGATCTGCTAGTGTGTTCTGCCAACATTGACGAGCATATAATTTTGCTGGAAGATGTGGCGAAATGTCTGGCGAGGACAAATTTGACGATCAATGTTGAGAAGAGTAGGTTTTGCTATATGGAGGGTCGATACTTAGGTTTTGTAGTAGGGATGGATCGATCCTAACAGACAGTGAGAAACTGAAAGCTGGGGACGAATTCCCAGAGCCGAGCACCCCACGACAACTACGTCGATTCTTGGGAATAAATGGCTGATATCGTAAGTTTGTGAGGGACTACGCCACCATTGCAGCGTCCCTTCATTACTACCTCACTAAGGAACGTATGAGGAAATTTTCGATTTCAGAGGAGGCACGCGATTGAAAATTAAAGCAGTGTTTGATCTCAGCACCGGTAGTCGTAAACCCAGATTTTGGACGAAGGTTTGTCATTCAGTGAGATGCCTCGATGGAAGGTGTTGGCGGTTTCCTTTTTCAGATTGAAGATGAGGGGAATGAACATCTATTGCTTACATGTCTTCTAAATTGAATAAATCACAACAGAATTATAGTGTGACCGAGTTGGAGTGCTATGCGGCAATACTTAGCGTAAAAAAATTTTAGGCCTACGTAGAGGCTCGTTTACCATAATTACCGACCATTACAGCTTGCAATGGTTGATGACCTAAAAGGAGCTATCAGGGCAGCTGGCAAGATTGAACTTGAAGCTTCAGTCATTTTACTTTGACATACAGCATCGCAAAAGTTCCCAAAATGTTGTACCTGATGAACTTTCCCGAGCATATATGGAGGAAGTTCGTAAAGAGAATAGGAACCTGGAAGTAGGTCTAGAGTCAGAAACTTTTAATTCACCTGATTACAAAGGGATAACGTGATGAACGAAAAAACCCAATTGCTAGATTTATGCGTGTCAGATGGATATATACCTGAGATGTTCTACAAGAAGATCGGACCTGGAAGTTGTGGGTGCCTATGGAACTTAGGAATGAATTGGTATGGAATACACATCACTCATTGTCTACTGAGCAAGGAGGTATGTGTAAAACGCTGACACAATTACAACCAAAAATGGCAGGGCATGTTCAAGACTTAGTTCGTAATTGTGAAATATGCCATACAAGTAAAACATCTAATAACTTCTGCAAACCTCCAATGGGGCAACAATTTATAACTGAAAGGGCATTTCAAAGGATCTATATAGAGTTCAGAGGACCTTACCCCAGATCCAAAAATGCAATGTATTTTTGTTCGCTGCCTTGACCATTTTACTAAATTTATATTTCTCGAACCAATGTGTAGTGCAAATGCTGCCAATGTTATAAAATTTTTAGAGAAAAGAGTCTTTCAGATATTTGGTGTTTCCGAGTTTTTACATTCTGATAATGGACGGTTGTTTATAGGAAGTTTTTCGGGAATTTTTACGCCAGTATGGAATGACGCATTTTCGGACTGCATTTTATTCACCCCAGGCTAACGCTTCGGAAAGGGTAAATAGGTCCGTGCTGCTTTTAATATGGAACCGTACCATGCACTATTTGGTTGTCACATGATCCAACACGCCGCGGCTTACAAATTGATGCGAAAGCTTGATAAGGTAAAAGACATAGACTTATCACTCCAATTTTTATCCGCTAAACTAAAATTAGTACGGAAAAAAATTTATGGCAATCTTACAAAAGTACATGAACGAGGTATGAAAATATATAATACGAGGGCTAAGGATATAAAATATTTGGCAAGGGCCAAATAGTATATAAACGCAATTTTCGCTAGAGAAATCAGGCTAATCAATACAATTCAAAATTAGGACCTCGACACATCAAATGTATTGTTGGAGAAACTGCTGGTAACTCTTTATATGGGTTGTATAGCTTCGACGGGAAGAAATTTGGGGTGTACGCTGCGAAAGACCTTTTCACTGTTTACAATGGGAGATGCCCGGCTTTGATGCATTATTCGTGGGTCGAGGCCACACGTCGACGGATAGAATGTGTTTACGTACTATTTTCCGCAAGCGTTCCATGCTGCGAAAGCATCGACGATTGCGTATTGTTGCAATTCCAACCCCTGTCCTCGTTATTATAAAGACTGGGTATACAGTATATTAGGATTTTTGTAGGGAGTACAACTCTGTGGGATATTAGGAAGTGTCAGGAAGGCAGGCTGAAGAATTACCATGAGAAGAGGGATTTTGTTTTTAGAAGAAAAAAAGAAAAAGAATAGATGATAGAGAGATGACGTGGTTTTTTGAGGAGGAAAAAAATATAAAAGAAAAAGAGAAATCATTTTTGACATATCCTGATAATACCCGACTTCACGTGGGTGTTGAGATAAGAAAAAAAGTAAAAAATAAAAAATATATGGATAATCTTTTTGTTTTGTCCCATCGTTATATGGGAACAAATCACTGTGCATACGGTCGTCCGTATAATTGTGATTTTAGTCAACATATAGTTTTGAATAAAACATCTTCGAACACTCAAATCACCTTTACCACTACCAGCCGATTGGCACAAAAAGAAGGCGATAATTTTTGTAGAATCGATTTTTATTAATGTAATTAAAAGAAATGGGGTTTTTCACACAAATCTACACATTTTAAAAATTTATATCATTTGGCGAATTTATATCAGTTTGCTATCATTTTACACACATACTATAATCAAAAATTTATTTTGTTTTAGAAATTTTTGTATATAAAATCCATTTTAAATTAATAGCTGAGTAATTTTTGTTGTATTTCATATTAACCTTTTAATATTCTCATTAAAAACATCAAAAAGGAATTCTTTAATATGTTCAGATTTAGAAAAGCAGAGTTAAGATTGATCTTCATCAATAAACAAAATACTTTCAGTTATACCATACGGATCATCTTCACGCCTCAAAGCCGATTGTATTTAACACATACATACTTCGAATTATTATATGTAGGTGTCATTCGAATTTACTGTCGCACACACATCTAATGGAATATAGCACATATCGCGCAAAGTGCTTTAAAAATAATACTACATTATGAATGCGCTTTTTTCATTAAACGCGTTGAGACAAAAAAAAAGCGCGTTTTGTTAGCATAGTTAAAACGCGTTAAATTGTCATTGCCGAAAATCAACGTTTTCTTATTGAAGTGCTACTTCAAAAAATTGACATGGGGATAATTAAAAACAAAAATTCACATAAAATTAGAGAAAAAGAAAGTATTTAGTATATAAAATAAAGGGAAATTAAAAAAAAAGTGTTTGTATAAGACATAAAAAAGCTTTGTATAAAAGAAAGTAAGAGAGATGAACTCCGGAACTAAAAAAACTCATTGAAATGACCGGATTACTTCGTTCAATTAAACTAAGTCATTCTATATTTTTTTCATTCATTAAAGGTGAACAAAAATTCTTATGGATAATGAACGGTTTGAATAAAACATATTCGAACACTTAAGCCATATTCACGACTATATGCTAGGCTTTGTTGCATGATTAAATGTAAACAAAAGCTTTTATGTATGTGTGATGAAATCAAGAGTAAAATCAAAGTGATTTTTGTATCTCCGATATGTACCATAGTATATTTACCAAAGAAGATCAACTAATCAGCGGACTGTCATAGTGTGTATAAATTTTGAGCGCAACAATATCAACTTTAATGATGCAACAGAACACGTCCTCAACTTCAAGCAAAAACGACTGTCAAAGAAAACAGACCCATAATTAAAACGACGGCTGCAGCTTCGCGAACTTCACAAATCTTGCTTTACATAAAAGTCTTTGTGCAATGGCGACTGTAAATTATATGTACATATATGCAATCATGCTTTTGTACTTCTGCAATTAATTTTTCCACAATATCAGTCATTTTTGTTTAACACATTCCCAGCCAGCTTGAGTACAGAAAAAAGGCAATATTTAAGTACGTATAAATTTGTTTGCAAAAAAAATTATATAACGTTTCTTGTGCTTTTGCATTTGTCACATTGTGCTTTAAAACACACATAAAAAATGTTTTGAAAAATATACCGTTATTGCTTTTTTTTTGTTTGTTTTTGTGTATCACTTTATCATATTTGTGATTTTTACCTAGGTCAGTAACAACTGAGCTTCGTAGAGTAAATACTGTTTCGTCCAGATAAGAGTGTCTTATAGTTTTCTGTAGAAGAGTGATTGTGTGTACGATAAAAAGAAAGTTACAGGCCAAAAATTGTTTTTTGGACAACCTTATGTGAGTAACAAAATCGGTGTACCCAATCGAGTACAATGGCTTGATATATATACATACATTTTTTAGAATTTTCCTTGGACCAAAATCAAATCAGCTATCAAACCGTCAAGTTTTTATGGTAAAGCTTTTACAAATTTAAGCATGGCTCTTGATTTTGTGGGTAGAGGTGGTCACGAAAATTTCGATATAGTGATTATTCCACCAGATCCGGACTATAACACAGACGAAGAGGAGGGTAATGCTGATGATATTCTTTTTGATCGTGTACCAAATGATGTACCAGGTGAAGTCGAAGTATTTTTCGGCAGCGATAGCGAAGATGATATTCCACTTGAGCAGTTGCGACAGACAATGATGTCTTCAAAATCAAGCGAAATAGCTCCTAAGTGGACAAAGAGACCTTGTGATATTCAAATGCATCAAACCAATTTTTTTCGGACAATGAGCTCAATATGATCGCAGAGTTCAGTGGAAAATCGCCGGTTGAGGTTTTTGAAGTCTTATTTGATGAAAAAGTGGTTAATTTAATCGTTGAGCAATCTTGTATTTATGCGTCACAAGTTAACGCGCACAATTTCTCCTTCAACGCAGAAGACTTGAAAGTATTTATCGGAATTTTATTATACAGTGGTTATCACTCAATGCCTAGAGAGGACATGTATTGGCTATACCCAGAAAACGAATATTTCGAAACGGTCGCTGGCTCCTGGTGTTGCATTTAGTGGTGAAAACCACTTTCCTAAGAGGGTAAAAAATCAGTTACGATGTCGTGAATGTCATAACAGAATAAGATGGTTATGTGAACAATGCGATGTGGCTCTATGTGTTGAAAAAGTATGCTTTAAAAATTTTCATACCTTAAAAAAATAGCATACTCATGACGCCACTGTACTCGCCCGAGTTCAGCTCTAAAAGTACACTTCCAAATATTTTTTTCTTACTTTTTTGTTTTTTCTATATATCTTAATTGTATTTAAGTATAAAAAACAAATGAGTTACAATATTTTTTTATGTGTAATGATCTTGGCGTTTAATGGGTTAAATTAACAAAATTATTACAATTGCACTTTTAAATGTTTCTTTTGTTCATATTTTTCTTTGCTCCAAAGCTTCAAAAACATATAAAATTTATTAAAAGTATGGTATTATTGTTAAGAGCATAAGAAAAAGCGCTGTCAAAATAAAATAGATTCTATTTCACGACCGCTTTTTTTGGCAAAATTTTATGTCAAACTGTATGGAAAACAACCGTCAGCCCCTGTTCCAGTTTACTCATTTGTTTATTTAGAGAGCATGCAAATAACAATTATTTCATTTGCTTATTTTGATACCTGTACTGTTTTGTTGTTCCAATGTAAATAAAATTGCAGCTATGATGATCGCTCGCTCTACCGCAGAAGTTGAAAAAAATGGGAAATTACAATATTTAAACACAAAAATGGAAATAGAATAATTCTTGACTGATACACGAAAAACACAGCACAGGGCAGATCGTTTTCAAGCTTTACGGCAGCTGCCCATAGGGCCGAATCCGATGGTGTGATTAACTGTTATAATGTCACCCGTTATTCCATTACCACGAACAGTCCACACAATCTAAAATATTCATAAATATATTTTAAGCAATTGCATTCTCGTTCCCAAAACGAAAATGCAATTCAACACTTTTCTTTGTCTAATAACTTAAATGCATATACTTTGTCACAGACATTTTTCCTATGAATTGTTTTCTTTAAAATTTAATTTTGACAAAGTCAGCATCATACGTCTTGCTCCAAAACAAAGCATTAAGTACATTAAGTATGTTTACAACGTATGCTTAACAGGCAAACCGAACGAAATGAACAAGAATAATATTTAATTGTAATTAGCTTATAAGAATATGAAATAATAAAAAAGAATCAGTTATAAAAATACAGTCGATTGTTTTATTTGGGAAAAATCCCAAAAGCAGAATAAAAGAATTATATTTTTTTGCTAATGAAGGTACAGGCCTATTTGCTATTTGGTTTTTTTTTTTTGTATATTTCGTAATTCTCAAATATTTTTTGGGAGTTCTTGTATAAACATGTGAAATTTCATAGCTTTTTCAAGTATTTGATTAAAGGTCTACTGAAGATATTGATATTAGCACCAAATGAAATGCTGCTATAGACGAGCTAAAAATAGATAAATTAGAAAACTAAACTTTTTTTATTTATTATCATTTTTTTATATAACATAAATTTATAATACCTGCAGGACGCCTTGAAATATTAATTGTATACAAATACAAAGAATATTACAATAAATAATTTAGCTCATTTTGAAAAATGCAATTTTAATTACGGCCTTGTTCATTTTAGATCCTTAACATTTCCTTTTTCCTGGCTGCTCTTTATATTTTAAGTATTTCCTTTTGAGCCTTTTTCAAAAGCAGTTAACATTATTTTTTTCCCCACAATCACTTAAAATGTCATTCATTTACATATGCTTCTATTCAAGTTTTTTTCTCTACGGAGAACTTTTAGGTTATGAAAAGCTTTCCAAGAGTCATTGACATTAATTTTTTTAATGTGCGAGAGATATTTTCTATTCTACTACATATGCATATACATGCGGAGATGAAGACATACATTTATTATAATAGGCTGTTGATATTATGTAAGTATGTATGTCTTTTTAAACAAACAAAGGTTGTCCTAAAATTTACGGATGATATCAATTTGCGGTAAAGTGTTAGCAATCCTACAAAACAACTAGAGAACTGACAGTTACATATTAGTGAAAATGGAGTTAAAGTTTGGAGCATCCAATTAGGGTTCGCAAAACCGACACGTTATTGACGAAAACCTGGATGAATTTTACAGGTCGATACTCCGAAATGAAGACACAGTTCTTTTTATTGAAATTTGACGACACTGATGTTGCTAATATGTGGTACCACATGCCATACAGTTCGGAAAAAAAGTTCAACTACTACATTAAACAGTAGTTTCCGTGACACCTTAGTGTAATAAACACGGTTAGTATTGTAGGTAGTGATAACTATAGTTATTCTACTCATTCATAATTTTTTATACTCCAATTGTAGTGTCGAAACAGGCAGGCTAAGTATTTTCGCATATTGGTGCAGCTCATTTAAAAATAACGAAAGTGCCATGTTACACATGCTGTATATTTTCTACTTCTTAGGAAATTATTAACAACACCATCCAGATAATTAGTATGATAGTGATGTTATTCTTCAAAATTCGTTTATGTTCGTTTCTATATATTTTTCTACATATGTATGTATAAAACAATTGAGTTTATTATTTCTTATTTATTTTATCGTAAAACAAATGAAGTAATAAAAAATACAATTCAATTGCATTTTGATAAAATAAACGGAATTAAATTAGAATTTTTTTTGAATTCGAACTTATCATAACCTGCTTCGTACTAATAGCATTAAACCGATCAGGAACTTTTCGTATCTCCGTAGCATTACTAAAAAAATAGTTTCTTTGCTCTAATTAGAAAAGATTAAAAAAGTAAATTTAGTTAACATCACGAGCATTACTTAAGATTCAACGAATTGCCAAATTTTATATTTTTCATCCCACTTGGCGATGGGCGAAGTACAGACTGAAGGAATGGATCACTACCGTTAATTAATGATGGGTGGCGATGGTAGAAGGAGTCTGCACGTTGACTACAAAATGAAAAATGTTCCTGGGTTTAAACCCTTGTTTCAGACTTATAAAAACATCTCGCATTTTTTTCTGATTTGTATTGGTGTGGCTTTGTGTCTGTTGTTGTTGCAAGGTTTTAGTGGCGAAGGCATAGTCACTGGTCACTGAACAGTAACGGCTTCAGCTGTATCCAATCCACAGGCACATCAAAACGCCCTCCTTCGTTGGTATTGTGTAGCACCGGCGAAGTAAAATAATTACTAAAAATGGCTACTATAAACGAAACTTAAAAATTTAATACGTCTCCTTGACATCAGAGACGCTACAACACTGCTATAAAACAAAGACCGTGCAAAAGCAGTGTTGTAAGAGGGTGAAGCTACACCTCCTATAATTTCTCCTACTATACTTCTCCTCTCGTTCCAGCATAATGCACCGTATGTGTAGGGGTCATCTCCTGAGTGCTGGTCCAAGATAAAAAAACATACAAAAAAATATGAATTGAGAGCTATTTGTCCTCAGTTTCCGTACTCAATAAATAATATATATAAATAACATAACTAATATAAGAGGAAGAAAGTTTATGTTATACTCCTTTAATATTTCCGTTTCATTTAGCAAAAATTGTGATTATATTTTAGCTTTAAGTAAATAATATCAATTTACACTACATAAAATAATTAACCTTGAAAACTTCCTATGTAGTGCAATGCAATAGTTTTCCAAAAGAAAATATTTTGAAAGTACCTTCCAAAACGAAAACGTGAACTAATTTTTACATATTAATTTGTAACAAATAAATCAAAACATGACAAAATTGGATATTTTTACATAAACACTTCAAACAAATAAAATGTTACATACATTTTTATGTATTTTAGACCTTTTTTGTAATATTTATTCATTTTCATAAAAGCATTCACTTTCATAGAAAGAAATCTGAATGTTTCTGCTTTCATCCAAAATTTAAAAACAAAAAATTCAGAAAATTCTGTGCGTGTATTAGAGCTGCTAGACTTCGTTCACGTTTTAGAGCAGTCGATGTAAAAATAAAAGTGTTCACGTCCCCGGGTATTCACGTTTTCGCGAGTTGACTGTATATCAAAATATGCCAAACAATACCTTTTCCAAGGTTTCATTATTTTGAAAAGTATATTGTCTAATAAGAGACTTTCAAATAAACCAGATATAATTGAAGCCTTGAATAACAACTTTCTGCTTGAAATTTCCAACATATAGTGAAAATTATATAGCTCAGCGAAAATTGAAGATTTAAGAATTTAATTAGAAGAGAAAAGAAAAACCAAAATATTAAGAAAAAATGAGGAAATGAAAAAAGATTAAAATCGAAAAAAGCACAAAATCAATTTCTACAAATCCACATGTTACAAATTGAAAATAACACGAAAAACTTTAAATTGGTATCATTGGCACTTACTGAGTTGAGTAAATAAATATACATAATGCATCCAGAGAGTTGCAAAACGAGAACTAACTTCCTCGTACTACTCTAATTGTTGCCGGCAACAGTGCACATCAGAAACGTATTTTTATAAATTCAGCATTGTCATACAAATTAAAAAACATGAATCTTCAAAGAGAAAGCTGGATAAACTTTAATGTAACTCATAGCAATAGCAAATATGAGGCTACGTATAGAGAGTTGCGTTTATTTATATCAAAGGATATTTTTAGAAGACTAACAAGAGGTTTTGTACCACGCATACACAACACATATAAAAGGACAAAAATATAAAATTTAAATAAACAGTAGTAAAAAGGACTTTAAACGAAACAGTTTTAAGGATAATGAATGGAAGAAAAAGTTTAAACAAATTAAATAAATATGTAAATTAAATATTATAATAAAGAAAAAATCAAATCGCAAAAACTAGTGGAAGAAATTAATTTATAGGTATAAATATAAATCAAATTGATGTATTGAAAATAACTACAGTGAAATTACAAAACCACAAAAATTAAATTGTACAATATTAAATATAATAAACTACATTAGTACATACATATAAATTGTTACAGTTGTGTTTTGTTGTAATTCAATGGATTCATCATATCAGGACTTAAGTGAATTAGAAAAGTCTGTAAGTATTCACTTAAATTTTTATATTATTGATATTTTAACCAAATATACATACATTGAGAATATATAACTACATATAATATTGACCTACATATATATAACGTTATACCCAACAATAACAGAGCCTTGTTTTTTCACTATCGCTTTCACACTCTTTTCTTGTAACAACTTAAATAATGAAAATAACCGCTATCCTCTCAACCCTCAATGTTTATTTTTTCTCAAAGAACAACACTTAACATTTAAAATGTCAACAAAAATAACCTCTCCTAATGCCACAAATATTCCCCGCAAAGAAAAGAAAAAGCATACAGTACAACCTAAAATTATTGTCACGTGGTGGAAAACTTTAATATATTTCTTCAGTTGTTGTTGATTTAAGGATATATTGTACATACATATACAGTCTAAGAAAAAAGTCTAAATACACCCCCTTATTTTAGATTTTTAGGAAATTTGTAAAGAATTTTATGGAAAATTTTATTGTAACATTTAAGGCACCAATAAATAGTTTTGTTTTTAAATTAAAAATGTAATTCAAAATTATTATAAAAACAAAAACAACAAAAACATATAAAACTCACAGGAAAATGTCTACATACAGCAACAAAATTAAACATTAAGTTAACGTTTTTAATATAAAAACACAGGCCCAGGTCCACCCTGGGCATCAATTACTGCTTGAAGACGACGGGGCATCGAATTAACCAAATTTGCTGTTATATCTGGTGTGATTTCACCCCATGCGCGTACAAGAGCAGTTTTCAGACTTTGGCGACTCCTTATGTCATATTTTCGCACCATTTTTTCGAGACTTCCCTTACGTGCTCGATCGGGTTCAAATCTGGTGATTGTGGTGGAGAATTCAGTTGCCTTGGAGCATAATACAAAAGCCAGTCTCGAACAACGTGAGCGGTATGCTTCGGATTGTTGTCTTGTTGGAAAACCAACTGATTGCCCAGGCCTAAACTATCAACGGATGACTTTAGATTTTGTTCCAATATACTTTTATATTGATAGCGATCCATATTGCCTTCGACAAACACCATCCCACCCACTCCAGATGATGCCATAGCGCCCCAAACTATAACACTGCCACCACCATGTTTCACTGTAGGTATAATATTTTTTGGATCAAGCACAGTGTTAGGTTTTCTCCAAACCTTGGATCGACCATCATTTCCAAAAATGTTGTATTTACTTTCATCAGTAAATATAACGCATTTCCAAAAATCCATATCCTTGTTTAGATGCACCTTAGCAAACTCAAGTCGAAGTTTACGGTTTTTTGCTGAAAGTAATGGCTTTTTTCGTGCTACTCTGCTTTTAAAGCCGTTCTCGTGTAAAGCGTTTATAACTGTTCTTGGTGTAACAATAATGTTAGAACATTTTTCAATGTGTTCCGCCAATTTTGGGGCACTTAACTTTGGATCCCGATTGACTTCTTTTAGAATGCTGCTCACATCGCGTCTCGAAAGCTTTCTTGGTCTAAAACCCAGACCGAAGTCATGGTTTAATCAGACGTGCAGACTTGCAGTCAGATCCAGAGAGGAAGCATTTAGTATCTGGCGGAATGACAAAAACGCGGATACTGATGCGATGCGCAAAAGGGCGAGATCTTCGTGTGCCAAAGTGCTAAGACGTGAAAAAGCTTTGTACGAGCACCAAAGTTCTTACTGCCCAACGGGGCAGTAAAAGCTTTTGGTCTTTCGTAAAAAGAGTGAAGGAAAATGCTAGTTCTTCTATTCCGGCTCTTTTCAAGGATGATCAAATATTCACTGACCCGGTTGAAAAAGCTAACCTCCTTGCTGAAATGTTTGCAGGTAATTCTCACCTGCCGGAAAGCAATCAACCACTGCCCGCACCCGTAACTAACTTTTAAACGCAAATTGTAATTTCAAGGGGGCAATGGGAAGCACTAAAAGTGTATGTTAAGCTGTTATTATTGCTACACTATACATTTTGTTCGGATTTTTACTATATTTTTTCTTTTATTTTATTTATATTTTTTATATATTTTTTATATATTTATATATTTTTTTTTCTTTATATTTAATTCCAATTTTTTTAACTTTTAACTTTTCACTGTTTACTTGTTTTTCTTTTATTTATTTCTTTTGTTGACGTTTGACTTGAATTTGACACTTAATTACTGGAAATATTCCAGGAACAACATAATCAGTATTGTCTGTTTTCGCATTCAAATACAGAAACACTTTTTCTCACAAATAGAGAAATGATGAAATTTTTTGTTTCACACTTCATGTGAGTAATTTTACGATGCGAGAAATACAGAAACGAGCTACTGGAATATGAAGTTGATAGTTACACGATCAATTTTTGCCTTTCAAAATGAAATATGCTCACACTTTACTGCTAATACATTCATACTTTTAAAAATTTATGCGAATTTGCTTTAAAATTTCCTTTCCAATTCGTGTTTCAAATTATTTTGCTTAAAACTGCACCCAAGTCTATGTCACGGGCGAAAATGTAAATGATTTTTGACAAGGAGGCAGAGACAAACTTGATCATGTGACTGCAGCGTTAAGTTATTTGGGACGCTGACTGAACTCGAATATTGACTCCGATTGCTCCAATCTGCTCCAGTTTTCGAGATGTACCATTTTCTGAAAAATGAAGGACTTTCATGGCATATGTATATTGACATTGGTGATGCTAATGCTGATTAGTTAAGCAACTACAAATTCCATGGAACACAAACAAGTTTAATTTTGTTCCCTTGTGTTATTGGTTAGAAACATTGTACGTTGTTGATACCATTATATTTAAGTGCATGTTTGTTTGTCTACAGGAAATGAAATATCAACAATTATGACATTTTGCTAAATTGAAATTTTATTAACTATTTTTCTTGCACTTTTAAGACAGAGTATTGAAAATATTTTGAAACTTTTATTGTTATTTTATGGCGTATTGTTTTATTGGAGGCACGGATAATTGAATTTATTGTTAGACAAATAACGACACCGTCTCCATTACATTTGGCAAATTCAGAAAATTTTACAATTCAGCAGATACTTATTTATGAGTTCCAGTATGGATGCATGTATTTTGAAATTCAACAGTGTAAGTTGTCAAAAGGAACAGCCAAGCAAGCAGTTATGAGTCCTACCAACAATTGTGACATCGTGCATTATCTCCTTTTTTTTGGAAATGCATAGCGTTGAGAATGGGCATGTAGTGAGGTGAAGTGAATGAATATGGCTTAATTCTTTCACAACTCTGTTGTTGCGCGGTTTGTTAATTTGTGAAGCAAAATGTCATATACAGACGCAATGGAATGAAGGTCATGGGGAACCATTTTCTTGAGAACAGACGAGGACACTATTAGCAGACACAGTAATGGACATGAGAAAAATATTTAGGTGGATACTTGAATCCGCGATCTTCTGACTGTAGTGTTACAGTGAACTATTTAGCCAACAGAAACTCACAATTTTCTACAATAGGTTCAGCGCAATTCCTTGCATGTGTTTGCTTATCTTCTCAAATAAAACAATGTCACGTCAACGTTGCCCTCTGTAGAAGCTCGAAAAAATTAAGACGTTAAATAGTTAAAGAATACGGAAAAGTTAAAGTGTATCCGTAACTATGCCAAAGATATACTTTCGAGCTCGTGCAGTTAAAAGGGTTCTAACGAACCTCAACATAAACAAGTCTCCTGGGCCGGATGGAATTCCTGCACTGGTCCTGAAACAGTGTTCTTCGACGTTATCACGTCCTTTGGCAATCCTTTTCAGCACTCTGTACTATACAGGTCAATTCCCATCGTGCTGGAAGGTTGCAAATGTAACGCCGATCCCAAAAAAGGGTGAGGCAAGCAAACCTGAAAATTACCGCCCAATCGCAATCTGTTCCGCGATTTCCAAATTGATGGAAAGTATGGTGAACTTTCACTTAATGAAATATTTAGAGTCCAACAATTTACTGAACGACCGTCAATACGGCTTCCGTCGAGGGATTCTATTCACCAGTTCGGCGAAAGTAAAGACGTGGCTCTGGATATTTCTAAAGCATTTGATAGAATGTGGCATGGGGTACTTATGTCCAAGCTTATTGCTTTTGGTGTCGGTGATATCTTCTCTCGATTTATATCGAGTTTTCTCAGGGATCGCGCTATAAGAGTTGTTATAGACGGGATCTCATCTAATGAGTATAAGATAAATTCAGGGGTACCGCAAGGCTCCACTCTTTCTCCTACCCTATTTCTAGTCTTTCTAAATGACCTCCTATGTCAAACTTCCAACCCTATCCACTCTTTCGCAGATGACAGCAGCCTTTCTCACTCATATTCATTTAGTCCTAGACCAACATCGACTATGATCACTTCGCTGAGGCAGAATATGAGTGACTCATTGAATTGTGACCTCATGAAATTATCGCAATGGGGTCAGGCAAACAGGGTCGATTTCAATGCTCAAAAGACCCAATGCAGCATGCTTACACATCGACGCATGCCCGATGACGCTGCGTCATCTGTAATTATGGGCGGTATAAACATCGAGGAATCAGAAGCTCTTGATGTTCTTGGCATGAAAATTCAGTGCGATGTTCGATGGACTGAGCACATTTTTCAGCTCTCAAAAGAAGCATTCAAGTGCCTCGGTTTTTTAAGACTGTGCAAAAATACTTCACCCCATCTGATCTCCTCCCCATTTATACCGCCTACATCCGACCGAAAATGGAATACAACTCTCATCTTTGGGCCGGTGCTTCAAAGACTATTTTGAAGTTACTCGACCGGGTCCAGGAGAGAGCGAAGAAACTCATAGGAGGCAGTAGGGGAGCCAACTCTATTGACTCTCTTGAGCATCGTCGCAACGTGGGGTGCGTTTCGTTGTTCTATCGTTACTATAATGGGATGTGTTCTGATGAAATCAGGGAACTTGTTCCCGAAACCCGATCATTCACACGCACGACGCGTTCATCATTAAGAGCACATCCATTTGTGGTCAACTTGGCAGCGAACCGCACTACGCATTACAGGGAGAACTCATTTTTCGGCCGAACATCGCGTATGTGGAACAAACTCCCTGACGAGGTCTTTCCTGTCACTTATGACGTGGGAAAATTCAAATCAAATGTCCATTCACACTACTCCCTCTATCCTCCTTCCCATAACCTGATTTCCTAGTTCCAGCACAATGTATCGCATGTGTAGGGGTCATCCCCTGAGTGCTGGTCCAAGATAGAAAAAAAAAAAAAATTTACTATAAAACACAAATCCTTCGATGAAACTTTTCGTCCTCAATCACCCTTAAGAAGTGAGAAATTCACTTCTTTAAAAAGATCATTGCAACAATAAATTGTTATGTCCGTGGTACCTTCACAGGACTCCGCTGTAACTAAACTTAAGAAATTTGCTACACTCTTTGTAAGTATATGAAACCGTGCGGTCCATAGCACCATATTAAAACGCTTTTTGTTTATACATACATATGTATATCATTTTGTTTTTTCTTGCATCTAAGAACGAGAAAAGTGCTTTGTTTAATTGAGTGAGTAATAACTTTGAAGTCATATTACTACTAACGTACTAAACCGATCTGAATAAAATTAAGATTGTGCACATCTGGTCCGAAAAATTTTTAAAACCATATATGTATGTATGTGTACCTTTTCAAAATCGTTCCAGTAATACGGACGTAAAAGGGATTACAAAAAACCTGTTTGCCTATTAATCGAGAATTCTGGCGATGTTTTATTTAGTAAATAATTTATAAAATTATCGCTCGTAAGTATAATTATAAACAATTTCATACCTAAAAAATTACCATAATATTTATTGAATATCCCGAAGAGAATTCCCTATTCCCAAACAAAATATTTGATCTCCAAAAAAGTTATATCCCCAACTTTGAGGATAAATCCCTAATAGTGGCAGCCCTGATACACAAATATATTTTATTTTTTGCTTTGATGTTGTGTTTAATATATAAAAATAGAATTTTCATACCTTTCAAAATTTCAAGGTAACTATTTTTAGTGATAACTATGTAATAATATTTTTTTATTATTTTTTATTTATTAACAAATTATTAATTGAAATGTGAAGAAAAAGTGAAAGAACTGTTTTCCGAGCAATAATGTATTTTAAAATAAGAAACCTAAATGTGGAGCTTCAACAACAAATACTTCGCGAGAAAGATAATTTAATAAAATAAAAAATGCAACTCCATTTTAAACATTTTGCGTTTCATTTTAATTTGAATACAAATTGAGCTGCATGCACAAGGAACCTATTTTACAGTTATTTAGCATTACAAAGGTTAATGTTTATTATAAATTTGTTTTATAGAAATATTTACAATAACTAAAAGGCCATTACAATATTAAATAATTTCTGAGAAAAAAAATTCCTTATAAGCATCTTCATATAAGACGAAATATAAAACCTAGGAGCTCCTGGGAGCTCTTCCTAAAACACTTTGAAGCCCAAACTTAAAAGTTTTACTCGACTGCATTTAAAATTTTGTTGAATTCGATGCACCCGTTTAGAGTTACATACATACATATGTAAGTAGTTATTTCCAGTTTTGTGGCAAAAATGTCTTGAACTTTTTAAGAAACACTCGTACATGCTATAGTTATACCGCTCAGGTCTGAGCTACATAGTTCTATCTATTAAAAGCAAGGTTCAGAAAGTACATAGAAAGTTTCCACTTTTCGTTGCAGTTTTATCCCGTAGCGTACTGCTGTACAGTTTTTACCGTTAGTTTTGCTCTGGATACTGAAACATAGTTGCCTGCAAAAATGTTCGTAAATAAATGTACGTATTATTAGCGTTCATGTACTTTTTCCACACACAAACATTTACTTAAAATTCAGCCACACGAGAATCTTCATATCGTTCATGTACTTTTCTTGTCGTACACATACATCAACATAATGTATAGGCAGACTCGAATCTGTGTATCGTACATGTACTTTGTTGTCGCATTCATACACGAACTGAAAATATTGGTACACTCGAACCGGTGTGTTTGAAGTGTGTTCTAATCGGACAATATGTGAACTTCTTAAGAACGTTTACAAAATTAAATATTAAAACGAAACACATGTATGATAGTGTTTGGCACCGAACAAAAGTTAGAAGCACACATAAATGTTATGAAAATAAAAATATGTGTTGGTTGCTTTGAGCTGTGTTCGTTTACATTTATGTACGAGATTTTTATACGGTGTGTGTACTTTTCTTAACTCTGATTAAAAGATTCAGTGAGCTGAGTGAAGGGAGCGATCACTTTTTTTATTTTGGTAATTGTCGTCAGTGAAGAGCGCTTTTAAAGTTTTTTACGTTTAAATGTTTTGCTTTATCAGTTCAGAACCATAGCCTTTATAAGAACAATTTGTAAATAGCTATAATGCCAGAAGTGACAATTTCACTTGATTGGTGATTTAGGCGCTGTTTCTCTAACACATGTACTACTTGTATGGAAAAAATTTACTTGAAAACCACTCGAAATTGTTACTGCTTTTCATATAAATTTGTCACAGACAAGTATACAAGTATATAATAGCCCCATTAACAATCTCGTGCAAATGATCTTGCATAATTGCATTTCAGAAATGGTCGAGCATATTTTTGCTATACACTAACAAAATTATACAGATTTGCATTTGCTACATTTTTACACATGTCCAAGACCAAAAATATGAGTTTTTATTTGAAATTTCCAAATTGCCAACGAACAACTGACAATTCGAAAGCATATCCGACTGCTGACGGTAGCCGCCGACATTTTCTCTACTCGATAATGTTTTTATTAACATTTGAGATTTTATATAATACTTATATTATGTATATGGATATGTTTACACCCAGGAAATTTTTGACCAGTTCTCACCGAAGTGTATTTTGTATGTTCAGACTATTGTAAGAAAACTGTACAATTTTACTGTTCACACTGTTGTCAGCAAGGCGAATTCATACCAGGTAGCTGCATTAACTAAAATTCTCATCAGCTGATTTCTGTTCAGTTGTCAAATTTGTATTCTTCACAGCATGTTAATACGTAAACTGTTTTGACAACTTGAATAAAATTGTTGTATTTGTAGACAAAAAATTAGGTCTGTTCGTTTACTTTTCTGGTAAAGTTCGGTAAAATGAGAGCAAGCCATAATTTATCTCAATAAGAGACTAAAATGTACAAAAGTAAGACCATAATATTTACCAATTAATAAGTCTGTTCAACGTGCATAACAAAAACATTTGCATCGCTGGTAACTGCTGTAAAATGTGGACAAAAATAAATTGAAAAAAAAGTAAAAGCCATTTTTTATTAAATAAAGTGATAAATATGCACAAATATATATAAAGGGTGGTTAAATTTCAAGGGCCGATGTTGATTTTGAATAAAACACAAACTATTTAGGAAATTATTGTAATTTTATTTTATTATGATATATTGGTATTACTCAATTATGTATGGAACAAAATATCGGCCAAATGGGCGCCGCGACCACGGCGGCACACCTCCATCCGATGGTCCAAATTTTCGATGACCCTTAGCCATAATGGATGTTCTATGCCGTTAATGTGCCGAATTATCTCATCCTTTAGCTCTTGAATTGTTGCTGGCTTATCGACGTACACCTTTTCTTTCAAATAACCCCAAAGAAAAAAGTCCAACGGTGTCAAATCACATGATCTTGGCGGCCAATTGACATCGCCATTACGTGAGATAACACGGCCATTGAATTTGTTGCGCAAAAGAGCCATTGTTTCGTTAGCTGTGTGGCAAGTGGCACCGTCCTGCTGAAACCACATATCGTCCACATCCATATCTTCCAATTCGGGCCATAAAAAGTTCGTTATCATCTCACGATAGCGAACACCATTCACAGTAACTGCCTGACCGGCCTCATTTTGGAAAAAATACGGCCCGATGATGCCGCCAGATTATAAACCGCACCAAACAGTCACTCTTTGTGGGTGCATTGGTTTTTCGACAATCACTCTTGGATTCTCATTCGCCCAAATGCGGCAATTCTGTTTATTGACGAATCCACTGAGGTGAAAATGTGCCTCATCACTGAAGATGATTTTCTTCGAAAATTGATCATCCACTGTTGCCGTGGTCGCGGCGCCCATTTGGCCGATATTTTGTTCCATACATAATTGAGTAATACCAATATATCATAATAAAATAAAATTACAATAATTTCCTAAATAGTTTGTGTTTTATTCAAAATCAACATCGGCCCTTGAAATTTAACCACCCTTTACTTACATTTTAAAATTTATTTAAAAAATCTCTTTTAAATTAAAAACTTTTGTCGTTTCTTTGCAAATTTTCTGATTAATTTCTTAGTATCATATATAAATAAAAAACAGCCGATAATTTAATTCTAGACCGAACTTACCCAAAGAAATATTTCGTGCAACTTTGTATAGAAAATTAAAATTTTTACTCTCTAATTTTATTTCAAAATTGTACAAAAATTGCTAATAATTGCTGGCACGCTTTTGAGTAAATTTAGAGAATTCCATCATACACGTAGTTCACTTGTTGAGAAGCATTACTCGCAATTGAACTGATCTAGATTCTGAATATATATAGTCAAATTCATGCGCAATATAACTTCCAATGTATATAGTAGCGCTCTAATAATACTATACCTATTATTTTTTCATAAACATTATTTATAGCTTATTTGATGCCTACATATTTAATAATTCTTATGTTACACTTGTAGTCCCTCAACTATATATGGCCCCATGGGCTTGGTTGGTTATTGTTATAAATAAATAAAATAGAATATCTCTTTATATATGATACTAATTTTAAAATTGTGCTTTTCCCGAGAAAAATATGTGAAATGTATTATTACATTCTTTATGATATTCTCATAAAAAAACATATATATGTATATAGATGAGAAGAAAAATCTAAAAATAGAAATATGTATGTGTTAAAAAAAAACTAAACTAATGGCTTCTTATGTTTTTGTTTATAAATTTTTGGTGTTTTGTTCGGTATTCAACTTCAATTTTCGATTGATTAGTTGAATTTTGAACATAAGAATCTTGAATTTGTACTCAAAAATTGGGAAAAGTCCACTGCTGAGCTAAGTAGGTATTAGCGAAATAGTACTATATGGATATGCTTTCCTCCTCAATTTTTGAGTTTCCGTTTATATAAAAAAATACTTTATGAGAATACCATAAAGTATGTAATAATACATTCACATATTTTTTCGGGAAAAAACATAATTTTAAAATTAGAATCATATACATATAAATAAAATAATTTGTGCGAGTTCGGTCAATTTTGTTATACACCTAGAACAGACCTAATATATATGACCATGTACAATTACAAATCTTCACACATGCATCCATCCATAAAAACACAATAATTTCGCTTATACATGTTATTTAAAGAAACCATAAATAATTTTGAACTAAATCATGAAATAAAATTAACTATTCTTTGTTCATTGCATTTTTGGGAAACTTTTAATTTTACTTCCTTTGTTATTTTCAATGTCTATTATAAACCAGCTGATTGATTGTTCTTCACGCCCAAACTAGCCCGAAGAAAAAATACGGGCGTTCTAGTGGAGAAGAACAAGAATATTACTCTCCCAAAATCTCTCTCATTTACCCAATTTTTGCGTAAGAAAACGCTTTTGGGTAGCATTGGGCGCCGCGGGTGCCCAATTTAGAGTAAACGGACAGACCTATTATGAACAAATGTTTTACATCAGAATATTAGTTTTCAATATAATTTATACGAAAAGCGCCAACTCTGCCATTTTTTCTGCTTTTTCTTTATTTTTCGAAAAATAATATACACAACACTTCCTATCACGTATTAGGTCCGTTTTTTTTTTACTTTAAATGGGGACCCCAAATGAAACAAAATTGTATAATAAAATTTGCTTTTATTAAAATATTTATTTATACATTCAATCACACAAAATTATATGTATAATAATTTATATTCATATATGTATATACATATATAGTGTATATACTATATAGTGTAAATTGTAAGTTGACAAAAATTTGTTATTATTAAAAAACGATTATTCTTGTCTGTAGCTGTTTATTTTCCAAAATTTGTATTAAATAATAAATGAAATTGATAGTGAAAAATACAAATGCCAAGTGCATATGCTCACACACACTAAGAAAAGCAGAATATAAATATTTGAACTTTTAATTGTTTTTATTGTTCAGTTACAGTTATTTCAAAGTTTGTTCGTCTTTTGGGATAGTCAATTAAAAAAAATATACGCACAGACATATTTATAAACTACCGAACCCTGAATTTTAAAATTTAAATTTATGTTGCTGTATACATTGGTTGTTTCATTTTATATTAAAGTTTGTGGTTTTTTGCGTTCACGTACTATTGGTAATTTTCGACTTTTATTGAGATAAATTATAGATTACTCTCATTTTACCGAACTGTACGCAAAAAGTAAAAAATACATCTATTATTGCGTAACTAACCAGATAATGGTTGAACTCAAGTCGGTAACCACCTGTTAAATAGTGCCCTTTAACCAAACTGGCAATTAGTTATTTTTAATTAAAAATTAAATAATCATAAATTGTGAAAATAGGCGTTAACTGAAATAAGTTTTGGTTTGGCAGTACACTGAAGAATGCCCAAAAATCGTGCAAATTTTATACTTTTTTGAAAATTGGTCCTTAAAGTGCACTTAAAACCACTGCACTGAAAATATATGAAGGCTGTTATTCAGTAACTTATCAATTATTAGATCAATCAAAAATTTTATTCTATTTTTTACTTTTCATTTATTTACAAATAAACAAATTGAAAAGTATTACTGATTTATTATAATTCAATATTTCTTTTAACCTTTTCCTATTAAATAAAAATAAGGATATTGAACGATTAAAAAAATGTAGGGAAAAACCAAATAAACAATGGAATATCTGTGAATATTGAATATTGAAAAAAACACTGAAATAAAGATATGTCAAAAGAAGTTGGGCAAAAACGTTGACGTTAAGGTGTGATTCACAATTAACAGCGTGTATTGTGGTTGGACCACCCTTTACATACTTTAATAGAATCACTTGTTATTATTTATATCAATATTGATATTCAGGTTTGTCATGAAATCTGATTGCTGTCAGAATCAGTATTCAAATCGACAATAAAACTATGATTCGATATTATCATTTTCTTGTTCGAATCAGAATTATTGTTAGAACTTGATGTTATAGAATCCAATGTTATCGTTCTTTTTTTGTCAGAAATATTCCGCTAAGATTAAACTTTCTTTTGTTTTATGTTTAGTTTTTGCTTTAAGCTGTTGAAATTTGGTGCACTATGTAAGTAAATATATTTCATATACATATGAAAATAAAATAAACAAAGCTACATTTTTTTTTAATTGTTTTTTTATTTACAATCTATTTTACGATATTCAGTAAATTCGATAAATTTAAGATACAATCACATCCTTAAGTTATTAAACTACAATAAGCTTAATAGACTGTTTTGGAAAAAAAAGCATTAAATTAATGTTATGTATAAAAGACTATTTTCTATATTGAAGATCTAACACATGAAGCCTATTAAGTCTTCTAATTTCATTTGATTCATCTAGCAGGGAAATTGCCAATATATTGCAATGATTACTAAGTCGGTTAACGTATCGTATGCTAAATCTGTTTATTTCGTCCAGAACAAAAGGAATTTTTAGATCTCTGTGAATTTGTTTATTTGTTTATTTGTGTACCCCACAGCTCTATACCATAGGTCCATACTGGTTTTAAAATAACTTTGTATAGCTTAATTTTGTTTTCCATACTAAGTTGGGACTTTGTACCAAGTAACCAGTACATTTTTTTTGTTTTGATATTAAGCTGTTCTTTCTTGGCCTTAATGTGATCTTTCCAAGTGAGATGTTTGTCAAGATGCATTCCTAGATATTTAACGCAATCTGTTTTTGGTATTTGTAAGTCATTCAAATATAATGATGGACACTCTTCTCTTCGCAAAGTAAATGTGATATGGTTTGATTTATCTGTATTAGCTTCGATTTTCCATTTGCAAAACCATTGTTGTAAAACATTAAGTTCTCTTTGAAGGATAGTTGATGCTTCAACTGAAGAGTTATTTGCAGATATAAGAGCAGTATCATCAGCGTAGGTAGCTAGTGTAACATTATCTATTGTGGGCATGTCGGAAGTATAAATAGTATATAATATGGGACCTAAAACGCTGCCTTGTGGTACTCCTGAGTATATCTCGTATATATTAGACTTTTCATCGTCAACCTTTACAAAAAATTTCCGATCTTGTAAGTATGATTTAAGTACCGAGTAAAATGGTGCAGGTAATAAGGATTTAAGTTTGTATAAAAGGCATTCATGCCATACTCTATCAAACGCTTGCTTAATATCTAGGAATACCGCTGAGCAATACATTTTTCTTTCTAATGAGTCCGATATAACATTGATTATCCTGTGACATTGTTCTGGAGTGCCATGTTTTTCACGAAAGCCAAATTGATGGTCAGGTATAATTTTTTGTTTTTCCAAAATTGGTTGTAATCTGGATAAAAACAGTTTTTCAAATATCTTCGAAAAAGTTGTTAGCAAGCTTATGGGTCTATAGGATGCGACGGAGTTTTCGGGTTTATTGGGTTTTTGAATCATTATTATTTCAGCACATTTCCATTCAGAGTTATGTATTAAAGTTAAATATATAATGCTCTTCTTGGATAATGACTTAACAACCGTAGAATCAATTTTGTCATGGCCTGGAGACTTTTTATTATTGAGCTTACAAATTTCACTCTGTACTTCGCTAGGAGAAAGATACTTAATCGGTACATCCATTTGGTATGGAGATTCTAAAAAATTTAGTATTTCACATTCATTACTTGTGTTAGACAAACGGAAAGGTTCAAATGTATGTTTTAAATGTTCGGAGAATGCCTCGGCCTTACTTTTACTATTTCTGCACCAACTGCCATCTTGTTTTACAATAGTTATATTTCTTTTGACCGGATGTTTTAAATACCTAGTGGCTTTCCACAAACTATAATCAGAATCCTTCGATGTGTTTAATTTTCTTAAAAAATTTGATACTTCATTGTTTTTAACCTCTGCCATTCTCCTTTTGAGATTATTTGAAGCTCGATTGAAATTTGTTTTATCTCTTGGATTTCTCCTTAATTGCCATATTATACGTAATCAACTTCTTTCTCTTAATATTAAGATGTAGATTTTGGTCCATACATTCCTGAAAAAGGTTTACGTCAGTTTTGGACGAAATTATTTTGATACTTTTAGAGGTAGTTGAAAACATTGTACTATAACACAAAATTATAGGTGTATGATCCGAACTAAGGTCGTCCGAGTCGATTATATCAAGTAAATTGCTCGAGATACCTGAGTAAACGAAGAAGTCTAATAAGTCTGGAATTTTGTTTGGATCAGATGACCAGTATGTGGGCCTTCCGGTGGACAAGGTTTTATAGCCGTATTTTACTACACATTTATAAAGTTCCTTTCCTTTTGGATTTGCAAGTCTAGAACCCCACCAAGGATGCTTGGCATTAAAATCTCCGCCTACTAAAAATCTGGAGCCGAGGTTATGAAAGAAGATTTCATAGTCTTGAAGATGTAAGCTATGTCTAGGAGGACAATATATGGCGTATATAGGAATTTCAACGTTATCACATTTAATTTTGACGCCACAAGCTTGAATCGAAGGTTCTATAATAGGTTGTAAAAATTCATATTTTAGATTTGACTTGATTAGTAGGGCTGACCCAGCATGAACAAACAAAGCTACATAAATACAAAAAAAAATTCACACAAGTTTCACACAGAAATTATACACAAAATCGATTGTTTATGGAATTCATGGATAAGAATGCAGAGCATCAAAAAAATTATAAATAAAACTTGCTGGCTTAAATCTTACGCTGACTCTTCAAGTCGCAATGGATTGCTATGATCTCTCAATATTTTTCGTTTTACTTTTGCTAAATGCTCCTCCTAAATCAGCGCAATTAATGCTTATTAAAATAAATATTTTGTTCTTAAAATATCTTACTTGTTAATAAAATGTCAAATTTGTTTCATAATGTATGTTGTCTGTCATAATGTAATTGTCTGTTAAATTTAACCGTCATCTATGCATAGATAATAGCCCGTAGATTGCTGTAACGTTAACGCTAACTATAAGATAAAATTGTACGTCTATTTGAATGAATACTGATATAGAGCTTTATTTTACTTCTCTCTATCAATGTTATTTTAGGTGGCCCATGCCGGCTCACAATTGTATACGATGGCGCATAAGCTACATGAAGTTGAACGTTGTCTGGACTGCAACAACCTGGAAGAAATTGATGATATTTGTGTTTTAGAATTATTGGAATCGATGTCAGAGGTAGTACATTCGTAATTGTAATATACCACAATTTAAAAATACTCGTAAAGTATTTATTTTATTTTACATTTTGGATATTGAATACTTTTTCTATCTCTTTTGTTTATAAAAGGTACGTAATGAATATATAAACTTGCGCAAGGACATACAAGAAGTGCAACAGTTGCAACGTGACGTCACCACATCAATACGCGGTCAAATGCGAAATATGCATCAAACATATCAAATGTTAAAAAAGAGATTAGAATTAAAAACGCAACTAAATTAGGGAACAAAATCAAAATATTGGAAAATATAGAATAAAAAAAAAATATTGGATAAATATAGTTAAGTATTTAAAAATTTAAGCTTTAAAAGAAATATGATATCCAAAAAAATACAAACTTTAAGATTGGTTGTGATAATCCAGACGGTATTGAGGATTCGTAAAGAAATAACTCAAACAATTCATTACTTTCATGTACATTAGGGGAGCCAACCGGGATTGATTTTTCGGAATCCCGGTATTTTCGGGAGTTCGGTATCAATACGTTTGTATACAACTTTTATTTAAATAAACAACACTTTATTTCTGAAGTTTTAAAATTTGTTATATATGTATGTACATTCATATATTGCTCTGCTAATTATTTGTTATTTCTTATAACATATATTTTTAAAAAAGAAAACAAAGCAATTCATTTCATATAATAAGTTACAAAAACATAAAAATATTATTCATTTCCTTTCTAAATTGAATCATAAATTGTGTTAATGATTTTAATCAAAGAATATAACAATTATTTCTTGATTTTTATATTTTGCTTAAAAATAAACACTATTATTTTGGTATTATGTCTCAACCCTAAGCTTAAGTTGCTAAATAAAGGACTAAAATGCAAATCTTCAAATTTTGTTTATAACTATATCATGGACTGATATAGCAAAAAGAAAATAAAATAATCGTTGTTTGTCAACGCAAAACAAACTGACCAATCAAGAAATAAAAAATTTTTTTGAAAATTTCATCACTTAAATGTTATATACGTACATAAGTACATACGTACATAATTATTTTGTCCAATGTAAAATCATAAATTTGTTAAGCGCCTGACAGACGATCAATCTTCAGCTTCAATATTTGTCATTGACTGCGAAAAATAGTCACACATATATGCTCTGTGTAATATTGACGAATATCAAAATGGTTTTGATATTCATCACAATATTGAAGCAGTTTGACGTAGTGTGGCAGTGTTATTGTCAATATTCATGTTATTTCTGGTAACTTTGAGTGCACATCGTAGTTGTGACACATTACAAATAGAGTAAAAAATATTTGTAATCTAATTAATTGAGAAATATCGCTCATTAATTGCTTTTTGGGACGTGCAAATTAAAAAATATAGTAACAAAAACAAACAAAAAATATCATCAGTGCTTTTTTTTAAATAAATAAAAGAATAAATAGATATGTAAACGGCTAATATGCCAGAAGTTCAAGCAGCGATTAGCTCAGTGGTAACTGCAATACAAAAGATAGACAGTTTATTTGACTTTTCTCGCGTTAATCATGACAGGCCGATTCAGAATTGACTTCTGCAACATACGTGGTCTAAGGGCAAACTTCTTCTCTGTCTATGCTCACGTTTGTCTTCATCGGCCGGATGTTTTCGCTTTAAGTGAAACCCGGGTGTCTGAGGATGCTGACCCACAGGATTTTCACATACCTGGGTATCACCTCCTATCTCTTTTCCATCTACACAGGGGCCTTGCAATTTATATACGCAATGAAGTTGTGTACCAGTGCCAGCAATCTTTAGACATACATGATCCCGAATTTAGCTGTCTTTGGGTTAAATTCAAAATCAGGGCACATCTTCTGCATTTCGGGTTTCTTTACAGAAGCCCAAACACGGAAAGGGAGAAAACTATACAGAACTTCGATACCCTTTCCGACACTATATCGGGGATCCTCGAAAATTACCCGAACAGTGAAATCCTTATTGCTGGTGATTTCAATGTCCATAATTTATCGTGGCTCCGCCATTCGAGCAATACAACACTAGAAGGCCAATATGCTGAGCTATTCGCAGCGCACAATCACCTTGCGCAATTAGTGAATGAACCAACACATATTTCATGTGTTGGCGGGCACCAACACAACACCCTCGAGCTTTTTCTCACTTCACACCCTGAAAAGTATGAAGTGAACATTAGCGCACCTCTCGGTAATTCGGATCATTGCACCATTTCTGCCTCCTTTTCGTTTGCGGAACTTCGAGGCGTTTCACCGCCAGCAACGAAACGTTTGAAATATATTTACGAATAGGCACGTTGGGCTGAGCTCAACGATTTCCTTCGGCATTTCAATTGGAGGCTCTTCTTCCTAGACAATGATGTCAATGCCATGGCTAAAATGGTCCAAAATATAAAAATGCTTGGTATGAAAACATTCATACCATCGAAGCAAATTTCGATTAGGCCTAGACCAAAGTCTTGGTTTAATCAGACGTGCAGACTTGCAGTCAGATCCAGAGAGGAAGCATTTAGTGTCTGGCGGAATGATAAAAACGCAGATACTGATATGATGCGCAAAAGGGCGAGATCTTCGTGTGCCAAAGTGCTAAGACGTGCAAAAGCTTTGCACGAGCAGCGTCTTAGCGCTAAAGTTCTTACTGCCCCACGGGGAAGTAAAAGCTTTTGGTCATTCGTTAAAAGAGTTAAGGGAAATGCTAGTTCTTCTATTCCGTCTATTTTAAAGGCTGATCAAATATTCACTGACCCGGTTGAAAAGGCTAACCTCCTTGCTGAAATGTTTGCAGGTAATTCTCACCTGCCGGAAAGCAATCAACCTTTGCCCGCATCCGAGCGTGTATCCGTAACTATGCCAAATATATACTTTCGGGCTCGTGCAGTTAAAAGGGTTTTAGCAGACCTTAACATAAATAAGTCTCCTGGCCCGGATGGAATTCCGGCACTGGTCTTGAAGCAGTGCTCTTCGACGTTATCGCGTCCTCTGGCAATCCTTTTTAGCACCCTATATCATGCAGGCGAATTTCCATCGTGCTGGAAAGTTGCAAATGTTACGCCGATCCCCAAGAAGGGAGAGGCAAGCAATCCTGAAAATTATCGCCCAATCGCAATATGCTTTACCATTTCTAAAGTAATGGAGAGTATGCTAAATTTCCATCTTATGAAATATCTGGAGTATCCAATAGCTTACTTAATGACCGGCAATATGGCTTCCGTGGAGGACGTTCCACGGGAGACTTATTAGCCTTCCTCTCGGAAAAATGGTGTCGATCCATCCACCATTTTGGCGAAAGTAAGGTAGTGGCTCTAGATAATTCAAAAGCATTTGACAGAGTGCGGCATGGAGCACTCTTGTCCAAACTTATTGATTTTGGTGTCAGCGATATCTTCTCTCGATTTATATCGAGCTTTCTCAGGGATCGCGCTATAAGAGTTGTTATAGACGGGATCTATCTAACAAGTTCAAGATCAATTCAGGGGTACCACAAGGCTCCATTCTTTCTCCTACCCTATTTCTTATTTTTCTTAATGACCTCCTATGTCTTACTTCCAATCCTATCCACTCTTTCGCAGATGGCAGCAGTATCTGCCATTCATATTCATTTGATCGTAGGCCGACTTTAACTATGATCGCGGCGACGCGGCAGAATATGAATGATTCGCTAACAGGTGACCTCAAGAGAATATTGGAATGGGGTCACGCGAACAGGGTCGATTTCAATTCCCAAAAGACCCAATGCTGCATGCTAACCCATCGCCGTATGCACGATCACGCTGCCTCATCTGTAATAATGGGTGGCATAAACATTGAGGAATCAGAAGCTCTTGATTTTCTTGGCATGAAAATTCAGTGTGATGTGCGATGAACTGAGCACATTTTTCAGGTCTCAAAGGAAGCATTCAAGTGCCTAGGCTTTTTAAGGCGGTGTAAGACATATTTCACCCCATCCGATCTCCTTACTATTTATACCGCCTACATCCGACCGAAAATGGAATACAACTCTCATGTATGGGCCGGTGCTTCAAAGACTATTTTGAAGTTACTCGACCGTGTACAAGAAAGCGCAAAGAAACTCATAGGAGACAGTAGCGTAGCCAACTCTATTGACTCTCTTCAGCATCATCGCAACGTGGGGTGCGTTTCGTTGTTTTTTCGTTACTATAATGGGAGGTGTTCTAATGAAATCAGGGAACTTGTTCCCGAAACCCGGTCATTCGCGCGCACGACGCGATCATCATTAAGAACGCATCCATTTGTGGTCGATTTGCCGGCGACTCGAACTACGCATTACAGGGAAAATTCGTTTTTTCGCCGAACGGCACGTATGTGGAATAGACTACCCGCAGAGGTGTTTCCAGTCACTTTTAGCTTGGGAAGATTTAAATCAAATGTCAATAAACACTACTCCCTCTATCCTCCTTCCCATAACCTAATTTCCTAGTTCCAGCACAATGCATCACATGTGTAGGGGTCATCCCCTGAGTGCCGGTCCAAGAAAAAAATAGTGGCAACCCTATAGCCGTATTTGGGCCACTTCTATATATCGAAAACCGTTTTCCTTTTTTTGACACCCAAAAATTTACAGATTTTATTCACCCAATATACTTTGTTAACAAGGACTATGACTTTTCACCGTACTATGGGTATACCCTGTAAACGGCTAATATGCCAGAAGTGGCAACCCTATAGCCGTATTTGGGCCACTTCCATATATCGAAAACAGTTTTCCTTTTTTCTGACACCACAAAGTTTACAGATTTTATTAACCAACATACTTCGTAAATATTAACTTAACATTCTTCTTTTGGGAGGTTATTAATTACGTGTTAGGAAGCAATGTTAAAGAAATTAATTCAATAGGCATGTAGTGAATGCAAATATTATACATTTTGTAATACTATTATTTAAAACGTAACTAATTGTCTTTCATGAAATCGTTAATTTAAAATTGTCATATTTTTCATGTTTGAATTTTTTTTTATTTTTATTACACACATCAATATTACTGTGTTGCCTTTCAAGTGGAACGTCATGGAATAGTACTAAATTATATAAACAAAACTATTAAATTGTTGCATAAATTTGTATTTTAATACTTTTTTCCGTATTTTAATGCCATTTTCTTCTTAGTAATTTTTTTTCAACTGTGCAAAAAAGTATGTTATTTGTAGTGTGATCACGGTATGATTTCTTTACACAGGTATTTCTCACAGTGCCTTTTGTGCTTTGCTGACGGTACTCGTCAAGTTTGTTTCTTTCTCTCTTCTTTTTTGTTGCTTTATCTCTTCTATCCTTAACCGTAGTATTGTAAAAGAAGCGAAACTTGACGGCGAAACTTGACGGCAAAATTTTTCGTTTGTGAACGTAAATGCAGGTTGAAAAGCAATTAAGAAAAATTCAGTTTTAAATTTAGGTCTGTACGTTTACTTTAATTGGGAGCCCGCGGGCGCCCAATTCCACACAAAAGCGTTTTCTTACGCAAAAATTGGGTAAATGAGAGAGATTTTGTGAGAGTAATATTCTTGTTCTTCTCCACTAGAACGCCCGTATTTTTTCTTCGGGCTAGTTTGGGCGTGAAGAACAAGCAATCAGCTGGTTTATAATAGACATTGAAAATAACAAAGGAAGTAAAATTAAAAGTTTCCCAAAAATGCAATGAACAAAGAATAGTTAATTTTATTTCATGATTTAGTTCAAAATTATTTATGGTTTCTTTAAATAACATGTATAAGCGAAATTATTGTGTTTTTATGGATGTATGCATGTGTGAAGATTTGCAATTGTACATGGTCATATATATTAGGTGTGTTCTAGGTGTATAACAAAATTGACCGAACTCGCACAAATTATTTTATTTATGATTCTAATTTTAAAATTGTGCTTTTTCCCGAAAAAAATATGTGAATGTATTATTACATACTTTATGGTATTCTCATAAAGTATATTTTTATATAAAAGCAAACTCAAAAATTGAAGAGGATAGCATATCCATATAGTACTATATCGCGAATGCTTACTTACCTCAGCAGTGGACTTTTACCAACTTTTGACTACAAATCAAGATTCTTATGTTCAAAATTCAACTAATCAATCGAGAATTGAAGTTGAATACCGAACAAAAAACTAAAAATTTATAAACAAAAACATAACAATCCATTAGTTCTATTTTTAGATTTTTCTTCCCCTCTATATATATCTATATATATATATATATGCTTTCCTCCTGAGTTGTTGAGTTTTCTTTTAGAAAAAATACTTTATGAAAATATCATAAAGTATGTAATAATACATTTCACATGTTTTTTGGGGACAAGCACAATTTTAAAATTAGAATCATATATAAAGAGATATTCTATTCTTTTTTATTAATTTATAACAATAGCCAACCGATCCCACAGGGCCATATATAGATGGTGGACACAAGTGTAACAAAAGAATTATAAATATGTAGGCAGCAAATAAGCTAGAAATAATGTTTATGAAAAAATAATGGTTATAATATTATTAGACCTCTACTATATAAATTGGAAGTTATATTGCGCATGAATTTGACTATATATATTCAAAATCTAGATTAGTTCAATTGCGAGAAATGCTTATCAACAAGTGAACTACGTGTAAGAGAGAGTAAAATTAGAGAGTAAAATTTTTAATTTTCTGTACAAAGTTGCACGAACTTTTTCTTCGGGTAAGTTCGGTCTAGAATTAAATTATAGGCTGTTTTTTATTTATATATAATACTAAGAAATTAATCAGAAAATTTGCAAAGAAACGACAAAAGTTTTTAATTTAAATATTTAAACAATATTTTTTAAATAATAATATTTACCACTTTATTTAATAAAAAAAGGCTTTTACGTTTTTTTTCAATTTATTTTTGTTCACATTTTACAGCCATTGCCAACGATGCAAATGTGTTTGTTATGCACGTTGAACAGACCTATTATGTGGTTATGTGGTAAATATTATGGTTTTTTTCCGTTTTCTTACTTTTGTACATTTTGGACTCTTATTGAGATAAATTATAACTTACTCTCATTTTAGCGAACTTTATAAGAAAAGTAAACGAACAGACCTTTTATATATCTTTTCACTTAAAGGTTTTACCTATATTCCGTTGAATAATGTTATAATTTTAAAATTATTATGAAGTTTTTTATTACCAAAATTATTTGCTGTAGTATCATAGTTAAAATCTTGAAATTATAAATTGATATGCTAAGTATAAGATATTAATAAAGATGAATTTAAAAAAAATGCAACAAATATGTCAACATATGTTGAATATTGCAGCAGTTGTCAAAATTATGCTGTTGCCATGTATGACAAAATATTGCCAACGATTTTTTTTCTGCAATTATTTGCTAACATTGCACATTTTATAATTGCAAATTAACATGAAGAAATTCACCAAATAAAAAGTTGTGCATTTAAGTTTTCATTTAACGGAACTTTTATACAACCATGAAATTTTTCATATGTTCTTTTGGTGCATGTCTTAAATTTTTTTTAAAAACTTTTAAGTTACTTAAGCTCGTATAAAACTACATTAATTGTTCATTAATTAATATAAAATTTATAGAAAGGGACAGCAAGAAACAGAATGAAACAAATATAAAGTCTATTGTTATAATTTAAATTTAAGTGTTGCCTCCTGAAAATATAATTTAAAATAACGCTAAAGTAAAATATACATTCAAAACCTATACTCCAAATCGCAGACATTTTGCATAAATCGCTAAGTTGACAACATATAAAAGCTTTTAATTTCAAAACATAAATTTTAAGTAGAAAATTTTTGCAATTTCTTTGACAGTTACTCATTTTTTATAGATAACACTAGTGTATGATTTGACTTGTTTACATTTATTTTAATATGGTTGTACTCTTTGCACCTGATTAATTTCCTCATTACAATATATTTGCGCTCTTCTTCAAAATTTGAACAATGCAGAAAAATGTAGTGTCATAAGGGCTTTAGACTGAGTTTAGACGAAAAAGCATTTAGAAGAAAAACATTTGGAATTCCCTTACACTAATGGATTGTTATGTTTTTGTTTATAAACTTTTGGTTTTTTGTTCGGTACTCAACTTCAATTCTTGATTGATTAGTTGGATTTTGAACATAAGGATCTTGAATTTATAGTCAGAAATTAGATAAAATCCACTGATGAGCGAAGTATGCATTAGCGAAATAGTACTATATGGATATGCTTTCCGCCTCAATTTTTGAGTTTGCTTTTATATAAGAAAAACTTTATGAGAATACCTTAAAGTATGTAATAATACATTCACATAATTTTCGAGAAAAAGTACAATTTTAAAATTAGAATCATATACATATAAATAAAATAATTTGTGCGAGTTCGGTCAATTTTGTTATGCACCTAGAACAGACCTATTATATATGACCATGTACAATTACAAATCTTCACTCATGCATACATCCATAAAAACACAATAATTTGGCTTATACGTGTTATTTAAAGAAATCCCAAACAATTTTGAACTAACAGCCTATTTCTGAGCTAAGAAAGATAACTTAAGCGAACGAAAAGCACTCGCTCGAATTCGAATCAATTTGGATTTCTCATTGGCACTCACTTTCTTTCGCAGTAAGTTACGTTTGTCAATTTTGGTATCTTACGTTTTAATAAGTAGAAGCAATGCCAGATCATAAATTATTATATTTCTGTTAAAAGTATTAAAAAATACTACGAAGTTATTCTAAAGCTAATACAACTGCGTGTAAGTGTGATCAGCTGGTGGAAAGTATCAATAAATAAAAGGGTGAGAAAATTTAAAAAAATATTTGTAAATTTTGTGTTTTTTGTTTTAATTTTATAAAAGTGTTTCAGTTGCTGCATTGTTGACTTCTTTAAACTGAAAAAACAATTGTTAAATACATATATTCATATGTATATCATATGAATAGTTTATACTTACCACTTGTTATCCATTTGTAAATACTTTTTTATTGTACTTAGATTTTTTATTCTTCTTTTTTTATTTACAAGTATGTATACTCATATGTAAATTCTCAATACGAAAGCAAAACCAAAAGTGAGTGATTTTGACATTTCATTCTCACACGTTCTTAACAGAGAAATCGGATTTTATATGAAAACACTTACGTTTTCATTCGAGTTCTAGATCGAGTCACTGTTCGCATAGAAAGTGTGTAGAGAAATCGAAATCAATGTTCTTTCTCATAGAATGCGAATGAAAGCGTTCTTTCTTAAATCAGAAATAAGCCCTAAATCATGAAATAAAATTAACTATTCTTTGTTCATTGCATTTTTGCATTAATTTTACTTCTTTTGTTATTTTCAATGTTTATTATAAACCAGCTGATTGCTTGTTCTTCACGCCCAAACTAGCCCCAAGAAAAAATACGGGCGTTCTCGTGAGTGAAGAACAAGAATATTACTCTCTCAAAATATCTCTCATTTACCCAATTTTTGCGTAAGAAAACGGTTTTGGGTAGAATTGGGCTAGAGTAAACGAACAGACCTAATATAATCGTGATTCACACACATCAAGTATACCTGATCAGTTTTTGTAAAATATTTTTTGAACTTTAATACGGTTTCATAATACAAGGCTGGCGAATTCCTCAATTCGCTTTTCGTCCAAACGTCATATTTTTGTATAGATGTGTTTTGCTAAATTCAACATAACCTAAAATGTAATATGAGTTAAAATTAAATTAATTATTACAAAAAGTAATATATTTTGCATTCTATTATAGTATTATATTATTAAAATTATTAAATATTTATGACTTCTTGTTTGGGCTCAAGGTCAGAACAAAATTTAAATAAAACTCTTTTATGTTTTATTCAATAATACATAATAACCATATAGATTATTATTTTACTTTTCTTAACTTTCTCACAAAAGTAAACAAACTTTGACGTTCGGCTCAAAAAATACGTTTCCAATTCTTGTATCAGTGACGGGCGAATTTGCTAGTGAGTTTACCTGGTAATGAATTTGCCTTGAACCTTAATTTACGTTTATACGCGAAAACATTTTGTCGTCAAGTTTCGCTTGTTTTACAATACTACGGTTATGAAAAGAAGAGAGAAAGAAACAAAAAAGAAGAGAGAAAGAAACAAACTTGACGAGTACCCTCTTATTATAAATTAAAAAACGCTAAAGAAAAATATACGGTCAAAAACTAAGCTCAAAATCGTAATCATTGTGCATAAATCGCTAAGTTGTGTACATATAATAGATTTTACGTTTGAAACGTCCATTTTAAGTTGAAACTTTTAACTTCTTTTTGACAGCCCTCATTTTTGTTCGATAACACTAGTGGACGATTTGACCTTTTTTGCATTCATCTTAATGTAGTTGTACTCTTTGCTCCTAACTAACTTCCCCATTACAATATATTTGCGCTCTTCTCCAAAATTTTAATAATGCGGAAAGAATATAGAGTTATAAGCAAGGTTTAAAAATACAAGGTTGTGGCAAGGTAAATACGCTTTGCCCGTCGAACGTCATATTTTCTGTAAACGTTATATTGGTAAATATAACATAACCTCAAAAGAATGTTTTAAATTGATGTAACATATGTTGAATTTAAATTAATTATTGCAACAAGCAATTTATTTTGCATTTTTATTATTATAATATTAAATTATTTAAAACCACTTTGCTTAAGTTTTTCAAAAAAATTGCAAACTTTGACGTTCGGCGTTAACATACGTTACTAATTATTGAATCAGCAGACGGGCGAATTAGATAGTGAGTTTACCTGGTAATGAATTTGCCTTGGTTATAAGGGCTTTATCGTAAGTTGATGCAAAAATTTTTAACGTATTTTTGTGCCGAACGTCAAAGTTTGTTTACTTTTATGAGAAAGTTAAGAAAAGTGGTTGTAAATAACTTAATAATTATAATAATAAGAATGCAAAATATATTACTTTTTGTAATAATTAATTTAATTTGCACTAATATTATACTAATTTAACACGTTCTTTTTAGGTTATGTTATATTTAACAAAACACATGTGTACAAAAAATTTGACGTTTGGACGAAAAGCGAATTAAAAAATTCGCCTTGCGACAACCCGGTATTAGTAATATTGGGCTATATTAATTTCTTGTGACGATTTTTTTAAATGTTGACGATTTGATTTGCATAGTTTTACTTTTTTTTAAATCACTGGCAGCCGTATACACTTATTAGGCCATTTTGACAATTTCTTGACAGCTGTTTAACGGGAATAACAGACGCTGAAGAAAGTTGGGGATTGTTCTCATAGACTAGACCTCTGTGGTGATAATTTCTTTAAAAATTAAATAATATAGATACTATATATTTAACAAAGCAATTAAAATATAATTTTATTCAACAACAGGTGAGTTGTGCGAATGAATTATTTAGTTTATATATTGAGAGATTGACCCCGCTGTCCAACTGCCGATTTTAAGATTATCATTTTTAGTTAAGTTTTATTCGGTTTACAGTTAAAGATTTTGTTGGACAAAATAAATATGAATTTTTGTTCTTGCTGGTTGAAGAATTCCAAAAAAAAAAACAGGAAGCGCTTGACAACAAACCCATTAACAAAACGAAAAACTTGCAAATTTTTTGGTTTTTTAATATATGTACATGCATATGTACCATTAATAAAATTTGCAGTGGATGAGTGTGCTTGTATGAAAAAGTGTGTTGTCTTCTAATCCTGTTGTTTTATCAGACGTTATGTTAACATGACGCTGCCGACAACGACGTCTCTAGAGCCGTGTGTTTAAATATGCGAGTTTTATTCAGTCGCCTGTTCAACGTTGTTGAAGCTGCATCTCTTTACGGATAGATATTTAAACAACACTGCATATATTCCTTTATAGAATAAAATAAATAAGATCCTATACTTTAATTATATTAAACAGTAATATATATCAGACTGTGTTGGTGTGAGTGAACGAGAGTTGAAATTAATTCTAAGAAGCCGGTCATTGTCCTGCTCTGCTTTCGTTTGAGGGAAATATTTCTTATCTGTAAATTTTTTGTAGTATATAGAGGTTAAAAGAAACGTCGGTTACTAGTCTCACTAAACCAAAAAAGTTGGTACTTATTGTTTTTGTATCTACCACGGTTCGTATATAATTTGTGTGCAGCTACAACAACAATAAGACAAGAAGCAACGACGTCGGCGTCGGCAATACTTGCAGGAAAAAAAAATCAAATCAGCTAGCGACATTGTTGTCTCTACACCTAAAAGTTGAAAAAAAAATTGAAATTACTTTGCCGAATTTTTTCTTATTAATTTAACAAAGGCTTTTTGTTTTTGTTTGTTTAGTCACTCTATTAGCTAATTTTGTGTGAATTAAAACTGGAGCATTTTGAGAACATGGTAACAATGGAAAATGCCGAAGAAGTAATGCAAATTTTGGATCGTTTCACACGTCTCAAGCAAAAAGAAATTCCCAAGGAATTAGATGAATACTTGGGTTATGTCGCCAAGACTGGAGATACTGTGTTCAAATGGGCTTCCTTGAAGTATTTGTTTCGTGAAAAATTACTCAATGTTATCAAAAATTTTCATGATACTACTCCTCGTATAGATGGTAAGTAATGCGAAATTAATTTCTCCTTTAATAATTTTTTTTCTTCATACTACGTAGTCTGGTCCAACCGGCTTTTAAGCAGACATTGCTTTGCTCCCGTCTTTTTTTACAACCCACTTTCTCTTTTTTTATTTGCATGAAATTTTTTTTAAATGGGGCGTTACACTTTATATTTTGTTATTTGCAAAATAAACTTTTGCATTAAACATTGCCTTTACATTTTAATATTTCTTATACACATTATTCCTTTGTTCATTTTCCATTTCTTCATTTGACTCTATTCTTTATACTATGTGTAATAAATGCCAACAAAAATTGATAGCAGGCTCCTACAGTGGTAAATTTAGGTTAAGTTTATAAAAAATGTGTTTGCTTTTAAAATGTAAACTTTAAAAGAAGTTCTTTAACCATGTATGTACTATGTGCGCATCAATGTAAAATAAGTAAACTATATTGGCGATATAGTAAATTTTAAATGTGGTTTTATACATCAAAATACGTTTATAGGCATTACCGCTCAATCTCGATCGTTTAAATGTTAAAAACTGTAGAAATAATTTAGCGATCTCGCTAAATCGCGTTTCTGTAAGTTTAATCACCGTAGTTAATTTTCCATTAGTATACAAAGTAGGTATGCATATCTTTTTTCCTGTATTGCTGAACAATATACGTTACAAAATAATCTAAGTATAATTTATAAGTTTTTAGCGATTGATTATGAATAGCTAAAAATGGAGAAAGCATTATGCCAGTCGCCTAAATTCCTCTGCTTTTGTGGTTGTTGCCTGGAACCAAACTAAAGTTTGATTGTAATCCATAATCAGGCCATTAGGCCCCTTGGTGGCGGGCGATAGGGATGAAAGTGGTTTCAGTAGAAAAGTTTTGTACATCGGACATGTAAAATTTTGCGTGCTATTGTAAAAGAAACTAACGGCAGATGACAAAAGTAAAAAAGCGTTCTATCTGATCAACAAACGTCTGTTTTACATTTAAAAAAAAGGAACAAGTGCAGTTTAGTGAAGCAAAAAAAATTACCTTTGTATAGAAAATATTTTCCTAGTTATGGGAATTCTCTACTCCATTTCTGACTATGGCCAATATTGGTATCATTTAGAAGGTATTTCAAATTTATTTAGAGATTCTCAATACTTTAAGTGCTAATACAGTTTTTGCATACTTTTACATCGGAATGATGAGGTTCACTAGGAAACTTGTAAGTATCTCAAAAGGTTGCTTCCAGCTTTTTTATTTGATACCTAGTTATATGTAAAGGGTGTCTGGTAGGAGATTTATATTTTCAAACTTAAATAAAAAATCTAATAATTGACACAAAGTTTTATTAAAAGCATTGAACGATAGAATGGAAATGCGGATTTTATTCTTTATAGAGTATGTCATCCAAATCCTTTTCTAAAATTTCATGCATATTCGCTCTTGGAAGTCCAAGTGAGGCTGCTCTTTTTCCGTATTAAAATTCGCGGATTTTCACGTAAACTGCTTTCAACCAGTTCAATGTTTTCGGGAGTCCTTGAAGATCGATCCCTGGCCGTGGAGCATTCAAAGCCGAGCAGTTGCGCAGAATCTCTGCAGCCATAAACGAATTAAATTTACACTCTGTCCATCACTTATTTGCCGAATACCGAACTTTGAACGAAATTGTCGACGAGCAATTAGGTAAGAATCATTACTCTTAAAAAATGCGACATTTTGACTGACACCCTCCCTGCGCACCGTTTATTACTTTTTGAAATAATCGTATTTAAACTTGCCACCAGACACTCTGTACTTCACTCTCTGAGTTCACTTTTACAGTAAAAATCAAAACAAAACATCAGAAGGAACCAAATATACCGTTAACCATAGTAAGATAACGAGTGCAGTATAACATTGACAAAGAACAAGAGAATTCAGGAACCGTGTTGTTTACGTAGTGTTCATATCACTATTTTTAATGCTTTCTAAATACGGCGTAAGTACCGTTTTTAACATTTTTATGTTCTTTTCTGGAAAATATACTTTGAAAGTGTACAACGTTCATTTCTCATGATGTTCATCTTAAAAACAAAAAAAAATTCTACATGTACAACACTCATGTACACACGATGTCAGATTGTACAATATTGTAAGATACGGCAATATGGTGGCAATGCACTCACAATGAAAAATTGTTAGCATCTGGTAATTTGTCTGTTCACACTTTTGAAAGAAAACCATACAATTTCATTGTCACACAGTTCTGAGACAATAAATTTTTCTGCCAATAATAATTGTCTGTTCACACGGTTGTCAGATTATTGTATGGCAACCGTTGCCAGATCTAAGTTTTAACATTGTATCTAAATATTTATCTACCAATGGTGTTATTGCACGGTGCACTAATTTAAGCACATGCGACAATAACAAATGACTGTAAATTGTGAGTCAATAGAAATGAACGATGTTCTCACGATTGTCAGAATTGTGACAAAATTATTGGTATACAATGCACCGACAATACATTTTGTGGTGATGTTGCCACACAAAAGTTGTGTGTTCACAAGGTTGTTACACATTTTGTAACAATTTTTCTGTCTATTGTAGTAAATGACAATCGTGTGTACATACCTTAACAGCTGGTTTTGTTATTATTATAAAATATGCAACACTTTAAAAATTAGGTGAGCATTTAAAAATGTTGCCAAATACAATGCAACACTTGTCAAACATTTTTTTTGGAAAATAAAACACCATTGCTCACATCACACATATTGAAAAACTAAATTACAGTTTATTACGCTAAATGTACACATAATGTATATGTACACACGTACATACATACACATAATGAAAAATAATAATTAATTCATAATTTTTGCACTTCGCATATTATAACTCTGAAAGCACGGACACTGCTTGCTTAAAGCAGGGCACATATGTACAAGTAATTTGTGCGTAGTCAAAGTTTTTTACTTGTTAATGGGTCTGTGCGCGCACAAATGGCAAGAAATTGGGATCTTAATTTTGTTTTTGTGCGCAACGAAGATGGAAGCAAGCAATTTTTAGTTGAATTTATTGAAATTTTAAAACAAAAAATTTTAGTTTGGCAAAACAAAAGTTAAAAATATAAATGTAAAAAAGGAAAAGATAAAGGATGGGAAAAACTTTTATCAAAAGTTAAAAAATTATATAAAAATGCTATAATCGAAATCGCAATTGTACTGGCGTCAATGCGAAAAAAATATTTATACTGTTCTGGAGTTGTAATTTCCATGCTTATCCATTATATGTATATACATATGTGTATATAATATAATAATAACAAAATAGCATATTTTATGCAACAGAAGAAAATGCGCCTTCTGTAAAGAAATACGTTGGGTGTTTTGGAACTGGATATGTATTGTTGTTATAGAACACTGCTTTTTGTATATCTTCAATAAGATACTACCTACATTTTCCAGGTATGTATATATACCAGCTTTAAACCACATTCTTTGATGGTTTAATTGTGGTTTCGGTTAACACACATGTTCTATACCACGCTATTGTGGTATACAAATCCTATGTCGGCAGGGATATTACCTACAATATCCTTTTCCCAAAAGTGACGTCATTGTTGAAAAAAGCAAAGTATAATTATCAGTAAATGCGCTTCCAAAGTTTTTTTTTACTTTTTCCCTTTATTGAAGAAGCATTTTTATCTTCGACCAGCACTCAGTGACCAGTGACTATGCCTGCGCCACTGAAACATTGCGACAACAACTGACACAAAGTCACACACAAATGCACATCAGAAAAATGTGAGATGTTTTTATGAGTTTGAAACGGGTTGAACGCAGGAAAAAATTTTCGTTTTGTAGTCAACGTGCAGACTACTTCGACCATCGCCACCCTCAATTAAATCGTATTTATACTTACATAAGTGCAATTTAAATACGAAACTCAGTTTTCCGTGCTAATTTTTTATAATATTTAAGGAGTATTAAAATAGACAATGTTCCGTATTTAAGTTACCATATGATTTCCACTACTTGTTTTTGTTTTGCACAAACATCATCTGCTCAGGCAAAAAGTTGTTTTTATTTAATTTCATAAAAGTGTACATTTATTAAAATATAAACAATGAAAAGTTTTTGTTCAATTTTCTTTACTTAAAAAAGGGTTTTTTTATTACCTTTTAAATTTTGCTTTACCACACGAAGCTTTTCATAAACAGAGTTGTGTTGAAAAACTACCTATAATTTTATAGTATGTACAACTATTGTTTCAAATTATAGGCAAGAAAACAGTTGGTACAGTGAAGCCATCTTGACAAATGAATTTGCTTTTAAATTGGTCAAAACTTGCGTGCAGCCTACGTCACAGCTATCAATACACATGAATTTTGAGAAGCTGTATGTGTAAAAAATTTTAAAGCAAAAGTTGAACGTGTGGCTGCAGTGCAAGTTCGGGCTAGAATTAAATTATTAGAGCCCAAATCGCTGCATTCGTGATCGAAATATCTTTCGTATCGAATAACCAGATCGTGGCATTCGATAGCGTTCGAAACAAAACATATTTCTTTCTCTTTCTATGCACGTTCTCTGCTTTAAAATTACGCTTTTGGGTGTTCTGTGATTGACACTGAGGAATTTGGAAATTACACATGGCTGTGTCAACATTACTCCTTTGAATAAAAATTGGACCACCAAGTTCACTGAAACAGCTCCAAAAAGAAAGAAAAAATAGCCTATGTGAGAAAAAAATTTAAAGACAAGATGAAAATATAAAATAAAAAAGTTGGCGGCAACCCATATTTTCCGAGTTACATGGGCCCTCCAAAATTTTCGTATATAAATGCGATTTATAATAAACTAGCTTTTACCCGCGGCTTCGCTCCCGTTACTATCTCCATCGGTTTCGGAAAGGCATATCTTACCCCTACGTCGCCCCATGGTTCTATGTAGCGTATATGTCCTTCTAGACGCAAAAACATAAATACATTTAAATTTCATTTTGCCCCTACTTTACCTCGTGGTCCTAGTTTTAAAAAAAGTAATACCTTATAACCTTCCCAGAGTTTTGAAAATGTACATTACCGATGAGCGTTTTTAGATGCAGATCTGTCTATGTTCTAAATTTCATTAAAATCGGTTTCAGCGTTTCGGAAAAGCAGACAGTTCCTCCGATCCCCCTCGTCACACTTTTGAAAATGTGTATAGCCTATGAGCGTTTTTAGATGCAGATCTATCTATGTCCTAAATTGCATTAAAATTGGATTGAACATTTCGGAGGCAGAATTTAAGCCCCTATAGCCCTCCTGGTCCTATTTTTGAAAATGTGTATAGCTAATGAGCATTTTTAGATGCAGATCTATCCATTTTCTAAATTTTATTAAAATGCGTTTGAACGTTTAGCCTATCCCCCTCCTGATCCTATTTTTAGTAGCTATTATGCCATCCTGAGCCAGTGACGAATCCAAAATGCCAAAAATCGTTCAAATCGGTCCAGCCGTTCTCGAGTTAGAAATGGTGTAACTAACATGTTTGTCTTTTATAAAGGGTGCCCCAACAAGAACGCAAGATTTAAATTTGGCGCCATTCGAAGTGTCATTGTTTGACATGTGAACAATTGTTATTGTTTGCTAGTAGAAGGTACGAGGTTAGTAAAAATGGAGCGCTACACGAATGAACAACGCATTCTCATTGTGAAATTGTTTTACCAAAATTGTGAAAGTTTTGCGGCTACAGTTCGCAAATTGCGATCAATTTGGGGTCACAATAATGCTCCAAAAGAGTCAACTGTAAAGAGATTAATGGATAAATTTGCCGAAACTGTGTCTGTTACTGATGTAAAGACAACAACGCGCCTTTGACCAGGTCGATCGACCGAAAATGTCGCAGCTGTACGTGATGATGTCGCTCAAACTCCATCCACCTCAATTCGACACCGAGCTCAGCAAATTGGTGTCTCCAAATCCACTATGCAGCGAATTTTGACGAAAGATTTGCATCTTCATGCATACAAAGTTCAATTGACTCAGGAACTGAAGCCAGATGACAGCATGAAAATGCTGATTTTGCCGATAAAATCATCTTCAGTGACGAGGCCCATTTCCATCTTGATGGCTTCGTTAATAGGCAGAATTGTCGTATTTGGGGTGAGGAAAATCCTCGAGTGATTCACGTGAAGCAAATGCAATGTGGTGTGGATTTTGGGCTGGAGGAATCATTGGACCTTTTTTTTATGAAAATGAGGCAGGTCAAGCGCAAACAGTCAATGGTGTTCGGTATTGTGAAATGATAACCAGTTTCTTCGTGCCTAGAATTGAAGAAATGAATGTGGAGGGCATGTGGTTTCAACAAGACGGCGCCACATGTCATACAGCCAGAGAAACAATTCAATTGCTGCATCAGTCATTTCCCGGTCGTGTTATTTCGCGTTTTGGAGACCAGAATTGGACGCCTAGATCGTGCGATTTAACACCATTAGACTTTTTTCTTTGGGGTTTTTTGAAGTCGATGGTTTACGCGAATAAGCCGATGACGACTCAAGCCTTAAAAGAGGAAATTGTACGCTGCATTAATTAAATACCGCAGCATTTATACAAAACGGTCATTGAAAATTTCATTAGAAGATCGCGTGTTTCCCAGCAAAGCCGCGGCGGGCATCTGTCCGATATGTTGTTCCATACATAACCTCATTCTGTCTACTTTAGGATATAATAAAGTTTCACGATTTTTTTTTAAATATCTGTTTTATTTAAAATTTAAATCTTGCGTTCTTGTTGGGACACCCTTTATATATATATATATATATACATATATTAGAATTTTATTTAAAAAAATCTAAATACTTTAAGTGGTAATAGTTTTTTTTTTCATAATTTTACATCAAAATGTTTCCGAAGTGCACTACGTAATGTAATAAAAATAAGATTACATATAGAACACCGGCTTCGTTAACTACAGTATTTTTGCATGATCAACTTCGGCCGGACGCAGAAATTTTCTTCTATATGGTATAACAAGCATCGGATTATCTAACTAAAGTATTTCTGCATAACCGGCCTTCGCCCGGACGCATGGATTTTCTTCTCTATGGTATAACAAAAACCGGCTTTGCTAATGAAAGCTCTTCCGCATGGCGCCGAGATTTTATTCTCTCTGGTGTACCAAACACCGGAACCGCCTTTGCCCGGGCGCAGGAATTTCCTCTTATATGATATATCAAATACCGGCTTCGCTGACTAAATGTCTTCTGCATGACCGACCTTCAGCCGAACACGAAGACTTCCTCCTCCATTGTATAACAAAAACCGCCTTCTCGCGTCACAGGGCTTTTCTCCTGGGACCGAAAGTGAATAGTTATTTTTATTATATTTTTAATTAATCTAGTCTTTTTTTAATAAAAAAAAAGCCGGCACGAAACGCAACTGCATACTAAAGCTTTTCCACATAGCAAGATTTAAGCCGCGCTGAACGATTTTTGTCCGCCATTATGTCTTCTAAATTTTAGTAAATTTCTTTTCAACAGCTTTAAAATAATACCCATATTGACCACATTCTGTGAAAAATATACAAACTTGTACTAGAACTTCAGAGGCCCATAACTCCGAAAATATGGGTTGCCGCCAACTTTTTTATTTTTCAGCATTCTATCAAATAGGCAATTTAAAATTTTGAAGCGTACAAGAGTGTAATTCATGTTGGTTTCTAAACCATCAGAATTATCACAATCAAGACTAAATAAGAAGAAGACATCATCACCAAACAGAAATGAGGTACAGGTACGTCAATCAATAAATTGCGGGAGGTCGTCCCTATAAAATTCGTATAGTAGTGGGCCCAAAACCGTTCCTGACGAACACCGGATAACGAAGAAAGTGTTCCAGAATGAATGTTATCAATGTCAACGAATTGAAAAAATTCCAGATAAGTATGAGTGAACAAGTCTGCAAACGGATCTAGAAAAGTGAAAACATATGTTTGGTTTATTAATCATCATTGATAGAATTAAAAGCTTTAGTTAAGTCAAGCGATACTAGGGAAGTCGGTATATTCTGGTTAACTTTCTCACGTATGGTATCCGTTACGTTAATCAGCAACGACGTAGTGCTATGGTTCATACGAAGGGCATATTGGGACGGAGAAATATTCCTGTGAAGTTCCAAAACTTCTTAAAGAACAGGGTGGATTTTACTTCGCCGGTTGCTACACAATAATGACGAAGGGGGCGTTCTGGCGGGCCTGTGGATTGGTATCAGGTCCAGTCAAGAGGGTGGCGATGGTCGAAGTGGTCTGCACGTTGACTACAAAACGAAAAATTTCCTGGGTTCAACCGCAGTTTCAGACTCATAAAAACATCTAGAATTTTTTTTTATGTTCATTTGTGTGTCTTTATGTCAGTTGTTGTCGTAGGTTTCAGTGGCGAAGGCATTGTCACTGGTCACTGAACAGTAACGGCTTCAGCTGTATCCAATCCACAGGCACATCAGAAAAAACAAAGTCTACTTTTCAGTGAGCATTGACTATGTCTTCGCCACTGAAACCTTCCGACAACAACTGAACCGAAAACAGACACATCAGAAAAAACGCGAGAAGTTTTTAATGGTTTAGTCTGATATTGGTGCCGAACCCAGGACTCAATAACTACCCATGGGTTGCTTTTTGGGGAGTAAAATGTAAGACCGACTCCCACTAGTATTGCCCCTACATTTTTTGTGAACATACCTATCCACTATCTTCGCTTCTTAAGGATGTTCCCATACAAAGTACTATTATTTTTTTATGAAATTATCCGCACCACGCTAACTAGCTCCACAGTGCTTCTAGAGGTACCAAATATATGACCGACCCATAATATTTTTTACATTTTACTCCCGTAAGAGCCATGGAAGGGTAGTTATTGAGTTTTTCGTAGTTTTTGACTCGTTTTCTCCTACCTTTGACACCGATTAGGAGCCATTTACCCCCGTCTCACCCTAAGTTTTGAGTCATGCATTTATTTTTGCCAAAAAACCACAACAGTAGGGGTTCTAGCGTGTCGAAATCAACAAGTTTTACATTATCCCACCTCTATTATCTTTATATATGATACCTCAACCATTTTGCTGCCCTTTTAAGTGCTGTAATTCCATATAAAATTTTAATCACGTACTCTCTTGATCAATTATTTTTTTTTTCACTTAGCCAGTGTTAAAAGGAATACGTATGCAATGCGTCCACCGGAAATAGTTGGAAAGGCATAGTATAGAGAAAAGTCGGGTGGTGAAGTGAATAGAAAGTGCATGTTTTTGAGAATTTTTAAAGTAGAGTGCGACGTTTATGCTGTTCTGTTGCTGAATTTTTATTTATTTATATTTTTGTAAGCATTTTGAAAATACTTTTTATAACGCTGTAATAGATCAAAATTTATTGTTATGAATTAGACCATGAGTACATACTATAATAGTTCTCGCACCATTAAACACCCATAGTTACATTTCATTAAATGTCTGCAGCGTCGTTTCTCGTGAGCATTACGCTACCGTATCTATTTTCAGTGCAAAGTGCAGGGAAGTGGGTCCTGGAAATATTAATAAATTAATTAGGACTGATGCCTGCACTTTAGATTTATGGGAACCGAATGTTTCTTAAATATTATAATTAGAGTTATTTAAGTCTGGATCAAATTCTAATTGTTCTTTCTTTTCATTTAAGAAATTCCTCAATACCCCAATGTTGATCCTTTCAATTATGAAAGCATGAAATCGTCTCTGCTAGAACGTTTAGAACTATTCAATGCTGCGCCCTTTACTATACAACGTCTATGTGAACTCTTAATAGATCCTCGTAAACAATACAGTCGCATAGATAAATTCATGCGAGCATTAGAAAAGAATATTCTTGGTAAGTTATTAAGAGGAAAGGAACCAATATGTACCTTTTCTCACACCTTAACTTTTTTTCAGTAGTCAGTACCGTCGAGCCGGGACGTAAAAGATCAGAATCCGAAAATGGTGACTCATTAGATTCCGTAGTGAATGGCGATGTTTCTTTGGACGTCAATGTTGACATCGATATGGAATCGGATGTTTTATTTCACAATGCGGAAAATACTAATGGCAATGGCACAGCCAGTAAAGCTGAAGTGGAGGCAGCTAAATCTGAAGGAAAGCCAGATGAAAAAACTTCCAAAAATATTCACGCTCATGATGATGATAATTTACCTAATCCTAAAAAAGCTAAATTAGATTTGCCCGAAGAAGAGCAACAGGAGAGCTCTGCTAAAGTGGAAATAGAAAGTGTTGAGAAACAAGTGGAGAAAGAAGAACAAAATATGGAAGGTAGTAAGGTATCTAAAGAAGAAGAGGAACAAAAAGAAAAGGAGGAGGAGGTTAAAAATACGGAATGTGAGGCAAAGACTGAAGAAAAAAAAGAAGAGTTAAAAGAGCAAGAAAAAGAGGCTATTAACCAGAAGAAGGAATCTACAGAAGTCTTAACTAAAGTTGACGAAGTGGATATGGAAGATAAAGAAGGGGAAAAAACAACTGAAATTAAGCCAATTACTACGGTCGAAGACCCAGATGAAAAGGATCAGCAGTTGTCGGACAAGACAACTGATGAAATTAAAGAAAAAAATGAAACTGGAAATACATTGGATGAGATAGAATTTACTCAAAATGATGAAGCGGGAGATACTAAAACGACAACAGTGGAGGAAAAACAAGAAAAAGATGTCATGGAAGTGGACGGCAAAGTCAAGAAAGTTGACAAAATCATTGAAAAAGAAGATGTAGTAAATAAAGGAGATGGTAAGGCTGAGGTCTCTTCGGAAACTGTGGTAGAAAAACAAGAATTGGAAAAAGGTGAAAAGGAAGAAGTAACCGAAAGCAAAAAAGTAAGCGAAACGGAAGCAAATAATGAAGATAAACTCGGTATTGTTGAGGATGAAATCGATAAAGAAAATAAAAAAGTCGGTATAAAAAAAGAAATCCAAAACAAGGAAACTGAGGACAAAGAAGATAAAGAAAAGATTAAGAAAGACATTCCACAACAAAAATCAGAGGAAGATAAAAAAGAAATTTTAATTGAGAAATCTGAAAATACAACAAATAATGATGAAAAGGAGAAAGCAGATCAAGAGGTAAAAAATACGGAGACAATAAAGCCGGAAGAAAAAACGGATAAAAAAAAAGAGGAAATATCGAAAGTAGAAGATGAGCCCAAAAAGACTGAAGAAAGAACCTTAAAGGAGAATACAAAAGGGGAAATTAAAGAAGTTAAAATAGACCAGGAATCTTGCACAAAAGAGGCAAAACCTACAAATGAAGCTGAGCAAACAACAGGCAGTGATGTTGAAGAAAAGAAAATAACTGCCACTTTAACAGAAGAAGAAACCAATTCCTCAGAAAAAGAACAAGTGATAGTAGAGAAACAGCAATCGGCAGAAACAGACGAAAAAATTAAAAAATCTACAACTATTGCCACACCTCCGACATTCGCTCTTAACGATCAGCCCATGGTAGAAGATGTGGCTATAGAAGAAGATTCCCCCACTATTGAAGAGGTTGTTATGGCTGAACCATCATCTAACCCTGATAATTCAACAAAGGATACTGAGACAACACCTAACGCTACTGCCATGGCCACCGATGAAAACACAACCATCAATGCCAAAGTTGAAGAAGAACCTTATGGTATGGAAGTCGATGATACCAGTCAAGAAGCAATGGATCAGTAAATAAATAACTCATATTTTTAAATATTTCATTATAAAATCTCTCTAACATTAAGAACAACACAATTAAATGCTACAAGCGTTTTTACTTGATGAAAGGATTGATGAAAAATCCTAAAAAAAGAAAAAAACAGCATTAAATTAAAAAAATTAAGAAATAGCAACTTAAAAAAATTCAAAATTTCAATATTAATATTATTTAAAACAAACCAACCAATTTTAATATACAATTTAAAAACGACAACATTTATTTAAATAAAATGGAATTGCTTCAAAAAGAAATAATTTATAATATTTATTCGAAATTTTCAATTGTAAACGTATTGTTTGAAACAGCCAGCACTAATATTTGCTATTCTTCTCTAATTTTTTTTTTAATATATAATTCATTTCTATTAAGTAACAATTTTTATTTAAATTTTCGAGCAAGTGAAATTATTTCATTATTTTTATTGCCTATTATATTAACGATTTCTTCAGTAGTATTATTTTGTAAACAATATAATTACACTTGTCTTAATTTTTTATATAAAATAGTAAACAAGTTTCTAAAATAATGTATGCTACATATTTTGTGTTTTAAATAGATACATATTGTTTCATGTTTGTCTTGTTTTTTTTTATTAAATTATACCTTTAATTTAATGAAAAATGTCTTCAAATAATTGATATAAAAATATATGTAATTGATATACGTATTGAAAATTAAAACTTTTTTATTTAAAAATATGATTTAATGTAGTGGGAAATTACTGCATTTAATATCAATCGAAAATTCTATCGTTCAATATTGAATGCTGTCGTTATCCTCAGAATTTTAATCGTAATAAATTGTGACAATGCAATGTTTACCGCTAAATTTTCGTGTATTTCTTTATTTAAGGAAATTATTAAAAATATAATTACATATCGTCACATAAAATGCAAGAAACTCTATCTATCATTTGAAAAATTTTACAAGAGAAGCAATAAAATGTTAAATAAAAAATATATTGATGAAAAGGAGCAACAAAGCTATTTCTGAAAAAAATTTTTGAGGTGACTTTCGCTATAACAACAGAACTGAACACTAATTGAGTTTTGAATTTTTAAAATGTTAGTAGAGTTTCTTGCATTTTCCATGACGATATATAAAATTGAAACTGGCATGTAATAAATTTAAGGTATAAAAAAATTAATCAAGGTTCAAGGAGATGTTACTGTAAAGGCTGCCTTCCAAAACGGCAATTAATTTGTATTCGAACAAAGTATAGTGTTTCCCAATGCATACATTTTCAAAACGTCACAGACAAGTATTGAAAACGTAAAAATATATAGCGCATTAGTTTCAAAGTTTATGCTCCGACATTTTATTCCTCTTAAGCTTATTTATTGCAATTAAAACAAAATATGTAATAAGGAAAAGAATACTGTTATTTGTATGATGCGATGTCAGTGAGCAAAAGTTCATACCATCAACACATGGACTGTTACTGATTGAATGTGTTCTTGTGATCATGAGCATATGGCCGTGTTCGTGATTATATGGTTATGTTCGGACAAAGGATTTTAAAAGTTCTTGCATTTGAAATAAGTTTTAGATTTATAATCGGTTTTTTACATTTCATTGTTGTATGTATATGCCGCCTACAAAACTAAGGTACATTTGTATACTTATAGAAACTAAAAAATTACTGTAAGTAAATTTTAATATTTTTTATTCTTTTATTATTTATGTTTTTTTTTGTAATTTAGGATTTTACAGAATTCAATTCTTATTTTAGTTTGTTTTTGTATTAAAAAAGTGAACAGAATTTGTTCGTTATGTTAATAAAAAAAAACCTTATTTTCCCGTATTGTATTTGATTACCCGAACATGTCATCGTGTTTGTTTTTGCTCATAGTTATTATGGTTGGCTGCAACTGTGATCATGATCATAAACACAATTGCTCGTTTATGTTCATGTTCAGCTCATGCTTGCTCGAAAGTGTTTATAGTTCATACATGTTTACTCATCGTTGCTTCAATACAATAAACATAGTCGAGCATGATACAAAAAACTCATGTTCAAACATGCTTTTTCTTGTGTTCATGCAGCTCTTTAGTGTATATGACCATGTACAATTACAAATCTACACACATGCATACATCAATAAAAACACAATAATTTGGCTTGTACATGTTAATTAAAGAAACCCCAAATAATTTTAAAGTGTATCATGAAATAAAATTAACTATTATTTGTTCATTGCATTGTTGGGAAACTTTTTATTTTACTTGATTATTGTTTACTTATAAACCAGCTGATTGCTTGTTCTTCTAGCCCGAAGAAAAAGTACGGGCGGTTTCGTGCATGAAGAACAAGAATATTACTCTCTCAAAACGTCTCTCATTTACCCAATTTTTGTGTAAGAAATCGCTTTCTGGTAAGATTAGAGTAAAAAAACACACCTTGTATACTTTTGTAAACAAAATAATAAATAGTTATGATTGGGAACTTATGTAATCTCACGTTATACACATACATGCAGATTTTAAAGGTACATAGGAATACAATTAAGATTTCTAAAACAAATAATTATAGTTCGGTGTGAATCGACTAGTTGCAATAGTATAATAATAAAATACGTATTTTTACCCTATAATAATACAGTCGGTTGCATTGGTTTTACATAATTTACTTGCACATGAATGAAAACAGGAAACTTCTTTCATTTAATTCATATTTTTGCGTACTTGAATGTGTTTTGAACAAGAAATATAACACACACACAAGCAAATTTCTCAGTGAACATCAGACATGTGTGTGTAACAAAATAAAATCACCAACAACAATCCACATTAGTACATACTTATTTATATACTTATGCTTAAACATTTTGTGCTCTCTTTGTAGTTTTGCACAAACAAAAAAACAGGTTTTTTTCCCCGCATAGCATCTATAAGGTGGACCAAAAGAAATCACCCTATTGGAAGATGCTCTTATTTTTGCAAATAGCGGCCAATGTCAAATCTGTTTTGACATTTGTTAACTAGCCAGAAGTAGAATACAAGTGAATAAGCGCTTAACCTACGCCCAAGCCATCCTCAATATCTAGGACGATTTTTCGACCAAAATCATAATGAGCGATGAGGGTCATTTCCACCTCAGCGGATATGTGAACAAGCAAAACTATCGCTTCTGGGGCACCGAAAATCCCGCAAGATCGGTCGATTGAACCGTTCCAGACTTTTTTGAAGTCCCGTGTTTACGTGAACAAGCCCGAGACCTTGGAAGCCTTCAAGGAGAACATTCGACACGCGTGCGAGAATCTGTTGCCCGAAGTGATGAAAAATGCCATAAAACTAGCCCGTATAGCAATCAATTGTGACGGGGTCCATTTGGCCGATATCATCTTCTCGACTTGATCAATAAAATGCTAAAGGTTCAGATAAACAGAATCGAAGTTTTTCATTTAGAAAAAGAATGAGAGCCAAACAACATCGAATGACTTCTTTTGGCTCACTTTGTACACTGCGTTTCACATGAATAGGTGCAGTGTTTTAGCAATCAATTAGAGCTTGCTGCTCTCAGGATAATTCATGCAGAGAATTATGTTGCACTTTTTATTAAAGGTTTAACAATTGAGAAAAAGAGTATACACAAAGAAGACTTGAAAAAGTTCCGTTAAAAATGATATGTACTTCTTTTTATAATTTGCGAAGAAAGTTGTGAACTATTTTTGCGTCAGTTGAATAGGTTCATATTATAAAACAATAAAAAATTATAAAAAAAAGCACGAAAGCAATTAAGTTTTGTTTATTATTTAATTTTTTATTCATTTTTAATAATGTGTACTTCCTTTCGATAAAATTACCTCATAAATTCTATTTGGAAGGGAGTTATACAGTTGCGATAAATATTGTAAGGAAATCTGCGACCATGCCGATTTTATTGCAACAATTAGAGATTCTCGGTCATCAAATTGCCGCCCAGACTCGTTCACTTTCCGAGACACCCATCCCATACGTTTTCCATTATGTTTAAGTCCGGGGAGTATGGTGGCCATGGCAGCAATTCAACATTTTGTGCGCTAATCCACGTTTTAATAAGCCTTGCCGTGTGAATAGGAGCATTATCCTGCTGGAAAGTCCATGGGATGGGTCCAAACAAATCTTGAAATTTTGGAAACGCTGTTTGCAGAATAGATTGATAGGAATTTGCTGTCATTTTGGTGGTTTTAAATTCCAAGTCTATGACTCAATAGTACGATATTGCACCCCAGACCATAACACCACCTACTCGACTATGGCGACGGACTAAAAAGCGTTCTTCCTTTCTCAAATCATGGAAATAGTAGTTGTAACCATCGGGTCCATCAAAATTGAACTTTTTTCGTCTGAGAAAACTACTTTATTCCACTCACTCTTCCAAGTCATGTGTTCTTTGCAAAAATTCAATCGTAATTCTTTACGTTGCTGGTTCAATGGTGGTTTTTTCTGCAACTTAATTCGTTTTAAGTGTTCTGCTGTATTTAGTATCCTTCTAACTGTGGAAAGGCTAGCACTGGAACCACTTTTTGCTTTGATTTTTGCAGCAGAGTCACTAGAATTGGAGGCAATTCTTAGAATATTTCGCCTTCTGTAGCTGTTGTGGCCATTGTTTGCCGTCCCTTCATGTTTTTGCCATAGTTTTCTCTATTTCTTAAATAATTCCACACAACGTTAGCGCTTTTACTAATTTTTAAAGCAATTTCTCGGCCGGACAGACCTTGATCATCATAGGCATCAATTTTTTCCTTCTCTTCCAACGTTAAAGATTTACCACGGCCCATTTTCAATTAAAATCGATTAAAAATTATTTTTGTGTTTTGTTTTTAAAAATAGCTGAACTATTTTGTAATTAAATTTGACCATACAAACACATTTTAATCACTGCACCTATTCAACTGACGCAAAAATAGTTCACAATTTTCTTCGCAAATTATAAAAAGAAGTACATATTATTTTTAACGGAACTTTTTCAAGTCTTCTTTGTGTATACTCTTTTTCTCAATTGTTAAACCTTTAATAAAAAGTGCAACATAATTCTTTGCATGAATTATCCTGAGAGCAGCAAGCTCTAATTGGTTGCTAAAACACTGCACCTATTCATGAGAAACGCAGTGTATAAACACAAAAAATTTTACATTTTATTTAATCTACGTGCACTATCTTTATATATTTATAGTCTTTGCTAATATAGTATTCCGTAACAGGTTTAGAACCATTGGCTGGCAAAGGATCTGTGTTTAGAATTATGTTGTTTGATTCATTTTGTCTGCTGTATATTGTTATTATTCTGCGACGCAAAGGATAAGTAAGAAAAAAATTAGATTTTTCATGTTTTTTGCAAGTTTATGTAATTTTTTACGTGAGTGATCCTGTGAAATAGGTTCAAGATAAAATAAAAGAAAGTTATTACAAATTTTTACAAAAATATAACACTGTGTGACAAAAAGAAATACCTGGGATGTACTTCTCTGTTAGGTACTAACGTGTACAAAATAAATCTAATTTTAAAATTTTCTAAACACCCAAAATCTTGAGGGTGGGTAAGAACCCAGTTTTTCGATGTAGTATGTACTTACCAGGGTTAACTTAGCCAAATATTAACCGAATTAAAATGTGTAAAGGGGTTGTAATCTTTACAATTTTTATAAATTAATTAAAAAAGGCTCCCATCAGATCTCGTACTGGGAATTCACACTTTATTATACCCAAGATATTTAGGTTCATTTCAAGGTCCTTTCTAGTTCAAATTAGAATTTCTTTTCATGCTTTATGTATTTATGTAATAAGTGAAATGCTTGTAATATATTTTTGGACTGAGTGGATACTTTTATTATTACTGAATAAACCATTTTTCGAGTATAATTTTCATTAAACGAAATAGGTTTTATACTTTAAATTCTTTTTTTAAGAGTTTTAATAAATAGTAGAAATTATTAATTATAGTAATAGGAGTAAAACTGTAATATACCTATTTTACCCCATATTTTATAATACATATTTACTTTAAAGTTTTAGAACTTCATATTAAATTCTTGTCTAATCTACAAATATCTACAGAAATGAGCTCAATGAAATTGTATTGAAAAAGAATTACATATACGAATAATTCAGTGTAAGTAATAATTGTAAAATTAATATCAAAGTATAACAATCACTATAAATATACACTAATAAAATGATATAAACCCAATGCTATTCATAACAATGCTCCTTCAGTTCATTAAGAAATTAGGGTCGACCTTTATTATGCAATTTCTAAATTTTATTTAAATCCCTGCTCTTTCCAAGGCTGTTAGTTGTTGCCCCAATCTTTCTTCTTTAGCTTTTCTTTCGGTACTTAATTTTTTGCACCGTGTATACGTTCGCAAAAATGTTTGAACATCTATATTGCCATTCAAAAATTGCTCCACATGCCGTTCGCATTCTGTGTCAGCATTAGAAGCTGCTATCTGCAATAGTTCTCTTATGTGTTGAGGATTATATTCCTCAGATTTTTTAAGATATTTCTTGTTAAGTTTATCACATTTTTCGCCCAAATTTTTTAAGGTTGTAACATCATCACTTAGTTTGCGTTTCAATTCAACTAAATGTGTTTCCTTGGTTTCATTTTCGTTTGAAATTGATTCGACCTGATTAATCATTGAATCTAATTCTTCATTTAGCTGTTGTACTACGGACATTTCTTCAATAAAATCATCGAAGAATTCGGTGTCATTGTCCAATTGCTTCAGTTCATCTAGCGAAAGAGTAGACAGATTTGGAAAATAGCATTCATTTAAGCGTGGTGAATTAGGTTTAGAGGGAACATGGGGAGAGGTTTCTTTACTGCTAGTAGTACTGTTTGTGGTACCACTACTATTGGCACTATCAAACGATTTGTTCATTTGTAGGAGCTGTTGATGTTGAGTGTAAGCGTTTTGAAGTGTTTGATGCAGCATTGTTTGTGGTAGAGATATGGAAGAATTATTAGTTGTAGATACGGTAATGGGGCTGTTGGCTTTAATAAGTGGAGGTGGAAAACGTTCAAGTTCCCTAATTACTGCCTGAACGACGCGTCCCAAATCAGATAGCGGAGAATACTGAAACGAAAATATTTTTTATTGGCTTTAAAAGGAAATAATTTTTTTACAAAAGCTTTTAGTGAAAATAAAAATAAAACTAGAACATTAAAAGTTATACATGTAGATATGTATGTGCGCCAAGTTTCCAAATATCTTTACCTAAATGCCATGTTGTTTTATAAAAAAAAAAATAATTTTATACTTAAATAACATGATGATGTAATGATAGCCTTAAAGTTGATACAACCTTGCACTTTTTAACCGTCCTGTACGAAAATTTAATAATTATTCATAAATAAAATGGAAACAAAAATTTTCCTTATATGTATTAAAAATTTAAAATATTAAAAGACCTATCTTTATTAGAAAAATTTTAGGAATTTATAATTAAAAGTAACTTACATTTAAGAGACCAGGAGCTGATTCCACTTCACCGGATATCGCATTTACCCACGTATGCTGCACAATGGGAGACAGTAACAGTTTAGGCCTTTCATTGGGAAAATTTATACCCAATAACACGGATAGAATGAAATTACGTCCTCCAGACTCAAAGTGTATACAATACTCTTCTAGCTCACACACCTCCACTACACTGGAAAAAATGCAATAAATTTATTGAGAAAAAATTAGTACAATATAACACTGAAAAATAAAGCTATTAGACTTACTTGTCATTGAATACTTTCAAAGTATCGATTTGGCGACGACGATAATCTAAATTATTAAATTGTTGAGCTTGCAATAACATTTTGCTTAAACAAGATTTCTTATATACACTTTAACTATGCAAAACATCAAATTTTCTCACTTTCCCATACGGTGACCGGACCTAATGAAATACATATAACACACATACGATTTAAGCTTTTTAAACATAATGATTAGAAGGTAATTATATCATTTAAAAGTTATTTTTTAAATGCAATTTTTACAATGTTCTTGACAATAAAACTTCTCATTTTTGTTTTCTTCTGATTACACAAAAAAAACAGGTTTGGTTTTACTATTGACGGGGATGTTGAGAAAGGACTTGGCCGCTTATGAATACCGAATTGTTGAATATATTTCATCAATAATTTGGAAAAGCAAACAATGTTATGCAGGTCCCAAAAATTACATTTCTAATAAAATTATTCTATTTAAAATTAAAAGCCAAGAACAATAGAATTTACAAATGATTGTTTAAAATTCCATTTATTTTGGTACCGAAATATGCAACCATTCAAAGTTAATCATTCAATCCACGGCGAATTATTAACTTGCTTGATATCAGCTGTACGACTCGTTTTTATTGCAAACAGATCTTGTTTAGATAACGTATTTTATATAACTAATTAATAATTAATTGTAAAAATGGGCCTCATTCGGTTGATGTGGCTACGACGTTTGGTGAGACGTAACACGAACCCCATTCCGGAAATGCAAGCAACTTTATGGAAGCGCCGCTTGAGCTTTGTTTATGGAATGATGGCTTGGACTGCTTTTGGTCTCGTTTGCCACATGATTTTTACTGGACGTGCGGATTGGGCCTATTATTATGGCTTTAAAACCGAAGAGGAGAAAAATGCATCTCCTGCTTTGCAATTTAGTAAAATATTAAATGTAGATAAGGGTAAAATTGTCCGATTTTCGGGTCTTTCGAAAATTGGAGAGCAGGAGTTTGATAACACCCGAAAAGAAGAATAGTGTTCTGTAAACACTGCTTTAACTAAAAAGGTTCTTAATAAAATATGCTAAAATAAAAAAAAGTGTTATTAAAATGGAAGCAATTTAAAACTGTCGTGCTGAGAACCAACCATCTTATTGTGGCAATCCGTATATATTCTATGGCATTACATAAAATTCATATAAAAGTTCTTTCTACTATCAATAAATTATATTACTAATTAATTTTCCAGATGTGCCCAGTGTGTTTAAAAGCAGAACTCAGAGGAATTTTTAACAAACAATGGGTTGAATTAGAAAGAGGCGATGCAATAAACATAGACTTTAACGGCTTGAAAGAAATTGCAGAAAACAGTGACACGTTGAAATTTTTAAAATAAATAAATAAAACATTCGCACATAATTATATATTCACCGTAATTGTGTTAGGCTTTTCGTGGCAAAAGTCTGGCGTTTCCATAAAATTGTTGGAAAAAACCGCCAACTGTTTATAAATCTATTATGTACCTTATTAAATTAATTACAAATATAATTTTGTTTTTATATATTACTATGAATGCGTAAATCCACCGTCTGATTTGGTACATCTGTTGCTGTTGTTTTTAGATCAGGCAACAATGTATGTTTGTAAAATATCCAATAAACATGGAATATACATATCTGTGGGCTTTCGACAAAAGATCACTAGTCGAGATAAGAGAATTTCTTAGTATTTTAATCGTAAAGGAAACTTTACAATTAGTTACCGAACTTTTCTTTCGGTAACTTGAGTGTTACGCTTTAAAATTTCCTTTTTCACTAATACACTCATACTTTTGCAATTTTATGAGAATTTGCTTTAAAATTTTTTTTTTATCTTGGACCAGCACTCAGGAGATGACCCCTACTGGAGGAAAGGCATAGTAGGGAAATAACAGAATATGTATTATATGAAATGTTGTTTATGAGGGAAATGAGAGTAGGTGAAGCTTCACTACCCTACAACTGGTTTTTGAACATTCTTTGTTTTATAGCAGTGTTGAAGCGCCTCTGATATCAAGGAGACATTTAATTTTTAGTTATTATTTTACTTCGCCGGTGCTACATGATACCGGCGAAGAAGGGCGCACTGATGTGATTGTGGACTGCTATCGGCTGAAGCAGGTACTGTTCCGTGACCCGTGACTATGCCATCGCAAATGAAATATTCCCACGATACTCGCACAAACTTACACTAATGCACATCAAAAAATAATTGTTAACTAAATTATGAAATAAAATTAATTATTATTTGTTCATTAATACTTTTTATTTCTTGTATAAATTTCCAAAATTTTTCACTTTTGGGAAACATTTATTTTTACTTCATTATTGTTTGTTTGTTGTTATCAATTGCCATATGGCAAAAGCAAGTACGCAAATTGCCAGGGTACCCGACACAATAATATATGTATATAATAAACGACGTATGCCTTCACATAGCTAGTTAAATTATATATAAAATTCTTGAGTATGATGGTCTCCACCAGTAAGAGCAACGTGATTAATAACGAAAAGCCACAACAACCGTAAATGATACAGTTAGCCGTGGCAAATCCATCAACCAGTGCGAGTGAGACGCAAAACCTCGAAGGCCAAACAACAAAAACAGGCCTGACCGCACTTAAATAATAATTACGATGACGCGTGAGTTGTTCTTCAACCTAGGGCTGCTTTACGACTATTCATTATTGTTTATATATGTAACAGCTGATTGCTTGTGTTTCTTACACAAACTATACCGCAGAAAAACTCCGGGCTGTTACGTGCAATAAGAACAAGAACTTTACTCTGTCAAAACCTCACACAAAGTTTATTAATACTAATGAATTTGCCTGGCGTGTCTCATTTACCCAGTTTTGTGTAAGAAATCGCTTTCTATAGGGTGGCACAAAAGGAGCTATATATATATATTATTACAGTTTTTTTTTTTTTAATACAGTATATTATTGGGGAATTTTTTGCAATTAGCTTTGAAAAATGATATCCTGTAAGTGATGTCCATTTTCTGCTTCGCACATACGTGCTTTTTTTTAGCATATTTTCCATAACTTTTCGCAAAATTTCGGGTGTAATGGCCATGATTTCATTTCGAATATTTCATAATTAATTCCGCAAGTGTTCTTCACAAAATGCTGAAAAATATGTGTTACTTTGACAATGTAGCACGTTCAAATCTCATGATATTCCCCTTAAAAAGGGAAAAAATGCTACATATACAACACTCATTTAAATTAAAGGGGCTTGGCAGCACTATGTTAACAGCTTGCTTTGTTATTGTTTCTGAAGAAAATAATAATTTTTAGTTTGTCTCGTGATAATTATATAATTTATTTTATATTCCTTTTTATGCAATAATTGTACTTTAGGGTTTTATATAAAACATGAATTCTTTGTAAACGTAAAATATGCAACACTAAAATAACATTTAAAAAAACAGCTGAACATTTAAAAATAGGTCTGTTCGTTTACTTTTCTGGTAAAGTCCGGTAAAATGAGAGTAAGCCATAATTTATCTCAATAAGAGACCAAAATCTACAAAAGTAGGAAAACGCAAAAAACCATAATATTTACCACATAATAGGCCTGTTCAACGTGCATAACAAAAACATTTGCATCGTTGGTAACGGCTGTAAAATGTTGAAAAAAATAAATTAAAAAAAAAATAAAAGCCATTTTTTATTAAATAAAGTGATAAATATGCACAAATATATATACTTACATTTTGATATTTATTTAAAAAATCTCTTTTAAATTAAAAACTATTGTCGTTTCTTTGCAAATTTTCTGATTAATTTCTTAGTATCATATATAAATAAAAAACAGCCGATAATTTAATTCTAGACCAAACTTACCCAAAGAAAAAGTTCGTGCAACTTCGTACAGAAAATAAAAAATTTTACTCTCTAATTTTATATCAAAATTGTACAAAAATTGTTAGTAATTGCTGGCACGCTTTTGGGTAAATTTAGAGGATTACACGTAGTTCACTTGTTGATAAGCAGTTTTCGCAATTGAACTGATCTAGATTCTGAATATATATAGTAAAATTCATGCGCAATATAACTTCCAATTTATATAGTAGCTCTGTAATAATATTATAACTATTATTTTTTCATAAACATTATTTCTAGCTTATCTGATACCTACATATTTAATAATTCTTATGTTACACTTGTAGTCCACCAACTACATATGGATAAAATAGAATATGATATGATATATGATTCTAATTTTAAAATTGTGCTTTTCCCGAGAAAAGTATGTGAAATGTATCATTACATTCTTTATGATAAAGTATTTTTTCTAAAAGCAAACTACTGAGGAAGAAAGCGTATATATGTATATAGATATATATAGATGAGAAGAAAAATCTAAAAATAGAAATATGTATGTGTTATAAAAAAAGTAAACTAATGGATTGTTATGTTTTTGTTTATAAATTTTTGGTTTTTTGTTCGGTATTCAACTTCTATTCTCGATTGATTAGTTGAATTTTGAAAATAAGAATCTTGAATTTATAGTAAAAAATTGGGAAAAGTCCACTGCTGAGCTAAGTAGGTATTAGCGAAATAGTACTACATGGATATGCTTTACTAATCAAATTAGAGTAAACGAACAGACCTAATGATACCAAATCACATGTAGAACTTATAATACATTTGGAGAGAAAACACCATAAGAAACAAACTAAATGAAAGGGTAAATTACGTAAGTTCATTTACTTTATTAGTAAAAATTAGCAACGAGAGAGTAACAAGAAATTTTCCAAAATTACTCTCAAAAATGTGAAAAAGTAATTGAACGCATTACTAGATAAAAGTTGCAAGTTAAAGTAGTGTTGTAATGTATAGGTATATATGAGTACTTAATAACTACCCCTATATTTTTTGGACAAATTATATATATATGTATATTATTATATATTTATTATTATAAAAATATTGTGATTATGGTCATTTATATTCAGCATTGTCGTGACTGGCGTTTTTCGAGTATGTCTTGTAAAAGAATAATGAAAAGTTTTGCAATTTCATTTAATCTAATACTAGGCGTAGTCGAAATACGCTAAACACGATAAGGGTGATTAGCTACTTTTGAATAAAATTAATGAATAAAATATCTATTTTTAATTAGTTTATACGTTATAACAGCCTGTCTACACATAGCAATGATTTTTACACACGAATTTGTAAGATATTTCAGTTTTTGCAAATAAAATTGCCCTATTACTTTTTGTAGCATATTCACAAATTTATAGTAATCTGCTCCTAAAGTATATAAAGCGAATATTCAATAAAAAAAATCCTTCTATTAATTGATTTAATAAATAAAATAATAAACAGCCGCCGAAAACGGAAAAAAGGAAACAAATTTAAGCAATTTTCATTTGCATTATAATAAAAAGCTTTATTCAAAATATAATATCATGTTGCTGCCAGCATTATACCCCAAAAGCAGTAAAAAAAGTAATTCAATAAATAAAATGTGTTAATTTAAATTTATTTGAAAATATATATCTGAACTAATTAAATTATTTGCCTGCTTAGTGTAAAGTACCGAGTAGCTAGGTACTCATAATATTTACAGTACTAAAAATAACAGCTGGTCTGTTTGACGGAACATCCTTTGTCACTGATGTCCCAGATGCTTAGTTTAATTCCATTAGACATCTTATTTTGCTTCTTTTTAATACTTTTTATGGTTTTAAAAGTTTACATTTACTTACAATTTCTTAAATTTTCGAAAATATTTTTAATTTTAACTTATTTTAGAAATATTGTTTTGTAAACACAAACGCAAAATAGCAGTTTGAATAATTATTGCAAGTAAAAATTTTACTTGTAAAAACTTGAAAGAATTTTTCTGCCTCTCAATTTTTTACGCTCTTTTGACGCTCTCTCGTTGCAAATTTTTTGGGTTAATGAAATCTTTCTAGAAACAATTGTTACAAATTTGTAAAAATTTTTAGTAAATGAACACAACTATTGTAAATCACACTGACAAACACTAGCAGAACGGTACATGTTAAATTTGAACGCTGCTACAGCTTCATCTTCAGCGTTTCACGATTTATGCATAATGTCTGCGGTTTTGAGCTTAGGTTTTGACCTTATATTTTTCTTTGGCGTTTTTTAAATTAAAATTGGAACACAACACTTAAAAAAATGTCATTATTATCTATAGACAACTATTCTGTGATATTAAATGTACAAATAATATATAATAAATATTAAAATTTAATAAATAAATAAAAATAAAGTAAATAAAAATATGGATAATATAAATGTGTATGTACACGTATATGGAAGAATAAACTTTTGTTTACATTTTGATATTTTTTTTTTTTTATCTATGACCAGCACTCAGGAGTTAACTCCTAGACATGCGAAGCATTGTGCTGGAACTATATGAAAGGGATAGTAGGAGAAATGACAGGAGGTGAAGCTGAATTAATTATTATTTTTGCAGATCTGCTTTCGCACGTTCTTTGTTTATACTCGTAGCAGCGCTGAAGCTTCGGTTCAGTAGCCATTTTTATTATTATTTTACTTCGCCGGTGGTACACAATACCGACGAAGGAGGGCGTTGAGATGTGATTGTGGATTGCTATCAGCTGAAGCCGATATTGTTCAGTGACTATGCCTTCCCCACTGAAACCTTCCGACAACAACTGACACACAAAGGCACACTAATGCACATCAGAAAAATGCGAGATGTTTATTTTTTATTTAAATTTTTTTAGTCTGAAACTGGGGTTGAACCCAGGTCTGTTTTTGGATTCGTAGTCAACGTGCAGACTACCATCCATCGTGCCATCGCACCCTCATATTGTTTCTTTCTGGATTTTGCTGTCCCTTTCTATCAATTTTATATTAATTACTTGGTGGTTAAACGATAAAATTTTGCCCTTCATGATGGAAATGGCGACAACGTGTTCATTTAAAAAAAAAAAAAAAAATGGACCAATTATCATTTTCGACGAAACACCGCAACAAACGGTACACTTTAGTGGATGTAATTCTCGCTGTTGAACTACTCTTGAATTTTCCATAGCCCTTTTTGCCTATTAACGAACCCATTCAATTTGAAATGGGCTTCGTCACTTATAATTAAATTATGAATAAAATCATGATTTTCCTCTGAAATAAAGTTCAATGATTTTGGCACGTAGTTCAATTGTGTACTGTTCCATTTTCCAAGTCTTCTTTACAAAATACTCAAAACAAAACAAAAATTATAACAAAAAAGTTATGAGGAATTCATATACCATTTCTTCTTTTGGTCGACCCTGTTTTTATTGAATGTCCCCAAGAAAATCCCGTATCCTCAAGCGATATTTTTGTTCCCCAAAAAAGTTGGCAAATTGGCAGGTCCCAAATAGTGGCAGCATTACGTACTATCGATAGCAGATAAAATATCGATTGTTTTCAAGTATTAATCGATTGCTGAATAGAAACATCGATAGTCGAAAGAAATTAACTATCGATAGTTTTCCACATCTAATTTATTGTCTGTATTCTCACCAAAAAGGAATGAAGTTGCTTATATTTAATGAGTAACTTTTTACGAGAAATTAATCGACAATTAAAAGTGTTCAAAATGGACATTTGTATTTTGTGCAAATCTTCTAAAAAAGATGAAGTTCAATATGGAAATTTTTTGAGAAACAAACGATTTGGCGTTCACACATTTTGCTTGGTAAGTTTTAATAGATATGACCGGAATATATGTATGTATGTACATTTATTTGTATGCATAGAACTTAAACTTTTGTTTGTTGTGTCCTGACAGTACTTATCTTCAAATTTATCTCAAAATGGTGCAGATGACGAAGGATTCTTAGGATTTCTAGAGTCGGATATTAAAAAAGAAGTTAGTCGCATTTATCAATTGGTAAGTTCTAACAAACTTACATGTAATACTCGAAGGTGCCCCGCGTTTGTTTTTCTTTACGGTTAGCTTTTTCATCATTCAAATAATTTCCAGTAGATGATTTTAATATAATTTATTCTACAGTAATATAAGTGGCCACATGACCAATAAAATGTATATTATAAGTAGCGTTAGTAGTATGAGACATGGATATTTTATATGGACATTGTAAACTTTTGTATGCTTTTTTTTATTTATAAGAAAAGTACTTAAGTTTTAATTATATTATTAATTGACCTTTTTTATTATATTTTTTGATATATATTTATTAAGCCTGAGGTCTTTTTTTATTTTATTTTGTTTTTTATTATTCGATATTTCGTTAACAGGATTCCCACACAAAGCAAGTATATATATTTAAGCAGAGGAGATATACAAAAAAGGGAGAGATTTTTAAGCAGGAATTTCCACAAGAGACCGGCACGTAAAATAAATTAGTGCTCATAAATTGAGTTATAAATAAGTTGACTTTTAACATACAGCACATTTTACCCTTAGTTTTTTTTAATACTACAATATCAGAAATACTAATAATATACAAAAATTTGTTTTGGGTTTTTGCTAAGTTGTGTTTTAATATTTAATCTAATATATAAAATTCTCGTGTCGCGGTGTTTGTAGTTAAACTCCTCCGAAACGGCTCTACCGTTTCTCATGAAATTTTGTGTGTATATTGGGTAGGTCTGAGAATCAGACAACATCTATTTTTCATCCCCCTAAAATTAAGCACGCCCACTTTACACCCACTTTTTTTACCTACTTTTTCCTTATTTGCAATATGGGTATCAAATGAAAGGGTACGATGAGGAGATTTTGAAAAGTGTATCATCAACTTAAATCCAATATGGCGACGGACCCTAAAACTGCAAAAAACTATTTTTAATGCTTATTTGCAATATGGGTATCAAATGAAAGTGTATGATGAGGAGATTTTAAAAAGCTAATCATCAACCTAAGTCTAATATGTCGACTGACCCTAAAGGGATGAAAACGAAGCCGGTCCCCTGTCTTACACAGTTGATAGTAAAAATATTAATAATTATTTTTAATGTTTAGATAGCTATCGAGAATTGTAATTTAAGATATATTTGTTACTTTGATAAAGATTAATTTATTAACCTAAATAAAGCATACTTTCATATGGTTCCATATTTCTTTTTAAAATTCTTAAATATTTCCATTTATTTTCACAAGCGGACCTACTCCGTCCCACGAAAATGCAACCACCACAAAGCATAATGGTGCCTTTCACCGTGCTTTACTGTCTTCTGGGTGAAGCGAGGATTGAACTCTTGGCTTTTAAGACAATGAACAAACATAGTTTCGTCGCTCCACAGCACGTTTTACCAAAAATTTAAGGGTTTTTCTTTATTGGTTCTGGCGAAGGTTAACCGTTTAGAAATATTTTTTTTTGAGAGCAGTAGCTTTTTTTCTGGAAAAGCGTCCAAACAAATTTGATTCGTTTAGTCTTCTGACAAGCCTGCTAGATATTTCCAAGTTCAAGGATTCATATATATCTGATGCTATCTGCTGCGATGACTTGAATGGATCAACTTTCGCTATTCTAATTATAGTTGCATCAGTACGTTCAGTCGAAGCCTTGGTTTCCTATTTTTGCCCTCAACCAAACCATCTGCATTCTCAACACATGATTTAATGGCATTGTACACTGAAATTTGCATTTCTTCACCGATTACCGCCACTTTTTCCCATCTCTGTGCATTCATATTATCCACCTTTCCTCAATTGTGGTATGCTTGCCTGAACCCATTTTTAATAATTTTTCACTATTTTCTAATTTTTTAGAACTACGCAAAAAATCAATTGATAGAATAGAACGCGAGAACTGAATATTTTATGTTTATATGTCCAATTAAAAGCAGCATTGTTTAAGCAAAAATTGTAACGGTATATAATTCCGCAAAATATCGACCCCTGTGCGCGAAATTATCGTATGTTACATCTTTTTCGAAATCGACTTTTTTATGCAAATTTGTTCTAAATCCATTAATTCATCTGCTAATAAAATATTATAGCAATAATTGTTACAGTCATGATAACACTATGTACATTTTATCGTATATGACAGCTAATGCTGTAAGGCAACAACAAAGTGTGCCAAAGTGCTAAGACGTGCAAAAGCTTTGTACGAGCAGAGTCTTCGCGCTAAAGTTCTTACTGCCCCACGGGGAAGTAAAAGCTTTTGGTCATTCGTTAAAAGAGTTAAGGGAAATGCTAGTTCTTCTATTCCGTCTTTTTTAAAGGCTGATCAAATATTCACTGACCCGGTTGATAAAGCTAACCTCCTAGCTGAAATGTTTGCAGGTAATTCTCACCTGCCGGAAAGCAATCAACCACTGCCCGCATCCGAGCGTGTATCCGTAACTATGCCAAAGATGTACTTTCGGGCTCGTGCAGTTAAAAGGGTTTTATCGGACCTCAACATAAATAAGTCTTCTGGCCCGGATGGAATTCCGGCACTGGTCTTGAAGCAGTGCTCTTCGACGTTATCGCGTCCTCTGGCAATCCTTTTCAGCACCCTTTATCATGCAGGTGAATTTCCGTCATGCTGGAAAGTTGCAAATGTTACGCCAATCCCCAAGAAGGGAGAGGCAAGCAACCCTGAAAATTATCGCCCAATCGCAATATGCTCTACCATTTCTAAAGTAATGGAGAGTATGCTAAATTTCCATCTCATGAAATATCTGGAGTCCAATAGCTTACATAACGACCGGCAATATGGCTTCCGTGGAGGACGTTCCACGGGTGATTTATTAGCCTTCCTCTCGGAAAAATGGTGTCGATCCATCCACCATTTTGGCGAAAGTAAGGTAGTGGCTCTAGATATTTCAAAAGCATTCGACAGAGTGTGGCATGGAGCACTCTGCTCCCATGTAAAATTTACGTTTTGTAACATACGATAATTTCGCGCACAGGGGTCGATATAATGGTTGATTTGAGAACAGTTGATACAAAACTTCGTCCATCAACAATCAGAAGAGATAAAAATTGCATTTTAAACAATTTGGTTAAGAAAAAACTAAAATTATTGCACAATTTGAGTTTGTGCCATTTATACATATGTCCATAACTGTATCTATTAAAAGTATATCATCTGCACAATACTCTGCGGAAATTGGAATTTAAAAATATTACTGATTAATGGATTTGCCATGGGGAAAGGCGTCCCCGGTGAAGGAAGGGGAAGATGCACCGCGGTCGGGACGTCAGTTGCGACATTACTGCTGCTCAAGAAAGTGTTCAAAACAATCCATCAACCACAATTCGACGCCGTGCTCAGGAGCTTGGTCTTCAAAGAATTCATGTGGTAATAACAAGACGGTGCCACATTGCATACAGCCAGGATTACAATGGAATTATTTCAATGAAGTTATTTCAAGAAATGGTGACGTTTATTGGCCTCCACCGTCGCCTGATTTGACTGCTCCGTACTTCTTTTTGTGGGGTTATCTGAAAAGCATGGTTTATGCAAACAAACCAGAAACGCTTGAGCAACTCGGACAAAATATTCGTGATGAAATTAATGAAACACCACGTGAAATGTGTGAGAATGTAATGAAAAATGTGTTCAAAAGATCTCGCAATTGTGAGGCTAAACAAAGTAGTATACCTTCCCGGCGGACACCCGGTATAAGCTATAAACACTGGACCGTTCCACCATAACGTGTGATGTTACATCTGGATTGTCTGTGCATTTAACATCGTGCTATTTCGCGTTAGGTACTATATTATTTATTTCTACCACCTGATTTCTATCGAACTTATATTTGCTTGTTTTATTCTTTATCCATGCTAACGTTAAAGTTTAGTCACTCCAAGCATTTATCGTATGTTGTCCTTTAATTATATTATATACTCTTTGTAGTAATTTTGCCAACAGATGTGCAGCTAAAAGTTCCAATTTTGGCAAAGTTTTTCTAATTTTTAAGGGCTTTGTATCTATCAATTAATTAATTGCCATATGGCAGATGGCAGAAGCAAGTACGCAAATTGCCAGGGTATCCCACACAATATAAATTTAAACGACCTATGCCTTCACATAGGAAGTTAAATTATATATAAAATTCCTGAGTTTGATGGTCTCCACCTGTAACAGCGACTGATTAATAACGATTTTTAAGGGGTTTACTTTTGTTTCAACTGTTAGTAGCGTCACCGTGTTTTCTTTTTTAATATAGATGACAGCTGCATATGCTTTTTCTGATGCATCCGTAAAACCATGCAATTCTAACTTTGAATTAGTTGTCAACTGTACCCATCTTGTCACAAATATTTTGTAGACAGAAAGCACTAGTTCTGAACGCTTGCCATTCATCAGATATGACCTTATCCCATTGGCTCTGCAACATCCACAATTTTTGTATTAACAGCTTTGCAAGAATAGTTACTGGCGACAACCATCATAAGGAATCGAAAATTTTTGCCACTTCTGGCATAACATGTCTTTTAGTAATTTCATTTTTATTGGAAAAGTTAATTGTGAATTTAAAAGTGTCCTTCATTGGATTCCATTGTAGTCCCAAAATTTTAACTAATTCGTAATCTTTGATCAGCAATATCTTTTCTTGTGTGAAATTGCTAACACCTTCAAGTATTTTTTTATTATTTGCCATCCATTTTCGCAAAATAAATCCGTACATTTAAATCTCGAATGGATTTCGCCATTTTTTTTAATTCGAGCACATGAAGGGTAAAATTGGGTTTTTTTACTTTTTTGTAATTGCCTAAATACATAGTATGCATGTATATACAATACAATTTTTACTGTTTTTATATACCCCATGATATGGGTATCAAATTAAAGGGATTTTTGAGAAAGGAACACAAAATGTAATGAAATCTCTGCAAATAAAAGATGGGATACGCCCTAAAATGGTCATACGACTATTTTTTACGCACCGCATGATAAGGGTATCAAATTAAATGTATTTTTAAGAAGGAACACAAAATATAACGAAGTCTCTGCAAACACAATATAGGACACGGCGCCAGACGACGACTTTTTATACACCACTTGATATGAGTATTAAAATTAAAGCGATTTTTGAGAAGTAGTGGAGTTGGTGCAAAAAAATATGCAGGACCTTTAGCTTCATTTTAGTAACTTACTAGTACACATTTGGATTCGAATTTTTTATTAGAACCACTTTTATTTAAAAAGTATAGTGTAGAAGCGAAAACTTTTATGTTTTACTGTGGTTATTTTTCCATAATATAACTTATAAAGTATCTTCATTTAACTATCTTGTTGGACATCGATTTCTTATATATCAGGCAGTATTAGTAGCTTCTGCCACAAAACTATGGTGGAGGTCTGTTTTTGCGTTCTGGTATTCTATTTTGATGTGACGTGTGAGGGACACCGACTCGTCTACGTATAGCAGATTCTTCTTTTTTTTTTTTTTTTTTTTTTTAAGACAACACTTTTTGGGTAAAGTTCGGTAAAATGAGAGTAAGCTATAATTACTCTCAATAAGAGAGCAAAATGTACAAAAGTAAGAAAACCATGATCTAAATACCCAGTGAAATTTTTGCTACATACATCTTCGATTTGAGACCAATGACAATGTAAGCAAGACCCATCCAATGTCTGTATACAATTTCTATTTACATTTACACAGCGATGGCCTAGGCTGTAAGATTTATCGAACACAATATACATTGTAAGCGAAGGTTGGATGGTTCCAACACAATATACATTGTAAGGATGGGTCCAACTATTATGGTGAATTCGGAGTGCAATAAGATGTCTCTGAATGCCATTGATCTTGGAATGAATTTTAACTATTGCATAATTAACTTAAGAACTTAAATTTTTTCAATATTTTGTAATTTCGGAATTTTGTTTCTTTTTGTTAAATTTCTTTTACTAAATCCACTCATTTTATTCTATACAACAAATAAAAATACAAAACATACATACATATGTATGTATATAAATTAACACATAAATAAAAATAAAACAGGTCACTTACCTTTTTTAATTATTTTTATTTAATAATTTATAACAATATTACCACAAAAAATGCCACTAACACTTCACTTTAAAAAACATTTATGAACTTGATACAAATTTTACTTTGGAATAATAATAAAAATGAAAAAGAAAGAATAACGGAAAAATTACTTCAGAAAAAAGAACAAAATTCATAATTAAAACGAAATGACAATATGATACATTACAAAGCCATCCAAATCAGATGGTAATGCGATGCAAAATTTTTATTTTTGTTTGTTTTGATCTTCATTTCTAATAAACATTTAACTTTACAATTGGATGGGATAAAGACAAATCCGAATCAGGTGCGAGTTGTAAGGGATTAACTATTTTCGTTTTATTTTCCCTATTGACATAATATTATACAATCGGTGGCTTTCAGATTGTAATGAGTAACCGGACTGCTGGGTATATAAGGTCTGCTTGACAGTTCAAATTATTTTTACTGTGACGTCACCGTCGAGATTTGTTTTTAATATGTATGGGGTTTGTTTTTTTGTTGAAATATTTTGCAATTTTAAAGGTAAAATAAATAAAACAAATTAAATTGTTATGTTATAGTCCTTTTTAATTTTCTTTTTTCGTTTTTTTCTTGTATTAATATTTTGTTTAAATTTCTTATTCTAAAATATAAACGACTTTTAAAAAATAACGATTTTACATTTTCAGGCACATCTATGTTATCACATTTAATGTTATGGTATTTTAAATAATTATTTCGAAAACTTAAAGTATTATTATTAATTTCCTTAAATATATTTTCTAATTTTAATACGTTTCCCATAAATTCTTGGCAGGGTTTATAGAGCCCTCTGTTTGAACTGCAACTGACTTATTTGGATTTTCATTTTCAATATTTTCAATACTTTCTTCTTGTAATTTCTGCAGACTATAAATAATTCTAAATATTATTTCATTAAAAAATGTGGATTTAAAAAAAAATTGTATTTACTTTAAATCAAATTCACCAATTGCTTCCTTTACAATTTGTTTGTTTGCTCTTTTTACGTATCGTTTCGATCTTTCGACTGGTAAAATGCTGTTTACATGGATATTTAAAGATGGGACAGCCTTCGCATCTAACAATCTTTTTCTTATTGGCGTGTTCAATAATATATCCTTTAAACGCCAATCATTAGTCGTAAAATGTCTAGAACAAATTATTCCAGATTTCCAGTTAACATTTTTTTACCGCATGCATTGATCCACACTTTCTTTATTTCTGGATCTTTTGGAAACGTAAAATATTTTAGATTTTTATCATCCTGCTTCGAGCTTTTACAATCTTTTACCACACAGTATTTCATTGTCCAAATAAATTTTATCACTTTCTACACAAATTGTTTTTTATTTTTGGTCTAACTCAGTTTACATTTATTTTTAATTAATTGTCAATAAAATAATCCTTTAATTTTCTTAATAAATATTTTTGATATATATTTATTAAGCCTGAGGTCTTTTTTTATCTTGTTTTGTTTTTTATTATTCGATATTTCGTTAACAGCTTGTTAACATCATCAGGAATAATAGGAAATTATTTTTTTAATTTTTTTTAATTTTTTAAATTATTCCTGATGATGTTAACAAGCTGTTAACGAAATATCGAATAATAAAAAACAAAATAAGATAAAAAAAGACCTCAGGCTTAATAAATATATATCAAAAATTATAATAAAAAAGGTCAATTAATAATATAATTAAAATTTCTTAATAAATATGTAATAATAATAATTTTAATCACTAGCTTTTAAATTTCCATTTAACCACAACAAAACATTTCTCGACGATGACGTCACATTAAAAAAAAATGGCAGCTGTCATTCAATATCGAGCAGACCTTATATATTTAGATCATGGAAAAAAACCATAAAATTTACCAGAAAAAAAAAAAATGTCAATTTTTTACAACTCTGTTTATATCGGAGATGATGTTTGACAACTTTAAAATTGTACTTTTTTGACCCCAAATGTACTAAAAACATAAAAGTTGTGTTAAGTTTTACTATTATTAACTATTAGTAACAGAAAGATAAAATAAAATGAGTTCTTGAATATTGAGAATTTGTTTCGAAATCAATCAAATTAAAGTAATACTGAAGGAGTTCCTATTACTCGAGAGACCACCTCGTTGCGAGACAACCAACGTGTTGTTGAATAGTTAAAAATTAATGCAGTTCATTACAAAAGTATTCTTGAATTTTCGCAAATTCATCAATTTTACAAAAAGGATAATTTTACTCATTTGTAAACTTATAATTCATAGTTTTTGAAGCTCCGTACGACTGAGTTTAGACATTGTTCTACGCAATGACCGATAATTCTGTCAGCAATGACGGTCATATCACCGGTCAAATGACCGTCAATGTTCTTGTAGGGCAGCTAAACTTATTAGCTATTTTGCTGGTCACTTCATTCAACAGGCCAAACGTCAAAGTTTGTGAAAAAGTTGTGGAGAGTGGTTGTGAATAATTTAATAATTAAATATTATATTAAGAAAAATCGAAAATATATGTTTGCTATAATTAATTTAAATTACTGAACAACGTATAATCATATGAATATACTTTGGTACTTAATATTTAGTGGAGTAAAGTAGTACTTTTGCAATGCAAAGTGTACTGTAAAAAGTACAATTGTACGAGCTTGATTATCCCTGATTTTCATTGGAAGTCTAATGTGATTGATGAAAGTTTACCGAAAAAAAACTATTTGTGAAAGAATTCATTAAAAAAAACAAGTATTGAAAGAATTTATTTAATTATATTTATTTTTCAGCGATGGTCTTTTTTATGAAAAGTTTTTAACAATTATTTATTTTTCAATATTTCGCTACCAAATAGGTAGCATCGTTAGGAAATAACAATTTGTATTAACAAAAATATTTATTTAAAAAAATGGTCTTTTATGAAAAGTTTTTAACAATTTATGGTATAAATAACAAAAATGTTTGTAATTAATTATTGTTAAGAAAAATTTTTAACACACAACTTTTTTAATGTCTATCAGCTGTTAGCGACATTTGTAATTTTTCTTTGTTATTTTCAATGTTTATTATAAACAAACTGATTGCTTGTTCTTCACGCCCAAACTAGCCCGAAGAAAAAGTACGGGCATTCTCGTGCGTGAAGAACAAGAACATTACTCTCTCGAAACCTCTCTCATTTACCCAATTTTTGCGTAAGAAAACGCTTTTGGGCGCGCAATTTGGGGTAAACGAACACACCTACTAATGCTTATGCAGTAGACTACGGAGGCACACCAGACTACGGAGCAGCATATTAACTTTTCTGCTCGTCAAGGTTTCAGCAGCGTTTTTATATTTCTTAAACGCGTCTAAGACGTCCTAATTTTTGTTTATTATGCAGATTTCACAGTAGCTAGATGGTAAAACTTACGAAATATTTTGCATCAAAATGAGGTGCAAGTCCATAGGTCCACAAACGTCATTAAGGATGCTTTATAATAAATTTATCGTACGGTGACCACCGACCTTAGAAAAAGGCTTACTAGTCTGTTTCTCACTTAGGCATAGTTTATAAACAGATAATTTGTAATTTTTATACCGTATACTAAATTGCCTTTACATATGTTCTTTAAATCGCGTTCATTTTACAATGCCATTTATCTAAATCACTTTTCTGCAGTTTTGCGGTACCCCAAAATTTATATTGTTTGCCAAGTAATACAAATTTCCAATGCGATTAGCTGTATATGTATAAAACTTCGCCTTTTTGTAAAATGTCAGCGTTATTTTTACGGAAGCCAGACACATCAGAACGCCCTCCTTCGTCGGTATTGTGTAACATCGGCGAAGTAAAATAATTAATAAATACGAAGCTTCAAAATTTAATACGTCTCTTTGACATCAGAGAAAAACAAAGGCGTTCCTGTAAATTTATACATACGTTCATCGATGCTTTTTTCATTCACGCGTATTTTACCGCTACCAACGCCAGTTAGTTTTGTTGTGTTTGCTAAGTTTAACGTATTTTCTATTTGCCTGAAATTTTCAAATTTGTTTCTATCTGCATATGGAAAGTACACTACTACTGTTTTTGTGTAACGAAATCATATCAGCTTGATTTCTTTGTTTTGCAATTTCTGGTGACATTCCCGAGCTTACCACACTTCAAACAAGTAATACTTTTTCTTTCTTTGGTTTCCTTGGACTATTCCTGTAGTTGTTTTTTGTTGCCTGCATACAATGAATGTTGTTCATTTCATTAAACTTTTTATTTTCTTGACTGAACTTCTAAAAATTTTCACCCATAGCACTTCTGGACTTGGAAATTCGTATCTTTCTTCTAAGGCACATCGGAATGTTTCAAGAGAGCTTGGTACACTATACAACAACAATATTACAAGTAGATCGTCACCAATTGCGTCGAAAATGTAATTTATATGTTCACCATCTTTCATTCAGCCTTCTGCAATAGGGTGGCCTTTCTCGCTGGACCCTTTAATTGAAAAGTAAACTTTTCCAAAAAATACATATGTACAAATATATAAATAAGCAAACATAATCGAATTTTGTAGAATAAAATCACTTTCATACAAATTTTCTGGATGTTATTCTTAATAAGTTCCAGAGAAATCGCAAATGTACAGTTATTGATAATTCGGAAGTAGATCAAAAGTAGTTCCTAGAGAATGACTTCTAATATTTTTCACTGGGTACTGATATAAATATTTTTTTCTCATTACTCTGGTGACATTCTCTCAGATATTATATCAGAGGTAATTACAGTTGTAGATGCTATGTTATAGGATGCTTTAAATTCTTACAGATCCTGTATTATAAAGTATAGTTTATTTTTACATAAATAGGGATTCCAACGATACGAAGCCTTTAGAATAAGAGCGATAAAAAAATCTCTTTTTAAGTTATATTGGTCAATATGTACTACATACAGCGTTATCCATTTTTAGGTTTCAAAAGTAAAAAAATAAAACACACCTAAAGCTTTGATTTCGATGAAATATTTATTACATTGTAATGCTTGGACCTTACCATTATGTCCAAAATACAATGGCATTTAAATGAGCGCCTCTAGAATGGTTGCAGCAGTCGATGCTTTCGATGTAGTTTTTCGCACATTTTGGGGAGTATCTCGGGGATAACGTGAAGGATGATGATTTTTAAAAGCTCCAACATTAGGAATTATCACACCGTAATGATTGAAGAGTGACAACGTGTCACCCATAACATTTGTAGTAATAGTTTTAACTATTTTTACGCAAACTTCGGTTGTTATTCGATTCATATTCGTATATGGCAGTGTCACAAAATTTTTAATTTTAAATGACAGATATTTATCAGCTGACAGTCTCACCAGACCGGCGGAAACCATGATATGGATAACCCTATACTAAGTTTATATTATTATAAAGATTGTATATTATTAAGGTACATTAATCCTCATTAATTAGAATGAGACAAATTTTCTGATAAGAATTTTCAGAATAGCGTAATCAATATTCGCCGGATGTAGTAGAGAGTTAGTAGAAACTGTTATGCCGCTGGCCGGTGTTGAGGGTGGCAATGGCACGATGGATGGTAGTCTGCACGTTGACTACAAAACCAAAAACAGACCTGGGTTCAACTCCAGTTTCAGACTAAAATTATAAAAAAAAAAAAACATCTCGCATTTTTCTGATGTGCATTAGTGTGTCTTGTTGTTGTCGGAAGGTCTCAGTGTCGGATGCATAATCACTGGTCACAGAACAATACCGGCTTCAGATGATAGCAATTCACAATCACATCAGAACGCCCTCCTTCGTCGGTATTGTGTAGCATCGGCGAAGTAAAATAATAAAAATGGCTACTAAACCGAAGCTTCAGCACTGCTACTAGTATAAACAAAGGACGTGCAAAAGCAGAACTCTAAAATAATTAATTAACTTCAATTCCTTTCTCCTAATATCTCTTTCCTATAGTTCCAGCACAATGCTTGGCATGTGTAGGAGTCAGGTCCTAAGTGCTGGTCCCAGATAAAACAAAAAAAAAAAAAACATCAGAAAGAAGTATAATAGATGAAACCGACGGCAGTCTAGATATTTTATATAATGAAATAATTAAGCTTTACGGGTTAAGTCAATATTACTTTGAACTGATCCGGGAAACAGTGAAAGTCAGTGAGGATCAATATGAGGAAGGCCATTAGTTTTCGAATGCCATAAAAGTAGAACTATGTGGTGAAAAGCAATATTGGTCAGATAAAAAATAGTTTTTCCTTGCGGGATGTGGTTTTGAATTATAACTGAACGAAAACTATACTTGTGGTTCACGATGATTGCATAAATGAATATTTAAGGACCTATCATTTATCTAAATAAATATATGTTTATTTTTCAGAAATGCTGTTATTGTAATAAAAGATATGCAAATATAGGCTGTTGTGAAAGTAAATGCCGACTAACTTTCCATTTCATTTGTGGCGTTGAACATAATGCTGAGAACAGATTCTGTCGTGATTTTCGCTCGTACTGTGGTAAACATGCCCGTAAAATACGGGAACGTCCTTCCTCCGATGAAACCTGTTTGATATGCTATGAGAGTGTATGTGCAAAGGGGAAGAAGTTTAACAGAGTAAAGATGATTTTGACACCGTGCTGCCGAAATGGTTGGTTTCATAAAGTATGCTTACAAAAGTTTGCTAAAACTGCGGGATATTTCTTCAAGTGTCCCTTGTGCAATGATACCGATATATTTCGAGAAAAACTACCGTCTAGGGGCATATTTATACTTAATCAGTAAGTAATTATTCTTTGAATTATTCAACGTTAGTCAAAATTCATTACGATTATTTATCTATGTTTGTTATATGGTTTAGCTAATATATTATATTATATGGTTTATGCATATAGACCAGCTAAACTAGATAACAAACATAGATAAATAAACTTAATCAGTAAGTCTTAACAACATTTATGTATATATATCTTTAATGTTATGGTTCTAACATATCATATATATTTCTTCTACCTCAATGTGATATACGAGTAAAAGCATATCTTCTTCCATTAGTCAGAATTGTATAAATACATACTTAATATTTATAAAAAAAAATGTAGATAAATATAGACGATTTTTTTATTTTCCCGTAGGGATGCCGAATGGGAATTAGAACCCAATGCTTTTGCCGAACTCCACGAACGTCCTAGCGAATGTACCGCACAAGATTGTAAAAATAAAAAAGGGCGAAAAGCAAGCTGCAAAACCAATGAGTTTATAATATGTTTTACTTGTGGTTCTAAGGCCATTCATGAGCAATGTTTAAGAAGCACTGGCAAACAGTTTCATTGTGAAGATTGTGCTGTGGCTTTTGAAGAAGCCGATAGTGGTAGTGAAAGTTTAAATTTAAATGCTAATTATGTTGAAAACAAAGATGAATACATTGATGTCTGTCATACAAGTGAGAAGGAAGGTACTGACGGAATCATCAAGATAATTGACATCAATAGCAAACTAGACGACGAGGAAATTGATTCCGGTACGCATGAAGATGAAGAGAGTGATGATGAAATACTTAATAAGACAAGAAAAACCAATAGAATTCTGAAAATAATAGATAGTGATGAAAGTGATAATGGTGAAGAAAACGCTATAAAACCGTCTGCTGTAATACAGAGAAGATCTTACAGCACAGATTCGGACGATTCTATTTTGCCACAAGGATCGAAAAGACGAATAATGAGTGGAACTGAGATATGTAAAGATATATTTGATAATAAGATCATTAAACCTACAAGTAGGGTGAGGTCAAAATTATGTGCAACTGATTCGGAAAACAGTGTTGCAGAGGAATATAAAAAAAATATATGTGAATCAGGAAATTTTCTAGATTTGTTTGGTCAACATAAAGAACATAATAGGAATACTCCACAATTAGTTTTTGAAAACCATAAAAAATTAATTATTGAGCCTCAAACGAATAATGGTCAGTTTAAGACGACGTTTTATTCCGGGATGTTCAAGAGAAGACGTTACTCTTCGTTAAATGATTCTGAGGATGGACAACTGCCACCAAACCAAGAGATTGCATTACGTAAAGTGAGCAATAATAAGAATCACATATTTAATGACTCGCAAAGTTTATCCTTAGTAAAAACTAAAAGCGATGACGACATTGAGGATGATGATGATCCCTTGGAATACTTTAACAAATTCATTCGAAAAAGGAATAATTCATCATCTAATTTTACCAAATGTCAGCAGTTTATGGCTGATGAAATTAAAAATTTTGAAATTAAAGGAGGTAATCAGACTGAGCCGGACTTGACAGAGGAAAATTCTAAGGGAATTAAATTTAATAATTTGGTATCTTCTAAATATTCCCCTCAAAAAAGCAACCCTTTAGATCTGTCCTGCATTGCTAATAGAACTCGACGCAAAAGTAGTTGGAACATTATCGAAAGTGACATAAAGGAAAGAGAAGTGGCTAGACGTAAAACTATATCCGTTCAAACGGAGTATAGCAGAGAAATGATCACCGAAATGTCAGAAATTTTTGAAAAACTTTATGAATCCAGTGAAGATGTATTCAGTGTAGATTCTGATCCCAATTTCATAGTAAACGACGGATGTGAGGAAAAGCGTAGTACATTTGAGATGTCCTGCATAGCGAATCGCACTCGTAAACGTAGACGTTTTAGATCAGAAATCTCATCAACTGCTCCAAAGAGTTCAGACCTGTTTAATAATAATTCAAAAAGATGTCATAATCGTCTTATTTCTTCATATTCCGTGGACAAAGTTGAAATTGGGCCTACTGCGGACGAATTTGCCATCATTAAAAGAAAACCAATTCCTTCTTCTTCACCTTTATCGCTTGAAAATTCGTCACATCAAAATATTAATTCTCTTGTCCACCCTACTACTTCACAGAACATTACAAAATATCAGCATATGCATTATGGTTCGGATATTCAAAATCGAAATAGATTTTAATTTTTTATGCGTATACTTTATATTCCCATCCATTATTATATATTCATTTAATTTATATAAATTGTATTATTGTGTTTTTAGTGTAAAAATTTTTAGAATCCTGAAACAGTTTTAGGAATTTTACCAGTAAGTATTGTACTTCTTAAGAAACTGCTAATTAAAAAAAATTAAATTAAGCTAACTATTAATATAGATAAGTATTACTAAAAAGCCTTTTTACATTTAATTTTTTATTATTATTGAATCTGAAATACGTATAGTTCGGAGCATAAAACGCTGTGGCATATAACCTACAATATGCTACACAATACCGAGGAAAGAGGGCGTTCTGATGTGCCTGTGCTTTGCTATCAGTTGAAGCCGGTACTGTTCAGCACGAGATGCTTTTATTATTTAATCTGCAACTAGGATCGAACCCAGGACTTTGTTTGGTATTGTAGTCAACGTGCAGATTACTTCAGTCATCGCCACCCTCAAATGGGAATGAAGTAAATTTGTTTTTTTAAATTCTTATATTTGTTTCGCGGAATTTTTCGATTTGACTCAGTTGATACTGAAAGATCATAGTTGAAGTTTACTTTCTTCGCAGTCAGTGTTACGAATGTTTCTAAACAATGAGATTTTTCCCTCCACCGCTAACGGTAAATACCAAATAGCGGTGGTCAGTAATTCGATAAGAATCCATCCTTGAACCAGGTCAGAGTACCTTGAAGTGACAAGCGTTATATTCAGCCGCTTGATTCTGTTCGAGATCACAAAGGTTCCGAACTACTCTTCATGCCACCAGGTGCCTTTCCAACAATAAATCAAAATTACACTGCGTTTGCGTCGGCACCCACTATCGCGAGAATATAATTCGCGCTGGCAGCCTCTGCCAACCATATAACCGGGAGGCAAATATAGATGATCGCGAGCCATGTCCAGGAGATTATCCAACTAGTCGAACCACTTGTGTCCCATTCTGCAGTCACATTGTCGTCATCATGGTAATCATCATAATAATTACGATATTCAGTTGAATTTTTGTCAAAATGCATTAGCTAATACGTCTACCATTATTATTTGCGATATTCGCATACAGTAACTTGTAGCAGGTGGCACCGTGTACCATGATCGAGCCGTCAACAATCCACGGCTTCTGGATCAGCGGTAAGTCTTCGCAAAAACAAAAACTTTCTGAATTGTTTTACCATTTTCGTGTTACGTTCAATCGTAGCAATTTCTGTACGTAGTTTCCGTCTATTAAATAATTCGTCAAGCGTTTTCACGTCCACGCAATTTGCATTAGGTGCTGATCGGTATTGTAATAGAAATTCTTGCTGATGTGTATTATTTTTAAGATCATCATTGTATAGTTTATTATTACAGTTTTGATGATGACAACATAGCGTTCAGCTTGTCCATTGATTTGCATATGATATAAGGCTCTTCTCATGTGTTGTATCCTGCGCGGATTGCAGAATAAAAAAAAATATAATTTTTTTTACTACACTGATCTGTGTGCACTTTATTTACATATTTACATGATTACCGGAGCTGTAAGAGCTATCGAGCTGATCCAAATGGTATGTAACCAGTGACCGATCCGTTTTGTCTATCGGATTGGTCCTTTTTTCGCCTCGTTAACTATACACTTTACGAAACGTTTTACAATACTCTTAACATTGGTGCCTAATTCAAGTATTAAAAACGATTTCCCCTCAAGATCTTTCGTTTTACGGGAATCAAAATGTCCCTGACGATGCGCAATGCTAATATTTTCGTTCTCCATAAGCTTAGGCACAACGATTTGCTCCTCATATGGATTCTTGTACAGTACGTCATGCTGCATATAATTTTTATCGTCGTTCCCATTCTGTAAGATGTGTCTAACCGCCCTTATCCACTCATCGTGAAATGGAATTTCTTTTTAAAGATTAATATATCTACAAGAAATAGCTGGAGAGTCTGTTGTCCGAAAGGGACAAAAAAAAATTCGTAAAGACAAATGCTGCGAATATTCGCGAATGCGGTACAATTAGCACGTGAAAGAACCCATTCGTCAGAGCAAGTGTGGCAAATATATTGACAATCCGTAAACATTTAGCGACATCATCTATAGCGGCCATAGGAAAATTAACTGATTCGTCTTGGCCTATGTGTTATCGGCATATCATTTTCATGCGGTAGTTCTTAGCTCCTACGTCCACTTGTTGTTCGTGTTCATCATCAAATGAAATAGTGTCAATAATCTCAAATTCAGATCGGAATTCTGTAATCGTGCTATTGTCGTCAGCATCGCCCTCTTCTCTAATCTGCGGACATCCAGTTTTGTGTTCAAATCTTGCACCGTCTGAATCAATAAACATGTTCACCTGTTCAATATTCAACACCGTACAAGTAAATAAGGTGTCTGGCGAATAATGCAGACGTCACTACCTATGTCAAGAAAACTAACTGTTTTATTTAGCATCGTCAAATCCTTGAGATATGATATCCTTGATGGAATTAAGATATCATCTACCACTGTATGAATTTTATCTTTCTCACAGCGCACCAACGTACTGGAACTTGTTCCGGTTTGCTTTTTCTTAACTTCCACCCTGCACTCATACGATTTGTGTCAAACACACTCTAGAAATATATCCCTAATAACCACATTTGAAACATCTTCGCACCTCTTTGGATTCTCTCCGTAAAAATTCTAGGATTTGTGCTTTTCGTATTTGACGACGACAATGAGCAGATTTTCTCGTATATACAAATTTTCTCTTTTAATGCATCCAAAGTACTAGATTCATGCAAAATTGAATCACCTGTGCCTTTCATAAAATACTCTATGAGACTCTCGTCGTCCAGTCCGATGGGGTTACCAATTTCTTTAATGGCGTAAAGGTACTCATGAAACGATTCACTCGACTAATTTCTACGGGTTTTCAGCATTCCATGAATGTCCAATAATGATAAATTTTTACCAAATTCCCTCATCAACTTCAGTTTCAGCGAGCACCAATCCTTTATTCCAAATTATTATAAATGTTATGAAGTGATAAATATTATAAAAAGTATATTATTGAAATTTTTGCCGTCTTCAAGATCACAGTTAATTTCTCACAATATTGTGAAGAAATTACATTACTGATTATATTAAGGGAAAAAGAACAGTTAATCTCCAACACCAGTTGAGTATAACACGTATTTTCTATGACACTACGCATGTCATCAGTACTTATTGTGTCAACAGGAAGCTAGTTGTAAAGTAAACAAAGTTTTTGATACATACTTGCTTTTCATTGCGTTTCATTGCTAACTGTGCGTGTCTCTTTCAGTAATGTCGTAAGTATTAGTCGCATACATTCATAGTATATAAAGATCCAAATAAAACGTCCGTTATCTTGTCACGTCGTCGTCGTCCTATCCCACAGGTATGTATGTATGTAATTATACACTGTAATAATACTATAGAAAAAACAAATATGGTTTTCTTTAGTTTCTAATTGTTGCAGCCGCAGTGACTAGCGGGACTTCCACCTAGCTCAGGTATCGGTGAACGTATCCCAGATGAGTTCCAACCCTTCCCACTAGGTACGCTGCACATAAAAAATTTATAATGTTCCTGCAAAAAAAAATCAAACACAACACACACACACACAAATGACAACCTTTGTTCGCTTTCATTACTTTTTCCATTTCCTCCCTCAGAGGCAGATGTTCCCCTCTGACCTAGCCCACCCAACCATGACACAATGATATTCATTCATATTTCCACCAAGTCTTGTGACCCACTTTCAGTCGACTTTTCCTACCTTAACTCACCTTCATGCCTTCAACCAATTGCTTCTTAAGCACGACACATCATTTCAACGTTATAAACATATGGTATTGAATTTTATTTAAATTATAAGAACTTACTCTAACAAAAAAAAATTAATTCATAACATAAAATATAGATGAAAATACAAAAATAAAAAAAATGTAAAAAAAACAAGTAAAAAAAAATATTCTTATTTTTTTTTCTTGTTTCCAATTGGATACTAATTAAAAATTTTTTCTTAACAAAAATGCAAATTAATAATTAAACAAAATACTTTTTCATACAAAATCAAACAAAAAAACTTTTGCCGCTAACGGTTCTGTAATTAATGTACAGTCAAGGGTTCAGAGCAAACGCAAAACAAATCTTTTATTTTCCTAACGGATCCGAAATAGCGGATATTTATTTCACTACCCAAGTAAAACCATTTATTTTACCGGTATAACCGTATCTTAAATAAGGCTGATCCTAACTAGCCTGAAGGAGCTCCCTAAGGTAAGTGGTTAGTTCCTCAACCGAATTTATTATCCTTTTCCTTCACTAATTTAAATAAATAATTCCACCTTGCAATGATGTAGTGGAATATCTACCACGCTACGAACTATTTAGCACAATCAGAGACACAAAAAAATTCTATTATTAGGTAAATAGTCTATTTCCTCATCATTCACTGTACTATAAAAATTTAACAATTATGGCTTCGCAAAAAGATATTAATATGGTACTTAATTACTGATCAAATTCATAAGTTTTATACAGAAGTTGCACGACACAGTACAAAAAAAAATTCAAATGAAAAAAAAACTTAAAACTATAATCTGCACTCAATCATTCTTTCTGATCGCCCCTTTTTTTTCTTTCCCTCCAAGGCGCCTTATCAGTTACACAAATAAATATATATAAATTCACCTGTTACCTTCCCTTGGTTGCGATTGTGGCATTTACTTCAACCACCCCAAAAAGCTTCAGGATCAATTATCTCCTAGATGGATGATCTATGCTCTTCCACGGACGACAATCTCTTGGCTAAATATGGACTCTCCTATTCCGCTGAGGTTCACCCTGTCCACACAGATTACACCTTTTTTTTCTTCTTTCAGGCTTCTCTGGCTTTTTCCTCTTCCAAAAAGGTTGACTATTTGTTTTTCTTCTCCTTTCTTTTTTTTCTTTACTTTTTTCTTATATGTTAAATTTTTTTCCGGGACAATTTAAAAGTTTCTTCCCTTTTTTTTTTTTTTTCTTTCCGCCAGAATTATCCTTCTGTGCGCTCAAGCCCGTGTGTCATTCCTCAATCCCCTAAAAATCTTTTTTCGCACAGTATCTACCTACAGATTTCTCTGGAATTCTCCCATAATTTTCCCAGGACTTCCCATTTTCCATAATTTCACCGTTTTATATTTATATATGGTTATATGTATATATATATATTCATATATATCTATATATATATATATATATAAACATATTATGCATATATAAATACATATACCGATTCCCACATATGCATATAAAAATATCTATACATAATTGCCCCTATGTTCTACCCGGGTATCATAACAGTAGCTAGTATCACCACCAGTGATCATATTAATAAATCAAATTAAATTCACTAACCGAACGATTCCTACTTCATAATTAACATTTCCAACACTACCACTATGCGAACTGAACAAATCTACTGACATTCTATGCAAAACAGACAAAAGACAACATAACTTAAAACAACCTATATTTATACCGAAATAATAAAAAAAATAGATAATCAGGATGAAAAACATCCCCTGGAGAACCCTGAATGCTCCTCCGCAATATAATATCGCGCTTAAAACAATTCTACACCACATCTGATTTGTTGTATTGTTTGTTCTCCGTGGTGGTGTGTTAGCTCAACACAGTGCACAGCAAGTTCGATTCCCGTCGCTGGCCAAAATCGTTATTTTTTAAAGCGTTAAACCAAAAATTTAATTTTTTTTGTAAATATCGGGTCTGTAATAATTTTTCACTTCCATATACATACATCCGGAGAAACACAAATGGTCGAGGTGTTCTAATCGCAGTGAGAAATAATATTCCACACGAACGTAATCACATAGTCTCACTGGAAAACGTTTCCATAATAATTAAAATATACAATAGACTAATAACATTACTTCTATTTATTCTCCAAATTCCACAAGCAATTTCGTAAACGATATTGACATAACAATATCTAACTCAGATTATTTCATTTCCGGTGATTTCAAAGACACACTTTCGAGCTCGTGCAGTTAAAAGAGTTTTAACGAACCTCAACATAAACAAGTCTCCTGGGCCGGGTGGAATTCCTTCACTGGTTCTGAAACAGTGTTCTTCAACGTTATCACAATCCTTTTCAGCACTCTGTACTATGCAGGCCAATTCCCATCATGCTGGAAGGTTGAAAATGTAACGCCGATCCCAAAAAAGGTGAGGCAAGCAAACCTGAAAATTACCGCACCATCGCGATTTCCAAAGTGATGGAAAGTATGGCGAACTTCCACCTAATAAAATATTTAGAGTCCAACAATTTACTGAACAACCGTCAATACGGCTCCCGTCGAGGACGCTCTACGGGCGAATTAATTGCCTTCCTCTCGGAAAAATAGTGCAGTTCTATTCACCATTTTGGCGAAAGTAAAGTTGTGGCTCTGGATATTTCTAAAGAATTTGATAGAGTGTGGAATGGGGCACTTCTGTCCAAACTTATTGCTTTTGGTGTCGGTGATATCTTCTCCCGATTTATATCGAGTTTTCTCAGGGATCGTGCTATAAGAGTTGTTATAGACGGGATCTCATCTAACGAGTACAAGGTAAACTCAGGGGTACCGCAAAGCTCCACTCTTTCTCCTACCATATTTCTAGTCTTTCTTAATGACCTCCTATGTCAAACAGATGCAGATGACAGCAGCATTTGTCACTCACTTAGTCGTAGGCCAATATCGACTATGATCACGTCGTTGAGGCAGAATATGAGTGATTCATTGAATTGTGACCTTACGAAAATATCGCAATGGGGCCAAGCGAACAGCGATTTCAACACTGAAAAGACCCAATGCAGCATGCTTACACATCGACGCATGCCCGATGACGTTGCGTCATCGGTAATTATGGGCGGTATAAATATTGAGGAATCAGAAGCTCTTGGCATGAAAATTCAGTGTGATGTTCGATGAACTGAGCACATTTTTCAGGTCTCAAAAGAAGCATTCAAGTGCCTCGATTTTTTAAGACGCTGCAAGACATACTTCACCCCATCTGTTCTCCTCGCTATTTATACCGCCTACATCCGACCGCAAATGGAATACAACTCTCATGTATGGGCCGGTGTTTTCAAATACTATTTTGAAGTTAATCGACCGTGTACAGGAGAGAGCGAAGAAACTTATTGGGGACGGTGGGGTAGCCAACTCCATTGACTCCCTTGAGCATCGTCGCAATGTGGGGTGTGTTTTGTTGTTCTATCGCTACTACAATGGAATGTGCTCTGGTGTAATCAGGGGACTAGTTCCCGAAACCCGTCATTCCAGCGTACAACGCATCCATTTGGGGTCTATTTAGCGGCAAATCGCACCACGCATTACAGGGAGAACTAATTTTCGACCGAACATCGCGTATGTGGAACACACTCCCTGCTGAGGTCTTTCCTGTCACTTTTGTTGTTGGAATATTCAAATCAAATGTCCATAAACACTACTCCCTCTATCCTCTTTCCCATAACCTAATTTCCTAGTTCCAGCACAATGCATCGCATGTGTAGGGGTCATTCCCTGAGTGCTGGTCCAAGATAAAAAAATAGGGGCTTCTCGTTCTTTATGAAATATTGGTTTGAGTGTTGTCGCATTTGTGGAGTGACTTCATAGTTTTGAACACACCCAATTTTGAAATTCATTCGTAATAATTGAGATTTAACACACATTATTAACTGAAATATGTTTAAATTGATGTCCGTCTACTTGTTGTGGGTCGATTTCAAATGACGGATTCAGACTCTTCCCAGAAGAGCATCGTATTCGCTAGATACTATGTAAATTTTTCCTTTGAAATTACGTTGTTTTATTTTAATTTAAAATTGACTTTATTTACTTTATCTACCTGATTTATAGATTTATGTGATATTAGGGAAACAATCAACTTGGAGTGCGTAGAATCAATGGAATTAATCAAAATTTGATTGAAAAGTGGTTTGTTTGTAAGAACACTTTTCATTCTTAAGTAATTTTCAAAATGTCGGTGATATAACTCCTGTCTCTGTAGCCTAGTGCATGGGCAATAGTTTTATCAATCTGAAGGTGCGGATTCGATTCCCACCTAGACCTTGGGTTTTTCTTGTGATATCACAAAGGGCCTAAGTGGGGCGTTCTACTTCGGCGAGGGTTCGCCACCTAACCTAACCTAACTTGAAGTTTTCGTTTTTCGCATTGAAATTTTTAAATATAAAAAAGAAGCCTCGAAACAAATTTCTGTTGCAACAAAATATTGTTATCACGACAAACTATATTCTTAATTGGGCAGAGAAATAAATTTAGACGTAAACTTGAAAGGAGTAGAAATGTTGCAGAAAGAGCTTTACCTTGAACTTACTCAAACAGCTTTCCTTATTAATAAATAAAAACATTAACATAGACAGAAATAACAATTGGCATGCATTTACATATACAAAGAAATTTATCAAAATTGTGGCTAAAGTAAAGTTGACTACAAAACCAAAAAAGTCCTGAGTTCGACCCCAGTTTCGGACTTAATCATAAAAATATCTCGCATTTTTTTGACATGCATTTGTGTTAGTTGTCGGAAGATTTCAGTAGTGGAGGCATAGTCACTGGTCACTGAAGAGTAGCGGCTTCAGCTGATGGCAATCCATAATCACATCAGAGCGCTCTCCTTCGTCAGTATTGTGTAGCGGCGAAGTAAAATAATTACGAAAAATGTCACTAAAATTAAGCTTCCAAATTTAATACGTTTCCTTGACATCAGAGGCACTTCAACAGTGCTATAAACAAAGAACGTGCAAAAGCAGAGTATTAAGATAGTGAAACTTCACCTCGTGGCATTTCTCTAACTATCCCTTTCCTCTAGTTTTTTCACAATGCATCGCCTGTGGTGAAATGTATAACACTACTTTCTTCTTCGAATCTGATGTGTATTGACACAGTACTCACTTTTACACTTCAAAATATTTGTTCGGTAGTCTATTACAACTCGCTAAAAATTACGACTTGATACATAGCACATGAGATGATTTGCTTACTCGAACGTATCGAAATATTATACCATACGATAGTTTACTCACTTTCGAATGCGGTGATTAGACCCAGGGTAGTAAAACAAAAATTAGTTGTAATAATGTTAAATAAAATATTTGTGGCTAAATTATTATAAAAAGTGCTAAATGAGTTTGAAAAATGCTAGAAGGGTCACACTGCTGTGCAAGTTGCAAGCGGTAAAAGCTTTCATTTGCTTTTTTCCAGCATTTCATGTTAGAAATAAGTATATTATGTTTACTTATGTATATATGTATGTGTTCGTTTTGGCTTAAAAGCTCTACGATACGAAAGATATACGCAAGTATACAACAAAAACAGCAAAAACATATACTGAAAAACCCATGAGAATTTTTGTTACGCGGCCAAAAACACAGTTGCATGTAAATCGCGTAAATAGTATCATGTATTTTGTAGTGTCGGAAAAGCTGAATAAATAAATTTTGTTGTTGAAGAAAAGAAGTATGTAATAGTTACTAGTTAGTGTCAAAATAAAACTAAGGTTCTAAACTTAAAATGAATTCTAAGTGCTTACATATGTATATATTTGTAGAAAAAGTTTAGTGTTAAGAAAGGATGCCCTAAAAAATTAAGCAATTTAATATGGAAGTGAAAAGCAAAGGTATCCTCATTAATTATATTATATGTGTGTGTATGCACATACATATGGCATGTGTGTATAAATAATAAAGTTCAAAGTAAAACAAAAGTAATTTTTTGAATACACAAAGCCATATACATATGGCTTTAATTCTACAATTTATGTCTAAAATTAAGAAATTGTAATAAAACAGTAGTAGGTATACATATGTATGTATAGCTATAGGGTCTCCATATGCATGTGTGTATGTTCATACATAAATATATGATTAAAAGCTTGAAGGAACTTCTTTTACATAAGAATAAAAAGAAATGTTAATTTGTTTTTTAAAATAAATGCGACTTGTAGATTGTGATTAAAAAAAGACACTATTTATTTTGAGAACCAGCTAAATAAATTGGTATTGTTCTACTTAATAAGTTATCTAAGTTTTAAATAAGGTGTATTCATGCATTTTTCTATACATACTTACATACATTCGTACCCATGGATCTGTATGTATGTATGAAGGACCGGTAAAATTATTAAAAATTCTCTTGGCTTTCGTTTGAAGGTAAGTAAATTCCAGCATATTATAATAAAAAAAGATACTATCAACAGAAGAAGCGGTTTATACAAGATATATTTGTACAAGGTAGACTCGTCTCAATTCGCTCTAAAAAAGGAATCTTTACTTCGTCAAAATCAGTCGGTCGTTATCAGCACACTTACAGTGAACTCGCGATAACATAAAGGTGAACACTTATTTTTACATTGAAGAAAAAAGAAAACATGAAGAAAATGTAACAGTTCTAAAAATATATCTATTGAAAGGAATTGAGTTGTATTTTTAATTTGGTTATATGTACTACATGTACTTTGTTGAATTAATTAATTTTATATTCTCTTTATTTAATTTTTTTAAATTTTCATTCATTTGCTAGGAATTACAGAATCAATATTGTTTTGGTTCTTTTAGAAGTGAAAAAATGTACACATTTACTGTCTGGCCGCTGATACTACAAAAAAAAATTTAATTTTTTAATTATATCTGTAGATTTATTTGGTATAAGTTGATATGTGGGAGTAAGAAGTTGTGCGCTTTTTCTCAATTTTTCACGTTCAAAAACATGAACACCCGTAATTCATATTATCGCGAGTTCCCTGTATTTCCAATCAGGAAGCAGGCCACAGTAAATATCTAAGCAAATTCATTACCAGGTAAACTCACTTGCAAATTCGCCCGTCAGCTGATACAAGAATTTGTAACGTATTTTTGTGCCGAACTTCAAAGTTTGTTTACTTTTTACGATGGTCGAAGTAGTCTGCACGTTGATTACAAAACGAAAAATTTTCCTTTTTTTCAGTTACTAGTTATCTTTCCATGTACCCATGGGGGCAGTGGTGAACGTCAGAATTCACCCGGAGTTGAAGCTCCGTGGTATAAGACGCTATTCGCAGGTACCTATCAATACCATTCAATGGTAATATTCACCCCTATACTGCATTTCGATTCGAAATTTTCTTCGTTTGGCAACTTTGGTATTTTATGTTCCAATCCCCATGTCGTAGCTACGTTTTTGCACGTTCAGTAACGGAAGAATGTTCGATTTTTGTTTTTGTAGTTAAAAAGTGTCTAATTAAAAAAATGTAATAATAATTTGCTATAAGTTTATTATGTAATAGTTTTTTTAGTTACAAAGGTGGAATAGGTGGGGAGATAGTGGAAAAAATATGAAAACTAGCATGTGGACCTCTCATTCGATATACGTGTGCGCACTCTTCATAGAGCCAGAGAGCTGAAATTGGGTATACGGGTAGGCAATCGGGTGGTTGCAAGGGGAGGTATGGGCAACTTCCGCGTCTCAGAAACTAACCGATTTTAAAGAAATTTAAAACACATAGGTCTGCATCTTGAAGGACTCAAAAGGCATATATTAATTTTTTAAATAAAACAGTTACAGCAACGTGTGCCCGGGTTAGCTAGTAACATACTGCAGGATTGCGAAATAACACTATATGCAGACACATTTACATTAGCTGAAGGGGATACAGATGATCAGTGCTATGAAAAACTTAATGGGGTGGGAACGAAGAGCAGTATAATTTTTATGATTAATAATGAACAGATAGAGAAGGTTGAGCTATCAAAATACTTGGGTTTTATAATAGACAATAACTTGAAAAATTATGATGACAGCAATCAATATACACATACAACACCCCATTTCAAATTCGGGTCAATAATCCTACATTCATGCTGCACAAATAACAAACCGATAGAATGCAAAAGATGCAGAATAAAGCAATGTGCGTCAGATTAAAGTGCAATAGATACACGTCAATAAATTGTAAGTATGCTTGAATCCCTGAAATGGCTGGATTTAAACAGGGACTGAAATTGAACACTTCATTCAGAAGATTAAAATTGCAAAGGCACCGCAATATATAAATTTTTATCTTTGACCAGTGCTCAGGAGAAATCCTCTACATATGCAATTCATTTCAACTAGATGCAGAGAGGGATAGTGTATTTAATACACAGTTGGTGGAAGTGTTAGGAAAATACAGCTTAAAGCATTAAACACATTCACCACAGCAAGCTACCGACTTCAAGATGTCAAAACTAAAACACACACGTTTATAAGAGAACGATTATTTTGACGATAACAAGGCAACAGTGCTGCAGGTTGTTGTCCATGTTGTTTTTGTCATTGTAGTCCAATTAAACAAATTTCTATTTTTGTTGGCTATTAAACAAAAACAGTATTGAAAATATAAAGAGAAAAGTTACTGAAATGACAGCTTAAAATATGAGAACAAACCCATTTTAATGAAGCTGCTGCAAATGGAACAAAACTTCCGTAGGTGATAAAAAACATAAAAATAAAAAAAAAGTTATATAGAAAAATTTGGGGAGACCCGAATTTTCGAGTTATGGACTCCTGAAATTTTCAAATAAAAGTTAAAATCTGCATTGAGTAATTAAGCAAAACAGGTCAAGTTTTTTAATATAATATATAGATTTATTGAAAAATTACTATTTTACATTAAATATTAATTTTTTGCATTGAGTCAGATAAAATGGAGAAAGTTCTAAACAAAACTTTGTATGATTGGGACATCCAGAGTACAAGAATTTCAATCAGTTACTTATGTTGCAGTTGCCGCTATCAAAATAATTAAGTAGCCGGCTACAAGGGAACGAATGCAGCCAACTACATTTGTAGTCCCTGTAGCTCGTAGCCTGCTGTGGCGAATGTGTTTCATGCTTAATTCACAACTCTGCAGTTGCCTGTTAATTATAAAGCAAAGTTACGGCGTCTCTGATGTTAATTTTAACGAATTATTTTTAAGTCAGGGGAACCAAGTTATTTATTATTTTACTTATTTACTTATTTTACTTTATTGGTGAAATACCTACGAAGGAGGTTGCTCTAGCACAGAACTGAGGAAAAAAATTTTACACACACTCATAACATTAAATAGCGTAGTGTCATGTCGATTAAATACTTCTGATAGATATTTATATGCAAAGTATATTTATCAAGTAGCCGCATCTCTACAACAACACAACAATACTAAGAACAACAGACATTTTGATTGTGTAAAACTAGCTAAATATGTCAAACTTCTTTTTTTACTACTCTCTCAAAAACACATCCAGGCTACAATAGCAAGAGAAACGTTACTATCATTTATGTAAACCATAATTGCTTTTGCAACCCTCTGTCAAAATAAGGAGTAACAGTGAGTAAATGTAATGTAATGGCGCGCTCTCTCAAATTAAACAAATGAGTAAAAATGATATTGGCGCGCATAAATGTAAACAAATTTTGACATATAGGGCGTGTAAAACATAAACGAGCAAAAACAGTCACCTGTTAAGTTGATTTTACTTGATAAATTATTCTTTGGGTATATCTATGTACGTATTTCGATTTTTCAGTTAGCATTGGTTATACTAGCTGTATTGCATTTCTATTGGCTGAATTAGTTAAATGATGACTGAATCATGGTTGCCAGATTTGACGATTTATCATCATTTTGACGATTTTTCATCCCGAAAATAGCAAATTGACGATTTAACGATTTTTTCCTTAAAAATTAACGATTTATTGCAATAGTCTTAGGGCTTATTTCTGATTTAAGAAAGAACGCTTTCATTCGCATTCTATGAGAAAGAACATTGATTTCGATTTCTCTACACACTTTCTATGCGAACAGTGACTCGATCTAGAACTCGAATGAAAACGTAAGTGTTTTCATATAAAATCCGATTTCTCTGTTAAGAACGTGTGAGAATGAAATGTCAAAATCACTCACTTTTGGTTTTGCTTTCGTATTGAGAATTTACATATGAGTATACATACTTGTAAATAAAAAAAGAAGAATAAAAAATCTAAGTACAATAAAAAAGTATTTACAAATGGATAACAAGTGGTAAGTATAAACTATTCATATGATATACATATGAATGTATGTATTTAACAATTGTTTTTTCAGTTTAAAGAAGTCAACAATGCAGCAACTGAAACACTTTTATAAAATTAAAACAAAAAACACAAAATTTACAAATATTTTTTTAAATTTTCTCACCCTTTTATTTATTGATACTTTCCACCAGCTGATCACACTTACACGCAGTTGTATTAGCTTTAGAATAACTTCGTAGTATTTTTTAATACTTTTAACAGAAATATAATAATTTATGATCTGGCATTGCTTCTACTTATTAAAACGTAAGATACCAAAATTGACATACGTAACTTACTGCGAAAGAAAGTGAGTGCCAATGAGAAATCCAAATTGATTCGAATTCGAGCGAGTGCTTTTCGTTCGCTTAAGTTATCTTTCTTAGCTCAGAAATAGGCTGTTAATATGCCGAATTTCTGCGACATCGACAAAATAAGCATTTGGTAAATGAGTCAACTATAATTTTTTGAAATCAATTAAGTGTAGAAGCAATTTAACTACAAATGCTTTTTGCGACCGTTTTCATAATGGTTAAAGTATTTAGTATTGCCTGTAGGACTTGAAACTTTTCTGTAAAGTTTACATCTAGATTACAAATGTATATATATATATATATACATTCATCTATAGGTAGATTTTTGTCATATATCGCATCCGTGAAACAATGTAATATAATGGAGAAATCGATATTTGGTATTCATATCTACGCATGGTAAAAATTTGCTGTAGTACTGCCAAATCTATTAATAAAATTTTTTATTTAAATTAATCCTTTGATTGCATACCTCCAATTTAAAATGAAAATGTTTTTAACTTTAATATTAAAAACTTTTAAAATTTCAATTAATGCTCTATTATTGCACAAGTAAGATAAATAATGACAAATTGTGTGAATATATTGATTTCCGCGTAAATTAATACACTATTGGGGTATTCACAAGGTAGTCATAAAGTTGTATGTTGTAAAAAATATCACGAAAAAATATGACTGTTGTGAGCATCCCTTCATAATTTAATGTTATTTTAAAAACATAAACAGCTGCTGTTATAGATCTCGTCATATGAAATGAAAAACTCCTAAAAAGAAAAAAACCTTATAATACTATGTATTAAGGCATGTCAAAAATTAACGTATTTCGTGCAAGTGAGGTGGTATGAATGCAATGACGAATAGTCTTATATATAAAAATGACATGTTTGGATGTGTGCATGTATGTATGAGTGTGCCTTATAGAATGGCTGAACCCATTTTCTTGAAATTTTCACAGTATCCCTCTGTATATTTGGAATCAACTATATGCTATATAAATTTCAAAATTCCAACTAGAAGGGATTGGGGAAGTGGGCGTGGTACCTCCCATACAAAGTAAATAATGATTTTTGTATATCTTGAGAACGGGGTTAAAGCTTTTTGGTCTGAACGACTTGATAGCAAATTTTTTTCTTCGGGCACTTTCCTTATAGCTACAGAGCTGAAATTCGGTATACGGAAGAGTAAATAATGGGAAAAATATGAAAACTGGCAATTTTTATCAGGGAGTTAGGCTGATCCTTTTTTGCAAGTGGCACTCCCATTTGATGTACGGGTCGCACTCTTCACATAGTCATAGAGCTGACATTTGGTATATGGGTAGTGATTCGGAAGGTAGGGAGGGGAGGTAAAACATTCTTTGCCAGTCGTACCAAATCTCAGTAGATTTCTTTCTCACAAAGTATTATAAAGATCGTAAAACTTGTATTATTGTCTGTAGCCCTTAAGTTACATTCAACAAATTTACAAGAAGCAAAAATTTTGCTTCATTGTAATATATGTTTAATATATAAAAAATATATATTCAATTTAAATAAGCACTTTTCAGTTTCATTCCCATTTAAGATCATTTTTACTGCCGTTAATAGCGGCGTCTTACAATTATTATCAGCCGCTTGACTAAGGCGACTCAACATTTCGCCGGTTTCTACTACTACTTACAACACATAAGTATACATACTTGTGTATTGTGTTATTATTTTACGATTTTTTTCTGTGAGGACCAACAACAATATTTTTAATCTACTGTAAAATATGACAATATTACGACAATACGACTAAATACGAGACTTTGTGAATACCCCATATGTATGTACGTATTGATATGATTCGTTATGTTATTTTTAGATTGATTCTTAATAAATATAAAAAAATGTTTTTACAATTCTTCGAGTTTTATGACCTCTTTTAATATTAATTAAACTAATTATTTAAGCTGCAGGTCCTTTTTATATATGTAATATTTATTTTTATTCGAATTTTTTCATTATAAACAAAAACCAATTTTCTTGAAGAAGCTACACAAAGGAATAGCGAAATATCGAATAAAAATAAATATTACATATATAAAAAGGACCTGCAGCTTATATAATTAGTGTAATTAAAATGTTTTTACAATATACATTTTCCATTGTCCAAATTTTTCGCCATTTTGATGATTTTGGGAGAATTTTATCTGACATCTCTGGACTGAATACACATTTGTTACCGAATGTGTTACTGGTTTGTGGTTTCGTAAATTGCTTTCTAGTATTGTTTTTAAAACTAGAACACACATAACAATGTCGCCAAATAAGCAGCCATAAAAATGTGGATACTCTGAATTTATTCATGTTGTCTTATTCTTTTGTTTGTGTTCTTTTAAGTAGATAAACACAGAAAAAAGAAAATAAAATATAATGGAATGTGCAAAATAATGCAAAAGTATTGTTTAACATTTGGTAAAAGACTTAAATTTAAAAATTCATGCTTTAGAAAGCATTTAGTAACTGAGTACTGAATAAATAGGTCAAGGCAAACGTAAAATTCTTGAATGCATTTTAAACTTAAATCGTATTAGGATTTAATATTTTGTAATAGTCGGTAAGTATTTAAGGCCCTGATTCACTATCCGACAAAGTCCCCCGATCTGCCAAATATGACATGCGTGTTAAAAAATAAGGTAGTGTGGACTAAAAATGCTTCTGTATGACAGAATTTTTTGGCAAGTTGTCCGATTTGGAAAATTTTATGAAAATGTTCATAATATGATAAATTTTGTTGGCGCTAAAAAGATTAACACATCTAAAATTATTTATTAATAATCTAATTAAAAATAGTTTACTTATTTATTTAATTTATTTGTATAATAGTGCTGCACTTACAACGCCATTTTAAAGAGATTTCTTAAAAGTCGGCCAGACCGCTGTGAATGGATCTTGCGATTGTGTAAGATAATTAATTAGGCCCTTCACATATTTTATAAATTATTCCTGGTTTCGATTCCCAGCACGGTCAAGTCAAAAAAGTTTTCCCGAGTTTTCTATGCTACAGCAGCCTCCTTTGTCGGTATTTGAGCAATGAAACGGGATTTCCCCTGAGCACTGGTTCAAGATAAAAGTAATAATGACGTGTATATATATATGTGTTCTACTCAACTGGTGTTGAAGATTAATTGTTCGTTTTTCCTTTATTAATCATAAATAATTTTTCACAAAATTATCAGTATTTATACCTTGCATTAAACGCCGCGTTTTTTTCTCTAACAAACAACTTTTACAATATGAAATTAATGTTTGTTATATGGTTCAGCTGGTTCCCGAAGTAATGCGGAAAGCGGTCCCGGGGAGGAATCTACCCAGAGGAGGAGGAGGGAATTTTTTAGTGGCAACACCACTCGACGCAGAAGACGACGGTCTCTGTAAGTGCGAAGGCATTTTCAACCCTACCTCACACGCCAAAAAAAAAAAAAAAAAAAAAACTACAGACATTTTAAAGAATGTTTAATTCAATTCGTATGTAATTGTAATTCAAAAAATTTCCATTCAAAAGTTTTCCTAAAAATTGAACGTCTTTTCATTGAGTAAAAAAGTTGTCAACACTCTGAATCTAAAAACATAAATAGCGCAAAACAAAAGCGAAAAAAATACAACAAAATTTTCATTCTTCATTTGAATTACAATTAGAAAAGTAAAAACGTAACTGCCGTATTCATAACCATTTTTTTTTTTTTTTTTTTTTGTTTTGGACCGGCACTCAGGGGATGACCCCTACACATGCGATGCATTGTGCTGGAACTAGGAAATCTTCCCAAGCTAAAAGTGACAGGAAACACCTCTGCGGGTAGTATATTCCACATTCGTGCCGTTTGGCCAAAAAACGAATTTTCCCTGTAATGCGTAGTGCGAGTCGCCGTCAAATCGACCACAAATGGATGCGCTCTTAATGATGATCGCGTCGTGCGCGCGAATACCCGGGTTTCGGGAACAAGTTCCCTGATTTCATTAGAACACCTCCCATTATAGTAACGATAGAACAACGAAACGCACCCCACGTTGCGACGATGCTCAAGAGAGTCAATAGAGTTGGCTACCCTACTGTCTCCTATGAGTTTCTTCGCCCTTTCTTGTACACGGTCGAGTAACTTCAAAATAGTCTTTGAAGCACCGGCCCACACATGAGAGTTGTATTCCATTTTCGGTCGGATGTAGGCGGTATAAATAGTGAGGAGATCAGATGGGGTGAAGTATGTCTTACACCGCCTTAAAAAGCCTAGGCACTTGAATGCTTCCTTTGAGACCTGAAAAATGTGCTCAGTCCATCGGACATCACACTGAATTTTCATGCCAAGAACATCAAGAGCTTCTGATTCCTCAATGTTTATGCCACCTATTTTTACAGATGAGGCAGCGTGATCGTGCATACGGCGGTGTGTTAGCATGCAGCATTGGGTCTTTTGGGAATTGAAATCGACCCTGTTCGCGTGACCCCATTCCAATATTCTCGTGAGGTCACCTGTTAGCGAATCATTCATATTCTGCCGCTTCGCCGCGATCATAGTTGATGTCGGCCTACGATCAAATGAATATGAATGGCAGATACTGCTGTCATCTGCGAAAGAGTGGATAGGGTTTGAGCTATGACATAGGAGGTCATTAAGAAAAATAAGAAATAGGGTAGGAGAAAGAATGGAGCCTTGTGGTACCCCTGAATTGATCTTGAACTCGTTAGATGAGATCCCGTCTATAACAACTCTTATAGCGCGATCCCTGAGAAAGCTCGATATAAATCGAGAGAAGATATCGCCGACACCAAAAGCAATAAGTTTGGACAAGAGTGCTCCATGCCACACTCTGTGTGTGTGCCGGAATTCCATCCGGGCCAGGAGACTTATTTATGTTAAGGTCCGATAAAACCCTTTTTACTGCACGAGCCCGAAAGTATAACTTTGGCATAGTTACGGATACACGCTCGGATGCGGGCAGTGGTTGATTGCTTTGCGGCAGGTGAGAATTACCTGCAAACATTTCAGCAAGGAGGTTAGCCTTTACAACCGGGTCAGTGAATATTTGGTCAGCCTTTAAAAGAGACGGAATAGAAGAACTAGCATTTCCCTAACTCTTTTTCACGAATGACCAAAAGCTTTTACTTCCCCGTGGGGCAGTAAGAACATTAGCGCGAAGACTCTGCTCGTACAAAGCTTTTGCACGTCTTAGCACTTTGGCACACGAAGATCTCGCCCTTTTGCGCATCATATCAGTATCTGCGTTTTTATCATTCCGCCAGACACTAAATGCTTCCTCTCTGGATCTGACTGCAAGTCTGCACGTCTGATTAAACCAAGACTTTGGTCTAGGCCTAATCGAAATTTGCTTCGATGGTATGAATGTTTTCATACCAAGCATTATTATATTTTGGACCATTTTAGCCATGGCATTGACATCATTGTCTAGGAAGCAGAGCCTCCAATTGAAATGCCGAAAGAAATCGTTGAGCTCTGCCCAACGTGCCTTTTCGTAAATATATTTCAAACGTTTCATAGCTGGCGGTGAAACGCCTCGAAGTTCCGCAAACGAAAAGGTGGCAGAAATGGTGCAATGATCCGAATTACCGAGAGGTGCGCTAATGTTCATTTCATACTTTTCAGGGTGTGAAGTGAGAAAAAGGTCGAGGGTGTTGTGTTGGTGCCCGTCAACACATGAAATATGTGTTGGTTCATTCACTAATTGCGCAAGGTGATTGTGCGCTGCGAATATCTCAGCATATTGACCTTCTGGAGTTGTATTGCTCGAATGGCGGAGCCACGATAAATTATGGACATTGAAATCGCCAGCAATAACGATTTCACTGTTCGGGTAATTTTCGAGGATCAAAAAAGCAAGCACTAACAATTTTAACTAGTTTTCATATAAATTTTGCAGATACAAGTACAAATTGTTATAGAGAAACATCATCTAATATTAATACCTAAATATCCAAGCGAACGATTTCACGACGCACAGTGCGGCGTTGTCATATATGTAACAAGCGGCCAAATATAGTAGGAGTTGTTGTAAAATTTTAAAAATTTCGGTGCATCCTTGCCATATATTCTAAAATGGATAAATCTGGTAAAGTTTAGAAAAAAAAGTGCAACAAAAATCTTAAATCAATTCCATACATGAATCACATATAACGATCTTAACGTGCATTTAAATTGTTTTTAAAAAGTTCTTAAAGAAAATATTACTGAATTTATAGACACACAAAAAACATTTTACAGCGCAACAATTTGGTTTCCGCAGAGAGCACAATTCTACTCAAGCCCTTAAAGGAAAGTCTACGAGCATGGGCCTATTCCATATCAAAACGGCTTTTGACTCCGTCTGGTATAATGGTCTAATTTATAAAATGATAGGGTTAGGTTCTCCTTCATCGCCAATTAAAGTTATTTCTTGGTCTTCTACATCAAAAAACTGCATGTTGCTCAAAACAAACAACTAAAAAAGATACACAATTTGCCCTGGTATCACTCTACCCAACGATTGCACACATTGGCCAATGGTGATGTTGTCATATTCAGAATAACAAAACTCACTACCAATTTCAACTGCAGATATTAGCTCTCTGAATATTCACAAATCAATGAACATATTTGTTTTTAATTTTATTCTTAGTTTAAGTTAATATTAAAATATTCATGAAGGCTTCTGTTTGAAATTTCCTTCTCACCATATACAATATTACTTATTTTAGCACTTTAGAAAAAGATATAATTCTAACCTCTTTATGTAACATGTAACAGAATTTTTATTATACAACTCTGTCAAAATAAAAACAATAATACAACAATAACATACAAAATTGTTTTCCATTCGTAGCAAGGACGTGAAAAATATCCTATACGGTATCTTCGGCGGGGGAGATGGATGAAGTAGTCTGCACGTATCAGTATCAAACTAAATCATAAAAACATCTCGCATTTTTTCTCATGGGCATTAGTGTAGCTTTGTGTCAGTTGTTGTCGGAAGGTTTCAGTGGCGAAGTCGTAGTCACTGGTCACTGAACAATATGGACTTCAGCTAATAGCAAAGCACAGGTACACCAGAACTAAAAAAAACAGAATTTTTCGAAAAAACCCATTTCTACTGCTGTCAAAGGACTTTTTTTTAATTGTTTAACATTGCTATGTTAACGTGTTAACAGAGCTCTGTTAAAATCGGTGGTTTGTGTCCAGGGTTGTAAATTTTAAAATGTAACTTCACGCCGATATCTAGAACGACCTATACGTTATGTATTTTTTTAAGTAGGACGAATAAGGGAGTTGGCGAACGATCTTTTAAAACATAAATAGATATGCATCTACGTTATTTTTTTTTTTTAAGTAGAACCAAGTTCCAAACAGCTGGCGCAGTGGCCACTGCTGGTGTACATATATACAGCTGAATGACAAGAAAAATAATTATTATAATCAGCAAACTGTATGAATAAACAATATTTCTAACAATTTTCAACAAAGCAGGTTAATTAATAGGTTCTTATTTGTAAAGAAACAATGCAATATAAAGTTGGCCAATACCATTCAGTAAATCAGCATAAAATAATTGCAATTTTTTCGCAGTTATTCTTTGTAAATTTTTGTGCACGAAATCAAAATATCAAGTGAGAGATTTTTCACATGATGAATAAAATTTTGTATGAAAATACTTACATTTTCATTCGAGATGTCGTTTCTCATATCCTTCTCATATACTTCCAAATAAGGTAAATAAGCCGAAATTAATTTTTGAACTATTACAATTCCTTGAACTCGTTCTTCGGCATAATCATAATAATTAGCTTTCTTTCCCTAAGAAAATAACATTGCACTTATTACTTTGAATACATTAAGTGCCTGCCTAACTGCTGTTTCTCTTTAAAAAAATGGAAAAAGTAATAACTGCAAGACTAAATAAACACTTTTACTTTTAACTGTCAGCAGTACTTAAAAGCTTATAAAATAATTATAATGCTAATATTGCTTACACAATTAAAAGACAACTCAGATCGAAAAACATTAAATAACAAAATAATTCCCAATTATATTTTTTCATGCACCGAAAACAACACACTTAAAAAGGCGATCTGACAAGGCTTATGTTGGTAATTAATGTTTTGATAGGGGTGGGTAGGCATCAGAGAATTACAAGAATCACTCTTATTTTTCTTAATTTCATCATATATAAAAATTTTTAATCAAATTTAATCTTGCAACAAAAATTAACGTTAAATAAACACAGCATTGTAGTCCTAAAAGCTTCATTTATGTAAAAGTTAGTTGACTGTTCGAAGATGTTTTATTCATACCATACCATGCAACAAAAATCTATGTGGTTTGGTCTGTTGTGATCAGTGTGACCAGATTCTAAAATAACAAACTAAATTTAATTACAAGCTAGAAAATGGAATTAAATTTTGTTTTTAAGGGTTTTCAAAGCAAAAGATACAAATTATTAACGACCAGATTCAAATGCAAATTCAAAATTAATGAATTCCTACACAAATGTCAGTTGGTAGGTAATACCATAATATTCTAACAGGGTCTAGTGGAAACTGATTGGGCTTATAAATAGAAATGTTGTCAGCATAGAAGAGTCAGTTGAAAAAGCATTTGAAGCTATCGGTTAACCTAAGTGCCCAAAAGTAAAGTATAGATTGTTAACATTATTCAATTATAGTAACATTGTAAACAAATTATTGAATAAGAGGACAAATTAATTAAAATTTTTCGCTTGAAATAGGCTGATGATCGATAACAGGCGGCGATGCCTGAAGTAGTCTGCACGTTTACTACAAAACCCCAGTTTCAGACTCCTTAAAATATCTCGCATTTTTCTGATGTGCATTTGTGTGTCAGTTGTTGTCGGAAGGTTTTAATGGCGAAGGCATAGTCACTGGTCACTGAACAGTAACCGCTTCAGCTGTAACCAATCCACAGGCACATGAGAACGCCCTACTTCGTCGGTATTGTGTAGCACCGGCGAAATAAAAATGGCTACTAAAAACGAAGCTTCAAAATTTAATAGGTCTCCTTGGCATCAGAGACGCTACAACACTGCTATAAAAACAAATAACGTGCAAAAAGCAGTGTTGTGTTGTGAATGTTAAAAAAAGTTAATACGTCTTCTTGACATCAGAGGCGCTACAACACCACTATAACAACAAGGAACGTGCAAAAAACAGACTTGTGAGAGAGTAAAGTTTTATCTCTTGTCATTTCTGCTACTATCCATTTCCTCTAGTTCCAGCACAGTGCATCGCATGTGTAGGGGTCATCTCCTGAGTGCTCGTCCAAAAAAAAAAAAGAAGTTACATGTGATAGTTCTTAAGAAACGAACTAAATCAAAGACAAACATATAAATATAATTAAATGAAAATTAAATTAAAGTGCAAAAATTAATAAGGAATGAATGCTCACACAAGCGCAAAAGAATTATTGAATATTTGAAAGTGATTTTGCCATATATCCCGTGCCTAGTACATATTGCACGTTTTGTGAAATTCTTGGAAGAATAATTTACTTTGGAGTTCCCTATATTACATACTCGTACATAAATATATGTAAATACAATTTAAAAATTTTACCACATTTTCAAAGGCAATAATTAATTTGTTTTCTTTCAATTCATATTTTTTTACAATTTCCAAAAGTTTTACTACACTTTCGAAAGTAAACCAAGGTTTGAATATAACAATGGCGCCGCACACTGGGGATTTCGCGGAAAAAAGTCAAATTGTCAACATACTCTTCATGCAATATGCAGTGATATTTTGAAATTTTAGACTAAATGGTACAATCAAATCAAAAAGAAATACTCCGATCTGACTGCTAGTTGTTTTATAGCCGTCTCAATATCAGTACTTGTATGTTTTACCGAACCAACTTAATTTAAACCTAAGAATTTCAAAACGAATATTATTTTATTATGTGAGCTAACGCTTTTCTTTTTATTTTTTATTTAAAGTAGGATATTTCAGTATACTAAAATTGAAAAATAAACTCTGCAGAGACTTAAGTTTTTTTTTTCGTTTATTTTTATGAACATATAACAAAAATCCCTTTTTTCTCCAAACATTTGGACCTGCAATTTTAGCCATACTTTCCCACAGTTGGAAATCACTACTAATACATTGCCTCATATCTGTTTTTACATTTTTAATCAACTTGAAGTGCCACCAGGTGCCACCTCTCAATTTGTTGCATTACACAGTACAACATTTTTCAGCTGATTGATTCGCGACTCAATTCTGATAAGGCTCTTTTGTTTAACATAACTCAAGAACCACTAGTCGGATTTTGCTTAAAGAAATTTAGAAAAACCAAGAATTACAATTACTTTCATCTGTTTATATAACGTTTCGCTACATAAGCAACAGTTTCGCAGTTATAAATAAATGTATGAAGAAAAAAAAATATTTTTTGCCTAAAAAATTAATTTTTTTTTTAATTTATAAAAAATCCAAAACGGTAAAAAAGTGTCAAGTCCTGTTACTTTCGCGTAAAGTCGCATAACCTATGAACAAAATGAGACATAAATCATGAAAATCGATGAACGCGTTTCGCTTTTATTCACAATTAAGTAAAGGTATGAATTTGCTCGAGATATGCACAAAATTCTTTGGAAAAAACATTGAAGACTTTTTTTTTTATGATTTTCAGAATTAAAAAAAAAAAGTAATAAACAAAAGGTTATTTGATTTTTATGATTGCAGTAGCAAAGAAGCGCTAATAAATTTGCGTGGACAATTAAAAGGAAAAAAGGAAAGTGCACTTTTTTAATTATTTGGGTTTTTCCGTTAGTTACCTGCATGATTTTTTTTACAGAAATTGCACCCATATTTAAGAGTGCTCATGTTTTGGATCGTTTCGAAATATGCGCCCATTCATAAGTACCTGTCAGTAAAATATTGAAAAATACGTAGTCTTTATAGGTGTTCATTGATCGATTTTTGTCATTCAACAAGTGCCGACGAACGCGAAAAGTCCAAGCGATTTTTCTCCGGTTTTTTAATTATAACTGAAACTAAGGCCCAAGAGTTTTACGACAATGGAAAGTTTTTCTATTTCACATGGGGTTTTATGCTCGAAGCTTCTGGATTTTGACAAAGACAGAACAAAATTAAAACAGTTTTTGCAACAATCGCACGTTGGCTTAAACGAAACTAGAGCATGTGAAATTTTGGATACAATATATAAAGGCTTTTACTCTAACTTCAAACAAAGATGGCAGGATTCTAATCGTACGAAGTCGCGATTTGAAAAAAAGAATTCAAATTGGCTTGAACGCATATTTACAATCAAGTTTACTGGGGCTGAATGTTCTACCAGTTCTGCACTTGGTCGGCCACGTAAATCGTTTGAGGATTGCTGTGATCGCGCCAAACGATACAAAAGGGATGAAGTACGTGCTATGTTTCCTCAAGAAGTAATTGATTTTACTTCTAGTATTCCAAAAACCAACCACAAAATTTGTACATTAAAAACTTTGGGGATGTTTACAAAGCTTGAACTTACAAAAGAAAAATACGAGTATCTAATGCATTGGTTAGAAAATGAAGGGTACAAAATACTCGTACCATACAAAGAACTCGCGAAAGAAAAAACTAACAGTTATCCTCAAGGAATTTCTATTACTGAAAGTTCAGGCAGTGTACCTCTGCAAAATCTGTTGGATCATACTGCTAAAAGAGTCCTAGAGACCAAGTCGGTAAAGGAAATAAATAAAATTGAAAGCGAAAATCTAACAATGTACTATAAATGGGGATGTGATGGGGCATCTAGTCAAAGCGAATACCAACAGAGGTTTTCAGATGATAAAATTTCTGACTCTCATTTATATATGACATCAGTTGTACCACTTAGATTATCATTAAGTGATGACATAAATAAATTAGTATGGAACAACAATAAACCTTCTTCCACACAGTATTGCAGAACACTACAGTTTGCATACGTTAAAGAGACACCTCAAGTTATACGAGAAGAAAAGAGAAGAGTCGATGAGGAGATATCTCAACTAAAAGAATTTGAGTTAACAGTAAATAATCGCAACTTTGAAGTAAAACATGAATTATATTTTACAATGACTGACGGCAAGACAGCAGAATCAGTAACAGAAACACCAGCAGCATCTTCTTGTTTTATTTGTGGAGCCACAATATCCAAGATGAATAAAATCGAAGAAGTTCAAGCTATGCCCGTAAATGAACAAGCACTGCAATTTGGTATGTCACCACTTCATGCGCGTATTAAGCTGATGGAGTGTCTTTGGCATGTAGCTTATAATATTGAATTTAAACGTGGGAGAGTCGACTCAAATACTCGTCCGATAAAAGAAGCCCGAACATGTTTGATAAAGCGTGAACTTAAAGAGAAAATTGGAATACAGGTTGATACTGTTAAGCAAGACTCTGGTACCACAAATTCAGGAAATACGTCACGAAGATTATTTGCTAATCCTGCTTTGATTTCCGAAATCACTGGTCTAGATGCAAACATAATCAAGAGGTTTTCAATAATTCTCGAAGCTATAACAATCACCGAGGTAGTAGATCCAAAAAAATTTGGTGATTTTTGTCTGGAGACGGCAAAAGAGTTTGTTGCACTGTACGAGTGGTACAATATGCCACCTACACTTCACAAAATTCTGATTCATGGAAAAGATATAATTGAAAAGTGTATTTTTCCTGTAGACTTACTATCCGAAGAGGCTCAGGAAAGTCGTAACAAAGACTATAAAATATATCGCCTTAGACACTCCAGAAAATGCAGTCGAATTGCCACGAACGCAGATATTATGCACCGAATGATGGTAACATCAGATCCAATGATCTCACATGATTCCTTCCTTTAGCCAGAAAAAGCATAGTGTTATAAGCGACGAAGGCTAAGGCTCTTTTAGAATAATAAATTAAAAATAGATTTAAAATAAATAATAAATTAAAAATTAAAAAAATCATTTAAATTTTTTTTGTTAGTTAGGGCTTTTTACATTGTAGGTAACGATATGCATTTCTCTAACTTTCTTTATTTTGATTACTTTTGTGTATTACTATATAAATAAAAGTAAATTTGTGAGGAAATCACTACATTTTTTGACAAATATATTTTTTTCCTCACCTCCATACAAAAATTCCCAGTGTGCGCCGTCAAAATGTAAACACATTTTGAAAAGCACGATTTTATAAACAAATTGACTTATAATGGTTCTAACCAAAGAGACAGCAACTGAGGGAACCAATCTTATGGCTAATGTATTCGCTTATACGTAACTTATAATTTTGCCACATTCATAACTACGATTGTGGAAACCAATTGAATTTTGGTTTTCTGCCATAACCAAAGTATATTTATCAAGTAGCCGCATCTCTACAACAAACCTACAACAACAGGCATTTTGTTTGTGTAAAACTAGCCAAATATGTCAAACTTGTTTTTCTACAGCTCTCCCAAAAGAAAATACACAGAGCTACAATAGAAAGAAAAACATTAATTTCATTTATGTATGCCTTAATTGCTTTTGCAACCATCTCTCAAAATAAAGAAATGAGTAAAACTGTTAATGACGCGCTCTCTAAATTAAACAAATGAGTAAAAATGATATTGGCGCTGATAAATGTAAACAAGTTTTGACATAAACGTCGTGTAAAACACAAATGAGCAAAAAAAGTTACCTGATTAATTGATTTTACTTGATAAATATACTTTGGCCATAACCCATGATCTAAATATATAAGGTCTGCTTGATATTGAATGACAGCTGCCATTTTTTTTTTTAATTTGACGTCATCGTCGGGAAATGTTTTGTTGTGGTTAAATGGAAATTTAAAAGCTAGTGATTAAAATTATTATTATTACATATTTATTAAGAAAATTAAAGGATTATTTTATTGACAATTAATTAAAAATAAATGTGAACTGAGTTAGAGCAAAAAAAAAGAGTTTTTAATAAACAATTTGTGTAGAAAGTGATAAAATTTATTTCGACAATGAAATACTGTGTGGTAAAAGATTGTAAAAGCTCGAAGCAGGATGATAAAAATCTAAAATATTTTACGTTTCCAAAAGATCCAGAAATAAAGAAAGTGTGGATCAATGCATGCGGTAAAAAAAATGTTAACTGGAAATCTGGAACAATTTGTTCTAGACATTTTACGAATAATGATTGGCGTTTAAAGGTTATATTATTGAACACGCCAATAAGAAAAAGACTGTTAGATGCGAAGGCTGTCCCATCTTTAAATATCCATGTAAACAGCATTTTACCAGTCGAAAGATCGAAACGATACGTAAAAAGAGCAAACAAACAAATTGTAAAGAAAGCAATTGGTGAATTTGATTTAAAGTAAATACAATTTTTTTAAAATCCACTTTTTTTAATGAAATAATATTTACAATTATTTATAGTCTGCAGAAATTACAAGAAGAAAGTATTGAAAATATTGAAAATGAAAATCCAAATAAGTCAGTTGCAGTTCAAACAGAGGGCTCTATAAACCCTGCCAAGAATTTATGGGAAACATATTAAAATTAGAAAATATATTTAAGGAAATTAATAATAATACTTTAAGTCTTCGAAATAATTATTTAAAATACCATAACATTAAATGTGATAACATAGATGTGCCTGAAAATGTAAAATCGTTATTTTTTAAAAGTCGTTTATATTTTAGAATAAGAAATTTAAACAAAATATTAATACAAGAAAAAAATTAAAAAAGAAATTAAAAAAGACTATAACATAACAATTTAATTTGCTTTATTTATTTTACCTTTAAAATTGCAAAATATTTAAAAAAAAAAACAAACCCCATACATATTAAAAACAAATCTCGACGGTGACGTCAAAGTAAAAATAATTTGAACTGTCAAGCAGACCTTATATATTTAGATCATGGGCCATAACCATAAAGTGCTGATCGAACTGAGAGGTATATTAAATTGCTGCTCATATATTTTCTCATTTTTGAAATAATAAAAGAGAGACAAGAACCATGGCAGCACTAATTGACGAGAAAAAAATCATATTATTGTTGTAGCAATTGCTATGACAATGGCAAAAGTACCCAGCGGAGGAAATTTCAATTACAGAAGCGATGATCTGATATACACATGTAAGACAGCAACGAACACTATCTCATATACGAACGCAGTATCCGTTTCCAAATGCATTGCCGCATTTGTGGAGTGAAAGCCTACCAGTTGTGCACAAAGTAAGCAATATAGTGAAGTGTTCATCCAATGAACATATAGGCTCAACACTGTCCAGCATACTTTGTATATTGATAGTATACAGCTCGAATACATACATGAATGCAAAAGATAGGTAAAGAAATCTATTTTGTGAATTCCATCCACTGCCGTCATACCTCAATGCAAATTTCTTACCAGGTAAAATCACTAGATTACAAAGAAGAAAAAGTGCCAACTTGGGTCAATATCGAACTCTAACCTCAAAAATAACGTAATTGACATATTTTGCGTATTTGCTTCTTGATGCAGAATAGCTCTACAGCATACAACACGTCATCTGGTAAAACATTGCGCAGAAAATAATAACGGTAACACTGTAGTGTAACCCGCAATTATATTTATACCAATTACACAGGATGATGAATGATTGGTGAGAGTTGGATACTGAATAGAGCTGTTCAATTATTATTATTCCTCTTAACCGACTTCAAATAAATTTGCATTAAATAATAAACCAATAGTAAAAATACATTTTTAAAATTAAATTATATTTAAACGCTCTAAATCTGTATGGGGCAGTGGCCGACTTTTCTAATCACAATGTCATATTGTTTCATTAGGCGGTACTGCGCACTTTTTTCTTTATAATTTTTTATTCTGATGGTATCTCAATGAGTCTACAAAGTTTCACAAAAATCCACCTTATAAGTTTCTAGATAGTAGATTATTATTAATTAGTTTGTATGGGGAGTAAATAACCAAGCGATTTGAAAACGTTAGATACTTTACTGAATGTTTTAAAATCACAAAATTCTGTGCACAGAATATCTTTTTGTGGTTTCAAATAAATCACTTTCACGTCATATGTATATACATATGTTTGGACCCAAGTGATCTTATCGCGAGTCTTTAAAATATGATACACAAATGTATTTTAATTTATTACAATTATTTAAAAAACTTTTTAAGATAAATTTTTCCCATTTATCAGTGAACTGTTAAACTGTTTTATAAGCCGCTAAAACAATATTATAATTTTGGCTATTGACTATTTTTACACATTTGCACTAACTATTGTCTAATTTTTTGCATCCAATAAATTAAAACAGCAAAACAAATTTCTTGAGTATTATCTATGAGATAAATATCAAATACAAAATGTTGCTTCCGCCACAATAATTAATTATAGTGATTTCTATGGGAAACTAAGCGATACATACAATGAGCTTCCAACTTATTTTCAAAATGTTCTATTGATAAGAATTAACAATTGTAAACAATAATGTGATTGACAATTTGCAAACAACGGGTTTTATAATAATACAAATACACCAACACAAAATTACAAAACTCGTAAAAAGAAAATTGAGGCCTATTGACTGTTACCTTTACCTCAGTCCCATTAGACTCAGTTAGAACCATTGTGACACCACAAGCTATTCAAACTGGGGATAGGGCATCCTTATACAGGGACCGAAGAATATCCAGGTTAACCAAAGCAATCGGAACTGCTATGCCCGGTAATAGTCAATGTACCCCACCAAGGAACTCAGCACTATTAGCGAGAGTAGAAATTGGTAACACCATATATCGTAGTCCAGAACCGTTTCCAAGCGTTGGAAAAGGAATAAGGTCAGACTTATGGGCCTGAGATTACATTTGAATACGTCTGTAATGACAAACTGACGGTTATTTTATTGCACTGAACTTCACTTCACTGAAAGCACCGGACATAACATATGTAGATGAGTATGTCGTGTGTCACTGATCGATGCTGATTGTCACTAATACCGAATTGTCACGTGGAATAACCTATGCATATTTTATTGCTATTGGAGCAAAATATTGACTGAATGTAAAGACATTCGCGTACGCATTTTTGATTTATTGACAAAATTTTTTTAATTCGTTTAATGTTATCGAAAGAGAAAAATGCAATCAAAATTGTAACGTAGATAATATTACATTACTACACCTACATAACCAATACCAATCATATACATATCATCTGCATAACACAACATAAGCGAATGTTCAATAAAGTGAATATTTCACGATATAAAAATATTCGCTAACGTGTCGGAAATTTTTTAAAATATGAACATTCGGAAACACGAACTATTAAGCTATCAATCTGTAGGTTGCGTTGTGTCACACTAGTAGGCTGGTTTCGAATTTGTTGCTGGGGCACATTTGAAGACTGATAAAAATACTGGCAAAGATCTCGATTGTATTTATTTTTTTTTATCTTAGAGCAACACTCAGCAGATGACAGCTACACATGCGATGCATTGTGCTGGAACTAGTGGAAAGGTATAGTGAGAGAGATGTCATGTGGGGTAGCTTCACTATCTTACAACTTTGCTCTTGCTTTTGTTTTTTGTTATAGCAGTGTTGCAGAGCCGCTGATATCAAGGAGCCGTAGTCCATTTTGAAGCTTTGCTTTTGGTAGCCATTTTTAGTATTGATTTTCCTTCGCTGGTGCTGCACAATACCGACGAAGGAGGTCGCTCGATGTGCTTGTGGGTTGGTATCAGCTGAAGCCGGTACTGTTCAGTGACTCTGCCTTCGCCACGAAACCTTCCAACAACAACTGACACAAAGACATACATAAAAAAATGCGGAATATTTTAATGACTTAGTCCGAAACTGAGCTGGAAGCCAGGACTCTCTGGTTTTGTAATCAATGTGCTAACTACTTCCGGCATCGCCACCCTGAAAGCTATTTGACTCAGCATTATGTTCAGCGGTATTCGGTGCAAAATTAACATTATTTTTATTTGCTTTGCTGCCTTTGAGTTGGTATATGTGACGTTTCAGGACAAACCCCTCATTTAGATTTACTGTGTAATGAAGTTTACCAAACTCTTTTACTACAGTTGCAGTTTTTTTTTTATCTTTGACCAGCACTCAGGACGTGACCCCTACAGGTGCGGTGTATTGTGCTGGAACTAGAGGAAAGGGATAGTCGGAGAAATGGTAGGAGGTGAAGTTTCACTATCTACAACACTGGTTTTTTGCACGTTATTTGTTTTTACAGCAGTGTTGTAGCGCCTCTGATGTCAAGGAGACGTATTACATTTTGAAGCTTCGTTTTTTTTGGAGCCATTTTTTGTTTTGTTTTTTGTAATTACAGCAGACTCCCGATAATTCGTAATCCGAAGGGACCGAACATTTCTTACGAATTATAGGGGTTTTTGATTTAGCGGGGTTTCGATTTAAAGGGGTTAAAATAAAAAATACGAATTAACGGGGTTTTTCAATTTATTTACTAAAACGATAAAAAAAACATAAAAAAAATTATTAAAAATAAAATACAAAATAAATAAAATAGCAAATTCATTTAGTTAGCGTAAAATACGTGTAATTTTAATAGCAAACAAAAAACAATAAAATAAAAATAAAACTGACAAATTCATTTTCTTAACTTAAAATACATATTTACATTATCTAAAATTAATTTTCAGACTTTTCTCACGGAGGTTGTCCAAGGTATTTTCTGTTTTTAGTAGGGAATTAAAAATTTCTTCGTCCGCAGTATGATTGGAGATATAAAATCTTTATTTATTAATTGCCAATTTTGCCCCATTTATTCATCATTAAAACCCACGGAACAAAAATTGCGGTAAACAAAAAATCATTCTTTCCATGTTTCTGTTGTTTTTATTACGAATTATAAGTGGTAGTTAGCAAACAATTACGATTTATAAGAGGTAAAGAAGATTTTAGTTGAAAAAAAAATTACGAATTAGCGAGGGGACTATGCCTTCGCCACTGAAAACCTTCCGACAACAACTGACACAAAGCCACACACAAATGCACATCAGAAAAGATACGAGATGTTTTTATAAGTCTGAAACTGGGGCTGAACTCAGGACAATTTTTCGTTTTGTAGTCAACGTGCAGACTACTTCGACCTTTGCCACCCTCATATCTAATTGTTTTTTTTTGTGTATAGCTTGAAGTTTTTCTCCCACGCTGAGATTACGAACAGCCGGAATTGATGGTGTAGGATTCAGCTTCTGTGACGGTATTAAATCATCTAAGCTTATTCTTATACACCTGTTTAAGTAAAGTTCAGAGGGACTTTTCTCGCAGTTAAGTGGTGTTGCTCGATATATCTTGCTTACTTGTTCATGTATTGAAAGAGATTCAGATTTAGGTTTAATGTTTGCACATTTCGCTCTACTAGGATGACCCGGGGCGCTTTTGTAAAAATACCATTTCGTCTGCAGTATGAGCGAAACAGTTCGCTAATAAAGATCAAGGCGTTATCTGACACCATTATTGAGGAAAAATAATGTGTTGCGAAAATGTTATCTCGAAGATTTATTGTGGTTTGTATAGAAGGGGCTGCTCGCAGACCTCTTACCTCAGTCTATTTAGATTTCGCATCAACGATAATTAAAAACTTATGATCTTGAAATGCTCCTGCGTAATCTATATAATCTCTTTCCCAATTTTTTTCTGTTTATTGGCAATTGTGTAGAGGTGTTTTCGATGGTTTATTTTGCACTTCAACAAAAGATTCACATGATTTGACCATATTTTCAATATCTTTGTTAATTCCTTTCCAAAAGCAGTACCGCCTATCGATATGCTTCATTGTCGTCATACCTCGAGGCGTGTGATCTAATTCTTCAAGAATTCTTTGAAAACAACTCCATTGTTGAGTGTATATTTCACTTCGTTGCCATCGCACAGAGGGTTAGAATAGCCTGTTTACTTGGATTAATTAAAAAAAAAAATTTAAGTATCGTCAAAATTTTTTTCCCGGTTAGAGTATATAAAATTCTACATCACTTGTCGTTAAAATAAATGTCAAAAGTGCTCTGGTGTTTTTGTAGTGAAACTTCAAAGTCAAACTTTATAGAAATTTTTGTGCAAAAAAGGCTGAAAAAAGTGAAAACTTTCCCGTTGAAAATTTTATTTAGTTTAAAAAGTATTGCAAAAGTTAACAATTTTTCAATGGAACCATCAAGTTTTGCAAATACTTCGTTAACATTTGTGTATCAAATTGTGTGTGGAAGTGTTTTAGATTTAGTTATTTATATTGGAAATGCCAAAAAAATTAGCATTTTTATATTTTAAGTGGATATATAGTTATTATTTGTCCACATTCGTGTCATAATTTGTAGTTTATATTAAAGAGGACATAAATCTGTATTATATTGGAAAATTTTACGCTGCCTTTTTGTGCCTTTTAGAAGCTATGCATTGTTTAATACAAGTGTTGCAGCAGTCAAATTAGCTAAAAATCACATTGATCTCGCGACTGCTGCTGTTGTTGTGTGTTGTGTTTTGTTGTTTTTCATGTTACTTTTTTCTATTTATTTGTGCTCTTCTTTTCAGTAAATTAATGATCTTATTTTTGTTTCTTTTAATAATATTCGTTGTTTCAATAATATTTTGTTTTTGTTTATTTTAATAATATTCTTTGTTTTGACAAATAGTGATCGTGTTGTGCACTTTCAAGTAATCGGGTAAAAGGGATTTTTGAAATTTTATTTTGTATTAGCATTATTTTTTTTTTTATAGAAACAAGTTCGAACTTTGTTTTTTATACTCGTCGAAGCTTATTTGATATTATGATGAATTCAAGCGCTCAAACAATGAATGACAAGATGAAATTTTTAGCTGAAGAAATCAAAAAACGCACCAACTGCTCTGAGAATAATATGTGTGATTTTAATAAAAGAATTGATGTTTTCTTTTATGAATTTAAATCTAGGTGGACTAGAGCGCATAGAATGGAAATGAGGTTTATTTCTCAAAATGAAATCTGGTTGGAATCCTCTATTGGTTTTACTCTTGCCCCGACTGCAAAACGTGGTCGAAAAGAAATTAGTTTTACCGAGTCCAGTGGTTGGAGTAAATATAAAAAAAACAAAGATTTTAAGAGACACCATATCATTGCCAGAGTTACTTTATGCTTCACAGGTTAAATTACAAAGCGCAGGTTATGTCGAGGAATCAAAAGTGTTGCGAGCCATATATGAAAAGTGTTGCAAGGGTATAAATTTTAAAAAAAAGTTGAAACAACCACTTCCCACCTTGAAAATATCGAATACAAAAGCTTCGGCTGTTTTTGTAGAAGCTAAACTAACACGAAAGCAAACAATGTTGTTAGACAAGCTGCTCCTCAAATATTTCCCTCCTACAACAATATTAAAACTGAAAAAGAAAAAACTTACCCAGAATCGACCAGCTTTAAAATAAGCGAGACCTCCGTTGAAGTAACTTTACAAGGTCTTCTTAATCACACAGCGGAGCGACTAATAGAACTTCAAGAAACTGTTATTGACTCATTAGGTATTACGAACTCGAATGTAGTATTTTATTCAAAATGGGGCTTTGATGGAAGCTCTGGCCATAGCTCATACAAACAAGCCTTTCATGGAATTGTACCACTTAGGCTTATGTTTGAGTAGAAGGTAATTTGGTAAAATCCACGGTCGTCCACCTAGATTTTGCAGACCCTTGAAAATTTAATTTATATATACAGTTTGTAAAAAGTATGTTTACAAAACAAAAATTTTTTAAGAATTTAAGTTTAAATAAATATTTACAACAACAATATCATTATATTTGTAAATTTTTTTTTTATAACTGTTGTTTTGTATGTTGACGACAAGCAGGCGTCGAAACTTTGGCAAATTTATGAATATATTACAACAACAACGCTACAAAATAATTTTGTATACTTTCAACAGTGTAAAAAAATGTTTACAAAAATGCAAAGTCAAGAAAGAACCGTTGGTTTTTTGCACATGTATTGCGTGTAAGAGTTTTATACGGACGCTAAGAGTAGCTGTTGTCTTTTATTCTTAAATTGAGCTCATAGAACAAACAAGCGATTATCCAATTATATATAAACTATGCCAGGAAAGCGACTGAACAAAGACATTACCCAACTGGTGTATTTTAATTACTATAAAGGAAAATCTCACAGAGAAATTGCTGAAATGTTGTCTCTTAACCTAAAGACGGTATATAATGTTATTAACCGTGCTGAAAAAGAAGGAAGACTGGAACCAAATGTATCACCAGGCAGACGAAAAAAAGTCACTCGGCGAATTGAAAAGAAAATTTTGAAAATGATTGATGAGAATCCACATTTTAGTACTAGAGGAATTGCACTTAACATCAGTAATGAATGTGGAGTAAGTATCTCTCATCAGACTGTTAGAAATGTGCTACAAAACCATAAATACTCTTCAAGAGTTGCGAGGAAAAAACCTTTGCTATCAGCGGCAAACATAGAAAAAAGGTATAAGTTTGCCATTGAACACATTTCTTTTCCTCCGGAGCACTGGGATGATGTTATTTTTTGTGACGAAACGAAAGTGATGCTTTACTACCATGATGGACCTCAAAAAGTTTGGCGAAAACCCCTGACGGCTTTAGAAAATAAAAATATAATACCCACTGTAAAGTTCGGTAAACTATCCGTTATTGTGTGGGGTTGTATTTCGAGCAAGGGTGTTGGCGAAATAAGAATATTAGTGGATATAATGACCAAGGAAGTCTATCTAAACATTTTAAAAAAGCAATTGAGTGCAAGTGCTCGGAAATTCGGTTTTGTTGACCCAGAAAAGCTGAAATATAAATTTTAGCAGGATAGTGACCCGAAGCATAAGGCATATATTTGTAGATCCTGGTTGTTATATAATTGTACAAAAGTGATCGATAGCCCAGCACAAAGCCCATACTTAAACCCTATAGAAAATTCATGGGTCCACCCAAAGAAAAAAGTCGGAAAAAGGTCACCAAAAAACAAATAACATTTATTAAAGAAGAATGGGAAAAAATACCTGAAAATTACGATATACCAAAGCTTATCCATTCAATGTCTAGACGCTTAGAAGTTGTAATTAAAGCTAAAGGAGGGCACACCAAGTATTAGCACCCTGAAATCTTTTTTTTTTACCATTTTGAATAAATTTAATTAAATTTAACACAATTTTGAAAACATTTATTTTACAGCGTAGAAACTGGAAGTATTTTTTAAGTTACGATTATTATTTTGTTATTTAAATTAATTTTGTTTTTTTTTTGTGCAAAGTGTTTATAAACATCTTCAATTGAATACATGAAGAAAAAAATTTAATAAAATTTATATAATTATTTGCAAATAAGAGTTTCTCTTAAACTTTTTAATTTTTCTAAGTTTTGAAAACATTTTTTTTACAAACTGTATGTCAATTAGTGAAAAAAAAGAGTTGAAGAGAAAATACAGAATTTAACCTGTTCAACTGTCACGATTGGTGAGAAAGTTGTACATGTTTTCCACAAATTAATTTTGGCAATGGTAGATGAAAAAGTTTGCAATGCCTTAACAGAAACCACATCAACACAAAAGTGTTACTTATGTGGCGCTACAAGTAAGGATTTTAATAATATAGAAGCCATGATCCAAAGACCTGTACATGTAGACAATTTAAGATTTGGCCTTTCCATTCTTCATGGCTGGATTAGATTTTTTGAATGTCTTTTAATATGTTTTTGATAACCTCTGACCCAATTATTTCAAGCATGCGAAAATTGCCTACAAAGAAGGTTCAAAGCTTGCCAGAGGAGGCAATTGATTTAATTGTACCTGTTGATGATGATGATGATGATTAACTTTAAGATGTATAAAATGTAATGTTTAAGTTCTCATACTGTACTCCTTGCACTATATACCTACACTGATATTTGGCATTATTTAATAAAATTATACTCAAATATACTTTGAAAACATTTTTTTTTTACTTATTTTAATGGTATTAACTGAAAAATAAAGAAAAATTATCCGAACATAGCTTCCCTGATTTGATCCAAGAAAACATGCTATTCTAACCCACTGTGCATCGGTACAAAGGAAATTCGATAATATTCTAGAAAGCTCGGCGTCGTTCGAGGTTTCAGTTGCTAAGATGTCAGCATTAATGTACTCGCTGAAAATTTAAAAAATTTATTTATATATTATTAAAAGCTGTTTTAAACAGCGTTTAAAAACTTCTGATATGTGGAGTTGCTTTGTCTACTACTTTTGCTTCTGCTACTTAAAATACAAGGAGACGAAGTCAAAGAAAACTAAAAAAACGAAAAGTTCAAACAGTTGTAGTTGAAGTATAATACAAAAACAAGAAGTCGTAGTTTTTGTAGACTTTAAAAATATAAAAGTAAACACAACGTAGTACTACAGAAGTTGACATGTTCGATCATTCTTATGTTTGACTGACTACAACTTTTGATAAATTCCGAAGTTAAAGCATTAAAGACATTGTGTGTTTTTTCTGTTATTTTTGCATACATACAACACATACATAAATATGTATGCATATGAATTTTAAAATAATAACTTCGGCGGCTTTTTTTAGTTTTAGAAATACCTTAAAACGAAATACAATGCCGCGAAATAAGTCAAATGAAGTGTGGAAATATTTTGATAATGATGTGGAAGGGGGTTTTGCTGTATGTAAGTTGTGCAAAAATAAGCACAAAAACAATAGAGTGTCAAACTTAAAAATACATTTACTGAGACTGCATAATATAAAAATTGACAATAATATCGAAACATCTAAAAATTCTTCTCCAACTTCTTCAAAAGTTATACCCAAAAGAAAAATAAGAATTGAAATTAATAAAAAGCAGTTACTTAGATCATATATTGGACTGGTAACCGAAGATTGTATTTCTTTCAACATTTTAAATTCTACAACAACTACGACTTCTTGAATTTTTCGTTTTTTTGGTTGTACTTCAACTACAACTGTTTGAACTTTTCGTTTTTTTGGTTGTACTTCAACTACAACTGTTTGAACTTTTTGTTTTTTTCTTTCAGAGCGTCTTAATTTGAATTCGCAAGGCACGTCAGTACTTCTTTTACGTTTTCTATTACTGCTGTATGTTACTGTATTTCGACCATACCTTAACGCTCTAGCAATAAATTTATTTAATTGATTTACATGTGCAATTCTTATTTTACCATTAATATCAATACTATATCTTATTCCACTCAATCTTTTCACAATTTTTGCATTAATCAATTTAACGTAGTTATTTGAGACATTTATATACAATACAATTTCATTCCCTTTAAATTCTATTAATTTATCATTTATACCATTTCTAAAATTATCTTCCCTTGTGTGTGTTGCTTATCTTTAAACTTCCATCATTATAAAATTTTGATGTAGAGTTTTCGTCATAATTAGAATTTAGTTCATCTAACAATGTTTTAGGCTTATAATTAAATATTGAACTTGACGGTGTATTACCTGTAATTGCTGTTGGTGTGTTTCTATGTTTCAATAAGAAGTTATTTATTTTGAAATTCCATGATTTATGCTGAGATTTCGGATCTAGAATATATTTCTTTAAGCTTTTCTTTAGTGTTTGTACTGCTCTTTCTGCACTGCCGTTGCTTTGCGGGTGATAAGCAGGCGATTTCAAACATTCAATGCCATTATTCTTACAAAATTCTGTAAATTGTTTTGATCCGAACGGTGGATCATTGTCACTTACGATATTTATTCTTTGGTAGGCCAAATATCGGAAAAAACGATCTTAGGGAGTCTATAACATCTTTGGCTGTTGTAGTTTTGAGATCTTTTGCATCAATCCACTTTGAAAATGTGTAAACTATTACTAGTATAGTAACAGCTTCAATTTTGCAAAAGTCCAAATGAATTCTTTGAAACGGATATTTAGGTTCGGGCCATGAAGTGAATGTTGGTTTGGAAGAATTCTGAGTTGCATTACAAATTGTACAGGATTTTACATACGTTTCAATATCACTATCGATACCAAACCACCATACATACGTCCTGGCTAACGCTTTCATTCTTACAATTCCAATGTGACCGTCATGTAATAACTTTAAAACTTTAGCTTTTAAAGCTTCCGGTATTACTCACGTGGTATTTGTAAATATTGCTAGGGATATCTTCAGGCCAACCGTTTAACAAATATTTATAGACCAGTTTAAGGTTAGGATCACTTTTAATTTCCTGTCGCACATCAGTTATCTCAATAGGGAGATCATTCACCAGTTGGAATATATTAATGCTATCACTCTCTTCCTGTGTGTAGTCAGATAGTGGCAACCTTGAAAGCGCATCAGCATGGCACATTTTGGATCTCTTTTTATACCGAATAGTGTAATTGTAAGACGATAGAAAAATCGCCGACTTGTTTAATCTGTTAGAAGTAACAGAAGGTAAATTTTTCTTGTCTGAAAATATTTCTCTTAAAGGTTGGTGATCACTCTCAATTATAAATGGCAAGCCGAAAATATATTTATGGAATTTACGTATTGCGAACACGATAGCAAGGGCTTCTTTATGTAACTGTGAATAATTCCGCTCGGCAGGTTTCAGAGTACTTGAGACGAACATTACAGGGTACTCTTTTTTCCATTTATAACATTTGACAAAACGCCGCAACACCATACGGGCTGGCATCGCATGATATTATTATTTCCTTAGAAGGATAGTAATAAGCTGCGTAACATATACTTCAAACACCACCTTGTCAGAGACGCCTTGAGTAGAAGCTTAAAAGCAATTCGGCATACCGTAGCAATCGGGCTGATGTAATAATGGTAGGCAATTTATTATGTTGATGAAAAATGCGTGTTAGTGGTTATTGTACATAACCAGTTTAAATCTTCTTCCGTAAATGTACGTAAAAATAGATTATGGAAAATATAATTGGAAATGCTTCACGATCTATCTGACTATAGTTCAATTCAGCGGTTTGATAGATCTTGAATCGTACGCAGCGGCCCGCTCAATCCCGTTGACAATGTGCTAGAGGACAGCTGCTATAAACATAGAAAAGTATGTAATCATACCTAAAAATCTTCTGATGTCGTCCACATTAGAGATATCTATAATTCCCGGAATTTTCTTTGGCGATTTGGAAATTTTGTTGAATCTTGCCCAAATATTCAATTTGAGTTTTAAAAAATAAACATTTGCTTTTATTTAAATGTAGATCGTGTTGAGGCAATTTTGTATATATTCAGCTTAACTAGTACCATGTACTATAAATCATCAAAATATGAAATTGTTTTCATTAATTCCGATTAAATTTGTTCGGTTATGCTATGAAATTCTAAAGGGATAGTCTTTATACCAAATGATAAACGGTTAACCTTGTATGTCCTATGTGAGTTGATATGGTCAAGGCTAAAGAAATATTTCGATCCCTTAAATTACTAAAAATGTCATCGATACGACATCTTCGGTAATTTGCCGAAACTAATTATGGATTTACAACTCATTTATAGTCTACATAGAGTCGAATGTCTCCTTTTGGTTTCGGAATAATAACGAGAGGTAAACCCCAATCACTCCTTTCACATTTTGAAATTATACCAGCTGCTCTAAATTACCTATTCATAAAAAAATTTTATTTATGAAGGTTTATTAGACAAATTTCCAATATACCTTTTATAAATCCAAAAAAATTGTATGAATACGACAGTAATTCTTTTTACACTATTTTCTTAAGAGTGTGAGAGTAGCGATGGTCGAATTAGTCTCCACGTTGACTATAAAACGAAAAATTTTCCTGGGTTCAACCCCTGTTTGAGACTCATAAAAACATCTCGCATTTTTTCTGTTGTGCATTTGTGTGGCTTAGTGTCAGTTGTTGTCGCAAGGTTTCTGTGGCAAAGGCATATTCACTGGTCACTGAACAGCAACAACTTCAACTGTATTCAATCCACAGGTACATCAGAACACCCTCCTTCGTCGGTATTGTGTAGCACCGGCGAAGTAAAATAAATACTAAAAATGGCTACTAAAACAAATAACGTGCAAAAAGCAGAGTTGTAAGGTAATGAAATTTAACCTCCTATCATTTCTCCTACTATCGCTTTCCCCTAGTTCCAGCACAATGCACCGCATCTGTAGGGGTCACGTCCTGAGTGCTGGTCCGTCCAAGATAAAAAAAAATAGGGGCTTCTCGTTCTTTATGAAATATTGGTTTGAGTCTTGTCGCATTTGTGGAGTGACTTCATAGTTTTGAACACACCCAATTTTGGAATTCATTCGTAATAATTGAGATTTGACACATTATTAACTGAAATATGTTTAAATTGATGTCCGTCTACTTGTTGTGGGTCGATTTCAAATGACGGATTCAGACTCTTCCCATAAGAGCATCGTATTTGCTAGATACTATGTAAATTTTTCCTTTGAAATTACGTTGTTTTATTTTAATTTAAAATTTACTTTATCTTACTTTATCTACCTGATTTATAGATTTATGTGATATAAGGGAAACAATCAACTTGGAGTGCGTAGAATCAATGGAATTAATCAACATTTGATTGAAAAGTGGTTTGTTTGTAAGAACACTCTTCATTCTTAAGTAATTTTCAAAATGTCGGTGATATAACTCCTGTCTCTGTAGCCTATTGCATTAGCATTAGTCTTATTAATCTGAAGGTGCGGATTCGATTCCCGCCTACACCTTGGGTTTTTCTTGTGATATCACAATGGGCCTAAGTTGGGCGTTCTACTTCGGTGAGGGTTCGCCACCTAACCTAACCTAACTTGAAGTTTTCGTTTTTCACATTGAAATTTTTAAATAGAACCTGCAATGGTTGCACATTTTGAATTTGTTGCTGCTGCGATTGCTGGTTATCATACTGTTATTTTTTTTTTGTAGAATGTTAAGTTGAGCTTTACTGAAGGATTGCAGTAATTTTGCAAACTGTGATGCGTCCGTTTACCGGAATATTTATATTAAAATTGGTTTCAACAAATTTTTATTTCGTATATTTTATTCATTCAGTATTTGTTTTTTATATCGGCTGTTTCTTGTGTGATGTTTGCGATGGCTAAAGTAGTCTGCACGTTGGATACAAAACGAAAAATTTAATGGGTTCAACCCCCGTTTTTAGACTCATAAAAACGTCTCTCATTTTTTCTGATGTGCTTAGTGTGTCATTGTGTCAGTTGTTGTGGGAAGGTTTCAGTGGCGAAGGCATAGTCACTGGTCACTGAACAGTGCCGGCTTCAGCTGATAGGAGTCCTCAATCACATCAGAGCCCCCTCCTTCGTCGGTTTTAAGTAGCGCCGGCGAATTAAATAATTACTAAAAAAAGGATATTAAAATGAAAGTTAAAATATTGAATACATCTCCTTGACATCAGAGGCGCTTCAACACTGCTATAAAAAAACAGAGAACGTGCAACAGCCCAGTTGTAAGTTCTAGCACAATGCATAGCATGTGTAGGGGTCTTCTCCTGAGTGGTTATTCAAGATAAAACAAAAATATGTATCTCATTAACCGAAGATAAAAACAAAATAAAGCACATGTTAAAAAAAGCATTATAAGCTTAAACTACGTTTAAACTTTAAATAAGTTTACTGCATCCCAAAAACCGGCTCTTAATAAACTATTTAACACCTGTAATGTACGATATAAATGTCATTTTATAACAACAAAATATGTCGAAAACAGTATTTATTTAATATATACTGCAATTTTTCTACATACCTAATATAACCTGTGTGCAAATAAATTTCGAAATTTAAACCCTAGATACAAACGAACTGCCTTGTTAATACGTTAAAGGAATCTTTTTATTTTTACAAATAAAAAAAATGCCAATTTCTTTGAAAGATGCGCCGTATTCCAGGAAAACGGAGAAAGATGGGTGGATATAAATTGATGGAATTTATGGCTGTTGAGGCACTTTATGATATCCAATGGCCAAAACCTTTAACAGAATGCAGTTGGTTTGCATACATAATATCAAAATTTTTATCATAAATATATACAACGTTTGTTCGAAAGAAGAGGAATTTTGTTTTCTTCGATAACAATGGCGTGCTGCATCATGAGTTCTTGCCAACAGGTCGTATGGTTAATAAGGAATATAACAAGAAAGTTATGCAACGTTTGCGTGAAGCAATACGGCTCAACCGATCGGAATTGTGGAAAAAAGAATCATGGATTCTGCGTCACGATAATGCACCAGCTCACACATCAATACTTGTACGTGATATTTTTTGGCTAAAAACAACACCCTAATCATACCTCAACCACCTGATTCACCAGATTTGGCTCCCTGTGACTTTTTCCTATTCCCAAAACTGAAGAGACTAATAAAAGGAAAGCGTTTTGCTACAATTGATGAGATAAATTCATATCAAAGATTGAGCTGATGACCATGCCGAAAATCGCATTTCTTTCAGAAGTGCTTCGAGTATTGGAAGAAGCGCTGGCATAAGTGCATTATATCTGAGAGGGATTACTTTGAATGGGACAAAATGGATATTGTTGAATAAATAAATACTTTTCAAAAAAATTTTAAATTCTCCTTTTCTTTTTAACAGACTATGTACTATATAAATGAATCACCCAAATAAGTTTGAATGGTAACTTACATAACCAAAAATGTTTTATTACATGGTGCAGGTCGTGTACATATAAAAGATGTAATTCCTTGTTAGTATTGTACTCTTTTCCGAATAAGATAATGGTAGGCCAGAACAGATAAAAATATTTAGTTAGCATCACTGTTACGATGTATAGAAGTGTAGCACCATGAGGTGCGTGAACACCATATGAGCCTGCCTACAGGTTTCAAACTACTCCACCTGCCACGGTTCCCAGCCCTGATTATACCATCCAGCGAAAATATGGGGTCCGGCGATAACTCCACCTATCTTGTCTTGTTCCCCACAAGGCGGGTATGTTCTCTGACCCACATCAGTGTAAGCTCATTGACCAAGCTGCAACTAATGAGTCGCCGGACTCTCGCCAGCACCAATCCAGAAGACACGTTCATCCTTTGCATGCATCTAATCGCAGACATATTGTCAAGTGCAACGAGAATCCGGATTTAATTCTAAACAACTCTGCTGTTTTGTTTATTTGTAAAACAAAGTTCCAACATCTTTGGTGTTAAGTAGCCGTATTAATTCTTAAACTTAAGAGGATTCATTTTGTTTATTATTTTACGTCGCCGATGTTTTTCATAGCTCAAATAGCGACGTTAGGCAGTGAGGTGTATTATATTAATATACACACTAATGCACAGGAAAAAAGTTTTTGTTTACTGGAGGTTAATGTTAATGAACATTCGGCTTATGAAGAATGCACGCTAATCGTAACTCGTATATGCACAATTTTGTGAAATGTCTTTTTCACAGATCAAACCGTATAGTAATATATTTTCATAATTTTTATACCGTTTTATTTATTAATTTTTTTTATTTTCAGATTTCAAACGGAAAGTCGCAAACAAAATTTTATTTAAATGTGAGTATTATTTGTATGTATACATATATTTTGAAAATTTCTCTTTCCATTAATTTTCGTTACGTAAAAAAAAATTGATATAAATACAAATTATTGTGGTTATGTCTTCAATGCAATTTTATTACTTTTGATTCAATTAATCATACTGTTCTTTAAAAAATCATTTTTATTACCAGAATAATTGTCATTTTAATTAAAATTTTTTATTTGCATATATTTTATGTAAAGTCAACATTTGCATCATTCTTATGTCAGTAGCTACTGGCTTGGGAATAACATTATTATGTGTGTTTTTTTTCTTTTCTGGTAAAGTTCGGTAAATTGAGAGTAAACTATAATTTATCTCAATAAAAGACAAATTAATCATCAATTATACAGCATATTTTCAGTAGTTAAGATGTGGAAGTTGAGACGGATTTTTTTCTTATCATAACTTTGGATCCAAGTTACTCGACCACTAAAGCAAGCATGTAAGTTTTATTAATCATCAATTATACAGCATATTTTCAGTGCGTTTGTCAGACGCATGCCAAGTGCAACAGTTTTGTTTTTTCGTTGCAAGTTGTTTGATTAATATTTCAATTGAATATGGAACTTATTAAGACTGCAATGGAAGCTGAAGATATTTAGTTACTTTTTTTATTGTTATTTTTTACATATTGCGGTGCGATCGATAAGCGGAAGTTTTGTGTTAAATTTACTTATTTTATTTATTTATTGGTGTTTGCCAGAGATTTAGAGCCACCAACAATTTAATAAACGTAATTACAAACGTTCACGGTCTAAACGGATTAAATGACATTAAACATTTTTTTTTTTTATACATACAATATTTATTATTTCATGAATTGTGTCAAATCTAAAAAATAAAGTTGTTGTATTATTAAAAAAAAAAAAAAAAAAAAACAAATGCTATAAATATACGTGTGCGTGTGTGTGATCGGTACAAATTTTTGAATTAATTGAATTAATAACTCGTACATTTTTGATTGGGAAAATTCGCGGCTAGTATCGTTGGAAAGGGCGTTTTCTGAGCTTTCCAACGGTGTATCATAGTCCCGGATCGGAATAAGGAATTAGGAGCAGTTAATTTTTTGAAAATTCTGTAAATAAATAGTGTTGTGTTAAAACATACAAACTGGACATTTCTAAACACACATAAAGAAAAAAGAAAACAGAAAACATAAAGTGAAGTTTTTACTAAACACAAATAAATATTAAAATATAAAAACATAACAAATATAAAATAGAACTATCACAAACAATACATATAAAAATAAATTTAAACAAACCAACAAATACTACTCAAACATAAACAACAACAACAACAGTACGTGGCATTACTGTACAGTGCATTGTTTTCTATATGAGTGCAAGCGATTGCTCGAACAAAGCAAATGTGAAAAAACAAAACGGCAGACATGCATACATAATTGTCAACTCTGAAAGCAAGAGTAGTGAGAATATTTACGATCCTAAATGCAATAGAGATTATTTAACCCTGAAACCGACCACTGGTCCAATTTTTGCTGAAAAAAGTGCAAGTGATCCAAATTTGAATAAGTGTACAGAAGATAAAATAATTGTATCGCGCCCATTTTCTCCCATAAATAAAAGTACGGATCTTCCGTCGTGTTCAAATTTTTCAAGCCATAAAATACCTACTGGAATGGACCGCTACATCACGATCACTAAGCGTAAATCCAGTCCTAGGGCCGCCAATACTGAACCCGACCCTAAAATGCCACGAACCAATGAGGGTCAAAATAGGTTCGCCATTCTTGGCAAAATGGCCAATAACAATACGGAAAAGCCAGAGCAAAGAGCAATAAAACCGCCACCAATATATTTGCGAGAAGTGTGTACTAATTCTTTGGTGAGTAAATTGTCAAAGTTGATAGGTAAAGATCACTTTTACGTGGTCTCTATTCGCAAAGGTAACGTGCTGGAGACAAAGATTCAGGCCGACAGCGAGAAAGGCTATAGGGCCATAGTGAACAATTTTGATGCGGAAAAAAAAGGTTACTACACTTACCAATTGAAGAGTGCAAAGGGCTTAGTGGTGGTCATTAAAGGTATTGACAATTCTGTGCCGACTGAGGATATTAAAGATGCCCTGAAGAATGCGGGGTTCGATGCTAAATCAATTTTCAATATAATTAACCGAGAGAAAATTCCTCAGCCAATGTTTAAAGTTGAAGTTGCTTTCGACTCAACTAAATTGAAAAAAAATGAAACTCACCCCATTTACAATTTAAAATTCTTATTGAACCGAAGAATTGTCGTAGAGGAACCAATTAAGCGTAAGGGTCCGCCTCAGTGCCAAAATTGTCAGGAGTTTGGACATACAAAATCTTTTTGTAAATTACCATCCGTATGTGTGAGATGTGGAGACATTCACAAATCTTTGGAATGCCCACACCCGAAATCTGACACGAATGTGAGAAAGTGCGGTAATTGTGGTGAAAAACACACCGCCAATTATCGTGGTTGCAAAGTGTTTTTGCAACTAAAAAATTCAAACAAGGCAAGAAGATCAGTGCCAGTACCACTCGAGTATAAGGAAACTAATTTTCCTAATTTGCCAACAACTTCTGCCCGTGCAACTCAAAGAGCTCAGGGTACAAATGTGCAACACGTTAGTTTCGCTGAAACGTTGAAGAAAGGTAATACATCGCAAGAAAGTCATCGAGTTAACTCGTATGCAAACGTTTTGAAGGAAGGTGAGCACAAACCACTGCCCGACACTCAAAGTGCCATCGAGAAATTGATAGACACTATGAACAGTTTTATGTCCAACATGCAGGGTATGTTCCAGCAAATGCTGCAAAACCAGAGCATGCTGATGCAAATTTTGTTGAACAAAAAATAATGGATACGCTGAAAATTTGTTTTTGGAATGCTAATGGCCTGAGCCAGCACAAGTATGAAGTGCAACAGTTCCTACAATCACAACAAGTTGATGTACTTCTCGTATCCGAAACACATTTTACTCAAAAGAACTGTTTCAAAATAAAAAATTATTATAATTATGACACAAAGCATCCAAGTGGCAGAGCTTGTGGAGGGACAGCAATACTGGTTCACAGAGATGTTGCCCATTTTCCCCTACCAGAATTTTCGACGGATCACATACAAGCCACCACCATAAGGTTACCACGTTGTGGTACATCGATTTCTGCCGTTTATTGTCCACCCAGACACTCCATTACTACGGATCAATTTTGGAACTTTTTTCAAACGTTAGGAACAAAGTTTATTGCAGCGGGTGATTTTAATGCAAAACACACCTTTTGGGGTTCTAGACTTATTTCACCAAGAGGAAGGCAACTTTTCGATGCGATATCCCTTCACAATTTGGACGCAATATCTGCAGGTCAACCCACATACTGGCCTACAGACATTAATAAAATTCCAGATGTGATCGACTTTGCGGTCACTCGCAGCATAAGAAGAGAACTATTTCATTTGGTTCCGTCTTTGGATCTTTCGTCGGATCATTCACCTACTTTTTTGAATTTTTTTCGCGCTTCTGAAAATGCAGAGCAGAATAAGTGTTATCATAAAAAACATATAAATTGGCTAAAGTACAAAATGTACATTAGTACCCACTTGCCACAACACTTGTCTTTGAAATCGGAGTCTGAAGTAGAGGATGCTGTAATCCTCACAACAAACATCCTGAAAGAAGCGACAGCAGTTTCCGCATCAAACGTTTTGATAAGAAGCAGGCGTCATTACAACAGTAATGCTACCGTTGAGTCCCTGATAAGGCATAAAAGACAGTTGAGGCGTCAGTGGCAGGAGCTCCGTTCACCTGGCTTAAAGGCACAACTAAATAAATGCCAACGGAAACTGCGTGTTTTGCTGAAAGAGGACAAAGAATTTCAACTGAATGAATATCTGCAAAGGTTGGACACAACAGAGCAAACAGATTATAGTTTGTGGAGAGCTACAAAAAAAATGAAACAACCTACTTCCTACGAGGCCCCAATAAGGTTACATAATGGTGAATTTGCACAGAGTACAGAGGAGAAAATTGAGGAATTCGCCAACCACCTGGAAAACGTATTTACACCAAATGAAACCGCTTCCCGTATTGCGCCGATTGTCATAAACGAAAGAGTACAACGTCCACTGAAATTCCGATTTGCTGAAGTCGAATCTGCTATAAAAACGTTAAAAGCCAGAAAAGCTCCAGGCAGTGACAAAATCACAGGAGCAATGATAACTAATCTGCCACAATCAGCATTGAGGCTGATTCTCTTTATTTTCAATTCTATGTTGAGGTTGGGTACGTTTCCGAAAGCATGGAAACACTCAGAAATCGTAATGATTCCTAAGCCAGGTAAAGATGTTACGCAAGTATCTTCTTATCGTCCAATAAGCTTATTGCCGATATTGTCCAAACTTTTTGAAAAATTGATTCTCGAGAAACTACGGCACCACGTTGACACTAATTCTGTTATCCCACATCACCAATTTGGATTCCGGAAAATGCACAGCACTGTGGCATAAGTACACAGAATAACAAACCTTGTCCGATCGGCTTTCGAGAATAAAGAATACTGTTCGGCACTTTTTATTGATATATCTCAAGCGTTCGACAAAGTCTGGCACGACGGTCTGATGCACAAAATTGTAAACTTGCTACCGGAAAACGTTCACAAATTGTTCAAAAATTACATAACTAAGAGATCTTTTCATATAAGGTCGAAATCGGTGATATCTTCCATTAAAAATATCCATGCTGGTGTACCACAGGGAAGTATCCTTGGTCCTTTTCTGTACATTTTATTTACTGCGGATATGCCTACAAGTCAATTGACGCATACATCAACTTTCGCGGATGATACTGCTTTTCTAAGCATACACAAGAATGCAGCAGTAGCAAGCCAACATCTTCAAGCGCATTTGAACCGATTGGAAAAATGGTTATCAAAGTGGAAGATAAAAGTAAATGCTTCAAAGTGCGTCCACATTACGTTTACTCTGAGAAGGGACAATTGTCCTCCCATCACGATAAACGGTGTTACAATACCTGAGGGCAACCACGTAAAATATCTTGGTATTCATCTCGATAGACGTCTTACGTGGACTAGTCACATAGCGGCCAAAATCACTCAACTGAAGTTGAAAACTGCGCAGCTTTACTGGCTTATAGGACGACACTCTGCACTAGGCCTAGATATGAAGGTGCTGTTGTATAAGGCGATTTTAAAGCCCATATGGCTATATGGCGTTCAGCTGTGGGGAACTGCTTCCGCATCAAATGTTGCAAAATTACAAAGAAGACAGTCAAAAATTTTACGAATAATCACAGGTGCTCCATGGTACATGAAAAATGTAAATATCCACAGGGATCTAAAAATTCCATCAATTAATGATGAAATTAAAAAAGTCTGTACGAAGTATAGGACGAAGATCACGGTGCATCCCAATCCACTTGCTAGAGAATTGCTGGTCTTTGAGGGTCACAGAAGACTCAAAAGGACCCAAACGTTTGATCTGATTGGATGAAAATTCTGTGTAACCATTGGGTTGAAATTGCAGTGGCAATGGAAACTATTTTTTTTTTTTATAGTATATTTTTAGATTAAGATTTGAACACATTTTGTTAATTCATATTGAAAGATCCAAAATTCAAAAATAACATGGGAAAAAAAAAAAAAAAAAAAAAAAAATAAAAGACAAAAATGAGCAAAAGTAAGAAAACGCAAAAAACCATAAAAGTTACCACAAAATAGGTATGTTCCACGTGCATAACAAAAGTGCCCAAATGAAAAGTGATTTTAGACGCTTAGCCGATAATTTTATTCTAGACCGAACTTATCCAAAGAAATATGTATGTGTAAAAAGAAAAGTAAACTAATGGATTGTTATGTTTGTGTTTATAAATTTTTGGTTTTTGTTCGGTATTCAAATTCAGTTCTCGATTGATTAGTAGAATTTTGAACATAGGAATCTTGAATTTGTAGTCAAAAATTGGGAAAAGTTTACTGGTGAGCTAAGTAAGCATTAGCGAAATATGTAGTACTATATGGAAATGCTTTCCTCCTCAATTTTTTAGTTTTCTTTTATATAAAAAAATACTTTATGAGAATATCGTAAAGTATGTAATAATAATTTTACATATTTTTTTCGGGAAAAGCACAATTTTAAAATTAGAATCATATATAAATAAAATAAATTTGTGCGAGTTCGGGCAATTTTCTTATGCACCTGGAACAGACCTAATATATATGACCATGTACTATTACAAATCTACACACATTCATACATCCATAAAAACACAGTCTCTTCTGGCTATTGAAAGACAACAGACAAGATCGCGCATAAATTCTATTTGAAACATATTATTATACAGTTAATTCTTTTCCAAATTAACAATAACAAATTAATGCAATTTGCATTATATGATTTAAATTTTTTCTTGATTTTGTTTTGTCAACTATTGGAGAGACTTCTGTGAACAAGTGAGCGAATGTAAAACGCTCTCTTATTCGAACATGAGTTCGAGTAAGAGAAAAAGAGCAAATGATGGAATTGCTTCCACATCAAAAATTCTAAAACAACTGTTAACTAAAATAATTTTTTCCCATTACAAACTTTAATGGATAAAGCAGATAATGATGATGTGGATGATTTACCTACAAAAGAAATTAAAATTATTATACCACCTATTACCTTAGTGAAATGTGATATGGAAAAAATACAACGAATGTGTAAAAATCTATCGATTTCGAGTTACTCAATCAGAAAAATGTCTATCGGTCACAAACTCTTCTGTGAGCTTCAATATGATTATGATTGTGCAATTAATTATCTCAAAGAGAACAAAGAGTTGAGTATTTTTCATATACACCAAAAAATAATAGACATACAAAGTTGTGCTGTCTGGTATGGACAAAACCGACCCAATTAAACTAAAAGCCATTCTTTCGAAACTTGGGCTGCAGTGCACTGATGTTAAGCTAGTTGATAGAAAAACAGAAAGAAATAATACTGTACATAGTTTACTTTAAAAAAGGTGTTATAACGCTTAAAGAACTGCGCGAGAATTACAAAAGTATAAATTATGTTAGAGTTAAATAGAGCTATCAATCTAGGAATTCACATAAGCTTACTCAATGTTACAACTGCCAGATGTTTGGCCATGGTTCGGATGCAATATAACTACGTTTTGCTCTAAATGTGCTGGTCCTCACAAAACAACGGAGTGTAAGACTGACGTAGTCAAATCCGCATACTGTCACGGGGATTATAAAGCAACTGATAACACCTGCCCATGCAGATCAGCTTATATCGGATTGAGGCAACGTTTTGCAAGTAGACAAGGCAGAAATAATCAACAGGCTTCCCACACGGAATTGCCAAATGGTAATGCTCAACAAAATGTTAAGTTTACTCAACAAAATTATGGTAACAAAAGCTGGGCCAATGTTGTATCTTCTTCTCTTAATAATAATAATAATAATAATGATTTGTTTTCTATAGAACAACTAAAATCTTTAACATTTGAACTGATAAATAATTTAAAAAAAATGTAAAAATAAGTTAGAGCAGTTTGATGTTATAACTTCATTAGCAATTAAATTCTTGTCGTAAAAATGGATAACAATATAAAAATAATTACTTGGAACGCTAGAGGTATTCGTAACAAATTTAACGAGTTTTTTGATTATCTTATCAGAGAAAATATAGATGTTGCATTAGTGTGTGAAACATGGCTGAATGATAAAATAATTATGAAACATCCTAATTATTATTGTTACCGAGAGGATAGATCCAACTCAAGAAGGGGAGGTGGTGTTGCAATTGCAATCAGAAAAAACTTAAAGCACGATCCAATTTACTCACTGCAAACAAAATTAATAGAAAACATTGGACTCAAATTATATACTTCCGATAATTACTCCATAAGTATCTACAGCTGCTACTTTCCTGGAGGGACCGCAGGTCCTAACGATATTAAGAAAAACCTATTTAAAGCTGATTTAAAAATGTTTTCAAGGATAAAGGGTAATTTTATAATTGGTGGGGACTTTAATAGCCGACATCATAGCTGGGGTTGTTTGAGACTTAGCTGTCAATAATGTACGATTTAATAACAACTAATTCCCCCCTGATCCAACTTTAGTTCCCACAAGTAGTACATCTCAGGCCTCAGTTCTTGATTTTTTCCTAACAAATATTCCTGAAAAAGTATCTTCAGCACAAATTTTCCACAGTTTGAACTCTGATCACATGCCAGTACACATTTCTATAGACTTTTCTTGTAATCGCTTAGTGTCTGAAAAACATAATTACAAAAACCCAAACTGGAATATATTTGCAAACCATGTAAATAATAATGTTGATTCACTTTCGCAAATGGATATTAGTTCTGAAAATGATATTGACTGCCTAATTGAACAATTTACGAATGTTTTGAAAGATGCTATAGATGCTGGTGTACCAAAAACTTTAATACCAAATATTTACGTGAAAAGATTACCAGAATCGATTCTAAAAATTATTAAATTAAGAAACTGTGCTCGTGGGAAGTGGATAAGATTAAAAAACCCACTTTTTAAAGCACAAATGAACTTCTTAACCAATGTCTTAAAAGTAAAATTCTAGAATTTAAAAATCAGCAGTGGAACAACGTTCTATTTAATCTACCCATAGGTTCTACAAAGTTTTGGAGGATATCTAAAGCTCTTAAGAAAAAAGCAAATTGTATACCTACGCTAAAGCAAAATAATAGTTTGTATGTAACTAATAATGAGAAAGCTGAAATACTGGCTCAAAATTTCTTTTCGAGTCATAATATTTCTTCAAACTTAAGTGACTTGGGTACAGAAACTGTAATAAGCAGTACCTTAAGTACGATGGAAAATGATCAAAACTTAAGTCATATAACGGTTAGCATCAATACTCTTAAAAATATTATTAAAAATTTAAAAAACAAAAAAGCGCCAGGAATTGATGGCATCTCAAATTTTAGTTTGAAGAAAATTCCAGCGAAAGCTTTAAAAGTTCTGTGTCGTATTTACAACTTATGCTTACAGTTTTGTTACTTCCCATTAATTTGGAAAGAATCAAAAACCATCGCATTACCCAAACCTGGAAAAGACAGCAGTAATCCTAACTGCTATCGTCCAATAAGCTTACTAAACACAATGTCTAAAATACTAGAAAAAATTATTAAAGAAAAACTAGTTTGTTTCACGGAAGAAACCAACATTTTACCGCCACAACAGTTTGGATTCCGTTCGGAACGCAACACAATTCAGCCTCTTGTTAGAATAAGAAATATTGTCAAGAACTCCTTCAATGAAGGTAAGTCGACAGGAATGGTCCTAATATATATAAAAGCGGCCTTTGATTCTGTGTGACATGACGCCCTAATTCATAAACTATATACAATAAACGCTTGTCAAAATAATAAAAAGTTTTTTATCAAACAGAACATTTAAAGTTCATACTGGAAATATTTGTTCACAGAACTATGATATTCCTGCTGGATGTCCACAGGGATCATGTCTATCTCCAATTTTATACAATCTTTTTACGCATGATTTTCCAGCTTTACATGGATGTAATTCATCTATTTTTGCAGATGACACAGCTATACTTAGTTCAGAAATATTACCGGAAGATATCGTACACACTTTGGAGGAATCAACTAAAATAGTTACCGACTATTTTAAGAAATGGAAAATAATGATAAACCCCTCAAAAACTTAGTCTATCTTCTTTACAAGAAGAAGAAAAAGTTTATTTCTACCACAAACCAACATTATTGTTGGCACCGACTCTGTTCCATGGGATGACAAGGCTAAATATCTTGGTGTAATGCTGGATAAAAAACTATTATTTAATGAACATATTAAATATATTGTACACATAATTAATACAACAATTAAAATAATGTACCCGTTAATAAACAGAAAGTCTGAACTAAATACACACAACAAACTTCTTATCTTAAAAACTATATTCAATTTTTTTTTTTTTTTGACTTGGACCGGCACTCAGGGGATGACCCCTACACATGCGATGCATTGTGCTGGAACTAGGAAATTAGGTTATGGGAAGGAGGATAGAGGGAGTAGTGTTTATTGACATTTGATTTAAATCTTCCCATGCTAAAAGTGACAGGAAACACCTCTGCGGGTAGTCTATTCCACATACGTGCCGTTCGGCCAAAAAACGAATTTTCCCTGTAATGCGTAGTGCGAGTCGCCCTCAAATCGACCACAAATGGATGCGCTCTTAATGATGATCGCGTCGTGCGCGCGAATAACCGGGTTTCGGGAACAAGTTCCCTGATTTCATTAGAACACATCCCATTATAGTAACGATAGAACAACGAAACGCACCCCACGTTGCGACGATGCTCAAGAGAGTCAATAGAGTTGGCTACCCTACTGTCTCCTATGAGTTTCTTCGCCCTTTCTTGTACACGGTCGAGTAACTTCAAAATAGTCTTTGAAGCACCGGCCCACACATGAGAGTTGTATTCCATTTTCGGTCGGATGTAGGCGGTATAAATAGTGAGGAGATCAGATGGGGTGAAGTATGTCTTACACCGCCTTAAAAAGCCTAGGCACTTGAATGCTTCCTTTGAGACCTGAAAAATGTGCTCAGTCCATCGGACATCACACTGAATTTTCATGCCAAGAACATCAAGAGCTTCTGATTCCTCAATGTTTATGCCACCCATTTTTACAGATGAGGCAGCGTGATCGTGCATACGGCGGTGTGTTAGCATGCAGCATTGAGTCTTTTGGGAATTGAAATCGATCCTGTTCGCGTGACCCCATTCCAATATTCTCGTGAGGTCACCTGTTAGCGAATCATTCATATTCTGCCGCGTCGCTGCGATCAAAGTTGATGTCGGCCTACGATCAAATGAATATGAATGGTAGATACTGCTGTCATCTGCGAAAGAGTGGATAGGGTTTGAGGTATGACATAGGAGGTCATTAAGAAAAATAATAAATAGGGTAGGAGAAAGAATAGAGCCTTGTGGTACCCCTGAATTGATCTTGAACTCGTTAGATGAGATCCCGTCTATAACAACTCTTATAGCGCGATCCCTGAGAAAGCTCTATATAAGGGGTGGCGATGGCGCGATGGATGGTAGTCTGCACGTTGACTACGAATCCAAAAACAGACCTGGGTTCAACCCCAGTTTCAGACCAAAAATTTTAAAATAAAAATAAACATCTCGCATTTTTCTGATGTTGCATTAGTGTGTCTTTGTGTGTCAGTTGTTTTCGGAAGGTTTCAGCGGCGAAGGCATAGTCACTGGTCACTGAACAATACCGGCTTCAGCTGATAGCAATCCACAATCACATCAGAACGCCCTCCTTCGTCGGTATTGTGTAGCACCGGCGAAGTAAAATAATAATAAAAATGGCTACTAAACCGAAGCTTCAGCACTGCTACGAGTATGAACAAAGATCGTGCGAAAGCAGAGCTGCAAAAAATAATTAATTAAGCTTCACCTCCTGTCGTTTCTCCTACTATCCCTTTCCTATAGTTCCAGCACAATGCTTTGCATGTGTAGGAGTCATCTCCTGAGTGCTGGTCCTAGATAAAAAAAAAAAAAAAAAAAAAAAAAAAAATCGAGAGAAGATATCGCCGACACCAAAAGCAATAAGTTTGGACAAGAGTGCTCCATGCCACACTCTGTCAAATGCTTTTGAAATATCTAGAGCCACTACCTTACTTTCGCCAAAATGGTGGATGGATCGACACCATTTTTCCGAGAGGAAGGCAAATAAATCACCCGTGGAACGTCCTCCACGGAAGCCATATTGCCGGTCGTTAAGTAAGCTATTGGACTCCAGATATTTCGTAAGATGGAAATTTAGCATACTCTCCATTACTTTAGAAATGGTAGAGCATATTGCGATTGGGCGATAATTTTCAGGGTTGCTTGCCTCTCCCTTCTTGGGGATCGGCGTAACATTTGCAACTTTCCAGCACGACGGAAATTCGCCTGCATGATATAGGGTGCTGAAAAGGATTGCCAGAGGACGCGATAACGTCGAAGAGCACTGCTTCAAGACCAGTGCCGGAATTCCATCCGGGCCAGGAGACTTATTTATGTTGAGGTCCGATAAAACCCTTTTAACTGCACGAGCCCGAAAGTATATCTTTGGCATAATTACGGATACACGCTCGGATGCGGGCGGTGGTTGATTGCTTTCCGGCAGGTGAGAATTGCCTGCAAACATTTCAGCAAGGAGGTTAGCCTTTTCAACCAGGTCAGTGAATATTTGATCAGCCTTTAAAAGAGACGGTATAGAAGAACTAGCATTTCCCTTAACTCTTTTAACGAATGACCAAAAGCTTTTACTTCCCCGTGGGGCAGTAAGAACTTTAGCGCGAAGACTCTGCTCGTACAAAGCTTTTGCACATCTTAGCACTTTGGCACACGAAGTTCTCGCCCTTTTGCGCATCATATCAGTATCTGCGTTTTTATTATTCCGCCAGACACAAAACGCTTCCTCTGTGGATCTGACTGCATGTCTGCACGTCTGATTAAACCAAGACTTTCGTCTAGGCCTAATCGAAATTTGCTTCGATGGTATGAACGTTTTCATACCAAGCATTATTATATTTTGGACCATTTTAGCCATGGCATTGAAATCATTGTCGAGGAAGCAGAGCCTCCAATTGAAATGCCGAAAGAAATCGTTGAGCTCAGCCCATCGTGCCTTTTCGTAAATATATTTCAAACGTTTCATAGCTGGCGGTGAAACGCCTCGAAGTTCCGCAAACGAAAAGGTGGCAGAAATGGTGCAATGATCCGAATTACCGAGAGGTGCGCTAATGTTCATTTCATACTTTTCAGGGTGTGAAGTGAGAAAAAGGTCGAGGGTGTTGTGTTGGTGCCCGTCAACACATGAAATATGTGTTGGTTCATTCACTAATTGCGCAAGGTGATTGTGCGCTGCGAATAGCTCAGCATATTGGCCTTCTGGAGTTGTATTGCTCGAATGGCGGAGCCACGATAAATTATGGACATTGAAATCGCCAGCAATAACGATTTCACTGTTCGGGTAATTTTCGAGGATCGCCGATATATTGTCGGAAAGAGCATCGAAGTTCTGTATAGTTTTCTCCCTTTCCGTGTTTGGGCTTCTGTAAAGAAACCCGAAGTGCAGAAGATGTGCCCTGATTTTGAATTTAACCCAAAGACAGCTAAATTCGGGATCATGCGTGTCTAAAGATTGCTGGCCCTGGTACACAACTTCATTGCGTATATAAATTGCAAGGCCCCTGTGTAGATAGAAAAGAGATAGGAGGTGATACCCAGGTATGTGAAAATCCTGTGGGTCAGCATCCTCAGACACCTGGGTTTCGCGAGAAAACCCAAATAAAATGTCTATCTTTTGTATTGTAGTTGCCACTGAGCTAATCGCTGCTTGAACGACTGCCGGTGATCAGTGTTACTCCTTCATCACCAAACAGTCTAGCAGTAATCAACACCAATGGCACCAACAATGCAAAAGATTTAGTCGGGTATGGTATTAATTAGGGAATTAGCACAATGACACGAAAAAAAAGGCCACGAAAGACCTCATCCGGTCACCGTGACTCGAAGTGACAGCACTGGTTGGTAGTGTCAGCACTGATTTTTATTTCTCGCCCGTCACTGGTATAGCGGTTTTTTTTTCTCCTCAGTTATTCCACCGTTTAATTTGTTATAGTTTCTTGTATTTTATTTGTTGTATTAAAGTTTATTGTTTTTTATTTGTTAATGTAAGTTGATCAAATTTGTTTTTTTTTTTTTTAAGTTTATTTTGTTTCGTTTTTTGTCACTAAGTTGTTTGATTTTTATTTTTTATTTATTTTAAATTTTTTTTTCATTTGTATTTTTCTTTTTTTAATTTATTTCGTTCTAACTGTTTTAATTAAATTGAAGACCGAACAGCGGACCAAAAGAAGATAAGTGTATACCGGTCGAACTAATAAACACTACTCATTTTCACTATTCCATTTGCCAATACATTTTTCCACACAAACTTTGCACTCTATGTCTAACATAAAATTAGTTAAAGATAAACTTAATATATTGTCTCAAAACTTTAAAAATCGTTGTAGATACTCTAGCTATCTACACATCAATGCATTAGTTTGATAACGTTTATCCCTTGTTTTTACCCTCTGACATTACTGCTCTACTTATAGGGTTTTTGATATACCTTTTCCCCTAAATAAATGTATAAATGATAAAATAAAAACATTGCTGTAAATGATTAAGTAGAAAAATTTTATTAAGAATTGATCTCTTAAAATTAAAATTAAATTATTGTAAAAATGTAAATGTTACTGTAACAATAAAAATTGAGAAAAAAAAAAATAAAAACACAATAATTTGGCTTATACATGTTAATTAAAGAAACCCCAAATAATTTTAAAGTATATCATTAAATAAAATTAACTATTATTGTTCATTGCATTTTTGGTAAACTTTTAATTTTAATTGATTATTGTTAATTATAAACCAGCTGATTGCTTGTTCTTCACGCCCAAACTAGCCCGAAGAAAAAGTACGGGCGTTCTCGTGCGTGAAGAACAAGAATATTACTTTCTCAAAACCTCTCTCATTTACCCAATTTTTGCGTAACAAAACGCTTTTTGGTAAGATTGGCGCTCGTGGGCGCCCAATTTAGAGTAAGAAAACACACCTATTATATGTATGTATGTCTAATTACGTATATACAATATGTTTGTCTAAAATAAAAACTGTCAATTATTTTAGCCGTTAATTTGGGGGGGATAGCAGCTTGTTAGTAAGAAAATATGAAACGTGTCATGTATTTAACTACATATGTATGTATCTATGTACATATATGCTAACTGTTGAAGCAAATTTTCTATTTTCCAAGACACCAAGTAAAATCCTTTCATAACGTTATGTAAAGTTGCGTGTTATACGAATCTATTCGCGTGTTATGTGAATCTATTTTGACACATTCTTCTTTCCACATCTTTTCTGCGTACATATATTTGTTATTATGTGTCCATATCTGTGATTATTATTATTAAATGTATGAAAATTGTGAACGATATTCCATTTAACTGACAAAAACAGAAATACTATTGTGATACCTGAATATTAGAAATAAAATACGCCATCAGACAAATATAATAAAATTGCTGTGCGCGTCATTGGCTAATATTTTTTTTTTATAATAGGGAAAATCCCCTACATATGCAATGCATTGCACTGGAAGTATATAGTGAAATGGATAGTATAGAGCATATGTAGATAGGTGGTGAAAGTGGTAGAAAGATAGAGCTTAATTAACAACTCTGCAGTTGCGTGTTAATTATAAAGTTGTGGCGTCTCCGCTGTTGATTTTGACGCATTTTTTAAGCTGACGGGATCTATTTGATTTAAGCGCATGCTCCACACTCAGTCAACATTTCTCATCAATATTAATTTTTTTTGGTTTTTTTCATGTGTAAACATATAGAAGAAGTTACCGTCGGCAAAATACATATCTATTTATTTCTTTATTTATAAAATAAAGCACTGATGATATTTTTGTTTGTTTTTGTCACTATATTTTTTAATTTGCACGTCCCAAAAAGCCATTAAAGAGCTTAATTCAATTACAAAAATTTTTTACTCTATTTGTAATGCGTCACAACTACGGTGTGCACTCAAAGTTAGCAGAAAAGAATATTGACAACAACACTGCCACACTACGTCAAACTGTTTTCAATATTTTTATGAATATCAAAACCATTTTGATATTCGTCAATATTACACAGAGCGTATATGTCTGACTATTTGTCGCACACAAAGACAAATATTGAAGCTGAATATTGATCCGCTTTATTATTTTACATCGCCGACGTTTTCTTGCTCAAATACCGACCAATAACAGTGCTATAGCGCGATAAAACTTTTTTGACTTGACCGCGCTAGGAATCGAACACGGGTTCTTCTGGTTGCAGAGCCAACACGCTAAATATTCGCCATGAGCACCCCCAATACTCAAATTATAATTATATTTGAACATAACATTAGTGGACCAATTTGTTATTTTTCTATTTAAAGAATTTAAAAGCAAACACATTTTTAATTAAGCGAATTATTAATGCTAGGGGAATATTCATAATACCCAGCAAAAATTAAATTTGTGGTAACTTCCCATTTCAATATTCTTTCAAAAACATGCTGTTTGAAATGTAAAGCGCAAATGTTTTTTTTTTTTTTTTTAAGACAATACAAACTCTACGAAGCTCTTAAGCTTGTCTGTAGAAACACCCAGGGTCTAATCGGGAATCGAACCCGCACCTCCATATTGATAAGACTAATGCTCAATTTCACGGGTTTAACTCGTTCGCAAAACTTTATTCATACCGTTCTTTGTGGCTGTATCTTCGGCAAAATGCTACAATGATGTAGCTAGTTTAATTTAATATATAAATTTATTAAATGCTAGTTTTTTCCAGAATAGTTTTAAATGATTATACTGTCCCACCGCACACTTCATGTTTGCACTCTTACTTCCTCTGCTATGTTTTTTTATTTTATCTTTGTTTAACCCAGTGTTCGGCACAAAAAGCGAGTGTTATTGTGTTGGTGAAATTACACTGCGAGAAACATTTTTTCATTTCTTTTTTATTTGCCTGTACTAGATAATTCATGAACTGTGTAATATGAATGAAATTAAATTAAAATTTAATATGTAAATAAATAAAATACAAAATCCATAATGTCGCAGTAAACAAATAATCATTCTTTAAATTTTTTGGTTGCATACAAGGCTCATTTAAAATATTTAAATTAAACAATTTAATAATATTTAAATATTTAAAAAATTTAATTATGAATAATATGTTGACATCAACTTGCTTTGTTGAAATTTCACATGATACTGAAAAAACACCGCATTTTTCTGATGTGAATTAGTATGACTTTGTGTGAGTTCTTGTCGGAATGTTTCCGTGGCGAAGCCATAGTCACTGGTCATTGACAGCACCGGCTTCAGCTGATACTAATCCACAAGTAACATCAGAGCGTCCTCCTTCGTCGGTATTGTGTAGCATAATTTTTGTAATTTTGTTTTTCATTTGTGAATATATTGGGTAAGAACAGTGCCATATCGTTCGTTTCAGTGATCGCTCTTTTTCGTTCAATTGAAAAAATTAACCCGTTCATTCTATCGTTAATTTTTGACAGAGCGAAAGAATAGAAATGAACAAAACAGAAATACCATAAAGAGAACGACAAAGCGAAAGTAGACAAATAAACAAAATAAACAAAAGAGAAATACCATAAAGTGAAGAAACTACGAAACGTAACTTTTCTAAACTTATGTTGCAAATATGCGAAAAATTTCAGAGGGAAGATGTAAGCAAAATTTATAATTTTTTTAAAAATTGAATAAATAATTGTTAAAATCATAGACCAATGTGTAAATTGTTTAGTCTATGATCAAAATTAAAATAAAAAATGGTGTTCAATATAGATGTTGTAGGACAGTTGTAAAATATGATTAGCTGGCTACTGCAAAAGCAAACACCCTAAGTTTTTAAGGTAAAAATATGGTGAAAAAATTTTTGTGAATTTATTTATTTCATATCAAGTAAATTTATCGTGGGAATATACCCTTATATACAGAGTGGCACGAAAGGAGCTATATGGTTTAAATGATTTATAACTTTTTTATTTATGCGATTTTTATAATTTTTTTTTTAATACAGTATATCATTGGGAATTTTTGCAATTAGCTTTGGAAAATGATATCCTGTAAGTGATGTCCATTTTCTGCTACGCACATACGTGCTCTTTTTAGCATTTTTTCCATAACTTTTCGCAAAATTTCGGGTGTAATGGCAATGATTGCACTTCGAATGTTTCATAATTAATTCCCCAAGTCTTCATAAACTGCTTAAAAAAAACAAAGAAAAAATAATAATTAAAAAAGTTAAAAAGAATTCAAACCATACAGCTCATTCTGCGCCACTCTGTATATACGTGCTCCTTTTAGCATATTTTCCATAACTTTTTTTTATCTGGGGCCAGCACTCAGGAGATGACTCCTACACCTACACATGCGAAGCATTTTGCTGGAACTATAGGAAAGGGATAGTAGGAGAAACGACAGGAGGTGAAGCTTAATTAATTATTTTACAGCTCTGCTTTCGCACGTTCTCTGTTTATAATCGTAGCAGTGCTGAAGCTTCGGTTTAGTAGCCATTTTTATTATTATTTTACTTCGCCGGTGCTACACAATACCGACGAAGGAGGGCGTTCTGATGTGATTGTTATCAGCTGAAACCGGTATTGTTAAGTGACCAGTGACTATGGGTTCGACACTGAAACCTTCCGACAACAACTGACACACAAAGCCACACTAATGCACATCAGAAAAATGCGACATTTTTTTTCTATCTTGGGCCAGCACTCAGGGAATGACCCCAACACATGCGATGCATTGTGCTGGAACTAGGAAATTAGGTTATGGGAAGGAGGATAGAGGGAGTAGTGTTGATGGACATTTGATTTGAATTTTCCCACGTCATACGTGACAGGAAAGACCTCGGCAGGGAGTTTGTTCCACATACGCGATGTTCGGCCGAAAAATGAGTTCTCCTTGTAATGCGTAGTGCGGTTCGCTGCCAAGTTGACCACAAATGGATGCGCTCTTAATTATGAACGCGTCGTACGCGTGAATGACCTGGTTTCGGGAACAAGTTCCCTGATTTCATCAGAACACATCCCATTATAGTAACGATAGAACAACGAAACGCACCCCACGTTGCGACGATGCTCAAGAGAATTAATAGAGTTGGCTACCCTACTGTCTCCTATAAGTTTCTTCGCTCTCTTCTGTACACGGTCGAGTAACTTCAAAATAGTCTTTGAAGCACCGGCCCAAACATGAGAGTTGTATTCCATTTTCGGTCGGATATAGACGGTGTAAATAGTGAGGAGGTCAGATGGGGTGAAGTATGTCTTGCATCGTCTTAAAAAACCGAGGCACTTGAATGCCTCATATTCTGCCTCAGCGAAGTGATCATAGTCGATGTTGGCCTACGACTAAATGAATATGAGTGAGAAAGGCTGCTGTCATCTGCAAAAGAGTGGATAGGGTTGGAAGTTTGACAGAGGAGGTCATTAAGAAAGACTAGAAATAGGATACGAGAAAGAGTGGACCCTTGCGGTACCCCTGAATTTATCTTGTACTCGTTATATGAGATCCCGTCTATAACAACTCTTATAGCGCGATCCCTGAGAAAACTCGATATAAATCGAGAGAAGATATCACCGACACCAAAAGCAATAAGTTTGGACAGAAGTGCCCCATGCCACACTCTATCAAATGCTTTAGAAATATCCAGAGCCACGACTTTACTTTCGCCGAACTGGTGAATAGAATTATATCATTTTTCCGAGAGGAAGGCTAATAAGTCGCCCGTAGAGCGCCCTCGACGGAAGCCGTATTGACGGTCGTTCAGTAAATTGTTGGACTCTAAATATTTCATTAGGTGAAAGTTCATCATACTTTCCATCACTTAGGTAATCGCGGAACAGATTGCGATTGGGCGGTAATTTTCAGGTTTGCTTGCCTCACCCTTTTTTGGGATCGGCGTTACATTTGCAACTTTCTAGCACGATGGGAATTTGCCTGTATAGTACACAGTGCTGAAAAGGTATGCCAAAGGACGTGATAACGTCGAAGAACACTGCTTCAGGACCAGTGCAGGAATTCCATCCGCCCCAGGAGACTTGTTTATGTTGAGGTTCGTTAAAACCCTTTTAACTGTACGAGATCGAAAGTATATCTTTGGCATAGTTACGGATACACGCTCGGGTGCGGGCAGTGGTTGATTGCTTTCCGGGTGGTGAGAATTACCTGCAAACATTTCAGCTAAGAGGTTAGCTTTTTCAACCGGGTCAGTGAATATTTGATCATCCTTCAAAAGAGCCGGAATAGAAGAACTAGCATTTTCCTTCACTCTTTTTACGAAAGATCAAAAGCTTTTACTGCCCCGTTGGGCAGTAAGAACTTTGGTGCGAATACGCTGCTCGTACAAAGCTTTTTCCCGTCTTAGCACTTTGGCACACGAAGATCTCGCCCTTTTGCGCATCGCATCAGTATCCGCGTTTAAGTCATTCCGCCAGATACTAAATGCTTCCTCTCTGGATCTGACTGCAAGTCTGCACGTCTGATTAAACCATGACTTCGGCTGCGTTTAATCGAAATTTGCTTCGATGGTATGAAAGTTTTCATACCGAGCAATATTATATTTTCAACCATTTCTGCCATGGCATTGACGTCATTGTCAAGGAAGCAGAGCTTCCAATTGAAATGCCGAAAGAAATCGTTGAGCCCAAGTTCTAGCATTTTGCTAAAAATATACGAGAAAAATGCGAGATGCTTTTTTTTTATAATTTTAGTCTGAAACTGGAGTTGAATCCAGGTCTGTTTTTGGTTTTGTAGTCAACGTGCAGACTACCATCCATCGTGACCATCCCAAATTTCGGGCGTAATGGCCATGATTTGATTTGAATGCTTCGTAATTAATTCCCCAAGTCTTCTTCACAAAATGCTACAAAAAAAAAACAAAGGAAAAATAATAATTAAAAAAGTTATAAAGAATTCAAACCATATAGCTCCTTTTGTGCCACCCTGTATAAGATCATAATTTCAAAATTGTGTTTTTTCCGACAAATATACTCGTATATGAAATGTATTATTACATACTTTATGATATTCTCATAAAGTATTTTTTATAAGAGCAAACTCAATATTATTAAGTTTATTCCTAATTTCTGACTACAAATCCAAGATTATTATGTTGAAAATTCAACTAATCAATCGAGAATTAAAGTTGAATACCGAACACAAAACCAAAAACCTATAAACACAAAATATAACAATCCATTAGTTTACTTTTTTTTATTACACATACATATTTCTATTTTAGATTTTTCTTCTCATAAAAAAAAAGTAAACTCATGGAAGAGAGAAGCTGCAGAAATACCAGAATACATAACCCGAAACAAGTTGTAAATGAAATATGATTGCAAATATATACATATATAAATAATTGCCGTAATATACTTAACTTTCAATTTCACTTAAATATCCAATGTTTTTTAAATTCACAGGCTCCAATATTGGACACACAGATATATAATTGGACACATTAATAATTCACGCCACACAAATATTTAATAAAAATAAAAATACATAATAAAATATTACAACAAACTATTCAGGGATTCACATAAATATTTATTTTATCCATCAGCAATGACAATCATATGTTCGGGCAAATATAAAATTTCTGCAAATATATTAGAAAAAAATTTGTGTGTGTATTAGTTTCGGTCATCCATTTCTTGTAACGTAAGTTCACCTGTTATGAGTTCGCCTTGATAATAGCAGAACATATTTAGCCTGTTCTGAATTGTGTATTTTACATTTGCGACTCTTTTAAATAGCGAGATTCATCAAATATAAGAGAACTAAATTTATGATATTAAAACTTTTTCCATCTTTTTTTTTATCTTGGACCAGCACTCAGGAGATGACCTCTACACATGCGATGCATGGTGGTATAACTAGAGGAAAGGGATAGTGAGAGAGATGACTGGTGGTTAAGCTTCACTATGTTACAACTTTGTTTTTTTTTATCTGGGACCAGCACTCAGGAGATGACTCCTACACATGGAACTTTGCCTCAGGGTCATCGAAAATTTGGACCATCGGATGGAGGTGTGCCGCCGTGGTCGCGGCGCCCATTTGGCCGATATTTTATTCCATACATAATTGAGTAATACCAATATATCATAATAAAATAAAATTACAATAATTTCCTAAATAGTTTGTGTTTTATTCAAAATCAACATCGGCCCTTGAAATTTAACCACCCTTTACAACAAAGAGTTTATTATTTGATTTTAAATCTATTTAATTTTTCTAAACCTTTTTTACAATTAGTCAACACTTTGGTTGACAATGAATGTATTTAAAAGGCAAAATTAAAAATTAAATCTTTCAGTACAATTATGTAATTATTCTTTCTATTATTTAACGTTAGTCAAAATTCATTACGATTATTACATAAAAAGCAAAAACATAGAACAAACGTTGATAAATAATCGTAATGAATTTGGACTAACGTTAAATAATTGAAAGAATATTTACATAACTTTAAATACAATTTTTAAATTAAATTAAATACATAAAAATTATAAACCTTTACTAAAATGCAATTTTTGACGTACAGACAAAATTACTTGAGTATAAAACAATGATATTCCTTGTGAAAAGTACAGATAATGTGAATACAGCTTAACACCGTACTGTAACAAGTGTCTCTTGGACATACATACATACGTTCTTGCTTTCTTTGTTTAAAAATTTAACGATACTAAATAAATAATTTGTCATTTTGTTAAATATGACAACCTATAATATTACAGTAGTTTTTGAAGAGGTTTTATACTGTTATATTTGTGAATGTTAAATACTTGAAAAGGGAATAGGTAATTTACAAAATTACTGTAATTTAAACGAAATGACCTTGAAGGAATGATAATTAATATGTCTTCGTACAATTGACTAAATATAGATTGAAATCCACAAATAAACAATGGTTTAGTTCCCACAATGCCTGAAATGCAAAATATTTAAAGCGTACACTGAGTACATACAATATAAGGCATATAGGGAACATACAATAAGGTATAAAAATTATATTTGGCAATAGTTCTTCATATGTTAATCAAAGTAAATAAATTAAAGCTTGGCTTCTTGAGGAATTATAGTTAACAATCGCAAGTTGTTATATCTACAATTTTGACACCTGTTATTTAATGTGTTTAACATTGTTTGCCGTTTCATTAGTTTGCAGCATAAGAAATGGGGTTAATACCGTTGCCACAGACGAGATATTACAAATTTTAAGAGCTTCTAGTTTCTTTATTTAAAATAAAACACTGGTTTAAGCTTTGATTATTGAATTCTAGTTCATTTATTATTTATTTTAGAAGTTAGAACTGAAGCTTTAAAATATTTTGTATGTTCTCGATCCTGTACTTATCAAACTGAAGTCGTTGTTAAGTGTGTTATTTTATAGAAACGAAAAGAAATTAGTTAAAGACAAATGTTAAAGAAATTTCTATAACCGGGTTGATTTAACAGATCGCTTTGCTTACAATTGTGTACATAATTTATGTCTTTGTATGCATGCAAATACAAACAAAATAAGAATGACTGGAATTTATAAAACTGAATACAGATGTTTAAAGGATAGAATTTGATTTTTTTTTATAATTTTGGTGCAACAATTACCTCCTCCGTAAATGAGGTCGAAGAGGGGAGTTTACTTTCAAAGGTGCCGCTCATAGCCAGATTTGTGGCATTTTGATTTTAACTGTCGCTCGTCCAACCTGCCCGTCTTTGGTTCCACAACGTCGAAAACTATTCCTTTAGGCCATCGGTTTCTTGATAGATTAGGGTATACGATTATAACAACGTCATTAATTTTGATTGGCGATTGTTTGTTGAACCATTTACTTCGTCGTGCGATAATTGGTGTATATTCTTTGAACCATCTACACCAGAATTGGTCAGCAAACTGTTGCGTTTTGTACCACCTCTGCCGAAGATCTACGTCCTCGTTGCTAATCGGTTTGTAGCCATCAGACGAGCCGATAAGGAAATGGTTGGGTGTAGCTTCGTCATCGCTGCACTCAATAGAGATGAAAGTTAATGGTCGGCAATTCATGGTAAATTCAGCCTCGCACAGGGCTTTCCTCACTAAATTTCATCGGTGTGCATATACTATATCAAACCGTCTTAACTTAATTTGTTCCATTATCTGAAAAAATTTCCCTAGGTGTTCCGCGTTTCGAAATAAAATTTCTGATTGCCATGATACCACCTCTATGTGGATTGCTTAGACCTACAGGCAAGTAAACAGTACACCCCATCTCTTTTCCTGTCTCCTGCCAACGGCTACGTTTATTGGTCCAAAATAATCAACGTCTACATCACCATACGCAGCGAGCCTTGCTGATGGTAATGCTGCCATTTGTGGCGTTTGGGGCGTGGAGTAATGAAGTTTGCACCATTGGCACACGCGGCGGACCTTACTAAATAAAATTCGTAGTTTCGGTACGTAATACCGACCTTTAATTTCATTGATGACATTGGTGAAAAAAAAACTTCATGATAGTGACGTACCAACAAAAACGTGGTTTGTATGCAGAACTATAACGTCCCTATGGTTGTTTAGGTATTCTAATCTTCCTTGGCATCTAATAACGTCATCTTCGTCGAAATAAATATTAAGCGCAATAAGTTTGCTATTCTTTTGAATTTGTTTACTGTGGGTCAAACTACCGATTACGCAACTATATTCCGATTTCTGCGCGAGCTTCACTAAAAATGTTTGAGCCATTTTAATCATTTTGTAATTAACTTCCGTATATTCTTTTATGACTTTGTAGTTAGCTAACTCTTTAAGCCGGAAACAGTACAATACAAATGTAGCTACAGCCCGGTATAAACGCCTCCATTTAGAGGTATTCAATATTAAGTTTCATATAACGATTGTTGTCAATCACCAATACACATTGCTTCATTCCTGTCTTGTCCATAGATCCGAGATCGGTACAATTTGGCCATTCGCAAGTTTCAGCGCGTAACAACTGGGGACCATTCAACCACAATTGAGTGTTTGATTGAGAAGGCAAGGTCAGCGGGATGTTGTTTAGACGGCACATGCTTCCATTGACTAACGTTCGTGTTTTCGACAATCTCGCCGACTCGGTGCATAACAAATTGGTGAAACCACTTTGGATCAATGTTTAACCATCTCAAAATGGTTTTTAAATCGCTCCACCAGAATTGGCTGTCGGTTCTTAAGTCACGTACCTGCAGTATCCTTCTAGCTAATCTTGTTCCAAGTACAGCAGCCTATAACTCGGGCCTGGGAATTGAAAGCGGTTTCAACGGTACAATTTTGCTCTTGGTGGCGATCAGAGACACAGCGACGGTATTTGCATTTTGTATGTGCAGGTAACACATAGCATCGTAAGCGTTTTCGCTGGCATCAACAAAAGTGTGTAGTTGAATTTCATCAGCGGTTTCAATTACTGGAGAGTAGCATCGGGGAATTCTTAGGGCTGTTATTTTCTCAATAGTGAGTTTCCAGTCTTTCTCCAATGTTCCTGTCAGCTTCTCGTCCCATGCTATACCCGACCGCCATACTTCTTGTAGGAGTATTTTTAACCCTATAGTATAGTAGGATGCAATACCCAGAGGGTCGTATATAGACATCAGTACTTGTACCATTTCACGTTTAGTCGGCGTTGAAGGATTGTTTAATATGTCTCTCCGCAATCTTACAAATCTGCAAATATATATAAATTCGTCATTATTAGCGTCCCAATACAAACCTATTATTTTCGTAGTTGAGCCCCAGTCCTTCATTGTCTCCTCCAGCGAAGCGTGGTCATGAAGTTGACTAAGAATGCTTTCCGAGTTAGACGCCAATTGTGCATCTTAAATCCACCAGACTCGTGAATTTCTTTCACCTGTTTCGCCAAATTTAACGCTTGCTCTTCATCAGTAACAGTCAATAAAATCATCAACGTATTGGTTTTGTTGTATAGATTCTATGAGAGTGACTGCGGACCCTTCTTCGAGGATCGCGGAAACCTTTCTAGTTTTATTTGGTCCGTCTATATTCACAGGTATTATTCTAAAAAGTGGTTTGTTGTCGTCATAATGATTGTTGTGCGCATTTACGGTTTGGTTTTGTTGACTTGTTCTCGCGAAATTCGAAGTGTTTTGTGTGATACTCGTACTTGTCTTATTGTGAAGCAAAGGATTATGCTTAAATTTACATCCATCAATGCCGCATTCTCTTTTAGAATTATATCTGCGCTTATGTTTACCTAAACATTGCCAACACAAGTAGTTTGCCTTTACGCATTCCCATTTATGGTTAAGCGACATATTTTTGAAAACATTGCATTGGGCCACTTTATGGGCACCGTTATGGCATATTATACTAGTAGTACTTACAGTGTGGTTAATAATACTCAATTTTGTCTTCCTCTCGTGAGTGGGTGTTTACTGACGCACTAGATTTGCAGTACAATGGTGTTACACTGCTAGCCGCCTCTGCCAGAGAATACAACCAATCACTAAAAAATTTAACAACAGGGTCGCTATCATCTTTTGGGCACATCGCCCAACTTAATTTATGTGTATTAGGAAGTTTGTCTACCAGATCTTTGACTAACAGAGGGTTATTCAGATGTGAATGCAATTGGCATCCTTCCATTGTGGCACAAATGTTTTGAACAAACTGCAAATTCGACTAACGTTTCCAATTTGTCATTAATAGGTGGCAAGCATTTTGCTTTACTAATGGATCGCTGTAAAATGAGTTCAGGTTTACCAAAACACATACGAAGTGTTCGTATGATTTCGAGCACCATATACGGTAATACCAATTTATTTTTAACTATTTCACGTGCCTTACCTTTGACTGCTGCTTGTAGTCTAACTATATTTTCCGCATCTGTATATCCTGGCAACATCGTGCTATTCTCAAAGCTGTTAATGAAAAGTGGCCACTCGTCTGGGTCAGCGTTGAAATTTGGGAGCTGTTTCGGAAAAGATTGTCTTGCTACTAACTGTGCAGGTGTTGGTCCTGTATTTTCTATTGTTGGTAATGTTAACCCCAAATTGGGCGTGAAAATCTTCATCTTTGGCGCAGAAACTTCATTCGTTTCGGATAATATTTTATATTTTGCATCTCGGTACTGTTTTTTCAACTGCATTTCTTCTTCGAGCTTTTTTAGCTCTAAGTTACGTTGTAGTGTAAAGTTATTAAGATTGTTCTTTGCTATTGAATATGTTGTTTAAATGTGGGTGTGAGGACAAGAATATGGATACGAATATTTTGCTAACGTATTCGGCGGATATATTGATCTTATTGGATTATAACTTTTTTGACACGATGCTGGCGGTTGATACGACGTAATGGGCGCTATGTATACCGAAGAAAGTGGTGTGAAAGGTTGGAGGGACGGTAGTGAAGCCATTTCTGTTGCGACTGGTATTGGATTCCTATTGATCCAAGTATTTCCGATTGCATGTGCTAAGTCAGCCGATTCTGCGGTAGACGTTGGCAAAATAAAATTACCTGGTTGATTTATCTCCTGGCTTTCTGTGGTTTTCATTTTCACAGCTTCTATGGGTGGGTGTAGAAGTCGTTGTCATGTAACCCGTAGTCACAATAGAAGGTGTTCCTCTACAGTTCTCACAGCACCAGCTTACGTCGGCCACGTTGTGATCAACTCCGACACATTGAAAATGGTACCATTGGTCACAAGCATCACATTGTACCATTTCATCGGTATCTTTTCTCGGGAACCTTTTACAATTATTGCCGTTTTCGCCGTGTGACCCAAATGTCACAGACGAGATATTACAAATTTTAAGAGCTTCTAGTTTCTTTATTTACAATAAAACACTGGTTTAAGCTTTGATTATTGAATTTTAGTTCAGTTATTATTTATTTTAGAAATAAGAATTGAAGCTTAAAATATTTTGTATGTTCTCGATCCTGTACTTATCAAGCTGAAGTCGTTTTTAAGTGTTAATGTTAAAGACAAATGTTAAAGAAATTTCTATATACCGGGTTGATTTAACAGTTATGTACATAATTTATGTCCTTGTATGGATGTAAATACAAACAAAATAAGAATGACTGGAATTTATAAAACTGATTGCAGAGGTTTAAAGGATTGAATTTTATTTTATATTATTATTTTACGGCTACAACCGTTTTATCAATTAATCGCTGTTCCAGGGCCAACACCGAGCACCGAAAACGACATATAACAAATACATTTTCCTTTGCTAGATCTTGCCTTGGTGAATATTTCAAAAACAAGAAGCTGCTCCTTGGACAATGTAAATCAAAAATTTGTTTAACTGGTATATACATATATAATAAATAAAAGAAATAAAGTATAATTTACAAAAGCACTTGGCTAAATATATAATATATTTCTGTAAACATTCTCTCAGATTTTTGTAAAAAATGGAACTATCATTCCATTTTGTTATACGAATTACAAAATCTTTTCCAGAAAACTGTATAAAGTCTAATGCTTTACTAATTATTAGTTTTCTGAAGCAAATACGTTCCTTATTTAAAATTAATGTTTATTCCCACAAAATCTGGAAAGAAAATAATTTCCATGTATGATGCAACCATATGGTAACTGAATAATAGGCGACATTTATATACTTAAATTCTTTTCTGTATTCCAATATAAAATATCACTTATATGCTAAAAAAAAAATTAATTCGTTAACACAGCAAAAGTAGAAAATATGACAAATTACTTTTTCATATAATCAATATTTTTGAAAAGGTCCACCAACTAAAAAGTACGAAAAACAACAGAACTGCAAAATCTTTTTTTATTATTAAAATTTATTTATAACATGCAATTCAAATAATATTCTTTTAAAATGTTTGGCATTAACATCGCGTACCATATGCGTACGGCCGGACAATTTAGGTTAATAATGAAAAGAAATATTGACGTAGTCTGTCAGAGGTTTCAATATTTTTCTAACCCAAAAAAAAAAACTATTGATGCGTGTGGCACGCATTTAAGAGTGCAATCAAACTTAAATTTTAAAAAATCGAATATTTTATTGTTTTTAGCGCATTTAAATAAAAGTTTTAAAGTAGTTTTATTTCTTTTCTTGTTATATTTGTGTACACCTGTAGCTAAATGCGGGCTTTCTTCCATCAATTCAACAAGTCTTCTAAACTGATGGGGAATAGTAATTTTTATTGTAAAATTTTTTAAAAGAAATTAAAAATTAAGCAATTAAAACAAGACTACTACTTTTTATTTTACATTCTGTAAATTTAAATGTTTTTATTCAGTATGATAAAAATACCTAACGATACTTTGTGACATATTTCATAGACGTAAACGCCACACGAACGCTTTGAAAAAGTGTATTATATTTATGCACAGAGTTAAATTTTTTGCTTTAAGTTACTGACGCATTTTGTAAAACGCCAAGATTTTCACACCCCATCACCTTACAGAATTAGGGTGATTTACTTCTCATATTTCCCCCCGAAAAGATTATGGTATATTTTAAGAACAAAAATAAATTAGCACAGTCAACTGCTTATAATTTATTAAATAATTTATAATTGATAATGAAATTGAAAAAGAACAATAGTAATTTTCTTTTTGATACAAGGCCATACACATGTGTATGTATAAGGGGTGCCAAACGGGAAATTCCAAAATGCGGGATTGTTTGGGATTTTCGATTTATTAATGTGTATGTACAAATAAAAAAAATATATTTTTATTGAATGTTTTATACTTTTCAATTATACCCTTTCTTTATTTTGGCATTGATGATGGCCGAAGTAGTTGCACGTTGACTACTAACTCACAAAGCCCTCGGTTCGATCCCAGTGTCGAACCAAGTCATGAAAATGCTTCGCATATTTTCTGATGGTAATTAATGCGCCTTTGTATCAGTTGTTGTTGAAAGATTTCAGTGGGGGAGACATAGTCACTGGTAATTGAACATTATCGGCTTCAGCTGATACTAATCCATAAAGTAACATCAGAGCACCCTCCTTTGTCGAGACTGTGTAGCATCATCGTCGAAGTAAAATAATTAATAAAAATGGCTACTAAACACAGCTTCAAAAATTTAATACTTCTCCTTGACACCAGGGGCGCTGCAACACTACTATAAAGATTAAAAAAAATATGTCACTTTTGTGTCACTTTGTATATAAATTATTAAGAGCTAATAAGAAAATTAGTCATTTTTTGCGTTAATTTTATGAATTTCTAAGAACCCAACGGAATATTCAATTTATCTTTGTAAATCTAACAATTACTTGAAAATAAAAACATTATTTTGATGAAACATTGGACGCTTTGATTCTTTTACGAAGCTACTTGAGTCAATAATTGTTACTACGAGTATGTATTCCGTAAAAGTATAAAAACAAATTTTATTTAAATTGGACGGTCTAATTAATTACGGCGTGATGAAATTTTTCATGAAATTTGTGTTTCGTTGTACCCTAACTCTTATATTATATTGATTTAGGTCGGAGTTTTTAAAACGATGTAAGACATACTTCACTCCATCTGATCTCCTTACTATTCATATCGCCTACATCCGACCGAAAATGGAGTACAACTCTCATGTATGGGCCGGTGCTTCAAAGACTATTTTGAAGTTACTCGACCGTGTACAAGAAAGGAAGAAGAAACTCATTGGAGATAGTAGGGTAGCCAACTGTATTGACTCTCTTGAGCATGGTCGCAACGTGGGATGCGTTTCGTTGTTCTATCGTTAGTATAATGGGATGTGTTCTTATGAAATCAGGGAACTGGTTCCCGAAACCCGGTCATTCGCGCGCAAGACGTGATCATCATTAAGAACGCATCCATTTGTGGTCGATTTGGCGGTGACTTGCACTACGCATTACAGAGAAAATCCGTTTTTTGGCCGAACGTATGTGGAATAGACTACCCGCAGAGGTCTTTCCTGTAACTTTTAACGTGGGAAAATTCAAATCGAATGTCAATAAAAACTATTCTCTCTACTATCTCTCCCAAAACTTTATTTCCGCATGTATAGGGGTCATTACCTGAGTGCAGGCCCAAGAAAAAAAAAATTGCATATAAAAACTTAAACAAAGTTAGACGTGATTCACAGTCTTGGGAATTTTGGACAACTTTGAACCACATGCGTGGTTTAATAATATGACTTAGTTTATCTTTTCTTAGGCAATTGGTATTTATTTAGACGTAAAGACATAAATTTTATTTTTTCGCATTCAGTTTAATGGTGTCGATGCGTGGGGTTTTACAATGGTTTCACAATATGTATATTAATTATATTTCACAGGTTTCCTTTTAAATATAGCTATGAATTAAAAACATAAATTTAACTTCTTAAAAAACATAAAAAAACACATTCTTTATAAAGAAATTTCTGTAACTAAACTTTATTACATAAAATATGTTATAGCTGTTATAGTAATTCTTATTCACAACTATAAAAAGTGACTGATGATATATCTCTCGATATATAACACAATATGGAAAAAGAATTTTAAAAACCAATGCCGTTTGGCTTCCCTAGTATGTATTGCAACTTTATCTTTAAAGTGAAGCAAATATAAAATTGTCAGCAGAAAAAATTTTTAACCGACGATGGAAAGACGTTTTGAAAAACCCAATAATAACAAAAAGCACAACGTAACAAATAAAAAATATAACTAACCAAAACATATTCCACAAAGAAATACACGAAAGTTCAGAAGAAAAATATGCATAGTTGCCGAACTGGAATACATTTAATTAAATTTATTAAATTTGTAGATTTATAACCATACGATTTTATGTACATATGTATATTACTTACGTTAGGGGCTTTTAAGGTCAACTAACTTGCTTTTCTCATAAAAGATTATTTATCTTGTTTGTCCTGCATCCGACGTTTCGTTGGTAAATTCCAATTTCATCGGGGATATTATTTATCAATTTTAAAATTATTTACTTTTTTACGATTATTTATCGATGTTTGTTATATGGTTTAGCTGGTCTATATGCGCATTTAATTTGGTGCAAAAATCAAGTTAAGGTTTTTTATTAATGCAATTTTTTTTTTAAATTCGTTAAACATTTCTCATTTGAAACACGATGTTTTTTAAGTAAATTTTTATTTAAGGATTATCATACATTTTTTTTGATTTTATTTAAAACTTTAAAAAAATAATTTGCACAATATTCAAATTTCCTGAAGAAATAAGAAATAAATATATAAAAAAAATATTTAGTATAAAAAGAGGGTTAAAAGGTTAAGGATTTTTTTTTTATCTTGGACCAGCACTCAGGGGATGACCCCTACACATGCGATGCATTGTGCTGGAACTAGGAAATTATGTTATGGGAAGGATGATAAAGGGAGTAGTGTTCATGGACATTTGATTTGAACTTTCCCACGTCAAAAGTGACAGGAAAGACCTCGGCAGGAAGTTTGTTCCACATACGCGATGTTCGGCTGAAAAATGAGTTCTCTCTGTAATGCGTAGTGGGATTTGCTACCAAATCGACCACAAATGGATGCGCCCTTAATGATGAACGCGTTGAACTAGTTCCCTGATTTCATCAGAGCACATTCCATTGTAGTAGCGATATAACAACGAAACACACCCCATATTGCGACGATGCTAAAGGGAGTCAATGGATTTGGCTACCCCAGCGTCCCCAATGAGTTTCTTCGCTCTCTCCCGTACACGGTCGAGTAACTTCAAACTAGTCTTTGAAGCACCGGCCCATACATGAGAGTTGTATTCCATTTTCGGTCGGTATGTAGGCGGTAAAGATCGGCCAAAAAATCCAATACATTTTTGGTTGAAAAGAAAATACAATTAGTTGAATATGAAGTCATTTATAAACGAATTTAGAAAGAGAGAACAATATACATACATATATTTTATTTAATTAAACTTCAGATAAAATATGTAAATATTTCAGTAAATATGTATGTGCGCATATTTTCACCAAATACATTTTTTTGGGTTTTTTGCAATTTTTTTATATTTGAACGTTCACACATAGTATTTTTGTAGAAAAATTAAAAAAAACCCGAAAAAAATATATTCTTTCTAAATTCGTTTAAAAATTTCATCGGTTCATATTTAACTCAGTTACAGGCTGACAAGTTTATAAGGGTACGAAACGCCGGTTTTTTACTTGTAACTCAAGATTTTGGAGTTGTTTGGAAATTATCAAAACCAAATTGCTGTTGTCCACGACAACTCATACTACAAAAATAGTATCATATCCCAGAACTTTTTTTTGTCGCCCAGTGTGTGTTATCAATCAAAATATACAAAAAAGTCGATTTAAAAACAAAAATGAGTTAGGGCCTTTCATATTTTTAACAAAGGATACATATTTGTTCATATTAAGCAGAACAGGCAATATTTTTGGATTAACTGCCGTTTTTTAATATACATACATATTTTGAATTCTTCTGCATAATAAAGGGTGGTTAAATTTTAAGGGCCGATGTTGAATGTGAACCACACCTAAACGTCAAGTATTTTCTGCATTTCATTTGACATTTCTCAATTTCAGACTAACTCAATTTGAACCATGGAAAGATACATAATCGAGCAACGCGTTAAAGTTATTCAGGCTTATTATGAAAATGGGCGTTCAAATCAAAATGCTTATCGTGCACTTCGTGATTTTTTCGGTCAATTTAATCGTCCAAATGTGCGTACAATCGGAAAAATCGTGCAAAAATTTGAGCGAATGATAATGAATGACAAAAGTGATTGTCGGAAAACCGATGCACCCACAGAGACTGCCTGTTTGGTGCGGTTTATGGGATGGCGGCATCATCGGGAAGTATTTTTTCCAAAATGAGGCCGGTCAGGCAGTTACTGTGAACGGTGCTCGCTATCGTGAGATGATAACGAACTTTTTATGGACCGAATTGGAAGATATGGGTGTGGACGATAAGTGGTTTCAACAGGACGGTGCCACTTGCCACACAGCTAACGAAACAATGGCTCTTTTGCGCAACAAATTCAATGGCCGTGTTATCTCACGTGGTGACGATGTCAATTGGCCGCCAAAATCATGTGATTTGACACCGTTGGACTTCTTTCTTTGGAGTTATTTGATAGAAAATGTGTACGTCGATAAGCCACAACAATTCAAGAGCTATAGGATAAGATAATTCGGCACATTAACGGCATGGAAGCTCAATTATGCCTCAGCGTCATCGAAAATTTGGACCATCGGATGGAGGTGTGCCACCGAGGTCGCGGCGGCCAGTTGGCCGATATTTTGTTCCATACATAATTGAACCATACCAATATTATCATAATAAAAAGAAATGACAATAATTTCCTAAATAATTTTTGTTTTATTCAAAATCAACGTCGGCCCTTAAAATTTAACCACCCTTTATATAATAATTGTTGAAATGTATTTAATTTTTTTAAAAATTTTGTTATTATTAAAAGCAACTCGTAAATTTCAAGAAAAGCAAATATTTGTATCATGTGAATAAACGAAACACAAAATCGTCTCAATAAAGCAACGGAAGTAATGAATGCCGAGTAAATACTATTTGTATATGTACATATATTTTTAGCTTCTAAGGCTTTCCTTCTAAAATTTATCAATTTTAAAGAGGAAATATTAATTGCTTAAGATGTTTGATCCATGATGTATAGAAGCAATTACTTGTTTATCGTTTATCATGATACGAGTATACTTCCAATTTATTAATTATTTGTTATTTGTGATGTGTTTGTATATGCATACATACATATACATATGTATGTATTTAGAACTGCGCAAAATGTAAGCAGAAAAGTGCACTCGAAGCAACAAAATTATATGTTGTACTTTTCCACATCCAGTAGTAGTTTTTATGTACTATACCAATTGTATCAGTAGTTTCCAAAGAAATAGTTTTTAAACATAAATAGAATGGATATGATGTAGTTCTTCGTGCTTAACAAAAACGTTTTCTGTAACAAATTACATAGAGTTCGGTCCCATCCAGATCCTCCCACTATCACTCCAAGGTGATTGCCATAAGAAGAATTTTGTTTCCATTTTCACAATTACTTTTCATGCAGTAAAGTTCAATAGCAAACCATAACTGAATTTGGCAATTATTTGTTGAACCACAGAAATAAAATTTATAGATATCATATATAGGTATTTTCTTACTAAGTATCTCAAAATGGAAGACTATTGGAAAAAATATAACGTTTATTATTATTCTTTGTTTCATAAAATTAAAATGAGATACAATCGTTTCGCAGACTTCTTTAGATATTTATTTTTTTGTGACTTTTGTGACATTATTGCAAATTTAGCCGCAGTGGATGATTTTCCATTAGATCTACTACCAAGAGTTAGTTTATAAGAGAATAAATGTGTCGCCAATGCGCCAATAAATTGATTATTAAGCGCGCTGTATGGCATGTTGTGCCGTCTTGTTGGAACCAAATGTCCTTGATATTTACTTGATTAATTTTTGGAAACAGAAATTCAGTGAGAATAGCTCGATAGCGCTCGTCATTTATCGTAACGACGACAAATCTACGCTACAGCAGCAATATTCTCTTCGGAACGCACATTTATTTATCTTGTTGAAGGTTTTGAATCGATAAGAGTAAAAGTAGTGCACGAATTGCTTGCTCACTAGACCGATTAGGTTGACCGTAAAATGGACGAAGTGCTGTATGAACTTCGCGAACAGATTTACTTTTATTTTCACAATTTAGAAGCGCTTTTCTGTCGATTCGCGATGACTTGCCAAACCTTACCGAACAGAAATGTCAACACAGTTAGATAGTATCAGCTGTCCAATCGATATATATCGGTTGGAGATAAATTTATTCTCTCTTATACACAATTCACTCAAATGAAATACATGATTTTTCTTATCAAATCTACAACCTATATTTTGGGAAAAGTGCTAAAATACCGCATGCTACTCTATTTACACACAGTTATTTATATTAAACTGCTTGTTTATCTTTACAACAGTATTCAATTTTCAATATCCAACAGATATTATAAAATAAATTCTATTCTGTATCGCAAGTTCATATCTGAACGACATTTTTATGTGAATGCTGTTTGTCTCTGTAACGAATTCCCTCCTAACATCCAGCTACTGAGCAGTGCAAAGCACTTTAACTCTACATTTTTAACACATTGCAGAGAACTAAAACTGCAATTGTATTTGTTTCTATGTGACTTTCACGTTTTTTGTTTAATTATCCTTTTTTTTAATCATGCTCTTACAATATTATAATTATGAGTCATTTATGTTTTTTTTTTATAAATCTTTCCATAAATTAAATATTTATTAGATTTTATAATTATATGATTATGAGATATTTACCTGCAATTGTGCCTTTATCTAAACGGTACTATTAAATAAAATTAGAATTTATTGTACTGCAGTTTACTTACTAAATAAATAGAAATTCCATATAATTTAGTTTCAAAACTAAACGTTATACTACGAGTATATAAGAATTTTTATATCATGTATCTTTAAGAAATAATACAATTTTTAAGTATCCAGCCATTTTGTTGATTTTGTTCTGCACAGAACTGTACATAATACCCATGCGTACATATGTTTTTAAGTCATACGTTATTTTTTCACTAATAATTTTTTTCTGGCAGTATCATACTTCTGCGAACCAAACAAAATGTATTTACGCTTACAAAAGAAAATCAGATAATTTAATTTAATTTAATTTTTGAAAAGATAATAATATTTTTATAATTCTGTGTATACACATTGCTCAAACACGCAACAAATAATAAATAGTTTATCAGAAAACGATAATTTATTTATAGAAATAGATTGTTATTTACACACATTTCCAAAGCGAAAGTAAATTATTCAGGTAGTACCTACAAAATTGATTAAATTATAGTTTTATATTTTATATTAAATTGAATACTACTTTTAATGCCTCAGTTCACAAATTGGTTTTTCTATTTAAATTTAGCAAATCTAAACAGTTCCGTGGCAGCATTTTTGTTTCATATTGGCTTTTATCTTGTGTGAGGGTGGCGATGGCTGAAGTAGTCTGCACGTTGATTACAAAACCAAAAATTTCCTGGTTTCAACCCCCGTTCCTAACTCATAAAAACATCTCGTATTTTTTCTGATGTGCATTTCTGTGGCTTTGTGTCCGTTATTGTCGCAAGGTTTCAGTGGTGAAGTCATATTCACTGGTCACTGAACAGTAGCGGTTTCAGCTGTAACCAATCCACAAGCACATCAGAACGACCTCGTTCGTCGGTATTGTGTATAATCGTCGGCCAAGTAAAATCATTACTAAAAATGGCTACTAAAACGAAGCTTTAAAAAATTTAATACGTCTCCTTGACATCAGAGATGCTGCAACACTTCTATAAAACAAAGAACGTGCAAAAGCAGAGTTTTATATAATGAAGCTCACCTCTTGCCGTTTCTCCTACTATCCTTTTCTTCTAGTTCCAGCACAACGCATTGCATGTGTAGGGGTCATCTCCTGAGTGCTGGTTCAAGATAAAAAAAAGTTCATGCAAATACCTTCAAAACTCACCCCGTTACCCCATTAAGCTGTATATAAATTTAAAATTTCAAGTACTATTTTTACAAAATTAATTTTTGTTTTTAAATATGACGTTGTTAAAGTAAATGGGCTGAAACTGAAACTTATACATAATAATCATATACATATGTAATTAGAAACATTGAATGCACTGCTGACATAGTAACCTAAATGATAGTTCGTTCGGACCGTCTTTATCTCTACTAAATTGTTATTTAAAATCGCGCAAATCGGTGATGAATAACTGAGATATATCCAAGAAACGATTTTTCCTTCAGACGTTGTTTGTTGTAATACACCATACTTTATAGTGATAAATGTTGGGCTAAACTATCGCCTATGGCTCTACGAAGCTTTTTGTTAAATATAATTGAAATCAGACCATAAATGGCCGAAATATATCCAAAATTGCAGACATTGCTGCATCTACAAACTGGAAAACATATTGTTTAAGCTGCTGTCAATTAAAATAAAGAGCTTGATTATGAACTCTTATTTCAAAGCGGTGAACTTAAAATTATCTGATTTTGCCTGCGGCAATAATAATCGTGACTCTAGCGCCAACATACACTCTAGAGTGTATCTCAATGAAAACCACACGAATTTGGAACGTAAACTTCTTGCCCATTGTCGTTTTTTAAAGAAGAGTAAGCAAATACAAGGATTTCTTCTGCTGCATAGTGATCTGCCAAAATCATCAAGATGGATGGAACTTCCCGAACTTAATCTTTTAGCGACTGCTTTGCCGAATTTGGTAACAATTCTCGGTCCTACTCTGACTAACATCTACTCTTTGCTTCTCTATCTCTTTTTAACTCCCTTTTTTATTTTTTTTTATTTCTTTTGAACATTTTCTCTTATTTTTCCTTTCGATCTTTTTCTTAATTTTTTTGCTTAATTAACCCTACCGCCAATTTCAATGATATCCATTATTATATTTATTAATATTATATTCCTTATCTATACGCTGCAATGTCATTATTCGTATTATCATCAATCCCATTCTATTATTAATATTACAATTATTATCATTGATATAAATACACTATGAGCATTGCGAATAATCTAGGATACACAAATTGCAATAACGAGTACATTTCTGAAATCTTTTCAAACAGGGAAAGTTATCCGTTTGTAGAGGTCCAGTTACCTAGTCAACAGTTTCAAATTTTCAAGGTCCACACCTTCCCCTCATATGCTACTAACTACTAGAATATCTGGGTCAATTTTTGAGCAATTTTCTGCTCAGAAACGCTCGCGTTTGGAACGGTCTCCCTCAATGTCAAGGTTTTTAATTTGTGTTTAGCTAAACCCAAATTTCTTTTTCGCCCTATGTTTTTATTAAGGAATACCTGAGTTTTTAATTAACAAACTTCTTATTGGTAATAATCTCAAAACTTCGTTTCATTATAATTTGTTGTTGCTAAATTCATATTTACTTTCTTTTTCTACATACCGTAATTTTCTATTATTAGCGTATACAAATTTTACATTCATACATATATATTATTTAAACGAGTAGATATTACTGAATTATTACTTGTAGAATTTTTTTTTCTTTTAGCCGCATATGCCCCTAGAGGGCTCGGTGAAAAAAATATATATTTAAAAAACTTTTCCTAAGCTCTGATGGGTGAAATAGGTGATATTAATGACTTTACAACTATTTCCCTGTTGACACAAAGAGTACTGCTGACGTGTGTAGTGGCATAGAAAATACGTATTCTACTCAACTGGTGTTGGGGATTAATTGTTCTTTTTCCCTTATTCTCATAAAAATGTAATATCTTCACAATATTGTGATAAATTAACTGTGAACTTGAACACGACAGAAAATTTTCATTCATTTGTAATAACTGTTGTTCGATTAAATTCTAAATATTCTGAATATAAAAAAAAATTTAAATCCAATTTCAAAATGAAATGCTTTATAAATAAGATAATAAAACAATGAACCACTTGAAAAAAATTATAGACATGATTCGAACCATCAACAAAACATTATCCGGACAGCTTACCACATCAACCATCGACTTGACTTGTTGTTACTTATCAATAATATATCTTGCCAAAGACAGCTAAAAGTCGTGTAAAGAAAATTTTATCAATCCATATAAAGAAATTTTACCATATATGACCACAGTCATAAACAAAATACATCCTTAACACTCATAAACTCAGCAAACAATTGCTTGAAATTTTATGAACAATTTTTTGTTTGACCGTTTATATATTGAAATCATTTAATATTGTTTTTTAATAATCCAATAAAAAAAATTCGAGTTTGACGAACACTGTTGCCAGAAAATAATGCTGAGAGCAAGGTTTCCTTTATCGCAAATAGGTTTTTCTGATATTAAATTGTTTCGACTGCCTCTTTTTATAAAACGAAAGAAAAAATGTCTTCGTGTATTTCTATTGATAATAGCAATAAAATTAAAAAATTGTATTTTTTATTTTATTTTTTTATCACTCAGGAGATGACTCCTACACATGCGAAGCATTGTGCTGGGAACTATAGGAAAGGGATAGTAGAAGAAACGACAGGAGGTGAAGCTTAATTAAGTATTTTGCAGCTCTGCTTTCGCACGTTCTTTTGTTTTTTATACTCGTAGCAGTGCTGAAGCTTCGCTTTAGTAGCTATTTTTATTATTATTTTACTTCGCCGGTGCTACACAATACCGACGAAGGAGGGCGTTCTGATGTGATTGTGGATTGCTATCAGCTGAAGCCGGTATTGTTCAGTGACCAGTGACTATGCCTTCGCCACTGAAACCTTCCGACAACAACTGACACACAAAAACACACTAATGCACATCAGAAAAATGCGAGATGTTTATTTTTATTTAAAAATTTTTTTGTCTGAAACTGGGGTTGAACCAGTTGGTTGTGTAGTCAACGTGCAGACTACCATCCATCGTGCCATCGCCACCCTCATTGTTTGTGATATAATTATACGAACGAATTTTTTCAGTTTTTTTTTTAAACAAGCCTGCGATCCCGTCGATGGCCAAAGCATTGCTTTTTTAATCTTAATTATTTGTCTTTTCTTTTAAGTGTAAAACCAAAAACTTCTTAAATCCCATTTTAATTAGCTCTATGCCACATAGGAGAGGTATTAATATTTAATAATTAATTAATTAAGTTTCACCTCCTGTCGTTTCTCCTACTATCCCTTTCCTAAAGTTCCAGCACAATGCTTCGCATGTGTAGGAGTTATCTCCTGAGTGCTGGTCCCAGATAAAAAAAAAAATAAATATGTACATAAGGAATACATTTATGGGAGACTGATGATATATGTTTGGAGAAGAACATATTTTTAATGACAATATATTTTATTTTATTGCATACCTCTTTAAAGACTTTTGCTCAAAACCAATTTAAGTTGTTGCTTGGAGAAGCATTAGATAAGTTCAGAAATTACTTTAGAAATAGCTCTGGAAAAGATATTGCCGTGTTGGCTATATCTGAGAAAAATATTACCTTCAAAATTATTTTTTCTAAAAAAACTAAATTAATATTTACCGTTAGGACGTGTTTTGCATAGTTGTGTTCTTTTCCATTTCTTATTTTTATACAAATAACATCATAATCAATCAATCAAGACTACATTTATACGTAATAGTAAATTAATAGATAACTCGTAATTGGTAACACTGTTTCTGCATTTCACATTTTACTTGCCGCAAGTGCCAAAAAGTTACTTGCAAGACAACTTTCCCCAACATACCATATATTAATCAAACTGCAATACAACTTGACAGTAAGCTTATATTAATAGTGGATTTTAAGCTTTTCTTAAGTTTATTTAAAATAATATGTATAAAATATGAATTCAGAAGCATTTTTTAGCAATGCTTGAGAAACTCTTATTATACACAACCGTTTCTAAGGTATGGGAAATGTATGTATGCATATTGAATATGACGATTGAGAAGGCTTATTTTTCTCAATACATTCTAAAGTCTTGCAGTCTTTGTTCTACGCTTATAATGCTTAAGCGACACAAAAAAAACTGGCGTCAAGTATCGTTATGCTTGTTGAGTAAATTTACTAAACGGTACATTAAGTGTTATAATTTTTGACTGACAATGCCTAATAAATATAAAAAAAGTATTAGAAGACAAACAAAGAAAGTAATTGAACTTCTTTTAAATAATAAAAACAAAAAACAAATGAATCGGAAGATTTAAGTGCTGGTGTTCCCAATAATAGCCCAATTATCGAAAATAGTATTGAGTATTCAAGTTCCAGTGAAAGTGATGCAACGTCGATAAATAATAAAATAAATAAACAAATTATAATCATTAAATTTCTACATTTTATAGATGCAGCTATATCAGTCGGTTGTACAGAGGACACATATATTAAGGACACCCGAACGTTTTTCCAGTTCGCGAAAAATCACATTAAGCTGCGAACTAATTACAAAAATAATAAAAATACATACTCGTAAATGTGTAATTATTAAATCAAAAATAAATTAAATGAAACTAAAGGAAATAGATGAGATTTTATTAAATAATATATGCAGGTATTATATGTGAAGCTTATTCTACAATTATATAAAAAAGCTTATGAAAATATTGAGACTAATAAGATTTTCTAAACAACAATTAATAAAACATTATTTTCGCAAGCTTATTCTACAATTACAAGGATAAGCTTAAAATAATATTGCAGAAACAATATTTTCACGAGGGTTCCGTTTTGATTTTTCTACAATTGTTACGATAGCCTTTTTCAATATTATCTTAATTCTTTTTCAAGCTTAAGGCTTGTGTTGGTAAGCTTATTATAATATTTTTCTCAAGTCTTTTGGTATGTTGGGTTGCACTTGCATGTGTAAATGTCAGGTTAGAGCAACTGTGGAATATGAAAACATATTCACCCCTATCGCGAATAAGAAGTGATATTTTTGTATCCATGAAATTTGTGTGAAATGTGAAATGCTGTGTCTCAAGAGAAGGTTCTTTACAGAGAAAATATGCCACAAAAAATTTGTTATAAGAAGATAAATATGTAAGGAAAACCTTAACAAAATACAGTGTTTTCAAAAATAATTAGTTATGCGGAAAAATTCGTTTCGACTGATCTTAATATTAAAATAATTATATTTCAAATGAATAAAAATTTTTGTCATGTTCAAGTTCACAGTTAATTTATCACAATGTTGTGAAAAAATTCCTTTTTTGATTACAATAAGGAAAAAAGAACAATTAAACTCCAACACCACTTGAGTAGAATACGTATTTTCTATGCCACTACACACGCCAGTACTCTTTGTGTCAATAATTATATTTATCAAAATATATGTATATCTATAAAAAGAATTTAGTTAAATTTTGTAAACAATTCCCCAGCCAAAAACAAGTGAATAAAGAAAAGGGAAGAAAATCAATACGTTCGCGATGAGCGAAATTTTATTTGGCATTCAGGGCAAATGACTAATGATTGCAATTTTGGGAAAAGGGAATATTTTTTGAGGGAAAAAGTATTCACGATAGGGGTGATTGACTGAATTTTTTCAAAAAATAATTAAAGTAACATTAAGGCTAAAATTTATCCAACTGTACATACACAGTTACTACGATGGAATTAAATGATATTTATAGGAATAAATATAACCGAAATGGAATTGGCAGGTAAAAGCAGTTGGAATTCAATACAAAATGACTAAACTGAAAAGCGAAAATCTGAAACGATTTCAAGACCATTATAAACATCCAAAAACGTTAATAATCTAAAACGTTCAAAACTCGTTATCCATCGTTCATAACGCAAACAGTTTTAGGTTTCGTAAAAGATTACTTTTCAATATAATAAAAGATTTTAATACATAATGTGTACTTGTATAGCTTGGTGAATGGTATATAAGATTCGGCAAAGCCAAATAGAACCGCTTACTTGTTATTCTAAGCATTTCTTATCTGATAAATAATATGTAACATGGTTGAATTCCCCAAACAAGTCTAGGCATTTTAATATTTCGTGATTAGGAATCTAAACGGGTTTGATTTTTTAAAATGCGGAAATAAGGCATTTTTCGTAATAAAATAACATCAATGACCGAAAAGTGAAAACTTTAAATTATTAAGGAAAACATTAATATTCAAAATTATCGTTGTTTGTAAACCAAAAAATTTAACTCAAAAATAAGAATTATTTACAATATTTTATTTTTTAATTATTTTCAAAGTTTATTGAACTTTTTAATTATAAAAAGTAATACATTACTTACTACCGTATTCATAATTTTTTTTTATTTATAAAAGCTTTATTAGGCAAATTTCCATACAAAATTCCATCAATATATTTTCTACAAATAAAAAAGAATTTATGAATACGGCAGTTAAGCTTTAAGGTCCAATTTTTTATTTTTATATATTAATCCTCAACATTTCGCTACTAAAATGTGTCCATCGGCTGCGGTGGATTCAGCAAAGTACCTTCTTTAAAAGTAAATTTTCTAGTTAAATGGACTTCTAGTAGGTTATTGCCGTTTTGCCTTTATTTGTGTGGTAATGCAGTAAACTCAATAAAAGCACACAGCAATTTTTTTTTTGTGTCTTCTAAAACCAAAATGATTGCCATGTTTTTGGGATATCAGTTATTGTCCAGTCTCCATTCCAACTTTGCGATGTATGGCTTTTAACTTATCGGATTGCTCGAATATACACTGCGGTTCATCAGGATAGAACCAACACATTTTAAAGTAAAAAAAACTTTATAAATTGCAAATACAGATAGAATAAAAAAATTTAGTTTTGCAGAATAATAGTTGATACTTTAAATGATAATTTAAACACAAAAAATAGTATAAAAATGGATTATAACGGTACTTTTTCTCTTTCTTTGTAGTCAAGTATAAAATTTTTCATTTATTTTTTGGTTCAACAGAATAGAACCACCCTTTAGTTGTCCTATAAATCAAACGTACATGCTTTTATGTACTTGAAAATTGATTTTATTGTAATTATTTTCTCCAGATAATTATTTAATAATGCGTAAAATTACCGTAGTGTATTTCTGGTGTTGAATCGAGTTCTCGCAGAAATTTTTATTAGATTTTTAATTTGTTTTGTAAACTATTTCAGAATAAATTTTATTATATGCGTCTGTCGAATGATATAGTGAATGGAATGTAAATAATTCTTTTCTTCTGTTCCTTCTATTTGGGTTTATGCACCACTTTTATTATTCATTTGTTTTCAATTATATTAATAAAATGATATCTGTTATAATATGAAAGATTTATAGTAAATAAATATATTTTTTTTATTGTAATTTAAGTAAATCCTTAAAATTTTTGTTAATGATCATTAACTACTACTTAAACTTCAATTTCAATATTTGTTACAAACAAAAACATTCTGTTTTTGTAATTAAACTTTGTTTCGGATTTTTAAAACTGTGTTATATATATTTTATGCTCTTGCAGCATCCGGCAACATTGATCTTCAAAAGTATAAGTGCGCAGCGAAATTTTTGAATTTTTGTTTTGTTTTCGTTCACCTACAAAGTTCCCAAATCTCATGCAACGCTCTAATATTAAACTTTAGACTGCAGAACGTGCGTATACGTAATCATTTATGAAATTTTCATATTCTTCATGCGCATCAAGACACAATTAAAAAAACTTAAAATTTTATAAACATTTTTCATTCAAATTACATTTGCTGAATTCGGAGTAAAAAAACGAGATATGTGCTTGTGAACAGGCAAATTTGTAGTATCGTTATTTTATCGTATTTTTGTTTTTATTTATAATTTGTTCTTTAGAAAAATTTTACATTCATTTCATTTTCTTCCATAAAATTAAACCAAGTATGAAAATTTCAATTTGATACGAATTGGTGTTTAAACAATTTGAATTGAAATGAATTAAATATATATTTATCATTAAGAAGATTTTATTTTCTCGTGTAGTTATCACATATTTGATTTTTACAAAATAAATCAAAAAAAATTCAATATTCCTAGACCTGCCCTCAATACACTCATATAATCAGAACACACTTTTGTATGAAAATTACCAACAGGAAAAATACAATAGTGAATATTAAGACGATTACACAATGCAAAGCATAGGACGTTAATAGGAGATTGTGAATTGTATATCGAATGGTTTTACTTTTTTTCCTTTGTTACCCAAAAATAACATTTTCCCATTGCTACTATAGCTGTCCAAAATAAAATTTGTAAGCAATTTCAAAAATTTTAAGACTTCCAAGTTTGAAAAAAGTCGGGGCATACATTCCCTCTCATAATTCCAACTCTGTACCGACAATTGAATTATGAGGGTAGCTTTAATATTCTTCAAAAGATTTTTTGGGTAAAAGTAGTCTTGCAGTGCACATAAAACAAAGTAAAATTGAACTCTGTGGCTATAATAGAACCAAAGATATTGCATTTTGAAGTTACAAAAGTGTATTGACTTGGGAAGTATACAAAATTCATTGAAATCGGAGCTGGACCAGAAAATTCACAATTGGTTTGGCTTGAAATTACCCGTTAATGTTAATCGCATTTTGGCAGGTGGTTCCATATTTGTAAGTTTGAAAGCATTCAGAGAAAGGTTCAGAGATGCAGTGTGTCGACCGTACCTAAAAATTTGATCTGACGAGTTAGCCAATGAACTCATTCAGCTGCTCCAGTATGACAACTTGAAGTATATTCAAAATTTTAGGTAGACAAAAAATGACAAGTTCTCTTTAATTGTCACGCCATGAAGAGCTTTTCAGATTTGTCACAGATGCTGAGCGACTTTCAAAAGCTGTAATATCCGAGAGCTCGTATATATATATATATAATCAGAATATATTCGAGATACATCTTTTACCACATCTAGTTATAAAATAATTTTTTGTAAGAAATTTTAGAGTCAATGGACATTGGGCAATTAGCATGACATTACCTTTAGTTTAGACAACACCTATTATATTACAATAGTATCGTGGTGAGCGATAGAACTGAAATCTATATATTAAACTGATAATCTTCTGTGTCTTATTTATAAAACGCATGTTAATTTGGCAGTAGTGGTCACTTTTCTTTAATAGCAAACCCTTTGATAAGGAAACATTGGAGAAGAAGCGAATAAAGAGAATTTTTAAAAAAGTTTGTGGAGAAGAGATTAGTTACAGAAGTGGAAACAGTACACTCTTCTAACCATAAGAGAAGCTACCCTTCCCTTGTTGCGTGCTCATCTTTACGGATGAAGAACCACTAATCATCGGATTGCTCTTTGTCGTAATCAAATGTTCTCCTTATACATTTTTTTTTGATCGGCACTGGTGGTGTTTACGGGTATTCGACTTCCCAAGTCAATTGCAACAATTTTATAAAAGTAAATTTTATAAAATATCGAAAACATTTGAAGTATTTTAACTTGTTTAAATTCAAATAAAATGGAGGACTTTTACTTTACATAAATTGCTTTCAACAGTGTGTAAAATTTGTTAAAGAAAATTTCAGGTAGGCATCCAGACTTTTTCAAAGACTCTTAGTTTGCCGTAGCGGCGAGCGTTCGACTGTCATTTTTTTTTCATTCAGTCTGTATTAGTAGCAAAGATAGAATTAATTTACATATCAAATATTTTTATAACAATAAAAATTTGGCCCTAAATTATGTTGTTTTGAACAAAATATACAGCATTGCTTCTAAGTACATTTATTCTACTTTGCTATTTGGCAATTTATTATATGTCTGAAGGTTTTTGTAGAACAGCGTGCGCTGCATTGTGGTTGTTGTTGTCCGCTTTCTTAGGTATTATAGTTGCGCTCATACGGTCTCCATTATTTCTATAATTATATATGATGGTGCCTTTACAATTTTGATTTTCTGAATGAAGTTTATGGTGTTCAATTTCAGTCTCTGTTCTATAGCCAATCGAAAGCTAGCCATTGCACTTCTTAACTTTATTGTACCCACATTGTCTCATTCTGCAGCATTTGATTCTATTAATTTGTTGATTTGTGCAGCAAGAATATGGGATTGTTAACCAGAATTAGATATGAGTTTAATAACCCTGTTTAACATATTGATTACTGTCATCATCATCGTTTCCTCAATTTACAAAAAAAAAAAAATTTTTGTTCCCTATTTTCGTGCAAACAAAGTCACATTGAACACTCAAACTCAAGTTATAGTCTATTACAAAACACAAATATTTCATTAAAAAATCATATTTAAAAATCATAATGCTCCTCGTTCCCACGTCCATTATTTTAGTTTTACCTTCTTTCATTTTATTCATATTCAGCCGTCTTTCTACGTTTTCACGACCCCATTAAGTTTTCCATAGCACTTTTCACCTGTATCCACTTCAGCACATACAAGTGTATCATCTGCATATAAAGTTATTTTAAAATGGTTCACTATGTTTGGCATATCATTTATTTATATTATTAACAGTAATGTCCCCAAAATTGTCCCCTGAGGTTCTCCGTACTCATTATTTAATGTCCCATATTTGACTTTATTTACACTTGTAGCCTGTCTCCTATTCATTAAATATCACTCAAACCATTTTAATTCAGTTCGCTGAATGACGTATTTGTAGAGTTTCTGCAGTAGTATATCCTATCAATCGTTTGAAATGCTCTTTTAAAATCGAGGATAATTGCAATAATCTTTCTATTTTTTCTACTCTTTTCCATCTGTTTATTAAGTAATTAACTGGTGTCTCACAAGAAAAATTTCTTCGAAATCCGGGTTGGAATTTCAACAGTAAAAAATTCGACCCCATATGCTGTTGACAGTGCTTGCTTGATTTAATTACGAATGGATTGATTTTTATTTTGAGCGTAACAACGGTGACATTTTGTGTTACATTCTTTTGGAAAGGGATTGTGTAGAGAAGGGATAGGTGGTGAAGCAATAGAGTAGGACTTAATTTGTACATAAAACCGGTGTTGCACATTTTGTTAATTTGTAAAACGGACTTGCTGCAGCTTTAGTGTTTAGTGGAGAATTGATTTTTAAACTAACACGAGTGTAATTTTCGTTCTTCAAATAGTGAATATATTCCATCGATTATTCTTGAGAGGTTTTTTTTTATGCTAATGAATTAAATATGGTTTTTAAAGAACACTCAATCTGCCAAGCTCTACGGCTACGGAGGCACCCTAAGTCGATTAATTTAAATTTTAGCTATTTAGTCAAATTGTTGGGCAAATAATTGTCCAAACCATAATTTTTGCTTCAATTAATGGCACTCTTATATTAAGCGATTTAATGTTCCTAGTATAAAACATGTTTTGCCTCATATATAAAATGATATATATCATGTGATAGAAAGTTGAAAAAAATAAATAAATAAATTGGCTGCCACTTTATTAAATTACCTGGTACTGACAGCATTATTCCTGCTTCCTTACAGGACACATCGGATATGCTGCCTCTTTAGCTGCAGAAAATTTATTATTCTTTATCTGTCAAATATATATTAGCATGGAAATATATATTTAGCAAGCAACTTTCTTAAAAAAGTATGAAATTATTCATTTATTTTAACGTACTCGTATGCTTCTGAATAAGGAAGGCACTTTTTTGCGACAGCTCTAACGGTTAAGAAATGCTCTGGAAATGAGATATTTATACAAATAATGACCACTCTAACTATATTTCTGAACAAGACATACACAAATTGGGTGGCGATGGTCGAAGTAGTCTGCACGTTGACTATACAAAACGAAAAATTTTTCCTGGGTTCAACCCCAGTTTGAGACTCATAAAAACATCTCCAATTTTTCTGTTGTGTATTTGTGTCAGTTGTTGTAAGAAGGTTTGTGGCGAAGGCATAGTCACTGGCCACTGAACAGTAACGGCTTCAGCTATATCCAATCCACAGGCATATCAGAACGCCCTCCTTCCTCGGTATCGTGTAGCACCGGCGAAGTAAAATAATTACTACAAAAAAGGCTACTAAAAACGAAGCTTCAAAATTCGATACGTCTCCTTGACATCAGAGACGCTGCAACACTGTTATGAGGGTGGCGATGGCACGATGGATGGTAGTCTGCATGTTGACTACACAACCAAAAAACAGACCTGGGTTCAACCCCAGTTTCAGACAAAAATTTTAAAATAAATATAAGAAAGATTCAGAGGCGAAGGCGAAGCTTCAGCTTATAGCAATCCACAATCACATCAGAACGCCCTCCTTCGTCGGTATTGTGTAGCACCGGCGAAGTAAACTAATAATAAAAATGGCTACTAAACCGAAGCTTCAGCACTTCTACGAGTATAAAAACAAAAGAACGTGCGAAAGCAGAGCTGCAAAATAATTAATTAAGCTTCACCTACTGTCGTTTCTCCTACTATCCCCTTCCTATAGTTCCCAGCACAATGCTTTGCATGTGTAGGAGTCATCTCCTGAGTGTTGGTCCTAGATAAAAAAAAAAAAAAAAAAAATCTGCAAAGCATATGTATGTTGTGATCCAAGATAAAAAAAAATTATCAAAAATACAGTGCGACCTCGATTTTCTCAGCACCCCCATTTTAGCAACCGGCAAAATTTTTATATTACTGTCTTAAAAAAATTAAAAATTCACGAAAGCAGTAAAAAATTTTTTGTATTGAGAATTAACTAGGGATTACACGACTGTGCCTTTTAAATTATTCACTAATACATTAATACTTTCATAACTTAATTCGAATTTGCTTTCAAATTCTTTTTGTAATTGTCTGTTTCTATTTACAGTGAAGAAAACAGCTGATTAATATTCTTATTACCAATTTTGTTGTTGTTTTTCTGACCAGAACTTTTGTAAAATAAAACTACTTTTAAATTGTTTACAACTTCCGTGTAGCCTACGTCACAGTGGCCTATTTAAATGAATTTTGACAAACAGTATGTGCGAAAAATTTGAAAGACGAACTTTATCATTGCATAACTAGGGAGTTACATGATCACATTTTGCCTTTAAAGTTCTAATACAATCGCCGTTGTGCTGAAGCTATGATATTACAATATTGTAAGATATGGCAATGTACTGACAATGAAAAATTATCCCCAAAAGGTAAATTGTCAGTTAAGAGTATTGTAAGAAAACGTGCCAATTACATTGTCACACAGTTGTCCAACAATAAATTTATCTGCTTATTGTATTGTATGTATGTTGGCAGATTCGATATTAAACATTGTCACGTAATATTTATGGGCAGCGTTGCCAATAGAAATATTTATCTGACAATTGTGTTATTGTACGGTGCACTAAATTAAGCACATCTGACAATATTATTGAATATAATATTGAAAATATTATTGTCGTACAATATACTGACTATGCTTTTTGTGCGAATGTTGAAAGATAAAACTTGTAAGTTCACAGGGTTGTTAAACATTTTATGAAAATTTTTCTAGTTCCAGCACAATGCATCGCATGTGTTGGGGTCATCCCCTGAGTGCCGGTCCAAGATAAAAAAAATATCTGCCAATCGTGTGTACATAGCTATACGCAAAGCAGAACAATAAACAACTACATAGACTTGCGAAACATACATACACACTAATGCAACAATAGTAAGCTGCCATAATGAAAAGAAACGAACAAATTCAAATTAACGGAATTCCGGAATATTCTACACAAATGTCAAAGAGTCTAGATGATACCAGAATGTTCTAACCGACTCTAGTGTCAACTGTCAGTGGAGTATAAATAAGGGTGATTGTCAGCAATGTTTAGGCAGTTGTAAAAACACTCTACAAACTATCGTTTGAACTAAGTGCCTGAAAGTAAACTACAGATTGGTAACATTCTTAACTTAAAATAACATTATTGATTAAGAGGACAAATAAATAAAAGCTTAATAAACTAACTTGTAGTAAATAAACGAATACATGTTTTAAAAGGTAAAACGTAACAATTCGTTGTTTTATTTTGCAATCACGAATTCAAGTAAAGTACACGTTTTAAAAAGGTAAAACGTAACAATATTTAATATACATAAAACTTTTCTAAAACATATTTCAGATTTTCCCTGATTGTTACTAATTTAAATAAATTGTTTTTTTTTTATAATTTAAAAAAAGCATGTTCGTCGAGAAATAATTAATCAACTATTTGCGTAAGCCGTCATTCATCAAGGACACACATTTCTTTATTGATTTATTGTTACAGATTATTCGTAAGTTTTTTTTTCTAATATACACCAACTAAATATAACTGACGCATCAATTAATTATAATAAGCCAATAAATTTGTTATTCACACACACGTGTGAAGGTATTATTTTTAATATTGTATCTACCTAAAAGTAGATAAGCTTTCAATATGTTTAATGTCGCTATATTCAGTTGCGAGGTTTTACATGACGTGACAATTAAACAAATTTTTACTCTGTTAGTTTAAAAAACAATAAGCATTAAAATAGAAAAAGATCATAATATCTTCAAATTCGTTTCATTTTATTTAAGTTCAATTAATGTTAGAGTTTTTTTTATGTGCTCAGGAGATGCCCCTATAAATGCTTTGCATTAAACTTATGCAAACTTACTGTGTATTTCCGATAAAGTGCCACACATAATTGATATTAATCAATAATTGTTGAAAATCTCAGCTGATAGTAAAGGACGGTAAATAACCGAATTTTATGTACTGAAATGATTTTAAACTTTTATTATCAAGAACTATAATGGTAATACGCAAAAGTTGCAAATACACAGTCCGTTTTTTCCTCGAAACGCTGAAGAAGAAATAGAAAAACAGACCGGAATTTTCTGATATACGCTGCACCGGAACTATTGCGAAATGTATAGTGTAGAAAAAGACAGATGGTGAAGTGATAATAATAGGGCTTAATTCTTACACAACCTTGCAGACGCGCTTTTTTGTGAATTTGTAAAGCAGAGTTACCCATTCTCTGGTGTTAAGTTGACGCATTAACTCTCAAGTTAAAGGAGAGCCATTTTATTTATTTTACTTCGCCGGCGTTCTATTTTCAAATATTGACGAAGGAGGGCGCTGTTAGCATAGACACATGACACACATTTTTTGGCATGACGGCGGATTGAACTCACAATCTTTTGGTAGCAGAGTCAATGCGGTGGTTAACTAAGTTAGTTAGTTAGTCAACACTAACGCCCTTGACACCCTATTGTTTGTTGTTCCTACATCCATGGAATTTATGAGCGTTTACATAGCCGTTCTTTGATCCTTTCTTTTTTTATCTTGGACCAGCACTCTGGAGATGACCCCTACTTATGCTGTGCATTGTGCTGGAAGTAGAGGAAAGGGAAAGTAGGAGAAATGATAGGACCTGAAGCTTCACTATCTTACAACACCACTTTTTGCACGTTTTACAGCAGTGTTGTAGCGTCTCTGATCTCAAGAAGACGTATTAAATTTTGGAGCTTCGTTTTTAGTAGCCATTTTTAGTAATTATTTTACTTCGCCGTTGCTGCACAATAACGACGAAGGAGGGCGTCCTGATGTGCCTGTGGATTGCATACAGCTGAAGCCGTTATTGTTCAGTGACCAGTAACTATGCCTTCGCCACTGAAACCATGCACCAACAACTGATACACAAAGACACAAATGCACATCAGAAAAAATCCGAGATGTTTTTATGAGTCTGAAACTGGTGTTGAACCCATGAAAAATTTTTCGTTTTGTAATCAACGCGCAGACTACTTCGACCATCACCACACTCTTTGTTCCTTGCAAGCAATTTTTTTAACGCAAGTACATTTCAATTGATCTCTGCATTTACATGTCAATAAATGAAATAAAATCCTGACTTAAAAGCGAAACTTTTCCAACTTTATTTAGTTATTTTAGAATGGAACTTTTGCAGCGTTCTACATTTAAGTATGTATATGTATGATAAGCTTGTAGCATTGCTTTCATTCGCCTTGTTTATACTTTGACTCTTTTATCTTCGCCTCGCTAAGTTTTGGAAACAATGTTTTAAGAAATAAATATAAAAAAAATGAAGTACCGATTTATTTGCGTTGAAACACTTAGCACATCTAATTTAATATGCATTGGTGGCAAAAAAACTTGTTCCATTGGTACTAGCGGTGATTTCTCATAAAGCTGAAATATGTTAGGCTATGTTGATAACTACATAGAACTGCCTAGAGCTAAACAAAACATGTTTTAATTTTAAATAAATGCTTCGGCACACACATTTCGTATTTTATTTTTAATATATATGGCATATATTCTTCTTATCTATGGGAAAAAAGTAAGCCGCTAATTTCCTTTTTGGACGATATTTAACAAAATTATCCCTGGACGGCATTTAAGTTTTTTCTGTGATAAACTTGAATTTTGTACTTATAGTGAAACTTTAGGGCAAATATTTTCGTAGAATATTTCAACTAATTACATTCCTGTTTTAAAGCTGGAGCTAAACAAAACATGTTTTAATTTTAAATAAATGCTTCGGCACACACATTTCGTATTTTATTTTTAATATATATGGCATATATTCTTCTTATCTATGGGAAAAAAGTAAGCCGCTAATTTCCTTTTTGGACGATATTTAACAAAATTATCCCTGGACGGCATTTAAGTTTTTTCTGTGATAAACTTGAATTTTGTACTTATAGTGAAACTTTAGGGCAAATATTTTCGTAGAATATTTCAACTAATTACATTCCTGTTTTAAAGCTGGAGCTAAACAAAACATGTTTTAATTTTAAATAAATGCTTCGGCACACACATTTCGTATTTTATTTTTAATATATATGGCATATATTCTTCTTATCTATGGGAAAAAAGTAAGCCGCTAATTTCCTTTTTGGACGATATTTAACAAAATTATCCCTGGACGGCATTTAAGTTTTTTCTGTGATAAACTTGAATTTTGTACTTATAGTGAAACTTTAGGACAAATATTTTCGTAGAATATTTCAACTAATTACATTCCTGTTTTAAAGCTGGAGCTAAACAAAACATGTTTTAATTTTAAATAAATGCTTCGGCACACACATTTCGTATTTTATTTTTAATATATATGGCATATATTCTTCTTATCTATGGGAAAAAAGTAAGCCGCTAATTTCCTTTTTGGACGATATTTAACAAAATTATCCCTGGACGGCATTTAAGTTTTTTCTGTGATAAACTTGAATTTTGTACTTATAGTGAAACTTTAGGGCAAATATTTTCGTAGAATATTTCAACTAATTACATTCCTGTTTTAAAGCTGGAGCTAAACAAAACATGTTTTAATTTTAAATAAATGCTTCGGCACACACATTTCGTATTTTATTTTTAATATATATGGCATATATTCTTCTTATCTATGGGAAAAAAGTAAGCCGCTAATTTCCTTTTTGGACGATATTTAACAAAATTATCCCTGGACGGCATTTAAGTTTTTTCTGTGATAAACTTGAATTTTGTACTTATAGTGAAACTTTAGGGCAAATATTTTCGTAGAATATTTCAACTAATTACATTCCTGTTTTAAAGCTGGTTTTAATTTTTCAAAAACGAAAAAAAAGAAGATGTAGAGGATTAATATATACTAACAAAATGTCCCTTGTAATATTCTCATAAATCTTCTGAACACATCGTGTACCAAAACCGTAAGTAGCACACGATTTTCTATGTCGCATTACTATACAAGGATGAAACTATAAAACGGCCGTAAAATTAGTTCCAGATGTAAATATACAGTACTAGTGTAATATACAGTAAAGCAATAGAATATGTTTGGTTCTGATCGGGTATTGAACTGAGTTTTTCCTGGTTGCAGAATAGTTAGCGCACTCAGCCAATACCTAACACTTTCTTTATAACCACAATGGTACGAAATATTTTAAAGATTTGACACTTAACTAGAGCCCCCCCAGTAAAGTGGGATTCTCTTTTCAATTTTGCAGGACTTCCCGCCAAATACAAAATATTATCTTTGAATTAGTTTGTTTCTCAGTAAATAGCACATGCGTAAATAGAAAATATTAAATTAACTGTATAAAATGAGATTCGAAATAAGGTACTATTTAACAATTTATATACAATTAATAACTATGGGCTTGTAACAATATAATTCATTATACACACTACTTAAAGAAATCAAACAAAACAGTTTGCTTAAGTAGAACAAAAGAGAAACACGTGCACAGTTAATAAGGATATGCAAAATATTGTTTAATTTAATTTATTTGAACAAACAATAAATAACAATTCATGGGATGTATTAAATAAGTTTATAAATGTATTTAAAAAAACACAAAATTTCAGTTATTTTTATAATAATAAAGTCACATTTTGGAAAGTTTACAGGAGACCGCGAAAACATGTTGAACATCACAAAAGCTTTAATGTCTGTACGTATATTTTATATATGTATGTAATTCTAAAAGTACTTTTTTTTATTTCGATGTTATCCTTAATAAAGATACGTCATATAATATGTATTACCGTTACGTATTGAAATGTTGTTCTTTACCTTCCATGATGGTTTTGTTACTGTTCAATCCCCCATTCGATATTTTGAAAACTACATTAGGTAAGATTTGTTGGAATTTACCTACCGACAGATGGACAAATCTTGTTCCCAACAGTATGAAAAAACGTATTTTGAAAAAAATGTAACTTAGTGTAGTTTACCTCCTACCTACAGATATGTATTGTTACGGAATTAATACATTTATTAAAAGCAATTTGAGTTCTACCCTCCTATAAATGTATTTCCTTACAAACGAATCCAACTACAACTGTCATTAGCAGTGATGTTAAATTTTTTTATTTCGACTTCCGTACAGCCCTTAACAAATTACCGTTTTTATGTAAAATTAACGTACGCAAAGTCTTGTACATAAATAATAAAAATTTCGTATTAAAACAGGTTTATACATATTTCTAATTCAATATGTTTATTTAAAAAGCAATAAAAACTTAAAGAAACAAGTAGTAATAATAAAATAAAGTATTAAAAATTCTACAAAATTACTGTATGCATTTTTATAATACATGGCACGATGGATGGTAGTCTGCAGGTTGACTACAAAACAAAAAACAGACCTGGGTTAAACTCCAGTTTCAGACTAAAATTATAAAAAAAAAACATCTCGCATTTTTCTGATGTGCATTATTGTGTCTTTGTGTGTCAGTTGTTGTCGGAAGGTTTCAGTGTCGAAGGCATAGTCACATAGTCACAGGCACATCAGAACGCCCTCCTTCGTCGGTATTGTGTAGCACCGGCGAAGTAAAATAATAATAAAAAAATGGCGACTAAACCGAAGCTTCAGCACTGCTACGAGTATAAACAAAGAACGTGCGAAAGCAGAGCTGTAAAATAATTAATTAAGCTTCACCTCCTGTCGTTTCTCCCACTATCCCTTTCCTATAGTTCCAGCACAATGCTTCGCATGTGTAGGAATCATCTCCTTAGTGCTGGTCCCAGATAAAAAAAAAACAGTTTTCTAAAAGCTGTTATTCAGCCATTTATGGCAAAAACGTATATCATTTAACCACAATTGGCGTTGTTGTTGTAATGAAACCATAATTTATATGATTTGCTTTTATGAGAAATATCTATGTATATGATGTGTAGGCTTATTATAAAAAAAAATTTTAAGGTTTAACACCTAAAAATGAAAAGTTTTGAAAATTATCACACAAATATAAAAATTACCTGACTACCGTTCGGAAGTCTAAATTACCGTACGGTTAACATCACTACTCATTAGAACGTTCTGGGTTTTCATCGGCTGACAACACAATAAACAAACACACAATTCTTATTTTATTAAACTTACGCAAAGCAAAACAATAAACAACTACATAGACTTCCAAAACACCCTGCAGATAACGTGACTAAATCAAACATGCATGTAAAGTGTATTTCATAACCAAAATGTATGGAGAGAACATGGTATATTTAACATTACCTATAGTCCTAGGGGTGTACCATATAACATAACTTTGCATTATATCGAACTATCCCAAAAACTACTCCATGTACATAGCGCAGCTCGGAGAGTAATTTTAATGCGACGGAGTAATATTAAATACGTAGAAAAGCACTTGTCGTTTTCACCTATTGTTTTTTCAATGACATGGTCCATGGCTGGATTACGTAGGACCATGTTTGTAAGCACTCAATTTCATATACAATGAACCACGTAAAGCTAAAATAAGCAATAGATAGATAATTAACGAATAAATTCAAATGCAAATTTAAATTAAAGGCCTTCTGGAATATTCTACACATATGTCAAAGTTGCCAGGTAATACTAGAATGTTCTAGAAGAGTCTAATGGCAACGTCGGCGTCCGGTTGGAGTATAAATAGAAGCGTTGTCAGCATAGTTAGTAAGTCAATTGTAAAACCATTCTCGAATCTATCTGTTAAACTAAGTGCCTGATAGTTAACTATACATTGTGGACATTATTCAATTAAAGTAACATTATGAACAAATTATTGAATAAGAGGACAAATAAATAAAAGCTTATTCAACTATATTGTAAACTGAAGTAAATTAAAGAATACAAGGAAAACATAACAATTTGTTGTTTTATTTTACATTCACGAACTCAAGTAAAATACACGTTTTAAATGGTAAAACATAACAGTATGTATATTATATGTAAATTTAAAACCAACAGCATAGATATATCGCAAAAAAAACAAGTTAAATTATTTAAACAAAATATGGCTGAAGTAGTGTGCACGTTGACTACAAAACCAAATATGTCCAGTTTCAGTCTAAATCATAAAAACATCTCACGTTTTTCTGATGTGCAATTGTGTCAGTTGTTCTCCGAAGGCATAGTCACTGGTGACTGAGTAGTACCGTCTTTAGCTGTAACCAATCCACAGGCATATCAGAACGACCTCCTTCGTAGGTAAAGTAAAATAATTACTCAAAATGGTTACTAAAAAAGCTAAAAATTTAATATGACTCCTTGACATCAGCGGCGCTTCAACAGTGATGTAAAACAAAGAACATGGAAAACCAGAGTTTTAAGATAGTAAAGCTTAACCTCCGTCTCTTTCCACCAGTTCCAGAACAATGCATAGCATGTGAAGGGTTTATCTCCTGAGTACTTGTCAATTTAAAAAAAAAATATTCCTTTGAAAATAGGACTTCAGTATAGAATACGCAATTGCAGATTCGTTTGACAGCCTGTTTATTTTAATTAAAAAGAGTCCTATAAATGGGAAACACGGTCATTTTGTACGGATTTTGGTCTTCAAGTCAAAAGAGCATTATATAATCTCTGGACACTTTCAGTTTCTCCACCACTTCGTTTGTGAGTCTCTTTTCAACGAAAATTATTTTCTTTGGCTTTTCATAGTATTTCCTGCATTTTCAGAATCTAATCGAAAAGTCGTTTATACATCTGCTGTGCATAAGGAAACATAACATGATAAAATGCGCTTTGAAGGAACTCATAACATTAATAACGATGTTCATCAAGCTATGTGTGCACACAATGTAAAGTTGAATATTAAAAAAAAAAAAAATCGTGTGATTCCCGCACAAATTTTTGGGGATTTTTTTGCCGAAAAATATGTGGAATTACGCATTCATTTTGTACTGTGAGAAAACACGTCACAGCTTCCGAACTAGGAGAGATAAAATCATAAAATTTGGAAGTCTTGTATCATTGACAACATATAATTTCAAAAAAATGTTTGGCAACTTTCAAGGATGTGGAAGGATATTTTTTTTTCATATTTTTGTTCAGGGGACGTAAATTCAATATTTTTATAAACTTCTATAGTCTTCCTTTTATTTAGTTTAAAATAAGAATCCTTAAGAAATGTTAAAGTCCTTTAAAAACTATATAACATGAGGAAATGGAAAACCAATTATGCAGTTTGACTTTGTTTTGCGCCTAGATTAATGAGCGTATAGTCACATTGCTGCCAAAAAGAAAAATTCAAATTTGTCACTGTGAATGTAAACCATAGACATATAAAATTAAAACGCGTTAAGTGAGTCAAAAATTTAATTTTTTTAATTTTGCCATCTAGAATTCTTTGTGTAACATATGCAAACAAATTTTCACTAATACCAACATAATGTTTGGTGTGAATTTGACCTTATCATTTCTATAAAACGGTAATTTTAAAATGTTACAGACTTGAACTAGCCTATACATATGTACATGCATATGTATGTACAATTTTATTCAGTTAAGAAAAAAAACATTAGAGAAACTGCTGAACCACGGGTATATCAGTTTGAATAAGTGAGCAACAATATAAACACAATTAAAACGTTGATGCAAACTTTATATTATAATAAGCGGATAAGATTAATTTTGATATATTTTATTAGTAAATTGTTCTATTAATTTTAGATGGCGGCATTGTTTATAAAAACCACGGAGGAGATATTGTGAAAAATCCAACGCTAAAAAATGTAACTTATAATAATTTGTTCTCACAATTTAAACTACAATACTTATAATAATAAAAGAGAAACAAATTATCTAAACATAATACATATTGTATATTTTATTACTACCTCTGCTTCTGTTGCTTGTCTAACAAATAGCAATTCTTTTGAACATATTGATCATAAATTACTTATTGACGTGATAGCAATCAGACATAAAAACAGTTGTCAACCTAATAATAACTAATAAACTAGAAAAAATAAAACTTCAGAGCACAACCTAAATTGCTTACAACAAAACAAAATAAATGTTTTGCCATCAGAACTTTTTTTCTCTTATTTCTTTACCTACTTTACATTTATTTACCCTTTAAGTTATTGACTTTGTTGAACTTTTATACCCAGAAGACAACCACTCAATTTAGTCTCAAACTATCGCTGGCAATTGCTTCATCAATTAAAAACCAGTAGGTGAAATAACTTTCTAATATTGCTATCGTTAAGCAATGGCAGATAGAAATTTTTTAATTTCCGGAAAAGCCATCAATTCATCCATTCGAGGTGCTTTGAAAGTGCCAACGCGAAAATTCTACAATGCCGATCGTTGTAATAACAATCAATATCATCATGAAATAGCCAATCATTATAAAGATTATAAATTAAGACGCGCTATTCGGCAGCGTTCACAAAGAATAAATTTATAGTGCAATCGCAAGACGCAACCAGTAAAAAATGTATCAATTGAATATCAACAAGAATTGCCAATGGCAGTGCACATGTTTCCGAGGTAAGCTTGAAAAGCCGATAAATATATTAGCAATATATTGAAAACAAAACCATATCTTAGTTCTAGTTTTACAGTCAATATTAGTACATAAATACATTCGAGTATATGCATAAATACTAGAACGCAATTTTATGTATAGTTTTGTTATACTGCGTGTACAATCTTCTTTAAGTCCAACAAAAATAGAATTAAATGGGTGTTTACCCGTTCGCTAAATTAATCGGTTAACCGATATTCACTTAATTTTAGCATACCTGGATGCAAATTAAAAACGCAGTAAATTTTTATTAGATAAAAAAAAACAGTAATCTATTCAGCAATAGAAAAAGCAAAATAACATACAAATAATGAATCTCAAGGTTTAATTAATTCTATTCAAATATAAACTAAAATGTTCAGTTATGCACGTTTTTTTTAAATTCGGCTTTTCGAAATCTGTATTCCCATTGGCAGTATTCAGTGTTTAGTGCGTTTTGTATTGCAACTAGTGTTCTTCATTCAGGATTTCCCGGGAAAAATTATTGGTAATTTGTGCGGGATTTCACAGGAATTATAGGTAAATTTTTATTACTACAAAATGCAATAAAAATGTGTTTAACTGATTTAAAAAGCGCTGAAGGTAATATTATCATTTCAAATAACATGTTGCCATTCAATTGGCAATCGAAGCACTTTATGGCAGACATATTAATTTAATTACTGCTGATATACAGAAGAATCTTAGAAAAGTTAGCTCGCGTAAAGTTAAACATGCGGATAAGTTAACAGTTTTTCATAATCAACGTGCAGCTCTAATAAGTGAACTTTTCGGTTAACTTTTTAGAGCGTGTACATTTTTTTAAAATAACGTCTGTTTTAGTGATAATAGTGGCAACTTGATAACTTAAAATTGTGGCGATGGCACGATGGATGGTAGTCTGCACGTTGACTACGAATCCAAAAACAGACCTGGGTTCAACCCCAGTTTCCCCAGTAAAATTTTAAAATAAAAATAAACATCTCGCATTTTTCTGATGTGCATTAGTGTGTCTTTGTGTGCCAGTTGTTGTCGGAAGGTTTCAGTGGCGAAGGCACTGGTCACTGAACAATACTGGCTTCAGCTGAACCGAAGTTTCAGCACTGCTACGAGTATAAACAAAGAACGTGCGAAAGCAGAGCTGCAAAAATAAATAATTAAGCTTCACCTCCTGTTGCTGGTCCCAGATAAAAAAAAAAAATTGTAATGGTAATTTTGTTTATTATATTATGGTATTCCCCGAACTTTTTATTTTGAGCTGCACAATTTTGTCCATCTTCAACATTGCTGTTGAATTTGTTGTTAGTCGTCATTGTTTAGCTTGTGAGTTGTGCAGTACTTATTTAAAAAATGCCAAAGCAGAAGAAATCATCACAAATCGGATTGGATTTGGAGCAAAAAGTGACTACTTTAAAAATGCTTGATCAAGCTATGCACGGAAAGCGATTGGCGTTGAATTATGGTGTATCCAAAGTAGCCACTTCAAAGATAAAGAAAAAAACGTAACGAAATCTTGGGGGCTGTTGCAAACACATATGATAAATCTAATGAATAAATTTTGAGTCAAAGCTTGATAAGTGGTTTTTAAACTAACGTCTGCGTAACTGTGCATTCAATGGACCAATTTTAAAAACCAGGGCCAAGTACGAAGTCGCAAAAATGCATCCTGGAAAAACATTTAATAGCAAGATGCAATTCAATATGCATATGCGCACGAGAACGATCAAGAGCTATTATAGAAAATAAAAAAAAAGAAAAAAACAAAAAGACTGCTTCTTTAAACCACTATAAACTAATATTTTTATGCGGACGAAAAAACGGAGCGTGACTGTGCAATTGAACACCCAGTACAAACTAAACCTAAGTTTCTTTTTTGTAATAATGAAAACTATTTAACTCTTTTAATAAAAATATAACATTTTGTATCTAAAAATAATTGTTTACATATTACATACTATATTTATTCCTTTCTTCGACTAAAAAAAAAGCGCTTAGAAAAGTTAAAAGTTCGAAAAACGTTAATACCCCTTGGGACATTTTGATTAACTTTTTTAAGATTCTACTGTAATTGTAAACACGTTAACTAGATGTAAATTCCAATTCGATAAATAATGAAATGTCTGAAATTTCGAATTAGTAAAACAAGCAGTAGACACTTTTAAATAAATACTGTAAATTAAATTCTGAAAATACTGTAAATACTAATTATGAAAGAGATGATGACGAAAGTGAAAGATAAACATTTGAAGAAATTTTGAATGCAGCAATCAGTAAAGAAAATCACATTCTTTAAACAAGAAATTAAAATTTTTTGAAGGAAGTGGTGAAAAAATAAAAGTATCTAAAGATTATATAATGCTCTTTTGGCTATGATAAGTAAGGAGAAATCCATAGACAATGAATAAAAAAAAATTAATAAATAAGACCATCTATGTAGAAAGTGAACGTGTTTTCTCACGAAACTATTTGCAAGTGCAACTTTTTTTTAAAAAATTGTTCGTCAAACATACAATCATCATACCCTGGAAAGAATTGCTGTTTGGTAAAGAATTTGTATTGACATATCCTTTGTTTCATATTTTTGTTGCCTGTTTTAGTTAGCTGCAACCTATTACATAACAATAAGGGGAATTCCCTATTGAAACCATATGCAATGATTTATTAATAACTTGTTTGCTTCAACTGTTAAAGTTAAACATTTGAAACAGTGAGAACGCAGCATCGCAGAGAAAGTTACTTGTTACAATACATAAGTTTTCTTTTTTGAAATTTCGGAAAATTAAGAATTTGGATTTTATAAAATAAAAACCACCAATATTCGAACATACATAGATACAAGCACATATAAAAATTTTAATAAGGTAAATATATGTTGATAAGTAAAAAATAAAATAAATAATAATTGCCAAATATTGAACATATACTAGGTGTCCGCCGGGAACGTATACTACTTTGTTTTGCCACCATTTTGGTAAACATTAGTCTTGACAGTTCATATTTGGCAGTCGTGAAGTGGACACGTGGCAAATTTATTATGGAAAAATATTCGATAAACCAACGTGTTTTAATCGTTAAAACATTTTATCAAAATCAATCATCGATTACTGTGACGATGAGAAAGTTACGTGAAATTTTTGGGAGAAACAACGTGCCAACAAAACGCATTATTTATCGTGTAGTGGATGATTTCGAAGAAAGAGGGTCTGTAGGTGATAGGCCCAAGCATAGACCACAACGTACTGCAAGATCGGCTGAAAACATTACTGCTACTCAAGAAAGTGTAAGAAAAAGTAATGTATAATAATGTACACTGAATCACAGTGAAATTGGTCCACTTGTAATCAAGAACTTGTAAAAAAACTAAGAACTCTCTATTAAATATAAAAGAATTGGATTTAATCTGTTAGTTTTTATTTATTTTATAAATATATTATTTTATAAATATAAAAAAAATAAAGTATATTTCAATGTATTGAAAAATATTTCCATTTACTTAAATAAGTTAAGAAATTAATGCCACAGAGTAAATGGTCCATTTAAGCTATTGTACCTTAAATAATATAATAAGAAGAATAAAAATGTTTTTAATATTTTGTTGGGACCGCTTTTTGACGAATAACACATTTCAGGTGCTTTGGCATATATTAAACATGTTTTTTTTGTATATTCTGGGTTAATTTATTCCACTCCTCCAAAAGAGCCTATTTATCTCATTTTTATTTTAAATCCGATGTTATCATATTGGAATTTCCAACTTATGCCACGAATTATCTATTATATTAAGGTTTGGTGATTGGATCATTGTCCTGCTACAAAAAGTCAATATTCCCTTCAACAAACTGCAATTTACCAACGGCAGCAGCCGAACAAACACCCCAGACCATTACATAGCAACCACATTTATCCTTCCATCTGAGCAAAAAATATTATATTTACGAAATTAATGTGTATGGAAGAACACTATGTATATATATTTTGAAAAATATCACACCGCGGTAGAGGCAATGCATTCCTCTTCGAAATTACTTAGCAAATTTTAGTGCCATCTACGCTTATGGAGATAATAATGTGAGCAAAGCCGCTAGTTTTAAAATAAAAAACGAATAAAACTCAATATACCGTGATTTCATGTACCTTGAAACAAAAGAAAATATAAATTAAATTTTTGTTGGATGGTATTACTTTTCCTTGAACCGTTAACTACTTCCAAAGTAGGGAGGGTAGCGATGGTCGAAGTAGTCTGCACGTTGACTACAAAACGAAAAATTTTCCTGGGTTCAACCCCAGTTTCAGACTCATAAAAACATCTCGCATTTTTCCTGATGTGCATTTGTGTGTCTATTGTGTCCGTTGTTGTCGCAAGGTTTCAGTGGCGAAGGCATCGTCACTGGTCCCTGAACAGTAACGGTTTCCGATGTATCCAATCCACAGGCACATCAGAACGCCCTCCTTCGTCGGTATTGTGTAGCACCGGCGAAGTAAAATAATTAATTAAAATGGCTACTAAAAACGAAGCTTCAAAACTTAATATGTCTCCTTGACATCAGAGAAGCTACATCACTGCTATAATAAAACAAACAACGTACAAAAGCGGAGTGGTAAGACAGTGAAGCATCATCTCCTATCATTTCTCCTACTATCCCTTTCCTCTAGTTCCAGCACAATGTACCGCATGTGTGGGGTCATCTCCTGGTCCAAGATAAAAAAAAAGTATCAAGAACTGTATAGTTTCGCGTTATCAGGAACTTATTCAGAACTACATCCGTATAATTAATATGAGAGTGATTTTATATTTATATTTATATAAAAAAAAATTTAATTCATTATTTGTTTAAAGGTAAAATAGTAAAGAGTGACGTCTCGAATATTAAAAAAAAAAACCATTATTTTTGTAAAACTAGTTTTAGAATTATTCGATAAATAGATTTTCTGTAACTTTGAGAAGTTGACCCATCGAAAAAAAAATCATTACAATTGTAATGATTACCTTCTGTTCCACAAGAAAAATTATATAAAAACTAAAATAAATTTACAAAAATATGATAACTTAAACTTTTTTCACAGAATGATAGTTTTTTCGATTGGAAATTTTACGTTACATACTTGTACGTTACATAAACCTGGTAATGGATTTAAAAATATTGATTTATAACATAAATTAATTAAAATTTCCAATATGCTATTTATTTATATATAATTATGAAATATTTTTTTTTACTTGTAGCTTTGAAAAAGTCTATACACCAGCACGTGGACGCTTAACTCTGTGCGAGAAAAGAAATCCTGATTTTACTCACAACGATACCATTAAGCGTATACAAACCTCGAAGGACAATACAGAGTTTTTGAAGAAATTAGCAAGAAAACAATTGGAAAAAATAAAGCAACAAAACCAAAGCAAGAAATGGACAAATGATGTTCGCACGGCAAACAAATTAAATATTAATAAATGTAAGCAAAAGCAAAAACAACAAAAGGAAAGACCACGTAGTTTGGGAAAATTAGAAAGTATTGACCACTTGAAACAACAACGAAAATTTCCAATAAATAGTGCTTCTATAAAGGCACAAGATTCGGTGAGAGCTGGCGGTGGAAATGTTCGCTTTGAAACGTTAAAATATTTGTTACAATTGGCAACGGATTACTATCAACAAGGCTTCCTACGAAATATAAAATATTTGGAAAACTTAGGAGACTGTAATAAGCTAAGACATAAGAGGCAATTGCAACTAATACAACAACAGAACAAAGCTGATACACTTAACAACTTGTCGACATTAACTAGAAATATTTTAAAATTAAAGTCTATTAGTCTCGAAACAATATGCATAACGAATGCATCGTTGAATAGCAGCGTCAACAACAAACATAAACAAATCAATCAAAATAATCCAATTTTGTGTCCTAAACGCCAAGAACAAATTGACAAACTAACGGTAAATGAATTTCCATTTGATAACGACAAAAATAGAAATTGTGCCATAAGAGTCAATATAAAACCTCAATCGGCCAACACAAGTCATCAAGCAAATAGAAAAATCTATGAAAAAAATAAAATTCTTGTTCTCGATTCGAAGGAATTTAATAGCATGAACGATTATTTAAATGGCAATTTAGAATATACACAACAACAGCAACAACAAGAACATCTGCATTATCAACAGCCACAAACAGTTATTCATAGTTCAAGTGTAGGCAGTCATAATTATTCATCAGAAGTTTTACAACTAGATAATCTAATTGATAATTTAAGGGAACTGGATATCCATGAAAATCGTACAAATCTGCCACGTATAACACTCACCGACTATACCAACAAAAATCCCAACGAACTAGATACGGAGTGTCAAATACAGGCTACCTCAGATAAAAGCAAAAAGCATTTCAACTGTTACCTAATCAAACAGTCTAGCTTAGAGCGTTATAATCTGAGTATACCACAGGAAACGCACTACCATAGTGAAGCCAGACCACCGTAAATTAAAAGCAATTAATATTTTCTTATAATATGTTTGTTCTCTTCTTCTAAGAATTTGACTAAGGTTCACAACAATTCAAAGAAATAAATTTTTCTTTCTACCATGGTGGCTATTGAACATCGTTCTGCATCGGCTACTACTACAACGTCCATTTTATCACCCACCTCTAATACTTCGGCCACATCCGCATCTACGTCGGCCGCATCAACTTCATTATCCACTTTATCTACCACCACGGCTAATACAAATAAAAAAATGTCCTCTACTTCGGATTCAACTTCTAAGAGCGCTATAAGCCAGCGTGATGTTGATGTAAAGGTTTCTAAGAAAAAGTTAAATAACCATAAAGATCGTACTGCGCTTGAGTTGTCAAAAAAAGTACTGAAATTGGATTTGACGGACAAGGAAATGGAAGATAATTCTTTGAAATCCCCTAAGTCGCCAATAGTAGGTGAGTATGAAATCAAAATTTCACGCATAATATACATAATCGAAAGAAAATAAAGGCCACGGCATTCAGTTCTCTAAATATGTACATACATACATATTTAATTTATTCCTTGCAGTGCTGCCAACATTATAACACGTGCTTAGCTGGTAAAGAGATTTCATAAATTTCTTTTTAAACAAGTTTTTTTCTTTTTATTATAAAATAGAGCGGAGAGGGATATACAGGGTGTCCGCCGGGAAGGTATACTACTTTGTTTTGCCGCCATTTTGAGGGTGGCGATGGCACGATGGATGGTAGTCTACACGTTGACTACAAAACCAAAAACAGACCTGGGTTCAACCCCAGTTTCAGACTAAAATTGTAAAATAAAAATAAATACCTCGCATTTTTCTGATGTGCATTAGTGTGTCTTTGTGTGTCAGTTGTTGTCGGAAGGTTTCAGTGCCGAAGGCATAGTCACTGGTCACTGAACAATACCGTTCAGCTGATAGCAGTCCACAATCGCATCAGAACGCCCTCCTTCGTCGGTATTGTGTAGCACTGGCGAAGTAAAATAATAATAAAATGACTACTAAACCGAAGCTTCAGCACTGCTACGAGTAGAAACAAAGAACGTGTAAAAGCAGAGCTGCAAAATAATTAATTAAGCTTCAACTCCTGTCGTTTCTCCTACTATCCCTTTCCTATAGTTCCAGCACAATGCTTCGCATGTGTAGGAGGCATCTCCTGAGTGCTGGTCCCAGATAAAAAAAAAAAAAACGTTACTCTGGACAGTTCATATTTGGCAGTCGTGAAGACACGTGTCAAATTTATTATGGAAAAATATTCGATAAAAGAACGTGTTTTAATCGTTTAAACAGTTTATCAAAATCAATCATCGATTACTCTGACGATGAGAAAGTTACGTGAAATTTTTGGGAGAAACAAAGTGCCAACAAAACGCACTATTTATCGTGTAGTGAATGATTTCGAAGAAAGAGGTTCTGCAGGTGATAGGCCCAAGCATGGACCACAACGTACTGCAAGATCGGCTGAAAACATTACTGCTACTCAAGAAAGTGTTGAAAACAATCCATCAACCGCGCTCAGGACGTCGTGCTCAGGAGCTTGGTCTTCAAAGAACAACTTTGACAACAATTTTTAAAGCCACAACTGCCCAACGCATGCATGATTAACACGTGGTATCAACAAGACGGTGCCACATCGCATACAACCAGGATTACAATGGAACTACTGCGAGACCTTTTTCCACAAGTTATTTCAAGAAATGGTGATGTTGATTGGCCTCCACGGTCGCCTGATTTGACTGCTCCGGACTTTTTTTTGTGGGGATATCAGAAAAGCAAAGTTTATGCAAACAAACCAGAAACGCTTGAGCAACTCAAACAAAATATTCGTGATGAAATTAATGAAAACCGCGTGAAATGTGTGAGAATGTAATGAAAAATGTGCTCAAAAGGGCTCGCATTTTTTAGGCTAACAGATGCGAACATTTATCTGATATTCTATTCCATACATAATTGCCGACATTAAATAAAACATTTATCAATATAAGATCCATTCTCTTTCATTTCATCAAAAATTATAAACAAACAAAGTAGTATACCTTCCCGGCGGAAGGTAAATAAATTTTTTTTTTTATCTGGGACCAGCACTCAGGAGATGACTCCTACACATGCGAAGCATTGTGCTGGAACTATAGGAAAGGGATAGTAGGAGAAATGATAGGAGGTAAAGCTTAATTATTTATTTTTGCAGCTCTGCTTTCGCACGTTCTTTGTTTATACTCGTAGCAGAGTTGAAGCTTTGGTTTAGTAGCCATTTTTATTATTATTTTACTTCGCCGGTACTACACAATACCGACGAAGGAGGGCGTTCTGATGCGATTGTGGATTGCTATCAGCTGAAGCCGGTATTGTTCAGTGACTATGCCTTCGCCACTGAAACCTTCCGACAACAACTGACACACTAATACACATCAGAAAAATGCGAGATGTTTATTTTTATTTTAAAATTTTAGTCTGAAACTGGGGTTGAGCCCAGGCCTGCTTTTGGTTTTGTAGTCAACGTGCAGACTACCATCCATCGTGCCATCGCCACCCATAACGCTTTCCCGTTATGAGATGCGAATATTCTTTTCTAAATATTGTTTGGCTGTGACAAAGTGTGTATTTGAAACAAGGGATTAAGGTGTAATTTTTGACAAATAAATTAAGTTTTTCTAACCATATTGGTAATGTTATTTCTAAAGCTTATATGTAGTATTCTAGGTTCCATTAAAAGAAATGCTAAAGATGTCACAGAAGCATACACACGTAAACTTTTCGGTCCAATTGCGATTATGCGTCCCAGTGAAAGTTTAAAATTTAATATTTGATATTTGTTGTCTAAAGTAGCTAAATTGTATTTTAAAATGTTGCAGTTGTACTTAAGAATTTTAACGTATAAAATGAATTACGGTACCCAATTGTGACCGACTTTTTTGAGAGATATTAATATTAGTTGATAGGAAGTTCTTATGAAAGCAACTTAATTTTCTAATTATAATTGAGATAAAGAGTTTTTAAATAAAATTTGGGTATTAGTTGTTTGCAATTAGCTTTACCGTTTGAGTGTGGGAAAAAATATTTTCTTGGTAAGAAAAAATATTTTTGGCGTTTTTATTGGTTTAGGATATATTATCCCATTTGTGTTTTCCACTGGACTTATAAGTCTCCATCGTATATTTTTCAGCAAAATGCTAGAACTTCCTAAGGAGGGTGGCGATGGCTGAAGCATGCTGCAAAAATTTCCTGTGTTCGACCCCAGTTTCAGACAAAATTATAAAAAAAAAACATTTCGCATTTTTCATGTGTTAGTTGTTGTCGGAAGGTTTCAATAGCGAAGGCATCGTCACTGGTCAGTGGTGAAAAGTACCAGGTCAGCTGTAACCACATCAGCCTGTCCTCCTTCGTCGGTGTTGTATACTACCGGCGAAGTAAAATAATTACTACAAATGGCTACTAAAACGAAGCTTCAAAAAATTTAATACGTCTCCTTGACATCAGAGGCGCTTCAACACTGCTATAAAACAAAGAACGTGCAAAAGCAGAGTTGTAAGATAGTGGAGCTTCACCTCCTGTCATTTCTCTAACTTATCCTCTTCATCTAGCACATGCATCGCATTCCTAGGGGTCATCTCCTGAGTGCTGGTCCAAGATAAAAAAGGACCTTCAAGAGCTTTTAGAGGCAAATAATTCTGATTTTAGCAAATCTAGTGATCTTCAGAATCAAGTGACGAAGAATTCGATGAACCAAGAAAGCAAAATAGTTCTAACGAAATTGTTTCTAACCTATTTCTATGCTCGCAATCAGATTCTGAGTTTCAGCCTAGAATGCAGATTCTTAAAAATAAAGAACCTGTAATCTTTCGTCAATCGTTCTTCAAAAGAACTGGACATTTGAAAAACGTTTTCGCTAAATCTTTGTTAATATTTATTGCTGAAAATACTAATAGAAGACTTGCAATGTCAGAAAAAGAGAACAACACTTAAATTGCAAAAACTGATGAGTATGACATTTTAATTGTGCTACGTCGTTGCCTTGATATGAGGCACAACAAACTTTCGAGGATTCAAAGTTACTGCATCTCCTGGAAATTCTACCATAAAACACACAATCGCTAGAGTCGATTTCTGCTTATAATAATGTCCCAAATTTATTCAACAACCTTAGAAAGCCAGATAAATTTTCAAAAGTGAACTACTTAGAAGAGTTAGTATCACGTGTTAAGAAAATATTCCCTAGTCTTAGAACAGAATCGACATTTCAAGTTTTTGCGCATCAATGGGAAAATTTAAGGGCGATCATCGCTAAGAGAATACCAACCACTAAAACATGGCTGCCCAATAATGTAAAATGACAGACAAAAGTGAGCCGAACGATTTTCATTAAAATTTAATCACAAGAAAACATTTTGGTTGTAAGAAAAGTATAATAATGCAGTTCTGAATAAATGTTCCATTTCTTTACTTGGGTAAAATAAAAATTTTTTTAAATTTAATCTTTTAATATTTTTAAAGAAGAAACTTTTTGCTGCGTATGGTTGCTGCGCAGATATTAGAAAGTTAAAAGTAAAAATTATATACACGAAAACTCAAATAAGCAAAATAGGTTTTAGGTAAGTTATGTTGCAGACTGTATTTGGAAAAATGTCCACCAGACTACTAAAAGTTTTGAACCGTCGCCGTCTCATAGACGCCTAAAATTAACGAGCATAAAACAGAATGAGGTGTTTATAAGCAAATGTTTGGTAAAATGGGCATCGATGCTCTAGAACTAATAAAGCGAGGTATTAAGCTTTGGCTAAGAGATGACAGGATTCGATGATCTAAATATTTATAGGGGAAAAGAATAAAGTAGAGCAGTATCTGACTCCACCTTAGGGGAACGAGTTGTGGAAAAACTCTGTAGTACTATATGCAGGAAAGGCATTATGATAAGTTTCGACAAATTTTTTACCAGAACCCGTCTAATTTCATTGATTTTGCAACAGTCGGAACTGTGATAAAAATTCGAAAAAAAACGTTCCGAAGTTTACTGAAATATTAAGAAGAAACGAAAGTGAGTTCATGGTAAAATGTACTTCATGTCACACTGCAACCACAAGCAAGACTACACGCTAGCAATAAAATTTGACGTTGATTGCCCCGATGCTATTATAACATAAGTAGGAATAATGGATGGAGTAGATATTGCTGATCAAAAAGTGAGTGTATATGATTTGCATCGGGAAATGGTGGAGAAAGGTTTTTTCAAAATAGTAATGATGGCTGTAGTATGTTAGGTGACGGACCCTCCTCGAAGGAGAACGCCCCACTTAGGCCAGCTCTTACGGCCATTGTGATACCACAAAACGTTCTCACCCGAGAGAGTTCGTTCAATGATGACAGGTGAGCCACGGTCTTCTCCTCTTCCACATCACCACAGTTCCAGCAAAAACCCCGAGAGGGAATGTCGAGTCTATCGGCATGATTTCAATAAGACAATGACCCATGAGAACCGCGACAGTGCGATTGATAAACATACGATTCACGGAAAGAAGACACTTACTCCTCTTCACTTCCATGTTGGACCAGCAGAGTCTAGCAATACTGCGCGTCCCTGGACCTCCGCGTACACCAACCGAAGGATACCCAGTTTAACAGAGGCAATCGGAATACCTATACCCGTCAATACTTCGGAACTTGCGAGCTCTATGCCCGTCTTGGCACATGCATACGTAAGTATGTATATAATAAAATTGCAGAAAATTCTGATATTTCGAAAAATCTGATGAATAAGAATTTGGTGCATTGCAGCAATTACTGAAGACTTAGTTTGCTACGTCAAATTAAATAATAAAGGAAAATTGGCTAGGAAAGCGCAGCAAGTACGTACTGAGTAGAGATGGGTTTAGACCTGGGTATTTACCCAACTCTTGGTATTTACCCATTTATACACACTTTCATACCCGGGTATTTATATAATTTCGGGTAAATTTCTCATTTGAATAACAAATACTCGTTGTTACGTAGAGTATGAGAAATGTGAACATTTACGAATTTATTTTGAACATATTTTGTTTAAGTGTATTTTGTTTATACATTTCTTGATGCGTTTTCCTCAGATAAGGCAGTTTTGACTGCATCAAACACAACAACAATTCTTAATAAGAACCGCTAATCAGTGTGCTTATGGCAATTCAATGTAATGAGTAGGAGCGATGGCAACAACAATGCTGAAGCAACTAGAAAGATTAAAGTTTCGAAACACAAGCTTGAGCCTCAGGTGCATAAAAAGAATTTGGTTCATTCATTCTTAAATATTTGTTCCCAGCGATTAGTAAATGAAATAAAGTGCGCGTGTTGATAATTATATTTTAAATGATGGGATGAAATTTCTCCAGTAACTTGGCGGAAAGGAATTTGTGGAAGCACGCAATTAAGCAAATAATCTGTTCGAATTTTAACAGCTCCCTGTATTTCAGCTGCTACTGAACGTTCCTTTAGCACCCACAGCTTCATTCACTCAAAAAAAAAAGAACCGTTTAACAACACAAAGAGCAGGAAAAATAACATATATATCGAGCAACCGGAACTTGCTTTTTAAAAATAGTTTACCACCTTCAACAGAAAGCACGCACTCCACTCAATTTGAAAATGCCATGAATTCTTCACTAGAAGGTACTCAAGACGATATCCCTTCAACTTCAACAGGAATCACGCACTCTACTCGATATGAGTTTTTATCGGATACGGACAGCGACAGCGATTACGATTAAATTTAAAAATTATTTTATTTGTTATTAAAAAATCTAATTCATAATAAAAAATTAAATTTATTTAAATTTAGTACTGAGTGCAAAATGTGCAAGAAAATATTATATTCTGGAATTTATAATGCTGGAATGCTATAATGAAGAACAAGCTTGATTTTATTTTTTCTATGAATAAAAGCATTATCTCTTGTATTTGATTTTTATTTATTTCAAGTTTCTTCCACTCACTAAAATCTCTAGGTTAGGTTTTTTGCTATACGTTTAAGTGCTAGTCACAAAAGTATAAAGCCACGTTTATAACAAATAAGACACTCTAGTTGAATATACAAATATTTATTCTATTATATGGTTTAACAAGTCTCTTTTATATGTATGTGAACTTTAATTTAACTGGGCAAATATATCCAAAGCAACTGCAAGAAAACCGGAAATTATTAGCCAATGGCATTTTGTGTAATAAATCAAATGTCGAAGTTGACATAAAAATTACAGTAATAATATTCATACATTTAAAATTTTGCAAACTAATTTATTTCTAATAAAAATTGAGTGTTTCAAATAATATAATTAAGAAACTTTGAAATTAATCCACTGATAAGTTTCCATATAAATATAAAGTATAAACATTTTTGTACTGGATTATACTGAAATGCGTTCGTTTACAAAACAATTGCAAAAGAGTAAAATAATAGTTTTTCTGAGAGTCCGTAAATTTTTATTGGACAAATTAATTTCAGTAAAATACAGCAGAGAAAAATAAACTTCAAAAATAAACAAACAAAAAGTATAAAATTTTCAATCGGATAGGTTAAGTTAAGTTAGAACCCAACGTAAATCATATCGCGGCCACCGAAATACTGATATGGCGCAGCTGGAGTAGACCTCCACAGCTTATCAGCCATCGCATTTCCCCTGATGTTCATACGACCCGGAATTTGCTAGATAACGAAAACCTCCGCCTGGAAGATATGGAGGTATCCTACAGGCGTAGGATACAGAAAATCTCAGTTCATCGGAGAAAACACCCGCCCCCACTACTGATTCCGTCTTAGCGCCATCGGTAAAGGCTGCCCTAATGTCACCCGCATGGACTCTCCCCCTCCTCCAGTCATTCCTGCTAGGGAAGGTGGCGACTGCACGCCTCTCGATGAAAGGTCTCCGTCTGGAGATTTCCAACCGGAAGTCGGTAACGAAGATCGAAAGTGTTCGGAGAATGCTGTTATGACCAGAACCGGCTTCCCTTAGCCTAATGCACTTTGAGCCGAAACAGAGAAAATATGAAAGTCAATCGGTAAGATTCAGATTCGTGTTTTGGGCACGTTCTGCATGCACCGGTAACCGCAACACACTCAGATCTCTGAATCCTTCCCAGCCCTGCCGATAATGCAAACATAGGATAATATCGGACTAAGCGTTGTATGTCCAGAGGGCGATCTTAGACTTAAGACACCCAAATATCTAACAGTCTTCGATTGTTGGAGGACCTGTCCTGCAAGGCCAGGAAGGTTGAAAACAGCGGGCTTGTATGTCATGGACTGACCCTAAGACCAATGTCGTCCGCCCACCCGGCAAGCCTGGCTAAGGCCTCTCAAGACCACACTCAACGTGGAGGGAAAGAGTCCCGACACCAGTAGAGCAACGTCATCGGCATTAGCCACCACCTTTAGCCCACTTCGACCAGAACTGAGTCTATGACAACCAGCCACAGCAGGGGAGATAGGAGGTACCCTTGGGGCGTGCGTGTATCCGCAAACCTAGTGATGTTAATCTCCGCTGAACCCGCCCTGATCTCCCTGTCGGTGATTTCACCACGGCCCCTACAACCTCGTGCAGAGCAGTCGCCGTTTACAACTCAAGCACGCATGCTGCGCCGGAGATAGCGGCTCGTCGATAAAGAGCTCCTGAATGTGATGTCGATCACCCTCTCCAACAGTTTGACCACAAAGGATGTAAGACTGAGCGGTCTAAAATGCTTCATGCACGCACACACCCATCCCAGCTGCGGCTGGATCACGAGGAGTGGTGGATCCATTGGGAAAATACGCAATCATAAGGATATCCAAGGACGACTCAGTCCACCACCCACCAGAGTTCTCTGGGAGTGGTCTTTCGACAAAATCCTACTCAACCTTGCGGAGTCCCTTACTGTCTCAATGGATTCACAGAAAGCCCTCTGGGAGCCCCGCTTACCCCACCTTATGGCTCTCTTATATTCTCCCAGAGCTACTCTATAGTTCCGGAAATCCCTGGTCACAAAACATTCGTTGAAGATCCGTCTGAACTTTCTCCGAAGGCTGATAAGATTCTCATTCCACCATTCGTGATAAGTCTTCCTACTGCGCGACAACGGACACGCAACCTAGTACTAACGCCCCTACCGAACAGAGCCCATTCCATTCTCCTAAGATTTCTCCGAGGAGGAGGAACGTCTACAGTAAGGTCATCAAAAAGCATCATCCTGTGAACCGAGAAGGAATCATCCGTAGAAACCCTCCAGTTCCTTACATTTAACGGAGATAAAAAGAATGTACAATGTTAAATCAAGAACCGCTGCCCAGTCTTTTGAGCCAACCGGCCCTAGGAAGACGAATGTTGGTCTACTTCTCCTGTTACATAAAGAGGTTAGTGTCAAGAAGAAATTCAATTCACCTTGTACGTTGATCTGACTGCTTCCCCAAATGGTGTGCCTGGCATTGGCATCGCAGCCCATCAGTACGGCCAGATGCCATCACAAAACATCCATGGTTCTTGGATCTGACAGACGTCAAAATCTTCCTCCTTGAGAAAGACGCGGAGGTTGCTAGTGGATACATCGGCGTGGCTTTTTTGTGGCCGCATGGTGGATCACGTTGTTTGGGCTTGGAAGACGCAGCGTTTTGCGCCTGATGATGTCGCTTTAGAGCCTGTTGTTGCCGTTCCGATACCTACCTGGCCCTCGGCCCGCCATCGCATTCATGCACCGTATGGTGCCCTCCTTCGCGGCAATCTTCTGCTCTTTGGTACTGCGCCTTTAACAGCGATCTGGAGCACTTCCTGTTTTTCTTCTTGGGCGCTGCAGCCTCCCTGTCCGAGTGGAGATTTCGGGTTGGAGTGCTATGTCGAGCACTCGCCAATCCGCTGGTCTGGATGATAGTATCCTGGCTGGATGCCAGGAGTTCAACATCCGACTACGTGCACAGCACATACTGATTTTAAGTTTTACTTCCTTTCATTGTTAACCCATCCATAAAGTTCCCACGAGTATGCACGGAAGGGGCTGGTCAGCTCCGTAATTTGGTTCCGATCCGTTAACTCGTTCTTAATTTATGAGATAAGAACACATTTGCAATTGCAAAAATTTGCTATATCAAATGCACAAGATTGTGAGTTGGGCTATAGAAAAGAACCTAATGTTATGCAAAAGTTATGTTTACAACAATAGTGAAACAAAACAAACTAAATAAACTTACAAACTTTAAATGCATTAAATAAAATAAAATAAACGGTACTTTGGATTAAATGCAAACGGGGAATAAATAACACATAAATTTAACAAACAACAACAAAAATAAAATTCCAACCAAAACAATAGAACAGAAAATAAAATCCGCTATACCAGTGACGGGCGAACAAAAATATTTACCAGTGCTGGCACCACCAACCAGTGTTGGCACTTCGGGTGAAAGTGACCGGATCAGGGCTTTTATGGCTCTTTTTCGCGTCATTGTGCTAAACACTCCTACCAAAAGAAAAATATAAATTTTTTATATTGTGGATACCAGTGGGATAGTTGCTGTTGGACTGTTTGGTGATGAAGGCGTAGCACTGATCACCGAGCAATCTCTCAGGCGGCAACTAGTTCATTGGTGTCGGCAATATAAAAGATAGACAATTGATTTGATTTTTGTTTTTTGCGTAAAGTATGACAGGCCGTTTCAGAATTGACTTCTGCAACATACGTGGTTTAAGGGCAAATTTTTTCTCTGTATATGCCCACGTTTGTCTCCATCGGCCGGATGTTTTCGCCTTAAGTGAAACCCAGGTGTCTGAGGATGCTGATCCACAGGATTTTCACATACCTGGGTATCACCTCCTATCCCTCTTTATTCTTCATAGGGGCCTTGCAATATATATACGCAATGAAGTTGTGTACCAGTGCCAGCAATCCTTAGGCACGAATGATCCTGAATTTAGCTGTCTATGGGTTAAATTTAAAATCAGGGCACATCTTTTGCACTTCGGGTTTCTTTACAGAAGCCCAAATATGGAAAGGGATAAAACTATATACAACTTTGATGCCCTTTCCGACTCTATATCGGAGATCCTCGAAAATTACCCGAACAGTGAAATCGTTATTGCTGGTGATTTCAATGTCCATAACGTATCGTGGCTCCGCCATTCGAGCCATACGACTCCAGAAGGCCAATATGTTGAGCTATTCGCAGCGCACAACCACCTTGCGCAATTAGTGAATGAACCAACACATTCCGTGTGTTGACGGGCACCAACACAACACCCTTGACCTTTTTCTCACTTCACACCCTGACAAGTATGAAATGAACACTAGCGCCCCTCTCGGAAATTCGGATCATTGCACCATTTCTGCCTCCTTTTCGTTTGCGGAACTTCTTAACGTTTCACGGCCAGCTACGAAACGTTTAAAATATATTTTTGAAAAGGCACGTTGGGCTGAGCTCAACGATTTCTTTCGGCATTTTAACTGGAAGCTCTGCTTCCTTGACAATGACGTCAATGCCATGGCAGAAATGGTTGAAAATATAATATTGCTCGGTATGAAAATTTTCATACCATCGAAGCAAATTTCGATTAAACCCAGACCGAAGTCATGGTTTAATCAGACGTGCAGACTTGCAGTCAGATCCAGAGAGGAAGCATTTAGTATCTGGCGGAATGACAAAAACGCGGATACTGATGCGATGCGCAAAAGGGCGAGATCTTCGTGTGCCAAAGTGCTAAGACGTGAAAAAGCTTTGTACGAGCAGCGTATTCGCACCAAAGCTAAAGCTTTTGGTCTTTCGTAAAAAGAGTGAAGGAAAATGCTAGTTCTTCAATTCCGGCTCTTTTGAAGGATGATCAAATATTCACAGACCCGGTTGAAAAAGCTAACCTCCTAGCTGAAATGTTTGCAGGTAATTTTCACCTGCCGGAGAGCAATCAACCACTGCCCGCACCCGAACGTGTATCCGTAACTATGCCAAAGATATACTTTCGAGCTCGTGCAGTTAAAAGGGTTCTAACGAACCTCAACATAAACAAGTCTCCTGGGCCGGATGGAATTCCTGCACTGGTCCTGAAGCAGTGTTCTTCGACGTTATCACGTCCTTTGGCAATCCTTTTCAGCACTCTGTACTATACAGGTCAATTCCCATCGTGCTGGAAGGTTGCAAATGTAACGCCGATCCCAAAAAAGGGTGAGGCAAGCAAACCTGAAAATTACCGCCCAATCGCAATCTGTTCCGCGATTTCCAAAGTGATGGAAAGTATGGTGAACTTTCACGTAATGAAATATTTAGAGTCCAACAATTTACTGAACGACCGTCAATACGGCTTCCGTCGAGGGCGCTCTACGGGCGACTTACTAGCCTTCCTCTCGGAAAAATGGTTAATTCTATTCACCAGTTCGGCGAAAGTAAAGTCGTGGCTCTGGATATTTCTAAAGCATTTGATAGAGTGTGGCATGGGGCACTTCTGTCCAAACTTATTGCTTTTGGTGTCGGTGATATCTTCTCTCGATGTATATCGAGTTTTCTCAGGGATCGCGCTATAAGAGTTGTTATAGACGGGATCTCATCTAACGAGTATAAGATAAATTTGAGGGTGGCGATGGCACGATGGATGGTAGTCTGCACGTTGACTACACAACCAAAAAACAGACCTGGGTTCAACCCCAGTTTCAGACAAAAAATTTTAAAATAAAAATAAACATCTCGCATATTTCTGATGTGCATTAGTGTGTCTTTGTGTGTCAGTTGTTGTCAGAAGGTTTCAGTGGCGAAGGCATAGTCACTGGTCACTGAACAATACCGGCTTCAGCTGATAGCAATCCACAATCACATCAGAACGCCCTCCTTCGTCGGTATTGTGTAGCACCGGCGAAGTAAAATAATAATAAAAATGGCTACTAAACCAAAGCTTCAGCACTGCTACGAGTATAAAAAAATAAAAAATAAAAACAAAAAAAAAAAAAAAGAACGTGCGAAATCAGAGCTGCAAAATAATTAATTAAGCTTCACCTCCTGTCGTTTCTCCTACTATCCCTTTCCTATAGTTCCAGCACAATGCTTCGCATGTGTAGGAGTCATCTCCTGAGTGCTGGTCCTAGATAAAAAAAAAAAAAAGGCAATGTATCGAATACAAAAAACTTGCATAAACTGAGTAGTCAACACACCTCATATTTTTACAACACTCTCACCAAGATCAGCTGTTTGGAATAAGCTGCAATTTTTTGCAATTTTTCCATTCCAAAATTAATTTCAGCCAAAGTTTTACAGCGAAATTTGAACATAAGAGGGTGGCGATGGCACGATGGATGGTAGTCTGCACGTTGACTATTAAACCAAAAACAGACCTGGGTTCAACCCTAGTTTCAGACTAAAATTTTAAAATAAAAATAAAGATCTCGCATTTTTTTGATGTGATTTAGAAGTGCTGAAGCTTCGGTTTAGTAGCCATTTTTTATTATTATTTTACTTCGCCGGTGCTACACAATACCGACGAAGGAAGGCGTTCTGATGTGCCTGTGGATTGTTATCAGCTGAAGCCCGTACTGTTCTCTGACCAGTGACAATGCTTTCGCCACTAAAATCTTCCGACAACAACTGACACACAAATGCACATCAGAAAAAATGCGAAATGTTTTTATGAGTCTGAAACTGGGGTTGAACCCAGAAAAATTTTTGGTTCTGTAGGCAACGTGCAGACTACTTTAGCCATCGCCACCATCGATTTAACCGATTAAATGCAAACCGCCTGAACGGTTTAAACTTCAGAAATTTAATTTTTGATCTATCTGAAAATGAACGGGGAGCCTAAAAAATAACACTAGCACATCCCATACATGCAAAAGTTCGTCTAATGTACATCCATGCATGCATACGCTTCGACAAAATTTTTAAAAAATTTCAGTTCCCTGTATAAATGTACAAAAAATTTTAAATAAAGTCACCTACTTATTGAAATTTTTATTCATAATACTCGTAGGTATCCAGAAATTTAAAGAAAGTATTTTCGTGTCTTTTTTTTTTTTTTTTTTTTTTTTTATCTTGGACCAGTGCTCAGGGGCTATCCCCTACATATGCAATGCATTGCACTGGAACTAGAGAGAAGGATAGGGAAGAAACAGACAGGTGGTGAAAGTGGTAGAAAGATAGAGCTTAATTCTTGCACAACTTTGCAGTTGCGTGTAAATTATAAAGCAAAGTTGCGGCGTCTCTGATGTTTTTTTTTTGACGCATTATTTTTAAGCTAATTGAGCCATTTTATTTATTATTTTACTTCGCCGACGTTTTATTGCTCAAATACCGACGAAGGAGAGTGCTGTAGCACAGAAATCTCAGAAAAAACTTTTTTCTGATTTGACCAGGCTGGGATTCGAACCTGGGTCTTTCTGGTTGCAGAGCCAATACGCTGACTACTCGCCATCAGCACCCCCATATGCTACTACATATATATTCGAGTTCTCCTCTTTAATAAATACCCTATTTAACTTAACTAAAATTAGTATTCTTTATTATTGTTTTTTTCTCATTCGCAGGTCGGTTATCCCACCAAACATCACTTTCATCTAGCGTTGATGTGGAAGATCGTAAAACTCTGCGGGAAGCTCTCTATCAGGGAATATTTCATCGCCATCGAAGAACAATATTTGCAGTGGGCAGTTTTCTACGCATGTTACGTAGTCGAAATTCGCAATACAATACCATACGTAGCTCATCAGAAGGCGAAGATATCGATGAAGTCAGATAAAATACAATATAGTATAAAAACGTTACACGAAACCATTTAAGGAGAGAATATAAAAAATATTTTCTTATTTTATGAAAGTAAGAAAATAAAAAAAAAATTAAATCTACTCTATATGACTATGTATATACATAAGTATATATATATATATATATATACATATATATACGAGTATATATGTATGTACGTTGGAGTCCTGTGCTGTAAATAGAGGAAACGCTTAATAATTCTTATCAAAAATCTGAGTAATTGCTGCTATAAAATTGTTCGTGCTTTATACGTTTATAACTTTTCCAGCTTTCTCGTTGCATGATTTAAAATCATTCAAGTATAGGCCCCCATATATATGTTTTCGGACTTGAAGTGACTAAAAGAAGAATTTCGTTCCTACCGAATTTTACTTTACAACAAAAGCTGAACTGTGAGGTACTAAAGTGTTCTGCCTTTTATTGATAATAAGGTAAAATATTTCGCCAGATAAAATACAAAATTATGTAACTGATAGAAATATTTAAATAAAAATTCTTCTTCATGAATTAATTAATTTTATAAAAAGATATTACGATTAGAAACCATTACAGTCTGCAAATATCACCACAAAAATTTAATTCTTAAAATTCTAAAAATCCAGCGTTATAAATACTCTTCCGTTTAAGCTTGTTATATTTTCTTCATATTTAAAAAAAATTTATTATGTATCTATATATATATATGTATATATATAAATGAAAAAAAAATGGGAACAAGTTCATAGAATTCAAACAATTAAAGAAAAATAAATAGAAAAAGGTTAAACAAAAAAGAATTATTTAAAAATTTCAAATATTTTTTACTATTCAAAAGCAAAATAATTAAATATATGTATGTATAAAGAAACAAAAAACCAGTAAAGTTATTTTTATTTCTTCTATTAGAGTTAGCTAAGGAAAATTAAATTTTCCCCTTAATTTATAAACATGCAAACACTCCTTATTAAGTTATATATGCTAATAAAAATTAATTAATCAATAATTAGTAAAAATATTGTATTTGTGTATATGAAATCAGTTTAAAAACTATTCAGGTTTATAATAGCATTCCAGTTTTATTTAAAAATGTGAAAAAAAATTTAATAAAAAAAAAGCGAATGCCGTATCAAATCAGAGTTTAAATTCAGGTTGCCTTATAATATTTTATGAATGAAAGGAATGAGATTTATTAATTAAATAATAGTTGGGTTAGATATAAGAGACATTTAGTAAAATTGACAACTAATTACAAACGGCTTGAAATCACATAAAATCTTTTATATGTGCTAGTGACGTTATAATCTGAAATTTAGCACCACTCGAAATTTAAAATTTAATTGAAAATAATCTTCCCTTTGCGTCAATAACAATGGTTGAATTTGATATTATCAACTTCACACCTGAATGCCACTGCTGAACATTTCTCAGATTAATGTCCAAGCTATTCTATTAATTTTTTAATTGGAAAAACTATAGCGTAATATTTTATATAAATACGAAATTGTTTTACCTATAGATAGGTCAACGGGTGTTCTAATCGATCGAGTGTGGTACTGAGCTTATTTACGCACAGCATCACAATTTACTTGAGGGAGAAAAGGCTTAAAAATATCTATTATTCAAATTTAACATTCCTCTATTGAAATTGTGTTATTAATATAACTAGATATGAACAAAAAAAACTTTACTATTTTAATTACAATTCCGAAATATATTTGACAGTCGACTATTAATAATTTGAAATCCAAGGGACCAAAGAAAAAGTGCTAATTATGGAGGTTTCAAATTAACAAAAGTTTAATTGTAAATGGTAAAAGCATTTTGATACTAATAAAGCAAAACAACAAAAACATAAATACATTCCTACTTCGAGTTCAAATTTAGACTGTAGAAAAACCAAACTTCAAATTATAGAACGTCGGCAAGCGAGATGACATTTCTATATATATAAATCCATATAAACTAAACAAATTATTTTGTTTTTGTTTTATATTTGCATAAAACACAGCATATTAAAATAATGCAATCATAAAAATAAGGCAATCATAATGCCATTCAAATAATTTCACATTACCGGGGGTACCAAATTACATGGATTTTTTTTTTCAATTTATTGAATGTTTTTCATGGGACCAGGAAAACAATTCAAATTATCGCAGGATTCAAATCAACAAGTTTCAAATTATCAAGAGTCGACTGCGTTTTTTTCTTTTTTACTTTACTCAACGCAAGTTTTTTTTAATAAAACTAATTAAAAATCGATTTTTTTCTTTAATTTTATGTATTTTTTTACATTTCCTGTATTACGCGTAATCGAAATTCGTAATCTACTACAAAATGTCCTAAGAAACCATGGGTCTATCCTCCGCAAAACGATCTAAAGATTTTCTGCTTCCATTATTCTATAAACTGTATATGTGTATTAAAAACACTATCATATCAAAAAATACAATATTCTTAAAAGTAAAATGAGATTTTATTTGTTAAAATAGGTCGAAAGTTGACAAAGTTATGGTACTTTTCATAAATATGCAGACCGGATTTTTTGTTTCTAATGCAAACTAATTCATTAGTGTCCATTCAAATCCTTATGTGGTTTTGCGCAGAATGGAATTTGATTTAAGACCTATGACCTATGCTTTCTTCTGACAAGTTTCTTAGAATTTTCCGTAGAAAATATGCTATTACTTATCAGTTTTTTTTTTTTATCTTGGACCAGCACTCAGAAGATGACCCCTACACAAGCGGTGCATTCTGCTGGAACTAGAGGAAAGGGATAGTAGGAGAAATGATAGGAGGTGAAGCTTCACTCTAACAACACTGCATACTATGCCATTTTAGTATACAAGTATGTACATTAGGCTGGGTCAAATTGTATGGATGATGGTGGTCGAAGTAGTCTGCGCGTTGACTACAAAACGAAAAGTTTTTCCGGGGTTCAACCCCAGTTTCAGACTCATAAAAACATCTCGCATTTTTTCTGATGTGCATTTGTGTGGCTTTGTGTCAGTTGTTGTCGCAAAGTTTCAGTGGCGAAGACATAGTCACTTTTCACTGAACAGTACCGGCTTCATCTGTAACCAATCCGCAGGCACATCAGAGTGCCCTCCTTCGTCGGTATTGTGTAGCATACAATTGTTTTTTTTAACCACGTGCAGTAAGGGTCATAATTCTTTAGTCATTTTTGGGCATTTTATTACTGTATTATTGTGTATGTTCGTTTTGCAAGTCCATGTAATTAATTTTTTTTGGGCCAGTGCTCAGGAAAAATCCCCTACAAATACGCTGCATTGCAGTGTAACTGGATTGAGAGATGGATAGTGTACAGAATATACAGGTTATGAAAGTGGTAGGAAGACAGAGCTTAATTATAGCACAGCTGTTACGTGCTAATTATAAATCAAAGTTGCGGCGTCTCTGATGTTAATTTTGACGCATTATTTTTAAGCTAAGGGAAGCCGTTTCATTTATTATTTCAATAGCAGTACCGCCCACTTAAGCCTGTTTGTACTGAATAAGCAAATATTCTCCTTTCCATATCTAGCGGGGCATTCCAGATGTACTACTTTCATTTTGGTTCTTTGGTATTATGTTTTTGTATCATGTAAACGATATCATTTAACCATCGCCGATTGCTCAAATGGTTCCCCAGATGTCCTTTCACTTCTTGTCAGTTATCTTTTAGGCGTCATGCATTGCTGCAGTTTGCTACCCTTTCGAATACGGCTTCTTGAAATCCCATCCAATAGAATCGCGGCTTCAACCTTTTCATCATTTTCTCACTACCAGATGACCACCGTTGAGGCCGCCATGTGACTCAGTCAGTACTTCAGTCACTTTTTTAGATGACACGACATTAAGTTTTATGTCAATTTCCCATGTGTGATATAAGCAGCCATTTATTAACCTCAATCTGACCCATAGTGCCGATATAATTTTAGCTGTTTTACTGACCACTCTGTATTGGATTCAAGGTAGATTCGTCGAAGAACCACAACAGATTCTTTGTTTTCAGCCAGGGCCGCCGGCAGAGGGTGTGATCGTTGCTGCGTTTGTTGGCTCTTCTGTCTAGTGAGTTTTCTTGTTTCACGCGTTTACAGATTTTTGGTGATGAAACGAATTGCTGTGGAGAGTATCACCGTAACTGTGTTCACCCGTTTACTGTTCACAGGTGGCGACATGGAACTTTTTTCCCTGGCTGCTTTGCAATTTCTTTGATAATGGCCATTTAATTAAAGCACTTACGCTTGTTATTCTGTTAAGGTTTGCAATACTGTAGAAAATTTCACAAAACCGTTAATTTTAATTTCAATGTGTTCATTAATTATATTTATCTTCACGTTTTGCTTATGCCTTGCAGATGACTATTTCATACATGCATGTAAAGTGTACTCCATAGAGGAATAGGACTAGTCCACGACTAACCCAAATGTATGGGGAGAATATGACCTCAATGGAGCACTTCAGAGATTAATTTTAATGCGACGGAGCAATCGTAAATACGAAAAAAATTACGAACACTTGTCGTATAACTAGAAGCTGTTGTTTTAAATGACATGGTTCACGACTGCATTGCATAGGACCATGTTAGTAACCGGTCCTTTTCAGCAACAATGGACCATGTAGTCCAATATTATCTGCAGGGTGTTAGCCTACTACTGTTGTATTAGTTTCTGTGTGTTTTTTAAGTCAATGTAGTTGTTTATTGTTTTGCTATGCGTAAGTTTGATATGTGAATCGTGTGGTTTTGTGGTATTGTCAGTCGATGAAAATCCGGAACCAAAAAATCACAGAAAAGAAGCGTTTAAGCAAATAAAACCCAAAAAAACAATTCAAAGAAACTCATTGCAAAAGCCATTGAAACATATTTTATTATTACGTATCTTGGAAGACCATTCCACATACGTGCTGTTCGGCCAAAAAACGAATTTTTTCTGTAATGCGTAGTGCGATTCGCTGCCAAGTCGACCACAAATGGAAGCGCTCTTAATGATGAACGCGTGCGCGTGAATGTCCGCCTTTCGGGAACAAATTCCCTGACTTGATCAGAACACATCAAATTATAATAACGATAGAACAACGAAACGCACCCCACGTTGCGACGATGCTCAAGAGAGTCAATAGAGTTGGCTACCCTACTGCCCCCTATGAGTTTCTACGCTCTTTCCTGTACACGGTCGAGTAACTTCAAAATAGTCTTTGAAGCACCGGCCCATCGTGAGAGTTGACACCATTTAGCGAATTATTCATATTCTGCTTCATCGCCGCGATCATATTCGACGTAGGCATACGATTTAATGAATATGAATAGCAGATACTGCTGTCATCTGCGAAAGAGTGGATAGGGTTGGAAGTTTGACACGGAAGGTCATTAAGAAAAATAAGAAATAGGGTAGGAGAAACAATGGAGACTTGTGGTACCCCTGAATTAATCTTGAACTCGTTAGATGAGCTCCCGTCCTTAATTAGAGAAGAATACATACCTGTCCAAACTAGATCCCCGTTAGTCATTTTAAGAATTTTTTTATTTTGTTACAAGTAAATAAAAAAAATTGTGAAGTTTATGAAGCAATACTTTTATACGATGGTAGTACTTAAAATTGCTTTTAATAAATATATTTCCGTAACAGTCCATTATATATTAATTTACCGCAGAACCGGACGTATCTAATTTTTTTATTTTGTGTTATACGTGACGATAACTTCGAAATGAAGATATAGTAATGAAACTGAAGCTATTCAATTCTAAGAGAAAAGTATAAAATTAGCTTGTGTAAAAACGTTTATAATTAGTTGTCAGCAGGTGTAAGTAATATGTAGAGTAATGATGAGGTTCAATACCAAATAATTGTAAAATTATACAAATAAGATTTATTCGAAAAATTTGTTTTGTCATTATCACTTACAATTATACGGACATTGGTATAAAAATAACATATTGGAGCTGAATCTAAATGCAATGTGAAAATTCTTTTTTGTTATATGTATTATCTTTTTATTTAAGAGCTTTAAAAGCAACACAGCTTCTTTTGTTTTACAAACATTGTATTATAATATTGAATTAAAAACTTACTCATTTAATGGAAGACATATTAAAATGTCATAGAAAACAGTGATATGTGGATTGGATTTGAAATCGAAAAAAATAAAATTAAAAAATAAATAAAAATAAAAGTCATTTTCATTAATTATTGTAATAGAATGCAACTAGCCGTGTAGTGTTGGATATCCGTGTTGACCAACAACGTTGAAAAGAACCTGTTAAAAAATGATACGGTACTGAAATCAAAATCACTTCAAATTTATTCTGTTTAAACAACAGGAACAAACTATTTTGTGAACATAAAACTAAGTAACAAAAAATATTTATATTAGTCTCAATTCTATTTTTATTTAGACCTTTATTAAAATTTTTTAATTATATTTATTTTTGAGTGATGGTCTTTTTTATGAAGTTTTTTAATAATTATTTATTTTTCAATATTTCGCTACCAAATAGGTAGCATCGTCATAATATATATATAATTATTTGTATACAAATTATTATTTCCTGACGATGCTACCTATTTGGTAGCGAAATATTGAAAAATAAATAATTATTAAAAAACTTTTCATAAAAAAGACCATCGCTCAAAAATAAATATAATTAAAAAATATTTAGTTGTATATTTATTTCAATATTTCGCTACTCTATGTGTAGCGTCTTCAGGAACATTACCCAATATGACCGATTTGTTGTTTTGTAAATCCTCCATCATATACCGTATGGTTGAAATTTTGAGGAGGATTACTGAACATTCAGTATATAGTGTTAAGGATATGTTTGAGTTTAAAAATGGATTGATGAATCAACATATAAATATTGATGAAAGATTACTTGCATTTGATGTGGTGTCGTTATTGTTTAGTTAGCAATAAATGTTATGGATGAAAAGTGGGATATTATTGAAAATTATACAAGGAAGAATAAAGGTTTATTTTTGCGTATTTTAAAATTTTATATAGAGGATAACAAGTATTTTCAATAGGATGGAAAGGTATATTTGCAACAAAAGGGAGTTCCAATGGGATTCCCAGCTTCTCCTATAGTGGCTGATATTGCTATCGAAGTATTACTTGATAAATGCATTAAGAAATTAAATATTAAACCTAGGATAATGACTAAATATGTAGATGATTTGTTTTGTATTATTTCTGAAAGTGGAATAGATAATATGTTTACAACATTAAACGAGTTTAGTAATAGTATAAAATTTACAATGGAGGAGGAGTGTAAAATCAAAATTACTTATTTATATACTGTAGTAATTAGAACAGGTAATAAGTTGATAATGAAATGGTAACAGAAACCAACATCATCGGGGAAGATTATTAATTATTACTCCAAACATAACAGGAGGATTATTATCAACACGCCCAAAATTTTGATAAAAAAAAATATTAAATATTAGTGAAGAATAAAATTGGGAATACCTTGTGGTGGGAATGACAATGAGGATTGTGCTAAGATATATATATTTACAACCAAAAATAAATTAAAGACTAGGATTGCAGGACACAATCAGAAATATGGGGATGTAAATTCTCAAAAAACGGCATTATCTTATCACTGTTCAGCTTAAATCACTATCGAAATTTTGAAACGTATGAGTATTGAACACAGAAAATAATTATAAACATAGATATATGTTAAAAATTTAACATATAATTAACACACCAATTACAAATTAATTTTAAGGCAGATACAGTAAATGTTGCTCAAAATTATAATCATTTAGTTAATAAGAGTATATTATAGGTGCATTTGTAGTTTCTTTCTATAAGTAATATATATTTTCAATATATATATATTATTCGATTTGAATTTTCTGTGGTTTCGGGAACAAGTTCCCTGATTTCATCAAAACACATCCCATTATAGTAACGATAGAACAACATTTACATTTAGAGGAACAAAAAGTGTTAAAATTATAAACACATAGTTAATTATTTAATAAGAGATAGAAATAAGATTTTTTTTATTATTATTATTAAAATTATTATTATTTAAAAAAAAAAACAGAAAGATTATATACCTATAAGTTATATTTTTGTAATTATTGTTTCTTAACAAAGTTTTTACTATACATAGAAAGGTATTTTGCATTAAGAACAAATTTCAATACAAAATCAAATCTTTACACCTATTTTAAATCCAGAATATATTTTTATGAATATTTTTATTTTGAATTCTATAGAATGTTTGAATTTTCATTGACAAAATATTTTTCATTATAAACAAAAACCAATTTTCCTGAAGAAGCTACAAAAAGAAGTAGCGAAATATTGAAATAAAAATTAAAAAAGAGCCCAAGAAACTAGAAGAATTATTAAAAAATATTTATAATTAGAATATCTAAAGTTGTCATTCTATAACTCGAGAACCACTCAACCGATTTAAAAGCCAATACATGCGTTGGAAAGGTATACTTCGCCTGATCGTTAAAAAAAAAATATGTATTGAAAAATATCTGTGCGTATGCGTTATACACCTCAGTTTTGTGATGGTGTGTTTTTCCCATATAAAATGTATGCAAATTCATTTACATTTTTTAATGGCAAACACATTTATATGCTGCTGTTTGGTACGTTTCCCATATATACACTTTTAGGGTGTAAATGGGCAAAAATTAGTTTTTCTATCTTTTTGGAACACATACATATATATTCTAAAGTATTGCACATACTTTACTTACTTTTGCAAAATTCGAGCACATAGGGGGTAAAATTATAGCTTGGCAATTGTATGTCATTTATGGTTAGAAACATATGGAAATGTTTTACTATGATATGGGTATCAAGGTTAGGTTAGGTTAGAGGGTAGTCGACACAAGTAGCACGGTGGGTATAAAATTAAAAGAAATTTTTAGAAGGGAGCATAAACTATAATGAAATATCTGCAAACACAATATAGCGACCGCCCCAAAATGGCGAAAAAGGGAACTCCAAATCAAATGGAATCACTATAAACACAATAGTGGCAATGGCTGAAGTAGTCTGCAAGTTGACTATAAAACAAAAAAAGACATGGGTTCGGCTTCCCTTTCAGACTAAATCATAAAAACATCTCGAATTTTTTTCTGATGTACATGAGTGTGTGTGTCCGTTGTTATCGGAAGGTTTCAGTGGTGAAGGCATAGTCACTGGTTACTGAACAATACCGGCTTCAGCTGATAGCAATCCACAAGCACATCAGAACACCCCCTTGTCGGTATTGTGTAGCATAGGCGAAGTAAAATAATATAAAAATAATACCAAACCGAAGCTTCAACACTCTTATAAAAAAAAGAATGTGCAACAGCAGAGCTGTAAGATAGTTAAGCTCCACCTCCTGCAATTTCTCTAACTATCCCTTTTCTATAGTACCAGCAGAATGCATAGCATGTGTAGCGGTCACCTACTGGGACCAGCGTCCCAGAAAAAAAATATGACAGCCCAAATTGCCGGAGAACTACAGAAGTGGTTGACGCGGTAGCAAAGCGCTAGTAGTATTTATACACATTAGCCCAACTCCGTTATATCCTCGTCGCTCCTTTTTTTATTGGGTTTTTAACATGTTATAAGTTTTTTTGATTTTTCATATTTCTTTGTCTTTTGTTATTGTTTGCTGTCACTTTACAAATACGTATTGCAAACCTATAGTACAAGACGAATTTATACCAAGTGGCTGCATTAGCTAAAGTTCTCATCAGCTGTTTTCTGTTCAGTTGCCAAAGTTGTGCTCAACTCAAAGTATGTTAATACGTAAACTGTTTTGTCAACTAGAATAAAATTATTGCATTTCTAAACAAAAAAATTCTGTTGTTGTAGGAACGAAATCACCTGCTATGAATTCGCCTTGGTATTGTAAATATAAACTTGTAGTTTATTTTCACCAGTGTATTCGTCAGTATTATGTAGCATCGTCGGCGAAGTAAAATAATTACTTAAAATGGCTACTAAAACTAATACGTCTCCTTAACATCAGAGACTACACTTCTATAAAACAAAGAACGTGCAAAAGCAGAGTTGTACATAGATAGTTAAGATTCACGTCCTGTCATTTCTCATACTATCCCTTTCCTCTAGTTCCAGCACAATGAAATGAGTGCTGGTCCAAGAGAAAAAAAAAGTGTAGAAACTGTATCTCTGTAGTGTAATAGTTGTCTTCAGAATTTTGCAAATGCATGATGCAAGACCAATTGCACAAGATTGTTAGTTGGGCTGTCATATTTGTATATTTTTTCCAATTACATTACACATTTGTTTTTTAAACCGTTTATTCATTTGTTGCGATTCCTCAAAACTTGTGCCATTACGATTAGAATTTTTTAAAAAGTTCTTTGTGCTGAAAATACCACACAAAGCATATAGATCTCCCGACCTACATTTCATGGCCAAAATTAAAATTAAATTATGTTCATTTTCTTCTTCAAGTTCATAGTCTGTAGTTTTCTATATATATTTTGTTCATATGCAATAGTTTCTGGAAGATCTGCGTAACACAATAAAACGATAACTTGTGGGGTAGTCTTAAGCGGTTTTTTCTATGCGCGTTGTACCGGTTGGGCCAAAAGTCACGCCTGCGTGTAAAAATTTAATAACTTTTTTGTTTATTATTATTTTTTATTTTTTTTAATATAATATTAGCTTTGTACGATCTAAATTTGAATTATGAAAAATAATATCAGACATATGACCACCATTTTCATCGATGCACAATTGGGCTCTTAAATATGCGTTTGGATTATTTACAACTTGGAGAAAAATATTTGAAAGTACCTAAATAATGATAACGATAAACATATTAAGAAAATTTAAATTTTCCAATACCAAAGAAATTCGTTTGATTATTTTTAAGAAAAAATGATAAAAAGAAGAAAATCGGCGCCGATTAATGTTTTAGTGCGTCATAATGTCCATGGTCCATGTCCATACTTGTATTCATTAACATATTTAAACAAATCTCTTTTTAAGCTAAGAAAAATCTTTTAGTACTTCGAATATAAGAGAAATTTTAAAAAGATATAAGATAAGATAAATTCTAAATCTCTCAGGCAAAGATTACTTACTACTAGGCGATTCCTTATATAGGAAAGTGTGATAGAGGTGACAGCTGGTGAAGGGGGAGACAGAGGAAACCTTCACTATCTTACAACTCTGCTTTTCCACGTTCTTTGTTTTATAGCAGTGTTCTAGCGCCTCTGATTTCAGGGAGACGTATTAAATTTTGAAGCTTCGTTTTTAATAGCCGTTTTTAGTAACTATTTTAATTCGCCGGTGCTACACAATACCGACAGCTAAAGCCGTTACTATTCAGTGACCAGTGACTATGCCTTGACGTTCTCACTGTTCTCGGATATTGGTACAATATTTTTCGGCTCTTATAGGCCAAAACAAAATTGTGACGATCTTTGGCACAATACGGTCACACTAGCTTCTGCCAATAAACTGCAAATATATCAATTTTTCCATCCCAGGTTAGAAAACTCATGATGTTTATAAAGCAAAAAGTTTACACCACAGATAAAAGAGTTGACATTATTCAACACTCGAAAAAACAAGTTCTCTCACTTAACGGATCTAAAATGACTTAGTACTCTGTACAAATATTCACTTTTAAATAAATCACAATAATGATAAGTTAATAGAATAGTTTTTATTTGCATTAATTTTTGTAGTAAGATAAATTCTGAAGAATATAAGTACATATGTACATATTTTATATTTTTTGTGATGGAAGACTTTTTTTAAATGTTTTCTTGTTTATTTGCTGTATTGATTCCTTACATATGTATACGTAATAATTATTGTTAATATACATACATACAGTTTCATGCTATTTAGAAGAAAATTATATTGTTTTTCATTTTGTATTGAAATATGCACATTACTTTTATATGCATTTATGTATATATTTAAAACAAATGAATAAAAAAATAAAAACCAATATATAGTATGCATGAACATATGCTTTTAATTTTACGAAGAATTTTTCTTTCTTTTCGCAAGAAAATTTTATCGAACCTTGAACATAGGACTGATTATCGTTTTTTTAAACATTGGTTGGTTTTCTTTTTTATTTTATTTTTTATTAAATGGACATGTCTGGTTTTGTTTGAAAGGTCTGGACATGTCTGGTTATGATTGAAAATGTCATGGACATGTCCAGTTTTGAAAATAAAATAAAATTTTTACATTGTAGGAAAAATTATGCAAAAATTTAAGATTAATCTTAAAATATATTCCTATACAAATTCCTGCATGTCAGGCTCGCAGCAGTCACATAATTCATCATCATCCTCATTATTTTTATCATCACTATCACTCTTTTTCAACCCAGTTACTACTTTCAATCTGCCTTTCTAAAATTTTCTCCACATTTTTCTATTTCTTTTGTTTAATTTCATGAATGGATGCAAGTCTTTGGAGATGAGTAGGGTAGTTTTTTGATGTCTTCAGCAAAGACGTTGTATTTTGTGGGTATTCGACATTGTAAAAGTTCGATATTTTTATCCCGTACCTTATATCGGTTAATGCAGGACTCTGCTCATAATTTCTACAAAATCTGGCATGAAAGCTGTACTTTCAGTTATTGAATTGTTTATGGGATATCATAGCAGAAACAATAGTTTGGCAAATTTCATTTGACAAGTACACCTTTGTTTGAAAACAAGTCGTAGTATTAATAATGCAATGAGATTTGTTAGTGTTGATTGGAAATAAAAAAACTATTTAATTTTATTTAACTGTTAGCAAGACATGCCTGGTTTTGTTCGAAAAGTCAGTTTTTGTTATTTTTTTAAAAGTAGAATCGAACTGCTTTTGAACGAAAAGTGAGAACGAACAATACCGACGAAGGAGTCCGCTATGATGTGCCTATGGATTGGTTACAGCAGAAACCAGTACTTTTTAGTGAACAGTTATTATGCATTCGCCACTGAAACCTTCCGACAACAACTGACACAAAGACACATTAATTCACATCAGAAAAAAAGCGAGATGTGTTTATGATTTAGTCAGAAACTGGGGTTTAACACAGCAAATTTTTGGTTTTGTAGTCAACGTGCAGATTACTTTAGCTATCGAGATCCTACATATTTGCCGAACAAATAAACTCATAAACATTGCCGAAGGAGGGACAACAACAGAGAATACAAATTGGATGTTTTCAAATAAATCTCCATCACGCCAAGACAGCCTCAGATGTGCTGGTGATTAGATTTAACACCGAAGTCCTGGATGTGGTTTTAATCCAAGAACCTTCGCTGTACAACGGAGTCATCAAGGGTCTCCAAGGGTAGGTCGCCCCAGGACGGCAATGCTGATTAGTAATCGACTAACATTTATTTCTATTTCACAGGTGATGACCTGGTTGCAGTATAGGCAAAGGTACCCATGAGCAAAGGTGTGTCTGCCTACCTACCAGGAGATGAGGACGTGCCCCCAACAAGGGATGTAATAGCCCTGGTGAAATACTGCCGACAGACACGTCTCCGATGGATCCTCTGCTGCGATGCCAATGTCCACCATATGGCATGGGAAGTGCGGACATCAATGGCAGGGGTTTCTCTTTTTGAATTTTTACTTAGATATGACGTGTCTGTCCTGAACCGGTAATGATCCGACTTTCGTTAATGCGATTATGGAATAGGTCGTTGACCTTGACCTTTTCAGTCGGAAATCTCAGACTGGCATGTGTCTGGGGAAGTATCTTTGTAACACCATAAGCTCGTAAGGTTTAACATGAGTCTGTCCTCACCACAGTTGAGAATTAGGCGGGATGCCAGGGGGACTAATTGGGATATCTTTCGCAACGACAGCTGTACAGTACAATTGGCGGCCTGCGTCTTAAGGCTAGGGTGAGACTAGTAAACTGTTGCTGAACACTCATTTTCCCATGTGCTTTTGGGGAGCGTGGATAGAATCGGCTATTCCTGTTGACTGGACAGTTCTAAGACTGTCAAACGAGCTATTTAATGAAAAACAGATACAATGGGCTATATCGACATTTGGTCCATACAAATCTCTGGGATCTGATGGGATATTTCCATGCCTTCTGCAAAAGGGTATGCATCACATTATCCCTACTCTGTCCAGACTATGTAAGGCTATTGTTGGGACATATACCTGAAAAATGGGCTGGGGTAAGGGTTGCATTTATTCCAAAGGCAGGGGCGAAACCCGAAAAATTGCCTAAATCATACAGACCGATAATTTTCAGTTAATTTTTTCTGAAGTCAATGGAGAAAATTTAGATCGACACATAATGGCAAACAGGTGGGAGAACTTCTTACTGCATCGCCTTCAAATAGGGTGCCTCCGTAGTCTAGTGCATGAGCATTAGTCTTATCAATATGGAGGTGCGGGTTCGATTCCCGATTAGACCCTGGGTGTTTCTACAGACAAGCTATAAGAGCTTCGTAGAGTTTGTATTGACTTTAAAAAAAAAAAAAAAAAATTTTCCTATCGACGAGGTAAATCTATTGTGACTTCTTTACTTGTATTGTCTTGGTACTAACATTGATAGGGTTATCGGGTCGAAACAAATAGCTCTATGTGCGTTTATTGACATTTCGGGAGGGTAATAGAGAATGCCCTTATATTGAAAGAAGTACATGGTACGATCATCACATGGATTCTGAGTATTGTAAGGTCTAGGACGATCAGCATTAAGTTGGGAGATCCGACTAGGTATATTAATGCCACAAGAGATTGCCGTCAGGGAGGTGTTCTATCACCTCTTCTCTGTACTGTCGTAATTGATGAACTTCTCCACAAGATGAACAACCTATGTTTTTCCACTCAGGGTACGCAGATGATGTTGTGGTGTACGAGAGGGACTGGCGTGAGGACACCAATTCGGACCGCATGCAACAACCCCTGAATTGGATAAAAGAGTGGTCTGCGAATAAGATGCTTTCCATCAATCCCGTTCGCTAGGAAGAGGGGCGTCAATCTCTGATGGCGTGCCCAGGATGGAATGACAATACAATTCTTCCCCACCTAGAACACACATCTTACGAAGGTTAGCCAGAGTGAATTCTTTTCCTGTACGAGACTCTTTCGTAGGACTTGGGGTCTGAATCCCAGAAAGACCTCACATTCGACATTGAATTCGATGGTGAAGTCCATAGTTACATAAGCGCCGTTGGCCGAAGGCCTTGCAAAGAAACACTAGGGGCGTATTGGGTAAACTACATCAAACCATCTGTGCTGGCATCACGTGGGTAATGAGGACTTGTCCGACTGATGCAATAGGTGTGCTTTTGGGCATCCCGCCACTTTCGATCATGGTCGAATGGAAGGCACGCTCCGATGCCGTGAGATTAAAGGGTGCTTTACATTGTCCCACAAGTCGTACGACATGCCAAATTTTTGTGTAGAAGAGCACAAGTCGGATCGTCTAAACGTAATATGTAATGAAACTATAAGATTTTGAGAGAAAATACGGATGAAAATTTGACAGTCGTATGGCTCTCTTGATTTTTTAAAATTTTTAAAAAACCAACACACACCATTTGATCAGGGATGCATTTTTATGTAAACAAATGTGAGAAAGCCAGGGAGGGAAAACTGGTTTCATAAATTTATACCAATTATAAAATCAAAATGTACATTTTAGACCACGACAGCACAATTTTATAAAAATATACGTATATTTTCCAAAAGTACACTAAAAATTTTCACCACGAAAATAACATATTCGAAAGTTATAAAAATATTTTTCAAGGTTATTAAAAAAAAAAATCAATTGCACAAGAACTCCATCCCTGGGGAAAACAAGTAAACAGCTGTAGTTAAATTAAATCAGAATGTTTTCATCTTACTTAATTTTATCCAAACCAATGGTGTAAAGCCCAGAAAACAACCATCCGATTTTTACTCTCTTTTTTTGAAATACGGATGGAATTTCATTTTATTTTCTCTCACATTTTACGTACGACAAATCTTATCGTTTAAAGCGGCCTTAAGCAGCATTTTGAAGCAAAAGAGTGAGCCATCGGGGAAAATTTTAGGGTCTTGCGGGACTATCTGCATTCACCAATTATCCACAGTGATGACATGACACAGTCATGTCATTTGGTTAGAATTTACGACTACCCTGATACAGCGCAACCAAACCATATAAAATTTTTACCAGAAAGTATACACCCATCTCTTGCTAATATGGAATCAGATAGGATGTTTAGAAATGAATAATGAATCACTCAATTCAATTACAAATCCTAAAGGGAGAAAGCTTTACATACCTTTATAAGGGGATATAAATGGGGACTTATCTCGTCTACTACGAGTACGAATGAGGAAGCCACTGGACCTCCATCTTCGCCTAAAACTTCAAATTGGAATTTTCGAGCAAAACATGCCTACAATACAAGGAGAATTGAATTCTCAGCATATAAATTACATTAATATATACCTCGAAGTTACTGTAGGTTTTGCCATTTACGTTAATTGTAGAATAGTAAAAATTAATAAGATGAGTTCCCGTCATATTTTTGATATCTGAGTTGATCTCAATATTCGCGATAAATGATGTTCGTTGATGGTATTGCAGGTGGAGTGAAAACGATTTATAATTCTAACGGGATAGTAGGAAAAATGATAGGAGGTGAAGCTTCAGTAGCCTACAAGAATACTTTTTGCACGTTATTTGTTTTTACAGCAGTGTTATAGCGTCTCTGATCTCAGGAGACGTATTAAATTTTGAAGCTTCGTTTTTAGTAGCTATCTTTAGTAATTATTTACTTCGCCGATGCTACACAATACCGACGAAGGAGGGCGTTCTGATGTGCCTGTGAATTGAATAGAGCTGAAGCCGTTACTGTTCAGTGATCAGTGACTATGCCTTCGCCACTGAAACCTTCCGACAACAACTGACATAAAGCCACACAAATGCACAACAGAAAAATGCGAGATGTTTTTTTGAGTCTGAAACTGGGGTTGACCCAGGAAAAATTTTTCGTTTTGTAGTCAACGTGCTTACTACTTCGACCATCGCCACCCTCACTCAAATCATGTTATATCGCTTCCTTAATTCTAATTCGCTCATCATTGAGCGAAAAAAATAAATAAATATAAGTACGGAAGAAATCAGAAACAACTGTGCAGTGCAATTAAAGAGCTAGTCTTAAAGAAACTCCGGAATGTTATACAAACTGTGATATTTAATAGAGCATAAGGAAAATATGAAAATAGCAGAAAAATTCAACAGATATTTTGTTGACAGCAATAAGGAAATAAGAAATTCTATAGAATACGTGCAATACGAAAACCAAATACCTGTGATTAACCATAAATATATATTGCATACAATAATTATGTTAGGATTAAGAGATATAGCTAAGAATATGAAGAATAAAATAAAAGACATATTATTAGATAACTGGGACAAAATTGGAAATACCCTACTTAATATAATTAACAAATCGCTTGAAACTGGTGTTTTCTATCAAAACTGGAAAGAACTGGAGAATGGTTACGCCAATCAAAAAGATAAAAAAAATTATAAGAAACGTGAGAAATATTAAATATTTAAATAAATATTAATAATTTAAAAACACGTAGAAAAATTATGGAAGCAGTTATAAATAAAACAATTGGAAGACTATATGGAGACCCATGATTTTATATATAAATACCAATCTGGTTTCAGAAACACATTCATGTGAAACGGCTGTGAATCATAATAAAGGGTGGTCCAACCATAATGCACGAAGTTAATTGTGATTCATACCTTAACGTCAAGTTTTTTAAACAACTTAATTTGTCATTGTTAGATAGTGCTTTACATTTTTACATATGTAATTAATTAAAATGGGTTAATGATCGCAAACATACAGGCAGTCAAAAATTACATGCGAAAGAGACAAACTAAATGAAAATTGTAGGTCACTTGCATCGGGAAATTATTTCTCGGATTCTATTTATAGAAAATAATAAAAATATAAAGGTAATAATTTACATCTACTAATATCCACACACGGTGGACAAAGCACGAAGAATGCTGAAGTTGAAAGTGTAGCAACTTTCGAAAATAGCATGTTGTTCCGTTCTACTAGTATTTGTTAGCGTGACTTACTGCACGTCTCCACGTTCAATAATTATTTCTGAACATAAGAAATAACGTCGGCAGAATGACTTCACAAATATGTTCATGTTTTTAGGTAGAAAAGACTTACAGTCGATTCACAATTATTTTGCATTTTTATACAGTACTCATTTCCTTACTCTTTTCCCCTTTTCCAACAAACTCAAGACTTTGTAAAATAAACTTTAATCATTTAGAAGGGTTGATATTAAGAAATAGTGCAAGAAAATATTTTATTCTTAAATCTTTGATGCAATAAGCATTTCATATGCAAGTTTGCAAAGTGCGCATCGATACCCCACTTTTGTATAGATATTGTAACGGTAACCAAGCCCTCTGCACCAAGTTTTGTTATATCACCCATCCCTTTTCCAAAAAATAAAAAAGGTACCTTTATCAAAGCACAGTTTTTCTGAAAAGTACCCATTCCAATTTAAGTTTTACCTTGAGTTTGATACCCATATCATGGAAGTGGGTAACATATAGTCGTCCGCCATAGTTTTTTTTTTTAACTGGACCAGCACTCAGGAGATGACCCCTACACATTGGCGAGATTTTATTATATCTTATGCTCCCTTCAAAAATCCCTTTAATTTGATACACATATCATGCAGGATCTATAAAAATCGTTTTAAATTTACATTATAAGCAGTAGTTAAATGGTACAAAAGTACAAAGGTACAATTTTAGCCCTTATGAATATGCTCGAATTTCGAAAAAGTAAGAAAACACATTCGACATTTTCACTGGAAGAAAACATAACGGATAAAAGATTTGTTCTCTGTGCAATACTTTCGGAGATATATGGTTGCAAAGAGTGGTACTAAAATTCGGGTTTTCCATGTTTTACCCACTAAAAGTACATACATAGTATGTATGTATATGGAAAAAGTTCCAAACACGAGTTGGCTTATTTTTCAGCAGCATTTATACATGAATCAAATAAAGAAGACTAGGCAAAAACTGTAACCAAATTTGACGTCATAAGTTACTTATCCTTTGAAAAATACAGTCGAACTTCTCTATATCGAACTTCTCTATAACGAAATCTTCTCTATAACAAATAAAATTCGTGAACAGAACATTTTTGTGAGTATTTTCATACATTTTGATCTCCCTATAACGAATTTCTCTCTGTAACGTACAATTTTTACAATTCTGACAATATTGGTTTCTATGACAACCCTGATAGAGAACCAAATACAAAACGTTCAACTTACCCATAGTTAATTTCATGTCTTATTTTATATCATCTGGCTTAAAATGGTCAATACAAACTCTATGAGACACTTTAAATTTTTTTTCATGCAGACCGCAAAATCTTACTCGTGGTTTTTTTTCAATTTTGTTTCTTTTCGAAAAAGGAAAAACTTTTAATTTTAATTTTTATTTTCACAATTAAACACGTCACACTTCATATTTAATTTTATTAAATTTTTTGGTTTTTTCGCCAATCGGAAGTGCAAACTATTACGACCAACCGAAACATACGGGTATGTTCTGCAAATCACTTTGAAGTAAAAGTAATTTGAAATCACTTCAATTTGAATGTTTAGTGTTCTGCATTCTACTTTTGACATTTCATTTACTTTTTGTTTTCGTACATTAATTCGTAGTGAATTGCCATGTTCTATAAACTACTTGAATTTGAAAAGAAGTGGTTTAAAAATATTTTTTTGAGAGGGTTCCTTTTTTAATATCAGCACTGAATTTTCATTGATCTCGCTATATTTTTAGTTTAAATTTTTATTTTTTTTTATAAAAAACATACTTTAAGATTTATTAAATAATAAAATTCATATAAAAAACACAAAGATGTATATTTTATTAACTAAAGTCGGTTGGCGATATCATCTCTTATTGAAGTGGCTACGGAATCAGTTATTAATTCATTCCAATCATTGTCATGAATTTCATTTCTTAATATATATACCAAACTTTTGCATAAAATGACGCTTGGACAAATTAAGCTCATCGTCGCTCATGATCAATGTGATCCATCTAGCACAAATGTGCCTTTCTAAAATGATAAGCACGCGATTTAAAATTTTGCACGTGGTACTTCGGGCTAAAGCCACATCGCTGTCTTTTCCAACACCTCGTTGAAATCCGCCTTCTGCTAAAAATCTTAATGTAGCAGCAAGCTGTATTTGTGCCGGTATGGAAGAAACAGGCAGCCTACATTTTATAGAATTTAAAAGAAGATGCCGCGAATTCATTGTTTTGAAGCACCATGGACACTAATATCACATTCATTGTTTAATTATTAATTATTCCTGAATATTTTTTTACGAATTCTTTTAACTTTTATGCGAAAAACATTCAATAATTTAATTATGTATAAAGTAAAATTTTATTTTTAAAATCAGCTGTTACTATGTATTTCTGTTTTCGAACTTCATTTCAAATGAGAAAATGTAACACCAAACCACTTCTTTTGCAGAACACCAAAAATGAAAAGTTTACTTTTCAAAACGTATTTTACTTTCATTTCACTACTTTTGTGGAACATGCCTGATAAATATATTTTTGACTTATGACGCCACGTGCTGGAGGCACTTCGATGAGCACTTCCTGGAGGAGGCTCGGGGCAGTTGGCTCAATGAGCCGGCCTGCACGATCACAAGTATACTGTGGCCTCGCTTTGATGTCAGGAGGCCTGGCCGGCTGCTGGAGTTAAAAGAAGATGGCTGCGGAGTCTTACCGCCACAATGACTGGAGACTGCCCTATTGGGATTCATGCAAGACGCATGGGTCTGCCGTACTACGACTTCTGCTCTGGGTGCAACGATGGGGAGGAGAGTGTGACTCAGGGACCTGCACCTCTGCGTGCAGCGGCCTATCGGAGCTGTCGGAGATGGGGCTCAGGGTGCTTAACCCATTCATCGGGTGCAGAATGTGGTTGTCGCGTTAACACCGCCGCATTCACTGGACCGTCGGTTTACCGGTTCCTACTGGACTCTTCCCAATCTATCGTATCCCTGTCCAGTGATGCATCACTCTTCCGATCTATTCTATCCTATCGTCTACTCTACTGTATCCTTTCTTTTCTCCTTCACAAGTATCACAACGGAACCATAATGAAGTAGACCCAAGTGGCCTGGGTTCTTTATTTTCACCGGCGACCTTCCTACCTTACCTAACCTAACGTCACGAGAATAAATTTCATTCTGTTTTACTAAAAATCAACGGACCAGCGCAATGTATAATCTCGTTTATATGATTCATGACATTTATATGCTTTTGTAATTTTTATTCTAATGGTATTAGTTCTGGGATATACGGTTATCAGTTTTACCTGGTTTACCCCTTTGCATTAGAATATCCAAAAATCCTTTCTTAGTGGGTCTAAACATCGAAAGAGAAGTCTACATACCAAAATTCAACCTTTTAGCTTTAACCGTTGGAGGTAGTCATTATGTATATAACTGGTTCTTTTACATGGGTCAATTTTCCAGGCAATGTTCTATATTTTTATACAAACCATCTCCTGAAAATTTCAAACCTACCAAAAATAAGTTTTACGCAATTCGACCCAGCCGTTCTCAAGTAATGCGCTTACATAGCTAGACCATTTCTTTTACATAGGTATATACATATAGATTAATTAAGCATAAATAGCTTTGAATAAACTTTGAATCCATTTATCCCACAACCTTTGCAACCGAGCGTACCATTTTGGCTTCCCTTCGGGAGAAGGTATGATATTAATTCCTAGGGATTCAGGCTTTTTTATATAAGCCTCTATTAATTTATTTGATTCCTGCTAAAATTTTAAATTATAAATACTTTTTTAAAGTACATTCAAATTACATCAACGTTCACTAAACACCCACCTGGTCATTTGAGACAACATAAGTTCCTTCTTGCACTGCTTTCTGTATAGTTTTTCGTATCTGTTCAGCCTCAGACAAAGTCTGTTGATTAACATGAACTGTAGGATCTGCAATTGGATCTTGGGCGAAATTTAGCCATGATGGCTGGATCACTTGGCGTGGAAAGCGAGTTTCTGACTTAACATCCGTTTGACAAATGGGCCAAGCCTAAACAAAATTACATGTAAATATATTGCTTATAATGTTATATTCCATATAATATGTATATGTATACTTACTGCCGTAAATTTAATTGCAGTTAATATAAAAAACATATACAAAGTTATTTCATTCCGGGTAAAATTCATATTTTTATTAAATTTTAACACTACAGGCACTTGTATTTAACACTAGTGAAATGATTTTAACTTAATTTACAGTTAGTTATGTTCAGGGTTGTATTTGGCAAATTTTATTAGCAATAGGTGTGTTTTTTTAAGTGGCTGACCGACGATCAATCTTCAGCTTCAATATTTGTCATTGGGTGCGAAAAAAGTCACACATAAGGTCTGTTCGTTTACTCTAAATTGGGCGCCCACGGGCACCCAATTTTACCCAAAAGCATTTTCTTACGCAAAAATTGGGTAAATGAAAGAGATTTTGAGAGAGTAATATTCTTCTTCTTCACGCACCAGAACGCCCGTATTTTTTCTTCGGGTTAGTTTGGGCGTTAAGAACAAGCAATCAGCTGGTTTATAATAAACATTGAAAATAACAAAGGAAGTAAAATTAAAAGTTTCCCAAAAATGCAATGAACAAAGAATAGTTAATTTATTTAATGATTTAGTTCAAAATTATTTGGGGTTTCTTTAAATAACATGTATAAGCCAAATTATTGTGTTTTTATGGATGTATGCATGTGTGAAGATTTGTAATTGTACATGGTCATATATATTAGGTCCGTTCTAGGTGCATAAGAAAATTGACCGAACTCGCACAAATTATTTTATTTATATGTATACGATTCTAATTTTAAAATTGTGCTCTTCCCCGAAAAAATATGTGAATGTATTATTACATACTTTATGGTATTCTCATAAAGTATTTTTTTTATATAAAAGCAAAAAGAGTGTGGTGATGGCACGATGGATGGTAGTTTGCACGTTGACTACGAATCCAAAAACAGACCTGGGTTCATCACCAGTTTCAACCTAAAATTTTAAAATAAAAATAAACATCTCGCATTTTTCTGTGTGTCTTTGTGTGTAAGTTGTTGTCGGAAGGTTTCAGTGCTGAAGGAAGAACGTGCGAAAGCAGAGCTGCTAAAATAATTAATTAAGCTTCACCTCCTATCGTTTCTCCTACTATCCCTTTCCTATAGTTCCAGCGCAATACCTCGCATGTGTAGAAGTCATC